>CM057752.1:4989167-9989167 GCA_030064425.1 Trapa bicornis
GGGTTTCATAGTGTTTTTTTTAGCGTTTCTTAGCAATTCTTAGCTTTTCTTCGGGATTCTTTGTATTTTTTTAGGGTTTTTTAGTGTTACTTAGCATATCTTATAGTTTATTAATATTTTTTAGGGTTTTATAGTGTTTCTTTGCGTTTATTAGGGTTCTATAAGGTTTCTTAGGGTTTTTTAGCGTTTCGTTGTGTTTCATTGGTTTTCTTAGCATTTCTTAGAATTTGGTAGGGTTTCTTAGCACTTTTTAGTATTTTTTAGAGTTTCTTAGGCTTTTATAGGATTTTCTTGGGTTTCTAAGCATTTACTTCGATTTCTTAGGGTTCCTTAAGGGTTATTAGCGACTCTTTGGGTTTATTTGGATTTCTTATCGTTTCTTAGCATTTATTAGGGTTTTTTTAGTGTTTACTATGGGTTTCCTAGTGTTTCTTACCGTTTCTTGGGGTTTCTTAGCGATTCCTAGCATTTTAGGGTATCTTGGTTTCTTAGTGTTTTTTAGGGTTTGTTAGCTTTACTTAGCATTTCTTAAAGTTTCTTTGCGTTTATTAGGGTTTTATAGTGTTTCTTAAAATTCCTTAGCATTTCTTATTGTTTCTTAGCATTTCCAAGAGTTTTTAAGGGGTTTTTTTTAGGGTTTCTTTGCATTACTTACAGTTTTTTAGGGTTTCCTAATGTTTATTTGCATTTCTTAGGGTTTCATAGGGTTTTTTTTATCTTTTCTTTGTGATTCTTAGCAATTTCTAGCTTTTCTTGGGGTTTCTTTGTGTTTTTAGGGTTTTTTAACGCTTCTTATAGTTTATTAGTATTTTCTTAGGGTTTTATTGGGTTTCTTAGAATTTCTTGGCATTTGTTAGTGCTTCTTATGTTTTCTTAGCGTTTCCTCGCGTTTGGTAGGGTTTCTTAGCACTTTTTAGTGTTTTTTAGAGTTTCTTAGTGTTTTATAGGATTTTCTTGGGTTTTTAAGTGTTTCTTAGACTTTCTTAGCATTATTTGGGTTTCTTAGGGTTCCTTAAGGGTTCTTAGCATTTCTTTGGATTTCCTACGGTTTCTTAGTGTTTACTAGGTGTTTCCTAGCGTTTCTTACCGTTTCTTAGGGTTTCTCGGCGATTCCTATCATTTTTTGGTTATCTTGGTGTTTCTTAGTGTTTTTAGGGTTTCTTAGCTTTTCTTATAGTTTTTTAGCATTTCTCAAGGTTTCTTAACATTTCTTATAGTTTATTAGCATTTCTCAAGTTTTCTTAGCGTTTATTAGGGTTTTATAGTATTTCTTAGCATTTCCTAGAATTTTTAGGGTTTTTGTAGGGTTTCCTAGTGTTTATTAGCGTTTCTTAGGGTTTTTAGGGTTTTTTTTAGCTTTTCTTAGCGATTCTTAGCTTTTCTTGGGGTTTCTTTGTATATTTTAGGGTTTTTTAGTGTTACTTAGTGTTTCTTAAAGTTTATTAGTATTTTTTAGGGTTTTATATTGTTTCTTTGCGTTTATTAGGGTTTATTAGAGTTTCTTCGAGTTTATTAGCATTTCTTAGTGTTTCATAGTTTTTCTTAGCATTTCTTAGCATTTGGTAGGTTTTCTTAGCACTTTTTAGTATTTTTTAGAGTTTCTTATTGTTTTATAGGATTTTCTTGGGTTTCTAAGCGTTTACTTTTGGGTTTCTTAGGGTTGCTTAAGGGTTCTTAGCGACTCTTTGGGTTTCTTTGGATTTCCTAGGGTTTCTTAGCGTTTCTTAGGGTTTTCTAGTGTTTACTAGGGGTTTCCTAGTGTTTCTCGCCGTTTCTAAGGCTTTCTTAGTGATTCCTAGCATTTTTTAGGGTATCTTGGAGTTTCTTAGTGTTTGTTAGGGTTTCTTAGCTTCACTTTGCATTTTTTATAGTTTCTTTATGTTTCTTAAGGTTTCTTAGCATTTATTAGGGTTTTATTGTGTTTCTTAAAATTTCTTCGCATTTCTTAGCATTTCCTAAAGTTTTTAGGGTTTTTAAGGGGTTTTTTTGGGTTTCTTATCATTACTTACCGTTTCTTAGGGTTTTTTAGCGTTTCTTAGCGATTCTTAGCATTTTTTTACTTTTCATGGGTTTTTTTTGTGTTTTTTAGTGTTGGTTAGCATTTCTTATAGTTTATTAGAATTTTTTAGGGTTTTATAGTGTTTCTTAGGTTTTTTTAGAGTTTCATATGGTTTTATAGGATTTCTTAGAGTTTCTTAGCGTTTCTTAAGTTATCTTAGCATTTACTAGCGTTTGGTAGGGTTTCTTAGCACTTTTTTTGTGTTTTTTTTAAATTTTCTTAGGGTTTAATAGGATTTCTTGGGTTTCTAAGCGTTTCTAAGGCTTTCATAGCATTTATTTGGATTTCTTTGGGTTCCTTAAGGGTTCTTAGCGTTTCTTTGGATTTCCTAGAGTTTCTTAACATTTCTTAGGGTTTTTTTTTTGTGTTTACTAGGGGTTTCCTAATGTTTCTCACTGTTTCTTAGGGTTTCTTAGCTATTCCTAGCTTTTTTTAGAGCATCTTGGAGTTTCTTAGTGTTTTTTAGGGTTTCTTAGCTTTACTTAGCATTTCTTATAGTTTCTTTGTGTTTCTTAAGGTTTCTTAGCTTTTATTAGGGTTTTATTGTGTTTCTTAAAATTTCTTAGCGTTTCTTAGTATTTCTTAGAGTTTTTAGAGTTTTTAAGGGGTTTTTTAGGGTTTCTTATCATTACTTACCAATTCTTTGGGTTTCCTACTATTTATTAGCATTTCTTAGGGTTTCATAAGGTTTTTTTAGCATTTCTTAGCGATTCTTAGCATTTTTTAACTTTTCATGGGGTTTCTTTGTGTTTTTTTAGGGTTTTTTTAGTGTTGCATAGCATTTCTTATACTTTATTAGTATTTTTAGGGTTTTATAGTGTTTCTCTGCATTTTTCTTAGAGTTTCTTAGTGTTTCTTAGGTTATCTTAGTATTTCCTAGCGTTTGGTAGGGTTTCTTAGAACTTTTTATTGTTTTTTAAAGTTTCTTCAAGTTTCATTGGATTTTCTTGTGTTTCTAAACGTTTCTAAGGTTTTCATAGCATTTATTTGGATTTCTTTGGGTTCCTTAAGGGTTCTTAGCATTTCTTTGGGTTTCTTTGAATTTCCTAGGGTTTATTAATGTTTTTTAGTGTTTACTAGGGGTTTCCTAGTGTTTCTTACCGTTTCATAGGGTTTATTAGTGATTCCTAGCATTTTTTAGGGTATCTTGGTGTTTCTTATTATTTTTAGGGTTTCTTAGCATTTCTTATAGTTTCTTTGCTTTCCTCAAGTTTTCTTAGCATTTTATAGGGTTTTTTTAGGGTTTTATAGTGTTTCTTAAAATTTCTTAGCATTTCCTAGAGTTTTTAAGGAGTATTTTTAGGGTTTCTTAGCATTACTTACCGTTTCTTAGGGTTTCCTAATGTTTATTAGCGTTTCTTCGGGTTTTTTAGTGTTACTTAGCATTTCTTATAGTTTATTAGTATTTTCTAGGGTTTTATAGTGTTTTTTAGGTTTTCTTAGAGTTTCTTAGGGTTTCATAGGATTTTCTTGGGTTTCTAAGCGTTTCTTAGCTTTTATTTGGATTTCTTATGGTTCCTTAAGGGTTCTTAGCATTTATTTGGATTTCCTAGGGTTTCTTAGCATTTTTTATTTTTTACTAGGGGTTTCCTAGTGTTTCTTACCGTTTCATAGGGTTCTTAGCGATTCCAAGTGTTTTTTAGGGTTTCTTAGTGTTTATTGGAGTTTTATTGGGTTTTATTGTGTTTCTTAAAATTTCTTTGCATTTCTTATTTTTTCTTAGTATTTCTTAGCCTTTCATAGAGTTTTTAAGGCGGTGTTTTAGGATTTCTTTGCATTGCTTACAGTTTCTTAGGGTTTCCTAGTGTTTCTTAGGGTTCATAGGGCTTTTTTAGCTTTTCTTAGCGATTCTTAGCAATTTTTAGCTTTTCTAGGGGGTTTCTTTGCGTTTTTAGGTTGTTTTAGCGTTACTTAGCGTTTCTTATAGGTTATTAGTATTTTCTTATGGTTTTATTGGGTTTCTTAGAATTTCTTGGTGTTTCTTATTGCCTCTTAGGTTTTCTTAGCGTTTCCTCGTGTTTAGTAGGGTTTCTTAGCAATTTTTAGTGTTTTTTAGAGTTTCTTAGGGTTTCATAAGATTTTCTTCTTTTTCTAAGTGTTTCTTAGACTTTCTTAGCATTTATTTGGGTTTCTTAGGGTTCATTAAGGGTTCTTTGCGTTTCTTAGTGTTTACTAGGGGTTTCGTAGCGTTTCTTATCGTTTCTTATGGTTTATCAGTGATTCCTAGCATTTTTTAGTGTATCATGGAGTTTCTTAGTATTTTTTAGGGTTTCTTAGCTTTTCTTATAATTTCATAGCATTTCTCATGGTTTCTTAGCGTTTCTTAGGGTTTTATAGTGTTTCTTAGCTTTTCTTAGCGTTTCCTAAAATTTTTTGGGTTTTTTTAGGGTTTCTTAGCATTACACACTGTTTCTTAGGGTTTTCTAGTGTTTATTAGCGTTTCTTAAGGTTTCATAGGGTTTTTTAGCGTTCCTTAACTTTTCTTGGGGTTTCTTTGTATTTTTAGGGTTTTTTAGTGTTACTTAGCATTTCTTATAGTTTATTAGTATTTTTTAGGGTTTTATAGTGTTTCTCTGCGTTTATTATGGTTTTATAGGGATTCTTAGAGTTTCTTAGTGTTTCGTAGGTTTTCTTAGTATATTTTAGTATTTGGTAGTGTTTCTTAGCACTTTTTAGTATTTTTTTAGAGTTTCTTATGGTTTTATAGGATTTTCTTGGGTTTCTAAGCGTTTACTTGGGTTTCTTAAGGGTTCTTAGCGATTCTTTAGGTTTCTTTGGATTTCTTAGGGTTTCTTAGCGTTTTTTACGTGTTTTAGTGTTTACTAGGGGTTTCCTAGTGTTTCATACCGATACTTAGGATTTCTTAGCGATTCTTGGCATTTTTAGGGCATCTTGGTGTTTCTTAGTAATTTTTAGGGTTTCTTAACTTTATTAGCATTTCTTATAGTTTTTCTTTTGTGTTTCTTAAGGTTTCTTAGCGTTTATTAGGGTTTTATAGTGTTTCTTAAAATTCCTTACGTTTCTTATTGTTTCTTAGCATTCCCTAGAGTTTTTAAGGGTTTTTTTTAGGGTTTCTTAACATTACTTACCGTTTCTTAGGGTTTCCTAATGTTTATTAGCATTTCTTAGGGTTTCATAGGGTTTTTTTTAGCATTTCTTAGCATTTTTTTAGCTTTTCATAAGGTTTGCTGTGTTTTTTAGGGTTTTTTAGTGTTACTTAGCATTTCTTATAGTTTATTAGTATTTTCTAGGGTTTTATAGTGTTTCTTAGGTTTTCTTAGAGTTTCTTAGGGTTTTATAGGATTTCTTAGAGTTTCTTAGCGTTTATTACTGTTTCTTAGGTTTTCTTAGCATTTCCTAGCGTTTGGTAAGGTTTCTTTGCACTTTTTAGTGTTTTTTAGAGTTTCTTAGGGTTTCATAGGATTTTCTTAGGCTTTCTTAGCGTTTATTTGGATTTCTTTGGGTTCCTTATGGGTTCTTAGCGTTTCTTTGGATTTCCTAGGGTTTCTTAGCATTTTTTAGTGTTTACTAGGGGTTTCCTAGCGTTTCTTACCGTTTCATAGGGTTTCTTAGCGATTCCAAGTATTTTTTAGGGTATCTAGGAGTTTCTTAGTATTTTTTAGGGTTTCTTAGCATTTATTGGGGTTTTATAGGGTTTATTAGGGTTTTATTGTGTTTCTTAAAATTTCTTTGCATTTCTTATTGTTTCTTAGCATTTCTTAGCATTTTCTAGAGTTTTTAAGGCAGGTGTTTTAGGATTTCTTAGCGTTACTTACCGTTTCTTAGTGTTTCATAGGGTTTTTTAGCGTTTCTTAGCGATTCTTAGCATTTTTTAGCTTTTCATGGGGTGTCGTTGTGTTTTTTAGGGTTTTTTAGTGTTGCTTAGCATTTCTTATAGTTTATTAGTATTTTTTAGGGTTTTATAGTTTTTCTTAGGTTTTTTTTAGAGTTTATTAGGGTTTTATAGGATTTCTTAGAGTTTCTTAGCGTTTCTTTGGTTATCTTAGCATTTCCTAGCGTTTGGTAGGGTTTCTTAGCACTTTTTTGTGTTTTTTAAAGTTTCTTAGGGTTTCATAGGATTTTCTTGGTTTTCTACGTGTTTATTAGGCTTTCTTAGCATTTATTTGGATTCCTTAAGGGTTCTTAGCGTTTATTATGGTTTTTTAGTGTTTACTAGGGGTTTTCTAGTTTTTCTTACTGTTTCTTAGGGTTTCTTAGCGATTCATAGCATTTTTTAGAGCATCTTGGTGTTTCTTAGTGGTTTTTAGGGTTTCTTAGCTTTAGTTAGCATTTGTTATAGTTTCTTTGCGTTTCTTAGCATTTATTATGGTTTATTAGGGTCTTTTAGTGTTTCTTAAAATTCTTTACCGTTTCTTATTGTTTCTTAGCATTTCCTAGTGTTTTAAGGGGTTGTTTTAGGGTTTCTTAGCATTACATACCATTTCTTAGGGTTTCCTAATGTTTATTAGCGTTTCTTAGAGTTTTATAGGGTTTTTTAGCATTTCTTAGTGATTCTTAGCATTTTTTTAGCTTTTCATGGAGTTATTTTAGTGTTACTTAGCATTTCTTATAGTTTATTAGTATTTTCTAAGGTTTTATAGTGTTTCTTAAGTTTTCTTAGAGTTTCTTAGGGTTTTATAGGATTTCTTAGAGTTTCTTAGCGTTTATTACTGTTTCTTAGGTTTTCTTAGCATTTCCTAGCGTTTGGTAAGGTTTCTTTGCACTTTTTAGTGTTTTTTAGAGTTTCTTAGGGTTTCATAGGATTTTCTTGGGTTTCTAAGCATTTCTTAGGCTTTCTTAGTGTTTATTTGGATTTCTTAGGGTTCCTTAAAGGCTCTTAGCATTTCTTTGGATTTTCTAGGGTTTCTTAGTATTTTTTAGTGTTTACTAGGGGTTTCCTAGTGTTTCTTACCGTTTCATAGGATTTCTTAGCTATTCCAAGTATTTTTTAGGGTATCTTGGAGTTTCTTAGTGTTTTTTAGGGTTTCTTAGAGTTACTTAGCATTTCTTATAGTTTCTTAGCATTTTTGAAGGTTTCTTTGCGTTTATTGGGGTTTTATAGGGTTTATTAGGGTTGTATTGTGTTTCTTAAAATTTCTTTGCATTTCTTAGCGTTTCCTAGAGTTTTTAAGGGGGTGTTTTAGGATTTCTTAGCATTACTTACCGTTTCTTAGGGTTTCCTAGTGTTTATTAGGTTTCTTAGGGTTTCATAGGGTTTTTTAGCTTTTCTTAGCGATTCTTAGCAATTTTTAGCTTTTCTTGGGATTTCTTTGTATTTTTAGGGTTTTTTTAGCGTTACTTAGCATTTCTTATATTTTATTTGTATTTTCTTAGGGTTTTAATGGGTTTCTTAGAATTTCTTGGCGTTTCTTAGTGCTTCATAGGTTCTCTTAGCGTTTCCTCGCGTTTGCTAGGGTTTCTTAGCACTTTTAGTGTTTTTTAGAGTTTCTTAGGGTTTCTTGGGATTTTCTTGGGTTTCTAAGCGTTTCTTAGGCTTTCTTAGCATTTATTTGTGTTTCTTAGGGTTTCTTAAGGGTTCTTAGCATTTCTTTGGGTTTCTTTGGATTTCCTACGGTTTCTTAGTGTTTACTAGGGGTTTCCTAACGTTTCTTAGGGTTTCTCGACGATTCCTTGCATTTTTTAGGGTATCTTGGAGTTTCTTAGTTTTTTTTAGGGTTTCTTAGCTTTTTATTATAGTTTCTTAGCATTTCTCATGGTTTTTTTAACGTTTATTAGGGTTTTATAGTGTTTCTTAGCTTTTCTTAGAATTTTTTGGGTTTTTTGAGGGTTTCCTAGGATTACTTACCGTTTCTTAGGGTTTCTAGTGTTTATTAGCGTTTCTTAGGGTTTCATAGGTTTTTTAAGCGTTTCTTAGCGATTTTTAGCTTTTTTGGGGTTTCTTTGTATTTTTTAGGGTTTTTTAGTGTTACTTAATATTTCTTATAGGTTATTAGTATTTTTTAGTATTTTATAGGGTTTCTTAGAGTTTTTTAGTGTTTCATATATTTTCTTAGCACTTTTTAGTATTTTTTAGAGTTTCTTAGGGTTTTGTAGGATTTTCTTGGGTTTCTTAGGATTCCTTAATGATGCGAACCCGCCTGATATAAATCAAATTGGGCACACTTTTATTCATAAGTTAAGGGCCCAAAGATTTGAAGAAGCATTAAATGGACTAATTGGAGGAATTGAAGAAACCCAAGTGAAAGTCCAAAGGAAGAGTCCAATAAGATCTAAAGCCCGGATAAAGAGCCCAATAAGATCTCAAACCCAAAAGAAGAGCCCAATAAGATCTCAAGCCTAAAAGAAGATCTCAAGAAGATAATTAAAATTTGAAATTAAAATTTGAATTGAAAGTGGGAGATTTATCATAAATCTTCTAAAAGATTAAATTAGGAAAGAATATATTTTCTAGATATGATCAAGAAATATACTTGCAATATTTTCTATGGTTGACATGTCAACTACAATATTTTATTTCATTATTTAGATAATTACTAATATTTTATTTCTTTATTTAGAATTGCTTTTTGAAACTCTATTGATTTGTCTTAATTGTTCCTCAAGTTGAACGTCTTTATGAAAACGATTTGTTCCTTAGTTCAATTAAAATTAAAAGAAGACATATGAGTGGAAAAAGGCAAGAGTGTTTTAAATCTTTAAGAAAAAGTCATTTAAGTGTTAAACAAGAGTGTTTGAGAGAAACATGTGAGGTAGAGTTGCGAGGTTCTTTTGTTTCTAACAATTGGCAGGATTACAATTTCAAATAAAGAGGAAACACATGGAAAGAAGCCAATTTCCCTCAGCCCGTTCAAAATCTAGATTGGAAAGCCATGATGAAACAAGTTGTGAAGTCTAGATTTGAGCCACTTCACACGCGAATGAATCGCTTGGAGGAAGGTGTGAGATGTCGTTCACATCAACATACTTTCGTTAAACAACAACCTTAGGGCTTTCAATCTAGGCATTTTGATACTCAAGAACTCGAGGAATTTGAAGATCTTCAAGTTAATTGTGATAGCGTCGGGCACAATTCCATCAATCAATGTACTCTAAGTGAAAGGCCATGGATTGATGACATCATGGACAACCAACGTGAGAATCTATTTCATACTCGTTATTATATGAAAAATAGAGTTTGTTCTGTTATCATAGATGGAGGAAGCTGTACTAATATGGCTAGCACGGAGCTTGTGGAGAAGTTGGCATTACCTATACTGAAGCATCTGAAGCCTTATCAAATTCAAAGATTGAACGATCAACACAAACTCGAGGTAATCAAGCAAGTGTTGGTTTCATTCTCTATTGGAAGATATAAGGATGAGATATTATGTGATGTGGTACCAATGCAAGCATGTCATATTTTATTGGGACAACCTTGGAAGTTTGATCGTCAAGTTACACATGATAGATTAACAAATAGGTACTCATTTGTGATAAATAATAGATCGATATCTCTTGTACCTTTGACTCTACAACAAATACGTGAGGATCAATTGAAAAGGAAAAAGACAAATAGAAAGAAAATAGCAGAAAAATAAGAAGAGATAAAAGCCATAATTGAAAAGAAACATATAAAAGGCAAAGTTGAAAAGGAAGAAAGAGAAATAGAAGAGAGAAAAGCCAAACTTGAAAAAGAAAAGAAAAAAGTCATAATTGAAAAGAAAGAGAGTAAAAATAATTTAATTGCAAGAAAAAAGTGAGAACAATTTAAATTTGCATGTCCTTATAGTACTTATGTACAAGGATATATTTTTAAATACTAACCCCATTGTCGGATATTTGCCGAGCAATATCATATTTTTTTTGCAGGAATTCAAGCATGTTCCAAAGAAGACATCTTTTGTTTTGCCGTCAAGTCGAAGAATCAAGCATCAAACTCAATACCAACTCATAAAGCTAATGGAAAAGAGAATCGTGCCAAGGAGAATTAATCCACCAGTTGTGCAACTATCCAAGAGAGGTAATACTTGCTAGGCATACATTAATTGTCGAGTTATTAACAATACCCAGGTATATTTTCAATACTCTATTCCTTATTTAGATCATATAGTAAATGATTTGCATGGATTTTATTTGATTTTAAAAAGAAATCTTAAAAGTGAATATAATAAAATTCGAATTAAACATGAATTGAAAACTTTACTGAATAACAAAACCTGGTTTATGTTATTGGTTGATTATGATATTTTGTTTGAATAATGCAACTAATACTTCTATTAGGATATTGAATTATTTCTTAAATACTTTTATTGAAAAGTTGGTTGATGTATATTTTGATTATATAATAATATCTAATATGTCCTTATATAAACTTGAAATATATTCAAAAGTGGCCTTAAATATTTTTAGGAAATATATATATTGTATTAATAATCTTATATTTTCTAAATATGTTACTATTTCTAAATGGATTGTAATTAAAAAGGAAATTAAAGCAACTCAAGATTGGTCAATACCTTATTTGGTAAGTGAGATGAGAAGTTTCCTTAGATTAACTTAATTTTATATGGATTATATTTCTAAATTTAATAGTTGTCATATACCTATCACTTTATTTTTAGAAAATAATATTTTAGTTAAATTATGTGATGTGAAAGTAAATATACTCAAATATTTAAAGGATAAACTAACTAGTTTCTATTTTACTACATTACCTAACTTTCCTAAATTATTCAAACTTAATTGTGAAGCATAAAAAATAGGCACTTTAGATATATTGATTATATATTTTAGTGAAAAGTCAAAGTAGCCTTCAACTATCCTACCTCTGATAATGAGATATTTATGTTTTCTCAACCTCTACAAATAAGGCAGCTAAGGCCAAAAGATTATGTGATTCACATGAATCATATATTTGATTTGCGCCTCAAGAGGCAACACAGGTTGAAGAAGCGTCATGTAAGTTGGTGATTTTCATCAAGACTTTTTCATATGCGATCAAGTATAGACAAGGTATGAAATATATCGTTGTCAATTCATTATCACGAAGGTACACTGTGTTTATAATCCTTGATAGTAAATTTCTTAGTTTTTATTATATAAAGAAATTATATGCAAATATTCTTTATTTCTATGAAGTGATTAAGAGTTGTAAAAATGATATGTTTGAAAAGTTTTACTTGGAAAATTGGTTTCTTTTTCAGGAAAATAAATTATGTATCTCTCTATTTTCTTTGTGTAAGTTATTTGTTAAGAAATCATATATCTTAGAAATTATTGGACAATTTATGGTAGCTAATATTATTGCAATATTGCATAAGTATTATCCATATATGAAAAGGAATGTGATGAAATTTTGTGTTAAATGCATTACATATAGAAAAGATAAGTTTAGCCAATAATTTCATATTTTGTATATTACTATTTCAATTCATAGAGTATTTACTTTGATTGATATTCTTATGCAATTTATTTATGGATTACTGAGGATTAAGAAGAGAAGATACTTTATATTTATCATAGGTAGACAATTCTTAAAAATAACATATTTATTTCAATATCATAAAACTAAGGGTGTATCAAATGGCATTTATTTATTACTTAGAGAAGTTGTTATATTGTATTATATTCCTAGAATTATTAAAGTTAATTATTATTATAAATTCTTGAGTTACTTTTGGAATATTTTGTGTAGTAAATTGGAAAGAAAACTTTTATTTTCAACTGAATATTTATATGACATTTACTTTACATATAATGGTTATATTCCTTATACGATTAGGTTTTCATTATTAAAAGTTGTTTATTATTTTAATTCATTGCCTTCTTTAGATTTAATATTATTTAATAATGCTGAGTTAATAAGTTTAGTTTGGAAGAGTAATGATAAGTTTCTAAAACAAATTCAGAAGACGGCATATGAAAATCAAGTCAATTAAGGCTTTAAGAAAATTGTTTTTGATCTAGGAATTTGTGTTAAACTTATTCTAAGAGTAGGTTTATCGATTGGAGTGGTGAAGCTAAACAATAATACTCACAAATGGGAGTTATCTTATAAGTGTGATTTTATTTATAGTTTTAATATTCCTAATTTAATGTTTTTTGACTTAGGTGACAACGAGATCGAAGATTTGAGGACAAATCATTTTCAAGATGGGGAGAATGATATGAATCAAATTGGGCATGCTGTGATTCACAAGTTAAGGGTGCAAAGATTTGAAGAAGCATTGAATGGACTAATTGGAGCAATTGAAGAAACCCAAGTGGAAGCCCAAAGGAAGAGTCCAATAAGATCTAAAGCCCGAAGAAAGAGCCCAATAAGATCTCAAACCCAAAAGAAGATCACAAGAAGATAATTTAAATTTGAAATTCAAATTTAAATTTAAAGGGGGAGATTTATCATAAATCTTCTAGAAGATTAAATTAGGAAACAATATATTTTCTAAATATGATCAAGAAATATATTAGCAATATTTTCTATATGGTTGGCATGTCAACCCCAATATTTTATTTCTTTATTTAGATAATTGCTAATATTCTCAAGTTCCTATAAAAGGCTAACTTTAGACCATTGTAAACATATCTTGGATTTCAATTTTATTGTGAGGCTTTTATCTTCTTTCTCTTTTGAGAGAACTTTTGAACTTATCAGGTTTTTACTTATGGCGTTCAAGCAATCAGACTTATCACCAGGGTTTTCTAAGAGCTCTTCTTAGAGGATTTGGGTGTGGCATCAACATCTATCCATACGTTGTTTCTTAACCAAACAAGGTATTCTTTCATTCTTTTTACTTGCGTCGTGAAAGTCTTGGGGTCTATTCCATATTTGGTGTAGGGTGCCGTTAGTATATTGGCGGGGTTCGCATCACCGCCAATATGCTAACGACACCCTACACCAAATATAGCAACGATTCTAAGACTTTCACGATGCAAGTACGAAAAGATGGAGTATACCTTGTTATGTGAGAAACAAGGTACGAGATATGTAGACACCACGCCCAAATCCTCTAAGAAGAACTCTTAGAAAACCTTGGATTATAAGTCTCGATTGTTTGAACGCCATAGGTAAAAACCTAATAAGGTTGAAAAGCTCTTTCAAGAAAAGAAAGAAGACAAAACCTCACAAGATTGAAATTCCAAAGTGTCTCCCTCCAATGCTATGGAGTATGCCTTTTATAGGTACATATAACAACCAAATAGCCTAAAAACAAGGAAAATATATCTTATGGTTACATGCCAACCATATCTAATAATCTAAGTATCTAGGATATTTTTAATAACTAATTTAAAGATCTTAACTAATTAAATATATAATATTATCAATTAATATACTAAAAGATAAAATAAATCTTTACTCATTAATTAAAATCTGGACGAGGGTTTTTCTTAGACTCTTTATTAGGGTTTCCTTCTCGTGGGCTTTACCAGGTCTCTTCAATTGGGCTTCCACTTGGATTTTTGGCAATCTCTTTAATTAGCCCATATAACTTCTTTGAATATTTTAGTCCCTTAACCTTGTGATTGGGCCCTCTTGAAGTTTCAAGTAATCATTTATTCCATTTGGTGACAATGTATTCAGCTCCATTGTAGGTCCGGTTGATTAAACTTGTGAATTTGTAGACTCTTTGTCAAATTCACATCATTCTCCCCCTCTTGAAAATGATTTGTCCTCAGATCTTCTGTTCCTTCATCACCTATATCAAAAGAAATTAAATTAGAAATATGTATGCTATAGCTAATAGTATATTTATCAGATAACTTATTGTTGTAATTATTATTAATGAGTTTTAACACTTTAAATGATCTCTCTAATCTAAGAAATTTTGATAGTTTTCTATCCATAAACAATTCATTCCTCGAATGTAGGCTAATCAAAATCCCTAGATAAAAAACAACTTTCATGAAACTCTTGTTGTAAAGATTAATATTTTCTTAAGTCTGTTGTGTTTCTATCAAATTGATTAAAACCATAGATAATCTCCAATAGTGATAACTTAATTACTGAATAAATATAACGATTATATGTAAACACAACATGTGATAAACATGTAGTTGAAAATAGAAGTTTTGTAACCAACAAAGTATTCCAAGAAAAATTAAGCAATTTGGTATCAATGATTGTAAGCAAAATGTACCTTCTAGATAATGTATGAGCAACTATATTTTTCATACCTTGCTTACACTTGATCACATAACTGGATGTATAAATGAATTCTACCCACCTTGTATGATACTCATTCAGCTTGAGGGCTACTCCGCTGAACTTTTCATTATAATGTGCAATTGTTCTTCTTTCTTAACTTACCAAAAAGGGTGTTTGCTAATCTCGAATTACCTTAATTTCCTTGTCAATGGAAATTCCTTCAAAACTTATAACATATCCAAGAAATACAAGTTTACCCAAACACAATATTCAATTCTTCAATTTGGAAACCAACTGATATTTCCTAAAAAATTGCAAGGCAATTTTTAAATATCCTTCATGTTTATCTAAGTAATTGTTGTATATTATGATTTTATCAAAATATTTGGCAACAAAGTTTTTAATAAAATCACGTAGGATATGATTTATTAACCTCATAAAAGTGTTATATGCATTAGTTAAACTAAAAATCATAGCAACCATTCATATAAACCATATTTTACCTTTAATGTAATTTTCAATCCATAATTAGCTTTCATTCGAATTTCAGAATATTCACTCTTGTGATTAAATTTTGAAAATAAATAGTTTTCATACAACTCATCTAACATAATATTTACTTGAGGAATAGATTGAAGATACATTACCTTCATATGGTTGATGATTTGAAAATCAACACACCTTCGCCAAATTTTATTTTTCTTAGGCATTTGCACAATACCTAAAATCATGTTATCCCGTGCATATCCTAGCTTCTTCAAATTTAGGATTTGGTGTTGAATTTGATATTTGATTTCTCGATCAGGTTGCAAATTAGGAATTTTCTTCTTAGGAATGACATTCTTGAATTCCTGCATAAGAGAAATACTAATGCTCGGCAAATATCCGACAATATGGTTAGTAAAACATAAATCCTTATACATAAGTAATGTAAGGATAGAATGTGTAATTATATCTCTCTTGATCTCACTTTTTCTCTCCATAAAATTATTTTTACTCTCTTTTCTTTTTATTATGGCTTTTCTCTCTTCTTTTTCAATGTTGCCTTTTCTCTCTACATCTTCAATTTTGGCTTTTCTCTCTTCTTGTTTTTCTGCTATTGTCTTTTCATTTGCCTTTTTCTTTTTCAACTAATCTTGAAAAACTTATTGTAAAGTCAAAGGTACAAGAGATATTGGTCTATTATTCATCACAAATGAGTACCTATCTGTTAATCTATCATATGTAACGTGACGATCAAACTTCCAAGGTTCTCCTAATAAAATATGACATGCATGCATTGGTACTACATCACATAATATTTCATCCTGATATTTCCCAATAGAGAAGGACACTATCACCTATTGGGTTACCTCGAGTTTGGGTTGATCATTCAGCCTTTTAATTTGATATGGCCTTGGATGCTTCATTGTATGTAATGCCAACTTCTCCACAAGCTCAGTGTTGGCAAAATAAGTGCAGCTTTCCCCATCTATGATAACACATCAAACCTTATTGTTCATAGAGCAACGAGTATGAAATAACTTCTCACATTGGTTGTCCAAGATATCATCAATCCATGGTTTCTCCCAAGTAGTAGGTTGATTGAAGGAATTGAGCTTGATGTTGTCGTGATTAACTTGGAGATCATTGAACTTGCCCAGTTCCTGTGGTTTGAAGCATCGAGATCGACTGCTCCACAGTCGTTCAATGGAAGTATGTTGATGTGAGTGTCGTCTCACTCCTTCCTCCAATTGACCCATTCGGGTATGAAGAGACTCAAATTTAGACTTCACTATATGTTCCATTTCCCTCTTCATTGCTTTCCACTATAGGTTTTGAATGGGCGGTATGGAACCCTCTTCCTTCATTGTGTTTCCTTGTCGTTGGGCCTTCTGAACCTGACAATTGTTAGAAAGAAAAGAACCTTGCAACTCTCCCTCCCATGTTTTTCTCAAACACTCTTGTTTCACACTCAAATGGCTTTTTCTTATAGATTTAAAGCACTCTTGCCTTTTCCCACTCATATGTCTTCTTTCAATCTTAATTGAACTTTAAAAACAAATTGTTTTTACGAAGCAATTTAACTTGAGGAACAATCAAGACATATCAATAAAGGTTTTCAAAAAGAAATTCCAAAGAATTTAAGTGAGAGGTATGAATAGACTCGGAAATAAGAGTAAAATTTAGATAGGGAAGAATGAAATTAAGATGAAATGAAGTAATAGACTTGGATAGAGCAGAATAAGAATGAGATATAAGATAGAATTGTGTGCCTCTCTTTTTTTTTCTTTTGCCTTTTTTTTCACGAATTTTTTTTGCTCTCTTTTTTTGGCACGAATTTCTTTTGGCTTTTTCTTTTTTTTTACACTTACCAAGAAGAAAATAGATAGAAGAAGATGAGATTTGTTTTATTTTTTTAAGAGAATAGAAATAGGTAAAGAAGATAAAAAAAAAACTAGATATAAAAGATGGGATGGAACTTGCCGTGCAACCGTGTGCTCTGATACCAACTGTTGCAAACCCCACCAATATGCTAACGACACCCTACACCAAATATGGCAACGATCCCAAGACTTTCACGACGCAAGTATGAAAAGATGGAGTATACCTTGTTATGTGAGAAATAAGGTACAACATATATAGATGCAACACCCAAATCCTCTAAGAAGAACTCTTAGAAAACCTTGGATGATAAGTTTCGATTATTTGAACACCACAGGTAAAAACATAAAAAGTTCGAAAAGCTCTTTCAAGAAAAGAAAGAAGACAAAACCTCACAAGATTGAAATTCCAAAGTGTCTCCCTCCAATGCTATGGAGTATGCCTTTTATAGGCACATATAACAATCGAATAGCCTAAAAATAAGGAAAATATATCTTATGGTTACATGCCAACCATATCTAATAATCTAAATATCTAGGATATTTTTAATAACTAATTAAAAGATCTTAACTAATTAAATATCTAATATTATCATTTAATATACTCAAAGATTTATTTATTAATAAATTTTTACTCATTAATTAAAATATGGATGGGGGCTTTTCTTGGACTCTTTAGTTAGGTTTCCTTCTCGTGGGCTTTTTCAAGTCTCTTCAATTGGGCTTCCACTTGGATTTTTGGCAATCTCTTTAATTATCCCATATAACTTCTTTGAATATTTTAGCCCCTTAACCTTGTGATTGGGCCCTCTTGAAGTTTCAAGTGATCATTTATCCCATTTAGTGACAAAGTGTTCAGCTCCATTGCAGGTTCGATTGATTGAACTTGTGAATTTGTAGACTCTTTGTCAGATTCACATCACTTAAGGGTTTTTAGTGATTCTTTGGGTTTCTTTAAATTTCCTAGGGTTTCTTAGCATTTCTTAGTATTTTTTAGTGTTTACTAGGGGCTTCCTAGTGTTTCTTAGGGTTTCTTAGCGATTCCTAATATTTTTTAGGGTATCTTGGAGTTTCTTAGTGTTTTTTAGGGTTTCTTAGCTATACTTAGCATTTCATATAGTTTCGTTGCGTTTCTTAAGGTTTCTTAGCATTTATTAGGGTTTTATTGTGTTTCTTAAAATTTCTTAGCGTTTCTTAGCATTTCCTAGAGTTTTCAGTGTTTTTAAGGGGTTTTTTTTAGGGTTTCTTATCATTACTTACCGTTTCTTAGGGTTTCCTACTATTTATTAGCGTTTCTCAGGGTTTTATAGGGTTTTTTTTAGCATTTCTTAGTGATTCTTAGCATTTTTTAGCTTTTCATGGGGTTTCTTTGTGTTTTTTAGGGTTTTTTTTAGTGTTGCTTAGTAGTTCTTATAGTTTATTAGTATTTTTTAGGGTTTTATAGTGTTTCTTAGGTTTTCTTAGAGTTTCTTAGGGTTTTATAGGATTTCTTAGAGTTTCTTTGCGTTTCTTACGTCATCTTAGCATTTCCTAGCATTTCGTAGGGTTTCTTAGCACTTTTTAGTGTTTTTAAAAGTTTCTTAGGGTTTCATAGGATTTTCTTAGGTTTCTATGCATTTTTTAGGTTTTCTTAGCATTTATTTGGATTTTTTTGGGTTCCTTAAGGGTTCTTAGCGTTTCTTTGGGTTTATTTGGATTTCCTAGGGCTTCGTAGCGTTTCTTAGTGTTTTTTTTGTGTTTACTAGGGCTTTCCTAGTGTTTCTTACCGTTTCTTAGGGTTTCTTAGCGATTCCTAGCATTTTTAGGGTATCTTGGAGTTTCTTAGTGTTTTTTAGGGTTTCTTAGCTTTACTTAGCATTTCATATAGTTTCTTTGCGTTTCTTAAGGTTTCATAGCATTAATTAGGGTTTTATTGTGTTTCTTAAAATTTCTTAGCATTTCTTAGTATTTCTTAGCATTTCTTAGAGTTTTTAGTGTTTTTAAGGGGTTTTTTTAGTGTTTCTTATCATTATTTACTGTTTCTTAGGGTTTCCTACTATTTATTAGTGTTTTTTAGGGTTTCATATGGTTTTTTAGCGTTTCTTAGAGATTCTTAGCATTTTTTAGCTTTTCATGGGGGTTCTTTGTGTTTTTTAGGGTTTTTTAGTGTTGCTTAGCATTTCTTATAGTTCATTAATATTTTTTAGGGTTTTATAGTGTTTCTTAGGTTTTCTTAGAGTTTCTTAGGGTTTTATAGGATTTCTTAGAGTTTCTTAGGTTATCTTAACATTTCCTAGTGTTTGGTAGGGTTTCTTAGCACTTTTTAGTGTTTTTAAAAGTTTCTTAGGGTTTCATAGGATTTTCTTAGGTTTCTAAGCATTTTTTTAGGTTCCTTAAGGGTTCTTAGAGTTTCTTATTATTTTATAGGATTTCTTAGAGTTTCTTAGCGTTTATTAGTGTTTCTTAGGTTTTCTTAGCATTTCCTAGTGTTTGGTAAGGTTTCTTTGCACTTTTTAGTATTTTTTAGAGTTTCTTAGGGTTTCATAGGATTTTCTTGGGTTTCTAAGCATTTCTTAGCGTTTATTTGGATTTCTTAGGGTTCCTTAAGGGTTCTTATCGTTTCTTTGAATTACGTAGGGTTTCTTAGCATTTTTGAGTGTTTACTAGGTGTTTCCTAGCATTTCTTACCATTTCATAGGGTTTCTTAGTGATTCCACATATTTTTTTAGGGTATCTTGGAGTTTCTTAGTGTTTTTTACGGTTTCTTAGCGTTACTTAGCATTTCTTATAGTTTCTTAGCATTTCTCATGGTGTCTTAGCATTTATTGGGGTTTTATAGGGTTTATTAGGGTTTTATTGTGTTTCTTAAAATTTTTTTGCATTTCTTATTGTTTCTTAGCATTTCTTAGTGTTTCCTAGAGTTTTTAAGGGGGTGTTTTAGGATTTCTTAGCATTACTTACCGTTTCTTAGGGTTTCCTAGTGTTTATTAGTATTTCTTAGGGTTTCATAGGGTTTTTTTTAGCTTTTCTTAGCGATTCTTAGAAATTTTTAGCTTTTCTTGGGGTTTCTTTGTGTTTTTAGAGTTTTTTTAGCGTTACTTAGCGTTTCTTATAGTTTATTAGTATTTTCTTAGGGTTTTATTAGGTTTCTTAGAATTTCTTGGCGTTTCTTAGTGTTTCTTAGGTTTTCTTAGCATTTCCTCACGTTTGCTAGGGTTTCTTAGCACTTTTTAGTGTTTTTTAGAGTTTATTAGGGTTTCATAGGATTTTCTTGGGTTTCTAAGCGTTTCTTAGGCTTTCTTAGCATTTCTTTGGGTTTCTTTGGATTTCCTATGATTTCTTAGTGTTTACTAGGGGTTTCCTAGCGTTTCTTATCCTTTCTTAGGGTTTCTTGGCGATTCCTAGCATTTTTAGGGTATCTTAGAGTTTCTTAGTATTTTTTTAGGGTTTCTTAGCTTTCCTTATTGTTTCTTAGCATTTCTCATGGTTTCTTAGCGTTTATTAGGATTTTATAGTGTTTCTTAGCTTTTCTTAGCGTTTCCTAGAATTTTTTTGGGTTTTTTACGGGGTTTTTTTAGGGTTTCATAGCATTACTTACCATTTCTTAGGGTTTCCTAGTGTTTATTAGCGTTTCTTAGGGTTTTTTTAGGGTTTTTTTAGCGTTTCTTAGCGATTCTTAGCTTTTATTGGGGTTTCTTTATATTTTTTAGGGTTTTTTAGTGTTACTTAGTGTTTCTTATAGTTTATTAGTATTTTTTTAGGATTTTATAATGTTTCTTGCGTTTATTACGGTTTTATAGGGTTTCTTAGAGTTTTTTAGTGTTTCATAGGTTTTCTTAGCATTTTTTAGCATTTGGTAAGGTTTCTTAGCACTTTTTAGTATCTTTTTAGAGTTTCTTAGGGTTTTATAGGATTTTCTTGGGTTTCTAAGCATTTACTTGGGTTTCTTAGGGTTCCTTAAGGGTTCTTAGCGATTCTTTGGGTTTCTTTGGATTTCCTAGGGTTTCTTTGCGTTACCCCTCATGAGTGTCTTGATGATCTCGTAATCATAGTGCATGCACAAACAATATCTTCTTATCATGCCATGTAATTTGTGGTGCCACTGGTCCAACGGCCCCGACCTTCAACTCAACTTGCAGTGTTTGTCTTAATTGATCCGTAGACCTGTCATGTCGCACTGCCACTAGTTGACTGAATATGTCGGTTTTGTCTTGGTACCATGGCCAAACAATTCATTTATTAAGTTTTATGGCATATATCTCATGTTTTTTTTATGAGCTCCTGCTTATGCCCACTAGCCTATGGCCCACTTGTTCGAGATTTTCAAAACTGGGCATAATAGCCCCCAAGTTCCAAAACTGAGGCCCCCGACCTATAAGAGCTATTCGAGCTCCCATCAAGAAGGTCTCCCAAATCATTTAAGCATTGGCACACAGTCAGAGGAGAGCACTTCCGACAAAAATATATTTTCAATTGTCTATTATATCGAAATGGTACAAGGACATCTCCGCTCATAACCAATGAACGAGTCTTCAATTTCCTTCGAGGAAGTTTCATCATACCAACCGGGTATGATGTACTTACAACTGGTAAATAGTTTTTTTTGCATGATTTTCACATCACTCCTCTAAGTTGTGATGTTTAAAATACCACTTGGTAGTGGGTTTTCATTTCGAGGTACTTATCATCCCCAACTGGGTATGATATAAAATCCCACACACCCGTCAATGCAGTGAATTCCACTAGACCAATTCCTTGTATTCACACGAGCTTGTCCTTGCTAGTGTTCCCGGTGCTTTGTGTTCCTACATGATATGAACATCTTGGTTCATTATCTCTCGGTCTAATAGCATTCATTCATTCCAAATGAATGAGAAAAACCAAACTTTTATTTATTTGTAATTAGGTACCTAAAGTTATTTTTCTTTAACTTTAAGTCCCAATTACCGATTTTCCTCAAATTGTATCCCAAAACTTTTAAAATTCCCCATTGGGACCTCAATTTATTCAATTTCACAAAAAGGGGTTTAAATTTCCCAAATTTCCAATTTGGTCCCCAAACTTTTCCAAAATTACCATATTGCCCTTTTTTTAAAAAATGGTAAATTTTACCCCAAAATTCTAAAATTCCTCAATTGGCCCTCTAACATTTTTATCATGCCCAATTGACCCTCAATTTTAGGAAATTGCATTTCGGTCCTTTAAAATTTCAAAATACCCCAATTTTCCCCAATTCCAACTTCTTAACACAGCCGAATTTGATTTAATCAAATTGACCAATCAAACATTTCCAATTGTTGAAATTGAAGTTGAAATTGAGTTTCTACATGTTCATATGATTCTTTAGCAATTTGAATCGCAAGTTTTAATGCCGGAATGAGCTCAAACTGAACTTCACCGAAAAATGAACTATAGAGAGAGAAAGCTTCGATTACTCAGCTGTGAGGGCATAGCGGTCTGAGCTTTCTATCTAGGCGGGTAATTCTCCTCCTAAGGTTTTTCTTAGGATCAAGATTGACATCAATTGATGTCGAATTAGATTAGAATTTCGTCATTGAAATTCGGCCGACTCTTTCTATCACCGATCGGAAATTGCATAGGGGAGCCGGATTGGCTTACCTTTCCATCCTAATTCGGCCATGGGAGGGCTGAGGAAGTGTTGGGAGGGCTTGGTTTGGCCTGAGGAGGAGGGCTCGAATTGGCCAATTTCAACTCGGCCGAAATAGGGCAGCTTCGGTTTGCTGGAGTTGCTTCACTGTTTGATCACACCGGCGCTTCTCCAAGCATTGATGGCCAGAAACATATTGAACGGAGACGTTTCTTCTTCGTCGACGCTGCTTTGATTTTTCGCTGAGTGAATAGTGCTGTCATTGAAGGAAGAAGACGACACTGTTCCAAATCAGACCAGATCAGTTTGAACCGAATTCAAAGCTTAAACCAGTCGGTTCACCCCTCATTTCACAGAATTTTTCAAATCTAAAAATTTCTAAATTCATTTTCTATCCAATGATGGCTTTAAATCTCAAATTTGAATTCTTTAGTCCACATAGAAAAATGAATTTAGGATCCAGTTTAATAGTAGTTAAAACCGGTCCAAACCGGTTTGGATCTGATTTACCTAAACTGGTTTGGTTTTTATCTTCAATTCCTACATTTCCCGGTCTACCCTCTCTCTATCGATTTCGGTTCATGAGTCGATTCGGTTCATAAACTGGTTCTATCCGGTTCAGACCCAGTTCACTTGAACCGGTCTAGTTTTTCTTCCCCAGTTCATCCTAAGGTTCTTTTCTAAGATTTATGAACCATTTTGAGTCATGTTGAAGTTGTAAATTCTCAATTTTCCCATTTCCTAATAATTGAGCTTGTAGACCGATTTAGTTTAGAATTCAAAACTGACCGGTTCTTTCCCTAGTTTTCTCATTATCAAAGGATGGGTTTACAAAGCTAGTATTCAGATGGCTCCTTATGAAGCCCTTTATGGACGACCATGTCGTACCCCTCTATTTTGGGAAGGAGTGGAAGAAAGGAAAATAGAAAGGGCAGAATTAATTGAGGATGCCACCGAGAAGATAAAATTAATAAGGAGTCGTCGTAAGACCTTTCAGGACTAGTAAAAGAGTTATGCGAACAATCGAAGAAAAGATTTGGAGTTCGAGGTAGGGGATCAAGTGTTCCTCAAAGTGTCCCCCTGGGGGGAATACTTAGGTTCCAGTAGAGAGGAAAGATGAAACCAAGGTATATCGGTCCATATCCCATCATTCAAAGGATAGTACCAGTAGCTTATAAATTGGAACTACCTCTTGACCTATAGAGAATACATGATTTATTCCATATCTCAGTACTTCAGAAATATCAGCCTGATCCTAGTCATGTATTGGACCGACCTCCAATGGAACTAAAAGAGAACCTGACCTATCAGACAAAGTCGGTATGAATCATCGACTAGAGAGACAAGAATTTGAGGAACAAGAAAATTCCTATGGTCAAGGTGGTGTGGTAGAATGGACCCGTGCAGGAAGAGACATGGGAAATAGAGTCTATGATGAGGGATAGTTATCCTCAATTATTTAATGTGTAACTATTTTGTGGAAAAAACCCTTAAAAAGAGGGGAGAGTTGTTAACCCCGTCCTTTAATAATGAGAAAACCGGGGAAAGAATCAGTCAGCTTTAAATTTTAAATTGAATCAGTCTACAAGCTCGATTAATAGGAAATGGGAAAATTGAGAATTTACAACTTCCATGTGATTAAAAAAGGTTCATAAATCTTAGAAAAGAACCTTAGGATGAATTGGGGAAGAAAAACTAAACCGGTTCAAGTGAATCGGGTCCAAATCAGATATTACCGGTTTATGAACTAAATTGACTCATGAAATGGAATTGATAGAGAGAGGGTAGACCGGGAAATTTATGGATCCCAAGTGACCCAAGGAGTCCTAAAAGTCATTGAAATGGACTTGAGAAGGACTTGGAGATGAAAACCAAACTGATTTAAGTGAACCGGATCCGAACCGGTTTGGACCAGTTTGAACTACTATTGAACTAGATCCTAAATTTATTTTCCTGGGTGGCTTAAGGAATTCAAATTTAAGATTTGAAGCCACCATTAGATAGAAAATGAATTTAGAAATTTTTAGATTTGAAAATTTTGGTCAAATGAGGGGTGAACCGACCAGTTTAAGCTTTAAACCTGGTTCAGACCGGTCCGATCTGGTTCAGAACAGTGTTGTCTTCTTCCTTCAAATGACAGCACTGTTCTCTCGCTGGAAAATTGAAGCAGCACCGATGAAGAAGAAACATCTCCATTCAATACATTTCTGGCCATCAATGCCTGTCATAAAGATGCCAAACAGACGGTAGATGAGTCCCTGAGCTCCCTATATAAAGAGCCACTCTCCATTCATCCTCTTCACACCAAAATTGTAAAATATAAATAAATATTTTAAGTTTTTTTATGAAAAAAAGATTTTTATGCCAAATACACCACAAATCTAAAAATTTGGCGGTAACTAAATCAATTAGAAAAGGTGTAAAAGGAAGAAACTGTATAAATTTTGTATATTCTTATGTAATTTACTCTTAATTAATTTAATTGGCTAAGTTGTTAATTATGCATATGTGGGCCAGGTTGTCTTTCTTTTATTGATGTAGTAATGACCAAAAGTGATGGCGATATTTACGGAAAAATGTAATTGATGGCCTCGGGATAGATGGGATGAATCTAGTACGGTATTATTTTTATGAAGTAATATTAACATTGCCTAGCAAAAATATATATATATATATATATATATTCTTAAAGACTAATTCATTTTTTTATTCTAATGGAGATCGAAGAAGTTAAGGGGCAAGTAGGGATACACACCTATATCGAATGGCAGATCAAACAAGAACCATATCTTTTTACCATCTAAAAACCAAACTAACTTTCCTTGCTCGACCCATCTTCAGTTAAGATAATCTAATTAATTTATATCTCCATTTTCATGTATATATAATATATATCTATGTTTTGCCCGAATTCATTTCCATTGTTCGTTGGCATAAATTAATATTAAGATATATTATACATATATATATATATATATATATAATATGCTCTTCCTCTTATTTTTCTGGGCAATATGTTTACTCTCCCTCTCTCTCAGTTTGGGTTTGATAATTATTTCTTTTCGGTGAACCCTTTCTTGTTATTTAAATGATTTACGGATTGAACAATATTTTATTATATGATCTGACAAATCTCTCCACCTTTTGCTCATGGCAGAAGCATCTCCAACTGCTTTTTCACCAGTTTTTTTTTACCTAAATGATTTTGTTTAGGGAGTTTGGGCATCTTTCACATCTATTGAGTTTGAATGTGAATAATTTTTTTTTGGTAAAAAAAATCTTAGAGAAAAAACATTATTTTTAGTGAATAAATGCATCTCAAACTAAATTAGTTAGTATTTAATACGGTTTCCACTTGTAATAAAAAACAATTTTTTTCTCAATTTCAAAATTATTTCTTACTATGCAGATACGCCTCCCCCATATGAGAAAAGAACTCTCACAACCATGCCAATGTAGTTTTTGTATATTTTAAATGCTGAGATTCATATATATATATATATATCAATTTCAAAATTATTTCTTACTATGCAGATACGCCTCCCCCATATGAGAAAAGAACTCTCACAACCATGCCAATGTAGTTTTTGTATATTTTAAATGCTGAGATTCTAATATATATATATATATATATATATATGAATCTATTCTTGGCAAAGAGATTTTGAAGAGTAATAAAATGGAATTACGGGTATAAGAAGTTATATGAAATCAATTGAATTCATATTTTCTTAAATTAATGTACTACACAATTATGCACGGAACACCAGAATTTTTAAAAAAATTAATTTAAATTTAAATAAGCAAAAATTGAGGTTAATAGAGAATTTGAACCTAAAGGGGAATTGAGATTATAATGAAAATCGATTTGTTAAAAAAGAAATGGAGATTTTTAATAATTCGATTGTTTTAGAACGGATCATTTATAATTTAATTAAAAGATAAAACTATAATGTTTTGAAAATATAAAATTATATTAAAAAAAGATCAAATAGTTAGGTCAGCGGATCCTAGTTGATGTGCTGACCCATCTTTAGACCATTTCCTTACCCCCACTCTATGCTTGTTTCCAACGGCACAAACGAGGAAAATTATCTAAATTAACCCTATTTTTTTTTAAATTATACGTAATAAAACTTATTTTTGAGTGTAATATTCTTATATTAGTCTATTTTTTAAATTAATTGAGTTATATTCTCTATATTATATTAACTTTCACATCTAATATTAGAAAAACTATTCTTAGATACAATACCAACTAGTGGGGATTTAACGTAAAAATACTCACTTAGGCGACCATTAAATAAGCTAATTCTTATATCAAAATATAGTTAAGAGACTCATCTTAACTTATGATTAACATCGAAATTTTAAGAACCGAAGTATTTATCAAATTGGACCAGAAATCAATATTAAATTGAAATAGAAACTTGAAGCAGGATAAAAATCAAATCGAATTAGAAAATTGATTTGTATCGGGACTTATGGACAAATTAAAAAGTGAAATAAAACATTATTAAAGAAACTTATTTGATAAAAAATCAAATATCGAGAAAAATTCGATTGAAAAATAGTTTGAACCAGCTTAGAGCACAAAATATAAAATTTTTAGAATTGGTTATATAAATAAGAAAATAAAAATTATTGAGAACAATTAATATGGAATTGAACATATAATATTTAGAAAAATAAATTGGAGAAATAAACAGTAAAATTGAGGGTGAACCGACTAGAAAACTCCCAAAATTAAATAAATTTGTCAATTTTTTAGTCAGAAAACTAGTTTGCAACAATACAAACTAGTCGATGATCTATTTGGTGTGGGACGGACACCAAAAACATGAGGCACATTTCTCGTCCTCATGCAACATGCATGCACACGTGCTCATCTCCTTCACCTGATTTAAAATTAAAATCGGATCGGGAATCCAAATAGCAACCCGATTACAGTGTTATTTTTGGCATGGTATCACTCGTGAGAAAATAAATGCAAAGTAAGTATATGTGGTCCATTTCTACCATGTAAATACATGGATTAATAGCCATTAACCTCTTCAAGCTCCCTATGAAAGACCAAACCGCTCCTTATGGTTGGCCATTGAAATTCTCCCAAAAAGCCAACATACTCGATTTTATAACGACCTCACTTTTAGAGATGATAATTTTCTATTCGAACTATCAAATTTAGTGATTCTAATGATGTTAGATATAAAAGACAACTTTCAAATCCTACCTCTCAAACATTCAGATGCCCTCTATCGGTGTCAGCGTAATAGAATAGCAACCTTGCTCCCTTGGCCAAAAATAGAGCAACTTATTCTAGACCTTACCCTAACCTCCATGATGACAAACTATTGATCAAATTAATTCGAGGGACTCCTCTCGATTCCCTCTAGATAACACCAATGGTCGATCAACCTTAAGGTAAGCCTCATAGTCATAAAAAGTTGGTAATATTCGGTGAAACCACAGATCTAAACCCTCTCTATAAATCACATCTTGTAAGAAACTCAAACAAATATTTAGGGTGATTAAAGAGGTCACGAACATAAAAGGGTGTCAGCTTTTCAACCCCACCCACACCGATGACTGACTCGTCATCTTCGATAAGCTTCCATCATTTTTCTAAATTGTTACTATTTTTTCAATGAAGGGCCAAACAGGTCGAAACGACATTATTTCGATCGAGGCTCGCCAGAAAGTAATTGTGCGAACCTAAGGAAGGTGATAAGGGTTATATTAAGGATTTTGCAAAGTTTATTGACGTGTTTTAAGGGAAGATAAACTTTAGTTATTAAAATCTAATTTTTAAAAAAGTATAGGGGTCAAAATATAATTTTAAGAAAATATTGACTCAAATAAGACTTAATAGAAGTCTAAAAACCTAAAAAAAAGCTTGAGAAAAATTAGGAATCCGATGTGGTAGCTTGAAAAAGGTTTAGGATGTAAGTTGAGTTTTTGGGAAAGTTTGGGCATAAGTAATTAAATAATGTAAAGTTTAGGCCAAAAAGGAAATTTTTGAAAAGTTGAGGAGAACAATGAAGATATGGATGAGTTTATGGGTTCAAAAGGGATAAGTGGAAGGGGTAGGGGTAATACTGTAAGTTTAGGTAGTTTTACTATTAAAATGCAGTATTTGGAAAAGTTAGGTGTTCATTCAAAGACTTAGGTGTTTTCGAACCTTAAAATAAAGATGGGAAAATAGTGGGAAACGTCTTGAAACTTGGAATAATGTGCAGGTGTCTATAATCAGAATCGTCAATATGTGAATCAAGCAAACCCGACCTGAGGGGTAAACTAGTATTTTTTTAGAAAATTATGGGAGAGTACTAAAATTTCCACGAAGAACCTAATCTAACCCCATTAATATGATTTGATTTATAGAGTGTAATATGTCACTCAAATATACAGGAAATCACGGTTCTCGAGACATCTGAAAAACCTTCTGGACAAACAAGTTACGAATATAATGATGAGTGGGATTTACTAACGACTAGTCTGATTAGATCGATGCATGCACTTTACCTCATTTTTATGTTACCATGAATATATGTACGAGTGTTTTAAAAAATATTTTCAAAAAGTAGAGGAAAACTGCATGGATTCTTGTACACATAGGTAAATGAATAATTGGGATTATTTGTCAAAAAGAATTGTTAAAGGGTTCAAAGTAATAATAATATAACAACATGTGATATTAGGGTATTAGGCTCTAATTAACATTAATAGTGGAGTTGATTTAGAGGACCAAACTCTGAGAAATCTATATGTAATGTTGTAATGGATGATTTTAAGTATTGCTTGGTATATATTGTCGTTATAAAATGGGGCGATTGCCTGCCTATCCTTGGGGGTGTGAGTCCATGTCAGGGATCAATTGGAAGTGGGTGATATGGGCAATGAAATAATGCTTCTAGTTCACTTGGGGTTCTAAGCAAGGGGATCCTTATATACATAAGAGCATGATAGTAAGGGAGAAATAAGGTATACGATATACATGAGTGGCATGAAGGGATAGAGAGAGTATATAGATGGTCGATGACACATTCTTGACATCCAAATGAATCATAGATGCATTGTTTGGAACATGGTTGGGTTATGTTTATTCTAATAGGAACATGTGATTTATATGGTTTATGGTGAGCAATAACTCTATTTAAATATGTTTGTGCATAAACCCTAAGGCATGAGTCCTTAGGATTGGACAAATTATGAAAGTAACCCAATATTAGAACTTCTGAAATAATTATCCATGTGTATATATTTTGAGTGAAGTCTAGGGTTGTAATCCATGAAGTGACATAATACCGGTAAACTCATTCATCGAGTTGTGAGCTCAACTATTCCCAAAACTATTATAGGTGAAAGCATGCGACCGTAGAAGTGAATTCTTGGGATATCACCTTTAATACCCACATGACATGAGGTACAAATCTCATAATGTGCACATGATAGTTTAATATTATGCCTATTAGTCGCTATTTTCCTAGGAATATTTCTATGAGTTTTTGGGTCCACTAGTTTATGCAAGAAAAGTTTAAATTTCCAATTAAAATTTTTTATGTGATTTATTATGAGCCTTGGTATTATCAGTAATACTTTAGTGAAAGTACCCACAATGGTAACATCAATAGTACATGGCAGGATGTCATTGGTCCTGATTTGAAAAATCGGGTCGGGCCATGACAACTTTCATGGTATCAACTCCCTCTTTTTCAAAATATGGTATCTTGGAAATGAAAAGATTTGGGATGGTTGGAAAAAAATGGGAATAGTACTAATGTGGCTTTCATTTATAATATTAAAGTAACAAGATTTTATGTATGCTACTAAGAGAAAACTAAAAATTTATTGTAGAGATGTTTCCTAAATGATTGCAAATTTCCAATTGTCAAGTTCATAAGGGCACATGTTCGTTAGGATATAGAATATGAAGTAAGGGGCAACCGTACTAGGGACTCCCATGTACCTGTCATGACCTAAGTTTATATTTGGGTAAATATGGCTATCACGAGGAATCAAAGGATAAATAATGGATTAGCTGGGGTATTCCTTCTTACATAACCAACTGAAGCAATGGTACTCGAGGTTGTGCCACCCCAAGAAGCACCTCCACCTCAGATTAGAGAAATACAAGACTTTGACATTCTGAGAAATCTGAAAGCCCTAAAGAAAATACAGTGTAAGTCATTCTTGGGTGAGGGTGGTGGTGGCTTCTATAGATTGGCAAGAATACTAAGAAGATGATGGATATAGTGAAAGTACCTAAAGCGGAAAAAGTCGTCATGGTCAAGTTCTTCTTGGAGGAGTACATATAGGTGGTGGCAAAATATATGGGCTACATCCACCTCTCTATCGAAGGAATATCTATCCACTATATGATGAATGAGAAGAAATAAGAGGACCTAAAGTTGCGATAGTACAGAAGGTGTAACAACGGAACTTCCAGAACCCGGGTTAAGCATAAGTGTAGAGGAAATCGAGGTTAAATCAGAAATAGACTCCCAAAGAGAGAATAAGAACCTAAGCCCCAAAATGGGATTTTGAATTGAGAATGAGAATAAAAATTCGGAATGGAATCTCGAACTAATGATGGAATTTGAAACTGGGAAAGGAATCCCAAACATAGGATAAAAATTTAAATCGAGAATGAAACCCCGAGATGGGAATGGAACCCAAATTAGGATTTGAAAGACAAATAGGATCATAACCCAATGTTGCAAATGGAATATGGAAGCCAAAGTCGGGAATAGGGATCCGATCAAATTAGAGATCGGATTCATGAGCACGAAAACTAAGTTTGTTGGAAAAAGCAGGTTTTTACTAGAATAGGGTTAGTATTTCAAATTAAATTACCGAGCAGGCCGAAAAAGTGCAAAATGGTAATTTAATTTGTAATAACAAATAGGAAAAGAAGAGTAGTCGAGTTAGTTAGACTCAAGCTGGGTTGACCCGACTCACCCACAAGCTCCCCTTACCGCCTGACAGAATTGCAGTAATACACTATCACAAATATTAGACAAATTGAAAAAATTTTGGATCAAATTTCATGTGACAAAATGCATGGATCAGCTAATAATTGAGTTATTGGTCTCCCTACAAAGTTAATTTCATTAACTCTCCCTAGACAAATAAAATTTTGGATAAAAAATCTAAAATCTTGATATAAGGACCTTAACAAGCACCCACCGATTGAAGGAGCAATTATCTCTCGTTTGATCATCAAACAGAGTGATTTTGGTGTTAAAATGCCACTTATGGACTCCTTTTGAGTTTTCTGGTTGGGTTCCAACTTGTTAGTGGTCAAAATATGTCACACGAGGGTCATTTTAGCTAACCCAAATCTGGGACAAAAACTCAATTCGCCACCAATGGCCTTCCGGGTCCAAATTCAGCCATCTCTGGCCACCAATCTAGCAGCTACCAGTGCCAAAATGACCGCTTGCCTCCCCTCTACCTCTCCATAGTAAGGGTCGACCTTCGACAAGGGGAAAATTTGTTAACATGAGCTGATTTCCATTGGTGGTTCTATTAGGTTCTACCTGATCGTGGCTAGTCAATGATTAAATTCTTCTAACTTTGATGACCTCTTGATCCGCTACCACCACAAAATGTTTTGCCTGGACATTGTGTCACACCCCAACTCGGTTTGGACGGAACCATCTGAACAATACGCCACTCCTCCTAATACTCTAATAGAAACCACCTATGTGATTATTGTATTGACATGAGTAAGGCTCAAACAACAAGGAAAACAGTGCATCAGATTATGTTTTCCAAAATATATCGAAATGTATACGATCCTATACTATTTGTAAAAGTATTTCATGTACCAATTTGGTGGTTCATCTTCGAATGTCCTCTTTGACATTTTATGACCCGAAAGGGATAAATGAGGGGTGAATCTATAACTCAATGAGAAGATTAGCTGACAATGTGACATCATGTCTACAACTTAGCACGTACTCAAAAGGTATACATATTTCATTTTCCTTAACTTCAACAGGTTTGGAATATAAAACGAGCTCCAACGAGTTTTATCATTGAAAAATTAATTTCATGATTTATTTCACTACTTGTATCTCACAAGCTAAAACTTTGTTCTTTTCTACCTTGAAGAGCTTTCATGGTTTGTAAATTTTCCATGGGTTTGTATAAGACAAACAACAATCACCCATTCTCAATAATGGGGTTTTCACGGCTTGTATCTCACAAGCTAAAAATTGGTTCATTCCTACCTGAAAGAACCTTTAATGATTATTATGGTTTAATTTTCGTAGGTTTGTATTAGACAAACTAATAAACACCCTTTCTCAATAAAGGGATCTAACATTCGCAGAGTATACCTTGTGAGGCCACAACTTCGATTTGTCCCACTATTGGCCCGAAGGGCCTTTACCATCTACCCTGGTGAGATGCTACAACTTCTACCACATCATCTGTGTGAGCACCATGGCCCAACCCCCAGACATTGTCAATACTTTTGCCTGATATTGAGGCACCAAACCTCACCCCCTTCTTCCTCAGTCTTAATGCACATGAAGCTCCCAAAGCTTCACGACATACTAGAATAGCATAACTTCTTTTGTGTCGACCTTGCTATCGAGCAGTCCTTAGAACCAACACTACCCCATACCGGAAATATCTTTGGTTCTACATGATTGCAATCAAAACATATGTCTTTTGATTTAAGACCTTTCTCTTTGTGTTGCTAGCCCACTAGTCTTAGACTCGACTTTAGCTCAACAACTTAAGAAAATATTATCACATTGTGATAATTTTATATGGCTCCTAAATCAGAACTTATTTACAAGATTTGACCCATTTTCCATTGGCCTTAGGCCCACTTGAATGAGTTTTCAAAATGCATCATTGGGCCCACTTCACTTTTCAAAATTGTGGCTTTGGGCCCACTTACACGAAACTAGATATAACTATCTTTTAATGACAATTTTAAGCTATCCTTGTGGAGTTAATGTAATTAATTATATAGGGAGACCGATAGCTCTGTTCATAGCTGATTTATGCAATTTGTAGCACTCAATTTGATGATAAATCGAGTTAATTAGAGACACAACTTGAATTGGTGCAAGAGAGAGTTGTCGATCGGTGTGTGGTGGCTCGAGGTAAGTCGAGTTGACCAGACTCAGTCCAATCCAACCCGACTTTCCTTATTTTTCTTTATTATTATTGGGTATTCCAAATTACCATTTTTCCCTTTTTGGGTCCTTTCAATTCAAAATTTTGGCCAACTTCGGTCGAAAACTGACTTTCTTCCAAAGGCCTCAATTTTCGTGCACAAGAACTTGATCACAAATCCAATCAGATCATTTGTCCTGACATCATGTTTTCCTATCCCATTTCAATTATTGGGTTATAATACAAATTTTTCTTTCCAAATCCCACCTCGAGTTCCTTTCCCGGCTCGTGGTCTCATTCTTAGTTTTGGCTTTTATCTCATGTTCGCGATTCCATTCCTGATTTTTTTATCCCATCTGAGGTTTAGAATTTAATTCCCAGTTAATTGTTCATATTTTTAATTTGGGATCCCATTTTCTAGCTTAAGATTTTATTCTTAGTTTCAGATTCTATTACCAATTCACACTTGATTTCCGGTCCACTTGGCCTTAACTCGAGCTTCAGAAGTTCCTACATTACAAGAGCGCTAAGTTTAAGGAAGCATATAGGGAACGCAAGAAGAGACTCACTACAACCCCCATACTTGCCCTCTCGAATATGAATGGAGGATAAGGCACGGTGTACATCGATGTGTCAGTACATGAGTTTGAATGTGTTTTAATGCAACAAGAAAAGGTGATCTCATATGCATCAAGAAAATTGAAGAAGCATGAGTGCAACTATCTAACTCATGACCTAGAATTAGCAGTCATCGTATTCACCCTTAAAATATACAGGCATTACATATGTGGGTTTACTTGTCGAATCTTCAGTGATCATAAGAGCATCAAGTACATGTTGACACAAAAGGAGATAAACCTAAGGTATAGACGATGGCTAGAGCAAATAAAGGACTATGATCTTATCATTGAGTACCATCCAAGTAAGGCGAATGTAGTAGTTGATGCTTTAAGTCACAAGCATGAGGTGAGCATTCCTCACATAAGGACAGTGTACCTGCCTATAATAGAATAGATGAAACAGTTACGTGTATGGTGACAAGATGCGGAAACGCTTGGTTTTGTAGCAAATGTGACAATCCATCCTACACTAGTGGACTACATCCGAGTGAAACAAAAGACTACCCTTGGGATAAAAAGGTATACTGACAGCATCATGGAGGCCACCACCACTGATTTCTACATAAGAGTAAACAAACTATTGACGTTTAAGTATTGGGTAGTGATACCAGGCGATGTAGGACTTAGGAACGCTATACTTGAAGAGGCACTCGACTCAGTATACGTGTTGCATCATGGCAACACCAATACATACAAAATCTTAAAGGAAGGTTAATGGTGGTCATGAATGAAAAGGCAAATCTTGAAGGAAGGTTAGGTGTTTGTCATATCAATAGATAAAGGTTAAGCACTAGAAATTAGAGGAACTCCTCCAACTGCCCCTATCCCTGAATGGAAATGGGAAAAGATCATGATGGCCTTCATGACATGATCTCCCCAATATGTTAAAGGGCATGATGCAATATGGGCTTACCAAACTCACCCATTTCCTACCTATCAAGCTAGCAAACTCAGTTGAGAAGCTGGCCTAGTTGTACATAGATGAGATAGTACGCATTCTTCAAGTCCCATAATCCATGGTATCGGATCAGGATTCGAGGTTTACTTCTAGATTTTAGCTAAGCCTACAAATCTCACTTGGGACAAAGCTGAATATGAGCACAACATTTCATCCCCAAATGGACATACAGTTTGAGAGGACTATCCAAACTTTGGAGGACATGCTTCGTGCTTGTCTCCTAAACTTTAGGAAAAGGTGGGAAAACTACTTGTGCCTAATGGAGTTTGCATACAATAACTAATAGCATGCCAATATAAATGGCCTCGTATTAAGCGTTATACAGAAGGAAATGTAGAACAACGTTATTCTAGGATGAAGTGGGAGAGCATAAGTTAGAGCAATTGGAACTCAATGAGGATGTGTTGGAGAAAATAAGAGTAATTAGGGATTGACTCAAGGCAGCTCAAATCGACAGAAGAGTTATGATGTTAACCGATGTCAAGAGGTAAGCATCGAAGTGGGAGATTGGGTATTCTTGAATGTATCCATGTGGAAGGGAGTATTTATGTTCTAGAACAAAGGGAAACTAAACTCGAGGTGCATTGGACCCTACTTGATTACTCGGAGAGTCAATCTAGCAGCATAAAATATGATGTTGTCACCAAAACTAGAAAACATCCACGATGTGTTCCACATGTCTGTGCTAAGAAAGTACAAGCCAGATCCAAGACAAGTGTTGGATCAACCTCCTCTAGAGCTAGAACAAGCTCTAACATACTAAGTGGGCCTAAGGCCGTGTTTTGAAAACTCGTAAGAGTGGGCCTAAGGCTAATGGGAACATGTAAAGCCTGTAAATAAGTTATTATTTAAGAGTGATAAAATTATAACAATTTGATAATGTTTGCTTAAGCTACTAATCTAGAGTCGAGTTGGAGCTCGTTGGGCTAGTAGCACAAAAATAAAGGTATTAATTCCAAAGACATGTAAAAAACCCATCCCTTTAAAACAAGGAAATCAAGGAAAGAATCGGTCAACCCGAGTGAGAAAAACCAAACCAGTTCACAAACCCGATCATCTGATAATAGGCAAATTGGAGAATTTACAACTCCGGGTGACTCAAAAGGGTTCATAAACCTTGGAAAAGAATCTTAGGACAAATTGGGTGAGAACAACCAAACCGGTTCGGGTGAACCAGATCCGAACCAGATTGAACCGGTTTATGAACCGAAACCGATAGAGAAAGGGCAAACCGGGAAAATTATGGATCTCGAGTGATCCAAAGAGTCACATAAGTCATGAAAAAGGACTTTAGGATGAATGGGGGATGAAAACCAAAACGGTTCAAGTGAACCATATCCAAACCGAATTGAACCAATTTGGACCGGTTTGAACCACTATTGAACCGGATGTTAAATTCATTTTTCTAGATGGCTTAGAAAATTCAAATTTGAGATTTGAGTCCACCATTGGATAGAAAATGAATTTAGAAATTTTTAGATTTGAAAAATTCAATTGAATCGGCCGGTTTAAGCTTTGAAGCTGGTTTGGACCGATCCGGTCCAGTTCGGAATAGTGTCGTCTTCTTCCTTTAGATGATAGCACTGTAATAGATGAGTGAAAAGTTATTTTGTTAGAAGTGTTATCCTCTGACTGTGTGTCACTCTTGACAAGAGCTCGAATAGCTCAGATAGGCCGCGGGTCGATTTTGGAACTTGGGTGCTAAAATGCCCGATTTTGAAAATCTCGTATAGTGGGCCCAAGGTCAGTTGGCATAAGTAGGAGCTCGTAAACAAAAATGATGTAAAATTTTTAAATGAATGGTGTGATTTGGCCATGGTACCAAGACAGGATCGACATACTCGATGGGCTGGCGGTAGTGTGACAAGACCAAGTTTACGAACCGGACTAGATAAACAACTCCAGGTCGAGTTGAGGGTCAGGATTGTTGGACCAGTGGCACTAAAGATTAATGGCTTATATGAAAAACTTTGTTTGTGCATGTACTTGAGGTTTGAGACCATTAAGATGCCCAAGAGGGGTAGTGATGTGTCCTAAGGGCTACTAGATGACATGGTGGATATAAGGGCAGTTTGTCGTGCTAGCCGTCAAGGAAGCTCGACGTAGCTTCACGTGCATGAGACCGGGGTGGGGCCAGGATTATGTCTCTGTCCTCATACGGATACGGAGTTTCTTTTCGGGTTTGAGGGTCTGATATCCTGAACATCCACTCATTCTTAGGTTAGAAGTGGACATGTTTCTATTTAGGTCACCGGTAAAGTTGCTTCGACACCACAAGTGGGTGCAGCGGATGGGCCACCCTGCGAATGTGTGATCCCTTCATAATGAAGGGTGTGTGTTGTTTGTTAAACACATTGAATGTGGATAATGTGAAAAAGTTTTTGAAAACCAAGAATATGAGGAAGAATTGATTTTTAAGAAATAAGGAGTCTAGCATACAACAAATTATTTTATTAGAACTCTTTTCAAACACCCATTCATTGAGTTATAAAAACTCACACACCTTTTTTTATCCCTTTTCAAGAATAGAGAAATGACTAGGGCTAACACCAAGATTTATCCTCTGTCATGTATACTTAAATTGTTTTTTATGCTTGCATTTTTATTGATATATGTTATTCCAAGGAACACAATTGAAAATTTTGCCTAGCATCCCTTGAGTAAAGAAATGGGGAAACCCTTCTTGAACCAAGGGAGTAGTGGGTTGATCACAGGGATTTGACCAAACCGTACCGGGACGTAATAACTTGAGTGGTATCAGAGCTAACTTCCCTTGAAATATTATCAATATTATACCCTAACACTAATAAAACTTTAACTATTGTGTAGTAAGGAGAATCCTAGAAAGTTTATTGTGAAATCCAATCCTCCACACTTGACCCTGTAAAAGATGCCTACCCCTAGAGAGGCAGTTGTTCAACGATTCCTAAAGGATGAGAAGAGAGTGCCCAAGGATATGGTGGAGGATTATCTGAAACACGTGGGAGCCTTACTAGAACCATAAGGCATTACATACCCTCCTCCAAGGCAAGAAAAACTTGTTCCTTTTCCTAAGAGACCAACCCCTCCTCTAGCCTCAAAACAACTAGAGAGAAATCCCACTAAGAAGGAGGCTTGGGACACAAACCCTACTAGAGTTCACCCAAGGAAACAAACTCTAAATAAGGAAAGGAACAATGAAGTCTAGAGCAAGGGTATGGGACTAGTGAAAATCTAAAGAGTTAAGGAAAGACTCTATGGATAAAAGTAAGAAAAGAAGAAGGATTAAACTATCCTAAAGAAAACCAAAGGAATGGAAACTGACTAGGAAGAAAGTAAGAAGGAATGAGAGAATGAGAGCACTGAAGATGTTAAGTCAATTGAGATAAGACAAGGAGAAAGGAGAAAGGAAAGAAGTACGATAGGAAGAAAACCCCAGGAATAATACTAGTACTTGGAAATTGTAGGAATATAAATTTTTAGGAACTCAATAATAATGAGACTTTTTGAAGCAAAGAGATTGAATAAAAAGGAATAGAAGATAGGGAAGAACTTTCAAGGAGTGGGAGATTGAATGTGAGAATCTTAGAACGGAAGTCCCTAGAAGAAGGATACATATAGGATGTGGTACTGTGAAGAAGAAAGTTCCAAGCATAAGTAACCAACAAAAGAACTGCCATAAGACTAAAGCTAGAATAAGGACCTTATTAAAAAGAGACATAGATGGCTAAGGATATACGTGGATGGCCAGGTATGATCTAATTTAAAAAAAAGTAGAGAAATCAAATAAGGATTTCAGACAGACCTAGTTGAAGGAGATAAATGCGTAACAACAAGATAATCTGGGAAAATGAACAATGCAATAAGAAGGATTGAGAAATAGTAAGGACTACACCCCTAAGTAGGGAAAAGGGATGGATACTAAGGACACGAAGACTCAAGAGACAATAATCTCAAATTAATTAAACTAAGAGGATAATATGAGTGGGGCAGTTAACGAACTGACCCTCATGAAGGTCAAAACCCCATTATGGAAGGAAGGGGTAGAAAGGCCAAAACCTTTGGGAAATAAGAATGGAGGAAAGCCTTAAAGAGATCAATGGCTAAGACAGGAGTAATGATCCAAAAGCCATGAGGAGATTGAATAAGCTTTTGCAGGGCAATCAAGAGATTTTGAAACAAAGAAGATGTGAACTCCACCTCAAAGAAATAGATGGATACAAGAAAGAAAGGAGAATGAAGATGAAGTACATATATGTTCTCAAGAGTAGAATAAGCAGTAAAGGAGGGCATCAGTAAATACTTTTTTATGTTAAATATTCTAAATGGCAAAACGGGAATTGAAACCAAGAGAAAAGAACATAAACTACCAAGGAAGGAACCTTGGAAGGACAAAAGTGTCACAAATTAAAAAGTAATGGGATCAACAGAAATGGAGATGAGATAAATTCATCCAAGATATGTCGGTCGAGATGGAAGATTAAGTACAAAAGAAAGGTACTAAGAACGACCCAAGGAGCAAGTTAAGTCCAATTAATGTGTAAGTTGGAAAACACATCAAAGGATGTCGTGCGAGTAAGGAGGGGTGGATTGCTCATAAGAAGAAAACACATCTAAGAACTTTGGAAAAGTAAATTCCTCAGTTAGGAAGAGGATTTAAGTAAAGGATCATTGGCATCAGGACTAGTAGTGATCAACGCCCAAGTTGATAGAGCCTAAGGAGAGAACGACTAGACATAGTGTGGAGTACCCGGAATGGGATCGAGAATTGAAAATGTTGTGGCCTCATGGGTGAAGAATAAGGAAAGAGCCTGAAATTTCAATTAGAAGAGGAATTAAAAGGAAAAATGCCTTATTATAAGAAGGGGTGTGAATAAAGGAAGGAATTAAAATTTCAAAAAAATGAAGCGGGGGTTGAACGTGTAGTTCCCAAGGTGAACGTCTCTGATATAAGGGACAGGGTAAAGAGCAAAACTGAAATAAGGGAGCGATCACAAGTAAGCAGTCAATACTTAAAATCTGAAGGAGAATAACTCTTATAAGAAATTGAAGTAATCATGAAAGAATAAGGGTCAACTAAAAGAAGAGAAAGTTCTTGAGAAAAGGATGCCACCGAAACTAAGAAAGGACATAGGAAGGGTCAGAACTGAATAAAACGAGTTAGCACTGAAATCTATGAAGTGAGTAGATGGTGTTTGAGAGGACCCTAAAATAAAGGTTTCGATGACAAAGGAAGTGACTACACACAAGAATGAGTGGGTATCTTAGAACTACCAATTCTAAAATCCTAAGTAAGGAACCGCAAGAGGAAGAATTATGCCTTAAGGAAAGAGAGTCATGAATTTAAGGATATAACCTCAAACTTTCAAGTAATGTATGCTTAACCAAAGTAAGCTCCGTGGAATGGATAATGGGAAGGAAAAGAAATTATTAAGTGTGTGTTATAACAGGGGCTAAATGGGGGTAACCGAAGTGGTTGCATGTCAATAAACTACAAGTTGATGTTAAGGGAAGTTATTTCCAAAAGGATGTTGAATAGGTTTTGAGGATAAAACTCCTAAAAGGAGGGAAGAGTTATTCTATTTTTTCTTTGTTTTTTTAGTTCTTTGAAGTTAAGTAAAACCGGGAAAGAACCAGTCAACCCGAGTGAAAAAACCAAACCGGTTCACGAACCCGACCACTAGAGAACGAGCAAATAGGTTTTAGCATTAGTTAAAGTTTCTTATAGTTTATTAGTATTTTCTTAGGGTTTTATTGGGATTCTTAGAATTTGTTGGCATTTCTTAGTGCTTCTTAGGTTTTCTTTGCGTTTCCTCACGTTTGATAGTGTTTCTTGGCACTTTTTAGTGTTTTTTTTCGAGTTTCTTAGGGTTTCATAGGATTTTATAGGGTTTCTTAGCGTTTCTTAGGCTTTCTTTGCATTTATTTGGGTTTCTTAGTGTTCCTTAAGGGTTATTAGCATTTCTTTTGGTTTCTTTGGATTTCCTACGATTTATTAGTGTTTCTTAGTGTTTACTAGGGGTTTCATAGCATTTCTTATCGTTTGTAGGGTTTCTCGGCGATTCCTAGTATTTTTTTAGGGTATCTTGGAGTTTCTTAGTGTTTTTTAGGGTTTCTTAGCTTTTCTTATAGTTTCTTAGCATTTCTCAAGGTTTCTTAGCATTACTTACCATTTCTTAGGATTTCCTAGTGTTTATTAGAGTTTTCTAGGGTTTCATAGGGTTTTTTTTAGCGTTTCTTTGAGATTTTTAGCTTTTCTCGTTGTTTCTTTGTATTTTTTAGGGTTTTTTTAGTGTTACTTAGCGTTTCTTATAGTTTATTAGTATTTTTTTAGGGTTTTATATTGTTTCTTTGTATTTATTAGGGTTTTAAAGGGTTTCTTAGAGTTTCTTAGTGTTTCATAGGTTTTCTTAGCATTTTTTATAATTTTTTTTAGAGTTCCTTTGGGTTTTATAGGATTTTCTTGTGTTTCTAAGTGTTTACTTTGGGTTTCTTTGGATTTCCTAGGGTTTCTTAGCATTTCTTAGGATTTTTTAGTGTTTACTAGGGGTTTCCCAGTGTTTCTTACCGTTTCATAGGATTTCATAGCGATTGCTAGCATTTTTTAGGGTATCCTGGAGTTTCTTAGTGTTTTTTAGGGTTTCTTATCTTTACTTAGCATTTCTTATAGTTTCTTAGCATTTAATAGAGTTTTTAAGGGGTTTTTTTAGGGTTTGTTAGCATTACTTACCGTTTCTTAGGGTTTCCTAATGTTTATTAGCATTTCTTAGGGTTTCATAGGGTTTTTTCGCATTTCTTAGCGATTCTTAGCATTTTTTTGGCTTTTCATGGGGTTTGTTTGTGTTTTTAGGGTTTTTTTAGTGTTATTTAGCATTTCTTATAGTTTATTAATATTTTCTAGGGTTTTATAGTGTTTCTTAGGTTTTCTTAGAGTTTCTTAGGGTTTTATAGGATTTCTTAGTGTTTCTTAGCGTTTGTTAGTGTTTCTTAGGTTTTCTTAGCATTTCCTAGTGTTTGGTAAGGTTTCTTTTCACTTTTTACTGTTATTTAGAGTTTCATAGGATTTTCTTGGGTTTCTAAGCGTTTCATTGGCTTTCTTAGCATTTATTTGGATTTCTTAGGGTTCCTTAAGGGTTCTTAGCATTTCTTTGGTTTTCCTAGGGTTTCTTAGCATTTTTTAGTGTTTATTAGGGGTTTCCTAGCGTTCTTACTGTTTCATAGGGTTTCTTAGCGATTCCATGTATTTTTTAGGGTATCTTGGAGTTTCTTAGTGTTTTTTAGGGTTTCTTAGCGTTACTTAGCATTTCTTATAGTTTCTTAGCATTTCTCAAGGTTTCTTAGCGTTTGTTGGGGTTTTATAGGGTTTTAATGTGTTTCTTAAAATTTATTTGCATTTCTTATTGTTTCTTAGCATTTCCTAGAGTTTTTAGGGTTTTTAACGGGGTTTTTTTAGGATTTCTTAGGGTTTCGTAGGGTTTTTATTAGCTTTTCATAGCGATTCTTAGCAATTTTTAGCTTTTCTTTGGGTTTCTTTGTGTTTTTAGGGTTTTTAGCGTTACTTAGCGTTTCTTATAGTTTATTAGTATTTTCTTAGAATTTCTTGGCGTTTCTTAGTGCTTCTTAGGTTTTCTTAGGGTTTCTTGGCAATTTTTAGTGTTTTTTCCGAGTTTCTTAGGATTTCATAATATTTTTTGGGGTTTCTTAGCGTTCCTTAGGCTTTGTTTGCCTTTATTTGGGTTTCTTAGGGTTCCTTAAGGGTTATAGTTTCTTAGCATTTCTCAAGGTTTCTTACCATTTATTGGGGTTTTATAGGGTTTTAATGTGTTTCTTAAAATTTATTTGCATTTCCTATTGTTTCTTAGCATTTCCTAGAGTTTTTAGGGTTTTTAACGGGGTTTTTTTAGGATTTCTTAGCATTACTTGCTGTTTCTTAGGGTTTCCTAGTGTTTATTAGTGTTTCTTAGGGTTTCATAGGGTTTTTATTAGCTTTTCTTAGCGATTCTTAGCAATTTTTAGCTTTTCTTCGGGTTTCTTTGTGTTTTTAGGGTTTTTAGCATTAGTTAAAGTTTCTTACAGTTTTATTAGTATTTTCTTAGGGTTTGATTGGGATTCTTAGAATTTGTTGGCATTTCTTGGTGCTTCTTAGGTTTTCTTAGCGTCTCCTCACGTTTGATAGGGTTTCTTGGCAATTTTTAGTGTTTTTTTCTAGTTTCTTAGGGTTTCATAGGATTTTCTAGGGTTTCTTAGCGTTTCTTAGGCTTTCTTTGCATTTATTTGGGTTTCTTAGGGTTCCTTAAGGGTTATTAGCATTTCTTTTAGTTTCCTTGGATTTCCTACGATTTATTAGTGTTTCTTAGTGTTTACTAGGGGTTTCATTGCATTTCTTATCATTTCTTAGGGTTTCTCGGCAATTCCTAGCATTTTTTTTGGGTATCTTGGAGTTTCTTAGTGTTTTTTAGGGTTTCTTCGCTTTTCTTATAGTTTCTTAGTATTTCTCAAGGTTTCTTAGCATTTCTTAGCGTTTACTAGAATTTTTAGGGTTTCTTAGCATTACTTACCATTTCTTAGGGTTTCCTAGTGTTTATTAGAGTTTCCCAGGGTTTCATAGGGTTTTTTTAGCGTTTCTTATCGATTTTTAGCTTTTCTTGCGCTTTCCTTGTATTTTTTTAGGGTTTTTTAGTGTTACTTAACGTTTCTTAGCGATTCTTAGCTTTTCTTGTGGTTTCTTTATATTTTTTAGGGTTTTTTAGTGTTACTTAGCGTTTCTTATAGTTTACTAGTATTTTTTAGGGTTTTATATTGTTTCTTTGCATTTATTAGGGTTTTATATTGTTTCTTTAAGTTTCCTAGTATTTCATAGGTTTTCTTAGCATTTCTTAGCATTTGGTAGGGTTTCTTAGCACTTTTTAGTATTTTTTAGAGTTTCTTAGTGTTTTATAGGATTTTCTTGGGTTTCTAAGCATTTATTTGTGTTCTTTTGGGTTTCTTATCGGTTCTTAGCGATTATTTGGGTTTCATTGGATTTCCCAGGGTTTCTTAGTGTTTACTAGGTGTTTCCTAGTGTTTCTCATCATTTCTTAGGGTTTATTAGCGATTCCTAGCATTTTTTAGGGTATCTTGGAGTTTCTTAGTGTTTTTTAGGGTTTCTTAGCTTTACTTAGCATTTCTTATAGTTGCTTTTCGTTTCTTAAGGTTTCTTAGCATTTATTAGAATTTTATTGTGTTTCTTATAATTTCATAGCGTTTCTTAGCATTTCCTAGAGCTTTTAGGGTTTTTACGGGGTTTTTTAGGGTTTCTTATCATTACTTACCGTTTCTTAGGGTTTCCTACTGTTTATTAGCGTTTTTTAGCATTTCTTAGGATTTTTTTTAGCTTTTCATGGTGTTTCTTTGTGTTTTTTAGAGTTGTTAGTGTTGCTTAGCATTTCTTATAGTTTATTAGTATTTTTAGGGTTTTATAGTGTTTCTTAGTTTTTCTTAGAGTTTCTTAGGGTTTTATAGGATTTCTTAGAGTTTCTTAGCATTTCCTAGCATTTGGTAGGGTTTCTTAGCACTTTTTAGTGTTTTTTTATAGTTTCTTAGGGTTTCATAGGATTTTCTTGGATTTCTAAGCATTTCTTAGGCTTTCTTAGCATTTATTTGGATTTCTTTGGTTTCGATAAGAGTTCTTAGCATTTCTTTGGTTTTCTTTGGATCTCCTAGGGTTTCTTAGCGTTTCTTAGTGTTTACTAGGGGTTTCCTAGTGTTTCTGACCGTTTCTTAGGGTTTCTTACCGATTCCTAGCATTTTTAGGGCATCTTGGTGTTTCTTAGTATTTTTTAGGGTTCCTTAGCTTTACTTAGCATTTCTTATAGTTTCTTTGCGTTTCTTAAGGTTTCTTTGCGTTTTTTATGGTTTTATAGGGTTTATTAGGGTTTCATTGTGCTTCTTAAAATTCCTTAGCGTTTCTTATTGTTTCTTAGCATTTACTAGAGTTTTTAAGTGGTTTTTTAGGGTTTCTTAGCATTACTTACCGTTTCTTAGGGTTTCCTAATGTTTATTAGCGTTTTTTAGGGTTTCATAGGTTTTTTTAGCTATTCATGGGGTTTGTTTGTGGTTTTTTGGGTTTTTTAGTATTATTTAGCATTTCTTATAGTTTATTACCGTTTCTTAGGGTTTGATAGTGTTTCTTAAGTTTTCTTAGAGTTTTATAGGATTTCTTAGCGTTTATTAGTGTTTCTTAGGTTTTCTTAGCGTTTCCTCGCGTTTGGTTGGGTTTCTTAGCACTTTTTAGTGTTTTTTAGAGTTTCTTAGGGTTTCATAGGATTTTCTTAGAGTTTCTTAAGAAAGCCTAAGACTCTTAGGCTTTCTTAGCATTTATTTGGGTTTCTTAGGATTCCTTAAGGGTTCTTAGCATTTCTTTGGGTTTCTTTGGATTTCCTACTGTCTCTTAGTGTTTCTTAGTGTTTACTAGGGGTTTCCTAGCGTTTCTTAGGGTTTCTCGGCGATTCCTAGATTTTTTTAGGGTATCCTGGAGTTTCTTAGTGTTTTTTAGGGTTTCTTAGCTTTTCTTATAGTTTCTTAGCATTTCTCAAGGTTTCTTAGCGTTTATTAGGCTTTTATAGTGTTTCTTAGCATTTATTGGCATTTCCTAGAATTTTGAGGGGGTTTTTTAGGATTTCTTAGCATTACTTACCGTTTCTTAGGGTTTCCTAGTATTTATTAGTGTTTCTTAGGGTTTCATAGGGTTTTTTAGCTTTTCGTAGCGATTTTTCGCAATTTTTAGCTTTTCTTGGGGTTTCTTTGTGTTTTTAGGGTTTTTTTAGCATTACTTAGCATTTCTTATTGTTTATTAGTATTTTCTTAGGCTTTTATTGGGTTTCTTAGAATTTCTTGGTGTTTCTTAGTGCTTCTTAGATTTTCTTAGTGTTTTCTTGTGTTTGGTAAGGTTTCTTAGCAATTTTTAGTGTTTTTTAGAGTTTCTTTGGGTTTCATAGGATTTTCTTGGGTTTCGAAGTGTTTCTTAGCCTTTCTTAGCATTTATTTGGGTTTCTTAGGGTTCCTTAAGGGTTCTTAGCATTTCTTTGGGTTTCTTTTGATTTCCTACGGTTTCTTAGTGTTTACTAGGGGTTTCCTAGCGTTTCTTACCGTTTCTTAGGGTTTCTCGGCGATTCATAGAATTTTTAGGGTATCTTGGATTTTCTTAGTTTTTTTTATGGTTTCTTAGCTTTTCTTATAGTTTCTTAGCATTTCTTAGGGTTTCTTAGCGTTTATTAGAGTTTTTTTTAGTGTTTCTTAGCATTTCTTAGCGTTTCCTAGAATTTTTTTGGGTTTCTTAGCATTACTTACCGTTTCTTAGGGTTTCCTATTGTTTATTAGCGTTTCTTAGGGTTTCATAGTGTTTTTTTAGCGTTTCTTAGCGATTCTTAGCTTTTCTTCGGGATTCTTTGTATTTTTTTAGGGTTTTTTAGTGTTACTTAGCATATCTTATAGTTTATTAATATTTTTTAGGGTTTTATAGTGTTTCTTTGCGTTTATTAGGGTTCTATAAGGTTTCTTAGGGTTTTTTAGCGTTTCGTAGTGTTTCATTGGTTTTCTTAGCATTTCTTAGAATTTGGTAGGGTTTCTTAGAACTTTTTAGTATTTTTTAGAGTTTCTTAGGCTCTTATAGGATTTTCTTGGGTTTCTAAGCATTTACTTCGATTTCTTAGGGTTCCTTAAGGGTTATTAGCGACTCTTTGGGTTTATTTGGATTTCTTATCGTTTCTTAGCATTTATTAGGGTTTTTTTAGTGTTTACTATGGGTTTCCTAGTGTTTCTTATCGTTTCTTGGGGTTTCTTAGCGATTCCTAGCATTTTTAGGGTATCTTGGTTTCTTAGTGTTTTTTAGGGTTTGTTAGCTTTACTTAGCATTTCTTAAAGTTTCTTTGCGTTTATTAGGGTTTTATAGTGTTTCTTAAAATTCCTTAGCATTTCTTATTGTTTCTTAGCATTTCCAAGAGTTTTTAAGGGGTTTTTTTAGGGTTTCTTTGCATTACTTACAGTTTTTTAGGGTTTCCTAATGTTTATTTGCATTTCTTAGGGTTTCATAGGGTTTTTTTAGCTTTTCTTAGCGATTCTTAGCAATTTCTAGCTTTTCTTGGGGTTTCTTTGTGTTTTTAGGGTTTTTTAACGCTTCTTATAGTTTATTAGTATTTTCTTAGGGTTTTATTGGGTTTCTTAGAATTTCTTGGCATTTCTTAGTGCTTCTTATGTTTTCTTAGCATTTCCTCGCGTTTGGTAGGGTTTCTTAGCACTTTTTAGTTTTTTTTAGAGTTTCTTAGTGTTTCATAGGATTTTCTTGGGTTTTTAAGCGTTTCTTAGACTTTCTTAGCATTATTTGGGTTTCTTAGGGTTCCTTAAGGGTTCATAGCATTTCTTTGGATTTCCTACGGTTTCTTAGTGTTTACTAGGGGTTTCCTAGCGTTTCTTACTATTTCTTAGGGTTTCTCGGCGATTCCTAGCATTTTTTGGTTATCTTGGTGTTTCTTAGTGTTTTTAGGGTTTCTTAGCTTTTCTTATAGTTTTTTAGCATTTCTCAAGGTTTCTTAACTTTTCTTATAGTTTATTAGCATTTCTCAAGTTTTCTTAGCGTTTATTAGGGTTTTATAGTATTTCTTAGCATTTCTTAGCATTTCCTAGAATTTTTAGGGTTTTTGTAGGGTTTCCTAGTGTTTATTAGCGTTTCTTAGGGTTTTTAGGGTTTTTTTAGCTTTTCTTAGCGATTCTTAGCTTTTCTTGGGGTTTCTTTGTATATTTTAGGGTTTTTTAGTGTTACTTAGTGTTTCTTAAAGTTTATTAGTATTTTTTAGGGTTTTATATTGTTTCTTTGCGTTTATTAGGGTTTATTAGAGTTTCTTCGAGTTTATTAGCATTTCTTAGTGTTTCGTAGTTTTTCTTAGCATTTCTTAGCATTTGGTAGGTTTTCTTAGCACTTTTAAGTATTTTTTAGAGTTTCTTATTGTTTTATAGGATTTTCTTGGGTTTCTAAGTGTTTACTTTTGGGTTTCTTAGGGTTCCTTAAGGGTTCTTAGCGACTCTTTGGGTTTCTTTGGATTTCCTAGGGTTTCATAGCGTTTCTTAGGGTTTTCTAGTGTTTACTAGGGGTTTCCTAGTGTTTCTCGCCGTTTCTAAGGCTTTCTTAGTGATTCCTAGCATTTTTTAGGGTATCTTGGAGTTTCTTAGTGTTTCTTAGGGTTTCTTAGCTTCGCTTTGCATTTTTTATAGTTTCTTTATGTTTCTTAAGGTTTCTTAGCATTTATTAGGGTTTTATTGTGTTTCTTAAAATTTCTTCGCATTTCTTAGCATTTCCTAGAGTTTTTAGGGTTTTTAAGGGGTTTTTTTGGGTTTCTTATCATTACTTACCGTTTCTTAGGGTTTTTTAGCGTTTCTTAGCATTTTTTTACTTTTAATGGGGTTTTTTTTTGTGTTTTTTAGTGTTGGTTAGCATTTCTTATAGTTTATTAGAATTTTTTAGGGTTTTATAGTGTTTCTTAGGTTTTCTTAGAGTTTCATATGGTTTTATAGGATTTCTTAGAGTTTCTTAGCGTTTCTTAGGTTATCTTAGCATTTACTAGCGTTTGGTAGGGTTTCTTAGCACTTTTTTTGTGTTTTTTAAATTTTCTTAGGGTTTAATAGGATTTTCTTGTGTTTCTAAGCATTTCTAAGGCTTTCATAGCATTTATTTGGATTTCTTTGGGTTCCTTAAGGGTTCTTAGCGTTTCTTTGGATTTCCTAGAGTTTCTTAACGTTTCTTAGGGTTTTTTTTTTGTGTTTACTAGGGGTTTCCTAGTGTTTCTCACTGTTTTTTAGGGTTTCTTAGCTATTCCTAGCATTTTTTAGAGCATCTTGGAGTTTCTTAGTGTTTTTTAGGGTTTCTTAGCTTTACTTAGCATTTCTTATAGTTTCTTTGTGTTTCTTAAGGTTTCTTAGCTTTTATTAGGGTTTTATTGTGTTTCTTAAAATTTCTTAGCGTTTCTTAGCATTTCTTAGAGTTTTTAGAGTTTTTAAGGGGTTTTTTAGCATTTCTTATAGTTTCTTACCAATTCTTTGGGTTTCCTACTATTTATTAGCATTTCTTAGGGTTTCATATGGTTTTTTTAGCATTTCTTAGCGATTCTTAGCATTTTTTAACTTTTCATGGGGTTTCTTTGTGTTTTTTAGGGTTTTTTTAGTGTTGCATAGCATTTCTTATACTTTATTAGTATTTTTAGGGTTTTATAGTGTTTATCTGCATTTTTCTTAGAGTTTCTTAGTGTTTCTTAGGTTATCTTAGTATTTCCTAGCATTTGGTAGGGTTTCTTAGAACTTTTTATTGTTTTTTAAAGTTTCTTCAAGTTTCATTGGATTTTCTTGTGTTTCTAAACGTTTCTAAGGTTTTCATAGCATTTATTTGGATTTCTTTGGGTTCCTTAAGGGTTCTTAGCATTTCTTTGGGTTTCTTTGAATTTCCTAGGGTTTATTAATGTTTTTTAGTGTTTACTAGGGGTTTCCTAGTGTTTCTTACCGTTTCATAGGGTTTATTAGCGATTCCTAGCATTTTTTAGGGTATCTTGGTGTTTCTTATTATTTTTAGGGTTTCTTAGCATTTCTTATAGTTTCTTTGCTTTCCTCAAGTTTTCTTAGCATTTTATAGGGTTTTTTTTTAGGGTTTTATAGTGTTTCTTAAAATTTCTTAGCGTTCCTTATTGTTTCTTAGCATTTCCTAGAGTTTTTAAGGAGTATTTTTAGGGTTTCTTAGCATTACTTATCGTTTCTTAGGGTTTCCTAATGTTTATTAGCGTTTCTTCGGGTTTCATTGGGTTTTTTAGTGTTACTTAGCATTTCTTATAGTTTATTAGTATTTTCTAGGGTTTTATAGTGTTTTTTAGGTTTTCTTAGAGTTTCTTAGGGTTTATAGGATTTTCTTGGGTTTCTAAGCGTTTCTTAGGTTTTCTTAGCTTTTATTTGGATTTCTTATGGTTCCTTAAGGGTTCTTAGCATTTATTTGGATTTCCTAGGGTTTCTTAGCATTTTTATTTTTTACTAGGGGTTTCCTAGCATTTCTTACCGTTTCATAGGGTTTCTTAGCGATTCCAAGTGTTTTTAAGGGTTTCTTAGCGTTACTTAGTATTTCTCATGGTTTCTTAGTGTTTATTGGAGTTTTATTGTGTTTTATTGTGTTTCTTAAAATTTCTTTGCATTTCTTATTTTTTTTCTTAGTATTTCTTAGCCTTTCATAGAGTTTTTAAGGCGGTGTTTTAGGATTTCTTTACATTGCTTACCGTTTCTTAGGGTTTCCTAGTGTTTCTTAGGGTTTCATAGGGCTTTTTTAGCTTTTCTTAGCGATTCTTAGCAATTTTTAGCTTTTCTAGGGGGTTTCTTTGCATTTTTAGGTTTTTTTAGCGTTACTTAGCGTTTCTTATAGTTTATTAGTATTTTCTTAGGGTTTTATTGGGTTTCTTAGAATTTCTTGGTGTTTCTTATTGCCTCTTAGGTTTTCTTAGCGTTTCCTCGTGTTTAGTAGGGTTTCTTAGCAATTTTTAGTGTTTTTTAGAGTTTCTTAGGGTTTCATAAGATTTTCTTCTTTTTCTAAGTGTTTCTTAGACTTTCTTAGCATTTATTTGGGTTTCTTAGGGTTCATTAAGGGTTCTTTGCGTTTCTTAGTGTTTACTAGGGGTTTCGTAGCGTTTCTTATCGTTTCTTATGGTTTATCAGTGATTCCTAGCATTTTTTTAGTGTATCATGGAGTTTCTTAGTATTTCTTTAGGGTTTCTTAGCTTTTCTTATAATTTCATAGCATTTCTCATGGTTTCTTAGCGTTTATTAGGGTTTTATAGTGTTTCTTAGCTTTTCTTAGCGTTTCCTAAAATTTTTTGGGTTTTTTTAGGGTTTCTTAGCATTACACACTGTTTCTTAGGGTTTTCTAGTGTTTATTAGCGTTTCTTAAGGTTTCATAGGGTTTTTTAGCGTTCCTTAACTTTTCTTGGGGTTTCTTTGTATTTTTAGGGTTTTTTAGTGTTACTTAGCATTTCTTATAGTTTATTAGTATTTTTTAGGGTTTTATAGTGTTTCTCTGCGTTTATTATGGTTTTATAGAGATTCTTAGAGTTTCTTAGTGTTTCGTAGGTTTTCTTAGTATATTTTAGTATTTGGTAGTGTTTCTTAGCACTTTTTAGTATTTTTTTTAGAGTTTCTTATGGTTTTATAGGATTTTCTTGGGTTTCTAAGCGTTTACTTGGGTTTCTTAAGGGTTCTTAGCGATTCTTTAGGTTTCTTTGGATTTCTTAGGGTTTCTTAGCGTTTTTTACGTGTTTTAGTGTTTACTAGGGGTTTCCTAGTGTTTCATACCGATACTTAGGATTTCTTAGCGATTCTTGGCATTTTTAGGGCATCTTGGTGTTTCTTAGTAATTTTTAGGGTTTCTTAACTTTATTAGCATTTCTTATAGTTTTTCTTTTGTGTTTCTTAAGGTTTCTTAGCGTTTATTAGGGTTTTATAGTGTTTCTTAAAATTCCTTAGCGTTTCTTATTGTTTCTTAGCATTCCCTAGAGTTTTTAAGGGTTTTTTTTAGGGTTTCTTAGCATTACTTACCGTTTCTTAGGGTTTCCTAATGTTTATTAGCATTTCTTAGGGTTTCATAGGGTTTTTTTTAGCATTTCTTAGCATTTTTTTAGCTTTTCATAGGGTTTGTTTGTGTTTTTTAGGGTTTTTTAGTGTTACTTAGCATTTCTTATAGTTTATTAGTATTTTCTAGGGTTTTATAGTGTTTCTTAGGTTTTCTTAGAGTTTCTTAGGGTTTTATAGGATTTCTTAGAGTTTCTTAGCGTTTATTACTGTTTCTTAGGTTTTCTTAGCATTTCCTAGGGTTTGGTAAGGTTTCCTTGCACTTTTTAGTGTTTTTTTAGAGTTTCTTAGGGTTTCATAGGATTTTCTTAGGTTTCTAAGCGTTTCTTAGGCTTTCTTAGCGTTTATTTGGATTTCTTTGGGTTCCTTATGGGTTCTTAGTGTTTCTTTGGATTTCCTAGGGTTTCTTAGCATTTTTTAGTGTTTACTAGGGGTTTCCTAGCATTTCTTACCGTTTCATAGGGTTTCTTAGCGATTCCAAGTATTTTTTAGGGTATCTTGGATTTTCCTAGTACTTTTTAGGGTTTCTTAGCATTTATTGGGGTTTTCTAGGGTTTATTAGGGTTTTATTGTGTTTCTTAAAATTTCTTTGCATTTCTTATTGTTTCTTAGCATTTCTTAGCATTTTCTAGAGTTTTTAAGGCAGCGTTTTAGGATTTCTTAGCGTTACTTACCGTTTCTTAGTGTTTCATAGGGTTTTTTAGCGTTTCTTAGCGATTCTTAGCATTTTTTAGCTTTTCATGGGGTGTCGTTGTGTTTTTTAGGGTTTTTTTAGTGTTGCTTAGCATTTCTTATAGTTTATTAGTATTTTTTAGGGTTTTATAGTTTTTCTTAGGTTTTTTTTAGAGTTTATTAGGGTTTTATAGGATTTCTTAGAGTTTCTTAGCGTTTCTTTGGTTATCTTAGCATTTCCTAGCGTTTGGTAGGGTTTCTTAGCACTTTTTTGTGTTTTTTAAAGTTTCTTAGGGTTTCATAGGATTTTCTTGGTTTTCTACGTGTTTATTAGGCTTTCTTAGCATTTATTTGGATTCCTTAAGGGTTCTTAGCGTTTCTTAGCGTTTATTATGGTTTTTTAGTGTTTACTAGGGGTTTTCTAGTTTTTCTTACTGTTTCTTAGGGTTTCTTAGCGATTCATAGCATTTTTTAGAGCATCTTGGTGTTTCTTAGTGGTTTTTAGGGTTTCTTAGCTTTAGTTAGCATTTGTTATAGTTTCTTTGCGTTTCTTAAGGTTTCTTAGCATTTATTATGGTTTATTAGGGTTTTTTAGTGTTTCTTATAATTCTTTAGCGTTTCTTATTGTTTCTTAGCATTTCCTAGTGTTTTAAGGGGTTGTTTTAGGGTTTCTTAGCATTACATACCATTTCTTAGGGTTTCCTAATGTTTATTAGCGTTTCTTAGAGTTTCATAGGGTTTTTTAGCATTTCTTAGTGATTCTTAGCATTTTTTTAGCTTTTCATGGAGTTATTTTAGTGTTACTTAGCATTTCTTATAGTTTATTAGTATTTTCTAGGGTTTTATAGTGTTTCTTATGTTTTCTTAGAGTTTCTTAGGGTTTTATAGGATTTCTTAGAGTTTCTTAGCGTTTATTACTGTTTCTTAGGTTTTCTTAGCATTTCCTAGCATTTGGTAAGGTTTCTTTGCACTTTTTAGTGTTTTTTAGAGTTTCTTAGGGTTTCATAGGATTTTCTTGGGTTTCTAAGCGTTTCTTAGGCTTTCTTAGCATTTATTTGGGTTTCTTAGATTTTCTTAGGGTTCCTTTAAAGGCTCTTAGCATTTCTTTGGATTTTCTAGGGTTTGTTAGTATTTTTTAGTGTTTACTAGGGGTTTCCTAGTGTTTCTTACCGTTTCATAGGATTTCTTAGCTATTCCAAGTATTTTTTAGGGTATCTTGGAGTTTCTTAGTGTTTTTTTAGGGTTTCTTAGAGTTACTTAGCATTTCTTATAGTTTCTTAGCATTTTTGAAGGTTTCTTTGCGTTTATTGGGGTTTTATAGGGTTTATTAGGGTTGTATTGTGTTTCTTAAAATTTCTTTGCATTTCTTAGCGTTTCCTAGAGTTTTTAAGGGGGTGTTTTAGGATTTCTTAGCATTACTTACCGTTTCTTAGGGTTTCCTAGTGTTTATTAGGTTTCTTAGGGTTTCATAGGGTTTTTTTAGCTTTTCTTAGCTATTCTTAGCAATTTTTAGCTTTTCTTGGGATTTCTTTGTATTTTTAGGGTTTTTTAGCGTTACTTAGCATTTCTTATATTTTATTTGTATTTTCTTAGGGTTTTAATGGGTTTCTTAGAATTTCTTGGCGTTTCTTAGTGCTTCTTAGGTTTTCTTAGCGTTTCCTCGCGTTTGCTAGGGTTTCTTAGCACTTTTTAGTGTTTTTTAGAGTTTCTTAGGGTTTCTTGGGATTTTCTTGGGTTTCTAAGCGTTTCTTAGGCTTTCTTAGCATTTATTTGTGTTTCTTAGGGTTTCTTAAGGGTTCTTAGCATTTCTTTTGGTTTCTTTGGATTTCCTACGGTTTCTTAGTGTTTACTAGGGGTTTCCTAACGTTTCTTAGGGTTTCTCGGCGATTCCTTGCATTTTTTAGGGTATCTTGGAGTTTCTTAGTTTTTTTTAGGGTTTCTTAGCTTTTTATTATAGTTTCTTAGCATTTCTCATGGTTTTTAAACGTTTATTAGGGTTTTATAGTGTTTCTTAGCTTTTCTTAGAATTTTTTGGGTTTTTTGAGGGTTTCCTAGGATTACTTACTGTTTCTTAGGGTTTCTAGTGTTTATTAGCGTTTCTTAGGGTTTCATAGGTTTTTTAAGCGTTTCTTAGCGATTCTTAGCTTTTTTGGGGTTTCTTTGTATTTTTTAGGGTTTTTTAGTGTTACTTAATATTTCTTATAGGTTATTAGTATTTTTTAGTGTTTTATAGGGTTTCTGAGAGTTTCTTAGTGTTTCATATATTTTCTTAGCACTTTTTAGTATTTTTTTAGAGTTTCTTAGGGTTTTATAGGATTTTCTTGGGTTTCTTAGGGTTCCTTAATGATGCGAACCCGCCTGATATAAATCAAATTGGGCACACTTTTATTCACAAATTAAGGGCCCAAAGATTTGAAGAAGCATTAAATGGACTAATTGGAGGAATTGAAGAAACCCAAGTGAAAGTCCAAAGGAAGAGTCCAATAAGATCTGAAGCCCGAAGAAAGAGCCCAATAAGATCTCAAACCCAAAAGAAGAGCCCAATAAGATCTCAAGCCTAAAAGAAGATCTCAAGAAGATAATTAAAATTTGAAATTAAAATTTGAATTGAAAGTGGGAGATTTATCATAAATCTTCTAAAAGATTAAATTAGGAAAGAATATATTTGCTAGATATGATCAAGAAATATACTTGCAATATTTTCTATGGTTGACATGTCAACCACAATATTTTATTTCATTATTTAGATAATTACTAATATTTTATTTCTTTATTTAGAATTGCTTTTTGAAACTCTATTGATTTGTCTTAATTGTTCCTCAAGTTGAACGTCTTTATGAAAACGATTTGTTCCTTAGTTCAATTAAAATTAAAAGAAGATATATGAGTGGAAAAAGGCAAGAGTGTTTTAAATCTTTAAGAAAAAGTCATTTGAGTGTTAAACAAGAGTGTTTGAGAGAAACATGTGAGGTAGAGTTGTGAGGTTCTTTTGTTTCTAACAATTGGCAGGATTACAATTTCAAATAAAGAGGAAACACATGGAAAGAAGCCAATTTCCCTCAGCCCGTTCAAAATCTAGATTGGAAAGCCATGATGAAACAAGTTGTGAAGTCTAGATTTGAGCCACTTCACACGCGAATGAATCGCTTGGAGGAAGGTGTGAGATGTCGTTCACATCAACATACTTTTGTTAAACAACAACCTTAGGGCTTTCAATCTAGGCATTTTGATACTCAAGAACTCGAGGAATTTGAAGATCTTCAAGTTAATTGTGATAGCGTCGGGCACAATTCCATCAATCAATGTACTCTAAGTGAAAGGCCATGGATTGATGACATCATGGACAACCAACGTGAGAATCTATTTCATACTCGTTATTATATGAAAAATAGAGTTTGTTCTGTTATCATAGATGGAGGAAGCTGTACTAATATGGCTAGCACGGAGCTTGTGGAGAAGTTGGCATTACCTATACTGAAGCATCTGAAGCCTTATCAAATTCAAAGATTGAACGATCAACACAAACTCGAGGTAATCAAGCAAGTGTTGGTTTCATTCTCTATTGGAAGATATAAGGATGAGATATTATGTGATGTGGTACCAATGCAAGCATGTCATATTTTATTGGGACAACCTTGGAAGTTTGATCGTCAAGTTACACATGATAGATTAACAAATAGGTACTCATTTGTGATAAATAATAGATCGATATCTCTTATACCTTTGACTCTACAGCAAATACGTGAGGATCAATTGAAAAGGAAAAAGACAAATAGAAAGAAAATAGCAGAAAAATAAGAAGAGATAAAAGCCATAATTGAAAAGAAACATATAAAAGGCAAAGTTGAAAAGGAAGAAAGAGAAATAGAAGAGAGAAAAGCCAAACTTGAAAAAGAAAAGAAAAAAGTCATAATTGAAAAGAAAGAGAGTAAAAATAATTTAATTGCAAGAAAAAAGTGAGAACAATTTAAATTTGCATGTCCTTATAGTACTTATGTACAAGGATATATTTTTAAATACTAACCCCATTGTCGGATATTTGCCGAGCAATATCATATTTTTTTTTGCAGGAATTCAAGCATGTTCCAAAGAAGACATCTTTTGTTTTGCCGTCAAGTCGAAGAATCAAGCATCAAACTCAATACCAACTCATAAAGCTAATGGAAAAGAGAATCATGCCAAGGAGAATTAATCCACCAGTTGTGCAACTATCCAAGAGAGGTAATACTTGCCAGGCATACATTAATTGTCGAGTTATTAACAATACCCAGGTATATTTTCAATACTCTATTCCTTATTTAGATCATATAGTAAATGATTTGCATGGATTTTATTTGATTTTAAAAAGAAATCTTAAAAGTGAATATAATAAAATTCGAATTAAACATGAATTGAAAACTTTACTGAATAACAAAACCTGGTTTATGTTATTGGTTGATTATGATATTTTGTTTGAATAATGCAACTAATACTTCTATTAGGATATTGAATTATTTCTTAAATACTTTTATTGAAAAGTTGGTTGATGTATATTTTGATTATATAATAATATCTAATATGTCCTTATATAAACCTGAAATATATTCAAAAGTGGCCTTAAATATTTTTAGGAAATATATATATTGTATTAATAATCTTATATTTTCTAAATATGTTACTATTTCTAAATGGATTATAATTAAAAAGGAAATTAAAGCAACTCAAGATTGGTTAATACCTTATTTGGTAAGTGAGATGAGAAGTTTCCTTAGATTAACTTAATTTTATATGGATTATATTTCTAAATTTAATAGTTGTCATATACCTATCACTTTATTTTTAGAAAATAATATTTTATTTAAATTATGTGATGTGAAAGTAAATATACTCAAATATTTAAAGGATAAACTAACTAGTTTCTATTTTACTACATTACCTAACTTTCCTAAATTATTCAAACTTAATTGTGAAGCATAAAAATAGGCACTTTAGATATATTGATTATATATTTTAGTGAAAAGTCAAAGTAGCCTTCAACTATCCTACCTTTGATAATGAGATATTTATGTTTTCTCAACCTCTACAAATAAGGCAGCTAAGGCCAAAAGATTATGTGATTCACATGAATCATATATTTGATTTGCGCCTCAAGAGGCAACACAGGTTGAAGAAGCGTCATGTAAGTTGGTGATTTTCATCAAGATTTTTTCATATGCGATCAAGTATAGACAAGGTATGAAATATATCGTTGTCAATTCATTATCACGAAAGTACACTGTGTTTATAATCCTTGATAGTAAATTTCTTAGTTTTTATTATATAAAGAAATTATATGCAAATATTCTTTATTTCTATGAAGTGATTAAGAGTTGTAAAAATGATATGTTTGAAAAGTTTTACTTGGAAAATTGGTTTCTTTTTCAGGAAAATAAATTATGTATCTCTCTATTTTCTTTGTATAAGTTATTTGTTAAGAAATCATATATCTTAGAAATTATTGGACAATTTATGGTAGCTAATATTATTGCAATATTGCATAAGTATTATCCATATATGAAAAGGAATGTGATGAAATTTTGTGTTAAATGCATTACATATAAAAAAGATAAGTTTAGCCAATAATTTCATATTTTGTATATTACTATTTCAATTCATAGAGTATTTACTTTGATTGATATTCTTATGCAATTTATTTATGGATTACTGAGGATTAAGAAGAGAAGATACTTTATATTTATCATAGTTAGACAATTCTTAAAAATAACATATTTATTTCAATATCATAAAACTAAGGGTGTATCAAATGACATTTATTTATTACTTAGAGAAGTTGTTATATTGTATTATATTCCTAGAATTATTAAAGTTAATTATGATTATAAATTCTTGAGTTACTTTTGGAATATTTTGTGTAGTAAATTGGAAAGAAAACTTTTATTTTCAACTGAATATTTACATGACATTTACTTTACATATAATGGTTATATTCCTTATACGATTAGGTTTTCATTATTAAAAGTTGTTTATTATTTTAATTCATTGCCTTCTTTAGATTTAATATTATTTAATAATGCTGAGTTAATAAGTTTAGTTTGGAAGAGGAATGATAAGTTTCTAAAACAAATTCAGAAGACGGCATATGAAAATCAAGTCAATTAAGGCTTTAAGAAAATTGTTTTTGATCTAGGAATTTGTGTTAAACTTATTCTAAGAGTAGGTTTATCGATTGGAGTGGTGAAGCTAAACAATAATACTCACAAATGGGAGTTATCTTATAAGTGTGATTTTATTTATAGTTTTAATATTCCTAATTTAATGTTTTTTGACTTAGGTGACAACGAGATCGAAGATTTGAGGACAAATCATTTTCAAGATGGGGAGAATGATATGAATCAAATTGGGCATGCTGTGATTCACAAGTTAAGGGCGCAAAGATTTGAAGAAGCATTGAATGGACTAATTGGAGAAATTGAAGAAACCCAAGTGGAAGCCCAAAGGAAGAGTCCAATAAGATCTAAAGCCCGAAGAAAGAGCCCAATAAGATCTCAAACCTAAAAGAAGATCACAAGAAGATAATTTAAATTTGAAATTCAAATTTAAATTTAAAGGGGGAGATTTATCATAAATCTTCTAGAAGATTAAATTAGGAAACAATATATTTTCTAAATATGATCAAGAAATATATTAGCAATATTTTCTATACGGTTGGCATGTCAACCCCAATATTTTATTTCTTTATTTAGATAATTGCTAATATTCTCAAGTTCCTATAAAAGGCTAACTTTAGACCATTGTAAACATATCTTGGATTTCAATTTTATTGTGAGGCTTTTATCTTCTTTCTCTTTTGAGAGAACTTTTGAACTTATCAGGTTTTTACTTATTGCGTTCAAGCAATCAGACTTATCACCAGGGTTTTCTAAGAGCTCTTCTTAGAGGATTTGGGTATGGCATCAACATCTATCCATACGTTGTTTCTTAACCAAACAAGGTATTCTTTCATTCTTTTTACTTGCGTCGTGAAAGTCTTGGGGTCTATTCCATATTTGGTGTAGGGTGCCGTTAGTATATTGGCGGGGTTCGCATCACCGCCAATATGCTAACGACACCCTACACCAAATATGGCAACGATTCCAAGACTTTCACGATGCAAGTACGAAAAGATGGAGTATACCTTGTTATGTGAGAAACAAGGTATGAGATATGTAGACACCACGCCCAAATCCTCTAGGAAGAACTCTTAGAAAACCTTGGATTATAAGTCTCGATTGTTTGAACGCCATAGGTAAAAACCTAATAAGCTCGAAAAGCTCTTTCAAGAAAAGAAAGAAGACAAAACCTCACAAGATTGAAATTACAAAGTGTCTCCCTCCAATGCTATGGAGTATGCCTTTTATAGGTACATATAACAACCAAATAGCCTAAAAACAAGGAAAATATATCTTATGGTTACATGTCAACCATATCTAATAATCTAAGTATCTAGGATATTTTTAATAACTAATTTAAAGATCTTAACTAATTAAATATATAATATTATCAATTAATATACTAAAAGATAAAATAAATCTTTACTCATTAATTAAAATCTGGACGAGGGTTTTTCTTGGACTCTTTATTAGGGTTTCCTTCTCGTGGGCTTTTCCAGGTCTCTTCAATTGGGCTTCCACTTGGATTTTTGGCAATCTCTTTAATTAGCCCATATAACTTCTTTGAATATTTTAGTCCCTTAACCTTGTGATTGGGCCCTCTTGAAGTTTCAAGTAATCATTTATCCCATTTGGTGACAATGTATTCAGCTCCATTGTAGGTCCGGTTGATTAAACTTGTGAATTTGTAGACTTTTTGTCAAATTCACATCATTCTCCCCCTCTTGAAAATTATTTGTCCTCAGATCTTCTGTTCCTTCATCACCTATATCAAAAGAAATTAAATTAGAAATATGTATGCTATAGCTAATAGTATATTTATCAGATAACTTATTGTTGTAATTATTATTAATGAGTTTTAACACTTTAAATGATCTCTCTAATCTAAGAAATTTTGATAGTTTTCTATCCATAAACAATTCATTCCTCGAATGTAGGCTAATCAAAATCCCTAGATAAAAAACAACTTTCATGAAACTCTTGTTGTAAAGATTAATATTTTCTTAAGTCTGTTGTGTTTCTATCAAATTGATTAAAACCATAGATAATCTCTAATAGTGATAACTTAATTACTGAATAAATATAACGATTATATGTAAACACAACATGTGATAAACATGTAGTTGAAAATAGAAGTTTTGTAACCAACAAAGTATTCCAAGAAAAATTAAGCAATTTGGTATCAATGATTGTAAGCAAAATGTACCTTCTAGATAATGTATGAGCAACTATATTTTTCATACCTTGCTTACACTTGATCACATAACCGGATGTATAAATGAATTCTACCCACCTTGTATGATACTCATTCAGCTTGAGGGCTACTCCGCTGAACTTTTCATTATAATGTGCAATTGTTCTTCTTTCTTAACTTACCAAATAGGGTGTTTGCTAATCTCGAATTACCTTAATTTCCTTGTCAATGGAAATTCCTTCAAAACTTATAACATATCCAAGAAATACAAGTTTACCCAAACACAATATTCAATTCTTCAATTTGGAAAACAACTGATATTTCCTAAAAAATTGCAAGGCAATTTTTAAATATCCTTCATGTTTATCTAAGTAATTGTTGTATATTATGATTTTATCAAAATATTTGGCAACAAAGTTTTTAATAAAATCACGTAGGATATGATTTATTAACCTCATAAAAGTGTTATATGCATTAGTTAAACTAAAAATCATAGCAACCATTCATATAAACCATATTTTACCTTTAATGTAATTTTCAATCCATAATTAGCTTTCATTCGAATTTCAGAATATTCACTCTTGTGATTAAATTTTGAAAACAAATAGTTTTCATACAACTCATCTAACATAATATTTACTTGAGGAATAGATTGAAGATACATTACCTTCATATGGTTAATGATTTGAAAATCAACACACCTTCGCCAAATTTTATTTTTCTTAGGCATTTGCACAATACCTAAAATCATGTTATCCCGTGCATATCCTAGCTTCTTCAAATTTAGGATTTGGTGTTGAATTTGGTATTTGATTTCTTGATCAGGTTGCAAATTAGGAATTTTCTTCTTAGGAATGACATTATTGAATTCCTGCATAAGAGAAATACTAATGCTCGGCAAATATCCGACAATATGGTTAATAAAACATAAATCCTTGTACATAAGTAATGTAAGGATAGAATGTGGAATTATATCTCTCTTGATCTCACTTTTTCTCTCCATAAAATTATTTTTACTCTCTTTTCTTTTTATTATGGCTTTTCTCTCTTCTTTTTCAATGTTGCCTTTTCTCTCTACATCTTCAATTTTGGCTTTTCTCTCTTCTTGTTTTTCTGCTATTGTCTTTTCATTTGCCTTTTTCTTTTTCAACTAATCTTGAAAAACTTATTGTAAAGTCAAAGGTACAAGAGATATTGGTCTATTATTCATCACAAATGAGTACCTATCTGTTAATCGATGTAACGTGACGATCTAACTTCGAAGGTTCTCCTAATAAAATATGACATGCATGCATTGGTACTACATCACATAATATTTCATCCTGATATTTCCCAATAGAGAAGGACACTATCACCTATTGGGTTACCTCGAGTTTGGGTTGATCATTCAGCCTTTTAATTTGATATGGCCTTGGATGCTTCATTGTATGTAATGCCAACTTCTCCACAAGCTCGGTGTTGGCAAAATAAGTGCAGCTTTCCCCATCTATGATAACACATCAAACCTTATTGTTCATAGAGCAACGAGTATGAAATAACTTCTCACATTGGTTGTCCAAGATATCATCAATCCATGGTTTCTCCCAAGTAGTAGGTTGATTGAAGGAATTGAGCTTGATGTTGTCGTGATTAACTTGGAGATCATTGAACTTCCCCAGTTCCTATGGTTTGAAGCATCGAGATCGACTGCTCCACAGTCGTTCAATGGAAGTATGTTGATGTGAGTGTCGTCTCACTCCTTCCTCCAACTGACCCATTCAGGTATGAAGAGACTCAAATTTAGACTTCACTATATGTTCCATTTCCCTCTTCATTGCTTTCCACTATAGGTTTTGAATGGGTGGTATGGAACCCTCTTCCTTCATTGTGTTTCCTTGTCGTTGGGCCTTCTGAACCTGACAATTGTTAGAAAGAAAAGAACCTCGCAACTCTCCCTCCCATGTTTCTCTCAAACACTCTTGTTTCACACTCAAATGGCTTTTTCTTATAGATTTAAAGCACTCTGGCCTTTTCCCACTCATATGTCTTCTTTCAATCTTAATTGAACTTTAAAAACAAATTGTTTTTACGAAGCAATTTAACTTGAGGAACAATCAAGACATATCGATAAAGGTTTTCAAAAAGAAATTCCAAAGAATTTAAGTGAGAGGTATGAATAGACTCGGAAATAAGAGTAAAATTTAGATAGGGAAGAATGAAATTAAGATGAAATGAAGTAATAGACTTGGATAGAGCAAAATAAGAATGAGATATAAGATAGAATTGTGTGCCTCTCTTTTTTTTTCTTTTGCCTTTTTTTTCACGAATTTTTTTTGCTCTTTTTTTTTTCTCTCTTTTTTTTTGGCACGAATTTCTTTTGGCTTTTTCTTTTTTTTTTGCACTTACCAAGAAGAAAATAGATAGAAGAAGATGAGATTTTTTTTATTTTTTTAAGAGAATAGAAATAGGTAAAGAAGATAAAAAAAAACTAGATATAAAAGATGGGATGGAACTTGTCGTGCAACCGTGTGCTCTGATACCAACTGATGCAAACCCCACCAATATGCTAACGACACCCTACACCAAATATGGCAACGATCCCAAGACTTTCACGACGCAAGTATGAAAAGATGGAGTATACCTTGTTATGTGAGAAATAAGGTACAAGATATATAGATGCAACACCCAAATCCTCTAAGAAGAACTCTTAGAAAACCTTGGATGATAAGTTTCGATTGTTTGAACACCATAGGTAAAAACCTAATAAGTTCGAAAAGCTCTTTCAAGAAAAGAAAGAAGACAAAACCTCACAAGATTGAAATTCCAAAGTGTCTCCCTCCAATGCTATGGAGTTTGCCTTTTATAGGCACATATAACAATCGAATAGCCTAAAAATAAGGAAAATATATCTTATGGTTACATGCCAACCATATCTAATAATCTAAATATCTAGGATATTTTTAATAACTAATTAAAAGATCTTAACTAATTAAATATCTAATATTATCATTTAATATACTCAAAGATTTATTTATTAATAAATTTTTACTCATTAATTAAAATATGGATGGGGGCTTTTCTTGGACTCTTTAGTTAGGTTTCCATCTCGTGGGCTTTTTCAAGTCTCTTCAATTGGGCTTCCACTTGGATTTTTGGCAATCTCTTTAATTATCCCATATAACTTCTTTGAATATTTTAGCCCCTTAACCTTGTGATTGGGCCCTCTTGAAGTTTCAAGTGATCATTTATCCCATTTGGTGACAAAGTGTTCAGCTCCATTGCAGGTCCGGTTGATTGAACTTGTGAATTTGTAGACTCTTTGTCAGATTCACATCACTTAAGGGTTCTTAGTGATTCTTTGGGTCTCTTTAGATTTCCTAGGGTTTCTTAGCATTTCTTAGTATTTTTTAGTGTTTACTAGGGGCTTCCTAGTGTTTCTTAGGGTTTCTTAGCGATTCCTAACATTTTTTAGGGTATCTTGGAGTTTCTTAGTGTTTTTTTAGGGTTTCTTAGCTTTACTTAGCATTTCATATAGTTTCTTTGCGTTTCTTAAGGTTTCTTAGCATTTATTAGGGTTTTATTGTGTTTCTTAAAATTTCTTAGCGTTTCTTAGCATATTAGCATTTCTTAGCATTTCCTAGAGTTTTCAGTGTTTTTAAGGGGTTTTTTTTAGGGTTTCTTATCATTACTTACCGTTTCTTAGGGTTTCCTACTATTTATTAGCGTTTCTCAGGGTTTCATATGGTTTTTTTAGCATTTCTTAGTGATTCTTAGCATTTTTTAGCTTTCCATGGGGTTTCTTTGTGTTTTTTAGGGTTTTTTTAGTGTTTCTTAGTAGTTCTTATAGTTTATTAGTATTTTTTAGGGTTTTATAGTGTTTCTTAGGTTTTCTTAGAGTTTCTTAGGGTTTTATAGGATTTCTTAGAGTTTCTTATGTTATCTTAGCATTTCCTAGCATTTCGTAGGGTTTCTTAGCACTTTTTAGTGTTTTTAAAAGTTTCTTAGGGTTTCATAGGATTTTCTTAGGTTTCTATGCATTTTTTAGGTTTTCTTAGCATTTATTTGGATTTTTTTGGGTTCCTTAAGGGTTCTTAGCGTTTCTTTGGGTTTATTTGGATTTCCTAGGGTTTCGTAGCGTTTCTTAGTGTTTTTTTGTGTTTACTAGGGCTTTCCTAGTGTTTCTTACCATTTCTTAGGGTTTCTTAGCGATTCCTAGCATTTTTAGGGTATCTTGGAGTTTCTTAGTGTTTTTTAGGGTTTCTTAGCTTTACTTAGCATTTCATATAGTTTCTTTGCGTTTCTTAAGGTTTCTTAGCATTTATTAGGGTTTTATTGTGTTTCTTAAAATTTCTTAGCGTTTCTTAGTATTTCTTAGCATTTCTTAGAGTTTTTAGTGTTTTTAAGGGGTTTTTTTTAGTGTTTCTTATCATTACTTACCGTTTCTTAGGGTTTCCTACTATTTATTAGTGTTTTTTAGGGTTTCATATGGTTTTTTAGCGTTTGTTAGAGATTCTTAGCATTTTTTAGCTTTTCATGGGGGTTCTTTGTGTTTTTTAGGGTTTTTTAGTGTTGCTTAGCATTTCTTATAGTTCATTAATATTTTTTAGGGTTTTATAGTGTTTCTTAGGTTTTCTTAGAATTTCTTAGGGTTTTATAGGATTTCTTAGAGTTTCTTAGGTTATCTTAACATTTCATAGTGTTTGGTAGGGTTTCTTATCACTTTTTAGTGTTTTTAAAAGTTTCTTAGGGTTTCATAGGATTTTCTTAGGTTTCTAAGCATTTTTTTTAGGTTCCTTAAGGGTTCTTAGAGTTTCTTATTATTTTATAGGATTTCTTAGAGTTTCTTAGCGTTTATTAGTGTTTCTTAGGTTTTCTTAGCATTTCCTAGCGTTTGGTAAGGTTTCTTTGCACTTTTTAGTATTTTTTAGAGTTTCTTAGGGTTTCATAGGATTTTCTTGGGTTTCTAAGCATTTCTTAAGCTTTCTTAGCGTTTATTTGGATTTCTTAGGGTTCCTTAAGGGTTCTTATCGTTTCTTTGGATTTCGTAGGGTTTCTTAGCATTTTTGAGTGTTTACTAGGTGTTTCCTAGCGTTTCTTACCATTTCATAGGGTTTCTTAGTGATTCCACATATTTTTTTAGGGTATCTTGGAGTTTCTTAGTGTTTTTTACGGTTTCTTAGTGTTACTTAGCATTTCTTATAGTTTCTTAGCATTTCTCAAGGTGTCTTAGCATTTATTGGGGTTTTATAGGGTTTATTAGGGTTTTATTGTGTTTCTGAAAATTTTTTTGCATTTCTTATTGTTTCTTAGCATTTCTTAGCGTTTCCTAGAGTTTTTAAGAGGGTGTTTTAGGATTTCTTAGCATTACTTAACGTTTCTTAGGGTTTCCTAGTGTTTGTTAGTATTTCTTAGGGTTTCATAGGGTTTTTTTTAGCTTTTCTTAGCGATTCTTAGAAATTTTTAGCTTTTCTTGGGGTTTCTTTGTGTTTTTAGAGTTTTTTTAGCGATACTTAGCGTTTCTTATAGTTTATTAGTATTTTCTTAGGGTTTTATTAGGTTTTTTAGAATTTCTTGGCGTTTCTTAGTGTTTCTTAGGTTTTCTTAGCATTTCCTCACGTTTGCTAGGGTTTCTTAGCACTTTTTAGTGTTTTTTAGAGTTTCTTAGGGTTTCATAGGTTTTTCTTGGGTTTCTAAGCGTTTCTTAGGCTTTCTTAGCATTTCTTTGGGTTTCTTTGGATTTCCTATGATTTCTTAGTGTTTACTAGGGGTTTCCTAGCGTTTCTTATCCTTTCTTAGGGTTTCTCGGCGATTCCTAGCATTTTTAGGGTATCTTAGAGTTTCTTAGTATTTTTTAGGGTTTCTTAGCTTTCCTTATTGTTTCTTAGCATTTCTCATGGTTTCTTAGCGTTTATTAGGATTTTATAGTGTTTCTTAGCTTTTCTTAGCGTTTCCTAGAATTTTTTGGGTTTTTTACGGGGTTTTTTTAGGGTTTCATAGCATTACTTACCATTTCTTAGGGTTTCCTAGTGTTTATTAGCGTTTCTTAGGGTTTTTTAGGGTTTTTTAGCGTTTCTTAGCGATTCTTAGCTTTTACTGGGGTTTCTTTATATTTTTTAGGGTTTTTTAGTGTTACTTAGTGTTTCTTATAGTTTATTAGTATTTTTTAGGATTTTATAGTGTTTCTTGCGTTTATTACGGTTTTATAGGGTTTCTTAGAGTTTTTTAGTGTTTCATAGGTTTTCTTAGCATTTTTTAGCATTTGGTAGGGTTTCTTAGCACTTTTTAGTATCTTTTTAGAGTTTCTTAGGGTTTTATAGGATTTTCTTGGGTTTCTAAGCACTTTTACTTGGGTTTCTTAGGGTTCCTTAAGGGTTCTTAGCGATTCTTTGGGTTTCTTTGGATTTCCTAGGGTTTCTTTGCGTTACCCCTCATGAGTGTCTTGATGATCTCGTAATCATAGTGCATGCACAAACAATATTTTCTTATCATGCCATGTAATTTGTGGTGCCACTGGTCCAATGGCCCCGACCTTCAACTCAACTTGCAGTGTTTGTCTTAATTGATCCGTAGACCTGTCATGTCGCACTACCACTAGTTGACTGAATATGTCGGTCTTGTCTTGGTACCATGGCCAAATAATTCATTTATTAAGTTTTATGGCATATATCTCATGTTTTTTTATGAGATCCTTCTTATGCCCACTAGCCTATGGCCCACTTGTTCGAGATTTTCAAAACTGGGCATAATAGCCCCCAAGTTCCAAAACTGAGGCCCCCGACCTATAAGAGCTATTCGAGCTCCCATCAAGAAGGTCTCCCAAATCATTTAAGCATTGGCACACAGTCAGAGGAGAGCACTTCCGACAAAAATATATTTTCAACTGTCTATTATATCGAAATGGTATAAGGACATCTCCGCTCATAACCAATGAACGAGTCTTCAATTTCCTTCGAGGAAGTTTCATCATACCAACCGGGTATGATGTACTTACAACTGGTAAATAGTTTTTTTTTGCATGATTTTCACATCACTCCTCTAAGTTGTGATGTTTAAAATACCACTTGGTAGTGGGTTTTCATTTCGAGGTACTTATCATCCCCAACTGGGTATGATATAAAATCCCACACACCCGTCAATGCAGTGAATTCCACTAGACCAATTCCTTGTATTCACATGAGCTTGTCCTTGCTAGTGTTCCCGGTGCTTTGTGTTCCTACATGATATGAACATCTTGGTTCATTATCTCTCGGTCTAATAGCATTCATTCATTCCAAATGAATGAGAAAAACCAAACTTTTATTTATTTGTAATTAGGTACCTAAAGTTATTTTTCTTTAACTTTAAGTCCCAATTACCAATTTTCCTCAAATTGTATCCCAAAACTTTTAAAATTCCCCATTGGGACCTCAATTTATTCAATTTCACAAAAAGGGGTTTAAATTTCCCAAATTTCCAATTTGGTCCCCAAACTTTTCCAAAATTACCATATTGCCCTTTTTTTAAAAAATGGTAAATTTTACCCCAAAATTCTAAAATTCCTCAATTGGCCCTCTAACATTTTTATCATGCCCAATTGACCCTCAATTTTAGGAAATTGCATTTCGGTCCTTTAAAATTTCAAAATACCCCAATTTTCCCCAATTCCAACTTCTTAACACAGCCGAATTTGATTTAATCAAATTGACCAATCAAACATTTCCAATTGTTGAAATTGAAGTTGAAATTGAGTTTCTACATGTTCATATGATTCTTTAGCAATTTAAATCGCAAGTTTTAATGCCGGAATGAGCTCAAACTGAACTTCACCGAAGAACTATAGAGAGAGAAAGCTTCGATTACTCAGCGGTGAGGGCATAGCGGTCTGAGCTTTCTATCTAGGCAGGTAATTCTCCTCCTAAGGTTTTTCTTAGGATCAAGATTGACATCAATTGATGTCGAATTGGATTAGAATTTCGTCATTGAAATTCGGCCGACTCTCTCTATCACCGATCGGAAATTGCATAGGGGAGCCGGATTGGCTTAACTTTCCATCCTAATTCGGCCATGGGAGGGCTGAGGAAGTGTTGGGAGGGCTTGGTTTGGCCTGAGGAGGAGGGCTCGAATTGGCCAATTTCAACTCGGCCAAAATAGGGCAGCTTCGGTTTGCTGGAGTTGCTTCACTATTTGATCACACCGGCGCTTCTCCAAGCATTGATGGCCAGAAACATATTGAACGGAGATGTTTCTTCTTCGTCGACGCTGCTTTGATTTTCCGCTGAGTGAATAGTGCTGTCATTGAAGGAAGAAGACGACACTGTTCCAAATCGGACCAGACCAGTTTGAACCGAATTCAAAGCTTAAACCAGCCGGTTCACCCCTCATTTCACAGAATTTTTCAAATCTAAAAATTTCTAAATTCATTTTCTATCCAATGATGGCTTTAAATCTCAAATTTGAATTCTTTAGTCCACATAGAAAAATGAATTTAGGATCCAGTTTAATAGTAGTTAAAACCGGTCCAAACCGGTTTGGATCTGATTCACCTAAACTGGTTTGGTTTTTATCTTCAATTCCTACATTTCCCGGTCTACCCTCTCTCTATCGATTCCGGTTCATGAGTCGATTCGGTTCATAAACTGGTTCTATCCGGTTCAGACCCGGTTCACTTGAACCGGTCTAGTTTTTCTTCCCCAGTTCATCCTAAGGTTCTTTTCTAAGATTTATGAACCATTTTGAGTCATGTTGAAGTTGTAAATTCTCAATTTTCCCATTTCCTAATAATTGAGCTTGTAGACCGATTTAGTTTAGAATTCAAAACTGACCGGTTCTTTCCCTAGTTTTCTCATTATCAAAGGATGGGTTTACAAAGCTAGTATTCAGATGGCTCCCTATGAAGCCCTTTATGGACAACCATGTCGTACCCCTCTATTTTGGGAAGGAGTGGAAGAAAGGAAAATAGAAAGGGCAGAATTAATTGAGGATGCCACCGAGAAGATAAAATTAATAAGGAGTCGTCGTAAGACCTTTTAGGACTAGTAAAAGAGTTATGCGAACAATCGAAGAAAAGATTTGGAGTTCGAGGTAGGGGATCAAGTGTCCCCCTGGGGGGAATACTTAGGTTCCAGTAGAGAGGAAAGATGAAACCAAGGTATATCGGTCCATATCCCATCATTCAAAGGATAGTACCAGTAGCTTATAAATTGGAACTACCTCTTGACCTACAGAGAATACATGATTTATTCCATATCTCAGTACTTCAGAAATATCAGCCTGATCCTAGTCATGTATTGGACCGACCTCCAATGGAACTAAAAGAGAACCTGACCTATCAGACAAAGTCGGTATGAATCATCGACTAGAGAGACAAGAATTTGAGGAACAAGAAAATTCCTATGGTCAAGGTGGTGTGGTAGAATGGACCCGTGCAGGAAGAGACATGGGAAACAGAGTCTATGATGAGGGATAGTTATCCTCAATTATTTAATGTGTAACTATTTTGTGGACAAAACCCTTAAAAAGAGGGGAGAGTTGTTAACCCCGCCCTTTAATAATGAGAAAACCGGGGAAAGAATCGGTCAGCTTTAAATTTTAAATTGAATCAGTCTACAAGCTCGATTAATAGGAAATGGGAAAATTGAGAATTTACAACTTCCATGTGATTAAAAAAGGTTCATAAATCTTAGAAAAGAACCTTAGGATGAATTGGGGAAGAAAAACTAGACCGGTTCAAGTGAACCGGGTCCAAATCAGATATTACCGGTTTATGAACTAAATTGACTCATGAAATGGAATTGATAGAGAGAGGGTAGACCGGGAAATTTATGGATCCCAAGTGACCCAAGGAGTCCTAAAATTCATGGAAATGGACTTGAGAAGGACTTGAAGATGAAAACCAAACTGATTTAAGTGAACCGGATCCGAACCGGTTTGGACCAGTTTGAACTACTATTGAACTAGATCCTAAATTTATTTTCCTGGGTGGCTTAAGGAATTCAAATTTAAGATTTGAAGCCACCATTAGATAGAAAATGAATTTATAAATTTTTAGATTTGAAAATTTTGGTCAAATGAGGGGTGAACCGGCCAGTTTAAGCTTTAAACCTGGTTCGGACTGGTCCGATCTGGTTCAGAACAGTGTTGTCTTCTTCCTTCAAATGACAGCACTGTTCTCTCGCCGGAAAATTGAAGCAGCACCGATGAAGAAGAAACATCTCCATTCAATACATTTCTGGCCATCAATGCCTGTCATAAAGATGCCAAACAAATGGTAGACGAGTCCATGAGCTCCCTATATAAAGAGCCCCTCTCCATTCATCCTCTTCACACCTAAAAAGCTCACTCTCTCTCAGTTGCTTAGTTTTCCGGTGAAGCTCAAACCAGAGCTCTGAGGGTTATTTTTGAGTCAAAGAAAGTGAGGTTAGGTTCATTAGAACTGGGAGAAGTCAGCTACACGGTGGTGACATCCATTCATTTTGAGAGTCGCCAGAGAAGTGTCGGCGTGATTGAACAATGAAGCAGCTCCGACAGACCAAAGCTGCCTTATTTTAGACGAGTTGAAATTGGCCAATTTAAGCCCTCCTCAGGCCAAACCAAGCCCTCCCACGATCGAATTAGGATGGAAAGGTAAGCCAAATCGGCTACCCTCTATAATTTCTAATTGGTGTTAGAGAGAGAGTCGGCCAAATTTCTAATCTAATTCGACATCAATTGATGTCATTCTTGATCCTAGGAAGAACCTTAGGAAGAGAACTACCTGCCTAGATAGAAAGCTTGGACGGCCGTGCCCTCACCGGTGAGTAATCGAAACTTTCTCTCTCTACAGTTATTTTCCGGCAAAGCTCATTCCAGCATTAAAACTTGCAATTCAAATTGCTAAAAAATCATATGAACATGTAGAAACTCAATTTCAACTTCAATTTCAAAAATTGGAAATGTTTGATCAGTCAATTTGATGAAATTAAATTCGGCTGTGTTAAAAAGTTGGAATTAGGGAAAAAAATTGGGGGAAATTGGGGATTTTTGAAAATTCAAAGGACCGAAATGCAATTTTCTAAAATTGAGGGCCAATTGAGCATGATAAAAATGTTAGAGGCCTAATTGAGGAATTTTAGAATTTTGGGGGTAAAATTTACCATTTTTGTAAAGAAAGGGAAATATGGTAATTTTGGAAATGTTTTGGGACCAAATTGGAAATTTGGGAAATTTAAACCCCTTTTTGTGAAATTGAATAAATTGAGGTCCCAAGGGGAATTTTAAAAATTTTGGGACTTAAAGAAAAATAACTTTAGGGACCTAATTACAAATAAATAAAAGTTTAGTTTTTCTCATTCATTTAGAATGAATGAAGGCTATTAGGGTGAGAGATAATGAACTGAGATGTTCATATCGTGTAGGAACACGAAGCACTGGGAAGGCCAGCAAGGACAAGCTCGCGTGAATACAAGGGACTGGTTTAGTGGAATTCACTACATTGACGTGTGAGTGGGATTTTATATCATACTCGGTGGGGATGATAAGTATCTCGAAATGAAAACCCACTACCAAGTGGTATTTTAAACATCACAACTTAGAGGTGTGATGTGAAAATTATGTGGAAAAACTATTTATCGATTGTAAGTATATCATACCCAATTGCTATGAGGAAACTTCCTTGAAGTTAGTTGAAAACCCGTTCATCGGTTATGAGCGGAGATGTCCTTATACCCTGTCAGTATAATAAACAGTTGAAAATATATTTTTGTTAGAAGTGCTCTCACCTGACAGTTAGTCAATGCTTAAATGATTTTGGAGACATTCTTGACGGGAGCTCGAATAGCTCTTATAGGCTAGGGGCCTTGGTTTTGGAACTTGGGGGCTATTATGCCCGCTTTTGAAAATCTCGAACAAGTGGCCATAGGCCAATGGACACTAGTAGAAGCTCATAAATAAACATGAGATATGTTCCATAAAATTAATAAATGAATTGTTTGGCCATGGTACCAAGACAGGACCGACATATTCAGTCAACTAGTGGCAGTGCGACATGACAGGTCTCTGGACCAGTCAAAACAAACAGCTATAGGTTGAGCTGAGGGTCGGGGCCGTTGGACCAGTGATGTCACGCCCCAACCTAGTTTGGTCAGATCCCCATGATCAACCTGCCACTTTCCCGATTTACTAAAGGGTTTCCCCTTATATTATAAACCATAAAGAGTAAGGCGTTCTTTAGACCTGCACCTTTTTCCAGGAATATCATAAATCAAAATTGCATATTAATTTAAATTAATCATACCTGTCTTGCAAGCGTTTAATTGCACAAGTCTTTTAAGGTTTGGCTTTCCGGGACTTCCTGAAAGGGGTATGAGGGAGGGGGTGAGTACAACTACTCAGTGAATAGGATTCAAATCTTTTGACTTTCAAGAAAAACATTTATATGGAGTGTGCCAGATTCCTTTCTTTTCAAAAATCCATTCATTTAAAAATTTGGGTTTTCCCATTATTCTTAGTTACTGGTGTGTCATCACCCAACACACATCCTTCGTCATGAAGGTTACACACATTCGCAGGTTAGTACGACTACTGAACCCACTAGTGGCTTCGAAACGACTTTACCTGCCACCTGGATAGAAGCACGACCACTTCTACCCTGGAAATGAGTGGATGTACACGACATCCGACCCTCAATCTCGAAATTGCTTCTTCATGTCCATACGAGGACAAAGACCTCATCTTGTCCCCACCCAAATCTCATGTGCTTGGTGCTACTCTAAATTTCGCATAGACATCTGGAATGACGATCTGCGCTTATACTCACTAGGTTGTCCAGGGCCCTTAGGACACATCACTACCCCTCATGGGTGTCTTGATGATCCCGTACTCATAGTGCATGCACAAGCAAAATTTTCTTAAATTTGCCATGTAATATGTGGTGCCATTTGTCCCAACGTTCTCGACCTTCAACTCAACATGTCGCACAGCTACTAGTTGGCTGAGTATGTCGGACCTGCCTTGGTACCATGACCAAACAATTCACTTATTAAGTTTTATGGCATATATATCATGTTCATTTACGATCTCCTGCTCGTGTCCATTGGCATATGGCCCACTATTCAAGTTTTCCAAAAACAGGGCATATTAGCTGGCAAGTTCCAAAATCGAGGCCCCCGGCCTATAAGAGCTATTCGAGCTCCCGTGAAGAAGGTCTCCCAAATAGTTTAAGCATTGGCACACAGTCAGGGGAGAACACATCCGATAAAATAGGTTTTTATTGTCCATTATACCGACCGGTATAAGGACATCTCTGATCATTTCCCATGAATGGGTTTTCAACTTCCTTCGAGGAAGTCTCATCATACCAATCGGGTATGATCTACTTACAATCGGTAAGTAGTTTTTCCGCATGGTTTTCACATCACTTCTTCTAAGTAGTGATGTTTAAAATACCACTTAATAGTGGGTTTTCATATCGAGGTACTTATCATTCCCAACCCAGTATGATATAAAATTTCCACTCACAACCGGTAAGTGGTTTTTAATTTTAAGTTGTGCTCATCATCCCAACCGGGTATGATGTTAGTAAACCCACTCACAACTGGTAAGTGGTTTTAAAATTTTAAGTTTTGCTCATCATCCCAACCGGGTATGATGTTAGTAAACCCACTCACTCGTTAATGCCATGAATTCCACTAGACCGGTTCTTTGTATTCACGCAAGCTTGTCCTTACTGGCGTTCCTGGTACTTCGTGTTTCTACACGATATGAACATCTCGGTTCATTATCTTTCGGCCTAATCACCTTCATTGATTCCAAATGAATGAGAAAGTCAAACTTTCATTTATTTGCAATTAGGTTCCTAAAGTTATTTCTCTTTAACTTTAAGTCCCTAATGCCGGTTTTTCCTCAAAATGAGTCCCAAAACTTCTAAAATTTATCATAGAATCTCAATTTATTCCATTTCACTAAAAGGGGATTAATTTCTCAAATTTCCAATTTGGTCTTCCAACTTTTCCAAAATTACCATTTTGCCCTTCCTTTACAAAAATGGTAAGTTTTGCCCCAAAAATTCTAAAATTTCTCAATTGGTCCCCCAACATTATTTTCATGCCCAATTGGCCCTCAATTTCATAAAATATCATTTTGGTCTTTCGAATTTTGAAAATCCCCAATTTTCCCCCCAATTTCAACTCTTCAACACTACCAAACTTGATTTCATCAAATTAATCAATCAAACACCTATAATTGTTGAAGTTGGAATTTAAATTGAGTTCCTACATGTTCATACAATTCTAAGGAACTTTGAAATCACAAATTTTAATGCCAGAACGAGCTCAAACGGTGCTTCGCCGGAAAACAGATTGTAGAGAGAGAAAGCTTTGATTTCTCACAGGGTGAGGGCACGACAGTATGAGCTTTCGATCTGGGCAGATAGCTCTCATCTTGAGGATCATCCTAGAATCAAGAATCACATCAATTGATGCCGATTTGAGTTAGAATTTCAATGATGAAATTCTATCGGTTCTCTCTCTAGCACCGACCAGAAATTGTAGAGAGGAGCCGAATTGGCTTATCTTTCAGTCCTAATTTGGTCGTGGGAGGGCTGAAGAAGTGTTGGGAGGGCTTGGTTTGGTCTGAGGAGGGCTCGAAATGGCTGATTTCAGATTAACCGAAATAGGGCATCTTCGGTCTGCCGGAGCTGCTTCACTGTTCCATCATGCTGGCACTTCTCAAGCGATTCTCGGATTGACCGGAGTTTGCTATTACATAGTTGTTTCTCCTCGATTCTAAAGAGCTTGACTTCTCCTTTCGAGGTTAAGAAAAATGTTTAAGTTGAAACTCTGGTTCGAGCTTTATAGGGAAATGGAGCAGTAGAGAGAGAGAGAGAAGTGTTCAGGTGTGAGGAGAATGAATGGGGATGACCTCTTTATATAGGTAAAAAATCGTGTATTAAATGGGAGAGATTTATTACTAGTATTAATATTAACATAAATTATTGGTATTAATTTCAATAATTTAATTTCGGTATTAAATTATTTGTATTAATTTCAATAATTTAATTTAGGTATTAAATTATTGGTATTAATTACAATAATTAAATATATATTAATTTATGGCCATTTAAAGTTCAAAATTTTTCACGCTTAACTTCAAAGTTCTTATGGAATCTCATTCACATGAACCAATTTGGTTTTTGTCTTTTATTTTGTCTTAGGTTTCTTTTCCAAGGTTTAATGAACCTTTTGGATTACCCGAAAGTTGTAAATTTCCTAATTGCTTGTTCTCATATTATTGGGTTTGTAAACTGGCTCGGTTTTCTTACTCGGTTTGACCGATTCTTTTCTTAATTTTCCTTAAATCAAAAGTGCGGGGTTTACACAGGGGTATACAAAAGATTAGGCTTTCAGCCCTATCACAGGAAATGGTCGCAAAATAACTAAGGAGCTATGGAATTCTTGTTAAACATCCTCCTCCATACTTAGAGTTGTGCCATCGATAGGAATTAGCACCATTCTCTAGAATAATTCCCCATTTGGTCTTTCGAGATTCCTTCTAGGTCTCGGGCATTTGGGAAGCTTCTAGGGTTGTCCTCCCATGAGGACAGGGTACTGAGCAAAGTCATCCCTAGTTTTCTTGGTTCCTCTCCTGGGAGTCATCTGAAAATTTTACGATAAATCACATCAGTTACTATATTTTCTAGTCTTAATTATGTATTCGAGGAAACAAACTCTGATACTACTCTAGTTGTAATGCTCCGACCCGGTTTGGTCGGACCCCCATGATCAACCCGCCACTCTCCCGGTTTATTAAAGGGTTTCCCCTTATTATAAATCATAAAGAGTAAGGCGTCCTTTAAACCTGCACCATTTCTTGGAATAGCATAATCAAAATTGCATGAAATTTTAAACTTTACATACCTGTCTTACAGGCATCTTAGTTGATGGTCTTTAAGGGTTGGCTTTCTGGAATTTCCTGAAAGGGATCTAAGGGAGGGGGTGAGTACAACTACTCAATGAATGGGTTTTCAAAGGTCTACTTTTAATTTTTAAGAAAAACATTTATATGGAGTGTGCCAGACTCCTTTCTTTTAAAAAATCTCTTCATTTAAAAATTTGGGTTTTTCCATTATTTCTTAGTTACTACGGTGTGTCATCACCAAACACACATCCTTAATCATGAAGGTTACACACATTCGCATGTCAATATGACTACTGAACCCACTAGTGGATTCAAAGCGACTTTAATAGCCACCCGGATAGAAGCACGACCACTTCTAACTTGGGAATGAGTGGATGTACGCGACATCCGACCCTCAATCCCGAAATCGCTTCTTCGTGTCTATATGAGGACAGAGACCTCATCATGTCCCCACCCCAGTCTCATGCGCTTGGTGCTACTCCAAATTTCGCAAAGACACCTAGAACAATGATTGGCCCTTATATATGTTGAGTCGTCCTGGGCCCTTAGGATGCATCACTACCCCTCATGGGCGTCTTGATGATCCCGTACTCATAGTGCATGCACAAACAAAGTTTTCTTAAATTGCCATGTAATATGTGGTGCCATTTGTCCCAACGGCCCCGACTCTCAACCCAACACGCAGTTGTTTGTCTTGACTAGTTCGTCGATCTGTTATGTCACACTACCGCTAGTTAACTGAGCATGTCGGTCCTATCTTGGTATCATGGCCAAACAATTCACTTATTAAGTCTTATGGCACATATATCATGTTCATTTATGAGCTCCTGCTCGTGCCAACTGGCCTTGGGCCCACAGTACAAGATTTTCAAAATCGGGCATTTAGCCCCAAAGTTCCAAAACCGTTGCCCCCGACCTATAAGAGCTATTCGAGCTCCCGTCAAGAAGGTCTCCCAAATAGTTTAAGCATTGGCACACAGTCAGGGGAGAACACTTCTAACAAAATAGGTTTTCACTATCCATTATACAAATTGGTATAAGGACATCTCCATTTATAACCGATGAACGGGTTTTCAACTTCCTTCGAGGAAGTCTAATCATACCAACCGGGTATGATCTACTTACAACCGGTAAGTAATTTTTCCGCATAATTTTCACATCACTTTCTCTAAGTGGTGATGATTAAAATACCCCTAAACAGTGGGTTTTTATACCAAGGCACTTATCATTCCCAATCGGGTATGATATATATAATCCCACTCACAACTGGTAAGTGATTTTTATCTTAAAGTTGTGCTCATCATCCCAACAGGGTATGATGTTAGTAAACCCACTCACCCGATAGTGAAGTGAAATTCCACTTAGTCGGGTTCCATCCTTAGTAAGCTGGACCTTGACTGGCGTTCCCAATGTCTCATTCTCCTACACAAAATGAACATAATTGTTCATTATTCTTTAGCCTAATAGCCCTCATTCATTCCAAATTAATGAGAAAATTCAACTTTACATATATTTGCAATTAGGTCCCTAAAGTTATTTTTCTTTAACTTTAAGTCCCTATTGTCGGGTTTTTCCTAAATTTGAGTCCCAAAAATTTTAAAATTTTTCTTAGGACCTCAAATTATTTAATTTTGCACAAATAGGTTTAATTTCCCAAATTTCCAATTTGGTCCCCCAACTTTTCCAAAAATACCATTTTGTCCTTCCTTTACAAAAATGGTAAGTTTTGCCCCAAAAATTCCAAAATTCCTCAATTGGTCCTCCAACATTATTTTCATACCCAATTGATCCCTCAATTTCATAAAATTGCATTTTGGTCCTTTGAATTTCGAAAATCCCCAATTTTCCCCAATTTCCTCCCCAATTTCAACTCATTAGCACAACCGAATTTGATTTCATCAAATTAACCTATTAAACACCTCTAATTGTTGAAATTGAAGTTAAAATTGAGTTCCTCCATCTTCTTACGATTCAATAGCACTTTGAATCACAAGTTTTGACGTAGGAACGAGTTCAAATGGAGCTTCGCTAGAAAACGGACTGTAAAGAGAGAAAGCTTTGATTACTCACCGGTGAGGGCACGACGGTCTAAGCTTTCGATCTGGAAATATAGCTCTCAACCTAAGGTTCATCCTAGAATCAAGAATCGCATCAATTGATGTCGAATTGAGTTAGAATTTCATCAATGAAATTCTACCGGTTCTCTCTCTAGCACCGGCTAGAAATTGTAGAGGGGAGCCAAATTGGCTTACCTTTCAGTCCTAATTCAGTCGTGGAATGGCTGAGGAAGTGTTGAAATGGCTTGGTTTGGCCTGAGGAGGGCTCGAAATGGCCGATTTTAACTCGGTGGAAATAGGGCAACTTTGGTCCGCTAGAGTTACTTCACTATTTCATCACGTGTAGCTGCCTTCTCCTCGGTTCTAAAGAACCCGATCTTACCTTGTTTGGCTCAGAAAAGACCCCATGTCAGAGCTCTAGTTTGAGCTTCACTAGAAAATGGAGCAGTTGAGAAAGAATGGAGTTTTCAGGTGTGAAGAGGATGAATGGGGAGGGGCTCTTTATATAGGGAGCTTGGAGACCTGTTGGCCGTCCATTGGGCACCGTTATGACTAAAATTGAAGACCCGAAATGCCCCGAACATAAACATTTCTTCTTCACTGGTGTTTCTTCAGTTTCCTAGTGAGTGAACAGTGCTGTCATCTTGAGGAAGAAGATGACACTGTTCCAAACCAGGTTCAAAGCTTAAACCGACCGGTTCACCCCCCATTCGATCGAGTTTTTCAAATCTAAAAATTTCTAAATTCATTCTCTATACAATGGTGGTCTCAAATCTCTAATTTGAATTATTTAAGCCACCTAGAAAAATGAATTTAGGATTCGATTCAATAGTGGTTCAAATCGGTCCGAACCGGTTCAGATCCGATTCACTTGAACTGGTTTGGTTTTTATCCCCAATTCCTTCACAAGTCCATTTCCATGTCTTTTGTGACTACTTGGGTCATTTAGGGTCAATAAAATTCCTGGTTTACAATCTCTTTATTGATTCCGGTTCATAAACCGACTCGGTCCTTAAACCGGTTGAATCCGGTTCGGGTCCGGTTCACCCGAACCGATCTGGTTTTTCTCTCCCACTTTGTTCTAAGGTTCCTTCGCTAGGTTTATGAATTTCTTTGGAGTACAATGGAATTGAACTCCTTTGTTTTGCCCGATCTCTATCAGTTCCGGTTGATGAACTGCCTCGATTCATGAACCAGTTCAATCCTATTGGACCCAGTTCATCCAAACCGGTTTAATTTTCCTCTTCCAATTCTTCCTAAGGTTTTTTTCCATAGTATTTTGAACCCTTTGGATCACCTGGGAGTTGTAAATTCCTAAATTGCCCATTCACAATTATCGGGTTTGTGAATCGGTTCAGTTTTCTCACTTGGTTTGACTGGTTCTCTTCCTAGTTTTCCTTAGCTCAAAAGGGCAAGGTTTACAACACTGTTCCGAACCGGACTGGACTGGTCTAAACCGAGTTCAATGCTTAAACTGATTGGTTCATACCTGATTCGACCGAGTTTTTCAAAATCAAAATTTTCTAAATTCATCTAAAGTCATTCTCTATCTAATGGCGGCATTAATTCTCTAATTTGAATATTTTAAGCCACCTAGAAAAATAAATTTAGCATTTGGTTCAATGAGGGTTCAAACCGGTTCAATCCAGTTCTTATTTGGTTCACCTGAACCAGTCTAGTTTTCTCTCCCAAATTATCCTAAATTCCCTTTCCAATGCTTTTATGACTTTTTGGGTAACTCGAGAGTTGTAAATTTCCAAAATTTTCCATTCTCTAGTGGTTGGGGTTCATGAACCGGTTCAATTTTCTTACTCGGGTTGACCGGTTCTTTCCCCATTTTCCTTAACTCCAAAGATGGGGTTTACAACTCTCCCCTCCTTTTAGAAGTTTTGCCCACAAAATTTATTCAACATTATTTGCACTAGAAAGAACTTCCCTTGCTATCAACTTTTAGTTTATTGACATATAACCTTCTCAGTTATTTCTGTTTAGCCCCGATATAACACACACTTATAAAATTCTTTTCCTTCCCATTATCCATTCCATGGAGCTTACTTTAGCTAAGCATACCTTACCTGAAAGTTTAAGGTTATATCCTTAAATTCATGTCCCTCTTTCCTTAAAGCATAATTCTTTCTCTTTAGGTTCTTTACTCAGGATTTCAGGATTGGGAGTTCCAAGATACCCACTCATCTCTGTGTGTAGTCACTTCCTTTGTCATTAAAACCCTTAGTTCGGGGTCCTCTCCAGCACCATCTACTCCCTTCATAGATTTCGGTGTAACTCCTTTTATCTAGTTGTGGCCCTTCTTATGTCTTTCCTTTGTTTTAGTGGCGTCCTTTTCTCAAGGACTTTCTCTTCATTTAGTCAACTCTTATTCTTTCCTGATCACTTCATAATTCTTATAGGAGTTAATCTCCTTCAATTTTAAGTATTGATTGCTTATTTGTGATAGCTCCCTTATTTTGGTTTTGCTCTCTACCATATCCCTTACAGTAGAGACGTTCACCTTAGGAACTACATGTTCAACCTTCTTATCTTTTCTTTGAAGATTTCATTCCTTCATTTCTTCATACCCCTTCTTATAATAGGCTATTTGTCCTTTTGGATCCTTATCTAACTAAAATTTTGGTATCTTCCCTTATTCTTTACTCGAGACATTTCCAATTATTGATCTCATTCTGTGGACTCCACAATATGTCTAGTCGTTCTCTCTTTAAACTCTATCAATTATCGATTTCATTCCTTCCTGATGTCAGTGATCCTTTACTTAAATCCCTTCCTAATTGAGGGGTTAACTTTTCCAAGGGTTCTTAGATGTGTTTCCCTCTGTTTCCACTTTTATGGGCAATCCACCCCCTCCTTACTCGCACAGCATCCTTTGATGTGTTTTTCTACTTACACATTACTTGGACTCGACTTGCTCCTTGGGTCCTCCTGAATACCTTTCCTTTGTACTTGATCATTAGATCTTGACCAGCATGTCTTGGATTAATTTATCTCGTCACCATTTATGTTGGTCCCATTACCTTTTAATTGGGACACTTTTATCCGTCCAAGGTTTACTTCCTTGGTAGTTTATATTCTTTTCTCTTGGGTTCTCTTCCCATGTTGCTATTTAGAATATCTAACTTTAAAAAGGTATTCTCTAATGCCATCCTTTCCTACTTACACTACTCTTGAGAACTTATGTGTACTCCATCTTCATTCTTCCTTTTTTTCATGTATCCATCTATTTCTTTTAGATGGGATTCACATCTACCTTATTTTAAGATCTCACGATCATATTATGAAAGGCCTACTTAATTTTCTCATATCCTAAGTTTGTTTGTTAATCTGGTCTTGGTCGTTGATGTGTTAAAGATTTTTCCTTCACCTATAATCACCACATATTTGGTCTTTCCTTTTCCCCCTTCTTTACTGGAGTTTAAATTTATAATCCTCCCAAGGTTAGTTCATTAATTACTTCGAGCTTATCCTTCCCCTTTTCATATGATCTTGAGGCTGTCGTCTCTTGAGTCGTATTGTCCTTAATATCCATTTCATTTCCCTCTTTAGGGCGTAGTCTTCACAACCTCTTGGTCCATCTCATGGCGTCGTTTATTCATCTGAATTATCTTGTTGTTGCACATTTATTTCATTCAACTAGATCTATTTGAAATCCTTATTTGATTTCTCTGCTCTTTTTTAAAGTAGATCATACCTGGCCATCCAGGTATATCCTTAGCCATCTATTTCTCTTTTTAATAAGGTCCTTATTCCAACTTTAGCTTTATGGTAGTTCTATTATTGGTTACCTAAGCTTGGAACTTCCTCCTTCCACGGTTCTACTTCCTATACTTATCATTCTTCTAGGGACTTTCGTTCTAAGATTTTCACATTAAATCTCCCTACTCCTTGAAAGTTCTTCATTTATTTTTTTCTTATACTTCTCGACTTTTGTATGGTTATTTACTATGAATTTCTTCCTTATCTTTTATTCCTTTATATTCCATCTCTTTGCTTTAAAAAGTCTCATTATTATTGAGTTCCTAATAACTTGTATCCTACTATTTCCAAGTACTGGTATTATTCCAGGGTTTTCTTCCTATCGTACTTCTTTCCTTTCTCCTTTCTTCTTATCTTATTTCAATTGACTTAACATTTCAATGCTCCCATTCCTTTCTTACTTTCTTTTGTGTCAGCTTCCATTCCTTTGGTTTTCCTTGGGATAGTCTACTCCTTCTTGTTTCCTTACTTTTATCCATAGAGTCTTTCCTTAACTCCTTAGACTCTCACTAGTCCAATGCTCGTTGACGCTCACTTCCCCTACTCCAGACTTCTCCTTCCTTTCCTTAGTTAGGATTTGTCTTTCTTGGGTGAACTCTAGTAGTCTCTTCTTTGCCATGTCTTATTGTCGCTTCTTTGCAGGGTAATCTTACTTTGAAAGTTTAGGTTAACTAGTAATGACCCGTTTGTTTTTCCTTCCTTGGGTAATTTCTACCCTTTACTCTGATCCTTCCTTATTAACATACTCTTATTGTTTGATTTCATCAAAGAGACCCAAAAATTTTATCAGGAAATTTAGACTTTCATTCATTCAAGAAATAGTTTCTTTCCATACTTGGTTTATTACAGAGATTTTCTACCCCCTAGTCTCATGGGGTCATAGGCTGAGAGCTGGCCTTAGAACGATTGTGGGATTCATGATCAAATGGCTCTAAGGAACTAGTTGGAGTCCATCCATATTCCCTTATGGAACTTCATATATGGCCTCTAGTCCATTCCACCTTAATACCTCATCCTCACACTCATATGTCCACTTCATCCATTGAGAGGGATTGAAGTTGGACCTAGTATGTGGGATACTTGGTGGACTTTCATGAAGGTGGCATATGCATCCCAATAGTTGTCCCAAGCATCCTTCTTAGTGGGATTTCTCTCCAGTTGTTGTGGGGTTGGAGGAGGGGTTCGGCTCCTAGGAGAAGGAACATGTTCCTCTTGCCTTAGAATAGGGTATGTAATGCCTTTTGGTTCTAGTAAGGCACCCACAAGTTTCCAATAATCCTCCACCATATCTTTAAGCACTCTCTTATCGCCCTTTAGGAACCGTTGGAAAGCTACCTCACTGGGGGTAGGCATTTTTTTTCAAGGTAGGTGTGAAGGATTGGATTTCATGGTAAACTTTCTAGGGATTCTTCTTAGTGGGATTTCTCTCCGGTTGTTGTGGGGCTGGAGGAGGGGTTCGGCTCCTAGGAGAAGGAACATGTTCCTCTTGCCTTAGAGTAGGGTATGTAATGCCTTTTGGTTCTAGTAAGGCACCCACAAGTTTCCAATAATCCTCCACCATATCTTCAAGCACTCTCTTATCGCCCTTTAGGAACCGTTGGAAAGCTACCTCACTGGGGGTAGGCATTTTTTTTCAAGGTAGGTGTGAAGGATTGGATTTCATGGTAAACTTTCTAGGGATTCTTCTGCCTACACGATAGATAAAGTTTTATTAGTGTGAGGGCATAGTATTGATAATATTTCAAGTGAACTTAGCTCTGATACCACTTAAGTTGTTATGTCTGAATCTAGTTTCGTTGGATCCCTATGATCAACCCGCCACTCCCTTGGTTCAAGAAGGGTTTCCCCCTTTCTTTAATCAAGAAGAGCTAGGCAAAATTTCAATAGTGATCCTTGGATTACATATATCAATAAAAATGCAAGTTTAAAAGAAATTAAGCATATATGATAGAGGGTAAATCCTAGTGTTATCCCTAGTCATTTCTCTATTCCCAAAAAGGGATAAAAAGGTGGTGAGTTTCTACAGCTCAATGAATGAGTGTTTGTAAAAGAGTTTCAATAAAATAGTTTTGAATTGGAGTGTGCTAGACTATTTATTTCCTTTAAGATTATTTCTTACTCAAATTCTTGGTTTTCAAAACCATAATTCATCATTATCCACAATGGGTGTGTTTAACATTCAACACACGCCCTTCATCATGAAGTGATCACACATTCGGAGGCCATTCTATCTACTACACCCACTTGTGGCGTCGGAGCGACTTTACCGGCCACCTAGATAGAAGCCCATCCACTTCTACCCTAGGAATGAGTGGATGTTTACGACATCCAACCTTCAAACAAGAAAAACAACTCCATGTCTGTATAAGAATAGAGACATCATCCTGACCCTACCCTAGTTTTGTACACATGAAGCTACGTCGAGCTTCCCTGAATGCTGGAATGACAATTTGCCCATATCTCCACCATGTCATCCAGTAGCCCTTAGGATGCATCACTACCCCTCTTGGGCATCTTGATGGTCCCAAATCTTAGTGCATGCATAAACAAAAGTTTTCCATATAAGCCATTAATCCTTGGTACCACTAATCCAATGGCCCCAACTCTCAACTCGACCTGTAGTGGTTTGTTTAGACCGGTCCATCTACCTGGTCTTATCGCACTGCCACCAGTCCATCGAGTATGCCGGTCATGTCTTGGTACCATGGCCAAATCACATCATTCATTAAAATTTTCATGGCTTATCATCAAGTTTGTTTACGAGCTCTTGCTCGTGCCAACTGGATTTGGGCCCATTATACGAGATTTTCAAAATCATACATTTTAGCCCCCAAGTTCCAAAACTGAGGCCTCTGTCCTATATGAGCTATTCGAGCTCTCATCAAGAAGGTCACCCAAAATTTTTAAGTATTAGCACACAGTCAGGGGAGAGCACTTCTGACAAAATAACTTTTTCACTTGTCCATCACACCAACTGGGTGTGTTGCATCTCTGCTTATAACCAGTAAGCAGGTTTTCTACTTCCTTCCAGGAAGTTCATCATGCCAACCGGGTATAATCTACTTACAACCGGTAAGTAGTTTTTATGCATGTTTCTCAGATCATCCCAACTAGGCATGATGTTAAAATCTCAACTGGGCATGATGTGAAAAGTCTCACTCACTCGAGAAGTACAATGTATTCCTCTTGATCGGCTTTTTGCCTCCACACGAGCTTATCCTTGCAGCTGACTTCTCCCCAAGTTTAAGGAACCCAACCATGCCTTCTTTGGCCCAGAAAAGACCCTAAAGCTCTGGTTTGAGCTTCACCAAAAAATTGAGTAGCTCAGAGAGAGTGAGGTTTTCAAGTGTGGAGAAAATGAATGGAGAGGGGCTCTTTATGACAGTCATTCATGGCTTGAAACGTACTGAATGGAAATGTTTCATCTTCATCGGCGGTAGTTCAATTTTCTGATGAGTGAAGAGTGATGTCATCTAAAGGAAGAAAATGACACTGTTTCGAACTAGGCCGGACCAGTCCGAACCGGGTTCAAAGTTTAAACTGGATGGTTCAGGCCCGATTCGACTGAATTTTTTTAAATTAAAAATTTCTAAATTTATCTATATTTATTTTCTATCCAATGGTGGCCTCAAATCTCAAATTTGAATTTTCTAAGCCTCCTAGAAAAATAAATTTAACATCTGATTCAACTGTGGTTCAAACTTCTCCAAACCGGTTTGATCCGGTTCGTATCCAGTTCACCTGAATCGATTTGGTTTCCATACCTCATTCATCCTAAAGTCTTTTTTCATGATTTTGTGACTATTTAGGTCATTCGGGATCTATAAATTTTCTGGTTTGCACTCTCTCTATCGGTTCCAGTTCATAAAATGTCTCGCTTCATAAACCGGTTCAATCCGGCTTGGATCCAGTTCATTTGAACCGGTTTGGTTTTTCTCATCCAATTTGTCCTAAGGTTCTTGTCCAAGGTTTTATGAACCCTTTGGGTCACTCAGGAGTTGCAAATTTCCCAATTTTCCTATTTCTTTAATGATTGGATTTGTGAATCGGTTCATTTCCTAGTTTTCCTTAACTCCAAAGAGCGGGGTTTTCAACTCTCCCCTCCTTTTAAGAGTTTTGTCCACAAAACTTATTTCACACTTTTTGTATGTTGGAATAAGAAAGTTTATTGATATAAAGTTTTCTAGGTTATTGACCTACAACCCTCTCGGTTGTTTCCGTTCATCCCTTATATCACATACCTAAGATTTTCGTCTCATTCACATCCCTTTCTCATTCCAGGGAGCTTTAGCTAAGCATATCTCCCTAGAAGACTTAGAATCATATCTTTAAGTTTACATCTCTTATTTCCCAAGGCACCATTTCTCCATTCTAAACTCCTTTACCTAAGAGTTTAGGACTAGGAGTTCCAGTTATTTTCTTTCATAGGTTTTAGCGTTATCACCTTTTTCATCCTACATGGATCCTTTCCTCATTCTTTTATTATTACTTCTTCGCTCTATATTTTAATGCTTGACCTCGTCATGCTTTAATCATTGACTCTTGTTTACCTAAGTCATATTTCCCTGGGACAGTTGGTCTTATATGTCCCTTACCGCAAGACATTCTTCAGAACTTGCCTTTGACTTCACATCCCTATAACCGTATTTGTATCCTTACTTACTCGTCTTTTTCATACTTCTTTATTCGGTCATTCAACTTACTGACATACTAAAACTCTTCTTTTTTTAACTTCATTCCTCATTCTCACCAACGTAATTCCTTTTTAAGGTTTCTTCTCTTTCTTATTCCATTCTTACTCACATCGTGATCATTTCACTATCCTTTGTTCCGGTTAGTTCATTTCTTACTCTTATGACATCTTTTGATATTATCTTCCTACTTACCTATTACTTGAGTTTTACTTATCCCTTGGATCCTCCACGATTACTTTCCCTTTTGTACATGATCCTTTCATCTCCAAGAGCTTGTCTTTGAGTAGCTTATTTTCTTTCCAACTCCATTGGTTCCATTTCCTCCTAATTGGTACACCTATGTTTTTGCAAGATTCCCTTCCTTGGTAAGTTATTCACTCCTTTTCTCCTTAAACTTCTTTCAATTTTATCATTACAAATATTCGATTTGGAATGTCCTTTGTCGTTATCTTCACATCTTACCTTTACTCTAGAGATCCTATGAGTACTTTTCGTTTATCTTACTATATTCTCACTTGCTCTAGCATTTGTTTATTTCTTTGAGATGGACCTTGCATCCCTCTTGTGTCAAAATCTTTTGTATCTTTATATCATTGGTATTCCTCCCTTTACCTCGTTGAGGGTATATTCCTTACTACTCCCCAGTTCTTATTAGTGCTTCGTTTACTCCTCTGGACGATTTAGTTAATAGGAGTTATTTCCTTCAATCGAATCCGTCTAAAATTCCTATTTGGGTTTCAATGTCTTCTTGCAAGTAGATCATACTTAACCTCCCCAAACACTCATTTAGCCATTCATACTTTTTACTGAGATCCTTATTTCAACTCTGGTTTTGCGACATTTCCTCATTTGATTTTCTTTACCTGAAGCTTTCTCCTTCCTCAATCTAACTTCCTATTCTCATCCTTCTTTTAATGTCTCATGTTCTGGGATTATTACGTTTGATCTCCCTACAGTTCCTTAGAAGTTCTCCCTTTTTAATCTTCACTTACACTTAAGGATTTTGTATGGTTCATTCACTCTGGTTTTTCTTCCTTTTTGGGGGTTCCATACCTTTGCTTTCCACAAGTCTCATTATTTTATGGGGTTATTAAGTAATTGTGTCATAGTTCTCTTACCAGTAGGTGTTATACCTAGACTTTCTTGTTATCAAATCTTCTTCTCATCTTGCCTTAGTGGTCTTGACATCCTTAATGTTCCCCCACAACTTACTTCCTTTCTTCCTGATCAAGTCCCATTCCTGTGGTTCCCTTTGTAATATTCCACTCTTATTCTTTGAGCCTTTCCTTAACCCCTTGAACTCTCCATAAGTCCATATTCTTTGATGTTCACTTCCCTTTATTCCAACTTCTTCTTCCTTATTCTTAGTTAAGATCTCCCTTGGATGAACTCTTCCTTATTGTACTTCTTAGAGAAAGCCTTAAGGGTTGAGGTTACCTATAAATAACCCATATGTTCTTTCTTATGTGATTTCCTACCTTTTTACTTTAATCTTTATTATCACAATCTTTATGTTTTGAATTTATCAAGGAACTCATATGCTTTATCAAAAATTTTACTTCTATTCATTCAAGAAAATACTTTCTTGCCATACTTTGCTTATTACAAGAATTTTCTACCCCCTAATCCCTTGGGGCCATAGGCCGAGAGTTAACCCTAGAGCGATTGTGGGATTCTTGATCAGAAGGTTCTGAGGAACTAGTTGGGGTCCACTCATATTCCCTTATAGGATGAATCTCATGTATGGCCTCTAATACATACCACCTTAGTACCTCGACCTCACACTCATAGGTCCACTTCATCCATTAGGAGGGATTGAATCCAGGTTAAGTACGTGGAGGTACTTGGTGGACCTTCATGTAGGTGGCATACGCATCCCAGTAGTTATCTTAGGCCTCCTACTTGGTTGGATTCCTATCTAGTTGTTGTGGAGTTTGAGGAGGGGTTGGGCTACTAAGAGGAGGTACAAGTTCCTCTTGTCTTAGAGGAGGATATGTAATACCACCAAAGAGTGAGGTTTACACTTAAAGAGTCATAAAAGAATGGAAAAGAACCTTGGGACAATCGGGAAGGAAAAACCAGACCGGTTCAAGGTGAATCGGACTGAATGGGATTGAACTAGTTTCTAAATTCATTTTTCTATGTAGCTTAAAATATTAAAATTGGGGAATTAAAGCCACCAATAGATAGAGAATGAATTTAGAAATTTTTAAATTTGAGAAAATCAGTTGAATCGAGTCTGAATCGGCCGATTTACACATTGAACTAGGTCGGACTAGTCTGGTCTGGTTTGGAACAGTGTCATTTTCTTCCTTCATATGACAGCACTGTTTGTTCAATGCAGAAATGGATAACGTTGGTGAAGGAATAACGACTCCGATCAGGCCGTTTCAAGGCGAGGACAAGCTCGACCAAAAAGGAAAGTTGTCATGTAGAGGGTCCCCGAGCTCCCTATATAAAGTGCTCTTCTCCATTCATCCTCCACACTCTTGAAATCTCCATTCTCTCTCAACTGCTCCATTTTTTGGTGAAGCTTGAACCAAAGCTCTGATATAGGTGTTTTTCTCAGTCTTAGAAGGCAAGGTCGAGTCCTACAAACTCTAGGGGAAGTCATCTACCTGGGTCCTAGGGGCTACTGGACGACATGGTGGAGATAAGGGCAGTTTGTCATGTTGGCAGTCAGGGAAGCACGATGTAGCTTCATGCGCATGAGGTCGAGGTGGGGTCGGGATAAGGTCTCTATCCTCATATGGACACGAAGTTGATTCCGAGTTTGAGGGTCAAATATCGCGAACATCCACTAAGACCCACGGTAGAAGTGGATGGGCTTCTAGGTGGCCAGTAAAGTCACTCCAATGCCACAAGTGGCTACAGTGGACGGTTGCCCTGTGATTGTGTGATCTCTTCCTGATGAAGGGCATGTGTTGACTGTTAAACATACATAATGTGGAAAATGGGGAAAAAGGTTTTGAAAACTAGAACTTGAGGAAAGAATGTTTTAAAAGAAATAAGGAGTCTAACACACTCCAAATAAAGATATCTTGTTTTCGGAAACTCTCTCCCAACAGCCATTCACTGAGTTGTCGAACTCACCCCTTTCCTTTATGCCTTTTTAGGTAACCAAGGGAAAACAAACCTAAAGAACATCCTGTAGTCGAACCTACAAGACATATATGTAAGGTTTAATATATTCAATTTTGATTAATGCTATTCTAGGAAAGATACAAGTGAAAAGGACACCTTACTCTTCGTGGTTTAGAAAAAGGGAAACTCTTAATAAATTAGGAGAGTGGCGGGTTGCTCACGGGGATCCGACCAAACAGGGTCGGGGCGTGACAACTCGAGTGGTATTAGAGCCTATTTCCTCTAATACATTATCAAGACTCTATAACATAGTAACTACTATGAATAATTTTTAAATTTTTAGATGGCTCCCAAGAGAGGAACCAAGAGAACAATTGTCCTAGTCTCTAACACTGCACAACCATCCCTTCTTGTGGAAACTCCCCGAGTAGCCCAAATGACCTGGACTAAGCTCGGAACACCAGAGATTGTACGAGGAGTTCACTTGAGTATTTGGACAACCTAACCTCATCCTTGAGGCAGGCACCAACTCTCGAGCTGAACCAGAGGAAGTACAATCTCATCCTCCTCCTATTAATCATCCTCCTCCAATTGACATCCCCAAATATCTCAAGTCTCTCCATCGACTAGGGTGTAAGCCTTTCCTCAGAGAGAAGGATGCTGGAGCCACCATGAACTCGATGGCTAACATCAAGAAGTTGATGGGAACAGTTAGGATATCACCAAATGACATGGTCCTGAAATTCTCAAAAATTACAAATTGGTCTTCAATTTTCCAAAAATTACCAATTAGCCCTCCATTTCATCCAATTTCCTAATTAGGTCTCAATTAGGAGTTAATTTCATGAAAATGCCCCAATTTTCCTTAAATTGCAATTCGGCCCTCAATTTCCTAAAAATCCCCAAATTGCCCAATTTCTCAAAAATTGCAATTTGGTCCTCGAATCACAATTTCATTCAATTGACCTCCAAATGGGGTTAATTGATTCAATTGGTGATCTGAATCATCTTCCCTACATCTCCCTCATCATTTTAAGCTATGAACCGCTCGGTTTAGCTTAGAAATGAGCTCAAACAGAGCTTCGCTGGAAAATTCTGTCTAGAGAGAGAAAGCTTCGATATCTTACCGATGAGGGTCCGGTGACCGAAGCTCTTGCTTTCCCTGGATTGCTCTCTTCTTGGGGATCCTCCCTGGATCAAACCGTGCCTCAATTGGTGGCCTAAGCAGTGTGAATTTCAATGTTAAACTTTTTGCAGAAATTGGTCATGAATAGTGTTTTCTAAAGAAGGGGAGATGGAGGGGCTTACCATGCTAGCTCGAGGGAAGGTCGGAGCACATTTCGGTGGTGTTTGGGGAGCTTGGTTTGGCCGAAATTGGCCTAGGGATGGCTCGAGTTAAGCTTGAGCTGCTCAGGCTACTAACAGTCAAGGAGCAATGTTACTATTTGAACTTCCTCATTCTTCTACGATTACTCTCGGGCAGAATGGAGGGTGCAGCTGGGTAGAGGACTTCCTTTGGGTTCTAATGGTACCGAATGCAAGTTCTGAGGTGGAGAAAAGGCCCGATGTCGGAGCTCTAATTTGCTGCTCGCTGGAAAACTAAGTAGTTCATCTTCTTTGGTCGATTGTGGGAAGCTAAGATCGAATAGAGGGGTGCTCTTTATATAGGGAGCTCGACAACTACTCAAGGTACCCGCTCGGCCTCCGACTTGGCCGCCAGCGACCTGACTAGAGAGTTTTTTTTAGTCACCAGAAACTCTAGTTTTTCTGACAACTCTTTCTTCTCTCTTCTCTCTTTTAGTGGCTGGAGGTTGAAGACAATGACGTGATGGGTGTGCCACATGGCGCACTGTGATTGGCCAGTTTTTCTAACATGGAGGTTCAACTCAGTCGCCACATCAGTCGTTGACCCGTTGACCAGACACGTAGCAGCCTCTCATTGGTTGCATGTGTTTGTGTGGCCTACTAACTGGTCATCCATTGACTGTTGAACAGACACATGACAGCCTCTCATTGGCTGCCCATGCTTGTGTGACTGTTGACTGGGCGTTGTTGACCGCTGACCGTTGTCCGTTGACCGGTCTGGTCAGACCGGGTTTGCTGTACAAAATTTGAAAATTGGTCAGTTCGAACCTAGTTCGACCATTTTTTCTGAAATTTAAAATTTTTAAAATTCATCTAGATTCATTTTCTATCTAATGGTGATCTCAATTTCTCAAATTGACATTTTTAAATGACCTAAAAAAATGAATTAGTGAACTGGTTCCCTATGGTCCATCCCGGTTCAGTTCTGTTCAGGTCCAGTTCACCCCGAACCGATCTGGTTCTCTCATCAATTCCACCTCCCAGTTCTTCTTCGTGAATTTTATGAATTTTTGGTCACTTGAGATTTTCCATTTTCCCATTTTAACCCTTCTTTATCATTTTTGGTTCCTTTTTCATCTCGATTTTCTCGAAACCACGGGTTCTTTCTCCGGTTTACTTGGTCCGAGGGTCGGTTTCACAATGTATGTGTGAAATGAACTCACTAACCTACCATTGAGAATCTAACCCGAGTTATTGGAATACTATACGGGACAAACGAGTAACAGATCTCAAGTGAGGGGTATTACTTGCATTGAGTTCGATTGGACCGATGACGCGTACTTAAAAACTTGATTTTCTAGAAGTATAATCCATTGATTGTGTGAAACCACTTAAATTATTTTTGTGATTATACTTTTGAAGAAAGTATGAATTATGATATTAGGACAAACCATTAATGATGTATGGATAGACTTAAAGGGGAATGGTCTGCTCCAATCATTGATGCAGTAAATGGGTCAGACCCATGGTTGACAATAGTGGACTAGATCTAGTATTGTTCAAGTGTTCCCAAGGCCATAGTTTTAAAAAGTGAATTGAGTCCAAGGTCGTGTCTTGAAAACTCGTATGTGTGGGCCCAAGGTCAATGGGAACAGAGCAAACCCTTAAATAAATTTTTTATTTAAGAGCCTTATATAAATGATCACAATTGGATAATGTTTGCTTATGTTGCTAAGCTAGAGTTAGGTTAGAGCTTGTTGGGATAGAAGCGCAAAGATAAAGTTCTTTAATCCCAAGACTTATAAGTGTGATTACAATTGTTCGGAACTAAAAAGATGTCCAATACGTGGTAGTGTTGGTTCTAAGGGCTACTGGACAAAAAAGTTGGTACAAGGGAAGCTAAGTTGCTCTGGTATGTCTTGAAGCTCCGTGAGCTTCGTGCACATTGAGAGCGAGGAGATAAAAGAGTGTGGTCTCGCCCCAATATATGGGGATCAAAGTATCAATAAGTCTAGGGGTTAGGCCAAGGTGCTTACATAAACGATGTGGTGGAGATTGTGGACTTTTCACTAGGGTGGATGGTAAATACGGTTCGGGCCACTAGTGGAACAAATTGAGTTTGTAGCCTCTCAGTGTCTTTTCTATGACTGTTTGATTCATTTACTAAGAAATGGTGTTTGTATATTTGTGTTATACAAAAAATAGTATACATATATAATCAAATCTCTACAACTGTGAATGAAACTACCTTAAGCATGAAAAAATAAAAACACAAATTTAAAAGGAAACATATCTTAAAGGGTAAGACATGTTGTGGCTTATCTATCATAATCCTTGCTTTTAAAAAAGGAATGAGTCATGTTTGAGTTGATCATTGAATCGTGGATAAGAAACTATGATGTCATCTAACCCTGCTCACTAATTTACAAACTTACCCCTCACCCTAAACCCATTTTGAGAAAGCTATCTTTTCAAAAGAGTAGAGTATCCCAGGAGCCTAACTAACCTTCAAAGGTACCCTTATGTATATTTTGTAAATTTTATTATGGAAAACACTTAAATCGGTAAGCTATTACCTTCCAGAATTGTGGGCTGAAAGTACCACATGGAAGGGTGGTGGGTTGATCACGAGATTCTAGCCAAATCGGGCTGTGGTGTGACAATCACTCTCATTTCCTATGTTACGATAATTTTTTGGTCATTTATCTCATTGTCAATCCTATTTTCCACGCTCGTACAAAAAATATTCAAAATAATTTTTATTTGATCTATGAACAAGTTTGTCAAGGTTCCCTCACTGTTCATTTTATCGGTACCACTATTCAATTAGCATATTTACTCATTAAAAGTTTTCATTCTACTCATCTCTTTTATTGAATTAACTGAGATTAATAGTTAAAACACCACTTAATATAGTGATTATATATATTTATTTAGATTTATCATACCACTTAATTTACTAGCAATATATTTATATTTGTTAATTTGAGATTTATTGTTATTTATAATTAAATTATATATAAATAGAACAAGATTTTCTATTAAATAATACACTACAATTTTTAAAATAATAACTCTGGAAGGGAATTGAGATTTAAATGAAATCACTTTTATTAAAAAATAGATAGTTTGGATTATCTTATTGTAAGAATTTATCACACGAAAAGAATCAATAATGAAATGGTAGAAGATTGAGATGGGGTGCCACAAGCAAGATCAAGAGTGCATCGGGACAGAGATTCTCATGGTGAGAATGGCACTCTCACGAGAGAGGTCAAGGAGATATTTTTTTAGATTATTATGGAATAATACAAAAAACTAATTTGACTTTTATAAGTTATTCATATGATATTACTTGATATTAATAAATATAATTTATGATCAAATTTGAGAATTTTTAAACACTTTGACAAAGTTATTAATTTCAACCTTGGGTAGATGACTTTTATTGGCATTAGTGACAATTTAATTTCATACTATATACATTACAAATGTTAAAATTGTAAAATATAAATAAATATTTTAAGTTTTTTTATGAAAAAAGGATTTTTATGCCAAATACACCACAAATCTAAAAATTTGGCGGTAACTAAGTCAATTAGAAAAGGTGTAAAAAGGAAGAAACTGTATAAATTTTGTATATTCTTATGTAATTTACTCTTAATTAATTTAATTGGCTAAGTGGTTAATTATGCATATGTGGGCCAGGTTGTCTTTCTTTTATTGATGTAGTAATGACCAAAAGTGATGGCGATATTTACGGAAAAATGTAATTGATGGCCTCGGGATAGATGGGATGAATCTAGTACGGTATTATTTTTATGAAGTAATATTAACATTGCCTAGCAAAAATATATATATATATATATATATATATTCTTAAAGACTAATTCATTTTTTTATTCTAATGGAGATCGAAGAAGTTAAGGGGCAAGTAGGGATACACACCTATATCGAATGGCAGATCAAACAAGAACCATATCTTTTTACCATCTAAAAACCAAACTAACTTTCCTTGCTCGACCCATCTTCAGTTAAGATAATCTAATTAATTTATATCTCCATTTTCATGTATATATAATATATATCTATGTTTTGCCCGAATTCATTTCCATTGTTCGTTGGCATAAATTAATATTAAGATATATTATACATATATATATATATATAATATGCTCTTCCTCTTATTTTTTTGGGCAATATGTTTACTCTCCCTCTCTCTCAGTTTGGGTTTGATAATTATTTCTTTTCGGTGAACCCTTTCTTGTTATTTAAATGATTTACGGATTGAACAATATTTTATTATATGATCTGACAAATCTCTCCACCTTTTGCTCATGGCAGAAACATCTCCAACTGCTTTTTCACCAGTTTTTTTTTACCTAAATGATTTTGTTTAGGGAGTTTGGGCATCTTTCACATCTATTGAGTTTGAATGTGAATAATTTTTTTTTGGTAAAAAAAATCTTAGAGAAAAAACATTATTTTTAGTGAATAAATGCATCTCAAACTAAATTAGTTAGTATTTAATACGGTTTCCACTTGTAATAAAAAACAATTTTTTTCTCAATTTCAAAATTATTTCTTACTATGCAGATACGCCTCCCCCATATGAGAAAAGAACTCTCACAACCATGCCAATGTAGTTTTTGTATATTTTAAATGCTGAGATTCATATATATATATATATATATATATCAATTTCAAAATTATTTCTTACTATGCAGATACGCCTCCCCCATATGAGAAAAGAACTCTCACAACCATGCCAATGTAGTTTTTGTATATTTTAAATGCTGAGATTCTAATATATATATATATATATATATATATGAATCTATTCTTGGCAAAGAGATTTTGAAGAGTAATAAAATGGAATTACGGGTATAAGAAGTTATATGAAATCAATTGAATTCATATTTTCTTAAATTAATGTACTACACAATTATGCACGGAACACCAGAATTTTTAAAAAAATTAATTTAAATTTAAATAAGCAAAAATTGAGGTTAATAGAGAATTTGAACCTAAAGGGGAATTGAGATTATAATGAAAATCGATTTGTTAAAAAAGAAATGGAGATTTTTAATAATTCGATTTTTTTAGAACGGATCATTTATAATTTAATTAAAAGATAAAACTATAATGTTTTGAAAATATAAAATTATATTAAAAAAAGATCAAATAGTTAGGTCAGCGGATCCTAGTTGATGTGCTGACCCATCTTAGACCATTTCCTTACCCCCACTCTATGCTTGTTTCCAACGGCACAAAGCGAGGAAAATTATCTAAATTAACCCTATTTTTTTTTTAAATTATACGTAATAAAACTTATTTTTTAGTGTAATATTCTTATATTAGTCTATTTTTTAAATTAATTGAGTTATATTCTCTACATTATATTAACTTTCACATCTAATATTAGAAAAACTATTCTTAGATACAATACCAACTAGTGGGGATTTAACGTAAAAATACTCACTTAGGCGACCATTAAATAAGCTAATTCTTATATCAAAATATAGTTAAGAGACTCATCTTAACTTATGATTAACATCGAAATTTTAAGAACCGAATTATTTATCAAATTGGACCAGAAATCAATATTAAATTGGAATAGAAACTTGAAGCAGGATAAAAATCAAATCGAATTAGAAAATTGATTTGTATTGGGACTTATGGACAAATTAAAAAGTGAAATAAAACATTCTTAAAGAAACTTATTTGATAAAAAATCAAATATCGAGAAAAATTCGATTGAAAAATAGTTTGAACTAGCTCAGAGCACAAAATATAAAATTTTTAGAATTGGTTATATAAATAAGAAAATAAAAATTATTGAGAACAATTAATATGGAATTGAACATATAATATTTAGAAAAATAAATTGGGGAAATAAACAGTAAAATTGAGGGTGAACCGACTAGAAAACTCCCAAAATTAAATAAATTTGTCAATTTATTAGTCGGAAAACTAGTTTGCAACAATACAAACTAGTCGATGATCTATTTGGTGTGGGACGGACGCCAAAAACATGAGGCACATTTCTCGTCCTCATGCAACATGCATGCACACGTGCTCATCTCCTTCACCTGATTTAAAATTAAAATCGGATCGGGAATCCAAATAGCAACCCGATTACAGTGTTATTTTTGGCATGGTATCACTCGTGAGAAAATAAATGCAAAGTAAGTATATGTGGTCCATTTCTACCATGTAAATACATGGATTAATAGCCATTAACCTCTTCAAGCTCCCTATGAAAGACCAAACCGCTCCTTATGGTTGGCCATTGAAATTCTCCCAAAAAGCCAACATACTTGATTTTATAACGACCTCACTTTTAGAGATGATAATTTTCGATTCGAACTATCAAATTTAGTGATTCTAATGATGTTAGATATAAAAGACAACTTTCAAATCCTACCTCTCAAACATTCAGATGCCCTTTATCGGTGTCAGCGTAATAGAATAGCAACCTTGCTCCCTTGGCCAAAAATAGAGCAACTTATTCTAGACCTTACCCTAACCTCCATGATGACAAACTATTGATCAAATTAATTCGAGGGACTCCTCTCGATTCCCTCTAGATAACACCAATGGTCGATCAACCTTAAGGTAAGCCTCATAGTCATAAAAAGTTGGTAATATTCGGTGAAACCACAGATCTAAACCCTCTCTATAAATCACATCTTGTAAGAAACTCAAACCAATATTTAGGGTGATTAAAGAGGTCACGAACATAAAAGGGTGTCAGCTTTTCAACCCCACCCACACCGATGACTGACTCGTCATCTTCGATAAGCTTCCATCATTTTTCTAAATTGTTACTATTTTTTCAATGAAGGGCCAAACAGGTCGAAACGACATTATTTCGATCGAGGCTCGCCAGAAAGTAATTGTGCGAACCTAAGGAAGGTGATAAGGGTTATATTAAGGATTTTGCAAAGTTTATTGACGTGTTTTAAGGGAAGATAAACTTTAGTTATTAAAATCTAATTTTTAAAAAAGTATAGGGGTCAAAATATAATTTTAAGAAAATATTGACTCAAATAAGACTTAATAGAAGTCTAAAAACCTAAAAAGAAGCTTGAGAAAAATTAGGAATCCGATGCGGTAGCTTGAAAAAGGTTTAGGATGTAAGTTGAGTTTTTGGGAAAGTTTGGGCATAAGTAATTAAATAATGTAAAGTTTAGGCCAAAAAGGAAATTTTTGAAAAGTTGAGGAGAACAATGAAGATATGGAAGAGTTTATGGGTTCAAAAGGGATAAGTGGAAGGGGTAGGGGTAATACTGTAAGTTTAGGTAGTTTTACTATTAAAATGTAGTATTTGGAAAAGTTAGGTGTTCATTCAAAGACTTAGGTGTTTTCGAACCTTAAAATAAAGATGGGAAAATAGTGGGAAACGTCTTGAAACTTGGAATAATGTGCAGGTGTCTATAATCAGAATCGTCAATATGTGAATCAAGCAAACCCGACCTGAGGGGTAAACTAGTATTTTTTTAGAAAATTATGGGAGAGTACTAAAATTTCCACGAAGAACCTAATCTAACCCCATTAATATGATTTGATTTATAGAGTGTAATATGTCACTCAAATATATAGGAAATCACGGTTCTCGAGACATCTGAAACAAACAAGTTACGAATATAATGATGAGTGGGATTTACTAACGACTAGTCTGATTAGATCGATGCATGCACTTTACCTCATTTTTATGTTACCATGAATATATGTACGAGTGTTTTAAAAAATATTTTCAAAAAGTAGAGGAAAACTGCATGGATTCTTGTACACATAGGTAAATGAATAATTGGGATTATTTGTCGAAAAGAATTGTTAAAGGGTTCAAAGTAATAATAATATAACAACATGTGATATTAGGGTATTAGGCTCTAATTAACATTAATAGTGGAGTTGATTTAGAGGACCAAACTCTGAGAAATCTATATGTAATGTTGTAATGGATGATTTTGAGTATTGCTTGGTATATATTGTCGTTATAAAATGGGGCGATTGCCTGCCTATCCTTGGGGGTGTGAGTCCATGTCAGGGATCAATTGGAAGTGGGTGATATGGGCAATGAAATAATGCTTCTAGTTCACTTTGGGTTCTAAGCAAGGGGATCCTTATATACCTAAGAGCATGATAGTAAGGGAGAAATAAGGTATACGACATACATGAGTGGCATGAAGGGATAGAGAGAGTATATAGATGGTCGATGACACATTCTTGACATCCAAATGAATCATAGATGCATTGTTTGGAACATGGTTGGGTTATGTTTATTCTAATAGGAACATGTGATTTATATGGTTTATGGTGAGCAGTAACTCTATTTAAATGTGTTTGTGCATAAACCCTAAGGCATGAGTCCTTAGGATTGGAAAAATTATGAAAGTAACCCAATATTAGAACTTTTGAAATAATTATCCATGTGTATATATTTTGAGTGAAGTCTAGGGTTGTAATCCATGAAGTGACATAATACCGGTAAACTCATTCATCGAGTTGTGAGCTCAACTATTCCCAAAACTATTATAGGTGAAAGCATGCGACCGTAGAAGTGAATTCTTGGGATATCACCTTTAATACCCACATGACATGAGGTACAAATCTCATAATGTGCACATGATAGTTTAATATTATGCCTATTAGTCGCTATTTTCCTAGGAATATTTCTATGAGTTTTTGGGTCCACTAGTTTATGCAAGAAAAGTTTAAATTTCCAATTAAAATTTTTTATGTGATTTATTATGAACCTTGGTATTATCAATAATACTTTAGTGAAAGTATCCACAATGGTAACATCAATAGTACATGGCAGGATGTCATTGGTCCTGATTTGAAAAATCGGGTCGGGCCATGACAACTTTCGTGGTATCAACTCCCTCTTTTTCAAAATATGGTATCTTGGAAATGAAAAGATTTGGGATGGTTGGAAAAAAATGGGAATAGTACTAATGTGGCTTTCATTTATAATATTAAAGTAACAAGATTTTATGTATGCTACTAAGAGAAAACTAAAAATTTATTGTAGAGATGATTCCTAAATGATTGCAAATTTCCAATTGTCAAGTTCATAAGGGCACATGTTCGTTAGGATATAGAATATGAAGTAAGGGGCAACCGTACTAGGGACTCCCATGTACCTGTCATGACCTAAGTTTATATTTGGGTAAATATGGATATCACGAGGAATCAAAGGATAAATAATGGATTAGCTGGGGTATTCCTTCTTACATAACCAACTGAAGCAATGGTACTCGAGGTTGTGCCACCCCAAGAAGCACCTCCACCTCAGATTAGAGAAATACAAGACTTTGACATTCTGAGAAATCTGAAAGCCCTAAAGAAAATACAGTGTAAGTCATTCTTGGGTGAGGGTGGTGGTGGCTTCTATAGATTGGCAAGAATACTAAGAAGATGATGGATATAGTGAAAGTACCTAAAGCGGAAAAAGTCGTCATGGTCAAGTTCTTCTTGGAGGAGTACATATAGGTGGTGGCAAAATATATGGGCTACATCCACCTCTCTATCGAAGGAATATCTATCCACTATATGATGAATGAGAAGAAATAAGAGGACCTAAAGTTGCGATAGTGCAGAAGGTGTAACAACGGAACTTCCAGAACCCGGGTTAAGCATAAGTGTAGAGGAAATCGAGGTTAAATCAGAAATAGACTCCCAAAGAGAGAATAAGAACCTAAGCCCCAAAATGGGATTTTGAATTGAGAATGAGAATAAAAATTTGGAATGGAATCTCGAACTAATGATGGAATTTGAAACTGGGAAAGGAATCCCAAACATAGGATAAAAATTTAAATCGAGAATGAAACCCCGAGATGGGAATGGAACCCAAATTGGGATTTGAAAGACAAATAGGATCATAACCCAATGTTGCAAATGGAATATGGAAGCCAAAGTCGGGAATAGGGATCCGATCAAATTAGAGATCGGATTCATGAGCACGAAAACTAAGTTTGTTGGAAAAAGCAGGTTTTTGCTAGAATAGGGTTAGTATTTCAAATTAAATTACCGAGCGGGCCGAAAAAGTGCAAAATGGTAATTTAATTTGTAATAACAAATAGGAAAAGAAGAGTAGTCGAGTTAGTTAGACTCAAGCCGGGTTGACCCGACTCACCCACAAGCTCCCCTTACCGCCTGACAGAATTGCAGAAATACACTATCACAAATATTAGACAAATTGAAAAAATTTTGGATCAAATTTCATGTGACAAAATGCATGGATCAGCTAATAATTGAGTTATTGGTCTCCCTACAAAGTTAATTTCATTAACTCTCCCTAGACAAATAAATTTTTGGATAAAAAATCTAAAATCTTGATATAAGGACCTTAACAAGCACCCACCGATTGAAGGAGCAATTATCTCTCGTTTGATCATCAAACGGAGTGATTTTGGTGTTAAAATGCCACTTATGGACTCCTTTTGAGTTTTCTGGTTGGGTTCCAACTTGTTAGTGGTCAAAATATGTCACACGAGGGTCATTTTAGCTAACCCAAATCTGGGACAAAAACTCAATTCGCCACCAATGGCCTTCCGGGTCCAAATTTAGCCATCTTTGGCCACCAATCTAGCGGCTACCAGTGCCAAAGTGACCGCTTGCCTCCCCTCTACCTCTCCATAGTAAGGGTCGACCTTCGACAAGGGGAAAATTTGTTAACATGAGCTGATTTCCATTGGTGGTTCTATTAGGTTCTACCTGATCGTGGCTAGTCAATGATTAAATTCTTCTAACTTTGATGACCTCTTGATCGGCTACCACCACAAAATGTTTTGCCTGGACATTGTGTCACACCCCAACTTGGTTTGGACGGAACCATCTGAACAATACGCCACTCCTCCTAATACTCTAATAGAAACCACCTATGTGATTATTGTATTGACATGAGTAAGGCTCAAACAACAGGGAAAACAGTGCATCAGATTATGTTTTCCAAAATATATCGAAATGTATACGATCCTATACTATTTGTAAAAGTATTTCATGTACCAATTTGGTGGTTCATCTTCGAATGTCCTCTTTGACATTTTATGACCCGAAAGGGATAAATGAGGGGTGAATCTATAACTCAATGAGAAGATTAGCTGACAATGTGACATCATGTCTACAATTTAGCACGTACTCAAAAGGTATACATATTTCATTTTCCTTAACTTCAACAGGTTTGGAATATAAAACGAGCTCCAACTAGTTTTATCATTGAAAAATTAATTTCATGATTTATTTCACTACTTGTATCTCACAAGCTAAAACTTTGTTCTTTTCTACCTTGAAGAGCTTTCATGGTTTGTAAATTTTCCATGGGTTTGTATAAGACAAACAACAATCACCCATTCTCAATAATGGGGTTTTCACGGCTTGTATCTCACAAGCTAAAAATTGGTTCATTCCTACCTGAAAGAACCTTTAATGATTATTATGGTTTAATTTTCGTAGGTTTGTATTAGACAAACTAATAAACACCCTTTCTCAATAAAGGGATCTAACATTCGCAGAGTATACCTTGTGAGGCCACAACTTCGATTTGTCCCACTATTGGCCCGAAGGGCCTTTACCATCTACCCTGGTGAGATGCTACAACTTCTACCACATCATCTGTGTGAGCACCATGGCTCAACCCCCAAACATTGTCGATACTTTTGCCTGATATTGAGGCACCAAACCTCACCCCCTTCTTCCTCAGTCTTAATGCACATGAAGCTCCCAAAGCTTCACGACATACTAGAATAGCATAACTTCTTTTGTGTCGACCTTGCTATCGAGCAGTCCTTAGAACCAACACTACCCCATACCGGAAATATCTTTGGTTCTACATGATTGCAATCAAAACATATGTCTTTTGATTTAAGACCTTTCTCTTTGTGTTGCTAGCCCACTAGTCTTAGACTCGACTTTAGCTCAACAACTTAAGAAAATATTATCACATTGTGATAATTTTATATGGCTCCTAAATTAGAACTTATTTACAAGATTTGACCCATTTTCCATTGGCCTTAGGCCCACTTGAATGAGTTTTCAAAATGCATCATTGGGCCCACTTCACTTTTCAAAATTGTCGCTTTGGGCCCACTTACACGAAACTAGATATAACTATCTTTTAATGACAATTTTAAGTTATCCTTGTGGAGTTAATGTAATTAATTATATAGGGAGACCGATAGCTCTGTTCATAGCTGATTTATGCAATTTGTAGCACTCAATTTGATGATAAATCGAGTTAATTAGAGACACAACTTGAATTGGTGCAAGAGAGTTGTTGATCGGTGTGCGGTGGCTCGAGGTAAGTCGAGTTGACCAGACTCAGTCCAATCCAACCCGACTTTCCTTATTTTTCTTTATTATTATTGGGTATTCCAAATTACCATTTTTCCCTTTTTGGGTCCTTTCAATTCAAAATTTTGGCCAACTTCGGTCGAAAACTGACTTTCTTCCAAAGGCCTCAATTTTTGTGCACAAGAACTTGATCACAAATCCAATCAGATCATTTGTCCTGAAATCATGTTTTCCTATCCCATTTCAATTATTGGGTTATAATACAAATTTTTCTTTCCAAATCCCACCTCGAGTTCCTTTCCCGGCTCGTGGTCTCATTCTTAGTTTTGGCTTTTATCTCATGTTCGCGATTCCATTCCTGATTTTTTATCCCATCTGAGGTTTAGAATTTAATTCCCAGTTAATTGTTCATATTTTTAATTTGGGATCCCATTTTCTAGCTTAGGATTTTATTCTTAGTTTCAGATTCTATTACCAATTCACACTTGATTTTCGGTCCACTTGGCCTTAACTCGGGCTTCAGAAGTTCCCACATTACAAGAGCGCTAAGTTTAAGGAAGCATATAGGGAACGCAAGAAGAGACTCACTACAACCCCCATACTTGCCCTCTCGAATATGAATGGAGGATAAGGCACGGTGTACATTGATGTGTCAGTACATGAGTTTGAATGTGTTTTAATGCAACAAGAAAAGGTGATCTCATATGCATCAAGAAAATTGAAGAAGCATGAGTGCAACTATCTAACTCATGACCTAGAATTAGCAGTCATCGTATTCACCCTTAAAATATACAGGCATTACATATGTGGGTTTACATGTCGAATCTTCAGTGATCATAAGAGCATCAAGTACATGTTGACACAAAAGGAGATAAACCTAAGGTATAGACGATGGCTAGAGCAAATAAAGGACTATGATCTTATCATTGAGTACCATCCAAGTAAGGCGAATGTAGTAGTTGATGCTTTAAGTCACAAGCATAAGGTGAGCATTCCTCACATAAGGACAGTGTACCTGCCTATAATAGAATAGATGAAACAGTTACGTGTATGGTGACAAGATGTGGAAACGCTTGGTTTTGTAGCAAATGTGACAATCCATCCTACACTAGTGGACTACATCCGAGTGAAACAAAAGACTACCCTTGGGATAAAAAGGTATACTGACAGCATCATGGAGGCCACCACCACTGATTTCTACATAAGAGTAAACAAACTATTGACGTTTAAGTATTGGGTAGTGATACCAGGCGATGTAGGACTTAGGAACGCTATACTTGAAGAGGCACTCGACTCAGTATACGTGTTGCATCATGGCAACACCAATACATACAAAATCTTAAAGGAAGGTTAATGGTGGTCATGAATGAAAAGGCAAATCTTGAAGGAAGGTTAGGTGTTTGTCATATCAATAGATAAAGGTTAAGCACTAGAAATTAGAGGAACTCCTCCAACTGCCCCTATCCCTGAATGGAAATGGGAAAAGATCATGATGGCCTTCATGACATGATCTCCCCAATATGTTAAAGGGCATGATGCAATATGGGCTTACCAAACTCACCCATTTCCTACCTATCAAGCTAGCAAACTCAGTTGAGAAGCTGGCCTAGTTGTACATAGATGAGATAGTACGCATTCTTCAAGTCCCATAATCCATGGTATCGGATCAGGATTCGAGGTTTACTTCTAGATTTTAGCTAAGCCTACAAATCTCACTTGGGACAAAGCTGAATATGAGCACAACATTTCATCCCCAAATGGACATACAGTTTGAGAGGACTATCCAAACTTTGGAGGACATGCTTCGTGCTTGTCTCCTAAACTTTAGGAAAAGGTGGGAAAACTACTTGTGCCTAATGGAGTTTGCATACAATAACTAATAGCATGCCAATATAAATGGCCTCGTATTAAGCGTTATACAGAAGGAAATGTAGAACAACGTTATTCTAGGATGAAGTGGGAGAGCATAAGTTAGAGCAATTGGAACTCAATGAGGATGTGTTGGAGAAAATAAGAGTAATTAGGGATTGACTCAAGGCAGCTCAAATCGACAGAAGAGTTATGATGTTAACCGATGTCAAGAGGTAAGCATCGAAGTGGGAGATTGGGTATTCTTGAATGTATCCATGTGGAAGGGAGTATTTATGTTCTAGAACAAAGGGAAACTGAACTCGAGGTGCATTGGACCCTACTTGATTACTCGAAGAGTCAATCTAGCAGCATAAAATATGATGTTGTCACCAAAACTAGAAAACATCCATGATGTGTTCCACATGTCTGTGCTAAGAAAGTACAAACCAGATCCAAGACAAGTGTTGGATCAACCTCCTCTAGAGCTAGAACAAGCTCTAACATACTAAGTGGGCCTAAGGCCGTGTTTTAAAAACTCGTAAGAGTGGGCCTAAGGCCAATGGGAACATGTAAAGCCTGTAAATAAGTTATTATTTAAGAGTGATAAAATTATAACAATTTGATAATGTTTGCTTAAGCTACTAATCTAGAGTCGAGTTGGAGCTCGTTGGGCTAGCAGCACAAAAATAAAGGTATTAATTCCAAAGACATGTAAAAAACCCATCCCTTTAAAACAAGGAAATCGGGGAAAGAATCGGTCAACCCGAGTGAGAAAAACCAAACCAGTTCATAAACCCGATCATCTGATAATAGGAAAATTGGAGAATTTACAACTCCGGGTGACTCAAAAGGGTTCATAAACCTTGGAAAAGAATCTTAGGACAAATTGGGTGAGAACAACCAAACCGGTTCGGGTGAACCAGATCCGAACCAGATTGAACCGGTTTATGAACCGAAACCGATAGAGAAAGGGCAAACCGGGAAAATTATGGATCTCGAGTGATCCAAAGAGTCACATAAGTCATGAAAAAGGACTTTAGGATGAATGGGGGATGAAAACCAAACCGGTTCAAGTGAACCATATCCAAACCGAATTGAACCAATTTGGACCGGTTTGAACCACTATTGAACTGGATGTTAAATTCATTTTTCTAGATGGCTTAGAAAATTCAAATTTGAGATTTGAGTCCACCATTGGATAGAAAATGAATTTAGAAATTTTTAGATTTGAAAAATTCAATTGAATCAGCCGGTTTAAGCTTTGAAGCTGGTTTGGACCGATCCGGTCCAAATCGGAATAGTGTCGTCTTCTTCCTTTAGATGACAGCACTGTAATAGATGAGTGAAAAGTTATTTTGTTAGAAGTGTTATCCTCTGACTGTCTGTCACTCTTGACGAGAGCTCGAATAGCTCAGATAGGCCGCAGGTCGATTTTGGAACTTGGGTGCTAAAATGCCCGATTTTGAAAATCTCGTATAGTGGGCCCAAGGTCAGTTGGCATAAGTAGGAGCTCGTAAACAAAAATGATGTAAAATTTTTAAATGAATGGTGTGATTTGGCCATGGTACCAAGACAGGATCGACATACTCGATGGGCTGGCGGTAGTGTGACAAGACCAAGTTTACGGACCGGACTAGATAAACAACTCCAGGTCGAGTTGAGGGTCAGGATTGTTGGACCAGTGGCACTAAAGATTAATGGCTTATATGAAAAACTTTGTTTGTGCATGTACTTGAGGTTTGAGACCATTAAGATGCCCAAGAGGGGTAGTGATGTGTCCTAAGGGCTACTAGATGAAATGGTGGAGATAAGGGCAGTTTGTCGTGCTAGCCGTCAAGGAAGCTCGACGTAGCTTCACGTGCATGAGACCGGGGTGGGGCCAGGATTATGTCTCTGTCCTCATACGGATACGGAGTTTCTTTTCGGGTTTGAGGGTCTGATATCCTGAACATCCACTCATTCTTAGGTTAGAAGTGGACATATTTCTATTTAGGTCACCGGTAAAGTCGCTTCGACACCACAAGTGGGTGCAGCGGATGGGCCACCCTGCGAATGTGTGATCCCTTCATAATGAAGGGTGTGTGTTGTTTTTTAAACACATTGAATGTGGATAATGTGAAAAAGTTTTTGAAAACCAAGAATATGAGGAAGAATTGATTTTTAAGAAATAAGGAGTCTAGCATACAACAAATTATTTTATTAGAACTCTTTTCAAACACCCATTCACTGAGTTATAAAAACTCACACACCTTTTTTATCCCTTTTCAAGAATAGAGAAATGATTAGGGCTAACACCAGGATTTATCCTCTGTCATGTATACTTAAATTGTTTTTTAAGCTTGCATTTTTATTGATATATGTTATTCCAAGGAACACAATTGAAAATTTTGCCTAGCATCCCTTGAGTAAAGAAAGGGGGAAACCCTTCTTGAACCAAGGGAGTAGTGGGTTGATCACAGGGATTTGACCAAACCGTACCGGGACGTAATAACTTGAGTGGTATCAGAGCTAACTTCCCTTGAAATATTATCAATATTATACCCTAACACTAATAAAACTTTAACTATTGTGTAGTAAGGAGAATCCTAGAAAGTTTATTGTGAAATCCAATCCTCCACACTTGACCCTGTAAAAGATGCCTACCCCTAGAGAGGCAGTTGTTCAACGATTCCTAAAGGATGAGAAGAGAGTGCCCAAGGATATGGTGGAGGATTATCTGAAACACGTGGGAGCCTTACTAGAATCATAAGGCATTACATACCCTCCTCCAAGGCAAGAAAAACTTGTTCCTTCTCCTAAGAGACCAACCCCTCCTCCAGCCTCAAAACAACTAGAGAGAAATCCCACTAAGAAGGAGGCTTGGGACACAAACCCTACTAGAGTTCACCCAAGGAAACAAACTCTAAATAAGGAAAGGAACAATGAAGTCTAGAGCAAGGGTATGGGACTAGTGAAAATCTAAAGAGTTAAGAAAAGACTCTATGGATAAAAGTAAGAAAAGAAGAAGGATTAAACTATCCTAAAGAAAACCAAAGGAATGGAAACTGACTAGGAAGAAAGTAAGAAGGAATGAGAGAATGAGAGCACTGAAGATGTTAAGTCAATTGAGATAAGACAAGGAGAAAGGAGAAAGGAAAGAAGTACGATAGGAAGAAAACCCCAGGAATAATACTAGTACTTGGAAATTGTAGGAATATAATTTTTTAGGAACTCAATAATAATGAGACTTTTTGAAGCAAAGAGATTGAATAAAAAGGAATAGAAGATAGGGAAGAACTTTCAAGGAGTGGGAGATTGAATGTGAGAATCTTAGAACGGAAGTCCCTAGAAGAAGGATACATATAGGATGTGGTACTATGAAGAAGAAAGTTCCAAGCGTAAGTAACCAACAAAAGAACTGCCATAAGACTAAAGCCAGAATAAGGACCTTATTAAAAAGAGACATAGATGGCTAAGGATATACCTGGATGGCCAGGTATGATCTAATTTAAAAAAAAAGTAGAGAAATCAAATAAGGATTTCAGACAGACCCAGTTGAAGGAGATAAATGCGTAACAACAAGATAATCTGGGAAAATGAACAATGCAATAAGAAGGATTGAGAAATAGTAAGGACTACACCCTAAGTAGGGAAAAGGGATGGATACTAAGGACACGAAGACTCAAGAGACAATAATCTCAGATTAATTAAACTAAGAGGATAATATGAGTGGGACAGTTAACGAACTGACCCTCATGAAGGTCAAAACCCCATTATGGAAGGAAGGGGTAGAAAGGCCAAAACCTTCGGGAAATAAGAATGGAGGAAAGCCTTAAAGAGATCAATGGCTAAGACAGGAGTAATGATCCAAAAGCCATGAGGAGATTGAATAAGCTTTTGCAGGGCGATCAAGAGATTTTGAAACAAAGAAGATGTGAACTCCACCTCAAAGAAATAAATGGATACAAGAAAGAAAGGAGAATGAAGATGAAGTACATATATGTTCTCAAGAGTAGAATAAGCAGTAAAGGAGGGCATCAGTAAATACTTTTTTATGTTAAATATTCTAAATGGCAAAACGGGAATTGAAACCAAGAGAAAAGAACATAAACTACCAAGGAAGGAACCTTGGAAGGACAAAAGTGTCACAAATTAAAAAGTAATGGGATCAACAGAAATGGAGATGAGATAAATTCATCCAAGATATGTCGGTCGAGATGGAAGATTAAGTACAAAAGAAAGGTACTAAGAAGGACCCAAGGAGTAAGTTAAGTCCAATTAATGTGTAAGTTGGAAAACACATCAAAGGATGTCGTGCGAGTAAGGAGGGGTGGATTGCTCATAAGAAGAAAACACAGAGAAAAACACATCTAAGAACTTTGGAAAAGTAAATTCCTCAGTTAGGAAGAGGATTTAAGTAAAGGATCATTGGCATCATGACTAGTAGTGATCAACGCCCAAGTTGATAGAGCCTAAGGAGAGAACGACTAGACATAGTGTGGAGTACCCGGAATGGGATCGAGAATTGAAAATGTTGTGGCCTCATGGGTGAAGAATAAGGAAAGAGCCTGAAATTTCAATTAGAAGAGGAATTAAAAGGAAAAATGCCTCATTATAAGAAGGGGTGTGAATAAAGGAAGGAATTAAAATTTCAAAAAAATGAAGCGGGGGTTGAACGTGTAGTTCCCAAGGTGAACGTCTCTGATATAAGGGACAGGGTAAAGAGCAAAACTGAAATAAGGGAGCGATCACAAGTAAGCAGTCAATACTTAAAATCTGAAGGAGAATAACTCTTATAAGAAATTGAAGTGATCATGAAAGAATAAGGGTCAACTAAAAGAAGAGAAAGTTCTTGAGAAAAGGATGCCACCGAAACTAAGAAAGGACATAGGAAGGGTCGGAACTGAATAAAACGAGTTAGCACTGAAATCTATGAAGTGAGTAGATGGTGTTTGAGAGGACCCTAAAATAAAGGTTTCGATGACAAAGGAAGTGACTACACACAAGAATGAGTGGGTATCTTAGAACTCCCAATTCTAAAATCCTAAGTAAGGAACCGCAAGAGGAAGAATTATGCCTTAAGGAAAGAGAGTCATGAATTTAAGGATATAACCTCAAACTTTCAAGTAATGTATGCTTAACCAAAGTAAGCTCCGTGGAATGGATAATGGGAAGGAAAAGAAATTATTAAGTGTGTGTTATAACAGGGGCTAAATGGGGGTAACCGAAGTGGTTGCATGTCAATAAACTACAAGTTGATGTTAAGGGAAGTTATTTCCAAAAGGATGTTGAATAGGTTTTGAGGATAAAACTCCTAAAAGGAGGGAAGAGTTATTCTATTTTTTCTTTGTTTTTTTAGTTCTTTGAAGTTAAGTAAAACTGGGAAAGAACTAGTCAACCCGAGTGAAAAAACCAAACCGGTTCACTAACCCGACCACTAGAGAACGAGCAAATTGGGAAAATTACAACTCCCGAGTGACCCACAGAGCATAAAAACCTTGGAAAGTGACTTTAGGACAAATTGGGAAAGAAAACCAGACTAGTTCAGGAGAACTGGATCTGAACCGGATTGAACCAGTTGGGACTAGTTTGAACCATCATTGAATCGAATGCTAAATTCATTTTTCTATGTAGCTTAAAAAACTCAAATTGGAGAATTGAGGCCACCATTTGATAGAGAATGAATTTATAAATTTTTAATTTTGAAAAACTCGATTGAATCGAGCCTACATTAGTTGATTTAAACGTAGAACATAGTTTGGATCAGTCCAGTTTGTTTGGGAACAATGTCACCTTCTTCCTTCAGATGACATCACTGTCACTCACCGAAAAAATCGAACAGCGCCGACGGAAGGGAAATGTTTCTGTTCATGACATTTCAGGCCATCAATGAGTGTCATTAAGGTGCCAAACGGATGGCCGGAGAGTCCGCGAGCTCCCTGTATAAAGAGCCCCTCTCCATTCATCCTCCACACACCTAAAAACTTTACTCTCTCTCAACTACTCAGTTTTCTGATGAAACTCAAACCAAAGCTCCGACATAGGGGTTTTTTTAGCCAAAGAAGGTATGGTCAAGTTTCTTAGACTCGTGGAGAAGTCAGCTACCCGACGGTGATCACCATTCGGTCTGAGCATCGCTGAACAAGCGCTGAAGTAAGCAGCTCGAGCGGACTGAAGCTGTCCTGTTTCTATCAAGCTTAAGATGGCCAAATTGAGCCATCCTCAAGCCAAACCGTGCTCTCCTAACACTTTCTCAGCCCTCATATGACCTAATTAGAGTGGAAAGGAAAGCCAATTTGGCTCCACTCTATAAATTTCGATCAGTGTTAGTGAGAGAACCGACAAAACTTTACTGACCGAATTCTCCTTCAATTCAATATGAATTGAGGTGATTCTTGATCCTAGGAGGAACTTCAGTATGAGAGCTACTTGCCCCGATCGAAAGCTTAGATCGCCGGTCCCCCGACGGTAAGCTTTCGAAACTCTCTCTCTCTCTAAGTCCAATTTTACAGCGAAGCTCCATTTGAGCTTATTTCGGCGTCAATTCATGCGATTAAAAGCTCAATTGAATCATATGGATGTGTAGGAACTCAATTTTACCTCCAATTTCAACAATTACATTTGATTGATCGGTCGATTTGATGAAATCAAATTCGGCCAATTTGAAAGGGGGGAATTGGAAAAAATTAGGAATTTTGTAAATTGAGGGACCAAAGTGCAATTTCCAAAAATTGAAGGTCAATTGGCCATGAAAAAGATGTTGGAGGACCAATTGGTCAATTTTTTTGAATTTTTGGGGTCAAATTGCCATTTTTGTAAAATTGGGGCAAAATGGTAATTGTTGATAATTTGGGAAACTTGAACCCATTTTGGGATTTTGAATAAATTGAGGTCCCAAAGAAAATTTTAGAAGTTTCAGGACTCAATTTGGGGAAAAATTAGCATTAGGGACCTAAAGTTAAACAAAAAGAACTTTAGGGAAATAAATGCAAATTATTAAAAGTTTGAGAATTTTAATCATTCATGAGGAATGAAGGTTATTAGGCCAAATATTAATGAATAAGGTTGTTCATATCATGTAGGAACATGAATGACGAAAAACGCCGGCAAGGATAAGCTCGTGTGGAGGCAAAAAGTCGCTTTATGAAAAATACACTACATTTATCGGGTGAATGGAAATTTTCACATCATACCTAGTTGGGATGATGAGTAACTCGGAATGAAAAACTACTACTATGTGGAATTTTAACATCACACTGGTTGGAGTGATGTGGAAACTATGCGGAAAAAATACCCAGTTGTAATACCCGGTTGTGGAATTTTAACATCATACCGATTGTAAGTAGATCATACCCGGTTGGTATGATGAACTTCCTGTAAGGAAGTGAAAAACTCATTTACCAGTTGTAAGCAGAGATGTCATCACACCTGGTTGGTGTGATAGATGAGTGAAAAGTTATTTTGTCATAATTGTTCTCCCGTGATACTGTGCCACTACTTAAACATTTTGGGAGACCTTCTTGACGAGAGCTCGAATAGCTCAAATTGGCAAAGGCCTCAATTTTGGAACTTGGGGGCTAAAATGCTTGATTTTGAAAATCTTGTATAGTGGGCCCAAGGTCAGTTGGCACGAGCATGAGCTCGTAAACAAACATGATGTTAAACCATGAAAATTTTAAAACGAATGTTCTGATTTGGCTATGGTACCATGACAGGATCGGCATACTCGATGGACTGGCGGTAGTGCGATAAGACTAGGTCGATGGACTTCTCTTGACAAACAGTTGTATGTCGAGTTAAGGGTCAGGGCTATTGGACCATGGCACTAAAGATTAATGGCTTATAAGGAAAATTTTGTTTGTGCATGCACTTGAGGTTCAAGACCATTAAGATGTCCAAGAGAGGTAGTGATGCATCCTAATGGCTACTTAACGACATGGTGGAGATAAGGGCAGTTTGATGTGCCACCAGTCAAGGAAGCTCGACGTAGCGCATGAGATCGGGGTGGGGTCGGGATGAGGTCTCTGTCCTCATATGGACACGGAGTTTCTTTTCGGGTTTGAGGGTCGGATGTCGCGAACATCCACTCATTCTCATGGTAGAAGTGGACGAGCTTCTATCTAGGTGTCTGGTAAAGTCTCTCTGACGCCATTAGTTGGTGCAGTGGATGGAATGCCCTACGAATGTGTGATCCTTTCATGACGAAGTGTGTGTGTGTTGTTTGTTAAACACACCCAATGTGGATAATGTGAAAAAGTTTTTGAAAACCAAGAATATGAGGAAGAAATGATTTTTAAGAAATAAGGAGTCTGGCATACTCCAAATTATTTTATTGAAATTCTTTTCAAACACCCATTCATTAAGTTGTAGAAACTTACCCACCTTTTTATCCCTTTTCAAGAATAGAGAAATTATTAGGGATAACACCAGGATTTATCCTCTATCAGGTATGCTTAAATTTTTTTAAATTGCATTTTTATTAATATATATTTTTACAGGGAACACAGTTGAAAATTTCGTCTGGCTTCCTTTGATTAAAGAAAGGGGGAATGTAAACCCCATCCCTTAAAGACAAGGAAACCAGGGAAAGAACTAGTTAACCCGAATGAGAAAACTGAACCGGTTCACAAACTCCAATCATCAGAGAAAGGGAAAAGCATGAAATTTACAAATTCCGAGTGACTTAAAAGAGTCCCAAAAGGCATAGAAAAGGTCTTTAGGACAACTTGGGAAATAAAACCAGATTGGTTCACGTAAATCGGATCTGAACTAGATTGAACCGGTTTGGACCGATTTTAACCATTATTAAAAAAACTCGGTCGAATTAGGCTTGAACTGGCCGGTTTAAGCATTGAACTCGGTTCAGAACAATGTTGTCTTCTTCCTTTAGATGATAGCACTGTTCACTCGTCAACAAATTGAGTAGCGCCAACGAAGATGAAAAGTCTCCAGCTAGGGAGTTTTAGGCAATAAATGGCCTTCATAAAGACGCCAATCTGATGGCCAAGAAGTCCCCAAGCATCATATATAAAGAGCTCCTCCTCATTCATCCTCCTCAGAATTAAAAATTGCTCTCTGTCTCTCTCTACTGCTCCAATTTCATATAAAGCTCGAACTAGAGATCCGACTTGGGCATTTTTTAGAGCCAAATAAGATGAGGTCTGGTTCTTTAGATTCAAGGAGAAGGCAACTACCTGATGGTAGTCTCCATTTGCTCTGGGGATCACTTGAGAAACGTCGGCGTGATCGAACAGTAAAGCAGCTCTGGCGGACCGAAGCTATCCTGTTTCAGCCGGGCTGAAAATGGCCAATTTGAGCCCTTCTCATGGCAAACCAAGCCCAACACTTCCACAGCCCTCATACGGCTAGGGATGTCAATAGCTCGGGTCAGGGCGGGTTTTAGCGGACTCGCGCCCAAGTGGACCCGACCCGATTTTAGGTATGCTAGACCCGAGACTCGCTTAGACCCAAACCCGCTGCTCGAGTCTATCTTATATTTTTAATATATATTTTTTACCAAATATAAAAAAATTAAAAATTATTGTAATATATAAACTTTCTAATATTTGTTTGGTAATTTAATTTTTCAAATGTTTATTATCTTTAATTTACCTAATAATTTATTGATATAATTTTTCATTTTCAATTAGTAAAACTATGAATGTTAGAGAATTAATTAACAAATAATACAATGTGATATTAATATAATTTTGTATCAAATAATATAGTGTGATATTAATTTAATTTAATATAAATTTTATAGTATAATTCTTATAAGTATTTATAAATTTATTATGGTATAAGAAAGAAAAAATAATATATTAGGTTATAAGAAAGAAAAAAAAGTAATATAGAATGTCGAGAATATATTTATAAATTTATTAGAATATATTAAAGGGAAAAATAATATAATATAACGTAATATATTTATAAATCTATTAGTGTATAAGAAAGGAAAAAACCCTAAAAACCCCTTATAAATCTATTAGGGTATAAGAAAGGAAAAAAATTAATTAAGGTTTAAGAAATAAAAAAAATAATATAATTTAATGAAGTTATAGAAAAAGATATATTAATTTTTAAATCACTTTTTTATTAAATTTTTTTAATATTTTTTACTACATTTAATGAAACGAACATTAAAAAATGAAAAAATTTAAAATGATTGTGGGCCCACATTCGGGTCCATTTGGACCCGAGGCTTGGGTCCACTTTTCTAGACCTGAGCTCGCAGGAATCAAACCAGCGGGTCTCGGGTCCAATCTATGGACCCGAACCCGAGCAGACTTATGGCTACTTGGGTCCGCTCAGGTCGGGTAGGGACCCAAAGCTCGGGTCTCGGGTCCCATTGACATGCCTACATACGACTGAATTAGAGCTGAAAAGTAAGCCAATTTAGTTCATCTCTGTAATTTTCAATCAGTGTTAGAGAGAGAACTGGAAAAACCTCACTAACCAAATTCTTCCTCAATTCAACATGAATTGATGCAATTCTTGATCCTATGAGGAAACTCAGGACGAGAGCTATCCGTCCAGATCGAAAGCTCTGACCGCTGCACCCTAACGATAAGCTTTCGTAGCTTTCTCTCTATAAGTCCAATTTTCCAACGAAGTTCCATTTGAGCTTAATTTTAATCCATATGACGCGATTTAAAGTTCCATTGAATCATGTGGAAGTATAAGAACTCAATTTTACCTTCAATTTCAACAATTAACCTCAATTAATTGGTCAATTTGATGAAATCAAATTTGGTCACTTTGAAATTGGGAAATTGGGGGAAAATTTTAGGGAAAATTGGGGATTTAAAAAATTTGAGGGACTAAAGTGCAATTTTCCAAAATTGAGGGCCAATTGGCCATGTAAAAGATGTTGGAGGACTAATTGGTCAATTTTTGGAATTAATGAAGGTCAAATTACCATTTTTGAAAAGTTGGGGACCAAATTGGAAATTTGGGAAACTTGAACCCCTTTTGTGATTTTGAGTAAATAGAGGTTTCATAGTGAATTTTAGAAGTTTTGGGACTCAATTTGGGGAAAATTGGCATTAGGGACATAAAGTTAAAGAAAAAGAACTTTAGGGACCTAAATGCAACTAATTAAAAGTTGGACATTTCATTCATTAGTGATGAATGAAGGCTATTAGGTCAAGTGTTAATGAACAAAGATGTTCAAATCATGTAAGGACGCCAACATGGATAAGCTCACGTGAGGCAAAGAGTCGGTTAAGAGGAAAAGTACACTGCACTTATCAGGTGAGTAGAAATTTTCACATCATACCTAGTTGGGATGATTAGTGCCTCAGATTGAAAACCCACTTTTCTGTGGACCTTTAACATCACACATGGTTGGGGTGATGTGAGAAAACACGTGGAAAAACTAATTACCGGTTGTAAGTAGATCATATCTAAATGGTATGATGAACTTCTTGGAAGGAAGTAGAAAACCCGCTTATCGGTTATGAGCGGAGATGTTCTCACACCCGATTGGTGTGATGTACAGGTGAAAAGTTATTTTTGTTAGAAGTGATCTCCCTTAAGTGTGTGCCACTGCTTAAACATTTTAGGATACCTTCTTGACAGGAGCTCGAATAGCTCGGATAGGTTAGAGGCCTTAGTTTCGGAACTTAAGAGCTAGAATGCCAAATTTTAAAAATCTCTTACAATGGGCCCAAGGCCAGTTGGCATGAGCAGGAGCTCGTAAACAAACATGATGTTAAGCCATGAAAATTTTAATGAATGATATGATTTGGCGATGGTACCAAGACATGACTAACATACTCGATGGACTGGTGGTAGTGCGACAAGATAGGTCGATGGACCAGTTGAGACAAACAATTGCATGTTGAGTTGAGAGTCGGGGCCGTTGGACTAGTGGCACCAAAGATTAATGACTTATATGGAAAATTATTGTTTGTACATGCACTGAGGTTCGGGACCATCAAGACAACCAAGAGGCGTAGTGATGTGTATACCCCGTCCTTTAGTAATGAGAAAACCGGGGAAAGAACTGGTCAATTTGAATCTTTAAATCGAATTGGTCTAAAAACCCGATTGTTAAGGGATGAGAAAACTTGAAAATTTCTAACTCCCATGGGACTCAAAAAGGTTCATAAACTTGGGCAAAAGAACCCTAGGACAGAATTAGGAAGAAAGACCAAAGCAGTTCAATAGAACCGGGTCTAAACCGAATAGAACCGGTTTATGAACTGAGTTGATTCATTGAACCAGAACCGATAGAGAATGGGTAAACCAAGACGCTTATGGATCCCTTGTGATTCAAAGAGGTTTATAATCCTTGGGAAGGAACCTTAGAACAATGAGGGAGAGAAAAACTAGTTCGGTTCGGATGAACAGAACTCGAACCGAATTAAACTGGTTTAAGAACCGAGCCGGTTTATGAACTAGAATTGATTAAGAGATGGTAAACCGGGAATGTTATAAACCCTAAGTGCCCCAAGGAGTCACAAAAGACATGGAAATGGACTCGTGAAGGAATTGGGGATGAAAGCCAAATCGGTTCAGGTGAACCGGTTCGGACCTGTTTGAACCACTATTGAACTTGATCCTAAATTCATTTTTCTAGGTGACTTAAATAATTCAAATTTGAGATTTGAGGCCACCATTGGATAGAAAATGAATTTAGATGAATTTATAAATTTTTAGATTTGAAAAACTCAGTCGAATTAGGGGTGAATCAACCGGTTTAAGCTTTGAATCCAGTTCGGACCGGTCCGGTCCGGTTCGGAATAGTGTCATCTTCTTCCTCAGGATGACAACACTGTTCACTCGCCGGAAAATCGAAGCAGCACCGGCGAAAAAGAAATATTTTCGTTCGGTACATTTTAGGTCTTTAATGATTGTCAAAAAGGTGTCAAACGGGTGGCCAACGGGTCCCCGAGCTCCATATATAAAAAGCCCCTCTCCATTCGTCCTCTCCACACCTGAAAATCTCACTCTCTCTTAGTTGCTTAGTTTTTCGGTGAAGCTTGAACCAGAGCTCTGATGTAGGGTCAATTCTGAGCCAAAGAAGGTGAGGTTAGGATCATTAGAATCGGGGAAAAGTCAGCTACACGGTGGTGACATCCGTTCGTTCCGAGAATCACTAGATAAGCATCGGCGTGATCGAATAGTGAAGCAGCTCCAACGGACCGAAGCTGCCTTGTTTTGGCCGAGTTGAAATCGGCCAATTTGAGCCCTCCTCAGGCCAAACCAAGCTCTTTCGACACCTCCTTAGCCCTTCCACGACCGAATTAGGACCGAAGTTAAGCCAATGATGCAAACCCCGTCAATATTCTAACAACACCCTACACAAAATATGGCAACGATCCCAAGACTTTCACGACGCAAGTACAAAAAGATAGAATTTACCTTGTTATGTGAGAAACAAGGTATGGGATATGTAGACGCCACACCCAAATCCTCTAGGAAGAACTCTTAGAAAATCTCGGGTGATAAGTCTTGATTGCTTGAATGCCATAGGTAAAAACCTGATAAGTTCAAAAGCTCTTTCAGGATAGAAAGAAGACGAAACCTTACAAGATTAAAATTCCAAAGTGTCTGTCCTCCAATGTTGTGGAGAATGCATTTTATAGGCACAGATAACAACTGAATAGCCTAAAAACAAGGAAATATATCTTATGATGCGAACCTCGCCAATATGCTGACGACACCCTACACCAAATATGACAACGATCCCAAGACTTTCACGACGCAAGTGCGAAAAGGTGGAATATACCTTGTTTATGTGAGAAACAAGGTATGGGATATGTAGACGCCACACCCAAATCCTCTAAGAAGAACTCTTAGAAAACCCCGGGTGATAAGTTTTGATTGCTTGAACGCCACAGGTAAAAACCTGATAAGTTCAAAAAGCTCTTTCAAGATAGAAAGAAGACAAAACCTCACAAGATATAATTTCCAAAGTGTGTCCCTCTAATGTTGTGGAGTATGCCTTTTATAGGTTATATGCTAACCTTATCTAATCTGACTACCTAATATTATCCTAAGAGATTTATTATATTTATAAATCTCTCCTTATTAATTAAATCTGGACCTTCTCTTGGGCTCATCTTGGGCTCTTCATTTAGGCTTCTATTTGAATACTCAGCAATCTCTTTAATCAGCCCATATAAAGCTTTTTTGAATCTTTTAGCCCTTGACCTTGTGATTGGGCCCTCTTGTAGACTCAAATGATTATTAATCTCTTTTGGTGATGAACTGTTCATCTCCATTGCAGGTTCGGTTGATTGGACTTGTGAATTCGTGGAGTTAGATCTAGAGGGGTTAATGGATTGAAACCATAAACAATCTCAAATGGTGAAAACTTAGTTGTAGAATGCACAGAACGATTATAAGCAAATTCAACATATGGTAAGCAATCTTCCCATGATTTCAAATTCTTTTTTATTATAGAACGTAATAAAGTACCTAATGTCCTATTTACTACTTCTGTTTGACCATTAGTTTGTGGGTGACATGTTGTTGAAAACAGCAGTTTGGTTCCCAATTTACCCCATAGGGTTTTCCAAAAATAACTCAAGAATTTAGAATCACGATCAGAAACAATAGTTCTAGGCATACCATGCAGTCTGACAACTTCTTTAAAGAACAAATCAGCCACATTCGATGCATCATCAGTTTTATGACATGGAATGAAATGTGCCATTTTCGAAAACCTATCAACTACCACAAACACAGAATCCCTCCCCCTCTTAGTTCTTGGTAATCCTAAAACAAAATCCATGGAAATATCAATCCAAGGTGCATTAGGAATCAGAAGAGGAGTATACAGGCCGTGAGGTTGTTGCCTAGACTTAGACTCCTTACATGTAATGCATCGAGAACAAATTTTCTCAACATCCCTTTTCATGTGGGGCCAAAAAAAATGCTCGTGCATCATCGCCATAGTTTTAGCTACCCCAAAATGTCCCATAAGTCCTCCACTATGTGCTTCCCTAACAAGTAACTCACGCAAAGAAGAATGAAGGATGCATAATTTATTTTCTCGAAAAAGAAATCCATTTTGTAAATAAAATTTTCCAAACCTACCACTTCGACAACCTTTAAACACTTCACAGAAATCAGGATCATTTGCATACAAATCCTTAATATAATCAAAACCAAGTAATTTAGAATCTAGCATTGAAAGCATAGCGTACCTTCGCGATAGAGCATCTGCAACTATATTTTCCTTACCTTGTTTGTACTTGACATATGGGAATGTTTCAATGAACTCCACCCACCTTGCATGGCGTTTGTTCAACTTGTGTTGTCCTTTGAGATGTTTAAGAGATTCATGATCTGTGTGAATCACAAACTCTTTCGGCCATAGGTAGTGCTGCCATGTTTGAAGAGTTCGAACTAGGGCATACATCTCCTTATCATAGGTAGGATAGTTAAGGGTTGCTCCACTCAACTTTTCACTGAAATATGCAATTGGTCTTCCTTCCTGCATTAATACAGCTCCAATACCTACTCCTGATGCATCACACTCAATTTCAAATGTTTTCGAAAAATTAGGCAATGAGAGCAATGGGGCAGTAGTTAATTTTTCCTTTATCAATTGAAATGCATTTTGTTGCTCATTACCCCATTTAAAAGGTACGTTTTTCTTTATAACAGCAGTAAGAGGTGCAACATAACTACTGAAATTTGGAACAAATCGTCTATAAAAACTAGCTAATCCATGGAAACTTCTTACCTGACTTACCGAATTAGGTGTCGACCAGTTGCGAGTTGTCTTAATCTTTTCCTCGTCAACTCCAATCCCTTCTGAACTTATAATATATCCAAGAAACACAAGTTTATCCGAACAAAAGACACATTTATTCAAGTTGGCAAATAACTTATGTTGCCTTAATGCTTCTAACACATCTCTTAAATGTGCTACATGTTCATCCATGGTCTTGCTGTAGATTAGAATATCATCAAAATATACCACTACAAATCTCCCAATAAAAGCACGTAATACATGATTCATTAATCTCATGAAAGTGCTTGGTGCATTAGTCAATCTAAAGGGCATAACTAACCATTCATATAATCCTTGTTTAGTTTTAAATGCAGTTTTCCATTCATCCCCTTCTTTCATTCGAATTTGATGATATCCACTCTTAAGATCTATTTTTGAAAATAAACAAGATCCATGCAACTCATCTAACATGTCATCTAAACAAGGAATAGGGTGGCGATACTTCACCGTGATGTTGTTGATGGCTCGACAATCCACGCACATTCGCCATGTTCCGTCTTTCTTAGGTACAAGTAGCACTGGCACAACACATGGACTCATACTCTCTCGAACATACCCCTTTTCCATCAGCTCTAGGACTTGGCATTGGAGTTCTTTTGTTTCCTTAGGGTTACTTCTATATGCTGGTCGGTTGGGAATCGTCGCCCCAGGAATTAAATCAATTTGATGTTCAATTCCTCGAATTGGTGGCAAACCTGGTGGTATCTCATCAGGAAAGACATCGATAAATTCCTGCAAAACAGTAATAATATTGCTCGGCAAAGATCCGACAAGATCGTTAGTACTCAAAAAGGCGTCCTTGTACATAAGTACAATAAGAGCCTGATGTGAAAGTAAAGCTCGCTTGATCTCACTTTTTCTTGCAATAAAATTGCTTTTACTCTCTTTTTTTTCCACTTCTGGCTTTTCCCTCTTTTTTTTCAACTATGATATTTCTCCTTTCTTTTTTTCTTCTAATTTCTGTTCATTTGCCTTTTTCTTTTTCAGTTGATCTTCAAAAACTTGCCTTGGAGTCAATGGTACAAGAGATATTGGTCTCTTATTCATCACAAAAGAGTACCTATTAGTGAATCCATCATGCATAACTTGACGATCAAATTGCCAAGGTCGTCCCAAAAGTATATGGCACGCGTGCATTGGTACCACGTCACATAGTATTTCATCTTGATATTTTCCAATAGAAAATGCAACCAATACTTGTTTGGTTACCTTGAGTTCACCTTGGTCGTTCAGCCATTGTAGTCGATAAGGCTTCGGATGCTTTAAGGTTGGTAATGCCAATTTCTCCACCAGCTCAGTGCTAGCTACATTAGTGCAGCTTCCCCCATCTATAATAACATAGCAAACCTTATTTTTCACACAACAACGAGTATGAAATAAGTTCTCACGCTGATTGTTTTCTTCTTCTTGGGCTTGAACACTGAGAGTTCGCCGTGCAACCAACAATTCCCCTTCTTCTGCATATTCATCAGCATCTTCAAGTGATGGCATCCCCGGATCGATATCTTCTTTTTCATCATCGGTCTCAATCTCACCATTAGCATTGATCACCATTTCCCGCTTATTTGGGCATTGACTTGCAATGTGACCCCTGCCTTGGCATCGGAAACACTTAATATCACGAGTTTTGGGAGTTGTGATATGGGTGTTACCTTGATTTTGGGCCACAGCCTGCTTGGTTGTCTCTTTTAGTGGAGCATGCTGAGGTTGAGTTGACTGACTCTCAAATCGCCTTGAGGATGGTTTCCATGAGTTCGAGGAACCATTATTTAATCCCCTTTTATGTAAACTCTTTCTCTTCAATTGTTGTTCGACTTTGATAGCTTGATGTACCATATCTTGCAGCTCAACATGATATTGCATTTCCACCACGTCAGCTATCTCATGGTTTAGACCATGCAAAAATCTTGCCATTGTTGCCTCTCTATCTTCCTCCACATTTGCTCGAATCATCGCAATTTCCATCTCCTTGAAGTATTCATCGACGCTTCTTGATCCTTGGGTAAGCCTTTGGAGTTTATTGAACAACTCCCGGTGATAGTGGCTGGGAACAAATCGTTGTCGCATGATCGCTTTCATTTCATCCCAAGACTCCACAGGGCGTTCGTGATTTCATTTCCTTTCCTTCACTAACTGATCCCACCATATTATAGCATAATTAGTAAATTCGACAGCTGCAAGTCGTACCTTTTCCATCTCCGAGTAATTATGATAGTAAAAAACCATCTCCATCCTCTTTTCCCATTCAAGATACGCTTCTGGATCAGTTTTTCCTTGAAAAGAGGGTATCTTCAACTTGATATTATCCAAGTTGTCATCAACTCGGGGTCGTTCTCTATGAGCATATCGATCGAACTCCTCAGGTTCTTGTGGATCAAAACGTCTTGGCTGAAAGCATCGAGGTCGCTGTTCAGTAGGGGTATGTTGACGCGAACCCCTCACTCCTTCTTCCAATTGATCCATTCGCTCATGAAGCGGTTCCAACTCGGACTTCAACATTCGTCTCATTTTGCTTATTATGGCTTGCATTTGTAAATTTGGAATCAGTTGTTGGGAGTCTTCTTCATTTGGCGTATCTCCTCGTCGCTGTGCCATGAGTTCCTACAACTGATAAAATTAATAGAAGAACGTTGCAAACGCTCACTCACGTATTTCTCTCAATCACTCGTGTTTTCACACTCAATTGGCTTTTTCTTAAAGATTCAAACACTCTTGCCTTTTTCCTCTCGAAGGTCTTCTTTCAATCTAAATTGAACTTTAAAAACAAATCGTTTTTATGAAGCAGTTCAACTTAAGGAACAATCAAGACAAATCCATAAAGGTTTTCAAAAAAGTAATTCCAAAGAATTTAAGTGAGAAGAAAGAAATTAAGATGGAATGAAGTAATAGACTTAGAGCAGAATAAGAATGAGATATAAGATAGAATTGTGTGCCTCATTTTTTTTTTGCCTTTTTTTTCACGAATTTTTTTTTGCAAGAATTTTTTTTGGCTTTTTTTTATCTTTTTTTTTAACCTACTGAAGAGAAGATAGATAGAAGAATATGATAATTTTTTTATAGATAATAGAAATAGGTAGAGAAGATAAAAAAAGAACTAGATAAAAAAAATGGTATGGAACTTGCCGTGCAACCGTGTGCTCTGATATCAACTGATGCGAACCTCGCCAATATGCTGACGACACCCTACACCAAATATGGCAACGATCCCAAGACTTTCACGACGCAAGTGCAAAAAGGTGGAATATACCTTGTTTATGTGAGAAACAAGGTATGGGATATGTAGACGCCACACCCAAATCCTCTAAGAAGAACTCTTAGAAAACCCCGGGTGATAAGTCTTGATTGCTTGAACGCCACAGGTAAAAACCTGATAAGTTCAAAAAGCTCTTTCAAGATAGAAAGAAGACAAAACCTCACAAGATATAATTTCCAAAGTGTGTCCCTTCAATGTTGTGGAGTATGCCTTTTATAGGCTTAGAAAACAACCGAATGACCCACATAATGAGGAAAAAATCTATTATGGTTATAAGCTAACCTTATCTAATCTGACTACCTAATATTATCCTAAGAGATTTATTATATTTATAATAAATCTCTCCTTATTAATTAAATCTGGACCTTCTCTTGGGCTCATCTTGGGCTCTTCATTTGGGCTTCTATTTGAATACTCAGCAATCTCTTTAATCAGCCCATATAAAGCTTTTTTGAATCTTTTAGCCCTTGACCTTGTGATTGGGCCCTCTTGTAGACTCAAATGATTATTCATCTCTTTTGGTGATGAACTGTTCAGCTCCATTGCAGGTTCGGTTGATTGGACTTGTGAATTCGTAGTCTCTTTAGTCGGATTCACATCATCTTATGGTTACATGACAACTATATCTAATCTAAATATCTAAGATATTTTTATAAACAATTGAAAAATCTAAATTTAACTAATTAAATATCTAATATTATCATTTAATATCGTAGAAGATTTATTATATTAATAAATCTCTACTCATTAATTAAATATGGACCTCATCGTAGGCTTTTCTTAGGCTCTTCAATTGGGCTTCCACTTGGATTTTTTTCGGCAATCTCTTTAATCAGCCCATATAAAAGCTTATTTGAATCTTTTAGCCCCTTAACCTTGTGATTGGGCCCTCTTGAAGTCTCAAATAATCATTTATCCCATTTGGTGACAATGTGTTTAACTCCATTGTAGGTTCGTTTGATTGGACTTGTGAATTTGTAGACTCGCTTGTCGGATTCACATCATTCTCCCCCACTTGAAAATGATTTGTCCTCAAATCTTCTGTTCCTTCATCACCTACATCAAAAGAAATTAAATTAGAAATATGTATGCTATAGCTAATAGTATATTTATCAGTTAACTTATTGTTGTAATTATTATTAATGAGTTTTAACACTTTAAATGATCTCTCTAATCTAAGAAATTTTGATAGTTTTCTATCCATAAACCATTCATTCCTTAGATGTAAACTAACCCAAATCCCTGAATCAAAAACAACTTTTATGAAACTCTTGTTGTAAAGATTAATATTTTCTTGAGTCTGTTGTTTTCTATCCAATGGATTAAAACCACAAATAATCTCCAATGGTGATAACTTAATCACTGAATAAATATAACAATTATATGCAAACACAACATGTGATAAACATGCAGTTGAAAATAGAAGTTTTTTAACCAACAAAGTATTCCAAGAAAAATTAAGCAATTTATTATCAATGATTGTAAGCAAAATGTACCTTCTAGATAATGTATGAGAAACTATATTTTTCGTACCTTGCTTACATTTGATCACATAACCGGATGTATAAATGAATTCTACCCACCTTATATGATACTCATTCAGCTTGAGGACTACTCCGCTGTACTTTTCATTATAATGTGCAATTATTCTTCTTTCCTGACTTACCAAATAAGGTGTTTGTCAATCTCGAATTACCTTGTCAATGGCAATACCTTCAAAACTTATAACATATCCAGGAAATACAAGTTTACACAAACATAATATGCAATTCTTCAATTTGGAAAATAATTGATATTTCCTAAAAACTTGCAAGGCAATTTTTAAATATCCTTCATGTTTATCTAAGTAATTGTTGTATATTATGATTTTATCAAAATATATGGCAACAAAGTTTTTAATAAAAGCACGCATGATATAATTTATTAACCTCATAAAAGTGTTATATGCATTAGTCAAACTAAAAATCATAGTCAACCATTCATATAAACCATGTTTTACATTTAATGTAGTTTTCAATCCATAATTAGCTTTCATTCGAATTTCAAAATATTCACTCTTGTGATTAAATTTTGAAAACAAATAGTTTTCATGCAACTCATCTAACATAATATTTACTTGAGGAATAGATTGAAGATACATTACCTTCATACAGTTGATGATTCGAAAATCAACATACCTTCCCCTAATTTTGTCTTTCTTAGGCATTTGCACAATACCTAAAATCATATTATCCCGTGCATATCCTAGCTTCTTCAAATTTAGGATTTGGTGTTGAATTTGATACTTGATTCCTCGATCAGGTTGCAATCCAGGAGTTTTCTTCTTAGGAATGATATTCTTGAATTCCTGCATAAGAGAAATACTAATACTGGACAAATATCTGACAATATGGTTAGTAAAACATAAATCCTTGTACATAAGTACTGTAAGGATATGATCTGAAATTATATATCTATTTATCTCACTTTTTCTCTCCATAAAATTAATTTTACTCTCTTTTCTTTGTATTATGGCTTTTCTCTCTTCTTTTTCAACATTGCCTTTTCTCTCATCATTTCAATTACGGCTTTTCTCTCTCTGATTTTTCTCTCTTGTTTTTCAATATTGCCTTTTATCTCTTACTCTTCAATCTTGGCTTTTCTCTCATCTTTCTGCTATTTTCTTTTCATTTGCCTTTTTCTTTTTTAACTGATCCTGAAAAACTTGTTGTAAAGTCAAAGGTACAAGAGATATTGATCTATTATTTGTCACGAATGATTACCTATCTATTAATCTATCATATGTAATTTGACGATCTAACTTCCAAGGTTCTCCCAATAAAATATGACATGCATGCATTGGTACTAAATCACATAATATTTCATCATGATATTTCCCAATAGATAAGGACACTATCACCTGTTGGGTTACCTCAAGTTTGGGTTGATCATTCAGCCTTTGAATTTGATATGGCTTTGGATGCTTTATTGTATGTAATGCCAACTTCTCCACAAGCTCGGTGCTAGCAAAGTTAGTGCAGCTTTCCTCATCTATGATAATAGAACAAACCTTATTGTTCATAGAGCAACGAGTATGAAATAACTTCTCACGTTGGTTGTCCAAGATATCATCAATCCATGGTTTGTTCCAAGTAGTAGGTTGATTGAAGGAATTGAGCTTGATGTTGCCGTGATTAACTTGGAGATCATAGAACTCCCCCCCAGTTCCTGTGGTTCAAAGCATCAAGATCGATTGCTCCATAGTCGTTCAATGGAAGTATGTTGATGTGAGTGTCGTCTCACACCTTCCTCCAAGCAATCCATTCGCGTATGAAGTGACTCAAATTCAGACTTCACTATATGTTTCATTTTACTCTTCATTGCTTTCCACTGTAGGTTTTGAATGGGCGAAATGAAACCCTCTTCTTTCATTGTGTTTCCTTGTCGTTGGTCCTTCTGAACCTGACAATTGTTAGAAAGAAAAGAACCTCGCAACTCTCCCTCACATGTTTCTCTCAAACACTCCTGTTTCACACTCAAATGGCTTTTTCTTATAGATTTAAAGCACTCTTGCATTTTTCCACTTATATGTCTTCTTTCAATTTTAATTAAACTTTAAAAACAAATCATTTTTACGAAGTAGTTCAACTTGAGGAACAATCAAGACATATCGATAAAGGTTTTCAAAAAGTAATTCCAAAAGAATTTAAGTGAGAGGTATGAATAGACTCAGAAAGAAGAGTAAAATTTAGATAGAGAAGAAAACAAGAAATTAAGATAGAATGAAGTAATAGACTTAGATAGAACAGAATAAGAATGAGATATAAGATAGAATTGTGTGTCTCTTTTTTTTTCTTTTGCCTTTTTTTCTCGAGTTTTTTTTTTGCTCTTTTTATTCTATTTTTTTCCGCACGAATTTTTTTGGCTTTTTTTTCTTTCTTTTTTTTGCACTTACCAAGAAGAAGATAGATAGAAGAAGAGGAGATTTTTTTTGTTTTTTTAAGAGAATAGAAATAGATAGAGAAGATAAAAAAAATAACTAGATATAAAAGATGGGATGGAACTTGCCGTGCAACTGTGTGCTCTGATACCAACTGATGCGAACCCTGCCAATATGCTAATGACACCATACACCAAATATGGCAACGAACCCAAGACTTTCACGATGCAAGTACAAAAAGATGGAGTTTACCTTGTTATGTTAGAAACAAGGTATGGGATATGTATACGCCACACCCAAATCCTCTAAGAACTCTTAGAAAACCCCAGGTGATAAGTGTTGATTGCTTGAACGCCACAGGTAAAAAACTAATAAGTTCAAAAGCTCTTTCAAGATAGAAAGAAGACGAAACCTAACAAGATTGAAATTACAAAGTGTATGTTCTCCAATGTTGTGGAGTATGTCTTTTATAGGCATAGATAACAACTGAATAGCCTAAAAACAAGGAAAATATATCTTATGGTTACATGCCAACCATATCTAAGATATTTTTATAACCAATTTAAAAATCGAAATTTAACTAATTAAATATCTAATATTATCATTTATTATCATAGAAGATTTATTATATTAATAAATCTCTACTCATTAATTAAATTTGGACCTTCTCATAGGCTTTTCTTGCGCTCTTCAATTGGGCTTCCACTTGGATTTTTTTCGGCAATCTCTTTAATCAACCCATATAAAGCTTATTTGAATCTTTTAGCCCCTTAACCTTGTGATTGGGCCCTCTTGAAGTCTCAAATAATCATTTATCCCATTTGGTGACAAAGTGTTCAGCTCCATTGTAGGTTCGTTTGATTGGACTTGTGAATTTGTAGGCTCTTTTGAGAGACCTTCTCGACGGGAGCTCAAATAGCTCTTATAGGTGTGGGGCCTCGGTTTTTGGAACTTGGGGGTTATTATGTCCGGTTTTTTAAATTCTCGAATAGTGGGCCATAGGCCAATGGGCATGAGCAGGAGCTCGTAAATGAACATAATATATGTGCCAAAAATCTTTAATAAGAGAATTGTATGGTCATGGTACCAAGGCTGGTCCGACATCCTCAGTCAACTAGCAGCAGTGCAACATGACCAATCTCCGGACCAGTCAAGACAAACAGTTGTAGGTTGAGTTGAAAGTCGGGACCGTTGGACTAATGACACCACAAATTACATGACATAATAAGAAAACATTGTTTGTGCATGCACTATGAGTATGAGATCATCAAGATGCCCATGAGGGGTAGTGATGCATCCTAAGGGCCTTAGACGACCTGGCGAGTATAAGGACAGTTCGTCATTCCAGGTGACCGTGCGAAATTTGGAGTAGCACCAAGAGCATGAGACCGGGGTGGGGACAGGATGAGGTCTGAGTCCTCATATGGACACGAAGGATCTATTACGGGAATGAGAGTCAGATGTTGCGAACATCCACTTATTCTCAGGGTAGAAGTTGACGTACTTCTATCTGGATGGCTGGTAAAGTTGCTTCGAAACCACAAGTGGGTTTAGCAGTCGTGCTGGCCTATGAATGTGTGTAACCTTCATGATGAATGATGTGCATTGGGTGATGACACACCATGATAAGAAGAAATGTGGAAAACCCTAAGATTTTAAATGAAATGATTTTTAAAAAGTGAGGAGTTTGGCACACTCCAATACAAATATTTTTCTTAAAAGTTAAAAGTAGACTTTTGAAAAAAAAAAGAAAAAAACCCATTCACTAAGTTGTAGAAACTCACCCCTCTTTTCTACCCATTTTCAGGAAAAGAGAATGACTAGAAGTAACATCGAGCCTTACCCTTTATCAGGTATGCTTAATTTTTCCTTAAGCTTGCATTTTATTTTATATATGTCTTCCGGGGAACAAGGTTGAAATTTCACCTAGCTCCTCTCGAGTAAAAGAAGGGGGAAACTCCTCTTGAACAGAGAAAGAGCAGCGGGTTGTTCACGGGGATCCAACCAAAACAGGTTGGAGCGTGACATGATGTGTGTCCTAGGGTCTACTGGACGACATGGTGGAGATAAGGGTAGTTTGTCATGCGAGCAGTCAAGGAAGCTCGTCATAGCTTCATGCACATGAGACCGAGGTGGGGTCGGGATGAGGTCTTTGTCCTCATATGGACATGAAGTATTTTTGGTTAAAGGGCAGGACATTAGAGACGTTCACTCAAACTTCGGGTAGAAGTTAAAGACTTCTATCAGGGTGGATGGTAAAGACGCTCCAATCCACAAGTGGGTGCAGTCATCGTAACTGCATCTCGCGAATGTGTGTGAACCCTTCCTAATGAATGGTGTGTGTTGTTTGTGAAACACACCTAATATGGAAATGGGAAAGAGATTTGAAAACCTTGGAAAGGATTTGAGAATCCTTGGAAAAGAATTGGTAAACCTTGGAAAAAAAAGGTTTGGAAACCAAAACTTGAGAAAAGAATGATTTTAAAGAAAATAAGAAGTCTAGCACACTCCAATGCAAACCATTTTTTAAGAAACTCATGCGTCAAAAACCCATTCACTGAGTTATCGAACGCACCCCCTCCATTTACCCATTTTCAGGAAACCAAGGGAAAAGCCTACCTAAAGACCCTATGCTAGCTAAACCTGCAAGACATGTATGAAAGTTTAAATTTATTAAATTTTGATTAATGTCATTTCAGGAAAGGTACAAGTATAAAGTACTCCTTACTCCTTACGGTTTAAAGAAGGGGAAAACCCTTAATAAATCAAGAGAGTGGTGGGTTGCTCATGGGGATCCGACCAAACCGGGTCGGGGCGTGATGCAAACCTAGCCAATATGCTGACTCCCCTATACCAAATATGGTAAGACCCCAAGACTTTCACGACGCAAGTACGAAAAGATGGAATATATATTGTTTATGTGAGAAACAAGGTATGAGATATGTAGACGCCACACCCAAATCCTCTAAGAAGAATTCTTAGAAAACCCTTGTGATAAGTCTTGATTGCTTGAACGCCACAGGTAAAAACTTGATAAATTCAAAAGTTTTTTCAAAAAAGAAAGAAGACAACCTCACAAAATTGAATTCCCAAAAGTATGTCCTCCAATGTTGTGGAGTATGCCTTTTATAGGCACAGATAACAACTAAATAGCCTAAAAATAAGGAAAAATATCTATTATGGTTACATGCTAAGCATATCTAATCTAAATATCTAGGATATTTTAATAACTAATTTAAAGATCTGAACTTAACTAATTAAATATCTAATATTATCATTTAATATCCTAAAAGATTTATTATATTAATAAATCTCTCCTTATTAGTTAAATTTGGACTTTCTCTTGGGCTCATCTTGGACTCTTCTATTTGAATTTTCTGCAATCTCTTTAATCAGCTAATATAAAGAATCTTTGAATCTTTTAGCCCTTAGTATTGTAATTGGACCCTCTTGTAGTCTCAAATGATCCTTCATCTCATTTGGTGACAGATTGTTTAGCTCCATTGCAAGGTCGGTTGATTGGACTTATGAAAGTAAAGCTCGCTTAATCTCACTTTTTCTTGCAAGAGATAAAAGAGCTACTTTAATATGCCAATAATCTTATTATTTGAATTCGGATATAAATAAAAGAAATAAATTTATCAACGTTTGTGTTAAAAATTATCATTCACAAGATAATTGTAACATTGAGAAAACTAAACAGGAAAACAAGTCTAACTAAAATCAAACTAAAATGGGAGTCGATGTCAAACTAAGATAGAAAAACTTGAAACAATATTTGAAATTAAAGTGATTTTGGAAAATGGTTCCAACCAATACTTAATGGAATAAAAATGATCATGAAACACCCGTAAAAAAACATCACTTGAACGAAAATTAAGAATTAAAAAAACCCGAGGATAAACTTGTTCATATTGGATTGGAATCGACCCGGGTAACAAAACCTATTGATTTTTAAATTGTACTAGACAAATCATAATTTAGTGATTTTTAACACATTTAATGTGAAAATTGAACAAATATTTTTTAAAAAACTTTATTAGGCTAAGAACTAGTGAAATTTGGGGTAAAACAAGCAAAAAACAACCGAACCGATCTAGAAATTTGCTGAAAACGGTTCCGAACAACATCGAACCGGATGAGCTACATGACACGCGCGACATGCACGGGCGCTTAGCTCCGCCATACGTCGCACATGTATCATCCCCTTTGCCCAATAGATTTGCCCACATTTGACTTTTGCCCAATCCAAAACCCACTGCACACTAATTAATTCATTCAAAGAGCAACATGCTATGAAATGATGAAAGTGTGTTATGATCAAATAACCAATTAAATCTAGTTTACAACCATATAAAGTTTGGATGTCCCCTAGTTGACTGATTGTCAAAATTATCTCTAAAACTCTCAAATAACTATTTTTTGATGATCGAACATTCATAGAGTACCACATACTCTCGCAACCACCAAAACTAGTGATTTTAGTGTCCTTTGAAAACTAGACGAGCCAGCTTTCCAACACCAACTCTCTCGGCTATTAACATTAAGTCTACTATCATCAGCATGGTCAAATAGTACATGGCCTTCTCTAGACCATTTCTGATGTCCTCGACGTCCAACATGGGCCACAAAAAAATATAGTAGATTCCACTTGGTCCCAACTTTCAAACACCACTAGAATCATACAATTTGGGTAAGTATCACGGTCGAATAAATTTAAGAATTGTCAACTAACTTCAATTGTGACAAAGTTTAGTAAAACTCATTAAGAGTTTATAAGGGAGGGGGTGTATATGATTCATCCCATACTTAAAGATACCTCAAGTTACACTTTTTACAAAACAATAGTTTAAAATATTCTGATAAATAAGATACAAATTGTCTTATCATTTTGAAAAGTGTTCTAAAATAAATCCACTACTTGTCCCTTACAAGCTTAATAATAAGTTCTTCCTAGTTGGAAGAATTTTTCGTATTTCATATTCTGTGAATTTTCAACCATGGTTTGATCACACAAACACCATTTGTCACGCCTTGACCTAGTTTGGTCGGATCCCCGTGATCAACCTGCCGCTCCCTTGGTTCAGGAAGGGTTTTCCTGTCACACCCTATTGTGAATTCAACTAAAAACAATAGGAATTCACAAGTTCAATCAACCGAACCTGCAATGGAGCTGAACAATCTGTCACCAAATGAGATGAATGATCATTTGAGACTATAAGAGGGTCCAATTACAATACTAAGGGCTAAAAGATTCAAATATACTTTATATGGGCTGATTAAAGAGATTGTAGAAAATTCAAATATAATCCTAATAGAAGAGCCCAAGATGAGCCCAAGAGAAGGTCCATATTTAATTAATAAGGAGAGATTTATTAATATAATAAATCTTTTAGGATATTAAATGATAATATTAGATATTAAATTAGTTAAGTTCAGATCTTTAAATTAGTTATTAAAATATCCTAGATATTTATATTAGATATGGTTTGTATATAACCATAATAGATATTTTTCCTTATTTTTAGGCTATTCAGTTGTTTTTTGTACCTATAAAAAGCATACTGCACAGCATTGGAGGACACACTTTTGGGAATTCAATTTTGTGAGGTTGTCTTCTTTTTCTCTTGAAAAAACTTTTGAACTTATCAGAATTTTACCTGTGGTATTCAAGGAATCAAGACTTATCACCAGGGTTTTCTAAAAATTATTCTTAGAAGATTTGGGTGTGGTGCCTACATATCTCATACCTTGTTTCTCACATAAACAATATATATTCCATCTTTTCGTACTTACATCGTGAAAGTTTTGGGATCTTACCATATTTGGTATAGGGTGTCGTTAGCATATTGACAAGGTTTGCAGCAGTTGATATTAGAGCACACAATTACACAACAAGTTTTATCCTATATTTTATATCTATTTCTTTTTTTTATCTTCTTTACCTTTTTATATTCTCTGAAAAAAATAAAAAAAGGTCTCATCTTCTTCTATCTATCTTCTTTTTAGTAAGTGCAAAAAAAATAAAAAAATAGAAAAATGGAAATAAAAAGAGCAAAAAAAATTCATGCAAAAAAGGCATAAAAAGAGAGTAACTCAATTCTAGCTTGATTTTCATTATTATTCTGCTATATCTAAATTTCATTCTTATTTATTACTTCATTCTATCCTAATTTCTTATTTTCTTATCTATATAAATTTTATTTATCTTTCTTATCTAAGTCTATTCGTACATCACACTTAAATTCCTTTGGAATTGGCTTTTGAAAACCTTATTTATTTGTCTTTATTGTTCCTCAAGTTGAATTGCTTCATAAAAATGATTTGTTTTTAAAGTTCAATTAAGATTGAAAGAAGACAAATGAGTGAAAAAAGGCAAGTGTGCTTTAAATCTATAAGAAAAAGCCATTTGAGTGTGAAACATGAGTGTTTGAGAGAATCGTGTGAGGGAGAGTTGTGAGTTTCTTTTCTTTCTAATAATTGCCAGGATCACAAGGCCCAACAACAAGGAAACACTATGAACGAAGAAGGTTCCATACCGCCCATTCAAAACTTACAATGGAAAGCAATGAAGAGTCAAATGAAACAGATAGTGAACTCTGAATTTGAGCCACTTCATACGCGATTGGATCGCTTGGAGGAAGGTGTGAGACAATACTCACATCAACATACTTCCACCAAACAACCATGGATCATTCTATCTCGATGCTTCAATCCACAGGAACTGGGGGAGTTCGATAATTTCCAAGTTAATAGCGACAACCTCAAGCTCAATTTCTTAAATCAACCTACTACTTGGGACAGACCATGGATTGATGATATCTTGGACAACCAACGGAAGAAGTTATTTTATACTCGTTGTTCTATGAAAAATAAGGTTTGTTCTGTTATAATAGATGGGGGAAAGCTACACTAACTTTACTAGCACCGAGCTTATGGAGAAATTGGCATTACCAACCTTAAAGCATCTGAAGCCTTATCGACTACAATGGTTGAATGACCAAGGTAAACTCAAGGTAACCAAACAAGTGTTGGTTACATTTTTTATTGAAAAATGTCAAGATGCAATACTATGTGATGTGGTACCAATGCATGCTTGCCACATTCTTTTGGGACGACCTGACAGTTTGATCGTCAAGTTATGAATGATGGATTCACTAATAGGTACTCTTTTGTGATGAATGAGAGACCAATATCTCTTGTACCATTTACTCCAAGGTAAGTTTTTAAGGATCAACTGAAAAAGAAAAAGGCAAATGAATAGAAAATAGAAGAAAAAAAGAAAGGAGAAATATCAGAGTTGAGAAAAAAGAGGGAAAAGCCAGAAGTAGAAAAAAAAGAGAATATAACATTTTGAGTTCAAATGTTATAAATAAGAATATAGCTTATGTAATTTTTATCTTTTAAGGGGAACTTAATCCATCCAAATACATCTAAATATTATATATATTATATAAAAATGTCCAATTGAACATAAAAAAATAATATTTCTTATTGAGATTATTGGTTCAAGGGAATTATTGCTCTATATATGCCTATAATTGGTAGATGCAATTTTTATTGTGAGATTTATTATTATATTCATATTCTTCTTTATCTATGTTTTATTCATATATCTCTTACTATAATTAAAAATATAATTTGTATTACTCTAGCATTTTCCCATCCAAACCACTAGAACATGCAAATTGATGATAGAGATCCTTAAAATAATTTAATGATTAAGGATTGTAATACTATCTAATCTTCTTGTGGCTGTATATATATATTATATATGTATATGTTCCGTCAAGTACAAAATATTACTCCTATAACCGAAATGACATTGAAGTGGAAGTTCTTTTTTTTGGCTAATGAGGAAAGTTTGACGGGTAGATATAGTACATGTATGTGTATATATATAAATTCCTTTGTGTTAAATTTATATATAATCATATTGAACTTGCCATCCTTATATAGAGAGATTGTGAGGAGGGAGAGAGAGAAAGTTAGCTCTAGAAATCTGAAGAAAATTAGAGATCGATCAAGAGGAGTGGCAATTAGCAAAGATGGAAGGAAAATGCGCTTTCAATTATGAGAAGATCATCATCGGCTTTGCCTTTATTGTTTGCCAATTTCTCTCAGTCAGAGGAGATGTCCACTACTACGATTTTGTGGTATAAACATTCTTTCCCTGTAAAGTTATTTTCTTCCTCACCCGCTAAGTTTATACTTTTCCATATATACTCAGATATATGACAATATTCTTTTGTCTCTCTTCCAGTTGAAGGAAATCAACGTAACAAAACTATGTGTTAACAAGACCATCTTAACTGTGAATGGGCTATTCCCGGGACCCGTAATTCGTGTTCATAAAGGTGACACTGTGTTTGTGAACGTAACCAATGAAGGGAATTATGGTGTCACCATTCACTGGTAAGCAACTTATACTTGTCTCTCAAACCTTACATGGATCTATATGGCATATGCGCCCATTCTAGATCTGTGTGGGCCCTTCAACATCACAAATATTTGATGCTAATATATTTGTCTAAACCTATTAAAAATTATTGTCACCATAATAAATTAACGATATTATCACTTAAAAATATAAATTGATAAGTATAATCATAACATCACTTCTCATATGTAACATCCCATATGATTATTATTATTAGACTTGTTCTCAATAATGATTTACAAAGCTATATTATTTTTCTAATGTCAGAATACTGATTTAAGTAATTTGAACAACTAGTCACAAATTACGTTTTCCGCTTAGGTCAGCACAAGACGTCTATGTTGCCTACGGTTCGTAACAGAACTGTCGGAACTTATAATTGATTTGTGGTTGTATCAACTTCCTGTCTTGTCTTACGTAGGTGGCCTACAAGTCAACTGTTCACCAGACAAAATATACCTAATGCTTTTGCTTTTCTTTCTCTACAAAAGTTTTTTAGGCATCAACTGATTATTGGAGAGATAATGGCTCCCTTTAGTGAATCAAAAGCAAAAGAATATATATAGAGAGAGAGATAGAGAGAAAGAGAGATGTCCAATCCAACATATTGCAAATTCAAAAGTAAAGATGGTATGGTTATTAAAACAGGCATGGGGTGAAGCAACCTAGAAATCCATGGTCGGATGGACCAGTATTCATCACACAGTGCCCTATCCAATCAGGATCCAACTTCACCTATAAAGTAATTTTTTCGGACGAGGAAGGCACCCTGTGGTGGCATGCTCACAGCGATTGGACAAGATCCACTGTTCATGGGGCTATAGTTATCTTGCCAGAAGAAGGAACTTCTTATCCTTTTCCAGAACCTCATGGTGAAGAGGTAATAGTATTAGGTAAGTAGTCATCCAATAATTATGTTCAATATCTTTGAGTTGGAGATCTAAGTTGGCATTCAATAATTATGTTCAATAGAATTTATTATTATATCACAAAATTGAAGGTTCTTGGTATACGGGAGATCTAAATATGGAAGTGAACGAGGACTTGGAAGAAGGAGCCGACATCCCCCACTCAAGCGGCTTCTTGATAAATGGTGAACTTGGAGATTTTGCTAATTGTTCCAGAGGTACATGTACACGCATTTCTTCTCTAACTCTCTCCATCAACTGTATCTTGTTTGCTCTTTGAATTTCTACCGTCCATGGCGTTCATTAGTTTAGGGTTAATGCTGAATATATGCAGAAACAACGTACCGGTTGTCAGTTGATTATGGAAAGACGTATCTCCTTCGCATAGTTAATGCAGTAAGCGACGATCAGATCTTTTTTGCGATCGCTGAACACAACCTCACAGTAGTAGGCCTGGATGCGTCATACGTAAAACCATTCGTGACGAGCTACATTATGATAAGTCCAGGGCAAACAATGGATGTGTTGCTCACGGCGAACAGACCTCTCGGGCACTACTACATGGCTAGTCGAGAGTTTTTGACAGAGGAGGCAAACCAAGACCACAACAATGGTTCCGCTATCATTGAGTACTGTGGAGACTACAACTTCTCTTCATCTCCAATTTTTCCACACGAACTCCCTCAGATTTTAGATATGAAGGCTGCTCTGAGATTTACTGGATTCATTAGAAGTCTCGCAAATGAGGATTATCCCGTGGATATCCCAATGAACATAACCACTAGAATGTTCATAACCGTATCCATGGGCGAGCTCTGCAAAAACCGTACAGACTGTGATGTGAACGCGGGACCAAACAACATACTAGTCTCAAGTCTGAACAACATCAGCTGGGCTAACCCAACCGTCAACGTGCTCGAGGCTTATTACAGGCAAGTCAACACTCTTCTTCCATGATATGGTTTCTATCAAATTGAATTAATTTGCTCTTCATAAGTCAATGTTGAAATTAAGAGACACTTGTCCATTGAATTTGACATCTTATTTCAAAATATATTTTTTCAGGAATATAAGCGGTTATTACAGTACGGATTTTCCAGATCGACCATTAAATATGTACAATTTCACTGACGACACCGAAGATCCAGATCTTATTATGACAGATCAAGGAACAAGAGTGAAGGGCTTGAACTACAATGAATCAGTAGAGATAGTGTTTCAAGGTACTGGTCTATTAAATGGCGCAGGACTTCATCCCATGCATATGCACGGCTATAGCTTCTATGCTGTAGGAATGGGCGAAGGGAATTTTGACAATGAGACAGATCCCTTGAAGTATAATCTGGTGGATCCTCCGAAAGTGAACACATTCATCGTCCCTAAGTACGGATGGTTAGCTATTAGATTTGTAGCTAACAATCCAGGTACGGAATCCACTATTGTTAACTATTATAACCCGTGCTTGTTTAACTATCTAAACATCTAATTAATCCAATTAGCTTCACTTGATTTGGCAAGATGGCTTGTCCTTGAGTATAGAAGATTCTCTAATAATCAGAGAAAATTTGGAACTGGAAACCTTTGACTTACCAAATACATAGGGGAGACGTTTGAACAAGTAGATCATAATCCTCATGGTGCAATGTTTAGCAATATAATTATATTAGAAGAATGATGAATTAATAATTTAAAGCTTAATATGATGTGATTTGATAAGTCTAATATCTTTATTGTTTATTTAAAATGTTCACTAATTATTTAGGAGTGAATTGTAATTAAATTTTCATCATGATACATAACTATGTATCATTTAAAACTAACATGTTCTAGTGAACTACTTATTGAGTTGCAGGTGTTTGGTTCTGGCATTGTCATTTTGACCGTCATCTTACATGGGGGATGGAAACCGTATTTATTGTAAAGAATGGGAATACCGAGGAGACGAGTATTCTTCCACCCCCTCCCAACATGCCTACTTGTATGGCCAACTCCCGAGAGATCTCAATTAAGGAATCGAAAAATGATGATGGTGATGAAGACCAAAATTACCTTTAGAAGTGGCAATTATTATTTGTTCTTATAGAGGACAAACAACAATTTGGATGTTGTATTTGGTTTTCAACTCAGATTATGAGATTATCTAGGTGGATTATGTTACAAAATAATGATCACATTTAAATATTTTTACTTTTTAGTGAATTAAACTTGATTTGTCATGTTATTCTAAGGTATGTGCCTCCAAAAGCTTATTACATATATTAATTTCATAAGTACATTTAAATTCCCAAATTTAAACTATTCCTAGAACTTTTTCCACGAGTGTAAGTGTAGTGAAAATGCAAGTAAAGATGAACATTGAGAAGTTATGTTGTAATATAGCATATTACTATGCACCAAAAAAGGAACATTCCCTTGTTGGATTGATACTAGAGTATCAATCCATTTATCCCACACAATGAATTTAATTTAATTTAGTGCCATGCTGAAAATTTCTAGGAAGAAGAAAAAGGTATTACAAAGTGAACGGTAAGAATTTCTCCTCATTCTCATTCATGAGATTTGTATAAAATTTATATCCTTGGTGTTTTGTTTGTATTATGGTAGAATTTGTACAATATGTAAGAGATTGGTACAAGCGATCAAGGGGAATCCTCTATACAAGTGGGGCTCCTTGCTACTCTACTAGATTAGAGTCTTATCATATGTTGATGTCTAAATGCATTAACCGATATTTCAGAATAAATAACTATTAGTATTCAATGTAATCGTCCAAAAATTGAATATAATATATGAGGGGTATGAAAGTACTTTCAGATTTACGTCAATAGATAATGATGCTAAACTTCTGTTAAATAAAATTTGACATGAATAACACATATTTCATACTTGGTTTGATGATTTCAACTCTATCATCACCATCCTTCAAAACAACAGTGAGCTCAGGTGGAGCCATCAATATAATCAAATAATCTGTAAGACTCACGGAAATGACCTGTATTATAGAAGTTTTCATGTCAAGTTTAACCAACAATGTTGGTAGTGTACTGCACAGGCCAAAATTATAGAGGTTCTCATAGTTCTTTTCTTTATAGGGATTAAATATGCAGTGATAGAAAAATTGATCAAGGTATAGAGAACTAGAGGTAGAGCTGTTTGGGGAGTTGCACGAAAAAGAGAAGGGAAGCCAAGGACACGTTTGTTGGAGTTGAGAATTCAAAGTGAGAAAACTAGAATACAAATTTTTGATTAATTGGAAGAAAGATTAGGGTGAAATTAGAACGAACCGGACCGTTTGAAATATTGGAATATTTTCAAAAAAATTCAAGTAGAGTAAAATTGTAATTATTGACTACATAATGAATAAAATGAGTCAAATAATTTTTACAAAAATAAATGAGGCTAACCACTAGCCAAATTGGGGTGAATCGAGCCAAAAAGCTTTGAAATTAGATGAACCAGTCGAAAAATTCATTGAAAACATGTCTAAATTATGCCATCCGATGATCGTGGACCAAATCTCCACATCAGAGGATATGGCCAATCACATTGTGCCATGTGGCCCAGGCGACCAATCGCTATATGTTGTGTGACAATGCTGTCCGATTATTAAATGTAGAGCCACGTCATAAGGCGTGACCAATTAGAGTGCACCACGTGTCGAATGGTAATTGTGGGTAACAATCCAGATACGTTGGACAAGGGCAACCAAATAGGTGACACCACGCATGGAATGGACAATGTGGATTATAATCAGGATATATTAGATGAGTGAAATCAATAAGAGAACGACACATGTCAAATGGATACCATAGACAACATTTGATACATATTAGATAATGACAACCAATCATAGAATACCACGTGTAGGCAGTTACAAAATCATATTAATTTTTCTAGCATCCAAACACATTAGTAGTGATAACCAATTGTTGTACGCCACATGGACACGTATCGCGTATTAACACACGTGCACACAATGTTATATTCTTCAATAAAAACACGTCCGAAATAGAGGTATGAAGCGTGATTCCTCCGAGAAATGTTTGATCACACATGAGATGTCACGCACCAACCCGATTTGGTTAGAACCTCGTGATCAACCCGCCATCCCTTTTTGTACTATAATAGTAGTTGTACCACAATAGTCCATGAAAGGTAAATGTTTATAAATATGTGTTTTCTATAATAAAAATTAAAAAAATAACTTAATAAAAATTATATTTTCATGGTAAGTTGACTTACACATTGAGTTGTCTCTTTTCCTGGAGCGAAAGCTTCTTTGAAAGGGGTTTAGGGAGAGGGGTGAGTTTATAACATAGTGAGTAGGATTTTAACGACTTCGTGACTTCATGTCTATGATTCCGTATGAACTCAAAATAGAACTTTTCCTTTTTTTTTTTTAAATAAAGGGTTTATATGTCCTGATAAAAATTTATAACTTGTTTTATCTTTTAGAAAATGATTCCCAGTTCATTGCTTTTTTCCCCCAAGTTAGAAGAATTTTCATAATTTATTTAAGATGGACCTGCCATGGGTTTGTATCACACAAACCCATAAACATCCCTTCTTAATGAAGGGATAAAACATTCGTAGAATATACCCTTATAGGCTACAAAATTGATATGTTCAACTAGTATCACATAGCATCCTTACTGCCCACCTCAATAAGAGACTACAACCTCTACCCCATTGTCTGTGTGAGCACAATGACCCAACCCCCAAGCATTATCGATACTTCTGTCTGCTATTGAAGGACGAGACCTCTCCCCTTCTTTCTCGATCTCAATACGCACGAAGCTCCCTGAGCTTCACGACATACTAGAACAACATAACTTCCCTTATAACCTTGCTGTCTAGTATCCATTAGAACCAACACTACCCATATCGGACGTCTCCTTGGATTGACACGATTACAATCACACAAAAGTTTGTTTTGATTCAAGAAATTTCTCTTTGTGCTGCTAGCCTAACGGGCTTCGACCTGGCTTCAGCTTAACAACTTAAGCAAACATTATCAAAATATGATAATTTTATCAGGCTCTTAAATAAGAACTTATTTACAAGACTTGACCCATTTCCATTGTCCTTGGGCCCATGCCACTTTTCAAAATGTGGTCTTATGCCCACTTTCATAGAACTATATCTAATCGGCCCTTTGTCGACCATAGGCCTCACCCATATCCTGCATTGACATTTGAAATTAGATCACCCCTTAATGTGTATCCATACACCATTCAAGGTAGTCCTATAAACATGCTTCATGCTTTCTTCAGAAATATATCCCAAAATGGTTTGTGTCACGCCCCAACCCAATTTGGTTGAAACCATGTGATCAACGCGCCACCCTTCCCCGTACTAAATTAGTATTTCTACCAAATAGTCCGAGGAAGGTAAAGGCATAGAAGCCATGTTTTCCATAACAAAATTTACAAAACACTTAAATAAGGGTTTACCTGTTTGCGGTACCTCGGACTTGCTCCACTAGCTTCGACTTTTCTTGATGGGAGGTTTTTCCTAAAAAGGGTTTAGGGGAGGGGGTGTGTAAACCCCGCACTTTTGAGTTAAGTAAAATCGAGAAAGAACCGGTCAACCCAAGTAAGAAAACTGAGCCGGTTTACAAACCCAATCATTTGGGAACAAGCAATTTGGAAATTTACAACTTCTGGGTGATCCAAAGGGCTCATTAAACCTTGGAAAAGAAATTTAAAATAAATTAGAAGAGAAAAACCAAATTGGTTCAGGTGAACAAGAATTCATAAGAACTTTGAAGTTAAGCGTACTTGCCCGGAAGTATGATATTTTTTGTAACCTAAAATTTCGGTCAAAACTTTTTATGCGAACGTTGGCCTTATCATAAATAGCCATAAATTAATATATATTTAATTATTGTAATTAATACCAAAATTAAATTATTGGAATTAATACAAATATTTTAATACTGAAATTAAATTATTGGAATTAATACCAATAATTTATGACAATATTAATACTAGTAATAAATATCTCCTAATTAATATACGGCTTTACACCTATATAAAGAGGTCATCCCCATTCATTCTCCTCACACCCGAACATTTCTCTCTCTCTCTCTCTCTCTCTCTCTCTACTACTCTATTTCCCAGTGAAGCTTAAACCAAAGCTTCGACTTGAAGATTTTTCTTAACCTCGTAAGGAGAGGTCAAGCTCTTTAGAACCGGGGAGAAGTCACCTATCTGATAGCAAACTCCAATTAATCCAAGAATCACTAGAGAAGCGCCGACATGATGGAATAGTGAAGCAGCTTCGGCACACTAAAGCTGCCCTGTTTCAGCTGAGTTGAAATTGGCCATTTCGAGCCCTACTTAGGCCAAACCAAGCCTTCCCAACACTTCCTCCGCCCTCCCATGGCCGAATTAGGACTGAAAGGTAAGCCAATTCAGCTTCACTTTACAATTTTCCGCCGGTGTTATAGAGAGAACTGGTAGAATTTCAATAATAAAATTCTAACTCAATTTGGCATCAATTGATGCAATTCTTGATTCTAGGATGAACCTCAAGATGAGAACTATCTTTCCAGATCGAAAGCTCGGACCGCCATACCCTCACCGGTGAGAACTCGAAGCTTTCTCTCTCTACAATCTATTTTCCGGCGAAGCTCCGTTTGAGCTCGTTCCAGAGTTAAAATCTATGATTCAAAGTTTCTTAGAATTGTATGAACATGTAGGAACTCAATTTCAACTCCAATTTCAACTCCAATTTCAACTCCAATTTCAATAATTAGAAGTGTTTGATCAGTCAATTTGATGAAATCAAATTCGGCAGTGTTGAAAAGTTGAAATTGGGGGAAAATTGGGAATTTTCAAAATTCGAAGAGTCAAAATGAAATTTTATGAAATTGAGGGCCAATTGGGTATGAAAATAATGTTGGAGGACCAATTGAGAAATTTTAGAATTTTGGGGGCAAAACTTACTATTTTTGTAAAGGAAGGCAAAATGGTAATTTTGGAAAAGTTGGAGGACCAAATTTTAAATTTGAGAAATTAATCCCCTTTTTAGTGAAATGGAATAAATTGAGGTCCTATAAAAATTTTTAGAGGTTTCGGTACTCAATTTGAGGAAAAACCGGCATTTGGGACTTAAAGTTAAAGAGAAATAACTTTAGGGACCTAATTACAAATAAATGAAAGTTTGACTTTCTCATTTATTTGGAATGAATGAAGGCAATTAGGCCGAAGGATAATGAACAAAAATGTTCATATCGTGTAGGAACACGAAGTATCGGGAATGCCAGCAAGGACAAGCTCGCGTGAATACCAAGAACCGGTCTAGTAGAATTCACGGCATTAACAGGTGAGTGGGTTTACTAACATTATACCCAGTTGGGATGATGAGCACAACTTAAAATTAAAAACCACTTACCGGTTGTGAGTGGAAATTTTATATCATACCCGGTTGGGAATGATAAGTACCTTGGTATGAAAACCCACTATTAAGTGGTATTTTAAACATCACTACTTAGAGGAAGTGATGTAAAAATCATGCAGAAAAACTACTTACCGATTGTAAGTAGATCACACCCGGTTGGTATGATGAGACTTCCTCAAAGGAAGTTGAAAACCCGTTCATCGGTTATGAATGGAGGTGTCCTTATACCCGGGAGGTATAATGGATAGAGAAAACATATGTTTTGTCAGAAGTGCTCTCCCTTGAATGTGTGCTAATGCTGAAACAATTTGGGAGACCTTCTGGACGGGAGCTCGAATAGCTCTGATAAGTTGGGGGCCTCAGTTTTGGAACTTAGGGGCTAAATGCCTGATTTTGAAAATCTCGTACAGTGGGCCCAAGGCCAGTTGGCACGAGCTGGAGCTCGTAAACAAATATGATATGTCTGCCATAAAACTTAATAAGTGAATTGTTTGGCCATGGTACCAAGATAGGACCGACAGGCTCAATCAACTAGCGGCAGTGCGATATGACAGGCGACAGACCAGTCAAGACAAACAACTGCGAGTTGAGTTGAGAGTCGGGGCCGTTTGACCAGTGGCACCACAGATTACATGGCAATATGAGAAAACATTGTTTGTGCATGCACTGTGAGTACGAAATCATCAAGACGCCCATGAGGGGTAGTGATGCGTCCTAAGGGCACTGGACGACCTGGTGGCTATAAGGGTAGTTCGTCGTTCCAAGTGTTTGTGCGAAATCTGGAGTAGCACCAAGCGCATGAGACCGGGGTGGGGATAGGATGAGGTCTCTGTCCTCATACGGACACGAAGAAGTGATTTCGGGATTGTGGGTCGGATGTCGCGTACATCCACTCATTCCCAGGGTAGAAGCGGTCGTACTTCTATTCGGGTGGCAGGAAAAGTCGCTCCGAAGCCACTAGCGGGTTCAGTAGTGATACTGACTTGCGAATTTGTGTAACCTTCATGATAAAGGATGTGTGTTGGGTGATGACACACCGATAACTAAGAAATGGTGGAAAAACTCAACAATTTAAACGAAGGGATTTTTGAAAAATAAAGGAGTCAGGCACACTCCAATAATAATTATTTTCTTAAAAGTCAAAAGTTTTTAAAAATCCATTCACTGAGTAGTCGCACTCACCCCCTCCCTTATATCCCTTTCAGGAAATCCCGGAAAGCCTACCCTTAAAGACCGTCAACTAAGAAGCCTGTAAGACAGGTATGTAAAGTTTTAAATTTCATGTAGTTTTTATTATGCTATTCCAGGTAAAAGGTGCAGGTTAAAGGACACCTTACTCTTTACGGTTTACAATAAGGGAAGCCTTTAATAAACCGGGAGAGTGACGGGTTGATCACGGGGATCCGACCAAACTGGGTCAAGGCATGACAACTAGAGTGGTATCAGAGCATGTTTCCTCGAATACATAATTAAGACTAGAAAATATAGTAAATAATAGGATTTGTCCTAAAATTTTCTGATGGCTCCTAGGAGAGGAACCAAGAAAACTTGGAATTATCAAGAATTTCATAGCTCCCTAGTTAATTTGTGACCATTTTCTGTGATAGGGCTGAGAGCCCAACCTTTTGTATCCCCATGTTAATAAAAGATTCAAATTCCCCAAAACTCTATCTTCTGAGGATGTGATCTTACTAGGAATATGACCTAATGAAAATAAAATAAACCCTCACTATCCTAGAAACTAAGGAAGAGTCGCATTCCACTGATGGAAGATGAATCAGGAAACCTAGGAGGACTCTTACCATGACCCTTAGCAAAGGTGATTCAGCTAGAAAACTGTCAAAGTGATTAGACTCAAGAACGGTAAAGCACTAAACCAATAGTAACCCTAGAAAAAGCTCCACTAGAAGGAAAGGAAGAACCACAACAATCCATGTAAGGGAATAACGATGGGACATTACCTGAAGAGATGCCCAACCCTACTAAAGGACAAGTACGAAGTTGAACTATTATAGGTGTAAGGAAAGAAGGGGTATTCCACACCTCATAGATTTAGGGCAATACCTCCTCAAAGGTCACAAAGGACATGAAGGATTGGAGACCGATACCATGGAGCAGGTTACATAAACGATTCAAAAAGAGGTCAAGAAAAGATGAGATGAATACAAAAACTTCTTAAGAAGGTCAAACCGAGAAGGATACCTCATGAATAGGGATAAGGTACATGAGAAGCATACTTAGAACCCTTTCATAAGGGGCAAACACAGAAAAACGTCCCCCAAAACTCTAGGGAATGACACAGTGAGAGTGAAGAAGAGAAGGAATACGCTGTGAAAAGGAATCATTGGTTGGCGGATGTGCAAGGAGCCAACCCCTCATTAGAAACTACTTGAAGGAAGGAATTATCAAAGGCCAAGACTAACCTGCTTTGGAAAAGTGATATAATTTTAAAGTACTACCTCTTTTGGAAAAAGCAGAAAACTTAAAAATCAAAGTCTCTAACCAACATACCTAAGGAAGACCGGGAAGTAGAAAGGACTACATCCTAAAAGGGTCAGTGAGATGATGTTAAGGATAGGAGTACTCGAGAAGACAATTGCCCTAAGAAGACCTAAACCAAGGGACTGGTGGAGGTGGGGTAGTTAACCAGCTAATACGCGGAAGAACCATGATGTAAGTTCCGACAAGGAAGAGTGGCGGAAAGGTCAAATACTCTAAAATAGAAGGATGAAAGAAATCCTTCAAGGAACCAAAAGGCCAAATTAACAACCAAACTCAAGCCAAGAAAGAAATAGGCAAGCTTCTCAGAAAATGATCAAGAAATCTTGAAACAAGGAAGATTTGTACACTCCTTAAGGAAATAGATAGGTATTGGGTATGAATGAGGATGTGGATAGAGTATAAAAGATGTCCTGCAAGACCTGAGGAGTAAAGGTAAATAGGAGAAGACAACATCAAGAGTAGAAATCCCCTAGAGCAAATGTAAAAAGGAATGTCCGGAGAAAGGGAAAGAATTCTACAAAAGAAGGAAGCCCCAAAAAGACGTGTATCCCAATTGAGAGGAAATGGAACCAACCGAAATAGAAGGAACGATAAGCTCACAAATGAAATGTTGGTTTAGATGGAAAAGTCGAGTACCAAGGAAAAATGAGGTCCTAAGAAGGAAATTAAACTAAAGGAATTATTGATGGGCGGATGGACACAATGTGGAGTGAAAGGAACCAACCCTTAATTAGGAAATGTTTCCAAGGATGGAAGTATCATAATGGCCCAAGCTGACCTATTTGGAGGGAACAGGAGAACCAAGTAGAAAGAGGAAAACTAATAATGATAGACATCCAAATAGAATAAACAAAACCCTAAGAAGGAATGAGATGTAGTAAAGACTACACTCTATGATGGACAATAGCATGGGCATGAATAACAAGTGATACAACTGCCCAGACAATTGGGCTAGAAAAATAAAGAATTGTGAAATGGTTGCGAACAAATCAGAGGGGATTAAGGCCAAAGGAAAACCCTTGAGTAGAGGATATCATTGGGAATGATGATGGATCTAAGAAAGGATGAAACCCATCATGTTGGTAAAACATCTGAGAATTTAATTAATTGGAACCGGAAATACTCAATAAGGAAGTCGAAAAGGAATGAGTGGGTAAGAAGAACCAACATAATTGAGTAAGTGGAGTTAATAATGGTAAAAAAAAAGGATAGTTGAGGAATACTATCAAAAGAAAAGAGGAATGAAGTTATACGATCCCTGAAAGGTCTAAAAGCTAAGAGAGACACTTTAGGAGATGTTCTAGAAATCAAATGGACAGAGATGGGTCCTAGAAAATGTCATGCTGTAAAGGCATGTAAGCCCAACAATCCCGAGGAGAATATGACTCAAAGTAAGGAAGAGTCGACTAATAAGCATGACGAGGTCAAATATAACAATTTGGACTGAAGTTATTATGGACAACGAATGGAGGAAGAGTCAAAATGGGACGAAAAGGTGGTGATAAAGAAATTCGTGGAAATAAGTACGAAATGCTCTATAGGACAATGAGCTAAGGGTTTCAATGATCAAGCAGTTAACTAGACACAAAAATGGTTAGTTATCTTGGAATTCCCAATCTTGAGTATAGGACCTCAAGGGGAAGAATTTGCTCTAAGCAAAGAGAGAAATAAAAATACCCTGAGGTAAGGTATGTCTAGTTATGAGAAACTCCATGGAGGGAGTAAATAATATTAAGGAAAAGGAATTTCTTAAGTGAAGGTTGTGAAAGGGACTAATTTCAAGGACGAGAGAAAAGTTTGTATCTTAAGCAAACACCAAAGGGGCATCAAAGGAAATGATTGCTCATGCAAGGATGTTAACTAAGTTTTGGGGACAAAACTCCTAAAAAGAGGGGAGAGTTGTAAACCCCACACTTTTGAGTTAAGGAAAATCGGGAAAAGAATCGGTCAAACCAAGTAAGAAAACCAAGCTCGTTCACAAACTCGATCATATGGGAACAAGCAATTTGGAAATTAACAACTTCCAGGTGATCCAAAGGGTTCATTAAACCTTGGAAAAGAAACTTAAGACAAAATAAAAGAGAAAAACCAAATTGGTTTAGGTGAACAAGATCACGTAAGAACTTTGAAGTTAAGCATGTTTGCTCGAGAGTAGTGTGAGGATGGGTGACCTATTGGGAAGTATGATTTTTTTTATAACCCAAAATTTCGGTCAAAAATTTTTATGCGCATTATCATAAATAGCCATAAATTAATATATATTTAATTATTGTAATTAATACCAATAATTTAATACCTAAATTAAATTACTGTAATTAATACAAATAATTTAATATTGAAATTAAATTATTGGAATTAATACCAATAATTTATGTCAATATTAATACTATTAATAAATCTCTCCCACTTAATATACGATTTTACACATATAAAGAGGTCATCCCAATTCATTCTCCTCACACCTGAACACTTCTCTCTCTCTCTCTCTACTGCTCCATTTCCCGGTGAAGCTCAAACTAGAGTTTCGACTTGAACTTTTTTCTTAACCTCGGAAGGAGAGGTTGAGCTCTTTAGAACCGAGGAGAAGACAGCTATCTAATAGAAACTCCAGTCAATTCGAGAATCACTAGAGAAGTGCCGACATGATGGAACAGTGAAGCGGCTCCAGCGGACCAAAGCTGCCCTATTTCGGCGAAGCGAAAATCGACCATTTTGAGCCCTCCTCAGACCAAACCAAGCCCTTCCAACACTTCCTCAGCCCTCCCATGGCCGAATTAGGACTAAAAGGTAAGCCAATTCGACTGTACTCTATAATTTCCGGCCGGTGCTAGAGAGAAAACTGACAAAATTTCAATGATGAAATTCTAACTCAATTCGGCATCAATTGATACGATTCTTAATTCTAGGATGATCCTCAAGATGAGAGCTATCTACCCTTATCGAAAGCTCAGACCGCCGTGCCCTCACCGGTGAGAAATTGAAGCTTTCTTTCTCTACAATCTGTTTTCTAGTGAAGCTTTGTTTATGTTGATTCCAGTGTTAAAATCTACGATTTAAAGTTCCTTAGAATCATATCAACATGAGGAACTCAATTTCAACTCAAATTTCAACAATTAGAGGTCTTTGATCGGTCAATTTGATGAAATCAAATTCGGCAGTGTTTAAGAGTTAAAATTGAGGGAAAATTTTGGGGAAATTTGGGGATTTTAAAAATTCGAAGGACCAAAATGAAATTTTATGAAATTGAGAGCCAATTGGGCATGAAACTAATGTTGGAGGACCAATTGAGAAATTTTAGAATTTTTGGGTCAAAACTTACCATTTTTGTAAGGGAATGAATGAAGGCAATTAGGTCAAAGGATAATGAACCATGATGTTCATATCGTGTAGGAACATGAAGTACCGGGAACACCAGCAAGGACAAGCTCGTGTGATTACCAAGAACCGATCTAGTGGAATTCACGGCATTAACGGGTGAATGGGTTTACTAACATCATACCCGGTTAGGATGATGAACACATCTTAAATTTAAAAACCACTTACCGGTTGTGAGTGGAAATTTTATATCATACCCGGTTGGGAATGATAAGTACCTCGGTATGAAAACCCACTATTAAGTGGTATTTTAAACATCATTACTTAGAGGAAGTGATGTGAAAATCATGCGGAAAAACTACTTACCGATTGTAAGTAGATCATACTCGGTTGGTACGATGAGACTTCCTCGAAGGAGGTTAGAAACCCGTTCATCGGTTATGAACGTAGGTGTCCTTATACTCGCGCGGTATAATGGATAGAGAAAACATATGTTTTGTTAGAAGTGCTCTCCCCTGACTGTGTGCCAATGCTTAAACAATTTGGGAGACCTTCTGGACGGGGGCTCGAATAGCTCTGATAGGTCGGGGGCCTCGGTTTTGGAACTTGGGGGCTAAATACCCAATTTTGAAAATCTCGTACAGTGGGCCTAAGGCTAGTTGGCACGAGCAGGAGCTCGTAAACGAACATGATATATGTGCCATAAAACTTAATAAGTGAATTGTTTGGCCATGGTACCAAGATAGGACCGACATGCTTAGTCAACTAGCGGTAGTGCGACATGACAGGTCGACGGATCAGTCAAGACAAACAACTGCGGGTTGAGTTGAGAGTCGGAGCTGTTGGACCAGTGGCACCATAGATTACATGGCAACATGAGAAAACATTGTTGGTGCAAGCACTGTGAGTACGGGATCATCAAGATGCCCATGAGGGGTAGTGATGCATCATGAGGGCACTGGACGACTTGGTGGCTATAAGGGTAGTTCATCGTTCTAGGTGTGTGTGTGAAATCTGGAGTAACACCAAGCGCATGAGACTGAAGTGGAGATAGGATGAGGTCTCTATCCTCATACGGACACGAAGAAGTGATTTCGGGATTGGGGGTCGGATGTCTCGTACATCCACTCATTCCCAGGGTATAAGCAATCGTACTTCTATCCGGATGGCAGGAAAAGTCGCTCCGAAGCCACTAGCGGGTTCAGTAGTGATACTGACTTACGAATATGTGTAACCTTCATGATGAAGGATGTGTGTTGGGTGATATCACACCGATAACTAAGAAATGGTGGAAAAACCTAAATTTTTAAACAAAGGGATTTTTGAAAAAGAAAGGAGTCAGACACACTCCAATAATAATTATTTTCTTAAAAGTCAAAAGTTTTTAAAAACCCATTCACTGAGTAGTCGTACTCACCCCCTCCCTTATATCCCTTTCAGGAAATCCTGGAAAGCCTACCCTTAAAGACCGTCAACTAAGATGCCTGTAAGACATGTATGTAAAGTTTTAAATTTCATGCAGTTTTGATTATGCTATTCTAGGTAAAAGGTGCAGGTTAAAGGACACCTTACTCTTTACGGTTTACAATAAGGGAAGCCTTTAATAAACCGAGAGAGTGACGGGTTGATCACGGGGATCCGACCAAACCGGGTCGAGGCGTGAAAACCAATTTGCCCCAAAATTTTGTAAAATGACCAATTAGCCCTTTATTTTCTCAAAATAGATAATTGGCCTTTTAATTTCTGAAAATTGCATATTGGTCCTACAATTTTTGAAAATTCCTAAATTTCCACCAAATTTCTTCCCCAATTCATCCACTTTTGTTCCAAGATCTGATTTCATCAAATTGATCCTCAAAATTTAGTTAATTTCCTCCAAGCATGCTACTAATCGTCTTCTCTATCTTCCCATGACTAGTCCATGCTTCGAGATACCCTAATCGGCCTTGAATTAAGCTCAAATGGTGCTTCGCTAGAAAACTGCACTTAGAGAGAGACCCTTCCTTAAAAATCTTGCGATACATCCTTGTACCCCTGTTTATAAATCTTACTTGCAACTCGTATCGGTTTGCTTCCTTGGGAAGGGTTTGGGTATAGTTTGCTTCAAGACTTTTTGGTCTCCTTGTGTGAGGCTTACTTAATTATTCTCATGGCTTGAATGAGGTAGCCAATTTATTTTTCAGCTATTGATTCCTTAAGGATTTTCTTCATCCTTCTTCCTGGCATTTGGTCTTTCTATCTCTCCATTGTTAGCCGGGTTTGCATCCATAATTCCCATGAAGGTTAGTTCGTTAACCGTTTCGTTCCTACTACTCTCCCCTTTCTACTGTTTTGGGATTGTCATTTTTTGAATTCACTTGTCCTTGATGCCTATCCTATCGCCTCTTTTTAGGATGTAGTCATAACTACTTCCTAGTCCTTCTTTCCTCCTTTAAGGGACTCCTGAGGGTCGAGTTCTTTTCTTGTGCTCCATAGTATGTCCAATCATCCAGTCGTGACTACCTTGAGTCATTCATATCCTTTCCAGGTTTTCTTCTCTTAATACTTATTCTCCTCTCATTGCTCCTATAGCTACCGACCCTAGAACCTCTAGATGCCATTTCCTAGGTATACTTCTTCCTGGGGAAATCCTGTGGGTACGTCTGATGTACCATATTCCATGTCATCCTTCTTTCCAGTTGTCCTTCTTAAGGGCAAGTTTCATACTCCTTCGTTTCAGAATTTCCTGACTCTTGTATTTGGGTTCGCTTAATCCCTGTTGGTCATTAGGTTCCTTTCTTATACTAATCCTCCCACTCCCACCTGTTACTACATCATTTAATGCCACCTTCCCCTTTTTTCCCTTTCCTCAGGTTTATCTCATTCTTTGGACTTGTAAAAATGTGCTTCCCTTGCACTCGACCCCTTTTTCACCCCTGAGCATATTCTTTTCTCTTCCTATTCAGTTGGGTCCTTTGCCTCTTTGTTAGGTCATGTCCCTTCCTACGACTCCCTTCATGGTAGGAGTTCTCCTTGAGGTTCCTTGTTCCCCTTGGAATTCTGCTTGAGGTTCCTTAGTCTTTAACTTGTCTTGTCGCCTTTGACGCTTTGGGCTTGAAGTCTCTCGCTCTTATTTGAGACTGCTCGGGTTAAGTTAAGTTATCTTAGGGGGTCAGTTAGTAATAACTCTTTTTTTAGTCCGTTATACCCTTCTATTTATGCGAAGGTCTTGCCTATAGTCTATCTCCTCGGGTGGTCCCTCCATGCTCTGCCTTGGTCCTTATTGATACTTTTGGGATATTTTCCCATCCCTTGTTAGTGGTAACTCGTTTTTCAATGGGGAGACTAGCATATATGAAAGAAAACTTTATTAATCATTCTTTATTTTTAAAATAGTTCTTGCCGTACTCGGCTTATTACATATAATTCTCACTACTTTTCTTTCTAATTCATCGAGGTCATAGGTCGAGAGTTAGTCTTCAAATGGTTTCAGGATTCATGATCCGAAGGCTCTGAAGAGCTGGTAGATGTCCATCTGTACTCTTGGTGGACCTCCCTGCTAGGATGAACTCCATGGAATACCTCTAGTCCGTACCTTCCCAACATCTCAACTTCACATTCATAGGACCACTTTATCCAGTAGGTGGGGTCTAAGTTTCACTAAGCCGGTGGGGGGTTTTTGGAAAATCTTCATGAAGGTTGTGTGAGTATCCCAAGTTGGGGTCCTTTCCAACTGTCGCGGTACTAGAGGTGATGTCGGGTTCCTTAGAGGAGGCATGGGTGCTTACTACCTTGGAGAGGGATATGTTATGTTGGCTGGCTTCAATATCTCCCCAAGAAGCTTTCTATAGTCCTCAACCATGTCCTTTGGCACCCTCTTCTCAAATTCAGCAAGTTTTTGGATGTCCATCTTGCTGGAGGTAGGAGCCTTTTTCAAGGGTCCATGAGTGGTGTTCGTTCACACAACGAATTTCCTATGGATTCTTCTTCCTATAGGGTAATTTAATCCTTATTAGTGTCAGGTCATAGTCATAATAATGCTTTCAAGGGAACATAACTATGATACCACTCAAGTTGCCACGCCTCGACATGGTTTGGTCAGATCCCTGTGAGCAACCCACCGCTCCCTTGCTTCAAAAGGGGTTTCTCCTTCTTTTAGTCAAGAGGAGCCATGCAAAATTTCAAATCTTGTTCCCTAGAATAGCATCAATCAAACTAAAGTTGTAAACCCCATCCCTTAAAGATAAGGAAACCGAGGAAAGAACTAATTCACAAACCCCAACCGTTAGAGAAAGGGCAAAATGGGTAATTTACAAATACCGAGTGACCTAAAGAGTCATAAAAGTCATGGAAAAGGACTTTGGGATGAATTGGAAGTGAAAACCAAACTGGTTTAGGTGAATCAGACCTAAACTGTATTGAATTGGTTTGAATTAGTTTAAACCACTATTAAATCAATTTTTAATTCATTTTTCTTGGTGGCTTAGAAAATTCAAATGTGAGAATTGAAGCTACCATTGGATAGAGAATGAATTTAGATGAATTTATAAATTTTTAATTTTGAAAAACTCAGTTGAATCGAGCCTAAACCAGCCGGTTTAAGCATTGAACCTGGTTCAAACTGGTACAATTCATAACAGTGTCATTTTCTTCCTTCAGATGACATCTTTGTTCACTTGCTGGAAAATCGAGCAACATCGGTGAAGATGAAAAGTCTCTTCTCAGGGAGTTTCAGGCAATGAATGATCACTATAAAGGTGTCTTTCGAATGACCAAGGAGTCCCCGAGCTTCCTATATAAAGAGCTCCTCATCATTTATCCTCCTTCTCTCTCTACTGCTCCAATTTACGGTGAAGCTCAAACCAGAGCTCCGACATTGGGGTTTTTCTAAGCCAAAGAAAGTGAGGTCGGGTTCCTTAGATTCGGGGAGAAGTCAGCTACCCGACGGTAGTCTTCATTTGCCTAGACGATCGTTAGAGAAGTGCTGGCGTGATTGAACAGTGAAGCAGTTCTGGCGGACCGAAGCTGCCCTATTTCAGCCAAGCTAAAAATTGCCAATTTGAGCCCTTCTCATGCCAAACCAAGATCTCCCAACACTTCCACATCCCTCAAAGCTTTCTTTCTCTAAGTCTAGTTTTCTGACGAAGCCATTTTTAGCTTACCTTTCAGCTCTAATGTAGTCATATGAGGGTTATAGAAGTGTTGGGAGTGCTTGGTTTGGCATGTGAAGGGTTTGAATTGGCCATTTTTAGCTCAGCCAAAATAGGGCAGGTTCGGTCCGCCAAAGTTGCTTCATTGTTCGTTCACGATGGCATTTCTCCGGTGATCCTCGAAGCAAATGGAGACTACTGTTAGGTTATTGACTTCTCCTAGAATCTAATGAACCCTACCTCACCTTCTTTGGCTCAGAAAAAATGCTCAAGTTGGAGCTCTAGTTCATGCTTCACCGAAAAATGGAGCAATAGGGAGAGAGAGGAGTTTTTAGGTGTGAGGAGGATGAATGAGGATGAGATCTTTATATAGGAGGCTCAGAGACTTTTTGGCCACCCGATTGGTGCCTTTATGGAGGCCATTCATTGCTTGAAACTCTATGGCTAGAGACTTTTCATCTACGCCGGCACTACTCAATTTTTTGGTGAGTGAACAATGATGTCATATGATGGAAGAAGACGACATTATTCCAAATTGGACTGAACTGGTCCGAACCGGGTTCAATGCTTAAACTGGCTGGTTCAGGCCCGATTTGATCGAGTTTTTCAAAATTAAAAATTTGTAAATTTATCTAAATTCATTCTCTATACAATGATGGCTTCAATTATCCAATTTGAATTTTCTAAGCCACGTAGAAAAATGAATTTAGAAATCGGTTGAATAGTGGTTCAATCTGGTTTAGGTCTGGTTCACCTGAACCAGTTTCGTTTTCACTTCCAATTCATCCTAAAGTCTTTTCTTGTGACTTTGGTGTCTCTTTAAGGCACTCGAGATTAATAAATTTCCCGGTTTTCCCTTTCTCCATTGGTTACAGTTCATAAATTGACTATATTTTCTCTTTGGAAATGACCGATTCTTTGCCCTATTTTTTTCTTAATATCAAAGGATGGGGTTTACATCAGGTGTGTTTAATAATCAACACACACCCTTCATCAAGAAGGGAATCACACATTCGTAGGAAAGCCCGTCCACTACACCAACTTGTGGCGTCGGAGCGACTTTACCGACCACCTAAATAGAAGCCCGTCCACTTCTCCCCTTGGTAAGAGTGGATGTTTGTGACATCCGACCCTAAAACCAGAAATTAACTTCGTGTCTATATGAGGACAGAGACCTCATCCCGACCCCACCCTGATCTCATGCGCATGAAGCTACATCGAGCTTCCCTCACTGTTGGCACGACAAACTGCCCTTATATCCACCATGTCGTCCAATAGCCCCTAGGACACATCACTACCCCTCTTGGGCATCTTGATGATCTTGAACCTCAAGTGCATGGACAAATAATAGTTTTCCACAAAGCCATTTATCTTTGGTGACATTGGTCTAACGACCTCGATCCACAACTCGACCTGCAACTGTTTGTCTAGGCCAGTCTGTTGACCTGGTCCTAATGCACTGCCGCTAGCACATCGAGTATGTCGGTCTTGTCTTGGTACCTTGGCGAGATCACATAATCCATTTATGAGGAATTTTCGTGGATTATACATCATGTTTCTTTACGAGCTCCTGCTCGTGCCAACTAGCCATGTGCCCACTGTACGTAATTTTCAAAAATCGGGCATTTAGCCCCACAAGTTCCAAAATAGAGGCCTCTGGCCTATCTTATCTATTCTAGCTATTGTCAGGAGAGAACACTTCTGACAAAATAACCTTTCAACTCATCACACGAACTGGGTGTGATGACATCTCTACTTACAACCGGTAAGTGGGTTTTCTCCTTTCTTCCAAGAAGTCTATCATACCAACTGGGTATGATCTCTCTACTTACAATCGATAAGTAGTTTTTCCACTTAATCTCATATCACTCCAACTGGGTGTGATGTTAAAATCCCACATAGAGGTGGTTTTCATTTACGAAGTATTCTTCATCCCAATCGGGTATGATGTAAAAAAACTCACTCACCCGATAAGTCGCAGGTGTGGCAGTCCGATCTCTCTATCGGTGAAGATAACTCTATCCTGAGATATCTCCTAGAATCAAGAATTCCTCCAATTGACCTTGAATTGAGGGAGAATTTTTTTGAGTAAAATTCTACAGTTTCTCTCTCTAACTCTAACCTACAATGATTGAGTAGGGCCAAATTAGCTTACCTTTCAACTCGGTTGAGGTCGTTTAAGGGTTGTGGAGATGTTGAGAGAGCTAGGTTTGGCCTGAGGAGGTGTGAATTCGGCCGATTTCAACTCTGTCAAAATAGGGCAGCTTCGGCCCGCTGGAGCTGCTTCACTATTTGATTCCGCCGACGTTTCTCCAATAGTCCTTAGATCGAACAGATGGTGCTATCAGATAGTCGACTTCCCCCGGAGTCAAAAGAACTAAGCCTTTCCTTCTGAGGTTGAGAAAAATGCCCAAGTTGGAGCTTTAATTTGAGCTTCACCAGAAATTGGAACAGATGAGCGAGATTGGAGTTTTTAGGTGTGAGGAGGAGGAATGGGGAGGAGCGCTTTATATAAGGAGCCTAAGGACTCTCTAGTCATTCGTTTGGCACCTTTATGGCACTCATTCATGGCCTAAAATGCCCTGAACGGAAGCAATTCAACTTCATCAACGCTGTTCGTTCTTTCAGTGAGTAAACAGTGCTATCATCTAGAGGAAGAAGACGACACTGTTCCAAAATGGACCGGACCGGTCCGAATTGGGTTCAATGGTTAAACCAGCCGGTTCAGGCATAATTCGACCGAGTTTTTCAAAATTAAAAATTTCTAAATTCATTCTCTATCCAATGATGGCTTCAATTCCTCAATTTGAATAATTTAAGCGACCTAGAAAAATGAATTTAGAAATCGGTTCAATGATGGTTCAAATTGGTCAAAACCGGTTAAAATCTGGTTTACCTGAACCGGTCTGGTTTTCTCATCCAATTTGTCCCAAAGTCACTTTCCATGTTTTTTATAACTCTTTGGCTCACTCAGGATTGGTAAATTTCCGCATTTGAAATTTCTCTAATTGTTGGGGGTTCATGAACTGGTTCGGTTCTCTCTCTTGGATTGACCAGTTCTTTACCTGTTTTTCTTATCATGAAGGGGCGGGGTCTCATGCCCCGACCGGGTTTGGTCAGATCCTCATGAACAACCCGCTGCTCCCTTGGTTCAAGGGGGGTTTTCCTCTTCTTTAATTAAAGAGGAGCTAGATGTACTTTCAACCTTATTCCCTGGAATAACATAAATCAATAATAATGCAAGCTTAAGAGGAGATTAAGCATACATGACAAAGGGTAAATCCTGGTATTATCCCTAGTCATTCTCAAATCCTGAAAAGTGATAAAAACGGTGAGTGAGTTTCTACAACTCAGTGAATGGGTATTTTAAATATGAAGTTTCAATAAAATAGATTTTGAATTGAAGTGTGCGAGACTCCTTATTTCCTTTAAAAATTCTTTTTTCCTTGGTTTCTCTATTTTCAAAGACATTTATCATCATTAAATACAAACAGTGTGTTTAGCAACCAACACACACCCTCATCATGAAGCGATCACACATTCACAGGGCAGCACATCCACTACACCCACTTGTGGAGTCGGAACGACTTTACCGGCCACCTAGATAGAAGCCCGTCCACTTCTCCCTTGAGAATGAGTGGATGTATGCAACATCCGACCGTCAATCTTGAAAAGAAACTCCGTGTCCGTATGAGGATAGAGACCTCATCCTCACCCCACCCTGGTCTCGTGTGCATGAAGCTAGGTTGAGCTTCCCTGACTACTAGCATGACAAACTAACCTTATCTCCACCATGTCGTCTAGTAGCCCCTAGGACGCATCACCACCGCTCTTGGGCATCTTAATGATCCCAAACCTCATTGCTTGCACAAAACAATTATTTTCCTCGCCACTGGTCCAACAGTCTCGACCCTCAACTAGACTTGCAGCTGTTTGTCTCGACTAGTCCATCGACCTGTCTTGTCGCACTACCGCCAGTCCATCGAGGATGTCGGTCTTGTCTTAGTACCATGGCCAAACACATCATTCATTAAAGTTTTTAATGGCTTAAACTCATGTTTGTTTATGAGCTCCTACTCATGCCAACTGGCCTTGGGCCCACTATACGAGATTTTCAAAATCGGGCATTTTAGCCCCTAAGTTCAAAAATCGAGGCGTCTGACCTATGTGAGCTATTCGAACTCCCGTCAAGAAGGTCTCTCAAAAGGTTTATGCAATGGCACATAGAGAGGGGAGAGCACTTCCGACAAAATAATCTTTTCATTTATCCATCACACCAAACAGGTGTGAGGACATCTTCGCTCATAACAAATAAGCGGCTTTTCTACTTCCAAGAAGTTCATCATACCAACCAGGTATGATCTACTTACCACTGATAAGTAGTTTTTTCATGTGTTTTGTTACATCATCCCATCCAGGTGTGATGTTAAAATCCCACGTAGTAGTAGCCTTTCATTTCCAAGGTGCTTATCATCCCAACCAGGTATGATGTGAAAATTCCCACTCACCCGTTAATGTAGTGAATTCCTCTTAACCGGCTTTTTGTCACCACACGAGATTGTCTTGGCTGGTGTTCCCGGTACTTTGTGTTCCTACACGATAAGAACATCCTTGTTCATTATCCTTTGGCCCGATAGCCTTCATTAATCACGAATGAATAAAATACCCAAACTTTTCAATTATTTACAATTAGGTCCCTAAAGTTCTTTTTCTTTAACTTTAAGTCTCCAATGCCAATTTTCCCCAAATTGAGTCTCGAAATTTTCAAAAATTCATCATGGGCCCTCAATTTATCCAAAATCTCCAAAAGGGTTCAAGTTTCCTAAATTTCCAATTTGGTCCCTAATTTTTTAAAATTACCATTTTACCCCTACTTTACAAAAATTGGCCTATTAGTCCTCCAACATCTTTTCCATGCCCAATTGGCCTTCATTTTTGGGAAATTGCACTTTAGTCCCTCGAATTTTTTAAATTCCCATTTTTCCCCCAATTTTAACCTTTCAACCTGACAGGATTTGATTTAATCAAATTGATCGATCAATCATAATTAATTGTTGAAATTGAAGATGGATTTGATTTCCTACACATCTATACAATTGAATTGCACTTTGAATTGCATGAATTGACACCAAAATGAACTCAAATGGAGCTTTGTCGGAAAACTGGACGTAGAGAGAGAAATCTTCAAAAGCTTACCGTCGGGGGCACGACAAAAAGGAATTCCTTAAGTGAAGATTATAAAAGGCGCTAATTGAAAGGATGAGAGAAAAGTTTGCATCTTAAGCAAACACCAAAGGGGCATCAAAGGAAATGATTTCTCATGCAAGGTTGCTAACTAAGTTTTGGGGACAAAACTCCCAAAAGGAGGGGAGAGTTGTAAACCCCGCCCTTTTGAACTAAGGAAAAACCAAGTGAGAAGACTGAACCATTTCACAAACCTGATAAATTGTGAATGGGCAATTTAGAAATTTATAACTCCTAGGTGATCCAATAGGTTCAAAATACTATGGAAAAGAACCATAGGATGAATTGGAAGACGAAAATTAGACTGGTTTGGACGAACAAGGTCCAACAAGATTGAATCGGTTTATGAACCGAGTCGGTTCATGAACCGGAACCGATAGAGATTGGGCAAAAAAAAGAAATTCAACTCCATTTTACTCCAAAGAAATTCATAAACCATGCGAAGGAACCTTAGAACAAAGTGGGAGAGAAAAACCAGACTAGTTCGAGTGAACCGGACCCAAAGCGGATTGAACCGGTTTAAGGACCAAGCTGGTTTATGAACTGAAATCTATAAAGAGATGGTAAACCGGGAATTTTATGGACCCTAAGTGACCCAAGGAGTCACAAAAGACATGGAAATGGACTTGTGAAGGAATTGGGGATGAAAACTAAACCGGTTCGGACTGGTTTGAACCACTATTGAACTGAATCATAAATTCATTTTTCTAGGTAGCTTAAATAATTCAAATTGGAGATTTGAGGCCACCATTAGATTGAGAATGAATTTAGAAATTTTTAGATTTTAAAAACTCGGTCGAATGAGGGGGTGAACCAGCCGATTTAAGCTTCGAACACAGTTCGGACCGGTCTGGTCCGTTCGGAACAGTGTCATCTTCTTCCTCATGATGACAACATTGTTCACTTGCCAAGAAATTGAAGAAATGTCGGTAAAGAAGAAATGCTTTTGTTCAGGGCATTTCAGGTCTTCAATGTTAGTCATAACGGTGCCAAATGGATGGCCAATGAGTCCCCGAGCTCCCTATGTAAAGAGCCCCTCCCCAATCATACTCTCCACACCTGAAAACTCCATTCTCTCTCAACTGCTCTATTATCCGGCGAAGCTCGTACCAGAACTCCGACATGGGGTCTTTTCTAAGCCAAGGTGAGGTCGGGTTATTTAAAATCGGGGAGAAGTTAGCAACACGTTTGTAGTCTCCATTCACTCCGAGAGTTATCGGCAAGATGCCGGCGTGACGAAATAGTGAAGCAGCTCCGGCGGACCGAAGCTGCCCTATTTCGGTCGAGTTGAAATTGGCCATTTTGGGCCCCACTTAGGCCAAACCAAGCCTTCCCAACACTTCCTCAGCCCTCCCATGGTCGAATTAGGAATGAAAGGTAAGCCAATTCGGCTCCCCTCTGCAATTTCCAGCCGGTGCTAGAGAGAGAACCAGCAGAATTTCCATGATAAAATTCTAACTCAATTTGGCATCAATTGATGTGATTCTTGATTCTAGGATTTATCTTAGGATGAGAGCTATCTACCCAGATTGAAAGCTCGGACGGTCGTGCCCTCACCGATGAGTAATCGAAGCTTTCTCTCTCTAAAGTCTATGTTTTGACGAAGCTCCGTTTGTGCTCGTTCCGGCATCAAAACTTGCGATTCAAAGTGCTATTGAATCATAAGAAGATAGAGGAACTCAATTTTAACTTCAATTTCAACAATTAGAGACGTTTGATTGGTCAATTTGATGAAATCAAATTTAGTTATGCTAAGTAGTTGAAATTGGGGGAAAATTTTGGAAAAATTGGGGGAAATTGGGGATTTTCGAAATTTAAAGGACCAAAATGTAATTTTATGAAATTGAGGGTCATGGGCATGAAAATAATGTTGGAGGACCAATTGAGGAATTTTGGAATTTTTGGGGCAAAACTTACCATTTTGTAAAGGAAGGGCAAAATGGTAATTTTGGAAAAGTTGGAGGACCAAATTGGAAATTTGGAAAATTAAAACCCCTTTTTTGTGAAATTGAATAAATTGAGGTCCCAAGATAAATTTCAAACCTTTCGAGACTCAATTTGAGGAAAAACTGGAATGAGGGACATAAAGTTAAAGAGAAATAACTCCAGGGGTCTAATTGCAAATATATGTAAAGTTAGGTTTTCTCATTTATTTGGAACCAATGAGGACTATTAGGCCAAAGATTAATGAATAATTATATTCATTTCGTGTAGGAGAACGAGACATCAGGAATGCCATTTGAGGACCAACTTGCTAAGGATGGAACCTGACTAAGTGGAATTTCACTGCATTATCGGGTGAGTGGGATTATATATCACACCCGGTTGGGAATAATAAGTGCCTCGGTATACAAATCCACTGTTTAGTGGTATTTTAATCCTCACCACTTAGAGAAAGTGATGTGAAAAATATGCGAAAAAACTACTTACCGATTGTATGTAGATCATTCCTGGTTGGTATGATGAGACTTGTCGAAAGTGAAGTTGAAAATAGTTTAGGCATTAACACACAGTATGAGTAGGAGCTCGTAAACGAACATAATATATGTGCCATAAAACTTAATAAGTGAATTGTTTGGCCATGGTACCAAGATAGGATTGACATGCTCAATCAACTAGTGGCAGTGCGACATGACAGGTCGACGAACTAGTCAAGACAAACAAGTGCGGGTTGAGTTGATAGTCGGGGTTATTGGACCAGTGGCACCACAGATTATATGGCATAATGAGAAAACATTATTTGTGCATGCACTATGAGTATGGGATCATCAAGACGCCCTTGAGGGGTAGTGATGTGTCCTAAGGGCCCTGGACGACCCGGTGAGTTTAAGGGCAGATCGTCGTTCCAGGTGTCTGTGCAAAATTTGGAGTAGCACAAGGCGCATGAGACCGGGGTGGGGACAGGATGAGGTCTCTGTCCTCATATGGACACGAAGAAGTAATTTTAGGATTAAGGGTCAGATGTCACGTACATCCACTCATTCTCAAGGTAGAAGTGGTCGTGTTTCTATCTGGGTGACCGATAAAGTCGCTCCGAAGCCACTAGTGAGTTCAGTAGTCATACTAACATGAGAATGTGTGTAACCTTTATGATGATGGATGTGTGTTGGGTGATGACACACCGTGGTAACTAAAAAATGATGGAAAGACCCGAATTTTTAAATGAAGACATTTTTTAAAAGAAAGGAGTCTGGCACACTTGAAAAGAAAAAATATTTTTTCTTAAAAATTAAAAGTAGACATTTGAAAACCCATTCACTGAATAGTCGTAGTCACCTCCTCCCTTATATCCCTTTCAGGAGATTTTAAAAAGCCTACCCTTAAAGACCATCAACTAATACGCTTGTGATACAGGTATGACAAATCTAAATTATTATGCAGTTTTGTTTATGTTATTCTTGGAAAAGGTGCAGGTTTAAAGGACACCTTACTTTTTATGGTCTATAATAAGGGGAAACACTTTAATAAACCGAGAGAGTGGTGGGTTGATCAGATCCGACCAAACCGGGTCGAGCGTGACAGCTTTGGTGTCACGCCCCGACCCGGTTTGGTTGGATCCCCGTGATCAACCCGCCACTCTCCCGATTTACTAAAGGGTTTTCCCTAATATTATAAATCGTAAAGAGTAAGGCGTTAACATGCACCTTTTTCCAGGAATATCATAAATCAAAACTGCATAGTAATTTAAATTAGTTGTACCTATCTTGCAGGCGTTTAATTGCGCAAATCCTTTAAGGTTCGGCTTTCCGGAATTTCCTGAAAGGGGTATAAGGGAGGGGGTGAGTACAACTACTCAGTGAATGGGATTCAAATCTTTTAACTTTCAAGAAAAACATATATATGGAGTGTGCCAGACTCCTTTATTTCATTTAAAAATTCGTGTTTTTCCATTATTTATTAGTTATCGGTGTGTCATCACCCAACACACATCCTTCATCATGAAGGTTACACACATTCGCAAGTCAGTATCACTATTGAACCCGCTAGTGGCTTCGGAGCGACTTTTCCTACCACCCGGATAGAAGTACGACCACTTCTACCCTGGGAATGAGTGGATGTACGCGACATCCGACCCACAATCCCGAAATCACTTCTTCGTGTCCATATGAAGACAGAGACCTCATCCTGTCCCCACCCCGGTCTCATGCGCTTTGTGGTACTCCAAATTTCGCATAGACACCTGGAACGATAATCTGCCCTTATACTCACCGGGTCGTCCAGGGCCCATAGGACACATCACTACCCCTCAAGGGCGTCTTGATGATCCTGTACTCATGTGCATGAACAAATAAACTTTTCTTAAATTACCATGTAATATGTGGTGCCATTTGTCCCAACGGTCCCGACCTCCAACTCAACCTGTAGCTGTTTGTCTTAACTGGTCCGAAGACCGGTCATGCCGCACTGCTACTAGTTGACTGAGTATGTCGGACCTGCCTTGGTACCATGGCCAAACAATTTACTTATTAAATTTTAATGGCACATATATATATATATATATATATATATATCATGTTCTTTTACGAGTTCTTGCCCGTGTCCATTGGCATATGGCCCATTGTTTGAATTTTTCAAAAACTAGGCATTTTAGCCCTCAAGTTCCAAAATCGAGGCCCCCGGCCTATAAGAGCTATTCGAGCTCCCGTAAAGAAGGTCTCCCAAATAGTTTAAGCAATTGCACACAGTTAGGGGAGAACACTTCCGACAAAATAGGTTTCCACTGTCCATTATACCAACCAGTATAAGGATATCTCCGTTCATAACCGATGAACAAGTTTTCAACTTCCTTCGAGGAAGTCTCATCATACCAATCGGGTATGATCTACTTACAACTGGTAAGTAGTTTTTTTCGCATAATTTTCACATCACTTTCTTTAAGTGGTGATGATTAAAATACCACTAAACAGTGGGTTTTTATACCGAGGTAGTTATCATCCCCAACTGGGTATGATATATAATGTCACTCACCCGATAGTGCAGTCAAATTCCACTTAGTTGGATTCTGTCCTTAGCAAGCTGGACCTCGACTGGCGTTCCTGATGTCTCGTTCTCCGGTGAGGGCGTGGCGGTGGAGCTTTCAAATCTGGGCAGATAGCTCTCCTCCAGAGGTTATTCCTAGGATCAAGGATGACATCAATTGATGTCGAATTGGGTTAGAATTTCTTCATTGAAATTCAGTTGACTCTCTCTCTAACAACGATCTGAAATTGTAAAGGGAAACTGAATTGGCTTACCTTTCGGTCCTAATTCGGCCGAGGAAGGACTGAGGAAGTGTTGGGGAAGGCTTGGTTTGGCCTGAGGAGGGCTTGAAATGGTTGATTTCAGCTTGACCAAAATAGGGTAGCTTCGGTCCGCTGGAGCTACTTCACTATTCCATCATGCTGGCGCTTTTCCAACGATTCTTGGATTGACTGGAGTTTGCTACCAGATAGCTGTCTTCTCCCCGTTTCTAAAGAGCCCGACCTTTGTTCAAGTCGAAACTCTAGTTCGAGCTTCACCGAGAAATGGAGTAGTAGGGAGGGAGAGAGAAGTGTTAAGGTGTGAGGAGAATGAAATGGGATTACCTCTTTATATAGGCGTAAAACCCATGTATTAAATGAACGAGATTTATTACTAGTATTAATATTGCCATAAATTATTGGTATTAATTCTAATAATTAAATTTCGGTATTAATTCCAATAATTTAATTTTAGCATTAAATTAATTGTATTAATTCCAATAATTTAATTTAGGTATTAAATTATTGGTATTAATTACAATAATTAAATATATATTAATTTATGGCTATTTATGATAAGCCGTACGTTTGCATAAAAATTTTTGACCGAAATTTCGGGTTACAAAAAAAATCATACTTCCGCTTAACTTTGAAGTTATTATGGAATCTAGTTCACCTAAACCAATTTGGTTTTTGTTTTCTAGTTTGTCTTAAGTTTCTTTTCCAAGGTTTAATGAATCCTTTGGATCACCCGAAAGTTTTAAATTTTCATATTGCTTATTCCCAAATGTAAACTGGCTTGGTTTTCTTATTCGGTTTGACCGATTCTTTTCCCGGCTTTCCTTAACTAAAAAAAATGTGGGTTTTACAACTCTCCCCTCCTTTTAGGGGTTGTGCCCCCAAAACTGTTACACGTTAAATAACTGAGGATAACTATCCCTCATTAGAGACTTAGTTTCCCATATCTGTTCCTGCATGGGTCCGTTTTGCCACAACACCTTGACCATAGGGATTTTCTTGTTCCTTAAATTCTTGTCTCTCCGGTCGGTGATTCATACTGGCTCTGTCTGATAAGTCAGGTTCTCTTCCAATTCCATTGGAGGTCGGTCTAGTACGTGACTAGGATTAGGCTGATATTTTCGAAGTACTGAAATGTGGAATACGTCATGTATTCCCTGCAAATCAGGAGGAAGTTCTAATTTATATGCTACTAGTCCTATCCTTTGAATAATGGGATATGGACCGATATATTTGGGTTTTAACTTTCCTCTTTGCTGAAACCTAAGTATTCCTCTCCATGGAGAGACTTTGAGGAATACCTAATCACCCACTTCGAACTCCAAATCCTTCCTTCGATTGTCTGCATAACTTTTTTGCCTATCTTGTGTAGTCTTAAGACGACTCCTTATTAATTTTATCTTCTTTATGGCTTCCTCCATTATCTCGGTTTTCTCTAACTTCCTTTCGCCCACTTCTTCCCAAAACAAAGGGGTACGACATGGTCGTCCATAAAGAGCTTCATAGGGAGCCATCTGGATGCTGGCCTGATAACTATTATTATACGCAAATTCCATCAGGCATAAGTACTCCTCCCATCTTTTATTCATGGTGAGTACACATGCCCTTAACATGTCTTCCAAGGTTTGGATGGTTCACTCAGACTGACCATTTGTCTGAGGATGAAATGCCGTACTCATGTGGAGTTTGGTTCCCATGGCATTTTGCAGACTCGGCCAAAACCTGGAAGTAAATCTCGGATCTCTATCCGATACTATACTCACTGGGACACCATGGAGTCTTATTATTTCCTTCATGTATAGGATGGCCAGCTGTTCTACTGTGTCCGTCACTCTTATAAGAAGGAAATGAGCTGATTTGGTCAATCTATCCACAATTACCCAAATTGCATCTTGACCTTTTCTGGTCACCGGCAAGCCCGTGACGAAATCCATGGTGATGTGTTCCCATTTCCATTCCGGAATTGGTAAGGGTTGTAGTAGTCCTGACAGCTTCTGATGCTCTGCTTTTATCTGTTGATAGGACAAGCATTGGGCTACATATTCCGCAATGTCCCTCTTCATACCCTTCCACCAGTATCCTTGTTTAAGGGTGTGGTACATTTTAGTACTGCCCGGATGCATAACATACACTGAATCGTGTGCCTCTTCCAATATTAATCTCTATAACTCCTTGTCTTGAGGCACACATACCCTACCCTTATAGGTCAGTACTCCGTCACCTCGTAAATCGTAGTCTGGTTTCCTTTCTTTGTTAGTTGAATCCAAGTAGGACTGAAGTTCTTTATCAATCTTTTGTTGGGCCTTTATCTCCTCGGTTAGACTGGGCCTTATCGCTACATTTGCCACCAAGCATTTTTCCTGTCGGTCCATCCTCAGACTCACTTCCATTCTTCCCAATTGTTGCAACAAAGGTAAGTAGCTTGTCTTGACTTGTGTCGCCTCAGTTTGATACTTGCGACTTAAGGCATCTGCTACCACATTTGCCTTTCCGGGGTGGTATCACAAGATCATAGTCCTTCACTAATTCTAGCCATCTCCTCTGACGAAGATTTAACTCCTTTTGAGTTAGGAAGTACTTAAGGCTCTTGTGATCTGTGTATATCCTGCACTTAACCCCGTAAAGGTAGTGTCGCCATATCTTCAAGGCAAACACTATTGCAACTAATTCCAAGTCGTGAGTCGGGTAATTTCTCTCATGTATCTTCAATTGTTGCGAGGCATACGCGATAACCTTCCCTCGTTGCATTAAAACACATCCCAGTCCTTGTCCCGAGGCATCACTATAGACTATGTACTCTCCTGCAATAGGATCGGGTAAGGAGAGTACTGGTGCAGTCGTTAGTCGAGTCTTTAACTCCTTAAAAGACTTTTCACAATCCTCATCCCATTTATACTCAACTCCCTTCCTGGTGAGTCGAGTTAGAGGAATTACTATTTTAGAAAAGTCTTGCACAAACCGCCTATAGTATCCTGCCAATCCTAAGAAACTTCTAATTTCTGTAGGATTCCTTGGAGTTTTCCATTCTGATATAGCTTCCACCTTGGCTGGATCCACTTTAACTCCATTCTTAGATACATCGTGCCCTAAGAATCCTACTTCTTACAACCAGAATTCACACTTGGAAAACTTTGCATATAATTGGTTTTTCTTCAAGATTTCCAATGTAATTGTCAGATGCTCTTCGTGTTCCGACCTAGTTCGTGAGTATATAAGGATATCATCTATGAATACTATCACGAACCTGCCCAAATGAGGTTGGAACACGCGGTTCATCAGGTCCATGAAAGCTGCAGGGGCATTTGTCAATCCAAACGACATCACTCAAAATTCATAATGTCCATATCTAGATCGAAACGCAGTCTTAGGGATGTCCTCTTCTTTAATCCTTAGTTGGTGGTAGCCTGATCAGATCTATTTTTGAGAAGTATGCTGCTCCTTTTAATTGATCAAACAAATCATCTATCCTTGGGAGTGGGTATCGGTTCTTGATGGTGACCTGATTCAGCTTCCTATAGTCAATACATAGTCTCATACTTCCATCCTTTTTCTTTACGAACAAAACAGGAGCACCCCATGGAGACTGACTTGGACGTATGAAATCCTTTTCCAATAATTCATCCAGTTGTTCCTTTAGTTCTTTCAGTTCTGCCGAAGCCATGCGATATGGGGCTTGGAATATGGGGTTGGTTCCTGGGGTTATTTCTATAGTAAACTCCACTTGGCGACTTGGAGGTAGTCCAGGTAGCTCTTCTAGAAAAACTTCTGGATAATGCCTGACTATCGGAATGTCTTCTATTTTCTTTTCTTCAAAATCCTCATTTACCACCATGGCCAGCATAACAGTACATTCTTTCTGAATCATCTTTTGAACCTTCAGGTGGGATACAAATTTTACTTCACTTTTTCTTTTATCTCCCTGGAACTTTAGTCCCTTAGCCTTGGAGGTATGGAAAGTTACCGTCTTCCTTCTACAATCCATCCTTGCCTGATGATTACTCAGCCAGTCCATCCCCAGGATTACTTCCACTTCTCTTAAAGGTAACGGAATCAAGTCAGCTTCAAGTTTGATTCCTCCAATTTTTATCTCACACCCCTTTAGTTGTTTATTTCTATTAAGACCTTCTCCTAAGGTACTCTTGCTGTAGCTTCTTGTCCGGGGTTCCTGGAGTTTCCCTGAGGTGGTCCAAGAGTATTTTTCTGTCTGTTCTCCCTAAGAGTAGGACAATCCTTCACAAAGTGTCCTGCTTGTCCGCAGGCGAAATAGGCATGGCATGCTCCCTCATGATTCCTTTGACACTTCGGACAGCGAGGGTTCCCTTGGGGTAAGGTAGGGACTAATCTGGGAAGGGGTGGAGGCATGTTCCTTCTCCATTGCAATACCTTTTTGTTTCCTCCCCTTGAGCTGGTATATTCTCTTCGTCCTCCTTGATAGTTTGAATCTTTATCCCCCTTTCTAGTCGTCTGCTCCATTCAACGACGTCAGGTCTGTACCAGTCGCTCGCATTCATGAGCCATACTAATTATAGCTGCTAGGTCTGTGGGGCATCCCAGTACTCCCATACGGTCTCAAATATCCAAGTTGAGACCTTCCACAAACCTCTGGCATATGTCAGCTGGTCCAGCTAGGTCGGGAGCAAAGGGTCTTAACTCGTTAAATTTTGTTTCATACTCTGCTATGGAACTAAGCTCTTGCCGAAGTCGGATGAATTCTTGTTTCTTCTCATTTATTAGGTGGGGTGCCAGGTATTCTTCTGAGTATCTTTCCTCAAATTGCTCCCAAGTGGGGGCGGCGACATGTAGATTTCGGACATTATCCCACCACTGTCTAGCACTCCCTTCCAGGAAGAATTCCATCAGGATCACCTTATCATCTGGCAGTATTCGGACAATTCCCATTAACTTCTTGATATTGGCCAGCCAGTCCATGGCGGTCCCAGCATCCTTTTCTCCGAGGAAGGGTTTACATCCTAGTTGTCGGAGAGTTTTGAGATTTCTAGGTATGTCTGTTGGAGTGGTTGGATTAGCAGGGGGAGGGTGGGATTACACTTCCTCGGGTTCAGCCTGTGAGTTGGTACCTACCTCAGGAGTAAGGTTAGGTTGGCCAAATACACGGGTGAACTCCTCATACAATTTTTGATGCTCCGTGCTGAGTCCAGGAGGAGTTGTCTGGGCTACTCTAGGAGTTTCTACCGGTAGGGGTAGTTGGGCGGTGTTGGAGATGGCGGCCCTAGTTCTCTTGGTTCCTTTCTTCGGAGCCATTCTGTCAAATTTAAAAATAACGCTATTAGTTACTATATTTTCTAGTCTTGATTATGTATTCGAGGAAATAGGCTCTGATACCACTCTAGTTGTCACGCCCCCACCCGGTTTGGTCGGATCCCCATGATCAACCCGTCACTCTCTCGATTTACTAAAGGGTTTTCCCTTATATTATAAATTGTAAAGAGTAAGGCGTTAACCTGCACCTTTTTCCAGGAATATCATAAATCAAAACTGCATAGTAATTTAAATTAGTTGTACCTATCTTGCAGGCGTTTAATTGCGCAAGTCCTTTAAGGTTTGACTTTCCAGGATTTCCTGAAAGGGGTATAAGGGAGGGGGTGAGTACAACTACTCAGTAAATAGGATTCAAATCTTTTAACTTTCAAGAAAAACATTTATATGGAGTGTGCTAGACTCCTTTGTTTTCAAAAATTATTTCATTTAAAAATTTGTGTTGTTCCATTATTTATTAGTTATCGGTGTGTTATCACCCAACACACATCCTTCATCATGAAGGTTACACACATTCGCAAGTCAGTATCACTACTGAACCCGCTAGTGGCTTCGGAGCGACCACTTCTACCCTGGGAATGAGTGGACCACAATCCCGAAATCGCTTCTTCATGTCCATATGAGGACAGAGACCTCATCCTGTCCCCACCCCGGTCTCATGCACTTTGTGCTACTCCAAATTTCGCACAGACACTTGGAACGACAATCTGCCCTTATACTCACCGGGTCATCCAGGGCCCTTAGGACACATCACTACCCCTCATGGGCGTCTTGATGATCCCGTACTCATGTGCATGCACAAACAAAGTTTTCATAAATTACCATGTAATATGTGGTGCCATTTGTCCCAACGGTCCCGACCTCCAACTCAACCTGTAGCTGTTTGTCTGGACTGGTCCGAAGACCGGTCATGCCGCACTGCTACTAGTTGACTGAGTATGTCGGATCTGCCTTGGTACCATGGCCAAACAATTCACTTATTAAGTTTTAATGGCACATATATATATATATATATATCATGTTCTTTTATGAGCTCTTGCCTATGTCCATTGGCCTATGGCCCACTGTTCAAATTTTTCAAAAACTGGTCATTTTAACCCTCAAGTTCCAAAACTGAGGCCCCCGGCCTATAAGAGCTATTCGAGCTCCCGTCAAGAAGGTCTCCCAAATAGTTTAAGCAATTGCACACAGTCAGGGGAGAACACTTCCGACAAAATAGGTTTCCACTGTCCATTATACCAACCGGTATAATGACATCTCCGTTCATAACCGATGAACGGGTTTTCAACTTCCTTCAAGGAAGTCTCATCATACCAACCAGGTATGATCTACTTACAACTGGTATGTAGTTTTTTTTCGCATAATTTTCACATCACTTTCTCTAAGTGGTGATGATTAAAATACCACTAAACAGTGGGTTTTTATACCAAGGTACTTATCATCCCCAACTGGGTATGATATATAATCCCACTCACCCGATAGTGCAGTGAAATTCCACTTAGTCGGGTTCTGTCCTTAGCAAGCTGGACCTCGACTGGCGTTCCTGATGTCTCGTTCTCCGGTGAGGGCGTGGCGGTGGAGCTTTCAAATCTGGGTAGATAGCTCTCCTCCAGAGGTTATTCCTAGGATCAAGGATGACATCAATTGATGTCGAATTGGATTAGAATTTCTTCATTGAAATTCAGTCGACTCTCTCTCTAACAACGATCTGAAATTGTAAAGGGAAACTGAATTGGCTTACCTTTCGGTCCTAATTCGGCCGAGGAAGGACTGAGGAAGTGTTAGGGAAGGCTTGGTTTGGCCTGAGGAGGGCTTGAAATGGCCAATTTCAGCTTGACCAAAATAGGGTAGCTTCGGTCCACTGGAGCTACTTCACTATTCCATCATGCCGGCGCTTTTCCAACGATTCTCAGATTGACTGGAGTTTGCTACCAGATAGCTGTCTTCTCCCCGTTTCTAAAGAGCCCGACCTTTGTTCAAGTCGAAACTCTAGTTCGAGCTTCACTGGGAAATGGAGTAGTAGGGAGAGAGAGAGAAGTGTTAAGGATGACATCAATTGATGTCGAATTGGATTAGAATTTCTTCATTGAAATTCAATCCATCCTCACACTACTCTAAGGCAAGCACACTTAACTTTGAAGTTCTTATGGAATCTAGTTCACCTAAACCAATTTGGTTTTTGTTTTCTAGTTTGTCTTAAGTTTCTTTTCCAAGGTTTAATGAATCCTTTGGATCACCTGAAAGTTGTAAATTTCCATATTGCTTATTCCCAAATGTAAACCGGCTTGGTTTTCTTATTCGGTTTGACCTGTTCTTTTCCCGATTTTCCTTAACTAAAAAAAATGCGGGTTTTACATCTGGTCACGGAAAACCAGGATCCGACCAAACCCTAGTCTTTGAAGTCATGGAAAACTGGGAAAGAACCAGTCAAACCGAGTGAGAAAACTGAATAGGTTCACAAACCCGATTATTGAGGAACGGGAAAATTAGAGAAATTACAACTCTCATGTGACCCAAAAATATTCATAAACCTTGGAAAAGAAATTTAGAACCAATTGGGAGAGAAAAACTAGAACGGTTTAGGCAAACTGAATCCGAACTTGATTGAACTAGTTTATGAACTGGAACCGATAGAGAGAAAGCAAACTGGGGGAAATTATGGATATCAAGTGACCTAAAGAGTCACATAAGTCATGAAAAAGAACTTATGGATGAATTGGAGATGAAAACCAAACCGGTTCAGGTGAACCGGATTGAACGGGATTGAACTAGTTTGAATCACTATTGAACAAGACGCTAAATTTATTTTTTTTATGTGGCTTAAAAATTTTAATTTTGAGATTTGAGACCACCATTGGATTGAAAATGAATTTAGAAATTTTTAGATTTGAAAATTTTGGTTGAATCAGGGGTGAACTGACCAATTTAAGCTTTGAACCCGGTTCGGAACAGTGGTCTTCTTCCTTCAGATGACAACATTATTTACTTGCCAGAAAATTGAAGCAGTGCTGGCGAAGAGGAAACGTTTCTGTTCAATACAATTCAGGCCATCAATGACTGTAATATAGGTGCCAAACAAATGGCCGACATGTCCCCAAGCTCCCTATATAAATAGCCCCTCTCCATTCATCCTCTCCACACCTGAAAACCTCATTCCCTCTCATCTGCTTAGTTTTCCCGAGAAGCTCGAACCAAAGTTCCAATATAGGGTCTTTTCTGAGCCAAACAAGACGTGGTCGGGTTCTTTAGAACTGGGGAGAGGTCAACTACACGAATGTAGTCTTCGTTTGCTCTAAGGGTTACCGGAGAAGCGCTGGCATGATCGAACAATGAAGAAACTCCGGCGGACCGAAGCTACCCTGTTTAGGCTAACTTAAATCATCCAATTCGAGCCTTTCTCAGGCTGAGCCATCCCAATACCTCCATAGCCCTCCTATAGCTAAATTAGAGCTGAAAGGTAAGCCAATTCGGCTCCCCTTTGTAATTTCCGACCTGTGCTTGAGAGAGAACCGACAGAACTTCGATGATGAAATGCTCACTCAATCGGGCATCAACTGATACAATTCTTGATCCAAGCAGGAACCTCAGGATATGAGCTATCTGCCCAGACTGAAAGCTTAGACCATTGCTCCCCCCACAATAAGATTTTAATGCTTTCTCTTTCTAAGTCCAGTTTTTTGGCGAAGCTCCGTTGGAGCTCATTCTGACACCAAATCGTGCGATTCAAAGTGTAATTGAATCATATGAAGGTGTAGGAACTCCTAGTTAACTTCAATTTCAACAATTAAACTCATTTGATCGGTCAATTTGATGAAATCAAATTCGACAAAGTTGGAAGGTTGAAATTGGGGGAAATTTGGGAATTCAGCCCTTTTATAGCTGAATTAGAGCTGAAAGGTAAGCTAATTTGGCTCCCCTCTATAATTTCCGACCTATGCTTGAGAGAGAAATAGCATAACTTTGATGATGAAATTCTCACTCAATTCGGCATCAATTGATTCAATTCTTGATCCTAGGAGAAACCTCAGGACACGAGCTATCTATCCAGATCGAAAGCTGAGACCGCTGCGCCTCCGACAGTAAGCTTTCGAAGCTTTCTCCTTCTAAGTCAAGTTTTCTGACGAAGCTCCGTTTGAGCTCATTTCGATACCAAATCATGCGATTCAAAGTGCAATTGAATCATTGAAGGTGTTGGAACTCCAAGTTAACTTCAATTTAAATAATTAAACTCATTTGATTGGTCAATTAGATGAAATCAAATTCAACAGTGTTAGAATGTTGAAATTGGGGGGAAATTTGGGAATTTCAAAAATTAGAGGGGCTAAAGTGCAATTACATAAAATTGAGGACCAATTGGTCATGAGAAAGATGTTGGAGGACCAATTGGGCAATTTTTGGAATTTTTGGGGCAAAACTTACCATTCTTGTAAAGTAGCGGCAAAATGGTAATTTTGGAAAAGTTGTGGGACCAAATTGGAAATTTGGGAAAATTATACCCCTTTTTGTGAATTTTAATAAATTGATGTCCTAAGATGAATTTTAAAAGTTTTGGTACACAATTTAAGGAAAAACCGGAATTTGGGACTTAAAGTTAAAGAAAATTAACTTTAGTGACCTAATTACAAATAAAGGAATTGCAAAACTACTTACCAATTGTAAGTAAATCATACTCAGTTGGTATGATGAAATTTCCTCGAAGGAATTGGAGAACCCGTTAATCGGTTATGAGTGGAGATGTCCTCATACTTGGTTGGTATGATAGATAGTTAAAAAATATATTTTTATCGGAAGTGTTCTCCCCTGACTGTGTGCTACTACTTTAGATAATTTGGGAGACCTTCTTGATGGGAGCTTGAATAGCTATGTTAAGCCGGAGGCCTTGGTTTTGTAACTTGTGTGCTAATATGCCCGATTTTGAAAGTCTCGAATAGTGGGCCCTAGGCCAGTTGGCACGAGTAGAAGTTCATAAACAAACATAATTAATATGCCAGGAAAACTTAAGTAATGTGTTGTTTGGCTATGGTACCATGTAAACTCACCCTTTTGAGTTAAGGAAAAACCGGAAAAGAACCGGTCAAACTAAGTGATAAAACTGATTTGGTTTCCAAACCTGTTTATTTGGGGAATGGGCAAATTGGAGAAATTTCAACTCCCTTGTTACCAAAAGAGATTTATAAACCTTGGAAGGAACCTCAGAACAAAGTGGGAGAGAAAAACCAGACCAGTTCGGGTGTACTGGACCCAAACCCGATTAAACCGGTTTAAGAACCATGTCGGTTTATGATCCAAAACCGATAGAGAGATGGTAAACCAGGAAATTTATGGGCCCTAAGTGACCTAAAAAATCATAAAAGTAATGAAAAAGGACCTTAGAATGAATTGAAGATGAAAACCAAACCGGTTCAGTTAAACCATATTGAACCGGTTTGAACCACTATTGAACCGGATGCTAAATTCATTTTTCTAGGTTGCTTAAAAATTTCGAATTTGAGATTTGAGGCCACCATTGGATAGAAAATAAATTTAGATGAATTTAGAAATTTTTAGGTTTACAAAAGTCTATCAAATGGGGGGGTGAACCGGTCGGTTTAAGCTTCGAACTCGATTCAGACCGGTCAAGTCCGATTTGGAACAGTGTCGTCTTCTTCTTTCAGATGACAGCACTGTTCACTCCCCGAAAAATCGAAGCAACGCCGGTGAAGAAGAAACGTCTCTATTCAATACATTTATGGCCATCAATGTCTATCATAAATGTGCTAAACGGTCGGTCGATGAGTCCCCGAGCTCCCTATATAAAGAGCCCCTTCACATTCATCCTCTCAACCCCTAAAAACTCCACTCTCTCTCAATAGCTCCATTTTCCAGTGAAGCTTGAACCAGAGCTCCGACATGGGCACTTTTCTGAGGCAAACAAGGTGAGGTCAGGTTCTTTAGAACCAAGGAGAAGTTAACTACATGCTTGTAGTCTCTGTTTGCTCTGAGGGTAGCCGAAGAAGCGCCGGCGTGATGGAACAGTGAAGCAGCATCGGCGGACCGAACCTACCCTGTTATAGCTGAGCTAAAAATGGCCATTTCCAGCCCTCCTCAGGCCAAACCAAGCCTTCCCAACACCTCCACAGCCCTCCCACGGCTGAATTAGAATGGAAAGGTAAGCCAATTCATCTCCCCTTTGCAATTTCTGGCCGGTGTTAAAGAGAGAACCAGCAAAATTTTGATGAGAAAATTCTAACTTAATTTGGCATTAATTGATGCAATTCTTGATTCTAGGATGAACCTCAAGACAAGAGCTATCTACCAAGATTGAAAGCTTGGACCGTCATGCCCCCGATAGTAATCTTTCGAAGCTTTCCCTCTCTACAGTCTATTTTTCGACGAAGCTCCGTTTGAGCTCGTTTCGGCATCAAAACTTGCGATTCAAAATGCTATTGAATCATATGAAGATGTAGGAACTCAATTTTAACTTCAATTTCAACAAATAGAAGTGTTTGATCGGTAAATTTGATGAAATCAACTTCGACTATGTTAAGGAGTTGAAATTGGGGGAAAATTGGGGATTTTGGATATTTGAAGGACAAGAATGTAATTTTATAAAATTGAGGGTCAATTGGGCATGATAAGAATGTTAGAGGGCCATTGAGAAATTTTAGAATTTTTGGGGTAAAACTTACCATTTTTGTAAAGGAAGGGAAGAACGGTAATTTTGGAAAAGTTGGGGAACAAATTGGAAATCTAGGAAATTAAACCCCTTTTTGTGAAATTGAATAAATTGAGGTCCCAAGAGAAATTTTAAAAGTTTTGGGACTCAATTTGAGGAAAAACCGGCATTAGGGACTTAAAGCTAAAGAAAAATAACTTTAGGGACCTAATTGCAAATAAATAAAAAGTTTAGTTTTCTCATTCATTTGGAATGAATGAAGGCTATTAGGTCGAGCGATAATGAACCGAGATGTTCACATCGTGTAGGAACACAAACTACTGGGAACGCCGGCAAGGACAAGCTCAAATGAATACAAAGAATCGGTCTAGTGGAATTCACTGCATTAACGGGTGAGTGGGGTTTTATATCATACCCGGTTGGTATGATGAAACATCCTCGAAGGAAGTGGAAAACCCATTCATCGGTTATGAGCAGAGATGTCCTCATACTCGGTTGGTATGATGGATAGTTGAAAACATATTTTGTCAGAAGTGCTCTCCTCTGACTGTGTACCAATGCTTAAACAATTTGGGAGACCTTGACGGGAGCTCGAATAGCTCTTATAGGTCGGGGGCCTCGATTTTGGAATTTGGGGGCTATTATGCTCGGTTTTGAAAATCTCAAACAAGTGGGCAACAGGCTAGTAGGCACGAGCAGGAGCTCATAAACAAACATGAGATATGTGCCATAAAACTTTAATAAATGAATTGTCTAACCATGGTACAAAGATAGGACTGACATATTCAGTCAACTAGTGGCAGTGTGACATGACAGGTCGATGGACCAATCAAGACAAACAGTTGCAGGTTGAGTTGAGGGTCGGGACCGTTGGACCAGTGGCACCACAGATTGCATGGCATGATAAAAAAATATTGTTTGTGCATGCACTATGATTACAGGACCATCAAGACGCCCAAGAGGGGTAATGATGCGTCCTAAGGACCCTGGACGACCTAGTGAGTATAAGTATAGTTTATCGTACCAGGTGACCGTGCGAAATATGGAGTAACACCAAGCGCATGAGACCTGGGTGGGGATGGGATGAAGTCTCTGTCCTCATACAAACATGGAGAATTTATTTCGGGATTAAGGGTTAGATTTCACGAACATCCACTCATTCTCAGGGTAGAAGTGGACGTGCTTCTATCTAGGTGGCTGGTAAAGTCGCTCCGACGCCACAAGCGGCTTCAGTGGACGTACTGGCATGCAAATATGTGTTTGACATTAATGATGAAGGATGTGTATTGGGTGATGACACACTGTGATTAATAAGAAATGGTGATAAAAACCAAGATTTGAAATGAAAGGTTTTTTGAAAGGAAGGAGTCTAGCACACTCCAATACAAATCTTTTTCCTAAAAGTTATATGTTTTGACAAACCCATTCACTGAGTAGTCGTACTCACCCCTCCCTCCCTTTCAAGAAAATTCTAGAAAGCCTACCCTTAAAGACCATCAACTAAGACGCCTGTGAGACAAGTATGATAAATTTAAAATATTATGCAGTTTTGATTTATGTTATTCTAGGAAAAGGTGTACGTTTAAAGGACGCATTACTCTACGGTTTATAATAAGGGGAAACCCTTTAATAAATCAGGAGAGTGGCGGGTTGATCACGGGGATCCGACCAAACTAGGTTGGGGCATGACATACCAAGACAACACCGACATACTCAGTCAACTAGTAATAGTGTGACATGATATGTCTCCGGGCTTGTCAAGACAAATAGCTACAAATCGAGTTGAGGGTCGGGGCCGTTGGACCAGTAGCTCCACATATTATATGGCATCATGAGAAAAATGTTGATTGTGCATGCACTGTGTTTACAGGACCTTCAAGACACCCAAGAGGGGTAGAGATGCGTTCTAGGGATCTAGACGACCTGGTGAATATAACGATAGTTTGTCGTACCAGAAGTCTTGCGATGCTCGACGTAGCTTTAAGAGCATGAGACCAGGGTGGGGTAAGGATAAGGTCTCTATCCTCATACAGACACGGAGATTTATTATGGGATAGAGGGTCAGATGTCATGAACATTCACTCATTCTTAGGGTAGAAGTGGACGTGCTTCTATCTTGGTGGCCGGTAAAGTCGCTCCTACGCCACAAGTGGGTTCAGTGGATGGGCTGGCCTGCGATTGTGTGTTTGACCTTTTGATAAAGGATGTGTGTTGGGTGATGACACACCGTGATAATAAGAAATGATATTTATTTTAAAACCAAGATTTGAAGATGAGAAAAATTTAAGGAATTAAGGAGTCTGGCACACTCCAACTTAAAAACTATTTTTATAAAAACTTCATTTTTAAAATACCCATTCACTAAGTTGTAGAAACTCACCCCTCTTTTCTATCCCTTTTCAGGAAAAAGAGAAAATAACTAGGAATAACACCGAGTCTTACCCTCTATCAGGTATGCTTAATTGCTCTTAAGATTGCATTTTATTTGATATGTCTTTCCAGGGAACAAGGTCGAAAGTACACATGGCTCCTCTTGAGTTAAAGAAGGGGGAAACTCCTCTTGAACCAGGAGTGTGACGGGTCGTTTATGGGGATCCGATCAAACTAGGTAGAGGCGTGACAACTAGAGTGGTATTAGAGCTTAGTTCCCTTGAAACATTATTAATATTTTTCCCTAACATTAATCCAACTTTAAACCATTGTATAGAAAGGAGAGTTCCTAAGAAGTTCACAGTGAAATCCAATCCTCCACCTATAACCCTGAAAAAGACACCTAATCTGAGGGAGGAAGTCATACAAAGATTACTAAAGGGTGAGAAACAAGTACCCAAGTATATGGTGGAAGACTACCAGAAACTGGTAGGAGCCTTACTGGAACCGGAAGGCATCATATACCCTCCTCCTAGACAAGAAGAACCGGTATCACCTCCTAGGAGTCTAACCCCTCCTCCTCAAGTCCCACAACGACCGAAAGGGAATCCAACCAAGAAGGAGGCCTAGGATAATTATTAGGATGCTTATGCCACCCTCATGAAGGTCTACCAAGTACCTCCACCTACTCAACCTGGCTTCAATCCCTCCCAATGGGTGAAGTGGACCTATGAGTGTGAAGTTGAGGTACTAAGGCGGTACGGATTGGAGGCCATACATGAAATTCGACCTATTAGGGAACACGAATGGACCCCCACCACTTCCTCAAAGCCTTTTGATCAAGAGTCTCATAACCGTTCTAGGGTTAATTCTAGTCCTATGACCCCAAGGGCTTAGGGGGTAGAAAATTCATGTAATAAGCAAAGTATGGCAAGAAAATATATCTCGAATGAATGAAATTAAAAGTTTTGTTAAAACTTCTAAGTTCTTTGATAAAATCAAAACAAAAGAGTATGATAATAAAAAAACATCTAAGTAAAAGGTAGGAAATCACCTATGGAAGAAAATACGGGTTAATTATAGTTAATCTCAACCCTTAAGACTTACCCTTGGGAATACGATAAGCAAGAATCCCTCTAAAGGAGATCTTAAGAAAAAGGAGTAGAACAAAGGGAAACAATAATCAAAGAGTACATAATCATGGAAAGTCCAAGGAGTTAAAAATAAGCTCAGAGAATGAAGAGTAAGGAAAAACAAGAATAGAAGCTGATCATGAAAAAAAAAAAAGAAATGAGTATAGAGACCACCAAGGAAAGATGGGAAGAAAGTAGAATAACAGAAAGGCTTGTCGAAGGCAAAGGTAGGGACCAAGAAAAGCAGGAGTGGATGAGTCATACAAGACCCTTAAGTTAGGAGAACATTTAAAGGAGAGAATTTCTAAAGGATGGTAAGGTGATTAAACAAAAAGAATTTCAGAATGGAAGATACTAGAAGGAGGATGAAAGTAGGAAGTTGGATCAAGGAAGAGAAAACTCCAGGTCAAGAAAATCAAATGGGGATACATCACAAAACCGAAGCAGAAATAAGGACATCAGTAAGAATTACAAGGGGTTAAGTGAGTATTTTGGGAGGTTAAGTGTGAACTACTGCAAGAAGACTTGGAAGCCCAAATAGAAACTTTAGATGGATCTGATTAAAGGAAATAACTTCTACGAATCAAATCATTCGAATGAGTAACCCAAGTTCTAATAAGAGATGGGGAGTAGTAAAGAATACACTCTAATCAAGACAAAAGGAGCAGTACCAAGTACACGAAGATATGGAAGGTTTGGACACAATAAGAATGAGAGATCCACCTCAAGGGAATAAACAAATGCTGGAACAAGTGGGAATGAAGCAAGATAAACGAATAGTATTTATAGATCCAAAGAGTAAAATGTAAGCTGGTGAAAATGACGGCAAAAGACATTCCAAAATTAAATAATTGCAGTGGTAAAACCAGAAGGAAATCTCGGGAGAGAGAGAATGTGAAGTTCACCAGAGAAAGGAATCTTGGGAAAACATGGATGTATCAATGAAGAGGAAATGGAACCAATGAAATAAGAAAGAGAATAAGCTACTCAAGAACAAGATGTTGGAGATGAAAGGATCAAGTATAAGGGGAAGGAAATCGTAAAGATCTAAGGGATAAGTCAAAACCAAGTAATCTGTAAGTAGGAGGATGACATCAAAAGATGTCATACGAGTAAGAAAGGAACTAACTCAGAATGAATAATAGTGGGAGGAACATTGATGAGAGTAAGAATGGATTTGGAAAGAGAAGAGATCTTAAAGAGGAAGGACACCAATGGGAATGAAGAATGAAGATGAGATCAGGAGTTGTAATTATGTCAATGAGTATCAGGAAGTTATAGGATTTGAAGGTTGAATGACCGAATAAAGAAGTTTGGAAAAGACGAGTAAGTACAAAAACCAATACGGTTATAAGGACATAAAGTCAAAGACATCACAAAGAATGTCATGCGATAAGGGGCGTGTAAACCCAACTGACTTAGGGAAATACGACTTGGGAAAGGAAGGGTCTATAAGTAAGGCAAAATGAAGTCAAACACAAAAGTGATAACCAAAGAATGAGGAAGGTATCCATGCAAGATGAAAAGGTGATAAGTGTCAAAATCTATGGAAGAAAAATGACAAAAACTCATAGTTCTGAAATTTTGGGTAAAAGAAGCTTGGAATGGCAAAAAGGTGCCTTGGGAAGAAAGGATGCAACTAAAGGAAATGATCCTAGATCTTCAAGAAAGATATTCTAGGAAAAAGTAAGTTCCATGAAATGAGGAAAGGATGAGAATGAGATGAAAATCTTAGGTATGTGGTGTAAGGGATGAACGAAAACAACTGAAAAGGTTGAAAGACGAATAAATAGAAAAATTTACATATCAATAAAAAGTTTGAGTCAATACGCAAAGCGTGTGGAATATGTTTTGGGGACAAAACTCCTAGAAGGAGGGGAGAGTTGTAAACCCCGCTCTTTGGAGTCAAGGAAAACCGGGAAAGAACCGGTCAAACCAAGTGAGAAAATTAAACAGGTTCACAAACCCGATTATTGAGGAACGGGAAAATTGGAGAAATTACAACTCCCATGTGACCCAAAAAGATTCATAAACCTTGGAAAAGAACTTTAGAACCAATTGGGAGAGAAAAAATCGGCCAGTTCTGGTGAACCGGATTGAACTTGTGTATGAACCGGAACCGATAGAGAGAGAGCAAATCAGGGGAAATCATGGGTCCCAAGTGACCTAAAGAGTCACATAAGTCAAGAAAAAGGACTTATGGATGAATTGGAGATGAAAACTAAACCGGTTCAGGTGAACCGGATCCAAACTAGATTGAACCGGTTTGAACCACTAATGAATCGGATGCTAAATTCATTTCTTTAGGTGGTTTAAAAAATTCAAATTTGAGATTTGAGACCACCATTGGATAGAAAATGAATTTAGAAATTTTTAGATTTGAAAAATTCAGTCGAATAGGGAGTGAACCGATCATTTTAAGCTTTGAACTCGATTCGAACCGGTCTAATCTAGTTCGGAATAGTGTCGTCTTCTTCCTTCAAATGATAGCGATGTTCACTCATTGGAAAAATGAAGTGGTGCCAGCGAAGAGGAAACATTTTCGTTCAGTACATTTCAAGCCATCAATGACTATCATAAAAGTGCCAAACGAACGGCAGACATGTCCCCGAGCTCCCTATATAAAGACTCTCTCTCCATTCATCCTCTTCACACCTGAAAATCTCACTCTCTCTCAGCTGCTTAGTTTTCCAATGAAGCTCGACCTAGAGCTCCAATATAGGGTCTTTTCTGAGCCAAAGAAGGCGTGGTCGAATTCTTTAGAACCGGGGAGAAGTCAGCTACACACTGTAGTCTCTGTTTGCTCTGAGGATCGTCGGAGAAGCACCAGCGTGATCAAATAATGAAGCAGCTCCAGCGAACCGAAGCTGCCCTATTCCGGTCAAGCTTAACTCAGCCAATTCGAGCCTTTCTCAAGCCAAACTAATTCTTCCTAACACCGTCATAGCCCTCCAATAGTAAGCCAATTCGACTCCCCTCTATAATTTCTAATGTGTGCTAGATAGAGAAATGGCAAAACTTCGATGATGTTCTCACTCAATTCGGCATCAATTGATGCCATTCTTGATCCTAGGATGAACCTCAGGACACGAGATATCTGCCCAGATCGAAAGCTTGGATTGTCATGCCCCCCGACAGTAAGCTTTTGAAGCTTTCCCTCTCTAAGTATAGTTTTCCGGTGAAGTTCCGTTTGAGCTCATTCAGACACTAAATCGTGCGAATCAAAGTGCAATTGAATCGTATGAAGGTGTAGGAACTCCAATTTAACTTCAATTTTAACAATTAAACTCATTTGATCGATTAATTTGATAAAATCAAATTCGGCAGAGTTAGAAGGTTGAAATTGGTGGAAATTTGGGAATTTCAAAAATTAGAGGGACTAAAGTGCAATTTCATAAAATTGAGGACCAATTGAGCATGATAAAGATGTTGGAGGACCAATTGGGCAATTTTTAGAATTTTTGGGGCAAAACTTATCATTTTGTAAAGTAGGGGCAAAATGGTAATTTTGGAAAAGTTGGGGGACCAAATTGGAAATTTGGGAAAATTAAACCCCTTTTGCTTATTTGAATAAATTGAGGTCCTATTATGAATTTTAAAAATTTCGGGACCCAATTTGAGGAAAAACTAGCATTTGGGGACTTAAAGTTAAAGAGAAATAACTTTAGAGACCTAATTGCAAATAAAGGAAAAGTTGGATTTTTCATTCATTTGGGATGAATGAGAGCTATTGGGGCAAAGAATAATGAACAAGAATGTTCATATTGTGTAGGAACACGAATTACTAAGAACGCCAGCTAAGACGAATTCGAGTAACGACAACAAGTCGGCTAAGAGGAATTTCACTGCATAATCCGGTAAGTGGGATTTTTATATCATACCTGGTTGGGATGATAAGCACCTCGAAAATGAAAACCTACTATTACTTGGTATTTTAAACATCACACCTTAGAGGAGTGATGTAAAAATCTTGCCGAAAAACTACTTACAGGTTTTAAGTAGATCATACCTGGTTGGTATGATGAAACTTCCTCGAATGAAGTGGAAAATCCGTTAATCGGTTATAAGCGAAGAGGTCCTCATACTCGGTTGGTATTATTGACAGTTGAAAATTATATTTTTGTCGAAAGTACTCTCCCCTGACTATGTGCCACTACTTAAACAATTTGGGAGACTTTCTTGACAGGAGCTCGAATAGCTTTGTTAGGCTGGAGGCCTCAGTTTTGGAACTTGGGGCCTAATATGCCCAATTTTGAAAATCTGAATAGTGGGCCCTAGGCCAGTTAGCATGGGCAGGAGCTCATAAACAACATGATTAATATGCCATGAAAACTTAAGTAATGAGTTGTTTGGTCATGGTACCAAGACAGGACCGACATACTCAATCAACTAGCAGTGGTGCGACATGACAGGTCTCTAGACTAGTCAAGACAAACAGCTGTAGGTCGAGTTCAAGGTCAGGATCATCAAACCAGTGGCACCACAGATTATATGGCATCATGTGATAAGTGTTGATTGTGCATGCACTATGTTTACGGGACCTTCAAGATGTCCAAGAGAGGTAGTGATGCGTTCTTGGGCTCTAGACGACCTGGTGGATATAAGGGTAGTTTATCGTATCAGAAGTCTTGCGAAGCTCGATGTAGCTTCAAGCGCATGAGACCGGGGTGGGGTCAGGATGAGGCCTTTGTACTCATACGGACACAGAGATTTATTACGAGATTGAGTGTTGGATGTCGCGAACATCCACTCATTCTTAAGGTAGAAGTAGACGTGCTTCAATCTAGGTGGCCGGTAAAGTCTCTCCGTTGCCACAAGTGGGGTTAGTGGATGGGCTGGCCTACAATTGTGTGTTTAACCTTCATGATAAAGGATCTGTATTGGGTGATGACACACTATGATAATAAGAAATTATATTTTTTAAAAATTGAGATTTAAAGATGAGAAAAATTAAAGGAATTAAGGAGTCTGGCACACTCCAACTTGAAAACTATTTTTATAAAAACTTCATTTTTAAAATACCCATTCATAGAGTTATAAAAACTCACCCCTCTTTTCTATCCCTTTTCAAGAAAAAAGAGAAAATGACTAGGAAAAACACTGAGCCTTACCCTTTGTTAGGTATGCTTAATTTCTCTTAAGATTTCATTTTATTTGATATATGTCTTTCTAGGGAACAAGGTTGAAAGTACGTTTGGCTCCTCTTGAGTTAAAGAAGGGGGAAACTCCTCTTGATTCAGCAAAGTGGTGGGTTATTCATGGGGATCTGACCAAACTGGTTCAGGGCATGACAACCGGACCCTCACCCGTAAGATATCAAAGTTTTCTCTTTCTAGACTACATTTTTCGGCGAAGCATCATTTAAGAGAATTTCTAAGCCAAATGAAGTGGTTCAAGGCTTAAAATGATAAAGGAGACATAGGAAAGATGATTCAGATCACAAATGGGGGCAATTAACTATGTTTTGGGGATCAATTTAATGAAATTATTATTCGGGGACCAAATTGCAGTTTATGAGAAATTGGGCAATCTGGGGATTTTTAGAAAATTGGGGGTCGAATGGTAATTTGATAAAATTAGGGGTATTTTCATGAAATTCACTCCCAATTGAGGTCCAATTGGGAAATTTGGATTAAATGGAAGGCCAATGGGAAATTTTTGTGAAATTAAGGGCCACTTGGCAATTTTTAGAAAATTAGGGACCAAATGGCATATTTTGGAAAAATTGAGGGTCAATTGGTGGTTTTGGTAAAATTAAGGACACAAGAAGGATAATTGAAAATCCTAGGGGCTTAATTGAAATTAAGGGGCTAATAGGGACCTAAATATAAAAGTACAAACTTTAGGGACCTAAATGTAATTAAAGCACAATATGAGGGCCTATGCTCAAATACTTGAAAATATGCGAACTCTTATGAAAATCGTATTGATATGGATATACGTACCATTTAGGAGGAGGTTGCCTAAATACCAGCACAAGGGAGCACACCACGAGTCAAGGTTTCACTTGGATGATCCCATCACTACTACAGTGTGAGGGGAACTCTACAACATCGGTTCCAATTGGGATGATGGTTTCACATAAAAAATGATTTTCTCAGAATTAGCCTCCCCTGGCTAAGTGATTCTACTTAAAACATTTGTGAGCTAATTTTAGGGCTTAGGCTCGGTAATACAAGTGGGCCCAAGGCCTATGGACACGGGTATGACCCGTTCAGAATCAGCTTGTTGTAAACTGCTAAAAGTCCTAATAATGGGTAATTGTGTGTGATACCCGCCAAGCCAAGGCTGGGATGTTGGGCTTGTTGGGCCGACTAGTAGCTAAGCCGAAGCTAGGTCATTGAACTTATTGGGCTGGTGCGCATGGGTCGCGGCCAAGCCAACAGACCCTTGAGCTGGAGGGTCAAAGATGATGGCTATAAATGAAAATACTCTTGTCTATGCATGCAAAATGTGATGCAGGGCCATTAGGACACCTAGTATGAGATAGTGATGGATCCCAAGACCTCATGGACGACCTAGTGAGCAGAAGGGCGGTTTGGCGTCCAATATGTCGAGAAGCTCGGGGAGCTTCCTGCGCACTAAGACCGAGGTAGTAGGGGGGAAGGAGATCTTGTCCCACAAAGCGGAGACGAAGCATGATTAATGTTTGAGGGTCGGACGAGTAAGGTTCTCTCAAAATCAGGTTAAAGGATGTTAACCTCTATCAGGGTGGATGGTAAGGACACTCCAGTCCACAAGTGTAACAGTTAGGGACTGTTTTGTGAATGCGTGATCCCTTTCCATGATTGGAAGGGCATGTGATTGTGTTTAAACCCGAGAATGGGTTGAACATGAAATGCTATAATCCTGAAATTGCCTAAATTAAATACATTCCTAAGATTTCTCCCACTTACTGAGTCATAGAACTCACCCCCTCTATTTAAACATTTTTCAGGAAGGAAGAGAACTATGCGAGAATGTTTCTTCGCTAGGACCTGAATCAGGTATAAATTAAATTCTAGTTTTTTTTTAATGTTGTTTCGAGGAGACATGATAGGTACTACACCTAACTCTTCTTGATCCCAGGGAGGAATCCCTCCTCGAGGTCCGAGGGAATGGCGGGTTGATCACAAGACTCCGACCAAACCAGGTCGGGGCATGACAGCTAGGTCCCTACACTTTTGTCGGGGAGTGGTGGGTTTAACATTAGATTATAATTTCCTGGGGTTTAGTATGATATCCGATCAAGCCTATTTCTCGAAAACTTTTCAAGAATTATGATTTAATCCCTACACTTTTATCTCTTTCAAATTAGCTCAAATGACCTTTTAAATATCTTATGTATGTCCCTCACCTTCATCCTTAGTTACCCATGGTTAGTTTTCGACCAGCCTTGGCCAGATCAATGGCATTATGGTCCCAATCATTCTATATCAGTAAAATAAGCATAGAGTCAGGTTGTGTCCAAAAACTCACCGGTGAGGAAGCAGTGATGGTTGAGGGTAATTGGTTTTGTAGCTATCTCTCCCATGTGTCTGTGGACACCTAGATCTTGCTTTGTGGTGGTCGTAGTTGCATTCAAGGTTTTATTGACAAGAGGGTGTCATTATGTGAGAGCTAATATAGATTCTCAAATTTTTCGTGGCTAAGAGGCTTACCAATAACACAAAAGACCACTATGGTTTTCAAGAGGTGACTAAGAGTATTCTCCAGAAAACATTTGGGTATTAGTTGGTCTTCTAAGAGGTTAGTGCATGCTTCGAAAACCCCTGCTTCATTTTCGGCCAATGTAGTGATGTTACTATTCCGTCGAATAGTCGACAGCAGAGGAGTGGGGTTTGAAAGCTGACTATCCCACAGTTGTAATGACACCTATTTGGACAAGATTATGGCTAGAGGAAAAATGGAAATCTCTTATTAGAATGTCATTGAAAAGGGGAGGAGGCTGACCTTCGGCGAGAGGAGGACCAACAATTATATAGATGACTCTAGTAACAAGTTCTCTATCATGCCATGTCAATAGTGACTCGATGGGACTCTCTAGCTTTAGATTTTCATTTAACTATCTTAGTGGTGTAAATGCAGATAATCCTGTAGACATGTGGGTGGGTGCCTCCCACAGCCCATGCAAGCGTGCACCCATCATTGCTTACTAAACTATTTTGCACTGTAGTGAACTAGTTTTCGGTGAATTAATTTTTTTTTGCTAAATTGTTCGGTGAATTAATTATTTTAGTCGATTTCAGCCTTTCCTTGGTCGGTTCACCTCTAATTTTTCCAATTCATGGGCCAATTTATTCTTATAAAAAATCTTCATCCAATTCACTATCATTGGGGGACAAGAATATTCATTTTCCAATTTGTATTGCCCCTCCAAAAATGAGGGGATTTAATGCTCTAAGCCGAATTGATCTATTTGGCCTTATTTTGGTCAATTCAACTTCGATTCAACGAAGTCTTGGCCAAATTTATTTTTCTAAAAATTATTCATCATATTCCATGATTATTGGGCTCAACAATTACAATTTTCCAATTCATCTCATTCCTCTTAAAAATATGGGGTTTTTTGCCTAAAATTTGTTCGATCTCATTTTGAACTTATTTTCACTTGAACTTCTGCCAATTTTTTATTCTGAACAGGTTCCTAATGAAGTTTGATTTTGTAGTACAATTGGGCTTCAATAAGGTTTTGGGAATTCTGGTGTTATAGGTACCATCTTACTTCCTCCTCAAATCACAAACAAATCTTCAACCAATCACAATATCCATAAAGTTTGGTTTTCGATCTAGCAAACCCCTCTATATACAACAAACAAACACAATAGTAGAGGTTGGATTGCTATATGGCAACCCCTCAAAGCTTTTTTTATAATTAGTTACGGACATTATTGTCCACAAGGTTAAGGAGGGCATTTTTAAAATATCTTTTAAATATGCAAATATGTGTATTCACAAACATCTATCCAAGTCCTTATATAACCAAGGAGAGATGTGCTTTCTTCAAAACTCATAGCTCATAGCCTCATTTTTTTTAAACACATCGAAGTCCTTTATTCACAAAAGATGGGTCACAACCTCTCTTTCCAGTCATGGCGAAGGCTATCTTTCATAATATTGGCAAATTTTGTTCTTTCAAAACATAGGCCAAAGCCTTTATTTAAGAATATAGTTCGAAATCCTTCTTCCATAATATGGGTTGAATCACTTATTTTAAAATATGGACCGAAACCCTACTTTAAAAATATGGGCCAAAGTACTTCATTCAAAATATAGATCTAATCTCTTCTTTCAAAATTTATGGGTCATAGCCTAGTTTGAAATTTATGACCATAAGTTCATCATTCATGAAACACATGCCTTAACCCCATATCCAAAATATGAGTCGATTCTCACCATTCACAAAACATGGGTCGTAGCCCTCATTTCTAAAAGAATGAGCCAAACCCAATTTCCCTAAGACATGGGTCGTTTACCCACATTCTAAAATATTTGTAAAAGTCCATCTTCTACAAACAAGGGTGGTATCCCCACATTAAAATTTTTTATATAAATTCATTCATACCATTTTAAGTTTCTTCAAATAAGACATGAACCTAGAATCATAATCCCACTTTCCTAGATTAGCGTCCAATTCCTCTATGAAATTTGCCTCAATTCCACTAAATTTTAACATTATAATATCACTAATCAATAGTTAGTTTGAGTATATAAACTAAATTATATAAAAATTTCCCGATATCGATCCCTAATTCCCCATATCTTCATCACTCGATCCATAGGACACTTTGGCACTTCACTTAGATATCTACAATTATAATTCATATTCTTATGACTTCTAATCCTTCTAGTATCTCTATCGGGTCCACAAATTTCCAATAATTTTATTTGGGTCCCCTAATTTATGACATTTTATACAATTACCCCTCCCCCATTCAAGTTTTCATCAAATTTCTCCCTAACCTCTTCAAATGTGCTCATATATCTTCTCTTATTATCTTCTTCATCCCTCTATGATCATTCCAAATTTTCAATGGATGGTTTTCACCTTATTTATTCCCTAATGAGAGATTCTTCTAAAAATTTCACATTTTGCACAATTTATCAAAATTTTGTTATCGACAGTGAGTTCATCGGGGACACTGACCATGAAAGTTAGGGGACTTACCAAGTGACCTCCATGGACTTGGCCCCTCCATAATTGACAACCAAATTTGTCTTAAATTGTGAATGAACTACCCCCTTAAACCTAAGTAGATAATTATTTTGAAAAATAAAAGACTAAGGCCAAAGTGACTTAACTCTTATCCTTCCCAACCATGGTAGAGGAAAAAGTAGATACGGGAGACCTCGGGGCACCTTCCCTCGTCGACTTGGTTGTCAGAGTGGGTTGAAACTCTTAAGGAGAGTGAATGCTCTATTTTGTAGGTAATTGGTGTGGATACAGTTTAGCCCCGTCGACAATACTCCAGTCACTGGTGGACTCCGTTTTGGATTATTTCATTTAAGGAAGGTTGCCATGAAACTTTTGGGCTAACACTAGAATTCTCTTGTGCCTTGGTTAGCATAGGATGAAGCTCGAAAATTGGCTTGAGCAGATAAATTTTTAGGAAGAATTTTGATCAACCAGGGGAGGAGGGATGGTTTTATATGTGAAGTTTACTAAATTCATTGATGTGGGATTTGTGTCATTTAGTGATAATTTTCCACTATGTTGGAGCGGGTAAGGGTCGCTAGAAAACTTCCGTAAATAACTCACCATCATTCACTTCTTTTTGTCCAAAGTTTTGAGATGAAAATAATGTGTGCACACACCTCGACGTAATGTGTTTCACCACATGGCATATAACGATTGGTCATATCGCACTGACATGGACAACTAACTAGATAAAAATAATTGACTTTATGTGATGTCTAGTGACGTTCAACGATTAGTCGTACTCAATAGACTATGTAATTGTCATCATGTGGGCGACTGTAACTAGTTATCCCCATCAAAAAGCATCGTTTAACAATCGTCAAAAGTGTCCATTCGACACTTAGTGTACCAGAATTGGTGGTGACTAATGACATTGGTTATCATCCATTGACTAAACTGACTTGCAACAAAGCACGCATCCATTAGCTAATTAGCCGCATGACACACGATAATTGGTCGTGACCTCTAACAAGGCGGTGTGATTCGTGCCCTCAATGCGACATTTTTTAGATTGGTTCACAGTTAATTGTTCTGGCCATTTTAGGTGATTTCGATTGTTTTTTTGTCAATTCATCCAAAATTTACCATGTCTGCGACTTAATTATATTTTTTAGAACCTTGTCCGAGATCAATAATGATCCTTTTGTACTACCCCAGAATTGTCATGCATTACATTTAGGTACATAATACCCTCCAAAGTTCGTCATCCATCCTCCACTAGTCTTTGGTGGCATCCATCCGCCAATATTGGGGTTGGTTATCTTCGTGGTCATCTCTAGTATTTGGTTTTATTACATATCGAAAATTCCTTTCTAGGCTTATCTATGAAGATAGACTCATTTCCAATTGTATTTTCCTTACTTTGTGATAATTTAATAGATTATATCTCTATAATCTTCTAAATTATTTCACATCATTTACACAACTACATCTAATATGTCCATTAAAATTCCTCTCCAACATATAGTTTATGTCCTTGGGTAAAGTTTGTGTCATATAGACATCAATTCAAGGTTCATCCTCCTTACCTTGTCACAATGTTATGTTAACCTCATTTGTACTAAAATGTGGGTTCCAAGATTGTGCTCAATCACCATTTCTCACCTTCATGACATCATTCTCCATCCAATATAATTCAGACACCTTCAACTTCGTTTAGCCAATTCATTGATTTCTCCCATCCAAAAATTCGTCATGAATTATTCTTCGTATTTTAGGATAAAGTTTAATTTTCCATTAGCACCGTTCCTTGACACTCTTAGTCAATGACCACACTTCTTGGTATACTTGTTTCTATTCTTGTTCATTGGTGCCACTTGTTATGTTGTGGTATATCATACCTAGGACGTGATCACTCACCCACACCACTCTTAGATTTTAATTCTCACCACCTTTCTGATATCTTACAATCCTTATTTCTCATGTCCTACAACTTTATAAGATGACGTAAGAGGTTACTTAGTTTTATCGTTGATTCATTTCCTCACTACTTCTACAGTAGTGGCATCGCTTGACAATTATTTTTATATCATGTTTATTCTATCATTTTCCTCTAACGTGCTTATGTCCATGACACTTCTTCATTTTGGTCGAACTTCTACTTTACCCTTATATTCCTTGGGATCACATAAGCATATCCCCTTTTGTACTCATTGCCTATGTCATTACATTTCATTCATACAATGGTTATGTCTGCCCTATTTATCCACACAACCATCCAATTAACTAATTTCAATATAATCGTCTATATCCAATCATGTTACTACGTTAACATTCCTTGTTTCTTGTTTTCCATCTTTTAGTTAAAGGATTGACATATGTTAACGTTCCTTGTTTATTGTCTTCCTTCTTTTACTTATAGGTTTGACATAAGCCCCCGTTTTCAATTTCTATTTCTGCATTACGCTGTTGTGATTCCTTGAGTGTGACCTATACTGTGATAAGGTTAGCTCCTTTATCATTGGTCACTCAATTACATTATCTTACTTCACATTTTTAACCAACATTTGTTCCCTTGATGGTCGGTTTCCCAGTTCATAGGCCTATTTTAAGACCACTACTAGTATCGACTTCATATTTACGTATTTTTTATATCGAGCCCAATGTCCTTTTCTCAAGTATTCATGTTACCAAACATTATTATTTTTCTTCCTTCATAATAATTATTAAGGCCCTTCTTGTAGCTCGCCTTGGCTTCCTTCTAACATAGTCTCTTATTCTTTCATTCCACTACAAGTTATTCATTTAATCGTATGCACCTTCTCTCCTATTTCCATACATCATATCACCTCTAGATGAGGTTTTACCTTCCCAATTATTATTTTGACCTATTCGTAATATAACCTCACAATGATATTCCTATCTTGCCATTGTATGAGACGGACTGCCTTTTATTATCTGCCTTTTATTATCTGACCTTTTCTGGGAATAAGGTCTAGTATAATCTAATAACTACTTACCCCTTTTGGTACAACATTTCTTTCCTAGCTTTCGAGATTAATCCAAAAACCCGACTCTCATATGTATGTGTATTTACTTTGCTTGTTTCCTCTCTTATGTCTATCTATTTAACTTAGATGCCCATTTTATAAGCTCATTATCTTGATTTCCCCATCGTAGCCTTTGAAGGGTTTGTTATGCAATTTTGTGTGTCTACCCCATGCTTCCTGAAACTACATTATTACCTCTTTTTTTCCATTTCATCTAACATTTTCACTCAATAACCATTATACTTAACTGTATATAATCATGCATTTTCTTTACTATGGGTGATCCCTTTTACATAATACCTCACAATTAATATTTGAGTGATAGTTCAACACTTTTCTTTCATACTCTTACTCCCAATTCCTTTATAGGGTTCCTCCATTCTTCTCATTTCTTTACCAGCATTACTCGTTCATTTCTACATTTCACATCCACCTTTGTAAAGTGGGTTCTAGTCATTCGTAAATCTCTGTGGCAATACTTGTGTCCAAACATATTTATGGCTGGTGCAGGCATGCATCTTTTACTCATTAGTTCCTTTCTAGTTAACTCACGGTCCACTTCCCTGTCTTTGACGACTTTTTGTGTCGGTTTCTTCATTTCCTTTAAACTTTACACTTAATCTCTATTTCATTGAGATCATGCCCCATATTCTAGTATTCTCTTCCTTATGAAAAAATGCATTATTGCTACCACCTTCCCAAATCATTAGTACTATAAAAATTTTAACTTCTCAATCCTCTCTCAATTTTACTTTCCTAGTCCCACCCTTTATGAGAGAGATATTTAGGGTAGTCTACATGCGCTTCCAATCTACCTTACTTATTATTAAATTTAAGGTCTTTACACTTGTATTCTCATATTAAAGGTTCACTTTCAGAGCTTATTTAGAAGCTTCAATCATTCACATACTTTGGTTTTGCATTCTCCAACTATAAAATTTAGCATATTTAAGCAATCTTTTCACTTTGTGGCTTATGTTTTTCCTACTCTTAATCATCTTTATGAAGTATGTCTTGGCTATGGTAGTTCCTAAATTTTCAATCTCATTGCTCTCCATCTATCCTTTACGATGCAATTCCTCTAGATACAGATGTATGTATGCATTAATAAAATACTCTTATTAAAATTTTCCCTCATTACAACTCTTATTTGTGCTTATTATGTAGTTTAAATTCCCGTGAATACTATGAAATCTTATTTAAAATAAATAGCAATGCTTTAAACTCATGGTTGCGTTCAAGACCAATCCATCTCAAAAGTCGTTAGGGTCCCTTTCGCTTGCTTCATTTAGCGGGGAGTTTTTGACATGTGAATCATTCTAGGTGACTTTGTGTTCCCTTACAGCTCTTTCCAACCAATCCAGGCGGGCAATTAGATCATCTCATTTTGTAGGCCAATCCTGATGAGATTCCAACCATATGCAACCTAATCTTGGGTGTCCTCGGCTTCCATAGTGTTTACACAACATTTCCTACCTAGATTCCTGAGGGGATTGGCTTCTCGGAATTGACACCTCCCTTGAAGCTTCTTCTCCCATTCCATTTTCTACTCTTCTCGATTGAACATTCCTTAATGGACAATCTCTAATTGTATGTCCCAATTGACCAAATGGATAACATGTCCTTCTATGGCGTGGTCCTCAGTGGGACATATACACTAATGGTTCTCCTTGGAGGTCCTTTTCGTTCCCAGAATTTTCCAAGGCATTGCAAACAGAGTTGTTCACGAGATTGTATGCAAGTCATGTGGCTATAGTGGTCCTCCTCTTATGGGTCTCGAAGGTTCCTTCTGAGATCAATGTATTCTAGTGTTTATTGAAGGCTTCAACCTATGATGCTACCCCTTAGAGGTTTCATTCAGATCTTCACATCTCTAGTTATTTAGCCAAGTTATTCAGTCTCTTATGTCAACCCATGTCTGGTAATACTTTACCAAATGTTATATGAAGATTTAGTGTTTCCCTCGTATACTCATGTTACTACTTCATCTCTTTGGTATTCATTTTTTGCTCGGAAATTTCTTTAACATGAAGGGTTTTAATAAGTATAATGGGTGACACGGTGGCCCTCGATCGTTGTTCACTTAAGGATTCCTTGTAAAGGTTCTCTTGAGGTTCGTGGTTCTACAACTAGAATTGTATGACATACTCTTCTTATCATCCTAATTTCCATTACCTTCAAAATTATAACTTCCGTCAGACACACTCTTTATTTTATTGTGACTTAATAACTAAATCAAGTTGAATGGGAAAATAAGATCAAATTAGATTGATCAATTAGAGACACATGTGTTTTTTGTCAATTGTCAAATGATGAAGTTAAATATTTGGGTCAAGTTGACTCGACACTATTTTTTTTACATTTTTCCAAAAATTAACTTTAGTACTTTTTAGTACATTATGTAATTTACGCATTTCCCCTTATCTAAATTAATTTATACCAACTTTACAAAAAAATTAGTTTTTTGCTAGGGTTTTCAATTTGCAATCTCACCCCAATAGAACCATTCTTTACTTTTGATCGAGGGTCCTTTCCTGTTTGTTTAGTTTATTTTATTAAATTCCTAAATTGCGGTTTGGATAGATTTCCAATTCGACTTATTTTATAATCTTGATTTGACCTTAATTATCAGTCCAATTGGGTTAAATTTTTCTTTTGAAAAATTTTGTGTTACACAATACTATTCTCTCTTATTGTGAATAACAAATATATATTGATAATATATTGAGTTGGTAGATGGTTGCATAACAAATGAATTTCTAGATAAACAAAATAAATAGACATTCTTATCCAATAACATATACTAATTGGACAATTTTGATGGATGGAAAAAAAGATTTGTTGTATCTCGTAAATGGGATGTAGTGAATGAAGTTTTTTACATGTGTTTGATGTGTATTCTATTTTTGTTAAGAAGAAGAAAGTAGCTAAGGGTTCAAAGAATTGACAGGTTTGATCTAATCCGATATTGATAAAATAAATTGTGATGAATACATTATTTCTAGTACATGTTATACACGTGCAATATATATAGGAAGAAACTAGACATATCATGCTCAAGGAGGAGTAGCACTGAGTTTAGAAGCAAATACTCATGTCGTGAACGAGAGAGTGTATATGCTTATAACCTTGAATGGAAATAAATATCGGTGGAAGTTGATTCAGATATGGTGAAAAATGCTATAAGAAAATACACTATGGCATGATATATATGATAAGGATTATTATGATTTGACAAGATTTGAAATCATACAAGTTGCATACATTACTATATGTATATGTTAATTATTATGCTGACCCCATAGCATACAAGATTTGAAATCATACAAGTTGCATACATTACTATATGTATATGTTAATTATTATGCTGACCCCATAGCATACAAGTATCCAAAGGATAATGTGTAAAGTAATTTTTTTATTGTACGGAGATCATTTTTTTTATTTTAATAAATAGGGATTTATATTTATTGTATTTAGTTGATTCTTCATAAACTTTTCCAATATCTAATGAAGTTTTTAATTGTCCAAAACAATTCTAATAAAAACTTTAAAAGTAGATGGATCTAATGCATACCACATTATTTTAATTACAACCCCAATCAATCGTATTAATCAAGCACAAGCAAGCATGTCTTAAAGGATGTTGTACCCTTGTTTCTTTAAAGGATGTCGGCCATTATAAGAACCCTTATTTATCTGTCACGCATTATTTCAATACAAACAATCATATTGATCTTCATTAAGGAAATGACTGCCCTAGCTTCAAATCATTTCCGAAGATGCACTGGGGTGTTGCCAATTAGATTCCCGGCAATGACATCCCCAGCGGCCTGAAGGTTATGACAACAGCTACAGAGTCCGAAGCTGCAGTCACAGGGAACTCCAGGAGCAGGTTTGTAAATATTCCGGCAGTCGTCATCGCTCTTGCACGTGTATACCACACACCGTGCGTGTGTCCTTTGTACGACAGTCATCCCTGTGCATAAGCACGATATTTAATGTGCATGTGGTCCCTCAATTTTAGGTTACCCGCACCACAAAAAGAAATGTTAACGTTTGTTGGATTATATATTTGAGTATCTAATCTTTAAAACAACCTTGTTACTTTTACGCCTTCCATTGCCCACACCCATATAGTACATGTCCAAAAAAACAAAGGAGGATACGCATGGCCTGCTGTTCATCCAAAATAATCCCTCTCAACTTCAATAAATTATGTTTTTTTTGGAAGTCGATAGACACGACAAACATAATGAATATTCCACTTTATTATGTTATGTAATCTAACATAAAATCACCAAACAAAGTGTGAACTATTTATTTTTCATTTTAATAATTAAAAGCGTATTATATATGTTGAGCAAAATTAAGGTGAAATAGTAATCATATATGCAAAGCATTTTAAGAGACAAAGATGGAGAGAGAGGGATACCAATGATCACCACCAGGATGGGAAAGAGTCTAATCGCCAACTTATTCTCCATGTGTTTCCTTTGGTGTACTATTCAGGCTTACCAATTGAGTACTCTTTTAGTTCAAGTGGATGATGGTGTTATATAAATGGTTATTTGCATATATTTATAGTCCACCTCAGGATAAATAGTGTATGGGATATAAAAAAAATGAGTACTTTTCAAGAAAAATATTAATGCATTTAGTTTGATTTTGAAACTAACAACCAAATTAATATAAATAATTATATAAAAACATAATATAGGATTTGGACATTTTCAAGGTATAGTAAATATATTTCTATAACATTTAATCAAACACTTTTTAAGAATAGGCAAATGGTGCCGTGTTTGACACCTAGTAGAAAAAATATAATATGATAATTTTATATTATTAGTATCCCACTTGAGCTAAAATTTTCAATATATAATGTAGTTTGTAGATATTAGTTGTAACTTTAATTTCTAAATATATTTTTAGTATATAAAATTATAAAATTTAAACTTATAATAAAAATTTATACTTTTATTTTTGAAGATGTAAATTCCGATAACCACATAAAAATATTAATGCGTTGATTTCCAACTTGTAATAAAAGCACAATTTTCAAAAACTTTTGAAAATATATATTTTATAATTATTCTCATATTTTAATTTTCTATTCTATAAATAAATCAATTATTCAATACGATTAATTATCGGAAAATATAATAATAAATTGTTCAATTTTCAATAAATTATCAAAGTATAATTAATTTACAACAATATTTGTACATTTTCAAAATAGACCGTTTCTTATCCAAAATCTAAATGTAGTGGGAATATAGGAACTTACTGCCCTAAGATCATACAAACCAATCCTCACACTATCAATGTGCAATCAACTACCATTGTAACATCTAAATTTTAAAATAATTAAGTCATAATAAAGTGGAATAAAAAAAGTAAAATTAATCCAAATAAGAAATAAGATGAATAAAAGGAAACTTAAGAGTATTATTTGAATTGATATTAAAAGTGAATCAAGATATATATTCTTGATTTAGAAACTATACAAAAAATTGGTTAGGAAATGAAATATGAAATTATTGAGACACAATTTATTAGACGAGTTAAAAAAAAAAAAGATCGAGTGGAATTTTGAGTAATTTAATTTCAACTATCAAATAAATTTTAGTATACAACTAAACTACAAGAATAGATGTATTCCCATACTGGAAGAATTATAATAGAAAATGACCAAATGAAATACGAGTGGGGTGGGTAGCGCAAGAGTACATGGGCTATAATAAAAATAATTCAATTACAACCCTAAGAAAAATTAGGTATAGATACCCTAATGAGCGTGGCCTAATGAAAAATAAAATGAATAAAAAATTACAATAACAAAGTGGATGAGGGTCCTTGATTGTGCTAATGAATGTGGATTGAGTTGAGTCTTCAAACAATGAGCCCCATGAGAGTAGTGGTTGGAAGTCTAACCTTATTCCTCGTGACTCTTTATTGTTGGCTAGAATTTGCTCGTGACTTTCCACCTTCAATTCAAGAAAAATACAGTCAGTTCTTGAGGGAAACCGACTGTCAACATGGATGACATTTCCCATTGATATAGGGAATCAATCTTCTCATATGAAATGAATCTTGCTCAAGGAAATCTCTTGCTCAAGGAAATCACAGCTCACCCCCAAATATTATAATGAGTGTGTTCATGCAATCTGTATATTGTGACTTTTGAAAAGGCTATCTTGATGACAAAGGAAGAAATTGGAACATAACATGGGAGATTTGAGTAACGTGATCATAAAGAAATATTTTGTATCAACGATCAGGAAGTGCGATGCTAAGAGTGAAGTTGGGCAATCACATAAATCAAATATTAATCAATCTAATCTAATTATGCATGTTAGAAGGAAAAAGTTGGATGCTCTTCAACCTACAACTAGCTTTGGAATAGAAATAGTGAGAGGATAGAGTGTATTTGGAACGTTTCAAGTTAAGCATTCCTTCTACAACTCAACCTCCTCACAAAATGCTAACCCTAGAAACAGATCAAATTAGAAGGATAATTAGTTCTATACCACACAACATAATAAAGTAGCTAAACATGAGTATTATTATATTTGGGCTAAACATTAATGGAAATGAAATTGGAGTGCATGGACGATGAGAATTTTGTCTAAGAGGAGAATTAATTGGTCTTAGACTAACATTTTTGGATTGATCAATCACAAATGAACCTTATCAGATAATTTGTTAACACCCAAGCTTTGTAACTAACGTACGGGATGGGGACATGTTTAATTTGGAAGGGATTCTACCACTAAGCACAAGAAAATTCCACCTCAATTAACCTCCCTAAAAAAAGAGATAATATAGAATATAGAAAAAATCGTATCAACATAACCTATAAGGATAAATTCAAAATTTATTGTCTCTTAAAATTACCCTAGAGAAGTTAGGAGAAATTATAGGGTTTAGAACATGAACCTAGACATCTTCAACCATAGAAATATGCTAGCATCCACCGTTAGAAAACTGCGAAATTCCTCGAGTTAGAAGGAGTTTAAGAAAAAGAGAGACTTATGAGCTCAAGTAAATGGATCTTGGAAGATGAAAATTCATTCCATACAGAGTTTGGAGTGGCATATGCACCCATCTCTCGATCCTTCCAGAAAGGTCAATGAGCAATTCCCCAACTAATTGCTCTATCTAAAGAGCTATCCTTACAAATCAAAGGATGCTAGCCGAAAACATACATGGGAAGCCAATAGACAAGAAGAATACATGGGATCTACATTAGACACAAACCATTGCCTTCCTTGAGGAGTCTCGGGCGATCTATCCTTCCCTACAATTACCAAAATTAGGAATATCAAATCGAGCAAATCACTTTGTTATTCCATAGGCATGTCCAGATAAAAAATATTTGGATACAATAATTGCCCTACTCCCATCATATTCAACCAATTTTAGTTATAGATATCAAGACCAATGAATAGAAAAGTTAGAGAAGAATATTTGTGAAATGCACATGAGTTCCAAGGAGAACAAAAGAGGAGGAATTGGTGGTAGTGACTGTCGGTGTAAATCCCGTGTTCAATAATAAGAAATCTGGACTAGGGAAACAAAAAATTTTGAGTGAAAACCGAGATTAAAACGAATTGGAATTCGTAAATTGAAGAAATCACGGGAATTTAAAAAATCATAAGTGGCCAATAAATACCTAAAAATTATGGAGAAGAACCATGAGAATAATTGAATGTAAAAACCAGAACGTTTTAGATTGAACCGAACTATAATCGGAATAAATTGTGGAGAAGTGATTCAAATATTTATTTTTTGAAGTGGCTTAAAAACATCATTTTGGAAAATTGAAACCACCATTCGATAGAAAATGAATTCAGACAAATATAGAAAATTTAAAATTTCAGAAAACCGGTCGAATCGGGTTTGAACCGATCAATTTTCAATTTCGGGTCACCGAAGAGGTCAACAAACCGCTGTAAGGTCAGAGCCCAGTGAGCAGGTGTGATCAATCAGTGCGCGACGCATGGCAAAGTGCGCTTAGTTAGCACTGGCCAATTAGGGCACGACATATATCCTCGGTCAATGGTCAAAAGAGGAAAATCTACATCATGAACGACTCACCAATATGAGAGCGACACGTGTCCTCGATCAACGGTCAACGGTGACGAAGCCCCATCAGCTCTACTAGCCATTGAGAAGCTGACATGTGGCAAAGGTGCCACTTAAGCAGTTGATTGGGATGTTGGCAAGACGATCGACCAATCAGAGGTTGACACGTGGTAGAGCCACGTCGGATGGTATCAACCAATTAGAGGCTAACACGTGGCAATGGATGTGTAAACCCTATACTTTAAAGATAAGAAAACTGGGAAAAGAACCAGTAAATTAAAAAGAGAAAACCGAACTGGTTAACGAACCTAAGCTGGTAAAGAAAGGGTAAAATGGGAAATTGACAAATCCCAAGTGACTCAAATAGTCATAAAAATCATGGAAAACAACCTTGTAACAAATGGGAAGAGAAAACTAGACCGATTTAGGGGGAACCAAACCTGAACCGAATTGAAATGGTTTGAATAATACATGAACCTAATTCTTAATTCATTTTCGTGGTGGCTTAAGGTGATTAAATTGGGAAATTCATTTCGGGGTGGACTACCCATAATAAGGAAATAGAGGAATGCACATCTAAGAAACCTTGGAGAAGTAAGCCCTTTAGTTAAGAAGTGATTAAAGAAAATGACCACTGACATCAAGACTGGTCGTGGTCCACGCTCACTTAATGGAGCCTAAAGAGTGGACGGTTGGGCATAGGGTGTAGTACACGAAATAAGACCAATAATCGAAAGTTACTCAGATAAGGAATAAGGGATGAAATGGAAATTTTAAGATGATGAAGGATTAAAAGCAGGTAAATGCCCCAATATAGAAAGGGCTGTAAAGAAATGAAGAAAGGAAACCTTCAAGAAATGGTAAGAAGGTTGAACGTGTAGCTCCTAAGGTGAAAATCTTTACTTTGAAGAACATGGTAGAGAATGAAACCGTAAAAAGGGAACTCCCCAAACAAAAAAATCGACACGTAGACCGAAAGGGATCAACTCGAAATAAAGAATCGTGAAATGATCATGAGCGAGTAAGAGTGGATTGAGGAAAGGGAAAGTTCTTGAGTAAAGGACGCCATTAGAAATGAGGAAGGACATAGAGATGAAGAATCCCAACGTGTCAGTAAGTAATCAGGAAACCTGATGGTTGGAACCGGGGAAAAACTAATAAGGAAGTTGGTAAGGAATGAGTAGATAAGGAAAAGCTGACATGATCATGATGTCAAAATTTATGGGACAATTGGATAACACCGAAGGTAGTTGGGGAACACTAACAGGAAATAAGAAAGGACGAAGCCACATGACTCTTAACGGTTGGAAAGGCATAAATTGTTATCGAGAAAATGTTCTAGAACTATAATGGACAAAGAAAATTCTAGAACATGTCATGCTGTTAGGGACATGTAGGTCCAACAGTCCCAAGAAAATGTGACTCAATTAAGAAAGAGTTAGTCAATTAAGCATGACAAGGTCAAACATAAAACTTGGACATGTGTTGTAGTAAACAAAAGATGGAGGAAGGACTAAAATAAGGTAAAAAGGGAGCATCAATGACCAAGGAAATAAATGGAAATGGGGAAGATCGGACATTTATGGAACATCCAATCCAATGACATGGATAAGAACCCTTAAGAAGAAGAGTCTTACCGTAAGCAGAGTAAGAAGCGGACCTAAGGATGTACCTTTGGACCAATGGATAAGACATGCCTGATGATGATCAACTCCATGGAGTGAGTAAACAATTGAAAGGAAAATAATTTCTTAGAGATGTGATTTAAAAGGGGTGAGGTGAAGGAACCACCAAAGTGGCAACATGTCAAGCAAGCCCCAAGAGGACATCAAGGGAAAAATTACTCCCGATGCAAAGGATTACTAACTTAGTTTTGGGGACAAAACCCCTAAAAAGAGGGGAGAGTTGCAAATCTTGTACTTTAAAGATAAGAAAATCGGGAAAAGAACCAGTCAAATCAAAAGAGAAAATCAAGTCGGTTAACAAACCCAAACCAGTAAAGAAAGAGTAAAATGGGAAATTGGAAAATCCCAAGTGACTCAAAAAGTAATATAAATCATGGAAAAAAAACCTTGGAACAAATGGGAAGAGAAAACCAAACCGGTTTAGGGTAAACCGGACCTAAACCAGATTGAACCGATTTGAACCATACATGAATTGAATTCTAAATTCATTTTTTGTGGTGGATTAAAGTGATCAAATTGGAAAATTAAAGCCAATATTAGATAGAAAATAAATTTAGATTAATTTAGAAATTTTTAATTTTGAAAAAAATGGTCAAATCGATCTTAAATCAACCGATTTTCACTATTAAACTGGGTTGGACCGGACTGATCCGATTTGGAACAGTGTCATCTTCTTCCTTAGGATGACAACACTGTTCATAAATGTAGAAAACTTCCTTATCCGGTGAAGATGTATCCACTCCAATCAAGCCATTTTTTGGCGAGGATAAGCTCGACCAAAATGGAAAGTGGTCGAGCAGAGGGTCCCTAAGCTCCCTATATAAAGGGCTACTCTCCATTCTTCCTCCACACACCAAAAATCACCATTCTTTCTTAATTGCTTCATTTATTCGGTGAAGCTCAAACTAGAGCTTTGACTTGGGTAGTTTTCGTAGCCTTAGAAGGCAAGGTAAAATCCTACAGACTACGGGGGAAGTCAGCTACCTGACAACAACCTCCTTTCTACCCGAAGACCATCGGAGAAGCGTCGACATAATCAAATAGTGAAGCAGCTCCGATGAACCGAAGTTACTCTATTTTGGCCGAGCTAAATTCAGCCAAATTCAGCCCTCCTCCAGCCAAACCAAGCCTTCCTGACACCCTCACGATCCTCACAGGGTATCAATAGAGCTGAAAGGTAAGCCAATTCGGCACTCCTCCGTCATTACCGGTCGGTGTTAGAGAGAGAAAGTGATGAATTTCACTGGTTAAATTCACCCTCGTTTGGACTTCAATTTTAGCAAATCTTGATCCTAGAAGGAATCTTAGTATGAGAGATACCTCCCCAGATCGAAAGCTTGGACCATCGTACATCCGACGGTAAGCTTTCGAAGCTTTCTCTCTCTACGAACAATTTTTTGGCAAAGCTCCGTTTAAGCTCATTTCGAACTCAAATCATGCAATCCAAAGCTCAATTGAATCGTATGGAAGTATAGGAACTAATCCATATCTTCAATTGGAGCAATTAACCCTGATTGAATGGCCAATTTGAAGAAAACAAATTCAGTCAGTTTGAATGGGAGAAATTGAGGGAAATTTTTGGTGAAATTGAGAATTTCAAAATTTTGAGGGACCTCTATGCAATTTCTCAAAATTGAAGGCCTATTGGCAATGAGAATGATGTTGATGGACCAATTGGTCAATTTTTGAAACATTTGGGGCCAAATTGCTATTTTTGGAAAGTAGGGGCAAAATTATAATTATTGGAAAATTGGGGACCAAATTGGAAACTAGGAAAACTTAAGCCCCTTACACAATTTTGTGTAAATTGAGGATTCAAAGGGGATACTAGAAACCCTGGGACTTAATTTGGATAAAAGTTAGCATTAGGGACCTAAAGTAAAGAAAAATTAACTTTTGGGACCTAAGTGCAAAAAACCAACAATTTTGAGCCTAGTCGCTCATACGTGAGAAAATGATGGTTTTCATCCCAAACCTTAATTGATAAGGATACCCAAATCGTGTAGGGGCACAAGAGAACAAAATGCCAGCATGGAAAAGCTACCGTGGACTTGGAAAATTGACTAAGGACGAACACACCATGGTCATCAAGTGAGTGAGAATTTTAAATATCATACTCGGTTGGGGTGATTAGCAAGTTTAAAAGTTAAAAACCTACTTACTATTGTGAGTGGGGTAATGTACAGATCATACTGGTTGGGATGATGATCATTATCTTTAACGGATAAAATCTACTTACTGGTTGTATGTAGAGATAATCATACCCGGTTGGTATGATGAGTTTCCTTGAGTAAAGGGGAAACCCACCTACCAGTTGTAAGCGGAGATATCGTCACACCCAGTTGGTGTGAAGAGTTGAAAGTGATGTTTTGTCAGAAGTATTCTCCCCTGACTATGTGTCAATGCTTAAAATATTTGTGAGACCTTCTTGACGGAAGCTATAATAGATCAAATAGGCTAGGGGCCTCAATTTTTGAACTCAAGGGGCTAAATGCCCATTTTTGGAAAAACACATGTAGTGGGCCCAAGGCTAGTGTGCACGACCAGAAGCTAGTAAATAAACTTGATTAAGAAAGAGCCATGAAAATTTCTAATGAAATTGATTGTGTGATCTCGCAATGGTACCGAGTTAGGACCAACAATGCTCAATGGACTGACAGTAGCGCAAGAGGGCTAGGTCGACAGATCGGCCTAAACAAATAGTTGTAGGTCGGGTTGAGCGTCAGGGTCGTTGGACCATTAGAACCAAAGGTTATGGCTATGTGTGAAAAACTCTTATTTCTACATGCACTTGTGGTACGTGACCATCAAGACGCCCTAGAGGGGTAGTAATGGGTCCCAAGGGCTGTTGGACAACATGGGGGCGATAAGGGAAATTTGTCGTGTTAGTCAGTCATGAAGCTATGGGTGCTTCTTGTGCATGAGACTGGGGTGGGGTCAGGATGAGATCTCTGTCCTCATACGGACACAAAGTATTTTGGTTCTATGGTTTGAAAGTCTGGGACGTTCACTCAAACTACGAGTAAAAGTCAGGATACTATAGACGGTTTGTGCAAGACTTTTCTAAGATAGCAACTCCTCTAACTCGACTCACTAGAAAGGAAGCTGAGTAAAAATGGAAAGAGAGTAGTGAGAAGTCTTTTCAAGAGTTAAAGACCTGACTAACAACCGCACCAGTACTCTCCTTACCTGATCCTAATGCAAGATAGTACAAGTCTATAGTGATGCATCCGGACAAGGGCATGGATGTGTCTTAATGCAACAAGAGAAAGTTATCGTTTATGCCTCGCAACAATTGAAGGTACATGAAAGAAATTACCTAACTCATGACTTGGAATTAGTTGCAATAGTGTTTGCCCTAAAGTTATGGCGACACTACCTTTACGGGGTTAAGTGTAGGATATACACAGATCACAAGAGTCTTAAGTACTTCCTAACTCAAAAGGAGTTAAATCTCTACTAGAGGAGATGGCTAGAATTGGTGAGGGATTATGACCTTATGATAGAGTATCACCCCAGAAAGGCAAATGTGGTAGTAGATGCCTTAAGTCGCAAGTACCAAACTGAGGCGACTCAAGTAAAGACAAGTTACCTACCATTATTGCAACAATTGGGAAGGATAGAGGTGGACCTGAGGATGGACAAGCAGGAAAAATGCTTGGTGGCTAATGTGGTAGTGAGGCCTAGTCTAACCGAGCATATTAAGGCTCAACAAAAGGCTGATAAAGAACTTCATTCTTATTTGGACCCGGTTAATAGAGAAAGGAAACCGGACTACGACTTGTGAGGTGATGAAGTACTAACCTACAAGTGTAGGGTATGTGTGCCTCAAGATAAGGAGTTGAAGAGGTTAATTTTGGAAGAGGCACACGATTCGGTGTATGCAATGCATCCGAGCAGTAACAAAATGTACTGCACCCTCAAACAAGGATACTGGTGGAAAGGCATGAAGAGGGACATTGTGGAATATATAGCACGATGTTTGTCCTGTCAATAGATAAAAGTAGAGCATCAGAAACCGTCAGGACTACTACAACCCTTACCAATTCTATAGTGGAAATGGGAGCACATCACCATGGACTTCGTTACGGGTCTACCGATGATGAGAAAGGGTCGAGATGTGATTTGGGTCATCGTGGATAGATTGACCAAATCAGCTCATTTCCTTTCTATAAGAGTGACGGTCATAGTAGAAAAGTTGGTCGTCTTATACATGAGGGAAATTGTAAGACTTCATGGTGTTCCGGTGATTATAGTATTGGATAGAGATCTGAGATTTACTTCAAGGTTTTGGCCAAGGTTACAAAATTCCATGGGAACCAAGCTTATTATGAGCACATCATTCCACCCTCAAACAGATGGACAATCTAAGCGAACCATCCAAACCTTGGAAGACATGCTGAGAGCGTGCATACTCACCATAAATAAAAGCTAGAAGGAATACTTGTGCCTGATGGAATTTGCTTACAATAATAGTTATCAAGCCAGTATTCAGATGGCTCCCTATGAAGCCCTTTAGGACGATCATGTCGTACCCCTCTATTTTGGGAAGAAGTGGGGGAAAGGAAGTTAGAAAGGGTAGAAAAAATTGAGGATGCTACAAAGAAGATAGAATTAATAAGGAGTCGTCTTAAGACCGCACAGGACAAGCAAAAGAGTTATGTAGACAATCGAAGGAAAGATTTGGAGTTCGAGGTGGGAGATCAAGTATTCCTCAAAGTATCCCCATGGAGGGGAATACTTAGGTTTCAGCAAAGGGGAAAGTTGAAACCAAGATATATCAGTCCATATCCCATCGTTCAAAGGAAAGGACTAGTAGCTTATAAATTGGAACTACCTCGACCTACAGAGAATACATGATGTATTCCACATCTCAGTGCTTCGAAAATATCAGCCTGATCATAGTCATGTATTGGACCGACCACCATTAGAACTGGAAGATAACCTGACCTATCAAATAGAACTGGTACGAATCATCGACCGGAGGGACAAGAATTTAAGGTAAAAGAGAATCTCTATAATCAAGGTTTTGTGGCAAAACGGACCGGTGCAAGAAGGGACATGGGAAACTAAGAGTATGATGAGGGATAGATACCATCAATTATTTAACATGTAACTATTTTGGGGAAAAAACCCCTAAAAGGAGGGGAGAGTTGTAAACCCCGTCCTTTGATAATAAGAAAACCGGGGAAAGAACCGGTTATTTTCAAATTGAAAACCAAGCCAGTCTACAAACTCGAACCAATAGAGAAATTGTAAACCGGGAAATTTATGGATCCTGAGTGACCCAATTAGTCCCAAAAGTCATGGAAATGGACTTAAGAATGAATTGGAGGTGAAAACCAAACTTGTTCAGGTGAACCGGGTCCGAACCGAATTGAACCAGTTTGGACCTGTTTGAACAACTATTGAACTGGATACTAAATTCATTTTTCTAAGTGACTTAAAAAATTCAAATTTGATATTTGAGGTGACCATTGGATAGAAAATGAAAATTATAAATTTTTAGATTTGAAAATTTTGGTCGAATTGGGGGTGAACCGGTCGATTTAAGCTTTGAACCCGGTTTAGACCGGTCTAGTCCGGTTTGGAACAATGTCGTCTTTTTCCTTTGGATGACAGCACTGTTCACTTGCGAAAAAATGTGCAGCACCGGCGTAGCTGAAAAGTCTCCAGCTAGGGAATTTCAAGCAATGAATAACCGCCATTAAGGCACCGATCAGAAGGTCAAGAAGTCCCTGAGCTTCCTATATAAAGAGTCCCTCCTCATTCATCCTCTCCACACCTGAAAACTACATTCTCTCTCATCTGCTTAGTTTTCTGGTGAAGCTCAAACCAGAGCTCTGATATAGGATCATTTTTGAGCCAAAGAAGGTGTGGTCAGGTTCTTTAGAAGTGGGGAGAAGTCAACTTCACACTTGTAGTCTCCATTTGCTCCAAGAGTCACTGGAGAAATGTCGGCATGATTGAACAATGAAGCAGCTCTGACGGACTGAAGCTGCCTTATTTTTGCCAAGGTAAAATCAGCCAATTTGAGCCCTCCTCAAGGCAAACCAAGCTCTCCCAACACCTGCTCAACCCTCCCATAGCCCAATTAGGACTAGAAGGTAAGTTGATTCGGCTCCCCTCTGCAATTTCCGACCGGTGCTAGAGAGAGAACCGACATAATTTCAATGAAGGGATTATAATCCAATTTGGTATCAATTGATGCAATTCTTGATCTTAGGAGGAACCTTAATACACATGCTATCTGCCCAGATCGAAAGCTCAGACCGCGCCGCCCCCGACGGTGTGCAATTGAAGCCTTCTCTCTCTACGTTCTATTTTTCAGCGAAGCTCCGTTTGAGCTCGTTCTAGTGTCAAAACTTACGATTCAAAGTGCTATTGAATCGTATGAAGATGTAGAAACTCAATTTTAATTCAATTTCAACAATTAGAAGTGTTTGATTGGTCAATTTGATGAAATAAAATTTGACTATGTTAGTAAGTTGAAATTGGGGGAAATTATGGGAAAAATTGGAGATTTTTGAAAATTTGAGGGACCAAAATGCAATTTTGTAAAATTGAAGGACAATTGGGCATAATAAGAGTGTTAGAGGACCAATTGAGAAAATTTTAGAATTTTTGGGGTAAAACTTACCATTTTTGTAAAGTAAGGACAATATGGTAATTTTGGAAAATTTGTGGGCAAAATTGGGAATTTAGGAAACTTGAACCCCTTTTTATGAAATTGAGGTCCCAAGAAGAATGTTAAAAGTATCAGGACTCAATTTGGGGAAAACTGACAATTGGGGCCTAAAGAAAAAGGAAAAATAACTGTAGGGGTCAATTTACAAATATTGGAAAAATTGTGAATTAAGTCATTCATACTGAATGAGGTGACGAAGTCAGATGATAATGAACAATGATTTTCATTTCGTGTAGGAACACCAGACATCGGGAACGCCAACTGAGGTTAAGATCACAAGGGACAAAAACCTACTTAGTGGAATTTCATTGCACGATCAGGTGAGTGGGATTTTTATATCATACCTGTTTGGGATGATAAGTACCTCAAAAATAAAAACCCACTACTTAGTGGTATTTTAACATCACAATTTAGAGTAGTGGTGTGAAAATGACATGGAAAAACTATTTACTGGTTGTAAGTAGATGATACCCGATTGGTATGATGAAACTTCCTTAAAGGAAGTGGAAAACCCGTTCATCGGTTATAAGCGAAGATATCCTCATACTTGGTTGGTATGATGGATAGTTAAAAATATATTTTTGTCAGAAATGCTCTCCCCTAACTGTGTGCCACTGCTTAAACGATTTGGGAGACCTTCTCGACACGAGCTTGAATAACTCTGTTAGGCCAGAGGCCACGATTTTAGAACTTGGGGGCTATTATGCCCAATTTTAAAAATCTCGAACAGTGGGCCATAGGCCAGTTGGCACGAGCAGGAGCTCGTAAACAAACATGAATTATATGCCATGAAAACTTGAATAATTGAATTGTTTGGTCATGGTACCAAGACAATATTAACATACTCAGTCAATTAGCAGCAGTGCGATATGACAAGTCTTTGGACTAGTCAAGACAAACAGCTGTAAGTTGAGTTGAGGGTCAGGGTCGTTGGACTAGTGGCGCCACAAATTATATAGCATGATGTGGAAATACTGATTGTGCATGCATTGTGATTACAAGACCTTCAAGATGCCCAAGAGGGGTAGTGATGCATCCTAGAGCCCTGGATGAACTGGTGGATATATGGGCAATTAGTCGTACCAGGTGACCTTGCAAAGCTCGACGTAGCTTCAAGCGCACGAGACCGGGGTGGGGACGAGATGAGGTCTCTGTCCTCATATGGAAACAAAGAACTATTGCGGGATTGAGGGTCGGGTGTCGTGAACATCCACTCATCCTCAGGGTAGAAGTGGACATACTTTAATCTAGGTGGCCGGTAAAGTCGCTCCGACACCACAAGTGGGTTCAGTGGACGTACTAGCTAGCGATTGTGTGATTAATCTTCATGATGAAGGAAGTGTGTTTGGTGATGATACATTGTGATTAATAAGAAATGGTGATAAAAACTTAAGTTTGAAATGAAAGGATTTTAAAGGAAAATAATGAGTCTAGCACACTCCAAAACCAACATTTTTCGTAAAATTTAAATTCTTGAAAACCCATTAACTAAGTCATTGTTCTCACCCCCTCCCTTATCTCCCTTTTGGGAAATCTTAGAAAGCCTACCTCAAGGGACCTTCAACTAATACACCTGTGAGACAAGTATGAATTGTTTAAAATTTTATGCAATTTTGATTTATGTGTTCTAGGAAAGGTTCAGATTTAAAGGACGCCTTACTATTCACGGTTTATAAATAAGGGAAAACCCTCAGTAAACCAGAAGGGTGGCGGGTTGATCACGGGGATCTGACCAAATTAGATCGGGTATGACACACCGATTATGGATAATGAGGAAAAATGGTTTTGAAAACCGAGAATTTGATGAATAAATAATATTAAAGGAAATAAGGAGTCTGGCACACTACAATTAAAAATTATTTTATTAAAACTCTTTTTTAAACACCCATTCAATGAGTTGTAGAAACTCACCCCTCCCTTTTTATCCGTTTTCAGGAGTAGAGAATATAACTAGAGATAATACAAGGATCTTCCCTCTGTCAAGTACACTTAAAAGTATTTTCTTTTTAATCTTGCATTTTTATTGATATATGTTATTACAGGGAATAAGGTTAAAATTTCACATGGCTACTCTTGATTAAAAAAAGGGAGAAACCTTTCTTGAACTAAGGGAGCGGCGGGTTGATGTCGGGGATATGACCAAACCATTTCAGGGCATGACATGACCAATTTTCGAAAATGACACATTTTATTTCATATTATAAAAGTGATGATTTATCAAAGTTTTTCGACTTGTTCTTTAAAGAGGTTAGATTGCATTGTGTATAGAACGAAACTCTTTAATCGCGATTCTAAATTCTTTAGTTACATTTGTAAGAACTTGTGGGGGTAAAAATTAGGAATAAAATTTTTATTTTCAACTTTTTATCAGTCACATATTGATGATGGTCTAAACTAATGAATAAAACATTAGGTAATTTTTTACATGATATCATAAAAAAGAACTTGATTATGGAGACTTATCGTGCCAAAAGTCAGGGAAGCTCGACGTAGCTTCAAGTGCATGAGACCGGGGTGGGGTCGGGATGAGGTCTCTATCCTCTTACGAATACAGAGTTGATTTCTGGTTTGAGGGTCGAGTGTCATGAACATCCACTCATTTCTAGGGTAGAAGTGGACGAGCTTCTATCTAGGTGGCTGGTAAAGTCACTCCAACGTCACAAGTGGGTGTAGTGGACGGACTGCCCTGCGAATGTGTGATTCCCTTCATGATGAAGAGCGTGTGTTGTCTGTTAAACACACCTATGGTGGATAATGAGGAAAAGTGTTTGGAAATCAAAATTTGAAGAAGAAATGATCATAAAGGAAATAAGGAGTCTGTCACACACTAATCAAAAACTATTTTTATGAAAACTCATTTTCAAAACCCATTCACTGAGTTGTAGAAACTCACCCTCCTTTTCTATCCCTTTTTAGGAGTAGATAGAATGATAAAGGAAAACACTAGGACTTACCTCTTGTCAAGTATGCTTAAAAGTATTTTTTTAAGCTTGCATTTTTATTGATATATTTTATTATAGGGAACAAGTTTAAAAATTTTGCCTATCTTCTCTTGATTAAAGAAAGGGGGGAAACCCCTCTTGAACGAAGGGAGCGACGGGTTGATCATGAGGATTCGACCAAATCGGGTTGGGGTGTGACAAATTGAGTGGTATTAGAGCTCAGTTCCCTTGATGCATTATTGTAAATCTCGCCCTTTTGAGTTAAGGAGAACCGAGAAAAGAACCCGTCAAACTGAGTAAGAAAACCGAACCGGTTTACAAACCCGATCATTTGGGAATAAGCAATTTGGAAATTTACAACTTCTAGGTAATCGAAAGGGTTCCTAAAACCACATCGGTTCAGATGAACTAGATCCCATCAGATCACCGAAGTTAAGTGTGCTTGCGTGAGAGTAGTGCGAGGATGGTTGACCTATATAATTTTACACAATTTTACACCTATATAAAGAGCTCATCCTCATTCATTCTCCTAACACTTGAACACATCTCTCTCTCTCTCTCTCTCTCTGTACTGTTCCATTTCCCAGTGAAACTCAAACCATAGCTTCGACTTGAGCATTTTTTAACCTTGGATGGAAAGGTTGGGCTCTGTAGAACTAGGGAGAAGTTGACTACAGGCCTGTAGTCTTGGTTTGCTCCAAGGGTCGCCGGAGAAGCATCGACATGATGGAACAGTGAAGCAGCTCCGGCAGACCAAAGCAGCCCTATTTCGGTCAAGCTGAAATTGGCCAATTCAAGCCCTCCTCAGACCGAACCAAGCCATCTCAACCCTTTCTCAGCCCTCATATAGCTGAATTAGAATGAAATGCTAAGCCAATTCAGCTCCCTTCTATAATTTTCGACCAGTATTAGAGAGAGAACCGATAGATTTTCAGTGAGGAAATTCTAACACAATTTAGTATCAATAGATGCCATTCTTGATTCTAGGATGAACCTCAATACAAGAGCTATCTGCCAGATCAAAACCTCAGACCGCTGTGCCCCCGACAATAAGCTTTCTCTCTCTATAGTCTATTTTTCGGAAAAGTTCCGTTTGAGCTCGTTCCAACGTTTAAGCTTGCGATTCAATGTGCTATGGAATCGTATGAACATGTAGAAACTCAATTTCAACTTCAGTTTCAATGGTTAGAAGTGTTTGAATAGTCAATTTGATGAAATCAAATTCAGATGTGTTAGGGAGTTGAAATTGAGGGAAATTGGGTATTTTCAAAAATTCGAAGGACCAAAATACAATTTTATAAAATTGATGGTCAATTGGGCATGACAAGAATGTTAGAAGGCCAATTGAGGAATTTTAGAATATTTGGGGTAAAACTTCCATTTTTGTAAAGGAAGGGCAAAATGGTAATTTTGACAAACTAGGGGGACCACATTAGAAATTTGGGAAATTAAACCCTTTTTTGTAAAATTGAATAAATTCAGGCCCCCATGGGAATTTTAAAAGTGTTGGGACTGAATTTGAGGAAAAATTAGCATTATAGACTTAAAGTTAAAGAAAAATAACTTTAAGAACCTAATTAGAAATAAATAAAAAGTGTGGTTTTCTTATTCAATTGCAATGAATGAAAGCTATTAGGCCGAGGGATAATGAACAAGGATGTTCATATCATGTAGGAATACGAAGTACCAGGAACGCTAGCAAGGACAAGCTCGCGTGAATACAAAGGACTAGTGTAGTGGAATTCGCTGCATTAACCGTGAGTGGGTTATTCACATCATTCCCAGTTGGGATGATGAACACCTTTTTCTTAATTGGAAGCCACCGAGAGTGAGACTTTTAACATCATACCTGATTGGGGTGATGGGCAAATTAAGCTAAAAACCACTTACCAGTTGTGAGTGAGATTTTATATCATACCCGGTTGGGGATGATAAGTACCTCGAAATGAAAACTCACTACCAAGTGGTATTTTAAACATCAAAACCTAGAAGAGTGATGTGAAAATCATGCATAAAAACTATTTACCGGTTGTATGTAGATCATACCCGATTGGTATGATGAAACTTCCTCGAAGGAAGTTGAAAACCCATTCATCGGTTACGAGCGGAGATGTCCTTGTACCCGGTCGGAATAATGGACAGTTGAAAACATATTTTTGTTAGAAGTGCCCTCCCCTGACTGTGTGCCAATGCTTAAATGATTTGGGAGACCTTCTTGACGGGAGCTCGAATAGCTCTTATAGGCTAGGGGAATGTCTGGTTTTGAAAAATCTCGAACAAGTGGGCCATAGGCCAATGCGCACGTGCAGGAGCTCGTAAACAAACATGAGATATGTGCCATAAAACTTTAATAAATGAATTGTTTGGCGATGGTACCAAGACAATACCAACATACTCAGTTAACTAGTGGCATTGTGATATGACAGGTCGACAGACCAGTCGAGACAAACAACTGCGGGTTGAGTTGAGGGTTAGGGTCGTTGGACTAGTGGCACCACAGATTATATTACATGATAAGAAAATACTGATTGTGCATGCATTGTGATTACGAGATCATCAAAACTCCCAAGATGGGTAGTGATGCATCCTAAGGGAATTTGAGGACCTGGTAGGTATAAAGGCAGTTCATTGTACCAGGTGACCGTGCGAAATTTGGAGTAGCACCAAGTGCATGAGACCGGGGTGGGGACAGGATGAGGTCTCTGTCCTCATACGAACACAGAGAATTGATTTTGTGATTGAGGGTCGGGTGTCATGTACATCCACTCATTTTCAAGGTAGAAGTGGACATGCTTCTATCTTGGTGGCAGGTAAAGTCGCTCTGACGCCACAAGCGAGTTATGTGGACATGCTGACATGTGAATGTGTGTTTGACCTTCATGATAAAGGTTGTGTGTTGGGTGATGACACACTGTGATTAATAAGGAAATGATGGTAAAAATTGAGATTTGAAATGAAAGGTTTTTGAAAGAAAGGAGTCTCACACACTCTAATACATGTCTTTTTCCTAAAAGTTAAAAGTTTTGAAAACCCATTAACTGAGTAGTTGTACTCACCCCATCCCTTATATCCCTTTCAAGAAATTTCAGAAAGCCTACCCTTAAAGACCATCCACTAAGACACCTGGGAGACAAGTATGATAAATTTAAAATATTATGCAGTTTTGATTTATGTTATTCCAAGAAAAGGTGTAGGTTGAAAGGACGCCTTACTCTTTACGATTTATAATAAGGGGAAACCCTTTAATAAATCGGGAGAGTGGCGGGTTCATCACGGGGATCCGACCAAACCGGGTCGGGGCATGACAACTAGAATAGTATCAGAGCCTGTTTCCTCGAATACATAATTAACACTAGAAAATATAGTAACTAATATCTTAAAATTTTCAGATGGCTCCTAGGAGAGGAACCGATAAAACTAGGAATGACTCTACTCAATACCTTGTCCTCATAGGAAGACAACCCTAGATGCTTCCCAAATGCCTGAAGCATGGTAGGAATCTCAAAAGACCAAATGGGGAAGTATCCAGGAAAATGGTGCTAGGACATATTGAGGGCACAACTCTAAGTACAAAGGAAGCCAAGAGTGAAGATATAAACGCCAACAAAAGGCATATAACCTTACCTAGGAGGATGCTTATCAATAATCTCATAGCTCCCTATTTATTTTATGACCACTTTCTGTAATAGGGCAAATACCCCAATATATTGTACTATTCTATTAATGAAGTACTCCCAATTCTTAGAAATCTTGTCTCTCAAAAAATGTAATCTTGTTGGGAAGATGGCCCCAAGAAAAGTAACCAAACAAAACCGTAATTCCCTAGACACCACGGAGATCAAGGATAAATGAATGAATCAAAGAGATTATTAGGCAAAGAAGGCATGACAAGAAAACTATCATGGTAAGGAGTATAGGAGAACTCTTGGAGTAACTAAGCAAGAAACAACCTATTATAAGGTACAAAGGAGATAGGACATGAAGGATTGTCCCACACCACTAGGATTTAGAACAATACTTTAAAAGAAAGACGTCCTCACAACTATAGGAAATTCAAAAGGATACCATCCCAAGAAACACGACTCTAGCTCGTAGTTTCAACCACAGACAGGAGGAAGCTCTTCAAGATCTTAGCGAAGTGGCAAGAAGGAAAAAAAAAGCTAAAGGTAGGACATCAACAAAACCACAAACTGAACAAAAAGGTAGCATAAGAGAATCCTCCCTTAAGGAAGAAATTCCAACAATTTAGGAGCAAAGAAAGGAGTACATCCATAAGAGAAGACAAGCCTAGCAATTGACGATAAATAGGATGTCCTGAGATTGCAAGTGCAACATCTTTTGGAAAAAGTAGAGAAGTCAAAATTGGAGTCTCTGGCCAACGTAGCAAAAATAAGCAAACCATAATAACAAGATAGTCAAAGAGAATGAATGATGCCCTAAGGAGGACTGGGAAGTAGTAAGGAATACACCCTAAAAAGGGCACTGGAAGGATCATTAAGGACAGGAAGGTTCAAGAGACAACTGCCTCAAGAGAATTAGACAAGGTGAATAGTAGGGACGAGGCAGATAACGAACTACCCTTGTGAGGGTTATAGAGTAAACTCCAGCAAAGAAGGAAGAGGTGGAATGGCCAAATATTGGAGAAAAGAAGGATGAAAGAAATCCTTAAAAGGACCAATGACCGAATTAACAATGAAATTCAAGCTAAGAAAGGAGTAGGTAAGCCTTTCACATAATGGTTAAGAAATCTTGAAACAAGGAAAGTTTAAACTCTCCCTGTAAGAAATAGACGTGTACTGTGGTATGAGTAGGGATGCAGATAGAGAACCAAAGATATACCTGCAAAATTTCAAGAGCAAGGATAAACAAAAGAGGATGACATCAAAGGTTGCCATTTAAAGGTTGATATTCCCTAGAACCAAGGAAAATGGGGAGAGTCCTACTGAGGAAATAAAGCTTGGAAAGGCATAAGTATCCCAACTAAGAGATAACGGAACCATGTGAAAGGGAAAAAGTGATAAACTTACGAATGAAGCACAAGCTGAGGTGAAAGAACCAAGAAAACATACTGGGATGACCCAAGAAAACAGGTTAAAAGGAATGGGGAAATAGGAATTTAGCATCAAAAGATGCAGTGACAAGTAAGAATTAGTGGACTACCTATACTAAGGTAATAAAGGAAAGAACATCTGAGAAACATTGGAAAAGCAAGTCTTCCAAATAAGATGTGTCTAAGGAGAAATAACCACGATTATTGAGACATGTCGTAGTCTCATGCGCATAATGAAGCCTAAAGAGTGGACAGTTGAGCATAGTATGAAGTACGCAAAATAAGACTAATAAGATCCTCAAATAAAGAATAAGGGATGAAATGGAATTTTAAGATGGGGAAGTATTCTAAGCGGGCAAATGCCACAGTATAGAAGGAAAAGTAAGGAAACGGAGGAAGAAACCATCAAGGAATGGTAAGAAGGTTGAACATGTAGCTCCTAAAATAAGTCTCTACCTTGAGGGACATAGTGGAGAATGAAACCGTAAAAAGGGAACTCCTCAAACAAAACAATAGACAAATATACCAAAAGGGGTCAAATGGGAATAATGAGCTAAGAAATGATTACAAACAAGTAAGAGTGGATTAAGGACAAAGGAAAATCCTTGAGTAAAGGATGTCATTGGGAATGAGGGTGGACCTAAGAAAGGATGAATCCTAGCATGTCAGTAAATCATCTGGAAACCAAATAATTAGAACTAGAAAGACTCAAATAAGGAAGTTGAGAAAGGACGAGTGGGTAAGGAGAAACAACATAGTTTTGTAAGTTGATTGGATAACGGTAAAGGTAGTCGATGAATACTACCAAAAGAAGAGAGGAATGAAGTTATACAATCCCTGAGAGGTTGGAAAATTGGGAATAGCCCTAAAGGAGGTGTTCTAGAAATCTAATGGACATAGAGACAAGATCTAGAAAATATCATGCTTTAAGGGGCAGTTAAACCCAACAGTCCCAAGGAAAACATGTCTCAAAATAAGGAATATTTTGTTAGTCATCATGACAAAGTCATACATAAAATTTGGACTGAATTGTAATGAGCAACAGATGAAGGATGAGTCAAAATAGGGTAAAAAGGTGAGGACAAAGAAATCTATGAAAATAGGTACGTAATGCTCTAACGGATGTCGAGCTAAGGGTTTCAACGACAAAGAGGTTAACTAGACACGTGAATGGTTAGGTATCTTAGAACTCCCAAATCTTGAGTATAGGACCTCAAAGGGAAAAATGTTGCTCTAAGTAAAGAATGATGTGAATATAAGAATATACCCTGAAGTAAGGTATGTCTAGTTATGATAAACTCCATGGAGGGAGCAAATAATATAAAGGAAAAGAAATTCCTTAAGTGAAGGATGTAAAAAGGGCTAATTGAAAGAACAAGAGAAGAGTTTGCATGTTAAGAAATCAACAAATGGACATCAAAGAAAATGGTTCCTCATGCAAGGTTGCTAATTAAGTTTTGGGGACAAAACTACTAAAAGGAGGGGAGAGTTGTAAACCCTGCCCTTTTGAGTTAAGGAAAATAGGGAAAAGAACTGGTTAAACCAAGTAAGAAAACTGAGCTGGTTTAAAAATCCGATCATTTGGGAATAAGCAATATGGAAATTTACAACTTTTGGGTTATCCAAAGGATTCCTAAAACCTTGGAACAAAACCTTAAGACAAATTAGTAGAGAAAAACCAGATTGGTTTAGATGAACCAGATCCCATAAGAACAACCAAATTAAATTATTGGAATTAATACCAATAATTTAAGGCAACATTAATACTAGTAATAAATCTCCCCCATTTAATACACAATTTTACACCTATATAAAGAGCTCATCCCTATTCATTCTCCTCACATGTGAACACCTCTCTCTCTCTCTCTACTGCTCCATTTCCTGGTGAAGCACGAACCAGAGCTTCGACTTGAGCATTTTCTTAACCTCAAAAGGAGAGGTCGGGCTCTTTAGAACCGGGCAGAAGTCAGCTACATGCCTATAGTCTTCGTTTGCTCTGAGGGTCGCCGGAGAAGTGCTGACATGATGGAACAGTGAAGTAGCTCCGGCAGACTAAAGCTGCCCTATTTCAGCCAAGCTAAAATTGGCCAATTCGAGCCATCCCAACCCTTCCTCCGCCCTCCCACAGCCAAATTAGAATGGAAAGGTAAGCCAATTCGGCTCCCCTCTATAATTTTTACTGGTGTTAGAGAGAGAACTGGTAGAATTTCAATGAGGAAATTCTAACTCAATTCGGCATCAATTGATGCAATTCTTGATTCTAGAATGAACCTCAGAACAAGAGCTATCTGCCCAGATCGAAAGCTTGGATCGCCGTGCCCCTGACGGTAAGCTTTCTCTCTCTATTGTCTATTTTCCGGTGAAGTTTCGTTTGAGCTCATTCCGGCGTTTAAGCTTGCGACTCAAAGTGCTATGGAATCATATGAACATGTAGAAATTCAACTTTAACTTTAATTTCAATGATTAGAAGTGTTAGATCAGTCAATTTGATGAAACCAAAATGCAATTTTATAAAATTGAGGGCAATTGGGCATGATAAGAATGTTAGAAGGCCAATTGACAGATTTTAGAATTTTTGGGGTAAATCTTACAATTTTTGTAAAGGAAGGGCAAAATGGTAATTTTGAAAACCTTGGGGGACCAAATTGGAAATTTGGGAAATTAAATCCCTTTATGTGAAATTAAATAAATTGAGGTCCCCATGGAAATTTTAAAAGTTTTGGGACTCAATTTGAGGAAAAATCTGCATTAGGGACTTAAAGTTAAAGAAAAATAACTTTAGGGACCTAATTGCAAATAAATAAAAAGTTTAATTTTCTCATTCAATTGGAATGAATGAAGGCTATTAGGCCGAGGGATAATGAACAAGTATGTTCATATTATGTAGGAATACGAAATACCAGGAACGCTAGTAAGGACATGCTCGCGTGAATACAAATGACCGATCTAGTGGAATTCACTGCATTAACCGTGAGTGGGTTATTCACATCATTCCCGGTTGGGATGATAAGTACCTTTTTCTTAATTGGAAGCCACCGTGAGTGGGACTTTTAACATCATACCCGATTGGGGTGATGGGCAAATTAAGCTAAAAACCACTTACCCGTTGTGAATGGGATTTTTAACATACCCGATTGGGGATGATAAGTACCTCGAAATGAAAACCCACTACCAAGTGGTATTTTAAACATCACAACTTAGAAGAGTGATGTGAAAATCATGCGGAAAAACTACTTACTGGTTTTAAGTAGATTATACTCGGTTGGTATGATGAAACTTCCTCGAAGGAAGTTGAAAACCCGGTCATCAGTTATGAGCGGAGATGTCCTTATACCCAGTCGGTATAATGGACAATTGAAAACATATTTTTGTCAGAAGTGCTCTCCCCTGACTGAGTGCAAATGCATAAATGATTTGGGAGACCTTCTTGATGGGAGCTCGGATAGCTCTTATAGGACGGGAGCCTCATCTTTTGAACTTGGGGGGCTATTATGCCCAATTTTGAAAAATCTCGAACAAGTGGGCCATAGGCCTGTGGGCACGAGCAGGAGCTCGTAAACAAACATGAGATATGTTCCATAAAACTTTAATAAATGAATTGTTTGGCCATGGTACCAAGGCAAGACCGACATACTTAGTCAACTAGCGGCAGTGCGACATGATAGGTCGACAGACCAGTCAAGGCAAACAATTGCGGGTTGAGGTGAGGGTCGTGGCCATTGGACTAGTGGCACCACATATTATATAGCATGATAAGAAAATATTGATTGTGCATGCACTGTGATTACAGGAACATCAAGACTCCCAGGATTGGTAGTGATGCCTCCTAAGAGCACTGGACGACTTGGTGGGTATAAGGGTAGTTCGTCGTACTAGGTGACCGTGCAAAATTTGGAGTAGCACCAAGCGCTTGAGACCAGGGTGGGGACAAAATGAGGTCTCTGTCCTCATACGGACACAGAGATTTGATTTTGGGATTGAGGGTCGGAAGTCACGTACATCCACTCATTCCCAAGGTAGAGGTAGACGTGTTTCTATATAGGTGGCTGGTAAAGTCGCTCCGACGCCACAAGTGGGTTCAGTGGACGTACTAGCCTGCGAATGTGTGTTTAACCTTCATGATGACGGATGTGTGTTGGGTGATGACACACCATGATTAATAAGAAAATGGTGGTAAAAATTGAGTTTTAAAATGAAAGGTTTTTTTTTTTGGAAGAAAGGAGTCTTGCACACTTCAATACAAATCTTTTTCCTAAAAGTTAAAAGTTTTGAAAACCCATTCACTGAGTAGTCATACTCACCCCCTCCCTTATATCCCTTTTAGGAAATTCCGAAAAGTCTACCCTTAGAGATCCACTAAGACGCCTGTGAGACATGTATAATAAATTTAAAATATTATGCAGTTTTGATTTATGTTATTCCAAGAAAAGGTGTACGTTGAAAGGATGCCTTACTCTTTACCATTTATAATAAGGGGAAACCCTTTAATAAATCGGGAGAGTGGCAGGTTCATCATAGGGATCAGACCAAACTGGGTCAGGGTGTGACAATTATCAATACTATGCTGTGATACTAATGAAACCTCAATTCCCGTGTAGAAAGGAGAATACCTAGAGAGTTTGCCGTGAAATCCATTCCTCCACACTTGACCTTGAAAAAGATGCCTACCCCTAGGTAGGCAGCTGTTCAACAATTTTTGCAGGGCGAAAAGAGAGGATATGGTCGAGGATTATGGAAACTCGTGGGAGCCCTACTAGGACCCTAGAGCATTACATATCCTCCTCTAAGATAAGAGAAACCTATTCCTTCCTCAAGGAGCCCAACACCTCCTCCAGCCCCACAACAACTAGAGAGAAATCCCACTAAGAAGGAGGCTTGGGACAACTATTGGGATGCTTATGCAACCTTCATGAAAGTCCACCAAGTATCCCCACCTAGTCAATCTAGCTTCAATCCTTCTCAATGGACGAAGTGGACATATGAGTGTGAGGCTGAGGTGTTAAGGCGGTACGGACTGGAGGCCATACATGAAGTTTGTCCCCTAAGGGAATATAGATGGACTTCAAACAGTTCCTCAAAGCCATCAGACCATGAATCTCGTAATCGTTCCAAGGCTAACTCCCGGTCTTTGACCCCAAGGGACTAGGGAGTAAAAAATCTCTATAATAAGCCAAGTATGGCGAGAAACTATTTCGTGAATAAATGAAAATCCGATTTTTCCTTGAATAAAATTTTAGTCTCCTTGATAAATACAATTAATAGAAATAGGGTATGCCAATAATGATCAGAGTAACGGATAGAAAAGGGATCACCTAAGGAAGGAAAACTGCAGGTCACTACTAGTTAACCCAACCTTTAAAGTAGCCAAGTAAGTTTCCCCATCCAGAGAATGGAAAACAAGACAATAAGACTTTGAAAGAAATTCTAGAAGAGTCTACCTAGAGTTTTCCAAGGAAGACATATCCTAACTAAGGGAAGGATGAAGAAGTCTGGTGCAAGCGAAGTAAGCATCAAAGGGTATGGGACTAGTGGAAGTCTAAGGAGTTAAGGAAAGACTATGGATAAAAGTAAGGAAAACAAGAAGGATTGGACTATTCCAGGGGAAACCAATGGAATGGAAGCTGATTAGGAAGAAAGTAAGAAAGACATGGTAGTGCTGTAGATGTTAAGTCAATTCAGAATAAGACAAGGAGAAAGGAGGGAGGGAAGAAGTATGGTAGGATTAAAACCACAGGAATAATACAAGTACTTGGAAAGAGTTAGGACACAAATTCTTAGTAACTCGACAATAATCAGGAGACTTTTTGAAAGAAAGGTATGGAATAAAAAGGAATAGCAGATAGGGAAGAATCCATAGTGAATAACCATACTAAAGTCAGAAAAGTGTAAGAAAAGAATAAAGGGAAAGCTTTCAAGAAGCATTAGGGTGGTTGAACGCGAAACTTCTGGGACGGAAGTCCATAGAAGAAGGATAAGGATAGGAAGTGGGACCATGGAAGGAGAAAGTTACTAGCTAAGGTAACCAATAGATGAACCCTCATAAACTAGAACTGAAATAAAGATCTCATTAAAAGACATAGGTGGCTAAGGAAATACCTAGATGGCCAGGTGTGATCTACTTTCAAAAGAGCAGAGAAACTAGATAAGGATTTTAGACAGATCCAGTTGAAGGAAATAACTCGTAACAACAAGATAATCCGGGAAAATAAACGATGCCCTAAGATGTACTCGAAAGTAGTGAGTACTACGCCCTAAAAAGGGAAATGAGATGGATATTAAGGACAATACGACTCAAGAGACGACGACCTCAAGATCACATGATAGGGAGAATGATAAGATCGAGGTAATTAACAAACTGACCCTCAGGAGGATCATAAATATAAACTCTAGTAAAGAATGGAGAGATGGAAAGGCCAAACATTTGGTAAATAAAGATGAAGGAAATCCTTAAAGAGATCAATGACCAAGATCAGATTAATGACCAAACTCAAGCCAGGAGAAGATTCTCACAGGATGATCATGAGATCTTGAAATAAGTAAGATGTGAATCCCATCTAAAAGAAATAGATGGATACAAGAAAGAAAGGAGAATGAAGATGAGGAACATGTAAGTTCTCAAGAGTAATGTAAGCAAGAAAGGATGGCATCAGAGAATACCATTTAAGGCTAGACATTCTAAATGGCAAAATTGGAAGAGAACCCCGAGAGAAAAGAGTATAAACTACCAATGAAGGAAACCTTGAAAGGACATAAGTGTCCTAATTAAGAGGTGATGGGACCATCAGAAGTAGAGATGAGATAAACTCATCCAAGATATTCTGGTTGAGATGGGAAGATCAAGTACAAAGGAAAGGTATTCAGAAGAATCCAAGGAGTAAGTTAAGTCCAAGTAATGTGTTAGTAGGAAAACACATCAAAGGATGAAGAATCGATAAATTTTAATATGTTTGGTCCTATCATGTTGAACTGGATTGTTAGCAATGTTGATCGCTGATTTATTATCACACCATAACTTAATGGGTTCTTTTCCGAATAAAAATAACTCTATCAATAAGTTTGTTATCCATATTATCTCACATATTCCTTGAGTCATAGCTCTGTATTCTGCCTCTACCGTTGATCTGGTGACCACCTCCTGTTTCTTACTTCTCTAGGATACAAGATTACCTCCAACAAACATGCAGTAGCCTGATGTCGATCTTCTATCATCTGCACAACTAGCCTAATCAAAGTCACAAAATCCTTCCACTCTAGTATGACCTTGAGACTTGAACCAAATACCTTTTCCTTGGCTACTCTTTAGATATCTCAATATTCGCATAACTGCCTTCCAATGTTCTGTTCTAGGATCATGCATATATCTACTTACAATACTAACCACATATGTGATGTTTGGTCGTATGTGACACAAGTAGATAAGTCGCTCAAAAATTCTCTAGTATTGTTCTTTATCTATCGGGTCTCCTCACTGAGCACATAGCTTATGATTTGGTTCAATTGGAGTAGAAGCAGTTCGACAACCCAACATCCTTGTTTCAGTAAGTAGATCGAATACATATTTTCTCTGAGAAAGTACTATGCATGTCACTGACCTGACTATCTCAATACTAAGAAAATACTTATGTGGACTGAAATCTTTTACTTCAAATTCTTTGCTCAATCTTTGCTTTAGTCGCAGTATCTCATCGCTATCATCTCCAGTTATAATAATATCATCTACATATACTGCAAGAATAGCAACTCGACTATTTGAGTGTCGATAGAAAACTGTGTGATCTCCATTACACTATTGCTACCCCATTCTCACTACTACATGTCGGAATCGGTCAAACCAAGCTCTTGGTGATTGCTTGAGTCCATACAAAGACTTCTTAAGTTTACATACCCTCCCAGTGGTCTTCATTGTCTCAAATCTAGGTGGAACCTCGATATACACCTCTTTTTATAAGTCTCCATGCAAAAATGCATTATTTACATCTAATTGATGTAATTTCCATCCAGAGTTGGCAACACATGATATAAGAATTCTGATAGTACTCATCTTAGCAACTGATGCAAATGTCTCATCATAATCTATTCCATACGTCTGGCTGTAGCCTTTTGCTACCAATCTAGCTTTATACCTTTCAACCTTTCCTTTTGCATTTTGCTTAACAATGAATACCCATTTGCATACAACAACCTTCTTTTCGCTTGGAAGTAATGCCCGTTCCCAAGTCTTATTTTTCTCCAATGCACGCATCTCCTCATGCATTGCTGCAAGACACTTTGGATCATTTTTGGCCTCTTGCCAATTTCTTGGTATATGCACTGACTGTAATGATACAATAAATGTCTTGTATGTAGATGAGACATAGTTAGATATATCATGTTCATAATCATATCTAATCGGAGGTTTTCCTGCATCAGCTTTAGGTTCTTTACGGATAGCAATGGGTAGAGATTCATTACCATCTGGTAACGACGAGGAATCATCAGAAAATTGATGGGTATTTGGGACATATGAGGGTAATGGTTGTGGTATAAGTACCTATTCTTGTCTCTCTCCATCAAGTTCTTTATCTTCCCCCCTGTTCGATATGAGGTGTCTGTTCGTCTCTCTCCATCATGTTCTTTATCTCCCACCGTTCTTGTCTCTCTCCATCATCTTCTTTATCTTCATCCCCCCGAGCATAACTCTTGTTCCTTCTACTATAAACCTTCAATTTTGGTTCATTGGTCCCTTCTTCATTGCTACTCGATCTCTTAGGACACGAGATTACACCTACAATGACATCTTCAACTGTCCTATCACTGATTCTCTCTTCATTTTCATGTTGTACTTCAGGCAAATCATTTAGCACTGTGGATGACGTTGTGGATTCACCATAAAAGGGTTCATTCTCACAAAATGTCACATCCATACTCACAAAAAGTTTTCTCTCGCTTGGACACCAACACTTTAACCATTCTGAGTGCTAGAATAGCCTACATAAATGCACTTCAATGCATGTGGATCAAGTTTGGTTACTCTGGGACGGTGATCTCTCACAAAACATATGCAACCAAATACACGAGGACAAACTGAATGTATGTTGCATCACATCAAAAGTTCACAAGGAGATTGAAAGTTCAATATCTGAGATTAATTAAATATGTTGCCGTCAATACTGCTTCACTTCATAGATATTTTGGAACATTCATTTTAAATAGAAGAGTGAGAGCTACTTCTAACAAGTGTCAATTTTTTCGTTTTGCCACCCCATTCTATTCTGGTGTATCTGGACATGTGGTCTGATGCAGAATCCCCTTTGTAGATAAATACGATGAGAACTCTCTATTAACATATTCAGTACCATTATTTGTACAAAGAGTACTCACTTTGGCATTATATTGTGTTTGTACCAAAGCTAAAAAATCTTTAAAGCAAACCAATGTCTCAGGCTTATTTTTTATCAATTACACCCATGTCATCCTTGAGTAACAATCAATAAATGTAACAAACTATCTGAATCTGAGAATCAAAATAACTTGACATGGTCCCCAAACATCAGAATGTATTAACCCGAAAAAGGTGAAATGCTTCTTAAACTAGTAGAAGAATAACTTGTTCTTGTGTGCTTTCCAAACTCGCAAGCTTCACATACAAGCTTGTTACGTTCTACTTTGTTCATCAAGTTAGGTCTTACTCTCTTAAGATTCTCAAAAGATATATGACCAAAATGACGATGCTCCAATATAACTTCATTCATCACTCGTTTAGATAGAGTAGTTGTTAAAGCCATGTCAGACCCTTCTCTCCTTAGATACCACAATCCATCAAGCCTCCGTCCAGTCCCAATTATTCTCTTGGTATTCCTTTCCTGAATGACACATGAATCTCGATCAAAGATTACTTGACATTTCAGTTGATCACTGATTACACTGACTGATAATAGATTAATAAGAAATGGTGGGACATGTAAGACTGATGATAATGTGATTGATGAAGTGCATTTAATCGAGCCGGATCCCCTAACCGGTTGAAATGTACCATCAGCGGTTTGAACTCTCTTATGGGAAAAAGGTGAACAACAAGTATATGTAATAAAACCTACTGATGTACCTATCATGTGTCTAGATGCGCATGAATCAATAATCCTGTCTCTGTAAGACTGTTTAAAAGAAAACGCATGTGCAATAGTACCTAAGTCAGCATTAGTATAACTCATGTTGTTGTTTAAAATATTAGCATCTATTTTCTCCATCTTCTATGACAATCTAGCTATGTTGTATTTGTAGCCTTCTGATAAAAAAAACTTAAAAATCGCTGAAAACCTAAGCTCTGATGCGATGTTAGAAAACTAAATTAGGGAAAGAAAAAAATAATATATTGATAGAGATAGGAATGAGAATTTGAAACAACTGATTTTTTTCACACTCAACTTAAACATGTCTATTATAGGATCATATTATATCATAACTACCTTAGATAGAATCTATGATATAATCTTAACTACTAAGATTATATCGTAACTAACTTAAATATCTATGATATAATCTTAAATAATAAGATTATATCGTAACTAGCTTAAATATCTTAAACTATTTCAATATAAGCCAATCCCAGAGATCGCAGTTTTATCCACAAATGCTTTGACAAATTTTGCAGGCCCCTTGGTCGAGACTGTGCCCACACAAACCCAACACCCAATGGCCAATATTGTTTTGGACAATGGTGGCCTAGAGTTGGTAGCACAAGATCAAGAGCTGGTGCTGGTAGCACAAGAAGGTTTGGAGGATGGACTAACAATTGATCAAGGTAAATATGATAAGCCAATCCCAATATAGAGACCACAAATTTATCCATAAATAATTTGTCAAATTTTGCAGAGCTCTAGAATGAGACTGTGCCAACATAAACCCAAAACCCAATGGCTAATCTTGTTTTGGACAGCGGTGGCCTACAGCTGGTAGCACAAGACTTGGAGCTGGTTCCGGTAGCACAAGAAGGTTCATAGGATGGATCGACAACTGATCAAAGTAAATATGATAAGCCAATCCCAATATAGTGACCGCAAATTTATCCATAAATGCTTTGATAGATTTTGTAGAGCTCAAGGTTGAGATTACACCGACACAAACCCAAAATCCGATAGTCAATCCTATTTTGTACAGCGGTGGCCTAGAGTCGGTAGCACAAGACTAGAAGCAGGTTTCGGTAGTACAAGAAGGTTCGAATGATGGACCGATAACTGATCAAGGTAAATATGATAAGCCAATCCCAATACAGTGACCACAACTTTATCCACAAATGCTTTGATAGACTTAGTAGAGCTCTGGGTCAAGACTATGCCAACACAAATACAAAACCCGATAGCCAATCCTATTTTGGACAACGGTGACCTCGAGCAGGTAGCACAAGACCTGGAGCCAGTTCCTGTAGCACCAGAAGGTTCGAGGATTGGACCAACACATGATCAAGGTACATATGATAAGCTAATCCCAATATAGAGACCGCAACTTTATCCACAAATGCTTTTGTAAAAGAAGAGTGTAAGAAGTAGAGGAAGAGAAGAAGAGTTATTGCACTTGTAGTGTATGGAATTTATTCATACTATTTCATTTAATAACAAAGCTTACATATATATACATTGGTAGTATACTAAATGACAAATTGAATAGAACAAATGAGCAACTTGTAGGTGTTAGTGCTAAATCTTGTTCGGTTTCATTATAATATGAGTTGATGATCTCATTTGTCATTTCTGTTGCAATCCTCTCTACACAAGACATTCTAAGAGTGCAGCATGAGGTTCCTTATGGTGACATCCTATTCTCTAAAGGAGCAAGGATGTGAGTCAGTTTACATTACCGGAGCCAATGTGTTGAAAGTGTTATAATGCACCACGTGACAAGGATAACTAACTCTGCAATGGTGGGTATTTAGCATTGCTCTTCTTTTCAACACTTTCACCTTTAGAACTCTTTGTCGTTCCAACACGCACATTCACCTCCAGTGGTGGGTATTTAGCATTGCTCTTATTTTTAACACTTTCACCTTCAAAACACTCTCTCACTCCAACATGCACATGATGCTCTTCTTTTCAAAACTTTCACCTTTAGAACTCTCTCTTGCTCCAACATGCAATTTCACCTTCAGAACTCTCTTTCGCTCGAACATGCACATGATGCTTTTCTTTTCAACACTTTCACCTTCATAACTCTCTCTCATTCTTTCTCTAACTTCCCTCTGTTTCTCTAACTGCTCTCTTTATCTACTCTCTCTCCTTCTCTTTACTGTAGCGAGCAATGGAGGAGGTTTATTGTAAGAGCAATGTTCAATAAGAAATGGAAGTAAAAACTTGAAATTTTAAAAGAAGGGTTTTGAAAAAGAATAAGGAGTCTGGCACACTCAAAATTAAACATTTTTTTCTAAAAAAATATAAATTTTGCAAACCCATTCATTGAGTCGTTGTACTCACCTCCTCCTTTATATCCCTTTCAGGTAACCCGGAAAGCCTACCCCAAAACCAACCGCTAATTCGCCTATAAAGACAAGTATGATTAGTTTAAAACTTTATGCATTTTTTATTTATATTACTCTAGGAAAGGTACATGTTAAAGGATGATTTACTCTTCACGGTTTATAAATGAGGGGCAACTCTTAGTAAACCGGAAGAGTGGCGGGTTGTTCATGGGGATTCAACCAAACTAAGTCGAGGCGTGACAACATGAGTGATATTAGAGTATGTTTCCTCAAATACATAATTAAGACTAGAAAATATAGTAAGTAATAGGATTTATTTTAAAATTTTAGAAATGGCTCCAAAGAAAGAAATCAAGAGAACTAGGGTTGTAGTCTCCAACATTGCCCAATCACCCCTACCTATAGAAACTCCCAAAGAAGCTCAGCCAACTCCTCATGGACTCAACAGGGAGCACCAAAGATTGTATGAGGAGTTCACCCATGTATTTGGACAACCTAACCTCGTCCATGAGGCAGGCACCAATTTTCGGGTTGAGCTAGAGGAGGTGCAATCTCACCCTTCCCCTGTCAACCATCCCGCTCGAATGGACATCCTCAGAAATCTCAAGACTCTCTAACAACTAGGATGTAAACCTTTCCTTGGAGAAAAGGACGTGGGAATCACCATGGATTGGCTGGCCAACATCAAGAAACTGATGGGGATCATCAGGATACCACCAGAGGATATGGTGATCCCGACAGAGCTTTTCCTAGAGGGAAGCACTAAACTGTAGTGAGACAATGTCCGAAACCTGCACACCACCATCCCCACTTGGCATCAATTTGAGGAGAGGCACTTAAAGGAGTACTTGGTGCCCCATCTGATAAATGAGAAGAAGCAAGAGTTCATTCGGCTTCATATTAGATTATGAGACAAAGTTCAACGAGTTAAGACCCTTTGCCCCTAACCTAGTTGGGTCGGCAAACATATGCCAAAGGTTCGTGGATGATCTTAATATGGACATTTGAGACCATATGGAGGTACTGGGATGCCCTATGGTCCTGGCAGTCATAATCAGTATGGCTCACGAATGTGAGCGACTAGTGCAAACCCAACATTGTCGAATGGAGCAGACAACTAGAAAGGAGGATAAGGGTCCAAACCGTCAGGGGGGATAGAAGGAACATAATGGTCCAAGATGGGGAAACAGAACGACATTCCAAAGGAGAAGGGACATGCCACCACCTCCCCCCAGAGTAGTCCCCACCTTATCCCAAGGAAACCCTCATTGTCTAAAGTGTCAAAGAAACCATTAGAGAGCATGCCTTACCTGCTTTGCATGTGGGCAAGTGGGACACTTTGCAAAGGATTGTCCCACCCTTAGGGAGAACAGGGAGAGGAAAACTCTTTAACCATCTCAAGAAAATGCTAAAAACCCCAGGCCAGACGCTACAACAAGAGTACCAACTAGAGTATTCAACCTCACTCGGGAAGAGGTCAGAGGAGACCCTAGCACTGTAGCGGGTACGTCCCAAAACCCTCTAAATTAGTTCAAGAGAGTCATGTAAACTGAACATCTTTTGATCTAATAAAGGAAATTTCTTCTAAACCATATCTTTCTTAAATTATGGTATATACAGCTGTGGGGACAACAAGTCTATACCCTCTTTGATTCCGGAGTAGAGAGATCATTTATCAAGGAAGAGTTGGTTTCAAGAGTACCACTAGAGCTCACCCCACTAGAACAAAGACTTAATATCCTTAAACCTTTAGGAGAAGGTTTAAACATGAATAAACAATTAAAGAGATGTGAGATAAAGATTGGAGGAATCAAACCTGAAGCTGACTTGATCCCTTTACCCTTAAAGGAGGTTGAAGTAATCCTAGGGATGGACTGGCTAAGTATCCATCCGACGAGGATGGATTGTAGAAAGAAGACGGTCACCTTCCACACTCCCAAGACGAAAGGGTTAAAGTTCCAGGGTGATAGAAGAAAAAGTGAGGTACAAATGGTGTCCTATTTGAAAGCTCAAAAGATGATACAAAAAGGCTGTACAACATTCCTAGCCATGGTCATAGATGAAAAGTCTGAAGAGAAGAGGTTGGAAGACATTCCGATAGTTACACACTACCCAGAGGTATTTCTAGAAGAACTACCTGGACTACCTCCAAGTCGGTAAGTGTAGTTCACCATATAAATAATCCTAGGAACAAACCCCATATCCCAAGCCCCATATCGCATGGCTCCGACAGAGTTGAAAGAATTAAAGGAACAACTAGATGAATTACTAGAGAAAGACTTCATACGTCCAAGTCAGTCTCCGTGGGGTGCTCCTGTCCTATTCGTAAAGAAAAAGGATGGAAGGATGAGACTATGCATTGACTACAAAAAGTTGAACCAGGTCACCATCAAAAATCGATACCCACTTCCGAGGATAGATGATTTATTTTATCAATTAAAAGAAGCACCTTACTTCTCCAAAATAGATATTCGGTCGGGCTATCATCAACTTAGGATTCAAGAAGAGGATATTTCTAAGACGGCATTTCAATCCAGATATGGACATTATGAGTTCAGAGTGATGCCGTTTGGATTGACAAATGCCCCTTAAACCTTCATGCTCTTGATGAACCATATGTTCCAACCCCATTTGGATAGGTTCATGATAGTAGTATTCATAGATGACATTCTTATATATACACAAACTAGGTCAGAACATGAAGAGCATTTGGCAACCACCATGGAAATATTAAGGGAAAATAAATTATATGCAAAATTTTCCAAGTGTGAGTTCTGGCTACACGAGGTAGAATTCTTAGGACATATCGTATCTAAGAATCGAGTCAAAGTAGATCCAGCTAAGGTGGAAGCCATATCAGATTAGAAGGCTCCAAGGAATCCTACAGAAATAAGAAGTTTCTTAGGATTGACAAGATACTATAGACGGTTTGTGCAAGACTTTTCTAAGATAGCAGCTCTACTAACTCGACTCACTATGAAGGGAGTTGAGTATAAATGGGATAAGAGCTATGAGAAGTCTTTTTAGGAGTTAAAGATTCAACTAACAACACGCCGGTACTTTCCTTACCGGATCCTAATGCTGGGAGTATATAGTCTATAGTGATGCATTCGGACAAGGACTTGGATGTGTCTTGATGCAACAAGTGAAAGTTATCGCTTATGCCTCGCGACAACTGAAGGTACATGAAAGAAATTACCCAACTCATGATCTAGAATTAGCTGCAATAGTGTTTGCCCTGAATATGGTGACACTACCTTTATTGGGTTAAGTGTAGGATATACACAAATCACAAGAGTCTTAGGTACTTCCTAACTCAAAAGGAGTTAAATCTCTGCCAGAGGAGATGGCTAGAATTGGTAAAGGATTATGACCTTGTGATAGAGTATCACCCTGGAAAGGAAAATGTGGTAGCAGATGCCTTAAGTCGCAAGTACCAAAATGAGGTGGCACAAGTAAAGACAAATTAACTACCATTGTTGCAACAATTGGGAAGGATTGAGGTGGACCTGAAGATGGACAAGCAGGAAAAATGCTTGGTGGCTAAGGTGGTGGTGAGGCCCAATCTAACCAAGCATATTAAGGCTCAACAAAAGGCTGATAAAGTACTCCAAGCTTATTTGGACCCAGTTAATAGAGAAATGAAACCGGACTATGACTTGCGAGGTGATGAAGTACTAACCTACATGGGTAGGGTGTGTGTGCCTCGAGATAAGGAGCTAATGAGGTTAATTCTAGAAGAGGCACACGACTCGGTGTATGCAATGCATCCAGGCAGCACTAAGATGTTCTGCACCCTCAAAAAAGGATATTGGTGGAAGGGAATGAAGAGGGACATTATGGAATACGTAGCCCAATGTTTGTCCTATCAGTAGATAAAGGCTGAGCATTAGAAACCATCAGGACTACTATAACCCTTGCCAATTCTAGAATGGAAATGAGAGCACATCACCATGAACATTTTCACGGGACTACCGATGACAAGAAAGGGTCGAGATGCAATTTTGGTCATCATGGATAGATTGACCAAATCAGCTCATTTCCTTCCTATAAGAGTGACGGACATAGTGGAACAACTAGCCATATTATACATGAAGGAAATAGTAAGACTTCATGGTGTTCCGATGAGTATAGTATCGAATAGAGATTCGAGATTTACTTCAAGGCTTTGGCCAAACTTACAAAATGCCATGGGAACCAAGCCTCACATGAGCACGACATTTCATCATCGGACAAATGGACAGTCTAAGTGAACTATCCAAACCTTGGAAGATATGTTGAGAGCATGCGTACTCAACATGAATAAAGGCTGGGATGAATACTTGTGCCTAATCATTTGCTTACAATAATAATTATCAAGCCAGTATTCAGATGGCTCCCTATGAATCCCTCTATGGAAGACCATATCGTACTCCTCTATTTTGGGAAGAAGTGGAGGAAAGGAAATTAGAAAGGACATAATTAATAGAGGATGCCACGGAGAAGATAAAATTAATAAGGAGTCATCTTAAAATCGCACAGGACAGACAAAAAAGTTATGCGGACAATTGAAGGAAAGATCTGGAGTTTGAGGTGGGAGATCAAGTATTCCTCAAGGTATCCCCATAGAGGGGAATACTTAGGTTTCAGCAAATAGGAAAGTTAAAACCAAGATATATCGATCCATATCCCATCATTCAAAGGATAGGACTGATAGCTTATAAATTGGAACTACCTCCGACCTGCAGAGAATACATGATGTATTCCACATCTCGGTGCTTCAAAAATATCAGCCTTATCCTAGTCATGTATTGGACCAACCTCCATTAGAGTAGGAAGAAAACCTGACCTATCAAATAGAACCAGTACAAATCATCGACCAGAGGGACAAGAACTTAAGGAATAAGAGAATTCCCAAGGTCAAGGTTTTGTGGCAGAACGGACCCGTGAAGAAGAGACATGGGAAACTGAGAGTGTGATGAGTGATATTTACCCTCAATTATTTAACATGTAATTGTTTTAGAGACAAAACCCCTAAAAGGAGGGGAGATTATAAACCCTGTCCTTTTATAATAAGAAAACCGGGGAAAGAACCTATCATTTTCAAATTGAAAACCGAGTTGCTCTACAAACATGAACCAATAGAGAAAGGGTAAACCAAGAAATTTATGGATTTTGAGTGACTCAAAGAGTACCAAAAGTCATGGAAATAAACATAATAATGAATTGGAGATGAAAACCAAACTAGTTTAGGTGAACCAGATCCGAACCGCATTGAACCGGTTTGGACAGGTTTGAACCACTATTGAATCGGATTCTAAATTCATTTTTCTAGGTGGCTTAAATAATCCAAATTCGAGACTTGAGGCCACCATTGGATAGAAAATGAATTTACAAATTTTTAGATTTGAAAAATTCGGTCGACTTGGGGGTGAACCAGCTGATTTAAGCTTTGAACCCGGTTCAGACCGGTTCGGTCCGATTCGGAACAGTGTCGTCTTCTTCCATCAAATGATAGCATTGTTCACTCGCCGTAAAATTGAGCAGCACCGACAAAGTTGAAAAGACTCTGGCGTGGGAGTTTCACACAATGAATGATCATCATTAAGGTGCCAATCTGACGGTTAAGAAGTCCCCGAGCTTCCTATATAAACAGCCCCTCCTCATTCATCCTCTCCACACTTGAAAACTCCAAACTCTCTCAACTGCTTAGTTTTTCGAAGAATCTCAAACCAAAGCTTCGATATAGGTTCTTTTCTGAGCCAAAGGAAGTGGGTCGGGTTCTTTAGAACCTAGGAAAAGTCAGCTACATGGCTGTAGTCTCCATTTGCTCTGAGAGTCACTAGAGAAACAACGGCGTGATCGAACAGTGAAGCAGCTCCGGCGTACCGAAGGTACCCTATTTTGGCGGAGCTGAAATCGGCTAATTCAAGCCCTCCTCAAACCAAGCCAAGCTCTCCCAACACCTCCTCAGCCCTCCCACGGTCGAATTAGGACTGAAAGGTAAGCCAATTCGACTCTCCTCTACAATTTCTTATCGATACTAGAGAGAGCAGGTAGAATTTTGATGATAGAATTCGAATCCAATTCGGCATCAATTGATGCAAATTCTTGATCCTAGGAGTAACCTCAAGAGGAGAGCTATCTACCCCGATTGGACGCTCGGACCACCGAGCCCCCGTCAGTGAGCAATTAAAGCTTTCACTCTCTACGTTTTATTTTTCAACTAAGCTCCATTTGAGCTCGTTCCGATGTCAAAACTTATGATTCAAAGAGCTATTAAATCATTTGGATATGTAGAAACTCAATTTTAACTTCAATTTCAACAATTAGAAGTGTTTGATTAGTCAATTTGATGAAATCAAATGCAGCTATATTAGAAAGTTGAAATTGGGGAAAATTGGGGATTTTAGAAAATTTGAAAGACCAAAATATAATTTTATAAAATTGAGGACTAATTGGGCATGACAAGAATGTTAGAGGACCAATTGAGTAATTTTAGCATTTTTGCAGTAAAACTTACCATTTTTGTAAAGGAAGGGCATAATGGTAATTTTGAAAAATTTTGGAGCCAAATTAGGAATTTTGGAAACCTGAACCCCTTTTTATAAAATTGAGTAAATTGAGGCCCCAAGAGGAATTTTAAAAGTTTTGGGACTCAATTTGGGGAAAAACCGGCAATTTGAGACCTAAAGGAAAAGGAAAAATATTTTTAGGGATCAATTTGCAAATATTGGAAAAGTTGTGAATTTAGTCATTCAAACTGAATGGGTGATCAAGCCAAATGATAATTAACAACGATGTTCATTTCATTTAGGAACATGAGAAATTGGGAACGCAAGTTGAAGTTAAGCTAGCTAGGGACGGAAACCGACTAAGTGGAATTTCACTGCATGATTGGGTGAGTGGGATTTTTATATCATACCCGGTTGGGATGATAAGTACCTTGGAAATGAAAACCCACTACTTAGTGGTATTCATCACAACTTAGAGCAGTGGTGTGAAAATGACATGAAAAAACTATTTACTAGTTGTAAGTAGATCATACTCGATTGGTATGATGAAACTTCCTCAGAGGAAGTGAAAAACCCGTTCATCAGTTATGAGCGGAGATATCCTCATACTCGGTTGGTATGATGGATAGTTGAAAATATATTTTTATCAAAAGTGCTCTCCCCTAACTGTGTGCCACTGCTTAAATGATTTGGGAGAACTTCTTGATGGGAGTTTGAATAACTTTGTTAGGCTGGAGGCCTCAATTTGGAACTTGGGGTCTATTATGACCAATTTTGAAAATCTCGAATAGTGGGCCATAGGCCAGTTGGCACGATCCGACGCGACAAGTGGGTTTAGTAGACGTACTGGCCTACGATTGTGTGATTGACTTTCATGATGAAGGATGTGTGTTGGGTGATGACACAATGTGATTAATAAGAAATGGAAGTAAAAACTAGAAATTTTAAAAGAAGGGTTTTGAAAAAGATTAAGGAGTTTGGCACACTTCAAATCAAACATTTTTCCTAAAAAAATAAAATTTTCAAACCCATTCACTGAGTCGTTGTACTCACCCCCTCCCTTATATCCCTTTCAGGTAACCCGGAAAGCCTACCTCAAGACCAACCGGTAATTCGCTTGTAAAGATAGGTATGATTAGTTTAAAACTTTATGTAGTGTTATTTATGTTATTCCAAGAAAGGTACAGGTTAATGGACGCCTTACTCTTCACGGTTTATAAATGAGGAGCAACCCTTAGTAAAGCAGAAAAGTGGCAGATTGTTCACGGGGCAAACTGGGTCGGGGCGTGACAGACACACAGTCAAGGGAAAGCACTTCTAACAAAAACCACTTTCTAGTTGTCCATTACACCATCTGGGTGTGAGGACATCTTTGCTCATAACCGATGAACGGGTTTTCTACTTCATTCCAGGAAGTTCATCATACCAATCGGGTATGATCTACTTACAACCGGTAATTAGTTTTTTCGTGCATTTTCTCACATTATACTAGGTTTTCATTACTGAGGTTCTCATCATTCCAACCGGGTATGATGTGAAAATCCCACTCACCCGATAGTGTAGTTAATTTCCTTTTAACCGGTTTTTGCCTCCACACAAGCTTGTCTTGGCATGCGTCCCCGGTACTTCGTGTTCCAACATGATATGAATATCCCTGTTCATTATCGTTTGGCCTAATATCCTTCATCCAGCATGAATGAATAAAATACCCAAACTTTTCAATTTTTTGCAATTAGGTCCCTAAAGTTATTTTTCTTTAACTTTAGGTCCCTAATGCCAATTTTTCCCCAAATTGAGTCCCTAAACTTCTAAAATTAGCTTTGGGACCTCAATTTATTCATAATCACAAAAAGGGATGTGTGTTGGGTGATGACACACCGTGGTTAAAAAGAAATGGTGATAAACCCAATATTTCAAATGAAATGGTTTTTGAAAGAAAGGAGTTTGACACACACCAATAATAAGTGTTTTCTTAAAAATCTAAACTTTTGAAAACCCATTCACTGAGTAGTCGTACTCACCCCTCCCTTATATCCATTTCAGGAGATTTTGGAAAGCCTACCCTTAAAAACCATCAACTAAGATGCCTGTAAGATTGGTATGTAAAGTTTAAAATTTCATGCAGTTTTGATTATGTTATTCCAGAAAATGGTGCAGGTTTAAAGGACGCCCTACTCTTTACGGTTTATAATAAGAGGGAAGCCTTTAATAAACCGGGAGAGTGGCAGGTTGATCACGGGGATCCGACCAAACAGGGTCGGGGCATGACAACTAGAGTGGTATCAGAGCCTATTTCCTCGAATACATAATCAAGACTAGAAAATATAGTAACTAATAAAATTTATCTTAAAATTTTCAGATGGCTTCCAGTAGAGGAACCAAGAAAACTAGGAATGACTCTGCTCAGTGCCCTATCCTCGTAGAAAGACAATTCTACAAGCTCCCCAAATGCCTGGCATAAACCCCGCCCTTTTTGAGCTAAGGAAAACCGGGAAAAGAACCGATCAAACCAAGTGAGAAAACTGAGCTGCTTCACAAACCCGATAAATTGTGAACGGGCAATTTAGAAATTTACAACTTCCAGATGATTCAAAAGGTTTATTAAACCTTGGAAAAGAAACTTAAGACAAATTAGAAAAGAAAAACCAAATTGGTTTAGGTGAATGAGATTCCATAAGAACTTTGAAGTTAAGCGTGCTTGCTCTAGAGTAGTGTAAGGATGGGTGACCTCCTAGGAAGTATTATTTTTTTTTTGTAAGGCGAAATTTCGGTCAAAAAATTTTTATGCCAACGTACGCTTATCATAAATAGCCATAAATTAATATATATATATATATATATATAAAATTATTGTAATTAATACCAATAATTTAATACCTAAATTAAATTATTGGAATTAATATAAATAATTTAATACCAAAATTAAACTATTGGAATTAATACCAATAATTTATAACAATATTAATACTAGTAATAAATCTCTCCCATTTAATACACGATTTTACACTTATATAAATAGTTCATCACCATTCATTTTCCTCACACCTGAACACTTCTCTCTCTCTCTCTCTACTGCTCCATTTCTCGGTGAAGCTCGAACTAGAGCTTCGACTTGAACTTTTTTCTTAACCTCGGAAGGAGAGGTCGGCCTCTTTAGAACCAGGGAGAACATAGCTATTTGATAGCAAACTCCAGTAAATCCGAGAATCGCTGGAGAAGTGCTGACATGATGGAACAGTGAAGCAGCATCGGTGGACCCAAGCTGCCATATTTCGGCCAAGCTGAAATCGGCTATTTCAAGCCTTATTAGGCTAAACCAAGCCCTCCCGACACTTCCTCAGCCCTTCCACGGCCGAATTAGAACCGAAAGGTAAGCCAATTCGGCTCCCCATTACAATTTCTAATCGGTATTAGAGAGAGCCGGCCAAATTTCAATGACGAAATTCTAATCTAATTCAACATTAATTGATGTGATTCTTGATTTTAGGATGAACCTCAGGATGAGAGCTATCTGCCCAGCTCGAAAGCTTGGACCGCTTTGCCCTCATTGATAAGTAATCGAAACTTTCTCTCTCTATAGTCTATTTTCCGGCGAAGCTCCGTTTGAGCTCATTCCGACATTAAAACCCGCTATTTAAAGTTCTATGGAATCTTATGAACATAGAGAAACTCAATTTCAACTTCAATTTCAATAATTAGAGGTGTTTGGTCAGTCAATTTGATAAAATCAACTTCAGTTGTGTTAAAGAGTTAGAATTGGGGGAAATTGGGGATTTTCAAAAATTTAAGTGACCGAAATGCAATTTCCTAAAATTAAGGGTCAATTGGACATAATAAAAATGTTAGAGGGCCAATTGAGAGATTTTAGAATTTTTGGGGTAAAATTTACCATTTTTGTAAAGGAAGGGCAAAATGGTAATTTTTGAAAAGTTGGGGGAACAAAATTGAAATTTGGAAATTTAAACCCCTTTGGAAATGGAATAAATTGAGGTCCCTTGATAAATTTTAAAAGTTTCGGGACTCAATGTGAGGAAAAATTACCATTAGGGACTTAAAGTTTAAGAGAAATAACTTTAGGAGCCTAATTGCAAATACATGAAAGTTTGACTTTCTCATTCATTTGGAATGAATGAAGGCTATTAGGCCGAAGGATAATGAACCGAGATGTTTATATCGTGTAGGAACACGAAGTACTGAGAACGCCAGCAAGGACAAGCTCGCGTGAATATAAAGAACCGATCTAGTGGAATTCACGGCATTAACAGGTGTGTGGGTTTACTAACATAATACCCGGTTGGGATGATGAGCAAAACTTAAAGATAAAAACCACTTACCGATTGTGAGTGGGATTATATATCATACCCGGTTGGGGATGATAAGTACCTCGATATAAAATCCCACTCTTTAGTGGTATTTTAATCATCACCACTTAGAGAAAGTGATGTGAAAATTATACGGAAAAACTACTTATCGGTTGTAAGTAGATCATACCCTGTTGGTATGATGAGACTTCCTCGAAGGAAATCGAAAACCCATTCATCGGTTATGAATGGAGATGTCCTTATACCGATCGGTATAATGGATAGTTAAAACCTATTTTGTCGGAAGTGTTCTCACCCGACTGTGTGCCAATGCTTAAACTATTTGGGAGACCTTCTTGATGGGAGCTCGAATAGCTCTTATAGGCCAGGGGCCTCGGTTTTGGAATTTGAGGGCTAAATGCCCGATTTTGAAAATCTCGTATAGTGAGCCCAAGGCTAGTTGGCACAAGCAGGAGCTCGTAAATGAACATGATATATGTGCCATAAAACTTAATATGTGAATTGTTTGGCCATGGTACCAAGATAGGACCGACATGCTTAGTCAACTTGCGGTAGTGCGACATGACAAGTCAACAAACTAGTCAAGACAAACAACTGCGGGTTGAGTTGAGAATCGGGGCCGTTGGACCAGTGGCACCACATAATAAATGGCTTGATAAGAAAATAGTGTTTGTGCATGCACTATGAGTACGGGATCATCAAGAGGCCCATGTGGGGTAGTGATGTGTCCTAAGGGCCCTAGACGATCCGGTGAGTATAAGGGCAAATCGTCATTCCAGGTGTCTGTGCGAAATTTGGAGTAGCACCAAGCGCATGAGACCGGGGTGGGGACGAGATGAGGTCTCTGTCCTCATATGGACATGAAGGGATTGAGGGTTAGATGTCACATACATTCACTCATTCCTAGGGTAGAAGTGGTTGTGCTTCTATCCGGGTGGCAGGAAAAGTTGCTCCGAAGCAACTAACGGGTTCAGTAGTGATACTGACTTGTGAATGTGTGTAACCTTCATGATGAAGGATGTGTATTGGGTGATGACACACTGTGGTAACTAAGAAATGATGGAAAACCCGAATTTTTAAATGAAGGGATTTTTGAAAAAGAAAGGAGTCTGACATACTCCATATAAATATTTTTTTTCTTAAAAGTTAAAAGTAGACCTTTGAAAACCCATTCACTGAGTAGTCGTACTCACCCCCTCCCTTATATCCCTTTCAGGAAATCCTGTAAAACCTACCATTAAAGACCATCAACTAAGACGCTTGTAAGACAGGTATCTAAAATAGCTTTATCCAAACCATGCCAAGGTGATCATTTCCTTTAAAAAGGATTTTCCTTAATTTTGGTTTTCAAAACCTTTTTCCCATTTTCGTATTAGGTGTGTTTAACTCTCTTAGCTCATCCCCTTGCCTCAGGAGGCGCTTAGCAAACAAACACATGCCCTTCATTGGGAAGGGTACACACATTCTCAGGTGCAGACCGTCCACTGCAACCACTTGTGGATCGGAGCGTCTTTACCGTCCAACAAGATAGTAGCCCGTCGACTTCTACCTTGGGTCTGAGTGGAACGTCCCAAACGTCTGACCCTCAGACCCGAATGCCACTTCTTGTCCGTATGAGGATAGAGACCTCATCCTATCCCCACCCCAGTCTCATGTGCAAGAAGCTCCCAAAGCTTCATGACTGACTGGCACGACAAACTACCCTTATCACCACCATGTCGTCCAATAGCCCTTAGGACCCATCACTACCCCCTAGGGTGTCTTGATGTTCCCATACCAAAAGTGCATGCGCAAACAAGAGTTTTTCATATCATAGCCATCATCTTTGGTGCCAACGGTCCAACGACCCAGACACTCAACCCGACATGCAATTGTTTGTCTAGGCCGGCCCATTGACCTGGCCCTAACGCACTACTGCCAGTTCGTTAAGCATCGTCGATCCTGACTTTATACTATGGCAAAATCACACAACCAATTTCATTAAAAATGTAAACCCCACCCTTTTGAGCTAAGGAAAAACTAGGAAAAGAACCGGTCAAACCGAGTGAGAAAATCGAACTGGTTCAAAAACTAGATCATTTGTGAACGGGTAATTTGGGAATTTACAACTCCTGGGTGATCCAAAGGGTTTATAATACTATGGAAAAGAACCTTAGGATGAATTGGAAGAGAAAAAAACTAGACTAGTTTGGATGAACCGGATCCAACTAGATTTGACTAGTTTATGAACTGAATCGATAGAGATTGGGCAAATCAGAGAAATTCAACTTCCTTGTGCTCCAAACAAGTTCATAAACCTTGGGAAGGAACCTTAAAACAAAGTGGGAAAGAAAAACCAGACCGGTTCGGGTGAACTGGACCTAAACCAGATTAAACCGATTTAAGAACTGAGCCGGTGTATGAACCGGAATCGATAAATAGAGGGACTTGGACTTGTGACCTAAGAAGTACTCTCCCCTGACTATGTGCCAATGCTTAAACTATTTAGGAGACCTTCTTGACGGTAGTTTGAATAGCTCTGATAGGTCGGGGGCCTCGGTTTTGGAACTTGGGGGCTAATATGCCCGATTTTAAAAATCTCGTACAGTGGGCCCAAGGCCAGTTGGCATGAGGAGGAGCTCGTAAACAAACATGAATTATATGCCATAAAACTTTAAATAAAGAAATTGTTTGGCCATGGTACCAAGATAGGACTGACATACTTAGTAAACTAGCGGCAATGCGATATGACAGGTCGACGGACCAGTTAAGATAAACAACTACGGGTTGAATTGAGAGTCGGGGTCGTTGGATTGTGCATGCACTGTGAGTAGGGACCATCAAGATGCCCAAGAGGGGCAGTGATGCGTCCTAAGGGCATTGGATGGCCTGGTGGATATAAGGATAGTTCGTTGTACCAAGTGAACGTGCGAAATTTGGAGTAGCACCAAGCGCATGAGACTAGGGTGGGGACGAGATGAGATCTCTGTCCACATACGAACACGAAGAAGTGATTTTGGGATTGAGGGTCGGATGTCGCGAACATCCACTCATTCTCAGGGTAGAAGTGGACGTACTTCTATCTAGGTGGTCGGTAAAGTCTCTCCAAAGCCACAAGCGAGTTCAGTGGACGTACTGACCTGTGAATGTGTGTTTAACCTTCATGATGAAGGATGTGTGTTGAGTGATGACACACCATGATTAAATAAGGAAATGGTGATAAAACTAGAGATTTCAAATGAAATAGTTTTCAAAGAAAGGAGTCTGACACACTCTAAAACTTATCTTTTTCCTAAAGATAAAAAGTTAAGAAAAAATCCATTCACTGAGTAGTCATACTCACCCCTCCCTTATATCCCTTTCAGGAGATTTCGAAATGTCTACCCTTAAAGACCATCAACTAAGACGCCTTTGAGACTGGTATGATAAATCTAAATTAGTATGCAATTTTAATTTATGTTATTCCAGGAAAAGATGCAGGTTAAAGGACGCCTTACTCTTTAAGGTTTATAATAAGGCAAACCCTTTAATAAACTGGGAGAGTGGCGGGTTGATCATTGGGATCCGACCAAACTAGGTCGAGGCGTGACAAAAAATTTGTATGGATTTTCTTAATCAAGTTTATTTATGAGCTCCTGCTCGTGCCCACTGGCCTTAGGCCCACTTCACGTGCTTTTCTAAAACTGGGCATTTAGCCCCATGAGTTCAAAAATCGAGGCCCCTAGCCTATCTGAGCTATTCTAGCTCCAATTAAGAAGGTTCCCCAAATGTTTTAAGTATTGGCACACATTTAGGGGATAACACTTTTGATAAAAATTCATTTTCAACTCATCACACAAACTAGGTGTGATGATATCTCTGCTTACAACTAGTAGGCAGGTTTCTTCTTCCCTCAAGTAAACTCATCATACCATCTGGGTATGATTATCTTTACTTACAACCAGTAAGTAGATTTTATTTGTTAAAAAGAGTGCTCATCATCCAAATTGGGAATGACATTTAAAATGTTCCACTCACCCGATGATTGTGACGCGTTCGTCCCTAGTCAATTCACACATCCACACAAGATTTCTCTTGCTGGCGTTTCAGTCGCACGTGTTCCAACAAGATTTGGGTATAATTATCAACGAGTGTTCCGGAAAGATCCGAGGCGTCATTTTTTCTCGCGATCCGGCGGGATTCTAGGCATTTTGTGGGCCCCACCATCCCGAGCGCCTCGAACGACGTGTCCTGACCGCTGCGTCGTCGATCGGTCGGCCTACCTTCCGGAGGCCACAGAATCTGACCCGCAATGAGGTGCGGGCGCCATAATATATCAAAACGAGGCTCTTTCGAAGGTCTACCGACTAAATAATGTCCACGAGCAAGAAAAATGCGTCTAGGGCCACTATGGAGCCCCGGAATATCCGGGCCATCATTTTTCCTGTTGGTTCGGCGGGATTCTAGGCATTTTGTGGGCCCACCATCCATAGCGGTTTTGGACGCCTTGAACGACGTGCCCCGAGCACCAGGCCACGTATGGACAGTGAGCGTGCATAGTCTAACGGGTGCAATCATTCCAGCACTAATTCACCGAATCCCATCAGAACTCCGAAGTTAAGAATGTTTGGGCGAGAGTAGAAAAAGGATACGTCACCTTGTGGGAAGTTCACATGTTTCATGCCTTCCCTTTTTCCGGCGGGATTCAAGGAATTTTGTGGGCCCCACCGTCCAGAGCAGTTTGGGGCACCTCGAACGACGTACCTCGAGCGTCGAGCCACGTATGGACAATGAGCGCGCATAGCCTAATGGGTGCGATCATTCCAGCACTAATGCACCGGATCCCATCAGAACTCCGAAGTTAAGCGTGCTTGGGCGAGAGTAGTACTAGGATCGGTGACCTCCTCAGAAGTCCTCGTGTTGCACCCGTTCCTTTTTTTCTATACCCAACTCGGCCTTGTTGCCTTTAAGAACGTGTGCGGGTCAAGACCAAAATGGAACGGCCACCGCTGAAGTCGGTATTCTGGGCATTTTGTGGGCTCCACAGTCCAGTGCGGTCCAGGGCGCCTCGAACGACATGCCCCGACCGCTGCATCGTCGCTCGGCGGGCCCGCATTTCGGAGGCCACAGAATCTATCCTGTAATGAGCTGCGGGGGCCATAATATATCAAAACGAAGCTCTTTGGGAGGTCTGCAGACTTAAGAGCACCAGAAAATCCAATGCATCATTTTTCCTCCCGGTTCGACGGGATTCTAGGCATTTTATGGGCCCCACCGTCCGGAGCGCCTCGAACAACATGCCCCGACCACTGCGTCGTCGATCGGCGGGCCTGCCTTCTTGAGGCCGCAGAATCTGACCTACAATGAGGTGCGGGTGCCATAATATATCGAAATGAAGCTCTTTCGTAGGTCTACAGACTAGACATATGTCTACGGAACAAGAAAACGGCGTCTAGGGCCCCTACGGAGCCTTGGAATATCCAAGGTGTCATTTTTCCTCTCGGTTCAGCAGGATTCAATGCATTTTGTGGGCCCCACTGTCTAGAGCAGTTCTGGACACCTCGAATGACGTGCCCCAGCGTCGGGCCACGTATGGACGGTGAGCGCGCATAGTCTGATGGGTGCGATCATTCCAGCACTAATGCACCGGATCGCAACAAAACTCCGAAGTTAAGTGTGTTTGGGCGATAGTAGTACAAGGATGGGTGACCTTCTGGGACATCCTTTTGTTGCACACCTTCCCTTTTTCCAGCGGGATTCTAGGCATTTTGTGGGCCCCACCATCTGGAGCGGTCTGGGGCGCCTCGAACGACATGCCCCAACCGCTGCGTCGTCACTTGGCGGGCCCGCATTCCGGAGGCCATAGAATCTGTCTTGTAATGAGTTGAGGGGGGCATAATATATCGAAACGAAGCTCTTTGGGAGGTCTACGGACTAAATGAACGGCGACGAAGCAAGGAAACGGCATCTAGGGCCCCTACTAGGCAACAGAAAATTCGATGCATAATTTTTCCACGCGGTTCGTCGGGATCCTAGGCATTTTATGGGCCCCACAGTCCCGAGTGCCTCCAACGATGAGCCCCGATGGCTGCGTCGTCGATCGGCGGGCCTTACTTCTGGAGGCCACAGAATCTGACCCACAATGACGAATGTCCGGGAAGCAAGAAAACGGCGTCTATGGACCCTACGGAGCCCTGGAATATCTAAGGAGTGATTTTTTCTCTTTGTTCGGAAGGATTCAAGGCATTTTGTAGGCCTCACCGTCCAGAGCGGTTCTGGGCACCTCGAACGATGTGCCCTAAGCGTCGGCCTCGTATGGACGGTGAGCGTGCATAGTCTGACGGGTGCTATCATTGCAACACTAATGGACTAGATCCCATCAGAACTCCGAAGTAAGCGTGTTTAGGCGACAGGATGGGTGACCTCTTAGGAAGTCCTTGTGTTGCACCCCTTCCCTTTTTTCGACAAGATTCTAGGAAACTTGTGGGCCCCATCATCTAGAGGGGTTTGGGGTGCCTCGAACGACGTACCTCGATTGCCAGGCCAAGTATGGACGGTGAGCACGCATAGTCTGACGGGTGCGATCATATTAGAACTAACACACCGGATCCCTTTAGAACTCCAAAGTTAAGCGTGCTTGGGCGAGAGTAGTACTAGGATTGGTGACCTCCTCAGAAGTCCTCCTGTTGCACCCCTTCCCTTTTTTCTGTACCCGACTTGGCCTTGTTGCCTTTAAGAACGTGTGCAGGTCAAGATCAAAACGGAACGACCACCATTGTAGTCGGTATTCTAGGCATTTTATGGGCCCCACTGTCCGGAGCGGTCCGGGGCGCATCAAAGGACATGCCCCGACCGTAGCATCGTTGCTCGACGGGCCCCCATTTCGGAGGCCACATAATCTATCCTGTAATGAGCTGTGGGGGCCATAATATATCGAAACGAAACTCTTTGGTAGGTCTACGAACTAAATGAATGTCGGCGGAGCAGGAAAATGGCTTCTTGGGCCCTAGGGAGCAACAGAAAATTCGATGCGTCATTTTTCCATGCGGTTCGGCGGGATTCTAGGCATTTTATGGGCCCCACCGTCCCGAGCGACTCGAACGACGTGCCCCGACAATTGCATCGTTGATTGGCAGGCCTGCTTTCTGAAGGCCACAGAATCCGATCCGCAATGAGGTGCGGGTGCCATAATATATCAAAACGAAGCTCTTTCGGAGGTCTACCGACTAAACGAACATCTGTGGAGCAAGAAAATGGCGTCTATGGCCCCTTCAAAGCCACAGAATATCCGGGGTGTCATTTATCCTCTTGGTTTGGCGGGATTCTAGTTATTTTGTAGGCCCCACCGTCTAGAGCGGTCCTAGGCGCCTGGAACGACGTGCCCCGAGTGTTGGGCCACGTATGGACGGTGAGCACTCATAGTTTGACGGGTGCGATCATTCCAGCACTAATTCACTGGATCCCATAAGAACTCTATAGTTAAGTGTGTTTGGGTGAGAGTAGTACAAGGATGGGTGACCTCCTGGGAAGTTCATGTGTGGCACGCCTTCCCTTTTTCCAATAGAATTCATGGCATTTTGTGGACTCCACCATCCAGAGCGGTTCAAGGCACCTCGAATGACGTGCCCTAAGCGCCAGGCCAAGTATAGATGGTGAGTGCACATAGTCTGACGGGTGCGATCATACCAGCACTAATGCACCGAATCCCATCAGAACTCCAAAGTTAAGCGTGTTTGGGCAAGAGTAGTACTAGGATCAGTGACCTCCTTGGAAGTACTCGTGTTGCACCCCTTCCCTTTTTTCTATACCCGGCTTGGCCTTGTTGCCTTTAAGAACGTATGTGGGTCAAGACCAAAACGGAACGGCCACCGCCGAAGTCGAGATTCTAGGCATTTTGTGGGTCCCACCGTCCAGGTAACTCAAACGACATTCCCCGACCGCTGCATCATCGCTCGGCGGGCCCGCATTTCGGTGGCCACAGAATCTGACCTGTAATGAGTTGCGGTGGGCATAATATTTGGAAATGAAGCTCTTTCGGAGGTCTACCAACTAGACAAACATCCACAGGGCAAGAAAATGGCATCTAGGCCCCTACCGAGCCCCGAAATATTTGGGGCATCATTTTTCCACTCGGTTCAGCGGGAGTCTAAGCATTTTGTAGGCCCCACCATCCAGAGCAGTTCTGGGCACCTCGAACGACATGCCCCGAGCGTCGGGCCACGTATGGATGGTGAGCACGCGTAGTGTGACGGGTGAGATCATTCCAACACTAATTCACCGGATCCCATTAGAACTCCGAAGTTAAGCGAGCTTGGACGAGAGTAGTACTAGGATCGGTGTCCTCCTCGAAAGTCCTCATGTTGCACCCCTTCCGTTTTTTCTATACCAGGCTCGGCCTTGTTGTCTTTTAGAACGTGTGCGAGTTAAGACCAAAACGGAATGGCCACCGCCAAAGTCGGGATTCTAGGCATTTTGTGGGCCCCACCGTCTGGAGCTGTCCGTGGCACCACAAACGACGTACCCTTACCACTACGTTGTCGCTCGACGGGCCCGCATTCCGGAGGCCACAGAATCTAACCTGTAATGTGCTGCGGGGGCCATAATATGTGGAAACGAATCTCTTTGCGAGGTCTACCGACTAAATGAACGTCGGTGGAGCAGAAAAATGGCAGCTAGGGCCCCTACGGAGCAACAGAAGATCCGAGAAGTCAATTTTCCACGTAGTTCGGCAGGATTCTAGGCATTTTGTGGGACCCACCATCCCGAGTGCCTCGAACAACATGCCCCAACCACTGCATTGTCAATCTGTGGGCCCACCTTCCGGAGGCCACAGAATCTGACATGCAATGAGGTGCAGGCACTATAATATATCGAAACGAAGCTCTTTTGGAGGTCTACCAACTAGACGGACGTTCGCGGCGGAAGAAAATGGCGTATAGGTCCCCTATGGAGCCCCAAAATATCCAGGGCATCCTTTTTCCTCTCGGTTCGGAGGGATTCTAGTCATTTCGTGGCCCCACTGTCCAGAGCGGTTCTGGGTGCCTCGAACGATGTGCCCCGAGCGTCGAGCTACGTATGGACGGTGAGCGCGCATAGTTTAATGGGTGTGATCATTCCAGCACTAATACACCCGATCCCATAAGAACTCCGAAGTTAAGCATGTTTGGGCGAGAGTAGTACTAGGATCAGTCTCTTCCTCGAAAGTCCTCGTGTAGCACCCCTTCCCTTTTTTCTATACACGGCTCGGCCTTGTTACCTTTAAGAACATGGATGGGTCAAGACCAAAAAGAAACAGCCATCACCGAAGTCGAGATTCTAGGCATTTTGTGGGCCCCACCGTCCAGAGCGGTTTGGGGCACCTTGAATGATGTGCCCCAAGCGCTGAGCCAAGTATGGACAGTGAGCACGCATAGTCTAACGGGTGCCATCATACCAGCACTAATGCACCGGATCCCATCAGAACACCGAAGTTAAGCGTGCTTGGGCGAGAGTAGTACTAGGATCAGTGTCCTCCTCGGAAGTCCTTGTGTTGCACCCCATCTCTTTTTTCTATACCCGGCTCGGCCTTATTGCCTTTAAGAACGTGTGCGGGTCAAGACCAAAATGAAATAGCCACTGCCAAACTCGGGATTCTAGGCATTTTGTGGGACTCACCATCTGGAGCAGTCCGAGGTGTCTCGAACGACGTGCCCCAACCACTGCATCGTCGCTCGGCGGGCCCGCATTCTAGAGGCCATAGAATCGGACCCGTAATGAGCTGTAGGGGCCATAATATATCGAAATAAAGCTCTTTGGGAGGTCTACCAACTAAATGAACATCTGTGGAACAGGAAAATGGCGTCTAGGGCCCCTATAGAGCCCTAGAAGATCTGAGGCATCATTTTTCCATGCGGTCCAGTGGGATTCCTTGCATTTTGGGTGCTCCACCATCTAAAGCTTCTTGAACGACGTGCTACGACCGCCGCATCATTGAACAGTGGTGCTGCCTTCTGGAGGCCACATAATCTGACCCGTAATGAGCAACGGGGGCCATAATATAACGAAACAAAGATCTTTCGGAGGGCTACCGACTAAACGAGCATCCACATAGCAGAAAAATGCCATCAAGGGCCCTTACGGAGCCCCGAAACATCCGGGGAGTCATTTTTCCTCGTAGATAGAGGGATTCTAGGCATTTTGTGGGCCCCACTATCCCGAGCACCTCGAACGATGTGCCACGACCGCTACATCTTCAATCAGTCGGTCTGCCTTCCGGAGGCCACAGAATCTAACCCGCAATGAGGTGCGAGTGCTATAATATATCGAAACAAAGCTATTTTAGAGGTCTACCGACTAGGCAAATGTTTGTAGAGTAAGAAAACGATGTCTAGGGCCCTTACGGAGCCCCGAAATATCCGGGGCATCATTTTTCCTCTCGGTTTAGTGGGATTCTAGGCATTTTGTGGGCCCCACTATCCAAAGCGGTTCCGGGCACCTCAAACAATGTGCCCCGAGCACCATGACACGTATGGACGGTGAGCGCACATAGTCTGACGGCTGCGATCATTCCAACACTAATACACCTGATCCCATCAGAACTTTGAAGTTAAGCGTGATTGGGTGAGAGTAGTGCTAGGACGGGTGACCTCCTCGGAAATCCTTGTGCTGCACCCCTTCCCTTTTTCCGGCGGGATTCTAGGAATTTTATGGGCCCCACCATTCAGAGCAGTTATGGATGCCTCGAACAATGTGCCCCAAACGTCGGGCCACGTATGGACAATGAGCGCGCATAGTCTGATGGGTGCGATCATTCCAGCACTAATGCACTGGATCCCATAAGAACTCCAAAGTTAAGCGTATTTGGGTGAGAGTTGTACTAGGATTGTTGTCCTACTCGGAAGTCCTCGTGTTGCACCCCTTCCCTTTTTCCAGCAAGATTCTAGGCATTTTGTGGGCCCAGAACGGTTCAGGGTGCCTTGAACGACATGCCCCGAGCGTCGGGCCAAGTATGGACGGTCGCACATAGTCTATTGGGTACGATCATACCAGCACTAATGCACCGAATCCCATCAGAAGTCCGAAGTTAAGCGTGTTTTGGCGAGAGTAGTACTAGGGTTGGTGACCTCCTGGGAAGTCCTCGTGTTGCACCCCTTCCCCTTTTTTCTATACCTGGCTCGCCCTTGTTGCCTTTAAGAACATGTGCAGGTCAAGACCAAAATGAAACCACCATCGCCGAAGTCTGGATTCTAGGCATTTTTTGGGCCCCACGTTCGGTGTGGTCCGGGGTGCCTCGAACGACGTGTCGCGACCACTACGTCGTAGATCGGCAGACCCACCTTCTGGAGGCCACATCCTCGTTCTAGGATGGGTGACCTCCTGGAAAGTCCTTGTTGCACACCTTCCCCTTTTTTTTCTGCACCGGGCTTACCCTTCTTGCCATTAAGAAAGTGTCCTTGTAAGACCAAAATGGAACCGTCACCACTAAAGTCGGGATTCTAGGCATTTTGTGTGCCCCACCGCCCGGAGCGATTCGGGGTGCCTCGAACTATGTGCCCCAACTGTTGCGTCGTCAATCAGTGGGCCCTCCTTCCAGAGGCCACAGCATCTAACCCGTAATGATCTACGGGGGCATAATATATCAAAACGAAACTCTTTCGGAGTGCTACCGACTAAATGAGCATCCACGGAGCAGGAAAATGGCGTCTAGGGCCCCTACGGAGCCTCGGAACATCCGTCGCGTCATTTTTCCTTGCAATGTGGCGAGATTTTCCTTGAACAAAAACTTCGTGGGCCTGTTCGATCATATCACCCTAACTTGGTGGTAGGCATTTTGTGGGCCCTACCATTCCAAGCGGTTCGGCGTGCCTCGAATGATGTGCCCCGACCGCATGGCCACGTATGGACCGCCACTATCGAAGTCGAGATTCTAGGCATACCAGCACAAAGTCTGATGGGTGCGATCATACCAGCACAAATTAATCGGATTCCATAAGAACCGCCACTACCGAAGTCGAGATTCTAGGCATTTTGTGGGCCCCATCATCGGGAGCGGTCTGGGGCACCTCGAACGACATGCCCCGACTGCTATGTAGTTGATCGGGATAGGTGACCTCATGGGAAGTACTCGTGTTGCACCCCTTCGCCTTTTTTCTGCACCCGACTCGACCTTGTTGCCTTTAAGAAAGTGTGCGGGTCAAGACCAAAACGGATCCGCCACTGCCGAAGTCAAGATTCTAGATATTTTGTGGGCCCCACCGTCTGGAGCGGTCTGGGGCGCCTCAAACGATGTGCCCTAACCGTTGCGTCGTTGATCAGTGGGCCCGCCTTCCGGAGGCCACATAATCTGACCCGTAATGAGCTGCAGGGGCCATAATATATCGAAACGTAGCTCTTTTGGCGGGCTATCAAGTAAACAAATGTCAACAGTGCAAGAAAATGACATCTAGGGCCCTTACGGTGCCCCAGAACATCTGAGGCGTCATTTTCCCTCGTGGTCCGACGGGATTCTAGGCAATTCGTGGGCCCCACCGTCGAGAGCGGTTTGGGGTACCTCGAATGACGTGCCCCAACCGTTGGGCCACATATGGACAGTGAGCGCGCATAGTCTGACAAGTGCTATAAACCCCGCCCTTTTGAGCTAAGAAAAACCGGGAAGGGAACCGGTCAAACCGAGTGAGAAAAACGAACCGGTTCACAAACCTGATCAATTGTGAATGGGCAATTTAGGAATTTACAACTTCTAGGTGATACAAATGGTTCATTAAACCTTGGAAAAGAAACTTAAGATAAATTAGAAGAGAAAAATCAAATTAGTTTAGGTGAACGAGATTCCATAAAAACTTTGAAGTTAAGCATGCTTGCCTTGTCATAAATAGCTATAAATAAATATATATATATATATTTAATTATTATAATTAATACCAATAATTTAATACCTAAATTAAATTATTGGAATTAATACAAATAATTTAATACTAAAATTAAATTATTGACAATATTAATACTAGTAATAAATCTCTCCCATTTAATACACGATTTTACACCTATATAAATAGGTGATCTCCATTTATTCTCCTCACACCTGAACACTTCTCCCTCTCTCTCTCTACTGCTCCATTTCTCGGTGAAGCTCGAACCAGAGTTTCGACTTGAACATTTTTCTTAACCTCAGAAGGAGAGATCGAGCTCTTTAGAACCGAGGGGAAGACATCTATCTAATAGCAAACTCCAGTCAATAAGAGAATTGTTGGACAAGCGCCGGCATGATGGAACAGTGAAGCAGCTCTAGCAGACCGAAGCTGCCTTATTTTAGCCAAGCTAAAATTGGCCATTTCGAGCTCTCTCAAACCAAACCAAGCCCTCCCAACACTTCCTCAGCCCTCCCATGGCCGAATTAGGACTGAAAGGTAAGCCAATTCGGCTCCTCACTGTAATTTTCGCTCGGTGCTAGAGAGAGAACCAATAGAATTTCAATGAAATTCTAACTCAATTAAGCACCAATTGATGTGATTCTTGATATTAGGATGAACCTCAGGATGAGAGCTATCTGCCTAGATCGAAAGCTCAGACCGTCGTGCCCTCACCAGCGAGTAATCGAAGCTTTCTCTCTCTATAGTCCGTTTTTCGACAAAGCTCCATTTGAGCTCATTCCAGCATCAAAACTTGCGATTCAAAGTGCTATTGAATTGTAAGAGGATGGAGGAACTCAATTTTAACTTCAATTAAAACAATTAGATATTTTTGATTGGTCAATTTGATTAAATCAAATTCGGCTGTACTAAGTAGTTGAAATTGGGGGAAAATTGGGGATTTTAGAAATTCAAAGGACCAAAATGCAATTTTATGAAATTGAGGGTCAATTGGGCATGTCAATAATGTTGGAGGACCAATTGAGTAATTTTGGAATTTTTGGGGCAAACCTACCATTTTTGTAAAGAAGGGCAAAATGGTAACTTTGGAAAAGTTAGGGGACCAAATTGGAAATTTGGGAAATTAAACCCCTTTTTGTGAAATTAAATAAATTGTGGTCCCATGATAAATTTTAAAAGTTTCGGGACTCAATTTGAGGAAAAACCTGCATTTGGGGACTTAAAGTTAAAGAGAAATAACTTTAGGGACCTAATTGCAAAAAACTAAAAAGTTTGGGTTTTCTCATTCATGGGAAATAAATGAAGGTTGATAAGTCGAGCAATAGTGAACAAGGATGTTCATATCGTGTAGGAATGCCAACATGGACAAGCTCGCGTGAATAAAACGAACCGGTCTAGAGGAATTCACTACGTTAACGGGTGAGTGGGTTTACTAACATCATACCCAGTTGGGATGATGAGCACAACTTAAAGATAAAAACCACTTAGCCGTTGTGAGTAAAAATTTTATATCATACCCGGTAGGGGATGATAAGTACCTCGGTATAAAAACCCACTATTAGTGGTATTTTAATCATCACCACTTAGAGAAAGTGATGTGAAAATTATGCGGAAAAACTACTTATCGGTTGTAAGTAGATCATACCCGGTTGGTATGATGAGACTTACTCGAAGGAAGTTGAAAACCCGTTCATCGATTGTGAACAGAGATGTCCTTATACCGGTCGGTATAATGGATAGTAAAAACCTATTTTGTCAGAAGTGTTCTCCCCTAATTGTGTGTCAATCCTTAAACTATTTGGGAGACCTTCTTGACGGGAGCTCGAATAGCTCTTATAGGCCGGGAGCCTTAGTTTTGGAACTAGAGGGCTAAAGTGCCCAGATTTTGAAAATCTCATACAGTGAGCCCAAGGCCAATTGGCACGAGTAGGAGCACATAAACGAACATGATATATGTTCCATAAAATTTAATAAGTGAATTATTTGGCCATGGTACCAAAATAGGACCGACATGCTCAGTCAACTAGCGGCAGTGCGACATGACAGGTCGACGGACTAGTCAAGACAAACTACTGCGGGTTGAGTTGAGAGTCAGAGCCGTTGGACCGGTGGCACCAAACATTACATGGAAATATGAGAAAACATTGTTTGTGCATGCACTATGAGTACGGGATCATCAAGATGCCCATGAGGGGGTAGTGATGTGTCCTAAGGACCCTGGACGACCCAGTGAGTATAAGGGCAAATCGTCATTCCAGGTGTCTGTGCGAAATTTGGAGTAGCACCAAGTGCATGAGACCGGGGTGGGGACAAGATGAGGTCTCTGTCCTCATATGGACACGAATAAGCGATTTCGGGATTGAGGGTCAGATGTCACGAACATCTACTCATTCTCAGAGTAGAAGTGGTCATGCTTCTATCCGTGTGGCAGGAAAAGTCGCTACGAAGCCACTAGCGGGTTCAGTAGTGATACTGACTTGTGAATATGTGTAACCTTTATGATGAAGAATGTGTGTTGGGTGATAACACACCGGTAACTATGAAATAATGGAAAAACTCGAGAGAAATTTTAAATAAAGGGATTTTTAAAAAGAAAGGAGTCAGACACCCTCCATATAAATATTTTTCTTAAAAATTAAAAGTAGACATTTGAAAACCCATTCACTGAGTAGTAGTACTCACCCCCTCCCTTATATCCCTTTCAGAAAATCCTGGAAAGCTTACCCTGAATGACCATCAACTAAGATGCCTGTAAGACAGGTATATAAAGTTTAAAATTTCATGCAGTTTTGATTATGCTATTCCAGGAAATGGTGCAGGTTTGAAGGATGCCTTACTCTTTACGGTTTATAATAAGGAAAAACCCTTTAATAAACCGGGAGAGTGGCGGGTTGTTTAAGGGATCCGACCAAACCGGGTCATGGCGTGACAGGTGCGATCATACCAGCACTAATGCACCGGATCCTATCAGAACTCTGAAGTTAAGCGTGCTTTGGCGATAGTAGTACTAGAATGGGTGACCTCCTAGGAAGTACTCATGTTGCACCCTTCCCCTTTTTTCTACACCTAGCTCGGCCTTGTTGCCTTTAAGAAAGTGTGTGGGTCAAGACCAAAATGGAACCACCACCATCGAAGTTGGCATTCTAGGCATTTTGTGGGCCCCACCGTCCGGAGCGGTTCGGGGCGCCTCAAACGACATGCCCCAACCGCTGCGTCGTCTATCGGAGGGCCCGTCTTCTGGAGGCCACAGAATCTGACCCATAATGAGCTGCGGGATCCATAGTATATCGAAACGAAGCTGTTTTAGAGGGCTACTCCGAAGATGCAGATTGAAAGGACGCCTTACTCTTTACAGTTTATAATAAGGGAAAACCCTTTAAATAAATCGGGAGAGTGGTGGGTTGATCACGGGGATCCGACCAAACCGGGTCGGGATGTGCTATAAAGTTACTAAATGATTTCCCTATTTTTATTTTTTTGTTTTATAGGTAGGATATATTACTCTACTTATATTCATATAAAGTATAATTTTTAAAAAAAGGGAAATGAACGTTCAAATTTTAAAATTTTTAATTTTTAATCTATCAAGAAATTCAAATCTATTTTGTGTTACTAGAAAACTTATATAATTATACTAACCTCATCTAGGGGTAGGGGTCGTGTTGGATAGGGCATCAATGTTGTGTGTATCGACGAAGTGAAATTAATTTGGATATTATTATCTCCTTCATTATCATATTTTTAAAAAAAATCCAATAAGATTTCACCACAAATAAGGCACAATTTTCAAGAAAATTATTTAGTTAAGACCATTTAAAAGAGTATAGAAAGAGGAGGCATTGCAACTCCGGAATATTGGACCCTTGGTTATAAAAGTTAACTTAGGTGCTTACTTATGTATATCCTATAACATTAACTGATCATGATATCGGGTTAGTAGAGAATGATATGCTCTCAGTATTGTTTAAATTAAATTTTTTTTTTAAGTTTCTGACCTCTCTATCCTCTCTACATCAATCAAATATTTAATTAGTATGATTTTCAATATTTTTATTATTTATCTAATCTGAAGATATAGTTACTAAATGATTGTCATATTTTACTCTATTTATATTCATATCAACTATAATTTTTTAAGAAAGAAAATTAATATTGAAATTTTAAAATGTTTAATTTTAAAACTATAAAAAAATTTTAAATGTATTTTGTATTAATGAAAACTCATATAGTTATGCAACCTCTTTTAGGTGTAGGGTGTCCTAATGAATAGGTTACCAAAGTAGTGTACCGACCAGGGCAATTAATTTAGATAATATCATCTCCTTCATTATCAAATTTAAAAAATAATACCATTATAAAACAAATAATACACAATTTTCAAGAAATTGTTTAGTTAAAACCACTTAAAAGAGTATAGAAAGAGGAGGCACGGCGGCTTAGAAATATTGGACCCTCGGTCATAAAAGTTGACTTAGGTGCTTCACACTATGTATCCTGTGATATTAACTGATCCCTTAGAAGAGAAGGATGTGATCTTTATCACTTATAAATTAAAATTTTGATAATTAGTGTACTTTTCAATATTTTAAAATTTTATTTTATCTATCGTGAAAGAATATATAGTTATTGGATGATTTCCTTTTTTTTATTTTTCTTATTTTATACATATAATATATTAATCTACTTATATTCATATCAACTATGATTTTTCAGTAAAGGAAAATGATCATTCAAATTTTAAAATATTTAATTTTTAAACTATCAACAGCTTCAAATGTATTTTGTATTATTTTAAAACTCATATAGTTATTACAACATCGTGTAGGTGCAGGGGTCGTGGGGATATGACACCAAAGTAGTGTACCAAAAAAAGAAAATTAATTTGGATATTATAATCTCCTTCATTATTAAATTTACAAAATAATCTAAAAGAATTACCATACAAATTAATTTCATTTTCTCATTTAGATTGACCAGTTCTTTCCTAGTTTTACTTAACTCAAAAGTACGGGGTTTACAAACGATCGAGTGGAACTGGATGAGATGAATAGAACTAAGAATCGAAGAAATTAAGGACTTATAGGCCACCAATTAGACGAGTTAATATTCGAAGTTCCACGTGCTTGAATTGTGGAAGAAGATGAAGGGCGATTTGTGGATTTTGGGGGACTTTTGTGCAATTTTCAAAAATTGGAGGGCTGAACGATTATTTTATGAAATTGAGGGTGTTTTCATGAAATTCACCCCAATTGAGGGTCAATTGGGCAATTTGGATAATTTTGGGGCAAATTGAAAATTTTGAAAAGTTGGGAGACCAAATTACAATTTTTAAAAAATTAAGGACTAAAAGGTACATTTTGGTGAATTAAGGGTCAATTGGTGAAATTAAAAGAGTTAAGGACCCAAAAAAATAATTAGGAACCTAAGGGACCTAATAGAGACTAAAGGGAAATCAGGGCCCCATGTGCAATTTAAGCAAAGTACGAGGCTCTAGGTGCAAATATAAGAACGAGTGTGACCTCTCCCTAATACGAACACTCGTACCCTGCAAGTACGAATTACTCGAGCAACGACCCCCTAAAGCACACCAATGAAGGAGAGTCTGCTAGTGCGACCCTGCTAAGATCACTAGATGAGTGGGAACCACTATAATGTCCATTTCGATTGGAATGACAGTTCAACTTTGAAAACTATTTTATCAAAATTAGCAATCCCTAATTGGGTGATGCTTAAAACATTTGGGAATTAATTCCGAGTTTAGGCTCGAGATGCTAGTGGGCCCAAGGTCGATGGATATGGGCGTTGACCCGTCCAGTATAAACATGTGATATATGATTGCTAAAAGACCTAAATAATGGGAACCTTGCGTGATACCCATCGAGTCAAGCTGAGTAGTCAAGCTTGTTGAGTCAAACCGCTACTCTACCAAAGCTAGGTTGTCAAACTTGATGGGCCTAGAGGTCTAACGATAAAGGCTATAATTTGAAAAGATTGTTGATTGTGCATGCATTGTGATGTTCGAGCCATCAAGACACTCGATATGAGGTAGTGATGGAGCCTAAGGACTTTTGGATGACCCAGGGATCATAAGGGCGGTTTCGTCCATTAGTAGGTCGTGAAGTCGAGGAGCTTTCTACGCATGGAGACCGAGGTAGTAGGGAAAATGAGGACTTGTCCCACTGAGTAGACATGATGAAGTAATTGAGGGTTTTATGTGTCAGAATATTGATGTTCACTCAAACTCCGGGTAGAGGTAATATCCCTCGATCAAAGTGAACGGTAAAGGTGCTTTAGTCCACTACTAGCACGGTTGAGTACCATTCTGCGAATGTGTGATCCCTCCTATAATAGAAGGGTGGTTGTTGATCATTGATCGTGTGAAATGTGTGAATAATGCCAAACATAAAATTTTAATGAATAGACAAATAAAATTAAGAAAATGTTATAGTAGTTTTCCTCAATGGGTGTTTTACTCACCCCTCTCTCTTATCACTTTTTCAGAATCATACCCTAACGAAAAGTTCCCCGACGCGCTCAGGCCCTCAAGGTACGCTTCCTACCCCCAACTTAAAGTAAGGGTTTGAATGTAAATACGCCTGTACCTTCCTTGTCTCATTCAGGTAGGTACACCCGAATATGCAAGAAAGGGTGGCAAGTTGATCGTGAACCCCGATCAAACCGGATCGGGGTGTGACAACTTGAATGGTATCAGAGCATATCTTTTTGGATTAATTTTCTCCCTAACGCATCCTAATCCTTGATTCCCGATCATCTTGTAGAAAACATGAACGGGAACGCCTCCGAGGAATATATTCCCTAGATACACACCATAGAGCAACGGGTAGAGGCGCTAGAAGAGCCCATTCCCCGGGACGCACCTCGAGATAAGACCCCTCCCTACTCGATGAAAATGAAGTATCTCCGCCCAGGGGACTAGACCTAGCCCAAATTCAGGCAAAGGCTGAAAGGAATTTCTGGGAAGCATACGCTAACTACGTGAGGGTTTTTCACTGACTCCTCCCGATCCATAGTAGTACGTGTACCGCAGGCCTCACCCAACATATCCACAATGCTACTGTCTTACGTCGGTACGAAATAGATATAGCACACCCCCCCCCCCCCCCCCGTACAGGCCAGGAGGGCCCCTAGTCTATCGGTGTCCACGGAGTTCGAAGAGCCCAACATGAACCTGTGCCCCCACTGTGGAAGGTTCCATGGGGATAAATGCCCTCCAAGAAGGAGAAGACGCCTTCAGACACCACATGCGGAATCTCACAATTTGCATAGGTATAATTCTAGGTCTGTTAACTGGTGGGGGTAGAAAAAGGGGCAGTAGATTCTAGAAATGTCCATTGTAATAAATCTTGATCGGGTTTTTCTGGTCCAACGAATAAAGAAAATTTTCTTTTCAAAAGAGAACCCCAATTTCTTAACCAATTCCCGGAACTTTGGGAGTCCCCGAACAACCAAGAACCCAAAAAGAGTAAAACCAATGCCCACCTCAGTTTGGCCATCCCCTTCAAATAGGACGGGGCTAGGATTACAAGAGGCCCGAGAAGTGCCTTACAAAGGAAGGCTGGGGCAAATCCTGACCCACCCAGGGAGCAGAGTAGGAAACCTTACGGGCTAGGTGCCACCAGCAAGTTAGCAAGAACCCTGAGAGGTGACCAATGACCCAAAAGAAGAGCCACATCAAGAAAGAGTAAGATAGCCAAAGTAACCAAAGGGTTATAGCATAGTACCTCAGGGACAAAGGATCAAAAAGTAAAGGAATGAAACACCCCAAAGACCACTGAAAGGAAAAAGAAAGGAGTCAGCAAGGATGGAAATTCTAAAGTAAAAAAATATGATCCTAAGGGACTCGAAATTCGAGAAGGACACCGAATTAGAAGGACGAACCAATCGCAAGACGAAAAGCAAAAGGGTGGTACGAACCCCAACACACGAAGAGGAACACAAACCCAAAAAGGAAGGATCAACACCTAGAATCGCCAACCCCAAGGGAATAATGGACAGATGAATGAGCTGAAATAAAGTGACTATCTAAACAAAGCAACCGCGAATCAGTAGAGGAGCATCGCGGGCCCTCAAGGGCGGAACCTGAGACCACACCCCGAAACAACTAATCACAATGCACCATGTGGCAAGGCCACCACATCATTGTCTTCAACCTTCAGACACAGATAGAGAAGAGGGAAGAGAGAGAGAGAGTCACCGGAAAAGCTGGAGTCTCCGATGACTCGAGAAACTCTTCGGTCAGGTTGGCGATGGCCGAGTCAGAGGCCGAGTCTTCTGCCGGCAAGTAGCCTGAATAGTTCTGGAGCTCCCGATATAAAGAGCACCCCTTCATTCATTCTCAGCATCCTAGAATTGAGTGAAGAAAAAGAAGTGTGAGTTTTCTGGCGAGTTGCAAATTAGAGCTCCTACGATGGGCAAAACCTCCACCAAAGAAGCTCTAAAGAGTGGCATTGGAACCAGGAAAGAGTTTTCTAGCTCCAGACCTTCTTAGAACAGTCAAAGGGCGCTCGGGGAAGTGCACAAAGAATTACACAATGAAGCTGCTCTAGAGCTCGAAGCACCGAGCTCCTGTCCGATGCCACCTCACCCCTTTCAGCCCTTCCACCACCCACATTAGCCTTCCTTGACTACCTAAGACCCTCCACAACACCCCTACAGGCCTTGCTAAACTCAATTCCGCCTCCACTCGTCAGAATTTTAAAATTTCAAAGCTGCGCCACATGAAACTTCTCTCTTCAAATTCTGGCAGGGCAGCGGTGAATTGCAGCTGGATTTGGTCCTACTAGTTCTCCCTCAACTAGCTTTAGGTGCTCCCACCTCAAGATCCGGTCACCACCCCTCCATCGATAAGAAATGCAAGCTTTCTCTCTCTACTTTGAACTTTTCGACGAAGGTCCGACAAGGCAAAAAACTCAACCAATAAATTTAAAGTGTAGGACGATCGAGTGGAGTTGGAGGAGGCAAATAGAAGCAATAATAGAAGAAATTAAGGACTTACATGCCGCCAATTGGACAAGGTAACATTCGAAGTTCCACATGCTTGAATTGAGGAAGAAGATGAAGACCGATTTGGGGATTTGGGGGGTCTTTTGTGCAATTTTCAAAAATTGGAGGGCTGAACGACAATTTCATGAAATTGAGGATGTTTTCATGAAATTCATCCCAATGAGGGTCAATTGGGCAATTTGGACAAATTTGGGGCAAATAGGAAATTTTGAAAAGTTAGGGAACCAAATTACAATTTTTGGAAAATTAAAGACTAAAAGGAAAATTTTGGTGAATTAAGGGCCAATTGGTGAAATTGAAAGAGTTTAAGGACCCAAAAAGAATAATTGGGAACCCAAGGGACCTAATAGAGACTAAAGAGAAATTAGTGACCCATGTGCAATTTAAGCAAAGTATGAGGCTCTAGGTGTAAATATAAGAACGGGTGTGACCTCTCCCTAATACGAACACTCGTACCCTGCAGGAACGGATTACTCGAACACCGACCCACTAAAGCACACCAAGGAGGGAGACTTCGCTGGCGCGACTCCGCCGAGATCACCAGGTGAGTGGGAACCGCTATAAGATCCATTCCGGTTGGAATGACGGTTCAGCTTTGAAAACTATTTTCTCAAAATTAGCATCTCTTAACTGGGTAACTCTACTTAAAACATTTGGGAGCTAATTCCAAGCTTAGGCTCGAGATGTCAGCGGGCCTAAGGTCGATGGATACGGGCATTGACTCATCTAGAATAAACATGTGATATATGATTGCTAAAAGACTTAAATAATGGGAACCTTGTATGATACCCATCGACCCAAGCTGATTTGTCAAGCTTGTTGAGCTAAACCGCTGCTCTTCCAAAGCCAAATTTTCAAACATGTTGGGCTACTATGCGTGGTAGGCTGAAGCCAAGTCGATAGACCATTGTGCTAGAGGGCCAAAGATAAAGACTATAATTTGAAAAGATTGTTGATAGTGCATGCACTGTGATATTTGGGTCATTAGGACAACTGACATGAGGTAGCAATGGAGTCCAAGGACTGTTGGATGACCTAGGGAGGGGAGCATAATGGCGGTTTCGTCGTTTAGTAGATCGTGAAGCCGAGGAGCTTCCTGCGCATGGAGACCGAGGCAGTAAGGGAAATGAGGTCTCATCCCACTAAGCGGACATGGTGAAGTCATTGGGGGTTTGATTTGTCAGACTATTGATGTCCACTCAAATCTCGGGTAGAAGTAGTATCCCTCTATCAGGGTGGACGGTAAAGGCGCTTCGGTCCACAAATGGCACGGTCGAGGACCTTTATGCGAATGTGTGATCCCTCTTATAATATGAGGGCGGAATGAATTTTTATTCAAACATTAATTGGTTCGATTTGTTGATCATTGATCGTGTGAAATGCATGAATAATGGAAAATGAAAATTTTTAATGAACAGACAAATGAAATTAAGAAAATGTTAAAGTAGTTTTCCTCATTGAGTGTTTTACTCACTCCTCTCTCTCACCCCTTAACGGAAAGTTCCCCGACCCGCCCAGGCCCTTAAAATATGCTTCCTACCCCTAACTTAAAGTAAGGGTTTGAACGTAAATACGTGTGTACCTTGTCTTATTCAAGTAGGTATACCCGAATAACGCAAGAAAGGGTGACGGGTTGATTATAGACCTCGATCAAACTGGGTCGGAACGTAATACCTATACTATCATATGGTATGATAAATTTATATGATTTATCACTAAGTCAATAGTGATAGATCATACGCCCTAGTCATTGTATAATCATGATGACCTATCATTTATACCTTAAACTCATGTATTTGTATGATCTATGATTAGATGATGATCATAGATCATACCATAATCATAGATACGCAGTCATAGTCAATGTATATTCATACAAATATAGCAGTATAACTTATCAATAATAGGATAGGGTAGTTAATCTATATTTATTATATAGCAATGATGATTGAGGGAAAATCATACTAGTAAATCTTTTGTGTACCCTTCCTTAGAGTAGTACATAGTTAATCTATATTTATTATATATCAATTAGGTGATAATCTATATTTAGTAAATCATGTGAGGCAGTGTATGATAAATATAGATTGAATGGTGGATAATATGTACTATTGTACCTTATCATGCAATAGGATGATTAATATGAATTATAATATGATCATCTAGTGATAGATCATACAATACGTTAGGTATCCTAAATTAATAGTATTTTTAGGATTTCCATCTATTAGTATTAACCAAGTAATATGGTGAAATATTCCTATCAGCGGTACTATTATCATGACATATACCCTAGCCATAGTCGTTTATGTGTTATACTTTTGGCATGATATTATCCAATTTGTGAGATCATACACTATGATCATAATCCAAAGACTCCTCTTAAACCATAAGTTAGGTATGTAAATTTTTAATATATTAAGTTTTGTATTGTATAATGCTATTTCAGAAAGAAAAAAAAGAGAGAGAGAGAGAAATGACGTCTAACTTCTCGCGATTTAGAAGGGGTGAAACCCCTCAGGCTCATGAGGACTCGACCAAACCAAATTGGGGCATGACAATTTTAGTGGTATCAGAACCTGTTTTCTTGAATACATTATCAAGACTACATAAAATAAGAACCAACAGAAGATTTTTTAAATTTTTAAATAACTCCCAATAGAGAAACCAAAAAAACTAGTACTACCGTCACTGACACCGCCTAAAATATTGCTCTTGTATCACATAGTTCAATAACTGCCTATATATATAATAACATGATATCAAACTGCCCATAAGGTAGATTATTCGATGATCATTTTACCTCATAGATGATATGCTCCTCTTTCCCCATAATAGATCATTGACCATATGGTAGTCATTAATCTACGAGGGTCTCACATTGGTTATTTGCATCTGTTATTTTTGGTCGCTTAGACTCTTGAACACAATTTAAGATTGTATAAGTCATGGCTCACAAGTGAACTGCCCTAAGACGAAATGTGCTTATGCATAAATCGACCGGTACCAATAAATATGCACAATAATATCATATTTATTGGTAATGATCTGTTTTTCCTACTCAGGGTGATAGTTAGATGTTCCTCATGCTCCACCTTATTTCGTGAGTATATGAGGATGTCGTCTATAAATACTATCACGAATTTTTCCAAATGGGGTTAGAACACCCTATTCATTAAATCCATAAAGGCTACAAGGGCTTTTGTTAATCCAAAGGGCATCACTATGAATTCATAGTGTCCGTATCTAGACCAGAATGTGGTATTTGATACATCTTCCTCTTGGATCCTTAGTTGGTAGTATCCTGACTGGAGATCTATCTTGGAGAAATAGGTTGGTCATTTCAACTGATCGAATAGGTAATCAATCCATGGAAGGAGATACTTATTCTTAATAGAGGCTTGATTCAGCTTTTGATAATCGATGTATAGTCTCATACCCCCATCTTTCTTCTTTACAAATAGTATTGGTGCACCCCATGGAGATTGATTAGGGTGTATGAAACCTTTCTCCAACAACTCGTCTAGTTGCTAATTTAATTCCTTTAATTCTATTGGGGCCACATGATAAGGAGCTTGCGATATGGGATGTGTCTCGGGGATCACCTCTATGGTAAATTCCAATTGACGATTTGGAGGTAATCTAGGTAGTTATTTAGTGAATACATCCGAGTAGTGTTCAACTACTGGAATGCCTTCCATTCTCTTCTTTTCTGAACTTACGTTGGTGATCATTGCGAAAAACACCTTACATCCCTTCCATATCATACTTTGAGCCTTCATATGGGACACCAGATGCATTTCTCCTCTCTTTTTATCCCTTCTAAATTGTACTCCAAGTACCTTTGAAGTGTGGAAATCTATCACTTTCTCCTCGCAATCCACCTTAGCTTGGTTTGTATTTAGCCAGTCCATTCCCAATATTATATCTATTTTCTTTAAAGGTAATGGGATTAGGTTTGCTTCCAAATTCATCCCATTAATCTTAACTTCACATCTTTTTAAATGTTTGTCTTGATTCAGTACTTCTCCCAATGGGGTGAGAATGCTAAGGCTCCGTTCAAGGAACATAATTCCTTGAGGAAGATTTGGGACCAAGTTTTCCTTGATAAAGGACTTTTTCGTCCTTGAATCATATAGAGCGTAGACTTTTATTCCCCACAATTGTATGTATCCTAATTACGGAATTAACAACTATTTTAGTGAATGAAAACTTCTTATTCATTATAACTATAACAAATTATAAAATTTGTCTAATTTTGGTAAGGGAGGGTTTGGAAAGTACCAGCTACGGTACTAGTGTCCTTTCGAGCTTACTCTTGTGTGATGTTATAAATCCTAACTAGCACACTCGATGTTGTGGTTGTGTCTTGCCACCTGTTTAGTGCCCTTGAATTCTCTTGCAATGGTTAGATAGTATTGCAAATTACCACTAAAGGTTGGACATTTCTTTGCAAAGTGCTCAAGATGTCTACCTCTAAAGCATGTTTAACATAATTTTTAGTGGTCTCTCTAGCACCTAGAGCAAGAGTTGTACTTGCCTCTATTTGGGCTGCGTTAACTTCCTTCCTACTCAGGAATCCTATTTTATTCTCCCACCTTTGACCAGAATAAGCTTCATAGGCAAATTATTCTTATCTTAGCCAAATCATATTAGTTGTATGATATCTTGAGCTTATGATATCCTACGGATAATCAATCAATCTATATGAATTATAATATGATCAATCATCGAATATGTTAACTAACTATACTCTGAATGATGGTATTATCACTATTATACAATCATAGTCATATTGAGGATATGAATTATATGATCATAACTGAAAATATCATGACTAACTATATCTATACGTGACATATCATACAATAAAATATGATAGATATCAGTTATTGTATAATTATTTAGTAACTTAGTCATCATATTTGCCTATGAGGGTAGTTATTGTATTACTAAAATCATATTTGCAAAGCACAATTCTGTTGATGATGGAATAATATGCCTACTCGCCCTCGCCCTGCTACTAGTTTCTAAGTACCTCCTCCATTGTCCTCCCTGGATGATCTTTCCCCTTCTTGTTCTTCTTCAATCATCCCCCTGTCATCCTCTTTCCCCTTCTTGTTCAGCCGCTCAGCCCGATGAAGGAATAATTTAAGCAGTCATCATCGCCCGAATACGATTCTGATTCCTTCAATCGAGTAGGCATCTTGGTGGCCCAATCAAATCCTCTCCGACCCCTGCTTCCCCCCGAACCCTAACCCTACCTAAGCCATTGTTGCTTCCTAATTTCAGGAGAAGAGCATATCGCTTTTGAAGATGATGTCCCACCACCTCGATGACGTCCCCGCATCGCCTGGGAAGTTCAAGCCCGACAAGCCATCTCTCTATTTCCACCACATCCGCCTCCAGTCCTCCGTGTTCTGCCACTCGGAGTTCTGGTCCCTCATCTTTCTCACCTTCGTCGTCTTCATCATCCTCCTCTCCCTCCTCCACTGGCTCGTCGTACTTCCATCGCCGCCGTGATCATCTGAGCGGCGCCGCCTCTTGGGGCGGGCGTGAGTGGGAGAGGCGGCTCCGCAAGTCTGCAACTCCAAAGTCCCTCTCTGGTCACACTGTCCTTGTCACCGGTGCTGCTGGCTTCGTCGGCTTCCACGTCTCCCGCACCCTCAGGCAGCGCGGCGACGGCGTCGTCGGTCTGGACAATTTCAACGATTACTATGACCCTGGCCTGAAGCGGGACCGCCAGAACATCCTCTCTCGATTAGGGGTTTTCGTGATGGAGGGCGACATCAACGATCAGGCTCTCCTCAAGAAGCTATTCGACGGCGTCCCTTTCACCCACGTCATGCATCTGGCTGCTCAGGCGGGTGTCCGGTACGCCATGCAGAATCCTTACTCCTACGTCCACAGTAACATTACTGGGTTCACTAAGCTTCTGGAAGCCTGCAAATCAGCCAACCCTCAGCCAGCCATCATCTGGGCCTCCTCAAGTTCAGTCTACGGCCTCAATTCCAAGGTGCCCTTCTCAGAAAAGGACCGAACCGATCGTCCTGCTAGCCTCTATGCTGCCACAAAGAAGGCTGCAGAGGAGATCGCCCGTGCTTACAACCACATATACGGTCTCTCAATCACAGGCCTGCGGTTCATTACTGTATACGGTCCTTATGGCCGCCCTGATATGGCCTATTTCTTCTTCACCAAGGATATCCTGAATGGAAACCAGATAACGATTTATGAGGGGCCTGATCACAGCTCGGTTGCTAGAGATTCACCTATATTGATGACATTGTGGAGGGGTGCTTAGGGGTGCTTAGGGGTCCTTGATACATCTAAGAAGAGCACGGGAAGTGGGGGCAAGAAGACAGTATCAGCCCAGCTTCGGACTTTTAACTTGGGGAACACATCCTCAGTGCCCGTGACTAAGCTAGTTAGGATCCTTGAGAAGCTGTTGAAGGTGAAGGCAAACAAGAAGGTACTGCCGCTTCCTATGAATGGGGATGTTAAGTTCACTCATGCCAACATAAAAGCCTGACACGTTTGGATACGAGCCCAAGACCAATTTAGAGACAGGATTGATAGGTAGAAGATGAGAGAGAATGGAGGGGAAATTAGATCTGATCCCAGTAAAATATGTTAAGACGGGAGTGATCCGTTGGGCGAATGCCTAATCTATTGAGTAGGGGAAATGATTCGAGATATTGTTACATCTCGGATAAAATATGATGACTAAGTTATTATAGAGTACTCCTACCCACGAGTCAATTAATAGTAATTATTATAGAGGACTCCTACCCACAAGTCAATTAATAGTAATTACTATATACAATGCCTATTTGACCACATATTATCGCTTGGTATCGTCCTATGCCATGCTAGATAAGGGCTACACATTGTCATCGCCTGATGACTATGTGTTCAAATAGTAACTGACTTAGGGACTAGTATGATAGATCCATATCATACCTGTATAGTATGTATAAGATATGATCATAAGATCATAACACATATGATCCCTTGACTTAGGGGAGACTGTCCAAAAATTACTTGCTTGGTATAACTATACGCATATTGTGGGATCAAGGAACGCCTGTGGGTAAGTTTGCGTCCTCATCCCTTGTTTGACAAGATGTTTTCATTCGCCAAGGTTTACCATTCCTCGCTCGGTTCCTTAACAAAGGTAGTAGTTAGATCAAACCAAAGTTTTACAAGAGATCAAACAGATCTACTGAGATGTTTAAGAAAAAAGAATCCTCTTATGGCCATACATTCTGAGCCACTACAACGCTCACAATGCTCTTATGGCTCAGAATGTATGGCCATAAGAGATCAAACAGATCTACTGAGATGTTTATGCGGTCGATGGCCATAAGAGGATTGTGAGCGTTGAACTTGATCTGAATTTGATCAAGATAGGAGAGCCTATTCATGGGGAGACAAGAAGTTCTTGGTGGAATGGCTTGGGGTGTTGCTTTTGGCTGATATGTATTTATCAGTATATGCCTATTATGAGGGCCTAGAGGACGTCGAGCCTAACGACACCAACTCAATTATGATGAAGAGAACTGTTAAATTTAAGGTTTACAAGTTAGATAGTAATAAGCAGGAGTGGGCAGAGGTAATGGATTTAGGGGATAGTGTTATTTCTGGAGAGGATTGCACATTTTCTACATCATCCTCTTTCCTTGGTATTTGCAAGGGGAATTGTATATTCTTCACAGGTGATTTCTACTATTCTTATGGGAATCAAGATGATACTTTCAATGGCCGTAATATTGGAGTGTTTGACATGGCAAGTGGTCGTATCAGGTCTCTCGATGATTATATCAGTTACTCTAAATTGTTTTGGCCACCACAAAAATGGATTACCACAGGGTCATCTGAGGTATAACATTTCTTATCCACTAACATTTTCAGCTTGTATCTGCTGTCACTAGTGGATTGTGGTGCATGCTTGCAGCAGTTCTTGTACACTTATTTTATTTCTTAAAAATATCATATTGATTATTCTTTTGGTAAGATAAAATTTTCATTGGCATGCTATGCAAAAAAGACTGTCTTGTTGAAGGGTGTCCTATAGCCACATTTTGTCAAAAGTTTTCCATAATGGAATTGGTAAAGCATGTATGCAAAGATAAAGTTTTGAACTATGTTTATTGATGCATATTTTGATACATTAAGAGATTATGTGCCATTTTAAACATGTAAAAAATAGACTAGGTATATGTATTTAAGAAAGTTGTACTATGCAAAATTTTTAAAGCTGTAGAAGAAAAGATAGGGTCATTGGCACTGTTAGATAAGATAAGATTTCATATCAATACTGGCCAGATCAGAGCAAAGAAGTGGTAAATCATCTGGCTTGCTGAGAAGGCTCACCTACTTCTAGGTTCCATTATATTTATCTATAAAAATAACCTTGCTCTAGACAACTATCTTACTTACCAAAAAAGATCACCCAATTCGATAAATAGTTGACTTTTTTTCAGCCTCTTCTGGAAAACCTATGACTCATGTTAAGCTATTTTTTAATCTATAATCATAGATATTATAGGGGTATGGTATATGAGATACATGTGTCTCATACAATGATATATGGTACCATAGGTATATGAGATACATATATAACCCTATCTACATTATCATATCACCTACCCTAGTCATAGTATAACCCTCATAGATCCGTGGTGATGGCACATTGCCCTTAATTTGTGGTATGACATGATGAAGGCCCCCTAATGGATGATAAATGGCGCAATAAGACATATCCACCGTGTATATTGACTAGGAAAATACATGTTATCCCCGATATCTATTATTGGTACTAATATGATAAATACATACTAGTCAAGGACATAGTATGTATCTTCACCATCGACCGTGAAGATGCATACTAGTTATTGGCATTGAATAACTAACATAAGTTAGTTATAAAAATAGATTACCTCCCAACAAGTACTGAGATACATTAAGGTGATAAGGGCAATTATTATTCGTGATCCACACTGTTATTGAACATATAATAGCATCCAGGCACCCACTGCTAATGTACATATTATCCACTAGTTAGATAATTGATATATAATAGTGAGTAAGAACATAGTACTAATTAGTGATAATATAATCATTTGAGAGTATAGTTAGTTGACATATACTAGGGTATATATCACTGTCATATGTGAGGTTAATAATAAAATTAATATGATAAATTATCAAATATATTAATTATATCGCAATAATATTCAATATAGATAAATATAATATACTAATATCATGATAATATGTTGTATATTATTAATATTACATTGATCACATGGATGAAAAGGACTTATGGTATGCCCATACTATAAGTCCCAAACAAATTGGATAACTAGAATGAATATTATTATAAATTGTACATATTATCTCCTCTATATGGTCGTACAATGTACTATTATAATAAACATAGGTAAATTACCTACCCGGCTATGCTATCCATCTCTTGTGAGTTTATACCCCAATCAACTATACCTATACCGTGATTATGGTATACCATGTCATAGTACCTCTAACTAGTCAATAATTATGGGTCAACTAATATAATGGAGTAACAATACTATAAACCCCTTACCATAACACAATTGGCGATAGGGTATATTGGATGATCAATATAATATGGTCAATATAATATATTCATAGTTATTCTGTAAGCGATGATCTAGATACCATAATATCATAGATTAATATAATATGATTATAGTATGACACATAAATCACCATTGGGATTATCATGGTACGATTAATGATTGATAGGGTATAGTACAATGGTCTACACATAAAGTACCATATCATAGTACCTACTAATTTTGGTATGACATACTACTAATAATATATGTGAGGCAAATATGAACATAGTACCTACTAATCATATTATATATATCACTAGTACAATATTATATATATATATATGACATACTATACTCTTACTAATTATGGTATAATTATGATAATCACATAATATCAAATATGGGGTACCATATTGTCATACTATAATAATCCTATCATATCACCTATGGTATATGATAATACTGTGGTATAGGATCCACATATTATGATTGATGTAACATTATACTATGTGGACAAATATTAATTATATTGATATTAGTTAGAGTATAGTTAGTTGATATATACTAGAGTATGTATCACGATATTATAGTGAGATTAATAATAAAATTAATATAATATGTTATTAGGTATATCTATTATATCGTGATAATATCAGTTAATGTATTATGCGAACCCTACCAATATACTAACGATACCTTATAAAAAAAATATGGAATAAAACCTAAAACTTTCACGATTCAAGTAAAAAGAATGTAATATATCTTGTTCGATTGAAAAATAAGGTCTGGATAGAAGTAAACGCTACACCAAACTCCTCTAAAAAGAGTTGTTAAAAAACCTTGATAATAAATCTGATTGCTTGAACGTTATAAGTAAAAACCTGATAAGTTCAAAAGTTTACTTAAAATAAAAAGAAGATATAAACCTTACAATAACATTAAAATTAAAGATCTGTTCTTACAATACTTTGAAGTACTTATAAATATTAATTATCCTACAAATAAGTAAATAAGATATTATGGTTGACATGTCAACTACTCACTATTTATATAGAAAATAATCCTTATATATTTGTTGTATATTTATTTATAGTTATCTAAGATAATAAATATTCTAAACTTAGTATATTATCTTATACATATTTGAATATATATTATTTTATTCTAAAATCTTTTATAATATGTATTATGTTAATAAATCTTTCACTTAAAATTAAAATTTCAAATTTGAATTATCTTTTAGAAATCTTATTGGGCTCTTCTTTGGGGCTTTAGATCTTATTGAACTCTTTTTTTGGGCTTTTCAAACATATCCTTTTTATAATTCCTAATCACTTTAGAGAAATAAAGATCATTTGCATATAATTTCTTTATATAATCAAAACCAAGAAATTTAATATCAAGGATTTTAAATATAACGTACATTAGTGATAGTGCATCAACAATTATATATTTCATACCTTGTCTATTTTTGATCACATATGAAAAAGTCTTAATGAAAACCACACACCTAACGCTTGTTCAACGTGTATTTCTCCTTACTTCACTTTTCACTAAAATATATAATCAATACATCTCAAATGTCTATTTCTGATACTTCACAATTAATTTTAAACAATTTAGTGAAATTGGGTAATACAAGCAATGAGAATTTAGTTAGTTCATACTCTAAATATTTGAAAGTATTTTCTTGTACATCACACAGTTTAAATAAAATATTCTTTTATAAATATATAGTGAGAGGTATAGGATAGCTATTAAATTTAAAAACATAATCCATATAAAAATAAGTTAATCTAATGAAACTTCTCATCACACTTACCAAATAAGGTGTTGGCCCATCTTGGGTTACCCTTAATTTCCCTTTCAATTATAATCCATTTAAAAATAGTAATATATTTATGAAATATAAGATTATTACAACAATATATATTTTCTAAAATTAGAAAATAACATATATTTCCTAAAAACATTCAAAGAAAATTTTAAATATTCTTCATTTGCATATACGAAAATATTATATATTATTATATCATTAAAATATACATTAATAAATTTTTCAATGAAAGCATGCAAGAAATAATTAAATAATCTCATAGAAATATTAGTTGCATTAGTTAAACAAAAAAAATCATAATTAACCATTCATATAAAATAGGTTTTGTCTTTAATACATTATTCAATTCATATTTATCTTTAATTCAAAATTTATTATATTCACTTTTAAATTTTATTTTTAAATCAAATAATATCCATATAACTCATCTACCATAAATAAGGAATAGAGTATTAAAACTTTACCTTTGTATTGTTAATAACTTGACAATCAATGTATGTTTGCTAAGTCTTACCCTTTTTGGGTAGTTGCACAATTGGTGGATTAATTCTCTTTGGTATGATTCTTTTTCGATTAGATTTATGACTTGGTGTTGAGTTTGATGCTTGATCCTTTGACTTGACAGCAAAACAAGAGATATCTTCTTTTGAACATGCTTAAATTCCTGCAAAAAACATATAATATTACCCAGCTAATATCCAACAATAGGTTTAGTATTTAAAAATATATCATATAAATTTATATCTATCTTGATCTCACATTTTCTAATAATAAAATTATTTTTGCTCTTTTCTTTTTCAACTTTGATTATTTTCTCTTCTTTTTCAATTTTACCTTTTATCTCTTTATTTTCAATTCTGGCTTTTTTTTCTTCTTTTTCACTTTTGTCTTTTATATCTTCATTTTCAATTATGACTTTTCTTTCTTCTTTTTTAGCTATGCCTTTTATTTCCTTATTTTCAATTTCAACTCTTGTTTCTTCGTTTACCAAACCTAACTTGATCATAGTGATCTCTATCTATTTGAGGAAGTTATCAATACACTTGCTAGATAATTCCCAATAGTAGTTGTTAGGTACAAATCATCGATGCATAATTACTTTCATCTCGTTCTACGACTCCACAGTGCGTTCATGGTTGCATCTTCTATCTTTCACCAATTGATCCCAGCATGTAATTACATAATATGAAAATGCATAGGATGCAACTCATACATTTTTCGCTTCATAGTAATTGTGATATTCAAAGAATTTATCCTTCTTCTTTTCCCATAGAAGATATTATTCTAGATCCTCATTTTCTTGGAATAATGGTATATTCAAATCATACAGGTTATGCATCGTTGGTCTTCTTCTTGTTGTATATAACTCTTGTGTACTTCGTTCCTCCAAACAATCCAATCGCATGTGTAATGACTAAACTGCAGTCTTCACCATCTATCTCATTTTACTCATCATGTTTTGAATGGGATGAGGGGAACTGTCTTCTTTCCATGTGTTTTTTCATTGTTGGGACTTGTAATCCTGCCAATTGTTGGAAAAAAAAATCTCACAACTCTCCCTCACATGTTTCTCTCAAACACTCTTATTTCACACTCGAATGATTTTCTCTTAAAAATTTAAAACACTGTTGCCTTTTTCCACACATATGATTTCTTTCAATCTTAATTGAACTCAAGAACAAATCGTTTTCATGAATCAGTTCAACTTGAGGAACAATCAAGATAAATCAATAAAGTTTCAAAAAGTAATTCTAAAAAGGATTTAAGCATGAGATATGAAGATAATAATTAAAGTGATATAGAAAGAAGGAAAAAAGTATGGAAATAAGATACTAAGTAGAATGAAGATACTCATAAAATAAAAAAAAGAATAAAAATCTAATAGAGTAGAATGAATAACATATTGAGTATAGACTTTTGTGCTCTTTTTTTTTTTTCCTTTTTTACCCTTTTTTATAATTTTTTTACCTTTTTTTGTTCTTTAAATTTTCTTTTCATTTCGCACGCCTTTTTTTACTATTTTTTATTTATTTTTATTTTTTTAGCTTTTTTAAATAATATTTTTCCTTTTTTATTTATACTTTTTTGGCTTTTTATATAAAGAAAGTAGATAAAAAAGATAAGATTTTTTTTATAAAAAACTATAAGCAGAAAGAAGATAATGAAAATATAACTAGATAGGAGAAAAAAGAGATATTTTTGTAATTTTTTTATACTGAATAGAAATAGGTAGAAGATGAAAGTAGAAAAATATTTGAAAGGATAGTATGGTACTTGCTGTGCAATCGTGCGATCTAATACCAACTGATGCGAACCGCGCCAATATACTGACGACATCATACTCCAAATATGGAATAGACCAAAAACTTTTATGACGCAAGTAAAAAGAAAAGCATATACCTTATTCTATTGAAAAACAAGGTACATATAGAAGTAGATGCCACACCATCCTCTAAGAAAAGCTCTTAGAAAACCTTGATAATAAGTCTGATTGCTTGAATACTATAAGTAAAAACCTGATAAGTTAAAATATTTTCTTAAAATGAAAAGAAGACATGAGCCTCACAATAACATTGAAATCAAAGATTTGTCCTTAAAATGTTCTAAAGTTAGCCTTTTATAGACACTTATAAATATTAACTATCCTATAAATAAGAAAATAAAATATTATGATTAACATGTCAATTACTAACTATTTATATAAAAAATAATCCTAATATATTTATTTATAGTTATCTAAAATAATAAATATTCTAAAGTTAATATATTATCTTATACATATTTAGAAATATATTATTTTATTATGCAATGTTCTAGAAGATTTATTATGTTAATAAATCTCTAACTTGAAATTTAAATTTGAATTATCTTCTTTAAATCATATTAGACTCTTTTTTTTAGTTTAAGATTTTATTGAACTCTTCTTTTGAATTTCTACTTGTATTTTTTCAATTACTCCAATTACCAGCGTATCCAATTTAATTTATATCAAGATAATAGTATATGAAAGATATTACTATGATGACTATATATTATTACTAATTATTATACAATATGAATAATATAAGTTAGAATCAATATAATATACTGATATCGTGATAATATAGTGTATATTATTAATATTACACTGATCACATGGGTGATAAAGGATTATGGTATACCATACTATAAGCCCTTAATAAATTGGATAATTAAGATGAATATTATTATGAATTTAACATATTATTTTCACTGTACAGTCATACAATATTTACTAATGTAATAATCATAGCATATCCACTAGGCTGCGTCATCTATCATCCATTATAGGTAAAAAATATAGTTATGGGAAAATAAGTTCATACCCCGAATTAACAATATAGTGATTATGGTATACCATGATCATAGTACCCTTAACTATGACCATCAATAGTTAGGGGTTAACTAATATGAGAGAGTGACAATACTATAAGACCCATACCATAACACAATTGGTCATAGGGTATATTGAATGATTAATATAATATAATCACAGTTATCTTATAAGCCCCTACGTGGTATTGATAATCATGATGAATACCATAATATTATAGATCAATATAATATGATTATAGTATCACACATAAATGCCCTATGAGATTATCATGTTATAATGGATGATTGATAAGGTATAGTACAATTATATACACATAAATGTACCTTATCATAGTACCCTACTAATTATGGTATGGTATACTATTAACAAATGATAGATATGTGAGTCAAATATGATCATAGTACCTACTAACCATACTATATCATAGGTGTATTATATCTATAAGTGACATGTATCACAATATTATCTATATGTGACATACTACTATCATAGTACCCTAAAAATTATGGTATAATTATGATAAGCACATAATATTAAATATGGGTACAATATTAACATACTATAATTATATAGTCATATCATCTATTGTATAGGAAAATATTGTGGTATAGAGTCCACATAGTATGATTGATGTAATAATATACTACGTGGACAAATATTAGTTATATTGGTAATATTATATTGATACTATTTAGAGTATAGTTAGTTGACATATATTAGGTATATGTAACGATATCACAGTGAGGTTAATAATAAAATTAATATTATAGATCATCAGGTATATCCATTATATCGTGATAATATCGATTAGGATTATAGTATATGAATGATATCACTAATATGATGACTATATAGTATCACTAATCATTATTCAATATGGATAATATCAATTTGAATCAATATAGTATATTGATATCATGGTAATATAATGTATATTATTAAAATTGCACTAATCAAATGGGTGATAAGGGATTATGGTATGACATATTATAAGCCCTTAACAAATTGGATAACTAGGATAAATATTATTATGAATTATATATATCTCCATTTTATAGTCATACAATATCCACTATTGTAATAATCATAGGCAAATTATCCAGCCGGCTGAGCTCTATCATCCATTAGGGATTACAATATAGTTATCCTATTCTCCCCGAGTTCATACCACAAATACGGTCATTATGGTATTCTGTGATTATGGTATACTATGAATATAGTACCCCTAACTATGATCATCAATAATTAGTGGTCAACTAATATGAGGGAGTGAGAATACTGTAAGCCCCTTACTATAAAACAATTGGTCATAAGTTATATTGGATGATCAATATAATATGATAATAATTATCCTATAAGCCCATGTCTGGTATTGATGATTATGATGAATACCATAATATTATAAATCAATATAAGATAATCATAGTATGACACATAAACCCCCTATAGGATTATCATGGTTTGATGGATGATTAATAGAGTATAGTACAATGGTATACACATAAACATACCCTATTATAGTACCCCTACTAATTACGGTATGACATACTACAGACCATATGATATATATGTGAGTAAAAAATGATCATACTATCTATTAACCGTACTATATGTATCATGGGTGATATGATATCTATCTATAACATATAGTACAATATTATCTATATGTGACATACTACACACCCCTACTAATTATGGTATAATTATGATAAGTACATAATATCAAATATGGGGTACAGTGTTGTCATACTATAATCATATAGTCATATCACATATGTTATGGTATATGGTCTATATAGTACGATTGATGTAACATTATACTGTATAAATATTAATTATATTAACACTATTTAGACTATAGTTAGTTGACATATACAGATATATGTCACAATATCATAGTGAGGTTAATAATAAAATTAATATGATAGATCATAAGGTATATTTATCATATCGTGATAATATCAGTTAGTATCATAGTATGTGAATGATACGACTAATATGATAATTATATGTAAAACCCGCCCTTTTGAGCTAAGGAAAACCGGGAAAAGAACCGATCAAACCAAGTGAGGATTTAGAATCGATTCACAAACCCAATCATTTCTGAACAGGCAATTTGAGAATTTACAACTCTCGGGTGATCCAAAGAGTCCATTAAACTATTGAAAAGAAACTTAAGACAAATTAAAAGAGAAAAACTAAATTGGTTCAGGTGAACGAGAATCTATAAAAACTGTGAAGTTAAGCGTGTTTACTGAAGAGTAGTGTTATTGTAATTAGAATTAATACAAATAATTTAATACCAAAATTAAATTATTGGAATTAATACAAATAATTTATGGTAATATTAATACTAGTAATAAATCTCTCCTATTTAATACACGATTTTTATACCTATATAAAGAGGTTATCTCCATTCATTCTCCTCACACCTGAACACTTCTCTCTCTCTCTCTACTGCTCCATTTCCCGGTGAAGCTCGAACCAGAGTTTCGACTTGAATATTTTTATTAACCTCGGAAGTAGAGGTCGAGCTCTTTAAAACCAAGGAGAAGACAGCTATCTAATAGCAAACTCCAGTCAATCCGAGAATCGCTAGCATGATAGAATAGTGAAGTAGCTCCTGCGGACTGAAGCTACCTTATTTCGGCGAATCTAAAATCGGCCATTTTGAGCACTTCTCAAACCAAACCAAGCCCTCCCAACACTTCCTCAGCCCTCCCACGGCCAAATTAGGACTGAAAGGTAAGCTAATTCGGCTCCCCTCTACAATTTTCGGCCGGTGCTAGAGAGAGAACCGACAGAATTTTAAAGATGAAATTCTAACTCAATTTGGCATCAATTGATGCGATTCTTGATTCTAGAATGATCCTCAAGATGAGAGCTATCTGCCCAGATCGAAAGCTTGGACTGTCGTGCCCTCACCGGTGAGAAATTGAAGCATTCTCTCTCTACAATCTATTTTCCGGCGAAGCTCCATTTGAGCTTGTTCCGACGTTAAAATCTACAATTTCAAAGTTCCTTCGAATCGTATGAACATGTAGAAACTCAATTTCAACTCCAACTTCAACAATTAGAGGTGTTTGTTTGGTCAATTTGATGAAAACAAATTTGGTAGTGTTGAAGAGTTGAAATTGGGGAAATTTTGGGGATTTTCAAAATTCGAAGGACCAAAATGAGATTTTATGAAATTGAGGGCCAATTGGGCATGAAAATAATGTTGGAGGACCAATTGAGAAATTTTAGAATTTTTAGGGCAAAACTTATCATTTTTGTAAAGGAAGGGCAAATGGTAATTTTGGAAAAGTTGGAGGACCAAATTGGAAATTTAAGAAATTAATCCCTTTTAGTGAAATGGAATAAATTGAGGTCCTATGATAAATTTTAGAAGTTTTGGGACTCAATTTGAGGAAAAACCGGCATTAGGGACTTAAAGTTAAAGAGAAATAACTTTAGGGACTGGAATGAATGAAGGCGATTAGGCCGAAGGATAATGAATCGAGATGTTCATATCGTGTAGGAACACGAAGTACTAGGAACGCCAGCAAGGACAAGCTCGCGTGAATACAAAGAACGAGTCTAGTGGAATTTACGGCATTAACAGGTGAGTGGGTTTACTAACATCATACCCTATTGGGATGATGAGCACAACTTAAAATTAAAAACCACTTACCGGTTGTGAGTGGAAATTTTATATCATACCCGGTTGGGAATGATTAGTACCTCGATATGAAAACCTACTATTTAGTGGTATTTTAAACATCACTACTTAGAAGAAGTGATGTGAAAATCATGCGGAAAAACTACTTACCGGTTGTAAGTAGATCATACCCGGTTGGTATGATGAGACTTCCTCAAAGGAAGTTGAAAACCCGTTCAACGGTTATGAACGAAGGTGTCTTTATACCAGGCCGTATAATGGATAGAGAAAACATAGGTTTTGTCGGAAGTGCTCTCCCCTTACCGTGTGCCAATGCTTAAACAATTTGGGAGACCTTCTTAACGGGAGCTCAAATAGCTCTAATTGGCCGGGGGCCTCGGTTTTGGAACTTGGGGGCTAAATGCCTGATTTTGAAAATCTCGTACAGTGGGCCCAAGGCTAGTTGGCACGAGCAGAAGCTCATAAACGAACATGATACATGTGCCATAAAACTTAATAAGTGAATTGTTTGGCCATGGTACCAAGATAGGACCGACATGCTCAGTCAACTAGCGGCAGTGCGACATGACAGGTCGACGGACCAGTCAAGACAAACAACTGTAGGTTGAGTTGAGAGTCGGAGCCGTTGGACTAGTGGCACCATAGATTACATGGAAAAATGAGAAAACAATGTTTGTGCATGCACTATGAGCACTGGATCATTAATATGCCCATGAGGGGTAGTGATGCATCCTGGGGGCACTGGACGACTTGGTGGCTATAAGGGCAGTTTGTCGTTCCAGGTGTCTGTGCGAAATCTGGAGTAGCACCAAGTGCATGAGACCAGGGTGGGGACAGGATGAGGTCTTTGTCCTCATACGGACATGAAGAAGTGATTTCGGAATTGTGGGTCGGATGTCGCGTACATCCACTCATTCCCAGGGTAGAAGCGGTTGTACTTCTATCTGGATGGCAGGAAAAGTCGCTACGAAGCCACTAGCAGGTTCAGTAGTGATACTGACTTGCGAATATGTGTAACCTTCATGATGAAGGATGTGTGTTGGGTGATTACACACCGATAACTATGAAATGGTGGAAAAATCCAAAATTTTAAACGAGTAGATTTTTGAAAAAGAAAGGAGTCTGGCACACTCCAATAATAATTATTTTCTTAAAGTCAAAAGTTTTTAAAAACCCATTCACTGAGTAGTCATTCTCACCCCCTCCCTTATATCCCTTTCAGGAAATCTCGGAAAGCCTACCCTTAAAGACCATCAACTAAGATGCCTGTAAGATAGGTATGTAAAGTTTTAAATTTCATGCAGTTTTGACTATGCTATTCTAGGAAAAAGGTGCAAGTTAAAGGATGCCTTACTCTTTATGGTTTACAATAAGGGAAAACCCTTTAATAAATCGGGAGAGTGGTGGGTTGATCATGGGTTCTGACCAAACCGGGTCGGGGCGTGACAACTAGAGTGTTATCAGAGCCTGTTTCCTTGAATACATAATCAAGACTAGAAAATATAGTAACTAATAGGATTTATCCTAAAATTTTTAGATGGCTCCCAGGAGAGGAACCAAGAAAACTTGGAATGGCTCTACTCAACACCTTACCTCCGTAGGGAGACAACCCTAGAAGCTTCCCAAATGCTTGAGACCGGGCTGAAATGTCAAAAGACCAAATGGGGAAGTAACTTGGAGAATGGTGCTAGGACCTATTGGTGGCACAACTCTAAGTATGAAGGAAGACGTTTATCAAGAATTCCATAGCTCCTTAGTTATTTTGTAACCATTTCCCGTGATAGGGCTGAAAGCCTAATCTTTTGTATCCCCCTATTAATAAAATACTCAAATTCTCAAAACTCTCTCTCCTGATGATGCAATCTTATTGGGAATATGGCCTAAGGAAAATAAAGAAAACCCACACTATCCTGGAAGCTAAGGAAAAGTTACATCTCAGTTATGGAAGATGAATCAGGGAATTAAGAAACCTAGGAAGACTCTTACCATGACCCTTTAGCAAAGGAGATTCAGTAAGAAAACTGTCAAAGTGATCAGACTCAAAGAACGGTAGAGCACCAAACCAATAATAACCCTGAAAATGCCCTACTCGAAGGAAAGAAGGGACCACAACAATCCATGTAAAGAAATAACCTATTACAAGTATGAATGATTGAGACATTACCTAAAGAAGTGCCCAACCCTACTAAGGAAAAGTACCAAGATAAACTATTATAGGTGTAAGGAAAGAAGGGGTGTTTCACACCTCATAAATTCAGGGCAATAACTCCTCAAAGGCCACGAAGGACTGGAGACTGAAACCATGGAGCTGGCTAAGTAAGCGGTTCACCAAGAGGTCAAGAAATGACGAGGTAAATGCAAAATTTAAATTTCTTCTTAAGAAGGTCAACTTGAGAAAGATACCTCAAGAGTAGGGATAAGGTACATGGGAAGTATATCTAGAACCCTCTCATAAGGGGCAAACACAGAGAAACGTCCTCTGGAAACTCTAGAGAATGGCACAATGAGAGTGAAGAAGAGAAGGAATACGTTGGGAAAGGGAGCTCTGGAGGGATGCATACAACTAAGTACTTTGAAGGAATCATTGGATTGGCAGATGGACATAACATGAAGTGCAAGGCACCGACCCACCATTAGAAACATCTTGATGGAAGGATGTATTGGAGGCCCATTATGACCTGCCTTGGAAGAGTAATAGAGCCAAATAACAGGATGTATTGGAATGAATCACCTTAGAAAAAGTAATGAAGCCAAATAGGGTCAAGGAGAATAAATGACACCCTAAGAAGGACTACACCCTAAAAAGATCAGTGAGATGGATGTTAAGGACATGAGGACTTGAGAAATAGCTACCCTAAGAAACTTAGACCAAACAAATGGTGGAGGCAAAGCAGTTAACGAACAAATACTTGGGAAAGCCATACTGTAAATTCTGACAAAGAAGATAGAGGCGGAAATGTCAAATACTTGGGAAAAGGAGGATGCAAGAAATCCTTAAAAGGACCAAAGGCCAATTAATGACTAAACTCAAGCCAAGAAAGGAATAGGCAAGCCTCTCCCACAATGATCCTGAAACAAGGAAGATTTGTACACTCCCTAAAGAAATAGACAGGTACTAGGTACAAATAAGGATGTAGATAGAGCATAAAAGATGTGCCTACAAGATTTGAGGAGTAAAGGTAAATAGGAGAAGACGACATCAAGGGATGTCATTTAAGAGTAGAAATCCCCTAGAGCAAATGTAAAAAGGAATGTCTGGAGAAAGGGAAAGAATTCTATAAAGGCAGGAAGCCCCAAAAAGATGTGTATCCCAATTGAGAGGAAATGGAACCAACCAAAATAGAAGGAACGATAAGCTCACAAATGAAATGTTGGTTGAGATGGAAAAGTCGAGTACCAAGGAAAAATGAGGTCCTAAGAAGGAAATTAAACTAAAGGAATTATTGATGGGTGGATGGATACAATGTGAAGTGAAAGGAACCAACCCTTAATTATGAAATGTTTCCAAGGAAGGAGGTATCGTAATGGCCCAGGCTGACCTGTTTGGAGGGAACAAGAGAACCAAGTAGAAAGATGAAAACTAATAACAATAGACAACCAAATAGAATAAATAAAACCCTAAGAAGGAATGAGATGTAGTAAAGACTACACTCTATGATAGACAATAGGATGGGCATGAAGAACAAGTGATACAACTGCCTAGACGATTGGACCAAAAAAATAAAGAATTGTGAAATGGTTGCGAACAAATCAGAGGGGATTAAGGCCAAAGAAAAACCCTTGAGTAGAGGATATCATTGGGAATGATGATGGATCTAAGAAAGGACGAAACCCAACATGTCGGTAAAACATCTGAGAATTTAATTAATTGGAACCGAAAATACTCAATAAGGAAGTCGAAAAGGAACGAGTGGGTAAGGAGAACCAACACAATTGAGTAAGTGGAGTTAATAATTGTAAAAAAAAGGATAGTTGAGGAATACTATCAAAAGAAAAGAGGAGTGAAGTTATATGATCCCTGAAAAGGTCTAAAAACTAAGAGAGACACTTCAGGAGATGTTCTAGAAATCAAATGGACAGAGCCAGCTCCTAGAAAATGTCATGCTGTAAGGGCATGTAAGTCCAACAACTCGAGGAGAATATGACTCAAAGTAAGGAAGAGTCGGCTAACAAGCATGATGAGGTCAAATATAACAATTTGGACCGAAGTTATAATAGACAACGAATGGAGGAAGAGTCAAAATGGGACGAAAAGGTGGTGATAAAGAAATCCATGGAAATAAGTACGAAATGCTCTATAGGACAACGAGCTAAGGTTTTCAATGATCAAGCGGTTAACTAGACACGAAAATGGTTAGTTATCTTGGAATTCCCAATCTTGAGTACAGGACCTGTCACGCCCCGACCCGGTTTGGTCGGATCCTCGTGATCAACCCGCCACTCTCCTAGTTTATTAAAGGGTTTCCCCTTATCGTAAACCGTAAAGAGTAAGGCATCCTTTAACTTGCACCTTTTTCCTGGAATAGCATAATCAAAACTGTATGAAATTTAAAACTTTACATACCTGTCTTACAGGCATCTTAGTTGACGGTCTTTAAGGGGAGGCTTTCCGGGATTTACTGAAAGGGATATAAGGGAGGGGGTGAGTACGACTACTCAGTGAATGGGTTTTTAAAAGCTTTTGACTTTTAAGAAAAACATTTATATGGAGTGTGCCAGACTCCTTTATTTTCAAAAATCCCATCATTTAAAAATTTGGATTTTTCCATTATTTCTTAGTTACCACGGTGTGTCATCACCCAACACACATCTTTCATCATGAAGGTTACACACATTCGCAAGTCAGTATCACTACTGAACCCGCTAGTGGTTTCGGAGCGATTTTTCCTGCCACCCGGATAGAAGTACGACCACTTCTACCCTAGGAATGAGTGGATGTACGTGACATCCTACCCACAATCTCGAAATCACTTCTTCATATCTGTATGAGGACAGAGACCTCATCCTGTCCCCACACCGGTCTCATGCACTTTGTGCTACTCTAGATTTCGCACATACACATGGAACGACGAACTGCCCTTATAGCCACCAGGTCGTCTAGTGCCCTTAGGTTGCATCACTACCCCTCATGGGCGTCTTGATGATCTCGTACTCATAGTGCATGCACAAACAATGTTTTCTTATATTGCCATGTAATCTGTGGTGCCACTAGTCCAACGACCCCGACTCTCAACTCAACCCGCAGCTGTTTGTCTTGACTAGTCCGTCGACCTGTCATGTCGCACTACCGCTAGTTGACTAGCATGTCGGTCCTATCTTGGTATCATGGCCAAACAATTCACTTATTAAGTTTTATGGCACATATATCATGTTCATTTACGAGCTCCTGCTCGTGCCAACTGGCCTTGGGCCCACTGTACGAGATTTTCAAAATCGGGCATTTAGCCCCCAAGTTCCAAAATCGAGGCCCCCGGCCTATTAGAGCTATTCGAGCTCCCGTCGAGAAGGTCTCCCAAATTGTTTAAGCATTGGCACACAGTTAGGGGAGAGCACTTCCGACAAAAAATAGGTTTTTACTGTCCATCATACCGACCGGTATAAGGAAATCTCCATTCATAACCGATGAACGGGTTTTCAACTTCCTTCGAGGAAGTCTCATCATACCAACTGGGTATGATCTACTTACAACCCGTAGGTAGTTTTTCCGCATAACTTTCACATCACTTTCTCTAAGTAGTGATGATTAAAATACCACTAAACAGTGGGTTTTTATATCGAAGCACTTATCATCCCCAACTGGGTATGATGTTAGTAAACCCACTCACAACCGTTAAGTGGTTTTTAACTTTAAACTGTGCTCATCATCCCAACTGGGTATGATGTGAATAACCCACTCACAACCGGTAAGTGGTTTTTAACTTTAAACTGTGCTCATCATCCCAACTGGGTATGATGTGAATAACCCACTCACAACCGTTAAGTGGTTTTTAACTTTAAACTATGCTCATCATCCCAATTGGGTATGATGTGAATAACCCACTCACCCGTTAATGCCGTGAATTCCACTAGACCGGTTCTTGGTATTCACGCGAGCTTGTCCTTGCTAGCGTTCCCGGTACTTCATGTTCCTACACGATATGAACAACCTTGTTCATTATTACTCGACATAACAGCCTTCATTCATTCCCAATGAATGAGAAAACCCAAACTTTTAGTTATTTGCAATTAGGTCCCTAAAGTTATTTCTCTTTAACTTTAAGTTCCTAATGTCGATTTTTCCTCAAATTGAGTCCCGTAACTTTTAAAATTTATCCTAGGACCTCAATTTATTCAATTTCACCAAAAAGGGGTTTAATTTCCCAAATTTCTAATTTGGTCCCCCAATTTTTCCAAAATTACCATTTTGCCCTTCTTTTACAAAAATGGTAAGTTCTGCCCCAAAATTTCCAAAATTCCTCAATTGGTCCTCCAACATTATTTTCATGCCCAATTGACCCTCAATTTCATAAAATTGTATGAATTTCGAAAATCCCCAATTTTCCCCAATTTCAACTCGTCAACACTACCGAATTTGATTTTATCAAATTGACTGATCAAACACTTCTAATTATTGAAATTGGAGTTGAAATTGAGTTCCTGCATGTTTATACGATTCTAAGAAACTTTGAATCACAGATTTTAACGCCGGAATGAGCTCAAAGGGAGCTTCGCCGAAAAATAGACTGTAGAGAGAAAGCTTCGATTTCTCACCGGTGAAGGCACGGCGGTCCGAGCTTTCGATCTGGGCAGATAGGTCTCATCCTGAGGTTCATCCTAGAATCAAGAATTGCATCAATTTATGTGGAATTGGATTAGAATTTCGTCATTGAAATTCGGTCGACTCTCTCTCTAGCACCGATCGAAAATTGTAAAGGGGAGCCGAATTGGCTTACCTTTCAGTCCTAATTCGGCCGTGGAAAGGCTGAGAAAGTGTTGGGAGGGCTTGGTTTGGCTTGAGGAGGGCTTGAAATGGCCGATTTCAGCTTGGCCGAAATAGGGCAGCTTCGGTCCGCCGGAGTTGCTTCACTATTCCATCATGTCGACGCTTCTCCAACAATTCTCGGATTGATTGGAGTTTGCTATCAGATAGCTGTCTTCTCCCCGGTTCTAAAGAGCCCAACCTTTATTCAAGTCGAAGCTCTCGTTCGAGCGCTTTACCGGGAAATGGAGCAGTAGAGAGAGAGAGAAGTGTTCAGATGTGAGGAGAATGAAATGGGGATGACCTCTTTATATAGGCGTAAAACCCATGTATTAAATGGGCGAGATTTATTACTAGTATTAATACTGCCATAAATTATTGGTATTAATTCCAATAATTTATTTTCGGTATTAATTCCAATAATTTAATTTCGGTATTAAATTATTTGTATTAATTCCAATAATTTAATTTAGGTATTAAATTATTGGTATTAATTATAATAATTAAATATATATTAATTTATGATAAGGCGTACATACAAATTTTTGACCGAAATTTCGGGTTACAAAAAAATGCATACTTCCCAAGAGGTCACCCATCCTCTTGGGAGATTTATTACTAGTATTAATACTGCCATAAATTATTGGTATTAATTCCAATAATTTATTTTCGGTATTAATTCCAATAATTTAATTTCGGTATTAAATTATTTGTATTAATTCCAATAATTTAATTTAGGTATTAAATTATTGGTATTAATTATAATAATTAAATATATATTAATTTATGATAAGGCGTACATACAAATTTTTGACCGAAATTTCGGGTTACAAAAAAATGCATACTTCCCAAGAGGTCACCCATCCTCACACTACTCTCAGGCAAGCACGCTTAACTTTAAAGTTCTTATGAAATCTAGTTCAGCTAAACCATTTTGACTTTTATTTTTTAATTTGTCTTAAGTTTCTTTTAGAAGGTTTAATGAACCCTTTGGATCACACGAGAGTTGTAAATTCCCAACTTGCCCATTCAGAAATAATCGGGTTTGTGAACCAGTTCTGAATCCTCACTTGGTTTGATCGGTTTTTTTTCCTGGTTTTCCTTAGCTCAAAAGGGCGAGTTTTACAAAACTAGTCGAATATGATTTCATTAAATTGACAATTCAATCGGGGTTAATTGCTCCAATTGAAGGTTAGGACCTCATACAATTCAATTGTGCTTTGAACCGTGTCATTTGGGTATGAATTGAGCTCAAACGAAGCTTCGCCCGAAAATTAAGTGCAGAGAGAGAAAGCTTCGAAAGCTTACCGTCGGAGGTGCGATGGTCTGATCTCTCTATCGGGAAAGATAGCTCTCTTCCTACGGTATCTTCTAAAATCAAGAGTTCCTACAATTAACCTCAAATTGAGGGAGAATTTTGTTAGTGAAATTCTGCAATTTCTCTCTCTAACTTTGACTTATAACAAGTGAGGAGGGCCGAATTGACTTACCTTTCAGCTTAGTTGAGGTCATTCAAGGGCTGTGGGGATATTGGGAGAGCTTGGTTTGGCCTGAGTAGGGCTGAATTTGCTCGATTTGAGCTCGACCAAAAAAGGGCAACTTTAGTCTGTCGGAGCTGCTTCACTGTTTGATTACACTGGCACTTCTCCTACGGTCCTCAGATCGAAGAGAGGTTTCTATCAGATAGCTGAATTTCCTCGACGTCTAAAGAATTTGACCTCACCTTTTGAGGTTGAGAAAAATTGCCAAGTCGGAGCTCTGGTTCGAGCTTCACCAGAAATTGGACCAGTTGATAAAGATTAGAGTTTTCAGGTGCGAGGAGAATGAATGGAGAAGAGCTCTTTATATAGGGAGCTTGGTGACTCTATAGTTGTCCGTTTGGTACCTTTATGTCGCTCATCCATGGCATGAAATGCCCTGAATGGAGGTGATTCAACTTTTTCAGTGCTGTCTGTTCTTTCGGCGAGTGAACAGTGTTGTCCTCTGAAAGAAGAAAACGACACTATTCTGAACAGGATCGTACTGGTCTGAACCGTATTTAATGCTTAAACCAGCCAGTTTAGGCCCGATTCGATCAACTTTTTTAAAATTTAAAATTTCTAAATTCATTTAAATTCATTCTCTATCCAATGGTGCCTTTAATTCCCCAATTTGAATAATTTAAACCACATAGAAAAATAAATTTAGAAATCGGTTCAATGATGGTTCAAACTGATTCAATCCGGTTTAGGTCTACTTCACCTGAACCGGTCTAGTTTTCTCTTCCAATTTGTCCCAAATTCACTTTCTATGGTTTTTATAACTCTTTGGATCACTCGGGATTTGTAAATTTCTCTATTTCCCCTTTCTCTAACGGTTGGGTATGTGAATCGGTTCGATTCTCTTTGTTGGATTGACAGGTTCTTTCTCTGATTTTCTTATCTTAAATGGGCAGGGTTTACAATTCTAACACAAATAATACATAATTTTCAAGAAATTTCTTTAGTTAAGATTATTTAAAAGATTATAGAAAGAGGAGGGAAGGCAACTTAGGAATATTAGACCATTGGTTTTAAAAGTTGACTTAGGTGCTTATCTTTGTTTATCCTTTAACTGATCCCGTATTAGGATAGAAGGATCTCCTCTTAGCACAATATAAATTAAAAAATGGATGATTATTATGATTTTGAATATTTATCTTATTTGTCGTTAAAGAAGATATAATTACTAAATAATTTCCCTATTTTTATTTTCTTATTTCATACGTAGGATATATTACACTATTTATATTCATATCAATTATAATTTTTTAGGAAAGGAAAATGAACGTTTAAATGTTAAAATTTTTAATTTTTAATTTTTAATGTATCAACATATTCAAATGTATTTTGTATTACCAGAAAAATTATATAGTTATACCAACCTCTTGTAGGTGTAGGGGTCGTGCTAGATAGGGCACCAAAGTAATGTATACTAACGAAATGAAATTAATTTAGATATTATCATCTCCTTCATTATTAAATTTTTAGAAAAATCCAATAGTATTCTAACACAAATAATGCACAATTTTCAAGCAACTGTTTAGTTAAGACCAATTAAAAGAGTATAGAAAGAGGAGGTAGGGCAGCTCACGAATATTGGACACTTGGTTATAAAAGTTGAATTAGGTGCTTACCTATGTTTATCTTGGGGCATTAACTGATCTTGGTGATATCGGGTTAGGAGAGAATGATCTGCTCTTAATATTGTATAAATTAATAAAAATTTGAAAGTTTCTGACCTCTCTATCCTCTTTGCATCAATAAAATATATGATTAGTATGATTTTTAATATTTTAATTAATTTATCTAATCTATCGTCAAACAAGATATATTTATTGAATAATTTCCATATTTTTATCTATTTATATTCATATCAACTATATTTTTTCATGAAAGGAAAATGAACATTGAAATTTAAAAATCTTTAATTTTAAATCTATCAATAGATTTAAATTTATTTTGTATTACTGAAAACTCATAAAGTTATTGTAAATCCTGTCCTTAAAAGATAAGAAAAATCGGGGAAAGAACCGGTCAACCCAAAAGAGAAAATCGAGTCGATTTAGGAACCTTAACACTTTGTTTGTATTAAGGGGTTTGGAGGGATTTGGAAGGTGGAGAAATATGTCATTTGGTAAAAGAAATGGAGGGGTTTGTAGGGGTGGAGAATCACCTCCACACAATCCCTCCAAAAGTGGAGGTATTTGGAGGGATTGTGTGCTTAAATTATTTTAATACCCTCATTTATTATTTATATTATTTATTTATTTATTTTTATTCTTATATACTTTAAATAGATGTATATATTAATAACATTTTATATAAAATTATATAATACAAATATTATAAATAAAAAATTATTGTACAAAATATTTTTAATATAATGTAATTATATATAATCGCTAATAAATTATTTAATTTAATTAAAAGGGTAAGTTTGTCTTTCTAATTTTTTTCATTAATAATCATTCCCCTCACTTCACCTCCATCGAAACGATGCATTGTTAAAAAATTTTAACACTTCCAAATCTATCACTTTACTTCCCCATCGAACACATCCGAACATTTCACCTCCAAATCTCTCTAAACCCCTCAATCCAAACATAGCCTAACCAATAGAGAAAGGGTAAAATGGCAAATCGACAAACCCCAAGTAACTCAAAGAGACATAAAAAGCTTGGAAATGAAATTTGGAACAATTGAGAAGAGAAAACAAAACTGGTTCAAGTGTTCTCCCTTGACTATGTGCCAATGCTTAAAACTTTTGGGAGACCTTTGTGACTAGAACTAGAATAGCTCAAATAGGTCAGAGGCCTTGGTTTTGAAACTTGAGGGCTAAAATGCTCGGTTTTGGAAAATCATGTACACTGGGCCCAAGGCTAGTTGGCACGAGCAGGAGCTCGTAAACAAACATGATGTTAAGCCATGAAATTCCTTAATGAATGAGTTATATGAATTGGCCATGTTACCAAGATTGGACTGATATACTCGATGGACTGGTGGTAGTGTGACAGGTCCATGTCGATGGACTGGTCTAGATAAGCAAATGTAGGTCGAGTTGAGGGTTGGAGCCATTAGACTAGTGGCACCAAAGATAAATGGCTTTCTGGAAAATTTTGTTTGTGCATGCACGTGAGGTTCGAGACTATCAAGATGCCCAAGAGGGATAGTGATACGTCCTAGGGGCTATTGGACGACATGGTGGAGATAAGGGCAGTTTGTCATACCAGTAGTCAGGGAAGCTCGATGTTGCTTCATGCGCATAGGACCAGGGTGGGGTCGGGATGAGGTCTCCGTCCTCATATGGACAAGAAGTATTTTGGGTCTGAGGATAGGACATCAGAGACGTTCACTCAGACTTCGAGTAGAAGTCAGGGACTTCTATCAGGGTGGATGATAAAGACGCTCCGATCCACAAGTGGGTGCAGTCGGTGTAACTGCATCTCGCGATTGTGTGTGTACCCTTCTTGATGAATGGCGTGTGTTGTTTGTGAAACACACCTAATATGAAAATGGGAAAGAGGTTATGAAAACCTTGAAATGGATTTTGAGAATCCTTGGAAAATAATTGGTAAAACTTGGAAAAAGTTTTGAAAACCATAACTTGAGAAAAGAATGTTTTTAAAGAAAATATGGAGTTTGGCACACTCCAATTAAAGTTGTTTTTTGTGAAAACGCACACCCAACACTCATTCACTGAGTTGTCAAACTCACTTCCTCCCTTTACCCCTTTTTAGGAAAACAAGGGAAACCAGCCTTAAAATTTTTTATAGTAGCTGAACCTTAAGACATGTATGTAATATTTATATTTAGTTTTGATTAATGTTATTGCAAGAAAGATACAAGTGAAAAGGACTCCTTACTCCTCGTGGTTTAGAGAAAGGAAAAACCTTTTATAAAATGAGAGAGTGTCATGTTGTTCATGGGGATTTGACCTAATTGGGTTAGGACGTGACACTATATTAGATACCAGTTGTCAAACCAATGTAGTCGTCACACTAATAATGTTATATAAACTATTTAGTTAGACATATTAATATTCAAAAAGTTTTTTATGGGCAACTGAGAATAAAAGAAACCAAAAGACATGGTTGGACTCCACACTGACTTAGCTGAAGCCAACTATAAATACTAGCACATGCACATGATTTTCCTCACATCCCCATCCTTTATTTCCCTGCACACTCGCTCCACATCCCCATCCTTGGTCACTTGGGATCTTCCAATTTCCCACATTAACCATTCTTTACCATTTTTCGTTAATTAATTGGCTTGGTTCATCACATGTAAATCTCTTCCAGTTCTTTTTTGTGTTTTCCTTGGTTCCAAAGGATGGGTCTTACAACTCTCCCCTCCTTTTAGGAGTTTTGTCCTCATAACTAATACACACTAAATAGTTGTGGGTATCTACCCTTTACACTCGACTCAACCTCCCATGTTTCCTCCTCTACTTGAGCGTTTCACCATAGATTCTTTACCATGGGGATGTTCTTGTTCTGAAGATTTTTCTCATGTTGGTTGAGGATTTGTATGGGCTCTACTTCATAGACCAGGTCTTCCTCGATCTCTAGTGGCAGTTGATCTAGTACATGGCTAGGGTCGGTCTCGTACTTTCACAGTACTTACATGTGGAAGACGCCATGGATCCTCTGTAGGTTTACGGGTAATTTCAGTCGGTATGCTACTGGTCTGACCCTCTAGGTTACGACGTACGGACCGATGTATCTTGGTTTCAACTTTCCTTTTTGTTGAAACCTGAGTATCCCCTTCCATGGTGACACCTTAAGGAATACTCGATCCTCTACCTTGAACTCTAGGTCCTTTCTCTAGTGGTCAGCATAACTCTTCTATCGATCCTAAGCCGCCTTGAGTCAGCTCCTTATTAACCAAATTTTCTTGATGCATCCTCTATCAATTCGACCTTCTCAAGTTTTCTTTCCCCTACCTCTTCCCAAAATAGGGGCGTGCAACAAGGTTGCCTATAGAGGGCCTCGTATGGTGTCATTTGGATCCTAGCTTGGTAGTTGTTGTTATATGCAAATTCCATAAGGCACAGATAATCCCCCCAACCCTTATTCATTATTATAACACATTTCCAAAGCATGTCTTCTAGGGTTTGGGTGGTCCATTTTGAATGTCCATTCGTCTGAGGGTGAAAGGTAGTGCTAATGTGGAGTCGAGTCCAAAGGGCAGCTTGTAGGCTGGGCCAAAACTAAGGGGTGAACCTCAGTTCCCGATCCGATACTATACTAACAAGGACCCCATGTAGCCGTACAATCTCCCCACATATAGGGTGGCAAGCTTTTCTATCAGGTCTATCACTTGGATGGATAAGAAGTGGGCAAGCTTTATCAGTCGATCCACAATGACCCATATCACATTTCGCCTCCTCCAGTATTCCTCTCTTAAATTCCGGATTGTTTGGGACCCAAACTCTCCCTTTTAAGGTCATTATTCTGTCGCTCCTTACTGTGCAATCTTGGGCTGGGTCGTTAACTGGCTGGTTCCAATGGAGACTGAGCTCCTCATCCTCCCATTACAAAGCCCATATTTGGTCCACCAAGCCAAGTCAGATGACTAGATTGGCTATTTAATTAACCCAACTTTTGTCCACGCTGAGGTCCACTCTTAGTTTGCCCAACTAGCTTAATATAGACATGTAGTTGGTCTTTACTGAGGCCACTGCGGTGTGGTGTTTGTGACTGAGCGCGTTGGCCACCATGTTTGCCTTACCAGAGTGGTACTCGATCATTAGGTGGTAGTCCTTTACCAGCACTAGCCACCTCCTCTGCCGCACGTTGAGCTCCTTTTGGGTTAGGAAGTATTTCAAGCTCTTGTGATTAGTGTAGATGTGGCACTTTACTCCATATAAATAGTGATGCCATATCTTGAGGGTGAACACTATGGCTGCCAGCTTGAGGTCATGGGTGGGGTAGTTTTTCTTATGGGGCTTTAGTTGTCACAAGGCATATGCCATATGTAAACCCCATCCTTTAAAGGTAAGTAAACCGGGGAAAGAAGAAGACAACTAGAGTGAGAAAACTGAACCGGTTCACAAACCCCAACCATTAGAGAAAGGGCAAATTGCAAAATTAAGAAATCCTGAGTGACCCAAAGAGTCATAAAAGTCATGGAAAAGGACATTGCGATGAATTGGAAGTGAAAACTAAACCAGTTCAGGTGAACGGGACCTGAACCGGATTGAACCGGTTACTAAATTCATTTTTCTAGGAGGCTTAAAATATTCAAATTGGAGAATTGAAGCCACCATTGGATAAAGAATAAATTTAGAAAATTTTAATTTTGAAAAACTCGGTCGAGAAGTTTCAAATGATACATCCTTCCTTCAAGAAGTTTATAATGATGGGTTGGTTCCTTGCACTCCACATTATGTCCATTCACAAATCAATGATCCCTTGATGATGGTACTTAATCGTATGCAGCCCTCTAGAGTTCCTTTGTGTAATACCTTTCTTCTCTTCTTCATTCCTACTGTATCCTACCCTGAAATTTTCGGAGGACGTTTTCCATGTTTGCCCCTTTCTGAGGGGGTTCTAGGCATACCTCCCATATACCTTACCTCTATTCTTGTGGTATTCCTCTATGGTTGACCTTCTAAAGAAGAAGTTCAAATTTCCTCCCTTTACCTCGCTATTTCTTGTCCTCCTTGTGATTAGCTTACTTAACTTGTTCCACAGATTTTTTGGCCTCCGGTCCTACCTGTATTCCATGACCTTGAACTTCGATAGTCGACGTAGACCTTAGGTGTCATTACCCTCAGTCCATGGGGTATGGAACAGTCCTTGACTACATGTCCTATTCCTTTGTATCATATTATGTTATTTCTTGCGTAGGCCGATGTGGTTCCTCCTTGACTTTAAGCATTTCAAGGTCTTTCTAGGGGATTGTTGGTGGTTTAGTGTTTGCCGTCCTTGAGTCAAATACCTTGGGTCTTCTTTGAAAAGGATCACTCTCTCAATCCTCCAAGATTTCATAATTTCTAATTCTGTTTCCTCAACTGGAATGAGATTCTCCTTATTTTCTATGGTAGTGCATGTTTGTTTGGTCACTTTTCTTGGGATCATTTTCCTAGCAAGATCACATCGTTTAAGAGATAGGGTTTTTAGGAATTTTGAGTACTTCATTAATAGAGTAGTACAAAATGTTGCGGTTTTAGTCCTATTACAAAAAGTGGCAACAGAGTAGATAGGGAGTTATGGAGTTCTTGATAAGCATCCTCCTAGGTAAGGTTATATGCCCATTGGTCGGATCCTCGTGATCAACCCACAACTCTCCCAATTTACTAAGGGTTGCCCCTTAATATAAATCGTGAGAAGTAAGGCATCCTTTAAACCTGCGCCTTTCTTGGAATAACATAAATCAAATCTACATTAAATTTTAAACTTATCATATCTGTCTTAAAGGTGCGTTAGCTGATGGTCTTTGGGTAAGCTTTCCAGGATTACCAAAAAAGGGGTATAAGGAAGGGGATGAGTACAACTACTTAGTGAATGAGTTTTCAAAATTTAACTTTTAGGAAAAATATTTGAATCAGAGTGTGCCAGTCTCCTTATTTTCATTAAATTTGCTCATTTTCAAATCTCGATTTTCATAACCATTTCTCGTTACCACGGTGTGTTTATCACCCAACACACATCCTTCATCATGAAGGTAAAACACAATCATAGGCCATCCCGTCCACTAGACCCACTTTTGGCGTCGGGGCGACTTTACCAGCCACCAAGACAGAAGCACATCCACTTCTACCCGGAGAATGAGTGAATGTTTGCGACATCCAACCCTCAATCCCGTAACAAATCTCTGTGTCCGTATGAGGACAGAGACCTCATCCTGTCCCCATCATAGTCTCATGCGCTTGAAGCTATGTCAAGCTTTGCAAGAGTTCTAGCGTGACTAACTGCCCTTATATGCAAAGGTCGTCGAGAGCCCTTGGACGCATCACTACCCCTCTTGGGTGTCTTGAAGGTCCCGTAACAAAGTGGATGCACAATCAATAGTTTTTCACATAATGCCGTATAATGTATGGTGCCACTAGTCTGATGGCCCTGACCCTCATCTTGACCCACAGCTATTTGTCTTGACCAATCCGTTAACCTGTCATGTTGCACTGCGCTAGTTGACTAAGTATGTCGGTCCTATCTCACTACCATGGCCAAACAACTCATTTACTTAAGTTTTCATGGCATAATAATCATGTTTGTTTACAAGCTCCTGCCAATTGCCCTAGGGCCCACTGTTCGATATTTTCAAAATCGAGCATATTAGCCCCCAAGTTCCAAAACTGAAGCCTCCGGCCTAATAGCGTTATTTGAGCTCCCATCAAGAATGTCTCCCAAAATGTTTAAGCAGTGGCACACAGTCAGAGGAGAGCGCTTCCAACAAAATATACTTTTCAATTGTCCATCATACCAAACGAGTATGACGACATCTCCGCTCATAACCGATGAACGAGTTTTCCACTTTCTTTTAGGATGTTTTATCATACCAATCAGGTATGATCTACTTACAATAGATAAGTAGTTTTAAGCAGTGTTTTATTAAGAATGTTTCCCAAAATGTTTAAGTAGTGGCACACAGTCAGAGGAGAGCGCTTCCAACGAAATATACTTTTTAACTGTCCATCATACCAATCGAGTATGACGACATCTCTGCTCATAACCGATGAACAAGTTTTCCAATTTCTTTGAGGATGTTTTATCATACCAATTGGGTATGATCTACTTACAATCGATAAGTAGGTTTTTTGCTTGATTTCCACATCACTCCTCTCAGGTGTGATGATTAAAATACCACTTAGTAGTGGGTTTTCATTTTTGAGGTGCTTATCATCCCAACTGGATATGATATTAAATTCACACTCACCTGTTAATACAGTGAATTCCTCTTGACCGGTTCTTTGTATTCATGCGAGCTTGTCCTTGTTGGCATTCCCGGTACTTTGTGTACCTACACGATATGAACATCCTAGTTCATTATCCCTCTACCTAATAGCCTTCATTCATTCCAAATGAATGAGGAAACCAAACTTTTCATTTATTTGCAATTAGGTTCTTAAAGTTATTTTTCTTTAACTTTAAGTCTCTAATGCTGGTATTTTTCTCAAATTGAGTCCCAAAACTTTTTAAAATTTACCATGGGACCTCAATTTATTCAATTTCACAAAAAGGGGTTGAATTTCCCAAATTTCCAATTTGGTCCCCCCAACTTTTCCAAAATTACCATTTTGCTCCTACTTTACAAAAATGGTAGGTTTGCCCCAAAAATTCCAAAATTGCCCAATTAGTCCTCCAACATCTTTATCATGCCCAATTGGACCCAATTTTGTGAAATTGAATTTTAGTCCCTTGAATTTTTGAAATTCCCAAATTTCCCCCCAATTTCAACCTTCTAACTCAATCGAATTTGATTTTATCAAATTGACCAATCAAATGAGTTTAATTATTGAAATTGACGTTAGATTGGAGTTCCTACACCTTCATACGATTCAATTGCACTTTGAATCTCACGATTTAATGCTATAATGAGCTCAAATGAAGCTTTGCCGGAAAACTAGTCTTAGAGTGATAAAGCTTCGAAAGCTTACTTTCGGGGGCACGAGGGTCCGAGCTTTCAATCTAGGCAGATTGGTTTGAGAAGGGCTCTGGAGGTGTTGTGATTTGGTTTGAGAAGGGCTCGAATTAGCCGATTTTATCTCGACTGAAATAGGACCATAAGGATTTCCTTCATCCATCTTTTCCAATGTTTTGGCCATTGATCTCTTTAAGGATTTCCTTCATCCATATTTTCCAATGTTTTAGCCTTTTCACTTCTCCCTTCCTTGTCGTGGTTTTAATCCATGGTTCTCCCGAAGGTTAGTTTGTTAACTGCCTCGTTCCTACTATTTTTCTTGTTCAACTGTTTGGATAGTTGTATCACTTGTTTTTCATGCCCATCCTATTGTTACTAGTTACTTCTTTCTACTACTTTCTCCTAGAATCGTTATTTGGCTCTTTTGTTCTTCCAAAATAGGTCATACTTGGCCTCCAATACATCCTTCATTCGAGAAGTTTATAACGATGGGTTGGTTCCTTGCACTCCACGTTATGTCAATATGCAAATCAATGATCCCTTCAAGAGGGTACTTAATTGTATGCAACCCTCCAGAGTTCCTTTGTGTAACACCTTTCTTATCTTCTTCATTCTTACTGTATCCCACCCTGATATTTCTGGAGGATGTTTTCCGTGTTTTCCCCTTTTTGAGGGGGTTCTAGGCGTACCTCCCATACACATTACCTCTATTCTTGTGGTATTCCTCTATAGTTGACCTTCTTAAGAAGAAGTTTGAATTTCCTCCCTTTACCTTGCTATTTCTTGTCCTCCTTGTGAATAGCTTACTTAACTCGCTCCACAGTTTTTTTGGCCTATGGTCCTACTTGTATTCCGTGATCTTGGACTTCGATAGTCGGCATAGTCCTTAGGTGGCATTATCCTCAGTCCATGGGGGATGCAATAGTCTTTGACTACATGTCCTGTTCCCTTATATCATATTATGTTATTTCTTGCGTGGGCCGATGTGGTTCCTCCTTAACTTCGAACATTTTAGGGTCTTTCTAGGGGACTGTTAGTGGTTTATTGTTTGCCATCCTTGAGTCAAATACCTTGGGTCTTCTTTGCCAAAGGATCACTCACTCAGTCCTTCTAGATTTCTTAATTTTTTATTTAGTTTCCTCAACTAGAATGGGATTCTTCTTAGTTTTTATGGTAGTATGAGTTTGTTTGATCACTTTTCTTGGGATCATTTTCCTAGCAAGATCACATCATTTGAGAGATAGGGTTTTTAGGAATTTTGAGTACTTTATTAATAGAGTAGTATAAAATGTTGGGGTTTTTGCCCTATTACAAAAAGTGGCAACATAGTAGATAGAGAGTTATGGAGTTCTTGATAAGCATCCTCCTAGGTAAGGTTATACGCCCATTGGTGGCATTTTTGGCTTTAGAATGGTTCGCTCAGACTGCCCATCTATCTAAGGATGAAACGTCGTGCTCATGTGAAGCTTTGTCCCCATGGCACCTTTGTAAGCTTGGCCAGAATCTTGAAGTAAATCTTGGATCTCTATTTGATACTATACTCATTGGAACGCCTTGGAGCCTCACTCTCTCCCTCATGTATAAGATGACCAACTGTTCCACTGTATCCGTCACTCTTATAGGAAGAAAATGAGCCGATTTGGTCAATCTATCCATGATGACCCAACTCACATCTCGACCCTTTCTTATCACCGTTAGTCCTGTGACAAAGTCCATGGTGATATACTCCCATTTCTATTCCGGAATTGGTAAGGGTTGCAGCAGTTCTAATGGTTTTTGATGCTCCACTTTTATCTACTGATAAGACAAGCATCGGGCTACATATTCCACAATGTCCCTCTTCATTCCTTTCCACAATAACCTTGTTTGAGGGTGCAATACATTTTGGTACTGGCTGAATACATTGCATACAACGAATCGTATGCCTCTTCCATAATTAACCTTCTGAGTTCCTTAATTTGAGGCACACATACTCTACCCTTGTAGGTTAGCACTCCATCACTTTGCATGTCGTAGTCTGGTTTAGTTCCTCTATTAATCGGATCCATGTAGGGTTGAAGCTCATTATCCACTTTTTGTTGAGCCTGGATTTGCTCAATTAGACTAGGCCTCACTACCACATTAGCCAACATGCACCTTTCCCGCTTGTCCACTTTCAGGTTCACCTCCATTCTTCCTAATTGTTGCAACAAGGGTATGTAACTCATCTTTACTTGAGCTACGTTAGTTTGGTACTTGCGACTTAAGGCATCTCCAATTACATTTGCCTTTTTGGAGTGATATTCTATCACAAGGTTATAGTCCTTAACCATTTCCAACCATCTCCTCTATGTATATTCTACACTTAACCTTATAAAGGTAATGTTGCCAAATCTTTAGGGAAAACACTATCACAACTAATTCTAGATAATGAGTTGGATAGTTTCTTTCATGTACCTTAAGTTGTCGCAAGGCATAAGTGATAAACTTCCCTTGTTGCATCAAAACACACCCGAGTCTTTGTTTGGATGCATCATTATAGACGGTGTACTCTCCTGCATTAAGGTCTGGTAGGGAGAGTACCGATGTGGTTGTCAATCGAGTCTTTAAATCTAAGAAAGGCTTCTCACAACTTTTATCCCACTTATACTAAACTCCTTTTTTGGTGGGTTGAGTTAGAGTGGCTGCTACCCTAGAAAAGTCTTGCATGATCCATTTGTAGTATCCTGCCAGACCTAAGAAACTCAATATTTATGTAGGATTCCATGGAGCCTGCTAATCTGATATGACTTCCACCTTGGATAGATCTACTTTGACTCCATCCTTGTACACTATATGTCCCAAGAATCCTACCTCATGTAGCTAGAACTCACACATGGAGAATTTTGAATATAATTTATTTTCCATTAATATCTCACAGGAGAACTCACACGGAGATCTCACACAGGTGATTGCCAAATGCTCTTCATATTCCAACTTGGTTCGTGAGTATATAAGAATGTCATCTATGAGTACTATAATGAACCTATCTGAATGTGGTTGGAACATACGGTTCATCAAATCCATGAAGGCTGCAGGGGCATTCGTTAATCCGAATGGCATTACTCTAAAATCGTAATGTCCATATCTAGATATGAATTTTGTTTTGGGAATGTCCTCTCGAGTCCTGAGTTAATGATAGCCCAATTGAAGGTCTATTTTGGAGAAGTAAGCTGCTCCTTTTAATTGATCGAATAGGTCATATATCCGCGGAAGTGGGTATCGGTTCTTGATGGTGACGTGGTTCAGCTTCCTAATGTTTATGCACAGTCTCATACTTCCCAACCTTCTTCTTAACGAATAGGACGAGTGCACCCTACGGAGATTGGCTTGGACATATGAAATCCTTCTCCAATAATTTGTCTAATTGCTCCTTCAATTCCTTCAGTTTAGCCAAAGCCATACGGTATGGGGCTTGGGATATGGGGTTTGTTCCTAGGATTATTTATATAGTGAATCCCACTTGCCAACTTGGAGGTAATACGGGTAGTTCTTTTGGAAATACTTTTGGGTAGCGCTTAACTATCGAAATGTCTTCAAGTCTTTTCTCTTCAGAGTCTTCATTAACAATCATGGCCAGGAAAGTCGTACAACCTTTCTATATCATCTTTTAGGCTTTCAAATGGGACATCATCGGTACTTCACTTTTCCTTCGATCTCCTTGAAACTTTAATCCATTCATCTTGAGAGTGTGGAAGATTAACGTCTTCTTTCCACAGTCCATCCTAGCCTGATGGTTACTTAACCAATCTATCCCAAGGTTTACTTCAACCTCCTTCAAGGGTAATGGAATTTGGGAAACTTAAACCCCTTTTTGTGAAATTGAATAAATTGAGGTCCCAAGGAAGATTTTAAAAGTTATGAGACTCAATTTGGAGAAAAATCGGCATTTGGGGCAAAAAGTAAAAGAAAAAGAACTTTAGGGACAAAATTGCAAATATTTGAAAAGTTTGATACATAATGAATGAAGGCTATCAAGCCAAATGATAATGAACAAAGATGTTCATACCGTGTAGGAACATGAGATATTGGGAATGCTAGCTGAGGCAAGGCTCGCAAGGGACGAAAGCCGATTTAGATACATTGCACGATCAGGTGAGTCGGATATTTAATATCATACCCGGTAGGGATGAGAAGCACCTCAGAAATGAAAACCCACTACTAAGTGGTATTTTAAACATCACACCATAGAGGAGTGATGTGAAACTCACACGGAAAAACTACTTACTGATCGTAAGTAGATCATACTTGGTTGGTATGATGAAACTTCCTGAAAGGAAGTGGAAAATCTTCTTATCAATTATAAGTGGAGACATCTTCATAACCGGTTGGTATGATTGACAAATAAAAGGTTTATTTTGTTAGAAGTACTCTCTCCTAACTGTGTGCCACTACTTATAATTTTTGGGAGACATTCTTGAAGGTAGATCGAATTGCTCTATTAGGCGGGAGGACTCGATTTTGGAACTTGGGGGCTAATATGCCTAATTTTGAAAATCTCGAACAGTGGGCCCTAGGCTAGTTGGCACAAGCAGTAGCTCGTAAACAAACAAGATTATTAAGCAATAAAAACTTAAGTAGATGAGTTGTTTGGCCATAGTACCGAGATAGGACTGACATATTTGATGGATTAGTGGCAATGCGACATGACAGGTTTTCGGACTAGTCAAGACAAACAACTGCAGGCGAGTTAAGGGTCAGGGCCATTGGACTAGTGGCACCACATATTATATTGGTTATGTGAAAAATTGTTGATTTGTGCATGCACTATGTTATGGGACCTTTAAGACGCTCAACAATAGTAGTGATGTGTCCCAAGGCTCTAGATGACCTGGTGGATATAAGGGCAGTTAGTGGTACCATAAGTCTTGCAAAGCTCGACGTAGCTTCATTATGCATGAGACTGGGGTAGGGATGGAATGAAGTCTCTATCCTCATATGAACACTAAGTTTTATTATGGGACTGAGGGTCGGATGTCACAAACATCCACTCATTCTCAGGGTAGAAGTGGACATACTTCTATCTAGATTGCAGGTAAAGTCACTCCGACGCCACAAGTGGATACAGTGGATGGGCTAGCCTACAAATGTGTGTTCTCTTTCATGATAAAGGACGTATGTTGGATGATAAACACACCGTGTGATGAGGAATGATTTTAAAAACTGAGTTTTGATAATGAGAAAATTTAAAGAAATTAAGGAGTCTAGCACACTCCAAATTAAAAATTTTATATTTACTAAAACTTCATTTTTGAAGATACCCATTCACTGAGGTGTAGAAACTCACCCCTCTTTTTATCCCTTTTCACGAAATAGAAAAAATGACTAGGGATAGCACCAAGCATTACCCTCTGTTAGGTATACTTAATTTCTCTTAAGCTTGCATTTTATTTGATATATGTCTTTCTAGGGAACAAGGTTTAAAGTACGCCTGGTGCCACTTGAGTTAAAGAAGAAGGAAACTCCTCTTAAACTAGGAGAGCGATGAATTGTTCATGGGGATCAGACCAAATTGGGTCGGGGCGTGACAACTTGAGTGGTATTAGAGCATAGTTCCCTTGAAACATTATCAATATTATGCCATGACATTAATCCAACTCTAAACTATCGTGCAGGAAGGAAGGAGAGTTCCTAGGAAGTTCACGGTGAAATTTAGTCCTCCACCCATAACCTTGAAAAAGCACCCAACCCGAGGGAGGAAGCCGTAGAAAGGTTCCTAAAGGGCGAGAAATGAGTACCCAAGGACATGGTGGAAGACTATAGAAAATTGGTAGGAGCCTTATTGGAATTGGAAGGCATCATATACCCTTCTCCCATACAAGAGGAACCGGTATCGCCTCCTAGAAGCCTAAGGGCAAACCAAGCCTTCCCAACACTTCCTCAGCCCTCCCACGACCGAATTAGGACTGAAAGGTAAGCCAATTCGGCTCCCCTCTACAATTTCGGGTCGGTGCTAGAGAGAGAACCAACTGAATTTCAATAATGAAATTCCCACTCAATTTGGCATCAATAGATGTGATTCTTGATTCTAGGATGAACCTCAAGATGAGAGCTATCTGCCCAGATCAAAAGCTCAGACCGTCATGCCCTCACCGATGAGAAATTGAAGCTTTCTCTCTCTACAGTCTATTTTCCGGTGAAGCTTCATTTGAGGTGCAGGAACTCAATTTCTTAGAATTGTATGAACATGCAAAAACTCAATTTCAACTCCAATTTCAACAATTAGAGGTGTTTGATCGATCAATTTGATGAAATTAAATTCGATAGTGTTGAAGAGTTGAAATTTGGGGAAAATTGGGGATTTTCGAAATTCACATGACCAAAATGCAATTTTACGAAATTAAGGGTCAATTGGGCATGAAAATAATGTTGGAGGACTAATTGAGGATTTTTGGAATTTTTGGGGCAAAACTTACCATTTTTGTAAAGGAATGGCAAAATGGTAATTTTGGGAGACCTTCTTGGCGGGAGCTCAAATAGCTCTTATAGGCCGGGGGCCTCGGTTTTGAAACTTGGGGGCTAAATGCCTGATTTTGAAAATCTCGCACAGTGGGCCCAAGGCCAGTTGGCACGAGTAGGAGCTAGTAAATGAACATAATATATGTGCCATAAAACTTAATAAGTGAATTGTTTGGCCATGGTACTATGACAGGACCAACATGCTCAGTCAACTAGCGGTAGTGCGATATGACAGGTCGATGGACTAGTCAAGACAAACAACTGCGGCTTGAGTTGAAAGTCAGGTCCGTTGGACCAGCAGCACCACATATTTCATGTCTTGATAAGAAAACATTGTTTGTGCATGCACTATGAGTACGGGATCATCAAGACGCCCATGATGGGTAGCGAAGCGTCCTAAGGGCCCTAGACGACCTGGTAAGTATAAGGGCAGATCATCGTTCTAGGTGTATGTGCAAAATTTGGAGTAGCACCAAGCGCATGAGACCGGGGTGGGGATGGGATGAGGTATCTGTCCTCATATGGACACGAAGAAGCAATTTTGGGATTGAGGGTCGGATGTTGCGTACATCCACTCATTCCCAGGGTAGAAGTGGTTGTGCTTCTATCTGGGTGGCTGGTAAAGTCGCTCCAAAGCCATTAATGGGTTCAGTAGTCGTACTGACTTGTGAATGTGTGTAACCTTCATGATGAAGGATGTGTGTATGGTGAAGACACACCGTGGTAATTAAGAAATAATGGAAAAACTTGAATTTTTAAATAAATGGATTTTGAAAAGAAATGAGTTTGGCACACTTCATATAAATGTTTTTCTTAAAAGTTGATAATAGACCTTTGAAAAACCCATTCACTGAGTAGTCGTACTCACCCCCTCCCTTGTATCCCTTTCAGGAAACGCCGGAAAGCCTATCCTTAAGGACCATCAACTAAGAAGCCTATGAGATAGGTATGTAAAGTTTAAAATTTCATACAGTTTTGATTATGCTATTCCATGAAATGGTGCAGGTTTAAAGGGCGCCTTACTCTTTATGGTTTATAATAAAGGGGAAACCCTTAATAAATCGGGAGAGTGGCAAGTTGATCATGGGGATCCAACCAAACTGGGTCGGGGCGTGACAGGTCTGTACCACTATTAAACCATATACTCAATAGGTGGATTAGAAAATTCCAATTTGAGAATTGAGGCCACCATTTGATAGTTAATTAAATTAGAAATTTTTAATTTTGAAAAATTCAATCGAATCAGACCTGAATCAACCGGTTTAAGTTTTGAACCCAGTTCGGACTGGTCCGATCTGGTTCAAAATAGTGTCGTCTTCTTCCTTAAGATGACGACACTGTTCGCTCGGTAGAAAATCAAAGCAGCGTGGGTGAAGAGGAAACGTTTCCATTCAGTACGTCTCAGGCCATCAATGACTATTATAAAGGTGCCAAACGGATGGCTGACGAGTCCTCGAGCTCACTCTATAAAGAGCAACTCTCCATTCATCTTCTCTACACCTAAAAACCTCACTCTCTCCAAGCTACTCAGTTTTCTGGTGAAGCTTGAACCAGAGCGACGATATAGGGTCTTTTCTGATCCAAAGAAGGCATGATCAAGTTCCTTAGAACCGGTGAGAAGTCAGCTACATGGTGGTAGTCTCTAATCACTCTGAGGGTTACCGGAGAAGCACTGGCGTGATCAAACAGTGAAGCAGTTCTAGCGAACCAAAGCTACCCTATTTCTGTCGAGCTAAAATCAGCCAATTCAAGCCCTCCTTAGGTCAAACCAAGCTCTCCCAGCACCTCCTTAGCTCTCATTCGGCCGAATTAAAGCTGAAAGGTAAGTCAATTTGGCCACCTTCTATAATTTTTGACCGGTGCTAGAGAGAGAACCGATAGAATTTCGATGATAAAATTCTCACTCAATTTGGCATCAATTTATGCAATTCTTGATCGTAGGAGGAATCTAAAAAAGAGAGCTATCTACCCATATTGAAAGCTTGAACTGCCGTACCTCCGATGATAAGCATTCGAATCTTTCTCTCTCTACGTTCTATTTTCTGGCAAAGCACCATTTAAGCTCGTTCCAGCGTCAAAACATGCGATTCAAAGTGCAATTGAATCGTGTGAAGGTGTAGGAACTCCAATTTAACTTCAATTTCAATAATTGTACCTATTTGATTGGTGAATTTGATGAAATCAAATTTGGCTGTGTTGGATAGTTGAAATTGCGCAAAAAATTGGGGACTTTGAAAATTTGATGGACTAAAATGCAATTTTATAATATTGAGGGTCAATTTGACATGATAAGTGTGTTGGAGGACCAATTGAGCAAATTTTGAAATTTTTGGGGTAAAACTTACCATTTTTGTGAGGGAGGGGCAAAATGGTAATTTTGGAAAATTTTGGGACAAAATCAGGAATTTGGGAAACTTGAACCCTCTTTTGTGAAATTTAATAAATTGAGGTGCCAAGGAGAATTTTAAAAGTTTCGAGACTCAATTTGGGGAAAAACTGGCATTTGGGACCTAAAGTAAAAGAACTTTAGGGACCAAATTGTAAATATATGAAAATTTAGATATTTTTAGTCATTTATAATGAATGATGGATATCAAACCAAATGATAAAGAACAAAGGTGTTCATACCGTGTAGGAACATGAGATATCGGGAACGCCAGCTGAGGCAAGGCTCGCAAGGGACGAAAGCCGATTTAGATACACTACACGATTGGGTGAGTGGAATATTTAATATCATACTCGGTTGGGATGATATGCACCTTAGAATTGAAAACCCACTGCTAAGTGGTTTAAACATCACACAGAGAGGAGTGATGTGAAAATCACATGAAAAAACTACTTACTGGTTGTAAGTAGATCATACCTGGTTGGTATGATGAAACTTACTAGATAGAAGTGGAAAATTTGCTTATCAGTTATAAGCAGAGACGTCATAATACCTGGTTGGTGTGGTTTACAAATGAAAGGTTTATTTTGTCAGAAGTGCCCTCCCCTAAATGTGTGCCACTGCTTAAAATATTTGGGAGACCGTCTTGACGGGAGCTCAAATAGACCTATTAGGCTAGAGGCCTCAGTTTTGGAACTTGGTGGCTAATATGACAAATTTTGAAAATCTCGAATAGTGGGACAAAGGGCATTTGGCACGAACAAGAGCTCGTAAAGAAACATGATTATTAAGCCTTGAAAACTTAAGTAAATAAGTTGTTTGGCCATGGTACCAAGACAGGACTGATATACTCGATAGACTAGCGACAGTGAGACATGACAGGTCTTTGGACTATTTAAGACAAACAGCTACAAGTCAAGTTGAGGGTCGAGGCTGTCGGTCCAGTGGCACCACATATTATATGGCTTATGTGAAAAAATATTGATTTGTGCATGCACTGTGTTACGGGACTTTCGAGACGCCCAAGAGGGGTAGTGATGCGTCCTAGGGCTCTGGACGACCTTGTGGATATAAGGGCAATTAGTCATACCAAAAGTCTTGTGAAGCTCGACATAGCTTCATTGTGCATGAGACCTAGGTGGGGATGGGATGAGGTCTCTATCCTCATACGAACATGAAGTTTTATTACCGGATTGAGGGTCAGATGTCACGGACATCCACTCATTGTCAGGGTAGAAGTGGATGTACTTTTATTTAGGTGGCTGGTAAAGTCGCTCCAATGCCACAAGTGGGTACAACGTATGGGCTGGCCTACGAATGTGTGTTCTCCTTCAATGTAAACCCCGCCATTTTGAGCTAAGGAAAAACTGGGAAAAGAATTGGTTAAACCAAGTGAGAAAAGCGAACCAGTTCACAAACCTGATCATTTGTGAACGGGCAATTTGGGAATTTACAATTCCCGGGTGATCCAAAGGATTTATAATACTATGGAAAAGAACCTTAGGATGAATTGGAAGAGAAAAACCAGACCGGTTTGGATGAACCGGATCCAACTGGATTTAACCAGTTTATGAACCGAGTCGGTTCATGAACCAGAACTGATACAGAAAGGGAAAACAGGGAAATTTATGGATCCCTTGTGACCCGAAGAGATTATAAACCTTGGGAAGGAACCTTAGAAAAAGTGGGAGAGAAAAACTAGATCGTTTTGGGTGAATAGGACCCGAGCCGGATTGAACAGGTTTAAGGACTGAGTCGGTTTATGAACCGAAATAGATAAAGTGATGATAAACCTGGAATTTTATGAACCCTAGATGACCCAAGGAGTCACAAAAGACATGAACCGGATCTGAACCGGTTTGGACCGGTTTGAACAACTATTGAACTAAATCTTAAATTCATATTTCTAGGTGGCTTCAATAATTCAAATTTGAAATTTGAGGCCACCATTGGATAGAAAATGAATTTAGATGAATTTAGAAATTTTTAGATTTGAAAATCTCGGTCGAATGAGGGGTGAACCGACCGGTTTAAGCTTCTAACATGGTTCAGACCGGTCCGGTCTGGTTTGGAACAGTGTCATTGTCTTCCTTAGGATGACAACACTGTTCACTCATAGAAAAATTGATGCAGTACTAGCGAAGAAGAAACACTTCCATTCGGTACATTTCAGGTCTTCAATGCTTGTCATAACAGTGCCAAACGGATGGCTAACGGGTCCCCGAGCTCCCTATTAGACCAAAGGATAATGAACTGAGATGTTCATATCATGTAGAAACACGAAGTACCTTGAATGCTAGCAAGGACAAGCTCGTGTGAATACAAAGAACTTGTATAGTGGAATTCATGGCATTAAGGGGTGAGTGGGTTTACAAATATCATACCCGGTTGGGATGATGAGTATAACTTAATGTTAAAAACCACTTATCACTTGTGAGTGGGATATTTATTTCATACCCGGTGGGGAATGATAAGTATATCGGAATGAAAACCCACTATTTTGTGGTATTTTAAACATCACAACTTAGTAGAGTGATGTGAAAACCATGCAAAAAAACTACTTACCGGTTATAAGTAGATCATACCTAGTTGGTATGATGAAACTTCCTCGAATGAAGTTGAAAAACCATTCATCGGTTATGAGCGGAGATGTCCTTATACCCGGTCGGTTTAATGGACAGTTAAAAATATATTTTGGTACGACGAACTGCCCTTATACCCACCATGTCGTCCAGTGCCATTAGGACTGGATGGTCCCGTAATCATAGTGCATGCACAATCAATATTTTACTATCTTACCATATAATCTGTGGTGCCACTGGTCTAACGGCCCCGACTCTCAACTCAACCCGCAGTTGTGTGTCTTGAGTGGTCCGTCGACTTGTCATGTCGCACTACTGCTAGTTGACTGAGTATGTTAGTCCTGTCTTGATACGATGGCAAAAAGTTTTACTTATTAAAGTTTTATGACATATAACTCATGTTTGTTTATGAGCTCCTACTCGTGCCAACTAGCCTTGGGCCCACTGTACGAGATTTCCAAAATCGGGCATATTACCCTCAAGTTCCAAAACCGAGGCCCCCGACTTATAAGAGCTATTTGAGCTCCTGTCAAGAAAGTCTCCCAAATCGTTTAAGCATTGGCACACAGATAGGGGAGAGCACTTCCGAAAAAATAGATTTTTAATTGTCCATCATACCGATCGTGTATAAGGACATCTCCACTCATAACCGATGAACGGGTTTTCAACTTCCTTTGAGTAAGTTTCATCATACCAACCGGGTATGATCTACTTACAACCGGTAAGTAGTTTTTCTGCATGTTTTTCACATCACTCCTCCAAGTTGTGATGTGTAAAATACCATTTAGTAGTGGTTTTTCATTTCGAGGTACTTATCATCCCAACCGTGTATGATATAAAATCCCACTCACAACCGGTAATTGATTTTTAACTTTAAGTTGTGCTCATCATCCCAACTGGGTATTACGTTAGTAAACCCACTCACCCGTTAATGCAGTGAATTCCACTAGACTGGTTCTATGTATTCACGTGAGCTTGTCCTTGCTAGCATTCCCGGTACTTCGTGTTCCTACACAATATGAACATCTCGGTTCATTATCCTTTGGCATAATAGCCTTCATTCATTCAAAATGAATGAGAAATCAAACTTTCATTTATTTGCAATTAGACCCCTAAAGTTATTTCTCTTGAACTTTAAGTCCCTAATGTTGGTTTTTCCTCAAATTGAGTCCCGAAACTGTTAAAATTTATCATAGGACCTCAATTTACTCAATTTCACAAAAAGGGGTTTAATTTCCCAAATTTCCAATTTGGTCCCCTAACTTTTCCAAAATTACCATTTTGCCCTTCCTTTACAAAAATGGTAAGTTTCACCCCAAAATTCTAAAATTCCTCAATTGGCCCTCTAACATTTTTATCATGCCCAATTGACCCTCAATTTTCCCTAAATTTTCCATAATTCCAACTTCTTGAGTTTGTGATTGGACTATTGATGGTTGCACAACCTCCGGGTAGAGGTAGTATCCCTCTATCACGGTGGACGGTAAAGGCGCTCCGGTCCACAAGTGGCGCGGTCGAGGACTATTCTACAAATGTGTGATCCCTCCTATGATACGAGGGCAGTTGTTAATCTTGTAACTATGTGAAATAACAACGAGATATTAAATTTTAAAAAAGATAAATTCAAGTAAAACGTGATATTAGTTCCCCTCAGTGAGTATTGTACTCACCCCCTTCCTCAATCCCTTTGTAGGACATCGCACCGATAGAATGTTCCTGTCACGCTCAGGCCCTCAAGGTACACTTCATACCCCCAACTTAAATAAGGGTTCAAACCTGAAAATGTCTTCACCTTCCTTGCCTCATTCTAGTAGATATACCTAAATGATATATGGAAGGGTGGCAGGTTGATCACGGACTCTAACCAAACCAGGTTGGGGCGTGATACTGTGATTATTCCCTTCATATATCCTTCCTCATTTCAGTGACATCCTTTATTCAACGACTTTTCTTTTCCTTAATCCACTCCTACTCGTCCGTGACCATTTCATAATTCTTTATTCTGAGTTGATCCTTTTCGGTCTATGTGTGGATTGCTTTATTTGGGGAGTTCCCTTCTTACTTTTCGTTCTCTACTATGTCCCTCAAAGTAGAGACTTCCACCTTAGGAGCTACATGCTCAAGCTTCTTACCATTCCTTGAAGGTTTCTTTCTTCATCTCCTTACACCTCCTTCTATATTGGGGCATTTGACCACTTTCAATTCTACATTTCATCCCTTATTCCCTATACGAGGAACTTCGGATTATCGGGTTTTATTTTGTGTACTCCATACTATGCCTAGCTGTCCACTCTTTAGCTTCCATTAGGTGTGTGTGGACCATAACACGTCTTGATATTAGTGGTTGTTCCCCCTTAACCACTTCTTATTTAGGGGGCTTACTTCCCCGAGGTTTCTTGGATGTCATTTCCTTTATTTCCTTATTATGGGTAGTCTACCCATTCTTATTCATCATGGCATCTATTGATGCTATCTTTCTACCTACCCGTTCCTTGGGTTTAACTTACTCCTTGGGTCCTCCTAGTATGCTTCCCTTGGTTATTTCATTTCAGCATGCACTTCATTTGCAAGTTCACCTCCTCATCCCTCGTTACTTGGTTCCATTACACATTAGTTGGGACATGTATCCCTCCCCAAGGTTTCCTTCCTTGAGAGGATTCTAACCATTTTCTCCTAAAATTCCTTTTTCATTCGCCCTTGAGGGCACCTAACTTTAAATGACATCTTTTGATGCCGTCCTCTCCTACTTACTTTTACTCTTGAAACCTTGTGGGCACGTCTTTTGAACCCCATCCTCATTCCCACTTGTACCCAGTACATGCCTATTCCTTTTAGAGAGAGCTAAAATCCTCATTGTTTCAAGATCTCTTGATCATCCTGCGAGAGGCTTACTTAACCTTCTCATGGTTTGAGTTTGGTTGTTAATCCAGTCTTGGTCATTGATCTCTTTAAGGATTTCCTTCATTCTTATCTTCCAAATGTTTGGCCTTTCCACTTTTCCCTTCATTGCTGGAGTTATATTTTATGACCTTCATGAGGGTCAGTTCGTTAAATGCCTCGTCCCCACTATTCTACTGGTCTAATTATCTTGCAACAATTGTCTCTCAAGTCTTCTTGTCCTTAAAGTCTATCATATTGCCCTTTTTAGGGTGTATTCCTTACTATTTCCCTGTCCTCCTTAGAGCATTATATATTCTCCTTGATTATCTTGTTGTTACGATTTGCTTCGTTCCGCTATGTTGGTCATTTGGCTTCGATGCTTTTTCCAAGGCAGGTCGCACATGCCATCCCGAGACACCCCATTTGTCATCAAATGCTCGGTTTGTCTTCTCACCTTGAAACAAGTCATTTCCTTGCCCATCAGATACTACAAGAGTTCTCCTAGACTCCTTAGTCACCTTATCAGTTTTCTTGTCGAGCCTTCTTTACCCACTAGTTTTCCCCCCCAAGAGTTCTCCTTGACACCTTAGTCCCTTGGTTTATTTTCTTATTTGGGATGGGATTTTCCAAGGTCTCCGTGGTGTCCAGAGGAGCACAGTTTTTTTGGCTACTTTTCTTGGGGCAATCTTCCAACGGTGGAGGTGCATGCTCACATCATTTTTTAGAGATAGGGTTTTAGGAATTTGTAATGCTTCATTAATGGAGAAGGAGTACAATATGTTGGGGTCTTAGCCTATTATAAAAAGGTGGTTATGAAATCAGTAAAGGGCTACAGGGTTCTTAACAAGCATCCTCCTTGGTAAGGTTATAAGCCCTAGCTGGTGTTCCTAGCTTTAGGCTTGGATCCCTTCGTACTCGAGGTTGTGACCTCAACAGGTCCTAGCACCATCCTCTTGGATACTTCCTCTTACTATTTCTTGGTTCTTTAGGACTTCTACTATACCTCGGGTATTGGAGAGCTTTGTAGGATGGTCTTCCTACAGGGACATAGTGTTGGTTAGTGTCAGTCTTAGTTTTCTTGGTTCCTCTCCTAGAAGACATCTGTAAAAAAAATTTTATTCCTCTTTATTACTATGTTATATAGTCTTAATAATGTATTCAAGAAAACATGTTCTGATAACACTCAAGTTGTCACGCCCTGACTCGGTTTGGTCGGATCCCCATGAGGAACTCGCCACTCCCTTTGGTCCATCAAGGGTTTCACCCTTTTCTAAACCATGAGGAGTAAGGCGTCCTTCTTTCATATCTTTCCTAGAATAGCATTATACAAAATTGAATATCTTAAAACTGACCTACCTATCTTACACAAAGGTTTTTAAGCTTAGTTTTCCCTTACTTACCTAAAAGGGGTAAAAAGGGAGGGGTGAGTTCTACAACTCACTAAGTGGGTGTTGGGAGTGAGTTTTCATAATAATCTTAGTTTATCCAAACCGCGCCAAGGTTATCATTTCCTTTTTAAAAGAGTTTTTCCTCAAAATTTGGTTTTCAAAATATTTACCATACCAAGGGTGTCATTTTCTTTCAAACGGGTTTCCTAAATTTCAATTTCTTTTCCAAAATATTTTTCCAAGGTTTACCATTTATTTCTCCAAGGATTCTCAAATCCTTTCCAAGGTTTTCAAAAACTTTTTCCCATTTCCATATTAGCTGTGTTTGACAAACAACACATGTTGTTCATCAAGAAGGGAACACACATTCGTAGGTGTAGCTAGTCCACTATACCCACTCGTGGCTTGGAGAGTCTTTATCGGCCACTAAGATAGAAGCCCGCCCATTTCTACACTGGGTCTGAGTTAATGTTCTTGACATTAGCCCTTAGACTCGAATACCACTCCATGTCCATATGAGGACAGAGACCTTATCCCAGTCTCGTTCACAGGAAGCTCACTCACAGTAGCTTTATGAAGCCCAAATGTAATAATGTCGTGGAGTTCAAACATAGTAACTCCGTGGAGTCCAAACACAATAACTCTATGGAGTCCAAACACATTAACTCCATGACTAACTAGTATGATGAGAAACCTAAACACAGTAGTTTCTCTTTCCCGTATTGCCACCATGTCATCCAACAGCCCTTAGGACCTATCACTACCCCTAGTGTGTCTTGATGGTCCCGTACCACAACGACATGCATAAACAATAGTTTTCATTTTCTTATCCACTCTCTTTGGTGCCGACGGTCCAATGATCTTGACTCTCAACCAGATATGCAGCTGTTTGACTAGGCTGGTTCGTTGACCTAGCCCTAACACACTGTCGCCACTCCATCGAGTATTGTCGGACTGAACTCGGTATCATGGCGAAATGCCCAAAGTCATCCCAAAAAAGTAGACTTGTACGAAATGCATAGGGATGTAATTGGAAGATTTCAGGAAGCATAAATAAGAAGAGCAACAGTAGGAGATGTTATTAAGCTACACTAAGATCAAATGATCATAAGGACAAGGAATGAAAGGAGTTTAGTAAAGAAAAGACCTCTGGGTAAGTGTATGTCCCTAACAGAGAGATGATGGACCCAACAAATCAGAGAAAACAATTTAACCCATGCCTGAAAAATGGATAGGAGTGAGAATACCCAATAATTGTAAATTCCTCGCATAGGGGATGAAGGACAACGAAGGATTTGAGGACAACAAAGGATTAATGATCGACAACCAAGCAGTAAGAAGGAGAGGAAGGGAAGACCTTCGTGAAATATGGAGAAGTAGGACTTGAGATTCCCAATACGGGAATATCTACATAGATGGATAAAGGTAGGAAGTAAGACTCAGCTAAGGAACCGACAGTAGAATCCTAAGAGGCTTTAGTCGACACAAGGAACCTAAAAAGGGGCATAATGGCTAAGGATGTACTATAGGGAAGAAATCCTTGTACAAGGATACCATTGGAAATAAAAAAGGAAAGGAATGGGAGAGAGGATCACAAATAAGTTAGTAAGTCCAAAAATGGATAGAAAACATAAAGGACGGAATCGAGAAATCCAATAAAAGAGAATCAAACACATCCAAAAGTGGGCATGATGTCAAGGAGAATGGACGGTTGGATAACACCGAGAATAGTCGAGAGGCACTATTGGGTGACAAGAAGGCATCATCATAGTAGTTATGAGAAGATTGGATAAGCGTGAACTGCCATAAAAAGGCCACCTAGCATTGTAAGGGAAGGAACGATCATAGGACAGTCTACTCAAAGACATGTATGAAAACCTTACAGAGGAAGGACCTTAGCCTAAGTAGAATACAGAGTGAGCTTAAAAGTCTACTTTTGAAATAGTGGGTAAGACCCACCAAATTAAGATACCCTTCATAGAGTGAGTGATTAATGCAATGGAAGAGGAGTCCCATTAAAGCGTGAATTAAAAATGACTTAATAAAGGAATAACTAAAGGATGACGTGTCAAGTAAACCCAAGTTGACACCAAGGGAGATTGCCAAAGGGAAAAGATGGAGAAATTAGTATTGGGGACAAAACTCCTAAAAGGAGGGGAGAGTTGTAAAACCCATCACCCTGAGTCAAGGAGAATCGGAAAGGAACCATTCAAAGTGAAGAGAAAACTCACTCCCTAGATGAATCGAGGACAATAAAGAGGGTTTTAAATGGGTAATTAGAAATCCCAAGTGACCAAGAGGTCACAAAAATCACGGGGAAGGTTTGTGAAGGGAATTGGATGGGAAAATCGGAATAGTTCGGTGTGAACCGTGCTGAACTAGATTGAACCGGTTTAAACCTTACATGAATAGGTCACTAAATTCATTTTTCTTGGTCAACTAAAATAATCAATTTGGGAAATTGAGGCAACCATTGAATAGAAAAGGAATTCATATAAATTTGGAAATTTTTAATTTCGAAAGAACCGGTCAAATCGTGCCTAAACCGGCCAATTTTTACTTTATGGTCACTGAACCCAGTCAATCCAGACTAGTCAATGGTTCGACCGGTCAATGGACTGTTGACCGGTCAGCACCTAGCCAACACGTGCGTGACCAGTCAGAGCACGATGCGTGGCAAGGTGCACTCTGTTAGCCGGTCAATGGTAAATAGGCACCCAGTCAGCAGCCACGTAGGCAAGACCATCCAATTAAAGGCTGCAATGTCTTCTATCAATGGTTAACGAATGATGTGGTGGTTGAGTCAGATTGCCATGTCAGCATGATCGACCATTCACCGACTACCACATGTCCAGTCAACCAATCAACGACTAATGTGGCAGTAGAGTTGGACTGCCATGTCAGTAGGACCGGCCAATCATGTGCAGCCATGTGGCCAGCCTACAAGTGCGAAGCTCACACGTGCGGAATAGTGTCATCTTCCTCCTCCGTCCAATGACACTGTTCATCAAGGAAAGAAAATATTTCCTTTTCTGGTGATGGGAAATTTGTTCCGATTAGGGCAATTTCTGATCAGGATGAGCATAACCAATATGGAAATTGGTCACGTAGAGGGTCCTCGAGCTCCATATATAAAGCGCTCCACTCCGTTCATCCTCCAGACACCTCAATTCTCTCTTCTCTCTAAAGTTCCCTGTTCTCCGGCAAAGCTCAAACCAGAGCTCTGGCTTGGGAACTTTTCTTAGCCTAAGAAACTAAATTCAAATCCTATAGACTCAAGAAGAAATCAACTCACTAATGCATACCTAAGGATCACCAAAGAAGCGCCGACGACCTCAAATAGTGAAGAAGCACTAGAGGATTGAAACTTCTCTATTTCGACTAATCAAAATTCGGCCAATTCTGACCTCCTATGGCCAAAAGCGAGCCTTCACATAGCCCCCACAACCACCAAATGACCTATGTAGAGGTAAAATGTAAGCCAATTCGACCTTCCTCCATCATTACAGTCTAGTTCTAGAGAGGGAAAGTGATGGAATTCTTTGATTGAATTCCACTAACATAAATCAATTGTCCCATTTCTTGATCCTAAGAGGACCCTGAGGACAAGAGCAATCTTCCCTGATCAAGAACTCCGATTGTCACGCCTCCAACGGTAAGCTTTCGAAGCTATCTCTCTCTATGCTTAGTTTTCTAGTGAAGCTTCATTTGAGCTCGATACAGACCCAAATCGTACAATTCAAAGTGCAATTGGATTGTAGGGAGGTGTAGAAACTAATGCATGTCGTCAATTTGAAGAAATAAACCTGATTGAATGGCCAATTTGAAGAAATCTAATTCGATAAAAAAGAGGGGTAGAAATTGGGGGAAATTTTGGGGGAAAATTGGGGATTTCAAAATATTGAAGGCTAATTGGCAATGAGAAAGATGATGGTGGACCAATTTTTCAATTTTCGAAAAATTTGGGGCCAAATTATTATTTTTGGACAGTAGTTGTAAAATCGTAATTTTTAAAAAGTTGGGGACCAAATTGGTAATTTAGAAACTTTTAGCCCCTTACATAATTATACATAAATTAAGAACCCAAGGAGGATATTGGAAGTCCTTAGGAATTAATTTGAGAAAAAAACTAACACTAGGGACCTAAAGTCAAGGAGTATAAACTTTAGTGGTCTAAGTGTAATAAACTAGAAATATAGGCCTAAAAGCCCACACTGGAAAGTTGGGAAACTTTTAAACAAAGCCCTAATATATAAGAATGGCCAAACTCTGTAAGGACTCTTGACATCAGAACGCTAACAAGGAAGACAAACTTGGATTTGGAAAATCGGCTAGGGACAAGCACGTTAGAGTCACCAAGTGAGTGGGACATGTATACATCACACCAGTTGGGATGATTAACATTGTTTCTATAGGATAAAACATACTTACCGGTTATGAGTAGGAATAAACAAACATCATACACGGTTGGTATGGTGAGTTTCCTTAAGGAAAGGAGAAAACCGCCTACTGGTTGTAAGTAGATCCATCATCAGACCTGATTGGTGTGGTGAGATAAATATTTGGTATGGTGAGTTTCCTTAAGGAACGCTAACAAGTGTTCTCCCGTGACTGTTTGACAACTACTTAAAATATTTGGGAGACCTTCTTCACATGAGCTAGAACAACTAAAATAGGCAAGGGGCCTCAGTTTTTGAACTCATAGGGCTCAAGGCCTAGTTTTGGAAAACACGTGCAATGGGCCCAATGCTAGTGGGCACGTGCAGAAGCTCATAAACAAACATGATTAGGAATAGCCATGAAAACTCCTAATTAAAATGGAATTGTTTGTGTGATGCGCCATGGTATCGTTTCAGGGTTAACAATGCTCGATGGACTAGCGGTAGTGCATCAAGCCCAGGTCAACGAACCAACCAGGACAAATAGCTGGAGGTCAGGTTGAGTGTCGAGGCTGTTTGATCATTGGCACCAAAGAGTATGGATAACTATATGAAAACATTTGTTTGTGCATGCACTTAAGGATCGAGACCATCAAGATGCCCCAGGAAGAGTGATGGATCCCAAGGGATGTTGACATGGGGGTGATAGGGGTAGTTTATCATGTCAGTTAGTCACGAATCTCTCGGAGCTTCTTGCGCATGAGACCGGGCTAGGGACAGGATGAGGTCTCGTCCTCACAAAGACATGAAGTGGCATTCAGGTCCAAGGGTCGGATGTCTGGGACATTCACTCAGACTCAAGGTAGAAGTGGATGGGCTTCTATCGAGGTGGACAACAAAGTCGTGTTGATTCCCAAGTGGGCGTTATCTGGGACTGCCTAGCAAATGTGTGTACCCTTCCTGATGAAGGGCATGTGTTTGTTTGCTAAATGCCAACCCAAGCAATGGGATGGGTTAAACAAACCTAATAATATGGTAATGGAAAAGTTTGGAGAATTGAATTTGAGGAAATCCTTTAAGAAGACAATGGCATGGATTTGATTAATTGGAATTATTTTTCAAACTCACTCCCAACACCCACTCACTAAGTTATAGAAACTCACCCCCTTTTCATTACCTATTTTCAGGAATAAGGTTATCAATTAAAAGAGAGCATGAAGATGTACCCTCCATTAGGTACACTTATATTTTTTTTAAGCTTTCTTTAGATTGATTTATGCTATTCCATGGAACAAGATTTGAATTTACGCTTGATTCCTCTTGAATCAAGAAGGGGAAACCCCTCTTGAACTAAGGGAGCGACCGGTTGATCATAAGAATCCGAGAAAATTGGTTCGGGGTGTGACAATAATGATCCCTGCATGGAAGTAACCTGCTCTAATTGTGGACAGATGGGACACTACATATGAAAATGCCCAAAATAACTAAGGAATGTGGAACCCACTCCAGGGAGCACTACCTCCACAAGCAGGGAAGGACATGAAGAAAGGAAGAGGAAGGAGAAGAGAGCAGAGAAAGCCTCACCACAACATAAATACCGAATGATCCACGTATAGAACACATGTATAGAATCAAACACAAAGAACGAGTGAATGTGGAGGCAATAATAAAGTAGACGATAACTTAATTGGGATGTGTAAGGTAACCATAACCATGAAACAATGGAAGGAATTTCCGAGGGGAGAGGAATCTTGGAAGAGTATGCCCACTAACTAAGAAACGATGGACATCAAGACTAGTCTTTAACCCCACCTACATAAGAAAACCTAGGATGAGACGACGAGGTGTAATCGAGAGTGCACAGGACGAGTTCAAGAACCAAAAGTTCCTTGGGTAAAAACATGAGTTAGGGATGACAATGTGTAACCTACTTTGGAAAAGTAGGGGAGCCAAGTAGGGTTACAAACCCACATAGTGAAAGTAGGCAGCTAGTAACCATGGGATAACTAAAGGAGATTAAACGACACATAAGAAGGACCAAAAAAGTGGTGACAACCACTCCCTAAAAAAATGTGATAGGATGGGCATTAAGGACAAGTGAATTAGAGAGACAATTGTATCGAGACAATTGGACAAAGAGAGCAATAGGAACATGGGTGTTGAATGAACCGACCCTCATGAGAATCACGGATTTAAACTACGATGGAGAAGGGAGAAGCCAAAAGGTCAAACATCGAGAAAAGAAGGGTGATGGAAACCCTTAGAGAAATCAATGGTCAACAGAGATTGATGACCACCCTCGAGCCACAAGAAGGAGTAAGTGAGCTCCTGTAAGGTGATCATGAGACCTCGACACAAGTAGGATTCCAACTTCCCCGAATCAAGTATACTTGTAAAAAGGAAAGGGTACAAAGGAATGGTAAGTAGAAAAGTATATGCATCAAAGGATGTGACAAAATTAATTAAAGGCCAGATACCCTCAACAACAAACACTAAGGGAAGTGTACCCATAGCCCAAGGAGTAAAGCTAAGCCCAAGGAATGGGTAGGAGGAGGAAATCCTCAGATAATGTTGTCAGAAGTAAGCGGAATACCCATAATCACAAAATATAAAGAAGTATATCCGAGAAACCTTAGAGAGTGAGCCCTTCAATTAAGAAGTGATTAAGGGAAACCTTCAAGAAAGGACGAGAAGAATGGATGCGCCACTCAAAGGATGGAAAGAAATCTCGATTTTAAGGTACGAGAGTAGGAGATAAAATCAACAAAGGGAACTCCATCGAGTGAAATCAAGGAATGGACAAGTAAGCCATAAGAAATTTATTTGGAATAAAAGAATCGTGTAATGGTCACCAGCGAGTAAGGATGAATTTGATAAAGGGAGTCCTTGAGCAAGATGCAGTTGTACATGAGGGAGGACTAAAAGGAAGAAACCCACCAATGCAGTAGTGGATGGGAAACCTGATAGTTGGAAATGGAGAAACCAAACAAGAAAGTGATATAAGATCAGAATAAAGGACTAATATAGGACAAAAGGGGAAAACACCGAAACACGGTAAAACGAGTATGAAATACTCGAACGGACACCAAGATAAGGGTTTCAACAAGCAAGGAAACAAATAGACCCGAGGATGATCAGACATTTTGGAACTCCCAATTTAGGACAAAACACTCCAGAGGAAATGTCTAACCACAAATGGCGGGAAGCATTGGACCTAGGAAATTACTTAGACATGGGGGTAAGACAAGTCATAGAAACTAACTCCTAGGGAGTAAATGAATGAGTGAAAAGGGGTAATAAGAGTGGTAGGGTGTCAAATCGAGGTCAAGTCGACTGCTAGGGAATTCGTTCCCAATGTAAAGGATGTGTGGCTAAATTTTAAGGAAAAAACTCCTAAAAGGAGGGGAGAGTTGTGAAACCCGTCCTCCGAACAAAGTAAACCATGGAAAGATCAGACGGTTTTGAGAAAAACTAGCCAAAAAAGGAATAAAAAAATAATAAAGAAGGGTTAATATAAGAAATTGGAAGATCCAAAGTGACCAAATATTCACAAAAATCATGGATAAGAACCATGAAGTGAATTGGATAGGAAATTCGAATAGGTTCGGGGTGAACCGGACCCGAACTGACTGAACTAGATTGAACCATAGTGAACCGGTTCAATAATTTATTTTTCTAGGTGGCTTAAAAATGTCAACTTGGGAAATTGAGGCCACCATTAGATAGAAAATAAATTTAGAAAATTTTATTTTTAGAAAATTGGTCGAATCAGGCCTGAACCGACTGATTTTTGAATTTGGATCATCGAACCCAATCGGACCGGACTGGTTAATAGTCTGGCCAGTCAACGAACCAAACTGATCAAAGGTCCAAACCGGTCATTAGTCCAAACGGGTCAACAGATCGGACCGGTCAACTATAAAGCCCGTCCCTTAAAGATAAGAATATCGGGGAGAGAATCGATCAACCTAAGGGAGAAAATTGAATTAGTTCATGAATCGCAACCATTAGAGAAAGGGTAAATTGGAAAATTTACAAATCTCAAGTGATCCAAAGTGTCATAAAAAAATATGGAAAGGGACTTTGGGATAAATTGGAAGAGAAAACCAGACCGGTTCAATTGGAACGAGATTGAACCGGTTTGGTCTAGTTTGAACCATCATTGAACCGGTTGCTAAATTCATTTTTATAGTGGCGTAAAATATTCAAATTAGGGAATTCAATCCAACATTGGATAGAGAACAAATTTATAAAATTTTAATTTTGAAAAACTCGATCGAATCAGGCATGAACGGTCCGATTTAAGCATTGAACCCGATCAGACCAATTTGGTTCGGTTAGGAATAGAGTCGTCTTCTTCCTTCAGATGATGACACTGTTCATTCAATGGAAGAATAGACTGCATCAGTGAAGATGATTCGCCTTCGTTCAGGGTGTTTCAGGTCATGAATGAGTGTGACCAAGATGCTAAATGATCGGTCAGAGAGTTTCCGAGCTCCCTATATAAAGAGCTTCTCTCCATTCATCCTCCTCACACCTCAAAACTCCATTCTCTCTCAATTGCTCCATTTTTTGGTGAAGCTCAAACTATAGCTCTGACTTGGGCAATTTTCTCAACCTTAGAAGTCGAGATCGGGTTCTTTAAACTCTGGCGGATGTCAGGTACCTGATAGCAACCTATATTAGATATGAGGACCGTTAGAGAAGTGCTAGCAGAATCAAACAGTGAAGCAGCTCCGACAAACCGATGCTGCCCAATTTCGGCCAAGCTGAATTTGGTCAAATTCAGCCCTCCTTCGGTCAAACTAAGCTCTCCCAACATCCACACAGCCCTCATTCGACCTCAACTAAGCTGAAAGGTAAGCCAATTCGGCCATCCTTAGTAATTGCAGGTCGGAGTTAGAAAGAGAAACTGCATAACTTCACAGATGAAATCCTCCCTCGATTCGATGCCAATTATAAGAATTCTTGATCATAGAAGGTAACTTAGGAAGAGAGCTACCTTCCCCGATACAATGCTCAGACCGTCGCCCCTTTGATAGTAAGCTTTTGAACCTTTCTCTCTCTACGCATAATTTTCCAGCGAAACTCCGTTTAAGCTCAATTCAGACCCAAATGACACGGTTCAAAGCTCAATTGAATCGTATGGAAGTGTAGGAACTGATCCATGCCTTTAATTGGAGCAATTAACCCCAATTGAATGGCCAATTTGAAGAAATCAAATTCGGTCAGTTTGAAGGGGAGAAATTGGGGGGAAATTTTAGGATAAATTGGGGATTTCGTAAAATTGAGGGACCTCTTTGCAATTTTTCATAAATTAAGGGACAATTGGACATGGAAAAGATGCTGAAGGACCAATTTGCCGATGTTTGGAACATTTGGTGTTAAATTTCCATTTTTGGAAAGTAGGGGCAAAATGGTAATTTTTTAAAAGTTGGGGACAAAATTGGAAATTTGGGAAACTTTAGCCCCTTATAATTTTTTAGTAAAATGAGGTCTCAAAGGGAATTTTGGAAAATTTGGGAGTCAAATTGGGCAAAGGTTTGCATTAGGGACCTAAAGAAAAATAAACTTTAGAGACCTATATGCAATTTATAGATAAATTGTGAGCCTAAGCTTTTATTGCAAACCTTAAGTGAAAAGGTTGCACAATTCATGTAGGGAAAAGTGTGATCGGAATGCTAGCAAGAGAAAGGTGACGTCAATGTGGAAAACCAACCAAGGACAAACACATCACAATTATCGAGTGAGTGGGCTTATTTACATAATACCCGGTTGGCGTGATGAGTACTTTTATCAAAAGAAAACCTACTTACTGGTTGTAAGTAGAGATGATCATACCCGGTTGGTATGACGAATTTCCTTGAGGAAAATAGAAACCCGGTTGTAAGCGGGGATAATATAACATCCGGTTGGTGTGATGAAGTGGAAAAATATATTTTTGTTAAAAGTGTTCTCCCCTGACTATGTGACATTGCTTAAACTATTTGGAAGACCTTGACGAGAGCTAGAATAGCTCATATAGGCCAAAGGCCTTAGTTTTTGAACTCATGGGGGCTAAATGCCCAATTTTGGAAAATCACGTACAGTGGGCCCAAGGCTAGTGGGCACGGGCATAAGCTCGTAAACAAACATGAATAGGAAGAGCCAAGAAAACTCTCATTAAAAAGTGGAATTTACTGTGTAATTCACCATAGTACCAAATCAAGACCTACAAGGCTCGATGGGCTAGCGGCAGTTCGTCACGGCTAGGTCGACGAACTAGTCGGATAAACAACTGAAGGCTAGTTGAGTGTCGAAGTAGTTGGACCATAGGATCCCAAGAGAATGGCTATGAAAAAAAATGAAAACTACTGTTTTTACATGCACTTGTGGTATGGGACCATCAAGATGCCCTAGGGGGTAGTGATAGGTCTTAAGGGCTACTGGACAACATGGTGGCGATAAGGGAAGGAGAAGCTACTGTGTTTGGGTTTCTCATCGTACCAATTATTCATGGAGTTACTGTGTTTGGACTCCATGGAGTTACTATGTTGGGACTCTACAAAGTTACTATGTTTGGACTCCATGAAGCTACTATGTTTCGGGCTTCCTGGAGCTACTGTGTTTGTGCTTCATGTGCACCAAACGGAGATAAGGTCTCTTTTCTCATATAGACATGGAGTGGTATTCAAATCTGAGGGTTAAATGTCGAGAACATCCACTTAGACCCAACAGTAAAGGTAGTCGAATCAGCCCTGAACCGGCCAGTTTATTCATTGAACTCGGTCAGACCAGTCCAGTCCAGCTCGAAATAGTGTTGTCTTCTTCCTTTAGATGACGACATTGTTCATTCAACTAAAGAATGGACAGCGTCGATGAAGATGAATCGCCTCCATTTAGGGTGTTTCAGGTCATGAATGAGTGCGACCAAGATACTAAATGGTCAGGCAGAGAGTTCCTAAGCTCTATATATAAAGAGCTCTTCTCCATTCATCTTCCTCACACCTGAAAATTCCATTCTCTCTCAACTGCTCCATTTTTCGGTGAAGCTCGAACCAGAGCTCCGACTTGGGCAGTTTTCTCAACCTCAGAAGGTGAGGTCAGGTTCTTTAGACTTCAAGAGAAGTCAGCAATCTCATAGCAATGTCCGTTCGATCCGATGACCGCAAGAGAAGCATTGGCGGAAACAAACAGTGAAGCAGCTCCGATGGACCGAAGCTGCACTATTTCGGCCGAGCTGAATTCGGCCAAATTAAGCCTTCCTTCGGCCAAACCAAGCTCTCTCACCATCCACACAACCCTCATAAGACCTCAACTAAGCTAAAAGGTAAACTAATTTGGCCCTACTAAGTGGTTGCATGTAGGAGTTAGAGAGAGAAACTACAAAATTTCACTGATGAAATTCTCCCTCGATTTGAGGTCAATTGTAGGAATTCTTGATCCTAAGGAAGAGAGATACCTTCATAATAGAGAGCTCAAACTGTCGCACCTACGACAGTAAGCTTTCAAAGAATTCTATCTATACGCATAGTTTTCCAACAAATCTCCGTTCAAAGCTCAATTCAATCGTATGGAAGTGTATGAATTGATCCATACTTTCAATTGGAGCAATTTACCCCGATTGATTGGCCAATTTGAAGAAATCAAATTTGGTCAGTTTGAAGGGGAGAAATAAGGGGAAATTTTTGGGGGAAATTGGGGATTTTGTATAATTGAGGTACTTCTTTGCAATTTCGCAAAAATGGAGGGTCAATTGGCCATGGAAAAGATGTTGGAAGACTAATTTGATGATTTTTGGGACATTTGGGGTCAAGTTGCCAAATTTGTAAAGTAGGGGCAAAATGAGAATTTTTCAAAACTTTGGCACCAAATTGGAAATTTGGGAAACTTGAGGCCCTTATACAATTTTGAGTAAAATGAGGACTCAAAAGGGAATTATGGAAACTTTGGATTTCAATCTGGACAAAAGATGGCATTAGGGACCTAAAGTTAAGAAAAATAAACTTTAGGGACCTAAATACAATTTAATGATAAATTGTGATCCTATGCTTTTATGCCAAATTGTAAGTGATAAGACTACCCAAATAGTGTAGGGACAAGTGTGACCGGAATGCAAGCAAGAGAAAACTCGCGTAGACTTGGAAAACTAACTGAGGACAAATATGTCACTGTTATCAAGTGAGTGGGCTTATTTATATCATACCCAATTAGGGTGATGAGTACTTTTATCAATAGAAAACCTACTTATTACTTGTAAGTTGATATGATTATACCCGATTGGTATGATGAATTTCCTTGAGGAAAGGAGAAACCTGGTTGTAATTGGAGATATCATCACACCCAATTGGTGTGATGAACTGGAAAAATACATTTTTCTCAGAAGTATTCTCCCTTATCTGTGTGCCACTACTTAAACTATTTGGTAGACCTTAACGAGAGCTAGAACAGTTCAGATAGGTCGGATGCCTCGATTTTTGAACTAATGGGGGCTAAATGCCTGATCTTGGAAAATCACAAATAGTGGGCCCAAGGCCAATGGGCAAGAGCAGAAGCTCGTAAACAAACATGAATAGGAAGAGCCATGAAAGCTCTCATTAAAAAGTGGAATTACTGTGTTTGGACTCCACAAAGCTACTGTGTTTGGGGCATCCTGAAACTATTGTGTTTGAGCTTCATGCACACGAGACTAAGATAAGGTCTCTATCCTCATACAGACAAGGACTGGTATTCGGGTCTGAGTGCCAGCTATCAAGAACATCAGCTCTGACCCAGCATAGAAGTGGACAGACTTCTATCTTGGTGGCTGGTAAAAACGCTCCGAGCCACAAGTGGATGCATTGGACGTGCTGCACCTGCGAATGTGTATACCCTTCTTGATGAAGGGCGTATGTTGTTTGCTAAACACACCTAACATAGAGATGGGAAAAAGGTTTTGAAAACCTTGGAAAGGATTTAAGAATCCTTGGGAAAGAATTGGTAAACCATGGAAAGAGGTTTTTGCAAAAGAATATGAAATTGAGTAAACCCTGTTAAAAGGAAAATGTCATCCTTGGTAGGGTAAAGTTTTTGAAAAACTCAACTTTGAGGAAAAACATTCTTGATAAAGAAATGATAACCTTGGCATGTATATATTTAAAACTCACTCCCAATACCAGCTCAAAACCCCTCCCTTTTACCCCTTTCAGGTAATCGAGGAAAAACCAAACTTAAAGACCTCCATGTAGTGAGATTATAAGACCAATACGTCAATTTTAAGATATTTAGTTTTCTATAATGCTATTCTAGAAAAGATAGGAAAGAAGGACGCCTTACTCCTCGTGGTTTAAAAAGGGTGAAACCCTTCATAGACCAAAGTTAGTGGCGGGTTGCTCATGGGGATCTAACCAAACCAGGTTTAGGTGTGACATCAATGGTCAATGGTGCCTAGTTAGCAGTCACACAAGCACGTGCAGCCAATGGGAGGCTGCCATGTATCTAGTTAAGGGTCAGCGAATGACCGGTTAGCCTGCCATAGAGACACGAGCAGCCAATGGGAGGCTGTCATGTGTCCGGTCAATGGTTGACATATCATCTAAGTTGGAACGCCACGTTAGAAAAACTGATCAATTATAGCATGCCACATGGAACACCCACGATGTCATCATCTTCAACCTTTGGTCACTGACAAAGAGAATTTAGAGGAGGGAGAGTGATGGAAGGGGAGTTTTCGGCAACTTAGAAATCACTCTACTCAGGTCGTCGACGGCCTAGTTGAAGGCCGAGTCCTACATCGATCGGTAGCTCGGTGAGTTGTCAAGCTCCCTATATTAAGAGCACCCCTCCATTCATTCTTAGCATCCCACATCGACTGAAGAAGGTGAAGTGCTCAATTTTCCAATGAGCGGTAAACTAGAGCTCTGACATAGGTGTGTTTCACCACCATTGAAGTTGCTTTCAGTCTCATTAGAACCGGGAGGAAGTCCTCTACCTAGCTGCACCTTCCCTTCAGCCTAAGGTCCATCGTAGAAGACCGAGGAAGCTTAAATAATAATGCTACTCCTCGACTGTCAATAACCCGAGTTGCTCAAGCTCAAGTCGAGCTGTCCCCAAGCCAATTCTGACCAATCCAAGCCCACCAAACTCCACCTAGACTTGCACCGACCTTCCCCCGAGCTAATACGGTAAGCTCCTCCATCGCCCCTTCACCAGAAAATACTGTTCATGACGTAATATTGCAAAAACATAAATTGACAAATTCACACTACTCAGGCCACCAATTGAGGTGCGGTTTGATCCAGGGAGGAACCCCGGGAATAGAGCAATGCAGAGGAAGCAAAAGCTCCGATTGTTGGAGACCAACACATAAGATATCAAAGCTTTCTCTCTCTAGACTGAATTTTTCGGTGAAGCTCCGTTTAAGCTCATTTCCGAGCCAAATCGAGTAGTTCGAAGCTTGAAATGATGAGAAAAATATAGGGAATATGATTTAAATCAAGAATGAGGGCAATTAACCAAGTTTTGTTTGTCAATTGAACAAAATTGTGATTCAGGGACCAAATTGCATTTTCTAAGAAATTGGGCAATTTGAAGATTTTTGGAAAATTGGGGGTTGAATTGTAATTTAAGGAAAATTGGGGCATTTTCATGAGATTAACTTTCAATTGGGGCCCAATTGGGCAATTGGATGAAATGGATGGCCAATTGGTAATTTTTGTGGAATTAAGGATCTATTGGCAATTTTGGGAAACTGAGGTCCAATTGGTAATTTTGGTAAAGTTAAGGACCCATGAGGGATAATTGGAAGTCCTAAAGACTTAATTGAGATTAAATGAAGATTAAGGACCCAAATGTAAGGTTATAAACATTGAGGGACCTAAATGTAATTAAAGGCATAATGTAAGGAACTTTGTGCAAATACCCGAAGCTATGAGGTTCCTTATGTCGATTCACCTGATAAGGGTACTCGAACCATGCATAAGCTAATTGTTCAAGTACCGGTGCAAGTAAGCGCATCACAAATGTTGATCTCAATGGGATAGTCATGTCACTATTACTAGGTGAGTGGAATTTTCAGCATCATACCTGATTGGGGGTGATGAGAACCATTTTTAAGTTTGAAAAATCAGGAGACCAAGAATGATCTCCCTTGACTGCATGAAACTGCTTAAATATTTTTGGGAATGTTCCTGATGGGAGCTAGAATTGATCCAACAGGCATGAGGCCACGGATTTGAAAATGATAGGGTTGTTGGATTGCTGGCACAAAATATCTTAGTTGATGAATCAAAACTGTTGTTCTGCATTGATGAGGATTTTGGGATCATCTAGATTCCTGAGAGGGGTAGTCGATGGGTCACACTGGCTGCTAAATGACCCAAAGGTGCATAAGGGTGGTCTGGCATCCAGTATTCCAAGAAGCTTAGATAGCTTCCTACACACTGTGACCAATGCTAGTGGGGAAATAAGGTCTTGTCCCACAAAGTGTTCATGATGAAGCACCAAGATCGAGGCTAGAGGGGAAATAAGGTATCGAGACAAGGGCTGAAGAGGAAATGAGGTCTTGTCCCACTAAGCGGACATGTTTAGGGTTTGAGGGTCAGACTATTGATGTCCACTCAAACTTAGGTGGACAATAAATGCGCTCCGATCCACAAGCGAAATTGTCGGAGACTATTCTGTGAATATGTGATCCCTTTCTATGATTGAAAGGGCGTGTGAATATTTGCTGAAATACCTCCTAAGCAATGGGAAGGGCTCAAGAAGAGAAGTTCATATTATAACAAACTAAAAGTATAAAATGTTTTGATCAACTGATTATTTTGAAAACTCACTTTCTAACCCCCCACTCACTAAGTGTTAGAAACTCACCCCCGTCCATTAAAACTTTTTCGGGAGAACCATCTCACCATGACGAGCAAAGACTAGAGGATAACACCAAAGATACCGTAGGCAGGTAACTTTTATTTAGTTGTTTTGTAAACTTTGTTATGGAAAACATGTACACTTCTATCCCTTTACCTTCCTTGGACTATTTGGTAGAAATACTAAATTAGTATGAGAAAGGGTGGTGGGTTGATCACAAGACTCCGACCAGACCGGGTCAGGGCGTGACAAAGACTGCCACATGTCCGGTGAACCAATCAACAACTTAGTTGGACCTCTATGTCTAAAAAACTAACTAATCCCAGCACGCCACGTGGCACACCCACCATGTCATCCTCTTCAAACTTTGTCCGCTAACCGAGAAGAGAGGGAGGTTGGGAAAGCTAGAGTCTTCGATGACTCCAAAATCCCTTCGGTCATGTCACTAGTGAGCAGGGCAGGGGCCGAGTCTTATGCTAGCCAGTTGCCTGAATAGTTCCCGTGCTCCCTATATAAAGAGAACCCCTCAATTCATCCTCTACATCCCATAATCAAGTGAAGAAGAAGAAGTATAGCAGTTTCCAACGAGTAGCGAACCAAAGCTCTAGCGGCGGGACTATTCTCAACCTCTGAAACCACATTTGGTGTCTTTGGAACTGGGTGGAAGTCCTCTACCTAGCTATACCCTTCTTTCAGCATGAGCATCACCAAGGAGGAGCGAGGGAGCTCAAATAGTGTTGTCGCTCCTCAGCTAGAAAATTGCCCAACTTTCTACAGTCTAGATCGAGCTTTCCGCTAGCCAAGCCAGACCCCCCCCCCCCCACCACACACACACACACACACACAGACACACTCCACCTAGAGGTGCCCTGACCGTCCCCCGAGCTAAGAAGGTAAGACCCTCTGCCGCCCTTCACCAAAAAACACTATTCGAGCCCAAATTCTGCAAAAAATTTTACTATGAAATTCACATTACTCATATCATCAATTGAGGCATGGTTTGATCCAGGGAGGATCCCCATGATGAGTGCAACGTAGTGACAGCCAAATCTCCGGTCACCAGATCCCCACCAGTAAGATATCAAACATTTCTCTCTAGACTGTATTTTTCGGTAAATCTCCATTTGAGCTCATTTCTAAGTCAAATGTGGAAATTGAGGGCTTAAAATGATGAGGAAAACTTAAGGAAGGTGATCCAATCATGATTGTGGGTAATTAACAATGTTTTGATGATCAATTTAATGAGATTGCAATTCGACAGCCAAAGTGCAATTTTTGAGAAATTTGGGCAAATTGGGGATATTTCAAAAATTGGGAGTCGAATGGAAAATTGATTAAATTGAGGGAATTTTCATGAAATTCACTCCCAATTGAGGGCCAATTTGCAATTTAGATAAAATGGAGGACCAATTTATAATTTTGAGAATTTTCGGGTCAATTTGTAATTTTGGGGAAAGTAGGGATGAAATGAGAATTTTGGATAATTATGGGCCAATGTGCAATTTTGATAAAACTAAGGACCCTAGAAGGATAATTGGGAATCCTAGGGGCCTAATTGAAACTAAGGGGCAAATAAGGAACTAAAGAAAAGAGTACAAACTTTAGGGACATAAATGTAATTAAGGCATAATGTGAGGGGCTATGTGCAAATGCCCAAAAAGATACGGTCTCTTAGACAAAGCATCCTGATGTGGATATTCATGATGTGTAGGAGTAGACTACTTGAGAACCGGCTCCAGGAAGCACGTCGCGAAGCCAGACTCCACTAGGACAGCCCATTGAAATTAACAGGTGAGTGGGAATTCTATAACATCCATTCTGGTTAGAATAACGATTCGTTTTGAAAATGATTTTCTAAGAATTAGCATTCCCTAACTGAGTGACTCTGCTTAAAATATTTGGGAGCTAATTCTAGGGCTTAGGCTCAATTTTCAAGTGGGCCCAAGGCCGATGGACATAGGTATGGACTCGTCTAGAACCAGCACGTGATGAGTAATGCTAAAAGATCAAATTAACAGGAAATTGTGTGTGATGCCCATTGAGCCAAATCTGAGATATTGGCCTTGTTAGGCAAAACTGCTTCTACGCCGAAGCCGGGTTGTTGAACCTGTTGAGCTTGTACACCTAGGTCAAAGCCAAGCCAATAGACCGTTGCTCTAGAGGGCCAAAGATAATGGCTATAACTTAAAAAACTCTTGTTTTGTCCATGCACTGTGAGATTCGGGCCATCAGGACACCTAGTATGAAGTAGTGATGGATCCCAAGGGCTGCTAGATGACTGATGGTGCATAAGGGCAATTTGGCATCAAGTTGGTCGAGAAGCACGGGGAGCTTCCTGTGAACTAAGACCAAGGCAATAGGGGAAAGGAGGTCTCATCCCACAAAGTGGACATTATGAAGTGATCTGGGTTTGATGGTCAGACTATTGATGTCCACTCAAAATCAGGGTAGAGGCAATTAACCATTATGAGGGTGGACAATAAAGGTGCTCCGGTCCACAAGTGGAATGGTCGGGGAGTGTTCTACGAACGTATGATCCCTCATATTATAGGAGGGTGGTTAATTTTGTGTAAAACCTAAGAAGGAGATGCTTGTGAAATGTCAAACATCTTGAAAGTGCTTAATTGAACAATTCCTAAAAGATCTCTCTCCCACTCACTAAGTTGTCAAATTCACCCCCTCCCTCTAAACATTTTTCAGGAAGGAACGACTACACCAACCTCTCCCTCCCTAGGACACGCACCAGGTATAAAGATTTAACTACAAGTTTTGTTTAATGTTCTCTAGGGAAAACATAACAGGTATTATGCCTGACTCTCCTTGATCTCCTAGAGGAGTCCCTCTTTGAGGTCCGGGAGAGTGGTGGGTTGATCACGGGATCTCGACCAAACTAGGTTGGGGCATGAAAACTTAGGTGGTATTAGAGCTTGTGGTTTCCCAAATGCATTATTAAGAGTATATAACCTAAATGCTAATAAAAAATTTTAACTCAACTATGGCACCGAAGCAAGGAGAAAAGAGAACAAGGGCGGCAATCGCAAATTCCGTCGGAAACCCCCTCCCAAAGGTAGAATTCCCGGGGGGCACAGCCAAACCCGCAAGGTCTTAGCTCCGAACACCAAAGGTTGTACGAGGAGATTACAAGGGTGTTCGGGGAACCCCACCTCAACAATAACCCCACGTAGACTCCGAGTCCCAAACCCAACCCGAGGAGGTCCAATCCCAGCCCTCTTCGGCACCTGTCCCACCCATCTTCAATATCCCCAAGTACCTCGAGACACTTAGACAATAGGGGTGCAAGCCCTTCCATAGAGAGAAGGATGTCGGGGCTGCCATAAACTGGCTGGTGAGACTCAAGAAGTTCATGTGGATAATCAGGACACCCTTGGAGGAGATGGTAACACTGGTAGAATTCTTCTTGAAGTCCAGCGGAAAACAATGGTGGGATAACATGAGGAGCCTCTTAACAATCACTCCCACCTAGGAGTCTGAAGGAAGGTACACAAAGGAGTACCTGCTTCTTCGGCTCTACTAGGGAGCAAGCACGGTCTCAGGACTATGAGACCAAATTTCACTAGTTGAGACCCTTCGACCTTAATTTGGCGAGACTAGCAGACATCTGCCAAAAATTCATCAATGGTCTCAATATCAACATAAGAGACCGAATGGGGGTTTTGGGATGCCCCACTGATTTGGTCGCCATCATTAGCATGGCACACGAATGTGAGTGGCTGGTTCAGATATGATGCTGTAGGTTTGAGCAAAGTGGGTGGATGGAAGAAAGGTGGCATCGCAGCTGATGAGGCCCAAGAGAATAGGGCAGACCACGATGGGGGAACATGCCAAGGTTCCCAAGAATGGATTAGGGCTACCCAGCCCAAAGGGAGGTGAACGCACCCCCTCCAAGGAGAAGTCCCTACTGCCCTAGATGTTGGAGAAACCATGAAGGGGCATGCACAATATGCTACAGGTGCAGGCAGCCTGGGTATAAGATTAGGAATTGTTCGATGCCTCAAGACAATGCCCCACAGAATGCTCCACAACTGCGAATCCAGAGGGCACCCAATGGGGGATGGGAAGCACCCACTATAGTTTTGGCCCAAGTCTACAACGTGACACAAGAGGAAGCCCGGAAGGACCCCAGCATAGTGGCTTGTACATCCCAACCTCCTCTATAAATCGAGTCTGTAGCTGGAGTCTTATAGTCCCCTTTTCAATTTAATAAAATACTTTCCCTCAAAAGTTCTGTTAACTCTCCCTCAAGTTTCGTACAAGTATTCAGAAAGGAAAGGTATGCCCTCTTCAAGTCAGAGGCAGAGCAATCGTTAATCAAGGAAACCCAAGTTCCAGGCTTCCCCTAAGGAACTCTCTCCTCTCATACCACCCTCAACATCCTCACACCACTAGGAGAGGCACTGAGGTGGTGCAAGTACCTTAAGGCATGTAAAGTGTAGATAGGAAGAATTACTTGAGAGGCTGACTTGATTCCCCTTCCACTAAGAGAAGTAGAGTTCATCTTGGGAATGGACTTGTTGAGGACACATCAAGCCCAGGTAAACTGTGGAAAGAAGAGGATAACCTTTTGCACCCCTAGAAAGGAGGAGGATGTATTTGAAGGGGATACGAGAAGAGTCAGAATACACCAGGTATCCTGCACGGAGGCGTAGGACTTACTATGATAAGGGTGTAAGGTATTCCTCACCTAGATCACAAACAAGGATTCCCTAGAAAAAGGGCTAGAAGAAATCCTAGTAGTCAACTGTTACCCCGACATTTTCCAATTAGAGCTACCTGACCTACCTCTAGAACACCAGCTAGAGTTTGTAATTGAAGTGGTACCAGGAACACACCCCATATCACAAGCTCCCTACTGCATGGCACCCACCTAACTTAAGGAGTTGAGAGACCAGTTTGACGAACAGCTAGAAAATGGCTTCATATGCCTAAGCCAATCCCCATGGGGTGCACCGATCTTATTGTTCAAAAAGGATGGCAACATGCGGCTCTGCATCAACTACCAAAAATTGAACTAGGTGACAATTAAGAATAAGTACCCTCTCCCTAGGATAGACGACTTATTCGACCAGCTAAGAGGGGCGACCTACTTCTCAAAGATAGACCTACGATCGGGTTACCATCAATTGAAGAATAAGGAGGAGGACAAATAGAAAAATGTGTTCCGATCATGATATGGGAATTACGAGTTTAGGGTAATGCCCTTCGGGCTGACGAATGCACCTGCTGCCTTCATGGACCTAATGAACCGGGTGTTCCAGTCCTACATGGACAAGTTCGTGATCATGTTCATAGATGATAGCCTCATATACTCCCAAACTAAAGAGGAACATCGGGCGCACTCAGATACCACCTGAATTCCTTGCGAGAAAATCGGCTCTACGCAAAATTCTCAAAGTCCAAATTTTGGTTACAAGAGGTGGGCTTCATGGGGCATATAGTGTCGAAAGATAGAGTGAAGGTGAACCCAGCAAAAATAGAGATCATTTCCAGTTGGAAAGCTCCCACCAACCCAACCGAAGTGCGTAGTTTCCTAGGCCTTGCTGGATACTACTAGATGTTTATGGAGGACTTCTCATGAATTGCAGCTCCATTAACTCGCCTCACGAGGAAGAGGGTAGATTATAAGTGGGACGCAAAGTACGAGGAGTCCTTCTAGGAGCTCAAGTCCTAATTGATGATGACACTAGTGCTGGACTAACTCGACTCGGACGCTAGGGAGTACACAATATACAGTGATGCATCCGGACTAGGATTACGGTGTCTCCTAATGCAACATGGAAGAGTCATTGCCTATGCCTTGTGACAACTGAAGCCCCATGAGAAAAAACTACCCCACCCATAACCTTCAGCTGGTAGCAATAGTGTTAGCCCTCAAGATATGGCATCACTATCCCCCCACCCCACCCCATCCGGTTTGGTAAGATCCTCGTGATCAACCCACCACTCTCTTGGTTTAAGAAGGGTTTTCCCTTCTTGTAATTAGGAGGAGCTAGGTTTAAATTTAACCTTATTTCCTGGAATAGCATAAATCAATCAAATACAGGCTTAAAAGGAACTTTAAGCATACATGATGGAGGGTATATCTTCACGTTTTCTTTCATTGTATCTCCTTACTCCTAAAAAGGGGTAAAAGATAGGGGTGAGTTCTACAACTCATTGAGCGGGTGTTGGGAGTGAGTTTTTAAAATATTTTTAGCTTATCCAAACCATACCAGTGTTATCATTTTCTTTAAAAAGGATTCTTCCTCCATTAAGGTTTTCAAAATCTTTTTTCCATTTCCAAATTAGGTGTGTTTAGCTCTCTTAGCCCATCCCATTGCCTCGGGAGGCGTTAAGCAAATAAACACAATCCCTTCATCAGGAAGGGTACACACATTTGTAAGTGCTGCCCATCCACTGCACCTACTTGTCGATCGGAGCATTTTTACCATCCACAAAGATAGAAGCCCGTCCACTTCCACCCTGGGTCTGAGTGGTTGTTCTCGACATCCGACTCTCAGACCCGAATGCCACTCCATTTACCTTTTAGGATAGACGCCTCATCATGTCCCCACCCTAGTCTCATGCGCAAGAAGCTCCCAGACCTCCATGACTAACTAGCACGACAAACTGCCCTTATCGCCCCCCACGTCGTCCAATAACCCTTGGGACCCATCACTACCTCCTGGGCATCTTGATGGTCCTATACCAAAAGTGCATGCACAAACAAGAGTTTTCCACATATAGCCATTATCTTTGGTGCCAACGGTCTAATGGTCCTGATCCTCAACCGACCTGCAACAATTTGTCTAGGCCGGTTCATTGACCTGGCCCTGCCGCACTACCGCTAGTCCATCGAGCACTATCGATCCTAACTTGGTACTATGGAAAAATCACACAACCAATTGCATTAGAAATTTTCATGGCTTCCTTTAATAAAGTTTGTTTACGAGCTCCTGCTCATGCCCATTGGCCTTGGACCCATTGCACGTGTTTTTCCAAAACCGGGCATTTAGCCCCATGAGTTCAAAAGTTGAGGCCCCTAGCCTATCTAAGCTATTTTAGCTCCCGTAAAGAAGGTCTCCCAAATAGTTTAAGCATTGGCACACAGTTAGAGGAGAACACTTCTAACAAATTCATTTTTCAACTTCATCACACCAATTGAGTGTGATGAAATCTCTGCTAACAACCGGTAGGTGGGTTTCTCCTTTCCTCAAGGAAACTTATCATACCAACTGGGTATGATTATCTATACTTACAATTAGTAAGTAGGTTTTATCAGTTAAAGATAGTACTCCTCATCCCAACCGAGTATGAAGTTAGATAATCCCACTCACCCGATGACCGTGACGTGTTTGTCCCAATTGGTTTTCCAAGTCCATGCTAGCTTCTCCTTGCTAGCGTTTCAGTTTCTCTTGTCCCTACATGATTGGTGCATCCTTATCAATTAAGGTTTGGCATGATAGCCATTGCTTTCTCTTGTATGAGTGACTCAGCTCAAAATGATTGGTTTATTACACTTAGGTCCCTAAAGTTCATTTTCTTTAAATTTAGGTCCCTAATGCTAATGTTTCTTGAAATTGAGTCCCAAGGCTTCCAAAATTCCCATTGGATCCTTAATTTACTCAAAATTGTGTAAGGGGCTCAAGTTTTCCAAATTTCCAATTTGGTTCCCAACTTTTCAAACATTACAATTTTGCCCCTACATTCCAAAAAAAGCAATTTAACCCTAAATGTTCTAGAAATTGATCAATTGGTCCTTCAACATCTTTCTCACGGCCAGTTGACCTTTAATTTTGGGAAATTGCGAAGCGGCCCCTCAATTTTTCAAAATCCCCAATTTTTCCCCAAAAGTTTCCCCCAATTTCTCCTATTCAAACTAACCAACTTTCATTTCTTCAAATTGGTCGTTCAATTAGGGTTATTTGCTCCAATTGGCCTTATCTGTTAAGTTTTGGCATAACAACCATCGTTGTCTCATGTAAGAGAGTCTAGGCTCAAAATTGCTAACTAATAGCACTTAGGTCCCTAAAGTTTATTTTCCTTAACTTTAGGTCCCTAATGCCAACATTTCCCCCAAATTGAGTCTCAGTGCCTCCAAAATTCCCTTTGAGTCCTCAATTTACTCAAAATTGTATTAGGGGCTCAAGTTTTCCAAATTTTCAATTTGGCCCCAAGCTTTTCAAAAATTACAATTCTGCCCCTACTTTCTAAAAATGGCAATTTGACCCAAAATGTTTCGAAAACTGACCAATTGGACCTTTGACATCTTTCTAATGGCCAATTCGCCTTAAATTTTGAGAAATTGCAAAGAGATCCCTCAATTTTACGAAATCCCCAATTTTCCCCAAAATGTTCCCTAATTTCTCCCCTTGATACTGATCGAATTTCATTTCTTCAAATTGGCCTTTCAATCATGGTTAATTGTTCAAATTGAATGTATAGATTAGTACCAACACTTCCATATGATTCAATTGTGCTTTCAATTGCATGATTTGAGTTTGAAACAAGCTCAAATGGAGCTTCACTACAAAACTGTTCGTAGAGAGAGAAAGCTTCGAAAGCTTACAGTCGGAGGTGCGGCGGTTCGAGCTTTCGATCCAGGGAGGTAGCTCTCATCCTGAAGTTCCTTCTAGGATAAAAAATTGCTACAAATGATATCCAAATGAGGGTGGATTTGGTTAGTGAAATTTGACACTTTTTCTCTCTAACACCAATTTGTAACGACGGAGGAGGGCCGAGTTGGCTTACCTTTTAACTCTATTGAGGTCGTGTGAGGGTCATGGTGGTGTTGGGGAGGTTTCGTTTGACGGAAGGAGGGCTAAATTTGGCTGAATTTAGCTTGGCCAAAACACGGAAGCATCGGTGCGTCTGAGCTGCTTCATTGTTTGATTCCATTGGCGCTTCTCCGGTGGTTCTTGGGTCAAAAGGAAGTTGTTATCGGGTAGCTAACTTCCCCGGAGTCTGTAGGACTCGACCTTGCATTCTGAGGCTATGAAAACTACCCAAGTTGGAGCTCTGGTTTGAGCTTTACCTTAAAATGGAGCAGTTGAGAGAGAATGGCAATTTGAGGTGTGTGGGGGAAGAATTGAGAAAGCTCTTTATATAGGGAGCCCGAGGACCCTCTGCCCGACCATTTTCCATTTTGGTCGAGCTTATCCTTGCTCGAAAAAGGCCTGATCGGAGCGGTTACATCATTGCCGAAAAAGGAAGTTTTCTACATTTATGAATAGTGTTATCATCCTAAGGATGGAGATGACACTGTTCCGAACCGGACCGGACTAGTCCGACCGGGTTCAAAGGCGAAAATTGGCTGGTTCACGCACGATTCGACTAGTTATCTCAAAATTAAAATTTTCTAAATTAATCTAAATTCATTATCTATCTAATGGTGGCTTCACTTTACCAATTGGAATATTTTAAGCTACCAAGAAATATGAATTTAGAAACTAGTTCAAGTATGGTTCAAACCAGTTCACCCTAAGCCGGTTTGGTTTTCTCTTCCCATTTGTTCCAAGGTTCGTTTTCATGATTTTTATGAATGTTTGAGTCACTTGGGATTGTCAATTTCCCATTTTACCCTTTCTTTACCAGTTATGGTTCGTGAACTGGCTCGGTTTTCTCTTTTGAATTGATTGGTTCTTTTCCTGGTTTTCTTATCTTTAAAGGACAGGGTTTACAGTCACTATTTATATGAAGTAAATTGTTGCATCTCCACTAACCACAAGAGCTTGAAATACTTCCTAACCCAAAAGGATCTAAACCTATGGCAATGAAGGTGGCTAGAGTTGGTGAAGGACTACTATCTAACGATCGAGTACTACACCGGTAAGGCAAAAGTGGTAGCCGACGCACTCAGCCGCAAACACCACATAGGAGTGGCCTCAGTAAGTACCAGCTACCTGCCCCTATTAAGCCGGCTACATAGCTTGAGAGTGGACCTCATCGTGGGCAAGAGTCGGGGTGGCCTAATGGCCAACCTAGTTGTACAGCCCATCTTAGTACACCAAATACGGGCCCTACAAATGGAGGATGAGGAGTTTCGTCCCCATTAGAAACAGCCTATTGATGTCCCATCCCAAGATCTCACGGTAAGGAGTGATGGGGCAATGACCTTCAAAGGAAGGGTCTGGGTACCGAAGAATCTAGAATTGAAAAGAGGGATACTAGAGAAGGCACATGACTCGATGTACGCCATGCATCCAACAGCACCAAGATGTACCACACCCTAAAACAAGGGTATTGGTAGAGGGGGATGAAAAGGGATATCGTCGAGTACGTGGCCAGATGCCTGTCATGCTAGTAGATTAAGTCCGAACACCAGAAACCCTCCAGACTACTACAGCCCCTCTCGATTCCCGAATGGAAATGGGAGCATATCACAATGGATTTCGTAACTAGGCTACAAGTAACAAAAAGGGGTTAGAATGCAATATGGGTCATCATGGATCGGTTGACAATGTCCGCCCACATCTTACCCATCTAGGTGACAGGCCTGATAGAAAGGTTAGTCGCCCTATACATTGGGAGAGATTGTATGGCTCCACGGAGTCCTCATAAGTATAGTATCGGATTAGGACCCAAGGTTCACCTCTTAGTTATGGCCCAACCTACAAGCTGCCCTCGGAACTAAACTCTACATGAGCACCCCCTTCCACCCCCAGATAAATGGGCAGTCCAAATGGACCATCCAAAAACCCTAGAGGACATGCTCTGGGCATGTGTTCTGACGATAAAAAAGGGCTAGGAGGAATATTTGTGCCTCATGGAGTTCGCATATAACAACAATAGCTATTAGGCTCGCATCCAGATGGCACCTTACGAGGCCATCTATGATTGATCTTGTTGCGTGCCCCTATTTTGGGGGGAGGTAGGGGAAAAAAAACTCGAGAAGGTTAAGTTAATAGAGGATGCAACCGAGAAAATCTAGATAATAACGAGCTGACTCGAGGTAGCTCATGATAGGCAGAAAAGTTGCTGACCACTGGAGAAAGAACCTGGAGGGTTGGACCGTATGCCATAACCTAGAGGGTTGGACCAATAGCATACCGATTGAAGTTACCCATGGGCCTAAAGAGAATCCACGACATCTTCTAGTCTCGGTGCTATGAAAATACGATACCGACCCCAAGCATGTGCTAGACCAACCGCTGACTGAGATCGAGGACGACCTTGTCATGCCCCGACCTAGTTTGGTCGAATCCCCGTGAACATCCCACCACTCTCCCGGATTATGAAGGGTGTTCCCCTTCTATAAGCCATGGGGAATAAGGCTTCCTTTTTCACATGTACCTTTCCTGGAAAAACATTAATCAAAACTTAATATATTAACCTTACATACCTACCATACAGGTTCAACTTTAGGTAGGTTTTCCCTTGGTTACCTAAAAAGGATGTAAAGGGAGGGGTGAGTTCGACAACTCAGTCAATAGGTGTAGGGTGAGAGTTTTCACAAAATCAATTTTAATCATAGTGTGCCAGACTCCTCATTTCATTAAAAATACTTTTCTTCAAATTACGGTTTATCAAAACCTTTTTCCAAGGTTTACCAATTCATTTCTAAGGATTCTCAAATCCTTTCCACGGTTTTCATAACCTCTTTCCCATTTCCATATTAGGTATGTTTCACAAACAACAGAAGCCCTTCATCAGGAAGGGTTCACACACATCCGCGAGATGCAATTACGTCGACTGCATCCACTTGTGGATCGGAGCGTCTTTACCATCCACCCTAATAGAAGTCTCTAACTTCTACACGAAGTTGAGTGAACATCTCCGACATCCTACCCTCAGACCCAAAATACTTCGTGTCCATATGAAGATGAACACCTCATCCTGACCCCACCTCGGTCTCATGTGCATGAAGCTACGTCGAGTTTCCCTGAATATTGGCACAACAAACAGCCCTTATATCCACCATGTCGTCCAGTAGCCCCTTGGACACATCAATACCCCTCTTTGACACCTTAATGGTCTAGAACCTCAAGTATATGCACAAACAAATTTTTCCAATAAGCCATTCATCTTTGGTGCCTCTAGTCCAAAGGTCGCTACACTCAACTTGACTTGCAGCTATTTGTCTAGACAAGTCCATCGACCTAGTCTTGATGCACTACCGCCAGCCCATCAAGGATGTTGTCCTATCTTAGTACCATGGCGAAATCAGACAATCCATTTAATAGGAATTTTCATGCCTTATACATCATGTTTGTTTACGAGCTTCTACTCGTGCCAACTGGCCTTGGGCCCACAATAAGTGATTTTCCAAAACCGGGCATTTAGCGCCACAAGTTGTAAAATTGAGGCCTCTAGCCTATCAGGGTTATTTGAGCTCTCGTCAAGAAGGTCTCCCAAATTTTTAAGCATTGGCACACAATCAAGGGAGAGCACTTATAAAAAAAATAACCTTTCTACTTATCCATCACACCAACCGGGTGTGATTACATCTCTGCTTACAACTAGAAAGCGGGTTTTCTACTTCCTTCTAGAAAGTTTATCATACCAACCGTGTGTGATCTACTTACAATGGGTAATTAGTTTTCCGTGTAGTTTCCATATCACCCCATCTAGGTGTAATGTTAAATTTTCACTTAGTAGTGGTTTTTCATTATGAGGTACTCAGCATCCCAATCGACCCAAAATTTGTAGTGTATTTCCTCTAAATTGGTTTTTTGCCTCCACGTGAGGTTATTATTGCTAGCGTTCCAGTCCTTCATGTTCCTACACAATTCAAACATTCTTATTTATTAACATTTGGCATAATAGCCTTCATTCATCACGTATGAACAAAATTTCCAAACTTTTCAATTATTTACATTTAGGTCCCTAAAGTTCTTTTTCCATAACTTTAGGTTCCCAATGCAAATTTTTCCCCAAATAGAGTCCTGAAACTTCTAAAATTTACTTTGGATCCTCAATTTATTCAAAATCACTTAAGAGTTTCAAGATTGCCAAATTTCCAATTTGGTGCCCAACTTTTCAAAAATTACCATTTTGCCCCTACTTTACAAAAATGGTAATTTTACCCCAATAAATGCCAAAAATCAACCAATTCGTCCTCCAATATCCTTTATATGGCCAATTGACCCTCAAATTCAAGAAATTGCACTTTGGTCCCTCAATTTTACAAAATCCCCAATTTCCCCCAAAATTTTCCCAATTTTCCCCCTTTTAAACTGGTTGAATTTGATTTCATCAAATTGACCATTCAGTCGAGGTTAATTGATCCAATTGAAGGTATGGATCATTTCCTACACTTTCACATGATTCAATGGATATTTGAATCGCGTCATTTGGGTCCGAATTGAGCTCAAACGAAGCTTGGTAGGAAAACCAAACTTAGAGAGAGAAAGGTTCGAAAACTTACCGTCGGGGGTACGGTGGTCCGAGCTTTCGATCAAGGTAGGTAGCTCTCATCCTGAGGTTTCTCCTAGGATCAAGAATTACATCAATTCATGTTGAATTGAGGGAGAATTTGGTCTATGAGGTTTCATCGATTCTCTCTCTAACACAAATCATAAATTACATATGGGAGCAAAATTGGCTTACCTTTCCGCTCTAATTTGGTCGTATGAGGGCTGTGAAAGTGTTGGGAGAGCTTGGTTTGGCCAGAGGAGGGCTAAATTCAGCTGATTTTAGCTCGGCTAAAATAGGGCAGCTTCAGTCCGCGAGAGCTGTTTCACTATTTGATTATGCCGGTGCTTCTTCAGCGATCCTCGAATTGAATGAAGGTTACTATCAGATAGCTAACTTCCTCAGAGTCTAAAGAGCCCGACCTCGCCTTCTCAGGTTGAGAAAAATACCCAAGTCGAAGCTTTGGTTCAAGTATCACCGAAAAATGGAGTAGAGAGAGGAGTTTTCAAGTGTGACGAGGGTGAATGGGGAGAAGCTCTTTATATAGATGTAAAAATTGTTTTTTTAACGAGGAATATTTATTACTATATTATGGGTATTTATGGGTATTTATTCTTATTAAAATACTAAATTGATGGGTATTATGGGTATTAGTCCTAATAATTGAATGTATGTATTAATTTATGGGTATTTATTTAATAAATGTAATAATTTCTCAAGTCTCGAATACCTTTCTCCTTAATATTTGTTAGGAAATTAATTTTGTATTGGTATATATATATACACACACATATATGTAAACATCTCTTCAACACTTATATATATGCATAATTAATAATTATGTATATAATATTTATTTTATGCTTAAATTCAACAGGAAAATTTTCCGACGGAAATTTCGGGTTACTAAAAATACGGGGTGACAACTACTACCCGCCTTTTTAGAAGTTTTATCCACAAAACTTATTCAACTTCCTATGCATGGGAAATAACTTCCCTTAATGTCAATTTGGAGTTTGTTTGACATGCTAACAATTCGGTTATTTTCACATAGCCCATTTATAACACGCAATTAATGAATTTCTTTTCCTTTGCATTGCTTACTCATTCCATGGAGTTTATCCTAGATAAGCATGTCTTACCTGCGAGGTCAAGGGTATATCCTTAGGTTCACATCTTCCTTTCTTAGGGAAAGATTCTTACCCTTTAGGTTCTTATTCAAAATTTCAGGATTGGGAGTTTCAAGATGCCCAATCGTTCATGTGTCTAGTTATTCTCTTTATCATTAAAACACCTAGCTCGGTGTTCTTCTGAGCATTACGTACTTGTTTTCACTAGTTTTGGTGTTATTACCCCCTTCGTCCTATTTTGACCCTTCCTCCTTCCATTATTTATTTAAACTTTGATCCAAATTAGGTCTAACCTCGTCATGCTTACCAATTGACTCTTCCCTACTTGAGTCACATTTTTCTTTGGAACTATTAGACTTACATGTCCCTTACAGCATGACATACTCTAGAACTTGTCTTTGACCATTTTAAATTTTAGAACACTTATATACTGGTTGTTCTTAACCTTCCAACCTTTGGGGGTTGTATAGCTTCATCTCAATCTTCGTCTAGTAATATTTCTTGACTATCTTTACCGTTATCCTTACATCCATCTTGCCTTTGACGTCATGACTTACATAACTATGTCAATCTCCTTACACAGTCTTGTTTGTTCATGACCATTTCACGATTCCCTTATTTGGGGAGATCTCCTTTCATGATTTTCTTTCTCTACTATGTCCTTCAAGTCAAGACTCCCTCTTGAAGGTTCCCTTCCTACGCATTCTTACACCCTTTAGAGCTTTTGTGAACATTTAATCAGTCACCGACCTTAATTTCCTAGTTAACCCTTTACTTTCTTATCCGAGGTATCTCCAATCATCAAGTCTTATTTTGTGTACTCCTCACCATGCCCATCATATTTCCCTTCTTATAGTGTAGTCTCTACTACTCTCAGATCCTTCTTAGCACCTCCTTAATCATCCTGTTGTTACTAGCTTCTCTCTTCACTAGGTTCATCTAAAGTCCTTATTTGGCGTCCTTGTCCTTCCTAAATAGGTCACAATTGGCAGTTCTGGTATACCTTCATCCACTTATGCTTCTTTATTAGGTTCCTTAGCTTGGGAATTCCCCTTGTAAGGTCTCCCTTCCTAACTTTATCCTTCTACCCAGGGACTCATGTCCCGGTTCAACCTCCCTAATGCCCTTGAAAGATTTTTCTTTATTTCCTTATTATAGGTAGTCCACTTGTCATGATGTCCTTTGATGCCATCTTCCTACTTACCTGTTCCTTGTGTTTAGCTTACTCCTTGGGTCTTCCTAGTATGCTTCCTTTGATTCTTTCACCTCAGTATGCACGTCATCTCCTCATCCTACATCACTTGGTCCATTACTTCTTAGTTGAGATATATATGCCTCCTTAGGGTTTCCTTCATAAGGAGAATCCATTCCCTTCTTTCCTGAAATTAATTTTATTCATCCTTGAGGGTATCTAACCTTAACTTTCCTGATATCCTTGGATGTCATCCTTCCAGCTTCACCTTTCTTTGGAGGTTTGGTGGATATGTCCTTAGGATTTTCTTTTACTTGTATTACATCACAAGTTTTATAAGAAATGAAACTTTTATTATAATGATAATGAATTACAGGGTTTTTGGTTATATTGGTCTAGGGGAGCTATGGTATGTACTAGCTATAGTACTAGGTTCATCCCGAGCTTCCTCCTAGTTGAGGTTGTATATTCGGGTTGGTACCCTCAACATAATGGCTATGTCTTATCCTTCTTCTAGTGCCATTGGGTTTCCTTGAGGTGGTTGATTTTCACTTCATTGTGTATTACCTCAAAGGGTTGGATGGTTCTTTGCAAAGTATCTGAGCTGTCCGCATTCGAAGCATGCACGACACGACTCTTCATGGCTTTTGCAAAACCTAGGGCAATAGGGGTTTCTCCTTTGTGGGGTTGTACTTGTCTCCCTATGGGCATGGTAACCGTCATTTTTCCTAAAAGGCCCCATTCTTGTCCCCCATTTTTGCCCATCAGGCTCCTTCTGTCCTCTCTAGTTATTTTGTCCTTCCTCTTCCTTCCAACCAGCTTGCTCTATCCAACAGCGTCTTGTTTGTACCAAACGTTCACACTCATGCACCATACTGATGATGGCAACCAAATCCATGGGGCATCCTAGTGCTCCTATCTAGTTTCTTATATCCATGTTGAGACCGTCCACGAACCGTTGGCAGATATCTACTAGTCCGACTAATTCTAGAGTAAAAGGCCTTAGCTCATTAAATTTAGTCTCATACTCTAATATAGAGTTAAGCCCTTGTCGAAGTCTGAGAAAATCATACTTCTTCTCATTAAATAGATGAGGGGCCAGGTACTCTTCTGCGTACCTATCCTGAAACTGCTCCCAGGAGGGTGTGGAGGTATGCAAGCTCCAGATATTGTTCCACCATCATATGGGACTACCCTTCAGGAAAAATTTTGTCATGATCACCATATCCTCTAGTAATATCCTAACTATCCCCATCAGCTTCTTGATGTTATCCATCTAGTCCATGGTGGCTCCCGCGTCATTCTCTCCAAGAAAAGGCTTACACACCAGTTGACGGAGAGTCTTGAGATACTTGGGCATATCAACTACAGAGGGTGATTAACAGGAGGAGGATGAGATTGTACTTCCTCTGGTTTAGCCCAAGAGTTGGTGCCTGCCTTAGGGACGAGGTTAGGTTGCCCAAATACTCAAGTGAACTCCACATACAACCTCTGGTGTTCTGATCTTAATCCATGTGTAACTGTTTGGGTTTCTTAGGGGGTTTCTACTAGAAGGGGTTGTTGGGCAGTGTCAGAAACTACGACTCTTATTCTCTTGATTCCTCTCTTAGGAGCCATCTTAAATTTTAAGATTTATTCCTCTTAGTTACTATGTTACGTAGTCTTGATAATGCATTCGAGAACATAGGTTTTGATACCACTCAAGTTTTCATGCCTCGACCCAGTTTGGTCGGATCCCCACGAACAACCCGCCACTCTCCCAGCTTATTAAGGGTTTTCCACTTCTCTAAGCCGTGGGGAGTAAGGTGTCCTTTTTCTCATGTACCTTTCCTGGAATAATATTAATCAAAACTGAATATATTAACATTACATACTAGTCATACAAGTTCAACTTTAGGTGGGTAAAGGGAGGGGGTGAATTTGACAACTCGGTGAATGGGTGTTGGGTGAGAGTTTTCACAAAATCAATTTTAATCAAAGTGTAACATACTCATCATTTCATTAAAAATGCTTTTCATCAAATTGTGGTTTATCAAAACCTTTTTCCAAGGTTTACCAATTCATTTCTAAGAATTCTCAAATCCTTTCCACAGTTTTCATAACATCTTTCTCATTTCCATATTAGGTGTGTTTCACAAACAACACATGCCCTTCATTAGGAAGGGTTCACATACATTCATGAGATGCAGTTACACCGATTGCACCCACTTGTGGATTGGAGCATCTTTACTATAAACCTTGATAGAAGTCTCTCACTTCTACCCAAAGTCTGAGTGAACATCTCCGACGTCCTACCCTCAGACCCAAAATACTTCATGTCCAAATGAGGACGAAGACCTCATCCCAACCCCACCCCGGTCTCATGTACATGAAGCTACATCAAGTTTCCTTGACTACTGGCACGACAAACTGCCCTTATATCCACCATGTCGCCCATTATACCCTAGGACACATCACTACCCCTCTTAGGTGTCTTGATGGTCTCGAACCTCAAGTGCATGCAAAAACAAAGTTTTCCAATAAGCCATTAATCTTTTCTAGCTTTGGTCCAAGAGCTCTGACCCTCAACTCAACCTGTAGCAATTTGTCTATACTAGTCAGTCGACCTGGTCTTGACGCACTGCTGCTAGCCCAACGAGTATGTCGATCCTGTCTTGGTACCATGGCAAAATCACATAATCCATTTATTAGGAATTTTCATTGCTTATACATCATGTTTGTTTACGAGCTCCTACTCATGCTAACTAGCCCTGGGGGCACTATACATGATTTTCCAAAACCAGGCATTTAGTCCCACAACTTCCAAAATCGAGGCCTTTGACCTATCTGAGATATTCGAGCTCTCGTCAATAAGGTCTCCCAATATTTTTAAGCATTAGCACACAGTCAGGGGAGAGCACTTCTGAAAAAATAACATTTCAACTTATCCATCACACCAACCGAGTGTGATGACATCTCCGCTTACAATCAGAAAATGAGTTTTCTACTTCCTTCTAGGAAGTTTATCATACCAACTGGGTATGATCTACTTACAATCGATAAGTAGTTTTTCCGTGTAGTTTCCGCATCACCTCATCCAGGTGCGATGATAAAATTCCAATTAGTAGTGATTTTTCATTCCAAGGTACTCATCATCCCAACCGAGTATGATGTGAAAATTCCCACTCACCCGATATTTGTATTGTATTTCCTCTAAATTGGCTTTTTGCCTCCACACAAGCTTATTATTGTTGGTGTTTCAGTCCTTCGTGTTCCTACACGATTTGGACATTTTTGTTTATTAACATTTGGCATAATAGCCTTCATTCTTCACGTATGAACAAAATGCCCAAACTTTTCAATTATTTACATTTAGGTCCCTAAAGTTCATTTTCATTAACTTTAGGTCCCTAATGCAAAATTTTCCTCAAATTGAGTCCCGAAACTTCTAAAATTCACTTTGGGTCCTCAATTTATTCAAAATCACTTAAGGGGTTCAAGTTTCCCAAATTTCCAATTTGGTCCCCAACTTTTCAAAAATTACCATTTTGCTCCCTACTTTATAAAAATGGCAATTTGACCCCAATAAATACCAAAAATTAACCAATTGGTCCTCCAACATCCTTTTCATGGCCAATTGACCCTCAATTTCCCGATATTGCACTTTGGTCCCTCAATTTTACAAAATTCCCAATTTTCCCCCTTTTAAACTGGCTAAATTTGATTTCATCAAATTGACCATTCAATCAAGGTTAATTGATCCAATTGAAGGTATGGATCATTTCCTACACTTCCACACGATTCAATGGAGCTTTGAATCGTGTCATTTGGGTTCGAATTGAGCTTAATTCGAGCTGCGTCGAAAAATTGACTTAGAGAGAGAAAGCTTCGAAAGCTTACCATCAGGGGTGCGGCGGTCCGAGCTTTCGATTGAGGTAGGTAGCTTTCATCCTAAGGTTCCTCCTAGGATCAAGAATTACATCAATTCATATTGAATTGAGAGAGAATTTCATCAATGAAGTTTGGCCGGTTCTCTCTTTAACACTGATTGGAAATTATAGAGTGGAGCCAAATTCGCTTACCGTTCCATTCTAATTCGGTAGTATGAGGGTTGTGGAAGTGTTAGGAGAGCTTGGTTTGGCTGGAGGAGGGCTGAATTCGGCCGATTTCAGCTCGACCGAAACAAGGCAGCTTCGGTCTGCTAGAGCTACTTCATTGTTTGATTATGATGGTGCTTCTCTGGCAATCCTCAGATCGATTGAAGGTTGCTATTAGATAGCTGACATCTCCCATAGTCTAAAGAGCCTGACCTCACCTTCTTAGGTTGAGAAAAATGCACAAGTCGTAGCTATGGTTTGAGCTTTACTGGAAAATGGAACAATAGAGAGAGGAGTTTTCAGGTGTGAGGAGGATGAATGGGTAGAGCTCTGTAAAATTTATTTTTTTAATGGAAAAGATTTATTACTACATTATGGGTATTTATTCTCATTAAATTGGGATATTGATGGGTATTTATGGGTATTAATTTTAATAATTGAATGTAGTAATTAATTCATGGGTATTTATTTAATAATGGTATTAATTCATCAACTCTCTAAACCCTTTCTCCTTTATATTTGTTTCAAAATTAATTATGTACAAGTATATATATACCCTTATATATAAACATCTCTTCAACATTTATATATATATACACATAATTAACAATTATGTAAATAATATTTAATTTCCACTTAAATTAAACATGAAAATTTTCCGACTGAAATTTTGGGTTACTAAAAATACAGTATGACAGACCTAGTCTACGAAGTGGCATCAATATGAATCCTCAATCAACGTGAGAAAAACCTCCGGAATAAGAAGATTCCCATGGTAAAGATCCTCTAGCAAATGGTCAAGTAGAGGAGAAAACCTGGGAGGTTGAGTCGGTTGTAAAGGGTAGATGTTTGCAATTGTTTAGTATGTAATAATTTTGAGGACAAAACTCCAAAAGTAGGGGAGAGTTGCAAAACCTGTCCTTTGGGACCAAGGAGAATCGAAAAAAGAACTAGTTAACTTTTCATGCGGAAAACCAAGCTAATTAATGAACAAAAAATAGTAAACAATGGTTAATGTGAGAAATTGGAAGATCCCGAGTGACAAAAAATTCACAAAAATTGTGAGGAAGAACCAGGAAGTGGATTGGATGAGAGAATCGGACTAGTTCGGGGTGAACCAAACTCGAACTAGATTGAACCGGGAGGAACCACAGTGAACCAGTTCAATAATTAATTTTTCTAGGTGGCTTAAAAATATTAATATCAGAAATTGACGACACCATTAGATAGAAAATGAATTTATAAATTTATAAATTTTAGAAAATCGGTTGAGTAGGGTTTGAACCGGCAGATTTTTGAATTTGGGTCAACGAACTCGGTCGGACTAGAGCGATCAACGGTCCAGTCGGTCAACGGTCAATGGTCAACGATGCCCAGTCAGCAGCCACACAAACATAGGCAACCAATGGGAGACTGCAATGTGTCTTTTCAATGGCTGACTTGATGGTTGAGTTGGACCTCCATGTCAAAAAAATTGGCCAATCACAACGCGCCACATCGCATGACCACCACATCATCATCTTTAGACTCAGTCCATTGATAGAGAAGAGAGATAGGCCGGGAAAGCTGGAGTTTGTGGCGACTCAAAAATCCCTCCAGTTAGGTCACCGACGAGCAGGGGTGGGGCTAAGTCTTAGGCCGACTGGTAGCCTGAATAGTTGTCGAGCTCCCTATATAAAGAGCATCCCTCCATTCGTCCTCAGCATCCCATAAATGAGTGAAGAAGAAGAAGTGTACCAGTTTCCAATGAGCATTGAACTAGAGCTCCAGCGACAAGACTTTTCTCATCCTCCAAAGCCACATTCAGTCTCTCTAGAACCGGGAGGAAGTCCTCAACCTAGCCATACCCTCCTTTTAGCTTGAGAACCACCGATGAGGAGCAAGGGAGCCCAAACAGTGCTGCCTCTCCTTAGCTAGAAAACTGCTTAACCATCTATATCCCACATCGAGCTTTCCCCCATCGAATTCTGGCCAAGCGAGCCCCACCATACTACACCTGGAAGTGCACTGACCTTCCCCTGAGCAAAGAAGGTAAGACCCCTCTACCGCCCTTCACCGAAAAATACTATTCATAGCCAAATTATGCAAAAAAATTTAACTAAGAAATTCACACTACTCAGGTTATCAATTGAGGCACGATTTGATCCAGGGAGGATCCCCACGAATAGAGCAATGCAGTAATAGCCAAAACTCCGATCATTGTACCCCTACCGGTAAGATATCGATGCTTTCTCTCACTAGATTGTATTTTCAAATAAAGCTCCGCTTGATATCATTGACGAGCTAAATGAGGCGGTTTAGGGCATAAAATGATGAGGAAAACGTAAGGAAGGTTATCCAATCATGAATGGAGGCAATTAACAACATTTTTATGATCAATTTAACGAGATTGTCACATGGGGGCTAAAGTACAATTTTTCAAAAATTTGGGCAAATTGGGGATTTTCCAAAAATTGGGGGCCGAATGGCAAATTAATGAAATTGAGAGCATTACCATGAAATTCACTCCAATTGTGAGTCAATTGAACCTTTTAGACAAAATGGAGGACCAATTTACAATTTTGAGAAGTATGGAGTCAATTTACAATTTTGGGGAAATTAGGGACTAAATGACAATTTTGGAAAATTAAGAGCGAGTGGGTGATTTTGATAAAACTAAGGACCCGATAAGGATAATTGGTAATACCAGGGGCTTAATTAAAACTAAGGGGCCAATAAGGACCTAAAGGAAAGAGTACAAACTTTAGGGACCTAAATGCAATTAAGGCATAATGTGAGGGCCTATGTGCAAATGCCCAAAAAGATACGGCCTCTAAAACAAAGCTTCCTAATATGGATATTCTTGTCGTGTAGGAGCAGACTGCTCAAGCACCGGCTCCCGAAAGCACGTTACGAAGCCAGACTCTACCGGGACAACCTATCAAAATTATCAGCTGAGTAGAAATTATATAACGTCCATTCCGTTTAGAATGACTGTTCGTTTTGAAAATCATTTTCTTGGAATTAGCTATCCCTGACTGGGTGACTCTACTTAAAATATTTGGGAGCTAATTTTGAGCTTTAGGATCAATATGCAAGTGGGCCCATTGCTGATGGACATGGGTATGGAACCATCTAGAACCAGCATAAGATGAGTAATGCTAAAAGATCCAATTAACGGGAAATTGTGTGTGATACACATCGAGCCAAGTCTGAGATGTTGGGCTTGTTGCGCCAAACCACTGCTAAGTCAAAGCAAGGTCGTCGAACCTATTGGGCTAGTACGTGTGGGTTGAAGCCTAGCTAAGAGACCGTTTTGTTGGAATGCCAAAGATAATAGCTATAACTTAAAAGACTCTTTATTTTTGCATGCATTGTGAGATCTAGGCCATCAGGACAGCTGATATGAGGTAGTGATGGATCCCAAGGGCTGCTAGATGACCTAGGGTGGATAATGGCGATTTGGCGTCCAGTAGGTCGAGAAGCTCGGAGAGCTTCCTACGCACTGAGACTAAGGCAGTAGGGGAAAGAAGGTCTCATCCCACAAAGAGAACATCATGAAGTGATCGGGGTTTGAGGGTCGGACTATATATGTCCACTCAAACTCATGGTCGAGGTAGTTAATATCTATTAGGGTGGACAGTAAATGCGCTCCGGTCCACAAGTGGAACGGTCGGGGACCGTTCTACGAACATATGATCCCTCCTATGATAGGAGGGCAGTTGATTGTGTAAAACCCGAGAAGGAGTTGCTTGTGAAATGTCAAACATCTTAAAAGTGTTAAATTGAACATTCCCTAAAAGATCTTGATCCCACTCACTGAGTTGTCGATCTCACCCCCTCCCTAAACATTTTTAAGGAAGGAATGACTATGCCAACCTCTCCCTCCCCAGGACATGCACCAAGTATAAAGATTTAAATTCTAGTTTTGTTTAATGTTGTCCAAGGAAAACATGATAGGTATTATGACCGACTCACCTTGATCTCTTGGAGGAGTACCTCTTCGAGGTTTAGGAGAGTGGTGGGTTGATCACATTACTTTGCCAAACTGGGTCAGCACGTGACAATTTGTAAAACCCGCCCTTTTGAGCTAAGGAAAATCAAGAAAAGAACCGGTCAAACCAAGTGAGGATTTAGAACCGGTTCACAAACCCGATTATTTCTAAACGGGCAAGTTGGGAATTTACAACTCTCAGGTGATCCAAATGGTTCATTAAACCTTGGAAAAGAAACTTAAGACAAATTAGAAAACAAAAATCAAGATGGTTTAGGTGAACTAGATTCCATAAGAACTTTAAAGTTAAGTGTGCTTGCCTGATAGTAGTGTGAGGATGGGTGACCTCCATGGAAGTATAAATTTTTTTGTAACCCGAAATTTCGGTCAAAAATTTATATGTACGCCTTAAATTAATATATATTTAATTATTGTAATTAATACCAATAATTTAATACCTAAATTAAATTATTATAATTAATACAAATAATTTAATACCGAAATTAAATAATTGGAATTAATACCGAAATTTAATTTAATGGAATTAATACCGAAATTAAATTATTGGAATTAATACCAATAATTTATGGCAATATTAATACTAGTAATAAATCTCACCCATTTAATACACAGGTTTTACACCTATATAAAGAGGTCATCCCCATTACATTCTCCTCACACCTGAACACTTCCGTCTCTCTCTACTGCTCCATTTCCCGATAAAGCTCGAACCAGAGCTTCGACTTGAACAAAAGTTGAGGTCTTTAGAACCGGGGAGAAGACAACTATCTGATAGAAAACTCCAGTCAATCCGAGAATCATTGGAGAAGCGCCGACATGATGGAATAGTGAAGCAACTCCGACGGACCAAAGCTGCCCTATTTCAGCCAAGCTGAAATCGGCCATTTCAAGCCCTCCTCAGGCCAAACCAAGCCCTCCCAACACTTCCTCAGCCTTTCCACGGCCGAATTAGGACCGACAGGTAAGCCCATTCGGCTCCTCTTTACAATTTTCGATCGGTGCTAGAGAGAGAATCGACCGATTTTCAATGACAAAATTCTAATCTAATTCCGCATCAATTGGTGTGATTCTTAATTCTAGGATGAACCTCATGACGAGAGCTATCTGCCTAGATCGAAAGCTCGAACCGCGGTGCCTTCACCGGTGAGTAATCGAAGCTTTCTCTCTCTATAGTTCATTTTCCGGCGAAGCTCCATTTGAGCTAGTCCCGACATTAAAACTTGCGATTCACATTTTTGAAGAATCGTATGAACATGTAGAAACTCAATTTCAACTTCAATTTCAACAATTGGAAACGTTTGATGGGTCAATTTGATGAAATCAAATTCGGCCGTGTTAAGAAGTTGGAATTGGGGAAAAATTGGGAATTTTCGAAATTCACAAGACCAAAATGAAATTTATGAAATTGAGGGTCAATTGGGCATGAAAATAATGTTGGAGGATCAATTGAGGAATTTTGAAATTTTTGGGGCAAAACTTACCATTTTTGTAAAAGAAGGGCAAAATGGTAATTTTGGAAAAATTGGGGGACCAAATTGGAAATTTGGGAAATTAAACCTCTTTTCAGTGAAATTGAATAAATTGAGGTCCCAGGATAAATTTTAAAAGTTATGGGACTCAATTTGAGGAAAAACCGACATTAGGGACTTAAAGTTAAAGAGAAATAACTTTAGGGATTTAATTGCAAATAATTAAAGTTTGGGTTTTCTCATTCATTGGAAATGAATGAAGGCTGTTATGCCGAGTAATAATGAACAAGGTTGTTCATATCGTGTAAGAACGTGAAATACCGGGAACGCTAGCAAGGATAAGCTCGCGTGAATACAAAGAACCAGTCTAGTGGAACATGAAATACTCAATAAGGAAGTCGAAAAGGAACGAGTGGGTAAGGAGAACCAACACAATTGAGTAAGTGGAGTTAATAATGGTAAAAAAAAAAGATAGTTGAGGAATACTATCAAAAGAAAAGAGGAATGAAGTTATACGATCCCTAAAAGGTCTAAAAGCTAAGAGAGACACTTCAGGAGATGTTCTAAAAATCAAATTGACAGAGACGGGTCCTAGAAAATGCCATGCTGTAAGGGCATGTAATCCCCACAACCTGAGGAGAATATGACTTGAAGTAAGGAAGAGTCGGCTAATAAGCATGACGAGGTCAAATATAACAATTTGGACTGAATTTATAATAGACAACGAATGGAGAAAGAGTCGAAATAGGACGAAAAGGTGGTGATAAAGAAATCCGCGAAAATAAGTACGAAATGCTGTATAGGACAACGAGCTAAGTATTTCAATGATCAAGCGTTTAACTAGACACGAAAATGGTTAGTTATCTTGGAATTCCCAATCTTGAGTACAGGACCTAAAGGGGAAGAATGTTGCTCTAAGCAAAAAGAGAGATAAAATCTAAGAACGTACCCTGAGGTAAGGTATGTCTAGTTATGACAAACTCCATGGAGGGAGTAAATAATATTAACGAAAATGAATTTCTTAAGTGAAGGTTGCAAAAGGGACTAATTTCAAGGACGAGAGAAAATTTTATATCTTAAGCAAACACCAAAGGGGCATCAAGGGAAATGATTGCTCATGCAAGGATGTTAACTAAGTTTTGGGGACAAAACTCCTAAAAGGAGGGGAGAGTTGTAAAACCTGCCCTTTTGAGCTAAGGAAAACCAGGAAAAGAACCGGTCAAACCAAGTGAGGATTTAGAACCGGTTCACAAACCCGATTATTTCTGAACGGGCAAGTCGGGAATTTACAACTCTCGGGTGATCCAAAGGGTTCATTAAACCTTGGAAAAGAAACTTAAGACAAATTAGAATATAAAAACCAAGGTGGTTTAGGTGAACTAGATTCCATAAGAACTTTAAAGTTAAGCGTGCTTGCCTGAGAGTAGTGTGAGGATGGGTGACCTCCTAGGAAGTATGAATTTTTGGAATTTCGATCAAAAATTTGTATGTACGCCTTAAATTAATATATATTTAATTATTGTAATTAATATCAATAATTTAATACCTAAATTAAATTATTGGAATTAATACCAATAATTTATGGCAATATTGATATTAGTAATAAACCTCACCCATTTAATACACGGGTTTTACGCCTATATAAAGAGTTCATCCCCATTTCATTCTCCTCACACCTAAACACTTCTCTCTCTCTACTGCTCCATTTCCCGGTAAAGCTCGAACCAGAGCTTCAACTTGAACAAAGGTCGGGCTCTTTAGAACCAGGGAGAAGACAACTATCTGATAGCAAACTCCAGTCAATCCGAGAATCGTTGGAGAAGCGCCGACATAATGGAATAGTGAAGCAACTCTGGTGGACCGAAACTGCCCTATTTCAGCAAAGCTGAAATCAACCATTTCAAGCCCTCCCCAGGCCAAATCAAGCCCTCTCAACACTTCCTCATCCTTTCCACGGTCGAATTAGGATCTACAGGTAAGCCAATTCGGCTCACCTTTACATTTTTCGATCGGTGCTAGAGAGAGAATCGACCGAATTTCAATGACAAAATTCTAATCTAATTTCGCATCAATTGATGTGATTCTTGATTCTAGGATGAACCTTAGGATGAGAGCTATCTACCTAGATGGAAAGCACAAACCGCTGTGCCTTCACTAGTGAGTAATCGAAGCTTTCTCTCTCTATAGTTCATTTTTCGACGAATCTCCATTTGAGCTAGTCCCGGCATTAAAACTTGTGATTCACATTTCTGAAGAATCATATGAACATGTAGAAACTCAATTTCAACTTCAATTTCAACAATTGGAAATGTTTGATGGGCCAATTTGATGAAATCAAATTCGGCTGTGTTAAGAAATTGCAATTGGGGGAAAATTGGGGATTTTCGAAATTCAAAAGACCAAAATGAAATTTTATGAAATTGAGGGTCAATTGGGCATGAAAATAATGTTAGAGGACCAATTGAAGAATTTTGAAATTTTTGGGGCAAAACTTACCATTTTTGTAAAAGAAGGGCAAAATGATAATTTTGGAAAAATTGGGGGACCAAATTGGAAATTTGCGAAATTAAACCCCTTTTTTTGTGAAATTGAATAAATTGAGATCCCAGGATAAATTTTAAAAGTTACGGGACTCAATTTGAGGAAAAACCGACATTAGGGACTTAAAGTTAAAGAGAAATAACTTTAGGGACCTAATTGCAAATAACTAAAAGTTTGGGTTTTCTCATTCATTGGAAATGAATGAAGGCTATTATGCCGAGTAATAATGAACAAGGTTGTTCATATCGTGTAAGAACGTGAAATACCGGGAACGCTAGCAAGGATAAGCTCGCGTGAATACAAAGAACCAGTCTAGTGGAATTCACGGCATTAACGGGTGAGTGGGTTTACAAACATCATACTCGATTGGGATGATGAACACACCTTATAATTTAAAAACCACTTATCGATTGTGAGTGAGTTTACTAACATCATACCCGGTTGGGATGATAAGCACAACTTAAATATAAAAACCACTTACTGGTTATGAGTGAAAATTTTATATCATACCTGATAGGGGATGATAAGTACCTCACTATAAAAACCCACTATTTAGTGGTATTTTAATCATCACCACTTAGAGAAAGTGATGTGAAAATTATGCGAAAAAACTACTTATTGGTTGTAAGTAGATCATACCCGGTTTGTATGATGAGACTTCCTCGAAGGAAGTTGAAAACACGTTCATCGGTTATGAACGAAGATGTCCTTATACCAGTTGGTATAATGGACAGTGAAAACCTATTTTGTCGGAAGTGTTCTCCCCTGACTGTGTGCCAATGCTTAAACTATTTGGGAGACCTTCTTCATGGGAGCTCGAATAGCTCTTATAGGCCGGGGGCCTCGGTTTTGGAACTTGGAGGCTAAATGCCCGATTTTGAAAATCTCGTACAGTGGGCCCAAGGCCAGTCGGCACGAGCAGGAGCTCCTAAACGAACATGATATATGTGCCATAAAACTTAATAAGTGAATTGTTTGGCCATGGTACCAAGATAGGACCGACATGCTCAGTCAACTAGCGGCAGTGCGACATGATAGGTCAACAGACTAGTCAAGATAAATAGTTGCGGGTTGAGTTGAGAGTCGGGGCCGTTGGACTAGTGGCACCACAGATTACATGGCAATATAAGAAAACATTGTTTGTGCATGCACTATGAATACGGGATCATTAAGATGCTCATGAGTGGTAGTGATGTGTCCTAAGGGCACTAGACGACCTGGTGGCTATAAGGGCAGTTCATCGTTCCAAGTGTCTGTGCGAAATTTGGAGTAGCACCAAGCGCATGAGACCGGGGTGGGGACAGGATAAGGTCTATGTCCTCATACGGACACGAAGAAGTGATTTCAAGATTGTGGGTCGGATGTCAGGTACATCCACTCATTCCCAGGGTAGAAGTGGTCGTACTTCTATCCGGGTGGCAGGAAAAGTCACTCCGAATCCACTAGCGGGTTCAGTAGTGATACTGACTTGCGAATGTGTGTAACCTTCATGATGAAGGATGTGTGTTAGGTGATGACACACCGGTAACTATGAAATAATGGAAAAACCTGAGAGAAATTTTAAATTAAGGGAGTTTTGAAAAGAAAGGAGTCTGACACACTCCATATAAATTTTTTTCTTAAAAGTTAAAAGTAGACCTTCGAAAACCCATTTACTAAGTAGTCGTACTCACCCCCTTCCCTTATATCCCTTTCATGAGATCCCGGAAAGCCTACCCTGAAAGATCATCAACTAAGATGCCTATAAGACAGGTAAGTAAAGTTTAAAATTTCATGCAGTTTTGATTATGCTCTTCTAGGAAAAAGGTACAGGTTAAAGGACGTCTTACTTTTTACGGATTACAATAAGGGGAAACCCTTTAATAAACCGGGAGAGTGGCGGGTTGATCACGAGGATCCGACCAAACCAAGTCGGGGTGTGACACAATTCCTTTCTACTTCGTCCTGAGCTTAAGTCAATTATGGCTTTCGCGGTTCTGGTGGAGGTGTCTTATCTTCCTTGGGGGTACCCTTCCCGTCGGGCAATCACTTCCTCCTTAAGGAAGATTGGGTTTCTCGAACATTCTCATGAATTCTTTGTAGAGCTCCTTTTGCTCGTAAGTCATTCCAGGTGTAGTGATTCGAGCTCTCCTAGGTTCGAATGCTCCTAAGCTACCTCTCATGCTCAGTGTGGAAATCTTCACTAGTTCGGGGGCCTTGTGGGTTCGTTTAGCTCTTCATCTTGGGGCCATCTCCATAATAGGAGAGGTGTTTATTGGTCATGTTCCAAGATTTAGTTCTAAAACTTTGTTTGGAAAGCTCAAGCTCTAATACCATTGAAGTTGTCACACCCCAACCTTGTTTGGTCGGATATTTGTGAACAAACCGCCACCCCTCCTGTACTAGAATGGTATTCCCACCAAGCTAGGCCTAGATAGGTAAAGACATACAAAACACCAACATTTTCCATAACAAAGTAAATAAAACAATTAAGTAAGGTTAGCTCTTCGGGTCGTCTCCTGGCCTACTTCTCCAATTCCCCCCTCCTTAGTGTACAAGCTTCCCTCAAAGGGAATATGAGAGGGTGAGTTTTACAACTCATTCAACAGGTTCATAGGACAACATGACTTCAAGGTTTGATGAGTAGTTACACAGTATTTTTCTCTTGTTCGAAAAAATCACTTGATAAACAAGCCACCACATGTCTTATCTTTAGTAAAAAGGATTCTCATTGTTTATTGGCTTATATTATATAGCTTCGGGTAGGTACTCCATAGTTGGTGGGATTTAATTTGTAAACCTAATAATGATTGTTTCATACCTCAAACAAATACATGCCCTTTATCCATGAAGGGAACAAATGGTCGCAGAACAGACCATCAAATGCTAAACAACCTCAGCTTGTTCCACTAGTGGCCCGGAATGCCATTACTGTTCACCCCGGTGAAAGGCGACAATCTTCACCACAAGAATGCATGATTCCCCATAGCCCATCCCATAGACCTATCGAATACTCCAATCCTCAGGTACATTAGGGGTGTGATCTCGTTCCTCCATCCCCTCGATCTCAATGCGCATGAAGCTCTCCGGGCCTCAAGACATACTGGAATAGTGTTCATCTATCATTAGAACACCCTTATTGTCCAATAACCCTTTGGAACCAAAACTAAGCTTGGTTGAGCGCCTCTTTGGTTCCGTACGATTGCAATAAAAAAATGAGTTTTGAGTTATAGCCTTTATCATTGTGCTATCAGCCCCTAAGGCTACAGCCCGACTTTGGCATGGTAACTTCACAAGATTACCAAATTATGATAATTTCTTATAGGCTCTTAAATCAGGCTTATTTATAAGGTGGGGTCGTATCCATCAGCCATGGGCCCATTGTTGTGATATTTTCAAAATATGGCCTTGGGCCCACTTGCATCGTATTAGATCTTAGTCCACCATTGTCAAATGTAGGCCTCACCCATATGCATATCAATGGTCAGACTAGACCTTAACCCCTCATGTGTATCTAAACATCAATCATGGGTTATCCTATAATCATGATTCATGTCATCATCAAAAATATAACTCCAAATCATTTAAGCGGATTCAAATAGTAAGGGCGTTATATTTATGGAAAAAATGGGTTTTCAAAATGAAGCATGATCTTTCAAAAACTCCAATCAGTCCAATCATTCCCCATGCTTGAAATTCCACTCACCTAGTAATAGCGACATGTTTGTCCCATCAGGATCCTGATCCGTGATGTGCTCCTCTATAGGTTTACTCGGACAACCAGTTCCTTCATGGTTCGAGTATTCACATCAGGAAGATTGGCATAAAAAACCTTATACTTTCATGTATTTGTACATAGGTCATCACCTTATGCCTTAATTACAATTAGGTCCCTAATATCCATGTTATCTTCAATTCCTAAGATCTCCAATATTCCTCTTAGGTCATTATTGCTCCCTTATTTCCATTAAATCATCAGTTTTTCCTTAATTGCAATGCAACCCTTATTTTCCAAAAATCCCCCAATTTGCACAATTTTTCCCAAAAATTGTACTTAGACCCCTCCCCCCCCCCCCCCCCCCCACTCCCCCTCCGAATCCTCATTTCATCCATTGGATTACTTAAAATTGGTTAATTGCTCCCTATCCTACTGCTAATCATTTTCCCTATCTTCCTACGAGCTTCCTACCCTTTGAACAACCTCAATTAACTCAAATTTGAGCTCAAATAAAGCTTCACCATAAAAACTTTCTAGAGAGAGAAAACTTGGTTTTGTTATCGGCAAGGGGCGACAGTTAGAGCTTTAGATAGGGGTGGTTAGTGCTCGTCCAAGGGATCCTCCTAGGATCAAAGAGTAAGTCAATTGGTTGTCGGAGTATAGAGAATTCGATGAGAGAATTTTTTGTACTTAAGTTTCTCAAACCATATTGTTTCGATGGAACTAGCGAAATTGAATTACCTTGTAGTTTCCAGGGAGTCGAGGGTCGATTAAGGAGGGCTCGGGGAGGTTTTATCGAGTTGTTGGAGGTCTGAGGTGACCAGAATTCGACTTGAGCAATTCGGATTCTTCGGGACCATTGGAGCAACAACACTGATTGAGTTTGCTAGCATGCCTATGGTGGTCCTCAAGCCAAATGGAGGGTGTAGCTAGGTAGAGGACTTTTTCTCGGTTCTAGGGAGCTCAAATGCAATGTTGGAGGCTGAAGAAAATCCCTACGTCAGAGCTCTAGTTTGCATCACACAGGAAAGTGAAGCACTCTATATTCTTCAACCGTTTGTGCGATGAGGAAGACGAGTGAGGAGAAGATCTTTATATAGGAAGCTTGGCAACTGATAGGGCTACTAGCCAACATTAGACTCGACCCTAGACTCAACCACCGACAGTCAGATCGGGGAGGGGGGGATTTTGGGTCGTGAGAGACCGAAGAGTCCGCTCGACCCTCTCTCTACTAGAAAGGCTAAGGTTGAAGACTATGCACGTGTGTGTGAGCTTCACACGTGCGTGCTATAATTGGCTAGCTTTGTTGATACGGCTTCCTACTCAGTGTCCTAGTTAGCCTTTGACTCGTTGACCAGACACGTGGTAGCGTCCCATTGGTTGCTCATTCCAATGTGTCTACTAACCATATTCGGTCAGTCGTTTGACTGTGACATGTGGCGTCCCCTCATTGGTTGATTTGAATATGTCAAATTTTGTTCCTAGTGCATAGTTCCATAACCACGTGTCAGCCTCTGATTGGCTGAGACTATCCGACATGGCTCTACCACATGTCATCCTCTGATTGGTCAATAGTTTTTCTAACATCCCAATCGATTGCCAACGTGACACCTTTACCACGTGGCAACTCTTCATTGGCTAGCTCAGCTGATGGGGCTTCTCCATCATTGATCATTGACTACGGACACATGTTGATATCCTATTGGTCAGTCGTGCTGACGTGGATTCTCCTCTTCCAAGCACTGATTGAGCGACTGACTAGAAACAATTCGCCATGTGTTACACACCAATTGGTCGCGTATACTGACTCGGCACTAACCTTGCAACAATCTGTTAATGGGCTAGACCTTTGATCGATTCAGCCATACTATTTTTGGTGACCTGAAATCGAAAATCAGTCAGTTCAGGCCCAATTCGACAGATTTTATAAATTTTAAAATTTTCTAATTTTATCTAAATTAATTGTCTATTCAATGATAGTTTCAATTTTCCAAATCGCTGTTTTTAAACCTCCTAGAAAAATGAATATTTAAATTGGTTCTCCACTGTTCATCCTCGTTCGGGTCTAGTTTGCCCTGAACGAGTTCGATTCTTCCATCCAATTTACTTTGTGTTTCTTTTCCATAATTTTTTTAATCTTCATTGGCCAATAGAGGTTTTTCAATTTCTCATGGGTCTTCGAAATGTGTGTTTCACTTTGTGTTAATCTTAGTTTTCACCTGAAATTTTTTAATTCCTTAATCTGACTATTTTATTATTAACAACGGGGTTTACACATTGAGTTCTTTGTTGGAACAAGGAGATGGGATTTTGTAAATTAAGAAATGGGTATAAGCACCCTATGAAACCTCACGATGAGATGCATGCAACTGGTTACATGGAGTCGACCAAGAGGCCAATGAACCTATGGAAAAGTCCAAGTAAGGAACCTAGGAGTGGAAGGAAGCATACCTTCAAACGACATCGCCATGGGAGTCGCCACCGATGTTGACTATCACACTCCTTAGGAGACTTGGACAAAAAAATACTTCGGTTGTGTCACCGAAAATGAAGCCCCACGACGTTCATGGGGTCTCTCGGGAGAGTTGGTGTTATGGAATTAGCCTAGGAGCATCATTAAAAAATTCGAGGCTAAGAGAATAATTTGGATGAAATGAACTAAAGAGATAGAGGAAGCTAAGATCATCATTCAACCGATGGCATGCGGTTGAAATGATCAAAATGACGCCTAGGGTGAAATGGTGAAATTGCCCTCAACCTTGAACATAAATTACATGATCGCCTTATGGGCATGTTTGGGCAAACGTATACAAGGGGCTAGTAAGGGCGTGTTTGGGTCTGGAAACTTCAGACATCATAAGCCCGCATTTGGCAGACACAGAAATGAGCAAAATTAACGTCACGTTTGGCTAGGAGAATGCAAGGACAAAATGACGGAAATATCTTTAAATTCATTATTCAGGAATAGGAAATTCCTATGGCAGACAAGGAAAAATAACAATTGAACTCCTGATTTTCAAGTATCTTGGGAGTTAAGATTTTTAGAGGTACAAATGTTGGAATTTCCTTAATAATGAGATTCAGTATCAATATCAAGCATCAAGTATCAAATATAAAATTATACATTTATAAATATTAAGGTACAATTTATTAAATAATATCTTACTAAACTTCAAATTACAAATAAATTCTTATATATTTTATAAAAAATGAATTATTTCTATAATTACAGGATAAATACATATCTAATTAAGGAAGTGAAATTATAATTACAGGATTAAATATGATTTGACCGATATTATACTTTCAACCCGTTTTAAATTTTATGTGATATACTGTATAATTATAATTATTTTGTTAAAGTGAAGGCGATGGAACAATATATTATAATAGAAAGATATCAACCTATATTTTAGAACATAGGATTTGAACCTTAATTTTATAAAAGATAAATCTTGACCTATATTTTAGAAAGCGAAGATTAAGCTCATAAATTTTAAATAGAGGTAAAAGTCAAATTTGATAGAAGAATTACTTTAGCTCGTATTTTAAAAACAAGGTAATGGTTGTATTTTATAAACTAACAACTTAATCTATATTTTATAAAAATAGTTCTAAATCATAATTAGAAAGTGGCTAGGGTCTAAATTTAATAAAGAAAATTCATTAGTCTTTTCAAAATAAAATTTACAAATATACTTTATAAATTTTATAGAATGTAATATTTGTAACTAATGGAACACGGGATTACCATGGATTTAGTCATATAGAGATGCTAACATATACCCCTATTTTATGTTAATTTTTTACTGAATTATTTGTAATGGAAACGGACTCAGATGAGGTAGGTTGATACCTATATTAAAGGTACTAACAAATTTCTAGTAGATGAAGTAATAAATAAAGAAGATATTTACTCCCAAATATACATATCATGAGAGTAATATAACCATATCAAAAATAGATTAGGAGTGGGTGAAGATTGTCCTAGTATTACTAAACTACTACTATCACAACTAGTCCTTACTTTATACGTTATAATAGTGGAACTTATACCAACAGTAAGAAATATATAATAAAAATTAATTTTAAAATATTAATTTTTAAAAAAATATTAATATACAAAAACTATTATATCAAAATTCCCACCCGTACTACTGTACTGTAGATTTTGTATATTAATTTTTTGCAATGTTTGTCACTTCAAAATTATATATACAAAACTATATAGTAGTGGTTGTCCCTTCAATTGCATGGTTTTTTTCTCTCTTTTGCAATGTTTCATTTTATTTTTAAATAAATGTTAAAATTAGACCTAATATGTCAAACATGAGACTGAAAATGACTAATTTATAAAATGTTATACACACATTTATTTATTTTAAAATATTTACCTTTAAATTATAATATTCTTTCAATATTATCTGCCTCGTGTAGCCGTATAGGGATGTAATACAATTGAATCGCACATTCATTTAGCTAGATCCATTGATTCGATATCATTGACATATTGATTATTTCAAAATAATGCAGTGGGTTCATTGGCACATGAAATCTGACAAGAGGAAAAAAATGAAGTAAAGGGGGAAATCAAGCAAGGCAGCTACGCTGAAAGGCAAAATTGGCTGCTCGTGTAAAGATAAACACTGGGGGACCCCTAAGAAGAGATGTAAAGGTACTAAGGGAGCATAACATGAGATGTTCCCCGTTGATTGATAATTGATCCATCGGCTTAATGATTTGATCTGACGATAAATTGAGGCCAGCGATGATGGTATTATCGCGCATAGCTTTCTCAATGAGTCTAGAGTGCCAACGCCTTATGAGAATGGAATACTAGACGGAAATGAGAGGAAGACGAAGATGCGCCAATGGTTTCATAAAAAGGGAATACACGAGGGACTAATGATGTATCTTTGCCCTTTATCGAAGGTTCTTATGTCCTATTTCATAATAAAAATGAAATTTAAATGAGATTTGGAGAATGTTCTCATTAATTATACAATAAAAAGAGATAATTTTTAATATTATAATAAGCTATTTTTTTATTATTTTTAATGAATATTCTATAAATAATAAGAAAATGATCCCAATACAAATAAGAGGGTTCATTAATATAACTATATCAATCAATTATTTGTAATAAGGTTAAATAAAAATATTTTCGAATCTTATTCGTATTCCTATTTTATTTCACTTAGAACTAAGTCTTGGTAGTCATATGGAGATTGACGGGGTGTGAGTCAGCCGATTCTTAGTGGGGGTGGGGCATTCCTATCCACTTTCCATCTAATATTAGTTGGCGGCTCACTGGGTTATGTCCAGCTAGCTAGTAGTCTTTGCTGCCTTATTCAGATATGGATGATATATAATATAATAATTAGTATGTGATTTTTTAGAATAAAAAATACTATGTAATATAAGCTACTAATTATTTTGACCTTTCTACGATTAAAGTTTTAAATAGCTATATTTTTCTTTAATTAATAAATTATATCAACTCTTATATAATGTAGTAAAAACTGATGAAAATTATATTGTTTTAGAATTAATTGAATATTAAGACACCCAGAAAGTATCCTTTGATTCGTTGAGAAATAAATTTATTATATGTGAAATGAAATATTCTATCTTAATTTCTAAGGGTAAAAAATAGGAAAAAAAAATCTATAAATTAGGTCCCAGATCTACAAGTGGTAACGTGAACCGAGTAAAGCAGGTCAGATCGGCCCCATGTTTGACATCAAAGGCCTTTGTTCTGTGATGAGGGAGAAAAAAAGGCACTGAATGAGTCATACAATCACGTGCTTCTCCCACATGCTCAGAAGCAGCGGCCAGCGTGTTTGTATGCTTTATGCATGCTATGGTTCCATCAATAATGCTATTTTATGTTGGGTCAAATTTCTAGTAGCTAGCAAATTCGGAATAAATGAGAATATAAGTAGAATTGAAAAATTATATTAAGTAAAACTTGGGAAGTTAAACCAAAGAAGATGTGCAAACTATCAAACTCACGGATAAGGATGTAGTATTGTATTTTATTAGTAAAATATGAGTATTTGAAAATTTGTTCTTGAAAGATCTGTGGAAAAAGTCATCTCTTCTCAAATACTTTCAATCACTTGTACCTTCTATTGTTTAAGAGCATGCAATCATTACTCTCATCGGCAAATATAACAAAGAGTAATCTATCAAGGAATGAGAAATCATCTCAATAATTGAAAACATATATTGTTATCTACGGTACAATAAAAAGACAATTTTTCGTTAAATTTGTCTGCACTATAAAGGTGAATAAATTCATTTTATTCTGAAATTGGAAATAAATCAGAAGTCATGTGTTCAAGTATATGTGGAAGTATTAGTGTGGTACAAGAGGGAAATCCTGAAGTATTGTATCGTGTTCCTAGGGAAGAAATATCATTAATTAGTTAGTAGTGATATTAGTGTTACTTGAGCTATTCATTGCAATTGTTTGATCGTTATATGAAATCATAAGGAATGATGAAACTTCCACGACTTGACAAACAGTAGGTTATCTACCACCCGCTATACCTAAATTTGAATTATACAAAAAAACATTGAAAAATGTTAATGGAAAAAGTTTTTAGTTACACGAGACTTTGTAATAAGAACAATTCAGAATTATCTACTAAACTAGAAGATAAAAGAGATTATTAGAAAGATGTTAAAGTGTAGTATAAGGATTTGAACGTAAAAAATTACCTATTTAAATATATTGATCGTACGATGATTGACACATTCCTTAATCGATATACATCTATAGATATTTTGTAAATTGAGTTCACGGTATTAAGGATTCTGTCGGGATAGGAGGGTGCAACTTCACTGCATAAGGCAAGATTTTGAGATAATGCAAATGAATGATAAAGAGATCATTGATGATTAATTTGCAAAAAATTTGTAAAAAATTTAGTTGTGATGAATAAAATATAAATGTATGGAGATCATATTGATACTAGTACAATACTCAGAATATTTTGAGAACATTGATTACTAAGTTCGACTACATTTTATGCATTTTTGAGAAAACAAGTGATACTACAAGTTTAAGTGTACGAATAACACTATAATATTTGAAAATAAAATATAAACCAATTATATCAGAAACCAATGTTGAAACGGGAATAGAAAATAAATTTAGTCGAACTTGAAGCAAGTAAATAAGTGATACTGTAAGTATAAGTGTAGATGTAAAATTGTAATATTTGAAATTGATATATAAACCAATTGTACTAGAAACCAATATTGAATTACGAATGTAAACCAAAATTGGCATAGGAGATCAACACGAATTAGATAATTTATTTGGATTGGGATTTATGGATAATTGAAATGAGTAATAAGACATTCTTAAAGAACCTAATTCAATCAGAAATCAATGGTCGGGAAAACTATAATTGAAAACTGATTCGAAAAAGAATTGAACATGCTCATAGTATAAAATCTCTTGATTTTTTGAATGAGTTATATATATAAATATATAGAAATTATTGAACCCAATTAATATTTAATTATATAAGAAATTTTTAGAAAAATAAATTGAGTCAATAATCGATCAAATTTTAGGTGAATCGACTATAAAATGGCTCGGTTGATTTATTTGACATAAATCGGATCACTACCGTGCGAACCAGTCAACGGTCTGTCGATCACATGAAACATGCTACATGCGTGATTCATCCACGTGTCGCACATGTCATCTTCTTTGCCCGACTGACAAATCGGATTTGACTTGGAAACCTAGTATAAAACCAATTTTGTAGAAGAAAATTGTGCAATTTCCGACATCCTACCTCTGAGAGAAATTAAATATAAAGTGAGCCTATGGGGGTCTAATCTAACTAGTTAATGATATGGGTTAATGGATCATTGTCCCAACGAGTTGTCCCTATAAAGCTCGTTTCGCTCCTATCATTCAACCACCAAAATTCACATTAAAAGCCAACATACTCAATTTTCCAGTGATGCAACTTTGAGGTATATAACTTTCAATTTTAACCACCAAATTTAGTATTCTTGTGATGTTATAACCAAACAAAAGTCAACTTTCAAACCCTACTTCTTCTGGACACTAACGTGTCATCTAACGGTGTCAATGCAATAGAATAATAACATTGCTCTATCTTCAAAAAATAAAGCAATTGCTTCCGAGTTAACTTTGACCTCCGTGATGGCCAAGCATGTCTCAAATTAATTCTAGAAACTCTTGAGTTGAAGGTAAGTCTCATGGCTAGGAAAATTTAGCGAATTTCTGGTGTCACCATAGTTTAGAACCTTATTTGTAAATCACATATTGCAAGTGACTCAGACCACCATTTGGGGTGATTCGAGAAGCCACAAGCACGTAAGAGAATTAATTTTCCAACCCACCCACATCTATGATAAACTCATTGTAAAACCGAAAAATCCCAACTCAATAATTGGGCCAAGTTGAACCCGTAAAGGGGATCAAACCAAGAATGAGGAGGGATCGATGGAGAGGCCAAGATAGGTAAAAAGGGACATAAGAAACACTTAGAAGTGTCTCGGAATACGAGGTCAAGAATTGAGAGAAAAATTGTTTAAATCGGGTTCGGGCTAAGGAGAGTCCAAAAACCTCTTGAAAGATTAAGGGTGCAAAATAAATCCAAATTGAGTTGTTCTTAAGTTAATTCAATAGGAAATTGAATGTATAATTTTTTAAATATTTTTATATTCTCAACAACCTATCATGCCCTGACCCTATTTGGTTGGATCCCCATGAGCAACTCGCCACTCCCTTGGTCCATGAAGGGTTTTCGCCCATTTCTGAATCGTGATGAGTAAGACATCCTTTTTTTACCTGTCATTCTTGGAATAGCATTATTTAAAACAAAATATTTTTGAACAGACGTACCTGTCTTATATTACTGATAGAGGAGAGTCTATAGGTTGTGTGTTTCCCTCACTTACCTGAAAGGGGTAAAAAGGGAAGGGTGAGTTCTACAACTTAGTGAGTGGGTGTTGGGATTTAGTTTTCAAAATGATTTTATCCAGCCTGTGCCAATGTTATCATTACCTTAAAAAGGATTTTTCCATAAAATTTGGTTTTTAAAACCTTTTCCATTTCCTTATTAGGTGTGTTTAGCTCTCTTAGCCAACCCCATTACCTTGGGAGGCGTATAGAAAATAAAAACACGCCCTACATCAAGAATGGTACACACATTCACAGGTATATCTTGTCAACTGTACCCACTTGTGGATCAGAGCATCTTTACCTTCCACCAAGATAGAGGCCCGACCACTTCTACATTAGGTCTAAGTGGAATGTCCCAAGTGTCCGACCCTCAGATCCGAATGCAACTCCATGTTCGTATGAGGATGAAGACCTCATCCTAACCCCACCCTGATCTCATGCGTAAGAAGCTCCTAGAGCTTCATGATAGAATAGCACGACAAACTACCCTTATCGCCCACCATATCATCTAATAGCCCTTGGGACCCATCACTACCCCCTAGGGCATCTTGATGGTCCCATACCATAAGTGCATGCAAAAACAAAAGTTTTCCACATATAGCCATTATCTTTGGTGCCAATGGCCAAACAACTCCGACACTCAATCCGACCTGCAACTACTTGTCTAGGCTGGTTCGTCGACCTGGCCCTGACGCACTGCCACCAATCCATCTAGTACTGTCGGTTCAGACTTGGTACCATGGCGAAATCACACAATCAATTTCATTAGATATTTTCATAGCTCTTCATAATCAAATTTGTTTACGAGCTCTTTGTGCCCACTCGTCTTGGGTCCACTATACGTGTTTTTCCCAAACCGGGCATTTAGCCCCATGAGTTCAAAAATCGAGGCCCTTGGCCTATCTAAGCTGTTTTAGCTCCCGTCAACAAGGTCTCCCATATAGTTTAAGCATTGGCACATAGTTAGGGGAGAAAACATCTTACAAAAATTCATTTATCAACTTCATCACACCAACCAGATGCGATGATATCTTCGCTTACAACCGGTAGGTGGGTTTCACCTTTCCTCAAGGAAACTGATCATACTAACCTGGTATGATTATCTCTACCTACAATTAGTAAGTAGGTTTTATCAGTTAAAGATAATACTCATCATCCCAACTTGGTATGAAGTTGGATAATCCCACTCACCCGATGACCGTGACTTGTTCATCCCTAGTCGGGTTTCCACTTCCATGCTAGCTTTTTCCTTGCTAGCATTCCGATCTTTCATATCCCTAGACAATTTGGGTATCCTTATCAATTAAGGTTTGGCATGACAACCATCATTTTCTCACGTATGAGCGACTAGACTCAAATTTGTTGGTTTATTCCACTTGGTCCATAAAGTTCATTTTCTTTAACTTTAGGTCCCTAATGCTAAAATTTCCCTAAATTGATTCCCAAGGCTTCCAAAATTCCCTTTGGGTCCTCAATTTACTCAAAATTGTGTAAGGGGATCAAGTTTTCCAAATTTCCAATTTGGTCCCCAACTTTTCCAAAAATACAATTTTGCCCTTACTTTGCAAAAATGGCAACTTGACCCCAAATGTTCTGGAAATTGACCAATTTGTCCCTCAACATCTTTTTCATAGCCAATTGGCCTTCAATTTTGGGAAATTTCAAAGAGGTCCCTCAATGTTTCAAAATCCCCAATTTTCCAAAAATTTTTCCCCCAATTTCTCCTATTCAAACTAACCAAATATGATTTATTCAAATTGGCCATTCAATCAGGGTTAATTGCTCCAATTGGTGTTATGGATCAGTTCCTACAGTTCCATGTGGGTTACTATGTTATATAGTCTTTATAATGCATTCGAGGAAAACAAGCTTTGATACCACTCAAGTTGTTACGCCCCGATCAGGTTTGGTCGGATCTCCATGAGCAACCCACCACTCCCTTGGTCCATGAACCGTGAGGAGTAAGGCATCTTTTTTTACCTATCATTCTTGGAATAGCATTATACAAAACTGAATATTTTAGAACAGATGTACCTGTCTTATATTACCAATACAGGAGAGTCTTTTGGTTGTATGTTTCCCTCAGTCACCTGAGTGGGGTAAAAAGGGAGAGGTGAGTTCTACTACTCAGTGAGTGGGTGTTGGGATTTAGTTTTCAAAATGACTTTATCCAGCCTATGCTAGGGTTATCATTTCGTTAAAAAGGATTTTTAATCAATGTTTAGTTTTCAAAACCTTTTCCATTTCCTTAGTAGGTGTGTTTATCTCTCTTAGCCCATTCCCTTACCTCGAGAGGCATATAGCAAATAAACACATGCACTTCATTAGGAAGGGTACACACATTCGCAGGTACATCCTGTCCACTGCACCCACTTGTGGATCAGAGTGTCTTTACTGTCCACCAAGATAGAAGCCTGTCTACTTCTATACTAGGTCTGAGTGGAATGTCCCAGATGTCCGACCCTTAGACCTGAATGCCACTCCATGTCTGTATGAGGATGAAGACCACATCCTAACCCCACCCCGGTCTCATGCGTAAGAAGCTCCTAGAGCTTCATGACTGACTGGCACTACAAACTTCCCCTATATCGTCCAACAACCCTTGAGACCTATCACTACCCCCTAGGGAGTCTTGATGGTCCTGTACCATCAATGTTTGCACAAACAAAAGTTTTCCACATATAGCCATTATCTTTGGTGCCAACGACCAAATGGCCCCGATGCTCAACCTGACCTGTAATTGTTTGTCTAGGCTGATTCATCGACCTGGCCCTGACGCATTACCACCAGTCCATCGAGTACTATCGATCCAGACTTGGTACTGTGGTGAAATCACACAATCAATTTCATTAGTTATTTTCAAATCTCTTCATAATCAAATTTGTTTAGGAGCTCTTGCTCGTGCCCATTAGCCTTAGGCCCACTGCATGTGTTTTTCTAAAACTGGACATTTTGCCCCATGAGTTTAAAAACTGAGGTCGTTAGCCTATCTGAGCTATTTTAGATTCTGTCAAGAAGGTCTCCCAAATATTTTAAGCATTGTCACACAATTAGCGGATAACACTTCTGAAAGAAATTCATTTTTCAACTTCATTGCACCAACCGGGCGTGATGATATCTTTGCTTAAAACTTGTAGGGGGTTACTCCTTTCCTCAAGGAAACTCATCATACCAACTAGTATGATTATCTCTACTTACAATTAGTAAGTAACTTTTATCAGTTAAAGATAGTACTCCTCATGCCAACTGGGTATGAAGTTTGATAATCCCACTCATCCGATGACCGTGACTTGTTCGTCCCTAGTCGGTTTTCCATTTCTACACTAGGTTATTCCTTGCTGGCGTTTTGGGCTTTCGTATACCTACACGATTTGGGCATCCTTATTAATTAAGGTTTGGAATAACAGCCATCGTTTTTTCAAATATGAGCAACTAGACTCAAATTTGTTGGTTTATTGTACTTAGGTCCCTAAAGTTCATTTTCTTTAAAATTAGGTCCTTAAGGCTAACTTTTCCCCTAATTGAGTCCCAAGGCTTCGAAAATTTCCTTTGGGTCCTCAATTTACTCAAAATTGTGTGAGGTGCTCAAGTTTTCCAAATTTTTAATTTGGTCCCCAACTTTTCAAAAGTTACAATTTTGCCCATAGTTTCCAAAAAAAAAAATGCAATTTGACCCCAAATGTTCTAGAAATTGACCAATTAGTCCGTTAACATCTTTCTCATGGCCAATTGGCCTAAAATTTGAGAAATTGCAATGAGGTCCTGCAATGCTTCAAAATCCCCAATTTTCCTTAAAAAATTTCCCCCAATTTCTCCTCTTCAAACTAATCAAATTTGATTTATTTAAATTGGCCATTCAATTAAGTTTAATTGCTCCAATTGATGATATGGATCAATTTATACACTTACATATGATTCAATTGAGTTTTGAATTGCATGATTTGGGTCTGAAATGAGCTCAAATGGAGCTTCGCCGAAAAACTATTCGTAGAGAGAGAAAGCTTTCAAAGCTTACCGTCGAAGGTGCGGCAGTCCGAGCTCTTGATCGGGGGAGGTAGCTCTTGTGTTGAGGTTTTTTTAGGATCAAGAATTGCTACAATTGAAGTGTAATTGAGGGTGAATTTGGTTAGTGAAATTTGACAATTTCTCTCTCTAAACCCGGTCTGCAACTATTGAGAGGGGCCAAATTGGCTTACCTCTTAGCTGTGTAGAGGTTGTGTGAGGTCCAGGTGGGGGGAGGGGTGTTGGAGAGGCTTGGTTTGGCCAGAGGAGTGCTGAAGTCATGGCCCGACCCAGTTTGGTTCGATCCTCGTGAGCAAACTGCCACTTTCTCGGTTTATTAAGAGTTTTCCCTCATCTAAACCACGAGGAGTAAGGCGTCCTTTTTACCTATATCTTTACAGGAATAACATTAATCAAAACTAAATACATAAAAAATTATGTACTTGTCTTGCAAGTTTGGCTATAGGAATGTTCTTTAAGTTTGTTTTTCCTTGGTTACATGAAAAGAGTAAAGGGGGGAGGGTGAGTTCGACAACTTAGTAAATGGGTGTTGGGAGAGACTTATCATAAACCAAAATATATTTAATTGGAGTGTGCGAAACTTCTTATTTTCTTTGAAATTGTTATTTCCTCAAATTCCGGTTTTTAAAACATTTACCTAGGCAAGGGTGACATTTTCTTTCAAAATTTATTTTCCAAACCTTATTCCAAGGTTTTTTTTTCCAAGGATTCTCAAATCCTTTCCAAGGTTTTCATAACCTTTTTCCCATTTCCATATTAGGTGTGTTTCACAAACAACACACGCCCTTCATCAGGAAGCGTACACATATATTCGGGAGATGCAGTTACCCCAACTGCACCCACTTGTGGATCATAGTGTCTTTACCATCCACCCTGATAGAAGTCCCCGACTTCTATCCGGAGTCTGAGTGAATGTCTCTGACATCCTACACTTAGACCCAAAATAATTTGTGTCCATATGAGGATGGAGACCTCATCCCGACCCTACCCCGGTATTCTGTGCATGACGCTACATTGAGCTTCCCTAACTACTATCATGACAAACTGCCCTTATCACCACCATGTTGTCTAGTAGCCCATAGGACGCATCACTACCCCTCTTGGGCATCTTGATGGTCCCGAACATCAAGTACATGCACAAACAAAAGTTTTCTACAAAGCCATTTATCTTTGGTGCCACTGGTCTAATGACCCCGACCCTCAACTCGATTTGCAGTTGTTTATATAGACCGGTCCATCGACCTGGTCCTATCGCACTGTCACCATTCCATCGAGTATGTCGGTCCCGTCTTGGTACCTTAGAAAAATCTCATAATTCATTCATTAAGAATTTTCATGGTTTAAACATCATATTTGTTTACGAGCTCCTGCTCGTGCTAATAGGCCTTGGGACCATTGTACGTGATTTTCCATAACTGGGCTTTTTATCCCCTAAGTTTCAAAACCGAGGCCTCTGGCTTATCTGAGCTATTCCAACTCTCGTTAAGAAGGTTTCACAAAAATTTTAATAATTGGCACACAGTCAAGGGAGAACACTTTTGACAAAATAAAATTTTCCATCCATCACACCAACCGGGTATGATGACATCTCCGCTTACAACTGGTAAGCGGGTTTTCTACATCCTTCCAATAAGTCCATCATACCAACTGAGTATGATCTACTTACAACCAATAAATAGTTTTTCCGTGTAGTTCTCACATCACTCCAACTACCTAACCGGGTATGATATAAATAATCTACTCACTCGATATTAGCTATGTATTCCTTCTTAATTGGATTTTTGCCTCCACACAAGCTTATCCTTGTTGGAGTTCCAATCCTTCGTGTTCCTACAAGATTTGGACATCCTTTTGTTAACATTTGTCATGACAACTATCATTTTTCACGTATTTAAAAAATGCCCAAACTTTTTAGTTAATTGCATTTAGGTCCCCAAAGTTTTTTTTCCTTGACTTCAGGTCCGTAATGCTAACTTTTCCCCAAATTAAGTCTTGAAACTTTTAGAAATTCACTTTGGGTCCTCAATTTACTCAAAATCATTAAAGGGGTTCATGTTTTCCAAATTTCCAATTTGATCCAAATCTTTTTAAAAATTACCATTTTGCCCCAACTTTACAAAAATGACAATTTGACCCCAATTATTTTAAAAAATTGACCAATTGGTCCTCCAACATCCTTTTCATGGCCAATTGGCCCTCAATTTTGGGAAATTGCAATTTGGTCCCTTAATTTTACGAAATTCCCAAAATTTCCCTAATTTTCCCCTTCCAAACTAGTTGAATTTGATTTCATCAAATTGACCATTCAATTGGGGTTATTTACTCCAATTGAAGGTATGGATCAATTCCTACACTTCATACAATTCAATTGAGCTTTGAACCGCGTCATTTGGGTCCAAATTGAGCTCAAACAGAGCTTCACCGAAAAATTGAACTTAGAGAAAGAAAGCTTCGAAAGCTTATCGTCGGAGGTGTGATGGTCTGAGCTTTTGATCGGGGAAGATAGCTCTCTTCCTGTGTTATCCTCTAGCATCAAGAATTCTTATAATTGACCTCGAATTGAGAGAGAATTTCGTTAGTGAAATTCTACAGTTTCTCTCTCTAACTTCGACTTGCAACGATTGAGAAGGGCTGAATTGGCTTACTTTTCCGCTTAGTTGAAGTCATCTAAGTGCTAAGGGGACATTAGGAGAGCTTGGTTTGGCTGGAGGAGTGCTGAATTAAGTTGATTTCAGCTCGGCAAAAATAGGGTAACTTCAGTCCGCCGGAGTTGCAACACCGTTTGATTACGTCGACGCTTCTCCGGCAATCCTTGGATCAAATGGAGACTACCGTTGGGTAGCTAACTTCTCCCCGAATCTAAGGAACCCGAACTCGCCTCCTAAGTCTCAATAAAATGCCCAAGTTAGAGCTCTAGTTTGAGCTTCACTAGAAATTAGAGTAGTAGAGAGAGAGGAGTTTTCAGGTGTGAGGAGGAATAGAGAGGAGCTTTTTATATAGGGAGCTCGAAAACTCTTTGGCCGTCCGATTGGCAAATTTAAGGTGATCATTCATGGCTTGAAATGACCTAAATGGAGACTTTTCACCTTTACCGGTGCTGTTAGCTTTTCCAGCGAGTGAAAAGTGCTATCATCTAACGGAAGAAGTTGACACTGTTTCGAACCGGACCGAGTTGGTTCGAACTGTGTTGAATGCTTAAATTGTCGGTTCAGGCCCTATTCGACTGAGTTTTTTAAAATTAAAAATTCCTAAAATCATCTAAATTTATTCTCTATCCAATGGTGACTTCAATTCCCTAATTTGAATAATTTAAGCCACCTAGAAAATGAATTTATAAAATGGTTCAATAATGGTTCAAACCGGTTCAGGTCTGGTTCACCTGAAACGGTTTGGTTTTCTCTTCCAATTCATCCCAAAGTCCTTTTCTATGACTTTTATGACACTTTGGGTCACTCGGGATTGGTAATTTTCCAAATTTGCCCTTTCCCTAACGGTTGGGGTTCGTGAATCGGTTCGATTCTTTCTCTTGGTTTTGACCAGTTCTTTCCCCAGTTTTCTTATCCCGAAGGGGCAGGGTTTACAACTCTCCACTCCTTTTAGGAGTTTTGTCCACAAAACTTAATCAACATTTTTCACATTGGGATAAACTTCCCTTAATGTCAACTTGGACATGTTAACACTTCGGTTGTTCTTTGACTTAGCCCACTTTAAATCACACGCTTAAGGAGTTTCTTTTCCTTTACATTGTTTACTCCTTCCATGGACTTTATCATAACTAGTACGTATTGCCCGTGATTCCAAAGATTTATCCCTAGGTTCACATCTTCCTTTACTTAGGGCAAGATTCTTCCCCCTGAGGTTCTTACTCAAGATTTCTGGATTGGGAGTTCCAAGGTGCCAAATTGTTCTTGTGTCTAGTTATTCTCTTCATCGTCAAAACCCTTAGCTCGGTGTTCTTTCGAGCATTATATACTTGTTTTCACAAGTTTCAATGTTATTACCCCTTCGTCCTATTTTGACCCTTCTTTCATCCGTCATTTATTATAACTTCGGTCAAAATTATGTATGACCTCCATTATATTAAAATCTCAATTTCATTTCTTATTTTGTATCCAAGAACTTCCTACTATTGGTCTTATTTCTTATATTCCACCATATGTTTAGCTGTCCACTCTTTTTGGGCTCCATTTGCCGATCGTGGACCTCGACTAGTCTTGATATCAGTGGTTGTTTCTCTTATCCACTTCTAAAGTTGAGGGTTTACCTTTATGAGATTTCTCAGGTGTTCTTTCACCTCATCATGCTATTCATTTCCTCACCCTTCGTCACTTGGTCAATTACTTCTCAATTGTGACATTTATGCCTCCCAGGGTTTCCTTCCTTGGAAGAATCCTTCCCCTTCTTTCCCAAAATTCTTTTTTATTCGTCTGTGTGGATATCAAACCTTAAATTTACATTCCTGACATCTGTAGATGCCATCCCTCTTGTTTCCCTTTCTTTGGAGGTTGGGTGGATATGTCCTTAGACTTTTGTTTTACTTGTATCTCATTATAAATTTATTTTTGTAGGAAATGAAACTTCTATTTATCGTAATGATAGTGAATTACATGGTTTTGGCTATATTTGTCTAGGGGAGCTATGGTACTAGGATTATTCCGTGCTTCCTCCTGGGTGAGGTTGTATTCTCTAGCTAGTACCCTCAACATAGTGGCTATGTCTTGTTCTCCATCTAGTGCCCTTGGGTTCCCTTAAAGTGGTTGATGGTTACTTTGTTGTGTATTACCTGAAAGGGCTGGACAACTCTTTCCAAAGTATCCGAGTTATCCGCATTCAAAGCATGCTCGACACGACCCTTCATGATTTTTCCGGCACCTCGGGCAATAGGGGTTCTCCTTTGTGAGGTTGTACTTACCTCCCTTTATGGATGGTAACCGTCATTTCTCCTAAAGGGCTCCATTCTTGTCCCCCATCTTTGCCCACATGGCTCCTTTTGAATTCTCTGGTTGTTCTGTCCTTCCTCTTCCACCAGACGCTCACACTCATAGGCCATGCTGATGATGGTAGCCAAATCCGTGGGGCGTCCTAGTACTCCCATCCGGTCTCGTATATCCATATTGAGACTATCCTGGAATTGTTGGTAGATATCAGTCGGTTCGACTAAATGTGGAGCGAAAGATCTTAGCTTATTAAATATAGTCTCATACTTCGAGATGGTGTGGGATCCTTGTTGGAGTCGAGATATAAACCCCGCCCTTTGAAGTTAAGGAAAATTGGGGAAAGAAACGGTGAAACCATGTGAGAAAACCGAATCGGTTTACAAACCCCGATCACCAAGGAATGGACAAATTGGGAAATTTACAACTTCTAAGTGACCTAAAGAGTCATAAAAACCTTGGGAAGTGACCTTAGGATAATTTGGGAGAGAAAACCAGACTGATTTAAGTGAATCGGATTCGAACCAGATTGAACAAGTTTGGACAGGTTTGAACCACTATTGAACCGGATGCTAAATTCATTTTTCTAGGTGGCATAGAAAATTCAAATTGGAGAATTGAGGCCACCATTGGATAAAGAATGAATTTATAAAATTTTAATTAAAAAAACTCGGTCGAATCGGGTCTGAATTGGCAGGTTTAAGCATTGAACTAGGTTCGGACTGATTCGGAACAGTGTCGTCTTCTTCCTTCAGATGACGACACTGTTCACTCACCGGAAAATTGAATAGTGCCAGTGAAGAGGAAACATTTCCATTCAGTACGTTTTAGGCCATCATCTACTGCCATTAAGGTGCCAAACCGACGACAAAAGAGTCCCCGAGCTCTCTATGTAAAGAGCCCCTCTCCATTCATCCTCCACACATCTAAAAACCCCACTCTCATTCAGCTACTTAGTTTTCTTATGAAGCTTGAACCAGAGTACCGACATAGGGTATTTTTTGAGCCAAAGAAGATGTGGTCATGTTCTTTAGACTCAAGGAGAAGTCAGCTACCCGACAATGGCCTCCAATTGCTCTGAGGATCGTCGGAGATGCGCCGACAAGATTGAAAAGTGAAGCATCCCCGATAGACCAAAGCTGCCCTATTTCTATCGAGATGAAATCAGCTGTTTCGAGCCCTTCTCAAGCTAAACCAAGCTCTCCCAGCACTTCCTCAGCACTCATATGACCGAATTAGAGTGGAAAGGTAAGTCAATTTGGCTCCACTCTGTGAATTTCGATTGATGCTAGAGAGAGAACCAGTGAATTTTTACTGATCGAATTCTCCCTCAATTCGATATGAATTGAGGTGATTCTTAATTTTAGGAGAAACCTCAGGACGAGAGCTATCTGCCTAGATCAAAAGCTCGGACCGCTTCACCTCCAACGGTAAGCTTTCGAATCTTTCTCTCTAGACGTCCAATTTTCCAATTTAGCTTTGTTTGGGCTCATTCCTGTGTCAACTCATGCGATTCAAAGTGCAATTGAATCATATGGATGTGTAGAAACTCAATTCTACCTTCAATTTCAACAATTAACCTCGATTGATTGGTCAATTTGATGAAATCAAATTCGGTCAGGTTAAAAGGTCGGAATTGGGGGAAATTTTTTGTGGAATTTGGGAATTTCAAAAAGTTGAGGGAGTTAAGTGCAATTTCCTAAAATTGTGGCCAATCAGCCTTGGAAACAATCTTTGATGACCAATTGGTCAATTTTTGGAATTTTTGGGGTGAAATTTACGATTGTTATAAAGTAGGGGCAAAATGGTAATTTTGAAAAAGTTGGGGACCAAATTGGGAATTTGGAAAAGTTGAACCCATTTTTGTGATTTTGAATAAATTGAGGCCCCAAAGTAAATTTTAGAAGTTTTGGTACTCAATTTGGGGGAAAATTAGCATTAGGGATCTAAAGTGAAAGAAAAAGAACTTTAGAGACCTAATTGCAAATAATTGAAAAGTTTGTGTAATTTATTCATTCGTGATATAATAAAGGATATTAGGCTGAAGGCTAATGAACAAGGATGTTCATATTGTCTAGGAACATGAAGTACCAGAAATGCCAACAAAAACAAGCTCGGATGAAGGCAAAAAGTTGGTTAAGAGGAATTCACTACATTAATGGGTGAGTGGGAATTTTCACATCATACCTAGTTGGGATGATGTGTACCTTGGAATGTAAAACCACTACTAAGTGAAATTTTAACATCACACCTGGATGGAGTGATGTGGAAATTACTCAAAAAAACTACTTACTGGTTGTAAGTATATCATATCCGGTTGGTATGATGAACATCCCAAAAGGAAATAGAAAACACGCTTATCGGTTATGAGGAGAGATGTCCTCACACCCGATTGGTGTGATGGATAGATGAAAAAATTATTTTGTCAGAAGTGCTCTCCCCTAACTGTGTGCCACTGCTTAAAAATTTTGGGAGACCTTCTTGATGGGAGCTCGAGTTGCTCAGATAGGCTGGATTCCTCGATTTTGGAACTTAGGGGCTAAAATGCTCGATTTTAAAAATCGATTACAGTGGGCCCAATGCCAGTTTGCAGGAGCAGGAGCTCGTAATCAAACATGAAATTAAGCCATGAAAACTTTAATGAATGATGTGTTTGGCCATGGTACCAAGACAGGACTGACGTACTCGATGGAGTGGTGGTAGTGCGACAAGACACGTCGACGGACAAATAGAGACAATCAACTGTAGGTCGAGTTGTGGGTCGAGGCCATTGGACCAGTGGCACCATAGATTAAATGGCTTATGAGGAAAAATATTATTTTGTGCATGCATAGAGGTTCAGCACCATCAAGACGCCCATGAGGGGTAGTGATGCATCCTAGGGGCTACTAGACGATATGGTGGAGATAAGGGCAGTTTGTCGTGCTAGTATTGAGGGAAGCTCGACGTAGCTTCATGCGCATGAGACCGAGGTGGTGTCAGGATGAGGTCTCTGTCATCATACGAACACAAAGTTTTCTTTTCGGGATTGAGGGTCGGATGTCGCGTACATCAACTCATTCTCAAGGTAGAAGTGGATGGGTTTCTATCTATCTAGCCAGTAAAGTCACTCCAACGCCACAAGTGGGTGCAGTGGATGGGTTCCCTGCAAATGTGTGATCCCTTTATGATGAAGGGCGTGTGTTGGTTGCTAAGCACACTGTTTGTGGTAAATGATGAGTAATGGGTTTGAAAACCAAGAAATTGAGAAAGAAATAATTTTAAAGAAAATAAGATGTTTGGAACACTCCAATTCAAAAATTAATTTATTAAATTGATTATTTTTTAAATACCCATTCATTGAGTTGTAGAAACTCACCCACCCCTTTTATCCCTTTACAAGAATAGAGAAATAACTAGAAATAACACCTGGCCTTACCCTCTGTCAGGTATGCTTAATTATCTTGAGCTTACATTTTTATTGATATATGTTATTCTAGGGAAAAGGTTGAGATTATTCTTGGCTACTCTTAAATTATGGTAGGGGAAACTCCTCTTGAACTAAGAGCGGTGGCTTGTTCATGAGGATCCGACCAAACCGGGTCGGGCGTGACAACTTGAGTGGTATGAGAGCTAAGTTCCCTTGAAACATTATCAATATTATGCCCTAACATTAATCAAACTTTAACTATCGTGTAGAGAGGAGAATCACTAGAAAGTTCGTTGTGAAATCCAATCCTCCACCCATAACCCTTAAAAAGATACCTACCCCAAGGGAGGCAGCCATTCAACAGTTCTTAAAGGGCCTTATTGGAACCAGAAGGCATCACATACCCACCCAAGGCAAGAGGAACTTGTACCTCCTCCTAGGAGCACAACCTCTCCTCCAGCCCCACAACAACTGGAGACGAATCCAACCAAGAAGGAGGCCCGGGATAACTACTAGGATGCATATGCCACCTTCATAAAGGTCCATCAAGTACCTTCACCTACTCAACCTAGCTTCAATCAATCTCAATGGATGAAGTAGACATATGACTGCGAGGTAGAGGTATTAAGGCGGTACGGATTGGAGGCCATAACATGAAATTCGTCCCATAAGGGAATACGAATGGACCCCAATTAGTTCCTCAGGCTAACTCTTGGCCTATTACCCTAGGGGATTAGGGGATAGAAAAATTTTGTAATATGCCAAGAATGGCAAGAAAATATTTCTTGAATGAATGAATGTTATTTTTCTTGATAAAACTTATGAGTCTCCTTGATAAATTCAAGCAATAAGAGTATGCTAATAAAGATTAAAGTAAAAGGTAGAAATCTTTTAAGGAAGGAAAAACGAGTTATTTCTAGTTAACCTCAACCTTTAAAATTTTCCCTTAGAAGTACAATAAAATTTGGCAAGGAAGAGACTCTTAGAGTTCACCCAAGGAAGGAAAATCCTAACTAAGGAAAGGAAGAAGAAGTTTGGAACAAAGGGAAGTGAGCATCAAAGAGCATGGGATTAGTGAGAGTTTAAGGAGTTAAGGAAAGGCTCAAAGAATAAGAGTAAGGAAAACAACAAGGAATACATTGGTCAAAAGGAAACTAAAGGAATGGATCTAGTCAGAAAGAAAGAAGGAAGGTTATGTGGAACACTAGGGATGTTAAGACAATTAAGACAAGACAAGGAGAAAGTACGATAACAAGAAAGCCCCAAGAATAATGCTTACTTGGAAAGAGTTAGGATACAATTTCTTAAGACCACCATAAAAATAAGGGGACTTGTTGAAAGCAAGGATAAGGAACAAGAAGTGAGAAATCCAAAGTGAATAAACCATATAAGGATTTGTAAGTATAAGAAAAGAATAGAAGAAGAATTCTACAGAGTATTCGGGAGATCGAACATAAGAATCCCATAATGGAAGACCCTAGAAGAAGTATGAGAATAGGAAGTGGGATTGTCATGCCCGACCCAGTTTGATCGAATCCCCGTGAACAACACGCCACTTTCCTGATTTATTCAGGGTTTTCCCCACTTCTAAATCGTGGGGAGTAAGATGTCATTCTTACTTGTACCCTTCCAGGAATAACATTAATCAAATATGAATATAAATTTTACATACCTGCCTTAAGGTTCAGCTACCAATAAATCTTTAAGGTTGGTTTTCCCATGGTTTCCAGAAATGTGGTAAAGGGAGGGGCTGAGTTTGACAACTCAATAAATTGGAATTGGGTGAGAGTTTTCACAAAAATCAATTTCTTTAATTGGAGTTTGCCAGACTACTTATTTCATAAAAATGCTTTTCTTCAAATTTCGGTTTATTGAAACCTTTTTCCAAGGTTTCCCAATTCATTTCCAAGGATTCTCAAATCCTTTCCACGATTTTCATAAATTCTTTCCCATTTCTATATTCGGTGTGTTTAAAATACAATACATGCCCTTCATCATGAAGGTATCACACACATTTCACAAGATGCAGTTACATCAACTGCACCCACTTGTGGATTAGAGCGACTTTTCCATCCACCTTGATAGAAATCTCACACTTCTACCCGAAGTCTGAGTGAACGTCTCTGACTTTCTACCCTCAGACCCAAAAATACTTCGTGTCCATATGAGGATAGAGAACTCATACAGTCCCTACCGCGGTCTCTAGCGCAATGAAGCTATGTTGAGCTTCTGAAGACTATTGGTATGACTAACTGCCCTTATCTCCACTAGGTTGTCCAGAGCCGTAGAACGCATCACTACCTCTCTTGGGCTTCTTGATGGTCCCGTAACACAGTGCATGAACAAATCAACAAATTTTCACATAAGGCATATAATTTGTGGTGACACTAGTCCAACGGCCCCGACTCTCAACTAGACCTGCAAATTTTTGTCTTGACTATTCCGAATACCTGTCATGTCACACTACTGCTAGTCCATCGAGTATGTTGGTCCTGTCTTGGTACCATGGCCAAACAACTAATATACTTAAGTTTTCATGGCTTAATAATCATGTTTGTTTACGAGCTCCTGCTCGTGTCAACTGGGCTAGGGTCCACTATTTAAGATTTCCAAAATTGGGCATATTAACCCCCAAGTTCCAAAAATGAGGCCTCCGACCTATATGAGTTATTTGAGCTCCGTTCAAGAAGGTCTCCCAAAAATTTTAAGCAGTGGCTCACAATCAGGGGAGAGTACTTTCGACAAAATAAAATTTTCAATTGTCCATCATACCAATCGGGTATGATCTACTTACAACTGGTAAGTAGTTTTTCCGCATGATTTTCACATCACTCCTCTTAGGTGTAATGGTTAAAATACCACTTAGTAGTGGTGTTTTCATTTCCGAGGTGCTTATCATCCCAACTGGGTATGATATTAAATATCCCACTCACTCGATAATGCATTGATCTCCTCTTGATTGGTTCTTTGTCTTCACGTGAGCTTATCCTTGTTGGAGTTCTCGGTATTTCGTGTTCCTACATGATATTAACATCATTGTCCATTGTTCATTGTGAATGGATGGATTACTCAAACTTTTAGATTAATTACAATTAGGTCCCAAAAGTTTTTATTCTTTAACTTTTGGTCCCTAATGCTGATTTTTGCCAAATTGAGTGCCAAAACATCTAAATTTCACCTTAAAACGTTAATTTATTCATAATAACAAAAAGGGGTTAAAGCTTCCCAAATTTCCAATTTTGTCCCAACTATTCCAAAATTACCATTTTGCCCCTATTTGACAAAAAATGGTGATTTTTGCCCCAAAAATTTCAAAATTTGCTCAATTGGTCCCCCAATATCTTTATCATGCCCAATTAGCCCTTAATTTTATGAGATTGCACTTTAGTCCCTCAAATTATCGAAATTCCCAAATTTCCCACAAATTTTCGACCAACTTCAACCTTCTAACTTAGCCGAATTTGATTTCATCATATTGACCGATCAAATGAGTTTAATTGTTGAAATTGAAGTTATATTGGAGTTCCTACACCTTCATATGGTTCAATTGTACTTTGCATCGCACGATTTGTTGTCGAAATGATCTCAAATGGAGCTTCGCTGGAAAACTGGACTTAGAGAGAGAAAACTTCGTAAGCTTACTGTCGAGGGCGCGGTGGTCTGAGCTTTCAATCCGGGAAGATAGCTCTTGTCCTGAGGTTCCTTATAGGATCAAGAATTGCATCAATTGATGCCAAATTGAGTTAGAATTTTATCATCGAAATTCTGTTGGTTCTCTCTCTAGCACCAATAAAAAATTTATAGAGGGTGGCCAAATTGGCTTATCTTTCAACTCTAATTCGGCTGTATGAGGTCTGTGGAGGTGTTGGGACGACTTGGTTTGGCTTGATAAGGGCTCAAATTGGCTGATTTCTACTTCGGTTCATCGGAGCTATTTCACTGTTCGATCACGCCGACGCTTCTTCGACGACCCTCGGAGAAAATGGAGACTACAAGCGTGTAACTGACTTCTCCCCAAATCCAAAGAACCCGACCACGCCTTCTTTGGCTTAGAAAAATGCCCAATCTGAGTTCTGGTTTGAGCTTCATCAGAAATTGGCGTAATTGAGAGAGAATGGAGTTTTTAGCTAGGAGGAGGATGAATGAGGAGAGTCTCTTTATATTGGAAGCTCGCGGACTTCTTGGTCGTCCGATTAGAGCCTTAATGGTGGTCATTCATTGCCTGAAACTCCCTGGCCGGAGACTTTTCAGCTTCACTGTCACTGTTTGATTTTCCATCCAGTGAATAGTGCTGTTATATGAAGGAAGAAGACGATACTGTTCTGAACCGGACCGGTCTGAACTAGGTACAAAGCATGAACCTGTCGGTTTAGATCCAATTCGACCAAATTTTTCAAAGTTAAAAATTTCTAAATTCATCTAAATTCATTCTCTATCCAATGGTGGCCTCAATTCTCCAATTTTTATTTTCTAATCAACCTAGAAAAATGAATTTAGCATCCCATTCAATAGTGGTTCAAACCGGTCCAAACCGGTTCAATCCGGTTCGCATCCGGTTCACCTGAACCGATTTGGTTTCCATCTCCCGTTCATCCTAAAGTCCTTTTTCTTGACTTGTGTGACTCTTTAGGTCACTTGGGGTTCATAAATTTCCCGGTTAGCCCTTTCTTTATTGGTTTCAGTTCATAAACTAGTTCAATACAATTTGATCTAGTTCATCTAAACCGGTCTGGTTTTTATCTTCCAATTTGTCCTAAGGTTCTTTTCCAAGGTTTTATGAACCCTTTGGGTAACTAGAGAGTTGTAAATTTCTCAAATTACCTACTCTTTGATAATCAGGTTTGTGAATCGATTCGATGTTTCTCACTTAGTTTGACCGGTTCTTTTTCCCAGTTTTCCTTAAATCCAAAGGACGGTGTTTACAACTCTCCCCTCCTTTTAGGAGTTTTGTCCCCAAAACTAAATTTCACTCCAGGATAACTTCCCTTAATGTCAACTTAGAATGTTAATACGTTGGTCGTTCTTTCTCTTAGTCAACCATAAATCACACACTTAAGTAATTTTTTTTCCTTTATATTGTTTACTCCTTTCATGGAGTTTTATCATAACTAATATGTCTTGCTCGTGAGTCCAAAGGTATATCCCTAGGTTCACTTCTTTCTTTATTTAGGGCAAGATTCTTCCCCTTTGGGGTTCTTACTCAAGATTTCAGGATTGGGAGCTCCAAGATGCCCAATCATTCATGTGTCTAGTTATTCTCTTTATCGTTGAAACCTTTTGCTTGGTGTTCTTCCGAGCATTACGTACTTGTTTTCACAGTTTTCAGTGTTATTACCCCTTTATCCTATTTTAACCCTTCCTGCATCTATTATTTATTTCAGCTTCGATCCAAATTATGTTTGACCTCGTCATGCTTACCAACTGACTCTTCCTTACTTGAGTCACATTTTTCCTTGAGACTGTTGGGCTTACATGTCCCTTACAGCATGACATATTCTATAACATGTCTTTGACCAACTTTAATTTTAGAACACTTCTATAATCGTTGTTCTCAACCTTCCGACCTTTTGGAGATTATATTGCTTCCCATCTCCCTTCGTCCAATAGTATTTCTCGACTACCTTTAATCATTCGTCGACCTTAATTTCCTATTTCATCCCTTTACTTTCCTATCCAAGGTATACCCGATTGTCGGGTCTTACTTCGTATACTCCTCACCATGCCCACTCTATTACCCTTCTTTAGAGTGTAGTCTCCACTACTTCCCGATCCTTCTTAGGGTCTCGTTTATTCTCCTTAACCATCCTGTTGCTACTAGTTGCTTCCTTCTTTCTAGGTTCGTCGAAAATCTCTAATTGGCTTCTTTGCTCTTCCAATCAGGTAATACCTTGGATATCCCGACATACCCTTAACCACTTATGGTTCTTTATGAGGTTCGTTTATGTTGGTTTAAGCCTCTTAGTATCCATCTGGTGGTTCCTTAGCTTTGGAACTAACCTTTTTGAAGTCTCACTTCCTACTTGTATCCTCTACCTATGGATTCCCGTTATGGTTCAACCTCTCTAATGCTTCTTGGAGGCGTTTCCTTCTTTCCTTTTTATGGGGAGTCCACTTGTCATGGCGTCCTTTGATGCCAACTTCCTACTTAGCTGCTCCTTGGGTTTAGCTTACTCCTTGGGTCTTCCTAGTATGCTTCCTTAGGGTTTCCTTCTATAGAAGAACCCTTTCCCTTCTTTCTCAAAATTCCTTTTTATTCGTCTTTGAGGGAATCAAACTTTAACTTTCGTGATATCCTCGGATACCATCCTTCCTGCTTCACCTTCGAGGTTTGGTGGGAACTTCCATAGGATTTTCTTTTACTCGTATTTCATCACAAGTTTTATAAGAAATGGAATTTCTATTATAATGATGATGAATTATAAGGTTTTGGCCATATTGGTCTGGGGGAGCTATGGTAAGTACTAACTATAGTACTAGGTTCATCCTATGCATGTGTTTGGTTGAGGTTGTATACTCGTGTTGGTGCTCTTGATGTAGTTGATATGTTTTGTCCTCCGTCTAGTGCCCTTGGGTTTCCTTGAGGTGGTGGATGGTCACTTCGTTAGGTATTACCTCGAAGGGCTGGACAACTCTTTGCATAGTGTCCGAGTTGTCCGCATTCGAAACAGCTCGACATGACCCTTCATGAATTTTTCGGTACCTAGGGTAAGAGGGGTTTCTCCTTTGTGGGGTTGTACTTGTCTCTCTTTGAGCATGGTATCCGTCATTTCTCCTAAAAGACCCCATTCTTGTCCCCCATTTTTGTCTACCAGGCTCCTTTTGACCTCTCTGGTTGCTCTATCCTTCCCCTTCATTTTGGCCAGCTTGCCCTATCCAACGGCATCTTGTCTATACTGGACGTTCACACTCATGGGCCATGCTGAAGATGGCAGCCAAATCAATGGGGCATCCTAATACTCCCATTCGGTCTCTTATATCCATGTTGAGACCGTCCATGAACCATTGGCACATATCTGTCGGCCCGACTATGTTTGTAGCAAAAGGCCTTAGCACATTAAACTTAGTTTCATATTCTGATATAGAGTTTAGCCCTTGTTGTAGTCGGAGGAGATCTTGCTTCTTCTCATTAATTAGGTGAGGGGCCACATACACCTCTGCATATCTCTCCTCAAACTACTCCCAAGAGGGTGTGGAAGTATGCAAGCTCCGGACTTTGTCCAACTATCTTTTGGCACTACCCTCCAAGAATAATTCTGTCAGGATCACCATATCCTTTGGTGATATTCTTACTATCCCCATCAGCTTCTTGATGTTAGCCAGCCAATCCATGGTAGCTCCTGCATCTTTCTCTCCATGAAAAGGCTTACACCCCAGTTGATGGAGAGTCTTTAGATACTTGGGAATATCAACTTGAGGGCGATGATTAACAGGATGAGGATAAGTTTGCACTTCCTATGGTTCAGTCTGAGAGTTGCTGCCAACCTCAGGGATGAGGTTAGGTTACCCAAATACTCGAATGAACTCTTCATACAACCTCCAGTGTTCCAAGCTTGGTCCAAGTGGAACTATTTGGGTTTCTCGGGGAGTTTCTATTATAATGAGTGGCTGGGCAGTGTCGGGGATTGCAACCCTAGTTTTCTTGGTTCCTTTCTTGAGAACCATCTAAAAATTTTGAAATTATCCCTATTAATTATTATGTTTTCTAGTCTTAATAATGTATTTGAGGAAATAGACTCTGATACCACTCAAGTTGTCATGCCCCAACCCGATTTGGTTGGACCCTAGGAAAAACCTGTCACTCTCCTAGTTTATTTAAGGTTTTACCCTCTTCTAAACCATGGGGAGTAAGGCGTCCTTCTTACCTGTACCTTTCCTAGAATAACATTAATCAAAATTGAATATACATTTTATAAACCTTCCTTAAGGTTTGGCTACTGATAAATATTTAAGGTTGGTTTTCCCATGTTTTCCAGAAAAGGGGTAAAGGGAGAGGGTGGGTTTGATAACTTAGTGAATGGGTGTTGGGTGAGACTTTGCACAAAAATCAATTTCTTTAATCGGAGTGTGCTAAACTCCTTATTTCATAAAAAATACATTCCTTCAAATTTCGGTTTATCGAAACCTTTTTCCAAGGTTTCCCAATTCCTTTCCAAGGATTCTCAAATCATTTCCACTGTTTTCATAACCTCTTTCCCATTTCCATATTCGGTGTGTTTAACATACAACACACGCCCTTCATCATGAAGGGATCACACACATTTAGCAAGATGCAATTACGTCGACTACACCCATTTGTGGATCGGAGTGTCTTTACCATGCACCTTGATAGAAGTATCAAATTTCTACCCAAAGTTTGAGTGAACATCTCTGACATCCTACCCTTAGACCCCAAAATACTTTGTGTCCATATGAGAATAGAGACCTCATCTTGTCCTCACACCAGTCTCATGCGCAATAAAGCTATGTCAAGCTTTCAGAGCCATAGGACGCATCACTACCCCTATTAGGCGTCTTGAAGGTGCCATAACACAGTACATGTACAAATCAATAGTTTTTCGCATAAGCCATATAATCTGTGGTGCCACTAGTCCAATGGCCCCGACCCTCAACTAGACCTGTAGCTGTTTATCTTGACTAGTCCGAAAACCTGTCATGTCACACTGCCCCTATTCCATCGAGTATGTCGGTCCCATCTCAGTACAATGGCCAAACAACTCATTTACTTAAGTTTTCTTGGCTTAATAATCATGTTTGTTTACGAGCTCCTCCTCATGCCAACTAACCTAGGGCCCACTGTTCAAGATTTCCAAAATCGGGTATATTAGCCCCAAAGTTTGAAAACCGAGGCTTCCAGCCTATATGAGCTATTCGAGCTCTTGTCAAGAAGGTCTCCCAAAAATTTTAAGTAGTGTCACACAGTTAGGAGAGAGTACTTTTGACAAAATAAACTTTTCAACTGTCCATCATACCAACCGGTATGATCTAGTTACAACCGTTAAGTAGTTTTTCCGCGTGATTTTCAGATCAATCCTCTCAGGTGTGATGGTTAAAATACCACTTAGTAGCGGTGTTCTCATTTCCGAGGTGCTTATATTCCCGGCCGATTATGATATTAAATATCCCACTCACCCGATAATGGAGTGATCTCCTCTTTACCAGTTCTTTTTCTTCACACGAGCTTATCCTTGCTAGCATTCCCGGTATTTCATGTTCCTACACGATATGAACATCCTTGTCCATTATCTCTTGGTGTGATAGAATTCATTCATCGTGAATGAATGAATTACTCAAACTTTTCGATTAATTGCAATTAGTTCCTTAAAGTGCTTTTTCTTTAACTTTAGGTCCTAAATGCCGATTTCCCCCAAATTGAGACCCGAAAAACAAAAGGTGTTCAAGTTTCCCAAATTTTCAATTTGGTCCCCCAACTTTTCCAAAATTACATTTTCCCCCTACTTTACAAAAACGGTAAGTTTGGCCACAAAAATTCCAAAATATGCCTAATTGGTCCCCCATTATATTCATCATGCACAATTGACCCTTAATTTTATGAAATTGCACTTTAGTCCCTTGAATTTTTAAAATTCCCAAATTTCCCCCAAAGTTTCGCCCAATTTCAACATTCTAACTCAGCCGAATTTGATTTCATTAAATTGACCAATCAAAAGAGTTTATTGTTGAAATTGAAGTTAGATTGGAGTTCATACACCTTCATACGATTTAATTGTAGTTTGAATAGCACGATTTGATATCGGAATGAGCTCAAACGGAGCTTAGTCGAAAAATTAGACTTAGAGAGAGAAAGCTTTCCATCGGGGCTGCGATGGTCTGCGCTTTCAATCCAGGCAGATAACTCTTGTCTTGAGTTTCCTCCAAGGATCAAGAATTGCATCAATTGATACCAAATTGAGTGAGAATTTTGTCTTCAAAATTATACTGGCTCTCTTTAGCACTGATCGAAATTTATAGAGGGGAGCCAAATTGGCTTACCTTTCAGCTCTAATTCAGTTGTAGGAGGACTATGGAGGTGTTGGGAGGGCTTGGTTTGACCTAAGAAGGGCTAGAATTGGCTGATTGTAGCTCAGCCAAAACAGGGCATCTTCGGTCTACGGAGCTATTTCAATGTTTGATCACGATGGTGCTTCTCCAATGACCCTCAGAGCAAATGGAGACTACAAGCGTGTAACTAACGTCTCCCCAAATCCAAACAACCCGACCATGCCTTCTTTAGCTCAAACAAATGCCCAACCCGACCATGCCTTCTTTGGTTCGAGCTTCACCGAAAATTGGAGCAGTTGATAGAGAATGGAGTTTTCAAGTGGGAGGAGGATGAATGAGGAGGGGCTCTTTATATAGGAAGCTTGTGGACTACTTGGCCGTTCGATTGGAGCCTTAATGGCGGTAATTCATTGCCTTAAACTCCCTAGTCAGCAGAGACTTTTGAGCTTCACCAACGCTATTCGATTTTTCGGCGAGTGAATAGTGCTATCATCTAAAGGAGGAAGATGACACTGTTCCGAACTGGGTTAAAATCTTAAAGTGACTGGTTCAGGCCTAATTCGACTGAATTTTTCAAAATTAAAAATTTCTAAATTTATCTAAATTTATTCTCTATCCAATGATGTCCGCAATTCTTCAATTTGAATTTTCTAAGCCACCTAGAAAAATGAATTTATCATCAGGTTCAATAGTGGTTCAAATGGGTCGAAACCAATTCAATCCGGTTCAGATCCGCTTTACCTGAACCGGTTTGGTTTCTATCTCCAATTCATCCTAAAGTCTTTTTTCTAGAGAACCCAATTGAAGGAAATAACCCATAACAACCAGATCATCGGGAAATATAAACTACACTCCAAGAAGTATTGGGGATTAGTAAGGATCTTACCATAAATAGGGCAAAGGGATGGATACCAAAGACAAGAAGATTCGAGAGACAATCCTCTCAAAATAATTAAACTAAAAGGATAAAACTAGTGAGACAGTTAACGAATTGACCCTTGTCAAGGTCACAATCCTAATAAGGAAGGAAAAGATGGAAAGGCCAAAACCTTTAAGAAATAAGTATAGAGGAAAGCCATAAAGAGATCAATGTCTAAGACATGAGTAGCAACCTAAAAGCTATGAAAAGTTTAAATAAGCTTTATGCAGGATGATCAAGAGATTATGAAAAGAAGGAGGATGTGAACTCCAACTCTAAGAAATAGATGAATATTGGGTGCAAGTGAGAATGAATATGAGGTATACAAGAAGTAACCGTAGGGTCTCAAGGGTAATGTTGAGCAAGAGGGGATGGCATCAAGGAATGTCATTTAAGGTTAGACATTCACAATGGTAAAATTAGAAGAGAATTCTTGGAGAAAAAGAGTATAAAATTGACCAAGGAAGGGAACCTTGGGAAAACATATGTGTTCCAATTAGGAGGAAATGAAACAAACATAATATGAAAGAAAACAAGCTCTTCAAAGATGAGCTATTGTAGATGAAAGGATCAAGTGCAAAAGAAAAGTAAAGGGTCCAAGGGGTAAGTTAAACTCAAGTAACAGGTAATTTGGAAGACAATATCAAAAGATGCTATACATGTAAGAAAGGAACTAACTTGGAATAGAGAATCATGAAATGATCACGAGTGAGTAAGAATGGATTGAGAAAAAGAAAAGTCCTTAAGGGAAAGGACACCGCTAGGAATGAGGAATGATGTAAGGAAGGAAGAGTTTCAACATGTTAGTAAGTTATTGGAAAACTCAAAGACTTGAAATTTGAAAGACCCAATAAAGAAGTTGGGAAAAAGATGATTATGAAAGGAAACCAATATGGTTATAAAGGATATGACGTCAAAGGCAAAATGAACGATTTGATAACAATGATGATAGTCAAGAAATACCTCTAGATGAAAAGATGGACAATGTTATACCATCCCTAAAAGATAAAAAGATTGAAAATAACCATTATGGAAGTGCTTTAATAATGTTAAATGGTCAAACACAAGTTCTAAAGAACGTTGTGCTGTGACAGACATGTAAGCCCAACTGTCCCAGGGAAATATGACTCAGGTAAGGAAGAGTCCATTAATTGAGCACGACAAGGTCAAACATTAAATTTGGAACAAAGTTGTAATAACCAACGAATGAGGGAAGGATCAATGTAGGATGAAAAGGTGATAACACCAACACCTGGGGAATCATGTACGTGGTGCTTGAACGGACATTGAGCTAAGGAGGTCAACAATAAAAAGAATAACTGGATACAAGAATGATTGTGTATTTTGGAATTCCCAATCCTGAAATGATAAGTAAAGAATCTGAAAATGGAGAAATAATGCTTTAAGGAATGACGGATGTGAATTTAAGGATATGACCTTAAACCTTCCAATGAGATAGATTTAACTAAAGTAAACTCCATGGAATGAAAAGTAATGGAAAGGAAAAGAAAATCTTAACTGTATGTTATATAAGGGATGAATGAGAAAAACCGTGAAGGTAGAATGTCTATGAACAAAAAATTGACATCAAGGGAAGTCCCTTGCTGTGCAAAAAATGTTGAATAAGTTTTGGGAACAAAACTCCTAAAAGGATGGGAGAGTTGTAAACCTCACCCTTTACAATTAAGAAAAATTGAGGAAAGAAACGGTCAAACCAAGTGAGAAAATTAAACCGGTTTACAAACTCTGATCACCAGGGAACGGACAAATTGGGAAATTTACAACTGTTGAGTGACCCAAAGAGTCACAAGAACCTTAGGAAGGGACCTTATGACAATTTGGGAGAGAAAACTATACCAGTTTAGGTGAATCAGATCTAAACCAGATTAATCTAGCTTGGACCGGTTTGAACCACTATTGAATCAGATGCTAAATTCATTTTTCTTGGTGGCTTAGAAAATTCAAATTGGAGAATTGAGGCCACCATTGGATAAAGAATAAATTTAGAAATTTTTAATTTTGAAAAGCTTGGTCGAATCGTGCCTGAACCCGCCAATTTAAGCGTTGAACCCGATTCAGATCGGTCTGGTCGGTTCAGAACAGTGTCGTCTTCTTCCTTCAAATGACAAAACTGTTCACTCATCGGAAAATGGAACAGCACCGGTGAAGAGGAAACATTTCTGTTCAGTACATTTCAGGCCATCAATGACTACCATTAAGGTGCCAAACGGACAACCACAGAGTCCCTAATCTCCGTATATAAAGTGCCTCTCTCCATTCATCCTCTACACACCTAAAAAACACACTCTCTCATAGCTACTTAGTTTTTCAATGAAGCTCGAACTAGAGCTTGAGGAGAAGTCAGCTACCCACGGTGGTGTCAAATTGCTCCAAGGATCGCTGGAGAAGCATCGGTGAGATCAAACAATGAAGCAGCTCCGAAGGACTGAACCTGCCCTATTTCTATCGAGCTAAAATCAGCCGATTCGAGCCCTCCTTAGGCTAAACCATGCTCCCCCAACACTCCCTCAGCCTTCATAATTAAAGCGGAAAGGTAAGCCAACTTGGCTGCCCTCTATGAATTTTGATCGGTGCTAGAGAGAGAACCGACGAATATTTACTGACCAAATGCTCTCTCAATTTGACATGAATTTAGGTGATTCTTGAATTTAGGAGGAACCTTAGGATGAGAGCTATCTACCCATACCAAAAGCTTGGACTGTCTTACCCTCGACAGTAAGCTTTCAAAGCTTTCTCACTCTACGTCTAGTTTTCCGACAAAGCTCCATTTGAACTCGTTCTAGGGTCAATTTAGGCGATTCAAGGTGTAATTGAATCTCATGGATGTGTAGGAACTCAAATCCGCCTTCAATTTCAACAATTAACCTCGATTGGTCGGTCAATTTGATCAAATCAAATTCGGCCAGTTTGAAAGGGGGAAATTTTTTGGGGATTTTAAAAATTTGAGTGATTAAAGTGCAATTTCCTAAAATTGAGGGCCAATTGGCCATGAAAAAGATGTCGGAGAATTAATTGGTCAATTTTTAGAATTTTTGGGGTGAAATTTACCATTATTGTGATGTAGGGGCAAAATGGTAATTTTGGAAAAGTTAGGGACCAGATTGGAAATTTGGGAAACTTGAACCCTTTTTTGTGATTTTGAATAAATTGAGGTCCCAAAGTAAATTTTAGATGTTCCAGGACTCAGTTTGGGGGAAAATTGGCATTATGGACCTAAAGTTAAAGAAAAAGAACTTTAGGGAACTAATTGCAAACAATTGAAAAGTTTGGGTAATTTATTTATTTATAATGAATGAAGGCTATTAGGCCAAAGAATAATGAACAACGATGTTTACATCATGTAGGAACATGAAAAAACAGAAATGTCAGTATTGACAAGCTTGCGTGGAGGTAAAGAGTCTATTGAGAAGAATTTACTACATTAACAGGTGGGCGGGAATTTTCACATCATACGAGGTTGGGATGATGAGTACCTCGGAATGAAAAACTACTACTAATTGAAATTTTAACATCACACTTGGATGGGGTGATATGAAAATTATGCGGAAAAACTACTTATCAGTTGTAATTAGATCATACCTAGTTGGTATGATGAACTTCTTGGAGGGAAGTAGAAAATCCGCTTATTGGTTATGAGCGAAGATGTCCTCACACACGGTTAGTGTGATAGACAAATGAAAAAAAATATTTTGTCAAAAGTGCTCTCCCTAACTGTGTGCCACAGCTTAAAAATTTTGGGAGACCTTCTTGATGGGAGCTCAAATATCTTAGATAGGCCAGAGGCCTCGATTTTGGAACTTGGGGGCTAAAATTCTCGATTTTGAAAATCTCGTACAGTGGTCACAAGGCCAGTTGGCATGAGTAGGAGCTCATAAAAAAACATGAGATTAAGCCATGAAAACATTATTGAATGATGTGTTTGGCCATGATACTAAGACATGACCTACATACTTGATGAACTAGGGGAAGTGCGATAAGACTGGTCGACGGACCAGACGAGACAAATAGTTACAAGTTGAGTTGATGGTTGGGGCCTTTGGACAAGTGGCACCAAAGATTAAATGGATTATGAGGAAAAGTATTGTTTTGTGTATGCACTGAGGTTCAGGACCATCAAGATGCCCAAGAGGGTAGTGATGCGTCCTACGGGCTACTTGATGACATGGTGGAGATAAGGGCAGTTTGTCGTGCCAATAGTCAAGGAAGCTCAACGTAGCTTCATGTGCATGAGATCGGGGTGGGGTAGGGATGAGGTCTCTGTCCTCATACAGACATAGAGTTTTCTTTTCAGGATTGAGGGTTGGATGTCGCATACATCCGGTCATTCTCAGGGTAGAAGTGGACATGCTTCTATCTAGGTGGCTGGTAAAGTCGCTTTGACGCCACAAGTGGGTGCAGTGAGGGGCTGCCCTACGAATGTGTGATCCCTTTAGGATAAAGGGCTTATGTTGGTTGATAAATACAATATTTGTGGTAAATGATGAGTAATGGGTATGAAAATTGAGAAATTTGGAAAGAAATAATTTTAAAGGAAATAAGGAGTCTAGCACACTCCAATTCAAAAACTTTTTTATTGAATTTTTTTAAATACCCATTCATTATGTTGTAGAAACTCACCCACCCCTTTTATCACTTTACATGAATAGTGAAATGACTTCAGATAACACCAGGCCTTACCCTCTATCAGGTATACTTAATTATCTTTAGCTTACCTTTTAATTGATTTATTTTATTCCAAGGAACAAGGTGGAGATTACATTTGGCTCCTCCTGAATTAAGGACGGGGGAAACCCTTCTTGAACCAAGGGAGCGGTGGGTCCTTCATGGTGATATGACCAAACTGGGTCGGGGCGTGACACAGGAGAATTCTTATTTTTTCTCGTTTATCAGATGCCGAGCTAAGTATTCCTCTGAATACCTTTCCTCGAATTCCTCCTAGGTGGGTGTGGTAGGACGCAAGCTTCTGACAATATCCCATGACCTCTTCGCACTGGCTTCTAGGTAAAACTCGGCCAGGTTTACCATATCTTCTGATGAAATCCTAACTATCCGCATGAGTTTCTTGATTCCAGCTAGCCTGTCCATAGCAGCTCCAGCATCCTAACTATCGGTTGTCAAGGTTGTGCAGTTTGAAAGGTGACTCCTCTACAAGTATGTGGCCACCTGAATCACCTCCATTAGTGGCATGTAGATCCTGCAATATGCATTTTAGTCAGCTCAACCAATTGACCTGTGATTTGAAATTTAGATTATTTTATTCTTACTTAAACCTTGCTCAAATTAGGAAAGGCCAAATGCTATGGAACTCTGGTGGTACAAGGGACTCACCAAATTTTTCATAGCTCATGAGGGTTGTCAGAATTGGCCTTTGAAATAGTTGCCTTGTTTCTAGTTAATGGAGATCATGTACAGTGTGATCTTGCCTGTGACTATAGAGAAGTAGTTGAGGGTTGAGATAGGTGGTGAAGGAAAGTTGAGGTCCTTATATTTCCTAGGGTACTAAGTCCGTCATCGGAGGTGGTCGAATGGCAGAGCTAAGCTCTTTGGTAGTCGAGTCGCTCGAGGTGGGAGCAATATAACTTTTAGAGCGATTTCTTAGCAAATTCTGATGAGGGAACATCTAAGCTTTATTTGAACGTGTTCTAGACTTACATGGGTATCTATCCATAGCCTTCTTTCTTCATTCCAATGCATATTGCTCTAGGAATGAATTAATTTCCCAAAATAGTGGATTCAGGTTGTCTAGGTGACTCATCGAGTAAAAACAAGGGAATCCAGTTAAATTATTGGATGAGGAAGATGACACACTGTGGTTGTGTGTGCATGCCCGGTATCACACACCGATTTGTTTTCACTATAGTGAATGGTTTTTGATGAATTTCTCAAACAATTTGGCTGTTTTTGTCTTGGTTCACACCTTTTTTGACTGGTTGTGAAAACAATGTCCCTTTATAGATAAGAAAACTAGGAAAAGAACCAGTCATTTCAAAAGAGAAAACAAAGCCGGTTCATGAACCATAATTGATAAATAAAGAGCAAAATGGGAAAATTGACAAAACCCAAGTGACTCAAATAGTCATAAAAGTCATGGAAAAGAACCTTGGGACAAATTGGAAGAGAAAACCAGATTGGTTTAGCGTGAACCGGTTTGAACCATACTTGAACTAATTTCTAAATTTATTTGTTTTGGTGGCTTAAAATATGCAAATTGGTTAATTAAAGCCACCATTAGATAGAGAATGAATTTAGATTAATTTATAATTTTTTTTGAGAAACCCGGTTGAATCGGGCCTAAACCGGCCAATTTATGCCATTGAACCCAGTGGTACCAGTTCGGCCCCGATCAAAACATTGTCATCTACTTCCTCAGGATGACAACAATGTTCATAAATGCAGAAAACGTATATCTCCGGCAAAGATGTAAGTACTCCGATCAGGCCATTTTTGGGCGAGGATAAGCTCGACCAAAATTGAAAGTGGTCGGACAGAGGGTCCTCAAGCTCCTTATATAAAGAGCTCCTCTCCATTCATCCTCCACCCACCTCAAATCCCCATTCTCCCTCAACTACTCCATTTTATAGTGAAGCTCAAACTAGAGCTCCAACTTGGCAGTTTTCTTAGCCTCAAAAGGCAAGGTCGAGTCATTTAAACTCCAGGGAATGTCAGCTACCTAATAGCAACTTCCTTTCAACCCGAGGACCATCGGAGAACCATTGGTGGAATCAAATAGTGAAGCAACTCTAATGGACCAAAGCTGCCCTGTTTTGGCAGAGCTAAATTTGGCCAAATTCAGTTGTAAACCCTACCCCTTTAGGATACGAAAACTAGGGAAAGAATCGGTCAAAACCATGAGAAAGAATCGAACCAGTTCATGAACCCCAACCGTTAGAGAAAGGGAAAATTGGGAAATTTACAAATCCTGAGTGACCTAAAGAGTCATAAAAGTCATGGAAAAGCACTTTGGCATGAATTGGAAGAGAAAACCAAACCGGTTCAGGTGAACCGAATCTAAACCGTATTGAACCGGTTTGAACCATTATTGAACCAATTTCTAAATTCATTTTTCTATGTGGCTTAAAATATTCAAATTGGGGAATTGAAGCCACCATTGGACAAAGAATAAATTTAGATCAATTTAGAAATTTTTACTTTAGAAATTTTTACTTTTAGTAGAGAGAGAGAGGAGTTTTTAGGTGTAAGGAGGCAGAACCGAGAGGAGCTCTTTATATAGGGAGCTCCGGAATTCAATGGCCATTCGATTCGCACCTTTAATGGAATCATTCATGGCCTGAAATGCTATGAACAAAGGCTTTTCACCTTTGTCATCACTATTAGCTTTTCTAGCAAGTGAACAGTGGTGTCATATGAAGAAAGAAGACGACATTGTGTCGAACCGAATTAGACCGGTCCGAACCAGGTTAAATGCTTAAACTGGCCGATTTAGACCCTATTTGAGTGAGTGTTTCAAAAGTAAAAATTTCTAAATTGATCTAAATTCATTCTCTGTCCAATGGTGGCTTCAATTCCCCAATTTGAATATTTTAAGCCACATAGAAAAATGAATTTAGAAACTGGTTCAATGATGGTTAAAACCGGTTCAATACGGTTTAGATTCGGTTCACCTGAACCGGTTTGGTTTTCTCTTCCAATTCATGCCAAAGTGCTTTTCCATGACTTTTGTAACTATTTAGGTCACTCAGTATTTGTAAATTTCCCAATTTTCCCTTTCTCTAATAGTTGAGGTTCGTGAACTGGTTCGATTCTTTCTCTTGGTTTTGACCGATTCTTTCCCCAATTTTCTTATCCCGAAGGGGCAGGGTTTACAACTGAATTTGGCCAAATTTAGCTCTGCCAAAACAAAACAGCTTTGGTCCATTGAAGTTTCTTCACTATTTGATTCCACCAATGGTTCTCCGACGGTCCTCGGGTTGAAAGGAAGTTGCTATTAGGTAGCTGACTTTCCCCAGAGTTTAAAGGACTCGACCTTGCCTTTTGAGGCTAAGAAAACTGCCAAGTTGGAGCTCTAGTTTGAGCTTCACTGTAAAATGGAGCAGTTGAGAGAGAATGGGGATTTGAGGTGTGTGGAGGATGAATGGAGAGTAGCTCTTTATATAGGGAGCTCGAGGACCCTCTGCCTGACCACTTTCAATTTTGGTCGAGCTTATCCTCGCCCGAAAATGGCCTGATCGGAGTAGTTACATCTTTGTCGGAGATATACGTTTTCTGCATTTATGAACATTGTTGTCATCCTGAGGAAGTAGATGACAATGTTCAATCGGGGCCGAACCGGTCCGACTGGGTTCAATGGCGTAAATCGGCCGGTTCAGGCCCGATTCGACCAGGTTTCTCAAAATAAAAAATTTACAAATTAATCTAAATTCATTCTCTATCTAATGGTGGCTTCAATTTCCCAATTTTCATATTTTAAGCCACCAAGAAAAATAAATTTAGAAATCGGATCAAGTATGGTTCAAACCGGTTCACGCTAAACCAATCTGGTTTTCTCTTCCAATTTGTCCCAAGATTCTTTTCCATGACTTTTATGACTATTTGAGTCACTTGGGTTTTGTCAATTTTCCCATTTTGCTCTTTATTTATCGGTTATGGTTCATGAACCGGCTTTGTTTTCTTTTTTGAAATTACTGGTTCTTTTCCTAGTTTTCTTATCTATAAAGGGACATGATTTTCACAACTAGTCAGAAAAGGTGTGAACCAAGACAAAAACAGCCAAATTGTTCGAGAAATTCATTAAAAACCATTCACTATAGTGAAAACAAATCCGTGTGTGATACCAGGCGTGCACACACAACCACAGTGTGTGTCATCTTCCTCGTCCAATAATTTAACTGGATTCCCTTGTTTTTACTCGATGAGTCACCTAGACAACCTGAATCCACTATTTTGGGAAATTAATTCATTCCTAAAGCAATATGCATTGGAATGAAGAAAGAAGGCTATGGATAGATACCCACGTAAGTCTAGAACACGTTCAAATAAAGCTTAGATGTTCCCTCATCAGAATTTGCTAAGAAATCACTCTAAAAGTTATATTGCTCCCACCTCAAGTGACTTGACTACCAAAGAGCTTAGCTATGCCATTCGACCACCTCCGACGACAGACTTAGTACCCTAGGAAAGATAAGGACCTCAACTTTCCTTCACCACCTATCTCGACCCTCAACTACTTCTTTATGGAAGGTTAGACCATGGGTCGAGTTACCAAGTAACGAGTCTAGTAACCGGGTCCCGGAAGGGCTAAATAGTAAAACCATAGAAACAACACGTTAGGTTGATTTGTTAATGGTTAGAATTGATGCTGACATTATTATTGCTTAACCTTTTGGAGAATGCAAGAAGCACGTTAGCGGAACCAATAATGACTTATGGGAGCCTCGCGGAACAAACAAGTTCCGGGTAAAGAGGCGAGTGGGTGTTAATGATGAGTTCGGTTGGACCGACCGAAGCATAATTAAATATGCTTGTTGATTGTAAACCATGAGTACAAAGCAAGACTTAGAACACATATAAGAAGTGCAAATTGAGTAAGTCCATGCCCATTAAAACAAATACAATTTTAAAGGTTAAACAAACAACTGATCATGAGATTGGAGTAAATGGCATGCACACGGTTCGACCATGTCGTACCCCTCTATTTTGGGAATAAGTGGGGGAAAGAAGTCTAGAAAGGGCAGAACTAATCGAGGATGCCGCGGAGAAGATAAAACTAATAAGGAGTCACCTAAAGACTTCACAGGACAGGAAAAAGTGTTATGTGGATCATCGAAGGAAAGATCTGGAGTTTGAGGTAAGAGATCAAGTATTTCTCAAAGTGTCCCCATGGAGGGGAATACTTAGGTTTTAGCAAAGAGCAAAGTTGAAACCAAGGTACATTGGTCCATATCCCATCATTCAAAGGATAGGACTAGTGGCCTATATATTGGAACTACCTCTAAACCTATAGAGAATATATGATGTATTCCATATATCTGTGCTTCGGAAGTATCAGCCTAATCCTAGCCATGTATTGGACCGACCTCCACTAGAACTTTTAGAGAACCTAACCTATCAAACAGAACCAGTACGAATCATTGACCGGAGGGATAAGAATTTAAGGAATAAGAGGATTCCTATGGTCAAGGTTATGTGGCAGAACGAACCCGTGCCGGAAGAGACATGTGAAACTAAATGTGTGATGAGATATAATTACCCTAAATTATTTAGCATGTAACTATTTTGGGGGAAAAAACCCTAAAAGGAGGGGAGAGATGTAAACCCCGTCCTTTGATAATAAGAAAACCAAGAAAAAATAGGTCATTTCCAATTTAAAAACTGAATCAGTTTACAAATCAAAACCGAGAGAGAAAGGCAAAACTGTGAAATTTATGGATCCCGAGTAACCCAAATAGTCACCAAAGTCATGAAAAAAGGACTTTAGGATGAATTGGAGATGAAAACAAAACTGGTTCAGGTGAACCGGATCTGAACCAAATTGAACCGGTTTAGACTATTTTGAACCCCTATTGAACCCGATGCTAAATTCATTTTTCTAAGTGGCTTAGAAAATTCAAATTGGAGAATTGAATCCACCATTGAATAGAGAATGAATTTAGATAAATTTAGAAAATTTTCATTTTGAAAAATTTGGTCGAACCGAGCTCGAACCAACCAGTTTCAGCTTCAAACTAGGTTTGGACTAGTTCGGTTCAGTTTGGATCAATGTCGTCTTCTTCCTTCAGATGACAATACTATTCACTCGCTGGAAAATCGAGCAGCACTAACGAAGATGAAAAGTCTCTAGCCAAGGAGTTTTAGATAATGAATGGCTGCCATTAAGGCACTAATCGGACTGCAAGAACTCCGTGAGAATCCTATATAAAGAGCCCTTTGTCATTCGCCCTCCTAACATTTGAAAACTCCATTCTCTCTCGGTTCATAAACTGGTTCAATCCAATTGGATCCGATTAATCTAAACCGGTCTAGTTTTTCTCTTCCGATTTGTCCTAAGGTTCTTTTCCAAGGTTTTATGAACTTTTTGGATCACTTGGGAGTTGTAAATTTACAAAATTGCCCGTTTCCAAATGATTGGGTTTGTGAACTGGTTCATTTTTCTCACTCGGTTTGACCAGTTCTTTTCTCAGTTTTCCTTAACTCAAAAGAGTGGGGTTTACAGACCTGCTTTGAAAGAACATAGAATCCAAATAAAGATTTCAGATTAATCTAGCGAAAGGAAACAACTAGTAACAACAAGATACTTAAGGGGAATAAATGACACCTTAAGAATGATTGAGATGGAAACCCTAAAGAGGGCAATGGGATGGGCATTAAGGACAAGAAGACTCGAGAGACAACTATCTCAAAATAATTAATCAAGGAGAATAATAGGAATGAGGCAGTTAATGAATTGACCCTCATGAAGGTCAAAACTCAAGTAAAGAAGGGAGAGGTGGAAAGGCCAAAACCTTTGGGAAATAAGGATGAAGGAAAACCTTAAAGAGATCAATTACCAAGACATGATTAATGACCAAAAGCTGTGAGAAGGTTAAGTAAGCCTCTCGCAAGATGATCAAGAGATCTTAAAACAAAGAGGATGTGATGTCTCGCCTCGACCTGGTTTGGTCGGATCCCTATGATCAACCCGCCGCTCCCTTGGTTTAAGAAGGGTTTCCTCCTTTCTTTAATCAAGAGCAGTGAGGCAAAATTTCAACTGTGTTCCCTAAAATAACATATATCAATAAAATGCAAACTTAAAAGAAATTGAGCATACCTTATAAAGGGAAAATCCTAGTGTTATCTCTAGTCATTTCTCTATTCCTGAAAAGGGATAAAAAAAAGGTTGGTGAGTTTATACAACTAGGTGAGTGGTTATCTGAAAAAGAGTTTCAATAAAATAGTTTTTAATTGGAGTGTGCCAGACTCCTTAATCCCTTTAAGATTATTTCTTCCTCAAATTCTCGATTTTCAAAACCATAATTCATCATTATAATTAATCGGTGTGCTTAACAATTAAAACACACCTTTCATCATAAAGGAGTTACACATTCACAGGGCAGCCTATCACGCCCCGACCCGGTTTATTAAAGGGTTTCCCCTTATTATAATCCATAAAGAGTAAGGCGTCCTTTAAACCTGCACCATTTCCTGGAATATCATAATCAAAACTGCATGAAATTTTAAACTTTACATACCTGCCTTATAGGCATCTTAGTTGATTGTCTTTCAGGGTAGGCTTTCCAGGATTTTATGAAAGGAATATAAGGGAGTGGGTGAGTACGACTACTTAGTGAATGAGGTTTTAAAGGTCTACTTTTAACTTTTAAGAAAAACATTTATATGGAGTGTGCCAGACTCCTTTCTTTTCAAAAATCCCTTCATTTAAAAATTTGGATTTTTCCATTATTTCTTAGTTACCGGTGTGTCATCACCCAACACACATCCTTCATCATGAAGGTTACACACATTCGCAAGTCAGTATCACTACTGAACCCGCTAGTGGCATTGGAGCGACTTTTCCTGCCACCCGGATAGAAGTACGACCACTTCTACCCTAGGAATGGGTGGATGTACGCGACATCCGACTCACAATCCTGAAATCACTTCTTCGTGTCCGTATGAGGATAGAGACCTCATCCTGTCCCCACCCCGGTCTCATGCTCTTGGTGCTACTCCAGATTTCGCATAGACACCTGGAACGACAAACTGTCCTTATAGCCACCAGGTCGTCTAGTGCCCTTAGGATGCATCACTACCCCTCATGGGTGTCTTGATGATCCCATACTCACAGTGCATGCACAAACAATGTTTTCTCATATTGCCATGTAATCTATGGTGCCACTGGTCCAACGGCCCCGACTCTCAACTCAACTTCCAGTTGTTTGTCTTGACTGGTCCGTCGACCTGTCATGTCACACTGCCACTGGTTGACTGAGCATATCGGTCCTATCTTGGTACCATGGCCAAAAAATTCACTTATTAAGTTTTATGGCACATATGTCATGTTCGTTTACGAGCTCCTACTCATGCCAACTGGCCTTGGGCCCACTGTACCAGATTTTCAAAATTAGGCATTTAGCCCCCAAGTTCCAAAACCGAGGCCCCTGGCCTATTAGAGCTATTCGAGCTCCCATCGAGAAGGTTTCCCAAATTGTTTAAGCATTGGCACACAGTCAGGGGAGAGCACTTCCGACAAAAATAGGTTTTTACTGTCCATCATATCGACCGGTATAAGGATATCTCCGTTCATAATCGATGAACGGGTTTTCAACTTCCTCCAAGGAACTCTCATCATACCAACCCGGTATGATCCACTTACAACCTGTAAGTAATTTTTTTGCATAACTTTCACATCACTTTCTCTAAGTAGTGATGATTAAAAATACCAATAAGTTGTGGGTTTTTTTATACCGAGGTACTTATCATCCCCAACTAGGTATGATGTTAGTAAACCCACTCACCCGTTAATACTGTGAATTCCACTAGATCGGTTCTTGGTATTCACACGAGCTTGTCCTTGCTGGCGTTCCCGGTACTTCGTGTTCCTACATTCATTCCAAATGAATGAGAAAGTCAAACTTTCATTTATTTGCAATTAGGTCCCTAAAGTTATTTCTCCTTAACTTTAAGTCCCAAATGCTAGTTTTTCCTCAAATTGAGTCCCAAAACTTCTAAAATTTATCATAGGACCTCAATTTATTCCATTTCACAAAAGGGGTTTAATTTCCCAAATTTCCAATTTGGTCCCCTAACTTTTCCAAAATTACCATTTTGCCCTTCCTTTACAAAAATGGTAAATTTTGCCCAAAAAATTTCAAAATTCCTCAATTGGTCCTCCAACATTATTTTCATTCCCAATTGACCCTCAATTTCATAAAATTTCATTTTGATCCCTTGAATTTCGAAAATCCCCAATTTTCCCCCAATTCCAACTTCTTAACACAGTCGAATTTGATTTCATCAAATTGACCCATCAAACGTTTCAAATTGTTGAAATTGAAGTTGAAATTGAGTTTCTACATGTTCATACAATTCTTTAGAAATGTGAATCGCAAGTTTTAATGTCGGGACGATCTCAAACGGTGCTTCGCCAAAAAATGAATTATAGAGAGAGAAAGCTTCGATTACTCATCGGTGAATGCACGACGGTCCGAGCTTTCGATCTGAATAGATAGCTCTTGTCCTGAGGTTTATCCTAGAATCAAGAATCGCATCAATTGATGCGGAATTGGATTAGAATTTCATCATTGAAATTCGGTTGACACTCTCTCTAGCACCGATCGAAAATTGTATAGGGGAGCCGAATTGGCTTACCTTTCGGTCCTAATTCGGCTGTGGAATGGCTGAGGAAGTGTTGCGAGGGCTTGGTTTGGCTTGAGGAGGGCTTGAAATGGCTGATTTCAGCTTGGCCGAAATTGGGCAGCTTCGGTTCATAAAATTTCATAAAATTTCATTTTGATCCCTTGAATTTCGAAAATCCCCAATTTTCCCCCAATTCCAACTTCTTAACACAGTCGAATTTGATTTCATCAAATTGACCCATCAAACGTTTCAAATTGTTGAAATTGAGTTTCTACATGTTCATACAATTCTTTAGAAATGTGAATCGCAAGTTTTAACGTCGGGACGATCTCAAATGGTGCTTCGCCAAAAAATGAACTATAGAGAGAGAAAGCTTCGATTACTCATCGGTGAATGCATGACGGTCTGAGCATTGAATTTGAGCAAATTGCTCTCGTCCTAAGGTTCATCCTAGAATCAAGAATCACATCAATTGATGCGGAATTGGATTAGAATTTCATCATTGAAATTCGGTTGACCCTCTCTCTAGCACAGATCGAAAATTGTAAAGGGGAGCCGAATTGGCTTACATTCCAATCCTAATTCGGCTGTGGAATCGCTGAGGAAGTGTTAGGAGGCCTTGGTTTGGCTTGAGGAGGGCTTGAAATGGCTGATTTCAGCTTGGCCGAAATTGGGCAGCTTCGGTTCATAAAATTTCATAAAATTTCATTTTGATCCATTGAATTTCGAAAATCCCCAATTCCAACTTCTTAACACAGTCGAATTTGATTTCATCAAATTGACCCATCAAACGTTTCAAATTGTTGAAATTGAAGTTGAAATTGAGTTTCTACATGTTCATACAATTCTTTAGAAATATGAATCTCAAGTTTTAACGTCGGGACGATCTCAAACGGTGCTTCGCCAAAAAATGAATTATAGAGAGAGAAAGCTTCGATTACTCATCGGTGAATGCATGACGGTCCGAGCTTTCGATTTGAGCAGATTGCTCTTGTCCTAAGGTTCATCCTAGAATCAAGAATCGCATCAATTGATGCGGAATTGGATTAGAATTTTGTCATTGAAATTCGGTTGACCCTCTCTCTAGCACCGATCGAAAATTGTAAAGGGGAGCCAAATTGGCTTACCTTTCGGTCCTAATTCGGCTGTGGAATGGCTGTGGAAGTGTTGGGAGGGCTTGGTTTGGCTTAAGGAGGGCTTGAAATGGCTGACTTACTAGTATTAATATTGCCATAAATTATTGGTATTAATTCTAATAATTTAATTTTGGGCAAGCACTCTTAACTTCAAGGTTCTTGTGGATTCTTGTTCACCTGAACCAATTTGGTTTTTCTCTTCTAACTTATCTTAAATATCTTTTCCAAGGTTTAATGAACCCTTTGGATCACCTGGAAGTTGTAAATTTCCAAATTGCTTGTTCCCAAATGATCTGGTTTGTAAATTGACTCGGTTTTCTTACTCGGGTTAACCGGTTCTTTCCCAGTTTTCCTTAACTCAAAAGTGTGGGGTTTACACAACCTATCCACTACACCCATTTGTGGCGTCAAAGCGACTTTACTAGACACATAGATAGAAGCTCGTCCACTTTTACCCTCGGAATGCGTGGTTGTTCGCCTCATCTGACCCTCAAACTCGAAAAGCAACTCCTTGTCCATATGAGGATAGAGACCTCATCATGACATGATCTCGGCCTCATGCACATGAAGATATGTCGAGCTTCCCTGACTGCTTGCATGGAAATCTGCCCTTATCTCCACCATGTCATCCAGTAGCCCTTAGGACACATTACTACCCCTCTTGGGCATCTTGATGGTCCCGAACCTCAGTGCATGCACCAAAAAGGTTTTCCATATAAGCCAATAATCTTTGGTGACAATGGTCTAATGGCCCCGACCCAAAACTTGACCTGCAATTATTTTTCTAGACTGGTCTGTCGACATGGTCTTGTCGCATTGTCACAAATCCATCGAGTATGTTAGTCTTGTCTTCGTACCATGGCCAAATCACATCATTCATTAAAATTTTCATGGTTATCATCATGTTTATTTACGAGCTCCTGCTCATGCCAACTGGCCTTGGGCCTACTATACGATATTTTTAAAATCGGGCATTTTAGCCCCCAAGTTCCAAAACCGAGGTCTCTAGCCTATTTGAGCTATTCAAGCTCTCGTCATGATGGTCTCCCAAAATTTTTAAGCATTGGCACACAGTTAAGGGAGAACACTTCTAACAAAATAACTTTTTCACTTATTAATTACACTAACCGGGTGTGATGACATCTCCGATTATAACTGGTAAGCGGGTTTTCTACTTACTTCTAGGAAGTTAATCATACCAACCAAGTATGATCTACTTACCACTGATAAGTAGTTTTTCCGTGTATTTCTCATATCACCCCAACTAGAAGTGATATTAAAATTTACACTTAGTAGTGGTTTTTCATTTTCGAGGTACACATCATGCCAACTTGGTACGATGTGAAAAATTCCACTCACCTAATAAGTGTAGCGTTTTCCTCTTGATCTGCTTTTTAACTAGATGCGTGCTTATTCTTAATGGCATTTATGGTCCTTTGTGCTCCTAAACGATTCGCACATCCTTGTATATTAACATTTGGCATAATAGACTTAATTCCTAATGTATGAGTAAAATGCACAAACTTTTCAATTATTTACATTTAGGTCCCTAAAGTTCATTTTCCATAACTTTAGATCCCTAATACAAACTTTTCCACAAATCGAGTCCCAAAACTTCTAAAATTCACTTTGTAAACTTAATTTATTCAAAATCACAAAAGGTATTCAAGTTTCCCAAATTTCCAGTTTAGTCCCAAAATTTTCAAAAATTACCATTTTGCCCCTACTTTACAAAAATGGCAATTTGACTCCAATAATTCCCAAAATTGACCAATTGGTCCTTAAACATCTTTTTCATTGCCAATTGGCCCTTAATTTTAGGAAATTGCACTTTGGTCCCTCAATTTCATGAAATTCCCAAATTTCTCTAAAATTTAACCCCAATTTCACCCTTTCAAACTGGCTGAATTTGATTTTATCAAATTGACCACTCAATCAAGGTTAATTGTTGAAATTGAAGGTAAAATTGAGTTCCTCCTCATCCATATGATTCAATTGAGCTTTAAATCACGTGAATTGATGCTAGAACGAGCTCAAACGGAGCTTCATCAGAAAACTGGAATTAGAGAGAGAAAGCTACGAAAGCTTACCTTCGGGGATGCGACGGTCCAAGCTTTCGATCGGAGCAGGTAGCTCTCGCCCTGATGTTCCTCCTAGGATCAAGAATCACATCAATTCATGTCGAATTGAACAAGAATTTAATGAGTGAAGTTTCGTCGGTTCTACTCTAATTTGGTCATATGAGGGCTTAGGGAGTGTTAGGAGAGCTTGGTTTGGCCTGAGGAATGCTCAATTTCACCACTTTCAGCTTGACCGAAATATAGCAGCTTCGGTCCGCTGGTCAAACCGAGTTCAATGCTGAAACAGAATGGTTCAGGCCCGATTTGACCAAGTTTTTCATTTTATGACTCTTTTGGTCACTCTAGAGTTGTAAATTTCTGAATTTTTCCATTTTCTAGTGATTGAGATTCGTGAATCGGTTCAGTTTTCTCACTTGGCTTAACCAGTTCTTTCCCATTTTTCATAACTCCAAAGGACGGAGTTTACAACTCTCCCCTCCTTTTAGGAGTTTTGTCCCCAAAACATATTCACATCCTACACATTGGAAATAACTTTCCTTAACATCAACTTGTAGTTTATTGAAATGCAACCATTTCGGTTACCTCTATTTAGTCCCTTTTATAACACACACTTAAAAATTTTATTTTCCTTCCCATCACTTACTCATTCCATGGAGCTTACTTTAGCTAAGCATACCTTACTAGAAATTTTAAGGTCATATCCTTAAATTCACATCCTTCTTTCCTTAAAGCATAATTTTTCTTCTTGAGGTTCTTTACTCAGGATTTTTGGATTGGAAGTTCCAAGATACCCACTCATTCATGTGTGTAGTCACTTATTTTGTCATTAAAACTCTTAGTTGGGGTCCTCTCGAGCACCACCTACTTACTTCATAGATTTCGGTATTAGCTTCTTTTATCCATTTTGAACCCTTCTCATGTCCTTCCTTTATTTCGGTGGTCCCATTTTCTCAAGGACTTTCCTTTCTTCTAATCCACTCTTACTCACTCGTAATCACTTCATGATTCTTTATTTCGAGTTAATCTCCTTTGGTCTAGGTGTCGATTACTTGTTTGGGAAAGTTCCCTTATTACAGTTTTGTTCTATATTATGTCCCTCACAGTAGAGACTTTCACCTTAGTAACTACATACTTAAGAAGTTCTCCCAAATTGTTTAAGTAGTGGCACATAGTCAGGGGAGAGAACTTCCAACAAAATATAAATTTTCAACTATCCATCATGCTAAATGGGTTTTCAACTTCCTCCAACGAAGCTTTATAATACCAACTGGGTATGATCTACTTACGACTTGTAAGTAGATTTTCTGCGTCATTTTCACATCACTTCTCTATGTTGTGATATTTAAAATACCACTAAGTAGTGGATTTTCATTTCGAGGTACTTATCATCCCCAACCGGGTTTGATAAAAAATCCCACTCACCCTTTAATGCCGTGAATTCCACTAGATCGGTTCTTTGTATTCACACGAGCTTGTCCTTACTAGCATTCCCGGTACTTCATGTTCCTACACAATATGAACATCTCGATTCATTATACTTTGGCCTAATAGCCTTCATTCATTTCAAATAAATGAGAAAGTTAAACTTTCGTTTATTTGCAACTAGGACCCTAAAGTTATTTCTCTTTAACTTTAAGTCCCCAAATGCCGGTTTTCCCTCAAATTGAGTCCCAAAAATTTTAAAATTTATCATAGGACCTCAATTTATTCCATTTCACAAAAAGGGGATAATTTTCCAAATTTCCAATTCGGTCCCCCAACTTTTCCAAAATTACCATTTTGCCCTTCTTTTACAAAATTGTAAGTTTCACCCCAAAAATTCTAAAATTCCTCAATTGGCTCTCTAATAATTTTATCATGCCCAATTGACACACAATTTTAGGAAATTGCATTTCAGTCCCTCGAATTTTTGAAAATCCCCCATTTCCCCCAATTTTTCCCCCAATATCAACTCTTTAACATAGCCAAATTTGATTTTTTCAAGTTGACCGACCAAACACCTCTAATTGTTGAAATTGAAGTTGAAATTGAGTTTCTCCATGTTCATACGATTCCATAGAACTTTGAATCGTGAGTTTAACGCCAGAACGAGCTCAAATGGAGCTTTGCCGTAAAATAGACTGTAGAGAGAGAAAGCTTCGATTACTCACTGGTGAGGGCGCGACGGTCCGAGCTTTCTATCTGGGCAGGTAGCTCTCCTCCAGAGATTCTTCTTAGGATCAAGAATGACATCAATTGATGTTGAATTGGATTAGAATTTCGTCATTGAAATTCGGCTAACTCTCTTTCTAACACCGATCAGAAATTGTAAAGGGGAGCTGAATTGGCTTACCTTTCAGTCCTAATTCATCCGTGGAAGGGCTGAGGAGGTGTCAGGAGAGCTTGGTTTGGCCTAAGGAGGGCTTGAATTGGCCAATTTAAACTCAGCCAAAATAGGATAGCTTCGGCCCGCTGGAGCTACTTCAATATTCGATCACGCCGGCGCTTCTTCGGCGACTCTCGGAACGAACAGATGTCACCACCGTGTAATTGACTTCCCCCTCCAGTTCTAATGAACCCGACCTCCCCTTCTTTGGTTAAGAATTGACCCTATATCAGGGCTCTAGTTTGAGCTTCACCAGAAAACTAAGCAACTGAGAGAGAGTGGGCTTTTTAGTTGTGGAGAGGATGAATGGAGAGGGGCTCTTTATATTGAGAGCTCGGGGACTTATTGACCGTCTGTTTGGCACCTTTATGATAGGCATTAAAGATCTGAAATGTACCGAACAGAAGCGTTTCTTCTTCGCCAGTGCTGCTTCGATTTTTCGGCGAGTGAACAGTGCTGTCATCTTGAGGAAGAAGATAACACTATTTCAAACCGGACCGGACCGGTTCGTATCGAGTTCGAAGCTTAAACTGGCCGGTTCACCCCTCATTCGACCGAGTTTTCAAATCTAAAAATTTTCTAAATTCATCTAAATTCATTTTCTATACAATGTTGGCCTCAAATCTCAAATTTGAATTATTTAAGCCACTTAGAAAAATAAATTTTAGATCCGGTTTAATAGTGGTTCAAACCGGTCCAAATCGGTTCGGATCTGGTTCACCAGAACCGGTTTGGTTTTCAACCCCAATTCCTTCACAAGTCCATTTTCATGTCTTTTGTGACTCCTTGGGTCACTCTGGGTCCATAAAATTCCTGGTTTACCATCTCTTTATCGATTCTGGTTCATAAACCGGCTTGGTCCTTAAATTAGTTCAGTCCGGTTTAGGTTCGGTTCACTCGAACCGATCTAGTTTTTCTCTCCCACTTTTTTCTAAGGTTCCTTCCCAAGGTTTATAAATTTTTTTGGGGAACAAGGGAGTTGAATTTCTCTGATTTGCCCATTCTCTATCAGTTCTAGTTCATGAAGCGACTCGGTTCATAAACCGGTTCAATCCAGTTGGATCCCGTTCATCTAACCGGACTGGTATTTCTCTTCCAATTTGTCCTAAGGTTCTTTTCCATGGTATTATGAACCCTTTGGATCACCCAGGAGTTGTAAATTCCCAAATTGTCCATTCACAAAAGATCGGGTTTGTGAATGGGTTCGATTTCTCACTTGGTTTGACCAGTTCTTTTCTCGATTTTCCTTAGCTCAAAAGTGCAAGGTTTGCAACTCTCCCCTCCTTTTAGGTGTTTTGTCCCCAAAACTTAATTAGCAACCTTGCATGAGCAATTATTTCCTTTGATGCCCCTTTGGTGTTTGCTTAACATGCAATTTTTGTCTCGCCCTTTCCATTAGCCCCTTTTACAACCTTCACCTAGGGAATTCCTTTTACTTAATATTATTTACTCCCTCCATGGAGTTTGTCATAACTAGAGATACCTTACTTCAGGGTATGTTCGTAGATTTTATCTCTTTCTTTGCTTAGAGAAACATTCTTCCCTTTGAGGTTCTATATTCCAAATTGGGTGTTCCACGGTATCAAACCATTCCCGTGTCTAGTTAACCTCTTGGTCGTTGAAACCCTTAGCTCGATGTACTTTAGAGCATTACGTACCTTTTTTCACGGATTTCCTTGTCCTCACCTTTTTGTCCTATTTCGACTCTTCTTTCATCCATTGCTCATTACAATTCAGTCCAAATTTTTTGTTTGACATTGTCATTTTTACTAACTGACTCTTCCTTATCTTGAGTCACATTTTCCTCGGTGCTATCGGGTTTAGCTGCCCTTTATAGCGTGAAATTTCCTAAAATCTTGTCTTTATGTCCATTAGATTTCCAGGACACCTCATTTAGGATTTTTCCTAACTTTCCCAACTCTTAGGATTGTATAACTTCATCCCTCTTTTCTTTTGGTAGTATTCCTTGACTACCTTTACCGATATCCACATCAATTTATAAATGTGTCATTTCTCCTTACCCACTCGTCCTTTTTTTACTTCCTTATTTAGTATTTCTGATTCCAATTATTTGATTTCTGATTGTTTTACTGACATGCTAAGATTCGTCCTTTCTTCGGTCCATCATCATTCTCAATTACTTCCTTTACTCAAGGATTTTCCTTTGGCCTCAATCCACTCTTACTTGTTTGTAACCATTTCATAGTTAGTTATTCCTGTTTGACCCTTTTTCAGTTTATTGTTTTGATCAGGGAGTTCCCTTTTTACGTTTCCATTCTTTAAGGTAGAGACTTTTGTTCTAGGAGTTACATGCTCAACCTTCTTCCCATTGCTTGAAGGTTTCTTTTCTCCCATTCCTCGTACCCTTATCTATGTTAGGGCATCTGTTTACTTTGGATCCTTCTCTACCCACCACTTTTGTTTCGTCCCTTATTCCTTACATGAGATACTTCCAATTATTAGTTTTATTCTGTGCATTCCGCACTATGCTCAGTCGTCCACTCTTTAGACTTCATATGCGCGTGTGGACTCTGACCTGTCTTACCAATTGTGGTTATTCCTTCTTAGCCACATTTTATTTAAAAGACTTACATCTCCTAATGTTTCTTGGACATTCTTTCCTTTTAAACTATTTCCTTGGATCGTTCAAGCATGCTTTCTTGGTTCTTTAACCTTGGCTTGCGCTTCATTTGAAAGTTTATCTCTTTGTCCCTTTTTCTTGGTTCCATTATCTCATAGTTGGGATGCATATGTCCTTCTAGGATTTTCTTCCTCGATAGGACTCTCCCCTTTTTCCCTTGTTCTGGGGAATATCTACCTTTAAATGGCATCCTTTGATTGTCGTCCTCTTCTGTTTATCCTTTCTCTTAAAATTTTGCAGGTATATCTTTGGTTCCCTATCCTTATCCCTACTCATACCACAATACCTGTCCATTTCTTTTAGGGAGAGTTTAAATTTTTCCTTGTTTCAAGATTTCTTGACCATTATGTGAAAGGCTTACCTACTCCTTTCTTGGCTTGAATTCTATCGTTAATTTGGTCATTAGTTTTTTTAAGGATTTCTTTCATCCTTCTTTTCTCTAATATTTGGCCTTTCCAACTCCTCCTTCTTTGTTGGAGTTTACTCTATAAACCTCATGAGAGTAGTTCGTTACCTGTCTCGCCCCAACTTTTCACCCGATTTAGTTTTCTTAAGGCAGTTGTCTCTCTAATCTCCTTGTCCTTAATGATCCTTCAAGGCAGTTGGTTGTATGCATCCCTCCAGAGTTCCCTTTCACAGCGTATTCCTTCTCTTCTTCACTCTCACTGTGTCATTCCCTAGATTTCCGAGGGATGTTTTTCTGTGTTTGCCCCTTATGAGAGGGTTCTAAGTTTGCTTCCCATGTACCTTTTCCCTATTCATGAGGTATCCTTCTCGGTTTGACGTTCTTAAGAAGTTTTTGTATTCATCTCGTCATTTCTTGACCTCTTTGTGAACCATTTATGTAACTTGCTCCATAGTATTGGTCTCCAATCCTTCATGTCTTTCGTGACCTTTGAGGAGGTATTGCCCTGAATCTATGAGGTGTGGAACACCCCTTCTTTCCTTACACCTATAATAGTTCATCTTGGTACTTGTCATTTAGTAAGCTTGGGTATCTCTTCAGGTAATATTCCATCATTATTCCCTTACATAGATTATTGTGGTTCCTTCTTTCCTTCAAGTGGGGCATTTCCAGGGCTACTAGTGGTTTGGTGCTTTACCGTTCTTGAGACTGATCACTTTAATAGTTTTCTTACTAAATCTCCTTTGCTAAAGGGTCATGGTAAGAGTCCTCCTAGGTTTCTTAATTCCTTGATTCATCTTCCATAACCGAGATGTGACTTTTCCTTAGTTTCTAGGATAGTGTGGGTTTGTTTTATTTTTCTTAGACCATATTCCCAACAAGATCGCATCATCAAGAGATAGAGTTTTGAGAATTTGAGTATTTTATTAACAAGGGGATACAAAAAGATTAGGCTTTCAGCCCTATCACATGAAATGGTCACAAAATAACTAAGGAGCTATGGAATTCTTGATAAACATCATCCTTCATACTTAGAGTTGTGCCATCGATAGGTCCTAGCAGTAGTCTCTATGATACTGCCCCATTTGGTCTTTCGAGATTCATCCTAGGTATCAGGCATTTGGGAAGCTTCTAGGGTTGTCTTTCTACAAAGATAGGGTGTTGAGTAGAGCCACTCCAAGTTTTCTTGGTTCCTCTCCTGGGAGCCATCTGAACATTTTAGGATAAATCCTATTAGTTACTATATTTTCTAGTTTTGATTATGTATTCAAGGAAACAGGCTCTGATACCACTCTAGTTATCACGCCCCGACCCGGTTTGGTCAGATTCCCGTGATCAACCCTCCACTCTCCCGGTTTATTAAAGGGTTTCCCTTAGTATAAACCGTAAAGAGTAAGGCATCCTTTAAACCTGCACATTTTTCCTGGAATAACATAATCAAAATTGCATAACATTTTAAATTCATCATACCTATCTCACAGGCATCTTAGTTGGTGGTCTTTAAGGGTAGGCTTTTCAGGATTTCCTGAAAGGGATATAAGGGAGGGGATGAGTATGACTACTCAATAAATGGGTTTTCAATACTTTTACTTTTATAAAAAAAATTTGTAATGGAGTGTGCCAAACTCCTTTCTTTCTAAAATTGTTTCATTCAAAATCTCGGGTTTTATCACCATTTCCTTATTTAATCACGGTGTGTCATCACCCAAGACACGTCCTTCATCATGAAGATTAAACACACATTCGCAAGTCAGTACGTCCACTGAACCCACTTGTGGCTTCAGAGTGACTTTACCAGCCACTCGGATAGAAGTACGTCCACTCTGACCCTCATTCCCGAAATAAATTCTTTGTGTCTGTATGACGACAGAGACCACATCCTGTCCCCACCCTGGTCTCATGCGCTTGGTGCTACTCTAAATTTTGAACAGTCACCTGGAACGATGAACTACCCTTATACTCCCCAGGTCGTCTAGGGCCCTTAGGACATATCACTACCCCTCATGGGCATCTTGATGATCCCTTACTCATAGTGCATGCACAAACAATGTTTTCTTATTATGCCATGTAATCTGTGGTGTCATTAGTCCAACGGTCCCGACTTTCAACTTCAACCTACAGCTGTTTGTCTTGACTACTTCAAAGACCGGTCATATCGCACTGTTGCTAGTTGATTGAGAATGTCGGACTAGCGTTGGTACCATGACCACACAATTTACTTATTAAAGTTTTAGGGCACATATATTATTAGCCCTAAGTTCCAAAACTGAGGCCCCTGGCCTATAAGAGCAATTCGAGCTCCCGTCGAGAAGGTCTCCCAAATTGTTTAAGCATTGGCATACAGTCAGGGGAGAACACTTCTGACAAAATATGTTTTTACTATTCATTATATCGATCCGATATAAGGACATCTCCGTTCATAACTGATGAACCTAAAACTTTTAAAATTTATCATAGGACCTCAATTTATTCCATTTCACCAAAAGGGGATTAATTTCCCAAATTTCCAATTTGGTCCCCCAACTTTGCAAAGTGCCTTAGGAACCAAGCTCCACAGGAGTACAACATTTCATCCTCAGATTGATGGACAGTTTGAGCAAATGATCCAAATCTTGAAGACATGCTAAGAGCATGCGTACTCACTATGGATAAGGGTTGGAGGAATACTTGTTCCTAATGGAGTTTATGTACAATAACAGTTATCAGACCAGTATTCAAATGGCTCCTTATCAGGCCCTTTATGAATGACCATGTTGTACACCCTTATTTTGTGATGAGGTGGGAGAAAGGAAGCTGGAAAGGGTCAAACTAATTGAGGATTTCACAAAAAAGATCAAGATATTCAGAAGTTGCCATAAGACCACTCGGGACAAGCAAAAGTGTTATGCAGATCATCGGAGAAGAGATTTGGAGTTTGATGTGGGAGACCAAGTGTTCCTAAAAGTAACTCCATGGAGGGGAATACTTAGGTTTCAACAACGGTGGAAGTTGGAACCAAGGTACATTGGTCCCTACACAATAGTCCCAAGGATAGGACCGGTGGCATATAAACTGAAACTGCCTCCGGACTTATAAAGGGTACATGATGTATCCCATATCTTCGTACTCCGGAACTACCAGCCTGATCCTAGCCATGTGTTGGACCGACCTCCACCAGAGCAAGAAGAGAACCTAACCTATCAAGTAGAACTAGTGCAAATCATCAATTGGAGGAACAAGGGGAACCTCCACCGGACTTATGGTCAAGGTTCTTTGGCGTTAATGGACCCGTGCAAGAGGAGATGTGGGAAACCAAGAGCATTATGAGGGATGAGAACAATTAGTTATTGGACCTGTAATTATATTGGGGATAAAACCACTAAAAGGAGGGGAGAGTTGTAAACCCCGTCCTTTTATAATCAAAAAACCGAGAAAAGAACCGGTCATTTTCAAAAAAAAATTGAGTTGCTTCATGAACCTTAACTGATATAGAAAGGGGAAAAAAAGAAATTTACAAATCCCGAGTGACCTAAAGAGTCATAAAATTCATGAAAAAGGACTTTGGGACAAATTAGAGAGGAAAACCAGTTCGGTTTAGGTGAACCGAACCTGACCAGTTTCAACTACTTTCAACCATCATTGAACTGGTTGCTAAATTCATTTTTCTATGTAGGTTAAAATATTCAAATTGGGGAATTGAAGCCCCCATTGAATAGAGAATGAATTTAGAAGAATTTGGAAATTTTTAATTTTAAAAAACTCGGTCGAATTAGGCCTAAACCGACCGGTTTAAGCATTTAACCCAGTTCGGACCGGTCTGGTCCAATTCAGAACAGTGTCGTTTTATTCCCTCAAATGATGAAACTATTCATTCAATGGAAGAACGAACAGCACCGGTGAAGATGAATCGCCTCCATTTAGGGTGTTTTAGGTCATGACTTAGCGGCATCAAGATACCAAACGGTCGGGCAGAGAGTCCCTGAGCTCCCTATATAAATAGCTCCTCCCATTCATTCTCCACACACTTGAAAACTCCATTCTCTCTCAACTGCTCCATTTTTCTGTTAAGCTTGAACCAGAGCTCTGAATTGGGTACATTTCACAACCTCAGAAGGTGAGGTCAGGTTCTTTAGACTTCGGGGGAAGACAGCTATCTAATAGTAACCTACATTCGATTTGAGGACCACCGGAAAAGCGTCGATGGAATCAAACATTGAAGCACCTCCAATGGACCAAAGCTGCCCTGTTTTGGACGACCTGAATATGACTAAATTCAGCCCTCCTCCGGCCAAACCAAGCCCTCCCAACACACCCATGACACTCACACGACCGTAACAAAGCTAAAAAGTAAGCCAATTTGGCCTCCCTCTATCGTTTTCAGTCGCCGTTAGAGAGAGAAACTATAAAACATCACTAACAAAATTCTCCCTCACTTTGGGGTGAATTGTATCGATTCTTAATCTTTGGAGAAACCTCAAGATTAGAGCTATCTACCTAGATAGAGAGCTTAGACTGCCACCCCTCCAATGATAAGCTTTCAAAGCTTTCTCTCTTTACGCTTAGTTTTTCAGCGAAGCTCCATTGGAGGTCAATTCAGACCCAAATGACACAGTTTAAAGTACAATTGAATTGTATAGAAGTGTAGGAACTGATCAATACCTTCAATTAGAGCAATTAACCCCAATTGAATAGTCAATATGATTAAATCATATTCGGCTAGCTTGAAATGGGGAAATTGGGGGAAAATTTTGGGGAAATTTGGGGATTTCGTAAAATTGAGGGACCATATTGCAATTTCCTAATATTGAGAAACCATTGGTCAATTTTTGGAACATTTCGTGTCAAATTGTCATTTTTGGAAAGTAGGGGCAAAATGGTAATTTATGAAAAGTTGGGGACCAAAGTGGAAATTTGGGAAACTAGAGCCCTTATATAATTTTGAGTAAACTGAGGACTCAAAGGGAATTTTGAAAACTTTCGGAGTCAAATTGGTCAAAGGTTTGCATTAGGGACATAAATGCAATTTATCGATAAATTGTGAGCCTAGGCTATTATGCCAAACCTTAAGTGAAAAAGGTTGCACAATTTGTGTTGGGACTTGTGTGATCGGATCAGAATGCTCGCGTCAAGTTGGAAAACCAACCAAGGACGAGCACGTCACAATTAACGGGTGATTGGGTTTATTCACATCATACCAGTTGGGATGATGAGCATCTTGGAAATGAAAAACCACTTATTTGTGGGAATTTAACATCACATCTGGTTGGAGTGATCTGTGAACTAAGCGGAAACCTACTTACTTATCGCAAATAGTGAAAATCATACCCGGTCAGTATGAAGGACTTTCTTGAAGTAAGGAGAAAACCCGCTTGCCTGTTGTAAGCGGATATATTATCACACCCGGTTGGTGTGATGAATTGAAAGATAATTTTGTTAGAAGTGTTCTCCCCTGATTGTGTGCCAGTGCCTAAAATTTTTGGGAGACCATCTTGACGAGAGCTAGAACAGCTCAGATAGGCTAGATGCCTCATTTTTGGAACTTGTAGGCTAAATGCCCAATTTTTGGAAAATCCTGAATAGTGGGCCCAAGGCCAGTTGGCACGAGGAGGAGCTCGTAAAAAACATGATATATTAAAGCCATGAAAATTCTTAATGAATGAATTATGTGATTTCACCATGGTACCAAGACAGGACCGACATATTCGATGAACTGAGAGTAGTGCATTGGGGCTAGGTCGACCGATCGGTATAGACAAACAGTTGTAGGTCGAGTTGAAGGTCAGGGTCGTTGGACTTGTGGCACCAAAGATAAATGGCTTTGTGGAAAACTATTGTTTGTGCATGCACTTGAGGTTCTAAATCATTAAGGTTCCCAAGAGGTGTAATGAAGCGTCCTAAGGGCTATTGGACAACATGGTGGAGATAAAGGCAGTTTGTCATGCCAGCAGTCAGGGAAGCTCGATATAGCTTCATGCGCATGAGGCCGAGGTGGGGTTGGGATGAGATCTCTATCCTCATATGGACACAGTTGATTTTAGGTCTAAGGGTTGGATGTCGGGATCATTCACTCAGAACTAAGGTAGAAGTGGATGGGCTTCTATCTTGGTGGCTGGTAAAGTCGCTTGGAGCTACAAGTGGGTGCAGTGGACGGGCAGCCCTACGAATGTGTGATACACTTCTTGATGAAGGGTGTGTGTTAAATGTTAAACACATCTGATGTGGAAATGAGTAAAAAGAATTTTGAAAACCAAAATTTGAGGAAACAACTTTCTTAAAGGAAATAAGGAGTCTGACATACTCTGATTAAAGATGTTTTGTTTATGAAAACTGTCTCCTAACACCCATTGACAGAGTTGTCAAACTCACCCCCTCCCTTTTACCTCCTTCAGGTAACCAAGGAAAAACTAACCTAAAGATTTTCCTATAGCTGAACCTGAAAGATAGGTATTTAAGATTACATAATTTAAGTTTTGATTAATTCTATTTCAGGAAAGATACAGGTTAAAGGACACCTTACTTTTCGTTATTTAGATAAAGGGGAAAACTCCTAAGAAATTGTAAGAGTGGTGGGATGCTCACAGGGATACGACCAAACTGGGTTGGGGCATGATATCATTACTTATCTATTTGTCTATGGTGCAAAGCCCATGCTCATTGGCCTTGGGCCCACGGGAGCATCTCTAGCTTTTCTCGAAAATAGCTCCCAAAATTTTTAAGGGGGTGGTGTGTTTTATAACTCAGTGAGTGGGGTATCACTAAAATACTTTTACTGTGTTTTATTTTATTCATCTCCCTCCATTTTCTTAATCATTTTTAACACACAAGAAATTCCCTTTCATCATCAAAGGGTTGACACATCACAGAGCAGTCCCCGACTACTCCACTTATGGTCAGGAGCACCTTTACTGACCCTCATTATATTAGATCTCACCTTCTACCACAGGTCAGAGTGAGACTTATTCTCTGTGTTCGCTAAAGTGGGATGAGACCTTTCCCCTTGCTTCCTCAATCTCAATGCACACGAAGCTCCCTAAGCTTCCTAATTCACAAGACAACAATGCATAGGAAGCTCCCTGAGCTTCCTGATGCACTGAACTAATTCACAAACCCATTTATTTGGGGAATAGGCAAATTGGAGAAATTTCAACTCCCTTGTGACCCAAAAAAATTTATAAACCTTGGGAAAAAACCTTAGAACAAAGTGGGAGAGAAAAACTCGATAGGTTTGGGTGAATCTACCCCAAATTAAATTGAACCGATTTAAGAACCGAGTCAGTTTATGAACCGAAAGTAATAGAGAGAGAGCAAACTGGGAAATTTATGAACCCTAAGTAACTTAAGGAGTCATAAAAATCATGAAAAAGGACTTTAGGATGAATTGGAGATGAAAATCAAACTGGTTCTGGTGAACCGGATACGTATAAGATTGAACCAGTTTGGACTAGTTTGAACCACTATTAAACTGGATGCTAAATTCATTTTTCTAGGTGGCTAAAAAAATTAAAATTTGAGATTTGAGGCCACAATTGGATAGGAAATGAATATAGAAAATTTTTAGATTTGAAAAATTCGATCGAATTGGGTGTGAAAAGGTCGGTTTAAGCTTTGAACCCCATTTGGACTAGTCCGGTTTGGAACAATGTCATCTTCTTCCTTTATATGACAACACTATTCACTCGCCGGAAAATCAAAGCAACGCCAGCATTCAGGACGTTTCAGGCGATCAATGTCTGTCATAAAGGAGTCAAACGAACGGCCGACGAGTCCCCGAGCTCCCTATATAAAGATCCCCTCTTCATTCATCCTCTCCACATCTGAAAACCTCACTCTCTATCAACTGCTTAGTTTTTCCGTGAAGCTCGAACAAGAGCTCTGATATATGGTCATTTTGGAGCCAATGAAGGCATGGTCGGATTCCATAGAACCGAGGAGAAGTCATCTACACGGTGGTAACATCCATTAGCTTTGAGGGTCATCGGAGAAGCACCGGCGTGATCGAACAGTGAAGCAACTCCGGCGGACCGAACCTGCCCTATTTCGGCTGAGCTGAAATTGGCCGATTCGAGCCCTCCTTACACCAAACCATGCTCTCCCAACACTTCCTTCAGCCCTCACACGACAGAATTAGGACTACAAGGTTAGCCAACTCGACTCCCCTCTAAAATTTCCAACCGGTGCTAGAGAGAGAACCGACAAACTTGAACCCCTTTTTATGAAATTGAGTAAATTTAGATTCCAAGAGAATTTTAAAAGTTTTGAGACTCAATTTCGGAAAAACCAGCAATTGGAGCCTTAGGTAAAAGAAAAAATAACTTTACGGACCAATTTAAAAATATTGGAAAAGTTGTGAATTGAGTCATTTATACTTAATGATTTTATCAACCATATGATAATGAACAACGATGTTCATTTCATGTAGGAACATGAGACATCGGGAACACCGACTGAGGTTAAGCTTGCAATGGACAAAAACCGACTAAATGGAAATTCACTGCACGTACGGGTGAGTGGGATTTTTATTTCATACCCGGTTGGGATGATAATACCTCGAAAATGAAAACCTACTACTTAGTCATATTTTAAACATCACAACTTAGACGAGTGGTGTAAAAATAACACGGAAAAAACTACTTATTGGTTGTAAGTAGATCATACCCAGTTGGTATGATGAAACTTTCTCAAAGGAAGTGGAAAACCCGTTAATCGGTTATGAGTGGAGATATCCTCATACTCAGTTGGTATTATGGATAATTGAAAATATATTTTTATCAAAAATGCTCTCCCTAACTGTGTGCCACTGCTTAAATGATTTAGGAGACCTTCTTGACAGGAGCTCGAATAGCTTTGTTAGGCTGGAGGCCTCCGTTTTGGAACATGGGGGCTATTATGCCCAATTTTGATAATCTTGAATAGTGGGCCACGGGCCAGTTGGCACGAGGAGGAGCTCGTAAACAAACATGAATTATATGCCATGAAAACTTGAATAATTGAATTATTTGGCCATGGTACTAAGACATGGACCGACATACTCAGTCAACTAGTGGTAGTGCGACATGACATGTCTCTAGACTAGTCAGGACAAACACCTGTAAGTTAAGTTGAGGGTCGGGGCCATTGAACCTGTGGCGTCATAGATTATATGGCATAATGTGAAAATACTTATTGTGCATGCACTATGATTACGGGACCTTCAAGAAGCCGAAGAGGGGTAGTGATGTGTCCTAGGGCCCTGGATGACCTATAAGGGCAGTTAGTCATACCAGGTGACCTTGCGAAGCTTGACATAGCTTCAAGCGCTTGAGACCAGGGTGGGGACGGGATGAGGTCTCTATCCTCATACAGACATGAACAATTGTTACAGGATTAGGGGGGTCAGATGTCATAGGCATCTACTCATTCTCAGGGTAGAAGTGGACGTACATCTATCTAGGTGGCTGGTAAAGTTACTCCAGTGCTACAAGTGGGTTCAGTGGATGTACTGCCCTGCGATTGTGTGATTAACCTTCATGAGGAAGCATGTTCTTTTGAAAACTGAGATTTTATAGTGGCGAAAATTTAAAGGGAATTAAGGAGTTTGACACACTCTAACTTGAAAACATTTTTTTTAAAAACTCCATTTTTAAAATACCTATTAACTAAGTTGTAGAAATTCACCCCTCTTTTCTATCCCATTTCAGGAAAAGAGAAAATGACTAGGAATAACACCAAGCCTTACCCTCTGTCAGGTATGCTTAATTTTTCTTAAGCTTGTATTTTATTTGATATATGTCTTTCTAGGGAACAAGGTCGAAAATACACCTAGCTCCTCTCGAGTAAAAGAATGGGGAAACTCCTCTTGAACTGGGAGAGCGGCGGGTTGTTCATGGGGATCCGACCAAACCGGGTCAGGGCGTGACAACTAGAGTGGTATTAAAGTCTAGTTCCATTGAAACATTATCAATATTATGCCCTACCATTAACCCAACCCTAAAAAAAGTATAGGAAGGAGAGTCCCTAGGAAATTCGCAGTGAAATCTAGTCCTCCACCTATAACCTTGAAAAAGACATCCAACCTAAGGGAGGAAGCCATCCAAAGGTTTCTAATGGGCGAGAAAAGGATGCCCAAGGACATGGTGGAAGACTACTACAAACTAGTAGGAGCCTTACTAGAAGGCATCATATACCCTCCTCCTAGACAAGAAGAACCAACATCAACTCCTAGAAGTCCAAGCCCTCCTCCTCTAGTCCCACAACAACCAGAAGGGAATCCAACCAAGAAGGAGGCATGGGATAATTATTGGGATGCATATGCCACCTTTATGAAAGTCCACCAAGTACCTCCACCCACTCAACCTGGCTTCAATCCCTCCCAATGGATGAAGTGGTCTTATGAGTGTGAGGTTGAAGTACTAAGGCAGTACAGATTGGAGGCCATACATGAAATTCGTCCTATTAGGGAGCGCGAATGTACCCCAATCAGTTCCTCATAACCTTTTCATCAAGAGTCCCATAATCGTTATAGGGTTAACTCTAGTCCTTTGACCCCAAGGGATTAGGGGGTAGAGAATTCCTATAATAAGTCAAATTATGGCAAAGAAAATATTTCTTGAATAATGAAAGTAAAAGTTTATTAAAACATCTAAGTTCTTTGATAAAATTCAAGACAAAAGAATATGATAGTAAAAGGTAGAAATTCACCTAAGGAAGAAAAGATTGGTGGTTTATAGTTAGACTTACCCTTGGAAACACAATAAGGAATAATCCATCTAAAGGAGATAGTAAAGGAAAAAGAAGTCAGAGAAGCAACCATCCAAGAGTACAGATTATTGGAGAGTCCAAGAAGTTAAAACTAAGCTTTGAAGATGAAGGTTAAGGAAAAACCAGTAGAAGTTAAACATCCCAATGGGAATCATAGGAATATAAGCTGATCGAAAAGAAAAAGAAATATGTATAGAGTCCTCCAATGAAGGATGTAGAGAAAATAAAATAACAAGAAGGACCACGTGTAACAACTACTTACAAAAAACTAAGATACAGTTCCTTAGGAACTCCAAATGATAAGGAGACATGTGGAAGGCAAAAGTATAGATCAAAGGAAGAAGAGAAGTAGGAATAGATGAATCATACAAGGTCCTTAAGCTTAGGAGAAATTTTAAAAAGAGAAAATTTCTAAAAGAAAGATAGGACAATCAAACAAAAGAATCCCATAATGAAAGACACCAGAAGGATGATGGAAAATAGGAAGTTAGATTAGGAAGGAGAGAGCTCTAGGTCAAGACAATTTATCCAAGGAAGGTTGCAACACCAAAGCTGAAATAAGGTCCTCAATAAAGAGTACGAGTGGCTAAGTGAGTGGGTTGGGAGGATAAGTATGATCAACCAAATCCGATTTAAGGAAATAACATATATGGACCAAATCATTTGGAGGAGTAGACGAAGTCTAATAAGAGATGGGACTAGTAAAAGAATACAACCTAACCAAGACAAAAGGGGAATACCAAGGACATGAAGGTACGAAAGGTTTGGACACAATGAGGATGAGAGGTCCTCCTCAAAGATATAAACAAATACTGATGCAAGTGGGAATGAAGCATGATCAATAGAAGGTACTCATGTATCCAAAGAGTAAGAGTAAGTTGGGAAAATATCGGCAAAAATATACTTCAGAATTTAAGGATTTCAATGGTAGAACTAGAAGGAAATACTGATGAAAAGACAATGTGAAGCTCACCAGAGAAAGAAATCATGGGAAGACATGGGTGTTCCAAGGAGAGAAAATGGAACCAATGGAATAAGAAAGAGAATGAACTCCTTAAGAACAAAATGCTGGAAAAGAATGGATCATGTACAAGGAGAAGGAAACCGTAAAGTATTAAGGGATAAGTCAAACCCAAGTAATGTATAGGTAGGAAGATGACATCGAAAGATGCCATACGAGTAAGAAAGGAACTAAACTCAAAATGAATAATAGTGGAAGGAACATTGATAAGACTAAGTATGGATTGAGAAAGAGAGATATTTTAAGGGGAGAAGGACACTAGTGGGAATGAAGAATAAAGTAAAAGATCAGACATTTTAGTATGTCATTAAGTATCAAGGAAATGATGATAGATTTTCAAGGAAATACTCTAGGCTAAGGTAAGTTCCTTGGAATGAGGAATAACTGAGAAGGTGGTAGGACGATTTGATGAGAATCTTAGATATGTGATGAAAGGAATGGACGAAAATAACCGAGAAGGTAGTAGGACGATAAAATAGAAAACTTAATAACAATAAGAAGTTTAAGGAAACACATGAACAATATGAAATATGTTTTGGGGACAAAACTCCTAAAAGGAGGGGAGAGTTATAAACCCCGCTCTTTGGAGTTAAGGAAAACCGGGAAAGAACAGGTCAAACCGAGTGAGAAACCAAACTTGTTTCCAAACCCGTTTATTTGTGGAACGGGCAAATTGGAGAAATTTCAACTCCCTTATGACCCAAAAGGATTTATAAACCTTTGGAAGGAACCTTAGATCAAAGTGGAAGAGAAAAAATCAGATCAGTTCGGGTGAATCAGAACCGAACCGGATTGAACCGGTTTAAGAACCGAGCCGGTTTATGTACTAGAACAACTAGAGAGAGGGCAAACTGCCAAATTTATGGACCCTAAGTGACCTAACGAGTCATAAAAGGTATGAAAAAGGACTTTAGGATGAATTGGAGATGAAAATAAAACTAGTTCAAGTGAACCGGATTGAACCTGTTTGGATCGGTTTGAACCACTATTGAACCGAATGATAAATTCATTTTTCTTGGTGGCTTAGAAAATTCAAATTGGAGAATTGAGGCCACCATTGGATAGAGAATGAATTTAGATTAATTTATAAAATTTTAATTTTGACAAACTTGGTTGAATCGGGCCTGAACCGGTCAGTTTAAACTTTGAACCTGGTTCGGACCGGTTCAATCAAGTTCGGAACAATGTCATTTCCTTCCTTCAAATGACAACACTGTTCACTCGACGAAAAATCAAACCAGCACTAGTGAAGAGGAAACATTTCTATTTAGTATGTTTAAGGCCATCAATGAGTGTCACAAAGGTGTCAAACGGACGGCCGGCGAGTCCCCAAGCTCCCTATATAAAGAGCATCTCTCCATTCATGCTCTCCACACTTGAAAACCACACTCTCTGATCTACTCAATTTTTGTAGGGAAGCTCGACCTTCAGGTAACCGAGGGAAAAACCTACCCACAGACATTACGCTAGCTAAACCTATAAGACAAGTATGTAAATTTAAATTATTCAGTTCTAATTAATGTTATTCTAGGAAAGGTGCAAGTATAAAGGACACCTTACTCCTCACGATTTATAGAAGGGGAAAACTCTTAATAAACTGGGAGAGTGGCAATTTGCTCAAGGGGATCTGACCAAACTAGGTCGGGGCATGACAGACTGATCTAGATTTCCTTACTAGCAAGTTGTGGGATTCTTCATTAGATGTAGTTGGTTCTTCTCTTGGGTGGGAATTGGCCTCCATGGTATGTCCCACACCTAGTACACGGGTTCATTCTTGGCAATTCATACTCCGAGGATGATGCCTCACTCCATGATCCCCAGACATTAACTTCATGAGTTATAGTGATACCAAATTTTTCCAAGATTGTGGCCTCGTACTCATAAGCTTGCTCATTTGCTTCACCGGATCATGTTTGATCGGAACTAGCAGTAGTTTGTGAAGGCCCCTTACAAAATTAACGTAGGCCTCTCAAAACATCTTCTCAACTCACTCTTGGATCGGGGTTAGTCTCAGGTATACTAGTGGAGGGGTCATATCTTCCACCGAGCATTGGTTGATTCTCTTCCTGGAGTTCCTCCATGGTATATACTCCTCAACCACATTTCCTTGTATGTTCCTGGGATTCTTCCAATGAATGTACTCCCTGCTCGCGTTCCTATTCATATTTCCCTATAATAGGTTTACAATTTCTTAGGTTTCCAAGTTTTTAAAAATTTGACTGGAAAACTTTGCTCTTATACCACTTAAATTGTCATGCCATAAACCGGTCTAGTCTAAACCTTGTGATCAACCCAACACCCTTTCTTGTGTCATCTAGGTATCTCTATCGAGATGACCCAAGAAAGGTAAAGGCTTAATAGTGAGATATTTTTTTCCAATACAAATTTATAGGTCCTAAAGTTACCTTCTAGGGGAAGTTCAGTCACGTTCTTCAAGCTACCATTACTCTTGGTACAAAAAGTTCCCATGAAAAGGAGTTTAAGGTAGTGGTGAGTTTTATAACTCAGTGAGTGGGGTATCACAGAAATATTTTTACTGGGTTTTATTTTATTCATCTCCCTCAATTTTATGAATGATTTTTAATACACAAGCAATTGCCCTTCATCATCGAAGGATTCACACATTCACACAGCAGTCCCCGACTACTTCACTTGTGGTCCAAAGCACCTTTATCGACCACCATGGTAGAAGGTCTCACCTTCTACTACAAGAATGAGTGGGCCTTATTGCCCATCCCTTAGACCATAGATTCTTCGTGTCTGCTACAACTTGACAAGACCTTTCCTCTTACATCCTCAGTCTCAATGCACATGAAACTCCTTGAGCATCCTAATTCACTTAACAACAAAGTTCCCTTGTGCTCCCTCAATCATCTAGTTGCCCTTGGAACCAGCACTACCCCATATCAGAAACCTCCATGGTTCTGTATCTCATGCATTCCCAAGAGCAAGTATTTTTAGTTAAGACCATTTATTTATGGTGTTATCAGCCCCCATGAGCTTGCTGACCTGACTTCATCTAGGTACTACAAACCTAACGAGTTCGACGACCTATCTTCTACTTGATAACCACCAAACCAATTATTTTGACAACCTTGATCATATCTCGGTTGTGTTCACACACAATTTACCAATTATATGAGTTTTATATGCTCATTCCTCGTCTATTTGTCTGTGGGCCTAAGCCTGTGCCCATTGACCTTGGGCCCACAGGACCATTTCTTGCTCTCCTCAAAAATAGCTCTCAAAACATATTAGGAGTTTCACGCGATCAGGGTGACTATTTCCAGAAATATTGTTTTTAAATTTCAAACATGCTCATCTCCCCAACTGGGAGTGATGTTGGAAATGCCCACTCACCCGGTGTCGTAACTCATTTGTTCTGAGAGACTTTCCAGTATCTCGTGGCCTTCTCATGATTGTGGGTCGCAGTCTCTTAGTATGTGCCTATATTATCATTAATAATTCACTAAACTATCCGAACCTTTTCATTTGGACCCCTAATTCATCTTATATATACAATTTCACCTTATAAATCCATTACTTACAAATAATTCAACATAAATACTTCTAATTGCAGTTAAATTCCTAAATTTAACTTTAGTTGCATTTAGGTCCATAATTTAACCTTAATTTCCAATTGGCCCTCAATTGAGGTTAATTTCACAAAAATCTCAATTTTCACAAAATTCCAAAATTTCCCAAATTTCAACAAAGTAACATTTTAGTTCCTCGATTCCTTAATTAATCAAATTGTTCATGCAAACATCATTAATTGTCTTCTATGATGCTACTAATCATCATCCCTACTTAAAACGATCAATTCATGCTTTGAACTTTATTCATTGGCCTATAATTAAGCTCAAAAGTAGCTTCACCATAAAATTGGCTTTTGAGGGAGGATGATTCGAAATCTTTTTGGCCTGGGCACAGTTGCTAGCGCCCTTAATTTGGGGAGGTTGCACTCATTGAGAGGGTCCACCTAGGATCAACAATTTCCCCAATTGATGCCTATGCATGAAGAATTGATCAATATAATTTTGACATTTTCTGTCTCTAGAAGTTTACGATTCCCATGAGTGTAGGTAGAATTGACTTACTTCGAATGTTTTGGGGGTCGAGGGTCTGTCGAAAAGAGTTGTGGTAGGTTTTGACTAGTTCCAGGAGGTCGAAGGTGGCCGGAGTTCAACTCGAAAACTTCTACAGTTTTGGGACCGCAGGAGGGACGGTATTGTGCGAGCCTGATGATGCTTCTCCGATGATCCTCATACTAAAAGGAGGTTGCAGCGAGGCATGAAACTTCTTCCTGGTTCGAGAGAACCTAAATTCGCCTTCTGAGGTTGTGAAAATTGCCCTCGTCAGAGCTTTAGTTCGTGCCTCACCAGGAAATGGAACACCTTGTCTTCTTCAATCGTTTGCAGGATGGAGATTATAAATTGGGAGGTGCTCTTTATATATTGAGCTCGACAACTGAGAGGGCTACCAGTCGGCCTAAGACTTGGCCTCAGATTTGCCCATTGACATTCATTTTGGAGGGGTTTTTGTTCACCATACACTCGAATGCCCTCTGTTGACCTTATCCCCTCTCATCTGCCCAAGAATGAAGACGACTGTGTTACGCGCGCGAGTTGCCACGTGGCACGCTGTGATTGGCTAGTTTGTCTGATGCATCTTCCCACTGTACCTCCGAGCCATCCTTTGACTCGTTGACCAGCCACATGGTGACCTCCCATGAACCGCTTATTCTAATGTGGTCGTTGACCATATTCGGCCAATCTTTTCAACGAGACACATGGCGTCCTCTAATTGCCTGATTTAAATATGTCAGAATTCCCTCCTGACACACAATTCCATTGCCACGTGTTAGCCTATGATTGGTTGAGGCCTTTTGATAGAGCTTTGCCACGTGCCAACCCCTAATCGATTGATCGTTTAACCAACATCCCAATTGCCTACTAACGTGGCACCTTTTCCATGTGCCTACTTCTCATTGTCCAAATTGGCTTACATGGCTTTTCTCCAATTGACCATTGACTGAGGACATGTGTTGCTCAACAATTGATCGGTCATCGATGACGTGGATTTGACTGTTGACCGAGAACACGTGTTATGCTCTGATTGGTCAGGGCTTCCAAGTGCTGACCGAGTAGCTTACTGCGCACGCTTCACCATGGGTTGCTCTCTGATTGGTCACGCATGTTGACTGGGCACTGATGTGGTAAGTGGTCCATTGATCAACTGTACCATTGATTAGTTCGATTGGACCAGGTTCGATAAAGCAAAATTGAAAGTAAGTCGGTTCATGCCCGATTCGACGAGTTTTCTAAAATCTAAAAATTTATAACTTTATCTAAATTCATTTCCTAGCTAATGGTGACTTCAATTTCCGAACTTGACATTTTTATGTCACCTAGAAAAATCTGTCTTTGAACTGATTCTTCACGGTTTAGTTCGGTTCTATCTAATTTAGGCCATGTTCACCCTGAACTAGTCCGATTTTCTCCTCCTATGCCATTGGTGGTTCCTCTCCATGACCTTTGGATTCTTATTGATTCTTTATAGATTAGTCCAGTTCTATCTTATTTAGGCCATGTTCACCCTGAACCAGTTCGGTTTTCTCCTCCTATGCCATTTGTGGTTCCTCTCCATGACCTTTGGATTCTTATTGATTCTTCAAAGATTAGTCCAATTCTATCTAATTTAGGCCATGTTCACCCTAAACTGGTCTGGTTTTCTCCTCCTATGCCATTCGTGGTTCCTCTCCATGATCTTTGGATTCTTATTGGTTAATAGGGATTTTCCAATTTCCCGTTTTGGCTCTTATTTACCAATTCTATTTCACTTAGGTCCCCAATTTTTCCATAGAAATTCACCGGTTCTCCTTTCCGATTCCTTATTTCGAGAGAATGGGGTTTAGATAGGGTGTTGACTTACCCAACTGTGAGATGACACATGTCATGCCCTAGCCCAAAATCCTTAGTTGAAGACACATGAACCCCTCGCCAATCCCCCCGAAATTATAGAGGTGGGTACCTTCACCAAGGAAACACCAGTAGGACCAAGGGTCAGAAATGTAAAATCATAAAAACTATAGTGGAATTTTTGAACTTTTGTGAATAAGTATTGCGTAGGGGTCCTTAAATGTATGGTTATAAATCATAGGAATAGTAGAGTTATGATATGATAGTGGGTTCAAACCTTTGTAAGTAAAGTTGTGGTTACCTCGTAGCAAGGGGTCTCAGTTTTTTACTTTCCCCTTCTCTTTTGTGAGCTTCCTTGTCTTATCAACACAATTGTTAGGGGAAGGGGTGAGCTTACAACTTAGTGTGTTGCATGCTAATGTTGTGCCACTACCTAACTTACGACCTAGACCTTTCCCATAAACCAACTATGTAAACCATGTCCCTTAAAGATAAGAAAATCGAGGAAAGAATCGGTTAACTCAAGAAAGAAAACTAAACCGGTTAACGAACCATAACTGATAAGAAAGGGTAAAAACGGAAAATTGACAAATGCCAAATGAATCAAAGCGTCATAAAAATCATGGGAAAGGACCTTGGGACAAATTAGAAGAAAAAAACCACACCAATTAAGGAGAATTGGACCTGAAGTAGATTGAACCAATTTGAACTATCATAGAACCGATTACTAAATTCATTTTTCGAGGTGGCTTAAAATATTTAAATTGGGGAATTTAAGCCACCATTGGATAGAGAATGAATTTATAAATCTTTAATTTTGAGAAAATCGGTCGAATCGAGGTGAGGATAAGCTGGACCAAGATGTTAGGAATGGACAGTGCTAACCAAAAGAAAACATCTCCGTTCAGGCCATTTTAGGGTGAGGATAAGCTTGACCAAGATATGAAACGATCAGACAAAGTGTCCCCGAGCTCCCTATATAAATAGCTAGTCTCCAATCATCCTCCTCACACCTGAAATCTCCATTCTCTCTTAACTGCTCCATTTTCTAGCGAAGCTCGAACAGAGCTCCGACATTTATATTTTTTCTGAGCCTTAGAAGGTGAGATTGGGTTCTTAAGATTTCAAGGGAAGTCAACTACCTAACGGCAATCTCTGTTAGACCCGAGGACTACCGCAGAAGCCTAGGCAGAATTAAACAGTGAAGCTACTTCGAAGGACCCAAGCTGCCCTGTTTTGGCTGAGCTGAAATCGGCCAAATTTATCACTCCTCCGGCCAAACCAAGCCCTCCCAACATCTCCATAACCATCATACGACCTCAATTGAGCTGAAAGGAAAGCCAATTCGGCCCCACTCTATCATTTCCGGTCGGTGTTAGAGAGAAACTGTGAAACTTTAGTGACAGAATTCTCCCTTAATTCGATATGAATTGTAGTGATTCTCGATCCTAGGAGGAACCTCAGGATGAGAGCTACATGTCCAGAGAGAGTTCAGACCATCGCACCTCCAATGTTTAGCTTTCGAAACTTTCTCTTTCTATGCAAAGTTTTCCAACAAAGCTCCATTTTAGCTCGTTTCGGCCTCAATCCATGCAATTCAAAGCTCAATTGAATCGTATGGAAGTGTAGGAACTTATTTACATCTCCAATTGAAGCAATTAACCTTGATTGAATGGTCAATTTGATGAAATCAAATTCATCCAGTTTGAAAGGGGGAAATTGGCGGAAAGTTATAGGTAAAATTGGGGATTTCATAAAATTGATGGACTTCTTTGCAATTTCCCAAAATTGAGGTGCAATTGGCCATGAAAAAGATGTTGGAGGACCAATTGGTCAGTTTTTGAAATAATTAGGTCAAATTGCCATTTTTGGAAAGTAGAGGCAAAATGGTAAATTTTGAAAAGTTGGGGACCAAAATAGAAATTAGGAAAACTTGAGCCCCTTAAACAATTTTAAGGAAATTGAGGAAACAAATATAATTTTTGGAAGTTCCGGGACTCAATTTGGGGAAAAATAGCAATAGGGACCTAAAGGAAAATGAACTTTAGGGACCTAAGGGCAATTAACTAACAATTTTGAGCCTAGTAGGTCATATGTGAGAAACAAAGGCTATTATGACAAACACTAATAGATAAGGGTGCCGAAAACATGTATAAACACAAGAGAACAGAACGCTAGCATGGATAAGCTAGTGTGGAGGCGAAAATCGATTGGAAATGAATACACCACGATTATCGGGTGAGTGGGCTTATTTACATCATACCTGGTTGGGATGATGAATATTTTAGAAATGAAAAACCACTTGTAAGTGGAATTTTGACATCATACTTGGTTGGGGTGATGGGCAAACAAAGTTAAAACCTACTTCTAAGTTATAAGTAGAGGAAATCATACCCGATTTGTATGATAGAGTTCCTTGAAGGAAGGAGAAACTAGCTTGCCGATTGTAAGTGGAGGTATCATCACACCCGGTTGGTGTGATGAAGTGAAAATTATATTTTTATCAAAAGAGTTCTTCCCTGATAGTGTGTCAATGCTTAAACTCTTTCGGAGACTTTCTCGATGGGACTAGATTAGCTCAGATAGGTCATAGGCCTCGATTTTTGAACTTGTGGGGCTAAATGCCAGGTTTTGGAAAATCACGTACAAAGGCCAGTTGTCACAAGCATGAGATATGGAAGCCATGAAAATTTCTAATGAAATGAATGTGGGATATCACCATGGTACCAAGATAGGACCGACAATACTCATTGAACTAGCGATAGTGCTTTAAGGTTAGGTCGACAGACCGGCCTAGAAAAATAGCTACAGGTCGGGTTGAGGGTAGGGGGCATTGGACAAGTGGCACCAAAGATAAATGGCCGTGGAAAAACTATTGTTTGTGCATTCACTTGAGATACCTGACCATCAAGACACCCAAGAAAGGTAGTGATGCATCCTAAGAGCTACTGGACGACATGGTGGAGATAAGGGCAGTTTGTCGAGCTAGTAGTCGTGAAGCTCGACGTAGCTTCTTACGCACGAGACCAAGGTAGGGTTAGGATGAGGTCTCTATCCTCATATGGACATAGAGTTGCTTCCTGTTCTGAGGGTCAGATGTCGAGAACATCCACTCAGATCCAAGGTAGAAGTGAACATGTTTCTATCTTCATGGACGGTAAAGACGCTCCGAGCCACAAGTGGGTGCAATGGACGGGCTCCACCTGCGAATATGTGTTCCCTTCCTGATAAAGGGCGTGTGTGGTCTACTAAACACACCTAATGTGTAATTGAGGAAAAAGGGTCTTGAAAACTAAATTCTAAGGAGAATTTCTTTTGAAAGAAAAATAACAACCTTGGCAAACTTAGTAAAAAATTATATGTTTGAAAATTCACTTTCAACCTCCACTCACTGAGTTGTAGAACTTACCGCTCTTTTATATCCCGTTTTAGTAGTAGAGAAAACATGACTAAAGAAAACTCCCGGATCTACCCTTTGTCAGGTATGCTTAAAAGTTATTTTAAGATTGTATTTTTATTGATTTATGTTATTCCACAGAACAAGGTTTAAATTATGCATGGATCCTCTTTATTAAAGAAAGTAGGAAACCCCTATTAAACCAAGGGAGCGGTGGGTTTATCACTGGGATCCAACCGAACTAGGTCGTGGCATGACAACTTGAGTGGTATCAAAGCATGGTTCCCTTGAAGCATTATCAATACTATACTTTGACACTAATGGAAACTAAATTACCGTGGTGGAAGGAGAGTTCCTAGGAAATTTGTCGTGCGATCCAAACCCCCCACATGAAATCATGAAAAAGACGCCTACCTCCAGAGAGGCAACCGTTCAACAATTCCTAGAGGGCAAGAAAAGAGTGCCCAACGACATGGTCAAGGACTATAGGAAACTTCAGAGCCTTATTAGAGCTAGAAGGCATCATCTATACTCATCCAAGGTAGAAAGAACCTACCCTCCGCCAAGGCAGAAAGAACATATCCCTCCTCCAAGGGGCCCAAAACCTCCTCCACCCCCACAACAACCAAAAAGGACACCCACTAAGAAAGAGGCCTCAGACAGATATTGGGATGCCCATGCCACCTTTATGAAAGTCCACCAAGTACCCCCCACCAGTTCAATCCAAATTTGATCCTCCCCAATGGATGAAGTGGACATACGAGTGTGAGGCTGAGGTGTTGAGAAGGTACGGACTCGAGGCCATTCATGAAGTTCGTCCTATTAGGGAAATCCAAAGGGAATATGGATGGACTTCAACCAGTTCATCAGAAGCTTCAAACCATGAATCTCGCAACCGTTCAGAGGCTAAGTCCCAGCCAATGACTCCAAGGCACTGGGAAGTAGTGAATTCCTGTAACAAGCTGAGTATGACAAGAAACTATCTCTTTGAATGAATGAAAGTTTAGTTTTCTTTAATTAAAATTTAATCTCCCAAATGATGACAAGTAAATCTAATAGATTGGAAGTATACCAATCATGACTAGGGTAGTAGATGGAGAAAACCACATAAGGAGGAAAACTACAAGTCACCTCTAGTTAAACACTAAATCTAAGATAGTCAAATAAGTTCCTCCATTAAAACCAAGAATATGGAGTAACATGGCAACAAGACTGGGAAAGAAAATCCAGAGGAGTCTGCCTAGAATCACCAAGAAGGACATACCTTAACTAAGGGTAGGAAGAAAAGGAAGTGTGTGAAGTCTAGGGTAAAGGAAGTAAGCATCAAAAGGTGTAGGAGCAGTAAAGGAAAACATAAGGACCATAAGGAGTTAAGGAAGAGCCCCTATATAAAAGTTAGGAAACTAAGAAGAATTGGGTTGCCCCAAGGAAAAGCAGTGCAATGGAGGCTAACCAAAAGGAAAGTAAGGAAGAAGTGTGAGTGCGAAAAGTGCTATGCCAGTTTAGGGTAAAAGAAGGAGAGGGAATAGGAAAAGAAGTGTGATAGGATGAGAACTCCGGAGGAATACACAAGTATCCTTAAAAGAGTTAGTGATAGGCACGATATAAATTATTAAGAACTCACCAACAATCAGGAGCTCCTCGAAGGAAGGATAAGGAATGAAAAGAAATTGCAGGACATGAAAGGATCAAGGGCAAATAACCATACCGATGTCAAAAATATGTAAGAAAAGAAAGAAGGAAAAGCCTTCAAGGAGCATTAGGAAGGTTTAACATGAAACTCCCAAGACATAAGTTGTAAACCCCATCCCTTAAAGACAAGGAAACCGGGGAAAGAACCGGTCAATCAGGGTAAGAAAATCGAACTGGTTCACAAACCCAAATGTTAAATAAAGGGAAAAACTAGAAATTTACAGATCCCGAGTATCCTAGAGAATCATAAAAGTAATGGAAAAGGACTTTGGGATGAATTGGAAGTGAAAACTAGACTGGTTCTGGTAAACTAGACTGGTTCTGGTAAACTAGACATGAACCGGATTGAACCAATTTGAAATGATTTGAACCACTATTAAACCGATTTATAAATTCATTTTTCTAGGTGGCTTTGAAAATCCAAATTGGAGAATTGAAGCCACCATTGGATAGATAATGAGAAAACCGGGGAAAGAACCGGTCAATTTGAATCTTTAAACCGAATTGGTCTAAAAACTTGATTGTTAGGGGACGAGCAAATGTGAAAATTTCTAACTACCATGTGACTCAAAAAGGTTCATAAACTTGGTCAAAATAACCCTAGGATGGAATGAGGAAGAAAGACCAAAGCAGTTAAATAGAATCGGGTCTGAACCGGTTTATGAACCAAGTTGATTAATTGAACTGGAACCGATAAAGAATGGGTAAACCAAGATGCTTATGGATCCCTAGTGATTTAAAGTGGTTTATAATGCTTGGGAAGGAACCTTAGAACAATGTGGGAGAGAAAAACTAGATCGGTACGGGTGAACCGAACCCAAACTAAATTAAATCAGTTTAAGAACCGAGCCGGTTTATAAATCGGAATCAATTAAGAGATGGTAAACCGGGAATTTTATGGACCCTAAGTGACCCAAGTAGTTACAAAAGACATGGAAATGGACTTGTGAAGGAATTGGGGATGAAAACCAAACCGGTTCAGGTGAACCAGATTCGAACCGGTTCGGACTGGTTTGAACCACTATTGAACCGAATCCTAAATTCATTTTTCTAGTTGGCTTAAATAATTCAAATTTGAGATTTGAGGCCACTAGTGGATAGAAAATAATTTAGAAATTTTTAAATTTGAAAAACTCGGTCAAATGAGGGGTGAACTGGCCAGTTTAAGCTCTGAACCCAGTTCGGACCGGTCTGGTCCACTTCTTCCTCAGGATGACAACACTGTTCACTTGCTGGAAAATTGAAGCAGCACCAGTGAAAAAGAAACATTATCATTCGGTACGTTTCAGGTCTTTAATGTCTATTATAAAGGTGACAAATTGATGGCCAACGGGTCCCTGAGCTCCCTATATAAAGAGCCCCTCGATTCATCCTCTCCACACCTGAAAAGCTCACTCTCTCTCAGTTGCATAGTTTTCTGGCAAATCTCAAAACAGAGCTTTGATATAGGGCCAATTCTTAGCCAAAGAAGGCGAGGTTGGGTTCATTAGAACTGGGGGAAGTCAGCTACACAGTGGTAACATCTATTCGTTCTGAGAGTCGCCGGAGAAGCGCCGGCATGATCGAACAGTGAAGTAGCTCCGGCGGGCAGAAGCTGCCCTGTTTCAGCCGAGTTTTTGTAAAGGGAGGGCAAAATGGTAATTTTGGAAAAAATTGGGGGCAAATTGGGAATTTGGGAAACTTGAACCCCTGTTTGTGAAATTGAGTAAATTGAGGTCCCAAGAGAAATTTTAAAAGTTTTGGGACTCAATTGTTTAAAAAAAACTGGCAATTGTGGCCTAAAGTAAAAGGAAAAATAACTTCAGGAACCAATTTGTAAATATTAGAAAAATTGTTAATTTAGTCATTCATACTGAATGAGGTGATCAAGCCAGATAATAACGAACAACGATGTTCATTTCGTGTAGAAACATGAGACCTCAGGAATGCCAGCTAAGGTTAAGCTCGCAAGGGACGAAAACTGACCGAGTGGAATTTGACTATATGATCGGGTGAGTGAGATTTTTATATCATACACAATTGGATGATAAGTACCTTAGAAATAAAAACCCACTAAAAAATTATATTTTAAATATCACAACTTAGATGTGTGATGTGAAAATGACGCGAAAATACTACTTATCGATTGTAAGTAGATCATACCCGGTTGGTATGATGAAAACTTCCTCGGAGGAAGTCGAAAACCCGTTCATTCGTTATGAGCATAGATGTCCTCATACTCAGTTGTTATGATTGACAATTGAAAATATATTTTGTCGGAAGTGCTCTCCCCTGACTGTTTGCCACTACTTAAACCATTTGGGAGACCTTTTTGACGAGAGCTCGAATAGCTCTATTAGGCCGGAGGACTCGGTTTTGGAACTTAGGGGCTATTATGCCCAATTTTAAAAATCTTGAATAGTGGGCCCTAGGCCAGTTGGCATGAGTAGGAGCTCATAAAGAAACATCTAGTAGCAATGTGAAATGACAAGTCTTCGGACTAGTAAAGACAGACAGCTGCAGGTTTAGGGTCAGGGCGTTGGACCAGTGGCACCACAAATTATATGGCATGGTGTGAAAATACTAATTGTGCATGCAATGTGTTTATGGGACCTTCAAGATGCCCTAGAGGGGTAATGATGTGTCATAGGGCCCTAGACGACTTGCTAGATATAAGGACTATTAGTCGTATTAGGAGGCCTTGCGAAGCTCAACGTAGCTCAAGCGCACGAGATCGGTGTGGGGTCAGGATGAGGTCTCTGTCCTCATACGGACACAAAGAATTGTTACGGGATTGAGGGTTAGAGGTCGCGAAGATCCACTCATTCTCAGGGTAGAAGTGGACGTAATGTCCGATAAAGTCGCTCCGACGCCACAAGTGGGTTCAGTAGATGTAATGGCCTGCGATTGTGTGTTTGACCTTCATGATGAAGGATGTGTGTTGGTGATCACATACCATAATTAATAAGAAATGGTGATAAAAACCCAAATTTGAAATAAAAGTTTTTTAAAAGAAAATACAGAATTTGACACACTCCAAAATAAACATTTTCCCTAAAAAGATAAATTTTGAAAACCCATTCACTGAGTCATTGTACTCACACCCTCCCTTATACCCCTTTCAGGAAATCCCGGAAAGCCTATCCCAAAGGACCATAAACTAATATGCCTATGACATAGGTATGATCAGTGTAAAATTATATGCAATTTTGATTTATCTTATTCCAGCAAAGGTACAGGTTTAAAAGATGCCTTACTCTTCACGATTTATAAATAAGGGGCAACCCTTAGTAAACCGGGAGAGTGGCGGGTTGATCATAAGGATCCGACGAAACTGGGTCGGGGTATCACACACAGAGTTGCTTTTAGGGTTTGAAGGTCGGATGTTGAGAAAATCCACTCATTCCTAAGGTAGAAGTCGATGGGCTTCTATCTAGGTGGCCGGTAAAGTCGCTCGGACGCCACAAGTAGGTGCAGTGGACGAGCTGCCCTGTGAATGTGTGATCCATTCATGAGAAAGGGCGTGTGTTGATTGTTAAACCCACCTGATGTGGAAATGAGGAAATTTGTTTTGAATAACCAGGAATTCAAGGAAGGAAATGATTTTAAATAAAATAAGCAGTGTGGCACAGTCCAATTAAAACTATTTTATAGAAGCTTATGTTCCAAACAACCATTCATTGAGTTGTCGAACTCACCCCCTCACTTTATCCCATTTTAGGTAACCAAGGGATAAACCTACCAATAGACATTCCACTAGCTAAACTTGCAAGATAGGTATGTAAGTTTAATTTTTTTAATTTTGATTAATATTATTCTAGGAAAGATACATGTATAAAGTGCACCTTACTCCTCTTTATTAAAGGTTTAAAGAAGGGAAAAATCTTTAATAAACCGAGAGAGTGGTGGGTTGCTCACAGGGATTCGACCAAACTGAGTCAGGGTGTGACAACTAGAGTGGTATCAAAGCCTATTTCCTCGAATACATTATCAAGACTAGATATTATAGTATCTCATAGGAATAATTTTTACATATGGACTCATGAAAAGTATCCAAACAAATCCGTGCTACCTTAGCCACCCTAGAAGCAAGGGAGAACCCCACTTCAAGGAAGGAAATGAACCAAAAGTATAGAAGAACTCTTGGAGTAACCTTGGGTCAAAAAGGATTCAACAAGAAAACCTCCAAGATATTCTGGCTCAAGGACGGAAAAGCATCAAACCATCAGCAATCCCTTAGAAAGGCCTCGCAATGCTCAAAGTATAGGAGGAACCACAAAGGTGGATAAAAGGGAATTTTCCCTTAACGAGCGTTAAAAGCCACCTAGGAGAAAAGAAGGAAGCACCTCCTCCATAGAAGACAAGCCCCTAGCGATGAAATGCCTCTGGATAACAAAGTTTGACCTACCTTGGAAAAGTATAGGATCCAAGTAGGGTTGTAGACTAAGCTATCAAGAAGTTGTAATTAGAAACTTTGGGAGAAGACGCCCTAGGAAGAATTGGTAATATAGAAAGGACTGCACTCTAAAAGGGTAGTAGGATGGACATTAAGGACAAGAAGACTCAACAAACAACTGCACTCAGATAATTATACCAAGGGAATGGTTAGGATGAGGAAATTAACGAACCGATACTTGTAAAGGTCATCATTTAAGCTCTAACAAAGAAGGGAGAGGTGGAAAAGCCAAATATTGTGAAAAAGAGGGATGAAAGAAATCCTTAAAAAGACCAATGGCCAAATTAATGACTAAACTCAAGCCAAGAGATTGGTAGGCAAACCTCTCATATGACAGTCAAGACATCTTAAAACAAGAAGGATTTGAACTCTCCCAAAAAGAAATAGACGTGTACTGGGTACAAGTGGGGTTGAGGATAGGGTACAAAAGATGTGCCCATAAGATTTCAAGAGTGAGGGTAAATAGGAGATGACGACATCAATAGATATTATTTAAGGGTAGATATTCCCTAGAGCAAATGAAAAAGGAATTCCGGGAGAAAAGGGGAAAGAGTCCTCTCAAGGAGGGAAACCCTGAAAGGCATATATATCCCAACTAAGAGGTAATGGAACCATGTGAAAGGGATAAGGAGATAAACTTGCAAATGAAGCGCATGCTGAGGTGAAAGAACCAGGGAAGTATACTAGGAGGACCCAAGGAATAAGTTAAACCCAAGGAATGGTTAAGTAGGAAGTTAGCAACAACAGATGTTGTGGCAAGTAAGAATGAGTAGACTACCCATAATAAGGAAATAAGGTAAGGAATATTTGAGAAACGTTGGGAAAGTAAGCCCTCCAAATATGAAGTGGTAAAGGGAAAACAACCAATGAGATCAAGAGTGGTTATGGCCCACACTCGTTTAATAGAGCCCAAGGAGTGGGCGGCTGGACAGAAAACAAAGTGTTAGGAACCAACCTATCAACATGAGTTCCTCGAAGAAAGGATAAGGAACAAAAAGGAGATGGAAGATAGGGAAGGATAAAGAACAGACAATAATACCAATCTCAGAAGGGTGTAAGAAAGGAAAGAAGGAAAAGCCTCAAAGGATCGCTAGGGATGTAGAACTAGGACTGGAGTACCTAAGTAGAAGGATAAAAGATGGAAGTATCTAAACCCTGCACTTTTGAGTTAAGGAAAATCGGGAAAAGAACCGATCAAACCGAGTAAGAAAATCGAGACGGTTTACAAACCCGATCATTTGGGAACAAGCAATTTGGAAATTTACAACTTTTGAGTGATAAAAAGGGTTTATTAAACCTTGGAAAAGAAGCTTAACACAAATTAGAATAGAAAAACAAAATTGGTTCAGGTGAACGAGAATCCATAAGAATTCTAAAGTTAAGCATGCTTACCCAAGAGTAATGTGATGATGGGTGACCTCTATTTCCCGATGAAGCTCGAACCAGAGCTTTAACTTGAACAAAGGTCAGGCTCTTTAGAACCGGGGAGAGGACAGCTATCCGATAGCTAACTCCAGTCAATCCGAGAGTCGTTGGAGAGGCGCCGACATGATGGAATAGTGAAGCAACTTTGGCAGACCGAAGCTGCCCTATTTCGGCAAAGCTGAAATCAGCCATTTCAAGCCCTACTCAGGCCAAATCAAGCCCTCCCAACACTTCCTCAGCCTTTCCACAGCCAAATTATCACTGAAAGGTGAGCCAATTCGGCTCCCCTTTACAATTTTAGATCGGTGCTAGAGAGAGAGTCAACCGAATTTCAATGACAAAATTCTAATCCAATTCTGCATCAATTGATGTGATTCTTGATTCTAGGATAAACCTCAAGACGAGAGTTATCTGCCCAGATCGAAAACTCAGACCGCCGTGCCTTCACCGGTAAGTAATCGAAGCTTTCTCTCTCTATAGTTCATTTTTCAGTGAAGCTTCATTTGAGCTCGTCCTGGCGTTAAAATTTGCGATTCACATTTCTAAAAAACCGTACAAACATGTAGAAACTCAATTTCAACAATTGGAAACGTTTGATGGGTCAATTTGATGAAATCAAATTCGGCTGTGTTAAGAAGTTGGAATTAGGGAAAATTAGGGATTTTCAAAATTCAAAGGACTAAAATGAAATTATATGAAATTGAGGGCCAATTGGGCATGGAAATAATGTTGGAGGATCAATTGAGGAATTTTGGAATTTTTGGGCCAAAACTTACCATTTTTGTAAATGAAGGGTAAAATGGTAATTTTGAAAAATTAGGGGACCAAATTGGAAATTTGGGAAATTAAACCACTTTTTGTTGAAATTGAATAAATTGAGGTCCCAAGATAAATTTTAAAAGTTACGGGACTCAATTTGAGGAAAAACTGCCAATAGGGACTTAAAGTTAAAGAGAAACAACTTTAGGGACCTAATTGCAAATAACTAAAAGTTTGGGTTTTCTCATTCATTGGAAATGAACGAAGGCTGTTATGCTGAGTAATAATGAATAAGGATATTTGTATAGTGTAGGAACGCGTAATACCGGGAATGCCAGCATGGACGAGCTCGCATGAATACAAAGAACCGGTCAAGTGGAATTCACCGGTGAGTGGGTTTATTAACATCATACCCAGTTGGGATGATGAACACAACTTAAAATTTTAAAACCACTTATCGATTGTGAGTGGAAATTTTATATCATACCCGGTTGGGAATGATAAGTACCTCAGTATGAAAACCCACTATTAAGTGGTATTTTAAACATCTCTACTTAGAGGAAGTGATGTGAAAATCATGCGGAAAAACTACTTACCGATTGTAAGTAGATCATACCCGTTTGTTACGATGAGACTTCATCAAAGGAAGTTGAAAACACATTCATCAGTTATGAACGAAGGTGTCCTTATACCCGGGCGGTATAATGGATAAAGAAAACATATGTTTTGTCGGAAGTGCTCTCCCCTGACTGTGTGCCAATACTTAAACAATTTGGGAGACCTTCTCGATGGGAGCTTGAATAGCTCTGATAGGCCGAGGGCCTCAGTTTTGGAACTTGAGGGCTAAATGCCCAATTTTAAAAATCTCATACAGTGAGCCCAAGGCCTGTTGGCACGAGCAAGAGCTCATAAATGAACATGATATATGTGCCATAAAACTTAATAAGTGAATTGTTTGGCCATGGTACCAAGAGAGGACTGGCATGCTCAGTCAACTAGCGGCAGTGCGACATGATAGGTCGAAGGACCAGTCAAGACAAACAACTGCGGATTGAGTTGAGAGTCGAGGCCTTTGGACCAGTGGCACCACAGATTACATGGAAATATAAGAAAACATTGTTTGTGCATGCACTATGTGTACGGGATCATCAAGACGCCCATGAGAGGTAGTGATGCGTCCTAAGGGCAATAGACGACCTGGTGGCTATAAGGGCAGTTTGTCGTTCCAGGTGTCTATGCGAAATCTGTAGTAGCACTAAGCGCATTAGACCGAGGTGGGAACGGGATGAGGTCTTTGTCCTCATACGGACATGTAGAAGTGATTTCAGGATTGTGGGTTGGATGTCACGTACATCCACTCATTCCTAGGGTAGAAGTGGTCGTACTTCTATCCGGATGGCAAGAAAAGTCACTCTGATGCCACTAGCGGGTTCAGTAGTGATACTGAATTGCGAATGTGTGTAACCTTCATGATGAAGGATGTGTGTTGGGTGATGACACACCGGTAACTAAGAAATAATGAAAAAATCCAAAATTTTAAATTAATGGATTTTTGAAAAGAAAGGAGTTTGGCACACTCCATATAAATGTTTTTCTTAAAAGTTAAAAGTAGACCTTTGAAAACCCATTCACTGAGTAGTGGTACTCGCCCCCTCCCATATATCCCTTTCAGGAAATCCTGGAAAGCCTATCCTGAAAGACAATCAACTAATATGCCTGTAAGACAGGTATGTAAAGTTTAAAATTTCATGCAGTTTTGATTATGCTATTCCAGGAAATGGTGCAAGTTTAAAGGACGCCTTACTCTCTACGGATTATAATAAGGGGAAACCCTTTAATAAACCGAGAGAGTGTCGGGTTGTTCACGAGGATCCGACCAAACTGGGTCGGGGCATGACAAAGTGAGACCTTAAATAGGGAAGTTTTGAAGCTATCCGAAGCTATGGAACCGCCAGATGAATCATAAGAGACTTATATCTGACATAAGGAACCACATAAAGACCATATGTGGATGGTAGTATAACGTGGTGGTCAAGGAGAATAAATGAGAGGCTAAGAAGGACCGGGAGGTAGTGGAGACTACACTCTAAAGAAGGTAATAGGATGGGCATTTTGTTGAGTACACGAAATAGGAACCAACGATCGGAGATACCTTGGGTAGGAAAGTAAAGGGTGAAGTGGGAAATTATGGTCGATGAATTATTAAACGTGGGCAAAAGCCAAATTCAATAGGGTATAAGAATGCAAAGGAAGGAAACCTTCAAGGAGTAGTAAGAAATTCGAGCATATAGCACCTAAGGGGAAATCTCTACTTTGAAGGACATATTAGAGAATGAAAATCGTTAAAGGAGAACTCCACAAAAAAAGGAATCGTGAATTGGTCACCAGCGAGTAAGAGTGGATTAAGGAAAAGGAAAGTCCTTGAATAAAGGACCTAACTAAAGAAGAGGCAGGACACAAGAAGGGAAGAATCCTCACATGTCGGTAAGTCATCAGGAAACTCAACGATTGGAATCGGAAAGACCCAATAAAGAAGTTGGGAAATAACAAGCGGCTAAGAAAAATCTATATGGTTAGGTGAGACATGACGTCAAATGCAAGATGGATGAGAGGATAATGGTAAATGTAGTCGAGGAATACTACCAAACGAAAAGATGGATAAAGTTATACGATCCCTAAAAGTTTGGAAAGCTGAGAATGACACTCAAGGAGGTGTTCTAGAAATTTAATGGACAGAGACAGGTTCTAGAAAATGTCATCCTGTAAAGGACATGTAAGCCCAACAGTCCCATGGAAAATATTACTCAAAGTAAGGATGAGTTAGCTATTAAGCATGATAAGGTCAAACATAAAATTTGGATCGAAGTTGTAATAAACAACAGATGAAGGAAGAATTGAAATAGAACGAAAAGGTGATAACAAAGAAACCCATGAAAAAATGTATGTAACACTCGAAAGAATATCGAGCTAAGGGTTTTCAACGACCAAGAGAAAAACTAGACACGAGAAAGGTTGGGTATCTTCGAACTCCCAATCCTAAGTACAGGACATCAAAGGGAAAAATGTTGCTCTAATGAAAGAAACATGTGAATTTAAGGATATACCTTAAGTGATGTATGCCTTGTTATGATAAACCCCATGGAAAGAGTAAACAATGGAAAGGAAAATAAATTCCTTAAGTAAATGATATAAAAAAAGTTAGGGTGAGAAACCGGGGAAAGAACTGGTCAACTAGGGTGAGAAAACTAAACCGATTCACGATCCTAAACCTTTAGGAAAAGGGCAAAACTGGAAATTTACAAATCCCGAGTAATCTATAGAGTAATAAAAGTCATAAAAAAGGACTTTGGGATGAATTGGAAGTGAAAACTAGACTGATCTAAACAAGTTTGAACTAGTTTGAACCACTATTGAACCGATTTCTAAATTCATTTTTGTAGGTGGCCTAGAAAATTCAAATTGGAGAATTGAAGCCACCATTGCATAGAAAATGAATTTAAATTTTTTTTAATTTTGAAAAACTCGGTCGAATCGGGCCTAAACCAACCTGTTTAATTATTGAACCTAGTTCAGACCGTTATGGTCCGGTTCAGAACAGTGTCGTCTTCTTCCTTCAAATGACAATACTATTCACTCATCGAAAAAGCGAGCAGCACCGGCGAAAATGAAAAGTGTTTATTAAGGGCATTTTTTTCCATGAATAATTGCCATAAAGTGCCAATCGGATGGCCAAGGAGTCCCCAAGCTTCCTATATAAAGAGCTCTTCCTCATTCATCCTCCTCACACCTGAAAACTCCTCTCTCTCTCTCTCTCCTGCTACAATTTCTGGTGAAGCTCAAACCAGAGCTCCATCTTGGGCATTTTTCAGGCAAATAAGGCGAGGTTGGATTCCTTAGATTCTGGGAGAATTCTGTTACTTGAAGGTAGTCTTCATTTGCTCCTAGGAACACTGGAGAAGCGTCTGTGTGATCGAATAGTGAAGTAGCTCCGATGGACTGAAGCTGCCCTATTTTGGTTGAGCTTAACATGGACAATTTGAGCCCTTCTCAGGCCAAACCAAGCTCTTCCAACACTTTCACAGCGCTTATACAATCGAATTAGAGTAGAAACTTTAGGAACCGATGAAAGTTCACTAACTGAATTCTCCCTCAATTTGATATGAATTGTTGCAATTCTTGATGAGGAACCTCAAGACGAGAGCTATCTACCTTGATCGAAACCTCGAACTGCCACACCCCGACGGTAAGCTTTCGAAGCATTCTCTTTCTAAGTCTAGTTTCCCGTCAAAGCTCCATTTAAGTTCAATTCGGTTACAAATGATGCAATTCGAAACATTCTCTTTCTAAGTAAAAATTATATATAATTAATATTTCATTTAATTAATTTAAAAAAATAAATTAAATATGTCACACAAATCCATCTCTTAAATTTTATAATAATATAATTTTGTTAGCAAATTATATAATTTATTATCATTAAAATGTTAAATTTTATTAATTTATTTGTCTAATATTATAGGAGAAGTTGTTATATGAAAAGTTTACATAGCTATATCACATGCTAATAGTTAGCATTTGATTGAAGTACAAATAAATAAATAAATAATCCGCCTCATAATTTATAGTAGGGATCCCTTCATGACCATTGGTGTCATACTCCGACTCATTTTATTCAGTCGAACTTATAGACAATTCGTTACATACTTATAGTTTTACAACGATTCACCGCTAATCATTATAAGTCTATCTTAATACTTAAAAAGAAATATTTTAGGTTATTTTCCAAAAATATTTATTTTGAATTTTAAAATAAAATTTAATAAATAATATCGAGACTAAGTACTGAATTAATGCATAGTTTTAGTTTATAGTGGCTTTTCAAACATTTGCTTGTCCTTTAATCATTTCAATTCTCTAAAATGGGTATTGGAGTTGAGTTAATTCACAACTCAGTGATTAGGGTAGCTAAAACTGTGATGTAATTTCCATAATTCAGCACATACTCCATAGTAGTTTAAGCGATATTTTAAAAACAATAAGCTTTGACCATATAGGTATTAAGGTTTTAATAAACGGGGTTTGTATTGAGCAAGCATCGCACACATCTTTTCTCTCATAGAAAAGATCACACATTTATAGAATATAAATTTTATCTATTCCACTTGTAGTTCGTAGCAAATTTACCAACTACCATGGTACAAGGCTGCAACCTCGTCCACTATTTGATTGGATCTTGATATCCATGTTAGATTGTCTGTGTGAGCACTATCGCCCACCCCCCAAACATATAAGTCTAGTTGTCCGGTAGAGATGGACTAGACCTTCCACAGTCTAATGCACATATGACTTCTAGAGCCTTCGATGTTCTAGTTCAGCTATAAATTCCCTTGTACCGATCTTGTTGATCGGTAGTTATAAGAACTATCACTACTCCGTATTTGATGTCTCATGGTCCCGTTACTAAATATACACATACAAGTGTTTTAGCTTAACACATTCATTTTTGTACTATTTGACCTACGGGATGAGACTCGCCTTTAGCTCAATAGTATTTATTGTGCATAGCCCATTTCATACAAGTCACATGTTTAAGTATTTTAACACACTTAAAATTTACCATCAAGATTATTTATGATACAAGGCTTGTTCTATTAGCATTGAGCCAACTTATATGAGTTTACACTATATGGCATTCAACCCATTATATTTTGAAAAAGATTGCATTAGGCCCACTTCTCACATTATAAATTTAATCAAATTTCCTCAACAATTGGATCGAACCATTTCCTCCATCAGGAAATGGATATATATGTCACACTTGAAATTATTTCTTACAGTACAACCATAAATGATAAATTTTCTAAGCAACATTAATGCTTATCTCAATAGTATATTCCCTAAAATTATTTTAGTGAGGTTCGCGAAATGAATGAGAATATATTCCAAAAATACTTTAATTGATTTATGATATAAATTTTACGAATAATATCATGTTATCAGTCCAATCGAACTTGATGCCAAAAATTTCACTTCCCTATGATGACATGTTCGTCCTGGAGGGATTCTCAAGTTTTCGTACTTTTGTTGTACAATCAAGTAGGATACATTCCCTACACATCATACATGGATTTTGGTAATTGTGTTTCAGGTACTTAATTCAGGTATTTAATACATGTTACCATAAAATATTTAAAATTATGGTTTTGCCACTATACATATTCCCGTAATTTAAATCTATAAGGGTATCTAAATAATTTGTAAATATGCACCTTCCAATCTGAATCTCATTCTCAGACTATTTGGATATGGTTGTATGACGTTTATTTAATTACTTGTGGTAGGGGTATTTTTGGAATTGTTTCCTTGTGAATCTCGTTCAGCCAAACTTGGCCTTATAAGGTTTAAATTTATGTTTGGTCAAACCGAGTTAGAAAACTGAATTGCTTCACAAAACCGATCATCAGAGAATGGGCAATTTGGGAAAGTTACAACCTCTGAGTGACCCAAAGGGTTCATAAAATCTTGGAAAAGAACCGAAAAACAAATTGGAAGAGAAAAAGTAGATTGGTTTAGGTGAACCGGATCCAAGCCGGATTGAACCTGTTTATTAGCCGGAACAGAGAGAGATAGGGCAAACCGGGAAATTTATGGATCCTGAGTGACCTAACGAGTCACAAAAGTCATGAAAAAGTACTTTAGAATGAATGGGGGATGAAAACCAAACCGATTTAGGTGAACCGGATTGAACACGTTTGGACCAGTTTGAACTACTATTGAACCGGATGCTAAATTCATTTTTCTAGGTAGCTTAGAAAATTCCAATTTAAGAATTGAGGCCACCATTTGATAGAGAATAAATTTAAAAATTTTTAATTTTCAAAAACTCGGTTAAATCGGGCCTGAACCAGCCGATTTAAGCTTTGAACCTGGTTCATCTTCTTCCTTGAGATGACAGCACTGTTCACTTGCCAAAAAATTGAACCAGCTTTGGCAAAGAGAAAACGTTTCCGTTTAGTACGTTTCATACCATCAATGACAATTAGAAAGGTGCCAAATGGATGGCCGACGAGTCTCCGAGCTTCCTATATAAGGAGCCCCTCTCCATTCATCCTCTCCACACTGAAAACCTCACTCTCTCTCAGATACCCAGTTTTCTGTCGAAACTTGAACCAGACTTTGATATAGGGCTTTTCTGAGTCAAACAAGGCGTGGTCAGATTCCTTAGAATCGGAGAGAAGTCAGCTACATGGTGGTAGTCTCCAATTGCTTCGAGGGTCGTTGGAGAAGTGCTAGTGTGATCGAATAGTGAAGCAGCTCCAGTGGACCGAAGCTACCCTATTTATGGCGGGATGTAATCAGCCAATCCGAGCCCTCCTCAGGCCCAACCAAGCTCTCCCAATACCTCCTCAGCCCTCCTATGGCCGAATTAGAATGGAAAGGTAAGCCAATTTGGCTCCCCTTTGTAAATTTCAATTGGTGTTAGAGAGAATCGACAGATTTTTATGATTAAATTATAACTCAATTCGGCACAAATTGATACAATTCTTGATCCTAGGAGAAACCTTGGGACAAGAGCAATCTGCTTAAATCGAAAGCTCGGACTACCGCGCCCCCAACAGTAAGTATTAGAATCTTTCTCTCTCTACGTTCTATTTTTTGAGCTCGTTGTGGCGTCAAATCGTGTGATTCAAAGTGCAATTGAATCGTATGAAGATGTAGTAACTTCAATTTAACTTCAATTTAACTTCAATTTCAACAATTAAACTCATTTGATCTGTCAATTTGATAAAATCAAATACGGCTGTGTTAGAAAGTTGAAATTGGGGGGAAAATTGGGGATTTAAAAAATTCGGGGGACAAAATGCAATTTTATAAAATTGAGGGCCAATTGGGAAAGATAAGGGTATTAGAGGACCAATTGAGAAATTTTTGGAATTTTAGGGGTAAAACATACCATTTTTGTTAATGAGAGGGAAAATGGTAATTTTAGAAAAATTGAGGACCAAATTGGGAATTTCAAAAAGTTGAACTCCTTTTGTGAATTTAAATAAATTGAGGTCCCAAGGTGAATTTTAAATGTATCGGGACTCAATTTAGGGAAAAACCAGCATTTGGGGCCTAAAATGAAAGAAAAAGAACTTTAGGGACCAAATTGCAAATACTTGAAAACTTGGATATTTATAGTGATTAATAATGAATTAAGGTTATCAAGCCAAATGATAATGAACAAGTATGTTTATAACATGTAGGAACATGAGATATTGGGAACGCCACCAAAGACAAAGCTTGCAAGGGAGAAAAATTGATTTAGAGGAGATACACCGCACGATCAGGTGAGTGTGATTTTAAATCATACCCGGTTGGGATGATAAGCAACTCGGAAATGAAAACCCACTATTAAGTGGTATTTTAACCATCACACCAGAGAGGAGTGATATCAATATTATGCGGAAAAACTATTTACCGATTATAAGTAGATCAAATCATGTTGGTATGATGAACTTTTTGAAAGGAAGTAGAAAACCCGCTTACCAGTTATAAGTGGAGATATCTTCATACCCAGTTGGTATGATGGACAAATGAAAAGTTTATTTTGTCGGAAGTGCTCTCCCATTAATGTGTGCCACTGCTTAAAACTTTTGGGAGACCTTCTTGACGGGAGCTCGAATAGCTTAGATAGGTCAGATGCCTTAGTTTTGGAACTTGGGGCTAATATGCCCGATTTTAAAAATCTCTAACAGTGGGCCCTAGGCCAGTTGGCATGAGTAAGAGCTCATAAACAAATATGATTTTAAGCCATGAAAACTTAAATGAATGAATTTTTTGGCCATGGTATCGAGACAGGATTGACATACTCGATGGATTGGCGGCAGTGCGACAAGATAGGTCTATGAACTAGTCGAGACAAATAGTTGTAGGTTGAGTTAAGAGTGGGGATCGTTGGACCAGTGGCACCACAGATTATATGGCTTATGTGAAAAATTATTGATTTGTGCATGCACTAAGTTTATGGGACCTTCAAGACGCCCAAGAGGGGTAGCAATGTGTCCTAGGGCTTTAGACGACATGGTGGGGATAAGGGCAGTTAGTTGTGCGAGCAATCTTGGAAGCTCGACATAGCTTCATGCGCATGAGACCAGAGTGGGGACGGGATGAGGTCTTTATCCTTATACGGACATAGAGTTTTGTTACAGGATTGAGGTTCGGATGTTGAATACATCCACTCATTCTCATGGTAGAAGTGAACATACTTCTATCTAGGTGGCCGGTAAAGTCACTCCGATGCAACAAGTGGGTACAGTGGATGTATTGGCCTGCAAATGTGTGTTCCCTTCATGATGAAGGGCATGTGTTGGTTAATTAACACACCGTTGTGATGAGAAATGGCTATAAAAAACTGAGATTTCAAGAACGAGATATCTTAAAGAAATTAAGGAATCTGGCACACTCCAATTTAAAAACTATTTTTATTGAAACTTTATTTTTTTTAAATGTTCATTCACTGAGTTTTAGAAACTCACTCACCCTTTTTATCCTTTTTTAGGAAATAGAAAGATCACTTGGGATAACACCAAGCCTTACCGTTTGTTGGGTAAGCATAATTCTTCTTAAACTTGCATTTTATTTGATATATGTTATTCCAGGGAACATGGTTGAGATAGCGTCTAGCTCCTCTTAACTAAAAGAAGGGGGAAAACCATCTTGAACCAAGAGAGCGGCGGGTTGTTCATGGGTATTTGACCAAACTAGGTCGGGGCATGACAACTTTAGTAGTATCAGAGGGCATCACATACCCTCCTCCAAGAAGCCCAACTCCTCCTCCAATCCCACAAAAACCAATGTCATGCCCCGACCCGGTTTGGTCGGATCCCCGTGATCAACCCGCCACTCTCCCTATTTATTAAAGGGTTTCCCCTTATTATAAACTGTAAAGATTTATCCTACACCTTTTCCTGGAATAACATAAATTAAAACTGTGTAATACTTTAGATTTATCATACCTATCTCACAGGCGTCTTATTTGATGGTCTTTAAGGGTAGGCTTTCCAAAATCCCCTAAAAGGGATATAAGGGAGGGGGTGAGTATGACTACTGAGTGAATGGGTTTTCAAAAGATTAGACTTTTAAGAAAACATTTATTATCGGAGTGTGTCAGACTCCTTTCCTTCAAAACCATTTCATTTGCAAATCTCGGGTTTGTCACCATTTCTTTTTAACCATGGTGTGTCATCATCCAACACACATGCTTCATCAAGAAGGTTACACACATTCGTAGGTCAGCACGACCACTGAACCCACTTGTGGCTTGGGAGTGACTTTACTTGTCACCTAGATAAAAGTACGACCACTTCTACCCTGAGAATGAGCATATGTACGTGACATCCGACCCTCAATCTTGAAATCAATTCTTCGTGTCTGTATGAGGACAGAGGCCTCATCCTGTCCCCACCCCAGTCTCATGCGATTGGTGCTACTCCAAATTTCGCATGGTCACCTAGTATGATGAACTGCCCTTATACTCACTAGGTCGTCAAGTGCCCTTAGGACGCATCACTACCCATCTTGGGCGTCTTGATGGTCTCGTACTCATAGTGCATGCATAATCAATATTTTCTCATTATACCATATAATCTGTGGTGCCACTGGTCCAACAGCCTCGACTCTCAAGTCAACCCGCAGTTGTTTGTCTTGATTGGTCCGTCGACCTGTCATGTCGCACTACCGCTAGTTGACTGAGTATGTCGGTCCTATCTTGGTACCATGGCCAAACAATTCCTTTATGTAAAGTTTTATGGCATATAGTTCATGTTTGTTTACAAGCTCCTGCTCGTGCTAACTGGCCTTGGGCCCATTATACGAGATTTTCAAAATCGGGCATATTAGCCCCCAAGTTCCAAAACCGAGGCCCCCAGCCTATTAGAGCTATTCAAGCTCCCGTCAAGAAGGTCTCCCAAATAGTTTAAGCATTGGCACACAGTCAGGGGAGAACACTTTCGAGAAAAATATGTTTTCACTGTCCCTTATACCGCCCAGGTAAAGGACATCTCCGTTGATAAACAATGAACGAGTTTTCAACTTCCTTCGAGGAAGTTTCATCATACCAACCGGGTATGATCTACTTACAACCGATAAGTAGTTTTTCCTCATGATTTTCACATCACAACTCTAAGTCGTGATGTTTAAAATACCACATAGTAGTGGGTTTTCATTTTGAAGTGCTTATCATCCCCAATTGGGTATGATATAAAATCCCACTCACAACCGGTAAGTGGTTTTTAACTTTAAGTTATGCTCATCATCCCAACCGGGTATGACATTAGTAAAGCCACTCACCTGTTAATGCCGTGAATTCCACTAAACCGGTTCTTTGTATTCACGTGAGCTTGTCCTTGCTCACGTTCCCGGTACTTCATGTTCCTACACGATATGAACATCTCGGTTCATTATCCTTCAGCCTAATAGCCTTCATTCATTTCAAATGAATGAGAAAGTCAAACTTTCATTTATTTGCAATTAGGTCCCTAAAGTTATTTCTCTTTAACTTTAAGTCCCTAATGCCGGTTTTTCCCAAATTGAGTCTCGAAACTTTCAAAATTTATCGTAGGACCTCAATTTATTCCATTTCACAAAAAAGGTGATTAATTTCCCATATTTCCAATTTGGTCCCCCAACTTTACCAAAATTACCATTTTACCTTTCCTTTACAAAAATGTTAAGTTTCACCCCAAAAATTCTAAAATTCCTCAATTTGCCCTCTAACATTTTTATCATACCCAATTGACCCTAAATTTTAGGAAATTGCGTTTCGGTCCCACAAATTTTCGAAAATCCCCAATTTCCCCCAATTTTTCCCCCAATTCCAACTTTTTAACATAGCTGAATTTGATTTCATCAAATTGACCAATCAAACACCTCTAATTGTTGAAATTGAGTTTCTTCATGTTCATACGATTCCATAGAACTTTGAATCGTGAATTTTAACGCCGAAACGAGCTCAAATGAAGCTTCACCGAAAAATAGGCTGTAGCGAGAGAGCTTTGATTACTCACCAGTGAGGGCACGGCGGTCCGAGCTTTCGATCTGGGCAGATATCTCTCATCCTGTGGTTCATCCTAGAATCAAGAATCGCATCAATTGATGCAAAATTGAGTTAGAAATTTATCATTGTAATTCTTCCAGTTCTCTCTCTAGCATCGGCCGAAAATTGCAAAGGGGAGCTGAATTGGCTTACCTTTCAGTCTTAATTCGGCCATAAGAGGGTTGAGGAAGTGTTAAGAAGGCTTGGTTTAGCCTAAGGAGGGCTCGAAATGGCTGATTTCAACTTGACCAAAACAAGGCAGCTTCGGTCCGCCGGAGATGCTTCAATGTTCCATCATGTCGGCGTTTATCCGGCGACCCTCGGAGCAAACAGAGACTATAGGCATGTAGCTGACTTCTCCCCAATTCTAAAGAACCAGACCTCACCTTGTTTGGAATAGAAAAGACCCTATATTAGAGCTCTGGTTCGAGCTTCACCAGAAAGCTAAGCAACTGAGAGAGAGTGAGCTTTTCAGGTGTGGAGAGGATGAATGGGGAGGAGCTCTTTATATAAGGAGCTCGGGGACCCGTTGGTCGTCCATTTGGCACCGTTATGATAGGCATTGAAGACCTAAAAGGTACCGAACAGAAGTGTTTCTTCTTAGCCGGCATTGCTTTGATTTTCTAGCAAGTAAACAGTGTTGTCATCCTGACCGGTCCAAACTAGGTTCGATGCTTCAACCTACCGGTTCACCCCTCATTCGACCGAGTTTTTCAAATCTAAAAATTTCTAAATTCATCTAAATTCATTTTCTATCCAATGGTGGCCTCAAATCTCAAATTTGAATTATTTAAGCTGCCTAGAAAATTAAATTTAGGATCCGGTTCAATAGTGGTTCAAACCGGTCCAAACCGGTTCGGATCCGGTTCACCTGAACCGGTTTGGTTTTCATCCCCAATTCCTTCACAAGTCCATTTCCATGTCTTTTGTGACTCCTTGGGTCACTTAGGGTCCATAAAATTTCCAGTTTACCATCTCTTTATCGATTTCGGTTCATAAACTAGCTCGGTTCTTGAACCGGTTTAATCCAGTTCGGGTTCAGGTCCAGTTCACCCGAACCGGTCTGGTTTTTCTCTCCCACTTTATTCTAAGGTTCCTGCCCAAGGTTTATAAATTTATTTGGAGCACAAGGAAGTTGAATTTCACTGATTTGCCTGTTGTCTATTGGTTTCTATTCATGAACCGACTCGTTTCATAAACCGGTTCAATCCAATTGGATCCGGTTCTTCCAAACCGGTCTGATTTTTCTCTTCCAATTTGTCCTAAGGTTCTTTTCCATGGTATTATGAACCCTTTGGATCACCTGAGAGTTGTAAATTCCCAAATTTTCCATTCACAAATGATCAGTTTTGTGAATCGGTTTGGTTTTTCTCACTTGGTTTGACTGGTTCTTTTCCTAGTTTTCCTTAGCTCAAAAGGGTAGGGTTTACAACCAGAGAGGAATCCAACCAAGAAGGAGGCATGTGATAATTATTGGGATGCATTTGCCACCTTCATGAAGGTCCACCAAGTACCTCCACCTAATCAACCTAGCTTCAATCCCTCCCAATGGGTGAAGTGGACCTATGAGTGTGAGTTCGTGGTACTAAGGCGGTACGGATTGGAGGCCATACATGAGATTTGTCCTATAAGGGAATACGAGTGGACCCCAACTAGTTCCTCAAAACCTTCTAATCAAGAATCCCACAATCGCTCTAGGGTTAACTCTCAGCCTATGACCCCAAGGGATTAGAGTGTAGAAAATTGCTGTAATAAGTCAAGTATGGCAATAAAATATTTCCTTGAATGAATGAAAGTAAAACTTTTTTATAAAACTTCTGAGTTCCTTAATAAATTCAAAGCGAAAAGAGTATGATAGTAAAGATTAATGAAAAATGTAGGAAATTACCTAAAGAAGAAAAGATGGGTTATTTATAGTTAATCTAAACCCTTAAAGACTTTTTCCTAGGAAGTACAATAAAGAAGAGTTCATCCGTGAGAGATCTTAACTGAGAAAAGGAAGAAGAAGCTGGAACAAAGGGAAGTGAACATCAAAGAGTATGGACTTATAGAGAGTTCAAGAATTTAGGGAAAGGTTAAGAGTATGGAAAAATAAGAAGGAGCATAATATTCCAAAGGGAACCAAAGGAGTGGAAGCTAATTAGGAAGAAATGAAGTAGTGGGAGAACACTAAGGATATTAAGATCACTAAGGTAGGATGAGAACAATAATTTGATAACAAGGAAGTCAGGCATAACCCCTACCTGAAAAAGAACTAAGACACAATTTCTTAAAAACTCCATAAAATAAGGAGACTTGTGTAAAGTAGAGGTATGGAACCAAAAAGAAAGAAAACCTAGAATGACTGAACCATATAAGATCCTTAAGTATAAGTGGAGACAAACAAAAGAATCTTTAAGCAATAGTAGTAAGATCGAACATAAAAATCCCCGAACAGGAGACACTAGCAGAAGGATGAGAATAGGAAGTGGATCAAGGAAGGAAAAAGCTCGAGGTTAAGAAAATCAACTGACGAAATGTCACAAAATCAGAGTCGACTAAGGATTTCAGTAAGAAGTATGAATGGCTAAGTGAGTGTTTGGGGAGGTTAAATATGGTCTACTTGCAAGAAGACAAGGAAACCCAAATAAGAATTTTAGATGGATCCGATTGAAGGAAATAACTCATGTTGACCAAAACATCGGAGGAGTAAACGAAGCTCTAATAAGAACTTGGGAGTAGTAAGGAATGCACCCTAAAAGAGGCGAAGGGAGGAATACCAAGAACACAAAGATACGAAAGATCTTGACACAAGAGGGATGTGAGGTCCACCTCAAAGGAATAAACAAATGCTAGAGCAAGTGAGAATGAGGTAAGAAAAATGAAAAGTACCCATAGGATCTCAAGATTAAAGGTAAGCTGGTGAAGATAATGGTAAGGAAGGACATTCCATATTGAATATTTACAAAGATAAAACTAGAAGGGAATTCTGAAAGAAAAGGAGTGTGAAAACTTCCTAGTCCCTTGGAGTCATAGGCTAGGTGTTAGCCTTTGAACAGTTGCAGGATTCATGGTCTGAAGGCTCTGATGAACTAGTTGGATTCCATCCATAGTCCCTTTGGATTTCCCTAATGGGATGAACTTCATGAAGGGCCTCGAGTTTGTACCTTCTCAACACCTCAGCCACGCACTCGTATATCCACTTCATCCATTGGGGAGGATTGAAGTTTGATTGAACTAGTGGAGGTACTTGGTGGAGTTTCATAAAGGTGGCGTAGGCATCCCAATAGTTACCACGGGCCTCCTTCTTAGTTGGAGTCCTTTTTGGTAGTTATGGGGCTAGAGGAGGTGTCGGGCTCCTTGGAGGAGGGATACGTTCCTCCTACCCTGGAGGAGGATAGATCATGCCTTCTGGCTCTAATAGAGCTCCAATAAGTTTCCTATAGTCCTCGACCATGTCGTTGGGCACTCTCTTCTCACCCTCCAAGAACCATTGAACGGTCGCCTATCTGGGGGTAGGCGTCTTTTTCATGATCTCGTGTGGGGGTTTGGTTCGCATGGCGAATTTCCTAGGAACTATTCTTCCTATAGGGTAATTAAATTTTTATTAGTATTAGCTTATAATATTGATAATTCTTTCAAGAGAACATGGCTCTGATACAACTCAAGTTGTCACACCCCAACCCAGTTTGGTCTGATCCCCATGATCAACCTGCCGCTTCCTTGGTTTAAGAGGGGTTTCCCCCCTTCCTTTAAATCAAGAGTAGCCAAGCGTAATTTAAACCATATTCCCTGGAATAGCATAAATCAATAAAAATGCAAGCTTAAAAGAACTTTTAAGCATACCTGACAAAGGGTAAATCCTGGTGTTTTCTTTAGTCATGTTTCCCTACTCCTGAAAAAGGATATAAAAGAGGGGGTGAGTTTCTACAACTCAGTTAGAAGTAAATTTTCAAAATAAATAGTTTTAACTAAATTGTGCCAAGGTTGTTATCTTCTTTCAAAGAAAGTTTTTCTCATTGTTCCAGTTTTCACAACCTTTTTACTCATTTCCACATTAGGTATGTTTAACAAATAGCACACGCCCTTCATCAGGAAGGGAATACACTTTTGTAGGTGCAGCCCGTCCATTGCACCTACTTGTGGCTCAGAGCGTCTTTATCAACCACCAAGGTAGAAGCTCGTCCACTTCTACCTTGGGTCTGAGTGGATGTTTGCAACATCCGACCCTCAGACCCAAATATCACTATGTGTCTATATGAGTACAAAGACCCCATCCCGACCCCATCCCGGTCTTATGTGCAAGAAGCTACTCCAAGCATCCCGACTATTGCCACGATGATCTGCCCTTATCTCTAACATGTCATCTAGTAGCCCTTAGGATGCATCACTACCCCTTTTGGGTGTCTTGATGGTCATGTACCTTAAGTGCATGCACAAAAAACAATTTTCAAATAACCATTTATCTTTCGTGCCACTGGTCCAACAGCCCCGACTCTCAACCCGACTTGCAGCTGTTTGTCAAGGTCAATTCGTTGACCTGGCCCTAACGCACTACCGCCAATCCATCGAGTACTATTGGTCCTGACTTGATGCAGCAAAATAACACAACCATTTCATAAATAATTTTTTGGGCTTTCATATCTCATGTTTGTTTACAAGCTTCTGCTCGTGCCCACTAGCTTTGGGCCCACCACACATGATTTTTCCAAAATCGGGCATTTAGCCCCATAAGTTCAAACACCGAGGCCTTAGGCCTATCTGAGCTATTCTAGCTCCCATCAAAAAGGTCTTCTAAAAGTTTAAGTATTGGCACATAGTCAGGGGAGAACACTTCTAACATAACACATTTTCACTTCATCACACCATCCGAGTGTGATGATATCTTTGCTTACAACCAGCAAGCGGGTTTCTTCTTCCTTCAAGGAAGACCATCATACCAATTGGGTATGATTTCCTTTACTTACAACCGGTAAGTAGCTTTTAGTTTAGTTTGCACATCACCTCATCTGGGTATGATGTTAAAAATCCCACTTACAAGTGGTTTTTCATTTCTAAAGTGCTCACCATCCCAACTAGGTATGATGTAAATAAGCCCACTCACCCAATAACCATGGTATATTCTTCTCCAGTCGGTTTTCACCTCCACACTAGCTTATCCTTGATGGCGTTTTGGTCTCTCATGTTCCTACATGATTTGGGCAACCATATAATTTCAGTTAGGCATAAAAGTATGGGCTCACATTTTATCTATAAATTGCACTTAGGTCCCTAAAGTTCCTTTTTCTTAACTTTACATCCCTAATGCAAATTTTCCCCAATCTTGAGTTCCAAAACTTCCAAAAATTCTCCTTACGTCCACAATTTACAAAAAATTGTTTAAGGGGTTCAAGTTTTCCAAATTTCCAATTTGGTCCCCAACTTTTCAAAAATAAACGTTTTGTCCATACTTTCCAAAAATGGCAATTTGACCCTAAATGTTTCCAAAAATTGACCAATTGGTCCTCCAACATCTTTTTCATGGTGAATTGGCCCTTAATTTTTGGAAATTGCAAAATGGTCCATCAATTTTACGAAATCCGCAATTTTCCCAAAACGTTTCCCCCAATTTTCCCCTTTCAAACTGGCTAAATTTGATTTCTTCAAATTGACCATTCAATCGGGGTTAATTGCTTCAATTGGAGGTGTAAATCAATTCCTACACTTCCATATGAATTGAGCTTTGAATCGCATGAATTGAGGGTGAAATGAGCTCAAACAGAGCTTCGCCGGAAAACTGTGCATAGAGAGAGAAAGCTTCGAAAGTTTACTATTGGAGGTGCGGCGGTCTAAGCTTTCTATCAGGGGAGGTAGATCTCTTCCTGTGTTACCTTCTAGGATCAAGAATTCCTACAATTGGCATTGAATCTAGGGAGAATGTTATTAGTAAATTTTTGCAATTTCTCTCTCTAAATCTGACCTGCAACGACTAAGGGGGGTCGGATTGGCTTAACTTTCAGCTCAATTAAAGTCGTATGAGGGCTGTAGGAATATTGAGAGGGCTTCGTTTGGCCAGAGAGGGTTGAATTTGGCCGATTTCAGCTCAGCCGAAATAGGGCAGCTTCGGTCCTTCTGTGCTGCTTCACTATTTGATTCTGCCAGCGCTTCTCCGGTAGTCCTCAGATCAAATGAAGGTTGTTGTCTGGTAGATGACTTCCCCTAGAGTCTAAAGAAAATGAACCTTGCATTCTAAGGCTCAGAAAAATGCCTATGTCGAAGCTCTGGTTCGAGCTTCATTGAAAAATGGAGCAGTTGGGAGAGAATGGAGATTTCAGGTTTGAGGAGGATGAATGAAGAGGAGCTCTTTATATAGGGAGCTCGGGGACTCTCTGCCCGACCGTTTCACATCTTGATCAAGCTTATCCTCACCTTGAAATAGCTTGAACAGAGCCATTTTTCCTTCACTGGCGTTGCCCGTTTTTACATTGAATGAACAATGTTGTTATATGAAGGAAGAAGACGACACTGTTTCGAACCAGATCGAACTGGTCCGATCGAGTTGAATGCTTAAACCGGCCGGTTCAGGACCGATTCAACCAATTTTCTCAAAATTAAAATTTTCTAAATTCATTAATTATCAAATCATGGCTTTAATTCTCTAGTTTGAATATTTTAAGCCACCTAGAAAAATGAATTTAGTAACCTTTTCAATGATGGTTGAACCGGTTCACATGGACCGGTTCAGATTCGGTTCACATGAACAGGTCTGGTTTTCTCTTCTAATTTATCCCAAATTCCTTTTCCATTATTTTTATGAATCTTTGAGTCACTTGGCATTTGTAAATTTCTCAATTTACCCTTTCCTTATCGGTTGTGGTTCATGAACCGGCTCAGTTTTCTCTTTTGAAATGACCGGTTCTTTTCCTGATTTTCTTATATATGAAGGGACAAGGTTTACAAGAAGAATTAAGAAATATTTAAAATTTAGAAAACCAGCTGAATCAGGTATGAACTGGCTGATTTTCGATTTCAAGTCACAAAACCCAGTTTGCGAACTAGTCAAAGGTCCAGTCGATCATCGGACCACCTGGCAAGTCAACGCCCAATCAGTATGTGAGACCAATCAGTGAACAATGCGTGGCGAAGCGTGTCTAGTCAACTTCTCAATCAATGCCTAGAAGCACTCACCAAACAGGTCCAGTTCACCTGAACCGGTCTGGTTTTCTCCTCCAATTTATCCCAAAGTCCTTTTCCATGATTTTTATGACTTTTTGAGTCACTTGGCATTTGTAAATTTCTCAATTTACCCTTTGCTTATCAGTTGTGGTTGGTGAATCGGCTCAATTTTCTCTTTTGAAATGACCGGTTCTTTTTCCGATTTTTTTATCTATGAAGGGACGGGGTTTACAAGAAGAATTTAGAAATTTTTTCAATTTTGAAAACTGGTCGAACCGGGCATGAACTAGCCGATTTTCATTTTCGGGTCACTAAACCTGGTTCGACCGAACTAGTCAACGGTTCAACCGGTCAACAGACCGCCCGATAAGTCAATGCCCAATTAGTAGGTGTGACCAAGCTACGTGTGGCGAAGCACGCCTAGTCAACCTCTCGGTCAATGCCTAGAAGCGCTCAACAAACATAACATAACATGTGTACTTAGACAACTATCAAAGCCACGTCACCAACAACCAACCAATAGGAAAGTGACACGTGTCCTCAGTCAATGGTAAACTCAATAAAAAGCCTCATCAGTTAGGCTAGCCAATGGGGAACTGACACATGGCAAAGGTTCCACGTTAGTTGTCGACTAGGATATCAGACACACAATTGACTAATCAGAGGTCGCCATGTGGCATAGCCACTTCAGATTATTTTAGCCATTCAGGGGCTAACATGTGGTAGTATCACAGTCTACAAGGAGGGGAATCTGATTTATTTAAATCAGCAAATTAAAGGATGCCACGTGTCATGGTCAAAGAGCTAGTTGAATCTGGTTAGCAGCCACGTAGAAATGTGGAGGTCGCCATGTGGCTGGTCAACAAGTCAAAGGGTGACCTAGACACTGAGTGGGAAGCCATGTCAGTAAAGTCAGCCAATCACATTGCACCACATGGCAACTCGCATGTGCGAAGCTCGCTTGTGTGAGCACAGTGTCATCTTCAACCATGGGTAGATGATAGGAGAAGGTAGATAGAGAATTGTCAAGTCTCCGACGACCAAAAACTCCTCTAGAACGATCGTGATCGGGTGAGTCTGAGGTCTGGTCTTGGGCAGACCAGTAGCCCTGTCAGTTTCTAAACTCCCTATATAAAGAGCTTCTCCCAATTCGTCCTCTCCATCCCACAAACGATCAAAGAAGATGAAGTGCTCCATTTCCCAATGAAGCATGAACTAGAGCTCTAACGATGGCCTTTTTTGAAACCTTAGAAGGCACAATCGAGTTACCTAGAACCGAGAAGAAGTTCCCTACCTCGTTGCAACCTCCTTTCAGCCTAAGGATCACCGGAGATGCCCCAGGAAGCTCACATAATAATGTCGCTCTAGGGATTCCAAAATAGTAGAATTCCTCGAGCTAAACTTCAGACACCTACGACCTCCTATGAATAGACCAATCCTCCCAAAGCCCTCCTCGATCGATCCTCGACCCACAGAAACTTTCAAAGTAAGTCAATTATGCCTCTACTCGTTGAAATCATGAATTTTAGAGAGAGGAAATGTCTTAAATATACTAATCAAATTCTCCCTGATTAGGGCATCAATTAGAGCAATTCTTGATCCTAGAATGACCCTCTTGATGAGTACTAACTCCCAAAATCGAGAGCTCAAGTAACCGCACCCTGGCTGGTAAGAATTTGAAGCTTCCTCTCTCTAAGAACAATTTTTTGGTGGGGCTCCATTTGAGCTTAATTCTTGGCCAATTAGAGTAATTCAAAGCACGAATTAGTCATGGAAAGGTAGGGAAAATGATTAGCAGCATCCTAGGTAACAATTAACAAAGTTTGCATGGTCAATTTGATAAATTAAGGAATTGGGGAGCTAAAATACAATTTTGGAGAAAAATGGGAAATTTGGGAATTTTTCAAAAATTTGGGGTTTTCTGGAATTCACCTATATTAAGGGCCAATTAATTATTATGGTGAAATTAAGGACTTAATTGTAATTAAAAATAATTTTTATGAATTTAATTGCAATTAGAAGTAATTATGTGGATTTATTTGCAAGTTAATGGATTTTATAAGGGGTGAAATTGCAAATAAAAAAATGAACTAGGGATCCATGTAAAAATATTCGGATAATTCAATGAATTATTCGTGATAATATAGGTACGTACCGAGAGACTACAACCTATGACCTATGACTGCAAGGAGGCCATGATACATAGGAGGTCTGCCTAGTATTGGTGAGTTAGGACATACGCGTGAGAGGGAATTTTCAACATCACACCCGGTTGGGGTGCTAAGCATGTTTTTTATTTTAAAACCATTTTTCTTGAAATAGTCCCCTTTGATGGCGTGAAATTGCTTAAACTTTTTTGGGGTTATTTCCAAGAAAAGCTAGAAATGCTCTAATGGGCCCAAGGCCAATGGGCATGGGCTTAAGCCCGTAGAGAAATAGACAAGTATTGAGCCTATGAAACACTCATATAAATGGTAAATTATGTGTGATAGCTACCGAGCAAGGCAAGGGTTTCCAAACTCATTGGGTTGGTGGTTACCGAGCCAAAGCGGTGTTGTCAAACTCGTTGGGTTGGTAATTATCAAGTGGAAGCTATTAGCACCAAAGATAAAGGTTTTAATTGAAAAGACTTGTGTTTGTGCATTCTAAGATACAGAACCTTCGACTTGTCTAGTATGGGGTAGTATTGGTTCCAAGGGCTACTGGATGACCTAGGGAGCATAAGGGAAGTTTATCGTATAGTTAGTCAAGAAGCTTAGGGAGCTTCATGCGCATGGAGATCGAAGAAGTAGGGGAAGACATCTCGTTCCACTATAGTAGACATGAAGGAGATTAAGATCTAAGGGGTGAGTGGTAAGGCTCACTCAGACTAAGGGTGGAAGATGTGACCTTCTATCAAGGTGGTCGGGTAAAGTGCTCTGGATCACAAGTGGAGTAGTTGGGTACTGATCTACAAATGTGTGAAACCCTTTCATGATAAATGATGATTGTTTGTGTGATAAAATTCTTAAAAAACTAAAATTGATGGAGATGAATAAAAGAAACCCAATAAAGTTTTTTTGTTTGTGATACCCCACTCACTGAGTTAAAAAACTCACCCCTCCCTCAAACTTCTTTTGAGTGGGAAATTTTTTATCCAAGAAGAGTGGAAGCTTAAAGGGCAAGGCAAAACTTCCACTAAAAGGTAACTATAGGCTTTATAAATTTGTTATGGAAAATATTTGTACTGATAAGCATTTACTTTTCTTGAACTATCTTGGTAGAAATACCATTATGGTACGCGAGAGTGTGGCGGGTTGATCATAGGGATCCAAACAAACCAGTTTGGGGCATGACAAACTATGCCTAAAAGGACCCTCATGTAAGCTTACCATCCTTTATTCAATTCCATACTTCATGGTGATGCGTGTCTTTCATTCATTTGGTAAGCTGTCAGTTTATGTATCAGTAATTTCCTCAAATTTTGATTTTTCAATTCTGTTTGATCTTCGATTTCACCACTCTAAGACAACTGAAACCATGTTGTTCTTGAATTGGGATCTTCCTAACTCAATTCAAACTTCTCACAATTCGATTAGGCTTAACCTATTGTCGAATAGCCTCTAGATTCAAGGGTTCTTTTTCAGGTCTAGAAAGATTTTATACTCATTACTCACGTTCATTTTTTTGTTGTAGGTTATTTGAAGAATGCGCAATTTCACTGTTATTGGTTCATCAATCACCGGCATCCAATGACTAAACATGTAGCTCCCATATCTTCTCTTTTCTAGGTTTGAATATTTTTTTTGTTTTAATATGTCTATCTCTTCCCTACTAATTACATGTACTTGCTCAGGTTTCAGCCTTCCAATGTATATTAGTTTCTCCTCCATTACCCATAAGATTCTTTGATGGATAATTTCCACAAAATGAATTTCCATTGAAACTCTGCTTCCCATGTCGACTTCCATGTATGTAGTCAATTCGATCTTAGCTTCATATTCCTATTCTTTTAGTGAGCATGTTGTTGATTTTTCCATTTTCACGCACCGACCCGGTTTGATCGGATCCCCGTAATTAACCCGCCACTCTCCCAATTTATTAAAGGGTTTCCCCTTATTATAAACTGTAAAGAGTAAGGCATCCTTTAAACTGACACCTTTTCCTAGAATAACATCAATCAAAACTGCATAATATTTTAAATTTATCATACCTGTCTACATGCATCTTAGTTGATGGTCTTTAAGAGTAGGCTTTCCGAAATTTCCTAAAAGGGATATAAGGGAGGGGGTGAGTACCACGACTCAGTGAATGGGTTTTCAAAATTTTTAACTTTTAGGAAAAAGAATTGTATTGGAGTGTGTCAGACTCCTTTCTTTCAAAAATCCTTTCATTTCAAATCTCGATTTTTACCACCATTTGTTATTAATCACGGTGTGTCATCACCTAACACACATCATTCACCATGAAGGTCAAACACACATTCGTAGACCAGTATGTCCACTAAACCCACTTGTGGCGTCGGAGCGACTTTACCGGCCACCTAGATAGAAGCACGTCCACTTCTACCCTGAGAATGAGTGGATGTACGCGACATCCGACCCTCAATCCCGAAATCAATTCTCCTTGTCTGTATGAGGATAGAGACCTCATCCCGTTCCCACCCCGGTCTCATGCCCTTGGTGCTACTCCAAATTTCACACGGTTACCTGGTACGACGAATTGCCTTTATACTTACCAGATTGCCCAGTGCCCTTAGAAAGCATCACTACCCTTTTTGGGCGTCTTGACGGTCCCGTAATAACAGTGCATGCACAAACAATATTTTCTTATCAGGCCATGTAATATGTGGTGCTATTAATCTAACGGCCCTGACCTTTAACTCAACCCGCAGCTATTTGTCTTGACTGGTCTGGAGACCTGTCTTGTCGCACTGCCACTAGTTGATTGAATATGTCGGTCTTGTCTTGGTACCATAGCCAAACAATTCATTTATTAAAGTTTTATGGCACATGTCTCATATTTGTTTACGAGCTCCTGTTCGTGCCCATCGGCCTATGGCCCACTGTTTGAGATTTTCAAAACCGGGCATAGTAGCCCCCAAGTTCCAAAACCGAGGCCCCTAGCCTATAAGAGCTATTTGAGCTCCCATCAAGAAGGTCTCACAAATCGTTTAAGCATTGGAACACAGTCAGGGGAGAGCACTTCCGACAAAATATATTTTCAACTGTCCATCATACCAACCGAGTATGAGGACATCTCCGCTCATAATCGATAAATAGGTTTTCCACTTCCTTCGAGTAAGTTTCATCATACCAACCGGGTATGATCTACTTATGATCAGTAAGTAGTTTTTCTACATGATTTTCACATCACTTCTCTAAATTGTGATGTTTAAAATACCACTAAATAGTGGGTTTTTCATTTCGAGGTACTTATCATTCCCAACCGGGTATAATATAAAATCCCACTCCCAACCGGTAAGTGGTTTTTAACTTTAAACTGTGCTCATCATCCTAACTGGGTATGACGTTAGTAAGCCCACACACCTCTTAATGCAATGAATTACACTAAACTGGTTCATTATATTCACGTGAGCTTAACCTTGCTGGCATTCCCGGTACCTCGTGTTCCTACACAATATGAAAATCCATGTTCAATATCCCTTAGCCTAAAAGCCTTCATTCATTCCAAATGAATGAGAAAACCAAACTTCTATTTATTTGCAATTAGGTCCCTAAAATTATTTTTCTTTAACTTTATGTCCCAAATGCCAGTTTTTCCTTAAATTAAGTCCCAAAACTTTTAATATTCCCCTTGGGACCTCAATTTATTCAATTTCACAAAAATGGGTTTAATTTCCCAAATTTCCAATTTGGTCCCCCAACTTTTCCAAAATTACCATTTTGCCCTTCCTTTGCATAAATGGTAAGTTTTACCCCAAAAATTCTAAAATTCCTCAATTGGCCCCCTAATATTCTTATCATGCCCAAATGACCCTAACTTTATAAAATTGCATTTTGGTCCTTCATTCATTCCAAATGAATGAGAAAACCAAACTTCTATTTATTTGCAATTAGGTCCCTAAAATTATTTTTCTTTAACTTTATGTCCCAAATGCCAGTTTTTCCTTAAATTAAGTCCCAAAACTTTTAATATTCCCCTTGGGACCTCAATTTATTCAATTTCACAAAAATGGGTTTAATTTCCCAAATTTCCAATTTGGTCCCCCAACTTTTCCAAAATTACCATTTTGCCCTTCCTTTGCATAAATGGTAAGTTTTACCCCAAAAATTCTAAAATTCCTCAATTGGCCCCCTAATATTCTTATCATGCCCAAATGACCCTAACTTTATAAAATTTGCATTTTGGTCCTTCAAATTTCAAAAATCCCCAATTTTCCCCAATTTCAACTCCTTAACATAGCCTAATTTAATTTCATCAAATTGACCGATCAAACACTTCTAATTGTTGAAGTTGAAGTTAAAATTGAGTTCCAATATCCTATACGATTCAATAGCACTTTGAATCGTAAGTTTTGACGTTTGAACGAGCTCAAACGGAAAATAGACTGTAGAGAGAGAGCTTCGAAAGCTTACCGTCGGGGGCACGGCGGTCCGAGCTTTCGATCTGGGTATATAGTTCTTGTTCTGAGGTTTATCCTAGAGTTAAGAATTGCATCAATTGATGCTGAATTGAGTTAGAATTTTCTCATCCAAATTCTGTCAGTTCTCTCTCTAACACCGGTCGGAAATTATAGAGGGGAGCCAAATTGGCTTACCTTTCCATTCTAATTCAATCATGGGAGGGCTAAGGAAGTGTTGGGATGGCTTGGTTTGGTCTGAGGAAGGCTTGAATTGGCTGATTTTAGCTTGGCCAAAATAGGGCAGCTTCGGTCCAACGGAGCTACTTCATTGTTCCATCATGCTGGCGCTTCTCCGGCGACCCTCGGAGTAAACGGAGACTACAAGTGTGTAGCTGACTTCTCCCTGGTTCTAAAGAGCCTGACCTCTCCTTCCGAGGTTAAGAAAAATGCTCAAGTCGAAGCTCTTGTTCGAGCTTCACCGAGAAATTGAGCAGTAGAGAGAGAGAAGTGTTCAAGTGTGAGAAGAATAAATGGGGATTAGCTCTTTATATAGGTGTAAAATTATGTATTAAACGGGGGAGATTTATTACTAGTATTAATGTTGTCATAAATTGATCGGTATTTAGTAATATTGATTCCAATAATTTAATTTAGGTATTAAATTATTGGTATTAATTCCAATAATTAAATATATGTATATATATTTATGGCTATTTATGATAGGACGTACGTTGCATAAAACTTTTTGACCGAAATTTCGGGTTCCAAGAAAAAAATACTTCACAGGAGGTCACCCATCCTTGTACAAGCATGCTTAACTTTGTTTTTCTGATGAGATCAAGTTCATCTGAACCAATCTAGTTTTTCTCTACTAATTTGTCTTGAGGTTCTTTTCTAAGGTTTTATGAACCCTTAAATGGTTGGTTCGATTTTTTTACTCGGTTTGACCAGTTCTTTTCCCGATTTTTCGTAACTCAGAAGGGCGGGGTTTACATACATACTCAATTTAGGACAAATTATGTTTGTGTTTTTTTTCAGATTTGGGCATTTCCATTACTCTTCTCCAAATTTGGGAGTTCCCATTTCCTTCTGTACTTTTATCATTGTCTTTGCATTAAATCTCTAGAATTCATGAATCAAGATGACCTCTCGGGGTTGTTGGTAGACTTCCACTGTAAACCTCACTCTTTGTATTTAAGGAAAACCGGGAAAAAAACCGGCCAAACCGAGTGAGAAAAACTGAACCAGTTCACAAACCCGATCATTAGAGAACATGCAATTTGGTAGAGAAAAACTAGACCAATTTAGGTGAACCGAATCCGAGCCGGATTTAACCAGTTTATGAACCAAGTCAGTTTATGAACTGGAACCGATAGAAGAAGTGCAAACCAGAAAATTTATGGATTTCAAGTGACCTAAAAAGTCACAAAAGTCATGAAAAATGACTTTAGGATAAATGGGGGATGAAAACTAAACCGGTTCAGGTGAACCGGATCCAAACCGGATTGGATGTTAAATTTATTTTTCTAGGTCGCTTAGAAAATTTAAATTGAAAATTTGAGGCTACCATTTGATAAAGAATGAATTTAGATGAATTTTGAAAATTTTAATTTTGAAAAACTCGGTCGAATCGAGCATGAACCGGCTGGTTTAAGCTTTGAACCCGATTCAGACTGATATAGTCCAGTTCGAAATATTGTCGTCTTCTTCCTTCAATCGACAACACTGTTCACTCGCCAAAAAATTGAACCAGTGTCAGCGAAGAGGAAACTTTTCCGTTCAGTACATTTCAGGCCATCAATGAATGTCATAAAGGTGCCAAACAGACGGTCGACGAGTCCCCGAGCTCCCTATATAAAGAGCCCCTCTTCATTCATCCTCTTCACGCCTGAAAAGCTCATTCTCTCTCAACTACTAAGTGAAGCTCGAACTAGAGCTCCGATATAGGGTCCTTTTTTAGTCAAAGAAGGCATGATCGAGTTCCTTAGAATCGAAGAGAGGTTAGCTACATAGTGGTAGTCTCCAATTGCTACGAGGATCATCGAAGAAGCACCAGCATGATCGAACAGTGAAGTAGCTCCAGCGGACCGAAGTAGCCCTATTTCTATTGGGCTAAAATCAGCCAATTCAATCCCTTCGCATGCCAAACCAAGCTCTCCCAATACCTTCTCATCCCTCCTACGACCAAATTAGAATGAAAAGTTAAGCCAATTTGGCTCCACTATATAAATTCCGATCGGTGCTAGAGAGAGAACAGGCAGATTTTTAATGACAAAATTCTCACTCAATTCGGCATCAATTGATGCAATTCTTGATCATAGGAGGATCCTTAGGACGAGAGCTATCTGCTGAAATTGAAAGCTCGGACCATTGCGGCCCCGACGGTAAGCTTTCTCTCTATAAGTCTAGTTTTTCGGTGAAGCACCGTTTGAGCTCATTCCGGCATCAAATCATGTGATTCAAAGTGCAATTACATCGTATGAAGGTGTAAGAACTCCAATCTAACTTCAATTTCAACAATTAGACTCATTTGTTTGGTCAATTTGATGAAATCAAATTCGGCTATGTTGAAAGTTGAAATTGATGGAAAAATTGGGGATTTCGAAAATTTGAGTGACTAAAATGCAATTTCAAAAAATTGAGGGCCAATTAGGCATGATAAAGATGTTGGAGGACCAATTGGGCAATTTTTGGAAATTTTGGGGTAACACTTACCATTTTTGTAAAGGAGTAGCAAAATGGTAATTTTGGAAAATTTGAGGACCAAATTGGAAATTTATGAAACTTGAACCCCTTTATGTAATTTTGAATAAATTGAGGTCTCAAAGTGTAATTTTAAATTTTTTGGACTCAATTTGGGGGAAAATTGGCATTTGGGACCTAAAGTAAAAGAAAAAGAACTTTAGGGACCATATTGCAAATATTTGAAAAATTAGAATTTTTTATTCATTTATAATGAATGAAGGCTATCAAGCCAAGGGATAATGAACAAAAATGTTCATACCGTGTAGGAACACGAGGTATCGGGAACACCAACAAGTACAAGTTTGTGTGGAGGCAAAGAGCCAAATAAGAGGAATTCGCTGCATGATCGGGTGAGTGTGATTTTGTATCATACCTGGTTGGGATGATAAGCACCTTGAAAACGAAAATCCAATACTAAGTGGTATTTTAACCATCACACCTAAGAGGAGTGATGTGGAAATTACGTGGAAAAACTACTTAACATTTGTAAGTAGATCATACCCGGCTAATATGATAAAACTTATTGTAAGGAAGTAGAAAACTCGCTTATCGGTTATAAGCAGAGATGTCCTCATACTCGGTTGGTGTGATGGACGACTAATAGTTTATTTTTGTCGGAAGTGCTCTCCCCTGACTATGTGCCACTACATAAACTTTTTGGGAAACCTTCTTAACGGGAGCTCGAATAGCTCAGATAGGCCGGAGGCCTCGGTTTTGGAACTTAGGGGCTAATATGCTTGATTTTGAAAATCTCGTATAGTGGGCCCTAGGCCAGTTGGCACAAGCATGAGCTCGTACACAAACATGAATTTAAGCTATAAAAACTTTAAATGAAGGAATTGTTTGGCCATGGTACCAAGATAGAACCGACATACAAGATAGACTAGCGGTAGTGCGACATGGCAGGTCTACGGACCAGTCGAGACAAATAGTTGTAGGTCGAGTTGAGGGTCGGGGCCATTGGACCAGTGGCATCATAGATTAAATGGCTTATGTGGAAAACTATTGATTTGTGCATGCACTGAGTTACGAGACCTTCAAGATGCCCAAGAGGGGTAGTGATGTGTCTTAGGGCTACTGGACGACATGGGGGAGATAAGGACAGTTAGTCATGTCAGCAGTCTTGGAATCTTGACGTAGCTTCATGCGCATGAGATCGAGGTGGGTCGGCATGAGGTCTCTATCCTCATACGGACATGGAATTTTATTTACGGGATTGAGGGTCGGATGTTGCATACATCCACTCATTCTCAGGGTAGAAGTAGACGTGTTTTTATCTAGGTGGCCGGTAAAGTCGCTCTGATGCCACAAGTGGGTATAATGGATGTGTTGGCTTGCGGATGTGTGTTCCATTCATGATAAATGACGTGTGTTGATTAATAAACACACCAGCATTTATTGAGGATTGAGAAATGGCTATAAAAATCGAGATTTCAAGAATGAGATATTTTAAAGAAATTAAGGAGTTTGGCACACTCCAATTTAAAAACTATTTTATTGAAACTTCATTTTTTAAAATACCTATTCACTGAATTGTAGAAACTCACCCACCATTTTTTATTCCTTTTTAGGAAATAGAAAGATGACTAGGGATAACACCAACCCTTACCCTCTGTCAGGTATGCTTAAATTTTCTTAAGCTTGTATTTTATTCAATATATGTTATTCCAGGAAACAAGGTTGAGATTTCACCTGGCTTCTCTTGAATTAAAGAAGGGGAAAACCCCTCTTGAACCAAGAGAACGGCGGGTTGTTCACAAGGATCTCACCAAACTAGGTTGGGTCGTGACATCCACACTCCCACCAATGAAACCCCTTTAAACCTTGCTATTTCTTCTTCATCTAAATAATAAAGGTTTGTGTGTGTGTCATGGGTTCCTTAGTGTTCCTTTTTATAGTGAATGCATGATATGACTTCTATCATAACATATAGAAGTTTTAGTGTTTAGGTGGCCATAGGAATCATTTTTCATTCATTTCTACATTAACTCAGTATATTGAATTCATTTTTATTGATTACATATATTGATTTGTGTTTCCTATAATTGACTCTTATCTTTCATAGTAAGGATTACTCATGGCATTCTGGTCCTTAACTGGTAAGAGCTCACCCCATTGGGCTTCTTCCAATGTCCAAACATTATTAATTCAAATTGGAGATTTAGCCCACCGGGTTAGCCCTTATAAAATTTTAAATTCTCATTTCAATTGTATTCTACTCATTCTTATGATCTTGTTGTATGTATGGAGATATCGATGGATTTCCTTCTCTCTTCTATTGCTAATTGAGGCTAGCCCAACCTAATATTCCCCTCCAACGTTCATTTTTGGTTGAGTACTTAATTTATTTAGTTTTGCCTTACATCAGTCATGAGCTAACTAAAAGTTAGACAATTGACTTTACTATGGATTAGTATATAACATGTAAAAATTTAGTTATTTGTTGTTCGTTGGTAGAAGATGATTAGCTCTTGATTTTCAATGTAGGATATCTCCAATATATCCAGCATCATTGATGCACTATGCTTCCATAGAGGTTCGTGAGATTTAATTTCAATAGGAGTATAATTAAATTCTAAATTACTACTTTAATCCCTTCAGGGTATGATTTTTTATTTTTATGCTTCTGTTTGTCCTCCGTAGATCCTTAATTAATGAAACAACGTGTTTCTCAAGCTAGAATGATATTCTCATGTTTGCTTAATAGAGCATTGGGTCACATCTTAACCTAGGCTTATACTAAAGATTTCTCCCCATTTGCGTGTAATGGAAATAGAGCTTGGACTTCGCTTCAAACAAAGTCAAATTTTCTAATAAAAATGGCAAATTCTTTTAAGGCTTAATGTATTATAAGAGCCCATATAATTTGTTTGTTTATTTTTGTCTAAGATTTGTAAAATTTGTGGGTTCCTTACATAGCGCCCTTCTTATTAAGCCTAAGTAAAATTTTGGGTGAGACTCATTTTCTATAATACTAAGGCCCTTAGTTAGGCTTTTTTTTACACTTTTAGGTTTAACTTGTATTTTTAATACCCTTTTTGTTTCTCGAGGATTAGGCCTCTTCCTTTCTTATCATTTCCCTTTGTATTTTGATTGGAATTTGTATAGTATTTAGTTATGTTTGATAAAATTAATCAAGTTGTTCGTATATAATTCTGTCTCCATCTTCACTTTCATACTTATGTAAATAAATATATATTTATATATACTCATATATATTTATAAACTTTTTTATTTAATAATTATCTAATTTCACTAATTTAAATTAGATCTTATGATATTAATTAGCTCAACGGATTAAATATAGTTCAATATACTCCTTAGACCAAGTCCATGCAACTCAATGGATTTATTTTACACTCAATTTCTAATTGAATTAATTATAAAATATATTAATTACCATCCAAAAATAATAGTATTATTATTCTTATTCCCCATGAATAAATCTCTCATCGAAACTTATTTTCTTATGTGGTTTGAAAATTATTATAGAAATTTTTTAATTAAGAAAGTTGTAGTATTAAAATTAGATTAAAAGAGATGAATTGAAATAAAAATATAACAATTACAGGATAAAGACTCGGCCTATCCAACATGAATTTAGATAGAACTTTATAGCATATGTTCGACTAGACATTATAATCTGATTAGAGATTTAGTTATATTTGTAACATTATACTTATTTGATTAGTAAAGTCGGTTCGAAGCACATCCAACATGAATTTAGATAGAACTTTATAGCATATGTTCGACTATACATTATAATCTGATTAGAGATTTAGTTATATTTGTAACATTATACTTATTTGATTAGTAAAGTCGGTTCGAAGCACAGATATAATAAATATGATGTTTATTACTAAAATATATTTTAGTGATAGTATAGTGTAGTGTAATCTTGTCAAATACAAGTTCATATATTAAAATTTTAAATTTGTGAAAAAGTTTTTAAAATCTCATTATAACTATTTAGAGTATTTGTAGAATTGTATAAATGATATTAGGATTTTAATAAGTGTGAAATCATTTTAATACAATATCCATTTAAATAAACTAAAATCTTCTAAGTATACATTAAAGAGATATATAAAATTTCCTAAAGTATGTATTATATTTAATAGTTGATCTTGTTATTATTTATTAAATTTATTTTTTTAATTTTAAACAAATATTTTTTAATAATAACATGACATAATTTATTTTTATTCTTAAGTAGTATGGGATTTTCAATTATTAAACCATCATTATTATAATATGAAAAGTATTTGATGGGTTCAAGGAACTAGATAAATCAAGTTGCAATGTGACTATATTTACATAATAATTGGACAGATATTCTAGAATTGGCGTTCAAACTAAATTTGATATTACACTAAAATTTGTTATTTTATAGACTATTAACCTTAAATTTTATCTTAGAAATAGATAGTAGAAATATTAAATTACAATTGTGTTAATATGAGTACATTACTTCTATTCAATGTATTATATAACAAACACCATTAATTATATGCCTATAATAATATTAATATAAAATAAATAATATTAAAATATCAAAATATATATTAAATAACTTAAATTATAAATTCATGATAATATTAAAATAAAAATAAATAAATTTAAAATATCATAATACTAATTAATTTAATAACATATTAATGATCTTAATTAATTAGAATAATATTAATTAACTAAGATAATATTTCAATAGTTAAGTTGGTTGACCCTCATTAACAATGTACGTTATGTATTTGAGATTCTTTATTCCAAAAATGGTTCCCCAACATTAAGTTTAGATGGAGGAAGTTGAAGTGATTTTCAAAGAGAGATTCACATGTATAACTCACGACTTTGGAATTGTTTGTTTGGATTGTAGATGAGAGTGATAATGAAAGGTTAATGAAATTATATTAATTGTGTTTTGAATGTGAATATAGATTGCATCATTTTTAATTAACTTAAATAATTTTTGAATAATAGAATATTTATACATGCATATATATATATATATACATACTCACATTTTATAATTGATTCCACATATTTTTTTGTAAAATTTTTATATAATTACTATTTATAAATATCTTTTCTTGCCGCTTAATTAATTTTATTGTAGAAGTTTATCAAATATTTTATATCTTGTCAAATAATATTATAGGACATAGTTTTTATATATAATTTTATCATAAATGTTTTTAACATATAATTTTATCGTATAGATTTTAATAATAAGAAAAACTATATATAAATTAATAAATTATAATATATAACTTGCTAACAAATAGCCAAGTTTATTGCATTGAAATTAGGATACTACAAATTTTATAGATTTAAAATTTATTTGATGCATTTTTTATCATATAAGTGAACACGTGAATAAACATTGGAATCTGCAAAAATCCAAAATATACAGTATTATATTTTGATTAATATAAATTAGGTGATATGTTATTCAGAAGAAATCTTCTGATTAAATTTAGATATAAATGTTAAAAATTAGGGATATCATAATAAATTTTTATGGTCTTTCATTAATTATTTATTAATTTCATAGAAAAATCTATTTATATTGGTAAATATAAAATTTTATACTGTTCGAGGATGTGAATTTTATTATTAGTTATGCTACTGATGGAGACGTTACATGGCAGCTTTTTCTCTGCTTCCTTCCCCCCTTTCTCTACTTGTTTTTCTATATATACATAGGAAGCGTGAAGAGCGTCTGCCAAAGTCTCTCTCTCCATCCTCTCCGCTACCTCGCCACTGACTTTGGTGTTAAGCCCTCAAAGAAGGAGGCTTACATTCATTGTTTTTTTTTTCTTCTTTCTTTCTGGGCAACTGCCCAACTAAAGAACTCAAGGGATGGCCATTTCTTCCTGTCGCCTCCTGCAGTCCCCTGCCCCGGTGATTCTCGCGGTCCTCTGTTTGTGCTCTGCTCTGAAGCTATGCTATGGCAACTACTACGCCATTAACAGGCACTCTTTCGGTCACCACAGCAGACCTCGCTTCGCCAGGCACAACTACAGGGAAGCCCTTACGAAATCCGTCCTCTTCTTTGAGGGCCAGAGGTCAGGGAAGCTGCCTTCCAGCCAGAGGCTCCCTTGGAGGAGGGACTCTGGTCTCTCCGATGGCTCTGCCGCCAATGTATGCCCCTTCTATATAAAAGCTAATGGTCAGCTTGCTCATCTGATGCTTCTATGAGGGTTTACAAGGGGGCTTTTAACTTTTCAAGTTTTATCCATTTCTTGTTTTTTTTATTGAATGGGGAGAGAAATAAAAGCATTTTCCTATTCATTCTGCTACCAGAAGTACATGAAGTTTTGGGGGGTCTTTACTATTTCTTGATGACTGCAACTTAATCTACTCTAGCTTTCAAACTTCTGATGAGAAAATATTATTGCATTTCACTCTATCTGTTCTTTTGGGTGAATGCAATGTGTAGATGAGGCATTTATTCGCATTTCATGATTATGCACAGAAAGTAAAATATGACCAACTGTTTTTTTTTCCTTTCTTCTTGGAAATACGCCCAACCATTAAGGATATTTGTAAAATGCAGGTGGATTTGATCGGAGGGTACTACGATGCAGGGGACAATGTGAAGTTCGGGTTCCCAATGGCGTTCACCACCACGATGTTGTCATGGAGTGTGATCGAGTTTGGAGGGCTGATGAAGTCAGAGCTCCCAAATGTGAGAGAAGCCATTCGTTGGGCAACCGACTATCTCCTCAAGGCCACCGCTCATCCTGATACAATCTACGTTCAGGTATTCTTGATTTCCTTTCCAGTCTCTAGATATGGGAAATTCTCATTCTCATCTTTTTGAAGTAAAGATGATATATATTCATTTTATAGCCATTATTGAGAGGGAATCTTAACTATAATAAACCATCACTATTGTTGCTGGATGTGTGCAAAATAACTCGTGTAGCTGGATGTTTTATTCTGAGAAGAAGCATTCTTCTCTTTGACACTCTCTTGCTCCACTTTTTCTTGTTTCCTGTGCATCCCTGTAGGTAATCTGGAGGCCAATAATAGTAGTTGACTGTCATGGAAATTTGGATGGAACTGATAAATCTGATTAGCACAGTATGAAAGTAATTAGTTTATGAGGCTAAGTTCAACCCTTAGGTTCATATGATTTATAAGACTTCTTAAAGCCTGGACTAGAATGATCTCCACCATCCCAAGTTGTGGAAAGTAAAAGGGATCGATTTTCTTCCTTGTTTTGACTAAAAAGACAGTTTTAATTGTCTCGCAACAAGTGAGCTTTTTTATTCGACACAATCGGGTATACTAACTTTGAGATTTGGATTTGTGTCAACTGTTGATCATAGGTAGGGAATCCCAATAAGGATCACGCTTGTTGGGAGAGGCCAGAAGACATGGACACACCTAGGAACGTCTACAAAGTTGACAAGAACACCCCTGGTTCCGATGTTGCCGGAGAAATGGCTTCTGCTCTTGCTGCTGCCTCCCTGGTATTCCGGAGGAGCGATCCCACCTACTCCAAGCTCCTCGTGAGAAGAGCTTTAAGGGTATAACCAAGTCTCGATTGGTTAAATAGGATGAAATTATAAGCAGATCTTCAAAACTATTGAAATTACTAGGTGATTTCCTATGTTTTGTTGGTTTGTAGGTCTTCCAGTTTGCTGATAAGTACAGGGGATCCTACAGCAATGGGTTGAAGAAAGTCGTGTGTCCTTTCTATTGTTCTTACTCCGGATATGAGGTAAAGCTAGTAATTTTATTTTTGCCTTTTACAAATGATGATAAGGGAAAGATGGGAAGAAAGGGTACGATTATATACTTTCTATTTGTATCCTTGGCCGTGTGGCCATGGAGTCTACTTTCTCAAATATGATAATTTAGTTACTCAATTATATGACCTCACTTTTACAAATAAAGTGGATGGTCTGGCGGAGAAGACTTTGCCAACTAAGATTAGACCCACATGGCTCTAGGAGACATAGTTTATCAATAGACTCAAACTATCACATTTGATGAAATGCTACGCAACGCACTATCCATGTGATATACCAAGAAACATTCTGAACCATTGGCTTACTAAAAATATGTATTAGGATGAGCTGCTATGGGGAGCTGCGTGGCTTTTTAAGGCCACAAGGAATCCCATGTTCCTCAAGTATATCCAAATCAATGGACTAACTCTCGGAGCTGGAGAATACGACAACACATTCGGTTGGGATAACAAGCATGTCGGTGCGAGGATCCTTCTCTCGAAGGTAAAATTCTCCGCCACTCTCATCAATTTCTTAATATGACCCTTTAATAAAAATTGCTTATACATTTATTTGTTGGATTGGATAGGCCTTCCTCGTTCAGAAATTGCAGTCACTGCATGACTACAAAGGCCACGCAGATAACTTCATATGTTCAGTGATGCCCGGAGCTTCTTTCTCCTCTACTCAATACACTCCTGGTACAGTCGTGCCCTGTTCCTAACGGCTATGCTTCTTTCCATGTAGATCAGAGTAGAGAATCTGACATTTTTGCTATTGGTTTAATGACTTGTCTTATTCCGGGGAAAATGATGAAGGGGGATTAATCTACAAAATGAGCGACAGCAACATGCAGTATGTTACGTCGACCTCATTCCTACTTTTGGCTTATGCTAAGTACTTGACATCCGCCAAGAAGGTGGTTAACTGCGGCGTTGCCACAGTCACAGCCAGCAAACTCCGCTCCATCGCCAAGAAACAGGTAATTTATATATGCAAATTAAAATGCATTAAATGAATGGATAATGATTATTTTTTGCCAATGGGATAATAACTTGAAAAAGACTCCAATTTTATGGATAATAGATGATATTATGTCTTACTTGGGCATTATTTGATTTCATTATACTGCACTAGGTGGACTACTTGTTGGGAGACAACCCGTTGAAGATGTCGTACATGGTCGGATACGGGCCAAGGTACCCGCAGAGGATCCACCACAGGGCCTCATCCTTGCCGTCAGTGGCCGCTCACCCGGCCAAGATCCAGTGCAACGCCGGCTTCAGCTTCATGAAGTCCCCCTCTCCCAACCCCAACATCCTTTTAGGCGCTGTTGTGGGTGGGCCTGACAAACATGACAGGTTTCCCGATCAACGGTCCGATTATGAGCAGTCCGAGCCGGCCACTTACATCAATGCACCTCTTGTCGGAGCCCTTGCATATCTTGCCCACTCCTTCCGTCAGCTTTAAAAGTATTAGACGGTCATTTCATGGGGTTAGTTAATATAATATCTACCCCCGTCCTAGACAATATTTTTATATCCTTTCCAACAATATTTTGGAATTTTAGGATTTGAATCTATTGGTCCACCAAGAAATGTTTGTAAGGGAGAAACGGATTCTAGCCCGAAACCCGTTGAGCTGAGAGGCAATTGAATGTGATCAACAAGATGTATAGGGGAGGGCTTCTTTAGATCAAGAAACTGCTATATTTGATTTTCTTTCCAGTGCTAAAATTGGCAAAATATGTCTATCTTGCCTAATTAGAACGATATTTCCTCATAACTCAAGTAGGCTACTTTCGGTTAATTTTCTTTTGCTCCAACAATCAGTCTACTATAGAGTTTTTCATGCTAATATATTAAATAGGATAAATAATCGAGTATTAAATTTCTATTCACTCGTTTCTAGGTTATAATTATATTGGCACACGAGTTAGATTACAAATTAATCAAGTTAACATTGAATACTTAGAGGGATAGTTCGAATTCTATTAAGTGCAGAAGTTCTTGTAAGCCTTGCTAGAGTATGCCTCCAAGATGATACGTCATTTTTCTTGGCTAGTTGCAACCCAAAACCATGTGCATGGACTGGTTTGCCTCTCGAAAAGGAAACACCCTTCATGATCTCGGGCTATCACTCCAACACCCCACGGGTTCTACTTTTTGAGTAGAATGATCAGTTCATCTTAACTACTCTATTAGGGGTTAACTCAGTTGTGACAGAACTTTCTAACACCGTAATTTTTTAATTCAGTAATTTTAATTGAAAATTGAACGGAAAATATCATTAAAAACTCAATTAATTTGATTTATATTTTGATATAAATTATAATAACTTTAATTTAATATCAATGGTGATAATCGATTTAATTAGTATAAATTAATCAAATAATAAAATTAAACCAGAATTTAGATATAAAAAAATTATTTAATTGAACTTGTATGAATAAATTTAAATTTATTTAAATGATTTCAGGTTAAATAAGATAAATAATCTAATTTAGATAAGTGTGAAAGTAAATAATTATTAAATAAAAAGATATATATTTGAATATATATATATATATGAGAAAGTTGTGTTTATATTATTTAAATAAATACATAATTTTCAAATTCATATATATATATATATATATATATATAAAAGAGAAAGGAGGGTTGTAGTTATAGGTGGGGCATCTCACTTCAATAATATAATTATTAAAGAATAAGTGCTTTAAAAGAGTAAATTTCTATTAATTAGTTCTTAATTCTTAATAAAAAAACTAAATAGTCTAGAAATTGGGTTAAGTACTCGGGTTTCTAAAGAGCAATGACGTACCATCCATAACTTTAATATCAAGATCTAAAATATAACTTAACATACTAAGAAAATAAAATCAAAATAAGAATATTGTACATCGAAAAATCTAATAAGATAAATATTTAATAAATTTTAAACTTTAATATTTTAGGATTCGAACTCTCTAAGTTTATTTCGAAATCTATTCATAATAGTCTATACAATAATTAGAATTTACTTCCTGATATTTACTTGTGTCGTGAATTTAAACAAGTGATTTGAATCACTCATTTACTACAACTTACAATTCGGGTGCAACTTACAATTCGGATAAATAGAAATTATATAAGACAACCAAGTTATTTGAAATGATTGATAAAAAGTAACACATGATAACAATTTTATTTAAAGTCTGAAATGTTAATAAAAAGTAAAAATCTATAAAAAAAATTAAATTTAAATATTTTATAAGCTAGAATATATAGTTTAAATTCTATGGAGCAATTGACCTAATGGCATAATGATTAAGATCTATTCACCTATAATTAGATCCCAACAATTAAGCCATGATGTATAAGAGTGGAGTAAACCTATCCACAAGATCATATAGAGTGAAATTTCGATCACCTATGGAAATTAAGTATCTTAAATATTAAGATTCTCAATTATTCATGTATTCAAACAAAAAAATTCAAGTTCCTTAAATATACCTTAAGACAATGGGTAGAACAATGCCTAAGGACCCCAAATTTTTAATTCAAAGATTCAAGAAACCTATAAAAGTGTTAGAACAGTCCTATAAAACCTAAACAAGATAAACGTAAACCATAGTACTTATCATGCAAAGGAAAATTTATGCTCCAAAAGTCCTAGAGATGTTCATCAACACCAATTATAAGGAATTGAAGACATGCTAACCTAAAATTGCAATTGGACTTGCGTGGAACTCGAGCCACCGAATAAAACCTATAATTATCCTAAATATATAGCTCACATTCATAATAGAAATAAAATCCATGATAGTTTAATGGATCATAAAAAATTAGTAATTTGAATAACCCAATGCCAAGCCTCTATTAGATTGGTGGACAACTAGTTGAATAGTAGGTAAATATAAGCATTAAACTCAACTTAGAGGAACCCAAAACCCAATTTTAGTCTTTAGGTAATCAGTGAGATGATTCCTTAGTTATCAGAACATGGATTAAATTAACTCAAGTCTACATAATCTTAAGGAGTGTGTTTTGCACACCTACAAAATTTCAAGAAACGTATCCCAGAAATAGAAGATGCAAGGGCTGATGAAGAGCCCACTTTCTCCTACCAAACGAAATGAATTATTTATAGATAAGTTAGAGATTAAAACAATGATATAAAACCTCTTCATAAACATAATTAATTTGTAAACTCCATTTTCCAAAGATGAGTAATTCGGAATGGAGAACTGAAATTTTTCGAAAGAAACCATGGATAAAAGTGAACCAAAAATTTGAAAAGCAATAAAAAAATGGGAAATTTAAAAATCCCAAGTGATCAATAAGAATTCAAGAATTAAGGAAAAGAATCATGAGACAAATAGGATGTCACGCCCCGACCCAGTTTGATTGGGGTTCGTGATCAACCCACCACCCTTTCTTGTGTATTCGGGTATACCTACCCGAATGAGACAATGAAGATATAGGGGTTTTTATGTTCAAACCCTTACTTTAAGTTGGGGGGAGGAAGCGTACCTTGAGAGCCTGAGCGTATCGGGAAACTTTCTGTTATGATATGATCCTGAAAAAGGGTTGAAAGAGGGGTGAGTAAAATACTCAATGAGGGAAACTACTATAAGGTTTTCTTAATTTTATTTGGTCATTAAATTTTTTTGTTTGTCGTTATTCACGCATTTCACACAATCAATGATCAACAACAGCCCTTCTATCATAGGAGGGATCACACATTCGAAGAATGGTTCTCTACCGTGCCACTTGTGGACCAGAGCACCTTTACCGTCCATCCTGGTAGAGGGATACTGCCTCTACCCGGGGTTTGAAAGGAAATCAATAGTTTGACACATCAAACCACTAATTGCTTTACCATGTTCGCTCAGTGGGACGAGACCTCATTTCCCTGCCTCAGTCTCCCTGCGCAGGAAGCTCCTCGGCTTCACGACCTACTAAACGATAAGGAAGATATAGAGATTTTTACGTTCAAATCCTTACTTTAAGTTGGGGGTAGGAAGCGTACCTTGAGAGCCTAAGCACGTCGAGGAACTTTCTATTAGTGTATGATCTTGAAGAAGGGTCAAGAGAGGGGGTGAGTAAAACACTCAATGAGGGAAACTACTATAACATTTTCTTAATTTCATTTGTTCATTAAATTTTTTTGTTTGCCGTTATTCATACATTTCACACGATCAATGATCAACAACTGCCCTCCTATCATAGGAGGGATCATACATTTGAAGAATGGTTCTCTACCGTGCCACTTGTGGACTGTAGCCCCTTTACCGTCCACCCTGGTAGAAGGATACTGCCTCTACCCGGGGTTTGAGTGGACATCAATAGTCTGACACATCAAACCACCAATTGCTTCACCATCTTCTCTCAGTGGGACGAGATCTCATTTCCCCTACTACCTCGGTCTCCATGCGTAGGAAGCTCCTCAACTTCACGACCTACCGAGTGACGAAACCGCCCTTATGGTCCCTAGGTTGTCCAGCAGTCCTTAGGCTCCATCACTACCTCATGCTAGGTGTCTCGATGGCCCGAACATCATAGTGCATGCACAATCAACAATCTTTTTGAATTATAGCCTTTATTTGTGACCCTCTAGCACAACGGTTTGTCGACTTGGTTTGAACCACCACGCATACTAGCCCCACATGTTCGACGACTTGGCTTTGGTAGAGTAGCGGTTAGGCCCAACAAGCTTGAAACCTCAGCTTGGCTCGATGGGTGTCAGGTAAGGTTCCCATTATTCAGGTATTTTAGCATCATATATCATATGTCTGTTCTGGATGGGGTCCATGCCCGTATCCTTCGGCCTTTGGCCCACTAGCATCTCGAGCCTAAGCCCGAAATTAGCTCCCAAATATTTTAAGTAGAGTCACCCACTCAGGGGATGCTAATTATGAGAAAATAGTTTTCAAAGCTGAATCATCATTCCAATTGGAATGGACGTTATAGCAGTTCCCACTCACCTGATGATCTTGGCGGGGTCGCACCGGCAAAATCCCTTTTCTCGGTGCACTTCTAGGGTCAGTGTTCGAGTAATCCGTTTCTGAAGGGGGTGAGTGTTCATATTAGGACATGGTGATGAATGGGTCACATACTTTCTCATATTTGCACCTAAGGCCCCGTACTTTGCTTAAATTGCAATTGGGTCCCTAATTTCCCTTTAATCTCTATTGGTTCCCTTGGATTCTAAATTATTCTTATTGGGTCCTTAACTCTTTTAATTTCATCAATTGGTCCTTAATTCACCAAATTTCCCTTTTTGGCCTCAATTTTCCAAAAATTGCAATTTGGTCCCCCAACTTTTCAAAATTTCCAATTTGCCCAAAATTTATCCAAATTGCCCAACTGACCCTCAATTGGGGCTAATTTCATGAAAACATCCTCAATTTCGTGAAATTGTCGTTCAACCCTCAAAATTTTGAAAATTGCACAAAAGTCCCCCAAAATCCCCAAATCGAACTTCATCTTCTTCCCCAATTCAAGTACATGAAGCTTTAGATCTTACTTCATCCAATTGGCGGCCTATAAATCCTTAATTTCTTTGATTCTTGCCTTTATTCACCTCCTCCAACTCCTCTCGATTGTCATACACTTCGAATTTCTAAATTTGGTTGAGTTTTACACCCTATCGGAGCTTCGCCAGAAAATTAAAAGTAGAGAGAGAAAGCTTGTGTTTCTTACTGACGGAGTGGCGATGACCAGAGCTTGAGGTTGGGGTAGCTAGATCTAGTCGAGGGGGATTTAGTAGGATTGAATCTCGCTACAATTCACTGCCATCCTACAGGATTTTGAAGAGACAAGTTTTGGGTGGTGCAACTCTAAAATTTAGAAATTCTGACAAGGGGAGGCAAAATTGAGCTTACCGGGATTTGTAGGGGTGTTGTAGAGTGTCTTAGGTAGTCAGAGGTGGGTTGTGGAAGGGCCGAAAGGGGCGAGGTGGCATCTGACAGGAGCTCGTTGCTTTGAGCTCTAGAGCAGCTTCATTGTGCGATTGTCTATGCACTTCCTCGAGCATCTTTTGACTATTCTGAGAAGGTTTGGAGCTAGTGAACTCTTCCCCGGTTCTAATGCCACCCTTTGAAGCTCCTTTGGTGGAGGTTTTTCCCGTCGTCGTAGCTTTGGTTTGCGGCTCACCAAAAAACTCACTCTTCTTCTTCTTCGCACAATTGTGGGATGCTAGGAATCAATGAGGGGGTGCTCTTTAAATAGGAAACCCGACAACTGTTTAGGCTGCCTGTCGAAGTAAGACTCGGCCTCCGACTCAGCCGCCGACGATCTGACTAGAGTGTTTTTTGAGTCATGGGAGACTCCAGCTTTTTCGGTGACTCTCTCTCTCTCTCTCTCTCTCTCTCTTCTATATTAGCGTCTAAAGGTTGAAAATGATGATATGGTGGTCGTGTCACATGGCGCACTGTAATTGGTAAGTTTTTCTAATGTGGTGTGCCAGTTCAGCCGCCACGTCAATCATTGACCCATTGACCTAGAACGTGGTAGCCTCTCATTGGCTACTCGTGTCTGCATGGCGTGCTGTTGGGACACCGGCTGTCCATTGACCGGACACATGGCAGCCTCCCATTAGTGTCTGCATGGCAGCTGATGTGGCGCCACATGGATGTTGACCGTTAACCGGTCTGGTCCGACCAGGTTCGCTGTCCAAAATTTGAAAATTTGCCGGTTCGGCCATTTTTCTAAAATTTAAAAATTTCTATATTCATTTTCTATCTAATGGTGGTCTCAATTTTCCAAATTAACATTTTTTAAGCCACCTAGAAAAATGAATTTATGAACCGGTTCACTATGGTTTCGACCGGTTCGAGTTTGGTTCACCCCGAACTAGTTCGGTTATGTCCTCAATTCCACTTCCCGGTTCTTCCTTGTTATTTTTGTGAATTTTTGGTCACTTGGGATTTTCTATTTGGCCACATTAGCTATTTTTCATTCATTAAATGACTTGTTTCTTCATGTATAAACCTATACCGGTCCCTTTTTCCTAATTTTCTTTGATTCCAAGGGATGAGTTTTACAACTCTCCCCTCCTTTTAGGAGTTTCATCCTCAAAACTCCGTCGCCTAACTTTTCATTCTGATGAGGTACTGATGCAACTTCCTTAGGGTGTGAGTTGATATCCTACCGGCTTAAGTCACTCTCTTTGCCTCACTTCCTCCACTCTCTAGGGTTCGATCAGTTTGACTCGTCCCCTTTTTCTCAGCATTCATAAAGCCTCACCGGTCTGATACTTCCGGTAGATTGGGTTCAGACTTTCTTTCTGGGGGTGTTGTCTGGGTTTAGGGTTCCAATACCTCCCATCGTACCTGGGTTCATTTACTCCTTCGTCGGTTTGGCACCATGTCCGACCGACTATTGTGTTTGCCTTTCTCGATGTACTTCCCTTTTTCTATCCCTCTAGCTCCTCCTTGGTTACTCGAGTTCTTTCCTTATTGACGATTAACATAGTTATCCCTAGCAGTGCGACTCCTAAGCCTGTAGTTCCATCTTGGGCCTTAGGTCCGACTTGCCTTGCGGTTGGAATCGTGTCCCTTCACTCTGGTCCTTAGGGTGTACTCTCTCTTATCTCATCCTTTGTATTGCCTAGGTCACTTCGTTGCTTGACTCTCTTGCTCCTAGGGTCCTTATTCCATATGTCCTGCCCATGCTTTGAGGTCCCCGAGAACATGGGTGTCCGACTCCTTATGTGAGTTTGGCGGTCATTACTTTTGCCAATGGCGGTACTCCTTCGGATTTCTCTCCTTCCCATCATAGTTGTCCTTCATGGAACTTCTTCCTCCTATGAAGTTTGTTCCCACATGGAATTGGTTTCCAGAGGTTTCCCTTACTAGTTCCGGGGTGTGGTCTCTTGTTCTGTCCTTGAGGACCCGAGTCCTCCTTTGTTGGTCCTCAGTTGCTTTATCCAGATAGTCGCTTTATCTCAACTCATCCTACTATCCACTCCTCCCTTAAGGTTGGTGGTTCTAAGTGTTGATCATTCCTTCTTGGGTTTGTGTTCCTCCTCGTGTGTTAAGGTTTGTGACTCTCCTTTGCCTTTTGTCATGCAATTGATTTGTCCTTTCAATTCGACGTCCTTCTCCAATTCCGAGTCTCTCAATGTGACTTCCTTATGTAACTGTCCTATTTGACATTAGAATTTCCATGCTTGTTGTCTCTTCCCTCTGCCTTTCCCTAATCTTTGAGGTCAGGATGTTTCATTCCTTTGTCACGACCTTACTTTTCTATCCCTTGCCCTTGGGGTACTATGCTACAACCCTTTGGTTACCTTGGCTATCTCGTGGGGTGGTTAGGTCTATCCTTGGCCTGTCCACGACATTTTTCTAGGTATAAGCCTCTGGGTAATTCGACCTTTGTCCTAGTGCCAGTCCCTGTCCGTGTTCTTCTTCTCTATTTCTTTGGGGTTGCCTTTCTTGATGTGGCTCTCCTATGGTTCACCTCTTAGGGTTCTTACTGATTTACCGGTGGCATCTAATCTGTACGGTTTCCTACTCTGCTCTCTAGGCTAGTCATGGGTTGCCCCGACTTTTCCTTTGTCCTGTAAGGCACTTCTCGGGCCTCTTGTCATCCTAGCCCCGTCTTGTGGGGTATAGGTGTTGGAAGGAGACAGACAACCTAAGGTGGGCTTTGATTTTTCTCCTTTAGGGTTCTTGGTATTTCAAGGGCTTCTAAAGCTCCCTTGTTCTGGGAATTGGTTAAGAAATTTGGGGTTTTCTTTTTGAAAAGGAAATCTTCTTTATTCGTTGGACCGGAAAACCCCGACTAAGGTTTATTACAATGGACATTTCTAGAATCTACTACCCCTTTTCTATCCCCACTAATTAACTTACCTAGAATTATACCTATATGGATTGCGAGACTCTGCATTTGGTGTCTGGAGGTGACTTCTCCTTCTGGGTGGGCATTCGCCTCCATGGTACCTGCAGCAGCGGGGACACGGGTTCATACTAGGCTCCTCGAATTCTACTAATGTCGATAGACTAGGGGCTCTCCTGGCCTGTGTGGGAGGTGTTATATCTATTCCGTATCAGCGTAAGACAATTGCATCGTGGGCGTGTTGTGTCATGCCCCGACCCAGTTTGGTCTGATCCCCGTGATTAACCCACCACTCTCCCGACTTACTAAGGGTTGCCCCTTCTTTTTAAACTGTGAGGAGTAAGGCGTCTTTTAAACTTGCACCTTTCCTGGAATAATATAAATCAAAACTGCATAAAATTTTAAAATTTTCATACCTGTCCTACAAGTATGTTAACTGGTGGTCTTTGGTTAAGCTTTCTAAGGTTTCCTGAAAGGGATATAAGGGAGGGGGTGAGTTCAACGACTTAGTTAATGGGTGTTTTAAGTTTGACTTTTAGAAAAATAGTTTAAATTTAGAGTGTGCGAGACTCCTCATTTTTCTTTTAAAAACATTTTTTTCTCAAATCTAGATTTTCATAACCATTTCTCATCATCACGGTATGTTTATCAACCAACACACACCCTTCATCATGAAGGAAACACACATTCGCAGGCCTGCCCGTCCAGTGTACTAACTTGTGGTGTCGGAGCGACTTTACCGACCACCTAGATAGAAGTATGTCCACTTCTACCCTGAGAATGAGTGGATGTATACGATCTCCGACCCCCAATCTCGTAAAAAAAACTTCGTGCCTGTATGAGGACAGAGACCTCATCCCGTCCCCACCCCAGTCTCATGTGCAATGAAGCTACGTCGAGCTTCTCAAGACTTCTGGTACGACTAACTGCTATTATCTCCACCAGATCGTCCTAAGCCCTAGGACGCATCACTACCCCTCTTGGGCATCTTGAAGGTCCCATAACACAGTGCATGCACAAATCAACAGTTTTTCACATAAGCCATATAATCTGTGGTGCTAGTGGCCCAACGGCCCCGACTCTCAACTCGACCTGCAACTGTTTGTCTTGACTAGTTCGAAGACCTGTCATGTCACACAACCGTTAGTCCATTGAGTGTATCGGTCATGTCTCGGTACCATGGAAAAATAGCTCATTTACTTAAGTTTTCATGGCTTAATAATCATGTTTGTTTACAAACGCCTGCTCGTGCCAACTGGCATAGGGCCCACTATTTGAGTGTTTCAAAATTGGGCATATTAGCCCCAAGTTCCAAAAATGAGGCCTCCGACCTGTATAAGCTATTTAAGCTCCCATCAAGAAAGTCTCCAAAAAATTTAAGAAGTGGCATACAGTTAGGGGAGAGCATTTTTGACAAAATAGACATTTCAACTATCAAACATACCAACCGAGTATGAGGACATCTCCACTTATAACCGGCAAGTGAGTTTTCCACTTCCTTAAAGGAAGTTTCATCATACCAACCGGGTATGATCTACTTACAACTGGTAAATAGTTTTTCCGTAAGATTTCCACATCACTCTTCTCAAATGTGATGATTAAAATACCACTTAGCAGTGGGTTTTCATTTTTGAGGTGTTTATCATCCCAACCGGGTATGATATTAAATATCCCACTCAGTCGATAGTGTAGTGAATTTCCTCTTAGTTGGCTTGGTTGCCTTTACGTGAACTTGTCTTAGTTGGCGCTCCCCGTACTTCGTGTTCCTACACGATATGGACATTCTTGTTCATTATCCTTTGGCCTAAGCCTTCATTCACCCCAAATGAATTAGAAAACTAAACTTTTCATTTATTTGCAATTAGGTCTCTAAAGTTATTTTTCATTAACTTTAAGTCCCAAATGCTAGTTTTTTCTCAAATTGAGTCCCAAAACTTTTAAATTTTACCTTGGGATCTCAATTTATTCAAATTCAAAAAAGGAGTTAAATTTCCCAAATTTCCAATTTGGTCCCCAACTTTTCCAAAATTACCATTTTGCCCCTACTTTACAAAAATGGTATGTTTTGCCCCAAAAATTCCAAAATTTCCCAATCGGTCATCCAACATCTTTATCATGCCCAATTGGTCCTCAATTTTATGAAATTGCACTTTAGTCCCTAGAATTTTTAAATTCCCTAGAATTTTTTAAATTCTCTGTGATACTTCCTCATTTGCTCTTTTGAGATTCCTGCCATGCTTTAGGCATTTGGGAAGCTTCTAGGGTTGTCTTCCTATGAAGATAAGGTGTTGAGTAGAGCCATTCCTAGATTTCTTGGTTCCTCTCCTGGGAGCCTGAAAATTTTAGGATAAATCCTATTAGTTACAATATTTTATAGTCTTGATTATGTATTTGAGGAAACAAGCTCTGATACCACTCTAGTTGTCACGCCCCGACCCGGTTTGGTCGGATCCCCGTGAACAACCTGCCACTCTCACGATTTATTAAAGGGTTTCCCCTTATTATAATCCGTAAAGAGTAAGGCGTCCTTTAAACCTGCACCATTTCCTAGAATAGCATAATCAAAACTGCATGAAATTTTAAACTTTACATACCTGTCTTACAAGCATCTTAGTTGATGGTATTTCAAGGTAGGATTTACGAGATTTTCTGAAAGGGATATAAGGGAGGGGGTGAGTACGATTACTCAGTGAATGGTTTTTCAAAGGTCTACTTTTAACTTTTAAGAAAAAAAACATTTATATGGAGTGTGCTAGACTCCTTTCTTTTCAAAAAATTCCTTCATTTAAAAATTTTGGTTTTTCCATTATTTCTTAGTTATCGGTGTGTCATCACCCAACACACATCCTTCATCATGAAGGTTACACACATTCACAAGTTAGTATCACTACTGAACCCGCTAGTGGCTTCGGAGCGACTTTTCCTGCCACTCGAATAGAAGTACAATGACTTCTACCCTAGGAATGAGTGGATGTACGTGACATCCGACCCACAATCCCGAAGTCACTTCTTCGTGTCCGTATGAGGACAGAGACCTCATCCTATCCCCACCTCGGTCTCATGCGCTTGGTGCTACTCCAGATTTCGCACAGACACCTGGAACAACGAACTGCCCTTATAGCCACCAGGTCGTCCAGTGCCCTTAGGATGCATCACTACCTCTCATGGGCGTCTTGATGATCCCGTACTCACAGTGCATGCACAAACAATATTTTCTTATATTTCCATGTAGTTTTTCCGCATAACTTTCACATCACTTTCTCTAATTAGTGATGATTAAAAATACCACTAAGCAGTGGGTTTTTATACCGAGGTACTTATCATCCCCAACCGGGTATGATATAAAATTTTCACTCACAATCGGTAAGTGGTTTTTAATTTTGAATTGTGCTCATCATCCCAACCGGGTATGATGTTAGTAAACCCACTCACAACCGGTAAGTGGTTTTTAACTTTAAGTTGTGCTCATCATCCCAACCGGGTATGATGCTAGTAAACCCACTCACCCGTTAATGCCGTGAATTCCACTAGACTAGTTCTTTATATTCACGCGAGCTTCTCCTTGCTGGCGTTCCTGGTATTTCGCGTTCCTACACGATATGAACAACCTTGATCATTATTACTCGATATAACAGCCTTCATTCATTTCCAATGAATGCGAAAACCTAAACTTTTAGTTATTTGCAATTAGGTCCCTAAAGTTATTTCTCTTTAAGTCCCTAATGTCAGTTTTTCCTCAAATTGAGTCCCGTAACTTTTAAAATTTATCATGGGACCTCAATTTATTCAATTTCACCAAAAAGGGGTTTAATTTCCCAAATTTCCAATTTGGTCCCCCAATTTTTCCAAAATTACCATTTTGCCCTTCGTTTACAAGAATGGTAAGTTTTGCCCCAAAAATTCCAAAATTCCTCAATTGGTCCTCCAACATTATTTTCATGCCCAACTGACCCTCAATTTCATAAAATTACATTTTGGCCCTTTGAATTTCGAAAATCCCCAATTTTCCCACAATTTCAACTCTTCAACACTACCGAATTTGATTTCATCAAATTGACCAATCAAACACTTTTAATTATTGAAATTGGAGTTGAAATTGAGTTCCTGCATGTTCATACGATTCTAAGAAACTTTGAATCGCTGATTTTAACACTGGAACGAGCTCAAACGGAGCTTCACCGGAAAATAGACTATAGAGAGAGAAAGCTTCGATTTCTCACCTATGAAGGCACGATGGTCCGAGCTTTTGATATGGGCAGATAGGTGTCGTCCTGAGGTTCATCCTAGAATCAAGAATTGCATCAATTGATGCAGAATTGGATTAGAATTTCGTTATTGAAATTCGGTCGACTCTCTCTCTATTACCGATCGAAAATTTTAAAGGGGAGCTGAATTGGCTTACCTTTCAGTCCTAATTCGGCCGTGGAAATGCTGAGCAAGTGTTGGGAGGGCTTGGTTTGGCCTAAGGAGGGCTTGAAATGGCCGATTTTAGCTTGGCTGAAATAGGGCAGCTCCGGTCCGCCGGAGTAGCTTCACTATTCCATCATGTCGGCGCTTCTCCAACGATTCTCGGATTAACTGGAGTTTACTATCAGATAGCTATCTTCTCCTTGATTCCAAAGAGCCCGACCTTTGTTCAAGTCGAATCTCTAGTTCGAGCTTTACTAGGAAATGGAGCAGTAGAGAAAGAGAGAGAGAGAAGTGTTCAGGTGTGAGCAGAATGAAATGGGGATGACCTCTTTATATAAGCGTAAAACCCATGTATTAAATGAGTGAGATTTATTACTAGTATTAGTATTGTCATAAATTATTGGTATTAATTCCAATAATTTAATTTATGTATTAATTCTAATAATTTAATTTATGTATTAAATTATATGTATTAATTCCAATAATTTAATTTAGCTATTAAATTATTGAAATTAATTACAATAATTAAATATATATTAATTTATGGTTATTTGTGATAAGACGTACATAAAAATTTTTGACTGAGGGTTACAAAAAAAAATTCATACTTCTCTTAACTTTGAAGTTCTTATGAAATCTAGTTCACCTAAACCAATTTGGTCTTTGTTTTCTAAAGTTTCTTAAATTTCTTATCCAAGGTTTAATGAACCCTTTAGATCACTCGGAAGTTATAAATTTCCATATTGCGTGTTCTCAAATGTAAACCGGCTTAGTTTTCTTACTTGGTTTGACCGATTCTTTTCCTGTTTTTTCTTAACTCAAAAGTGCGGGGTTTACAACTCTCCCCTCCTTTTAGGAGTTTTGTCCCCAAAACTTAACCAATATATTCCACATCAGGAATAATTTTCCTTAATATCAACTTGGGTTTTCTTGACATGCTAACACTTTGGTTGCTCTTTCGCTTAGTCCCCGTAATCATTCATCTAAGAAATTTCTTTTCATTTATCATGCTTACTCCTTCCATGGAGTTATAATAACAAGGCATGTATGGCTCATTAATCCAAATGTATATTCTTAGGTTCACATCTCCCTTTATTTAGGACAAGGTTCTTCATTTTGGGGATTTTACTCAAGATTTCAGGATTGGGAGTTCCAAGGTGCCCAATCGTTCCTTTGTCTAGTTATTCTCTTCATCGTTGAAACCCCTAGCTTGACGTTCTTTCAAGCATTACATTCTTGTTTTCACAGGTTTTTGTGTTATTATTCTTTTGTCCCAATTTAACCCATCCTTCATCTGTCATTGATTACAACTTCGGTCAAATTTATGTTTGACCTTGTTATGTTTACCAACTAACTCCTTCTTACTTGAGTTACATTTTACTCGGGATTGTTGGTGCTTATATGTCCCTTATGATATGACATAGTTCTGAACCTGTCTCAGTCCATCAGACTCCTACAACACCTCTTTTAGGGTTGTTTCCAACTTTCCAGTCTTCTAGGGACTGTATAATTTCATCACTCCTTTCATCGGGTAGTATTCCTCAACTACCTTGACTGTTACCCAATTATCATTCGTATCTTGACAACATGTCTTACATAATCGTGTCGATTTTCCTTATCCACTCGTCCTTTCCCAACTTCTTTATTGGGTCTTTCTGGTGCCAATTATTTGGTTTCCCAATAGTTAACCAACAAACTGAGATTCTCTCCTTCTTAAGTCCTTGGCATTCCTTATTCAAGGGTTTTTCCTTTTTCCTTAATCCACTTTTACTTACTCATAATCACTTCATGATTCTTCATTCTACAATAATTGCTTTCGATCCATTTATCGATTACTTTGCTTTGGAAGGTTCCCTCCTTCCGGTTTTGTTCTCTACTATGTCCCTTACAATAGAGATTTCCATCTTAGGAGTTACATGCTCAACCTCCTTATCATTCATTGTATGGTTCTTTCTCCCTTTCTTCGCACCCTTATCTATGTTAGGGCACCTGTTTCCTTTGGATCCTTTTCTATCCACAACTTTTGTTTTATCCCTTATTCATTAGATGGGATACTTCTGATTATTGGTTTTATTCCGTGCATTCCACCCTATGCTCGGTCGTCCACTCTTTAAGCTTCATATGTGCGTGTGGACTATGACCCGTCTTACCAATTACGGTTTTTCCTCCTTAGCCACATCTTATTTGGAGGACTTACTTTCCCAATTTTTCTCGCACATTCTTTACTTTATTACCTTACTATGGGTTGTCCACTCATTCATACTTGTCACAACATCTTTTTGATGCTAACCCATTAACTTATTTCTATTTAAGGAGGGTTCACATCCTTCTTGTTTCAAAATCTCTTGTTCATCCTGAAATTATTGTTTGGTTCTCCTGCTCTCTCCAAGTAGGTCACACTGGGCCATCACGATACTTCCTTCCTTTGAAACATTTATCAATTAAGGGTTGGTTACTTGCACTCCACATTATGTTCATCCGCCCATCAAAATTGCTTCAACGGTAGTTAGTCGTATGCATCCCTCTAAAGTTTACTTTCATAGTGTATTTCTTTATGAAGCGTTCAAATCTTGCTTATTTCAAGATTTCTTGATAATTATGTGAGAGGCTTGCCTATTTTTTTTCTTGGTTAATTTGGCCTTTGGTCCTATTAAGGATTTCTTTAATCCTTCTTTTCCTGAGTATTTGGCCTTTTCGCCCCTCTCTTCTTTGTTGGAACTCAAATTATGGTCTTCCGATGTATTAGTTTGTTAATTGTCTCGCCTCCACCATTTCTTTGGTCTAAGTTTCTTAGGGCAGTTTTTTCTCGAGTACTCTTGTTCTTAACGTCCATCTCACTGACCTTTTTATGGTGTAGCACCTTTTTCTTCCTGATCTTCCTCAGGGTGTCATTTGTTCCCTCTAACTATCTTATTGTAACGACTTGCTTTCTCTTGTCCTGTTGGTCCGAACTTCCTATTTGGCAAGTTGCTTTTTCCAAGGTGATTTATTCCTGTAATCCCAATACGTCTCGTTTGTCATCAAGTGTTCGTCTTGTCTTCTCTTGTGGATGCACTCCTTTCTTTGCTCCTAAATTGTTTGGATTTTATTCTCAAAGGGGGAATTCTCTTTAGCTATCCTTTGTTCCGTTTGTGGTTTTATTGAGGTCCTACCTTTACCCCTTTTTCCTTCTTACCACTTTAATAAGATTTTGAAAAGTCTCCTCTTATCCATGGTTGCAAATGGAGTCATGTTTCTTGGGATGGTATCCTTTTAGATTTCCTATAGTTGTAGGGCGTTTATTCTTGGAAAATATTGTCCTGACTCCTGGTGATGTGGGACAGTTTTTCACTTCGTGTCCTATTCCCCTCTAAGTTAACTTGATTCTTGTCCTTTGTAGGGTTGGGCACTTATCCACGTAGTGTCCCTATCATTCATGCTTGTAATTACATGAACATAAGTGGTTCCTCCTGGCATTTTCTTGGAAATTATTAGTTTTGGTGCTCCTTTGTCCTTAAGTCTGGATACCGTGAAAGTTTTTTTTTTCTTTTTGGAGTCTTCCTTGAAGATCACATCATTTGAGGGACAGGGTTTTTAGGAATTTGGAGTACTTCATTAATAGTGTAGTATAGTATGTTGGGATTTTGGCCCTATCAAAGAAATGGTCACCAAATAACTAGGGAGCTACGAAATTCCTGATAAGCATCCTCCTATGTAAGGTTATATGCCCCCTTTTATGGCTTCACGCTTGGCTTCCTTTATACTTAGAGTTGTGACCTCAATAGGTCCTGTCACCATTCTCTGGGATACTTCCTCATTTGCTCTTTTGAGATTCCTACCATGCTTTAGGCATTTGGGAAGCTTCTAGGGTTGTCTTCCAATGAAGATAAGGTGTTGAGTAGAGCCATTCTTAGTTTTCTTGTTTCCTCTCCTGGGAGCTATCTGAAAATTTTAGGATAAATCCTATTAGTTACAATATTTTATAGTCTTGATTATGTATTCGAGGAAACAGGCTCTGATACCACTCTAGTTGTCATGCCCCGACCCGGTTTGGTCGGATCCCCGTGAACAACCCGCCACTCTCACGGTTTATTAAAGGGTTTCCCCTTATTATAATCCGTAAAGAGTAAGGTGTCCTTTAAACCTGCACCATTTCCTATAATAACATAATCAAAACTGCATGAAATTTTAAACTTTACATACATGTCTTACATGCATCTTAGTTGATGGTATTTCAAGGTAGGCTTTCCGAGATTTCCTGAAAGGGATATAAGGGAGGGGGTGAGTACAACTACTTAGTGAATGGGTTTTCAAAGGTCTACTTTTAACTTTAAGAATCCCTTCATTTAAAAAATTGGGTTTTCCATTATTTCTTAGTTATCGGTGTGTCATCACCCAACACACATCCTTCATCATGAAGGTTACACACATTCGCAAGTTAGTATCACTACTGAACCCGCTAGTGGCTTCAGAGCGACTTTTCCTGCCACTCGAATAGAAGTACAACGACTTCTACCCTGGGAATGAGTGGATGTAGGTGACTTCTGACCCACAATACCGAAGTCACTTCTTCGTGTCCGTATGAGGACAGAGACCTCATCTTGTCCCCACCCTGGTCTCATGCGCTTGGTGCTACTCCAGATTTCGCACAGACACTTGGAACGACGAACTGCCCTTACAGCCACCAGGTCGTCCAGTGCCCTTAGGATGACGCATCACTACCCCTCATGGGCATCTTGATGATCCCTACTCACAGTGCATGCACAAACAATATTTTCTTATATTGCCATGTAATCTGTGGTGCCACTGGTCCAACGGCCCCGACTCTCAACTCAACCCGGAGTTGTTTGTCTTGACTGGTCCGTCGACCTGTCATGTCGCACCCGTTAATGCCGTGAATTCCACTAGACCGGTTCTTTATATTCACGCGAGCTTATCCGTGCTGGCATTCCCGGTATTACGTGTTCCTACACGATACGAACATCCTTATTCATTATTACTCGACATAACAGCCTTCATTCATTTCCAATGAATGAGAAAACCCAAACTTTTAGTTATTTGCAATTAGGTCCCTAAAGTTGTTTCTCTTTAACTTTATGTCCCTAATGTCAGTTTATCCTCAAATTGAGTCTCGTAACTTTTAAAATTTATCTTGGGATCTCAATTTATTCAATTTCACCAAAAAGTGGTTTAATTTCCCAAATTTCCAATTTGTCCCCCAATTTTTTCAAAATTACCATTTTGCCCTCATTTTACAAAAATGGTAAGTTTTGCCCAAAAAATTACAAAATTCCTCAATTGGTCCTCCAACATTATTTTCTTGCCCAATTGACCCTCAATTTCATAAAATTGCATTTTGGCCCTTTGAGTTTCGAAAATCCCCAATTTTCCCCCAATTTCAACTCTTCAACACTACCGAATTTGATTTCATCAAATTGACCGATCAAACACTTCTAATTATTGAAATTGCAGTTGAAATTGAGTTCCTACATGTTCATACGATTCTAAGAAACTTTGAATCGCAGATTTTAACGCTAGAACGAGCTCAAACGGAGCTTCGCCGGAAAATAGACTGTAGAGAGAGAAAGCTTCGATTTCTCACCGGTGAAGGCACGGTGGTCCGAGCTTTCGATCTGGGCAGATAGGTCTCATCCTGAGGTTCATCCTAGAATCAAGAATTGCATCAATTGATGCGGAATTGGATTAGAATTTCGTCATTGAAATTTGGTCGACTCTTTCTCTAGCACCGATTGAAAATTGTAAAGGAGAGTCGAATTAGCTTACCTTTCGGTCCTAATTCAGCCGTGGAAAGATTGAGGAAGTGTTGGGAGGGCTTGGTTTGGCTTGAGGAGGGCTTGAAATGGCCAATTTCAGCTTGGCCGAAATAGGGCAGCTTCAGTCCGCCGGAGTTGCTTCACTATTCCATCATGTCAGCGCTTCTCCAACAATTCTCGGATTGACTGGAGTTTGCTATCAAATAGCTGTCTTCTCCTCGATTCTAAAGAGCACGACCTTTGTTCAAGTCGAAGCTCTAGTTTGAGCTTTACTGGGAAATGGAACAGGAGAGAGAGAGAGAGAGAGAGAGAGAGAGAGGTGTTCTGGTGTGAGGAGAATAAAATAGGGATGACCTCTTTATATAGGCGTAAAACCCATGTATTAAATGGGCAAGATTTATTACTAGTATTAATATTGCCATAAATTATTTGTATTAATTTCAATAATTTAATTTTGGTATTAAATTATTTGTATTAATTCTAATAATTTAATTTATGTATTAAATTATTGGTATTAATTACAATAATTAAATATATATTAATTTATGATTATTTATGATAAGGCGTACATAAAAATTTTTGACCGAAATTTCGGGTTACAAAAAAAAATTCATACTTCCCAAGAGATCACCCATCCTCACACTACTCTCGAGCAAGCACGCTTAACTTTGAAGTTCTTATGAAATCTAGTTCACCTAAACCAATTTGGTCTTTATTTTCTAAAGTTTCTTAAATTTCTTTTCCAAGGTTTAATGAACCCTTTAGATCACCTGGAAGTTGTAAATTTCCATATTGTGTGTTCTCAAATGTAAACCAACTAGGTTTTCTTACTCGGTTTGACCGGTTCTTTTCTTGGTTTTTCTTAACTCAAAAGTGTGGGGTTTACAACCCTCCTATCATAGGAGGGATCACACATTCGCATAATGGTTCTCTACCGTGCCACTTGTGGACCGGAAAACCTTTACTGTGCAGTAGAGGGATACTACCTCTACCCGGGGTTTAAGTGGACACCAATAGTCATACACATCAAACCCCCAATTGCTTCATCATGTCCGCTCAGTGGGACGAGACCTCGTTTCCCTTACTACCTCAGTCTCCATGCGCATGAAGCTTCTCAGCTTCACGACCTATTGAACAACAAAACCACCCTTATTCTCCTTGGGTTGTCCAACAGTCCTTGGGCTCTATCACTACCTCATTCCATATGTCCTGATGGACTTAACATCATGGTGCATGCACAATTACCAATCTTTTTGAATTATAGCCTTTATCTGTGGCCCTCTAGCATAACGATTTATTGGCTTGGCTTCGGCCCACCATGCATACTAGCTTAACAGGTTCGACGACCTAGCTTCGGCAGAGCAACAATTAGGCCCAACAAGCTTGACAACTCATCTTAGCTTGATGGGTGTCATGCAAGGTTCCCATTATTCAGGTTTTTTAGCATCATATATGACATGTCTGTTCTAGACGGGGTTCACGCCCGTATCCATTGGCCTTGGGCCCACTGGCATCTCGAGCCTAAGCCCGAAATTAGCTCCCAAATATTTTATGTAGAGTCACCTAGTGAGGGGATGCTAATTCCGAGAAAATAGTTTTCAACGCTGAACTGTCATTCCAACCGGAATAGACATTATAGCAGTTCTCACTCACCCGATGATCTTAGCAGGGTCGCACCGGCGAAATCTCTCTCCCGGGTGCGCTTCTAGGGTCGGCACTTGAGTAATCCATTCTTGTAGGGTGCGAGTGTTTGTATTAGGACGTGGTGATGAATGGGTCAAATACTTTCTTATATTTGCACCTAAGGCCCTGTACTTTACTTAAATTGCCTCTGGTCCTTGATTTCCCTTTAATCTCTATTGGGTCCCTTGGGTTCTCAATTATTCTTGTTGGGTCCATAACTCTTTCAATTTCACTCATTAGTCCTTAATTCACCAAATTTGCCTTTTTATCCTCAATTTTCCAAAAATTGTAATCTGGTCCCCTAACTTTTCAAAATTTCAATTTGCCCCTAAATTTGTCCAAATTGTGCCCAATTGACCCTCAATTAGGGTGAATTTCATGAAAGCATCCACATTTTCATGAAATTGTCGTTCACCCTCCAACTTTTGAAAATTGCACAAAAGTCCCCCAAAATCCCCAAATCAAACTTAACCTTCTTCCCTAATTCAAGCACATGAAGCTTTTGATCTTATCTCATCCAATTGGCAGCCTGTAAGTCCTTAATTTTTTTGATTCTTGCCTTTATTCACCTCCTCTAGCTCCCTTCGATCATCCTACAATTCAAACTTCTGAATTTAGTTGAGTTTTATGCCTTGTATGAGCTTCACCGGAAAATTCACAATAGAGAGAGGAAGCTTGTGTTTCTTATCGACGGAGGGACGATGGCCAGAGCTTGAGGTGGGGGCAGCTAGAGCTAGTCAAGTGGGATCTAGCAGGACTGAATCTTGCTGTAATTTGATGCTGTCCTGCTGAAATTTGAAGAGAGAAGTTTTAGGTGGTGCAGCTTTGAAATTTAGAAATTTCGACGAGGGGAGGCGAAATTAAGCTTACCGGGGCTTGTGGGGGTGTTGTGGAGGATCTTAGGTGGTAAGAGGTTGTCAAGGTGGGTGGTGGAAGGGCTAAAAGGGGCGAGGTGGCATCGAGTAGGAGCTCACTGCTTTGAGCTCTAGAGCAGCTTTACTGTACACTTCGCCGAGCATCCTCTAGTTGTTTTGAGAAGGTATGGAGATAGAGAACTCTTCCTCAGTTCCAATGCCACCCTATGGAGCTCCTTTGGTGGTGGTTTTTCCTGTTATCGGAGCTCTGGTTTGCAGCTCGCTGGAAAACTCACTCTTCTTCTTCTTCTGCGCTTGCTTGTGGGATGCTGAGAATGAATGAGGGGGTACTCTTTATATAGGGAGCTCAACAACTATTCAGGCTACTCACCGGCGTAAGACTCGGCCTCCGACTCGGCCACTAGTGACCTGAACGAAGAGTTTTTCGAGTTGCTAGAGACTCAATCTTTTTGGGCGACTCTCTCTCTCTTTCTCTCTCTCTCTTCTCTGTAAGCATTTAAAGGTTGAAGACGATGACTTGATGGTCATGCCACGTGGCGCGCTATGATTGGATAGTTTTTCTAACATGGATTTTTTGTCACTTGGGATTTTTCATTTTCCCACATTAGCTATTTTTTGTCCATTAAATAGCTCATTTTTTTGTGTATAAACCTATACTAGCCCCTTTTTCCCAGTTTTCTTTGATTATAAGGGACGAGTTTTATATAGGATGTGAAAACTAAACTGGTTTAGGGTGAACTCGACATGAACAAGATTGAACCGGATCAAAGATTCATTTTTGTAGGTGACTTAAAAATATCAATTTAGAAAATTGGCGTCACCATTATTTAGAAAATAAATTTTGATGATTTTAGAAAATTTTAAATTTAAGAAAACCAGCCAAATCGGGCTTGAATTGACCTATTTTCGATTTTGGGTCACCGAACCCGGTCCAACTGATTCGGTCAATGGTCCAGCCAATCAATAGACCTCCTGCTAGGTTAGTGCCTAGTAAGCGCTTACAACCAATCAACATGCGACACATGGAAAAGCGTGACTAGTCAGCCAGTTGGTCAACATCTAGAAGCACTGGCCAATCATAGCGTGACAGGTGTCCTCGGTAAATGGTGAATCGAAGAAAAAGCCACATAACAAAAGGCTGATCAATGAGGGAGTAACACATGTTCTCAATCAACGGTCAACTAGGGAGAAGCCTTATCAGTAGGGCTTACCAATGAGGTGTTGACACGTGGAAAAGATGGCATGCCAGCGGTCGACTATGATGTCGAAGAACGATCGACTATTAATAGGTTGACACATGGCAATGCCACGTCAGATGGCCAAAACCAATTAGAGGCTCACACATGGCAATGACATTGTGCATCAAGAAGGAAGATTGAAAAATTTAAATCAGCCAATTAGAGGACACCACATGTCATGGTCAATGGAGGGCTAGATTTAGTTAATGGCCATGTCAGTTCAGGTGACCAATGAGAAGTCACCACGTGTCCGATCAATGGGTTAACGGGTGACCCAAATGTTGAGAGAGTGGTTGTGTCATTGACGCCAGCCAATCACAATGTGACATGTGGCAGCTTGCACGTACGAAGGTCGCACACACGTGAAAAATGTCATCTTTAACAATAAAATGGCTGGAACGATTGTCATAATTCCAATGGCCAATAAATCCCTCCAAAAAGGCATTAAATTTGAGAGTTAATGGATGATCGATGAATGGACATATTGGTTAGTCCCCGAGCTTCCTATATAAAGAACTCCTTTTCATTCATTCTCTCCATCCTTTAAAGCTTGAAGAAGATGAACTACTTAACTTTTCGACCAACCTCGAACAAGAGCTCCAACATCGTCCCTTTTGTCTGCCTCCGACCTTGCAATTTAGTTCTTTGGAATCCTAAAGAAGTCCTCTACCTTCCTGCACACTTTGTTCAGCTTGAGAATTACCAAAGAAGCTCCGACAAGGCCATAGACTACTAGAACTTCGACTATAGAATTTGAGCATAAGCTTTCGACCTAAAATCCAACCACGATCGACCCCCTATGACCAGGCCGACCCTCCCACATCTCCTCATAATTGAACCTCAACCTCCCCGGACCATTGTGATTAGTCAATTCCACCTTCACTCGCTGGAAAAGTAAAATTATAGAGCAAAAACTTCATAAAATTTGCTAATTAAATTCACCTTGCTCACCTTGATCCTAGCAGGTCCCCTTAACGAGCACTAGTCACCCATATCCAGAGTTCTGACAACTATCCCTTTGTCGATTAGAAAACAAAGCTTTCTCTCTTTAGAAAGAATTTTCTGACGAAGCTCCATTTAAGCTCGATTTTGGGTCAAATTAAATAATTCAAAGCATAGAATAATCATAGGGAGATGGAGAAAATGATTAGTATATGATATGAAGAAATAACGAGTTTTAAACATTCAAATTGATGAATTAAAGATTTAGAGGCTAAAGTGCAATTTTTGTAAATTAGGCAAATTAAGGATTTTCAAAAGGTTGAGGATTTTCAAAAGGTTGAGGATTTTTGTGAAATTTACATGATTTGAGGATCAAATTGTAAATAAGAATAGTTTTTGGATTTAATTGCAATTTAAAATAAAATTTTAAATTTTAATTGTTAAAAATAATTATTATGATTTATTTGTAATTTTAAATAAATTTATTTTTATTAAAATTTTAAAAGTAATGAAATTTCAAATAAAGTAAAGTTTGGATATTTTGATAATTATTTGGGAATTAATTTTCAATAAAATAAACTTAGGGTCTAGTATGTAATTAGGAGAAAAAATGGGATTTAAGTGAAAATTTTGGATATTTGAATAATTCATTATCCGTGATAATGTAGATGCGAAAAGGCACTTCTATCTACGACCGCAAGATATCAATGGCAAACAGAAATCCATTTGACATGAACAAATCACAAATATCGGGTGAGTGGAATTTTTGCCATCATGCCCATTTGTAATGATTAACCTCCCAAGTCTCAATGTCAGAATAAACACCTCTAAGAAAACACCAAAAGCTAGAAATGACCCAAGCCTAGAAGAAAGCCAAAAAGAACATCTGGGAAGCCTACACCAAATATGTGTGAGTCTTCAACAAACTACCATAGGGCCAAAAAGAACCGGCCTGTTTAAGCTTTGAACCCAGTTCGGAATGGTCCGATCCGGTTTGAAATAGTGTCGTCTTCTTCCTTCAGATGATAGCACTGTTCACTCACTAGAAAATCGAGCAGCACCGACAAAGATGAAAAGTATCCTACTAGGGAGTTTCAGGCAATGAATGACCACCATAAAGGTACCAATCAAATGACCAAAAAGTGCTCGAGCTTCCTATATAAAGAGTTCCTCCTCATTCATCCTTCTCACACCTGAAAACTTCTCTCTCTCTCTACTGCTCCAATTTTCGGTGAATCTCGAACTAGAGCTCCGACTTGGACATTTTTTAAAGCCAAATAAGGTGAGGTCGGGCTCTTTAGATTCGGGAAAAAGTCAGCTACCCGACGGTAGTCTCCATTTGCTCCGAGGATCACCGAAGAAATACCGGCGTGATCGAATTGTGAAGTAGCTCTGGCCGACCGTAGCTGCCCTATTTTTGCCAAGCTGAAAATAGCCAATTTGAGCCCTTCTCAGGCCAAACCAAGCTCTCCCAATACTTCCATAGCCCTCATATGAAAGAGTTAGATTTGAAAGGTAAGCCAATTTGGCTTCCCTTTGTGATTTTCGATAAGTGTTAGAGAGAGAATCGATGAAACTTTACTAACCAAATTCTCCCTCAATTCGGAATGAATTGATGTGATTCTTGATCCTTGGAGGAACCTTAGGACGAGAGTTATCTGCCCAGATTGAAAGCTCGGACTGTTGCACCCTCGACAATAAGCTTTCGAAGCTTTCTCTCTCTAAGTCCAATTTATTGACGAAGCTCCGTTTGAGCTCAATTCATATCCAAATAACATGATTCAAAGTTCCATTGAATCGTGTGGAAGTGTAGGAACTCAATTTTACCCTCAATTGCAACAATTAACCTCTATTGATTGGCCAATTTGATGAAATCAAATTCGACTAGGTTGAAAGGGGGAAATTTTGTAGAAATTTGGGAATTTCAAAAATTGAGGGCCAATTGACCATGAAAAAAATGTTAGAGGACCAATTGGTGGATTTTTGGAATTATTGGGGTCAAATTGCAATTTTTGTTATGTAGGGGCAAAATGGTAATTTTTTAAAAGATAGGGACCAAATTGGAAATTTGGGATACTTGAACCCTTTTTGTGATTTTGAATAAATTGAGGTCCCAAAGTGAATTTTAGAAGTTTCGGGAATCAATTTGGGGAAAAATTAGCATTAGGAATCTAAAGTTAAAAGACAAGAACTTTAGGGACCTAAATGCAAATAACTAAAAGTTTGGGCATTTTATTCATTCGTGATGAATGAAGGATATTATGCCAAAGGATAATGAATAAGGATGTTCATATCATGTAGGAACACGAAATACCGGGAATTCCAACAAGGCTAAACTTGCATGGAAACAAAAACCGCTTTAAGAGGAATTCACTACACTCTCGGGTGAGTGGGAATTTTCACATCATACCCAGTTGGGATGATGAGTACCTCGGAATGAAAAACTACTATTATGTAAAATTTTTACATCACACTTGGCTGGGGTGATGTGAGAAAACACGCAGAAAAACTACTTACTTGTTGTAAATAGATCATACCCGATTGGTATGATGAACTTCCTGGAAGGAAGTAGAAAACCCACTTATTAGTTATGAGCGGAGATGTCCTCACACCCGATTGGTATGATGGACAAATTAAAGATTTTGGTAGACCTTATTGACGAGAGCTCGAATAGCTCAGAGAGGTTGGAGGCCTCAATTTTGGAACTCAGTGGCTAAAATGGCTGATTTTGTATAATGGGCCCAAGGCCAGTTAGCATGAGCAGGAGCTCGTAAACAAAGATGAGATTAAGCCATGAAAACTTTAATAAATGATGTGTTTGGCCATGGTACCAAGACATGACCGACATACTCGATGGATTGGTGGCAGTGCAGCAAGACAAGTCGACAGACCAATCGAGAGAAACAGTTGCACGTCGAGTTGAGGGTTTGGGATGTTTGACTAGTGGCACCAACGATTAAATAGCTTATGCGGAAAATTATTGTTTTGTGCATGCACTGAGGTTCGAGGCCATCAAGACGCCCAAGAGGGGTAGTGATGTGTCCTAGGGTCTATTGGACGACACAGTGGAGATAAGTGCAGTTTGTCGTGCCAACTGTCAGGGAAGCTCGATGTACCTTCAAGTGCATGAGATCGGGGTGGGGTTGGGATGAGGTTTCCATCCACATATGGACACGAAGTATTTTCGGTCTAAGGGTAGGACGTCAGAGATATTCACTCAGACTTCGGGTAGAAATCAGAGACTTCTATCAAGGTGGATGGTAATGACGTTCCGATCCATAAGTGAGGGCATTCGGCGTAACTACAACTTGTGAATGTGTGTGAACCCTTCTTGATGAAGGGTGTGTGTTGTTTATGAAACAAACCTAATATGAAAATGGGAAAGAGGTTATGAAAACACCGAAAAGGATTTGAGAAACCTTGGAAAACAATTTGGTAAACCTTGGAAAAATGTTTTGAAAACCAGAACTTGAGTAAAGACTATTTTTAAAGGAAATAAGAAGTTTGACACCCTCCAATTAAAGTTTTTTTTGTGAAAACTCGCACCCAACATCCATTCACTGATTTGGCTTGATCAGTGAACAATAATGTTCACAAAAGTCTAACTCACCCCCTCCCTTTACCCATTTTTAGGATACAAAGGGTGTCATGCCCCGACCCGGTTTGGTCGGATCCTCATGAACATCCCGCCGCTCTCCCTACTTTCGACCTTATTCCCTAGAAAGACATGTATCAAATAAAATGCAAGCTTAAGAGAAATTAAGCATACCTGATAGAGGGTAAGGCTCGGTGTTATTCCTAGTCATTTTCTCTTTTTCCTGAAAAGGGATAGAAAAGAGGGGTGAGCTTCTACAACTTAGTGAATGGGTATTTTAAAAAAAATGAAGTTTCTATAAAAATAGTTTTGAAGTTGGAGTGTGCCAGACTCATTAATTCCTTTAAATTTTCTCATCTTCAATTCTTGGTTTAAAAAAAATATTTCTTATTTCCATGGTGTGTCATCATCCAACACTCATCCTTCATCATGAAGGTCAAACACACAATCGCAGGCCCGCCCGTCCACTAAACCCACTTGTGGCATCGGAGCGACTTTACCAGCCACCTATATAGAAGTACGTCCACTTCTACCCTGAGAATGAGTGGATGTTCGCGACATCCAACCCTCAATTCTGTAACAATTCTCGTGTACATATGAGGACAGAGACTGACCGAGCATGAGGACATCTTCGCTAATAACTGATGAATGGGTTTTCCACTTCCTTCAATGAAGTTTCATCATATCAACCGGATATGATCTACTCACACCAGTATGTAGTTTTTCTGCTTAATTTTCACATCACTCCTCTCAGGTGTGATGCTTAAAATACCACTTATGAGTGGGTTTTCATTTTTGAGGTGCTTATCATCCCAACCGGCATGATATAAAAATCTCACTCACCCGATCGTGCAATGAAATTCCTCTTAGTCGGTTTTCATCCATTGTGAGCTTAATCTCAGCTGGCATTCCAGATTTCTCATGTTCCTACATGAAATGAACATTATTGTTCATTATCATTTGGCTTGATCACCTTCATTCATTATGAATAACTAAATATTCAACTTTTCAAATATTTACAATTTGGTCCCTAAAGTTATTTTCATTTACTTTAGGCCACAATTGACGGTTTCTCACCAAATCAAGTCCCGAAACTTTTAAAATTCCCCTTGGGATCTCAATTTATTCAATTTCATAAAAAGGGGTTCAAGTTTCCCAAATTCCCAATTTGGCCCCCAATTTTTCCCAAAATTACCATTTTGCTCTTCCTTAACAAAAATGGTAAGTTTTACCCCGAAAATTCTAAAATTTACTCAATTGGTCCCATAACACACTTATCATGCCCAATTGACCCTCAATTTTATAAAATTGCATTTTGGTCCCTTGAATTTTTGAAAATCCCGAAATTTCCCCCAATTTCAACTTCCTAACACAGGCAAATTTCATCTCATCAAATTGACCGATCAAACACTTCTAATTGTTGAAAATGAAGTTAAATTTGAGTTTCTACATCTTCATATGATTCAATTGCATTTTGAATCACAAGTTTTGACTCCTGAACGAGCTCAAACGTAGCTTCGTTGGAAAATAGATGTAGAGAGAGAAAGCTTCAATTGCTCACCGTCGAGGGCGCGACAGTTCGAGCTTCCAATCTGGACAGATATCTCTCCTTCTAAGATTTCTCTTAGGATTAAGAATTGCATCAATTGATTCTGAATTGGGTGAGAATTCTATCATCGAAATTCTGCGGGATCTTTCTCTAGCACCAGTCAAAAATTACAGAGGGGAGCTGAGTTGGCTTACCTTTTAGTTCTAATTCGGCTATGGAAGGGCTGAAGAGGTGTTGGGAGAGCTTGGTTTGGCCTAAGGAGGGCTCAAATAGGCTGATTTTAGCTCAGCAGAAATAGAGCAGCTTCGGTCTATCGGAGTTGCTTCAATGTTCGATCACGCTGGCATTTCTCCGATGACCCTCAGAGCAAATTGATGTTACTACTATGTAGTTGACTTCTCCCCGGTTCTAAGGAACCCGAACACACCTTCTTTGGTTTAGAAATGACCCTATATTAGAGCTCTGGGATGAGTTTCATTGAAAAACGAAGCAGCTGAGAGAGAGTGAGGTTTTGAGATGTGGAGAGGATGAATGGAGAGGGGCTCTTTATATAGGGAGCTCAGGGACTCGTCGGCCATCCGTTTGGCACCTTTATGACAGTTATTGACGGCCTGAAACGTACTTATCAGAAATATTTTCTCTTCGCCAGCGCTACTTTGATTTTCCGGCGAGGGAACAGTGCTGTCAACTAAAGGAAGAAGACGATACTATTCTTTACCAGACCGGACCGGTCTGAATCGGGTTCAAAGCTTAAACCGGCCGGTTCACCTCCAATTCGACCAAAATTTTCAATTAAAAAAATTTCTAAATTCATTTTCCTCAAATCTCAAATTTGAATTTTAAGCTACCTAGAAAAATGAATTTAGCATCTGGTTCAATAGTGGTTCAAATCGATTCAATCCGATTTGGATCCGGTTCACCTGAACCGGTTTGGTTTTTATCTCCAATTCATCCATAAGTCCTTTTTCATGACTTATGTTACTCTTTAGGTCACTTGGGATCCATAATTTTCCAGGTTTTCCCCCTCTCTATCGGTTCCGGTTCATAAACCGACTCGGTTCATTAACTGGTTCAATCTGGTTCGGATCTAGTTCACCCCAACCTATCTAGTTTTTCTCTCCCACTTGGTTCTAAGGTTTCTTCTCACGGTTTATGAATCTTTTTGGGTCACATGGGAGTTGAAATTTCACCAATTTGCCCATTCTTCAATAATCGGGTTTGTAAATTGGTTCTATTTTCTCACTCGATTTGACCGGTTCTTTCCTAGTTTTCCTTAACTCCAAAGAGCGTGGTTTATAAAGGGAAACCAACCTTAAAGATCCGTCGTTAGCTGAACCTTAAGACAGGTATGTAAAATTTATATTTAGCTTTGACTATTGTTATTCTAAGAAAGGTACAAGTAAGAATGATGCCTTACTCCTCACGGTTTAGAGGAGGGGAAAACTTTGTAAAAAGGTACCCTTTTTAGAATTACTTTTTGAAATTTTGTTGATTTGTCTTTATTGTTTTTCAACTTGAAATGGTTCGTGAAAATGATTTATTCTTAACTTCAATTAAAATTGAAAGAAGGCATATGAGTGAAAAAAGGCAAGAGTGTTTTAAATCTTTAAGAAAAAGCCATTTGATTGTGAAATAGGAGTGTTTGGGAGAAACATGTGAGGAAGAGTTGCGAGGTTCCTTTGTTTCTAACAATTGGCAAGATTACAAGTCCCAACATCGAGTAAACATATGGAAAGAAAATAGTTGCCCTCAACTTGTTCAAAACCTACACTGGAATGCAATGAAGAAACAAGTGGTGAAGTCTGGATTTGAGTCACTTCACACACGAATGGATTGCTTGGAGGAAGGTGTGAGACGTCATTTGCATCAACATACTCCTGTTGAACAACAACCTTGGGGCTTTCAATATAGGCGTTTCAATACACAAGAACTTGAGGAATTTGAAGATCTCCAAGTTAATTGTGATACCGTCGGGCACGATTCTATCAATCAATGTACTCCAAGTGAAAATCCATGGATTGATGACATCATGGACAACCAATGTGAGAATCTATTTCATAATTGTTGTTCTATGAAAAATACGGTTTTTTCTGTTATCATAGATGGAGGAAGTTGTACAAATATGGATAGCACCAAGCTTGTGGAGAAGTTGGCATTACCTACACTGAAGTATCCGAAGCCTTATCCAATTCAAAGATTTAAAAATGATCAACACAAACTCGAGTTAACCAAGCAAGTGTTGGTTTCATTCTCGATTGGGAAATATAAGGATGAGGTATTATGTGATGTGGTACCAATGCATGCATACCATATTCTATTGGTACAAACTTGAAAGTTTGATCGTCAAGTTACACATGATAAATTAACAAATAGGTACTCATTTTTTATGCATAATAGACTAATATCTCTTGTACATTTGACTCTACAGCAAATACGTGAGGATGAATTGAAAAGGAAAAAGGCAAATGAAAAGCAAATAGTAGAAAAACAAGAAGAGATAAAAGCCATAATTGAAACCAAAGAGATAAAAGGTGACAATGAAAAAGAATAGAGAAAAATTATAGTTGAAATAGAAGAGAGAAAATCCAAAATTGAAAATGAAAATAAAAAAATCATAACTGAAACGAAAGAAAGTAAAAATAATTTTATTAATAAAAAAGTGAGATCAATATAAATTTACATATCATTACAGTACTTATTTACAAGGATATATTTTTAAATACTAACCGCATTGTCGGATATTTTTCGAGCAATATTATATGTTTTTTGCATGAATTCAAGTATGTTCCAAAGAAGATATCCCTTGTTTTGCCGTCAAGTCGAAGGATCAAGCATCAAACTCAACACCAAGTCAAAAAGCTGATGGAAAAGAGAATCGTACCAAAGAGAATTAATCCACCAGTTGTTGTGCAACTATCCAAAAGGGGTATGACTTGATAGGCATATATTGATTATCGAGTTATAAACAATACCACGGTAAAAATTCGATATTCTATTCTTCATTTAGATTATATGGTAGATGAGTCGTATGGATTTTATTTGATTTAAAAAATAAAGCTTAAAAGTGAATATAACAAAATTCAGATCAAAGATAAATATGAAATGCAAAATGTATTAAAGACAAAATCTGGTTTATATGAATTGTAAACCCCGTACCTTTATAGATAATGAAACTGGGAAAAGAAACGGTCATTTCAAAAGAGAAAACCAAGCTGGTTCATGAACCACTATCGATAGGGAAAGGGTAAATTGGGAAATTTAAAAATCCCAATTGACTTAAATAGTCATAAAAGTCATGGAAAAGGACTTTGGGACAAATTGGAAGAGAAAACCAGACCGGTTTAGGTGAACTGGATCTAAACCAAATTGAACCAATTTGAACCGGTTTCTAAATTCATTTTTCTAGGTGGCTTAAAATATTCAAATTGGAGAATTGAAGCCATAGATAATGAATTTATAAATATTTAATTTTGAGAAGACTGATTGAATCGGGCCTAAATCAACCAATTTAAGCACTGAACCAGTTCGGTCCGGTTCAGAACAGTGTCATCTTCTTCCTTCAAATGACGACATTGTTCATTCAATGCTTGAAATGACAGCACCGGTGAAAGGGAATCGTCTTTGTTCAGGCTATTTTAGGTCATGAATGATCTTTACCATGATGCTAAATGGTTGGACAAAGAGTCCCTGAGCTCCCAATATAAAGAGCTCCTCTCCATTCATCCTCCTCACAAGTGAAATCTCCATTCTCTCTCAACTGCTCTATTTTCTAGTGAAGCTCGAACCAGAGCTCCGACATTGGTATTTTTTTGAGCCTCAGTAGGTGAGGTTGGGCTCTTTATATTTTGGGGAAGGTCAGCTAAGTGATAACATTTTCCGTTCAACCCGAGAACCACCGGAGAAGCACCGACGGAATCAAATACTGAAGTAGCTCTGAAGGATCGAAGCTTCCCTATTTAGGCTGAGTTGAAATCGGCCATATTTAGCCCTACTCCAGCCAAACCAAGCCCTCGTGACACTCTCACGACCTTCATACAACCTCAAATGAGTTGAAAGGTAAGCCAATTCAGCTCTCCTCAATCGTTGTAGGTTGAAGTTAGAGAGAGAAACTACGAAATTTTACTGACAAAATTCTCTCTCAATTCAAGGTGAATTGTAGAAATTCTTGATCCTTGAAGGTACCCCATGAAGAGAGCTACCTGCCCTAATAGAGAGCTTAGAATGTTGCACCTCCGACGGTAAGCTTTTGAAGCTTTCTATCTCTAAGTACAGTTTTCCAACGAAGCTCCATTTGAGCTAGTTTCAGCCTCAATTCTTGCAATTCAAAGCTCCATTTAATCATATGGAAGTGTAGGAACTAATTTACTCCTCCAATTGAAGTAATTAACTCAGATTGAATGGTTAATTTGAAGAGAACAAATTCAACCAGTTTGAAAGAGTGAATTGGGGAAATTTGGGGATTTTGTAAAATTGTGGGACCATTTTGAAGTTTCCTAAATATTGAGGGCCAATTGGCCATGGAAAAGATGTTGGAGGACCAATTGGTCAATTTTTGGAACAATCGAGGTCAAATTTCCATTTTTAGAAAGTAGCGGCAAAATGGTAAATTTTGAAAAGTTAGGGGACCAAATTGAAAATTTGGAAAACTTATACCCCTTATATAATTTTGAGTAAAATGAAGACTCAAAAGGAAATTTTGGAAATCTTGGGGCTCAAATTGGGATCCAAGTTTGATTCTTAAGTGATAAGGCTGTACAAATCGTGTAGGTACAAATCAAAACACCAACAAGAGAACAACTGGAAAACCATACGAGGACAAACACGTCACGATTATCGGGTTAGTGGAGTTATTCACATAATACCCGGTTGAGATGATTAACACTTTAGAAATGAAAAACCAATTATATGTGGGATTTTAACCTCACACCGGTTGGAGTGATGTGTGATCTAAGCTAAAAACTACTTACTGTTATAAGTGGAGGAAATCATACCTCGTTTGTATGATGGACTTCCTTGAAGGAAGAAGAAACCTGCTTGCCGGTTGTTAGTGGAGGTATAGTCACACCTGGTTAGTGTGATGAAGTGAAAAATACATTTTTTTTCAGAAGTGTGCTCCCCCGACTGTGTGTCAATGCTTAAACTCTTTGGGAGGCATTCTTGATGGGAGCTAGATTAGCTCAGATAGGCCGGAGGCCTCGATTTTTGAACTTGTGGGGCTAAATGCTTGGTTTTGGAAAAACATGTATAGTGGGCCCAAGGCTAGTGGGCACGACCAGGAGCTCATAAACAAACATGAGATATGAAAGCCATGAAAACTCTTAATGAAATGGTTATGCGATTTCACCATGGTACCAAGATAGGATGTACATTCATGATGGATTGGCGGTAGTGCGTCAGGGCCAGGTCGACGAACCGACCTAGACAAATAGTTACAGGTCGGGTTGAGGGTCGGGGCCGTTGGACCTATGGCACTAAAACTAAATGGCTATGTGGAAAAACTATTGTTTGTGCATGCACTTGAGGTACAAGACCATTAAGATGCCCAAGAGGGCTAGTGATGCATCCTAAGAGCAACTAGACGGCATGGTGGAGATAAGGGCAGTTTGTAATGCCAGCAATCAGGAAGTTCGACGTAGCCTCTTGCACATGAGATCGGGGTCTGGTCGGGATAAGGTCTCTGTTCTCATACAGACACGAAGTTGTTTTCGGGTATAATGGTCGGATGTCACGAAGATCCACTTAGACCTAGGGTAGAAGTGGACGAGCTTCTAACTTGGTAGCTGGTAAAGATGCTCCAAGCCCCAAGTGGGTGCAGTGGACGGGTTGCACCTGCGAATGTGTCATGCCATCCTGATGAAGGGCGTGTGTTGACTGTTAAACACACATAATGTGGAAAACGAGGAAAAAGGGTTTTGAAAAATTAGAATTTGAGGAAAGCTCCTTATCAAAGGAAAAAAGAATTTTTGCCATACTTTGATTAAAGCTACTTAGGAAAACTCAGTCCCAACACCCATTCACTGAGTTGTAGAACTCACCCCCTCCCTTTACCCCTTTTTAGCTAACCAAGGGAAATCCAACCTAAAGACATTCTTGTAGCCAAACCTGAAAGACAGGTATGTAAGATTTAATATATTTAGTTTTGTATAATGTTATTCTAAGAAAAATAGAAAAAAAAGGATGCCTTACTCCTCGTGGTTTAGAAGGGGGTGAAACTCTTCATAAACCAAAGGGAGTGGCGGGTTGTTCACGAGGATCCGACTAAACCGGGTCGGTGCGTGACAACTTTAGTGGTATCAGAGCCTGTTTCCTCGAATACATTATCAAGACTATAAAATCTAGTAACTAATAGGAATAAATCTTAAAATTTTCAATGGCTCCCAAGAGAGGAACCAAGAGAATAAGAGTCATAGTCTCTAACACTGCCAATACCCCCTTCCTATGGAAATTCCCCGAGGAGCCCAAACAACTCCACCTGGACTAAGCTAGGAACACCAAAGATTGTACGAGGAATTCACTCGAGTATTTGGTTACCTTGGCTATCTCGTCGGGTTGTTAGGTCTATCCTTGGCCTATCCACGATGTTTTTCCAGGTCTGCGCCTCTAGGTAATTCGACCTTTGTCCTGCTGCCAGTCCTAGTCCGTGTTCTTTTTCTCTATTTCTTTGGGGTTACCTTTCTTGTTGTGGCTCTCCTTTGGTTCACCTCTTAGGGTTCATACTAATTTGTCGGTGGCATCTAATTTGTACAGTTTCCTACTTTGCTCTCTGGGCTAGTCATGGGTTTCCCTAACTTTCCTTTGTCCTTTAAGGTACTTCTTGGGCCTCTTGTCATCCTAGCCCCATCCTGTGGGCTATAGCTGTTGGAAGGAGATGAACAACTTACGGTGGGCTTTGGTTTTTCTCCTTTAGGTTTCTTGGTATTTTAGGGGCTTCTGAAGCTCCCTTGTTTTGGGAATTGGTTAAGAAATTTGGGGTTTTCTTTTTGAAAAGGAAATCTTCTTTATTCGTTGGACCGAAAAACCCTTGCCAAGGTTTATTACAATGGACATTTCTAGAATCTACTACCCCTTTTCTATCCCCACCAGTTAACTGACCTAGAATTATACCAATGTGGATTGCGAGACTCCGCATCTAGTGTCTAGAGGCGCCTTCTCCTTCTGGGTGGGCATCCTCCATGGTACCTGCCGCAGCGAGGACATGGGTTCATACTGGTCTCCTCAAATTCTGCTGATGCCAATAGACTAGGGGCCCACATGGCCTGTATGGGAGGTACTATATCTATTCTATATCGGCATAAGACAACTGCATCGTGGTTGTGTTGTGTCACGCTCTGACCCAGTTTGGTCGAATCCCTGTGATCAATCCACCACTCTTCCATCTTACTAAGGGTTGCCCCTTGTTTTTAAATTATGAGGAGTAAGGCGTCCTTTAAACCTGCACATTTCCTAGAATAACATAAATAAAAACTACATCAAATTTTAACTTTTTCATACCTATCTTACAGTTATGTTAGTTGGTGGTCTTTGGGTAAGCTTTCCGGGGTTACCTAAAAGGGATATAAGGGAGGGGGTGAGTTCAACAACTTAGTGAATGGGTGTTTAAAGTTTGACTTTTAGAAAAATAGTTTGAATTTGGAGTGTGTCAGACTCCTCATTTTTCTTTTAAAAACATTTCTTTCTCAAATCTCAGTTTTGATAACTATTTCTCATCATCACTGTGTGTTTATCAACCAACACATGCCCTTGATCATGAAGGAAACACATATTCACTAGCCAGCCCATCCACTGTACCCACTTGTGGTGTCGAAGCGACTTTACCGGACACTTAGATAGAAGTACGTCCACTTCTACTTTGAGAATCAGTGGATGTATGCGACATCCGACCCTCAATCCTGTAAACAGAACTCTGTGTCTGCATGAGGACAGAGACCTCATCCTATCCCCACCCCAGACTCATGTGCAGTGAAGCTATGTCGAGCTTCTCAAAACTTCGGGTACGACTAGTAGTGGGTTTTCATTTCCGAGGTGCTTATCATCCCAACCGAGTATGATATTAAATATCCCAATCACTCGATAGTGTAGTGAATTTCCTCTTAGTCGGCTTGTTGCTTTTACGCGAACTTGTCTTAGCTGGCGTTCCTGGTACTTTGTGTTCCTATAGTATATGAACATACTTGTTCTTTATCCTTTGGCCTAATAGCCTTCATTCAACCCAAATGAATGAGAAAACTAAACTTTTCATTTATTTGCAATTAGGTCCCTAAAGTTATTTTTCTTTAACTTTAAGTCCAAAATGTAGGTTTTTCCTCAAACTGCTCTGGTTTGAACTTAGGTCCCTATGTCGAAGCTCTGGTTTGTGCTTCACCGGAAAATGGAGCATTTGAGAGAGAATGAAGTTTTTAGGGGTGGAAGGATGAATGAGGAGGGGCTCTTTATATAGGAAGCTCGAGGACTTCTTGGCCATCCAATTGGTACCTTAATGAAGGTCATTCATTGCCTGAAACTCCATGGTTGGAGACTTTTCATCTTCGCCGGCACTGTTGGATTTTCTGGCGACTGAATAGTGCTGCCATTTGAAGGAAGAAGATGACAGTGTTCCAAACCTGATTCGACCAAATTTTTCAAAATTAAAAATTTCTAAATTTATCTAAATTCATTATATATCCAATGGTGGCCTCAATTCTCCAATTTGAAATTTCTAAGCAACCTAGAAAAATGAATTTAGCATCTGTTCAATAATAGTTCAAACCGGTCCAAACGGATTTAATCTAGTTCGGATCCGGTTCAGATTCATTTCACCTGAACCATTTTGGTTTTCATCTCCAATTCATCCTAAAGTCCTTTTTCATGACTTTTGTAATTCTTTAGGTCACTCATGATCCATAAATTTCATGGTTTGCCCTTTTTCTATTGGTTCCAGTTCATAAACTGACTCGATTCATAAATTAGTTCAATCCAGCTCGAATCTAGTTCTCATGAACCGGTATGGTTTTCTCTCCCAAATTTTCCTAAGGTTCTTTTCCATGGTTTTATGAACCCTTTGGATCACTTGGGAGTTATAAATTTTCCAAATTGGTCGTTCTCTAATGATTGGGTTTGTGAACTAGTTTAGTTTTCTCACTCGGTTTGACCGGTTCTTTTTTCGGTTTCCTTAACTTTAAAAGAGCGGGGTTTACATGTTGGGTGGGGCCTGTGATATACCCACTATTGTGGATAAGGGGGAGTCGGTGAAAAACCATCACGTAGTTGGTGTATGCTTCCTAGAAATTTCTTTTAGCTTTAGTTTGAATATTGGCCAAGTTTGGTCCCTTGGGGTGCGTCCTAAGGGATGGGCTCCTCTAGGGCCTCTACCCGTTGCTCCATAGTGTGGATATAAAGAATATATTCTTCGACGGGGGGGTATTCCAATTCATATTTTATGCAAGGTTGTCAGAAATTGGGGATTAGGATGGGTTGGGGGGGGGGGGGGGGGGGGGGGGAAACTAATCTGGAAAGTTATGCTCTAATACCAATCAAGTTGTCACGCCTCATTCCTGTTTGATTGGAGTCCGTTATCAACCCGCCACCATTTCTTTCATCATTCGAGTATGCATACCCGAATGAGACAAGAAAGGTATAAGCGTATTTACATTCAAACCCTTACTTTAAGTTGGGGGTAGGAAGTGTACCTTGAGGGCCTGAGCGCGTCAGGGAACTTTTCATTAGGGTATGATCCTAAAAAAGGCTTAAGAGAGGGGGTGAGTAACACACTAAGTGAGGGAAACTAATATAACGTTTTCTTAATTTCATTTTTTCATTAAATTTTTCTGTTTGCCGTTATTCACACATTTCACATGATCAATGATCAACAACCACCCTCCTATCATAGGAGGGATCACACATTCGTAGAACGGTTCTCTACCGTGCCACTTGTGGATTGGAGCACCTTCACTGTCAACCCTAGTAGAGAGGTACTGCATCTACCTAGGCTTTGAATGGACAACAATAGTCTTACACATCAAACCCCTAATTGCTTCACCATGCCTGCTCAGTGGGATGAGACCTCATTTCCCCTACTGCCTCGTTCTCCAAGCGCAGGAAGCTCCTCGGCTTCAGGACCTACTGAACAATGAAACTGCCCTTATGATCCATGGGTCGTCCTGTAGTCCTTGAGCTCCATCACTACCTCATTCCATGTGTCCTAATGGACCAAATATCACGGTGCATGCACAATCAATAATCCTTTTGAATTATAACCTTTATTTGTGGCCCTCTAGCACAATGGTCTGTTGGCTTGGCTTCAACCCACCATGCGTATTGGCCCAATTGTTCAACTACCTGGCTTCGGTAGAGGAGCGGTTAGGCCCAACAAGCTTGACAACTCAGCTTGGCTTGATGGGTGTCATGCAATGTTCCCATTATTCAGGTCTTTTAGCATCATATATCACATGTCTCTTTTGGATGGGGTCCATGCCCGTATCCATCAGCCCTGGGCACACTGGCATCTCGAGCCTAAGCCTGAAATTAGCTCACAAATATTTTAAGTAGAGTAACCTAGTTAGGGGATGGTAATTCTGAGAAAATAGTTTTCAAACCTGAACCATCATTCCAACAGTAATGGACGTTATAGCGGTTCCTACTCACCCGGTGATCTTGCCGGGGTCGCACCTGCGTAATCTCTCTCCTCGGTACGCTTCTAGGGCCAACGCTCAAGTAATCCATTCTTGTAGGCTGCGAGTGTTCGTATTAGGACGTGGTGACGAATGGGTCAAACACTTTCTCATATTTGCACCTAAGGCCCCGTACTTTGCTTAAATTGCCCCTAGGTCCCTGATTTCCCTTTAATCTCTATTGGGTCCCCTGGGTTCTCAATTGTTCTTGTTGGGTCCTTAACTCTTTCAATTTCACCAATTGGTATTTAATTCACCAAATTTGCCTTTTTATCCTCAATTTTCCAAAAATTGCAATTTGGTCCCCCGACATTTTAAAATTTTTAATTTGCCCCAAATTTGTCCAAATTGCCCAATTGACCCTCAATTGGGGTGAATTTCATGAAAACATCCTCAATTTCATGAAATTGTTGTTCAGCCCTCCAATTTTTGAAGATTGTACAAAATCAATTGGCAGCCTGTAAGTCCTTATTATTTTTTATTCTTGCCTTGATTCGCCTCCTCCAGCTCCCCTCGATCGTCCTACACTTCAAAATTTTGAATTTGGTTTAATTTTACGCCTTATCAGAGCTTCACCGAAAAATTCACAATAGAGAGAGGAAGCTTGCGTTTCTTTCGGACGAAGGGGTGGCGACCGGAGCTTGAGGTAGGGGCAGCTAGAGCTAGTCAAGGAGGATCTAGTAAGACCGAATCCTGCTGCAATTCACTACTATCCTGTTGGAATTTGAAGAGAGAAGTTTCAGGTGGTGCAACTTTGAAATTTAGAAATTTCAATGAGGGGAGGGGAAATGAGCTTATCGAGGCCTGTAGGGGTGTTATGTATGTTCTTAGGCAGTCAGAGGTGGTCAAGGTGGGTGGTGGAAGGGCCAAAAGCTAGTTGCTTTGAGCTCCCGAGCAACTTCACTATGCGATTCTTTGTGCACTTCCCCAAGCGTCTTCTGGTTGTTCTGTGAAGGTATGGAGCTAGAGAACTCTTCCTCGGTTCCATTGCCACCCTTTGGAGCTCCTTTGGTGGACGTTTTTCTCGTCATTGGAGCTCTGGTTTGTAGCTCATAGGAAAACTCACTCTTCTTCTTCTTCGCTCGATTGTGAGATGCTGAGAATGCATGAGGGGGTGCTCTTTATATAGGGAGCTCAACAACTGTTTAGGCTACCCGCCGGCGTAAGATTCGGCCTTCGACTTGGCCGCCGGTGACTTGACCGAAGAGTTTTTAGAGTCGTTAGAGACTCCAGCTTTTCTAATGTCTCTCTATCTCTCTCTCTCTCTCTCTCTGCAAGCATCTAAAGGTTGAACATGATGACATGGCAGTTGTGTCATGTGGCACGGTGTGATTGGTTAGTTTTTCTAACATGGAGTGCCAGCTCGGCCGTCACGACAACTGTTGACCCGTTGACCAGACACGTGGCAGCTTGCCATTGGCTGCCCGTGTCTGCATGGCAGTTAACATGGTGCCACATGGCTGTTGACCATTGATGATTGACTATTGACTATTGACGGTTGATAGTTACCATTTCTTTGACCGTTGACCGGTCCGGTCTAACAGGGTTCATAGTCCAAAATTCGAAAATCGGCTGGTTCGGACCCTTTTCGACCATTTTTCTAAAATTTAAAATTTTCTAAATTTATTTTCTATCTAATGATGGTCTCAATTTTCCAAATTAACAATTTTAAGCCACCTAGAAAAATGAATTTGTGAACGAGTTCGCTATGGTTTTGACTAGTTCGGGTCCAGTTCACCCCAAACCATTTCGGTTATGTCCTCAATTCCACTTCTTAGTTCTTCCGTGTTATTTTTGTGAATTTTTGTTCACTTGTGATTTTCCATTTTCCCACATTAGCTATTTTTCATTCATTAAATAGCTTGTTGCTTCATGTATAAACAAACCTATACCGACTCCTTTTTCACGGTTTTCTTTTATTCCAAGGGACGAGTTTTACATAGGATGTGAAAATTGGACTAGTTCAGGGTGAACCTGGCATGAACATGATTGAACCGGTTTAAAGATTCATTTTTCTAGGTGACTTAAAAATATCAATTTAGAAAATTGATGTCACCTAAACCGACCGATTTTTTATTTTGGGTCACCGAACCCAGTCCGACTGATCAGGTCAATGGTCCAGCCGATCAATAGATCGCTTGCGAGGTCAATGCTCAGTAAGAGCTCACAACCAATCAACACACGACACATGGCGAAGCGTGCCTAGTCAGCTGCTCAGTCAGCATCTGGAAGCATTGGCCAATCAAGGCATGATAGTGTCCTCGATAAATAGTCAGTCGAAGAAAAAGCCTTGTCACCAAAGACCGGTCAATGGGGAAGCAACAATGTCCTCAATCAATGGTTAACTAAGGAGAAGCCTCATTAGCAGGGCTTACCAATGAGGTGTTGACACGTGGAAAAGATGCCACGTCAACGGTCAACTATGATGTCGGAGAACGATCGACTATTAAGAGGTTCACATGTTACAAAGCCACGTTGGATGGCCACAACCAATTAGAGGATCACACATGGCAATGATATAGTGCATCAAGAGGGAAGATTGACGAATTTAAATCAGCCAATCAGAGGACGCTACATGTCATGGTCAATGGAAGGCTAGATTTAGTCAATGGCCACGCTGGTTCAAGTGACCAATGAGAAGTCACCACGAGTCTGGTCAATGGGTTAACGGGTGACCCAAATGTTGAGAGAGTGGTTGTGTCATCGATGCCAGCTAATCACAGCGTGACATGTGGCAGCCTACACGTACAAAGCTCGCACGAGCACAAACACTGTCGTCTTCAACAATGAAACAGACAGAGATAAAACTGCTAGAATGATTGTCATAATTCTGATTGCCAATAAATCCCTCCGAAAAGCCTTAAATTAGAGAGTTAATGGACAACCAATCGATGAACGAACATAATGGTTAGTCCCCGAGCTTCCTATATAAAGAACTCCTCTCCATTCATTTTCTCCATCCTTTAATGCTTGAAGAAGATGAACTACTGAACTTTTGGACCAACCTCGAACAAGAGCTCCAACGTCGATCCTTTTGTCCACCTACTACCATGCTATTTAGTTCTTTGGAATCCTAAAGAAGTCCTCTACCTTCCTGCACACTCCGTCCAACTCGAGGATTACCAAAGAAGCTCCGATGAGGTCGTAGACTACCCAAACATGTGGCAGCCTCCCATTGGTATGATGGACTTCCTTGAAGGAAGAAGAAAACCCGCTTGTTGGTTGTAAGCGGAGATGTCATCACACCCGGTTGGTGTGATGAATTGAAAGATGATTTTGTCAAAATTGTTCTCCTTTGACTATGTGCCAATGCTTAAAAATTTTGGGAGACCTTCTTGACGAGAGCTAGAACAGCTCAGATAGGCCAGAGACCTCGATTTTGGAACTTGTGGAGCTAAATGCTCGATTTTGAAAAATTACGTGCAGTGGGCCCAAGGCCAGTTGGCACAAGCAGGAGCTCCTAAACAAACATGAGATATTTAAATGATGAAAAATCTTAATGAATGGATTATGTGATTTTGCCATGGTACCAAGACAGGACCGACATACTTGATGGACTGGCGGTAGTGCATGAGGGCAAGGTCGCCTAGACCGGCCTCTTAAACCAAGGGAGCGGTAGGTTGATCACAGGGATCTGACCAAATCGAGTCGGGGCGTGACAACTTGAGCAGTATCAGAGCCTAGTTCCCTTGAAGCATTATCAATACTATTCCTTGACTCTAATGATAACATAATTTCCATGTAGGAAGAAAAATTCTTAGAAAATTCGCCATGAAATCCAATCCCCCACATATGATCGTGAAAAAAATGCCTACCCCCAATGAGGCAGCTGTTCAACGATTCTTGGAGGGTGAGAAGAGAGAGCCCAACGATATGGCAAGGATTATAGGAAACTCGTAGGAGTCCTACTAGAGCCAGAAGATATTACCTATCCTTCTCCAAGATAGGAAGAACCTGTCCCTCCTCCAAGGTACCCAACACATCCTCCAGCCACACAACAACCAAAGAGGACTCCTACTAAGAAGGTCACCTAGGACAACTATTGGGATGCCCATGCCACCTTCATGAAAGTCCACCAAGTACCTCCAACTGCTCAATTCAGCTTTAATCCTTTTCAATGGATGAAGTGGACATACGAATGCGAGGTAGAGGCATTCAAAAGGTATGAACTTGAGGCCATTCATGAAGTTCGATCCATAAGGGAAATCCAAAGGGAATATGGATGGACTTCAACCAGTTCCTCAGAGCTTTCAGACAGTGAATCCTACAATTGTTCAGAGGCAAACTCCCGGCCTATGACCCCAAGGGACTAAGAAGTAGTAAATTCATGTAATAAGCCTAGTACAGTGAGAAATTATCTCTTGGAATGAGTGAAAGTTAAGTTTTCCTTAAAACTTTATCACCTTGATAATTACAAGCACAACTAACTGAAATGAAAGTATACTAACAATGATTGGGGTAGTAGATAGAGAAAAGATCACCCAAGGAAGAAAACTACAAGTCACTTCTAGTTAATCCAAACATTAAAAATAGCCAAATAACTTTCCCCTACAAAAAGCAGGTGTATGGAGTAACAAGGCAAAAAAACTGGGAAAGAAATTCTAGAGGAGTATGCCTAGAGTTTACCAGGAAGGGCATATACCCTAACTAAGGGGAGGAAGAAAAGGAAGAGTGTCAAGTCCTGTGTAAAGGAAGTAAGCATCAAAAGGTGCATGAGTAGTAAAAGCATAAGGATTTAAGGAAGAGCCCATATATCTAAAAGTTAGGAAAATAAGAAGAAATGGGCTGCCCCAAGTGAAACCAGTGGAGGGGAAGCTGACCAAGAGGAAAGTAAGGAAGAAGTAGGAGCGCGGAAGGTGCTAAGCCACTTTAGGATAAGACAAGGAGAGAGGGAAGATGAAAAGAAGTATGATAGGAAGTAAACCCGGAGGAATACACAAGTATCCTTGAAAGAGTTCCTGATAGGCAAGACATAAATTATTAGGAACTCACCAACAATCAGGAGTTCCTTGAAGGAAGGATAATGAATAAAAAGGAATTGGAGAACTTGGATGGATCAAGGGTGAATAACCATGTCGATGTCAAAAAGGTGTAAGAAAATAAAATGAATGAAAAGCTTTCAAGAAGCGTTAGGGAGGTTGAACATGAAACTCCCAGGACGGAAGTCCCTAGGAAGAAGGATAAAGATAGGAAGTTGGACCATGGAAAGAGAAATTCCCAAGCTAAGTAACCGACATATTAACCACAAGAGGCTTAAACCGAAATAAGGAACCTCATTAAAGGGCATATGGGGTTAAGGACGTACCTGAGTGGCTAGGTGTGACCTACTCTAGAAGAGCAAAGAAGCCAAATAGGGATTTCAGACAAACCTATCTAAAGGAAATAACTAATAACAATAAGATAGACAAGGAAAATAAACTAAGGACAAGAAGTAGTAAGGGCTACACCCTAAATAGGACAATGGGATGGACATTAAGGACAAGAAGACTCAAGAGACAACTATCTTAAAATAATTAAACAAGGTTGATAGTAGGAATGAAGCAGTTAATGAACTGACCCTTGTGAAGGTCACAACTCTGGTAATGAAGGGAGAGGTGGAAAGGCCAAAACCTTTGGAAAATAAGGATGAAAGAAAGCCTTAAAGAGATCAATGACTAATACATGATTAACGACCAAAAGCCATGAAAAGATTAATCAAGCCTCCTGCAGGATGATCAAGAGATCTTAAAAACAAAGAGGATATGAGCTCTCCCTAAAAGAAATAGACGTGTATTGGGATACAAGTGAGAATGAAGATGGAGTATTAAAGAAGTGCACGTAAGGTTTCAAGAGTAAAGGCAATCAAGCGAGGATGACATCAAAGGATATCATTTAAGGTTAGGAGTTCTCAAAGACAAATGAGAAAAGAATTATGCGAGAAAGGAGTATTGTCATGCCCCGACTCGATTTGGTCAGATCCTCATGATCAACCCGCCACTCTCCCGGTTTAATAAGGGTTTCCCCTTGTTTATAAACCGTGAAGAGTAAGGTGTCCTTTAAACCTGCACCTTTCCAGGAATAACATAAATCAAAACTGCATAAAATTTTAAATTGATAATACTTGTCTTACAGGCGTATTACCTAGGGTCCTTAGGGTAAGCTTTCTGGGGTTACCTAAAAGGGATATAAGGGAGGGGGTGAGTACAATGACTCAGTGAATGGGTTTTCAGAATTTCTCTTTTAGGAAAAATATTTGTTTCGTAGTGTGTCAGACTGCTTATTTTCTTTTAAAAACCTTTCACTTCAAATTCTGATTTTTATCACCAATTCTTATTAACTAACCATGGTGTGTCATCACCCAACACACATCCTTCATCATGAAGGTAAACACACAATCGTTGGCCAACCCGTCCACTTAACCCACTTGTGGCATCAGAGCAACTTTACCTACCACCTAGATAGAAGCACACCCACTTATACCCTGAGAATGAGTGGATGTTCACGACATCCGATCATCAATCTTGTAACAAATCTCCGTGTCCGTATGAGGACAAAGACCTCATCCTGACCCTACCCTAGTCTCATGTGATTGAAGCTATGTCGAGCTTCACAAGGCTTCTAGTATGACTAACTGCACTTATATCCACTAGGTCGTCCAGGGCCCTAGGACACATCAATAACCCTCTTGGGTGTCTTCAAGGTCCCGTAAACATAGTGCATGCACAATTAGCAATTTTCACATGATGCCATATAAATTGTGGTGCCACTGGTCCAACGGTCCCAACCCTCAACTCAATCTGTAGCTGTTTGTCTTCAGTAGTCCGGAGACCTGTCACATCGCTCTACCGCTAGTTGATTGAGTATGTCGGTCCCGTCTTGGTACACAGCCAAACAATTCAATTACTTAAGTTTTCATGGCATATAAATCATATTTGTTTACGAGCTCCTACTCGTGTCAAACGGTCTAGGGCCCACTATTCGAGATTTTCAAGATTTGGGTATAATGGCCCCCAAGTTCCAATACCAAAGCCTCCGACCTAATAGAGCTATTTGGGCTCCCGTCAAGAAGGTCTCCCAAATTGTTTAAGTAGTGGCACATAGTCAGGGGAGAGCACTTCCGACAAAAATATATTTCCAATTGTCCATCATACCAAATGAGTGTGAGGACATGTCCGATCATGACCAAGATGCCAAATGGTCGGGCAAAGAGTCCCCGAGCTCCCTATATAAAGAGCCTCTCTCCATTCATTCTCCTCACACTTGAAATCTTCATTCTCTCTCAACTACTCAGTTTTTCGGTGAAGCTCGAACCAGAGCTCTGACATGGTGGTTTTTCTTATCCTTAGAAGGTGAGGTCAGGTTCTTTAGATTCTGGGAGAGGTCATCTAGATGACAATATCCTCCATTCGATCTGAGGATGGCCGAAGATGCGCTGATGGAATCAAACAGTGAAGAAGCTTTGACAGACCGAAGCTGCCCTATTTCGGTCGAGCTGAAATTGGCCAAATTCAGCCCTCCTCAGGCCAAACCAAGCCCTCACGACACTCCCACAGCCCTCACACCCCCGTAAAAGAGCTGAAAGGTAACCCAATTCGGCCCCCTCTGTCATTTATGATCGGTGTTAGAGAGAGAAATTGTGAAAACTTCACTAACCGAATTCTCCCTTGATTTGATATGAATTGTATCGATTCTTGATCCTAGGAGTAACCTCGAGATGATGGCTACCTGCCCAGATAGAAAGCTCGGTCCACCACACCTTTAATGGTAAGCTTTTGAAGCTTTCTCTCTCTACGCATAGTTTTCTAGTGAAGTTCCATTTAAACTTGTTTATGCCTTAATTCATGTGATTAAAAGCTCAATTGAATCATATGGATGTGTATGAACTGAATTGTACCTCCAATTGAAGCAATTAACCTCAATTGAATGGTCAGTTTGATGAAATCATATTTGACCTATTTGAAAGGGGGAAATTAGAGGAAACTTTTGGGGAAATTTGGGGATTTCATAAAATTGAGAGACCAAATTGTAATTACCCAAAATTGATGGCCAATTGGCCATAAAAAGGATGTTGGAGGAACAATTGGTCGATTTTTGAAATAATTGTGGTCAAATTGCCATTTTTGGAAAGTAGTGGCAAAATGGTAATTTTTGAAAAATTGGGGACCAAGTTAGAAATTTGGAAAACTTGAAGCCTTTCAATATTTTTGAGTAAACTAAGGACCCAAAGTAAAATTTTGGAAGTTTTGGGACTCAATTTGCAGAAAAGTTAGCATTAGGGACCTAAAGTCAAGGAAAATGAACTTTATAGACCTAAGTGTAATTAACTTAAAATTTTGGGCCTAGTCGTTTGTACGTGAGAAATGAAGGCTGTTATGCAAAATATTAACTAATCAGGATGTCTAAATAGTGTAGGAACACGAGGGACCGGGATGCCAGCAAGGATAAGTTAGCGTGGAAGTGGAAACCGACTAGAGAAGGATACACTTTAGTTGTCGGGTGAGTGGGTTTATTCACATAATACCTGGTTGAGATGTTGAACACCTTGGAAATAAAAAACCACTTATATGTGGGATTTTAACATCACATCTGGTTCGAGTGATGTGAGAACTTAACGAAAAACTACTTACCAGTTTTATGTAGAGAAAACCATACCTAGTTGGTATGATGGACTCCATTGCAGGATGAAGAAAACCTGCTTGCTGGTTGTAAGCGGAGATGTCATCACACCCGGTTGGTTTGATGAATTGAAAGATGAGTTTCTCACAAGTGTTCTCCACTGACCGTGTGCCAATGCTTAAAAGTTTTGGGAGACCTTCTTGACGAGAGCTAAAACAGCTAAGATCGATTTTGGAAAATCACGTGCAGGAGCTCGTAAACAAACATGAGATATTTAAGCCATGAAAACTCTTAATGAATGGATTATGTGATTTCACGTTGGTACCAAGATAGGACCGACATGCTCGATGGACTAGCGGCAATGTGTTAGGGCTAGGTCGACAGACCGGCCTTGACAAATAGTTACATGTGAAGTTGAGGGTCGGGGCCATTGGACCAGTGACACCAAAGATAAATGGCGTTGTGGAAAAATTATTCTTTGTGCATGCACTTGAGGTTCAAGACCATCAAGATGCCCAAGAGTGGGTAGTGATGCGTTCTACGGGCTACTAGATGACCTAGTGGAGATAAGGGCAATTTGTCGTGCCAGCAGTCAGGGAAGCTCGACGTAGCTTCATGCTCATGAGACCGGGGTGGGGTCGGGATGAGGTCTTTATTCTCATACAGACATGGAGTTGATTTCGGGTTTGAGGGTCGGATGTCATGAACATGCAGTCAAACCTAGGGTAGAAGTGGACGGACTTTTATCTTGGTGGCTAGTAAAGTCGCTCTGAGCCACAAGTGGGTGCAGTGGATGGGCTACCCTACGAATGTGTGATCCCTTCCCGATGAAGGGCGTGTGTTGACTGTTAAACATACCTAATGTGGAAAATGGGGAAAAAGTATTTTGAAATCCAAAATTTGAGGAAAGAACATTTTTAAAGTAAATAAGGAGTTTTGCACACTTTGATTAAAACTACTTTATTTATGAAAACTCACTCTCAACACCCATTCACCGAGTTGTAGAAACTCATCCCTCTTTTATATCCCATTTCAGGAGTAGAGAAAATGAATAAGGAAAACACATGGATACACCATTTGTCTGGTATGCTTAAAAGTTTTTTTAAGCTTGCAATTTTATTGATTTATGTTATTACAGGGAACAAGGTTAAATTATGCTTAACTCCTCTTGATTAAAGAAAGGGGGACACCCCTCTTAAACCAAGGGAGCGATGGGTTGATCATGAGGATCCGACCAAATCGGGTCGGGGCATGACATGTGAGATCAAGATTGGCGGAATCAAACTAGAGGCAGATTTGATCCCATTACCTCTAAGGGAGATAAAGTAATATTGGGGATGGATTGGCTAAGTACCCATCAAGCTAAGATGGACTGTGGGAAGAAGATATTAACTTTCTACACCCCTGAAACACTCAGACTACAATTCCAAGGAGACATGAGGAAGGGAGAAGTACAAATGGTGTCCCACATAAGAGCCCAAAAGATGATACATAAAGGTTGTAAAGCTTTTCTAGCAATGATCATCAATGGGACGTCAGAGGAAAAGGGACGAGGAGACATTCCATTAGTTGAACACTACCCTAACATATTTCTAGAAGAATTACCCGGACTACCTCCAAGCCGACAAGTGGAGTTCACCATAGAAGTTATCCCATGAACACATCCTATATCCCAAGCCCCTTATCGCATGAAGAAAATCTGACTATCACCTTAGAGACACTACGAAAGATCTGCTTATATGCAAAAAATTTTCCAATTATGAGTTCTTGTCACACCCCAACCCAGTTTGGTTGGATCACCATGATCAACCCACCACTATCCTGATTTATCAAAGGTTCTCCCCTTATTATAAACCGTAAAGAGTAAGGCATCTTTTAAACTCGCACCATTTCCTAGAATAGCATAATCAAAACTGCATGAAATTTAAAACTTTACATACCTGTCTTACAGGCATCTTAGTTGATGGTCTTTAAGGGTAGGCTTTCCGAGATTTCTTGAAAGGGTTATAAGGGAGGGGGTGAGTATGACTACTCAGTGAATAAGTTTACAAAGGTTTACTTTTTAATTTTTAAGAAAAATATTTATATGGAGTGTGCCAGACTCCTTTACTTTCAAAAATCTCTTCATTTAAAATTTCTCTCGGGTTTTTTCAATTTTTTTATAGTTACTGGTGTGTTATCACCCAACACACATCCTTCATCATGAAGCTTGCACACATTTGCAAGTCAGTATCACTATTGAACCCGCTAGTGCCTTCGAAGCAACTTTTCCTGCCACCCAAATAGAAGTACGTCCACTTCTACCTTGAGAATGAGTGGATGCTCATGACATCCGACTCTCAATCCTGAAATTGCTTCTTCGTGTCCATATGAGGTCAGAGATCTCATCCTGTCCCCACCTTGGTCTCATGTACTTGGTGCTACTCCAAATTTCGCACAGACACCTAGAACGATGATTTGCCCTTATACTCACTAGATCATCCAGGGCCCTTAGGATGCATCACTACCCCTCATGGGCGTCTTGATGATCCCATACTTATAGTGCATGCACAAACAATGTTTTCTCATATTGCCATGAAATTTGTGGTGCCACTCGTCGAACGGCCCCGACTCTCAACTCAACTTGTAGTTGTTTGTCTTGAATAGTCCGTCGACCTGTCATGTCGCACTACCGCTAGTTGACTGAGAATGTCAGTTCTATCTTGGTACCATGGCCAAATAATTCACTTATTAAGTTTTATGGCACATATATCATGTTCATTTACAAGTTCCTGCTCGTGCCAACTGGCATTGGGCCCACCGTACGAGATTTTCAAAATCGAGCATTTAGCCTCCAAGTTCCAAAACCGAGGCCCCCGACCTATAAGAGCTATTCGAGCTCCCGTCAAGAAGGTTGCCCAAATAGTTTAAGCATTGGCATATAGTCAGGGGAGAACACTTCCGGCAAAATAGTTTTTCACTGTCCATTATACCAACCTGTATAAGGACTTCTCCGTTCATAACCGATGAACGGGTTTTCAACTTTCTTCGAGGAAGTCTCATCATACCAATCGGGTATGATCTACTTACAACCGGTAAGTAGTTTTTCTGCAAAATTTTCACATCACTTTCTCTAAGTTGTGATGATTAAACTACCACTAAACAATGGGTTTTTATACCGAGTACTTATCATCCCCTACCGGGTATGATATAAAATTTTCACTCACAACCAATAAGTGGTTTTTATCTTTAAGTTGTGCTCATCATCCCAACCGGGTATCATATTAGTAAACCCACTCACCCGTTAATGTCGTGAATTCCACTAGACCAGTTCTTTGTATTCACGTGAGCTTATCCTTGTTGGCGTTCCCGGTACTTAATGTTCCCACACGATATGAACATCTAGGTTCATTATCCTTCGACCTAATCACCTTCATTCATTCCAAATGAATGAGAAAGTCAAATTTTCATTTATTTGCAATTAGGTCCCTAATGCCGGTTTTTCCTCAAATTGAGTCCCGAAACTTCTAAAATTTATCATTCGACCTCAATTTATTCCATTTCACAAAAAGGGGATTAATTTCCCAAATTTCCAATTTGGTCCTCCAATTTTTCCAAAATTACCATTTTGCCCTTCCTTTACAAAAATTGTAAGTTTTGCCCCAAAAATTCGAAAATTCCTCAATTGGTCCTCCAACATTATTTTCATGCCTAATTGACCCTCAATTTCATAAAACTTCATTTTGGTCCTTTAAATTTTGAAAATCCCCAATTTTCCACCAATTCCAACTCTTTAACACAACCGAATTTGATTTCATCAAATAGACCGATCAAACACGTTGAAATTGAGTTCCTCCATCTTCATACGATTCCATAGAACTTTGAATCGTGAGTTTTGAAGCTGGAACAAGCTCAAACGGAGCTTTGCCGAAAAACGAACTATAGAGAGAGAAAGCTTCGATTATTCACCGATGAGGGCACGGCTATTCGAGCTTTCGATCTGGGCAGATAGCTCTTATCTTGAGGTTCATCCTAATCAAGAATTGCATCAATTGATGCCAAATTGAGTTAGAATTTCATCATTGAATTATATCAGTTCTCTCTCTAGCACCGGCTAGAAATTACAGAGGTGAGCCGAATTGGCTTACCTTTCAGTCCTAATTCAGCCATGGGAGGGCTGAGGTAGTGTTGGGAAGGCTTGGTTTGGCTTGAGGAGGGCTCAAATTAGCCGATTTCAACTCGGCCGAAACAGGGCAGCTTCAGTTCACCGGAGCTGCTTCATTGTTTCATCACGCTGGTGTTTCTCTGACGACCCTCGGAGCAAATGAAGACTACAGACGTGTAGCTAACTTCTCCCTAGTTCTAAAGAACACGACCTCGCCTTGTTTGGCTCAGAAAAGACCCCATGTCGGAGTTCTAGTTTGAGCTTCACCGGAAAATGGAGCAGTTGAGTGAGAATGGAGTTTTCAGGTGTGGAGAGGATGAATGGGGAGGGGCACTTTATATATGGAGCTTGGAGACCCGTTGGTCGTCCGTTTGGCACCGTTATTGCTGACATTGAAGATATAAAATGCCCTGAACAGAAGCGTTTCTTCAGTTTCCCAGCGAGTGAACAATGTTGTCATCTTGAGGAAGAAGATGACACTGTTCCGAACCAGACCGTAACAGTCCGAACCGGGTTCAAAGCTTAAACCGGACGGTTCACCCCCCATTCGATCGATTTTTTCAAATCTAAAAATTTCTGAATTCATCTAAATTCATTCTCTATCCAATGATGGCCTCAAATCTCCAATTTGAATTATATAAGCTACCTAGAAAAATGAATTTAGGATTTGGTTCAATAGTGGTTCAAACCGGTCCGAACCAGTTCAGATTCGGTTCACCTAAACTGGTTTGTTTCATCCCCAATTCCTTCACAAGTCCATTTTCATGTCTTTTGTGACTCCTTGGGTCACTTAGGGTCCATAAAATTCCTAGTTTACCATCTCTTTATTGATTTCAGTTCATAAATCTACTCGGTCCTTAAACCGGTTCGGGTCCGGTTCACCCAAACTGGTTTGGTTTTTCTCTCCCACTTTATTCTAAGGTTCCTTACCAAGGTTTATGAATTTCATTGGAGTACAATGGAGTTGAATTCCTTTGTTTTGCCCGATCTCTATCAGTTCCGGTTCATGAACCGACTTAGTTCTTACATCACTTCAATCCGGTTAGACCGGGTTCATCCAAACCGGTCTAATTTTCCTCTTCCAATTCATCCTAAGGTTCTTTTCCATAGTATTTTGAACCCTTTGGATCACCTAGGAGTTGTAAATTCCTAAATTGCCCATTCACAATTATCGGGTTTGTGAGCCGATTCAGTTTTCTCACTTGGTTTGACCAGTTCTCTTCCTGGTTTTCCTTAGCTCAAAATGACGGGGTTTACAGATAAGGAACCGGGTTAACGGATCAGGTCAATGGAGGGAAGAAACTGGACTATGACCTTCGAAGAGACAGAGTATTAACCTACAAGGGTAGAGTGTGTCTGCCTCAAGATAAGGAATTGAAGAGGTTAATTCTAGAAGAGGCACATGACTCTGTTTATGCGATTCATCTGGGCAGTACTAAGATGTACCACACCATCAACCAAGGTTATTGGTGGAAATGGATGAAGATGGATATTGCAAAATATGTAGCCCAATGCTTGTCTTGTCAAGAGATTAAAGCTGATCATCAGAAACCATCAAGACTACTACAACCCTTGCCAACTTCAGAATGGAAATTAGAGCACATCACTATAGACTTTGTCACGGGACTACATGTGACTAGAAAGGGATGAGACATAATTTGGGTCATTGTGGATAGATTGACCAAGTTTACCCATTTCCTACATATAAGGGTGATGGATTTAATGGAACAATTGGCCATCTTATACATGAAGGAGATAGTGAGACTCCGTGGCATCCTGGTAAGCATAGTGTCATATAGAGACCCTAGATTTACCTCGAGGTTCTAGCCTAGTTTGCAAAGTGCCTTGGGAACCAAACTCCACATGATTACAGCATTTCATCTTCAAACTGATGAACAGTTTGAGGAAATGATCCAAACTGTGGAAGATATGCTAAGTGCATGCGTACTCACCATGAATAAGGGCTAGAAGTAATACTTGTGCCTGATGGAGTTTGCGTACAATAACTATTATCAGGTGAGTATTCAAATGGCCCCTTATGGATGACCATGTCGTACCCCATTATTTTGGGAAGAGGTGGGAGAAAGGAAACAGGAAAGGGTCGAACTAATTGAGGATGCCATAGAAAAGATCAAGATCATAAGGAGTCGACTTAAGGCCACCCATGATAGGCAAAAGAGTTATGCAGATTATTGAAGAAGAGATCTGGAATTTGATGTGGAGGGGAATACTTAAGTTTCAACAACGGGGAAAGTTGAAGCCAATGTACATCGGTCCTTACACAATAGTCCAAAGGATAGGGCCGATGGCATATAAACTAGAATTGCCTCTAGACGTGTAAATAATATATGATGTATTACATATATCAGTACTCCGGAAGTACCAGCCTAATCCTAGCCATATGCTGGACCGACCTCTACCAAAGCTAGAAGAGAGTCTGACCTATCAAGTAGAACTGGTGCAAATCATCTACCGGAGGGACAAGAACTTGAGTAATAAGAAGATTACTATGGTAAAGGTTCTTTGGTAGAACAAACTCATGCAAGAAGAGACATGGGAAACTGAGAGCGTTATGAGGGATGAGTACCCTCAGTTATTTGACATGTAACTTTTTTTGGGGACAAAACCCCTAAAAGGAGGGGAGAGTTGTAAACCTCGTACCTTTATAGATAATGTAACTAGGAAAAGAACCAGTCATTTCAAAAGAGAAAACCAAGCCGATTCACGAACCACAACCGATAGGAAAAGGGTAAATCGGAAAATTTACATATCTCAAGTGACTCAAATAGTGATAAAAATCATGGAAAAGGATTTTGGGAAAATTGGAAGAGAAAACTAGATCGGTTCTGATGAACCAGATCTAAACCTGATTGAACCGGTTTCTAAATTCATTTTTTTAGGTGGCTTAAAATATTCAAATGGGAGAATTGAAGCCACCATTGGATAGAGAATGAATTTAGATGAATTTACAATTTTTAATTTAGAGAAAATCGGTCGAATCGGGCATGAACCAACCGATTTATGCATTGAATTGGTCGGACCGGTCCGATCCGGTTCGAAATAGTGTTGTCTTCTTCCTTCAGATGAGGACACTGTTCATTCAATGCTTGAATGGACAGCACCAACGAAGATGAATCGTTTTTATTCAGGCTATTTCAGGTCATGAATGATCTTGACTAAGAGGTAAATGGTTGAGCAAAGAGTCCCCAAGCTCCCCATATAAAGAGCTCCTCTCCATTCATCCTCCTCACACGTGAAATCTCCATTCTCTCTCAACCGCTCTATTTTTTGGCGAAGCTCGAACCAAAGCTCCGACATTGGTGTTTTTTTGAGCCTCATTAGCCAAGGTTGGGTTCTTTAGATTCTAGGGGATGTCAGCTACCTGATAGCAATTTTTATTCGATCTGAGGACCGTCGAAGAAGCACCGATGGAATAAAATAGTGAAGTAGCTACAAAGGACCGAAGCTGCCCTATTTTGGTCATGTTGAAATCGGCCAAATTCAGCCCTTTTTTGGTCAAACCAAGCCCTCCAGACACTCCCACGTCCTTTATACAACCCCAACCGAGCTGAATGTTATGCCAATTCGACCCTCCTCGATCATTGCATATCGAAGTTAGAGAGAGAAATTGTGAAATTTCATTGACAAAATTCTCTCTCTATTTGAGGAGAATTGTAGAAATTCTTCATCCTAGAAGGTATCTTAAGAAGATAGCTTCCTGCCCCGATAGAGAGCTCGGACCGTCGCACCTTTAATAGCAAGCTTTTGAAGCTTTCTTTCTCTCCATTCATTTTTTCGGTGAAGCTCCGTTTGAACTCGTTTCGTCCTCAATTCTTCTGATTCAAAGCTCCACTGAATTGTATGAAAGTGTAGAAACTAATTTACACTGCCAATTGAAGTAATTAACCAAGATTTAATGGTTAATTTGAAGAGATCAAATAGAAGGAATTGGGGAAAGATTATGGGAAATTTGGAGATTTCGTCAAATTAAGGGAGCATTTTGTAATTTCCAAAAAATTGAGGGCCAATTGGCCACGAGAAAGATGTTGGAGGACCAATTGATCGATTTTTTGAACAATTGGGGTCAACTTGCAATATTTGGAAAGTAGTGGCAAAATGGTAATTTTGAAAAGTTGGGGCACCAAATTGAAAATTTGAAAAAGTTGAAGCCCTTATACAATTTTGAGTAAAATGAAAACTCTAAAGGAAATTTTGGAAATTTTGGTGCTCAAATTGGGCAAACATGGGCATTAGGGACCTAAAGTGAAAAGAAATAAACTTTAGGGTCTTAAATGCAATTTATTGATAAATTGTTAGCCTAGGCTTTTATGCCAAGCTGTAAGTGATAAGGTTGTCCAAATCATGCAAGGGCAAGTGTGATTGGAATACCATTAAGAGAAAGCTCGCGTCGACTTGGAAAACTAACCTAGGACGAACATGTCACAGTTACCGGGTGAGTGGGCTTATTCACATCATACCCGGTTAGGATGATGAGCACTTTAGAAACGAAAAATGACTTATATGTGGGATTTTAACATCACTCCTGGTTGGAGTGATGTGCGAACTAAGCTAAAAACTACTTACCTGTTGTAAGTAGAAGAAATCATAAACGATTGGTATGATGGACTTCCTTGAAGGAAGAAGAAACCAGCTTTTCGATTGTAAGAGGAGGTATCGTCACACCCGGTTGGTGTGATGAAGTGAAAAATACATTTTTTGTTAGAAGTTTTCTCCTTTGACTATGTGCCAATGCTTAAACTCTTTTTGAGACCTTCTTGACACGAGCTATATTAGCTTAGATAGGCTGAAGGCCTCGGTTTTTTAACTTGTGGGGCTAAATGCTCGATTTTGGAAAATCACGTATAATGGGCCCAAGGCTAGTGGGCACGAGCAGGAGCTCGAAAACAAACATGAAATATTGAAGCCATGAAAACTCTTAATGAAATGGTTATGTGATTTTGTCATGGTACCAAGACAGGACCGACATACCTGATGGACTAGCGGTAGTGCATCAGGGAGATGTCGATGGACTGGCCTAGACAAACAGCTGTAGGTCGTGTTGAGGGTTGGGGCCGTTGGACTAGTGGCACCAAAGATAAATGGATATGTGGAAAAATAATTGTTTGTGCATGCACTTAAGGTACATGACCATTAAGACTCCCAAGAGGGGTAGTGATATGTCCTAAGGGCTACTGTACGATATGGTGGAAAAAAGGATAGTTTGTCATGCCAGTAGTCAGGAAGCTCGACATAGCTTCTTGTACATGAGGCTAGGGTGAGGTCAAGATGAGGTCTTTGTCCTCATACGGACACAGAGTTGCTTTCGGGTCTGAGGGTTGGATGTTGCAAACATCCACTCTGACCTAGGGTAGAAGTAGACGGGCTTCTATCTTGATGGTTGGTAAAGACGCTCCGAGCCACAAGTGGGTGCAGTGGTCGGGCTGTACCTGCGAATGTGTGATCCCTTCCTAATGAAGGGCGTGTGTTGATTGTTAAACTCACCTAATGTGGAAAATGAGGAAAAAGGGTTTTGAAAAACCAGAATTTTATGAAAGAACCTTCCTAAAGGAAGTAAGGATTTTTGGCACACTTTGATTAAAGCTACTTATGAAAACTCACTACCAACACCCATTCACGGTATTAAAGGAAATAAGAATTTTTGGCACACTTTGATTAAAGCTACATATAATTATTATATTTCTCCTGTGATTAGGTTTTCATTATTTAAAGTTTTTTATTATTTTAATTCATTACCGCATTTAGATTTAATATTATTCATTATTATTGAGCTATTAAATTTAGATGAGAAGAGGAAAACCGAGTTTCTAAAACAAACTCAGAAGACAAATATGCATATAAAGCAATAGACTCAATTATATGAAAATGAAGTCAACCAGAGCTTTAAGAAGATCATTTTTTATATATGAATTTGGGTTAAATTCATTTTTAGAAGAGACAGATCAATTGTAATGTTTAAACTAATCAATAATACACACAAGCGGGGGGAATGGGGGGTGGGGGGAGAGTGGGGGGATGATGTGAATCAAATTGGGTATGCTATAATTCACAAGTTAAGGGCTAAAAGATTTTAAGAAGTAATGAATGGGCTAATTGAAGCAATTGAAAAACCAGAGTTCAAGACCAAAAGAAGAGTTCAATAAGATTTCAAGCCCAAAAGAATAGTCCAATAAGATCGCAAGAAGATAATTCAAATTTGAATTTCAAGTAGAAGGTTTAGTAACATAATAAATCTTTTAGAAGATTGCATAATAAAATAAAATATCTTCAAATATGCCTAAGATAATATACTAAGTTTAGAATATTTATTATCTTAGATATCTATAAATAAATATACAAAAAAATATATTAGAAATATATTTTTTATGAAAAATTACTGGTTGATATGTCAATAATAATATTTTATTTACTTATTTATAGGATAGTTAATATTCATAATTGCCTATAAAAGGGTAACTTCATAGCATTGTAAGGGTAGATCTTTGATTTCAATGATATTGTGAGGCTTATGTCTTTTTTCTCTTTTAAGAGAACTTTTGAACTTATCAGGTTTTTACTTATGGTGTTTAAGCAATCAGACATATTATCAAGGTTTTCTAAGAGCTATTCTTAAATGAGTTTTTTGTGGTGTATACATCTATCCGTACCTTGTTTCTCAATCAAACAAGGTATATTCCATTTATTTTACTTGTGTCATGAAAGTTTTGGGGTCTATTCCATATTTGGTTTAAGGTGTCGTGAGTATATTGGTCGGATTCACATCAAATTCACAAAAATCATGGGAAAGAACCATGAAGTGAATTGGATGGGAGAAACCGTCCGGTTCAGGGTGAACCAGACCTGAACCATACTAAATTGAATAGAACCATAGTTAACCAGTTCAATAATTCATTTTTTTGGGTGGCTTAAAAATGTATATTTGAAAAATTGAGGCAACCATTAGATAGAAAATAAATTTAGATTATTTTAGAAAATTTTAAATTTTATAAAATTGATCGAATCGGGTCCGTATCAACCGATTTTTGAATTTGGGTCACCAAACTCGGTCGGATCGAACCAGTTAATGGTACAACCGGTCAACAAACTAGACTGGTCAACAGTTCAAATCAATTAACGGTCTAGACTGGTCAACAGACCGGACCGGTCAACAAAGCCAGTTAGAAGCCATGCAAGCTCGGGCAACCAATGGAAGGCTGCCACGTGTTTGATCAACAATTAGTGGATGACTGGTCAGACTGTCACGTAAATACAGACAACCAATGGGAGGCTGCCACGTGTCCGGGTAACCAGTTAATGATTAACGTGGTGGTTGAATTGGAACACCACATTAGAAAATCTACCTAATCATAATGCACCACGTGGCACACCTGCCACATCATCGTCATCAATCTCCAGTCGATGATAGAGAGAACATATAAGAGAGAGAGAGAGAGAGCAGAGGAAGGGGAGTCTTTGACGATTTGGAAATCACTCCAGTCAAGTTGCCGATGGCCGAGTCCTAAGCCCGTCAGTAGCCTGGTCAATTACTGAGCTCCTTGTATAAAGAGCACCCCTCTATTCATTCTTAGCATCCCACAATCGACTGAAGAAGGAGAAATGCTCAGTTTTTCAATGAGCAGACAACCAGAGCTCCAATATTGGGTTTTTTCTCCATCTTTGAAGCTTCATTCAATCTCATTAGAACTAGGAGGAAGTCCTTTACCCAGCTGCACCTTCCCTTCAGCCTAAGTTGTTTGTGCTCAAGTCAAGTAGTCCCCAAGCCAATTCCAGCCAAAGCACGCCCCCCAAACTCTGCTCAAAGCTTTCTTTCTATATACTAAATTTTTTGGCGATGCTCCATTTGAGCTCATTTTCAAGCCAAATCGATCGGTTGAAAGCTTGAAATGAAGAGAAAAATATAGAGAAGATGATTCAAATCAAAAATGGGGGCAATTAACAATGTTTTGGGGGTCAATTAAATGAAATTGTGATTCTGTGACCAAGTAGCAATTTTTGAGAAATTGGGCAATTTGGGGATTTTTGGAAAAATTGGCGGCCGAATTGCAATTTAAGGAAAATTGGGGCATTTTCATAAAATTAACTTCCAATTGGGACCCAATTGAGCAATTGGATGAAATGGAGGGCCAATTGGGAATTTTTTAAAATTCAAGGACCAATTGGAAATTTTAGAAAAATTGAGGACTAATTGGTAATTTTGGAAAAGTTAAGTACTCATGAGGGTTTATTGGAAGTCCTAGGGACTTAATTTAGATTAAATGAAGATTAAGGACCCAATGTAAGGTTATAAACCTTGAGGAACCTAAATACAATTAAGGCATAGTGTAAGGACCTATGCACAAATACCCGAAACTAAGAGGCCCCTTATGTCGATTCTCCTGATAAGGGTACTCGAACCATGAAATAGCGAATTATTCAAGTACCGGTGCAAGGAAGCACACCACAAATCAAGATCTCACTGGGACAACCACGTCACTGTTACCAGGTGAGTGGGATTTTCGGCATCATACCCAATTGGGGGTAATGAGAACCATTTTTAAGCTTGAAAAATCATTTTTCTAGGAATGGTCTCCCTTGACTGCGTGAAACTGCTTAAAAATTTTGGGGGACGTACCTGATGGGAGCTAGAATTGCTCCAATAAGGAATGAGGCCTTGAATTTTAAAATGATAGGGCCGAAGGCCTAATTTTGGAAAACTCGTGAAGTGGGCCCAATGCCAGTGTGCACGGGTTGAACCCGTAGACAAACGTGAATTTTAAGAACCATGAAAACTGTCATGAAACTGGAATTATTGTGTGACTTGCCATGGGGCCAAGACAGGATTGACAAGGCTCGATAGGCTAGTGGCTATGCGCCCAAACTAGGTCAACGGGTCGACCAAGGCAAATAGCTACAGGCCGTGTCGAGTGTCGAGGCCGTTGGACCATTGGCACCAAATATCATGGTCAATGATTCAAAAATATTGTTATGCATGTATGTGAATCCAAGAGCATCTAGACGTTCGAGAGGGGTAGTCGATGGGTCCCAAGGGCTGCTAGATGACCTAAGGGTGCATAAGGGCGGTTTGGTGTCCAGTATGTCAAGAAGCTCTAATAGCTTCATGCGCACTAAGACCGAGGATGAGGTATCAAGACTGAGGCTAGAGGGGAAATGACGTCTCGTCCCACAAAGCGATCATGATGAGGGTTTGAGAGTCAGACTATTGATGTCCACTCAAACACAGGTGGACAGTAAAGGCGCTTCGATCCGCAAGTGGGGTAGTCAAGGACTATTATGAGAATGTGTGATTCCTTTCTGTGATAGAAAGAGCGTGTGAATGTTTCCTAAAACACCTTCTAAGCATGGGGAAGTGCTCAAGAACGGATGAATTCATATTACCACAAAAATTTGTGCATAAAACATTTTGATCAACTTATTGTCTTGAAAACTCACTTCCCAACCCCCACTCACTGAGTTGCGGAAACTCACACCCTTCCATTAAACCTTATTAAGGAGAACCACCTCACCACGAAGAGTAGAATCTAGAGAAGAAAGCCAAAGGTACTGTAAGCAGGTAAATTTCATTTAGTTGTGTTGTAAACCTTGTTATGGAAAATAGGTACTACGACAACTTTACCTTCCTCGATACGTTTGGTAGAAATACTAAATTAGTACAAGGAAGGTTGGTGGATTGATCAAAGGACTCCAACCGATCCAGGTCAGGGCGTAACAACTTAAGTCGTATTAGAGCATGGTTTTCCAAACAAAGTTTCAAAACTAAAAGCCCCGGAACCCTCACCCACAATAAACTCATGTTGAATAGATATGACCACTCCTAGAGAAACCAAACAGACCCACGCTGTTGTAGCCACCCCAGAACCAGGAAGAAATCCTACCCCACGCGAGGGAATTAGCTTGGGAGCTCAAGAGTCTGGGAGGATCCAACCCACAAGACCAATAATGTCTCTTGAGCCAAGAAGACTTTACGAATAATTCATCAAGGTATTCGGGGAACCTTGTTACGCAATTAGGAAGGGGGACTACTCCATAGGAAGTATGCACCTAAGGATGGTGAAACGTAGAGGCCCCCAACAACCAACAAGAAAAACTTCCCAAAACCCGAAATGGAGAAGAAGCTATAACGGTCCACGCAAGAAAGTAACATGCTACAACTGTGGCCAGAGGGGACACTACGCATGAAAGTGCCCAAAACCACTAAGGAATGTGGCACCCACTCCTGGGAGCACTACCTTCACAAGCGGGGAAGGACATGAAGTGTAAACCCCACCCCTTCAGGATAAGAAAATGGGGAAAGAACCGGTTTACTCAAGTGAGAGAACCGAACCAGTTCACGAACCCCAAACTTTAGAGAAAGGGAAAATTGGGAAATTTACAAGTTTTGAATGACCTAAAAAGTCATAAAAGTCATGAAAAAAGGGCTTTGGGATGAATTGGAAGAGGAAACCAAACCTGTTCAGGTGAACTGGATTGAACCGGTTTATAAATTTATTTTTCTATGTGGCTTGAAATATTCAAATTGGAGAATTGAAGCCATGGGATAGAGAATGGATTAAGAAATTTTTAATTTTGAAAAACTCGGTCAAATTAGGCCTGAACCGGCCAGTTTAAGCATTGAACTAAGTTTGGAACAGTATCATCTTCTTCCTTTAGATGACAATACTATTCACTTGCTAGAAAAATGAACAGAGTCGGCGAAGGTGAAAAGTCTGCATTCAGGGCAATTCAGGTCATGAATGAGTACTATAAAGGTGCCAAACGGATGGCCCGAGAGTCACCGAACTCCCTATATAACGAGCTCCTCTCCATTCATTCTTCTCACACATGAAAACTCCATTCTCTCTTTGTTACTCAGTTTTTCGATGAAGCTCGAACCAGAGCTCTGACATTGATATTTTTCTGACCCTTAGAAGGTGAGGTCGGGTTCCTTAGAGTTGGGGAGAAGTCAACTACATCACAGTAGTCTCCTTTTGATCCGAGAACCGCCAGAGAAGTGTCGGCGTAATCAAACAGTGAAGCAACTCCGTCGGACCGAAGCTGCCCTATTTCGGCCGAGCTGAAATTGGCTGAATTCATCCCTCCTCTAGCCAAACCAATCTCCCCAGCATACCCATGACCCTTAGATGACCTCAACTGAGTTGAAAGGTAAGTCAATTTGGCCCTCGGTCGTTGCGGGTCAGAGTTAGAGAGAGAAACTACAAAATTTCACTAACGACATTCTCCCTCAATTATAGGTCAATTTTAGGAATTTTTTATCGTAGAAGATACCTTAGGAATAGAGCTATCTTCCCTGATAGAGAGATCAGACTGTCGAACCCCCACGGTAAGCTTTCGAAGCTTTCTCTCTTTACACTTAGTTTTCTCGCGAAGCTCTATTTGAGCTCAATTCAGACCCAAATGACACGGTTCAAAGCTCAATTGAATCATATGGAAGTGTAGGAACTCATCCATACCTTCATTTGGAGCAATTAACCCTAATTGAATGGTCAATTTGATGAAATCAAATTCGGCCCATTTGATAGAGGAAATTAGAGGAAATTTTAGGTAAATTTAGGAATTTCATAAAATTGAGGGACCAATTTGCAATTTCCCAAAATTAAGGGCCAATTAGCCATGAAAACTATGTTGGAGGACCAATTGGTCGAATTTTGAAATTAATTGAGGTCAAATTGCCATTTTTGTAAAAGTAGGGGCAAAATAGTAATTTTTGAAAAGTTGGGGACCAAATTGGAAATTTGGAAAACTTGAAGCACTTAAACAATCTTGAGTAAATTGAGGACCCAAAGTGAATTTTTAGAAGTTTTGGGACTCAATTTGGGAAAAAGTTTGCATTAAGGATCTAAAGTCAAAGAAAATGAACTTTAGGGTCCTAAGTGCAATTAACTGAAAATTTTGAGTTTAGTCGTTTATACGTGAGGAATGAAGACTGTTATGCCAAGTATTAATAGATAAGGTTTTCCAAATTGTGTAGGAGCTGGAAGGATCGGAATGCCAGCAAGAGAAGCTCGCGTCAACTTGGGAAAATCAACCAAGGATGAACACGTCACGATTAACGGGTGAGTGGGTTTATTCACATCATACCCGATTGGGATGATGAGCACTTCAGAACTGGAAAACCATTTCTATGTGGAATTTTAACATCACACCTAGTTGGAGTGATTTGAGAACTATGCAGAAAATTATTTACCGGTTGTAGGTAGAGAGTTCATACTCGATTGGTATGATGGACTTCCTAGAAGGAAGTAGAAAATTCGCTTACCGATTGTAAGCGGAGATGTCATCACACACGGTTGGTGTGATGGATAGAAAGTTTATTTTGTTAGAAGTGTTCTCCCCTGATAGTGTGCCAATGCTTAAAAATTTTGGGAGACCTTGATGAGAGCTAGAACATCATGCTCGATTTTGGAAAATCACGTACAGTGGGCCCAAGGCCAGTTGGCACAAGCGGGAGCTCGTAAACAAACATGATCTATTTATGCCATGAAAATTCTCAATGAATGGAATGTGTGATTTTGCCATGGTTCCAAGATAGGATCAACATACTCGATGGACTGGCAGTAGTGCGTCAATGCTAAGTCGACGGACCGGTCTAGATAAACATCTGCAAGTCGATTGGAGGGTCAGGGTCATTGGACCATTGGCACCAAAGATAAATGGCATTCTGGAAAAATTATTGTTTATGCATGTACTTAAGGTTCAGGACCATCCTAGGGGCTACTAGACGACATGGTGGAGATAAGGGCAGTTTGTCATGCCAGCAATTAGGGAATATCGATGTAAATTCATGCGTATGAGACCGGAGTGTGGTCAAGATGAGGTCTTCATCCTCATATGGACACAAAGTATTTTTGTGTTTGATGGTTGAACATCGGAGATATTCACTTAGATTCTAGGTAGAAGTTAGGGACTTCTATTAGGGTGGATGGTAAACATGCTCCGATCCATAAGTGGGTACAGTTGGCGTAACTACATCTCGCAAAAGGGATGTGTTATTTGTCAAACACACCTAGTATGGAAATGGGAAAGAAGTTTTGAAAACATTGTAAAGGATTTGAGAATCCTAGGAAAAGAATTGGTAAACCTTGGAAAAAGGACTTGAAAACCGAAATTTCAAGAAAAGCATTCTTAAATGAAATAATGAGTCTAGCACACTCCAATTAAAATTATTTTTGTGAAAACTCTCACCCAACATTCATTCATTGAGTTGTGGAACTCACCCTCTCCCTTTACCTCCTTTTCAGGTAACTAAGGGAAAACCCAGATAAAGCTGAACCTACAAGACATGTATGTAAGGTTAATGTATTCAGTTTTGATTAATGTTATTCTAGAAGAGATACAAGTGAAAAGGATGACTTACTCACCGCGGTTTACAGAAGGGGAAAACCCTTAATATACAAGGAGTGGCGGGTTGTTCATGGGGATTCGACCAAACCAGGTCGAGGAATACTACCAAACGAAAAGAGGGATAAAGTTATATGAACCCCTGAAAGATTGGAAAGTTAAGAACAACCATTATGGAAGTGTTCTAAAATTTAAAATGGTCAAAGACATGTTCTAGAGTATGTCATGCTGTAAGGGGCATGTAAGCCCAATAGTCCTGAGGAAAAATGTGACTCAAGTAAGGAAGAGTGAGTTGGCAAGCATGACAAGGTCATACATAATTTTGACTAAAGTTGTAATAAATGACGAATGAAGGAAGGTTCAAAATAGGACGAAGGGGTAATAACACTAAAACCTGTGAAAACAAGTACGTAATACTCAAAAGAATATCGAGCTAAATGTTTAAATGATAAAGAGAATAACTAGATATTGGAACAATTGGGCATCTTGGAACTCTTAATCCTGAAATCTTGAGAAATAACCTCAAGGGGAAGACTCTTGCCCTAAGCAAAAGAAGATGTAAACCTAGGGATGTACCTTCGAACTCGTGGGTAAGACATATTAGTTATGATAAACTCCTTGAAGTGAGTAAACAATGTAAAGGAAAACAAATTCCTTAACTGTGTTATTTAAAGTGGGTTAAATGAAAGGACAACTAAAGTGATAGGATGCCCAAGTTGACATTAAGGGAAGTTTATCTCAGAGTAAAAAAATGTTGGTTAAGTTTAGGGCACAAAACTCTTAAAAGGAGGGGGGGATTTGTAAACCCCACCCCTTCAGGATAAGAAAACTAGGGAAAGAGCCGGTCAACCCAAGAGAGAGAACCGAACTAGTTCACAAACCCTAACCGTTATAGAAAGGACAAATTGGGAAATTTACAAGTCCCGAGTGACCTAAAGAGTCATAAAAGTCATGGAAAAGGGCTTTGGGATGAATTGGAAGAGAAAACCAAACCGGTTCAGGTGAACCGGACCTGAACTGGATTGAACTAGTTTGAACCACCAATGAACCGGTTTCTAAATTAATTTTTCTAGGTAGCTTAAAATATTCAAATTGGAGAATTGGGGCCAGTATTGGATAGAGAATGAATTTAGATAAATTTAGAAATTTTTAATTTTGAAAAACTCGGTCGAAAGGGGCCTGAACCGACTGGTTTAATCATTGAACCCGGTTCAGACCGGTCCGATCCGGTTTGGAATAGTGTAGTCTTCTTCCTTTAGATGATAGCAGTATTCACTTGTTGGAAAAATGAACAATGCCGGCGAAGGTGAGAAGTCTCTGTTCAGGGTGTTTCATGCAATGAATTAGTGCCATAAAGGTGCCAAACAGACAGCTAGAGAGTCCCTGAGCTCCCTATAAAAAGAGCTCCACTCGATTCATTCTCTCACACCTGAAAACTCCACTCTCTCTCAACTAATCAATTTTTCGGTGAAGTTCGAACTAGACTTTGACATTGAGGTATTTCTGAGCCTTAGAAGGTGAGGTCGGGTTCCTTATATTCGGGGAGAAGTAAGCTATCTGACAGTAGTTTCCATTTAATCCGAGGATCAATGGAGAAGCGCCAACGTAATCAAACAGTGAAGCAGCTCCGACAGATCGAAGCTGCCCTATTTCGTCCATGCTGAAATCGGCCGAATTTAGCCCTCCTCCAGCCAAACCAAGCTCTCTAAGCATCCCCACAGCCCTTAAACAACTTCAACTAAGCTAAAATGTAAGCCAATTTAGCCCTCCTTAATCGTTGTAGGTCGGAGGTAGAAAGAGAAACTACATAATTTCACTAACAAAATTCTCCTTCAATTCATGGTCAATTATAGCAAAATCTTGATCTTAGTAGATACCTCAAGAAGATTTCGAAGCTTTCGAAGTTTTCTCAATAGAGAGATCAGACCACCGCATCCCCAACGGTAAGCTTTCGAAGCTTTCTCTCTCTACGATTAGTTTTCTGGTGAACCTCCGTTTGAGCTCAATTCGGACCCAAATGACGTTAATCAAAGCTCAATTGAATCATATGGAAGTGTAAGAACTGATCCATACCATGAATTGTATCGATTAACCCCGATTGAATGGTCAATTTGATAAAATCAAATTCAACCAGTTTGAAAGGGGGAAATTGGGGAAATTCATAAAATTGAGGGACCAAATTGTAATTTCACAAAATTTATGGCCAATTGGCCATAAAAAGGATGTTGGAGGACCAATTGATTGATTTTTTAAATTAATTGGGGTCAAATTGGCATTTTTGTAAAGTAGGGGCAAAATGGTAATTTTTGAAAAGTTGGGGACCAAATTGAAAATTCTGAAAACTTGAACCCCTTAAACAATCTTGAGTAAATTGAGGACCCAAAGTGAATTTTTGGAAGTTTCGGAACTCAATTTAGAGAAAACTTAGTATTTGGGACCTAAAGTGCAATTAACTGATGCTCTGATCCACAAGTGGGTGCAATTGGCATAATTGTATTTCACGAATGTGTGTGTACCCTTCCTGATGAAGAATGTGTGTTGTTTGTGATACATACCTAATATGAAAATGGGAAAGAGGTTTTGAAAACCTTGGAAAGGATTTGAGAATCCTTGGAAAAAAATTGGTAAACCTTGGAAAAACATCTTGAAAACCAGAATTTGAAGAAAAGCATTATTAAATGAAATAAGGAGTTTGGCACACTCTGATCAAAATTGTTTTTGTGAAAATTCTCATCCAACATCCATTCATTGAGTTGTCGAACTCACCCCCTCCCTTTACCCCCTTTTCAGATAACCAAGGGAAAACCCACTTAAACTTGAACTTGCAAGACGTGTATGTAAGGTTAATGTATTCAGTTTTGATTAATGTTATTCGAGGAAAGATACATGTGAAAAGGACGCCTTAGTCCTCGCAGTTTAGAGAAGGGGAAAACCCTTAATATACTAGGAGAGTGGCAGGATGTTCATGAGGATCCGACCAAACCAGGTCAGGGCCTAACATGAAGAAAGGAAGAGAAAGGGGAAGAGAGCTGAGGAAGCCCCTCCACCATGTAGATAATGAAGGACCCACGTAGGAGTTGATGTCCGGATAACCTATTATTGGTGTGGAGGAATAAGACACATGGTGAGGAGATGTCCCACGCCACAAGGATTGATGGCAATACACCCTAAGAGAAGTACCTCCCCGACTACTGGGATCCGAGGGGATGAAGGACAGGAGACCGCCCCAAGAGCTACAACCCCAAAGGAGGATTTCAAACACACTCTAGAGAGAGTTCATTAGGATCCTAGAATAGTGCTTTCGATCCTTTCTTTTAACTATCTCACATAGAGGGAAAGAGGTCCCCAAATGTACTATGTAGTATTATGTTCCCAATAAATAAATTTCAAGTTTCCATAAACTCCTGTCCAATCATGATCTCGTGCCTCAGAACAAATAAGGAACAAAAAGGACAAACCTCAAATAAGAAGGGTCAAAGAACTAAGACCCAAAAATTTTGCTGACCTATTTAAAACTTAGGAAGGACAAAATACACCTTTTGATCCCCTAGACTAGGAGGTCAAGTACCCCGACCTCCCCTAAAAAGGCAAGCCTATAATAAGAGGAGGTAGGACCATGTGTACAGCTAAACCCAAAGAACGGGTGAATGAGGAGGCAACAACAAAGGAGACAATAACCTTAGTGGGATAGGTAAGGTAACCATAACCAGGAAACAAAGGAAGGAATTTTCGAGGAGAGAGGAATCTTGGAAGAGTACACCCACTAACTAAGAAATGATGAACATCAAGACTAGTCTCTAACCCCACCTACCTAAGGAAACCTAGGATCAGGTATAATCGAGAGTGCACAAGACAAGGATGAGAACTAGAAGTTCCTTGGGTAGAAACATGAAGTTACTGATGGCAAAGTGTAACCTACTTTGGAAAAGTAGAGGAGCCAAGTAGGATTACAAACTCACCTAGTGAAAGTAGGCAACTAGTAACCATGGGATAACGAAAGGAGACTAAACAACGCCCTAAGAAGGACCGAAAAGGTGGTGACAACCACACCCTAAAGAAGGTGATAGGATGGGTGTTAAGGACAAGTGAATTTGAGAGACAACTGTCTCGAGACAATTGGACAAAGAAAGCAATAGGAACAAGGCAATTGAATGAACCAACCCTCATGAGAATCACATATTTAAACCTCGACAGAGAAGGGGGAAGGGAAAAGGTCAAACGTTGGAAAAAGAAGGGTGAAGGAAACCCTTAGAGAAGTCAATGGTCAAAAGAGATTGACGACCACCCTCGAGCCACAAGCAGAAGCAAGCGAGTTCCCGTAAAGCGATCATGAGATCTCGAAACAAGGAGGATTTGAACTTCCCCAAATCAAGTATAGATGTAAATATTTCAAGTAGGAATAAGGAAAGGGTACAAAGGGAGGGTGAGCAGAAAAGGATAGGCATCAAAGAATATCATGAAATTTATTAAAGGCCTGATTCCCCCAACAACGAACGCAAAGGGAAGTGTACCCATAGCCCAAGGAGCAAAGCTAATCCCAACGAATGGGTAGTAGTATGATAACCTTAGATGATGCTGTAACAAGTGGGATTGGGTGGAATACTAATAATAAGGAAATATAGAGAAGGATATCCAAGAAATCTTGGAGAGTGAGCCCTTCAACTAAGAAGTGATTAAGGGAAACCTTAAAGAAAGGATGAGAAGATGAACGCGAAACTCAACGGATGGAAAGAAATCTAAACTTCAAGGTACAAGAGTAGGAGATAAAACCTACGAAGGGAACTCATTAGGGTGACATCAAGGAATGGACAAATAATCCATGAGAGATTAATTCGGAATGACAGAACCGTAAAATGGTCACGAGCAATTAAGGATGGATATGACAAAAGGAAGTCCTTAAGTAAGGATGTTGTTAGGCATGAGGGAGGACTGAAAGGAAGAAACCCACTGGTATGTCGGTAGGTCGAGGAGCGGATGGGAAACCCAATAATTGGAAACAAAGAAACCAAATAAGGAAGTGATATATGAATGGAACAAAGGACCAACATAGGACAAGAAGGAGATAATACCAAAACCTGGGAATACGAGTACAAAATGCTCAAATAGACACTAAGCTAAGGGTTTCAGTAATCAAGGACACAAATAGACTTGGGGACGATCGAACATTCTAGAACTCCTAGTTCCAGACAAAACCCTCAAGAGGAAAGGTCTAACCCCAAACGATGGGAAGCATTGGACTTAAGATATTACTTGGAAACAGGGGTAAGGCAAGTCAAAGTAACTAAGTTCAATGGAGTAATTGAATGAGAAAAAAGGAGTAACTAGAGCGATAGGATATCATATCAAACCCCAAGTCGACAACAAGAGAATTCATTCCGATGTGAAGGATGGATGACTAAGTTTTGAAAATAAAACTCCTAAAAAGAGGTGAGAATTGTGAAAGTTGTCCCCCAGACCAAGTAAATAGGGGAAAGAACCTATGGTTTTGAGAAAACCAAGCCAAAAAAGGAACCAAAAATGGTAAAGAATGGTTAAAATGGGAAATTGGAAATACCCAAGTGACCAAAAATTCACAAAAATTATAGGAAAGAAGCATGAAGTAAATTGAATGGGAGAACTTGACTGGTTTGGGGTGAACCATACCTAAATCAGACTTAATCGGATAGAACCATAGTGAACCGGTTTAATAATTCATTTTTCTAGGTGGCTTTAAAATATAAATTTGAAAAATTGAGGCCATCATTAGATAGAAAATAAATTTAGATGAATTTAAAAAATTTTAAATTTTAAAAAACTAGTAGAATTGGAACTGAACAGACCGATTTTCGAATTTGGGTCTCCGAACCCAATCGGACTGGACAGTTTCTAAAATTGCCCAACAACCCCTCCCTATAGAAATTCCCCGAGAAGCTCAAACAGTTCCACCTAGACTAAGCTCGGAATATCAGAGACTGTATGAGCAGTTCACCCAAGTGTTTGGATGTTCTAACCTCGCCCCTGAGGTGGACACCAACTCTCGAGCTAAACTTGAGGAAGTACAATCTCATCCCTCTCCTACTAATATTCCTCCTCTAGTTGAATAATTACAATACAGTCAGATTCTACCTATGCGATCAAAAGGAAGTACCCATGGCTTGCTAAATTTAATTGGGTCCTTGAGAATAAAAAAGAAAAAAAGATAGTGAGATAGGCAAATTATAATTATAAAATATCAAGGCATGGGAAATGAGAGAAAAGGCGGTGATATTTGCAGGAGGGTACGTCTGGCCAGAGGGAAAAGCTAAAAAGGCACCAAAGGGATGAGAACTTGCTGAATTTTGCAAGAGTTCTCTAAGCTTTATGGTATTAAGCATCAGCCTCTGTTCTGTTTTGGCAATCCCCCAACCTGTATCCCAAAGGAGACTTTATTCTATCTATCAGTTGATTTCTTCAAATTAGTGGTGAATGATTTTCAGCTGTATTCACATCTTTGAATTACCTTAAACGGGCTCCAAATTATCCTTTGATTAATAAGCAGGTGTAGTCATATTTTTCCTGCTTCCTCCAAGGACCTTGCTTATTTGTATTGTTTTGAACTACAGAATAATCTGATCCAGGAATGCTATTATCAGTTTCTCCACCCAAATTGAAACCAATCTGATTAATGGTCCATGGACAGTGAGGAATTAGGTGTCCATCATTAGCAAAAGCAGCAGCGCCCGGGCCTGCTCATATTACTTTATGTCCATTGGTTATTTATCAGCAACTTGCATGAGCCGTGTAAACACCCCCAGCAACCATCAGTTTAAAAATGGTAAAAGCATGTCGTTCTTTACTAGATCCAAAAAACTCGTGACACGAACAGGATAACAATAAGCTTCTGGATAAACATCTGCATTCTCCGAGCTGATAATTAGTTTCTCAAGTGAACCAAGTATGATTGAGCAAAAAAAAGGTAGACCAAGTGTACGGATAATGTACCTACCTTGATTCATGAACTCTTCAAGCAGAAACACACCCCTATCAGCATCCTGATTCAAGATATAAATACTTCAGGAGGAGAAGGGAGCAGCCTCATTTATCTACATCAAATTCGATTGGCCCTGTGTGACCAGTACTTACCATCTTGTTGGTATGTGCAAACTTTGTGTAAAAGAGTTGAACAAAAAAACATCCATTCAAATTAATCAACAAGGCAAGTGAACTAATTACGATACAAAATTCTCAACCTTAGTCATGATAAACTAAGGTTCGACTTGCTAATATCAGGCAGCTATCAGATTCGTTCCAACAACTCCCACTAAGAATCTAACATGTCCTGCAATTCATGGCTTTTGGGATTGAGACAAAGGCAAAATCTCATTTCCCAACAAGGTGCAACTCAATGCCACCAAGGTGGAGATGGTCTCATGCTCCTATGCGATCTTTGTGATTATCCTCACAATTATTGTGTTGGTCTTGAAAGGGAGGTCCTGCATCATGGCACTGCCTTGTTAAACCACATATAGGATTATTAAGTTTATTAGTATGCAAAGCTCATATTGATTATACTAAAAGTGCAATAATCTAATTTCCAGGCCATAAGGATTTCATGGACATTGTAATGAGCTCCTCCACACATACAATTTTGGCTACATGTGGTATTGACCACCAGAAAACCGAGGTCCACACAGGCACTCTACCATCACCACCCCACTAGGATGTATGCATTGAGCAGTAGTGGCAACCGGACAAACAAGTTTTATCAGAGAACTATGTCCTGCATGTTTGGATGTTTATGTGAGTGATGTGATAGAATGTATCATAAAAACGAGATCAAGGCAGTGGCTGAGTATAGGTATCTAGTTCGACATTAATAATTCCATAGCAGAGATTCCTGCATCTCTATGCGACACCTTTCACTCTTTAGCTAGGCATTTTTAGAAAAAACTGGAGGAAAATCTCGTTTGGCTTCGTTGCCCATATGGATATTTGGCTTGTGCTCTACCTCGTAACACCCATTTTATTCAGTCAAATAGGTAATACTTTGATAAATCTTGATAAACTTTCAACACTTTCATATAAATTTCATAATTACACTTGATTTTCATCTTCAATCGATATCATTATTTTATGCCCCATTTACTAGATAGAAATTATCGTACAGATGAAATTGAAATCATAGTAATTTATAAGTTGACAAAAAAGAAATGGATAAATTATACACACAACACAAGTAGAGTACAGTACACCCATTCACTCCTAGACCTTATTTTCTCAGCTCGCTATTTTAAACAACACATAATATTGATTATTCCTTCAAATACATATTTAAAACATTTCCATGTTGCAGAGTTATATGTGCAACCATATCAATCTCAGCTCTCATTCGGCATAAAGTTAGTAATAGATATTCATTCTCACTTTTTATAGTTAACTCAATAAGCATGGGAGAACTTTCATGCTTTACCAAGTATTAGCTTGTGAGCTTTACCAAGTACTAGCTTGTGAGGATGATGGGAAAACTTTACTATGAGAAACTCAATTATAAAATGTAGGACATGAATACCAAGAAATACTGATGAATTTAAGAGTGCCATACCCGGTTCCGTGGGACGCTCATCGTCTAAATGAATGCACAAGCCAAAGATGTCAAAATACTTTGAACAAAATGGACGTATAAACGCCTCTCTAATATCATCATCCCATCAATTTCCTCCAACCCCAGCAACTTATCTGCAGGTAAAGCATTGGGAAATTGTTAGAAAAGCAAGGATGATCACATTTACAGGTTTCAGAGCTCGACAGATAAACATCCTTACATAAACATAAAGTAATGCATTTTAATACAGAAAGAGAAACAAGTTATTCTTCATTTCTCATATTCTAACAGCCCTATCGACATCAAACAATAGTAAAATGGCACTCAACATAACAACTAATCAGCTTTTGTTCTCCAGTAGAGTATATTTGTATTTACAAAATTATTGTTAGCAGAAATCTCTCCAAGTAGAAAATCGAGCAATCCCCCATTTTAAACTGTTAGCATAGGATAGAAAAAGAGGGAAAATTACAAGATTGAGCTAACTTCGAGAGAGACGGGTGCTCCATGAATCAGCATCCATAGCTCTCCCAGCTCCCAAATCGAAGTTCACTGAGGAAAACCCAACTTTCCACAGATATCACGAGCAAGAACCAAAGTCGATCCCGCTCAGCTACTATGACAAGACGGTGAAACCTAATTGTTCCCTAAAATATTCCCGAAATTAGACGATGGGTGGTCACCAGGAATGCAAGCAAGGGTATGTGTGTGAGAGAGCGAGCACAAGAGAGAGAAAATGATTATTGGATATCTTCCATATTATACCTAAATTAATGTCGGTCAAATTAACGTTATCCAAACCATTGACAGTTTTGGCCAAATAAGGAACATATATATAATTGTAGTGAGTAGGCAGGAATTAGTGAAAAGTAGGCATTCGACATCATGTAATCATCGCTACGTCCTGTTTCCGGTGCCATTGGTTGAACGCCCTGTCACAGCGGTCCCATGATCAGAGCATCACTAGCCTTAACTTGATCCCAAACTAAATGGTTGGGGGTTCATGTTGTGCACCATTGGGCTCAGAATAATGACCTGAAGTTGATTAATGAAAGAATCATTTATTAAAAACATACCCACTAAACTTATAATAATCGAGAACTCTATAAATCCGAGAAAGAAGAAAGAAGAGTGATGTGTGAAAATCAAATATTAGTATGAATATCAAATTTCAATTATGGGTTACACTGTGTTACTTAACAACTTAATCTCTTTATTTTCCTCTTTGTACATCAAATTAACACCCCCTTTTCTCCGGATGCAGATTTATGGATGCTTTGGGAAGTAAGAGTAGCTGGTTGAACTTACCCTAATACATGCATAGGCAACATCAACGACCTGCTGAATATCCCTTACTTGGTAATAACATAGATAGCATATATGATTCCAAGGATATAACCCAAAATTGTCAGCAGTAGACAGATCCAAAACTCAGCCAGCAGCACATATTCAGACATGTTTATACGGTGTTCATAATAAAGCCCGAGAGCTTAGCGTACGGACTCCAGCAAATAAAGCAAGAGATCTTAACGAGTATCCAATTCTGCAGATTATGCATAGATACACTTTCGGAAGGCATGTGTGAGCGAGTGCGGACATACGCTCCTTAAAGTCGTACTTGAGGAAGTCCCCTAGAGGTGGCAAGAGGATGGCCTAGAGGATGTGGATGAAGGTGAGTGTCCTTTCGTCCGTCATGATCTTCTTCGACTCCACCACGATAGTCTTCTTCTTATCCTTGTGATCCTCTTCAAGAGGTAATACGTCGAGAGAAAACTACAGAGCAGGCAGCGGTTGGAAATTATGTAGGAAAGAGCTTTTCAAACTAGGATGGGTTAGATTGAAACTCAGAAATAAATGTGGATATAACTCATGAAGGGTTATATTAGAGGTAGAAAAGCTTGAACTTGGCTGTTTCAGAAGCAGAGCACATATCGCTTAATCAAGCTGAACACGTCCCGTTCAGTATTAGAGATATATTAGGTTAAAAATGGTAAAAGCATGTCGTTCTTTACTAGATCTAGAAAACTCATGACACGAACAGGATGACAATAAGCTTCTGGATAAACATCTGCATTCCCTCGAGCTGATAATTAGTTTCTCAGGTGAACCAAATATGATTGAGCAAAAAAAGGTGGACCAAGTATACCGATGATATACCTACCTTGATACATGAACTCTTCCAGCAGAAATACACCTCTATCAGCATGCTAATTCAAGATATAAATACTTCAGGAGGAGAAGCGAGCAGCCTCATTTATCTACATCAAATTCGACTGGCCCTGTCTATCCAGTACTTACCCTCTTGTTGGTATGTGTAAACCTTGGCTAAAAGAGTTGAACAAGAAAACATCCATTCAAAGTAATCAATAAGGCAAGTGAACTGATTACAATACAAAATTCTCAACCTAGGTCATGATGAACCAATGTTCAACTTGTTAATATCAGACAGCTATCATATTCGTTCCAACAACTCCCACTAAGAATCTAACATGTCCTGCAATTCATGGCTTTTGGGATTGAGACAAAGGCAAAATCTCATTTTCCCAACAAGGTGCAACTCAATGCCACCAAGGTGGAGATGATGATCTCATCTTTGTGATTATCCTCACACTTATTGTGTTGGTCTTGAGAGCATCATGGCACTGCCTTGTTAAAATCACATATAGGATTATTAAGTTTTTAGTATGCAAAGTTCATATTTATTATACTAAAAGTGCAATAATCTAATTTCCAGGCCATTAGAATTTCAAGGACATTGTAATGAGCTCCTCCAGACATACAATTTTGGCAAACAAGTTTTATCAGGGAACTATGTCCTGCATGTTAGGATGTTTATGTGAGTGATGTAATAGAATGTTTCATGAAAATGAGATCAAGGTAGTGGCTGATTTTAGTTCGACATTGATAATTCCACAGCAGAGATTCCTGCAGCTCTATGCGACACCTTTCACTCTTTGGCTAGGCATTTTTAGAAAAAATTGGAGGAAAACCTATTTTGGCTTCCTTGCCCTTATAGATATTTGGCTTGTGCTCTACCTTATAACACTCATTTTATCTAGTCAAATAGGTAATATTTTGACAAATCCATAGACTTTTAACACTTTCATATAAATTTCATAGTTACACTTAATTATTTTTATTTTCAATCGATATCATTTTTTTATGCCTCATTTAATAGATAAAAATCATCATACAGATGAAATGGAAATAATAGTAATTTATAAGTCGACAAAAAGGAATTGGATAAATCATACACACAATCTAAATAGGTTGTATTACAATATGTTCTAGTATTTGTATTTCATGATCTTCTATCTTTATATATTTTTATATAAAATATAGATTATATTCCTATATAATAAAAATATAATTAAATATATAAATTATAAAGAATAAATTCAGTATTTAGTTCATCTTTTTCATTGATTCTTCCTTTTGACAATAAATGAATAGATTTCTTCTTTACAGGTTTAAAGATAATAATTTATTCAAAATATTTTGACATTAATTACACTTAACATTCTCTTTACTCAGTTTTTTTATTCATTTTTAATATGATATACATGTTAATAAATTTATAATATATTAAATTAAATACAAATACAAATTTTTTATATATTTTTAATTTATAATAAAATAAAATAATTACAATATATACTTATTGCATATGAGAGTAAGTACTTATTTAATCCTACAATTAATATCACGTCCTTTGTAAACCATAAATATAAAAAAAAATTTATAAATTATTTATATTTAAAATTAAATATATTATATTATTTGTAATTTATTTAGTAAAGAATAACCTATATTATTTATATAATATTATATATATCATTAATAAAAAAGAAACTTAAAATTCTAGCAAAAATGTAATATTATCAAATCAAATAATATTATAACAAAGTAATTATCTTAATAATGTGTGACATTGTTGAAGTTCAAACCTGAATTAAAAAAACAAAAAAATAATAAATAAGAAATATAATTATTTAAATATATGCATATAATATATTATAAAAATAAAACTATTAAATTTAAAGTAATTATAACATAAATAACTTATTAAAAGTTATTTTTAAGTTACATTAATAATATTTTAACCTTTTTTAAAAATTATATAAATAACTTTTACATATTTCTAATTTTTAAGTATTTATAATATTCGAATATAGATTAGTTTGAAATTTAATGTATTTTATGAATACCATTAAATAATTCTTGTATTATAACTGAAATAAATACATTTTATATTTAATAGCATACATTCACATAATATAATAATATAATGACCATAGCCAACAAAATTATATATTACACATATTATATTTATTTATAATTTTTAGAATATTATTATTATTATTTATATTTATCAACATAATTATATATTATACATATTATATTGTAATAACGTTCAAATTTATAAAAAAAATCATCATTATTAACTTAATTATAATAATTATTTAATAATAATAAATAATTAGAAAATAAAATAAAATATAAAAATAAAATAATAAATCATTATAATATTATTTTGATAATAAATGAAAATAAACAAACAAATAAATTTTAAATATACCTCATTTAAGACAACCTAATAATACCATACTATTTTTAAGAATATTATTTTTATCGTAATCTTAGAAAATTATGAAATTATTATATTTAATTTATATAAATTAAACATTTTTTATATACACTTATAAAAGTATTGAAATAAATGAACAGTTTTATTATTATACAATTATATAAGATATAATTTACCGTAATAATTGAATTGTATCTATTTTATATTTGATAGTTAAACTAAATTCATATAATGTAGTGATGATAATAGTCAATTTGTAAATTGAGTTAAATAAAAAATATATAATTTAAAAATTATTATTTTTATTTAATAAATTTAAATTTAACAATTAAAATATATAATTAATGTATATATGCACTATAATAATTTTATGATATATTAAATAAAATAAAATATATATTTAATGCATTTTTCATTCGTAATTTAGAACTATTTTATAAGGACATATTAAGCTAAACCGTGAAATATAAATAAAAAATTATAAATTATTTATATTTAAAATTATATATATTATATTATTTGTACTTTATTTTTTTTACTAATATATGACCTATATTTTATATATAATATTATATATTTTTTATTAATAAAAAATTTAAAAATTATAGTAAAAAATACAATACTATCAAATAAAGCCTAGTGTAATCAAATAATAATATAATAAGAAAGTAATTAAAAAAATAAACAGAATAATGAATAAAATATATAATTATTTAATTATATACATATAATATATTATAAAATTAAAATTATTGAAATTAAAATAATTATAACATAAATAACTTATTACAAGTTTTTTATAAGCTATCTTTATAATATTTTAGCAATATTTATACAAATAAATTTTACCTATTTTTAATTTTAAAGTAATTATAATATTGGAATAGTTAATATTTTTAAAATTATATAGGAAAATTAAATGATAATATTGTTTTATATACTATTTATTTATTAAATTATTTTATATTTATTTTTTAATATATAATATATTATTATTAACTTAAAAGTAAATTAGTTTTATTTATTGCATAAACTCTTATCCCACACTTATAATAAAAATTATAAAACATAAAATAATATTTTATCCTTAAAATAAAAAATATAGAAAATATATATTTTATATAAATATAGAAATATAAAATAATTATATTTTATATTTTCTTAATAATATTATAATTGTAGTAGTTAACAAATATTATTGTAATATATATATATATTGATATTATTTGAGATTTTAATTTTTTATCTAAATTAACATATAATATATTAATAAAATTAATTAGATATAATTATAAATTGAATAATTTAAATATTATTAACTATTAATTTAACTTATATAAGATAAAAAAATCTAACGAAAATATTAATTATCTAATTACACTATATTTCAAAAATATTCACCTCCAATTTCCATTATGTTTAAATTATTTAATAAAGTAAGAAAATTATATGGGGCATAAGTAGAAAAATAGGTTAATAAAATAGATAAATAAAAATTTATACTAAAATAATACGCAAAAATATAAAGTAATTAACGAAAATTACTAACCAATTCCCCTACCTGAACTTGATTTGGTCAATATATGAGACAATTATAAATATCTAGAAAATTGACTATTAAAATAAAATTAATATTTGGTATAAAATTTTATTCTAAGTAAAATTTAGTTTTATTAAATTAGTAAATTAAAAAATTTTAAATTATTATTTAAAGATCAAATAAAATGTGATATTAATATATATTAATAAAATAAAAATAAAATTATGAAAATAAAGTAAATATGAAATTTTATATTTTTCTAAATTTTTTATATTACAAATACAATATAATTAGGTTGTACTGTGTAGAGCATATTAAAATTTTATTTATTTATTTATTTTTATCATTATTGCATTATTATTTTATTTTATTTTTATTTTTGAGTTTTCTTTATTTTATTATTTTTATCATTATTTATTATTATTAAATAATTATTATAATAGAGTTCATATCGATAATTTTCTTATTTTTTATAAATTTGAATTTGAATGTATAATACATATAATATGTATTCATGTTGATAAATATATATTATAATAATAATGATGTAATAATAATAATATAAATAAATCAACAAAAAATATAATGATTAAATAAATAAAAAATATATTAAAATAATAATAATAATAATAAAATAATAATTTTAGAAGTACAAAAAATATGAAAAAAGGGTTATATTCATTTAATTTGTATAAGTTAAATTTAATAATATCGTATATTTCTAAATGTATCTCAAAAAAATTATTTTTAAAACTTATACAAATATAGTCAAATTGTTTTAAACATACAATTTTAAAATTTTATTTGTTTATTCACTTTTATTTGTTATCATTATAATATTATTATTTATTATTTTATTTTAATTTTTTGAGTCTTTATTTATTTTATTTTATTTGCTTATTATTTATTATTGTTAAATAATTATTATAATGAGTTGATAATAATGATTTTTTTATTTATTATAAATTTGAATTTCCCTATAATATGATATATAATATATAATTATTTTGAAAAATATATTATAATAATAATGATACAATAATAATATAAATAAATTAACAAAAAATATAATAGTTAAATAAATAAACTATATAAATAGTGTAATATTATTTGAAATTTTATTTTTATATTAATTAATATATAATATATTAATAAAATTTGCTGGATATAATTTTAAATTAAATAATTTAAAAGTTTTAAAATGAAATTGACTATAAAAATAAAATTAATATTTGTTATAACATTTTATTCTAAGTAGAATTTAGTTTTATTAAATTAGTAAATTAAAAAAAATTAAAATTATTATTTAAAAGATCAAATCAAATGTAATATTAATATATATTAATAAAATAAAAATAAAATTATGAAAATAACGTAAATATAAACAAGTCACTAGTTACAATAAATAATCAGTTACAAATAAAAAATAATTAATAATTAATATAAATTTAATTTAAATTTATACTAAACCGTTAAAAAATAAGCTGGTATTAAATGATAGTGAAAGAATACTAGACTAATTGAGTATAGGATAAGTAGCTAATTTTTTAAGTAATGTGAACAACAACTTCGTATTTTTTTCGATAACTAGCCAGTTATAACTTATTTATTAAAATCTAAACACTGGCTGATCCGAGTATATAACTTATTTATTTTATATTTTAAATAAACTAATTATTTTTATTAAAAGTATACTTTACTCTTTTATATTCTAATTTTTAAAAATTACTTTAATTTATATTTTTCTAATTTTTTTATTATATCCCAAAAAAACTCTTATAAATACAGTATCATTAGGTTGTATTATAGAGTATATTAAAATTTTATTTGTTTATTTATTTTTATTTTTATTATTATAGCATTATTATTTAATATTTTATTTTGAGTTTTCTTTATTTTATTATTTTTCTCATTAATTATTATTATTATTAAATAATTATTATAATAGATTTCATATCGATAATTTTCTTATTTCTTATAAATTTAAAGGTATAATATATATAATATATATTTATGTTGATAAATATATATTATAATAATAATGATGTAATAATAATAATAATAATATAAATAAATCAACAAAAAATATAAAATAAATAAAATATATATTAAAAAATTATAATAATAACAAAATAATAATTGTAGAAATATAAAAAAATATGAAAAAAGGTTATATTAATTTAATTTATATAAGCTAAAGGTAATAATGTCGAAATTTTCTAATCGTATCTCAAATATTTTTTTTAAAACTTATAAAATATAGTTAAATTATTTTAAACGAGCATATTAAAATTTTATTTATTTATATTTATTTGTTATCATTATAACATTACTATTTATTATTTTATTTTTATTTTTTGAGTTTTATTTATTTTTTACTTATTATTTATTATTATTAAATAATTATTATACTGAGTTGATAATGATGATTTTTTATTTATTATAAATTTGAACGTCCCTATAATATATAATTATACAATAATAATATATATAAAGCAACAAAAAATATAATAATTAAATAAATAAATTATATATTAAAAAATTATAATGATAACAAAATAATAGTTTTAAAAGTATAAAAAATATATAATTTTTCTTCCTCCATTCCTTTAATACGATAAGAATTTCTTTCTATCTCTATCGACCAGATTTTTTTCATACTGGCACACTTAGTGGTGGATTTTAAGAGAAGGAAAAAAGTAAATAAATATCAATTTAATCATTCCCAATAATCGAAAAATGCAGTGAATGGGAGCTATTGTACTGGTTTTCTCTCCATCATCCTATATTTCAATACTAACTGCAATAACCTCATTTACAATTTAAAAAAAAGTAATAAAACTTGTATTTTGAGAGTACCTTTTTCCACCAAATACAATTAAGTATTATAAAGTTAATAAAGTAATTTTATGTATATTAGAATGTTTTCAGCAAATTTAAGGAATAGGATGAGCCAATGTATACTTCTAAAATTTTATAGTATTTAAAAAAATATTTTATATATTAAAATTTTATTTTATTTATTAATTTTTCGTTATTATAGTTATAAAATTATGATTAATTTTTATTTAATTATTTTTCTCATTATTTATTATTATTAAATAATTATTATAATGAGATTGATAATAATAATTTTCTTATTTGTTATTATAATATGATATGTATAATATATAAACAAAAATTATAATGGTTAAAAATATAATATATTTTAATAAATTATAATAATAAAACAATATTGGTTTTAAAAGTAAAAATAATATGAAAAAAAGGTGATATTCATTTAACTTGTATAAATATTGTGATATTATTTGAAATTTTAGTTTTTTTTATCTTAATTAATATATAATAAATTAATAAAATTTGTTGGATATAATTCTAAACTGAATAATTTAAAAGTTTTAAAATATAAAATTTAACTTTGTAAAATCTTGACGGCAGAATATCGTTTGAATTGTAAAAAAATAATAAGAAAATGAAAATATAAAAAATGTAAAAAAAAGAAGAGAGTATTAAAATAAATAAATAAAAAATCAAACATTTAGTAAATAAGATAATGCGCAAAAAATACTTAGAAGTAGCTCACTCAAATGTCCGCGCCTATTCCACAATTGAATTAATTAATATAATATATAATTATGAAAATTTATATAATAAATAAAGAAGAAATAAAAATCTAAAATTAAGATTAATTATAAAATTTTATTATAAATTTTAAGAGAATTAAGGGTTATTTAACGAGTAAAATAAAAAAATTCAAAATTATTATTTAAAATACTAAGTTAGTTGAGGTTAATATAAAACGGAATACATCATAAAACTATACACTTTTTTATAGTATGTATAAAAATATTTTAAAAATCTTATTTAATTATATTATTGTACTAAATAGTGATAATGTTTTTTTATATATAAATAGCATTTACTTTACATTTTAAATAATTTAATTTTATAAAATAAAATTTTATTATTTTTTTATATAAACAACTAAATAATAAAATAAAAAAGTAAAATGCTTATTAAAAGTACACTTTACTATTTTATATTCGCATTTTAGAAAATAATGTAATTTAATTTATAAGTTTCTAAATTTTTTATAATATGTAAAATAATAATTTTAAAACAGATAAAATATAGTATTATTAGATTGCTATATATTAAACTTTTATTTTTAATTTTTATCATTATAACATTATTATTATATAATTTTATTTATTTTTTAATTATTTATTATTATTAAATAATTATTATAATAAGGTCGATAATAATGATTTTCTTATTTTTTTATAAACTTAAACGTTATTATGATATAATGTATAATATATAATATATATTTTTATTATTTATTTTAAAATATATATTTACTTATATTTTTATTATATATGGATATAATCTATATTCGATAGAAAAATATATGAAAATAGAAGATGAAACACAAATATTAAAACTTAAAATTAGTTGGAGTAATTATATGTAAAAAATAATTTATAAATTTAAAATCGTTTTATAATACAAAATTAAAAAAGTTTTGAAAATATAAAAATAAAGTTGTTATTAGAGGATAAGAAGGTAATACACAAAGGAAAAAAATATTAAATAATTTGAAAATTTTGAGTTAATGGCTGGTATGACAATGAATTTGAAAAAGTTTGACTATATTAAATATTTCAAAATCCTTTATTTTTTTTAATATTTTAATATTTTATTTGAATGAGAATAAAATATATGTATTAAATTTTAATTTTTTTGAATAACTTCGTTAAATATATAGATAAATAAAAAATATATATTTTATTATTTAATATATATGGCATACAGTTTAACTATTTCAGATATTATATTATTTTAAATTTAATTTTCTCCTGTTACTCTCTTTATTTAACAATTTTTATAAATAACAGTGTTATTTATACGAATTTTTTTTTGTTACTAATATAAATATGTTGATTTACTTTACATTTTAAAAAATATAATTATATTTATTAAAAGTATAATTTCCTTTTTTATATTCTTATTTTTTTAAAATAATATACTTTAATTCATACTTTTCTAAATTTTGTTATAGTCTATCAAATAAATTATTATTTTATCATATTAACGTTTAAACTTAAATAAAAAATTATAATTATCAATACAGTGTAATAATTACTTAATAATAATAAATAATTAAAAAATAATAAAATAAAGAAAATTTAAATTAATAATAATAATATTATTATATTGATAACAAATTAAAATAAATAAACAAAAAAATTATTAATATATTTTATTTAAAACAACGTTATAATAATATACACTTAGAATGAGATTATTATATTTAACTTATACAAGTTAAATACTTTTTGTCATATATTGAATTAAATCTATTTTATATATAATGTATTCATATAAATAAGAATATAATGACAATTATAACCAACAACATTATATATTATATTTATTTATAATATTTATACTATTATTATAATAATAATATATATTTATCAACATAATTATATATTATACGCATTATATTGTAATAACGTTTAAATTTATAAGAAATAAAAATAATAATTACCAATCTTATTATAATAATAATTTAATAATAATAAATAATAAAAAAGCAATAAAATAAAGAAAACTCAATAATAAAACTAAAATAATAAATAATAATAATGTTATAATGATAACAACTAAAAATAAATAAATAAATAAAATTTTAATATATCAATATAATAATTTTTAATACGAGTTTTAAAAATATTTTTTACATATTATAATAAATAATTAGAAAAATAATAAAATAAATAAAAATAAAAACATAAATAATAATAATGTTATATTGATAACAAATAAAAATAAATAAACAACTAAATTTTAAATATAACCTATTTAAAACAACATAATAATATTATATTTTTACAAGTTTTAAAATTATTTTTTTGACATACGCTTAAAAAAGTATAACATTATTACATATAACTTATATAAATTAAATATTTTTTTGAAATACCCTTGTAAAAGTATAAAAATTAATATACAAATTTATTTATTCTCTTAAATATGTGAATTGCATGTAATATATATAAAAAATAAAAAAATTATATTTATTTATGTATTTAACTAAGCTGATTATATTTATAAGAAAAAAAAATTGAAATGGTGTTCATAACTATAATTCCAATTCAACTAAATAATAGAGTAAGATATTTTAAAAAATAAAGGTTTTTATTTAATGCGGGAACGTACACTTAGTTAAAAAAGTTAACAATAAAGAAAATAACTGAATGTAAGAATGATCACGTATTTTGAAACTCTTAATCTTGAAATTTTAAGTAAAAGATTTGAAAATGAAGAAATAGTGCTCGGGAAAAACGAAGAATGGATATTTAAGGATATGATCTCAAGTCTTCTAGTGAGAGATGTTTCGCTAAAATATGCTTCATGGAATGAGAAAGTGATATGAATAAAAAGAAAATTTTAAATATGTGATATAAGGGATAAACGAAATAACCGGGAAGGTTGTATATTGATAAACTATGAAATTTTCATTCTAGTACAAAAAGTGTGAAATAAGTTTTGGGGACAAAACTCCTAAAAGGAGTGAAGAGTTATAAACCCCGCTATTTGGAGATAAGGAAAAATGAGAAAAGAACTGGTCAAACCGAGTGAGAAAAACTAAATCGGTTCACAAACCAAATCATTAGGGAATGAGCAACTTGGAAAATTTACAACTTCCGAGTGACTCAAAGAGTTCATAAAAACCTTGGAAAAGGACCTTAGGACAATTCGGGAGAGGAATTCAAACCGGTTCAGGTGAACCGGATCTGAACCATATTGAGCCAACTTATGAACCGAGTCGGTTTATGAACCAGAACCGATAGAGGAAGGGAAAACTGAGAAATTTATGGATTTCAAGTGACCTAAAGAGTCACAAAAGTCATGAAAAAGGACTTTAGGATGAATGAGGGATGAAAACCAAACCAGTTCAGGTGAACTGGTTCCGAACTGGTTTAGATCGGTTTGAACCACTATTGAACCATATACTAAATTCATTTTTCTAGGTGGCTTAAAAATTTAAATTGGAGAATTCAGGCCACCATTTGATAGAGAATGAATTTAGATGAATTTTGTAATTTTTAATTTTGAAAAACTTGGTCGAATCGGGCCTCAACCGATCGGTTTAAGTTTTGAACTCGGTTTAGACCGATCCAGTTCGGAATAGTGTCATCTTCTTCCTTCAGATGGCAACACTGTTCACTCACCAAAAAATTGAACCAGTGCCGGCGAAGAGGAAATGTTTCCGTTCAGTACGTTTTATCCATCAATGACTATCATAAAGTGCCAAATGGACGGTCGACGAGTCCCCTAGCTCCCTATATAAAGAGCCCCTCTCCATTCATTCTCTCTACACCTGAAAACCTCACTCTCTCTCAATTACTCAGTTTTCTGGTGAAGCTCGAACCAAAGCTCCAATATAGGGTCTTTTTTGAGCTTTCTGACGAAGCTCTGTTTGAGCTCGTTCCGGCATCAAATCGTGCGATTCAAAGTGCAATTAAATCGTATAGTAGGAACTCCAATCTAACTTCAATTTCAATAATTAAACTCATTTGATCGGTCAATTTGATGAAATCAAATTCGACTTAGTTAGAATGTTGAAATTGGGGGAAAATTGGGGATTTCTAAAATTCGAGGGACTAAAATGTAATTTCATAAAATTGAGGGCCAATTGGGCATGATAAAGATGTCAGAGGACCAATTGGGCTATTTTTGGAATTTTTGGGGCAAAACTTACCATTTTTGTAAAGTAGGGGCAAAATGGCAATTTTGGAAAAATTGGGGACCACATTGGAAATTTGGGAAACTTGAACTCTTTTATGTGATTTTAAATAAATTGAGACCCCAAGGTGAATTTTAATAGTTTCAGGAGTCAAATTGGGGAAAAATCTGTATTTGGGACCAAAAGTAAAAGAAAAATAACTTTAGGGACCAAATTGCAAATATTTGAAAAGTTGGATATTTTGATTCATTCATAGTGAATGAAGGCCATCAAGCCAAATGATAATGAACAAGGATGTTCATACCGTGTGGGAACATGAGGTATCGGGAACGCTAGCAAAGATAAGCTAGCGTGGAGGCAAAACCGACTAAAAAAGAATACACTGCATTTATCGAGTGAGTGGGATTTTTATATAATACCTGGTTGGGATGATAAGCACCTCTAAAATGAAAACCCACTACCAAGTGGTATTTTAATCATCACACTTGAGAGGAGTGATGTAGAAATTACGCAGAAAAACTACTTAAAGGTTGTTAGTAGATCATACCCGTTTGGTATGATGAACTTCCTAGAAGGAAGTAGAAAACCCGCTTATTGGTTATAAGCGAAGATGTCCTCATACTCGATTGGTGTGATGGATGATTAAAAGTTTATTTCTGTCGGAAGTGCTCTCCCCTGATTGTGTGCCACTGCTTAAACTTTTTGGGAGACCTTCTTGATGGGAGCTCGAATAGCTCAAATAGGTTGGAGGCCTTGGTTTTGGAACTTGGGGGCTAATATGCCCGATTTAGAAAATCTCGTATTGTGGGCCCTTGGCTAGTTGACACGAGTAGAAGCTCATAAAAAAACATGAGTTAAGCCATAAAAACTTTAAATGAATGATTTGTTTGGCCATAGTACCAAGACATGATTGACAGACTCAATGGATTGGTGGCAGTGCGACATGACAGGTCAGCGGACCTGTAAACCCCGCACTTTTGAGTTAAGAAAAACCGGAAAAAGAACCGGTCAAACTGAATAAGAAAATCGAGCCAGTTTACATTTGGAAATAAGCAATATGGAAATTTACAACTTTCGGGTGATCCAAATGGTTCATTAAACCTTGGAAAAGAAACTTAAGACAAATTAGAAAACAAAAACCAAATTGGTTTAGGTGAACTAGATTTCATAAGAATTTTAAAGTTAAGTGTGCTTGCTCGATAGTAGTGTGAAGATGGGTGACCTCTTGGGAAGTATGAATTTTTTTGTAATCCGAAATTTCGGTAGCCATAAATTAATATATATTTAATTATTATAATTAATACCAATAATTTAATACCCAAATTAAATTATTAGAATTAATACAAATAATTTAATACCCAAATTAAATTATTGGAATTAATACCAATAATTTATGGTAATATTAATACTAGTAATAAATCTCTACCATTTAATACACGGTTTTACACCTATATAAAGAGGTCATCCCCATTCATTCTCCTCACACCCGAACACTTCTCTCTCTCTCTCTACTGCTCCATTTCCCGGTGAAGCTCGAACCAGAGTTTCAACTTAAACATTTTTCTTAACCTCGAAAGGAGAGGTTGAGCTCTTTAGAACCAGGGAGAAGACAACTATCTGATAGCAACCTCTAGTCAATCCGAGAATCGTTGGAGAAGCGCCGTCATGATGGAATAGTGAAGCAACTCTAGCGGACCGAAGCTGCCCTATTTCGGCCAAGCTGAAATCGGCCATTTCAAGCCCTTCTCAAGCCAAACCAAGCCCTCCCAACACTTCCTCAGCCTTTCCATGGCCAAATTAGGACTGAAAGGTAAGCCAATTCGGCTCCCCTTTATAATTTTCGATTGGTGCTAGAGAGAGAGTCGACCGAATTTCAATGATAAAATTCTAATCCAATTCTGCATCAATTGATGTGATTCTTGATTCTAGGATGAACCTCAGGACGAGAGCTATCTGCCCATATCGAAAGCTCGGACCGTGCCTTCACCGGTGAGTAATTGAAGCTTTCTCTCTCTATAGTTCATTTTCCAGCGAAACTCCGTTTGAGCTCGTCCTGGTGTTAAAACTTGTGATTCACATTTCTAAAGAATCGTATGAACATGTAGAAACTCAATTTCAACAATTGAAAATGTTTGATGGGTCAATTTGATTAAATCAAATTCGACTGTGTTAAGAAGTTGGAATTGAGGGAAAATTGGGGATTTTCAAAATTCAAAGGACCAAAATGAAATTTTATGAAATCGAGGGTCAATTGGGCATGAAAATAATGTTGGAGGACCAATTGAGGAATTTTGAAATTTTTGGGGCAAAATTTACCACTTTTGTAAAGGAAGGGCAAAATGGTAATTTTAGAAAAGTTGGGGGACCAAATTGGAAATTTGGGAAATTAAACCCCTTTTTGTGAAATGGAATAAATTGAGGTCCTATGATAAATTTTAGAAGTTTTGGGACTCAATTTGAGGAAAAACCGGCATTTGGGACTTAAAGTTAAAGAGAAATAACTTTAGGGACCTAATTGCAAATAAATGAAAGTTTGACTTTCTCATTCATTTGGAATGAATGAAGGCGATTAGGTTGAAGGATAATGAACCAAGATGTTCATATCGTGTAGGAACATGAAGTACCAGGAATGCTAGCAAGGACAAGCTCGCGTGAATACCAAGAACTGGTCTAGTGGAATTCATGACATTAACGGGTGGGATGATGAACACAACTTAAAGTTAAAAACCACTTATCGGTTGTGAGTGGGTTTACTAACGTCATACCTGGTTAGGATGATGAGCACACCTTATAATTTAAAAACCACTTACCAGTTGTGAGTGGGTTTACTAACATCATACTTGATTGGGATGATGAGCACAACTTAAAAATAAAAACCACTTACCGATTGTGAGTGAAAATTTTATATCATACCCGGTAGGGGATGATAAGTACCTTGGTATAAAAACCCACTATTTAATGGTATTTTAATCATCACCACTTAGAGAAAGTGATGTGAAAATTATGCGGAAAAATTACTTACCAATTGTAAGTAGATCATACCCGGTTGGTATGATGAGACTTTCTCGAAGGAAGTTGAAAACCCATTAATCGGTTATGAACGGAGATGTCCTTATACCGGTCGGTATAATGGACAGTAAAAACCTATTTTGTTGGAAGTGCTCTCCCCTGATTGTGTGCCAATGATTAAACTATTTGGGAGACTTTCTTGACGGGAGCTCGAATAGCTCTTATAGGTCGGGGGCCTCGATTTTGGAACTTGAGGGCTAGAATGCCCAGTTTTTTTTGAAAATCTCGTACAGTGGGCTCAAGGCCAGTTGGCACGAGCAGGAGCTCATAAACAAACATGATATATGTGCCATAAAACTTAATAAGTGAATTGTTTGGCCATGGTACCAAGATAGGACTGACATGCTCAGTCAACTAGCGGCAGTGCGACATGACAGGTCGACGGACTAGTCAAGACAAACAGCTGCGGGTTGAGTTGAGAGTCGGGGCTGTTGGACTAGTGGCACCACAGATTACATGGAAATATGAGAAAACATTGTTTGTGCATGCACTATGAGTATGGGATCATCAAGATGCCCATGAGGGGTAGTGATTAAGGGCCTTGGACGACCCGGTGAGTATAAGGGCAGATCGTCGTTCCAGGTGTCTATGCGAAATCTGGAGTAGCACCAAGCGCATGAGACCGGGGTGGGGACAAGATGAGGTCTCTGTCCTCATACGGACACGAAGAAGTAATTTCAGGATTGTGGGTCGGATGTTGTGTACATCCACTCATTCCCAGGGTAGAAGTGGTTGTACTTCTATCCGGGTGGCAGGAAAAGTCGCTCTGAAGCCACTAGCGGGTTCAGTAGTGATACTGACTTGTGAATGTGTGTAACGTTTATGATGAAGGATGTGTGTTGGGTGATGACACACCGGTAACTAAGAAATAATAGAAAAACCCAAATTTTTAAATGAAGGGATTTTTGAAACGAAAGGAGTCTGACACACTCCATATAAATGTTTTTCTTAAAAGTTAAAAGTAGACCTTTAAAAACCCATTCACTGAGTAGTCGTACTCACCCCCTCCCTTATATCCCTTTCAGGAAATCCCAGAAAGCCTACGCTAAAAGACAATCAACTAAGATGCCTGTAAGACAGGTATATAAAGTTTAAAATTTTATGCAGTTTTGATTATGCTATTCCAGGAAATGGTGCAGGTTTAAAGGACACCTTACTCTTTACGGATTATAATAAGGGGAAACCCTTTAATAAACCGGGAGAGTGGCGGGTTGTTCAAGGGGATTCGAACAAACCAGGTCGGAGCATGACAGGACCAGTCCAGACAAACAGCTGCAAGTTGAGTTAAGGGTCAGGGCCGTTTGACTAGGGGGCACCACTAATTAAATGACTTATGTGGAAAACTGCTGTTTTGTGCATGCATTGAGTTACGAGACCTTCATGTTGCCCAAGAGGGGTAGTGATATGTGCTAGGGCTACTGGATGACATGGTGGAGATAAGGGCAGATAGTCATGCCAGCAGTCTTGGAAGCTTGACATAGCTTTATGTGCATGAGACCGGGGTGGGGTCGGGATGAGGTCTCTGTCCTCATACGGACACAAATTTTTATTTACGGGATTGAGGGTTGGTTGACACGTACATCCACTCATTCTCAAGGTAGAATTGGACGTGCTTCTATCTAGGTGGCTGGTAAAGTCGCTCCGACGCCACAAGTGGGTGCAGTGTACGTGCTGCCCTGCGAATATGTGTTCTCTTCATGATGAAGGGTGTATGTTGATTGATAAACACTAGTGTGATGAGAAATGGCTATAAAAATTGAGATTTGAGGATGAGATATTTTAAAGAAAATACCCCACTCTTAGGGAGAATAAGCAATTGATCATGCTTTTACCACCCCAAGGGAACCCAAGGACTCCAAGGCAGGATGCCACGACAAGGGTACCAGCTAGGGTGTACAACCTCACCTAGGAAGAGGCTAGAAAAGACCCTAATACTATAGTAGGTACTTCCCAAAACCTCCCTAACTAAATTGAGACAAAACCTGTAATTTGATTTTATTCAATAAAGAAATTCAAATCTTTCCTTCTAAAATATGTGTTTCTTTAATCAGGGTACATACACTTGTGGGGGAGAAAAGTCTACGCTCTCTTTGATTCGGGAACAGAGAGATCCTTCATCAAGGAAAATCTAATCCTAAGTCTTCCCCAAGAACTTACCTCCCTAGAACAAAGCCTCAACATCCTCACATCCTTAGGAGAAGGATTGGATAGGGACAAATAGTTAAAAGGATGTGAGATCATGATTGGAGGAGTTTAACTAGAGGTGGATTTGATCCCATTACCTCTAAGGGAGGTATAAATAATATTGGGAATGGATTGGTTAAGTACCCATCAAGCCAAGATGGATTGTGGGAAGAAGATAATAACTTTTCACACTCCCGAAACACTCGGACCGCATTTCCAAGGAGACAGGAGGAAGGGAGAAGTGCAATTAGTGTCCCACATAAAGGCTCAAAAGATGATACAGAAGGGTTGTAAAGATTTCCTTGTAATGATCATCAATGGAAAGTCAAAGGAGAAGGGACCAAAAGGCATCCTCGTAGTTGAACACTACCTGAACGTATTTCTAGAGGAATTGCCTGGATTACCCCTAAGCCGACAACTAGAATTTACCATAAAGGTAATCCCCAAAACACATCCCATATCCCAAGCCCGTTATTGCATGGCTCCAGCAGAGTTAAAGGAGCAATTGGATGAGCTATTGGAGAAGGGTTTCATATGCTCTAGTCAGTCTCCATGGGGTACACCAGTCATATTCGTAAAGAAAAAGAATGGGTGTATGAGGTTGTGCATAGACTATCAGAAGTTGAACCAGCTCACCAAAAAGAATAAGCATCCACTTCCACAGAACGATGACCTGTTCGATCAACTAAAAGGAGTAGCCTACTTCTCCAACATAGACCTTCGATCAGGATACCACCAACTTAGGATCCAAGAGGAAGATATCCCTAAGACTGCCTTTCGGTCTCAATATGAACACTATGAATTTAAGGGGATGCCTTTTGGCCTGACGAATGCCCCTACAGATTTCATTAATTTGATGAACCAAGTGTTCTAGCCACACTTGGACAAGTTCGTAATAGTATTTATAGATGACATACTTATATACTCACAGACTAGGCTGGAGCACAAAGAACATCTGGCTATCACCTTGGAGACACTACGAAATAATCGCTTATATGCGAAATTCTCCAAGTGCGAGTTCTGGCTGTAGGAGGTATGGTTCTTAGGACACATAGTGTCCAAAGATGAAGTCAAGGTAGACCCGACAAAGGTGGAAGCCATATCCGATTGGAAGGCACCCAAGAATCCCTTTGAGATACACAGTTTCTTAGGCTTGGTAGGATACTACAGATGGTTTGTGCAGGATTTCTCTAAAATAGTTGCCCCTTTGACCTGCCTCACAAGGAAAGGAGTGGAGTATTAGTGGGATGAAAGCTGTGAGAAATCCTTTTAGGAGTTGAAAACCCATTTAACAATGATACTCATACTCTCTATGCCTGACCCAAGTGCAAGGGAGTATACTGTTTACAGTGACACATCCGGATAGGGACTTAGATTGTATTAATGCAACAAGGAAAAGTTATCACCTACGCCTCGCGACAACTAAAAGTACATGAGAGGAACGACCTTACCCAAGACTTGGAGTTAGCTACAATAGTGTTCCCCCTCAAAATTTGGTGACACTACCTATACAGGGTTAAGTGTAAACCTCGACCCTCAAACATAAGGAAACCGGTGAAAGAACCGGTCAACCCGAGTGAGAAAATCGAATCGGTTCACAAACCCCAACCATTAGGAAAAGGGTAAACTGAAAAATTTATGGATCCCGAGTGACCTAAAGAGTCACAAAACTCATGAGAAAGAACTTTAGGGTGAATTGGAGGTGAAAACCAAATCAGTTCCTAAATTCATCTTTCTAGGTGGCCTAGAAAATTCAATTTGGATAATTGAGGCCACCATTTGATAAAGAATGAATTTAGATAAATTTAAAAAATTTAATTTTGAAAAACATGGTCCAATTGGGCTTGAAACAGCCGGTTTAAGCGTTGAACCCGGTTTAGACCGGTTCGTTTTGGTTCGGAACAGTGTCGTCTTCTTCCTTCAGATGACAACACTGTTCACTCACTAAAAAAATGAGCAGCACCAATGAAGATGAAAAGTGGGAGTTTCAGGCAATGAATGAGCGCCATTAAGGTGCCAATCAAATGGCCAAGAAGTCCACGAGCTTCCTATATAAAGAGCCCCTCCTCATTCATCCTCCTTACACCTGAAAACTCCGCTCTTACTTCTTATATAAATTCTGACCGGTGCTAGAGAGAGAATCGACAGAACTTTATTGACCAAATTTATTGACATGAATTGAGATGATTCTTGATCCTAGGAGAAACCTTACGATAAGAGCTATATGCTGAGATTGAAACCTCGGACCGCCGCGCCCCCAACGGTAAGCTTTCAAAACTTTTTCTCTCTACGTTAAGTTTTTCGACGATGCTCCATTTGAGCTCATTCTAGCGTCAATTCATGCGATTCAAAGTGCAATTGAATTGTATGGATGTGTAGGAACTCAAATCCACATTCAATTTCAACAATGAACTTTGATTGATCAGTTAATTTGATGAAATCAAATCTAGTCAAGTTGAAAGGTTGAAATTGGGGAAAATTTAGGGATTTCAAAAATTCAAGGAACTAAAGTGCAATTTCCTAAGATTGAGGGCCAATTGGGCATGTAAAAGATGTTGGAGGACCAATTGGTCAATTTTTGGAATTATTGGGGTCAATTTTACCATTTTTGTAAAGTAGGGGCAAAATGGTAATTTTGGAAAATTGGGAATCAAATTGGGAATATGAGAAACTTGAACCCCTTTTTGTAATTTTGAATAAATTGAGGTCCCAAAGTTTATTTTTAAAGTTTCGAGACTCAATTTGGGGGGAAGTTTGCATTAGGGACCTAAAGTTAAAGAAAAAGAACTTTCAGGACCTAATTGCAAATAATTGAAAAAGTTTGAGTATTTTATCCATTCTTGATGAATGAAGTCTATTAGACCAAAGGATAATGAACAAGGATGTTCATATTATATAGGAACACAAAGTACCAGGAACGCCAGCAAGGACAAGCTCGCGTAAAGGCAAAGAATTGGTTAAGAGGAAATCATTGCATTATCGGGTGAGTAAGATTTTTACATCATACCCGATTGGGATGATGAGCACCTCGATAATAAAAACCCATTATCAAGTTGAATTTTAAACATCACACCTGAATGGAGTGACGTGGAAATTATGCAGAAAAAACTACATATCGGTTGTAAGTAGATCACACCCGGTTGGTATAATGAACTTCTTGGAAGGAAGTAGAAAATTCACTTATCAGTTATAAGCGGAGATGTCTTCACACCCAGTTGGTGTGATGGACAGATGAAAAGAATATTTTGTCGAAAGAGCTCTCCCCTGACTGTGTGCCACTACTTAAACTTTTTGGGAGACATTCTTGACGGGAGCTTGAATAGCTCAGATAGGATAGAGGCCTCGGTTTTGGAACTTGGGTCTAAAATGCTCGATTTTAAAAATCTTGTACAGTGGGCCCAAGGCTAGTTGGCATGAGTAGGAGCTCATAAACAAACATGAATTTAAACCATGAAAATTTTTAATGAATGATGTGTTTGGCCATGGTACCAAGTAAGGACCGACATACTCGATGGACTGGCGGTAGTGCAACAAGATAGGTGGACGGACCAGTAGAGATAAACAACTTGTAGGTTGGGTTGAGGGTCGGGGCCGTTGGATCAATGGCACCAAAGATTAAATGGCTTATGAGGAAAACTATTGTTTTGTTCATGCACTAAGGTACGTGACCTTCAAGATGCCCAAGAGGGCGATGCATCCTAGGGGCTATTGGATGACATGGTGGAGATAAGGGCAGATTGTTGTGCCAGCAGTTAGGGAAGCTTGACATAGCTTCATGTGCATGAAACCGGGTTGGGGTCGGGATGAGATCTCCGTCCACATATGGGCCTAGAGTTTCTTTATAGGATTGAGGGTTGGATGTCGCGTACATCCACTCATTCTCAGCATAGAAGTAGACGAGCTTCTATCTAGGTGGCCGGTAAAGTCGCTCCAATACCACAAGTGGGTGCAGTGGACGTGTTGCCCTGCGAACGTATGATCCCTTTATGTTGAAGGGCGTATGTTGGTTGATAAACACACCGTTTGTGGTTATTGATGAAAAATGGTTTTGAAAAACTTTGATTTTGAGAATGAAATATCTTAAAGGAAATATGGAGTCTGGCACACTCCAATTCAAACTATTTTCCTAAAAATAAAAATTTAAACAACCACTCACTGAGTTGTTGAACTCACCCCTTCCTTATATCCCTTTTCAGGTAACTAAGGGAAAACCTACCTAAAGACCTCCAGTTAGCTACACCTGCAAGACATGTACGTTAAGTTTAAATTTCATACAATTTTGATTAATGTTATTCCAGGAAAGGTACATGTTTAAAAGATGCCTTACTCCTCACAGTTTAAAGAAGGGAAAACCCTTAATAAACCGGGAGAGTGGCGGGTTGCTCACGGGGATCTGACCAAACCGGGTTAGGGCGTGACATTAAGTGTAGTATAAATATTGATCACAAGAGTCATATGTACTTTCTCACTCAGAAGGAGTTGAACCTCTACCAGAGAAGATGACTGGAGTTAGTAAATGATTATGACCTTGTGATAGAATATAACCTTGGTAAGGCTAATGCGGTGGCAGACGCTCTAAGTCGTAAGTATCAAATTGAGGCGGCACAGATAAAGACAAGCTACTTACCCTTGTTGCAGCATCTAGGAAGAATGGAAGTGGACCTTAAGATAGATAAGAGAGAAAAATGCTTACTGGTTGATGTAGTTGTAAGACCCAGCCTAACAAAGCAAATTATGATCCATTTGTCGGTTCCTTAGCTTAGGAATTTCCCTTTTAAGGTCTCACTCCCTACCTTTATTCTTATATCTAGGGACTCCTGTCCCGGTTCAACTTCCCTAACGCTACTTGGAAGCTTTTCCTTTATTCCTTTCTTACACCCTTCTGTGATCGATATAGTTGTCCGCTCTTTATCCTTTCTTGTCCTCCAACTCTCTTTTGTTCCTTATCCTCCCTTCAAGGAACTCCTGTTGATAGGTTGACTCCTAGCACTTTGCCTTATGTCTAGCCATCCACTCCTTGGGCTGTATTATGCGAGTGTGAACCATGACCAGTATTGATGTCAGTGGTTGTTTCCCTTTAATTACTTCTGAATTGGATGGCTTACTTCTCCAAGGTTTCCCCAATGTTCTTTCATTTGTTTCCTTATTGTGGGTAGCCCACCCATTCTTACTTGTCACGACGTACTTTGATGCTGTCTTCCTACTCACTCGTCCCTTGGGTTTAACTTACTCCGTGGGTCCTTCTAGTTTACTTCCCTTTGTTCTTTCACCTCATCTTGTACTTCATCTCCTCATCTTTCGTCACTTGGTTCATTACTTCTCAGTTGGGAATGTATGCCTTCCCAGGGTTTCCATCCTTGGGAAGGGTTCATGGAATATTTGCTCCAAAACCTCTTTGTGTGAGACTTACTAAATCCTCCTTATGGCTTGACTGTGGTCACCATTTCATTTTTGGCTATTTATTTCTTTAAGGATTTTCTTCATCCTTCTTTTCCACTATTTTGGCCTTTCCACTTCCTCCTTCCTTGCTGGGGTTTAAACTTATAACCTTCTCGAGGGTTAGTTCGTTAACTGCCACATCCCTACTACTCTCTTGGTTCACTTGTCTTAGTACAATTACCCTTCGATTTTACTCGCCCTTGGTGCCTATCCCATCGTCCTTTTTAGGGTGTAGTCCTTCCTATTTTCCAGTTCTTCCTAGGGCGTCTTCTCCCAAAGTTTCTATTTCCACCTTTTCACTAGGTTAGTCTACAACCCTACTTAGCTCCTCTGCTTTTCTAAAGTAGGTCTCACCTTCCTATCCCAAGATATCCTAGTTATCTTTCATCGTTCGAGGCTTGTCTTCTGTAGAGGAGGTGCTTCCTTCTTTGCTCCTAGGTGGCTTGTAGTGCTCCTTAGTGGAAAATTCCCTTTTTTCTACATTATGCTCTGTCTGGGTTTTCTTAAGGTCCTACCCTTAGTCTTCTTCCCGTGATCCTTACTCATGTAATTGAGGCACACAATCACATTATTGAGGGATAGAAAATTTTTTAGGAACTTAGAATTTTCTTTATTCATTATTGAAGTAAGAATACACTGTGGGGTTTAGCATCCCTTAAGTGAGATTATTACAATGATGGGTTGGAAGTACTCATTACTATGCTAGGGTCTAGAAAGATTTCTTCCTGAGTGAGATTAGGATCCCTAGCCAAAATTGTGGTTCTTGTAGTGTTATCCCTTCGGGCTTGTATAGGGGTGGAGGTGTCATTATTGGAAGGTATTGCTTTGATTCCTTGTAGTGTGGGACAGTCCATTGCCATGTGTCCTACAATTCTACATGCATAACAGGTTCTCCCAGGTCCTGTCCTCTGTAATGTTGGGCACCTTCTCATGTAGTGTCCCCATTGCCTACATCTATAACAGGTCATCTCCTTGCGTGGACTTTGTGGTTCCTCTTATACTTTGATCATGACAGGGCCTTTCTAAGGGATTGCTAGTGGTTCGGTTCTTCGCCGTCCTTGAGCCCGAACACCTTGAAGGTTTTCTTGTTGAGTCCTCTTTGACTCGAGGTTACTTCAAGAGTCCTCCTATACTCTTGGTTCATTTCCTCCTTTGGGGTAGGATTCTTCCTAGTTTTCGGGGTGGCTATGGTAGCACGGGTTTGCTTGGCTACTTTTCTTGGGGCCATCTTCCTACAAGGTAGGTAGTTTTAGTTTAATTATTATGTTATATAGTCTTGATAATGTACTGGAGGAAGCATTCTCTGATACCACTCAAGTTGTCACATCTCGACCCGGTTTGTTCGGATCCCTGTGAGCAACCCGCCACTCCCTTTGGTTCATAAAGGGTTTCACCCTTTTTAAACCATGTAAGGCGTCCTTCTTTCATGTCTTTTCTGGAATAGCATTATATAAAACTGAATATCTTAAAACTGACATACTTGTCTTACAAGGAGATCTTTAAGTTTTGGTTTCCCTTTGGTTACCTGGAGAAGGTAAAAGGGAGGGATGACTTATACAACTGCCAAGGGTGTTGAGAGTAAGATTAGAAATAGCAACACGAAGGTTATCATTTCTTTAAATTCCAAAAGATTTTTATTCAAAGTTCGGTTTTCAAAACCTTTACCCTGCCAAGGGTGACATTTTCTTTTTAAAGGGTTTTTCCTCAAAGTTTGTATCTCTTTTTCCAAAATCTTTTTTCAAGGTTTACCAATTCTTTTTCCAAGAATTCTCAAATCCTTTCCAACCTTTTCCCATTTCTATAATTGGTGTGTTTCACAAACAACACATGCCCTTGATGAGGAAGGGTATATAGATTTGCGAGATGCAGTTACGCCAACTGCACCCACTTGTGGATCAAAGCGTCTTTACCATCCACCCTAGTCTGAGTGAACATCCCAAAAATTCAACCCTCAGACCCAAAAATACTTCATGTCTGTATGAGGATAGAGACCTCATCCCGACCCCACCCCGGTCTCATGCGCAAGAAGCTACTCCGAGGTTCATGACTGACTGGCATGACAAACTACCCTTATCTCCACCATGTCATCCAATAGACCTTAGGACCCATCACTACCCCTCTTGGGCGTCTTGATGGTCATGTACGACAAGTGCATTCACAAAACAACAGTTTTTCACATATAGCCATTTTTCTTTGGTGCCATTGGTACAACGACCCCGACTCTCAACTCAACTCGCAGTTGTTTGTCTAGACCGATCCATCGACTTGGCCTTAACGCACTGCCACTAGTCCATCGAGTAGTGTCAGTCCTGTCTTTATACCACGACGAAATGACACATTCATTTCATTAGAAAATTTCATGTCTTCCATATCTCATGTTTGTTTACGAGCTCCTACTCGTGCCCACTAGCCTTGGGCCCACTATACGTGATTTTCCAAAACCGGGCATTTAGCCCCACAAGTTCAAAAGCTGAGGCCTTTGGCCTATATGAGCTATTCCAGCTCTTGTCAAGAAGGTCTCCCAAAGAGTTTAAGCATTGGTACATAGTTAGGGGAGAACACTTCTGACAAAAATATAATTTTCACTTCATCCCACCAACCAAGTGTGATGATACCTCCGCTTATAACCGACAAGCGTGTTTCTCCTTGCTTCAAGGAAGTCCATCATACCAACTGGTTATAATTTTCTCTACTTACAATCGATAAGTAGGTTTTAGTTTTATTTACCCATCACCCCAACCATGTATGATGTCAAAATTCCACTTATAAGTGGTTTTTCATTTCTAAAATGCTCATCATCCCAACCGGGTATGATGTGAATAAGTCCACTCACCAATTAACCGTGACGTGTTCGTCCTCGGTTGATTTTCCAATGTTGACGCGAGCTTTCTCTTGTTAGCGTTCCGATCAAACTTATCCTTACACGATTTGGGCATCCTTTTCACTTAAGGTTTGGCATAAAAGCCTAGGCTCACAAATTATCGATTAATTGCACTTAGGTCCTAAAAGTTCATTTCTCTTAACTTTAGGTCCCTAATGCCCATGTTTGCCCAATTTGAGTCCCAAGGTTTCAAAAATTTCCCTTTGAGTCCTCATTTTACTCAAAATTGTATAAGGGGCTCAAGTTTTCAAAATTTCCAATTTGGTCCCTAATTTTTTATAAATTACCATTTTGCCTTTACTTTCCAAAAATGGCAATTTGGCCCCAATTGTTCCAAAAATCAACCAATTGGTTGTCCAACATCTTTTCCATGGGTAATTGACCCTCAATTTTGGGAAATTGCAAAATGGTTCCTCAATTTTACGAAATCCCCAAAATTTCCCCCCAATTCCACCCTTTCAAATTGGCCAAATTTGATATTTTCAAATTGAACATTCAATGAGGGTTAATTGCGCTTTGCTGGAAAACTATACATAGAGAGAGAAAGCTTCAAAAGCTTACCGTCGAAGATGCGGTGGTCTGAGATCTCTATCGGGGCAGGTAGCTCTCTTCATGAGGTACCTTCTAAAATCAAGAATCTCTATAATTTACCTCAAATTGAAGGAGAATTTCATCAGTGAATTTTTTTAGTTTCTCTCTCTAACTCCAACCTGCAACGATTGAGGAGGATCGAATTAGCTTAACTTTTAGCTCAGTTGAGGTCATATGAAGGCCGCGGGAGTGTCAGGAAGGCTTGGTTTGGCCAGAGGAGCGCTGAATTTGGCCGATTTCAGCTGGCCGAAATAGGGCAGCTTTGGTCCTTCGGAGCTGCTTCACTGTTTGATTCCGTCGATGCTTCTCCGTCAGTTCTTAGGTCTAACGAAAGTGGTTATCAGGTAGCTGACTTACCCCGTAATCTAAAGAACCCAACCTCGCCCACTGAGGCTCAGAGAAACACCAATGTCGGAGCTTTGGTTTGAGCTTTGCTAGAAAATAGAGTAGTTGAGATAGAATGGAGATTTTAGGTGTGAGAAGGATGAATGGAGATGAGCTATTTATATTGGAAGCTTGGAGACTCTCTACCCGACTGTTTAGCATCTTGGTCAAGCTCATTTATGACCTGAAACAACCTAAACGAAGACGATTCCTTTTCGCCAGAGCTGTCTGTTCAAGCATTCAATAAATAGTGTTGTCATTTGAAGGAAAAAGATGATACTGTTTCGAATCGGATCGGACCGGTCCGACCGGGTTCAATATTTAAACCGGGTTTAGGGCCGATTCGATCGATTTTCTCAAAATTAAAAAATTCTAAATTTATGTAAATTTATTCTCTATTCAATGTTGGCTTCAATTCCCTAATTTAAATATTTTAAGCCACTTAGAAAAATGAATTTTGTAACCGATTCAATGATGATTCAAATCGGTTCAAGTTCGGTTAATTGTAGAAATTCTTGATCCTAGAAGGTATCCCAGGAAGAGATCTACTTGCCTCGATAGAATGCTCACACTGTCACATCTTCGACGAAAAGCTTTTGAAGCATTCTCTCTCTACGTACAGTTTTCCGACAAAGCTTTGTTTGAGCTCGTTTTAGCCTCAATTCTTGCAATTCAAAGCTCCATTGAATCGTATGGAAGTGTAGGAACTGATTTACACCTCCAATTGAAGCAATTAACCCTGATTGAATGGTCAATTAGAAGAAATCAAATTCAGCCAGTTTGAAAGGAGGAAATTGGGGGAAAATTTGGGAATTTCGTAAAATTGAGGGACCATTTTGTAATTTCCCAAAATTGAGGGCCAATTGGCCATGGATAATATGTTGGATGACCAATTGGTCAATTTTTGGAGCAATTGGTGCCAAATTGCCATTTTTGGAAAGTAGGGGCAAAATGGTAATTTTTGAAAAGTTAGGGACCAAATTGGAAATTTGGAAAACATAAGCCCCTTATACAATTTTGAGTAAAATGAAGAATCAAAAGGAAAATTTGGAAACCTTGGGGCTCAAATTGGACAAACTTGGGCATTAGGGACCTAAATTGAAAAGAAATAAACTTGAGGGACCTAAGTGCAATTTAAAAATAAATGTTGAGCCAAGTCTTTTATGCCAAGCCATAATTGATAAGATTGTCGAAAATGTGTAGGGACAAATGTGATTGGATGCCAGCAAGAGAAAGCTTGCGTCGACTTGAAAAACCAACCGAGGACGAACATGTCACAGTTAGCGGGTGAGTGAGCTTATTTATATCATACCCGGTTGGGATGATGAGTATTTGAAAAATGAAAAACCACTCATATGTGAGATTTTTACATCACACTCTATTGGAGTGATGTGCAAACTAAGCTAAAAACTATTTATCAGTTGTAAGTAGAAGGAATCATACCCAGTTGGTATTATGGACTTCTTTGAAGGAAAGAGAAACCCGCTTACCGGTTGTAAGCGGATATGTCATCACACCCAGGTGGTGTGATAAAGTGAAAATACATTTTTTTGTTAGAAGTGTTCTCCCCTGATAGTGTGCCAATGCTTAAACTCTTTGGTTGACCTTCTTAACAGGAGCTATATTAGCTCAAATAGGCCAGAGGCCTCGTTTTTTTGAACTTGTGTGCTTAATGCCCGGTTTTAGAAAATCACGTACAATGGGCCCAAGGCTAATGGGCACGAGTAGGAGCTCGTAAACAAACATGAGATTATGAAAGCAATGAAAACTCTTAATGAAATGGTTATGTGATTTCGCCATGGTACCAATATAGGACTGACATACTTGATGGGCAGGTTGAGTTGAGGGTCGGGGCCGTTAGACTAGTGGCACTAAAGATAAATTACTATGTGGAAAAACTATTGTTTCTGCATGCACTTGAAGTACATGACCATTAAGATGCCCAAAAGGGGTAGTGATGCATTCTAAGGGCTATTGGATGACATGGTGAAGATAAGGGCAGTTTTTCATGCCAGCAGTCGTGAAGCTCGATGTAGCTTCTTGCGCATGAGGCTGGGGTGTGGTTGGGATGAGGTCTCTGTCCTAATATGAACACGAAGTTGATTTCGGGTATGAGCATCGGATGTCGCGACATTCTTGTAGCCGAACCTAAAAGACATGTATGTAAGATTTAATATATTCAGTTTTTTTATAATGTTATTATAGGAAAAACAGGAAAAGGATGCCTTACTCCTCGCGGTTTAGAAAGGGGTGAAAATGTTCATAAACCAAAGGGTGTGGCGGGTTGCTCACGGAGATCTGACCAAACCGGGTCGGGGTGTGACAACTTGAGTGGTATCAGAGCCTGTTTTCTTGAATACATTAACAAGATTATATAACATAGTAACTAATAGGAATAAATCTTAAAATTTTAGATGGATCCCAAGAGAGGAACCAAGAGAACAAGAGCCACAGTCTCTAACACTACCCAACCACCCCTTCCTGTGGAAACTCCCCGAGGAGCGCAGACAACTCCACCTAGACTAAGCTCATAACACTAGAGATTGTACGAGGAATTCACTTAACCTCATCCCTAAGGCAGACACCAACTCTCGAGCTGAACTGGAGGAAGTACAATCTCATCCCCCTCTGGTTAACCATCCTTCTACAGTTGACATCCCCAAACACCTCATGACTCTCCTTCAACTAGGGTGTATGCCTTTCCTCGGAGATAAGGATGCTAGAGCCGCCATGGACTGGCTAGCCAACGTCAAGAAACTGATGGAAATAGTTAGGATATCACTAGAGGACATGGTGATCTTGATAGAATGTTTCCTAGAGGACAGTGCCAAAAGATGGTGAGATAATGTCCAAAGCCTGCATACCTCAACACCCACCTGGTAACAATTTGAGGAGAGGTATGTAGAGGAGTACATGGCTATGCATCTAATTAAGGAGAAGAAGCAGGATTTCCTCTAACTCCAACAAGGGCTTAACTCTATTTCAGAGTATAAAACAAAGTTCAATGATTTAAGACCCTTTGCCCCTAACCTGGTCGGACCGATAGGCATATGCTAGCGATTCGTGGATGGTCTCAATATGGATATACGAGACCAGATGGGAGTACTAGGACACCCCACGAATCTATCAGTAGTGTTGAGTATGGCTCACGAATGTGAACGACTAATACAAACCCGCCGCCGCCAAATGGAGCAGGCAAACTAGAAGGATGACAAGGGCCAAGGCCGTCATGGAGGATGGAAGGAGAAAAATGGCCCAAAAGGGGAAATAAGGTGGGATTTCAAAAGAGGAAGGACGTGCCACCACCTCCCGGGAGAGTAATCCCCACCCCACCTTAAGGAAACCCTCGCTATCCTAGGTGTCAAAGGTATCACGGAGGAGATTGCTTTTCATGTTTTGCATGTGAGCAAGTGGGGCACTTTGCGAAGGAATACCCCACTCTTAGGGAGAACAAGCAACAAAACACACTTGGATCACCCCAAGGGAACCTCAAGATTCCCAAGCACGATGCCACAGCTAGAGTATCAGATAGGGTATACAACCTCACCCAGGAAGAGGCTAGAAGAGACCTTAGTACCGTAGCAGGTACATCCCAAAAGCTTCCCAATTAAGATGGAAAAAAACCTATAATTTGATTTTCATTCAATAAAGGAAATATTTTCTTCTAAAAACATGTGTTTCTTCAATTAGGGTACATACACTTACAGTGAAGAAAGGTCTACGCCCTCTTTGACTCGAGAGCAGAAAGATACTTCATCAAAGAAGATCTAATCCCAACTCTACCCATAGAACTCACCTCTCTAGGACAAAGTCTCAAGATCCTCACAACCTTAGGAGAAGGGTTAAATAGGGACAAATAGTTAAAGGGATGTGAGGTTAAGATTGGAGGAATCAAATTAGAGGCATATTTGATCCCATTACCTCTATGAGGTAGAAGTAATATTGGGGATGGATTGGCTATGTACCCATTAGGCTAAGATGGACTGTGGAAAGAAGATAATGACTTTCCACACTCCCAAAACACTAGAGCTGCAATTCCAAGGAGACTAGAAGAAGAGAGAAGTACCAATGGTGTCACACATAAGAGCCCAAAAGATGATACATAAAGGTTGTAAAGCTTTTCTCGCAATGATAATCAACGGAAAGCCTGAAGAGAAGGGACATGAAGGCATTCTGGTAGTTGAACATTACCCATAAGTATTTCCAGAGGAATTACCCTGACTACCCCTAAGCTAACAATTGGAGTTCACTATAGAGGTTATCCTAGGAACACATCCCATATCCCAAGCTTCTTATCGCATGGCTCCAGTAGAACTAAAGGAATTTAAGAAGCAGCTAGACAAGCTGTTGGAGAAGGGCTTCATACGCCCTAGCCAGTCTCCATGGGGTGCACCAATCCTATTCGTAAATAAAAAGGATAGGAACATGAGACTGTGCATAGACTATCAGAAGTTGAATCAGGTAACCATAAATAACAAGTATCCACTTCCATGGATTGATTACCTGTTCAACCAACTAAAAGGAGCAGCCTACTTCTCCAAGATAGACCTTCGTTCAGGATACCACCAACTAAGGATTCGAGAAGAAGATATTCCTAAGATCGCATTTCGATCTTGATACAAACATTATGAGTTTAGGGTGATGCCTTTTGGTTTCACAAATACCCCTACAACCTTCATGGATTTAATGAATAGAGTATTCCAGCCACACTTGGATAAGTTCGTGATAGTATTTATAGACAACATTCTTATATACTCACAAACTAGGCTGGGGCACGGATAATATCTAGTGATCACCTTGGAAATACTTGAGAGAACTGCCTATATGCAAAATTCTCCAAGTGTGAGTTCTGGTTGCAGTAGGTAGAGTTCTTAAGGCACATAGTGTCCATAGATGGAGTCAAGGTAGACCCAACAAAGGTGGAGGCCATATCCGATTGGAAGGCACCTAGGAATCCCTTGGAGATACGAAGTTTCTTGGGCTTGGTAAGATATTACAAATGGTTTGTGCAAGATTTCTATAAGATAGCCGCCCCTTTAACTCATCTCACAAGGAATGGTGTAGAGTATAAGTGGGATGAAAGTTGTGAGAAGTTCTTCTTGGATTTGAAGACCCGTTTGACAACAGCATTTGTACTCGCTCTGCCTTACCCAAGTGTAGGAGAGTACACCGTCTATAGTGACGCATCTAGACAAGGACTCAAATGTGTATTGATGCAACAAGGAAGGGTTATTGCTACACTTCGTGACATCTTAAGGTACATGAGAGGAACTACCCTACCCATGACTTAGAATTATCTGTAATATTTTTTGCCCTCAAGATATGGTGACACTACCTATATGAGCTTAAGTGTTGGATATATACTGATCATAAGTCTTAAGTATTTCCTAACTCAAAAGAAGTTGAACCTCCAGTAGAGGAGATGGCTGGAATTGGTTAAAGACTATGATCTTGTGATAGAATATCATCTCGGTAAGGCCAATGTGGTGGCAGACGCTTAAGTCGCCAGTACCAAACTAAGGCGACGCAGATCAAGACCAGCTATTTACCCTTGTTTCAACAATTGGGAAGGATAGAAGTGGTCCTTAAGGTGGACAAGAGGGAGAAATGCTTCTTGGCTGACGTAGTGGTGAGATCCAGCCTAACAAAACAAATTAAGTTCCAACAAAAAGGGGATAAGGAACTCCTACTCTATTTGGATTCGATCAACAAAGGGACAATACTAGACTATGACCTTCGAGGCGATGGAGTACTAACCTACAAGGGTAGAGTGTGTGTGCCTTAAGATAAGGAACTGGATATATTAATCTTGGAAGTGGCACATGACTCTGTTTATGCAATGCATCCGGGTAGTACCAAAATGTACTGCACCCTCAAACAAGCATACTGGTGGAAAGGGATGAAGAGGGAGATTGTGGAATATGTAGCCCAATGTTTGTCCTATCAGCATATTAAAGTTGAGCATTAGAAACCATAAGGTATGCTACAATCCTTGCCAATTTCGGAATGGAAATGGGAGCACATTACAATGGACTTTGTTATTGGACTACCCGTGACCAGAAAGAGGCGAGATGCAGTCTGGGTTATTGTGGATAGATTTACCAAGTCCACCCATTTCCTACCTATAAGAGTGAAGGATTCAGTGGAACAACTGACCATCTTATACATTAAGGAGATAGTGAGACTCCATGGTGTCCGAGCGAGCATAGTGTCGGATAGAGACCCTAGATTTACATCGAGGTTCTAGCCTTGTTTACAAAGTGCCTTAGGAATCAAGCTCCACATGAGTACGGCATTTCAACCTTAGATCGATGGATAGTCTGAGTGAACAATCCAAACCTTGGATGACATGCTAAGGGCATGCATACTCACCATGAATAAGGGTTGGAAGAATTACTTGTGCCTGATGGAGTTTGCGTACAATAACAGTTACCAGACTAGTATTCAAATGGCCCCTTATGATGCACTTTATAGACAACTATGTCGTACCCCTTTATTTTAGGAAGAAGTGGGAGATGCCACCGAAACAATTAAGATAATAAGGAGTTGACTTAAGACTCCTACACTTAGAAAGGTTCAAACTAATTGAGGATGCCACCAAAACGATTAAGATAATAAGGAGTCGACTTAAGACTGCCCAGGACATGCAAAAGAGTTATGCAGATCATGTGGGAGATCAAGTGTTCCTAAAAGTGTCCCCATGGAAGGGAATAGCGGGGAAAGTTGAAACCAAGTTACATCGGTCCTTACACAATAGTTCAAAGGATAGGGCCGGTGGAATATAAACTAGAATTGCCTCCAGACTTACAAAGAATACATGATGTATTCCATATCTTAGTACTCTAGAAGTACCAGTCTGATCCTAGCCATGTGTTGGATAGACCTCCACTAGAATTGGAAGAGAACCTAACTTACGAAGCAGAACTAGTACAAATCATCGACCGGAGGGACAACAATTTGAGGAATGAAAAGATTCCTTTGGTCATGGTTCTTTGATAGAACAGACCCGTGCAAGAGGAGACGTGGGACACCAAAAGCATTATGAAGGAGGGGTATCCTCAGTTGTTTGATATGTAAACTATTTTGGGGACAAAACCCCCAAAAGGAGGGGATAGTTGTAAACCTCGTACCTTTATAGATAATAAAACTAAGAAAAGAATTGGTCATTTCAAAAGAGAAAACTGAGATGGTTCACGAACCACAATCGATAGAGATAGGGCAAATTGGGAAATTTACAAATCCCAAGTGACCCAAGGAGTCCTAAAAACCATGGAAAGGAACTTTGGGATTAATTGGAAGAGAAAACTACACTAGTTCAGTTGAATCGGATTGAATCGGTTTGAACTATCATTGAACTAGTTTCTAAATTCATTTTTCTAGATGGCTTAAAATATTCAAATTGGGGAATTGAAGACACCATTGGATAGAGAATGAATTTAGAAGTTTTTAATTTTGAGAAAATCGGTGAAATCGAACCTCAAATCATCCATTTAGCTCTGACTTGGGCAATTTTCTTAACCTTAGAAGGCGAGATCGTGTTCTTTAGACTCTACGGGAAGTCACCTATCTGATAGCAACCTCTGTTCGATTCGAGGACTGCCGGAGTAGCGCCGACTAAATCTAACAACGAAGCAACTTTGAATGACCAAAGTTGCCCTATTTTGCCCGAGTTGAAATCAGCCAAATTCAGCCCTCCTGCGGCGAAAACATGCCCTCACAACACTCTCACGACCTTCATACGACCTAAAATGAGCTAAAAGGTAAGCCAATTCGGCCCTCCTCAGTTGTTGTAGGTCGAAGTTAGAGAGAGAAACTACAAAATTTCACTGATAAAATTCTCCCTCGATTAGAGGTGAATTGTAGAAATTCTTGATCCTAGAAGTACCTCAGGAAAAGAGCTACCTGCCCTGATAGAGAACTCAGACCACCACATCTCTGACGGTAAGATTTTAAAGCTTTCTCTCTATGTACAGTTTTCTGGCGAAGCTCCATTTGAGCTCGTTTCGTGCTCAATTCTTACGATTCAAAGCTCCATTGAATCGTATGAAGTGTAGAAACTAATTTACACTTCCAATTAAAGCAATTAACCCCGATTAAATTGTGAAAATTAGGGGAAACTTTTGGGTAAATTTGGGAATTTCATAAAATTGAGAGACCATTTTGCATCATACTCAGTTGGGAATGGGCCATGGAAAAGATGTCACAATTAGTGAGTGAGTAGGATTATTTACATCATACTCAGTTGGGACGATGAGCATTTTAGAAATGAAAAACCACTCATATGTGGGATTTTTACATCACACCAGTTGGAGTGATATGCGAACTAAGTTAAAAACTACTTACTGGTTGTAAGTATAAGGAATCATACCTGGTTGGTATGATGGACATCATTAAAGGAAGCAGAAACCCGCTTGCCGACTATAAGCAGAGATGTCATCACACCTACTAGGTGTGATGAAGTGAAAATACTTTTTTTTTGCTAGAAGTGTTCTCCCCTGATTGTGTGCCAATGCTTAAACTCTTTGGGAGACCTTCTTGACGGGAGCTATATTAGCTTAGATAGGCCGGAGGCATCATTTTTTTGAACTTGTGGGTTAAATGCCCGGTTTTGGAGAATCACGTACAGTGGGCCCATGGCTAGTGGGCATAAGTAGGAGCTAGGAAACAAACATGAGATTATGAAAGCCAAGAAAACTCTTAATGAAATGTTTTTGTGATTTTGCCATGGTACCAAGATAAGATCGACATACTCAATGGGCTGGTGGCAGTGCATTATGGCCAGGTCGACAGACCAGCCTAGACAAACAGTTGCAGGTTGAGTTGAGGGTTAGGGCCATTAGACAAGTGGCACCAAAGATAAATGGCTATATGGAAAAAAAATATTGTTTGTACATGCACTTGAGGTATAAGACCATTAAGATGTGCAAGAGGGGCCACCTTGGATAGAGAATGAATTTAGATAAATTTATAATTTTTAGATTTGAAAAACTCGGTCGAATGGGGGGTGAATCGGCCGGTTTCATCTTTGAACCCGATTCGGACCGATCCGGTCCAGTTTGGAACAGTGTCATCTTCTTCCTCAGGATGACAACACTATTCACTCGCCGGAAAATCGAAGCAGCACTGACGAAGAAGAAACGTTTCCATTTGGTATGTTTTAGATCATCAATGGCAGTCATAAAGGTGCCAAACAGATGGCCAACGAATCCCCGAGCTCCCAATATAAAGAGACCCTTCCCATTCATCCTCTCCACACCTGAAAACTCCATTCTCTCTCAACTGCTCCATTTTTCGGTGAAGCTCGAACCAGAGCTCTGATATGGGGTCTTTTTTGGGCCAAACAAGGTGAGGTTGGGTTCTTTAGAAGTCAGCTACACGCATGTAGTCTCCATTTGCTTCGAGGGTCGTAGGGGAAATGCCGGTGTGATGAAACAGTGAAGCAGCTCCGACGGACCAAAGCTGCCCTGTTTCGGCCGAGTGGAAATCTGCCATTTTGAGCCCTCCTCAGGCCAAACCAAGCCCTCCCAACACTTCCTTAGCCCTTCCACAGCCGAATTTGGACCGAAAGGTAAGCCAATTCGACTCCCTTTTACAAATTTTGATCAGTGTTAGAGAGAGAGTCGACCGAATTTCAATGGCGAAATTCTAATCCAATTCGGTATCAATTGATTCGATTCTTGATTCTAGGATGTACCTCAAGATGAGAGCTATATGCCAAGATCAAAAGCTTGGACCGCCGTGCCCTCACCGGTAAGTAATCGAAGCTTTCTCTCTCTACTGTCTATTTTTTGACGAATCTCAGTTTGAGCTTGTTCCGGCGTTAAAACTCGCGATTCAAAGTTCTATGGATTTATATGAACATTGAGAAGCTCAATTTAAACTTCAATTTAAAAAATTAGAGGTGTTTGATTGGTTAATTTGATAAAATTAAATTCGGCTGTGTTAAAGAGTTGGAATTGGGGGGAAATTGGGGGAAATTGGGGATTTTTGTAAATTTGAGGGACCGATATGAAATTTCCTAAAATTGAGGGTCAATTGGGCATGATAAATATGTTAGAGGGCCAATTGAGGAATTTTAAAATTTTTGGGGTAAAACTTACCATTTTGGTAAAGGGAAAAATGGTAATTTTGGAAAAGTTGGGGGACCAAATTGGAAATTTAAACCCCTTTTTGTGAAATGGAATAAATTGAGGTCCTTCGATAAATTTTAAAAGTTTCGGGACTCAATTTGAGGAAAAACCAGCATTAAAGACTTAAAGTTTAAGATAAATAACTTTAGGGACCTAGTTGCAAATAAATGAAAGTTTGACTTTCTCATTCATTTAGAATGAATGAAGGCTATTAGGCCGAAGGATAATGAAACAGGATGTTTCATATCGTGTAGGAACATGAAGTACCTAGAACACCAGCAAGGATAAGCTCGTGTGAATACAAAGAACCGGTCTAGTGGAATTCACCGCATTAACGGGTGAGTGGGTTTACTATCGTCATACCCGGTTGGAATGATGAACACAACTTAAAGTTAAAAATTGCTTACCGGTTGTGAGTGGGATTTTATATCATACTCGTTTGGGGATGATAAGTACCTCGAAAAAAAAAACCACTATCAAGTGGTATTTTAAACGTCACAACTTAGAGGAGTGATGTGAAAATCATGCGGAAAAGTACTTATCGGTTGTAAGTAGATCATACCCGGTTGGTATGATGAATCTTCCATGAAGGAAGTTGAAAACCCGTTCATTGGCTATAAATGGAGATGTCCTTATATCAGGTCGGTGTTATGGATAGTGAAAACATATTTTGTCGGAAGTGTTCTCCCTTGAGTGTGTGCCAATGCTTAAACTATTTGGGAGACCTTCTTAACGGGAGCTTGAATAGCTCTGATATGCCCGATTTTAAAAATCTCATACAGTGGGCCCAAGGCCAGTTGGCACGAGCAGGAGCTCATAAACAAACATGAATTATATGCCATAAAACTTTAAATAAAGGAATTGTTTGGCCATGGTACCAAGATAGGACCGACATACTCAGTCAACTAGCGGTAGTGCGACATGACAGGTCGACGGACCAGTCAAGACAAATAACTACAGGTTGAGCTGAGAGTCGGGGCCGTTGGACTAGTGGCTCCACAAATTACATGGCATGATGAGAAAATTTTGATTGTGCATGCATTGTGAGTACGAGACCATCAAGATGCCCAAGAGGGGTAGTGATGCGTCCTATGGGCACTGGACGACCTGGTGAGTATATTAGGGCAGTTCGTCGTACTAGGTGACCGTGTGAAATTTGGAGTAGCACTAAGCGCATGAGACTGGGTGGGGATGGGATGAGGTCTCTGTCCTCATACGGGCACAAAAAATTTATTCCGGGAATGAGAGTCGGATGTCGCAAACATCCACTCATTCTCAAGATAGAAGTGGACGTACTTCTATCCGGGTGGCCGATAAAGTCGCTCCGAAGCCACAAGTGGGTTCAGTAGACGTACTGACTTGTGAATGTGTGTTAACCTTCCTGATAAAGGATGTGTGTTGGGTGATGACACACCATGATTAAATAAGGAAATGGTGATAAAACCCGAGATTTTGAATGAAATGATTTTTTAAAGAAAGGAGTTTGGCACACCCCAATACAAATCTTTTTCATAAAAGTAAAAGTATTAAAAACCCAATCACTAAGTAGTTGTACTCACCCCCTCCCTTATATCCCTTTCATGAAATCTCGGAAAGCCTACCCTTAAAGACCATCAACCAAGATGCCTGTAAGACAGCTATGATGAAGTTAAAATACTATGTAGTTTTGATTATGCTATTCTAGGAAATGGTGCAGGTTTAAAGGACGCCTTACTCTTTATGGTTTATAATAAGGGGAAACCCTTTAATAAATTGGGAGAGTGGCAGGTTGATCTTGGGGATCCGACCAAATAGGGTCAGGGCGTGACAGGGGTAGTGATGCGTCCTAAGGGCTACTGGACGTCATGGTGGAGATAAGGGCAGTTTGTCGTACTAGCAGTCGTGAAGCTCGACGTTGCTTCTTGTGGATGAGGCTGGTGTGGGGTTGGGATGAGGTCTCTATCCACATATAGACACGAAGTTGATTTTGGGTTTGAGGGTCGGATGTCACGGAAATTCACTCAGACCCAGGGTAGAAGTGGGTGAGCTTCTATCTTGGTGGCTAGTAAAGATGCTCCGAGCCATAAGTGGGTACAATGGATGGGGTGCCCTGCGAATGTGTGATCCATTCCTGATGAAGGACGTGTGTTGATTGTTAAACACACCTAATGTGGAAATGAGGAAAAAGGTTTTGAAAACCTAGAATTTGAGGAAAGATCATTCTTAAAGGAAATAAAAATTTTTGGCACACTTCGATTAAAGCTATCATTCACTAAGTTGTAGAACTCACCCCCTTCCTTTACCCCTTTTTAGGTAACCAAGGGAAATCAAACCTAAAAGATAGGTATGTAAGATATATTCAGTTTTGTATAATGTTATTCCAGGACAAACATGAAAGGGACGCCATACTCCTCGCGATTTAGAAAGGGGTGAAACTCTTCATAAACAAAAATGAGTGGCGGGTTGTTCACGAGGATCCGACCAAACCGGGTCGGGGTGTGACACTTATGGTTAAGGTTCTTTGGCAGAACGAACCCTTACAAGAGGAGACATGCGAAACTAAAAGTGTTATGAGGGATAGATACCTTCAGTTATTTGACATATAAATTGTTTTGGGGATAAAACCCCAAATAGGAGGGGAGAGTTGTAAACCCTATCCCTTTATAGTTAATAAAACCAAGAAAAGAACCAGTTATTTTGAAAGATGAAACTGAGCCGGTTCACAAATCATAACCTATAGAGAAAGGGTAAAATGGGAAATTGACAAATCACAAGTGACTTAAAGAGTCATAAAAAGCATGGAAAAGGAACCTTGGGACAATTGGGAAGAGAAAACCAGACCGGTTTATGGTGAACCGGACCTGAACCAGATTGAACTGGTTTAAGCCATACTTGAACTGATTTCTAAATTCATTTTTCTTGGCGGCTTAAAATGATCAAATTGGGGAATTGAAGCCACCATTATATAGAGAATGAATTTATAATATTTTAATTTTGAGAAAACTGGTCGAATAGGACCCTAAATGTTTGATTTACGCATTTATCTCGGTCGGACCGGTTCGGTCCGGTCCGATTTGGAACATTGTCATCTTCTTCCTCTAGATGATAACACTGTTCATTAATGTAGAACATGGATAATGCCGATGAAGTAATAACAGCTCTGATCAGGCCATTTTAGTGTGTGGATAAGCTCGACCAAAATGAAAAGTTGTTGGGCAGAGGTTCCTCGAGCTCCTTATATAAAGAGCTCCTCTCTATCCATTCTCTACACATCTCAAATCTCCATTCTCTCTCAACTACTCCATTTTTCGGTGAAGCTCGAACCAGAGCTCTAATATAGGTCTCTTTCTTAGCCTTAGAAGATAAGGTCGGGTCCTACAGACTCTCGGGGAAGTGAGCTACTTGATAACATCTTCCTTTTGACCCAAGGACTGCTGGAGAAGCGTTGACGGAATCAAACAGTGAAGCAGCTCTGACGGACCGAAGCTGCCCTATTTTGGCTGAGCTGAATTCGGCAAAATTCAGCCCTCCTCCGGCCAAACCAAAACACCCCAACACCCCCACAACCCTCATACGACCTTAACAGAGATGAAAGGTTAGCCAATTCGGACCTTCTAAGTCATTGCAGATTGGGGTTAGAGAGACAAAGTGTGGAATTTCACTAACTAAATTCACCTTCAATTTCACATCAATTGTAGCAATTCTTGATCCTAGAATGAACCTCAAGACAAGAGCTACCTTCCCCGATCGAGAGTTCGGACCGCTGCACCTTCAACGGTAAGCTTCCGAAGATTTCTCTCTTTACGAGCAATTATCTAGTGAAGCACCGTTTGAGCTCAATTTAAACCCAAATGTTGTGGTTGAAAGATCAATAGAATTTTTCTAGAAATGTAGGAACTGATCCATACCTTCAATTGGAGCAATTAACCCCAATTGAATGGCCAATTTGAAGAAATCGAATTCGATCAGTTTGAAGGGGAGAAATTGAGGAAAATTGGGAATTTCAAAAAATTGAAGGACCTCTTTGTTATTTCTTAAAAATTGAAGGCCAATTGGACATGTGAAAGATGTTGAGGGACCAATTGGTTGATTTTTGGAACATTTGGGGTAAAATTACCATTTTTTGAAAGTTGGAGCAAAATAGTAATTTTTGAAAAGTTGGGGACCAAATTGGAAATTTGGAAAAACTTGTGCCCCTTATACAATTTTGAGTAAATTGAGAATTCAAAGGGAATTTTGGAAGCCTTGGGACTCAATTTGGGGAAAAATTGGCATTAGGGAACTAAAGTTAAGGAAAAATCAATTTTAGGGACCTAAGTGCAATTAATTAACAATTTTGAGCCTAGTCGCTCGTACTTAAGAAAACAATGGCTGTTATGCCAAAACGTAATTGATTAAGATGCCCAAATCGTGTAGGAATACGAGAGATTGGAATGCCAACAAGGAAAAACTAGCGTGAAGTAAAACATCTACTAAAGAGGAATACATCACTATCATTGGGTGAGTGGGCTTAATTACATCATATCCGGTTGGGATGGTGAGCACTTTAGAAACGAAAAACCTACTTACCGATTAGGATGATCTAACATCATACCCGGTTGGTATGATGAACTTCCTTAAGAAAAGGAGAAAACCCACTTACCGATTGTAAGTGGAGATATCATCACACCTAGTTGGTGTGATGAAGTGGATAATAAATTTTTGTTAGAAGTGTTCTCCCCTTACTGTGTGCCAATGCTTAAAAGATTTGGGAGAGGTAGTGCATGCACTTTTGGTACATGACCATCAAGACGCCCAAGAGAGGTAGTGTTGGGTCCTAAGGGCTACTGGACAACATGGTGGAGATAAGGGTAGTTCGTCATGCTAGTCAGTCGAGAAGCTCGTAGTAGCTTTTTGCACATGAGATTGGGGTGGGGTCGGGATGAGATCTATATCCTCATATGGACATGGAGTGGCATTTGGGTCTGAGGGTCGAATGTCAAGAACATTCACTCAGACCCAGGGTAGAAGTGGACATACTTCTATCTTGGTGGACAGTAAAGATGCTCAGATCCACAAGTGGGTGCAGTGGATGGGCTGCACCTATGAATCTGTGTTACCCTTCCTGATGAAGGGCGTGTGTTGTTTTCTAAACACACCTAATGGTAATGGAAAAGGTTTTGAAAAACCAAAATTTGAGAAAAGATCCTTCTTAAAGGAATTGATAACCTTGTTAATGTTTGAATAAAGCTGTTTTCTTGAAAACTCACTGCCAACACCCGCTCACTGAGTTGTAGAACTCACCCCCTCCCTTTTACCCCTTTCAGGTAACTGAGGAAAGACCCTTATTAAAGCCCCTCCTAATTTGAACAGTGATACAACATGTATGTCTATTTTAAAATACTCAGTTTTGTATAATGCTATTCTAGGAAAAACATGTAAAATGACCAAAAGGAGTGGTGGGTTGCTCACGGGAATCTGACCAAACTAGGTCGGGGCATGACAAATGATACATGTCAATAGTCAATGGTTGACCGAGGATAAACCATGTCAGCAGGGTTGAACAATGAGGTCTTGACACATGGCAAAGGTGCCACATGTGTGTTTGACTAGGATATTAGAAAATGGTCTACCAATCACTAGTTGATATGTGACAAAGCCACGTCGGATGGTCCCAGTCAATAAGGGGCAAACATGTGGCATTGGCACAATGCGTGGGAAAAATACAAATTTAAATTAGTTAATAAGAGGACGCCACATGTCATGATTAATGGATGCATAGATTCGGTCAGCTACCACGTCGATGTATGCTACCATTGAGAGGCCACCACATGTTTGGTCAACGAGTGAATGGGTACTTGGACGCTGATTGAGAAGTTGCATCAGTGCTGCCAACTAATCACAATGTGACACATGGTAGCTCACACGTGCAAAGTTCACATGTGTGCGCATAGTAGCGTCTCCAACCTTCATACAATAGCACAATTGGAAATCGGTAGTGACATAGAACAAAAATTGGATTGTTTCCTTTCCATTTTTGGTGAGAGAATAATCGCTCTGACAATGGCATTTTTGGAGGAGATAGGCTTGACCAATTTGGAAATCGGTAAAGACAAGGTTCCCCGAGCTTTCTATATAAAGAGATCCCCTCCATTCATCTTCCTCATTCTTCAAAAGCAAGAAAAAAAGAACAATTCCATTTTCTGACCATCTTTGAACCAGAGCTCCGACGTCGACCCTTTTCTCCACCTACAACCGCGCAACTTAGTTCCCTAGAATCCCGAGGAAGTCCAACTTCCTGGATACTTCATTCAGCTCAAAGGTCATCTTAGAAGCATTGACGAGCTCGCACATTACCATCGCTCCCTCAGCAGTCTACGACTAGAGTTGATAGAGCTCAATTTGAGTCACTCTCGGGCCAACCACGACAAAACCAAGTCTTCTAGTCCTTCCCTTGAGGAGTCCACAGCTTCCCTAAACTGCTGTGGTAAGTCACCTCCGCCGTCCTTCATTGAAATTTATTGTTTATAGTGCATTTTTACCTAGAAACTATGTTAAGAAATTCGCACTTATAAACCCCACACTTTTGAGTTAAGGAAAACCGGGAAAAGAACCGGTCAAATCGAGTAAGAAAACCTAGCTAGTTTACAAACCTGATCATTTGGGAACAAGCAATTTAGAAATTTACGACTTTCGGGTGATCCAAAGGGTTCATAAAACATTGGAAAAGAAACTTAAGACAAATTAGAAGTGAAAAACCAAATTGTTTCAGGTGAACGAGATCCTATCAGAACTCTAAAGTTAAGCGTACTTCACAAGAGTAGTGTGAGGATGGGTGACCTGTTGGGAACTATGTTTTTTTGTAACCCAAAATTTCGGTCAAAAATTTTTATGCGAACGTTCTATCATAAATAGCCATAAATTAATATATATATATATATTTAATTATTGTAATTAATACCAATAATTTATGGCAACATTAATACTAGTAATAAATCTCCCCCATTTAATACATAATTTTACACCTATATAAAAGAGCTATTCCCATTCATTCTTCTCACACCTGAACACTTCTCTCTCTCTCTACTGCTCCATTTCCTGGTGAAGCTCAAACCAGAGCTTCGACTTGAGCATTTTTCTTAACCTCGGAAGGAGAGGTCGGGCTTTCTAGAACCGGAGAGAAGTCAACTATCTGATAGCAAACTCCAGTCAATCTGAGAATCGTCGGAGAAGTGTCGGCGTGATGGAATAGTGAAGCAGCTCTGGCGGACCGAAGCTTAATTTGAGCCCTCTTCAGGCCAAACTAAGCCCTCCCAACACTTCCTCAGCCCTTCCACGGCCGAATTAGGTCTGAAAGGTAAGCCAATTCGGCTCCCCTCTGTAATTTTCGGCCGGTGCTAGAGAGAGAACCGGTAGAATTTCGATGATGAAATTCTAACTCAATTCAACATCAATTGATGTGACTCTTGATTCTAGGATGAACCCTAGGACAAGAGCTATCTGCCTAGATTGAAAGCTCGGACTACCGTGCCCTCATCGGTGAGTAATCAAAGCTTTCTCTCTCTACAGTTTATTTTCCAACGAAGCTCTGTTTGAGCTCGTCCCGATGTTAAAACTTGCAATTCAAATTGCTAAAGAATGATATGAACATGTAGAAACTCAATTTCAACTTTAAATTCAACAATTGGAAATGTTTGATTGGTCAATTTGATAAAATTAAATTCGGTTGTGTTAAGAAGTTGGAATTGGATGAAAAATTAGGGAAAATTGGGGATTTTTGAAAATTCAAAGGACCGAAATGCAATATTCTAAAATTGATTTCTATTGGGCATGAAAAAAATGTTAGAGGGCCAATTGAGGAATTTTAGATTTTTTGGGGTAAAATTTACCATTTTTGTAAAGAAAGGGTAAAATGGTAATTTTGCAAAAGTTGGGGGACCAAATTGGAAATTTGGGAAATTAAATCCCTTTTTGTGAAATGGAATAAATTGAGGTTCTATGATAAATTTTAAAAGCTTCAGGACTCAATTTGAGGAAAAACCGATATTTGGGACTTAAAGTAAAAGAGAAATAACTTTAGGGACCTAATTGCAAATAAATGAAAGCTTAATTTTCTCATTCATTTGGAATGATTGAAGGCTATTAGGTCGAAGGATAATGAACTTAGATATTCATATCGTGTAGGAACATGAAGTACTGGGAATGCCCGCAAGGACAAGCTCGCTTGAATATAAAGAACCGGTCTAGTGGAATTCATTGTACTAACGGGTGAGTGGGTTTACTAACGTCATACCTGGTTAGGATGATGAGCACAACTTAAAGTTAAAAAAAAAACCACTTACCGGTTGTGAGTGGAATTTTATAACATACCTGGTTGGGGATGATAAGTACCTCGAAATGAAAACCCACTATAAAGTGGTATTTTAAACATCACAACTTAAAGGAGTGATGTGAAAATCATGCGGAAAAACTGCTTACCAGTTGTAAGTAGATCATACCCGGTTGGTATGATGAAACTTCCTCAAAGGATGTTGAAAACTCGTTCATCGGTTATGAGCGGAGATGTCCTTATACCCGGTCGGTATAATGGACAGTTAAAAATATATTTTTGTCGGAAGTGCTCTCCCCTGATAGTGTGCCAATGCTTAAACGATTTGGGAGACCTTTTTGATGGGAACTCGAATAGCTCTTATAGGCCGGGGGCCTTAGTTTTGAAACTTGGGGGCTATTATGCCTGGTTTTAAAAATCTCGTACAGTGGGCCATAGGCTTGTGGGCATGAGCAGGAGCTCATAAATAAACATGAGATATGTGCCATAAAACGTTAATAAATGAATTGTTTGGTCATGGTACTAAGACAGGACCGACATACTCGGTTAACTAGCAGCAGTGCGACATGACTAGTCTCTAGACCAGTAAGGACAAATAGGTGCAGGTTGAGCTGAAGGTTGGGGCCGTTGGACTAATGGCACCACAAATTACATGGCATGATAAGAAAATATTGTTTGTGCATGCACTATGATTTCAGGATCATCAAGATGTCCATGAGGGGTAGTGATGCATCATCCTAAGGGCCCTGGACAACCCGATGAGTATAAGGGCAGTTCGTCGTACCAGGTGACCATAATAAGGGGAAACCCTTTATAAACCGGGAGAGTGGAGGGTTGTTCATGGGGATCCAACCAAACCAGGTCAGGGCGTGACAACACTACTTATGCCACAATTGGGATGTAGTTTGATAAATGATGGATCCCTAGGAAGAGAGAAACCCATTGGAAACAAAATCTCCCATCGTCGGACCCTCACCAATGATTAGTTGAAGCTTTTTCTCTCTCTAAGTTAAATTTAGTGTTTTAAAGCTTGAAATGATCTGGGGGACATAGAGAAGATGATTAGAATCATGTTAGGACTCAATTGAGAATGATTAAGGTTGAATTGATGATATTCAAAGTTAGAGGTCTAAACTGCAATTTTTGAATGTTTGGATATTTAATTGCAATTTTTGAGAAATTGGAGATTTTCTGTAATAAGTGAAAAATATTGTACCCAATTGGAAATTTGAGAAATTATGGACCTAAATGGATGATTTGAAAATCTTAGTGATGTAATTGGAATCAAGTATAACTTAAGGGCCAAATCATAATTATTAGAAAGTTACGAGTTTTAAGTGTAACTCCCTTATTACTTGGGACATAATAGCCCAATCTATTGTAGGAACAAATCACCTACAAGTTTGTGCAGAGGAAAGGCATGCTAAGCTCGGATATTCTAAGGGAAGAACAAGTCTTAGAATACGGGTGCATGCTAAGGGTAGTGTTGGATCTAAGGGCTCTTGGGTGGCTTACAGAGCATAAGAGAAGTCTTGTTATTCCAGTATGTCATGGAGCTCGCAGAGCTTCGAGAGCATTGAGACCGAGGAAGGAGGGGGAGAGGTCTCAACACTCAATAGCGGACAAAAGAAGTGATGAGGTTAGAAGGTTGGGCAATGTTACTCACATAGACTATGTGGTAGAGGTTGTGGTGTCACGCCCCGACCCGGTTTGGTTAGATCCCTGTGATCAACCCATCGCTCTCTTGGTTTAAGAGGGGTTTCCCCCTTCTTTTAATTAAGAGGAGCCAGAGGTAATTTAAACCTTGTTCCCTAAAATAGTATAAATTATTAAAAATGCAAGTTTAAAAGAAATTTTAAGCATACCTAACGTAGGGTACATCATCGTGTTTTCTTTAGTCATATTTTCCTTACTCTTGAAATGGGTATAAGAGAGGAGGTGTGTTCTACAATTTAGTGAGAGGGTGTTGGGAGTGAGTTTTTAACAGAAGCAACTTCATTTTAAATTGTGCCAAGGGATATCATTTCTTTTTAAAAGAAGTTTTCCTCAAAATTTGGTTTTCAAAACCCTTTTTCTCATTTCCACATTAGGTGTGTTTAGTAAACAACACACGCCCTTCATCAGGAAGGGAACACACATTTGCAGGTGCTGCCCATCCACTACAACCACTTGTGGCTAAGAGCGTTTTTACCGGCCATTAAGATAGAAGTGCATCCACTTCTACCCTAGGTCTGAGTGGATGTTCTCGACATCCGACCCTCAGACCCAGAAGCCATTCCGTGTCCATACGAGGACATAGACCTCATCCTGACCCACTCGGGTCTCATGCACAAGAAGCTATTCTTAGCTTCCCGACTGACTCAGACAATGAACTACCCTTATGTCCACTGTAAAACTCGTCCTTTGATAATGAGAAAATCGGGGAAAGAATTGGTCAGTTTTGAATTTTAAACTGAATTGGTCTACAAGCTCGATTATTAGGAAAAGAGAAAATTGAGAATTTACAACTTCCATGTGACTCAAAATGGTTCATAAATCTTGGAAAAGAACATTAGGATGAATTGGGGAAGAAAAACTAGACCAGTTCAAGTGAACCGGGTCCGAACCGGATAGAACCGGTTTATTAACCGAATCGACTCATGAACCGGAATCGATAGAGAGAGGGTAGATCAGGAAATTTATGGATCCTAAGTCATCCAAAGAGTCCTAAAAGTCATGGAAATGGACTTGAGAAGGAATTGGAGATGAAAACCAAACCGGTTCAGGTGAACTGGATCCGAACCAGTTTGGACCGGTTTGAACTACTATTGAACCAGATTCTAAATTTATTTTTCTAGGTGGCTTAAAGAATTCAAATTCGATATTTGAAGCCAAAATTGGATAGAAAATGAATTTAGATGAATTTAGAAATTTTTTGATTTGAAAAGTTTGATCAAATGAGGGGTGAACCGGCCAGTTTAAGCTTTGAACCTGGTTTAGACCGGTACAGTTCGGTTCGGAACAGTGTCGTCTTCTTTCTTCAGAAGACAGCATTGTTCACTCGCTAGAAAATCGAAGCAGCACTGGCGAAGAAGAAAGCCTCCGTTCAATACGTCTGCAGCCATCAATTCCTGCCATAAAGGTTCCAAATGGACGACCGACGAGTCCCCGAGCTCCTTATATAAACAGCCCCTCCCCATTCATGCTCTCCACACCTGACAAGTTCACTCTCTTTGAGTTGCTTAGTTTTTCGGTGAAGCTTGAACTAGAGCTCTGATATAGGGTCATTTATTAGCCAAAGAAGGTGAGGTCGGGTTCATTAGAATTGGGGAGAAGTTAGCAACACGATGGTGACATCCATTCGTTTTGAGAGATGTCGGAGAAGTGCCGACATGATTGAACAATGAAGCAACTCTGACGGACTAAAGCTGCCCTATTTTGGCTGAGTTAAAATTAGCCAATTCGAGCCCTACTCAGGCCAAAACAAGCCCTCCCAAAACTTCCTCAGCGCTTCCATGGTCAAATTAGGATGGAAAGGTAAGCCAATTCGGCTCACATCTACAATTTTTGATCGGTGTTAGAGAGAGAGTCGACCGAATTCAAATGACAAAATTCTAATCCAATTCGACATTAATTGATGTCATTCTTGATCCTAGGAAGAACCTCAGTAGGAGAACTACCTGCCCAGGTAGAAAGCTTGGATGTCGTGCCCTCACAGGTGAGTAATCGAAGCTTTCTCTCTCTAAAGTCCACTTTCCGGCAAAGGTTTGTTTGAGCTCGTTCTGGCGTTAAAACTTCGATTCAAATTTCTAAAGAATCATATGAACATTTAGAAACTCAATTTTAACTTCAATTTAAACAATTGGAAGCATTTTATTGGCCAATTTGATAAAATCTAATTTGGTTGTGTTAAGAAGTTGGAATTAGGGGAAGAATTGGGGAACTTCAAATATTCGAAGGACCAAAATAAAATATTCTAAAATTAAGGGTCAATTGGGCATGATAAAAATGTTAGAGGGCCAATTGAGGAATTTTAGAATTTTTGGGGTAGAATTTACCTTTTTTGTAAAGGAAGGGCTAAATGGTAATTTTGGAAAAGTTGGGGGACCAAATTGGAAATTTGGGAAATTAAATCCTTTTTTGTGAAATTGAATAAATTGAGACCCCAAGGGGAATTGTAAAAGTTTTGGAACTCAATTTGAGGAAAAATCGGTATTTGGGACTTAAAGATAAAGAAAAATAACTTTAAGGACCTAATTGCAAATAAATAAAAGTTTAGTTTTTCTCATTCATTTGTAATGAATGAAGGCTATTAGGCCAAGAGATAATGAACCGAGATGTTCATATCATGTAGGAACATGAAGTACCGGGAACGCCAGCAAGGACAAGCTCGCGTGAATACAAGGGATCGGTCTAGTGGAATTCATTGCATTGACGAGTGAGTGGGATTTTACATCATACCTGGTTGGGGATGATAAGTACCTCGAAATGGAACCCACTACCAAGTGGTATTTTAAACATCACAACTTGTAAGTAGATCATACCTAGTTGGTATGATGAAACTTCCTTAAAGGAAGTTGAAAACCCGTTCATTGGTTATGAGCGGAGATGTCCTTATACTCGGTCGGTATTATGTACAGTTGAAAACATATTTTTATCGGAAGTGCTCTCCCTTGACTGTGTGCCAATGCTTAAATGATTTGGGAGACCTTCTTGACGAGAGCTTGAATAGCTCTTATAGGTCGGGGGGCCTCGGTTTTGGAACTTGGGGGCTATTATGCCCGATTTTGGAAATCTCAAACAAGTGGGCCACAGGCTAGTGGGCACGAGCAAGAGCTCATAAACAAACATGAGATATGTGCCATAAAACTTTAATAAATGAATTGTTTGGCCATGGTACCATGATAAAACCAACATATTCATTCAACTAGTGGCAGTGTGACATGACAGGTCTCTGGACCAGTCAAGACAAACAGCTGCAGGTTGAGTGGAGGGTCGGGGCCGTTGGACTATGATTACGAGATCATATGGCATGATAAGAAAATTTTGTTTGTACATGCACTATGATTACTAGATCATCAAGACACCCATGAGGGGTAGTGATGCATCCTAAGGGCCTTGGATGACCTAATGAGTATAAGGATAGTTCGTCGTACCAAGTGACCACGCAAAATTTGGAGTAGTACCATGCGCATGAGACCAGGATGGGGACGGGATGAGGTCTCTGTCCTCATATGGACACGGAATTGATTTTGGGATTGAGGGTCAAATGTCATGTACATCCACTCATTCTCAGGGTAGAAGTGGACGTACTTCTATATAGGTGGCCGGTAAAGTCGCTCCGACACCATAAGTGGGCTCAGTGGATGTGCTGTCCTGCGAATGTGTGTTTGACCTTAATGATGAAGGATGTGTGTTGGGAGATGACACAACGTGATTAAATAAGGAAATGGTGATATAACCCAAGATTTTAAATGAAATGATTTTTGAAAGAAAGGAGTCTATCACACTCCAATACAACTCTTTTCCTCAAAGTTAATTTTTGAAAGCCCATTCATTGAGTAGTCGTACTCACCCCCTCCCTTTTATCCTTTTCAAGAAATTCTGGAAAGTCTACCCTTAAAGACCATTAACCTAGATGCCTGTGAGACAGGTATGATAAAATTAAAATATTATGCAGTTTTGATTTATGTTATTCCAGGAAAAGTGCAGGTTTAAAGAATGTCGTACTCTTTATGGTTTATAACAAGGGGAAACCCTTTAATAAACCGGAGAGTGGCGAGCTGATCATGGGGATCTGACCAAACCGGGTTGGGGCGTGACAACTTTAGTGGTATCAGAACCTATTTTCTTGAATACATAATCAAGACTAGAAAATATAGTAACTAATAGAAGTCATTTTAAAAATTTATAGAAATGGCTCCAAAGAAGGGAACCAAGAGAACTAGGGTTGCTGTCTCTAACACAGCTCAACCACCCCTACTTGTAGAAACTCCCAGAGCAATCCAGACAACCCCTCCTAGACTCAGTAGGGAGCATCAAAGATTTTATGAGGAATTCACCCGTGTATTTGGCCAACCTAACCTCACTCCTAAGGCGGGCACCAACTCGCGGGTTGAACCGGAAGAAGTACAATCCCACCCTACCCACTTAATCCAACCGCTCCAACGGACATTCCTAGAAATCTCAAAACCCTTTGACAACTTGGATGTAAACCTTTCCTTGGAGAAAAGGCTGTTGGAACTGTGATGGATTGGTTAGCCAATACCAAGAAGTTGATGTGAATTGTCCAAATACCACCAGAGGATAGGGTGATCCTGATGGAATTCTTCCTAGAAGGAAGCGCTAGACAGTGGTGGGACAATGTCCGAAACCTACATACCAGCACCCTCACTTGGGAACAATTTGAGAAGAGGTATTCGGAGGAGTACCTGGCACCCCACCTAATAAATGAGAAGAAGCAAGAGTTCAACTAGCTTCAGCAAGGGCTTAACTCCATATCAAAGTATGAAACAAAATTCAACGAGTTAAGACCCTTTGCTCCCGACCTAGTTGGGCCAGCTAACATATGCCAGAGGTTTGTGGACGGTCTCAACATGGACATTAGGGACCGTATGGTAATACTAGGATGTCCCACATACCTGACAGTTGTAATCGGTATGACACACGAATGTGAACGACTGGTACAAACCTGACGCCGTCGAGTGGAGCAGACAACCAGAAAGGGGGATAAGGATCCCAACCATCAAGGAGGATGGAAAGAATATACCGGTTCAAGAGGAGGAAACAAAATGGTATTCCAACGGAGAAGGGGCATGCCACCACCTTTCCCCAGAATAGTCCCTACTTTACCCCAAGGAAACCCTCGCTCCTTAAAGTGCCAAAGAAACCATGAGGGAGCATGCCATACCTGTTTCACATGCAGATGAGTAGGACACTTCGTAAAGGATTGTCCCACCCTTAGGGAGAATAGACAGAGGAATACTCTTGGACCACCTTAAGGGAATCCCAGAAACCTCAGACCAGAAGTTACATGAAGAGTGCCAGCTAGAGTACACAACCTCACTCAGGAGGAGGCTAGAGGAGACCCTAGCACTATAGCGAGTACACCCTAGAATCCTACAAATTAGTCCAAAGAAGTCATGTAAATTAAACATCTTCTAATTTAATAAAAGAGAATTCCTTCTAAACCATACGTTTCTTAAATTAGGCTATATACAACTATGGGAACAACCAGTCTATGCCCTCTTTTACTCCAAAGCAAAGAGATCATTTATAAAGGAAGTGTTGGTTTCGAAAGTATCCCTTGAGCTCACTCCACTAGTACAAAGCCTTAACATCCTTACCCTTTTAGGAGAAGGTTTATACAGGAATAAACACTTAAAGGGATGTGAGATAAGAATTGGAGGAATCAAACTTGAAGCTGACTTGATTCCATTACCCCTAAGGGAGGTTGAAGTAATTCTGGGAATGGACTGGCTGAGTGATCATCAAGCAAGGATGGACTGTAGAAGGAAGACAGTAACTTTCCACACTTCCAAAATGAAAGGATTAAAGTTCCAAGGATATAGAAGGAAAGGAGAAGTACCATTGGTGTCCCACCTAAAAGCTCAAAGGATGATACATAAAGGATGTACAGCCTTTCTGGCCATGGTTATAGGCGAGAAGTCTGAAGAAAAAGAACTGGAAGACATTTCGGTAGTCAGACATTATCTAGAGGTTTTTCTAGAAGAGCTACCCGGACTACCTCCAAGTCGACAAGTGGAGTTCACTATAGAAATAACCCTAGGAACAAACCCCATATCCCAAGCCCCATATTGCATGACTCTAGCAGAGCTGAAGGAATTAAAGGAACAGTTGGATGAATTATTGGAATAGAATTTCATACGTCCAAGTTAGTCTCCGTGGAGTGCTCCCGTCCTATTTGTAAAGAAAAAAGGATGGAAGCATGAGACTGTGCATTGACTATAGAAAGCTGAACCAGGTCAAAATCAAGATTCGATACCCACTCCCAAGGATAGATGACTCACGAGGAAGGGAGTTGAGTATAAATGGGATGAGTGTTGTGAGAAGTCTTTTCAAGAGTTAAGGACTCGACTAACAATCACACCCGTACTCTACTTACCTGATCATAATGCAGGAGAGTTCATAGTCTATAGTGATGCCTTTAGACAAGGGCTTAGTTGTGTCCTAATGCAACAAAGGAAGGTTATCATATATACCTCACGACAATTGAAGATACATGAGAGAAATTACCCGACTTATGACTTGGAATTAGTTGCAATAGTGTTTGCACTAAAGATATGGTGACACTACCTTTACGAGGTTAAGTGCAGGATATATACAGATCACAAAAGCCTTAAGTATTTTCTAACTCAGAAGGAGTTAAATCTCTATCAGAGGAGATGGCTGGAATTGGTGAAGGATTATGATCTTGTGATAGAATATCACCCTAGAAAGGCTAATGTGGTAGCAGATGCCTTAAGTCGCAAGTATCAAACTAAGGCGGCACAATTAAAGACAAGTTACCTACCCTTGTTACAACAAATGGGAAGGGTGGAGGTGGATCTGAGGATAAACAAGCAGGAAAAATGCTTGGTGGTGAATGTGGCGGTAAGGCCCAGTCTAACCGAGCATATTAAGACTCAATAAAGGACTGATAAAGAATTCCATTTTTATTTGGATCTGGTAAACAGAGAAAGGAAACCAGACTACGACGTACGAGGTGACAGAGTACTAACCTATAAGGGTAGGGTATGTGTGCCTCAAGATAAGGAGTTGAAAAGATTAATTCTAGAAGAGGCACACGATTCGATGTATGTTATGCATCCGGGTAGTACTAAGATGTATCGCACCCTCAAACAAGGATACTGGTGGAAGGGTATGAAGAGGGACATTGTACAATATGTAGCCTGATGTTTGTCTTGTTAACAGATAAAATTAGAACATTAGAAATCGTCATGACTACTACAACCGTTACCAATTCTGGAGTGGAAATGGGAGCACATCACCATGGACTTCGTCACGGGCTTACCGATAACCAAAAGGGGCCGAGATGCAATTTGGGTCATAGTGGATGCCCTAACCTAGTTTGGTCGAATCCCCGTGATCAACCCGCCACTCTCCCGGTTTATTAAAGGATTTTCCCATATTATAAACCATAAAGAGTAAGGCGTCCTTTAAACCTATAGCTTTTCCTAAAATAACATAAATCAAAATTGCATAATATTTTAAATTTATTTTACTTGTCTCACAGGCGTCTCAGTTGATGGTCTTTAAGGTAAGCTTTCCAAAATTTCCTAAAAGGTATATAAGGGAGAGGGGTGAGTACAATGGCTCAATGAATGGGTTTTCAAAATTTTTAACCTTTAGGAAAAAGATTAGCAGTGGAGTGTGCCAGACTCCTTTCTTTCAAAAATCCTTTCATTTCAAATCTTAGTTTTTATCACCATTTCTTAATAACCATGGTGTGTCATCACCCAACACACATCCTTCATCATGAAGGTCAAACACACATTCGCAGGCTAGTATGTCCACTGAACCCACTTATGGCGTTGGAGCGACTTTACTGGCCACCTAGAGAGAAGCACGTCCACTTCTACCCTGAGAATGCGTGGATATACACGACATCTGACCCTCAATCCCAGAATTTATTCTCCGTGTCTGTATGATGGCAGAGACCTCATCCCATGCCCACCCCGGTCTCATGCGCTTGATGCTACTCCAAATTTCGCACAGTTACCTAGTACGACGAACTGCCCTTATACTCACCAGGTCGTCTAGGGCCCTTAGGACGCATCATTACCTCTCTTAGGCATCTTGATGGTCCTGTAATCATAGTGCATGCACAATCAGTATTTTCTTATCATGCCATATAAACTATGGTGCCATTGGTCCAACGGCCCGACCTCAACTCAACCAGTAGTTGTTTGTCTTGATTGGTCCGTTGACCTATCATATCACACTACCACTGGTTGATTGAGTATGTCAATCCTGTCTTGGTACCATGGCCAAACAATTCCTTTATTTAAAGTTTTATGGCATATAACTCATGTTTTTTTTACGAGCTCCTGCTCATGCCAACTGGACTTGAGCCCATTGTGCGAGATTTTCAAAATCAGGCATATTAGCTCCCAAGTTTAAAAACCGAGGCTCTCAGCATATAAGAGCTATTCGAGTTGCCGTCAAGAAGGTCTCCCAAATCATTTAACCATTGGCACACATTCAAGGGAGAGTACTTCCAACAAAAATATGTTTTCAGCTGTCCATCATACTGACCGAGTATAAGGACATCTCCACTCATAACCGATGAACAGGTTTTCAAGTTCCTTCGAGGAAGTTTCATCATACCAACCGGGTATAATCTACTTTCAACTGATAAGTAGTTTTTTCGCATGATTTTTACATCATTACTCTAATTAGTGATGTTTAAAATACCACTTAGTAGTGGGTTTTCATTTCGATGTACTTATCATCCCCAACCGGGTATGATATAAAATCCCACTCACCCATTAATGTAGTGAATTCCACTAGACTGGTTCCTTGTATTCACGCGATTAAACTCATCTAATTGGTGAAATTGAAGTTAAAATTAATATCTTTCATCTTCATACGATTCAATAGCACTTTGAAATGCAAGTTTTGACACCGGAACGAGCTCAAATGGAGCTTTTCCGAAAAACAGACCGTAGAAAGAGAAAGCTTCGAAAGCTTACTGTCGGAGGGAAGGTGGTCCGAGCTTTTAATTTGGGCAAATAGCTCTCGTCCCGAGGTTCATCCTAGAATTAAGAATCACATCAATTGATGCTGAATTCCATTAGAATTCCATCATCAAAATTCTGCTAGTTCTCTCTCTAGCACTAGTAAAAAATTGCAGAGTAGAGCCAAATTGGCTTACCTTTCCGTTCTAATTCAACCGTGGGAGGGCTGAGGAAGTATTGGGAGGGCTTGGTTTGGCCTGAGGAGGGCTTGAAATAGCCACTTTCAGGTCGGCCGAAATAGGTTAGCTTCGGTCCGCTGGAGCTGCTTCACTGTTCAATCATACCGCTGCTTCCTCGACGACCCTCGGAGTAAACAGAGACTACTGTCGTATAGCTGACTTCTCCTTTGTTCTAAAGAACTCGACCTGGCCTTCTTTGGCTCATAAATGACCCTATATCGGAGCTCTGGTTCGAGCTTCACCGAAAAATGGAGTTGTTGAGAGAAGTGAGCTTTTTAGGTGTGGAAGGATGAATGGAGAGGGGCTCTTTATATAGGGAGCTCGGGGACTCGTCGGCCGTTTGTTTGGCACCTTTATGACAGACATTGATGGTCGGAAACATATTGAACGAAGATGTTTCTTCTTCGTGGGTGCTGTTTCGATTTTTCGGTGAGTGAACAATGTTGTCATATGAAGGAAGAAGATGACGACACTATTTCGAATCGGACCGGACCAGTCCGAACCTGGTTCAAAGCTTAAACTGTTCGGTTCATCTCCCATTCGACAGAGTTTTTCAAATATTAATATTTCTAAATTAATCTAAATTCATTTTCTATCCAATAGTGGCCTCAAATCTTAAATTTGAATTATTTAAGCCACCTAGAAAAATGAATTTAGAATCTGGTTCAATAGTGGTTCAAACCGGTCCAATCTGGTTCAGATCTGTTTCACCTAAATCGGTTCGATTTTCATCTCCAATTCACCCTAATGTCCTTTTTCAGGACTTTTATGACCTCTTAGGTCACTTAGGATCCATAAAATTCCTAGTTTACTATTTCTCCATCAGTTCCGGTTCATAAACTGACTCGGTTCTTAAATTGGTTTAATCCGGTTCGGGTTCGGTTCACTCGAACCGGTCTAGTTTTTCTCTCTCACTTTGTTCTAAGTTTCCTTCCCAAGGTTTATAAATCTCTTTGGGTCACAAGGGAGTTGAAATTTCTCTAATTTGACCATTCCCCAATAAACGTGTTTGTGAACTAGTTCGGTCTTCTTACTCGGTTTCACTAGTTCTTTTCCCAGTTTACCTTAACTCAAAAGGGTGGGGTTCACAGGATAGATTGACCAAATTAACACATTTCATTCCTATAAAAGTGATGCACACGGTAGAATAGCTGGTCGTCCTATACATGAAGGAAATAATAAGACTCCATGGTGTCCCAGTGAGTATAGTATTAGATAGAGATCCGAGATTTACCTCCAGGTTTTGGCCAAGTTTACAAAATGCCATGGGAACTAAACTTCATATGAGCAAGACATTTCACCCACAGACAGATGGTCAGTCAAAGTGAACCATCCAAACCTTAGAAGACATTCTGAGAGCGTGTGTACTTACCATGAATAAAAACTAGGAGGAATACTTGTGTGTGATGGAATTCGCTTACAACAATAGTTATTAGGCCAATATTCAGATGGCTCCCTATGAAGCCCTTTATGGACGACCATGTCGTACCCCTCTATTTTGTGAAGAAGTGTGAGAAAGGAAAATAGAAAGGGCAGAACTAATTGTGGATGCCACCGAGAAGATAAAATTAATAAGGAGTCATCTTCAAACCGCTCAGGACAGGCAAAAGAGTTATGCGAACAATCGAAGGAAAGATTTGGAGTTCAAGGTAGGAGATCAAGTGTTCCTCAAAGTGTCCCTGTGGAGGGGAATACTTAGGTTCCAACAAAGAGTTAAGTTGAAACCAAGATATATCGGCCCATATGCCATCAGTCAAAGGATAGGACCAGTAGCTTATAAATTGGATCTACCTCATGACCTGCAGAGAATACATGATGTATTATATATCTTAGTACTTCGGAAATATTAGCCTGATCCTAGTCATTTTTTTCACCAACCTCTAATGGAACTAGAAGAGAACCTGACCTATCAGACATAGCCGGTATGAATCATCGATCGGAGAGACTAGAATTTGAGGAACAAGAAAATTCCTATGGTCAAGGTGTTGTGGCAGAACGAACCCGTGTAGGAAGAGACATGGGAAACCGAGTCTATGATGAGGGATAGTTACCCTTAATTATTTAATGTGTAACTATTTTGGGGACAAAACCCTTAAAAGGAGGGGAGAGTTGTAAACCCTGTCCTTTGATAATGAGAAAACCAGGGAAAGAACCGGTCACTTTTGAATTTTAAATCGAATCGGTCTACAAGCTCGATTATTAGGAAACGAGCAAATTGAGAATTTACAACTTCCATGTGACTCAAAATGGTTCATAAATCTTAGAAAATAACCTTAGGACAAATTGGGGAAGGAAAATTGGACCGGTTCAAGTGAATCGGGTCCGAATCGGTTTATGAACCGAATCGACTCATGAACCGGAATCGATAGAGAGAGGGTAGACCGAGAAATTTATGGATCCCAAGCGACCCAAAGAATCCTAAAAGTCATGGAAATGGACTTGAGAAGGAATTGGAGATGAAAACCAAATCGGTTCAGGTGAACCGGATCCGAATCTCATGTGAATACAAGGGACCGATCTAGTGGAATTCACTGCAATGACGGGTGAGTGAGATTTTATATCGTACTCGATTGGGGATGATAAGTACCTCGAAATGAAAACCCACTACCAAGTGGTGTTTTAAACATCACAACTTATAGGAGTGATATGAAAATCATGCAGAAAAACTACTTACCGATTGTAAGTAGATCATACCTGGTTGGTATGATGAAACTTCCTTGAAGGAAGTTGAAAACCCGTTAATCGGTTATGAGCAGAGATGTCCTTATACCCGGTCAGTATAATGGATAGTTGAAAATATATTTTTATTGAAAGTGCTCTCCCCTAATTGTGTGCCAATGCTTAAATGATTTGGGAGACCTTCTTGACGAGAGGTCGAATAGCTCTTATAGGCCGGGGGCCTCGGTTTTGGAACTTGGTGGCTATTATGCCTGGTTTTGGAAATCTCAAACAAGTGGGCCATAGGCGAGTGGGCACAAGCAGGAGCTCGTAAACAAACATGAGATATGTGCTATAAAACTTTAATAAATGAATTGTTTGGCCATGGTACCAAGACAAGACCAACATATTCAGTCAACCAGTCAGGACAAACAGCTGCATGTTGAGTTGAGAGTCGGGGCCGTTGGACCAGTGGCCCCACAAATTATATGTCATGATAAGAAAATACTGTCTGTGCATGCACTATGATTACAGGATCATCAAGACACCCATGAGGGGTAGTGATGTGTCTTAAGGGCCTTGGATGACCTGGTGAGTATAAGGGCAGTTCGTCGTACCAAGTGACCGTGCGAAATTTGGAGTAGCACCAAGCACATGAGACCGGGGTGGGGACGGAATGAGGTCTCTGTCCTCATACAGATTCGAAGAATTGATTTCGAGATTGAGGGTCAAATGTCACGTACATCCACTCATTCTTAGGGTAGAAGTGGACGTACTTCTATCTAGGTGGCCGGTAAAGTCACTCCGACGCCACAAGTGGGTTCAGTGGACATGTTGGCCCGTGAACTATGCAGTTTTAATTGAAATATTATGCAGTTTTAATTTATGTTTTTCCAAGAAAAGTGCATTTTTAAAGAATGCATTACTCTTTACGGTTTATAACAAGGGGAAACCCTTTAATAAACTAGGAGAGTGGCGAGTTGATCGCGGGGATCCGACCAAACCGGGTTGGGGTGTGACATCCACCATGTAATCTAGTAGCACTTAGGACCCATCAGTACCCCTCTTGGGCATCTTGATGGTCTTGTACCATAAGTGTAAACCCCGTCCTTTGATAATAAGAAAATTGGGAAAAACCTGGCCATTTCCAAAGAGAAAACCAAGTCGAGTTATAAACAGAAACCAATAGAGAAAGGGTAAACCGGGAAATTTATAGATCCCAAGTGACCTAAAGAGACACAAAAGTCATGAGAAAAGACTTTATGATGAATTGGAGGTGAAAACCAAACCGGTTCAGGTAAACTGAACCTGAAGCGAATTGAATCGATTTGAACAATTATTTAACCAATTTCTAAATTTATTTTTTTAGGTGGCGTAGAAAATTCAAATTGGAGAATTGAGGCCACCATTTGATAGAGAATGAATTTAGATGAATTTATAAATTTTTAATTTTGAAAAACTCAGTCAAATTAGGCATGAAGTGGCCAGTTTAAGCGTTGAACCAGGTTTGGAACAGTGTTGTCTTCTTCCTTTAGATGACAACACTGTTCACTCGCTGGAAAATTGAGCAGCGCCAGCGAAGATGAAAAGTCTCCAACCAGAGAGTTTCAGGTAATGAATGACCACCATAAATGCACCAAATGGCCAAGAAGTCCCCAAGCTTCCTATATAAAGTGCCCCTCCTCATTCATACTCCTCACATCTAAAAACTCCACTCTCTCTCTATTGCTCCATTTTTCACTGAAGCTTGAACTAGATCTCTGACTTGGGCATTTTTTTGAGCCAAAGAAGGTGATGTTGGGTTCATTAGATTCGTGGAGAAGTCAGCTACCTAACGGTAGTCTCCATTTGCTCCGAGGGTCGCTAGAGATATGCCGATGTGATAGATTAGTGATGCAGCTCCAGCGGACCAAAGCTGCCATATTTCGGCTAAGCTGAAAATGACCAATTTGAGCCCTTCTTTGGCTAAGCCAAGCTCTCCCAACACTTTCACACCCCTCAAACATCTGAATTAGAGTGGAAAGATAAGCCAATTTGGCTCACCTCTGTAAATTTCGATCAGTGTTAGAGAGAGAACCGATGAAACTTCGCTAACCAAATTCTCTGTCAATTCGATATGAATTGATGTAAGTCTTGATCCTAGGAGGATCCTCAAGCAAGAGCTATCTGCCCAGATCAAAAGCTCGGACTACCGCCCCTCAGACGGTAAGCTTTCAAAGCTTTCTCTATCTATATCTAGTTTTTCAGCAAAGCTTTATTTGAGCTCGTTCTGGTGTTAATTCATGCGATTCAAGGTGCAATTAAATCGTATGGATGTGTAGGAACTCAAATCCACCTTCAATTTCAACAATTAACTTTGATTTATCAATCAATTTGATGAAATTAAATCCAATCAAGTTGAAAGGTTAAAATTGGGAAAAAATGGGGAAATTTTGGGGATTTCAAAAATTCGAGTGACTAAAGTGCAATTTCCCAAACTTGAGAGCCAATTGGGCATGTAAATGATGTTGGAGGTCCACTTTGCCAATTTTTGGAATTTTGGAAAAGTGGACCTCCAAAAATGGTAATTTTGGAAAAGTTGAGGACCAAATTGGGAATTTGGGAAACTTGAAGCCCTTTTTGCAATTTTGAATAAATTGAGGTCCCAAGGTAAATTTTTGAAGTTCCGGGACTCAATTTTGGGGAAAATCGACATTAGGGACTTAAAGTTAAAGAAAAAGAACTTTAGGGACCTAATTACAATTAATTGAAAAGTTTGGGTATTTTATTCATTCGTGATGAATGAAGGTATCAAGCCAAAGGATAATAAACAAAGATGTTCATATCATGTAGGAACACGAAATACCGGGAACACCAGCTAAGACAAGCTTGTGTGGAGACAAAAAGCCAGTTAAGAGGAATTCACTGCATTAACGGGTGAGTGAGATTTTTCACATCATAGCCAGTTGGGATAATGAGTAACTCAAAACTTAAAACCTGCTATCATGTGGAATTTTTAACATCACACTAGGATGGGGTGATATGGAAATTACACAGAAAAACTACTTAACAATTGTAAGTAGATCATACCTGGTTGGTATGATAGACTTCCTAGAAGAAAGTGGAAAACTCGTTTACTGATTGTAAGTAGAGATGTCATCACACCTAGTTGGTGTGATAGACGAGTGAAAAGATTATTTTGTTAGAAGTGCTCTCCCTTGACTGTGTGCCATTGCTTAAACCTTTTGAGAGACCTTTTTAATGGGAGCTCGAATAGCTCAGATAGGCCAGAGACCTCGGTTTTGGAACATGTGGGCTAAAATGCCCAATTTTTAAAAATCTCGTATAGTGGGCCTAAGGCCAGTTGGCACGAGTAGGAGCTCGTAAACAAACATGAGATTAAGCTATGAAAACTTTAATGAATGATGTGTTTGGCCATGGTACCAAGACAGGACTAACATACTCAATGGACTGGTAGCAGTACGACAAGATAGGTCGATGGACCAATCGAGACAAATAGATGCAAGCCGAGTTGAGGGTCGGGGCTGTTGGACTAGTGGCACCAAAGATTAAATTGCTTATGAGGAAAACTATTGTTTTGTGCATGCACTAAGGTACATGACCTTTAAGACACCCAAGAGGGGTAGTGATGTGTCCTTGAGGCGACTGGACGACATGGTGAAGATAAGGGGAGTTTGTTGTGCCAACAGTTAGGGAAGCTCGACGTAGCTTCATGCTCATGAGTCCGGGGTGGGGTTGGGATGAGGTCTCTGTCCTCATAGGGACATAGAGTTTCTTTTCGGGATTGAGGTTTGGATGTCGTGTACATACACTCATTATCATGGTAGAAATGGACGAGTTTCTATCTAGGTGGTCGGTAAAGTCGTTCCAATGCCACAAGTGGGTGTAGTGGACGAGTTGCCTTGGGAATGTGTGATCCCTTCATGATGAAGGGCGTGTGTTGGTTGCTAAACACACTGTTCATGGTTAATAATGAGAAATAATGCTTTTGAAAATCCAGAACTTGAGGAAATAGTTTTTAAAAAATTATGGAGTCTGACACACTCCAATTCAAACTAATTTTCTGAAAATCAAGTTTTTAACACCCATTCACTTAGTTATCGAACTCACCCCTCCCTTATACCCTTTGTTAGGTAACCAAGGGAAAAGCCTACCTAAATACCTCTAGTTAGCTACACCTGCAAGATAGGTATGAAAGTTTAAAATTTTATGCAGTTTTTATTAATGTTATTCCAGGAAAGATACAGGTTTAAAGGATTTCTTACTACTCACGGTTTAAAAAAGGGAAAACCCTTAATAAAACATGAGAGTGGTGGGTTGATCAAGGGGATACGACCAAACCGGGTCGAGGCGTGTCAACTTGAGTGGTATCAAAGTCTATTTCCTCGAATATATTATCAAGATCAGAAAACATAATAACTAATAGAGATGATTTTAAAAATTTCAGAATGGCTTGAAAGAAAGGAACCAAGAGAACTAGAGTCGTAGTCTACGACACTGCCCAACCACCCCTACCTATGGAAACTCCTCGAGGAGCCTAGAAAACCCCTCCTGGACTTCGCTCAGAACACTAGAGGTTGTACGAAGAGTACACCCGTGTATTTGGGTAACCTAACCTCACCCCTTAGGCAGACACCAATTCCCGGGTTGAACCGGAGGAAGTACAATCCCATCCCCCTTCTGTTAGCCATCCCCCTCTAGTAGACATTCCTAGAAATTTTAAGACTCTCCATCAATTGGGGTGTAAGCCTTTCCTTGGAGAGAAAGATGTTGGTGCCATCATGGATTGGCTGGCAAATATAAAGATGCTGATGGGAATCATCAAGATACCACTAGAGGACGTGGTGATCCTGACAGAATTCTTCCTAGAGGGAAGTGCCAAAAGGTGGTGAGACTGTGTCAAAAATTTGCATGCTTTCACCCCGCCCTAGGAGCAATTTGAGGATAGGTACGCTGAGGAGTACTTGGCTCCTCATTTGATTAACAAGAAGAAGCAAGATTTCCTTCGACTTTAGCAAGGGCTTAACTCCATATCAGAGCATAAAACAAAATTCAACGAGTTAAGACCCTTTGCTCCTGACCTGGCTGGGCTAGCAAACAAATGCCAGCGGTTCATGGACGATCTCAATATGGACATACGAGACCGTATGGGGGTACTACGATGACCCATGAACCTGGCAGCGGTAATCATATGGCTCATGAGTGTGAGTGACTGGTGTAGACCCAATGCCGTCGGATGGAACATACGTTCCAAAAGGAGGATAAAGGCCAAAACTGGCAGGGAGGACGGAAGGAGCATAATGGTCCAAAATGGGGAAATAGGGTGGCATTTCAAAAGAGAAAGGACATGCCACCATCTCCCCAAAGAGTAATCCCCACCTTGCCCTAAGGAAACCCTCATTATCTTAGGTGCTAAAGGCACCATGAGGGAGCATGCTTGATCTGCTTTGAATGCGGACAAGTGGGGCACTTTGCGAAGGAATGCTCGACTCTCAAGGAGAACAAGCAGAGGAATATACTTGGACCACCACAAGGGAACCCCAAGAATCTCAAGCCAGACGCCACAGCTAGAGTACTAGCTAGGGTATACAACCTCACCTAGGAAGAGGCTAGGAAAGACCCTCGTACTATAGTGGATACATCCCCAACCCTCCCAATTAGTTCAAGCAAAACTTGTAACTAAAATTTTATTCAATAAAGAAAGCCTTTCCTCTAAAAATATACATTTCTTTACATCAAGGCATGTGTAATTATGGGGACAACAAATCTATGCACTCTTTGACTCAGGAGCTGAGAGATCCTTCATCAAGGAGGACTTAATTCCAAGTTTACCCCTAGAAGTCACTCCTCTAGGACAAAGTCTCAACATCCTCACGCCCTTAGGAGAAGGGTTAAATAGGAAGAAACAATTAATGGGATGTGAGATAAGGATTGGCAAAATCAAACTCGAAGCAAACTTGAATCCATTGCTCCTGAAGGAGGTAAAAGTGATCCTTGGGATGGATTGGTTAAGTAACCATTAGGCTAGGATGGACTGTGGGAAGATGATAGTAACCTTCCACACTCCCAAGACAAATGGATTAAAATTCCAAGGAGACCGAAGGAAGGGTTAAGTACAAATGGTGTCCCATATGAAGGCCCAAAAGATAATACATAGGGGCTGTACAGCTTTTCTGGCCATGGTCATTAATGAAAAGTCTGCAGAGAAGGGACTCAAAGACATTCCTGTAGTTAAACTGTCATGCCCCGACCCGATTTGGTCAGATCCCCGTGAACAACCTGCCACTCTCACGGTTTATTAAGGGTTTATCCTTATTTATAAACCATAAAGAGTAAGGGGTCCTTTAATCATGCACCTTTTCTAGAATAACATAAATCAAAACTACATAAAATTTTAAACTATTCATACTTGTCTCACAGGCATATTAGTTGATGGTCTTTGGTGTAGGCTTTTCTGGGATTTCTTGAAAGGGATATAAGGGAGGGGGTGAGTACAACGACTTAGTGAATGGGTTTTCAAAATATATTTTTTAGGAAAAATGTTTGATTTGGAGTGTGCCAGACTTCTTATTTTCTTTTAAAAACATTTCATTATCAACTTTGGTTTTTATCACCATTTCTTTATTAGCCACGATGTGTCATCACCCAACACACATTTGCAGGCGAGTACATCCATTGAACCAACTTGTGGCATCAGAGTGACTTTACCGGCCACCTAGATAGAAGTACGTCCACTTCTACCCTGATAATGAGTGGATATTTGTGACACCCAACCCTCAATCCCGTAACAATTTTCCATGTCCGTATAAGGATAGAGACATCATCCCCTTCCCACCCCGGTCTTGTGCGATTGAAGCTACTCTGAGCTTTACAAGGTCACCTGGTCTGACGAACTGCCCTGATACCCACCAGCTCGTCCAGGGCCCTTGGACACATCACTACCCCTCTTGGGTGTCTTGAAGGTCCTGTAAAAACAGTGCATGCACAATCAGTATTTTCACATCATGCCATATAATTTGTGGTGCCACTGGACCAACGACCCCGACCCTCAACTCAACCTGCAGCTATTTGTCTTAACTAGTTCGGAGACCTATCATGTCGCACTGCCATTAGTTGATTGAATATGTCAGTCCTGTCTTGGTACCATGGCTAAACAATTCATTTATTTAAAGTTTTATGGCATATAACTGATGTTTGTTTACGAGCTCCCGCTCGTGCCAACTGGCCTATGGCCCACTGTTCGAGATTTTCAAAACTAGGCATATTAGCCCCCAAGTTCCAAAACTAAGGCCTCCAACCTATAAGAGCTATTTGAGCTCCCATCAAGAAGGTCTCCCAAATTGTTTAAGCAGTGTCACATAGTCAGGGGAGAGCACTTCCGACAATAATAAATTTTCATCTATCCATCATACCAACCCAGTATAAGTATATCTCCGCACATAACCGATGAACGAGTTTTCCACTTTCTCCGAGGAAGTTTCATCATACCAACCAGGTATGATCTACTTACAATTTGTAAGTAGTTTTTCCGCGTCATTTTCACACCACCCATCTAAGTTGTGATGTTTAAAATACAACTAAGTAGTGGGTTTTCATTTCGAGGTACTAATCATCCCAAACCAGGTTTGATATAAAATCCCACTCACCTGATCATGCAATGAAATTTCACTAACCTGGTTTTCATCCCTTGTGAGCTTAACCTTAGTTGGCGTTCCCAGTATCTCGTGTTCGTACATGAAATGAACATCGTTGTTCATTATCGACTGACTCCGTCACCTCATTCAGTATAAATGACTTAATTTACAACTTTTCCCATCTTTGCAAATTGGTCCATAAAGTTTTTTTTCCTTTTACTTTAGGCACCAATTGCCGATTTTTCCATAAATTGAGTCCCTAAACTTTAAAATTCCTCTTGGGACTTCAATTTACTCAATTTCATAAAGAGGGTTCAATTTTTCCAAAATTACCATTTTTCCCTTCCATTACAAAAATGATAAGTTTTTCCTCAAAAATTCTAAAATTGCTCAATTGGCCCTCTAACATTCTTATCTTGCCCAATTTACCCTCAATTTTATAAAATTGCATTTTGGTCCTTCTAATTTTTGAAAATCCCCAATTTCCCAAAATTTCCCCAATTTCAACTCCCTAGCACAATCGAATTTGATTTCATCAAATTGACTGATCAAACACTTCTAATTGTTGAAATTGAAGTTGAAATTGAGATTCTATATCTTCATATGATTCTATAGCACTTTGAATCATAAATTTTAACGCTGGAACGAGCTCAAACGGAGCTTTGCTGGAAAATAGACTGTAAAGAGAGAAAGCTTCAATTACTCATCAGTGAGGGTGCGACGGTCTGAGCTTTCTATCTAGGCAGATAGCTCTCCTCCTAAGGGTCCTCCTAGGATCAAGAATGGCATTAATTGATGCCGAATTGGATAAGAATTTTTTCATTGAAATTCGGCCATTTCTCAATCTAGCACTGGTAAAAAATTGCAGAGTGAAGCCAAATTGACTTACCTTTTAGTCCAAATTCAGCAATGGGAGGGCTGAGGAGGTGTTAGGAAAGATTAGTTTGGCTTGAGGAGGGCTCAAATTGGCCGATTTTAGTTCGGCCAAAACAAAGCATCTTTGGTCTACCAGCTTCACTGTTCGATCACGCCGACGTTTCTCTGGTGATTCCTGGAGCAAATGTAGACTACATGCATGTAGTTGACTTCTCCCCAGTTCTAAAGAACCCAACCATGCCTTCTTTGGCTTAGAAATGACCCTATATCAGAGTTCTGGTTCGAGCTTCACTGGAAAAATAAGCAGTTGAGAGAGAATGGAGTTTTCAGGTGTGGAAAGGATGAATGAGGAGGGGCTCTTTATATAGAAAGCTCGAGGACTTCTTGGTCGTCCGATTAGCACCTTAATGGTGGTCATTCATTGCCTGGAACTCCCTGGCCAAAGACTTTTCAGCTTCGCAGGCGGTGCATGATTTTCCGATGAGTGAACAGTGCTGTCATGTAGAGGAAGAAGATGACACTGTTCCAAACCGGATCGGACCGGTCTGAACTGGGTTTTAGGATTAAACCAGCCAGTTCACCTCCAATTCGATCGAATTTTTCAAAAGTAAAAATTTCTAAATTCATTTTTTATCCAATGGTGGCCTCAAATCTCAAATTTGAATTTTTAAAGCCACCTTGAAAAATGAATTAAAATCCAATTCAATAGTGGTTCTAACTGGTCCAAACCGATTCAATTTGGTTCAGATCCGGTTCACCTGATCTGGTCTGGTTTTTCTCTCCCAATTTGTCCTAAGGTTCTTTCACCTCCATTTGAGTCACTTGGGAGTTGTAAATTCTTCAATTTGCTTGTTTCCTGATAATCAGGTTAGTAGACCGACTCGATTTTAAATTTGAAAATGACCGGTTCTTTCCCCGGTTTTCTTATTATCAAAGGACGGGGTTTACAACTCTCCCCTCCTTTTTAGTGGTTTTGTCCCCAAAATAGTTACATGTTAAATAATTGAGGGTAACTATCCCTCATCATACTCTCGGTTTCCCATGTCTCTACCTGCACGGGTCCCTTCTGCCATAAAATGTTGACCATAGGAATTCTCTTATTCCTTAAGTTCTTGTACCTCTGGTCGATGATTCGTACCGATTCTGTCTGATAGGTCAGGTTCTCTTCCAGTTCTAATGGAGGTCGGTCTAATACATGACCAGGATCGGGCTGATATTTCTGAAGCACTAAGATGTGGAATACATCATGTATTCTCTATAGGTTAGGAGGTAGTTCCAATTGATAATCTACCGGTCCTACCCTTTGAATGATGGGATATGGACTGATATATCTTGGTTTCAACTTTCCTCTTTGCTGAAACCTAAGTATTCCCCTCCATGGGGATACTTTGAGGAATACTTGATCTCCCACCTTGAATTCCAGATCCTTCCTTCGATTATCCACATAACTCTTTTGTGTGTCCTGTGCAGTCTTAAGACGTCTCTTGATTAATTTTATCTTCTCCGTGGCATCCTCAATTTGTTCGGCCCTTTCCTTTCCCCCTACTTCTTCCCAAAATAGAGGGGTGCAGCATGGTTGTCCACAAAGGGCTTCATAGGAAGCCATCTAAATACTGGCCTGATAACTATTATTGTAAGCTAATTCCATCAGGCACAAGTATTCCTCCCGACTTTTATTCATGGTGAGTATGCACGCTCTTAGCATGTCTTCCAAGGTTTAGATGGTTCGCTCAGATTGTCCATTTGTTTGAGGCTGGAATGTTATGCTCATGTGAAGCTTGGTTCCCATGGCATTTTGTAAACTTGGCCAAAACCTTGAGGTTAATCTTGGATCTCTATCCGATACTATACTCACCAGAACACCATGAAGTCTTACAATTTCCCCTATAAGACGACAAGCTGTTCTACTATGTCCGTCACTCTTATAGGAAGGAAATGAGCTGATTTGGTCAATCTATCCACAATGACCCAAATCGCATCTCGACCCTTTCTTGTCACCGATAGACTCATGACGAAGTCCATGGTGATGTGCTCCCATTTCCACTCCGGAATTGGTAAGGGTTGTAGCAGTCCTGACAGTTTCTGATGCTTTGCTTTTATCTGTTGATAGGACAAACATCGAGCTACATATTTTGCAATGTTTATCTTCATGCCTTTCCACCGGTATCCTTGTTTGAGGTTGCGGTACATCTTGGTACTGCCCGAATGCATTGGATAAACCGAATCTTGTGCCACTTCTAGAATTAACCTCTTAAACTCCTTTTCTTGAGGCACACATACCCTACCCTTGTAGGTTAGTACTCCATCACCTCGCAAGTCGTAGTCCAGTTTCCTTTCTCTATTAACCGGGTCCAAATGGGATTGGAGTTCTTTATTAGCCTTTTGTTGAGCCTTAATATGCTCAGTTAGACTAGGCCTCACTGCCACATTAGCCACCAAGCATTTTTCCTGCTTGTCCACCTCTATCATTCCCAATTGTTGCCACAAGGGTAGGTAACTTGTCTTTACTTATGCCACCTTAGTTTGATACTTGTGACTTAAGGCATCTGCTACCACATTTGCCTTTCCGGGGTGATACTCTATCACAAGATCATAATCCTTCACTAATTCCAGCCATCTCCCCTAGCAGAGATTTAACTTCTTCTGAGTTAGGAAGTACTTAAGACTCTTGTGATCTGTGTATGTCTTACACTTAACACCGTAAAGGTAGTGTCGCCATATCTTTAGGGCAAACACTATTATAGCTAATTCCAAGTCATGAGTCAAGTAATTTCTTTTGTGTACCTTCAGCTGTCGCGAGGCATAAGCGATAATCTTCCCTTGTTGCATTAAGACAAATCCAAGTCCTTGTCCGGATACATCACTATAGACTGTGTACTCTCCTGCATTAGGATCGGGTAAGGAGAGTACCGATGCGATGGTTAGTTGAGTCTTTAAGTCTTGAAAAGACTTCTCACAGATCTCATTCCATTTATACTCAACTCCCTTCCTAGTGAGTCAAGTTAGAGGAGCGGCTATCTTAGAAAAGTCTTGTACAAACAGTTTATAGTATCCTGCCAATCCTAAGAAACATCTTATTTCTGTAGGATTCCTTAGAGCTTTCCAATCTGATATGACTTCCACCTTAGCTGGATCTACTTTGACTCCGTCCTTGGATACAATATGCCCTAAGAATCCTACCTCTTGTAGCCATAACTCACACTTGAAAATTTTTGCATATAATTGATTTTCCTGTAATATTTACAAGGTAGTTGCCAAATGCTCTTCATGTTTCGACCTCGTTCGGGAGTATATAAGGATGTCATCTATGAAGACTATCACAAACCTGTCCAAATGGGGTTGGAACATACGATTCATCAAGTCCATGAAGGTTGTAGGGGCATTCGTCAATCTGAATAGCATCACTCTGAACTCATAATTTCAATATCTAGATCGAAATGTCATTTTAAGGATATCCTCTTCTCGAATCCTGAGTTGGTGATAGCTCAACCGAAGGTCTATTATGAAGAAGTAAGCTACTCCTTTTAACTGGTCAAATAAATCATCTATCCTTGGGAGTGGGTATTGATTCTTGATAGTGACCTGGTTTATCTTTCTGTAATCAATGCACAGTCTCATGCTTCCATCCTTTTTCTTATCGAATAGAATAGGAGCACCCCACAGAGACTAATTTGGGTGTGTGGAATCCTTCTCCAATAATTCATCTAGTTGTTCCTTTAATTCCTTCAACTACGTCGGAGCCATGTGATATGAAGCTTGGGATACGGGGTTTGTTCCTGGGATTATTTCTATAGTGAACTCCACTAGCCGATTTGGAGGTAGTCTGGGTAGTTCTTTTGGAAATAACTTTGGGTAGCGTCTCACTACTAGAATGCCTTCTAGCCTCTTCTCTTTGGACTTTTCATCTATGACCATGGGCAAGAAAGTTGTACATCATTTTTGTATCAACTTTTGAGCTTTCAGATGTGACACCATTTATACCTCATTTTTCTTTCTATCTTCCTAGAACTTTAATCCTTTCATCTTGGGAGTGTGGAAGGTTATAGTCTTCTTTCCACAGTCCATCCTCGTTTGATAGTTACTCAACCAGTCCATCCCCATGATTACTTTAACCTCCTTTAAGAGTAATGGAATCAAGTCTGCTTCGAGTTGGATTCCTCCAATCCTTATCTCACATCCCTTCAATTGTTCATTCTTGTTTAGACCTTCTCCTAAAGATGTAAGGATATTAAGGCTTTGTTCTAGTGGAGTGAGCTCTAGGGATATTCTTGAAACCAATTCTTCCTTGATGAAGGATCTCTTAGCTCCAGAATGAAAGAGGCCATAAACTTGTTGTTCCCATAGTTGTATATACCCTGATTGAAGAAATTTATTGTTTAGAAGAAAATTTATTTTTATTAAATCGAACCACTATTGAACCAGATACTAAATTCATTTTTCTATGTGGCTTAAATAATTCAAATTGGAGATTTGAGGCCACCCTTGGATAGAAAATAAATTTAGATAAATTTAGAAATTTTTAGATTTGAAAAACTCGATCAAATGAGGGGTGAACCGGCCGATTTAAGCTTTGAACCCGGTTCAGAACGGTCTGGTCCAGTTCAGAATAGTGTTATCTTCTTCCTCAGGATGATAGCACTGTTCACTCGCCAAAAAATCGAAGCAGCACTGGCAAAAAAGAAACGTTTCCGTTCGGTACATTTCAGGTCTTTAATGCCTATCATAAAGGTGTCAAAGGGATGGCCAACGGGTCCCCGAGCTCCCAATATAAAGAGCCCCTCTCCATTCGTCCTCTCCACACCTGAAAAGCTCACTCTCTCTCTCAATTGCTTAGTTTTTCGGTGAAGCTTGAACCAGAGCTCCAATATAGGGTCAATTCTAAGCCAAAGAAGGAGAAGTCAGCTACATGGTGGTGACATCCATTCGTTCTGAGAGTCGCCGAAGTGATCGAATAGTGAAGCAACTCTAGCGGGCCGAAGCTGCCCTGTTTTAGCTAAGTTGAAATCAGCCAATTTGAGCCCTATTTAGGCCAAACCAAGCTCTCCCAACACCTCATCAACCCTTCCACGGATGAATTAGGACCGAAAGGTAAGCTAATTTGGCTCCCCTTTACAATTTACAATCAGTGTTAGAGAGAGAGTCAGTCGAATTTCAATGATGACATTCTAATCCAATTTGATTTCAATTGATGTCATTCTTGATCCTTGGAAGAATCTCTAGAGGAGAGCTACCTGCCCAGATAAAAAGCTCTGACCGGTGAGAAATTGAAGCTTTCTCTCTATATAGTTTGTTTTCCGGCGAAGCTGCGTTTGAGCTCATTCCTGCATTAAAACCTGCGATTTAAAGTTCCTTAGAATCGTATGAAATTGTAGAAACTCAATTTCAACTTTAATTTCAATGAATAGAGGTGTTTGATCGATCAATTTGATGAAATCAAATTCGGCTGTGTTAAAGAGTTGAAATTGGAGGAAATTTAGGGATTTTCAAAATTTTGAAGGATCAAAATATAATTTCCTAAAATTGAGGATCAATTGGTTATGATAAGAATGGGAAAATTGAGGGACCAAATAGAAAATTTGGGAAAAAAACCCCTTTTTGCGGAATTTAATAAATTGAGGTCCTAATATAAGTTTTAAAAGTTTCGGGACTCAATTTGAGGGAAAACTCCGCAATAGGGATTTAAAGTTAAAGAAAAATAACTTAAGGGACCTAATTGCAAATATATATAAAGTTGGGTTTTCTCATTTATTGGAACGAATGAGGGCTATTAGGCCAAAGAATAATGAAAAAACTATGTTCATTTTGTGTAGGAGAATGAGACATCGAGAACGCTAGTTGAGGTCCAGCGTGCAAGGGACGAAACTCGACTAAGTGGAATTTCACTGCACGATCGGGTGAGTGGGATTTCATATCATACCCGGTTGGGGATGATAAGCACATCATAATGAAAACCCACTACTATGTGGTATTTTAAACATCACAACTTAGAGTAGTGATGTGAGAACCTTGTGGAAAAACTAATTACCGGTTGTAAGTAGATCATACCTGGTTGGTATAATAAAACTTCCTCGAAGGAAGTTGAAAACCCGTTCATCGGTTATGAACGGAGATGTCCTTATATCGGGTTAGTATAATGGATAGTGAAAACATATTTTTGTCGGAAGTGTTCTCCCCTAACTGTGTGTCAATGCTTAAACAATTTAGGAGACCTTCTCGACGGGAGCTCGAATAGCTCTTATAGACCAAGGGGGCTCGATTTTTGGAACTTGGGGGCTAATATGCCCGGTTTTTTTTTTTAAATCTCGAACAGTGGGCCATAGACCAATGGGCATGAGCAGGAGCTCGTAAACGAACAAAATATATGTGCCATAAAACTTTAATAAGTAAATTGTATGGTCATGGTACCAAGGTTGGTCCGACATTCTCAGTCAACTAGCAGTAATGAGACATGACCGGTCTTCGGACCAATCAAGACAAACAGTTGTAGGTTGAGTTGAAAGTTGGGACCGTTGGACTAATGACATTGCAGATTATATGGCATAATAAGAAAACATTGTTTGTCCATGCACTATGAGTACGAGATCATCAAGATGCCCATGAGGGGTGGTGATGCATCCTAAGGGCCCTGGACGACTCGGTGAGTATAAGGGCAGTCTTGTCGTTCCAGGCGACCGTGCGAAATTTGGAGTAGCACCAAGCACATGAGACTGGGGTGGGGATGAGATGAGGTCTCTGTCCTCATATGGACACGAAGAATCAATTTTGGGATTAAGGGTCGGATGTCACTTACATCCGCTCCTTCCCAGGGTAGAAGTGGTCGTACTTCTATCTAGGTGGCCGGTAAAGTCGCTTTGAAGCCACAAGTGGATTCAGTGGTCGTGCTAACCTATAAATGTGTGTAACCTTCATGGTGAAGGATGTGTGTTGGGAGATGACACACTTTGATAATAAGAAATGGTGAAAAACCCAAATTTTTAAATGAAGGGATTTTTGAAAAGTGAGGAGTCTGACACACTCCAATATAAATATTTTTATTTAAAGTTAAAAGTAGACTTTTGAAAAATCCATTCACTGAGTTGTAGAAACTCACCTCTCTTTTCTATCCTTTTTTAGGAAAAGAGAAAATGACTAGGAGTAACACCGAGCCTTACCCTTTATCAGGTATACTTAATTTTTCCTTAAACTTGCATTTTATTTGATATATGTCTTCTAGGGAACAAGGGTGAAATTTCTTTTGGCTCCTCTCGAGTAAAAGAAGGGGGAAACTCCTCTTGAACCGAGAAAGAGCGGCGGGTTGTTCACGGGGATCCAACCAAGCTGGGTTGGGGCATGACAACTAGAGTGGTATCAAAGCCTATTTCCCTTGAAACATTATCAATAATATGCCCTGATATTAATCCAACTCTAAACTATCTTGTAGGAATGAGAATTCCTAGGAAATTCACAAGAAAATCTAGTCCTTCCTGTATAAGCGTGAAAAAGACATCCAACCCAAGGAAGGAAATCATTCAGAAAATCTAGTCCTTCCCCTCCGACGACGGACCAATTCGCAACCACAGAAGATTTGGTGGGTGGCATTATAACCGGTAAGGAGTCCTGTCACGCCCTGACCCGGTTTGGTCAGATCCCTGTGATCAACCCACCACTCTCCCGGTTTATTAAAGGGTTTCTTCTTATTATAAACCATAAAGAGTAAGGCGTCCTTTAAACCTACACCTTTTCCTGGAATAACATAAATCATAACTACATAATATTTTAAATTTATCATACTTGTCTCACAGGCGTCTTAGTTGATGGTCTTTAAGGGTAGGCTTTCCAGAATTTCCTGAAAGGGATACAAGGGAGCGGGTGAGTATGACTACTCAGTGATTGGAGTGTATTGCAGTGTGTCAGACTTCTTTCTTTCAAACTTTTAACTTTTAGGAAAAAAAAGATTTGTATTGGAGTGTGTCAGACTCCTTTCTTTTAAAAATCCTTTCATTTCAAATCTCAGTTTTTATGGCCATTTCTTATTAATAATGATGTATCATCACCCAACACACATCCTTTATCATGAAGGTAAAACACACATTCATAGGTCAGTACGTCCACTGAACCTACTTGTGGCGTCGGAGCGACTTTACCAGCCACTTGGATAGAAGCATGTCCACTTCTACCCTAAGAAAGAGTGGATGTGCACGACATCTGACCCCTAATCCCAAAATCAATTCTCCATGTCCGTATGAGGATAGAGACACCATCTCGTCCCCACCTCGGTCTCATGCGCTTGATGCTACTCCAAATTTCACACGGTCACCTGGTACGAGGAACTGCCCTTATACCCACCAGTTCATCTAGGGCCCTTAGTACGCACCGCTACCCCCTCTTAGGCATCTTGATGGTCCCGTAATCACAGTGCATGCACAATTAGTATTTTTTTTATCATGGCATATAATTTGTGGTTCCACTGGTCTAACGGCCCCGACCTTCAACTCAAATTATAGCTATTTGTCTTGATTGGTCCGTCGACCTATCATGTCGCACTGCCGCTAGTTGATTGAGTATGTCGGTCATGTCTTAGTATCATTGCCAAATAATTCATTTATTAAAGTTTTATGGCACATATATCATGTTTGTTTACGAGCTCCTCCTCATGCCTACTGGCCCATGGCCCACTTTTCGAGATTTTAAAAACCGAGAAAAATAGCCCCCAAGTAACAAAACTGAGGCCCCCAGCCTATAAGTGCTATTCGAGCTCCCGTCAAGAAGGTTTCACAAATTATTTAAGAATTGGCACACAGTCAGGGGAGAGCACTTAGACAAAAATATATTTTCAACTATCCATCATACCAACCAAGTATGAGGACATCTCTGCTCATAACCGATGAACGGGTTTTCTACTTCCTTCGAGGAAGTTTCATCATATCAACCGGGTATGATCTACTTACCACTGGTAAATAGTTTTTCCGCGTGATTTTCACATCATTTCTCTAAATTGTAATGTTTAAAACACCACTAAATAGTGGGTTTTCTTTTTGAGGTACTTATCATTCCCAACCGGGTATGATATAAAATCCCACTCACTCGTTAATGCAGTGAATTCCACTCGACCGGTTCTTTGTATTCAAGCGAGATTGTCCTTATTGGCGTTCCCGTTACTTCATATTCCAACATAATATGAACATACTTGTTCATTATCCCTCGGCCTAATAGCCTTAATTCATTCCAAATTAATGAGAAAACCAAACTCTCTATTTATTTGCTATTAGGTCCCTAAAGTTATTTTTCTTTAACTTTAAGTCCCTAATGTTGGTTTTTCCTCAAATTGAGCCCAAAACTTTTAAAATTTATCTTACGACCTCAATTTATTCAAATTCACAAAAGGGGGTTTAATTACCCAAATTTCCAATTTGGTCCCCCCAACTTTTCCAAAATTACCATTCTGCCCTTCCTTTACAATAATGGTAAATTTTTACCCCAAAAATTCTAAAATTCCTCAATTGGCACTCTAACATTCTTATCAAGCCCAATTGACCCTCAATTTTAAAAAACTACATCTTGGTCCTTCAATTTTTCAAAAATCCCTAATTTTCCCCCATTTTCAACTTCCTAACACAGCCAAATTTGATTTCATCAAATTTACCAATTAAACACTTCTAATTGTTGAAATTGAAGTTGAAATTGAGTTCCTACATCTTCACACAATTCAATAGCACTTTGAATCATAAGTTTTGATATCAGAACTATAGAGATAAATAGAGCTTCGCCGAAAAATAGACTATAGAGATATAAAGCTTCAATTACTCACCGTCGGGGGCACGATAGTCTTAGCTTTTGATCTAGGCAGATAGCTCTTATCCTGAGGTTCATCCTAGAATCAAGAATTGCATCAATTGATGCTGAATTGAGTTAGAATTTCATCATCCAAATTCTTTAGGTTCTCTCTCTAGCACCGGCCAGAAATTGTAGAGGGGAGCCAAATTGTCTTACCTTTCAGTCCTAATTCGGTCATGGGAGAGCAGTGGAGGTGTTGGGAGGGTTGGTTTGGCATGAGAAGGGCTCGAATTGGCTGATTTCAGCTTGGCCAAAACATGGCAGATTCGGTCCACCAGAGCTACTTTACTGTTCCATCATGTTGACGCTTCTCCGGTGATGCTTGGAGCAAACGGGGACTACAAGGGTGTAGCTGACTTCTCCCCAGTTCTAAAGAACCCGACCTCGCCTTGTTTGGCTTAGAAAAGAGACCAAGTCGGAGCTCTGGTTCGAGCTTCACCGGAAAATGGACCAGTTGAGAGAGAATGAATTTTTTAAGTGTGGAGAGGATGAATGGGGAGGGGGGTCTTTATATATGAAGCTCGGGGACTTCTTGGTCGTCCGATTGGTGCCTTAATGGTGATCATTCATTGTCTAAAACTCCCTGGCCAGAGACTTTTCAGCTTTGCCAATGCTGCGCGATTTTTTGGTGAGAGAACGGTGTTGTAATCTGAAGGAAGAAGATGACACTATTCTGAACCGGACCGGACTGGTCTGAACCGAGTTCAAAGCTTAAACCGACCGGTTCACCCCCCATTCGACCAAGTTTTTCAAATCTAAAAATTTCTAAATTTATTTTCTATCCAATGGTGGTCTCAAATCTCAAATTTAAATTTTTTAAGCCACCTAGAAAAATAAATTTACAATCTGGTGCAATAGTAGTTTAAACCAGTCCAAACTAGTTCAATCCAGTTCACCTGAACTAATTTGGTTTTCATCTCCAATTCATTCTCATGTTCATTTCCATGACTTTTGGGACTCTTTGGGTCACTCGGGATACATAAATTTCCCGAATTTCCGGTTCATGAACCGACTCGGTTCATAAATCAGTTCAATCCAATTGGATCTGGTTCATCTAAACTGGTCTAGTTTTTCTCTTCCAAATTGTCCTAAGGTTCTTTTCCAAGGTTTATGAACCATTTGGATCACGCGGGAGTTGTAAATTTCCAAAATTGCCCGTTCCCAAATGATCGGGTTTGTGAACCAGTTCGGTTTTATTACTCAGTTTGACTGGTTCTTTTCCCAATTTTCCTTAACTCAAAAGGGCGGGGTTTACAAGCCCCTAGCTCGAGACACCCTCAAAGCGACCGGAGGATAGCCGGAGAAGTATCGGAGTGATGGCATAGTGAAGTTGCACCAGAGCCCCAGAATAGCAAGTTCCCGACCACATGAGACCCTCCCCAGTCCCTCACAAACATGCGGTAAGCTCAATTTCACCTCTCCTTGTCGAATTTTCTGAGTTTTAAAGCTTCACTTCCTCAAAACTTCTCTCTTCAAATTCTCGCTTGCAATGGGGCCTAGTCCTAGTCGGATCCTCTCGTCGAGCACTACCTACCCCACCTCAAGCTCCAGCCACCACCCCTCCATTGGTAAGTTAAGTAAGCTTTCTCTCTCTATTGTAAGTTTTTCGATGGAGCTCAAGACTCAACCAAATTCAAAAATTTGAAGTGTAGAACGATCGGAGGAGCTTGAGGAGTCGAAGCACAGCAAGAAACGAAGAAATCAAGGACTTACAAGCTGTCAATTGGACGAGGTAAGATTCAGATATTCAAATTCTCAAATTAGGGAAGAAGGAGGTAAATTTGGGGATTTTTTGGGTCTTTTGTGCAATTCTTCAAAAATTTGAGGGTCGAATGGCAAATTGATGAAATTGAGGGCATTTTCGTGAAATTCACTCCCAATTGAGGGTCAATTGGGCAATTTGGGCAAAATGGAAGGCCAATTGGCAATTTTGAGAAGTTTAGGACCAAATTGCAATTTTTGGGAAATTAGGGACTAAATGGAAATTTTTGGAAAATTGAGGACCAATGGGTGATTTCAATAAAATTAAGGACCCAAGAAGGATGATTGGAAATCCTAAGGACTTAATTGAAACCAAGGGACAATTAGGGACATAAATGTAAAAGTATAAACTTTAAAGATCTAAATACAATTAAGGCATCGTATGAGGGCCTATGCACAAATACTAGAAAATATGCGGCCTCTTAATCAAAGCGTCCTGATATGGATATTCGTATCGTGTAGGAGCAAACTGTCCAAGCGTCGGCTCTAAGAAGCACGATGCAAAACAAAGTTCCACTGGGACAACCCCGTCGTAATTACCGGGTGAGTGGGAACCTCCTAACGTCAATTCCGATTGGAATGACGGTTCGCCTTGAAAATAATTTTCTTTGAATTAGCCTCCCTTGACTGGGTGATTCTGCTTAAAACATTTGGGAGTTAATTTTGGGGCTTATTAGGCTCGGTATGCAAGTTGGCCCAAGGTCGATGGACATAGGTATGGACCCATCCAGAATCATCATGTGAATGAATACTACTAAAAGATCCAATTAATGGGTAATTGTGTGTGATACCCACCGAGCCAAGTCTGGGATGTTGGGCTAAACTGCTGCTAAGTCGAAGCTAGGTCATCAAACCTATTGGGCCAGTACGCGTGGGTCGAAGCCAAGCCAATAGACCGTTGCGCTGGAGGGGAAAAGATAATTGATATAAATGAAAAAAGACTCTTGATTGTGCATGCACTATGAGATATGGGGCCATCAGGACACTTGGTACGAGGTAGTGATGGATCCCAAAGGCTGCTGGACGACCCAAGGTGCATAAGGGCAGTTTGGTGTCCAATATGTCAAGAAGCTCAGGGAGCTTCCTGTGCACTGAGATTGAGGCAGTAGGGGAAAGGAGGTATCGTCCCACAAAGCGGACACCATGTAGTGTTTAGGGTTTGAGGGTCAGACGAGCAAGGTTCAATCAAACTCTGGGTAGAGATAGTTAACCTCTATCAGGGTGGACAGTAAATGTGCTCTGCTCCACAAGTTGAACGGTCGAGTACCGTTCTGCAAACATGTAATCCCTCCTACGATAGGAGGGTGGTTGATGCGTGATGAATATGAGAATAATGTTTGATGAATGAAGTAATGAGTTAACTAAATCAATCGTTATAGAAGTTTCCCTCATTGAGTATATGTATCTATATACTCATTCCCCTCCTCTCACCCTTTTAGGATCAGGACCAAGGAAACAAAAAGTTACAGGAGAAGCTTAGGCCCTCAAGGTACGTTCCTCATCCCAAACTCACAGTAAGGGAATGGACGTAGACACACCTTTACCTTCCCTGTATCATTAGGGTAAGGATGTCTGGATGACGCATGGAAGAGTGGTGGGTTGATCACGAGACCTCGACCAACTCGGGTCGGGGCGTAACAAATTACCCCTTTCAAGTAATAATGATGAATAAGGACATGTGTTGATAGGAAAAGCCAAACCTAAACTAAAGGCATGACTTACATCCAGTATATAGTCCTGGTATGGTTTCCGAAATTTATTTTCCAAAAGTTCAATTGATTAATTTTGGAAAATAATTCGAGATATTTTGTTTTAAGCATTGCACCCTGCCAGGTTTAGAATGATAATGCACCCATTGTTGTAAAACCAAAAGGATGCGGAGGTTGTCTATATGCCTAACTGGGGAAACCAGGTTGGGGTGTGATATGGATACTCCTAGGATTAAATTTCATGTCAAATGACTACATGCACAAGGAGAATTTCATTAGCAAATTTTTTCGTGATTTTGATATGTAATTTCACTATTAAGGTGAAGGGAGGCAGAATTTGCTTACCCCAAAGATTCATGGAGGTCGAGGTTCGGTCGTTAGGAGTCATGGGAGGGTCGACCTAGTATGAAGGGATCAGTGGTGGCCAAAATTTGGCTTGAAAACTTCTGCCCAAATTCAATCATCAAAGTGGATGTATTGTGCAGCCTCACCGAAGCTTCTCTAGTAACCTTCGAGTTGAATGGATTATGTAGAAGGTGAACTTTTTTAGAATTCTAGAAAACTAAATTGCACGATCGGAGATGGAGAAAAAGGTCGATGTCAGAGCTATGGTTGAAGGATGGTTGAAATTTGGAGTTATTTGGAGTTATTTGGGTTCTCTGATCAATAGGGGAGTGTAGAGAACAAATGGAGAGTAGCTATTTATATAGGAAGCTTGGGGACTGAACATTCTAGCCATTAATCCATTTGTTGGCCATTAATTCACCGATTAAAGGCCTTGTGGGATCCATTAAAGACCTATCAGAGTTATGGCATCGATCTTTCTCCCTTCCTGTTTAGAAGTTTGAAGGAAGAAGACGACACACTACGTTCGCGTGCAAGCTTCACACATGTGGGCTGCCACGTGCACGCTGTGATTCACTATCGTTATTGACATGGTTGCTCACTCAGCATTTAAGTCACCCGTTGACTGGTTGACCAGACACGTAGCAACTTCTTATTGGTCACCTAAACCAACGTGGCCGTTGACTGAATTTAACACTCAGTTGACCATGACACGTGATGTACTTTGATTAACTGATTTAAATTTGTCAGTTTTCCCACTTAGCGCATTGTGTCATTACCACTTGTCAGTCTCTGATTCACTATGGCCATCTGACGTGGCTATACCATATGTCAATCTCTGATTGGTCAACCGTTCTCCGACATCGTAGTCGGACGTTGATATGGCATCTTTGCCACGTGTCAATACGAGACTTCTTCTTAGTTGACCATTAACTGAGGACATATGTCGCTCACTCATTGGTCAGTTTTCGGTGACGTGGATTTTATTCGTCTAACCTTGACCGAGCACACATGTCATGCTCTAATTGGTTAGAGCTTCGCACATGTTGAATGGGCGCTAACCTAATAGGTGGTCCGTTGATCGGTTCGATCGTATCGAGTTCGATTACCCGAAATTGAAAATCGGTCGGTTAAAGCCAGATTCAATTAATGGTGAATTTAATTTACCAAATTAATAATTTTAAATTATCTAAAAAATAAAATTTTGAACTGATTTAGGTTTAATTCACCATAAACCGATTTAATTTTCATATTATATTTGGTTAATAGTTTTTTCTTAATTTTTTATACTAATTGATCATTTGATATTTTCCAATTTATAATGTTATTTTTTTACAATTTTTTATTTATTTAAATACACTATTTTATTTTAAAATTTTCTAATTATATATTACGGATTGGAAAATAAGATTTATAATTATATTATTTTAGATAATTATAATATATATAATATAATATTAATTAGTTAATATTATAATAAATATTTTTAAATAAATATTTATATTATTATTAGTATATAAATAAGCACGTTTATATATAATTAATTAAATTATTTATCAATAAACATCTTTTTTCGTTACTTAAATTTTTTTAGGATATTTTAAGTTATTTACATTTTATTACTTAACAAGCCTATATTTAAATATTTTATTACTTACTATTTTATATTTTTACAAAATAAAACTTCTGTAAAAATTTTTACTTAATAAAAAATCACATAACACTCTAAATCTCTTCAAAAATCTATATAGCATACATCATATTTTTGTTACATATAGTTCCAAAACCTCTCGTGAGACTCCATATTTGGTTTCAGCTGTTCGTGGGACATCCATGCGTAAGATTAAGGTTTATAGTCAGGTTGGGTGGTTATTTTATTATTAGATAAAGGCAACATTATCAATGAAGTGAGAATCAAGCTGACATCGGAAAAAAAACATTTGAGATGTTTATGTAGCATGAGGTGAAGGATTAAACTAATTATGAAAAAAAGTTAATATCTTATAAAATTTTGATTTTAGAGTACTATCAAATCTAATATTTTCTTTTAATTTTTTACAAAATAAAAATAATGAAATGCATCTCAACTTATCTAAGTTCGTGACTTATCCACCCATGAATTGACGCGACAATGCATGCATGCCTCAGGCTAGGGCTACGTCTCCTCTTCTTGGTCTCTAATATATATGATCCATTAAATATCTGTACATATATAATCCATATGTGGTCCGAGTAATCTATATTAAGTCGAGTTACTCCTCTCCTTTCATATTAACTTTTTTTTGCTCTTTCCTTTCATATTAACTGAATCTCCAATCCATTAATCTCATCCCATTCCCCTTTTCTCGAAAAAAAATCTGTTTACAATTTTATCCACATTTTAATATCATTTCTTTTGTCATCCGGCTCCCCTCCACATTCTCTTTCAGCTCTCTCCTTATCCAATCCCCTCACCGAGAAACCCAATCCATGGAGATTTGGTTCATCATCATCGTCTCCCTCTGTATCGCCGCCCTGGTCAGGTCCCTCCTCCACCTCTTCTCATCCTCCTCCAGCGCAAGGAGGATCCCTCCGGGCCCTCTTGCCTTCCCCATTATCGGAAATATCGCATGGCTACGCAAGTCTTTTGCGGATCTCGAGCCAACCCTCCTCTCCCTCCACGCCAAGCACGGCCCCTTGGTGACCCTTCACCTGGGTTCCCGCCCAGCCGTCTTCGTCTCCTCTCGATCCCTCGCCCACCGTGCCCTCATCCAGAACGGCGCCGCCTTCTCCAGCCGCCCCCCTCCGTTACCCACCACTAAAATTATCACCTGCAACCAGCATAGCATCAGCTCCGCCTTCTACGGCCCGACGTGGCGAGTCCTCCGCCGGAACCTCACAGCCGAGATCCTGCATCCTTCTCGCGTGAGGTCGTACTCCCGTGCCCGGAAGTGGGTCCTCGACATTCTACTCAACCGGATCAGAGCAGCCGCACCGGAGGCGGTACGGGCGGTGGACCACTTCCAGTACGCGATGTTCTGTCTTCTTGTGATGATGTGCTTCGGCGATCGCCTCGAGGAGGCACAGATTAGGGAGGTGGAGAAGGTACAGAGGGCGTTGCTGTTGAGCCTGAGACGGTTCCGTGTCCTGAATTACTGGCCGACAGTTGGGAAGATTTTGTTCCGGCAGCGGTGGGCGGAATTCCATGAGCTCCACAACAACCAAAGTAAGGTTTTACTCCCACTGATCAGGGCTCGCTCGGAGGCCAGGTAAAAATGCTTCACTTGGTATAATCCCTAGTTTTTTTTTGGGTAAGTAGCCTTATGATTCAGCTTTTTTTTCATTATTTTTTATGATAGATAGTCCTAAATTAATAAATAATAGAAATAAAAAATATAAATATTATATGGCATAAATATACTTTTTAAGGCTAAAGTCATAAATAATGTAATAGTAATTGAATTTAGGTATAAATGTCTAACAACATGTGTCTAGTATTATAACCTTTGAATGGTTTGGATATTATTGTATTAAAAGGGTTTCATTTTGTATTAATAAATAATAAATAATTATTACTAAAATTGTGGGAAGTATTGAGGGCCACTAATATTCCCTTGTTGATGATATATTAATACAATTTTTTGTATGGTTCTTGTAATGATAAAATAATGTTTTGGCTTAACTTTCTCAAACATCTGCTTTTCTACGTCCGACATAATTTTTTTATACGTTGACTATGCACATAGATTTCATGTCATCAACGCAACTTTGTTCATTTTCTTTTCTGGTTCCTTTATATTTTTCTATTGTGAATAGTCCATTGTGAATAGTCCAATCTTATAGCATTTAATAAGTATGATGGGTGTCACCTGGAAAATTCATGAACTAGATTTATGCAGTAAATGTCCAACCCCAAAAACTTACATGAAGGTCTCTTCAACTCATTGTTGATTGCAAGCAGGGGAAAGTTCAGGGAAGAACATACTGATGGGAACAAGGACCGGGTCAGGGTCGAAATGGAGCAAGTTGTTTCCTACGTGGACACATTATTGGACCTCCAGCTGCCACCGGAGGAGGGGAAGCGAAACCTCACTGAACCCGAAATAATGGCACTATGCTCGGAGTTCCTCAACGGCGGCACTGACACCACCTCCACGGCCCTCCAGTGGATCATGGCCAACATAGTCAAGTACCCTCAAATCCAGGAGACCCTCTACGGTGAGATCAGTTCCGTTGTCCGCCCTGAGGTGGAGGCCGTGGAGGAGGAGGACCTTCAGAGGATGTGGTACCTGAAGGCGGTGGTGCTTGAGGGACTGAGACGGCACCCTCCGGGCCACTTCGTGCTGCCTCATGCAGTGACCGAGGACATCGAGCTGGGTGGCTACGTGATCCCGAAGGAGGGGTCGGTGAACTTCATGGTAGCCCATATGGGCTTGGACCCGGAGGTGTGGGAGGATCCCATGGCCTTCAAGCCAGAGAGGTTCTTGAGCGGTGACCATGGGAGTGGAGGAAACGGGGAGGCTGTGGTGGAGGGGTTCGACCTGACTGGGAGCCGGGAGATCAAGATGATGCCATTCGGGGTGGGGAGGAGGATGTGTCCAGGGTATGGCCTGGCTCTGCTACACTTGGAGTACTTTGTGGCAAACTTGGTGTGGACATTCGAGTGGAAGGCCTTTGATGAGGTCGACTTGTCGGAGAAGTCCCAGTTCACCATGGTTATGAAGAACCCATTACAGGCCATGGCACTTCCTAGGGTTAGGAAGTGATATGAAATATGAACGTTAGCTCTTTGCTATCTTGTATGGGGTCGTATAATACATACTAGACTAATTATTATTATTATTATTATGTCAAACATTAAAACTGTGTACTTTTATTCCAGCAGAGGGTGGTAACTAAAATAGTCAAAACTCCCTTCATGTTTATTAAAAAGTAAACAATGTTAAAACTCCCTTCATGTGTTTATAATCAAGTCTCATGTGTAAAACCTCAACAATGTTATTTCCCCCACTAAAACCTCAGTATATTAATATTATTTTCCAATAATTTAGTATTCAAATTTTAATTTCTTTAACAATATAATTCTTTAATTAATAAACTGTCATATAAAATGTACATAATTATAATTCTTTAGTTATATATATATGGACTTGTTTATACTTATTTAATATAGAATTATCATAATTTTTAATTTGTTAAAAATGAATTTGTATGAAATTATAAAAGTTTTTAATATAAAAATAATGGTAAATATTTTGTATCAATTATTAAATAAACACATAAAATAAATATTTTTTTCTCTAATATATTTAAAAATAAAAGAAAAAATAAGTATAATTATGTGTATTTTATATTAAATTAATTTAATATATAAATTAAATTGTTTAGTAAATTTTGAATTAAAAAATAATAATTAAAATGTAAGATTGATAGACTAAATGTTTGGATATTTGCTTTTTGTAGAGACTAATATTAGTCCACCCTAAAAAACTCTCCTCTTATATTTATTTTGATCAATTATGATATATGAATCTATAAATAATTATATTACGTGAGCATATTTTTAAATAAAATTATTATATAATATAAAAATATTTTAAAATATTATTTACTTCACGGGTACTTTTCATTTATATTTCTAGATATTAATAAAATCACATATTTTGATGATATTTGCGAAGTAGGATGTCAAACTAAAAATAGTTATGTGAAATTTCTTTTTGACGGGCCAATGAAAATTTTCAATATCCCTTGCAATGGGTTCCAATAATATTTGTAGGTGACTCCTATAACATCAAGGTGGAGTACTTTACATTTTCCATCCTTTTTAAACTCTATTTTATAAATCTATTTGGAACTAAAACCACGAATACAGTTAAGAAAGAATCGCTTTCCCCTTTATAGTATATTTTATTCCAATTTAAGCTCCTATCACTACTCCCGTACAGTTTGTTGCTCGGATACTAACGGGTGGGACGATGAGATTTCGTTCTCCCACTTTATTGTATGGCTACCAATGCAATAAAGGGAATTCATCTCTATATGGGCGACGTTAATGGAACAATAATACAACTTAAAAATTTTGTTTAAAATTGTGATAAGTTATTTTTAAGTGTATACTTATTTATATTTAAAATTAATAATTTATATATTCTAAAATTTAGAACATAAACTTGTAATATTTTTTTATTTTTATATAATTTGTAATAATGTTATCATCCATAATTATAAGGTAAAAGTGAATATACTTTAAATTTTTAATTTTAAACTTAATTTTAATAATTATTTATAAGTTATATATAATTTTTCTAAATTTATCTAAATTTATTCTCTATCAAATGGTAGCTTAAATTCTCTAATTTGAATTTTTTAAACCACCTAGGAAAATAAATTTAGAAACTGGTTCAATAGTGGTTCAATCCGGTTTAGGTCCGATTTACCTCAATCGGTTTGGTTTTCTCTTCCAAATCATACTAAAGTCCTTTCACATGACTTTTATAATTATTTAGGTCAATCGATTTGTCCTTTCTCTATCGGTTACGATTTATAAACCGACTTGATTTTTTTTTGTAAATAATCGGTTCTTTTCCCAATTTTTCTTATTATTAAAGGACGGGATTTACAACTCTCCCCTCCTTTTAGGGGTTTTGTCCCGAAAACAGTTATATGTTAAATAATTGAGGGTAACCATCCCTCATTACACTCTCGGTCTCCCATGTCTCTTATTGCACGGGTCCATTTTGCCAAAGAACTTTGACCATAGAAATCCTCTTATTCCTCAAGTTTTTATCCCTCCAGTCGATGATTCGTACTGGTTCTGTTTGATGGGTCAAGTTCTCTTCCAGTTCTGGTGGAGGTCGGTCCAACACATAGCTAGGATTAGGCTGGTACTTTCGAAATACATAGATATGGAATACATCGTGTATTCTCTATACGTTTGGAGGTAGTTCTAATATATAGGCTACTAATCATATCCTTTGGATGATGGGATAAGGACTGATATACCTCAGTTTCAACTTTCCCTATTGTTGAAATATGAGTATTCCCCTCCATGGGGATACCTTTAGAAACACTTGGTCTCCTACATCAAACTCCAGATCTCGCATTGGGGGCTAATATGCCCGATTTTAAAAATCTCGAATAGTGGGCCATAGGCCAGTTAGCACGAGCAAAAGCTCATAAACAAACATGAGATATATGCTATAAAACTTTAAATAAATGAATTGTTTGACCATTGTACCAAGATAGGACCGACATATTCAATCAACTAGTGGCAGTGCGACATGATAGGTCTTTGGACTAGTTAAGACAAACAGTTGTAGGTTGAGTTGAAGGTCAGAGCCATTGGACCAGTGGCACCATAAACTTTTGTGATAGGGGAAAAACCCCAAAATTTTGTATTCCCCTATTAATGAAGTACTCAAATTCTTAAATTCCTATCTCTCAATGATGTGATCTTGCTAGGAAAATGGCCCCAAGGAAAGTAACCAAACAAACCCACACTACCATAAAAAACTATGGGAAATTTTCCATTTCAGTTAAGGAAATTGAATAAGGGAATTAGGAAACCCAGAAGGACTATTAGAATGACCCTTAGCAAGGGAGACTTAGCAAGGAAATTATCAAGGTGTTCAAACCCAAGGACAGCGAAGCACCAAACCACCAGCAACCCTAGAAAAACCCAAAAATGCCTAAAGACAAGAAGGATCCACATTAGTCCACGCAATAAATAACATAATATGGAATAAAAGAATAAGACGGGTAGTCAAGGACAATTCCATACCCCATGGACAGAGGGCAATGCCACCTAAGGACCATGCCAACTATCGAAGTCTAAGGACACGGAATACTTGTAGGACCAAAGGCCAAAAACTGTGGAGCGAGTTAAGTGAGCTATTTAGAAGGAGGACAAGAAATAGCGAGGTAAAGGAAGGAAATTTGAACTTCTTCTTAAGAAGGTCAACCATAGAGGAATACCACAAGAATAGAGGTAAGGTATATGGGATTTACGCCTAGAACCCCCTCAGAAAGGGGCAAACAAGGAAAACGTCCTCCATAAATGTCATGGTAGGATACAGTAAGAATGAGGAAGAGGAGAAAGGAGTTACAAAAAGGAACTCTGGAGGGATGCATACGATTAAGTACCCCCTTGAAGGGATCATTGATTGGTGGATGGACATGACGTGGAGTGCAAGGAACCAACCCATCATTCGAAACTTTTCGAAGGAAGGATGTATCGGAGGCCAAGTATGACCTACTTTAGAAGAGTAATAGAGCCAAATAACATTTTCAGGAGGAACTAGTAGAAAGAAGTAACTAGTAACAATAGGATGGGCATGAAAGACAAGTGATACATCTGTCCAAACAGTTGGATAATGAAAATAGTAGAAATGAGGAAGTTAATGAACTGACCTTCAAGAGAACCATGGATTTAAACCATGACAAGGAAGGGAGATGTGAAAAAGCTAAAATGTTGAAAAAAAATGGAGAAAGGAAATCCTTAAAAAAATTAACGACCAAAATCGAATTTATGATCAAAAGGCCATGAGATGGTTAAATGAGTCTCTCGAAGGATGATCTAGGGATTTAGAAACTAGGTGGATGTGAGCTCTCCCTAGAAAGAAATAGACATGTACTGGGGTACGAGTGAAAATGAGGATGGAGTATGAAGGACGTACTCGTAGGATCTCAAGAGTAAAGGTAAGCATGAAAGAATGGCATCAAGGGACATCATTTAAAGTTAGGCACCTTCAAGAGGAATGAAAAAGAAATTTTGGGAGAAAATGGTAAGAATCCTTCCAAATAAGCTAATTCTGAGAAAGGATACATGACATAATAAATAAGATATAAAACTAGGTGACAGAGGTGAGGAGACGAATTTGCAAATAAAATGCATGCTAAGGTGAAAGAAACCCAGGGAAGCATATTAAGAGAATCTAAGGAGTAAGTTAAACTCAAGAAAATGGTAAGTAGGAAGTTAGCATCAAGAGATGCTATGACAAGTAAGAATGAGTGGACTATCCATAATAAGGTTATGAAGGAAAAAACACTCGAAAAATGTTGGGAAAGTAAGCCCTTCAAATAAGATGTGGTTAAGGAGGAATAACCACAATTGGTAAGACAGGTAATAGTCCACACACGCATACGAAGCTTAAAGAGTGGACGGCTGAGCATAATGTGAAGTGCACGGAATATGACCAAAAATCAAAAGTATTTCCAGTATGGAATAAGGGAATGAAACAAAAGTTGTGGATAAAGAAGGATCCAATATGGGCAAATGTCCAACATAGATAGGGGTGCGAAGAAAAGAAGAAAGAACCCTACAAGGAATAATAAAGAGGTTGAGCATGTAGCTCCTAAGAGGGAAGTCTCTATTGTGAGGGACATAGTAAAGAATGAAACTGGAAGAAGGGAACCTTCCCAAGTAAAGGAATCGACACATAGATCAAAAGTGATTATTTTAGAATGAAGAATCATGAAATGATTACGAGTAAGTAAAAGTGGATTAAGGAATAAGGAAAAATCCTTGGATAAAGAATGCTATAGACTTAAGAAGGAAGGAATCGTAGCTTGTAGGTAAATTATTGGAAAACTCAATCATTGAAACTAGAAAAACTCAATAAGGAAGTTGAGAAAGGATGAATGGGTAAGGAAAACCGACACAGTTGTGTAAGTTGATTTGATAACGGTGAAGGTAGTCGAGGAATACTACTAGAATTAAGGAGGGATGAAGTTATACAATCCCTGAGAGGTTGGAAAATTGGGAATAACCTTAACGAAGGTGTTTTGGAAATCTAATGGACATAGAGACAAGGTCTAGAAAATGTCATGCTGTAAGGGGGCATGTTAAGCCAACAATCTTGAGGAAAGACATGACTCAAAATGAGGAAGAGACAGTTATTAAGCATGACAAGGTTAAACATAAAATTTGAACTAAAATTGTAATGAACAACGAATGAAGGAATAGTTGAAATAGGACGAAAAGGTGATAAGAAGGAAACCCGTGAAAACAGGTAGGTAATGTTCTAATGGACATTGAGCTAAGGGTTTCAATGACCAAGAGGTTAACTGGACCTGAGAATGGTTAGGGATGTTAGAATTTCCAATCCTGAGTACGGGACCTCAAAGGGAAAAATGTTGCTCTAAGCAAAGAAAGATGCGAATATAAGGATATACCCTTAAGTAAGATATGTCTAGGTATGATAAACTCCATGGAGGGAGCAAATAATAGAAAGGAAAATAAATTCCTTTATTGAATGATGTAAAAAGGGTTAATTGAAAGAACAAGATAAGAGTTTGCATGTTAAGCAAATACCAAATGGACATCAAAGGAATTGGTTCCTCATGTTAGGTTGCTTGTTAAGTTTTACGGACAAAACTCCTAAAAGGAGGGGATAGTTGTAAACCCCGCCCTTTTGAGTTAAGGAAAACTGGAAAAAAGAAGCGGTCAAACCGAGTAAGAAAACCAAACCGATTCACAAACCCGATCTTTTGGGAACTGGTAATTTGGAAATTTACAACTACCGGGCGATCCAAAGGATTCATAAAACCTTGGAAAAGAACCTTAGGACAAATTGGAAGAGAAAAAGTAGACCGGTTTAGATGAGCCGGATCCAACTAGATTGAATCGGTTTATGAACCGAAATCGAGAGAGAAAGGGAAAACTGGGAAATTTATGGATCCCGAGTGACCCAAAGAGTCCCAAAAAGTCATGGAAATGGACTTGAGAATGAATTGGAGATGAAAATCAAACCGGTTCAGGTGAATCGGATCTGAACCAGATTGAATCGGTTTGGACTAGTTTGAACCACTATTGAACTAAATTCTAAATTCATTTTTCTAGGTGGCTTAAAAAATTCAAATTTGAGATTTGAGGCCACCACTGGATAGAAAATGAATTTAGAAATTTTTAAATTTGAAAAATTTGAAAAATTTTGCGGAATTGGGGTTGAACTGGCCGACTTAAGCTTTGAACCCGGTTCGTACCGGTCCGGTCTGGTTCGGAATATTGTCGTCTTCTTCCTTCAGATGATAGCACTGTTCACTTATCGGAAAATTGAAGCAGCGCAGTGAAGCTGAAAAGTCTTTGGCCAGCTAGTTTCAAGTAATGAATAACCGTCATTAAGGCACCAACCAGATGACCAAGAAGTCCCCAAGCTTCCTATATAAAGACCCCCTCCCCATTCATCCTCTCCACACCTGAAAACTCCACTCTCTCTTAACTACTCCATTTTCCAGTGAAGCTCAAACTAGAGCTCCAACTTGGGCACTTTTCTAATCCAAACATGGCAAGATCGGGTCCTTTAGAACTGAGGAGAAGTCAGCTACATGCCCATAGCCTCCATTTGCTCCGAGAGTCACCAGAGAAGCGCTGACATGATGGAATAGTGAAGTAGCTCCAGCGGACCGAAGCTGCCCTATTTCAGCCGAGCTGAAATCAACCATTTTGAGCCCTTCTCAGGCCAAACCAAGCCCTCCCAACACCTCCACAGCCATCCTACAGCTGAATTAGGACTAAAAGATAAGCCAATTCAGCTCCCTTCTGCAATTTTAGACCGATGCTAAAGAGAGAACTAGCAAAAGTTTGATAATAAAATTCTCATCCAATTCTGCATCAATTGATGCAATTCTTAATTCTAGGATGAACTCAGGATGAGAGCTATCTACGCAGATTGAAAGCTCGGGCCGCCATGGCCCCGACGGTGAGCAATTGAAGCTTTCTCTCTCTCTATAGTCTATTTTCCGGCAAAGTACCATTTGAGTTCGTTTCGACATCAAAACTTGCGATTCAAAGTGCTATTGAATCGTATGAATATGTAGGAACAATTTTAACTTCCATTTCAATAGTTAGAAGTGTTTAATCGGTCAATTTGATGAAATCAAATTCGGCTGTGTTAGGAAGTTGAAATTGGGGGGAAAATGGGGTTTTTCGAAAATTCGAGGGACCAATATGTAATTTTGTAAAATTGAGGGTCAATTGGGTATGATAAGAATATTAGAGGGCCAATTGAGCAATTTTAGAATTTTGGGGGTAAAACTTACCATTTTTGTAATTTTGGAAAAGTTGGGGGACCATATTGGAAATTTGGGAAATTAAACTCATTTTTATGAATTTGAATAAATTGATGTCCTAAGATAAATTTTAAAAGTTTCGAGACTCAATTTGAGGAAAAACCGACATTAGGGACTTAAAGTTAATGAAAAATAACTTTAGGGACATAATTGCAAATAAATAGAAAGTTTGGTGTTCTCATTCATTCGAAATGAATGAAGGCTATTAGGTCGAGGGATAATGCAAAAGGATGTTCATATCATGTAGGAATATGAAGTATCGAGAATGCCAGCAAGGACAGGCTCGTGTGAATATAAAGAACCAGTCTAGTGGAATTCACTTCATTAACGGGTGAGTGGGCTAATTTACACTTTATACCCTATTGGGATGATGAGTACTTTTTCTAAATTGGAAGCCATAGTGAGTGGGATTTTTATATCATACTTGGTTGGGATGATAAGCAACTCGGAAATGAAAACCCACTACTAAGTGGTATTTTAACCATCACACCTGAGAGGAGTGATGTGAAAATTACACAAAAAAAATTACTTAATAGTTGTAAGTAGATCATACCCGGTTGGTATGATGAACTTCCTGAAAGAAAGGATAAAACCCACTTATCGGTTATTAGCGAAGATGACCTCACACCCGATTGGTTTGATGGACAGATTAAAAGATTATTTTTCGGAAGTGCTCTCCCTTGACTGTGTTTGACTGCTTAAACTTTTTGGGAGACCTTCTTTACAGGAGCTCAAAATGCTCAAATAGGCCAGAGGCCTTGATTTTGGAACTTGGGGGCTAATATGCCCAATTTTAAAAATCTCGAACAGTGGGCTATAGGCCAGTTGGCACGAGCAGAAGCTTGTAAACAAACATGAGATATATGCCATAAAATTTAAATAAATGAATTCTTTGGCCATGGTACCAAGACAGGACTGACATATTCAGTCAATTAGTGGTAGTGCGACATGACAGGTCTCCGGACTAGTCAAGACAAACAGCTGCAGGTTGAATTGAAGATCGAGGCCGCTAAACTAGTGGCACCATATATTATATGGCATGATGTGAAAATACTGATTGTGCATGCACTGTGTGTACGGGACCTTTGAGACGCCCAAGAGGGGTAGTGATGTATCCTAGGGCCTTGGACGACGTGGTGGATATAAGGGAAATTCGTCAGACCAGGTAACCTTGTGAAGCTCGACATAATTTCAAGCGCACGAGACCAGGGTGGGGTCGGGATGAGGTCTCTGTCCTCAAACAAACATGGAGAATTGATTTCAGGATTGAGGGTCAGATGTTGCATACATCCACTCATTCTTAGGGTAGAAGTGGACGTGCTTCTATCTAGGTGGTCAGTAAAGTCGCTCCGACACCACAAGTGGGTTCAATGGATGGGCTGGCCTACAATTGTGTGATTGACCTTCATGATGAAAGATGTGTGTTAGGTGATGACACATCGTGATTAATAAGAAATGGTGATAAAACAAAGAGATTTGATTTAAAAGGATTTTTGAAAGGAAATAAGGAGTCTGGCATACTCCAAACAAATCTTTTTCCTAAAATGTCAAATTTAGAAAACCCATTCACCGAGTTGTTGTACTCACCCCTCTCTTATATTCCTTTCAGGAAATCCCGGAAATCCTACCCTCAAAGACCATAAACTAATACACCTATGAGACAGATATGATAAATTTAAAATTTTGTGCAGTTTTGATTTATGTTATTCCAGGAAAGATGCTGGTTAAAGGATGCCTTACTATTTATGGTTTATAATATGGGGAAACCCTTTAATAAATCGGGAGAGTGGCGAGTTGATCATGGGGACCCGACCAAACCGTGTCAGGGCATGACAACCAATGTACCTAGGTTTCAACTTCCTCCATTATTGGAACCTAAGTATTCCCCTCCATGGGGATACCTTGAGAAACACTTGGTCTCCCACATCAAATTATAGATCCCTTCTTCGATGGTTCGCATAGCTCTTTTGCCTGTCTTGATTGGCCTTAAGTCGACTCATTATGATTTTAATCTTTTACATGGTGTCTTCTATTAATTCAACCCTTTCTAGCTTCTATTCTTCCGCCTCTTCCCAAAATAAGAGGGTATGACATGGTCGTCCATAAAGGGCCTCATAAGGAGTCATTTCAATATTGGCCTAATAACTGTTATTATAGAAAAACTCCATCAGGCACAAGTATTCCTCCCAACCCTTATTCATGGTGAGTACGCATGCTTGTAGCATGTTCTCTAGGGTTTGGATCGTTCGCTTAGACTGTCCATCCGTTCGAGGATGAAATGTCGTACTCATGTGGAGCTTGGTCCCAAAGGCGCTTTGTAAACTAGGCCAGAACATTGAGGTAAATCTAGGGTCTCTATTTGGCACTATGCTTATCGGGATGCCATGGAGTCTCACAATCTCCCTTATGTATAAGACAGTTAGTTATTACACCGAAACGGTCACCCTTATTGGTAAGAAATGGGTGGACTTGGTCAATCTATCCACAATGACCCAAATTGCGTTTGGTCCCTTTCTTGTCACAGGTAATCCCATGACAAAGTCCATAGTGATGTGTTCCCATTTCCATTCGGGAATAGGTAGGGGTTGTAGAAGTCCTAAAGGTTTCTAGTGCTCAGCTTTAATCCGCTAATAGGACAAATATTGTGCTACATATTTCGCGATATCCCTCTTCATGCCACTTCATCTCTCAACACCAATTACCTTGTTTGAGGGTGCGGTACATCTTGGTACTGCCCAGATGCATCGCATAGACAGAATCATATGCCTCTTTCAAAATTAATCTCTTCATTTCCTTGTCCTGAAGCATATACACTCTACCCTTATAGGTTATCACTCCATCGCCTCGAAGGTCATAATCTGAGTTCGTCCCTTCATTAACCGTGTCCAAATAGGGCTAGAGTTCCTTATCCACTTTTTGCTAGACCTTTATTTGCTCCATTAGGCTAGGTCTTACCACTACGTCAGCCAATAGGCATTTTTCTCCTCTGTCTACTTTAAGGTCCACTTCCATTCTTCCCAATTGCTGTAACAAAGGCAAGTAGCTTGTCTTTATCTGTGCTACCTCGGTATGATACTTGCTACTTAGTGTGTCTGCCACCACATTGGCCTTCCCGGGGTGGTATTCTATCACAAGGTAGTAGTCCTTTACCAACTCCAGCCATCTCCTCTAGCAGAGGTTTAACTCCTTCTGAGTTAGGAAGTACTTAAGACTCTTGTGATTGGTATATATCCTACATTTAACCCTGTATAGGTAGTGTCACCAAATTTTGAGGGTGAACACTATTGCGGCTAACTCTAAATCGTGGGAAGGGTAGTTCCTCTCAAGTACCTTTAGTTGTCGTGAGGCGTAGGCAAAAAACTTTCCTTGTTGCATTAATATGCATCCGAGTCCTTGTCTAGATGCATCACTATAGACTGTATACTCCCCTGCACTTGGGTCAGGCAAAGAGAGCACGAGTGCCATTGTTAAATGGGTCTTCAATTCTAGGAAGGATTTCACACAGTTTCCATCCCACTTATACTCCACTCCTTTACTTTTGAGAAGGTCAAAGGGCAGCTATCTTAGAGAAATCATGCACAAACCGTCTACAGTACCCTACCAATCCCAAGAAACTTCGTATCTCGGAGGGATTCTTGGGTGCCTTCCAATTAGATATGGCCTCCACCTTTGTCGAATCCACCTTGAGTCCATCTTTGGACACTATGTGCCCTAAGAACCCTACCTCCTGCAACCAAAACTCACACTTGGAGAATTTTGCATATAAGCGGTTATTTTGTAATGTCTCCAAGGTGATAACAAATGTTCTTCATGCTCCAGCCTAGTTCGTGAGTATATAAGTATGTCATCTATAAAACTATCACGAACTTGTCCAAGTGCAACTGGAACACTCAGTTCATCAAATCCATGAAGGTTGCAAGGCATTCGTTAGGCCAAAAGGCATCACCCTAAATTCATAGTATTTGTATCGAGATCAAATGGTGATCTTAGGGATATCTTCCTCTCGGATCCTGAGTTGGTGGTATCCTGACCGAAGGTCTATCTTGGAGAAGTAGTTTGCTCCTTCTAGTTGGTCAAACATGTCGTCGATCCATGGAAGTGGATACATATTCTTTATGGTGACCTAGTTCAACTTCCAATAATCTATGCACAGCATCAGACTCCCATCCTTTTTCTTCACGAAGAGGACTAGTGCACCCCATGGAGACTGACTAGGGCGTATGAAACCCTTCTCCAATAGCTCATCCATCTGCTTCTTTAATTGCGACAGTTCGACTGGAGCCATGCGATAGGGGGCTTGGGATATGGGATGTGTTATGGGGATTACCTCTATGGTAAATTCTAGTTGTCGGCTTGGGGGTAATATGGGTAGTTCCTCAGGAAATACGTTCGGGTAGTGTTAAACCACCAGGATGTTTTTTTATGACCATTGTGAGAAAAGCCTTACAACCCTTCTATATCATCTTTTTAGCCTTTATGTGGGACACCAAATGCACTTCTCCCTTCCTGCCGTCTCCTTGGAAATGCAATCCGAGTATCTTGGGAGTGTGGAAAGTTATTACATTCTTCCCATAGTCCACATTGGCTTGATGGGTACTTTACCAATCCATTCCCAATATTATTTCTACCCTCCTTATAGGTAATGGGATTAAAGCTACCTCTAGTTTAACTCCTTCAATCATGATTTCAAATCCCTTTAATTGTTTGTCCCTATTTAGTCCTTCTCCTGAGGGTGCAAGGATGTTGAGACTTTATTCTAGGGGAAGTCATGGGATTAGATGTTCCTTGATGAAGGATCTCTCTACTCTCGAGTCAAAGAGAGCATAGACCTTTCTCCCCCACAAATGTATGTATCCTGATTGAAGAAACACTCATTTTTAGAAGGAGAAATTTAAATTTCTTTATTGCATAGAATCAAATTACATGTTTTTTCTCAATTTTGGTTAGGGAGGTTTCGGGAATACCCGCTACGGTACTAGGGTCTTTTCTAGCCTCTTCTTGGGTGAGGTTGTATACCCTAGCTGATACCCTTGTTGTGGCATCCCGCCTTGGAGTCCTTGGGTTCCCTTAGGGTGGTCCAAGCGTGTTCCATTTCTTATTCTCCCTAAGACCGGGTTATTCCCTTGCAAATTGCCCCAGTTGTCCTCGTCCAAAACATGATGAGCATGCTCCCTCGTAGTACCTTTGGCATCTAGGACAGTGAGGGCTCCTTGGTAGTATGGTGGGAATCAGCTCCCTTTGAGGTGATTATGCATGCTTTCTTCTTTGGAAACCCATCCTATTTCCCCCACCTTGGTCCATTTTGCTCCTTCTGTTCCCCATGGCAACCTTGGCCCTTATACTCCTATTGGTTGGCCTGCTCCATCCAACGACGTCGAGTTTGTACCAGACGCTCACATTCGTGGGCCATACAGATTATGGCTGCCAGATCCGTGGGGCGTCCTAGTACTCCCATCAGGTCTCGTATGTCCATGTTGAGACCATCCACAAATCATTGGCATATATCTATAGGTTCGGCTAGGTTAGGGGAAAATGGTCTTAACTCGTTAAACTTAGTTTATTTTTCAAGATAGAGTATAGCCCTTGTCGGATTCGGTAGAAATCTTGCTTCTTTCCATTGATTAGATGCGGAGCTAGGTATTCCTCCATATATCTCTCCTCAAATTGTTCCTAGGTAGGGGTGGTGGTATGCAAGCTTCTAATGTTGTCCTACCACCTTTTTGCATTGCCTTCCAAGAAAAACTCCGCTAGGATAACCATATCTTCTGGTGAAATCCTAACTATCCCCATGAGTTTATTTATGCTAGCCAACCAGTCCATATGTAAACCCCGTCCTTCGATAATGAGAAAACCGGGGAAATAACTGATCAATTTTGAATTTTTTAACCGAAACGGTCTACAAGCCCGATTATTTGGAAACAAGGCAAATTGATGATTTACAACTTCCAAGTAACCCAAAATGGTTCATAAATCTTGGAAAAGAACCTTAGGGTGAAATGAGGAAGAAAAACTGGATCGGTTCACTAGAACCGGGCCCGACCTGATAGAACCAGTTTATGAACCGAGTTGAATTGTGAACCGGAACCGATAGAGAATGAGTCAACCTAGAAATTTATGGACCCCTTGTAATCCAAAGAGATTTATAAACCTTGGGAAGGAATATTAGAACAAAGGAGGAGAGAAAAACCAGATCGGTTTGGGTGAACCGGACCCGAACCGGATTGAACTAATTTAAAGACCGAGTTGGTTTATGAACCGGGATCGATAAAGAAATGGTAAACCAGATATTTTATGGACCCTAAGTGACCCAAGGAGTCACAAAAGACATGGAAAGGGACTTGTGAAGGAATTGGGGATGAAAACCAAACCGGTTTAGGTAAACCGGATTCGAACCGCTTTGGACTAGCTTGAACCACTATTGAACCGAATCCTAAATTCATTTTTCTAGGTGGTTTAAATAACAAATTTGAGATTTAAGGCCATCATTGGATAGAAAATGAATTTAAATTAATTTAAAAATTTTTAGATTTGAAAAACACCGTCGAATGAGGAGTGAACCGACCAGTTTAAGCTTCGAACCTGGTTTGGACCGGTTTAGTCCGGTTCGGAACATAGTCATCTCTTCCTTCAAATAACAGCATTGTTCACTTGCCAAAAAATTGAAGCAGCGCCAGTGAAGAGGAAACCTCTCTGTTCAATACATTTTCGGCCATCAATACCTGTCATAAATGTGCCAATCGGGCAAGAAGTCCTCGAGCTTCCTATATAAAGATCCCGTCCCCATTCATCCTCTCCACACCAGAAAAGCACACTCTCTCTCAGTTGCTTAGTTTTTCGATGAACCTCGAACCAGAGCTTTGATATAGGGTCATTTCTGAGGAAAAGAAGGCGAGGTCAGGTTCCTTAGAACTGGGGAGAAGTCATGTACACGGTGGTGGCATCCACTCGTTTCGAGTGTCATTGGAGAAGTGCCGACGTGATTGAACAGTGAAGCAGCTCCGGTAGACTAAAGCTACCCTATTTCAATCAAGTTGAAATTGGCCAATTCGAGCCCTCCTCTAGCCAAACCAAGCCCTCTCGACACCTCCTCAGCCCTTCCACGACCAAACAAGTTCCAAAAGTTAAGCCAATTCAATTCTCCTTTGAAATTTCTTATCGGTGTTAGAGAGAGAGTCGGCTGAATTTCAATGACGAAATTCTAATTTAATTTGACATCAATTAATGTCATTCTTGATCCTAGGAAGAACCACTAGAGAAAAGCTACCTACCCATAAAGAAAGTTGAGACCGTCGCGCTCTCATCGGTGAGCAATCAAAGCTTTCTCTCTCTACAGTCTGTTTTTCAGCGAAGCTCCATTTGAGCTTGTTCCGGGGTTAAAACTCGTAATTTAAAGTTCTATGGAATCGTATGAACATGGAGAAACTCAATTTCAACAATTAGAGGTGTTTGATTGGTCAATTTGATGAATTCAAATTCGACTATGTTAAATAGTTGAAATTGGGGGAAAAATTGGGGAAATTGGGGATTTTCAAAAAATTCCTGGGACCAAAATGAAATTTTCAAAAATTGAGGCTCAATTGGGCATGATAAAAATATTAGAGGGCCAACTGAGGAATTTTAGAATTTTTGGGGTAAAATTTACCATTTTTGTAAAGGAAGGGTAAAATGGTAATTTTGAAAAAGTTGGGGGACCAATTTGGAAATTGGGGAAATTAAATCCCTTTTGTGAAATTGAAAAAAAATTGAGGTCCTAAGGGGAATTTTAAAAGTTTTGGGACTCTATTTGAGGGAAAACCGACATTTAGGGACTTAAAGTTAAAAAAATAACTTTAGGGACCTAATTGTAATTAAATAAAATTTGATTTTTCTCATGCATTTGGAATGAATGAAGGCTATTGGCCGAGAGATAATGAACCGAGATGTTCATATTGTGTAGGGACATGAAGCATAGGGAATGCCAACAAGGACAAACTCGCGTGAAACCAAGGAACAGGTCTAGTGGAATTCACGACATTTACGGGTGAGTGGGATTTTATATCATATCCGGTTGGAGATGATAAGGACCTCTAAATGAAAACCCACTATCAAGTGGTATTTTAAATATCACAACTTAGAAGAGTGATGTGAAAACCATACGGAAAAACTACTTACCGGTCGTAAGTAGATCATACCCGGTTGGTATGATGAAATTTCCTCTAAGGAAGTTGAAAACCTGTTCATCGGTTATGAGCAGAGATGTCCTTATGACCGGTCGATATAATGGACAGTTAAAAATATATTTTGTTGGAAGTGCTCTCCCCTGACTGTGTGCCAATGCTTTAACTATTTGGGAGACCTTCTTGACGGAAGCTCGAATAGCTCTTATAGGTCGGGGGCCTCGGTTTTAGAAATTTGGGGCTATTATGCTCGGTTTTGAAAATCTCGAATAGTGGGCCATATGCCAGTGGGCACGAGCAGGAGCTCGTAAACATACATGAGATATGTGCCATAAAACTTTAATGAATGAATTATTTGATCATGGTACCAAGACAGGACCGGTACACTCGGTTAACTAGCAGCAGTGTGACATGACTAGTCTCCGGACCAGTCAAGACAAATAGCTGTATGATTAACTGAATGTTGCAGCCGTTGGACTAATGGCACCACAGATTACATAGCATGATAAGAAAATATTGTCTATGCATGCACTATGATTTCGAGGTCATCAAGATGCCCATGAGGGGTAGTGATGCATCTTAAAGGCCCTGGACGACCCAGTAAGTATAAGGGCAGTTCGTCGTACCAGGTGACTGTGCGAAATTTGGAGTAGCACTAAGCGCATGAGATCGGGGTGGGGACGGGATGAGGTCTCTGTCCTCATATGGACATGAAGAATCGATTTCGGGGTTGAGGGTTGGATGTTGCGGACATCCGCTCTTTCTCATGGTAGAAGTGGATGCGCTTCTATGTAGGTGGTCGGTGAAGTTGCACTGAATCCACAAGTGGGTTTAGTGGTTGTACTGGCCTGCGAATGTTAGTTGAACCTTCATGATGAAGGATGTGTGTTGGATGATGATACACCATGCTAATAATAAAAGAAATCCAAGATTTGAAGTTGAAAATATTTTTTAAAGAAACGAGTCTGACACACTCTAATACAATTTTTTTTCCTAAATGACATTTTCTTGAAAAACCCATTCACTAAGTAGTCGTACTCACCTCCTCCTTTTTATCCCTTTTTAGGAAAAAGGGAAAATGACTAAGAACAATACCGAGACTTACCCTCGTTTAGGTATGCTTATATTTCCTTAAGCTTACATTTTATTGGATATATGTCTTCTGGGGAACAAGGTTGAAATTACGCCTGGGTCATCTCAAGTTAAACTTCTCTTTAGCCGAGAGAGCGGTGGGTTATACACGGGGATCCAACCAAGCCGGGTTGGAGAGTGTCAACTAGAGTGGTATCATAGCCTAGTTCCCTTGAAACATGATCAATATTTTGCCCTGATATTAATCCAACTCTAAAATATCATGTAGGAAGGAGAACCCCTTGGAAATTCGCAAAGAAATCTATAAGCATGAAAAAGACATCCAACCCAAGGGAAGAAGCCATTCAAAGGTTCCTAAGGGGCAAAAAACGAGTGCCCAAGGACATGGTGAAGGATTACCGGAAACTAGTTGGAGCCTTATTGGAACCTGAAGGCATCATATACCTTCATCCCAAACAAGAGGAGCCATCATTACCTCCTAGAAGTCCAATCCCTCCTCCAATACCACAACAATAGAAGAGGAACCCCACCATGAAGGAGGCCTGGGATAATTATTGGGATGCTTGTGCCACCTTCATGAAGGTCCACCAAGAACCTCCACCCACTCAACCTAACTTCAATCTGTCTCGATGGATGAAATGGACTTATGAGTGTGAGACGGAGGTACTAAGGTAGTACGGGTTGGAGGCCATACATGAAATTCGTCCAATTGAGGGGCACGAATGGACCCCAATCAATTCCTCAGAGCCTTCTGATCAAGAGTCCCATAATCGTTCTAGGGTTAACTCTAGCCCTATGACCCCAAGGGATTAAGGGGCTAGGGAATTCATGTAATAAGCCAAATTTTTGGAAAGAAAATATTTCCTGAATAAATTAGAAGTTTATTAAAACCCTGAGTTCCTAACGAAAATCTAAGTATATAAAAGTTTAAGTGAAAAAAAGAAGAAATCCCCCTAAGAAAGAATGGGTTATGGATAGTTAAACTCAACCCTTAAGATTAGAAAAATGATCCATCTGATAGAGATCCTAAGAAAAGGAAGTTGGAGGACCAACCATCCAAGAGAATATAACTTTCGAGGGATCAAAAAGTTCTGAGAAAAACTCGAGAGGAAGTATAACATCCCAAAAAGAACCACAAGAATAGAAGGTGACTTGATTACCCTAAGGGAGGTTGAAGTAATTCTGGGGATGGACTGGCTGAGTAATCATCAAGCAAGGATGAACTGTAGAAGGAAGACAATAACTTTCCAAACTTCCAAGACTAAGGGACTAAAGTTTTGGGGAGATAAAAAGGAAAGTAAAGTACAAATTAGTGTCTCACCCGAAAGCTCAAAGGATGATACATAAAGGATGTATAGTTTTTCTGGCCAAGGTTGTGAATGAAGATTTTGAAGAAAAGAAACTGGAAGACATTTCGGTAGTCAAACATTATCTAGAGGTTTTTCCAGAGGAGCTACTTGAACTACCTCCAAGTCACCAAGTGGAGTTCACCATAGAAATAACCCCAGGGACAAACCCCATATCCTAAGCCCCATATCGCATGGCTCCAGCAGAGCTAGAAGAATTTAAGGAACAATTGGACGCATTATTGGAAAAGGATTTTATTCGTCCAAGTCAGTCTCCATGGAGTGCTCCTATTCTATTCGTAAAGAAAAAGCATGGAAGCATGAGATTGTGTATTGACTACAGAAAGCTGAACTAGGTCACCATCAAAAATCGATACTCGCTTCCAAGGATAAACGATTTGTTTGACCAATTAAAGGGAGCAGCTTACTTCTGCAAAATAGATCTTCGGTCGGGTTATCACCAACTTAGTATTCGAGAGGAGGACATCCCTAAGATGACGTTCCAATCCAGATATAGATACTATGAGTTTAGAGTGATGTCGTTTGTATTGACAAATGCCCCTATAGCTTTCATGGACTTAATGAATCGCATGTTCCAACCTCATTTGGGCAGGTTTGTGATAGTATTCATAGACGACATCCTCATGTACTCACGAACAAGGTCACAACATGAAGAACATTTGGCAACTACTTTGGAAATATTGAAAGAAAACAAATTATATGTAAAGTTTTCCAAATGCAAGTTCTGGCTATAGGAGGTAGGATTCTTAGGGCACATTGTATCCAAGGACGGAGTTAAAGTAGACCCAGCTAAGGTAAAAGCCATATCAGATTGGAAGGTTCCATGAAGTCCTACAGAAATAAGGAGTTTCTTAGGATTGGTAGGATACTATAGACGGTTCGTACAAGATTTTTCTAAAATAGCAGCTACTCTATCTCGACTCACCAGGAAGGGAGTTAAGTATAAATGGGATGAGAATTGTGAGAAGTCTCTTCAAGAGTTAAAGACTCGACTAACCACCGCATCAGTACTCTCCTTACCTGACCCGAATGTAGGAGAGTACACAGTCTATAGTGATGCCTCTAGACAAGGGCTTGGATGTGTCCTATTACAATAAGGGAAGGTTATCGCATTTGCCTCACGACGACTGAAGATACATGAAAGAAATCACCCGACTTAGTATTTGGAACTAGTTGCAATAGTGTTTGCCCTAAAGATATTGCAACACTACCTTTACGGGGTTAAGTGTAGGATATTCATTGATCACAAAAGCCATAAGTACTTCCTAACTTAGAAGGAGTTAAATCTTCGACAGAAGAGATTGCTAGAACTGGTGAAGGATTATGATCTTGTGATAGAATCACCTCGGAAAGGCAAACGTTGTAGCAGATGCCTTAAGTCGCAAGTATCAAACTGAGGCCGCACAAGTAAAGACAAATTACCTACCCTTGTTACAACAATTGGGAAGGATGGAGGTGGACCTGAGGATAAACATGCAGGAAAAATGCTTGTTAGAAAATGTGGTGGTAAGACCTAGTCTAATCGAGCATATTAAGACTCAACAAAAGATTGAGAAAGAACTTCAATCTTACTTGGATCCAGTTAACAAGGGAAGGAAACCAAATTACGACATGCGTAGTGACGGAGTAATAACCTATAAGGGTAGGGTATGTGTGCCTCAAGATAAAGAGTTGAAAAGACTAATTCTAGAAGAGGCACATGATTCGGTGTATGCTATGCATTTGGGCAGTACTAAGATGTACCACACCCTAAAACAAGGATATTGATGGAAGGGTATGAAGCGGGATATTGCGAAATTTGTAGCCCGATGTATGTCCTGTCAACTGATTAAAGCAGAGCATCAGAAACCATCAGGACTACTACAACCTTTACCAATTCTAGAGTGGAAATGGGAGCACATCACCATGGACTTTGTCACGGGCTTACCGATGACCAGAAGGGGTCCAGATGTGATTTCAATCATAGTGGATAGATTGACCAAATCATCACATTTTCTTCCTATAAAGGTGACGGACACAGTAGAACAGCTAGCCATCCTATATATGAAGGAACTCATAAGACACCATGGTGTCCCAATGAGTATAGTATCAGACAGAGATCCAAGATTTACTTTCAGATTTTGGCCAAGCTTACAAAATGCTATGGGGACCAAACTTCATATGAGTATGACATTTCACCCTCAGATAGATGGGCAGTCTGAACAAACCATCCAAACATTGGAAGACATGCTACGAACAGCGTACTCACCATGAATAAAGGTTGGGAAGAATACTTGTGCCTGATGGAATTTGCTTATAATAATAGTTATCAGGCTAGTATTCATATGGCTCCCTATGAGGCCCTTTATGGATGACCATGCCGCACCCCTCTATTTTAGGAAGAAGTGGGGGAAAGAAAGTTAGAAAGGGCAGAAATAATAGAGGATGCCATAGAGAAGATAAAATTAATAAGGAGTTGTCTTAAGACCACATAGGATAGGCAAAAGAGTTACGCAAACAATCGAAGGAAAGATCTGGAGTTCGAAGTAGGAGATCAAGTATCCCCATGGAGAGGAATACTTAGGTTTCAGCAAAGAGGAAAGCTAAAACCAAGATATATCGGTCCCTATCCCATTATTCAAAGGATAGGACCGATAGCTTATAAATTAGAACTGCCTCCTAATCTATAGAGAATCCATGATGTATTCCACATCTCAGTGCTTCAAAAATATCAGCTTGATCCTAGTCATGTACTAGACCGACCCCCGGTGGAACAACAAGAGAACCTGACCTATCAGACAGAGTCAGTATGAATCATCAACCAGAGAGACAAGAATTTGAGGAACAAGAAAATTTCTATGGTAAGGGTGTTATAGTAGAACGGACCCATGCAGGAAGAAACGTGGGAAACCGAGCCTATGATGAGGGATAGTTACCCTCAATTATTTTAAAGGTAACCATTTTGGGGACAAAACCCTTAAAAGGAGGGGAGACTTGTAAACCCCATCCTTTGATAATGAAAAAACCGGGGAAAAATCAATCAATTTTGAATTTTTAAACCGAAATGGTCTACATGCCTAATTATTTGGAAATGAGGCAAATTGATGATTTACAACTTCCAAGTAACCCAAAATAGTTCATAAATCTTGGAAAAGAACCTTAGGGCAAAATGAGGAAGAAAAACCAGATCCGTTCATGAGAACCGGGCCTAAACCGGATTCGAACTAGTGTGGATCGGTTCGAACCACTATTGAACCGAATCCTAAATTTATTTTTCTATGTAGCTTAAATAATTCAAATTTGAGATTTGAGGCCACCATTGGATAGAAAATGAATTTAGATTAATTTAGAAATTTTTAGATTTGAAAAAATTGGTCGAATGAGGGATGAACCGGCCAGTTTAAGCTTCGAACCCGGTTCGGAACAGTGTCACCTTCTTCCTTCAGATGATAACACTGTTCACTCATTGGAAAATCAAAGTAGCGTCGACGAAGAGGAAATGTCTCCATTCAATACATTTCTGTCCATCAATTCCTGTAATAAATGTGCCAATCGAACGGCCAAGAAGTCCCCAAGCTTCTTATATAAAGACCCCCTCCCCATTCATCCTCTCCATACCTAAAAAGCTCACTCTCTCTTAGTTGCTTAGTTTTCTGGTGAATCCTAAACCAGAGCTCCAATATAGGGTCATTTCTGATCCAAAGAAGATGAGGTTGGGTTCCTTAGAACTAGGGAGAAGTCAGCTACACTGTGGTGGCATCCATTCATTCCGAGAGTTGCCAAGAAGCGCCAACGTGATTGAACAGTGAAGCAGCTCCGGCGGACCGAAGCTACCATGTTTTGGCCAAGCTAAAATCATGTAATTTGAGCCCTCCTCTAGCCAAACCAAGCCCTCCCGACACCACCTCAACCCTTCCACGACCGAACTAGGTCCAAAAGGTAAGCCAATTCGGCTCTCCTTTGAAATTTCTGATCGGTGTTAGAGAGAGAGTTGGCCAAATTTCAATGACTAAATTCTAATCCAATTCAACATCAATTGATGTCATTCTTGATCCTAGGAAAAACCTCTAGAGGAGAGCTACCTACCCAGATAGAAAGATCAGACCGCCGCGCTCTCACCGGTGAGCAATCGAAGCTTTCTCTCTCTACAGTCTATTTTCCGTCTAAGCTCTGTTTGAGCTCGTTCCATCATTAAAACTCACGATTTAAAATTCTATGGAATCGTATGAACATGGAGAAACTCAATTTCAACTTCAATTTCAAAATTAGAGGCGTTTGATCGGTCAATTTGATGAAATCAAATAGGGCTATGTGAAAGAGTTAAAATTAGGAATTTTCGAAAAATTCAAGGGACCAAAATGAAATTTTCTAAAATTGAGGGTCAATTGGGCATGGTAAAAATATTAGAGGGCCAATTGAGGAATTTTAGAATTTTTGGGGTAAAATTTACCATTTTTGTAAAGGAAGGGCAAAATGGTAATTTTGGAAAAGTTGGGGGACCAAATTGGAAATTTGGGAAATAAATTCCCTTTTTATGAAATTCAATAAATTGAGGTCCTAAGGGGAATTTTAAAAGTTTTGGGACTCAATTTGAGGGAAAACCGGCATTTAGGGACCTAATTGCAATTAAATAAACGTTTGGTTTTTCTCATTCATTTGGAATGAAAGAAGGTTATTAGGCCTAGAGATAATAAACCGAGATGTTCATATTGTGTAGGGATACAAAGCATCGGGAATGCCAGCATGGACAAGCTCATGTGAAATCAAGGAACCGGTCTAGTGGAATTCCCGACATTTATGGGTGAGTGGGATTTTATATCATACCCGATTGAGGATGATAAGGACCTCGAAGTGAAAACCCACTATCAAGTGATATTTTAAACATCACAACTTAGAAGAGTGATGTGAAAACCATATGGAAAAACTACTTACCGGTCGTAAGTACATCATACTCGGTTGGTATGATGAAACTTCCTTGAAGGAAGTTGAAAACCCGTTCATCGGTTATGAGCAGAGATGTCCTTATGCTCGGTCAGTATAATGGACAGTTAAAAATATATTTTGTCAGAAGTGCTCTCCCTTGATGGTGTGCCAATACTTAAACTATTTGGGAGATCTTCTTGACGGGAGCTCGAATAGCTCTTATAGGTTGAGAGCCTCGGTTTTGGAAATTTGGTGCTATTATGCCCGGTTTTGAAAATCTCGAACAGTGGACATGAGTAGGAGCTCATAAACAAACATGAGATATGTGCCATAAAACTTTAGTGAATGAATTGTTTAGTCATGGTACTAAGACAGGACTGATACACTCGGTTAACTAGCAGCAGTGCGACATGACTGGTCTCCGGACCGGTCAAGACAAACAGCTGCAGGTTGAATTGAAGGTCGGGGCCGTTGAACTAATGGCACCACATATTACATGGCATGATAAGAAATTATTGTTTGTGCATGCATTATGATTTTGGGATAATCAAGACGCCCATTGGGGGTAGTGATGCATCCTAAGGGCCCTGGACGACCCAGTAAGTATAAGGGTAGTTCGTCGTACCAGGTGACCATGCAAAATTTGGAGTAGCACTAAGTGCATGAGACCGAGGTGGGGATGGGATGAGGTCTCTGTCCTCATAAGGACACGAAGAATTAATTTCGGGATTGAGGGTCAGATGTTGCGGACATCTGCTCATTCTCAGGGTAGAAGTGGACGTGCTTCTATCTAGGTGGCTGGTAAAGTCGAACCGAAGCCACAAGTGGGTTTAGTGGTCATACTTGCCTACGAATGTGTGTTGAATCTTCATGATGAAGGATGTGTGTTAGGTGATGACAAACCATGGTAATAATAACCCCCCCCCCCCCCCCCGAGATTTAAAGTTCAAAGGATTTTTGAAAGAAAGGAGTCTAGCACACTCCAATACCTATTCACTGAGTAGTCGTACTTACCCCCTCCTTTTTATCCCTTTTCAAGAAAAAGGGAAAATGACTAAGAACAATACCGAGACTTACCCTCTTCCAGGGAACAAGGTTGAAATTACGCTTTGCTCATCTCGAGTTAAAGTTGGAGGAAACTCCTCTTGAGCCGAGAGAGCGGCGGGTTGTACACGAGGATCCAACCAAGTCAGGTTGGGGCGTGACACCATAGCAGCTCCAACATCCTTCTCTCCCAAGAAAGGCTTACATCCTAGTTGACGGAGAGTTTTGAGATATTTAGGGATGTCAACTATAAAAGAATGTGAACAGGAAGGGGATGAGATTGTACGTCCTCGGGTTCAACTCAGGAGTTGGTGTCCACCTTAAGGGCAAGGTTAGGCTGTCCAAACACTCATGTAAACTCCTCGTACAATCTCTGATGTTCTAAGCTTAGTCCAGGTGGAACTGTCTAGGCTTCTCCGGGGGTTTCCACAAGGAGGGGTTGTTGGGCAGTGTGAGTAACTATAGCTCTTGTTGTCTTGGTTCCTCTCTTGGAAGCCATCCATAAAATTTAAAGCTTATTCCTCTTAGTTACTATATTATATAGTCTTGATAATGCATTCGAGGAAATAGGCTCTGATACCACTCAAGTTGTCACGCCCCAATTCGGTTTAGTCAGATCCCCATGAGCAACCTGCCACTCCCTTTGGTCCATTAAGGGTTTCCCCCTTTTTGGAACCACGATGAGTAAGGTGTCCTTTTACCTATTTTTCTTAGAATAACATTATACAAAACTGAATATTTTAAAACAATGTACTTATCTTACAGTTCCAACTTATGAGGGCCTTTAATATTGGGGTTTCCTTGGTTTCCTAAAAGGGATAAAATGGAGGGGGTAAGTTCTACAACTCAATAAGTGGGTGTTGGGAGTGAGTTTTCAAGAAAAATAGCTTCATTCAGACCATGCCAAGATTATCATTTCCTTTAAGAGGGATTTTCCTCAAATTACAAATTTTGAAATGTTTTTACATTACCATATTAAGTGTGTTTAGCTCTTTTAGCCCACCCCCTTTCCTCGAGAGGCATTTATTAAACAAACACATGCCCTTCATTAGGGATGGTACATACATTTGCAGGTGTAGCCCGTCCATTGCACCCACTTGTGTATCGAAGTGTCTTTACCATCCTCCATGATAGAAGCCTGACCACTTCTACCATGGGGTCTGAGTGGAACGTCCCAGATGTCCGACCCTCAGACCCAAATGCCACTTCGTGTCTGTATGAGGACAAAGAACTCATCCTGAGCCCACCTAGGTCTCATGCACAAGATGCTTCCAGCGCTTCATGACTGCCTTGCTAGTGTTTCGGTCTCTTGTGTCCATACACGATTTGGAATCCTTATTAATTATGGTTTGGCATGACAACCATCGTTTTCTCACGTATGAGCGAGTAGGCTCAAAATCGTTGGTTTATTGCACTTAGATCCCTAAAGTTCATTTTTCTTAACTTTAGGTCCCTAATGCTAACTTTTCCCCAAATTAAGTCCTAAGGATTCCAAAATTCCCTTTGGGTCCTCAATTTACTCAAAATAGTATAAGGAGCTTAAGTTTTCCAAATTTCTAATTTGGTCTCTAACTTTTCAAAAATTGCAATTTAGCCCCAAATGTTCCGAAAATTGACCAATTAGCCCCCGACTTCTTTCTCATGGCCAATTGGCCTCCAATTTTGGTAAATTGCAAAAAGGTTCCTCAATTTTTTGAAATGCCCAATTTTCCCTAAAAAATTTCCCCACTTTCTCCCCTTCAAACTGAGCGAATTTGATTTTTTCAAATTGGTCATTCAATTGGTGTTAATTGCTCCAATTGATGATATGGATCAGTTCCTACACTTCCATATGATTTAATTGATATTTGAATTCCATGATTTGGATTTAAAACAAGCTCAAACAGAGCTTTGACTGAAAACTATTCATAGAGAGAGAAAGCTTCGAAAACTTACTTTAGAAGGTGCGGCGATCCGAGATCTCGATCGGGGGAGGTAGTTCTTGTCCAGAGGTTTCTTTTAAGATCAAGAATCGCTTCAATTAAAGTCAAATTGAGGGTGAATTTGGTTAGTGAAATTCAGCACTTTATCTATCTAATCCTGATCTACAACGATTGAGGAGGGTCGAATTGGCTTATCTTTCAGCTCTGTTGAGGCCGTATGAGGGCCATGGTGGTGTTGGGGAGGCTTGCTTTGGTCAGAGGAGGGAAAATTTTGGCCGAATTCATCTCAGCCAAAACATGATAGCTTTGATCCGTTAGAGCTGCTTCACTATTTGATTTCGCCAGTGCTTCTCTAGCAGTCCTCGGGTCGAAAGGAAGTTGCTATTAGATAGTTGACTTCCCCCAAAGTCTATAGGATCAACATTGCTTTTTTAGGCTAAGAAAACTGTCCAAGTTGGAGCTCTGGTTTGAGCTTCACCAGAAAATGGAGTAGTTGAGAGAGAATGGCGATTTGAGGTGTGTGGAAAATGAATGGAGAGGAGCTCTTTATATAGGGAGCTCGAGGACCCTCTGCCCGACCACTTTTCATTTTGGTCAAGCTTATCCTCACCCGAAAATGGTCTGATCAGAATGGTTACATCTTTTCTGAAGATATACATTTTTTGCATTAATAAACAGTTCTATCATCCTAAGGAAGAAGATGTTACTTTTTCGAATTGGATCGGACCAATCCGACTAGGTTCAATGGCAAAAATAGGCCAGTTTTCTCAAAATTAAAAATTTCTAAATTAATCTAAATTCATTTTCCATCTAATGGTCGCTTAAATTTCTCAATTTGAATATTTTGACCCACCAAGAAAAATGAATTTAGAAACCAGTTCAAGTATGGTTCAAACTAGTTCAATCTGATTCAAGTATGGTTCACCTTGAACCGGTCTTGTTTCCTCCCATTTGTGCCAAGGTTCTTTTTCATGATTTTTATGACTCTTTGAGTCAATTTGGATTTATAAATTTCCCATTTTACCCTTTCTTTATCGATTATGGTTTATCAATCGGCTCAGTTTTCTCTTTTGAAATGACCAGTTCTTTTCTTGATTTTTTATCTTTAAAGGGGCGGGGGGTTTACACATGGGACTTTATTGGGAATAAATGAGTATTAAGGACCTAAAGTCAAAGAGTATGAACTTTAGGGACTTAAATGTAATAAAACCAAGAAATCAAGGGCCTTGTTACCCATACATGAGCACAAGAAGGTTTTCATTTCGATCCCTTCCTGATATGGATGCCCAAATCGTGTAGGGACCTTGGGATCAGAATGTGAGCAATGGGGGAAAGACTTGGACTTGGAAAACTGACTGAAACGAACGTGTCATAGTCATCGGGTGAGTGGGTCATTTTAAACATCATATATAGTTGGGGTGATGAGCATACTTTTATTAAATTAAAAACCTACTTACCGGTTGTGAGTGGGATTATTTAACATCACACCCGGTTGGTATGATGAGTGTATTTTGAGTTTAAAAACCCCTTTTCAGAAATGATCTCCCTTGATTGTATGCCAATGCTAAAAACATTTGGAGGACTTTTTTTAGAAGAGTTGAGACAGCTCCAACAAGCCTGAGGCCCCATTTTTTAACTCATATAACTTATGGCCCAATTTTGAAAAACTCATGAAGTGGGCCCAAGGCCAGTGGGCATGGGCTGGAGCCCATGGACAAATATGAGTAAAAGAGCCATGAAAACCCTCATTAAACTGGAAATTTTGTGTGACTTGCCACAATACAATGTTAGGACTGACAAGCTTGATGGACTGCTAGTAGTGCGATAGAACTAGGTCGATGGACTAGTGAGGGAAACAACTATAGGCCAAGTCGAGTGTGGGGGCCATTGGACTGTCGGCACCAAAGATGATGGCTAATATATGAAAAATGTTAATTATGCATGCACTTTGATTCAGGACCATCGAGCTGCCCGTGAGGGATAGTGATAGGTTCCAATGGCTACTGGGTGACCTGGTGGTGATAAGGGCAGGTTTATCGTACCAGTTAGTCATGAATTTGGTCGAAGCTTCTTGCGTATGAGACTGAGGTGGGGACGGGACGAGGTCTCCATCCTCATATTAGACACGAAGTATTTTGGGTCTGAGGATCAGACATTTGGGATGTTCACTCAGACTCCGGGTAAAAGTGGTTGAACTTCTATCACGGTGGATGGTAAAAACGTTTCGATCCACAAGTGGGCACACTCGTCATAACTGCATCCCGCGAATGCTTGAACCCATTATGTGAAAGTGTTAGCTTGGACCCTTTATGATAAAGGGCATGTGAATGTTTACTAATAACCAAATTTCGAGCAAGGGGAAGGGTAAAAAGAGTTGAACTCACATAACGGTGAAGAAATTTAAAAAGGATGAAATGTTTTGATAAACTATATTTTTGAAAACTCACCCTAATACTCGCTCACTGAATTATAGAAACTCAACCCCTCCCTTTAACCATTTTTCAGGATAGGAGACAAACCTTTGGAGAATTTCTCGAAGCTAAACCCTAAGTCAAGTGTGCCTAAAGTCCTTGTTAATTACTCAAGTTTTGTATAATACTATTACATGAAACTAGCTCAGAAGGATGTCTAACTCCTCACGGTCTAGAAGAAGGGGTAACCCTTCTTAGATCAAAGGGAGTGGTGGGTTGCTCATGGAATTTCGACCAAACTGGGTCGAGGCGTGACAATTTTAGTTGTATCAGAGTCTGTTTCCTCAAATATATTATCAAGACTGTATAACAAGAGAACTAGGACTGCTTTCACCGATATTGCCCAAAACCCTATTGCCGTAGAAGCTCCTAGAGAGGATCAGACAACCACACCCAAACTAATCTCGGAGCACTAGAGGTTATACGAAGAGTTTACTCATGTAAACCACGTTCTTTGATAATAAGAAAAATTGGGAAAAGAACCAGTTATTTCCAAAGAGAAAACCGAGTTGGTTTATAAATTATAAAAATAGAGAAAGGGCAAACTGAAAAATTATAAATTATGTGACCTAAAGAGTCACAAAAGTCATGGGAAAGGACTTTAGGATGAATTGGAAGAGAAAACCAAACTGATTTAGATGATCGGACATGAATCGGTTTCAACTACTATACAATTGGTTTCTAAATTCATTTTTCTAGGTGGCTTAGAAAATTCAAATTGGAGGATTTAAGCCACCATTTGATAGATAATGGATTTATAAATTTTTAATTTTGAAAAACACGACCAAATCAGGCCTGAACCGACTAGTTTAAGCATTGAAACTGGTTCGGACTGGTCTAGTCTGGTTCGGAACATTGACATCTTCTTCCTTTAGATGACAACACTCTTCACTTGCCAGAAAAGTGAGCAGCGCCGACAAAGATGAAAAGTCTCCATTCAGGGTATTTTAGGCCTTGAATGATCACCGTTAAGGTGCCAATCAGATGGCCAAGGAATCTCTCAGCTTCCTATATAAAGAGCTCCTCCTCATTCATCCTCCTCACACCTAAAAACTCCTCTATCTCTACTACTCCAATTTTCTGTGAAGCTCAAACCAGAGCTTCTACTTGGGCATTTTTTTTGAGCCAAATAAGGTGAGGTCAAATTATCTAGATTCGGGAAGTCAGCTATACGACAGTAGTCTCCATTTACTTCTAGGATCATCGGAGAAGCGCCGGCGTGATCAAACAGTGGAGCAGCTACGGCGGACCAAAGCTGCCCTATTTCGGCTAAGATAAAAATGGCCAATTTGAGCCCTTCTTAGGCCAAACCAAGCTCTCCCAACACCTCCACAACCCTCATACAACTGCATGAGAGCTAAAATGTAAGCCAATTTGGCTCCCCTCTATAATTTTTTACTAGTGTTAAAGAGAGAACTGACAAAACTTCACTACTAAATTCTATCTCAATTTGACATGAATTGATGAAATTCTTGATCCAAGGAGCAACCTCAATACAAGAGCTACCTGCCCCGATCGAAAGCTTGAACCATCGCACCCCCGACAGTAAGCTTTCGAAGCATTCTCTCTCTAAGTCCAGTTTTCTGATAAAGCTCTGTTTGAGCTCAATTCGGATCCAAATGATGTGTTTCAAAGCTCCATTGAATCGTGTGAAAGTGTAGGAACTCAATTTTATCTTCAATTTCAACAATTAAACCCAATTGAATTGTCAATTTGATAAAATCAAATTCGGACAGTTTGAAGGGGAAATTAGGGGAAACTTTTGGGGAAATTTGGGAATTTCATAAAATTGAGGGACCAAAGTGCAATTTCCCAAAATTGAGGGCCAAATGTCCATGAAAAAGATTTTGGAGGACCAATTGGTCAATTTTTGGAATTATTGGGGTCAAATTGCCATTTTTGTAAAGTAAGGGCAAAATGGTAATTTTTGAACAATTGGGGACCAAATTGGAAATTTGGGAAACTTGATCCCCTTTTGTGATTTTGAATAAATCGAGGATCCAAAGTGGATTTTAGAAGTTTCGAGACTCAATTTGGGGAAAATTAGCATTAGGGTCTAAAGTTAAGGAAAAAGAACTTTAGGGACCTAAAGGCAAATAATTAAAAGTTTTAGCATTTTGTTCATTCGTGAGGAATGAAGGCTAGTAGGCCAAATGTTAATGAACAAGGATGTTCATATCGTGTAGGAACATGAAGGACCGGGAATGCCATCAAGGATAAGCTTGCGTGGAGGAAAAAAGCCGCTTTAGGGGAAAATACATTGCACTTATTGGGTGAGTGGGACTTTTCACATCAAAACCGGTTTGGATGATGGTACCTCGAAAATGAAAAACCACTACTATGTGGAATTTTAACATCACACCTAGTTGGCGTGATGTGAGAACTATATGGAAAAACTACTTACCAATTGTAAATAGATCATACCCGATTGGTATGATAAACTTCATTAAAGGAAGTAGAAAACCCACTTACCAGTTGTAAACGGAGATGTCATCACACCTGGTTGGTGTGAGGGACGAGTTGAAATTTATTTTATCAAAAGTGTTCTCCCCTGACTGTGTGCCTATGCTTAAAAATTTTGGGAAACCTTCTTGATGAGAGCTTGAGTAACTCATACAAGCCAGAGGCCTCAATTTTGGAACTTGGGGGCTAAAATACCCGATTTTGAAAATCTCGTATAGTGGACCCAAGGCCAGTTGGCACGAGTAGGAGCTCGTAAAAAAATATGATGTTAAGCCATGAAAATTCTTAATGAATGAGTTATATGATTTAGCCATGGTACCAAGATAGAACCGGTATACTCAATGGATTGGCAGCAATGCGATAGGACTAGGTCGATGGACCAGTCTAGACAAACACGTGTAAGTCGAGTTGAGGGTCAGGGCATTGGACCAGTGGCACCAAAGATAAATGGCTTTATGGAAAAACCTTATTTGTGTATGCATTGAGGTTTGGGACCATCAAGATGCCCAAGAGGGGTAGTGATGCGACCTAAGGGCTACTAGACGACATGGTGGAGATATGGGCAGATTGTCATGCCAGCAGTAAGGGAAGCTCAATGAAGCTTCATGCGTATGAGATCAAGGTGGGGTCGGGATGAGGTCTTTGTACTCATATGGACACGGAGTTTTTTTTTTTAGTGTGAGGGTCTAATGTCGTGAACATCCTCATTACTAGGGTAGAAGTGGATGGGCTTCTATCAAAGTGGTCGATAAAGTTGCTCCGACGCCAAAACTGGGTGCAGTGGATACCTATCTGAGCATTTTGAGCTCTCGTCAAGAAGGTCTCCCAAAAAGTTTAAGTAGTTGCACACAGTTATGAGAGAGCACTTCCGACAAAATAATCTTTTAATCTATTCATCACACCAACTGGGTGTGAGGTCATCTCCGCTTATAACCGATAAGCAGGTTTTCTTCTTCATTTTAGGAAGTTCATCCTACCATCCCAGTTCTTCATATTCCTACATGATATGAACATTCAATAGCACTTTGAATCACAGGTTTTGACGCCGGAACGAGACCAAATGGAGCTTCGTCGAAAAACAGACTATAGAGAGAGAAAGCTTCAATTACTCACCGTCGAGGGCACGACGGTCCAAGCTTTCGATCTAGGCAGATAGCTCTCGTCCTGAGGTTCATCCTAGAATCAAGAATTGCCTCAATTGATGTTGAATTGAGTTAGAATTTCATCATCATATTTTTGTCGATTCTCTCTCTAGCACCGACCGGAAATTGTAGAGGTGGGCCGAATTGGCTTACCTTTCAATCCTAATTCGGCCATGGGAGGGCCGTCGATGTATTGGGAAGTCTTGGTCTGGCCTGAAGAGGGCTCAAATTAACTGATTTTAGCTCGGCTAAAATAGGGCAGCTTCGGTTCGCTGGAGCTGCTTCACTGTTCCATCATGCCGACACTTGTCCGGTGACCCCCGGAACAAACGGAGACTACAAGCGTGTAGCTTACTTCTCCTCAGTTCTAAAGAATTTGACCTCACCTTGTTTGGTACAGAAAAGTGCCCAAGTCAGAGCTCTCGCTCGAGCTTCACCAGAAAATGGAGTAGTTGAGAGAGAATGGAGTTTTCAAATGTTGAGAGGATCAATGGGGAGGGGTTCTTTAGATAGGAAGCTCGTGACTTCCTGGACGTCCGATTGGCACATTAATGGTGGTCATTCATTGTTTGAAACTCCCTGGTCGGAGACTTTTCAACTTCCCCAGCGCTGCATGATTTTCCGGCGAGTGAACAGTGTTGTCATTTGAAGGAAGAAGATGACATTGTTCCGAACCGGACAGGACCGGTCTGAACCGGGTTCAAAGCTTAAACTGGCTGGTTCACTACCCCCCCCCCCCCCCATCCGACCAATTTTTTGAAATCTAAAAATTTCTAAATGCATCTAAATTCATTTTCTATCCAATGGTGGCCTCAAATCTCAAATTTGAAAATTTTAAGCTACCTAGAAAAATGAATTTAGAATTCGATTCAATAGTGGTTTAAACCGGTTCAAACTGGTTCAATCTGGTTCGGATCTGGTTCACCTAAACCGGTTTGGTTTTCATCTCCAATTCATTTTCATGTCCATTTCCATGACTTTTGGGACTTTTTGGGTCACTCGGGATCTGTAAATTTCCCGGTTTGCCCTTTCTCTATCAGTTCCGGTGCATGAACCGACTCGGTTCATAAACTAGTTGAATCCTGTTGGATCTGGTTCATCTAAATCGGTCTGGTTTTTCTCTTCCAATTTGTCCTAAGGTTCTTTTCCAAGGTTTTATGAACCATTTGGATCACCCGGGTGTTGTAAATTTCCAAAATTGCTCATTCCCAAATGATCGGATTTGTAAACCGATTCAGTTTTCTTACTTGGTTTGATCGGTTCTTTTCTTAGTTTTCCTTAACTCAAAATGGTGGGGGTTACAAGCTCTTTATATAGGAAGCTTGGAGACATCTTAGTCGTTTGATTGGCACCTTAATGGCAGTCATTTATTGTCTAAAACTCCCTGGCTGGAGACTGTTCAGCTTTGTCAGTGCTGCTCGATTTTCTGGCGAGTGACCAATGTTGTCATTTGAAGGAAGAAGACGACACTGTTCTAAACTGGACCGGACCCGTACGAACCGGGTTCAAAGCATAAAGCGGTCGGTTTAGGCCCGATTTGACCGAGTTTTTCAAAATTAAAAATTTCTAAATTCATTTTCTAACCAATGGTGGCCTCAAATCTCAAATTTGAATTTTCTAAGCCACCTATAAAAATGAATTTAGCATCCGGTTCAATAGTGGTTCAAACCGGTCCAAACCAGTTCAATCCAATTCGGATCCTGTTCACCTAAACCGGTTTGGCTTCCATCTTCAATTCAACCTAAAGTCCTTTTACTTGACTTTTATGACTCTTTAGGTCACTCGCGATTCATAAATTTCCTGGTTTTCATTTTCCCTATCGGTTCCGGTTCATGAACCGGTTCAATCCAATTGGATCTAGTTCATTTGAATCGGTCTGGTTTTTCTCTTCCAATTTGTCCTAAGGTTCTTTTCCAAGATTTTATGAAGCCTTTGGGTCACTCGGAAGCTATAAATTTCCCAAATTTCCCATTCTCTAATGATCGGATTTGTGAACCGGTTCGGTGTTTCTTACTCGGTTTGACCGGTTCTTTTTCCTGGTTTTTCCTTAACTCCAAAGGGTAGGGTTTATAGTAGCTCTCGTCCTTTGGATCCTTCTAGGATCAAGAATTGCTAAAATTGAAGTACATATGAGGGTTAATTTTATCAATAAAATTTGTCACTTTCTCTCTCTAACACCGATCTACAATGACGGAGGAGGGCCAAATTGGCTTACCTTTCACCTCTATGGAGATCATGTGAGGTTGTGGGGACGTTGGGGAGGCTTGGTTTGGCTGGAGGAGGTTTGAATTTGGTCAATTTCAGCTTGTCCAAAATAGGGCAGCTTCAATCCGTCAGAGCTGCTTCATTGTTTGATTTCGCCTGCGCTTCTCCAACTGTCCATGGGTCAAAGGGAGGTTACTATCAGGTAGCTAACTTCCCCCAGAGTCACTAGGACCTGACCTTATCTTTTGAGGCTGAGAAAAGTGCCCAAGTCAGAGCTCTGGTTTGAGCTTCACCGAAAAATGGAGCACTTGGGAGAGGAGGGTGATTTGAGGTGTGTGGAGGATGAATGGAGGGGAGCTCTTTGTTTAGGGAACTCGAGGATTCTTTGCCCGACTAGATTCCATTCTAGTCGAGCTTATCCTCAACAAAAAATGCCCTGATTAGAGGAATATTCCTATCACCGAAAATGGAAAGTTTCTGAACTAATGAATAGTGCTAACATCCCAAGGAAGAAGACAACATTGTTCCGGACCGGACTGATCCGATCCAACTAGGTTCAATAGCGAAAACCGGTCGATTCAAGCTAGATTCAACCAGTTTTCTCAAATCTAAAAATTTCAAAATTTGTCTAAATTCATTTCCCATCCAATGGTGGCTTCAATTTCCCAATTTGATCATTTTAAGCCTCCAAGAAAAATAAATTTAGAAATCAGTTCATGTATATTTCAAACCGATTCAATCCGGTTCAAGTCCGGTTCACCCTAAACTGGTCAGGTTTTCCCATCCAATTTACTTCATGGTTCTTCCCCCCTAATTTTCATGACTTTTTGGTTACTTGGGATTTTCCAAATTCTTGTTTTAACGCCCCTTTATCATTCTCGGTTCCCTAAGTGTTGTGGTTTTCTCATTAAATTACCAGTTCTTTCCCGGTTTTCTTTGATCTAAGATAGCGGGTTTCACACTGTAGGACTAGTTGTTCAAGGACTTGCGCAGAAGAGCACATAGTCGATCAAGATCCAGCTGGGATGAATACGTCACGATTACTAGATGAGTGGGATTTTGGACATCAGGATTGATTGGACCGATCAAAACTTCTGAAAGATCGTAATTTGTTTTGAAAACCCATTTTTCCATAAATATAATCCCCTGGCTATGTGAATCCTCTTAAATGATTTGGGGTTATGTTTCTTATGATACAAGGATTACCTATGTCACACCCCGACATAGTTTGGTCGAATCCACATGATCAACCCGCTACTCTCCCGGTTTATTAAAGGGTTTCCCCTTATTGTAAACTGTAAAGAGTCAGGCGTCCTTTAACCTGCACCTTTTCCTAGAATAGCATAATCAAAACTGTATGAAATTTAAAACTTTAAATACCTATCTTACAGGTATCTTAGTTGACGGTCTTTAAGGGTAGGCTTTCTGGGATTTCTTGCAAGGGATATAAGGGAGGGGTGAGTACAACTACTTAGTGAATGGGATTCAAATCTTTTGACTAAAAAAATATTTATATGGAGTGTACCAGACTCCTTTCTTTTCAAAAATCTCTTCATTTCAAAATTTGGGTTTTTCCATTATTTCTTAGTTACAACGGTGTGTCATCACCCAACACACATCCTTCATCATGAAGGTTACACACATTCACAAGTCAGTATCACTAGTGAACCCGCTAGTCGCTTCGAAGCGACTTTTCCTGCCACCCGGATAGAAGCACGACCACTTCTACCCTGGGAATGAGTGGATGTACGTGACATCCGACCCACAATCCTGAAATCACTTCTTCGTGTCCGTATGAGGACAGAGACCTTATCATGTCCCCACCCCAGTCTCATGCGCTTGGTGCTACTCTAGATTTTGCATAGACACATGGAACGTCGAACTGCCCTTATAGCCACCAGGTCGTCCAGTGCCCTTTAGGATGCATCACTACTCCTCATGGGCGTCTTGATGATCTTGTACTCACAGTGCATGCACAAACAATATTTTCTTATCAAGCCATGTAATCTGTGGTGCCACTAGTCCAATGGCCCCGACTTTCAACTCAACCCGCAGCTGTTTGTCTTGACTAGTCCGTCGACCTATCATGTCGCACTGCCGCTAGTTGACTGAGCATGTCGGTCCTATCTTGGTACCATGGCCAAACAATTCACTTATTAAGTTTTATGGCACATATATCATGTTCGTTTATGAGCTCCTACTCGTGCCAACTGGCATTGGGCCCACTGTACAAGATTTTCAAAATCGGGCATTTAGCCCCCAAGTTCAAAAACCGAGGCCCTCGACCTATCACAGCTATTCGAGCTCCCATCGAGAAGGTTTCCCAAATTGTTTAAGCATTGGCACACAGTCAGGGGAGAGCACTTCCGACAAAACATATGGTTTCTTTATCCATTATATCGCCTGGATATAAGGACACCTCCGTTCATAACCGATGAACGGGCTTTCAACTTCCTTTGGGGAAGTCTCATCACATCAACCGGGTATGATCTACTTACAACCGGTAAGTAGTTTTTCCGCATGATTTTCACATCACTTCTTCTAAGTAGTGATGTTTAAAATACCACTTAATAGTGGGTTTTCATATCGAGGTACTTATCATTGCCCAACCGGGTATGATATAAAATTTCTACTCACAACCAGTAAATGGTTTTTAATTTTAAGTTGTGCTCATCATCCCAACCGGGTATGATGTTAGTAAACCCACTCACAACCGGTAAGTGGTTTTTAACTTTAAGTTATGCTAATCATCCCAACTAGGTATGATGTTAGTAAACCCACTCACAACTGATAAGTGGTTTTTAACTTTAAGTTGTGCTCATCATCCCAACCGGGTATGATGTTAGTAAACCCACTCACAACCGGTAAGTGGTTTTTAACTTTAAGTTATGCTCATCATCCCAACCGGGTATGATGTTAGTAAACCCACTCACAACCGATAAGTGGTTTTTATCTTTAAGTTTCGCTCATCATCCCAATCAGGTATGATGTTAGTAAACCCACTCACCCGTTAATGCCATGAATTCCACTAGACCGGTTTTTGGTATTCACGCGAGGTTGTCCTTGCTGGCGTTCCTGGTACTTCGTGTTCCTACATGATATGAACATCTTGGTTCATTATCCTTCGGCCTAATCGCCTTTATTCATTCCAAATGAATGAGAAAGTTAAACTTTCATTTATTTTCAATTAGGTCCCTAAAGTTATTTCTCTTCAACTTTAAGTCCCAAATGCCGGTTTTTTCTCAAAATTGAGTCCTAAAACTTCTAAAATCTATCATAGGACCTCAATTTATTCCATTTCACAAAAAGGGGTTTAAAATCCCAAATTTCCAATTTGGTCCCCCAACTTTTCCAAAATTACCATTTTGCCCTTACTTTACAAAAATGGTAAATTTTGCCCCAAAAATTTCAAAATTCCTCAATTGGTCATCCAACATTATTTTCATGCCCAATTGACCCTCAATTTCATAAAATTTCATTTTGATCCTTTGAATTTCAAAAATCCCCAATTTTCCCCCAATTCCAACTTCTTAACATAGTCGAATTTGATTTCATCAAATTGACCCATCAAACGTTTCCAATTGTTGAAATTGAAGTTGAATTTGCATTTCTACATGTTTATATGATTCTTTAGAAATGTGAATCGCAAGTTTTAACGTCGGGACGAGCTCAAACGGAGCTTTGTCGGAAAATGAACTATAGAGAGAGAAAGCTTTGATTACTCATCGGTGAAGGCACGGCGGTCCGAGCTTTCAATCTGGGCAGATAGCTCTCGTCCTAAGGTTCATCCTAGAATCAAGAATCACATCAACTGATGTGGAATTGGATTAGAATTTCGTCATTGAAATTCGGTCGACCCTCTCTCTAGCACCGATCAAAAATTGCAAAGCGGAGTCGAATTGGCTTACCTTTCGGTCCTAATTCGGTTGTGGAAAAGCTGAGGAAGTGTTGGGAGGGCTTGGTTTGGCCTGAGAAGGGCTCGAATTAGCTGATTTCAACTTGGCTAAAATAGGGCAGCTTTGGTCCACTGGAGCTGCTTCACTATTCGATTACGTTGGTGCTTCTCCAGCGACTCTCGGAACGAATGGATGCCACCACCATGTAGCTGACTTCCCCCCAATTCTAAGGAACCTGACCTCACCATCTTTGGCTCAGAAATGACCCTATATCGGAGATCTAGTTTGAGCTTCACCGAAAAACTAAGCAACTGAGAGAGAGTGAGCTTTTCAGGTGTGGAGATGATGAATGGGGAGGGGGTCTTTATATAGGAAGCTTGGGGACTTCTTAGTTGTATGATTGGCACCTTTATGATAGGCATTGATGGCCAGAAACGTATTGAATGGAGGCGTTTCCTCTTCGTCGGTACTACTTCAATTTTCCGACGAGTGAACAATACTGTCATCTGAAGGAAGAAGACGACACTGTTCTGAACTAGACCGAACCGGTCCAAACCGGGTTCGAAACTTAAACCGGCCAGTTCACCCCTCATTCGACTAAGTTTTTCAAATATAAAAATTTCTAAATTCATTTTCTATCCAATGGTGGCCTCAAATCTCAAATTTGAATTATTTAAGCCACCTAGAAAAATGAATTTAGGATTCGGTTCAATAGTGGTTTAAACCGGTCCAAACTGGTTCATCCCCAATTCCTTCACAAGTCTATTTCCATGTCTTTTGTGACTCCTTGGGTCATTTAGGGTCAATAAAATTTCCGGTTTACCATCTCTTTATCGATTCTAGTTCATAAACCAACTCGGTCTTTAAACCGGTTAAATCCAGTTTGGGTCCAATTCACCCAAACCAATCTACTTTTTTCTCTCCTACTTTGTTCTAATGTTCCTTCCCAAGGTTTATAAATCTCTTTGGATTACAAGGGGTCCATAAATTTTTTGGTTAACTCATTCTCTATCGGTTCCGGTTTACAAATCAACTCGGTTCATAAACCGGTTCTATCTGGTTCGGGCCTAGTTCTCGTGAACCGGTCTGGTTTTTCTTCGCCATTTTGCCATTAGGTACTTTTCCAAGATTTATGAACCATTTTGAGTCACCTGGAAGTTGTAAATCATCAATTTGCCTCATTTCCTAATAATCGGGCTTGTAGATCATTTTGATTAAAAAATCAAAACTGACCAGTTCTTTCCCCGATTTTCTCATTATCAAAGGACGGAGTTTACAGTATTCTTGGTTGTTTATAGGGGCAGTGAGATCAAGAACGGAGGGAGAATTTTGATACTATCAATGCAATGTTTAACATTATTAGTGGGGGAGAACTCAAGTAACTATCTTCTCCTCTAGTTTCCTCTGTTCATTCTGACAATTGAAATAGTTTTCTATAATTATTTCTTAGATTGCAACTTTGGGGAAATGGTTGTGAGTTATGGGGTCTTGCGACAAGATTTCTTAGTGCCTGAAGTGTAAACCCCGCACTTTTGAGTTAAGGAAAACCAGGAAAAGAACTAGTCAAACCGAATAAGAAAACCGAGGCAGTTTACATTTGGGAACAAGCAATATGGAAATTTACAACTTCCGGGTGATCCAAAGGGTTCATTAAACCTTGAAAAAGAAACTTAAGACAAATTAGAAGACAAAAACCAAATTGGTTCAGGTGAACTAGATTTCATAAGAACTTTAAAGTTAAGCGTGATTGCCCGAGAATAGTGTGAGCATGGGTGACCTCCAGGGAAGTATGATTTTTTTGTAACCCGAAATTTCGGTCAAAAATTTTTATGCGGACTTATCATAAATAGCCATAAATTAATATATATTTAATTATTGTAATTAATACCAATAATTTAATACCCAAATTAAATTATTGGAATTAATACAAATAATTTAATACCGAAATTAAATTATTGGAATTAATACCAATAATTTATGACGATATTAATACTAGTAATAAATCTCTCCCATTTAATACACGGTTTTACACCTATATAAATAGCTCATCCCCATTCATTCTCCTCACACCTCAACACTTCTCTCTCTCTACTACTTTATTTCCCGGTGAAGTTCGAACCAGAGTTTCGACTTAAACATTTTTCTTAACCTCGGAAGGAGAGGTCGAGCTCTTTAGAACTGAGGAGAAGACAGCTATTTGATAGCAAACTCAAGCAAATCCGAGAATCATTGGAGAAGCACCGGTATGATGGAATAGTAAAGCAGCTCCGGCGAACCAAAGAGTCCCTATTTCGGCCAAGCTGAAATCGGCCATTTCAAGTCCTCCTGAGGCCAAACCAAGCCCTCCCAACATTTCCTCAGCCTTTCCACGGCCGAATTAGGACCGAAAGGTAAGCCAATTCGGCTCCCCTTAACAATTTTCGATCGATGCTAGAGAGAGAGTCGACCGAATTTCAATGATGAAATTCTAATCCAATTCTGCATCAATTGATGTGATTCTTGATTCTAGGATGAACCTCAGGACGAGAGTTATCTGCCCAAATCAAAAGCTCGGACCACTATGTCTTCACCGGTGAGTAATCGAAGCTTTCTCTCTTTATAGTTCATTTTTTGGCAAAGCTCTGTTTGAGCTCGTACAGGCTTTAAAACTTGCAATTCACATTTCTAAAGAATTGTATGAACATGTAGAAACTCAATTTCAACTTCAATTTCAACAATTGGAAATGTTTGATGGGTCAATTGGATAAAATCAAATTCGGCTGTGTTAAGAAGTTGGAATTGGGGGAAAATTGGGATTTTCGAAATTCAAAGGACCAAAATGAAATTTTATGAAATTGACGGTCAATTGGGCATGAAAATAATGTTGGAGGACCAATTGAGGAATTTTGTAATTTTGGGGGCAAAATTTACCATTTTTGTAAATGAAGGGCAAAATGGTAATTTTGGAAAAGTTGGAGGACCAAATTGGAAATTTGAGAAATTAATCCCCTTTTAGTGAAATGGAATAAATTGAGGTCCTATGATAAATTTTAGAAGTTTCGAGACTCAATTTGAGGAAAAACTGACATTAGGGACTTAAAGTTAAAGAGAAATAACTTTAGGGACCTAATTGCAAATAAATGAAAGTTTGAGTTTCTTGTTCATTTGGAATGAATGAAGGTGATTAGGCCGAAGGATAATGATCCGAGATGTTCATATCGTGTAGGAACATGAAGTACTAGGAACGCCAACAAGGACAAGCTCGTGTGAATACAAAGAACCGGTCTAGTGGAATTCACAGCATTAATGGATGAGTGGGTTTACTAATATCATACCCGGTTGGGATGATGAGCACAACTTAAAATTAAAAACCACTTACCGATTGTGAGTGGAAATTTTATATCATACCCGGTTGGGAATGATAAGTACCTCGGTATGAAAACCCACTATTAAGTGGTATTTTAAACATCACTACTTAGAGGAAGTGATGTGAAAATCATGCAGAAAAACTACTTACCAATTGTAAGTAGATCATACCCGGTTGGTATGATAAGACTTCTTCGATGGAAGTTAAAAACCCGTTCATCGGTTATGCACGGAGGTGTCCTTATACTCGGGCGGTATAATGGATAGAAAAAGCATATGTTTTGTCGGAAGTGATCTCCCCTGACTGTGTGCCAATTCTTAAACAATTTGGGAGACCTTCTCGACGGGAGCTCGAATAGCTCTGATAGGCCGGGGGCCTCAGTTTTGGAACTTGAGGGCTAAATGCCCAATTTTGAAAATCTCGTACAGTGGGCCCAAGTCTAGTTGGCACGAGTAGGAGCTCGTAAACGAACATGATATATGTGCTATAAAATTTAATAAGTGAACTGTTTGGCCATGGTACCAAGATAGGACCGACATGCTCAGTCAACTAGCGGAAGTGCGACATGACAGGTCAACAGACCAGTCAAGACAAACAATTGCGGGTTGAGTTGAGAGTCGGGGCCATTGGACCAGTGGCACCACAGATTACATGACAATATGAGAAAACATTGTTTGTGCATGCACTATGAGTACGAGATCATCAAGACGCCCATGAAGGGGTAGTGATGCGTTCTAAGGGCACTAGACGACCTGGTGGCTATAAGGGCAGTTCATTATTCCAGGTGTCTATGAGAAATCTTGAGTAGCACCAAGCACATGAGACCAGGGTGGGGACAAGATGAGGTCTCTATCCTCATACAGACACGAAGAAGTGATTTCGGGATTGTGGGTCAGATGTCGCATACATCCACTCATTCCCAGGGTAGAAGTGGTCGTACTTCTATCCGGGTGGTAGGAAAAGTCGCTACGAAGCCACTAGCAGGTTCAGTAGTGATACTGACTTGCGAATGTGTGTAACCTTCATGATGAAGGATGTGTGTTGGGTGATGACACACCGGTAACTAAGAAATAATGGAAAAACCCAAATTTTTAAATGAAGGGATTTTTTAAAAGGAGTCTGGCACACTCCATATAAATGTTTTTCTTAAAAGTTAAAAGTAAACCTTTGAAAACCCATTCACTAAGTAGTCGTACTCACCCCCTCCCTTATATCCCTTTTAAGAAATCTCAGAAAGCCTACCTTGAAAGACCATCAACTAAGATGTCTGTAAGACAGGTATGTGAAGTTTAAAATTTCATGCAGTTTTGATTATGCTATTCCAGGAAATGGTGTAGGTTTAAAGGACACCTTACTCTTTACAGATTATAATAATGGGAAACTCTTTAATAAACTGGGAGAGTGACGGGTTGTTCACGGGGATTCAACCAAACGGGTCAGGGCGTGATATGAAGTATGAGAGATCTTCTTCTACTCATATGTTCTTTCAATTTAATTTCTTGTTATCTATATATCACATTCTATTGAATTCCTTTTAATTGGTTGCATATATTTATTTATGTTTCCTATAACTAACTCTTTATTTTCATGGAAAGGCTTAATCATGGCATTCTGGACTTTAGTCAGTAAGGGTTGTTCCCCATTAGGCTTCTTTCAAAGTCCAAACATTATTAATCCAAATTGGAGGTTTAGCACACTAGGTTAGCCTATGGTTCATCTCATCTATTATGGGCTTCCCACATCCATAGGTGGCATGAGGCTAAACTTTCGTGAGGTTTAGGTCCCATTGAATTGACAATACTTATCTTTCCCAACCAGGTTAGCCCTTATAAAATTGGTAATTCCCATTTTAATTTTATTTTCCTCATACTCATGGTCTTGTTATATGTAGGGAGGTATTGATGAGTCTCATCAACACTTCCATTGCTAATTGAGGTTGGCCTAACTTGGTATTTCACTTCCACGTTCATTTTTAGGTAAGTACTTAATTTACTTAGTTCTATTGTACATTAGTCCTAAGCTTGTTGGTAGTTGAGAAATCAAGTTTACTATAGATTAGCATTGAACCTATGAAAATTTAATTGCATGCTATTATATGGTAGGAGATGATTAATTGCTAATTTGTGGTGCAGGGTATCTCCAATACATCTAGCATCATGATGCACAATACTTCCATGGAGGTTTATGAGATTTGGCTTCAGTTTGAGTCCAATTTAATGCTAGATTGTTATTTTGATATTTGAGGTTATGTTTTCTGATTTTTATACTTTGTCGACTTTTGTCTATCCTCAGCAGGTTCTTAATCAATGGATACTCGTTTTACTTCTATTGAGAGTTAATCATGGATGGTTCTAGTTCAGGGGTTGAGGTTGCTTAGTTCTAATCATCCTAGTGAGGGACTTAATCAATGGAAACTCGTGTTGCTTCTATTGATAGTCAATCATGGATGGTTTTGGTTCAAGAGGTTGAGGTTGCTTAGTTCTATTCATCCTAGTGAGGGACGCTTCTAAGGCCCCAACCATTAAGTAAGCATCTACCCAAGTCCAAATTCCCTTATGTTTGACTAATTTATTAGCTAAAATGGTCATCTCATCCTAAGTGGATTGATCTTAGTTGGTTATTAAGATTTTTACTATGGGATTATTAGAGGTAATTATCTATAGGCAATATGGCTTTATCTATAGTATTTTATTTTTTTGTAGGGTATAGATGCAGGTACACTAAATCTGAGACCATTTAAAAGAAAATTGTTGATTAAGGGATTAGACCCAGACACTATATGAATTGATCGAGATTCAATTGAACTTGATTTTTCAAATCAAAATTATTTTATTCGATCCTAAATTAGTGAGATCATTATCATAAAATCCTATCCATTATTGATTTTTTTTAACTTTAAATTTTTTATTAAAATTTTTTTGTTCCAAAAATGTCGTATTAGATAATATTATTATGGTAATGGGCTTATCAAATTATTATAGGTAATGCTAGAGATAACTCTAAATTGTGCTTTCCCCAAAATAATAGTGAATAATGCAATTTTAAAAAAAGATTATTATAGAAAAAAATAAGTTTAAAGAATTTATTAACAAACTTCAATATTGATACGAGAATTAAGTGTTTTCACATTGTTTGAACCACTATTTTATAACCTAATAGATATATTTATGTTTGAGCAAAACAAAATTAGAGTTAAAATTCAAAATATTCCCTTATACTTTTTTTGGGATAAAAATGTCCATTTATGAATTAAATAAAATAAGTGTACCAAATAAACAAAGAAATGCATGATAAACACCTTAATCTTACTTTTCCCTTAAATTTGTGCCTACGTGTGAATTTATCACAAAAGATAAACTAATTTTGTACATGATATGCTATATTTATCCAATAGTAAGAGGAAAGTGGCGAAAAGGAAAGGAGCATTTTATGACATTTGAAAACAATTAGAGGCTAATCACAAGCTTTATCCGAGTCACGCGCATCTTTCCCGCCTGCCCATTCTACCCCTCTCTCTTTTTGTTATTTCCGATTCTATTCCTCCTCTCGGCCAGTCTCCTGGCAAGCTCCCTCTTCCTCCTTCCTCCCTCCCCTCTCCATATCGAAAACCCTTTCCTCTATCTCTAATCTATAGAATATAGCAGCAGCGCACACTACGATTCCGATAACTCGGCGAGGAGCATAAGAGAACTTGCAGAGAGATGTGGCGGTGCGTTTCCCGCGGCCTTCGTGCTTCGAGGAGATCCTTCTCCGACTACTCTTTTCGATCTCACGTGTCGAGGCTCTTCACCACAGCTTCGGTGCTCTTCTACTTCCTCCAACTCTTTTATTCATTTTCTCTGATGTTCGCTGCTTTTCACGTGGGGTTTAGATCTCTTAATTGTGTTGCTAAATCTTTGGAATATGCAGCATTTACTCTTGATAACTGTTGAACTGTTGAAAGCTTATGAATTGAAAACTGCTCTATTCACTTGATCGTTAAATGAATGGATAAATTTCGCTTTGGCTCCCTGAGGCCGAAATAGTTCGTCGGTACTGGAAGATGTCTTGTGGTGGATGGCATAGACCTTAGATGTCTCATATATTGTAACAGCTGATTCTTGATTTGGCACATTTATTCCTGCGGCTGAACTTCTTCTCCCACACCCTTTCCCCATTATTTTCTGTTATGATTGCATATTGAGAAAATCCTTATTGTAATAGTGCAAGTATTTCACGCCTCCTTGTTCTATATGCCTTTTATTTCTTTTTTGAAAGTTATTACTTTATTTCGTTTATAGCCCTTATTATTGTATAATTATTGATATATATATATATATATATATTGATGGATAATCAGGAACATTGCTATTGAAAGTTTTGGACTGTTATATATTATGGTATCGGCCATCTTCAAATAGCTTGTCAGGTGGGCTTTTCAGTTTCACTTCAGGTGTCATATTCCCTAAGATTATACATTCTGGTTTGGCAGACTTCAGGGAGCTCCCCTTACACCATAGTTGATCATACATATGATGCTGTTGTTGTCGGAGCTGGAGGAGCTGGGCTGAGAGCAGCCATTGGACTCTCTGAACATGGTTTCAATACAGCCTGTATCACTAAGCTCTTCCCTACTCGTTCACATACAGTTGCTGCTCAGGTGATAGCAACAGCTTTTTCTGTGATATTTTGATTGATGTTCATTCATCTGGCTTATGCTCTGGTGAAATAGGAACCCAGTGTTTCCATGATTACTAGTGGCATTTTTTTACTTACCTTGTGAATATTATTGTTCAATTTTTTGGATTGTCTTAAAATGTACTGTGCAGGTAAACTAAATTTCATATATTTTCATCTATACATTCTCAATAAGTGTACTTGTTTCCTTCTGAGATACTTTTGGACCACTTTAAATGGAAGGACTCAACATTTTTTCATTGCTACTTCTGTGTTCCTTGTCAGTTTTCACAGTTAGATTATTACAGTGGGGACCACAATTTTGTTTCATGTGTTCATAGCTGTAGCTTGCTTAGAATATGTAATGATCTGTACAGGGTGGTATAAATGCTGCACTTGGGAATATGACTGAAGATGACTGGAGGTGGCATATGTATGATACTGTGAAGGGGAGTGACTGGCTAGGTATCCTTACTGATGAGACCCTTCTCTAATATGTTGTTTATGGTTTAGCCGTTGAGAAATGGAGTGCCATGGTTGTCTAAACAAGCATGTACCATCACATGATATGTTTCTTCGGACCTCAGTCCTTTCGTCCAGCAACTGTAATCTTTTTCTGTGCCTTCTATAGGGAAATGGATTTGAACAGCTTGTGATCATGTATTGATTGATCAAACTGCTTTAATTTAGAGTTAATTCTATCCAGATGCATTATGAGAGAATGTCATGGTTTCATTGTAAAAAACATGATATTCCTAGTATCTTTCTGAATGTAGTTTTCTCATCTTTTTTTCTTCCCTATGGAAACAAATTTTGTTCATATAGGTGACCAAGATGCAATTCAGTACATGTGTAGAGAGGCTCCTAAAGCAGTGATTGAGCTTGAAAATTACGGGTTGCCATTTTCTCGAACTGAAGATGGGAAGATATATCAGCGAGCTTTTGGTGGTCAGAGCCTTAACTTTGGGAAAGGTAATGGAGATGTTAAGAATTAATAAGCAGGTACATGAAGATCAGAATTTTCATTAGTTTCAGTTTTATGCATATTCCCATGTTGTAGGTGGACAAGCATATCGATGTGCCTGTGCAGCTGACCGCACAGGACATGCATTGCTGCACACTCTTTATGGTCAGGCTATGAAGCACAATACACAGTTTTTTGTGGAATACTTCGCATTGGATCTACTGATGGCTAGTGATGGTATGTCTATGCTTTTATTTTTCTTAGTCTTTTATATGATTATCATGGTCATTGAGTACTGCCATCATATACAATCTATTTTCCATCATAGTTTATGCTTAAGACTATATTTTTACTATAGAGAGAGGGAACTAGTGATAGGTAGTCAGTATAGCCACTTTTTGTAATGGAAAGGATGAGTGTTTGTGCAGTCACGTCATAGGTAGGTGAAAATGGTGTAGAGATTCCGTATATGGAACATGTTGGAAAGTATATCACTCATACATAGAAGGGAAAACATCTTATGATTCATGCTACTGTCTCTTTTCATGATAAGGCTCTTATTTATCCCTTTCAATAATTGTCCCTTTATGCATTTGTATCTTGTTTGTTTTCATACACTCTTATGTGTCTCTTGTATATATCATCGAGTTTTGTATTTATACACATTATAAAGAAGGATGATTATTTTAATGTTGTAACATACAGGAAAAAGGAATGTGATTTGAGTGAATGAATTTTTTCTGTTGTCTAGGTAGCTGTCAAGGAGTGATTGCACTAAACATGGAGGATGGAACTCTACATCGGTTCCGTGCTGCCTCAACAATTCTTGCTACAGGAGTATGTCAAACCTACTCTGTCTGCTCATGATGTTAAAAATGCTCTCGCTCATTCTCCAATGATGTAGACCTACTCTGAAGGCAATTCTATGAATTATCAATTGGCTATCTCTGGGACCACGTTCCCTTCCCTGTTCTCAATTGCATAGTGAAGCAAGAAATGAACTAATTAATCAAATTATCTTCTCCATGTGGAATCGTCTCTGCATTCCTTTATTTTCACTTCTTCTGCTGTTAGCCTTTTGGTTCTTCTCATAAAAAAGGAAGCCGGCTTTAATTTTTCCCCTTTTCCTTGTAGGGTTATGGTAGAGCATATTTTTCTGCAACATCTGCCCATACATGCACTGGTGACGGAAATGCAATGGTCGCTCGAGCTGGCCTTCCTCTTCAGGTTCTTATTCCCATTGCTGAAGTCATCATCATTTTTAGTGAGGATGAATGTTCATTCTTTATTCCTTTTGTCTATCTTCTTGCAGGATCTGGAGTTTGTCCAATTTCACCCAACAGGCATATATGGTGCTGGGTGCCTCATTACAGAAGGTGTTTGATTCTAAAATTGATGATAAGTGATGCATTTCAATTTTCCTCTTCAATAACTATTAACTTATCCTCAATGAGAAGTCAGCAATATCTTGGAATGTTAAAGATCCTATTTGTGAATTGCAGGTTCTCGGGGTGAGGGAGGCATTCTCAGAAACAGTGAGGGTGAGAGGTTCATGGAACGGTATGCACCTACAGCCAAGGATCTTGCTTCAAGAGATGTTGTCTCAAGATCCATGACAATGGAAATACGGGAAGGCCGTGGTGTAGGTATGATTTTACTTAGAGATCAAATATGCAAAATTTTGCAAGCCTGTAGTTTTAACACTGCTGGATGATGATGGAAGGTAAATCATTAATATCTGCTGAATATTTTTTCTCAAATCTGTCTTTATCTTATTTGTGTTCTCACTTTTATGTCTTCCAGACCTTGACATCTCTGGAAGGTTCAGAATAAGATTCTTTATATTTGTATTTATTTCTTCAAATAGTTCATGGTATGAATTGTAAAGAGATCCATTGATGATACAGGACCTCTGAAGGACCACATATATCTTCATTTGAATCACTTGCCTCCTGATGTACTTAAGGAACGCCTTCCTGGTATCTCGGAAACTGCAGCAATTTTTGCCGGTGTTGATGTGACAAAGGAGCCCATCCCTGTCCTTCCAACTGTGCACTATAATATGGGAGGAATTCCAACAAATTACCATGGAGAGGTTTGTCTAATATTTTGATCAACATATGTTGGTTTCTGTTATTTTTCTGAAATGAGTTGGATGATAAATATATAGCATGTAAATCTCTAGTCAATTTCTATCCTAAAATTCTGTTATCAATTTCTTTTTTAATAGTAAGGCATGTCAAACATCTCAGTTTTTTAATCTGGAAAATGCTTGTGCCTGGGATATTTGTTTACTCTTCTCTGGATTGAATGATCCTACTGTATGATTATCCTTGATAATTCTACTAGCTGTTACCATCTGTGGAAAATAAGTTGATTGTGTTATTATATTATGAAACTACATGAGTATCCATCTCTAAACTAACTCATCTTCCAGGTTGTTACCATCAAAGGTGATGATCCAGATGCAGTAGTTCCTGGATTGATGGCTGCTGGTGAGGCAGCATGTGCATCTGTTCACGGCGCTAATCGTCTTGGTGCAAATTCACTCCTTGACATTGTCGTTTTTGGACGAGCTTGTGCTAATCGAGTTGCTGAGATTCAGACACCAGGCAAGCTTCATTTTTTTGGTTCTTCAGGTAGTTATATATAAGGGGTAAGAGGGTAATATTACATTTATATTCTCAGGCGAGAAACAAAAGCCATTGGCGAAGGATGCTGGTGAGAAGACCATTGCTTGGCTCGACAAAATTCGGAATTCAAATGGATCACTTCCAACTTCCAAGATTCGTCTGAATATGCAACGGGTGATGCAAAACAATGCTGCGGTGTTTCGTACACAGGAGACATTAGAGGAAGGTAATTTATCTTCACTATTCACTTCCATTTTCTAGTCCATTCCTAAAACTACTGATGTAGCTGGACTTCTCTTTAGGTTGTCAGTTGATTGACAAGACTTGGAAGACCTTCCATGATGTTAAATTGAAGGACCGAACCTTGATATGGTAAATATTTGCTATCTGTCTCTTATTAAAAGCTGTTGATAGGATCCAAAAAATTTTTATCATGAATTCATCTGACAGGAACTCTGACTTGATCGAAACATTGGAGTTGGAAAACCTCATCATTAATGCCTCTATCACTATGCACTCTGCTGAAGCAAGGAAAGAGAGCAGAGGGGCACACGCCCGTGAAGATTTTACGGTTGGTTTAACTGTCTGAACTATCTCTTTGTTCTCCATTCTTATTGTTATTGAATTGTGAGTAATGGAACAATTTGTTACATTTTTTGCAGAAAAGGGATGATGAGAACTGGATGAAGCACACTCTAGGGTAAGTCTCATTTTATCTTGTGAACTGAGCTGTTCATAGGTCTGTTATCTTATTGTGTATTTTTTCTTTTTTTATGGATGAGTGTCATTGTTTTTGTTATGAAATTAATGGGAACCTTTTCTCTCTAGTTTCAAATAGCTGTTAGTTTGCATAATTTATCATTCCATATTTCACCATATTGAGAAACAAATTTCCATGTTAAATATTGCATTAAATTTTACTAGGATCCTATCAATATTCATTCTGTCTGGTTCTCTGTATTGATGTCAATCAAATTCTACTCCTATTTATGCAGATACTGGGAGAATGAGATGGTCCGACTAGATTACCGGCCGGTGCACATGAACACGTTGGACCAAGAAGTTGAATCGTTCCCTCCCAAGGCTCGTGTGTATTAAACATACTATCATTCATAGATGGACAATAGTTGATTGTTGTTCATGGGGATGGGACAACTTAGTTATCTGATGATCTAAGGATGGTTGGACTGCAATAAATCATCCCTGTGTAGGCCTTGTGTTTTCCCAAAAATAATTGGAGCAACCAATCCAATTCCTGTTTTAACTGCTAATTTATGGGAATAACCAGAATTAAAGGGATGGAAACAAGTTTTGCGAATTGGTACAATACCTATTTAGCTATACAGCTCACTGTCGAGTGGTTCTTATGTTTTACCCTTGTACCTCTATTAGTTCATGTTCAATTCGGTACGTATTTCTTGTACGTTATCAGCTGTGATGGTCCAGACTTTCTTATCTTTTCATCAAGAAGGAACTGTTTGGTATCAGGGTCCGGGATCGACCAGATACGATTTGCCCTCAACTAGAGAAAATTTAGAAAAGTTGGCTTCAAGAGGTGAGCAACAAGATGCCCTCAATTCACTTCTTGAACATTGACATCCGAAATCCATAAATATTGGGACGAACTTGATTAAGTTAGCATTGAGACAATACTTAATATTGTAAATATTTTGTTACTAATTTCTTGTGAACTTAAAAAAGTGTAATATTTATGTATTTAAAATATTCTTACCCATTGAGTGTGTCGCCTCACATTGGCGTGTATAGTTGTGAATCCGTTCATAATCACCAATTGATATAGGTTGTTCACTCCAATCTAATCTATGTGAATTTTCGGTTCACAAGTACAGTGGTAATCTGACAAAAGAATCAGCCATAACAAATCATTTATTCTGAAAGTTGGAACTTAAACCTGAATTCGCACATGATTTGAAATAACTATATTACTAGTAAATCGAGAGTTTTTTTTATTTGATAATATATTAAATTTAATATAACGAAGTGTAGTTATAATGGAAGTGATAAGTACACCTACTTGAATTTTATTCATTTAATTTTGAAGTATTGGTATATTTTAAATTTTTTTAAAATAAAATATAAAAAATTATCTTAATTTACTCAAAATTGGAGTGATCGAGTTGCACTGAATTCCATAATTTTGATCCGCATCTAAATTCGATATTTAAACTCAACTCTAAATCTAAAAAATTTTAAACAGTTACAAATTTGTGTTTAAAATTTTCTCTAATATCATAAATGGGAATAGTTTTAATTCACACAATTGCTTTGAGATAATGTAACGCAATTTTTTTTTGCATTACCCTATCTTGTTGGAAATGGGAAGTAAGCCCCTCTCCATTGTAACCCAATATGATTCGCATGTATCAGCAAAGACGGTGCAGATGAGTGTAGTCAAATTCGTATAAACACCCTTGCCATGTGTTGGGTGGTTTTGGTGGTTCCTTCGGGATACATCGTATGGATCGTCACCAGCCAAGAAGGAACTAACTGCATGGACAATATGGGTTATACGGGTCATCTTAATCCTTTTCTTCCAACGGTTATTTGGAAGCTGTCTATAGGGTATTTGATAGGTAGCTGCTTAGTTGAGGATAGAAAGCATTTTAAACCTAAAATAATTATATTTTATATTTACATATTTAAAAATAAAAAGAAATTAAATAGTGAACCCAACCCAATTTTTTCTTATAGTGAGTGCCAATTATTAGTATATATATAATAGAGAAATAAAAGCTTCTGCAAAAATATGACAATCTCCTCCTTATAATACCAAAGACAATTTTACTGAAGTATCCAAACTTCATGATAAAAAAACATCTAAGCTTCTCTTACCACAAACTTGTGTGACGTCGGTCATTGTCATCATTATTAGCATAGGATTCGTGATTGACTAATGCAATGCACATAGAGAGACCGAGACTATCCTGCTTGCCACGAAAGAAAGAACTGCTTTTTCACTTTTCTGCGCCCTCCATTTTCCCATTGCTTGTTTGGATCATCACGTCACTCTATTCCTCATTTGAGCCAAAAAGATTTTCTGTTATGTTATGATCTAGAATTATATTTGGGGTTTTCACATTCAACTGAAAGATAATTAGAGTTGACTGTTTTGCAAAAATCGACTTTATCATCCACCTTAACTAAAATGCAGCAGGATCACAATGAGAAACACTTCATAATTGCTTGACTATCACTTACCCCAAAGCTTTACACATCTTACCTAGCCAGCCAACCAAAAACAGATCTAAAGTAAAAGATATTTAACGATAGGAAGAGAAAAATCCATCCAATGGAACTACCAACTGTATAGCAGCATTTCTAATCCCAGAAGGCTTCAAATTCTATAAAATTCACAAGGCACCATTAGTTATCAAGTCGCCATAATTAGTCCTCCAACAGAGACCTAGGACACTTCAGCACCAACCAGAGCTACACATTCACAAAAAATTCAAGCTTTTCACATGCCCTTTCAGTGCCAAGAAGAGACGGTGAGCAGAGGGACCTTGTTCCACGCAAGCGAGAGAAACCCGGGAGGCTTTGATTCCACCAGTGAGTAAAGAGAGTTTTTGTAGTTCCACAGCAGTATATCCGCTTGACTGATGGCATAATGGCTTAAAGTAACTGACTTGAATCCCGACCCCTCCATCAACGCCCTCCATTGATCCTTCTCCTCCGTCCGTTCTCTCCGCACTATCCCTCCACAATCCTCAGGGCCAACCAAACCTACTATCCTACGCCCAAGTAGGAGCCGCTCAACTCGGGCCCTCTCCTTGGATTCCCTTGGCATGTTCAGGTCAAGAGACTCAAAAACTGCAGTATAGTAACTCATCGCATTCCCAACCCTAGCCACAAAGCCAGCCCTATTCAAGCTGGCTTCATACTCCCCTAGCGTAACAATGATGGGGTCGAGCGACTTTGTAAGGCCAAGTACAGCCCTGACGGAGTTTCCGCTCTCATCAAGCAGGTTGTACAGTTGGAGCATGAAGTTGACAGCCAGGTCTTCACCCACTTCAATTCTAAAGCTCGAGGCTGTCAAATGGCCAATTGGGGTCAGGATTGGATCAAACTCAAAGTTAAGCTCCAGAAGCCTAGCAAACTCTCTCAAGCGATTCCCAGTGGCCAATAGCGAGGCCGATGGGGAGTCCCCGAGGGCCGGGGCCGGGATGCCTGATATCCGAATCTTTTCGGGTTTTCCCGATGATCTTGTGGCTAGGGCTTGCAGCAGAGCAGCCCACTGGACGCCCTGAACAATCCCAAAATCGACAATGTGGATCTTTTTGGACAGCTGGGTTGCTTCAAGGATGGCTTGATTGGCCGTCAAGTGGGCGAATTTCGAGTACGGACAGGCGTCGTTGAGGGCTTTGTAGCAGAGAGTGAATTCCTCGGGTGAAATTGGGGGCATAGCTTGGTTCTTGTGGGGACCAAGAGAGAAGCGGCCACTCAGGCCCTCAGCGAAGTAGTAGCCGACCCTCTCGATCGGGTCCCCTTGGTCAGAGATTGACTCCTTCAGTCTGGCAAGAGACTCCACCGCCCGGTCGGCATCTGAGTCGCCGATAAGGGCACAGTCCAGCAAGGCTTTCAGTACCGGAGCTGAGGGTTCCGGCTGAGGGCAAGCTGTGGAGGACGCTTTCGAGTCAGTCTTAAGCTGTCGAGGAGGCGAGATGTGGACGGCGCGCTTCGGTTCCTGTTTCGGCGGCTGCTGTGAGGGAGGAGGTGGAGACTGTGGTGGCGTCGGCGGAGGAGTCCATGGCGGCGGCGCGGTCTGGGCGTGGGCGGCAGTGGGGCTAAGATGGACCACCCGAGCGAGATCGGAGTTGCCGAGTCTACTCGGACATGGGACGAAGGGATCAGCCGCCCCGTAGGGGCCGAAATCAAACTCCGGCGGTAGATTAGAGCTGTCCGTGGAGTCCCCGCTGCACATAAGGCTCTCCATCCACTCATCGGAGTCGAACTCACCGCCGGCTCCTCCCATGAAATCACCAAACCGGAACCCCGGCAGTGACTGGGCAGGTTGCTCCAGTGGGGGGCTCTGGTGTTGCTGCTGACTGTGAGAGAACTGGAAGCGAGGGTCGCCGGAGTCCGGCGCCTGGAAAGGGTCGGGGAAGGGAGAGGAGCCCGTCAAGCCGGAGACGAAGCCAGAGGAGGAGCTAGGCCAACATGGGCTATGAGAGAAAGGGCTGACATTGAAAGGGAGATGCTGTTGGGGATGGTGTAGACTATGGAGATGAGACTGCTGGAGATTGAAGTGATGCTGTTGCTGCTGTTGTTGTTGCTGTTGTTCTTGCTGCTGCTTCTGGTTGATGACTTGCTGGGCGATGGCCATGAGGTTGCCGCTGTCCGCGCACATGTACGCCATTCTCCGCCAGATCTCGCCAGAAAACTGTCTCAAATCGCCTGAAAATTAGAAAATGAGAAAAAAAAACCCTCTTAATCAGCACAAGAGCGAAGAGAACTTCAAGGAAAAGGAGAGAGAGGGAGCACATACACAGGCGGAGAGGCTCTGAAGAAACGGGATCTCTAAACTGTTACACTCGGTGAATAACGGAGGGAGAGAAAGAGGGAGAGAGTGAGTAGTTTCTAAGTGATGACTGAGTGAATGAATAAGAAAGTATCCAATCCAGCCAAAATAGTGGAAATAGGACGAGAGAGAGTTTTTTTGGGTTGAAGTCAGAGATAGAGAGAGGGTTGGCTGGGCTGTGCAGTTATCTGATTGAAATGAAATCCATTCTAGTGCAAAAAAATGAAATCCATCCAAACAAGTAGTGGGCCCCATGTACTGCCCTATTCCTCTTTTACACATGGGAAGGCAGAGAAAAAAATTCAGTATTCAATTTGAAACTGCAAAAGAAATAGGATAGCTTTGCTAATTTCTATATATTGAAAATAAGAAAAGTGCTACTAATAAAATATAATTATAATTAAAACAATTATGTTTCGTCAATAATTCTTATTTTTTGCCTCTTATAATTACCTACTTTTATTTATAAGTTTTACTTATTTTTTTTTATCACAGCACAATTATTCATATTACATTTTTAATATTCACTTTAAAGTAGGGTTCATAGCTAAAGTAACAAAGCATTTCAATTATTTTATTAATTTGATCAATAATTGTTTTCTTTGACATAAGTGCATGGATATTACTATTTTTATTAACGTAAACTTTATTATTTGACATGATTGGACATATATTTTTAATATTATATCAATTTTTACACTAATTGTTTTATTGAATTGATCTAAAATTTCATATCTTATACCAATTTTAGTGTCAAAATTAGGCAAGCAAGAGATAGGTAGAGGGATAATCATTACTCTAGTCTCTAATATTTAGATTTTTGTGAATTTTTTTGTACTTGGATACTTTTTTTCACACAAACCACTTTCATTAACTCATATCTGTTCACAACCTTAGGGGCGGGCGACCCTGAATACAATGAGAGAACATTTTACAAGGATGTACATAATAATTCAAATAAAGTAGTAGATAACCTACTTAAATTATGACATATCAGTACATACTTGCAATGGCATCAACGAAATAATTAGCATTTTTATTCACTAAATTAAGTGTCATTGAAGTAAATGTAGACCAGTAAACATATATTTTGTATATGTAGAACTATATGCTAGAGGACTGAGTTTTATCATAACGTACCTTGGAGTCCATATTGACAATTGTGAACGAAAATCTTAGCCCGATCCAAGAGCCACTCCAGTTATTAGCTGTCGATTTCTTGCGACATAGGTTACATATGCTATACTAGAAAATGGATAAATGAGTCATCATAGTTAAATTTTACTATACTCAAGCAATAGGAAAAGTGTCTTTGACCAAATTATATCAGAGAACCCTAAATGTTTGTGACAATAAATGATATAATCAGCCAAACTTTTATGAAATTTGGAATGATGACATCATTTAAATATATTTCAACATGTTTATGCAAATATAATAACATAGTGAAGATAAATCCTGGTTTATTATATTTAAATAGTTATTTCATTAGTGATTAAAATTATAAACTCTAAAATTATCGGTATCAAACTAGAACTAGGTATAATTTAATCACAATCAAACAAAATATATTCAACCAATTCATTTTTCTCACAAATATGACAAATATTAAATTTAACTAAGTTTGTCTGTATAAATAGGTTTAAAAATGTACAAATTTCTAGACGCCACAAAAATATTTTATGTTTAAGTTAATACTTAATTTGCCTTATTTATTTCCATAGACTATTTATGATGAAAAAGGCTCTAAGGAGGCTCATGCCTGATCTATATCAAATATAGACACATAAGTTGATCTATTAGTTAATTCCCCTTTTACAAATGATCAAATCATTTTATCATTATAGTAGAAGCTATTAAAGACACTTTACTAATAGCATCTATTTTTATATGATAAAGAAAAGGGGCAATTGAGTTTAGATTTCATGGGGAAGATTATAATTTCCGAGTTCTAAAATTAAGCCCAAACTAGACGTAAAATTAAAGTTGAACTAAATACTGAAATCTAAATCTTGAATTTAAAATTGGACCAGATTAGAAATTTGTTTGAACTAAAACTATGGACAATGGATAACTTCATGAAAATCTTCTTTAATGACCTCACTTGATCAGATATAAAGGATTGATAAGAGATTAACTAGAAAATAATTCAAATAGGGATTGAATTGGCCTAAGGCCAAAAGTCCCAAAATTCTTAGAGAGGATTATACAAATTGAGAAAAAGAAATTATTGAGAAAAATAAATAAAGAATTTAATAAGCAAATAATAGGAAAAAGATTTGGTCCAAGAACTGGTTCGATAAACTAGCCAAAATAAGGCAAAATCTAATCAAAATGGCTCGGAGTAGTGACCCCCTCCTAATTTTTGAAAGGGCTAAATAAATCTGAAATAGGTATTCTTAAGTCCAATTTGTAGGTAAATTGACAAAGAATTTTTAGAAAAATAAATAGAGATAAGAACGAGTCAAATTAGAGGTGTATTAACCAAGGAAATGCCGAAATTGGCTGAACTAGGTGATTTAATCATTGGAAACCAGTTCAGCATAATGTAGACCAGTCATGTGACATATGTGTAACGCTGGAACTTCCGAAAGCCATGTTAAGCCCAAGTGGACTGAAAATTGAGGTTAAATTAGGAATGGACACCTGAACTAAGAATAAGAACCTAAAGCAAGAAATGAGATCCCAAAACTAAGAATGAGTGCCAAAACCGGGAATGGAAACCCGAACTGAGTATGAAAATTTAAACCAAGAATGGAACCCCAAAATGGTAAGGGAACTTGAGTCAGGATTTGAAAGTTAAATCGGATCATAATCCAATGTTGGTAGCAGGAAAGATAGCCCGATGTTGTGAATAGGGATCCGATCGGATTAGAGTTCTGACTCCTAAGTTTGAAAATGAAGAGTCTTGAAAAAAAACCGGTTTTCACCCAAATGGGGCTATGATTTCATATTAAATTACCAATGGGAGCAAAAAATGATAAAAATGTATTTTAATTTGTAAAAAAACAGAAAAAGAAAGGAAGTCAAGTTAGTTGGATCTAATTCGAGGAGACTCAACTCACCCAACTCACTCGTGCGTGTCTAACTCTCTCTATGGAAACGATGATCGCACACCATTAGATAAAACACTCAGATTGATTCGATTTTGAGCCAAATTGCATGCCACAAAGCCTATAATTGACTTGACAACCTACTTAGTGGCTTACACATGAAATTAATTGCCCCATCTCTTCACCATCATATCAAAATTTATACCTAAAATCTAAAAACCCATTCTCCGACTCGCTTTCGATACCTAATTATTCCTACTCAAAATTCTCCATAACCTGATCACCTAATGGAGTGATCTTGGTGTCCAAATGCCTCTAAGAGACTCATATTAAGTTCTATTTCTAGGTACCAACTTTTTAGTGACCAAAAAATTCCAAATGAGGGTCGTTTTTGTTAACATAGACCCATGACAGAAAATCTCACGCCCCGACCTGGTTTGGTCGTGTAAACCCCGCCCTTTTATAAATAAGAAAACCAACAAAAGAACCAGTCATTTCCAAAGAGAAAGCCAAGTCAGTTCATGAATCTTAACCAATATAGAAAGGGCAAAAAGGAAAATTTACAAATCCCAAGTGACCTAAAGAGTTATAAAAGTCATGGAAAAGGACTTTGGGACAAATTAGAAAAGAAAACCAGTCCGGTTCAGGTGAATCAGACCTGAATCAGTTTGAACCATCATTGAACCAATTTCTAAATTCATTTTTCTAGGTGGCTTAAAATATTCAAATTGGAGAGCCACCATTGGATAGAGAATGTATTTATATGAATTTAAAAAATTTTAATTTTGAAAAACTTGGTCGAATCGGGCCTGAACCGGCCAGTTTAAGCATCGAACCCGGTTCGGACTGATCCGATCCGGTTCAGAATAGTATTGTCTTCTTCCTTCAGATGACAACACTATTCATTCACTAGAAGAATGGATAGCGCCAGCAAAGATGAATCGCCCCCGTTCAGGGCATTTTAGGCCATGAATGAGCGCCACAAAGGTGCCAACTAGATGGGCAGAGAGTCCCCGAGGTCCCTTTATAAAGAGCTACTCTCCATTCATCCTCCTTACACTTGAAAACTCCATTCTCTCTCAACTACTCCATTTTCCTGTGAAGCTCGAACCAGAGCTCCGACTTGGGTAGTTTTCTCAACCTTAGAAGGTGAGGTCGAGTTCTTTAGACTATGGGGAAGTTAGCTATCTGATAGCAACCTTCGCTCGATCTGAGTACCGTTGGAGAAGTGCTGACGTAATCAAATAGTGAACAGCTCCGATGGACCGAACCTGCCCTATTTTGGCTGAGCAGAAATCAAGAGAATTACGCCCTCCTTAGGCCAAACGAAGCTCTCCCAATACCCCTACAACCCTTAAACAACCTCAACTGAGTTGAAAGGTAAGCCAATTTGACCATACTCAGTCGTTACAAGTCAGAGTTAGAGAGAGAAACTATAGAATTTCACTAACAGAATTCTTGCCCGATTCGAGGTCAATTGTATGAATTCTTAATCATAGAAGATACCTCAGGAAGAGAGCTATATTCCTCGATAGAGAGATCGGACCGCTGCACCTCCACCTCCGATAGTAAACTTTTGAAACTTTCTCTCTATACACTAAGTTTTCTAACGAAGCTCCGTTTGAGCTCAATTCGGACATAATGACGTGGTTAAAAACTCAATTGAATCATATGGAAGTGTTGGAACATCCATACCTTAAATTGGAGAAATTAACCTCATTGAATGGTAAATTTGATGAAATCAAATTCAGCCAGATTGAAAGGGGGAAATTGAGGAAAATTTGGGGATTTCGTAAAATTGAGGGACCAAATTGCAATTTCCCTAAATTGAGGGCCAATTGGCCATGAAAAAGATGTTGGAGGACCAATTTGTCGATGTTTGAAAATAATTGGGGTCAAATTGCCATTTCTGTAAAGTAGGGGAAAATGGTAATTTTTGAAAAGTTGGGGACCAAATTGGAAATTTGGAAAACTTGAGCCCTTTAAACAATTTTGAGTAAATTGAGGACCCAAAGTGAAGTTTTGGAAGTTTTAGGACTCAATTTGGGTAAAAGTTAGCATTAGGGACCTAAAGTCAAGGAAAATGAGCTTTGTGGTCTTACGTGCAATTAACTGGAAATTTTGAGCCTAGCCGTTCATACGTGAGAAACAAAGGCTGTTATGCCAAATATTAATAGATAAGGATGTACAAATCATGTAGGAACACGAGGGACCGGAACACCAGCAAGGACAAGCTAGCATGGATGCAAAAACTGACTAGAGAAGAGTACTCTTCAGTTATCGATTGAGTAGGTTTATTCATATCATACCCGGTTGGGATGATAAGAATCTCGAAAATGAAAAACCACTTATATGTTAGATTTTAACATCACACCTGGTTGGAGTGATGTGAGAACTGAGTGGAAACCTACTTATCAGTTGTAAGTAGAGAAAATCACACCCGTTTGGTATGAAGGACTTCCTTGAAGGAAGAAGAAAACTCATATCCCGATTACAAGCGGAGATATCATCACTCCCGGTTAGTGTGATGGATTGAAAGATGATTTTGTCAGAAGTGTTCTCCACTGATGGATTAAAATTTTTGGGAGACCTTCTTTACAAGAGCTAGAATAGCTCATATAGGCCATAGGCCTTGGTTTTGGAACTTGTGGGGCTAAAATGTCTGATTTTGGAAAATCATGTACAGTGGGCCCAAGGCCAGTTGGCACGAGTAGGAGCTCGTAAACAAATATGATATGTTAAAGCCATGAATTCTTAATGAATGGATTATGTGATTTTGCCATGGTACCAAGTTAGGAACAACATGCTCGATGGACTGACAGCAGTGCGTGAGGGCTAGGTTGACAAACCGTCCTAGACAAATAGCTACAGGTCGAGTTGAGGGTCGGGGCCGTTAGACCAATGGCACCAAAGATAAATGGACTTGTGGAAAACTATTGTTTTTGCATGCACTTGAGGTTTGGGACCATCAAGACACCCAAGAGGGGTAGTGATGCGTGCTAGGGGCTACTGGACGACATGGTGGAGATAAGGGAAGTTTGTCGTGCTTGCAGTCAGGGAAGCTCGATGTAGCTTCATGCACATGAGGCCTGTGTGGGGTCGGGATGAGGTCTCTATCCTAATATGGACACAAAGTTGATTTCAGGTTTGAGGATCGAATGTCACAAACATGCACTCAAACCTAGGGTAGAAGTTGACGAGCTTCTATCTAGGTGGTCGGTAAAGTTACTCCAACTCCACAAGTGGGTGCAGTGGATGAGCTACCCTACGAATGTGTGTTCCCTTCCTGATGAAGGTCGTGTGTTGACTATTAAACACACCTAATGTGTCACGCCTCGACCCTGTTTGGTCGGATCCCTGTGATCAACCTGCCACTCTCCCAGCTTACTCTAGGTTGCCCCTTCTTTTTAAACCGTGAGGAGTAAGACATCCTTTAAACCTACACCTTTCCTGGAATAACAAAAATCAAAACTAAATAAAATTTTAAACTTTTCATACCTGCCTTACAAGTGTGTTAGCTGGTGGTCTTTGGGTAAACTTTCCAGGGTTACCTGAAAGGGATATAAGAGAGGGGGTGAGTACAACGACTCAGTGAATGGGTTTTCAAAATTTATCTTTTAGGAAAAAGGTTTGGATCAGAGTGTGCCAAACTCCTTATTTTCTTTTAAAAAACATTTAATTCTCAATTTTGGTTTTTATAACCATTTCTTATTAACACGATGTATCATCACCCAACACACATCCTTCATCATGAAGGTAAAACACATAATCGCAGGCCAGTCTGTCCAATGAACCCACTTGTAGTGTCAGAGTGATTTTACCAACCACTTAGGTAGAAGTACGTCCACTTCTACCCTGAGAATGAGTGGATGTTCGCGACATCCGACCCTCAATCCTGTAACAAAACTCCATATTCGTATGAGGACAGAGACATCATCTTGTCCCCACCCCAGTCTCATGAGCTTGAAGCTACGTCGAGCTTCAAATACTTCTGGTACGACTAACTGCCACTATACCCACCAAGTCGTCCAGAGCCCTAGGACGCATCATTACCCCTCTTGGGCATCTTGAATGTCCTGTAACACAGTGCATGCACAATCAACAATTTTTTTTCACATAATGCCATATAATATGTGGTGCCACTGGTACGACGACCTCAACCCTCAACTTTACTTGCAGTTATTTGTCTTGACTAATCCGAGGACTTGTCATGTCGCAGTGCTACTAGTCCATCGAGTATGTCAGTCCTATCTTAGTACCATGGCCAAACAACTCATTTACTTAAGTTTTCATGGCATATTAATCATGTTTGTTTATGAGCTCCTACTTGTTCCAACTGGCCTAATGCCCACTGTTCGAGATTTTCAAAATCGAGCATAATGGCCCTCAAGTTCCAAAACCGAGGCCTCATGCCTATATGAGCTATTCGAGCTCCCATAAAAAAAGTGTCCCAAAAATTTTAAGCAATGGCACACAGTTAGGGGAGAGCATTTCTGACAAAATAAACTTTTCAATTGTTGATCATACCACCCGAGCATGAGGACATCTCCACTTATAACCGATAAGCGGGTTTTCCACTTCCTTCCAGGAAGTTTCATCATACCAACCGGGTATGATCTACTTACAACTGTTAAGTGGTTTTTCTGCCAGATTTCCACATCACTCTTCTCAGATGTGATGATTAAATTACCACTTAGTAGTGTGTTTTCATTTTCGAGGTGCTTATCATCCTAACCGGGTATGATATTAAATTCCCACTCACCCGATAGTGCAGTGAACAACTTGAGTGGTATCAGAGCCTGTTTCCTCGAATACATTATCAAGACTATATAACATAGTAACTAATAGGAATAAATTTTAAAATTTTAGATGGCTCCCAAGAGTGGAACCAAGAGAACAAGAGTCGCAGCCTTTGACACTACCCAACCACCCCTTCATGTGGAAACTCCCCGAGGAGCCCAAACAGCTCCATCTGGATTAAGCTTAGAACACTAGAGATTGTACGAGGAATTCACTCGAGTATTTGGACGACTTAACCTCGTCCCTAAGGCAGGCACCAACTCTCCAGCTGAACCAGAGGAAGTACAATCTCATCCTCCTCCTGTTAACCATCCTCCTCCAGTTGACATCCCCAAATATCTCAAGACTCTCCGTCGACTGGGGTGTAAGCCTTTCCTCGTAGAGAGGGATGCTGGAGTCGCCATGGATTAACTGGCTAATATCAAGAAGCTGATGGGGATAGTTAGGATATCACTAGAAGACATGGCGATCTTGATAGAAATTTTCCTAGAGGGTAGTGCAAAGTGATGGTGGGACAATTTTCGGAGCCTACATACCTTCACACTCACCTAGAAACAATTCGAGGAGAGGTTTGTGGAGGAGTACCTGACTCCTCATCTGATTAATGAGAAGAAGCAGGATTTCCTCCGACTCCAACATGGTCTTAACTCTATATCGGAGTATTAAACCAAATTCAATGAGCTAAGACCCTTTTCTCCTAACTTGGTCGGACTGACAGACATATGCCAGCGAATCGTGGATGATCTCAACATGGACATATGAGACTATATGGGAGTACTAGGATGCCCCATAGATCTGGCGGCAATGATCAGTATGGCTCATGAGTGTGAGCGACTGGTGCAAATTTTCCACTACCAAATGGAGCAGGCTACCTAAAAGGAGGACAAAGGCCAAGGCCCTCATGGTAGATGAAAGGAACAAAATGGACAAAGATGGGGAAATAGGGTGGGTTTCCAAAAGAGAAATGATGTACCACCACCAAAAGTGATCCCCATCCTACCACAAGGAAACCCTCACTATCCTAGGTGCCAAAGGTATCACGAGGGAGCTTGCTTGTCTTGTTTTGCATGTGGACAAGTGTGGCACTTTGCAAAGGAATGCCCCACTCTTAGGGAGAACAAGCAACAAAGTATGCTTGGATCACCCCAAGGGAACCCAAGGACTCCCCGACAGGACACCATAGCCAGAGTACCGACTAGGGTATACAACCTCACCCAGGAAGAGGCTAGGAAAGACCCTAGTACCATAGCGGGTACTTCCCAAAACCCTCCCAACTAGACTAAGAAAAACCTGTAGTTTGAAATTTCATTCAATAAAGGAAATCTTTTCTTCTAAAAACATGCGTTTCTCCAATCAGGCTATGTACATTTGTGGGGACGAAAGGTCTACACCCTCTTTGACTCGGGAGTAGAAAGATCTTTCATTGAAAAGGATCTTATCCCAATTCTACCCTTAGAACTCACCTCTCTAGGACAAAGTCTCAACATACTCACACCCTTAGGAGAGGGGTATAGGGAAAACAATTGAAGGAATGTGAGATAAAGTTTGGAGGAATCAAACTAGAAGCATATTTGATTCTATTACCTCTAAGAGAGGTAAAAATAATCTTTGGAATGGATTGGTTAAGTACCCATCAAGCTAGGATGGATTGTGGAAGGAAGATAGTAACCTTTCACACTCCCGAGACAATTAGACTGTAATTCTAAGGAGACCGAAGGAAGAGTGAAGTACAGATGGTGTCCCATATAAAAGCCCAAAAGATGATACAAAAAGGTTGTAAGGCTTTTCTGGAAACAATCATCAATGAGAAGTCTGAGGAGAAAGGACCCAAAAACATTCCGGTAGTTAAACACTATCCAGAAGTATTTCTGGAAGAATTACCTGGATTACCCCCAAGTTGACAGATAGAGTTAACCATAAAAGTTATCCTAGGAACACATCCTATATCCCAAGTCCCTTATCGCATGGCTCTAGTAGAGCTAAAGGAATTGAAGGAGCAGCTGGATGAGCTATTGGAGAAGGACTTCATACGTCCTAGTCAGTCTCCATGGGGTGCACCAGTCCTATTCATAAAGAAAAAATATGGGAGCATGAGACTATGCATAGATTATAGGAAGTTGAACCAGGTCACCATAAAGAACAAGTATACACTTCTACGGATTGATGACCTATTTGACCAACTAAAAGAAGCAACCTACTTTTCCAATATACACCTTTGGTCAGGCTATCACCAACTTAGAATCTGATAGGAAGATAATCCTAAGATTGCATTTCGGTCCCGATACGGACATTATGAGTTTAGGGTGATGCCGTTTGGCTTGAAAAATGCCCCTACAACCTTCCTGAATTTGATGAATCGGGGGTTCCAGCCACACTTGGACATGTTCTTTATAGTATTTATAGATGACATTCTTATATACTCACGAACTAGGCTGGAGCACGAAGAATATCTGGCGATCACCTTGGAGATACTACGGAAAAACTGCTTATATGCAAAATTCTCCAAGTGTGAGTTCTGGTTGCAGGAGGTAGGGTTCTTAGGACATAATGTCCAAAGATGGGGTCAAGGTAGACCCAGCAAAAGTGGAGGCCATATCTGATTGGAAGGCACCCAGGAATCCCTCAGAGATACGAAGTTTCTTAGGCTGGGAAGGGATACTACAGACGGTTTGTGGATGATTTCTCTAAGATAGCCGCCCCTTTGACTCGTCTCACCAGGAAAGGAGTGGAGTATAAGTGGGATGAAAAGATGTGAGAAATCTTTCTTGTAGTTGAATACCCGTTTAACAACGACACCTGTACTCTCCTTTCCTGACCCAAGTGCAGGAGAGTACACCATTTATAGTAATGCATCCGGACAAGGACTCGGATGTGTACTGATGCAACAAGGAAAGATAATCACCTACACCTCATGACAACTTAAAGTACATGAGAGTAACTACCCTACCCATGACTTTGAGTTAGTCGCAATAGTGTTTGCCCCCAAGATCTGGTGACACTACCTATAAAGGGTTAAGTGTAGGATATATACTAAACACAAGAGTCTTAAGTACTTCCTAACTTAGAAGGAGCTGAACCACTGCCATAGGAGATGGCTAGAATTGGTTAAAGATTATTACCTTATGATAGAGTATCACCCCAGGAAGGCCAATGTAGTGGCAAATGTCGTAACTCATAAGTACCAAATTGAGACAGCGTAGATAAAGACAAGCTACTTACCCTTGTTGCAACAGTTGGGAAGAATGAAGGTGGACCTTAAGATGGACAAGAGGGAGAAATGCTTGCAGGCTGACGTGGTGGTGAGTCCTAGCCTAACAGAGCAAATTAAGGTCCAATAAAAAGCAGATAAGGAGCTCCAACCCTACTTTGATCTGGTTAACGGAGAGATGAAACCGGACTATGACCTTCGAGGTGACAAAGTGCTAACCTATAAGGGTAGAGTGTGTGTGCCTCAAGATAAGGAACTGAAGAGGTTAATTCTGGAAGAGGCACACAATTATGTTTATGCGATGCATCCGGGCAGTACTATGATGTACCGCACCCTCAAACAAGGATATTGGTGGAAAGTGATGAAGTGGGATATTGCGGAATATGTAGCCCGGTGCTTGTCCTATTAGCAGATTAAAGCTGAGTATCAGAAACCATCAGGACTGCTACAACCCTTGAAAATCCTGGAGTGGAAATGGGAGCACATCATTATGGACTTTGTCACGGGACTACCTGTGACTGGGAAAGGACGAGACGCAATTTGGGTCATTGTGGACAGATTGATCAAGTCCACCCATTTCCTACCTATAAGAGTGATAGATTCAGTGGAACAACTGGCCGTCTTATACATGAGGGAGATATTAAGACTCAATGGTGTCCTAGTGAGCATAGTATCAGATAGAGACCCTAGATTTACCTTGAGGTTCTGGAATAGTTTGCAAAGTGCCTTGGGAACCAAGCTCCACATGAGTACGACATTTCACCCTCAAACTGATTGACAGTCTGAACGAATGATCCAAACCCTGAAAGACATGCTAAGGGCATGCGTACTCACCATGGATAAAGGTTGGGAGACATATTTGTGTCTAATGTAGTATGCGTAAAATAATAATTATTAGGCATGTATTCAAATGGCCCCTTATGAGGCCCTTTATGGACGACCATGCCGTACCCCTTTATTTTAGGAAGAAGTGGGGGCAAGGAAGCTAGAAAGGGTCAAACTAATAGAGGATGCCACTAAAAAGATAAAAATAATAAGGAGTCACCTTAAGGTTGCTCACGACAGGCAAAAGAGTTATGTGGATCATCGGAGAAGAGATCTGGAATTTGATATGGGTGACTAAGTATTCCTAAAAGCATCTCCATGGAGGGGAATACTTAGGTTTCAACAACGGGGGAAGTTGAAAATAAGATACATCGGTCCCTACACAATAGTCTAAAGAATAGGACTGGTTGCATATAAACTAGAACTGCCTCCAAACTTACAATGAATACATGATGTATTCCATATATCGGTACTTCTAAAGTACCAGCCTAATCCTAGCCATGAGTTGGATCGACCCCCACCAGAGCTAGAAGTGATCCTGGCCTATCAAGTGGAACTGATACGAATTATTGACTAGAGGGACATGAACTTGAGGAACAAGAGAATTCCTATGGTCAAGGTTCTTTGGTAGAATAGACCCGTGCAAGAGGAGACATGGGAGATCGAGAACGTGAAGAGGGATGGGTACCCTCATTTGTTTGACATGTAATTGTTTTGAGGACAAAACCCCTAAAAGGAGGGGAGAGTTTCAAACTCCGTCCTTTTATAAATAAGAAAACTAGGAAAAGAACCAGTCATTTCTAAAGAGAAAGCTGAGTCGGTTCATGAAGCTTAACTCATAGAGAAAGGGCAAAAAGGGAAATTTACAAATCCTGAGTGACGTAAAGAGCCATAAAAGTCACGGAAAAAGAACTTGGGGACAAATTAGAAAAGAAAATCAGACTGATTCAGGTGAACCAGACATAAACCGGATTGAACCAGTTTGAACCATCATTGAATAGGTTTCTAAATTCATTTTTCTAGGAGGCTTAAAATATTCAAATTAGGGAATTGAAGCCACATTGGATAGAGAATGAATTTAGAAAATTTTAATTTTGAAAAACCTTATCGAATCGGGCCTAAACCGGTCGATTTAAGCATTGAACCTTGTTTGGATTGGTTCGGTCCGATTTAGAACAGTGTCATCTTCTTCCTTCAGATGAAGACATTGTTCATTTGCTAGAAGAATGGACAGCGTTGACAAAGATGAATTGCCTCCGTTCAGGGCGTTTTAAGCCATGAATGTGTGTGCCATAAAGGAGCCAAATAGATGGGCAGAGAGTCCCCGAGCTCCCTATATAAAGAGCTACTCTCCATTCATCCTCTTCACACGTAAAAATTCCATTTTCTCTCAATTGCTCCATATTCCGGTGAAGCTCGAACCAGAGATCCAACTTGGGCAGTTTTCTCAACCTCAAAAGGTGAGGTCGAGTTCTTTAGACTCCAAGGGATATTAGCTATCTGATAGCAACCTCTGCTCAATCTGAGTACCTTGGAGAAGCGTCGGCGGACCAAAGTTGCCCTATTTTGACCAAGCTGTAATCAACCAAATTAAGCCCTCCTCAGGCCAAACCAAGATCTCCCAACACCCCCATAACCCTTAGACGACCTCAACTAAGCTGAAAGGTAAGCCAATTGGGCCTTAGTCGTTGCAAATCGGAGTTAGAGAGATAAATTACAAAATTTCACTAACAAAATTCTCGCTCGATTTGAGGTTAATTGTAGGAATTTTTTATTTTATAAGATACCTCAGGAAGAGAGCTATCTTCCCCAATAGAGAGATTGGACCGCCGTACCCCCGACGGAAAGCTTTCGATGCTTTCTCTCTCTACACTCAGTTTTCCAGCGAAGCTTCGTTTGAGATCAATTCAGACCCAAATGACGCAGTTCAAAGTTCAATTGAATCGTATGAAAGTGTAGAAATTGATCCACCCTTCAATTAGAGCAATTAACCCAGATTGAATGGTCAATTTGATGAAATCAAATTAGGCCAATTTGAAAGGGGGAATTTTGGGGATTTCGTAAAATTGAGGGACCAAATTAAAATTTCCCAAAATTGAGGGCCAATTGGCCATGGAAAAGATGTTGGAGGATCAATTGGTCAATTTTTTAAAATAATTGGGTTCAAATTACCATTTTTGTAAAGTAGGGGTAAAATGGTTATTTTTGAAAAGTTGGGGACCAAATTGGAAATTTGGAAAACTTGAGCCCCTTAAACAATTTTTAGTTAATTGAGGATCCAAAGTGAATTTTTGGAAGTGTTGGGACTCAATTTGGGGAAAATTTAGCATTAGGGACCTAAGTCAAGGAAAATGAGCTTTAGAGACCCAAGTGCAATTAACTGAAAATTTTGAGCCTAGTTGTTCATACGTGAGAAATGAAGGCTATTATGCCAAATATTAATAGATAATGATGTCCAAATCGTGTAGGAACACGAGGGATCGGAACGCCAACAAGGACAAGCTAGCGTGGATGTGGACAGGGAAGCTCGATGTAGCTTCATGCACATGAGGCCTGTGTGGGGTCGAGATGAGGTCTCTATCCTCATATGGACACAAAGTTGATTTTAGGTTTGAGGATCGAATGTCACGAACATGCACTCAAACCTAGGGTAGAAGTTGATGAGCTTCTATCTAGGTGGCCAATAAAGTCGCTTCGAGGCCACAAGTGGGGGTGTGGACGGGGCTGCCCATCGAATGTGTGATCCATTTTTGATGAAGGGCATGTGTTGACTGTTACATACACCTAATGTAGAAAATAAGAAAAAAGGATTTTGAAAATCAGAACTTGAGTAAAGAATGTTTTAAAAAGAAATAAGTAGTATGACACACTCCGAATAAAGATATCTTATTTTTGGAAACTCTCTCCCAACACCCATTCACTGAGTTGTCGAACTCACCCCTATCTTTATCCCTTTTTAGGTAACCAAGGGAAAACAAACCTAGAGAATTTCTTGTAGCCAAACCTACAAGACATGTATGTGAGGTTTAATGTATTCAGTTTTGATTAATGCTATTCTAGGAAAGATACATGTGAAAAGAACGCTTTACTCCTCGCGGTTTAGACAAGGGGAAACTCTCAATAAACCGAGAGATTTGTGGGTTGCTCACGGGGATCCGACCAAACTGGGTCGGGGTATGACAAGTCCAAACTTTATGATTAACCTGCCACCCTTTCTTGTGTCATCATGATATTTCTACTAAGATGACCCAAGAAAGATAAAGGCTTTCCAATACAACATGTTTTTTTAATTCAAATTCATAAGGTCTAAAGTTACGTTCTAGCAGTAGTACAATTAGGACCTTCAAGCTTCCACTCCCCCTCGCGTGAGAAGTTTTCTCTTGAAAAGGAGTTCGAGGGAGGAGTGAGTATTAAAACTCAGTGAGTGAAGTATCACAAATAAGGTTTTAACTGGTTTTCCTTTTTATTCATCTCCTTTCATTTTTACTTAAAATAATTTAGCACACAAACAATCACTCCTTTATCATTAAAGGGTTTCACACATTTGTAGAGCAGTCCCCGACTACTCCACTTGTGGTCCGGATCGCCTTTACCGACCATAGTAGTAAGAGGTCACACATTCTACCACAAGTCTAAGTGAGCCTTATCACCCATCCCTTAGACCTCAATTTCCTCCATGTTCACTATTTGGGATGATATCTCTCCCTTGCTTCCTCGGTCTCAATGTGCATGAAGCACCCTAAGCATCTTGACTCACTATACGACAAACTTTCCTTATGCTTCCTGGGTCGTCGAGTAGCCATTGGAACTAGCACTACCACATACCGGGTGCCTTGGTGGTTCCGTATCTCATGCATGCACAAACACAAGTCTTTTTTGTTAAGACCTTTTATCTTGGGTGCTACCAGCCCCCATGAGCTTGCTGACCCGGCTTCGGCTCGATATTACCAGTCCAGCGAGTTCGACGACCCAACTTTAGCTCGGTAACTACTAGCCCAATGAGATTGACAACACTGGTCATGCTGTGGTAGCTATGACACTCAATTTACCAATTATATAAGTTTTCATAGGCTCATTACTCGTCTATTTATCTACGGGCATAAGCCTATGCCCATTGGCCTTGGGCCCACTAGAGCATCTCTAGCTGTCATTGAAAATAGCTCCTAAAATGTTTAAGCAGTTTCACATAGTCAGGGGAGACTATTTCTGAAAAAAATGGTTTTTTAAAGTTAAAATATCTCATTACCCTAATTGGGCATGATATCAAAAATTCTCACTCACTTGGTGTCATGAGTCGTTGATCCTGAGCGGATTTCCCGTATCCTGGGGCCTTCTCATGGTCGTAGGTTGTCATCTCTCTACTTTTCCATGATCAATTCATGCTTTGAATCACCTTAATCGGCCTAGAATTAAGCTCAAATGGAGCTTTAGAGCGCTTTCTCTCTCTAGACTTTCACGATTCTGACGAGTAGAGGTGCAATTGACTTACCTCGAAGATTCCTGGTGGTTGAGGGTCAGTCAAGGAGGGTTGTGGGAGGTTTGGTCTAGTCGTAGGAGGTCGGAGGTAGCCGAAGTTTAGCTCAAAAACTTCTACAACTTTGTGACCGTTGGAGCGACGATATTGTGTGAGCCTTTCGACATTTCTCCGGTGATCTTCAGGTGGAAAGGAGGTTGCAGTGAGGTGGGGAACTTCTTCCTGGTTTCAGAGAACCTGAATGCACCTTTTAAGGTTGTAGAAAAGGCCTTTGTGAGAGCTCTGGTTCATGCCTCGTTGGGAAATGGAGCATCTCATCTTCTTCGATCTTTTGTGTGATGGAGTGGATGAATGGGGAGTAGCTCTTTATATAGGAAGCTCGACAATGGATAAGGCTACTGGTCGGCTTAAGATTCAACTCCTAAATCGTCTGTTTATGGTCATTCTGAAGGGGTTTCGATCGTTGGAGACTTGGATGCCCTCAGTCAACCTTATCCCTCCTCATCTGCCTATGTGCCGCACGTGTGAGCTGCCATGTGTTGCACTGTGATTGGCTAGCTTTGCTAATGCGGCTTCCCATTTAGCGTCCGAGTCACCCTTTGACTCATTGACTGACCATGTGGTGAGTTCCTTTTGGTCGTTCCTTCCAATGTGGCTGATGACCAGACCCAACTAGTCGTTTGAATGTGAGATGTTGCATCCTCTATTTGGCTAATTTAAATAATTCAGATTTTCCTCTTGATACACTGTGCCACTACCATGTGTTAGTCCCTAATTGGCTAAAATAATCTAATGTGGCTCTGCCACATGGTGACCTTTTATTGGTCGGTTGTTTCTCCGACATCCTAGTCTACTACTAACGTGGCACCTTTGCCACCTGTCAGTCCCTCATTGGCCAGCCTGGCTAACGGGGCTTCACCTCGGTTGACCGTTGACTGAGGATACGTGTCATTCTCCAATTGGTCAGTTGTTGATGATGTGGATTTTACCGTTGACTGATGACACATGTTACGCTCTAATTGGTCAACGCTTCCACGCATTGATTGAGCGACTGACTAGGCAGGCTTTGCCATTTTTCTCTAGCTGATTGGTCACACCTGCTCACTAGGCACTGACCTAGTAGGCGATTCATTGATCGACTGGACTATTGACCAGTTCGATCGTACTGGGTTCGTTGACCCAAAATCGAAAATCGGCTAGTTTAGGCCCGATTAGATTAGTTTTCTAAAATCTAAAAGTTTCTAAATTCATCTAAATTCATCTAAATTCATCTAAATTCATCTAAATTCATCTAAATTCATTTTATACCAAGTGGTGACTTCAATTTCCCAATTTGACATTTTAAAGTCACCTTAAAAAATCAATCTTTGAATTGGTTCTTCACGATTCAGTTTGGTTCTATCCAGTTCAAGCCTGGCTCACCCTGAACCATTCCAATTTTCCCATCCTATCCCATCCATGGTTCTTCTCCATGACCATTGGGTCCTTATTGACTATTAGGGATTTTCCAATTTGTCGTTTTGGCTCTTATTTACCAATTCTAGTTCCTTTCAGCCCCTGGGTTTCCTTTGAAATTTGTCGGTTCTCATTTTCGGTTCCTTATTTTGAGAGAACGGGGTTTACAACTTCTCACTGCCTTTAAAGAGTTTTGTCCCCAAAACTTGTTATGCCTTAATTGAATCGAGGTATCCTTTCCTATCACACTTTTGGTATCCTTCTCTGAGCTGGAATAACCTCCCCCCTGGAATGTTTTTCCACTCTTAGTGTTCTTCCTCTATCGATCCAAAGTTCGAGCAAGTTCCTACTTATGAGGTGGATTCTTATCCCCCTTCCTCCTTTAGTTTTTTCCTTCAAACTCTCTACTTGCCTTGGGAATCCTCTTTATCCCCTTTACCCGCGAGCTATTTGATGGCACTATTTGGTGTAGGGTTTCCTTCGGGGGACCTTCTCATATCCTCCTTGTCTAATGGTCACATTGAAGTCTTCCATTAAGCTTGGAAAGAGTTAACCATATGGGGCATCACTTATACATTCAATCCACCGGGAGACGCATCCTATCATCTTACTCCCTCTGTAAACCTCGTCCTCTCGAACCAAGGAAAAACTGAAAATTTTCGAGAGAAGAAAACTGAGAACTTACACGAACCAAAATTGGAAAAGAAGGGTAAAAAAGGGAAGTTGGAAAAAATCCCAAGTAACCAATAAATCCAAAAACAAATCAAGGGGAAGAACATGAAGAGGATTGAATGTGAAAACTGGAATAGTTTAGGGTGAACCGGACCTGAACCGGGTTGAACCATGAAAAACTAGTTCAAAGACTCAATTTTCTAGGGCTTAAAAATGTCTAATTGGAAAATTGATGCCATCATTAGATAGGAAATGAATTTATAAATTTTAATTTTTGGAAACTGGTCGAATCGGGCCTAAACCGACCAATTTATGATTTCGGGTAACCGGACCCAGTCGCACTAGACTGGTCAATGGATCGCTACTAGGTCAGCGCCCAGTCGGCAGGTGTGACCAATCAATGTGCAACACATGGCGAAGCGTGCCCAATCAGCCACTTAGTTAGCGTTTGTAAGCACTGATCAATCAAGAGGCGACATGTGTCCTTGGTCAAGGGGATGAAAACCCACGTCAACAACGATCGACCAATAGGTGAGTGACACGTGTCCTAGTCAACAATCAATGTTGGAGAGGCCCAATCAACAAAGACCAACCATTGAGAAGTTGACACGTTGTAAAGGTGCCATGTTAGCAGATGTAGGAGATACGACCGGCCAATCTGTAGTGGACATGTAGTAGTGCCATGTCGGATGACCTCAACTAACGAGAGACTGATACGTGGCAGTGGTATTGTGCATTAGGAGGGAAATCTAATGCATTTAAATCAACCAATCAGAGGACACCATGTGTCACGATCAACGATCAACAGAATCTAGTAAACATCCACGTAGGAGGGAGCAGCCGATGGGAAGCCGCCATGTGTCCTGTCAGCAAGTCAACAACTGACAAGGTTGTTGAGTAGGAAGTCACATCAACAAGGCCAGCCAGTGACAACATGACATGTGACCTGTGACCGTCGTAGGAAGACCGGATCTTCTACCTCCGGAAAATCGGCCACCGCCGATGGAATAGGGTGAGTCAAATGCTGAAACTGACGGTGACTGGTAGCCTTGTTAGTTGCCGAGCTCCCTATATAAAGAGTACCCTCCCATTTAGCCTCCCCACTGCTTGAGCGCCCCTTGAAGACTAACAACCCACTTTTCGATGAAGTGTAGACAAGGGCTCCAACGACAGGTCTTTTCTCAACCAAAGGAGCTTCAGTTGGTGGCAATAGAACTAGAGAGAAGTCCTCCAGCTAGTCGAACCCTCGACTAGTCCCAAGAACTCTCTGAGGAGCACCGAAGTGATCGCACAATGAAGCTACTCCAACGGCTCAAAGATGTTAACCTCCAATCAGAAGAATTCAGGACACCTCCAGCATCCTACAGCTAGAATCGACCTCCCACGACTCCCCTAAGACACCTCCAGACCTCTTCTAGTCTCTAGGTAAGCCTTTCAACCTCTAATTCACCCAAGTCCTACAATTCTAGATAGAGAAAGTGGCCAAAACTTACTGACCAAATTCTCCCTGCCTAGGATGCTAATTGGGGTAAAATCTGATTATGAGAGGACCCTCCTAGCAAGGGATAACTCGAGGAACTGAGAGCTCAGATGATCACACCTCCCTTGGTAAGTATTCAAAGCTCTCTCTCTAAGTTTAGCTTTTTGACGAAGCTCCATTTGAGCTCATTTTAGGTCCAAAAATGTAATTCAAACCATAGACTGATCGTGAAAGTGTAGAGAAATTGAGTAGAAGCATGCTAGGAGAAAATTGACAAAGTAATGACTATCAATTTGGTGAAATTTGATCTCAGGGCAAGGAAGTGATGAATTGGTGAAGAAATGGAGAAAATTTGGGGATTTTTAGAAATTGAAGAGCCTAAGTGCAAATTTAGGGAAACTGGAGCGCTAATAAAAATATCAAAAAAATTAAGGACCAATCGACCGTTTTGGAAAAATTGGGGGCAATTTGATAATTTTCGAAAAAATTGGGGCATTTTAGTAATTTTTTGGAAAATTTAGGCCAATTGGGGATTTTCAGAAAAGTTAGGGCCAAATTTCAATTTTTGAATAATTGGAAGCTCGGATCATGTAGGATGAGCTGTACAAGGACTTGCGCCGAGGAGCACGTCAAGAGTCGGAGTTGGTCGGACGAACACGTTACGACTATTGGGTGAGTGGGAATTTCCAGCATTGGTCCCAATTGGGATGATGGCCATGCTCTTAGAATTGAAAACCATTTTTCCAAAATTAGTCTCCTCTAACTGGGTGACTCTACTTAAGCGATTTAGGAGCTAATTTTGGTGGTGGGTTAGATAATGCAAGTGGGCCCAAGGCCAATGGGTAAATGTACAAGCCTGTTGAAAACTATCAAGTAATGAGCCATTTTGATTTATATAATGGATAATTGTGTGTGACACCTACCGTGCCAAGGACAATTTTTTGGGCTTGTTGGACCAAACGGCTACTAAGCCGAAGCCAGGTCGTCGAACCCGTTGGGATGGTGAGCAAGGGGCCAAAGCCAAGCCAACAGACCTATGGGGTCGATATGCCAAAGATAATGGCCTTAATTGATTGGACTTTGATTGTGCGTGTGTGATATGTGGAACCATTGCGTCGTTCGGTATGGGGTAGTGGTGGTTTTGAGGGTTGTTGGATGACGTAGGAAGCGTAAGGGCGGTCCACTGTCCAGTATATTAGGAAGCTTCGGGAGCTTTACGTGCAGTAAGACCAAGGTTAAAGGGGGAAGAGGTCTCGTCCCACAATGTGGACATGAAGCATAGCTAAGGTTTGAGGGTTATACAATTGAAGCATAGCTAAGGTAGTGTCACTGACCACTATAAAGGTGGATGGTAAAGGTGCTCCAGTCCACAAGTGGAATAGTCAGAGACTGTTCTGCAATCATGTGATCCCTTTTTATGATAAAAGGGTGGTTGATGGATGAAACTTTCATGGATCATGGGAAAAAGAAAAATGAAATAAATATATATGACTAATCAAATGCTGTAGTAATTTTTCCATCATTGAGTTGTATACTCATTCCCCTCCTTTCACCCTTTCAGGAAAACAAAAAAAAGGGGTCGAGTCAAATATAAGCGAAGTCCAAGCGAAGGCTCGAACCCTCAAGGTAAGACCCGTACTATAAATAAAAATTATGTTATATTGTTATGGAAAACACGTATCAGTATACCTTTACCTTCCTTAAACTAATAAGGTAGGAATATTAGGATGGTTTAGGGAAGGGTGGCGAGTTGATCACGGGGTTTCAACCCAATCGGGCTGGGGCATGGCACCCTCATTCCAAAATTTCACACCTCACCTAAGTCCAAGATTTTGGGTTATCCGACTCGAGTAACCCGTTTGTGTGTCCTTCTTCGAGGGTCCTTCCCTTGAGCCTTTGGCTCCACTATCTTACCTGCCCTAGCCTTTCTACTTAAGACATCTTGTCTCTTTCACTAGCGTCCAATTACTCCCCAGACTTTATTTGGGCCTTGCCTATATCCGAGTATAAGTCTCTCTCTCGGTGGTACCTATTAATTTGATTAGTCCTGACATACCTATGGTCGAGCTTCCTATTTAAAGATCCCATCCCCATTCATCCTCTCCACACCTAAAAACTCAATTCTCTCTCAACTACTCCATTTTGCGGTGAAGCTCAAACTAGAGCTCCAACTTAGGCACTTTTCTGAGCCAAACAAGGTGAGGTCAAGTTCTTTAGAACTAGAGAGAAGTCAGCTACATGCCTGTAGTCTCTGTTTGCTCTGAGGGTCACTGGAGAAGTGCCACCATGATGGAACATTGAAGCAGCTCCAACATACTGAAGCTGCCCTATTTCGACTAAGATGAAATCGGCCAATTCGAGCCCTCTTCAGGCCAAACTAAACCCTCCCAACACTTCCTCAGCCATCCCACGACCAAATTAGGACTGAAAGGTAAGCCAATTCGGCTTCCATTTGTAATTTTCGACTGATGCTAGAGAGAGAACTGGCAGAATTTTGGTGATGAAATTCTATCTCAATTCGGCCTCAATTGATGTAATTCTTGGTTCTAAATTGAACATCAGGATGAGAGCTATCTACCTAGATAAAAAAGTCGGACCGTCATGCCCCTAACAGTGAGTAATTGAAGCTTTCTCTCTCTACAATCAATTTTCCAGTGAAGTTCCGTTTGAGCTCATTCCGACATCAAAACTTACTATTCAAAGAACTATTGAATCATATGAAGATGTAGGAACTCAATTTTAACTTCAATTTCAACAATTACAAGTGTTTAATTGGTCAATTTGATAAAATCAAATTTAGCTATGTTAGTAAGTTCAAATTGGGGGAAAAATTGGGAAAATTTGGGGATTTTCAAAAATTCGAAGGACCAAGATGCAATTTTATAAAATTGAGGGTTCTTTAGGCATGATAAGAATGTTAGAGGGCCAAATGAGGAATTTTAGAATTTTTGGGGTGAAACTTACCATTTTTGTAAAGGAAGGGCAAAATGGTAATTTTGGAAAAATTGGAGGACCAAATTGGAAATTTGGGAAATTAAACCGCTTTTTGTGAATTTGAATAAATCGATGTCCTAAGATAAATTTTAAAAATTTCGGGACTCAATTTGATGACAAACTGACATTAGGGACTTATAATTAAAGGAAAAATAACTTTAAGGACCTAATTGCAAATAAATAAAAAGATTGGTTTTATCATTCATTTTGAATGAATAAAGTCTATTAGGAAGAGGGATAATAAACAAAGATGTTCATATCGTGTAGCAACATGATGTACTGGGAACGCCAATAAGGATAAGCTCGCGTGAATACAAAGAACCGGTCGAGTGGAATTCACTGCATTAATGGGTGAGTGAGATTTTATATCATACCCGGTTGGTAATGATAAGTACCTCGAAATAAAAATCCACTATTTAGTTGTATTTTAAACATCACAACTTAGAGAAGTGATGTCAAAGTCACACGGAATAACTAATTACCAGTTGTAAGTAGATCATACCCGGTTGGTATGATGAAACTTCCTCGAAGGATGTGGAAAACCCATTCATTGGTTATAAGAGGAGATGTCCTCATACTCAGTTAGTATGATGGACAATTGAAAACATATTTTTGTTGGAAGTGCTCTCCCCTAACTGTGTCCAATGACCTCGACCCTCAACTTAACTTGCAGCTATTTGTCTTGACTGGTTCATCGACCTGTCATGTCGGACTGCCACTAGTTGACTGAGTATGTCGGTCCTATCCTAGTACTATGGCCAAACAATTCATTTATTAAAGTTTTATGGCACATATCTCATGTTTGTTTACGAGCTTCTACTCGTGCCCATTGGCTTATGGCCCATTGTTCGAGATTTTCAATGTAAACCTCGTTCTTCTGATTATTAGAAAACCGGGGAATGAACCGGTCAGTTTTGAATTTTTAAACTAAATCAGTCTACAAGCTTGATTAATAGGAAAAGGGAAAATTTAGAGTTTATAACTTCCATGTGACTAATAATGGTTCATAAATCTTCGAAAAGAACCTTAGGACGAATTGGGGAATAAAAACTGGACCGGTTCAGGTGAATTAGATCCGAATCGGTTTATGAACCGAATCGACTCATGAACCAAAATCGGTAGAGAGAGGGTAGACCGAGAAATTTATGGATCCCAAGTGACCCAAAGAGTCCTAAAAGTCATGGAAATGGACTTGAGAATGAATTGGAGATGAAAACTAAACCGATTCAAGTCAACCGGATCCAAACCGATTTGGACCGGTTTGAACTACTATTGAACTAGATCCTAAATTCATTTTTCTAGGTGCCTTAAATAATTCAAATTTGAGATTTAAAGCCACCATTAGATAGAAAATGAATTTAGAAATTTTTAGATTTGTTATTCAATCAAATGAGGGGTGAAACGACCGATTTAAGCTTAAACCCGGTTCGGATCGGTCCGGTCTGGTTCGGAAAAGTGTCATCTTCTTCATTCAGATGACAACATTGTTCACTCGCCGGAAAATCGAAGCAGCGCCAGTGAAAAAGAAACATCTCCATTCAATATGTTTCCGGCCATCAATGCATGTCATAAAGATACCAAACAGAATTCCCCAACGACATTCATGGAATTAATGAACAAGATTTTTCAACCCTACCTTGACCGATTTGTGATCGTCTTCATCGGATATGCCAAATTCTCAAAGTGCGAGTTTTGGTTAAGAGAAGTGGCTTTACTAGGATATGTGGTGTCAGGAAAGGGGATTCAAATGGATCATTCTAAGATCGAGGTAGTATCCCTCTAGGAAGCTTCTAAGAACCCCACATAAGTGAGCAATTTCCTAGGTTTGGCTAGATGCTACTGGAGATTCGTGGAAGGATTCTCCATAATAGCAGCCCCAATGACGCAACTAACACAAAAGGGAGTCAAGTACGTGTGGAGATAAAAGTGCGAAACAACATTCCAAGAGCTAAAGAAGTGGCTCAGAACAGCTCCAATACTAACCCTCCTCGATAGGAATGGGTGAGAGTACATTGTGTATACTGATGCGTAAGGACACGAGCTAGGATGCTTGATGATGTAATAGGGGAAGGTCATTTTTTATACATCAAGGCAATTAAAGAAGCATGAGGTAAACTACCTAACTCATGACCTAGAGTTGGCAGCCATCATATTTGTATTAAAGATTTGGGGGCATTACCTCTATGGGACAACGTGTCAGATCTTCACTAATCACAATGAGGCTCTAGTGTTTATTAACTCAGATGGAGCTAAATCTGAGGCAGAGACGATGGCTGGAGCTAATAAAAGAATACGACCTGATCATAGAGTACCCTCTAGGAAAGGCTAATGTGGTGGCTGATGCTTTAAGTCAGAAGCATGGGGTGAGCATGGCTTACATCCAGTCGGTGTACCTACCCGTGCTCGAACGACTGAAGCAACTTCACATCTCCCTAAATGAGAAGGAGGGGACTCCAAGTTTGGTGGCTAACATAATTGTTCGACCTACCTTGGTGGACCAAATTAAAGTTAAATAGAAAATAGACCCCAGTACGTAGAGGTACATCGATAGGATGATGGAAGATGCCCCCACAGAATTCTACTTTTGGACAGATGAGCTATTGGCCTACAAGGGCTGGGTGGTGGTCCCCATGGACACTGAACTTAAGAATGCCATACTAGAGGTGGCACACAACTCCGTATACACAATGCACCCCGACAATACAAAAATGTATAGGTCTTCAAAAGAGGAGTATTGGTGGTCGGGTATGAAAAGAGAGATAATAGAGTATGTGGCCTGGTGTCACTCCTATCAAGAAATAAAGCCCAAGCATCAAAAGTCGATAGGACTTCTCCAGCCACTGCCCATTCTAGAATGGAAGTGGAAGAAGATTACCATGGACTTCATGATCGGGTTACCCTCGTCGGTCCGAGGACATGACTGCATATGGGTCAAAGAGTTCTGACTCACCAAAATCGTGCACTTCCTACCATGAGACTGACCGATCCCATAGAGAAGCTCGCTAGACAGTACATCTTTGAAATAGTGCATCTACATGAGGTCCCAAAATCGATAGTATCTGATAGAGACCCGAGGTTGACTTCAAGATTCTGGCTGAGTATGCAAATGTCCTTAGGAACGAGGTTACATATGAGCACTATGTTCCATCTCCAGATGGACATGCAATCTGAAATGACAATCTAAACATTGGAGGATATGCTTCAAGCGTGCCTCTTAAACTTTGGAAAAAGGAGGGAAGATTACCTTTGCCTCAAGGAGTTCATATGTAACAACCAATACCTGGCTGACATCTAGATGGCCCGTGTGAAGCCTTATGTGAGAGAAAGTTCCAAACTCCATTATATTGGGATGAGGTGGGGGAACACAAGTTGGAAAGAGTAGAGCTGATCGAAGATGAGACGAGCAAGATCCGCATCATTTGTGATTAGCTCAAGGTGGCATAGGACAAGTAGAAGAGCGATGCTGACAATCGGTGCTGAGAGTTAAGCTTCGAGGTAGGGGACTAAGTGTTTTTTAAGGTGTCCCCATGGAAGGTGGTCATCATGTTCCAAAACTAGGGTAAACTAAATCTGAGGTACATCAACCCCTATCAAATTACTAAAAAGATTGGACTGGTGGCATACAAGCTGTCACTTCCACCAGAACTGGACCAGATCCATGATGTCTTCCACGTATCCATATTGAGGAAATACGAATGAGATCCCAAACACATGATAGTTCGCCCTTCTTTAGAGTTAGAAGAAACATTGACCTACCTGAAAAAACTAGTGCGCATACTGGACCGCCATAAGAAGAGCCTTCGAAAAAAGAGGATTCCCATGGTGAAGGTTCTATGGCAAAATTGTCTAATAGAGGAGGAAACGTGGAAACCCAAGGTAAGGATGAGGTAAAAATATACAAGGTTGTTCGGACACTCCCTTGACCCAAAAGTTTAAATAATATATTTATGTGAAGTATGGTTTTACCATAGAAATGATTAGTTAAGTTTTGAGGACAAAACTCCTAAAAAGGAGGGGATGATTGTAAAACCATGGAATAGCCCAAATTCATAACTAGGTTGAAACGAACCAGGAAGTTTGATTAAACTGGGAACCAACGGGTAATTAGGGAATTGATTGAACCAGAAGAAGGAATAAGGTCAATGATAGTTCATGAGAGATGAAAATGGGTCAGGAGAAACCCTTGAGAGGCGGTTGTGGGACTCAAAATCAAGGGTTGAGAGAAAACCGGGAAGAAACCGATTCAAACCGAATTTATGTAGGATGGAGTCACAAACCCTCCAAATTTTTAAGAGGTAAAAAAAATATAAATTTGCAGCACTTGAGTCCATTCAATAGGAAATTGAATGTCGAATGTTTAGGTAATTTTATTTTTTCAAGAACCGACCGCAAAGAGAGTGAACTGGGCCAAAAATCACATAACCGACCGAGAAATTCTATGGAAACTAGTTTGCTACAGTGTCGAATCGGTCTACAGGGAAGCTAGGCACACACACATGCGGAGCGCGTGGCACACGTACATGTGACCACAATATGCTCTTGTCATCTTCCTCACCTGATTCTCCAACCCGTATCCCCTACTTTACCCGTCAACTCATCAATTGACCCACCGACTCAACCACTTAAGGAAATTAATTCTTTGTGAGCACCACATGCTATGAATTTATGAAAGGAAGCTATGGATAGATTGCCACTGAGGTCTAGAATACAACCTTATAAATTGGTGTGACTACCTCATTGGCAATTGCTCAGAAGTTTCTTCCAACCACCGACTACTCCCAACTCATATAACTTCATTACTAGAGACCATAACTTCATTTTTCAACTGTCTTTGATGATGTTCTAGGTATCCTTGGAAAGTTGAGGACCTCAACTTTACATCACCACCCTCTGGACCTCCAACTCTTTCTCTACCAGCACTAGCAAGATCACACAGTAACTGATCTCCGACGAATAGAAACAAAGTACCTGTTTTCAGGCCCAATTCTAACGAGCTCGATAACGTTCTTGAGCTGAGAAAAATTGGATGAGTCCCTTGCATCACTAGCTTTCCACAACCACTAGATTTTCCTAAAATAGTTCATAAATTGGCCTGAATTAAATTGTGGAAATAACAGATCATGGGTAGAGAGACCAATATAAATAAAAGGAAAATTGTAGGAGTTACTTATCACCAATTGAGTCAGTTCAAGTGGCTACAGACTCTTGGTAGCGCTGGCTTTCCAACTCCACTGACCTTGATGATCGACGTGCCATCTCTAATGACTTTCTAACGTTGATCTTATTTACTATGGGATTAGCTAACTATTTTAATCAATCTCGATTAGAGCAATTCTATCCGACTTAGGCCAAACCAACTCTACAACTAGGTAGAGGGAGGCTAGTGGGACCTTCTCACTTAACTTGAGAATTTTTGTTGATACTTGAAATTTGGGTCAAAGGTGGGGGACTAATTTGTTAAATTTGAAAATTAGGGGACCCACTTGGGAATAAGCTTTTTATGGGGTCTTTCTAATGGTGTAAATAAGGTGGTGGGGCTGATTGAGAAGTTTGGTAAAGTTTGAGGACCAATTTGCCCATTGAGAGAGGTGTAGGGACCTTTTTGCAATAAAAACAAAGTTTGGGGCCAAAGTGCAAATATGTACTTTTGCATGGCCAAAGTGGACTTTTTGGGAAGTCTAAGGACCTAAACATAATAAAAAGAAGTTAAGGGACATATGTGCAAAATTTTGGGGTCAAATGGATCCCGGAACGCAAGTCCTCAAGTTGAGGGGCAAAATTATAATTTTACCATAACTTAGGGCCTTTTGGCCATAAAGGAGAAATGAGGCTTAGAATCATTTCTAATGCCTATTGGGACCTAGATGGGACCCAAAGACCCTTAGGGACCAACTGGGAAATACTTATGAAAAGTCTTAGGTCCAGAAAGAGATATCTTAAAAAGGGTAGGGATCGGCGGAAGAGCACGATTAGAATAAGTATAGGGTATCAATAGAAAGACTAACCCTAGGTTTGTTATACCATGCACATAAAGTAAGAAACGTGAAATTGGAATCAAAATGGATTCCAGGCGCATCATTGAATGAACAAGTTCTGTGAACTAGGTGTGTGGGTTTTAGTTTAATACCATGGTTGATGGTGTGTCCTATTAGACCAACTAAGCCATTGTGCGATTTGTGTGGAAATGTGTTCTTTATTCAAGTTAAATTTTGATAACCAATATAAAAAATGTAAAATGTTAAGATGCATGCCCACTAAATCAAAGATCATTTTGAAAGTAAAGGAAAGAACCAATCATGATAACAATAAGCTAAATGAATGTCAATTTTTGAGAAACTGAGGAAAAGCATAGAATTGGTTTGTGCCTTTTGTGAAATTAGGGAGAGGGCCATAGAGGGTCGGACTTCCGATATGTGTGCTATACTTGCTGTGATTGTGATCTGTCAAGTTTAAGAGATGAAACTTGAGCCTGGGGTCGTTGGGCTGTTTGCTTGAAAAGGGAAGTCAATTCACATAGAGTCGAGCTCCTGTTGTTTGTGCATTCATGAAAAGAAAAGGGGAGACATCCAATGAGAACCAAATTCTCATTCTTTAAGAACATTTTTAGCACAAAAACTGTGGAATGCATTCAATATGTTAAATAACGGGGATAACATATGTTGCACAAGCTCTCGGTAATGTTGTGTGTGTGAAATCATTACAAGGAATGGCCATGAGTGCCATGTCATGATTGTAAAGTATATGAGGTATACCAGTATTTGGGGAAGGGGTTGACGGAGGGGCACCTAAGCAGTTGCACCGTCATTTGAGAGAAAAATGGAGAGGTGATTGGGGGAGATATTCTTTGTGATTTCCATGTTTTCCTGGGACACCCGGTGTCACGCCCCAACCCGGTTTGGTTGGATCCCCGTGAACAACCTGTCGCTCTTTCTCGGTTTAAGAGGAGTTTCCTCCTCCTTTAACTCGAGAGGAGCCAGATGATGAAATTTCAACCTTGTTCCCTGAAAGACATATATCAATTATAATGCAAGCTTAAGGAAAATTAAGCATACCTGATAAAGGGTAAGGCTCAGTGTTACTCCTTTTTCTATCCATTTTCCTTTTTCATGAAATAGATAGAAAAGAGGGGTGAGTTTCTACAACTCAGTGAATGGGTTTTTTCAAAAGTCTACTTTTAACTTTTAGGAAAAGACTTGTATTGGAGTGTGCCAGACTCCTTTCTTTTTTTTTTAAAAAAAAATCCTTTCAATTCAAGTCTCGATTTTTACCACCATTTCTTATTTATCTCGGTGTGTCATCACCAACACACATCCTTCATCATAAAGGTTACACACATCCGCAGGTCAGCACGACCACTGAACCCACTTGTGGCTTCGGAGCGACTTTACTGGGCACCTAGATAGAAGCACGTCCACTTCTACCCTTAGAATGAGTGGATGTACACAACATCCAACCCTCAATCCCAAAATCGATTCTTCGTGTCTATATGAGGACATAGATCTCATCCCGTCCCCACCCCGGTCTCATGCGCTTAGTGCTACTCCAAATTTTGCATGGTCACCTGGAATGACGAACTGCCCTTATACTCATCGGGTTGTCCAGGGCCCTTAGGATGCATCTCTACCCCTTATGGGCATCTTGATAATCCCGTACTCATAGTGCATGCACAAACAATGGTCCCGACCTTCAACTCAACCTACAGCTGTTTGTCTTGACTGGTCTTGAGACCGGTCTTGTCGCACTGCTGCTAGTTGACTGAGAATGTCAGACCGGCCTTGGTACCATGACCATAATATTTACTTATTAATGTTTTATGGCACATATATCATGTTCGTTTACGAGCTCCTACTCATGCCCATTGGCCTATGGCCCACTATTCGAGATTTTCAAAACCGGGGATATTAGCCCCCAAAATCTAAAATCGAGGCCGCTGGCCTATAAGAGCTATTCGAGCTCTTGTCAATAAGGTCTCCCAAATTGCTTAAGCATTGACACACAGTCATGGGAGAGCACTTGCAACAAAAATATGTTTTCACTCTCCTTTATACCGCGAGGGTATAAGGACATCTCCGTTCATAATCGATGAATGGATTTTTAACTTCCTTCGAGCAAGTTTCATCATACCAATTGGGTATGATCTACTTACAACCAGTAAGTAGTTTTTCTACATGATTTTTACATCACTACTCTAAGTCGTGATGTTTAAAATACCGCATAATAGCGGGTTTTCATTTTGATTGTGCAGAGAAATTTCACTTAGTCGAGTTCTGTCCCTAGCAAGGTGAACCTCAACTAGCGTTCCTGATGTCTCGTTCTCCTATACGAAATGAACATATTTGTTCATTATTCTTTGGCCTAATAGCCCTCATTCATTCCAAATGAATGAGAAAACCCAACTTTATATATATTTGCAATTAGGACCCTAAAGTTATTTTTCTTTAACTTTAAGTCCCTGTTGCTGGGTTTTACCTCAAATTGAGTCCCAAAACTTTTAAAATTTATCTTAGCACATTAATTTATTAAATTTCACAAAAGGGGTTTAATTTCCCAAATTTCCAATTTGGTCCCTCAATTTTTCCAAAAATGGTAAATTTTGCCCCAAAAATTCTAAAATTTCTTAATTGGCCCTCTAATATTCTTATCATGACCAATTGACCCTCAATTTTAGAAAATTTCATTTTGGTCACTCGAATTTTTGAAAATCCCAAAATTTCCCCAATTTCCCCCAATTTCAACTCTTTAACACAGCCGAATTTGATTTCATCAAATTGACCGATCAAACACCTCTAATTGTTGAAATTGAGTTTCTACATGTTCATACAATTCTATAGAACTTTGACTTACAGGTTTTGACGCTGGACCAAGCTCAAACAGAGCGTCGCCGAAAAATAGACTGTAGAGAGAGAAAGTTTCGATTTCTCACCGGTGAGGGTGCAACAGTCTGAGCTTTCTATCTGGGCAGGTAGCTCTCCTCTAGTGGTTCTTCCTAGGATCAAGAATGGCATCAATTGATGTCGAATTGGATTAGAATTTTGTCATTGAAATTCGACTGACTCTCTCTCTAACACTGATCGGAAATTGCAGAGGGGAGCTGAATTGGCTTACCTTTCGGTCCTAATTTAGCCGTGGAAGGGCTAAGGAGGTGTTAGGAGAGCTTGGTTTAGCATGAGGAGGGCTTGCATTGGCCGATTTTAACTCGGCCGAAATAGGGCAGCTTCGGTCCGTCAGAGCTACTTCACTGTTCGATCACGTCGGTGCTTCTCCGGCGACTCTTGGAACAAACGGATGTCATCACCCTGGTTCTAATGAACTTGTCCTCACCTTCTTTGGCTTAGAATTGACCCTATATCGGTGCTCTGGTTTGAGCTTCACTGAAAAACTAAGCAATTGAGAGAGAGTGAGCTTTTTAGGTGTGGAGATGACGAATGGAGAGGGGCTATTTATATAGGGAGCTCGTGGACCCGTTGGCTGTCCGTTTGGCACCGTTATGACAGGCATTGAAGACCTGAAACATATTGAACATAAGCGTTTCTTCTTCATCGGTGCTACTTCAATTTTTCGGCAAGTGAACATTGTTGTCATCCTGAGGAAGAAGATAACATTGTTTCGAACTGGATCGGACCAGTCCGAACCATACCAGACCGATCTGAACTAGGTTCAAAGTTTAAACTGGTCGGTTCACCTCCCATTTGACCGAGTTTTTAAAATCTAAAAATTTCTAAATTCATCTAAATTCATTTTCTATCCAATGGTGGTCTCAAATCTCAAATTTGAAAATTTTAAGCTACCTAGAAAAATAAATTTAGTATCTAGTTCAATAGTGATTCAAACCGGTCTAAACCGGTTCAGATCCGGTTCACCTGAACCGGTTTGGTTTTCATTTCCAATTCATTCTCTAGTCCATTTTCATGACTCCTCTAACTCCTTAGGTCATTTATGATCCATAAAATTCTAGGTTTACCATCTCTTAATCGATTCTAGTTCATAAACTAGCTTAGTTCTTAAACTACTTTAATCTAGTTCGGGCTCGGTTCTCCTGAACCGACTTAGTTTTACTCTCCCACATTGTCCTAAGGTTCTTTCCCAAGTTTTATAATCTTTTTGAATCACAAGGGATCCATAAAGTTCTCAACTTATCCATTCTCTATCAGTTCCGATTAGTGAATCAACTTGGTTCATAAATCGATTCTATCCGGTTTGGACCCGGTTCTCTTTAATCGCTTCGGTTTTTCTTCCTCATTTCATCCTAAGGTTCTTTTCCAACATTTTTTGAACCAATTTGAGTCACATGGAAGTTGTAAATTTTCAATTTTCCCCGTTTCCAATTGATTGAGCTTGTAGACCATCTCGATTTAAAATTCAACATTGACCGATTCTTTCCCCAGTTTTCTCATTATCAAAAGATGGGGTTTACACCCAGACCATGTACAGGTACCGTCCCAATACACTACTACGATAGATAGATGGTGGGATGAGTCGTAAGAGTACGGGCATAGGTCAGTGAGAGGCGGGAAGGTGGCTATAACCCAGTGCTTATGACACTAGCTTTGATTGCAAAAAAGGTTCACAAACCCTTCACTCCAGTCCCTGTCTAGTACTGTCCAACATGGCAATGCATTCCAGGGTGCTTTACAATTCATACATGGGGCCCAAGTAGCCCACTTGTGTGTGGGCCTAAGAGCCCAAGGTGTACATGTGAGCGATATGAGTTTCACCAGGACCTAGTGATGCCATGGCATCGAGCTCGAAAGGCGACACATGTGAAGTGCCGGGTGAGGGGGGGGGGTGAGAACTCTAGCACCTCTCACACTTCAGCTCCTGGTCTAGGATGAGGCGAATGACTATCTATTCCCGGTGTATGAGAATACAAGTTAAAGACGAGACCAAGAATACCCAATCGTAAGATTGAGGCGAACCAGATGATCTGAGACTATGTCTTAAGAGTGAGGAAGTAAACCACAAGACTCATATGGGAAGTACGAGCAATTAGATCAGACCTTGTATGCTAGGTGGTTTATGGAAAAGGTTTGGGTCGTGAGCCATGTAATGGCACGACGTCAGCATCCCACGCAATGAACCGTGAGCTCATCCTCTCCCCTAATAATATGTGTTGATTGGCCAAGGAAGCCATCAACAAATGGAAGGGGAAGTCAGAACTGGAATCCCTACTATGAGGTGAGCGCACCTCCATTACGAGGATTTGAATCCCCTATCATATCATGAGTCTATTATTCCCGTGATTTTTATCCCCACATTTCAGGACTCCGTGCGGAACTTATTATCAAAAGTCCAAAATTTTTCGCTGCAGTTTTTATGATTTCACAGTACCGAGCCTTAGTCCCACTGGTGTTACCTTCGTGAAGGTGCTCACCCACCTCTGTAATGTCAGGATGATTAGCGAGGGGTTCATGGATCCTCGACCGAGGGTTTCTGGCTGGGGCATGATAAAATGAGTAAAAACATTGATAGATTTGGTCCCATGGTGGAGCTAGGTGTGCCTTACCACTCGAGGGGCAAAGCCCTCTACAAAGTTGAGAATGGAGTCCATTAAAATTACAACTCCTACTGTGAAGGGGCATGATGTTATGCTCTATAGGGGAATAACCCTGCTTGCATACCTGTATGAGCCACACCTCTTAAGGGTATTCAATTACTTTAAATGTGACAAATGAGGATAGAGAAATCCTTTATAATGAAATCTAACTCAAATTGGAGAACCAAGAAAGAATGAATCTCCCCGACTACGAATGAAACCGAAACACCTCAAGAACTATTATGATTTTATGAGGGTGTTTGGGATACCATCCATGAATATGGGATGAGTACTCTCATAGAGGTGCCCGTAGAGGATCCTTGGGGGTGCTCTATTAGAGAGAGCGCCCATGACAATTGTCACGCCTCGACCTGGTTTGGTCTGAACCATGTGAACAACCCACCACTCCCTTTGGTCTAAGAAGGATCACCCCTTCTCAAGACCGCAAGGACTCATGCATAATCCCTTGTCCTTGGTTTACTGGAATAGCATTATACAAAACTCAATAAATTTAAAAGAATTTTATTTAACATACTTGACTTAGGGTTTATCTTCGAGGATATTTAAGGTTGTCTCCTTTCCTAAAAAGGGTTAGATGGAGGGGGTGAGTCTTCTACAACTCAGTGAGCGTGTATTAGGGTGAGTTTTAAAAACTTTGTTTTTGAAGGATCATCTTAAAAATTTTCTAGTTTAGGTCTTTTAACACTTCCCCTTGCTCGGGTGGTGTTTAAAAAAGATTCACATGCCCTTTATGATAAAAGGTACAAACATTTGCAGATACAGTACTTTGACTGCACCCACTTAGGGATCGGTGCGCCTTTACCGTCCACCCTAATAGAAGACTGACCCCTTCTACCTTGAGTCTGAGTGAATGTTTACACGTCCTACCCTCAGACCAAAATGTACTTCCTGTTTATGATATGAGGATAGAGACATCATCCTGACCCCTCCACGATCTCGATGTGCAAGAAGCTACTCCGAGCTTCATGACTCTCTGGCACAACAAATCTGCCCTTATCGCATCCAGGTCGTCCAATTTCCCTTGGAACCAACACTACCCCGTTTGGGCATCTCGATGGTCCTGTATCATAGTGCATGCACAAACAATAGTCTTAGAATCATTAGCCATTATCTTTATTGCCAACGGTCCAACGACCCCGACACTCGACTTGGCCCGTAGCTGTTTTCTTGACAGGTCCGTCGACTTGGTCTCGGTGAACTGCCACTAGTCCATCAAGCCTTGCTTGTCCTGATTTGATACTATGGTGAATCACAAACAAAAATTGCCAGTTATGAGAAATTTTCATGGCTTTCATCGTTATGCTTGTATGTGGGTTCCAACCCGTGCCCATTAGCCTTGGGCCCATTTCACGAGTTTTTCAAAACTAGGCTTTGGGCTCTATAATTTCAAAATTGAGGCTTCTGGCTTGTTGGAGCTATCTTAGCTCTCATAAAAAAAGTCTCCCTAATATTTTAAGCATTTGTACACAATCAGGGGAGATCATTTCTAGAAAAATAGTTTTAAGCTTAAAATGTACTCATCATCCTAATCAGTTATGATGATGGAAAATCCCACGCTTGGTGGTTTTTCATTTTAGCAAAAGTGGTTATCACCCCAATCGGGCATGATGTTTAAAATGTCTCACTCATAATCGATGGCTTATAAAATTCAAATTGGTGAATTGGATAAAAAATAAATTTAGATGAATATAGAAATTTTTAATTTTGAAAAACTCAGTTGAATCAGGCATGAATTGGTCTGTTTAAGCATTGAACCCGGTTTGGACTGGTCTGGTTAGGTTCGGAGCAGTGTCGTCTTCGTCCTTTAGATGACAACACTGTTCACTCGCTGAAAAATCAAACCAACACTGGTGAAGAGGAAGCGTTTCTGTTCAGTATGTTTTAGGCCATCAATTACTATTATAAAGGTCCAAACGGATGGCCGACGAGTCCCTAAGCTCCCTATATAAAGAGCCTCTCTCCATTCATCATCTCTACACCTGAAAACCTCACTATCTCTCAGCTACTTAGTTTTCCAGTGAAGCTCGAATTAGAGTTCCGATATAGGGTCTTTTTTGAGCTAAAGAAGGCATGGTTGGGTTCCTTAGTCTCGGGGAGAAGTTAGCTACATGGTGGTAATCTCCAATTTCTCTGAGGATCAGCGAAGAAGCATTGGAGTGATCGAAGAGTGAAGTAGCTCCAACATACCGAAGCTGCCTTGTTTTTGTCGTGCTGAAATCAACCAGTTTGAGCCCTCCCCAGGCCAAACCAAGCTCTCCCAACACCTCCTACGGCCGAATTAGTATAGAAAGGTAAGCTAATTTGGCTCCCCTCTATATATTCCGATCGGTGCTAGAGAGAACCGACATATTTTGAATGACTAAATTCTCACTCAATTCAGCATCAATTGATGCAAATCTTGATTCTAAGAGGAACATCAGGATGAGAGCTATCTACCCAAATCGAAAGCTCGGGCCGTTGTGGTCCCGACGGTAAACATTTGAAGCTCTCTCTCTCTACGTTCAATTTTCTGGCGATGCTCCGTTTGAGGTTGTTCCAAAGTCAAATCATGCAATTCAAAGTGCAATTGAATTGTATGAAGATGTAGGAACTCCAATATGACTTCAATTTCAATAATTAAACTCATTTGTTCAATCAATTTGATGAAATGAAATTCGGCTGTGATGGGAAGTTGAAATTGGGGATTTAAAAAATTAAAGGGACTAAATTGCAATTTCATAAAATTGAGGAACAATTGGCCATGATAAAGATGTTAGAGGTCCAATTAGGCAATTTTTGGAAATTTTGGGGTAAAACTTACCATTTTTTTTGTAAAGGTGGGACAAAATGGTAATTTTAGAAAATTTGAGGGCCAAATTGGGAATTTGGGAAACCTAAACCCCCTATGAAATTTTGAATAAATTGAGGCTCCAAGGTAAATTTTAAATGTTTTGGGATTCAATTTGGGGAAAAATTAGCATTTGGGGCCTAAAGTAAAGGAAAATGAACTTTAGGGACCAAATAGCAAATATTTGAAAAGTTGGGAAGTTTATTCATTCATAATGAGTGAAGGCTATCAAGCAAATAAATAATGAACAAAATGTTCATACTATTTATGAACACGAGGTATCGGGAACACCAACTAAGACAAACCTCGCAAGGAGAGGAAAGTCGATTTAGAGGAAAAACACTACACGATCGGGTGAGTGAGATTTTATATCATACTCGGTTGGGATGATAAGCACCTCGAAATTAAAAACGCACTACTAAGTGGTATTTTAATCATGACAGTTGAGAGAAGTGATATGAAAATTATGCGGAAAAACTACTTACTGATGGTAAGTATATCATACCTGGATGGTGTGATGAACTTCCTAGAAGGAAGTAGAAAACCCGCTTATCAGTTATAAGCGAAGATGTCCTCATACCTGGTTGGTGTGATGGATGAATAAATTTTTTTTTTTTATAATTGCTCTCCCTTGACTGTGTGCCACTGCTTAAACATTTTGGGAGACTTTCTTGATGGGAGTTTGAATAGCTCAGATAGGCCGGAGGCCTCGGTTTTGGATCTTGGGGGCTAATATGCCTAATTTTGAAAATCTCGTATAATGGGCCTTAGGTGAGTTGGCACGAATAGGAGTTCATAAAGAAACATGATTTTAAGCCATGAAAACTTAAATGAATGAACTGTTTGGCCATGTTACCAAGACAAGACCAACATACTTGATTGACTGGTGGTAGTGTGACATGACAGGTCTACGGACCAGTCGAGACAAACAGTTGCACGTTGAATTGAGGGTTGGGGCCGTTGGACTAGTGGCACCACAAATTATATGGCTTATGTGGAAAATTGTTGATTAATCCATGCATTGAGATATATGACCTTCAAGACATCCAAGAGGGGTAGTGATGTGTCCTAGGGCTATTGGACGACATTGTGGAGATAAGTGTAGTTAGTTGTGCCAATAGTCTTGGAAACTCGATGTAGATTCATGTGCATGAGACCGGGGTGGGGTCGGGATGAGGTCTCTGTCTTCATATGGACACGAAGTTTTATTTACGAGATTGAGCTTCGGGTGTCACGTACATTCACTCATGCTAAGGGTAGAATTGGACGTGCTTCAATCTAGGTGGCTGGTAAAGTCGCACCGACATCACAAGTGGGTACAATGGACGTTTTGGCCTACAAATGTGTGTTCCCATCTTGATGAAGGGCGTGTGTTCTTTGATAAACACACCAATATTGATTGAGGATTGAGAAATGGCTATAGAAACCGAGATTTCAAGAATGAGATATTTTAAAGAAATTAAGGAGTCTGACACACTCCAATAAAAAAAACTATTTTATTAAAACTTCATTTTTAAAAATACCCATTCACTAAGTTGTAGAAACTCACCCACCCTTTTTATCCCTTTTTACGAAATAGAAAGATGACTAGGGATAACACCAAGCCTTACTCTCTGTCAGGTATACTTAATTTTTTTCTTATGCTTGCATTTTATTTTATATATTTTATTTTGGGGAACAAGATTGAGATTTACGCTTGGCTCCTCATGAATAAAAGAAGGGGGAAACCCCTCTTGAACTAAGAGAGAGGCGGGTTTTTCACGGGGATATGACCAAACCGGGTCAGGACGTGACATTCTATCTCTAGAACCGATGTGCAATGATGGAGGAGGGCCAAGTTGGCTTACCTTTTGTCTTTGAAGAGGTCGTGGGGACTGTGGTAAGGCTTGGTTTGGTCATTAGAGGGATGATTGGTCAAATTCAAGTCGTCCAAGATAAGGTAACTTTGGTTCGATGGAGCGGTTTCACTATTCGATCTCATTAACGCTTCTCCGGTGATCCTTAGGTCTAAGGGAGGTTGTTGTCAGGTAGCTGACTTCCCCCAGAGTTTATAGGACACAACTTTTCCTTTTGAGGCAGAGAAATGTACCCAAGTCGGAGCTCTCATTTGAGCTTCACCGAATAATGGATCACTTTAGAGGAGGAGAGGATTTGAGGTGTGTGGAGGATGAATGGAGAGGAGCTCTTTATATAGTGAGCTTAGGGTCCCTCTACTAGACAAGTTTCCATATTGGTCGAGCTTATTCTCTTTAGAAAATACCCAAATCGAAGGAAATATTCCCTTGCCGGAAAAGGAAGCTTTTTTTGCCATATGAATAATGTTGTCATCCCAAGAAAGAAGACAACACTGTTCTAAACCGGACCGAACCTATCTGACCAGGTTCATTGTTGAAAATTGGCCGGTTCAAGCCCAATTCAACCGGTTTTCCCAAAATTAAAAATTTCTAAATTTGTCTAAATTCATCCTTTGTTTACAACTCCTGTCCAAATATTTATGTTTGACTTTGTCATGCTTAACTAAATGACTCTTTCTTACTTAAGTTACATTTTCCTGGTACTATTGGACCTACTTGTCCCTTACAACATGACATGTTAGAGAACTTGTTTTTGTCCATTATAATTCAAGAATATTTCCTTGATGGTTGTTCTCGACTTCCCAACCTTACGGGGATCGTATAATTTTGTCCATTCCTTTCATCTAGTAGTATTACTCGACTACCTTCAACGTTATCCCATAATACTTTCTACCTTTGGTGTCATATCTTTCATAATCATGTTGGTTTTCCTTATCTATTTGTCCCTTACCAACTTCCTCATTGGGTTTTCCCGGTTCAAACCATTAGTTTTCGGATTTCTTCTTGACTCATCGACAAGCTGGGATTTTGCCTTCCTTATGTCCTGCCATATCTCCAATGGCATTATTTACTCAAGGATCCCTTTCGTCATTCCTTCCTTACTCACTCGTGACCTTTTCAGAGTTTCTTATTCCGAGTTGGTCCCTTTCAGTCTACGTGTAGATTCCTTTGTTTGGGGAGTTCCTTTTTTTAATGGTTTCATTCTCTACTATATCCTTTAAAGTAGAGACTTCCACCTTAAGAGCTACACATTTAACCTTCTTACCATTCCTTAAAAGTTTCCTTACCCAATTTACATTAGGGCATTTGCCCACTTTTAATCCTTCATTCTCTTAGAATTTCCATTTCATCCCTTATCCCCTATCCGAGGAACTTCCGATTATCGGATCTTAGTTTGTGTACTCCACACTATGCCCAACCATCCAATCTTTTGGCTCCATTAAGCGAGTGTAGACCTCGATCAGTCTTGATGCTCACGGTGGTTTCCTTTACTCCTCTCGATTGAAGAGCGTACTCTTCCAGGATTCTTCATATATCATTCCCTTTATTTAATTATTATGGGTACTCCTCTCATTCCCACTTGTTACGACATCATTTGATGCTATCTTACTATTTCCTATTCCTTGGGTTTAACTTACTCCTTGGGCTCTCCTAGTATGCTTCCCTTGGTCTTTTCTCCTCAGCATGTACTTCAATTGCAATCTTATCTTCTTATCCAAATTCCATCGGGTCCATCGCCTCTTCATTGAGATATATACTTCCCCTAGGACTTCTTTTCTTGATAGGCTTCTTCCTTTCTCCGCCCTGAAGGGTATTTAACCTTAGAGCAACTTTATGACATCCTTTGCCGCCATCCTTCTTGTGTACCCTTCCTTTGAAATCTTGCGGTATGTCCTTGTACCCTTTCCTTAATCCTACTTGTATCCCATACAAGTTTTCTTCCTTGGGAAGGGTTCAGACATTGTTTGTTCCAAGATTTTTTGTCTCCTTTGTGTGAGGCTTACTTAATCCTCCTCATGGCTTGAGTGTGGTCGCCAATCCATTTTTGACCATTGATTTATTTAAGGATTTTCATCATCCTTCTTTTCCAACATTTGGCCTTTCCACTTCTCCCTGCTTCACTGGGTTTGAGTCTATGATTCTTACGAGTGTCAATTCATTAACAACATCGTCCCTACTACTCTCCTTGTCTAATTGTCTTGAGACATCTCTTGAGTCCACTTGTCCTTAATGCCCATCCTAGTGCCCTTTTTAGGGTTTAGTCTTTACTACTTCCTGGTCCTCCTTAGGGCATCATTTATTCTCCTTGACCATCCCGTTGTTACTAGTTGCTTCCTTTCACTAGGTTTGTCTGTAATCCCTATTCGGCTCCCTTGCTTTTCCCAAGCAAGTCACACATTGCCATCCCAAGACATCCTATTTGTTGTCCAATGCTCAGGGTTTGTCTTCCCTTGTGGAGATGCTTCCTTCTTTGTTCCTAGATGGTTGGTGATTTCTTCATATGGGAGAATTATCTTCATCTATACTCCACTCCGTTTGCAGTTTCTCAAGGTCCTACCTTCGGTCTTTTTTCCTGTTATCCTTCCTCATATAGTTGAAGCACAAGACTATATCATTTATCTGAGAGGCATGGTTTTAGAAATTTGGAGTCCTTTATTAATTGATAAGAGTACAATACTTTTGGGCTTTGTCCCCAAAGAGGGAGATGGTTACAATGAATGGTAAGTACTCTCTACTACACTAGGGTCTTGGCGAGCATTCTCCTTGAAATCTATAGTTGGAACTATAGTTCTTGAGGTGATCTTTCGCCTTCCATCCTTTCAGAATCTTGTAGTTGACGTGTTTCTTAGGAGGTATTGTTCTAATCCATGGGGTGTGGGATAATCCTTCATCTCATGTCCTATTCCACTAGACCTATAACACTTTATCTTAGAACCCGTCCTCAGTAGTGTTGGACACTTTCTTACATAATGTCCCTATTGTCCACACCCGTAACAGGTAATTTCCTTACATGGGCCTGTGTGGTTCCTCCTATGCTTCGAGCATTGGGGAGCCTTTCTAGGGGATTGTTGGTAGTTCTATGCTTTTCCGTTCTTGAGTTCGATCACCTTAATGATTTCTTGTCACATCTTCCTTGCTAAGTAGTTACTCCTAGAGTTCTCCTAGACCCATTAGTCACCTTGTCGATTTTCTTGTTGAGCCTTCTTTTTCCAATAGTTACCCCAAGAGTTCTCCTAGACTCCTTAGTCCCCAGGTTCATTTCCTTATTTGGGATGGGATTCTCCCTAGTTTCCATGGTGTCTAGGGTAACAAAGGTTTGTTTGGTTCAAGCCGATTCAGGTCCGGTTCATCTAAACCGGTTTGGTTTTCACTTTAAGTTCATCATAAAGTCCTTTCTCATGAATTTTGTCACTCTTTAGGTCACTCGAGATTTATAAATTTCCCGGTTTGCCCTTTCTCTAATGGTTGGGGTTCATGAAATGGTTTGGTTTTCTCACCTAGGTTGACCGGTTCTTTCCCCGATTTTCTTATCCTAATTAAGCGGTGTTTACAACTCTCCCCTCCTTTAATCTGCATTTTTCACTTCGGGATAAACTTCCCTTAATGTCAACTTGGACATAATACTTTGGTCGTTCTTTCACTTAGTCCACTTTAAATCGCGTGCTTAAAGAATTTATTTTCCTTTACATTATTTACTGCTTCCATGGAGTTTATCATAACTAGTATGTCTTGCCCACGAGTCCAAAGGTATATCCCTAGATTCACATCTCCTTTTACTTTGAGTATGATTCTTCCCCTTGAGGTTCTTACTCAAAATTTCAAGATTGGGAGTTCCAAGATTCCCAATCGTTCCTTTGTCTAGTTATTCTATTCATCGTTGAAACCCTTGGCTCAATGTTCTTTTCAGCATTACGTACTTGTTTTCACAAGTTTTGATGTTATTATCCCTTCATCTTATTTTGACCCTTCCTTCATCTGTCCTTGATTACAGCTTTGTTCAAAATTATGTTTGACCTTGTCATACTTACTAACTAACTCTTTCTTACTAGAGTCACATTTTACTCAGGACTGTTGGTACTTACAAGTCCCTTACGACATGACATATTCCAGGACATGTCTCTGTCCATTAGACTTCTACAACACCTCATTTAGGGTTGTTCCCAACTTTCCAACCTTTTAGGAATTGTATAACTTCATCCCTCTTTTCATCAGGTAATATCCCTCGACTACCTTTACCATTATCCAATCATCATTCATGCCTTGAAAAAATGCCTTACACAACCGTGTCAACTTTCCTTATCCATTCGTCATTTCCCAACTTCCTTGTTTGGTCTTTCTAGTGCAAATCATTGGATTTCTTGATGAATTACCGATTCATTGGGATTCTTCCATTCTTATGTACTTCTTCATTTCTTGGTATGTCCTTTACTAAAGGATTTTCCTGTTTCTTAATCCAATCCTACTCACTCGTAATTATTTTACGATTCTTTATTCCAAGTTAATCACTTTCGATCTATGTCAATTCCTTTGCTTGGGAAGGATCCCTTCTTTCGGTTTTATTTCTTACTATGTCCCTCACAGTAGAGACGTCCATTTTAGGAGCTACATGCTCAACCTTCTCATCATTCCTTGAAGGGTTCTTTCTTCCTTTCTTCACACCCCTTTCTATGTCAAGGAATTTGCTCACTTCATATCCTTATATATCTACAACTTCTATTTCATCCCTTATTCCTCACTTGAGATATCTTATTCCATGTACTCCACACTATGCTCAGCCGTCCACTCTTTGGGCTCCATTATGCACGTGTGGACAACGACCCATCTTACTATTTGTGGTTTTTCCGCTTAACCACTTCTTATTTGGAGGGCTTACTTTCCCAATGTTTCTCGAACGTTCTTTCCCTTATTTCCTTATTATGGTTAGTCCACTTATGCTCACTTATCATAGCATCTTTTGATGCTAACTTCCTACTAACCCTTTTTGTGGGTTTAACTTATTCCTTTGGTCCTCCTAGTATGCTTCCCTTGGTTCATTCACCTCAACGTGCGCTTCATTTGCAAGTTCATCTCCTTATCCCTCTTCACTTGATTACATTACCTCTTAGTTGGGTTACATATGTCGTTCCAGGGTTTCCTTCCTTAGTAGTACTCTTCCTCTTTCTCCATGAATTCCTTTTTTTTCATTTGCCTTAGGGAGTATCTACCTTTAAATGACATCCTTTGATGCCATATTCTCCTGTTTAGCCTTACTCTTGAAATCTTGCGGGCACATCTTTTGTACTCTATCCTCATCCTCACTTGTACTAGTAGACATCTATATCTTTTAGGGAGATCTCAAATCCTCCTTGTTTCAAGATCTCTTTATCATGTGAGAGGCTTGCCTACTCCTCTCTTAGTTTGAGTTTGGTAGTTATTTTGGCCATTTATCTTTTTAAGGATTTCCTTCATCCTTCTTTTTCCAAATATTTTGCCTTTCCACCTCTCCCTTCTTTGTTCAAGATTAATTTATGATCTTCACGAGTATTGGTTCATTAACTACCTCATTCCTACCATTTCTTTGGTCTAATTATCTTAGGGCAGTTGTTTCTCAAGTCTTCTTGTCCTTAATATCAATCTTACTGCCCATTTTAGGGTGTAGTACTTTCTAATTCCTGGTCTTGCATAGGGCGTCGTTTATTATCCTCAACTATCTTGTGATTAACCCTTGCTTCCTTCTGCTATGTTGGTCTAAAACTTCTATTTGGCTTCACTACTTGTCGTCAAATGCTCGGTTGGTCTTCTCTTGTGGAGGTGCTTCCTTCTTTGCTCCCAAATGGTTGGAAATTACTCCTTAAGGGAAAATTTTCTTTAGCTACACTTTGTTTTGTTTGTGGTTTATCGAGTTTCTACTTTCAGTCCTTTTTTTCCTTCCTGCCACTATGCTAGGATCTTGAAAAACTTCCTCCTAGATGTGGTTGAAATTCTAAGCAAGAGTCATGTTTCTTGGGATGGTATCCTTTCGGATTCCTATAGTTGTGGGGCATTTTTCTTCGAAAGTATTGTTCTAAATTCTTGTGGTGTGGGTTAGTCCTTCACTTCATGTCTCATTTCTTTTACACCTTGTAATAGGTCATTTCTTTGCCTAGTTGTGACTCCAAGAGTTCTCTTAGACTCCTTACCTTGACGGTTTTCTTGTCATGCCTTCTTTGCCGAATAATTTCCTTGATTCAATCATTTATTCGGGATGGGAATCTCCTTGGTCTCTGTGATGTCTAGGGTAACGCAGGTTTGTGTGATTACATTTCTTGGGCATCTTCCTACACCTAATGTCACGCCCCAACCCATTTTGGTTGGATCCCTGTGAACAACCCGCTACTCTCTCGGTTCAAGAGGAGTTTCCCCCTTCTTTTTACTCAAGATGAGCTAGGCATATTTTCAACCTTGTTCCTTGGAAAGACATATCAAGTAAAACGCTAGCTTAAGGGAAATTAAGCATACCTGACAGAGGGTAAAGTTTGGTGTTATTTCTAGTCATTTTCTCTTTTGCTGGAAAGAGATAGAAAAGAGGGCTGAGTTTCTACAACTTAATGAATGGGTGTTTCTAAAAATATGGAGTAAAAGTAAAAAATGTTTTCAAGTTTGGAATGTGCTAGACTCCTTAATTTTCTTTAGATATTCTCTACTTTAGAAGTCTCAGTTTTTAGAAGAATATCCTTCATCATAAAGGTCAATCACACAATCGTAAGCTAGCCCATCTATTGAACCCACTTGTGGCGTCTGAGTGACTTTACCGGCCACCAAGATAGAAGCACGTCCACTTCTACCCTAAGGATGAGTGGATGTATGCTACATCCAACCTGCAATCCTAAATTCAATTCTCTGTGTCCGTATGAGGATAGAGACCTTTTCTTGACCCTACCGTGGTCTCGTACGCTTGAAGCTAAGTTGAGCTTCGCAAGGTCACCTGGTCCGACGAACTGCCCTTATACCCATCAGGTCGTCGAAGGCCCTAGGACACAACACTACCCCTCTTGGGTTTCTTGAAGGTCCCGTACACATAGTGCATGCACAATCAGTATTTTCACATCATTCCATATAATCTGTGGTGCCACTGGTCCAACGGCCCCGACCCTTAACTCAACATGTAGCTATTTATCTTGATGTGATTGTCGACCTGTCATGTTGCATTGCCACTAGTTGACTGAGTATGCTAGTCCTGTCTTGGTACCAAGGCCAAACAATTCATTTATTTAAATTTTTTTGGCATATATCTCTTGTTTGTTTACAAGCTCATGCTCGTGCCCATTGGCCTATGGCCCACTATTCAAGATTTTCAAAATTGGGCATAATAGCCCTCAAGTTACAAAACCAAGGCCTCCGGCCTATAAGAGCTATTCGAGCTCCCATCAAGAATGTCTACCAAATCATTTAAGCTGTGAAACACAGTCAGGGGAGAGCACTTTCGAAAAAATAAATTTTCAACTATCCATCATACCAACCGAGTATGAGGATATCTCTACTGATAACCGATGAACAGGTTTTCCACTTCCTCCTAGGAAGTAGCATCATACCAACCGAGTATGATCTACTTACAATTTGTAAGTAGTTTTTTAGCATCATTTTCACATCACTCATCTAAGTTGTGATGTTTAAAATAACACTATTTAGTGGGTTTTCATTTCGAGGTACTTATCATCCCCAAATGGGTATGATATAAAATCCCACTCACCCAATCATGCAGTGAAATTCCACTTAGTTGGTTTCCATCCCTAGTAAGCTTAACTATAGTTGGCGTTCTCGATGTCTCATTTCCTACATGAAATGAATATAGTTTTTCATTATTCTTTGGCCTAATAGCCCTCATTCGTTCCAAATGAATGAGAAAAACTAACTTTTCCTTTATTTACATTTAGGCCCCTAAAGTTATTATTTTTTTTCTTTAACTTTAAGTCTCAAATGCTAGTTTTTTCTCAAATTGAGTCCCAAAACCTTGACAATTCCTCTTGGGATCTTAATTTGCTCAATTTCATAAAAAAGGGTTTAAGTTTCCCAAATTCACAATTTGACCCCCAAATTTTCCAAAATTACCATTTTGCCCTTCCTTTACAAAAAATGGTAAGTTTTAACCCAAAAATTCTAAAATTTGATCAATTGGTCCTCTAACTTTCTTATCAGACCCAATTGACCCTTAATTTTAGAAAATTGCATTTCATTCCTTCAAAATTTTCAAAAATCCCCAATTTCCCCAAAATTTCCCCCAATTTTAACTCCCTAACACAACCGAATTTGATTTCATCAAATTGACCGATCAAACACTTCTAATTATTGAAATTGAGTTTCTACATGTTCATACAATTCCATAGCACTTTGAATCACAAGTTTTAACGTCAGAACGAGCTCAAACGGAGCTTCTTTGGAAAATAGTGTGTAGAGAGAGAAAGCTTCAATTGCTCACCAGTGAGGGCACAACGGTCTGAGCTTTCTATCTGGGCAGGTAGCTCTCCTCCTGAGGTTCCTCCTAGGATCAAGAATGGCATCAATTGATGTCGAAATGGATTAGAATTCTGTCATTGAAATTCTATCGGCTCTCTCTCTAGCACCGGTCGAAAATTGTAGAGGGGGCCGAATTGGCTTACCTTTTAGTCCTATTTCAGCCGTGGAAGGGATGAGGAAGTGTTGGGAGAGCTTGGTTTGGCCTGAGGAGGGCTCGAATTGGCTGATTTTAGCTCGGCCGAAACAAGGCAACTTCGGTTCACCAGAGTTGCTTCATTGTTCTATCACACCAGTGTTTCTCCGACGACTCTTGGAGCAAACGGAGACTACAGGCGTGTAGTTGACTTCTTCCTAGTTCTAAGGAACCTGACCTCGACTTCTTTGGCTCAAAAATGAGCCTATATCGAAGCTCTGGTTCGAGTTTCACCAAAAAACTAAGCAGTGTAGAGAGAATGGAGTTTTTAGATATGGAGTGGTTGAATGAGGAGGGGGTCTTTATATAGGAAGCTCGAGGACTTCTTGGTCGTTCGATTGGAGCATTAATGGCAGTCATTCCTTGCCTGTAACATATTGAATGAAAATGTTTCTTCTTCGTTGGTGCTGCTTCGATTTTTTGATGAGTGAATAGTGTTGTCATCTAAAAGAAGATGACACTGTTATGAACTGGACTGAACCGGTCCGAACCAGGTTCAAAGCTTAAATCAACCGATTCACCACCAATTTGACCAAGTTTTTTAAATCTAAAAATTTCCAAATACATCTAAATTCATTTTTTATTCAATGGTGCCCTCAAGTCTCAAATTTGAATTTTTTAAGCCACTTAGAAAAGTGACTTTAGCTTCTAGTTCAATTGTGATTCAAACAGGTTGAATCCGGTTCGGGTTCGATTCACCTGAACCGGTTTGGTTTTCATCTCCAATTCATCCTAAATTCCTTTTTCATGACTTTTATGACTCCTTAGGTCACTTAGGGTCCCTAAATTCTCGGTTTGCCCTCTCTCTATGGGTTCTGGTTCATAAATCTGCTCAGTTCTTAAACAGGTTCAATCTGGTTCAGGTCTGGTTCACTCGAACCAATTCAGATTTTCTCTCTCAATTTGTCTGAAAGTGTTTTTCCAAGGTTTATGAACCTTTTTGAATCACTTGAGAGTTGAAATTCCTCCACATTGCCCGTTCCCAAATAAACAGGTTTGTGAACCAGTTTGGTTTCCTCACTCAGTTTGATTGGTTCTTCCATGGTTTTCCTTAACTCCAAGGAGCAGGGTTTACAACTCTCCCCTCCTTTTAGGAGTTTTATCCCCAAAACATATTTCACATTGTTTGCCGTTGGCTTAAACTTTTTATTTTTATGAAATTTTCTTTTTTATCGTCCTACCACCTTCTTGGTTATATTTGTTCATCCCTTTCATTACATATCTAAGATTCTCATTTCATTCCCATCCTTTCCTTGCTCCCTAGAACTCACCTTGACTTAGAATATTTTCCTTGAAGATGTTTGATCATTTCCTTTAGTTACGTCCTTCCTTCCTAAGGCACCATTTCCCATCCCAATCTTCTTTTACCTAAATTTTAGGATTTAAAAATTCCAATCATTTGCTTCCGTGACTTTTTTCGTTTATTGCATTTTCATCCGACATGGATTCCTTCCCCATTCTTTGGTTATCACCTTTAGGCTTGACTTCGTTATGCCTTGCTCACAGACCATTCCTTGCTTGAGTTGTATTTCTTTGAGTCAGTTGGATTTACCTGCCCCTTTACCACATTGCATTTTTCGTGATGTCTTTAACTTTACGTCCATATCATAGTATTCGTTTCTGTACTTCTCATCTTTTCCTAATTTATTTATTCGGTCATTCAACCTTTAAATCCTTAAATTTCCTAATACTTACTAATATATTAAAGTTTTTGATCTTTTACTTCATTCTTCATTCCCACTAATGTCCTTCTCCCTCAAGATCTCTTATATTTCTAAATCCATGCTTGCTATTATCAACTTTCCTCCCACTATTATTCATTCTGAGTTTAGTTCCTTTCTTGCTCGTATGACATCTTCTGATGTCATCATCCTACCTAACCATTACATGGGTTTGACTTATCCCTTGATTTGTTACGATTTCCTTCTCCTTGTACATGTTCCTCTCTTTTCCAGCATTTTCTACTTGAGGATTTATTCTCTTTCTTATTACATTGGTTCCATTTTCTCACCTTGGTATACCAATATCTTCCCAAAACTTCTTTCTCTAATGAGCTTCACATTCTCTTTCCCTTGGTATTTCCTTTTAGTTCTATCATTGAAATCCTTAAATTCCAGAGTGTCTTTTTACCGATATTTTCACGAACTTACTCTTACCTTAGAATCCATGAGTACTTTCTATTGATCCTGCTCCATTCCCACTTGCCTCAGTGCTTGTTTATTCCTTTGAGGTGGGCCTCTCATCCTCATTGTGTCCAAACTTTTTGTACCTTTATATCCATGGTATTCCCCTTTTGGTCTTAGTTAGGGTGTATTCTTTTACTAATCTCCATCTATTATTAGACTTCGTCTACTCGTCCGAATAATTTGGTCCATATAAGTTATTTCCTTATATCAGATTTTCCTAAAGTTTCTATTTGAGTTTCTAGGTCTTCTTATAGTAGATCACACTTGACCTCCCAATACTCTCACTTAGCCATTCGTACTTGTTATTGAGTACCGTATTTCTTCTTCGATTTGTAACCTTTCCTAGATTGTTTGTTTTTACTTGAAAATTTCTCCTTCCTCGCCTCAACTTCCATTTTTTATCTGCCTTCTTGTATCTTCCATTATGGGATTCCCTTTTGTTTAATAAACTTACCACTCTTTAGGAATTTATTCCCTTAAGTCTTCTCTTGACTTAAGGGTCTTGTATGATTCATCTACTCCTATTTCTTTTCCTCTTCATACCTTTGCCTTCCACATATTCCCTTATCCTTTGGAGTTCCCAAGGAACTGTATTTTAGTTACACTTGGACCTTCCTCCATCCTACCTTGGTGGACTTCTATATTTATTACTTTCTTCTCGATTAACTCCTATTCTTCTGGTTCTTATTGGGATGTTCTACTTCTCCTAGTTTTCCTTTATCCTTTATCCTTAGAGCCTAGTTTTAACTTCTTTTCCAAAATTCTTGGATGGTTGCTCCCCCAACCTATTTTTACTTGAACGTTTATTATGATATTCTTTTATCTTAAATTTTACCAAAGAACTCAGAAGTTTTATCAAACTTTTACTTTCATTACTTGAGAAATATTTTATTACCATAATTTGGCTTATTATAGGAACTCTCTACCCACTAATCCCTTGGGGTTATAGGACTAGAGGTAACCCTAGAATGATTATGAGACTCTTGATCAGAAGGCTCTGAGGAACTGATTGGGGTCCATTCACACTCCCTAATAGGATGACTTTCATGTATGGCCTCCATCCATACCACCTTAGTACCTCTACCTCATACTCATAAGTCCACTTCACCCATTGAGAGGGATTGAAGCTAGGTTGAGTGGGTGGAGGTACACATCCCAATGGTTATCCCAAACCTCTTTATTGGTGGGATTTCCTTCTAGTTGTGGTGGGACTGGAGGAGGAGGGGTTGGACTTATAGGAGGTGATGTTGGTTCCTCTTGTCTGGGAGAAGGGTATATGATGCCTTCTATTTCCAGTAAGGCTCCTACTAGTTTTCGATAGTCTTCCGCCATGTCCTTGGACAACCTTTTCTCGCTTTTAGATACTTTTGTACAGCTTCTTCCCTTGGGTTGGATGTCTTTTTCAAGATTATGGGTGGAGGACTGGATTTCACCGCAAATTTCCTAGGGACTATCCTTCCTACACGATAGTTTAGAGTTTGGTTAATGTCAGTGCATAATATTGATAATGTTTCAAGGGAACTAGGCTTTGATACCACTCTAGTTGTCATGCCCCAACCCGTTTTGGTTGGATACCCGTGAACAACCTGCCGCTCTCTCGATTCAAGAGGAGTTTCCCCCTCCTTTTACTTGGGATGAGCCAGGCGTATTTTTGACCTTATTCCGTGTAAAGACATATATCAAGTAAAATGCAAACTTAGGGGAAATTAAGCATGCATGACAGAGGGTAAGGTTCAGTGTTATTCCTAGTCATTTTCTCTTTTTTTGAAAAGGGATAGAAAAGAGGGGTGAGTTTCTATAACTTAATGAATGGGTGTTTCTAAAAAAATGGAGTAAAAGAAAAAAATGTTTTCAAGTTTGGAGTGTGCCAGACTCCTTAATTTCCTTTAGATTTTCTCTACTTTAAAATTTTTGGGTTTTTAGAAAAACATCCTTCATCATGAAGCTCAATCACACAATCGCAAGTCAGCCCGTCCACTGAACCCACCTGTGGCATCGAAGCGACTTTACTGGCCACCTAGATAGAAGCACATCCACTTCTACCCTAAGAATGAGTGGATGTAAGCGACATCTGACCCTCAATCCCAAAATCAATTCTCCGTGTCCAAATGAGGATAGAGACCTCATCCCAATCCCACCCCAGTCTAGTGCGCTTGAAGCAACGTTGAGCTTCACAAGGTCACCTTGTTCAACGAACTGCCCTTATACCCACCACGTTGTCGAGGTCCCTAGGACACATCATTACCACTCTTGGGCATCTTGAAGGACCTGTACACATAGTGAATGCACAATCAGTATTTTCACATCATGCCATATAATATGAGGTGTCAAAGATCTAACGACCATGACCCTCAACTCAACCTAGAGCTGCTTGTTTTGACTAGTTTGTCGACCTGTCATGTCGCACTACCGCTAGTTGACTAAATATCTCAGTCCTATTTTGGTACCATGGCCAAACAATTAATTTATTGAAAGTTTTATGGCATATATCCCATGTTTGTTTTCGAGCTCCTACTCGTGCCCATTTGCCTATGGCCCACTATTCGAGATTTTCAAAACTAAGCCTAATATGTCATGCCCCGACCCGGTTTAGTCGGATCCTTGTGAACAACCCGCCACTCTCCCGATTTATTAAAGGGTTTCCCCTTTTTATAAGCCATAAAGAGTAAGGCATCCTTTAAACCTGCACCATTTCCTAGAATAGCATAATCAAAACTGCATGAAATTTTAAACTTTACTTACCTGTCTTACAGGCATCTTAGTTGATTGTCTTTCAGGGTAGGCTTTCCGGGATTTCATGAAAGGGATATAAGGGAAGGGGATGAGTACAACTACTTAGTGAATGGGTTTTCAAAGGTCTACTTTTAACTTTTAAGAAAAACATTTATATGGAGTGTGTCAAACTCCTTTCTTTTCAAAACTCCCTTCATTTAAAATTTCTCTCGGGTTTTTCCATTATTTCATAGTTACCGGTGTGTCATCACCCAACACGCATCCTTCATCATGAATGTTACACACATCGCAAGTCAGTATCACTACTAAACCCGCTAGTGGATTCGGAGCGACTTTTCCTGCCACTCGAATAGAAGCACGACCACTTCTACCATGAGAATGAGTGGATGTTCGCAACATCCGACCCTTAATCCCAAAATCACTTCTTCGTGTCCTTATGAGGACAGAGACCTCATCCTGTCCTACCCGGTCTCATGCGCTTGGTGCTACTCCAAATTTCGCACAGACGCCTGGAACGACGATCTGCCCTTATACTCATCAGGTCGTCCAGGGCCCTTAGGATGCATCACTACCCCTCATGGGTGCCTTGATGATCACGTACTCATAGTGCATGCACAAACAATGTTTTCTTATGAAGCCATGTCATATGTGGTGCCACTAGTCCAATGGCTCCGACTCTCAACTCAACTTGGAGTTGTTTGTACTGGTCCATCGACCTGTCATGTCGCACTGCCGCTAGTTGACTGAGCATGTCGGTCCTATCTTGGTACCATGGCCAAATAATTCACTTATTAAGTTTTATGGGACATATATCATGTTCATTTACGAGCTCCTGCTTGTGCCAACTGGCCTTGGGCCCACTGTACGAGATTTTCAAAATCTGGGCATTTTAACCCTCAAGTTCCAAAACCGAGGCCCCCGACCTATAAGAGATATTCGAGCTCCCATCAAGAAGGTCTCCCAAATAGTTTAAGCATTGTCACACAGTCAGGGGAGAACACTTCCGACAAAATAGGTTTTTACTGTCCATTATACTGACCAGTATAAGGACATCTCTGTTCATAACCGATGAACGAGTTTTCAACTTACTTCGAGGAAGTCTCATCATACCAACCGGGTATGATCTACTTACAACTGATAAGTAGTTTTTCTGCATAATTTTTACATCACTTTCTCTAAGTGGTGATTATTAAAATACCACTAAACAGTGGATTTTTATACCGATGTACGTATCATCCCCTACCGGGTATAGTATAAAATTTTCACTCACAACCGGTAAGTGGTTTTTATCTTTAAGTTGTGCTCATCATCCCAACCGGGTATGATGTTAGTAAACCCACTCACCCGTTAACGTAGTAAATTCCACTAGACCGGTTCTTTGTATTCACACGAGCTCGTCTATGTTGACGTTACCGGTATTTTGCGTTCCTACACGATATAAACATCCTTGTTCATTGTTACTCAGCATAACAACCTTCATTCATTTCCAATGAATGAGAAAACCCAAACTTTTAGTTATTTGCAATTAGGTCCCTAAAGTTATTTCTCTTTAACTTTAAGTTCCTAATGTCAATTTTTCCTCAAATTGAGTCCCGTAACTTTTAAAATTTATCTTGGAACCTCAATTTATTCAATTTCACCAAAAATGGGTTTAATTTCCCAAATTTCCAATTTAGTCCCCCAATTTTTCCAAAATTACCATTTTGCCCTTCCTTTACAAAAATGGTATGTTTTGCCCCAAAAATTCCAAAATTCCTCAATTGGTCCTCCAACATTATTTTCATGACAAATTAACCCTCAATTTCATAAAATTGCATTTTGGTCCTTTGAATTTTGAAAATCCACAATTTTCCCCAATTTTAACTTCTTAGCATAGCCGAATTTGATTTCATCAAATTGACCGATTAAACACATCTAATTCTTGAAATTGAAGTTAAAATTAGTTCATTCATCTTCTTACGATTCAATAGCACTTTGAATCGTAAGTTTTGACATCGGAACAAGCTCAAACGGAGGTTCGCCGAAAAATAAACTGTAAAGAGAGAAAGCTTCGATTACTCACCGATGATGGCACGACAGTCCGAGCTTTCAATTTGGGCAGATAGCTCTCATCCTGAGGTTTATCCTAGGATCAAGAATCACATCAATTGACATCAAATTGAGTTGGAATTTAATCATTGAAATTTTATTGGTTCTCTCTCTAGCACCGACCGAAAATTGTAGAGAGGAGCCGAATTGGCTTACCTTTCAGTTCTAATTCAGCCGTGGGAGGGCTGAGGAAGTGTTGGGAGGGCTTGTTTTGGTCCCAAGAGGTCACCCATCTTCAAACTACTCTTAGGCAAGCACACTTAACTTTAGAGTTCTTATGGACTCTTGTTCACCTAAACCAATTTGGTTTTTCTCTTCTAATTTGTCTTAAGTTTCTTTTCCAAGTTTAAATTGCTTGTTCCCAAATGAATGTGTTTGCAAACTGGCTCGGTTTTCTTACTCGATTTGACCGGTTCTTTTCCCAGTTTTCCTTAACTCAAAAGTGGAGGGTTTACAACTCTCCCCTCCTTTTAGGAGTTTTGTCCCCAAAACTTAACCAATATATTCCACATCGGGAATAATTTCCCTTAATGTCAACTTAGGTTTTCTTGACATGTTAACACTTTGTTTGGTCTTTCGCTTAGTCCTCGTAATCATTTATCTAAGGAATTTCTTTTCATTTATCATGCTTACTCCTTCCATGCAGTTATAATAACGAGGCATGTATGACTCATTAATCCTAATGTATATTCTTATGTTTGCATCTCCCTTTATTTAGGATAAGGTTCTTCCTTTTTGGGATTTTACTCAAGATTTCAGGATTGGGAGTTCCAAGGTGCCCAATCATTCCATTATCTAATTATTCTCTTCATCATTGAAACCCCTAGCTCAACGTTCTTTCGAGCATTACATACTTGTTTTCACAAGTTTTTGTGTTATTATTCTTTCGTCCCAATTTGACCCATCCTTCATCCATCATTGACTCCTTCTTACTCGAGTTACATTTTACTCGGCATTGTTGGTGCTTATATGTCCCATATGATATGACATAGTTCTGAACCCGTCTCAGTCCATCAGACTCCTACAACACCTCTTTTAGGGTTGTATCCAACTTTCTAGCCTTCTAGGGATTGTATAATTTCATCCTTCCTTTCATCAGGTAGTATTTCTCAACTAACTTTACTATTATCTAATTATCATTCGTATCTTGACAACATGTCTTACATAACTGTGTCGATTTTCCTTACCCACTCATCCTTTCCCAACTTCTTTATTGGGTCTTTATGGTGCCAATTATTTGGTTTCCCAATAGTTTACCAACAAACTGGGATTCTTTCCTTCTTAAGTCCTTGGCATTCCTTATTCAAGGGTTTTTCCTTTTTCCTTAATCCACTTTTACTTACTCATAATCACTTCATGATTCTTCATTCTACAATAATTGCTTTCGATCTATGTGTCGATTACTTTGCTTGGGAAGGTTCCCTCCTTCCAGTTTTGTCTCTACTATGTCCCTTACAATAGAGATTTCCATCTTAGGAGTTACATGCTCAACCTACTTATCATTCATTGTATGGTTCTTTCTCCCTTTCTTCACACCCTTATCTATGTTAGGGCATCTGTTTGTTTTGGATCCTTCTCTATCCACAACTTTTGCTTTATCCCTTATTTCTTAGATGTGATACTTCCGATTATTGGTTTTATTCCATGCATTCCACCCTATGCTCAGTCGTCCACTCTTTAAGCTTCATATGCGCGTGTGGACTTTGACTCGTCTTACCAATTGTGGTTATTTCTTCTTAGCCACATCTTATTTGGGGGACTTACTTTCACAATGTTTCTCGAACATTCTTTCCTTTATTACCTTAGTATGGGTTGTCCACTCATTCATACTTGTCACAACATCTTTTGGTGCTAATACGTTAGATTAATTCCGTTTAAGGAGGGTTTGCATCCTCCTTGTTTCAAATTCTCCTGTTCGCCCTTCTTGAGGCTCACTTAACCGTCTTAAGTCTATAAACACAGTTTTGGCCATCGATTGCTTTAAGGATTTTCCTTCATTCTTCATTCCCAATGTTTTGGCCTTTTCACTTCTCCCTTCTTTGTTGTGGTTTAAATCCATGGTTCTCTCGAAGACCAGTTCTTTAATGTCTCTTTCTCTTTATTTTTCTAGTTCTATCATCTGGGCAGCTGTATTCATGCCCATCCTATTGTCCATCATAGAGTGTAGTCTTTACTACATCTCATCCTTTCTTAGGATTTTGTTCATTATCTTTGATTGTCCGCCGTTACTAGTTTTCCTCTTTCTACATGGTTCTCCTGTTCCCTCCAAACAAGTCACACTAGACCATTACAATACTTCCTTCCTTGGAAAACATTTCCTAAATATGAGTTGGTTCCATTTCCTCTTAATTGGGATACACATGTCTTTCCGGGGCTTCCTTCCTTGGTAGGATTCTTTGCCTTTTCCCCTGACATTCTTTTCTTACATTTGCTCTAGAGGATTTCTACCCTTAAATGACATCCCTTGATGTTGTCTTCTCCTTTTTACCTTTACTCCTCAAATCTTGTAGGCACATCTTTTATGCTCTATCTGCATCCTTATTCGTACCTAGTACCTGTCTATTTCTTTAGGGAGCGTACAAATCTTCCTTGTTTCAATATCATTGTGTGAAAGGCTTGCCTATTCCTTTCTTGGCTTGAGTTTAGTCATTAATTGGCCTTTGGTCCTTTTAAGGATTTCTTGCATCCTTCTTTTCCCGAGTATTTGACCTTTCCGCCTCTCTCTTCTTTATCAGAACTTACATTATGATTTTTCGCATATTAGCTTGTTAACTGCCCAAGCACTACCATTCCTTTAGTTTAGATTTTTCTTAGGATAGTTTTCTTCTCGAGTACTCCTGTCCTTAACGTCTATCTCACTGACCTTTTTAGGGTGTAGTCCTTTCTACCTCCCGGTCTTCATTAAGCTGTCATTTATTTTCTTTGACTATCTTGTTGTCACAATTTTCTTACTTCTGTTATGTTGTTCTGAATCTCCACTTTGACATCTCTATATTTTCCAAAGGAAGTTGTACCTAACATTCTATCACTTTTCCAAAATAGGTTAGTCTTGACCTCCGGTACATCCTTCCTTCAAGTAGTTTCAAATGAGGGATTGACTCCTTGCACTCCACGTTATGTCCATCTACCAACCAATGATTCCTTCAAGGCACTTGGTTGTATGCATCCCTCGAGAGTTCCCTTTCATAACTTATTCCTTCTCTTCTTCAATCTAACTGTGTCATTCCTTAGAGTTCTGGGGGACATTTTTCTGTGTTTGCCCCTTATGGGAGGGTTCTAAGTATGCTTCTCATGTACCTTATCCCTATTCATGAGGTATCCTTCTCGGTTTGACCTTCTTAAGAAGTTTTTGCATTCACCTTGTCATTTCTTGACCTATTGGTGAACCGTTTAAGTAACCCGCTCCATGGTATCGGTCTCCAATCCTTCATATCCTTCATGATCCTTGAGGAGGTATTGCCTCGAATCTATGAGGTTTGTAACACCCCTTCCTTCCTTATACTTATACTAGTCCGTCTTAGTACTTGTCCTTAATAGTGTCGAGCACTTTCTCGAGTAGCATTCCAATTGTCCTCACCTTGTAACATGTCATTTCCTTGCCCAGTAATCACTATCAGAGTTCTCACTCTTTAGTCTTTTGGTTCCTTTCCTTATTTGGGATGGGATTCTCCTCGGTCCCTGGGGTTTGTTTAGTTACTTTTCTTAAGGCAATCTTCCTACAATTGAGACGTAGGCTTACATCCTTATTTAGAGACATGGTTTCAGGAACTTGGAAATTCTTCATTAATGGAGAAGGAGCACAATATGTTAGGGTATTAACCATATTACAAAGGAGTGGTCATGAAATAGGTAGAGGACTACGGGGTGTGTGCTAAGCATCCTCCATGGTAAGGTTTTGAGCCCTAACTGGTCTTCCTGGTCTCAGGCTTGGCTTCCTTTGTATTTGGGGTGTGACCTCAACAAGTCCTTCGGGATTTCTACCATGCCCCAGAAATTTGGGAAACTTCTAGAGTTGTCTTCCTATGAGGACAGGGTGCGGAGCAGAGTCATCCCTAGTTTTCTTGGTTCCTCTCCTCGGAGTCGTCTGAAAATTTTAGGATAAATCCTATTAGTTACAATATTTTCTAGTCTTGATTATGTATTTGAGAAAACAGGCTCTAATACCACTCTAGTTGTCATGCCCCGACTCGGTTTGGTCGGATCCCTGTGAATAACCAACCACTCTACCGATTTATTAAAGGGTTTCCCCTTATTATAAGCCGTAAAGAGGCCTCCTTTAAACCTGCACCATTTCCTGAAATAGCATAATCAAAACTGCATGAAATTTTAAACTTTACATACCTATCTTACAGGATTTCCTGAAAGGGATATAAGGGAGGGGGTGAGTACGACTACTCAGTGAATGGGTTTTCAAAGTTCTACTTTTAACTTTTAACAAAAACATTTATATGGAGTGTGTCAGACTCCTTTCTTTTAAAATATCCCTTCATTTAAAATTTCTCTCGGGTTTTTCCATTATTTCATAGTTACTGGTGTGTCATCACCCAACACACATCCTTCATCATGAAGGTTACACTCATTCGCAAGTCAGTATCACTACTGAACCCGCTAGTGGCTTCAGAGCGACTTTTCCTGCCACCCGGATAAAAGCACGACCACTTCTACCATGAGAATGAGTGGATGTTCGCGACATCCAACCCTCAATCCCGAAATCACTTCTTCGTGTCTATATGAGGATAGAGACCTCATCCTGTCCCCACCCTAGTCTCATGCGCTTGGTGCTACTCCAGATTTCGCACAGATACCTGGAACGACGAACTGCCCTTATAGCCACCAGGTCGTCCAGTGCCCTTAGGACGCATCACTACCCCTCATGGGCATCTTGATGTTCCCGTACTCATAGTGCATGCACAAACACTGTTTTCTTATCAAGCCATGTAATATATGGTGCCATTGGTCCAACGGCCCCGACTCTCAACTCAACCCGCAGTTATTTGTCTTGACTAGTCCATCGACCTATCATGTCGCACTGCCGCTAGTTGACTAAGCATGTCGGTCCTATTTTTGTACCATGGCCAAACAATTCACTTCTTAAGTTTTATGGCACATATATCATGTTCGTTTACGAGCTCCTGCTCGTGCCAACTGTCCTGGGGCCCACTGTACGAGATTTTCAACAAAAACTAGGCATTTTAGCCCTCAAGTTCCAAAATCGAGGCCCCCGGCCTATAAGAGCTATTCAAGCTCCCGTCAAGAAGGTCTCCCAAATAGTTTAAGCATTGGCACATAGTCAGGGGAGAACACTTCCGACAAAATAGGTTTTCACTGTCCATTATACCAGTCGGTATAAGGACATCTCCGTTCATAACCGATGAACGGGTTTTCAACTTCCTTCGAGGAAGTCTCATCATACCAACCGGGTATGATCTACTTACCACTGATAAGTAGTTTTTCTGCATAATTTTCACATCACTTTCTCTAAGTGGTGATGATTGAAATACCACTAAACAGTGGGTTTTTATACCGAGGTACTTATCATCCCCTACCGGGTATGATATAAAATTTTGACTCACAACCAGTAAGTGGTTTTTATCTTTAAGTGGTGCTCATCATTCTAACTGGGTATGATGTTAGTAAACCCACTCACCCGTTAACGCTGTAAATTCCACTAGACCGGCTCTTTGTATTCACGCGAGATCGTCCATGCCGACGTTCCTGGTATTTCACATTCCTACACGATATGAACATTGTTGTTCATTATTACTCTGCCTAACAGCCTTCATTCATTTCCAATGAATGAGAGAACCCAAACTTTTAGTTATTTGTAATTAGATCCCTCAAGTTATTTCTCTTTAACTTTAAGTCCCTAATGTCGGTTTTTCCTCAAATTGAGTCCTGTAACTTTTAAAATTTATCTAGGAACCTCAATTTATTCAATTTTACAAAAAAGGGGTTTAATTTCCCAAATTTCCAATTTGGTCCCCTAATGTTTTTAAAATTACCATTTTGCCCGTCCTTTACAAAAATGGTAAGTTTTGCCCCAAAAATTCCAAAATTCCTCAATTGGTCCTCTAACATTATTTTCATGCCTAATTAACCCTCAATTTCATAAAATTGTATTTTGGTCCTTTGAATTTTGAAAATCCTCAATTTTCCCCAATTTTAACTCCTTAGTACAGCCGAATTTGATTTCATCAAATTGACCTATCAAACAAATCTAATTGTTGGAATTGAGGTTAAAATTAGTTCCTCCATCTTCTTACGATTCAATAGCACTTTGAATCGTAAGTTTTGACGTCGGAACGAGCTCAAAGGGAACTTTGCCGGAAAGCGAACTGTAGAGAGAGAAAGCTTCGATTACTCACCGGTGATGGCACGATTGTCCAAGCTTTTGATTTAGGCAGATAGCTCTCATCCTTAGGTTTATCCTAGAATCAAGAATCACATCAATTGATGTCGAATTGAGTTAGAATTTCATCATTGAAATTCTATCAGTTCTCTCTCTAGCTCCGATTGAAAATTGTAGAGAGGAGCCGAATTGGCTTAACTTTCAGTCCTAATTCGGCCGTGGGAGGGCTGAAGAAGTGTTGGGAGGGCTTGTTTTGGTCTGTGGAGGGCTCAAAATGGCTGATTTCAGCTTGGCTGAAATAGGGCAGCTTCAGTCCGCCAAAGCTGCTTCACCATCATGATGGCGCTTCTCCAGCGATTCTCGGATTGACTAGAGTTTGCTATTAGATAGCTGTCTTCTCCCCAATTCTAAAGAGCCCGACCTCTCCTTCCCAGGTTAAGAAAAATGTTCAAGTCGAAACTCTAACTCAAGCTTCATCAGGAAATGGACCAGTAGAGAGAGAGAGAGAAGTGTTCGGGTGTGAGGAGAACGAATGGGGATGACCTATTTATATAGGTGTAAAATCGTGTATTAAATGGGAGAGATTTATTACTAGTTTTAATATTGCCATAAATTATTAGTATTAATTCCAATAATTTAATTTAGTTATTAATTACAATAATTAAATATATATTAATTTATGGCTAGGTTACAAAAAAAATCATACTTCCCATGAGGTCACCCATCCTCACACTACTCTCAGGCAAGCACGCTTAGCTTTAAAGTTCTTATGGATTCTCATTCACCTAAACCAATTTGGTTTTTCTTTTCTAATTTGTCTTAAGTTTCTTTTTCAAGTTTAATGAACCCTTTGAATCACCCGGAAGTTATAAATTTCCAAATTGCTTGTTCCCAAATGATCGGGTTTTTAAACCGACTCGATTTTCTTACTCGGTTTGACCGGTTCTTTTCTCAATTTTTCTTAACTCAAAAGTGCAGGGTTTACATAATAGCCCTCAAGTTCCAAAACCGAGGTCTCCGACCTATAAGAGTTATTCGAGCTCCCATCAAGAAGCTCTCCCAAATCATTTAAGAAGTGGCACGCAGTCAAGGGAGAGCACTTTTGACAAAATAAAATTTCAACTATCCATCATAGCAATCGAGTATGAGGATATCTCCACTCATAATCGATGAATGGGTTTTCCACTTTCTCCGAGGAAGTTTCTTCATAACAACAAGGTATAATATACTTACATTCAATAATTAGTTTTTCCGCGTCATTTTTACACCACTGCTCTAAGTTGTGATGTTTAAAATACCACTAAGTAGAGGGTTTTTATTTCAAGGTACTTATCATCCCCAAATGGGTATGATATAAAATCGCACTCACCCGATCGTGTAGTGAAATTCCACTTAGTCAGTTTCCATCCCTAGCAAGTTGAACTTTAGCTGGCATTCCCGATGTCTCATTTCCTACATGAAATGAACATAGTTGTTCATTATTCTTAGGTCTAATAGCCCTAATTCATTCCAAATGAATGAGAAAAACCAACTTTTCATTTCTTTGCATTTAGGTCCGTAAAGTTATTATTTTTTTCTTTAATTTTAAGTCTAAAATGCTAGTTTTTCCTCAAATTGAGTCCCAAAACGTTTAAAATTCCTCCTAGGATCTCAATTTGCTCAATTTCAGAAAAAACGGTTCAAGTTTCCCAAATTTTCCAAAATTACCATTTTGCACTTTCTTTACAAAAATGGTAAGTTTTACCCCAAAAATTCTAAAATTGCTCAATTAGCCCTCTAACATTCTTAGCATGCCCAATTGACCCTCAATTTTAGAAAATTACATTTTGGTCCTTCGAATTTTTTGTAAATCCACAATTTCCCCAAAATTTTCCCCAATTTCAACTCTCTAACATAGTCGAATTTGATTTCAACAAATTGACCGATCAAACACTTATAATTGTTGAAATTTAAGTTGAAATTGAGTTTTTACATGTTCATACAATTCCATAGAACTTTGAATCGTAAGTTTTAATGTCGGAACGAGCTTAAATGGAGCTTCACCGGAAAATAGAATGTAGAGAGAGAAAGCTTCAATTGCTCACCAGTGAGGGTGCGGCGGTTTGAGCTTTCTATCTAGGCAGGTAGCTCTCCTCCTAAGGTTAATCCTAGGATCAAGAATGTCATCAATTGATGTCGAATTGGATTAGAATTCTATCATTGAAATTATATCGGCTCTCTCTAGCACAAGTCAGAAATTGTAGAGGGGGCCAAATTGGCTTACCTTTCAGTCCTATTTTGCCCATGGGAGTGCTGAGGAAGTGTTGGGAGAGTTTGGTTTGGCCTGAGGGGGCTCAAATTGGCCGATTTTAGCTCAGCCAAAATAGGGCAGCTTTGGTCCGTCGGAGCTGATTCACTGTTCTATCACACCGACGTTTCTCCGGGAACTCTTGGAATAAACGGGGTCTACAAGTGTGTAGCTAACTTCTTTTGTATTCTAATGAACCTGACCTCGCCTTCTTTGGCTCCGAAATGACCCTATATCGGAGCTCTAATTTGAGATTTGCTGGAAAACTAAGTAGCTGAGAGAGAATGGAGTTTTCAGGTGTGGAGAGGGTGAATGAAGAGGGCATCTTTATATAGGAACCTTGGGTACATCTTGGCCATTTGATTGACGCCTTAATGGCGGTCATTCATTACCTAAAACATATCGAAGGAAATGTTTCTTCTTCACCGGCGCTGCTTTGATTTTCGGCAAGTGAACAATGCTGTCATCTAAAGGAAGAAGACGACACTATTCCGAACCAGACCGTACCGGTCCGAACCGGATTCAAAGCTTAAACTAGCCAGTTCACCCCAAATTTGACCGAATTTTTAAAATCTAAAAATTTTCTAAATTCATCTAAATTCATTTTCTATCCAATGGTGGCCACAAATCTAAAATTTGATTTTTTAAGCCACCTACAAAAATGAATTTAGCATCTGGTTCAATAGTGGGTCTAACTGTGCAAACCGGTTCAATCCAGTTCGGGTCCGGTTCACTTTAACCAGTTTGGTTTTCATCTCCAATTCATCCTAAAGTCCTTTTTCATGACTTTTATGACTCCTTAGGTCACTTAGGATTTCTAAATTTCTCAGTTTGCCCTCTCTTTATGGTTTCCTATTCATAAATCTGCTCAGTTCTTAAACCAGTCCGAGTTTGATTCAACCGAACCGATTCAGTTTTTCTCTCTCAATTTATCCTAACGTATTTTTTCAAGGTTTATGAACCTTTTTGAATCACTTGGGAGTTGAAATTCCTCCACTTTGCCCATTCCCCAATAAACGATTTTGTGAACCAGTTCAGTTTCCTCACTCGATTTTACTGGTTCTTTCCTGGTTTTCCTTAACTCCAAGGAGTGGGGTTTACAGTTGAGGTGCAAGGTCACATTATTTTTTAGAGATATAGTTTTTAGGAACTTGGAGTTCTTTATTGGTGCAGAAGTAGTACAATATGTTGGGGTCTTAGCCCCTTTACAAAAAGTGGTTATGAAATAGATGGGGAGCTATAGGGTTCTTGACAAGTGTCCTCCTTAGTAAGGTTATAAGCCCTTGATGGCATTCCTGGCCTTAGGCTTGGCTCCCTTCGTACTTAGGATTGTGACCTCAACAGGTCCTAGAACCTTCCATCTGAATACTTCCCACAAATATCTCTTGTTTCTTTGAGAATTCTCTAATATTTTAGGCTCATCTTCCTACGGGGAATGTGTGTTGGGTGGTGTTAGTAACGCCAATCCTAGTTTTCTTGGTTACTCTTCTGGGAGCCATCTGAAAATTTTTAAATTTTCTCTTAGTTACTATGTTAAATAGTCTTGATAATGTATTCAAGGAAATAGGCTCTGATACCACTCAAGTTGTCATGCCCCAACCCGATTTGGTCAGATCCCCATTGTCAAGCCGCCACTCTCCCAGTTTGTTGGAGGTTTTCCCCTTGTTTAAACCATGAGGAGTAAAGCTTCCTTTAAACCTGTACTTTTCCTGCAATAACATTAATCAAAACTGCATTAAATTTAAACTTAACATACCAATCTTACAGGTGTAGTTAACTGGAGGTCTCTAGGTAGATTTTCCCTAGGTTACCTGAAAATAGGAATAAGGGAGGGGGTGAGTTCAACAACTTAGTGAATGGGTGTTTAAAACTTGAATTTCAGAAAAATAGTTTGAATAGTAATGTGCCAGACTCCTTAATTTGAATAGTAATGTTAAACAAACTGATTGTGGTTAATGAGAAATAATGATTTTAAAAACCGAGATTTTGAGGACACAGTCAAGGGAGAACACTTTTGACAAAAATTATCTTTCACCTATCCATCACATCAACCGGATATGAGGACATCCCCGCTTATAATCGATGAGCGGGTTTTCTACTTCCTTCCAAGAAGTTCGTCATACCAACCGGGTACGATCTACATACAATCGGTAAGTAGTTTTTTTGCGGAAATTTCCACATCACTCCATCCAGGTGTGATGTTTAAAATTCCACTTAGTAGTAGTGGGTTTTCATTTCCGAGATTCTCATCATCCCAATTAGGTATGATGAAATCCCACTCACATGTGAATGCAGTGAATTTCTCTTAACTAGCTTTTTGCCACCACGCGAGTTTGACTTGGCTGGCATTCTCGGTACTTCGTGTTCCTACACGATATTAACATCCTTGCTCATTATCATTTGGCCTAATAGCTTTCATTCACCACAAATAAATTAAATACCCAAAAATGTCAATTATTTGCAATTAGGTCCCTAAAGTACTTTTTATTTAACTTTAGGTCCCTAATGCAAAATTTTTCACCAAATTGAGTCTCGAAACTTCTTAAATTCACTTAAGAACCTCAATTTATTCAAAATTAAAAAAAAGGGGTTCAAGTTTCCCAAATTTCCAATTTGGTCCCCAACATTTCAAAAATGACCATTTTGCACCTACTTTACAAAAATGGCAAATTTGACCCTAATAATTACAAAAAAATCAACCAATTGGTCCTCCAACATCTTTTTCATGCCCAATTTTCCCTCAATTTTTGAAAATTGCACTTTAGTCCCTCGAATTTTCGATATTCCAATTTCACCAAAAATTTCGCCCAATTTCTCCCTTTCAAACTGACCAAATTTGATTTAATCAAATTGAACAACTAATTGAGGTTAATTATTGAAATTGAAGGTAAAATTGACTTCCAACACTTCCACACGATTCAATAGAACTTTGAATCATGTCATTTGGATCTAAATTGAGCTTAAATGGAGCTTAGTTGGAAAACTAGACTTAGATAGAGAATGTTTCGAAAGCTTACCTTCGGGGGTGCAATGATCAGAGCTTTTGATCTGGGCAGATAGCTCTCATCCTCAGATTTCTCATAGGATCAAGAATCGCATCAATTCATGTCAAATTGAGGGAGAATTTTGTTAGTGAAATTTCACCGGTTCTCACTCTAACACTGATCAGAATTTACAGATGGGAGCCAAATTGGCTTAGATTTTAGCTCTAATTCAGTCGTATGAGGGCTATGGAAGTGTTGGAAGAGCTTGGTTTGGCCTGAGAAGGGTTCAAATTGGCCATTAGGGCAGCTACGGTTTGCCGAAGCTGCTTCACTATTCTATCACGCCGGCGTTTCTCAGGCAACCGTCGAAGTAAATGGAGACTTCCATTGGGCAGCTGACTTCACCCCCAATCTAATGAACCTGACCTCACCTTCTTTGTCTCAAAAAAATACACAAGTCGGAGCTTTGGTTCGAGCTTCACTAGAAAATGGAGCAATAGGAAGAGAGTGGAGTTTTCAGGTGCGTTAAAGATGAATGAGGAGGAGTGTAACCGCGCACTTTTGAGTTAAGAAAAACCGGGAAAGGAACCGGTCAAACCGAGTAAGAAAACCGAGCTGGTTTACATTCGAGAACACGCAATATGGAAATTTACAACTTCCGGGTGATCTAAAGGGTTCATTAAACCTTGGAAAAGAAATTTAAGAAACTTTAGAAAATAAAAACCAAATTGGTTCAGGTGAACTAGATTTCATAAGAACTTCAAAGTTAAGTGTGCTTGCCCGATAGTAGTGTGAGGATGGGTGACCTCTTAGGAAGTATGAATTTTTTTTTGTAACCCGAAATTTCGGTAAAAAATTCTTATGTACGCCTTATCATAAATAACCATAAATTAATATATATTTAATTATTATTATTAATACCAATAATTTAATACCTAAATTAAATTATTGGAATTAATACTAATAATTTATGACAATATCAATACTAGTAATAAATCTCGTCCATTTAATACACGAGTTTTAGGCCTATATAAAGAGGTCATCCCCATTTCATTCTCCTCACACATGAACACTTCTCTCTCTCTCTCTCTATTACTCCATTACCCGGTAAAGCTCGAACCAGAGCTTCGACTTGAACAAATGTCGGGCTCTTTAGAACCGGGGAGAAGACAACTATCTGATAGCAAACTCTAGTCAATTTGAGAATCGTTGGAGAAGCGCCAACATGATGGAATAGTGAAGTTGCCCTATTTCGGCCAAGCTAAAATCGGCCATTTCAAGCCCTCCTCAGGCCAAACCAAGCCCTCCCAACACTTCCTCAGCCTTTCCACGGCCAAATTAGGACCGGAAGGTAAGCCAATTCGGCTCCCCTTTACAATTTTCGATCAATGCTAGAGAGAGAGTCGACTGAATTTCAATGACGAAATTCTAATCCAATTCCGCATCAATTGATGCAATTCTTGAATCTAGGATGAACCTTAGGATGAGACATATCTGCCCAGATTGAAAGCTTGGACCGCCGTGCCTTCACCGGTGAGTAATGGAAGCTTTCTCTCTCTATAGTCTATTTTCCGGCGAAGCTCCGTGCCTTCACCCTCAATTTCAAAGTTTCTTAGAATCGTATGAACATGCAGGAACTCAATTTCAACTCTAATTTCAATAATTAGAAGTGTTTGATCGGTCAATTTGATGAAATCAAATTCGGTTGTGTTGAAAAGATGAAATTAGGGGAAAATTTGGGCATTTTCGAAATTCAAAGGGCCAAAATACATCTTTATGAAATTGAGGGTCAATTGGGCATGAAAATAATGTTGGAGGACCAATTGAGGAATTTTGGAAATTTTGGGGCAAAACTTACCATTTTTGCAAAAGAAGGGCAAAATGGTAATTTTGGAAAAATTGGGGAACCAAATTGGAAATTTGGGAAATTAAACCCCTTTTTGGTGAAATTGAATAAATTGAGGTCCCACGATAAATTTTAAAAGTTATTGGACTCAATTTGAGGAAAAACCGACATTAGGGACTTAAAGTTAAAGAGAAATAACTTTAGGGACCTAATTGCAAATGACTAAAAGTTTGGGTTTTCTCATTCATTGGAAATGATTGAAGGCTGTTATGTCGAGTAATAATGAACAAGGTTGTTCATATCGTGTAGGAACGTGAAATACCGGGAACGCCAGCAAGGATAAGCTCGCGTGAATATAAAGAACCAGTCTAGTGGAATTCACGGTATTAACGGGTGAGTGGGTTTACTAACATCATACCCGGTTGGGATGATGAGCTCAACTTAAAATTTTAAAACCACTTACTAGTTGTGAGTGGAAATTTTATATCATACCCGGTTGGGAATGATAAGTACATCGGTATAAAAACCCACTATTTAGTGGTATTTTAAACATCACTACTTAGAGGAAGTGATGTGAAAATCATGTGGAAAAACTACTTATCAGTTGTAAGTAGATCATACTCGGTTGGTATGATGGGACTTCCTCGAAGGAAGTTGAAAATTCGTTCATCGGTTATGAATGGAGGTGTCCTTATACCGGGCGGTATAATGGATAGAGAAAACATATGTTTTGGCGGAAGTGCTCTCCCCTTGACTGTGTGCCAATGCTTAAACAATTTGGGAGACCTTATCGATGGGAGCTCGAATAGCTCTGATAGGTCGGTGCCTCAGTTTTGGAACTTGGGGGCTAAATGCCCGATTTTGAAAATCTCGTACAGTAGGCCCAAGGCCAATTGGCACGAGCAGGAGCTCATAAATGAAAATGATATATGTGCCATAAAACTTAATGAGTGAATTGTTTGGCCATGGTACCAAGATAGGACCGACATTCTCAGTCAACTAGCGGCAGTGCGACATGACAAGTTGATGGACTAGTCAAAACAAACAGCTGCGGGTTGAGTTGAGAGTCGGGGCTGTTGGACTAGTGGCACCACAAATTACATGGCACTATGAGTACGGGATCATCAAGACGCCCATGAGGGGTAGTGATACGTCCTAAGGGCACTGGACGACCTAGTGGCTATAAGGGTAGTTCGTCATTCCAGGTGTCTGTGCGAAATCTGGTGTAGCACCAAGCGCATGAGATCGGGGTGGGGACGGGATGAGGTCTCTGTCCTCATACGTATATGATGAAGTGATTTCGAGATTGTGGGTCGGATGTCATGTACATCTACTGATTCCCAGGGTAGAAGTGGTCGTACTTCTATCCGGATGGCAGGAAAAGTCGCTCCAAAGCCACTAGCGGGTTCAATAGTGATACTGACTTGCAAATGTGTGTAACCTTCATGATGAAGGATGTGTGTTGGGTGATTATACACCGGTAACTAAGAAATAATGGAAAAACCTAAAATTTTAAATGAAGGGATTTTTGAAAAGAAAGGAGTCTGGCACACTCCATATAAATGTTTTTCTTAAAAGTTAAAAGTAGATCTTCAATAACCCATTCACTGAGTAGTCGTACTCACTCCCTCCCTTATATCCCTTTCAGGAAATTCCAGAAAGCCTACCCTGAAAAACAATCAACTAAGATGCCTATAAGATAGGTATGAAAAGTTCAAAATTTCATGCAGTTTTGATTATGCTATTCCAGGAAATGGTGTAGGTTTAAATAAAGGACGCCTTACTCTTTACGGATTATAATAGGGGAAACCCTTTAATAAACCAGGAGAGTGGCGGGTTGTTCACGGGGATCCGACCAAACCGGGTCGGGGCGTGACAACTAGAGTGGTTTTAGAGCCTGTTTCCTCGAATACATAATCAAAACTATAAAATATTGTAACTAATAGGATTTATCCTAAAATTTTCAGATGGCTCCTAGGAGAGGAACCAAGAAAACTAGGAATGACTCTATTTAACACCTTATCTTTGTAGGAAGACAACCCTAGAAGCTTCCCAAATGCCTAAAGCATGGTAGGAATCTCAAAAGAGCAAATGAGAAAGTATCCAAGAGAATGGTGACAGGACCTATTGAGGTCACAACTCTAAGTATAAAGGAAGCCAAGCGTGAAGCCATAAAATGGGGCATATAACCTTACATAGGAGGATGCTTATCAAGAATCTCATAGCTCCTTAGTTATTTGGTGACCATTTTCTATAATAGGGCCAAAATCCCCAACATACTGTACTAGAAGTACTCCAAATTCCTAAAAGCCCTGTCCCTCAAATGATGTGATCTTCAAGGAAGACTCCAAAAAGAAAAAAAAAAACTCTCACGATATCCAGACTTAAGGACGAAGAAGCACCAAAACTAACAATTCCCAAGAAAATGCCAGGAGGAACCACTTATGTTCATGTAATTACAAGCATGAATGATAGGGACATTGTGTGGAGAAGTGCCCAACCCTACAAAGGATAGGAATCAAGTTAACCTAGAGGGGAATAGGACACGAAGTGAAAAACTGTCCCACATCACTAGGTGTCAGGACAATATTTTCCAAGAATAAACACCCCATAACTATAGGAAATCTGAAAGGATACCATCCCAAGAAACGTGACTCCATTTGCAACCACAGATAAGAGGAAACTCTTCAAAATCTTAGCAAAGTGGTAAGAAGGGAAAAGGGGGAAAGGTAGGATCTCAATAAAACCACAAACGGAATAAAGGATAGCTGAAGAGAATTCCCCCTTTAAGAAGAAAATCCAAACAATTTAGGAGCAAAGAAAGGAGTGCATCTACAAGAGAAGACAAGACGAACATTTGATGACAAATAGGACGTTTTGGGATTACACGAATAAATCACTTTGGAAAAAACAACTATGTTAAATAGGAAGTTTGGACCGACAGGACAAGAGAAAGCAAGTCGTTACAACAAGATAGTCAAAGGGAACAAATGACACCCTAAGGAAGACTAGGAAGTAGAAGGGGCTACACCATTAAAAGGTCAGTGAGATGGACATTAAGGACAAGAGTACTCAAGAAACAATTGCCCTAAGAAACTTAGACCAAAGGAATGGTGGAGGCGAGACAGTTAACAAACTAATACATGGGAAAACCATAATTTGAGTTCCAACAAAGAAGAGAGGGACGAAAAGGCCAAATACTTGGGAAAAGAAGGATGAAAGAAATCCTTAACAGGACCAAAGGCCAAATTAACCAAGAAAAAAAATAATAGACAAGCCTCTCACATAATTATGAAGAAATCTTGAAACAAGGAAGATTTGAACGCTATATAAAGAAATACACTATGAAAGTAAACTTTAGAGGGATGCATACAACTAACTACCCTTGAAGGAATTTTGATGGGTGGATGGACATAATGTGGAGTGCAAGGAACCAACCCTTAATTGGGAAATGTTTCAAAGGAAGGAAGTATCATGATGGCCCAGTGTGACCTACCTGGAGAGAGCAGGAGAACTAAACAATTATTTCAGGAGAACAGAGTAGAAAGAAGAAACGCGTAACAATGGGACAGCCAAAGAGAATAAACAAACCCTAAGAAAGGCTGAGATGTAGTAAAGACTACACTCTATGAAGGACAAAGGATGGGCATGAAGGATGAGTGACACAGCTGCCCAGATGATTGGATCAAAAAAAAATGGAGAGAAGGAGACAGTTGAAGAATTGGTCTTCGAGAGAATCCTGGATTTAAACCACGACAAAGAAGAGAGAAGTGAAAAGGCCAAAACATTGGAAAAAGAAGAATGAAGGAAAATCCTTAAAGAAATTAATGACCAAAATCGGATTTCTAGTTTATAGTCTTGAGACGGTTAAGTGAGCTTCACGAAGGATGAACAAAAGATTTTGAAACAAGAAGGATGTGAACCCTCCTTAAACGGAAATAAGTTAACGGGTTAGCATCAAAAAGATGTTGTGACAAGTATGAATGAGTGGACGACCCATTCTAAGGTAATAAAGTAAAGAATGTTCGAGAAACATTGGGAAAGTAAGTCCTCCAAATAAGATGTGGCTAAGGAGGAATAACCGCAATTGGTAAGACGGGTCATAGTCCACACGTGCATATGAAGCTTAAAGAGTGGACGACCGAGCATAGGGTGGAATGCACGGAATAAAACCAATAATCGGAAGTATCCCATCTAAGAAATAAGGGATAAAACAAAAGTTGTGGATAGAAAAGGATCCAAACCAAACAGATGCCGTAACATAGATAAGGGTGTGAAGAAAGAGAGAAAGAACCATACAATGAATGATAAGGAGGTTGGGCATGTAACTCGTAAGATGGAAATCTCTATTGTAAGGGACATAGTAGAGAACAAAACCGGAAGGAGGGAACCTTCCCAAGCAAAGTAATCGACACATAGATCGAAAGCAATTATTATAGAATGAAGAATCATGAAGTGATTATGAGTAAGTAAAAGTGGATTAAGGAAAAAGGAAAAACCCTTGAATAAGGAATGCCAAGGACTTAAGAAGGAAAGAATCCCAGTTTGTTGGTAAACTATTGGGAAACCAAATAATTGGCACTAGAAAGACCCAATAAAGAAGTTGGGAAAGGATGAGTGGGTAAGGAAAACCGACACAGTTATGTAAGACATGTTGTCAAGATACGAATGATAATTAGATAATAGTAAAGTTAGTTGAGAAATACTACCCGATGAAAGGAGTGATGAAATTATACAGTCCCTGGAAGGCTGGAAAGTTGGAAACAACCCTTAAAGAGGTGTTGTAGGAGTCTGATGGACTGAGACAGGTTCAGAACTATGTCATATCATATGGGACATATAAGCACCAATAATGCCGAGTAAAATGTAACTCGAGTAAGAAGGAGTTAGTTGGTAAACATAACAAGGTTAAATATAAATTTGACCGAAGTTGTAATCAATGACGGATGAAGGATGGGTTAAATTAGGATGAAAGAATAATAACACAAAAACATGTGAAAACAAGTTTGTAATGCTTGAAAGAACATCGAGCTAGGGGTTTCAACGATGAAGAGAATAACTAGACAAAGGAACGATTGGGCATCTTGGAACTCCCAATCCTGAAATCTTAAGTAAAATCCCCAAAAGGAAGAACCTTATCTTAAATAAAGAGAGATGTGAACCTAAGAATATACATTTGGATTAATGAGCCACACATGCCTCATTATTATAACACCATGGAAGGAGTAAGCATGATAAATGAACATAAATTCCTTAGACGAATGGTTACGGGGACTAAGCGAAAGAGCAATCAAAGTGTTAGTATGTCAAGAAAACCCAAGTTGATATTAGGGAAAATTATTCCTGATTTGGAATATATTGGTTAAGTTTTAGGGACAAAACTCCTAAAAGGAGGGGAGAATTGTAAACCCCGCACTTTTGAGTTAAGAAAAATCGGGAAAAGATCCGGTCAAACCGAGTACGAAAACCGAGCCGATTTACATTTGAGAACACCCAATATGGAAATTTACAATTTCTGGGTGATCTAAAGGGTTCATTAAACCTTAGAAAAGAAATTTAAGAAACTTTAGAAAACAAAAACCAAATTGGTTAAGGTGAATTAGATTTCATAAGAACTTCAATGTTAAGTGTGCTTGCTCGAGAGTAGTGTGAGGATAGGTGACCTCCTGGGAAGTATGAATTTTTTTTCGTAACCTTCAATTTCGATTAAAAATTTTTATGTACGCCTTATCATAAATAACCATAAATTAATATATATTTAATTATTGTAATTAATACCAATAATTTAATACCTAAATTAAATTATTGGAATTAATACAAATAATTTAATACCAAAATTAAATTATTGGAATTAATACCAATAATTTATGGCAATATTAATAATAGTAATAAATCTCGCCCATTTAATACACGGGTTTTACGCCTATATAAAGAGGTCATCCCCATTTCATTCTCCTCACACCTTAACAATTCTCTCTCTCTCTCTACTCCTCCATTTACCGGTAAAGCTCGAACCAGAGCTTCGACTTGAATAAAGGTTGGGCAATTAAGAACCGGGGAGAAGACAGCTATCTGATAGCAAACTCCAGTCAATCCGAGAATTGTTGGAGAAGTGCACACATGATGGAATAGTGAAGCAACTCCGGTGGACCGAAGCTGCCCTATTTCAGCCAAGTTGAAATCAGCCATTTCAAGCCCTCCTCAGGCCAAACCAAGCCCTCCCAACACTTCCTCAGCCTTTCCACGGCCGAATTAGGACCGAAAGGTAAGCCAATTCGGCTCCCCTTTACAATTTTCGATCGGTGCTAGTGAGAGAGTCGATCGAATTTCAATGATGAAATTCTAATCCAATTCCATATCAATTAATGCAATTCTTGAATCTAGGATGAACCTTAGGATGAGACCTATCTGCCCAGATTGAAAGCTTGGACCGCCATGCTTTCACCGGTGAGTAATGGAAGCTTTCTCTCTATATAGTCTGTTTTCTGGCGAAGCTCCGTTTGAGCTTGTTCTGGCATTAAAATCTACGATTCAAAGTTTCTTAGAATCGTATGAACATGTAGGAACTCAATTTCAACTTTAATTTCAATAATTAGAAGTGTTTGATTGGTCAATTTGATGAAATCAAATTCGGTAGTGTTGAAGAGTTGAAATTGGGGGAAATTTTGGGATTTTTGAAATTCAAAGGGCCAAAATACAATTTTATGAAATTGAGGGTTAGTTGGGCATGAAAATAATGTTGGAGGACCAATTGAGGAATTTTGGAAATTTTTGGGCAAAACATACCATTTTTGTAAAAGGAGGGCAAAATGGTAATTTTGGAAAAATTGGGGAACCAAATTGGAAATTTGGGAAATTAAACCCCTTTTTGGTGAAATTGAATAAATTGAGGTACCATGATAAATTTTAAAAGTTACGGGACTCAATTTGAGGAAAAACCGACATTAGGGACTTAAAGAGAAATAACTTTAGGGACCTAATTGCAGATAACTAAAAGTTTGGGTTTTCTCATTCATTGGAAATGAATGAAGGCTGTTATGCCGAGTAATAATGAATAAGGTTGTTCATATCGTGTAGGAACAAGAAATACCGGTAACGCCAGCAAGGACAAGCTCGCGTGAATACAAAGAACCAGTCTATTAGAATTCATGACATTAACGAGTGAGTGGGTTTACTAACATCATACCCGGTTGGGATGATGAGCTCAACTTAAAATTTTAAAACCACTTACTGGTTGTAAGTGAAAATTTTATATCATACCTGGTTGGGAATGATAAGTACCTCTGTATGAAAACCCACTATTTAGTGGTATTTTAAACATCACTACTTAGAGGAAGTGATGTGAAAATCATGCGGAAAAACTACTTACCGGTTGTAAGTAGATCATACCTGATTGGTATGTTAAGACTTCCTCGAATGAAGTTGAAAACTCGTTCATCGGTTATGAATGGAGGTGTCCTTATACCGGGCGGTATAATGGATAGAGAAAACATATGTTTTGTTAGAAGTGCTCTCCCCTGACTGTGTGCCAATGCTTAAACAATTTGAGAGACCATCTCGATGGGAGCTCAAATAGCTCTGATAGGCTGGGGGCCTCGATTTTGGAACTTTGGGGCTAAATGCCCGATTTTGAAAATCTCGTATAGTGGGCCCAAGGCCAGTTCGCACGAGCAGAAGCTCGTAAATGAACATGATATATGTGCCATAAAACTTAATAAGTGAATTGTTTGGCTATGGTACTAAGATAGGACTGATATGCCCAGTCAACTAGCGGTAGTGCGACATTATAGGTCGATGGACTAGTCAAGACAAACAGCGGTGGGTTGAGTTGATAGTCGGGGCCGTGGGACTAGTGGCACCACAGTTTACATGGCAATATAAGAAAACATTGTTTGTGCATGCACTGTGAGTATGGGATCATCAAGATACCCATGAGGGGTAGTGATGCGTCCTAAGGGCACTAGACGACCTGGTGGCTATAAGGGTAGTTCGTCGTTCCAGGTATCTGTGTGAAATCTGGAGTAGCACCGAGCGCATGAGACCGGGGTGGGGACAGGATGAGGTCTCTGTCCTCATACGTATACAATGAAGTGATTTTGGGATTGTGGGTCAGATGTCGCGTACATCCACTCATTCCCAGGGTAGAAGTGGTCGTACTTCTATCCGGGTGGTAGGAAAAGTCGCTCCGAAGCCACTAGCGGGTTCAGTAGTGATACTGACTTGCGAATGTGTGTAACCTTCATGATGAAGGATGTGTGTTGGGTGATAACACACCGGTAACTAAGAAATAATGGAAAAAGCCAAATTTTTAAATGAAGTGATTTTTGAAAAGAAAGGAGTCTGACACACTCCATATAAATGTTTTTCTTAAAAGTTAAAAGTAAACCTTTGAAAACCCATTCACTGAGTAGTTGTACTCACTCCCTCCCTTATATCCCTTTCAGGAAATCCCGGAAAGCCTACCCTAAAAGACAATCAACTAAGATGCCTGTAAGATAGGTATAAAAAGTTCAAAATTTCATGTAGTTTTGATTATGCTTTTCTAGGAAATGGTGCAGGTTTAAAGGACGCCTTACTCTTTACGGATTATAATAAAGGGAAACCCTTTAATAAACCGGGAGAGTGGCGAGTTGTTCATAGGGATCCGACCAAACTGGGTCAGGGCGTGACAAGGAGCTCTTTATATAAAAAGCTCGTGGACTTCTTGGTCATCTAATTGGTGCATTTGTGACATTTATTCATTCCCAAAAACTTCCTAGCCGAAGACTTTTCATCTTCACCGGCGGTGCTCAATTTTCCAATTAGTGAACAGTGCTGTCATCTAAAGGAAGAAGACGATACTGTAACGAACTGGACCGTACCGGTCCGAACCAAGTTCAATGCTTAAACCGTCTGGTTCAAGACTGATTGAACCAATTTTTTCAAAATTAAAAATTTCTAATTTCATACTCTATTCAATGGTTTCTTCAATTCTCCAATTTGAATTTTCTAAGCCACCTAGAAAAAAGAATTTAGAAATAGGTTCAATAGTGGTTCAAACCAGTTCAATCTGGTTCAGGTCCAGTTCTACTAAACTGTTTGGTTTTCACTTCCAATTCATCATGAAGTCCTTTCTCATGACTTTTGTCACTGTTTAGGTCACTCAGGATTTATAAATTTCCCTGTTTGCCCTTTCTCTAACGGTTGGGGTTTGTGAACCGGTTCGGTTTTCTCACCTGGATGACTAGTTATTTCCTCAGTTTTCTTTCCCTAAAGGAGTGGGGTTTACATAGAAGATTCTCTCTCAATATCCGCAAGTGCTTATTGGACTTCTTATCCAAGAACTTCCCAATTTACGTGATCTCCTTCAAGTATTTTGTACTGCACCTTATACTTTGTTAAGCTTGGATGCGCTAATCCAACTTCTTTACATCTATTTATGGACTAAGGTCTACTACTTTTCCTTCTTGTCCCTAGGGCTTCAAACTCTCGACCCATCTAATTGTTATGGCACCCCTTACTACCACCTCCATGTTTTCCATTTCCTTGGGAATAATCCCTCTTTGAACCTTGCGAGTACATACATCCCCATACTTGGTCCCTCTTTCCTTGCTGACGTTTTCCTAGGATTCTTGACATTTTCTCGGCTTCCTTGACTAGGGGCATCTTATAAGCTAAGTTTTGTCCTTTACATCATAGTTTTTCAAACTTCCAAACTTAGTTCTATTTCCTGGGGTACTTGAGTTCTTTCTATCTTCATATGGATGACTAGTGCTAAGGGTCTTCTAGTCGTGCCATAACTATGGCTTATTACATCAGTCAAATAAAAGATCCTACCCATTACCCATCGACTTAATTCTCATATTGACTATCATGCCCCAACTGATTTGGTTAGATACCCGTGATCAACCTACCACTCCCTTGGTTTAAGAGGGATTTCCCCATCTTTTAATCAAGAAGAGTCAGGTATAAATTCAAACCTGGTTCCCTGGACTAGCATAAATCAATCTAATACAAGCTCAAAAGGGTTTTTAAGCATATCTAACATAGGGAACATCTTCATGTTTTCCTTCATTATATTTCCTTACACTTGAAAAGGGGTAAAAGGGATGGGGTGAGTTCTACAACTCAGTGAGCGGGTGTTGGGAGTAAATTTTCAAAATAGCTTTATCCAAATCATCCAAGGTTATAATTTTCTTTATAAAAATATTTTTCCTAAATTTCGGTTTTCAAAACCTTTTTCCTTTTTTTACATTACGTGTGTTTAGCTCTCTTAGCCCATCCCCTTGCCTCGGGAGGTGTTTACCAAACAAACACATGTCTATCATCATGAAGGGTACACACATTCGCAAGTGCAACCCGTCCATTGCACCCACTTGTGGATCGGAGCATCATTGCCATCCGCCAAGATAGAAGCACGTCCACTTCTACCCTCGGTTTGAGTGGAACATCCCAAATGTCCAACCCTTAGACCCGAATGCCACATCGTGTCTATATGAGGACGGATATCTCATCTTGACCCCACCCCGGTCTCATGCGCAAGAAGCTCATAGGGCTTCATGACTAACTGGCATGACAAACTGCCCTTATCGCCCCCATGTCGTCCAACAGCCCTTGAGACGCATCACTACCCCTTGGGCATCTTCATGGTCTCGTACCATAAGTGCATGCACAAATAAGAGTTTTCCACATATAGCCATTATCTTTGGTGCCAATGGCCCAACGGCCCTGACGCTCAACCCGACCTACAGTTACTGTTTGTCTAGATCAGTCCATCGACCCTACTATTGGTCCTAACTTGGTACCGTGGCAAAGCCATACAAGAAATATCATTAGAAATTTTCATGGCTCTTTCTTAATAAAGTTTCTTTAAGCTTCTGCTCGTGCTTACTAGCCTTGGCCTCACTACACGTGTTTTTTCCAAAACTGGCCATTTAGCCTTATGAGTTCAAAAATTGAAACCCCAAGCTTATCTGATTTGTTCTAGCTCCCGTCAAGAAGGTCTCCCAAATGTTTTAAGCATTGTCACACAATCAATGGAGAACACTTTTCACAAAATTCACTTTTTATCTCATCACACTAACCGGATGTGATGATAACTCTACTTAAAACTGGTAGGTAGGTTTTCTCGTTTCCTTAAGGAAACTCATCATACAAACCGAATATGATCATCTCTACTTATAACTAGTAAGTAGGTTTTATCTGTTAAAGCTAGTGCTCATCATTCCAACTGATATGATGTGTAAATCAGCCCACTCACCTGATGACCATGATGTGTTCCAGTATCTCATGTTACTACACGATTGGTGCATCCTTATCAATTAAGTTTTGGCATGACAACCATCATTTTGGCATGGCATCCATCGTTTTCTCACGTATGAGAGACTAGGCTCAAAATTTTTGGTTTATTGCACTTAGGTCCCTAAAGTTTATTTTCTTTAACATTAGGTCCCTAATGCTAACTTTTACCCAAATGGAGTCCCAAGGCTTCCAAAATTCCCTTTGAGTTCTTAATTTACTCAAAATTGTGTAAGGGGCTCAAGTTTTCCGAATTTCCAATTTGGTCTCCAACTTTTCAAAAATTACAATTTTGCCCATACTTTCATAAAATAACAATTTGACCCCAAATGTTACAAAAATTGACCAATTGGTCCCCCAACATCTTTCTCGTGGCCAATTGGCCTTCAATTTTAGGAAATTACACGGAGGTCCCTTAACTTTTCGAAATCCCCAATTTCTCCCCTCAAACTGACCGACTTTGATTTCTTCAAATTGGCCATTCAATGGGGCTTAATTGCTCCAATTGATGATATGGATCAGTTCCTACACTTCCATACGATTCAATTGAGCTTTGAATTGCATGATTTGGGTCCAAAATGAGCACAAACGGAGCTTCACCAGAAAACTATTCGTATAGAGAGAAAGCTTTGAAAGTTTATCATCGGAGGTGTGGTAGTCTGAGCTCTAAATTGGGGGGAGGTAGCTCTCATCCTGAGGTTCCTTATAGGATTAAGAATTGCTACAATTAACATCCAAATGAGGGTGAATTTGGCTAGTGAAATTCGGCGCTCTCTCTCTCTAACACCGATCTATAACGATCGAGGAGGGCCGAATTGGCTTACCCTTTGGCACTATAGAGGTCGTGTAAGGGTTGTGGAGGTGTCTGGGAGGCTTGGTTTGGCTGGAGGAGGGATGAATTTAATCGAATTTAGCTCATCCAAAATAGGGCAGCTTCGGTCCTTCGGAGCTGCTTCACTCTTTGATTTTGCGGGTGCTTCTCGAGCAGTCCTCGAGTCAAAAGGAGGTTGTTGTCTGGTAGCAGACTTCCTTCGAAGTCTATAGGACCCGACCTTGCCTTCAAAGGCTGAGAAAATGGCCTAAATCAGTGGCTGAGAATGGCGATTTGAGGTGTGTGGTGGATGAATGGAGGGGAGTTATTTAAATAGGGATCTTGAGGATCCTCTGCCTGACCACTTTCAATTTTGGTTGAACTTATCCTTACCCGAAAACTACCTGATTGGAGTTGTTACACCTTCACTGGAGAAGGAATTTTTCTGCATTTATGAACAGTGTTGTCATCCTGAGGAAGAAGATGACACTGTTATGAACCGGACCTAACTGATCCGACTGGGTTCAATGGCGAAAATCAGCCGGTTCAGGCCCAATTCGACCGGTTTTCTCAAAATTAAAAATTTCTCAAAATCAGTTGTTGGGCAGAGGGTTCAGAATTGGCTCAGTTTTCTCTTTTGAAATTACCAGTTTTTCCCAGTTTTCCTACCTTTTAAGGACAAGGTTCTCTCCCCTCCTTTTAGTGGTTTTGTTGACAATACTAAGTCATCAATCATATGCACTGGGAGTGACTTTCCTTGATGTCCTCCTCGGGTTTGCTCAGCATGTTATCACTTTGCTTATTCCTTTCACTTAGTCCTTTAGCCACGTACTTGAGAAGTCTTCCTTCTTTTATATTCTTCTCTCACACTACGGAGTATATCATGATCAGTCGTGTTCAAACTACCCAAGGTACCGCATTAGGTCTACTTCTTCTTATCATCCCTATTTCCCACCATTTCCTTGATTGTTGATGATCTTATTTTGGTCCTTCCTCCATCTTTTGTATATTACAGTTCTGGTTCCATTTCTTAGATTTGACTAAATAACTTGAACTTACTTGGATCACCTTTCTTGGGACTGTTGACACTACATGTTCTTTACAGCATTATATGTTCTAGAATTACCTTTTCCCATTATGGTTCCCGAATGTGTATCCTTGATAACGGTTCATGCCATTCCATCTGTTTAGGAGTTGTATGGCTTCGTTCCTTCCTACTACCTGGTAGTGTTTCACAACTACCTCTTATATTGTCCAATTTTCCTTTAAATCTCGTAACATCATAATTGTGTTGGTTCCCTTTACCTACTCATTCTTTAGCATCCAACTATCGATTTTCCTAATAGCTTAATGAAACATTGGGATCCTTTCTCACTTATGTCCATCCACATTTACCTTGGTGTCTTTTACTCAAGGGCTTTCCTTCCCTCCATCCTTTCTTTCTTGCTTGTGACCGACCATTCACCATTCCTCATTCTAAGTTGACCATTTTTTTTTCATCTACATATTGATTACTTGTTTCAGGGAGGTCTCCCTTTTATGGTTTTCATTCTCTACTATGTCCTTCAAAGTAGAGACTTCCATTTTAGAGTTATACCTTCGATCTTCTTACCATTCCTTGAAGGCTCCTTCCCTTTACATCCGTGCACTCTCTTTATTTTGGGACATTTGCCCATTTTTAATTCTCCTTTGTCTTCAAATTCCTTTATTACCTAATGAACTTCTGATTTTTTGGGTCTAATTTAGTGTATTCTACCCTATGCCCAGCCGTCATCCTTTAGGCTCCATTAAGTGAGCATGGACCACAACAAGTTCTTGATGTCTATAGTCATTTCCATTATCCACTTCTTAATTGGAGGGCTTACTTCTCCCAAGGTTCCTCGTGTAGTCTTTCCTCTATGTCCTTATTATGGGCAATCCATCCTTTTCTTACTTGTATAGCATCTTTCAATGCTATCTTCCTATCTACTTGTTCCTTGGGTTTAACTTACTCTTAGGTTCTAGGTAAACTTCCCTTGTAATTGGTTCTTTATTCCCAACTTGCATTCCATTGGAAACTTTTCCGTTCTATTCCACTTTACTTGGGTTCATTACTTCTTTGATGGAATATGTATGCCTCTTCAGGGCTCTTTTCCTTGGTAGACTTCCTCCTCTTCTCCTAGATTTCCTCTTTCCTTTGTCTTCTTGGGTCTCTATCTTTAAGTCAACCTCCTGACAACATTTGATGTCATCCTCTCCTGCTAACCCTCACTCTGGGAATCTTGCTGGCACATCCCTTATACCTTGTCTTCATTCCATCTTGTACTCACTATAATTTTATTTCTATTAGGGAAGGGTTTTCGATCTCCTTTCTTTCCACCTTTCCCTTCCTTGCGAGAGTTAAAATTTATGGTCTTCTCTTGGTCCAGTTATTTTGACCACAAATGTTTCAAAAATTATCAATTGGTCCCCCAACATCTTTCTCATGGCCAATTGGCCATCAATTTTGAGAAATTATAAAGAGATCCTTCAATTTTTCTCAAATTTCCCCGATTTTTCCCAAAATTTCCCCCAATTTTCCCCTTCTAACTAACCGAATTTGATTTCTTCAAATTAACCATTTAATTGGGATTAATTATTTCAATTGGAGGTTTAAATCAGTTCATACACTTCCATACGATTCAATTGAGCTTTGAATCGCATGAATTGAGTCTAACACAAGCTTAAAAAGAGTTTCACCGGAAAATTGTTCGTAGAGAGAGAATGCTTCAAAAGTTTACCATTGGAGGCATGGCAGTCCGAGCCCTCTATCTGGAAAGGTAGCTCTCATATTAAATCGAGGGAGAATTTCATCAATAAAGGTTAGCACTTTCTCTCTCTAACTCCGACCGGCAATGATAGAGGAGGGCCAAATTGGCTTACCTTTTAGCATTGTTGCGGTTGTGTGAGGGTCGTGGGGTGTAGGACAGGCTTGGTTTGGTTGGAGGATGGCTAAATTAGGCTGAATTCAGCTCGACCAAAATAGGGCAGTTTCAGTCCTTCGGAGCTGCTTCATTGTTTGATTCCATCGGCTCTTCTCAGGCGGTTATCGGGTCGAAAGGAAGTTGCTGTCAGGTGGCTGACTTCCCCTAGAAATTATAGAACTCGACCTTGCATTTTGAGGCTAAGAAAAGTTCTTATATTAGAGCTTTGGTTTGAGCTTCACGGGAAAATGGATCAGTAGAGAGAGAATGGGGGTGTCGGGCTCCTTGAAAGAGGTATAGGTTCTTCCTGCCATAGGGGAGGATATGGCATGCCAGCTAGCTCTCATAATGCCCCACGCAGCTTCCTATAGTCCTCGACCATGTTTTTTAGCACTCTGTTCTCTACTTCCACAAACTGTTGAACGACTATGTTACTAGAGGTAGGAGCCTTTTTCACAATTTCGTGCATGGGTTTGGTTCGCACGGTGAACTTCTTAGGGACTCTTCTTCCTACAGGGTAGTTAAGTTTTAGTTAGTGTCAGGGCAAGTATTGATAATGCTTTCAAGGGAACAAAGCTTTGATACCACTCAAGTTGTTACGCCCTGACCCGGTTTGGTCGAATCCCCATGATTAACCCACTGCTCCCTTAGTTTAAGAGGGATATCCCTTTCTTTTAATCAAGAGGAGCTAGGTGTAAATTCAAACATAGTTCCCTATAATAGAATAAATCAATCTAATTAAAGCTTAAAATAGAGTTTAAGTATACCTGACCGAGGGTACATCTTCACGTTTTCTTTCATTATATTTCCATACGCCTGAAAAGGAGTAAAAGGGAAGGGGTGAGTTCTATAACTTAGTGAGCAGGTGTTAGGCGTAAATTTTCAAAATAGCTTTTTCCAAACCATCCAAGGTCATCATTTTCTTTATAAAAATATTTTTCCAAAATTTCGATTTTCAAAACCTTTTTCCTTTTTCCACAATAGGTGTATTTAGCTCTCTTAGCCCATCCCCTTTCCTCGGGGTACATTTACAAAACAAGCACATGCCCTTCATCAGAAAGGATACACACATTTGTAGGTGCAACTTGCCCACTGCACCCACTTGTGAATAAGAGCATTTTTACTGTCCACCAAGATAGAAGCTCATCCACTTCTACCCTACGTCTGAGTGGAACGTCCTGGATAACCAACCCTTAGACCTGAATGCCACTTCGTATCTTTATGAGGATGGAGACCTCATCTTGACCCCACCCCGATCTCATACGTAAGAAGCTCCCAGAGCTTCATGACTGATTGGCATGACAAGCTGCCCTTATCACCCCCCATGTCGTCCAATAGCCCTTGGGACCCATCACTACCCTTTAGGGCATCTTGATGGTCACGTACCATAAGTGCATGCAGAAACAAGAGTTTTCCACATATAGCCATCACCTTTGGTGCCAACGGTCCAACAGTCCCGATGCTAAACCCCACCTGCAGCTGTTTGTCTAAACCGGTCCGTCAACTTGGCCCTCATTCACTGCCACCAGTCCATCGATCACTGTCGGTCTTGAGTTGGTACCATGGCGAAGTCATACGACCAATTTCATTAGAAATTTTCATGGCTCTTAATAAAGTTTGTTTACGAGCTCCTACTCGTGCCAACTCGCCTTGGGCCCACTGCACATATTTTTCCAAAATCAGGCTTTACTTCTATGAGTTCAAAAACAGAGGCCCCTAGCCTATCTGAGTTGTTCTAGCTCCCGTTAAGAAGGTCTCCAAAATGTTTTAAGCATTGGCACACAGTCAGGGTTGAACATTTCTGACAAAATTCACTTTTTATCTAATCACACCTATCGGGTGTGATGATAACTATACTTACAATTAGTATGTGGGTTTTCTCTTTTCCTCAAGGAAACTCATTATACCAACCAAGTATGGTTATCTCTACTTACAACCAATAAGTAGGTTTTATCTGTTAAAGTTAGTGCTCATCATCCCAACCGTTATGATGCCTAAATCAGCCCACACACCTGATGACCATGACGTGTTCGTCCCTAGTCGGTTTTCCAAGTCCATGCAAGCTTCTCCTTGCCAGCGTTCTGGTTTCTCATGTCCCAACACGATTGCTGCATCTTTATCAATTAAGGTTTTGCATGACAGCCATCGTTTTCTCATGTATGAGTGACTAGGCTTGAAATTGTTGGGTTATTGCACTTAGGTCCCTAAAGTTCATTTTCTTTAACTTTAGGTCCCTAATGCTAACTTTTCCCCAAATTGAGTCTCCAGGCTACCAAAATTCCCTTTGGTTCATCAATTTAATCAAAAATTCTGTAAGGGGCTCAATTTTTCCAAATTTCCAATTTGGTCCCTAAATTTTCAAAAATTACAAATTTGTCCCTACTTTCCAAAAATGACAATTTGACCCTAAATGTTCCAAAATTTTACCAATTGGTCCCCCAACATTTTTCTGATGGCCAATTGGCAGTTCAATTTTGGGAAATTGCAAAGAGGTCCCTCAATTTTTTGAAATCCCCAATTTCCTCCAATTTCTCTCCTTCAAACTAACCGAATTTGATTTCTTCAAATTGGCCATTCAATCAGGTTATATTGCTCCAATTGATGATATGGACCAGTTCCTACACTTCGATTCAATTGATCTTTGAATTGCATGATTTGGGTCCGAACAAGCTCAAATAGAGCTTCGCCACAAAATTGTTCGTAGAGAGAGAAAGCTTCGAAAGTTTACTGTCGGAAGTGCGGTAGTCCAAGCTATTGATTGGGGGAGGTAGCTCTCATCCCGAGATTCCTTCGAGGATCAAGAATTGCTACAATTGAAGTCAAATGAGGGTGAATTTGTTTAGTGAAATTCGGCACTTTCTCTCTCTAACACCAATCTGTAACGTCGGAGGAGGGCCGAATTGGCTAACCTTTTAGCTCTGTTAAGGCCGTGTGAGGGCCATGGAGGTGTATGGGAGGCTCTATTTGTTTGGAGGAAGAATGAATTTGGCTGAATTCAGCTTGTCCAAAATAGGGCAGCTTCGATCGTTCGAAGTTGTTTCATTATTTGATTCCACCTGTGCTTCTCTGGTGGTCCTCGGGTCGAAAAGAGATTGTTGTCAGGTAGCAAACTTCCCCTGGTGTCTATAGGTCGAAAAGGCCTAGGTCGGAGCTTTGTTTTGAGCTTCACCAGAAAATGGAGCAATTGAGAGAGAATGGTGATTTGAGGTCTGTGGATGATGAATGGAGAGGAGCTCTTTATATAGGGAGCTCGGGGACCCTCTACCCGACCACTTTCCATTTTGGTCGAGCTTATCCTTGCCTAAAAATGGTCTCATCAGAGTGGTTACACCATCGTCAGAGAAGGAAGTTTTTTACATTTATGAACAGTGTTGTTATCCTAAGGAAGAATATGACACTATTTCGAACTAGACTAGACCGATCTGACTAGTTCAACTGTGAAAATCGGTCGGTTCAGGCCCAATTCCACTGGTTTTCTAAAAATTAAAAATTTATAAATTAATCAAAATTTATTCTCTATTAAATGGTGGATTTAATTTCCCAATTTGAATATTTTAAACCACCGAGAAAAATGAATTTAGAAATGGGTTCAAAATTGGTTCAAACCGGTTCAATTTGGTTCAAACTGGTTTAGGTCCGGTGTACCCTGAACCAGTCTAGTTTTCTCTTCCCATTTGTCCCAAGGTCCTTTTCCATGATTTTTATAACTCTTTGACTACCTTGGGATTTGTCAATTTACCATTTTACCCTTTTTTTATTGGTTATGGTTTGTTAACTGATTTGGTTTTCTCTTCAGAAATGACTGGTTCTTTTCCGAGTTTACTTATCTTTAAAGGACAGGGTTTACACGTTGCATGCTTGTTGGTCACATTCGCTAACTGGGCATTGACCTAGCAGCGGTCAGTTGATTAGCTCGACCGTTGACCGGTCCGATCCGACCAGGTTTGGTGACCCAAATTTTAAAATCGGTCGATTTAGGACCGATTTTCTGAAATTTAAACATTTCTAAATTCTTCTAAAATCATTTCCTATCCAATGCTGGACTCAATTTCCAAATTTGATATTTTTATGCGTCTTATGAAAATGAGTCTTCGAATAGGTTCTGCAAGGTACATTCTAGTTTAAATCGGTTCAGATCCAACTGGTCTTGTTCTCTCACCTAATTTCCCCTACAGTTCCTTCTCATCATGTTTGGGTTTCTATCGACCACTTGGGGTTTTTATATTTCCCTAGTTTGACATATAGTCGTCCATTTTGGATTGGTTGAGAGCCACTTTTTTACACAAAATTTCTGGGTTCTATAGCCCAGATTTCTTATTTTGTGTGTTTGGGGTTTACAAGGGAGGCCGAGGTCTGGTTAGGAAGAGTCGTGGGAGGGTCGTTTTAATTGTAGGAGGTCTGGGTGGCAGGAGAAGGGCAGAATTTGGCCAAATTAAGCTCGACCAAAATAGGATAGCTTCGGTCCTCTAGAGCTGCTTCACTGTTTGACTTTGTCGGCGCTACTTTGGCGGTCCTCGGGTTGACTGTAGGTTGTTGTCAAGTAGCTAACTTCCCCCGTAGTCTATAGGACCTAACCTTGCCTTTTAAAACTAAGAAAAAGGACTTAATCAGAGCTTTGGTTCAAGTTTCACAAGAATATGGAGCAGTTGAGAGATAATGGTGATTTGAGGTGTGTGAAGTATGAATGTAGAGTAGCTCTTTATATAGGGAGTTCAAGTACCCTCTGCTTGACCACTTTACATTTTGGTTGAGATTATCCTCGCTCAAAAATGACCTGATTGGAGTGGTTACACCATCATCGGAGAAGGAATTTTTATGCATTTATGAACAGTGATGTCATCATGAGGAAGAAGATGACACTTGTAAACCCTGCCCTTTTGAGTTAAGGAAAACCGAGAAAAAGAACCGGTCAAATCGAGAAAGAAAACCTAACTGGTTCACATACCTGATCAATTCGGAATGGGCAATTTGAAAATTTACAACTCCGGGTGATCCAAGGGGTTCATAAAACCTTAAAAAAGAATCTTATGACAAATTGGAAGAGAAAAATCAGACCGGATTAGATGAACCGGATCCAATTGGATTGAACCGATTTATGAACTGAGTTGAGTCATGAACTGGAATCGATAGAGAATGGGTAAACCGAGAAATTTATGGATCCCTTGTGATCAAAAGAGAATTATAAACCTTGGGAAGGAACATAAGAATAAAGTGGGAGAGAAAAACCAGATCGGTTCGAGTGAACCGGACCTGAACTAGATTGAACCGATTTAAGGACTGCATCAGTTTATAAACTAGAATTGATAAAGAGATGGTAAACCGGGAATTTTATGGACCCTAAGTGACCTAAGGAGTCCCAAAAGTCAGGGAAATTGACTTGTGAAGGAATTGGGGATGAAAACCAAATCGATTTAGGTGAACCGAATCCGAACCGGTTTGGACCAGTTTGAACCACTATTGATCCGAATCCTAAATTTGAGATTTGAAGCCACCATTTGATAGAAAATGAATTTAGATGAATTTAGATATTTTTAGATTTGAAAAACTCGGTTGAATGAGGGGTCAACTGGCCGGTTTAAGCTTCAAACCCGGTTCAGACCGGTCCGGTCCGGTATGGAACAATGTCGTCTTCTTCCTTCAGATGACAGCACTGTTCACTCACCAAAAAATTGAAGCAGCGCTGGCAAAGAGGAAACATCTCTATTCAATACATTTCCAGCCATCAATGTCAGTCATAAAGGTGCCAATCGGATGGCCAAGAAGTCCCCGAGCTTCCTATATAAAGACTCTCTCCCCATTCATCCTCTCCACACCTGAAAAGCTCATTCTCTCTCAGTTGCTTAGTTTTCCGGTGAAGCTCGAACCAGAGCTCCGATATAGTGTCTTTTCTGAGCCAAAGAGGGTGAGGTCGGGTTCTTTAGAACCAGGGAGAAGTCAGGTACACACCTGTAGTCTCCATTTGCTACGAGGGTCGCTGGAGAAATATCGGTGGGATGGAACAGTGAAGTAGCTTCGGCGGACGAGGTCGGGTTCTTTAGAACCAGGGAGAAGTCAGGTACACACCTGTAGTCTCTGTTTGCTACGAGGGTCGCTGGAGAAACATCGGTGGGATGGAACAGTGAAGTAGCTTCGGCGGACCAAAGCTGCCATGTTTTGGCCGAGTTAAAATTGGCCATTTCAAGCCCTCCTCAGGCCAAACCAAGCCCTCCCAACACTTCCTCAGCTCTCCCATGGCCGAATTAAGACTAAAAGGTAAGTCAATTCGGCTCCCCTCAGCAATTTCCAGCCAGTGCTAGAGAGAGAACCAATAGAATTTTGATGATGAAATTCTAACTCAATTTGGCATCAATTGATGTGATTCTTGATTGTAGGATGAACTTTAGGACGACAACTATCTGCATAGATTGAAAGCTCGGACCGCTGTGCCCTCACTGGGGAGTAATCGAAGCTTTCTCTCTCTACAATTCATTTTCTGGCGAAGCTCCATTTGAGCTCATCCCGGCATTTAAACTTGCAATTCAAATTGCAAAAGAATTGTATGAACATGTAGAAACTCAATTTCAATGATTGGAAATGTTTGATTGGTCAATTTGATGAAATCAAATTCGGTTATGTTAAAAAGTTGGAATTGGGGGGAAATTGGGGATTTTTGAAAATTCGAAGGATCGAAATCAAATTTCCAAAAATTGAGGGTCAATTGGGCATGATAAAAATGTTAGAGGGCAAATTGAGAAATTTTAGAATTTTTTGGGTAAAATTTACCATTTTTGTAAAGGAAGGGCAAAATGGTAATTTTGGAAAACTTGGGGGACCAAATTGAAAATTTGGGAAATTAAACCCCTTTTTGTGAAATAGAATAAATTGAGGTCCTAATTGTTTTGGAACTCAATTTGAGGAAAAACTAGCATTAGGGACCTAAAGTTAAAGAGAAATAACTTTAGGGACCTAATTACAAATAAATAAAAGTTTGGTTTTCTCATTCATTTGGAATGAATAAAGGCTATTAGGCCAAAGGATAATGAATCAAGATGTTCATATCGTATAGGAACACGAAGTACCGGGAACGCTAGCAAGGACAAGCTTGCATGGATAAAAAGAACCGGTCTAGTGGAATTCACTACATTAACGATTGAGTGGGTTTACTAACGTCATACCCGATTGGGATAATTAGCACAACTTAGAGTTAAAAACCACTTACCAATTGTGAGTGGGATTTTATATCATACCCGGTTGGGGATGATAAGTACCTCGAAATGAAAACTCACTACTAAGTGGCATTTTAAACATCACAAGTTCGAGGAGTAATGTGAAAATCATGTGGAAAAACTACTTACCGGTTGTAAGTAGATCATACCCAGTTGGTATGATGAAACTTCCTCGAAGGAGGTTGAAAACCCATTCACCGGTTATGAGTAGAGATGTCCTTGTACCTGGTCGACATCATGGACAATTGAAAACTTACTTTTGTTGAAAGTGTTTTCCTTGACTGTGTGTCAATCCTTAACTGATTTGGGAGACCTTCTTGACGGGAGCTCGGATAGCTCTTAGGTCGGGGGCCTCAATTTTAGAACTTGGGGGCTAATATGCCCAATTTTGAAAATCTCGTACAGTGGGCCCAAGGCCAGTTGGCACGAGGAGGAGCTCATAAAAAATATGAGTTATATGCCATAAAACTTTAAATATAGTAATTATTTGGCCATGGTACAAAGACAAGACTGACATACTCAGTCAACTATCAGTAGTGCGACATGACAGGTCAACAAACCAGTCAAGACAAACAACTTCAGGTTGAGTGGAGGGTCAGGGCCGTTGGACCAATGGCACCACAGATTATATGGCATGATAAGAAAACATTGATTATGCATGCACTGTGATTATGAAATCATCAAGACTCCAAAGAGGGGTAGTGATGCGTTCTAAGGGCACTAGACAACCTGGAAGGTTTAAGGGCAGTTTGTCGTACCAGGTGATCGTGCGAAATTTGGAGTAGCACCAAGTGCATGAGATCGGGGTGGGGACGGGATGAGGTCTCTATCCTCATACGGATACGGAGAATTGATTTCGAGATTGAGGGTTGGATGTCACGAACATCCACTCATTCTTAGGGTAGAAGTGCACGTTCTTCTATCTGGGTGGCCGGAAAAGTTGCTCCAAAGCCACAAGTGGGTTTAGTGGTTGTGATAGCCTGTGAATGTGTGTTTGACCTTCATGATAAAGGATGTCTATTGGGGGATGACACACCGTCATTAATAAGAAATGGTGGTAAAAACCGAGATTTGAAATGAAAGGATTTTTGAAAGAAAGGAGTCTAGCACACTCCAATACAATTCTTTTCCTAAAAGTTTAAAGTTTTGAAAACCTATTCCCTGAGTCGTTGTACTCACCCCCTCCCTTATATCCCTTTTAGGAAATTCTAGAAAGCCTACCCTTAAAGACCATCAACTAAGACTCTTGTGAGACATGTATGATGAAGTTAAAATATTGTGCAGTTTTGATTTATGTTATTCCAGGAAAAGGTGCAGGTTTAAAGGACGCCTTACTCTTTACGATCTATAATAAGGGAAACACATTAATAAACTGGGAGAGTGGTGGGTTGTTCATGGGGATCCAACCAAAGTGGGTCGGGGTGTGACATCACTGTTCTGAACCTGTTCAATGGCAAAAATCGACCTGTTCAGGCTCGATTCGACTGGTTTTCTCAAAATTAAAATTTTCTAAATTAATTTAAATTCATTTTCTATCTAATGGTGGCTTCAATTTCCCAATTTGAATATTTTAATCCTCTAAGAAAAACAAATTTAGAAATCGGTTCAAGAATGGTTCAAACTAGTTCAAGCCAGTTCAGGTCTGATTCTCCTTGAATCGGTTGGCTTTTCTCCTTTAATTTGTCCCAAGGTTCTTTTCTATAATTTTTATGACTCTTTGAGTCACTCGAGATTTGTCAAATTTCCCATTTTATCCTTTCTTTATCGGTTGTGGTTCATGAATCGATTCAATTTTCTCTTCTGAAATGATATGTTCTTTTCCTAGTTTTCTTATCTTTAAAGAATGAGTTTACATAGATTGACCTAGAGTTTAGTACTGTTGGGTTGCAGGACTTTGGATCAGCCAGTCTAACGAGCCTGGTCGATCTCCTGGGTGGGTAAGCACCTCTATAGTACCTCTCACAACTAGCACAAGGGTTCATGTTAGGTTCTTCATATTCTGATGAAGATGACGCACTTGTTGCTCCTTTGAACCTTACTTCGTGAGTCATGTCAATCCCAAATTTGTCTACAATAGTGGCCTCGTACTCATAAGCGCGCTGCATGTGCTTCATTGTGCATGGGTCGCTTCAAATCTGGGGAAATTTGTAGAAGACTCTTACATAGTTAGCATAGGCTTCCAAAAAGTTCCTTTCGACTTCTTTCTAGGCCTGGGTGTAAACCTCGTCCTTTAAAGATAAGAAACTGGAAAAGAACTAGTCAATTCAAAAAAGAAAATCAAGCCGGTTCATGAACCATAACCGATAAAGAAAGGGTAAATTGGGGAATTGACAAATCCCAAGTGACTTAAAGAGTCATAAAAATTCATGGAAAAGAACCTTGGGACAAACAAGAAGAGAAAACCAAATCGGTTCAAGGTGAACCGGACCTGAACCAGATTGAACCGGTTTGAACCATACTTGAACCGGTTTCTAAATTCATTTTTCTTGGTGGCTTAAATTGTTCAAATTGGGAAATTAAAGACACCATTAAATAGAGAATTAATTTAGATTAATTAAGAAATTTTTAATTTTGAGAAAACGGTCAAATCGAGCATGAACCGACTGATTTTCGCCATTGAACCCGATCAGACCGGTACAGAGTGGTCCGGAATAGTGTAATCTTCTACCTCAAGATGATAGCACTGTTCATTAATGCAAAAAAATTCCTTCTCCGAAGAAGGTGTAACCACTCTAATCCGGCCATTTTTGGACGAGGATAAGCTCGACCAAAAAGGAAATGGTCGGGCAGAGGGTCCCTAAGCTCCCTATATAAAGAGTTAATCTCCATTCATCCTTCACACACCTCAAATCTCCAAACTCTCTTTATACTGCTCTATTTTTCGGTGAAGCTTGAACCAGAGCTATGACTTGGGATTTTTTCTCAATCCAAGAAGCCAAGGTTGGGTCCTATAGACTCTGGCGGAAGACAAGTACCTGATAGCAACCTCCTTTTGACCTAAGGACCACTAGCGAAGCGCCAGTATAATCAAACAGTGAAGCAACTCCAACGGACTAAAGCTACCATGTTTTGGCCAACTAAATTTGGCTAAATTCATCCCTCCTCCTACCAAATTAAGCCTCCCCAACACCTCTACGACCCTCACATGGCCTCAACAGAGCTGAAAGGTAAGCCAATTCGGCCCTCCTCCGTCGTTATAGATTGTTGTTAGAGAGAGAAAGTGACAAATTTAACTAATCAAATTTACACTCATTTGGACGTCAATTGTAGCAATTCTTGGTCCTAGAAGGAACCTCAGGATGAGAGCTACCTCCCTAGATTGAGAGCTCAGATCGTCGCACCTCTCACAGTAAGCTTTCGAATCTTTCTCTCTCTATGAACAATTTTACGGCGAAGCTCCGTTTGAGCTAGTTTCAGAACCAAATCATGCTATTTCAAGCTCAATTGAATCGTATGGAATTATAGGAACTAACCATATCATCAATTAGAGCAATTAACCACGATTGGATGGCCAATTTGAAGAAATCAAATTCGGTCATTTCAAAGGGAAGAAATTGGGAAAATTTTAGGGGAAACTTGGGGATTTCGAAAAATTATGGGACCTCTTTGCAATTTCCTAAAATTGATGGCCAAATGGCCATGAGAAAGATGTTGTGGGACCAATTGGTCAATTTCTGGAACATTTACGGCCAAATTGCCATTTTTTGGAAAGTAGGGGCAAAATTGTAATTTTTGAAAAGTTATGGGCCAAATTGGAAATTTGGAAAACTTGAGCCCCTTACAAAATTTTGAATAAATTGGGGACCCAAATGGAATTTTGGATGCCTTGGGATTAAATTTGGGGAAAAGATAGCATTAGGGGCCTAAAGTTAAGGAAAAATAAACTTTAGGGACCTAAGTGCAATAAAGCAACAAATTTGAGCCTAGTTGCTCATATGTGAGAAAACGATGGTTTTCATGCCACACCTTAATTAATAAGGATGCACAAATGTGTAGGGACACGAGAGACTAGAACATCGACAAGAAGAAGTTGACGTGGACTTGGAAAACCAACTAGGGACGAACACTTCACGGTTATCGATTAAGTGGGCTAATTTACACATCATACCGATTGAGATGATGAGTGCTATCTTTCACAAAATAATCCTACTTACTAGTTGTAAGTAGAGATAATCCTACCCGGTTGGTATGATTAATTTCCTTGAGGAAAGGAGAAACCCGCCTACCGGTTGGCAGTGAACATATCATCACACCCAGTTGGTGTGATGAAGTTGAAAATAAATTTTTGTTAGAAATGTTCTCCCCTGACTGTGTGCCAATGCTAAAAATATTTAGGAGACCTTCTTGACAGGAGCTAAAACAGCTTAGATAGGTTAGGGATCTCGGTTTTTGAACTCATAGGGCTAAATGCCCAGTTTTGAAAAAACGCATGTAGTGGGCCCAATGACAGTGGGAACGAGCAAGAGCTCGTAAATAATTTGATTATAAAGATCCATGAAAATTTTTAATAAAATTAATTGTGTGATTTTGCCACGGTATCAAGTCAGGACTGACAGTACTCGATGGATTGATGGCAGTGCATTAATGTCATGTCAACAGATCGGTTTAGACAAACAACTGTAGGCCGGGTTGAGCGTCGGGTCCGTTGGCACCAAAGATAATGGCTATTTGTGAAAAAAAAAAAGAACTTTGTTTGTGCATGCACTTATAGTATGGGATCATCAAGATGCCCTAGGTGGTAGTGATGGGTCCCAAGTGCTGTTGAACTACATGGGGGCGATAAGGGCAGTTTGTCATGTCAGCCAATCATGACACTCTAAGAGCTTCTTGCGTATGAGACCAGGGTGGGGATAGAATGAGGTCACCATCCTAATATGGACACGAAGTGGCATTCGAATATGAGGGTTGGACATTTGGGACGTTCCACTCAGACCCAAGGTAGAAGTGAATGGGCTTTTATCATGGAGGATAGTAAAGACGCTCTGATCCACAAGTGGGTGTAGTGGACGGGCTGCACCTACGAATGTGTGTACCCTTCCTAATGATGGGTGTGTGTTTGTTTGCTAAACGCCTCCCAAGGCAAGGGGATGGGCTAAAACAGCTAAACACACCGCATATGGTAATGGGAAAAGGTTTTGAAAACCGAAATTTAAGGAAACCCTTTTTAAAGAAAATGAAAACCTTGGCATGGTTTGGATAAGATAACGTTGTTTTGAAAACTCAATCCCAACACCCGCTCACTGAGTTGTAGAACTCACCCCTCCCCTTTACCCCTTTTCAGAAGCAAAGAGATATAATGAAAGAAAACATGAAGAAGAACCCTCCATCAAGTATGCTTAAAGTTCCTTTTAAGCTTGCATTTGATTGATTTATGCTATTCCAGCGAACAAGGTTTGAATTTACGCCTAGCTCCTCTTAATTAAAAGAAGGGGAAACCTTTCTTAAACTAAGAGAGAAGCAGGTTGATCACAGGGATCCAATCAAACCAGGTCAAGGCAAGACACTAGGTTTGACCTGGGTATCAGGGTGAAGAGGTCTCACCTCCCACTGAATGTTGGGGGGTCCTCCTTTGGGGCTCCCTCCATGGGATGCAGTCCTCCTCCGCCTCTCCCTCTTGTTAGATAGCGTTCCTCTAGGGAATGTATTCCCCACTCATGTTTTCATTCATGTCTTTTTGAAAGGGTTCTTATGGTTAGGGCCTAAAGTTTTAAGGATTTGTTAGGAAAAGTATGATATGATATGTAAACCCCGCACTTTTGAGTTAAGAAAAACCGGGAAAAGAACCGGTCAAACCGAGTAAGAAAACTGAGTCGGTTGTGATCATTTGGGAACAAGAAAATTGGAAATTTCAACTTCCGAGTGATTCAAAGGGTTTATTAAACCTTTGAAAAGAAACTTAAGACAAATTAGAAGAGAATAACCAAATTGGTTCAGGTGAACGAGAATTCATAAGAACTCTGAAGTTAAGCATGATTGCTCGAGAGTAGTGTGAGGATGGGTGACCTCGCCTTCATAAATAGCCATAAATTAATATATATTTTATTATTTTAATTAATACCAATAATTTAATACCTAAATTAAATTATTGGAATTAATACAAATAATTTATTACCGAAATTAAATGATTGGAATTAATACTAATAATTTATGGAAAAATTAATACTAGTAATAAATCTCTCCAATTTAATACACGATTTTTACACCTATATAAAGAGGCCATCCCCATTCATTCTCCTCACACCTGAACACTTCTCTCTCTCTCTACTGCTCCATTTTCCAGTGAAGCTCGAACTAGAGCTTCGACTTGAACAAAGGTCAGGCTCTTTAGAACCAAGGAGAAAACAGCTATCTGATAGCAAACTTCAGTCAATCCGAGAATCGCTGGAGAAGTGCAGGCATGTTGGAACAATGAAGCAGCTTCAGCGGACCGTAGCTGCCCTATTTCGGCCAAGCTAAAATCGGCCATTTTGAGCCCTCCTCAGGCCAAACCAAGCCCTCCCAACACTTCCTCAGCCTTTCCATGGCCAAATTAGGACTGAAAGGTAAGCCAACTCAGCTCCCCTTTACAATTTTCGATCGGTGAGAGAGAGAGAGTCGACCGAATTTCAATGACAAAATTCTAATCCAATTTGGCATCAATTGATGAGATTCTTGATTCTAGGATGAACCTTAGGATGAGAGCTATTTACCCAGATCAAAAGCTCAGACTGCCATTGTAAACCCCGCACTTTTGAGTTAAGGAAAACCGAGAAAGAACCGGTCAACCCAGTAAGAAAACCGAGCCGGTTTACAAAGCAGATCATTTGGGAACAATCAATTTGGAAATTTACAACTTTCGGGTGATCCAAAGGGTTCATTAAACCTTGGAAAAGAAATTTAAGATAAATTAGAATTTAAAAACCAAATTGGTTCAGTTGAACAAGAATCCATAAGAACTTTGAAGTAAAGCACGTTTGCTCGAGAGTAGTGTGAGGATGGGTGACCTCCTGGGAAGTATGATTTTTTTTGTAACCCAAAATTTTGGTCAAAAATTTTTATGTGCCTTATCATAAATACTAGTAATAAATCTCTCCCATTTAATATACAATTTTACACCTATATAAAGAGGTCATCCCCATTCATTCTCCTCACACTCGAATGCCTCTCTCTCTCACTCTCCTGCTCTATTTCTCGGTGAAGCTTAAACTAGAGCTTCAACTTGAAAATTTTTCTTAACCTCAGAAAGAGATGTCAGGCTCTTTAGAACCGGGGAGAAGTCAGCTATCTGACGGCAAACTCCAGTCAATCCGAGAATCCCTAGAGAAGCGCCGACATGATGGAATAGTGAAGCAGCTCCAGCGGACCGAAGCTGCCCTATTTCGGCTGAGTTGAAATCGGCCATTTCAAGTCCTACTTAGGCCAAATCAAGCCTTCCCAACACTTCCTTCGCCCTCCCACGGCCGAATTAGGACTGAAAGGTAAGCCAATTTGGCTCCACTTTACAATTTCCCGCCGGTGTTAGAGAGAGAACCAGTAGAATTTCAATAATGAAATTCTAACTCAATTCAGCATCAATTGATGTGATTCTTGATTCTAGGATGAACCTCAAGATGAGAGCTATCTGCCTAGATCGAAAGCTTGGACCGCCGTGCCCTCACCGGTGAGAAATCAAAGCTTTCTCTCTCTATAGTCTATTTTTTGGCGAAGATCCGTTTGAGCTCGTTCCGACGTTAAAATCTGCTATTCAAAGTTTCTTAGAATCGTATGAACATGCAGGAACTCAATTTCAACTCCAATTTCAATAATTATAAGTGTTTGATCGGTCAATTTGATGAAATTAAATTCGGTAATGTTGAAGAGTTGAAATTAGGGGAAAATTGGGGATTTTTGAAATTCAAAGGGCCAAAATGTAATTTTATGAAATTGAGGGTCAATTGGGCATGAAAATAATGTTGGAGGACCAATTGAGGAATTTTGGAAATTTTGGGGCAAAACTTACCATTTTTGTAAAGGAAGGGCAAATGGTAATTTTGGAAAAATTAGGGGACCAAATTGAAAATTTGGGAAATTAAACCCCTTTTTGGTGAAATTGAATAAATTGAGGTCCCAAGATAAATTTTAAAAGTTACGGGACTCAATTTGAGTAAAAACTGACATTAGGGACTTAAAGTTAAAGAGAAATAACTTTAGGAACCTAATTACAAATATCTAAAACCTTGGGTTTTCTCATTTATTAGAAATGAATGAAGGCTGTTATGCCGAGTAATAATGAACAAGGATGTTCATATCGTGTAGGAACGCGAAATACCGGGAACGCCAGCATGGACGAGCTCGCGTGAATACAAAGAACCGGTCAAGTGGAATTGACTACGTTAACGAGTGAGTGAAAATTTTATATCATACCCGATAGGGGATGATAAGTACCTCGGTATAAAAACCCACTATTTCGTGGTATTTTAATCATCACCACTTAGAGAAAGTAATGTGAAAATTATGTGGAAAAACTACTTACCGGTTGTAAGTAGATCATACCCGGTTGGTATGATGAGACTTCCTCGAAGGAAGTTGAAAACCCGTTCATTGGTTATTAACGGAGATGTCCTTATACCTGTTGGTATAATTAATAGTGAAAACCTATTTTATCGGAAGTGTTCTTCCCTGACTATGTGCCAATGCTTAAACTATTTGGGAGACCTTATTGACGGGAGCTCGAATAGTTCTTATAGGTCGGGGGCCTCAATTTTGGAACTTGAGGGCTAAAATGCCCAATTTTTTTGAAAATCTTGTACAGTGGGCCTAAGGCTAGCTGGCACGAGTAGGAGCTCGTAAACGAACATAATATATGTGCCATAAAACTTAATAAGTGAATTGTTTGGCCATGGTACCAAGATAGGACCGACATGCTCAGTCAACTAGCGGCAGTGCGACATGACAAGTCGATGGACTAGTCAAGACAAACAATTGCGAGTTGAGTTGAGAGTCGGGGTCGTTTGACCAGTTGCACCAAATATTACATGGCTTGATAAGAAAACATTGTTTGTGCATGCACTATGAGTACAAGATCATCAAGACACCCATGAGGGATAGTGATCTATCCTAAGGTCCAATTGAGGAATTTTGGAATTTTTGGGGCAAAACTTACCTTTTTGTAAAGGATGGGCAAATTGGTAATTTTGGAAAAGTTGGGGGACCAAATTGGAAATTTGGGAAATTAAACCCATTTTTCTGAAAGTGAATAAATTGAGGTCCCAAGATAAATTTTAAAAGGTTCGGGACTCAATTTGAGGAAAAACCGGTATTTGGGGACTTAAAGTTAAAGAGATATAACTTTACGGACACAATTGCAAATAACTAAAAGGTTTGGGTTTTCTCATTCATTGGAAATGAATGAAGGTTTTTAAGTCGAGTAATAGTGAACAAGTATGTTCATATCGTGTAGGAACACGAAGTACCGGGAATGTTAGCATGGACGAACTCGCGTGAATACAAAGAATCGGTCTAGTGGAATTCACTGCATTAACGGGTGAGTGGATTTACTAACATTATATCTGATTGGGATGATGAGCATAACTTAAAATTTAAAAACCACTTACCGTTTGTTAGTGAAAATTTTATATCATACCTGGTTGGGAATGATAAGTACCTCGGTATGAAAACCTACTATTAAGTGTTACTTTAAACATCACTACTTAGAGGTAGTGATGTGAAAATCATGCGGAAAAACTACTTACCAGTTGTAAGTGGATCATACCCAGTTGGTATGATTAGACTTCGTCGAAGGAAGTTGAAAACCCATTCATCGGTTTTGAACGGAGGTGTCCTTATACCCAGGCAATATAATGGATAGAGAAAACATATGTTTTGTCGGAAATGCTCTCCCCTGACTATGTGCCAATGCTTAAACAATTTGGGAAACCTTCTCTACGGGAGCTCGAATAGCTCTAATAGGTCGGGGGCCTCGGGTTTGGAACTTGGAGGCTAAATGCCCGATTTTGAAAATCTCGTACAGCGGGCCCAAGGTCAGTTAGCACGAGGAGGAGCTCGTAAACAAACATGATATATGTGCCATAAAACTTAATAAGTGAATTGTTTGGCCATGGTACCAAGATAGGACCGACATGCTCAGTCAACTAGCGGTAGTGCAACATGACAAGTCGATGGACTAGTCAAGACAAACAATTGCGGGTTGAGTTGAGAGTCGGGGCCGTTTGACCAGTTGCACCACATATTACATGGCTTGATAAGAAAACATTGTTTGTGCATGCACTATGAGTACAAGATCATCAAGATGCCCATGAGGGATAGTGATCTATCCTAAGGTCCAATTGAGGAATTTTGGAATTTTTGGGGCAAAACTTACCTTTTTGTAAAGGATGGGCAAATTGGTAATTTTGGAAAAGTTGGGGGACCAAATTGGAAATTTGGGAAATTAAACCCATTTTTCTGAAAGTGAATAAATTGAGGTCCCAAGATAAATTTTAAAAGGTTCGGGACTCAATTTGAGGAAAAACCGGTATTTGGGGACTTAAAGTTAAAGAGATATAACTTTACGGACACAATTGCAAATAACTAAAAGGTTTGGGTTTTCTCATTCATTGGAAATGAATGAAGGTTTTTAAGTCGAGTAATAGTGAACAAGTATGTTCATATCGTGTAGGAACACGAAGTACCGGGAATGTTAGCATGGACGAACTCGCGTGAATACAAAGAATCGGTCTAGTGGAATTCACTGCATTAACGGGTGAGTGGGTTTACTAACATCATATCTGGTTGGGATGATGAGCATAACTTAAAATTTAAAAACCACTTACCGTTTGTTAGTGAAAATTTTATATCATACCTGGTTGGGAATGATAAGTACCTCGGTATGAAAACCTACTATTAAGTGTTACTTTAAACATCACTACTTAGAGGTAGTGATGTGAAAATCATGCGGAAAAACTACTTACCGGTTGTAAGTGGATCATACCCAGTTGGTATGATTAGACTTCGTCGAAGGAAGTTGAAAACCCATTCATCGGTTTTGAACGGAGGTGTCCTTATACCCAGGCAATATAATGGATAGAGAAAACATATGTTTTGTCGGAAATGCTCTCCCCTGACTATGTGTCAATGCTTAAACAATTTGGGAAACCTTCTCTACGGGAGCTCGAATAGCCCTAATAGGTCGGGGCCTCGGGTTTGGAACTTGGAGGCTAAATGCTCGATTTTGAAAATCTCGTACAGTGGGCCCAAGGTCAGTTGGCACGAGGAGGAGCTCGTAAACAAACATGATATATGTGCCATAAAACTTAATAAGTGAATTGTTTGGCCATGGTACAAAGATAGGTCCGACATGCTCAATCAACTAGCCGCAGTGCGACATGACAGGTCGACGGACTAGTCAAGACAATCAACTGCGAGTTGAGTTGAGAGTCGGGGCCGTTGGACCAGTTGCACCACAGATTATATGGAAATATGAGAAAACATTGTTTGTGCATGCACCATAAGTACGAGATCATCAAGACGCCCATGAGGGGTAGTGATGTGACCTAAGGGCCCTGGACGATTCGGTGAGTATATGGGCAGATCGTTGTTCCAGGTGTCTGTGCGAAATTTGGAGTAGCACCAAGCGCATGAGACCGGGGTGGGGATAGGATGAGATCTCTGTCCTCATACAGACACGAAGAACCGATTTTGGGATTGAGGGTCGGATGTCGTGTACATCCACTCGATCTCAGGGTAGAAGTGGTCGTACTTCTATCCGAGTGGTAGGAAAAGTCGCTCCGAAGACACTAGCGGGTTCAGTAGTTATACTGACTTGCGAATGTGTGTAACCTTCATCATGAAGGATGTGTGTTGGGTGATGACACATCAGTAACTAAGAAATAATGGAAAAACCTGAATTTTTAAATGAAGGGATTTTTTAAAAGAAAGGAGTCTAGCACACTCCATATATATATATTTTTTTTGAAAGTCAAAAGATTTGAATCTCATTCACTGAGTAGTTGTACTCACCCCCTCCCTTATACCCCTTTAAGGAGATTTTGGAAAGCCTACCCTTAAAAACCATTGACTAAGACGCCTATGATACAGGTATGATAAATCTAAATTATTATGCAGTTTTCTTTATTTTATTCTTGGAAAAGGTGCAGGTTTGAAGGACGCTTACTCTTGACGGACTATAATTAGGGGAAACCCTTTAATAAACCATGAGAGTGGCGAGTTAATTACGAGGATCTGACCAAACCATGTCACGGCATGACATGATACCACTCAAGTTGTCACACACCGATCTGGCTTGGTCAGAGTCATGTGATCAACCCGCTACCCTTCCCTAAACCACACTAGTATTTCTACCTCGTTGGTTTAAGAAAAATTAAGGTGTACCTATACACAAGTTTTCCATAATAATTTAAATCAAGATGTCATACTTTAGGGATTACCTTGAGGGTTCGATCCTTCCTCTGGACATCAATTCCATTTGACTCGGACCCTTCCTAAAAAGGGTTTTAAGGTAGAGGGGTGAGTTATGTAACTTAGTGATGGGTTAGCTATCAATGTATCCTAACTTTCACATTTGAAAATTTTAACCATTTTGTTAGTTTTCGCATACAATTCTACTGCTCTTTCTCATAAAGGGTTCACACATTCGCAGAATAGTCTCTGACTATTCCAGTTATGGACTAGAGCGCCTTTACCATCCACCCTGATAGAAGTCTATGACTTCTACCTTGAGTCTGACTAGACATCAATTGTCTGACCCTTAGACCTAAGCCATACTCCATGACCGCTATGTGGCATGATACCTCTTCTCCCTCCTCCCTCGGTCTCCATGCATAGGAAGCTCCTAGAGCTTCTTGGAATACAGGACGACAAATCGCCCTTTTGCTCCCTGGGTCGTCCATCAGCCCTAAGAACCACCACTACACAATAATAGGCACCTCGATGGTTCCGAACTCATGGCATGCACAATAAAATATTTTCATTTGTTATATCCATCATCTTTGGTGATACTAGCCCAACGAACTCGACAAACCAGCTTCGGTTCCGTAATTACTTGCCCAACGGGTTCGACAACCTGACTTAAGCTCAATAGCTACTAACCGAATGAGTTCTTTTGTGTGGCTTCAGCACAGTAACTAATACACACAATTATCAAAATATAAGAGTTTTCAAGCACACAAACATTGTTTTATCTACGGGCCTACACATGTGCCCATTGGCCTTGGTCCCACTTGAATGGTACTAGGCCTACTATAGCATGCTTCATGTTTTTGTCAGGATAGCCTCCCAAAAGTTTTAAGCTTTTTCAATTAGTCATGGGAGGGCAGTCCTAAGAAACTATTTTCAAATCAAGAATATTGTACCAATCAACCCAATCGGGCGTGATGCTAAACCCACTCACCTGGTGTGTAGTGATGGGTTTATCCGATCGGGTCCTAATCTGTCATGCGTCTCCCCACACTAATCCTTGAGTACTCGAATCTACATCATTGGAATATTATCATGAGAGATTGGCAAAGTGGATCCTATATAATTAGGTATTTGCACCCAAATCCTTAATTTATGCCCTAATTGTGATTGGGCCCATCTTTTTCCCTTGACTCTCCTTTAATTACAATTTAGACCCCAATTTATCAAAATTACAAAATTACCCTTATTTTTCCAAAATTTACCAAATCTCCCCGAAATTTTTCCATATGATCTATTTGGCCCCAATTTCTTTGAAATAGCTCATTAGCCCTTGATTTTTGGAAAATTGCACTTAGTTCCCTTAATTTCCAAAAATCCCCATTGTTGACCAAATCTCTTCCACAATTTGTCACTTTTGCCCTGATATCAAATCACGTCCAATTGAAAGCCATAATTGTTCCAATTTCCTCCTCACATGCTACTAATTGGTTTCTCTACCTCCTCACGATCAGTCTATGCTTTGAATTGCATTTTTTGACCCGAAACGAGTTCAAACGGAGCTTTGCCAAAAAATTGAACTTATAGAGAGAGAGCTTTGAACTCTTCCCAATGGAGGTGCGGTTGTCGGAGCCCTGGAGTGGTGGAGTTAGCCCTCACTAGGAGGATTCTCTGAGGATCAATATTCACCCCAATTGGTATCCTAGGCAGGGGTAATTTAGTCACTAATCTCTTGCCACTTTCTCTCTCTAAAACTATAGGATTCAGACGAATTGAGGTAGAATGAGCTTCTCTAGAGACTGGAGGGAATTGAGGGTCATCTCAGGGGAGTCATGGGAGGTCGGTTTCAGCTACAGGAGGCCAGAGGTGTCCAGAATTTTGCTAGCCAAAGGTTCACTACTTCGAGCATGTCATACCAACTTCACAGTGCAATGCCTCCTACGCCTCTCGAGGAGTTCTCTAGTTAAGTGAAGGGTGCGACTAGTTGGGGGACTTCTCCCCGGTTCTATTTCCACCAACGAAAGCTCCTCGGGTTGAGTAAATACTCGACGCCGAAGCTCTACTTTGCACTTCACCGAAAAAGGGAGCAGTCTACCTTCTAGAGTCACCCGAGCAATGGGGAGGCTAAGGGGGAGGGTTCTCCTTATATAGGGGTCACAGCAACTGACAGGGATACTGTTCGACTTCAGTTTCGACGCTTGACTCGCCCTATTCCAATGGTGGTGGACAATTTTCCAAATGTGAAAGATTCGGTCTCCTTTCTGTGTTCGAAGGTTGCCTCCAGTCCAAGGTTGAAGATTACACTACTTTGCGCGTGCGAGCTTCACATGTGTGAATTTGTCACGGAACACTTCATGATTGGTTGGTTTTACTGACGCGACTTTCTACTCAACAGCCAAGTCATCCCATGACTCGCTGACTTTACACGTGGCAGCCTCCTATTGGTCACTCCTTCCAGCGTGGGCGTTGACCGTGTTTGGTTTACCCTTGACCGTGACATGTGGCATCCTTTGATTGGATAAGTTAAATGCATCAGATTTCCTTCTTGACACATAGTTCCACCACCATGTATCAACCTTTGATTGGTTGAGGTCATCCGACATGGCACTACCATGTGTCGACGTCTAATTGGTCAGTTGTTTCACCAACATGCTTGTTAGATGCTAATGTGGAATCCTTGCCACATGTCAGCTCCTCATTGGTCGGCCTTACTAACGGGGCCTTTCTAACAATCACCGTTGACTAGGACACATGTCATCCTCCTATTGGTTGGTCTTCTCTTGTGTGGGTTTCCGTCTTCTAACAGTTGACCGAGGACACATGTTGGTCGTTAATTGGTCGTGCCTGCTAACTAGGCTCTAACCTGACAGCGGTTCGTTGACTGGCTGGACTGTTGACCAGTCCGGTCCAACCGAGTTTGATGACTCAAAAATGTAAATCAACCGATTTAGGCATGATTCGACCGGTTTTTCAAAACTTAAAATTTTATAAATTCATCTAAATTCATTTTCTATCTGATGGTGGCTTCAATTTTCTAATTTGACATTTTTAAGCCACCTAGAAAAATGAATCTTTGAACTGATTTTTAATGGTTCAACCTGGTTCAGGTCGGGTTCACCCTAAACCGGTCTGGTTTTCACATTCAATCCACTTCATGGCCCTTCTCCATGATTTTAGTGATTTATTGGCTACTTGGGATTTTCCAAATTCCCGTTTTGACCCTTGTTTACCTATTACGTTTTGTTTAGATTCTCAGCCTTTCCCTCGAAGATTTTCAGTTTTCCAAATCTTGTCTTCCTATGGTCAGGGATGGGTCTCACATCTCGGCTTACCAACCTGCTCATGATTTTACCTCCATCATGTACTTCCTTATGTTTAATTGCATTCCTACCTAAGGATTTCCATTCCTAGTCCATCCCTACTTACTCGTGACTATTTTATGGTTCATCATTCCAGGTTGATTCCTTATGATCTAATTATCTACTCCTTAGACTCACCTTAAGGAGTTCCTTTCGTTGGTTTCATCCTCTACTTTATTACTTCAAAGTAGAGATCTCCATCCATGAACCCACACAGCCTACCTTCTTATTATTACATTATTGCGGTTGTCTGTATCAAATCCTATTTTTTATTTGTGTTATTCAATTGAAATTATGTTTCCATTTAGTGGGGGTGGGTTGGACTCGTTATCCTTGATGTTCACAGGTCTGTATCCTTCTTATTTCTTTTTAATTGGATCGATCAATTCTTTGTTGGAGTATATACCTCTCCGGGACTCTCTTCCTTGATAGGCTTCTTACCATAATTTCTCCCTTTCATTTTTCCTTATGGGTATCTAACCCTAGAGGAACTTTATGACATCCTTTGATGCCATCCTTCCTGTTTACCCTTTCTTTAGGAATCTTGTGTGCACATCCTTTGTGCCCCATCCTTATTCCTACTTATATCCCATTACAAGTTTAATTACTTAGGGAGGAGTTCCAATCCTTTTTGTTCTATTATTTTTTTGACCTCCCTGTCAGAGGCTTACTTAATCCTTCCCATGACTTGAGTTTGGCCACCCTTGACATATCAGTTACTATTAACCATTTTTGGCAATTTGTTGCTTTAAGCATTTCCTTCATCCTCCTTTTTCCAATGTTTGACCTTCCCGCTACTCCCTTGGCTCATATTTTTTAGATGAGCCACGAGATTGCATCATGATTTGAGTGACAAAAGTTTTAAGAGCTTGAAATTTTTATTCATTATTGGAGAAGGAGTACAATAAATTTTGGGTTTTGTCCCCTCTTAAAGGGAGATAGTTAAAATGAAAGGTCAGGATGTTCCTGCTACTATACTAGGGTCTTGACGAGCTTCCTCTTGGGTGAGGTCATAATCCCTAGTTGGATTTGTGGTTATTGGGATAGCCTTTAGTCTTCCATCCCTTTAGACCATGGTAGTAAAGGAGGTGTGGTTCTTAGGAGGCATTTCCATAAATTCTCGGGGTGTGGGACTATCACTCACCATATGTCTTACTTGTCCACACATATAACAAGTTATTTTTGTACATGCCCCTACATGGTTCCTCTAACATTTAGGGTATTAGGAGATTTCCTTTTCCCTGTCTACTTTCTCTTCCTTCTTCATCCTTCTTTCTTATCCTTTCCTGTTAATGGATGTGTCATCCCCAGGTGTTGGTACCACATACCTTAGTGGTTTTGGGCACTTTCTCTTGTAGTGTCCCTACTATCTACACATGTAACAGGTTATTTCCCTATATGGACCCTTGTGGCTTCTCCTACACTTTGGGCATTGGGGAGTTTTCCTTGGGGTTGCTTGTGGTTTTATACTTCACCGTCCTTGGGGCATGAACTTCCTATAGGGCAGTCCCCCTCTCTTTGTAGAAAATAAGGTTTCTGAACACCTTGACAAATTCCTTGTAGATTCTTCTCTACTTAGGGGTTATTCCAAGTGTAATAGCTCAAGTTCTCTTAGACTTCTTAGTTCCTAAGCTCATCTCCTCATTTCGGATAGGATTTCCCATGGTTTCCGTGATGGCTGCAGTAGCACAGGCTCCCCTAAGAGTTTACTTGTTTGCGGTACCTTTGACTTGCTTCCCTAACTTCCACTTTTCTTGAAGAGAGGCTTTTCCTGAAAATGGTTTAATGGAGGGGGTGAGTTCTACAACTCAATGAGCGAGTGTTATGATGACTTTTCGTAAAGACAAAAAATATTTATAATTACTAGAATTTTTGTTCACATGTTTGTTGGGTTTAACTCCTTTTTAGAAAAATGACTAAATACTTCCCCTTTGCTCGGGTTTGGTTTAGCATACAACCACACTCGCCTTTTATCAAAAAGCGTTCACACATTTGCTGAGCAGTCTACGAGTGTTCCACCTATGGACCGAAACGTATTTACCATCCACCCTGGTAGAAGTCTGTGACTTCTACCCTGAGTCTGACTGGGCATCAATTACCTAATCCACATACCAAATTAATACTTCATGTCCATGATATGGGACGAGACCTCTGCCCCTCTGACCTCAGTCTCCGTGCGCATTAAGCTACTCCGAGCATCGAGAATTTTTGGACAACCAAACATCCCTTATAAACCCTATGTCATCCAATAGCCCTTAGAACCAACACTACCCCATGTCAAGCACCTTTCTTGGTTTTGTATCTTATCATGCACAAAAAAAAGTCTTTTATTTTTTAGACCTTTATCTTTGGTGCCACCAACCAAATGAATTTGGTGAGCTAGTTTCGACTCGATAGCTACTAGCCCAACGAGTTCGAGGACTCGACTTCGGCTTAGTAGCTTCTAGCCCAATGAGTTCTACGATCTGGTTTTAGTTATGTGGCTTTCTCACACAGCTCGGATAGCTCTTAGGTCGGGGGCCTCGATTTTAGAACTTGGGGGCTAATATGCCCGATTTTGAAAATCTCGTACAGTGGGCCCAAGGCCAGTTGGCACGAGGAGGAGCTCATAAAAAATATGAGTTATATGCCATAAAACTTTAAATATAGGAATTATTTGGCCATGGTACCAAGACAAGACTGACATACTAAGTCAACTAGCAGCAGTGCGACATGACAGGTCAACAGACCAATCAAGACAAACAACTTCAGGTTGAATGGAGGGTCAGGGCCGTTGGACCAATGGCACCACAGATTATATGGCATGATAAGAAAACATAGATTATGCATGTACTGTGATTACGGAATCATCAAGACTCCAAAGAGGGGTAGTGATGCGTTCTAAGAGCACTAGACAACCTGGAAGGTTTAAGGGCAGTTTGTCGTACCAGGTGATCGTGCGAAATCTGGAGTAGCACCAAGCACATGAGACTGGGGTGGGGACAAGATGAGGTCTCTGTCCTCATACGAACACGAAGAAGTGATTTTGGGATTATGGGTCAGATGTCGCATACATCCACTCATTGGTAGAAGAAGTCGTACTTCTATCCGGGTGGCAAGAAAAGACGCTCCGAAGCCACTAGCAAGTTAAGTAGTGATACTGACTTGAGAATATGTGTAACCTTCATGATGAAAGATGTGTGTTGAGTGATTACACACTGGTAACTAAGAAATGGTGGGAAAACCCCAATTTTTTAAACGAAGGGATTTTTGAAAAAGAAAGGAGTCTGGCACATTACAATAATAATTATTTTCTTAAAAGTCAAAAGTTTTTAAAAACCCATTCACTGAGTAGTTGTACTCACCCCCTTCCTTATATCCCTTTCAAGAAATCCCGGAAAGCCTACCCTTAAAGACCGTCAACTAAGATGCCTATTAGACAAGTATGTAAACTTTTAAATTTCATGCAGTTTTGATTATGCTATTCCAGGAAAAAGGTGTGGGTTAAAGGACGCCTTACTCTTTTTGGTTTACAATAAGGGGAAACCCTTTAATAAACTGGGAGAGTGGCGGGTTGATCACGGGGATCCGAACAAACCGAGTCGGGGCGTGACAGTTATACCGAGTAATAATGCACAAAGATGTTCATATCATATAGGAACAAGAAGTACCGGGAACGCCAACATGGACGAGCTCGCGTGAATACAAAGAACCGATCAAGTGGAATTCACTACATTAATGGGTGAGTGGGTTTACTAACATCATACCCGGTTGGGATGATGAGCACAACTTAAAGTTTGAAACCACTTACCGGTTGTGAGTGGGAATTTTATATCATACCCGGTTGGGGATGATAAGTACCTCGGTATGAAAACCCACTATTAAGTACAATAATGGGGGCCTCGGTTTTAGAACTTGGGGGCTAAATGCTCGATTTTGAAAATCTCGTACAATGGGCCCAAGGCCAGTTGGCATGAGCAGGAGCTCATAAACGAACATGATATATGTTCCATAAAACTTAATAAGTGAATTGTTTGGCCATGGTACCAAGATAGGACTGACATGCTCAACCAGCGACAGTGCGACATGATAGGTCGAAGGACCAGTCAAGACAAACAACTACGAGTTGAGTTGAGAGTCAGGGCCATTGGGACAAATGGCACCACATATTACATAGTAAATTAATAAAACTTTTTTTGTGCATGCACTATGAGTATGGGATCATCAAGACACCCATGAGGGGTAGTGATGTGTCCTAAGGGCCCTAGACGACCCGGTGAGTATAAGGGCAGATCGTCGTTCCAAGTGTCTGAGCGAAATTTGGAGTAGCACCAAGCGCATGAGATTGGGGTGGGGACGGGATGAGGTCTCTGTCCTCATATGGACAAGAAGAAGCGATTTTGGATTGAGAGTCGAATGTCACATACATCCACTCATTCCCAGGGTAAAAGTGGTTGTGCTTTTATCCGGGCGGCCGGTAAAGTCGCTCCAAAGCCACTAATGGGTTCAGTAGTCGTACTGACCAGTGAATGTGTCTAACCTTTATGATGAAGGATGTGTGTTGGGTGATGACACACTGTGGCAAATAAGAAATGATGGAAAAACCTGAATTTTTAAATGAAGGGATTTTTTTGAAAAGAAAGGAGTATGGCACACTCAATATAAATATTTTTCTTAAAAGTTAAAAGTAGACCTTTGAAAACCCATTCACTGAGTAGTCGTACTGACCCCCTCCCTTATATCCCTTTCAGGAAATCCCGGAAAGCCTACCCTTAAAGATCATCAACTAAAGATGCCTGTAAGATAGGTATGTAAAGTTTAAAATTTCATGCAGTTTTGATTATGTTGTTCTAGGAAATGGTGCAGGTTTAAAGGACGCCTTACTCTTTACGGTCTATAATAAAGGGAAACCCTTTAATAAATCGGGAGAGTGGCGGGTTGATCACGGGGATCTGACCAAACAGGGTCAGGGCGTGACAACTAGTGTGGTATCAGAGCCTGTTTTCTTGAATACATAATTAAGACTAGATAATATAGTAACTAATAGGGTTTATCTTAAAATTTTCAGATGGCTCCCAGGGGAGAAACCAAGAAAACTAGGGATGACTTTGCTCAGCACCCTATCCTCATAGGAGGCCAACCCTAGAAGCTTCCCAAATGCTTAAGGCATGGTAGAAATCTCCATAGACCAAATGGAGAAGTATCCTAGAGAATGTGCTAGGACCTATTGAGGGCACAACTCTAAGTACAAAGGAAGCCAAGCGTAAAGCTACAAACGTCGGTAAAGTGTGTATAACCTTACCTAGGTGTTTATCAAGAACCCTATAGCTCCTTATTTTGTGACCACTTTCTGTAGTAGGGCTGATTGTACTCCTTGATTAATAAAGTGCTCCAAATTCCAAAAAAATTTGTCTATCAAAGGATGTAATCTTGTTAGGAAGATAGCCCCAAGAAAAAAATATCCAAACAAAATACACCATGGATATCAAGGAGATTATTATTCAATGAAGGCATGACAAAAGAATCATCATGGTAAGGAGTCTAGGAGAACTTTGGGGTAACTAAACAAGGAACAACCTATTATAAGGTACAAAGGAAATAGGGCATGAAATGATGTACCGTCCCACACCACTAGGATTTAGAATAATACTTTCTAAGGAAAACACCCTCACAGCTGTAGAAAATCCGAAAGGATACCATCCCAAGAAACGTGACTCCAGTTGCATCCACATATAAGAGGAAACTCTTCAAAATCTTAGCGAAGTGGTAAGAAGGAAATAGGGGTAAAGGTAGGACCTCAATAAAACCACAAATGGGACAAAAGATAGCTGAAGAGAATTCCCCCCTTTAAGAAGAAAATCCAAACAATTTAGGAGCAAAGAATGGAGTGCATCCACAAGAGAAGACAAGACAAACATTTGATGACAAATGGGACGTATTGGGATTACAAGAATAAATCACCTTGGAAAAAAACAATTATGCCAAATAGGAAGTTCAGACCAACATGACAAGAGAAGGCAAGTTGTTACAACAAGATAGTCAGAGGGAACAAATGACACCCTAAGGAAGACAGGGAAGTAGAAAGCACTACACCCTAAAAAGGTCAGTGAGATGCACGTTAAGGACAGGAGTATTAGAGAAGACAACTGCCCTAAGAAAACCTGAACCAAGGGACTGGTAGAGGCGGGGCAGTTAACGAGCTAATACATGGAAAAACCATAATGTAAGTTCCGACAAAGAAGAGAGAGGCGGAAAGGTCAAATACTTGGAATGAGAAGGATGAATGAAATCCTTAAAGGGACCAAAAGGCCAAATTAACAACTAAACTCAAGCCAAGAAAAGAATAGGCAAGCCTCTCACATAATGATCAAGAAATCTTGAAACAAGGAAGATTTGTACGCTCCCTAAGGAAATAGATAGGTATTGGGTATGAATGAGGATGCAGATAGAGTATAAGAGATGTGCCTGCAAGATCTGAGGAGTAAAGGCAAGCAGGAGAAGACAACATTAAGTGTAGAAATCCCCTAGAGCAAATGCAAAAAGGAATATCAGGAGAAAGGGAAAGAATTCTACAAAGGAAGGAAGCCCCGAAAAGACATGTGTATCCCAATTAAGGGAGAATGAAACCAACCGAAATAGAAGGAACGATAAGCTCACAAATGAAATGTTGATGGGCGGATGGACACAATGTGGAGTGCAAGGAACCAACCCTCAATTAGGAAATGTTTCCAAGGAAGGAAGTATCGTAATGGCCCAATGTGATCTATTTGGAGAGAACAGGAGAAGCATGTAGAAAGAAGAAACTGGTAGCAGAGGGCAGCCAAAGAGAAAGAACAGAATCTTGAGAAAGGTTGAGATGTAGTAAAGACTGCATTATATGAAGAACAAAAGGATAGGCATGAAGGAAGAGTGATACAACTGCCCAGACGATTGGATCAGAAAAATAGTGTGAAGAAGGTAGTCAAAGAACTAACATTCGAGAGAACCAGAAATTTAAACCACGATAAAGAAGGGAGAAGTGAAAAGGGAAAATCATTGGAAATGAAGAACGAAGGGAAATTCTTAAAAGAAATTAATGGCCACAACCGGAACTATAAAGTCTTGAGACGGTTAAATGAACCTCTCGAAGGGTAATCAAGGGATTTTGAAACTAGGTGGATGCGAGCTCTAGACATGTGCTGAGGTGCGAGTGATAATGAGGATGGAGTTTGAAAGACGTACCCGTGGGATCTCAAGAGTAAAGGTAAACATGAAAGAATAGCATCAACGGACGTCATTTAAAGTAAAGTGTCTTCAAGGATGTATAAAAAAAGAAATTTTGGGAGAAAAGGGTAAGAATCCTCCCAAATAAGGAAATCCTAAGAAAGGATACATGATGTAATAAATAATAAACAGAACCTTGACGAGAGGTGAGGAGACAAATTCACAAATAAAAGTGCATGCTAAAGTGAAAGAAACCCAAGGAACGAGTAGGTAGAAAGATAGCATCAATAGATATCGTAACAAGTAAGAATGGGTAGACTTCCCATAATAAGAAAATAAAGGAAAGAATGATCGAGAAACCTTAGGAAAGTAAGCTCCCTAAATAAGAAGTGGTTAAGGGGGACAACCACTAATATTAAGATGGATTGTGGTCCACATACACATATGAAGCTTAAAGAGTGGACGATCAAGCATAATGTGGAATGCACGGAATAAAACCAATAATCGAAAGTATCCCATCTAAGGAATAAGGGATAAAACAAAATTTGTGGATAGAGAAGGATCCAAAGCAAACAGATGCCCTAACATAGATAAGGGTGCAAAGAAAGGGAGAAAGAACCATATAATGAATGATAAGGAGGTTGAGCATGTAACTCCTAAGATGGAAATCACTATTGTAACGGACATAGTAGAGAACAAAACCGGAAGGAGGTAACCTTCCCAAGCAAAGTAATCGACACATAGATCGAAAGCAATTATTGTAGAATGAAGAATCATGAAGTGATTATGAGTAGTTAAAAGTGGATTAAGGAAAAAGGAAAAACCCTTGAATAAGGAATGCCAAGGACTTAAGAAGGAAAGAATCCCAGTTTGTTAGTAAACTATTGGGAAACCAAATAATTGGCACCAGAAAGACCCAATAAAGAAGTTGGGAAAGGACGAGTGGGTAAGAAAAACCGACATGGTTATGTAAGACATGTTGTCAAGATACGAATGATTATTGTGTAACAATAAAGGTAGTTGAGGAATACTACCCAATGAAAGGAGGGATGAAATTATACAGTCCCTAGAAGGCTAGAAAGTTGGAAACAACCCTAAAAGAGTTGTTATAGGAGTCTGATGGACTGAGACAGGTTCAGAACTATGTCATGTCGTAAGGGACATATAAGCACCAACAATCTCGAGTAAAATGTAACTCGAGTAAAACGGAGTCAGTTGGTAATCATAACAAGGTCAAATATAAATTTGATCGAAGTTGTAATCAATGACAGATGAATGATGGGTCAAATTGGTACGAAAGAATAATAACACAAAAACCTGTGAAAACAAGTATGTAATGCTCGAAAGAACGTCAAGCTAGGGGTTTCAACGATGAAGAGAATAACTAGACAAAGGAACGATTGGGCACCTTGGAACTCCAAATCTTGAAATCTTGAGTAAAATCCCCAAAAGGAAGAACCTTATCCTAAATAAAGGGAGATGCGAACCTAAGAATATACATTAGGATTAATGAGCCATACATGCCTCATTATTATAACTCCATGGATGGAGTAATCATGAAAAATGAAAAGAAATTCCTTAGATGAATGATTACGGGAACTAAGCGAAAGAGTAATCGAAGTGTTACCATGTAAAGAAAACCCAAGTTGAAATTAAGGAAAATTATTCCTGATGTGGAATATATTGGTTAGCTCTTGGGGACAAAACTCCTAAAAGGAGGGGAGAGTTGTAAACCCCGCACTTTTGAGTTAAGGAAAATTGGGAAAAGAACCGGTCAAATCAAGTAAGAAAATCGAGCCAGTTTACAAACCCAATCATTTGGGAACAAGCAATTTGGAAACTTACAATTTTCGGGTGATCCAAATGGTTCATTAAACCTTGGAAAAGAAAGTTAAGACAAATTATAAGAGAAAAACCAAATTGGTTCAGGTGAACAATAATCCATAAGCATGCTTGCTCAAGAGTAGTGAGAGGATGGGTGACCTCCTAGGAAGTATGATTTTTTTTGTAACCTGAAATTTTGGTCAAAAATTTTTATGTGAGCGTACGACCTTATCATAAATTGTTATAAATTAATATATATTTAATTATTGTAATTAATACCAATAATTTAATATATAAATTAAATTATTCAAATTAATACCAATAATTTAATACCAAAATTAAATTATTAGAATTAATACCAATAATTTAATTTATGTATTAAATTATTGGTATTAATTACAATAATTAAATATATGGTAATATTAATACTAGTAATAAATCTCTCCCATTTAATACACGATTTTACACTTTTATAAAGAGGTCATCCTCATTCATTCTCCTTACACCTGAACACTTCTCTCTCTCTACTGCTCCATTTCACCATGAAGCTCGAACTAAAGCTTCGACTTGAACATTTTTCTTAACCTCGAAAGGAGAGGTCGGGCTCTTTAGAATCGGGGAGAAGACAACTACCTAATAGCAAACTCTAGTCACTCCAAGAATCGCTGGAGAAGCGTCGGCATGATGGAATAGTGAAGCAGCTCCAACGGACCGAAGTTGCCCTATTTCGGCCAAGCTGAAATCGGCCATGCCGAGCCCTCCTCAGACCAAACCAAGCCATCCCAACACTTCCTCAGCCATCCCACGGCCGAATTAGGACTGAAAGGTAAGCCAATTCAGCTCCCCTCTCCAATTTTCGACCGATGCTAGAGAGAGAATTGTCAAAATTTCAATGATGAAATTCTAACTCAATTCGGCATCAATTGATGTAATTCTTGATTCATGATGAACCTCATGATGAGAGTTATCTGCACAAATCAAAAGCTCGGACCGCCCTGCCCTCACCAGTGAGTAATTGAAGCTTTATCTCTCTATAGTCCATTTTTCGACAAAGCTCCGTCTGAGCTCATTTCGGCATCAAAACTTACGATTCAAAGTGCTATTGAATCGTAAGAAGATGGAGGAACTCAATTTTAATTCAATTTCAACAATTAGATGTGTTTGATCCGTCAATTTGATTAAATAAAATTCAGTTGTGCTAAGTAGTTGAAATTGGGGAAACTTTTGGAGATTTTTGAAATTCAAAGGACCAAAATGCAACTTTATGAAATTGAGGATCAATTGGGCATGAAAATAATATTGGAGGACCAATTGAGGAATTTTGGAATTTTTGGGGCAAAACTTACCATTTTTGTAAAGGAAGGGCAAAATGGTAACTTTGGAAAAGTTGGGGGACCAAATTGGAAATTTGGGAAATTAAACCCCTTTTTTGGTGAAATTGAATAAATTGAGGTCCCAACATAAATTTTAAAAGTTTCGGGACTCGATTTGAGGAAAAAACTAACATTAGGGACTTAAAATTAAGGAGAAATAACTTTAGGGACCTAATTGCAAATAACTAAAAAGTTTGGATTTTCTCATTCATTTAAAATGAATGAAGACTGTTATGCCAAGTAATAATGAACAAGTATGTTCATATCATATAGGAACACGAAGTAACGGGAATGCCAACATGGACGAGCTCGCGTAAATACAAAGAACCGGTCTAGTGAAATTCACTGCATTAATGGGTGAGTGGGTTTACTAACATCATACCCGGTTGGGATGATGAAAACAACTTAAAGTTTAAAACCACTTACCGGTTGTATGTGGGAATTTTATATCATACCCGGTTGGGGATGATAAGTACCTCGGTATGAAAACCCACTATTAAGTGGTATTTTAAACATCACAACTTAGAGGAAGTGATGTGAAAATCATGCATAAAAACTACTTACCGGTTGTAAGTAGAACATACCCAGTTGGTATGATGAGACTTTCTTGAAGGAAGTTGAAAACCCATTCATCGGTTATGAACGGAAGTGTCCTTATACCCGAGTGGTATAATGGATAAAGAAAACATATGTTTTGTCAAAAGTGCTCTCCCCTGACTGTGTGCCAATGCTTAAACAATTTGGGAGACCTTCTCAACGTGAGCTCGAATAGCACTGATAGGCCGGGGGCCTCGGTTTTGGAACATGGGGGCTAAATGCCCGATTTTGAAAAATCTCGTACAGTGGGCCCAAGGCCAGTTGACACGAGCAAGAGCTCGTAAATGAACATGATATATGTGCCATAAAACTTAATAACTGAATTGTTTGACCATGGTACCAAGATAGGACCGACATGCTCAACCAGTGGTAGTGCGACATGATAGGTCGACGGACCAGTCAAGACAAACAACTGCAGGTTGAGTTGAGAGTCGGGGCCATTGGGACAAATGGCACCACATATTACATGGAAAATTAAGAAAACTTTGTTTCTGCATGCACTATGAGTACGGGATCATCAAGACACCAATGAGAGGTAGTGATGTGTCCTAAGGGCCCTGGACAACCCATTGAGTATAAGGGTAGATCGTCGTTCCAGGTGTCTGTGCGAAATTTGGAGTAACACCAAGCGCATGAGACCGGGGTGGTGACGGGATGAGGTCTCTGTCCTCATATAGACACAAAGAAGCGATTTCAGGATTGAGAGTTGGATGTCGCGTACATCCACTCATTCCCAGGGTAGAAGTGGTCGTGCTTCTATCCGGATGGTCGGTAAAGTCGCTCTGAAGCCACTAGTGGGTTCAGTAATTGTACTGACCTGTGAATGTGTGTAACATTCATGATGAAGGATGTGTGTTGGGTTATGACACACCGTGGCAAATAAAAAATAATAGAAAAACCCAAAATTTTAAATGAAGTGATTTTTTTGAAAAGAAAGGAGTCTGGCACACTCCATATAAATGTTTTTCTTAAAAGTTATAAGTAGACCTTTGAAAACCCATTCCCTCAGTAGTCGTACTCATCCCCTCCCTTATATCCCTTTCAGGAAATCCCGAAAAGCTTACCCTTAACGATTATCAACTAAGATGCCAGTAAGACAGGTAAGTAAAGTTTAAAATTTCATGCAGTTTTGATTATGCTATTCCAGGAAATGGTGCCAGTTTAAAGGATGCCTTACTCTTTACGGTCTATAATAAGGGGAAACCCTTTAATAAACCGAAAGAGTGACGGGTTGATCATGAGGATCCAACCAAATAGGGTTGGGGCGTGACAAACTTCCCTTTTAGGCTCCATATGTTCGAATTTCTTACTACTCCTTTGAAGGTTCCCTTCCTTTGCATTCTTACACCTTTTTTAATTAGGCTTTTTCCCACCTTTAATCATTCATTGACCTTAATTTCCTGGTTCCCCCTTTATTTTCCTACCTTAGGTATCTCCGATAGCCGGGTCTTATTTCGTGTACTCAACACTATGCCCATCCTATTGCCCTTCTTTAGAGCATAGTCTCCACTACTTCCCAGTCCTTCTTAGGGTCACGCTTATTCTCCTTAACCATCCTATTGCTACTAGTTGCTTCCTTCTACTAGGTTAGTCGGAAATCCCTATTTGGCTTCTTTGCTCTACCTAAATAGGTCACACTTGACCGTCCCGATATACCCTCAACCATTTATGGTTCTTTATGAGGTTCATTATGTCAGGTTAAGCCTCTTATGATCCATCTGGTGATTCCTTAGCTTAGATTTAAGGCCTTGCTTCCTACTTTTATCCTTCTACCTTGGGACTTCATCCAGGTTCAACATCCCTAACGCTCCTCGGAGGTTTTTCTTTTTTTCCTTTCTTACACCTTTCTAAGGTCGGTATTGTTGTTTGCTCTTTGAACTTCCCTATCCTCCATCTCCTTTTTGTTCCTTATCCTCTCTTCGAGGAACTCCTACTGATAGGTTGGTTCCTAGCACTCTATTTTATATCCATCTATCCACTCCTTTGGCTCCATTAAGCGAGTGTGGGCTACGACTAGTCTTGATGTCATTGGTTATTTCCCCTTAATCACTTCCACATTGGAGGGCTTACTTCTCCAAGGTTTTTCGGATGTTCTTTCATTTATTTCCTTATTATGGGTAGCCCACCTCATTCTTACATGTCATGGCGTCCTTTGATGATATTTTCCTACATACATGTTCCTTGGGTTAACCTTCTCCTTGGGTCCTCCTAGTATACTCCCCTTGATTCTTTCACCTCAGTATGCACTTCATTTCCTCATCCTTCATAATTTGGTCCATTACTTCTAAGTTGGGATATGTATGCCTCCCCAGGGTTTCCATTCTTGGAAAGGGTTCATGCACTATTTGCTTCAAGACCTCTTTATGTGATACTTACTAAACCCTCCTTTTGGCTTGATTGCGATCACCATTTCATTTTCAGCCATTTATTTCTTCAAGGGTTTCCTTCATCCTTCTTTTCTACTATTATGGCCTTTCCTCCTCCCCTTTTTCTTGCTAAGGTTTAAATTTATAACCTACTAGAGGTCAGTTAGTCAACTGCCTCATCCCTACTACTCTCCTGGTTTACTTGTCTCGAAATAGTTGTCCTTTATTTTTACTCATCTTTGATGCTTATCCTGTCATCCTTTTTCGGGTGTAATTCTTACTATTTTCTAGTTCTTCCTAGGGTGTCTTCTCCCAAAGTTTCTTATTACACCTTCTCGCTAGAATAATCTACAACCCTACTTGGCTCCTTTGCTTTTCTAAGGTAGGTCACACCTTGTTATCCCAAGACACCCTATTTGTCTTTCATCATTAGAGACTTGTCTTTTATGGAGTAGGTGCCTCCTTCTTTGCTCCTAGGTGGCTTATAGCGCTTCTTAAGAGAAACATTCCCTTTATCCACATTCTACTTTGTCTAGGTTTTCTTAAGATCCTACCCTTAGTCTTCTCCACGTGATCCTTTCTCATGTAATTGAGGCACACGATCGTATTATTGAGGGAAAAAAATTTTAGAAACTCATAATCTTATTCATTATTGAAGTAAGAATATAGTTTGGGTTTTTAACATCTCTTAAGGGAGATTGTTACAATGATGGTTTGGGAAGTACTCAATACTATGCTATGGTCTAGAAGGATTTCTTCCTAAGTGAGATTGGAATTTCTAGTCGGAATTGTGGTCCTTGTAATGTCATTCCTTAAAGTTTTCATAGCTTAACATCATGTTCGTTTATGAGCTCCTACTCGTGCCAACTGGCCTTGGGCCCAATGTACGAGATTTCCAAAAATTAGGCATTTTAGCCCCCAAGTTCCAAAACCGAGGCCTCCGACCTATCAGAGCTATTCGAGCTCCCGTCAAGAAGGTCTCCCAAAATGTTTAACCAATGGCACACGGTCAGGGGAGAGCACTTCCAACAAAAATAATCTTTTCATTTGTCTATCACTCCAACTGGGTATGATGACATCTCCGCTTACAACTAGTAAATGGGTTTTCCACTTCCTTCTAGAAAGTCCATCATACCAGCCGGGTATGATCAACATACAACCGGTAAATAGTTTTTCCGTGTGTTTTCTCACATCATCCCATCCAGGTGTTATGTTAAAATGCCACTTAGTAATGGTTTTTCATTTCGAGGTACTCATCAACCCAACCAGGTATGATGTGAAAATTCTCACTCACTCCATAGTGCAGTGTATTTCTCTTATTTGGTTGTTTGCCTCCACGTGAGCTTGTCTTTGCTAGCATTCCCGATACCTCGTGTTCCTACATAATTTGAACATCCTTATTCATTGTCATTTGGCCTAATAGCCTTCATTCCTCATGATTGAACAAAATGCCCAAACTTTTAATTATTTCCATTAGGTACCTAAAGTTCTTTTCCTTTAACTTTAGGTCCCTAATGCCAATTTTTCCCCAAATTGAGTCCCAAAACTTATAAAATTCACTTTTGGGCCTCAATTTATTTAAAATCACAAAAAGGTGTTCAAGTTTCCCAAATTTCCAATTTGGTCCCTAACTTTTCAAAAATTACCATTTTCCCCCTACTTTACAAAAATGGCAATTTGAGCCTAAAAATTCCAAAATTTGACCAATTGGTCCTCCAACATCTTTTTCATGGCCATTTTCCTTAATTTTGGGGAATTGCACTTTGGTCCCTCAATTTTACAAAATTCCCAAATTTACACAATGTTTCCCTCAATTTCCCCATTTCAAACTGGCTGAATTTGATTTCATCAAATTGACCATTCAACTGGATTTAAATATTAAAATTGAAGGTAAAATTGATTTCCTACACTTACACATGATTCAATGGAACTTTGAATCATGTCATTTGGATCCGAATTGAGCTTAAACGGAGCTTCATCGAAAAATTGGACTTAGAGAGAGAAACTTCAAAAACTTACCATTAGGGGTGCAACGGTCCGAGCTTTCAGTCTGGGTAGATAGCTCTCATCCTGAGGTTTCTCCTAGGATCAAGAATCACATCAATTCATGCAAAATTATGAGAGAATTTGGTTAGTGAAGTTATGTTGGTTCTCTCTCTAACACTGATCAGAAATTATAGAATGGAGCCAAATTAGCTTACCTTTCAGCTCTAATTCAGCCATATGAGGATTGTGGAAGTGTTAGGGGAGCTTGGTTTGGCCTGAGAAGGGCTCAAATCATCCGTTTTTAGCTCAGTCGAAACAGGGCAGCTTCGGTCTGCTAGAGCTGCTTCATTGTTCGATCATGTCAGCGTTTCTCCGGCGATCCTCGAAGCAAATAAAGACTATCGTCAGGTAGCTAACTTCTTCTTCAATCTAAAGAGCTCAACCTCACCTTATTTGGCTTAGAAAAATGCCTAAGTCGAAGCTCTGGTTCGAGCTTCACTAGAAAATGGAGCAATAGGGAGGGAGATGAGTTTTTAGTTGTGAGGAGGATGAATGAAGGGGAGATCTTTATATAGGAAGCTTGGGGACTTCTTGACCATCCGATTGGCACCTTTATGGTAGTCATTCATTGCCTAAAACTCCTTGGCCAAAGATTTTTCATCTTTGTCGATGCTGCTCAATTTTTCGGCAATTGAACAGTGTTGTCATCTAGAGGAAGAAGACAACACTGTTCTAAATCGGACCGGACCGGTCCGAATCGGGTTCAATGCTTAAACCGCCCGGTTCAGGCCCGATTTGATCAAGTTTTTCAAAATTAAAAATTTGTAAATTCATTCTATATCTAATGGTGGCTTCAATTCTCCAATTTTAATTTTCTAAGCCACTTAGAAAAAATGAGGTTAGAAATCGGTTTAATAGTGGTTCAAACCGGTTCAATCCGGTTTAGGTCTGGTTCACATGAACCGGACTGGTTTTCACATCCAATTCATCCCAAAGTCCTTTTTCATGACTTTTAGGACTCTTTAGGACACTCGGGATTTGAAATTTCCCATTTTGCTCTTTCTCTAACGGTTGGGGTTTGTGAACCGGTTCAGTTTTCTCACCTGATTTGACTGGTTCTTTCCCCAATTCCCTTATCTTTAAAGAACAGGGTTTATACAAATCCTCTAAGAAGACCTCTTAGAAAACCCTAGTGATAAGTCTGATTGCTTGAATACAACAAATAAAAAAAACCTAATAAGTTCAAAAGTTCTCTCAAATGAGAAAGAAGACATAAAACTCACAATATTATTGAAATCAAAGATTTGTCTTTACAATGTTATGAAATTAGTTTTTTATATGCACTTATAAAAACTAGTTATCCTATAAATAAGAAAACTAAATATTATGGTTGACATGCCAACCATTAATTATTCATATAGAAAATATTGCTAATATATTTCTTATTCATATATTTAGAGATGTCTAAGATAATAAATATTCTAAACTTAGCATATTATTTTTGAAATATTCAGGAAATATATTATTTTATTATTCAATATTCTAGAAGGTTTGTGATATTAATAAATCTCCCATTTGAATTGTATTCTTCTTTTGGGCTATTATTTTACTCTTATATTGGGCTTCCAGCTTGGCTTTCTTCAATCGCTCCAATCAACCCACACATTTCTTCTTTAGTTCTTTTAGCCCTCGACCTTGTAATTGGGCCTTGTAAATTGGCAGCACCTTTAGTTATACTCATCAGTAAATCATGTGGGGGCTCGACATTAGTGCCCCATTCAATGAGTTATAATCTCACTCCCCTCCCCTAAACAAATTGCAGGTTTAAACTGAGAAAGCATGAGGCAGGAAGAGGAAGAATTTTCTCGAGGTAAGCATTGCCTAAGATAGATTATTAAACTACTCATGAAAATGCTTTAAGTTTCTTATCATGTTGCTATTTTTCTTGAGAGATTTTGGTAAACCGTTTTGGTGGGCTCAAATGAGAAACATTAAAGAAAAGTTTCAAATTTCCACTACATTATTTTAATTGTTTTATCAAAAGCTTTAGTCTCTCCAGTTTTTACTGTGTGAGGTACCCACCATAGTGGTACCGACGGGGACGGGCGAAGGGTTCACGGGGTTCTGGCCGACAGAATCACGTTAAGGCGTGACAATATGCATGGTTTTCATTATGATGCAACTGAATTATATGAGCTAATGAACTAGTTGCCGAGAGGGTCGCGACTCTACTTGGGAACTAGGCATGATTGTGCATCAGGGTCAAAGGGTAGAATACCCTTATGAACCTCGTCTTTAGAGGGGGTTCAATCATGATTAATGTGACTGAAAAGTATAGTGAAATCCTTCAAAAATGGAAATGACATGGATATGAAATCTGCTTAAAATGAGGCAAGGAAACGAGTGGCATCGTGAACACCCCTGGGTTAGTTGGTAAAGAAAAGAAGTTTCACCCAACTATACATGAAAAACACGTAGGATGGTTAAGTGAACCACAATGGGAGTATTCCAAAAGGAACCACCATATATAAGTATTTGGAAATGACACCAGGATAGGGTACAAACCCTAAAATAGTTTTTGAAGAATAATGTTAAGAAGAAACGAAATGATATAAAAATTATCTCTATCCGTTTTTTAATGGAGACGACATCGAGTTATGAAGGACTTGATGATCGGTACTCTCACTCACTAAGCATTAGTTCACATCCTCCCCCAATATAATTTTTTAGTGTAAGGGGAGAACGGATGAGAAGAGTAATATCACGTACATTGAGAAGTGGCTCCAGCATAGTCGGTGATCGAGGTGTGGAACCTCAAAAGGAAGGGCACAAGAATTTTTCATTTAGTAAGTTGTTGCTTTTTCCCATATTTGTAAGATGTTATAATCCAATAAATAAACTTTTGTGAAAAAGTTTTAAATTCCACGGTAAAATTTTATATTATGAGTCTTGATTTTATCGGTACTACCTTAGTGAAGGTACTCGATATGGTAGTAACGGAAAGATGTAGCTGGTTGGCACGGGACTATCAGCCGAGTAATCGGGCCAAAGCATGACACTTGCACACTCCCATACAATCATTTAATATGTAGTACAAAAATAAAATATAACCATTATATTACTCACAAGTATTTTTGGTCCACTTACATTGGTATTTCTCATGTTACTTTATAATTTCTCATAATTACTATTTTTTCCTTAAATGTCATTTCTCATGATTTAATGCATAGATTAACCCTTTTATACTATTTCATTTTACATTTCTCTAAATTATAAAGTTTCCCTAAATTTATAAGCATTATAGTTAAGATCCTAACTTTTCAAATATTAGCATTTTAGTACTTAAACTTTTCAAAATTATATTTTTGTCCTTAAATTTATAGGTTTACATTTAGGTCTCTAAGTTGTCCAAACTTATTTTTGGGTTTCTAAACATTCTCTTAGTCTTGTTTGGGTCCCCAATTTTCCTAAAATTATATTTAAGGCCCAACTTTTTAAAATTTACTAGTTTTCTCTTAAAACTCATCCAAAGTTCCAATTATGTCCTTATACTTCCAACTTCTTCTACTTTTTTGTTCAATAAAGTTCTCATACTTGAAATACTATACTTTTCAAACCTTTCCCTGAGTTCCTTAAACCTTCCCTAGGTTCCATTAAGTTCCCCAAAATTTACTTATTTGTGGTAAGGTCCTCGAACTTGTTCAAAATTATATTTTGTACTTGAAATTCATAACCTAACTTATCAAAACTTAGTTTTATATTCATCAATAAATCATAACATGCTGCTAAACATTTTATGTGTGTCTCTATGATAATTGTTTTGATCGACTTAGTCAAAATAGTGTCATTTTAGTTTTATTTTACCATCATTAGAAAATTGCATAATTCCAATAAAAGAATGAAAACTCACCTAAGATAACATATTGGTTGGTGTTACGGTGTGGGGTGGAAGCTAACTCATATCTGTTTTTTTTTTGGCTCTCATGGGTCCGAAGGTTAGTGTTGCCTAAAAGTCAAATTTTACTGTTTTTATTGAAAATTGGGGACTCGACGAAAATTTCACATAAAAGTGTAAGGACTTCTCTTGAGCTTATATGACTGGTAAGGTTGGATAGAGAGAGTTTAGGATGCTCGTATGATTTTTTCATCCTTCTTTAGACTTTGGGGCTTCGGAAATAACTCTAGAAGTTTAGGATTTTTTTTGAGTTTTTGAGCCATGTCAACATCAGTACGGTGGGAGAGAAAGAAATAAGATTTCCAGATGGTTTCAATGCCACAAAAATTATGATATTTAGTGGTAACGCAATAGTTAGAGATCTACAAGTGTGGTCGCCCATAAAATGGACAGAAGAGATTGTAGTGAGAATGATAGTGAACATTTACTTAGAAGGGTTCCGATTTTTATTTGGGAGCCCTGTGAGGTAAAGGACTACCCATGTATTTGTCCGGGCAAATAGGGTTTCATGGCTATGCATTTAATTTCCTACATCGACAAGTTGTCAAAAATCGTGTGGGAAATTAGAAAGAAATTGGGTTTCTGACAGATCCAGGTCGTGGAGGTTGGGTGGAGGCGATGCTCGCCCCTAGATGCATCCCTCCCCATTTATCTGACCAATATGCACTGGGTTAAATCACTTTTTAGCGAATTAATTGTTAAGTTCAACAGATTTTTTTTATTTTGTGGATTAATTTACTTAAAATTTAATCGGTAATTGTTCAACTTATTTTTCTAAAAAAATTACAACTCATTTGATCGTGCATATTGCCAAAATTTTCCCTTTTCTACTTTCTTATACCTTGAAAAAATACTTCCATACTTGTACCTTTGTTAATTTCAAATTTGATTAAATTTTTAATTGGGTATTTATTAATTTTTAATTTTTCAACTAAAAATATCACTGGAGATCTTTTGAAACTATTTTTACTAATTTCTAAAATTATATTTTAATTTATTTTTATTTTTCAGCCGATATCAACCTTGTTTTGGTTTTAAGCAAAAAAAAAAAGTCGATTTCTCCCTTTTAAAATTTACAGTGCTACATTAAATAAACTTTTGGATATATTACCTTTATGGTACATTCATGCAATGGCCTCATCAAAAGAATTCTCTATTCATTAAGGTCGTTCTAAATTTGTGAAATCTTTTAGCTAGATTGCAAAACTTGAGGATATATGAATAGATTTACGAAGAGTCTTCTCCCTTCTTGTGTTATTGCATCTATAAATAATTTCTGAGTTGTCTCAACTAGAATGTCCCATTCACCCAAACTCTATCGGATAGCATAAGCCTTGAAGTATTGCTAAACAACTGAAAAAAACAAAAAAAAAAACCATTGCTAATCATTTAGCTCCACCGGTCCTGACATTTCACCTAATAGCCCCCTCCAAATAGGATGTTTCCGACATTATTACGAGCATCACTCCCATACCTTTCATACTATATAAAATGATGAACCACATCACACATGATTTTAACACTAACTTGTTACAGTCTTATTCAATAAGGGTATGGATTGTGTGACTCTCATTGCCAGCTAACCTGTAATGTCTTGCTTATGCAAAACCGCTTAACCTTCTCAATAACATTAAGTATGAAAATTTACTCTATACCTGCGTTTCCATATTGACTAACACACGGTGATGATCTTCTAAAAAAATGTTTATTTCTTTGCGATACACCTGATTAAATAATTAAATTGGATAAAATAGAAATTTTTTACTATTTATAAATTATTTATTTTAAATAAATATGAGACCCACTTTTTATCTGTACATAATATCTTTCATATAAATATTTAAATAATATATATTTATAAGAAGGATCATTAGAATAAACTTGGTAAAAGGAATTGGATCGTTCGTATGGATAAGAATAAAATATTATATTTGATAAATAGAGAATATAAATATTATATATTTATAAGTTTATAAATGTTAAACTACTTATAAATAATAATTGTTAAATAGATATGTATCATATCTTTTATCAGTACACAATAGTATTAGAGCCACGAGATTTAATCATACCCGACCCAATACTATAAACTTTATTACTGATTTGATTGTTCTCCCCTTATTTATCATGTTCTATTGATTTTTCTGACCTTCCAAATCTATCTAATAAAATTATGAGATTTTACACTACTTTCTCCCTATTCGAGACAAGAAAAATAATACCGGCTTATAATATTTATTAAGTACAATTTTAAAAATTTTATGTGATAAGGATATATTAGTACGAGTTGAGAATAAAATTTTAAATTAAATAAAATAAAAAATATTATACATTTATAAATTTAAAAAAATTTCAATACTTATAAATTATAAATTTTAAATAAAAATCAGTACCAACCTTTATTGATATACAACACCAAATTATTATTAATGGTCAACTTTCAACAGACAAGTGCAACTTCAGTCAAAGTGCTGCTCCATCCTTGATCTATATATATAATATTTATATTAATTAAATTTATTAATTTAATAATACTGAGCCAAATAAAATGTTTTTTATTAAAAATCTAATGTACAATAAAATTTACCGGGTATTTATCTTGCATTAAATGTTTATATCACAACTAAATATTCTATTTTTAAATAATTAATTATTATAAATGATTATATAATAAAATAAATAATAAATATGTTTCAACAGTATATTCAGAATATATGATAACACATAGGTTGCTGGTCTCATAAAAATATAATATTATATTTTAAAATTTTGACGAGTTTGATTTATTAATTAGAATTTAAGAATTATTTGATAGTAAAATATATTTTAGATACTCATTATTTAAGTTGAGGCAAAAATCACCAAAAACAAATTAAGATACTCTTGCTTAAAAAGAAGAAAATTTAAGATATTCAAGTAAACTTATTTTTACAATTTTTTAGGGCAAAAAAATCCCACACTATCTGACGCCGCTTGCAAAAGAATAATATTTATTCAATTAGAAATAATAATAAGGTTATATTTTATGAAATATTGTTCTATTATTACATACTATACTTATTCACTTATCAATTTTCTATTTTTACCAATCATAAAATTGAAAAAAATACAATTTCCTCTTTTAAGGAAATAAGTCCACTTTTTTTTTGCTCAACAAATAAGGCCACTTCACCCTAATAATTATAGACTTTAAAAGTTATTTATCAAAATAGAGTGACTACTTAAAATGATAGAAATTCTCCACGAGTATATATTAGCATAGTAAATGTCTACTCCCATAAGAAGATGATCCCGGCTGTACTATGTGATTAATAAATTTACAGGTTCATTTACAATGTACAATAGCCTATGGAGGTTCTAGTCAACTCTAGGTAAAAAAGGCAAGGCCAGTGGCGACCACTATGAGTCACATCCAGTGTGAATGGTTACTTCCTCTTCCTCTTCTGGTAGCATGATGTATAGATATAGACCTCTCTTTTTCTTTTTCTTTTTTTTTTTAACGAGGAAGATGTCCAAATGTCAAATGTCAGTGCCTATCCCAACTCGTCAAAATATCATCCACCGTTGCTTTTTCTGTATGGGGCCATCTTCGCACTTCGGCTGGTCCACGTTTACCCGCACATGGACCCCACGGCTGCTGCCTTTTTCGTCATTAATAGGGAACAAGGTGGGGACCTCCACCGACCGAAAGGACTGGTCCATTGTTGGCAATTCTATTTTCCATTAGCATTCCCAATTTCAATATATTTTTGCTCTTGTTGATATTGAATGAAAGTGATTTGACATATATTAATCATATTTATTCGGTTTTTAATAAAATGACGATACATTCTTGAAAGAATAAGAATTACAATACATTCATTTAACTGTTAACTTTGATTTGGTTAAAGAGGAACAAACTATTAATTTTCATTTTCGGTAGGACCAGTGGTAAACTTATTGGGATGCCCACTTCCACAGGTTTCCAACCTGGAATGCAAAAATATGCCCATTTTATAATTTGGAGTGCTAATAGCAAATTCATTATAAGATATATTATAAATCCATTTTATTTTTTATATATTAAAATAGTCATTTTATTTTATATTGATTTAATTATTATATTTAAAAAATTATCAAAATTAATAAAACTTGAACTACTAGTTGGTTATAAGGAAGATTTTCATTGGCCTCCCAAGCCGCTAAGGCTTTGCTTTTGGATTACCTTTTGGTGGAAATTTTTTATCTAGAATCCCATTGAGTTCCATCTAGTACATATATTAAGTACCATAAATATGAGTTCAATAAATCAGATCTAACGGATGTAGTGAATGGGTTGAGTCTAGATTATAAATCTTATAATCGGGTTTGAATTATAAGTAAAGATTCGGATATCTAGTTTACTATCTGATAATTAATTAAAATTTATTTTTATATGAATTAAATTTAAATTTGTAATCTAAATATAAAAATAATACAATTTTTTAATTAAATTTAGTTTAATTATTTTATATATTTAAAATAAAAATATTATAAAAATGAGTGACTAAAATTTAAAATTTACTCTATTTATTTTTTAACCATTGAAATTAGCTTAATTATATTATATATTCAAAACATAAATATTATATTATAAAAAAATAATTATATTATAAATTTTAAAATTTAAAATTTAGATAGAAAATTTAATGTAAATTTAAAATTTAAGATAAGTATTTTTTTTAATTTTATTGTTCAAATATTTATTTATGTTAAAATATATTTATTTTAGATAAATAATAAAATTAAAATAACTTATTATTAATAATTTAGTAGTATATTTGAATTTACTCGTTATTAAAATATATTTTAATAATCAAATTTTATTGAATCGAATTTTATTAGATCTTATAAATAAAACAATTCAGCAAAATAAATCATATAATCGAATACGTGTTCAACGATTCCCTTTCTCACAATAAATAGGAGATCACACATACAATACACTAAACATTATTAAATTATTATATAAACATATTCACAGGTGTCAAACTACTGTATAATATAATAGGTAATATCAAATCAATTAATATAATTAATTTTCATATTTATGTTATTTTAGGTTATTAGAGCTTTAAAGGGTAAACAACAATTTGATACTACCACTTATCTATATCTTTTTCTATACATTAATTTTAATCTAAATATTTATTAATAATAAATAATATTTATTATCAGAATTGAAGTCAATTTTTAAATTAAAAAACATTTAATAATATTAATAAATCACATTTATTAAATTTATTGAATCCATTTATTCAAATTTATTTATATTATATAATTACTCATATAGCTCTTTTAGCATATAAATAAAAATGTTTATAGTTAAAAAATTGTAAATCAATATATGCAAATATTTATATTTTTGTTCTCTCACTCTTTTTTTTTATTTATTAAAGTTTAAATTGTTCAATAACGTAAAGATAATAAACTTAATACTAAAAACATAATGATTAATAAACTATCTTCATAATCAAGAAATTGAAAAATGTCTCCCACGAGCAATCAAAGTTTATTATGTTATTATTCATAGTTGCTAAAATACATTTAAGAACAAATTAAATTTTTAGTATTTTTGAATAAAATGTCTATAAAAGCATCAATCATCACCCAACCCAAGAACATTCTCATTATATCAATTAAATTAGGTGGAACCAATTATTTTTTATTTAGCAGTAACATTATGTCCTCAAAACATATCAACTTCTAGGGACGTTGATTGAATGATCCTAGCACCCCATAACTAGTGCCAACTCTAAAGTGAGATAACTCAGCCCACACTTTCAATCTAGTCTATGTCACATGGAAAATTTGTGAACAATTATGCTTGACCACTCTTCTTGGATATCTAGATACTCTAATTAATTTGTAGGCGATAGAAATTCTTAATATAATTAACATGTGAGATAAGTTGGAGCTACTATTCTCTAGCTAGGTCGTGTTCAACAAGATCGTTTGGACTCTGATTAGAGAGACACAATCAAATAAGATAGAATCATTAGCATTTTTCTAACCACCATCGTGAGCCTATCCAGAAACTTCGTTCATATTAGTCTCCCCAAATTCGAATATAAAATTAAAGATCGAATACTTGCGGGATTGGGGAGGAATGAGAATACTTATGGCACTAGCACAAACCCTCGCTCACACCATGATTGACGAACTCTAACTTCTACTACCGTTGTAGAAAGAAAAAATGAAATACAATATTGCTCGAGAAATTTTACTTGCCATAGTGTCCAAACTTCGCTACTCAGATAATTTCCCACTCGCCGCTACTACTCACCAAGGCTATTGTCGTGAGACTTCCATTCCATCCTATGGTGACCATTGTTCTTGAACCTCCATTAGAACTTCAATGTTTCTAGGTCGATTTTCAATCCCTAGACGAATGAGATTTGGGAATAGGGAGAGAGCATTCGTTGTAATTCGAATGCTCACATTGTCATCTTTTATCAAATCACACTGTTTTGCTAATAGCGCTCACATTGATACTGAGGCGAATAGTGAGTTGCATAGGAAAAACTAACTTGGGCTTCAACAATTCAACAACTATGTCTTGAATACCTAGTGTCACACCCTGACACAATTCATTATTCGATGGTCCTGTGCAACTCGCTAATTCACTCGATGTTATAGTGGTTAGATACTTCAACAATGTAAAATCGACAGAACTAAGTCTCCGAATAGAAAATCCTTACAAAAAGAAGTGGGAATTTAAATCTTTTTTTACAAACTTCGCGTGGTAGCTCACAAATGGTTTGTACATCAAATATGGGAATAGTAGCAACATGATAAAAACTGAAGCCCTTGTGTGCATGGAACGATGTTACCTTAGGCGATCTCATACCTCAGGAAGATTCGCTCTCCCTACGCCTCGCGCCTTCTCGGCTTAACCAGCAACATGTTTAGGATAGGGGTGAGCTCACAACTCAGTGAGTGGGACACTAACGTCATGCTATTATATGACTCACAACCTATATATTTCCCATAAACCACCTAGTATGAATGCTACAACTCATACTACCCATACGAGTCGCGTGGTTTATCTTACTCTTAGGGACACAAGTCTCAGGCCGTCTGACTCGTAGTCTCTACTACGACCGAGTTATCTAAATCTCCCCCCTTTTGTGTTTAACCAATTCATCGCATATAACAATGTGATCACCGATAACCCTTATCCCAAGCTCATGACCTAGCCTACGCTCATGCGACACCTTTGAGCTCCTCATAGTAAGGGGCTTTAACCTTACAACTTATGCCTAAACATATCAGACAAACACATAACCCACAATACAATAAAATCTACTTAGAATGGTCTGCCTTCATGATGAACAAACTAGGGAAACTAGAGTGTGGGATTGCCTGCGGTGCTTAAAACACAGCCGACACTTCAAGTGCCGTCTCATAGTTGGGTGTCTCAGCACCTGAGGTCATGGCGGCCTCACCACCACTCCCGCCCACAATTGTGGGCTAACTGAGGCCCTAAACAAATATGGACTACTCATAGCCCTACACATGTAATAGCATACCTAGAAGGTAGCGCCGCTTAGGCGGTACAAGACCGGGAACTAGAGTGTGGGAGCCGCCCATAGCACTCTTAGCACAATTGACATTTTGGGTGCTGTCTTGCAGTTGGGTGTCTCGTCACCCAGGGTCATGGTGGTTTCGCCACCATGCCTCACACAAAAATGGGCTAACTTAGGCCCTCAATAAAACTTGGGCTACTCACAACCCCAAAAAAATAACACACACCCTAGAATGTACCTCCTCTTGGATGATACTAGATCGGGAACTGGAGTGTAGGAGTCGCCCATGGTGCTCTTAACCACAACCGGCACTACAAGTGTCATCTTGCAGGGTCAGGGCAGCCTTGCTGCCATTCCCTCACACATATTGAGCTACTCTAGCACTAAGCATAAATATAAACTCCTGAAGTTTATTAGTCACTTGGACGATACTAAACTAGGAATTAGAGTGTGGGAGCCACATGAATACTCTACCATAATCGACAACCGTAGGTGTTGTCTTGTAGTGGGGTGTCTCGATACCCGGGTTCATGGCCGCATTATCACCACTCACCGACCCATGCCCCCTTACACATGTGACTCAATTTGGCCATTGTCTCGTTCTAGTAGTGTACTCGGACAGTACCCATACATTACCTGGGTTTCCAAGGAAAACATGAGAGATTACACAATTCACTCCTCGATCTCCTTCCCATTTTCCCTCGAGTGATGTCACAACCTCTTATGTAAACCTCGCCCTTTTGAATTAAGGAAAACCGGGAAAAGAATCGGTCAAACCCAGTAAGAAAACTGAACTAGTTCATGTACCTGATCAATAAGGAACGAGCAATTTGGAAACTTACAACTCCTGGGTGATCCAAAGGGTTCATAAAACCTTGGAAAAGACCCTTAGGACAAATTGGAAGAGAAAAACCAAGTCGATTTAGATGAATCAGATCCAATTAGATTGAACTGGTTTATGAACCGGAACCGATAGAGAAAGGGCAAACAAGGAAATTTAAGGATCCCTTGTGACCCTAAGAGATTTATAAACCTTGGGAAGGAACTTTAGAACAAAGTGGGAGAGAAAAACCAGACTGGTTCGGGTGAACCGGACCCGAACCGGATTAAACCAGTTTAAGAACCAAGTCGGTTTATGAACCGGAATCGATAGAGAGATGGCAAACCGGGAAATTTATGGACCCTAAGTGACCTAAGGAGTCACAAAAGTCATGGAAATAGTCTTGTGAATGAATTGGAGATGAAAATTAAACTGGTTCAGGTGAACCGGATCCGAACCGGTTTATACTAGTTTGAACCACTATTGAACCGAATCCTAAATTCATTTTTCTAGGTGACTTAAATAATTCAAATGTAAGATTTGAGGCCACCATTGGATAGAAAATAAATTTAGAAATTTTTAGATTTGAAAAACTCGTTCGAATGAGGGGTGAACTTGCTGGTTTAAGCTTTGAACCCGGTTCGTTCCGGTCCGGTCCGGTTCAGAATAGTGTCATGTTCTTCTCTTAGATGACAACACTGTTCACTCGCCAAAAAATTGGAGGATCCGGCAAAGAAGAAATGTCTCTGGCCATCAATGTCTTCCATAAAGGTGCCAAATGGACAACCAATGAGTCCCCAAGCTCCCTATATAAAGTGCTCCTCTCCACACCAAAAAAGCTCACTCTCTCTCAGTTGCTTAGTTTTCTAGGGAAGCTCGAACCAGAGCTTCGATATAGGGTCATTTCTAAGCCAAACAAGGTGAGGTCGGGTTCTTTAGAACTGGAGTCACTAGAGAAGCGTCAGCGTGATGGAACAGTGAAGCAGCTCCGGCAGATAAAAGCTGCCCTATTTAGGCCGAGTTGAAATCGGCCATTTCGAGCTCTCCTCAGGCCAAACCAAGCCTTCCCAATCTGAAATTTCCAATCGATGTTAGAGAGAGTCGGCTGAATTTCAATGACAAAATTCTAATCTAATTCAACTTCAATTGATGTCATTCTTGATCCTAGGAAGAACCTTAGGAGGAGAACTATCTGCCCAGATAGAAAGCTCGGACCGCCGTGTCCTCATCGGTGAGTAATCGAAGTATTCTCTCTCTACAGTTCATTTTCTGATGAAGCTCCATTTGAGCTCATTTTGGCGTTAAAACTTGCGATTTAAATTGATAAAGAATCATATGAACATGTAGAAACTCAATTTCAACTTCAATTATAACAATTGGAAATGTTTGATCGGTCAATTTGATGAAATCAAATTTGGTTGTGTTAAGAAGTTGGAATAGGGGGAAAATTGGGGATTTTCGTAAATTTGAAGGACCGAAATGCAATTTTCTAAAATTGAGGGTCAATTAGGCATGATAAAAATGTCAGAGGGCCAATTGAGAAATTTTAGAATTTTTGGGGTGAAACTTACCATTTTTGTAAAGGAAGGGCAAAATGGTAGTTTTGGAAAAGTTGGGGGACCAAATTTGAAATTTGGGAAATTTAACCCCTTCTTGTGAAATGGAATAAATTAATGTCCTATGATAAATTTTAAAAGTTTCGGGACTTAATTTGAGGAAAAATCGGCATTAGGGACCTAAAGTTAAAGAGAAATAACTTTAGGGACCTAATTACAAATAAATAAAAGTTTGGTTTTCTCATTCATTTGGAATGAATGAAGGCTATTAGGCCGAGTGATAATGAACCGAGATGTTCATATCGTGTAGGAACACGAGGTACCAAGAACGCCAACAAGGATAAGCTCGCGTGAATACAAAAAACCGATCTAGTGGAATTCACTAAATTAACGGTTGAGTGGGATTTTATATCATACCCGGTTGGGGATGATAAGTACCTTGAAATGAAAACCCACTACTAAGTAGTATTTTAAAAATCACAACTTGGAGGAGTGATGTGAAAAACATGCGAAAAATCTATTTACCGGTTGTAAGTAGACCATACCCTGTTGGTATGATGAAACTTCCTAGAAGGATGTTGAAAACCCATTCTTCAGTTATGAGCGGAGATGTTCTTATACCGGTCAATATGATGGACAACTGAAAACATATTTTTGTCGGAAGTTCTCTCCTCTGATTGTGTGCCAATGCTTAAATGATTTGGGAGACCTTCTTGACGGGAGCTCGAATAACTCTTATAGGCTGGGGGCCTTGGTTTTGGAACTTAGGGGTTAATATGCCTTTTTTTGAAAATCTCGTACAGTGGGCCCAAGGCCTGTTGGTACGAACATGAGCTCGTAAACAAATATTAGTTATATACCATAAAACTTCAAACAAAGGAATTGTTTCACCATGGTACCATGACAGGACCAACATACTCTATCAACTAGCGGCAGTGCAACATAACAGGTCGACGGATCAGTGGCACCACAGATTATATGCATGATAAGAAAATACTGATTGTGCATGCACTGTGATTACGTGACCATCAAGACACCCAAGATGGGTATTGATGCATCTTAAGGGCACTGGACGACCTGGTGGGTATAAGGGCAGTTCGTCGTACCAAGTGACCGTGCAAAATTTGGAGTTGCACCAATCACATGAGACCGGGGTGGGGACATGATGAGGTCTCTGTCCTCATACAGACACGAAGAATTGATTTTGGTATTGAGGGTCGGATGTCGCGAACATCCACTCATTCTCAGGGTAGAAGTGGACGCACTTCTATTTAGGTGGCCAGTAAAGTCGCTCTGACGCTACAAGTGGGTTTAGTGGACGTACTGGCCTATAAATGTGTGTTTGACCTTCATGATTAAGGATGTGTATTGGGTGATAACACACCGTGATTAATAAGGAAATGGTGGTAAAAGTCGAGATTTGATATGAAAGGATTTTTGAAAGAAAGGAGTTTGGCACACTACAATACAAATCTTTTTCCTAAAAGTTATAAGTTTTGAAAACCCATTCACTAAGTCATTGTACTCACCCCCTCCCTTATATCCCTTTCAGGAAATTTTGGAAAGCCTACCCTTAAAGACCATCAACTAAGATGCCTGTGAGACAAGTATGATAAATTTTGAAATACTATACAATTTTGATTTATGTTATTCCAGGAAAAGGTGCAGGTTTCAAGGATGGCTTACTCTTTACAGTTAATAATAAGGGGAAACCCTTTAATAAACCAGGAGAGTGGCGGGTTGATCATAGGGATTCGACCAAACCGGGTTGGGGCATGACAACTAGAGTGGTATCGGAGCCTCTTTTGTCAAATACATAATCAAGACTAGAAAATATAGTAAATAATAGGATTTATCCTAAAATTTTTAGATGGCTCCCAGGAGAGTAACCAAGAAAACTAGGAATGACTCTACTGAACACCCTATCTTTGTAGGAAGATAACCCTAGAAACTTTCCAAATGCCTGAGGCATGGTATCTCAAGAGACGAAATGGGGAAGTATCCCAGAGAACGGTGCCAGGACCTATTGAGGGCACAACTCTAAGTATAAAGGAAGCCAAGCGTGAAGCCATAAATGCCACCAAAGGGGCATATAACCTTACATAGAAGGACACTTATCAAGAATCCCATAGCTCCCTTGTTATTTTGTGATCGTTTCCTGTAATAGGGCCAAAACACCCAACAAACTGTACTCCTCTATTAATGAAGTAGTCCAAATTCCTAAAAAAACCCTGTCCCTCAAATGATGTGATCTTCAAGGAAAATGGCCCCAAAGAAAGTGACCAAATAAGCCTGTACTACCATAGAAACTAAGGAGAATCCCATCCAAGTTAAGGAAATTGAATTAGGGAATCAAGAAATCTAGGAGGACTCTTAGAGAGTTCAATTGACAAAGAAGACTCCAAAAGAAAATCTTTCAAGGTATCCAGACTCAAGGATAAAGTAGCACTAAAACTAATGCCAGGAGGAACCACTTATGTTCAGGTAATTACAAGCATGAATAATAGGGACACTGCGCGGAGAAGTGCCCAACCCTACTAAGGACAGGAATCAAGTTAACCTATATGGGAATAAGACATGAAGTGAAAAACTGTTCTACACCACCAGGAGTTAGCCTCACAGCTATAGGAAACCCGAAAGGATACCATCCTAAGAAATACAACTCCTGCTCGGAACTTCAATTACATCCAAGAGTATGCTCTTCAAGATTCAAGCATAATGGTAGGAAGAAAAAGTAAAGGGACTAAAGGTAGGACCTCGATAAACCACAAATAGAACAAACAGAACTCTCCCTTGAAAGAAGAAAATTCTAATTATGGGGAGCAAAGAAGGGAGAGTAACCACAAGAGAAGACAAGACGAACATTTGTAGACAAACGACATGTATTGGGATTACAGGAGTGAATCACCTTGGAAAAAGTAATGAAGCCAAATAGGAATTTTGGACCAACATGACAAAAGAAAGCAAGTCGTTACAACAAGATAGTCAGAGAGAATAAATGACACCCTAAGGAAGACCAGGAGGTAGAAAGGACTACACCTTAAAAAGGTTAGTAAGATGGACGCTAAGGACAGGAGAACTCGATAAACAACTGCCCTAAGAAACTTAGACCAAAGGAATGGTGGAGGTGAGACAGTTAACAAACTAATACACGGGAAAGCCATGATTTGAGTTCCAACAAAGAAGAGAGATGCGGAAAGGCCAAATACTCGGAAAAAGAAGGATGAAAGAAATCCTTAAAAGTACCAAAGGCCAAATTAACGACTAAACTCAAGCCAAGAAAGGAATAGGCAAGCCTCTCACATAATTGTCAAGAAATCTTGAAACAAGAAAGATTTGAACTCTTCATAAAGAAATACACTATAAAAGTAAACTTTGGAGGGATGCATACGACTAACTACCCTTGAAGGAATTATTAATGGCCGAATGGACATAATGTGGAGTGCAAGGAACCAACCCTTAATTAGGAAATGTTTCAAAGGAAGGAAGTATCGTGATGGCCCAGTGTGACCTATTTGGAGAGAGCAGGAGAATCAAATAATAATTCCAGGCGAACCAAGTAAAAAGAAGAAACTCGTAGCAATGGGACGACCAAAGAGAATAAACAAAACCCTAAGAAAAGTTGAGATGTAGTAAAGACTACACTTTATGAAGGACAATAGGATGGGCATAAAGGACGAGTGATACAACTACCCAAATGATTGGACCAGAGAAATGGAGAGAAAGAGACAGTTAAAGAACTGGTTTTCGAGAGAACCATGGATTTAAACCATGAAAAAGGGAAAAGTGAAAAGGCTAAAACATTGGAAAAGAAGAATGGAGGAAAATCCTTAAAGAAATCAATGGCCAAAACTGGATTTATAATTTAAGGTCTTGAGACGGTTAAGTGAACCTCTCGAAGGATCATCAAGGGATTTTGAGACTAGGTAGATGTGAGCTCTCCCTAGAAAGAAATAGATATGTACTAGGGTACGAGTGATAATGATGATGGAGTACGAAAGATGTACCCGTAGGATCTCAAGAGTAAAGGTAAGCATGAAAGAATAGCATCAAGAGACGTCATTTAAAGTAAGGTGTATTGAAGATGAATGAAAAAGAAATTACAGGAGAAAAGGGTAAGAATCCTCCCAAATAAAGAAATCTTGAGAAAGGATACATGACCTAATAAAGAAGAAATGGAACCAGGTGACGAGAGGCAAGGAGAAAAATTTACAAATAAAATGCATGCTAAGGTGAAAGAAAATGATAAGTAGGAAGTTAGCATCAAGAGATGCTGTGACAAGTAAGAATGAGTGAACTATCCATAATAAGGTAATGAAGGCAAGAACATCTGAGAAACGTTGGGAAAGTGAACCCTCCAAATAAGATGTGGTTAAGGAAGAATAACCATAATTGGTAAGACAAGTCATAGTCCACACGCGCATACGAAGCTTAAAGAGTGGATGGCCGAGCATAGTGTGAAGTATACGGAATTAGACCAAAAATTGAAAGTATCTCCAGTAAGGAATAAGGGATAAAATAAAAGTTGTGGATAGAGAAGGATCCAAAGAAAACATATGCCCAAACATAGATAGGGGTGAGAAGAAAGGGAGAAAGAAACCTTCAATGAATGGTAGGAAGGTCGAGCATGTAGCTCCTAGAATGAAAGTCTCTACCTTGAAGAACATATTAGAGAATGAAATAGTAAAAAGGGAACTTCCTGAACAAAACAATAGACTAAAAAGGGTTAAACAGGAATAATGAACTATGAAATAATTGTGAACAAGTAAGAGTGGATTAAGGCCAAAGGAAATACTTGAGTAAAGGATGTTATTGGGAACGAGGATGGACCTAAGAAAGGATGATTCCCAGCATGTCTGTAAAACATCTGGAAATCAAATAATTGTAACTGGAAAAACTCAATAAGGAAGTTGAAAAAGGATGAGTGGGTAAGGAGAAACGACACAATTTTGTATGTTGATATGGAAAACGGTAAAGGTAATCGAGGAATACTACCAAAAGAAAAGAGGGATGAAGTTATACAATCCTTGAGAAGTTGGAAAGTTAGGAATAATCTTAAAGGAGGTGTTCTAGAAATCTAATGGACATAGAGACAACATCTAGAAAACGTCATGTTGTAAAGGGCAGGTAAACCCAACAGTCCCGAGGAAAACATGACACAAAATAATGAAGAGTCAGTTAGTAAAAATGACAATGTCAAACCTAAAATTTGGACTGAATTGTAATGAGCAACAAATAAAGGAGGACGAAAAGGTGATGACAAGGAAATCTATGAAAACAGGTATGTAATGCTCTAAAGGACAATGAGCTAAGGGTTGCAACAACCAAGAGGTTAACTAGACATGGGAATGGTTTGGTATATTGGAACTCCCAATTTTGAGTACGTGACATTAAAGGGGGAAATGTTGCTCTAACCAAAGAGAGATGTGAATCTAAGAATATACTCTTAAGTAAGGTATATCTAGTTATGATAAACTTCATGAAGGGAGTAAATGATATAAAGGAAAACAAATTCCTTAGGTGAAGGATGTAAAAAGGGCTAGTTGGAAGAACAAGAGAAGAGTTTGCATATTAAGCAAACACCAAATAGATATCAAAGGAAATGATTCCTCATGCAAGGTTTCTAATTAAGTTTTGGAGACAAAACTCCTAAAAGGAGGGGAGAGTTGTAAACTCTGCACTTTTGAATTAAGGAAAGCTAGGAAAAGAACTGGTCAAACTGAGTAAGAAAACCGAACCAGTTCACATACTCGATCTATTGGGAAAGGGCAATTTGGAAACTTATAACTCCCGAGTGATCCAAAGGGTTCATAAAACCTTAGAAAAGAACCTTAGGACAAATTGGAAGAGAAAAGCTAGACCAGTTTAGATGAACCTGATCCATTTGGATTGAACCGGTTTATGTACCGAGTCGGTTCATGAATCAGAACCGATAAAGAAAGGGCAAACAAGGAAATTTATGGATCACTTGTGACCCGAAGAGATTTATAAACCTTGAGTAGGAACCTTAGAACAAAGTGGGAGAGAAAAACCGGACTAGTTCGGGCGAACCGGACCCGAACCGAATTAAACAGGTTTAATGGATTTTTACACATGTTTACCATAGAAGGTAAGGCTCGGTGTTATTTAAACATAAAATGGAAGCTTAAGAGAATTTAAACATAATTGACAGAGGGTAAGGCTCGGTGTTATTTCTAGTCATTTTCTATATTTCCTAAAAAGAGAAAAAAAGAAGGGTGAGTTTCTATAGCTCAGTGAATGGGTATTTTAAAAACAAAATGAATTTTCGATAAAAATAGTTTTCAAGTTGGAGTGTGCCGAACACCTTATTTTCTTTTAAAAACCTTTCATCTTCAATTTCAATTTTTATCACCATTTCTTATTACCACGACGTGTCATCACCCAACACACATCTTTCATCATGAAGGTAAAACACAATCGTAGGCCAACTCATCCACTAAACCCACTTGTGGCGTCAGAGCAACTTTACCGGCCTTCTAGATAGAAGTACGTCCACGTCTACCCAGAGAATGAGTGAATGTTTGTGACATTCGACCATCAATCTTATAATAAATCTATGTGTTTGTATAAGGATAGAGAACTCATCTTGTCCCAACCCCAGTCTCATGTTCTTGAAGCTACTTCGAGCTTTGCAAGATTTCTAATACGACGATCTGCCCTTATATCCACTAGGTCGTCTAGAGCCATGGGACGCATCACTACCCCTCTTGGGCATCTTGAAGGTCTCATAAACACAGTGCATGCACAATCAACATTTTTAACATAATTCCATATAATCTGTGGTGCCACTGGTTCAACGGCCTCGACCGTAAACTTGACTTGTAGCTATTTGTCTTGACTAGTCCAGAGACCTGTCATGTCGCACTGCCTCTAGTTGACTGAGTATGTTGGTCCTGTCTTGGTACCATGGCCAAACATTTCATTTACTTAAGTTTTCATGGCATATAATCATGTTTTTTATGAGCTCTGCTCATGCCAACTGACCAAGGGACCATTGTTCGAGATTTTCAAAATTGGGCATATTAGCCCCCAAGTTCCAAAATCGAGACCTCCGGCCTAATAGAGCTATTCAAGCTACTGTCAAGAAGGTCTTCGAAAATGTTTAAGTAGTGGCACACAGTCAGGGGAGAGCACTTACAACAAAAAATATTTTTCAACTATCCATCATACCAACCAAGTATAAGGACATCTCTGCTCATAGCCGATGAACGGGTTTTCCACTTCCTTTGAGAAAGTTTCATCATACCAACCGTGTATGATCTACTTACACCAACCATTTTTCAGGTGTGATTTTTAAAATATCACTTAGCAGTGGGTTTTTATTTTCGAGGTGCTTATCATCCCAACTGGGTATGATATAAAAATCCCACTCACTTGATCGTGCAGTTTATTTCCTCTAAGTCAGTTTTCATCCCTTGTGAGCTTAATCTCAGCTGGCGTTACTGATATCTCATGTTCCTACATGAAATGAACATTTTTGTTCATTATCATTTGGCTTGATAACCTACATTCATTATAAATGACTAAAATATCCCACTTTTTAAATAAAGTTCTTTTTCTTTAACTTTAGGCCCCAATTACCGATTTTTTCCCAAATTGAGTACAAAAACTTTTAAAAATTCCCCTCAGTACCTCAATTTATTCAATTTCATAAAAAGGGGTTCAAGTTTCCCAAATTCCTAATTTTGCCCCTAATTTTTTCAAAATTACCATTTTGCTCTTCATTTACAAAACTGGTAAGTTTTACCCAAAAATTCTAAAATTTGCTCAATTGATCTCCTAACACATTTATCATGCACAATTGAACCTAAATTTCATAAAATTGCATTTTGGTCCCTCAAATTTTTGAAATCCTAAATTTTCCCCCAATTTCAACTTTCTGACATAGCTGAATTTTCTTTCATCAAATTGATCGATCAAACACTTTTAATTATTGAATTTGAAGTTAAATTAGAGTTTCTACATCTTCATACAATTCAATTGTACTTTGAATCGCAAGTTTTGACGCTGAAACGAGCTCAAACGGAGCTTCACCGAAAAATATATTGTAGAGAGAGAAAGCTTCAATTGCTCACTATCAGGGGCGCGGTAGTCCAAGCTTCCAATCTAGGTAGATAGCCCTCCTCCTAGGTTTTCTCCTAGGATCAAGAATTGCATCAATTGATGCCAAATTGGCTGAGGATTCTATCATTGAAATTCTGTCGGTTCTCTCTTTAGCACTGGTGAGAAATTATAGAGGGAAGCCAAATTGGCTTACCTTTCCGTTCTAATTTGGACGTAGGAGGGCTGAGGAGGTGTTGAGAGAGCTTGGTTTGGCCTAAGGAAGGCTCGAGTGGGCCGATTTATGCTCGGCCAAAATAGGGCAGCTTCTGTCCATCGAAGTTACTTAACTATTCGATCATGTCGGCACTTCTCCGGAGACACTTAGAGTGAATGGATACTACCATGTAGCTGAGTTCTCCCTAGTTCTAAGGAATTAGATCGCACCTTCTTTGGCTCAGAGAAGACCTTATATCAGAGCTCTAGTTCTAGATTCACTAGAAAACTAAGCAGATGAGAGAGAGTGAGGTTTTCAGGTGTGGAGAGGATGAATGGAGAGGGGCTCTTTATATAGGGAGCCCGAGGACTTGTCGACCATCCATTTCGCACGTTTTTGATAGTCATTGATGGTCTAAAACGTACTGAGTGTAAAAGTTTCCTCTTCTCCGGTGCTGCTTTGATTTTTCGGCTAGTGAATAGTGCTATCATCTGTAGGAAGAAGACACCATTGTTCCAGACTGGTACGAACTAGGTTCAAAACTTAAACCGACCGGTTCACCCCCAATTCCACCAAAATTTTCAAATCAAAAAAATTTTTAATTCATTTTCTATTCAATGGCGGTATCAAATCTCAAATTTGAATTCTTTTAGCCACCTAGAAAAATGAATTTAGCATCTGGTTCAATAGTGGTTCAAACTGGTCTAAACCGGTTCAATTTGATTTGAATCCGGTTCACCTGAATCGGTTAGGTTTTCATTCCCCATTCATCCTAAATTCATTTTTCATGACTTATGTGACGCTTTAGGTCACTTGGTATCCATAATTTCCCCGGTCTGTCCTCTCTCTATCAGTTCCGGTTCATAAACTGGTTGGGTTCATAAATCGGTTCAATCCGCTTTGGATCCGGTTGACCCGAACTGTTTGGTTTTTCTCCCCCAATTGGTTCTAAAGTTCTCTTCCAAGGTTTATGAACCTTTTTGGGTCACTTGAGAGCTGTAATTTCTCTAATTTTCCCTTTCCTCAATAATCGGGTTTGTGAACCGGTTTGGTTTTTCTCACTCGGTTTGACCCGTTCTTTCCTAGTTTTCCTTAACCCCAAAGAGCGGGGTTTACATCTCTCCCCTCCTTTTAGGAGTTTTATCCATAAAACTTGTTCCACTCTTTTTGCGTATTGGCTTAAACCTTTTATTGATATGTAAGTTTTCTATTTTATTGTCATACAACCTTATCGGTTGTTTTCTTTCATCCCTTTCATCACATACCTAAGATTCTTGTCTCATTCTCAATATTTCCTTACTCCATGGAACTTACTTTAGCCTAGAATATCTTCCTGGAAGATCTAGGATCATTTCCTTTTATTTACAACCTTCTTTCTCAAGGCATCATTTCCCATTCCAAGCTTCTTTTACCCAAAAAATTTAGAACTACGAGTTCCGGTCATTTTTCCTCCACAAATTTTGTTGTTTATCACCTTTTCATATTGTATGGATACCTTTTTCATTCTTTGGTTATCAATTTTATAGTTGACTTTGTTATGCCTTACTCATAGACCTTTCCTTGCCCAAATAATTTTTCCCTAAGTCAATTGGGTTTACATGCCTCTTACAGCATGATATTTTTTGTGATGTCTTTGACTTCACATCCTTATAACCGTTTTATTTTTTGTACTTACTTGTCTTTTCCAAACTCCTTTATTTGGTCATTCAACCTTCACATCCTTGAACTTCCTGATACTCACTAACATATTAAAACTCTTGATCTCGTACTTCATTCCTCATTCCCACTAGCGTCCTTCCTCTTTAGGATCTCTTCTCTTTCCAAATCTCTTCTTATTCTTATCAATGTTCATCATACTATTCTTTATTCCGAGTAAGTTTCTTTCTTACTCGTATGGCATCTTTTGATGTCGTCCTCCTACTTACACGTTACTTGGTTTTGACTTATCCCTTGGATCTTTACGATTTTCTTCCCCTCGTACTTGATCCTTTCATCTCCAGCATCTTATTCTGGAGGAGTTATTCTCTTTCTTACTCCGTTGATTCCATTTCCTCTTCATTGATACACCTATGTTTTTCCCAAGATTCCTTTCTCGAGTGAGCTTCACATTTCCCTTCTCCCGGGTTTTCCTTCTGGTTTTTACCACTACAATTATTTAATTCTGGAATGTCTTTTGCCGTTATTTTCACCAGCGTACATTTTACTCTTTGGATCTATGAGATAAGCTAATTAATTTTGTGTGAGGCCAATAGTAGGTTTTCAAGTTAATCATAGGCTTTGTGGCACGCAAGTTAGTCCAAAATCAGATCAAATTGTGTGATTTCTCTAATGGTGTGCGACCACAGTTTCATGTGTAGGAAGGGGCATGCGTGTAGGTGAGTGTGTGTGAGTCATAAGAGAACCTCAAATTTCCACCTACTTAGCCCTCTCCACCACTTCTACGTTGTAAACCTTGTCCTCTTGGAATAAGGAATAGGAAAAGGGAACTGAAATAGGAGACCATAATAATCATATAAAATAACCTTGAAGTGAATTGGATGTGAAAATCAAACCAGTTTAGAGTGAATCGGAACCAAACTAGATGAAGGATGTGTGTTGGGTGATGAAACACCGTAATTAAATAAGGAAATGGTGATAAAACCCAAGATTTCAAATGAAATGGTTTTGAAAGAAAGGTGTCTCGCACACTCCAAAATTTATCTTTTTCCTAAAGATAAAAGTTTTAAAAAGCCATTCACTTAGTAGTCATACTCACCCCCTCCCTTATATCCCTTTTAGTAGATTTTGGAAAGCCTACCCTTAAAGACCATCAACTAAGATGCCTGTGAGACATGTATAATAAATCTAAATTATTATATAGTTTTGATTTATGTTATTTCTAGAAAAGGTGCAGGTTAAAGCACACCCTATTTTTTTCTGTTTACAATAAGGGGAAACCCTTTAATAAACTGGGAGAGTGGTGGGTTAACATCTCAGCTTGATGATCACTAGAGAGGAGCGAGGAAGCACAAATAGTGCTGCCACTCCTTGACAAGGCAATAGCCCCAACCACTAATGCTCAAGTCGAGCTATCTCTGGGCCAATTCCACCCAACTTGAGCTCTCCAAATTCTCTAAGAGGTGCCCTGACCTGCCCCAAGCTAAGAAGGTAAGTCCCCTCTGCCATCCATCACCGTAAAACATTCTTAACAATGCATTTTTGTAAAAACATTAGCAGAGAAATGCGCACTACTCAATCCATCAATTGAGGCGTGGTTTGATTCAAGAAGGATCCCCACAAAGAGAGCAACTTAGTGACGACAAAAGCTCCGGTCACCATACCTTCACCGATAAGATATCGAAGCTTTCTCTCTCTAGATTGTATTTTCTAGCGAAGCTTCATTTGAAATCATTTTTTTAGCTAAATGAAGTTGTTCAAATATTATAATGGCGTGGGAGACATAGGAGAGATGATTCAGATCATGAATGAGAGCAATTAACTAAGTTTTGGGGACCAATTGAACGTAATTGTGATTCGAGGACCTAATTGCAATTTTTTAGAAATTAGGAAAATTGAGGATTTTTGAAAAATTAGGGGCTGAATTGTAATTGAAGGAAATTCAAGGGATTTTCAAGAATTTAACTTCCAATTGAGATCCTTTTGGGAAAATTGGATGAAATGGAAGAACAATTGGTAATTTTGAGAAATTAAGGGCCAATTGGTAATTTTTTGGGAAATTAAGGACCAAATGGCAATTTTAGAAAATTTGAGGGCCAATTGGTGGTTTTGAAAAAATTAAGAGCCCAAGAAGGATAAGTGAAAATCTTAGGGACTTAATTGAAATTAAAGGATGATTAGGAACCTAAATGTAAAATTTTAAACTTTAGGGTCCTAAATGCAATTAAGGCATAATGTGAGGGCATTTGCGTAAATACACAAAAGTATGTGGCCTCTTATGCCAATCCTCCTTATATAGATACTCGTACTATGTAGGAGTGGATTTCTCAAGTGTCGATGCAAGGAAGTGCACCACAAGGTGAGGTCTCAACAGAACGACCCCGTTGCGATTACTGGGTGAGTGAGAACTCTACAACATTGATTACGATTGGAACAATGGCTTGCCTTAAAAAAATGACTCGGGCTTAGGCTCGGTACTAGAAGTGGGCCCAAGGTTGATGGACATGGGTATGGACCTATTTAAAATCAGCATGTTATGAACTGCTAAAAGTCCTTATAATGGGCAATTGTGTATAACACCCACCAAGATAAGGCTAGGATGTTGGGCTGTATAGCTGCTAAGCCAAAGCCAGTTTGTCGAACCTGTGGGGTTGGTGAGCGTGGGCCAAAGCCAAGCTAATAGACCCTTGTGATGGAGGGCCAAAGATGATGGTTAAGAATGAAAGGACTCTTGATTGTGAATGCAAAATGTGATATGGGGCCATTAGAACACTTGGTACGAGGTAGTGATGGTCCCAAGGTGTAAACTCTGTCCTTTAAAGATAAGAAAACCATGAAATGAATCAATCAATTCATAGAGAAAATCGAGCTAGTTCATCGATCATAACCGATAAGAAAAGGGTAAATTGGGATATTGACAAATACAAAATGACTTAAAGAGTTATAAAAAGAATAGAAAAAAAACCTTGGGACAATTGGGAAGGGAAAATCAGACTGGTTAAAGGTGAACCAAACTGAACTGAACCGGATTGAACTAGTTTGAACGGTGTTCTAAATTTATTTTTATAGGTTGCTTAAAATATTAAAATTGGGGAATTAAAGCCACCATTTAATAGAGAATGAATTTAGAAATTTTTAATTTTGAGAAAATTGATCGAATCTGGCATGAACAAGCTGATTTAGACATTGAACCCGAACGGATAGGTCAAGTCCGATAATAAGGCTAGGCTTTTATTTGCAAATAATCAATAAATTGTGAGCCTAGGCTTTTATGCCAAACTGAAAGTAATAAGGCTATCCCAAATCATGTAGGGACAAGTGTGACCGGAGTGCAAGCAAGAGAAAGCTCATGTAGACTTGGAAAAACAACAGAGGACAAACACGTCATAGTTATCGGGTGAGTGGAATTATTTAATGTCATATCCGGTTGGGGTGATCAGTAATATTAAGCTAAAAACCACTTATAGGTTGTGAGTGGGATTATTTACATCATACTCGGTTGTGATGATGAGTACTTTAGAAATGAAAAACCACTTGTAAGTGGGATTTTAATGTCATACCTGAATGGGATGATGGGTGATTTAGGCTAAAATCTACTTACCGGTTGTAAGTAGAGGAAATCATTCCTGGTTGGTATGATGGACTTCCTTGAATGAAGGAGAAACCTGCTTGCTGGTTGTAAGCAGAGATATCATCATACCAGGTTGGTGAGATGAAGTGAAAACTTATTTTTGTCAGAAGTGTTCTTCTCTGACTGTGTGCCAATGATTAAACCATTTGGGGGACCTTCTTTACGGCAGCTAGAATAGCTCATATAGGCTAGAGGCCTTGGTTTTTGAACTTGTAGGACTAAATGCCCGATTTTGGAAAAACGTGTAGTGGGCCCAAGGCTAGTGGGCACGAGCAGAAGCTTATAAAAAACTTTAATCGGGAAAGCTAGAAATCTCTAATGAAACTGGTTATGTGATTTCGCCATGATATCAAGTCAGGACCGACAGTACTCAATGACAGCTTACCTTAAAAAGGATTTTTTTCTTGAAATTAGCCTCCCCTGACTGGGTAACTCTACTTAAAACATTTGAGAGTTAATTTTGAGGCTTAGGATGGGTAATACAAGTGGGCCCAAGGCCAATGGACATGGTATGAACTTGTCCAAGATCAGCATGTGGTAAATGGCTAAAAGTCCTAAAAATGGATAATTGTGTGTTTGATACCCATTGTGCTAAGTTTGGGATGTTGGACTTGTTGGAACAAACTGCTGCTAAGCCGAAGCAAGGTCGTCGAACATGTTGGGTTAGTACACGTGGGCCGAAGCCAAGCCAACATACCCTTGAGCTCGAGGGCCAAAAATAATGGCTATTAATGAAAAGACCATTGATTGTGCATGCACTATGATGCGGGGCCATTAGGACACTTGGCATGAGGTAGTGATGGATCCCAAGGGCGGCTGGATGACCTAGGGTGCATAATGGCGGTTTGGCGTCTAGTATTTCGAGAAGCTTACAGAGCTTCTTATGCACTAAGACCGGGGCAATAGGGGAAATGAGGTCTCGTCCCACAAAGCGTACACTTGAAGTGAGATTGGGGTTTGAGGGTCGGATGAGCAAGGTCCACTCAAGCTTAGGGTAGAGGATGCAGACCTATAGCATGGTGGATGGTAAAGGCGCCCTGATTTACAAGTGGAATGGTTGGGAACTGTTCTGGGAATGTGTGATTCCCTTCTATGATAGAAGGACAATTGATGCTTGATATGCGAATAATGGCTAATGAATTAAGTAATAAATTAAATAAATTAATCGTTATAGGAGTTTCCCCCACCGAGTATATGTACATATATACTCATTCCAATCTCACTATTTTAGGAACCCTAGAAAGGATTAGGTCATAGGAAACGTAAAGCTCCAAGAAAAGCTCAAGCCCTCAAGGTACGTTCCCCCATCCCCACTCCTAGTAATGGAATGAACGTAAGCACACCTTTATCTTCCCTGTATCATCAAGATAGGAATACTCGGATGATGCATGGAAGGGTGGTGGATTGTTCATAGAATCTTGACCAAATCAAATCGTGGCATGACAACTTGATTGGTATCAGAGCATAACTTTCCTAGAAAGTCCCCCACCAAACCTAACTCTTGATCCCTGAAACCTTTGTATTAAACATGAATGAAAACACCAATGAAGAGTATATCCCTCGGATACATGTCATGGAGCAAAGGCTGGAAGCACTAGAGGAGCCTATCCAGTGGGAAGTACCTTAGGATAGGACCCCTCCCTACTTGATGGAAGACAATACTTCCCCACCCAAGGAATCGGATCAGGCCTAGATCCGAGAAGAAGCTGAGAGAAATTTCTAGGAGGCATATGCTAACTATGTAGGGGTCTTCCGTTGAGTCCCTCTGATACACAGCAGTGCGTGCACATCAAGTCCTATGCAGCACGCCCATGATGTCACCGTCTTGAATCGATATGTAGTAGACATCGTGCCAACAGTACAAGCCAGGAGGGCTCCCATCTTGTCGACATCCACAAAGTTCCAGGAGGGCTCCCAGCTTGTCGACATCCACCAGTTAATAAATAAAAGGTTCCAATTATTTCCCTCTCGAGCAACATCCAATATGAGGAGTGAAAATAACCCCAACCTAGAAACCCTCTCGAAAACATAAGAGTACCGAGGAAGGGATGGAAGGAAAAACTCTTTGCTTGCTAACCCTTGTGAACTGTAGGGACATGGGAGGTCAGGGAAAAAGGAAGTACATCCACATAAGGGCATCAAGGAACCTTACAAGATGGGGTAAGCAATTCGCCTCCCAAAGTTAGTGTCAACCTCCCCAAAGTAGGACGCCGGAATGATAAACCCTAAGGAATAGTAAGGCTAATGGACAGAGACCCCTGAGAGGGACATGGGAGGCTCGAACCCCAGAATAAGAAAACAATCAAGGTAAGTCCCTCATAAGCTAGAAAGGCTAAAGTAGGGTACCAAATAAGAACCCCAATAATGCCACGAAACACCGAAGGACGAGGACCCTAAGTAAAAACACGGTCAATCACAGTGTGACTAGGTCGACAACCCATGTAAAGGATAAGGAACCCATGGCATGAGCAAGGGAGGCAACAACAAAAGAAGGTGGTAAGAACCCAGGAACAGGCACCAACCAAGGATAACCACAGGATAAGCGCCTATTCATAAAGGTAGAAGTCGGAGCCTAGTACACACAAATAGAAATAGGGACAGGCCAAGGACCTCTTAAGGATGGATCAAAAGGAGGCTTAACCACCCTAGAAGAACCCAAGTGGCTGACAGCTAGTATGATTGGGAAGCAACAACAAGGTGTTCTATTAAACGATGAGTGAGGGACGAGCCAGTAGAAAAGGGATAAGGAACCCCGACACTAGGGATCAGGAAAAGTAAAATAAGAAAGAGAATTAGATGGACAAGCATGGGGACTATAAATTTGGATGCTATATAAGGAAATAATGAAGAAAAGTTCGATGCACAAGGGGGAAGCCAAGACAGGAAGGTTATCCTACCTCGTAATGAGGAAAGTGTGGTAGGACGCCCACTACTAGGACAAGGAAGTTTAAGGAAATGGATACCCATGTGATTAGGAGGAAGTAACCAAGCCATGGGTGTAAGCATTCGATAACCTGATGGTCCCAAGGTACTGTAGAAACACTACCAAGTTATAGCGAAGGGCGGAACCCATGATTCCAATACAGTAGGGGATCACGGGAGAGATATCCCAAGAAGCGAGTATGGGTTTGGGACACGTCAGACTACAAGGGATATGTGGGCCACAAGCCCCAAAAAGGAGGAATGACCCCGGGAGGGAAAAGTCGCCCATCCCGGCAAGACAAAATAGAGTGAAAGAGCAGATGGACCCGATAAACAAGAAGGAAAAATGACCTAAAAGAGCGACTGGGGATAAAGGGGGAAAACACACTACAAGTCATAGAAGAACGGGATCTAAGATCGAACCTTGGGAAAAATGGGAGATCTTAGGTAATCAGTATAAGTCCCACGGGGTAAGTAGACGTCGGGAGAGAGGAGAAGTCCCTTGAGGGCAAATTAAAAAGGGACTAAGCAAGGAAGTAATCAAGGGGTGAAGACCAAACCTTATAGTCAAGAACAGGGGGAAAAGACTATGCCCAAGGAGGTCCAGTTACCACGGGTTAGCAAGCGTAATGACCCTAAGGAAGAGGAAGAAGAGGGGGAGAAGGGAAGGAAAGAACCCCTCAATAGTTAGAGTATGCAAGCAGATTGGAGAACCGACCAAGGAAGGAAAACCCTGATAGGCCGATAGGTCCAGAAGGGGGCGAGAAACTCGATAGTTGGAGTCAGAAGGACCCAATGAAGAAATAGGGTAGGATGATTAAATGCAGGAAACCCAAACCCTCACAAGAAGACAACATCCACATTCAAAGCGCATCAGAGCATGGAGGGGGCATGCGAATCGAAAACCATGTATGAGTCAGAATCAAGTAACGAAGTAATTTTGACAATGTAGGAGAATGGACAAAGGCAGTACACTCTAAGGAAAAGAGTGGAAGGACGTGGTTCTGACCACATGGCAAGTCGGGCTTTAGGCCCAAGGAGAAATAACTGGATGCAAGAGTCATGCTCTAGGGACATGTAGGTCCAATGGCTAGACAAAAGTAGGATAGTGTCGAAACCTGTGAAAAGCAAATGCAAAGGCTCGAAATGATGACGGGCCGAAGGGTTCTAACTACAATGAAAGTAAATAGGCCCAGATAAAGCCGGACATATCGAAAGTCCCAATTCTGAACAAAACACGCCCAGAGGAAAGTTGACCCTAAATGACAGGAATTACTAGACCTACAAAATTTGAGGACCCCAGGAATGAGACTAGTCAAACAACTAAATCTAAGGGAGTTGGGAGATCGAGTCAAAGGAGGTGACCCAATGCAGTAGGAAAACGTCTCAGTCCCCCATGCTAACTAACCGGGATCCACCCCCTATAGAATGGATAGACAGATGAGTTTTGTTGACAAAACTCCTAAAAGAAGGGGAGAGTTGTGAAACCCATTCTCTTGGTGCAAGGAGGACTAGCAAATCTTCATGTGAAAAACTAAGCCAATTAAGCAACATAAAATAGTAAAGAAGGGTTAACATGGGAAATTGAGAAATCATAAGTGACCAAAAGTTCACAAAAAACATGAAGAAGAACCATGAAGGGAATTGGATGAGAGAACCGGACCAGTTCGGGGTGAACCGGACCAGTTCGGGGTGAACCGGACCAGTTCGGGGTGAACCGAACCAGAACCGGACTAAATATGAATGAACCATAGTGAACTGGTTCAATAATTCATTTTTCTAGGTGGCTTAAAAATATCAATTTGGGAAATTGAGACCACCATTATATAGAAAATGAATTCATATGAATTTAGAAATTTTTAAATTTCGGAAAATCGGTCGAATCCAATTAGAACCAATCAATTTTTTAATTCGGGTCACTGAGCCCGGTCCTACCGGACCGATCAACGGTCTAGTCGGTCAACAAACAAGACCGGTCTATTATCAAAATAGAACCTAGTCAACAGCCACACAGACAGGGACAACCAATGGGAGGTTGCCATATGTCTGGTCAAACAATCAGCAGGCGACATGTTTGCTTGTCACATAGATATTAACAACCAATGGGAGGATGCCACTTGTTGAGTCAACAAGTCAACGGTAGACGAGGCGGCTGAGTTGGATCACCATGTTTAAAAAACCAACGAATCATAGCGTGCCACGTGGCATGCCCACCATGTCATCGTCTTCAACCTTAGTTCATTGACAGAAAGGAGAGAGAGACCAGGAAAGAGGGAGTTTTCGATGACTCAGAAATTACTCCAGTCAGGACATTGGTGAGCGAGAAGGGGGTCAAGTCTCACGCTTGCCGGTAGCCCGAACAATTATCGAGCTCCCTATAAAAAGAGCACCCTCCCACTTGACCTCCTCACCTCTCAAGTGCCCTCTAAAGATAAGTTACTCATTTTCTAATGAAACTTTGATCAAGGCTCCCACGATGGGCCAATTCGCAACCTAAGAAGCTTCGGTGGGAGACATCAGAACCGGGAAGGAGTCCCTTAGCTCGAGAAACCCTCAACCCAGTCGGAGGACAGTAGAGAAGTGCTAGAGCGATAACACAGTAAAGCTGCTTGTGAGCTAGTGGGTTCCCGACAAATCCAACCCCGACCCTCTCATAACTTCCGCCGCTAGATTTGGCCCCCTCCAACCTCGTGAGACCCTTCCTAGCCTCCTCACAGACACCTAATAAGCTCAATTTCACCTCTCCTCATCACATTTTGCAAGTTTCTAAACTTCACCTTCCAGAAACTTCTCTCTTCAAATTCCCATAGTGTCGCAGCAAATTGCAGCGGAATCAAATCGTAGTAGGACCCCCCCTCCCCCCCTCCCCCCCCCTCCCCCCCAATGGACACAAGCTGCCTCGCACCTTAAGCTCTGGCCACCGCCCCTCCATCGGTAAGCTCAACAAGCTTTCTCTCTCTATTGTGAGTTTTCCAATGAAGCTCAAAACTTAGCCAAATTCGAAGTGTATGATGATTGGGAGGAGCTAGAGGAGTCAAATAGCACCAAGTAACGAAGAAATTATGGACTTTCAGGCCATCAATTGGACGAGGTAAGATTCAAGAAATCAAATAATCAAATTGGTGAAGAAAAGGGATGCAATTTGGGGATTTTTCAAGAAGAAGGGGCTTTTGTGCAATTTTTGAAAATTTCAAGGATTGAATGGGAAATTGATGAAATTTAGGGTAGTTTCGTGAAATTCACTCCCAAGTGAGGACCAATTGAGCAATTTGGATAAACTAGGATGCCAATTAGTAATTTTGAGAAATTAAGGACCAAATTGTAATTTTTGGGAAATTAGGGACCAAATAAAAATTTTAGAAAAATTGAGGGTCAATGGGTGATTTTGATAAAAATTAAGAATCTAAGAAGGATAATTAGAAATCATAGGGGCTTCATTGACATGAAAAGAGCAAGTATGGACCCAAATGTAAAAGTATAAACTTTAGGGATATAAATGCAATTAAGGCTTAATGAGAGGGCCTAGGCACAAATACTCGATACATGCAACCTCTTAAATGAATCGTCCTCATGGGATGTCTATGCCAAGAATTGCTCCAAATACCAGTACCAGGGAGCATGTCGTGAGTCAAGATCTCACTGGGACGACCACATCATTAATATTGGGTGAGTGGGAACCATATAGCATCGATTATGATAGGAATTACGACTTGCCTTAAAAACAATTTTTTTCTCAAAATTAGCCTCCCCTAATTGGGTGACTCTGCTTAAATCATTTGGTAGCTAATTCCAAGGCTTAGGTTGGGTAATACAAGTGGGCCCAAGGCTGATGGAGACGGGTATGGTCCACTCAAGCTTAAGATAGAGGATGTTAACCTCTATCAAGGTGGACGGTAAAGGCGCTCTAGTCCACAAGTGTAATGGTCGGGGACCGTTTTGCGAATGTGCGATTCCCTTCTACGATAGAAGGGTGATTGATGCTTGATATGCAAATAATGGCTGATGAATTAAGTAATAAATTATAGGAGTTATAGGAGTTTCCCTCATTGAATATATGTACATATGTACTCATTCCCTTCATCTCACCCATTCAGGTCAATGGAGACGTAAAGCTCTGAGAAAAGCTTGAGCCCTCAAGGTACGTTCCCCCATCCCCACTTCTAGTAAGTGAATGAATGTAGGCACACCTTTACCTTCCCTGTATCATTAGGGTAGGAATACCCAAATGATGCATGGATGGGTGGTGGGTTGCTCAGAGGACCTTGACCAAACTGGGTCAGGTCGTGACAATAAATCTCTGCTCTATAGATATGGCCCCTCTAAGAGAATCTGAATGGACCCACGCTATTGCAACCACCCCAGGACCCATGGAAATTCTCATCACAAATGAAGAAACTAGCTTGGGAGTGCATGAGTCTAGGGGGACTCAAACTAGTACACGAGGAGTAACTCCCGAGCGAAAAGAACTCTATGAACAATTCGTCAAGTTATTCGGGAAACCTATCTTTCCACAAAGAAAGAACATTTTCCCTGCATGAAGTGCACCCCTAAAAGATGAGGTGTAAACCCTTAAGCTACCCCTTGGACAATTGGTACAAACATGTCGTCACAGGATGTGGAACATACGCAAGAATGGAAAACAATGTGACCCTCCTCACAAGGAAAGGACAAGTTTCAAATTTCGTTACCACCCCTATTAAGGAATAAAAGTAAGGACAAGGTCTCATAGGAATGTTGACAATAATCCATAGCAAAGGAAAACTTTATGATATCTTAGATGCCAGAGGAACTACAAAAGGGTATGTAGTAAAGTAATTTGTTACAGGTGTGGACAACTAGGACATGTTGTGAATAGCTGTCCAATACCCAAGGGATTAATGGCAATACTTCTTAAGAATAATAGAAATCCATAAAAGAATATTTCCCAATGTTCGAGATGTAGAAGAAACCACGAAGATACATGTAGGGAAGTGACCTATTTTAGATGTGGACAGTTGGGACATTATGTAAAAAATTGTCCAATACCACCAAGGAATGTGGTAACAACACTTAGTGATTCTGCACCCACAAATGTGAGAGGAGCCAACCCAATGCCATGGATACAAATAAGGGTTTACATCCTCACCCAAGAGGAAACTCATCAAGATGCTAGTACAGTAGCGAGTACTTCTCAATCTCCTGCGTAACTATCTCCTTGTAGTTGGGACAAAAGCCCAAAATGTATTGTACTCCTTTCCAATAATAAATAAATATCCAAATTTGGAAAACTTTGTCTCTTAAATTGTGATACGTCCAATTAGGATTCAGTGTGACTCCATACCTTAACCAAAAAGCTCATAAATATGAGAAAATGCAAAATTCTTAGTAGAAAGGTGTTAAAAGTCAAAACCTAAAAAAAAAGAAGGATAAAGGAAATCCTTAAGGCAACTAAAGGTCGAAAGAGATAATACCTTAAAGGCCAATACCAAAATATTAACCGATATGTTTTAAACTTAGAATAAGTAAAGACTTTTGATATTCTTGGCAAGGAAGTCAAGAAAACTCAAAGCAAAATACCCAAACTTCCCCTTAAGGATGTAAACTTATAAATGGAATGTAAGTGGTAAAAAAGTACAATAGTGTAATCATGAGATTCCATAAAGGAAGCAAACCCCAATGAATGGGCAAATGGGAAAATGGCAGCAAGGATGTCAAAATTTCTGATGGGTTTGATACCAATAAAGATGGATTAAAGGAAGTCTTGGAGAAGTACATACTTCATCAAAGGACTGATTGATCCACTTAAAGGAATAATGATGATAAGGACAAGTGGACATTAAGGAGAAAGGGTTTAGTCCACCTCCACTTAATGGAGCTTAAGATTGAACAGTAGGGCATAGTGTGGAGTACATGAAATAAGACTTGATAAATGGAAATTCCTTAGATAGGAAATAAATTTTGAAAGGGAAATTCAAATTTGGTAAAGGATTGGAAATTGATGAATGCACCAATATAAAATGTTGTAAGGATATGAAGGAAGGAAACCTTAATGGAGTGGTTAGAATGTTGGATGCATAGTTCCCAAGGATGAAAGTCTCTACTTCAAAGTACAAGAGTAGAGAATGAGACCAACAAAAAGAACCCACCAAGATAAATTGAAGGAATCAATAATTATGTTGTAAGGGATCAAATAGGAGTGAAGGGTGAGTAACCATGAAATGGTCATGAACGCGTAAGAATGACTAAGGAATGGAAATCCTTGGGCAAGGATTTCGTTAAATAGGAGGAAGGGCATGAGGTAGGAAAATCCTATGTATATAGATAGACTAGTCGTGAAGTGATCATGAAACCCGAAAGTTGGAACCAAGAATGACCAATAAGGAGGTTGGTAAAGGGAAAGTAAATAAGAAAAACCCAAATGGTCATGAAACACATGACATCTAAGTAATGGAAATTGATATGGATGGAAGAGACGCACAATCAACAAACGAGTGGTGGAACACTCTAACAGAGTAAGAAGAAGAGCATAGGAATACCCTAATGAAAGAAATGGTGAGGGTTTGGTACTGAAAAAGTCTGAATTACAAGAAATTTAGATATGCAAGGTACCTGAGAAGTGACCAAATCATGGGTGTATACATTGTGTAAACCCCATCCTTTGGAGTTAAGGAAAATCAAGAAAGAACCGGTCAACCCGAGTGAGAAAATCGAACCAGTTCATGAACCCCAAACACTAGAGAACGAGCAAATCGGAAAATTTACAACTCCCGAGTGACCCAAAGAATAAAAAAACCTTGGAAAGGGACTTTAGGATGATTTGGAAGAGAAAAACAGACCGATTCAAGTGAATCAGATCTGAACTAGATTATACCGATTTGAACCATTATTGAACCAGATGCTAAATTCATTTTTCTAGGTGACTTAAAATATTCAAATTGGACAGTTGAAGCCACCATTGGATAGAGAATAAATTTATAAATTTTAATTTTGAAAAACTCGATTGAATCGGGCTTGAACTAGCCAGTTTAAGCATTCAACCCGGCTTGGACCAGTCCGATCCGGTCTAGAACAGTGTCATCTTCTTCCTTTATATGACAACAATGTTCATTCGCCAGAAAATCAAACAGTGACAATGGAAAGGAAACGTTTTCATTCAAGACATTTCAAGCCATCAATAAATGTAATTAAGGTGTCAAATGGACGGTCCCGAGCTTCCTATATAAAGAGCCCCTCTCCATTCATCCTCCACACACCTTAAAACTTCATTCTCTCTCAAATACTCAATTTTTTGATGAAGCTCAAACTAGAGCTCTGACATAGGGATTTTTTAAGCCAAAGAAGGCAATGTGAAATTCCTTAGACTTGGGGAGAAGTCAGCTACCCAACGGAGGCCACCATTCGAGTCGAGGATCGCTGGAGAAGCGTCGGTGTAATCAAACAGTGAAGTAGCTCCGCGCGGACCAAAGCTACCCTATTTCGGCCGAGCTGAAAGTAGCCAAATTGAGCCCTCCTCTAGCCAAACCAATCTCTCCCAACACTCCCTCAGCCCTCATACGATAGAATTAGATCAGAAAGGTAAGCCAATTTGGCTCCCCTCTGTAATTTATGATTGGTGTTAGGGAGGGAACCAATGAAACTTCACAAACAAAATTCTCCTTCAATTAGATAAGAATTGATGTAATTCTTGATCCTAGGAGGAACCTCAATACGAGAGCTACCTTTCCCGATCGAAAGCTCGGACCGCTGCAGCCCCGATGGTAAGCTTTGGAAGCTTTCTCTCTCTAAGTCCAGTTTTTCAGCGAAGCTCCGTTTGAGCTCATTCCAACATCAATTCATTCTATTCAAAGCTGAATTGTATCATATGAATGTGTAGGAACTCATTTTTACCTTTAATTTTAACAATTAACCTCGATTGATTGGTTAATTTGATGAAATCAAATTCAACCAGTTTATAAAGGGGAAAATTGGGAATTTCAAAAAATTGAGGTACCAAAGTGCAATTTTCCAAAATTGAGGGCCAATTGGCCATGAAAAAGATGTTGGATGAGCAATTGGTTGATTTTTTTGGAATTTTTGGGGTCAAATTACCATTTTTCTAAAGTATGAGCAAAATGGTAATTTTAGAAAAGTTGGGGACCAAATTGAAAATTTGGGAAACTTGAACCTCTTTTTGTGATTTTGAATAAATTAAGGACCCAAAGTGCATTTTAGAAGTTTCAACACTCAATTTGGCAAAAATTAGCATTTGGGAAGTAAAGTTAAGAAAAAAGAACCTTAGGGACCTAAATGCAAATAAATATAAAGTTTGGGAATTTTGCTCATTCATGAGGGATCAAGGCTATTATGCCAAAAGTAAATGAAGATGGATTTTCAAATCATGTAGGAATACGAAGGACTGGGAATGCTAACGAGGATAAGCTCACGTGGAGGCAAAGAACCGATTAAGAGAAAAATACACCACGAATATCAAGTGAGTGGGATTTTTCACATCATATCCATTTGGAACGATAAGTACCTAAGAAATGAAAAACTACTACTATGTGAAATTTTAACATCACACCTGGTTGGGGTGATGTGAGAACTACGTGGAAAACTACTTAACAGTTGTAAGTAGATCATACCCGCTTGGTATGATGAACTTACTAGAAGGAAGTAGAAAACTCGTTTACTAGTTGTAAGTGGAGATGTCATCACACCCAGTTGGTGTGATGGACAAGTGAAAAGTTATTATGTTAGAAGTGTTCTCCCCTGACTATTTGCCACTAGTTAAAAATTTTGAGAGACCTTTTTGACGAGTTCAGATAGAACAAGGGCCTCGGTTTTGGAACTTGGGGGTTAAAATGCCCTGTTTTAAAAATCTCATACATTAGGCTCAAGGCCAGTTGGCACGAGTAGAAGCTCATAAACAAACATGATGATAAGCCATGAAAGTTATAAATGAATGAATTATGTGATATGGCCATGGTACCGAGACATGGCCAACATACTTGATGGACTGGTAGCAGTGCGATAGAACCAGGTCGACAGACCGGTTTAGACAAACAGTTGTAGGTTGAGTTGAGGGTCGAGGTTGTTGGACTAGTGGCACCAAAGATTAATGGTTTTGTGGAGAACTTATTGTTTGTGCATGCACTTGAGGTTCGAGACCATCAAGACACCCAAGAGGGGTAGTGATGCGTCATAAGGGTTACTGGATGACATGGTGAAGATAAGGGTAGTTTGTCGTGCCAGCAGTTAGGGAAGCTCGACGTAGCTTCATGCATATGAGACTGGGGAGGGGTTGGGATGAGGTCTCTGTCCTTATGCAGACATGGAGTTGATTTTCAGGTTTGAGGGACGGGTGTTGCGAACATCCACTTATTCCCATGGTAGAAGTGGACGGGCCCCTATCTAGGTGACTAGTAAAGTCGCTCTGACGCCACAAGTGTGTGCAATGGACAGGCTACCCTACGAATGAGTGATCCCTTCGTGATGAAGGACGTGTGTTGGTTGTTAAACACATCAATAGTAGTGGATGAATAAAATGGTTTTGAAAACCAAGAATTTAAGGAAGAAATAATCTTAGAGGAAATAAGGTGTCATGCCCCGACCTAGTTTTGTCGGGGTTCGCGGTCAACCCGCCACCCTTCCTCGTATTAATCTAGTATTTCTACTAAATAGTCCGAGGAAGGTAAAGGCATTGGAGTACCTATTTTCCAAAACAAAGTTTACAAAATATAAAAGTTACTTGATAGCAATACCATTGGCTTCTTCTCTCAGCCTAGGCTCATCGTGGCGAGTTGTTTCTTCTGAAAAAGGTTAATGGGAGGGGGTGAGTTTCTACAACTGAGTGAGTGGGGGTTGGGAAACGAGTTTTCAAAACAATCAGTTTACCAAAAAGTTTTATGCTTTTAATTTATTGTAATATGGGTTCGTCTCTCCTTGAACATTTCCCATTTCTCGGGAGATGCATCAATAAGTAATCACCTGCCCTTTCTATCATAGAAAGGGATCACACATTCGTAGAACAATCTCCAACCATTCCATTTGTGGTTCAGCGCATTTTTGTTGTCCACCCGAATAGAGGTGTACTGCCTCTACCCTGAGTTTGAGGGGACATCAATATTGCAACCCTTCAAACCCTTATCATGTCTGCTTGGTGGGATGAGACCTCATTTCCCCATTGGCCTTGGTCTTAATGCTTCATCATGTCTGCTTTATGGGACAAGACCTCATTTCCCCTCCGGCCTCAGTCTCAGTGCGCAGGAAGCTATCAAAGCTTCATGATTGACTGGCATGACATACACACCCTTATTTCATCCATGTCATCCAGCAGCCCTTAGGACTCCTCGACTACCCCTCTTGGGCATCTAGATGCTCCCGATTTCCTCATGCAGGCATACAATAATTTTGATTCATTAACCATGTTTGGAGCTAACGGTCCAACGGCCTCGACACTCGACCTGGCCTGTAGTTGTTTGCCTTGATTGGTCCGTCAACTTGGTCTAGGCGCACTGCCACTAGCCCATCGAGCTTTGTCAGTCTTGGTTTGGCCTTGTGGCTAATCACACAACAATTCCATTTTTTTAGAGTTTTCACGGTCTTTATAGTTCATGTTTGTCTACGGGTCCAACTTGTCCCACTTCTCGAGTTTTCCAAAACTAGGCCTTCGGTTGTATCATTTTCAAATCTGAGGCTTCGAGCCTATCAGAGCGATTCCCACTCCTATCCGGAATGTCTCCTAAAATGTTTGAGTAGTTTCACGCAGTCACGGGAGACCATTCTAGGAAAATGATTTTTAAATTTTACAATGATTCTCATCACCCACAACCGGGTATGATGCTAGAAATCCCACTCACCCAGTGATAGTGACATGGCCGTGCTAGTAAGATCTTGACTCGTGGTGCGCTTCCTTGCACTAGTACTTGAATGATCAGCTCCTGCATAGTTCAAGTACCCTTATCAAGAGAATTAAAACAAGGGACCTCATAGTCTCAAGTATTTACGCATAGGTGCTCACACTATGCCTAAATTGCATTTAGGCCCCTCAACGTTTATAACCTTACATTTGGGTCCCTAAATTTTCATTTGATCTCAATTAAGTCCCTAAGCTCCCAATCGTTCCTCATGGTCCTTAACTTTTCCAAATTTACCAATTGGTTCTCAATTTTCCCAAAATTACTAATTGGTCCTTAATTTTCCAAAAATTACAAATGGTCATTGAATTTTCAAAAATTGCTAATTGGCTCTCCATTTCATCAAATTGCCAAATTGGGTCCCGATTGGAAGTTAATTTCGTGAAAATGCCCCAATTTTCCTTAAATTGCGATTTGGTCCTCAATTTCCAAAAAATTCCCAAATTGCCAAATTTCTCAAAAATAGAAATTTGTTCTCTGAATCATAATTTTATTTAATTGATCCTCCAAAATGGGGTTAATTGTCTCAATTGGTGATCTGAATCGTCTTCCCTACTGATGCGGACCTCGCCAATATGATGATTACACCCTACACCAAATATGGCAAATATCCCAAGACTTTCACGACGCAAGTATGAAAAGATGGAGTATATCTTGTTTATTTGAGAAACAAGGTATGGGATATGTAGATGCCACACCCAAATACTCTAAGAAGAACTCTTAGAAAACCTCAGGTGATAAGTCTTGATTGCTTGAATGCCATATGTAAAAAAACCTAATAAGTTCAAAGTTTTTTGAAGATAGAAATAAGACAAAACTAACAAAATTGAAATTTCAAAGTATCCTTTCCAATGCCATTGAGTATGCCTTTTATAGGCACACATAACATCCGAATAGCCTAAAAATAAGTAACTTATGGTTACATGCCAACCATATCTAATCTAAATATCTAGGATATTTAAATAACTACTTAAAAATCTAAACTTCACTAACTAAATATCTAATATTATTATTTAATATCCTGAAAGATTTATTATATTAATAAATCAATCTTTATTAATTAAATATGAATCTTGGGCTTTTCTTGGCCTCTTCTATTGGGCTTCTAATTGAATTTTCTGCAATGTCTTTAATCAGCACATATAAAGCATTTTTGAATCTTTTAGCACTTAGTATTGTGATTGGGCCCTCTTGTAGTCTCAAATGATCATTTATCTTATTTGGTGACAGATTGTTCAGCTCCATTGCAGGTTTAGTTGATTGGACTTGTGAGTTCTTATACTCTTTTGTCGAACTCATAACACCTACATCTCCCTTGTCATTTTAAGCCTTAAATCGCTCGATTTGGCTAAAAAATGAGCTCACACAGGGTTTCACCAAAAAATTCAGTCTAGAGAGAGAAAGTTTCGATATCTTACCGGTGAGGGTCCGGTGACCAGAGCTCTTGCTTTCTCTAGATTGCTCTCCTCCTAGGATTAAACCGCACCTCAATTGGTGGTCTGAGCAGTGTAAATTTTAGTGTTAGTGTTTTTGCAGAAATCGACCGTGAACATTGTTTTCCGGCAAAGAGGCAATGGAGGGGCTTACCGTGCTAGCTTAGGGGAAGGACGGGGAACCACTAGGTGGTGTTTGGGGGGCTTGGTTTCGACAACATTGGCCTGGGGATAGCTTGAGTTGAGCTCGAGCATCTCTGACTACTGACGGTTGGGGAGTAGAGTTACTGTTTGAGCTTCCTCATCTTTTTACGGTGGCTCTCGAGTGGAATGGAGGATGTAGCTGGATAGAGGACTTTCTCTAATGGTATCAAATGCAGCTTCTGAGGTGGAGAAAAGCCCCGATGTTAGAGCTCTAGTTTGCTACTCATCGAAAACTCCAACTTTTCCCGTGACTTCCTCTCTCACTCTTCTCTATTAGCGTCTCAAGGTTGAAGATGATGATGTGGCAGTCGTACCATGTGGCACGATGTGATTGGTCAATTTTTCTAAAGTGGATTGCCAACGTGACTACCCTGTCAACCATTGATCGTTGACCTATGACTGGTTCGTTGACCATTGACTTGTTCGTTGTCGGTCAGACCATTGATTGGTTTGGTCTAACCGGGTTCGATGGCCCGAATTCGAAATTTGGCCGGTTTGGACATGATTCGACCGATTTTCTAAAATTTAAAATTTCTAAGTTCTTCTAAATTCATTTCCTATCAAATGGTGCTCTCAATTTCCAAAATTGACATTTTAAGCCACCCAAAAAAATGAATTATTGAACCAGTTCACTATGGTTCATCCAGGTTCAGTTCAGTTCAGGTCTGGTTCACCCTGAACTTTTCCGGTTCTCTTATCAATTCCACTTCCTAGTTCTTCCTCAAGATTTTTATGAATTTTTGGTCACTTGGGATTTTCCAATTTCCTATTTTAACCCTTCTTTGTCATTTTTGTCCCTTTTTCGGCTCGATTTTCTTAGAACTACCGGTACCTTTCCCGGTTTACTTGGTTCGAGGGTCGAGTTTCACGAGAAAGAACGAACATACTCGATGGACTGGCGGTAGTGCGACAGGATCAGGTCAATGGACCGGTTTAGACAAACAGTTGTAGGTCGAGTTGAGGGTTGGGACCATTGGACCAGTGGCACCAAAGATTAATGGCTTTGTGGAGAACTTATTGTTTGTACATGCACTTGAGGTTCGGGACGATCAAGATGCCCAAGAGGGGTAGTGATGCATCGTAAGAGCTACTGGATGACATGGTGGAGAAAAGGGCAGTTTGTCATGCCAGCAGTCATGAAAGCTCAACGTAGCTTCATGCGCATGAGGCTGGGTGGGGTCGGGATGAAGTCTCTGTCCTCATGCCGACACGAAGTTGATTTTCAGGTTTGAGGGTGGGGTGTCGCGAACATCCACTCATTCTCAGGGTAGAAGTGGACGGGATTCTATCTAGGTGTACAGTAAAGTCGCTTCGATGCCACAAGTGGGTGCAATGGACAGGCTGCCCTACGAATGAGTAATCCCTTCATGATGAAGGGCATGTGTTGATTGTTACATACACCGATTGTAGTTATTGAGGAAAATGATTTTGAAAACCAAGAATTTGAGGAAGAAATAATCTTTAGAGAAAATAAGGAGTCTTGCACACTCCAATTAAAAACTATTTGTTTGAAACTCTTTTTCAAATACCCATTCACTAAGTTGTAGAAATTCACCCACCTTTTCTATCCCTTTTTAGGAGTAGAGAAATGACTAGGGATAACACCAGGATTTACCCTCTATTATGTATACTTAATTTCTTTTTCAGCTTGCATTTTTATTGATATATGTTATTCCAAGGAACATAGTTGAAATTTCACCTAGTTCCTCTTGATTAATGAGAAGGGGAAAACCCTTCTTGAATAAAGGGTGCGATGGGTTGATCATGGGGATACGACCAAACCAGGTGGGGGTGTGAGAACTTGAGTGGTATCAGAGCTAAGTTCCCTTGAAACATTATCAATATTATGGCCTAACACTAATAAAAACTTTAACTACATTGTAGTAAGAAGGATCCCTAGAAAGTTTGCCGTAAAATCTAATCCTCCATACCTCACCCTGAAAAAGATGCCTACCCCCAGGGAAGCACCTGCTCAACAGTTCGTAAAGGGTGAGAAAAGAGTGCACAAAGATATGGTGGAAGATTATAGGAAACTCACGAGAGCTTCACTAGAACTAGAAGGCATTACATACCCTCCTCCAAGGTAGAAAAAACATATTCCTTCTTCCATAAACCCAGACTACCTCCAGCCCCACAATAACTGGAGAGGAATCCCACTAAGAAGGAGGCTTGGGATAACTACTGAGATGCTTATGCCACCATAATGAAAGTCCACCAAGTACCCCCACCTACTCAATCCAACTTCAATCCCTCTCAATGGATGGAGTGGACATATGAGTGTGAGGTTGAGGTATTGAGGCAGTATGGACCGGAGGCCATACATGAAGTTCATCCCATAAGGGAATATGGATGGACTTCAACCAGTTCCTCAGAGACATCTGATCATAAATCCCACAATCGTTATAAGGCTAACTCCCGGCCTATGACCCTAAAGGACTAGGGGGTAAAAAATCTTTATAATAAGCCAAGTATGACAAGAAAACTATTTCTTGAATGAATGAAAATCCCATTTTTCCTGATAAAAACTTTTTGTCTCTTTGATGAGTCCAAACAATGGGAGTATGCCAATAAGGATCAGAGTAACGGGTGGTAGAGAGATCGCATATGGAAGGAAAAATAACGGGCCATTACTAGTTAACCTAAACCTTTAAAGTAAAGTTTACCATCTAGAGAAGGGAAAAAAAAAAGACATAAGACTTGGCAAAGAAGAGACTACTAGAGTTCATCCAAGGAAGACAAATCCTAACTAAGGAAAGAAAAAAGATGTCTGGAGCAAGGGAAGTAAGCACTAAAGGGTATGGGACTAGTGGAATTCTAAGGAGTTAAGGAAATACTTTGTGGATAAAAGTAAGGAAGCAAGAAGGATTAGACTATCCCAAGGAAAACCAATTAAATGGAAGCTGACCAGGAAGAAAGTAAGAAAGATATAGGAGCACTAAAGATGTTAAGTCAATTGAGATAGGACAAGGAGAAAGGGTAAAGGAAAGAAGTACAATAGGAAGAAAACCCTAGGAATAATACCAGTACTTGAAAGAGTTAGGATACAAATTCTTAGGAACTCAATAATAATAAGAGAACTTTTTGGAAGCAAGGTTATGGAACAAAAAGGAATAGAAGATAGGGAAGAAATCTAGAGTGAATAACCATATAAAGGTCAGAAAGTATAAGAAAAGAATCAAGGAAGAAATTTCAAGGAGCTGTAGGGAGAATGAACGTGAAAATCCCAAAATGGAAGTTCCTAGAAGAAGGATAAGGATAGCAAAGTGGAATCGTGGAAGGAGGAACCAAGCTCAGGTAACCAACAAACGAACCGTCATAAAACTAAAGTCAGAATAAGGACCTTATTAAAAAGACATAGGTGACTAAGGATATACCTGGATGACCAAGTGTGATCTACTTTCAAAAGAGTAGAGAAAACAAATAAGGATTTCAGACCAACCCAGATGAAGAAAATAAATTCGTAACAACAAGATAATCCGGGAGAATAAATGATGCCCTGAGATGGACTGGGAAGTAGTGAAGACTACGCCTTAAAGATGGAAATGAGATGGAGATGTCTCGGATAAAGAATAAGGAAAGAGACTGAAATTTCAGTTAGAGAAGAATTCAAAAGGATGAATACCCTATTATAGAAAGGGGTATGAAGAAAGGAAGGAATGAAAACTTCAAAGAAAAGATAAGGGGGGTGAACGTATAGTTCCCAAGGTGAACGTCTCTAATGTAAGGGACATGGTAGAGAGCAAAACTGAAATAAGGGAGCTATCACAAGTAAGCAATCGATACTTAAGATCAAAGGAGATTAACTCTTATAAGAATTTTGAAGTGATAACGAGAGAATAAGAGTTGACTAAAAGAAGAGAAAGCCCTTGAGAAAAGGACGCCACTGAAACTAAGGAAGGACATAAGAAGGGTCAAAACTAGATAAAATGAGTTAACACCAAAATCTTTGAAGTGAGTATGTTGTGCTCGAGAGGACCTTGAACTAAGGGTTTTAATGACAAAGGAAGTGACTACACACAGGAATGAGTGGGTATCTTGGAACTCCCAATCCTGAAATCCTAAGTAAAGAACCTCAAGAGAAAGAATTTTGCTTTAAGGAAAGAGGGACGTGAATTTAAGGACATAACCTTAAACTTTCAAGTAAGGTATGCTTAGCAAAAGTAAGCTCCATGGAGTGAATAATGGGAAGGAAAAGAAAATTTTTAAGTGTGTGTTATATCGGGGCTAAATGGAAATAACTGAGATGGTTGTATGTCAATAAACTACAAGTTGATATCAAGGGAAGTTCTTTCCAGTGCAAAGGATGGTGAATAAGTTTTGGAGACAAAACTCATAAAAGGAGAGGAGAGTTGTAAACCCCGTCCTTTGAAGTTAAGGAGGACATCTCCACTCATAACCTATAAGCGGGTTTTCCACTTCCTTCTAGTAAATTCATCATACTAATCGGGTATGTTCTACTTAAACCGTTAATTAGTTTTTTCCCACATATTTTCTCACATCACTCCAACAGGGTGTGATGTTAAAATTCCACATAATAGTGGGTTTTAAATTCGGAGGTACTCATCATCCCAACCGGGTATGATGTAAAAATTCCAACTCACCTGTGAAAGCACTGAATAACTCTCAACCAGCTTTTTGCCTTTACGCGAGCTTGTCTTAGTTGTTGTTCCCGGTACTTCATGTTCCTACACAATATAAACATTGTTATTTATTATTCTTTGGCCTAATAGCCTTCATTAATCACGAATGAATAAAATACCCAAACTTTTCAATTAATTGCAATTAGGTCCCTAAAGTTTTTTTCTTTAACTTTAGGTCCCTAATGCCAATGTTTGCCCAAATTGAGTCCCGAAACTTCTAAAATTCACTTTGGGACCTCAAATTATTCAAATCAGAAAAAGGCGTTCAAGTTTCCCAAATTACAAATTTGGTCCCCAACTTTTCCAAAATTACCATTTTGCCCCTACTTTACCAAAATGGTAAAATTGACCCCAATAATTCCAAATATTGACCAATTGGTCCTAAAACATCTTTTCCATGCCCAATTGACTCACAATTTTAGGAAATTGAAATTTAGTCCCTTAAATTTTTGAAATTCTCAAATATTCCCCAATTTTTCCCCCAATTTCACTCTTTCAAACCGAATGAATTTGATTTCATCAAATTGACCAATCAATTAAAGTTAATTATTAAAATTGAAGGTGGGTTTGAGTTTCTACACCCATACAGTTCAATTGCACATTGAGTCGCATGAATTGACGTCAGAACGAGCTCAAACGGAGCTTCGCTGGAAAACTAGACGTAGAGAGAGAAAGCTTCGAAAGCTTACCGTCGGGGGCGCGACAATCCGAGCATTCGATCTGGGTAGATAGCTCATGTCCTGAGGTTCCTCTGATGATCAAGAATCACATCAATTCATGTTGAATTGATGGAGAATTTGGTCAGTGAAGTTTCACTGGTTCTCTCTCTAACACTAATCGGAATTTCCAGAGTGGAGCCAAATTGGCATACCTTTCCGCTCAAATTCGGTCGTATGAGGGTTGAGGGAGGGTTGGGAGAGCTTGGTTTGGTTTGAGAAGAGCTCGAATTAGCCATTTTCAGCTTGGCCAAAATAGGTCAGCTATGGTCCACCGGAGCTGCTTCACTGTTCTATCACGTCGACGTTTCTCCGACGATCCTTGGAGCAAATGGAGACTACCGTCGTGTAGATGACTTCTTCCCAAATCTAAAGAACCTGATCTCACCTTCTTTGGCTCAAAAAAATGCTTAAGTCGAAGCTCTAATTTGAGCTTCACCGAAAAATGGAGTAGTAGGGAGAGATTGGAGTTTCCGAGTTTGAGGAGGATGAATGAGGAGTGGCTCTTTATATAAGAAGCTTGGGGACTTCTTGGTCACCTTATTTTCATTTTAATGGTGGTCATTCATTGCCTGAAACCCCCTGGCTGGAGACTTTTCATCTTCACCGGTGCTGCTCGATTTTCCAACGAGTGAACAGTGTTGTCATCTGAAGAAAGAATATGACACTCTTTCGAACCGGATCGGTCCGGTCTGAATCAGGTTCAATGCTTAAACCAGCCGGTTCAGTCCCGATTCGACCGAGTTTTTCAAAATTAAAATTTTGTAAATTCATTCTCTATCCAATGGTGGCTTCAATTCTCCAATTTGAAATTTCTAAGCCACCTAGAAAAATGAATTTAGCATCGAGTTCAACAGTGGTTCAAACCGGTCCAAACTAATTCAATCTGGTTCGAATTAGGTTCACCTAAACCGGTCTGGTTTTCTCTCCCAAATTCTCCTAAAGTCCCTTTCCAAGGTTTTTATAACTCTTTGGGACACTCAGGAGTTGTAAATTTCCCAATTTGCACGTTCTCTAGTGGTTGGGGTTCGTGAACCGGTTCAGTTTTTCTCACTTGGGTTAACCGGTTCTTTTCCCAATTTTCCATAACTCCAAAGGGCAGGGTTTACAAATCTCACGCCCAATGGTAAGCTTTCAAAGCTTTCTCTCTCTAAGTCCAGTTTTCCGACGAACCTTCGTTTGAGCTCAATTCGGAGTCAAATGACGCGATTCAAAGTTCCATTGAATCGTGTGGAAGTGTTGGAACTTAATTTTACCTTCAATTTCAATAATTAAACTCGATTGAATCATAAATTTGATTAAATCAAATTTATACAGTTTGAAAGATGTAAATTGGGGAAAATTTTGTGGAAATTTGGGAATTTTGTAAAATTGAGAGACCAAAGTGTAATTTCCCAAAATTGAGGGCTCATTGGCCATGAAAAAGATGTTGGAGAGCCAATTGGTCGATTTTTGGAATTATTGAGGTCAAATTACCATTTTTGTAAAGTAGGGGCAAAATGGTAATTTATGAAAAGTTGGGGACCAAATTGGAAATTTGGGAAACTTGAACCCCTTTTTGTGATTTTGAATGAATTGAGGTCCCAAAGTGAAATTTTAGAAGTTTCGGGACTCAATTTGGGGAAAAATTGGCATTATGGACCTAAAATTAAAGAAAAAGAACTTTAGGGACCTAAATACAAATAACTAAACTTTTAGGCATTTTATTCATTCATGATGAATGAAGATTATTGGGCCAAAGGATAATAAACAGGGATATTCATATCGTATAGGAACATGAAGTATGGGGAATGCTAGCAAGGCTAAGCTCGCGTGGAGGTAGAAGTCGCTTTAAGGAAAAGTATACTACACTTATCGGGTGAGTGGGAATTTTAACATCATACCCGGTTGGAATGATGAGTACCTCAGAAATGAAAACCCGCTACTATGTGGGATTTTAACATCACATCTGGTTGGGGTGGTGTGAGGAAAATGAGAAAAAACTACTTACCGGTTGTAAGTAGATCATACTCGGTTGGTATGATGAACTTCCTGGTGTAAGTAGATCATACCCGGTTGGTATGATGAGACTTCCTCGAAGGAAGTTGAAAACTCGTTCATTGGTTATGAACGGAGATGTCCTTATACTGGTCGGTATAATAAATAGTAAAAACCTATTTTATCGAAAGTGTTCTCCCCTAACTGTGTGCCAATACTTAAACTATTTGGGAGACCTTCTTGATGGGAGCCCGAATAGCTCTTATAGGCCGGGGGCCTCAGTTTTGGAACTTGAGGGCTAGAATGCCCAAATTTTTGAAAATCTTGTTTAGTGGGCCCAAGGCTAGTTGGCACGAGTAGGAGCTCGTAAATGAACATGATATATGTGCCATAAAACTTAATAAGTCAATTGTTTGGACATGGTACCAAGATAGGACCGACATGCTCAGTCAACTAGCGGCAGTGCGACATGACAGGTCGACGGACCAATCAAGACAAACAACTACAGGTTGAGTTGAGAGTCGGGGCCGTTGGACTAGTGGCACCACAATTTACATGGCTTGATAAGAAAACATTGTTTGTGCATGCACTATGAGTACGAGATCATCAAGACGCCCATGAGGGGTAGTGATGTGTCCTAAGGGCCCTGGACGACCCGGTGAGTATAAGGGCAGATCGTCGTTCCAGGTGTCTATGCAAAATTTGGAGTAGCACCAAGCGCATGAGACCGGGGTGGGGACAGGATGAGGTCTCTGTCCTCATACGGACACGAAGAATTGATTTCGGGATTGTGGCTCGGATGTCGCGTACATCCACTCATTCCCAGGGTAGAAGTGGTTGTACTTCTATTCGGGTGGCAGGAAAAGTCGCTTCGAAGCCAATAGCGCGTTCAGTAGTGATACTGACTTGCGAATGTGTGTAACCTTCATGATAAAGGATGTGTGTTGGGTTATGACACACTTGTAATTAAGAAATAATGGAAAAACCCAAATTTTTAAATGAAGGGATTTTGAAAAGAAAGGAGTCCGGCACACTCCAATAAATATTTTTTCTTAAAAGTTAAAAGTATACCTTTAAAAACCCATTCACTGAGTAGTCATACTCACCCCCTTCCTTATATCCCTTTCAGGAAATCCCGGAAAGCCTACCCTTAAAAACCGTCAACTAAGATGCCTGTAAGACATGTATGTAAAGTTTTAAATTTCATGCAGTTTTGATTATGCTATTCCAGGAAAAAGGTGCAGGTTAAAGGATGCCTTACTCTTTACAGTTTACAATAAGGGGAAACCCTTTAATAAACCGGGAGAGTGGCGGGTTGATCACGGGGATCCGACCAAACCGGGTTGGGGCATTAAGAAATAATGGCCGAGTAGGAGGTTGAGTCTTACGCCGGCGGGTAGCCTAAATAGTTGTCAAGCTCCCTATATAAAGAGCACCCCTCCTTTCATCCTTAACATCCCACAATTGAGCGAAGAAAAAGAAGAGTGCATTTTCTAGTGAGGGGCAAACCAGTGCTCCGGCGATGGACAATATCCCAACCAAAGAAGCTCCGAAGAGTGGCATTGGAAACTGGAAAGAGTACTCTATCTCCAGACACTCTCAGAATGACCAGAGAATGACTAGAGAACGCCCAGAGTAGTGTAAAGGAGATCGCATAGTGAAGTTGCTCTGGAGCTCAAAATAGTGAGCTCCTAACCGACACAACCTCGACCATCTCGGCCCTTTTGCCGCCTGCAATGGCCACCTCTGACCTTCTAAGACCCTCCACCGCCCTTTATCGACCACCGGTAAGCTCAATTTCACCTCTCCCCATCAAAATTTCTATGTTTCAGAGCTAGCCTCCCCATCCGCCCCCCTTAAAACTTCTCTCTTCAAATTCCCGCAGAGCATTGGTGAATTGTAGCGGAATTCGGTCCTGGTAGGTTCCTCTTGATGAGAACTAGCTGTCTCCACCTCAACCTCTGCCCACCGCCCCTCCATCGGTAAGATACGCAAGCTTTCTCTCTCTACTGTAAATTTTTTGACGAGGCTTAAAACTCAACCAAAATTGAAAATTCAAAGTGTAGGATGATTGAGGGGAGCTAGAGGAATGAATTGAGGTAAGAATCAAAGAAATAAAGGACTTACAGGCAACCAATTGGACAAGGTAAGATATGAAGGTTCATATGCTTCAATTGGGGAAGAAGATGAAGTTCAATTTGGGAATTTTAGGGACTTTTGTGCAATTTTTGAAAAATTGAAAGGTCGAATGACAAAATAATGAAATTGAAGGTGTTTTCATGAAATTCACCACAATTGAAGGCCAAGTGGGAAATTTGGGCAAAATAGAGGGCAAATTGGAAATTTCAAAAAGTTGGGGGACAAAATGCAATTTTTGGAAAATTAAAAACTAAAGGGCAATTTTGGTAAATTAAGGGCCAATTGATGAAATTAAAATAATTAAGGACCCAAGAAGAATGATTGAAAACCCCAAGTGCTTAATAGAGATTAACGGGAAATCAGGGACCTAGATGCAATTAAGGCAAAGTACGAGGCCCTATGTTCAAATACAATAAATTATGCAACCTCTTAGTCAAAACACCCTAACACAAACACTCATGCCATGCAGGAGCGGACTACTTGGGCACCAATCCCCAAAAGCAGACTAAGGAGCTATGTTATGGCGGCACGACCCCGTCGAAATCACGAGGTGAGTGGGAATCGCTATAACGTCCATTAAGGTTGGAATGATGATTCATTTCAAAACGATTTTCTTGGGATTAGCTTCCCCTTACTGGGTGACTCTACTTAAAATATTTGGGAGCTAATTTCGCGGCTTAGGCTTGGTATGCTAGTGGGCTCAAGGCCGATGAATACAGGTATGGACCTGTCCAGAACTAGTATATGAGGATTGAAGCTAAAAGATCCAAGTAATGAGAAATTGTGTGTGACACCCACTGAGCAGACTCTGACTTGTCAAGCTTGTCAGGCCAAAATGCTACTCTGGCAAAGACAAGTCATCGAACCTGTTGGGCTAGTACGTGTGGGTCGAAGCCAAGCTAATAGACCATTGTGATGGAGAGCAAAAGATAAATGCTATAATTCAAAAGATTATTGATTGTTCATGCACTGTGATGTTTGGGCCATCAGGACACCGACATGAGGTAGTGATAGAGCCCAAGGACTGTTGGACGATCTAGGGTGCATAAGGGTGCTATGTTGCCCAGTAGGTCATGAAGCTCGAGGAGTTTCCTACGCATTGAGACCGAGGCAGTAGGGGAAAGGAGGTCTCGTTCACTAAGCGGACATGATGAAGTGATCAAGGTGTGAGGGTTGGACTATTGATGTCCACTCAGACTTCAAGTAAAGGCAGTGCACCTCTATCAGGGTTTATGGTAAAGGCACTCCAGTCCACAAATGGAATGGTTGGGACTGTTCTGCAAAAGTATGATCGCTCCTATGATTGGAGTGCGGTTGGTGATCATGTGAAATGTGTGAATAATGACAAATGAATAATTTAAAGGATAGAGAAATGAATTTAAGTAAATGTTAAAGTAGTTTCCCTCACTGAATATGTCATATTGATTCCCCTCTCTCCCCCCTTTCTTTTTCAAGCTAGCACCCAGACAAAAAGTTCTCAGGCATGCTCGGACCCTCAAGGTATATTTCCTACCACTAACTTAAAGTAAGCTTTTGAACGTAAATGCCTTTACCTTCCCTATCTCGTTTGGGTAGGAATACCCGTATGATGCAGGAAAGGGCGGCGGGTTGATCATGAACCCCGATCAAACTGGGTTGGGGAGTGACAACTTGAGTGGTATTAGAGCATAACTTTCCTGATCAGTTTTTCCCCCAACCAATCCTAATCCTTGATTCTCGACAACCCTTGTAGAAAACATGAATGGTAACGCCCCCAAAGGGTATATCCCCCTAAATCCATGCCATGGAACAAAGAGTAGAGGTGCTAGAAGAGCCCATCCCCTGGGATGCACCCAAAGATAAGACCACTCCCTACTCAATAAAGGACGAAGTATCCCCACCTAGGGAACTAGACCTTGCACAGATCCAAGAGGAAGCTGAGAGAAATTTTTGGGAGGTGTACTCTAATTATGTGAGGGTTTTTCACCGACTCCCTCTAATCCATAACAATGTGTGTACTGCGTGTCCCATACAACACACCCACAATGCTGTTATCTTATGTCGGTATGGGATAGACATAGCACCGCCAGTACAAGCTAGGAGGGCCACTAGCTTATCAGCGTCCACGAAGTTTGAAGAACCCAACATGAAAATGTGCCCTTGCTGTGGAAGATACCATGGAGGTGAATGTCCACCAAGGAGGAGGAGGCACATCCAGACGCCATTTGCAGAATCACGCAACCCTCCTAGGCATAACTCTAGGTCGATTAACTGGAGGGGATAAGTAAGAGGCAATAAACTCTAGAAATTTGTTATTTGTAATAAACCTTGACTGGGGTTTTCCGGTCCAATAAATAAAAGTTTTCAACTATTCTCGAGGGAAGAACCCAAGTTTCTTAACCAACCCTCAAAACCCTAAAACTACTAAAGGGGAATACAAAGGATACTCGAAATACCGAGAGTAGGCAAGGCCCGAAGCCAGCTTTGGGGTAGACTAGCTGTCCCTGTCCGACATCTGTACCCCACGTAACGAACCTCAAAGGATAAAGGAAGACTGGGCCTAATGGTGTAGACCATAGTAAACCCTGAAGGACAAAGTGGGGAACCATACGGAATGGGTTAGGATAAGGCACCATAAGCGAGCCAGCAAGGACTCTAAGAAAGACTCTATGGCCCAGAGAAAGTCGTACCAAGAATGAGGAAGGCGGCCCCAAGAGGATGTCTAGGAAGGAAACGAACCAGGAATGGCATAAAGGCGAAAGTGGGTCATGAAAAGGAAAGGCCCGGAGATGGGAACGCGGGAAAATGGAAGACAGGTCGAGGATACACCGAGAAATGACCTGACCGCCCCATAGGATCCTAGCAAGGAACAACCAAGGTAATTGAAAGATAAGAGGAAAGTGCTCCAATAATAGGAGAATAAGAAGCAAGCCAGTGATAAAGGTAATGGAACACCTCGACACTAGAGATCAAAAGAAAGCAAAAAAGAAGGGGCAGGAAAATGTGGAAACTATAAAGTTAGATTAGGCAGCTACATAAGGAAGTCATACCGGGAAACTCGAAACTCGAGGAGGACACATGATCGGGAAGACAGTTACCCTGTAAGGAGGAAAGTGTGGGAGGAATACCCTACACTCGCACTGGAAATTTTAGGAGAACAGTAATCTACAGGGTAAAGAAGAAGTGTACAAACTAGGGGTAGAAGCAATAAATAACTAGGCGGCCCAAGGTAGGGAAGAAGTGCTACTAAGCTACAATGAAGAATGAAGCTCGAAAATTTAAAGGAGTTAGGGGCGTACTAGGGAGATATCCAAGGAAGCAAAAGCAAGTCTAGAACAATCTAGGCCATCATGGATGCATGGACCCTAAACCCGAAGGGGAGCACAACCTAGGGAAAAAGGATTGTCATGTAGGCATAACAATGTCGAGCAAGGAAGAGGTAGCTTGATGGATCAAAAAGCATGATGATCCAAAAAGGGCAATTAAGGACCAACAAGAGAGGAACCACCCCCGAGTCATCGAGAACGGGACCTAAGACGATACCCAAAACAAGTGGGAAACCTTCAAAAACCCTCATTAGTCCCACATGAAAGGTAGACATCAGGAGAGAGGAGAAGTCCCTTGAGGATGCCTTCGATAGGAATTAAGCTAGAAGGCAAAGTCGGGAGGCAATCGTAAAGATAACCACCAAGTCCCATCATGTAAAAAGGTGATGACCCCAAAGCCAAGGAGAAGAGAGGAAAGAGGGAAGGGAAGGATGCCTCACTAGTCAGAGAGCGCCAACAAAAGCAAGAATAGATAGAGGGAGGAGGACCAATGAAAACGGGCTGGAAACTTGACAGTTGGAGATGGAATAGGATGAATGAAAATAGAAATCTCATACAATAAGTATATATTCTAGGGACGCCGGAGCATGGAAGGGTAATGAAATAACCTAGATAATGCAAAGGACGAGAATAGGAGAGAGTACAGTCTAAAGAAAAGAGCGAAAGGATGCAGTTCCATCCACATGGCATGACTGCCTCATAATCGTCTTCAACCTTCAGCCATTGACAAAGAGGAGGGAGGGGAGAGAGAGGCCAGAAAACTCTCCAGTCAGGTCATCGACGGTCGAGTTGAAGGCCGAGTTTTATGTCAGTGGGTAGCCCAAACAGTTGTCGACCTCCCTATATAAAGAGCACCCCTCCATCCATCCTCAGCATCTCACAAGCGAGCAAAGAAGAAGAAGAACAACAACAAGAACAAGAACAAGAAGAAGCAGAGTGCATTTTCCAGTTAGCAGCAAACCAGAGCTCTGGCAATAGATAATATCCCAACCAAAGAAGCTCTAAAGGGTGGCATTGGAACCGGGGAAGAGTGCTTTAGCTCCAAACACTCTCAGAATGGCCAGAGGATGCCTAGAGAAGTGTAAAAGGGATTGCACAGTGAAGTTTCTCTAGAACTTGAAACAGCGAGCTCTTGATCGACCTGACCTCAGCCCTTCCGCTGCCCGCATTGGCCTCCTTTGACCGCCTAAGACCCTCCACAGCCCCTTACCCACCCTCAGTATGCTTAATTTTGTCTCTGCCCGTCGAAATTTCTAAGTTTCAAAGCTGGCCCCCCTCCTCTCGAAACTTCTCTCTTCAAATTCTCCCAAGGCAGCGGTGAATTGTAGCGGAATTAAGTTCTGGTAGGTTCCTATCATGCCCTAACCTGGTTTGGTCGGATCCCCATGAGCAAACCGTCACTCCCTTTTGATTCATGAAGGGATTTTTCCTTTTCTAAACCACAAGGAGCAAGGCATCCTTTTATCCTGTCTTTCATGGAATAACATTAATCAAAACTGAATAAATTTAACCTTACATACTTGTCTTGCATGTTCAGCTATAGATAAGTCTTTAAGTGGGTTTTCACTTGATTACCTGAAAAGGGGTATAGGGAGGAGGTGAGTTCAACAACTTAGTGAATGGGTGTTGGGAGATAGTGTTCAAAACATCTTTAATCGGAGTGTGCTAGACTCCTTATTCTTTCAAAAATATTCTTTTCTTAAATTCCCAGTTTATCAAACCATTTTTCCACATTTCCATATCAGGTGTGTTTAACAATCAACACACGCCATTCATCATAAAGGGAATCACACATTTGCAAGGCAGCCCATCCACTGAACCCACTTGTGGTGTTGGAGTGACTTTACTGGCCACCTTGATAGAAGCCCGTCCACTTCTACCCTTGGAATAAGTGGATGTTCATGACATCTGACCCTTAAACCCGAAATCAACTACATGTCCATATGAGGATAGAGACTTCATCCCGATCCACCCCAATCTCATGTGCATAAAGCTACGTCAAGCTTCCCTGGATGTTGGCATGATAAATTGCCCTTATCTCCAGCATGTCTATAATCCATGTCCTTTAGTAATGAGAAAAACCGGGAGAGAACTGGTCAATGTGATCTTTAAACCGAATTGGTCTACAAACCTGACTATTAGGGGACGAGCAAATTTGAAAATTTCTAACTCCCATGTGACTCAAAAATATTCATAAACTTGGGAAAAGAACCCTAGGATGATATGGGGAAGAAAGACCAATGCAGTTCAAGAGAACTGGGTCCGAACTGGATAGAACCGGTTTATGAACCAAGTTGATTCATGAACCAGAACGGATAGAGAATGAGTTAACCAAGAAGTTTATGGATTCCTTGTAATTTATAATCCTTGGGAAGGAACCTTAAAACAATGTGGGAGAGAAAAACCAAATCGGTTCACATGAACCGGACCCGAACCGAATTAAACCGATTTAAGAACAAAGCCGATTTATGAACCGAAATCGATTAAGATGAGGTAAACTGGGAATTTTATGGACCCTAAGTGACCCAAGGAGTCACAAAAGACATGGAAATGGACTTGTGAAGGAATTGGGAATGAAAACCAAACCGGTTCAGGTGAACCGGATCCGAACTGGTTCGGACTAGTTTGAATCACTATTGAACCGAATCCTAAATTCATTTTTCTAAGTGGCTTAAATAATTCAAATTTGAGATTTGAGGCCACCATTGAATAGAGAATGAATTTAGATGAATTTAGAAATTTTTAGATTTGAAAAACTTGATCGAATAAGGGGTGAACCAGCTGGTTTAAGCATTGAACACGGTTCGAACCGGTCTGGTCTGGTTCAGAATAGTGTCATCTTCTTCCTCAGGATGACAACACTGTTCACTTGCCGGAAAATCAAAGCAGCGTTGGTGAAAAAGAAACATTTCCATTCGGTACGTTTCAGGTCTTCAATGCCTGTCATAAAGATGTCAAACGGACGGCCAATGGGTCCCCGAGCTCCCTATATAAAGAGCCCCTCTCCACACCTGAAAAGCTCACTCTCTCTTAGTTGCTTAGTTTTCTGATGAAGCTCAAACCAGAGCTCCGATATAAGGTCAATTCTGAGCCAAAGAAGGCGAGCTTGTGTACATTAGAACTGAATAGAAGTCAGCTACACGATGGTAGCATCAGTTCGTCCCGAGAGTCACCGGAGAAGCGCCGACGTGATCAAACAGTGAAGCAGCTCCGGCGGACTGAAGCTGCCCTATTTCAGCCAAGTTGAAATCAGCCAATTCAAGCCCTCCTTTAGCCAAACCAAGCTCTCTCGACACCTCCTTAGCCCTTCCACAGCCGAATTAGGACCAAAAGGTAAGCCAATTTGGCTCCCCTTTACAATTTCAAATCGTTGTTAGAGAGAGAGTCGGTTGAATTTCAATGAAGAAATTCTAATCCAATTCGACAACAATTGATGTCATTCTTGATTCTAGGATGAACCTCTGGAGGAGAGCTACCTACCCAGATAGAAAGCTCCGACCGTCGCGCCCTCACCTGTGAGAAATCGAAGTTTTCTCTCTCTATAGTCTATTTTCCGGCGAAGCTCCATTTAAGCTCGTGCCAGCATTAAAATCTGCGATTTAATGTTTCTTAGGATCATATAAACATGTAGAAACTTAATTTCAACTCCAATTTCAACTAGTGTTTGATCAGTCAATTTGATTAAATCCAATTCGACAGTGTTGAAGAGTTGAAATTGGGGGAAAATTGGGAGAATTTGGGGATTTTCAAAAATTTGAAGGACCAAAATGTAATTTTCTAAAATTGAGGGTCAATTGGTCATGATAAGAATATTAGAGGGCCAATTGAGAAATTTTAGAATTTTTGGGGCAAAATTTACCATTTTTTTAGGTAATTTTGGAAAAATTGAGGGACCAAATTGGAAATTTGGGAAATTAAACCCCTTTGTGTGAAATTGAATAATTTGAGGTTATAAGATAAATTTAAAGATTTCAAGAATCAAATTTAGGAAAAACCCGACAATAGAGACTTAGGGGTAAAGAAAAAAAACTTTAGGGACCTAATTGCAAATATATGTAAAGTTGGATTTTTCTCATTCATTTGGAACAAATAAGGGCTATTAGGCCACAGAATAATGAACAACCATGTTCATTTCTTGTAGGAGAACGAGTCATTAGGAACGCCAGTCGAGCTCCATCTTGTAAGGACGGAACCCGACTAAAGTGGAATTTCACTGCACTGTCGGAAGTGTTCTCCCCTCATTGTGTGCCAATGCTTAAACTATTTGGGAGACCTTCATGATAGGAGCTCGAATAGCTCTTATAGGCCGGGGGCCTCAATTTTGGAACTTGAGGGTTAATATGCCCTATTTTTGAAAAACTTGAACAGCGGGCCATAGGCTAATGGACACGAGCAGGAGCTCATAAAAGAACATGATATATATGTGCCATTAAACCTTAATAAGTGAATTGTTTGGTCATGGTACCAAGATAGGTCCGACATACTCAGTCAACTAGTAGCAGTGCGAATGACCGGTCTCCGGACTAGTCAAGACAAACAGCTACAGGTTGACTTGAAGGTCGGGACCGTTGGGACAAATGGCACCACATATTACATGGCAATTTAAGAAAACTTTGTTTGTGCATGCACTATGAGTATGGGATCATCAAGATGCCCATGAGGGGTAGTGATGTGTCCTAAGGGCCCTAGACGACCCAGTGAGTATAAGGGCAGATCGTCGTTCCAGGTGGATGTGCAAAATTTGGAGTAGCACCAAGCGCATGAGACTGGGGTGGGGACGGGATGAGGTGTCTGTGCTCATATGGACATGAAGAAGTGATTTTGGGATTGAGGGTCAAATGTTGTGTACATCCACTCATTCCCAGGGTAGAAGTGAACGTGCTTCTATCCAGGTGGCCAAAAAAGTTGCTACAAAGGCACTAGTGGGTTCAGTAGTCATACTGACCTGTGAATGTGTGTAACCTTCATGACGAAGCATGTGTGTTGGATGATGACATACCGTGGTAACTAAGAAATGATGGAAAACCCAAATTTTTAAATGAAGGGATTTTTGAAAAGAAAGGAGTCTGGCACACTCCATATAAATGTTTTTTCTTAAAAGTTAAAAGTAGACCTTTGAAAAACCCATTCACTAAGTTGTAGAAACACACCCCTCTTTTCTACCCCTTTTCAGGAAAAGAGAAAATGACTAGAAGTAACACCGAGCCTTACCCTTTATCAGGTATGCTTAATTTTTCTTTAAGCTTGCATTTTATTTGATAGATGTCTTCTAGGGAACAAGGTTGAAATGTCACGTGGCTCCTCTCGACTAAAAGAAGGGGGAAACTCCTCTTGAACCGAGAAAGAGCGGTGGGTTGTTCACGGGGATCCAACCAAACTGGGTTGGGGCATGATAATGTCATCTAGTTGCCCCTAGGGCACATCACTATCCCTCTTGGGCGTCTTGATCATCCTGAACCTCAAGTGCATGCACAAACAAATGTTTTCCACAAAGCCATTTATCTTTGGTGCCATTGGTCCAACGGCCTCGACCATCAACTCAACCTGTAGTTGTTTGTCTAGACCGGTCCATCTACCTACTCTTGTCACACTACTGCTAGTCCATCAAGTATATCGGTCCTATCTTGGTACCATGGCAAAATCACAAAATTCATTCATTAATAATTTTTATTGCTTAATCATCATGTTTGTTTACGAGCTCCTACTCGTGCCAACTAGCCTTGGGCTCATTGTACATGATTTTCCAAAACTGGGCATTTTAGCCTTCAAGTTCCAAAATCGAGGCCTTTGCCATATCTGAGCTAGTCTAGCTCTCATCAAGATGGCCTCCCAAAAGTTTTAAGCATTGGCACACAGTCAGGGGAGAACACTTCTGATAAAAATAAACTTTCCCTCCATCAAAACAACTGGGTGTGATGACATCTCAGCTTACAACCGGTATGCAGGTTTTCTACTTACTTCCAGGAAGTCCAACATACCAACCGGGTATGATCAACTTACAAGCAGTAATTAGTTTTTCCGTATAGTTCTCACATGACACCAATCAAGTGTGATGTTAAAATTTCACATAGAAGTGGTTTTTCGTTTCTAATGTGCTCATCATCCCAACTCGGTATGATGTGAATAAACCCACTCACTCGTTAACCGTGATGTGTTCGTCCTTGGTTGATTTTTCCTAAGTCGACGCAAGCTTCTGTTGCTGGTGTTCTGGTCCTTCATGCTCCTATACGATTTGAACAACCTTATCTATTAATACTTGGCATAATAGCCTTCGTTCCTCACGTATGAACGACTAAACTCAAAACTTTCAGTTAATTGCACTTAGGTCCCTAAAGTTCATTTTCCTTGACTTTAGGTCCCTAATACAAACTTTTCACCAAATTGAGTCATCCAAAATTCACTTTAGGTCCTCAATTTACTCCAAATCACTTCATGGGTTCAAGTTTCCTAAATTTCCAATTTGGACCCCAACTTTTCAAAAAATTACCATTTTACCCATACTTTACAAAAATGGCAATTTGACCCCAATTATTTTTAAAAATTGACTAATTGGTCCTCCAACATCCTCTTCATGGCCAATTGACCATCAATTTTGGGAAATTGCAATTTGGTCCCTCAATTTTACGAAATTCCCAATTTTCCCCAATTTTCCCCCTTTCAAACTAGCTGAATATGATTTCATCAAATTGACCATTTAGTCGGGGCTAATTGATCCAATTGAAGGTATGGATCAGTTGCTACACATCCATATGATTCAAGTGAGCTTTGAATCGTGTCATTTGGGTATGATATGTGCTCAAACGAAGCTTAATCAAAAAACTAAACTTAGAGAGAGAAAGCTTTGAAAGCTTAATGTCAAAGGTGTGGCGATCCAAGCTTTCGATTGGGCCAGGTAGCTCTCATCGTGAGGATCCTCCTAGGATAAAAAATTACAACAATTCATGTCAAATTGAGTGAAAATTTGGTCATTGAAGTTTCAACATTTCTCTTTCTAACAGTGATTGAAATTTAAAAAGAGGAGCCAAATTGGCTTATCTTTCAGCTCTAATTTGGTCGTATCAGGGCTGTTGGAGTGTTGGGAGAGCTTGGTTTGACCTAATAAGGGCTAAATTTGGCCATTTTCAGCTTGACCGATATCGGGCAGCTTCATTCCGCCGAAGCTGCTTCACTCTTTAATTATGCATGTGCTTCTCTGGCGATCCTTAGAGCAAATGAAAACTACTGTCGTATAACAGACTTCTCCCTGAATCTAAGGAACCCAACCTCTCTTTCTAAGGCTCAGAAAAGTGCCCAAATCGGAGCTCTGGTTCAAGCTTCACCAAAAATTGGAGTAGTAGATAGAGGGGTTTTTAGGTGTGAGGAGGAGGAAAGGAGAGAAGCTCTTTATATATGGAGCTTAGGGACTCTTTGGTCATCCGATTGGTGACTTTATGGCAATCATTCATGCAGTGAAACACCCTAAACAGAGAGTTTTCACCTTCGCCAGTGCTATTTGATTTTCCGGCGAGGGAACAGTGATGCCATCTGTAGGAAGAAGATGACACTCTTCCGAATCGGGTTCAATTCTTAAACCAACTTGTTCAAGCCTGATTCAACCGAGTTTTTCAAAATTAAAAATTTCTAAATTTATTCTCTATCCAATGGTGGCTTCAATTCTCCCATTTGAATATTTTTAAGCCGCCTAGAAAAATGAATTTAGAAACCAGTTCAATAGTGATTCTATTCGGTTCAGGTTTGGTTCACCTGAACTGGTTTGGTTTTCTCTTCCAATTCATCCCAAAGCTTTTTTACATGACTTTTGTGACTCTTTAGGTAACTCAGGATTTCTAAATTTCCTAATTTACCATTTCTCTATTGGTTAAGGTTCATGAAACAACTCGGTTTTCTTCTTTGGAAATGGTCAGTTCTTTTCCCAATTTTCTTAGCCCTCAAGTTCCAAAAGTAAGGCCTCTGGCCTATCTAAGCTAGACTAGCTCTCGTCAAGAAGGTCTCCCAAAAGTTTTAAGCATTGGCACACAATCAGGGAAGAACACTTGTGACAAAAATAAACTTTCCCTTCATCACACCAATAGGGTGTTATGAGATCTCCGCTTACAACAGATAAGCAGGTTTTCTACTTCCTTCCACGAACTCCATCATAACAATCAGGTATGATCTACTTACAACTGATATGTAATTTTTCCGTATAGTTCTCACATCACAATAATCAGGTGGAATTTCAAAATTCCACATAAAAGTGGTTTTTCATTTCTAATGTACTCACCATCCCAACCGGGTATGATGTGAACAAAATCCACTCACTCCTTAATCGTGATGTGTTTGTCCTCGGTTAATTTTTCCCAAGTTGATGTGAGATTCCCTTACTGGCGTTCCAGTCCTTCGTGCTCCTATATGATTTGGACAACCTTAACTATTAATACTTGGCATAATATCATTTGTTCCTCACGTATGAACAACTAAACTCAAAACTTTCAGTTAATAGCACTTAGGTCCCTAAAGTTCATTTTCTTTGACTTTAGGTCCCTAATGCAAACGTTTCCCCAAATTGAGTTCAGAAACTTCCAAAATTTACTTTGGGTCCTCAATTTACTCAAAATCACTTAAGGGGTTCAATTTTCCCAAATTTCCAATTTGGTCCCCAATTTCCAAAGATTACCATTTTGCTCCTACTTTACAAAAATGGAAATTTGACCCCAATTATTTTCAAAAACCAACCAATTAGTCCTCCAACATCCGTTTCATGGCCACTTGACTCTCAATTTTAGGAAATTGCTATTTGGTCCCTCAATTTTATGAAATTCTAAAATTTCCCCAATTTTTGCCTTTCAAAATGGCCGAGTTTGATTTCTTCAAATTGACCATTGAATCGAGGTTAATTGATCCAATTGAAGGAATGGATCAATTTCTACACTTCCATACAATTCAATTGAGCTTTGAATCGTGTCATTTGGGTTAGAATTGAGCTCAAAAGGAGCTTCGTCAGAAAATTGAACTTAGAGAGAGAAAGCTTCGATAGCTTACCGTTGGAGGTGTGGCGGTCTGAGCTTTCGATCGGGATAGGTAGCTCTCATCCTGAGGATCCTCCTAGGATCAAGAATAGCAACAATTCATGTAGAATTAAGTAAGAACTTGGTCAATGAAGTTTCACCATTTCTCTTTCTAACAATGATCAAAATTTACAAAGGGGAGCCAAATTGGCTTACCTATAACCTCTAATTCGGTCGTATGAGGGTTGTGAGAGTGCTGGGAGAGCTTGGTTTGACCTCATGATGCCTCAATTTGGTCGTTTTCAGCTCGACCGAAACATAGCAGCTTTAGACCATCAAAGCTGCTTCACTATTTGATTACATTGGTGCTTTTCTAGTGATCCTCAAAGTAAATGAAGACTATCGTCAGGTAGCTAACTTCTCCCCGAAATTAAGGAACCCAATATTGCTATCTAAGGCTCAGAAAAATGCCCAAGTTGAAGCTCTATATAAGGAGCTCGAGGACTCTCTAACTGTCCGATTGGCGCCTTTATGGCAATCATTCATGGCCTAAAAGGCCCTGAACAGAGATTTTTCATTATTGTCGGCGCTGTTCAATTTTCTGGCAAGTGAACAGTGCTGTCATCTGGAAGAAGAAGATGACACTGTTCTAAACCGGGTTCAATGCTTAAACTGGCTGATTTAGGCTTGATTCGACTGAGTTTTTAAAAATTTCTAAATTTATCTAAATTCATTCTTTATCCAATGGTGGCCACAATTCTCCAATTTGAATATTTTTAAGCCACCTAAAAGAATGAATTTTTAAACCGATTCAAAGTGGTTCAATCCGGTTCACCTGAACTGGTTTGGTTTTCTCTTCAAATTCTTCCCAAAGCCCTTTTCCATGACTTTTGTGACTCTTTAGGTCACTCGGGATTTGTAAATTTCTTAATATCCCCTTTCTCTATTGGTTAAGGTTCATGAACTCACTCGGTTTTATTCTTTGGAAATGTCCAGTTCTTTTCCTGATTTTCTTATTACAAAAGGACAAGGTTTACAGTTCCCCTCGACAAGCACTAGCTGCCCCCACCTCAAGCTCTAGCCACCACACTTCCATCGATAAGATACACAAACTTTCTCTCTCTATTGTAAATTTTTCGAAGATGCTGAGTGGGAAGCTACATCAGCAAAGCCAGCCAATCAAAACGTAACACATGGTAGCTCGCATGTGCAAAGCTCACACGTGCAAGCACAATGTCATATTCAACCTTGGGTAGATGATAGGATAAGGTTAACGGAGGGTGGCCGAGTCTCCAATGACTGAAAACTCCCCTGGAATGACTATGAATGAATGACTTTGAGGTCGAGTCTTGGGCAGACCGGTAGCACTATCAGTTGGAAATTTTTAATTTTTGGAAAACCGATCGAATCGGGCCTAAACCGATCAATTTTTTATTTTAGGTCATCGAACCCAGTCGGAATGGAATGGTCAACGATCCAGCCCATCAATGGACCATTGCTAGGTCAGCACCCTATCAGCAAGTGCAACCAATCATCGAGCAATGCGTGGTGAAGCATGCCTCATCAGCGTACAGTCAGCGCCTAGAAGCGTTGACCATTTAGGATGCGACACGTGTCCTTGTTCAACGGTCAAAGGAGGAAATCCACCTTAGCGATGACTGACCAATGGGAAGAGGATATGTGGCTAAAGTGCTATGTGAGAGTCCAAATCGGATGTGTGAGAACGATCGACCTATCAAAGGTCGACACCTGGCAAAGTCACAATGACCATAGCCAATCAAAGGCTGACACGTTGTAGTAGCATTGTGCGCATTTAAATCACCCAATCAAAGGATGCCACCTGTCATGGTCAACGGTTGATCGAACACGGTCAATAGCCACATTGGAACAAGCGGTCAATAGGAGGTTGCCATGTGTCCTGTCAATGAGTCAAAGGCTAACTAGGCTGCTGAGGAGGATATTGCATTAGAGAAGCTAGCCAATCATAATAAACCATGTGGCAAGCTCTCCTCGGTGCCATTATAATTGGGAAGAAGTCCTCTACCTGACTACGACCTTAGTTCGGCCTAAGGAGCACCGCCTAAGCTCTGGCTTGCTCGAACAGGACTCTTGCCCCCTTCAACCAAGAAGGAGCCAAACATTTCTAAATGCACCCCAGTTAGCCCTGGCCTCAGGAAGCTAAACCGACCCTTCCCCAGCCTTCCTCCACTCATACCAGGCCTCCACCACCTGAGAGTAAGCCAATTCCACCCTATACCACCGGAATTTCAAAGTTACAAAGGCTGACTTGCCTGAAATTCTCTCATCAAATTCGCGATGCTCTAATAGGAAATTGGCAAAAAAGTTGATCTAAGAAGAACCCCTTGGGAGAGCACTAGCTGCCCACATAAAGAACTTCAACTACCGACCCCTCACCAGTAAGGAAACCGAACTTTCTCTCTCTATACACTTTTTCTGGTGATTCTCTGTTTGAGCTCAAATTAGCATCAATTAAGGTGATTCAAAGGTCAAAATGATCATGGGGAGATGGGGGTGATTAGCAACATGATGTGGGGCAATTTCCCAAGTTTGGGCAATCAATTGGATGAAACCGAGATTTTGTTGTCAAAATGCAATAAATTGAGGGAATTTCGAAGAAATTGGGTATTTTGGAAACTTAGGGAATCGAATTGCAAATAATGAAAAGTTGAGGACTTGAATGGAAACAGGGTGAAATTAGGGACCGAAAGGGGGAAAATGAAAGCCTTGAGGACCTAATTGGTGATAAATGGACATTAGGGACCTGAGAGCAAATTTTTGAACTTTAGGGACCTAATCATAATTATGGCATGATTAAGAACCAAATTACTAATATGGCAATTATGGGATCTTTCTGACAAATTTTACTAAAATGAATGCTTGGATCGTATAGGATGGGCAGTTCCAAGATTGTGCACGAGAGTGCATGGCCGACTAAGACACCATCGGGATCAAGTTACACCACCCCAAGTGAGTGGGTTTAGCATCATACCCAATTGGGCTGATGAGTACAATATTCCCAAATTGAAGAAATTCCAATTCCCACATGACCCAAAAAGATTCATAAACCTTGGGAAGGAACATTAGAACCAAGTGGGAGAGAAAAACTGAGTCGGTTAAGGTGAACCGGTTCCTAACTAGATTGAACTGGTTAGGAACCAAGCCAGTTTATGAACCGGAACCGATAGAGAGAAGGTAACCCGGGAAATATATGAATCCCAATTGACCTAAAGAGTCACATAAGTCATGATAAAGGACTTTAGGATGAATGAGGGATGAAAACCAAACCAGTTCAAGTTAACCAGATCTGAACCGGATCCGAACCGGTTTGAACCACTATTGAACAGGTTGATAAATTCATTTTTCTAGGTGGCTTAAAAAATTTTAATTTGATATTTGAGGCCACATTGGATAAAAATGAATTAAGATGAATTTAGAAATTTTTAGATTTGAAAAATTCGGTCGAACCGGACGTGAACCACCCGGTTTAAGCTTTGAACCCGGTTCAGAGTGGTCCAGTCCAGTTCGGAACGGTGTCGTCTTCTTCCTTCAAATGACAACGATGTTCACTCACCGAAAAATTGAAGTAGCGACGTTGAAAAAAAAATGTTTCTGTTCAGTACGTTTCATGCCATCAATGACTGTAATAAAGGTGCCAAACAGACGACTGACGAGTCCCTGAGCTCACTATATAAAGAGTCCTTCTTCATTCATCCTCTCCACACCTAAATACCTCACTCTCTCTCAGCTTCTTAGTTTTTCGGCGAAGCTCAAACCAAAGCTCCGATATAAGGTCTTTTCTAAGCCAAATAAGTTATGGTCAAGTTCCTTAGAACTGGGGAGAAGTCAGCTACACGGTGGTAACATCCATTTACTCCGAGGGTTGCCGCAGAAACGTTGGTGTGATCGAACAGTGAAGCAGCTCCAGCGGACTAAAGCTACCCTATTTTAACTGAGTTGAAATTGGCCAATTTGAGCCCTCCTCAAGTCAAACCGAGCTCTTCCAACACCTCCTCAACCCTCCTACGGCCGAATTTGAACTAAAAGGTAAGCCAATTCGGTTCCCCTCTACAATTTCTAACCGGTGCTAGAGAGAGAACTGGCAGAATTTCGATGATAGAATTCTCACCCAATTTGGGATCAATTGATGCAATTCTAGATCCTAGGAGGAACATCAGAAGGAGATATATCTTTCCATATTAGAAGCTCGGACCACCGTACCCCCACAGTGAGCAATTGAAGCTTTCTATCTCTACGTTCTGTTTTCCGGCGAAGCTCCGTTTGAGCTCGTTCCGACGTTAAAATTTGCGATTCAAAGTGCAATTGAATCGTATGAAGATGTAGAAACTCAAATTTAACTTCAATTTCAACAATTAGAAATGTTTGATTGGTCAATTTGATGAAATCAAATTCGGCTGTGTTAAGAAGTTGAAATTGGAGGAAATTTTGGGGAAAATTACAGATTTTTGAAAATAGGAAGGACCAAAATGCAATTTTATAAAATTGAGTGTCAATTGGGCATACTAAGAGTGTTAGGGGACCAATTGAGCAATTTTAGAATTTTTTGGGTAAAACTTATCATTTTTGTAAAGGAAGGGCAAAATGGTAATTTTGGAAAATTTGGGGGCCATATTGGGAATTTGAAAAACTTGTATCCATTTTTATGAAATTGAGTAAAATGAGGTACCAAGGTAAATTTTAAAAGCTTCGGCACTCAATTTGGGAAAAATCGGCAATTGGGGGCCTAAAGTAAAAGGAAAAATAACTTTAGGGATCAATTTGTAAATGGTCAGTCATTTATACCGAATGAAGGTGATAGAGCCAAATAATAATGAACAATAATGTTCATTTTGTATAGGAACACAAGACATCAGGAATGCCAATTGAGGTTAAGCTTGCAAGGATGAAAACTGACTAAGTGGAATTTCACTACACGATCGGGTGAGTGGGATTTTTATATCATACCCCATTGAGATGATAAGCACCTCGATAATGAAAAGCCACAACTAAGTGATGTGAAAATCACGCGAAAAAATAACTTATCAGTTGTATGTAGATCATACCCAATTGGTATGATCAAACTTCCTCGAAGGAAGTGGAAAACCCGTTCATCGGTTATGAGTGAGGATGTCCTCATACTCGGTTGGTATGATGGATAGTTGAAAATATATTTTTGTCAGAAGTACTCTCCCCTAACAGTGTGCCACTACTTAAATAATTTGGGAGACCTTCTTGACAGGAGCTCAAATAGCTCTGTTAGGCCGAAGGCCTCAATTTTAGAACTTGGGGGCTGTTATGCCCAATTTTGAAAATCTCGAATAGTTGGGCCTTAGGCCGGTTGGCACGACCAGGAGCTCATAAACAAACATGAATTATATTCCATGAAAATTTAATTAATTGAATTGTTTGTCCATGGTACAAAGATAGGACCGACATACTTAATCAACTAGCGGTAGTGGAACATGAGAGGTCTCCAGACTAGTCAAGACAAACAGTTGCAGGTTGAGTAGAGGGTCGAGGCCGTTGGACCAGTGGCACCACAGAGTATATGGCATCATGTGAAAAATGTTGATTGTGCATGCACTATGTTTACGGGACCTTCAAGACGCTCAAGAGCGGTAGTAATGTGTCAAGGGCCCTGGACAACCTGGTGGATATAAGGGCAGTTAGTCGTACTAGAAGCCTTGCAAAGCTCAACGTGGCTTTAGGCACATCAGACCGGGGTGGGTTCAGGATGAGGTCTTTGTCCTCATACGGACATAGAGAATTGTTATGGGATTAAGGGTCGGATGTTGCGAACATTCACTCATTCTCAGGGTAGAAGTGGAAGTGCTTCTATCTAGGTGGTCGATAAAGTCGCTCCAACACCATAAGTGGGTTTCAGTGGAGGGGCTGGCCTCCGATTGTGTGTTTGACCATCATGATGAAGGATGTGTGCTGGGTGATGACACACAGTGGTAATAAGAAATGATTTTGAAAACTAAGATTTAAAGATGAGAAAATTTTAAGAAATTAAGGAGTCTGGCACACTCCAACTTGAAAACTATTTTTTTAGAAACTCCATTTTTAAAACACCAATTCACTAAGTTGTAGAAACTCACCCCTCTTTTCTATCCCTTTTTCAAGAAAAGAGAAAAAGACTAGGAGTAACACCAAGCCTTACCCTATGTCAGGTATACTTAAATTACTTTAAAGCTTGCATTTTATTTGATATATGTCTTTCCAGGGAATAAGGTCGAAAATATGCCTAGCTCCTCTTGAGTTAAAGTAAGGGAAACTCCTCTTAAACTGAGAGAGCGGTGGGTTGTTCACGGGGATCCGACCAAACCGGGTCGGGGCGTGACAACTAGAGCGGTATCAGAGCCTAGTTCCCTTGAAATATTATCAATATTATGCCTTAACATTAATCCAACTCTAAATTATCATGTAGGAAGGAGAGTCCCTAGAAAATTTGCAGTGAAATCAAATCCTCCACCTATAACCCTAAAAAAGACATCCAACCCAAGGGAGGAAGCCGTACAAAGGTTTCTAAAGGGCGAGAAACAAGTGCCCAATGACATGGTGGAAGACTACTGGAAACTAGTAGGAGCCTTACTAGAACTGGAAGGCATCATATACCCTCTTCCCAAACAGGAGGAAGCAGTGTCACCTCCTAGAAGTCCAACCCCACCTCATTCAGTCCCACAACAACCGGAAGGGAATCCAACCAAGAAAGAAGCATGGGATAATTATTAGGGTGCGTATGCTACCTTCATGAAGGTCCACCAAGTACCTCCACTCACTCAACCTGGCCTTAATCCCTCCTAATTGGTGAAATGGACTTATGAGTGTGAAGTTGAGGTACTAAGGCGGTACGGATTGGAGGCCATACGTGAAATTCGTCCCCTTAGGGAGTGTAAATGCATCCCAATCAATTCCTCAGAGCCTTCTAATTAAGAGTCTCACAACCGTTCTAGGGTTAATTCTAGTCCTACGACCTCAATGGATTAAGGGCTAGAAAATTTTTATAATAAGCCAAGTATGGCAAGAAATTATTTCCTGAATGAATGAAAATAAAAGTTTTATTTAAACATTTGAGTTCTTTGATAAATTCAAAATAAAAGAGTACGATAATAAAAATTTAAGTAAACGTTAGGAAATCACCTAAGGAAGAAAAGACAGGTTATTATAGTTAATCTTAACACTTAAAGCTTACCCTTAGAAATACGATAAGAAAGAATCCATCCAAGGGAGATCTTAAGAAAAGGAAAAAGAAGTTGGAACAAAAGGGAAGCAAGGATACAGATTTATGAAGAGTTCAAGGAGTTAAAGATAAGCTCAAAGAATGAAGAGTAAGGAAAAAAAGGAGAAGTAGAACATTCCAAAAGGAACCACAAGAATAGAAGCTAATCAGGAAGAAAAAGAAATAAGTATAGAAACCACCATGGAAGAATGGGAAGAAAGTAGAGTAACAATAAAACCTAGGTGTAACAACTACTTAATAAAGTATGATATAATTCCTTGTGAACTTCGTAAGGGAGATAGACTTATGGAAGACAAAGGTATGGATCAAAAGAGGAAGAAAAGTAGGAGTGAACAAATCATACAAGACCCTTAAGTTAGGAGAAGATTTAAAGGAAAGAATTTCTAAAGAATGGTAAGGTGATTAAACAAAAAGGAAATCATGGAAAGGAAGAAACTAGAAGGAGGATAAAATGGGAAGTTGGATCGAGGAAGGAGAAAGCTTCAGGGAATGACAATCAATTGAGAGAAGGTTACAAAACTGGAGTTTAAATAAGGTAATCAGTAAAAAGTATGAGTGGCTAAGTGTGAGCATTAGAAGGTTGACCGTGATCTACTACAAGAAGATTGTGAAACCCAAATAGAAACTTTAGATGGATCCGATTTAAGGAAATAACTTATATGGACCAAACCATTTGGAGGAGTAAATGAAGTCTAATAAGAGATGGGGAGGTAAAAGAATACACCCTAATCAAGACAAAAGGGGAATACCAAGGACATGAAGATACGGAAAGGTTTAGACACAATAAGGATGAGAGGTCCATTTCAAAGGAATAAACGAATACTGGAGCAAGTGGGAATGAAGCAAGATAAACGAAAGGCACTCATGAATTCAAAGAATAAAAGTAAGCTGGTGAAGATATCGACAAAAGACATTCCAGAATTTAATGATTTCAATGGTAGAACGAGAAGAAAATCCCGAAAGAGAGGGAATGGGAAGCTCACCAGAGAAAGGAATCTTAGAAGACATGGGTGTACCAATGAAGTGGTAAGAGAACTAACATAATGAGAAAGAGAATAAGTTCCTCAAGAACAAGATGCTGGAGTTGAAAAGATCAAGTACAAGGGGAAAGAAATTGTAAATATTCATGGTTAAGTCAAACCCAAGTTATGTATAAGTAGGAAGACGATATCAAAAGACATCATATGAGTAAGAAAGGAACCAACAAAGAATGAATAATAGTGGGAGGAACATTGATGAGAGCAAGAATGGATTTGGAAAGAGAAGGGATCTTAAAGATGAAGGACATAAGTGGGAATGAGGAATGATGTAAGAGATCAAAAAGTTTTAATAGGTCAGTGAGTATTAGAATTTCAAGGATTTGAAGGTTGAGTGACCGAATAAAGAAGTTTGGAAAAGATGAGTAAGTATGAAAACCAATACGGCTACAAGGGCATGTAAACCCAACTGACTCAATGAAATACGACTTGGGCAAGATAAGTTCTATAAGAAAGGCATAACGAAGTCAAGCACAAAAGTGATGACCAAAGACTCAGGAAGGTATCAATGCAGGATGAAAAGGTGATAAATGCCAAAAATCTATGGAAGAAAAATGACCGAAACATATAGTTCTGGATTTTTGTTGAGTAAAAGAAGCTTGGAATGGAGATGGTGCCTTGGAAGGAAGATGTAACTAAAGGAAATGATCCTAGATCTTCAAGAAAATGATTCTAGTCAAATCGAGCGTGAACCGGCCGGTTTAAGCTTTGAACCCGGTTCGGACCGGTCCGATTTAGAAGAGTGTCGTCTTCTTCCTTCAAGTGACAGCACTATTCATTCACCGGAAAATCGAAGCAACGCTAGTGAAGAAGAAATGTTTCCATTCAATATGTTTCAAGCCATCAATGACTATTATAAAGGTGCCAAACAGACGGACGATGAGTCCCCAAGCTCCTTATATAAAGAGCCCCTCTCCATTCATCCTCTCCACACCTGAATACCTCACTCTCTCTCGGCTACTTAGTTTTACATTGAAGCTTGAACAAGAGCTCAGATATAGGGTCTTTTTTTAGCCAAAGAAGGAGTGGTCGGATTCTTTAGGACCAGGGAGAAATCAGCTACATGGTGGTAACATCCATTCACTCCGAGGGTCACCGGAGAAGCGCCAACGTGATCGAACAGTGAAGTAGCTCTAACGGACTGAAGCTGCCCTATTTTGGTCGAGCTAAAATTAGCCAATTTGAGCCCTCCTCAAGCCAAACCAAGCTCTCCCAACAACACCTCAGCCCTCCTACAACCGTTGGACCAGTGGCACCACAGATTATATGGCATCATGTAAAAAATGTTGATTGTGCATGCACTGTGTTTATGGGACCTACAAGACGCCCAAGAGGCGTAGTGATGTGTCAAGGGCCCTGGACGGCCTGGTGGATATAAGGGCAGTTAGTCGTACCAGAAGCCATGCAAAGCTCGACATAGCTTCAAGCGCATCAGACCAGGGTGGGGTCAGGATGAGGTCTTTATCCCCATACGGACATGGAGAATTGTTATGGGTTTGAGGGTCGGATGTTACGAACATCCACTCATTCTCAGGGTAGAAGTGGACGTGCTTCTATCTAGGTGGTCCGTAAAGTCGCTCCAACACCACAAGTGGGTTCATTGGACGGGCTGGCTTGTGATTGTGTGTTTGACATTCATTATGAAGGATGTGTCTTGGGTGATGACACACCATGGTAATAAGAAATGATTTTGAAAACCAAGATTTAAACATGAGAAAATTTAAAGAAATTAAGATATCTGGCATACACCAACTTGAAAACTATTTTTTTAGAAACTCCAATTTTAAAATACCCATTCACTAAGTTGTAGAAATTAACCACTCTTTCCTATCACTTTTTCAGGAAAAGAGAAAATGACTAGGAGTAACACTGAGCCTTACCCTCAGTCAGGTATGCTTAAATAACTTTGAAGATTGCATTTTATTTGATATATGTCTTTCGAGGGAATAAGGTTGAAAATATGCCTAGCTCCTCTTGAGTTAAAATAGAGGGAAACTCCTCTTAAACCGAGAGAGCGGTGGGTTGTTCACGGGGATCCGATCAAACCGGGTCGGGGCGTGACAGTCGTCCAGTATGTCAAGAAGTTCTAGAAGCTTCACGTGCTTTGATAGCGAGGTTAGAGGGGGAAGAGATCTCGTCCCACATTGCAGACACGAAGTATGGTTCAGGTTTGAGGGTTAGACAATTGATGTCCACTCAAACTCAGGGTAGAAGTCATGAACTTCTATTAGGGTGAACGGTAAAGGCGCTCCGATCCATAAGTAGAACCATCAGGGATGATTCTGTTAATGTGTGATCCCTTTTTTATGATAAAAGGGTGTGTGATTGTGTGTCAACCTGATTCCATGAACAACACACTAGGAGGATGGGAAAATGGTGAAGCGCTACGAACTAATGAAAAGCCCAAACAAATTTATCTTTAAGATTCCCCGCTCGCTAAGTTGAAAAACTCACCCCCTCCCTTTAACAATTTTTTCAAGAAAGAGACGGTCATCCAAGAACTTCTCTCACCAATTCTCTAAACTCAGGTACTACTAACACTAACAATTTTGTATAATGTCATTCCAGAGAATAATGGTAGACAATACACCTAACTCTTCACGATTTAGGGAGGAGTGACTCCCCAAGGTCAAGGAGAGTGGCGGGTTGTTCATGAGGTTCCGACCAAACCTGGTCAGGTGTGACAATAAGAATATACCTTAATAATATGATCTTAAAGCATACCCCAAAGAGATGGGAAATAACATGTCTAAATGGTTGAAATTCTAAGAGGAGATGCTAAGAATGCATGTTGCATCATAGAATACCTCAATATGGGATCGAGATGGACACTAATTAAAATATAATTCAATATGTGAAGTCCATCATTAGGTTTGGACTATAAATCCTTCAAATAATAGGAGGATGTTATCACTAGAAGGGATGACTCAAGAAACCGGAAGGATGAATGAGCGTCCTAGAAAATTCGGTGACCAAGATAGCCAATGTGGCTAAGTTAATATGAGAATCATAACTAGGGTTAATGTAGTAGTTCAAAGGATAGTACACCTTAGTGACCCGGACTGGCAAAAGGGTACCATGGAGAAAGAAAAATGACATGAATTAGTAAAATGTTGGTAAGGACATAAAGGAAACCATAGGAGTTACTCAAGATCTTAACTAAGGTTAGCTCCTTTAAATAAGAAAGCAAGGGATGGAGACCCACAGAGGATACTTTAAAATTAAAAAAAGTATGAGTCTTGTAACCGACCTATTGAATAAGGGTGTTTCCATCTCTCTTTTCCCTAAGCAACAATCAATTCAATATCATGTTATGAAAAATAATAGCACACAATTTCATTTAGTGTGGTCCACACTTGACCACCTATCTTTAAGTGCATGTATTAACTCATCGAATATGATGCAAGCTTAATGCACAATGGGAGTTTGGTCCATCATTTAGATCCTCACAACTTATTTAACACATTTAGGCCTCAAAAATGTATTTATTACACTTAGGTCCCTAAAATGGCAAAATTACTATTTTGCACCTCACTTGCAGAAGGATCTTTTTTTATATTTACTTGAGCACCTATCTTTAAGTGCATGTTTTAACTTAGTGGATATGATGCAAGCTTAATGCACATCGGGAGTTTGGTCAATCATTTGAGTCTTCATAATCAATTAAATATCATGTTATGTAAAATGAACTTCCAAAATAGAGCTACATTATTTCCAACTCTCTTTACGCTAAACAACAATTAATTCAATAATATGTTATGGAAAATAATAGCGCATACAAGCAACTCATGGCCCAAGCCATGCCTAAAAGTCATGTCATTACTATAATCAGGTAGATGGGAGTGTGTGAGTCATGTGTACTCTCTAGAACCGATATCCATTGGGTTAGTCTCTCATTAAGGATGACTTATCATCCAAGATCATGATACCAATTCAATTTTTTATGTACATGTCCCTTACACATGTGACTCAATCCTGGCGCTTCTCATCATGGCAGAGTAACATTGGGACTGCACATACATCAACTAGGGAACCCTAGCAAATGTGGAAGTAACAATTTCAATCTCCTCTTATCCACCTTTCCAATTTCACTTGAGCGTCGATACTGCCTCAGCAAGTGTCCTGCCAATGCCCACTCCCCCCTTCCCTCTACTCCTTACTGGTACATGATATAAATTCTAGTATATTTACAATTAAGTGCAAGTATTAACTCAACGGATATGATGCAAGCCTAATGAACATCGGGAGTTTGGTCCATCATTTGGGTCCCCACAACTTCTTTAACATATTTGAGCCCCAAAAATGTATTTTTTACACTTTGGTCCCTAAAATGGGCAAAATTACATTTTGCACCTCAATTGCAAAAAGATCTATTTTTTTATATTTACTTTAACAAAATTACCATGTTGCATTCCATCGTTCAAATTAAACTATTTCGCAACCCTTTGGGCATAATAGACCATTTTGCCCCTCTTTTACATAAAATTATGGTTTCTTGCCATCGAAATCCCAAAAAATGACTTTAGACATCCCCATATGTCTCAAAATAACTTCAAAGCCCCTTATCTACTCTTAGGGATATTGTCCACATTTTTCCCATATTTGAAATTTGATCCTTAAACTTTCCATAATTGTATAATAGTCACTAAACTTTGGAACTTAAATTAGATAAACTTATAAATTCACAATTTACTCCAAAATGATATCATCATACCCCTAATGGCTCGTGAAAGGAGTGAGGCACTTTACCCCAGCCAACCATGGTTGAATTTGGTTATTTTCCAAAACCGTCTGAAATAGATCTACTGAAGGTGTTGTCGAAAATTCTCATCGAAGATGGCTAGAGAGATGGTTAGAGCTTAGGCATTTTGTAGCCAAAGTACAGGCGAAGCTTTCTATAGTGGTGGTCAGCCAAGAGTTAGCTGGAGTTGGCGAATTTGGCAGTAGATTGATCACGATTAGGCTAAACGACCAACAGAAATCAACTTCTACCAACCAATTTCGCCCTTGTAGGAGATCGGTCCTTCCCATGGAGGGGTACTGTTGTGAATTCGACTAAAAAGAATACGAATTCAAAAGTTCAATCAACTAAACCTATAATGGAGCTGAACAGTCTGTCACCAAATGAGATGAAGGATCATTTGAGACTACAAGAGGGCCCAATTATAATACTAAGGACTAAAAGATTTAAAGATGCTTTATATGGGCTGATTGAAGAGATTGTATAAAATTCAAATAGAAGCCCAATAGAAGAGCCCAAGATGGGCCCAAGAAAAGGTCTGAATTTAATTAATAAGGAGAGATTTATTAATATAGTAAATCTTTTAGGATATTAAATGATAATATTAGATATTTAATTAGTTAAGTTCAGATCTTTAAATTAGTTATTAAAATATCTTAGATATTTAGATTAGATATGGTTAGCATGTAACCATAACAAATATTTTTCCTTGTTTTTAGGCTATTTAGCTGTTATATGTGCCTATAAAAAGCATACTCCACAGCATTGGAGGACACACTTTGGAAATTCAATTTTGTGATTTTTTGTCTTCTTTCTCTATTGAAAGAACATTTTGAACTTATCAAGTTTTACCTCTAGCATTCAAGCAATCAAACTTATCATCAGGGTTTTCTAAGAGTTCTTTTTAAAGAATTTAGGTGTGGTGTCTACATATCACATACCTTGTTTCTCACATAAACAAGGTATATTCCTTTTTTTCATACTTGCATCGTGAAAGTCTTGGGGTCATTGTCATATATGCTGTAGGGTGTCGTCATTATATTGGTGAGGTTTGCATCAGATAGTATCAAAGCACACGATTGCACGGTAAGTTTCATCCTATCTTTTATATCTATTTTTTATCTTCTCTACCTATGTCTATTCTCTTTAAAAAAATTAAATCTTCTTTTCAGTAAGTGCAAAAAAAAGAAAGAAAGAAAGCCAAAAAAATTCGTGCAAAAAAAGCAAAAAGAAGAGCAAAAAAAGGGAAAAAAAAGAGAGGCACACAATTCTATCTTAAATTTCATTCTTATTTTGCTTTATCTAAATTTACTTATTATTACTTCATCTTAATTTCTTATATTTTTTCTCTATCTAAATTTTATTCTTCTTTCTTATCTGAGTCTATTCGTACATCACACTTAAATTCTTTTGGAATTGGTTTATGAAAAACATTATTGATTTGTCTTCATTGTTCCTCAAGTTAAACTGCTTCATAAAAATGATTTTTTTTTTAAAGTTTAATTAAGATTGAAAGAAGACATATGAGAGGAATAAGGCAAGAGTGTTTGAATCTATAAGAAAAGTCATTTGAGTGTGAAACACGAGTGATTGAGAGAAATACGTAAGTGAGCGTTTGCGTAGTTCTTCTATTATTTTTATCATTTGTAGGAACTCATGGCACAACAGCAAGGAGATATGCCAAATGAAGAAGATTCCCAACAACCGATTCCAAACTTACAAATGCAAGCTATAATAAGTGAAATGAGATGGATGATGAAGTCTAAGTTGGAGCCGCTTCATAAGCAAATGGATCAATTTGAGGAAGGAGTGAGGGGTTCACGACAACATACCCCTACTAAACAGCGACCTTGAAGCATTTAGTTAAGGCATTTTTATCCACAAGAAATTGAGGAGTTCGATCGATATGCTCATAGAGAACGACCCCGAGTTGATGACAACATGGATAATATCAAGTTGAAGATACCATCTTTTCAAGGAAAACTGATCCATAAGCATATCTTGAATGGGAAAGGAGGATGGAGATGGTTTTTTATTGTCATAATTACTCGGAGATGAAAAGGTATGACTTGCTGCTGTTGAATTTACTGATTATGCTATAATATGTTGGGATCAGTTGGTGAAGGAAAGGAAACGAAATCACGAATGCCCTATGGATTCTTGGGATGAAATGAAAGCGATCATGCGACGATGATTTGTTCCCAGCCACTATCACCAGGAGTTGTTCAATAAACTCTAAAGGCTTACCAAAGATATGGTACATCAAGCTATCAAAGTCAAACAACAACTGAAGAGAAAGAGTTTACAAAAAAAGGGAATTAAACAATGGACACTCGAACTCATGGAAACCATCCTCAAGGCGATTTGAGATTCAATCGACTCAACCTTGGCATGCTCCACCAAAGAGACAACCAAGCAAGTTGTGGCCCAAAATCAAGGTAACACCCATATCACAACTCCCAAAACTTGTGATATTAAGAGTTTTTGATGCCAAGGTAGGGGTCACATCGCAAGTCAATGCCCAAATAAGCGGGCAATGGTGATCAATGCTAATGGTGAAATTGAGATTGATGATGAAGAAGATATCAATCCGAAGATGCCACCACTTAAAGATGTTGATGAATATGTAGAAGAAGGGGATTTGTTGGTTGCACGACGAACTCTCAGTGTTTAAGCTCAAGAAGAAGAAAATAACTAGCATGAGAACTTATTTCATACTCGTTTTTGTGTGAAAAATAAGGTTTGATGTGTTATTATAGATGGGGGAAGCTACACTAATGTAGCTAGCACTAAGCTGGTGGAGAAATTGGCGTTACCAACCTTAAGGCATCTGAAGCCTTATCAACTACAATGGTTGAACGACCAAGGTGAACTCAAGGTAACCAAACAACTGTTGGTTGCATTTTTTATTGAAAAATATCAAGATGAAATACTATGTGATGTGGTACCAATGCATGCATGCCATATTCATTTGGATGACCCTGCCAGTTTGATCGTCAAGTTATACATGATGGATTCACTAATAGGTACTCTTTTGTGATGAATGAAATATCAATATATCTTATACCATTGACTCCAAGGCAAGATTTTAAGGATCAACTGAAAAAAGAAAAAGGCAAATGAATAGAAAATAAAAGAAAAAAAGAAAGGAGAAATATCAAAGTTGAAAAAAAAAGAGGGAAAAGCTAGAAGTGGAAAAAAAGAGAGTAAAAACAATTTTATTGCAAGAAAAACTAAGATCAAGTGAGCTTTACTTTCACATCAGGCTCTTATAGTACTAATGTACAAGGACGCCTTTTTGAGTACTAACGATCTTGTCGAATCTTTACCGAGTAATATTATTACTGTTTTGCAGGAATTTATGGATGTCTTTCCTGATGAGATACCACTAGGTTTGCCACAAATTCGAGGAATTGGACATCAAATTGATTTCATCCCTGGAGCGACGATTCCCAACCGACCAGCATATAGAAGTAACCCTGAGGAAACAAAGGAACTTTAATGCCAAGTCCAAGAGCTGATGGAAAAGGGGTATGTTCGAGAGAGTATGAGTCCATGTGTTGTACTAGTGCTACTCGTACCAAAGAAGAATGGAACTTGGCGAATGTGCATCGATTGTCGAGCCATCAACAACATCACAATAAAGTATCGCCACCCTATTCCTCGTTTGGATGACATTTTAGATGAGTTGCATGGATCTTGTTTATTTTCAAAAATAGATCTTAAGAGTGGATATCATCAAATTCGAATGAAAGAAGGGGGTGAATGGAAAACTTCATTTAAAACTAAACAAGGATAATATGAATGGTTAGTTATGCCCTTTGGATTGATTAATGCACCTAGCACTTTCATGAGATTAATGAATCATGTATTACGTTCTTTTATTAGGAAGTTTGTAGTTGTATATTTTGATGACATTTTAATCTACAGTAAGACCATGGATGAACATGTAGCACATTTAAGAGCTGTGTTAGAAGCTTTAAGGCAACATAAGTTGTTTGCCAACTTGAATAAATGTGTCTTTTGTTCGGATAAACTTGTGTTTCTCGGATATATTATAAGTTCAAAAGGGATTGGAGTTGACGAGGAAAAGATTAAGGCAATTCGCGAATGGCCGACACCTAATTCGATAATTCAGGTAAGAAGTTTTTATGGATTATCTAGTTTTTATAAGCATTTTGTTTCTAATTTCAGTAGTTATGTTGCACCTCTTATTGTTGTTATAAAGAAAAACATACCTTTTAAATGTGGTATTGAGCAACAAAATGCATTTCAATTGATAAAGGAAAAATTAACTACTGCTCATTGCTCTCATTGCCAAATTTTTTGAAAACATTTGAAATTGAGTGGGATGCATCAGGAGTAGGTATTGGAGGTGTATTAATGCAAGAGGGAAAATCAATTGCATATTTCAGTGAAAAGTTGAGTGAAGCAACCCTTAACTATCCTACTTATGACAAGGAGATGTATGCCCTAGTTCGAACTCTTCAAACATGGCAACACTATCTATGGCCGAAAGAGTTTGTGATTCATACAGATCATGAATCTCTTAAGTATCTTAAAGGACAACACAAGTTAAACAAACACAGTGCAAGGTGGGTGGAGTTCATTGAAACATTCCCATATGTGATCAAGTACAAACAAGGTAAGGAAAATATAGTTGTTGATGCTCTATCGTGAAGGTACGCTATGCTTTCAATGCTAGATTCTGAATTGCTTGGTTTTGATTATATCAAGGATTTGTATGCAAAGGATCCTGATTTCTGTGAAGTGTTTAGAAGTTGTAGAAATAGTAAGTTTGGGAAATTTTATTTACAAAATGAATTTACTTTTTTGGAAAATAAATTATGCATCCCTCAGTCTTCTTTGTGTGAGTTACTTATTAGGGAAGCACATGCTCGAGGACTTATGGGACATTTTGGGGTAGCTAAGACTATGGCAATAATGCATGAGCATTTGTTTTGGCCCCACATGAAAAAGGATGTTGAGAAAATTTGTTCTCAATGCATCACATATACGGAGTCTAAGTCTAGGCAACAATCTCATGGCTTGTATACTCCTCTTTCGATTCCTAATGCACCTTGGATTGATATTTCCATTGATTTCATTTTAGGATTACCAAGAACTAAGAGGAGGAGGGGTTCTATGTTTGTGGTAGTTGATAGATTTTTGAAGATGGCACATTTCATTCCATGTCATAAAACTAATGATGCATCGAATGTTGCTGATTTCTTCTTTAGAGAAGTTGTCAGATTGCATGGTATGCCTAGAACTTCTTTTTTTTTAATCATGATTCTAAATTCTTGAGTTACTTTTGGAAGACCTTATGGGGTAAATTGGGAACCAAACTGTTGTTTTCAATAACATCTCATCCACAAACCGATGGTCAAACAAAAGTAATAAATAGGACATTAAGTACTTTAATACATTCTATAATAAAAAAAGAATTTGAAATCACGGGAAGATTGCTTACCACATATTGAATTTGCTTATAAATGTTCTATTCATTCTACAACTAAGTTTTCACCATTTGAGATTATTTATGGTTTCAATCCATTAATCCTTCTAAATGTAACTCCACTTCTTGTAGGTGAGTTAGTGAATTTTGATGGAAAGAGAAAAGCAGAGTTCATGAAAGAATTACACGAGAAGACAAAGATGCACATTGAACAAATGACTAAAGTTTATTAAAAATAAGCAAACAAGGGCTGCAAAATTGTCATTTTGAAACCGACGATTGGGTCTGGCTTCATATGAGGAAAGAACGATTTCTGGAACAAAGACGATCAAAACTTCTTCCTATAGGAGATGGACCATTTCGAGTGTTGGGACGCATTAATAATAATGCTTACAAGCTGGAGTTACCTGGTGAGTATGGCATTAATGAAAGTTTCAATGTTACTGATTTAATACCTTTTGATATAGGTGATGAAGAAACAGAAAATTTGAGGACAAATCATTTTTTCAAGAGGGGGAGAATGTTGTGAATTCGACTAAAAACAATGCGAATTCACAAGTCCAATCAATTGAACTTGCAATGGAGCTAAACAGTCTATCACCAAATGAGATGAAGGATCATTTGAGACTACAAGAGGGCCCAATTACAATACTAAGGGCTAAAAGATTCAAAGATGCTTTATATGGGCTGATTAAAGAGATTGTAGAAAATTCAAATAGAAGCCCGATAGAAGAGCTCAAGAGAAGGTCCGAATTTAATTAATAAGGAGAGATTTATTAATATAATAAATCTTTTAGAATATTAAATGATAATATTAGATATTTAATTAGTTAAGTTTAGATCTTTAAATTAGTTATTAAAATATCTTAGATATTTAGATTAGATATGGTTAGCATGTAACCATAAAAGATATTTTTCCTTGTTTTTAGGCTATTTAGTTGTTATATGTGCCTATAAAAAGCATACTCCACAGCATTGGAGGACACACTTTGGAAATTCAATTTTGTGATTTTTTTGTCTTCTTTCTCTACTGAAAGAACATTTTGAACTTATCAAGTTTTACCTCTGGCATTCAAGCAATTAAACTTATCACCAGGGTTTTCTAAGAGTTCTTTTTAAAGAATTTAGGTGTGGCGTCTACATATCTCATACCTTGTTTCTCACATAAACAAGGTATATTCCTTTTTTTCGTACTTGCATCGTGAAAGTCTTGGGGTCATTGCCATATATGGTGTAGGATGTCGTCATCATATTGGCGAGTTTCGCATCAAGTACAAGGGAGGCAGGCGGTCACTTTGGCACCGGTGGCCACCGGAGTGATGGTTGAAGGTGGCCAAATCTAGCCCTAAAAGGTCATCGGTGACGTGTAGAACTTTTGTTCTAAAACTAGGTCGGCCAAAACGGCCCTTGTGTGGCATTTTTCGGCCACTAGCAGGTTGGGACCAGGACATAAAACTCAACAGGAATCCATAAGTGGCATTTAGATACCAAGAGCACACCATTTAATGATTATATGACAGGGAATTTATCGTTCAAGCATCGGGAAGTCGGGTAGCACTCTAAGGTCAGGATTTCCAACTTTTAATCCAAACCTTGAGCTATCTAGTAGGTGTTAATCAATTAAATTCATAGGGAAACTGGTAGGTCAACTATTGGTTGATCTCTGCAATTTGTAGCACTCAATTTAATCAAAAATTGAATCAATTAGAGTGATATGTGTAGTGGTGCACCAGAAATCCTATCTATAAGTGGGTGGTGACTCGCGGGTGAGTCGGGTCGACCCGATTTGATCCCAACCAACCTAACTTCCCTTCTTTTTCTTTTTATTTTTAGACTTTAAATTACCATTTTCCCCTTTTTGGGTCCTTTCGATAATTAAATTCAAAATTCCAGCCCTGTTCGGGAAAAAATTAGCTTTCCTAAAAACAACGATTTTCATGCTCAGGAATCCGATCCCAATTCCAATCGGATTCCTAGACCCGACATCAGATTTCCTATCCAATTTCAAACATTGGGTTATGATCCAAATTTAACTTCACAAATCACTACTCAGGTTCCATTCCCAGTTTGGGGTTCCATTCTTAGTTTCGGTTTTTGTCTTTAGTTCGGGATTTCATTCCCCATTTCAAATCCCATCTTGAGTTTAGAATTTCATTCTAGAATTTGGTTCACACATTTAATTTGGGATCACATTTCCTAACTTAGGGTTTTATTCTCAGTTCGGAATTCTATTCATGGTTTACTCTCGATTTTCGGTCCACTCAGTCTTAACCCAGATTTTGGTGTTACACTTATGGTCAGTAAATATCCTACACGTGACTCCATAAAGGTAGTGTGTCTAAATCTTAAGGGTGGATATTATACAGCCAATTCTAATTCATGTGTAGGATAATTTTTCTCATGTGTATTTATATATCTTGACGCAAAAGATATCACTCTCCCCTTGTGCAATAAAATACACCTTAAGCCTTGCCCAGAGGCATCACTGTATAGAGTGTATTCTCCTTCTACTAGGTTGGATAGTGATAGTTCAAGTGCAGTTGTAAAATGTGACTTTAATTCGTGAAATTCATTTTCGCATTTCTCGTCCCACATATATTTTACACATTTTCTTGTCATGTGTGTTAATGGAGCAGCAATCTTTGAGAAGTCTTCCACAAACTTCTCATAATACCCAGCCAATCCTAAGAAACTATGAATCTCTATCGAATTGGTGGCTGGTTTCCACTTTGATATTGCCTCTACTTTAGCAGGGTCTACTTTAATTCCTTCTATGGAAATAATGTGTTCTAAGAAACCCACTTCTTGTAACCAAAATTCACATTTCGAGAATTTGGCATAAAGTTTATTCTCTTTCAAGATACTCAATGTGTTCCTCAAATACTCTTCATGCTCCTCTTTTGTTCATGAGTAGATGAGTATATCATCTATAAATATTACCATAAACTTATCCAAATAGAGTTGAAACACATGGTTAATCAAGTCCATGAAGTTCACATGGGTGTTTGTTAACCCGAAGGGCATAACTCTAAATTGATAATGTCTGTATAGTGTCCTTAATGTCGTCTTCTCAATATCCTCCTCCTTAATATTGAGTTGGTGGTATCCAGATCACATATCTATTTTGGAGAAGCAATTAGCTCCTTTTAGTTGATCAAATAGATCATCAATTCTAGGAAGTGGATACTTATTCTTAATCGTTACTTGGTTCAGCTTACGGTAGTCTATACACAGCCTCATGCTCCCATCCTTTTTCTTTACAAATAATACTGGAGTGCCCCATGGAGATTGACTAGCTTGTATGAAGTATTTCTCCAATAGTTCGTCCAATTGTTCATTTAACTCTGTGGGAGCCATACGATAGGGTGCTTGAGATATAATATGTGTTTCGAGTATAACCTCGATGGAAAACTCTAGTTGATGGTATGGGGGTAGTCTTAGTAGTTCTTTTGGAAATACTTCATGAAAATATTTTACTATTAGGATTTGGTCTGGACTTTTCTTCATATGGGCTTCACTTGTTACCATGACTAGAAAAGACTCATATTCTTTTTGCAGCAAACTTTGAGCCTTTAGGTAAGATATCAGGCATAGCCCTTACCTTTTCTTGTTCTAATAAAGCACCACTCCTTCAGTTTCTGATGTATGAAAAGTAATAAGCTTGTTCTAACAATTTACTTTTGCATGGTGCGGTGATAGCCAGTCCATCCCTAGGAACACTTTGACCTCCTTTAGTGGTAATGGAATTAGATCATCCTTTAATTTCATTTCCATAATTTTTACTTCATAGCCTTTCAAAAATTTATCTCTCACTGTCTCTTCAACTAATGGTGTGATGACGATGATTGTGGGTTCAATTGGAGTTAACTCATTAGGAAAACTTTTTATTAGGTACTCATTGATGAAAGATTGACCGGCTCCTCAGTCAATAAGGGTAAATGTTTCCCTTCCAATTAATTGGATGCATCCTCATTAAATGAGGTGAAAGCTCATTATAAGGTGAAAAGAGAATTATTTATTATGAAATTTGAGAGTACATTTTATTTGGGAATTTTCACTACTATATATTCCCATTCAAAGGAAACATTTTTTAAGTGAGGGGTTTGGAAGTACCTACCACTACACTAGGATTAGTTTAGGCTTCTTCTTGAGTGAGGTTGTATACTCTTGTCGGATCCCTCTGTAATGTGGCTGGTTCTCGACTCCCATTGTTGTTATTCCTTGATTTAGTTAGTGATTGAGGGTTATTCTTAGTAGTTGGCATAGTGTTTTCCCTAGGTGTTTTCATATTTTGGCGACAACTCTTTGCATAATGTCCCAGCTCGCCACACCTAAAGCATGTTATCTTTTTACATGCTTATTCATGGTTCCTTCTACACTTGGGATAGTGTGGGGCCTTTCCTTGAGGGACATTGTTACTCTCCTCCTTACTTAATATGGAAGGTCCCACCCTATCACCAAATTTTGCCTTCATTCCCCATGGAGGTGTATTATAGAATTTGAGAAAAATTTTGGGCTCACAAGTAATGAAGCTTTTATCCTCCTTTTTTATATGAGTGCTCCATCCTTATTCGCCTTGCTTAAACTAGGTGTTCGTACTCGTGTGCCATATTGATAATGGCAACCATATCAGTGGGTCTTCCAAGCACTCTCATTCGGTCTTGATTTCCAAATTAAGACCATTCACAAATCTCTGACAGATATTGGTGGGGTTGGCTAGGTGAGGAGCAAAGGGGCTCAACTCGTTGAAGTGAGTTTCATACTCAAAGATGGTATTGGAAACTTTTCGGAGTCAGGAAAAGTCATGCTTCTTCTCATTAATTAAGTCCGGGGCCAAGTATTCTTCAGAGAATCTCTTTTCAAATTTTCCCATGTTAGCATGATGGTGGTTAGGCTTTACACATTTTTACACTAGCGTTTAGCACTTCTTTCCAAAAATAATTTTGCCAAAGTATCATCTCTTCTAGAGGTATTCTAATCAAGCCCATTAACTTTTTGCTGCTAGTGAGTTAGTTCATAGTAGCTCTTGCATCCTTTTCTCCCATGGAAGACTCGCACCCCAACTAATAGAGTGTTTTTAGATATCTCAAAATGTCAAAGAGAGAAGTGATCATAAGGGAGGTGTTTTAGGATTGAACTGCCTTTGTCTTAAGTTGAGAACATCCAACAAAGTAAGGTGCCTCTTCTGGATTTTGGTTTGGTTCCCTGAATATCCGAAAAGGTCCTTGGTACAGTTTTCGGTGTTCGGGGTTCATTCCTAGTGGAGTTACTCCAGTTTGAGCCTTCCTTGGCTCTTTTCCCTTTGTACCCATCCCTCCTTTAGGGACGGGTTTCTCATCGACTCTTCAATGTGTCCTTCAGCAGTAGCATGGGTACATTTGGTTCCTCTCTTAGAGATTGTTTCTATAAGGTTATAGAATAATTTATTATAACTTTTAGTTTAACAGAAGTTTTTGGAAAGTTTTTCCCAATCTTTGATTTTTTTAAAATTTATTTTAGAAAAGTAGGATTTGATACCACTTAAGTTCTCATGCCCCAACCTAATTTGTCCAGTCGAAACCTCTAAAGAGCCCATCATTCCTCTCCGTTCTAAAATGGTATGAGTTACCATTATAGTCCAGACATGAGCAATGCTCAAGATAACACATTATCATCTTTTCCAAAACATAATTGACAAAAAGGGAATCAGGGGAAAATGATTATAAGTGTTTCTTAAGGTTTATATACCTTAATTATGGGTATTGTTGATGTTCTTCCTCCTGTGTTTTCATGATCCTAGAGGGGTATGAGTTCACAACTCAATGAGTAGGAAAAATAAACATTTTATTTCCTTAATCATGGTTTAATATATAATAAGGTTAAATGGTATGGTTGTATTTATTTCACAACAATTCGCATACCCTTATCCATCATGGAAGGGATCACACATTCGCAAAACATACATCTTATTTGTTCCACTTGTGGTTCAGAGTGACTTTACCAACCATCTTGGTACGAGGCAACAACTTCGAACACATGTCTGATTGGATCATGATATCAAGGTCAAGCCATCTATGTGAGCACCATTGCCCAACCCCCAAACATATCGATTTAATTTTCCACTATATAGGGACTAGACTTTCCAAATTCACCAGGTCTAATGCACATAGGACTACTAGAGTCCCGTGACATATTGGCCCAGTGATGGCTTCCATTATACTAACATTGCTGACTAGCGGTCCTTAGAATCATCACTACATGTATCGGACATCTTATGGTCTCATTTATGTTCATACATAATCAAAAGTCTTAGTTAAAGACCTTTTATCTTTGTACTACCAATCCAATGGGTTGGGATACATTTTCAGCTCGATAAGATTCACTAGGCATGACCCATTTCACGCATCCATATTTTAGTATTTTGACATTCTCATAGAAACTGCTTATATTGTTTACGAGGCTTGGCTCGTTTCCATTGGCCTTAGGCCCATGGTATGAGTTTTCAAAAGGTGACATTAGGCCCATTTCTTGTTTGAAAATGATAGCCTTAGGCCCACTTTGTCAACACAGTTCATGCTCATATTCAAAGAAATTAGGATTCATACTTTGAACAGTAATACATCCCAAAAATAGTTTTAAGCGGGGTTCACACAGTCAAGGTAATATATTTATGGAAAATAGTTTTAGAATCACATGCTATCAATATGTATAGGCAGTTAATCGTCGTTGGTGCAAACAGACTCCGTGTTAGAAATCACACTCACCCAGAGTCCGTGACTTGTTTGTTTTGAGTAGGCTTTCGAAAAGTCATGTCTTTGCTTGTACTGTAAGTAGAGGATTTTGTTCCTACATTATTTCAAACAATTTAATTCTATCCAATATGAAATGGCACTCTCAATTCCCTATATTTTCCTTTATTTACAAATAGGTCCCTAAGTTTACTTTATTTATAATTAAGTCATCAAAGTTCTCAAATCTCTCCTTTAGGTCATTAATTATTCTTTTCTTCCCTTTGGTTCCTTGAATTATCTCTAATTACACTTAAAACCTCATCATTTTTGAAAATTGTAATTTAGTCCTCAACTTCAAAAATTGCATTTTAGTCCCTAAATCTTTAATCTTCAAGAAATCATGTTAAACTCTCTTAATTCCATCCTAACATGATATAAATCATCTTCTCCATATTCCTATGATCATTCCAAACTTTGGTTCATAAATTTTGGCCTAGAAATGTCCATAAATGGAGTTTTGCCAAAAATTCGTTTTACATAAAGAAAGCTTCATTTTTTTACCTACAATGGCGCGACTGTTGGAGTTCTTAGTGTGGGAAGCTAACTCTCTCTGAGTGGATCCTTATAGGATTAAATAACATCTCAATTGATGGCCTAAGTAGTGAGAATTTGATTTAGAAACATTTTAGTGAATTCACTCTGTAATTTGAATATTTCAGTAAAGGGCGGAGGGACTTACCACTAGTATCCAAGGAAAATGGGGCTAAGGTGACGAAGTTTAGGTAGGATTGGTTTGGGCTCAAGTGGTTCGAAAGTGGCTCAAATTGGGTTCAAATCATCCAGGGAGTGTTTAGGTGTTAGAGCAAGGTTACTGTGCGGGCTCGTCGACGCTTTTATAGTAACTCTCATGCTGAACAGAGTATGTATCTGGATAGAGGACTTTCTCAGGATTCCAAAAAACTCAAATTTGTAATCTGAGGTGGAGAAAAGGGTCAATATTGGAGCTATGATTTGCAGGTGGTTGGAAAATTGAGCAATGCGGGTTATTTAAAATTTTTAGGTGTGAAGACAACGGAGGAGGAGCTATTTATATAGGGGGAGTTTGGGGACTCTCAGTGTTATCCATTTCATCATCTGCCATCCATTAATTCTCCAATTTATGGCCTTGTCAAAGTAATTTAGTGCTCATTGGAGTTATGACGACACTATGTATGCGCTTGTGAGCTTCAAACGTGCAAGAGGCCACATGGCTCACTATGATTGGTTGGAATTATTAATGTGGTGTCACACTAGGTGTCCATGTCATTTATTGACCATCTAACTTGATACGTGGTGAACTCTCATTAGATGATTAATCCAACATGGTAGTTAACTGAATATGGTCGTTAAATGGTTGTTATGACTTTGTCACGTGGTGTTCTCTGATTGGTTGACTTAAATAAGTCATATTCCTCATCTAACGTCTTGTGGAATACTACATATCCTCTTGGGATTAGCTGACAGTTTCTGATGTGGCATGCCACTTATTTTTTGTTGATTGGTCACTAGTTCTCCAACGTCTAAGTGCCTCCTAACCTGGCATACTTGCCACGTGTCACTCTCTATTGATCAATACCACTGACATGAAATTCTATCAGTTCACCATTGACGATAGACACATGTCACTCTCTTATTAGTTAGTCCAACCGTCATGGATTTTCAGCAATTCACTATTGACGACAAACACGTGTCGCGCTCTAATTGTTTAGTATTTTCGAACACTAACTTGTTTGTTGATCAAGCACACTCACCACGTGTCATATGTTGATTGGTCGCATGTGCGGACAAAACGCTGACCTAGGTAGTGGTTTGTTGACCTGGCTAGAGCATTGGGCGATTCAATTTAATCGGGTTCAGTGACCTGAAATCGAAAATCGATCAATTTTCTAAAAATTAAAAGTTTCTAAATTTATCTAAATTTATTTTATACATGGTGGTGACCTTAATTTACCAATTTACCTTTTTTGGATTATTCTGAAAAATAAATTTTCAAACTGGTTTATCTCGGTTTGGTATAGTTTAATTTGGTTCAGTCCTAATTCATTATTATCTTGCCGATTTCTCACTTCCAATTTCCAATTGGATTAATTTACTTTAAAATTTGTGTTAATTTAAATCTCACTTGGTACATTTTGAATCTCATTTAATCTCTTTCTTTAGTTTCGGTTTAGTTTAACATCGAGTTTTACTTAAATTTTACCGATTCACTTATCCGATTTTTCTTATTCAAGAAAAATAGAGTTTATATTTATTGTGTATGGCTCATCTAATTGGGTTTCTTACATTCATGTCTATGTATGGCTGAGTTGTATATTTTATCTGGTTCACCATGCACGTATATTTATATATTTGTAAATGTATTTATTCACCATCATTATGGGTTGTTTATAAATCATTATTATATGTCTTCTTTTTATTTAAATATAATTTTATCATATATATTTCTCTTATTTAATTTATTTATAATTAATTATCAATAATATGTCTGATTTCATATATCTAATTTAGATTACTTATGATTAACCCCGACTTAGTGTAACCTATTCAATACTTGCCCAATATTTCAATTAGGGTCAATCAAATAAATGTTTAATATGATTTACAATCAAATTAATTCTATTTTAAAAATTAAGAATACTTTATTCAATACAATTCAATCATTATTTCACTACTGTTTAATTTTTTATCAAAATTTTTAATTTTTTAAAATGTAGTCTTACAATAAATACAGTTAACCCTGCAACAGTACCTCAGTTGTCAGTTGATCACTTTAATTAGTGGCATGCAATTTAGTCTAAAATTACATTAATTCGACTAATATTCATGGAGGCAATGTTGTAGGAATACACTATGCAGTAAAAGGGACACAGGGTCACATGAGTTGTATAGTGAGTATGGTTGACAGAGTAACTTGATTTATTTTCTCCTTTTAGTTTTTATAAATTAAATTACATATTTTTCCATTTTCGAATTCACTCAGTAATTTAATTTAAAATATTAACACTATTTGATTAAAGATTATTTTTCTAATAATCTAGATTTTCGTATTTAGGAAATTAATTACTATTTTCATCATCTTTATTCCTCATTTCTAACCTTGGTTGACTCAAATTTCATTTTTAATTCCGGATATAATTTACCAGTTTAGACTTAATTTCTAGTTCAATTGCATTTAACTTCGATTACGAAAGTTTCTATGTTAAATTATTAATTAGATGGAAAAGTTGGTATAGTATTCTTATTTAGATAGTTTAACAATCTAATCTAAATATGTGAAGAGGGTGCAACTGTGTTAAAGTGATTAGTCCTAGTAATTGTTATGCTTTCTAGAGTAAACTCTCCATATTTCTTCTCATTAAGCTAAACTCCACTTGCGGTACCCTCCAGTAGAGGTACCAGCACTATGGATGGTGGTATCATTGAAAGCATTAGAAGGGTCGAACATCTACTCAGATACCCCTGAATTATCGATTGATCTCTTTTTATTGCCCACGGCTTGCGACCAATTATGATTGATGCATGCTTCCTTCATGCAAGAGCTCAAGTACAGGTGGTATAGAAGTTCTTTAGGGTTTTTTAGGGAATCTTCTTCATAATGCTTGATTGAGTGGACAAGTCTACTACATTTATAGCAAAAGGATGTCATACGCTTATAATTAAATGGTAAGTAGTGTTACTCTCATGCTGGATTGCAGCTCCATACACATAATAGCTGCAGGATCTGTAATATTTATATTGACTCATACTCTTAAATATATTAGTCCTATAACTTTTATCTAGTTATTCCACCTCTAAAACTTGAACAGCTCCTTGCCCAATTCTGTTTCCATTGAACATAGTGAAATGATTTCTAGCCAAACTATAAATTTGCATTCAAATCAACAGGCACATTTGATCCATACACAATTCTCCATCCTAGGGAGACAAGAACATACTATGACATTTGATGGAGGGGCTCTCATCCAAAACTTTCTTAGTCATTCCAACAACTCTAAACTTAAATTTAAATAAGAAATAAATGTTGTCAAATAGGACAACTTTTAACTGGTTAAAATTTATTAATTATATTTCGAGGGAAAATTAAGTTATAAATTTAAAATTATTAAAAATTTTAATAATTAGTCGTTTAAATAAATATTAAATAAGTTGAAATATTATTAATAAAAAATTAAAAAGATAAATTTACACTTTTAATTAAATTAAATAATTTATTATCTATTATATATAATTAAATTATATCATATATATTAATTTTTTATATATAATATTTGTATTATATATTTATATTATATAATTTTATATAAAATATTATTAATATATAAATTTATTTAAAGTATATAAAAATAAAAAATAAATAAGAAAATGAAAAAATAATATAAATATTAAATAAAAATATTAAATTAATTTAAATAATACAATTATTTTAAATATCTCACTATTTTAAATATAATTCTCCACCACTTCAAAAAAATCCCTACAAATTATTCGGTTTTTTATTATCCAATAAGTAATTACTCCACCTACCCCTCAAACCAATAGGTATCAGGATTTGGGTATTTATTGATACGTCTAATCTTGCACACTCATATGACGTCGCACTGAAATCGGTTATATTGCTCCCGCAATAATCCGTCCCATATGAATTTCCAAAAAACAAATATCCGAGAGATGTAGGAAGGGATAATTAAAAAAAAAAACTCTCTAAGTTTACTACTCTAACTTTTAATTTATTTCTTAATTTTATTTTTTAATAACTTTTCCTTTTAATTTTATTTTAAACTAATAATTTTGTCTCTCTACTCAATTTGAATGAATGAAAGAATAACTTTTCAATTAAACAAAGGTACGAATTCTTAGATACAAGTAAAATTGGAGAGTTAAAGTGTAAAAATGAAATTAATTGAAAATTTTGTTAACTGAAATTTTATTATTAAATATTAAGAAATAAAATTGATGAATAAAATTTCTAATAAATTAGAATTTAGATGACTAAATTGTTTATATTTTTTTGCTCAACTAAATTGTTTATCTACTCAAGTTAATTCTCTCCAAATTTACTAATAGAGCTCCAATTTTAAATAAAAAAATTAATCTTTATAATAAAATTCAATTAAGTTTATGTTTTAATTCAAATAAAGTGTAAATATTTATACAATGACTTAAATTATTATTTTCATTATTAATTTAGAATATTATTTGAATAGTATGGAAAAAGTTAGTATTGGTTTGAACCTAAAATAATTTTAAAAAATATTATTTATGGATAAAAAATTGAGTTTATATATAATTAAAATTAATAATTTGTAAATATTATAATATTTATAATTTTATAAATTTAAAACATTTATCTATTTTATTTAATATTAAATTATATAATTAATAAATTTAAAATCTTAATATATTTATCAATTATAATTTTAAATTTATATTAAATAATTGTTACTATTTATTTATAATTTTTTTAATATAGTATAATAATAAACAACATTTTGGAATTGTGTATTTTTTTTGTATTAGTAAAAAAATTACTTAATATAATGTAAAATAATATTTTGAATCATTAAATAATTAAGTTTATATCTAATTAAAAATTATAAAATAATAAATACTATAAAATTTTTAATTTTATAAACCAATAATACTATTATATTTTATATAATTTAATATCACATTATCATAAATAACAAAAACATAATTTTGATTTACATCTATTTTGCCAACTAGCTGCTTGAAACTTCTTTACTCTATTACCCGGTCCTCCTCATTACTAAGAAGTGCATCCACTTTTTTGGAAAGCTGACTAGGAAAGTCAAATAATATGTGTCTATGATAAGGACACGCGGGAATTCAGCCTATGGAAGTGAATTAGGAATGTGAGAGACCTGGTCAAATGTAAAGGTTTTGGGCCACACGTTTTTAGCTGTATAATTAATGCTATTCAACTTCAACAACTATTATTATAAGGTGAAATGGTCCTTTTTTGGCGTTAATGGGGTTACGTTTTTCTTATTTTCGTGCCTGCCTCCACATGCAACGTTTTAAAGGATTTCAGTATTAGGGATTCCGTGTTAGGGGTTGGTTCATGAGATTTTGACGGGATAGCCAAACAAGTGATAATATCATTTAATACGTATCTACTCGTTTAAATTGAATGTTTTAGCTTAAAAAAATTTAATTAAATATAAATGAGCAATTATATATCTATATTTTAATATTATATTAGCTTTAAGAGGCAAAATAATATTAAAGTAATTTAATTTTCTCTATTATAATGTTTTTTTCTACATAATTTATAAACTTTGTAATTATGTAAAGTAATCTATTAGATATTTGAGAACAGTAATATATTCAAAAGCTATATATCTCTAAAAAAAAAAAGTGAAGTTACATCTTATAAATATATATATTGGGATTCAAGTTCAGCTATAAAATATAGTATACATGTTTATTTAAAAATTATTATTTATAAATAATATAATATTTCAATATTATAAATTTATAATATTGTTATATTTTATTAAATATTAAATAAGTATTTCTATTTAATATTTATATACTTTATATCTACAATTTTATAGTTTATAAATTTTATAATATGAAAGTAGACGCTCTTAAATTGATATTTTTTCTATATAAATGTAAAGAAATAATTTTATAATTGAATCATGTACGATGCAAATTAACTAGATATAATATAATTTAATAGAGTATGGTAATATAATAATTTATTTATTTAAAATTTTTTCTTGTGCTAAATAATTATAAGTAATTTTTCTTTTGTACATTTAAAAGATTGTACCAAAAGTTTCTAAAAAGGTGATATATAGAAAAATATAATTTTATAATTAATTTTATTAATTAAAAATTATGTATAATATATAATTAAAAATTAAATATTATTATAACTCTTATGGCTTAATTTTTTTTATTTTAACTGCTATTTATTCATTTTATATTATTGTATTCAATATTTTCTATATTATTCACACATAATGATAGTAATATTAATATTGTATTTCAATATAAAGTCAAAAAATATGTTGAAAATAGTTATATTTGCTCATTATCTATAGTACGAGTTAGGAAAAATTGAATAAATGTTAAGATATTGACATAATAGTAATTTTTTACATGTTAATTTACATAAGAAAATACAATCAAAAGAAAAACTCGAAATTTGACTAATTAATAGGATGATAGATTGATATATATCTCCAATAAAATTATTATAAATTCTTGAAAAAAGTTTGATTTGAAAAATAAAAATAAATATATTACTAGTTGTTTGGTAAATATATCAAATAGAGTTTATAACTAATAAAAATAAGAAATGAGAGTATCACAAAAATTAACGTAGTATTGCTCAAATGAGTGCAAGTACAACTCAGATGAAAATGGAGAAAGATAAAAGGGGAAACTAATATATCTACTTTGGCATGACAACATTGAAGGGTAGGAAAATTAAAATAAAATCGTAAATATCTAATGGTACCAGAGAAAAAAGCTAATGGTAAATGTAAGAGTAAATATCGATTAATGTGACTCGATTATAAAAATGACATATTGTGGAGGAAGATACACAAAACATAAACATGGTAATGGAGAAATTATTGTCGAAAAACCAAGATCTGAATATTCGACTAATTCGAGAATATGATATCTTTTAGTTGTAAGCGATATGTAACGATATTGAGTTAGACCAATAAATTTATAAGAGATGAAAGTAATTCAACTAAAGCAATGAAAGTATAAAATTGATGGTAAAATCAATATTTTGCTATGCGGTTTAGCGAAAGATAGAAAACTATAAAGTTGACCGGCCATCAAGTGTAGTAAGATATGAATTATCATCTAAAAATAAGCACACTCGAAAAGACCAAAAGAGTGGAATAGAAAATTCTAATTCAGAAAAATACTAAAAGCACAAGGAAAAAGATAAAGTTGGATAAAAAAAATAAAATATTTTATTCTGAATTTTTTGATGGTGTTAATGACAAATCAGATACTAATAATAAAAAAAATAGATAAAGCGATAGAGTACCCCAAGATAAACCAGTCAATTTCTAGAGAGTGATGATTATAACTATTAGTAAAGTCAAAATTTAGTGAATAATAATTAGAGATAACCTATTTTACATAAATTAATATTAGAAATCTTGATATTACAACGTTACAAAATAATACAGATTAATTGAGTGTAATTCTTATATAAAATAATACAGAAGTTGATAAATTGATCAAATAAGATGTTGGTATAGGATTGGGCAAAAGTTGTACACGAAATGTTTGTACTTTTCATAATTTTATTCAAATTGCTATGATAATATGAAATAAATAATAGGGAGAAAATTATAAAATAGTAATTAATTTTATTAATTTATAGTATAAAATGTATAAATAAAAAATTAAGTAACACAAATTAATAATATTATAATTAATATAACTTAATTTTTTTTATTGTAACGACTCTCCATTTTTTCTATTTTTATATTAAATATTATCTATATTAGTTTCAAAGTTTAGATAACTTATATACACTTGCATTACATATATTTAACTCAATCTTTATTTTGAGACTCAACATTTTAATGATATATTCTAAAATATATAATATAAGTGAATTATTAAAATGCTATATATAAATATATATATATATATATCAAATATAGTATAAATATAATATTTTGAAACTGTAATAATTTGTTCCAAAATCTTAATTTTATATACAAAATCTTCATAAATTCAATATATAATATTTATAAAAGTTTAATTATAACATACGAATGACCAAATTTATACTATCACTATTAGTTGAGCCGTCCATTCACTATGTGACATTAGTTATATTTTTATAAATGTTATATATCAATTTATTATATTTTAAATATTTTATATAAAAAATATTATAAATTTAAAATATTTTTATTGTAATTTCCCCATATATCTTGAATTATATACATGTGGTAGACATGGCACGGGAGACTCATCCACCTAAGGCCTATAAATATTAATTAATTGGGCCGTACTTGCTTTGGAGGAGCCCCTACCTGTGTCTGCGTAATGTGTATCCCCGTACCTGTGTCAGTGTCACTACTACTAAAAACCTATGTCATTCTGTTTGTGAAAGACCTTACAAAATATAAGGTTAGGATTTTGGACCGGATTGGACAGACGAGTAACTAGACCGTGATGTTCATCACACGGTCATTAGATTCATAGGTGAAAGCTCAAGAAGCAATTGTTGATTTTTTGTTCAGTTAAAATAACGATTTTAATTACTTGTACATATCGCCTCATTAAGTGTTGAATTAATTTAATACTAACTTTTTGGCAAACTCATTTCTAGGGTGAGCATAGATTTCAAAAAATATGAGAATAATATGATCATTTCATATTATTGAAATTATTAAATACAGTTTATTTATTTTTCATTAATTAATTTGTTGTATTATTGCGACGTTGCTAAATTTATTGAATACAATATTAATCAACAAATTTTTTAATAGAATAATCCATTCTAATTGAAATGATTACAATGTATTGTATTTCTATATATGAAATGACTTAGATTAAAAAGGAGTATGCTTCCCGAGATAAATGAGCTTCTAGGCTCACAATTCACATCATGTTTTTTTCTTTCAGAACATGTTTGCTTCATTAAAAAAAAAAGAGGATAAGGAAGGTTGAGTGCACCAAAATTTTATTGTTAAATCTAGTGAAGAACCCAAATATACATTATACATATATTGATTGCATCATAAAGATGCATGTTACCTTTAATTAAGTCAAATGGCAATTAAAGCGTCAAAATCACTCAAATATTTTGTCAACTAGAAGTAAATAATATTTGCACCCCTACCACTAGCTTTAATTGAATTAGGGGTGAGAGAAGTTCCTTTTGGAAGTTGCAAAAGGCTGGCTACCTTCCCTTAATTGCAAGGTCCAGCCCCCTCATGTGCTAGTTTTACTTTGCCCTATACCGAAGGCTTTTGACTTCTCGAAAAAGGATTCGGTATCAAAAGGTTCAAAATGTTAACTATATAAGGTACCCAATTCGACTGATATCAATAAAAGCTCCATAATCATCATATAAGTATGGTTGATCTATAAATATTATAATATTTGAGTAATATATACTATAAAAAATTATATAATTGATGAATTATCATTAAATAAGTGATATTGAACTATCAGCATAATAAAGAGGGCTATTTTAATAATATCTAATATGTACTTTATGCCCTATAAAAATTCGCAATAATGTTGTATTTCTTTTTTTGGGCGATAATGTCAGATCTTTTTAAAGAACATGGTATTCTTTTTAGTCCTTGAAAAACCTTAGGATTAATTAGTTATTTCTCGCGTAGAAAAATCCAGAGACAAGAGTGTAATCGCCTCCCTCCACATATTTGCATGTCACTTTTACAATGATAATTAATGGGCGGCCCTTATTAAAGTCAAACTGTATTGGATGCTGATAAAGGATAATGACATTCACCTAACCACTAAGAATTCGGAGATGGGCATGTGAGCATCTCCATACCACCGGAAATCAAATCGTGATAAGGCGATGATGTATGATAGTTCAATAAAAAAATTAATAAAATAAAAAAAAAACAATATTTAGTTTTTGTGTAGCAGTAGAAGAAGAATGAAAACTTAATTGCAGGTGATGTGTCAGAAGAGGTGTGCATTGAAATGTGGAGGGAGCGGAGAGAGGCAGCCCCAAGAGGTGGCTGTGGCCGAGGCACAAGGCACAGGCACCTATCCAACCCCATTAAAGATTAGAAAAAGCTATTAATTATTCAGAAGGTTTCAACTAGGGTTTTATGTATAGAAATTGCCATTGACTGGGTGCAACTACAGGTTGTCCTCTGGACCATACTCGAATTCAGCGCCCTTTGGTTTAGTCAATGTCCGCTAATGAGGTTGATAATGGTGTGATTACAAGATCTCCGCCAATGGAGAAAACGAGAATCTTGAAGCTTACATAAGGCTTTTTTTTTCTTTTTGACCAAAGGCATGCATAAGGCTCAAAGGAACTTTTTGTTTTCTCTTAAAACATGCCTTATCAAGGATAATAAGGCTTTGGGAGGCATGCAGCCAGCCATGCTAAACAGGAACAACAAGAACCACTTGGCGAGATATAGGCGATCCCCATATTCATGAAAGGAAGAGAAAAAATGTTCCCTAATAAAAAAAATTAGGAAATATTATTAGATTAATTTTTTAGTTGAACTCTATTAAAAATCCTAATAAATTATTTTTTAATTCATAATAAATTAATTATTCTACTATGGGTAAATAATTATATGTCTCTTAAATAATTATGATTTTGTATACAATTAATTTCTAAGCCCATTTTTTGGCTAGTAAACATTATAAATGCCTATTTTTTTTCTCCACAAAATCTCTTGCATATCCCCGACCCGTATCTCTGTCTGGTCGTATTCAGTATCCTGGGCGAATACGCACCCCACAAGAATCAAGGTTCGCCTGTTCTTAAGACAGCCGACTCCATTTGAACATCCATCCATGAAGACGTGAAAGAAGAACCAGGTATGTAACTAGCATTGATATTTACATGTGTCTATATCTTGACTAAATTCCTAGGGCATATCTTTTAATTTTTTTGGTTTCTCTTGAAACATTTGTACCCGCCAAGCAGATAGGACTGTGACTGCCTTTGCAACACAATGTTGTACTTGGCTTATCATTTTCACCAATTAAAATTTGTATGATAGCTTAAAATTTTACTATATATTTTATAAGTTAGCTCTGTAATTTTAAAAATATTTGATTCAATTATAAAGTTTTAGAAAATTAACTTATTTAATATTGAAAATTTATATTCGTGGTAATATAAATCCAAAATTTCGGGTGAGAACTTTTAAATAATTTTTTTTATGAAAATGGGACATGAAAGCATCCTTACTCGTAACTTTCAACCGAAAGAAGAATACATGTATTCATTTATCACATTTTATTTAAATTTTAATTAATGTGTTGAGAATATAATTATAATAAAATAAATAAGTTTTATATGTTTATAATGTTTAAAAAGTTTTACACTTATAAATTATAATTTTTAAATAAATATAAGTACAATTAATTATTAACCTTTTCATATGATATATTTAGTGAATTGGCACCTATTCTAACGAGTTATTCTAACTTAGATCGTAAACTCGGCTTGCGATATACATAATTACACCATACCTTATCACAAATGAATTTTATATTTTTTGTTTATATTAAATAAATATTATATTTATTCATTTGATCAAATTTAACAAATTACCATTTTTAGCAAAATTACATATGTATATGTCAAAATAATGTCGAGATATGTAAAATAACATAACATATATTTGGAACAATATAAAATATTTCTGAATTTTAAACATTTATCAAATCCAAAAAATTGCATCATAATAGATTTAATAAAATTAGTAAATATTATGCATATTTATTATAGATTACAAGATTGTGATAAATTTAGTAAAATTAGTAATGATTATTGTGTTTAACTATAAAATCTTTACTTTACCAATTCATATTTATGTTTAATTGGTAAATATATTTGATATGTTTAATTGGGTGAATATATTTAACATATGTATGAGTGTTTTGTGTAGGACCTGACCCAGTTCCCACCCACATCAATTCTAATAATTTTAGAAGGGAGGTGCAATTTCAATATATGTAACATAGGTACTTTCACAGAAGATATACCTTCTCGTGATGGGGACGCGGTTCAATTATATATGACATAGAATGTCACGTCTTAATTTGATTTGGTTGAATAACTGTGAGCAACTCGTCACTCTCATTATTTATCAAGAACAACTCGCCACTCTTACTATTTATCAAGAGTTTCCCCTTTTCTAAACTGACAGGAGTAAGTCATCCTTTTTACCCATATCTTTCCATGAATAGCATTCAATAAAACTGAATATATTAAATCTTACATACTACAGAAAGTTCTTTAGGGTTGATTTTCCTTGGTTACCTGAAAAAGGTGTAAAAGGGAGGGGGTGAGTTCTATAACTCAGTGAACGGGTGTTGGGAGTGAGTTTCATAAACAAAATAGCTTAAATCAAAGTGTGTCAAAATCCTTATTTCCTTTAATAATGATCTTTTCTCAAATTCTGATTTTTGAAAACCTTTTTCCTCATTTCCATATTAGGTATGTTTAACAGTTAACACACGTCCTTCATCAAGAAGGGAACACACATTCGTAGGTGTAGCCCGTCCACTGCACCCACTTGTTGCTCAGAGCGTATTTACCAGCCACCAAGATAGAAGCCCATCCACTTCTACCCTGGATTTGAGTGGATGTTCGTTACATCTGACCCTTAGACTTGAAAGCAACTCCGTGTTCGTATGGGGACAGAGATCTCATCCCGACCCCACCCCAATCTCATGTGCAAGAAGCTACATCGAGCTTCCCGACAGCTGGAATGACAAATGACCCTTATCACTACCATGTCGTCCAGTAGCCCTTAGGACGGACACATCACTACCCCTCTTGGGCGTCTTGATGGTCCTAAACCTCAAGTGCATGCACAAACAATAGTTTTTCCACATAGCCATTTATTTTTGGTGCCACTGGTCCAACGACCCCAACTCTCAACCCGATCTATAGCTGTTTGTCTAGGCCGGTCCGTCGACCTGGCCTTAATGCACTACTGCCAGTCCATCGAGTACTGTCGGTCCTGCCTTGGTACCATGGCGAAATCACACATTCATTTCATTAGAAATTTTCATGGCTTTCATATTTCATGTTTCTTTACGAGCTCTTGCTCGTGCTGGCCTTGGGCTCACTGTACATGATTTTCCAAAATCAGACATTTAGCCTCACAAGTTCAAAAATCGAGGCCTCTGGCCTATCTAAGTTGTTCTAGCTCCCGTCAAGAAAGTGTCCCAAAGAGTTTAAGTATTGTCACACAGTTAGAAGATAACACTTCTGATAAAAATATAATTTTCACTTCAACACACCAACCGAGTGTGATGATATCTCTGCTTACAACCGACAAGCGGGTTTCTTCTTCCTCCAAGAAAGACCATCATACAAACCGGGTATGATTTTCTTTACTTACAACCGATAAGTAGATTTTAACTTCATTTGCACATCACCCCAATTGGGTATGATGTCAAAATTTCACTTACAAGTGATTTTTCGTTTCTAAAGTGCTTATCATCCTAATCGAGTTTGATATGAATAAGCCCACTCACCTGCTAATCGTGATATGTTCGTTCTCGGTTGGTTTTCCAAGTCGACGTGAGCTTACTCTTGCTGGCGTTTCGATCACACTTGTCCCTACACGATTTGGGAAACCTTTTCACTTAAGGTCTAGCATAAAGGCCTAGGCTCACAAATTATCAATATATTGCATTTAGGTCCCTAAAGTTTAGTTTTCTTAACTTTAGATCTCTAATGCTAAATTTTGCCCAATTTTAGTCCCAAAATTCTCAAAATTCCCAAAATTTTCTTTGAGTCCTCATTTTACTCAAAATTGCATAAGGGGCTAAAGTTTTCCAAATTTCCAATTTGGTTCCCCAACTTTTAAAAAATTACAATTTTGTCCCTACTTTCCAAAAATGGTAATTTAGCCCCAATTATTCCCAAAATTGACCAATTGGTCCTCCAACATTTTTTTCATGACCATTTGACCCTCAATTTTAGGAAATTGCAAACTAGCCAAATTTGATTTCTTCAAATTGACCATTCAATCGAGGTTAATTATTTCAATTGGAGGTTTAAATTGGGCTGGCGGCAGTGCGTTAGGGCCAAGCCGACGGACCGGCCTACACAAACAAATGCAAGTCGGGTTGAGGGTCGGGGCCGTTGGACCATTGGCACCAAAGATAATGACTATATGTGAAAACTATTGTTTGTGCATGCACTTGTGGTACATGACCATCTAGATGCCCAAGAGGGGTAGTGATGCCTAAGGGCTACTAGACGACATGATGGAGATAAGGGCAGTTCATCGTGCCAATCAGTCGAGAAGCTAGGAGTAGCTTCTTGCGTATGAGACTGGGGTGGGGTCAGGATAAGGTCTCTGCCCTCATATGGACATAGAGTGGTATTCATGTATGTGGGTTGGATGTCAAGAACATTCACTCAGACCGAGGGTAGAAGTGGTTGGGCTTCTATCTTGGTGGCCGGTAAGGATGCTCCGAGCCACAAGTGGGTGCAATGGATGGGTTGCACCTGCGAATGTGTGTACTCTTCTTGATGAAGGGTGTGTGTTGTTTGTGAAACACACCTAATATGGTAATGGGACAAAGGTTTTGAAAAACTGGAATTTGAGGAAAGATCCTTCTTAATGAAAATGATAATATTGGCATAGTTTGAATAAAGCCGTTTTCTTGAAAACTCACTCCCAACACCCGCTCACTAAGTTGTAGAACTAACCCTCTCCCTTTTACCCCTTTCAGGTAACCGAGGAATGACCCTTCTTAAAGATCCCTCCTAATTTGAACAGTAAGAAGACAAGTATGTCTGTTTTAAAATACTCAGTTTTGTATAATGCTATTCTAGGAAAGATAGGTAAAAGGACGCCTCACTACTCGCGATTTAGAAAGGGTGAAACCCTTAATGGACTAAAAGGAGTGGCGGGTTGCTTAGGGGGATCCGACAAAAGTGGGTCAGGGCGTGACAACTCGAGTGGTATGAGAGCCCGTTTCCTTGAATGCATTATCAAGACTATATAACAAAGTAACTAAGAGGAATAAATCTTAAAAATTTCATATGGCTCCCAAGAGAGGAACCAAGAGAATGAGAGCCGCAATTTTTGACACTACCTAACAACCCCTCCTTACAGAAACTCCCTGAGGAACCCAGACAGTTCCACTTGGACTAAGCTCGGAACATCAGAGATTGTACAAGGAGTTCACTAGAGTGTTTGGATGGCCTAACCTCACCCTTGAGGTGGATACCAAATCTCGAGTGGAGCCTGGGGAAGTACAATCTCATCCCCTCCTGCTAATAATCCCCCTCCAGTTGACATCCCTAAATATCTCAAAACTCTCCGTCAACTAGGATGTAAGCCTTTACTAGGAGAGAAGGATGCTGAAGCTGCTTTGGACCGGCTGGCCAACATCAAGAAGCTCATGGGGATAGTCAAGATTTCACCAGAGGACATGGTGATCTTGGCATAAGTTTTCCTGGAGGCTAGTGCAAAAAGGTGGTGGGACAATGTTAGAAGCCTATATACCACCACTCCCACCTAGGAACAATTCGAGGAGAGGTATTTGGAGGAATATCTAGCTCCCCATTTGATTAATGAGAAGAAGCAAGATTTCCTCCGACTCCGACAAGGGCTTAACTCTATCTCGGAGTACGAAACTAAGTTTAATGAGTTAAGGCCCTTTTCCCTTGATCTAGTCGGACCTATGGATATATGCCAACGATTCGTGGACGGTGTCAACATGGACATATGAGACCGTATGGGAGTACTAGGACGCCTCACAGATCTAGCAGTTGTAATCAGTATGGCCCATGAATATGAGCGTCTAGTGCAAACCCGATGCCACCGGATGGAGCAGGCTAGTCGAAAGGAGGACAAGGCCCAAGGCCATCTTAAAGGATGGAAAGAGAAAAGATGGGGAGATAGGGTGGGATTCCAAAAGAGGAAGGACGTGCCACCATCTCCACGGAGAATGATCCCCACCTTACCACAGGGAAACCCTCGCTATCCTAGATGCTAAAGATACTATGAGGGAGCCTGTTTGTCCTATTTCGCATGTGGGCATGTGGGGCACTTTGCAAAGGAATGCCCCACTCTTAGGGAGAATAAGCAACATAACACATGTGGACCACCCCAAGGGAATCCAAGGACTCTAAGGCAGGGCGCTACGACAAGGGTACTAGTTAGGGTATACAACCTCACCCAGGAAGAGGCTAGAAAAGACCCTAGTACCATAGAGGGTACTTCCCAAAACCTCCCTAACTAAGATTGAGACAAAACCTGTAAATTGACATTAAAGAAATTTTCCTTCTAAAACATGCGTTTCTTCAATTAGGGTACATACACTTGTGGGGAAGAAAAGTCTACACTCTCTTTGACATGGGAGCAAAGAGATCCTTCATCAAGGAAGATCTAATCCTAGGTCTTCCCTTAGAACTTACCTCTCTAGAACAAAGTCTCAACATTCTCACACCCTTAGGAGAAGGACTGAATAGGGACAAACAGTTAAAGGGATGTGAGATCATGATTGGAGGAGTTAAACTAAAGGCGGACTTGATCCCATTACCTCTAAGGGAGGTAGAAATAATATTGGAAATGGATTGGTTAAGTACCCATCAAGCCAAGATGGACTGTGGAAAGAAGGTAATAACTTTTCACACTCCTAAAACACCCGTACTGCATTTCCAAGGAGACGGGAGGAAGGGAAAAGTGCAATTAGTGTCCCACATAAAAGCTCAAAGGATAATAGAAAAGGGTTGTAAAGCTTTCCTGGCGATGATCATCAATGAGAAGTTAGAGGAAAAGGGACCAGATGGCATCCCCGTAGTTGAACACTACCCAAACATATTTCCAAAGGAATTACCTAGATTACCCCCAAGTCGACAACTAGAATTTACCATAGAGGTAATCCTCGGAACACATCCCATATCCCAAGTCCCTTACCACATGGCTCTAGTGGAGTTAAAGGAGCAGCTGGACGAGCTATTGGAGAAGGGTTTCATACGCCCTAGTCAGTCTCCATGGGGTGCACCGTCCTATTTGTAAAGAAAAAGGACAGGAGCATGAGGCTGTGCATAGACTATCGGAAGTTGAAGTAGGTCACCATAAAGAATAAGTATTCACTTCCACAGATTGACGACCTATTCGACCAACTAAAAGGAGCAGCCTACATCTCCAAGATAGACCTTCGGTCAAGATACCACCAACTTAGGATCCGAGAGTAAGATATCCCTAAGACCGCCTTTCAGTCTTGATACAGACACTATGAGTTTAGGGTGATTCCTTTTGGCTTGACGAATGCCTCTACAACTTTCATGGATTTGATGAACCGAGTGTTCTAGCCACACTTGGCCAAGTTCGTGATAGTATTTATAGATTACATACTTATATACTCACGGACTATGTTGGAGCATGAAGAACATCTGACTATCACCTTGGAGACACTACAAAATAATTGCTTATATGCAAAATTCTCCAAGTGTGGCTTCTAGTTGCAGGAGGTAGGGTTTCTTAGGGCACATAGTGTCCAAAGATGGAGTCAAGGTAGACTCGAAAAAGGTGAAAGCCATATTCGATTGGAAGGCACCCAAGAATCGCTCAGAGATACATTGTTTCTTAGGCTTGGTAGGATACTACAGATGGTTTGTGCAGGATTTCTCTAAGATAACTGCCCCTTTGACTCGTCTCACAAGGAAAGGTGTGGAGTATAAGTGTAAACCCCGTCCTTTAGTAATGAGAAAATCGAGGAAAGAACCGGTCAATTTGAATCTTTAAACAGAATTGGTCTAAAAACTCGATTGTTAGGGGATGAACAAATTTAAAAATTTCTAACTCCCATGTGACTCAAAAAGATTCATAAACTTGGGAAAAGAACCCTAGGATAGAATGAGGAAGAAAGACTAAAGCAGTTCAAGAGAATCGAGTCTGAACCGGATAGAATCGGTTTATGAACCGAGTTAATTCATGAACTGGAACCGATAGAGAATGGGTAAACCAAGATGCTTATGGATCCCTTGTGATTCAAAGAGGTTTATAATCCTTGGGAAGGAAACTTAGAACAATGTGGGAGAGAAAAACCAGATCGATTCGGGTGAACCGGACTCGAACTGGATTAAACCGGTTTAAGAACCAAGCTGATTTATGATCCAAAATCGATTAAGAGATGGTAAACTGGAAATTTTATGAACCCTAAGTGACCCAAGGAGTCACAAAAGACATGGAAATGGACTTGTGAACGAATTGGGGATGAAAACCAAACTGGTTCAGGTGAACCAGATCTGAATCGGTTCGGACCAGTTTGAACCACTATTGAACCAGATCCTAAATTTATTTTTCTAGGTGGCTTAAATAATTCAAATTTGAGATTTGATACCCATTGGATAGAAAATGAATTTAGAAATTTTTAGATTTGAAAAACTCGATCGAATGAAGGGTGAACTGGCCGGTTTAAGCTTTAAACTCGGTTTGGATCGTTCCAGTACGGTTTGGAAAAGTGTCATCTTCTTCCTCAGGATGACAGCACTATTCAGTCGCCAAAAAATTGAAGCAGTGCTAGTGAAAAAGAAACATTTCTGTTTGGTATGTTTCAGGTCTTCAATGCTTGTCATAAAGGTGCCAAACGGATGGCCAACGGGTCCCCGAGCTCTCTATATAAAGAGCCCCTCTCCATTCGTCCTCTCCACACCTGAAAAGCTCACTCTCTCTCAATTGCTTACTTTTATGGTGAAGCTCGAACTAGAGCTCCGATATAGGGTCAATTCTGAGCCAAAGAAGGCGAGGTCGGGTTCATTAGAACCGGGAAGAAGTCAGCTACACGGTGGTGACATCCGTTCGTGGAGTGATCGAACAGTGAAGCAGCTCCGATGGGCCGAAGCTGCCCTATTTTGGCTGAGTTGAAATCAGCAAATTCGAGCCCTCTTTAGGCCAAACCAAGCTCTCCTGACACCTCCTCAGCCCTTCCACGGCCAAATTAGGACCAAAAGGTAAGCCAATTCGGCTCCCATTTATAATTTCCGATCAGTATTAGAGAGAGAGTCAGCCGAATTTCAATGACAAAATTCTAATCCAATTTGACATCAATTGAAGTCATTCTTGATCCTAGGAAGAACCTCTAGAGGAGAGCTACCTGCCAGATAGAAAGCTCAGACCACCGCGCCCTCACTGGTGAGAAATCGAAGCTTTCTCTCTCTATAGTTTATTTTCCGGCGAAGCTCCGTTTGAGCTTGTTCCGGCGTTAAAACCTGCGATTAAAAGTTCCTTAGAATCGCTACATTGAAATAAAATCCCATTACTATGTGATATTTTAAACATCACGACTTATAGTAGTGATGTGAAAACCATGCAAAAAAACTACTTACCGCTGGTAAGTATATCATACCTGGTTGGTATGATGAAACTTCCTCGAAGGAAGTTGAAAACCTATTCATCGATTATGAACGAAGATGTCCTTATATCGTGTCGGTATAGTGGACAGTGAAAATATATTTTTGTTGGAAGTGTTCTCCCCTGACTGTGTGCTAATGCTTAAACAATATGGGAGACCTTCTCGACAGGAGCTCGAATAGTTCTTATAGGCTGGGGCCTCAGTTTTTGGAACTTAGGGGTTAATATGCTTGTTTTTTTTTTGAAAATCTTGAACAGTGGGCCATAAGCCAATGGGCATGAGTAGAAGCTTATAAACGAACATGATATATGTGCCATAAAACTTTAATAAGTAAATTGTATGGTCATGGTACCAAGGCTGGTCCGACATTTTTAGTCAACTCGCAGTAGTGTGACATGACCGGTCTTTGGACTAGTCGAGACAAACTGCTGTAGGTTGAGTGGAAAGTCAGGACTGTTGGACTAATGACACCATAGATTACATGGAATAATAAGAAAACATTGTTTGTGCATGCACTATGAGTACGAGATCATCAACACGCCCATGAGGGATAGTGATACGTCCTAAGGGCATTGGACGACCCGGTGAGTATAAGGGCAGTTCATTGTTCTAGGTGACCGTGCGAAATTTAGAGTAGCACCAAGCGCACGAGACTAGAGTGGGGACGGGATGAGGTCTCTGTCCTCATATGGACATGAAGAATCGATTTCGGGATTGAGGGTCGGATGTCACGTACATCCGCTCATTCCCAGGGTAGAAGTGGTCGTACTTTTATCTAAGTGGTCGGTAAAGTTGCTCCAAAGCCACAAGTGGGTTCAGTGGTCGTGCTGACCTGCGAATGTGTGTAACCTTCATGATGAAGGATGTGTGTTAGGAGATGACACACTGTGATAATAAGAAATGGTGCAAAACCCAAATTTTTAAATGAAGAGATTTTTGAAAAGTGAGGAGTCTGGTACACTTCAATACAATTATTTTCCTAAAAGTTAAAAGTAGACCTTTGAACAACCCATTCACTGAGTTGTAGAAATTAATCTCTCTTTTCTATCCCTTTTCAAGAAAATAGAAAAATGACTAGGAGTAACACCGAGCCTTACCCTTTATCAGGTATGCTTAATTTTTCTTTATGCTTGCATTTTATTTGATATATGTCTTCCAGGGAATAAGGTTGAAATTTCGCTTGGCTCCTCTCGAGTAAAAGAAGGGGGAAACTACTCTTGAACCGAGAAAGAGCGGCAGGTTGTTACCGGGTTGGGGCATGACAATAAGTGGGATGAAAGATGTGAGAAATCCTTCCAGGAGTTGAAGACCTGTTTAACAATGGCACCCGTACTCTCTCTGCCTGACCCAAGTGTAGGGGAGTATACTCTCTATAGTGACGCATTTGGATAGGGAATCAAATGTGTATTAATGCAACAAGGAAAGGTTATCGCCTACGCCTCGTGACAACTAAAAGTACATGAGAGGAACTACCATGCCCACAACTTGGAGTTAGTAGTAATAGTGTTCGCCCTCAAGATTTGGCAACACTATCTATACGGGGTTAAGTGTAGGATATATACCGATCACAAGAGTCTTAAGTACTTCTTGACTCATAAGGAGTTGAACCTCTGCCAAAGGAGATAGTTGGAGTTGGTTAAGGACTATGACCTTGTGATAGAATATCACCCCGGTAAGGCCAATGTGGTGGCAGACGCTCTAAGTCGCAAGTACCAAACCGAGGTGGCATAGATAAGGATAAGCTACTTACCCTTATTGCAACAGTTGGGAAGAATGGAAGTGGACCTTACAGTGGACAAAAGAGAAAAATGGTTTTTGGCTGACGTAGTGGTAAGACACAGCTTAATGGAGCAAATTAAGGTGTAACAAAAAGGAGATAAGGAACTCCAAAACTATTTGGATCTGGTCAACGAAGGGACGGACCGGGATTACAACCTTCGAGGTGATGGAGTGCTAACCTATAAGTGTAGAGTGTGTGTGTGCCTCAAGATAAGGATTTGAAGAGATTAATCTTAGAAGAGGCACATGACTTGTCTATGCGATGCATCCGGACAGTACCAAGATGTACCGTACCCTCAAACAAGGTTATTGGTGGAAAGGGATGAAGAGGGATATTGTGGAATATGTGGCCCGATGCTTATCCTGTCAGCAGATTAAAGCTGATCACCAGAAGCCCTCAAGATTACTACAACCCTTACCAATCCCCGAATGGAAATGGGAACACATTACTATGGATTTTGTCATTGGACTACCTGTGACTAGGAAGGGACAAGACGCCATTTGAGTCATTGTGGATAGATTGACAAAGTCCGCCCACTTCTTACCAATAAGAGTGAGAGATTTGGTGGAACAATTAGTAGTGTTATTGTCACGCCCCAACCCGGTTTGGTTGGATCCCTGTGAATAACCCGTCGCTCTCTCGGTTCAAGGGGAGTTTCCTCTGACTTTAACTTGAGATGAGCTAGGCGTAATTTTGACCTTGTTCCCTGGAAGACATATATCCAATAAAATGCAAGCTTAAGGAAAATTTAAGCATACGTAACAAATGGTAAGGCTCGATATTAATCATAGTCATTTTTCCTTTTCCTGAAAAAGGGATAGAAAGGAGGGGGTGAGTACGACTACTCAGTGAATGGGTTTTTCAAGAAAATATCTTTGAGGAAAAGAGTTGTATTGGAGTGTGCCAGACTCCTTTCTTTCAAAAATCATTTCATTTAAAATCTCGAGTTTTTTTACCACCATTTCCTTATTCAATCATGGTGTGTCATCATCCAACACACAACCTTCATCATGAAGGTTAACACACATTCGCAGGCCAGCACGACCACTGAGGCCACTTGTGGCTTTGGAGCGACTTTACCGGCCACCTAGATAGAAGTACGTCCACTTCTTCCCCGAGAATGAGTGGATGTACGTGACATCCGACCCTTAATCCCAAAATCAATTCTTCGTGTCCATATGAGTACAGAGACCTCATCCTATCCCCACCCCGGTCTCATGCGCTTAGTGCTACTCCAAATTTCACATGGTCACCTGTTACGACGAATTGCCCTTATACTCACCGGGTCGTCCAGGGCCCTTAGGATGCATCACTACCCCTCATGGTCGTCTTGACAATCCCATAATCATAGTGCATGCACAAACAATATTTTCTTATCATGCCATATAATCTATGGTGCCACTAGTCCAACGACCTTGACTCTCAACTCAACCTACTACTGTTTGTCTTGACTGGTCCAGAGACCTGTCATGTCACACTACCACTAGTTGACTGAATATGTCGACCCTAGCTTGGTACCATGGCCAAATAATTCATTTATTTAGTTTTATGGCACATATCTCATGTTTGTTTACGAGCTCCAACTCGTGCCCACTAGCTTATGGCCCACTGGTTAGAGATTTTCAAAACCGGGCATAATAGCCCCCAAGTTCCAAAACAGAGGCCCCCTACCTATAAGAGCTATTTGAGCTCCCGTCAAGAAAGTCTTCCAAATAGTTTAAGCATTGGCACACAGTCAGGGGAGAGCAATTTCGACAAAATTATATTTTAAGCCGTCCATTATACCGACCTGGCATAAGGACATCTCCGCTCATAACCGATGAACGGGTTTTCAACTTCCTTTGAGGAAGTCTTATTGTACCAACCGGATATGATCTACTTACAACCGGTAAGTAGTTTTTCTGCATGATTTTCACATCTCCTCTAGGTTGTGATGTTTAAAATACCACTTGCTAGTGGGTTTTTATTTCAAGGTACTTATCATCCCCAACTAGGTATGATATAAAATCCCACTCACCCGTTAATGTCGTGAATTCCACTAGACCGGTTCCTTGATTTCAAGCGAGCTTGTCCTTACTGGCGTTCTTGGTGCTTCATGTTCTTACATGATATGAACATCTCAGTTCATTATCTCTCGGCCTAATAGCCTTCATTCATTCCAAATAAATGAGAAAAACCAAACTTTTATTTATTTGCAATTAGTCCCTAAAGTTATTTTTCTTTAACTTCAAGTCCCTAAATGCCGATTTTTCTTCAAATTGAGTCCCAAAACTTTTAAAATTCCCCTTGGGACCTCAATTTATTCAATTTCACAAAAGGGGTTTAATTTCCCAAATTTCCAATTTGGTCCCCCATCTTTTCCAAAATTACCATTTTGCCATTCCTTTACAAAAATGGTAAATTTTACCCCAAAAATTCTAAAATTCCTCAATTGGCCCTCTAACATTTTTATCATGCCCAATTAACCCTCAATTTTAGGAAATTATATTTTAGTCCTTTGAATTTTCGAAAATACCAATTTTCCCCAATTTTCACCCAATACCAACTTCTTAACATAGCTGAATTTGATTTCATCAAATTTACCGATCAAACGTTTCCAATTATTGAAATTGAAGTTGAAATTGAGTTTCTACATGTTCATATGATTCTTTAGCAATGTGAATCGCAAGTTTTAACGCTGAAACGAGCTTAAACGGAGCTTCGCCGGAAAATGAACTGTAGAGAGAGAAAGCTTTGATTACTCACCGGTGAGAGCACGATAGTCCAAGCTTTCTATCTGGGCAGGTAGTTCTCCTCCTGAGATTCTTCTTAGGATCAAGAATGACATCAATTGATGTCAAATTGGATTAGTATTTCATTATTGAAATTCAACCAACTCTCTCTCTAAAACCAATCAGAAATTACATAGGGGAGCCGAATGGACTTACTTTTCTATCCTAATTCGGCCGTGAGAGGGCTTGGTTTGGATTGAGGAGGGCTCGAATTGGCTGATTTTAGCTAGACTGAAATAGGGCAGCTTCGGTCCAACGGAGCTGCTTCACTGTTTGATCACGCCGGCGAGGAAGAAGACGAACTGTTCCAATCCGGACAGGACCAGTCCGAACCGGGTTCGAAGCTTAAATCGGTTAGTTGACCGCTCATTCGACTGATTTTTTGAAATTTAAAAATTTCTAAATTTATCTAAATTCATTTTCTATCCAATGGTGGCCTCAAATCTCAAATTTAAATGATTTAAGCCACCTAGAAAAATGAATTTACGATTTGGTTCAATAGTGGTTCAAACCGGTCCAAACAAGTTCGGATCCGGTTCACCTGAATTGGTTTGGTTTTCATTCCCAATTCTTTCACAAGTCCATTTCCATGACTTTTGTGACTTCTTAGGTCACTTAAGGTCCATAAATTTCCTAGTTTACCATCTCTCTATCTATTTCAGTTCATAAACCGGTACGATTCTTAAACTGATTTAATTTGGTTCGGGTCCGGTTCATCCGAACTAGTTTGGTTTTTCTCTCCCACTTTGTTCTAAGGTTCCTTCCAAGGGTTTATAAATTTCTTTGGGTCAGAAGGGATCCATAATTTCCATGTTTGCCCTTCCTCTATCAGTTCTTGTTCATGAACTGATTCTATGCATAAATTGGTTCAATCCAATTGGATATGGTTCATCTAAACCGATCTGGTTTTTTCTTCTTCCAATTTGCCCTAAGGTTCTTTTCAAAGGTTTTATGAATCTTTTGAGTCATATGGAAGTTGTGAATCCTCAATTTGCCTGTTTCCTATTAATTGAGCTTGTAGGCCAATTCAGTTTAAAATTCAAAACTAACCGGTTCTTTCCCCTAGTTTTCTCATTATCAAAGGACGGGGTTTACAGTTATACATGAGGGAAATTGTGAGACTCCATGGCATCCCAGTAAGCATAGTGTCAGATAGAGACCCTAGATTTACCTCGAGGTTCTAGCCTAGTTTGCAAAATGCCTTGGGGACCAAGCTCCCCATGAGTGCGACATTTCATCCTCAGACCGATGGACAGTTTGAGCGGACAATCTAGACCTTGAAGGACATGTTACGAGCATGTGTACTCACCATGAATAAGGGTTGGGAAGAATACTTGGGCCTGATGGAGTTTACCTATAATAATAGTTATTAGGCTAGTATTTAAATGGGTCCTTATGAGGCATTTTATGGACGACCATGCCATACCCCCTTATTTTGGGAAGAGGTGGGAGAAAGGAGGTTAGAAAGGGTCAAATTAATAGAGGACACCACAAAAAGATTAAGATTATAAGGAGTCGACTTAAGGCTGCTCAAGATAGGATGAAGAGCTATGCGGACCAATGGAGAAGGGACTTAGAATTTGAAGTGGGAGACCAAGTGTTTCTCAAGGTATCCCCATGGAGGGGAATACTTAGGTTTCAACAATGAGGGAAGCTGAAACCTAGGTACATCGATCCCTACACCATAGTCCAAAGGATAGGCCCAGTGGCCTATAAATTAGAACTGCCTTCGCACTTACAAAAAATACATGATGTATTCCATATTTTAGTACTCCAGAAGTATCAGCCTAATCCCAGTCATGTGCTGGACCAACCTTCACCGGAGTTAGAAGAGAACCTGACTTATCAAGCAAAATCGGTGCAAATCATCGACCAAAGAGACAAGAACTTGAGAAACAAGAAGATTCCTATGGTCAAGTTTCTTTCATAGAACGGACTCGTGCAAGAGCAGACATGGAAAACCGAGAGTGTTATGAGGAATGGGTACCCTTAGTTATTTTACATGTAGATTGTTTTGGGGACAAAACCCCTAAAAGGAGGGGAGGGTTGTAAACCCTGTCCCTTTATAGTTAATAAAATTGAGAAAAGAACCAGTTATTTCGAAAGAGTGAACCGAGTTGGTTCACAAACCGTAATCAATAAGGAAAGGGTAAATTGGGGAATTGACAAATCCCGAGTGACTCAAAGAGTAATACAAATTATGGAAAAGAACCTTGGGATGAATGGGAAGAGAAAAGTAGATCGATTCAGGGCGAACCATACCTGAACTGAATTGAACCAGATTGAATCAATTTAAACCATACTTGAACTAATTTCTAAATTCATTTTTATTGGTGGCTTAAAATGATCAAATTGGGGAATTAAAGCCACCATTAGATAGGGAATGAATTTTGAAAATTTTAATTTTGAGAAAAGCAGTCGAATCAGGCCTAAACCGATCGATTTATGCTTTGAACCCGATTGGATAGGTCCGGTCTGGTTCAGAACAGTGTCATCTTCTTCCTTAGGACGACAACACTGTTCATTAATGAAAAAAATGGATAACGCTGGTGAATGAAAAATGGCTCTGATCAGGCCATTTAAGGGTGAGGATAAGCTTGACCAAAATGGAAACTTGTCGGCCAGAGGGTCCCCGAGCTCCTTATATAATGAGCAACTCTCCATTCATCCTCCACATACTTGAAATCTCCATTCTCTCTTAAGTGCTCCATTTTCTAGTGAAACTTGAACCAGAGCTCTAATATAGGCCTTTTTCTCAGCCTTAAAAGGCAAGGTTGGGTCCTATAGATTCCGGAGAAAGTCAGCTACTTGACAGCAACCTCCTTTCAACCCAAGGACCACCGGAGAAGAGTCGGCGGAATCAAATAGTGAAGCAGCTTCGACGGACTGAAGCTGCCCTATTTTGGCCGAGCTGAATTCGGCCAAATTCAGCCCTCCTCCAGCCAAACCAAGCCTCCCCAACGTCCCCACAACCCTCTTATGACCTTAACAGAGATGAAAGGTAAGCCAATTCGGCCCTACTTAGTCGTTCCAAATGAGAGTTAGAGAGAGAAAGTGCCAAATTTTACTGTCTAAATTCACCTTCAATTTTACTTTAATTGTAGCAATTCTTAATCCTAGAAGGAACATTAGGATAAGAGCTACCTTCCTTGTTTGAGAGCTCAGACCACCGCACTTCCAACAGTAAGCTTCCGAAGCTTTCTCTCTCTACGAGTGATTTTCTGACGAAGCTCCGTTTGAGCTCAATTCGGACCTAAATGATGCGGTTCAAAGCTCAATTGAATCGTTTGGAAGTGTAGGAACTAATCCATACCTTCAATTGGAGCAATTAACCATGATTGATTGGCCAATTTGAAGAAATCAAATTCGGTCAATTTGAAGGGGAGAAATTGGCAGAAAATTAAGGTACCTCTTTGCAATTTCACAAAATTGAAGGCCAATTGGCCATGAGAAAGATGTTGAGGGACCAATTGGTCAATTTTTAGAACATTTGGGGTCAAGTTGCCATTTTTGGAATGTAGGGGCAAAATTTTAATTTTTGAAAAATTGGGGACCAAATTGGAAATTTGGAAAGATGCCAAACCTTAATTGATAAAGATGCCCAAAATCGTGTAGTGACACGACAAACTGGAACACCACCAAGGAAAAGCTAGCTTGGAGTTGGAAACTGACTAGAGACAAATACGTCACGATTATCGGGTGAGTGGGCATACTTACATCATACCCGGTTGGGATGGTGAGCACTTTAGAAATGAAAAACCACTTGTAAGTGGAACTTTAACATCTTACCCGATTGGGGTGATGAGCAATTTAAGCTAAAAACCTACTTACCAATCATAAGTAGAGATAATCATACTTGGTTGGTATGATGAACTTCCTTGATGAAAGGTGAAATCCGCTTATTAGTTGTAAGCAGAGATATATCATCACACTCGGTTGGTGTGATGAAGTGAAAATATATTTTTTGTTAGAAGTGTTCTCCCCTCACTGTGTACCAATACTTAAAAAATTTGGGAGACCTTCTTGACGAGAGCTAGAACAACTCAAATAAGTTAGAGGCCTCAATTTTTGAACTTATGGGGCTAAATGCCCAGTTTTGGAAAATCACGTACAATGGGCCTAAGGCTAGTGGGAACGAGTAGGAGCTCGTAAACAAATTTGAGTAAAGGAAAGCCATGAAATTTCTAATGAAATTGTTATGTGATTTTGCCATGGTACCGAGTTAGGATCGACAATACTTGATGGGATGGTGGTAGTGCGTTAGGGCCAGGTCGATGGACCAGCCTATACAAATAGCTGTAAGTCGGGTTGAGGGTTAGGGCCGTTGGACCATTAGCACCAAAGATAATAGCTATATGTGAAAACTATTGTTTGTCATGCCTTTGTGGTACAAGACCATCAAGACGCCCAAGAGGGGTAGTGATGGGCCCTAAGGGCTACTGGATGACATGGTGGAGATAAGGGTAGTTCGTCATGCCAATCAGTCGGGAAGCTCAGAGTAGCTTCTTGCGCATGAGACTGGGGTGGGGTCAAGATGAGGTCTCTGTCCTCATATAGACATAAAGTGGTATTCGGGTTTGAGGGTCAAATGTCGAGAACATTCACTCAAACCTTGGGTAGAAGTGGATGGGCTTCTATCTTGGTGGCTGGTAAATACGCTCCGAGCCACAAGTGGGTGCAGTGGACGGGCTGTACTTGTGAATGGGTGTACCCTTCTTGATGGAAGGCATGTGTTGTTTGTGAAACACACCTAATATGGTAATGGGACAAAGGTTTTGAAAAATCATAATTTGAGGAAAGATCCTTCTTAAAGGAAATGATAATATTGGCACGGTTTGAATAAAGCTATTTTCTTGAAAACTCACTCCCAACACCCACTCACTGAGTTGTAGAACTCACTCCCTTCCTTTTACCCCTTTCAGGTAACCGAGAAACGACCCTTCTTAAAGACCCCTCCTAATTTAAATAGTAAGAAGACATGTATGTTTGTTTTAAAATACTTAGTTTTGTATAATGCTATTCCAAGAATGATAGGTAAAAAAAAGGACGCCTTACTCCTCGCAGTTTAGAAAGGGTGAAACCCTTGATATACCAAAAGGATTGGTAAGTTGCTTATAGGGATCCTACCAAACCGGGTCAGGCATGATAACCATGTTCTCTTAGCCTAAAACAAGAGCTCCAATTTGGGCACTTTTCTTAGCCACAAAAGCTGAATTTGGGTCCTACAAACTCGGGAGAAAGTCAGCTACCTCACGCCTGCCTCTAACCGACCCGAGGATCTTCAGAGAAGCGCTGATGAGTAAAATAGTGAAGCAACTCTAGCGAACCAAAGCTTCTTTGCTTCAGCTGATCAAAATTCGACCAATTCTGACCTCTTGTGGCCGAATCGAACCCTCCCATAGCCCTTACAACCACCACACGACCTCTACAGAGGCGAAAGGTAAGCCAATTCAGCCCTCCTCCATCGTTACAATCTAGTTCTAGAGAGAGAAAGTGATGGAATTCTTCAATAGAATTCCACTAATCCTAAAATCAGTTGCCTCAATTCTTGAGACTAGGAGGATCTTGAGGACAAGAGCTATCTACCCCGATCAAGAACTCGGATTGCCACGCCCCCGACGATAAGCATTTAAAGCTTTCTCTATATACGTTCAGTTTTCCGGCGAAGCTCCGTTTGGGCTCGTTTTAGACCCAAATCCTGTAATTCAAAGTGTAATTGAATTGTAGAGATGTATAAAAACTGATGCATATCATCAATTTGAAGAAATAACCCCGATTGAATGGCCAATTTGAAGAAATAGTATTCGGTTAAAAAAGGGGTAAAAATTTGGGGGAAAAATTGGGGATTTCGAGAAATTGAGGGACCTCCTTGCAATCTCTCAAAATTGAAGGCCAATTGGCAATGAGAAAGATGATGGGGGACCGCTTGGTCAATTTTTGAAATATTTAGGGCCAAATTGCTATTTTTGGAAAGTCGGGTCAAAACCGTAATTTTTGAAAAGTTGGGGACCAAATTGGGAATTTAGAAAATCTGAGCCCCTTACTCAATTTTAAGTAAATTATGGACCCAAGGAGGATATTGGAAGTCCTCGGGACTTAATTGGAGGAAAATTTAATACCTAGGGACCTAAAGGAAAAAATATTAATTTTAGGGATCTAAGTGTAATAAACAAGAAATGTGGGCTTAGTAACCAATACTGAAAAGATGGGAAGCATTTATGCAAAACCCTAATGTATAAGAGTGGTCAAACTCTATAGGGACTCTTGAGATTGGAACGCTAACAGGGGAGCCAGACTCGAACTTGGAGAACCGGCTAGGGACGAGTGTGTCAGTGTCACCGGGTGAGTGGGACATTTAAACGTCATACTTAGTTGGGGTGATGAGAAATTTAAGCTAAAAACCACTTACCGGTTGTGAGTAAGAACTTTTACACTTCACACCTGGTTGGAATGATTAGCATTCTTTGAAAGCTAAAAACCTACTCGCCGGTTGTGAGTGGGATTATCTAACATCATATCCTGTCGGTATGATGAGATTCCTTAAGAAAAGGAAAAACTCGCATACCGGTTGTAAGCGGATCCATCATCACAACCAGTTGGTGTGATGGATTAAAAGAGATTTTTGTCAAAATTGTTCTCCCCTGACTGTGTGACAACTGCTTAAATTATTTGGGAAACCTTCTTGGCGAGAGCTATAACAGCTCAAATAGGCCAGGGCCTTAGTTTTTGAACTCATAGGGCTCAAGGCCCAGTTTTGAAAAACACATGTAGTGGGCCCAAGGTTAGTGGGCACTGGCTGGAGCCTATAAACAAACATGATTATGAAGAGCCATGAAAACTCTTATTTAAAAATGGATAATGATTGTGTGATTTTCCATGCAATCGATTTAGGACCGACAATGCTCAATGGATTAGCGGCAGTGCGTTAGGGCCTGGTCGATGAACTGAGCTAGATAAACAGCTGCAAGTTGGGTTGAGTGTAGGGGCTGTTGGACCGTTAGTACCAAAGAGGATGATGGCTTAATCATGAAAACTCTTGTTTGTGCATGCACTTAAGGTACAAGACCATCAAGTTGCCCTAGGGGCTAGTGGTGGGTCCCAAGGGCTACTAGACGACATGGTGGTGATAAGGTGTAAACCCCACACTTTTGAGTTAAGGAAAACCGGGAAAAGAATCGGTCAAACCGAATAAGAAAACTGAGCCGGTTTACATTTGGGTATAAGCAATATGGAAATTTACAACTCACGGGTGATCCAAAGGGTTCATTAAATCCTTGAAAAGAAACTTAAGACAAATTAGAAAACAAAAACCAAATTGGTTTAGGTGAACTAGATTCTATAAAAACTTTAAAGTTAAGCGTGCTTGCCCAAGAGTAGTGTGAGGATGGATGAACTCCTGGGAAGTATGAATTTTTTTGTAACTCGGTCAAAAATTTTTATGTGAAGGTACAACTTATCATAAATAACTATAAATTAATATATATTTAATTATTGTAATTAATACCAATATTTTAATACCCAAATTAAATTATTGGAATTAATACAAATAATTTAATACCCAAATACAAATAATTTAATATCCAAATTAAATTATTGGAATTAATACCAATAATTTATGGCAATATTAATACTAGTAATAAATCTCTCCCATTTAATACACGGTTTTACACCTATATTAAGAGGTTATCCCATTCATTCTCCTCACACCCGAACACTTCTCTCTCTCTACTGCTCCATTTCCCGGTGAAGCTCAAACTAGAGCTTCGACTTGAACATAGGTCGGGCTCTTTAGAACTGGGGAGGAGACAGCTATCTGGTAGCAAACTCCAGTCAATCCGAGAATCGTTGGAGAAGCGCCGGCATGATGGAATAGTGAAGCAACTCCAGCGGACCGAAGCTGCCCTAATTCAGCCAAGCTGAAATTGGCCATTTCAAGCCCTCCTCAGGTCAAACCAAGCCTTCCCATGGCCAAATTACGACTAAAAGGTAAACCAATTTGGCTCCCCTGTACAATTTCCGGTCGGTGCTAGAGAGAGAACCGACAGAATTTTAATGATGAAATTCTAACTCAATTCGGCATCAATTGATGCGATTCTTGATTCTAGGATGATCCTTGATGAGAGTTATCTGCCCAGATTGAAAGCTTAGACTGCCGTGCCCTCACCGGTGAGAAATCGAAGCTTTCTCTCTCTTCAATCTATTTTTCGGTGAAGCTCTGTTTAAGCTCGTTCCGGTGTTAAAATTAGCGATTCAAAGTTCCTTAGAATTGTATGAACATGTAGGAACTCAATTTCAACTCCAATTTCAACAATTAGAGGTGTTTGATAGGTCAATTTGATGAAATCAAATTCAGCGGTGTTGAAGAGTTCAAATTGGAGGATAATTTTGGGGAAATTTGGGGATTTTTGAAATTCGAAGGGCCAAAATGAAGTTTTATGAAATTGAGGGCCAATTGGGCATGAAAATAATGTTGGAGGACCAATTGAGAAATTTTAGAATTTTTGGGGTAAAACTTACCATTTTTGTAAAGGAAGGGCATAATGGTAATTTTGGAAAAGTTGGAGGACCAAATTGGAAATTTGTGAAATTAATCCCCTTTTAGTGAAATGGAATAAATTGTGGTCCTATGATAAATTTTAGAAGTTTCGGGACTCAATTTGAGGAAAAATTGGCATTAGGGACTTAAAGTTAAGGAGAAATAACTTTATGGACCTAATTGCAAATAAATGAAAGTTTGACTTTCTCGTTCATTTGGAATGAATGAAGGCGATTAGGGCGAAGGATAATGAACCGAGATGTTCATATCGTGTAGGAACATGAAGTACTAGGAATGCTAGCAAGGACAAGCTCGCGTGAATACAAAGAACCGGCCTAGTGGAATTCACGGCATTAACGGGTGAGTGGGTTTACTAACGTCATACCTGGTTGGGATGATGAACACAACTTAAAGTTAAAAACCACTTACCGATTGTGAGTGGGAATTTTATATCATACCCGGTTGGGGATGATAAGTACCTCGGTATAAAAACCCACTGCTTAGTGGTATTTTTAATCATCACTACTTAGAGAAAGTGATGTGAAAGTTATGCGGAAAAACTACTTACGGGTTGTAAGTAGATCATACCCGGTTGGTATGATGAGACTTCCTTGAAGGAAGTTGAAAACCTGTTCATCGGTTATTAACGGAGATGTCCTTATACCGGTTGGTATGATGGATAGTAATAACATATTTTTGTCGGAAGTGCTCTCCCCTGACTGTGTGCCAATGCTTAAACAATTTGGGAGACCTTCTTGATGGGAGCTCGAATAGCTCTAATTGGTCGGGGGCCTTAGTTTTGGAACTTGGGGGCTAAATGCCCAATTTTGAAAATCTCGTACAGTGGGCCCAAGGCCAGTTGGCACGAGCAGGAGCTCGTATACGAACATGATATATGTGCCATAAAACTTAATAAGTGAATTGTTTGGGCATGGTACCAAGATAGGACCGACATTCTCAGTCAACTAGCGGGAATGAGACATAACATGTCGATGGACTAGTAAAAAAAAATAACTGCAGGTTGAGTTGAGAGTCGGGGCCGTTGGACCAGTGGCACCACATATTACATGGCTTGATAAGAAAACATTGTTTGTGCATGCACTATGATTACGGGACCATCAAGACGCCCATGAGGGGTAGTGATGTGTCCTAAGAGCCCTGGACGACCCGGTGAGTATAAGGGCAGATTGTCATTCCAGGTGTCTGTGCGTAATTTGGAGTAGCACCAAGCGCATGAGACCGGGGTGGGGACAGTATGAGGTCTCTCTCCTAATACGAACACGAAGAAGTGATTTCAAGATTGTGGGTTAGATGTCATGTACATCCACTCATTCCCAAGGTAGAAGTGGTCATACTTTTATCCGGGTGGTAGGAAAAGTCGCTCCGAAGCCACTAGCGGGTTTAGTCGTGATACTAACTTGCGAATGTGTGTAACCTTCATGATGAAGGATGTGTGTTGGGTGATGACACACCGTGGTAAATAAGAAATGGTGGAAAAATCCAAATTTTTAAATGAAGGGATTTTTGAAAACAAAGGAGTCTAGCACACTCCCTATAAATATTTTTCTTAAAAGTCAAAAGCTTTTAAAAACCTATTCACTGAGTAGTCATACTCACCCCCTCCCTTATATCCCTTTCAGGAAATCCCAGAAAGAATACCCTTAAAGACCATCAACTAAGATGCATGTAAGACAGGTATGTAAAGTTTAAAATTTCATGTAGTTTTGTTTATGCTATTCTAGGAAAAGGTACATGTTAAAGGACGCCTTACTCTTTACGGTTTATAAAAAGGGGAAACCCTTTAATAAATTGGGAGAGTGGCAGGTTGATCACGAGGATCCGACCAAACTGGGTTGGGGCGTGACATAAGGGCTGATCGTCGTGCCAGTTAGTCATGAAGCTCTGGGATCTTCTTGCACATGAGACCGGGGTGGGTCAAGATGTGGTCTCCATCCTCATACAAACACGGAGTGACATTCGGGTCTGAGGGTCGGACATCTGGGATGTCTTCTCAAACTAAGGTATAAGTCTGAGACTTCTATTAGGATGGATAACAAAGTCGCGTTGATCCCTAAGTGTGGGTGCAATCTGGGACTGCTCTAGGAATGTGTGTACCCTTCATGATGAAGGGAGTGTGTTTGGTTGCTAAATGCCTCCTGAGGCAAGAGGATGAGCTAAGAGAGCTAAACACACCTAATAAGGAAATGAAAAAAGGTTTTGAGATTTGAATTTGAGAAAACCCTTAAAAAGGAAATGTTAAACCTTGGCATGGTTTTGATTGATAAATAAAGCATGTTTTGAAAACTCACTCCCAACACCCACTGACGAAGTTGTAGATACTCACCCTTTCTTTACCCCTTTTCAGGAGTAGGGAGACCAACAAAAAGAGAGAGAGCATGAAGATATATCCTTTATCAGGTATGGTTAAAGTTTCTTTTAAGCTTGTTTTAGTTTGATATATACTATTCCAGGGAATAAGATTTGAAACTTCGCTTGGCTTCTCTTGATTTAAAGAAGGAAACCCCTCTTGAACTAAGGGAGTGGTGGGTTGATCTCGAGGATCTGATCAAACCGAGCCGGGGCGTGACAACTTGAGTGGTATTAGAGCTATGTTCCCTTGAAAGCATTATCAAGATTATGACTTGACACTAATAAGGATTAAATTACCCTATAGGAAGAAGAACCCCTAGGAAGTTCACCGTGCGAACTAACCCCACCCACGGACCTTTGAAAAAGGCTCCTAACTCCAGCAAGATAAACATCCAAAAGCTTGCTGAATTTGAGAAGAGAGTGCCAAAGGACATAGTCGAGGACTATAGAAAGCTTCTTTCGAAGATGTTGATGCCAACTGACATAACATATCCCTCCCCAAGGCAAGAGGAACCCATACCTCCTCTAAGGAACCCGACACCACCTCCAGTACCGTGATAGCCGGACCGGACCCTAATCCGGAGGGAGGTCTGGAACAACTATTGGGATGCTCATGCAACCTTCATAAAGGTTTTCCAAGCACCCCCACCGGCTCAGTGCAACTTAGACCCCACCTAATGGATAAAGTGGGCCTATGAATATGAAGCTGAGATGCTGGGAAGGTATGGACTCGAGGTATTCCATGGGGTCTGTCCCAGCAGAGAGGTTCACGAGAAGTATGGATGGACATCTACCAGCCCTTTGGAACCCTCGTACCATGAATCCCGAAACAATTTGTAGGCTAACTCCTAGCCTATGACCTCGAGGAATTAGAAGGGAAAGTAGTGAGGATTATCTGTAATAAGGCAAGTACGACAAGAACTATTTCCAAATAAATAATGATGAACTAGTTCCCCCATTAATGAAAGAGCTACCATAAGGGATGAGGAAATACCCCAAAGGTAGCAACAAGGACCAAGGTAGAGCATGGAGGGACAACCCAAGGGGGAAAAGACTATAGGCAAAACCTTCACCTAAAAGGAAGGATGAACTCAAAAAGGAGTTAGTACTAATTGAATCCCCCTAAGATAACCTAACCAGGCAGTTCCAACTAGAGCAAGGAACATTAGGTCCAAAGGGAAAAGGCAACATGACAAGTAGAGACCAGGAGAAACCTAGGAAAGAATGTGGAAGTCTACTAAGAAGGGAGTCGTAGGAAGGGACATGACCTAATAAAGGGCATAAAACCTAACTAAGTAGGAAGGAATACACTCATGGACAAAAATGGAAAGAAGGGAATGTGGCATCAAAAGAAGCAATAACAGGTAGGAGTAGAAGGATTAGTTGAGAAAGGAACCTAGTGACTAACAAGATTAAGCAAACTCTTGCACAAGAGTCAAGAAATTCTAAAACGAAGAGGAACAAAAATTGCCCTTAAGAAGGACAACTTGAAAGAAGGGCAACAAAGCATATGGTGCATTAGACGCACCTGTGGAAATTCCCTAGGGAGAAGTATATTTGGGAAACAACATCAAGAGTGTCTAGGGTCGGTAGCTATAGGAGCAAGGAAGAGAGGATAATTATTAAGGGAAGAAAGCCGACAAAGGATATGAACGACTCAAGAGAGTCCCGACTAGACGATTGGACATAATACATAATGCACGAAAGGAACCCGACACTCAGGGTGTCCCCCAAAAGAGGGAAGAAGGACTGAAATGTAATTATGACTACATTAAAAAAGGGATGACAAGATGGACTTCGAGGACAAATGAATTCAAGAGACAATTATGTCAAAATAGTAGGATGAGGAGAGTAATGGTAACGAGATGATTAACGAACTAGGCTTTGTAGAAATTAGGGATGTAAACCCGAATGAAAAGGGGCTAAATGTTGCGGGGAAGAAGGATAAAGAAATCCCTAAGAAATAAAGGACTAAAAAATGAATTGGTGTCAAGCAATGATAAGAATTAGATGAGCCTCACAGAAAGAGGTCAAGAAGTCTTGAAGCGAATAGTACCCGAACTCTTTCCAAGGAAACAGATGGGTACGAGATGCAAACAATGATAATAAAAAGAGTACAAGAATTTACCGCAAAATTCCTAGAAAGGGTCAACAAGGAGGACAACGTCACAAGACAACATAAAAATATTCTAAGGTTAGAATACTCATAAAGGCAAGGAATAAGGAAGGAAATGAAAGGGAGGGAAGATCACAAATAAGTCAATAAGCCTAGAGCTGGATAGAAAACATAGAGGTCATAACTAGGAAACCCAATAAAGGAGATACGGAAGGGTGATTAAATAAGGAGAACTGAACGCTACCAAAAAGGGGGATGACGTCAAAGAAAAGGACGATTGGATGACACCGAGAGTAGTCGAGAGACACTACCAGTGACAAAAAGGCACAATCACCGTAACATCAAGAAGATTGGAAAGGTATGAATGGCCATAAAAGGAGCCACCTAGGATTGTAGGGGAAGGAACGATCGTGGAACAGTCATCTACAAGACATGGATGAAAAACCCTCAAGAGGAAGGACCTTAGCTAAGCAGAATGGGAAGTGGACTTAAAGGTATGCTATTCGAATAGTGGGTAAGACACACCAAACCAGGACACCCTCCATCAAGTGAGTGATCAATGGAATGAAAGAGAAATTCCATTAATGTGTAGATTAAAAAGGACTAGGTAAAGGAACAATTAAGGGAGAGCGTGTCAAATAAACCTTAGTTGAATCAAGAGAGAATTTCCAATGAAAAAGGAGGAAAAACTTTGTTTTGGGGACAAAACTCCTAAAAGGAGGAGGAGAGTGTTAAAACCCATCACCACGAGTCAAAGGAAAATTGGGAAAGAACCGATCCAATTGAGGAGAAAATCGAACCCTTGATGAATCGAGGACAATAAAGAGGGATTTAAATGGGAAATTAAAAATCCCAAGTGATCAAGATGTCACAAAAATCATGGGGAAAGATTATGAAGAGAATTGGATGGAAAAATCGGACCAATTTGGGGTGAATTGGACCTAAACCAGACTGAACTAAATTATACCAGTTTGAGCTCTACATGAACAGGTTACTAAATTCATTTTTCTTGGTGGCTTAAAATGATTAATTTGGGAAATTAAGGCCCCCATTTAATAGAAAATGAATTTAGATAAATTTAGAAAATTTTAATTTCAAGAGAACCGGTGAATCATGTATGAACCGACCGATTTTCACTTTCTGGTCACTGAACTCGGTCGGACTGGACCGGTCAACGGATCACTGATCGGTCAACGTCCACTCAGCACGCGCACGACCAATCAAAGCATGACACATAGCAAGGCATGCTTTGTCAGCAGGTCAACGGTCAACAGGTGCCCAATGAGTAGCCATGCAAACACGACTAGCCAATGAGAGGCTGGAACGTGTCTGGTCAACGAATGACATGGCATTGAGTCGGATCGGCATGTCAGCATGACTGACCAATCACTGACTACCACGTGTCCCATCAACCAGTCAACAACTGACATGGTGGCTGAGTTGGACTGCCATGTCAGCAGGACCGACCAATCACGTGCTACCACGTGGCTGGCCCACACGTGTGAAGTTCTCACGTGTGGAACATATTCATCTTCCTCCTCCCTCCGATGACACTGTTCATCGAGGAAAGAAAATCTTTCCATTTCTAGCGAATGAAAAATTTGCTCCGATTTGGGCAATTTCTGATCAGGATGAGCATGACCAATATGGAAACTGGTAGAGTAGAGGGTCCCTGAGCTCCCTATATAAAGAGCTCCCCTCCGTTGATCCTCCACACACTCCAATTCTCTCTTCTCTCTGAGGTGCCCTGTTCTTCGGAGAAGCTCGAACCAAAGCTTCAATTTGGGCATTTTTCTTAGCATCAAATGCCGAATTTGGGTCCTACAGACTCGAGAGAAAGTCAACTACCTGATGCCTTCCTCTAACCGACCCGAGGATCACCGAAGAAGCGCCAGCAAGCTCAAACAGTGATGCACCTCCAACAGACTGAACTTGCTCTGTTTTGACTGATCGAAATTTGGCCAATTCCAACCTTCTACAGCTGAATCGAACCCTCCCATAGCCCCTATGACCACCATACGACCTCTACAAAGGCAAATGGTAAACCAATTCGGCCCTCATCCGTCATTATAGTCTAGTTCTCAAGAGAGAAAGTGACAAAATTCTTCAATCGAATTCCACTAATCCTGACATCAATTGCCCCAATTCTTGATCCTAGGAGGACCTTGAGGACAAGAGCTATCTACCTCGATGAAGAACTTAGATTGTCGCACCCCTTATGGTAAACATTCAAAGCTTTCCCTCTATACTTTCAGTTTTCTGGCGAAGCTCTGTTTGAGCTTGTTTTAGACCCAAATTCTGCAATTCAAAGTGCAATTGAATTGTGGAGAGGTATAGAAACCGATGCATATCATCAATTTAAAGAAATAACCTCGATTGAATGGCCAATTTGAAAAAATCAAATTCGATCAGAAAAAGGGGTAAAAATTTGGGTGGGGGGGATTGGGGATTTCGAGAAATTGAGGGACCTCCATGCAATCTTTAAAAATTGAAGGCCAACTAGCAATGAGAAAGATGTTGGGGGACCACTTGGCCAATTTTTGAAATTTTGGGGCAAAATTGCTATTTTTGGAAAGCAAGGTCAAAACCGTAATTTTTGAAAAGTTGGGGACCAAATTGGGAATTTGGAAAATCTGAGCCCCTTACACAATTTTAAGTAAATTAAGGACCCAGGGAGGATATTGGAAGTCCTCCGGACTTAATTAGAGGAAAAGTTAACACTAGGGACCTAAAGTAAAAGGGTATGAACTTTAGGGACCTAAGTGTAATAAACTAGAAATGTGGGCCTAGTAGCCAATACTGAAAAGCTGAGAAGCTTTTATGCAAAACCCTACTGTGTAAGAGTGGTCAAACTCTATAGGGACTCTTGAGATTGGAATGCTAACAAGGGTGCCAGACTCAAACTTGGAGAAGTGGCTAGGGACAAGTGCGTCAGAGTCACCGGGTGAGTGAGACATTTAAACATCATACCTGGTTGAGGTAATGAGCAATTTAAGCTAAAAATCACTTACCAGTTGTGATTGGGAACTTTTACACTTCTTACCTGGTTGGGATAATAAGTGTGTTTTGAAAGCTAAAAACCTCTCATCGGTTGTGAGTGGGATTATCTAACATCATATCCTGTCGGTATGATGAGATTCCTTAAGAAAAGGAAAAACTCGCATACCGGTTGTAAGCGGATCCATCATCACAACCAGTTGGTGTGATGGATTAAAAGAGATTTTTGTCAAAAGTTTTCTTGCTTGACTATGTGACAATGGTGCAAATTATTTGGGAGATCTCCTTGACAGGAGCTAGAATAACTCTAATAGGCCATGGCCTCGAATTTTGAGATCATAGTGCTCAAGGCCCAGTTTTGAAAAAGACGTGCAGTGGGCCCAAGGCTATTGGACATGAGCTGGAGCCCATAAACAAATATGATTAGGAAGAGCCATGAAAACTCTTATTTAAAAATGGATAATGATTGTGCAATTCACCACGGTATCGAGTCAGGACCCATAATGCTCAATGGACTGGCGGTAGTGCGTCAAGGCCAGGTCGACGGACCGGCCTAGACAAACAACTGCAGGTCGGGTTGAGCTCTGAGAGGATTATTATAAGATGGAAACCTAATGACCAACATGGATTAAGTAAACCCTCATGCAGGTATCAAGGAATTCCAGAAACAAAATGGGATCTGTTCTTCCCCCTAAGAAGGACAACTTGAATGAAGGGCAACTGAGAACAAGGATAGGGTACATAGGACGTACCCACAAGGTTTCTCTAGAAAGGGTTAAACATGGGAAATGGCATCAAGTGGTTCTAGGGTAGGTATCTATAGGAGCAAAGAAGTGGAGAAATGTATTATGGGAAGGAGGCATGAAAGGATGCATATGACTCAAGGTTACTCAAGGGAATCATGAGTAGACGGTTGGACATAGTATGGAGTATACGAATCGATCCTGATACTCAGGAACTCCTCAAAGGAGGAAAGAAGGACTGGGAAGTAGTAATGACTACACCCTAAAAAGGGCGATAGGATGGGCATCAAGGACTAGTGAACTCGAGAGACGATTGTCTCAAAAAAATTGAACAACGAGAGTAATAGGGACAAGGTGATTAACGAACTAGCCCTCATGAGAATCATGGATGTAAACCCCGGTGAAGAGAGGAGAAGTGGAAAGGCAAAACGTTAGGAAAGAAGGATGAAGGATCAAATAAGCCTCACACAAGGAGGTCAAGAAATCTAGAAACAAAATAGTATCCAAACTCTTCCCAAGGAACTAGACTCTTATGGGATGCGAGTAAGATTAAGGAAAGGGTACAAGGACGTACCCGCAAGATTTTCAAGGAAGGGTAAACAAGAAAGATGACAATAGAAGATGGCATAATGTTACACTAAGGTCAGATACTCGTAAGGGCAAAGAAATGGAGGAGCATAGTAAAGAAAGAAATCCTAGGGAGGTGCATGTCCCAACAAAGAGACAATGGACACAATGGAATTGGGAAAAACAAACAAGCCCACAAATGAAATATGGGTAGAGGTGAAAAGACTCAATGATCAAAAATTCCTCTCATAAGGAATACGAGGCGAAATGGGAATTTAAAGGAAATGGAGGATCAAGGTGGACAAAATGCATAAAGAGACGTAAAGAGGTGAAGGTAGGAACCTTCAAAAAATGGCAAGAAGATTAAACGTGTAATTCCTAAGGTATAAGTCTCTACTCTAAAGGACATAGTAGGGAATGAAACTATTGAAAGGGGACTCCCCAAACAAAGGAATCGACATGTAAACCAAAAGAGATCTACTTAGAATAGGGAACCGTGAAATGGTCACGAGTGAATAAGGAAGGAATGAAGAAAGGAAATCCTTGAGCAAAAGACGCCACTGGACCGTGAGAAGGAAAGAAGGGACGATTTGATAACATTAAAGGTAGTTGAAGAACACTACCAGGTGACGAGACTAAGCGAAGTCACACGACTCCAAAAAGGATGGAAAGGCAAGAACTACCGTCAAGGAATGTCGTCAAAGCATAATAGAAAAAGGCAAGTCCTAAAACATGTCATACTACGAGGGACATGTAGATCCAATAGACTTAAAACGTGTCTCCGTAGGAGTAAGACATATCAAATCATGATACCCTCCATGGAGTGAGTGATTAATGGAATGGAAGGGAAATTCTTTTAGTGCATGGTTTAAAAAATGACTAAGTAAAGGAACAACCGAGGGGTAGCATGTCAAGTAAATCCCATGTTGAAATCAAGTGAGATTATTCCCAATATAACGGAATGTGTTATTTAATTTTGAGGATAAAACTCCAAAAAGAAGGGGTGAGATGTGAAACCCGTCACCTTGGATCAAGGAAACCAGGATAGAACCGGTCAATTCAAGGAGAAAATCAATCCACTTAATGAAATGAGAATGATAAAGAAGGGTTGAAATGGGAAATTGGAAAACCCAACTAACCATGATGTCTCAAAAATCATGGTGAAGGGTCATAAAGGAAATTGGATGAGAAAACCAGACTAGTTTAGGGTGAACCAGACTAGAATTAGATTGAATCTAGTTGAACTCTACATGAACTGATCTCTTAATTCATTTTTCTAGGTGGCTTAAAAAGATAAATTTGGGAAATTGATGCCACCATTGAATAGAAAAAGAATTTAGAAAAATTTAGAAATTTTTAATTTTGAGAAAACCAATTTAATCGGGCCTGAACCGACTGATTTTCATTTTTTGGTCATTGGACCAGGTCAGACCGGACCGATCAACGGACCGCTGATTGGTCATCGCCCAGTCTCTACGCGTGCGACCAATCAGAGCATGGCACATGGCAAAGAGCGTTCTGTCAGCCAATAAATGGTAAGTGGGTGCCTAGTCAACAACTACGTAGACACGACCAACCAATGAGAGGCTACCACGTGTTTGGTCAACGACTCAATGACTGACATGGTAGTTAATTTAGTTCACCATGTCAGCTAGACCGACCAATCACATGCTGCCACTTGGCTGACCCACATATGTCGCGAAATAATGTCATCTTCCTCTCTAGTCCGATGACATTGTTCATCTAGGAAAGATTTTCTTTTCTTTTTCAATGAAGGAAATTTCTTCGATTTGGGCAATTTTCGATTAGGATAAGCACGACCGATATAGAAATTGGTGGGTCCTCGAGCTCCACATATATAGAGCTCCCCTCCGTTCATCCTCCACACACCTCAATTCTTCTCTCTCTCTCTCTAAAGTGCTTTATTTTCAGGTGAAGCTCGAACCAAAGCTCCGACTTGGGCACTTCTTGTTGCCTCAGAAGCCAAATTTGGGTCTTATAGACTCATGAAGAAGTCAGCTATCTGATGCCTACCTCCAACTGACCCGAGGATTGTCGGAGAAGCGCCAGCGAGCATGAACACTGAAGCAGCTTCAGTAGATCGAAGCTGCTCTATTTTGGTGAATTGGAATTCGACCAATTCTCACCTGCTATGACTGAATTGAGTCCTCCCATAGTCCCTTCGGCCACCACATGACCTCTCTAGAGGCGAAAGGTAAGCCAATTCGGCACTCCTCCGTTGTTACAGTTTAGTTCTAGAGAGAGAAAGTGATAGAGTTCATTGAACAAATTCCCACTGATCCTGACAACAATTGTCCTGCTTCTTGATCCTAGGAGGACATTGAGGATAAGAGCTAACTTCTCCGATCAAGAACTTGGATCACCACGTCTCCGATGGTAAGCTTTCGAAGCTTTCCCTCTTTACGTCCAATTTTTCGGCGAAGCTCTGTTTGAGCTCATTTCAGACCCAAATCCTGTAATTCAAAGTGCAATTGAATTTTAGAGAAGTGTAGAAACTAATTCATATTGTAAATTTGAGAAAATAACCCCAATTGAATGGCCAATTTGAAGAAATCAAATTCAGACAGTAGAGATGGGTGGAAATTGGGGATTTTGAAAAATTGAGGGACCTCCATGCACTTTCTCAAAATTGAAGGTCAATTGGCAATGAAAAAGAGGTTGGAGGACCAATTGGTCATTTTTCGAAAGAATTGGGGTCAATTGGCTATTATTGTAAAGTAGGGGCAAAATTGTAATTTGAGAAAAATTGGGGGCTGAATTGGAAATTTGGAAAACATGAGCCCCGTTCAAAATTTTAAGTAAATTAAGGACCTAAGGAGGACATTGGAAGCCCTTGGGACTTGTTTTGGGAAAATTTAACACTAGGGATGTAAACCTCGTCCCTTATAGATGAGAAAAACTTGAAAAGAACCGGTCAACACAAGAGAGAAAATGAACCGGTTCATGAACCGTAACCGATAGAGAAAGGGCAAAATGAGAAATTGACAAACCCCAAGTGACTCAAATAGTCATAAAAATCAAGGAAAAGGACTTTGGGATGAATTGGAAGAGAAAAATAGACCGATTTGAACCGATTGCTAAATTTATTTTTATAGGTGGCTTAAAATATTCAAATTGGGTAATTGAAGCCATCGTTGGATAGAGAATCAATTTAGATTAATTTAGAAATTTTTAATTTTGAGTAAATCGGTTGAATCGGGCCTGAACCGACTGATTTAAGCATCGAACTTGGTCGAACTGGTCTGATTCGGAACAGTGTCGTCTTCGTCCTTCAGATGACGACCTTGTTCATTCAATGTATGAATGAATAGTGTTGAAAAAGAGAAAACACCTCCATTTAGGGCGTTTCAGGTCATGAATGAGCTTGACCAAGATGCTAAACGGTCGAGGAGAGAGTCTCTGAGCTCTCTATATAAAGAGCTCCTCTCCATTCATCCTCCTCACACCTGAAATCTACATTCTCTCTCAACTGCTCCATTTTCCATCGAAGCTCGAACCAGAGCTCCGATCCTCAGTAGGCGATGCTGGGTTCTTTGGATTTTGAGGGAAGTCAACTACCTCATAGCAAATTCCGTTCGACCCGATGACCGCCTGAGAAGTGCCAACGGAATCAAACAGTGAAGCATCTTTGAAGGACTGAAGTTGCCTTATTTCGGCCGAACTAAAATCGGCTAAATTTAGCCCCCTCCGGTCAAACCAAGCCCTCCCAATAGCCTCACAGCCCTCATACAACCTCAAATGAGCTAAAAGGTAAGCTAATCGACCTGCCATCTGACATTTTTGATCGGCATTAGAGAGAGAAACTGTGAAAACTCCATCGACAAAATTCTTCCTTGATTTGAAATGAATTATAGAATTTCTTAATCCTAGGAGTAACCTTAGGACGAGAGCTACCTACCATATAGAGAGCTTGGACAGCCGCACCTTCGACGGTAAGCTTTCTTTCTCTATGCATAGTTTTTTGGCAAAATTCTATTTAACCTTGTTTCGGCCTTAATTCATGTGATTCAAAGCTCAATTGAATCGTATGGAAGTGTAGGAACTGATTTACACCTTCAATTGAAGCACCCCGATTGAATGGTCAATTTGATGAAATCATATTCGACCAGTTTGAAAGGGGAAAATTGGGGATTTCGTGAAATTGAGACACTTTTTTGCAATTTCCAATAATTGTGGGCCAAATGGCCAAAAAAAAAGATTTTGGAGCATCAATTGGTCAATTTTTGAAATAATTAGGGTCAAATTGCCATTTTTGGAAAGTAGGGGCAAAATGGTAATTTTTAAAAAGTTTGCGACCAAATTGGAAATTTGGAAAACTTGAGCCCCTTAGACAATTTTGAGTAAATTGAGGACCCAAAGTGAATTTTTGGAAGTATCGGAACTCAATTTGGGGAAACGTTAGCATTAGGGACCCAAAGCCAAGGAAAATGGACTTTAGGGACCTAAGTGCAATTAATTGACAAATGTGTAGCCTAGTCGTTCATACGTGAGAAACGAAGGCTGTTCTATCAAATTTTAATAGATAAGGATGTCTAAATTATGTAGGAACACGATGGACTAGAATGCCAGCAAGGATAAGCAAGCGTAGAGGGTGAGTGGGCTTGTTCACATCCTACTCGGTAGGGATGATAAGCACTTTAGAAAAGAAAAACCACTAATATGTGGGATTTTAACATCACAACCGGTTGGAGTGGTGTGCGAACTAAGCTAAAAACTACTTACTAGTTGTAAGTAGAGGAAATCATACTAGGTAGGTATGATGGACTTCCTTGAAGGAAGGAAAAACCTGATTGCCAGTTGTAAGTGGAGATGTCATCACACCCGGTTGGTGTGATGAAGTGAATATCATGTTTGTCAGAAGTGTTCTCCCCTGACTATGTGCCAATGCTTAAACTTTTTGGGAGACCTTCTTGACGGGAGCTAGATTAGCTTAGATAGGCCGAAGGCCTCGATTTTTGAACTTATGGGGCTAAATGCCCAGTTTTGGAAAATCACATGCTGGAAACCCCGCCCTTTTGTGTTAAGGGAAACTGGGAAAAGAACCGGTCAAACCGAGTAAGAAAACCAAACCAGTTCAGAAACCCGATCATTTGGGAGTGGAGAATTTGGAAATTTACAACTCCCGGGTGATCAAAATAGTTCATGAAACCTTGGAAAAGAATCTTAGGACAAATTGGAAGAGAAAAACCAGTCCGATTTAGATGAACCAGATCCAACTACATTTAATTAGTTTATGAATCGAGTCGGTTCATGAACCAGAACCGATAGAGAAAGGGCAAACCGGGAAATTTATGGATCCTGAGTGACCCAAAGAGTCCTAAAAGTCATGGAAATGGACTTGGGAATGAATTGGAGATGAAAACCAAACCAGTTCAGGTGAACCATATCCAATCCAGATTTAACTGGTTTGGACTTGTAAACCCCGCACTTTTGAGTTAATGAAAACCGAGAAAAGAACCGGTCAAACCAAGTAAGAAAACCGAGCTGATTTACATTTGAGAACACGCAATATGGAAATTTACAACTTTCGGGTGATACAAAGGGTTTATTAAACGTTGAAAAAGAAATTTAAGAAAATTTAGAAGATAAAAACCAAATTGGTTTAGGTGAACAAGATTCCATAAGAACATTGAAGTTAAGCGTGCTTACCCAAGAGTAGTGTGAGGATGGGTGACCTCTTGGGAATATGAATTTTTTTGTAACCCGAAATTCGGTCAAACATTTTTATGTACGCCTTATCATAAATAACCATAAATTAATATATATTTAATTATTATAATTAATACCAATAATTTAATACCTAAATTAAATTATTGGAATTAATACAAATAATTTAATACCAAAATTAAATTATTGAAATTAATACCAAAATTAAATTATTGGAATTAATACTAATAATTTATGGCAATATTAATACTATTAATAAATCTCACCCATTTAATACACGGGTTTTACGCCTATATAAAGAGGTCATCCCCATTCATTCTCCTCACACCTGAACGCTTCTCTCTCTCTCTACTGCTCCATTTCCCGGTGAAGCTCGAACTAGAGTTTCGACTTGAACAAAGGTCGGGCTCTTTAGAACCGGTGAGAAGACAGCTATTTGATAGCAAACTCTAGTCAATCCGAGAATCGTTGGAGAAGCGCCGACATGATGGAATAGTGAAGCAACTCCGACGAACCGAAGCTGCCCTATTTCGGCCAAGCTGAAATCGGCCATTTCAAGCCCTCCTCAGGCCAAACCAAGCCCTCCCAACACTTCCTCAGCCTTTCTATGACCGAATTAGGACCGAAAGGTAAGCCAATTCGGCTCCCCTTTACAATTTTCAATCGGTGCTAGAGAGAGAGTCGACCGAATTTCAATGACGAAATTCTAATCCAATTCTGCATCAATTGATGCAATTCTTGATTCTAGGATGAACCTAAGGACGAGACCTATATGCCCAGATCGAAAGCTCGGACCGTCGTGCCTTCACCGGTGAGTAATGTAGGTTTAAAGGATGCCTTAATCTTTACGGATTATAATAAGGAGAAACCCTTTAATAAATAGGGAGAGTGGCGGGTTGTTCACAGGGATCCGACCAAATTGGGTCGGGGCGTGATAGGACTGGTTTGAACCACTATTGAACCAGATTCTAAATTCATTTTTCTAGGTGGCTTAAAAATTCAAATTTGAGATTTGAGGCCACCATTGAATAGAAAATGAATTTAGAAATTTTTAGATTTGAAAAACTCAGTCAAATTAGGGGTAAACCAGTCGGTTTAATCTTTGAACTCAGTTCGGACCGGTCCAGTCCGGTATGGAACAGTGCCATCTTCTTCCTTCAGATGACAACACTGTTCACTCGCCGGAAAATTGCGCAGCGCCGGTGAAGCTGAAAAGTTTCCTGCCAGGGAGTTTCAGACAATGAATGACCTCCATTATGGCACCAATCGGACGACCAAGAAGTCCTCGAGCTTCCTATATAAAGACCCCCTCCCCATTCATCCTCTCCACACCTAAAAACTCCATTCTCTCTCAACTGCTCCATTTTCCAGTGAAGCTCAAATCGGAGCTCCGAATTGGGCATTTTTATGAGCCAAAAAGGCGACGTTGAGTTCTTTAGAACCAGGGAGAAGTCAGCTACATGCATATAGTCACCATTTGCTCTAAGGGTCGCCGGAGAAGCGTTGGCGTGATGGAACAGTGAAGCAGCTCTGACAGACCGAAGCTGTCCTATTCCGGCCGAGCTGAAATTGGCCAATTTGAGCCTTCCTTAGGCCAAACGAAGCCCTCACACGAATAAATTAGGACTAAAAGGTAAGCCAATTTGGCTCCCCTCTGCAATTTCCGACCGGTGCTAGAGAGAGAACTGACAGAATTTCGATGATGAAATTCTAACTCAATTCGACATCAATTGATACAATTCTTGATTCTAGGATGAACCTTAGGATGAGAACTATTTGCCCAAATAGAAAGCTTAGACCGTTGCGCCATCATTGGTGAGAAATCAAAGCTTTCTATCTCTACAGTCTATTTTCCGGCGAAGCTCCTTTTTTTTTTTTACGTCATTTCGGTTTCAAAACTTGCGATTCAAAGTGCTATTGAATTGTTTGAAGATGTAGGATCTCAATTTTAACTTCAATTTCAACAATTTGATGTGTTTGATTGGTCAGTTTAATGAAATCAAATTCAGCTGTGTTAAGGGGTTTAAATTGGGGAAAGTTGGGGATTTTCAAAAATTCGGAGGACCAAGATGCAATTTTATAAAATTGAGGGTCAATTGGGCATGATAAAAATATTTGAGGGCCAATTGAGGGATTTTATAATTTTTGGGGGTAAAACTTACCATTTTGTAAAAGAAGGGCAAACAGATAATTTTGGAAAAGTTGGGGGACCAAAGTTGAAAATTTGGGAAATTAAACCTCTTTTTGTGAAATTGAATAAATTGAGTTCCCAAGGGGAATTTAAAAAGTTTTGGGACTCAATTTGAGGAAAAATCGGCATTAGGGACTTGAAGTTAAAGAAAAATCACTTTAGGGACCTAATTACAAATAAATAAAAGTTTAGTTTTCTCATTCATTTGTAATGAATGAAGGCTATTAGGCCGAGAGATAATGATCCGAGATATTCATATCATGTAGGAACACGAGGTACCGGGAATGCTAGTAAGGACAAGCTCGCGTGAATACAAAGAACCGGTCTAGTGGAATTCACTGCATTAACAGGTGAGTGGGCTTACTAATGTCATTTTCGGTAGGGATGATGAACACAATTTAAAGTTAAAAACCACTTACCGATGGTGAGTGGGATTTTATATCATACCCGATTAGGAATGATAAGTACCTTGAAATGAAAACCCACTATTTAGTGGTATTTTAAACATCACAGCTTAAAGAAGTGATGTGAAAATGACGTGGAAAAGCTACTTACAGATTGTAAGTATATCATACACAGTTGGTATGATGAAACTTTCTCGGAGGATGTGGAAAACCCATTCTCGGTTATGAGCGGAGATATCCTCATACTCGGTTGGTATGATGGATAGTTGAAAATTTATTTTGTCGGAAGTGCTCTCCTCTGACTGTGTGCCAATGCTTAAATGATTTGGGAGACTTTCTTGACGGGAGCTTGAATAGCTCTTACAGGCCGGGGCCCTCGGTTTTGAAACTTGGGAGCTACAATGCCCGATTTTGAAAATCTCGAATAGTAGGAGCTCGTAAACAAACATGATATATGTGCCATAAAACTTTAATAAATGAATTGTTTGGCCATGGTACCAAGATAGGACTGACATACTCAGTCAACTACCGGTAGTGCGACATGACAGGTCAATGGACTAGTCAAGACAAACAGTTACAGGTTGAGTTGAGGGTCGGAGCTGTTGGACCAGTGGCACCATAGATTATAGGGCACCATCAAGATGCCCAAGAGGGGTAGTGATGCGTTCTAAGGGCCTTGGACGACTTGGTGGGTATAAGGGCAGTTCGTTGTACTAGGTGACCATGTGAAATTTGGAGTAGCATCAAGCTCATGAGACCGGGGTGGGGGACGAGATGAGGTCTTTGTCCTCACCCAAACATGGAGAATTGATTGAGGGATTGAGGGTCGAATGTCGCACACATCCACTTATTCTCAGGGTAGAAGTGGATGTGCTTCTATCTAGGTAGCCGGTAAAGTCGCTTCGACGCCACAAGTGGGTTCAGTGGACATACTGGCTTGCGAATGTGTGTTTGACCTTCATGATGAAGGATGTGTATTGGGTGATGACACACCGTGATTAATAAGAAATGTTGGTAAAAACTGAGATTTGAAATGAAAGGATTTTTGAAAGAAAGGAGTCTAGTACACTCCAATATAATTCTTTTTATTCTAAAAGTTAAAAATTTTGAAAGTTATTCACTGAGTCGTTGTACTTACTCCCTACCTTATATCCCTTTCAGGAAATTCCAAAAAGTTTACCCTTAAAAACCATCAACTAAGACACCTGTGAGACTGGTATGATAAATTTAACATATTTTACAGTTTTGATTTATGTTATTCTAGGAAAATGTGCAGGTTTGAAGGACGCCTTACTCTTTACGGTTTATAATAAGGGGAAACTCTTTACGAGAGAGTGGCGGGTTGATCACGGGGATTCGACCAAACTGGGTCGGTGCGTGATAACTTGAGTGGTATTAGAGTCTGTTTCCTCGAATACATAATCAAGACTATAAAATATAGTAACTAATAGGATTGATCTTAAAATTTTCAGATGGCTCCTAGGAGAGTAACCAAGAAAACTAGGAATGACTATATTCAATACCAAACCAAACCGGTTCAGGTGAACTAGATCTAAACCAGAATGAATCAGTTTGGACCGATTTGAACCACTATTAAATCAGATTCTAAATTCATTTTTCTAGGTGGCTTAAATATTCAAATTTGAGATTTGAGGTCATCATTGGGTAGAAATTTTATATTTGAAAAACTCGGTCGAATGGGGGGGGGGGTGAACTGATCGGTTTAAGCTTTGAACCCAGTTTGTACCGGTCCAGTTCGGTTCAGAACAATGTTATCTTCTTTCTTCTGATGACAACATTGTTCACTCGCCGGAAAATTACGCAGAGCTGGTGAAGCTAAAAAGTATTTTTCTAGAGAGTTTCAGACAATAAATGACTGCCATTAAGGTGCCAATCGGACGACCATGTAGTCCTCGAGCTTCCTATATAAAGACCCCCTCCCCATTTATCCTTTCCACACCTAAAACTCCGTTCTCTCTCAACTGCTCCATTTTTTGGTGATGCTCAAACTAGAGCTTTGACTTGGGCACTTTTCTAAGCAAAACAAGGTGAGGTCGGGTTTTTTAGAACCAGGGAGTAGTCAGTTACATGCCTATAGTCTCCATTTGCTCCGAGGGTCGCAAGATGGAATTGTTAAGCGACTCTGGCGGACTGAAGCTGCCCTATTTTGGCCGAGCTGAAATTAACCAATTCGAGCTCTCCTCAAGCCAAACAAGCCCTTCCAACACTTCCTCAGCCCTCCCACGGCCGAATTAGGACTAAAAGGTAAGCCAATTCGGTCTCCCTCTACAATTTCCGACCGGTGCTAGAGAGAGAACTAATAGAATTTTGATGATGAAATTCTAATTTAATCCGGCACTAATTGATGCAATTCTTGATTCTAGAATGAACCTCAGGACAAGAGTTATCTGCCTAGATAGAAAGCTTAGACCGTCGTGCCTTCACCAGTGAGAAATCGAAGCTTTCACTCTCTACAGTCTGTTTTCCGGTGAAGCTCTGTTTGAGCTCATTCCGGCGTCAAAACTTGCTATTCAAAGTGCTATTGAATCGTATGAAGATGTAGGATCTCAATTTTAACTTCAATTTCAACAATTAGATGTGTTTGATCAATCAATTTGATGAAATCAAATTCGGCTGTGTTAAGGAGTTGAAATTGGGGAAAATTAGGGATTTTCGAAAATTCGAAGGACCCAGATGCAATTTTATAAAATTGAGGGTCAATTGGGCATGATAAAAATGTTAGAGGGCTAATTGAGGGATTTTAGAATTTTTGGGGTAAAACTTACCATTTTTTAACTGAAGGGCAAAATGGTAATTTTGGAAAAGTTGGGGGACCAATTAGAAATTTGGGAAATTAAATCCCTTTTTGTGAAATTGAATAAATTGAGTTCCCATGGGGAATTTTAAAAGTTTTGGGACTCAATTTAAGGAAGAACCGACATTAGGGACTTAAAGAAAAATAACTTTAGGGTTCTAATTACAAATAAATAAAAATATGATTTTTTTATTCATTGGGAATGAATGAAGGCTATTAGGCTAAGGGATAATGAACAGAGATGTTCATATTGTGTAGGAACATGGGATATTAGGAATGCCACCAAGGACAAGCTTGCGTGAATATAAAGAACCGGTTTAGTGGAATTCACCGCATTAATGGGTGAGTGGGCTTACTAACGTCATACCCGGTTGGGATGATGAACACAGTTTAATGTTAAATACCACTTACCAGTGGTGAGTGGGATTTTATATCATACCCGGTTGGGAATGATAAGTACCTAGAAATGAAAACCAACTATTTAGTGGTATTTTAAACATCATAACTTAAAGAAGTGATGTGAAAATGACGTGGAAAAACTACTTATAGATTGTAAGTAGATCATACCCAGTTGGTATGATTAAACTTTCTCGTAGGAAGTGGAAAACCTGTTCATCGGTTATGAGCGGAGATATCCTCATACTTAGTTGGTATGATGGATAGTTGAAAATTTATTTTGTCGGAAGTGCTCTCTCCTAACTGTGTGCCAATGCTTAAACGATTTGGGAGACCTTCTTGAAGGGAGCTCGAATAGCTCTTATAGGCCAGGGCCTCGGTTTTGAAACTTGGGGGCTACTATGCTCGGTTTTGAAAGTCTCAAACAATGGGCCAAAGGCCAGTGGGCACGAGTAGGAGCTCGTAAACAAACATGAGATATGTGCCATAAAACTTTAATAAATGAATTGTTTGGCCATGGTACTAAGACAAGACTGACAAACTCAATCAACTATTGGCAGTGCGGGTTATCAGGCATGATAAGAAAATACTGATTGTGCATGCACTATGCTTATCAGACCATCAAGACCCCGAGAGGGGTTGTGATGTGTCCTAAGGGCCCTGGACGACCTGATGGGTATAAGGGTAGTTCATCGTACTAGGTGACCATGCAAAATTTGGAGTAGCATCAAGTGCATGAGACTGGGGTGGGGACGGGATGAGGTCTCTATCTTCATACAGACATGGAGAAATGATTTCAGGATTGAGGGTCAGTTGTCACGCACATCTACTCATTCTCAGGGTAGAAGTGGACATGATTCTATCTAGGTGGCCGGTAAAGTCTAGAACAAAATAAAAAGTGCATGATCCCGCGAATTCCTTCTGAATAAATTAAGTTAATTAATAAATTAATAAATCATATTTAAGAACCATAGCTTTTCGTGATTCATTGGTAAATACATTTTGATTCTCTATTAACCAATAATGTGGGACCGTTAATATGGTTAAAGCTAAAGAAAGCAGTTGAAGTCCAAACAAACGTAGCAATGTAGCATGGTATTATTTCTACTACATATGTTAAATATATGTTAAATTAGTTAATTTAATGCAGAAATGGTTTCAAAACGAATAGTTTCAATTTTTTTTAGATATAGAACACTCATGTCGATAAAATTATTTGAAACATTTATTATTCGAAACAATAAAAAGAGTAATCTTTTTTTATCTAGTGCTGAATCGGCGACCTATGTAATGTATAAAGTAAGAAGAATTCTTTGGATTTGAAAAAAAAAACTTTGCCGACAATTCTATATTTTTTGTTTGGTCAGAAGAGTCCTCAAAATATTCCTGGATTAGGGATCAATTTGGATATTTTTCTTTTTAAATAGGAATAGAGGAAAGAGGATAGGCTCATTGCATTACATTAAAAAAATGATATGGAAATTTGACAGTAGAAGTAAGACCAATATCCGGATCTTTGGAAAACATGAGCCCCTTAAACAATTTTGAGTAAATTGAGGACCCAAAGTGAATTTTTGGAAGTATCAAGACTTAATTTGGAGAAAAGTTAGCATTAGGGACCTAAAGTCAAGGAAAATGGACTTTAGGGACTTAGTACAATTAATTGACAAATTTGAAACTAGTCGTTCATACATGAGAAACGAAGGCTGTTATGCCAAATTTTAATAGATAAGGATGTTAATCGATGGACCGACCTAGAAAAACAGGTGCAGGTCAGGGCCGTTGGACTAGTGGCATCAAAGATAAATGGCTATGTGGAAAAAAAACTATTGTTTATGCATGCACTTGAGGTACAGGACCAGTAAGATGCCCAAGAGGGGTAGTGATGCATCCTAAGGGCTATTGGACGACATGATGGAGATAAGGGCCGTTTGTCGTGCTAACAGTCAGGAAGCTCGGTGTAGCTTCTTGTGCATGAGACCGGGGTGGGGTTGGGATGAGATCTCTATCCTCGTACGAACACGAAGTTGATTTTAGTTTTGAGGTTCGGATGTCGTGAACATTCACTTAGACCCAAGGTAGAAGTGGACGAGCTTCTATCTTGGTGGTTGGTAAAGATGCTTCAAGCCACAAGTGGGTGCAATGGACGGGCTGCCTGCGAATGTGTGTTCCCTTCCTAATGAAGGGCGTGTGTTGACTGTTAAACACACCTAATGTGGAAAATGAGGAAAAAAGGTTTTTAAAGCTGGAATTTGAGGAAAGATCATTATTAAAGGAAATAAGAATTTTTTGCACATTTTGATTAAAACTATATGTTTGAAAATTCACTTCCAACCCCCACTCACTGAGTTATAGAAACTCACCCCTCTTTCATATCCCTTTTCAGGAGTAGAGAAACTATTACTAAAGAAAACACCAGGATCTACCCTTTGTGAGATATGCTTAAAATTTCTTTTAAGCTTGCATTTTTATTGATTTATGTTATTCTAGGGAATAAGGTTTAATTTACGCCTGGCTCCTCTTGAATAAATAAAGGGGGAAACCCCTCTTAAACCAAGGGAGAGACAGGTTGATCACGGAGATCCGACCAAATCGGGTCGGGGCGTGACAAGGGACCTAAAGTCAAAAAGTATGAACTTTAGGGACCTAAGTGCAGTAAACAAAAAATTTGTGCTTAGTAGCCAATACTGAAAAGCTAGAAAGCTTTTATGCCAAACCATAATGTATAAGAGTAATCAAACCATGTAGGGACTCTTGAGACTAGAATGCAAACAAGGGTGCTAGATGAACTTTAGGGACCTAAGTGCAATAAACAAAAAATTTGTGCTTAGTAGCCAATACTGAAAAGCTAGAAAGCTTTTACGCCAAATCATAATGTATAAGAGTAGTCAAACCATGTAGGGACTCTTGAGACTAGAACGCGAACAAGGGTGCCAGACTCAGACTAAAAAAATTGGCTGGGAACGAACGCGTCATAGTCACTGGGTGAGTGGGAATTTTATGCATAATACTAGTTGATATGATGAGCACCCTTTAACTTGAAAGACCACTGTGAGTGGGCTTAAATACACTTCATACACGGTTGGGATTATGAATACATTTTTAAAGTTAAAAACCTACTTACATGTTGTGAGTGGGACAATTTAAATGTACTACCCGGTTGGGGTGATGAACACCTTTATTAAGTGAAAACCAACTTACCGATTGGGGTGATGAACACCTTTATTAACTGAAAACCAACTTACCGGTTGTAAGTAGGACTTTTTATACATCATACCCAATGGGGATGATGGACACTTTTAAGAACGGAAACACCTACTTACCGGTTGTAAGCAGACCTACCTCTACCATCACACCCGTTTGGTATGATGAGTACCTTAAAGGAGATTTTGTCAGAAGTGTTCTCCCTTGATTGTGTGCCATTGCATAAACCATTTGGGAGACCTTCTTGTCGAGAACTAAAATAGCTCTAATGGGCCAGGGGCCTCAAATTTTAACTCATAGTGCTCAAGGCCAATTTTTGAAAAACAAGTGTTGTAGGCCCAGGGCCAGTGGGCATGGGCAGAAGCCTGTAAACAAACATGAATAGGATGAACCAAGAAAGCTCTTATTTAAATGGAAATAAATTGTGTGATTCTCCATGGTACCAAGTAAGGACTGACAATGCTCGATGGGCTAGCGATAGTGCATTAGGGCCAGGTCGACAGATCGGACAAACAAACAGCTGTATGCCAGGTTGAGTGTTGCGACCATTGGATCATTGGCACTAACTAAAATGGCTAAATTATGAAAACTATTGTTTGTGCATGCAGTTATGGATTCGAGTCCATCAAGATGTCCAAGGGGGTAGTGATGGGTTCCAAGGGCTACTGGACGACATGGTGGAGATAAGGGTAGTTTGTTGGTCTAGTTAGTCATGAAGCTCTAGGAGCTTCTTCCGCATTGAGACCAGGGAGGGTGTGAGATGAGGTCTCATCCTCATATGGACACGAAGTACTTGCAGGTCTGAGGGTCAGACATTTGAGTCATCTACTCAGACTTAGGGTAGAAGTTAGGGACTTCTATTATGGTGGACAGTAAAGATGCTCTGATCCACAAGTGGGTGTAGTGGGCATGCTGCACCGACAAACGTGTGTACACATTATGGTAAAGGGCATGTGTTTGTTTGCTAAATGCCTCATGAGGCAAGTGGATGTGCTAAAATGGCTAGACACACCAAGGCTTCTAAGAAAGATTTGTCAAAAGGGTTTTAATAAACTAAGTAATTTTTTTAAATTCAATCTTAAGACCCGTTCACTGAGTTGTAGAAACTCACCCCTTCCTTTTATCCCTTTTTCAAGAAAAAAAGGAGATCAAACCGAGAAAGCTCAAGAAGATGAATTATAAGTCAGGTATGCTTAAAGTTCTTTTAAGCTTGCTTTAGTTTTGATTAATGCTATTCTAGGGAACAAGATCAAAAGTTATGTCTGGCTTCTCTTGTCTAAGATAAGGGGAAACCTTACTTAAATCGAGGGAATGGCAGGTTGCTCACGGGGATCTGACCAAACTAGGTCAGGGTGTGACAATATTTAACTTTTGTGGGGTCTTCCTAATGGGCAAAATGAAGTTTTGGGCTGATTGGGAAGTTTGGTGAAGTTTGGAGGACCAGTTTTGCCTATTGGGAAAGGTTTAGGGACCTTTTTTTGCAATAAAGGCAATGTTGTGGACTAAAGTGCAAATATGAGCATTTGCTTGGCCAAATGGAGACTTTTGGTAGTCCAAGGACATAACTTAATTAAAAGGATTTTAGGGACCAATGTGAGAGATTTGTGGACAAATGAAACCTAAAACCTAAGTCCACAAGTAGAGGGGCAAAATTATAATTTTGCCAAAACATAAGGGCCTTTTGGCAATTTAAGAGAAATAAGGCATGGAATTTATTTCAAATGCCAATGGGGACCTAAACAGGACCCATGGAAACTTTTGGGACCCAATTGAAAGACTTGAGAAAGTCTAAGGCCCGAAAGGAGAGTATCTCCAAACTCTAGGGATCGTAGGAAGAATGTGGTCGGGGAAAGTTATAACTGGTCAATAGAAAGACTAACCATGGTCTGCCATACCTTGCATGAATGCAAGGAGCATTTACATAGAGTTTATAGAAGGATTCCTAGCACCCCATGGAATGAGCAAGTTCTGTGAATTAGGTGGGTGGGTTTTGTTTGACGGCACGTCCTATTGGATTGACCAAGATTCTTAAATTTGCTTTCTTGTGTGACTTACATGTTTACGTAGCAAGTTGAAACTTGAAAACTCATATAAGAAGTGTGAATCAATAATAGCATGTCTACTAAATCAAATACAATTTTAAAAGTATGAGTAAGAACCAGGCTTAAGGACTGGGTATGAAATAAATACTAGTTTTGAGATATTGAGGGAAAAACATTTTGGCTTAGTGCCATTGTGTGAATTTGGAAGAGGATCGATGAGGGTCAAGCTCCTAGTGTTTGTGCATACATCATTTAAGGGGAGATAACCAGTGAGGGTACGAACTCTCGATGTTTATCCATGTTTTAACATTTTGATTGTTGTGTGCATCCTTGTGTGCAAATTAATGGGGAGTTGAGCATGTGTGGCACCGAGCTCCCGGTAATGTAATGCATGTAGCACTGCTATGAGAAATGGCCATGAGTGTCACAATTATGACCTGGAGTCATGTTTGTTATTTTGAATACCAGCTTTGGGGATTAGGAGTGACCGATGGATGCCTTCGTGTTTGTATCGTCACTCACGAGGAAAATGGAAAGGAGATTGAGGAGTGCACAATGAAATCTTCCATGTTTCCTAGGACACCTAGAATATGTACGGGTACCATCCCATTACACCACTATAACGGGTAGTTGGCAGAGATGAGTTATATGTGTAGGGGCCATGGGTTGGTGAGAAGCAGATTATGCGGCCATGACCCAAGTGCTGTGACACCAGCTGTGAGTACGGAGAAGGTTCACAACCCCCATACTCTAATTCCTTGTTCGGTGCCATCTCGATATGGCGGTAATAAACCATGGGGCTCGTAGTGGTGATGCGAGCATTAGGAGTAGTTCTTACTACTAGGAGGTTTATGGGAAAGGTGTGGGTTATAAGCCATGTAGTGGCACGACGTTAGTATCCCTCTCACTGAGTTGTTAGCTTATCCCTCCCCTAAAAATATGTGCATATAAGTTATAGAACCATATGGTTTGAAGAAGTGAGAAGGTTAGGACTGAGACGACCATATATGAGGTTGGAACACCTCTCATTTAGGAAGGTTGGAGTTCCCTATCCTATCATGTTACTATTGTTCTCGTGATTTTTGAATAAGCATTTAAAAAATTTTCCCATGGGGGAATTTAATATAAAAATTTCAAAATTTTCGTTGTGTTTTGACTTATTATACAATTTTGAGCCTTAGTTCTGTAAGCGTTACCTTGGTGATGGTACCTGCCTTTGTAACATCGGAGGGATTGGCGGGGTTGCACGGTACTCTGACCGAGCAAAATCAGGTTGGGGCATGACATGTTTTATCTATTTAGATTAAATTCATCGGCTTGTATCTAACAAGCTAATAATGTCCCTTCCTACCTAGAAGGACTTTACACATATTTTATTTGTTTAACGTTTTAATCCATAGGTTTGTAATAGATAAATAATTAGCATGTCAAACACCATTTTCATCATAAAAGGGATCACACATTTGTAGAACACAATTTCATCTGTTCCACTTGTGGTCCAGAGTGCCTTTACCAACCACCCTAGTACGAGGCTATGACCTCGACCTTTCGTTTGTGTGATCACTGTAACCAAACCCCCAAACATATCAATTTAGTTGTCCACCATAGAGGGACTAGACTTTTCACCTTCGTCAAGTCTAATGCGCATAGAACTCCCAAGGCCCTTGACATACTAGTCTAGCGAGAGCTTTCCGTGTACTAATCTTGCTAACCAACAATACTCCAAACCATAACTACCCCATAACGGGCGTCTTGTTGACATCTTTATGATCATACACATGTAATAGTCTTACTTTAAGACCTTTGTATTTGCACTATCAACCCTAACGGGTGAGATCCATCACCAGCTCAATAGCCTTTACTGGCATGATCCATTTCACATAATCTAAACATGTTTTAGTATATTAAATTGTTCAAGATACCATTAAGGTTATTTATAGGGCAAGACCTGTTTCCATTAGCCTTGGGTCCACTTCTCAAGTTATAAAATATACGACCTTGAGCCCACCTTTTTTATGAAAAGTTTGACTTTGGCCCACTTTCACAAAACTATATATAACCAACTCTTATCGACTGTGAGCTCTACCCATATCCTACATTGATAGCTGGAATTAGATCATTCCCTTGAAGTGTGTTCACACATCATTCATGGGAAATCTTATAATCAAAATTCATGCTTACTTTAGAAATATATCTCAAAAATAGTTTTTAAATGTTTCACACAATCATGGTATTATATTTCTAGAAAAAGGGTTTAAAATAATTATGCTGTTCATTTTGCAAGTAATAAGACATCTCCGACCCAACCCACTCGATGCTAGAATGCCACTCACACATATTTCGGGACATGTTTGTCTCGGGATTTTCGAATGAGCAAGTGATCATGCCCTATAATAAATTGGGCAATTAAGTCCTAAAGCATAAGGTAATTACACTTAAGATCCTCAACTTTTTTTAATTGCAATTAGGCCCTTATGTTATACCTTATTTCTAATTAGGTCACTAAGATTATTAAATCTCTCATTTGGGTCCCTACTTTCTCCTTATTTTCAATTGGGTACTTGATTTCTCACAATTTGCAGTTTTGTCCCCAACTTTTAAAAAATTGCAATTTAGTCACCAAGCTTTCAAAAATTTTAATTTAGTCCTCCAACTTTGATTATCACAAAAATACATTATGAACTTTCCCAATTAAGCATTAACATGATGTTAATCGTCTTCCCTATGTCCTCACGATCATTCCAAGTTTTGATTTGCTCGATTTGGCTTAGAAATGACCCTAAATGGATCTTCACCATAAAATATTTCTAGAGAGAGAAAGTTTCAATTACTTATCGGCAAGGACTTGGTGGTCAAAGTTCGCAGTATAAGAAAATAGCTCTCCTTCTCAAGATCCTCCCTTGATCAAATGACACTTTAGTTGGTGGCCTAGGTTGTGCAAATTTCATTGGGTATGCTTTTGTTAAAAATGGACTATAAATAGTAAATTCCGGTGAATGTCAACCGTGGGAACTTACCATAGTTGTGTAAGAAAGATGTTTGTGCTAGTGGGAAAGATCTAGGATGCTTGGCTCAGCTGTGAGTGGCTCGTGTGCAACTCAAATTGAGTTTAAATATTCTAGGTGCAGTTGGTTGATGGAGACGCGGTACTCTACAAACTTGCTAACGCTTCTCCGATGATCATCGAGCTAAACTTATTATGTACTCGGGTAGATGAATTCTTCAAGAATCCAGGGAACCTAAATTCACCTGAATCTAGGGAAACTTAGTATCCATAGCCCAAGTGAGAGCTCTAGTTTGTAGGTGATTGAAAATGGAGTTGTTTGGGTTCTCTGAACTTTTGTGTGGAGAGGATGAATGAAGTAGAGCTCTTTGTATAAGATGTTGGGGAATAAATGGTTCTATTTGTTCCACCGTCGGCCATTAACTCCCTAATTTAATGCCTCATCGAAGTAGTTTACTGCTCACCAGAGTTATGACACTCTCTCTCTCTCTTTCCTTTTTGTTCCTCTCTTTAGAGGTTGAAGATGACATTGTGCACACGCGAGCTTCTCACATGCAAGATGCCATGTGGCGCACAACGATTGGCTAGAGTTGCTGACACAAAATCCCAGTCACCATCCAGGTCACCCGTTAACCCGTTGCCTCAACACGTGGTGACCTCCCATTGGTCTCTCTATCCGACGTGCCAGTTGACTATATCTAATCATCAGATGATTGTTAAGACTTTGCCACATGACGTTCTTTGATTGGTTGATTTAAATAAGTTAGATTTCCAATGTGACACATTGTTCCCTTGCCATGTGTCTTCTAAGGATTATTGTGACCATTCGACATGGCTTTGCCAAGTGTCAATCTCTAATTTGTTGGTCCTTCCTAGTCGGCCTTGTTGGCTACTAACCTGGCACAATTTCCACAAGTCACCCTGTCATTGGTTAGTCTGGTTGACAATAATTTCTTTCAATTGATTGTTGACTAAGAACACATGTTATGTTCCTATTTGTTAATTCCTGATGACATGGATTTTCTTTAGTTTTCCATTGACAAGGGTCACGTGTCACGTTATGATAGGTCAGCACTTCCAGACGCTAACCTAGCGGCAGATGGGTTGCGCTTCGCCACATTCGTGTGTTGATCTAACAGACAGTTCGTTGACTCGACTGGACCATTGACTGGCTTTATTGGATCGGGTTCGGTGACCCAAAATAAAAAATTGGCATGTTCATGCCCGATTCAAACATTTTTCTAAAAATTAAAATTTGAAAAAATTTGAATAAATTCATTTTATATCTAGTGGTGACATCAATTTACTAATTTACCATTTTGGATCACCTCAAATATTGGTTCTTCTTACTTCAATCCGATTTGGTCTCGGTTCGCCCTGAATCGACCCTATTCTCACTACCAATTTGCAATTAGATTCTTTTTCTTGATTTTTGGAAATTCAATTATCACATGGAATCTCTTCAAATCCCATATTGATTTCTCTTCACAATTTCCTTTCACTTTGAACAATGTTTTTCTTTTCTAAAAATTTTGGTTCTCTATTATGGTTTTCTTATTTTGAGAAAACGAGGTTTAAATGTGAACTCACCCCCTTCCCTAGATAATTGTGGGTAAAAGCTAAGGAGGCTAGAGACAAAAGTGGGAGAATCTCCCCAAGACAATTCCCATATAAGGTAGCACTCTTAACCTACATACAAAGGTTTGAGTATGCTTCTTATCAACTTGCTATTTTATCAGGATATTTATGTAAAACCATTTTGGCCTCGAACACAAGGCTTTAAAGAAAGTTACAAATTTTCGCTACAAATTGCAGATAAGTTTTATGGGAAGCCTTAGTTCATTCAGTTTCACTGTGATGAAGGTACCCACCATAGTGACATCGAGTGGGATTGGTTGGGGGTTTATAGGACCCCAACCGACATAATCGCATTGGGGCGTGACACTTAGTTTTATCGGTACTACTTCGGTGAAGGAACTCGCTATTATAGCATCAAGAGTACATGATGGGTTGTTCTTGGACTTCAGCGGAATGTGACAACTTAAGTGGTATCTGAGCCTAAGTTTCAAAAATTGGAATGTTAAAAGAAAGTATTGGGAAGATTGGGCATAACGAAGGAAAGCATTAGTTAGAAAGTCTCATATATAATATGAAATATTCCGTATGCGATGCTTGTACTTAAAGGTACTTGTAGATCCATCAACCTAGCCATGACGCACTGTCGCGAGCCCATCAAGTAAAAAGGATGCCTAACTCCTCACAGTTTAGATGGAGGTCAAATCCTTCATAAACCCAAGGGAGTTGCAAGTTGCTCATGGGGATCCGGGCAAACCGGATTGGGGCATGGCATACATTCTTAAATATCGATCTATATCCTTTCTAAAACGTGCCTATATTCATGTTCCATAATCCAATGAGGATTATGCCCCATTTTTAAAATGGTGGACCTAAACCCTTTTTATACATGAGCCTTCGCTTATTTCGTAGATATAATCTTAGTCTCATTTTCCTAGATAAGACCTTAGCCGCTTTTACCCTAAGTTTAGTCCCCTTTTTAATACGTGGCTTTATGTCTCCTTTTATGAACATTGTAAAGGGTTAGGATCTCAATCCTCTCTAACCCTTGAGTTCATGCATGTCCACGTTATACTATCGATTCTCAACTCATTTTTCAAAATCGTTCTGGATATTTCCCCATATTTTGATAAATTTTATCATGTCAACTTTTCTCAATTTTCAAGAAATATTTTCCAAATATTTACATCATAATTTCATAAAATGAGAGCATAGGCAACATCGGTTCAATTGGATACGAAGTTGAAAATCTCACTCATTGTTGTAGTCGGCACGTGTTTATCTAAACGGTATTTTCATTCGTCATGGAAGGCATCGCTTCCACATGCTAGCTATCAAGTTCCTCTACCCAATCAAAGAACAAAATAAGGCCAGTCCCAACCTTAACTAAGTTCTTGTAAGTTACCTTGTAATTTTTCTAAAAATTACAATTTTGCCCCTTGGCTTAGTTTGCTAAACTCTAGCGTGCCGACAAACTTGTCACGACTAACTCACGTTAATTATTTCTTTTCACTACTCTAGGTTTAGACCCATTTTGGGTTGCATTTGCCAAAATTCCCCAAGAACTCTATGTTTCTCATTTATATCCTTAACGTTTTCCATTTTTTCATTTTGGTAACTAAACTTCTGAAAAATTACCATAATGCCCTTACACTTTTTATTTGTACATTTTGAAGAGACTAACTCTTCAATGAGTTCATTTTAGGTCCCCTTACTTACTCTAGTCTCATTTACGTCCTCACATTCTTAGAAATTATATTTTTTTGCTCAAATTTCTCAACATTTACAACTTTGCCCTTAAAGTTTTCCATAAGTTTCATTTGGACTCATAGCCTCTTCCAAGCCATCTCTTTAGGTCCAAATGTTTTCCCATACTCTATTTCAAGCCCCTAGACTTCTACAAATTCTCATTTAGGCCATTATTTTCCTGAAATCGTAGTTTGATGCCTATACTTTTTGAAATTTAAAATTTGGATACAAACTTTTATCTCTCTCAAAATGAGTCCATAAATCTTTGAAAAACCCTTTATAGGTCCCTCACCCGAATCCTCGTGTACCCACGATCACTTTCTAGTCGGCCTTGGCCAGAATAGTGGATTTTTGGCCCCAATTAGAAACTCATCGGAAAATAAACACAAAGTCGGGTTTTGGTTGGAAACTCGTCAGAGAGAAAGTAGTGATGGCCAACACTAGTGGGGTTGGATAGCTGACTTCCCCCCAAGTTTTTGGCCACCTTAATCACACACTAAGGCGGTTGAAGTCACCTATAACACCCAATTTACAAAGCTTGATAAAAAAATAGGGAGCTATTGGTTATTCTTAGAAAAGAGAAAAGGAGCCTCTAGAATAAATTTAGGCCATGGTTGGTTGTCGAGGAGGTCAAGGCAAGGTCAAAAAGGTCTTACCCTTTTTTCGCTTGAGGGAGAAATGTTACTATTCTATCTCCTCGATGTTGATAGATGCCACATCATGTCATGCCCCGACCCAATTCTATCGGTCAAAGACACGTGCCCCTTTATTCGTCCCTTTTGATAATCACTATGGTCGATACCTTCACCATAGTGAGGACGAGAGGAACTAGTGTTTCCGATAAAATACCTATAAAACACAACAAAATTTTGAAATTTTCTTTTATAGTTCCTTGTGGTCCCCCCTTTGGTTTTACACATCTAGTAATTTATATGCAATCACCAAGACTTAGTCTTGCAAGCATGACCTACACTTAGGTGGCACTTCTAGGCTATTCATAGCTCGGGTATCAACTCGGCTACTCAGGCCTAGACAATAATAACACAACCCTAGAGTGTACTGCCTTTTGGATGATACCAAACCAATAAAATAGAGTTTAGGAGTCACGTGAATACTCTTACCATAACCAACACTCCTAGAGTGTCGTCTCGCAACTAGGTATCTAAGCACTCGAGTTCATGGCTGCCTTGCAACCCCTCACCCGCACATAATGGGCTATTCAAGCCCACTCAACATAGACTACTTGGGCCCCAACATTTATCACTTTCAAAGTGTACCGCTGCTTGGATGAAACCAAACCAAGAACTGGAGAGTGGGAGCATGAAACCCGTCCTCTTGGACCAAGGAAATTGGAAAAGTAAATCAGAAATTTTCAAGAGTAAATCGAGAACCTAAGTGAACCAGAATTGTTAAAAAAGGGTTAAAACAATAATTTTGAAAATTCCAAGTAACCAAAAAATCATAAAAATCATCAAGAAGAACCAAGTAATGGATTGAGTGTGAAAATCAGACTGGCTCAAGGTGAATCGGACTTGAACCGGAATGAACTGAATTGAACTATGGTGGAACAGTTCAATATTTCATTTTTCTAGTTAGATGAAAAATGCCAATTTTGAAAATTGAGGACACAATTAGATAGAAAATAAATTTAGATAAATTTAGAAATTTTAATATTTAGAAAATAGGTCGAATCAGACCTGAACCGGTTGATTTTTATTTTCAGGTCACCGAACATGGTCGGACCGGACCGGTCAACAATCTAGCTGATCAACGGACCATTGCCAAGTTAGCGTCCAGTTAGCAAGCACAACTAATAAGCACATGACACGTGGTGAAGCAAGCCCAGTCAACCGCTCAATCAGTGCTTAGAAGCACTGGCCAATTAGAAAGTGACACGTGTTACGGTCAATGGTCAGCGAAAACTAGTCTACAGCCATGTTGACTCAGACAACCAATGAGAGGTTGTCATGTGTCTGATCAACGAGTCAATGACTGACGAGGCATTGAGTAGGAAGTCGTGTTAGCTGAGCTAGCCAATCACGGATCACCACGTGACAAGTACGCACATGCAGAACAATGTCATCTCCTTCCTTTAGTTGATGACACTATTCATGGAAGGAATTCCACCTTCCATTCGAGGTCGGGATTCTAGGAATTTTGTGGGCCCCACCGAACGGGACCTTCCCTACCGTGGTGGATTCTAGGCATTTTGTGGGCCCCATCGTCCATGCGGGTGGTGCGCCTCAAACCATGTGCCATCCCCCTTTTTCCGTGCATCAGTGCCTGAACGGGACCTCTACCGCCGAGGTAGGGATTCTAGAAATTTTGTGGGCCCCACCGTCCATGCGGGTGGTGCGCCTCGAACCACGTGCCATCCCCCTTTTTCCGTGCACTGATGCCCGAACGGGACCACTACCGCCGAGGTCGGGATTCTAGGAATTTTGTGGGCCCCACCGAACGGGACCTTCCCTACCGCGGTGGATTCTAGGCATTTTGTGGGCCTCACCGTCCATGCGGGCGGTGCGCCTCGAACCACGTGTCTCGAGCTCATGAGGGAATAGTCCCTCCAACAATGGAATTTTTTTTGAAGAGGATATGCTCGACCAATGTAGAAACTACTATAGCCGAGGGTTCTCGAGCTCCCTATATAAAGAGCTTCCCTTCATTCATCCTCCTCACACCTCAAACACACGAAGAAGAAGTGCGTGATTTAACAATGAAACTTGAACCAGAGCTCCCACATGGACACTTCTTTCCACCTTAGAAGGCGAATTTAGGTCTTGTAAACTATAGAGGAAGTAAGCTACCTAACGGCACCCTCCATTAAACCTGAGGACCACCAGAGAAGCACCGACGGGTTCGAACAGTGAAGCTGCTCCATAGGACTCAAAGCTGCCCTATTCTACCTAGTCCCAATTCGGCCATCCCCAACCTCCTACGGCCGAACAAAGCCCTCCCAGCCTACACTCAACCTCCCAAAGCATTATTGCAAGTCAATTCGGTCCTCCTTGTTCGAAATAGCCTATTTCTAGAGAGAGAAAGTGCCCAAATTTCACTAACCAAATTACCACTACTCAGGACAAAAAGTGGAGCTGCTCTTGATCCTTGAAGGACCTTGTGGACAAGAGCTTTCATCCCAAATCAAGAGCTTTGATCACCGCAACTCCATCTGTATATTTCTAAAGCTTTCTCTCTCTACTTTTAATTTTCCGACGAAGCTCCGTTTAAGCTCGATTTAGATCCAAAAATGACAATTCAAAGCTCGGTCAGACTATAGGGAAGTGAGGAAGCCGATTAACACCATGATAGGGAATAATTAACACGTTTTGAAAAGTCAATTTGATATAATCGATTTCGGGTCAAATGGAAAGGAGAAATTGAGGAAAATTTTTTGGATTTCGAAAATTGAGGAACCTTTCTGTAATTTTTCAAAAAATTAAGGTGAATTAGCAATGTAGAGGAACCTGGAGGGCCAATTGGTCATTTTTAGAAAAATTGGGGCCAATTGGTCTTTTTTGGGAAAATTTGGGAATAATCAGAAATTTTTTGGAAACTTTAAGTCCCAATTGGTGATTTTTGAAAAATTAAGGATCCAAAAAGGATATTCGAAATCCTAGCGACTTAATTGAAAACAATTAAGCATTAGGTTCCTAAAGTCAAAGATTATGAACTTTTGGGACCTAATTACAATAAGGCAAAAGTTGGGGCCTAGTTGCAAATACATGGAAAAAGGAGACATTTCATGTCGAACCTTTCCTTATGAGAATGCTCAAATCATGTAAGGATGAATTGGATGAGAACGTGAGTAGGGGAGCATACCAGGTTACAGTAATCTGGTGAGTGGGACTTTTTAACATCATAACAGGTTGGGATGATAAGTACCCTTTTTTATATAGAAAATCCACTTGTGAGTGAGACCTTCTAAACATCATACCTGGTTGAGGTGATGAGTACGTTTTGAACTAGAAAACCACCATGATTGGAGGTTTCCGACATCTTACCCGGTTAAGGTAATGAATGCTCTCTTTGCAAATGGAAAACTATTTTCCAAAAAAGATCTCCCCTGATTGTTTGTAGTTGCTTAAAATTTTTGGAAGACTTTTCTGATGAGTGCTAGGACAACTCCAATAGGTCAGAGACCTCGGTTTTAAACTTATTAGGACTAAGACCAATTTTTTAAAAACTCGTGAAGTGGGCCCAAGGCCAGTGGGCACGGACTGGAGCCCGTAGACAAAAGATGATTAAAAGAGCCATGAAAAACTTTCATAATTGGCTAATTGTGTGAATTGCCCCAGTGTCGAACACGTACTGACAAGACTTGATGGGCTATTGTTAGTGCGCCAGGGCCAAGTCCACAGACCGGTCAGGCAAACAACTATGGAGCCCAAGTCGAGAGTCGGGGCCGTTGTACCATTGGCACCAAAGATATTGAATTGTAAATTCCAAAATTGTTGTTTGTGCATGCACTATGATGTGTGACCATCGAGATGCCTAAGAGGGGTAGTGTTGGTTCTAAGGGTCGCTTGACGACCATGATGCAATAAGGGCAATTTTATCGTGCCAGTGAGTCATAAAGCTCGGAGTAGCTTCCTGCACAGAGACCGAAGCAGGGTCGAGATGAAGTTTCATCCCACATAGCGGACACAAATTTCTTTCATGTCTAAGGGTTGGACGGGTAATGTCCACTTAGACTCAAGGTAGAAGTTGAGGACTTCTATCAAGATGGATGCCAAAGGCGCTCTAATCCCCAAGTGGGTGCAGTCAAAGTACTACATTTGTGACTGTTTATACCCTTTATGATAAAGGGTGTGTGATTGTTTGCTAAACACCTTCCGAGCAATAGGAAGTGTTAAAAGAGCTAAACTCACATAATAGTAAAATTTAAAATGATCATTTGAAAGTTGTGTCTTAAAAACTCACCCTAACACCCACTCACTAAGTTATAGAAACTCACCCCTCCCTTTAAATCGTTGTCAGGAAAGAAGACACCCCATAAAGAAACTTTGAGGACAAGCCTTAAGTCAGGTATGTTAAGATTTTTAAGCTATTGAGTTTTATATAATGCTATTCTAGGGAACAAGGTTAGAAAATATGTCTAACTCCTCGCGGTCTTGGTAAGTGTCAACTTTTCTTAGACCAAAGAGAGTGTCAGGTTGTTCACGAGGTTCCAACCAAACCTGTTTGGGGCATGGCAACTTGAGTGGTATCAGAGCCATGTTTTCTCAAATGCATTATCAAGACTATATAACATGGATCTAAATGAAGCCCATGTACCATGTAGGAATAATGCCTACAAGGAAATTTGCTACATGAACTCACCCAACCAACGGACCATTAAAAAGGCCCCCATCTCAAGCAAGAAAAATAGTAAGGGAACTTCTAAGTTCAGAAGAACTATACCGAAGGATATGGTCGCGGGTTATAGGGCCCTCTACAAAGAGATACTAAAATATATTAACTAGTAGAATTCTCCCCAAGAACGAGAAGAACCTACACCTCCTTTGTAAAATCTTTCCTTTAAAGATAAGAAAACCGAGAAAAGAACCGATTGATTCAAAAGAGGAAACCGAGTCGGTTAATGAACCCAAACCAGCAAAGAAAAGGTAAAGTGGGAAATTTGAAAATCTCAAGTGACTCAAAGAGTCATAAAAAAATCATAGAAAGGAACCATGGAGCAAATTGGAAGAGGAAACCAGACTGGTTCACGGTGAACTAGAACAAAACCGGATTGAACCGGTTTCTAAATTTATTTTTCTTGGTAACATAAAATGTTCAAATTGGAAAATTGAAGCCACCATTAGATAGAAACAGAATTTAGAAAATTTTAATTTTGGGAAAACTGGTCGAATCGGGCCTGAACCGGCCAATTTTCGCCATTGAACCCGGTCATACCAGTCTGGTCCAATTCAGAACAATATCGTCTTCTTTCTCTGGATGACAGCACTGTTCATCGGTTCAGAATCTTTCCTTCTCCATCGAAGGAATATTCACTATGATCAGGGCATTTTCAAGCGAGGATAAGCTCGACCAAAATGGAAAGTGGTCGGATAGAGGGTCCCCGAGCTCCCTATGTAAAGAGCTGCAGGTCGGGTTAAGCGTCGGGGCCATTGGACCGTCGGCACCAAAGATGATGGCTAATATGTGAAAACTCTTGTTTGTGCATGCACTTGTGGTACATGACCAACAAGATGCCCTAGCGGGTAGTGATGGGTCCTAAGGGTTATTGGACGACATGGTGGAGATAAGGGCAGTTCGTCGTGCCAGTTAGTCTTGAAGCTTTATAAGGTTCTTGCACATGAGACCGGGTTGGGATCGGGATGAGGTCTCCGTCCTCATACGGACATGAAGTGGCATTCATGTTTGAGGGTCGGACGTCTATGAAATCCACTTAGACCCAAGGTAGAAGTGGATGTGATTCTATCTTGGTGGACAGTAAAGATGCTCTTATCCACAAGTGAGTGCAGTGGACGGGTTGCACTTGCGAATGTGTGTACCCTTCCTGATGAAGGGCATGTGTTTGTTTGCTAAATGCCACCCGAGGCAATGGGATGGGCTAAAAGAGCTAAACACACCTAATATGAAAATGGAAAAAGGTTTTGAAAACCTAAGTTGGTGGAAAATCTGTTTAAAAAGGAAAATGATAACCTTGGCATAATTTTTATGAACCAAAGTTATTTGGAAAACTCACTCCCAACACCCGCTCACTGAGTTATAGAAACACACCCCCTCTATTTACCCCTTTTTCAGGAGTAAGGAGATAAAATGAAAGAGAGCGTGAAGATGTACCCTCCGTCAGGTATGCTTAAAGTTCCTTTTAAGCTTGTTAACAAACCACTTGAGGGAAATATATGCTTTATCTAGGACAAATCGGCATTGCAATTAAAGGGAAAGAGTTTTAGAACATAAGAAAATATAACCAAATGGTGAAGATTCAAATCATAATGTTCACAATAATGATAGTTAGAAATTTGTAGTCCATTTGACATTTTCTTGATCTGCATATAGTTCATGGACGTTGTTCAAAGCTACATACAAAGTAGAATCCACCATGTCAAAGAATTTCATGCTTCATGAAGGAATTAAACCACATAGCATATCATTTCTGAAATCTTAGAACATAAGACAATTCACTCACAATAAAGATCAATTCAAATATTTGCATATGGGTCTAACCAATCAATTACTCATCTATGAGTCACGAAATAAGTTCCTATAATTTAACAAAAATGAGTGGCAAAATAGGAGCAATTACCTGTAGAATTTCTATAGGATGGGAGAGATATCTCTTAGTACATTCATTTCCTAGAAGATAACATAATTGCAAGAATAATAATCATATATTCTCTATCACCTCCCATATCAGCTTTCCAAATAAATATGGATTCTTAAAATGGATCAAAAAAAGTCTCATTGAAGGTAATATCATACATTTATTGGATGAACTTTAATAACTCCTAGCTACTCAAAAGGCTAATTAGTTATTAGTTTTAATGCTTAAAAATAAGTGGGGCTAAAGTTAAAGTGGCCTCCCATTTAACATGGGCTATTCAATGCAATGCATTAAAGGAAATATAAATTACCTAAGGATTAAGTAACCATGTTAAATAATAAGATTGGCATTAGACATGCCCATAAGAATCAAAAGTCAAGTTAATGAGAGTAGTGATTTGGGGTATCATGAATGAGAATGAGAAAGGGTTAGAGTTACTCCTCATTCATGAAGATAAGGGTTGGAATTCCATCATACTACAACTGATAAAAATATATCAAAGAGAAATAATGGAGTAATAACTCTTCCCCATTTAACAAACAATTCTACAGCTATATATAAGGAGCTTAGAATAATTGAACAATTCGAGTAGAAGAGAGCTACCTGATCCACTAATCCTTGCTCATGTCTCAAACATTATCTTTGCCATGATCACATTAGATCTACCAAATTAATACTCCCTACCTATGAAATTCTCAATCTTGACATCCACCCTACAACAACCAAATGCAAGGAAAATTGGGAAGTATTAGAGAAGAGAAAGATCAATAAGACCAATTAGGGATTGGTACCTAGGAATCCCTCCTGGATGAACATGTCTCTAGATAAAAGGTGAGTGGAAATTTAATATAATACTCGATTGGGATGATATGCATCTCGAAAATGAAAACCCACTACTAAGTAGTATTTTAACCATCACACCTGTGAGGAGTGATGTGGAAATTACGCAGAAAAACTATTTACCGGTTGTAAGTAGATCATACCCGGTTGGTATGATGAACTTCCTAGAAGGAACTAGAAAACCCACTTATCGGTTATAAGCGGGGATGTCCTCACACCCGATTGGTATGATGAACAACTAAAAGGTTATTTTTGTCGGAAGTGCTCTCCCCTTACTATGTGCCACTACTTAAACATTTTGGGAGACATTCTTGGTAGGAGCTCGAATAGCTCAAATAGGCTAGAGGCCTCAGTTTTGGAACTTGGGGGCTAATATGCCCGATTTTGAAAATCTTGGACAGTGGGCCCTAGGCCAGTTCGCACAAGCAGTAGCTCGTAAACAAACATGATCATTAAGGCATGAAAACTTAAGTAAATGAGTTGTTTGGCCATGGTACCAAGACAAGACCGATATACTCAATGGACTAGTACTAGTGTGACATGATAGGTCTTCGTACTAGTCAATACAAACAACTGCAGGTCGAGTTGAGGGTCGGGGCCGTTAGACCAGTGGCACCATAGATTATATGGCTTATGTGAAAAACTGTTGATTTATGTATTCACTGTTTTATGGAACCTTCAAGATGCCCAAGAGGGGTAGTGATGCGTCCCAGGGCTCTAGACGACCTGATGGAAATAAGGGCAATTAGTCGTATCAGAAGTCTTACGAAGCTTGACGTAGCTTCCTTGCACATGATATCGGGGTGGGGACGGGATGAGGTCTTTGTGCTCATATGGACACAAATTACATTTTGGTCCAAGGGTTGAACATTTGAGATGTTCACTTAGACTCTGGGTAAAAGTCAGGGACTTCTATTAGGGTGGATGGTAAATACACTCCGATCAACAAGTCGGAGTAGTTGGCTTAATTACATCTCGCGAATGTATGTACCCTTCATGATAAAGGGCATGTGTTGAATGTTAAACACACCTAATGTGGATAATGAGGAAAAGAATTTTGAAAACCGAAATTTGAGGAAAGAATATCTTTAAAGGAAATAAGGAGTCTGGCACACTTCGATTAAAAGTTGTTTTTATGAAAACTCATTCCCAACACCCATTCATTGAGTTGTAGAACTCACCCCTCCCTTTTTACCCCTTTTCAGGTAACCAAGGAGATCCAACCCTAAAGACCCACATGTAGTTAAAATATATGATAGGTATGATCAATTTAATATATGTAGTTTTGTATAATGTTATTCTAGGAAAAAAAAGGATGCCTTACTTCTCATAGTTTAGTAGAGGGTGAAACCCTTCATAGACCAAAGGGAGTGGCGGGTTGCTCACGGGGATCCAACCAAACCGGGTCGGGGCGTAACATTACGCCTAGCTCCTCTTAAATAAAAGAAGGGGAACCCCCTCTTAAACCAAGGGAGCGATGGGTTGATCATGGGTATTCGACCAAATCAGGACGGGCCGTGACATCCTCAGAGGGACCCGACACCTCCCCGGCACCACAACAGCTGGAGAGAACCCCGGTGTAGGAAGAGGCCTAGAAGAAGTACTGTGATGCATATGCAAATTATGTAAAGGTTTTTCATGAGCCCCCACCCATCTGAATAAACCCTAAATTCACAAACATGATCAAATGGACATACGAGTATGAAGTCGTGGTGCTGGAAAGATATGAACTTGAAGTGACCAATGAAGTTAGAGATCACCCCAAGGAAACTAACATGAACCCATACCATGGGTGTGAAGGAACATGCATAATCTCATCATCATCAAAGCCGTTAAACAAGGAGTCCTGGAACAAGTCAAAGGCAAATTCCTGACCGATGACCATAAAGGACTAGGAAGGAGTGAGACGAGTGCCTGTAATAAGCCGATTTCGACAAGAAAAGTTTCTTTGATAAATAAAAGATCCTTTATGACAAATCCTTTTACCTAAAGATTTAATACTGCAATAAGACAAAAAGGTCTCAAATCCAATAACCTTTCCCCCAAACATAAGTTATCAAAAACTTCCACCAAGAATACCTGGAAGTTTTGACTTACAATAGATGATTCCATTAGAAAGGGAAGATAAGAGGGTCTAAAAGTCAACAACAATAAGGGGAGGAGGACAAGCCAAGGGAAGAGAGGTTAAGACTATAGGCGAACCTAACCCTGAGGAACAACTAATAACCATGAAATGACCCAAGAATAATGGACAGAAGTCAGTGAAGGAAGGATGAAGGGAAAACCCTAAAGCAACCAAGAAAGGGGAAGGGGTTGGTATTAACTGATGGCTCTAGGGCAACCAAACCCAAGCCATGGGAAGGCTCAGGTAAGCCTCGCATTACAAGGCCAAGGAACCTTGGAACAAATGGACCCGAACCCTTCCATAAGGAGGTAAAATCATAACAGGATACAAGTAAGAAAGAGTATAGGGTACAAAGAATGTGCTGTAAGAACTTCCGAAGAAAGGAATAGACCTGAATGATGACATGAAAAGAAGGCAGTAAACTTATTCCAGCGTCTGATAAACATAAGGACGCATCAAAGGGGGTAGTGGTTCTTGACTCCCCCCGAGCTTAGTCCCTCGGTAGACCCTATTTCATGCATATGATCTCATATGATGGTTCATAGGTAGAAATCACTAATCCGAAGAAAGTGGGTAGGGTACAAAACCAACGAAAGGAAATCCTCTAAGAGGGTATTAAGAGTCAAAAAGTGGACCATGAAGAAACAATACAAAATGAAGAATCGTGAAAGGGTCACAAACAAGTAAGGGTGGACTAAGGAACGGAAATCCATAAGTAAAGATGTCGTTGGATATGAAGGACATAAGGGAGGAAAAATCCCAAGTATGTCAATAAGTTAAGAAGTGATCGGGAAACCCAATGATTTGAAACCAGGAATGTTCAACAATGAGGTTGGTAAGAACGAACACATAAGGAAAACCCAAACGATCATGAAAACCATGACGTCAAATGTAAAAGGACAATGGGATAACACTGAAGATAGTTAAGGAATACTACTCAATGATAAGAAGGGAATAAGCCATACGACCCCTAAAAGTTGGAACGTTGGGAATAGTTATCGGGGGAATTTTCTAGAGTTATAAGGGACAAAGACAGTTTTATAACATGTCATGTTGCAAGGGACATGTAGGTCCAACTGTCCTTAGGAAGGGTGACTCCAGTATGAAGTAGTGGATTAAAGGACTAACATAAAGACAAAAAGGGGGGATGATGCCGAAACAACAAAACAAGAATGAAAGGCTCGAAAGGACACCAAGCTAAAGAGTTTAAATGACCAAAGGAATATATAGACATGGGGATGGTCAGCCATTTTAGAACTCCCAATCTTGTGATTTGGACAAAAAAAACCCTCAAGAGGATGAGTCTTCCCCAAAGCCACATAAACCCTCAGATGAACTTCGTGTTTGTTGTGTGGCACAAACCCTCATCCTGACCACACCCTGGTCTCTACATAGGAAGCTAATTCAAGCTTCATGACTCATTGGTATGACAAAACTGCCCTTATTGCATCTTGGTCGTCCAACAACCCTTAGAAATAACACTACCCCTCTTGGGCTTCTTGATGGTCTTACATCATAGTACATGCACAACAAACAGTTTTGGAATTTATAATACATTATCTTTGGTGCCAACAACCCCGACTCTCGACTTGAGCTCCATAGTTGTTTGCTTGACCGGTCCATCGACATGGCCTTGGCACACTACCACTAGCCCATTGAGTCTTGTTGGTCCAAGTTCAACATCGGGGCAATTCACACAATTAGCCAAATTTGAAAGTTTTCATGGCTCTTTTAATCATCTTTTGTCTACAAGCTCCAGTCTATGCCCACTGTCCTTGGGCCCATTTTACGAGTTTTTAAAAAATGGGTCTTAGGCCCAATAATTTCAAAACTGAGGCCTTCTACATGTTGGAGCTGTCTCTGCTCTCATTAGAAATGTCTCCCAAAATTTTTAAGTAGTTGCACACAGTCAGGGGAGATCTTTTCTAGAAAATGGTTTTCAATTTGCAAAGAGGGCATTCATTACCCTAATCGGTTATGATATCGAAAATCTCCACTCATGGTGGTTTTTCTGTTTAAAATGTACTCATCACCCCAATGGGGTATGATGTTTAGAAGGTCTCACTCACAAGTGGATTTTCAATATAAACGAGTACTTATCATCCCAACCAGATATGATGTTAAAAGGTCTCACTCACCCAATGACTGTAACGTGTTTGTCCCTAGTTGGATTTCCAATCCTTGTCTTACTCCTATGCTCACGTTCTCGTCCAATTCGTCCTTATTGCAATTAGGTCCCTAAAGTTCATAATCTTTGACTTTAGAAACCTTATTTTCAATTAAGTCCCTAGGGTTTCCAATATCCTCCATGGGTCCTTAATGTTTCAAAAATCACCAAATGGGACTTCAATTTTCCAAAAAAAATTTTATTGGCCCCAATTTTTCCCAAAAATGACCAATTGGCCCTCCAGGTTTCTCTACATTGCTAATTGACCTTCAATTTTTTAATATTTGTACAAAGGTCCCTCAATTTTTGAAATCCCCAAAATTTTCCCAATTCCTTCTTTCCATTGACTCAAAATGGATTTCATCAAATTGACCTTTCAAATCGTGTTAATTGTTCCCTATCATGGTATTAATCGATTTTCTCACTTCCCTACGATTTGGCTGACCATTGAATCATTGTTTTTGGATCCAAATCGAGCTCAAACGAAACTTCGTCGAAAAATTGAACGTAGAGTGAGAAAGCTTTAGAAACTTATCGACGGAGCTGTAGTGGATAGAGCTTTCAATTTGGGATGAAAGCTCATGTCCATAAGGTCCTTCAAGGATCGAGAGCAGCTCCAATTCTTGTCCTAAGCAGTGAGAATTTGGTTAGTGAAATTCAGGCACTTTCTCTCTCTAGAATTAGGCTATTCCGACGAGAGAGGACATAATTGACTTACATGGGTGCTTCAACAGGTCGAGTGTTGGCTAGGAAGACCTGAGGAGGGCTTTGTTTGGTGGTAGGAGGTTCGGGATGGTCGAATTGGGACTGGGTAGAACATGGCAGCTTTGAGTCCTATAGAGGAGTTTCACTATTCGGACCCGCCGACACTTCTCTGTGGTCCTTTGGTCGAATGGAGGGCACCGTTAGGTAGCTCACTTCCTCTGGAGTCTGTAGGACCCGAATTCATTTTATGAGGTGGAAAGAAGTGTCCAAGTCGGAGCTCTGGTTTGAGCTTCATTGGGAAACCAGGCACTTCTTCTTCTTCAAGTGTTTGAGGTGTGAGGAGGACGAATGAAGGGGAGCACTAAGGAGCTCGGGGAGCACTAAGGAGCTCAGGGACCCTCGACTCTACCAGTTTCCATATTGGTTGAGCCTATCCTCTTTGTTAAATGCCATTGTTAGAGGGAATATTCCCTCACCGGAAATGGAAGGTGAAATTCCTTTCGTGAATAGTGACATTAGTTGAAGGAAGGAGACGATACTATTTTGAACGTGCGAGCTTTCAACGTGCGGACTTACCATGTGGTGATTCGTGATTGGTTGGCTCAGCTGACATGCTTCCTACTCAGCTGCCTCATCAACCATTGACCCATTGACCAAACACGTGGCAGCCTCTCTACATGGCTGCTGACCGGTTTCCGTTGACCTTTGACCGGGACATGTATTGCTCTCCTATTGGTCGGTCTCTGTTGAGGTGGATTTTCCTCCTCTAACCATTCACCGATGACATGTGTTACCTTCTGATTGGCCAGTGCTTCCAAGCACTGACTGAGCAGTTGACTGGGCATGCTTTGCCACGTGTTGTGCACTAATTGGTCACACCTGCTGACTGGGCGCTAACTTGGCAGCGATCTCTTGACCAGCCAGACCGTTGACTAGTTCGGTGACCTGAAAACAAAAATCAGTTGGTTCAAGCTTGATTGAATTGGTTTTCTAAAAATTAAAAATTTCTAAATTCATTTTCTATCTAATGGTGGCCTCAATTTTCCAAATTGACATTTTTATACCATCTAGAAAAATGAATTATTAAACTAGTTCATCATAGTTCAATTCGATTTGATCCAGTTCAGGTCTGATTCATCTTGAACCGGTTTGATTTTCACATCCAATTCATTCCCTGGTTCTTTTTCATGATTTTCATGATTTATTGGTTACTTGGGATTTTCCAAATTCCCGTTTTAACCCTTCTTTAACAATTCTAGTTCACTTAGGTTCTCAATTTACTCTTGAAAATTTCTGATTTCCTTTTCTTGTTTCCTTGGTACAAGAGGACGAGTTTCACAACTCTCCCCAGCTTTTATGAGTTTTGTCCCCAAAACTTAGTTATACTTCCTTTACATAGGGAATAGTTTCTTTTGATGTCCACTTGGGGTTTGCTTCGTGCTTGTCCACCCTCTAGGCATCTTTCCTCTCCATGTGTTTGGGGTATCTTTTTATCACTTATTTTCCAATGGCTTGTCTTACCCACGTGTCCAAAAGTAATTTCTTAGATCCAGTTTACCTCAGGGTAGAAGTTTAGGACTTCTATCAGGGTGGACGGTAAAGGCGCTCTGATCCCAAGTGGGTACAATCTGAGTACTGCACCTGCGAACGTTTGTACCCTTTATGATAAAGGGCGTGTGATTGTTTCATAAACACCTCTCAAGCAAGAGAAAGTGTTAAAAGAGCTAAACTCACATAATAGTATAATTTAAAATGATCATTTGAAAGTTGTCTCTTAAAAACTCACCCTTACACCCGCTCACTGAGTTGTAGAAACTCACCCCCTCCCTTTAAATCTTTCTCAGGAAAGAAGACACCCTATAAAGAAACGTTGAGGACAAGCCTTAAGTCAAGTATGTTAAGATTTTTAAGCAATTAAGTTTAGTATAATGCTATTACAGGGAACAAGGTCAGAAAATATGCCTGACTCCTCATGGTCTTGGGAAGTGGCAACTTTTATTAGACCAAAGGGATTAGCGGGTTGATCACAGGGTTCCACCAAACCGTGTCAAGGCGTGAGAAGGAATCGCACTATAACTCCTCAAGTGTCATCTCGTAGTTGGGTGTCTCCGCACTCGGGGTCATGGCTGCATAACCTTTACTTGTCGACCCATGCCCCATATACTTGCGAGTTAATTCCACCATCGTATCGTCACAGTGGTGTATTGGGACGATACCCATACATCATCTAGGTGTCTGAGGAAGCATGAAAGATAACACTACTACTCCTCAATCTCCTTTCCATTTTCCCTCGAGTTATGACACAACCTCTCAAGCATCTATCTGTCGCCCCTCTCCTATATAGGTATTCACAGAAAGAAATAACATGACATGTTGTCATACTGGTGGTGCTCATGGCCAATCACGTAATATTACTTAGAGCATCTCATTACCAGGAGCTCGTTGCATCTCTCGCTTGGCTCCCCAATTCCACACACACAATTATGCATCAAAGTTAGCATGCTTAATAACATGGAGATGCTCATAAGTTTGGTCCCTCATTTGACCGACTTCCCACATAATATAAACAAATCTTGGGACCCCGACCCATCATTGGGCCATATCGCCATATCACACAATTGGGCATCCGACCTTTTAGTCAACATGCAACACAATAATATAAATTCGGTTCTCACGGCATAGTCCCCGACCTTTTAGTCAACATACAACACAGCAATTACACTTATTGGGAGCCCGACCTATCATTGGCCATATCCCCCAAAACATACAATGGCTCAAGGCCCAACAATTTCCATGGTTTCTCTGGACCGAATTCACATTTAGGTCCTTAAACTTCTTATAATTAAGTTTAGGTCCTTGGACTGCCCAAAGATTCCCTTTTGGTTGTGCAAAATACTCATATTTACACTTTAATCCTTAAGTTTGCCTTTATTGTAAATAGGTCCCTAGACCTTCCACAATGGGCAAACCTGGACCCCAAACTTCATCAAGCTTTCCAATTAGCCCCAAAACTTTATTTTGACTATTAGGAAAACCCCACAGAAAGCTCAATCCCATTTAGGTTCCCTAACTTCCAAATATTAGCAATTTAGTTTCGACCTTTGATCCACTAACAAAGTATCTCTAAAAATAAACAAATTAAGTGGATAGGTAACCACCTCCCTCTAGCCCGTCGTGAACTTAGTTTGGCTAGAATCAACTAGAATTTCTCCAATCAAGCTTGATCAGAAACATGCAAGCAGATGGGTAAAAGTTGAGAACTCACCAGAGGTGGTACGTCAGCCATGGAGCTAGTGGGATTTGAAAGCTGATTCTCTTAGGAGTTTGTGGCCACTCGAACCAACTCAAATAGTGGAATGTAGCTCCCGTAATTAGCATTTTAGTCAGCTCGTCCACTTAACCCATGACATGAGATTTAGATTATTTAATTAAAATTCAATTCTTGCTCAAATTGGGTAAGGCCAGAGGCTATGGAATGCTGGTGGTAAAAGGGACTTACCAAATTTTTCTTAGCTCATAAGGGTCATCATGGCCATCAAAATTGGCCTCTAAAATAGCTTTCATGTTTCTGGTCACCCGAGATTGGGTACTGTGCAATCTCGACAGTGGCGGTAGATGTGGAGTTGAGGCTTGAGAGAGGAGGAAATGGAAAGTTGAGGCCCTTAGCTTTTTAGGGGTACCTGAATAGCCATCGATGGTGATCAAACGGAGGAGATAAGCTCTCTTGTAGCAAGGTCACCAAAGTTGGGAGCAGTTAGTGATTAAGAGGAAATTATGAGTAAAATCCAATGAGAGAGCAACCCCAATTTATATGGTTGTGATGTAGACTTGCGTGTCTATATATTGATAACCTTCTATCCTTAATTCATAGCCTGTGGTGTTGGCAATTAATTAATTTCCCAAAGAAGTGGAGTCGGTGGTGGTCACCATTCGATCTGAGGATCACCGAAAAAGCACTAGAGTAATCAAATAGTGAAGCAGCTCCGGCGGACCAAAGTTGCCCTATTTCTGTCGAGCTGAAACCGACCAATTTGAGCCCTTCTCAAGCCAAACCAATCTCTCCCGACACTTCCACAACCATCATATGACTGGATTTGAGTAGAAAGGTAAGCCAAATTGGCTCCCCTCTTTAATTTCCTATCAATGTTAGAGAGAGAACTACTGAAACTTCATTGATTGAATTCTCCTTCAATTCAACACGAATTGATGTGATTCTTGATCCTAGGAGAAACCTCAAGATGAGAGTTATCTACCCCGATTGAAAGCTCAGACCGTCTCACCCCCGACGATAAGCTTTCGAAGCTTTCTCTCTCTAAGTCCAGTTTTCTAGCGTAGCTTCATTTGAGCTCGTTCCGGCATCAATTCATGTGATTCAAAGCTCAATTGAATCATATGGATGTGTAGGGACTCAATTTTACCTTCAATTTCAATAGTTAACCTCGATTGATCAATCAATTTGATGAGATCAAATTCGATCAGTTTGAAAGGGGCAAATTGGGGGAAATCATGAATTTCATAAAATTGAGGGACCAAAGTGTAATTTCCCAAAATTGGACATGAAAAGGATGTTGGAGGACCAATATGTCAATTTTTGGAATTTATTGGGGTCAAATTGCCTTTTTTTAAAAGTATGGGCAAAATGGTAATTTTTGAAAAGTTGGAGACCAAATTGGAAATTTGGGAAACTAGAACCCCTTCTTGTGATTTTGAATAAATTGAGGTCCCAAATTGAATTTTAGAGATTTTTGGATTCAATTTGGGTATAAATTAGCATATGGGACCTAAAGTTAAAGTAAAAGAACTTTAGGGACCAAAATAAAAATAATTAAAAGTTTAGCCATTTTGTTCATACGTGAGGAATTAGGACTATTATGTCAAATGTTAATAAACAAGAATGTCCAAATCATGTAGGAGCACGAAGGATCGAAATTGCCGGGAAGGATAAGCTCGTGTGGACACAAAAAGTCGATCAAGAGGAATACATTGCACTTAACGGGTGAGTGGAATTTTTTATATCATACCCGGTTGGGATGATAAGTACCTCAAAAAGGAAAAACCACTACTAAGTGGAGATTTTAACATCACGCCTGGTTGGGGTGATGTGAGAAACACGTGGAAAAACTTCTTACTAGTTGTAAGTAGATCATACTCGGTTGGTATGATGAACTTGCTCGAAGGAAGTAGAAAACCCGCTTACTGATTTTAAGCGGAGATGTCATCACACTCGGTTGGTGTTATGGACAAGTGAAAAAGTTATTTTGTTAGAAGTGCTCTCCCATGACTATGTGCCAATGCTTAAAAATTTTGGGAGACCTTCTTGATGAGAGTTCGAATAGCTCAGATAGGTCGGAGACCTCGATTTCGGAACTTGGGGGCTAAAATGCCCGATTTTGAAAATCTCGTGCAATGGGCCTAAGGCTAGTTGGTATGAGCAGAAGCTCATAAAAAAACATGATGATAAGCCATGAAAACATGTGATTTGGACATGGTACCAAGACAGGACCGACATACTTGATGGACTAGCAGCAGTGTGACAAGACCTGATCGACCAGTGGCACCAAAAATTAATGGCATGTGGTAAAACTTTGTTTGTTCATGCACTGAGGTTTGAGACCATCAAGATATCCAAGAGGGGTATTAATGCATCCTAAGGGCAACTAGATGACATGGTGGAGATAAGGGCAGATTATTGTGCCAACAGTTAGGGAAGCTCGACATAGATATGCATGAGACCGAGGTGGCATCGGGATGAGGTCTCTATCCTCATACGAACACAGAGTTTCTTTTTAGGTTTGAGGGTTGGATGTCACGAACATGCACTTATTCCTAAGGTAGAAGTGGACGGGCTTCTATCTAGGTGGCTAGTAAAGTCACTCCGATGCCATAAGTGGGTGTAGTGGACAAGCTACCTGTGAATGTGTGATCCCTTTCATGATGAAGGGTGTGTGTTGATTATTAAACACACCGATTGTGGATAATGAGAAATTATGGTTTTTAATAACTGAGAATTCAAGCAAGGAATGATTTTAAAGAAAATAAGGAGTCTGACACACTACAATTCAAACTATTTTATAGAAGCACATTTTTCAAACACCCATTCACTGAGTTGTCAAACTCACCCCTCCCTTTACCCCTTTTCAGGTAACCGAGGGAAAAACCTACCTACAAATATTCTGCTAGCTAAACCTGCAATATAGGTATGTAAGTTTAAATTATTCAGTTTTGATTAATGTTCTTCTAGGAAAGGTACAGGTATAAAGAATGTGTTACTACTCATGGTTTAAGAAGGGGATAACCCTTAATAAACCGGGACAGTGGTGGGTTGTTCACTGGGATCTGATCAAACCGGGTTGGGACGTGATATCTTGAGATGTATCAGAGCTTGTTTCCTTGAATACATTATCAAGACTATATAACATAGTAACTAAGACAAAGTTTTAAAATATTTAGATGGCTTGCAAGAGAGGAACCAAGAAAACTAGGACTAGCATTACCAACACCACCAAACACTCTGTCCCTGTAGAAAGATCACCCTAAAAAACTCTTCCATACCTGAGAAGTCCCAAAGAACCAAGAGAGGTTAGTGGGAAGTATCTAGGAAGATGGTGCCAGGACCTGTTGAGGTCACAATCTTGAGTACGAAGGGAGCCAAGCCTAAGGTGGGGAACACCATCAAGGGCTTATAACCTTGTCAAGGAGGACGCTTGTAAAGAACCCGTAGCTCCCCATCTATTTCGTAAGCACTTTTATAATGGGGCTAAGACCCCAACACATTGTACTATTTCTCCACTAATAAAGAATTCTAAGTTCCTAAAAACTATATCTTTCAAAAATGATGTGACCTTGCGCCTCAACTATAGGAAGATTGCCCAAGAAAAGTAGCCAAACAACCTTGCATTACCCTAGACACCACGGAGACCAAGGAGATTCTCATCACAAATAAAGGAATGAATCAAGGAAATTATTGGGCAAAGAAGGCAAGATAAGAAAACCATCAAGGTGAGAAGTCTAGGAGAAATCTTGGAGTAACAATTGGGCAAGGAAATGTCCTATTACAAGATAAGACAACCGGTAATTAGTTTTTTCGCGTAGTTTCAACATCACCCCACCTAGGTGTAATGTTAAAATTTCACTTTGGGACCTCAATTTATTCAATATTACAAAAGGGGTTCAAGTTTCCTAAATTTCCAATTTGGTCCCCAACTTTTCAAAAGTTAACATTTTGCCCCTACTTTATAAAAATGGTAAATTTGACCCCAATAATTCAAAAAATTGACCAATTGGCACTCCAACATCTTTTCCATGGCCAATTAGCCATCAATTTTGGGAAATTGAACTTTAGTCCCTCGAATTTTCAAAATCCTCAATTTCCCCCTTTCAACCTGTCCAAATTTGATTTCATCAAATTGACCAATCAATTAAGAATAATTGTTGAAATTGAAGTAGATTTGAGATCATACACATCCATACGGTTCAATTGCACTTTGAATCGAATGAATTGACGTCCGAACGAGCTCAAACGAAGCTTATCGTCGAGGTTGCAGCGGTCCAAGCTTTCTATCTGGGTAGATAGCTCTCGTTCTGAGGTTCCTCCTATGATCAAGAATCACATCAATTCATGTCGAAATGATGGAGAATTTGGTCAGTGAATTTTTGTCGGTTCTCTCTCTAACACTGATTGGAATTTATAGAGGGGAGCCAAATTGGCGTACCTTTCAGTTCTAATTTAGTCGTATAAGGGCTGTGTAAGTGTTGGGAGAGCTTGGTTTGGCCTGAGAATGGCTCGAATTGGTAGTTTTCAGCTCGGCCGAAACAGGGTAGCTTTGGTCCGTCGAAGTTAGTTCATTGTTCAATCACGCTGGCATTTTTAGGTGATCCTCGGAGCAAATGGACACTACTGTCCTTCTTTGGCTCAGAAAAACCCCAATGTTGGAGCTCTAGTTCAAGATTCACCGAAAAATGGAGCAATAGGGAGAGAGAGGAGTTTTTAGGTGTGAGGAGAATGAATGAGGAGGGGCACTTTATATAGGAAGCTCAAAGACTTCTTGGCCATCCGATTGGCACCTTTATGGCGGTCATTCATTGTCTAAAACACCCTGGCCAGAGACTTTTCGTCTTTGTTGGCATTGCTCAATTTTTCGGCGAGTGAAAAGTGCTATCATCTGAAGGAAGAAGATGCATTGTTCCATACTAGACCAGATCGGTCCGAATCGGGTTCAATGTTTAAATCGGCCTGTTCAGGCTCGATTTGACCGAGTTTTTCAAAATTAAAAATTTGTAAATTCATCTAAATTCATTCTCTATATAATGGTGGCCTCAATTCTCCAATTTGAATTTTCTAAGGCACCTAAAAAAATGAATTTAGAAACTAGTTCAATAGTGGTTCAAACAGTTTCAATCTGGTTCAGGTCTAGTTCACCTGAACTAGTTTGGTTTTCACTTCTAATTCATCCTAAGTCCTTTCTCATGACTTTTGTGACTCTTTAGGTTACTCGGGATGTATAAATTTCTCGGTTTTCCCTTTCTCTATCGGTTACTATTTATAAACTGACTTAGTTTTCTATTTGAAAATGACCTATTCTTTTCCCGATTTTTTTCTTATTAACAAAGGATGGGGTTTACAAGTTCTTAGGTGCCTTCTAGTCAGATATGGCTTCTACCATTGCCGGATCTACCTTAACCCCATCATTTGCCACTATGTGCCCTAAGAAACCCACATCTTGTAACCATACTCACACTTGGAAAACTTTGCATATAAGTGATTTCTCCGTAGTGTCTCCAAGGTGACAGCCAGATGTTCCACATGCTCTATCCTAGTTCGTGAGTATATAAGTATGTCATCTATGAATACAATCATGAACTTGTCCAAGTGAGGCTAGAACACCCAGTTCATCATATCCATAAAGGCTGTAGGGGCATTTGTCAAGCCAAAAGGCATCACTCTGAATTCATAGTGTTTGTATCGGGATCAAAATGCGGTCATAGGTATATCTCCCTCTCGGAGATCTATCTTGGAGAAATAGGCCACGCCTTTTAATTGGTCGAACAGGTCATCAATTCATGGAAGTGGGTACTTATTCTTTATGGTGACCTGATTCAACTTTTGATTATCTATGCATAGTCTCATACTCCCATCCTTCTTCTTTATGAACACTACCGATGCACCCCATGGAGACTAGCTAGGGTGTATGAAACCCTTCTCTAGTAATTCATCTAATTGCTCCTTTAATTCCTTTAATTATACTGGAGCCATACCATAGGGTGCTTGGGATATGGGATGTGTCTCGGGAATTACCTCCAATCCTACTGCACCAATCTTAATCTCACATCCCTTTAACTGTTTGTCTCTATTTAGTCCTTCTTCTAGGAGTGTGAGGATATTGAGACTTTATCCCAAGGAGGTAAGTTCCAGCGGAAGACTTGAAACTAAATCTTCCTTAATAAAGGACCTCTCTGCTCCTAAGTCAAAGAGAGCATAGACTTTTCTCCCCCATAGTTGTATGTATCCTAATTGAGGAAATGCAAGTTTTTAGAAAATTTTGAATCACTTTTATTGAGTAGGATTGAATTACAAGTTTTGTCTAACTTTGGTCTTGGAGGGTTTGGGATGTACCCGTTACAGTACTAGGATCCTTTCGAGCCTCCTCTTATGTGAGGTTATACACCCTAGCTGGTGGGATCCTAATTATTCCCATAAGTTTCTAAATGTTGGGCAGCCAATCCATAGTGGCTTCAACATCCTTCTCACCTTGGAATGGCTTACATCCTAGTTGATGGAGGGTCTTGAGGTATTTGGGGATGTCAACTAGAGAAGGAATGTTGATAGAAGTGGGAAGGGATTGTACTTCCTCGGGCTCAACTCAAGAATTGGTGTCCACCTCGGGAGCGAGGTTGGGCCTTCCAAACACACGGGTGAACTCTTCGTACAACCTTTGATGTTTAGAGCTGAGTCTAGGTGGTCCCGTCCGGGCTTCTCTGGGAGTTTCTACAAGGATGGGGTTTTGGGCAGTGTCGGAGACTATGGCTCTAGTTCTCTTGGTAGCCATCTATAAATTTTTAACGAATTGTTTCTCTTAGTTCCTATGTTATATATTCTTGATAATTTATTTAAGGAAACATGCTATAATACCACTAAAGTTGTAACGCCCCGACCCGGTTTGGTTGGATACCCATGAGCAACCCCACTCCCTTGGGTCTATGAAGGATTTAACCTCCTTCTAAATCGCGAGAAGTTAGGCATCCTTTTTACCTAATTTTCCTATAATAACATTATACAAAACTTAATATATTAAAAACTTAAATACCTAACTTAGTGTTCAATTGCGAGGGGTCTTTAGGGTTAGTCTCCTTTTTCCTCAAAAGGGATAAAAGGAGGGGGTGAGTTTCTACAACTCAGTAAGTGTTGGGAGTGAGTTTTCATAAATGTTTAGTTTGTCAAAATCATGCCAAACTTTAACATCATTTCCAACGTTTTTCTCAAATCTCAAGGCCTTTTTATCAATTTCATATTAGGTGTGTTTAGCTCTCTAAGCACATCTCTTTTCCTCGGGAGGCATTTAGCTAACAAACACACGCCATTTATCATAAAGGGTACAAACATTCACAGGACAATCCCAGACTGCACCTAGTTATGGATTAGCGCACCTTTGTCGTTCACCCTGATAGAAGTTCCGAACTTCTACCTTGAGTCTGAATGGACATCCCAGACGTCTGACCCTTAGACCTTAAATTCACTTTGTGTCCGTATAAGAACGGAGACCTCATCTTGACCCCACCCCGGTCTCGTGCGCAAGAAGCTTCCATAGCTTCATGACTAACTGGCACGACGAACTGTCCTTATCTCCACCATGTTGTCCAACAGCCATTGCAACCCATCACTACCCCCTAGGTTGTCTTGATGGTCTTGAATCCACAAGTGCATGCACAAATAAGAATTTTCATAATTTAGCCATTCTCTTTGGTGTCGACAGTCCAACGGCGCCGACACTCAACCCGGCCTGCAACTGTTTGTCTTGGCCGATCCGTCGACCTAGCCCTAACGCACTGTCGCTAGCCCATTGAGCATTATTGGGCCTAACTTGGTGATGCGAACCTCGCCAATATGCTGACGACACCCTACACCAAATATGGCAATGATCCCAAGACTTTCACGACGCAAGTGCGAAAAGATGGAATATACCTTGTTTATGTGACAAACAAGGTATGGGATATGTAGACGCCACACCCAAATCCTCTAAGAAGAACTCTTAGAAAACCCCGGGTGATAAGTCTTGATTGCTTGAACGTCACAGGTAAAAACCTGATAAGTTCAAAAGCCCTTTCAAGATAGAAAGAAGACAAAACCTCACAAGATATAAATTCCAAAGTGTGTCTCTCCAATGCTATGGAGTATGCCTTTTATAGGCTCAGAAAACAACTGAATGACCCACATAATGAGGAAAAAATCTATTATGGTTATAAGCTAACCTTATCTAATCTAACTACCTAATATTATCCTAAGAGATTTATTATATTTATAAATCTCTCCTTATTAATTAAATCTGGACCTTCTCTTGGGCTCTTCATTTGGGCTTCTATTTGAATATTCAGCAATCTCTTTAATCAACCCATATAAAGCTTTTTTGAATCTTTTAGCCCTTGACCTTGTGATTGGGCCCTCTTGTAGACTCAAATGATTATTCATCTCTTTTGGTGACGAACTGTTCAGCTCCATTGCAGGTTCGGTTGATTGGACTTGTGAATTCGTAGTCTCTTTAGTCAGATTCACATCATTCTCCCCCTCTTGAAAATGATTTGTCCTCAAATCTTCTGTTTCTTCATCACCTACATCAAAGGGCATTAAATCAATAACATTGAAGCTTTCATTAACGCTATACTCACCGGGCAACTCTAGCTTGTAAGCATTATTATTAATGCGTTCCAACACACGAAATGGTCCATCTCCTCTAGGAAGAAGTTTTGATCGCCTTTGTTCCAGAAATCGTTCTTTCCTCATATGAAGCCAGACCCAATCGCCAGGTTCAAAAATGACACTTTTGCGGCCCTTGTTTGCTTTTTTTTCATAAACTTTAGTCATCCGTTCGATATGCATCTTTGTCTTCTCGTGCAATTCTTTCACAAACTCTGCTTTTCTCTTTCCATCAAAATTCATAAATTCACCTACAGGAAGTGGAGTTAGATCTAGAGGGGTTAATGGATTGAAACCATAAACAATCTCAAATGGTGAAAACTTAGTTGTAGAATGAACAGAACGATTATAAGCAAATTCAACATGTGGTAAGCAATCTTCCCATGATTTCAAATTATTTTTTATTATAGAACGTAATAAAGTACCTAATGTCCTATTTACTACTTCTGTTTGACCATCAGTTTGTGGGTGACATGTTGTTGAAAACAGCAGTTTGGTTCCCAATTTACCCCATAGGGTTTTCCAAAAGTAACTCAAGATTGAGGCCCCTGGCCTGTTAGATATGTTCTAGCTCTTGTCAAGAGAGTCTCCCAAATAGTTTAAGCAATGCCACATAGTCAGGGAGAACACTTCTGACAAAATCTCATTTTTAACTCATCACACCTACCAGGTGTGATGACAGGCCCGCTTATAACCGGTATGCAGGTTTTTTTTTTCTCATCATACCAACCGGGTATGATGTTTAAATATAACCACTCACAACTGGTAAGTAGGTTTATTTTTATAAAAGTGAGCTCATCATCCCAACCGTTATGTTGTATAAAATTCCCACTCACCCGATTATTGTGATATGTTCGTCCCTAGTCGATTTTCCAAGTCTACGCTAGCTCTCTTACTTGTGTTCCCATCCCAAGTGTCCCAACACGGTTTGGGTATCATTGCCAGGAAGGGTTTGGCATGACAGCCTTCTTTTTCTCACGTACAGGTGAGTAGACCCAAATCTTGGTTTTATTGTACTTAGGTCCCTAAAGTTCATACTTCTTGACTTTAGGTCCCTAGTGTTCCATTTTTCCCCAATCAAGTCTTAAGTATTTCCAATATCCTCGTTGGGCCCTTAATTTTATTAAATTTTATACGGGGCTCAAATTCTCTAAATTTCTAAATTGGACCCTAACCTTACCAAAATAACTGTTTTGCCCATATGTTCCAAAAATGACCAATTGGTCCCAATTCTTTCAAAAATTGACCAATTGGTCCTCCAATATCTTTCTCATTGCTAAGTGACCTTCAATTTTGAGAAATTGCATGGAGGTCCCTTAATTTTCTAAAATCCTGAAATTTCTACCCCTCTCTACTGACCGAATTTGATTTCTTCAAATTGGCCATTCAAATGGAGTTAATTGCTCCAATTGGTGGTTGGATCAAATCCTACACTTCCATACAATTCAATTGAGCTTTCAATCGCAGCATTTGGATCTGAAACGAGCTCAAACGGGGGTTCGTCGAAAAACTATTTATAGAGAGAAAGCTTCAAAAGCTTACCGTCGAAGGTACGGCGGTCCGAGCTCTTAATGTGGAGAGGTAGCTCTCATAATTAGAGTATTCCTAGGATCAAGAATTACAACAATTGATAGTTAGTGAAGTTCTGCACTTTCTCTCTCTAGAATCAATCTGCAACGACGGAGGAGAGTCGAATTGGCTTACCTTTTACCTCTTGTGGAGGTCGTCTAATGGTTGTGAGGACTATGGGGAGGCCTGGTTTGGTTGGAGGAGGTCTGAATTGGTTGAATTTAGATCGGCCAAAATAGGGTAGCTTCGAACCGATGGAGTTGTTACATTGTTCGATCCCGCTGGCGCTTCTCTAGTAATCCATGGGTCGAAGGGAGGTTGCTAACTTCTCCCGGAGTTTGTAGAACCCGACTTCACCTTCTTAGGCTAAGAAAAGTGCCCAAGTCAGAGCTCAGGTTTGAGCTTCGCTGGAAAATGGAGCACTTTAGAGAGGAGCACGATTTGAGGTATGTGGAGGATGAATGGAGGGGAGCTCTTTATATAGGGAGCTTGGGGACCCTCTGCCCGACCAGTTTCCATACTAGTCGAGCTTATCCTCACCCGAAAATGCCCAGATCGGAGGGAATATTCCTTCACCTAGAAAGGAAAGTTTCTAAACCGATGAATAGTGATGTCATTCCTAGGAAGAAGATGACACTATTCCGAACCAGACCGGTCCAATCCGACCGGGTTCAATGGTGAAAATAGGTCCGTTCAGACCCGATTCGATCGATTTTCTAAAATCTGAAAATTTCTAAATTTGTCTAAATTCATTTTCTATCCAATGTGACCTCTATTTCTCCATTTGAGATCTCTAAGCCACCTAGAAAAATTAATTACCTAATTGGGTTCATTATAGTTCAAATCGGTTCAATTCGATTTAGGTCAGGTTCATCTGAATCGGTCCAGTTTTCCCTTTCAATTGACTTCATGGTTCTTTCCATGATTTTCATGACTCTTTCGGGCACATGGGATTTTCCAATTTCCCATTTTACCCTTCCTTTTTGTTTCAGTTTGTTGAATGGTTCAATTTTCTTTTTTGAAATCGACTGATTCTTTCTCGGATTTTCTCATTCTTGAAGGGACGCGGTTTACAATAGAACACTAGGCTCGTCAATCATGAAAACGAGACCAAGGGGGCTAAGGCTCAACGAATATGAATGGGGCTAAGGCCCAAAATTATAAATTTGTTACTGCCACTAGTTATAAAATGGGTATAAGACTCGATATTCATGAATGGGGTTAAGATCCATGGTTTATAAAATTACCTACTCCACTATTTATCAAAAGGGTCTATGGCCCAAGTTAGAACTTGGACTAGTGTACGGTAAGATAGAAAAGAAAGTGGGACCACAAATAAAGGTGGTTGAGCGAAGGCCCAAAGTAAATTATTTGAAATAAGTTAAGACCTAATATCAAAAATTGAATTATGGTCTAAATGCGAGAAGGGACAATGGTTTGTGAAGTTCATGAAATGCCGAGATAAGTCCCGAGGGAATTTTAAAGAGGAAACACAACAAAATAACTTGTGAAATATGACATGTACATTTGTTTTCTATGGATGATAAAGTGTGGCTTGAAGGCCTATTATGATGTGTGTTTTCCTGATATCCTCAAATTGTTATGATATGTTGCATAATATCATGTATATGGCAATTTCATCGAATGCAGTACAAGAGGAGAATCGTATTGCATACCTGGTCAGGATACAAGGGAGAGATGATACCTATAAATTAAGAATGGTAAAAAGGGGTGAATTTATGTTGTTTTCGAGAACGAGATACAACGGTGGCACTTGAAGACCGTGATAGACATATGTTTTGCATTATGATATTTGATTTGATTCCCGTGACCGTCGCATCTCTACACGGGAATTCAACCCGATTTTGAGTATCAGGGCTAATGGGACGAATACTCGTATGAGCCTTACCTCTTAAGGGTATTTCGGTCACAATGAATGTTATCATGCCCAGACCCGATTTTATCAGATCTCCGTCAACAACCCGCCACTCTCCTGGTTTATTTAAGGGTTTCCCTTAGTTATAAATCGTAAAAAGTAAGGCTTCTTTTAAACCTGCACCTTTCCTAGAATAATATAAATCAAAGCTGCATAAAATTTTAAATTTATCATACCTGTCTCACAATCGTATTAGTTAGTGGTCCTTGAAGGTAGGCTTTTTGGGATTTCCTAAAAGGGATATAAGGGAGAGGGTGAGTACAACTACTCAGTGAATGGGTTTTTAAAATTTTAACTTCTAGGAAAAAGATTTGTATTGGAGTGTGTCATACTCCTTATTTTCTCTCAAAAATCTTTTTATTTCAAATCTCTATTTTTTATCATCATTTCTTATTAATCATGGTGTGTCTTCACCCAACACACATCCTTCATCATTAACGTTAATCACACAATCGTAGGTCAGCCCGTCTACTGAACTCACCTGTGGCGTCGGAGCCACTTTACCGGTCACCTAGATAGAAGCACGTCCACTTCTACCCTGAGAATGAGTGGATGTACGCAACATCCGACCCTCAATCTCAAAATTAATTTAGCATATTCGTATGAGGACAGAGACCTCATCCCGACCACACCCCGGTACCATGCGCTTGAAGCTACGTCAAGCTTCGCAAGGTCACCTGGTCCAACGAACTGCCCTTATACCCACGAGGTCGTCTAGGGCCATAGGACACATCACTACCCCTCTTGGGCATCTTGAAGGTCCCATACACACAGTGCATGCACAATCAATATTTTCACATCATTCCATATAATCTATGGTGCCACGGGTCTAATGGCCCCGACCCTCAACTCAACTCTAGGTTGTTTGTCTTGACTAGTCTGAAGACCGGTCATGTCGCACTACCGCTAGTTGATTGAATATGTCTGTTTTGTCTTGGCACCATGGCCAAACAATTCATTTATTTAAAGTTTTATGGCATATAACTCATGTTTGTTTACGAGCTCCTATGCGTGCCAATTGGCCTATGGCCTACTGTTCGAGATTTTTAAAATTGGGCATAATAGCTCTCAAGTTCCAAAACCGAGGCCTCCGGCCTAACAGAGCTATCTAAGTTCCCGTCAAGAAGGTCTCCCAAATTGTTTAAGCAGTGGCACACAGTTAGGGGAGAGAACTTCCAACAAAAATAATTTTTCAACTATCTATTATACCAACCGAGTATGAGGATATCTCCGCTCATAACCGATGAACGAGTTTTCCACTTCCTCTTAGTAAGTTTCATCATACCAACTGGGTATAATCTACTTACAACCTGTAAATAGTTTTTCCACGTCATTTTCACATCACTTCTCTAAGTTGTGATGTTTAAAATATCACTAAGTAGTGGGTTTTCATTTCGATGTGTTTATCATCCCCAACCGGGTATGATATAAAATCCCACTCACGATGGCTTCAAATTTAGAAAAGGTGCTCATCATCCTAACCGGGTATGAAGTGTAAATTAGCCCACTCACCCGTTAATGTAGTGAATTCCACGCTAGCTTGTCCTTGCTGGCATTCTTGGTAGTTCATATTCCTACACAATATGAATATCCGTGTTCATTATCCCCCAGCCTAATAACCTTCATTAATTCCAAATGAATGAGAAAACCAAACTTTCTATTTATTTGCAATTAGGTCCCTAAAGTTATTTTTATTTACCTTTAAGTCCCTAATGTCGATTTTTCATCAAATTGAGTCCTGAAACTTCTAAAATTTATCTTAGGACCTCAATTTATTCAAATTCACAAAAAGGGGTTTAATTTCCCAAATTTCCAATTTGGTCCCCCAACTTTTCCAAAATTACTATTTTGCCCTTCATTTACAAAAATGGTAAGTTTTACCCCCAAAAATTCTAAAATTGCTCAATTGGCCCTCTAACATTCTTATCATGACCAATTGACCCTCAATTTTACAAAATTGCATATTGGTCCTTCGAATTTTGAAAATCCCCAATTTTTCCCTAATTTCAACTTCTTAACACAGCTGAATTTGATTTTATCAAATTAACCGATCAAACACTTCTAATTGTTGAAATTGAAGTTAAAATTGAGATCCTACGTCTTCATACGATTCAATAGAACTTTGAATCGCAAGTTTTGACGCCAGAATGAGCTCAAACGGAACTTCGTCGGAAAATAAACTGTAGAGAGAGAAAGCTTCAATTACTCATCGTTGGGGGCACGACAGTACAAGCTTTTAATCTGGGCAGATAGCTCTTGTCCTAAGATTCATCCTAGAATCAAGAATTGCATCAATTGATGCCGAATTGGATGAGAATTTTATCATTAAACTTCTATCGATTCTCTCTCTAGCACCGGTCAGAAATTGTAGAGGGAAGCCGAATTGGATTACCTTTCCGCTCTAATTCAGTTGTAGAAGGGCTATGGAGGTGTTGGGAGGCTTTGGTTTGGCCTGAAGAGTGTTCAAAATGGTCGATTTTAGCTTGGTCGAAACAGGGCAACATCAGTCTGTTAGAGCTATTTCACTGTTCCATCACGTCGGTGCTTCTCTGGCGACCCTCAGAGCAAATGGAGACTATAGGTGTGTAGCTAACTTCTCCTTGGTTCTAAGGAACCCAACCTCACCTTGTTTGGTTCAGAAAAGTACCCAAGTCAGAGCTATGGTTCGAGCTGCATCGAAAAATAGAGTAGTTACAAGAGAATGGAGTTTTCAGGTGTGGAGAGGATAAATGGGGAGGGGGTCTTTATATAGGAAGCTTGGGGACTTCTTGGCAGTCCTGATTGGTGCCTTAATGGCAATCATTCATTGCCTGAAACTCCCTAGCTTGAGAATTTTCAGCTTCGCCGGTGCTATATGATTTTTCAGCGAGTGAACAGTGTTGTCATCTGAAGGAAGAAGATGATAGTGTTCCAAATCAGACTGGACCGGTCCAAACCAGGTTCCAAGCTTAAACCAACTGGTTTACCCCTCATTCGACCAAATTTTTCATATCTAAAACTTTCTAAATTCATTTTCTATCCAATGATGTCTCAAATCTCAAATTTGAATTTTTTAAGCCACCTAGAAAAATAAATTTAGAATCTAGTTCAATAGTCGTTTAAACCGGTTCGGATCCGGTTCACCTGAACTAGTTTGGTTTTCATCTCCAATTCATTCTCAAGTCATTTCCATGACTTTTGGGACTCTATGGGTCACTCGAGATCCATAAATTTCTCGGTTTGCCCTTTCTCTATCGGTTCTAATTCATGAACCGACTCGGTTCATAAATCGGTTCAATCTATTTGGATTCGGTTCATCCAAACTAGTCTGGTTTTTCTTTCCAATTTGTCCTAAGGTTCTTTTCCAAGGTTTTATGAACCCTTTGGATCACCTGGGAGTTGAAATTTCCAAATTGCCCATTCTCAAATGATTGGGTTTGTGAACTGGTTCAATTTTCTTACTCAGTTTGACAGGTTCTTTTTCCTAGTTTTCCTTAACTTAAAAGGGCGAGGTTTACAAATGTGATTCAAGAGGATAGTGAGATCCTCCGTAAATGAAATCAATGCAAATATGAAGTACATTCAAATTAAAAAGTGGTAATGAGTGAGCGTCTCAGGATGCCACTCGTTTAGTTTGTTTGAGAAAAGGGTTCCCGTAAAATAGAACTTTAAAAAAATCATATTGATGGTTAAGTGAACCTTGATGGTGGGTTCTCAGAGGAACCACTATATATAATAGCTTTTGAAGGATACCACATGGCGGAGTATGAACTCTTTAATGATTTTGAAAAGCAACTAAGAAAAAGAAAAATATTATAAAAACCATGTGTTAGCCATTTTTAGTAGAGATGACATCAAGCCATGAATGAATCGATGATCGGTCCTCACACTCACTAAGCATTGCTCACCCCCTCTCCAAAATATTTCCATGTAGTATGGAGGAAGTGAAGAGGAGAGGAGGATCCTGTAAATCGAGAAGCAACTCCAACCAAGGTCGATATCGAGGTAGAAATTCTCGAAGAGAATTGCACGAAGGCTTTCCATTTAGTATATTATGATTTCTCTAGGGTTGTAAACGTTTATAAACTTGTGAAGTAACTTTTATGAAAAAGTTTTAATTTTCACTGAAAATCTTATATATTTTTTATTCTGAATCTTAATCATATCGGTACTACTTTGGTGAAATTACCCACCATTATAGGATCGAGAGGATGTGGCGGGTTGTAATTGGACCCCAGCCTCGAAAATCAGGTTGGGGCATGATATAAGCCCACTAATTAATAATGTTTATAAAAAATTGGCTTGGACTCAGGCCCACTCATGAATAGTATTCATGAAGAAATGGGCTTAGGCCTACATCATGAATGGTTAAGTTCATCTTATTTAAGGTAATAGTAAATGAATTGTAATATGAATTACGAGGAATTGAGGAAATATAATAAACATGAGTGGTGGGGTATGTCAATTAATAAACCAAACACTAGGAATTGATGTGTAATATATGTATGATATGAGGGTATAAAATCCTAAGCAACATGAGTAGTGGGGTAGATTAGTTAGCAAACTAAACCTCGAGAATTTTTTAATATGTGCTTGTTGAATGAGATCAGTGCTTTTAGGAACACCAATAACGGGGTTGGTTAGATAGAAAATCGAACATCCAGAAAGAATAACCATTATGCTTGATGATCATGTACTATTGATTTGCTTGATTAGGTAGATGTGACATTGTGCTGACATGACACCTAGTACCAGTGTTGGTATTGGTGTATAGGGAAGATTGAAAGTGGGTATATAAGTGGGATAGTGAATTCTTCTTGATCTTCACATGGACCCACAAGGAGATATATGGCGGGGTCTAGGCATATTCATGACCAATAGTGATTAAAAAGATCATAGTATGCAAGATGTTCTATGATATATTATGGACATCACCCATTGTGAATAAAAGAGATGGGAGATGAGTTCCCATGATAATGGATAAGCTTAATGAGTTAAAAATAAAAGTATCATTATGGTAACTTACTTGAATAAATGATCTATAAATTTCCTATTAAATATTTTGATAAACTCATTAACTAAGTTGTGAGCTCACTCCTCCCCCAAATACTTTCAGGTTAACATGCATCTCCCATGGAGGATTACAACACCTACACAACAAACTAAGCACATTGAAGACTTTAAGTATAAATTTCGAGATACATACACGAATGTGCTAATTTAACGTTAGTTGCTAATATTCCTAGAGATTTTGTATATGCTTTTGTAAGTGAATTTCTATATGAAAGGATGTTTCAATTTTTATAGAAATTGATGTACATTTTATATTATCAGTCTTTCGTCTCGTTGATACTCCAAAGGTGAAGGTACCTATCATTATAGTGTCGAGGGGACATGACAGATTGTTATTGGATCCCGATCCGGGACATTGGGTTAGAGTTTGACATTGGATTATATATACTAGTCAAGGGTATGCGCTCATAGATCATTGTCGTGGGCCATATTGACTAGGGGTCCTATAATCTTTTAGAAATTTGGAACAATCAAGAGCAATGTGACCTAATTTTTTTTTTACATATTTAACAAACAAACGCCTCATCCTATTGTTGATAATTGTGCGTGGTTGGCCTATGCGCACCAAAACATGACCCATGAGACATTATGTGCGGATTAGAATGCTATGAGAAGTGAGCTCATCTTTGAAGCCCATTGTTACTTCGTTGTTACCAGGAGGCTCAGTTTTCAGCTAGTTATAAAAGCTCACATGTTGAGTGAAACACCACATTTTAGATTTTGATGGTGAAATATTTATGTGAGAAACTGCCATATGTTCTTGATCCTGGTTTCTAGAGGCAATTTTAGGGATCAAGAATGGCCCTTGAATCAAAGGTGAGAAGCGAGGTTGACATTACAAAAATCACCCTAAATAAGAAGTGTTAGTGGATCCACAACAATAGTAGCGAGTGATACCGGTGAATGGCAATTCTACAAATGATCGAATGCCCATCAAAGGTGATGGTAAGATTCATTGGTGATCTTGTAATCGAGTTTGGCTTTTTTAGAAAAGAGCATGAATTTGAGTTTATTTGGACTATTTTGCTTGAGGGTATGAGTGAGGGTCATGCAAATATTTATTTCCTAACCTAGCAAGAATTTTATTTTTTATTTTAAATTCAAGTTTAGGGAGGTCAATCTAGGCATAGCTGGTGGCGAGACTATGGACGTTAGATAAATTCTCAATATTCGTTGTTGAGAGTTCAATAGATCTTGATGAGCTCGGACTTGTTGAGAAAATATGACTTCCAGTTTGTCCCACATAACTACAAAATTGCAAATTACTATTACATGTAAATTAACATGAGTGTCTAGTAATAATAAGATGGTTAAATAAAGTGTACGATAGATTTCCAAGTCTTGTAACCTAGGATGGGTTGGGAATCTAGGAGATTCATTGTCTTTTTGGGCAAGCAAAAACTCTAGGGGTACTAGGATGGCTCGATATGTATACCCATTAAGTTATAAATTTCTTTTAGTGGTGTTATATTATTATAAAATAGTTCATTTAGTCAATTTTAATTGGAAGTACCAAAATATTGTTTGGAAACTTAATTATTAATACTAAAAAACTATTGTGATAGAGGTTGGAAATTGAGGTTGGGCAAGTGAGACTTATAGTGAGTTGATACTTTAACAACAAAATTAATGAATTTAGAATATGTTATTGTGACAATAGGAACGGAAGAGGATAAGATTAGAGGATTTAGAATAGTTTTTGGTGAAAATGAGAATTGTACTTTAAAAATAAATAAGTAATTCCCACCACTATTGATATAATTTAGTATCGAATAGTATTAATAAAAATGGTACAAAATTTTAGATAAATTTTATTAATTATATTATATTTGATATATATACAATTTATTTTTTATATAAAAATAAAATTATAAATAAAGAATAAATTAATATATATATATATATTAATAGATATAATCAATTATAAGCTAAGTCAGTACAAAGTTAATGAAAATTGTCTTATTATTATAGTTATTTCTCAACCTTACAAATCACTTAATTCGAAATATAAAAAATTCAAGATGGACCACCGTTAGCTATCTCTAGTGAATTGTCTTTAGATTAAATCTCACCCAAAATATCAAATAAACAGCCTGAAATTCTCAAAAACCATCTTCCTGTGAATAAAAAGTCTACTTGGGTGGAAAGTCCATGAATGATTAGTAAAACTTGGAGCTGGAAAAAAACACTTTCCTTTTCCCCTTTTATTTGAATTTCTGCCTAATAAATTGAAATAACAAATGAAGGGGAGAAAATAATAATAGAAAATTGTAATTTGTTGAAAGAGAACCTTTGAATGAATGATAATGAATGACATTCCATGATAACCTCCCCACTACGAGCGTTTACTTTTCAAACAGCCAATGCGAGAATGGCAAGGCCGTAAATTACACAAATATAAGAACCTGTTTTAATTGCCCTCGCTGCTTAAATACCCAAAATCTTCTTCCCCACCATCTCCCATATGTGAAAAACTTGCGGAAGTAGAGTACGGGCGTGTGATCGGAAAACCTCTCAGTTTTGTGTCGTTCAGTGGAGAACGACCTCAGGCGGGGATATCGGGACTGGAATTATGGCATCCGAGCTGATCTTCCGGGGCCACGAGGCGCAGCCCCAGCCGGACCTCTACTCGCCGAAGCCCCACAAGCCTATGCTCTGGATGGCGAGGCCGATCAGGTACATGCTCCGTGAGCAGCGCCTGCTGTGTGTCGTCGTTGGAATCATGATCACCAGCATCTTCTTCTTCGTCCTCCCTTCGAAGCGGCTAGCCGCCGCCTCTACGGCCGGATCCACAATCGGCTACGCGTTCGACCCGGCGCCCTACAAGGCGTTGAACCGGCTGGAGGAGTACCAGCACAGGGCGGTATACCACCACGAGGTTTTCGGCTCGGCCGCCGGAAAAGTGCCGCTGGGGCTGAAGAGGAAGGGGTTGAGAATCCTGGTCACCGGGGGCGCCGGTTTCGTGGGGTCCCACCTCGTGGACAGACTGATACAGAGAGGCGATAGCGTGATCGTGGTGGACAATTTCTTCACAGGGAGGAAGGAGAACGTGATGCACCACTTCAGGAACACGAGGTTCGAGCTCATCCGCCACGACGTCGTTGAGCCGATCCTCCTGGAGGTCGATCAGATCTACCACCTCGCATGCCCTGCCTCCCCTGTCCACTACAAGTTCAACCCCGTCAAGACCATCATATCCTTTTTTCCTTAAATCAATTCGATCTTTCTAGAATCGGATGCTCCTCTATTGAACTTTTGGCTTTCATTTTCAATCTTAGGCTTCTGGGTTATTCCTTAACCGTCTTTTGATTACAAGACGAATGTGGTAGGGACACTGAACATGCTGGGCCTGGCGAAGAGGATAGGGGCGAGATTCTTGCTTACTAGCACCAGCGAGGTTTATGGTGATCCCCTGCAGCACCCTCAGGTCGAGACTTACTGGGGAAACGTAAACCCCATTGGTAAGAATCAAGAAATCCATTTCTCTGTCTGTATCAGTGTATCCCCTTCTTCTTTTTCTTCTCGGATAATCGTTTCTCTAACGAGCCCTGGTCCTCGCCGGTTGCTTTGAAAGCGGCGTTAAATGGTCCTTAACAGAGGCATAAAATGTTCGTTACATCAAATCTGAATGAGATGGGTGGTTCGGGCCAGGTTCAGGTTGATTGGCTTTTAACTGTAGGACGTGTAGCACAAGATAGAAGACATTTTGTTCTTTTTTTGGTGATTTTGACGCCCCATCTCGGGTCGGTTTGGTCGATCGGACAGGTGTCAGGAGCTGCTACGACGAGGGGAAGCGTACAGCCGAGACTTTGACCATGGACTACCACAGAGGCGCCGGGGTTGAGGTGAAACTCTCTGTTCTCTCTTTCTTTTATCAACCAAACTGTCTCTTTTGATATCTGTTTTAAATTTATATTTAAAAAAATATTTGTTAGTTTGAATTACTCTCAAATAATTGATTGGATACTTCCACTATGATTTTAGTTGCAAGCTGAATCTGTTATGTATTGATGGTGGTGGTGGGACAAGCAATTAAATATGGGGAAGTCCCACTGACATATCTCTGCATGTGGGACTCTGTTGCAGGTTAGGATTGCTAGGATCTTCAACACCTACGGCCCTCGTATGTGCATTGATGATGGCCGAGTCGTCAGCAATTTTGTTGCTCAGGTAAATTTCTGCCTTTGTTCAACAATCTTCATGATATCTTCACAATTTATCTTTTGTTCCCCTTTTTAATAGTAAATCTTCTTAAAGATCTATCTTTGTCTTTTCGGAAAGGAAAGATATTGTTGTATTAATTTTTATTCAAGAGTTTAATTGAATGACTATTACAAACACAAATGATGTGTAGTGTAACAATATTACCAGTTTCACTAGTGGGGTGTGATAGATGAAGAAGAATTTTTTATCTGTTGTTTGGTTAATGATGAGAACATATAATGGTTGAATAATGGAGAATGAGTTTGGCAAATTTTGCAGGCATTGAGAAAGGAACCCATGACTGTATACGGTGATGGGAAGCAGACAAGGAGTTTCCAATACGTATCGGACTTGGTATGAAGATCCTGCTCCGTTTAATTATTTCAAGACTGAAATTTACAAGTTCAGAAACTCTTTAATATCATCATCTGTCGTCGTTATGGCCTGCAAGGAGATCAGTCATCTCCTGTGCTGAACACCTGTCTCAGCATACGAAAATGTCAGTTACCCTTCACGTTTTGGAATCCGCGTCCGCCTCAATGTCGGGCAACTGATGACACATAGGATGTGTTGTCCATTGCTTCCATAGTTTCTGTTTGTCATTTCAGTTCCAGAAGCACATGGCAGTGGTGATAGTAGTGCCAAAAGGTAATGTCCTAAGGTGGCTACGACACTTCAGCTGCTTCTGTTATGCCGTCAATAAACACTGGTCCCTCCATTAGAAGCAATTCAACAAGGGTCCCTTTAAAAGCCTATTGTACTAGTAGCATTTTGACGGGTTTTGGGGGACATGGGTGTAGTTTATCCCCGGTTGCTTTTACCTGTTGTATGTCATATCACCTGCAGTCTATTTCAAAGCAGATTGCATGTACGTGATATGTTAATTATTAGCACTGATTACATGTATATGATATGTTAATTATTAGCACTGTGAAATTATCTCAGTATAAAGACTAGACTTTTGCCTGTAACAGGTTGAGGGTCTGATGCGCCTGATGGAAGGTGAGCATGTAGGACCTTTCAATCTCGGGAATCCCGGTGAATTCACAATGCTTGAACTTGCAGAGGTCAGTGACCTATTACTCTTGCTCTCGTAATATATCATGTGCCCAACGTTCACCAGATTTCATTGGGTACCTGCAAGCTTTTTATAGCCAAAAAATTGCAGTTTCACTATCAGTCAGTCTCCTGGGGAAATGGCTGACATCCTTGTTGCCTTGCAGGTGGTCAAAGAAACCATTGACCCAAATGCAAAGATTGAGTTCAGGCCCAACACAGAAGATGATCCGCACAAGAGGAAGCCAGATATCACAAGGGCGAAGGAGCTGCTTGGCTGGGAGCCCAAGGTATCGCTCCGCAAGGGTCTCCCTCTCATGGTCAAGGACTTCAGGCAACGTATCTTTGGAGACCTCAAGGAAGGCAGCAGCTCAACTACTACATCATCATCATAGATTTTTACCGAGATAGCATTGATGGGTGAAAGACGATTGTTTTCAGAAGACAAGCTCCATGGCATCTTTTACCAGGCTCATGAACCGTACAGAGTTATTCCGATGTTTTTCGATAAGAACTACTGATAGATGGTTAGGTTTTGCTCCATCCTCCGGGCATTGAGTTTCTGAATTTACCGTCATTTTTTAGTTTATGACTCCTATAGCCTTCAAACCAAATGGATAATGATGAGATGCTATATTCTTTTGATTCAAAGATCAGGCTTGCACGAAATTTCAATTAGATCACAATTTACTTGCTTCTATCAAAGATGAACCGTGAATAAAATCGTCAAGGACCTAACCTCTTCTTCTGCGTCCGTCTCCCATATTCAACCCGGGCCAATGAGGCAGGTGCAGGTGTTATAGTCTCGGCAGAGACGAGATTTTCCGGAGTGATATCGTGAACAGGAGAGAGACTTCACACACATTCTAGTTGTACCAGTAAAATGGTCCGAGAGGAGGTTGCAGTTCAATTCTGACCTCTTGTAAATGATGTAAAAGCTCATTATGTCTGTTGGGCTGCGACAGAAATATACTTTGGTGAATCAAAAGTTCGGCAAAACTAATAATCCAGGGAAGTGTTCAACAAAATAATTGGAGCGAAGATACCTACGTCCAATAAACACATTAAACTAGAGATTAACAGGACAACTTGGGGCATAAAAAGATTGCCTGAAAACAAAGCGTAACAAACCAGATTATTATAGCATAGTGATGATCAAGGACCTCAGAGTCAGCTAATTTTAAGTAGGAAGGCCGTGTGCACCAAACCCATCAGATGCAATGATCCATCCAAATAGTTAAACAGTTTGTAGATCCAAAAGCAAAAAAAGAAAATGAAAAGGAACAAAAGAGATCCATAACAGCAAGGTATCATATGGTTGGAGACTGGGAGCCCACTAGCAGCATACCACCCATCCTTTGGTAGTGAACATTTGACTGATGAATGTCATGGGTGAGATCAATTAACCAAATCTTGAGATGTAGAGAGCTTTCACTGCAGAGGGCACAAGGCATAGAATGAGATCAATGTATGTTAAAAACAAAGAGGCAATGTATTCTAGATTTCTTACATTTGAAAGTGAATATATTGAAAATGTTTCAACTTTGGAAAAATGTAGGCAATATTATGTCAATTATGGGGCATGCAGAAATGCCAATAGAATCGAACAGAACTCCAAGGGCCAGTCTAATGTGGTTGATAACAAACAAAAATAGCAAACAGATAGATATATCTTTGAAATAGTTTCCCTGAATCTTCCCCAAAAGAAGATAGTAGGGATGATGTGCGAAAAAGCTAAAACTGGAATGATAAATTTACCTGTTGAGGCTGCTGGTAGCTATATCCTGGGTAGCCTCCATAGTACATGTTAGGGTCTTGAGGTGGAGGTGCATATCCATATGTCTCGTACCCCTGTGGGTACCCATGATATCCACCATTCCACTGTGTCTGCTCAGGTTGAACCTGAATGAGAAAAAAGCTTGAATAATCTTCTCAAGAAAGCATAGATGAACTAAATAAATCTACAGGCAGTGGATGAACCTCTCACCTGTTTGTTTGGACTACGGCCCCATGAAAGTCGAATATTCTGTCCTCCTAACTGGGTACCATTCAAAATTGCAAGTGCTTGTTCTGCACAACTCCTGAATCAAAGCAGATGTTGCATAATAACAAGTTAGACCTTATGGGTGTTTAAATAATCTTAATGTACAAATTAACCAGTAAAGACCACATAAAATATAAATGGCTAACATGATCACAAATAATGAGAATAATACCGGTCAACAAATTGGACAAATCCACATCGCTTTCCGGCTGGTATCTTAACACTGTGCAACTCCCCAAATTGACTGAAAAGTTGTCTCAGATGATCATCTGAAACACTAGGATCCAATCCTCCCACAAATATCTGCACTCATCGGAGTGAACAAGGTCAATAATCACAATAGAGCATAATAATATTAGAATACGCATCAAAACTGACTACCCACTGTTGTATTATTTGGATCACTTTCGCCTTGATTTCCTTGAGTATTCTGGTAGCTAGCTGCTTATAACAAATACAAACAAAGGCATTTCAATACTGAAATTAGTCTACATCCATTACATAAAGCAATGTTAAGAAGCTTTAACGCTTCTCTGAAGAAAGTTAAAAGCGATTAATCACTGAGAACCAACAAAATGATGAAAGACATCTCCGAAGTAGCATGTCAAATCAAACCTCCAACACACACCTTCTCAGAAATATATGCCAACAAGCTTTGCAGACCACCAATATTTTTACTGTTCTGATAACCAAATACATTCACAATAATCTATAATGGGCATCTAAAAAGCAAAAAAAAGGCACATTAAAATCATACGAATTAAATTTCAGTGAGAAATCGGATACATCAAGCTATAATTTATAGAGGTTCAGTAAAAGATTATTTATATTCCAAAAACTACGAGAACAATGAAGCACCAGTGATCTGATAATACTCACCAGAAAAAAAAATAAGCAGTGTAATGGAGAAGAACAATTCCAAATAATAAAAAAATCAGGATATATATCTTTCTATGTAAGCATTGAACACATTGAATAACCAGAAAATAGTAGTCCCTGGCTTGGTTAATACTTATATTCCGTGGAGCCAACAAGGAAGAAATAATTTTATGTCAAAGTTGAATGTGATCTTTTTTCTTTAATTCAGAAAAGGGATGGGATATATGTACAACTACAACACAAACAAAAAACTACTAGATGCTTCTGCAAGCATTTCCAACCAAATTGTCAGTACAGTTAAACACACAGCATTCCATTGAGCATTCACGAGTTAGGTAAACATCAGAAAGCTGTCAATTAAGGTAATCCACTAGTATATTCATGTGAACATATATGAACCATGAACCATCATAAAGAATTGTACAAAGAAATAATCAATAGTGGTTCAAGGAGAAACTATCACCATATCAGTATGACATCAATAAAAAGAAAGTCCAAACACAACATTTTTTGTTACTCCTATTTGCTTTTGGGGGTCCAACAGTCTAAATTGATCATGGTAAGAGATGTGTAAGCCCAGAAAGAATCAGAATAATGGATTTTTTTCAATCATCATTCTCAACCCTACAGTTTGCAAAAATACAATGGTCATACCACCCAAACCAAATTGATATATTGACAAACACCAACTCATAAATTAAGAACACTTTATGAGAATCACAAATATTAGCATTGTTGCATTATCAAGAAACAAGAATGCATAGAATTCTAAGCACATTGAAATGCTAGGTCACTTCTAGACAACTCTATCCCCTCCCATCAAGTGGTAAGCATATTATTCCCAGCCTTTATCATTCTATAATTAAATACTAAGTATTTTATGCCAATCCTGAGAAGAATAAAGGGAGTACTTTGTAAAATCAGAAAAGGAAATGTCATTTTCAAAATACATGGAATATGATGCTACTTCACTAGCCATCGGATAGAGGAAGACAATGATATGCAAGGAAACTGATGAACCCATGACATACTCTTGATTTAAATACCCCAAAGAAGGGTTAATTCCTTCAGTGCATATTAACAGTAATTCATGGGAGATATATTTGTGCCCTGATACATAAAGACTATTTTTCCCGAAGAAACCTTATATCTCCACCCAGAGAATCTAATACCGGATTTAGATAACAAAGAACAGAAGTAAATTTCACGAGGAACTAGTTACTATAAGCAGTTTAATCCTACAAGGCAACTGATCTGCAATCCAAGAATAAACCATAGAATAATTCCTTCCAAGTATCTGAAGTCTCAGAATTTCATGCTGATCTAGTAAAGGGAAATGTGCACATAACTATTTCAACTACTTCCCCTGAAAAATGTCATGGAGAAATGCTCATAGAATTAACTTGCATCAACTCACGTACTAGGTAATGCAGAAGCAAATCCAAGTGCAGCATAAGAATGCTACTAGGAAGTGGAAAAGCTTCAAACATAAACAATTTAACCACTGACCTAAGATGAGGCCATGCATTAAAGTGGAATCAGTTCAGCTGAATTTGGTACCAGGCCCACAAATGAGAGCCTCTTGTATCTCCTGCTTTAAGAGAACATGAGTCTCATATAAGACTTAACTAGTTTTACGAATTATATGGGCCTGAACTTACAAATAGTACAGTGTTCACATCCGGAAGCATATAATTGAAACGGTAGGAATCCAAGACAAAGGACTGAAGAATCCATCTCTAAAATATTGCTACACATTCAACATACAACTTTCAAATCCAACCAATTGGCCAATCTCAACAAATGCAACAGATAACAAAAGATTAGATTGTGCAGAATTCAGTATAGGAAAAAGGGCCAAAATACAATAAGAAAAGAATCTTCACAAATTACAACATTTTCATAAATAAGTGTACCTTGCTGATATTGTGATCCGGAAGTGGTCTTTTTGTTAGCTGCAGGCCCAACTCTCATAGGTCGAGTTGAACAGTATGCTCCATTCATCTCATTCATTGCTCGCAATTGCTCACTTTCATCAGAAAATCTAACAAATCCATAACCCTTGGACCGACCAGTAGCTCTATCAGTAACTACTTTAGCACCTTTTATAGATGTGTAAAGGGGCCTGAATGTCTCTTGTAGAACATAATCTGTGACATCAGCAGCCAAGTCTCCAACGAAGATTGTATACTCCGGACCATCATCTTGGCGCCTCTCACCAGCACCAAGAGTAGCCCAGTTCATACGGAATGTCTGCTCAGAACTTGGCATTTGAGTGCCATTGTAACTCTGCAGAACTCTCTCTGCTGCAGCTCGAGTTAGGAACTCAACAAAACCATAACCTTCAGGCATACCAGTCTGCTTATTGCGAATAACCTTAGCTGAAAGAACCTGTCATGACCATTCAAAAAGTATCACCTTCCTTGATAGGTTGGGAAAAGAAGAGGGAAAATAACCAAAAAAATCATGTCAAACTCCAAAATTCCTAACCCTGGGTGCCAAAATTGGCATGAGTTTTACTTTTATTCCTCCTTGAGTCCAGAGGCCAACTCCGTTAAAGAAGGCCATTAAATTCTGATTGTACATGTTATGTGGCATATTTGATTTAACAAAAAAATTCAAAAAAACAAGAAAGAAAAGAGAAAATCTCGATCCATATGAAGGAGCGTTTACATCTGTCCATTCATGCAACATCAGCATTTGATGTTCACTATTTAATCAAGTTAGCATCAATAAAAAGTACATAAAACATGCCCCTTAGTACAATTGAGGAACCATATGAAATGTAGGGAATTTCAGCATTCAACTTTTTTCCAAAAAGGGAAAAATAAATGGCTGATCCTAAAAATAGATATCTTTATAGACATATGAAGAAGATAAAGTTTACTAGTACGAACAACTTTATTAACAGAAAAAGTTCTTCACTATAAAAATATTAGGAGAAACCTAACGGCAGAATAACTAGCATAGCTTCTGAACTTGATATACAGATTGGGCCTTGTCGTTATAGACGCTTCATAATGGAAAAAAGTAGTTAATATAAGTCTAATACAGGCTAGTTCTAATTTTGTTGAACTGACTCTACTTAGGGGGCAATGAAAAGACAGCATGACAGATAAACCCCAAACCCATAAAAGGCATACATACTTGAGATATAGCCAGGTATGCTTATCAGTCACTAGCGAGTCTGCCTTAAGAAATCTAGATTCGTAGGTCTAAGATTTTGGTGAATTTAAAGTAAAGAAGAAAAGTGATATAAGAACGATTTTGGAAAAACCCCCCAAGACTACCAATGATGCGTAAGGTACCTCTCCAGTGTGAGCAAAACAGCCAAGCAGATAGTTTTCATCCATGTAGGGCTGCAGGTCTCCGATCCAGAGTGACTTTATCTCGTTGGAGCCCGGATCTTGAGGGGCCGCGTACTGCTGGATCTGAGGGGGCGGAACCAGCTGAGGAGCCCAACCCGCAGGAGGAGGGGCCGTCTGAGCCGCCGCCGGTTGCTGCACCATCCACGGCTGTTGCTGATGGTACGCCTGCTGCACCCGAGGATCCGTAGACGGAGCTGGTTGCTGCATCATGATCGATAATAATACCCGATCGAGATTGACGGAAATACCTCGAGGGAGAAGCAATAAGCCTCGACGGAGAGAGATCTGAGGAAGACGAACCCTTCGGCGCAGGAAGGGTTTCGGTGGAGGGAGAGAGTGATTCTGACAGGAGATCACATAAAGTTGAGGCGCAACTCAATGATGAAACGTGGAGAAATAAGAACCGTTGGATTAAGAGGGTTATGAAGATAATGGGCTTTTCTCGTATCACGGCCCATTAAGGAGATTATGTAGATAATGGGCTTTTCTTGTATCACGGCCCATTAGGCTATGTACCGGCATTTATTGACAGTAAAATTTTTATTAAACCATAAATACTCCTATAATTCATATAACTCATTAGAGACGAGTAATAATAGCTTTGACATGATCGGTTAATTCTAATGATATAAGTTTGAACTTATATTAACTTTGGTATAAAAATATGAAGGAAAGAGGGAAATGAATTCTCAATTTTTAACAATTTTCTCCTACAATATATAAAAAAAAACATTTTTGGTACTATATATATATAGAAAGGTTGGCCAATATTTGGGTAAATTCAATACTATTAGCGTTGTACATTTAAGCCTATAAAGTGCCATTAGATTAGAGTAATTGAATTTAAAATTTATACGCTCTACTATTTAATACCTAATTTTGATATGCAAATTGTATATATTAATTGAGTACAAAATTTTTAATTTTTAATTTAAATCGAGTATTAAAAAATATAATTTAAATCACATTTAAAATCTGTACTCGAAATCATTTTAAAATATTGTGCAAAAAAATCATTTAAAAAAATATTAACAAAATCCAATATAAATTTTAAAACTGAGTTTAAAAAATATAACCTAAATTAATAGAAAAAATGGAAATAAATTGAGTTAAATTTTTAATACAATTGAGATACCACCTACGGTAAACTTGAACCCAAACCCCACCCTAAAATTGATCTGAGTAGGATGGGTGGAGTTTGAGTTGGATTTCTACCTTCCTATAATATATATGTATACATGAGATACTTAAAATTGATATAATATATAAATTTATAAATTTATGCCTAATTAGATGTATGTTAGTGAATAAAATTCACACAAAAAATTAATATAAATATATTTTTTTATTTAATTAAGTTAATTATTAGAAAATGTTAAGACTTAATTTATTAAAAATATATTTTTATCTTTTCGAATTATACTTTTCATTTATGCATAATTAATTAAATTTCATTGAAAAATACTTTCAGTTATTTACCTATCGATGAACATTTTTAAACTCATACTATTATTTAGTTTTAAAAAGTTCATAGCTTGAGCAAAAAAAAAATTATAGACGTTTAGTCGGTTGATTACTTTTTCCAATATGTGAAACCTTCAAAATTAAAACTTCAATATCAATGGCCAGAGAAGAAAGAGGCAGCTTGTAGCATTCGTCACGTGAGAGTTCCAGTCGTGTATTCTCTCGTACATTAACAATTTAAAATGAAAGAGTAGACTGTGTTTAGTTACGTTCAGACTTGTTTTAGCCGGAACTCCCGAGTAATTAGCTACTTTTACTTGCTTCATCTGATTATCTACACTAGGGTGTAACAAAAAAAAGTAAAACTGTATAAATAATTAGTTTTTTAAAATAAATTAAACGAAACTATTATAGTAAAATTTTTTTTATATATTATACGCACGTGCTTCTTGCTAATTTTACATGTTTCCCTAAAATATTTAAGAGTGTGGTGAATTTTCATAAATCAATAAATGTTTAAGTTATCAACGTATTTAATAATTTATAAATTTTATTTAGTTTGCATATTTGATTAGTACATAATTATCCGTCCCTTTATCATCAAATGGGATCACAGTCGCAAAATAGTACTTGACTATTTCACTTGTGGACCGAAATGTTTTTACCGTCCACCATTGTAGAAGTCCAGATGAGAACTCTCCCCCTCTGATCTCGGTCTAAATGCGCATGAAGTTTCGTTAACTTTTTGACTTAATGGACGACAGACTACCCTTATACTCTCTGGCCGTCCAATAATCCTTAGAACCACCACTACCCTATACCAGATACCTCGATGGTTTTGTATCTCATGCATGCACAAACAACAAATCTTTTCAGTTAAAACTTTTTATCTTTGGTACTACCGTCCCCCATGAGTTTGTTGACCCGATTTCGGCTTGGTACTATCAGCCCAACGGGTTCAACGATCCGGATTCGACTTAGTGACCACTAGGCCAACGAGTTTGATAACCTGATCATGGCTTGGTAGTTATCACACACAATTGTCCATTATAAAAGTTTTCATAGATTTAGTACTCATCTATTTGTCTACAGGCCTAAGCCTATGCCCATCGGTCTTGAGCCCGTTCCAGCAGGACTAGCTCTAGATATTTCAAGATTCATACTTTTTTCTGAAAAGTCTCCAAAAAATTTTAAGCGAGTTCAAGTAGGGGAGAGCATTTTAGGAAAATAAATTGCAATTCATGAAGGTGCGTTCATTAGCCCAACCGGACGTGATGCTAAAACCCACTCACCCGATACGTCTCGTCTTGTCCCCAGCTGGATCTCGGCCGCTACGTGCCCTTAGCACAATTTTTTGAATCGTCCATCCTACACAGTTCGAGCATTCACATTAGTAAAATTTGCATGAATGACCTTAATCATGCCTTAATCATAATTAGGTCACAAAATTCCTCCTATTTTCTTCTTAGGTCCCTAATTCCTCTTATCTTCACCCAAATCCTTTAATTTTTTAATTAATTGTAATTAGGGCCCTAAGTTTATGCTTAATTTCATTTAAGCCCCATCAATGATTCCTTCAAGGGTACTTAATCGTATACATCCCACCAAAGTTTACTTTCATAGTGTATTTTTTCTCCTCTTCACTCTTATTGTGTCATACCCATAGAGTTTTCGGAAAATATTTTTTCATGTTTGCCCCTTATGATAGGGTTCTAGGTATAATTTCTTACCTCTATTCTTGTGGTATCCTTCTCGGCTTGACCTTCTTAAGAATAAGTTAAAAAAAAAATTTTTTCTACCTCGCCATTTCGTATCCTCTTTGTGAACTGCTTACTTAACCTGCTCTATGGTTTTGGTCATCAATCCTTCCTGTCTTTCATGACCTTTGAGGAGATATTGACCTAAATCTATGAGGTGTGGAACCGTCCTTCTTTACCTATCCTATTCCCTTGCACTTATGATAGATTTGGTACTTGTCCTCAGTAGGGTTGGATACTTATTCATGTAGTGTCCCTATTGTTCACACTTTTAATAGGTTATTCCCTTGCATAGACTGTTGTGGTTCCTCCTTTCCTTCGAGTATTATGGGGCCTTTCTTGGGATTACTAGTAGTTTGGTGCTTCGTCATCCTTGAGTATGATCACCTTGAGAGTTTTCTTGTTAAGTATTCTTTGCCAAATGGTCACTCTAGGAGTCCTCCTATATTCATTGATTCCCTCATTCAGCTTACTTAACTGAGATGGGATTCTCCCTAATTTTAATGGTGAAGGGATTTGTTTGAGTACTATTCTTGGGACCATCTTCCTAGCAAGATAACTTCATCAAGAGATAGGATTTTAGGAATTTCAAGTACTTTATTAATCGAGGAATATAGTATGTTGGGGGTTTTAACCCTATTACAGAAAGTGGTAACAAAATAAATAGGGAACTACAGGGTTCTTGATAAGCATCCTCCTAGGTAAAGTTATACACCCTTTGCTGTCATTTATAGTTTCATGCTTGACTTCCTTTATACATAAAGTTGTGCCCTCAATAGGTCCTAGCACCATTCTCCGGGATACTTCCCATTTGGTCTTTTGAGATTACTACCATGCCTTAGGCATTTGGGAAGCTTCTAGGGTTGTCTTCCTATGCGGACAGAGTGTTAAGTAGAGTCATTCCTAGTTTTCTTGTTTCCTCTCCCGGCAGCCATCTGAGAATTTTAAGATAAATCCTATTAGTTACTATATTTTCTAGTCTTGATTATGTATTCAAGGAAATAGGCTCTGATACCAGTCTAGTTGTCACGCCCCGACCCGGTTTCATCAGATCCCCGTGAACAACCCGCCACTCTCTCGATTTATTAAAGGGTTTCCCCTCATTATAAAGCATAAAGAGTAAGGTGTCCTTTAAACTTGCACCTTTTCCTAAAATAACATAAATCAAAACTACATAACATTTTAAATTTATCGTACCTGTCTCATAGGCGTCTTAGTTGATGGTCTTTAAGGGTAGGCTTTTCGAAATTTCCTGAAAGGGATATAAGGGAAGGGGTGAGTGCGACTACTAAGTGAATGGGTTTTTCAAAACTTTTAACTTTTAGGAAAAAGACTTGTATTGGAGTGTGCCAGACTCCTTTCTTTCAAAAATCCTTTCATATTAAATCTCGGTTTTTACCACCATTTCCTTATTAATCACAGTGTGTCATCACCCAACACACATCCTTCATCATGAAGGTCAAACACACATTTGCAGGCCAGGCCATCCACTGAACCCACTTGTGGTGTCGGAGTGACTTTACCAGCCAATTAGATAGAAGCACGTCCACTTCTACCCTAAGAATGAGTGGATGTACGTGACATTCGACCCTCAATCCAGAAATCAATTCTTCGTGTCCGTATGAGGACAGAGACCTCATCACGTCTCCACCTCGGTCTCATGCGCTTGGTGCTACTCCAAATTTCACACGGTCACTTGGTACGACGAAATTGCCATTGTACTCACTAGGTAGTCCATGGCCCTTAGGACACATCACTACCCCTCTTGGGCATTTTGAAGGTCCCGTAATCACAGTGCATGTATAATCAGTATTTTCTTATCATGCCATATAATCTGTGGTGCCACTAGTCCAACGGCCCCGACCCTCAACTCAACATGCAGTTGTTTGTCTTGATTGGTCTGTTGACATGTCATGTTGCACTGCCGCTAGTTGAATGAGTATGTCGGTCCTGCCTTGGTACTATGACCAAACAATTCCTTTATTTAAAGTTTTATGGCATATAACTCATATTTGTTTACGAGCTCCTACTTGTGCCAATTGGCTTTGGGCCCACTGTACGAAATTTTCAAAATCGGGCATATTAGCCCTCAAGTTCCAAAACTGAGGCCCCCGACCTATAAGAGTTATTCGAGCTTTCGTCTAGAAGGTCTCCCAAATCGTTTAAGCATTTGCACATAGTTAGGGGAGAGCACTTTCGATAAAAATATGTTTTCAATTGTCCATCATACCGACCGGGTATAAGAACATCTCTGCTCATAACCGATGAACAGGTTTTCAACTTTCTTCGAGTAAGTTTCATCATACCAACCGGGTATGATCTACTTACAATCGGTAAGTAGTTTTTCCGCATGTTTTTTATATCACTACTCTAAGTTGTGATGTTTAAAATACCACTTAGTATTGGGTTTTCATTTCGATGTACTTATCATCCCCAATCGGGTTTGATATAAAATCTCACTCACAATCGATAAGTGGTTTTTAACTTTACACTGTGCTCATCATCCCAACCGGTTATGATGTTAGTAAGCCCACTCACCCGTTAATACAACGAATTCCACTAGACCAGTTCTTTGTATTCACGCAAGCATGTCCTTGTTGGCGTTCCCAGTACCTCATGTTCCTACACGATATGAACATCCATGTTCAATATCACTCGGCCTGATAGCCTTCATTCATTCCAAATAAATGAGAAAACTAAACTTTATTTATTTGTAATTAGGTCCCTAAAGTTATTTTTCTTTAACTTTAAGTCCCAAATGCCAGATTTTCCTCAAATTGAGTCCTAAAACTTTTAAAATTTCCCTTAGGACCTCAATTTATTCAATTTCACAAAAAGGGGTTTAATTTCCCAAATTTCCAATTTAGTCCTCCAACTTTTCACAAATTACCATTTTGCACTTTCTTTGCAAAAATGGGTCCTCTAACATTCTTATCATGCCAAATTGTCCCTCAATTTTATAAAATTGCATTTTGGTCTTTCGAATTTCGAAAATCCCCAATTTTCCCTTATTTTCCCCCAATTTCAACTCCTTAATATAGCAGAATTTGATTTCATCAAATTGACAGATCAAACGCTTCTAATTGTTGAAATTGAAGTTAAAATTGAGTTTCTACTTCTTCATACAATTCAACAGCACTTTGAATCGCAAGTTTTGATGCCGGATCGAGCTCAAACGGAGCTTTGCCAAAAAATATACTGTAGAGAGAGAAAGCTTCAAAAGCTTACCATCTAGGGCACGACGGTCTGAGCTTTTAATCTAGGCAGATAACTCTTATCCTGAGGTTCATCCTAGAATTAAGAATTGCATCAATTGATGCCGAATTGAGTTAGAATTTTCTCATCGAAATTCTGCCAGTTCTCTCTCTAACACTGGTAAGAAATTACAGAGGAGAGCCGAATTGACTTACCTTTGTATTCTAATTCAGCCATGGGAGGGCTGAGGAAGTGTTGGGATGGATTGGTTTTGTCTGAGGAGGTCTCAAATTGGCTAATTTCAGCTTGGCCAAAATAGGGTAGCTTCGGTTCGCCGGAGCTGCTTCACTGTTCCATCATGCCGGCGCTTCTCTGGCGACCCTCAGAGCAAACAGAGACTACATGCGTGTAGCTGACTTCTCCCCTATTCTAAAGAGACTGACCTATCCTTCTGAGGTTAAGAAAAATGCTCAAGTTGAAGCTCTAGTTCGAGCTTCACTAGGAAATGGAGTAGTAGAGAGGGAGAGAAGTGTTCAAGTGTGAGGAGAATGAATATGGGAGATTTATTACTAGTATTAATGTTGCCATAAATTGATAAGTATTTATTAGTATTAATTTCAATAATTTAATTTACATATTAAATTATTGGTATTAATTCCAATAATTTAATTTAGTTATTAAATTATTGGTATAAATTCCAAAATTAAATATATATATTAATTTATGGCTAGTTCGCATAAAATATTTTTTGACCGAAATTTCGGGATCTTGTTCATCTAGATCGATCTAGTTTTTCTCTTCTAATTTGTCTTAATGTAAACCCCGCACATTTGAGTTAAGGAAAACCGGGAAAAGAACCGGTCAAACCGAATAAGAAAACCAAACTGGTTTACATTTGGGAATAAGCAATATGAAAATTTACAATTTTCGGTTGATCCAAAAGATTTATTAAACATTGGAAAAGGAACTTAAGACAAACTAGAAAACAAAAACCAAATTGGTTTAGGTGAACTAGATTCCAAAAAAACTTCAAAGTTAAGCGTGCTTACCTAAGAGTAGTGTGAGGATGGGTGAGCTCTTGGGAAGTATGATTTTTTCATTCTCCTCACACCTAAACACTTCTCTCTCTCTCTCTACTGCTCCATTTCCCGGTAAAGCTCGAACCAGAGCTTCGACTTGAACAAAGGTTGGGCTCTTTAGAACCGGGGAGAAGACAGCTATCTAATAGCAAACTTCAGTCAATCCGAGAATCGTTGGAGAAGCGTCGACATGATGGAATAGTGAAGCAACTCCGGCGGACCGAAGCTGCCCTATTTCGGCCAAGCTGAAATCGGCCATTTCAAGCCCTCCTCATGCCAAACCAAGCCCTCCCAACACTTCCTCAGCCTTTCCACGGCCGAATTAGGACTGAAAGGTAAGCCAATTCGGGCCCCTTTATAATTTTCGATCGGTGATAGAGAGAGAGTCGACCGAATTTCAATGACGAAATTCTAATTCAATTCCGCATCAATTGATACAATACTTGATTTTAGGATGAACCTCAGGACGAGACCTATCTGCCCAGATCGAAAGCTCGGATTGTCGTGCCTTCACCGGGGAGTAATCGAAGCTCTCTCTCTCTACAGTCTGTTTTCCGGTAAAGCTCTGTTTGAGCTCATTCCGACGTTAAAATCTACGATTCAAAGTTTCTTAGAATCGTATGAACATACAGGAACTCAATTTCAACTCCAATTTCAATAATTAGAAGTGTTTGATTGGTTAATTTGATGAAATCAAATTCGGTAGTGTTGAAGAGTTGAAATTGGGGGAAAATTTGGGGATTTTCAAAATTCAAAGGGGCCAAAATACAATTTTATGAAATTGAAGGCCAATTGGGCATGAAAATAATGTTGGAGGACCAATTGAGGAATTTTGGAAAATTTGGGGAAAAACTTACCATTTTTGTGAAAGAAGGGCAAAATGGTAATTTTGGAAAAAATTGGGGAACCAAATTGGAAATTTGGAAAATTAAACCCCTTTTTGGTGAAATTGAATAAATTGTGGTCCCACGATAAATTTTAAAAGTTACGGGACTCGATTTGAGGAAAAACTGACATTAGGGGCTTAAAGTTAAAGAGAAATAACTTTAGGGACCTAATTGCAAATAACTAAAAGTTTGGGTTTTCTCATTCATTAATGAATGAAGGCTGTTATGACAAGTAATAATGAACAAGGTTGTTCATATCGTGTAGGAACGTGAAATACCGGGAACGCCAGCAAGGACAAGCTCGCGTGAATACAAAGAACTAGTCTAGTGGAACTCACGACATTAACGGGTGAGTGGGTTATTCACATCATACCCAGTTGGGATGATGAGCACAGTTCAAAGTTAAAAACCACTTACCGGTTGTCAGTGGATTTACTAACATCATACCCGGTTAGGATGATGAGCACAACTTAAAGATAAAAACCACTTACCGGTTGTGAGTGGAAATTTTATATCATACCCGGTAGGGGATGATAAGTACCTCGGTATAAAAACCCACTGTTTAGTGGTATTTTAATCATCACCACATAGAGAAAGTGATGTGAAAATTATGCGAAAAAAAAACTACTTACCGGTTGTAAGTAGATCATACCCGATTGGTATGATGAGACTTCCTCGAAGGAAGTTGAAAACCCGTTCATCGGTTATGAACAGAGATGTCCTTATACCGGTCGGTATGATGGATAGTGAAAACCTATTTTGTCGGAAGTGTTCTCCCCTGACTGTGTGCTAATGCTTAAACTATTTGGGAGACCTTCTCGACGGGAGCTCTAATAGCTCTGATAGGCTAGGGGCCTCGATTTTGGAACTTGGGGGCTAAATGCTTGATTTTGAAAATCTCGTACAGTGGGCCCAAGGCCAGTTGGCACGAGCAGGAGCTCGTAAATGAACATGATATATGTGCCATAAAACTTAATAAGTGAATTGTTTGGCCATGGTACCAAGATAGGACCGACATGCTCAGTCAACTAGCGGCAGTGCGACATGACAGGTCGACGGACTAGTTAAGACAAACAACTACGGGTTGAGTTGAGAGTCGGGGCCGTTGGACTAGTTGCACCATAGATTACATGGCAATATAAGAAAACATTGTTTGTGCATGCACTGTGAGTACGGGATCATCAAGACGCCCATGAGGGGTAGTGATGCGTCCTAAGGGCACTGGACGACCTGGTGGCTATAAGGGCAGTTCGTCATTCCAGGTGTCTGTGCAAAATCTGGAGTAGCACGAAGCGCATGAGACCGGGGTAGGGATAGGATGAGGTCTCTGTCCTCATACAGACACGAAGAAGTGATTTCGGGATTGTGGGTCGGATGTCACGTACATCCACTCATTCCCAGGGTAGAAGTGGTTGTACTTCTATCCGGGTGGCAGGAAAAGTCGCTCTGAAGCCACTAGCGGGTTCAGTAGTGATACTGACTTGCGAATGTGTGTAACCTTCATGATGAAGGATGTGTGTTGGGTGATGACACACCGGTAACTAAGAAATAATGGAAAAACACGAATTTTTAAATGAAATAATTTTTGAAAACAAAGGAGTCTGGCACACTCCATATAAATGTTTTTCTTAAAAGTCAAAAGCTTTTAAAAACCCATTCACTGAGTAGTCGTACTCACCCCCTCCCTTATATCCCTTTCAAGAAATCCCGGAAAGCCTCCCCTTAAAGACTGTCAACTAAGATGCCTGTAAGACAGGTATGTAAAGTTTTAAATTTTATATAGTTTTGATTATGCTATTCCAGGAAAAAGGCGCAAGTTAAAGGACGCCTTACTCTTTACGGTTTACGATAAGGGGAAACCCTTTTATAAACCGGGAGAGTGGCGGGTTGATCATGGGGATCCGACCAAACCGGGTCGGGGCGTGACAACTAGAGTGGTATCAGAGCATGCTTCCTCGAATACATAATCAAGACTATAAAATATTGTAACTAATAGGATTTATCCTAAAATTTTTAGATGGCTCCTAGGAGAGGAACCAAGAAAACTAGGAATGACTCTACTCAACACCTTATCTTCGTAGGAAGACAACCCTAGAAGCTTTCCAAATGCCTAAAGCAAGGCAGGAATCTCAAAAGAGCAAATGAGAAAGTATCCTAGAGAATGGTGACAGGAACTATTGAGGTCACAACTCTAAGTATAAAGGAAGCTAAGCGTGAAGCCATAAAATGCGTCATATAACCTTACATAGGAGGATGCTTATCAAGAATCTCGTAGCTCCCTAGTTATTTGGTGACCATATTCTGTAATAGGGCCAAAATCTCCAACATACTGTACTACTCTATTAATGAAGTACTCCAAATTCCTAAAAACCCTGTCCCTCAAATGATGTGATCTTCAAGGAAGACTCCAAAAAGGAAAAAAAAAAACTCCCACGGTATCCAGACTTAAGGGTGAAAGAGCACCAAAACTAACAATTCCCAAGAAAACGCCAAGAGGAACCACTTATGTTCATGTAATTATAAGCATGAATGATAGGGACACTGCGTGGAGAAGTGCCTAACCCTACAAAGGACAGGAATCAAGTTAACCTAGAGGGGAATAGGACACGAAGTGAAAAACTGTCCCACATCGCCAAGAGTCAGGACAATATTTTCCAAGAATAAACACCCCACAACTATAGGAAATCCAAAAGGATACCATACCAAGAAACGTGATCCAAAGTTGTATGAACCCTTTGGATCACCTGAAAGTTGTAAATTTCCAAATTGCTTGTTCCCAAATGATTGAATTTGTAAACCGGTTCGATTTAACTGGTTCTTTTCCCTATTTTCATTAACTTTAAATGGTGGGGTTTACGAAACCCTTCTCCAATAGCTTGTCTAACTGCTCCTTTAATCTCGCTAGTTCTACTGGAGCCATGCGATAGGGGGCTTGGGAATGGGATGTGTTCCAAGGATTACCTCTATGGTAAACTCTAGTTTTCAGCTTGGGGATAGTCTGGTTAGTTCCTCAGGGAATATGTCCAGGTAGTGTTCAACCACCGAGAAGCCTCTTGGTCCTTTCTCCTTCAACTTCTCATTGATGACCATTGCGAGAAAAGCCTTACAACCCTTCTGTATCATCTTTTGAGCCTTTATGTGGGACACCAAATGTACTTCTCCCTTCCTCCTGTCTCCTTGGAAATGCAGTACAAGTGTCTTAAAAGTGTGGAAAGTTATTACCTTCTTCCCAAGTCCACATTGGCTTGATGGGTACTTAACTAATCCATTCCCAATATTATTTCTACCGTATTAGAGGTAATGGGATTAAATTTGCCTCTAGTTTAAACTCCTCCAATCATGATTTCACATCCCTTTAACTGTTTGTCCCTATTCAATCCTTCTCCTAAGGGTGTGAGGATGTTGAGACTTTGTTCTAGGGAGGTAAGATCTAGGGGAAGACCTGGGATTAGATCTTCTTTGATGAAGGATCTCTCTGCTCCCGAGTCAAAGAGAGCGTAGACCTTTCTCCCCCACAAATGTATGTACCATGATTGAAGAAACACACATTTTTAGAAGAATAAATTTAAATTTCTTTATTGAATAGAATCAAATTACAAGCTTTGTCTCAATTTTGTTTAAGGGGATTTGGGAAGTAACCACTACGGTACTAGGGTCTTTTCTTACATCTTCTTGAGTGAGGTTGTATACCCTAGCTGGTATCCGTGTCATAATGTCCTGCCCTGGAGTCCTTGGGTTCCTTGGGGTGGTCCAAGCGTGTTTCATTGCTTATTCTCCCTAAGAGTGGGGCATTCCCTTGCGAAGTGCCACACTTGTCCACATTCGAAATAAGATGAGCATACTCCCTCATGGTACCTTTAGCATCTAGGACAGCGAGGGCTCCTTGGTAGTATGATGGGAATCACCTTCCTTTGAGGTGGTTGCACATCCTTTCTCCTTTGGAAACCCACCCTATTTCCCCACCTTGGGCCATTTTGCTCCTTCCGTCCCCCATGGCGGCCTTGGCTCTTATCCTCCTTTCAGTTGGCCTGCTCCATCTGGCGACGTCGAGTTTGTACAAAACGCTCACATTCGTAGGCCATATTGATTATGGCTGCCAGATCTGTGGGGCGTCCTATTACTCCTTCACATCAATCAAACAAGACTAAAATCATATCTGTATGGCTTAATGAGTCGACGCATCAAAAGGTTTATTATAATTATTGAATTAATATATTTAATAATTTAATAAGTCAATAATTTCTCACCATCATTTAACACATTCATAACCTAATATTTCTTACATTTGATATTTTCTTGTATTAAAATATTTTGGTATAAGAATAAAATATTTGTATTTGGTTGATTTTAGTAGTATTTAGTAAAATAAAATTTTATTGTAATATAAAATAAGTGGAATAAAATATTATCAAAAATAAAATATATCTTTATATGTAAGTTTTTATAGAATAAATTTATAGTACTCAGAAAAAATAATCCACTATTATTTGATGAAATAACTAATTATCTTTTCTTATTTTTCAAAATTTAGTTCATAAATATTTAATTTATAAAAATCTTGTGTGTGTTGATCAACTTATTTTCTATAAAACCAAATAAGAATTTCAATTAATGGATTTTATGTTGACTAATAATTATTGACATATCTCATTTATAGTAAAATTTAAAGCACTCTAATTATTTTCTCTGTGAGTTAATTGACATGTCACTAGTTAGATATGATTGACAATATATATGTTATAACTTTTTTTAAGTGTTACACATAATTGATATAGGTACGATAATTCTATCCAATATTAATCATAACAAAATTTCACTCATTAGATATCTTAATTTCAGGTTAGTTTATTGATATGAAGGGTTAAACTCTTTGTATGGTCACAAGATAACCAATTTAAATTCAAATAGGAACTAACGCGTTAAGGATGATTGAATTATCTTTATGAAACTCAACCTAATAACACGATTGTCTATGTGATTTTTTTTCTCTGTGAGTTAATTGACATGTCACTAGTTAGATATGATTGACAATATATATGTTATAACTTTTTTTAAGTGTTACACATAATTGATATAGGTACGATAATTCTATCCAATATTAATCATAACAAAATTTCACTCATTAGATGTCTTAATTTCAGGTTAGTTTATTGATATGAAGGGTTAAACTCTTTGTATGGTCACAAGATAACCAATTTAAATTCAAATAGGAACTAACACGTTAAGGATGATTGAATTATCTTTATGAAACTCAACCTAATAACACGATTGTCTATGTGATTTTTTTTCTAAAGTATTTATTATCAAGACTGTTGACTTATTGTCGTTGTGAAATATTCTCTAGGTTGAAAGAGACCCACTGACAATCTTATAATGGTTGGGTAGGAGTTTCAAGTATTATTATTAATTGATCACTTAATTAAAATATGATATTATATTTTAGTTAGTGTATCAGCCTATTTGTAAATAAAATAAAAATTTTTATCATCTATGCAAGAATAATATTTAGTAATTTTTTTAACAATATTAATTTTTTAAAATCTAGGATACCCTTCTTTGAATTAGCGTCCCATTGATTGAATTTACCTAATAAAACTTCTCTTATACTCATTTATTTTAAATGGTTATCAACTCTAATAAAAAAAATAAGATTTCTATTATTTCATGTGCAGTGAACTGATATTTTTTTCGACGATTTTATCATATCGTAAGATTAGATTATAGCAATTTTTCATTTTGAAAATTGAGTTGCTCAATTATTTTACCCAATAGAAGTAAAAAATTATACATTGCATGCATATTAATATACATATGAAATGTGTACTTATGTATATAGATAAGAGAAAAGGAGAGGAAAGCTATGCAAAATATGGATACTGAAATTTCACGGGCCAAGAGTAGATAAGAGATAATTGCAGAACTTCCAAAGCTTTTCAATACTATTAGTTTCTTGTTTCACTCATCTAAGCGGAATGTGATAATGAAGGAGGAGCTCATATACCATATCATTAAATGTCGCTGTCATATAGTTGATAGAAGTAAGTCGCACTTTATCTAGCTAAAAGAGAAAATAGATACTATTTCACAATTTCACATCAATCAAACAAGACTACTAAAATCATATCTGTATAGCTTAACTAGTCGACGCATCAAAAGGTTTATTATAATTATTGAATTAATATATTTAATAATTTAATAAGTCAATAAGTTCTCACCATCATTCAACACATTCATAACCTAATATTTCTTACATTTGATATTTTCTTATATTAAAATATTTTGGTATAAGAATAAAATATTTGTATTTGGTTGAGTTTAGTAGTATTTAGTAAAATAAAATTTTATTGTAATATAAAATAAGTGGAATAAAATATTATAAAAAATAAAATATATCTTTTTATGTAAGTTTTTACCGAATAAATTTATAGTACCCAGAAAAAATAATCCACTATTATTTGATGAAATAACTAATTATCTTTACTTATTTTCCAAAATTTAGTTCATAAATATTTAATTTATAAAAAGCTCGTGTGTTGATCAGCTCATTTTTTATAAAACCAAATAAGAATTTTAATTAATGGACTTTATGTTGACTAATAATTATTGACATATCTCATTTATAGTAAAATCTAAAGCACTCTAATTATTTTCTCTGTGTTAATTATGTTAATTAATTGACATGTCACTAGTTAGATATGATTAACAAGATATATGTTATGACTTCTTTCAAGTGTTACACATAATTGATATAAGTACGATAATTTCATCAAATGTTAATCATAACAAAATTTCACTCATTACATATCTTAATTTAGGTTAGTTTATTGATATGAAGGGTCAAAGTCATTATATGGTCACAAGATAACCAATTTAAATTCAAATAGGAACTAATGCGTTAAGGATAATTGAATTATTTTTATGAAACTCAACCTAATAACATGATTGTCTATGTGGTTTTTTTTTAAAATATTTATTATCAAGACTATTGACTTAGTCTCGTTGTGAAATATTCTCTAGGTTTAAAGAGACTCACTGACAATCTTATAATGGTTGGGTAGAAGTTTCAAATATTATTATTAATTGATCACTTAATTAAAATATCACATTATATTTTGGTTAGTGTATCAGCCTATTTATAAATAATATAAAATTTTTTATCATCTATGTAAGTATAATATTTAGTAATTTTTTTAACAATATTAATTTTTTAAAATCTAGGATAACCTTCTTTGAATTAGTTTCCCATTTATTGAATTTACCTAATAAAACTTATCTTATACTCATTTATTTTAAATGGTTATAGTCTTCACTCATATAATCAACTGTAATAAAAAAAAATAAGATTTCTATTATTCCACGTGGAGTGAACTCGTGCAAACTTTGTTTGACTATAGAAATGAGGGGAGTAGTTGATGATATTCTTGATATTTTTTTGGACGATTTTATCATATCGGTAAGATTAGATTATAGCAATTTTTTATTTTGAAAATTGAGTTGCTCAATTATTTTACCGAGTAGAATTAAAAAATTATACATTGCATACATATCAATATGCATATGATGTGTGTACTTATGTATATAGATAAGAAAAAAGGAGAGGAAAGCTATGCAATATATGGATACTAAAATTTCACGGGAGATAATTGCAGAACTTTCAAAGCTTTTCAACATTGTTCCTTTCTTGTTTCAGTCATCCAAGCGGATTGTGATAATGAAGGAGGAGCTCATATAACATATCATTAAATGTCGCTGTCATATGGTTGATAGAAGTAAGTCGTTTATCTAGCTAAAAGAGAAAATAAAGTAATTTTCACTCTAAATATTACATGGTTGAGAATAAATAAAATATTTCGCATTAAATGTTTATCCAATTATACTAACATAACATAATTTGATGCTTATACTCTCAGAGTAAGTAGAAGAAGAATTGAGCATTATGAAAGAGTTGGCACCGTCATCTAGTGGAGATGCAATTTTTAGGTAAAATCTTTTATTTACAAATATTTTAAAGAAAAATAATTTTTAGTAGTTGTGTGAATAATGTTCTACAATTTGTTTCTAATTTTACGTGCATTTGAGAATGTTTTGTGTGCTAACATTCAACATATTAATCATACAACGATCAAGCAATATTAATCCTGATATTATGCAAATGCTGCCTAGTTTATTTAGGGGTAATGAAGCTCTTATGCTTTAGTTAACATTGTTGGAAGTTACTTACGTAGAGATCTAAAAAATCTAAGCTATTATGTCCTTTGTATTGTTTCATTTTTATTATACAAATATAGTTCAATAATTTATTTTTTTTATAAATTTAAAAATGTATTATTAATTTTAAAAAATAAAAATTATTACATGTTACATTAATAAATGTTGATGGCTTAAAATACAAAATAGATACTATTTCACAATTTCACATCAATCAAACAAGATTAAAATCATATGTGTATGGCTTAGGTTTATTATAATAATTGATTTAATATATTTAATAATTTAATAAGTCAATAATTTCTCACCATCATTCAACACATTCATAACCTAATATTTTTTACATTTGATATTTGATATTTTCTTATATTAAAATATTTTGGTATAGAAATAAAATATTTGTATTTGGGTAATTTTTGTAGTATTTAGTAAAATAAAATTTTATTGTAATATAAAATAAGTGGAATAAAATATTATCAAAAATAAAATATATCTTTTTATGTAAGTTTTTACAGAATAAATTTATAGTACCCATAAAAAATAATTTTAGGGTACTATAATCCACTATTATTTGATGAAATAACTAATTATCTTTTTTTATTTTTTAAATTTTAGTTCATAAATATTTAATTTATAAAAAGCTCGTGTGTGTTGATCAACTCATTTTCTATAAAATCAAATAAGAATTTCAATTAATGAATTTTATGTTAACTAATAATTATTGACATATCTCATTTATAATAAACTCTAAAACACTCTAATTATTTTATCTATGTTAATCATGTTAATTAATTAACATGTCACTAGTTAGATATGATTAACAAGATATATGTTATAACTTCTTTCAATTTTTACGCATAATTGATATAGGTACGATAATTCCATCAAATGTTAATCATAACAAAATTTCACTTATTATATATTTTAATTTCAGGTTAGTTTATTAATATGAAGGGTCAAAGTTATTATATTATCACAAGATAACTAATTAAAATTCAAATAAGAACTAACTCGTTAAGAATAATTGAATTATATTTATGAAACTCAACCTAATAACACGATTGTCTATGTGGTTTTTTTTTTAAATATTTATTATCAAGACTATTGATTTAGTTTTGTTGTGAAATATTCCCTAGATTGAAAGAGAACCACTGACAATCTTATAATGGTTGGGTAGAAGTTTTAAATATTATTATTAATTGATCACTTAATTAAAATATAAGATTATATATAAATCCTATATGTATAGGTTTTTCCGCAATTTTACCTCAAAAGGTCGTCACCACCCTCATCTCCCTAGCTTTTGTCTAAATCACAGGCGGAACACATCCTCCCTTTCTCTCATCCTCCCATACCCTCTTTATTATTCCGTTCGTTCATCCTCTACCTCTTCTTCCTCCTCCACCTCCTCTTCTATTTCCTCCCCACCGTGGTAGCTCTTGGTCGAACTCAGCAGTAGTAGTAGGATCGTCAGGGCCAACAGAAGAAACCATAGTGGAGTCTTCATTGTCGTCATCATCTTGTCCCTCTGTTTGGCATTTTGGTTTCGATTGAACTTTATGAGCTGCTGTCGATTATTATTTCATTCTCTAGGTTAAAGAATGGCAGGTTTAAGAAGAGGGGATGTAGAGAAGGAATGGACGCAAATGTTGCACATGTAGGGAGGAGCGAATCAGTGGCAGAGCACCATCCTAACATGCCAAAGCTCTGGCGAGGAAGCTGAAAATCAGGCCATGTGAGACAAACAACTCGCTATGCTTCCCTCTTTCCTCTCTGTGATTTTTTAACTACGTGAAAAGTACACTCCTATTGTCTATACACTATGTGTTCAAACTAAATCACGCGTGTCAATTAATGGCCCTGATAAACTGTGGAAAGATGTTATTTCATTCTAGTGCAAAAGAAAAATCATGAAGATCGACCTTGGGGACCCAATGATGAAGGCCTTTGACCTTGAGAACGGGCTGCGAGAACAACTAGAGAAAAGTGAATAACAGGTAGGGGTCGGCTGGATAAGAAGTAAAGATGTAGAGGGGAGAAGAAGAAATTACAAGAGCACGAATCTCCAAATACACATATTCACATAAAAAAAACCAATTTCTTTATTCGAAATTATAGAATGCTAATTTCATTTACACGTTTACTTTTCTATCACTTATTGAACATTCAATTGGTATTAACTAATATCCAACTAGATACAAATAGGTAATTCCATCTCTAATCCATATAGCACTCCAGCAAGTGTCTCTGCCTTGGCGTTTATAAAAAATCGATTAGCCATACTCTGGGAAGTGTGCCATGTTAACAGGATGTTAGAACCGGCCTGGTGGCACTTTTCGGCAATGCGGTTCACCTTGAGGGTTCTCGCCACCCGTTCTAGGTCACCGTAGAGACCATTGCAAAATCGCATCATGTGTTTCATGTCAAAGATTCGGAAGTCGAAGAAGAGGCGGACGAGGCCAAGAAAATTCTCCATCCCCCACAGAAGGGCACTGCCCATAAGGATGTTGATCAAGTAGCCAAAGTCATAGGCACTGTGGAAGGTGACCCACATGATGTTGGGGTTAAACAGCAGGTTGGATGTTCGCAATAGGTAGGCGAAGTGGACGCAATCCACTCCCTCGTTATGATATTGCTCGAAGTCGATACCCTGACGACGGAGGAGGGAGATGGACTTGGGCGAGTTAGGGTCACGCGAAGGGTCGAAATCCCGAAAATTAAACTCCTAGACAAACTAGTTGTTGGAGCCGAGGTGGGGAAGGTTACCACGGGCGTCCATGAAAGTGAGACCCACCTGGATCAGCTTTATAGCTCGTATGTCCATGTTGAGACCGTCCATTAATTGTTAGCTTATATTTGCATATCTGGCTAAGTTGGAGGCAAAGGGTCTTAACTCGTTAAACTTAGTTTCATACTCCGAGATATAGTTAATGTCACACCTCAACCTAGTTTGGTTGGATCCCTATAATAAACCCGCCGCTCGCTTGGTTAAAGAGGGGTTTCTGCCTTTTTTTAATCAAGAAGAGCTAGGCGTAATTCAAACCTTGTTCCTTGGAATAGCATAAATTAATAAAAATATAAGCTTAAAAGGACTTTTAAGCATAGCTAACAGAGGTACATCCTCGTGTTTTCTTTGGTCATGTTTTCCTTACTCCTAAAAAGGGTATAAAAGAGGGGGTGAGTTCTACAACTTAGTAAGCCGGTGTTGGGAGTGAGTTTTTAAGAGAAATAACTTCATTTTAAATTGTGCCAAAGGATGTCATTTCTTTGAAATCCTCAAAATTCAGTTTCAAAACCCTTTTTCTCATTTTCACATTAGTGTGTTTAACAAACAACACACACCCTTCATTAGGAAGGGAATACACATTCGCAGGTGCATCCCGTCCACTGCACCAACTTGTGGCTGGGAGCGTCTTTACTGGCCACCAAGATAGAAGCCTGTCTGCTTCTACCCTAGGTTTGAGTGAATGTTCTCGACATCCGACCCTTAGACCCGAATACCACTCTGTATTCGTATAAGGATAAAGACCTCATTTCGACCCCACCCCGGTCTCATGCGTGGAAAGCTAGTTCGAGCTTTCTGACTGTTGGCACAACGAATTGTCCTTATCTCCACCATGTCATCCAATAGCCCTTAAGACCTATCACTACTCGTCTCAGGCATCTTGATGGTCATCTACCTCAAGTGCATGCACAAAACAATAGTTTTCCATATATAGCTATTTATCTTTGGTGCCACTAGTTCAATGGCCCTAACCCTCAACCCGACCTACAACTGTTTGTCTAGACCAGTCTGTCAACCTAGCACTGATGCACTACCGCCAGTCCATTGAGTATTGTCGGTCCTAACTTGATACTATGATGAAATCACATAACCAATTCATTATAAGTTTCATGGCTTTCTCATTTCAAGTTTGTTTACGATCTCCTGCTCATGCCCACTGGCCTTGGGCCTACTACACATGTTTTTCCAAAACTGGGCATTTAGCCTTACAAGTTCAAAAATTGAGGCCTCTAGCCTATATGAGTTATTCTAGCTCCCGTCAAGAAGGTCTTTGAAATGGTTTAAGTATTGGCACACAGTCAGGGGAGAACACTTCTGACAAAAATACATTTTCACTTCATCCCACCAATTGAATGAGATGATATCTCCGCTTACAATTGGAAAGCGGGTTTCTCCTTCCTTCAAGGAAGTTCATCATACTAACCGGGTATGATTTTCCTCTACTTACAACCGGTAAGTAGGTTTTAGCCTAAATCTCCCATCACCCCATTTGGGTATCAGTTAAAATCCCACTAACAAGTGGTTTTTTGTTTCTAAAGTGCTCATCATCCCAATTAAGTATAATCTAAATATGCCCAGTCTCCTAATAACCATGATGTGTTCATCCTCGGTCGGTTTTCCAAGTCTACGCAAGCTTGCTCTTGCTTGCATTCTGGTCACACTTGTCCCTACACAATTTGGGCAGCCTTATCACTAACGGTTTAGCATAAAAGCCTATGCTCACAAATTATCGATAAATTGCACTTAGGTCCCTAATGTTTATTTTTCTTAACTTTAGGTCTCTAATGCCAACTTTTGCCCAATTTGAGTCCCAAAGTTTTCAAAATTCCCTTTGAATCCTCATTTTACTCAAAATTGTATAAGGGGCTCAAGTTTTCCAAATTTCTAATTTGGTCCCTAACTTTTCAAAAATTACCATTTGCCTCTAATTTTCAAACATGGCAATTTGGCCCCAAATGTTTCAAAAATCGACCAATTGGTCCTCCAACATCTTTTTCATGGCAATTGGCCTTCAATTTTGGGAAATTACAAAGAGGTCCCTCAATTTTTGAAATACCCAATTTTCCCCCAATTTCCTTTTCAAACTGACCGAATTTGATTTTTTCAAATTGGACATTCAATCGGGGTTAATTACCTCAATTGGAGGTATAAATTAGTTCATACACTTCCATACTATTCAATTGATCTTTGAATCCAATGAATTGAGGTCGAAATGAGCTCAAACGGAGCTTCACCGAAAAATTATCCGTAGAGAGAGAAACCTTTAAAAGCTTTCTGTTAGAGGCACGGTGGTGTGAGCTCTCTATCTAGACAGGTAGCTCTCGTCCTAAGGTTCCTCCTAGGATCAAGAATCGCTACAATTAATATTGAATCAAAGGAGAATTCTATCAGTGAAGTTTCACACTTTCTCTCTCTAACTTCGACTGGAAATGACAGAGAAGGGCCGAATTAGCTTACCTTTTAGCTCTGTTGCGATCATGTGGGGGTTGTGAGGGAGTCGGGAGGGATTGGTTTGGTCGGAGGAGGGCTGGATTTGTCTGAACTCAGCTCAGCCAAAGTAGGGCAGCTTCGGTCCTTTGGAGCTGCTTCACTATTTGATTATGTCAGCGCTTCTCTAGCGGTCCTCGGCTTGAACAAAAGTTGCTGTCAGGTAGCTCACTTTCCCCAGAGTCTTTAGAACCCAACCTTGCCTCCTAAGGCTAAGAAAAATGCCTATGTCGTAGCTTTGGTTTGAGCTTCGCTGAAAACTAGAGTACCTGAGAGAGAATGGAGATTTGAGGCGTGTGAAGTATAAATGGAGAGTAGCTCTTTATATATGGAGATCGGGGACCCTCTGCCCGACAACTTTCCTTCTTGGTCGAGCTTATCCTTGCCCTAAAATGGCCTGATCGGAGCAATTTAAGCTTCTCCGACATTATCCATTTTTGCCTTGAATGAACAGTGCTGTCATCTCGAGGAAGAAGATGACATTGTTCCGAATTGGACCAGACTGGTTCGACCGGGTTCAATGCGTAAATTGATCGGTTCAGGCCCAATTCAACCGGTTTTATCAAAATTATAATTTTCTAAATTCATTCTCTATCTAATGGTGGCTTCAATTCTCCAATTTGAATATTCTAAGCCACCTAGAAAAATGAATTTAGCAACCTGTTCAAGGATGGTTCAAACCGGTTCAATCTGATTCAGGTCCAGTTCACCTAAATCGGTCTGGTTTTCTCTTCCAATTCATCCCAAGGTCCTTTTCCATGATTTTATGACTCTTTGAGTCACTTGGTGTTTGTCGATTTCCATTTTTCCCTTTCTCTATCAGCTAATTTTCACTCGGGTGAACTCCTTGTACAATCTCCGCTGTTCTGAGCTTAGTCTAGGTGGAACTGTTTGGGTTTCCATAGGGAGGGGTTGTTGGGCAGTGTTAGTAACTGCGACTCTTATTCTCTTGGTTCCTCTCTTGAGAGCCATTTGTAAAATTTAAAGCTTATTCCTCTGTCATGCCCCAACCCAGTTTGGTCGGATCCCCATGAGCAACCTACCACTCCCTTTGGTCCATTAAGGGTTTCCCCCTTTTCTGAACCACGAGTATTAAGACATCCTTTTACTTGTTGTTCCTAGAATAGCATTATACAAAACTGAATATTTTAAAACAACGTACCTGTCTTACAGTTCTAACTTATGAGGGCCTTTAAGATTGGGGTTTCCTTGGTTTTCTAAAAGGGACAAAAGGGAGTGGGGTGAGTTCTACAACTCAGTGAGTGGGTGTTGAGAGTGAGTTTTCAAGAAAAACAGCTTCATTTTGACCGTGTCAAGGTTATCATTTCCTTTAAGAGGGATTTTTCTCAAATTCTAATTTTTAAAACCTTTTTACATGACCATATTAAGTGTGTTTAGCTATTTTAGCCCACCCTTTGCCTCGAGAGGCATTTAGCAAACAAACACATGCCCTTCATCAGGATAGGTACACACATTCGTAGGTGCAGCTTGTCCACTCCACCCACTTGTTGCTCGGAGCATTTTTACAGTCCACCAAGATAGAAGCCCATCCACTTCTACCCTGGGTATAAGTGGAACATCTTAGACACCCGACCCTCAAACTGGAATTCTACTTCATGTCCATATGAGGACGTAGACCTCATCCTGACCCCACCTCATTCTCACGCAAAAGAAGCTCCAAGAGCTTCATGACTGACTAGCACGATAAACTGCCCTTATCGCCCCCTATGTCGTCCAACAACCCTTAGGACCCATCACTACCCCTAGAGCGTCTTGATGGTCCCATACCATAAGTGAATGCACAAACAAGAGTTTTCCACATAAATCTATTATCTTTAGTGCCAACGGTCCTGACACTCAACCCGACCTACAATCGTTTGTCTAGGTCGGTCCGTTGACTTGGCCCTAACACACTACTGCCAGTCCACCAAACACTATCGATCCTGACTTGGTACCATGGCGAAATCACATAATCAATTTAATTAGAAAATTTCATGGCTCTTTATAATCAATTTGTTTATGAGCTCCTGCTCATGCCCACTGCACACGTTTTTCCAAAAATCGGGCATTTAGCCCCATGAGTTCAAAAATCGAGGCCCCTGACCTATCTGAGCTATTTTAGCACCCGTCAACGAGGTCTCCCAAATATTTTATGTATTGGCACACAGTAATGGGAGAATACTTCTAACAATAATTAATTTTTCATCTTATCACATCAACCGAGTGTGATGATATCTCCGCTTACAACTAGTAAGTGGGTTTCTCCTTTCTTCATCATACCAACCGGGTATGATGTGAAATAATCCCACTCACAAGTGGTTTTTCATTTCTAAAGTGCTCACCATCCCAACCGGGTATGATGTATAATTAAGTCCACTCACCCCGTGACCGTGATGCGTTCGTCCTCAGTTAGCTTCCAAATTCACGTTAGCTTTTCCTTGATGGTGTTCTGGTCTCTTGTATCCATACATGATTTGGGTATCTTTATCAATTAAGTTTTGGCATAATAGCCATCGTTTTCTCACGTATGAGCGACTAGGCTCAAAATTGTTGGTTAATTGCACTTAAGTTCCTAAAGTTTATTTTCCTTGACTTTAGGTCCCTAATGATAACTTTTCCCCATATTGAGTCCCAAGACTTCCAAAATTCTCTTTTGGTCCTCAATTTACTCAAAATTGTATAAGGGGCTCAAGTTTTCCAAATTTCTAATTTGGTCCCCAACTTTTCAAAAATTACAATTTTGCCCCTACTTTCAAAATATGGCAATTTAGCCCTAAATGTTCCGAAAATTGACCAATTGGTCCTCCAATATCTTTGTCATGGTCAATTGGCCTTTAATTTTGGGAAATTGCATAAAGGACCCTTAATTTTTTTGAAATCCCCAATTTTCCCCTAAAATTTTTCTCAATTTCTCCACTTCACACTGACCGAATTTGATTTCTCCAAATTAGACATCAATCGAGGTTAATTGCTCCAATTAATGATATTGATTAGTTTCTACTCTTTCATATAATTCAATTAAGCTTTAAATTGTATGATTTGAGTATAAAACGAGCTCAAACGAAAATTTACTGAAAAATAGTTTGTCAAAAAAAAGTTTTGAAAGATTATCGTGAGAGATGCATTGGTCCGAACTCTCAATTGAGAGAGGTAGCTTCTATCTTAAGGTTTGTTCTAGTATCAATTGTTAGTTTAAATTGAGTTATTTGTATTTGAATAAATTAGATATTTTATTTAATATCAAAAAATACAATCTTCTAACTTTGTCTGTGTGTCATGTTCCTTCTAGTAATGGTAGGTACAAGAAGACAAGATCAATGGTCAATATCTAAAGGAGTCCCCAATATGTCAAGTAGCTCAACACCAATATTAGAGTAGGGGAAAGAAGTACCCCGTAAGTGAGTACACACCTAAGATACTCTAGTAGTCTTGAACAGTACACATGCAATTATACATATTAAAACTTCCGTATATTATATAATATACTTGTTTGCGTCTCACCTGCATATTGCAAAGGTATAACTCATACACTTTTTTAATTTTTTTTTAATTTTCCGGATGGCGAAGATCCTCAAACTTGAAAAGGAAGGTCAAACCCATTCTCTAATCCAGGCACAGACTAGATAGGCGGATCACGTGGAGGTGGAGGAACAGACCCTCTTCGGAGACTGTGGGTCGAGACGAAGAAGCTCGGTAGATCCTAAGCCCCGCAATCTTCAGGCGGATTGCTGCATATTCCATGAATCGTCCTCTTCCTATGTTGCTGCATCTTGCTCCCTATCTACGTGTTCACTGCCCCGCTCATGAAGCTGCTCGGCCAGCCCGATGATGTGGCCGAGCTCTCTAGGGTGGCTGCCTGCTGGATGATCTCTCTCCACTTTGGCTACGTTTTTCAGTGCCTGCTTAAAAGGTGCACATATATTTATATTATATACTAATAATGATTGAAATTATGAATTTCCAGTTATAAACACGTAAATATGCACTTAAATTGAGGAGTTGTCGTACCTCTTGGGCATTCGCATCATCCTCAGCATCGTCCAACTAATTCTATCAGGTACTCATTTCTTATTCATGCATAATAAGTTTGCCATTCCCCTCCAAAATTTAATTAAAAAAATCATTTTCTTGTGGGGGATAGGGGTGGCTGTTGGATGCGGATGGCAGGACTACATAGCTTACATCAACCTATTCTATTCTGCTACTACATTGTTGAGTTTCCTCTTAGAATCCTTATAGGCAAGGTCTTCAAATTTGGTGTCCAAGTACTGTTGATCACACACAGTAGGATGCTCATTTATCTCGATAAAATAAGTCGGAAATGAACTGCGCTAAAACTGGGGCGGAATGAACTGAGGTTCAGACAATAATACTTGCATAATTGAGAGAGATGATGAGCCTTTATTGATAAATTTTACTTGATTAATAGTGGTGGAATTAAATAAATATTTATTTTGAGTGAAATGAAATATGAATCTCAACATAACTAATTCTTTAAGTCTTATTTTTTTTATTATATATTTAACCGAAATTGAATTGAATAAATTTGTAGTGTACTTATATGGAATCATGCATTATATGACAGTGAACAAAAAGGATGTGACAATGGGTAATCTGCATGCAACTGCGTGACGTGCTCGCTGGAATCAAGCAAAATGATTTACCAATAGACCTCTTTCATTAAGTGCATCAATTCGATAAAAAAAAATGCATTCGATACACTTAGGAGAAATATCATTTTTTATTTATTAAAATTAAATAAAATATGACCAATTGAGTTACAGTTTAATAAGAAAAATCGTAGTATTAAAATAGTGAAAGGACTAGTATGTTTTTCCCCTCATAAATTAAAGAAAAATGAAACAAATTGTATAAATATAATTAAATTCAATTTATAGTAAATTTTTTAATACTTGTACTATTAAAAAAATGAATACAAAATGATATAAACTTATTTGAACAATATCGATACAAATAGAGTTTTAATAATAATTGTATCTAATATTCTCTATAAATTTAAATTCAAAATTTTAATTTTTTGTTACCAAGGTTCCTTAACCTTTTGTAATATGTTAAGTAGGTTTGAAAATGATATTAAATGTATATAATACCTATGCATATTTATATTATATGTATTAAATATATATAATATACATTTTAATTTCTTATTACCTACTTGAATTAAAACTATTTTTTTTTTGCTCACAACATAATTTTATTAGATCAAATAATCTACACTACAGTTGGGTTAAGATTCATTATAAGATAAATAATAATATTTTATTAGTAAATAAAATAATTGTTTGAATGCATTAGTTTGTATATTACTTTTAATACTTATAATTACATATGTGTATAAGTGTCTTACAAGTGATATTATTTTATTTATTTCTCTTTTAATATGGTTTGTACATATTTATTAGGGAAATATGATTTTTTTATTGTAAATATGTTGTTAATAATATTGTTGAAGTTATTCCACTATTGCATACTATTATATGACCAAAAAAACATCCTACCCTCCTTATACGATCCAAAATGTTAGATTTAATTCTTATGAAAAATAATTCATTTATTTCTTTTATTTAATTTGTGAAACCATCCACTTAAATAATTTATTTCAATTTTTAAAATTAATATTTTTAAATAATCTAGAAAATTAAATATTTGAACCTAAACATATGTGCAACTAAGGTGAGTATATGCAGTAGGAAAGGGAAGGTTATATTCGAGGAACACCCGTGCTTGAGATAACCTCACTCCCTACGTATAAAGGTATGATTTTCTACTACAACTATTCCCATGATTTTGAGAAAGTATTTTTAATAGCTCCCGGGCAACTTTGAAATAAAAGTTCAAAATTTCTATTACATTTTTAACAAGTGTTCCACAGTTATGAGATTTGGTCTCATCGATGTTACCTTGGTAAAAGTACCCGCCACCATGTGAGTTTCACGGATCCCGGTTGAGAAAATTAGGTTAGGGCATGACATGACCGAACTTCCAAGGGGTCATTAAATATGAACTAGAGACGATTGAATGAAGACCGTGCTCCGAGAATGAACATAGCACTCGCGTCGGATACCTATGATAATCACGTGGACGAGATGATCCAGTGAGTACCAAACTTCGTTGAGTCAACACTGTACTCCCAGAATAAATATGATGGATAGGGTAGATATATAGAGATAGGGCACGAGGGTCTACCCCATGAAACAATCACTCATAGATGGATTGGACCAATAGTGAATTATCTGTAATTGTTGTTAAATATTTTATATTTATGCATAACATTTATATGAGAGCGGAATAAGGAGGTTATAAGGGGTGTATTGTTTGTTGTTGTGAGAGATGATATATAAATGAGACATTTATAGAACATAAAAAATAAAAGTAATAATATTTTGTGTTATGTCTATTTTTCAATTTAATTACATTGTAATTGAGTTAGATGTCTTAATTAACTAGTTCCCATGAGAGCATAACTTTGCTCGTGGACGATGGCCTCACATGTTAAGTATCTGTAATTGTTGTTAAATATTTTACATTCATCCATAACATTTGTATAAGAGCGAATATAAGGAGTCATTTCATAACCAGTCGGGAAATAAGGGAGTGTATGCCTTTTATCGAGACGTTTGAAGACCAGGAAAAATAAAAATAAAAATATTTTGTGTTATGCCTATTTTTCAATTTAATTACATTGCAATTGAGTTAGATTTCTTAATTAACTAGTTCCCATGAGAGTATAACTTTGCTCATGGATGGGGGCCTAACATGTGAAGTTATGGTCAGAGGGTAGAATATCTTATGATCCATGTACGTCGAGATGGTTCAGTCGTAATAAGTACTACTAGAGAGAATAGTAAAATCCTCTATACGTAGGGGTGACATGAATATGAAATCCATTGAAAATAAATTAAAGATATTAGAGGTGTCCCGAACCTTAGGGTTGGTTAATGGAAGAATAGTTTCCACCCAACTACACCCAAAAGTTTTACAAGAAGTTTAAGTAAAATGCAACTGGAACATTCCTAGTGAAACCCGAGATTCAAATTAGGTATATAGTTTATGAAGAAAACACTACAAAGGAAAGGGTTGACTATAGAATTATTTGTGCTAACGAACGAGTTCCGGAATAGGTTAACTCTACCCAAGAACTAAGTGTAACCAAGAGATCAAGGTCAAAGGGTGGCTTTCCCTTATACCCTACGTCTCTAATGGAGACTTGGATGAAATGGTGAACCATCTGGAGTCGGAAGGTGCATGGACCCCAAAATAATTTGATTTAAGGATAAAAATTAAGATTTTGAGTATATGCGATGTCAAGACATAAAAGACTCGATAAGAGGTTATCTCACTCACTGATCGTTGGCTCACTCACCCCCCTAATACATTTTTCCACGTGTTAGAGACAAATTAAAGAGGAAAGTATGGCCCTGTACATCATGAAGCGGCTCTGACATAACAAAAAATTGAGGAAGAGAATCTGAGAAGGAAGTGTACGAGTATTTTCCATTAAGTAAGTTATTGTTTTTCCTAGGGTTAATTAATTCTACATGTGAAAAGTAGACATTTTGTAAAACTTTAAAATTTTTACTCCATAACATAATTTGTTTTATATTATGAGACTTGGTTCTATCGATTCTCCTATAGCGATAGTATCCACTATGTTGGTATCGGGAGTATATGACGGGTTGGCACGTGTACTCGACACGGGGAATAAGTTTGGGGCGTGACACAATTTGATAAAAAAATCAAGTTAATTAGAGCCAAATCTTGAAGTTGTGCAGTAGAAACTATCCATCGGTGTGTGGTGGCTCGAGTTGAGTCGAGTTCACCAGACACAATCCTATCCAACCTCACTTCCATTTTTTTTTCTTCCCATTTTTGAACTTTTAAAATACTATTTTTCCTTTTGGGGTTATTTTGGTAATAAATTTCTAAAGTTCGGGCAAAATTTAACTTTACCCAAAACCTTAGTTTTCGTGCTCAGGATCTCAAATACTGTCGGATCTCTAGTTACGGTATCTGGTTTCATATCTTATTTCCATTTAGTTTTTATTTTAATTTAATTATTAATTTAAAATTTTATTACTAGTTAAGAATTTTATTCTCGATTTATACTTATTTTTTGGTACACTCCAAGTTAACATGTGTTGCGAAAGTTTAGCGATTAAATCACTCGACTACTCTTTGAATCCCATACGGATTCTTTGACAAGGTTTACTATTGAAAATGAGGTTCTACACTAAACCAAGCTAAAAATAAGTGTGTTTTGCCAATCAACAAACCTCAATTCTTTATTCATGTTAACTTGAGTCTAGGGATTATTCTTTTCCATACTAAATTTTTCATAAAACTCATATTTCTCAAATGTACTCTTCTCTTCTTCACTCGATTGTGGGATTCTAAGAATAAATCAGGGGGTGCTCTTTATATAGGGAGTTCAGTAACTGTTTAGGCTACTTTCTGGTGTGAGACTCGGCTACCGGCAACCTGACTGGAAAGTTTTTCGAGTCACCGGAGACTCCAGCTACTCTTGAAGACAATGACATGGCAGTTGTGCCACACTATGATTGGTTAGTTTTTCTAATGTGGAGTGCCAGCTCGGCCGCTACGTCAACCGTTGATCCGTTGACTAGACACGTGGCAACCTCTCATTGGCTGCTTGTGTCTGCATGACGTGCTGACTAGGTGCCATGTAAATCCCGTCCTTTGATAATGAGAAAACCGGGAAAAGAACCGGTCACTTTCAAATTTTAAAATCGAATTAGTCTATAAGATCGATTATTAGGAAACAGGTAGATTTGAGAATTTTCAACTCCCATGTGACTCAAAATGATTCATAAACTTGGGAAAAGAACCTTAGGACAAAATGGGAAAGAAAAACCGGATCGGTTTAAGAGAATCGGGTCCGAACCAGATAGAACCGGTTTATTAATCGAGTTAATTCATGAACCGGAACCGATAGAGAATGGGTAAACCAAGAAATATATTGATCCCTTGTGATCCAAAGAGATATATAAACATTGGGAAGAAAAATTAGAACAAAGTGGGAGAGAAAAACCCGATTGGTTCGGGTAAACTGGACCCAAAATGGATTAAACTAGTTTAAGGACTAAGTCGGTTTATGAATCGAAATCGATAAAGAAATAGTAAACCTAGAATTTTATGGACCCTAAGTGACCTAAGGGGTTATAAAAGTCATGAAAAAGGACTTTAGAGTGAATTAAAGATGAAAACAAAACCTGTTCAGGTGAACCGAATTCGAACCGGATTAAACCGGTTTGAACTACTATTGAACCGGATTTTAAATTCATTTTTTCTAGGTGGCTTAAAGAATTCAAATTTGAGATTTGAGGCCACCATTGGATAGAAAATAAATTTAAAAATTTTTAGATTTGAAAAATTCAGTGAAATGGAGGGTGAATCGGCCGATTTAACCTTTGAACCCGGTTCGGACCAGTCCGGTCCGGTTCAGAACAATGTCATCTTCTTCCTTCCGATGACAACACTGTTCACTTGCCAGAAAATTGAAGCAGCGCCGGCGGAGAAGAAATGTTTCCTTTCAATACATTTCAAGCCATCAATGTCTGTCATAAAGATGCCAAACGGACGACCAACGAGTCTCCGAGCTCCCTATATAAAGAGCCCCTCTCCGTTCATCCTCTTCACACTTGAAAAGCTCACTCTCTCTTAGTTTCTTAGTTTTCCGGTGAAGCTCGAACTAGAGCTCTGATATAGGGTTATTTCTGAGCCAAAGAAGGTGAGGTCAGGTTCATTAGAACTAGGGAGAAGTTAGCTACACGGTGGTGACATCCGTTCATTCTGAGAGTCGTCGGAGAAGCGCCAGCATAATCGAACAATGAAGCAGCTCCGATGAACTGAAGCTGCCATATTTTGGCCAAGCTGAAATTGGCCAATTCGAGCCATACTCAGACCAAACCAAGCCCTCCGAACATTTCCTAAGCACTATCACGGCTGAAATAGGACTGAAAGGTAAGCCAATTAGGCTCCCCTTTGTAATTTCCGACCGGTGCTAGAGTGAGCCAACATAATTTCAATGACAAAATTCTAATCCTATTTGGCATCAACTGATGTCATTCTTAATCCTAGGAGGAACCTCAGGAGGAGAGCTACCAGTCCGGATAGAAAGCTTGGACTGTCGTGCCATCACCGGTAAGTAATCGAAGTTTTCTCTCTCTACAATTCATTTTCTGGTGAAACTCTGTTTGAGCTCGTTTCGCCATTAAAACTTGCGATTCAAATTGCAAAAGAATTGTATGAACTTGTAGAAACTCAATTTAAACTTCAATTTCAACAATTGGAAACATTTGATCGGTCAATTTGATGAAATCAAATTCGGTTGTGTTAAGAAGTTGGAATTAGGGGAAATTTTGGGAAATTTGGGGAATTTTGAAAATTTGAAGGACCAAAATACAATTTTCTAAAATTGAGGGTCAATTGGACATTATAAAAATGTTAGAGGGCCAATTGAGGAATTTTAGAATTTTTGGGGTAAAATTTACCATTTTTGTAAAGAAATGGCAAAATGGTAATTATGGAAAAGTTTGGGGACCAAATTGGAAATTTGGGAAATTAAACGTCTTTTTGTGAAATTGAATAAATTGAGGTTCCAAGGAGAATTTTAAAAGTTTTGGGACTCAATTGGAGGAAAAACCATCATTAGGGACTTAAAGTTAAAGAAAAATAACTTTAACGACCTAATTACAAAAAAAATAAAAGTTTGATTTTTTTTCTCATTCATTTGGAATGAATGAAGGCTATTAGGCCGATAGATAATGAACTAAGATGTTTATATCATGTAGGAACACGAAGCACCGAGAATGCCAGCAAAGAGAAGCTCGCGTGAAAATAAGGGATCGGTCTAGTGGAATTCACTACATTAACGGGTGAGTGGGATTTTATATCATACACAGTTGGGAATGATAAGTACATTGAAATGAAAAACTACGACCAAGTGGTAGTTTAAACATCACAACTTATAGGAGTGATGTGAAAATCATGCGTAAAAACTATTTGCAGATTGTAATTAGATCATACCCGGTTGGTATGATAAAACTTACTCGAAGGAAGTTGAAAACCCGTTTATCGGTTATGAGCGGAGATGTCCTTATACCAGGTCGGTATAATGGACATTTGAAAATATTGGAAGTGCTGTCCCCTGACTGTGTGCCAATGCTTAAACGATTTAGGAGACCATCTTGACGAGAGGTCGAATAGCTCTTATAGGTTAGGGGCCTCAATTTTGGAACTTCGGGGCTATTATGCCCGATTTTGAAAATATCGAACAAGTGGGCCATAGGCCAGTGGGCACGAGCAGGAGCTCATAAACAAACATGAGATATGTGCCATAAAACTTTAATAAATGAATTATTTGGCCATGGTACCAAGATAGAACCGACATATTCAGTTAACTAGTGGCAGCGTGACATGACAGGTCTCCGGACCAATCAAGACAAACATCTACACATTGAGTTGAGAGTCAGGGCCGTTGGACTAGTGGCACTACAGATTATATGGCATGATAAGAAAATACTATTTGTGCATGCACTATGATTACGGGATCATCAAGATGCCCATGAGGGGTAGTGATGCATCCTAGGAGCCCTGGACAACTCGGTGAATATAAGGGCAGTTCATCGCACTAGGTGACTGTGCCAAATTTGGAGTAGTACTAAGCGCATGAGACCAGGGTGGGGACAGGATGAGGTCTCTATCCTCATATGGACACAAAAAATTGATTTCGGGATTGAGGATCGGATGTCACGTACATTCACTCATTCTCTGGGTAGAAGTGGACGTACTTCTATCTAGGTGGCCGGTAAAGTTGCTCCGAAGCCACAAGTGGGTTCAGTGGTTGTGCTGGCCTGTGAATGTGTGTTTGACCTTCATGATGAAGGATGTGTGTTAAGTGATGACACAACGTGGTTAAATAAGGAAATTGTGGAAAACCCCGAGATTTTTTTTATAAAGGGATTTTTGAAAGAAATGAGTCTCGCACACTCCAATACAAATGTTTTCCTAAAAGTTAAAAGTAGACTTTTGAAAACCCATTCACTAAGTTGTAGAACCTCACCCCTCTTTTCTATCCCCTTTTTTAGGAAAAGAGAAAATAACTAGGAATAACACCGAACCTTACCCTCTATTAGGTATGCTTAATTTTCCTTAAGCTTGCATTTTATTGGATATATGTCTTTCCATGGAACAAGGTTGAAATTATGCTCGACTCATCTCAAGTTAAAGTCGGAGGAAACTCCTCTTGAACTGAGAGAGCAACGGGTTGTTCAAGGGGATCCAACCAAACTGAGTTGGGGCATAACAACTAAAGTGGTATCAGAGCCAAGTTCCCTTGAAACATTATCAATATTATGCGTTGATATTAACCCAACTCTAAACTATCGTGTAGGAAGGAAAGTCCATAGGAAATTCGCGAAAAAATCCAGTTCTTCCCCTATAATCGTGAAAAAGACATCCAACCCAAGGGAGGAAGCCATTCAAAGGTTTCTAAAGGGCGAAAAGAGGGTGCCCAAGGACATGGTAGAAGACTACTGGAAACTAGTTGGAACCCTATTAGAACCAGAAGGTATCATATACCCTCCTCCTAGACAAGAAGAATCAACAACATCTCCAAGAAGTCCGACCCCTCCTCCTCCAATGCCACAACAACCAAAGAGGAATCCCACCAAGAAGGAGGCTTGGGATAACTATTGGGATGCATATGCTACCTTCATGAAGGTCCACCAAGTACCTCTACCCACTCAACCTAACTTCAACCCGTCTCAATGGGTGAAGTGGACTTATGAGTGTGAGGAGGAAGTACTAAGGCGGTACGGATTGGAGGCCATACTTGGAATTCGTCCTATTAAGGAGCATGAAAAGACCCCAATCAATTCCTCAGAGCCTTCTGATCAAGAGTTTCATAATTGTTATAGGGTTAACTCTAGCTTTATGACCCCAAGGGATTAGGGGGTAGAGAATTTCTGTAATAAGCCAAATTTTGGTAAGAAACTATTTCCTAAATAAATGAGATTGAAGTTTATTAAAACTCCTAAGTTTCCTTGAGAAAAATTAAGTGTAAGATAATACGAGTCTAAATAAAAAGTGAACCTCCTTAAGGAAGAATGGGTTATGGGTAGTTAAACTCAACCCATAATACTTACCTTAGAAACACAATAAATTCATCTTATGGATATCCTAAGAAAAGGAAAAGAGTTGGAGGAGCAACCACCTAAGAGTATGTGGCTTTTGAGAGACAAGAAGTTATGAGAATTAAAGATACAAGAAGAAGTATAACATCCCAAAAAGGAACCACAAGAACAAAAGCAGATTGATAAGGAAAAGAAATAAAGTATAGAGTCTACCACAGAAAGATGGAGAGAAAGTACAACAACAGAAAGTTCCGGGTGTAACAAAGTAAAGAACTAAGATACAAATTCCTTAGAAATTTCAAAGGATAAGAGACATGTGGAAGGTAAAGTATGAGTTAAAGAAGGAAGAAAAACAAGAAGTAGATGAATTGTACTAGGTCCTTAAGTTTAGGAGAAAGTTTCCAAAGGATAGGGTGATCAAACACCAGAAAATACGAGTGGTTATGTAAACCCCACCCTTTTGAGTTAAGGAAAACTGGAAAAAGAACCGGTCAAACTGAGTAAGAAAACCGAACCGGTTCACGTACCCGATTTTCAGGAAATGGGCAATTTGGAAATTTACAACTATCGGGTGAATCAAAAGGTTCATAAAACATTGAAAAAGAACCTTAAGACAAATTGGAAGAGAAAAACCAAATTGGTTCAGGTGAATGAGATCCTATAAGAACTCTGAAGTTAAGCGTGCTTGCCCTAGAGTAGTGTTTTTTTAACCTGAAATTTTGATCAAAATTTTTATGTAAATGTGCACACTATCATAAATAACCATAAATTAATATATATTTAATTATTATAATTAATACTAATAATTTAATACCTAAATTAAATTATTAGAATTAATACAAATAATTTAATACCTAAATTAAATTATTAGAATTAATACCAATATTTTATGGCAATATTAATACTAGTAATAAATCTCCCCCATTTAATACACAATTTTACACCGATATAAAGAGTTCATCCCCATTCATTCTCCTCACACCTGAAGACTTTTTTCTCTCTCTACTGCTCCATTTCCTGGTGAAAATCGAATCAGAGCTTCAACTTGAGTATTTTTCTTAACCTCGGAAGGAGAGGTCGGGCTCTTTAGAATCGAGAAGAAGTCAGTTATCTGATAGCAAACTCCAGTCAATCCGAGAATTGCCAGAGAAGCGTTGGCATATGGAACAGTGAAGTAGCTCCGGCAGGCCGAAGCTGCCCTATTTCGGCCAAGCTGAAATCGGTCAGTTCGAGCCCTCCTCAAGCCAAACCAAGCCCTCCCAACACTTCCTCAGCCCTCCCACGGCTGAATTAGGACTGAAAGGTAAGCTAATTCGGCTCCCCTCTACAATTTTCGGCCAGTGCTAGAGAGAGAACTAGTAGAATTTCGATGATGAAATTCTAACTCAATTCGGCATCAATTGATGCAATTCTTGATTCTAGGATGAACCTCAGGATGAGAGCTATATGTCTAGATTGAAAGCTCGGACCGCCATGCCCTCACCAGTGAGTAATCGAAGCTTTCTCTCTCTACAGTTCATTTTCTGATGAAGCTCCATTTGAGCTTGTCCCGGCATTAAAACTTGTGATTCAAATTGATAGAGAATTGTTTGAACATGTACAAACTCAATTTCAACAATGGGAAGTGTTTGATCATTCAATTTGATGAAATCAAATTCGGTTATGTTAAAAAGTTGGAATTGGGGGAAAAATTGGGGATTTTAAAATTTTTGAAGGATCGAAATGCAATTTCCTAAATTTGAGGTTCAATTATTAATGATAAAAATGTTAGACAGCCAATTGAGAAATTTTAGAATTTTTGGGGTAAAATTTATCATTTTTGGAAAAGTTGGGGGACTAAATTGAAAATTTGGAAATTTAAACACCTTTTTGTGAAATGGAATAAATTAAGGTCCTTTGATAAATTTTAAAAATTTTTGTGACTCAATTTGAGGAAAAATCGGCATTAGGGACTTAAAGTTTAAGAGAAATAACTTTAGGGACCTAATTGCAAATAAATGAGAGTTTCATTTGAAATGAATGATGGCTATTAGGTCGATGGATAATGAACCGAGATGTTCATATCGTGTAGGAACACGAAGTACCGGGAACGCTAGCAAGGAGAAGCTCGTGTGAATACAAAGAACCGGTCTAGTGGAATTCACGGCATTAACGGGTGAATGGGTTTACTAATGTTATACTCGGTTGGGATGATGAGCATAACTTAATGTTAAAAACCATTTACCGGTCGTGAGTGAGATTTTTATATCATACCCGGTTGGCAATGATAAACATATCAGAATGAAAACCCACTATTATGTGGTATTTTAAACATCATAACTTAGAAGAGTGATGTGAAAACCATATAGAAAATTTACTTACCATTTGTAAGAAGATCATACCCGATTGGTATGATGAAACTTCCTCGAAGGAAGTTGAAAACCCATTCATCAGTTATGAGCGGAGATGTCCTTATACCCGGTTGGTATAATGGATAGTTGAAAATATATTTTGTCGGAAGTGCTCTCCTCTGACTGTGTGCCAATGCTTAAACTATTTGAGAGACCTTCTTGACGGGAGCTTGAATAGCTCTTTTAGGTTGGGGGCTTCGGATTTAGAACTTAGGGGCTAATATGCCCGATTTTGAAAATCTCGTACAGTGGGCCCAAGGACAGTTGGCACGAGCAAGAACTCGTAATCAAACATGAGTTATATGCCATAAAACTTTAAATAAAGGAATTGTTTGGCCATGATACCAAGATAGGACCGACATACTCAATCAACTAATGGCAGTGTGACATGACAGGTCGACGGACCAATCAAGACAAACAACTGCGGGTTGAGTTGAGAGTTAGGGCTGTTGGACCAGTGGCACCACAGATTATATGGCATAATGAGAAAACATTGATTGTGCATGCACTATTATTACAGGATCATCAAGATGCCCATGAGGGGTAGTAATGCATCCTAAGGGCCCTAGACGACCTGGTGAGTATAAGGGTAGTTCGTCTACCAAGTGACCCTGTAAAATTTGGAGTAGCACTAAGCGCATGAGATCGGTGTGGGGACGAGATGAGGTCTCTGTCCTCATATGGACACGAAGAATTGATTTCGAGATTGAGGGTCGGATGTCGCGAACATTCACTCATTCTTAGGGTAGAAGTGGACGTACTTCTATTTGGGTGGCCGGTAAAGTCGCTCTAAAACCACAAGTGGGTTCAGTGGACATACTGACTTGCGAATGTGTGTTTAACCTTCATGATGAAGGATGTGTGTTGGGTGATGACACATTGTGATTAAATAAAGAAATGGTGGTAAAAATTGAGATTTGAAATCAAAGGACTTTTGAAAGAAAGGAGTTTGACACACTCCAAAACAAATCTTTTTCCTAAAGTTAAAGGTTTTAAAAAACCCATTCACTAAGTAGTCGTACTCACCTCCTCCCTTATATCCCTTTCAGGTAATTTCAGAACGCCTACCCTTAAAGACCATCAACTAAGACGCTGTGAGACAGGTATGATAAAATTTAAGTTATTATGCAGTTTTGATTTATGTTATTCCAGTAAAAGGTGCATGTTTAAAGGACGCCTTACTTTTTACGATTTATAATAAGTGAAAACCCTTTAATAAACAGGGAGAGTGGTGGGTTGCTCACACGGATCGAACCAACCCGGGTCGGGGCGTGACAGGTTAGGTGAAAGTATAGGGAGGTTGGGCATGATCTACTACAAGAGGGCCTAGAAAACTCAAAATAGGAACTTCAAAAGAATCCTATATAAGGAAATAACTTATTTGGACCAAATTATTTGCAGGAGTAAACGCAGTCTAACTAGAGATGGGGAATAATGGAAGAATACTCCCCAACCAATGCAAAAAGAGAAATACTAGGGATATAAATGTACGAAAGGTTTGGACGCGATGAGGAGGATAGACCCACCTCAAAGGAATAGGCGAACACTGAAGCGAGTGAAAATGAGGCAGGATCAACAGAAGGTACTCCTGGATCCAAAGAGTAAGAATAAGTTGGTGAAAATATCGGAAAAATATACTCCAAAAATTTAAGGATTTTAATGGTAGATCTAGAAGGAAGTACAAATGGAAAAGAGAATGAAAAGCTCATCAAAGAAGGAAATCTTGGAAAGACATTGATGTACCAAGTAAAGAAAATGAAATAAATGGAATAAGTAATATGATAATTCCTCAAGAATAAGATAATGGGAAGAAAAAATCATGTAACAAGGAGAAAGAAATTACCTGACTCATGACTGAGAATTTGCTACAATAGTGTTGCCCTAAAGATATGGTGACACAACCTTTACGGAGTTAAGTGCAGGATATACACAGATCAGAGGAGCATTAAGTACTTCCTAACTTAGAAGGAGTTAAATATCAGTCAGAGTAGATGGCTAGAATTGGTGAAGGATTTTGATCTTGCAATAGAATATCACCCCGGAAAGGCTAATGTGGTAGCAAATGCCTTAAGTCGCAAGTATCAAACTGAGACGACACAAGTAAAGACAAGTTACCTACCCTTGTTACAACATTTGGGAAGGATGGAGGTAGATCTGAGGGTAGACAAGCAGGAAATGCTTGGTGGCTAATGTGGCAGTAAGACCTAGTTTAACCGAGCATATTAAGGCTCAACAAAGGACCGATAAAGAATTCCAATTTTATTTAGACCTGGTAAATAGAGAAAGGAAACCAGACTATGACGTGCGAGGTGATGGAGTACTAACCTATAAGGTTAGGGTATGTGTGCCTCAAGATAAGGTGTTAAAAAGATTAATTCTGGAAGAGGCACATGATTCGGTGTATGCAGTGCATCCAGGCAGTTCTAAGATGTATCGCATCCTCAAACAAGGATACCGGTGGAAGAGCATGAAGAGGGACATTGCAGAATATGTATCCTGATGTTTGTCCTATCAACAAATAAAAGCAAAGCATCAGAAACCATTAACCAATTCTAGAGTGGAAATGGGAGCACATCACCATGGACTTCATCACGGGCTTATCGGTGACCAGAAAAGGTCGAGATGCAATTTGGGTAGTTGTGGATAGATTGACCAAATCAGTACATTTCCTTCCTATAAAGGTGACGGACATAGTAGAACAGCCGGTTGTCCTATACATGAAGGAAATCATAAGACTACATGGTGTCCCAGTGAGTATAGTGGTGGATAGATATCCGAGATTTACTTATAGGTTCTAGCCAAGTCTACAAAATGCCATGGGGACCAAGCTTCATATGAGCACGCCATTCCACACTCAAATAGATGGTCAGTCTGAGCGAACCATCCAAACCTAGGAAGACATCCTAAGAGCGTGCGTAATCACCATGAACAAAAGTTGGGAGGAATACTTGTAACTGATAGAATTTGTTTGCAATAACAGTTATCATGCCAGTATTCAGATGGCTCCCTATGAAGCCCTTTATGGACGACCTTGCCACACCCCTCTACTTTGGGAAGAAGTGGGGGAAATGAAGTTAGAAAGGACAAAAATAATTGAGGATGCCACAGAGAAGATAAAATTAATAAATAGTCGTCTTAAGACCGCCCAAGACAAGCAAAAGAGTTATGCAGATAATCGAAGTCTAGGGTTTGAGGTGGGAGATAAAGTATTCCTCAAGGTAGCCCCATGGAAAGGAATATTATGGTTTCAGCAAAGAGAAAAGCTGAAACCAAGATATATCGGTCCATATCCCATCATTTAAAGGATAGCACTGGTAGCTTATAAATTGGAACTACCTCTTGATTTATAGAGAATACATGATGTATTCCACATCTCCGTGCTTCAAAAATATCAACCTGACCCTAGTCATGTACTAGACCGACCTCCAATAGAACTAGAAGAGAACTTGACCTATCAGATAGATCCGGTACAAATCATTGAACGGAGAGACAAGAATTTAAGGAACAAGAAAAATCCCAATGGTCAAGGTTTTATGGCAGAATGGTGCAAGAGGAGACATGGGAAACAGAGTGTATGTTGACGGATATTTACCCTCAATTATTTAACATGTAACTATTTTGGGGACAAAACCCCTAAAAGGAGGAGAGAGTTGTAAACCTCGTCCTTTGATAATGAGAAAACCGGGAAAAGAACTGGTCACTTTCAAATTTTAACATCGAATTGGTCTACAAGCTCGATTATTAGGAAACGGGCAGATTTGAGAATTTTCAACTCCCATGTGACTCAAAATAGTTCATAAACTTGGAAAAAGAACCTTAGGATGAAATGGGGAAGAAAAAACAGATCGGTTCAAGAGAACCGGATCCAAACCGGATAAAACCAATTTATGAACCGAGTTGATTCATGAACCGGAACAGATAGAGAATGGGTAAACCAAGAAATTTTAGGATCCTTTGTGATCCAAAAAGATATATAAACCTTGGAAAGGAACATTAGAACAAAGTGGGTGTAAACCTCACCCTTTTGAGCTAAGGAAAACCGGGAAAAGAACCGGTCAAACCGAATGAGAAAAACCGAACTGGTTCACAAACCCAAATATCAGGAAATGGGCAATTTGGAAATTTACAACTCTCGGGTGAATCAAAGGGTTCAAAAAACCTTGGAAAAGAACCTTAAGACAAATTGGAAGAGAAAAACCAGACCGGTTTAGATGAACCAGATCTTATTGGATTGAAACGGTTTATGAACCGAGTCAATTCATGAACCAGAACTGATAGAGAAAGGGCAAACATGAAAATTTATGGATCCCCTATGACCCAAAGAGATTTATAAACCTTGGAAATGAACCTTATAACAATGTGGGAGAGAAAAACCAGACTGGTTCGGGTGAACCGGACCCAAACTAGATTAAACCAGTTTAAGAACCGAGCCGGTTTATGAACCGGAACCGATAGAGAGACGGTACACCGGGAAATTTATGGACCCTAAGTGACCTAAGGAGTCACAAAAGTCTTGGGAATGGACTTATGAAGGAATTTGGAGATGAATACCAAACCGGTTCAGGTGAACTGGATCCGAACCGGTTTGGACCGGTTTGAACCACTATTGAACTAGATCCTAAATTTATTTTTCTAGGTGGTTTAAATAATTCAAATTTGAGATTTGAGGCCACCATTGGATAGAAAATGAATTTAGAAATTTTTATATTTGAAAAACTTGGTCGAATGAGGGGTGAATCGGCCAGTTTAAGCTTCGAACCCAGTTTGGACCGGTCCGGTTCAGAACAGTGTCATCTTCTACCTCTAGATGACAGCACTGTTCACTCACCGAAAAATCGAAGCAGCACTAATGAAGAGTAAACGTCTCCATTCAATATGTTTCTGATAATCAATACCTATCATAAAGGTGCTAATCGGATGGCCAAGAAGTACTGGAGCTTCCTATATAAAGACCCCCTCTCCATTCATTCTCTCCACACCTGAAAAGCTCACTCTCTCTCACTAACTTAGTTTTCCGGTGAAGCTCGAACCAGAGCTCTGATATAGGGTCTTTTCTAAGCCAAAGAAGGCAAGGGCAGGTTCTTTAGAATAGGAGAGAAGTCAGCTACACGCATATAGTCTCTGTTTGCTCCGAGTGTCGCCGGAGAAACGTCGACGTGATGGAACAGTGAAGCAGCTTCGGCGGACTTAAGCTACCCTATTTTAGCTAAATTGAAATTGGCCATTTCCAGCCCTCCTTAGGCCAAACCAAGCCCTCCCAACACTTCCTCAGCCCTCCCACGACCGAATTAGAACAGAAAGGTAAGCCAATTCGGCTCCCCTCTACAATTTCCGATCGTTGTTAGGGAGAGAGTCAGCCTAATTTCAATGATGAAATTCTAATCCAATTCAACATCAATTGATGTCATTCTTGATCCCAGGGAAGAACCTCAGGAGGAGAACTACCTGCCCAGATAGAAAGTTTGGACCCTCGTGCCCTCCCTAATGAGTAATTGAAGCTTTCTCTCTCTATAGTTTATTTTGCGGCAAACCTCCGTTTGAGCTCGTTATGGCATTAAAACTTACGATTCAAATTGCTAGAGAATCGTATGAACATGTAGAAACTCAATTTCAACTTCAATTTCAAAAATGGGAAGTGTTTGATCAGTCAATTTGATGAAATCAAATTCGGCTGTGTTAAGAAGTTGGAATTGGGGGGAATAGGGTAAATTGGGGATTTTCTAAAATTCGAGGGACCGAAATGAAATTTCCTAAAATTAATGTCAAATGGGCATGATAAAAATATTAGAGGGCCAATTCAGAAATTTTAGAATTTTTGGGGTCAAACTTATCATTTTTGTAAAGGAATGGCAAAATGGTAATTTTGGAAAAGTTGGGGGACCAAATTGGAAATTTGGGAAATTAATCCCCTTTTTGTAAAATGAAATAAATTGAGGTCCTTTGATAAATTTTCAAAGTTTCGGGACTCAATTTGAGGAAAAACTAGCATTAAGGACAAATGACATAGGGGACTTAATTGCAAACAAATGAAAGTTTGACTTTCTCATTCATTTGGCATGAATGAAGGCTATTAGGCCGAAGGATAATAAACCGAGATGTTCATATCGTGTAGGAACACAAAAATACCGGGAAAGCTAGCAAGGACAAGCTTGCGTGAATACAAAGAACCGATCTAGTGGAATTCACGGCATTAACGGGTGAGTGGGTTTACTAACTTCATACCCGATTGGGATGATGAGTACAACTTAAAGTTAAAAAACCACTTACTGGTTGTGAATGGGATTTTATATTATACCCGGTTAGGGGTGATAAGTACCTCGAAATGAAAATCCACTACTAGGTGGTATTTTAAACATCACAACTTGGAGAAGTGTGTAAAAAACATGCTGAAAAAACTACTTACTGGATGTAAGTAGATCATACCTAGTTGTTATGATGATTCTTCCTCAAGGAAATTTGAAAACCCGTTCATCGGTTATGAGTGGAGATGTCCATATACCCAGTCAGTATAATGGACAGTTGAAAATATATTTTTGTCAGAAGTGCTCTCTCGTGACTGTGTGCCAATGCTTAAAGGATTTGGAAGAGCTTCTTGACGGGAGCTCGAATAGCTCTTATAGGTTGGGGGCCTCGGTTTTGGAACTTGGGGGCTAATATGCCCGATTTTAATAATCTCATACAGTGGGCCCAAGGCCAGTTGGCACGAGTAGGAGCTTGTAAACAAACAAGAGTTATATGCCATAAAACTTTAAATAAAGGAATTGTTTGGCCATGGTACCAAGGTAGGACCAACATACTCAATCAACTAGCGGCAGTGTGACATGACAGGTCGACGGACCAGTCAAGACAAATAATCGTGGGTTGAGTTGAGGGTCGGGGCCGTTGGACCAGTGGCACCACATATTATATGGCATGATAAGAAAATACTGATTATGCATGCACTATGATTGCGAGACCATCAAGATGCCCAAGAGGGGTAGTGATGAGTTCAAAGGGCATTGGACCACCTGGTGGGTATAAGGGCAGTTCGTCGTACTAGGTGACCGTGTGAAATTTGGAGTAGCACCAAGCGCATGAGGCCGGAGTGGGGACAGGATGAGGTCTTTGTCCTCATGCAGACACGAAGAATTGATTTTGGGATTGAAGGTCGGATGTTGTGAACGGATTCATTCTTAGGGTAGAAGTGAACGTGATTCTATCTAGGTGGTCGGTAATGTTGCTCCGAAGCCACAAGTGGGTTCAGTGGTCATGTTGGCATGTGAATGTGTGTTTGACCTTCATGATGAAGAATGTGTGTTGGGTGATGACACACCATGATTAAATAAGGAAATGGTGGAAAAATCCAAGATTTTTTTTATAATGGGATTTTTGAAAGAATTGAGTCTAGCACACTCCAATACAAATGTTTTCCTAAAAGTTAAAAGTAGACTTTTGAAAACCCATTCACTGAGTTGTAGAAACTCACCCCTTTTTTCTATCTCTTTTTCAGGAAAAGAGAAAATGACTAGGAATAACACCGAACCTTACCCTCTATGAGGTATGCTTAATTTTTCTTAATCTTGCATTTTATTGGATATATGTCTTTCTAGGGAACAAGGTCAAAATTACGCCTGGCTCATCTCGAGTTAAAGTCGAAGGAAACTCCTCTTGAGCCGAGAGAGTGGCAGGTTGTTCACGAAGATCCAACCAAACTGGTTGGGGGTGACATGCCAGCTGTTCATTGACCAGACACGTGGTAGCCTCCCATTGGTCGTATGTGTCTACGTGGCAGCTGAGGGCCTCCAGCTGTCCGTTGACTGTTGACCATTGTTCGTTGACCGGTTCGACCAGGTTCACTATCGAGAATTCAAAAATCGGCTGGTTCAGACTCAGTTCAACCATTTTTTCGAAATTTAAAAGTTTCTAAATTCATTTTCTTATAATGGTGGTCTCAATTTCCCAAATTGACATTTTTAAGCCACCTAGAAAAATGAATTTGTGAATCGATTCACTATGGTTCATGCTGGATCGGACCGGTTCGGGTCTAGTTCACCCTGAACCGCTAAGGTTCTAAACCCAATTATACTTCTCGATTCTTCCTTGAAATTTTCCTGAATTTTTTGTTACTTGGAATTTTCCAGTTTCCCATGTTGTCTATTTTTCATTCATTAATATGCTTGTTTCGTCGTTCATAACTCTATATCGATTCTTTTCACGGTTTTCTTTGATCTCAAAGGTCAGGTTTTACAACTCTCCCATCATTTTAGGAGTTTGTCATCAAAATTGTTACATGTCAAATAATTGCGGGTATTTATCCCTCATAGTTGACTTGACCTCCCACGTTTCTTCCTTCACTCAACCATTCTGCCAAAGTATCTTCACCATGGGAATGCTCTTGTTCCAGAGGTTCTTCTCATGTCGGTCAAGGATCCGGATGGGTTCTACTTCAAAGGTCAGGTCTTCTATGATTTTCAATGGTGGCTCATCTAGTACATGGCAGGGATCGGGATCGTACTTTCGTAGTAGGGACACATGGAAGACGTCATGGATTTTCTGTAGGTTTGGAGATAACTCCAATTGGTATGCTACAGGTCTGACCCTTCGAATTTTGGTGTATGGGCCAATGTATCTTGGTTTCAACTTCTCTCTTTGTTGAAACCTAAGTATCCCCTTCCAAGGTGACACTTTTAGGAATACTTTATCCCTGCCCTCAAATTCCAAGTCCTTTCTCCGGTGGTCGACAAAACTTTTCTACCTATCTTGGGCTGCCTTAAGTCAGCTCCTTATGACATGGATCTTCTCTAATGCATCCTCTATCAACTCGATCTTCTTGAGTTTTCTTTCTCCTACCTCCTCCCAAAACAAGGGCATTCAACAAGGTCGCCCGTAGAGCGCCTCGCAGGGTGCCATATGGATGCTAGTCTGGTAATTATTGTTATACGCAAATTTTATGAGGCACGGGTAATCCTCTCAATTCTTTTTCATCGTCAGAATGCATGCCCGTAGCATGTCTTCTAGAGTTTGGATGGTTCATACTAACTGTCCGTCTGTCTAAGAGTGAAAAGTTGTGCTCATGTGGAGTTTAGTTCCTAGGTCCACTTGTAGGCTGGGCCAAAACCGAGAGGTAAACCTCAAATCCCGAAATGGTACTATGCTTACTAGGACCCCATGCAGTTGTACAATCTCCCTCACGTATAGGGCGGTGAGGATTTATATTAGGTCTATCACCCAAATGGGCAAGAAATGTGAGGACTTGGTTAGTCGATCCACGATAACCCATATGGCATCTTGACCCCTTCTTGTTACGGGCAGCCCTGTCATGAAATCTATGGTGATGTGCTCCCATTTCCATTCTGGAATCCAGAGAGGCTATAGTAGTCCGGAGGGTTTATGGTGTTCGACTTTAATTTGTTAACCCGATAGGCATTTGGCCACGTACTTCGTGATGTCCCTCTTCATTCCCTTCCACCAATATCCATGTTTTAGGGTGCAATATATTTTAGTACTGCTCGGATGTATAGCGTACATCGAGTAGTAGGCTTCTTCCAGTATCCCCCTTTTTAATTCCTGGTTGTTTGGCACCCAGGCCCTCCCTTTGAAGGTCATCACCCCGTCGCTCCTGACCACAATGTCTTGCGTCGGGTTGTCCTCATTCCACTCATAATGGGGAAGGAGTTCCTCATCTTCCTTCTGTAGAGCCCGTATTTGATCCACTAGGCTAGGTTGCACTAGTAGGCTAGCTACTAGGTTACCTTGGCCCTTGTCCACACGGAGGTCCACCCTTAAGTTGCGCAGCTGGCTTAATAAGGGTAGGTAGCTAGTACCGACTAAGGCCACTCCCGTGTGGTACTTGCGGCTGAGTGCGTTTGCCACCATGTTGGCCTTATAAGGTGATACTCGATCGTCAGATCATAATCCTTCACTAGCTCTAGCCACCTTCTCTATCGTAGGTTGAGTTTCTTTTAGATTAGGAAGTATTTCAGGCTCTTATGATCGATGTAGATGTGGCACTTTACTCCGTACAAATATAGTGGTGCCATATCTTGAGGGTGAACACTATTGCGTCCAACTCGAGGTCGTAGGTGGGGTAATTCTTCTCGTAGGGCTTTAACTATCATGATGCATAGGCAATAACCTTCCCTTGTTGCATCAGAACGCATCTTAGCCCTTGTCCAGATGCATTGCTATACACCATGAATTCCTCAGCATCCGCATCGGGTAAGGCCAATACCGGAGCCATCATTAGTCGAGTTTGAGCTCTTTGAAGGACTCTTCACACTCGGCATCCCACTTGTAGTCCACTCCCTTCCTGGTGAGGTGGGTTAAGGGAGCTGCTATCCTGGAGAAGTCCTTCACAAACTTCTGGTAGTATCCGACAAGGCTGAGGAAGCTATGGATCTCGGTTGGGTTGATGGGGGCTTTCCATTTTGAGATGGTCTATGTTTTGGCTGGATCCACCTTTACTCCATCTTTAGACACTATATATCCTAGGAAGGCCACTTCTTGAATCTAAAACTTGTACTTAGAGAATTTGGCATACAAGTAGTTTTCTCGCAGGGTACTAAGGGTTATCTCCAAGTGTGCCCAATGCTCCTCTTTGGTTCAAGACTATATGGGGATATTGTCTATGAACGCAATCATGAATTTGTCCAAATATGGCTAGAACACTCGGTTCATCATGTCTATAAAGGTCGTCGGTGCATTTGTCAGCCCAAAGGGCATTACCCTGAACTCGTAATGCTCATATCGTGATCAAAAGGTAGTTTTCTATATATCCTCTTCCCAAATCTTCTGTTGGTGATATCCCGATCGTAGGTCGATCCTGAAGAAGTAAGCGGCCCCTCTGAATTAATCAAATAAGTCGTCTATCCTGGGGAGATGGTACTTATTCTTAATCGTTACCTGGTTCAATTTTCAGTTATCGATGCAGAGCTGCATACTTCCATCTTTCTTCTTGATGAATGACACTGGTGCACCTCACAGGGTCTGGCTCGGGCGTATGAATCCTTTCTCTAAAAGTTTGTCCAACTAGTTTTTCAACTCCTTAAGTTTTGCAGGTTCCATATGGTAGGGTGCTTGGGATATAGGGTGGGTGCTTGGTAATACCACAATTACAAATTCTAGTTGGCGATACGGGGGTAGGCCATGTAATTCCTCCATGAAAACTTCTGGGTAACAGTTGACCATTGGAATTTCTTCTAGACCCTTCTTCGGCGAGTCCTTGCAAGTGACCTGCACAAGGAATACCTTACATCCTTTTCGTAGTAAGTCCTTGGCTTCCATACAGGACACCAGGTGTATTCTGATTCTTCCTTTTTCCCCTTCAAATACAACCTCTTCCTTTCCAGGGGCATGGAAGGTTATCCTCTTATTTCCACAGTCTATTTGGGCTTGATGCTTGCTTAGCCAATCCATCCCCAAAATGACTTCTACTTCTCGTAGTGGAAGAGGAATCAGGTCGGCTTCTAGGGTGGTCCTTTGCAAGACTTAAAGTATGCGTGCCTTTCTAAAGTTTTTGTAAACCCTGTCCTTTAGTAATAAGAAAAACTGGGAAAGAACCTGTCAATGTGATCTTTAAACCGAATTGGTTTGCAAGCCCAACTATTAGGGGACGAGCAAATTCGAAAATTTCTAACTCCCATGTGACTCAAAAATATTCATAAACTTGGGAAAACCCCAGGATGATATGAGGAAGAAAGACCAAAGCAGATCAAGAGAATGGGTAAATTAGAGAAATTCAACTCCCTTGTGCCCCAAAGAAATTTATAAACCTTGGGATGGAACCATAGAACAAAGTGGGAGAGAAAAATTAGATCGGTTTGAGTGAACTGGACCCGAACCGGATTGAACTGGTTTAAGGACCAAGTCGGTTTATGAACCGAAATCAATAAAGAGATGGTAAACCAAGAATCTTATGGACCCTAAGTGACCCAAGGAGTCACAAAAGACATGGAAATGGACTTGTGAAGGAATTGGGGATGAAAACAAAACTGGTTCAGGTGAACCGGTTTGAACCACTAATGAATCGAATCCTAGATTCATTTTTCTATGTGGCTTAAATAATTCAAATTGGAGATTTGATGCCACCATTGGATAGAGAATAAATTTAGATAAATTTATAAATTTTTATATTTGAAAAACTCGGTCGAATGATGGGTGAACCAGCAAGTTTAAGCTTTGAACACGGTTCGGACTAGTCCAGTCCGGTTCGGAACAGTGACATCTTCTTCCTCAGGATGATAGCATTGTTCACTCACTGGAAAACTAAAAAAACACCGGTGAAGAAGAAACGCCTCCGTTTGGTACGTTTCAGGTCAACAATTCCTATTATAACGGTGCCAAACGAACGGCCAACGGGTCCCCGAGCTCCTTATATAAAGAGCCCCTCTCCATTCATCCTCTCCACACCTGAAAAGCTCACTCTCTCTCAGTTGATTAGTTTTCCAGCAAAGCTCAAACCAAAGCTACGATATAGGGTCAATTCTGAGCCAAAGAAGGCGAGGTTAGGTTCATTAGAACCAGGGAGAAGTCAACTACACGGTGGTAGCATCCGTTCGTCACGAGAGTCGTCGGAGAAGCGCCGGCATGATCAAATAGTGAAGCAGCTCCGGCGAACCGAAGCTCCCCTATTTGGGCTGAGTTTAAATTGGCCAATTGAGCCCTTCTCAGGCCAAACCAAGCTCTCTCGACCCCTCCTTAACCCTTCCACAACCGAATTAGGACCAAAAGGTAAGCCAATTTTACCCCCCTTTAAAATTTCATATTGTTGTTAAAGAGAGAGTCGACCAAATTTCAATGAAGAAATTCTAATCTAATTGGACATCAATTGATGTCATTCTTGATCCTCGAAAGAACATTTGGAGGAGAGCTACCTGCCCAGATAGAGAGCTCTGACCGCCACGGCCTCACCGGTGAGAAATCGAAGCTTTCTCTCTCTACAGTCTGTTTTAAGGCGAAGCTCCATTTGAGCTCATTTCGGCATTAAAATCTACGATTCAAAGTTCCTTAAAATTGTATGAACATGTAGGAACTCAATTTCAACTCCACTTTGAATAATTGGAGGTGCTTGATCGGTCAATTTGATTAAATCAAATTCGGCAGTGTTGAAGAGTTGAAATTGGGGGAAAATTTGGGGAAATTTGGGGATTTTTGAAAATTCAAAGGACCAAATTGTAATTTTATAAAATTGAGGGTCAATTGGTCATAATAAGAATATTAGAGGGCCAATTGAGAAATTTTAGAATTTTTGGGGCAAAATTTACTATTTTTCTAAAGCCCTTGGGAAAAATGGTAATTTTGGGAAAATTGAAGGACCAAATTGGAAATTTGGGAAATTAAACCCCTTTGTGTGAAATCAAATGATTTGAGGTCCTAAGATAAATTTTAAAAGTTTCGGGACTCGAATTTAGAAAAAACCTGGCAATAGGGACTTAAAGGTAAAGAAAAATAACTTTATGGACCTAATTACTAATATATGTAAAGTTGGGTTTTCTCATTCATTTGGAACGAATGAGGGCTATTAGGCCAAAGGATAATGAACAATTATGTTCATTTCGTGTAGGCGAATGAGACATCGGGAACGCCAGTCGAGGTCCAGCTTGCTAAGGACGAAACTCGACTAAGTGGAATTTCACTGCACTATCAGGTGAGTGGGATTATATATCATTCCCGGTTGGGGATGGTAAGTACCTCGGTATAAAAACCCACTACTTAGTGGTATTTTTAATCATCACTACTTAGAGAAAGTGATGTAAAAGTTATACAGAAAAACTACTTACCGGTTATAAGTAGATCATACTCGGTTGGTACGATGAGACTTCCTCGAAGGAAGTTGAAAACTTGTTCATTGATTACAAACGGAGATGTCCTTATACCGGTTAGTATAATGGACAGTAAAAACCTATTTTGTCGGAAGTGTTCTCCCCTGACTGTGTGCCAATTCTTAAACTATTTAGGAGACCTTCCTGACGGGAGCTCGAATAGCTCTTATAGGTTGGGGACCTCGGTTTTAGAACTTGAGCGCTAAAACGCCCAGTTTTTAAAAAACTCGAACAGTGGACCATAAGACAATGGACACGAGCAGGAGCTTGTAAAAGAACATGATATATATGAGCCATTAAAACTTAATAGGTGAATTGTTTGGTCATGGTACCAAGGCAGGTCCGATATACTCCGTCATCTAGTAGCAGTGCGACATGACCGGTCTTCGGACCAGTCAAGACAAATAGCTACAGGTTCAGTTGAAGGTCGAGACCGTTGGGACAAATGGCACCACATATTACATGGTAATTTAAGAAAACTTTGATTGTGCATGCACCATGAGTATGGGATCATCAAGATGCCCATTAGAGGTAGTGATGTGTCCTAAGGGCCCTGGACAACCCGGTGAGTATAAGGGCAGATCGTCATTCCAGGTGTCTGTACAAAATTTGGAGTAGCACCAAGTGCATGAGACCGAGGTGGGGACAGGATGAGGTCTCTGTCCTCATATGGACACGAAGAAGTGATTTCGGGAATTGAGGGTCAGATGTCATGTACATCCACTCATTCCCAGGGTAGAAATGGTCGTGCTTCTATTCGGGTGGTAGGTAAAGTCGCTCTGAAGCCACTAGTGGGTTTAATAGTCATATTAACCTGCGAACGTGTGTAACCTTCATGAGGAAGGATGTGTGTAGGGTGATGATACACCAGTAACTAAGAATAATGGAAAAACCTAAATTTTTAAATGAAGTGATTTTTGAAAAGAAAGGAGTCTGGCACACTCCATATAAATGTTTTTTTTTAAAGTCAAAAGATTTAAATCCCATTCACTGAGTAGTTGTACTCACCCCCTCCCTTATACCCCTTTTAGGAAGTCCCGTAAAGCTGAACCTTAAAAGACTTGCGCAATTAAATGCCTGCAAGACATGTACGATTAATTTAAATTACTATATAGTTTTGATTTATGATATTCCTAGAAAAAGGTGTCGGTTTAAAGAACGTCTTACTCTTTACGGTTTATACTATAAGGGGAAACCCTTTAGTAAATCAGGAGAGTGGCGGGTTGATCATGGAGATCCGACGAAACCAAGTTGGGACGTGATAGTTTCGCCTAGATGGGTGAGGATGTGGAGGGGTGGAAGGAGAGGGGAGGTTTCCTTTGGAAATTCTGGGACTATGGTGTCCTTGACGAAAGATCATTTAGCCCCTAAGTCAAAGAGGGTGTATCTTTCCTTTTCGAATACTTGGATGAAGCCTAAGTGGAAATTAATGAAAATTTTTAGGGAATGTATTTTATTAGATCTGAAAAGGGGACTACAAGACTTTGACTACATACTCGACTTATGATGAGGGGGTTGGGATGAACTAGCCACCATGTTGGCATCCTTCAGGGCTTCTTCCTGGGTTAGGTTGTAGACCCTCGCTGGAACTCTTGTGGGTGCTTCCCGTCCCCCATTGGGTGCCCTCTAATTTTTGGGCAGTGGTGGCGGAGTGCTTCGCAGGGCATTTTTCCATGCCCTTGGACAACTCCTGATGTAGTGCCCAAACTGCCTGCACCCGTAATAGGTTACACATGCTCCCTCATGGTTTTTCTAGAACTGGGGGCAATAGGGGCCTTTCCTCAGAGGGAGGGCATCCATCTCCCTATGGCCACAGTGGCCCCCCTCCCTTCTAGGGAATCTTGGTGGGTTCCTCCACTGAGGTTAGCTTTGTTCTCTCGGGCCTCCTTTGCTGCTCTGCTCCCTTTCCTCCCTTCGTCCACCCATCTCCATCTGACGACACCTCATCTGGACCAACCAATCACATTAATGCTCAATGCCTACTATGGCAGCTAGGTTGGTGGTGCATCCCAAAACCACCATTCAATCTCTGATATCCATATTGAGACTGTCAATAAACTTCTACAAAGGTCGGCTTGTCCCGTCAGGTCGGGGACAAAGGATTGTAGCTCATTGAACTTGGTCTCATATTCCAAGACCGTGCGGGCTCCCTGGTGGGGTTGGAAAATTTTCAGCTTCTTTTTGTTGATGAGGTGGGGAGCCAGGTACTCTTCCAAGTATTCTCTTTCAAACTCTTCCCAAGTAGGTTGGGTCAGAAAGAGTCTCCTTGTGTTGTCCCACCATCTCTTTGCACTAGACTTTAGAAATAATTCAGCCAGCGTAACCATCCCCTACGGAGGTATCCTGATGATCCCATAAACTTTTTGAGGCTTGCCAACCATTCCATGGTGGCCCCGGCCTCCTTCTCCCCATAGAAAGGCTTGCACCCCAATTGTCGAAGCGTCTTCAAGTATCTGGGGATGTCAAAGAGGGGTGGAATGGGTGCGAAAGGGGGTTGGGACTGGACCTACTCTTGGTGGGTCTGAGACTCAGAGTTTATCACTGAGGTGGGGTTCCTTGAACACCTTGGTGAATTCCTCATACATCCTTTGGTGTTTAGAACTAATGCCCTATGGGGCTGAGGTAGCTCTCGTGAATTATATCTCTGGGAGGGGATTTCCAGCGGACTCAGTAGTTGCTACCCTTGTTCCTTTGACTCCTCTCTTGGGTGCCATAGCTGGTTTAAAATTTTCTTCAATTAATATTTAGGTTATAAAGTCTTGATAATGTATCCAGGAAAACACAGGCATTGATACCACCAAAGTTGTCATGCCCCGACCCGGTTTGGCCAGGGTTCTGTGAACAACCCGCCACTCTCTCAGATCTCGAAGAGGGACTCCTCTGAAAGATCAAGAAAGTCAGGCGTAGTACCTATCATATTTTCCTTATATAACATTAAAAAAAACTGAAATTTTAAATTGGCATACCTGGTTTTGGACCTGGGGAGGAAAAGTTAGTGCAGTTGTGTTCCTTCTTGAAAATGCTTAGAGGGAGTGGGTGAGTTCGACAACTTAGTGAGTGGGAAAAATCGTTTATGAAGGTTTAATTTAGCAACTTCAATTATTTGATAATTCAGTAGTTTTCTCTTGGGTTTCACTATTCAACAACTGTTCTCCTATCATAGGAGGGATCACACATCCGCAGTAGGTTCCTCGACCGTGCCACTTGTGGACCGGAGCGCCTTTACTATCCACCCTAATAGAGGGATATTGTCTCTACCCAAAATTTGAGCGAACATCAATAGTCTAACACATCAAACCCCAATTATTTCACTGTGTCCGCTTAATGGGATGAGAACTCATTTCCCCTACCACCTCGGTCTCCGTGCGCAAGAAGCAACTCGGCTTCACGACCTACTAGATGATGAAATCTCCCTTATACTCCCTACGTCGTCCAACTATCCTTGGGCTATATCACTACCTCATATCAGGTGTCCTGATGGCCTGAACATCATAGTGCATGCACAATCAACAATCTTTTTTATTTATAGCCTTTATCTTTTGCCCTCTAGCACAATGGTCTGTTAGCTTAGCTTCGACCCACACATACTGGCCCAACATGTTTGACGACCTCACTTTGGCAAAGTAGCGGTTCGGCCCAACAAGCTCGACAACTCAGCTTGGCTCGATGGGTATCACGCAATGTTCCTATTATTCAGGTCTTTTAGCATCATATATCATATATCCATTCTAGATGGGTCCACGCTTGTATTCATTAGCCTTGGGCCTACTAGCATCTTGAGCCTAAGCCCGAAATTAGCTCTCAAATGTTTTAAACTGAGTCACCCAATTAGGGGATGCTAATTATGATAAAATAGTTTTCAAAGTTGAACCGTCATTCCAACCAGAATGGACATTATAGTGGTTCCCACTCACTCAGTGATTTCGGCGGGGTCACGCCGGCGAAGTCTAGCCTCAAGGTCTCCTTTCTGGAAGTCAGCACTCAAGTAGTCTGCTCCTACATGGCACGGATGTCCTTGTTAGGGTATTAAACTAAGGAACCGTCTTTGTATATTTGCATATAGGCCTTCATATTTTACCTTAATTGCACTTTGGTCCCTAAGGTTTATGCATTTATCTTTAAGTCCATAATTGCCCTATTTTATTTAATTCGGCCCCCAGGCTTTCCAATTATCTTTTCTCGTCCTTAATTTTATTGACATTGCCCTTGGATCCCTCAGTTTTTCTAAAATTGCCATTTAGCCCCAAACTTTTCCAAAATTGCAATTTGACCCCAAATTCCCAAATTTTGCAAATTGGTCCTCCATTTGATCCAATTTGTCCAATTGACTATCAATTGGGAGGGAATTGCATAAAAGACCCTCAATTTTATCAATTTTCCAATCGATCCCCGATTTTCAAAAAATCCCCAATTTGCCCAAACTTTTCAAATTTTGCATTTTGGCCCCCAAATCCCATTCAATTAACCTTCGAAACTTGGTTAATTACCCTCATTCTTGATTTAAATCATCTCCTCTGTGTTTTTCTTGTCATTTCAAGCTTTGAATCGCTCAATTTGACTAAAAAATGAGCTCAAATGGAGCTTCGTTGGAAAATACAGTCTAGAGAGAGAAAGCTTCAATATCTTACCGGTGAGGATTCGGTGATCAGAGCTTTGGCTACCACCATGTTGCTCCCACCATGGGGATCCTTCCAGGATCAAACCACGCTTCAATTGTTGAGCTGAGTAGTGTGAATTTTAGTGTTAAATTTTTTATAGAATTCGATCATGCATAGTATTCTTCCTCAGGATGATAACAGTGTTCACTTGCTAGGAACCTAAAGAAATATCGACGAAGAAGAAACACTTCTGTTCGAGGCATTTTAGGTCTTCAATATCAGCAATAATAGTGCTAAATGAATGGCCAACAGGTCTCCAAACTCCCTATATAAAGAGCCCCTCCCCATTCATCCTCTCCACACCTAAAAACTCCATTCTCTCTCAGCTGCTCCATTTTCCGGTGAAGCTCGAACCAGAGCTCCGACATAGGGTCTTTTTTTAGCCAAACAAGGCGAGGTCAGGTTCCTTAAAACCAGGGAGAAGTCAGCTACACTTCTGTAGTCTCTGTTCACTCCGAGGGTCGTCGGAGAAACATCAACATGATGAAATAGTGAAGCAGCTCCGGTGTACCGAAGCTTCCCTGTTTCGGCCGAGTTGAAATCGGCCATTTCAAGCCCTCCTCAGGCCAAACCAAGCCTTCCCAACACTTCTTCAGCCTCCCACAGCCGAATTAGGACTGAAAGGTAAGCCAATTCGGCTTCCCTCTACAATTTACGGCTAGTGCTAGAGAGAGAATCGGCAAAATTTCAATGATGAAATTCTAACTCAATTCGACGTCAATTAATGCGATTCTTGATTCTACGATGAACCTCAGGATGAGAGCTATCTGCCCATATCAAAAGCTTGGACCGTCGTGCCCTCACTGGTGAGTAATCAAAGCTTTCTCTCTCTACAGTCCATTTTTCAGCGAAGCTACGTTTGAGCTCGTTCCAACGTCAAAACTCACGATTCAAAGTTCTATGGAATCTTATGAACATGGAGGAACTCAATTTCAACTTCAATTTCAACAATTAGAGGTGCTTGATCAGTCAATTTGATAAAATCAAATTCAGCTATGTTAAAGAGTTGGAATTGGGGGAAAATTGGGGATTATTGAAATTCAAAGGACCAAAATGTAATTTTATGAAATTGAGGGTCAATTGGGCATGAAAATAATGTTGGAGGACCAATTGAGGAATTTTGGAATTTTTGAGGCAAACCTTACCATTTTTGTGAAGGAAGGGCAAAATGGTAATTTTGGAAAATTGAAGGACCAAATTGGAAATTTGGGAAATTAATCCCCTTTTTGTGAAATGGAATAAATTGAGGTCCTATGATAAATTTTAGAAGTTTCGGGACTCAATTTAAGGAAAAATCGGCATTAGGGACTTAAAGTTAAAGAGAAATAACTTTAGTGACCTAATTGCAAATAAAAAAAAGTTTGACTTTCTCATTCATTTGGAATGAATGAAGGCAATTAGGTCAAAGGATAATGAATTGATATGTTCATATCGTGTAGTAACACGAAGTATTGGGAACACCAGCAAAGACAAGCTCGCGTGAATACAAAGAATTAGTCTAATGGAATTTACGGCATTAACGGGTGAGTTGGTTTACTAACATCTTACCCGGTTGGGATGATGAGCATAACTTAAATTTTAAAAACCACTTATTGGTTGTGAGTGGGATTATGTATCATATCCGGTTGGGGATGATAAGTATCTCGGTATAAAAACCCACTATTTAGTGGTATTTTTAATCATCACTACTTAGAGAAAGTGATGTGAAAGTTATGTGGAAAAACTACTTATGGGTTGTAAGTAGATCATACCTGGTTGGTATGATAAGATTTCCTCAAAGGAAGTTGAAAACTTGTTCATCGGTTATGAACGGAGATGTCCTTATACCGGTCGGTATAATGGACAGTAAAAGCCTATTTTTGTCGGAAGTGTTCTCCCCTAACTATGTGCCAATGCTTAAACTATTTGGGAGACCTTCTTGACGGAAGCTCGAATAGCTCTTATAGGTCGGGGGCCTTGGTTTTGGAACTTGGGGGCTAAATGCTCGATTTTGAAAATCTCGTACAGTGGGCCCAAGGCCAGTTGGCACGAGCAGGAGCTCATAAACGAACATGATATATGTGCCATAAAACTTAATAAGTGAATTGTTTGGCCATGGTATCAAGATAGGACCGACATGCTCAGTCAACTAGCGATAGTGTGACATGACAGGTCGACGGACCAGTCAAGAAAAACAACTGCGGGTTGGGTTGAGAGTCGGGGCCATTGGACCAGTGGCACCACAAATTACATGGCAATATGAGAAAATATTGTTTGTGCATACACTGTGAGTACGGGACCATTAGGACGCCCATGAGGGGTAGTGATGCGTCCTAAGGGCACTAGACGACTTGGTGGCTATAAGGGCAGTTCGTCGTTCCAGGTGTCTGTGTGAAATTTGGAGTAGCACCAAGTGCATGAGACCAGTGTGGGGACAAGATGAGGTCTCTGTCCTCATACGGACACGAAGAAGAAAATTTCGGGATTGTGGGTCGGATGTCACGTACATCCACTCATTCCTAAGGTAGAAATGGTCGTGCTTCTATCTAGATGGTAGGAAAAGTCACTCCGAAGCCACTAATAGGTTCAGTAGTGATACTGACTTGCGAATATGTGTAACCTTCATGATGAAGGATGTGTGTTGGGTGATGACACACCGGTAACTAAGAAATAATGGGAAAACCCAAATTTTTAAATGAAGGGATTTTTTAAAAGAAAGGAGTCTGGCACACTCCATATAAATATTTTATTAAAAGTTAAAAATACACCTTTGAAAAACTCATTCACCGAGTAGTCGTACTCACCCCCTCCCTTATATCCCTTTTAGGAAATCCCAGAAAGCATACCCTTAAAGACCATCAACTAAGATGCCTGTAAGACAGGTATGTAAAGTTTAAAATTTCATATAGTTTTGATTATGCTATTCTAGGAAAAGGTACATGTTAAAGGACGCCTTACTCTTTACGGTTTATAAAAAGGGGAAACCCTTTAATAAACTGGGAGAGTGGCGGGTTGGTCACGGGGATCCAACCAAACCGAGTCGGGGCGTGACACAGGGCCATTGGACTAGTGGCACCAAACATAAATGGCTTTGTGGAAAACTATTATTTGTGCATACACTTAAGGTTCAAGACCATTAAGACGCCCAAGTGTGGTAGTGATACGTCCTAGGGGCTACTGGACAACATGGTGGAGATAAGGGCAGTTTGTCGTGCCAGCAGTTAGGGAAGCTCAATGTAGCTTCATGCGCATGAGACCGGGGTGGAATCAGGATGAGGTCTCCATCCTCATATGGACACGAAGTATTTTTAGGTTTGAGTGTTGAAAATCGGAGATGTTCACTCAGACTTCGAGTAAAAGTCAGGGACTTCTATCAGGGTGGATGGTAAAGATGCTACGATCCACAAGTGGGTGCAATCGGCGTAACTGCATCTCGTGAATATGTGTGTGTGCCCTTCCTGATGAAGGGTGTGTGTTGTTTGTAAAACACACCTAATATGAAAATGGGAAAGATGTTTTGAAAACCTTGGAAAAGATGTGAGAATCCTTGGAAAAGAATTGGTAAATCTTGTAAAAAATTTTGAAAACCAGAATTTGAAGAAACGAATGTTCTTAAAGAAAATAAGGAGTTTGACATACTCCGATTAAAGTTATTTTTGTGAAAAATCTCACCCAAAACCCATTCATTGAGTTGTCGAACTCACCTCCTCCCTTTACCCATTTTTAGGTAACAAACAAGTATGTGAGATTTAATATATTCAGTTTTGATTAATGCTATTCCAGGAAATATACAGGTGAAAGGGTGCCTTACTCCTCGCGGTTTAGAGAAGGGAAAACACTTAATAAACCGTGAGAGTGGCGGGTTGCTTACAGGGATTCGACTAAATCGGGTCGGGACATGGTGACTCTCTCTCCTCCCTTCACTCTGTCAGCATCTAAAGGTTAAAGATGATGATGTGGCAGTCGTGCCACATGGCGCACTGTGATTGATCAGTTTTTCTAACATGGAGTGCCAGCTCGACTGCGACATCAACCGTTAACCTATTGGTCGATCATGTGGCAACCTCTCATTGGTTGCTCATATCTATGTGGCATGCTGACGGGGCGCCAGCTGTCCATTGACCGAACACGTGGCAATCTCCCATTGGTCGCTCATGTCTGCATGGAAACTAACGGGGTGCCAATTGTCCATTAACTGTTGACCATTATCTATTGTTCGTTGACCGGTTCGGTCTGACCTAATTCGTTGTCCAAAATTCAAAAATCGGCTGGTTCGACCGTTTTTCCAAATTTTAAAATTTTTCTAAATTAATCAAATTTTATTTTTTTATCTAATGGTGATCTCAATTTTCCAAATTGATATTTTTATGCCACCTAGAAAAATGAATTTGTAAACCAGTTTACTATGGTTCATGTCAATTCGGTCCGGTTCGAGTCCAGTTCACCCTGAATCGGTCCGGTTCTAACCTTAATTCTACTTCCCAGTTCTTCCTTGAAATTTTTGTGAATTTTCAGTCACTTGGGATTTTCCAATTTTCCATGTTGTCTATTTTTCATTCATTAATTGACTCGTTTCATCGTACATAACGCTATACCGGGTCTTTTCCCAATTTTCTTTGATCCCAAAGAATGGGTTTTACATCCACTCTACCCCCGTCGGTGAGCCCGCATAGTAAGAGACCCCGACCTACCGAAAAATGACCGACTCCTTTCGAGGCCAAATTCAATGCCACTCAACAACCTAAAATAGCCCAAAAATCATGGTCGTCCTCCGTTGTGTAAGGTTCGACCATGCTTTATTTTTACCACTCCTTCCTAAATAGAGTATTTCATTCGATTCTGACCACCTATAAGGGTGATCAAGGTGGGTCTATACTCGTAGAGAAGTCAACTTTTCACCCCACCAGTGCCGACCTCCATTACCCTCTCTCTAGGTATAACTAGAGACTATGTTACTTTCCTTGATAGGTCAAACATGGTCGAAAAGATATTTTTATTATTATTTGCTGATGGAAAAAGTTAGGAAACTAAAATGTAAATTTTAAAAAGTATGTGGCCAAATTTGTATTTTGAAAATACGAGAATCTAAGAAGGAAGATAGTATAATTGTAGTAACCTGTTAGATTATTTTAGAAAGTTGAATGATCTAATTTAAGAGTTTTAAAAATGTTAGTTAACCAAATAAATTTTTAAAAAGTTTAAGGATAAAATGGTAAATAGTATAAAAGTTTAGCCAAAAAATAATTTTTAACACTTAGGAACTTAAATAGGACTAAGACATATTATATGGGTCAAAATTTTTAAAATAAGACCCAATAGAGTAATTTAAAATAATAGGGGTATTTTGGTAAGTTTATAAAGTTTAAGAACTAAAAAAGAAAAATTAAAATTTTAAGTGTTTAAAGAAATATTTGGAAATTTTAGGATAATTGGAGTAAATATGACGAGCCCTAAAAAACTTTAAAAAAAACCCTAAAAAACGAGCCCACTCACTAACACACCCAACTTACAGAAAAAATAATCTACTATTTTTTAGGCTAAATTTTCTAGCTCTCCACAAATTAAATCTCTCAAAAATTCTCATTAATTACTCTTTATTTAGTCTAGCAAATTATATTCACTCAAAAATTTGAATATTAGTAATTATAAATGTTAAATTTATGTAAAGGGATTTAATATTTTTTAAATTATGTTAAAATATTATAACTCAATTTAAGAAAAAAAAATCATGTAATACTAAGTGAAATTATTAATTTCTTCAAAATAAAAATTATTGTTGGAAAAAAATAAACATAATTTCGATATTTCAAATAAAAAAATTATCATTTAAAAAAATAAAAATTTTTACTCAAAAAATTAAATATTCTCATATATAATTTTAGAATATTTTAACTAATCCCATAATATTAGAAATTAAACATATATTTGAAAACATGAGAAATAAAATATAACAAAATATTAAAAAATATTTTTAACTATAATAATTAAGTACAACCATATTTTAATAAAAAATAAAATATATAATTGATAAAAATATCTAATATTATATATTATGAATAGTTATATTATTACCTTTTTGTTAAAATATATTTAGTTATAAATAAGATAAACTTAATTTATCAAACTAATAAAAAAATTTATTCAAATCAATATATTGATTTTTCTTATTGATGATGAACAAGAATAATGGAGGATCATATATTGGGAAGGTAACCACTAATTCTAAGGGAAAAGTTATTTGCCAAAATTATTGCAAAAGTGGGGTTAACACTCGAGCAAAAGGGAAGGCCATTCAAAATCAGCAAAAAGGTGATTATGTTTAAGTTTGCACGAGTTGTAATTTTATTTGTTTAACCTATATACAAAGTTTTAATATGGAATTTTACACAATTAATATACATTAATATAATTTCAAAATTTGAAAAAATTTAAATAAAAATATATATTAATTAAAATATATATTTTGTATTTTAATGATATATATATATCCTATAATAGTGTTATACAAATTATTTTTTAATTTATTATATAAATTAATTTACTTGATAAACTAAATACTTTGTTCAATTTTTTAAAAATATATTATTATTAAATATTATAGTTTTTTATATGAAATTTATCGAGTTTCTAATATTATTTAATAAATTTATTTTTACTTATCCAGATGGATGGAGTTGGTATTTATAACGTTGGAGAAAATGGGAAACTTGTCACCACAGTTATAAAAAAATATATTTCCAATAAATAATTATAAAATCTCAATAATTTGTTATATTTTTTTACTATTTTTAATTAGAATTATCATTATATTATTAATATTAGATTATTTTTTTTGTTTATCACCGTGAATTTAATGTTTAATTTTAAAATAAATAGGAATTTAATGGTAATAATTATCTTATTTTTTATATTTTAATTATATAGTGTCATCTACATGTAATATACAAAAATGTGCTCTTAATAAGTCATATTATTTGGTTCAAATAGAAGTAGAGAGACCAATATCAAACAATTCTACTAAAGGAATATAAAATATAAAATATAGAATTTGAATATTTTATTTTAGTTGACTATTGCAATTTTAGTAACTATTAAACAAATACCAATAACTAATATATGTATCAATACACATAATCACGTAAATATGAGTTAATAATTTCAAAATATTTGAATTTCAGAAAAGAAAAAATATTTACGCCTTACACTTTCAAATAGTGTTGAATAAGAGAAATACAGTAATTTACATTATAAAAATAATTAGTAAAAAATTTGAAAACATAATATAATATATGAACTAAAATAAGAAATTAAATATTTTCTATTTAAATTTATAGAAATAAGCAGATATATTGGTAACCATATGTTTGTATTTGCTTTAAATTAAAAAATTAATATAGTGATAATTATATAAAATTTTAATTTATTCAATAACTCAAAATAGTAAATATATAATAATATTTTACACTATATCTACCATTTTAATAAAAAAAACTTATATAATATTACATCCAATTAAGAAAAGAAGGGATAATTGGTAATATATAAGTAATAAATAGATTTATCAATACATAGGAAAAGATGAACTTATTTGTATAAATTAAATCAGGCACGGTCTAAAAATTATATATAGCCCCATGTGGGTGGGAGAGTGCAATTTCACTCATGTGCACTGAAATCTGAAAGAACCAATAGACAATATGAAGGTTTTCAGTTGTGCTCTGTACCTTGTGTATCTCGCTGTTCTTTGGATTCCTTGGCGCCTTACGGTCTATGCTGTGGCGGGGTGATCAAAAGAGCTGGCCGAAGAAGCTGCCCCAAGGCATACCTCTCTTTCCTTGATCGGGAACATTTTGTCTCTCGAAGGTAGAACCCACCGGACCCTCGCCTATTTGGCACGGACACAGGGCCCGGTCATGTCCGTGAAGCTCAGGTGCGTTCGGTTGGTGGTGATCTCCTCGGCTCCTGCTGCCAGAGAAGTCATGCAGAAGCACGACCTCACCTTTTCCGACAGAAACATCAGTAGTGGGTCCGGACCTCCCACCACGAGTTCCATTCGATCATATGGCTGCCTGTCTCCCCGAAGTGGGGGAGCCTTCGGAGGATCAGTAAAACACATATCTTCTCCTGTGAAATACTGGCTAACATGCATACAACTGGTTGAAGATTCTAGTCAGTATCATTATTAATGGGTGTAAAATCTTTTTTTTTTAAATAAAAGGTCGTTGATCTCCTGGGGCATGTTCGGCAATGCACTAGAACTGGCCAACCGATCGATATCAGGCAGGAGGTGTTTAGCACGGCCCTTAACGTTCTCTCCAACACGTTCTTTTCTGTGGACCTAGCGAAATCAGATACAGCTAGGGAGTTCAAGTCACTCATTCGTGACTTTCTGATAGCACCCGCGGAGCCCAACTTATCGGACTTCTTCTTAGTTCATCGGCATATGGACATTCAAGGGATCCGGGGTCGTATGAGTACCTACAATAAAAGATTCTTGGAGATCATTACCGGACGGTAGGAGGATCTGTCCAGATTACCGGCACGCGCAGAGAAAGGTACCCTTCAGGTGGCTTCCATGGTTCAGGATTTCCATGAAAGATAGAGGGAATGTGGAGGATATGAAGTTGAAGGTACCCACCCTAAGCAAGTGAGGTGGATGTAAATGGAGGAGGACTGACGAAGAAAGGAGAAGGAAGATATCACAAGAACCAGCGCACAGAAAAGATGGAGCCATGAACGACCAAACAGGCGAGCCAAGAGATGGCAACCTCGAAGAGACCACCAAACCATGGCTCAGGAAAAGACACGAGCCAATCCAAGTGAGTATGATTCTATATTATAAATAGAGAAACTCCTATTATACCTTCAATAATTTTTTAACAATAATTAGGGATGGTATTGTATTTATATATTTAAAATATAATTATTATATTATAAAATAATTTTTAACAAAAAACTCCTAATATAAGACTCCACATTATATTACGATTGTAACTATGCATATAATTCTATTTCAATAAATTAGTTTAATAGAGATATTCCATCAACAGGTGAATCCAATGGTTTTTATTTTATCGAGAGTGAAATTTTAAAACATGTCATCACTCCATAGATCTCCTAGATCCTAATTGAAGTTTCTGCAGAAACATTATAGTTTCATTCTTAATACCCTCAAATAATGGAGGATCTTTTCTATTTTCTTTGTTAATGGCATTTGCATGCTAAATAATTGAGATGGAGAGGGTGCACCTAATGAATGAGGCCTATGCTAGATATTGTCAATATGGAGAATAGTAGTGGCCGTAAATCATTTTGCTTGATTCCACCAAGCACATGTCTTGCAGTTGCATGCAGCTGCCCAACTGTCTAATCCTTTTTGTTCACTGACATAGAATGCATATTTCCGTATAAAAAATACTTGTTGAAATGCATAGTTCCATATAAAAAGATAACAAGTTTATTCAATTCAAATAAGAACGAACAAGAACGAAAAGTTGAATATATAATAAAAAAATAAGAATTAGGAGTAAGTTGGGTTAAAATTGCTATTTCATTTCCCTCAACCATACTATAAATATTTATTTGATCCCAGCACTCTTCAAGTAAATCCATCAATAAAACGTTATCAAGGCTACCTCCTCTCTCTCTTACTCGCTGCCATCATTAAGGTTTTTATTGGAAAATCTATCTGCACTCCTTCGCTTTCTTGGTCTGCATTCCCAAGTCTAGTTGAAATGAAAATAAAAAGTATAGCACCATGGACAACAATATAGAGTTAAAATCAACGTATACTTATTGTCCCAATCGGTTCTCGTAATTATTATAAACTAGTATTATGGTCTGAACCCCAGTTTCAGAGAGGATCATTCCGCCCCATATTGGCACAGTTCATTTCCTAGCTTAGTTTATCGGGATAAATGAGAATCCTACTATGTATAAGCAACATCATCACCTGGACACCAAGCTTGAAAACCTTGACTATGAGGATCCCAAGAGGAAGCCAACAATGTAGTAGCAGAATAGGTTGATGTACGCTACGTAGTCCTGCCATCCGCATCCAACAGCCACCCCTATCTCCGAGAGAGGGGTTGTTCCTCCACCTCAACGGGATCCACCCAGGATCAGAGGACGGGTCTGCCCTTCCTCTTCACGGTTGAGGATGCTCGCCATCCCTAAAAGATGGAGATGATCACAAGCTAGAGAAGTATGTGAGTCATACTCTCTTTGGGATATACAAGTGAGACACAAACAGGCAGATTATATAATATACGGAAGTTTTAATGTATATAACTGGGCGTGTCCTGTTCATGACCACTAGAGATAGAAATATCTGATATAGGTTTGTATTGAGCGGACTAAGACTCCTCTTTCCTGCTCCAATATTGGTGTTGGGGACACCTACATGTGACGGGGCAATAACCCATTAGCTTAGATACAATAAAGGACATTAGTGTGGTACTGACCTATTGGGGACTCCTATGCGTAGTTCAGATGTTGACCATTGATTTTTTCTTCTTGTCGCTTGTCGCTCATTGCTACCACTAGCATTTTCCCACTAGAAGAACAGGACACACCGACAAAGCTAGCAGATTGGGTCGACAAGATCTCGGACTAGCAGATTGAGAGGTACACTACTCGCTCTTCCTAATCTCGAAAGAGTAACATAGATAGGGATTGAGCCTAGAACTAGGTGGGACGTGTGTGTGGGAGTGCATTTTAAGGGGTGACAATTCCGGTCACTTCTCACATGCTATCTTCTATAATTGCTCTAATTGAAGAGCATTTAGGGCCTCTATCGGTGAGGACGAAGGTCTCTCATGTATCTGCGGCAAAAAAATAAATGGTTTTCGTCCAGGTGAAAATTGAGTGACTATTATTCTAAATCACTAAAAACAGACAAGAAAAGACCGTCTCCTTCTTCGAGGATTCTAGTCATAAAATAAGCATAAACTAGTTATAAACATAAAAAAAAATAGAATATAATAAATATATAAAAATAAATTTTTATTTTGATGTTAAATTATAAATAAAAAAAATGAAAAAGGCGAATTTCTTATCTCCCCTATTCCATTAAATGTTTATCAAAATGAATGAGTAGTCATCTTACCCCAAAAGACCACAAGTTGTGCACTACCTGTTTTTTTTTAAGAATATATACTCCATTTGCCTTAGCACTTGGGTGAAGTTACCGTGAGTCTAATAATGTGGTTGTCTATTGTTATTTTCTTTCCCTTGGTTCCTCAAATTTTTTCATGGATGGTAACTATTCAATTATTGTAATTAGTTAATAATCCTGCTCATTATTATGCATTCAATTTGAATTTCATGCAACCTGCATTTTTACAATTATTAATATAATATTTTTAGAATTAATCATTTTATAGTAAACCAATTTTCATAATTTTTTTGTGCATTTTGTATCCTATACTTACTCTCATAATTGTTATATTGTGCTCTATATATCATAAATTAATATGTATCTACAATAAGAATCTTTCATGCCCAAATAATATAAACATTTATTTCCTTTAGAGAGACTTAATGTCTCTTTTGCAAGCCACCTTGCTAAATTTAACATAGTAAGGTAAAATAATGTATTTTACATAAATTCAACATATTTAATAAATAATAAATAAACAATTTTACACAAAAGTTCCATAGATTTTCTTAAAAGACACCCATCATGGGTAAATCGATACATTATTAATCATATTTTTAGATTTTACTTGATAATTTTAATTTTTTTTATTTTGTTCGCTTTATTTAATAACAATTAATCAAATTATTTTTTTAATATAAAAAATTTGATCAACTTTTTAATCAAAATTTTAAATAGTTTTAAAATATAATATTTAAATAATAACTGAATTGTGTAAAATTACTCACACAAATTGAAATCATTTTGTTTATATATTAAAATTCAAATTATTATTAAATTTGATATTAATTTTATAATAAATGTATATTATTTACTGTTCAAAATTTTTTAATGAAATAAATACAATTTCATTAAAAATTTAGTAGATTCCAAATTTAGTTCGATACGAAAAATTGAATAGAATAAAAATAATATAATTAAAGTAAAAATAAAATTTGCACATTTTAAATTTAATTTGTTAAAATTTGAATACGAGAAAATCCATCCAAACTAATAATTTATATATTAAAATAATAAAAATTCAATTATATAGCCAATAGTACAAAAATCAATAGAAGCTTGTAAACTAATACAGTAAATATATGCAGAAATATGTTAGTTGTTTTATATTTTTTTCAATTTTTGGTGTTTTAAAGATACTAGCATGTTTAATATCTTAATACTAGGGTTTTTCTAACATAAAAATAATCAAATCGACTTTATTTAGTTTACTACTAACAAAAAATTTATTTAATATTTTTTTTGAAAAAATAAAAACGGTTGATTTTAGTACTTCAATTACACATCTTAAAAATATGTTAATTAAGTATGGGTTAAGCAGTTGGACAATATACAAATACCTCATACAAATATAGTGAAATGTGTATAAAAAAATTATAACAAAAATTTAAAATATATATATTATACTAATCACATCCAAATCAAATAAAATATATATATTATACAATTTTTTTTTTGCATAATCGGATGGTTATAATATTTATGACTTTTTTCTCTAAATAAGGATTTAAATGAGTATTTTTAGTATTTGGAGGTAATATTTTTGTGTTATTGAAATAATATTATTTTTTTAAAAAAAATTATAAATTTTTGATGAGATGGTTCACGGATTCAAACCAAATATGAAACTGTTAAAATCAGATTGAGTATGTTAATATTTGTTCTCTACAAATTTATTTGATAGTAATATATATAATGAGTCAATTACTATAAAAATATATATAACAAAAATTTTAAATATATTTTATATATATGTTAGAGTTGAAATAATGTACCTATTAAATAAGATTAAAATGATATATAGTTACAATATATTATAAAAGTTTAGTTATACAAGTAAAAAAAATATTTGTTTTATATTTTTTATTTATAAAAGAAGGTTGATACGTATAAATACATTTTATGTTTTATTTAATTATTTTATCATATATTTATAGTTTTCTAATATATAAAAGTATAATTATTAAATTAATCTAAATAATTTTAATTTCATATTCTTATAATATGAAAAATGAGACTTGAAATAAGTACTTTCATTTAAAATCAAACTAAATAACATTTTGTAAACTCTATTTAGGTGTATAAATTTTAACAAGAGACGTGACAATTCACATGTGCCTCATTGATTCAAACAAAATTTGTAAGATAAGTAATATAAATGTTTATTTTAAATAAGATAAATAGTTATTTTAAATACACTAATTTATTTATAGTAAATATAATTATCTATTTTATATATAATAAATTATGTATAATAAATATAAATATTAATTTTAAATAATATAATAATAATAATTATTATAATAAATATATTTTTATTTATAAACTTAATTTCACGATTTTACATTACTTGAAATTGAAATACTTATCTTATTAAATAAAAACTCCATATACAATATGTAGTATTCAAACGGTTACTCAAAAGGCAAAATCCCTATATAATAAAAAGTAGACCATATATAAAAAAAAGTATAATTATATATTGCTTTTATCTCTTAATAAATACTTTCTTTAATTGAGTGAGTATAACTATTTATAAGGGAGGAAAATCATAATGAAAAGTTAAATCGTTTTTTATTTTTCTTTTCTTTGCAATTGAGATGGGACGGACATGCACTTGCCTCAAGGGAGACAACTATCAATTTGAGGTCCGTCGGGTGCATCCATAAGACAAAGTCCGTAGGTGGTGGAAGTTACCTGGACAATTTTTTATCATTGAACCACATTGTCATAAATCACTTTCTCCACCCGTGCATCAAAACAATAAGCGCCCCTGATCTTTCTACTTTTTCAATTCAATACAATTTTGTTATACTTTCATCGTATTATTTGATTATATTTACGATATAATTTATTTATAATCACAAATTATATAAAATAATTTTTTATTTTTTATAAAGTTACAAATTTTATAATAATTATAAATTATAATTTTTAATTAAATATAAAATAAAAAAATTACCTATTCATAATACTCTATTTAATATAATATTTTATAATATCCCACCCTATCTAACTTAATATAGTAAAATTTTCCCTTGTTCTAATTAAATATAGGAAAAAAATATGTAAGTAAAGATGAATGTACACTCTATTAATAATTATACTCATATTGCATATTATTATTAAATAATGTATTAAAATTATTCGTATAAATATATTAACAAATAATGTTAAAAATATAATAATAAATTAATTAAAATAAATATAATAAAATAATATAGAGAGTTTTAATAAAAAAAATATCAAAAATATTACAAATGGTCCACACATAAATTAGAATAAAAAATTATTTATTACTAAAAGAACAAAGTAAATCCAACCATAATAAGCCCAAATAAATGGGTCAAAAATATCATTATTAACTTAAAAACCTAAAAAGAAATTTTAAAATGATACTATTTATTTTAAATTATAAATTAAAAGTATTCATGACTTATATGACTTTATATATATATATATATATATAAAGAGAAAATATACAAAAAAAAATGTACAATCAAATGAAGTTGGGAAGGGTTCTAGATGGTCTCTCATACATGAATATTTAACAAATTTATAAAATAGCTGAAATAAATTAAAAAAATGATACACTCTTAGAGTTTCATAATAAATACATCCTAACCTCATGAAATAAAAACAGGTTAGTTGGCCATGATTAAAATTTAAAATCAAATGATATATTTACAAAAAAAAATTAACCTAAAATTGGAAAATAAATGTTTGCTAAGTCACATTAAGAATGAAGTGAATGAGTATACCTATTAATATCTATATATATAACAAAATCATCCGTATAATAAGAATCCAATTGAAATAATATACGAGAGGAAGACTTTCTAAGAACATCAATGTAGACTAGTTTATATGATTGTGCCATGAAAATGTACAACAAAAAAATCTATTAGCAAATGAACATTTGGACTAGAATAGGCTAAAAGACTCACGTGTATTCTTGAAATTAGTAAGAGGATGTAACCTATTTCAGCAAGTAATCAATCAGTGGGTTAAATGTTTAATAGCTCCCTACACAAGGAAATTAGTAAAAGGAAGTAACCCCTTCAGCAAGTAATCAATTAGTGGGTTAAATGTTTAATAGCTCCCTATAAAAGGAAATTAATCTATTAGTAAGAGAACAATGGATAAAATTAAAGGAATTATGTATTTTATTGAGAGGAGCAGTAAAACATCCAGTTTCAGATTTCGAATGATAATTACAGTAGGATAAGTCTAAGGAGAGCCTAGTACATACGTTTACAAATAAGAAATAAAATTATCATTTAGAAATAAAGTATTAATAAATTCACATTTAACCCTATAATATAAACGAGAAATAGGGTGAGACAAACCTTATCCATACATTATATTTGGACAAATCCTACTAATAGACTATTAAATAAGCTATAAGTTAGCATTATTTTCAACACATCTTATATATGAGAATCTAATAAAGATCAATCAAATCTTTGAAAATCATTAAAAGAAAAATAAGAGTGAAGTGTTAGAAAGTTATTAAAAAGAAGATCTATAAAATATAAATATTAAACTAACAGGAAAAGTAAAAGTAAGAAATAAAACAAACAGTGAAATTAACTAGAGTTAATTTAGGATCTATGAACATCATAGTAATGATATTACCTAGGACAAGCCCAAATATATTACACTTAGAACATCTAAATTGATGTTAATAAATATAACTTAATGTTGCATTACCTTATTTAATTATTTAAGTGGATGGTTTCCCAAATTAAAAAAAAATTGAATTATTTATTTTCCATAAGCATTAAACCTAGGTATTTTTATTATTAATAAGTGTGGATAAACAACCCCACATTTAAGGTAGGGTAGGATGTTTTTTAATATAGTATGTAATAGTTCAATAACTTCAACAATATTATTAACATCATAAATACAATAAAAAATCATATTTCCCTAATACATGGATATATGGACCATATCCCAATACAAATTAATAAACTATAAATATAACTTCTAACACTTATAATTCTTATGTATTAATATAGAAGGTACCGCTTCAAGTAATATAGAAACTAATGTATTCAAATAATTATTTTATTTACTAACAAAACATTGTTATTTCTCTTTTAATGAATCCCAAGCTAAATGGTGTAGACTTGGGGTAATAACTATTTGATTTAATAAAGTTACGCTGTGACTAAAAAAATAGTGTTAACTATTTAAATAGTTTTAATTCAATTAGATATAAAAAATTGAAATATACATATAAAATATGGATCGATATTACATTAACAAATTATAAAATAAGTTACAAAAACTTGAAATGTCCACTTTTATATACAATTGTGGTTGAAAATTCTTGTACTGCCATTGTTCAAATGAGTTATATCATTTTTAATTCAATTTTTTAAATAATACAATTATAAAAAATTACTATAAATTAAATTTAACTGCATTTATACAATTTATTTCATTTTTCTTTAATTTGGAGTAGGTAAAACATATTAACCACTCCTTTAATACTAGAATTTTTCTCTAGTATGTTGATCATATTTTATTTAATTTTGATAAAAAAATTATATTCATCCGATCAATAGGAGTATTGAATATATATATTTTTTCTAACGGGATTGAGATGGAGAGGCTGCAAATAATAAACTAGGTCTAGAATCCGAGCTCCCCGATCCGAGTTCAAGATTCGAAGCTGAAGTCTAGAACCCTTAACCCAAATTTTGAATCCACGTAGGTTGGGTCCATATCCCATTGTTCTCAAATTTCGGATCCCATAAACTCGAGTTCATATGTTCCTATTTCGAGTTAGATAATGGTCGGTAAAAATCCGAACCGACCCAACCCAACCAATTAAGATTTCTATTTAAATATAGTATTTGTCTCATACTCCAGACCCCAATTTCAAATCATACCTAAAACAATCATGATGTATATCTTATTTCCAGCATTCTCACTTCATAACAAAACCCTAGGAAAATTGACCGGTTTGCTCCACCACTACTTTCAAGCCGGCAGTCGGCTTCTTCATCTCCTATACGTCATCGCATACTGTTCGTCCTCGTGCACCCTTTCTCCGGCCGTTCTGCGTTCAAAATTTTACTTCCTCAATAATAATATCAATTCTTTAATTTTAAAGATTAGATCTTGTCTATAAAGTACTTATTCTCTGTTTTTGGCTCTTATAATACAAACCTTTATAAACTCTTGTTTTTCATTTGCTTGTATCTTATTAAGATTACTGATCCAATGTGTTGGTCAATATTTGTTCATTTTTCTACACATAGAGTATGTGCTATGTTAGCTTTCGTTTCAGTATATTGTCTCTCAACATCTGAATTTGTTTCATTTAGACATGATCTTTCAAGTTTTGGAACACGTGAATTATGTGCACCATTAAAATGGACTCATATTCTGTTCTTAAAGCTAATTCGTCAGTTGATGATGTGTACACTACTCGATCAAAAATAATATTGATCCAAGTTCTATTATATATAATCACCTAATATCTCGGCTTTATGTTAGTTTTAATTATATACATAATTATTATATTTTCTATTATAAATATATACAATATCTATACATGAAACCCCATCTTACTGTTGCACCTAAATTAACAGCTTCCACGGGTAGAGTCATGATCGGGCATGCACTTTTTTTGGTAAAAATCTAACTTCAACTATTTTAATGGGAGGAAGATGTCACAATTTGTCTTGATAACTCACATGATGGGTCTTTGCCATATCATGTCTTTTATCACCATCATTTCTTTATATCATATTAATTATTTCAATAAAATGGACTATACACTTGTATTATATAAAAAATTGATTATTATTTATTATTGATTTTTGTTTTATTAATTTTCATGAATTTTAATTTATAGCAATCTTAAGACATAATTGTAATATCGGTTCAATAATCCAAGAGGAGTGGCTCTCTCTATCCATGGAAAAGCGTGAAGATCTACCTGAGAAAAATATTGCTTCCATAGACTAATGAGTTTTATGAAAAATTTAGTATGGAGAAGAATAATCCTTAGGCTCAAGTTAACATAGATAAAAAAATTGAGGTTTGTTGATCGGCAAAACACGCCTCTTTTATGCTTGGTTAGTAGAAGCTCATTTTCTATAGTAAACCTTGCAAGAGTACTCGAGTAATTTAACCGCTGAACTTTTGCAATACATGTTAACTTTAAGTGTACCAAAAAATAAGTGTAAATCAAAAATAAAATTCTTAACTAGTAATAAAATTTTAAACTGTAAAATATGATCCATCAATTAAAATAAAAACTAAATTCCGTAATAAAATTCTAGATTTGTGATGAGATCGAAAATCGGGAATATAATCTTGATTCATATACAAAATCTAAAAACGAGAACAGGATCTCGATCTAGGAATGAAACTCGAGTTAGGATGTAGAAATTCGAATTTGGATCATAACCCAATAATGAAAATTAGATATGAAACCCGATATTGTAACTAGAGATTCAATAGTATTTGAGATCCCGAGCATGAAAACTGAGGTTTTGGGTAAAGTTGAATTTCACTCGAACATGGACTGGATTTAGAAATTTATTACCAAAATAACCTATAAAGACAAAATGGTATTTTAAAAGTTCAAAAATGGGAAGAAAAGAAAAATGGATGTGAGGTTGGATAGGACTGTGTTGGGTCAACTCAACTCATATCAAGCCACCACACACCGATCGACAGTTTCTGCTGCACAACTTCAAGATCTGACTCTATTTAATTCAATTTTTTATCAAATTGTGTCACGCCCCAAATTGATTCCCTGTTTCGAGTACACGTGCCTACCCATCATATACTCCTGATACCACCATAGTGAATATTATTGCTATAGGAGAATCGATAGAATCAAGTCTCATAATATAAAACAAATAATGTTTTGGAGCGAAAATTTTAAACTTTTACAAAGTGTCTACTTTTCACATGTAGAATTACTTAACCCTAGGAAAAACAATAACTTACTTAATGGAAAATAATCGTGCACTTCCTTATGAGATTCTCTTCCTCGATTTTCGGCTATTCCAGAGCTGCTTCATGATGTACGAGGCCTTACTTTCCTCTTTTGTTCTTCTCTAACACCTGGAAAAAAATGTATTACGGGAGTGAGTGAGCCAGTGATCAGTGAGTGAGATAACCGCTTATCGAGTTTTTTATGTCTTGACATAGCATATACTCAAAACCTTAATTTTTATCGTTAAATCAAATTATTTTGGGGGTATCTGCCCTTCCGACTCCAGATGATTCATCAACTTATATGTAAATCCCATCCCTTAAAGATAAGAAAAATCGGGGAAAGAACAGATTAACCCAAGGGAGAAAACCAAACTAGTTCACGAACCCCAATCGTTAGAGAAAGGGCAAACTGGAAAAATTATAAATCTCAAGTGACCCAAAGAGTCATAAAAACCATGTAAATAGACTTTGGGATAAATTGGAAGATAAAACCGGATCGGTTAAGGTGAACCAAACTTGAACCGGATTGAACACGTTTGAATCGATTTTAACAATCATTGAACCGGTTGCTAAATTCATTTTTCTAGGTGTCTTAAAATATTCAATTTGGGGAATTGAAGCCACCATTGGATAGAGAATGAATTTAAAAATTTTAATTTTGAAAATCTTGATTGAATAGAGCCTGAACCGGTCGATTTAAGCATTGAACCCGGTCGGACCGGTCCTGTCATGCCCTAACCCGGTTTGGTTGGATTCCCGTGATCAACCTGCTACTCTCCCAATTTATTAAAGGGTTTCCCCTTATTAGAAACCATAAAGAATAAGGCGTCCTTTAAATCTGCACCTTTCCTGGAATAACATACATCAAAACTACATAATATTTTAAATTTATCATACTTGTCTCACAGGCATCTTATTTGAGGATCTTTAAGGGTAGGCTTTCCGGAATTTCCTAAAAGGGATATAAGGAAGGGGTGAGTATGACTACTCAATGAATAAGTATTTAAAAATTAACTTTTAGGAAAAAGATTTGTATTGGAGTGTGCCAAACTACTTATTTTCTTTAAAAAATTATTTTATTTAAAATCTCTGTTTTTATCATCATTTCTTATTAATCATGGTGTGTTATCATCCAACACACATCTTTCATCATGAAGGTCAATCACACAATCGCAGGCCAGCCCGCCCACTAAACTCACTTGTGGTGTCGGATCGTGTCATGCCCCGACCCAATTTGGTCGGATCCCTGTGAACAATTAGCCACTCTCCCGGTTTATTAAAGGGTTTCCCCTTATCCTAAACCGTAAAGAGTAAGGCGTCCTTTAAACATGTACCTTTTTCCTAGAAAAAACATAATCAAAACTACATAACATTTTAAATTCATCATACCTGCTCACAGGCGTCTTAGCTGATGGTATTTAAGAGTAGGCTTTCCGAAATCTCCTGAAAGGGATATAAGGGAGGGGGTGACCATGACTCCTCAATGAATCAGATTCAAATATTTTGACTTTAAAAAAACATTTATATGGAGTGTGCTAGATCCCTTTGTTTTCAAAAATCCCTTCATTTAAAAATTCGGGTTTTTCCATTATTTCTTAGTTACCACGGTGTGTCATCACCCAACACACATCCTTTATCATGAAGGTTACACACATTCGCGAGTCTGTATCACTACTGAACTCGCTAGTGGCTTTAGAGCGACTTTTCCTGCCACCTGGATAGAAGCATGACCACTTCTACCATAGGAATGAGTGGATGTACGTGACATCCGACCCTCAATCCCGAAATCACTTTTTCGTGTCCATATGAGGATAGAGACCTCATCCTGTCTCCATGTCGGTCTCATGCGCTTGTGCTACTCCAAATTTTGCATAGACACCTGGAACGACGAACTGCCCTTATAGCTACCAGGTCGTCCAGTGTCCTTAGGACGCATCACTACCCCTCATGGGTGTCTTGATGATCCCGTACTCATAGTGCATGCACAAACAATGTTTTCTCATATTGCCATGTAATCTGTGGTGCCATTGGTCCAACGGCCCCGACTCTCAACTCAACTCGCAGTTGTTTGTCTTGACTAGTCCGTCGACCTGTCATTTCGCACTGCCACTAGTTGACTCAGCATGTCTGTCCTATCTTGGTAACATGGCCAAACAATTCACTTATTAAGTTTTATGGCACATATATCATGTTCATTTATGAGCTCCTGGTCGTGCCAACTGGCCTTGGGCCCACTGTATGAGATTTTCAAAATCGGGCATTTAGCCCTCAAGTACCAAAACCGAGGCCCCCGACCTATCAGAGCTATTCGAGCTCCAATCGAGAAGGTCTCCCAAATTGTTTAGGCATTGGCACACAGTTAGGGGAGAGCACTTTCGACAAAACATATGTTTTCTCTATCCATTATACCGCTTGGGTATAAGGATACCTCCGTTCATAACCGATAAACGGGTTTTCAACTTCCTTCGAGGAAGTCTCATCATACCAACCGGGTATGATCGACTTACAATCGGTAAGTAGTCTTTCCACATGATTTTCACATCACTTTCTCTAACTAGTGATGTTTAAAATACCACTTAATAGTGGGTTTTCATACTGAGGTACTTATCATTCCCAACCGAGTATGATATAAAATTTTCACTCACAACCGGTAAGTGGTTTTTTTTTTTTTTATAAATTTTAAGTTGTGCTGATCATCCCAACTGGGTATGATGTTAGTAAATCCACTCACCCGTTAATGCAGTAAATTCCACTAAACTGGTTCTTTGTATTCACGCGAGCTCGTCCATGCTGGCATTCCCGGTACTTTATGTTTCTACACGATATGAACATCCTTGTTCACTATAACTCGACTTAACAACTTTCATTCATTTCCAATGAATGAGAAAATCCAAACTTTTTAGTTATTTGCAATTAGGTACATAAAGTTATTTCTCTAACTTTAAGTCCCCAAATGCCGATTTTTCCTCAAATTGAGTCTTGAAACTTTTAAAATTTATCTTGGGACCTCAATTTATTCAATTTCACAAAAAGGGGTTTAATTTCCTAAATTTCCAATTTGGTTCCCCAACTTTTCCAAAATTACCATTTTGCCTTTCCTTTACAAAAATGGTAATTGTTTTGCCACCAAAATTCCAAAATTCCTCAATTGGTCCTTAAACAATATTTTCATGCCCAATTGACCCTCAATTTCATAAAATTGCATTTTGGTCCTTTAAATTTCGAAAATCCCCAATTTTCCCCAAATTTTTCCCCAATTTCAACTCTTGAACACTACCGAATTTGATTTCATCAAATTGACCAATCAAACACCTCTAATTGGAGTTGAAATTGAGTTCCTACATGTTCATACGATTCTAAGGAACTTTAAATAGCAGATTTTAACGCCGGAACAAGCTCAAACGGAGCTTCGCCAGAAAATAGACTATAGAGAGAGAAAGCTTCGATTTCTCACCGGTAAGGGCACGACGGTCCGAGCTTTCAATCTGGGCAGATAGCTCTCATCTTGAGGTTTATCCTAGAATCAAGAATAGCATCAATTGATGCCAAATTGAGTTAGAATTTCATTATTGAGATTCTGTTGGTTCTCACTCTAGCACCGGCCGGAAATTGTAGAGGGGAGCTGAATTGGCTTACCTTTCAATTCTAATTCGGTCGTGGGAGGGCTGAGGAAGTGTTGGAAAGGCTTGGTTTGGCCTGAGGAGGGCTCGAAATGGACAATTTCAACTCGGCGGAAATAGGGCAGCTTCGGTCTGCCGAAGCTGCTGCACTGTTCCATCATGTCAGCGCTTCTCTAGTGATTCTTGGATTGACTAGAGTTTTCTATCAGATAGCTGACTTTCCCCCGGTTCTAAAGAGCATGACCTCTCCTTCTGAGGTTAAGAAAAATGTTCAAGTCAAAGCTCTGGTTTAAGCTTCACCAGGAAATGGAGTAGTAGAGAGAGAGAGAAGGAAGTGTTCGGGTGTGAGGAGAATGAATGGGGATGACCTCTTTATATAGGTGTAAAAATGTGTATTAAATGGGAGAGATTTATTAATAGTATTAATATTGCCATAAGTTATTAGTATGGTGATAAAGCGTACGTTCGCACTACTCTTGGGCAAGCACACTTAACTTTAGAATTCTTATGGATTCTTGTTCACCTAAACCAATTTGGTTTTTCTCTTCTTATTTATCTAAAGTTTCTTTTCCAAGGTTTAATGAACCCTTTGGATCATCCGGAAGTAAATTTCCAAATTGCTTGTTCCCAAATGATCGGTTTCATGAACCGGTTCGGTTTTTCTCACTTGGTTTGACTGGTTCTTTTCCTGATTTTCCTTAGCTCAAAAGGGCGGGGTTTACAACTCTCCCCTCCTTTTAGGAGTTTTGTCCCCAAAACTTAGTTAGCAACCTTGTATGAGCAATCATTTCCTTTGATGCCCCTTTAATGTTTGCTTAAGATGCAAACTTTTCTCTCGTCCTTTCAATTAGCCCCTTTTTATAACCTTCATTTAATGAATTCCTTTTTCCTTTATATTATTTACTCCCTCCATGAAGTTTGTCATAACTAGACATACCTTACCTCAGGGTATGTTCTTAGATTTTATCTCTCTCTTTGCTTAGAGCAACATTCTTCCCCTTGAGGTTCTGTACTCAAGATTGGAAATTCCAAGATAACTAACCAATTTCGTGTCTAGTTAACTGCTTGGTCATTGAAACCCTTAGCTCGTTGTCCTAAAGAGCATTTCGTACTTATTTCCTCGGATTTCTTTATCATCACCTTTTCGTCCCATTTTGACTCTTCTTTCATTCGTTGCTCATTACAAATCGGTCCAAATTATGTTTGACTTTGTCATGCTTATGAACCGACTCTTCCTTATTTTGAGTTATGTTTTCATCGGGATCGTTGGGTTTTCTTGTCTCTTATAGCATTACATTTTCTAGATCTTATCTCTATATCCATTAGATCTTCAAAACACTTCCTTTAGGGTTATTCCTTATTTTTCAACCTCTCAGGGATTGCATAACTTCATCCCTCTTTTCCTCTGGTAGTATTCCTCGATTACCTTTACCTTATTAACCCAATTTACATAATTGTGTCGCTCCTTACCCACTCATTCCTTTTCGACTTCCTTATTGAGTATTTCTAGTTTTAATTAATTAAATTTCCAAATGTTTTACCGACATGCTGGGTTTCGTCCTTTATTAGTTCCATCCTCATTCCTAATGATATCCTTTACTCAAGGGTTTTCCTTTGGCCTTAATCCACTTTTACTTACTCATAATCACTTCATGATTCTTCATTCTACAATAATTGCTTTCAATCTACATGTCGATTACTTTGCTTGGGAAGGTTCCCTCCTTTTGGTTTTATTCTCTACTATGTCCCTTACAATAGAGATTTTCATCTTAGGAGTTACATGCTTAACCTCCTTATCATTAATTGTATGGTTCTTTCTCCCTTTCTTCGCACCCTTATCTATGTTAGGGCATCTGTTTGCTTTGGATCCTTCTCTATCCACGACTTTTGTTTTATCCCTTATTCCTTATGTCACGCCCTAACCCGGTTTGGTCGGATCCCCGTGATCAACCCGCCACTCTCCCAGTATATTAAAGGGTTTCCCCTTATTGTAAACCGTAAAGAGTAAGGCGTCCTTTAACTTGGACCTTTTTCTTGGAATAGCATAATCAAAACTGCATGAAATTTAAAACTTTACATACCTGTCTTACAAGCATCTTAGTTGACGGTCTTTAAGGGTAGGCTTTCCGGGATTTCTTGAAAGGGATATAAAGGAGGGGGTGAGTACGACTACTCAGTGAATGGGTTTTTAAAGGTCTACTTTTAACTTTTAAGAAAAAATATTTATATGGAGTGTGCTAGACTCCTTTCTTTTCAAAAATCTCTTCATTTAAAAATTTGGGTTTTTCCATTATTTCTTAGTTACCAGTGTGTTATCACCCAACACATATCCTTCATCATGAAGGTTACACACATTCGCAAGTTAGTATCACTACTAAACCCGCTAGTGGCTTCAGAGCGACTTTTCCTGCCACCCGGATAGAAGTACAACCACTTCTACCCTGGGAATGAGTGGATGTACGTGACATCCGACCCACAATTCCAAAATCACTTCTTCGTGTCCGTATAAGGACAGAGACCTCATCCTGTCCCCACCCTGGTCTCATGCGCTTGGTGCTACTCTAGATTTCGCACAAACACCTGGAACGACGAACTGCCCTTATAGCCACCAGGTCGTCCAGTGCCCTTAGGACCCATCACTACCCCTCATGGGTGTCTTGATGATCCCGTACTCATAGTGCATGCACAAACAATGTTTTCTTATATTGCCATGTAATCTGTGGTGCCACTAGTCCAACGGCCCCGACTCTCAACTCAACCCGCAACTATTTGTCTTGACTAGTCCATCGACCTGTAATATCGCATTGCCGCTAGTTGACTGAGCATGTCGGTCCTATCTTGGTACCATGGCCAAACAATTCACTTATTAAGTTTTATGGCACATATATCATGTTCGTTTATGAGCTTCAGCTCGTGCCAACTGGCCTTGGGCCCATTGTACGAGATTTTCAAAATCGGGCATTTAGCCCCCAAGTTTCAAAACCGAGGCCCCTGGCCTATCAGAGCTATTCGAGCTCCCGTCGAGAAGGTCTCCCAAATAGTTTAAGCATTGGCACACAGTCAGGGGAGAACACTTTCGACAAAATAGGTTTTCATTGTCCATTATACCAACCGGTATAAGGACATCTCCGTTTATAACCGATGAACGGGTTTTCAACTTCCTTCGAGGAAGTCTTATCATACCAATCGGGTATGATCTACTTACAACCGGTAAGTAGTTTTTTTTTCACATAATTTTCACATCACTTTCTCTAAGTGGTGATGATTAAAATACCACTAAACAGTGGATTTTTATACCGAGGTACTTATCATCCCCTACCGGGTATGATATAAAATTTTCACTCACAACCGATAAGTGATTTTTATCTTTAAGTTGTGCTCATCATCCCAACCAGGTATGATGTTAGTAAACCCACTCACCCGTTAATGCCGTGAATTCCACTAGACTGGTTCTTTGTATTCACGCGAGCTTGTCCTTGCTGGCATTCCCGATATTTTGCGTTCCTACACGATATGAACAACCTTGTTCATTATTACTCGGCATAACAGCCTTCATTCATTTCCAATGAATGAGAAAACCCAAACTTTTAGTTATTTGCAATTAGGTCCCTAAAGTTATTTCTCTTTAACTTTAAGTTCTTAATGTCAGTTTTTCCTCAAATTGAGTCCTGTAACTTTTAAAATTTATCCTGGCACCTCAATTTATTCAATTTCACCAAAAAGGGTTTAATTTCCCTAATTTTCAATTTGGTCTCCCAATTTTTCCAAGATTACCATTTTGCCCTTCTTTTACAAAAATGGTAAGTTCTACCCCAAAAATTCCAAAATTCCTCAATTGGTCCTCCAACATTATTTTCATACCCATTTGACCCTCAATTTCATAAAATTGTATTTTGGCCCTTTGAATTTCCAAAATCCCCAAAATTTCCCCCAATTTCAACTCTTCAACATTACCGAATTTGATTTCATCAAATTGACCGATCAAACACTTCTAATTATTGAAATTGGAGTTGAATTTGAGTTCCTACATGTTCATACGATTCTAAGGAACTTTGAATCACAGATTTTAACGCCGGAACGAGCTCAAATGGAGCTTCGCCAGAAAATAGACTGTAGAGAGAGAAAGCTTCAATTACTCACCGGTGAAGGCACGACGGTCCTAGCTTTCAATCTGGGCAGATAGGTCTCGTCCTAAGGTTCATCCTAGAATCAAGAATTGCATCAATTGATGCGGAATTGGATTAGAATTTCATCATTGAAATTCGGTCGACTCTCTCTCTAGTACCGATCAAAAATTGTAAAGGGGAGCTGAATTGGCTTACCTTTCGGTCCTAATTTGTCCTTAAGTCTGGATACCGTGAGAGTTTTTTCTTTTTGGAGTCTTCCTTGAAGATCACATCATTTGAGGGACATGGTTTTTAGGAATTTGGAGTACTTTATTTAATAGAGTAGTACAATATGTTGGGGGTTTTGGCCCTATTATAGAAAATGGTCACCAAATAACTAGCGAGCTATGAGATTCTTGATAAGCATCCTCCTATGTAAGGTTATATGCCCCCTTTTATGGCTTCACACTTGGCTTCCTTTATACTTAGAGTTGTGACCTCAATAGGTCCTGTCACCATTCTCTGGGATACTTCCTCATTTTCTCTTTTGAGCTTCCTGCCATGCTTCAGACATTTGGGAAGCTTCTAGGGTTGTCTTGATACGAAAATAGGGTGTTGAGTAGAGCCATTCCTAGTTTTCTTGGTTTCTCTCCTAGGAGCCATCTGAAAATTTTTGGATAAATCCTATTAGTTACTATATTTTATAGTCTTGATTATGTATTCGAGGAAACAGGCTCTGATACCACTCTAGTTATCACGCCCCAATCCATTTTGGTCGGATCCCCATGAACAACCCACCACTCTCCCAGTTTATAAAAGGGTTTCCTCTTATCCTAAACCGTAAAGAGTAAGGCGTCCTTTAAACATGCACCTTTTCCCTAGAAATAACATAGTCAAAACTCAATAACATTTTAAATTCATCATACCTGCTCACAGGCATCTTAGCTGATGGTCTTTAAGGGTAGGCTTTCTGAAATCTTCTGAAAGGGATATAAGGGAGGGGGTGAGCATGACTACTCAGTGAATGGGATTCAAATCTTTTGACTTTAAAAAAACATTTATATGGAGTGTGCCAGACTCCTTTGTTTTCAAAAATCCCTTCATTAAAAAAATTCAAGTTTTTCCGTTATTTCTTAGTTACCACGGTATGTCATCACCCAACACACATCCTTCATCATGAATGTTACACACATTCACAAGTCAGTATCACTACTGAACCCGCTAGTGGTTTCAGAGTAATTTTCCTGCCACCCTGATAGAAGCACGACCACTTCTACCCTAGGAATGAGTGGATGTACACGACATCCGACCCTCAATCCCGAAATTGCTTCTTCATGTCCATATGAGGACAGAGACCTCATCCTGTCCCCATGCCGGTCTAATGTGCTTGGTGCTACTCCAAATTTCGCACAGACACCTGGAACGACGAATTGCCTTTATAGCCACTAGATCGTCCAATGCCCTTAAGACGCATCACTACCCCTCATGGGCGTCTTGATGATACCGTACTCACAGTGCATGCACAAACAATGTTTTCTCATATTGCCATGTAATCTATGGTGCCATTGGTCCAACGGCCCCAACTCTCAACTCAACCCGCAGTTGTTTGTCTTCACTGGTCCGTCGACCTCTCATATCGCACTGCCGCTAGTTTACTGAGCATGTCGATCCTATCTTGGTACCATGGCCAAACAATTCACTTATTATGTTTTATGGCATATATATCATGTTCGTTTATGAGCTCCTGCTCGTGCCAACTGGCCTTAGGCCCATTGTACGAGATTTTCAAAATCGGGCATTTAGCCCTCAAGTTCCAAAATCGAGGCCCCCGACCTATCAGAGCTATTCAAGCTCTCGTTGAGAAGGTCTCCCAAATTGTTTAGGCATTGGCACATAGTCAGGGGAGAGCACTTTCGACAAAACATATGTTTTCTCTATCCATTAAACCGCTTGGGTATAAGGACACCTCCGTTCATAACTGATGAACGGGTTTTCAACTTCCTTCGAGGAAGTCTCATCATACCAACCGGGTATGATGTACTTACAACCGGTAAGTAGTTTTTCCGCATGATTTTCACATGAGTTCCTCTAAGTAGTGATGTTTAAAATACCACTTAATAGTGGGTTTTCATACTGAGGTACTTATCATTCCCAACCGGGTATGATTTAAAATTTCCACTCACAACCGGCAAGTGGTTTTTTTATAAATTTTAAGTTGTGCTCATCATCCCAACTGGGTATGATGTTAGTAAATCCACTCACCCATTAACGCAGTAAATTCCACTAAACTGGTTCTTTGTATTCACGCGAGCTCGTCCATGCTGGCATTCCCGGTACTTTATGTTTCTACACGATATGAACATCCTTGTTCACTATAACTCGACTTAACAACTTTCATTCATTTCTAATGAATGAGAAAACCTAAACTTTTTAGTTATTTGCAATTAGGTTCCTAAAGTTATTTCTCTTTAACTTTAAGTCCCCAAATGCCGGTTTTTCCTCAATTTGAGTCCTGAAACTTTTAAAATTTATCTTGGGACCTCAATTTATTCAATTTCACAAAAAAGGGTTTAATTTAAAATTCCTCAATTGGTCCTCCAATATTATTTTCATGCCCAATTGACCCTCAATTTCATAAAATTGCATTTTGGTCCTTTGAATTTCAAAAATCCCCAATTTTCCCCCAATTTCAACTCTTCAGTACTGCCGAATTTGATTTAATCATATTGACCGATCAAACACCTCTAATTGTTGAAATTGGAGTTGAAATTGAGTTCCTACATGTTCATACAATTCTAAGGATCTTTAAATTATAGATTTTAATGCCGGAACGAGCTCAAACAGAGCTTTGCTGGAAAATAGACTGTAGAGAGAGAAAGCTTCGATCTCTCACAGGTGCGGGCACGACAGACCAAGCTTTTGATCTAGGCAGATAGCTCTCATCTTGAGGTTCATAATCAAGAATCGCATCAATTGATGCCGAATTGAGTTAGAATTTCATTATTGAAATTTTGCTAGTTCTCTCTCTAGCACCGGTCGGAAATTGTAGAGGGGAGCCGAATTGGCTTACCTTTTAGTCCTAATTCAGTCGTGGGAGGGTTGAGGAAGTGTTGGAAAGGCTTGGTTTGGCCTGAGGAGGGCTCGAAATGGCCATTTTTAACTCGGCTGAAACAGGGCAGCTTCGGTCCGTCGGAGCTGCTTCAGAGTTCCATCATGTGGGCGCTTCTCCAGTGATTCTCGGATTGACTAGAGTTTGCTATCAGATAGATGAATTTCCCCTGGTTCTAAAGAGCCCGACCTCTCTTCCAAGGTTAAGAAAAATATTCAAGTCGAAGCTCTGATTTAAGCTTCTCTGGGAAATGGAGTAGTAGAGAGAGAGAGAGAGAGAAGTGTTCGGGTGTGAGGAGAATGAATGGGGATGACCTCTTTATATAGGTGTAAAAAGTGTATTAAATTGGAGAGATTTATTACTAGTATTAATATTGCCATAAATTATTGGTATTAAGGTCACTACCCCTCTTAGGAGTCTTGAAGGTCCCATACACACAGTGTATACACAATCAGTATTTTCACATCATGCCTTATAATCCGTGGTGCCACTGGTCCAACTGCTCTGACCATCAACTCAACCTGCAACTATTTGTCTTGACTAGTCTGGAGACCTGTCATGTCGCACTGCTACTAGTTGATTGAATATGTCGGTCCTGTCTTGGTATCGTGGCCAAATAATTCATTTACTTAAAGTTTTATGGCATATATCTCATGTTTGTTTATGAGCTCCTGCTCGTGCCAATTGACCCATGGCCCACTGTTCAAGATTTTCAAAATCAGGCATATTAGCCCCCAAGTTTCAAAACTGAGGCCCCTGAACTGTAAGAGCTATTCGAGCTCCCGTTAAGAAGGTCTCCCAAATCGTTTAAGCCGTGGCACATAGTCAAGGGAGAGCACTTCCAACAAAATATGTTTTCAGTTGTCCATTATACCGACTGGGTATAAGGACATCTCTGCTCATAACTGATGAACGGGTTTTCCACTTCCTTCGAGGAAGTTTCATCATATTAACCGGGTATGATCTACTTACAACTGATAAGTAGATTTTTTGCGTGATTTTCAAATCACTCCTCTAAGTTGTGATGGTTAAAATACCACTAAGTAGTGGGTTTTTATTTCGAGGTTCTTATCATCCCCAACCAGATATGATATAAAATTTCACTCACCCGATCGTGTAGTGAAATTCCACTTAGTCGGTTTCTGTCCCTAGCATGCTTAACTTCAACTGGTGTTCCCAATGTCTCATTTTCCTACACGAAATGAACATAGTTGTTCATCATTCTTTGGCCTAATAGTTTCATTCATTCCAAATGAATGAGAAAACCAAACTTTCTATTTATCTACAATTAGGTCCCTAAAGTTATTTTTCTTTAACTATGTCCCTAATGTCGGTTTTTCTTTAAATTGAGTCCCAAAATTTTAGAATTTATCTTAGTACCTCAATTTATTCAAATTCACAAAAGGGGGTTTAATTTCCCAAATTTCCAATTTGGTTCCCCAACTTTTCCAAAATTACAATGCCCTTCCTTTATAGAAATGGTAAGTTTCACCCCAAAAATTCTAAAATTCCTCAATTGTCCACTCTAACATTCTTATCATGCCCAATTGACCCTCAATTTTATAAAATCACATCTTGGTCCTTCAAATTTTCAAAAATTCCCAATTTTCCCCAATTTCAACTTCCTAACACATTTGAATTTTATTTCATCAAATTGACCCACCAAACACTTCTAATTGTTGAAATTGAAGTTGAGATTGAGTTTCTACATGTTCATACGATTCCGTAGCACTTTGAATAGCAAGTTTTAACACCGAAACAAGCTCAAACAGAGCTTCGTCGGAAAATAGACTGTAGAGAGAGAGAGCTTCGATTGCTCACCGGTGAGGGTGCGACGGTTTGAGCTTTCTTTTCGGGTAGGTAGCTCTCTTCCTGTGGTTCTTCCTAGGATAAAGAATGACATCAATTGATGTTGAATTGGATTAGAATTTTGTCATTGAAATTTGGTCGACTCTCTCCCTAACACTGATAAAAAATTGCAGAGAGTAGTCGAATTAGCTTACCTTTCGATCTTAGTTCGGCTGTGGGAGGGCTAAGGAAGTGTTGGGAGGGCTTTGTTTGGCATGAGAAGGGCTCAAATTGGCTGATTTCAACTCGGGCGAAAGAGGGTAGCTTTGGTTCGCTGGAGCTGCTTCACTGTTTGATCACGCCGGCGCTTCTACAGCGACTCTCGGAATGAATGGATGTCACCACCATTTAGTTGACCTCTCCCCAGTTCTAGGGAACCTGACCTCACCTTCTTTGGCTCAGAAATAACCCTATATCGGAGCTCTGGTTTGAGCTTCACCGGAAAATTAAGCAGCCGAGAGAGAGTGAGCTTTTCAGGTGTGGAGAGGGTAAATGAGGAGGGGGTCTTTATATAGGAAGCTCAGGGACTTCTTGGTTGTCCGATTGGTGCCTTAATGGTTTGTAGACCGATTTGGTTTTAAATTTGAAGTCGACCGATTCTTTTTCCAGTTTTTCTCATTATTAAAGGATGGGGTTTACAGGTCTGGTTCGGATTAGTGTCGTCTTCCTTCAGATGATGACATTGTTCATTCAATGGATGAACAGATAGTGCCGACGAAGATGAAACAAATGGTCGGGCAGAGAGTCTCCGAGCTCCCTATATAAAGAGCCCCTCTCCATTCATTCTCCTCACACCTAAAACCTTTATTCTCTCTCAACTACTCTATTTTCCGGTGAAGCTTGAACCAAAGCTCTGACATTGGGGGTTTTTTTTAGCTTTAGAAGGTGAGTTCGGGTTCTTTAGATTATGGGAGAAGTCAGCTATGTCACACCCCGACTTGGTTTGGTCGGATCCCCGTGAGCAACCCGTCACTCTTCCGGTCTATTAAGGGTTTTTCCTTTTTAAACTGTGAGGAGTAAGGCATCTTTTGTACCTGTACCTTTCCTTAAATAACCTTAATCAAAACTAAAATAAATTAAATTTACATACCTATCTTACAAGTTAAGCTAGTGGGATGTCAATAGGTGGGTTTTCCCCTCGATTACCTAAAAAGTGGTAAAGGGAGGGGGTGAGTTTGACAACTCAGTGAATGGGTATTTGAACCATGAGTTTTGGAAAAATTGTTTGAATTGGAGTGTGCCAGACTCCTTATTTTCTTTAAAACCATTTCTTAGTCAGTTTTCTTAGTTTTCAAAACCATTACTCATCATTATCCACAGTCGGTGTGTTTAATACTCAACACACACCCTTCATCATGAAGGGATAACACATTTGCATGGCAGCCCATCCACTGCACCCACTTGTGGCGTCGGAGTGACTTTACCGGCCACCTAGATGGAAGCTTGTCCACTTCTACCTTGGGAATGAGTGGATGTAAGCGACATCCAACCCTCAAACCCAAAAAGAAACTCTGTATTCGTATGAGGACAGAGACTTCATCCCGACCCCACCCCGGTCTCATGCGCATGAAGCTACGTCGAGTTTCCCTAATTGTTGTCATGACAAACTATCCTTATCTCCACCATGTCATCCAGTAGACCCTACGACACCTCACTACCCCTCTTGGATATCTTGATGGTCTTGAACCTCAGTGCATGCACAAAACAATAGTTTTCCTCATAAGCCATTTAATCTTTTGTGCCACTAGTCCAATAGCCTCGACCCTCAACTCGACCTACAGTTGTTTGTCTCAACTGGTCTGTCGTCTTGTCTTGTCGCACTACCACCAGTCCATCGAGTATGTTGGACTTGTCTTGGTACCATGGCCAAATCACATCATTCATTTAAAGTTTTCATTGCTTAACATCATGTTTGTTTATAAGCTCCTACTTGTGCCAACTTGTCACACCCCCGCCTGGCTTAGTTGGGGTTTGATAGACAACCCGCCACTCTCTCGGGCCTCAAGGAGGGGCTTCTCGGGATCGAGAGGGTCAGCTGTACTGCCTGTCATGCTTTCCTCAGATAATATTTAACAAAACTTAAACTTTTAAAAATTGTGTACCTGGTTTTGGGTCCGAGGGGAAAAACTAGCGTAGTTACATTCCCTCCTGAAAATGTTTAGAGGGTGGGGGTGAATTTGATGACTCAGTGAGTGGGAGAAAATTCTTTCCTGGTACTTAATTTAGAAAATTTTAATTATTTGATAATTCAACCGATCCTATCATAGGATGGATCACACATTCGTAGAACGGTCCTCGACCATGACACTTGTGGATCGGAGTGCCTTTACTGTCCACCCTGATAGAGAGATGCTGCCTCTACCCGGAGTTTGTGTGAACCTCAATAGTCCGACCCCAAACTCAAGTTTCTCCACCATTTCTATTCAATGGGACGAGACCTCATTTCCCCTACTGCCTTGATCTTGGCGCATAGGAAGCTCCTCGACTTCACGACCTACTGAACGACGATACTGCCCTCATGCTCCCTTGGTCGTCTAGCAGTCCTTGGGTCCCATCACTACCTCATGCTTGGTGTCCTGATGGCCCAAACATCATAGTGCATGCACAATCAGTAACCTTTTTAAGTTATAGCCATTATCTTTGGCCCTCTTGCACACTGGTTTGTCAGCTCGGCTTCGACCCCACCACGCCTACTGGCCCAACAAGTTCGACATTCTCGCCTTGGTAGAGCAGCGGTTTGGCCCAACAAGCTTGACAACTCAGCTTGGCTTGATGGGCATCACACAAGTTCCCATTATTTAGGTCTTTTAGCCTCATGTATCACATGTCTATTTTGTACGGGTATAGGCCCGTATTCACTGGCCTTGGGCCCACTGGCATCTCAAGCCTAAGCTTGGAATTAGCTCCCAAATGTTTTAAGTGGAGTCACCTAGTTAGGGGAGGCTAATTCTGAGAAAATAGTTTTTCAAAACTTAAGTCATCATTAAAACTGGAATGGATGTTATAGTGGTGCTCACTCACCCAGTGATTTTGGTGGGTCGTGCTGGCGGGGTCTAGCCTCATGGTCTCTCTTCTAGAAGCAGACGCTCGAATAGTCAGTCCCTACATGGCACATATGTTCTAATTAGGGCATTGAACTAAGGAATCACACTTCTCGACGTATCTACGTATGGGCCTTCATATTTGGCCTTAATTGCACATTAGTCCCTAAGGTTGTGCATTTATCTTTACGTCCTCATTTACCCCCCTTTTCCTTAATTCGGTCCCCGGATTTCTAACTATCCCTTATGTTCCAAAATTTTATCAATACTACCCTTGGGTTCATCTATTTTGTGAAATTTCTATTTAGTCCCAAACTTTCCCAAAATTGTAATTTGACCCCAACTTTTCAAATTTTATAAATTGGCCCACCATTTGATCCAATTTGTCCAATGGACCCTCAATTGGAAGGGAATTACATAAAAAGACCCTCAATTTTGTCAGTTTGCCATTTGGACCCCAATTTTTGCAAAATCCCCAATTTTCCCAAACTTTTCAAAAATTGCATTTTGGTTCCAAATCACAATTTCGTTCAATTGACCCTCGGAAACATGGTTAATTGTCCTTATTCTTGATTTAAATCATCTCCTTTATGTTTTTCTCATCATTTCAAGCTTTGAATCGCTCGATTTGGCTTAGAAATGAGCTCAAACAGAGCTTCACTGGAAACTGTAGTCTAGAGAGAGAAAGCTTCGATACTTTATCGATGAGAGTTAGATGGTCAGAGCTTGGGTTACCACCGTGTTGCTCTCGCCACGGGGATCCCTCCTAGATCAAACCACACTTCAATTGATGATATGAATCGTGCAAATTTTAGTGTTATTTTTTTTGTAGAATTCGGCTGTGCACAATGTTTTTTGGTGAATGGTGGCAGAGGGAGCTTACCTTCTTAGCTCGGAGGAAGGTCGGGGCACCTCTAGGTGGGGCATAGGGGATTTGGCTTGGCCGCAATTGGCCGAGGGAAGGCTCGAAGTTGGCCGCAGGTGGCTGGCTGGTTTTCGGCAGAGGAATGGCAGCATTGTTCGAGCTTCCTCGCTCGTCCTCGGTGGCTCTCAAGCTGAATGGAAGGTGGGCGTGGGTAGAGGACTTCCTCCTAATTCCAAAGACACCCAATGTGGCTTCGGAGGTCAAGAAAAGTCTCGTCGTTGGAGCTCTTGTTTGCAGCTCGCCAGAAAACTCACTCTTCTTCTTCTTCTTCGCTCGATTGTGGGATGTTGAGAATGAATGAGCGTGTACTCTTTATATAGGGAGCTCAACAATTATTCAGGCTACCCGACGGCATAAGACTCGACCTTCGACTTGGCCGCTAGAGACCTGACCAGAGCATTTTTTGAGTCACCAGAGACTTCAACTTTTCAGGCATCTCCCTCTCTCCCTCTCTCCCTCTCTTCTTTGTCAGCTTCTGAAGGTTGAAGATGATAATGTGGCGGTCATGCCATGTGGCGCCCTATGATTGTTCAATTTTTATGACGTGGATCACCAACTCGACCACCACGTCAGCCATTGACCTGTTGACCGGGCACGTGGCAGCCTCTCATTGGCTGTGCATGTCTACGTGGCATACTGGCGGGCACCAACCGGCCATTGACAGGAACGCGACAGCCTCCCATTGGTTGACTGTGTCTACGTGGCAGCTAACATGGCGCCAGTTGGCCGTTGACCATTGACTAGTCCATTGAGCGTTGGCCGGTCTGGTTCGTTCGGGTTCACGGTCCGAAATTCAAAAATTGCCCGGTTAGAACTCGGTTCGACCGATTTTTTCAAATTTAAAAATTTAAAAATTCATCTAAATTTATTTTCCATCTAATGGTGGTCTCAATTTTCCAATTTGACATTTTTAAGCAATCTAGAAAAATGAATTTGTGAACTAGTTCACTATGGTTGATGCTGGTTCAGTCCGGTTCGCCCTAAACCCGTTCGATTTTCTCTCCAATTCCACCTCCCAGTTCTTCCTTGAATTTTTTGTGACATTTTGGTCACTTGGGATTTTCCAATTTCCCCCATTAGCTATTTTTCGTTCATTAAACGACTCGGTTCTTCATGTATAAACCTACACAGGTTCTTTTTCCTATTTTCTTTGGTCCAATTGGACGGGTTTTACCCAATTGGCCTTGGACCCACTGTATGAGATTTTCAAAATCATGCATTTTAGCCCCCAAGTTCCAAAACTGATGCCTTCGGCCTATCTGAGCTATTTGAACTCCTGTCAAGAAGGTCTCCCAAAATGTTTAAGCAGTGGCACATAGTAAGGGGAGAGCACTTTTGACAAAAATAACTTTTCATCTGTCCAACACACCAACCGGGTGTGAGGACATCTCCTCTCATAACCGGTAAGTGGGTTTTCTACTTCCTTCCAGTAAGTTCATCATACTGATCTAATTACAACTGGTAAGTAGTTTTTTCGTGTGTTTTTCTCACATCATCCCATCTAGGTGTGATGTTAAAAATGCTATTTAGTAATGGTTTTTCATTCTGAGGTGCTTATCATCCCAACTAGGTATGATGTGAAAATTCCACCTCACTCGATAGTATAGTGAATTCCGCTTAAAGCGGTTTTTTCCTTCATGTGAGCTTGTTCTTACTGGTGTTCCCGGTACTTTGTGTTCCTACACAATATGAATTTGTTCATTATCTTTTGACCTAATAGCCTTCATTCATCATAAATGAATAAAATGCCTAACTTTTAGTTATTTGCATTTAGGTCCCTAAAGTTATTTTCCTTTGACTTTAGGTCCCTAATGTCAATTTTCCCAAAATTGAGTCCAAAACTTCTAAAATTTACTTTGGGAGCTCAATTTATTCAATATCACAAAAGGGGTTCAAGCTTCCCAAATTTCCAATTTGGTCCATAACTTTTCAAAAATTACCATTTTGCCCCTACTTTACAAAAATGGCAAATTTGACCCAATAATTCCAAAAATCGACCAATTGGTCATCCAACATCTTTTTTATGGCCAATTAGCCCTCAATTTTAGGAAATTTCACTTTAGTCCCTTGAATTTTTGAAATCCCCAATCCCCCTCCAAAATTTTAGGCTTAACTTTCTGCTCTAATTCAGTTATATGAGGGCTATGAAAGTGTTGGGGAATCTTATTTTTGCTTGAGAAGGGATCAAATTGGTTGTTTTTAGCTTGGCCCAAATAGGGCAACTTCGGTCCGCTGGAGCTAATTCACTGTTCGATCACGCCGGCGTTTCTCCTACGATCCTTAGAGCAATTGGAGACTACCATTGGGTAGTTGACTTCTCCCCAAATCTAAGGAACTTGACCTCGCCTTATTTGGCTTAGAAAAATACCCAAGTCGGAGCTCTGGTTCGAGCTTCACTGGAAAATGGAGCAATAGGGAGAGAGAGAAGTTTTTAGGTGTGAGGAGGATGAATGAGGAGGAGCTCTTTATATAGGAAGCTTGGGGACTTCTTGGCCATCTGATTGGCACTTTTATGGCGGTCATTCATTGCCTAAAAGTCCCAAGCTGAATACTTTTCATCTTTGTCGGTGCTGCTCAATTTTCTGGCAAGTGAACAGTGCTATCATCTAAAGGAAGAAGACGACACTGTTCTGAACCGATCCGGTCCAGTTTGAACGAGGTGCACTGCTTAAACTAGTTGGTTTAGGCTCGATTCAATCAAGTTTTTCAAAAATTAAAATTTTGTAAATTCATCTAAATTCGTTCTCTATCCAATGGTTGCCTCAATTCTCCAAATTGAATTTTCTAAGCCACCTAGAATAATGAATTTATGAACTTGTTCAATAGTGGTTCAAACTGGTTCAATCTAGTTCAGGTCCGGTTCACCTGAACCGGTTTGGTTTTCACCTCTAATTCATCCTAAAGTCCTTTCTCATGACTTTAGTGACTCTTTAGGTCACCCGGGATCCATAAATTTTCCAATTTTCCCTCTCTCTATCGATTTTGGTTTATAAACCAACTCGGTTTTCTCTTTGGAAATGGTTAGTTCTTTTTCGATTTTTCTTATTATCTAAGGACGGGGTTTACAACTCTCCCCTCCTTTTAGGGATTTTGTCCCCAAAATAGTTACATGTTAAATAAGTGAAGGTAACCTTCCCTCATTACACTTTCGGTTTCCCATGTCTCTTCTTGCACGGGTCCATTTTGCCAAAGAACTTTAACCATAGGAATCCTCTTATTCCTCAGGTTCTTATCCCTTCGATCGATGATTCATACCAATTCTGTTAGATAGGTCAAGTTTTTATCCAGCTCTAGTGGTGGTCAGTCCAATACATGGCTAGGATCAGGCTAGTATTTTCGAAGCAGAAAGATATGGAATACATCATGTATTCTCTGCAAGTCTGGAGGCAGTTACAATTTATAGGCCACCGGTCCTATCCTTTGGATGATGGAATAAGGACTGATATACCTTGGTTTCAACTTTTCACATTGTTGAAACCTAAGTGTTCCCCTCCATGGGTATACCTTGAGAAACACTTGATCTCCCACATCAAACTCCATATCCCTTTTCCAATGATCTGCATAACTCTTTTACTGGTCCTAAACGGCCTTAAGCTGACTCCTAATTAACTTAATTTTCTCTATGGCATCCTCGATTAGCTCGACCCTTTCCAATTTGCTTTCCTCCACTTCTTCCCAAAATAAAAGGGTACAGTAAAGTCGTCCATAAAGGGCTTCATAAGGAGCCATCTGAATACTGGTCTGATAACTATTATTGTAAGCAAATTCCATTAGGCACAAGTATTCTTTCCAATCTTTGTCCATGGTGAGTACGCATGCCCGGATGCATCGCATACACTGAATCATGTGTCTCTTCCAGAATTAACCTTTTCAGCTCCTTATCTTGAGGCACACATACCTTGCCCTTGTAGGTTAGCACTCCATCACCACGCAAGTCATAGTCCAGTTTTGTTTCTCTATTAACCGGGTCCAAATAAGATTAGAGTTCCTTATCAGCCTTTTGTTGAGCATTAATTTGCTCGATTAGATTGGGTCTCACCACCACATTAGCCAACAAGCACTTCTCCTGCTTGTCCATCTTCAGGTCCACCTCCATTCTTCTCAACTATTGCAACAAGGGTATGTAACTTGTCTTTATTTGTGCCACCTCAGTTTGGTATTTGTGACTTAAGGCATCTGCCACCACATTTGCCTTTTTAAGGTGATATTCTATCACAAGGTCATAGTTTTTCACCAATTCCAACCATCTCCTCTGGCGGAGGTTTAACTCTTTCTGAGTTAAGAAATACTTAAGACTCTTGTGATCAGTGTATATCCTACACTTAACCCCGTAGAGGTAGTGTCACCAAATCTTTAAGGCAAACACTATCGCAGCTAATTCTAGGTCATGGGTTGGGTAATTCTTCTCATGTACCTTAAGTTGTTGCGAGGCATAGGCGATAACATTTCCTTGTTGCATCAGTACACATCCGAGTCCTTGTCCAGATGCATCACTATAGACGGTGTACTTTCCCGCACTTGGGTTAGGAAGGGAGAGTACTGGTGTAGTTGTCAATAGAGTCTTCAACTCCAAGAAGGACTTCTCACAGCTTTCATCCCATGTATACCCAACTCCTTTCCTGGTGAGCCGAGTTAGAGGGGCTAATATCTTAGAAAAGTCTTGCACAAACCGTCTATAGTATCCTACCAGACCTAAGAAACTTCTTATCTCTGGAGGATTTTTGGGTGCCTTCCAATCAGATATGACTTCTACTTTTGCTGAATCTACCTTGACCCCATCCTTGGACACTATATGTCCTAAGAATCCTACCTCCTACAGCCAGAACTCACACTTGGAGAATTTTGCATATAAATGGTTTTCTCATAATATCTTCAAGGTGATTTCCAAGTGTTCTACGTTCTCTGACTTAGTTCATGAATATATGAGAATATCATTTATGAACACTATCATGAACCTATCCAAGTGAGGTTGGAACACTTGGTTCATTAAATCCATGAAGGTTGCAGGGGCATTTGTCAATCCGAATGGCGTCACTCTGAACTCATAATGTCCGTATCTGGACCAAAATGCCATTTTAGGAATGTCTTCCTCTCAGATCCTAAGTTGGTGATATCCTGATCGAAGGTCTATCTTGGAGAAGTAAGCTGCTCCTTTTAGTTGGTTGAATATGTTATCAATCCATGGAAGTGGGTACTTGTTCTTGATGGTAACTTGATTTAACTTCCTATAATCTATGCACAGTCTCATGCTCCCATCCTTCTTCTTCACGAATAGGACTAGTACACCCCATGAAGACTGGCTAGGACATATAAAATCCTTCTCCAGTAGTTTGTCCAATTGCTCCTTCAATTCCTTAAGTTCTGTTGGAGCCATGCGATAAGGAGCTTGGGATATGGGGTTTGTTCATGGGATTATTTCTATGGTGAATTTCACTTACCGACTTGGAGGTAGTCTAGGTAATTCTTCTGGAAATACTTCTGGATAGTGTTTAACTACCGAAATGTCTTCGAGTCCCTTCTCTTTAGACTTTTCGTTAATGACCATGGCTAGAAAAGTCGTACAACCTTTCTGTATCATCTTTTGGGCCTTCATATGGAACACCATCTGTACTTCACCCTTCCTTCAGTCTCTTTGGAATTTTAATCCATTTGTCTTGGGAGTGTGGAAGGTCATTGTCTTCTTCCCACAATCCATCCTAGCTTGATGGTTACTTAACTAATCCATCCTAAGGAACACTTCTACATTCTTCAGGGGTAATGGAATAAAGTTTGCTTCGAGTTTGATTCCCCCAATCTTTATCTCACATCCCTTTAATTGTTTGTTCCTATTTAGCCCTTCTCCTAAGGGTGTTAGGATATTGAGACTTTGTCCTAGAGAAGTAAGTTCTAAGGGTAAACTTGGAATTAAGTCCTCTTTGATGAAGGATCTCTCAGCTCCTGAGTTGAAGAGGGTGTAGACCTATTGTCCCCATAAATGCACATATCCTAATTGAAGAAACATATAGTTTTAGAGGAAAAGTTTTCTTTATTGAATAAAAATTTTAATTACAAGTTTTGCTTGAACTAATTAGAAGGGTTTTGGGATGTACCCGCTACAGTATTAGGGTCTTTCCTTGCCTCTTCATAGGTAAGGTTGTATACCCTAGCTAGTACTCTGGCTGTAGCGTCTGGCCTGGGATTCCAAGTGTTCCCTTGTTGTGGTCCAAGTGTATTCCTCTGCATGTTCTCCTTGAGAGTGGGGCATTCCTTTACAGAGTGCCTCACTTGTCTGCATGCAAAGCCGGTCAAACATGCTCTCTCATGGTGCCTTTTCCACCTAGGACAACGAGGGTTTCCCTAGGGGCAAGGTGGGGATTATTCTTTGAGGAGGTGGTGGAATGTCCTTTCACTTTTGAAATGCCACCCTATTTCCCCATCTTGGACCGTTATGCTCCTTTCGTCCTCCCTGATGGTTTTGACCCTTATCCTCCTTCCGGGTCGTTTGCTCCGTCCATCGGCATTGGGTTTGAACCAGTCGCTCACACTCATGAGCCATACTGATTATCACTGCCAAGTCCGTGGGGCATCCTAGTACTCCCATACGGTCTCATATGTCCATATTGAGACCGTCCACAAACCGTTGGCATATATTTGTTGGCCCAGCTAGGTCAGGAGCAAAGGGTCTTAACTCGTTGAATTTTGTTTCATACTCCGATATAGAGTTAAGCCCTTGTCAAAGTCGGAGAAAATCCTACTTCTTCTTGTTAATCAAATGAGGAGCTAGGTACTCATCCACGTACGTCTCCTCAAATTGCTCCTAGGTGGGGGTGGAGGCATGCAAGTTTTGAACATTGTCCCACCACCTTTTGGCACTTCCCTCTAGGAAGAATTCTTTTAGAATCACCATGTCATCTGGTGGTATCCTGATGATTCCCATCAGCTTCTATACATTTTCTAGACAATCCATGGTGGCACCATCATCTTTCTCTCCGAGGAAATGCTTACAACCCAGTAGACGGAGAGTCCTGACATTTCTAGGAATGTCTATTGGAGGGGGATGGCTAACAGGAGGAGGATGGGATTGTACTTCCTCTAGTTCAACCCGAGAGTTGGTGCATGCCTCAAGGATGAGATTAGGTTGCCCAAATACATGAGTGAACTCTTCGTACAACCTCTAGTGTTTCGAGCTAAGTCTAGGAGGGGTTGTTTGGGCTTCTTGGGGAGTTTCCACAGGTAGGGGTGGTTGGGCAGCGTCGGAGACTACGGCTCTAGTTGGTTCCTTTCTTGGGAGCCATTCTAAAAATTTTAAAATCATCCCTATTAGTCACTATATTCTCTATTCTTGATAATGTATTCGAGGAAACAGGCTCTGATACCACTCAAGTTGTCACACCTCAACCTGGTTTGGTTGGATCACCGTGAGTAACCCTCTACTCTTTCGGTCTATTAAGGGTTTTCCCTTTTTACACCGTGAGGAGTAAGACGTCCTTTGTACTTGTACCTTTCCTGGAATAACATTAATCAAAACTAAAATAAATTAAATTTACATACCTATCTTGCAGGTTAAGCTAGTGGGATGTTGGTAGGTGGGTTTTCTCATCAGTTACCTAAAATGGGGTAAAGGAAGTGGGTGAGTACGATAACTCAGTGAATGGGTATTTGAAACATGAGTTTTGGAAAAATAGTTTGAATTGGAGTGTTTCAGACACCTTATTTTCTTTAAAACCACTTCTTCCTCAATTTTCTCAATTTTCAAAACCATTACTCATCATTATTCACAGTCGATGTGTTTAACACTCAACACATGCCCTTCATCATGAAGGGATCACACATTAGCATGGCAGCCCGTCCACTACACCCACTAGTGGCGTCAGAGCGACTTTACCGGCCACCTAGATAGAAGCTCGTCCACTTCTACCCTAGGAATGAGTGGATGTACATGACATGTGACCCTCAAACCTGAAAAGAAACTTTGTGTCTGTATGAAGACAAAGACTTCATCCCGATCCCAACCCGGTCTCGTGTGCATGAAGCTACATCAAGCTTCCCTGATAGTTGGCACGACAAATTGCCCTAATCTACACCATGTCGTCCAGTTGCCCCTAGTACGCATCACTACCCCACTTGGGCATCTTGATGGTCTCGAACCTTAGTGTATGCACAAAACAATAGTTTTCCTCATAAGCCATTTAATCTTTGGTGCCACTCGTACAATAGCCCCAACCCTCAACTCAACATGTAGCTATTTGTCTCGATTTGTCCGTCAACCTATCTTGTTGCTCTGCCACCAGTCCCTCGAGTATGTCGGACCTGTCTTGATACCATGGCTAAATCACACCATTCATTTAAAGTTTTCATGGCTTAACATCATGTTTGTTTACGAGTTCCTACTCATGCCAACTAGCCTTGGACCCACTATACGAGATTTTCAAAATAGGGCATTTTAGCCCCCAAGTTCCAAAATCGAGGCCTCCGGCCTATCTAAGCATTTCAAGCTCTTGTCAAGAAGGTCTCCCAAAATGTTTAAGCAGTGGCACACAGTTAGGGGAGAGCACTTCTAACAAAAATAACTTTTCATCTATCCATTACACTAATCGGGTGTGAGGACATCTCCGCTCATAACCAGTAAGCGGGTTTTCTACTTCCTTCAAAGAAGTTGATCATACCAACTGGGTATGATCTACTTACAACCGGTAATTAGTTTTTCCATGTGTTTTTCTCACTTCATCCATCTAGGTGTGATGTAAACCCCGCTATTTGGAGTTAAGGAAAAACCGAGAAAGAACTGGTCAAACCAAGTGAGAAACCCGAACCAGTTCACAAACCCGATTATTTAGGAATGGGAAAATTGGAGAAATTTCAACTCCCATGTGACCCAAAAAGATTCATAAATCTTGGGAAGGAACCTTAGAACCAAGTAGGAGAGAAAAACCGGACCGGTTCTGGTGAACTGGTTAATGAACCGAGTTGGTTTATGAACTAGAACCAATAGGGAGAGGGCAAACCAGAGAAATTGTGGATCCCAGGTAACCTAAAGAGTCACCTAAGTCATGAAAAATGACTTATGGATGAATTGGAGATGAAAACCAAACCGGTGAAGGTGAACAGGATCCGAATTGGATTGAACCGGTTTGGACCGGTTTGAACCACTATTGAACCATATGCTAAATTCATTTTTCTAGGTGGCTTAAAAATTTTAAATTTGATATTTGAGGCCACCATTAGATAGAAAATGAATTTAGAAAATTTTAGATTTGAAAAATTCGATCGAATTGGGGTGAACGACCAGTTTAAGCTTAGAACCTAGTTCGGACTGGTCCTGTCCAGTTCGGAACAATGTCATCTTCTTCCTTCAGATGACAGCATTGTTCACTCACTGGAAAATTGAAGCAGTGCTGATGAAGAGGAAATGTTTTCATTTAGTACATTTCAGGCCATCAATGACTTTCATAAAGGTGCCAAATAGACGGCCAATGAGTCCTAGAGTTCCCTATATAAAGATCCCCTCTCCATTCATCCTCTCCACACTTGAAAACCTCACTCTCTCTCAACTGCTTAGTTTTCCGGTGAAGCTCAAACCAGAGCTCTGATATAGGGTCATTTCTTAGTCAAAGAAGGCGTGGTCGGGTTTCTTAGAATGAGGGAGAAGTTAGCTACACGATAGTAACATCCATTTGCTTCGAGGGTCGCTGGAGAAGCACTGACGTGATCGAACATTGAAGCATCTTTGGCAGACCGCAGCTGCCCTATTTTGGCCGAGGTGAAATTGGCCAATTCGAGCCCTCCTTAGGCCAAACCAAGCTCTACCAACACCTCCTCAACCCTCCCGCGACCGAATTAGAATCAAAAGGTAAGCCAATTCGGCTCCCCTTTGTAATTTTCAACTGGTGCTATAAAGAGAACCGACAAACTTTCGATGAAAGAATTCTCATCCAATTTAGCATCAGTTGATACAATTCTTGATCCTAGGAGAAACCTTAGGAGAAGAGCTATTTGCTCAGATTGGAAGCTCGGACCGTCACACCCTTGACGGTGAGCAATTGAAGCTTTCTCTTTCTATGTTCTATTTTTCGGCGATGCTACGTTTGAGCTCGTTTCGGCATCAAAACTTACGATTCAAAGTGCAATTGAATCGTATGAAGATGTAGAAACCCAAATTTAACTTCAATTTCAACAATTAGAAGTGTTTGATCGGTCAATTTGAAGAAATCAAATTTGGTTATGTTAGGGAGTTGAAATTAGGGGAAATTTTGGGGATTTTTGAAAATTTGAGTGACCAAAATACAATTTTATAAAATTGAGCATCAATTGGGTATGATAAGAGTGTTGGGGGACCAATTGAGCAAAATTTATAATTTTTGGGGTAAAACTTACCATTTTTGTAAAGGAAGGGCAAAATGGTAATTTTGGGAAAATTGGGGGCCAAATTGGGAATTTGGGAAACTTGAACCCCATTTTTTTGAAATTGAATAAATTGAGGTCTCAAGGAGAATTTTAAAAGTTTTGGGACTCAATTTGGGGGAAAACCATCAATTGGGGCCTAAAGAAAAGGAAAAAAAATAACTTTAGGGACCAAATTGCAAATATTTGAAAAGTTGAATATTTAGTCCTTCATAATGAATGAAGGTGATCAAGCTAAATGATAATGAACAACAATGTTCATTTCGTGTAGGAACACGAGACATTGGGAACACCGACTAAGATTAAGCTCGCAAGGGACGAAAATCGACCAAGTGAAATTTCACTGCACGATCGAGTGAGTGGGATTTTTATATTATACATGGTTGAGATGATAAGCAACTAGAAAATGAAAATTCACTACTAAATGGTATTTTAAAATTCACACCTGAAATGAGTGATGTGAAAATCATGCGGAAAAACTCCTAACCGGTTATAAGTAGATCATAACCGATTGGTATAATGAAACTTTCTCGAAGGAAGTGGAAAAGCCGTTCATCGATTATGAGTGAAGATATCCTCATACTCGGTTGGTATGATGAATAGTTAAAAATATATTTTTGTCAGAAGTGTTCTCCCCTAACTGTATGCCAATACTTAAACAATTTAGGAGACCTTCTTGATGGGAGCTCGAATAGCTTTGTTAGGCCAGAGGCCTCGGTTTTGGAAATTGGGGGCTATTATGCCTGATTTTGAAAATCTTGAATGGTGGGCCCTAGGCCAGTTGGCACAAGCAGGAGCATGTAAACAAATATGATTTATATGCCATGAAAACTTATGTAAATGAATTGTTTGGCCATGGTACAAAAACAAGACTAATATACTCAGTCAACTAGCGGTAGTGTGACATGACAGGTGTCATGCCCCGACCCAGTTTGGTTGGATCCCCGTGATCAACCTACAACTCTCCCAGTTTATTAAAGGGTTTCCCCTTGTTATAAACCGTAAAGAGCAAGGCGTCCTTTAAACCTGCACTTTTCCTGGAATAACACAAATGAAAACTGCATAATATTTTAATTTTCAGCATAAATGTCTCACAAGCGTCTGGGTTAATGGTCTTTAAGGGTAGACTTTTCAAAATTTTCCTGAAAGGGATATAAGGGAGGGGGTGAGTACGAATACTCAATGAATGAATTTTCAAAAATTCACTTTGAGGAAAATAATTGTATTGGAGTGTGCCAGACTCATTTCTTTCAAAAATCCTTGCATTTAAAAATCTCAGGTTTTATCACCATTTCCTTATTCAATAACGGTGTGTTATCACCCAACACACAACCTTCATCATGAAGGTCAAACACACATTCACAGGCCAACATGACCACTGAACCCACTTGTGGCTTCGGAGCGACTTTACCGGCCACCTAGATAGAAGTACGTCCACTTCTACCCTGAGAATGAGTGGATGTATGTGACATCCAACCCTCAATCCTAAAATAAATTCTTCGTGTCCATATGAAGACAGAGACCTCATCACATCCCCACCCTGGTCTCATGCGCTTAGTGCTACTCCAAATTTCGCACGGTAACGTGGTACGACGAACTGCCCTTATACTCACTAGGTCGTCCAGGGCCCTTAGGATGCATCACTACCCCTCATGGGCGTCTTGATGATCCCAAAATCATAGTGCATGCACAAATAGTATTTTCTTATCATGCCATATAAACTATGGGTGCCATTGGTCCAATGGGCCCGACTCTCAACTCAACCTGCAGTTGTTTGTCCTAACTGGTCCGGAGACCTGTCATGTCGCATTACCGCTAGTTGACTGAATGTATCGTTCTTGTCTTGGTACCATGGAAAAACAATTCACTTATTAAATTTTTCATGTTTCATATTTGTTTACGAGCTCCTGCTCGTGCCCATCGGCCTATGGCTCACTTGTTCGAGATTTTCAAAATCGGGCACAATAGCCCCCAAATTTCCAAAACCAAGGCCCTTGGCCTATAAGAGCAATTTGAGCTCCCGTCAATAAGGTCTCCCAAATAGTTTAACCATTGGCACATAGTCAGGGGAGAGCACTTCCGACAAAATTATATTTTCAACAGTCCATTATACCGACCAGGTATAAGGACATCTCTGCTCATAACCGATTAACGAGTTTTCAACTTCCTTCGAGTAAGTTTTATCATACCAACCAAATATGATCTAATTACAACTGGTAAATAGTTTTTTCGCATGATTTTCACATCACTTCTCTAAGTTGTGATGTTTAAAATACCACTTGTTAGTGGGTTTTCATTTCAAGGTACTTATCATCCCCAACCGGATATGATATAAAATCCCACTCACCCGTTAATGCCGTGAATTCCACTAAACCGGTTCCTTGATTTCACGCGAGCTTGTCCTTGTGGCGTTCTTGGTGCTTCGTGTTCCTACACGATATGAACATCATGGTTCATTATCTCTCTGCTTAATAGCCTTTATTCATTCCAAATGAATGAGAAAAATCAAACTTTTATTTATTTTCAATTAAGTCCCTAAAGTTATTTTTCTTTAAGTTCCTAATGTCGGTTTTTCCTCAAATTGAGTCCCAAAACTTTTAAAATTCCCCTTGGGACCTCAATTTATTCAATTTTGCAAAAAGGGGTTTAAATTTCAATATTTCCAATTTGGTCCCTCAACTTTTCCAAAATTATCATTTTGCCCTTCCTTTACAAAAATGGTAAATTTTACCCCAAAAAATCTAAAATTCCTCAATTGGCCCTCTAACATTTTTATCATGCCCAATTGACCCTCAATTTTAGGAAATTGCATTTTGGTCCCTCGAATTTTTGAAAATCCCCAATTCCAACTTTTTAACACAACCGAATTTAATTTCATCAAATTGATCGATCAAACATTTCCAATTGTTGAAATTGAAGTTGAAATCGAGTTTCTACATTCATACGATTCTTTAGCAGTTTGAATCACAAGTTTTAACACGGGAACGAGCTCAAACGGAGCTTCTCCGAAAAATGAACTGTAGAGAGAGAAAGCTTCGATTACTCACCGGTGAGGGCACGGCGGTCCGAGCTTTCTATCTGGGTAGGTAGTTCTCCTCCTAAGGTTCTTATTAGGATTAAGAATGACATCAATTGATGTCGAATTGGATTAGTATTTCGTCCTTGAATTTTGGTCGACTCTCTCTCTAACACCGATTCAAAAATTGTAGAGGGGAGCTGAATTAGCTTACCTTTCTTTCCTAATTCGGTCATGGGAGGGCTGAAAAAGTGTTGGGAGGGCTTGGTTTGACCTGAGGAGGGATCAAATTGCCGATTTCAGCTAAGCCAATAAAGGGCAGCTTCAGTCCGTCGGAGCTGCTTCACTATTCGATCACGCCAATGCTTCTCCAGCGACTCTCGGAATGAATGAAAGTCACTAGAGTGTAGCCGACTTCTCCCCGGTTCTAATGAACTAGACCTCGCCTTCTTTGGCTCAGAAATGACCCTATGTCGGAGCTTTGGTTCGAGATTCGCCAAAAAACTAAGTAAATGAGAGAGAGTGAGCTTTTCAGGTGTGGAGATGATGAATGGAGAGGGGCTCTTTATATAGGGAGCTCGGGGACTCGTTGGCCATCCGTTTTGCACCTTTATGATAGACATTGATGGCCTGAAACGTATCGAAAGGAAACGTTTCTTCTTCACCTGTGCTGCTTCAATTTTCTGGCGAGTGAACAGTGTTGTCATCTAAAGGAATAAGATGACACTATTCTGAACCGAACCGGACTGGTCCGAACTAGTTTCAAAGCTTAAATCGACCGGTTCACCCCCCATTTGACTGAATTTTTCAAATTTAAAAATTTCTAAATTCATCTATATTCATTTTCTATCCAATGGTAGTCTCAAATCTCAAATTTGAATTATTTAAGCCACCTAGAAAAATAAATTTAGGATTTGGTTCAATAGTGGTTCAAACTAGTCCAAACTGGTTTGGATCCAGTTCACCTGAACTGGTTTGGTTTTCATCCCCAATTCCTTCACAAGTCCATTTCGATGACTTTTGTGACTTTTTAGGTCACTTAGGGTCCATAAAATTTTTTATTTACCATCTATTTATCAATTTCGGTTCATAAATCAACTCGGTCCTTAAACCAGTCTAGTTTTTCTCTCCCACTTTGTTCTAATGTTCCTTCCCAAGGTTTATAAATCTCTTTGGATCACAAGGGATCCATAAATTTCTTGGTTGACCCATTCTCTATCGGCTCTGGTTCACGAATCAACTCGGTTCATAAACTAGTTCTATCAAGTCCGGGCCTAATTCTCTTGAATCGATCCGGTTTTTCTTCCCCATTTTGTCCTAAGGTTCTTTTCCAAGATTTATGAAGCATTTTGGGATAGATGGAAGGTGTAAACTCTCAATTTGCCCATTTTCTATTAATCGAGCTTGTGGACCAATTCGGTTTAAAATTTAAAACTGATTGGTTCTTTCCCCGGTTTTCTCGTTATCAAAGGACGGGGTTTACAACTCTCCCCTCCTTTTAAGTGTTTTGTCCCCAAAACAGTTACATGTTAAATAATTGAGGGTAACTATCCCTCATCATAGACTCGATTTCCCATGTCTCTTCCTGCACAGGTCCGTTCTACCACAACACCTTTACCATAGGAATTTTCTTGTTCCTCAAATTCTTGACTCTCCGGTCGATGATTTGTACCGGCTCTACCTGATAGGTCAGGTTCTCTTCTAGTTCTATTGGAGGCCGGTCCAATATATGACTAGGATTAGGCTAATATTTATGAAGTACTGATATATGGAATACATCATGTATTCTCTACAGGTCAGGAGGTAGTTTCAATTTATAAGCTACCAGTCCTATCCTTTGAATGATGGGATATGGACCGATATACCTTGGTTTTAACTTTCCTCTTTGTTGGAACCTAAGTATTCCTCTCTAGGGGGACACTTTAAGGAACACTTGATCTCATACTTCAAACTCCAAATCTTTCCTTTGATCGTCCGCATAACTCTTTTGCCTGTCCTGAGTAGTCTTAAGACGACTCCTTATTAATTTTATCTTCTCGGTGGCATCCTCAATTAATTCTACCCTTTCTATTTTTCTTTATCCCACTTCTTCCCAAAATAGAGGGGTATAGCATGGTCGTCCATAAAGGGCTTCATAGGGAGCCATCTGAATACTGGCCTGATAACTATTGTTGTAAGCGAATTCCATCAAACACAAGTATTCCTCCTAGTTTTTATTCATGGTGAGTATGCATGCTCTCAACATATCTTCTAAGGTTTGGATGGTTCACTCCAATTGACCATCTATCTATGGGTGAAATGTCATGCTCATATGAAGTTTAGTCCCCATGGCATTTTGTAAACTTGGCCAAAACCTGGAGGTAAATCTCGGATCTCTATCCGATACTATACTCATCGGGACACCATGGAGTCTTATGATTTCCTTCATGTATAGGATGGCCAACTGTTCCACCATGTCCGTCACTTTTATAGGAAGAAAATATGATGATTTGGTCAATCTATCCACTATGACCCAAATCACATATCGGCCCTTTTTGGTCACCGATAAGCCCGTGATGAAGTCCATGGTGATGTGCTCCCATTTCCACTTTGGAATTGGTAAGGATTGTAGTAGTCCTGACGGTTTCTTATGTTCTGCTTTTATCTGTTGAAAAGACAAATATCAGGACACATATTCCGCAATGTCCCTCTTCATACCTGATGTGAATTCGACTAAAGAGACCACGAATTCACAAGTCCAATCAACTGAACCTGCAATGGAGCTGAACAGTTTGTCACTAAATGAGATGAATAATCATTTGAGACTGCAAGAGGGCCCAATCACAAGGTTAAGGGCTAAAAGATTCAAAGAAGCTTTATATGGGCTGATTAAAGAGATTGTTGAATATTCAAATGGAAGCCCAAGATGAGCCCAAGAGAAGGTCCATATTTAATTAATAAGGAGAGATTTATTAATATAATAAATCTCTTAGGATAATATTAGGTAGATTAGATTTTTAAATTAGTTATTAAATATCTTAGATATTTAGATTAAATATGGTTAGCTTATAACTATAATAGATTTTTTTTCCTTATTTTGTGGGCTATTTGGTTGTTTTCTGAGCCTATAAAAGGCATACTCCACAGCATTGGAAGACATACTTTGAAATTTCAATCTTGTGAGTTTTGTCTTCTTTCTTTTCTGGAAAGAGCTTTTTGAACTTATCAGGTTTTTACCTATGGCGTTCAAGTAATTCAAGACTTATCACCATGGTTTTCTAAGAGTTCTTAGAGAATTTGGGTGTGGCGTATAGATATCCGATACCTTGTTTCTCACATAAACAAGGTATATTCCATGTTTTCGTACTTGCATCGTGAAAGTCTTGGGGTCTTGCCATATTTGGTGTAGGGTGTCGTCACATATTGGTGAGGTCCGCATCAATACCCTTCCACCAGTATCCTTGTTTGAGGGTGCAATACATCTTAGTACTACCTGAATGCATAGCATACATTGAATCGTGTGCCTCTTCTAGAATTAATCTTTTAATCTCCTTATTTTGAGGCACACATACCCTACCATTATAGGTTAGTACTCCGTCACCTTGTAGGTCGTAGTCTGGTTTCCTTTCTTTATTTACCAGATCCAAATAAGGCATAAATTCTTTGTCAGTCCTTTGTTGAGCCTTAATATACTCGATTAGATAGGGTCTTACCACCACATTCGCCACCAAGCATTTTTCCTGCTTATCTATCCTCAGATTCACCTCCATCCTTCCCAATTGTTGTAACAAGGATAGGTAACTTGTCTTTACTTGTGCCGCCTCAATTTGATACTTGCGACTTAAGGCATCTGCTACCACATTAGCCTTCTCAGGGTGATATTCTATCGCTAGATTATAATCTTTCACCAATTCTAGCCATCTCCTCTGATGGATAACTTCTTATGAGTCAGAAAGTACTTAAGGCTTTTGTGATCTATGTATATCCTGCACTTAACCCCATATAGGTAGTGTCACCATATCTTTAGGGCAAACACTATTGCAGCTAATTCCAAGTCATGAGTCAGGTAATTTCTCTCACGTACCTTCAGCTGTCGCGAGGCATATGAAGGGTACACACATTCACGAGATGCAGTTGTATTTTGAATCAGACTCGAGACTCGAACTGACCGATTTTTAGAAAACTAATCGAATCAGACTCGAATCAGACTCGAACTGACCAATTTTTAGAAAACTAATCGAATCAGACTCGGATCCCTGTGAGCAACTCGCCACTCCCCTAGTTTATTAAAGGTTTTCCCTTCTATAAACCGTGAGGAGTAAGACATCCTTTTCACATGTATCTTTCATGTAATAACATTAATCAAAATTGAATACATTAAATCTTACATACCTATCTTGTAGGTTCAACTACAAGGAAGTATTTAAGTGAGTTTTCCCTTGGTTACCTCAAAGGGGTAAAAGGGAGGGGGTGAGTTCTACAACTCAGTGAGCGGGTGTTAGGAGTGAGTTTTAAAGATAGACATGCCAATATTATCATTTCTTTAAGAAGAAAGTTTTTTTCTCAAAGTTTAGTTTTCCAAAATCTTTACCCTACCAAGGGTGACATTTTCCTTTTAACAGGGTTTTCTCAATTTCAAATTCTTTTCCAAAACATCTTTCCAAGGTTTACCAAGCCCTTATTTAGAGGCATCACTATATACGGTGTACTCTCCTGCATTAGGATCAGGTAAGGAGAGTACGGGGGCGGTTGTTAGTCGAGTCTTTAACTCTTGGAAAGACTTCTCACAACATTCATCCCATATATACTCAACTCCCTTCTTGGTGAGTCGAGTTAGCGGAGCTACTATTTTAGAAAAATCTTGCACAAACCGCCTATAGTATCCTACAAATCCTAAGAAACTTCTTATTTCTATAGGATTCCTTGGAGCTTTCTAATCTGATATGGCTTCCACCTTAACCAGATCCACTTTAACTCCGTCCTTAGATACGATATGTCCTAAGAACCCTACCTCTTGCAGCAAGAACTCACACTTGGAAAATTTTTCATATAACTGATTTTCCTTTAATATTTCCAATGTAGTTGTCAAATGCTCTTCATGTTTTGACCTGGTTCGTGAGTATATAAGGATGTCATCTATGAATACTATCACGAAGCTGTCCAAATGAGGTTGGAACATGAGGTTCATTAAGTCCATGAAGGCTGTAGGGCCATTTGTCAATCCAAACGGCATCACTCTTAACTCATAATGTCCATATCTAGATCTAAATGTCGTCTTAGGGATGTTCTCTTCTCTAATCCTGAGTTGGTGATAGCCCGATCGAAGGTCTATTTTGGAGAAGTAAGCTGCTCCCTCTAGTTGGTCAAACAAATCGTCTATCCTTGGGAGTGGGTACGACTACTCAATGAATGGGTTTTCAAAAATTCACTTTGAGGAAAAGAATTGTATTGGAGTGTGCTAGACTCATTTCTTTAAAAAATCCTTGCATTTAAAAATCTCGGGTTTTATCACCATTTCCTTATTCAATAATGGTGTGTCATCACCCAACACACAACCTTCATCATGAAGGTCAAACACACATTCATAGGCCAGCACGACCACTAAACCCACTTGTGGCTTCGGTGCAACTTTACCGGCCACCTAGATAGAAGTACGTCCACTTCTACCATGAGAATGAGTGGATGTATGTGACATCCAACCCTCAATCCTGAAATCAATTCTTCGTGTCCATATGAGGACAGAGACCTCATCATGTCCCCACCTTAGTCTCATGCACTTAGTGTTACTCCAAATTTCGCACGGTCACATGGTACGACGAACTGCCCTTATACAAACCAACTCGTCCAGGGCCCTTAGGATGCATCACTACCCCTCATGGGCGTCTTGATAATCCCAAAATCATAGTGCATGCACAAACAGTATTTTCTTATCATGCTATATAATCTATGGTGCCACTGGTCCAACGGCCCCAACTCTCAACTCAACCTGCAACTGTTTGTCCTGATTGGTCCGGAGACCTGTCATGTCACACTGTCGCTAGTTGACTGAATGTGTCGATCCTATCTTGGTACCATGGCCAAACAATTCACTTATTAAAGTTTTATGACACATATTTCATGTTTGTTTACGAGCTCCTGCTCATGCCCATTGGCCTATGGCCCACTTGTTTGAGATTTTCAAAATCGAGAATAATAGCCCCCAAATTTCCAAAACCGAGGCCCCCAGCCTATAAGAGCTATTTGAGCTCCCATCAATAAGGTCTCCCAAATAGTTTATGTCATGCCCCGACCCAGTTTGGTCGGATCCCCATGAGCAACCCACCACTCTCCCAGTTTATTAAAGGGTTTCCCCTTATTATAAATGGTAAAGAGTAAGGCATCCTTTAAACCTGCACCATTTCATAGAATAGTATAATCAAAACTGCATAAAATTTTAAACTTTACATACTTGTCTTACGGGCATCATAGTTGATGTTCTTTAAGGGTATGCTTTCCGGGATTTCCTGAAAGGGATATAAGGGAGGGGGTGAGTACGACTACTCAGTGAATGGGTTTTCAAAGTTCTACTTTTAACTTTTAAGAAAAACATTTATATGGAGTGTGTCATACTCCTTTCTTTTCAAAAATCCCTTCATTTAAAAATTCGGGCTTTTCCATCATTCTTATTTACCACAGTGTGTCATCACCCAACACACTTTCTCTAAGGAAGTTGGACTGTAGATCTACTAATCGGTGTGTCATCATCGCATATATCTACTTACACCCACTTAAAGAAAAATAACTTTAGGGACTGTAGAGAGAAAGCTTCGATTACTCACCGGTGTGGGCACGACAGTCCGAGCTTTCGATCTGGGAAAATAGCTCTCATCTTGAAGTTCATTATAAAATCAAGAATTGCATCAATTGATGTCAATTGATGCCGAATTGAGTTAGAATTTCATCATTAAAATTCTATCGTTTCTCTCTCTAGCACCGGCCGAAAATTGCAGAGTGGAGCCGAATTGACTTACCTTTCAGTCCTAATTCAACTGTGGGAGGGCTGAGGAAGTGTTGGGAAGGCTTGGTTTGGCCTGAGGAGAGCTCAAAATGGCCGATTTCAACTCGGCCGAAATAGGGTAGCTTCGGTCCGCTAGAGCTGCTTAACTGTTTCATCATGCCAGCGACCCTCGGAGTGAACGAAGACTACATACGTTTAGCTGACTTCTCCCTGGTTCTAAAGAACCCAACCTTACCTTGTTTGGCTCAGAAAAAATCCCATGTCAAAGCTCTGGTTCGAGCTTCACCGGAAAATGGAGCAGTTGAGAGAGAATGGAGTTTTCAGGTGTGGAGAGGATGAATGGGGAGGGGCTCTTTATATAAGGAGCTCAGGGACCCGTTGGTCGTCCGTTTGGCACCGTTATAACTGACATTGAAGACTTGAAATGCCCCGAACAGAAGCGTTTCTTCTTCACCGGCGTTTCTTCCATTTCCCGGTGAGTGAACAGTGCTGTCATCATGAGGAAGAAGATGACATTGTTCCGAAACACACTGGACCGGTCCGAACCAGGTTCAAAGCTTAAACTGGCCGGTTCACCTCCCATTCGACTGAGTTTTCAAATCTAAAAATTTCTAATTCATTCTTTGATGGATTAGAAGGTGTCCAATGAAATACCAAAACTAAAGGAACAACTAGTAAATAGAAACAATCATATGTTCATAGAACATAAACTCTCCGATGAGAGGTAGGTATTTGAAAATACACATAAAGTTATAAAGGATTGTTCCTTTATAATGGTATAAATCATTTCTCGCCATTTCAGGGCTAAGGTTTTATATAAACACTATTGAGATTGGATCAAATCTAAAGAGACTTGATATACAATGTAACCTTATAAAGGAAGCCCCAAATGAAAATATTAAATGATACGAATGTATGGTTGAATACCCAAATTGCTTTGGAGGGATTGAGCAAGACAACCTAAGTAAATAAAATTGTCCTCTGGTAGAATAAATATCCTTGAGGAAAGACAATACTATCTTGAAAAGTTACTATGGGAAAGTAAGCAAATGACTCTATAGAAAATTATTGAAAATGAAACCACAAAAATGCCCAAAGGGCTAAGAATTGTAGACTAATATTACACGAGTTTTGGGGACAAAACTCCTAAAAAGGTGGGGAGTAGTTGTAACACCGTGCTTTATTAACCAGTAATTTCAATTGGAAAATTTTCTAGAATTTTAATCTAAACCCCAATTGATATAATTAGAATAAAACTAATTTAAAATAAGATGATAAGGGCTGATTTAATGAAAATAAATAACTCAATGGAATCGAGTTAAGTCTGTTGTAATTAAGCGGAACAATAAATATTTCTATATATACATATTTATATATATTGGATAATTATATATATAAATATATATATATATTGTGAATAAGAGACTTTTACATATCAAGGTACATATACGTGCACATGATTAATTTCTAAATGTATATAGAGGAGAAAGGGATTTGAGAGCTGAGGTTGTATTAATATCAAATAAATAAATACATTAATATAATAACATATTCAAGTACATGCACAATTATGTATTTAGGCTAATTACAAGTGCTCCTAAAGGGGGAGTATGACCCATGACCTTAAAAATAGGAATACTTAACAAGCAAAGTAAGTAAAGGCAAAATAAACAGAAATGTTGGACTTTAGTAAAACTAATAAAGACCTTGGGAAACTTTAGACTTGATTGTCCTAGAATCTAAAATGTGACCTTCCTTGTATATAGCAAACACCCTTGAAAATCCATGCATGATGATCTCTACAAGGATTAGGAGTTACCTATTTGTGGTTACTTGTATTAAGTATTGAAGCAAGTGGCTTGAATTCCTCATCCATTGGGGCCTACAATTTAGGCAAACAAAAATTATACAGAGAACTAAATCTCTCGAAAGGTTTATTGGAAAGTAATGTATGATAACAATTTTACTTAAAGTCTGATATGCTTATGAAAGTGAGAAATAACCCAAGTAATCAAATTCATACATTGTATAAGATAGGATCTATGGTATAAACTCTATAGAGTACTAAAGTACTGATGTTGTATTAATAGTAAATTGGGCCTAGAAATAAAAAGAAAGAGATATATATTTTTTGAAAGCCTAGTATGAAAAGGGTGAGGTAACAATCTATCAATTATTATGGCTTACATATATACTAAACATCATAAAGTTCTTTAAAACGATGGTACATTATGATATTATGCATTACCAACAAAACAACTAATCAACTCTTAGTGTGCATGATCAAATAACTAAACATCATAGGCAATGCCAGTCTATAATAAAGTTAATTTCTCAACTATCAATAAACTAAGGGCTAAGATATCAAACCACTTGAGGGAAATACATACTTTATCTAAGACAAATCAGCATTGCAATTAAAGGGAAAGAGTTTTAGAAAATAGAGAAATATAACCAAATGGTGAAGATTCAAATCATGATATTCGCAATAATGATAGTTAGAAATTTGTAGTCCATTTGACATTTTCTTGATTTGCAGATAGTTCATGGACGTTGTGCAAAGCTATATACAGAGTAGAATCCACCATGTCAAAGAATTTCATGCTTCATGAAGCAATTAAACCACGTAGCATAAAGATCAATTTAGATCTTTTCATATCGATCTAACCAATCCAATACCAAGCTATAACAAAAATGAGTGGTAGAATAGGAGCAATTACCTGTAGAATTTCTATAGGATGGGAGAGATGTCTCTTAGTACATTCATTTCCTAGAAGATAACTACAAGATTAATAATCATATATTCTCTGTCACCTCCCATATCAGCTTTCAAAATAAATATAGATTCTTAAAATGGATTAAAGAAAGTCTCTTTGAAGGTGCTATCGTACCTTTATTGGATAAACTTTAATAACTCCTAGCTACTCAAAGGGTGAATTAGTTATTAGATTTAATGCTTAAAAATCAATGGGGCTAAAGTTAAAGGGGCGTCCCATTTAACATGGGCTATTCAATGCAAAGCATTAAAGGAAATATAAATTACCTAAGTATTATGGCAACCATGTTAAATAATAAGATTGGCATTAGACATGCCCCTAAGAATCAAAAGTCAAGTTAATGAGAGTAGTGATCTCGGGTATCATGAATGAGAATGAGAAAGGGTTAGAATTACTTCTCATTCATGAATATATGGGCTGGAATTCCATCATACTACAACTAAATAAAATATATAAAAGAAAAATAATGGAGTAATAACTCTTCCCCATTTACCAAATAATTTTACAACTATATAAGGAGCTTAGAACAATTGATCAAAGCCACACCAACTAAACCAAGAGAGCAATACGAGTAGAATAGAGCTACCTAGTCCACTAGTCCTTGCTCACACCTCAAACATCATATTTGCCATGATCACATTAGATCTACCAAATTAATACTCCCTACCTATGAAATTCTCAATCTCGACATCCACCCTACAATAACCAAATGCAAGGAAAATTGGGAAGTATCGAAATAAAGAAAGATCAATAAGACCAATCAGATATTCGTACCTAGGAATCCCTTTGGGATGAACATGTCTCTGGATAAAAGGTGAGTGGGATTTAATATCATCCCCGGTTGGGATGATAAGCACCTCGAAAATGAAAACCCACTGCTAAGTGGTATTTTAAACATCACACCTGAAAGGAGTAGTGTGAAAATCACGCGGAAAAACTACTTACCAGTTGTAATTAGATCATACCCAGTTAGTATGATGAAACTTCCTGGAAGGAAGTGGAAAACCCGCTTATCAGTTATAAGCCGAGATGTCCTCATACGTAGTTTGGTTGATGGACAGTTGAAAAAGTTTATTTTGTCAGAAATGCTCTCTCCTGACTGTGTGCCATTGCTTAAAATATTTTTGATACTTTCTTGAAGGGAGCTCAATAGCTCATATAGATCGGAGGCCTCGATTTTGGAACTTGGGATGCTAATATGCCCGATTTTGAAAATCTTGAACAGTGAGCCCTAGGCCAGTTGGCACGAGCAGGAGCTCGTAAACAAACATGATTATTATGCCATGAACATTTAAGTAAATGAGTTTTTTGGCCATGGCACTGAGACAGGACCAACATACTTGATGGACTAGTGGCAGTGCGACATGATAGGTCTTCGAACTAGTCAAGACAAACAGCTGCAAGTCGAGTCAAAGGTCGGGGCCGTTAGACTAGTGGCACCACAGATTATATGGCATTATGTGAAAAATTGTTGATTGTGCATGCACTATGTTACGGGACCTTCAATATGCCCAAGAGGGGTAGTGATGCGTCCTAGGGCTCTGGACGACCTAGTGGGTATAAGGGCAGTTAGTCGTACCAGAAGTCTTGCGAAGCTCAACGTAGCTTCAAGCGCATGAGACCGGGGTGGGGACAAGATGAGGTCTCTGTCCTCATACGGACACGAAGTATTTTTAGGTCTGAGGGTTGAACATCTGAGATGTTCACTCAGACTCCAAGTAGAAGTTAGGGACTTCTATTAGGGTGGATGGTAAAGATGCTTCGATCCACAAGTTTGTGTAGTCTGCATAACTGCATCTCGTGAATGTGTGTACCCTTCATGATGAAGTACATGTGTTGAATGTTAAACACACCTAATGTGGATAAAAGGAAAAGAATTTTGAAAACTGGAATTTGAGGAAAGAATATCTTTAGAGGAAATAAGGAGTTTGGCACACTCCAATTAAAAGCTATTTTTATGAAAACTCGTTCCAGACACCCATTCACTGAGTGGTAGAACTCACCACCTCCCTTTTTACCCCTTTTTAGGTAACCAAGGAGAACCAACCCTAAAGACCCTCCTGTAGTTAAAATATATAATAGGTATGATCAATTTAATATATGCAGTTTTGTATAATGTTATTCCAAAAAAAGCGGGAAAAAAGGATGCCTTAATCCTCACGATTTAGAAGAGGGTGAAACCCTTCATAGACCAAAGAGAGTGACGGGTTGCTCAAGGGGATCTGACCAAACCACGTCGGATCGTGACAAGCTGAGAGAGAATGGAGTTTTCAGATGTGGAGAGGATGAATGAGGAGGGGCTCTTTATATAGGAAGCTCGGGGACTTCTTGGCCATCCAATTGGCACCTTAATAGCGGTCATTCATTGCCTGAAACTCCCTGGCCGGAGACATTTTGGCTTCATCGGCGCTGCGCGATTTTTAGGCGAGTGAACAATGCTGTCATCTGAATGATGAAGACGACACTATTCCGAACCGGGTTCAAAGCTTAAATTGGTCGGTTAACCCCCAATTCGACTGAATTTTTCAAATATAAAAATTTCAAAGTTCATTTTCTATCCAATGGTGGCCTTAAATCTCAAATTTGAAAATTTTAAGCCACCTAGAAAAAATAATTTAGCATTCAGTTCAATAGTGGTTCAAACCGGTCCAACCGGTTCAATCCGGTTCACCTGAACCGATTTGGTTTTCATCTCCAATTCATCCTCAAGTCTCTTTCCATGACTTTTGGGACTCTTTGGGTCTCTCGGGATCCATAAATTTCCTAGTTTGCCATTTCTCTATCGATTCCAATCTTAGACCGACACAATTTTCAAATTGAAATGACCGATTCTTTTCCCGGTTTTCTTATTATCAAAGGACGGGGTTTACACGACCACACTATTTAGTAGAAATACTATATTAGTATGAGGAAGGGTGGCGGGTTGATCATAGAACCCTGACCAAACTAGGTCGGGGTGTGACAACTTAAGTGGTATCAAAGCCAAGTTTTCCAAACAAAGTTCCAAAACTAAAAGCACTGGAACCCTAACCCACAATAAACTTCTGTCAAACAAATATGACCATCCCTATAGAACCTGAATAGACCCACCTGCCATAGCCACTCCAGAACAAGGGAGAAATCCTGCCCCGTGCAAGGGAATTAGCTTGGGAACTCAAGAGTCTAGGAGGACCCAACCCATGAGACCAAGGATATCTCTTGAGCCAAGGAGACTTTACAAAGAAATCATCAAGGTATTCGGAGAACCTTGCTTCACACTTAGGAACGGGGACCATTCTGTAGGAAGTGCGCACCCAAGGATGTAGAGGTCCACATAAGGAAGTAACTTGCTACAATTGTGGACAAAAGGGACACTACGCGCGAAAGTGCCCAATACCACTAAGGAATGTGGTACCCACTCCTAGAAGCACTACCTCTACAAGCAAGGAAGGGCATGAAGAAAGGAAAAGAGGGCAGAGGAAGGCCCTCCATCACGTAAATAACAAAGGACCCACGTAGGAACCAATGTAGGGATAACTTGCTACAGGTGTGGAGGAATAGGACACAAGGCGAGAAGATGTCCTACTCCATAAGGATGGATGGCAATACCTCCCAAGAGGAATACCTCCCCGACTACTAGAGCCCGAGAGGATGGAAGATAGGAGGCCACTTGTAAAACCCGTCCCTTGAAGTTAAGGAAAATCGAGAAAGAACCGGTTAACACAAGTAAGAAAAATGAACCGGTTCACGAATCCCAACTGTTAGATAAAGGGAAAATCGGAAAATTTACAACTCTTGAGTGACCCAAAGAGTCATGAAAACCTTGGAAATGGACTTTGGAATAATTTGGGAGAGAAAACTAGACTGGTTCAGGTGAACCGGATTAAACCGGTTTGAATCATCATTGAAACAGATTATAAATTAATTTTTCTAGATGGCTTAAAATATTCAAATTGGAGAATTGAAACCACCATTGGATAGATAATGAATTTAGATGAATTTAGAAATTTTTAATTTTGTAAACTTGGTCAAATCGGGCCTAAATAGGCTAGTTTAAGCATTAAACCTAGTTCAAACCGATCCAATCCAGTTTGGAACAGTGTCATCTTCTTCCTCTAGACGACGAGACTGTTCACTCACTAGAAAAATTAACAGCACCAGCAGAAAGGAAATGTTTTCATTCAGGATGTTTCAGGCCATCAATGAGCGCCATTAAGGTGCCAAACGGACGGTTGGATAGTCCCCGAGCTCCCTATATAAAAAGTACTCTCCACTCATTCTCCCCACACTTGAAAACTTTACTCTCTCTCAACTACTCCATTTTTTGGTGAAGCTCGAACCAGAGCTTCATCATCGAGGTTTTTCTGAGACTTAGAAGGTGAGGTCAGGTTCCTTAGACTGAGAGAGAAGTCAACTATCCGACGGCAGTCCCCATTTAATCCGAGGACCACCGGAGAAGCAACGGCGTGATCAAGCAGTGAAGTAGCTCCAGCGGACTGAAGTTGCCCTGTTTCGGTCAAGCTGAAATCGGCCGAATTCAGCCCTAGTCAAGCCAAACCAAGCTCTCTCAACACTCCCACAGCCCTCACATGATCGAATTAGAGCGGAAAGATAACAAAATTCGGCTCTCCTCTGTAATTTTCGATCAACGTTGGAGAGAGAAATGGTGAAATTTCACTGGCCAAATTCTCACTTAATTTGACATGAATTATTGTAATTCTTAATCCTAGGAGTAACCTCAGGATGAGAGCTAACTGCCCCGATCAAAAAATCGGACCGCTGCACCTCCGACGGTAAGAAAGACTTCCTCCGACTCTGACATGGGCATAACTCTATCTCGGAGTATGAAACCTAGTTTAACGAGTTAAGACCATTTGCCCCCGACCTAGTCGGACCTACAGATGTTTGCCAATGATTCGTGGACGGTCTTAATATGTACATACGAAACCGAATGAGAGTACTAGGATGCCCCACAGATTTGGTTGTTGTCATCAACATGGCCCATAAATGTGAGCATTTGATATAGATGAGGCGCCACTGGATAGAACAAACCGATAGGAAACACGAAAGAATCCTAGTGCCATAGTTCGTACTTACTAGAATTCCCCTGAACAAATATACCCAAACATTGTAATTCGTTACCATCATAATAAATGAAAGTTATAATTCCTACAAAAATAAACTTGTGATACAAGTAGGAGAAAATACAAAGGACATACCCACCAAATTTCAAGGGGGAAATGGGAAAGAATGGCATATAAGGATGTGATGAAGTGGATTTGAGGTTAGATGCCCTCAAAGATGGATAGAATTCCAAAAGAGAAGGGGGAAGAATACTTCCAAGGAAGGAAACCCTGGAGAAGTATACATGTCCCAACTAAGAGATAATGGAACCAAGTGACGAGGGATAAGGAGATGAGCTTGAAAAGGAAGTACATGCTGAGGTGAGAGAATTAGGGGAGGCATATTAGGATGACCCAAGGAAGTAAGTTAAACCCAAGGAACAGGTAAGTAGGAAGATAACATCAAAAGATGTCGTGACAAGCAAGAATGGGTGGACTATCCATATAAAAAGGAAATAAAGGAAGGAACATCTAAGAAACCTTGGAGAATTAATGTCACGCCCCAACCCGGTTTGGTCGAATCTCCATGATCAACCCGCCACTCTCCCAATTTACTAAATGGTTTCCCCTTATATTATAAACCGTAAATAGTAAGGCGTTCTTTAGACCTGCACTTTTTTCTAGGAATATCATAAATTAAAATTGCATAGTAATTTAAATTAATCGTACCTGTCTTGCAGACATTTAAATGCGCAAGTCTTTTAAGGTTCAGCTTTCCGAGACTTCCTGAAAATGGGTATAAGGGAGGGGGTGAGTACAACTACTCACTGAATGGGATTCAAATCAGTTGACTTTAGAAAAAAAAACATTTATATGGAGTGTACCAGACTCCTTTCTTTTCAAAAATCCCTTTATTTAAAAATTTGGGTATTTCCATTATTCTTAGTTACTAGTGTGTCATCACCCAACACACATCCTTCGTCATGAATGTTACACACATTCGTAGGTCAATATGACTACTGAACCCACTAGTGGCTTCAGAGCAACTTTACCTGCCACTCGAATAGAAGTACGACCACTTCTACCCTAGAAATGAGTGGATGTACACGACATCTGACCCTCAATTCCCGAAATCGCTTCTTCGTGTCCATATGAGGACAGAGACCTCATCCTGTCCCCACCCTAGTCTCATGCGCTTGGTGCTACTCCAAATTTCGCAAAGACACCTGGAACGAGGATCTGCCCTTATACTCACCGGGTCGTCCAGGGCCCTTAGGACACATAACTACCCCTCATGGGGGTCTTGATGATCTCGTACTCATGGTGCATGCACAAGCAAATTTTTCTTAAATTTTCCATTTAATATGTGGTGTCATTTGTCCCAATGGTCCCAACCTTCAAGTAAACATATAGTTGTTTGTCTCGACTGGTCCGGAGACTTGTTATGTCGCACTACTACTAGTTGACTGAGTATGTCAGACCTGCCTTGGTACCATGACCAAACAATTCACTTATTAAGTTTTAATGGCGCGCACACACACACACACACACATATATCATGTTCTTTTATGAGCTCCTGCTCATGTCCATTGACATATGGCCCACTATTCGAGTTTTTCAAAAACTGGGCATTTTAGCCCTCAAGTTCCAAAACCGAGGCCCCCGACCTATAAGAGCTATTCGAGCTCCCGTCAAAAAGGTCTCCCAAATAGTTTAAGCATTGGCACACAATCAAAGAAGAACACTTCCAACAAAAATAGGTTTTTACTGTCCATTATACTGGCCGGTATAAGGACATCTCCGTTCATAACTTCATTCGAGGAAGTCTCATCATACCAACCGGGTATGATCTACTTACAACCCGTAAGTAGTTTTTTTCGTATAACTTTCAAATCACTTTCTCAAAGTAATGATGATTAAAAATACCACTAAGCAATGGGTTTTTATACCGAGGTACTTATCATCCCCAACCGGGTAAGATACATAATCCCACTCACCCGATAGTGCAGTGAAATTCCACTTAGTCGGGTTTCGTCCATAGCAAGCTGGACATCGACTAGCGTTCCTGGAGTCTCGTTCTCCTACATGAAATAAACATAATTGTTCATTATTTTTTGGCCTAATAGCCCTCATTCGTTCCAAATGAATGAGAAAAGCCAACTTTACATACATTTGCAATTAGGTCCCTAAAGTTATTTTTCTTTAGGTCCCTATTGTTGGGTTTTTCCTAAATTCAAGTCCTTACACTTCTAAAATTTATCTTAGGACCGTAAATCATTTGATTTCACACAAAGGGGTTTAATTTTCCAAATTTCCAATTTGGTCCTTCAATTTTCCCAAAATTACCATTTTGCCCCTTCTTTAGAAAAATGGTAAAATTTTCCCCAAAATTCTAAAATTTCTCAATTGGCCCTCTAATATTCTTATCATGAACAATTGACCCTCAATTTTACAAAAAAAATTACATTTTGGTCCTTCGAACTTTCGAAAATCACCAAATTTTTTCCCAATTTCAACTCTTCAATACTGTCAATTTGATTTCATCAAATTGACCAATCAAACACCTCTAATTATTGAAATTGGAATTGAAATTGAGTTTTTACATGTTCATACAATTCTAAGGAACTTTGAATCGCAGATTTTAACGCCTCCAGAGGTTCTTCCTAGGATCAAGAATGACATCAATTAATGTCGAATTGGATTAGAATTTGTTCATCGAAATTCGGCCGACTCTCTCTCTAACAACTATCTAAAATTGTAAAAGGGAAGACGAATTGTCTTACCTTTCGGTCCTAATTTGGCTATGGAAGGGCTGAGGTGGTGTTGGAAGAGCTTGGTTTGGCCTGAGAAGGGCTTGAATTGGTCGATTTCAACTCGTTCGAAACAAGGCAGCTTCCATCCGTCGGAGCTGCTTCATTGTTTGATCACGCCGACACTTCTTCGATGACTCTCGGGATGAATGGATGCTACCACCGTGTAGCTGACTTCTCTCCAGTTCTAATGAACCTAACCTCGCCTTCTTTGGCTTAGAATTGACCCTATATTGGAGCTCTGGTTCGAGCTTCACCGGAAAACTAAGCAACTGAAAGATAGTGAGCTTTTTAGGTGTGGAGAGGACAAATGGAGAGGGGCTCTTTATATAAGGAGCTCGGGGACCCACTGGCCGTCCGTTTGGCACCGTTATGATAGGAATTGATGACCTGAAACGTACCAAACAGAGGCATTTTTTTAGTTTTCCTACGAGTGAATAGTGCTGTCATCCTAAGCAAGAAGATGACACTGTTCCGAATCAGGTTCAAAGCTTAAACCGGCCGGTTCACCCCTCATTTGACCGAGTTTTTCAAATCTAAAAATTTCTAAATTCATTCTCTATCAAATGGTGGCCTCAAATCTCCAACTTGAATTATTTAAGCCACTTAGAAAAATAAATTTAGGATTTGGTTCAATAGTGATTCAAACCGGTCTGAACCGGTTTGGATCTGGTTCACCTAAACCGGTTTGGTTTTCATCCCCAATTCCTTCACAAGTCCATTTCTATGTCTTTTGTGACTCCTTGGGTCACTTAGGGTCCATAATATTCCCATATTACCATCTCTTTATTAATTTCGGTTCATAAATCGATTTGGTCCTTAAAACGGTTCAATCCGGTTCACCCGAATCGATCTAGTTTTTCTCTCCCACTTTGTTCTAAGGTTCCTTCCCAAGGTTTATAAATTTCTTTGGGGCAAAGGGAGTTGAATTTCTCTTATTTGCCCGTTCTCTATCGGTTCCGGTTCATGAACCAACTTGGTTCATAAACCGGTTCTATCCAGTTCTGACCCAGATCTCTTGAACTGCTTTGGTCTTTCTTCCTCATATCATCCTAGGGTTCTTTTCCCAAGTCAAATTTTCTCATCCCCTAATAGTTGGGCTTGCAGACCAATTCGGTTTAAAGATCACATTGACCGGTTCTTTCCCAATTTTTCTCATTACTAAAGGACGGGGTTTACAACTCTCCCCTCCTTTTAGGAGTTTTGTCCTCAAAATAGTTACACGTTAAACAACTGAGGATAACTATCCCTCACCATAGACTCAGTTTCCCATGTCTCTTCCTGCACGGGTCCATTATGCCACAACCCCTTGACCATAGGAATTTTCTTATTTCTCAAATTCTTGTCTCTTCGGTCGATGATTCATACCAGCTCTGTCTGATAAGTCAGGTTCTCTTCTAGTTCCATTGGAGGTCAGTCTAGTATGTGACTTGGATCAGGTTGATATGTTCAAAGTACTAAAATGTGGAATACATCATGTATTCTCTACAGATCAGGAGGCAGTTCTAATTTATAAGCTACTGGTCCTATCCTTTGATTAATGGGATATGGACTGATATATCTGGGTTTTAATTTTCCTCTTTACTGAAACCTAAGTATTCCTTTCCATGGAGATACTTTGAGGAATACCCGATCGCCCACTTCGAACTCCAAATCCTTCCTTCGATTGTCTGCATAACTCTTCTGCCTATCATGTGCAGTCTTAAGACGACTCCTTATTAATTTTATCTTCTCTGTGGCATCTTCTATTATCTCAGTTTTCTCTAACTTTCTTTCACCCACTTCTTCCCAAAACAAAGGGGTACGACAGGATCATCCATAAAGGGCTTCATAGGGAGCCATCTAGATGTTGGCCTGATAACTATTATTATACGCAAATTCCATCAAGCATAAGTATTCCTCCCAGCCTTTATTCATGGTGAGTACACATGCCTTAGCATGTCTTCCAAGGTTTGGATGGTTTGCTCAAACTGACCATCTGTTTGAGGATGAAATGCCATACTCATGTGAAGTTTGGTCACCATGGCATTTTGTAAACTCGGCCAAAACCTAGAAGTAAATCTCGGATTTCCATCTGATACTATACTCACTGAGACACTTTGGAGTCTTATTATTTCCTTCATGTATAGGATGGCCAGCTGTTCTACTGTGTCTGTCACTCTTATAGGAAGGAAATGAGCTGATTTGGTCAATCTATCCACAATTACCCAAATCGCATCTCGACCTTTTCTGGTCATCGGCAGGCCCGTGACAAAATCCATGGTGATGTATTCTCATTTCCATTCCGAAATTGATAAGGGTTGTAGTAGCCCTGGCAGCTTCTGATGCTCTGCTTTTATCTGTTGACAAGACAAGTATCGAGCTACATATTTCGCAATGTCCCTCTTCATACCCTTTCACCAATATCCTTGTTTGAGGGTGCAGTACATTTTAGTACTGCCCGGATGCATAGTATACACTGAATTGTGTGCCTCTTCCAATATTAATCTCCGTAACTCCTTGTCTTGAGGCACACATACCCTACCCTTATAGGTCAGTACTCCGTCACCTCGCACATCGTAGTCTAGTTTCCTTTCTCTGTTAGTTGAATCCAAGTAGGACTGAAGTTCTTTATCAATCTTTTGTTGGGCCTTTATATTCTCGGTTAGATTGGGCCTTATCGCTACATTCGCCACCAGGCATTTTTCCTGTCGGTCCATCCTCAGACTCACTTCCATTCTTCCCAATTGTTGCAACAAAGGTAAGTAGCTTGTCTTGACCTGTGTCGCCTCAGTTTGATACTTGCAACTTAAGGCATCTGCTACCACATTTGCCTTTTCAGGGTGGTATTCTATCACAAGATCATAGTCATTCACCAATTCTAGCCATCTCCTCTGATGAAGATTTAACTCCTTTTGAGTTAGGAAGTACTTAAGGCTCTTATGATCTGTGTATATCCTCCACGTAACCCCGTAAAGGTAGTGTCACCATATCTTCAAGGCAAACACTATTGCAGCTAATTCCAAGTTGTGAGTTGGGTAATTTCTCTCATGTATCTTCAGTTGTCACGAGGCATACGCGATAACCTTCCCTTGTTGCATTAAAACACATCTCAGTCCTTGTCCCGATGCATCACTATAGACTGTGTACTCTCTTGTAGTAGGATCGGGTAGGGAGAGTACTGGTGCGGTTGTCAGTCGAGTCTCTAATTCCTGAAAAGACTTTTCACAATCCTCATCCCATTTATACTCAACTCCCTTCCTGGTGAGTCGAGTTAGAGCAGTTGCTATTTTAGAAAAGTTTTGCACAATCCGCCTATAGTATCATGCCAATCCTAAGAAACTTCTAATTTCTATAGGATTCCTTGGAGCTTTCCATTCTGATATAGCTTCCACCTTGGCTGGATCTACCTTAACTCCATCCTTAGATACAATTTGCCCTAAGAATCCTACTTCTTGCAACCAGAATTCACACTTGGAAAACTTTGCATATAATTGGTTTTTCTTCAAGATTTCCAATGTAATTGCTAGATGCTCTTCGTGTTCCAACCTGGTTCGTGAGTATATAAGGATATCATCTATAAATACTATCATGAACCTGTCCAAATGAGGTTGGAACACGCACTTCATTAGGTCCATGAAAGCTGTAGGGGCATTTGTCAATCCGAACGGCATCACTCAAAATTCATAGTGTCCATAGCTGGATCGAAACGCCGTCTTAGGGATGTCCTCTTCTCTAATCCTTAGTTGGTGGTAGCCTGATCGAAGATCTATTTTTGAGAAGTATGCTGCTCCTTTTAACTGATCAATCAAATCATATATCCTTGGGAGTGGGTATCGATTCTTGATGGTGACATGATTCAGCTTCCTGTAGTTAATACATAGTCTCATACTCCCGTCCTTTTTCTTCATGAACCAAATAGGAGCACCCCATGGAGACTGACTTGGACGTATGAAATCCTTTTCCAATAATTTGTCTAGTTGTTCCTTTAGTTCTTTCAGTTTTTTCGGAGCCATGCGATATGGGGCTTGGGATATGGGGTTGGTTCATGCGGTTATTTCTATAGTAAACTCCACTTGGTGACTTGAAGGTAGTCCATGTAGCTCTTCTAGAAAAACTTCTGGATAATGCCTGACTATCGGAATGTCTTCTATTTTCTTTTCTATAAAATCTTCATTCACCACCATGGCCAACACAACTGTACATTCTTTCTTAATCATCTTTTAAACCTTCAGGTGGAACACAAATTTAACTTCACTTTTTCTTTTATCTCCCTGGAACTTTAGTCCCTTGGTCTTGGATGTATGGAAAGTTATTGTCTTCCTTCTACAGTCCATCCTTGCCTGATGACTACTCAGCCAGTCCATCCCCAAGATTACTTCTACTTCTCGTAGAGGTAACAAAATTAAGTCAGCTTCAAGTTTGATTCCTCTAATTACTATCTCACACCCCTTTAGTTGTTTATTTCTGTTCAGACCTTCTCCTAAGGGTGTAAGAACGTTAAGGCTTTGTACAAGAGGAGTGAGTTCCAAGGGTATCTTAGAAACCAACTCTTCATTGATAAATGATCGTTTCGCTCCAGAGTAAAAAAGAGCATAAACTAGTTGTCCCCACAGCTGTATATACCCTAATTTAAGAAACATATATTTTAGAAGGAATTCTCTTTATTAATTCAAAAGATGTTAAGTTTACATGACTCTTTTGGACTAGTGGGTAGGGTTTTGGGATGTACCCGCTACAGTGCTAGGGTCTCCTCTAGCCTCCTCCTGAGTGAGGTTGTATACTCTAGCCGGTACTCTTGTCGTAGCTTCCGGTCTGGGGTTCCTGGAGTTCCCTTGAGGTGGTCCAAGAATATTTTTCTGTCTGTTCTCCACAGGCAAAATAGGCATGGCATGCTCCCTCATGATTCCTTTGACATTTCGGACAGCGAGAGTTCCCTTGGGGTAAGGTAGGGACTACTCTGGGAAGGGGTGGAGACATGTTCCTTCTCCATTGCAATACCTTTTTGTTTCCTCCCCATGGGTCGGTATATTCTCTCCATACTCTTTGACGGCTTGAATCTTTATCCCCCTTTCTAGTCATCTGCTCCATTCGACGATGTCGGGTCTGTACCAGTCGCTCGCATTCATGAGCCATACTAATTATAGCTTCCAGGTCTGTGGGGGCGTCCCAGTACTCCCATACGGTCTCAAATATCCAAGTTGAGATAGTCCACAAACCTCTAGCATATGCCAGCTGGTCCAGCTAGGTCAGAAGCAAAGGGTCTTAACTCATTGAATTTTGTTTCATACTCTACTATGGAAATAATCCCTTGTCGAAGTCGTATGAACTCTTGTTTCTTCTCATTTATTAGGTGGGGTGCTAGGTACTCCTCCGAATATCTTTCCTCAAATTGCTTCCAAGTGGAGGCAGTGGCATGTAGGTTTCGGACATTGTCCCACCATCGTCTAGTGCTTCCTTTCAGAAAGAATTCCATCAGGATCACCCTATCCTCTGGTAGTATCTGGACAATTCCCATCAACTACTTGATATTGGCCAGCCAGTCCATGGTGGTCCCAGCATCCTTTTCTCCGAGCAAAGGTTTACATCCTACTTGTCAGAGAGTTTTGAGATTTCTAGGTATGTCCGTTGGAGTGGTTGGATTAGTAGGGGGTGGGATTGCACTTCCTCGGGCTCAGCCTGTGAGTTAGTGCCTGCCTTGGGAGTAAGGTCAGGTTGGCCAAATACATGGGTGAACTCCTCATACAACCTTTGATGCTCCTTGCTGAGTCTAGGAGGAGTTTTCTAGGCTACTCTAGGAGTTTCTACCAGTAGAGGTGGTTGGGCGGTGTTAGAGACGGTAGCCCTAGTTCTCTTGTTTCCTTTCTTTGGAGCCATTCTGTCAAATTTAAAATAATCCTATTAGTTACTATATTTTCTAGTCTTGACTATGTATTCGAGGAAATAGGCTCTTATACCACTCTAGTTGTCACACCCCGACCCGATTTGGTCGGATCCCCGTGATCAACCCACCACTCTCCCGATTTACTAAAGGGTTTCACCTTATATTATAAACAGTAAAAAGTAAGGCATTCTTTAGACCTGCACCTTATTCCAGGAATATCATAAATCAAAACTGCATAGTAATTTAAATTAATCATACCTGTCTTGCAGGCATTTAATTGCGCAAGTCTTTTAAGGTTCGGCTTTCCGGGACTTCCTGAAAGGGGCATAAGGGAGGGGCTGAGTACAACTATTCAGTGAATGGGATTCAAATCTTTTGACTTTAGAAAAAAAACATTTATATGAAGTGTGCCAGACTCCTTTCTTTAAATCCATTTATTTAAAAGTTCGGGTTTTTCCATTATTCATAGTTATTGGTGCGTCATCAACCAACACACATCCTTCATCATGAATGTTACACACATTTGCAGGTCAGTATGACTACTGAACCTACTAGTGGCAACAGAGCAACTTTACCTACCACCCGGATAGAAACACGACCACTTCTAGCCTAGAAATGAGTGGATGTACACGACATCCAACCATCAATTCCTGAAATCGCTTCTTCGTGTCCATATGAGGACAGAGACCTCATCCCATCCCCACCTCGGTCTCATGCACTTGGTGCTACACCAAATTTCGCACAGACACCTGGAACGACAATCTGTCCTTATACTCACCGGGTCGTCCAAGGCCCTTAGGACACATCACAACCCCTCATGGGCGTCTTGATGATCTCATACTCATGGTGCATGCACAGGCAAAGTTTTCTTAAATTTGCCATGTAATATGTGGTGCCATTTGTCCCAATAGTCCTAACCTTCAAGTCAACATGTAGCTATTTGTCTCAACTGGTCCGGAGACCTGTCATGTCACACTGCTACTAGTTCACTGAGTATGTCGGACCTACCTTGGTACCATGACCAAACAATTCACTTATTAAGTTTTAATAGCACCCACACACACACACATATATATATATATCATGTTCTTTTACGAGCTCCTGCTCGTGTCCATTGGCCTATGGCTCACTGTTCGAGTTTTTCAAAAATTGGGCATTTTAGCCCTCAAGTTCCAAAACCAAGGCCCCAGCCTATAAGAGCTGTTCGAACTCCTGTTAAAAAAGTCTCCCAAATAGTTTAAGCATTGGCACACAATCAGAGAAGAACACTTTCGACAAAAATAGGTTTTTACTGTCAATTATACCGACCGGTATAAGGACAACTCCGTTCATAACCAATGAACAAAATTGTTCATTATTCTTTGCCCTAATAGCCCTCATTCATTCCAAATGAATGAGAAAACCCAACTTTACATATATTTGCAATTTGGTACCTAAAGTTATTTTTCTTTAATTTTAAGTCCCTATTGTCGGGTTTTTCCTAAATTTGAGTCCCGAAACTTTTAAAATTTATCTTAGGACCACAAATCATTTGATTTCACACAAAGGGTTTTAATTTCCCAAATTTCCAATTTGGTCCTTCAATTTTCCCAAAATTACCATATTTCCCATTCTTTAGAAAAATGGTAAAATTTTCCCCAAAATTCAAAAATTTTCTCAATTGGCCCTCTAATATTCTTATCATGACCAACTGACCCTCAATTTTAGAAAATTACATTTTGGTCCTTCGAATTTTCGAAAATCCCCAATTTTAACTCTTCAACATTGCCGAATTTAATTTCATCAAATTGATTGTTCAAACACCTCTAATTGTTGAAATTGGAGTTGAAATTGAGTTTCTACATGTTCATATGATTCTAAGGAACTTTGAATCACAGATTTTAACGCCGGAACAAGCTCAAACGGAGCTTCATCGGAAAATAGAATGTAGAGAGAGAAAGCTTCAATTTCTCACCGGTGAGGGCGCGACAGTCGGAGCTCTCTATCTGGGCAGGTAGCTCTCTTCTAGTGGTTCTTCCTAGGATTAAGAATGACATCAATTGATGTCGAATTGGATTAGAATTTCTTCATTGAAATTCGGCCGACTCTCTCTCTAACAACGATCTAAAATTGTAAAGGGGAGCCGAATTGGCTTACCTTTCGGTCCTAATTCAGGAGAGCTTGGTTTGGCCTGATGAGGGCTCAAATTGGCCGATTTCAACTCAGCTGAAACAGGACAGCTTCGGTCCGCCAGAGCTACTTCACTGTTTGATCACATCGGCGCTTCTCCGGTGACTCTCGAGACGAACGAATGCTACCACCATATACCTGACTTCTCCCTGGTTCTAATGAATCCGACCTCACCTTCTTTGGCTCAGCATTGACCCTATATCAGAGCTCTGGTTCGAGTTTCAACAGAAAACTAAGCAACTGAGAGAGAGTGAGCTTTTCAGGTGTGGAGATGACGAATGGAAAGGGGCTCTTTATATAGGGAGCTCGGGGACCCGTTGGCCATCCATTTGACACCATTATGACAGGAATTGATGACCTGAAACGTACCAAATGGAGGCGTTTCTTCAATTTCCCGGTGAGTGAACAGTGTTGTCATCCTGAGGAAGAAGATGACACTATTCCGAACCAGACCAGACCGGTCCAAATCGGGTTCAAAGCTTAAACTGGCTGGTTCACCCCTCATTCGACCGAGTTTTTCAAATCTAAAAATTTCTAAATTCATTCTCTATCCAATGGTGGCCTCAAATCTTCAACTTAATTTATTTAAGCCACTTAGAAAAATGAATTTAGGATTCGGTTCAATAGTGATTCAAACCGGTCCGAACCGATTCGGATCCGGTTCACCTGAACCGATTTGGTTTTCATCCCCAATTCCTTCACAAGTCCATTTCCATGTCTTTTGTGACTCCTTGGGTCACTTAGGGTCCATAAGATTCATGGTTTACCATCTCTTTATCAATTCTGCTTCATAAATCGGTTTGGTCCTTAAACCGGTTCGAGTCAGTTCACTCGAACCGATCTGATTTTTCTCCCCACTTTGTTCTAAGGTTCCTTCCCAAGGTTTATAAATTTCTTTGGGGCACAAGAGAGTTGAATTTCTCTGATTTGCCCGTTCTCTATCGGTTCTAGTTCATGAACCAACTTGGTTCATAAACTGGTTCTATCCAGTTCTGACCCGGTTCTCTTGAACTGCGTTGATCTTTCTTCCTCATATCATCCTAGGGTTCTTTTCCCAAGTTTATGAATATTTTTGAGTCACATGGGAGTTAGAAATTTTTTAATTTGCTCATCCCCTAATAGTTGGGCTTGCAGACCAATTCGGTTTAAAGATCACATTGACCAGTTCTTTCCCGATTTTTCTCATTATTAAAGGACGGGGTTTACAATTAAGCCCTCCAAATTAAGAAGTAGTTAAATGGAACAACCACTAACATCAAGGCTGGTTATGGTCCATGCTCAATTGATGAAGCCTAAAGAGATGATGACTAGACTTAATCTAGAGTATACGAAATAAGACCGAGAATCGGAAGTGCCTCAAGTAAAGGACAAGAGATATGAAGAAGGGAAGGAAAGAAAACTTCAAGGAATGGAAAAAGGGTTGAGCATATAGCTCCTGAGGTGAAAGTCTCTATTTTGAAGTACATAGTAGAGAATGAAACTGTAAAAAGGGAACACCCCAAACACAGCCATTGGGACATAGACCGAAAGGGATCAACTTGGCAGAAATAATCATGAAATGGTCACGAGCGAGTAAGAGTGGATAGAGAAAAGGGAAAGTCCTTGGGTAAAGGATGCCACAAGGAATGAGGAAGGATATAAGAAGGGTCAAAACTAGACGAAAATGAACTAACATCGATACCTATGAAAACGAGTATGTAGCGTTCGAGGAGACAACGAGCTATGGGTTTCAACGATAAAGAAAATGACTAGACACTGGAATGATTGGGTATCTTGGAACTCCCAATCCTAAAATCCTGAGTAAAGAACCTCAAGGGGAAGAATCTTGCTCTAAGCAAAGGAGGATGTGAATTTAAAGGTATACCCTTGAACTCTCACATACGATATACTCAGCTAGGATAAGCTCTATGGAATGAGTAAGCAGGGGAAAGAAAAAGAAATTTCTTAAATGAATAATATAAAAAGGACTAACTGAAAGAACAACTAAAGAGTTAGTATGTCAAGCAAACCCCAAGTTGACACCAAAGGAAATTATTCTTGGTGCAAAGGTTGCTAATTAAGTTTTGGGGACAAAACTCCTAAAATGAGGAGAGAGTTGTAAACCCTATCCCTTAAAGATAAGAAAACTAGGGAAAGAACCAGTCAACCTAGGTGAGAAACCCGAACTGATTCACGAAACCCAACCGTTAGAGAAAGGGAAAAATGGGAAATTTCAAATCCCAAGTGACCTCAAGAGTCATAAAAGCCATGGAAAAGGACTTTGGGATGAATTAGAAGTGAAAACCAGACCGGTTCATGTGAACTAGATGTGAACTGGATTGAACTGGTTTGAACCAACATTGAACCGGTTTATAAATTCATTTTGCTAGGTGGATTAAAATATTCCAATTGGGGAATTGAAGCCACCATTGGATAGAAAGTGAATTAAAATTTTTTTAATTTTGAAAAACTCGGTCGAATTGGGCTTGAATCGGCCAGTTTAAGCATTGAACCTGATTCAGACCGGGACGGTCCGGTTCGGAACAGTGTCATCTTCTTCCTCCATACAACAGCACTATTCATTCGCCAGAAAAACTAATAGCACCGGCAAAGCTGAAAAGCCTCCGTTCAAGACATTTTAGGCCATAAATGATCTTCATAAAGGTGCTAATCAGACAGCCAGAGAGTCCCCAAGCTCCCTATATAAAGAGCTCCTCCACATTCATCCTTCTCACACCTGAAAACTCCTCTTACTATCTCTCTACTGCTCCATTTTTCGGTGAAGCTCAAACCATAGCTCCGACTTGGGCATTTTTCTAAGCCTTAGAAGGTGAGGTCGGGTACCTTAGACTTAGGGAGAAGTTAGTTAACCGACGGTGGTCACCATTCGATCTGAGGATCACCGAAGAAGTCCTAGCATAATCAAACAGTGAAGCAGCTCTAACGAACTGAAGTTGCCCTATTTCGACTGAAATGAAAACGGCCAAATTGAACAATCCTCAAGCCAAACCAAGCTCTCCCAACACTTCCACAGCCCTCATACGACCGAATTAGAGCTAAAAGGTAAGCCAATTTAGCTCTACTCTGTAAATTCCAATCAGCATTAGAGAGAGAAATAATGAAACTTCACCGACCAAATTCTCACTCGATTTAACATGAATTGTTGCAATTCTTGATCCTAGGAGGATTCTCAGGATGAGAGCTACCTGTCCCAATCGAAAGCTCGGACGCCGCACCTACAACAATAAGCTTTCGAAGCTTTCTCTCTCTAAGTTCAGTTTTTCAATAAAGCTCCATTTGAGCTCAGTTTTCCCAAGGCCAATTGGCACGAGTAGGAGCTCATAAACAATCATAATATGTTAAAGCCATGAAAATTCTTAATTAGTGGATTATGTAATTTTGCCATGGTACCAAGTGAGGACCGACATACTCGATGGATTGGCAGCAATTTGTCAAGGCTATGTCGATGAACCGAAATTTCGGTCAGAAATTTTTCTGCAATTGTATTATAAGTTTAAAATTCAATTGATATAATTGCAATAAATTTGATTTAAAATAAAAAAAAATATTGTTTTGACCAAAATAAATAACTTGATGAAATGGATAGGGTAAATTCCTTTAGGTGAAAATAATGAGATAATTATGTGAATTTGGTTTAGTACGAAACTAGTCCTACGCCCCTACCATAAATACCCATAAATTAATACCTACATTTAATTATTAGAATTAATATTCATAAATACCCATAAATTAATACCTACATTCAATTATTAGAATTAATACTTTTAAATACTCATCAATTTCCTAATTTAATGAGAATAACTGACAACATTAATACCCATAAATACCCATAATATAGTAATAAATCTTCCTCATTTAACAAACAATTTTACAGCTATATAAGGAGCTTATAACAATTTATCAGAGTGACACATGAAAACTCCATTCTTTCTCGACTGCTCTATTTTCCAATGAAACTCGAACCAGAGCTCTAACTTGGGCGATTTTCTCAACCTCAAAAGATGATGTTGAGTTCTTTAGACTCTAGGGGAAGTCAGCTATCTGATAGAAAACAGTGAAGTGCTAGCGGAATCAAACAATGAAGCAGGTCCGACAGACCAAAGCTGCCCTATTTCGGTTGAGCTGAATTCGCTTAAATTCAACCCTCCTCCAGCCAAACCAAGCTCTCCCAAAATCCCTACAACCCTCATACAACCTCAACGAAGCTGAAAGGTCAATTGTAGGAATTCTTAATCCTATAAGGTACTTTAGGAAGAGAGCTACCTTTCCTGATAGAGAGCTTGGACCGTCTCACCTCCAACGGGACAAGTGTGATCGAAACAACAATAAGAGAAAGCTCGCGTCAACTTGAAAAATCAACTGAGGATGAACACACCACGGTTAACGGGTGAGTGGGCTAATTTACACTTCATACCCGGTTAGGATGATGTGCATCTTTTCTAAATTGGAAGCCACTATGAGTGGGCTAATTTACACTTCATACCCGGTTGGGATGATGAGCACCTTTTCTAAATTGGAAGCCAGTGTGAGTGAATTTATTCTCATCATATCCGGTTGGGATGATGAGCACCTCATAAATGAAAAACCACTTATATGTGGGATTTTAACATCCCACCCAGTTGGAGTGATGTGAGAACTATGCGAAAAAACTACTTATTGGTTGTAAGTAGAGAAATCATACCCGGCTGGTATGATGGACTTCTTGGAAGGAAGGAGAAAACCTGCTTGTCGGTTGTAAGTGGAGATGTCATCACACTCGATTGGTGTGATGATTGGAAAACTTATTTTGTCAGAAGTGTTCTCCCCTGATTGTGTGCCAATGCTTAAAAATTTTTGGAGACCTTCTTGACAAGAGCTACAATAGCTCAAATAGGCTAGAGGCCTTAATTTTAGAACTTGTGGGGCTTAATGCCCAGTTTTGGAACTTGTGAGGCTAAATGCCCAATTTTGAAAAATCACGTACAGCCAAGGCCAGTTGGCACGAGCAAGAGCTCATAAACAATCATGATATGTTAAAACCATGAAAATTCTTAATGAATGGATTATGTGATTTTGCCATGATACCAAGTTAGTACCGACATACTCGATGGACTGGCGGCAGTGCGTTAGGGCCAAGTCGACGGACCGGCCTAGACAAACATTTGTAGGTCGAGTTGAGGGTTGAGGTCGTTGGACTAGTGGCACCAAAGATAAATGTCTTTGTGAAAAATTATTGTTTGTGCATGCACTTGAGGTTTGGGACCATTAAGATGCCCAAGAGGGGTAGTGATGCATCCTAAGGGCTACTGGACAACATGGTGGAGATAAGGGCAGCTTGTTGTGCCAGCAATCAAGGAAGCTCGACGTAGCTTCATGGTCATGAGGTTAGGGTGGGGTCGGTATGAGGTCTTTGTCCTCATACGGACACTGAGTTGATTTCGGGTTTGAGGGTCAGATGTTGCAAACATCCACTCAGACCCATGGTAGAAGTGGACGGGCTTCTATCTAGGTGGCTGGTAAAGTCGCTCCGATGCCACAAGTGTGTGCGGTGGATGAGCTGCCCTACGAATGTGTGATCCCTTCCTGATGAAGGGCGTGTGTTGACTGTAAACACACCTAATGTGGAAAATGAGGATAAAGGGTTTTAAAAATCGGTATTTGAGGAAAGAATATTCTTAAAGGAAACTCACTCCAATTAAAGTTATTTTATTTTTAAAAACTCACTCCCAACACCCGTTCACTGAGTTGTAGAACTCCCCCCCTACCTTTTACCCCTTTTAGGTAACCAAGGGAAAATCAAACTTAAACACCTCCATGTATGGAAACTATAAAGACAGGTATGTCTATTTAAAAGATTTTTAGTTTTGTATAATGTTATTCCAAGAAAGACAGGAAAAATGACGCCTTACTCCTCACTGTTTAGAAAAGGGTGAAACCCTTAATGATTCAAAGGGAGTGGCGGGTTGCTCACGGGGATCTAACCAAACTGGGTCGAGGCATGACAAGAGGCCTCGGTTTTGGAACTTGGGGGCTAAAATACTCGGTTATGGAAAATCATGTATAGTGGGCCCAAGATCAGTTGGCACGAGCAAAAGCTTGCAAACAAACGTGAATAGGAAAAGCCATGAAAACTCTCATTAAAAGTGTAATTTACTGTGTGATTCGCCACGGTGCCAAGTCAAGATCGACAAGGCTCGATGGGCTAGTGGTAGTGCGTAAGGGCTGGGTTGACGGACCAGTTAGATAAACAACTGCAGGCTGGGTTGAGTGTGGGGGTCGTTGGGCCGTTGGACCATAGGCACCAAATAGATTGGCTAAGAAAAATGAAAATTATTGTTTGTGTATGCACTTGTGGTACGGGACCATCAATACGCCCTAAGTGGTAGTGATGGGTCCTAAGGGATGTTGGACGACATGGTGGTGATAAGGGAAAGAGAAGCTACTGTGTATGGGTTTCTTGTCGTACCAGTTAGTCATAGAGTTACTAAGTTTTGACTACACGGAGTTACTGTGTTTGGACTCCAAGAAGCTATTGTATTTGGGGCTTCCTAAAGCTACTATGTTTGGGGCTTCCTAAAGCTATTGTGTTTGAGCTTCATGCGCACGAGACCGAGATAAAGTCTCTGTCCTCATATAGACATAGTGTTGATTTTGAGTTTGAGGGTCGAATGTCATGAACATCCACTCAGACCCAGGGTAGAAGTGGATGGACTTCTATCTTGGTGGCCGGTAAAGACGCTCCGAGCCACAAATGAATGTAGTGGATGTGTTACACCTATGAGTGTGTGTACCCTTCTTGATGAATGACGTGTGTTGTTTGTTAAATACACCTAATATAGAGGATGGGAAAGAGGTTTTAGAACCTTGGAAAGGATTTAAGAATCCTTTGGAAATAATTAGTAAATCTTATAAAGAGGTTTTTGGAAAATAAGTTGAAATCGAGGAAAACCTTGATAAAAAGGAAAATGTCACCCTTGACAGGGTAAAGGTTTTGAAAAATCAAACTTTGAGGAAAAACTTTTTTTTAAAAGAAATGACAACCTTGGCGTGTCTATCTTTAAAATTCACTCCCAACACCCGCTCACTGAGTTGTGGAACTCACCCCCTCCCTTTTTACCCCTTTCAGGTAACCGATGGAAAATCCACTTAAAGACCTTTCGATAGTTGAACCTGAAAGATAGATATGCAAGGTTAATATATTCAATTTTGATTAATGTTATTCCAGGGAAGATACGGATGAAAAGGACGACTTACTCCTCATGGTTTATGGAAGGAGAAACCCTTAATAATCTGGAAGAGTGACAGGTTGTTCATGGGGATCCAACCAAACCGGGTTGGGGCATGACATCATGTGCATATGGTTCCTGCTCCGTCGGCCCCTCGTATGATTACCCATTCCCAGGATGGTACTTTACCCCCACGACGTTTTACTATCACTTCTTCTCTATTTGTGACTTCGACTCAGAATCTCGCACATTTGCTCAAACTCATCATGACCCCCACGGGATGGATGCCATGCATGCTGAATTTTCCACTGTACATCTCAATCACACCTAGAATCTTGTTCCTACGACACCAAATCATCCTGTCATTGGCTATAAATGGGTCTACAAAATCAAAGAGCATCCTAATGGGTCACTTGCTCGATATAAAGCTCATCTTGTAGCCAAAGGTTTTTCTCAACAACTTGCCTTTACTATGATGACACCTTCAGTCTTGTTGTCAAGCCGGACACCATTCGAGTTATTCTCTCTATTGTTATCTCTCTACACCAGGATCTTCGTCAGTTAGATGTCAACAATACATTTTTTTCATGATTATCGTACCGAGCAAGTATACATTACTCAACCGTCGGGCTTCACTGACATCTATTTTCCTAATTATGTATGGCAACTTCGCCGCTCACTTTATGGCCTCAAACAAGCTCCACGAGCTTGGTTTCTCCATCTGAGTTCGTTTCTTCAAGAGTTGGGCTTATGTGTCTCTATCTCGGATAGCTCTCTTTTTATATATCATGGATCAGACTTCACTATCTTCCTCCTTGTATATGTTGATGATCTTATTATTACAGGATCTTCAAATGCTCCCATCTCGACAATCCTCCAAGCTCTACACGCTGAATTTTCTATCAAAGATTTGGGCTCTCTTCACTACTTTCTCGGTATCGAAGCTACCACTTCCTCTGTGGGCGATCTTATGCAGCGCAAATATATTCAAGACATTCTCTCCAAGGTTTCCATGTCTACTTGCAAGCCCAATTCTACACTCGTCGCTCCCGGTCCTTGACTATCTGCTCATACTGGGGCCCCTCTCTGTGATCCCACTCAGTACCGTCAAATTGTAGGCTCTCTTCAATATCTCACCCTCACTTTACCTGATATTTCTTATGTGGTTAACCAGGCTTGCTAGTTTATGCATAAACCCACTAATGCCCATTGGACTACCGTCAAACGTATTCTTCGTTATCTTCAAGGTACTTTATATCTTGGTCTCACCTTTTGGCATCACTCTACCCTTGATCTTCATTATTTTTCAGATGCTGACTGGGCTGGTAACCTTGATGATCATCGCTCTACTAGTGGTTTTATTATATTTTTTTGTCACAACCTAATTTCCTGGTACCCCAAAAAGTAACGCACTGTTGCTCACTTCAGCATTGAGATTAAATACAAAAGTATTGGGACCACCACTACTGAGTTGGTGTGGCTCCAATCTCTTCTCCGGGAAATTCGTCTTCCTCTCTCCCGACCACCCATTCTCTGGTGTGATAATCTATCTGTCATCTATTTGACTGACAATCCCATCTTTCACGGCCAAACTAAACATATCAAAATTTATTACCACTTTATTCGCGAACAAGTAAGCTCTGGACAATGTGTTATTCGCTTTATTGACACTAGCGCTCAATTGGCTAATATCCTCACTAAGGGCCTCTCATCTGCTCGCCTTTTCTCTTGCGCTCCAAGCTCAATCTACGTGACCTACCCTTGAGCTTGTGGGGAGTAAAAGTTAGGTCATCAATTCACCTATCTCAATCATCTCCACCTCAGCCAAGTCCAAACAAATTGGGTCCACATCTGCCAATACTATCACCTAAGAACTGCACAAGGAAAACAACCACCATTTGTACCTGCAAATATACAAATTCCTACAATTGTATTTATTTGTCATTTTCTGAAACATTTTGTATAAATTACATTACAATAGAATGAATGAGGTGTGTAGAATTCCAAAATTATACCTTTGTATTCTTCTTCTCCTCATACAACCTTTCCTTGCTTCACTTCTTTCACCTATAAACTATGTAGCTACTAGCCTATAGAAATCCTACACAGTGGCATGTTTGACTCTTTATTAGCTACTCTCTACTATTTATGTACATGTAATATTATATATTGGATAATCCTTAATAATAATACATTTTTTATTTATTCAAATCTAAAAAAACCATTAATGGAACTCAGGTTTAAAAGTTTTCTTTTTTGAAATAACAATTTGAATATTTGAATATATTATTATTTTGTAATATTATATTAAAATTAATGTAAGTGACTAATTAAGGAAATAAACTTATATTTAATTTATTTATTCGAATTTTAAAAATAAAAAACTATTAATAAAGATTAATTATATTATTTTTTTAATTGCATTAAATTAAATATGACCCTTAAGATTTATTTTAAAAAATAACTGTGGACACATGTTTATTTTAAAAAATAAGTTGAAGATGAAGATGGCTACAACATATAATTTGGAGGCACAAGCCACTCAAGAGTTGGGGATGTCGGAGAGATGTGTGTTGTGTTTTCTTAAGCTAACCATGTTCTTGATGATATGTACAAGGTGGTGAGTAACATACTCTAAACAAAGGTAAATTGCTGGATGAATGCAATCTATAAATAAAATGAAATATTTCTAATATTTTTACTAATTAAATTATAAAAGAAATGCAACTTCTTGGGGTACCCCAAAGGGGAAAAGAGAAACCATGAAGACGGGCAGCAAGCATACATCGACAAAAAGCCTAATTATATTTGAGAATAGGTAAGATTGTCGGATGGAACAAAATTACGGTAAATCACCATCCAATAAAGAAGAAAAAAATTTGGAACAACAGAGATCAAGATCATTGTACGTAAGAGAGTGAGAGAGGTGAGAACCATCATTGAAAAAGGGAGGAAGAAAGCAAAATATTAAAGGTACCACCCTAAGCAAGTGAGGTGGGTGTAAATGGAGGACTAACGAAGGAAGGAGAAGGAAGATATCACAAGAACCAGCGCACAGAAAAGATGGAGACATGAACGACCAAACAGGCGAGCCAGGAGATGGCAACCTCGAAGAGACCATCAAACCATGGCTCAGGAAAAGGCACGAGCCAAAGCAAGTGAGTATGATTCTATATTATAAATAGAGAAACTCCTATTATACATTCAATAATTTTTTAACAATAATTAGGGATGGTATCATATTTATATATTTAAAATATAATTATTATATTATAAAAATATTTATAAATATGTAAGACTGAATAGTTGATAGCCATACTGTAAATGTTTATTTGATTCTACCTCGATAAAATATCATATTCTGTCTCAATTATGCCCTAGGCTATCTCCTCCCTCTCTGACTCTGACTCGCTGCGTCTCAAAAAGTCTCAAAAAGTCTAAAAAAGCCTAAAAAATCCTAAAAAAATCTATCTACACTCTCCAAGTCACGTGAAAATAAAAATATAGCTGCATGGACAAAATTGTAGAGTTAAAATCAACATATATTACCTTATTGTTCTAATCGGTTCTTGTAGTTATTATAGCGAGTATTATGGTCTGAACCCCAATTCCACTGAAGATCATTTCGTCCCATATGCCCTGCTTTGGCATAGTTTATTTCCTAGCTTAGTTTATCGGGATAAATGAGAATCCTACTGTGTATGACTAACATCAGTACCTGGACACCAAGCTTGAAGACCTTGCATGAGGATCCAAGAGGAAGCCCAACAATGTAGTAGTAGAATATGTTGATGTACGCTACGTAGTCCTGCCATCCTCATCCAACCGCCACCCCTATCCCCACAAGAAAACGAATTTCTTAATTAAAATTTGGAGGGCAATGGAAAACTTGTTATGCATGGAAGAATAGATGAGTACCTGATAGAATCGGTTGGACACTGCTGAGGATGATGCTGATGCCCAAGAGGTACGATAGCTCCTCAATTTGGCTAACAACATCTGTAGCCGACGCTATTTTATCGTCTAAGATGAAGACGAGGGCACAAAATAAGATCACCATTATCATCGAATGCACGATTGATATTTTGTATGCAAATTTCGCTGCGCTTCCATTCCGGGCTCCACGCTCATTTGATACCCTAACCCTACTTAGAGGAAACAAGAAATTTTCAGGAACCCTTATTGCTGTTTCGAAACTTTTAGCCCAACTTATTGAGACAGGTGCATGTGTTGCAAAAGATGAATTAAGCTAACATGCAAATCAAATCAATGCTCTTAAAATAGAGTAGGCGAGCAATAAAGAAATACCCAGTTGCTACAAAGAATACTAGAAGATATATATATATTAAAACTAATAAATTATATATTAAAATAATAAAAATTCAATTATAAAATAAATAACACAAAAAATTCGGTTAATATATGTTAACTATTTCATTTTTCTTCAATTTTTTAAATATTAATATTAAGGTTTTTTAATATAAAATATAATTAAATTGACCTTATTTTATTTAATGCTAATAAAAAAACCCATATGGTATTTATTTTTTTCAAAAAATAAAGTGGTTGATTTTGATACTTCAATTACACATCTAAAACTAAGTACACATCTTAAAAACCTGTTAATTAAATATGGGTCAACCAGTCGGACAACATACGAAACATATAAAATAGTTGATACCTTATACAAGTACAATAATAAAATATATCTGAAAAAAATATATAACAAAAGTTTAAAATATATGTTATACTAATTACATACAAATTAAATAAATATATATAAAATATTTTTTATCATTAGAAAAAGAGAAATGTTGAGATTTTTCCATATTAGAAAAAAATTAGTATATGCTCTACTATTTCAATCTACTTTTTTTTTTTACATAATCGGATGGGTGTAATAATTGTAACTTTTTTTCTCTAAATAAAAATTTAAATTAATCTTTTTACCCTTCGGGCGTAATATTTTTGTGGTACTCAAATAATATTATTTTTTAAAAAAATATAGATTTTTTATGGAATGATTGATGTATTCAAACCAAATATAAAACTATTAAAAATCGATTGATTAGGTTAGTATTATTATCTCAAATAAAATTTGAGAGTAATATACATAATTAGTTAATTACTATAAAAAAAATATATAAAAAAAATTTTAAATATATTTTATTCCTATCTTAAAGTTGAAATCACATCTCCAAACATTGAAATCCATATAGCCACAATATATTATAAAAGTTTAGTTATACAAAAATAGGTAAAAAAAATGTTTATTTTATATTTTTTTTATATAAGAGAAGGTTGATACATAAATATATTTTATGTTTTATTTAATTGTTCTACCATATATTTATAGTTTACCTATATATAAAACATATAGTTATTGAATTAATTTAAATACTTTTATTTTCGAATTCTTGTAGTATGGATAATGAGACTTGTAATAAGTATATTTCTCTTATTTTAAGCATGTTTTTTGAAACCAAACTAAATGATATTATGGAAGTTTTAATATGTATAAGTTTGGGGCAACATCCCATTAAATTAGATCGACAATAATGGACATAATTGAGGTACTAACGAGACTCCTATGCGTACTGATATTGACCATTAATCTCATTTTCTTGTAGCTCATTGTTACCAGAAGCATTTTTCCACTAGAAGGAACATTACACACGGGCAAAACTAGTGTATTGCATTTTTCAATATTAAAAGTAATGCTACAATTATCATTTATAATTTAAATTTTTTGAATTCAATAAATACGATTCTATTAAAATATTTTGTATAGATTAAATTTAATTTTATATGAAATTTTAAATAAAATATCTAATTTATTCAAATTCAAATACAAATATCTCAATTTAAACTAACATTTTATATGTTAAAATGAATAAAAAAAATTAATTATAGTACAAATAGTAAAAAAAATGAATGTGAAATTGTAAATTGATTCGTTCGTACAAAAATATGTTAGCTATTTTATTTTATTTTCAAATTTTAGTCTTTAAAAAAGATACTATACATTTTAATATTTTAATATTATATATTTTTAATATAAATAATGATTAAATTAATTATATTTTGTTTACTACAAGATAAAAAACCTATAGAATATTTTTTTGGAGATTGAAAATGGTTAATTTTGATACTTTAACTACACATTTGGAGTAAAAAAAACAAAACATCCTAACAAGAAACCCTCTTAATTAAATACTAGCTATTTAATGTATAAGTATTTTTGAAATAATTTTAGTATAATTTTAAAATAACACAAATATAACATTTATTATTATTTGTTCAATATATAAAAATAAAAGATAAGGTTAAAACTTTTCTAGATCACAATAAATTGTAATGTTTGTTACGGATATCTATATCTAAATATATTTTAAATTTTATTTAATTTTATATATTAAATTTATAGTTAATATCTCTAATTATTTAGGAAATATCACATAATTTATTATATATAAAAAAAGAATAAAAATCAAACACACATTTAAACTAATAATTATATAATAAAATATAAAATAAATTATACAAAAATTAATTCTCACTTCACTGATTCCGTTAATATAATAAAAATATGTGAGGTTTTCAATTTATTTGAACTTTAGATATGTAAACACAATTCACTTGCAGGTAAAATATTTCTAAATTTTTTTTCTAAATAATAATTTAAATAAGTCGTATTGTCTTTGACGATAATATTTTTGTGTACTAAAATAACATTATTTTTATTTAAAATTATAAATTTTATATTATATTATTAACTAACATATTTAATTATTAAAATTTATTAGAGTATATTTAAATTGGATCTCTTTTAATTCAATTGATAGTAATATACATAATTTTACAATTATTATAAAATAAATATAGAACAAAAATTTTAAATATATATAACACATATGATAATATTAAAATAATGACATATAAATAATATATTACAAAAGTTTAGCTATATTAAGGTAGGTGAAAAAATTATTATATATTTTCTATGTATAATATAAGGTTGAGTGGTATAAATATATTTTAAGTTTTATTTAATTATTGTATCTTATATTTATGCCAAAATTCCATATAAATTGAAAGGGGAGAATTGAATCTACCATTTAATATATAATAAATTTTAAAATTTTTAATTTTAAAAAATTCGTTTATTTAAGTATTAAACCCGATTTAAAATATTACGTTTTAGTTCGGAATAATTTCATGTTCTTATTTTAAATGACAACATATATTTAAAATAATTAAAAATTAAATATATTTTTCTTATATATAAGACATAGTTATTAAATTAATATAAATATTTTTATTTTTATATTATTAAAGTATGGAAAATTAGTATTACAATAAGTCTATTTGTTTAATTTCAAGTATTTACTATAAAACCAAATTAAATAACATTAGGGTCAACTATATTTAGATGCATAAGCTTAATATAAATAAACTTTGCAAGGCTATATTATAAATATTTATATTAAATAAGATAAATAGTTATTTTAAGTACACTAATTTATTTATAGTACATATAATTATTTATTTTATATATAATAATTAAAGTATAAAAAATATAAATATTAATTTAAAATAATATATCAATAATTATAGTAAATAATATACTATAAATTAAATTTTATTTTAAATATATTATTTTAAATATTTTAAGTTAATATTTTAATTATTACTAAATTGAGTACAAATATATTATTATTATTCAAACGTACAGAAGATATATTAATAAAAATACATATATTGTTTTAATCACTCATGTGCAATAATTATTATAATAATTTCAACGCATCCAATATTGGTTCAAATGAGATTTATATAATCTAACCATTCAATACAAACTCATTTATTATTTATAATCTATTGAAATTACATGTGTTTTCACAAAGTACGTTTTTTTGATATTTTTAGATAAATTTAAAATACATATAATAAAAATATATGACAAAAACTTGAAATATATATTATAAGTATAAAAATTTTATAGCTATAATATAAATATGTATTAGATATATGTAAAATAACATAGGTAAGTTAATTAGTCCATAAAATTGTTAAAAAATACTTGTTATTGAATTAATGTATTTGTAATATTTTTTACTTTTTAATTTTCAATAATATGCATGCTATAAAAAGTTTGTTGAAAAAAAAATGTTTGTGTTTTGTATTTTCCATTTTATTAATTCTCAAATGGTTTGAGCAATCGCTCAATAGATTATTACTTCCACAACTAATTGCACAATTTTACATTTCTTTATACTAAAGTATTTTTTCATTAAACAGAATCTCTCTATCCAAGTTGTAGTATTCAAACTACTTCTCATATAAGCAAATCTCATATATAATAAAATAAATATACCATATATATATATATAATATAGTTATGTATATTATATTTATCTTCTAACAAATATTTTCGCGTAGAATTTGCACTGTTTATAAAGGAGGAAAATTACAATTAAAAGTTAAACTTTATTTTTGTTTTCTTTGCAATAGAAACGAGGATGTACTTATATATATCAATTTGAGATACATAGCGTGCATCCACTATTTAAAACAAAGTATGTTTGTTATAAAGGTTAAATATAATCAAATTTGATCATTTAGATCACATTGTCACTTTCTGCACTGTTTATAAAGGAGGAAAATCACACTTGAAAGTTAAAATGGACTTTTATTTTTGTTTTCTTTATGGTATGGACAGGGAAGCACTTATATCAATTTGAGATACATAGCTTGCATCCACTCTTTAAAACAAAGTTTGTTTGTTGTAAATGTCATATACCACTATATTTGACCATTCTGAGCACATTATCACTTACTCTATTCAAATCTTACTCATCTTTCAATTCCATATAATTTCTATACTTTCATCATTTTATTTGATTATATCTATCACATAATTTGTTTACAATCATAAATTATATAAAACTTAAATTTTTTTTATAAAGTTAAAAATTTTATATTATTTTTAATTTTTAATTAAATATACAATAATATTATATATATATATATATATATATTCACAATACTCTATCTAATATAATATTTTCTCACGCACCCTATCTAACTTAATATTATAAATTGGATGTATATATTTAGATCAAAACCATTGTACACTATATTAATAATTAGTATATAGTTGTTTTTATTCAAAATTATAAAATTTATACATATGTTACGGTTGAAATAATATACTTATTACATAAAATTAATATGACGCATACACATAATATATTACAAAAGTTTAGCATTAAATAAGATTCACTTTTAGCTTATTGGTATAAACAAAATTTATAAGGTTAGATTATAAATATTTATATTAAATAAGATAAATAGTCATTTTAAATATGCTTACTTATTTATAATAAATATAATTATTTATTTTATATATAATAATTAATATATAGTAAATATAAATATTAATTTTAAATAATATAACTATAATTATAATAATAATAATATATTATAAATTAAATTTTATTTTAAATATATTATTTTTTATATTTTAATTATTACTAAATTGAGTATCAATATACTGATATAATTCAAATGTACATAAGATATGATAATAAAAATACATATTTATTGTTTTAATCACTAATGTATAATAATTATCGTACGAACTTCAGTACATCCAATATTTATTTTAAATGGAATGTAAATAATTTACACATTCAATACAAATTCCTTTATTATATATAATATATTGAAATTCAATAGGTTTGACTGATTACATTCTTTTGATATTTTTAGATAAATCTAAAATATATATAATAAAAATATATAACAAAAACATAAAATATATATTATGCGTATAAATATTTTATAGGTGAACTCGTAGACAGGGAGCAAGATGCGGCAGCTTAGGAAAGGTCATAGAGTATGGAGCGATACGCTTGAAGATTGCGGGACCTAGGATCTGCAAGAGCTTCCTCTGGGTCTGTTCCTCCACCTCAACGGAACCCCCATCTGGTCTCTGGTTAGATCATAGGATGGGTCTGCCCTTACTCTTTTAAGGTTGAGGACTCGTCATCCCGAAAACATGGAGATGATAACAATCTAAAAAAGTGTACGAGTAATACTACTCTTTTTTTAATATTACCCATACGATATGGAAGTTAGACACAAACGAGGACATTATATAATATACGGAAGTTTTAATATATATAACTGATCGTATACTGTTCAATTGGAGAAGTAAGTGGCTACTTTTTCCTACTCCAATATTGGTGTTGGATACTCTTATAAGTGTAGGGCAGCCCATTAACTTTAATCGATAATAAAGAACATAATATAGGTAGTGTTTTATTGGGTACTACTATCCTTACTTCATATGTTTATTTTTCGACTAAAAGAAACATGACTCACAGACAAAATTAATGGATTATATTTTTTAATATTAATAAATAATGTTACAATCGTCATTTATAATTTAAAATTTATGAATTTAATAAATACAATTTTATTAAAATATTTAGTATAAATTAAATTTAATTCGATTTTAAAAATTAAATAAAATATTTATTTTATTCAAATACGAATAACTCAATTTAAACTAATAATTTATAGAACAAATAGTGCAAAAATTAATACGGGATTATAATTGATTGGGTAAATATGTGCAAAAATATATCAATTATTTTATTTTATTTTTATTATCTAAATGCGAGATTATTTTATTTTTCGTATTTAAAATATACTTTTCAATATTTTAATATTATAATTTTTTAAACATAAATAATAATAAAATTAATTATATTTTATTTACTACAAGTAAAAAAATTATAAAGTATTTGAATAAAAATGATTAATTTTGATAGTTCAACTACATATCGCAAAAGTAAAAAAATTATACATTCGAATAAGAAAACCTCTTAATTAAGTACTGGGTTATGGGTTAAGGAGACAGTACTTAATAATATAAGTATTTACTAAATATTTATAGTATAATCTTGAAATTACACAAATATAACATTTATTATTATCCGTTAATAAAAAGAAAAGGTTAAAACTTTTTAAGATATATCACACTAAATTGTAACTTTTGTTATATTTATATATATTTAAATGTATTTTAAATTTTATTTAATTTAATATCTTAAATTTATAGTTAACATCTTTAATTATTTAGAAAAAATCACATAATTTATTATATATAAAAAAGAACATAAATAGAACACACATTTAAACTAATAGTTATATAATAAAATAAATAAAAATAAAATATGAAATAAATTGTACAAAAATCAATACTACCTTAACTGATTCCAATAATATAATAAAAATTTGTCAGTTTTTTTAATTTTTTTTAACTTTAAATGTGTAAACACAATTGTACTTATGTGCAAAAAAATACTATATGCTCTATTATTTCAATATTTTTAACTTTTTTCTCTAAATAATAATTTAAATAGGTATGTTTTATCGACGGCAATATTTGTGTATAATCAAATAACATTATTTTTATTCAAAATTATAAATTTTGTTAATTGACATATTAAATTAATAAATCTATAGGAGTATATTAGGGTTCAATCTCTTTTAATTTATTTGATAGTAATATACATAATTTTGTAATTACTATAAAAAAAATATTGAACAAAAATTTTAAATATATTTTATACATATATTAAGATTGAAATAATATACTTATTAAATAAAATACGCACACAATATATTACAAAAGTTCTATCTCTATTAAGGTGAGTGAAAAAATGTTTGTTATATATTTTACATAATATTGATTGGCATAAATATATTTTAAATTTTATTTAATTATTTTATCTCTTATTTATAGTTGCCCTATATATAAATCATATTTATTAAATCAATTTAAATACATTCATTTTCATATTCTTGTAGTATAGAAAATTAGTATTATAATATCTTTATTTATCTCATTTCAAATATTTACTCTAAAATTATATTAAATGATTTGGTGAACTCTATTTAGGTGTATAAGCTCTAACAATATACACAACACTTCACATCTAAATGCTTGTACAAACAGACTTGAAATGTTAGATTATAAATATTTATATTAAATAAGATAAATAGTCATTTTAAGTAAACTCACTTATTTATAGTAAATATAATTATTTATTTTTATATATAATAATTAATATATAATAAATATAAATATTAATTTAAAATAATATAACAATAATTATAGGAAATAACATACTATAAATTAAATTTTATTTTATATACATTAGTTTTTATAATTTAATTATATATTTTAATTATTTATAAATTGAGTACAAATATACTGTTATAATTCAAATGTACAAAATATATGATGATAAAAATATAAATCTATTATTTTAGTTACTCATGTACAACAATTATGGTAGAACTCCAACCCATCCAATATTGGTTCAAATGGGATGTACATAATCTAACCCTTCAACACAAACTCCTTTATTATATATAATCAATTGAAATTTCATTGGTTTTACATAATAGGTTTTTTTTATATTTTTAGATAAATTTAAAATACATATAATAAAAATATATGAAAAAAGTGTTATGCGTATAAATATTTTATAGGTGTAATATACATATGAAATAATATATATAAGTTAATTGATCTGTAAAATTGTAAAAAAAAGTTTGTTTGTTGAAATTAATGTGTTTGTAATATTTTTTACTTGTTAGGATTTGGTCTGATAATCTGATAATGTGCATGCTATAAGAAGTTTGGTAAAAAAAAATATGTATTTTGCGTTTTCTTTTTTCTTAATCATAGTAATAGCTAAATAGATTATTACTTGTACACTAAATTTCATAATTTTACATTACTTTAAACGGAAGTATTTATTTCATTAAACATAATATTTGTATGCAAGTTGTATTATTCAAACTACTCATCGTACAAGCAAATTTCCTGTATAATAAAAAAATATATCATATATATAAATATAGTTATATATATTGCTTTTATCTTCTAACAAATACTTTAATGTACTTAATTGAGTATGTACCGTTTATAAAGGAGAGAAATCACACTAAAAAGTTAAATCAGCTTTTATTTTTTTTATTTTCAATAAGAACATGATAAACTTATATCATTTTGAGGTTAATAGGGTTTTTTAGAAATTTTTAGGGTTAATAGCATGCATCCATTCTTTAAAACATAGTTTGTATGTTATAAAGGTCAAATACCGCCAGTTTTTTGACAGAACACCTTGTAACTTCCTCCACCAAATTTTTCCTACTTTTAATTTCATACAATTTCTATAGTTTCATTATTATATTTGATTATATGTATCGCATAATTTGTTTACCATCACAAATTATATAAAATTAAATTTTATTTTTTTATAAAATTAAAAAATTTATATAATTTTTAATTTTTAATTAAATATACAATAAAATATAAATATATATTTATAATACTCTATCTAATATAATATTTTCTGATATAACACTCTATCTAAATTAATATAGTAAATTGGATATGTGTTCTAATTAAATATATAAAAAATATTTAGATCAAAACTATTACTACTATATTAATAATTATACTCATATTTAATATCATTATTAAATAATTTATCAGTATCAACTCCTCAATTTAAGAACATGTTCTTAAAGTGTTTATAACTAGAATTTCATAATTTCAATCGTTATCTATATATAATATAAATATATGTACATCTTGTAAGCTAGCACTGAAAAGGTAGCCGAAGTGGAGAGGGATCATCCAGCGGGCAGCCACCCCATAGAGTTCTGCCACATCATCAGGCTGGCCGAGCAGTTTTATGAGCGGGGGAGGTGAACATGTAGACAAGGAGCAAGATGCAGCATGATAGGAAGAGGACGATTCATGGAGTATGCAGCAATCCGCCTCAAGATTGCGGGACCTAGGATTTGCCAGAGCTTCTTCATCTTGACCAAAGAGGTTCTCCACCTCAACGGGATCTGCCCATCTGGTCTCTCTGACAAGATGAGGGTATGGGTCTGCCCTTCCTCAAGGTTGAGGATGCTCGTCTTCCCGAAAAGATGGAGATAATTACAAACTAAAAAAGTGTATTAATTTGTTTGAATATTGCCTTTGTCAAGTGAGAAACAAACAACCATATTGTACGAAAATTTCAATATGTATAATTGGACTTGTAGTCTTTATTACTACTAGATAAATATCTTAAATAGGTGTGTACTCATTTATTGGTGGCTTCGTTTTCCTACTCCAATATTGGTGTTGAGAACTACTACGAGTGTGATGCAACAACCCATTATCTTAGATCACAATAGGTATGGACTTATTGGGGACTATTATCTTATATTAACAATAAAGAATATAATTGAGGTATTATTGAGAGTTGTTGAGAATTGTATATAACAATTGTATCTATTTTACATGTGAGAGCGGGTATGGTTGAGAATAAAATCACACATTATATAAAATAAAGAAATGTTGTGGGTTTATAAGGTTTTAATGATATTATTACTTATAAGTTATGAAAAGTAGAAATGGGTTCGATCTTTTATCGGTTTATAATATCTTCTTTAATATGGTATTAGGGCCAATGAACTAGCACCCGTACCTAATCCGAGATTGGAAAGCAGGCTCATGGTTTACCTGAGTATGAATGGAGAAGGAAAAATACACAAATGCTAATGTTGGAGACCGAAATATACAATTGTTTAGGGCGGATATTGAGAATTACATGACAAGTGTACTTAGTTTACAACTTAATATTTTTTATTGAATAAATATGATTCTATTAAAATATTTAGTATAAATCAAATTTAATTTGATACAAAAAAATTAAATAAAATATTTAATTTATATATAATAAAAAGGTAATATTTTTATTATCTAATAGACATTTAATATACATTTTTATATCTAAAGGCTTTCGACTCCAGCCTAATCCGTGTGAAGGGACGAGGTCAGAAAACTCACTCCACTTCATTATGCAGCTGAACTAGAGAACATCGAGCTCCTCACGCAATTCCTCCGCCTTTGCCCATCCTCCATTGAAGACTTAACCTTCCGCTGCAAAACCGCAATGCACGTTGTCATCAAGAAAAAGAAAGTAGAAACCTGTAAGGTATTATTCGGATGGATGAGAAGAAAGAGCCAGGAAAATATACTGAATATGAAGGATGAAGATGGAAACACCGTCATGCATATTGCGGCCAGCACAAATCAAGAAGAGGTAACATCTCACGCCAATCGGCAGGCTATCTCTCTATGCTTCCTTTTTTTTCTTCTTTACAACAAAATTTTTGGCTATGTGTGGACTGAGGCCTTCATCATTCAATTTCCGAGCAAGAGAGGGCTTCAGATTGGCCACTTCCAAGGCCAAACGTGACTTACCTTCGGCCGCAGCAGTATGGAGAAGAGTGTGGCACATTGTCATCTTCTCCATGTCTTCTTGCGTTCGAGTGCTATACATATTATCTATTTCCTTCTGCTCTTGATCGTATTCATCGTTCTGCTATTCTTGATGATGGTTCTCATGTTCTCGATTGTTCTGCTACCCTTCATAGTTCTGCGGCGGTTCTTGATGATGGTTCTCATATTCTCAATTATTCTGCAGTTCTTGATGATGTCATGTTCTCGATTGTTCTGCTGTTCTTGATGATGGTTCTCATGTTCTCGATTGTTCTGCTGCCCTTCATGGTTCTGTAGTTGCATTGCTACAAACTCACTACCTTTTGTCAAAGTGGACTAAGAAGATCAGCATGAGTTTCAATATATACACCCTAAATTATTAAATAGTAATTTTTTTTTATATTTATTATATTAACATAATATTTAATTACATTATTTATATTACCTAATAAAAAAAGAAGAAAAAAGTAAAATTTTCATTAAGGTCTTCGAGTAGAGTTCTTTATACCTTCAAAGAGAAAGTGTGCCTAAATAGAAGGGATATACCAAGTAGGCACTTCCGAGATTCAAGGGTTGATAAAGGTAGAGGAAACCCTTGAAGTTTGTCCTTAAGTTTTAATAAGATATATATATATATATATATATATATATATAACTGTAAAGTTCTGATTACTTAAAATGTAAGTACACCAAATTGAACGATTGATGTTAATATAAATAACAGGGTCAAATTCACTTGGAGCATGCCCTAATTATTTGTTGCGTACCAAAATAATATTTTAAGTAATTTACTTATTTGAGTATAAAGAAGAATTTTATCGTATTATAATTTGTAATATTAAATTTATTTTTAAAATAAAATTAAGATGGACAAAAAAGTTACTCATTTCTATGATAATTGATGTAATTAGAAAATATTCTAACTAATGATGATTAAATAAACCTTCTCACAAATATTAAATCATTATTGTCCTAAGTAATACTAAAAAGGAACCAAGTTATCTATTATAAAGTTTTCAACATGTATCATTAAAAATTTTAATTTGGTTCAGCTTGCCTTAATACTTTTATTTAATGATGTTAATATAAATAAAAAAGTTTGAAGTCCACTTCCACCCATGCATTAATCATATGTCATAGACATTGTTGTTAGATTTGACCTTTTTGCTTTTCAAAGTAATTTTAGTAATATTCTAACTAATATAATTATTGGAAGATAAAACTACTCTCTTATTGCAAAGTTGTAATATTAAATTTATTTGTAAAATAAAATTAAAATTGAGACAGTACACAAATCATAAAGATGAAAAGCAAGGAAATTGAAGTAAACTAAACACTAAGTATTGTTCTTGTCACATTATTTAAGTGATATAATAAATGAGTTTATAAGATTAAGCAACTTCATTATTACCCACTATAATCACTATAATACTCACATTATTGCTCACTATTTCTCTTAACAAAATTTTCCCACTACGATAAAACCTTCAACATTTGTTATTATTAAAATCATATTAGTGCTTATTCTTGAAAAAAATATTTTTGAAAAATTATACAAATAATAATCAACAATATTATATATAATTCTTTATATACTATTATAGATTTATTTAATAGCTCAACATTTATATATAAAAATACAACATACATAATATATATATATATATATATCAATAAATAAATATAATAAATTAAAATCTCAACATAATTAAAAATAATAAATAAATATAAAACGTAAAACTTAATATATATAAATATTAATAAAAATATAATTATAATCGGAATAACTAATATAAAATATATAAAACATTAAATATAAACAAAAAAATAAATCTATATTATATTATATAAAAACTTTTAAAAATAAATATTTGTAGATGATAAATTATCTAAAAAAGGTGAATAAATTTATATATAAAAATAATTTAATTATTCATTATTAATTACTTGTGTCCAATAAAAATTTTAATTTAAAATTAATTTGATTTAACTTACATTACTAATTTTATTTAATAAGACTAATATACATAAAAGTTCAAGTAAAAATAAATTAATTTAGTACTATAATTTATAGTTGCCTTATTGGACATTCATGAGTATGTATGTGTGTATGTAATGATTAATGATGTTTGTTGTGATAATAATTGATTGAAACGTTCTCATTAATTATACGGTTTCAACATAAATAATATACTCACATGTATGTCTCATTGAAATTTATAATTAAAATTTATTTTTCTATAATAAGATATATTTTACTCATAATGATGATTAATTAGTGTGAAAATTTACTGTATTCTCCAAATTCTAATTGAATATAGAGTTGTTCTAACCTAAAGAGGGTAAGTAAGAATTAGAAATATATTTTTATTAAACATGACATTGAAATATAATATTGGGTTTCCCTACTTCCACCTTCTACTGGCACAGTGGTGACATAAGGGAAGAAATTTGTTTAATTTGAATGGAAACTATTACACAAACCTCATTCCCTTACTCCATGAGCTATGATGGAGTTTTTACATCAACTCTTTCTATTCCATAGCTTTCTTCCTACCAGTTTTGTCTAGTTAAAGTTTCATACTCTATTTTTCTATAAACAAAATGATAGATTGAATAAAAGGATGGAAAAAAATACGGATACCTTCCTCAAATATCCCTTCACTATGGATATTGGTACAAGAAAACTATCTTGCAATGGCTTGGCTTTGTAGTTTATCCTTTATTTTGCGAAGCCACAAGTTGTAATAATTATGTAAAAAATTGAATCACATGACATAGTGCTCACCATACACCTAAATCATTTATCCATTTAATTGAGTTTATTAATTTAGAGTCTATTACCTTGGTTTGGTCTTCCATCCTGACTTGGGGCCGACGAGAAAGCTTTAGAATAATCAACCTACATAATCAATCTACATATCATAACAAGGTTGTGTGAATAACATATATTATGTTATGCTATATTTAATAATAAGAGTTAGTGCTTATTTAAAATAGACATGTATCAGTTAAATTTAAAAAAAAAATAGGCAATTACACTGAAACTTGGTTATCTAATATTTTGGTTTTAATATTTAAAAATAAAAAAATAATGTTTAATAATTACACAAATATACTATTTTTACTTCTCTCTAAAAATATCCATCTAGCAATATATTAATAGTGTACTAGTCATGCCAAATGATGTAGTTAGAGAATGAAAATTAAATAAACTCTCACATAAATATTGAGTAGTAAAATTATCTTTCTCGTATAGAACATTCATTACTATATATGTCTATGTAATGATTAATAATGTTTTGGTGTCATAATAGTTGTTTGATACATTCTCCTTAGTTATATGATATAACTAGCCTTAATAGAAAAGAAAAATTAGGGAAGTCTAATTTTTACACAAACAATATACTTCCATATTATAAATTTTATATATATATAAAATTATAATGTTTATAGATAAAATAATTTATTTAATTACCTATGTGACATTAAAATTTATAATCAACATTTAATTTATTTTAATAATATTATTTTATTTAATTAATATAAATAAAAGTTTAAAATTCACTATCAACTTAGATTAATCATATGTAAAACAAATTACTAGGCGCACACTGACTAGGAGCTAACCTAGTAGGCGATCTGTTGACCAGCTGGGTCGTTGACCTGTTCGGTTGGACGATGTTCGGTAAGACAAAATAAAAAAATCGATCGGTTTATACCCGATTTGACCAGTGTTCTAGGATTTAAAATTTTTTAAATTTGTCTAAATTTATTTTCTATCTAATGGTTACTTCAATTTTCTAAATTGATATTTTTAAATAAACTAGAAAAAATGAATATTTGAATTGGTTCTTCACTGTTCAATCTAGTTCAATTTGGTTCATGTCCAATTCACCTTAAATTGGTCTCGTTTCCACTCCCAATTCTCTTTATATTTCCTTTCCATGGATTTTAGATCTTTATTGACCATTTGAGATTTTCACATATCCATTTTAACCATGTTTACTAATTTTGGATCACTTTGATCATCGATTTAACAAGTAAATTCAAGTCTTATAAGCATACTTTAAGACATTTTCTTCAAATGAGCAAAGAAAGGCATATCCTACAAGTGAACCATGTTATTACCAACCATTGTAACAAGTTAATTCATCAATCATAAAACTATAGCAATGGTGATGCGAACCCCACCAATATACTAACTACAACACCCTACACCAAATATGGGAAAGACCTCAAGACTTTCGCGATACAAGTAAAAAGAATAGAATATACCTTATTTGGATGAGAAACATGGTACATATAAATGTAGACACCACATCCAAATCCTCTAAGAAGAGCTCCTAGATAACCTTGGTGATAAGTCTAATTACTTGAATACTACAAGTAAAAATCTGATAATTTTAAAAGTTCTCTCAAAAGAAAAATAAGACATAAAATTCACAATATCACTGAAATTAAAGATCTATCTTTACAATGCTCTTAAGTTAGCCTTTTGTAGGAACTTATGAATAATAGCTATCCTATAAATAAGGAAATAAAATATTATGGTTGACATGCCAACCTCTAATTATTCACATAGAAAATATTGCTAATATATTTATTGTTCATTTATTTAGAGATGTCTAAGATAATAAATATTCTAAACTGAGCATATTATTTTAGACATATCTAGAAAATATATTATTTTATTATTCAATATTCTAGAAGATTTATTATATTAATAAATCTCCCATTCGAATTGTATCCTTCTTTTGGGGCTCTTATTTTACTCTTCTATTGGGCTTCTAGCTTGGCTTTCTACGATCACTCCAATCAGCCCATGCAATCATTCTTTAGTTATTTTAGTCCTTGACCTTGCAATTGGGCCTTATGAATTGGCATCACCCTTAGCTGGACTCACATCATTCTCCATCTCTTAAAAATGATTTGTCCTCAAATCTTTGATTTTCTCATCACCTACATCAAAGGGCATTAAATTAGTTACATTGAAAATTGTGCTAAGACCATACTCATCATGTAAACCCCATTCTTTCAAAATAAGGAACCATAAATTTTTGAAAGGAACCAAGGATCAAAGTGAACCGTGAAGTACCGATTCAAATATTCATTTTTTTTACGTGGTTTAAAAATACCAATTTGGAAAATTAAAGCCACCATCAGATAGAGAATGAATTTAGAAAATTTTAATTCTTAAAAAACTGGTCGAATTGAGCTTGAATTGACCGATTTTCAATTTCAAGTCACCAGACTAGATCGGATCGGACCGGTCAACGGTCCAACCAGCCAACGGACTAATGCCAGGTCAGTATAGATGTGACCAATCAATGCACAACACGTGGTGAAGCGTACCCAGTTAGCTGCTTAGTATGCGCTGACCAATCTAATTGTGACATGTGTACCTGGTCAACAGTCAAAGGAGGGAAATCTATGTTAGAGACAATCGACTAATATGAGAGTGACATATGTCCAAGGTCAACGATTAATGTCAAGGAAACCCTGTCAGCAAGGCTGACCAATGATGAGCTAACACATGGTAAGGATGTCGCATCTACATCTAACAAGGATGTTTGAGAATCGATAGACCAATTAGAGGTCAACATGTGGCCGTGCCACGTCGGATGACCTCATCCAATGAGAGGTTGACATGTGGTAGTAGCATTGTATGTCAGGTGGGAAACCTAACATATTTAAATCAACGAATTTGAGGATGCCATGTGTCACATTCAACTAGTGACCAAACACGATTAGCAGCAACATTGGAACGAGCTGTCAATGGGAGGCTACACATGTCTAGTCAACCGGTAAAAGGCTGACTAGGGTGCTGAGTAGGAAGTCGCGATAGCAAAGCCAACCAATCATAGTGCGCCATGTGGCAAGTCTGCACATGTGAAGCTCACATGCACAGAAGAGTGTTGTCTTTAACCTTTCATATGAAAGGATAAGGCTGGCAGGCTGGCTACGAGAATCCCAGTGAGCTGAAAAACCTTCCTTTTCTACCATAAATGAGTGAGATTGAGCTCGAGCGATTGATGAATGGATAGGCCTGTCAGTCCTTGAGCTCCCTATATAAAGAGCCTGTCACGCCCAAACTCAGTTTGGTCGGATCCCCGTCATCAACCTGACACTCTCCCGATTTATTAAAGGATTTCCCTTATTATAAACTGTAAAGAGTAAGGTGTCCTTTCAACCTGCACCTTTTCTTGTAATAACATAAATCAAAACTGCATAAGATTTGAAATTTATCATACCGATCTCATCGGCGTCTTATAGGATGGTCTTTAAGGGTAGGCTTTCTGGAATTTCCTGAAAGGGATATAAGGGAGGGGGTGAGTACGACCACTCAGTGAATAAGTTTTCAAAACTTTTAAGTTTTATGAAAAAGATTTGTATTGGAGTGTGTCAGACTCGTTTCTTTAAAAAATTCTTTCATTTCAAATTTTGGTTTTTACCACCATTTTCTTATTAATCACAGTGTGTCATCACCCAACACACATCCTTCATCATGAAGGTCAATAACACAATCGCAGGCCAGCTCGTGCACTGAACCCACTTGTGGCGTCAGAGTGACTTACCGGCCACCTAGATAGAAGCACGTCCACTTCTACCCTGGTATGATTTACTTATAACTGGTAAGTAGTTTTTTTCGCGTGATTTTCACATCACTCATCTAAGTTGTGATGTTTAAAATACCACTAAGTAGTGGGTTTTCATTTTGAGGTGCTTATCATCCCCAACCGGGTATGATATAAAATTCCCACTCACCTGTTAATGTAATGAATTCCACTCGACCGGTTCTTTGTATTCACACGAGCTTGTCCTTGCTGGCGTTCCTGGTACTTCATATTCCTACATGATATGAATATCTTTATTCATTATCTCTTGGCCTAATAGCCTTCATTCATTCCAAATCAATGAGAAAACCAAAGTTAATATTTATTTGCAATTAGGTCCCTAGAATTATTTTCATTTAAGTCCCTAATGCCGAATTTTCCTCAAATTGAGTCCCAAAAATTTTAAAATTTATCTTAGCACCTCAATTTATTTAAATTCACAAAAAGGGATTTAATTTCCCAAATTTCCAATTTGGTCCCCCCAACTTTTCCAAAATTACCATTTTGCCCTTACTTTACAATAATGGTAAGTTTCACTTCAAAATTCTAAAATTCCTTAATTGGCCCTCTAATATTCTTATCATACCCAATTGAACCTCAATTTTATAAAATTGCATCTTGGTCCTTCAAATTTTAGAAAATCCCCAATTTTCCTCAAATTTTCCACCAATTTCAACTACTTAACACAACCAAATTTAATTTCATCAAATTGATCAATTAAACACATCTAATTGTTAAAATTGAGATCCTACATCTTCATATGATTCAATAGCACTTTGAATCGCAAGTTTTGACGTTGTAACGAACTCAAACGGAGCTTCATCGAAAAATAGACTGTAGAGAGAGAAAGCTTCAATTACTCACTGTTGGGGGCGCGATGGTCGAGCTTTCGATCTGGGGAGATAGCTCTCATCCTGAGGTTCATCCTAGAATCAAGAATTGCATCAATTGATGCCGAATTGAGTTAGAATTTTATCATCGAAATTCTACCAGTTCTCTCTCTAGCACCGACCGAAAATTGCAGAGGGGAGCCAAATTGACTTACCTTTCAGTCCTAATTCGACTATGGGAGGGCTGTGGAGGTGTTGTGAGGGCTTGGTTTGGCTTGAGGAGGGCTCAAATTAGCCAATTTCAGCTCGGCCAAAATAGGGTAGCTTCGGTCCGTCGGAACTGCTTCACTGTTCCATCACGTCGATGCTTCTCCGGCGACCCTTGGAGCAAACGGAGACTATAGGCATGTAGCTGAGCTCTCCCCAGTTTTAAAGAACCTGACCTCACCTTGTTTGGCTCAGAAATGACCCTATATTGGAGCTCTAGTTTGAACTTCACTAGAAAACTAAGCAGCTGAGAGGTAGTGAGCTTTTCACTTGTGGAGAGGATGAATGGGGAGGTGGTCTTTATATAGGAAGCTCGAGGACTTCTTGGTCATCTGATTGCCGCCTTAATGGTGGTCATTCATTGCCTGAAACTCCCTCGCTGGAGACTTTTTAGCTTAACCGGCGCTGCACGATTTTCTGGCGAGTGAACAGTGCTGTCATCAAAAGGAAGAAGACAAGATTGTTCCGAACCGGGTTTGAAGCTTAAACTGGCAGGTTCACCCCCCATTCAACCGAATTTTTAAATCTAAAAATTTCTAAATTCATCTAAATTCATTTTCTACATAATGGTGGCCTCAAATCTCAAATTTTAATTTTTTAAGCCACCTAGAAAAATGAATTTAGAATTTGGTTCAATAGTGGTTCAAACCGGTTCACCTGAACTAGTTTGGTTTTCATTTCCAATTCATTCTCAACTCCATTTCCATGACTTTTGTGTCTCTTTGGGTCACTCGGGATCCTTAAATTTCCTGGTTTGCCCTTTCTCTATCAGTTCTAGTTCATGAACCGACTCGGTTCATAAACTAGTTCAATCTAGTTGGATCCGGTTCATCTAAACTAATACGATTTTTCTCTTCCAATTTGTCCTAAGGTTCTTTTCTATGGTTTTATGAACCCTTTGGATCATGCGAGAGTTGTAAATTTCCAAATTTCCCGTTCCCAAATGATTGGGTTTGTGAACCGGTTTGGTTTTCTTACTTTGTTTGACCGGTTTTTTCCCAGTTTTCCTTAACTAAAAAGGGCGGGGTTTATAGAACCCCTCCCCATTCATCTTCCTCATTCCTCAAAAACTCGATGAAGAAGAAGAAGTGCTCAGTTTCATGCTGAAGATCGAACCAGAACTCTGACTTAGGCACTTTTCTCCACATCTAAAGGCGAATTTGGGTTCCTTGGAATCATGAGGAAGTCAGCTACACAAATACAACCGCCATTCTGATCGAGGACCACTGGAGAAGCATTGGTGAGAACATGTAGTACTTGCACTTCTTGACAGTCTATAACCCGAACAAGTCGAGTTCAATTTGAGCCATCCCCGAATACATTATGACCAAACCAAGCTCTCCATACCTCCCCTAGAAGTGCCATGACCTTCCTTGAGCTAAATTGGTAAGTCCACTCTGCCGCCCTTCGCTCGAAAACACTATTTACAATGCGTTTAGCTAGAAATTTAAAATGAGAAATTTGCACTACTCAAGCAACCAATTTAGGTGTGGTTTGACCAGGGAGGATCTTGAGGGAGAGAGAAACTCGAAGGAAGCAAGAGCTCTGATCACCAGATCCACACCGGTAAGAAATCAAATTTATCTCTCTCTAGGTTGATTTTTCGGTGAAACTTCAATTAAGCACGTTTGAATCCATTTTAAATGTGCTAAACCTTGAAATGATTATGTAAACCTCGCCCTTTGGAGTTAAGGAAAAACTAGGAAAGAACCGATCAACCCTAGTGAGAAAAATTGAACCAGTTCAGAAACCCGATCATTAGAGAATAAGCAAATTGGAAAATTTACAACTCCCGAGTGACCCAAGGAGTCATACAAACCTTGGAAAGGGACTTTATGACAATTTGGGGAAGAAAAATAGACTGGTTCATGTGAATTAGATTGGACCGGTTTGAACCACTATTGAATCGGATGTAAATTCATTTTCCTAGGTGGCTTAAAAAAATTCAAATTGGAGAATTGAGGCAACCATTGGATAGAGAAAGAATTTAGAAATTTTTAATTTTGAAAAAACTCGGTCGAATCGGGATAGAACCAGTCGATTTAGGCGTTGAACACGGTTCGGAATAATCCAGTCCGGTTCGAACTAATGTTGTCTTCTTCCTTCAGATGATAGCATTGTTCACTTGACGGAAAATTGAATATTGTTGGTGAAGGATAAACATTTCCATTTAGTATGTTTCAGGCCACCAATATCTATCATTAATGTGCCAAATGAATGACCGAAGAGTCATTGAGCTCCCTATATAAAGAGCCTCACTCCATTCATCCTCCACCCACCAGAAAACCTCACTCTCTCTCAGCTACTCAGTTTTTCGATGAAGCTCAAACCAAAGCTCTGATATAGAGATTTTTCTAAGCCAAAGAAGGCATGGTCAGGTTCATTAGATTCGGAGAGAAGTCAGGTACACCACGGTAGTCTCCAATTGCTCCGAGGATCGTCGGAGAAGCACCGATGTGATCGAATAGTGAAGTAGTTTCGATGGACAAAAGCTGCCCTATTTTTGTCGAGATGAAATCAGCCAATTTGAGCCTTACTCAGGCTAAACCAAACTCTCCCAACACTCCCTCAGCCTTTATACGACCAAATTAGTGTGGAAAGGTAAGCCAATTTGGCTTCCCTTTGTAATTTCCAATCGGTCCTAGAGAGAGAACCAGCGAAACTTTACTGACCAAATTCTCCCTTAATTCGAAATGAATTGAGGTGATTCTTGATTCTAAGAGGAACCTCAGGACAAGAGTTATCCGCACAGATCAAAAGCTTGGACTGTCGCACCTCCGATAGTAAGCTTTCGAAGCTTTCCCTCTCTACGTCTAGTTTTCTGGCAAAGCTCCGTTTGAGCTCGTCCCAACGTCAATTCATGCAATTCAAAGTGCAATTGAATCATATAGATGTGTAGGAACTCAAATATAACTTCAATTTCAATAATTAACCTCAATTAATATGTCAATTTGACGAAATCAAATTTGGCTAGGTTTAAAGGGGGAAATTGAGGATTTCGAAAATTTGAGGGACTAAAGAGCAATTTTCCAAAATTGAGGGCCAATTGGCCATGGAAAAGATGTTGGAGGACCAATTGGTCAATTTTTAGGATTTTTGGGTAGAAATTTACCATTTTTGTAAAGTAGGGGCAAATGGTAATTTTTGAAAAGTTGGGGACCAAATTTGGAATTTGGAAAACTTGAACCACTTTTTGTGATTATGAATAAATTGAAGTTTCAAAGTAAATTTTAGAAGTTTCAGGACTCAATTTGGAGGGAAATTAGCATTAGGGAGCTAAAGTTAAAGAAAAAATAAATTTAGGGACCTAAATTCAATTAACTAAAAGTTTGGACATTTTATTTATTTATGATGAATAAAGGCTATTAGGCCAAAGGATAATGAACAAGAATGTTCATATCGTGTAGGAACATGAAGTACCAGGAATGCCAGAAAAGACAAGCTCGCGTGGAGGCAAAGAGCCGATTAAGAGGAATTCACTACATAATCAGGTGAGTGGAAAATTTTACATCATAACCGGTTGGGATGATAAATACCCCGAAATGAAAAACCACTACTAAGTGGCATTTTAACATTGCACCTGGATGGGGTGGTGTGAGAAAACACGTGGAAAAACTACTTATCGGTTGTAAATTGATCATACCCGGTTGGTATGATGAACTTCTAGGAAGAAAATAGAAAACCTGTTTATCGGTTATGAGCAGAGATGTCATCACACCCGGTTGGTGTGATGGACAGCAAAAAAGTTATTTTTGTCAGAAGTGCTCTCCCCTAACTCTGTGCCACTGCTTAAAGATTTTGGGAGACCTTCTTGACGGGAGCTTGAATAGCTCAGATAGGCCAGAGGCCTCGGTTTTTGAACTTGGGGGCTAGAATGGTCGATTTTGAATATCTCGTACAGTGGGCCTAAGGCCAGTTGGCACGGGTAGGAGCTCGTAAGCAAACATCATGTTAAGCCATGAAAACTTTAATTAATGATGTGATTTGGCTATGGTACCAAGACATGACTAAGATACTAGATGGATTGATGATAGTGTGACAAGACAGGTTGATGAACTAGTCAAGACAAACAATTGTAGGTCGAGTTGAGGGTCGTGGCCGTTGGACCAATGACACCAAAGATTAAATGGCTTATGAGGAAAATTATTGTTTTGTGCATGCACTGGATTTAGGACCATCAAGATGCCCAAGAGGGGTAGTGATGTGTCCTCGGGGCTATTGGACGATATGGTGGAGATAAGGGCAGTTTGTCGTGCCAATAGTTAGGGAAGCTTGACGTAGCATCATGCACATGAGACCAGAATGGGGTCGAGATGAGGTCTTTGTCCTCATACAAACATAGAGTTTCTTTTTGGGTTTGAGGGTCGAATGTTGTGTACATCCACTCATTCATAGGGTAGAAGTGGGCAGACTTCTATCTAGGTGGTCAGTAAATTCGCTTTGACGCCACAAGTGGGTGCACTGGATGGGTTGCCCTACGAATGTGTGTTCCCTTCATGATGATGGGCATGTGTTGGTTTCTAAACACACCGTTTGTGATTAATGATGAGTAAGGGTTTTGAAAACTGAGAAATTAATGAAGGATAAATTTTCAATGAAATAAGAAGTCTGACACACCCAATTCAAAAACTATTTTTTTTCAGAAAATTTTTAAATACCCATTCATTGAGTTGTAAAAACTCACCCACCATTTTTATCCCTTTTTAGGATTAGAGAATCACTAGGGATAACACCAGGATTTACCCCCCTGTTAGGTATGCTTAATCTCCTCTCAAACTTTTATTATTGTTGATTTATGTTATTCTAGGGAAGAAGGTTGAGATTACGCCTTGCTCCTCTTGAATCAAGGGAGCGACGGGTTGTTCACGGGGATCTGACCAAACCAGGTCGGGGCGTGACAACTTGAGTGGTATCATAGCTATTCCCTTGAAATATTATCAATACTATGCCCTGACATTAATAAAACTTGAACTATTGTGTAAGAAGGAGAATCCATAGGAAGTTTGCTGTGAAATCCAATCCTCCATCCATAACCCTGAAAAAGACACCTATTCCAAGGGAGGCAACTGTTCAACAGTTCTTAAAAGGCGAGAAAAGAGTACCCAAGGACATGGTAGAAGATTATCGTAAACTTGTGGGAGTCTTATTGGAACCAGAAGGCATCACATACCCTTCTCCATGGCAAGAGGAACTTGTACCTCCTCCTGCCCCACAACAACCAGAGAGGAATCTAACTCCCGACCTATGACCCCAAGAGATTAGGGGGTAGAAACTTTTTGTAATATGCCAAGTGTGGCAAGAAATACTTATTGAATGAATGAAATTCTAATTTCCTGATAAAATTTATGGGTCTACTTGATAACTTCAAGTAATAAGAAGTATACTAATAAATATCAAGTAAATGGTAGAAAATCCTAAATAGGAAAGGAATGAAAAGTTTGGAACAAGGGAAGTGAGCATCAAATAGCACTGATTAGTGAGAGTCTAAGGAGTTAGGGAAAGGCTTAAAGAATAAGAGTAAGGAAAACAAGTAGGAATATACTATTCCAAGGAAAACCAAAGGAATGGAAGCTGATTGGGAAGAAAGAAAGAAGGTTATGGGGAGCATTGAAGACATTAAGACAATTAAGACAGGACAAGGAGAAATGAGGAAGGAAAGAGATACGATAGCAAGAAAGCCCCATGAATAATACTAGTGTAAACACCGCACATTTGAGTTAAGGAAAACCTGGAAAAGAACCGGTTTACATTTGGGAATAAGCAATATCGAAATTTACAACTTTCGGGTGATCCAAAAGGTTTATTAAACATTGAAAAAGAAACGTAAGACAAATTAGAAAACAAAAATTAAATTAGTTCCAGTGAACTAGATTCCATAAGAATTTTAAAGTTAAGCGTGCTTACTTAAGAGTAGTGTGAGGGTGGGTGACCTCCTGGGAAGTATGATTTTTTATAACCCGAAATTTCGGTCAAAAATTTTTATGCACTTATCATAAATAGCTATAAATTAATATATATTTAATTATTAGAATTAATACCAATAATTTAATACCTAAATTAAATTATTGGAATTAATATAAATAATTAAATACCGAAATTAAATTATTGGAATTAATACCAAAATTAAATTATTGGAATTAATAATTAATATAAATAATTAAATACCAAAATTAAATTATTGGAATTAATACCAAAATTAAATTATTGGAATTAATACTGAAATTACCAATAATTTATGGCAATATTAATACTAGTAATAAATCTCACCCATTTAATACACGGGTTTTACAACTATATAAAGAGGTCATCCCCATTTCATTCTCCTCACACCTGAACACTTCTCTCTTTCTCACTACTGCTCCATTTCTCGGTAAAGCTCGAACTAGAGCTTCGACTTGAACAAAGGTCGGGCTCTTTAGAACTGTGGAGAAGACAACTATCTGATAGCAAACTTCAGTCAATACGAGAATCGTTGGAGAAGCACCGACGTGATAAAATAGTGAAGCAGCTCCGGCGGACCGAAGCTGCCCTATTTCGGCCAACCTGAAATCAGCCATTTCAAGCCCTGTTCAAGCCAATCCAAGCCCTCCCAACACTTCCTTAGCCTTTCCACGGCCGAATTAGGACCGAAAGGTAAGCCAATTCGGCTCCCCTTTATAATTTTCGATTGGTGCTAGAGAGAGAGTCGACCGAATTTCAATGACGAAATTCTAATCCAATTCCACATCAATTGATACGATTCTTGATTCTAGGATGAACCTCAGGATAAGTGCTATCTGTCCAGAGAGTAATCGAAGCTTTCTCTCTCTATAGTTCATTTTCCAGCGAAGCTCCGTTTGAGCTTGTCCGACATTAAAACTTGCGATTCACATTTCTGAAGAATCATATGAACATGTAAAAACTCAATTTCAACTTCAATTTCAACAATTAGAAAAGTTTGATGGGTCAATTTGATGAAATAAAATTCGGCTATGTTAAGAAGTTGGAATTGGGGGAAAATTGGGGATTTTCGAAATTTAAAGGACCAAAATGAAATTTTATGAAATTGAGGGTCAATTGGGCATGAAAATAATGTTAGAGGACCAATTGAGGAATTTTGAAATTTTTGGGGCAAAATTTACCATTTTTGTAAAGGAAGGACAAAATGGTAATTTTGGAAAAGTTGGAGGACCAAATTGGAAATTTGGGAAATTAAACCCCTTTTTGTGAAATGGAATAAATTGAGATCCTATGATAAATTTTAGAAGTTTCAGGACTCAATTTGAGGAAAAACCGGTATTTGGGACTTAAAGTTAAAGAGAAATAACTTTAGGGACCTAATTGCAAATAAATGAAAGTTTGACTTTCTCATTCATTTGGAATGAATGAAGGCGATTAGGCCGAAGGATAATGAACCAAGATGTTCATACCGTGTAGGAACGCGAAATACCGGGAACGCCAGCAAGGACAAGCTCGCGTGAATACAAAGAACTAGTCTAGTGGAATTCACGGCATTAACGGGTGAGTGGGTTTACTAACATCATACCCGGTTGGGATGATGAGCACAACTTAAAGATAAAAACCACTTACTGGTTGTGAGTGGAAATTTTATATCATACCCGGTAGGGGATGATAAGTACCTTGGTATAAAAATCCACTGTTTAGTGGTATTTTAATCATCACCACTTAGAGAAAGTGATGTGAAAATTATGTGAAAAAAACTACTTATTGGTTGTAAGTAGATCATACCCGGTTGGTATGATAAGACTTCCTCGAAAGAAGTTGAAAACCCGTTCATCGGTTATGAACGGAGATGTCCTTATACCGGTTGGTTTAATGGACAATGAAAACCTATTTTGTCGGAAGTATTCTCCCTTGACTGTGTGCCAATGCTTAAACTATTTGGGAGACCTTCTCGACGGGAGCTCGAATAGCTCTGATAGGCCAGGGGCCTCGATTTTGGAACTTGGGGGCTAAATGCCCGATTTTGAAAATCTCGTACAGTGGGCCCAAGGCCAGTTGGCACGAGCAGGAGCTCATAAACGAACATGATATTTGTGCCATAAAACTTAATAAGTGAATTGTTTGGCCATGGTACCAAGATAGGACCGACATGCTCAATCAACTAGCGGCAGTGCAATATGACAGGTCGACGGACTAGTCAAGACAAACAGCTGCGGGTTGAGTTGAGAGTCGGGGCTGTTGGACTAGTGGCACCACATATTACATGGCAATATAAGAAAACATTGTTTGTGCATGCACTGTGAGTACGGGATCATCAAGACGCCCATGAGGGGTAGTGATGCATCCTAAGGGCACTGGACGACCTGGTGGCTATAAGGGCAGTTCGTCGTTCCAGGTGTCTGTGCGAAATCTGGAGTAGCACCAAGCGCATGAGACCGGGGTGGGGATAGGATGAGGTCTCTGTCCTCATACGGACATGAAGAAGTGATTTCGGGATTATGGGTCGGATGTCACGTACATCCACTCATTCCCAGGGTAGAAGTGGTTGTACTTCTATCCGGGTGGCAGGAAAAGTCGCTCCGAAGCCACTAGCGGGTTCAGTAGTGATACTGACTTGCGAATGTGTGTAACCTTCATGATGAAGGATGTGTGTTGGGTGATGACACACCGGTAACTAAGAAATAATGGAAAAAAACCAAATTTTTAAATGAAGGGATTTTTTTGAAAAGAAAGGAGTCTGACACACTCCATATAAATGTTTTTCTTAAAAGTTAAAAGTAGACCTTTGAAAACCCATTCACTAAGTAGTCGTACTCACCCCCTCCCTTATATCCCTTTCAGAAAATCCCGGAAAGCCTACCTTGAGAGACCATCAACTAAAGGTATGTAAAGTTTAAAATTTCATGCAGTTTTGATTATGCTATTCCCGGAAATGGTGCATGTTTAAAGGACGTCTTACTCTTTACAGATTATAATAAGGGGAAACCCTTTAATAAACCGTGAGAGTGGCAGGTTGTTCACGGGGATCTGACCAAATCGGGTCGGGGCATGACAACTAGCTTGGAAAGAGTTAGGATAAAAATTCCCAAGAACTCCATGAAAATAAGGGGACCTGTTGAAAGCAAGGATAAGGAACAATAAGGGAGGAGTCCAGAGTGAATAAACCATATAAATATTCGTAAGTCTAGGAAGAAAATAAAAGAACTTCTAAGGAGCAATAGGGAGATTGAACGTAAGAATCCCAGAATGAAAGACCCCTAGAAGAATGATGAGAATGGGAAGTGGGATCGTGAAAGTAGAAAGTTCCAAGCTATGGTAATTAACAGAGGAAATATCACAAAATTAGAGCTGGAATAAGGACCTCATTTAAAAGGTATAAGTGGCTAAGTAAGTGCTTGGAGAGGTTAAGTGTGATCTACTTGCAAGAGAGTAGGAAAACCAAATAGAGATTTTAGACAGACCTAGTTTAAGGAAATAACCCATACAACCAAATCATCTAGGAGTATAAACTACGCTAAAGAAGGATTGGGGAGTACTAAGGACTACACCCTAAACAGGGCAAAGGGATAGATACTAAGGACAAGAAGATTCGAGGGATGGGCATTTCAAAATTATTAAACTAAGAGGAAAATATGGGTGAGGTAGATAACAAATGAACCCTTTTGAAAGTCACAATCCCAATAAAGAAGGAAGGGATGGAAAGGCGAAAACCTTTGGGAAATGAGGGCAGAGGAAAGACTTAAAGAGATTAATGGTTAAGTCCAGAGTAATGACCCAAAAGCTATGAAAAGGTTAAATAGGCATTCTCTAGGACGAACGAGAAATTTTGAAACAATGGGGATGTAACTCCATCTCAAAGGAATAGGTGAGTACTACAAGCAAGTGAGAATGAGATGAGATAGATGAGAAGTACTCGTAGGATCTCAAGGGTAAAAGTAAGCAGGAAAAGATGGCATCAAGGAATGTCATTTAAAGTTAGATATTTGTAGTGGTAAAACTAGAAGAGAATCATAAGAGAAAAGGAGTATGGGACTTACCAAGAAAGAAACCTGGGGAAAACATATATATTCCAATTAGGAAGTAAAGGGAACCAACAGAAATGAAATGAAGATAAGCTCCTCAAAGACAAGCTGTTGGAGATGAAAGGATCAAGTGCCAAGGAAAAGTAATCGTGAAAGTCCAAGGGGTATGTTAAACCCAAGTGACAGGCAAGTAGGAGGATAACATCAAAAAGATGTCCTACAAGTAAGAAAGAAACTAACCCGGAATAAAGAATCGTGAAATGATCATGAGTAATAAGAGTGGATTAAGAAAAATGAAAGTTCTTGAGAAAAGAACACTACTAGAAATGAGGAATGACATAAATTTCAGCATGTCAGTAAGTTGTCGGGAAACTAAAAAACTTGGAACCGGGAGGCTCAATAAAAAAGTTAGGAAATGACGAGTAAGTAAGGAAAACCCATAAGGTTATATAGGATATGACGCCAAAGGGTAAATGTATGATTGGATAATAGTAAAGCTAATCAAGAAATGATACCAGGCGAAAAGAGGGACAAAGTTATACTATCCCTAAAATGTAGAAAGGTTGAGAACAATCATTATGGAAGTGTTTAAAAATGTTAAAAGGGTCAAAGATGAGTTCTAGAGAATGTCGTGTTCTGAGGGACATGTAAGCCTAGCAATCCCGAGGAAATATGACTCAGGTAAGGAAGTGTCTGTGAGTTAAGCCAGACAAGGTTAGACATTTAAATTGTGGACGAAGTTGTAATAACCAACGAATGATGAAAGGATCAATAAAGGATGAAAAGGTGATAACACAGATACCTGTGGAAGCATGTACGTAGTGCTTGAACGGACATTGAGCTAAAGAGGTCAATAATAAGAGAGTAACTAGATACAGGAATGATTGGGCATTTTGGAACTCCTAATCCAGAATCTTAAGTAAAGAATCTCAGGATGGAGAAATTGTACTTTAAGGAACGAAGATTGTGAATTTATAGATATGACCTTAAACATTCCAGTAAGATAGGCTTAGCTAAAATAAGCTCCATGGAATGAAAAAGTGATGGGAAGGAAGAGAAAATATCATGTATGTTTTTATAAGGGATAAATGAAAATAATCGAAAAGGTTGAATGTATATGAACAATAGATTGACATCAAGGGGAGTTCCTTACAGTGAAAAGAACGTTAAATAAGTTTTGGGGACAAAACTCCTAAAAGGAGGGGAGAGTTATAAACCTTGCCCTTTGGAGTTAAGGAAAATTCCGAAAAGAACCTGTCAACCTGAGTGAGAAAAACTTTACTGGTTCACAAACTCGATCATTAGAGAATGGGCAAATTGGGAAATTTAGAACTCCCGAGTGACCCAAGGAGTCATAAAAACCTTGGAAAGGGACTTTAGGACAATTTGGGGGAAGAAAACTAGATTGGTTCAAGTGAACCGGATCCCAACTGGATTGAATTGGTTTTGACCAATTTGAACGACTATTGAACCGGATGCTAAATTCATTTTTCTAGGTGGCTTAAAAATTCAAATTAGAGAATTGAGGCCACATTGGATAGAGAATGAATTTAGAAATAATTAATTTTGTAAAAATCTATCTCATCGGGCTTGAACCGACCGGTTTAAGCGTTGAACCTAGTTCGGACCGGTATGGTTCGATTAAGAACAGTGTCGTCTTCTTCCTTTAGATGACAACACTATTCACTCGTCGAAAAATCGAACAGCGCTAGTGAAGAAGAAACATTTACGTTCAGTATATTTCATGCCATCAATGACTATCATTAAGGTACCAAATGGATGTTGAAGAGTCCCAAAGCTCCCTATATAAAGAGCCCCTCTCCATTCATCCTCCACACACCTAAAAACCTCACTCTCTCTCAGCTATTGAGTTTTCTGATGAAGCTCAAACTAGAGCTCCGACATAGGGATTTTTCTAAGCCAAAGAAGGCATGGTCAGGTTCATTAGATTCAGGGAGAAGTCAGCTACCCGACGGTAGTCTCTAATTGCTTCGAGGATTGATGGAGAAGTGCCGGTGTGATCAAACAATGAAGCAGCTCTGGCAGACTGAAGCTGCCCTGTTTCCGTCGAGCTAAAATCATCCGATTTGAGCCCTCCTCAGACTAAACCAAGCTCTCCCAACACTCCCTTAGCCTTCATATGATCGAATTAGAGAGGAAAGGTAAGCCAATTTGGCTCCCCTCTGTAATTTCTGATTGGTGCTAGAGAGAGAACCGATGAAACTTTACTGACTGAATTCTCCCTCAATTCAATATGAATTGATGTGATTCTTGATTCTAGGAGTAACCTTAGGACAAGAGCTATCTACCTAGATCGAAAGCTCGGACTGTTGCACCCCTGCACCCCCGACGGTAAGCTTTCAAAGCTTTCCCTCTCTACATCTAGTTTTCTGGCGTAGCTCCATTTGAGTTCGTCCCATCATGAATTCATGTGATTTAAAGTGCAATTGAATCGTATGGATGTGTAGGAACTCAAATCTAACTTCAATTTCAATAATTAACCTCAATTAATCGGTCAATTTGATGAAATCAAATTCCTCTAGTTTGAAAGAGGAAAATTGGGGGAAAAGTTTGGGGAAATTGGGGATTTCAAAAATTCGTGGGACTAAAGTGCAATTTCCCAAAATTGAGGGCCAATTGGCCATGGAAAAGATGTTGGAGGACCCATTGGTCAATTTTTAGGAATTTGGGGTGAAATCATTTTATAAAGTAGGGGCAAAATGGTAATTTTTGAAAAGTTGGGTATCAATTTGGGAATTTGGGAAACTTGAACCCCTTTTTGTGATTATGAATAAATTGAGGTACCAAAGTAAAATTTAGAATTTTTGGGACTTAATTTGGGGGAAATTTGGCATTAGGGACCTAATGTTAAAGAAAAAGAATTTATGGACCTAAATGCAATTAACTAAATGTTTGGACATTTTATTCATTCGTGATTAAAGAAAGCTATTAGGCCAAAGGATAATGAACAAGGATGTTCATATCGTGTAAGAACACGGAGTACTAGGAGCGCTAGCAAAGACAAGATCATGTGGAGGCAAAGACCCGTTAAGAGGTATTCACTTCATAATCAGGTGAGTGAGAATTTTCACATCATACTCGGTTGGGATGATGAGTACCCTGGAATGAAAAATCACTACTAAGTGGTATTTTAACATCACACCTAGATGGTGTGAAAAAACACACGAAAAAACTACTTACCAGTTGTAAGTAGATCATACCTGTTTGGTATGATAAACTTCCTAAAAGGAAGTAGAAAACCTGCTTATCGGTTATGAGCGAAGATGTCCTCCCACCCGGTTGGTGTGATGTACAGCTGAAAAGTTATTTTTGTTAGAAGTACTCTCCCCTGATTGTGTGCTACTTCTTAAACATTTTGGGAGACCTTCTTGATGGGGGCTCGAATAGCTCAGATAGATTGAAGGCCTCGATTTTGGAACTTGGGGCTATAATGCCCTATTTTGAAAATCTCATACAGTAAGCCTAAGGCCAGTTGACATGAATAGGAGCTTGTAAACAAACATGATGTTAAGCCATGAAAACTTTAATGAATGATGTGATTTGGCAATGGTACCAAGACATGACTAACATACTTGATGGACTGACGGTAGTGTGACAGGACAGGTCGACGAACTAGTCGAGACAAACAATTGTAGGTCGAGTTGAGGGTCGTGGCCATTGGACCAATGACACCAAAGATTGAATGGCTTATGAGAAAAATTATTGTTTTGTGCATGCACTGAGGTTTGGGACCTTCAAGATGCCCAAGAGGGTAGTGATGCATCCTAGAGGCTACTGGATGACATTGTGGAGATAAGGGCAGTTTGTCATACTAGTAGTCAGGGAAGCTCAACGTAGGTTCATGCGCATGAGACCGGGGTAGGGTCAAGATGAGGTCTCTGTCCTCATATGGACACGAAGTTTCTTTTCGAGTTTGAGGGTCGGATGTCGCATACATCCACTCATTTCTAGGGTGGAAGTGAACGGTCTTCTATCTAGGTGACAGGTAAAGTTGCTTCGACCTCACAAGTGGGTGTAGTGGACGGGTTGCCCTGCGAATGTGTGATCCCGTCATGATGAAGGGCGTGTGTTGGTTGCTATACACACCGTTTGTGGTTAATGATTAGTAGGGATTTTGAAAACTGAGAAATTAAGTAAGGATAAATTTTCAAAGAAATAAGGAGTCTGACACACTTTAATTCAAAAACTATTTTATTGGAAATTATTTTAAATACCCATTCATTGAGTTGTAGAAACTCACCCACCCTTTTTATCGCTTTTCAGGATTAGAGGATAACTAGGGTTAATCTCCTCTTAAGCTTGCATTAATATTGATTTATGTTATTCCAAGGAACATGGTTGAGATTATGCTTGGCTCGTCTTGAATTAAAGAATGGGGAAACCCCACTTGAACTAAGGGAGCGACAGGTTGTTCATGGGCATTAGACCAAACTGGGTCAGGGCGTGACAAATTAGATCATGAAAGGGGTCAATTGAATGAAATAAAGTTTCAGGGGTCAAATTGTAATTTTTGGAAAATTGGTCAATTTGTGGATTTACGAAAAATCAAGTTTCGAATTACAATTTAAGGAAAATTGAGATGTTTTTTATGAAATTAACTCTCAATTGAGGGTCAATTGGAAATTTGGATGAAATTGAACACCAATTTGCAATTTTTGGAAAATTGGGGACCAATTGGTAATTTTGGAAAATTTAAGGACAGTTATGCAAATACATGTAAATAAGAGGTCCTTTATGCCAAACTCATCTCATGAGAATGCTTGAACCCTGTATGAACTAGTTGTGCAAGTAATTGTGCAGAGAAGCACACTCGCTATCGAAATCTAGCTGAGACGAACACGTCATAGTACTTGGTGAGTGGGATTTTCCATCATTATACCCAACCAGAGTGATGAGTACCGTTTTAAGTTTTGAAAATTATTTTATAGGAATGTTCTCCCTTGAATGCATGAAACTACATAAAAGTTTTATTAAATGTTTCTGAAGAGAGCTAGGGAAGGCTTCAATAGGTCGAATGCCTTAATTTTGAAACTTATAAGGCCCAAGGCCAAGTTTTGGAATATTCGTGAAGTGGGACCAAGGGCAATGGGCACGGGCTGAAGCCCATAGACAAATAAGAATATGAGCCATGAAACTTTTTCATAACCGATTAATTGTGTGAATCACCACCATGCCAAAGTCGGTCCATCAAACTCGATGGGTTAGTAAACATTGAGCCGAATCCAAGTTGTCGAACCTTTTGGGCTAGTAGTTTTGCAGACGAAGCTGAGTTGTCGGGCTTGTTAGGCCAGTCACACCAAAGATGATGGATATAATTCCTAAACTATTGTTTGTGCATGCTATGAGTTCAGAACCATCGAGTCTCCCAGTATATGGTAGTCTTATTTCCAAGTGTAGCTTGATGTCCCAAGGAGTCTAAGGGAAGCATGCTTCCAGTATGTCGAGAAGCTCTAGGAGCTTCATGCGCACTAAGGACGAGGTTGAAGGGGGATAGGTTTCATCCTACTTTGTGGCCATGGAGTACTATTCAGGGCTAAGGGTCGAACAATTGATGTCCACTCAGACTTAGGATGAAAGTCATGGACATCTATTAGGGTGGACGATAAAGACGCTTCGATCCATAAGTGGATGCAGTTGGCATACTACATATACGAATGTATGAACCATTTTTGTTAAAGGGCGTGTGATTGAATTCTAAACAAATCCCGAGCAAGGGAAAGAGTTGAAATGTTTTCTTTCAAGTGGAAGTTCAACTCACGAACTTGGGAACAAGAAAGATACTATGAATTCTTTTGAAACTCACCCCAATACCTACACATTGAGTTGTAAAAACTCACTCCCTCCCTTCAGCCCTTTTCATGAGAGAAGACGACCCTTTAGGGAATCCTTATGCCAAGCCTATAAATCTAGGTAAGTTATTATTGTTATTTGTTTTCTATAATGTTATTCCAGGGAACAATGATAAAAAGGTACACCTAACTCCTCGCGGTTTTGGAAGTGGTGACTCTACCTAGACCAAAGGGAGTGGCGGGTTGCTCACAGGGTTCCGACCAAACCGGGTCAGGGCATGACAAATTGAGTGGTATTAGAGCCATGTTCACTCAAATTCATTATGAAGACTATATAACTTAAACTAAATGAAAAATACCTAACCCTCCACAAGTGACCCCACCAGGACTATGTTCCAAACAAAAAAAGTTATATGAAAAGTTTACACAGGTGTTCGAGAGACCCAACTTAACCTCCGAAGCTAATACCAACTCCCACTCAGGACCTGAGGAAGTACAATTCCACTCCACCTCCATCCCTACACCTCCTCTAATTGACATTCCCAAATACCTCAAGACATTTCGTCAATTGTGTGTAAGTCCTTTCAAGGAGAGAAGAACGCTAGGGCAGCCATGGACTGGATAGCCGGTATTAAGAAATTCACGAGAATTGTAAGGACACCTTTCGAGGAGATGGTAACCGTGGCCAAATTTTTCTTGGAGGCCATCGCCAAAACGTGGTAGGATAACATAAGGAATCTATCCACCACCATCATACCCACATGGGAGCAATTTAAAGAGAGGTATTAAGAGGAATACTTAGCCCCCCATCTGATCAACGAGAAGAAGCAAAAATTATTTCGGCTCCGACAAGGATCCAATACCATCCTGGAATACGAGACTAGGTTTAATGAGTTAAGACCTTTTGCTAAGATATGGTCAGACCAGTAGATATTTGCCAACTGTTCATGGATGGTCTCAACATGGACGTTTGAGACCAGATGGGAGTACTGAGATGCCTCATAGATTTGGCTGCCATCATCAGCATGTCCAATAAATTTGTGTGTATAGTACATATGAGACGTTGCCGGGCAGAACAGACTGGTTGGAAGGAGGAAAGGGGACAGAGCAGTCAGGGAAGTTGGAAGGAGCAAGGCGGGCTGAGGTGGGGAACAAGGATGGGGTTCCTTAGGAGAAGAGAAGACTTCTAGGCCCAAAGGGAGGCAAATACAACCCCACAAAGGAGGAGCCCTACTGCCCCAAGTGCTAGAAAAATCATGAGGGGGCATGCCAAACATGTTTTGGATGTGGTCATCTTGGGCACTTTGCAAGGAGTTACCTAACCCTACGGGGCAATACTCAACAAAATACCCTCCAACCACATCAGGGGAACCCTAGGGCACCAAACAAAGGATGAGACATAGTCATTACGTTGAGGGTACCAACCAGAGTATACAACCTTATGTAGGAAGAAGACGGAAAGGTTCATAGTACCATAGATGGTACTTCCTAAACCCTCCCTAGTAAAATATAGCCAAAATTTATTTTATTCGTTATTATTATAATAAACAATAAGTTCAATTCCATAAATAAGTCTTGTTATTTGTCGTAACTAAGATACGTGCAATTGTATGGAAGGGAAGTCTATGCCCTCTTTGACCTAGGGGCTAAAAGATCTTTTGTTAAAGAAAGTTAGGTTCCAAGCCTTCCTCAAGAACTTACTTCCCTTGAATCAAGCCTCAACATCCTCACCCTATTAGAAGAAGGACTAAATCGAGACAAGTATTTACAACTATGCGAAGTTAAGATTAACGGGGTGAATTGGGAAGTGGACATAATCCCATTAACTCTAAATGAAGTAGGGATAATATTGGGGATGGACTGGCTGAGTGCTTACCAAGCCAGGTTAGAATGTGGGAAGAAAGTGATAACTTTCCACACCCCATGGACGGCAGGAGTAAGGTTCGAAGGGGACAAAAGGAAGGACCGAGTACATCTGGTGTCACATATAAAGGCTCAGAGTATGATGTGAAATGGATGCAAATCATTCCTTTCAATGATCACCAAAGTGAGCTTAGAAAAGAAGGGGCTAGAAGGTATTCCGATAGTGAAGCACTACCAAGACGTATTCCCTAAAGAGCTACCCGTGTTGCCTCCGAACTGTTAAATGGAGTTCACCATAGAAGTGATACATGGGACACATCCCATATCCCAAGCCCCCTATCGTATGGCTCCTGCATAGCTAAAGGAATTGAAGGAACAAATAGATGAGTTGTTGGAGAATTGTTTTATATGCCCTAGTAAGTCTATGTGGGGTGCACCAGTCTTATTTGTAAAGAAGAAGGATGGGAGTATGAGATTATGCATATACTATCGGAAGTTAAACAAAGTGATCATTAAAAATAAGTATCCCCTCCCACGGATTGGTGACCTATTTAATTAGTTAAGAGGAGCGGCCTACTTCTCGAAGATAGATCTCCAGTCAGGATACCACCAACTAAGGATCCGAGAAAGTTATGTACAAAAGACCAAATTCCAGTCACAATACGAGCACTACGAGTTTAGAGTAATTCCCTTTGGATTAACAAATGCCACTGCAGCCTTCATGAAATTAATGAACCGGGTGTTCCAACCTCATTTGGACAAGTTCATGATAGTATTCATAGATGATATTCTCATATACTCACTAACCAAGGAGGAACACGATAGACAACTGGCCATCACCCTAGAGGAGAATCAACTCTATGCCAAGTTCTCCAAGTGTGAATTCTAGCTACAAGAGGTGGGTTTCTTAGGGCATACTGTGTAAACCTTGCTCTTTGGAGTTAAGGAAAACTGGGAAAGAACCGATCAAATCGAGTAAGAAAAAATGAACCGGTTCACAAACCCGATTATTGAGGAACGGGCAAATTGGAGAAATTACAACTTCCATGTGACCCAAAAAGATTCATAAACCTTAGAAAAGAACTTTAAAACCAATTGGAAGAGAAAAACCAAACCAGTTTGGGTGAACCAGATCCGAACAGGTTTATGAACCGAGCAGGTTTATGAATCGGAGCCGATAGAGAGAGGGCAAACTGGGAAAATTATGGATCCCAAGTGACCTAAAGAGTCACATAAGTCATGAAAAAGGACTTATGGATGAATTGGAGATGAAAATAAAACTGGTTCAGGCGAACCAGATCCGAACCGGATTGAACCGATTTGGACCAATTAGAACCACTATTAAACCAGATGCTAAATTCATTTTTCTAGGTGACTTAAAAAAATTTAGAAAATGATATTTGAGACCACCATTGGATAGAAAATGAATTTAGAAATTTTTAGATATGAAAAATTCGGTCGAATCTGGGATGAACTGGCCAGTTTAAGCTATGAACCCGGTTCGGACCAGTCCAGTCGGGTTCAGAATAGTGTCGTCCTTTTCCTTCAGATGATAGCACTGTTCACTAGCCGAAAAATCGAAGTAGCACCAGTGAAGAGGAAACGTTTCCATTCAGTATGTTTTAGGCCATCAATGACTTTCATAAAGGTTCCAAATGGATGGCCAACGAGTCCTCGAGCTCCCTATATAATGATGCGAACCTCGCCAATATGTTGACGACACCCTACACCAAATATGGCAATGATCCCAAGACTTTCACGACGCAAGTGCAAAAAGATGGAATGAAGTAATAAACTTAGATAGAGCAGAATAAGAATGAGATATAAGATAGAATTGTGTGCCCTCTTTTTTTCTTTTGCCTTTTTTTTTTCACGAATTTTTTTTGCTCTTTTTTTTAGCACGAACTTTTTTTGCTCTTTTTTTAGCACGAAATTTTTTTGCACAAAATTTTTTGGTTTTTTTCTCTTTTTTTTAACCTACTAAAGTGAAAATAGATAGAAGAATATGATAATTTTTTTATAGAGAATAGAAATAGGTAGAGAAGATAAAAAAAAGAACTAGATAAAAAAAATGGTATGGAACTTACCGTGCAACCGTGTGCTCTGATACCAACTGATGCGAACCTCGCAACTCTCCCTCACATGTTTCTCTCAAACACTCATGTTTCACACTCAAATGGCTTTTTCTTATAGATTTAAAGCACTCTTGCCTTTTTCCACTCATATGTCTTCTTTCAATTTGAATTGAACTTTAAAAATAAATCGTTTTTACGAAGCAGTTCAACTTGAGGAACAATCAAGACAAATCAATAAAGGTTTTCAAAAAGTAATTACAAAGAATTTAAGTGAGAGGTATGAATAGACTTAGAAATAAGAATAAAATTTAAATAGAGAAGAAAGAAATGAAGTAAAAGACTTTGATAGAGCAGAATAAGAATGAAATATAAGATAGAATTGTGTGCCACTTTTTTTTCTTTTGCCTTTTTTCACAAAAATTTTTTTTCCCTTTTTTTTAGCACGAACTTTTTATGCTTTCTTTTTTTTTTGGCACGAATTTTTTTTGGCTTTTTTTTCTCTTTTTTTTAACCTACTGAAAAGAAGATAGATAGAAGAATATGATAATTTTTTTATGGAGAATAGAAATAGGTAGAGATGATAAAAAAAGAATTAGATAAAAAAATGGTATGGAACTTGCCGTGCAACCGTGTGCTCTGATACCAACTGATGCGAACCTTGCCAATATGCTATTGACACCCTACAGCAAATATGGCAACGATCCCAAGACTTTCACGACACAAGTGCGAAAAGATGGAATATACCTTGTTTATGTGGGAAACAAGGTATGGGATATGTAGATGTCACATCCAAATCCTCTAAGAAGAAATCTTAGAAAACCTCGGGTGATAAGTCTTGATTGCTTGAACGCCACAGGTAAAAACCTGATAAGTTCAAAAGCTCTTTCAAGATGGAAAGAAGACAAAACCTCACAAGATATAAATTCCAAAGTGTGTCTCTCCAATGCTGTGGAGTATGCCTTTTATAGGCTCAGAAAACAACGGAATGACCCACATAATGAGGAAAAATCTATTATGGTTATAAGCTAACCTTATCTAATCTAACTACCTAATATTATCCTAAGAGATTTATTATATTTATAAATCTCTCCTTATTAATTAAATCTGGACCTTCTTTTGGGCTTATCTTGGGCTCTTCATTTGGGCTTCTATTTGAATGGTCAGCAATCTCTTTAATCAGCCCATATAAAGCTTCTTTGAATCTTTTAGCCCTTGACCTTGTGATTGGGCCCTCTTGCAGTCTCAAATGATTATTCATCTCATTTGGTGACGAACTGTTCAACTCCATTGCAGGTTTGGTTGATTGTACTTGTGAATTCGTAGTCTCTTTAGTCGGATTCACATCATATAAAGAGCCCCTCTCCATTCATCCTCTCCACACCTGAAAACCCCACTCTCTATTAGCTACTTAGTTTTCTGGTGAAGCTCAAAATAGAGCTTCAATATAGGTTCTTTTCTAAACTAAAGAAGGTATGGTCGGGTTCCTTAGAACCGGGGAGAATTCAACTACACGGTGGTAGTATCCATTCGCTCCAAGGATCAACGGAGAAGCGCTGATGTGATCGAACAGTGAAGCAGCTCAGGCGGACCAAAGCTGCCCTATTTCGGCCAAGCTGAAATTGGACAATTCAAGCCCTCCTTAGGCCAAACCAAGCTCTCATAACACCTCCTCATCCCTCTTACGGCTGAATTAGAACTGAAAGGTAAGCCAATTCGGCTGCCCTCTATAATTTGCAACCGGTGCTAGAGAGAGAACCGATGAAATTTCGATGATAGAATTCTCACCCAATTTGGCATCAATTGATGTAATTTTTTATCCTAGGAGAAACCTCCTCAGGAGCAGAGCTATCTCTCTAGATTGAAAGCAGTGTCTTAAGAAGTTGAAATTTGGGAAAATTGGGGATTTAAAAAATCTAAGGGACCAAAATATAATTTTATAAAATTGAGGGTCAATTGGGCATGATAAGAGTGTTAGGGGACCAATTGAGGAAATTTTAGAATTTTTGGGGTAAAACTTACCATTTTTGTAAAGGAAGGGCAAAAAGGTAATTTTGGAAAAATTGGGTCCTTTTTATGAAATTAAATAAATTGAGGTCCCGAGGGGAATTTTAAGAGTTTTGGGACTCAATTTGGAGAAAAACCGACAATTGGGGCCTAAAGTAAAGGAAAATTAACTTTAGGGACCAAATTGCAAATATTTGAAAAGTTGAATAGTTTTGTCATTCATAATGAACCCCTTTTTATGAAATTGAATAAATTGAGGTCCAGAGGGGAATTTTAAAAGTTTTGGGACTCAATTTGGGGAAAAGCTGACAATTGGGGCCTAAAGTAAAGGAAAATTAACTTTAGGGACCAAATTGCAAATATTTGAAAAGTTGAATAGTTTAGTCATTCATAATGAATGAAGGTTATCAAGCCAAATGATAATGAAAAAAAAAGTTCATTTCATGTAGGAACACGAGATATCGGGAATGCCAGCTGAGATTAAGCTCGCAAGGGACGAAAACCGACTTAGAGGAAATACATAGAACGATCAGGTAAGAGAGATTTTTATGTCATACCTGGTTGGGATGATAAGCACCTCAGAAATGAAAACCCACTGCTAAGTAGTATTTTAAACATCACATTTGAGAGGAGGGATATGAAAATCACACAGAAAAACTACTTACTGGTGTAAGGAGATCATACTCGGTTGGTATGATAAAACTTTATCGAAGGAAGTAGAAAACTAGTACATCGGTTATGAGTGGAGATGTCCTCATACTCGGTTGGTATGATGGACAGTTGAAAGGTATTTTATCGGAAGTGCTCTCCCTTGACTGTGAGTCACTACTTAAACATTTTAGAAGACCTTCTTGATAGGAGCTCGAATAGCTCCATTAGGATAGAGGCCTCCGTTTTGGAACTTGGGGGTTAATATGCCCAATTTTAAAAATCTTGAACAATGAGCCCTAGGCCAGTTGGCATGAGTAGGAGCTCATAATCAATCCTGATTTATATGCCATGAAAACTTAAGTAAATAAATTGTTTGGCCATGGTACCGAGACAAGACTGGCATACTCAATCAACTAGCGGCAGTGCGACTTGATAGGTCTTCGGACTAGTCAAGACAAATAGCTACAGGTCGAGTTGAAGGTCAGGGCTGTTGGACCAGTGGCACCACATATTATATGGCATTTTGTAAAAAATGTTGATTGTGCTTGCACTGTGTTTACAGGACCTTCATGACACCCAAGAGGGGTAGCGATGCATCCTAGGGCTCTGGATGACCTAGTGGATATAAGGGAAGTTTATCGTACCAAAAGTCTTATGAGGCTTGGAGTAGCTTCAAGCGCATGAGACCGGGGTGGGGACAGGATGAGGTCTCTGTCCTCATATGGACACGGAAATTTGTTATGGGATTGAGGGTCAGATGTCGCGAACATCCACTCATTCTTAGGGTAGAAGTGTACATGCTTCTATTTGTGGATGGGCTAGCCTGCGATTGTGTGTTTTACCTTCATGATGAAGGATGTGTGTTGGGTGATCACACACTATGGTAATAAGAATTGATTTTGAAAACTGCGATTTGGAAATGAGAAAAATTGAAAGAATGAAGGAGTTTAGCACACTCCAACTTGAAAACTATTTTTTATCGAAACTTCATTTTTTTAAAATACCCATTCACTGAGTTGTAGAAACTCACCACTTTTTTTTCCCTTTTCAAGAATTATGGAAAATGACTAGGGATAACACCAAGCCTTACCCTCTATCATGTATGCTTAAATTCTCTTAAGCTTGCATTTTATTTGAGATATGTCTTTCCAGGGAACAAGGTTGAATGTACGCATGGCTCTACTTGAGTTAAAGAAGGAAGAAACTCCTCTTGAACCAAGAGAGCGGCGAGTTGATCACGGGGATCCAACCAAATCGAGTCGGGCCGTGACAAGTAGAGTGGTATTAGAGCCTAGTTCCCTTGAAACATTATCAATATTATGCCATGACATTAATCGAACTATAAACTATCATGTAGGAAGGAGAGTCCCTAGGAAATTCGCTGTGAAATCCAGTCCTCCACCTATAACCCTGAAAAAGAAACCCAACCCAAGGGAGGAAGTCGTAAAAAGGTTTTTAAAGGGCAAGAGACGAGTACCCAAGGACATGGTGGAAGACCGACGGAAATAGGTAGGAGCCTTATTGGAACCGAAAGGTATCATATACCCTACTCCCAGACAAGAGGAACCAGTATCACCTCCCAAAAGTCCAACCCCTCCTCCTCCAGTCCCACAACAATCGGAGGGGAATCCAACCAAGAAGGAGGCTTGTGATAATTATTAGGATGAGTATTCCACCTTCATGAAGGTCCACCAAATACCTCCACCTACTCAACTTGGCCTCAATCCTTCTCAATGGGTGAAGTGGACCTATGAGTGTGAAGTTGAGGTACTAAGGCAGTACAGATTGGATGCCATACATGAAATTCGTCGTATTAGAGAACACGAATGGACCCCAACCATTTCCTCAGAGCGTTCTAATCAAGAGTCTCACAACCATTCTAGGGTCAATTCTAGTTCTATAACCCCAAGGGATTTGGGGGTAGAAAATTCCTGTAATAAGCCAAGTATGGCAAGAAAATATTTCTTGAATGAATGAAATTAAAGTTTTGTTAAAGCTTATGAGTTCCTTAATAAATTCAAAACAAAAGGGTACGATAATAAAAATTTAAATAAAAGGTAGGAAATCACCTAAGGAAGAAAAGACGGTTATTATAGTTAATCTTAACCCTTAAAACTTACCCTTGGTAATACGATAAGAAAGAATCCATCTAAAGGAGATCTTAAGAAAAGGAAAAAGAAGTTGGAACAAAAGGGAAGCAATCATAAAGAATACATATTCATGAAGAGTCCAAGGAGTTAAAGATAAGCTCAAAGAATGAAGAGTAAGAAAAAATGAGGAGTAAAACATTCCAAAGGGAACCATAAGAATATAAGATGACCGAGAAGAAAAAGAAATAAGTATAGAGACCACCAAGGAAAGATGGGAAGAAAGTAGAATAACAGGTAGGCCTAGGTGTAACAACTACTTATAAAGAACTAAGATACAGTTACTTAGGGACTCCAAAAGATAGGGAGACTTGTGGAAGGCAAAAGTATGGACCAAAGGAGGAAGAAAAGCAGGAGTAGATGAATCATACAAGAACCTTAAGTTTTGGTGAAATTTTAAAAAGAGAAAATTTCTAAAGAACGGTAGGGTGGTTGAACAAAAGAATCCCATAATGGAAGACAGCAGAAGGGGGATGGAAATAGGAAGTTGGATTGAGGAAGGAGAAAGCTCTATGTCAAGACAATCAATTGAGGGAAGGTTGCAAAACTGAACCTGGAATGAGGTCCTCAGTAAGAAGTACGAGTGGCTAAGTGAGTGTGTTAGGAGGTTAAGTGTGATCTATTGCTAGAAGACCTAGAAACCCAAATAGAAACTTTAGACGGATCCGATTTAAGGAAATAACTTATATGGACCAAATCATTCGGAGGAGTAAACGAAGTCTAATAAGAGATGAGGAGTAGTAAAAGAATACACCCTAACCAAGACAATTAGGGGAATACCAAGGACACGAAGATACGAAAGGTTTGGACACAATAAGGATGAGAGGTCCACCTCAAAGGAATAAACAAATGCTGGAGCAAGTGGGAATGAAGCAAGATAAAAGAAAGGTACTCATGGATCTAGAGAGTAAAAGTAAGCTGGTGAAGATATCGACAAAAGACATTCCAAAATTTAACGATTTCAATGGTAGAACTAGAAGGAGATCCTGAGAGAGAGGGAATGGGAAGCTCACCAGAGAAAGGAATCTTGGGAAAACATGGGTGTATCAATGAAGAGGAAATGGAACCAATGGAATAAGAAAAAGAATAAGCTCATCAAAAACAAGATGCTGGAGACGAAAGGATCAAGTACAAGGGTAAGGATATAGTAAAGATCCAAGGGATAAGTCAAACCTAAGTAATGTGTAAGTAGGAGGACTTCATCAAAAGATGCCATATGAGTAAGAAAGAAACCAACTCAGAATGAATAATAGTAAGAGGATCTTTGATGAGAGTAAGAATGGATTTGGAAAGAGAAGAGATATTAAAGAGGAAGGACGCTAGTGGGAATGAAGAATGAAGTATGGTTTCAAGAGTTTTAAATATGTCAGTTAGTACTAGGAAGTTCAAGGATTTGAAGGTGGAATGACCAAATAAGGAAGTTTGGAAAATACAAGTAAGGAAACCAATTCAACTATAGGGACGTGAAGTCAAAGACATCACGAGTGCAGTAAGGGGCAGGTAAACCCCATTGACTCAAGGAAATATGACTTAGGCTAGGAAAGTCTATGAGTAAGGCATAAAAAATCAAGCATAAAAGTGATAACCAAAGGATGAAGAAGGGATCCATGTAGGATAAAAAGGTGATAAATGCCAAAACATGTGGAAGAAAAGTAACCGGAACTCATAGTTCTAAAATCATAGGTGAAAGATGCTTGGAATGGGAAATGGTGCCTTGGGGAGGAAGGATATAACTAGAAGAGATGATCTTAGATCTTCTAGGAAGATATTCTAGGGTACATTAAGTTCCATGGAATGAGGAAAGGATGAGGAGGAGGTAAGAATCATAGGTATGTGGTGTAAGGGATGAACGAAAATAACCGAAAAGGTTGTAAGATGATAAAATAGAAAAAAGTTTACATATCAATAAAAAGTTTAAAGTCAATATGCAAAAAATGTGGAATAAGAATTGGGGACAAAACTCCTAAAAGGAGGGGAGAGTTATAAACCCTACACTTTGGAGTTAAGGAAAACCGGGAAAGAACCGGTCAAATTAAGTGAGAAAAATCAAACCGGTTCACAAACCCAATTATTGAGGAAGGGGCAAATTGGAGAAATTACAACTCCCATGTGACCCAAAAAGATTCATAAACCTTGGAAAAGAACTTTAGAACCAATTGGAAGGAAAAACTAGACCAGTTCGGGGGAATCGGATCCGAACCGAATTGAACCAATTTATGAATCGAAACCGATAGAGAGAGGGCAAACCAGGGAAATTATGGATCCCAAGTGAAAAAGGACTTATTGATGAATTGGAGATGAAAATAAAACTGGTTTAGGTTAACTAGATCCAAATCGGATTGAACAGGTTTGGACTGGTTTGAACCACTATTGAACCAGATCTTAAATTTATTTTTCTAGGTGGCTTAAAAAATTTTAATTTGGGAGTTGAGACGACCATTATATAGAAAATGAATTTAGAAATTTTTAGATTTGAATAATTCGGTCGAATCAGGGGTGAACCGGCCGATTTAATCTTTGAACCCGGTTCGGACTGGTCTGGTCCAGTTCGGAATAGTGTTGTCTTCTTCCTAAAGATGACAACACTGTTCACTCACCGAAAATTTGAAGCAGCACTGCCGAAGGGGAAACATTTCTATTCAGTACATTTTAGGCCATCAATGACTGTGATATTGGTGCCAAACGGACGACCAACAAGTCCCCAAGCTCCTTATATAAAGAGCCCCTCTCCATTCATCTTCTCCACACCTAAAAACATCACTCTCTCTTAGATGTTTAGTTTTCTGGTGAAGCTTGAACTAGAGCTCTAATATAGGTTTTTTTCTGAACTAAATAAGGCGTGGTCAGGTTCCTTAGAACTGGGGAGAAGTTAGCTACATGGTGGTAGTATCCATTCGCTCCAAGGGTCGCTCGAGAAGCACCGGTGTGATCGAACAGGGAAGCAGCTCCGGTGGACCGAAGCTACCCTTTTTCAACTAAGCTGAAATTGGCTAATTCGAGTCTTTCTCAGGCCAAACCAAGCTCTTCCAATAACTCCTCAGCCCTCCTACAGCCAAATTAGAATTGAAAGGTAAGCCAATTCGGCTCCCCTCTATAATTTTCGGCTGATTCTATAGAGAAAATCGATAGAATTTTTATGATAGAATTCTTACCCAATTCAGCATCTATTGCTGCAATTCTTGATTCTAGGAAGAACCTCAGGAGTAGTGCTATATGCTCAGATTGAAAGTTCAGATCGCCGCACCTCTGACGGTGATCATTTGAAGCTTTCTCTCTCTATGTTCTATTTTCCGGCGAAGCTCTATTTTAGCTCGTTCTGGTGTTAAAACTTACGATTCAAAGTGCAATTGAATTGTATGAAGATGTAGAAACTCTAATTTAACTTTAATTTCAACAATTAAAAGTGTTTGATTGGTCAATTTGATGAAATCAAATTCGACCGTGTTAAGAAGTTGAAATTGTGGGGAAAATTGGGGATTTTGAAAATTCAAGGAACCAAATGTAATTTTATAAAATTGAGGGTCAATTGGGAATGATAAGAGTGTTAGGGGATCAATTGAACAAATTTTAGAATTTTTGGGGTAAAACTTACCATTTTTTAATAGAAGGTCAAAATGGTAATTTTGAAAAAATTGGGGACCAAATTGGGAATTTGGGAACGTGAACCCGTTTTTATGAAATTGAATAAATTAAGGTTCCAAGGGGAATTTTAAAAGTTTCGGGATTCAATTTGGAAAAAAATCGACAATTGGGGCCTAAAATGAAAAATAACTTTAGGGACAAAATTGTGAATATTTGAAAAGTTGAATATTTTAGTCATTTATAATGAATGAAGGTTATAAAGCCAAATGATAATGAAAAAAAATGTTCATTTCATGTAGGAACACGAGATATCGAGAACACCAATTGAGATTAAGCTTGAAAGGGACGAAAACTGACTTAGAGGAAATGCATTGCATGATTGGGTGAGTGGGATTTTTATATCATACACGGTTGGGATACACCTCAGAAATAAAAACACACTACTAAGTGGTATTATTTTAAACATCACATCTGAGAGGAGTGATGTGAAAATCACACGAAAAAACTACTTACTGGTGTAAGTAGATCATACCCAGTTGGTATGATGAAACTTACTTGAAGGAAGTGGAAAACTTGTTCATCAGTTATGAGCGGAGATGTCTTCATACTCGGTTGGTATGATGGACAGTAGAAAGGTATTTTGTTGGAAGTGCACTCCTCTGACTATGTGCCACTACTTAAACATTTTGGGAGACCTTCTTGATGGGAGCTTGAATAGCTCCATTTGGGCGGAGCCCTTGGTTTTGGAACTTGGGGGTTAATATGCCTAATTTTGAAAATCTCGAACAGTAGACCCTAGGCCAATTGGCACAAATAGGAGCTCATAAATAAACCTGCTTTATATGCCATGAAAACATAAGTAAATGAATTGTTTGGTCATGGTACCAAGACAGGATCGACATACTCTGTCAACTAGCGGTAGTGCGACATGATAGGTCTCTGAACTAGTCAAGACAAACAGCTACAGGTCGAGTTGAGGGTCGGGGCCATTGGACCCGTGGCACCACGGATTATATGGCATTAAGTGAAAAATATTGATTGTGCATGCACTGTGTTTACGGGACCTTCACGACGCCAAAGTGGGGTAGTGATGCGTCCCAGGGCTCTGGATGACCTTGTGAATTAGGGCAGTTTGTCGTACCAGAAGTTGTTCAATGCTCGGAGTAGCTTCAAGCGCATGAGACCGGGGTGGGGACAGGATGAGGTCTTTGTCCTCATACGGACATGGAGATTTGTTACGGGATTGAGGGTCGGATGTTGTGAACATCCACTCATTCTCAGGGTAGAAGTGGACATGCTTCTATATTGGTGGCCAGTAAAGTTGCTCCGACACCACAAGTGGGTTCTATGGATGGGCTAGCCTGTGATTGTGTGTTTTACCTTCATGATGAAGGATGTGTGTTGGGTGATGACACACTCTGGAGATAAGAATTGATTTTGAAGACCAAGATTTGGAAATGAGAAAAATTGAAAGAATTAAGGAGTCTGGCACACTCCAACTTGAAAACTATTTTTGTAGAAACTTCCTTTTTTTTTTAAATATCCATTAACTGAGTTGTAGAAACTCACCCCTCCTTTTATCCCTTTTCAGTAATTAGGGAAAATGACTTGGGATAACACCAAGCCTTACCCTTTATTAGGTATGATTAAATTCTCTTAAGCTTTCATTTTATTTGTTATATGTCTTTCCAGGGAACAAGGTTGAATGTACGCCTGACTCCACTTGAGTTAAATAAGGAGGAAACTCCTCTTGAACCAATAGAGCAGTAGATTGTTCACGAGGATCCAACCAAACTGGGTCTGGACGTGACATATTGTGTCCAAGGAAAGGGTTAAGGTGGACTTAGTGAAAGGTGAAACAATATCCAACTGGAAGGCACCTACCAACCAAACAAATATATGGAGCTTTTTGGGACTCGTCAGGTATTATTGAAAGCTTGTTGAAGCTTTTTCAAAGATTGTAGTCCCCTTAACTCACATCACAAGAAATGGAGTAGAGTACAAGTGGTATAATGCATGTGAGAAGTCCTTCCGAGAGCTCAAGTCTTGTCTAACAATGACTCCTATACTAGCCTTACCAAACCAGAATGCGAGAGAGTACACCATCTATAGTGACGCATCAGGATAGGTACTCAAGTGTGTACTAATGCAACAAGGGAAAGTCATTGTGTACACCTCGCTACAGTTAAAGGTGCATGAGGGGAATTATGCCACACACAATTTAGAAATGGAATCAATAGTGTTCGCCCTAAAAATCTGGCGACACTACTTGTATGTGGTCAAGTGTATAATATACACTGATCACAAGATTTTGAAATACTTCCTAACCCAAAAGGAGCACAATCTCATGCATAGGAGATGGCTGGAGCTAGTAAAGGACTATGACCTAGTGATAGAATACCACCCCAGCAAGGCTAATGTGGTGACGTACGTGCTCAGCCGCAAATATCAGACTGAGGTTGTCCAAATAAAGGCGAACTACTTGCCCTTGATAAAATAATTGGGGGAGTTGAAGGTGAACCTCTAATTGGATGGAGAAAAGAGGTTTTTAATGGCCAATATAGTTGTAAGACATAGCTTAGTGGAACAAATATGGGTTCACTAGAAACGGGACAAAGAACTCCAGCCACACCTGGACCGAACCACAGAAGAAATGATCCATGACTTTGTCATTCGGAGTGATGGACTATTGACCTTCAAGAAAAGAGTCTGTGTCTCTAATGAAAGTGAGTTGAGGAGATTGATATTGGAGGAAGCACACGACTTAGTGAATGCCTTGCATCCCTGTAGTACAAAGATGTACCGCACCCTCAAACAAGGATACTAGTGGAAGGGGATGAAGAGGGACATCGCGGAGTACGTGGCCTGATGCTTATCTTGCCAACAGATCAAGGTAGAACATAAAAAACCCTTCGAATTGCTGCAGCCCCTACTAATTCACAAAAGTAAGTGGGAACACATCACCATGGACTTTGTGATTGGGTTGTTGGTGACAAGAAAGGGATGGGACGCGATATGGGTCATTGTGGACTGATTAACTAAGTATGCCCATTTCCTACCAATAAGGGTAACCGACTCCGTGGAATGACTAGCCACTTTATATGTAGGAGAGATTGTAAGACTCCATGGGGTACCAATGATCATAGTATCAAATCGAGACTTGAGGTTCACCTCCAAGTTTTTTCCCAACCTACAAGATGCCTTGGGAACCAAACTCTATATGAGTACCACATTCCATCCTCAAACGGATGGCCAGTTTGAGTGGAACATCCAATCCTTGGAAGATATGCTCTAGGCATGCGTTTTGACGATGAAAAAAAGGTTGGGAGTACTATCTCTATCCCATGGAGTTCAATTTTAACAATAGTTACAAATCCAGCATATAGATGGCACCATTTGAGGTCCTCTACGAGTGACCATGGTGCACACCCATATTATGGGAAGAAGTAGGGGAAAGGAAGCCCGATAAGATTAAGCTTATAGAGGATGCAATAGAGAAAATCTAAACCATAAGGAGTCAGCTTATGGTGGCCCAGGTTAGGCAAAAGAGTTATGTCGATCACCGGAGAAGGGACCAGAGTTCGAAGTAGGAGATAAGGTGTTTCTCAAGGTATCCACATGGAGAGGGATACTCAGGTTTTAATAGCGAGGGAAGTTGAAGCCCAGGTATATTGGTCCCTATACAATAATTTAGAGTGTAGGACTGATGGCATACAAGTTCGAGCCGCCTCCGGATCTACAAAGGATACACGACGTATTCCATATGTTGGTACTACAAAAATATGAGCTCGACCCCTGTCATGTATTGGATCAGCCACCACCCAAGTTAGAAGAAAACCTAATCTACGAGGTACAACCAATATAAATCCTCGACACACGAGAGAACAACCTGAGGAACAAGAGAATCCCCGTGGTTAAGGTTCATTGGCGAAACGACCAAGTAGAAGAGTATACATGGGAGACAGAGAATGAGATGAGGAATATGCACCCTCAATTGATCAATATGTAAAAGTTTTGGGGACAAAACTCCTAAAAAGGTGGGGAGAGTTGTAAACACCGTTCTTTTAGAATAAGGAACTACAAATTTTTGAAAGGAGGATCTAAGTGAACCAGGATGGGCAAAGAAGAACTAAAATAGGAATTTGAAAAATTACAAGAAGCTAATAAATCACAAAAAAAATCATGGAGAATAACCATGAAGTGGATTGGATGTGAAAATTGGACCAGTTTAGGGTGAACCAAACTTGATCCGAATTGAACTTTCAAAGACTGGTCCAAATATTCATTTTTCAAGGTGGCTTAAAAATGTCATTTTGGAGAATTGAAATCAACATCAGATAGAGAATGAATTTAGATAAATTTAGAAATTTTTAATTTTTGAAAAACTAATCAAATCGGGCTTGAACCGGCCGATTTTCTATTTCGAATCACTAGACCTGGTCGAACAGGACCGATCAGTGGTCTAGCTGGTCAATGGACTGTTGCCAGGTTAACGTCCAATCAGCAAGCATGACCGATCAGTGTGAGACACGTGGCAAAGCGCGCATAGTCAGCTAGCACGTGGAAGCGTTGGCCAATCAGAGCGTGACACGTGTCCTTGGTCAACCGTCAAATGAGGGAAATCCCCTTCAGCGATGACCGACCAAAAGGAGAGTGACATGTGTCCCCGGTCAACAATCAGATTCAGTGAAGCTTCGTCAGCAAGACTGACCAATGAGGAGATGACACATGGCAAGGATATCACTTCAGTATTAGGCAAGGATGTCAAAGAAATGACCGACCAATCAAAGGTTGACACGTGGTCGTGCCACGTCAGATGACCTCAGCCTATTAGAGGCTGACAGGTGGTAGTAGCACTATGCATCAAGTGGAAAACCTGACATATTTAAATCAACCAATCTGAGGATGCCAAGTGTTATGGTCAACAGCCATGTTAGAACAAGCAACCAATGGGAGGCCGCCATGTGTCAAGTCAATGGGTCAAAGGCTGACTATGCTATTGAGTAGAAAGTCGCATCAGCAAAGTCAACCAATCATGGAGCACCATGTTGCAAGTCCACACGTGCAAAGCTTGCACAAGCAGAACAAGATCATCTTCAACCTTTCATTTGAGAGGATAAGGCTGACAGGCTGGCTGCCAGAATCCCAGTGACCAAAAAACCCTTCCGTTACCACCATAAATGAGCGAGATTGAGGTCGGGCAATTGATGAACGACTAGTCCTATTAGTCTCCAAGCTTCCTATATAAAGAGAGCCTTCCAATTCATCTTCCTCATCCCTCAAACACTCGAAGAAGAACAAGTGCTTAGTTTCCCGACGAAGCTCGAACTAGAGCTACGACTTAGGCACTTTTCTCCACCTTCAAAGGCAAATTCAGGTTCCCTTGAATCCAGCGGAAGTCAGCCACACTAATGCAACCTCCATTCAGCTCGAGGACCATCGGAGAAGTGCTAATAAGCTCACACAATACTTGCGCTCCGTGGCAATCTATAACCTGAATTGGTTGAGCACAATTCAAGCCATCCCTGAGCCAATTCTGACCAAACCAAGCTCCATATACCACACTTGGAAGTGCCTTGGCATACCTCGAGTTCAATTAGTAAGTCCCATTTGCCACCCTTTGTTGGAAAACACTATTCACATTGCATTTTGCTAGAAATTTAAATTGTGAAATTTACATTGCTCTTACTACCAATTGAGGCACAATTTGATCTAGGAAGTATACCCAGGGAGAGAGCAACTCAAAGGAAGCAAGAGCTCTAATCATCGGATCCTCACCGGTAAAAAATTGAAGCATTCTCTCTCTAGGCTGATTTTTTTATGAAGCTTCATTCAAGCTCATTGTTAAGCCATTTTATCAACGTGCTAAAGCTTGAAATGATGAGGTAGGCATAGGGGAGATGAATCAGATCATGAAAGGAGTTCATTACCCGAGTTTAAGGGGTCAATTGAATGAAATAATATTTTAGTGGTCAAATTGCAATTTTTGGAAAAATTGGGCCATTTGGGGATTTTCTAAAAATCAAGGGTAGAATTACAATTTAAGGAAAATTAAGAAGTTTTTATGAAATAACTCTTAATTGAGGGCGAATTGGAAATTTGGATAAAATTGAGTGCCAATTAGCAATTTTTAGAAAAATTGGGGACCAATTGGTAATTTTGTAAAAATTTAAGGACTGCCTTGGCAAACCAAGCTCCATATACCACACTTGGAAGTGCCTTGGCATACCTCGAGTTCAATTAGTAAGTCCCATCTACCACCCTTTGTTGGAAAACAATATTCACATTACATTTTGCTAGAAATTTAAATTGTGAAATTTACATTGCTCTTACTACCAATTGAGGGACAATTTGATCTAGGAAGTATACCTAGGGATAGAGCAACTCGAAGGAAGCAAGAGCTCTGATCATCAGATCCTCACCGGTAAAAAATTGAAGCATTCTCTCTCTAGGCTGATTTTCTGATGAAGCTTCATTCAAGCTCATTGTTAAGCCATTTTATCAACGTGCTAAAGCTTGAAATGATGAGGTAGGCATAGGGGAGATGAATCAGATCATGAAAGGAGTTCATTACCCGAGTTTAAGGGGTCAATTGAATGAAATAATATTTTAGTGGTCAAATTGCAATCTTTGGCAAAATTGGGCCATTTGGGGATTTTCTAAAAATCAAGGGTAGAATTACAATTTAAGGAAAATTAAGAAGTTTTTATGAAATAACTCTTAATTGAGGGCAAATTGGCAATTTGGATAAAATTGAGTGCCAATTAGCAATTTTTAGAAAAATTGGGGACCAATTGGTAATTTTGTAAAAATTTAAGGACTGATATGCAAATACATGTAAATAAGATGTCCTTTATGCCAAAATCATCTCATGAGAATGCTCGAATCGTGTAGGAACTAGTTGTGCGAGTACTTGTGCAAAGAAGCACACTCGCGATCAGAATCTAGCTGAGACAAACACATCACAATTCCTTGTGAGTGGAATTTTCCAACATTATACTCGGTTAGGATGATGAGTACTGTTTTAAGTTTTGAAAATCATTTTCCAGGAATGATCTCCCCTGACTGCGTGAAACTACCTAAACGTTTTGGGAGATGTTTCTGATGAGAGTTAGAGATAGCTCCAATAGGTCGGAGGCCTTAGTTTTGAAACTTATAAGGCCCAAGGCCGAGTTTTGGAAAATTCATGGAGTGAGCCCAAGGCCAATGGGTGCAGGCTGATGCCCATAGACAAATAAGCATATGAGCCATGAAACTTTTTTAGAACTAGTTAATTGTGTCAATCGCCACTGTGCCGAAGTCAAACCATCAAACTCGATGGGTTAATAGTTGTTGAGCCGAATCTAGGTCATCGAACTTGTTGGGCTATCTGTTATTGAGCGAAGCTGAGTTATTAGGATCGTTGGGCCAGTCGCACCAAAGATGATAGATATAAATCCTAAAACTATTGTTTGTGCATGCTATGAGTTCAGAACCATTGATACACCCACTATGGGGTAGTGTTGGTTCCAAGGGTTGTTGAATGACCCAGGGAGCATAAGGGAAGCATGTCGTCCAATATGTCAAGAAGATCTAGGAGCTTCATGCGCACTGAGGCCAAGTTCGGAGGGGGAGAGGTCTCATCTCACTTTGCGGACATGGAGTACTATTCCAGTCCGAGGGTTGGGCAATTGATGTCCAATCAGACTTAAGCTAGAAGTAACATATTTCTATTAGGGTGGACGATATAGACTCTTCAATCCACAAGTGGAGGTAGTCGGCTTACTGCATCTGCGAATGTATGAACCCTTTTTGTTAAAGGGCATGTCATTGAATGCTAAACAAATCTCAAGCAAGGGGAAGAGTTGAAATGTTTTCTCTTAAATGGATGTTAAACTCACAAACCTACGAACAAGAAAGATGCTATGAATTCTTTTGGAACTCACCCCAATACCAACTCACTAAGTTGTAGAAACTCACCCCTCCCTTTAAACCTTTTCCGAGAGAGAAGACAACCCTTTAGGGAAACCTTACGCCAAGCCTATAAATCTAGGTAAGTTATTATTGTTATTTTTTTGTATAATGTTATTCCAGGGAAAAATGACAAAAAGGTATACCTAACTCCTTGCGGTTTTCGAAGTGGTGGATCTTCCTTAATTAATGGAAGTAGCGGGTTGCTCACGGGGTTCTGACCAAACCGGGTTGGGACATGACACACCTGGTAGCTCCAACTTATAAGTATTACTGTTGGTGTGTTCCTACACTCAGAATGGTCCATCTCTTCTTGGAAGAAGTTTTGATCTCCTTTGTTCCAGAAATCGTTCCTTCCTTGGATGAAGCCAAATCCAATCCCATGGTTCAAATATTACATTTTTGCGACCCTTGTTTGCTTGAATTTCATATGCTTTAGTATGCCTTTAAATGTGCATCTTTGTCTTCTCATACATTTTTCTAACGAACTCTGCTTTTCTCTTTCAATCAAAATTTACTAACTCACCAACAAGAAATGGAGTTAAATCTAGAGGGGTCAATCAATTAAAACCATATATAATCTCAAATGGTGAAAACTTAGTCCTAGAATGAACAAAACAATTATAAGAAAACTCAACATGTGGTAAACAATCATCCCTTAATTTCAATTTCTTTTTTATTATGGAACATAATAAAGTATCTAATGTTCTATTGACTACTTTAGTTTGTAGGTGACATGTTATTGAAAATAAAAGTTTTTTTTTCCAATTTACCCCAAAAATTATTCTAAAAGTAACTAAAGAATTTATAATCATGATAAAAAAATAATTGTTTTAGGCAAAGCATGCAATCTAATAACTTCTCTAAAGAATAAATTGGCAACATTCGAGACATCATCATTTTTATGACAGGGAATGAAGTGTGCTATCTTTGAAAACCTGTCAACAACCACAAACTCATAATCACTCCTCCTCTTAGTCATTGGTAATCCTTAAATGAAATCCATGGATATATCAATCCAAGGTGCACTAGGAATTGGAAGAGGTGTATACAAACCATGAGGTTGTTGCCTAGACTTAGACTCCTTGCATATAATGCATCGAGAACATATTTTTTCAACATCTTTTTCATATCGAGCCAAAAAAAATGTTCATGTAATATTTCCATTGTCTTAGCTACCCCAAAATGTCCCATAAGACCTCCAACATGTGCTTCCCTAACAAGTAACTCATGCAAAAAAGATTGAGGGATGCACAATTTGTTTTCTCAAAAAACAAACCCATTTTGAAAATAAAATTTTCCAAACCTACCATTTACACATATTCTAATCACATCACAAAAATCAGGATCTTTTGCATACAATTCCTTAATATAATAAAAAACAAGTAATTTAGACTCAAGTATTGCAAGCATAGCGTACCTTCGAGATAGAGCATAAGCAACTATATTTTCCTTATATTTTTTTATACTTGATCACATATGGGAATGTCTCAATGAATTTCACCCACCTAGCGTGACACTTGTTCAACTTGTGTTGCACCTTGATCTATGTGAATCACACTCTTTCGGCCATAAATAGTGTTGTCATGTTCGTAGGGTTCAAACTAGGGCATCTATCTCCTTGTCATTGGTAGGATAGTTGAGGCTTTCTCTAGTCAACATTTCACAAAAATATGCAATTGGCCATCCCTCCTACATCAATACACCTCCAATACCTACAATTGATGCATCACACTCAATTTCAAACGTTTTAGAAAAACTAGGTAAGGCGAGCAATGGGGCACTTGTTAATTTATCCTTTATCAATTAGAATGCATTTTGTCGATCAACTTCCCATTTAAATGATACATTTTTCTTTATAACAACAGTAACAGGTGTAAAATAAGTACTAAAATTAGGAACAAAATGTCTAAACAAACTAGCCAATCCCTAAAAACTTCATACCTAACTTAACGAATTAGGCGTTGGCTAATCTCGAATTACCTTAATCTTTTCCTTGCCAACTCTAATCCCTTCTAAACTTATAACATACCTAAGAGACACAAGTTCATCTGAACAAAAGACACATTTCTTCAAATTGACAAACAACTTTTTTTAATTTAATGCTTCTAAAATAGTTGTTAAGTGTCCAAAATGTTCATCCATGGTCTTGTTGTAGATTAGAATGTCATCAAAATATACAACTACAAACATCCCAATAAAAGCACGCAAAACAAGGTGCATTAGTCAATCCAAAGGGCATAACTAACCATTCATATAAACCTTATTTTGTTTTAAATTCCATTTTCCACTAATCTCCTTCTTTCATTCTAATTTGATGATATCCACTTTTAAGATATATTTTTGAAAATAAACAAGATCCAAGCAACTCATCTAACATATCATCCAAATGAGGAATAGGGTGTCAATAATTTACCGTGATATTATTAATAGCTAAAAAATTGACGCACATTCGCCAAGTTGCATCCTTCTTAGGGACGAGTTGCACAAGCACAACACATGGGCTCATGCTCTCTCGAACATACGCCTTTTCCATTAGTTGCATGACTTGGCGTTGAAGTTTCTTTATTTCCTTAAAGTTAATTCTATACACAAGCTGGTTTAGAATTGTCGATGTAGGGATGAAATCAATTTGATATTCAATTCCTCGAACTGGTAGGCAAGCCTAATAGTATCTCTTCGGGAAAAACATCCATAAATTCCTGCAAAATAGTAATAATATTGCTCGGCAAAAATTCAACAAGGTCGTTAGTACTATAAAAGGCATCCTTGTACATAAGAACAATAAGAGCTTGTTGTGAATGTATACCTCCCTTAATCTCACTTTTTTCTAGCAATAAAATTATTTTTACTATTTTTTTTTTCAAATTCTGTCTTTTCTCTCTTTTTTTTCAACTCTTTCTTCTTCTCATCTTCTTTATTCTTTTCTTCTTCTATCTTTTTTTTTATTTGGCATTTTCCTTCTCATTTGATCCTCAAAAACTTATTTTGGAGTTAATGGTCCAAGAGATATTGGTCTTTCAATCATCACAAATGAGTACTTATTGGTGAATCCATCATGCTTAACTTGACGATTAAACTGTCAGGGTCGTCCCAAAAGAATATGATAGGCATGCATTGGTACCATATTGCATAGTATTTCAACCTGATATTTTCCAATGGAAAATGCAACCAACACCTGCTTGGTTACCTTGAGTTCGCCTTGATTGTTCAGCCACTATAGTCAATATGGCTTTGGATGCTTTAATATCAGTAATGTCAATTTATCCACAAGCTTAGTGCTAGCTACATTAGTGCAGCTTCCTCCATCTAAAATAACACAACAAATCTTATTTTTCACACAACAACGAGTATGAAATAAGTTCTCATGCTAGTTGTTTTCTTCTTCTTGGGCATGAGCACTAAGTGTTCGCCTTGCTACTAATAACTCTCCTCCTTCAGTATACTCATTAGCATCCTCAAGTGGTAGCATATCAGGATCATTTTCTTCTTTTTTATTCTTAGTCTCGATCTCTCCATTAACATTGATCACCATGGCCTACTTATTCGAGCATTGACATGCTATGTGACCCCTGCCTTGGCATAAAAAACACTTAATATAAAGATATTTGGGAGTTGTGATATGAGTGTTACCTTGTTTTTGGGTCACAGCTTGCTTGGGTGTCTCATTTGGAAGGGTGAGCTCAGATTGAGTTGAAGACATCTCAACTTGCCTAGGGGTTGGTTTCTATGTGTTTGAGGGACAATTGTTTAATACCCTTTTATGTAAATTCTTCCTCTTCAATTATTGTTCAACTTTGATAGCTTGGTGCACCATGTCTTGAAGCTTAACATGATATTGCATTTCCACCACATTAGCTATGTCATCATTTAGACCTTGCAAAATTTGGCCATTGTAGTGTCTCTATCTTCCTCCACATTAGCTTAAATCATAGCGATTTCCATGTCCTTGAAGTACTCGTCAACACTTTTGGATCCTTGTATAAGCCTTTGAAGTTTTTTGAATAACTCCTGGTGGTAATGGCTAGGAACGAATCGTTGTCGCATGATTGCTTTCATCTCATCTCAAGATTCCACAAGGTGTTCATGATTTCTTTTCCTATCCTTCACCAACTGATCCCACTATATTATAGCATAATTAGTAAATTCAACAATAGCAAGCCATACCTTTTTCATCTCGGAGTAATTATGACATTTAAAAACCATCTCCATCCTCTTTTCCCATTCTAGGCTTCTGGGTTAGTTTTTCCTTGAAAAGAATGTATATTTAGTTTGATGTTGTCCAAGTTGTCATCAATCTATGGTCATCCTCAGTGAGCATATTGATCGATAGAATCGCGTCTGAGTCTATTGCAATTACCTTGGATTTCATTGAATTCCTTGAGCTCTTGTAGATCAAGATGACTAAATTGAATGTTTCGAGGTCGTTGTTTAGTAGGGGTAGGTTGATGTGAACCCCCAATCCTTCCTCCAATTGATCCATCCGCACGTGAAGTGGCTCCAATTCATACTTCATCAACCAGCTCATCTCACTTATTATAGCTTGCATTTGTAAGTTTGGAATGGGTTGTGGGGGCTCCTCCTCATTTGGGGCGTCTCCTCTTCATTGAGCCATGTGTCCCTACAAATGTTTAAAAAAACCTTGCAACACTCCCTTACGTATTCTCTTAATCACTCGTGTTTCACACTCAACTGGCTTATTTTTATAGATTCAAACACTCCACTCTTGCCTTTTTCCTATTGTATGTATTTTTTTAATTTTAACTGAACTTAAGAACAAATCATTTTTAGGAAGCAGTTCAACTTAAGAAACAATAAGATAAGTCAACAAGACTTTTAAAAATAATTCCAAAAGAATTTAACTAAGAGATACAAGATAATAATAGGGATATAAAAAAAAGACTAATAATCTAATAAAGAATAATGAATATGGTTTTGAGTATGGACTTTGTGCTTATTCTCCTTTTTTGCCTTTTTGTGCTTATTTTTTCCCTTTTTTGTTCTTTTTTTTACTTTTTTTGCATGCATTTTAACTATTTTTTGTATTTTTTAACGATATTTTATTTGTTATTTTTAGCACATTTTTTTCTTTTTTTTTTTACTCTTTTACACAATTTGTTTTGGATTTTTTTAATATAAAGAATGTAGATAAAAAAAAGATGAGATTTTTATTGACAATAGAAGTTGAAAGAATATTATGAAAATATAACTAGGTAGGAGAAAATATAGTTTTTTGTGGTATTTTTATAATAAATAGAAATATGTATAAGATAAGGAAAATAGAACGAAATTTGAAAGGATGGTATGTAAAATTGTCGTGCAACCGTGTCCTATGATACCAATTGATACAAACCCTACCAATATACTGACGACAACATACACCAAATATTGAAAAGACCCCAACACTTTCATGACACAAGTAAAAAGAATAAAATATATCTTGTTTGGTTGAGAAGCAAGGTACAAATAGATGTAGATATCACACCCAAATCCTCTAAGAAGTGCTCATAGAAAACTCTGTTGATAAGTCTAATTCGTTGATCGCCATAAATAAAAACTTCATAAGTTCAAAAGTTCTTTGAAAATTGAAAGAAGACATAAACCTCATAATATCATTTTTTTTTGCACAATCACCTCATAATATCATTGAAATCAAAGATCTATCTTATAAATACTAGCTATCCTATAAAAAATAAAATAAAATATTATGGTTGACATGCCAAACACTAATTATTCATATAGAAAATATTGTTAAGATATTTGTTGTTCATTTATTTAGAGGTGTGTAGGATAATAAATATTCTAAACTTAGCATTTTTTAGTCATATCTAGGAAATATATTATTTTATTATTTAATATTCTAGAAGATTTATTATATTATTAAATCTCCCATTCGAATTATATCCTTTTATTGAGCACTTGTTGTACTATTCTATTGGGCTTCCAGCATGGCTTTCCACAATCACTCCAATTAGCACATACAATCCTTCTTTTGTTCTTTTTCCCCTTGACCTTGCGATTGGGCCTTGTGAATTGGCAGCACCCTTAGTTGGACTCACATCAAATGGGCATAAAATTATGTACTAATACTCCAATGAATGCTAACCTAGCACATTTACCAACAACTACATAAGTATCATGCTGAAGGCTCATACCATTATGAAACAAGGTTCTATGATGCAAACAAGTTCTGGTCAAATTCATCCTAATAAGTTTACTTGGAGAATTAAACTCAAATATAACATGGGCTTGAGATGAAGAACATGTAAACATGTACAAGTGTGACCCAACATAAGTGGGCCTTGAAAGGTGCCAGAGAAAACCAATAAATTCCTTATATTAAGCCCAACCATTGACATGGCTCATCCTACACAATGGAAATATTATTGAAACTAGTAGAATATTGTTAGTCCCTTATGATAATAAAGACTTGAGCATTCACGAAAATTATAAATTATTAGTTTTATCGAAGTAATAAGGTTGAATTCCAAGGGGCATCATATTTATCAAAGAGCACTAAATATAAGGATTATATAAGATAAACGATACCTAAGGAATTGAGCCTCCCCTCTCGTATAAATATGTGAACCTTAGACCTGCAAGAGAAAATAAAAAAAACACATCAGAGAATGATTAATGCAAGGAGTAGGATAGAGATGAGAGGTTGTCTTAGGAGTTCAATTGCCTAGAAAAGTATAAACACCGGGAATACAATCATGGATAAGTGGAAAGAAGAGTACGACATCCATGGGAACTTTGACATGCAAGAGTTAGGCCAATGGTGTACCTTCAAACGAAGACAAGCCAAAAAGAAGTCGAACTCTAGCAGTAGAAACCAAATTTCCAATAGATGACTGATCAAGGGAGTTAGTTATCAAAATTCGACACGCAAAGCCATGACATATGACGAGTAATGAACGACACCTTGAATGACCTACATTAGAGAGGAGATAGCAAACAAAACAATCCACTGACTGCAATTCATAACCCAAGCAACATGAACAAAACTAAGAGAAGGATTTGAATAAACCTAGATAGATGTTAGAGGCAAAAATTAATGATTGAACTTGGGCAATCACACGGATGGGAAAATAATTGAGCTAAGGCTTTGGTTGAGCCTCGGGATGAGAAAGAAGATGAGGATTCAGACGCTTGGAATGAACATTGATTCTAAAGAGAACATAATCGCTTGTGGTGTCACCGACGATATCATTTGATGAACATCTCCCGTGGATGAGTTAGGTTTCCTAGGAAAAAACAATGACCAAGAATTTACAATGAAGGAAGGAATGTAGCGAAACTGTACCATCGAAGACTATCTCACTAGTAGAACATCAATGACTAGTAGTAGAGGGGCAACAAAGCCAAGCTTAAAAACCTTTGTTCGGGGACCTGCAAACATAGAGGAAAACACAATTGTATGATTATGGATGTATTAGGTTTGGGAATAAGAAAAAGGGGGAATGTCACGCACCGACCCAGTTTGGTTGGATCCCCATGTTCAACCCACCCCTCTCTTGTTTCAAGAGGGGTTTCCCCTTTCTTTAATTCAAGAGTAGCTAGGCGAAATCTCAACCTTGTTCCCTAGAATAACATATATCAATAAAATTGCAAGCTCAAGATAATTAAGCATACCTGACAAAGGGTAATGCCTAGTGCTATACCTAGTCATTTCTCTATTTCCTGAAAGGGTGGTTGAGTTTCTACAACTCAATGAATGGGAAATTAAAAACAATAAAGTTTCAATAAAATATTTTTTCAATTGTAGTGTGCCAAACTCCTTATTTCCTTTAAGATATTTCATCCTCAAAATCTCAATTTTCATAGTCATTTCTCATCAGTAACCACAAATAGTGTGTCTATCAACCAACACATGCCCTTCATCATGAAGGGAAAACACATTCGCAGGGAAGTACGTCCACTGCACCTACTTGTGGCATCGGAGCATCTTTACCAGCCACCTCGGTAGAAACTCGTCCACTTATACCCTGAGAATGAGTGGATGTACGCAACATCGGACCCTCAATCTCGTAAAGAAACTCTGTGTTCGTATGAGGTCAAAGACCTCATCTCGACCCCACCCCTGTCTCATGCGCATGAAGCTATGCCGAGCTTCCCTCACTACTAGCATGACAAACTACCCTTATCACCACAAGGTCATCCAATATTCCCTAGGACACATCACTACCCCCTCTTGGGCGTCTTGATTGTCATGTACCTTAGTGCATCGATAAAATAATAGTTTTTCTCAAAAGTCATTTAATCTTTGGTGCCACTAGTCCAACATCCCTAACACACAACTTGACTTGCAGCTGTTTGTATTGACTGGTCCGTTGAACTGTCTTGTCGCACTACCACCAATCCATCGAGTATATTGGTCCTGTCTTGGTACCATGGCGAAACAAATCATTCATTTAAAATTTTCATAGCTTAAACTCATGTTTGTTTACAAGCTCCGACTCGTGCCAACTAGCATTGGGCCTACTATACGAGATTTTGAAAATTGGGCATTTTAGCCCCCAAGTTCCAAAATCGAGGCATCTGGCCTATTTAAGCTATTTGAGCTCTCATCAAGAAGGTCTCCCAAAAAGTTTAAGTAGTGGCACATTGTTAGAGGATAGCACTTCCGATAAAAATAATCTTTCAGTTGTCCATCACACCGACCGGATGTGAGGAAATCTCCACTCAAAACCGATGAACGGTTTTTCTACTTCCTTCTAGGAAGTTCATCAAACCAACCCGGTATGATCTACTTACAACCGATAAGTAGTTTTTTCGTGTATTTTCTCACATAACCCCATCCAGGTGTGATGTTAAAATCCCATGATGTAAAAATCCCACTCACCTGTTAATGTAGTAAATCCTTCTTAACTGGCGTTTTCTCTTCTTGCTAACTTGTCTTAGCTGGCATTCCCAGCACTTCACATTCCTACACGATATGAACATCCTTGTTCATTATCATTTGGTTTATAGCCTTTATTCATCACGAACGAATAAAATACCCTACTTTTCAATTAATTGCAATTAGGTCCCTAATGTTCTTTATCATTAACTTTAGGTCTCTATTGCTGATTTTCCCCAAATTGAGTCCTGAAACTTCAAAATTTTACTTTGGGATCTCAATTTATTCACAATTACAAAAAGGAGTTCAAGATTCCCAAATTCCCAATTTGGTCCCCAATTTTTCCAAAATTATCATTTTGCCCCAACTTTACAAAAATGGTAAATTTCAGTCCCAAAATTTCCAAAAAATTTACCAATTGGTCCTCCAACATCTTTTCCATGCCTAATTGGTCCTCAATTTTATGAAATTGCACTTTAGTCGCTCAAATTTTTGAAATCCTTAAAATTTCCACCAATTTCAACATTTCAACTTGGTTGAATTTGATTTCAGCAAATAGACCAATCAAATGAGGTTAATTGTTGAAATTGAAGGTAAATTTAAGTTTCTAGACATCCATAAGATTCAATTGCACTTTGAATCGTATGAATTGACACAGTAACGAGTTCAAATGAACGTTCACCAGAAAATTGGACGTAGAAAGAGAACGCTTCGAAAGCCTACTATTGGGGGAGCGACGGTCGGAGCTTTCGATCTGGACAGATAGCTCTCATCCTAAGGTTCCTCCTAAAATCATGAATCACCTTAATTCATGCTAAATTGATGGAGAATTTGGTCAATAAATATTTGTCGATTCTCTCTCTAGCACCGATTGGAATTAATAGAGTGAGCCAAATTGGCTTACCTTTCTACTCTAATTTAGTCATAGGAGGGCTGGATGAGTGTTGGGAGAGCTTGGTTTGGCTTGAGAAGGGCTCAAATTAGTTGATTTTAGCTCAACGGAAATAGGGCAGCTTCAGTCCATTGGAGCTTCGGTCCGGCGCTTCTCCGACGATCCTCGAAGCAATTTGAGACTACCACCGTGTAGTTGACTTCTCCCCGAGTTTAAGGAACCCGACCATGCCTTTCTTAGATTAGAAAAGACCCTATGTCGGAGCTCTGGTTCGAGCTTCATCGGAAAAATGAATAGTTGAGAGTGAGGTTTTTAGGTGTGAGGAGGATGAATTGAGAGGGGCTCATTATATAGGGAGCTCAGGGACTCTCTGACCATTCGTTTGGCACATTAATGACAGTCATTGATGGCCTTAAACATATTGAAGAAAAATAGTTCTTCTTCCCTAGCGTTGTTCGATTTTCTTGTGAGTGAATAGTATTGTCAACTGAAGGAAGAAGACGACATTATTCCAAACCAGTCCGAACCAGGTTCAACCTTTAAACTAGTTGGTTCAGGCCCGATTTGATCGAGCTTTTAAAAATTAAAATTTTGTAAACTCATTCTCTATAAAATGGTGGCCTCAATTCTCCAATTTAAAATTTCTAAGTCACCTAGAAAAATGAATTTAACATCTGGTTCAATAGTGGTTCAAACCGGTTCAAATTTGGTTCACTTGAACTTGTCTGGTTTTCTCTCCAAATTATTCTAAGGTCCCTTTCCAAGGTTTTTATGACTCTTTGGGTCATTCAAGAGTTGTAAATTTCCTAATTGACCCATTCTCTAGTGATCAGATTTGTGAACCGATTCAGTTTTATCACTTGTTTTGACCGGTTCTTTCCCTGGTTTTTCCTTGACTCAAACAGGTGGGGTTTATGGGGAAATTGACAATTATTCCCCCACCCCAATAAGGAAATTATGAGTGTGCTCCCTGATATGAATCAAATTGGGCACGCTGTGATTCACAAGTTAAGGGCCAAAAGATTTGAAGAAGCGTTGAATGAACTAATTGGAGCAATTGAAGAAACCCAAGTGGAAGCCCAAAGGAAGAGTCCAATAAGATCTCAAGCTCGAAGAAAGAGCCCAATAAGATCTCAAGCCCAAAAGAAGAGCCCAATAAAGATCTCAAGAAGATAATTCAAATTTGAATTTCAAATTTGAATTTAAAGCGGGAGATTTATCATAAATCTTCTAGAAGATTAAATTAGGAAACAATATATTTTCTAGATATGATCAAGAAATATATTAGGAATATTTTATATATGGTTGGAATGTCAACCCCAATATATTATTTCCTTATTTAGATAATTGTTGGTATTCTCAAGTGCCTATAAAAGGCTAACTTTAGACTATTGTAGAGAGATCTTTGATTTCAATTTTATTGCGAGGCTTTTTTCTTTTTTCTCTTTTAAGAGAACTTTTGAACTTATCAGGTTTTTACTTGTGGCGTTCAAGCAATTAGACTTATCACCAGGGTTTTCTAGGAGCTCTCCTTAGAGGATTTGGGTGTGGCATCTATATCTACTCGTACCTTGTTTCTTAACCAAACAAGGTATATTCCATTCTTTTTACTTGCATCGTGAAAGTCTTGGGGTCTATTCCATATTTGGTGTAGGGTGTCGTTAGTATATTGGCAGGGTTTGCATTAGTTGGTATCAAAGCACACGGTTGCACAGCAAGTTCCATACTATCCTTTCAATTTTCGTTCTATTTTCTTATTCCTCTACCTATTTCTATCCAGTATAAAAAAAATCACAAAATTTTTTTTTCTCCCATCGAGTTATATTTTCATTATCTTCTATCTATTTCTAGTCAGTATAAAAAAAAATATAAAAAATCTCTTTTTCTCCTATCTAGTTATACTTTCATTCTACTTCTATTCTATATAAAAAAAATCTCATCTTTTTATCTACTTTCTTTATAATAGAAAAAGCCAAGAAAAAAAGTCAAAATAAAAAAAGGAAAAAAATTGTAAAAAAAAGGCGTGCAAAAAAAAGTTAAAAGAATAAAAAAAAGGCAAAAAAAAAAGAATTATAAAAAAGGCATGAAAAAAAGGCAAAGAAAAAAAAAGGCACAAAAGTATATATTCAGTATCTTATTCATTCTACTCTCTTTGATTTTATTTTTCTTCCTATATTTTTTTTGAATATTCTCATACCTTACACTTAAATCCTTTTTAGAATTGCTTTTTGAAACTTTGTTGATTTGTCTTGATTGTTCCTCAAGTTGAACTGCTTCATAAAAACGATTTGTTCTTGAGTTCAATTAAAATTGAAAGAAGACATATGAGTGGAAAAAGGTAAGAGTGTTTTAAATCTTTAAGAAAAAGCCATTTGTGTGTTAAACAGGAGTGTTTGAGAGAAACATGTGAGGGAGAGTTGCGAGGTTCTTTTGTTTCTAACAATTGGCAGGATTACAATTTCCAACAAAGAGGAAACACATGGAAAGAAGCCAGTTTCCCTCAGCCCGTTCAAAATCTAGATTGGAAAGCCATGATGACACAAGTTGTAAAGTCTGGATTTGAGCCACTTCACACGCGAATGGATCGCTTGGAGGAAGGTGTGAGACGTCGTTCACATCAACATACTTCCGTTGAACAACAACCTTGGGGCTTTCAATCTAGGCATTTCGATACTCAAGAACTCGAGGAATTTGAAGATCTTCAAGTTAATTGTGATAGCGTCGGGCACGATTCCATCAATCAATGTACTCCAAGTGAAAGGCCGTGGATTGAAGACATCATGGACTACCAACATGAGAATCTATTTCATACTCGTTGTTCTATGAAAAATAGAGTTTGGTCTGTTATCATAGATGGAGGAAGCTGCACTAATATAGCTAGCACCGAGCTTGTGGAGAAGTTGGCATTACCTACATTGAGGCATCCGAAGCCTTATCAAATTTAAAGATTGAATAATCAACACAAACTCGAGTTAACCAAGCAAGTGTTGGTTTCATTCTTTATTGGAAGATATAAGGATGAGGTATTATGTGATATGGTGCCAATGCAAGCATGCCATATTCTATTGGGACAACCTTGGAAGTTTGATCGTCTAGTTACACATGATAGATTTACAAATAGGTAATCATTTGTGATGCATAATAGACCAATATCTCTTGTACCTTTGACTCTATAGCAAATACATGAGGATCAATTGAAAAGGAAAAAGGCAAATGAAAAGAAAATAGCAGAAAAACAAGAAGAGATAAAAGCCATAATTGAAAAGAAAGATATAAAAGGCAAAGTGGAAAAGGAAGAAAGTGAAATAGAAGAGAGAAAAGCCAAATTTGAAAAAGAAAAGGAAAAAGTCATAATTGAAAAGAAGAGAGTAAAAATAATTTTATAAGTTTACATGTCCTTACAGTACCTATGTACAAGGATATATTTTTAAATACTAACCCCATTGTCGGATATCTGCCGAGCAATATTATATCTTTTTTTGCAGGAATTCAAGCATGTTCCACAGAAGACATCTTTTGTTTTGCCATCAAGTCAAAGAATCAAGCATCAAACTCAATACCGACTCATAAAGCTAATGGAAAAGAGAATCGTGCCAAGGAGAATTAATCCACCAGTTGTGCAACTATCCAAAAGAGGTAATACTTGGCAGACATACATTAATTGTTGAGTTATTAACAATACCCAAGTATCTTTTCAATACTTTATTCCTTATTTAGATCATATATTAGATGATTTGCATGGATTTTATTTAATTTTAAAAGGAAATCTTAAAAGTGAATATAATAAAATTGGAATTAAACATAAATTGAAAACTTTATTGAAAACAAAACCTGGTTTATATGATTGGTTGATTATGATATTTTGTTTGAATAATGCAACTAATACTTCTATTAGGATATTGAATTATTTCTTAAATACTTTTATTGAAAAGTTGGTTAATATATATTTTGATTATATAATAATATATAATATGTCCTCATATGAATATGGAAAATATTTAAAAATTGCCTTAAATATTTTTATGAAATATATGTTATTTTCTAATTTTAGTAGATATATTTATTGTTGGAATGATCTTATATTTTCTAAATATGTTGCTAGTTCTAAAGGGATTGTAATTAAAAAGAAAATTAAGGTAATTAAATATTGGTCAATATCTTATTTGGTAAGTGAGATGAGAAGTTTCCTTAGATTAACTTACTTTTATATAGATTATGTTTTTAAATTTAATAGTTGTCATATACCTCTCACTTTATTTTTAGAAAAGAATATTTTATTTATATTTTGTGATGTGCAAGGAAATATATTCAAATATTTAGAGGATAAACTAAGTAGTTTCCATTTTACTACATTACATAACTTTCCTAAATTATTCAAACTTAATTGTGAAATATCAAAAATAGGCAGTTTAGATATATTGATAATATATTTTAGTGAAAAGTTGAGCAAAGTAGCATTCAACTATCATACCTATGATAATGAGATATTTATGTTTTCTCAACATCTACAAATATGGCAGCTAAGGCAAAAAGAATCTATTATTCACATGAATCATGTATTTGATTTGCATATTAAGAGGAAGTATAGGTTGAAGAAGCGTCATGAAAGGTTGGTGGTTTTCATCAAGACTTTTCCATATGATATCAAGTATAAACAAGGTATAAAATATATCGTTGTCAATTCACTATCACGAAGATACGCTGTGTTTATAATTGCTAGTATTTATAATCCTTGATAATATATGGTTGGCATGTCAACCCCAATATATTATTTCCTTATTTAGATAATTGCTAGTATTCTCAAATGTCTATAAAAGGCTAACTTTAGACTATTGTAGAGAGATCTTTGATTTCAATTTTATTGTGAGGCTTTTGTCTTTTTTCTCTTTTAAGAGAACTTTTGAACTTATCAGGTTTTTACTTGTAGCGTTCAAGCAATCAGACTTATCACCAGGGTTTTCTAGGAGCTCTCCTTAGAGGATTTGGGTGTGGCGTCTACATCTACCCGTACCTTATTTTTTAACCAAACAAGGTATATTCCATTCTTTTTACTTGCGTCGTGAAAGTCTTGGGATCTATTCCATATTTGGTGTAGGGTACCGTTAGTATATTGGCGGGGTTCGCATCAGCCCCTCTCCTAGAAATGACCACATTACCCTCATAGAGTTCAAAAAAATTACAACCCATACCATTTAGTCCAAAATAACCAAATTCACTTTCTAAATTTAATAAAATTATGGGCATGACATTTGGAAATTTAAATGACCAAAATGCCTTGGTGAAATGGATAAAATTACAAGAATGCCATCAAAGCCATATTTGAGAGGGTAAAAACATCAGAATGCTGAAATTACAAAAATGCCCCTTGAGACATAATTGAAGTTCCGTGGAAATTCCGAGCCTTAATTACTAACCCATATTTTTCAATTACCGAATTTCAAGTGGAAGGTACAAAGGATAAATGTCGTCTTCTTATTTAATAAACATAGATCTAAATAAGAAAATAGTATCTAAGGTCAAAACCATAAATTTTGGAAATATTATGGTGCAGTGTAATAAATGCTTGGAATATAACACAAATAACATTTATAAAACCATGTATGATATGCATGGAGCAAAACATACAAGATCGTGGGAGAGGATCATGAAGATTCGGGAATCCCTTGGGGATGAACTTGTCCGTGCATAACAGTGAATGAGATTTCTTGCATCAAGTATAATTAGACCGGTGATGCGATATTGCTCGCAAATATTTATGATTTGCTTATAAAAAGTATTTTCTAGAAATATAGTACCATGATAATGTGAAACTGCTTAAACTATTTTGGAATATATATTTCTCTTGAGAGCATGAATGCTGATTATAGTTTTTCCCATGAAAGATGTGTGAACACACTTCAAGGGAAAAACCTAATTCAACTATTGATGTAGGATATGGATGGGACCCAAGATAGAAAAATAAGTTTATTCGATTTAGTCTAGTAAAAGTGGGTCCAAGGCCATGGTTTTTTAAAAGAGAAGTGGGCCCAAGGTCGTATTTTGAAAACTCAAACAAGTGGGCCCAAGCCAATGAAAACGAGTTAAATCTAAGTTCTAATTTAAGAGCCTCAAAAAGATTATCTATAAACCACATCCTTTTATAAATAAGAAAACTAGGAAAAGAATCTATTATTTCAAAAGAGAAAAGCAAGTCGATTCACGAACCTAAATAGTTAGAGAATGGGCAAATTGAGAAATTTACAAATCCTGAGTGACCTAAAGAGTCAAAAAAGTCATGGAAAAGGACTTTGGGACAAATTGGAAAAGAAAATCAGATTGGTTAAGGTGAACCGGACTTGAACCAAATTGAACTGGTTTGAACCATTATTGAATTGATTTCTAAATTCATTTTTCTACGTGGTTTAAAATATTCAAATTGGAGAATTGAAACCATCATTGGATAGAGAATGAATTTAAATGAATTTGGAAATTTTTAATTTTGAAAAACTCAGTCGAATTGGGCCTAAATCGACCAGTTTAAGCATTGAATCCAGTTCGGACTGGACTGGTCCGGTTCGGAACAATGTCGTCTTCCTCCTTCAGATGACAGCACTGTTCACTCACCAAAAAAATGAGCAGCACCGGTGAAGGTGAAAAGTTTCCGTTTAGGGCATTTCGGGCAATGAATGAGCACCATAAAGGCACCAATCAGATGACAAGAGACTCCTCGAGCTCTCTATATAAAGAGCTCCTCTCCATTCATTCTCCTCACACTAGAAAACTCCACTCTCTCTCAACTACTCAGTTTTCTGGTGAAGTTTGAACCAGAGCTCTGACATTGAGGTTTTTTTGAGCCTTAGAAAGCAAGGTCAGGTTCATTAGATTCTAGGAGAAGTCAACTACCCGATGATAGTCTCCATTCGATCTGAGGACCAGTGGGGAAGCACTGGTGTAACCAAACATTGAAGCAGCTCTGGTGGACCGAAGCTCTCTTATTTCAATCGAGTTGAAAATGGCCAAATTCAGCACTTCTCAGGCCAAACAAAGCTCTCTAAATATCTTTACAACCCTTACACGACCTCAACTAAGCTGAAAGTTAAGACCATTCGGCCCTCCTCAGTCGTTGTAGATTAGAGTTAGAGAGAGAAACTGTAGAATTTCACTACCTTTATTTTAGAAGATACCTCAGGAAGAGAGCTATCTTCCTTGATAGAGTGATCGGACAGCCTCACCTCCGACGGTAAACTTTTAAAGCTTTCTCTCTCTATGTTCAGTTTTCCAGCGAAGCTCTATTTGAGCTCATTACGGACTCAAATGACGCTGTTCAAAGCTTAATTGAATTGTATGGAAGTGTAAGAACTAATTCATACCTTTAAATTAACTCTGATTGAATGGTCAATTTGATGAAATCAAATTTGACCAGTTTGAAAGGGGTAAAATTGGGGAAACTTTCGGGGAAATTTGGGGATTTTGTAAAATTGAGGGACCAAATTGTAATTTTCTAAAATTGAGGGACCCTGAAAAGGATGGTGGAGGACCAATCGGTCAATTTTTCAAAATAATTGAGGTCAAATTCCCATTTTTGTAAAGTAGGGGCAAAATGGTAATTTTTGAAAAGTGGAGGACCAAATTGAAAATTTGGAAAACTTTAACCCCATAAATGATTTTGAGTAAATTGAGGACCCAAAGTGAATTTTGGAAGTTTCAGGACTCAATTTGGGGAAAAGTTTGCATTTGTCACGCCCCGACCCGGTTTGGTCGGATCCCCGTGATCAACCCGCCACTCTCCCGATTTACTAAAGGGTTTTCCCTTATATTATAAATCGTAAAGATTAAGGCGTTAACCTGCACCTTTTTCCAGGAATATCATAAATCAAAACTGCATAGTAATTTAAATTAGTTGTACCAATCTTGTAGGCGTTTAATTGCGTAAGTCCTTTAAGGTTCGGCTTTCCGGGACTTCCTGAAAGAGGTATAAGGGAGGGGGTGAGTACAACTACTTAGTGAATGGGATTCAAATCTTTTAACTTTCAAGAAAAACATTTATATGGAGTGTGCCAGACTCCTTTGTTTTCAAAAAAATCATTTCATTTAAAAATTCATCCTTTTCCATTATTTCTTAGTTATCGATGTGTTATCACCCAACACACATCCTTCATAATGAAGGTTACACACATTCACAAGTCAGTATCACTACTGAACCCGCTAGTGGCTTCAGAGCGACTTTTCCTGCCACCCGGATAGAAGTACAACCACTTCTACCCTGGGAATGAGTGGATGTACGAAACATCCGACCCACAATCCCGAAATCACTTCTTCGTGTCCGTATGAGGACAGAGACCTCATCCTGTCCCCACCCCGGTCTCATGCGCTTAGTGCTACTCCAGATTTCGCACACACACCTGGAACGACGAACTACCCTTATAGCCACCAGGTCATCCAGTGCCCTTAGGATGCATCACTACCCCTCATGGGCGTCTTGATGATCCTGTACTCATAGTGCATGCACAAACAATGTTTTCTTATATTGCCATGTAATATGTGGTGCCATTAGTCCAACGGCCCCAACTCTCAACTCAACCTGCAGCTGTTTGTCTTGACTAGTCCATCGACCTGTCATGTCGCACTGCCGCTAGTTGACTGAGCATGTCGGTCCTATCTTGGTACCATGGCCAAACAATTCACTTATTAAGTTTTATGGCACATATATCATGTTCGTTTATGAGCTCCTGCTCGTGCCAACTAGCCTTGGGCCCACTGTACGAGATTTTCAAAATCGGGCATTTCGCCCCCAAGTTCCAAAACCGAGGCCCTAGGCCTATCAGAGCTATTCGAGCTCCCATCGAGGAGGTCTCCCAAATAGTTTAAGCATTTGCACACAGTCAGGGGAGAACACTTCCGACAAAAATAGGTTTTTACTATCCATCATACCGACCGGTATAAGGACATCTCTGTTCATAACCGATGAACGGGTTTTCAACTTCCTTCCAGGAAGTCTCATCATACCAACCGGGTATGATCTACTTACAACCCGTAAGTAGTTTTTCCGCATAACTTTCACATCACTTTCTTTAAGTAGTGATGATTAAAATACCACTAAACAGTGGGTTTTTATATCGAGGTACTTATCATCCCCAACCGGGTATGATGTTAGTAAACCCACTCACAACCGGTAAGTGGTTTTTAACTTTATAAGGTGTGCTCATCATCCCAATCAGGTATGATGTTTGTAAACCCACTCACCCATTAATGCTGTGAATTCCACTAGACCGGTTCTTGGTATTCACGCGAGCTTGTCCTTGCTGGCGTTCCCGGTACTTCGTGTTCCGGTGAAGGCACGGCGGTCCGAGCTTTCGATCTGGGCCGATAGGTCTCATCCTGAGGTTCATCCTTTCGGTCCTAATTCGGTCATGGAAAGGCGGAGAAAGTGTTGGGAGGGCTTGGTTTGGCCTGAGGAGGGCTTGAAATGGCCGATTTCAGCTTGGCCGAAATAGGGCAGCTTCGGTCCGCCGGAGTTGCTTCACTATTCCATCATGTCGGCGTTTCTCCAACGATACTCGGATTGATTGGAGTTTGCTATCAGATAGCTGTCTTCTCCCCGGTTCTAAAGAGCCCGACCTTTGTTCAAGTCGAAGCTCTCGTTCGAGCTTTACCGGGAAATGGAGTAGTAGAGAGAGAGAGAGAGAAGTGTTCAGGTGTGAGGAGAATGAAATGGAGATGAACTCTTTATATAGTTGTAAAACCCGTGTATTAAATGGGCGAGATTTATTACTGGTATTAATATTGCCATAAATTATTGGTATTAATTCCAATAATTTAATTTCGGTATTAATTCTAATAAATTAAATTTCAGTATTAATTCTAATAATTTAATTTCGGTATTAAATTATTTGTATTAATTCCAATAATTTAATTTAGGTATTAAATTATTGCTATTAATTATATATTAATTTATGATAAGGCGTACATACAAATTTTTGACCGAAATTTCGGGTTACAAAAAAAATTCATACTTCCCAGGAGGTCACCCATCCTCACATTACTCTCAAGTAAGCATGCTTAACTTTAAAGTTCTTATGGAAACTAGTTCACTTGAACCACTTTGGTTTTTGTTTTCTAATTTGTCTTAAGTTTCTTTTCCAAGGTTTAATGAACCCTTTGGATCACCCGAGAGTTGTAAATTTCCAACTTGCCCGTTCAGATATAATTGGGTTTGTGAACCGGTTCTAAATCCTCACTGGGTTTGACCGGTTCTTTTCCTGGTTTTCCTTAGCTCAAAAGGGCGGGTTTTACAGCATTAGTGACCTCAAGTTAAGGAAAATGAACTTTAGGGACCTAAGTGCAATTAATTGGAAATTTTGAGTTTAGTCATTCATACGTGATGAGCGAAGGCTGTTATGCTAATTATTAATAGATAAAGTTGTCCAAATCGTGTAGGAGCACGAAGGACATAAATGCTAGCAAGAGAAGCTCGCGTTGACTTGGGAAAATCAACATAGGACAAATACTTCATACCCAGTTGGGATGATGAGCATCTTTTCTAAATTGGAAGCCATTGTGAGTGGGTTTATTCACATCATACCCAGTTGGGATGATGAGCACTTCGGAAATGAAAAACCACTTTTATGTGGAATTTTAACATCACACCTGGTTGGAGTAGATCATACTCGGTTGGTATGATGGACTTCTTGGAAGGAAGGAGAAAATCGCTTGCCGATTGGAAGGGGAGATGTCATCACACCCGATTGGTGTGATGAATGGAAAAATTATTTTTGTTAGAAGTGTTCTTCCCTGATTGTGTGCCAATGCTTAAAAATTTTGGGAGACCTTCTTGACGAGAGCTAGAACAGCTTAGATATAGTGGGCCCAAGGCTAGTTGGGAGGCCTCAGATTTGGAACTTGAGGGCTAAAATGCCCAGTTTTGGAAAATCACATATAGTGGGCCGAAGACCAGTTGGCACGAGTAGGAGCTCATAAACAAACATGATGTTTAAGCCATGAAAATTCTTTAGGCACATCTTTTATGCTTTATTTGCATCCTTATTTATATTAGTACCTGTCTATTTCTTTAGGGAGCGTACAAATCTTCCTTGTTTCAAGATCATTGTGGGAGAGGCTTGCCTATTCCTTTCTTGGTTTGAGTTTAGTCGTTAATTGGCCCTTGGTCCTTTTAAGGATTTCTTGTATTCTTCTTTTCCCGAGTATTTGACCTTTCTGCCTCTCTCTTCTTTGTCAGAACTTACATTATGGCTTTCCCGAGTATTTGTTCATTAACTGCTTTGCCTCCACCATTTGTTTGGTCTAAGTTTCTTAGCAGCTGTTTCTCGAGTCCTCCTATCCTTAACATCCATCTCACTGACCTTTTTAGGGTGTAGTCCCTTCTACTTCCCAGTCTTCCTTAGGTGTCATTTGTTCCCTGTAACTATCTTGTTTTAACGACTTGCTTTCTCTTGTCCTATTGGTCCGAACTTCCTATTTGACATAGTTGCTTTTTCCAAGGTGATTTATTCCTGTAATCCCAATACGTCTCGTTTGTCATCAAATGTTTGTCTTGTATTCTCTTGTGGATGCACTCCTTTCTTTGCTCCTAAATTGTTTGGATTTTCTTCTTAAAGGGGGAGTTCTCTTTAGCTATCCTTTGTTCCATTTGTGGTTTTATTGATGTCCTACCTTTACCCCTTTTTCCTTCTTACCACTTTGCTAAGATTTTGAAGAGTTTCCTCTCATCTATGGTTGCAAATGGAATCATGTTTCTTGGGATAGTATCCTTTCAGATTTCCTATAGTTGTGGGGTGTTTATTCTTGGAAAATATTGTCCTGACTCCTAGCGATGTGGGACAGTATTTCACTTCGTGTCCTATTCCCCTCTATGTTAACTTGATTCCTGTTGTTGGTAGGGTTAGGCACTTCTCCACGTAGTGTCCCTATCATTCATGTTTGTAATTACATGAACATAAGTGGTTCCTCCTGGCGTTTTCTTGGGAATTGTTAGTTTTGGTGCTCCTTCGTCCTTAAGTCTGGATACCGTGGGAGTTTTTTTTTCCTTTTTGGAGTCTTCCTTGAAGATCACATCATTTGAGGGAGAGGGTTTTTAGGAATTTGGAGTACTTCATTAATAGAGTAGTACAGTATGTTGGAGATTTTGGCCCTATTACAGAATATGGTCACCAAATAACTAGGGAGCTACGAGATTCTTGATAATCATCCTCCTATGTAAGGTTATATGCCCCATTTTATGGCTTCACACTTGGCTTCCTTTATACTTAGAGTTGTGACCTCAATAGGTCCTGTCACCATTCTCTAGGATACTTTCTCATTTGCTCTTTTGAGATTCCTGCCATGCTTTAGGCATTTGGGAAGCTTCTAGGGTTATCTTCCTATGAAGATAAGGTGTTGAGTAGAGACATTCCTAGTTTTCTTGGTTCCTCTCCTGGGAGCCATCTGAAAATTTTAGGATAAATCCTATTAGTTACAATATTTTATAGTCTTGATTATGTATTCGAGGAAACAGGCTCTGATACCACTCTAGTAGTCACACCCCAACCCGGTTTGGTCGGATCCTTGTGATCAACCTGCCACTCTCCCAGTTTATTAAAGGGTTTCCCCTTATCGTAAACCGTAAAGAGTAAGGCGTCCTTTAACTTGCACCTTTTTCCTAGAATAGCATAATCAAAACTGTATGAAATTTAAAACTTTACATACCTGTCTAACAGGCATCTTAGTTGACGGTCTTTAAGGGGAGACTTTCTAGGATTTCCTGAAAGGGATATAAGGGAGGGGGTGAGTACGACTACTCAGTGAATTGGTTTTTAAAAGCTTTTGACTTTTAAGAAAAATATTTATATGGAGTGTGCCAGACTCCTTTGTTTTCAAAAATCCCATCATTTAAAAATTTAGATTTTTCCATTATTTCTTAGTTACCACACAGTGTATCATCACCCAACACACATCCTTCATCATGAAGGTTACACACATTCGCAAGTCAGTATCACTACTGAACCCGCTAGTGGCTTCGGAGCGACTTTTCCTACCACCCGGATAGAAGTACGACCACTTATACCCTGGAAATGAGTGGATGTATGTGACATCCTACCCACAATCCTGAAATCACTTCTTCATGTCCGTATGAGGACAGAGACTTCATCATGTCCCCACCCTGGTCTCATGCGCTTGGTGCTACTCCAGATTTCGCACAAACAGAACGACGAATTGCCTTTATAGCCACCAGGTCATCCAGTGCCCTTAGGACGCATCACTACCCCTCATGGGCATCTTGATGATCCCCTACTCACAGTGCATGCACAAACAATGTTTTCTTATATTGCCATGTAATATGTGGTGCCACTAGTCCAATGGCCCCGACTCTCAACTCAACCCGCAGCTGTTTGTCTTGACTAGTCCGTCGACCTGTCATGTCGCACTACCGCTAGTTGACTGAGCATGTCGGTCCTATCTTGGTACCATGGCCAAACAATTCACTTATTAAGTTTTATGGCACATGTATCATGTTCGTTTACGAGCTCCTGTTCGTGCCAACTGGCCTTGGGCCCACTGTACGAGATTTTCAAAATCGGCATTTAGCCCCCAAGTTCCAAAACTGAGGCCCCTGGCCTATCAGAGCTTATTCGAGCTCCCGTCAAGAAGGTCTCCCAAATAGTTTAAGCATTGGCACACAGTTAGGGGAGAACACTTCTGACAAAATAGGTTTTCAGTGTCCATTATACCAACCGGTATAAGGACATCTCCATTCATAACCGATGAACGGGTTTTCAACTTCCTTCGAGGAAGTCTCATCATACCAACCGGGTATGATCTACTTACAACCGGTAAGTAGTTTTTTTTTCGCATAATTTTCACATCACTTTCTTTAAGTGTTGATGATTAAAATACTACTAAATAGTGGGTTTTTAATACCAAGGTACTTATCATCCCCTACCGGGTATGATATAAAATTTCCACTCACAACTGGTAAGTGGTTTTTATCTTTAAGTTATGTTCATCATCCCAACCGGGTATAATGTTAGTAAACCCACTCACCCGTTAATGCCGTGAATTCCACTAGACTAGTTCTTTGTATTTACGCGAGCTTGTCCTTGCTGGCGTTCCTGATATTTCGTGTTCCTACACGATATGAACATCTTGGTTCATTATCTTTCGGCCTAATCGCCTTCATTCATTACAAATGAATGAGAAAGTCAAACTTTCATTTATTTGCAATTAGGTCCCTAAAGTTATTTCTCTTTAACTTTATGTCCCAAATACCGATTTTTCCTCAAATTGAGTCCCGAAACTTCTAAAATTTATCATAGGATCTCAATTTATTCCATTTCACAAAAAGGGGTTTAATTTCCAAAATTTCCAATTTGGTCCTCCAACTTTTCCAAAATTACCATTTTGCCCTTCCTTTACAAAAATGGTAATTTTTGCCCCAAAAATTTCAAAATTCCTCAATTGGTCCTCTAACATTATTTTCATGCCCAATTGACCCTCAATTTCATAAAATTTCATTTTAGTCCTTTGAATTTCGAAAGTTCCCAATTTTCCCCCAATTCCAACTTCTTAACACAGCCGAATTTTATTTCATCAAATTGACCCATCAAACGTTTCTAATTGTTGAAATTGAAGTTGAAATTGAGTTTTTACATGTTCATACGATTCTTCAGAAATGTGAATCGCAAGTTTTAATGTCGGGACAAGCTCAAACGAAGCTTCGTCGGAAAATGAACTATAGAGAGAGAAAGCTTCGATTACTCACCGGTGAAGGCACGACGGTTCGAACTTTCGATCTGTACAGATAGCTCTCATCCTGAGGTTCATCCTAGAATCAAGAATCGCATCAATTGATGCAGAATTGGATTAAAATTTTGTCATTGAAATTCAGTCGACTCTCTCTCTAGCACTAATCGAAAATTATAAAGGGGAGCCGAATTTACTTACCTTTCGGTCCCAATTCTCCAGCAATTGACTAATACAACTCTATTTTTTTAATAAAGGGGATCCAAGTAATCCAATTATAAAGATAGCCCTACAAACTACCAAGAAAAATAGAAAGATCCACCTATAAATTTATTCGAACCCTCCTTATTTGTCATTTTGTCCAAAACACGTAGGAAACATATGCATGCCAAGTATACCCGTAAAAAAATCGAAGAGATAATTCCAGAACATAAAATGGATTATTAAAAAAAACATTATTTTATCTATTATTTAATAAGAATTTTCGTCTTAACTTGCCCAATAATAAATTGAAGAATCTAAAATTTCGTTAAAAAGAATAACATAAATAATAATTTAGAAAACTCAATATTAGAACATTATACTAGCAATTTGTTACATCAATCAAAATAAATAAATAGAAGGGCATCGTCATTACACTATGGAATCTAAAAGTGTATTACTACTTCCTATGCAGATAAAAGCCATTAGATAATTCAATACTTAGTTGTAAATATGAGTGAAAATGAATAGATTGGAGTTAATTACTTACGTTAATGAAGCAATAAGTGGTCACTTAAATTAATATTATAAATGCAATAAAGATGTCATCTCAAATAAAAACATATCATTTTAATGAGATAAGGAAATGTCTTATTGATAGTGTTGCAAAATGTACACATTGCTAGAGTCATTAATTGGAAACTATCCAATAGATAAGATGTAAATGAATAAAGATATTCTAAAAGATATCATTTAAAGAAATTAAAGCTCCTACCAATGGAAAACCAGATGTGGTCATTAACATTTAATTACCTTTCATATGAGAAATCCTATAAAAGGATGGCATTAGGACTGCAAGAAGCACAGAAGCACAAACAAACATCAGAAAGAAACAAAGGGGAATGAAGTGAGCTAGAAGGTGATAAGAAAGGAGTTAACATGAGGAATTCAAGTGAGGAAATCACCGAGAAGATTGCTCGTCTGGTCGGTTTAGAAGCATGGTAAGCCCCTCCTCCCCCATAGAACTTTTACAGACATTCCCGATTTAGGATTAAAAACTACCATTCCTCACTGTAACATCTCTAATTCATAATTTCATACAAAATTTTATCATACCTAAAGGCCAGTGAGGAAGGGAGGTCGAGAAAGTTTATTTTCCAAATAGGAAGAGTAGACCCTTGAGCTGCCACTGAAGTTGGGAACATTAGAAAGAAGCCAAAGATTCCATGGACCACCTATAGCAGAGAGGAAATGAATTAATAAAGGAATTAGGAACATAAAGAACTAGGGAGGGAGAAAGACGAACTTGAATCTTCCCATTATCATCATTAGCGTCTAATCGTTTCCAATCGGAGACCACAAGGAGCTCGGGCTTCATATGAGAGTTGAACTGAGGGAGCCACGATTCTTCGTCAGGAGGAGATGATAGAGGGAAGTAGAAACTGAACACACCTGAACAGACGGGCAATACCACAGGAGTTAAGGACGAGGTCAGGTGGGGTGTTCCCGCAGTAAGATGAGGCTCGAGCAAAGTAACTTACCGAAAGAGAGGACGATGATATCCACACTACCTTTTGGGTGATGTGGATGACGGGGTTGAACCATAGAAGATGGTAGATAGAAGGTAGAGAGTGGCATAGGAGGACATGCTAACGATCGACCGAACTTAGGGACGCTTGTAAGGATTCTTTAGAGAGAATTATATAGCAAATGAGAAAAATGAAACGAGCATCATAGACACCCCCAACTTTCAAATGGACAACCACGGTGCTAATGATCAAACTACACTCCCAACTTTATAGTATTACTGAGTCATTTTGTCAAATTATTTTTTGTACTATTTGATAAATAATTTGAGTTATGTATTCAATAAAAAGTGATCATAATTTCATATGGTGTGTTTAAGTTGTTAAAATAAAGTTGGTAGTTAAATTTATTCTGTTAGTAGAATAAATAAAAAATATTTAAATAAAAATAATTTTAATTGTAGATATTGAGATATGTAACCATTGAAACATCCAGTAAATTTCATCCTCTCGAACTAAATAACCGAAAAAGGAAAATTGGAAATTTTCGAGAAAAAACCGAGTGTCTAAGTGAACAAAAAATTATAAACAAGGGTGAGAACTGGAATTTGAAAAATTCTAAGTAGACAAGAAATACCTAAATATAATGAAAAATAATCATAAAGTAGATTGGATGTTAAAACCAGACCGATTTAGGGTGAATCAGACTTGGACCGGATTGAACCGTGAATAACTGGTTCAAATATTCATTTTTCTAAATGGATTAAAAATATTAATTTGTAAAATTGAATCCATCATAAAAAAAATGAATTTAGATAAATTTAGAAATTTTTAATTTTTGGAAAACTGGTCGAATCAGGCTTGAACCGGCCAATTTTCGATTTTGGGTCATTGGACTCGGTCGGAATAGATCGGTCAACGGCCCAATCGGTCAACGAACCGTTGTCAGGTTAACACCAAGTCAACATACATGACCAATTAACATGTGGCACATGGCGAATCACACATAGTAGGCTAGTCAGTCAACTCCTGTAAGCACTGGCCAATTAGAAGGAGACAAGTGTCCTTGGTTAACGGTCAAAACACGAAAATCCACCTCAGTGACAACTGACCAATAGGGGAGTGACACGTATCCCTGGTCAATGGTCAATGTCGATAAGACCCCGTCAATAAGATCAACCAATGAGGATCTGACACGTGGAAAGGATGCCACATTAGCATCCGACAAGGATGTCGAAGAAACAACTGACCAATCCAAGGTCAACACATGGTAGAGCCACATTGGATGCACTCATCCAATTAGAGGCTGACACGTGGCAGTTACTCATCCAATCATGCCCCAACTTAATTTGGTCAGATTCCCGTGATCAACCCTCCACTCCTTTGGTTTAAGAGAGGTTTCATCCTTTCAAACTCGAGAGGAGCCAAGTGTAATTTAACCATGTTCCCTAGAATAACATAAATCAATAAAAATGCGAGCTTAAAAATAACTTTTAAGTATACCTAACAGAGGTAGAACCGGGTGTTTTCCTTAGTTATTTTCTCTACTACTGAAAAAGAATATAAAAAATGGGTGAGTTTCTAAAACTTAGTGAATGGGTGTTTTGAATGAATTAAAAAAAAACAGCTTTTAATCGAAGTATGTGAGAGACACTTTATTTCCTTTAAAAACATTCCTTCCTCAAATTATAGTTTTCAAAATTCTTTTCCTCATTATTCATATTAGGTGTGTTTAACATTCAACACACGCCCTCCATTAGGAAGGGAATCACACATTCGCAGGGTAGCCCGTCTACTGCACCCATTTGTGGTGTCAGAGCGACTTTACCGGCCACCTAGATAGAAGCTCTTCCACTTCTACCCTAGGTCTTAGTGGATGTTCGTGACATCTGACCCTCAGACCCGAAATTCACTCCGTTTCGGTATGACAATAGAGACATCATCCCGACCCTACCCCGACCTCATGCGCATGAAGCTATGTCGAGCTTCCCTGACTATTGGCACGACAAACCGCTCTTATCTCCACCATGTCGTCCAGTAACCCTTAGGACGCATCACTGCCCCTTTTGGGTGTCTTAATGGTCCCGAACCTCAAGTGCATGCACAAACAATAGTTTTTTTTTCCACAAAGCCATTTATCTTTGCTGCCACTGGTCCAACGGCCCAACCCTCAACTCTACCTGTAGCTGTTTGTCTAAGACGAACCGTCGACCTGACCTTGACGCACTGCCGCTAGTCCATCGAGTATGTCGGTCATGTCTTGATACCATGGAAAAAAAATCACATAATCCATTAATTAAGAATTTTTATGGCTTTAACATATCATGTTTGTTTACGAGCTCTTGCTCATGCCAATTGGTCGTGGGCCCACTGTACGTGATTTTCCAAAATCAGGCATTTTAGCCCCACAAGTTCCAAAACCGAGGCCTTTAGCTTATCTGAGCTATTCTAGTACTCGTCAAGAAGGTCTCCCAACATTTTCAAGCATTGGCACACAGTCAGGGGGGAATACTTCTAAGAAAAATAATCTTTAAATTCAGCACACCAACCGAGTATGATGACATCTACTCTTATAACTGGTAAGCGGGTTTTCTCCTTCCTTCCATGAAGTCCATCATACCAACTAGGTATGATCTCTCTACTTACAGCCCATAAGTAGTTTTTCCGCTTAGTTCTCACATCACTCTAATCGAATGTGATGTTAAAATCCCATATATAAGTGTTTTTTCCTTTTAGAGGTGCTCATCATCCCAACTGGGTATGATGTAAATAAAACACACTCACAATCGGTAAGTGGTTTTTAACTTTAAGTTGCGCTCATCATCCCAAGTGGTTATGATGTTAGTAAGCCTACTCACTTGACAATTGAAGTGTACTCTTCTCTAGTCATTTTCCGCCTCCACGCTTACTTGTCCTTGTTGGCGTTCCGGTCCCTCGTGCTCCTATACGATTTGGACATCCATAACACCATTCGTTTTCTCACATATGAACGACTAGGCTCAAAATTTCCAGTTAATTGCACTTAGGTCCCTAAAGGTGATTTTCCTTGACTTTAGGTCCCTAATGCTAACGTTTCTCCAAATTGAGTCCCGAAACTTTCAAAAATTCACTTTGGGTCCTAATTTACTCAAAAATTAGAGAAACACCCCGCCAAGAGGAGTAGAAGCTATGGGAAAAGCCAAAGGTTCCGCAACTAGGTAAACTATTATTTAGATGTTTTTTAAACCTTGTTATGGAAAATAGGTTTACTCTAATGCCTTTACCTTCCTTGGTTTAATTGGTAGCAATACTAAATTAGTATGAGGAAGGGTGGCGGGTTGATAACAGAACTTCGACCAAACCAGGTCAGAGCGTGATATGTTATCGAAGATATGTCCCCAAAAGACAACATACAAAAATAGTCTGGAACATGTCCGACTACAAGGGACAGGTGGACTAACAATACCAAGGAGGTATGACCCAAGTAAGGAGGAACCGATTAGTCTACCGCGACAAAGTCAATGGACTAAAGGAGATGTCAAGGATAAAGGGGGAACCCTACTCCAAGCAAGAGAAGAATTGGATCCAAGACAGTACCTTGGGACAAACAGATAACTCTAGATAGTTAGTATAAGTTTTATGGAGTAGGTAGATGTTTGATTGGAGGAAAAGTTTCTCAATGACGCAATAAATAGGGGTTAAGGGAAGAAGTAATCATGGAAATTTAATGGTGAACACCAAATCTCGCCACTTAGAACAAGGGAAATTTAAGCCCCAAAGAAACTCCATTATCAAGGATAGGCTGGCATGATGGCCCAAAGTAGGGGAAGAAGAGAGGAAAAAAGGAAAGGTGAAAACCCTTTGCTAGTCAAAAGACGACATTGGACATGAGGACGAGGAGAAGGGTGGAAAACCCCCTGTATGTCAGTAAGTCAAGAAGTGGATGAGAAAGTCCAATAAAGAAGTGGTGTAGGATAAATAAATGTTGAAATCCCGAACACTCATAAAAAGCATGAGAAGGTCAAACATAAAATTTGGATCGAACTTGTAATAAACAAAGGATGGAGGAAGGACCAGTATAGGACAAAAGGGGGAAACACCGAAACCCGTGAAAAACAAGTATGAAAAGCTCAAATGGACAATGAGCTAAGGTGTAAACCCCGCCCTTTAGAGTTAAGGAAAATCGGGGAAAGAATCAGTCAACCTAAGTGAAAAAATTGAACCGGTTCATGAACCTCGACCATTTGAGAACAAGAAAATGGGGAAATTTACAACTCTCGAGTGATCTAAAGAGTCATAAAAACCTTGGAAAGTCACTTTAGGACCATTTGGGAAAGAAACCAGACCGGTTCAGCTAAACTGGATCCGAACAGGATTGAACCGATTTGGACCAGTTTGAACCACTATTGAACCGGATGCTAAAGTCATTTTTCTTAGTGGCTTAAAAAAATTCAAATTTGAGAATTGAGGCCAACATTGAATAGAGAATGAATTTAGACATTTTTAATTTTGAAAAACTCGGTCGAATCGAGCCTGAACCGGTTGGTTCAAACGTTCAACCTGATTGGGATCGGTTCGAAATAGTGTCTTCTTCTTCATTTAGATGACAACATTGTTCACTCGCCGAAAAATTGAGCAGCGCCGGTGAAGTTGAAAAGTCTCTGGATAGGGAGTTTCAGGCAATGAATGACCACCATAAAGGTGCCAATCAGGTAGCCAAGAAGTCCCCGAGCTTCCTATATAAAGAGCTCCTCCTCATTCATCCCCCTCACACCTGAAAGCTCCTCTCTCTCCCTACTGCACCATTTTCTAGTGAAGCTCAAACCAAAGCTCTAACATTGGGGTTTTTTTGAGCCAAAGAAGGTGAGATCGGGTTCTTTAGATTCGAGGAGAAGTTAGCTACCCGACAGTAGTCTCCATTTTCTCCAAGGATCACCGGAGAAACACCGGCATGATCGAACAGTGAAGCAGCTCCAACGGACAAAAGCTGCCCTATTTCGGCCGAGCTAAAAACAACCAATTCGAGCCCTTATCAGGCTAAACCAAGCTCTCTCAACACTTCCATAATGTTTATACAACTGAATTAGAGCTGAAAGGTAAGCCAATTTGGATCCCCTCTATAATTTTCAATCAATGTTAGAGAGAGAACCGACAAAAATTCACTGACCAAATTATCCCTCAATACGGCAAGAATTGATGCAATTATTGATCATAGGAGAAACCTCAGTACGAGAGTTATCTGCCCAGATCAAAAGATCGGACTGCCGCACCCCCGACGGTAAGCTTTCAAAGCTTTCTCTCTCTAAGTTCAATTTTCTAACAAAGCTCCGTTTGAGCTCAATTCGGATCCAAATGACGCGATTCAAAGTTCCACTAAATTGTGTGGAAGTGAAGGAACTCAATTTTACCTTCCATTTCAACAATTAACCTCGATTAATTTGTCAATTTGATAAAATAAAATTCGACTTGTTTGAAAGAGGGAAATTGGGGGGAACATTTTGTGAAAATTGGGGATTTCAAAAATTCGAGGGACTAAAGTGCAATTTCCCAAAATTGAGTGCCAATTGGCCATTAAAAAGATGTTGGAGGACCAATTGGTCAATTTTTGGAAATATTGGAGGTCAAATTTCCATTTTTGTAAAGTAGGGGCAAAATGGTAATTTTTGAAAAGTTGGGGACCAAATTGGAAATTTGAGAAACTTGAACCCCTTTTGTGATTTTGAGTAAATTGAGGTCCCAAAGTGAATTTTAGAAGTTTTGGGACTCAATTTGGGGAAAATTGGCATTAGGGACCTAAATGCAAATAATTAAAAGTTGGACATTTCATTCATTAGTGATGAATGAAGGCTATTAGGTCAAGTGTTAATGAACATGGATGCTCATATCATGTAGGAACATGAAGTATCGGGAACGCCAACAAGGATAAGCTCACGTGGAGGCAGAAAGTCGCTTTAAGGAAAAAGTACACTGCACTTATTAGGTGAGTGGGAATTTTCACATCATACCCGGTTGGGATGATGAGTACCTCGAAATGAAAAACCACTACTAAGTGGCATTTTAACATCATACCTGGATGGGTGATGTGAGAAAACACACGAAAAAACTACTTACTAGTTGTAAGTAGATCATAACTGGTTGGTATGGTGGACTTCTTAGAAGGAAGTGGAAAACCCGTTTACCGATTGTAAGCAGAGATGTCATCACACTTGGATGGTGCGATAAACGAATGAAAAGATTATTTTTGTTGGAAGTGCTCTCCCCTGACTATGTGCCACTGTTTAAAAATTTTGGGAGACCTTCTTGACAGGAGATCGAATAGCTTAGATAGGCCGGAGGCCTCGGTTTTCGAACTTGAGGGCTAGAATGCCCGATTTTGAAAATCTCATATATTGGGTCCAAGGCCAGTTGGCATGAGCAGGAGCTCACAAACTAACATGATCTTAAGCCATGAAAACTTTAATGAATGATTTGATTTGGCCATGGTATCAAGATAGGATCAACATACTCGATAGACTGGCGATAGTGCGACAAGATAGGTCGACAGACCAATCGAGACAAACAGTTGCAGGTCGAGTTGAGGGTCGCGGTCGTTGTACTAGTGGCACCAAAGATTAAATTGCTTATGTGGAAAATTATTTTTTTTTGTACATGCACTGAGGTTCGGGATCATCAAGATACCCAAGAGGGGTAGTGATGCATCTTAGGGGCTACTGGACGACATGGTGGAGATAAGGGTAGTTTGTCGTGCCAGCAGTCAGGGAAGCTCGATGAAGCTTCATGCACATGAGACTGGGGTGGGGTCAGGATAAGGTCTCTGTCCTCATACGGTCATAGAGTTTCTTTTCAAGTTTGAGGGTCAGATGTCACGTACATCTACTCATTCCTAGGGTAGAAGTGGATGGGCTTCTAAATAAGTGGCCTGTAAAGTCGCTCTGATGCCATAAGTGGGTGCAGTAGATGGGCTACCCTACGAATGTGTGATCCCTTCATGATGAAGGGTGTATGTTGATTGTTAAAATACCAACTGTGGTTAATGATTATTAATGGTTTTGGAAACTGAGAAATTGAAGAAGGAATAATTTTGAAAAGAAATTAAGGAGTCTGGTGCCCTCCAAACTATTTTATTGAATTTCTTTTTTTTAATCACCCATTCACTAGGTTGTAGAAACTCACCCACCCTTTTTATCCATTTTTGGGAATAGTGAATAACTAGGGATAACACCAAGATTTACCCTCTGCTAGGTATGTTTAAATGTTCTCTTAAGTTTGCATTATTATTAATATATGTTATTCCAGGGAATAAGGTTAAGATTTCACATGGCTCATCTTAAATTAAAAAAGGGGCAAACCCCTCTTTATCCAAGGGAGTGGTGGGTTGCTCTTGGGGATCTGACCAAACCGGGTCGGGGCATGACATAAGGAGTTCCACCACCACAGGAATAAATAGACTCGGGGACGGTTGGACATTTTGGAACACCCAATTCTGTACAAAACCCTTAAGAGGTAGGGTCTTACCCCAAGTGATTGGATGCATTAGATCTAAGAAATTACTTAGACATAGGGGTACGACGAGTCAAAGGAACTAAGTCCAAGGAGTAAATAAATGATCAGAAGGGGAGGAAATTTTGTAAGTATGTTGCCGGCGGGACTAAGTGAAAGAGGTAACCAAAGCCTTAGGGTATCAAATCAAACCCCGAGTTGTAGTAAGGGAATTCATTCCTGATGTAAAGGGTGAATAACTATGTTTTGGGAACAAAACTTCAAAAAGGAGGTGAGAGTTGTGAAACCCGTCCTCCCAGATAAAGGAAACTAGCAAAAGAACTAGCGATTTTCATGAACCGAGTTGTTAAGTGAACCAAAAATGGTAAAGAAGGGTTAAAATGGGAAATGGGAAAATCCCATATGACCAATAAATCAAAAGAATCATGGGGAAGAATCATAAAGTGAATTGGATGGGAAAACCGGACTGGTTCGGGGTGAACCAGACCTAAACCGGATAGAACCATGGTAAATCGGTTGAATGATTCATTTTTTCTAGGTGGCCTAAAAATGTTATTTTGGAAAATTGAAACCACCAATAGATAGAAAATGAATTTATATTAATTTATATATTTTTAATTTTCCCAAAACTGGTCGAATCAGGCCTAAACCGACCAATTTTTTAATTCGGATCACCGAACCTGGTCTAACTAGACCAGTCAACGGTCTAGTCAGTTAACGGATCGGATTGGTCAACTAGTCAATGGTTAGCAGCCGCCCGGTCAGTAGCCAATGGGAGGCTACCACGTGTCTAGTCAACGGTCAACGAACGGCCAATCAATGTGCCACACAAACATGAGAAGCCAATGGGAGGCTGCCACATGTCTGGTCAACCGGTCAACGGCTGGCGTAGCGGCTAAGTGGGAATGCCATGTTATAAAAACTAACCAATCATAGTGTGCCACGTCACACGACTGCCACATCATCATCTTCTTCCTTAGTCAGCTGATAGAAAGGAGAGAGAGAGGAGTGAGGCGATTCCTCCGGCGACCAGGGAAGAGCTCCAGTATGACCGCGGGTGGCCAAGTCTAGGGTCGACTCCTATGTCGGTCGGTAGCTTGATAAGTTGATGAGTGCCCTATATAAAGAACAACCCTCCACTTGTCTTCCCCATCCCACAAATGAGCGAAGAAGGTGAAGTGTTCCATTTTCTAACATGCAGCAAACTAGAGCTCCGACAAAGGGGCTTTCTTCAACCTCTAAAGTTGCATTTGGTGTCCCTAGAACCAGGAGCAAGTTCTTTATCCTACTGCACCCTCCCTTCAGCCCAAGCCCCACCAAAGAAGAGCTAGGAAGCTCGCACAGTACCGTTGCTCCTCGATGGTCGACAACCCAAGCCGCTCGAGCTCAATTCGAGCCATCCCCAAACCAATTCTGGCCAATCCAAGCTCCCTAGACCACAACTAGAGGAGCCCCGACCTTCCCTGAGCTAAGATGTTAAGTCCCCTTCGCCGCCCCTCACTGAAAAATACTCTTTACAATGTGTTTATACTAAGATTTAAACTATGAAATTTGCATTGCTTAAGCCAACAATTGAGGCATTGTTTGATGTAGGAAGGATCCCTAACAGGAAAGCAATTTAGAGAGAGCAAGAGCTCCAATCGTGGGACCCCCACCGGTAAAATATTGAAGCTCTCTCTCTCTAGACTAAGTTTTCCAACAAATCTTCATTTGAGCTCATTTTTTAGCCAAATGAAGCACTTCAAAGCTTGAAATGATGAGGGAGACATAAGGAAGATGATTTAGATCACGAATGGGGTCAATTAACCAAGTTTTGGTGATCAATTGTACAAAATGATGTTTTGGGGACCAAATTGCAATTTTTAAAAAATTGGGCAATTTTGGGGATTTTTGAAAATTGGGGGTCGAATAATAATTTGAGGAAAATTGGGGCATTTTTATGAAATTAACTCCCAATTGGGCAATTGGATGAAATGGAGGGCCAATTGACAATTTTTAGAAATTTAAGGACCAATTAGAAATTTTGGAAAAATCAAGGGTCAGTTGGTGAGTTTGGAAAAACTAAGAACCCATGAGGGATAATTGGAAGTCCTAGGGATTTAATTGAGATTAAATGAAGATTAGGGACCTAAACATAAAGTTATAAACTTTAAGGGTCCTAAATGCAATTAAGGCATAATGTGAGCGCAAATACATAAAACTTTTAGGAATTGTCTCATCTTACTACATGAAACTGCTTAAACATTTTAGGAGACGTTCCTAATGGGATCTAGAATTGCTCTAATAAGCTCGAAGCCTCGGTTTTGAAAATACTAGGGCTTAAGGCATAGTTTTGGAAAACTCGTGAAGTGGGCCCAAGGCTAGTGGGCACGTGTTGGAGCCCGTAGACAAACATGATTATAATAACCATGAAAAATCTCATGAAACTAGCAATTTTGTGTGACTTGCAATGGGACCAAGACTAGACCGACAAGGCTCGATGGGCAAGTGGCAGTGCGCTAGGACTAGGTCAATGGACCAGTTAGACAAACAACTACTAGCCAAGTCGAGTGTCGAGGTCATTGGAATGTTGGCACCAAAGATTATGGTTAATAATTCAAAAACTTTTGTTATGCATGCATGAGGATCCGGGAGAATCTAGATGCCCAAGAGGGGCAGTCGATGGGTCCTAAGGGTTGTTGGATGACCTGGATGTAATAAGGATGGGTTTGTCATGTTAGTTAGTCATGAAGCTCAAGTAGCTTACTGCGCACTGAGACCGAGGCAACAGGGGAAATGAGGTATCGTCTCACAAAGTGGACACGAAAAATTATTAGGGTTTGAGGGTTAGATGTAGGATTTCCACTCAAACTCTAGGTAGAGGTTGCTAACCTCTACTCGGGTGGATGGTAAAGATGCTCCGGCCCACAAGTGGAACAGTCAGGGACTGTTCTACTAACATGTGATCCCTTTCTATGATAGAAAGAGCATGTGAATGTTTGCTAAACACCTCTCGAAAAAGGGGAAGTGCTAAAAGGAGATTAACTCATATCACAGTGAACTAAAAGGATAAAATGTTTTGATAAACTATTTGTTTTGAAAACTCACTCCCCAACCCCAACTCAATGAGTTATAGAAACTCACCCCCTCCCATTAAACTCTTTTCAGGGAAAACCTTTCGTTAAGAAAAGTAGAAGCAAGGGGAGCAAGTTGAAGGTACCGTGAAGAGGTAAACTATTATTTAGATGTTTTGTAAACTTTGTTATGGAAAACATGTGTACTCCTACGCCTTTACTTTCCTTTGTCTATTTGGTAGAAATACTAAATTAGTATGGGGAATGGGGCGGGTTGATCATGGAGATTCTAACTAAATTGGGTTGGGACGTGACATAAGAAGTCCTCTAGCTAGCCACACCCAGCCCGACTAGAGAGTTGTCTGAGGAGCGTCGGAGTGATCGCATAGTGAAGTTGCTCCGACAGCCCAAAGCATCTAACCTCCGACCAGCCCAATCTAGGACATCTCCGACTTACTACTACTAAAATTGACCTCACATGATCCCCGTGAAACACCTCCTGATCCCTCCCAATCGTCAGGTAAGCCAAATTTCATCTCTTCCCATCGAAATAGTAGAATTTCAGAGCTTCACCCTTAATCAGCAGGTGGCGAATTGTTGTAGGACTCGATTCTAGTAGAACACCCTCGACGAGTATTAGCTACCCATATCTTAATATCCAGCCATCGCCCCTCCACCGGTAAGCTCACCAGCCTTTCTCTTTCTAAATATGTTTTTCAACAAAGCTCTAACAGAGCTCGAAACTAAATCAAATTCATAAATTCAAAGTGCAGGACGATTGTGGGGAGCGGGAGGAAGTGAATAGCAGCACGAGAGGGAGGAATTAAGGAGTTTTAGGCAGTCAATTGGATGGGGGTAAGAAATCGGAAATCAAAAGCTCAATTTGGGGGAGAAATTGTGGACAATTTGGGAATTTTTTAAAATATGAGGGCTTTTGTGCAAGTTTTTTGAAATATGAGGACTAATTGGCAAAAAGAAGGAATTGAGGGCCAATTGGTTGTTTTAGGGGATTATGAGGGACAATTGGACAACTTCATGAAATTGTTGCATTTTGGTAATTTTGGGAAAGTTAGGGGCCATTCGGAAAATTATTGGAGAATTGGGGGTGTTTGGTTGTGTTTTTGAAGAATTAAGATTAAATTTCAAAATATGTGAATAATTGAAGGCTCGTATCGTATGGGATGGACTGCATGAGGACATACGTCATAAAGCACACCACGGATCAGACCCTAGTTGGGCAAACGCGTCACGAATATCAAGTGAGTGAGAAATTTACAGTATCAGTTCTGATTGGGACGATGGTCTTGCTATTAATTCAAAATAGTTTTCTTAGAATTAGCCTCCCCTAAATGGATGACCCTACTTAAACTATTTGGGAGCTAATTCGAGGACTTTAGCTAGATGATACAAGTGGGACCAAGGCAGATGGGCACGAGCACATGCCCCTTGAGAATTAGCATATAACGAGTCCACCAAGACTTTCAAAATGGATAATTGTGTGTTTTACCCATCGAGCCAAGAGCATGTTGTTGGGCTTGTTGGGCTAGATAGCTGCTAAGCCGAAGTTGGGTCATTGAACTCGTTGGGTTGGTGCGCACAGAGCCGAAGTTGAGCCAGCGAACCTTTAGGGCCGATGGGCCAAAGATAATGGCCATAATGAATAAAACCTTTTGATTATGCATGCATGAGATGCGAAACCATTGAGTCACCTGGTATGGGGTAGTGGTGGATTCCAAAGGCTGTTGGACAACCTAGGGAGCATTAGGACGGCCCATCATCCAATATGTTAAGAAGCTCTAGGAGTTCATGCGCACCGAGACCCAAGTAGGAGGGGGAAGGAGGTATCATCCCACAAAGTGGACACGAATTATGGCTAGGGTTTGAAGGTCAGATGATTGCTATACACTCAAACTCAGGGTAGAGGCTACAAAAAAAAAAAAAAGAGGCTATGAGCCTTTATTAGGGTGGATGGTAAAGGCGCTCCGGTCTATAAGTGGATTAGTAGGGGACTAGTGTGCGATGGTGTGATCCCTTTCTATGATAAAAAGGCTGGTTGACATATGAACCGTGTGTGGAACTTGGAAAAGTGAAAAAAATAATTAAATTGTAAAATCAATCACTATAGAGATTTTCCCCTCACTAAGTGTAAACTCATTCCCTTCCTTTCACCCCTTTTAGGAACACTTATGAGGAGTCGGCTAAGGTATAATTAAAGTCGAAGTGAAGGCTCAAATCCTCAAGGTAAGTCTTGCACTACGAGTTTTGATTATATTGTGGGGTCATGTATGTCACACCCCGACCTAAATTGGTCGGATCCCCATGAGCAACCCGCCACACTCTTTGGTCTATGAGGGGTTTCACCCCTTTCTAAATCGCGAGTAGTTAGGCATCCTTTTTAATGTTTTTCCTAAAATAGCATTATACAAAACTGCATATATTAAAATTTTCATACCTATCCTTACGGTTCAACTGCAAGGGGTCTTTATGGCTGCTCTTCCTATTTTGCCTGAAAAGGGGTAAATGGAGGGGGGAATTCTACAACATAGTGAGTGGGTATTGGGAATGAGTTTTCAAAATATTTTCACTTAATCAAAACCATGCCAAGGTTAACATTTCCTTTTTAAAGGATTTCCTCAAACTCAATTTCCAAAACCTTTTTCCATTTTTATATTAGGTGTGTTTAGCTCTTTTAGCCTATCGCCTTGCCTCAGGAGAAGTTTAGCAAACAAACACATGCCCTTCATTAGGAAGGGTACACGCATTCGCAGGGCAATCCCAGATTGCACCCACTTGTGTACCAGCGCAACTTTGTTGTCCACCCCAATAGAAGCTTGTCCACTTCTACCCTGAGTCTGAGTAGACGTTCTAGATGCCCGACTCTCAGACTCAAATGCCACTTCGTGTCTGTATGAGGACGAGACCTCATCCTGTCCCCACCCCGATCTTATGCACAAGAAGCTCCTAGAGCTTCATGACTGATTGGCACGACAAACTGCCCTTATCACCCTCTATGTTGTCCAACAGCTCTTGGGATCCATCACTACCCCCCGGGACTATCTTGATGGTCCCGATCCTTAAGTGCGTGCACAAACAACAGTTTTCATATACTTAGCCATCCTCTTTGGTCCAACAGTCCAACAGCCCCTATGCTTAACTCGACCTACTGTTGTTTGTCTAGGCTAGTCTTTTGACCTAACCTTGACACACTACCATCAGTCCATCAAGCATTGTCAATCTTAACTCGGTACCATGACGCAACCGACAAACAATTCCATTTTAATTAGGAGTTTTCATGGCTCTTCCTAATCATTTTTTTATGGTCTCCAGCTCATGCCCACTGGCCTTGGGCCCCACTACACGTGTTTTTTGCAAAACTGGGCCTTGAGTCCTATGAGTTCAAAAACTGAGGCCCCTAACCTATTAGAGTTGTTCTAACTCCCGTCAAGGTCTCCCAAATAGTTTAAGTAGTTGACATTGTTAGGGGACAACACTTCACACAAAGTTTACTTTTTATCTCATCACACCAACCAGGTGTGATGATGGATCCGCTTACAACCAGTCGGAGGTTTTCTCCTTTCCTTAAAGAAACTCATACCAACCGGGTATGATGTTTGTTTTTTCCTACTCACAACTGGTGAGTAGGTTTTATCTATTAAAAATAGTGTTTATCATCCCAACCGATTATGAAGTTTAAACTATCCCACTAACCCGTTGATTGTGATGTGTTCGTCCCCAGTCAATTTCCCGTCCACGCTAGCTCTTGCTTGCATTCCGATTTCATGTGTCCCTACATGGTTTAGATATCATTGTTAATATGGAATTGGCATAACAGCCTTCATTTTTTCACGTATGAGCGACTAGGCCCAAAGTTCTTAGTTTATTGCACTTATGTCCCTAAAGTTCACTTTTATTGACTTTAGGTCCCTAAGGCAAAATTTTCCCCCAAATCGAGTCCCAAGGCTTACAATATCCTCCTTGGATCCTCAATTTACTTAAAATTGTGTAAGTGGCTCAAGTTTTTCAAATTCCCAATTAGGTCCCCATTTTCTGATTGAATTTGATTCATTCAAATTGGCCCTTCAATTGGGGTTAATTGCTCCAATTGATGGCATGGATCGATTCCTACACTTCCATATGATCAAATGGAGCTTTGAATTGCAAATTTTGAGTTCAAAACGAGCTCAAATGGAGCTTCACCAGAAAAATATTCATAGAAAGAGAAAGCTTCGAAAGGTTACCGTCGGAGGTAAGACGGTACGAGCTCTCGATCTAGGGAGGTAGCACTCATCCTTAGGATACTTATAGGATCAAGAATTGCTAAGGATACTTCTAGGATTAAGAATTGCTATAATTGAAGTTCATACGAGGGTTAATTTTGTTAGTGAAATTTGATATTTTCTCTCTCTAACACCGATCTGCAATGACGGTGGAGGGCCAAATTGGCTTACCTTTCATCTCTATGGAGGTCGTGTGAGGGTCGTAGGGACGTTGGGGAGGCTCGGTTTGGCGGGAGGGGTCTGAATTTGGCCGAATTCAGCTCAACCAAAACAAAGCAACTTTAGTCCATTAGAGCTACTTCACTATTTGATTCTGCCGGCACTTCTCAAGCAGTCCTCCGGTCAAAGGGAGATTGCTGTCGGGTAGCTTACTTCCCTGGAGTCTGTAGGACCCAAATTTACCTTCTGAGGCTGAGAAAAGTGCCCAAGTCGGAGCTCTGGTTCGAGCTCCGCCAGAAAATGGAGCACTTGATGAAGAAAGATGATTTGAGGTGTGTAGAGGATAAATGGAGGTGAGCTCTTTATATTGGGAGCTCGAGGACCCTTTGCTCGACTAGTTTTCATATTGGTCGAGCTTATCCTCTTTAGAAAATACCCGATTCGACTGGTTTTCCCAAATCTAAAAATTTCTAAATTTGTCTAAATTCATTTCCCATCTAATGATTGCTTCAATTTCCCAATTTGATCAATTTAAGCCACCAAGAAAAATGAATTTAGAAATTGGTTCAAGTATAGTTCAAACTGGTTCAATCATGTTCAGGTCTAGTTCACCCTGAACCGGTCCAGTTTTCTTTTTCAATTTTTTTTGTGGTTATTCCCTTTTTTTTTATGACTCTTTGTGTCATTTGGGATTTTCCATTTTCCCATTTTCCCCCTTCTTTGCTAGTTTCGGTTCATTAATTGGCTTGGTTTTCCCTTTTCAATCAATTGGTTCTTTTCTCAATTTTTTTTATCTTTAAAGGAACGGGGTTTACAATGTACTAGTATGTCTTTACCTTCCTTGGACCATCAATGTAGGGTTACCAGGATGGTTTGGGGAAGGGTGGCGGTTGATCAGAAGGCTCCGACCAAATCAGGTCGGGGTGTGACAGTATGTATGTCACACCCTGACCTGGTTTGGTTGGATCCCCATGAACAACCCATCACTTCCCTCAATCTATGAAGGATTTCACCTCCTTCTAAACCATGAGGAGCCAGGCGTCCTTTTTCCCTGATTTTCCTAGAATAACTTTATACAAAAGTTAATGTATTAAAAGCTTACATACCTAACTTAGAGTTCAGCTGAGAGGGGTCTTTAAGGTTGGCCTTCTTTTTCTTGAAAAGTAATAAAGGAAGGGGTGAGTTTCTATAACTCAGTGAGTGGGTGTTAGGAGTGAGTTTTTCGAAATCATGCCAAAGTTTGATATCATTTTTCTAAAATCTCAAGGCCTTTTTACCAATTCCATATTATGTATGTTTAGCTCTCTGAGGACATCCCCTTGCCTTAGGAGGTGTTTAACAAATAACACACGGCCTTTATCATAAAGGGTACAAACATTCGCAAGGCAATCTCATACTGCACCCACTTGGGGATCAGCACACCTTTGTTGTCCACCTTGATAGAAGTTCGAGACTTATAACCTAAGTCTGAGTGCACATCCCAGACTTCGACCCTTAGACTTGAAATTTCTCCGTGTCCGTATGAGGATGGAGACCTCATCCTGATCCCACCCCAGTCTCATGTACAAGAAGCTCCTAGAGCTTCATGAATAATAGGCGCGATGAACTACCCTTATCTCTACCATGTCGTCCAACAGCCCTTGGAACCCATCACGAGCCACTAGGGCATCTTGATGGTCCTGAATCCATGAGTGCATGCACAAACAATAATTTTCCTATAATTAGCCATTCTCTTTGGTGCTGACAATCCAATGGCCCAGACACTCAACCCGACATGTAGTTGTTTGTCTAGGCCGGTCCGTCGACATGGCCTTGATGCACTGCCGCCAGCCCATCAAGCATTGTCCACCCTGACTTGGTACCATGGTGAATCACACAATTAAATTACATTTTAAATATGAGTTTTCATGGTTCTTCCTATTTATGTTTATTTTTGGGCTTTAGTTCATGCCCACTAGCCTTGGCCCTACTGCACGTGTTTTTCAAAACTAGGCCTTGAGCCCTATGAGTTCAAAACCGAGGCCCCGAGCATGTTCGAGCTATTCTTGCTCTCATCAAGAAGGTCTCCCAAATAGTTTAAGCAATGGCATACAGTCAGGTGAGAACACTTCTAATAAATTTACCCCCAAATCAAGTCCCAAGTCTTCCAATATCCCAATTTGGTCTCCAATTTACATAAAATTGTGAACTGGGCTCAAGTTTTCCAAATTCCCAATTTGGTCTCCAATTTTTTTAAAATTACTATTATCCCCAACTTTCCAAAAATAACCATTTGGCCCCAAATCTTTTGAAAACTAACCAATTGGTCCCCCAACCTCTCATTGCCAAATGACCTTCAATTTTGAGAAATTGCATGGAGGACTCTTAATTTTTCAAAATGCCCAAATTTTACCTCAATTTCTACCCCTCTTTATTGATCGAATTTGATTTCTTCAAATTGGCCATTCAAATGGGGTTAATTGCTCCCATTGATGGTATGGATCGATTTCTACACATCCATACGATTCAATTGAGCTATGAATTGTAGCATTTGGGTCCGAAACGAGCTCAAACGGAGCTTCGCTGGAAAATTGCTTATAAAGAGAGAAACCTTCGAAAGTTTACTGTCGGAGATGCGACGATCCTAGTTCTTCATCTAGGGAGGTAGCTCTCGTCCTTAGGCTCCTCCTAGGATCAAGAATCACTACAATTGATGTCCATATCAATGGGAATTTAGTTAAAGTTCGACACATTCTCTCTCTAGAATCAATTTGCAACAACGGAGGAGGGCCGAATTGGCTTACCTTTCACTTCTATGGAGGTCGTGTGATGGCTGTGGGGACTATAGGGAAGCTTGGTTTGGCTGGAGGAGGTCTAAATTGGTCAAAATCAAATCGGCCAAAATAGGGCAGCTTCGAGTCGATGGAGCTACTTCACTGTTTGATCCTGCTAGCGCTTCTTTGACGATCCTCAAGTCGAAGGAAGGTTGTTGTTATGTAGCTGACTTCTCCCGGAGTCTATCAGAACTAACTTTGCCTTTTAAGGTTGAGAAAAATGCCCAAGTTAGAGCTCTGGTTTGAGTTTCACCAAAAAATGGAGCACTTTGGAGAGGAGGACGATTTGAGGTGTGTGGAGGATGAATGGAGGGGAGATCTTTATATAGGGAGCTTGGGAACCCTCTACCCAACCAGTTTCCATATTGGTCGAGCTTATCCTCTTTAGAAAATGCCCAAATCGAAGGGGATCTTCTCTCACCAGAAAAGGAAGGTTTCTAAACCAATGAACAGTGTTGTCATCCCAAGGAAGAAGACGATACTGTTCCGGACTGGACTGGGGTTCATTGGCAAAAATCAACTGGTTCAGGCCTAATTCGACCGGTTTTCTTAAAGCTAAAAATTTCTAAATTCATTTTCTATCCAATGTTGGCCTCAATTTCTCCATTTTATACTCTAAGCCACCTAGAAAAATGAATTGCCTAATTTGGTTCATTATGGTTCAAACCGGTTCAATTCGGTTAAGGTGCGGTTTACCCAGAACCGATCTGGTTTTCCATTTCAATTGACTTCATGGTTCTTCCCCATGATTTTCATGACTCTTTCGGTCACTTTGGATTTTCCAATTTTCCATTTTACCCTTCTTTATCATTTTCGGTTTGTTAAATGGCTCGATTTTCTCTTTAGAATTGACCAGTTCTTTTCTAGGTTTTTTTATTCTTGAAAGGACAGAGATTACAACTCTCCCCTCCTTTTAGGGGTTTTTTCCCCAAAACTTTTACATCTCAAATAGTTGGGTGTACCCATCCCTCATGACATTTTCAGTTTCCAAGGTCTCCTCTTGTACTGGTCCGTTCTACCAAAGAACCTTGACCATGGGAATTTTCCACTTCTTCAAGTTCTTGTCTCTTCGCTTGATGATTTGCACCGATTCTGCTTGATCGGTCAGATTCTCTTCTAACTATTGTGCAAAAAAATGATTCTCTTCTAACTTGGGTGGGGGTCGGTCTGACACATGACTGGGTCAGGTTGATACTTCTGGAGTACTGAGACGTGGAATACATCATGTATTCTTTGTAAGTTTGGAGACAGTTCAAGTTTATAGGCCACTAGCCCTACCCTTTGGATTATGGTGTTGGGACTGATATACCTAGGTTTCAACTTCCCCCGTTGTTGGAACCTAAGTATTCTCCTCCATGGGCATACCTTGAGGAATACTCGGTCTCTCACTATAAATTCCAAGTCTCTTCTACGATGGTTTGCATAGCTCTTCTGTTTGTATTGAGCTTCCTTAAGTCGATTTCTTATTATTTTAATTTTCTCGGTTCTTCTATCAGCTCGACCCTTTCAAGCTTCCTTTCTCCCACCTCTTCCCAAAATAAGGGGATACGACATGGTCATCCATAAAGAGCATCATATAGAGCCATTTGAATATTGGCCTGGTAACTGTTATTGTAGGAAAACTCCATCAGGCACAAGTATTCCTCCCAACCTTTGTTCATGGTGAGTACGCATGCTTAGAGCATATCCTCTATGGTTAGGATTGTTCGCTCAGACTGTCCATTGGTCCAGGGATGGAATGTCGTATTCATGCATAGTTTGGTTCCCAAGGCATTTTGTAGGCTAGGCCAAAACCTTGAGGTAAACATAGGGTCCCTATCCGACACCATGCTTACTAGGACACCATGGAGTCTCACAATTTCTCCTATGTATAGGATAGCCAGTTGTTCCACGAAATCGGTCACCCTTATTGGTATGAAGTGGGTGGATTTGGTCAACCTATCTACAATGCCCCAAATCGCGTCTCGCCCTTTCATTGTCACTGGTAGTCCCATGATGAAGTCCATAGTGATGTGTTCCCATTTCCATTTGGGAATTGGTAGGGATTGTAGCAGTTCTAAGGGTTTCTGATGTTCATCTTTGATCTATTGATAGGACAAGCATCATGTTGCATACTCCGTGATGTCCCTCTTCATCCTTTTCCACCAATAACCCTACTTGAAGGTGTGGTACATCTTGGTACTGCTCGGACGCATCACATAAATAAAGTTGTGTCGCTCCTCCAATACTAGCCTCTTCAATTCCTTGTCTTAAGGCACACACGCCCTACCTTTATAGGTCAGCAATCCATCACCTCGAAGGTTGTAGTCCAGGTTTGTCCCCTCGTTGGTCAGGTCCAAGTAGGGTTGGAGTTCCTTGTCTCCTTTTTGGTGGACCTTGATTTCCTCCATTAGGCTAGGCCTTATAGATATGTCAGCCACCAGACATCTCTTTTCTTTATCTACCTTGAGGTCCACTTTCATTTTCCCCAACTATTGCTGTAAAGGCAGGTAGTTCATATTTATAGGAGTCGCATCAGTTTGATATTTGTGACTCAGAGCGTCTTCCACCACATTAGCCTTCCTGGGGTGGTATTCTATCACAAGGTTGTAGTCCTTCACCAATTCCAGCCATCTCCTCTAGCGAAGATCCAACTCCCTTTGAGTTAGGAAGTACTTAAGGCTCTTGTGATCTGTATATATTCTGCACTTAACCCCGTATAGGTAGTGTCGCCAAATCATGAGGGTGAACACTATTGTGGCTAAGTCTAAGTCGTCAATAAGGTAGTACTTCTCATGTGAAATTTAGTTGTCGTGAGGTGTACGCGATAACCTTTCCTTGATGCATTAATACGCACTCGAGTCCTTGTCTAGATGCATCACCATAAACAGTATACTCCCCCACACTTGGATCAAGCAAAGTGAGTATGGGCACCGTTGTTAGACGGGACTTTAATTCTAGGAAGGATTTCTCATAGGTTTCATCCCACTTATACTCTACTCCCTTCATTATGAGAGGGATTAAAGGAGTTGCTATCTTGGAGAAGTCTTGTACAAACCATCTGCAGTACCCGACTAGTCCCAAGAAGTTGCATATCATAAAGGGGTTCTTGGGTGCTATCTAGTCTGATATGGCTTCTACCTTTGTTGGATCTACTTTGACTCTATCCTTGGACACTATGTGCCCTAAGAAACCCATCTTTTGCAACCAGAACTCACACTTGGAAAACTTTGCATATAAGTGATTTCTCCATAGTGTCTCTAAGGTGACGGTCAAATACTCCTCGTGCTCCGTCCTAGTTCGTGAGTATATAAGTATGTCATCTATAAATACAGTCACGAACATGTCCAAGTGAGGCTGGAATACCCAGTTCATTAGATCCTTAAAGGTAGAAGGGGCATTTTTTAAACCAAAAGGCATTACTCTAAATTCAAAGTTCTTGTATCGAGATCAAAACACAATCTTAGGAATATCTCTAACACGCCCCAACCTAGTTTGATCGGATCCCCATGAACAACCTGCCGATCTCTCGATTCAAGAGGAGTTTTCCCCCTCTTTAACTCGAGAGGAGTCAGGCGTATTGTTTTACCTTGTTTCCTGGAAAAGACATATATCAAATAACATGCAAGCTTAAGAGTAATTAAGCATACTTGACAGAAGGTAAGGCTTGGTGTTATTCCTAGTCATTTTCTCTTTTTCTTGAAAAGGGATAGAAAAGAGGGGTGAGTTTCTACAACTCAGTGAATGGGTATTTTAAAAATGGAGTTTCTAAAAAAATAGTTTTCTTATTACCACGGTGTGTCTTCACCTAACACACATCCTTTATCATGAAGGTCAAACACACAATCACAGGCCAGTACGTCCACTAAACCCACTTGTGGCGTTGGAGCAACTTTACTGGCCACCTAGATAGAAGTACATCCACTTCTACCCTGAGAATGAGTGGATATCTAGATAGAAGTACATCTGATCCTCAATCCTGTAACAATTCTCCATGTCCATATGAGGACAGAGACCTCATCCCGACCCCACCCCAGTCTCATGCGCTTGAAGCTATGTCAAGTTTCGCAAGGCTTCTGGTACAACTAACTGCTCTTATATCCACTAGGTCATCTAGGGCCCTAAGACACATCACTACCCCTCTTGTGTGTCTTGAAGGTCCCATAAATACAGTGCATGCACAATCAACATTTTTCACATGATGCCATAAAATCTGTGGTGCCACTAGTCCAACAGCCTCGACCCTCAACTCAACTTGCATGTAAACCCCGTATTTTAGTAATAAGAAAAAAAATCGGGGAAAGAACCAGTCAATTTGAATCTTTAAACCAAATTGGTCTAAAAGCCCGATTATTAGGGTATGAGAAAATTGAAAAATTATTACTCCCATATGACTCAAAAAGGTTCAAAAACTTGGGAAAAGAACCCTAGGACGATATGAGGAGGAAAGACCGAAACAATTCGAGAGAACCGGGTCCGAACCGGATAGAACCAGTTTATGAACCGAGTTGATTCATGAACTGGAACTAATAGAGAATGGGTAAACCAAGATGCTTATGGATCCCCTGTGAGTCAAAGAGGTTTATAATCCTTGGGAAGGAACCCTAGAACAATGTGGAAGAGAAAAACCAGATCGGTTCAGGTGAACTGGACCCGAACCGAATTAAATAGGTTTAAGAACCGAGCTGGTTTACGAAGTAGAATTGATTTAGAGATGGTAAACTTGGAATTTTATGGACCCTAAGTGACCCAAGGAGTCACAAAAGACATGGAAATGGACTTGTGAAGGAATTGGGGATGAAAACCAAATTGGTTCAGGTGAACCGGTTCTGATCGGTTTGAACCACTATTGAGCTAGATCCTAAATTCATTTTTCTAGATCGCTTAAATAAATCAAATTTAAGATTTGATGCCTCCATTGGATAGAAGATGAATTTAGAAATTTTTATATTTAAAAAACTCGGTCGAATGAGGGATGAACCAGTCGATTTAAGCTATTAACCCTGTTCGAACCGGTTCGATTTTGTTCGGAACAGTGTCATCTTCTTCCTCATGATGACAGCACAGTTCACTCATAGGCAAATCGAAGCAGCGCCAGTGAAAAAGAAATGTTTATGTTTGGTACGTTTCAATTCTTCAATGCCTATCATAAAGGTGTCAAACGGACGGCCAATAAGTCCCCGAGCTACCTATATAAAGAGCCCCTCTCCATTCGTCCTCTTCACACATGAAAAGCTCACTCTCTCTCAATTGCTTAGTTTTTCACTGAAGTTTGAACCAGAGCTCCGATATAGTGTCAATTCTGAGCCAAAAAAGGTGAGGTCAGGTTCATTAGAACCAGGGAGAAGTCAGCTACACGGTGGTGACATCCGTTCGTTCCGAGAGTCGCCGGAGAAGAGCCGGTGTGATCGAATAGTGAAGCGGCTCCAGTAGGTCGAAGCTGCCCTGTTTCAGCCGAGTTGAAATCAGCCAATTCAAGCCCTCCTTAGGCCAAACCAAGCTCTCCCAACACCTCCTCAGCCCTTCCACGGCCGAATTAGGATAGAAAGGTAAGCCAATTCGGCTCCCCTTTACAATTTTCGATCAATGTTAGAGAGAGAGTCATCCAAATTTTAATGACGAAATTCTAATCCAATTTGACATCAATTGATGTCATTCTTGATCCTAGGAAGAACCTCTGGAGGAGAGCTACCTGCCCAGATAGAAAGCTCAGAACGTCGCGTGATCACTGGTAAGAAATCAAAGCTTTCTCTCTTTATAGTCTATTTTTCGGCGAATCTCTGTTTGCGCTCATTCCAGCATTAAAATCTGCGATTCAAAGTTCTTTAGAATCGTATGAACATGTAGACACTCAATTTTAACTTCAATTTTAACAATTTGAGGTTTTTGGTCGGTCAATTTAATGAAGTCAAATTCGACTATGTTAAAGAGTTGAAATTGGGGGAAATTTGGGGATTTTCAAAATTTTGAAGGACCTAAATGTAATTTTCTAAAATTGAGGGTCAATTGGTCATGATAAGAATATTAGAGGGCCAATTGAGAAATTTTAGAATTTTTGGGCAAATTTTACCATTTTTGTAAAAGAAGGGCAAAATGGTAATTTTGGGAAAATTGAGGGGCCAAATTGAAATTTTGGGAAATTAAACCCTTTTTGTAGAATTTAATAAATTGAGGTCCCAAGATAAATTCTAAAAGTTTGTGGACTTAATTTGAGAAAAAAACCTGGTAATAGGGACTTAAAGTTAAAGAAAATAACTTGGAACGAATGAGGGATATTACGCCAAAGAATAATGAACAACCATGTTCATTTCGTGTAGGAGAACGAGACATCAGTCGAGGTCCAGCTTGCGAGGTCCAGCTTGCGAGGGACGGAACCCGGCTAAGTGGGATATCACTACACGATCGGGTGAGTGGGATTTGATATCATACCCGGTTGGAGATGATAAGCACATCGAAATAAAAACCCACTACTATGTGGTATTTTAAACATCACGACTTATAGTAGTGATGTGAAAACCATGCGGAAAAACTACTTACCGGGGGTAAGTAGATCATACCCAATTGGTATGATGAAACTTTCTCAAAGGAAGTTGAAAACTCATTCATCGATTATGAATGGAGATGTCCTTATATCGAGGTCGTTATAATGGGCAGTGAAAACATATTTTTGTCGAAAGTGTTCTCCCCTGACCATGTGCCAATGCCTAAACAATTTGGGAGACCTTATTGACAGGAGCTTGAATAGCTCTTATAGGCATGGGGCCTTGGTTTGGGAACTTGGCAGCTAATATGCTCGGTTTTTTAAAATCTCGAACAGTGGGCCATAGGCCAATGGGCACGAGTAGGAGCTCGTAAATGAACATAATATATGTTCCATAAAACTTTAATAAGTAAATTGTATGGTTATGGTACCAAGGCTCGTCCGATATTCTCAGTCAACTAGGAATAGTGCAACATGACCGGTCTCCGGACCAGTCAAGACAAACAATTATAGGTTGAGTTGAAAGTCGGAACCGTTGGACTAATGACACCACCGATTACATGGCATAATAAGAAAACCTTGTTTGTGCATGCACTATGACTACGGGATCATCAAGATGCCCATGAGGGGTAGTGATGCATCCTAAGGGCCTTGGACGACCCGGTGAGCATAAGGGCAGTTCATCGTTCCAGGTGACCGTGCGAAATTTGCAGTAGCACCAAGCACATGAGACCGGAGTGGGGATGGGATGAGGTCTCTGTCCTCATACGGACACGAAGAATCGATTTCGGGAATGAGGGTCGGATGTCATGAACATCCACTCATTCTCAGGGTAGAAGTGGACGTACTTCTATCTGAGTTTCCAGTAAAGTCACTCCAAAGCCACAAGTGGGTTCAGTGGATGTACTGACCTGCGAATGTGTGTTTAACCTTCATGATGAAGGATGTGTGTTGGGTGATGACACACCATGATTAAATAAGGAAATGGTGATAAAAACCTGAAATTCTAAATGAAGGGATTTTTGAAAGAAAGTAGTCTAGCACACTCCAATACAATTGTTTTCCTAAAAGTTGAAAGTAGACTTTTGAAAAACCTATTCACTAAGTAGTTATACTCACCACCTCCCTTATATCCCTTTTAGGAAGTCACGAGAAACATGTCCTTAAATCCCTGCAAGAAAGGTATGATTATTTTAAATTTCTACGCAGTTTTAATTTATGTTATTCCATGAAAAGGTGCAAAGAACGCGTTACTCTTTACGGTTTATAATAAGGGGGAAACCCTTTAATAAACTGGGAGAGTGACGTGTTGTTCACGAGGATCCGACCAAACTAGGTTGGGGTGTGACACTACAGCTGTTTGTCTTTACTAGTTTGGAGACTTGTTATGTCGCTAGTTGACTAAGTATGTCGGTCCTATCTTGGTACCATGGCTAAACAATTCAATTACTTAAGTTTTCATGGCATATAATTCATGTTTTTTTGTGAGCTCTTGCTCGTGCCAACTAGCATAGGGCCCACTATTCGAGATTTTCAAAATTTGGGTATATTAGCCTCCAAGTTCCAAAATCGAGGCCTCCGGCCTAACCGAGCTATTCCAGCTCCCGTCAAGAAGGTCTCCTAAATTGTTTAAGTAGTGGCACACAATTAGTGGAGAACACTTCCGACAATAATATACTTTCAACTGTTTATCATACCAACCGAGTATGAGGACAACTCCACTCAAAACCGATGAACAGGTTTTCCACTTCCTTTGAGGAAGTTTCATCATACCAATCGGGTATGATCTACTTGCAACCGTTAATTAGATTTTTCATGTGATTTTCACATCACTCCTTTCAGGTGTGAAGTATAAAATACCACTTAGCAGTGGGTTTTCATATTCGAGGTGCTTATCATCCCAATCAGGTATGATATACAAATCCCACTCACCCGATAGTTTAGTGAAATTCCTCTTAGCCGACTTGTTGTCCTTACTCGAACTCATCTTAGCCGGCGTTCTCGGTACTTTATGTTCCTACACGATATAAACATTTTTGTTCATTATTCTTTGGCCTAATAGCCCTCATTCATCCCAAATGAATGAGAACCTCATCTTTTCCTATATTTGCAATTAGGTCCCTAAAGTTATTTTTCTTTAACTTTAAGTCCCCAATTGCTGATTTTTCCTCAAATTCAGTCCTAAAACTTTTAAAATTCATCTTAGGAACTCAATTTATTCAAATTCACAAAAGTGGTTTAATTTCATAAAATTTCCAATTTGGTCCCCCAATTTTTCCAAAATTACTATTTTGCCCCTACTTTACAAAAAACGGTAAGTTTTGCCCCAAAAATTACCTAATTGTTCCTCCAACATCTTTATCTTGCCCAATTGGTGCTCAATTTTATGAAACTTCACTAATTGTGTCTCAAATATACTCTCAAATTTCACTAATTGTGTGCCTCTAATTTAGGAGTGGGGAAATTTGACAAAATATACTTTCAAAGTATACTCTCAAATTTAGAGGCACACAATTGTGCCCCAAAATATACTCTCAAATTTCCCCCAAATGTTTCCCCCAATTTCAAACTTTTAATTCTACCGAATTTGATTTTATCAAATTGATAGATCAAATGAGTTTAATTGTTGAAATATAAGTTAAATTAGAGTTCCTACACCTTCATATGATTCAATTTCACTTTGAGTCGCACGATTTGGTGTCGAAATGAGCTCAAACATAGCTTTGTCGGAAAATTGGACATAGAGAGAGAAAGCTTTGAAAGCTTATCGTTAGGGATGCGGCAGTCCGGGCATTCAATCTAGGCAGATAGCTCGTATCATGAGGTTCCTCCTAGGATCAAGAATTGTATCAATTGATGCTGAATTGAGTAAGAATTTAGTTATTGAAGTTGTGTCGGTTCTCTCTCTAGCACAGATTGGAATTTACAGAGTGCAGCCAAATTAGCTTACCTTTTAGCTCTAATTCAGTTGTAGGAAGGTTTTGGAGGTGTTGGGATAGCTTGGTTTGGCTTGAGGAGGGCTCAAATTGGCCAATTTTAACAAGGCCGAAATAGGGCAGCTTCGGTCTGCATGTAGCTAACTTCTCCCCAGTCCCAAGGAACCTGACCACGCCTTCGTTGGCTTAGAAAATTAAGATTCACTGGAAAATTAAGCTGCTGAGAGAGAGTGAGATTCCAAGTGTGGAGAGGATGAATGGAGAGGGGCTCTTTATATAGGGAGCTCGGGGACTCGTCGGCCGTCCTTTGGCACCTTTATGACAATCATTGATGGCCTAAAACGTACTGAATGGAAACATTTCTTCTTCACCGGCGCTGCTTCAATTTTTTGGCGAGTAATCAATGCTGTCATTTGAAGGAAGAAGACGACACTATTCTGAACCGTACCGGACTGGTCTGAATCAGGTTCAAAGCTTAAACCAATCGGTTCACCCACAATTCGACCGAATTTTTCAAATCTAAAAATTTCTAAATTCATTTTCTATCAAATGGTGGCCTCAATTTTCAAATTTGAATTTTTTAAGCCACCTAGAAAAATGAATTTATTATACGATTCAATAGTGGTTCAAAAAGGTCCAAACCGGTTTAATCTGCTTTGGATCTAGTTCACCTGAACCGGTTGGTTTTCACCCCCATTCATCCTAAAGTCCTTTATCATGACTTATGTGACTCTTTAGGTCACTTGGGGTCCATATATTTCTCAGTTTGCCCTCTCTCTATCAGTTCCAGATCATAAACTAGCTAGGTTCCTAAACCAGTTCAATCTAGTTTGGATCCGGTTCACCCGAACCGGTCCAATTTTTCTCTCCCACTTGGTTCTAAAGTTCCTTCCCAAGGTTTATGAATCTTTTTGGGTCACGTGGAAGTTGAAATTTCTCCAATTTTCCCGTTCCTAAATAATTGGGTTTATGAACTATTCAGTTTTCTCACTCGGTTTGACAGGTTCTTTCCCAATTTTTCCTTAACTCCAAAGAGTGGGGTTTACAACTCTCCCCTCCTTTTAAGAGTTTTGTCCCCAAAACTTATTTCACATTATTTGCATATTGGTTCAAACTTTTCATTGTTATGAAATTTTCTATTTTATCATCTTACAACTTTCTCGGTTGTTTCTATTCATCCCTTTCATCACATACCTAAGATTTTCATCTCATTCACATCCTTTCCTCATTCCATGGAATTTGATTTGGCCTAGAATATCTTCCTTGAAGAATTAGGATCATTTCCTTTAGTTACATATTCCTTCCCAAGGCCCCATTCCCTATTCCAAGCTTCTCTTACTTAACAAAATTTCAAAACTATAAGTTCCGGTCATTTTTCTTCCATAGATTTTTTGCATTTATCACCTTTTCATCCTGCATGGATACCTTCCTTATTGTTTGGTCATCACTTTTATGCTTGACTTCGTTGTGCCTTACTTATAGAACTTTTCTTACCCAAGTTGTATTTCCTTGAGTCAGTTGGGTTTACATGCCCCTGTAGCCGTATTGGTTTCTGTACTTACTCGTCTTTTCCAAACTTCTTTATTCGATCATTCAACCTTCAAATCCTTGAACTTCTGATACTCACTGACCTATTAAAACTTTTGATCTCTTACCTCATTACTCATTCCCACTGGTGTCCTTCCTCTTTAAGATCTCTTCACTTTCCAAATCCATTCTTGCTCTCATCAATGTTACTCCCACTATTATTCATTCTTAATCAGTTCATTTCTTACTCGTATGGCATCTTTTGATGTCGTCTTCCTACTTATACACTACTTACGTTTGACTTATCCCTTGAATCTTTACGATTTTCTTTCCCTCATACTTAATCTTTTCATCTCCAGCATCTTGTTCTTGAGAAACTTATTCTCTTTCTTATTCCATTAGTTCCCTTTCCTCTTCATTGGTACACCCATTTCTTTCTAAGATTTGTTTCTCTGGTGAGCTTCCCATTCCCTCTCTTTCGGGATTTCCTTCTAGTTCTACCATTCAAATCATTAAATTTGGGAATGTCTTTTGCCGATATCAGACCAGCTTACTTTTACTCTTTGGATCCATGACTACCTTTCATTTATCTTGCTTCATTCCCACTTGCTCTAGCATTTGTTTATTCCTTTGAGGTGGATCTCACATCCTTATTGTGTACAAACCTTTTGTATCTTCGTGTCTTTGGTATTCCCCCTTTTTGTCTTGGTTAGGGTGTATTCTTTTACTACTCCCCATCTCTTATTAGACTTCATTTTTACTCCTCTGAATAATTTGGTCCATATAAGTTATTTCCTTAAACCAGATCCATCTAAAGTTTCTATTTGAGTTTCTAGGTCTCCTTGCAGTAGATCATGCTCAATCTCCCAACACAATCACATAGCCCCTCGTACTTCTTACTAAGGACCTTATTTCGACTCCAGTTTTTGCATCCTTCCCTCGATCAATTGTCTTGACCTAGAGCTTTCTCCTTCCCCGATCCAACTTTCTATTTCCATCCTCCTTCTGGTGTCTTCCATTCTATGATTCTTTTGTTTGATCGCCCTACCTTTCTTTTAGAAATTTTCTCTTTTAAAATCTTCACCTAAACTTAAGGATCTTGTATGATTCATCTACTCCTACTTCTCTTCCTCCTTTGGTCCATACTTTTGCCTTCCACAAGTCTACTTATCTTTTGGAGTTCCTAAGAAACTGTATCTCAGTTCTTTATAAGTAGTTGTTACACTTGGGCCTTCCTATTATTTTACTTTCTCCCCATCTTTCCTTGGTGGACTCTATACTTATTTCTTTTTCTTCTCGATCAGCTTCTATTCTTATGGTTCCCTTTGGGATGTTCTACTCCTCCATGGTTTTCCTTACTCTTCATTCTCTGAGCTCATCGTTAACTCTTTGGACTCTGATAATAAGAAAACCGAGGGAAGAGCCAGTCATTTTCAAATTGAAAATCGAGTCGGTCAAAAAACCCGAATCAATAGAGAAAGAGTAAACCTTGAAATTTAACGATCTCGAGTGACCCAAAGAGTTCCAAAAGTCATGGAAATGGACTTAAGAATGAATTGCAGAGGAAAACCAAACCGGTTTAGGTGAGCCGAATCTAAACTAGATTGAATTAGTTTGAACCACTATTGAACTGGATTCTAAATTTATTTTTATAGGTGGCTTAAAGAAATTCAAACTTGAGATTTGAGGCCACCATTGGATAGAAAATGAATTTAGATGAATTTAGAAATTTTTAGATTTGAAAATTTTGGTCAAATTGGGGGTGAATTAGCCGGTTTAAGCTTTAAACCCAGTTCGGACCAGTGTCGTCTTCTTCCTTCAGATGACAGCACTGTTCACTCGCCAAAAAATTGCGCAGCGCCGGCAAAGCTAAAAAGTCTCTAGCCAAGGAGTTTCAAGCAATGAATGACCACCATTAAGGTGTCGATCAAACGGCCAAGAAGTCCTCAAGCTTCCTATATAAAGATACCCTTCTTATTCATTCTCTCCACACCTGAAAACTCCATTCTCTTTCAGTTTCTTAGTTTTCAGGTGAAGCTTAAACCAGAGCTCCGATATAGGGTCATTTCTGAGCCAAAGAAGGTGCGGTCATGTTCTTTAGAACCGAGGAAAAGTCAGCTACACACATGTAGTCTCCATTTGTTCTAAGAGTCACTGGAGAAACATCGGCGTGATCGAACAATGAAGCAGTTCCAACAAACCGAAGCTGCCCTATTTCGGTCGAGCTGAAATCAGCCAATTTGAGCCCTCCTCAGGCCAAACCAAGCTCTGTCAACACCTCTTCAGCCCTCCCACGGCCGAATTAGGATTAAAAGGTAAGCCAATTTGGCTCCCCTCTACAATTTTTGACCGGTGCTAGAGAGAGAACTAGTAGAATTTCAATGAAGGAATTCTATTCCAATTTGGTATCAATTGATGAAATTCTTGATCCTAGCAGAAACCTCAAGACACAAGCTATCTGCCCAAATCGAAAGCTCGAACCGCCGTGCCACCGACAGTGAGCAATTGGAGCTTTCTCTCTCTACGTTCTATTTTGCGGCGAAGCACCATTTGAGCTCGTTCCGGCGTCAAAACTTACAATTCAAAGTGCTACTAAATTGTATTAAGATGTAGAAACCCAATTTTAACTTTAATTTTAACAATTAGAAGTGTTTGATTTATCAATTTGATAAAATCAAAATTAGGCTGTGTAAGGGAGTTGAAATTGGGGGAAATTGGGGATTTTCAAAAATTCGAGGTACCTAAATGCAATTTTGTAAAATTGACGGTCAATTGTGCATGATAAGAGTGTTAGAAGACCAATTGAGAAGATTTTATAATTTTTGGGGTAAAATTTACCATTTGGTAAAGGAAGGGCTAAATGGTAATTTTGGAAAATTTGAGGGCCAAATTGAGAATTGGGAAAGTTGAACCCCTTTTTTATGAAATTGAGTAAATTGAAGTCCCGAGAGGAATTTTAAAAGTTTTGGGATTCAATTTGGGGAAAAATCGGCAATTGGGGCCTAAAGTAAAAGGAAAAATAACTTTAGGGGCTAATTTGCAAATTTTGGAAAAGTTGTGAATTAAGTCATTCATACTAAATGAGATGACCAAGTTAGATGATAATGAACAACGATGTTTATTTCGTGTAGTAACACGAGACATCGAGAACGCCAGCTGAGGTTAAGTTCGCAAGGGACGAAAACCTATTTAGTGGAATTTCACTGCACGATTGGGTGAGTGGGATTTTTATATCATACCCGATTGGGATGATAAGTACCTCGGAAATGAAAAATCACTACTTAGTGGTATTTTAACTTAGATGAATGATGTGAAAATGACCCAGAAAAACTACTTACTAGTTGTAAGTAGATCATACCCAATTGGTACAATAAAACTTATTTAAAGGAAGTGGAAAACCCGTTCATCGATTATAAGCGGAGATATCCTCATACTCGGTTGGTATGATGGATAGTTTAAAATATATTTTTGTTGGAAGTGCTCTCCCCTGACTATGTGCCACTACTTAAATGATTTGGGAAACTTCTTGATGAGAGCTCGAATAAATCTATTAGGCCGGAGGCCATGGTTTTGAAACTTGGGGGCTATTATGCCCAATTTTCAAAATCTCGAACAGTGGGCCATAGGCCAGTTGGCACGACGAGGAGATCATAAAGAAACATGAATTATATGCCATGAAAACTTATATAATTAAATTGTTTGGCCATGGTACCAAGATAGGACCGACATACTCAGTCAACTAGTGGTAGTGCGACATGACAAATCTCCAGACTAGTCAAGACAAACAGCTGCAAGTTAAGTAAAGGGTCGAGGCCATTGAACCAGTGGCACCACATATTATATGGCATGATGTGAAAATACTGATTGTGCATGCACTGTGATTACTGGACCTTCAAGACCCCCAAGAGTGCTAGTGATGCGTCTTAGGTCCCTGGACGACCTGGTGGATATAAGGGCAGTTAGTCGTACCAGGTGGCATTGCGAAGCTCAACGTAGCTTCAGGCGGACAAGACCGCGGTGCGGACGGGATGAAGTCTCTGTCCTCATCCGAATGCGGAGAATTTTTATAGGATTGAGGGTCGATTGTTGTGAACATCCACTCATTTGTAAAGTAGAAGTGGGTGTGCTTCTATTGAGGTGGCCGGTAAAGTCCCTCAGACACCACAAGTGGGTTTAGTGGATGTACTAACCTGCAATTGTGTGATTGACCTTCTTGATGAAGGATGTGTGTTGGGTGATGATACAGTATGATTAATATGAAATGGTGATAAAAACCGAAGTTTTAAATGAAAGGTTTTTAAAAGAAAATATGGAGTTCGGCACACTGCAAAACCAACATTTTTCCTAAAACTTAAATTTTTGAAAACCCATTCACTGAGTCATTATACTCACCCCCTTCCTTATTTCCCTTTCATGAAATCCCAAAAGGCCTACCCCAAAGGACCTACATAATACGCCTGTGAGACAGGTATGAATTGTTTAAAATTTTATGTAGTTTTGATTTATGTATTCCAAGAAAGGTACAGGTATAAAGGACGCCTAACTCTTCATGGTTTATAAATAAAGGGGAAACCCTCAGTAAACCAGGAGGGTGGCAGGTTGATCACGATGACCTGACCAAACTGGGTAAGGTCATGACATTCATATGATTTAATTGCACTTTGAATCGCACGATTTGGTGCCAGAATGAGCTCAAATGGAGCTTCGCTGGAAAACTGTACTTAAAGAGAGAAAGCTTCGAAAGCTTACCATCGGGGGAGCATCGGTTCAGGCTTTCGATCTGGGCAGATAACTCGTGTTTTGAGGTTCCTCCTAGGATCAAGAATAGCATCAATTAAATGAGAATTTAGTCATTGAAGTTTTGTCGATTCTCTCTCTAGCACCGATCGAAATTTATAAAGAGGAGCTGAATTGGCTTACCTTTCAGCTCTAATTCAGCTATAGGAGGGTTGTGGAGGTGTTGGGATAGCTTGGTTTGGCCTGAAGAGAGCTTGAATTTTCCAATTTTAGCTTAGTCGAAACAAGGCAGCTTCGGTTCGCCGGAGCTACTTCACTGTTCGATCACACTAGCGCTTCTTCGACGAGCCTCGGAGCGAATGGATGTTACCACCATGTAGCTAACTTCTCCTTGATTCTAAGGAACCCAACCACACCTTCTTTGGCTCATAAAAGACCCTATATTGGAGCTCTGGTTCAAGCTTCACTAGAAAACTAAGCTGCTGAGAGAGAGTGAGATTTTCAGGTGTGGAGAGGATGAATGGAGAGGGACTCTTTATATAGGGAGCTTGGGGACTCATCAGTCATTTGTTTGGCACCTTTATTACAATCATTGATGGCCTGAAATGTATTGAACAGAAACATTTCTTCTTCTACGGTGCGGCTTTGATTTTCCGGCAAGTGAAGAATAACGTCATCTGAAGGAAGAAGATGACACTTTCCCGAACCAAACTGAGCTAGTACGAACCGGGTTCAAAGCTTAAACTGGCTGGTTCACCCCCAATTTGACATAATTTTTCAAATCTAAAATTTTCTAAGTTTATCTAAAATCATCTTCTATCAAATGGTGGCCTCAAATATCAAATTTGAATATTTTAAGCCACTTATAAAAATGAATTTAGCATTCGGTTCAGTAGTGGTTCAAAAAGGTTCAATCCGGTTGGATTTGGTTCACCTGAACCGGTTTGGTTTTCACCCACCATTCATCCTAAAGTCCTTTATCATGACTTATGTGACTCTTTACGTCACTTGGGGTCCATATATTTCTCGGTTTGCCCTCTCTCTATCAGTTCCGGTTCATAAACCGGCTTGGTTCCTAAACCGGTTCAATCTGGTTCGGATCCGATTCACCCGAATAGGTCCAGTTTTTTTCTCCCACTTGGTTCTAAAGTTCCTTCCCAAGGTTTACAAATCTTTTTGGGTCACGTGGGTGTTGAAATTTCTCTAATTTGGATGTTCCTCAATAATTGGGTTTGTGAACCGATTCGGTTTTCTCACTTGGTTTGACCGGTTCTTTCCCGATTTTTCCTTAACTCCAAAGCGCGGGGTTTATAATCTGCCTCCTGGATCCTAAATTTATGGTATCCTGGTCGGAGATCTATCTTGGAGAAATAGGCTGCCCCTTTTAACTGGCCGAACAAGTCATCAATTCATGGAAGTGGATACTTATTCTTTATAGTGACCTGATTCAACTTCCAATAGTCTATACATAGCCTCATACTCCCATCCTTCTTCTTTAATAACAGCATCGATGCACCCCTTGGAGATTGGCTAGGTCGTATGAAACCCTTCTCCAGTTGTTTGTCTAGTTGCTCCTTTAACTTCTTTAATTCTATTGGAGCCATATGATAGGGGGCCTGGGATATGGGATGTGTCCCATGAATTACCTCTATAGTAAATTCCAATTGACGGCTTGGGGGTAGTCCTAGTAGTTCTTCAGGAAATACATTCAGGTAGTGTTCGATCATCGGGATGCCCTCTAGTCCTTTCTTCTCTAAATTTTCATTAGTAATCATTGCGAGGAAAGCCTTGCAACCCTTATGTATCATCTTTTGGGCTTTCATATGGGACACCAAGTGCATTTCTCCTTTCCTCCTGTCTCCTTGGAACCATAGTCTGAGAGTCCTGGGAGTGTGAAAGGTTATTACTTTCTTCCCATAGTCCACTTTGGCTTGGTGTGTACTTAGCCAATTCATTCCTAGTATTATCTCCACCTCAATCAGAGGTAATGTGATCAAGTCTGCCTCCAATTTTACTCCACCAATCTTAATCTCACATCCCTTTAACTGCTTGTCTCTATTTAGTCCTTCTCCTAGGGGTGTGAGGATGTTAAGACTTTGTTCCAGAGAGGTAAATTCTAGCAAAAGACTTGGAACTAAATCTTCCTTGATAAAGGATCTCTCTTCTCCAAAGTCAAAGAGAGCATAGGCTTTTCTCCCCCATAGTTGTGCGTATCCTGATCGAAGCAATGCAAGTTTTTAGAAAAAAATTCTAATCTCTTTTATTGTGTAGAATTAAATTATAAGATTTGTCTAACTTTGGTCATGGAGGGTTTGGGAAGTACCCGCTACAGTAGTAGGATATTTTTGGGCCTCCTCTTGTGTGAGGTTATACACCCTAGCTGGTACCCTTGATGTGATGGTTAGGTCTCGTCCTCCATTTAATGTCCTCGGGTTCCCTTGGGGTGGTTCATGCGTATTCCCTTGTACGTTCCCTCTAAGAGTGAGGCACTCCCTTGCAAAGTGTCCCACTTGTCCACACCCAAAAAAAGTTGGACATGACCCCTCATGAATCCTCTCACACCTTGGACATTGGGGGCCCCTCTATAGCATAGCGGTGGTTACCTCCCTTCACACAGGGTATGCTTCCTTCCTTCTTTGGAACACCATTTTGTTTCCCCACCTGGGACCACTTTGCTCCTTACGTCCTCTACGGTGAATTTGGCCCTTTTCTTCCTTCCAGTTGGCCTACTCTATCCGACAACGTCGGGACTATACCAGCTGCTCACATTCATGAGCCATATTCATTATGGCTGCCAAATCCATGGGGCATCCTAGCATTCTCATCGGGTCTTGTATGTCCATATTGAGACTATCCACGAACCGTTGGCAAATTTCCGTAGGTCCGACCAAATCGGGGGCATAGGGTCTTAACTCATTGAACTTAGTTTCATACTCCGAGATAGAGTTAAGCCCTTGTCGAAGTCGGAAGAAGTCTTGTTTCTTCTCATTGATTAGATGCGGAGCCAAATACTCCTCTGTGTACCTCTCCTCGAATTGCTCCCAGGTAGGTATGGTGGCATGCAGGCTTCTGACATTGTCCCACAACCTTCTAACACTGGCTTTTAGGAAGAATTCTATCAGGATCACCATCTCCTCCAGTGGAATCCTGATTATTCCCATGAGTTTCTTAATGTTGGCCAGCCAGTCCATAGTGGCTCCAGCATCCTTCTCCCCTTGGAATGGCTTACATCCTAGTTGACGAAGGGTCTTGAGGTATTTGGGGATGTCAATTAGAGGAGGGATTATGACAGAAGTGGGATGGGATTGTACTTCTTCGGGCTCAGCTCGAGAATTGGTGTCCACCTCGGGAGCGAGGTTGGGCCTTTCAAACACTTGGGTGAACTCTTGTACAGCCTTTGATGTTCGGAGCTGAGTCTAGGGGGACCCATTTGTGCTTCTCTAGGAGTTTCTACAGGGATGGGGCTTTGGGCAGTGTCGGTGACTGCGGCTCTAGTTCTCTTGGTTCCTATCTTGGGAGCCATTTATAAATTTTTAACAATTTGTTTGTCTTAGTTCCTATGTTATATAGTCTTGATAATTTATTCGAGGAATCAAGCTCTGATACCACTAAAGTTTTTCATGCCCCGACCCGATTTGGTTCGATCTCCATGAACAACCTGCCACTTCCCTCAGTCTATGAAGGATTTCACCTCCTTCTAAACCGAGAGGAGTCAGTCATCATTTTTCCCTAGTTTTCCTGGAATAACATTATACAAAATTTAATGTATTAAAAGCTTACATACCTGACTTGGGTTCAGCTGTGAGGGGTTTTTTGGGTTGGTCACCTTTTTCCTGAAAAAAGGGATAAAGGGAGGGGGTGAGTTTCTACAACTCAGTGAGTGGGTGTTGGGAGTGAGTTTTTAGAAATGTTAAGTTTTTCGAAATCATGCCAATGTTTAATATCATTTTTCTCAAATCTCAAGGCCTTTTTACCAATTCCATATTATGTTTGTTTAGCTCTCTGAGGACATCCCCTTGCCTTGGGAGGCATTTAGTAAACAATAAATGCCCTTTATCATAAAGGGTACAATCATTCGCAGGGTAGTCCCAGACTGCACCAACTTTGGGATTAGCGTGCCTTGATGGTCCACCTTGATAGAAGTCCCAAACTTCTACCCTGAGTCTAAGTGGACATCCCAGACATCCTACCCTCAGACCCAAAATTTCTTCGTGCTCATATGAGGAAAGATACCTCATCTTGACCCCACATTGATCATCATGCGCAAGAAGATCCCAGAGCTTCATGACTAACTGGCACAACCAACTGCCCTTATCTCCATCATGTCATTCAACAACCCATGGAACCCATAACTATCCCCTAGGGCATCCTGATGGTCTCGAATCCATGAGTGCATACACAAATAATAATTTTCATATAATTAGCCACTTATTTGGTGTCGACGATCCAATAGCCTTGACACTCAACCCGGCCTACAGCTGCTTGTCTAGGTCGGTCTGTCAACCTGGCCCTAACGCACTGCCACTAGCCCATCAATCATTGTTGGTCCTAACTTGGTACTTTGGTGAATCACACAATTAAATTTCATTTTAAATAAGAGTTTTCATAGCTCTTCCTATTCATGTTTGTTTACGGACTTTAGCCTGTGCCCATTAGCCTTAGGCCCACTGCATGTATTTTTCAAAATTGGGCCTTGAGCCCTATAAGTTCAAAACTGAGGCCCCAAGCCTGTTTGAGCTATTCTTGCTCTCGTCAAGAAGGTCTCTCAAATAGTTAAAGTAATGGCACACAGTTAAGAGAGAACACTTCCGACAAAAATTTTCATTTTAACTCATCACACCAACCGGTTGTGATGATAGGTTCGCTTACAATCGGTATGCGAATTTTTCCTTTCAAAAACTCATCATACTAACAGAGTATATTATTTTATTTAATCCTACTAAAAATCTGGTAAGTAGGTTTTCAGTTCATAAAAGCAAGCTTATCATTCCAACTGGTATGATGTATTAGTCTCACTCACCTAATAACTGTGATGTGTTCGTCACCAATGATTTTCCAAGTTCATGCTAGCTCTCTCTTGTCTGTGTTCTAGTCCCAAGGGTCCCTACATGGTTTGGGTATCATTATCAAGAAGGGTTCGACATGACAGCCATCTTTTTCTCACGTATGAGCAACTAGGCCCAAATCATTGGTTTATTACACTTAAGTCTATAAAGTTTATACTTCTTGACTTTAGGTCCCTAATGTTAATTTTTTCCCAAATCAAGTCCTAAGGGCTTCCAATATACTCCTTGGGTCCTTAATTTACTTAAAATTATGAACGGGGCTCAAGTTTTCCATATTTCCAATTTCGTCCCCAAGTTTTCTAAAATTACCGTTTTGCCCCATACTTTCCAAAAATAACCATTTTGCCCCCAAATCTTTCAAAAATTAATCAATTGGTCCCCCAACATCTTTCTCATTGCTAATTGACCTTCAATTTTGAGAAATTGCATGGAGGTCTCTCAATTTTTTGAAATCCCCAAATTTTCCCAAATGTTTCCCCAATTTCTACCCCTCTACTGATTGGATTTAATTTCTTCAAATTGGCCATACAAACGGGGTTAATTGCTCCAATTGATGCTATGGGTTAGTTCCTACATTTCATACAATTCAATTGAGCTTTGATTGCAACATTTGGGTCCGAAGCGAGCTCATATGAAGATTCGTCGGAAAATTGTTCATAGAGAGAGAAAGCTTCGAAAGCTTACCGTCGGAGGTGCGACGGTCCACGCTCTTGATTTAGGGAGGTAGCTCTCGTCCTTAGGATACTCCTAGGATCAAGAATCGCTACAATTGATGTCCATATCAATGAGAATTTAGTTAGTGAAGTTTGGCACTTTCTCTCTCTAGAATCGATTTGCAACAATGGATGATGGCTGAATTGGATTACCTTTCACCTCTATGGAGGTTGTGTGATGGTCGTGGGGATTATGGGGGGCGGAGGGGGGGGCTTGGTTTGGTTGGAGGAGGTCTAAATTGGTCAAATTCAGATCGGCCAAAACATGGCAGCTTCAAACTGATGGAGCTTCTTTATTGTTCGATCCTGTTGGCGCTTCTCCGGTGATCCTCAAGTCGAAGGAAGGTTGCTATTAGGTAGTTGACTGCCCCCAGAGTCTGTAGGACTCGAATTTGCCTCCTATAGCTGAGAAAAGTGCCCAAGTCAGAGCTCTGGGTTGAGCTTCACTGGAAAATGAAGCACTTTGGAGAGGAGGACGATTTGAGGTGTGTAGAGGATGAATGGAGGGGAGCTAATTATATAGGGAGCTCGGAGACCCTTTGCCCGACCAGTCTCCATATTGGTTGAGCTTATCCTCTTCAGAAAATGCCCAAATCAGAGGGGATCTTCTCTCATTGGAAAAGGAAGGTTTTTTAACCGTTGAATAGTGTTGTCATCCCAAGGAAGAAGACGAAACAGTTCCGAACTGGACTGCTTCGATCCGATTGGATTCAATGGAAAAAACTAGCCGGTTCAGGCCTGATTTGACCGATTTTCTAAAAACTAAAAAATTATAAATTTTTATCCAATGGTGGCCTCAATTTATCCATTTGAGATTGCTAAGCGACCTAGAATAATAAATTACCTAATCTAATTCATTATGGTTAAAATTGGTTCAATCTGATTCAGGTCTGGTTCACCTAGAACCGATCCGATTTTCCCTTTCAATTGACTTCATGGTTCTTCCCCATGATTTTCATGACTCTTTTGGTCACTTAGGATTTTTCAATTTCCCATTTTACCCTTCTTTACCGTTTTCGATTCCTTAAATGGCTCGATTTTCTCTTTAGAATCGACTGATTCTTCTCCTGATTTTCTTATTCATGAAAGGATGGGGTTTACAATTCATGTCCAATAATGAATAAATATCCAAGCTTCAAATACCTCTACCTCTTGAGCCATGACACAAACCAAAATGCTCATACATATGAGAAGAGGAAAATTTTTGTAGGAAGGTGGTAAAAGTTAAAGAAGGGTGAAGACTAAAGGTCAAAGGAAATAATACATGAAGGACTAAAGATCAAAATAGTAATCAACATGTTTTTAATAGAGGAAGGACAAGTAAAGCCTTTTGATACTTTGGACAAGGAAGTCTGGAAATTTTAAAACAAAGTACTCTGACCTCCCTTAAGAAGGTAAACTTGTAAATGGATTGCAAGTCGAAATAAAAGACCAAATACAAGGGAAGTGTACTCAGGAAAGTCCAAGGAGCTAGTTGAACCCATGGCATGGGTAAACAAGGAGATAGCATCAAATGATGTCATACCAAGTTGAGAGGAGTGGGACACCCATAATAAAGGATTAAAGATGGATGAATGCACCAATATAAAATGGGTGCAAGGATATAAAGGGAGGAAACCTTCAAGGAATAATAAGAAGGACGGTCGCATAGTTTCAAGGATGGAAGTCTCTACTTCGAAGGATGAGAGTAGAGATGGGACCAACAAAAAGGAACCCCCAAGATAAGCCCAAGAAATCAATAAGTATGTTGTAAGGGATCAAATAGGAGTGGAGGGAGAATGACCATGAAATGGTAACGAACGAGTAAGGATGGAATAGGGAACGGACATCCTTAGGTAAGGATGCCATCAAATCTGAGAATCTGGTACTGAAAAAGTTAGAATTCCAAGAAATGGAGGTATACAAGGTAAGAGAGAAATGACCCATGGGGTTAACATCCCAGGTAGTTAAGAAACACTACTAGATGGTAAGTAGGGATGGAATCCTATGATGCCTAAAGGATTAGAAAGTTAGGGACAGATATCAAGGAGATGCCATAGGTGTATGATGTACAAGAATAGTTCCAAAACATGTCATGCTACAAAGGAACGGTAAGCCCAAAAGGTCCGAGAAGGTGCGACTCATGGGAGTAATAGTCGTTTATTTAAGCATGATGAGGTCATATAAAAGGATTTGGGCAGACCATAGTTAAAATAAAGAATGAATGGATTAAACCAGAAATGGTAAAGAAGGGTTAGAATTGGAATTTGGAAAATCCCAAGTGGCCAAGAAATACCTAAAAATAATGGAAAAGAATCATGAAGTGGATTGGATGTAATAACCGAACTAGTTTAGGTGAATCGAACCTAGAACAGATTGAACTAAATTGAACCGTAAAAAACCGATTTAAAGATTCATTTTTCTAGGTGGCATAAAAATATCAAATTGGAAAATTGAAGCCACCATCAGATAGAAAATGAATTTAGAAATTTTAAAATTTTAAAATTTTTGGAAAACCGGTCGAATCGGGCTTGAACCGTCCAATTTTCGATGTTGGGTCATTAGACCCGGTCGGACCGGATTGGTCAACAATCCAGCCGGTCAATGGACCGTTGCCAGATCAGCGTCTAGTTATCAGGCACGACCAATCATCATGTGACACATGGTGAAGTGCGTCCAGTCAATCGCTTAGTCAGCACCTGGAAGTGTTAGCCAATTAGAAGGAGACACGTGTACTTGGTCAACAGTTAAAGGTGGAAAATTCACTTCAGTGACGACCGACCAATAGGGGAGGGACACATGTCCCTAGTGAATAGTCAATGTCACAAAGGCCTATCAGTAAGACCAACCAATGAGGAGCTAACATGTGGCAAGGACGCCACATCAGCATCCAGAGAAACGGCTGATCAATCATAGGTTGACACGTGGTAGAGCCACGTCGAATGATCTCAACCAATCAAAGGTTGACACGTGGCAGTGACACTATACGTTAGGAGAATTAGCCAATCAGAACACGCCACTTGTCATAGTCAACAGCTAACCAAACACGATCAATAGCCACATCAGAATGAGCAACCAATGGGAGGCCACCACGTGTCCGATCAGTGAGTCAAAGGCTGACTAGGCTGCTAAGTAGGAAGCCATGTCAACAAAGTCAACCAATCACGGAGCGCCACGTGGCAAGTCTGCACGTGCGAAGCTCACACATTGCATAGTGTCGTCTTCAACCTCTGATCTAGGCAGATTAGAACGATAAGTTGGTAGCCAAAATTCCGACAACCTAAAAATTCTCCCGACATGGCCATAAATGAGAGAGATTGAGGCCGAGTGATTGACAAATGGATTGTTGACCCGTCACTCCCCGAGCTCTCTATATAAAGACCTCCTCCCTATTCGTCCTTGTCACGCCTCGACCCAGTTTGGTCGGATCCCCGTGAACAACCTACCACTCTCCCAGTTTATTGAAGGGTTTCCCCTTATTATAAACTGTAAAGAGTAAGGCGTTCTTTGCACCTTTTTCTAGGAATAACATAAATAAAAATTGCATTGTAATTTAAAATAATCATACATGTCTTGTAGGTGTTTAAATTCACAAGTCTTTAAGGACAGGCTTCCCGGGACTTCCTGAAAGGGATATAAGGGAGGAGGTGAGTATGACTACTCAGTGAATGGGTTTTAAATCTTTTGACTTTCAAGAAAAACATTTATATTGGAGTGTGCCAAACTCCTCTCTTTTCAAAAATCCTTTCACTTAAAAATTCAGTCTTTCCACCATTTCTTATATCACGGTGTGTCATCACCGAACACACATCCTTCATCATGAAGGTTACACACATTCGCAGGTCAGCACGACCACTGAACCCACTTGTGGCTTCGGAGCGACTTTATCGGCTACCTAGATAGAAGTACATCCACTTCTACCCTGAGAATGAGTGGATGTACGCGACATTCAACCCTCAATCCCAAAATCAATTCTTGGTGTCCATATGAGGACAAAGACCTCATCCCGTCCCTACCCTAGTCTCATGCACTTGGTGCTACTCCAAATTTCGCACGGTCACTTGGAATGACGAACTGCCCTTATACTCATCAGATCGTCTAGGGCCCTTAGGAAGCATCACTACCCCTCATGGGCATCTTGATGATCCAATACTCATAATGCATGCACAAACAATATTTTCTTATTATGCCATGTAATATGTGGTGTCATTAGTCCAACGGTCCCGACCTTCAACTCAATCTACAGCTGGTTGTCTTAACTAGTCCAGAGACCGGTCATGTCGCAATGCTGCCAATTGACTGAGAATGTCGGACCAGCCTTGGTATCATGACCATACAATTTACTTATTAAAGTTTTATGGCACATATATCATGTTCGTTTACAAGATCCGGCTCTTGCCCATTGGCCTATGGCCCACTGTTTGAGATTTTCAAAACCGAGCATATTAGCCCCCAAGTTCCAAAACCGATGCCCCCGGCCTATAAGAGCTATTTGAGCTCCCATTAAGAAGGTCTCCCAAATTTTTTTTAAGCATTGGCACATAGTCAGGGAGAGCACTTCCGACAAAATAAGTTTTCACTATCCCTTATACCGCTCGGATATAAGGATATCTCCGTTCATAACCAATGAACAGGTTTTCAACTTCCTTCGAGGAAGTTTCATCATACCAACGGGTATGATCTACTTACAGCCGGTAAGTAGTTTTTCCGCATGGTTTTCACATCACTCCTCTAAGTTGTGATGTTTAAAATACCACATACTAGTGGGTTTTTATTTCGATGTGCTTATCATCCCCAACCGGGTATGATATAAAATCCCACTCACCCGATCGTGTAGTGAAATTCCACTTAGTCGAGTTTCGTCCCCAGCAAACTGGACCTCGACTGGCATTCCCGATGTCTCGTTCTCCTACACAAAATGAACATAGTTGTTCATTATTCTTTAACCTAATAGCCCTCATTCGTTCCAAATGAATGAAAAATCCCAACTTTATATATTTTTACAATTAGGACCCTAAAATTATTTTTCTTTAACTTTAAGTCCCTATTGCCAGATTTTTCCTCAAATTGAGTCTCGAAACTTTTAAATTTTATTTTAGGACCTCAATTTATTTTGCAAAAAGGGGTTTAATTTCTCAAATTTTCAATTTGGTCCCTCAATTTTGCCTTCCTTTACAAAAATGGTAAATTTTGCCCCAAAAATTCTAAAATTTCTCAATTGGCCCCCTAATATTCTTATCATGACCAATTGACCATCAATTTTAGAAAATTTCATTTTGGTCCCTCAAATTTTCGAAAATCCCCAAATTTCCCCAATTTTTCCCCTAATTTCAACTCTTTAACACAGCCGAATTTGATTTCATCAAATTAACCGATCAAACACCTCTAATTGTTGAAATTGAAGTTGAAATTGAGTTTTTACATGTTCATACAATTCTATAGAACTTTGAATTACAGGTTTTAACGCAGGAACGAGCTCAAACGGAGCTTCACCGGAAAATAGACTAAAGAGAGAGAAAGTTTCGATTTCTCGCCGGTGAGGGCGCAGTGGTCTGAGCTTTCTATATGGGCAGGTAGCTCTCCTCCAGAGGTTCTTCCTAGGATTAAGAATGGCATCAATTGATGTTGAATTAGATTAGAATTTCTTCATTGAAATTTGGTTGACTCTCTCTCTAACAATGATCAAAAATTGCAAAGGGGAGCCGAATTGGCTTACCTTTCAATCCTAATTCGACCATTGAAGGGCTGAGTAGGTGTTGGGAGAGCTTGGTTTAGCCTGAGCAGGGCTCGAATTGGCCGATTTCAACTCGGCCGAAACAGGGCAGCTTCGGTCCGTCGAAGCTGCTTCACTGTTCGATCATGCCGGTGCTTCTCCGACGTCTCTCGAAACAAACAGATGTTACCACCGTGTAGCTAACTTCTCCCCGGTTGTAATGAATCCAACCTCGCCTTCTTTAGCTCAGAATTGACCCTATATCGAAGCTCTGGTTTGAGCTTTGCTGAAAAACTAAGCAACTGAGAGAGAGTGAGCTTTTCGGGTGTGTAGAGGACGAATGGAGAGGGGCTCTTTATATAGGAAGCTCGAAGATCCATTGGCCGTCTGTTTGGCACTGTTATGACAGTATTGAAGACCTGAAACGTATTGAACGGGAGCGTTTCTTCTTCGCTGGTGCTGCTTCAATTTTCCGGCAAGTGAACAGTGCTGTCATTCTGAGGAAGAAGATGACACTGATCCGAACTGGACCGGACCAGTCCGAACCAGGTTCAAAACTTAAACCGGCTAGTTCACCACCCATTCGACCGAGTTTTTCAGATCTAAAAATTTCTAAATTCATCTAAATTCATTTTCTATCCAATGGTGGTCTCAAATCTCAAATTTAAAAATTTTTAAGCCACCTAGAAAAATGAATTTAGCATTCAGTTTAATAGTGATTCAAACCGGTCCAAACCGGTTCAATCTGGTTTGGATCCGGTTCACCTGAACAGGTTTGGTTTTCATATCCAATTCATTCTCTAGTCCATTTTCATGACTTCTATTACCCTTAGGTCACTTAGGATCCATAAAATTCCCAGTGTACCATCTCTTAATTGATTCTAGTTCATAAACTGGCTCGGTTCTTAACCCGGTTTAATCTGGTTTGGGCTCGATTCTCCCAAACCGACTTGGTTTTTCTCTCCCACTTTGTCCTAAGTTTCTTTCCCAAGGTTTATAATCTTTTTGAATCACAAGGGATCCATAAACTTCTCGACTTACCCATTCTCTATCGGTTCCAGTTCATGAACCAGCTTAGTTCATAAACCGGTTCTATCCGGTTTGGACTCGATTCTCTTGAATCGCTTCGGTTCTTCTTCCTCATTTCATCCTAGGGTTCTTTTCCAAGATTTTTGAACTATTTTGAGTCACATGGAAGTTTTAAATTGTCAATTTGCCCTGTTTCCAAATAATCGAGCTTATAGACCATCTCGGTTTAAAATTCAAAACTGACCGGTTCTTTCCCCGATTTTCTCATTATCAAAGAACGGGGTTTACAGTCCTCCTCATGCCAAAAATGCCTAGAGAAGAAGTGCTCATTTTTCTAATGAAGCACAAACTAGAGCTTCTACTTAGGCACTTTTCTACACCTTCGAAGGCAAATTTGGGTTCTCTCGAATCTTGAGGAAGTTAGCTACACGACTGCATACTCCATTCAGGTCAAGGATCCCTAGAGAAGCACTGGTAAGCTCGCACAGTACCTTCGTTCCCTCTACAATCCGTAAACCATATTGGTCGAGCTTATTTGAGCCACTCCCGGGCCAACTCAAGGCAAACCAAGCTCCCCAAACCACCCCTGGAGGGACCCGACCTTCCCTGAGCTACGTTGGTAAGTCCCCTACGTCGCCCTTCGCCGGAAATGACTATTCATAGTACATTTTTCCTAAAAACTAAGTTGAAAAATTTGCACTGCTTAGGCCACCAATTGAGGCGCGGTTTGATCCAGGAACGATACCTGGGAAGTGAGCAATTCAGTGGAAGCAAAAGCTCGGATCACCGGATCCTCATCGGTGAGTAATAGAAGCTTTCTCTCTCTAGGACGATTTTTCAGCGAACCTTCGTTTGAGGTCATTTCTAAGCCAAATCAAGTGTTTTAAAGCTTGGAATGAATTAGAGGACAAGTGGAGTAGTCAACGACAGCTCAAAAAATGTGAGAACCCTTTTTACTAAAGGGCGAGTGTAGTTGTATGCTAAACTAAACCCGAGCAATTGGAAGTATTGAAACGTTTTTCTAAGAAGGGGTTAAACCCACTAAACCCATAAATGAAAAGGAAAGAAATTTTAAACCTCTTTTGTCTTTACAAAGACTCACCTTAACACCCACTCATTGTATTGTAGAACTCACCCCCTCCCCTATACCATTTTTCAGGAAAAACCTCCCGTTAAGAAAAGTACAACATAGGGGAGTAAGTTTGAGGTATCGCAAATAGGCAAACCTTATTTTTGTTAATTTTGTTATGGAAAACATGTGTATCTCTACGCCTTTACCTTCTTATACTATTTAGTAGAAATATTAATGTAGCACGGAGAAGGGTGGCAGGTTGGTTAAGTGGGGTCCAACCAAACTAGGTTGGGGCGTAACACGTCCATTATAGGGGTAGTGTTGGTTTTAAGGGTTTATGAATAGTTTAGGGAGCATAAGGGAATTATTGTTGGTCTAGTATGTCAATTAGCTTTGGAAGCTTCGTGCGCATTGAGACACGGGGAGAAGGGGGAGAGGTCTCATCCCACAATAGAAGACATGAACGTTCAGAAAAGTCAAGTGGTTGGGCAATAGTGCTCACACAGACTAATGGTAGAGGTTGTAGGCTCTCATCAGAGTGGACGATAAAAATGCTATGTACCACAAGTGGGACAGATCAAAGTTGTAAGCTCACATGGTCTGTTCTAGAATGTGTTCCTTTTCATGAGGGAAAAGTTGTGTGTGATCCTTGTCAAATTCAAGGCTGGTTTTGTTAATAAAAATTTTGGATACTTATTAGTAAAAGTATTGATTTGAGTAGCACATACTTAAGGTTGTGATTTCAGCTACAATGCTCACTGAGTTCACGAACTCATTCCTCTCCAAATATACATTTCAGGTAATAAAAGTGATAAATGACATATGGATATTAAAAAAAGGTCATCTAAAACCAAAGTTATTCCTTATATTCAATACTTGGTCCCGTTATAGTTTATGAATTTTATTTTTTAAATATTTAAATGATTATTTTTTAAAAATAAATTGAATGTTTTATTTTACGACTTACCCTCCTAAGTTAAAATAATTAGGTGACAATTGTTGTAAAGTAAAGAGCATATGGCAAGTTATCTCTAGGTACTACTAGAGAAACCAAGTAAAGGGTACGATAGAGGCTCTATCATTGATCGGGTGATGGAAACAACCTTCATGCGACATTGTATAGCCACTAAAATTTTGGGTGTAATATCGAAATTATTAGAACCAAAGATTTTTTTTTATGAGAAATTGAATAAATGTGATTAAATGGTTATTAGATATTTTGGATAAAAATAATAATAATTCAATATTATTATTCTAAACATACAACATATATGTATGATATAAAAGAAATCGGTGGAATGAGTAATCAATCATAAATACAATATGTATTGAATGGAAAGTATAAACAAATACATACATATTGTATTATTTGGTGATTTGCTTCAAAATATTTGGAGGCTAAACCTTATTACTGTACAAATAGACCATTGGGCTCGGTATTTACATTATATATACATAATATAAATAAATAAATAAATAGGGCTAAGCCCTATTATACAACGGGCAAGATCCAAATGATAAATAAGACCCAAACAATAAATAAGAAATGGGCCTTGAGGCTTTACAATAATAAAATTCACTGAAACCTAATTTAAAACTACAAAAAAAAAAAAACCTAAGGGGCACAATCCCTTACAAACCCAAACCAGTATATAAAGGATCCTAGTAGATACATTAAAATAGTCCATCATCTTATCACAATAAACAAATCTCATCAAATGTGGGAAGGACTGAACATTTCAGTAATCCGCACTTGAAAATACTGAAGCTTCAAAGCAGATAGTCTAACCATTTTCTTCACCTGATCATACTAAGCAACTCATCTACAATCAAACCGATACAGTTCAGTTATGAAGTATCATTTCCTCATGGTGAAGGAAAGAAATGGGTGAAAAACAAATTGACCAAATAAATGTTATGACATACCGATAATGCTTTGGCCAAACAAAATCTTCAAGATTTACTTACCTCAAAATCACATACACCTAACATATAAGAAATCATTGACATTAGGCAAATCTAATTAAAAGATCACTGGCTTAATTCACATAATACAATGTGGAGAGCAAGTACAAATCTGTCAATGAAGGCCTCATGGACATAAAGTAAATGGAAGCATAGTTGAGTACTGTTTCAGCTAAACAAAAATTATAGTAATCATGGACAAAACCAATCTTAGTAGGCAACCAAAATAAATAACTCTAAGGTACTGATATTATGCAGGCCTGTTGCTATTACCACAGAGAAAATTCATATATAAGTATGCTTATGAACTAAATTACTAAGCAAAGGAAAGGGGATTACCTAAATTCCCGAGCTGATGTATACATGGAGTAATTAGTGAAACTGAACTTGAGAAGCTACCCTCAAGGGCTTTAACCTAAAACTTGAAGTTGAGATGTCATGTTTCCCAAACCTCTACAATATCTCCTCTTTCCCGAAATTGAAAGATTGAATAAGTTAGAATAGCTTACTACTAATCTAAAACAATATCAAGCAAGATCATCTTCCATATAACAAGAAGTAAAAATGTATACTACACTTGGACAATAACAAAGTCAGCTAATTCCATTGCAGTCCAGGTGATGAACTCTACTGATAAATAATCAATGTCACCATAAAGTCATAGACTAACCCTAACCAATGTATGGGACCCTAAGAGCCATTAAAGATCAAACTATAAACAAGAACCAAGTAGACAAATAAAATCTTATCTACCTAGTTGTGAAAAGAACTGAAAAGAGATGTTCAAACAAATAAAGAAGTCTATCAATATTTCACTCCATTACATAACTAACCAAGAGGAGTGCAAGAGTAGTCCATTTATTTCCCAAAGATCTAGAGAAGGAGGTAAGGGAAGAGATGTAAACTAACCTGAAAGGAAGGGGGAGAAACCCTCTGTTGAATTATGGATGTTGAGACATCAAATGATACCCATTCATACTACAATAGTGAACTCTAATCAATACCTTACGTGATGAAATCTAGAAGTTTAATGAACAATCAATGGACATAATCTAAGTACAACTTGGGTCATAAGCCTATCAAAGGATGCCGACTTGAAGTTCAACCCACTAGTTGGGTCACGAACATAAGGACATCAGGAAGGTGAAGAGAGACCCATTCATGAAATTCATTCCCTACATTTATCCCAACCATTGACCCAGGTCAGATTGTCCAACAAGATTATTATTCAAGAATTCATCGAAATACAATAAGTTTCCTATGATATTAAGAACTTATCCAAATACTAAATGATCAGTTTGCTGAAATGGATAAGGTTGAACTCCAAGGGGCATTCTATTTAACTAAGAGCACTGAATGTATGACATTGAATAGGCAATCGTTACCTCAAGGATTAAACACCCACACTCCTACAAATAGGTGGGCATTAGACCTGCAAGAAACACAGGAGAAACATTAGGAAATGAGTAATACATAGAACAAGAGAGTGGTAAGGAGTTAACTGAGACCCCTACCACAAAGAAATTCCTGTGTCTTCCTTTCCTGTGTCCAAATAAAATGACCGTTTAGTGAATTGAGGTTGTGTTCATCGGAAGGCAGCAATTCGACGAAGAAATAATTGAATGGTGGTGTAATTGAGAGCATTAGATTAAGGGGATGTCGTCAGAGAAATGGGCTCTAGAATCGGGGAGATGATGGATTGATAGTCCGACCAAAGAATCGTCGATTAGGGACTATCGTTGAAGAGGATCAACGGAATAAAGTGGAAGGAGAGACTTACCTACACGTTTTGGTTGTCGTCTGCACATCAAGGAAGCTTCAATCATATCACCCTTGCAGAAAAAAACTCAAATAGAACCTAAGAAGGAGTGAACTTAGGGAATTAAGTCAACTTATGACACCTCGACTATGATTGAGGGAACGATGATGGAAGGAACAGGAGTAGAACCTTCAGAAACCTGCGAGATGGAGAGGGGATCACCCTAAAAAAGGAAGACCCTAGTAGTATAATCCAAACCACTACCGACGATTAAACAAGGAGCCATCATTTAGTGAGCGAAGCAATTAACCGAGAAGAAAAGTACCTGACATACCTGAAGAAGATGCCTTTTTTAGAGGGAATGACGAGTTTACCTCTGCACGAGAAGATTAATTACGAAATGGCCTTGCTATGCCAAAGGACCAAACTACCCGGGATGTGGCAGTAATTACCATCATGCCACTCAAGAAGAAAACGACGATCATACCCTTATTTAAAAGGTAAAATTACAGTTCTTGCCATTCTACCTAATTCCCACATTTACCGAACCCTTTAACGTAAATTATCAAATTCTCCTTGTAAGTTAAGGAAATTACGGGCATGTTATGTTATTGGGAAATTTAAGTACTCAGAATACACTTCGAAATGGGTAAATTATAACAATATAAAAATTATAAAAATATTCCTAAAAATATAATAAGAGTACGAGAGAATTCTGAATTTTATAAATTGATATTAAAATTATTTAATACCAGTTCACTAGTAAAATAAAGTAAATTATAAATAATTATATAAATAGAGCACGAATATTTAAAAAAACCTCTAGCACGAATATATATTCAGATAAAAGGTGAGTGAAATTTTTAATATTGATACTAATTTAATTAATAAGATAATATTATTCGTATTTTTATTTATAAATAATTAAAAGTATTTTTTAAGATATAATTTTTATTTAATGTTTGAATTCAGTTAAAAACTATTTTGTGCAATATATTTCTTATATAAATTTTGATGTTTCATGGTTACGGTTTAAAAAAAATAATGGACTCACCATATTTTTGAAAATCTAGCGAGTTAGAGTGGTAAATAATTATTAATAATAAAAAGATAAAATTTTTATATAATAAGATTATCGCTTATAATTATTATTTATAAGTAACCATAAATAGACTAACTATTAAGTAATATAGTGATGGTTATATTGAACATTAAGAATAGAATAAGGAAAATTATCACTATTCTGTAACGGAATTTTAGGCATTATAAAAATACTTATATAAAATATTTTAAATATATATATATTAATTAAAAATATTAAATTAAAATAAGTCACACAAAATTATTTTCTATTTTATTGGTGTTATAGACATCAAAATAAATCATAAAATATTTTATATTTTACGTAATATATATAAAAATAAAATATAATAAAATTTATCTTTTATTATACCATTATAATATATATACAAGAGAAATGTCATTTTTTATTAGGACGACATAATAAAAACTAAATTAACAATTTTATATACTATTTTGATTATAAGTTTTTCAAACTTTTAAAAATTAGTACTACTATCAACTTTGTTGAGATATTTTTTAAAAAAATTATATATATATTTTTAAAATTATCTAATCAAACAAACTATTGAATTTAAAATAGAGATTAGAAAATATTGAGAAATTATATGTATAAATTACAAGAATTTATTAATAATTGATTAATAAAAAATATATATTTATAAAATAATAATAATATAAAGATTAATATAAAAATATTATTATATAATTTTAATTAATATTATATCAAATATTTAAACAAATTAAAATACTATTTTAATAATATAATATAATTTTTTAACAAATTAAATAAAAATGGATGTTCATCCTATCCTATGTACTAAACATATAGAAAGGAAACTGTGACAACTTATCTGTCTTTATCAGTCCAGCCACATGGAAGTTACCAACTTTTCTTCCACTTTCCTTTTTCGTCCATCTGCGGTTATCTTCACTCACCATTCTTGATTTTATTAATAATTCTTCAAAAAATTTTAAGATATACGAGTATAGGATAATTGTTCCCCTTTATGGTCAGATTTATACCAGAAGTGAATATTAGCATTAGATTAGTGTAAGAGGAAATGAGAATATTGTTAGTTGTGACGATTAGATTTCTACCATCTCTTTCTCACTTTATATGACCAGAAATTTCCTACACTTGATTATTGGTATTTATAGCCAGTCATATAGCCCAGCAATGAGGTAAGACTTGGGTACATATATTTCTTTTGCCCAAATGGGTACGTATATTATTTTTATTTTTTTCCATCCCAAACAGAGATTTTGTCATAAAAAAATGGACATGAATTAAACTGATTTACACGATTGTATATTTGAATGGAAAATACGTGATATGATATAGGGATTACAAATGTCAATAGTAAAAATCCGTGGGAGGAAAGTGTCAAATTTTCATTACGCCTATTACTCCAGGTCCCATTGTTCAAGCAAAAGAATTGAAGATACTTTAATTGGAGGATTCATTAATTTCAGGATCTTGTGCCTAGGATATCATGCCAGCTGGTGCATTAATGGGTCTCACTATTGCCCGAGAACTTTAAAGGTGCCATGGGCGTGTTCTTCCACGCCAAAACAATAATATCCCTCCCGCACTTTACGTAGCCATATCCATCTTCTCTGTGTTATTTCTCGAATTGTTGGCAGTAGATTTCCATACCTTGAAAAGAAAATGTCCGTTAGATCATCTCATACATGGACTCATGGGAAGCTCACTTGTTCTACTCACAAGTTCACCTGTCACGGATCTTCTTTGCCAATTCCAATCTTCTCTTGCCTCACATGTGGTACTTTTGCCATCCCTGCCATTTATTTCAATCACCAACCTTTTGCTTTAGCTTAGGAGCTTTGTTTCTCTTTAACTGTCCTAATAAAGCTCCTTAATGGGCAAGATGCCAGCATCCATGGATCTTAATGTCAAACAAATCCCTGATATTTTATCCTCTATAATTTTTTTTATTTTACTCTCATGGACTTCAATATAACGGTGGCATAACTGTCACAATCACACATCAATTTTTTATGAAAAAATGAACAGGAGGTCTAAAATGTTAAAAATACATGAATATTTGGATATTAAATTGTTGAATTTTACTATAAGTGCACCAAAATATGAGTGCCTAGTTTGCACTCCAATCCCAGCCCTTTATAAGAGACAAGCATCCACACCTCCTCTCATCCTAACAAGGCCTCCTGTAGAGTGTTCATTTGGTCCCAAGCACTCACCATATCATGCTGTGATCTCATTTACCTAATTTGGCTTTGATTCCAGGGAGATGAGGCTGGTGGCAGGATCCATTGTACCCCTTACCGTCCTCCTCATGGTCGTAGTGCTGTCATCTTTCGGAGGGCAGCTGGCCGCTGAAAACGAGGACATCAATGTCCGCGAAGCCTGCAGTGTCACGCGGTTCCAGGATATATGCGTCCGCTCGCTCTCATCGTTCTCACACTTCGCTGGAAGGAACCCTGTGAGGTGGGCCAGGGCCGGCCTGTCGGTGGCCCTCCGGGAGGCCAAGGGCGTGGCCGTGTACCTGCAGGAGGTGAAGAGGGGCGGACAGATCCACGGTAGGAGGCAGAGGATAGCTCTGCTAGACTGCACCGAGTGCCTCCAGGACACTGTTGATAACCTCCACCGGTGCCTCCGGATCCTGCGGGTCCTGACCAGGGAGGGTCAGTCTGGCTCGGAGGTTGACGACCTGATCACGTGGATGAGCACCGCCCTGACCGACGAGGATACGTGTCTTGATGGGTTCGAGGGAGAGAAGGCAAAGCAGGTCGGGCACATCAGGCAGAGGGTGCTGAATGTCACTTACCTGACCAGCAACGCGCTTGCCCTCTCTAACAAGCTCGCCACAACTACCATTCCCAAATGAATTGACACCACATGCACCCTTTGAATATAGTATGTTTGTGGGGAATGTCGGGTAAAATTATGCGTATGTGTAGAACTCAGCTCTTCTTACAACTCTTTGGGTCAGGATGAAAATCTCGACTGTAGAGTTAGAAAAGAACGAGCAATGCCACAAATAAAATAGTTTTTATGGTTATTATCTTCACAGTTATCTCTCTCTCCGTCACACTCTCCCAGACTGCTCGTAAATACTACTAACATGTTTGAGTGTGATTTCTCCATGACATTTGAATGATTGATCATATTTTCCATATATACTATCGATTCTTATCCTTATCTTTAACTGTCGTTATATAGAGGGTGTCAACTTGATTTTATATCCTTGATATATACCAATGTTGCATGCTGTGGCTGTTAAGAATTGTGATGGTGTGCATAACTGGCCAGTAGGGAATCACACGGGCCTCTTGAAAAGTGTCACTGTTGTTGAGGTTGAGCAAAATTGGTTGGGCCGTGAAATATGATTGTAAAATGGCTGTCAGTTCTTGAACGAACATGGCAAGGTTGGGAAGAACATGACAGCTTGGTCAATGGAGTAATCATCGTTGGAATGGTTGTGGGAGGTCACCAAATGGCTATGGGACCTCTAGAGGTTGTGTAAGGTGGGCTAGTCCTAGTTGGTAGAGACTAAGCCACCTCAAATGACTGATTAATAATTAAATAATTTTGGCTAACATGTCAATTATTTAATCTAATTCTGAATATTAAACATAATATATTATTGATGATATATTTTAACCAATATTCTCAATTTTGAATTATATCCATATTACTATAAAATTATCCATCAACATTATAGAATTTTTATTAAAATAATAAATTTTCATTGCAGAATTAAAATTGGACCATTATTTTAGCTATTATTGGACTTTTATATTAGTGTTCCACTTGAATTCTTAATTATCAAATACATTATTTTTGAATTTTTTATTCTACCTTGAACAATTTTACAATATTAAAGTAATCATTTTGGTCTTGATTGATTGTTGTTATGGATTTGCATGATGATCAATTAAATTCTCATAATTCACCCTTTGGAAAACAATTGTAATTAAAACTTCAAATTTTTCGTTGTCTATATAAAAAACATTAAAATAGAAATGTCAAAACTTACACTAATATCACAGTTATATGGTAACTCTTAATTATAAATATTATTATAGATGTGTTTTTTAATATTTGAAATGACTCATCTTGTCTAAAAATGAGTTTTGATCCTATTTACTCTAGAAATCGTTCATTTATCTTATATAGCTAAATTCAATCTCATGGTTCAAAAATGAGATGTGTGGCTATGTTTGAGAATGTTGTTTATTACACTTATTTATATTAACATGGATTTGTTTTATAAAATTAGTATTTTTCTTTCTATTTAAATTTATTAACTGTAAATAACACGCAAATAACAAGTAATGATAACTCTCCTGAGTCAATTTAGTTAAAATAATAAATAATCTCAAACTTAATTGAAGAAGAAATAAATAAATTATAGGTGAATTTCATGTGGTAAATAATCATCTCTTGTTTTCATGTTCTTTTTTATGATATCATGTAAAAAATTACCTAATGTTTTATTTATTAGTTTAGACCATCATCAATATGTGACTGATAAAAAGTTGAAAATAAAAATTTTATTCCTAATTTTTACCCCCACAAGTTCTTACAAATGTAACTAAAGAATTTAAAATCGCGATTAAAGAGTTTCGTTCTATACACAATGCAATCTAACCTCTTTAAAGAACAAATAAAAAAACCTTGATAAATCATCACTTTTATAATATGAAATAAAATGTGTCATTTTTGAAAATTGGTCATGTCATACCCCGAAATAGTTTGGTCATATCCCCGTCATCAACCCGCCGCTTCCTTAGTTCAAGAAAGGTTTCTCCCTTTTTTTTAATCAAGAGTAGCCATGCGAAATTTTACCTATAATAACATATATCAATAAAAATGCAATATTAAAAAGAAAATACTTTTAAGTGTACTTGACAGAGGGAAGATCCTTGTATTATCTCTAGTTATTTTCTCTACTCCTGAAAATGGATAAAAAGGGAGGGGTAAGTTTCTACAACTCATTGAATGGGTGTTTGAAAAATCGTTTTAATAAAATAATTTTTAACTGTAGTGTGCCAGACTCCTTATTTCTTTTAATATTATTTATTCATCAAATTCTCGGTTTTCAAAACCATTTTTCCTCATTATCCATAATCAGTGTGTCATACCCGATCCGATTTGGTCAGATCCCCGTGATCAACCTGCCACCCTTCCAGTTTACTAAGGGTTTTCCCTTATTTATAAATCGTGAATAGTAAGGCGTCCTTTAAATCTAAACCTTTCCTGGAACACATAAATCAAAATTGCATAAAGTTTTAAACAATTCATACTTGTCTCACAGGTGTATTAGTTGAAGGTCCCTTGAGGTAGGCTTTCCGAGATTTCCTAAAAGGGAGATAAGGGAGGGGGTGAGAACAATGACTTAGTTAATGGGTTTTCAAGAATTTAAGTTTTAGGAAAAATGTTGGTTTTGGAGTGTGCTAGACTCATTATTTTCCTTTAAAATCCTTTCATTTCAAACTTAAGTTTTTATCACCATTTCTTATTAATCACAATGTATCATCACCAAACACACTTCATTCATCATGAAGGTTAATCACACAATCGCTGGCTAGTACGTCCACTGAACCCACTTGTGGCGTCGGAGCGACTTTACCGGCCACCTAGATTAAAGTATGTCCACTTCTACCCTGAGGATGAGTGGATGTTCGCGACACCCGACCCTCAATCCCGCAATAGTTCTTCGTTTCCATATGAGGACAGAGACCTCATCTCGTCCCCACCCCGGTCTCGTGCGCTTGAAGCTACGTCGAGCTTTGCAAGGTCACCTGGTACGACTAATTGCCCTTATATCCACCAGTTCATCCAGGGCTCTAGGATGCATCACTACCCTTCTTGGGCATCTTGAAGGTCCTGTAATCACAATGCATGCACAATCAGTATTTTCACATCATGCCATATAATTTGTGGCGCCACTAGTCCAACGACCCTGACCCTCAACTCAACTTACAACTATTTGTCTTGACTAGTCCAAAGACTTGTCATATCGCACTGCTGCTAATTGACTGAGTATGTTGATATTGTCTTGGTACCATGACCAAACAATTCAATTATTCAAGTTTTCATGGCATATAATTCATGTTTGTTTACAAGCTCCTGCTCGTGCCAACTGGCCTATGGCCCACTGTTCGAGATTTTTAAAATTGGGCATAATAGCCCCCAAATTCCAAAACCGAGGCCTCTGACCTAACAGAGTTATTCGAGCTCGTGTCGAGAAGGTCTTCCAAATCGTTTAAGCAGTGGCACACAGTTAGGGGAGAGCATTTCTGACAAAAATATATTTTTAACTATCCATCATACCAACCAAGTATGAGGATATCTTCGCTCATAACCGATGAATGGGTTTTCCACTTCCTTTAAGGAAGTTTTATCATACCAATCGGGTATGATCTACTTACAACCAGCAAATAGTTTTTCCATGTCATTTTCACACCACTACTCTAAATTGTGATGTTAAAATACCACTAAGTAGTGGGTTTTTATTTTTGAGGTACTTATCATCCCAAACAGGTATGATATAAAAATCCCACTCACCCAATCGTGCAATGAAATTCCACTAAGTAGGTTTTTGTCCCTTGTGAGCTTAACCTCAGTTGGCGTTCCCGATGTCTGGTGTTCCTACACGAAATGAAAATCATTGTTCATTATCATCTGACTTCGTCACCTCATTTAGTATAAATAACTTAATTCACAATTTTTCCAATATTTGTAAATTGACCCCTACAGTTATTTTTCCTTTTTCTTTAGGCCCCAATTGTTAGTTTTCCCTAAATTGAGTCCCAATACTTTTAAAATTCTTCTTGGGACCTCAATTTCATAAAAAGGGGTTCAAGTTTCCTAAATTCCCAATTTTGCCCACAAATTTTCTAAAATTACCATATTGTCCTTACTTTACAAAAATGGTAAGTTTTACCCCAAAAATTCTAAAATTTGCTCAATTGGTCCTCTAACACTCTTATCATGCCCAATTGTCCTTCAATTTTACAAAATTGCATTTTGGTCCCTCAAATTTTCAAAAATCTCCAATTTTTCCCATAATTTCCCCCAATTTCAACTTACTAACATAGTCGAATTTTATTTCATCAAATTGACCGATCAAACACTTCTAATTGTTGAAATTGAATTAAAATTGAGTTTCTACATCTTTATACGATTCAATAGCACTTTGAATCGTAAGTTTTGACACTAGAACGAGCTCAAACGGAGCTTCGCCGAAAAATAAAACGTAGAGAGAGAAAGCTTCAATTGCTCACTGTCGGGGGTGCCGCGGTCTGAGCTTTCGATCTGGGCAGATAGCATGTGTATTGAGGTTCCTCCTAAGATCAAGAATTGCATCAATTGATGCCAAATTGGATTAGAATCCCTTCATCAAAATTATGTCGGTTCTCTCTCTAGCACCGGTCGGAAATTGCAGCGGGGAGCCGAATCAACTTACCTTCTAGTCCTAATTGGGCTATGGGAGGGTTGAGCAGGTGTTGGGAGAGCTTGGTTTGCCCTGAGGAGGGCTCAAATTAGCTGATTTTAGCTTGGCCAAAACAAGGCAGCTTCGGTTCGTCGGAGCTGCTTCACTGTTCGATCACGCCGACGTTTCTCCGGTGACTCTTGGAGCAAATGGAGACTACAAGCGTGAAGTTGACTTCTCCCCACTTCTAAAGAACCTGACCACACCTTCTTTGGCTAAAAAATGATCCTATATCAGAGCTCTGGTTTGAGCTTCACCGGAAAACTAAGCAGATGAGAGAGAATGTAGTTTTCAGGTGTGGAGAGGATGAATGAGGAGGGACTCTTTATATAGGAAGCTTAGGGACTTCTTGATTGTCTGATCGGCGCCTTAATGGCGGTTATTCATTGCTTGAAATTCCCTAGCTAGAGACTTTTCAGCTACGCCGGTGCTGCACATTTTTTTCGCAAGTGAACAGTGCTGTCATCCAAAGGAAGAAGACGACATTGTTCCAAACCGGACTAGACCAGTCTGAACCGGGTTCAAAGCTTAAACCGACCAGTTCACCCCTAATTCGACCAAAATTTTCAAATCTAAAAATTTATAATTTTCATTTTCTATCCAATGGTCACCTCAAACATCAAATTTGAATTTTTTAAGTCACTTAGAAAAATGAATTTAGTATCTGGTTCAATAGTTGTTCAAACAGGTCCAAACCGGTTCAATTCGGTTCGGACCCGGTTCACCTGAACAAGTTTGGTTTTCACCTCCAATTCATTCTTAAGTCCATTTCCATGACTTTTGGGACTAATTGGGTCACTCGGGATCCATAAATTTCCCGGTTTACAATTTCTCTATTGGTTCGAGTTTGTAGACTGACTTGGTTTTCAATTTGAAAATAACCGGTTCTTTCCCCGGTTTTCTTATTATCAAAGGATGGGGTTTACAACTCTCCCATCCTTTTAGGGGTTTTGTCCCCAAAATAGTTACATGTTAAATAATTGATGGTATCTGTCCCTCATCATACTCTTAGTTTCCCATGTCCCTTCTTGCACGGGTCCGTTTTGCCACAAAACCTTGATTATAGAGATTCTCTTTTACCTTAAATTCTTGTCCCTCCGGTCGATGATTTGTACCAGTTCTATTTGATAGGTCAGGTTATCTTCCCGTTCTAATGGTGGTCGGTCCAATACATGACTATGATCAGGCTGATATTTTCGAAGCACTGAGATGTGGAATACATCATGTATTCTCTGTAGGTCAGGAGGTAGTTCCAATATATAAGCTACTAGTCCTTTCCTTTGAACGATGGGATATGGACCGATATATCTTGGTTTCAACTTTCCCCTTTGCTGAAACCTAAGTATTCCCCTCCATGGGGATACTTTGAGGAATACTTGATCTCCCACCTCGAACTCCAGATCTTTCCTTCAATTGTCTACATAACTCTTTTGCTTGTCCTATGCGGTCTTAAGATGACTCCTTATTAATTTTATCTTTTCTGTGGCATCCTCAATTATTTCTACCCTTTCCAACTTCCTTTCCCCCACTTCTTCACAAAATAGAGGGGTACGACATGATCGTCCTAAAGGGCTTCATAGGGAGCCATCTGAATACTGGCCTGATAACTATTATTGTAAGCAAATTCCATCAGGCACAAGTATTCCTTCTAGCTTTTATTTATGGTGAGTATGCACGCTCTCAGCATGTCTTCCAAGGTTTGGATGGTTCGCTTAGATTGTCCATCTGTTTGAGGGTGGAATGACGTGCTCATAATAAGCTTGGTTCCCATGGAATTTTGTAAACTTGGCCAAAACCTTGAAGTAAATCTCATATCTCTATCCAATACTATAATCACTGGAACACCATGAAGTCTTACAATTTCCCTCATGTATAAGACGACCAACTTCACTCTTATAGAAAGGAAATGAGCTGATTTGATCAATCTATCCACGATGACCCAAATCGCATCTCGACCCTTTCTCATCATCGGTAGACCCGTAACGAAGTCCATGGTGATGTGCTCCCATTTCCACTATAGAATTGGTAAGGGTTGTAGTAGTCCTAACGGTTTCTGATGCTCTACTTTTATCTATTGACAGGACAAACATCGTGCTATATATTCCGCAATGTCCCTCTTCATGCCTTTCCACCAGTATCCTTGTTTGAGGGTGCAGTACATTTTGTTACTGCCCGGATGCATTGCATACACCGAATCATGTGCCTCTTCCAAAATTAACCTCTTCAACTCCTTATCTTGAGGCACACATACCCTACACTTGTAGGCTAGTACTTCATCACCTCACAAGTCATAGTCCGGTTTCCTTTCTCCGTTAACCGAGTCCAAATAAGATTGAAGTTCTTTATCAGCCTTTTGTTGAGCCTTAATATGCTTGGTTAGACTAGGCCTCACCATCACATTAGCCACCAAGCATTTTTCCTGCTTGTCCATCCTCAGGTCCACCTCTATCCTTCCCAATTGTTGCAATAATGGTAGGTAACTTGTCTTTACTTGAGTCGCCTTAGTTTGGTACTTGCGACGTAAGGCATCTGCTACCACATTTGCCTTTCCGAGGTGATACTCTATCATAAGGTCATAATCCCTCACCAATTCTAGCCATCTCCTCTAGTAGTGATTTAACTCCTTTTGAGTTAGGAAGTACTTAATACTCTTGTGATCTGTGTATATCCTACACTTAACCCCGTAAAGGTAGTGTCGCCATAACTTTAGGGCAAACACTATTACAACTAATTCCAAGTCATGAGTCAGGTAATTTCTTTCATGTACCTTCAATTGTTGCAAGGCATAAACGATAACTTTCTCTTGTTGCATTAAGACACATCCATGCCCTTGTCCGGATGCATCACTATAGACTTGTACTATCTTGCATTAGGATCAGGTAAGGAGAGTACTGGTGCGGTTGTTAGTCAAGTCTTTAACTCTTGAAAAGACTTCTCACTACTCTCTTTCCATTTTTACTCAGCTCCCTTCCTGGTGAGTCGAGTTAGAGAAATTGCTATCTTAGAAAAGTCTTGCACAAACCGTCTATAGTATCCTGCCAATCCTAAGAAACTTCTTATTTCTGTAGGATTCCTTAGAGCCTTCCAATTTGTTATAGCTTCCACCTTAGCTGGATCTACTTTGACTCCATTCTTGGATACGATATGCCCTAAGAATCCCACCTCCTGCAGCTAGTACTCACACATGGAAAATTTTGCATATAATTGATTTTTCTTTAATATTTCCAAGGTAGTTGCCAAATACTCTTCATGTTCTGACCTGGTTCGTGAGTATATAAGGATGTCATTTATGAATATTATCATGAAACTATCCAAATGAGGTTGGAACATACGATTCATCAAGTCCATGAAGGCTGTAGGGGCATTCGTCAATCCGAATGACATCACTCTGAACTCATAATGTCCATATCTGGATCGAAATGCCGTCTTAGGGATGTCCTCTTCTCAAATCCTACGTTGGTGATAGCTTAACCGAATGTCTATTTTGGAGAAGTAAGCTGCTCCTTTTAACTGGTCAAACAAATCATCTATCCTTGGTAGTGGGTATCGATTCTTGATGGTTACCTAGTTCAACTTTCTGTAGTCGATGCACAGTCTCATGCTTCCACCCTTTTTCTTTATGAATAGAATAGAAGCACCCCATGGAGATCAACTTAGACGTATGGAATGCTTCTCCAATAATTTGTCCAGTTATTCCTTTAATTCCTTCAACTCCGCTGGAGCCATGCGATACGAGGCTTGGGATATGGGGTTTGTTCCTGGTATTATTTCTATGGTGGACTCCACTTGCCGACTTGGAGGTAGTCCAATAGCCCGTAGGATGCATCACTACCCCTATTGGGCATCTTGATGGCCCAAAACCTCAAGTGACAAGCAAAGTTTTTCATGAAGAAATTTATCTTTTGTGTCACTAGTCCAATGACCCCGTCCCTCAACTCGACTTGCAACTGTTTGTCTAAACCGATCTGTCGACTTGGTCTTGTTGCATTGCTGCTAGTCCATCAAGTATGTCGGTCCTATCTTGGTACCATGGCCAAATCATATCATTCATTCATTAAAATTTTCATGGCTTATCATCATATTTGTTTACGAGCTCCTACTCGTGCCAACTGGCCATGGGCCCACTGTACGTGATTTTCCAAAATCGATCATTTTGCCTCAGTTCCAAGACCGAGGCCTCTAGCCTATCTGAGCTATTTGAGCTCTCGTCAAGAAGGTCTTCCAAAATTTTTAAGCATTGACACATAGTGAGAGGAGAACACTTCTGACAAAATAAATTTTCAACTCGCCCATCACACCAACCAGGTGTGATGACATCTCTGTTTACAACCGTAAGCGGGTTTTCTACTTCCTTCTAGGAAGTTCACCACACCAACCAAGTATGATTTACTTACAACTAGTGAGTACTTTTTTCCGCGTAGTTCTCACATCACTCCAACCCAGTGTGATGTCAAAATTCCACATAGTAGTGGTTTTTCATTTTCAATGTGTTCATGATCCCAACCGGGTGTGATGTCAATTAATCCACGCACCCGATAAGTGCAATGTATTCCTCTTAATCGACTTTTTACCTCCAAGCGAGCTTATCCTTGCTGGCATTCTGGTCCTTCATGTTCCTACACGATTTGGACATCCTCGTTTATTAACATTTGGCATAATAGCATTCATTCTTCACTTATGAACAAAATTCTCAATTTTTAATTATTTGCATTTAGGTACCTAAAGTTCTTTTTCTTTAACTTTAGGTCCCCAAATGCTAATTTTTTCCCAAATTGAGTCCCAAAAATTCTAAAATTTACTTTCAATCCTCAATTTATTCAAAATCACAAAATGTGGTTCAAGTTTCCCAAAGTTCCAATATGGTCCCCAACTTTTCAAAAATTACCATTTTGCCCCTACTTTACAAAAATTGCAATTTAAGCCAATAAATTCTAAAAATTGATCAATTAGTCCTCCAACATCTTTTTTAAGGCCAATTGGCCCTCAATTTTAGGAAATTGCACTTTGGTCCCTCAATTTTTTGAAATCCCCAATTTTCCCTAAATTTCCACCTTTCAAACTGGCTTAATTTGACTTCATCAAATTAACCATTCAATCGGGTTTAATTATTGAAATTGAATGCAAAATTCAGTTCCTACACATACATACAATTGAATTGAGCTTTGAATCGTAGTAATTGGGGCCGAAACTTGCTCAAATGGAGTTTTGCCAAAAAACTAGGCGTAGAGAGAGAAAACTTCTAAAGCTTTGTGGCGAAGGTGTGGCGGTCCGAGCTTTCGATCGGGGCAGGTAGCTCTCATCCTAAGTTTTCTCATAGGAGCAAGAATTATTACAATTCATTTCGAATTGTGGGAGAATTTGGTCAGTGAAGTTTCTTCATTTCTCTCTCTAACACTAATAAAAAATTATAGAGTGAAGTCGAATTGGCTTACCTTTTAGTTCTAATTCGGCTGTATGAGGGCTGTGAGAGTGTTAATAGAGCTTGATTTGGCCTTAGGAGGGCTTAATTTGGTCATTCTCAGCTCAGCCAAAATAGGGCAGCTACGGTCTGCCAGAGCTGCTTCATTGTTTGATTACGTCGCCGCTTCTCCGATGATCCTTGGATCGAATGGTGACCACCATCGGGTAGCTGACTTCTCCTCATGTCTAAGGATCCCAACCTCGACTTCTTTGGCTAAAAAAACCCCCTATGTTGGAGCTCTGGTTCGAGCTTCGTCGAAAAACTGAGTAGCTAAGAGAGAGTGAAGTTTTCAGGTGTATGGGTATGAATGGAGAAGGACTCTTTATATAGGGAGCTCGGGGACTCTCTCACCATCCATTTGGCACCTTAATGTCGTTCATTGATGGCTTGGAACATCCTGAATAGAAAATTTCCTTTCCGCTAGCGCTGCTCATTTTTCCGGTGAGTGAATAGTGCTGTCATCTAAAGAAAGAAGATGACACTATTTCGAACCAGGCCAAACCGGTCCGAACCGGGTTCAATGCTTAAACCGGCTTGTTCAAGCCCGATTCGACCGAGTTTTTAAAAATTTAAAATTTCTAAATTCATTCTCTATCCAATGGTGGCTTCAATTCTCCAATTTGAATATTTTAAGCCACCTATAAAAATGAATTTAGCATCCGGTTCAATGGTGGTTAAAACTAGTTCAATCTGGTTTGGATCCGGTTCACCTGAACCGGACTGGTTTTCTCTCCCAAATTGTCCTAAAGTCCATTTCCATGATTTTTATGCCTATTTGGGTCACTTGAGATGTGTAAATTCCCATTTTGCCCATTCTCTAACGATTGGAGTTCGTGAACCGGTTCGATTTTCTCACTCGAGTTGACCGGTTCTTTCCCCGATTTCATTATGCTCAAGGAACAGTGTTTACAACTCTCCCATTCTTTTATTAGTTTTTTCCTCAAAACGTATTCCACATCTCTCGGACAGGAAATAATTTCTCTTAATGTCAGCCTATAGTTTGTTGTCATATAAACATTTTGATTATATTCACTTATAGCCCCATTCTAACATGCACTCTAAGAGATTTCTTCCTTTCCCATTGATTACTCATTCCACAGACCTCATCTCTGCTAAACATGTCTTACTTGAGAGCACAAGGGTATATTCTTAGATTCACACCCTTGAGGTTCTTTACTCAGGATTTCAGGATTGGGAGTTCCGAGATACCTCATCAATCCTATGTGTAGTCATTTCCTTTATCGTTAAAACCCTTAGCTCGGTGTTCTTTCGAGTGCTACCAACTAATTTTCATAGGTTTTCGGTGTTAAATTCCTTCATCATTTTTTTACCCTTCTTTAGTTTCAGTGGCGTTCTTTTCTCAAGAACTTTCCTTTCTTATAGTTAACTCTTACTCTCTCGTGATCACTTCACGATTCTTATAAGAGTTAATCTCCTTCGGTCTTAAGTGTCGATTGTTTATTTGTAATAGCTCTCTCATTTTGCATTTACTCTCTACCATGTCCCTTACAGTAGAGATGTTCACCTTAGGATCTACATACTCAACCTTCTTATTATTTCTTTAATGGTTTCATTCATTCCTTTCTTCATACTCCTTTCTTTGTTAGGGTATTTGTCCTTTTGAATCCTTCTCTAACTGAAATTTCAGTCTCTTTCCTTATTCTTTACTTGAGACATTTCCAAATATTGATCTCATTCCATGTACTCTACACTATGTCTAGTCGTCCTGTCTTTAGGCTCTATCAATTTGAGAGTTGATCACTACCTGTCCTTATGTCACTGATCTTTTACTTTAATCCCTTCCTAATTGAAGGGTTAACTTTTCCAAGGGTTCTTAGGTGTGTTTTCCTCTATTTCCTCTTTTACGGCAGTCCACCCCTTTCTTACTCGCACAACATTTGATGATGTTTTTCCTACTTATACATTACTTGGACTTTGCTTACTCCTTGGGTCCTCTTGAGTATCTTTCATTTGTACTTGATCTTTCTACCTCCATTGGTAGATCATTCATAATCTTATCTTCTTTTCCACTTCGATTGGTTTCATTACTTCTTGGTTGGGGCACGTATGTCCTTACAAGGCTTCCTTCCTTGATAGGATTTATACTCCTTTATTCCTAAATTCTCTTCAATTTTTGCCATTGAAAACATTTAACCTTAAATGACCTTTTTTGATGCCATTTCGCTCCTGCTTCCCATTGCTCTTGAAACCTCATTTGTACTTCTTGTGTACCTTATCTTCCTTCTCACTCGTTCCTAGTACCCATCCATTTCCTTTAGGTGGACTTCACATTTTCTCGGTTTTACGATCTCTTAATCGTCCTACAGGAGGCTTTGCTTAGCATTCTCATGGTTTTTAATCGTTACTCCCATCTCAACCATTAACCCTTTAAGGATTTCCTTCATCCTCTTTTTTGTAGGTGTTTTTAACCTTTCCACCTCTCCTTTCTTAATTAGAGTATTGACCTTCACAAGGGTCCATTCATTAACTGTCTTGATCCTATCATTCTCCTTGTCAAGCGATCCTAAGGTCATCGTCTCTTGTATCTTATTGTTTTCAATGTCCATCTCATTTCCCTTTTTAGGGAGTAGTCCTCACCACTTTCCGGTCCGTCTTAGGTATCATTTATTCTCTTAAATTATCTTGTTGTTACGAGTTATTTCCTTAAACTAGGTCTGTTTGAAATCCTTATTTGGTTTCTTTTCTCTTTTGAGAGTAGGTCACATCTGGCCATCCCGGTACATACTTACCCACTTATGTCTTTTAATGAGGTTCTTATTCCAATTTTATTTCTGATGGTTCATCGGTTGGTTACCTTAGTTGGAGATTTTCTACTTCCATGGTCTCTTTTCCTATCTTTGCCCTTCTTTCCAAGGATTTCCCATCTTGGGAGTTTCACGTTCACCCTACCTAACGCTTCTTGAAAGTTTTTCCTCTATCCTTTTCTTACACCTTTTTTACATCAACATGGTTATATACCCTGGATTCTTCCTTATCTCCAATTCCCTTTTATTTTACATGCTTCCTTCAAGTCATTATTGAGTTTCTCATAATTTGTGTCCTACCTATAAAAAATTCCTTTAAGGGTACTTGTATTATCCCTCCGATTTTCTTCCTACCATACTCCTTTCCTCTTTCTTTCCTCCTTGTCTTATCCCAAACTAACTTAACATCTTATGCTCTCCAATATTCTTCTTAATTTCATCCTAGTTAGCTTCCATTCTGTTGTTTTCTCTTGGAATCGTCCAATTCTTCTTGATTCCCTTACTTTTAGTCATAGGGCTTTTCCTTAACTCTTTGGTTTTTCACTTGTCCTTCACCCTTACCCTAGACTTCTTCTTCCTTAGTTAGGATTTGTCTCCCTTGGTGAACTCTAGTAAACTTTTTTAGAATTTCTTTCCAAGTCTTATTGTCTTGTTTTTCCCTTCTCTTGATAGGGAAACTTACTTGGCTACTTTAATGGTTTGGGTTAACTAGTAGTGACCTATCATTTTTCCTTCCTTAGGTGATCTCTTCCTTACCCGTTACTTCGATCTTTATTGGCATACTCCCATTGTTAGTTGAATTCATCAAAGAGATGCAAATTTTATCAAGGAAAAATTGGATTTTCATTCATTCAAGAGATAGTTTCTTGCCATACTTGGCTTATTAAAGAGATTTTCTACCCCCTTTTCCCTTGGGGTCATAGGATGAGAATTAGCCTTTGAACGATTGTGGGATTCATTGTCGGATGGCTCTGAAGAACTGGTTGAAGTCCATCCATATTCCCTTATGGGATGAACTTCATGTATGACCTCCAGTCCATACCACCTTAACACCTCAGCCTCACACTCATATGTCCACCTCATCCATTGAAAAGGATTTCATGACAAACTTTCTAGGGATTCTCCTTCCTACACGATAATTAAGGTTTTATTAGTGTTAGGGCATAATATTGATAATGTTTCAAGAGAACTTAGCTTTGATACCACTCAAGATATCACGCCCCGACCTGGTTTGGTCGGATCCCCGTCATCAACCCACCGCTCCCTTGGTTCAAGAAGGGTTTCCCCCTTTCTTTAATCAAGATGAGCTAAGCGAAATTTCAACATTGCTCCCTAGAATAACATATATCAATAAAAATAAAAGCTTAAAAAGAAAATACATTTAAGCGTGCCTAACAGAGGGTAGATACTGGTATTATCTGTAGTCATTTTGTAAACCCCGCACTTTTGAGTTAAGGAAAATCGTAAAAAGAACCGGTCAAACCAAATAAGAAAATCGAGCCGGTTTACATTTGGGAACAAACAATATATAAATTTACAACTTTCAGATAATCCAAAGGGTTCATTAAACCTGGGAAAAAAAACTTAAGACAAATTAGAAAATAAAAACTAAATTGGTTTAGGTGAACTAGATTCTATAAGAACTTTAAAGTTAAGCGTGCTTGTGTAATAGTAGTGTGAGGATGGGTGACTTCTTGGGAAGTATGAATTTTTTTGTAACCCGAAATTTCGATCAAAAATTTTTGTGCGAACGTACGGCTTATCATAAATAGCCATAAATTAATATATATTTAATTATTATAATTAATACCAATAATTTATGGCAATATTAATACTAGTAATAAATCTCTCCCATTTAATACACGGTTTTACACCTATATAAAAAGTCATCCCCATTCATTCTCCTCACACCCGAACACTTCTCTCTCTCTCTCTCTACTCCTCCATTTCCTGGTGAAGCTTGAACTAGAGCTTCGACTTGAACAAAGGTTGGGCTCTTTAGAACCGGGGAGAAGACAGCTATCTGGTAGCAAACTCCAGTCAATCCGAGAATCGTTGGAGAAGCGCCAACATGATAGAATAGTGAAGCAGCTCCAGCAGAGCGAAGTTGCCCTATTTCAGCCAAGCTGAAATCGGCCATTTCAAGCCCTCCTCAGGCCAAACCAAGCCTTCCCAACACTTCCTCAGCCCTTCCACGACCGAATTACGACTAAAAGGTAAACCAATTCGGCTCCCTTCTGCAATTTCGGGTCGGTGCTAGAGAGAGAATCGGCAAAATTTCAATAATGAAATTCTAACTCAATTTGGCATCAATTGATGCGATTCTTGATTCTAGGATGATCATCAAGATGAGAGCTATCTGTCCAGATCGAAAACTCATACCGCCATGCCCTCACCGGTGAGAAATCGAAGTTTTCTCTCTCTACAGTTTGTTTTCCGACGAAGCTCCGTTTGAGCTCGTTCTGGCGTTAAAATCTATGATTCAAAGTTTCTTAGAATCGTATGAACATGCAGAAACTCAATTTCAACTCCAATTTCAACAATTAAAAGTGTTTGATTGGTCAATTTGATGAAATCAAATTCGGTAGTGTTGAAGAATTGAAATTGGGGGAAAATTTAGGAATTTTTGAAATTGAAAGGGCCAAAATGCAATTTTATGAAATTGAGGGTCAATTGGGCATGAAAATAATGTTGGAGGACCAATTGAGGAATTTTGGAATTTTTGGGGTATAACTTACCATTTTTGTAAAAGAAGGGCAAAATGGTAATTTTAGAAAATTTGGGGGACCAAATTAGAAATTTGCGAAATTAAACCCATTTTTTGGTGAAATTGAATAGATTGAGGTCCCAGGATAAATTTTAAAAGTTACAGGACTTAATTTTAGGAAAAATTGATATTAGGGACTCAATTTTAAAAGTTTTCTCATTCATCGGAAATGAATGAAGGCTATTATGCTGAGTAATAATAAACAAGGTTGTTCATATCGTGTAGGAACGTGAAATACCGTGAACGCCAGCAAGTGGAATTCACGTGAATACAAAGAACCGGTCTAATGGAATTCACGACATTAACGGGTGAGTGAGTTTACTAACATCATACCCGGTTGGGATGATGAGCACAACTTAAAGATAAAAACCACTTACCGGTTGTGAGTGGGTTTACTAACATCATACCCGATTGGGATGATGAGCACAATTTAAAGATAAAAACCACTTACCGATTGTGAGTGGAAATTTTATATCATACCCAGTAGGGGATGATAAGTACCTCGGTATAAAAATCCACTATTTAGTGGTATTTTAATCATCACCACTTAGAGAAAGTGATGTGAAAGTTATGCGGAAAAACTACTTACGGGTTGTAAGTAGATTATACTCGGTTGGTAGGATGAGACTTCCATGAAGGAAGTTGAAAACTCGTTCATCGGTTATGAACGGAGATGTCCTTATACTGGTCGGTATGATGGACAGTAAAAACCTATTTTTGTCGGAAGTGCTCTCCCATGACTGTGTGCCAATGCTTAAACAATTTGGAAGACCTTCTCGACGGGAGCTCGAACAGCTCTTATAGGCCGGGGGCCTCGGTTCTAGAACTTGGGGGCTAAATGCCCAATTTTAAAAATCTTGTACAATGGGCCCAAGGCTAGTTGGCACGAGCAGATGCTCGTAAACGAACATGATATGTGTGCCATAAAACTTAATAAGTGAATTGTTTGGCCATGGTACCAAGATAGGACCGACATGCTCAGTCAACTAGCGGTAGTGCGACATGACAGGTCGACGAACTAGTCAAGACAAACAACTGCGGGTTGAGTTGAGAGTTGAGGCGTTGGACCAGTGGCACCACAGATTACATGGACATATGAGAAAATATTGTTTGTGCATGCATTGTGAGTATGGGATCATCAAGACGCCTATGAGGGGTAGTGATGGGTCCTAAGGGCACTGGACGACCTGGTGGCTATAAGGGTAGTATGTCGTTCCAGCTGTCTGTGCGAAATCTGGAGTAGCACCAAGCACATGAGACCAGGGTGGGGACGGGATGAGGTCTCTGTCCTCATACAGACACGAAGAAGTGATTTCGGGATTGTGGGTTGGATGTCACGTACATCCACTCATTCCCAGGGTAGAAGTGGTCGTACTTCTATCCGGGTGGCAGGAAAAGTCGCTTTGAAGCCACTAGCGGGTTTAGTAGTGATATCGACTTGCGAATGTGTGTAACCTTCATGATGAAGGATGTGTGTTGGGTGATGACATACCGTGGCAAATAAGAAATGGTGGAAAAATCCAAATTTTTAAATGAAGGAATTTTTGAAAATAAAGGAGTCTGGCACACTCCATATAAATATTTTTCTTAAAAGTCAAAAGCTTTTAAAAACCCATTCACTGAGTAGTCATACTCACCCCCTCCCTTATATCCCTTTCAGGAAATTCTGGAAAGCCTCCCATTAAAGACCGTCAACTAAGATGCTTGTAAGACAGGTATGTAAAGTTTTCAATTTCATACAGTTTTGATTATGCCATTCCATGAAAAGATGCAGGTAAAAAGACACCTTACTCTTTATGTTTTACAATAAGGGGAAATCCTTTAATAAACCAGGAGAGTGGCGGGTTGATCATGGGGATCTGACCAAACCGGGTTGGGGTGTGACATATTTTTTCTACTCCTAAAAAGGGATAAAAAGGGAGGGGTGAGTTTCTACAACTTAGTGAATGATTGTTTGAAAAAGAGTTTCAATAAAATAGTTTTTAATTGGAGTGTGTCAGACTCCTTATTTCTTCATCAAATTCCTGATTTTCAAAACCATTTTTCCTCATTATCCACATTTGGTGTGTTTAACAATCAACACATGCCCTTCATCATGAAGGGATCACACATTCGCATGGTAGCCTATCCACTACACCTACTTGTGGCGTCAGAGCAACTTTATCGGTCACCTAGATAGAAGCCTGTCTACTTCTACCCTAGGAATGAGTGGATGTTCGTGACATCTGACCCTCAAACCTGAAATCAACTTCGTGTCCGTATGAGGATAGAGACCTCATCCCGTCCCCACCCCGATCTCATGCGCATGAAGCTACGTTGAGCTTCCCTGACTGCTAGACGCAAACTGCCCTTATCTCCACCATGTCATCTAGTAGCCCCTAGGACACATCACTACCCCTCTTGGGCATCTTGATGGTCTCGAACCTCAAGTGCATGCACAAACAAAGTTTTTTATAAAGAAATTTATCTTTGGTGCCATTGGTCCAATGACCCCGACCCTCAACTCGATCTGCAGCTATTTGTCTAAACCGATCCGTTGACCTAGTCTTATCGTACTACTGCAGTCCATCGAGTATGTTAGTCCTGTCTTGGAACCATGGCCAAATCACATAATGCATTCATTAAAATTTTCATGGCTTACTATCATGTTTGTTTATGAGCTCTTGCTCGTGCCAACTGGCCTTGGGCCCACTGTACGTGATTTTCCAAAACCGAGCATTTTTTCCCCCAAGTTCCAAGACCGAGGCCTCTGACCTATCTGAGCTATTCGAGCTCTCATCAAGAAGGTCTCCCAAAATTTTTAAGCATTGACACAGTGAGGGGAGAACACTTCTGAAAAAAATAAATTTTCAACTCGCCCATCATACCAACCGGGTGTGATGACATCTCCGTTTACAACCGTTAGCGGGTTTTCTACTTCCTTCTAGGAAGTTCACCACAGCAACTAGGTATGATCTACGTACAACCAGTAAGAAATTTTTTCGCGTAGTTTTCACATCACCCCAAACCATAGTAGTGGTTTTTCATTTCCAATGTGCTCATCATCCCACCGGGTATAATGTGAATTAACCTACTCACCCAATAAATGCAGTGTATTCCTCTTAATCGAATTTTTGCCTCCATGTGAGCTTATCCTTGTTGGCGTTTCGGCCCTTCGTGTTCCTACACAATTTGGACATCCTCGTTTAAGCCACCTAGAAAAATGAATTTAGCATCTAGTTCAATGGCTGTTCAAACTGGTCCAAATCAGTTTATTCTGGTTCAGATCTAATTCACCTGAATTGGCCTGGTTTTCTCTCCCAAATTATCCTAAAGTTCATTTCCATGATTTTTATGCCTCTTTGGGTCACTCAAGATGTGTAAATTCCCATTTTTTCCATTCTCTAAAGGTTGGGTTTCGTGAACCGGTTCGGTTTTCTCATTGAGTTGATTGGTTCTTTCCCTGGTTTACTTATCCTTGAGTTTTCCAAATTTTCAATTTGGTCACGAATTTTCTAAAAATTACGGTTTTGCCCATACTTTTCAAAAATAACCATTTGGCCCTGAATTTTTCAAAAATTGACCAATTGGTTTCTAACATAATTCTCATTACCAACTAATCTTCAATTTTGAGAAATTGCATGGAGGTCCCTCAAATTTTTGAAATCCCCAATTTCCCCCAATTTCTTTCCCTTTTTCTAACCGAATTTTATTCCTTCAAATTGGCCATTTAACTAGGGTTAATTACTCCAATTGATGGCATGGATTGATTCCTACACTTCCATACGATCAAATGGAGCTTTGAATTGTCGAATTTGAGTCCGAAATGAACTCAAACGGTGTTTCGGCGAAAAATTATTCTTAGAGAGAGAATGCTTCGAAAGAATACCGTTAGAGGTGCGACAATCCAAGCTCTCAATTTCGGGAGGTAGCTCTTGTCCTTAGGATTCTTTCTACGATAAAAAATTGTTACAATTTAAGTCCATACGAGGGTGAATTTTGTTAGTGAAATTCAACACTTTCTCACTCTAACACCATGAACCAATCTGATTTTTCCATCCAATTAACTTCACGGTTCTTCCCCATGATTTTCATAACTTTTTAGTCACTTTGGATTTTCCAATTTCCCATTTTACCCCTCTTTATAATTCTCGATTCCTTAAATGGTTCGATTTTCTCATTCAATTTACCGATTCTTTCTCGGATTTCCTTGATCCAAGATGACGGGTTTCACATCCTATCACACTCCAACCCAGTTTGGTCAGATCCCCGTGAATAATCCGCCACTCCCTTTGGCCTATGAAGGATTTTCATCCATTTCTTAATCACGAGAAGTAAGACGTCCTTTTTCTCGTCATTCCTAGAATAGCATTTTTAAAACTAAATATTTTAAAATAAACATACATGTCTTATAATCCCAATATAGGAAAGTATTTAAGGTTGAATTTTTCCCTTGGTTACTTGAAAGGGGTAAAAAGGGAAGGGGTGAGTTCTACAACTTAGTGAGCGGGTGTTGGGAGTGAGTTTTCAAAATAACCATAGTTTATCCAAGCTATGCCAAGGTTATCATCTCCTTTAAAGAGGATTTTTTTCGTCAATTTTGGTTTTCAAAACCTTTACCCTACCAAGGGTAACATTTTCTTTTCAAAAGGGTTTCCTCCAATTCAATTTCTTTCCCAAGACCTTTTACCAAGGTTTACCATTCCCTTTTCCAAGGATTCTCAAATCTCGAATCCTTTTTCTCATTTCCATATTAGGTGTGTTTAGCTTTCTTAGTCCATCCCCTTACCTTAGGATGCGTTTAGCAAACATCACATGCCCTTCATCAGGAAGGGTACACACATTCACGAGATGCAGTTATGACGACTGCACCCACTTGTGGATCAGAGAGTACGTACCATCCACCCTGATAGAAGTCCTTGACTTTTACCCGTAGTTTGAGTAAACGTCCCAGACTTTCGAACCATAGAACCAAAATACTTTGTGTCCATATGAGGACAAAGATCTCATCCTGACCCCACCCCAGTCTCATGCACAAGAAGCACCCATAGCTTCATGACTGAATAACATGACAAATTGCCCTTATCGCCCCCATGTTGTTCAACAACCCTTGGGACCCATTACTACCCCTCTAGGGCATCTTGATGGTCACGTACCACAAGTGCATGCAGAAACAAGAGTTTTTCACACATAGCCATAACCTTTGGTTCTAATGGTCCAACGACCCTAACGCTCAACCCGACCTGCAACTGTTTGTTTAGGCCGATCTGTCGACCTAGCCCTCTTGCACTACTGTCAGTCCATTGAGCATTATTGGTCCTGACTCGGTACCATTGCGAGATCACACAATCAATTTCATTAGAAATTTTCATGGCTCTTTCTTAATCAAGTTTATTTACTAGCTTCTGGTCGTGCACACTAGCCTTGGGCCCACTACATGTGTTTTTCCAAAAATGGGCATTTAGCCCCTTGAGTTCAAAAATTGAGGCCCCTAGCCTATTTGATCTATTATAGCTTCCGTCAAGAAGGTCTCCTAAATATTTTAAGCATTGGCACATAGTCAGGGGAGAATACTTCTGACAAAACATCACTTTCAACTCTTCAGACCAACTGGGTGTGACGATATCTTCGCTTACAACCGGTAGGTGGGTTTCCCCTTTACTCAAGGAAACTCATCATACCAACCGGGTATGATTATCTCTACATACAACTAGTAAGTAGATTTTATCCGTTAAAGATAATGATCATCATCCCAACCAGTATGATCTGTACATTAGCCCACTCACAATAGTAAGTAGGTTTTTAACTTTTAAACTTGCTAATCATCCCAACCGGGTATGATATTTAAAATTCTCACTCACTTGATGACCATGGTGTGTTCGTCCTCAGTCAATTTTCCAAGTCCACGGTAGCTTTTCCGTGCTGGCATTCTGTTCTCTTGTGTCCCTACACGATTTGGGCATCCTTATCAATTAAGGTTTGGGATGAAAACCATCGTTTTCTCATGTATGAGCGACTAGGCTCAAAATTGTTGGTTTTTTGCACTTAGGTCCCAAAAGTTAATTTTTCTTTACTTTAGGTCCCTAATGCTAACTTTTATCCAAATTGAGTCACAGGGTTTCCAGTATCCCCTTTGAATCCTCAATTTACTCAAAATTGTATAAGGGGCTTAAGTTTTCCTAGTTTCCAATTTGGTCCCTAATTTTTCAAAAATTATAATTTTGCCCCTACTTTCCAAAGATAGCAATTTGGCCCCAAATGTTTCAAAAATTGACCAATTGGTCCATCAACATCATTCTCATTGCCAATAGGCCTTCAATTTTGAGAAATTACATAGAGGTCCCTCAAAATTTCAAAATTCCCAATTTCACCAAAAATTTCCCTCAATTTCTCCCATTCAAACTGACCGAATTTGTTTTCTTCAAATTGGCCATTCAATCGGGGTTAATTGCTCCAATTGAAGATATGGATTAGTTCCTATACTTCCATAGGATTCAATTGAGCTTTGGATTGCATGATTTGAGTTCGAAATGAGCTTAAATGGAGCTTTGCCAAAAAATTGTTCGTAGAGAGAGAAAGCTTCGAAAGCTTACCGTCGGATGTACGATGGTCCAAGCTTTCGATCTGGGGAGGTATCTCTCATATTAAGATTCCTTCTAGGATCAAGATTTGCTAAAATTGAAGTCCAAACGAGGGTGAATTTAACTGGTGAAATTCATCACTTTCTCTCTCTAACACCGACCGGTAATGACGGAGGAGTGCCGAATTGGCTTACCTTTCAGCTCTGTTGATGCCCTGTGAGGATCGTGAGGGTGTCGGGAAGGCTTGGTTTGGTTGGAGGAGGGCTGAATTTGGCTGAATTTAGCTCAGCCAAAATAGAGTAACTTCGGTTCATCAGAGCTGCTTCACTATTTGATTCTGTCGACGCTTCTCCGATGGTCTTCGGGTAGAAAGGAAGTTGTTGTCAGGTAGCTGACTTCCCCCGTAGTCTGTAGGATTTTACCTTGCCTTCTAAGGCTACGAAAACTATCTAAGTCAAAGCTCTAGTTTGAGCTTCACCGAATAAATGAAGCAATTGAGAAAGAATGGTGATTTTTGGTGTGTGGAGGAAGAATGGAGAGTAGCCCTTTATATAGGGAGCTTGGGGACCCTCTGCTCGACCACTTTCCATTTTGGTCGAGCTTATCCTCGCCAAAAAATGGCCTGATTGGAGTGGATACATCTTCACCGGATAAGGAAGTTTTCTACATTTATGAACAGTGTTGTCATCCTAAGGAAGAAGATGACACTGTTCCAAATCGGATCAGTCCGGTCCAACCCAGTTCAATAGTGAAAATCGGTTGATTTAAGACCGATTTGACCATTTTTTTCAAAATTAAAAATTTCTAAATTAATCTAAATTTATTTTCTATCTAATATTGGCTTTAATTTTCCAATTTGATCACTTTAAGCCACCACAAAAAATTAATTTAGAATTCAATTCATGTATGGTTCAAATCGGTTCAATCTGGTTTAGGTCCGGTTTACCCTGAACCAGTTTGGTTTTCTCTTCCCATTTGTTCCAAGGTTTTTTTTCCATGATTTCTATTAATTTTTGAGTCACTTGGGATTTTCCAATTTCCCATTTTACTCTTTCTTTACTGGTTTGGGTTTGTTAACTGACTTGATTTTCTCTTTTGATTTGACTAGTTCTTTTCCCGGTTTTCTTATCTTTAAAGTACAAGATTTGCAACTCTCCTCTCTTTTTAGGGGTTTTGTCCCCAAAACTAAGTTAGTAATCCTTTGCATCGGGAGTAATTTTTCCCTTGATGTCCTCTTGGGGCTTGCTTGACATGTTGCCACTTTGGTGGTTCCTTCACCTCACCCCTTTTAAATCATATCTCTAAGAAATTATTTTCCTTTCAATTGTTTACTCACTCCATGGAGTTGATCATCATCAGGCATATCTTATCCATTGGTCCAAAGGTACATCCTTAGGTCCGCTTCTTACTCTGCTTACGGTAAGACTCTTCTTCTTAAGGGTTCTTATCCATATCATTGGATTGGATGTTCCATAAATGTTTGATCTTCCTCATTTCCATTTATTTCCTTGGTCGTTGATGCTCCCTTTTTACCTTATTTTAGTCCTTCCTCCATCTTTTGTTTATTACAACACATGTCCAAGTTTTATGTTTGACCTTGTCATGCTTAATTGACTGACTCTTTCTTACTTGAGTCACATTTTCTTGGGACTGTTGGACCTACATGTCCCTAACAGCATGACATGTTCTAGAATTTTCTTTGTCCATTATAGTTCTAGAACATTTTCTCGATAACAATTTATGCCTTTCCAACCGTTAAGAGTCGTGTGGCTTCGTCCTTTCTTATTTCCTATTAGTGTTCCCCAACTACCTTCGGTGTTATCCAATTGTCCCATAAATTTTGACATCATGATCATGTCGGCTTTTCCTTATCTACTCATTCCTTACCAACTTCCTTATTGGTTTTTTCCCGGTTCCAACCATCAGGTTTCCTGATTACTTACTGACACGTTGGGATTCTTCATCTCTATGTCCTTCCTCATTTCTAATGGCGTCCTTTACTCAAGAACTTTCCCTTTCCTCAATCCACTCTTACTCGCTCATGATCATTTCACGATTCTTTATTTCGAGTTGATCCCTTTCAGTCTACGTGTCGATTTTTTTGTTTGGGGAGTTCCCTTTTTACGGTTTCATTCTCTACCATGTCCTTCAAAGTAAAGATTTTCACCTTAGGAGCACACGTTCAACCTTCTTACCATTTCTTGAAGGTTTCCTTTCTTCATTTCTTTACAGCCCTTTCTATATTGGGGCATTTACCTGCTTTTAATCCTTCATTATCTTAAAATTTCCATTTCATCCCTTATTCCTTATCTGAGTAACTTTCGATTATTGGTCTTATTTCGTGTACTACACCCTATGCCCAACCGTCCACTCTTTAGGCTCCATTAAGTGAGCGTGGACCACGACCAATCTTGATGTGGTCATTTTCTTTAATCACTTCTTAACTAAAGGGCTTACTTCTCCAAGGTTTCTTAGATGTGCATTCCTCTATTTCCTTATTATGGGTAGTCCACCCCGAAATGAATTTCCCAATTTAATCACCACGAAAATGAATTTAGAATTAGGTTCATGTATTATTCAAACCGTTTCAATTCGGTTCAGGTTTGGTTCACCCTAAATCGGTCTAGTTTTCTCTTCCCATTTGTTACAAGGTTGTTTTCCATGATTTTTATGACTATTTGAGTCACTTGGGATTTGTCAATTTTCCATTTTACCCTTTCTTTACCAGCTTAGGTTCGTTAACCAGTTCGGTTTTCTCTTTTTAATTTACTGGTTCTTTTCCCAGTTTTCTTATCTTTAAAGTACAGGGTTTACACATCCATTGCCACGTGTTAGCATCTAATTAGTTGATACCATCCGACGTGGCTCTACCACGTGTCAACCTCTAATTGGTCGATCGTCTTGCCAACATCCCAATCAACTGCTTAAGTGGCACCTTTGCCACATGTCAGCTTCTCAATGGCTAGTAGAGCTGATGGGGCTTCGTCACCGTTGACCGTTGATCGAGGACGTGTCGCTCTCATATTGGTGAGTCGTTCATGATGTAGATTTTCCTCTTTTGACCATTGACCGAGGACATATGTCGCACCCTAATTGGCCAGTGCTAACTAAGCACACTGATTGATTACACCTGATCACTGGGCTCTGACCTTACAGCGGTTTGTTGACTTCTTCGGTGACCCGAAATTGAAAATTGATCGGTTCAAACCCGATTCGACCGGTTTTTTGAAATTTTAAATTTTCTATATTTGTCTGAATTCATTTTCTATCGAATGGTGGTTTCAATTTTCCAAAATGATGTTTTTAAGCCACTTCAAAAAATAAATATTTGAATCACTTCTCCACAGTTTATTCCGGTTATAGTTCGGTTCAATCTAAAACGTTCTGGTTTTCACATTCAATTATTCTCATGGTTCTTCTCCATAATTTTTAGGTATTTATTGGCCACTTATGATTTTTTAAATTCCCGTGATTGCTTCAATTTACGAATTCCAATTCGTTTTAATCTCGGTTTTCACTCGAAATTTTTTGTTTCCCTAGTCCAGATTTCTTATTATTGAACACGAGATTTACACCGACAGTCACTACCACCAATTCCTCCTCTTTTGTTCTCCTTGGAACTCATGTGCATTTCACAAATATTCTTCTCTAACTTTTCTATTCATAGGTCTTGATATCTATAACTAAAATTGGTTGAATATGATGGGAGTAGGGCAATTATTGTATCCAAACATTTTTTATCTGGACATGCCTATGGAATAACAAAGTGATTTGCTCGATTTGATATTCTTAATTTTAGTAATTGTAGGGAAGGATAGATCGCCCGAGACTCCTCAAGGAAGGCAATGGTTTGTGTTTAATGTAGATCCCATGTATTCTTCTTGTCTCTTGGCTTCCCATGTATGTTTTTGGCTAGCATCTTTTGATTTGTAAGGATAGCTCTTTAGATAGAGCAATTAGTTGAGGAATTGCTCATTGACCTTTCTGGGAGGATCGGGAGATGGGTGCATATGCCACTCCAAACTCTGTATGGAATGAATTTTCATCTTCCAAGATCCATTTACTTGAGCTCATAAGTCTCTCTTTTTCTTAAACTCCTTCTAACTCGAGGAATTTCACAGTTTTCTAACGGTGGATGCTAGCATATTTCTATGGTTGAACATGTTTAGGTTCATGTTCTAAACCCTATAATTTCTCCTAACTTCTCTAGGGTAGTTTTAAGAGACAATAAATTTTGAATTTGTCCTTGTAGGTTATGTTGATACGATTTTTTCTATATTCTATATTATCTCTTTTTTTAGGGAGGTTAATTGAGGTGGAATTTTCTTGTGTTTAGTGGCAGAATCCCTTCCAAATTAAACATGTCCCCATCCCGTACGTTAGTTACAAAGCTTGGGTGTTAACAAATTATCTGATAAGGTTCATTTGTGATTGATCAATCCAAAAATGTTAGTCTAAGACCAATTAATTCTCCTCTTAGACAAAATTCTCATCGTCCATGCACTCCAATTTCATTTCCATTAATGTTTAGCCCAAATATAATAATACTCATGTTTAGCTACTTTATTATGTTGTGTGGTATAGAACTAATTATCCTTCTAATTTGATCTGTTTCTAGGGTTAGCATTTTGTGAGGAGGTTGAGTTGTAGAAGGAATGCTTAACTTGAAACGTTCCAAATACACTCTATCCTCTCACTATTTCTATTCCAAAGCTAGTTGTAGGTTGAAGAGCATCCAACTTTTTCCTTCTAACATGCATAATTAGATTAGATTGATTAATATTTGATTTATGTGATTGCCCAACTTCACTCTTAGCATCGCACTTCCTGATCGTTGATACAAAATATTTCTTTATGATCACGTTACTCAAATCTCCCATGTTATGTTCCAATTTCTTCCTTTGTCATCAAGATAGCCTTTTCAAAAGTCACAATATACAGATTGCATGAACACACTCATTATAATATTTGGGGGTGAGCTGTGATTTCCTTGAGCAAGATTCATTTCATATGAGAAGATTGATTCCCTATATCAATGGGAAATGTCATCCATGTTGACAGTCGGTTTCCCTCAAGAACTGACTGTATTTTTCTTGAATTGAAGGTGGAAAGTCACGAGCAAATTCTAGCCAACAATAAAGAGTCACGAGGAATAAGGTTAGACTTCCAACCACTACTCTCATGGGGCTCATTGTTTGAAGACTCAACTCAATCCACATTCATTAGCACAATCAAGGACCCTCATCCACTTTGTTATTGTAATTTTTTATTCATTTTATTTTTCATTAGGCCACGCTCATTAGGGTATCTATACCTAATTTTTCTTAGGGTTGTAATTGAATTATTTTTATTATAGCCCATGTACTCTTGCGCTACCCACCCCACTCGTATTTCATTTGGTCATTTTCTATTATAATTCTTCCAGTATGGAAATACATCTATTCTTGTAGTTTAGTTGTATACTAAAATTTATTTGATAGTTGAAATTAAATTACTCAAAATTCTACTCGATCTTATTTTTTTTTAACTCGTCTAATAAATTGTGTCTCAATAATTTCATATTTTATTTCCTAACCAATTCTTTGTATAGTTTCTAAATCAAGAATATATATCTTGATTCACTTTTAATATCAATTCAAATAATACTATTAAGTTTCCGTTTATTCATCTTATTTCTTATTTGGATTAATTTTACTTTTTTTATTCCACTTTATTATGACTTAATTATTTTAAAATTTAGATGTTACAATGGTAGTTGATTGCACATTAATAGTGTGAGGATTGGTTTGTATGATCTTAGGGCAGTAAGTTCCTATATTCCCACTACATTTAGATTTTGGATAAGAAACGGTCTATTTTGAAAATGTACAAATATTGTTGTAAATTAATTATACTTTGATAATTTATTGAAAATTGAACAATTTATTATTATATTTTCCGATAATTAATCGTATTGAATAATTAATTTATTTATAGAATAGAAAATTAAAATATAAGAATAATTATAAAATATATATTTTCAAAAGTTTTTGAAAATTGTGCTTTTATTACAAGTTGGAAATCAACGCATTAATATTTTTATGTGGTTATCGGAATTTACATCTTCAAAAATAAAAGTATAAATTTTTATTATAAGTTTAAATTTTATAATTTTATATACTAAAAATATATTTAGAAATTAAAGTTACAACTAATATCTACAAACTACATTATATATTGAAAATTTTAGCTCAAGTGGGATACTAATAATATAAAATTATCATATTATATTTTTTCTACTAGGTGTCAAACACGGCACCATTTGCCTATTCTTAAAAAGTGTTTGATTAAATGTTATAGAAATATATTTACTATACCTTGAAAATGTCCAAATCCTATATTATGTTTTTATATAATTATTTATATTAATTTGGTTGTTAGTTTCAAAATCAAACTAAATGCATTAATATTTTTCTTGAAAAGTACTCATTTTTTTTATATCCCATACACTATTTATCCTGAGGTGGACTATAAATATATGCAAATAACCATTTATATAACACCATCATCCACTTGAACTAAAAGAGTACTCAATTGGTAAGCCTGAATAGTACACCAAAGGAAACACATGGAGAATAAGTTGGCGGTTAGACTCTTTCCCATCCTGGTGGTGATCATTGGTATCCCTCTCTCTCCATCTTTGTCTCTTAAAATGCTTTGCATATATGATTACTATTTCACCTTAATTTTGCTCAACATATATAATACGCTTTTAATTATTAAAATGAAAAATAAATAGTTCACACTTTGTTTGGTGATTTTATGTTAGATTACATAACATAATAAAGTGGAATATTCATTATGTTTGTCGTGTCTATCGACTTCCAGAAAAAACATAATTTATTGAAGTTGAGAGGGATTATTTTGGATGAACAGCAGGCCATGCGTATCCTCCTTTGTTTTTTTGGACATGTACTATATGGGTGTGGGCAATGGAAGGCGTAAAAGTAACAAGGTTGTTTTAAAGATTAGATACTCAAATATATAATCCAACAAACGTTAACATTTCTTTTTGTGGTGCGGGTAACCTAAAATTGAGGGACCACATGCACATTAAATATCGTGCTTATGCACAGGGATGACTGTCGTACAAAGGACACACGCACGGTGTGTGGTATACACGTGCAAGAGCGATGACGACTGCCGGAATATTTACAAACCTGCTCCTGGAGTTCCCTGTGACTGCAGCTTCGGACTCTGTAGCTGTTGTCATAACCTTCAGGCCGCTGGGGATGTCATTGCCGGGAATCTAATTGGCAACACCCCAGTGCATCTTCGGAAATGATTTGAAGCTAGGGCAGTCATTTCCTTAATGAAGATCAATATGATTGTTTGTATTGAAATAATGCGTGACAGATAAATAAGGGTTCTTATAATGGCCGACATCCTTTAAAGAAACAAGGGTACAACATCCTTTAAGACATGCTTGCTTGTGCTTGATTAATACGATTGATTGGGGTTGTAATTAAAATAATGTGGTATGCATTAGATCCATCTACTTTTAAAGTTTTTATTAGAATTGTTTTGGACAATTAAAAACTTCATTAGATATTGGAAAAGTTTATGAAGAATCAACTAAATACAATAAATATAAATCCCTATTTATTAAAATAAAAAAAATGATCTCCGTACAATAAAAAAATTACTTTACACATTATCCTTTGGATACTTGTATGCTATGGGGTCAGCATAATAATTAACATATACATATAGTAATGTATGCAACTTGTATGATTTCAAATCTTGTCAAAGCATAATAATCCTTATCATATATATCATGCCATAGTGTATTTTCTTATAGCATTTTTCACCATATCTGAATCAACTTCCACCGATATTTATTTCCATTCAAGGTTATAAGCATATACACTCTCTCGTTCACGACATGAGTATTTGCTTCTAAACTCAGTGCTACTCCTCCTTTAGCATGATATGTCTAGTTTCTTCCTATATATATTGCACGTGTATAACATGTACTAGAAATAATGTATTCATCACAATTTATTTTGTCAATATCGGATTAGATCAAACCTGTCAATTCTTTGAACCCTTAGCTACTTTCTTCTTCTTAACAAAAATAGAATACACATCAAACACATGTAAAAAACTTCATTCACTACATCCTATTTACGAGATACAACATCAAACAAATCTTTTTTTCTATCCATCAAAATTGTCCAATTATTATATGTTATTGGGTAAGAATGTCTATTTATTTTGTTTATCTAGAAATTCATTTGTTATGCAACCATCTACCAACTCAATATATTATCAATATATATTTGTTATTCACAATAAGAGAGAATAGTATTGTGTAACACAAAATTTTTCAAAAGAAAAATTTAACCCAATTGGACTGATAATTAAGGTCAAATCAAGATTATAAAATAAGTCGAATTGGAAATCTATCCAAACCGCAATTTAGGAATTTAATAAAATAAACTAAACAAACAGGAAAGGACTCTTGATCAAAAGTAAAGAATGGTTCTATTGGGGTGAGATTGCAAATTGAAAACCCTAGCAAAAAACTAATTCTTTTGTAAAGTTGGTATAAATTAATTCATATAAGGGGAAATGCATAAATTACATAATGTACTAAAAAGTACTAAAGTTAATTTTTGGAAAAATGTAAAAAAATAGTGTCGAGTCAACTTGACCCAAATATTTAACTTCATCATTTGACAATTGACAAAAAACACATGTGTCTCTAATTGATCAATCTAATTTGATCTTATTTTCCCATTCAACTTGATTTAGTTATTAAGTCACAATAAAATAAAGAGTATGTCTGACCGAAGTTATAATTTTGAAGGTAATGGAAATTAGGATGATAAGAAGAGTATGTCATACAATTCTAGTTGTAGAACCACGAGCCTCAAGAGAACCTCTACAAGGAATCCTTAAGTGAACAACGACCAAGGGCCACCGTGTCACCCATTATACTTATTAAAACCCTTCATGTTAAAGAAATTTCCAAGCAAAAAATGAATACCAAAGAGATGAAGTAGTAACATGAGTATACGAGGGAAACACTAAATCTTCATATAACATTTGGTAAAGTATCACCAGACATGGGTCGACATAAGAGACTGAATAACTTGGCTAAATAACTAGAGATGTGAATATCTGAATGAAACCTCTAAGGGGTAGCATCATAGGTTGAAGCCTTCAATAAACACTAGAATACATTGATCTCAGAAGGAACCTTCGAGACCCATAAGAGGAGGACCACTATAGCCACATGACTTGCATACAATCTTGTGAACAACTCTATTTGCAATGCCTTGGAAAATTCTGGGAACGAAAAGGACCTCCAAGGAGAACCATTAGTGTATATGTCCCACTGAGGACCACGCCATAGAAGGACATGTTATCCATTTGGTCAATTGGGACATACAATTAGAGATTGTCCATTAAGGAATGTTCAATCGAGAAGAGTAGAAAATGGAATGGGAGAAGAAGCTTCAAGGGAGGTGTCAATTTCGAGAAGCCAATCCCCTCAGGAATCTAGGTAGGAAATGTTGTGTAAACACTATGGAAGCCGAGGACACCCAACATTAGGTTGCATATGGTTAGAATCTCATCAGGATTGGCCTACAAAATGAGATGATCTAATTGCCCGCCTGGATTGGTTGGAAAGAGCTGTAAGGGAACACAAAGTCACCTAGAATGATTCACATGTCAAAAACTCCCCGCTAAATGAAGCAAGCGAAAGGGGACTCTAACGACTTTTGAGATGGATTGGTCTTGAACGCAACCATGAGTTTAAAGCATTGTTATTTATTTTAAATAAGATTTCATAGTATTCACGGGAATTTAGACTACATAATAAGCACAAATAAGAGTTGTAATGAGGGAAAATTTTAATAAGAGTATTTTATTAATGCATACATACATCTGTATCTAGAGGAATTGCATCGTAAAGGATAGATGGAGAGCAATGGCATTGAAAATTTAGGAACTACCATAGCCAAGACATCCTTCATAAAGATGATTAAGACTAGGAAAAACATAAGCCACAAAGTGAAAAGATTGCTTAAATATGCTAAATTTTATAGTTGGAGAATGCAAAACCAAAGTATGTGAATGATTGAAGCTTCTAAATAAGCTCTGAAAGTGAACCTTTAATATGAGAATACAAGTGTAAAGACCTTAAATTTAATAATAAGTAAGGTAGATTGGAAGCGCATGTAGACTACCCTAAATATCTCTCTCATAGAGGGTGGGACTAGGAAAGTAAAATCGAGAGAGGATTGAGAAGTTAAAATTTTTATAGTACTAATGATTTGGGAAGGTGGTAGCAATAATGCATTTTTTCATAAGGAAGAGAATACTAGAATATGGGGTATGATCTCAATGAAATAGAGATTAAGTGTAAAGTTTAAAGGAAATGAAGAAACCGACACAAAAAGTCGTCAAAGATAGGGAAGTGGACCGTGAGTTAACTAGAAAGGAACTAATGAGTAAAAGATGCATGCCTGCACCAGCCATAAATATGTTTGGATACAAGTATTGCCACAGAGATATACGAATGACTAGAACCCACTTTACAAAGGTGGATGTGAAATGTAGAAATGAACGAGTAATGCTGGTAAAGAAATGAGAAGAATGGAGGAACCCTATAAAGGAATTGGGAGTAAGAGTATGAAAGAAAAGTGTTGAACTATCACTCAAATATTAATTGTGAGGTATTATGTAAAAGGGACCACCCATAGTAAAGAAAATGCATGATTATATACAGTTAAGTATAATGGTTATTGAGTGAAAATGTTAGATGAAATGGAAAAAAAAGAGGTAATAATGTAGTTTCAAGAAGCATGGGGTAGACACACAAAATTGCATAACAAACCCTTCAAAGGCTACCATGGGGAAATCAAGATAATGAGCTTATAAAATGGGCATCTAAGTTAAATAGATAGACATAAGAGAGGAAACAAGCAAAGTAAATACACATACATATGAGAGTCGGGTTTTTGGATTAATCTCGAAAGCTAGGAAAGAAATGTTGTACCAAAAGGGGTAAGTAGTTATTAGATTATACTAGACCTTATTCCTAGAAAAGGTCAGATAATAAAAGGCAGTCCATCTCATACAATGGCAAGATAGGAATATCATTATGAGGTTATATTACGAATAGGTCAAAATAATAATTGGGAAGGTAAAACCTCATCTAGAGGTGATATGATGTATGGAAATAGGAGAGAAGGTGCATACGATTAAATGAATGACTTGTAGTGGAATGAAAGAATAAGAGACTATGTTAGAAGGAAGCCAAGGCGAGCTACAAGAAGGGCCTTAATAATTATTATGAAGGAAGAAAAATAATAATGTTTGGTAACATGAATACTTGAGAAAAGGACATTGGGCTCGATATCAAAAATACGTAAATATGAAGTCGATACTAGTAGTGGTATTAAAATAGGCCTATGAACTGGGAAACCGACCATCAAGGGAACAAATGTTGGTTAAAAATGTGAAGTAAGATAATGTAATTGAGTGACCAATGATAAAGGAGCTAACCTTATCACAGTATAGGTCACACTCAAGGAATCACAACAGCGTAATGCAGAAATAGAAATTGAAAACGGGGGCTTATGTCAAACCTATAAGTAAAAGAAGGAAGACAATAAACAAGGAACGTTAACATATGTCAATCCTTTAACTAAAAGAAGGAAAACAAGAAACAAGGAATGTTAACATAGTAACATGATTGGATATAGACGATTATATTGAAATTAGTTAATTGGATGGTTGTGTGGATAAATAGGGCAGACATAACCATTGTATGAATGAAATGTAATGACATAGGCAATGAGTACAAAAGGGGATATGCTTATGTGATCCCAAGGAATATAAGGGTAAAGTAGAAGGTCGACCAAAATGAATAAGTGTCATGGACATAAGCACATTAGAGGAAAATGATAGAATAAACATGATATAAAAATAATTGTCAAGTGATGCCACTACTGTAGAAGTAGTGAGGAAATGAATCAACGATAAAACTAAGTAACCTCTTACGTCGTCTTATAAAGTTGTAGGACATGAGAAATAAGGATTGTAAGATATCAGAAAGGTGGTGAGAATTAAAATCTAAGAGTGGTGTGGGTGAGTGATCACGTCCTAGGTATGATATACCACAACATAACAAGTGGCACCAATGAACAAGAATAGAAACAAGTATACCAAGAAGTGTGGTCATTGACTAAGAGTGTCAAGGAACGGTGCTAATGGCAAATTAAACTTTATCCTAAAATGTGAAGAATAATTCATGACAAATTTTTGGATGTGAGAAATCAATGAATTGGCTAAACGAAGTTGAATGTGTCTGAATTATATTGGATGGAGAATGATATCATAAAGGTGAGAAATGGTGATTGAGCACAATCTTGGAACCCACATTTTGTAGTACAAATGAGGTTAACATAACATTGTGACAAGGTAAGGAGGATGAACCTTGAATTGATGTCTATATGACACAAACTTTACCCAAGGACATAAACTATATGTTGGAGAGGAATTTTAATGGACATATTAGATGTAGTTGTGTAAATGATGTGAAATAATTTAGAAGATTATAGAGATATAATCTATTAAATTATCACAAAGTAAGGAAAACATAATTGGAAATGAGACTATCTTCATAGATAAGCCTAGAAAGGAATTTTCGATATGTAATAAAACCAAATACTAGAGATGACCATGAAGATAACCAACCCCAATATTGGCGGATGGATGCCACCAAAGACGAGTGGAGGATGGATGACAAACTTTGGAGGGTATTATGTACCTAAATGTAATGCATGACAATTCTGAGGTAGTACAAAAGGATCATTATTGATCTTAGACAAGGTTCTAAAAAATATAATTAAGTCGCGGACATGGTAAATTTTGGATGAATTGACAAAAAAACAATCGAAATCACCTAAAATGGCCAGAACAATTAACTGTGAACCAAGAGAAAACCCAACTTTACATATATTTGCAATTAGGTCCCTAAAGTTATTTTTCTTTAACTTTAAGTCCCTATTGTCGGGTTTTTACTATATTTGAGTCCCGGATCATTTAAAATTTATCTTAGGACCTCAAATTATTTAATTTCGCACAAAGGGGTTTAATTTCCCAAATTTCTAATTTGGTCCCCCAACTTTTCCAAAATTATCATTTTGCCCTTCCTTTACAAAAATGGTAAGTTTTGCCCCAAAAATTTCAACATTCCTCAATTGATCCTCCAACATTATTTTCATGCCCAATTGACCCTCAATTTCATAAAATTGTATTTTGGTCCTTTGAATTTCGAAAATCCCCAATTTTTCCCCAATTTCAACTCTTCAACACTACCGAATTTGATTTCATCAAATTGACCAATCAAACACCTCTAATTATTGAAATTGGAGTTGAAATTGAGTTCCTGCAAGTTCATACGATTCTATGAAACTTAGACTCGCAGATTTTAATGTCAAAACAAGCCCAAATGTAGCTTCGCCAAAAAATAGACTATAAACAGAGAAAGATTCGATTTCCCACCGGTGAGGGCACGACGGTCTGAGCTTTCAATCTGGGCAGATAGCTCTCATCTTGAGGTTTATCCTAGAATCAAGAATCGCATCAATTGATGCTGAATTGGGTTAGAATTTCATTATTGAAATTCAGTCGGTTCTCTCTCTAGCACAGGCCGGAAATTGCAGTCGGTTCTCCAATGCTCAACCTTACATGTAGCTGTTTGTCTAGGCTGGTCCCTCGACCTGGCCCTGATGCACTGCCACTAGTCCATAGAGCATTGTTGATCCTGACTTAGTACTGTGGCAAAATCATACAACCAATTTCATTAGAAATTTCCATGGCTCCCTTTAATCAAGTTTGTTTATAAGCTACTACTCGTGCCCACTAGCCTTGGGCCCATTGCACGTGTTTTTCCAAAATCAGGCATCTAGCCCCTTGAGTTCAAAAATTGAGGCCCCTGCCCTATCTGAGATTTTTTAGCTCCCATCAAGAAGGTCTACCAAATGTTTTAAGCATTGTGATGATATCTCAGCGTACAACCGGTAGGTGGGTTTCTCCTTTCCTCAAGGAAAATCATCATACCAACCAGGTATGATTATCTCTACTTACAACCAGTAAGTAGGTTTTATCCGTCAAAGATAGTGCTCATCATCCCAGCCGATATGATATGTAAATTAGCCCACTAACCCAAAATCGTGACGTGTTCGTCCCCAGTCGATTTTCCAAGTCCACGCTATCTTTTCCTTTCTGGCATTCCGGTCTCTCATGACCCTACACGATTTGGGCATCCTTATAAATTAAGGTTTGGCATAACAGCCATTGTTTTCTCACATATGAGCGACTAGGCTCAAAATTGTTGGTTTATTGCACTTAGGTCCCTAAAGTTCATTTTCCTTAACTTTAGGTCCTAATGCTAACTTTTCCCCAAATTGAGTTCCAAGGCTTACTAAATTCCCCTTGGGTCCTCAATTTACTCAAAATAGTGTAAATCATGCCCCGGCCCGGTTTGGTCGGATCCCCATGATCAACCTGCCACTCTCTCGATTTACTAAGGATTGCCCCTTTTTTCACAAACCATGAGAAGTAAGGTGTCCTTTCAACATGCACCTTTCCTGGAATAACATAACTCAAAACTGCATAAAATTTTAAACTTATCATGCCTTCCTTAGAGGTGTGTTAGCTGGTGGTCTTTGTGTACGCTTTCCAGGGTTACCTAAAAGGGATATAAGGGAGGGAGTGAGCTCAACGACTCAGTGAATGGGTGTTTCAGCATATAACTTTCAGAAATATAGTTTGAATTGGAGTATCTTAGACTCCTTATTTTTCTTTTTAAAACATTTTATTATCAAATCTCGGTTTTCATAACCATTTCTCATCATAACGATGTGTTTATCAATCACCACACACCCTGCATCATGAAGGAAAACACACATTCGTAGGCCAGTCCGTCTATTGTACCCACTTGTAGTGTCGGAGAGACTTTACCAGCCACCTAGATAGAAGCACGTCCACTTCTACCCTGAGAATGAGTGGATGTACGCGACATCCGACCCTCAATCCTGTAACCAAACTCTATGTCCATATGAGGATAGAGACTTCATCTCATCCCCACCCTGGTCTCATGCGCATAAAGCTATGTCGAGCTTCTCAAGACATCTGGTACGACTAACTTCCATTATTTCCACCAGTCATCCAGAGCCCTAGGACGCATCACTACCCCTCTTGGGCGTCTTGAAGGTCCTGTAACATAGTGCATGCACAACTAAATAATTTTTCCACATAAGCCATAAAATCTATGGTGCTACTGGTTCATCGGCACCAACCCTCAACTCAACCTGCAGCTATTTGTCTTGACTAGTCCGAAGACCTATCATGTCGCACTGTCACCAGTCCATCAAGTCAGTCATGTCTCAGTACCATGGCTAAACAATTCATTTAATTAAGTTTTCATGGCTTAGAATCATGTTTGTTTATGAGCTTCTGCTCGTGCCAACTAGCCTAAGGCCCACTGTTTGAGATTTTCAAAATCGGGCATATTAGCCCCCAAGTTCCAAAACCTAGGCCTCCAGCCTAATGGACCTATTAGAGCTCCCGTCAAGAAGGTCTCCCAAAAATTTTAACTAGTGGCACACAGTCAGGGGATAGCACTTCTGAAAAAATAAACTTTTCAGTTGTCCATCACACCAACCAAGTTTGAGGACATCTCTGCTAATAACCAATAAGTGGGTTTTTCACTTCCTTACAGTAAGTTTCATCATACCAATCAGGTATGATATACTTACAACCAGTAAGTAGTTTTTCAGCAAGAATTTCATATCACTCCTCTCAGGTCTTATGGTTAAAATACCACTTAGCAATTGTTTTTCATTTCCAAGGTGCTTATCATATCAATTGGGTATTATATTAAATATCCCACTCACCCGATAGTGCAATGAATTTCCTCTTAGCCAGCTTGTTGCATTTATGCAAACTTGTCTTAGCTGGCGTTCCCGATACTCCATGTTTCTACACGATATGAACATCCTTATTTATTATCTTTTGGCCTAATATCCTTCATTCAATTTGGGTAGATAGCCTTTGTTCTAATGTTTCTCCTAGGATTAAGAATTGGATCAATTTATATCGAATTGAGTGAGAATTTTGTCAACGAAATTCTACCAGTTCTCTCTCTAGCACTGGTCTGAAATTACAAAGTGGAGCCAAATTGGCTTACATTTCTACTCTAATTTAGCTGTAGGAAGGTTGTGGAGGTGTTAGGAGGGCTTTGTTTGACCTTAGAAGGGCTTGAATTGGTCGATTTCAGCTCAGTCGAAACAAGGCAACTTCGGTCCACCGGAGCTGCTTTACTGTTCGATCACACCGGCGCTTCTCCGGTGACCCTCAGAGCAAATGGAGACTACAGACGTGTAGCTGACTTCTCCACTAATCTAAAGAACTCGACCACGCCTTCCTTGACTCAGGTGTAAGGAGGATGAATGAGGACGGAGCTCTAGTTCGAGCTTCACCGGAAAATGGAGCACTTGAGAGAGAATGAAGTTTTTAGGTGTGAGGAGGATGAATGAGTACGGGCTCTTTATATAGAAAGCTCGGGGACTTCTTGGTCATCTGATTGGTGCCTTATTGGTGGTCATTCATTGCTTGAAACGCCCTGGCTGGACACTTTTCATCTTCGTCGGTGTTATTGGATTTTTGGCAAGTGAACAATATTGTCATCTGAAGGAAGAAGACAAACACTGTTCCGAACTGGACCGGACCGATCTGAACCGAGTTCAAAGCTTAAACCGACCGGTTCAAACCCAATTCGACCAAATTTTTCAAAATTAAAAATTTATAAATTCATTCTCTATCCAATGGTGGCCTCAATTCCCTAATTTGAATTTTCTAAGCCGCCTAGAAAAATGAATTTAGAATCTAGTTCAATAGTGTTTCAAACCGATTCAATCTGGTTCATCTAAATCAGTTTGATTTTCATCTCCAACTCATCCTAAAGTCCTTTCTCATGACTTTTGTGACTCTTTGGGTCACTCGGGATCCATAAATCTCACGGTTGGCCCTTTCTCTATCGGTTCCAGTTTGTAAATCGACTCAATTTTCTCTTTGGAAATGACCGGTTCTTTCCTTGGTTTTCTTATTATCAAAGGATGGGGTTTATAACTATCCCCTTCTTTTAGGGGTTTTATCCCTAAAACAATTACATGCCAAATAATTTAATGTAACTATCCATCATCACACTTTCATTTTCCCATGTCTCTTCCTGCACGTGTCCATTCTGCCAAAGAACCTTGACCATAGGAATCCTCTTATTCCTTAAGTTCTTATCCCTCTGGTCGATGATTCGTACTGGTTCCATTTGATAGGTAAGTTCTCTTCCGGTTCCAGTGGAGGTCGGTCCAATACATGGCTAAGATCAGGCTGATACTTCTGAAGCACAGAGATATAGAATACATCGTGTATTCTCTGCAAGTCTGGAGGTAGTTCCAATTTATAGGCCACCGGTCCTATCCATTGAATGATGGGATATGGACCAATATACCTTGGTTTCAACTTTCCTCTTTGTTGAAACCTAAGTATTCCCCTCCATGGGACACTTTGAGAAATACTTGATCTCCCACCTCAAACTCCAAATTTTCGATTATCCGCATAACTCTTTTGTTTGTCCTATGCGGTCTTAAGGTGACTCTTGACTAGTTTTATCTTCTCTGTGGCATCCTCGATTAATACTACCCTTTCTAGCCTTCTTTCCCCCACTTCTTCCCAAAATAGAGGGGTACAACATGGTCATCCATAAAGGGCTTCATAGGGAGCCATCTGAATACTAGCCTATAGCTATTATTGTAAGCAAATTCTTTCAGGCACAAGTATTCTTCCCAGCCTTTGTTCATGGTGAGTACGCACGTTCTCAACATGTCCTCCAAGGTTTAAATGGTTCGCTCAGACTGCCCATATGTATGAGGATGAAACATCGTGATCATGTGGAGCTTGGTTCCCATAGCACTTTGTAAGCTTGGCCAGAACTTTAAAGTAAATCTTGGATCTCTATATGATACTATACTCATCATAATGCCATGGAGTCTCACTATCTCCCTCATGTATAATATGGCTAGTTGTTCCACTATATCCGTCACTTTTATAGGAAGAAAATGAGTTGATTTGGTCAATCCATCCACGATGACCCAGATTACATCTCGACCCTTTCTTGTCATAGGTAATCTTGTGACAAAGTCCATGGTGATTTGCTCCCATTTCCATTCCAGAATTGGTAAGGGTTGCAACAGCCCTGACGATTTCTGGGGCTCCGTCTTTATCTATTCACAAGACAAGCATTGGACTACATATTAATCATTGTTGTGACTTTCCTCCACTCATTTAAGTGCTAAATCCACTCTCATTGATAGTTCTCATCGGAACAAATCACTATAATACTAATGGATGACATGTTCAATATCTGCTTCTGAACGTAATCGGTCTCAAATAGTGTCACCGGTGGAATATAACTTATTTCATACTTTTTGAGAAAATGTTGTATAATGGAAAAAATTTGTACTTCTGTAACTTTTTTCAGAAATTTAACATTATCGTACTCTGCTCTAGAGGCCTAGAAAACATCTTCTTACTCTAAGAAGTTCCACTAGGGGATATCACTCTGAGATACAATTCAACTACTCCCACGTATCTCTTTAATTTTTGTGCTTACATTTTAATGTTTTCATTTTCCATTTTTTTTAATTTATCTAGCAGGCTCAACTTGGGACTTAGATCATGCATATAGAGGGAGGTTGGTTGCCCCTCCAAATGGAATTATATATCCAAGTATAAAATGGGAGTGATTTGATTCTATCCAATCTAAATTATAAACTTTAAATTTGAGTAAAAGAGATTAAAATATTGTGTTACACAATACTCAGTCAATTCTCTCAAAAGTTATATTAGGTTGGTAAGAAAGTCTTGCAATATACATTCATTGCGCAATTACATAAATAGATCCATATACTTAGTCCGGTCCACTTTTTATCTTGATAGGGATGATATTAAAAAACCGCAATAATAAGTAGTAATTAATGACTTTGGATGTGAGTTGATTAGATCTTTAACAAATTCTTATACTCTTTTACTTTCCCAAAAATTACAATAGTCATAATATCATAATATCATAATATACACATCCATGTTCTTGAATCATGATGTCATACATTAGTTTCTATTATAAATAAATTATGTGAGATTATTTTTAGCTTGTCATTCTCCTACTAAATAAATAAATCCCATATAGTCCTATAGAATCAACCATCTCAACAAAGTAAAATTGACTTCAACTATACATACATTTCATAATAGCATGAATTACTAACCATAAAAGTTGAAACAATGGGAGAACATGATGTATGAAAGATAGTCTTTTCTAAGTTTCATTACCATGAGACCTCCGTCCATATTTATGCTTCAAAACTACTGGACCTTCCCTTAAGAAGATGATAATATTTGAAGCCTAGCATGAAAGGGAAGGAGCAATGGATCGAGAAAGGGCCTTAATCTATTCACCAAAATTTAAGTAATGAGCTTTTAGCTTGCATTACATAGACAAATTGGCATAAAATAACTAACCTTTCGAGGATATGGGATTTTTAGGATAAGTATAGTGGGGTAATTGTTTTTTTTTCTCAAAGGTTTCTTTTACAAATAAATTTACGGATTCATCCACTATAAATAGTGTTTAATTTTATGTTAAAATATTATTTAATATTACAATGATACAAGTTAAATTGTGACTGGTCAATCATGCTGCGTAGAGGAATTCAATTGTCTCATGGGCACTATTTTAATATTGGTTAGATAAAAATATCAAAAGTGTTACCTTTATCATACATTAGATAAATGATTATTAACTTTTAAATAATAGAACAAAATATTTCATTCTCCATGCATGGTTAGACACCACTAAATTATTCACATTTCTTTTTATTATTTATCTTAATATTATGTCATTTTATTAACTTACTAGATAATGTATTCTTCAATTTAAGGTTTATATTAAATATTAAATATTGTTTCAATGAATTGAACGCGCATTTTCAATATAAAATGTTTTATAAATGTGATAATTTTGACATATTCTTCTTTTTTATTTCTAAAAAATAGACATTTCTACCCACTTGTCCATGTGAGTCCATGTGATATCCTAGACAAATTTTAATTGGACACATGCCAAGTATAATATTATAATTGTTTCTATAAACAAAAAATAAAAGAACAAATGACGATGGAAGAACAAATTAAAGGAGACATGTATCTCCATCGCCTTAATTGATTTAGAATTAAGAATGTAATCCAGCTAGCAGCAATACCTGACCATAAAGCCCTAGGAGCATCAAACGTTTGCAACTTAGATAAGTGGAGCTAAAAAGCACAACAAGCACAAACGGTTAGATCTATTTTTTAGCAAAAAAGGGTTAGACCCATATGGTTAAAAAAATGGCTAGGTTCAAATTGTGGAATCCAGCCCATTCGTACACCAGAAAATAAGTGGAGATAGAATCGAAATTCGAAAACCTAAGCCAAGAAGAGTGGAGGGGGAACTCAAATCCATAATCTAATGAAATGCTTACAAGTTGCCTCGAATTCAATTGATACCATAAGAAAAGCAATTAAGGTGATGGAGACACAAATTAAACATCTATAATTGCAGATAGACTATACTGTTCTTCCTTTTTGGAAATAAGAAATGGGACAGGTAATCCCAAATGAACATTGGAACCAACATTAACATCTGATGAGGTTCTTGACTCCATATAAATATATGGAGATAAATCCAAGTTAGAAAAACACATTGTTTTATTCCCATGACCAATAAGCTACATCCCCTTCAGCTGAGACCGGCATAATAAGGCACCCCGGTACCATTGAGCCAGTCATTGCCCTGTATGAACTCCCCAACCGTGAACTGGCTGGCCTCGGCTGAGCTGTTGATGACACGGTAGCCTGGCCACGTCACCCTAGCGCTCGTGTTCGAACCAGGCCCCGCGTTCATGTACTCCCCGTAGTAGAGCGTGCTTAGGCCCACCGTGCCGTTCCACTCGAGCCACCCCGCCGGGTCCACCAGGTCTTCGATGTAGGAGTTCATGAACACGGTCCTCGAGTACTGCTTCCACGGCCGTCCCAGGTACGTCCGGAATGACGACTGGACCGGGATAAGGTCGGAGGCGGCGGCAACCTTGCAGCCGAGGATCGAGATGCCAGTGTTCTGGTTGGGGTCGTCGCGGCCCTGGGCCGTGAAGATGTTCTGCTGGTTGTCGAGGGGTCGCCGCGCGTAGAGGTTGCAGTTCTGGAGTACTGTGGCGGCATTGCCGAAGATGAAGTCAACAGTGCCGTAGATGTCGCACTCGCGGTAGAACTGCCTGAGGGAGTGGACGTAGAGGGTATCCTGGTACCCGATGAAGCGGCACTGATAGAAGACCGACAGGTCGGAGCCGCTCCGGAGGGCCACGGCCTGGTGTTTCTCGGGACCAGCGTAGTTCTCGAAGCTTATGCCCTTGGCTATGAATCCATTTCCCACCACGGCTGAATTAATTGAAAAAGCAAATACACCCACCCATTAATTATAGTTAAATATTAATGGGTGACCAATCTATTAATACACTCCATAAAAAACCACACATGATGACCAAGTGAAGCTCATAAAAATGCCACCGCATCCTAAAAATTTTTCAGTATATAAAATTGCACATTTTCAAATTCTATAATTAATTTTTAAAATGATCTGAATTATGAATAATTTTAATACCTTAACATTAATTTGCATCCAAATTCATGAATTTCTATCTAAACATATGCTAAATATTTATTTAAAAATATAAAATAATACTTTTTAAAGTTGTTAATGATTATTTTTAAAATTGAATGCCTGTGATAAAATTAAGAAATGTATAAAGCTGGTATATTTTATAATATTATTCCTTTCAAAATAAATACATGTGGTGACGACTTTTTGCCAATAATTGGATGCTGATGATGATTTTTTTTATTATGATGTACTTTTGGTTACATTCAAATGTGAAGACAAGCGCCATCCATGTAGAGCCTACCACACATTTTGAAAGAAAAAAATATATATACCAGGAGTTAGGCAGGAGCATTCAATGGGATCAAATACACTGTACTAAAACTAGTAATATGAATGGCAAATTTGTTGTTTCTATACAGGGAAGGTATGATCTGAGTGGATGTTGCATTATTCTTTTAATAATTGGGAGGAGGTTCTTATAAATTTATCATTTTCTTATTCATTTAATGGTCCCTTTTTTTTATTATTTAAAGTAATATATTAAATTTTATATATTTAATAAAATTAACACTTTCATTTCAAAAAATAATTATAAAGCATATTAAAAATATCATATTTATCAAATATGTATAATTTAAAATTTATTATCAATAATATAAATATATTTTTTTATTTGTAAATATATATAAATAAATTACTACAAAATTCAAACATACAAAATCACTTATATGCCACCTTAAAAATATAAAAAATACATATGCTCAAAATAAACCTAAAAAGATACAGTATATAATTCAAATTTAAGATCAATTAACGAACAAGCTAGCATTGATATGATTATTATGAATTTATTTGATTGCATAACTCGAGTTAATAAATGGTGTTGAATTTTAATAATAATTAATATCTCAAGGACTTTAGTTGCTCTCAGTCACGGGGATAGCCATCCGTTGGTCAGTAGTATACCATACAGAAAACAGATCCATCTCTGATTTTTTTTCAATAGTCAATTGCATGCATGCCAAGTCATTAAATTAGTACGTCATCATCTTAGATCTATATATCCTGTGACATATATATATATATGGACTGTGGGTGAAGGATATTCTCTCTGTATTCATATTCACATCCCCCTTAGTGGAAGTTACTAAAATCAACATGATTACGTGTCATGTGAATAGTCTTTTGTTTTTTGAAATACAACTAAAGGTCATGCACAATGCCTTTTTTGCATTCTTTTGGATGAATGCCACCCAACATGCCCCTCCACTAGCAATACACATATGACTTAATTCCTTCCGACATACATGCACGAGGAGTGGTGGACATTAACTCTACTTAGCTAGAAAGACAATAACAAGCTAAGTCTCCAATGACCTATTATATCCTACTTCTCTACTAGCCAGGGCATATATACCTTTATCAGGGGCTATGAATGAATTTATGAGATTTAGAAATGAAATTGTATATGAAGAGACGACAGGGAAAATTGAGAAATAAAGTGGGATCCGCAGAGTTTCAGACTATTTTTTTGGGTCACCGATATTGATATAACAAATAGGAAAATAAGGTTATATTATTCACATAAAAAAAAGGTTATAGGAAGATTAAAGCCATGGTCAAATCTAAAATTTTCACAAGGGCGACTCAAGAGATTTGAGTAATATATGATTGCAATTTCTAATAAGCAACTCACTCAACTTATCTTTTAAATTTTTTATAGGACTTCAAGTTTAGTTTGTAGACACTGTTAGGATAAGGAAGACAATAGATATATTAAGAAACACTTGACTGGCGGGGATGAGCTAGCTGATGAGGTTCTGTCCGGTCCCGCAGCTTAATTCATTCACGTGCAATGTATCAGCTGAACGACCGGTCACCAACCGGCGGATGCCGTCACTAAGCGCACCTAGCGCGATTGACGCTAGAATTGCCTCGACCGACACACCCACATGTTTATCAAAGAAAAATTATTAGCATGGCATAACTATTTGATTTTCCTTATATTGAGGGTGTTCGAGCCCGCAGTGACCATTTAATCGACCAATATATATATATATGTACTATCATTTAGTCTAGTGTCATGTGAGAATAGATCATTAGGGCAAGTTATAATTTTTTTTCAAAATGAAGGCAATCATCTAGAAAATATACTATTTATTATTTAATTTATAAAATATATATTCATATGTATAATTTTTTTCAAAATATATATTTATAAATTAAATATTTTTGTTGAAGTACTAAAAGATTCTATATATATTTTTAAAAAATTCCAAAACTTTTTTCATATTTATTAAGATAATGATTGAACCTATGGACCAAATCCAGTATGTACAACCAAGTGGATATCAAAGGGACATGCAGGTGCAGTGACATCACCCACAGTACAACAATTAATAAACTATAAATTTCATTCTTGATCCTATTTTTGTATGTCTCGTCTATTCACTAGTATTATGTTTGATATCTACGGTCTACAGTCCAAATCAACTACAGTTGCAGTTGTTGAGCAAAATACTATAGTTGCAGTTTGTTGTGCATGTAAATAATCTTTGGAGTTAATCTCCGTTTATAGTACATGTGATACTTCGATCTAGCTAACATGAGACTTGGGACTGAGGGTAACAAGTAAGAGTGATCTCATAAAATGCTTTACAGCTGGTGGGTGCATCTCATGAATATTCATTTTTGTAGATGCTAGTTGATGATGATGACCCGACAGAGAAACTTCACATCATCAGCTTTTGTATTTCTTTTCATGGTTTCTTTTTCCATTGGTTTAGATGCATAAAAACCATTGATTGATGGTTGGGGCAGTTCATTGTTAGTTTCTTAGGTTTCAGATTCGGACCATTATGACTGAACTTATAAAGGATAAATTTAAAAATTACAATAAATATCAGTTTAAATTAGATGATGAATAAGGCATATGAAATCAATGAATATTATAATAAATATTAGGTTAATTTATATTAAAAATAATGAATATTATCGATGATTAATAAATAACTTGAAATATGGTTCCTCCTTGTCTCCCCGACTATATTCATTAAATGAACGAGTTCTTATTTCTAGTTCGAATGCCAACAACATGTCTCTCTTTTTTTGGAACCCACCACCAACTTGTCTCTCTCATATATATATATATATATATATATACTAGTTGGGCTTAGGACCATTTTCAGGAATTTAATCATTATCAGCTATCACTGACATATAGCATAAAATGAGTCATCATCAATGGCCAAAGCTAAAATTGAGATGCTAGAAAAGAAAAAGAAAAACCATATCTACCTAAACTTCAAACAGGATTGAATAATAAATGAGTATATATTATAGTTTTATAATACTTAATTTTAATTAAATTATTATAAATTTAATTTAAATTATAAATTTTTATACCTCTTAACTTTATATTTCAGCACTTCACTTGGAAGCTTATGAGATTTTTAAAAGATAAGGGTCCCCAGCCTAAATACTAAATACTCAGTACCTTCCCCAAGTACAAGCTCTAAATTTAGGTATTATGGACCATCTGACAAACAATAAATGTTATATTCTTTATTAAACATTTTTACAAGGTTTTGTGAAGTGACTATATTACTATATTTCCATAGAGAAGGTTTTTGTTGGGAGAATTAAGGTGGAAAAAGTTCCCTAAAATTGTGAAAATTATAATTATTTAATTAATTTTCTAGTATAAATGATTAAATATCTAAAAGTTCTTAAATTTTAATTAATTTAAATTTAATATTTAGATTCATTTAAAAAATAAAACTCTTAATATATAAATATATTAAAATTTTGACTTCAGAATTTATTTAAATAAAAATATATTTTATCATATAATCAAATTACTTAGATTCCTTTAATTTATCGTGTTATCTAACCAAACAGTAATTATTAATATTTAGCTACTCGGCACAGAGTAAATATATTTTCTGAACAAAATACAATTAAATTTATGAACATTTAACTCACCGACGGTCGCTGATCGGAAAGTAGTCCACCCATCGACGACGCTCCGGTTGCCCTTAATCCACGTCTTCTCGATGCCATCTCCGACGAACATTAGATTCTTCTGCTTGCTGATCACCTCCACGTTCTCGAAATATGCCCCCGCTTTTATATATATCACAAACCTGTGCCCACAGTCCCCCACATATATTTTTTGTGATAAAAGTGAAATTTTATGATACTCTATTTTCATTGTCCCCCACATACAAAAAGTCACGCCGTTACTGGAACCATATTTTTCTGTCAGTAAAACATAGATTTAAATATTTATTTTCTTGAAATTTGAGATTATTATCCTTACATTTTCTTAAATTTTGAAAAGTTATTTACTAGTAGAAAAGTACATTTTTTTTTTCATTTTTAGAGAGTTTTTTTGAGAAAAAAATTTTAAATCCTTGAGGTTTATTGTAGTTTTTTTCCATGTTGTAACGGATCCTCCTACTGACCTAGTGGTACTTGAATTAGGGGCAGCTGCGAGGGCGTCGGTGATGTTGGTGAAGTTTCCGGTGCCATCTTTGGCGACGATAAGGTCGAACTTCGTCTCGTTCGTCGATGCCTGGAGAAGCCTCCTGTCCTTCCCGGAGACCCACGACGGGAACCCGCCGTGGAGGCTGCCGTACACCTTCGGCGCTGCCGCCGTCGACCGGGTTTTGTTGGCGCCGGGGACCTTCTTCAGCATGGACAGGGAGTTGCTGACGTGGCGGGAAATCCTGACCAGCCCCTCCTCGATCTTGTTCCTCACGCTCGAGTTGCTGTAGGCGAAGCCATCGAGGCACGTGAATTGATTCGTCATTGCCCCTGAAAGGCACGTAAATGTAAATGAGCTCGAGATTAACTGTTCTTGTTTCATGAGCTGCATCTATGTAAAAATGACCTCTGGTAAAATGGGAAACTATTATGTACTAGATTAGAAATATTATTTTCTGCCTATTTTCAAAAATTCATATTAAATTGACCCTTTTTTAATTTATAATAAAGGGCAAGAGAACTTGGAACACAGTAACGTGAATATTAATCTTTGGGAATGAAGGCTCCTGCCGTGCCATAAGCTTCCAGCATGTGTGGTCATCTGTATTTTTCTTAACGTCACTCCAAATTTTCGTCATAAAATAAAATAATAGTCCTTTTAAAACTTTTAGTTTTAGTAAAAAGCATGTGAAGGAGTGATCCACAGCCCACATGGGCTTTAATTAAAAGAGGTCAAATGACTGCAGTGTCTGAGAAAATGTGCACCGTGCAAGGAAATAGATTTCTTTTTTTTTTCCTTACCGCTCAAGAGAGTCTGCAGGTCGTCGATGTGCTTCGAGGCGGAGGAGGTGCCGTTGAGGTCCGGCAGCGCAATCCGGAACTCATCGACGGTGTGCTGGAAGAGCTCCCGGCAGTCGTCGAGGGCATGCTGCTCGAGCGGTCCGAGCCGCCTGAGCCATGACTGCTTGATGCCGGAGCACTTGGCGGCCGCCATCACGACATCCTTGGAGGTCAGCTTTATGGTAGCCGCTATGATCTGCGGTAGGGACTTAAGCGCCAGGTCCGGGAAGACGGACACTGTCGAGACGCATAGCTCGGGATAGAGCGTCCCCTCGCAGTGGGACCGGGCGGTCTCCTCCTGCAACTGCTGACGCCGGTGGACGTGGAAGTCGCCGGCTCGAGGTTGGGCCGTGTAATGCAAGGGTCCGGCAAGGAGGTCGAAGGTGGAAGAGAGGAGGAGGAAGATGGCCAAGGTGGGGAGGAAGAGGCTGGAGAAGAGGAGGAGGTTTCTTCTGTTGAGAGGGCTCATGGTATTGGTAGATGATGCTTCTATTACTGAGATGGAGGAGAGCAAAAGAGGAGAGAGTAGAGGGGGAGTAGGAAGGGGACTTTATGACGTGGTTGGTGTGGCATTTTATGTTTGCTGGCTGAAGGCTTGGTTTGACTTCATTCTGATCTGAGGCTTGCTACTATAAAAACAAAATTTAGAAAAATGGATGTGAAAGGTAAGTCCGTACTTGTGATATGGATTTAGAGGAGATCACCCATAATGCAAAACTTTATGGCTTACAAATGAGAATTGGAGCATGTAAAAGTAACATACCGTCTTATTCTCTTGTTAGCTTACCACTGGTTTAAAACATTAAACAATATGGCATGACAAAGTCTGTTTATAGGAGAATGTCCTGCTACCATTCCCATTCCTCTATAGTAAGTTGGATCCCCTCGAACGTTTTCACTTCTAAAGGCAAGCTAAAATGGGCAGCGCTGCCTCAATATGTCAGCACCTCACCCATCAGTGTCAGTGTCGGACTAATACCTCCACTCCCATGTCCCCTGTTTGTGGGTGGTATGCCTCATCACAGTTTATATTTATTGCTCCAGCGTTGCCAATGCAGGGGCTGTACTGGGCTGGCCAGCAACTTGTGTCGCCTTGTGTTACCTTCTGATGGGGTGAATTCCTCTAGTGCTTATGTTACCTTCTGTTATCCTCCGATCTGGTATCCACTCATCTCGTTCCATATTTTTGCCAAATATTTCTTTCTTTAGTTAAAAGTAGATTGGTTAGGTAGATTTGGTGCCTATTATATTTAATTAGAAATTTAAAATTTGATTCCCTAAAAATTTAAAAATTTAATATCATCTTAATTTTGTTCATTAAACATAGTTTTTTTAAATATATACATATACATAAACAAATTATTGCTAAAATACAAGGTACCTAACTTTTAATATAATCAACATTTAAGTATTGAATATTTTAAAATTATTTTTTGTATCAAATGTTTTAAAAAATGAACATATTTAATATTAACATGTAATCTCCATTTTAAAAAACATTATCATGCACATGTAACAATATTGATAGTATATTTTTTTTAATGATATGATTTTTATATTGATGTAATATTATCTTTAAAAGATAAAAACATAATTGTTTATTACGATGGGAAGGAGAGGTTCGTCCGCGAGTGCAATGCAAGGGTTACATGAGTCTCCATTCGATTTCTCAACACGGACCCCCACTACCCTTCTTCCTCTAGTGAGATTGCCCGGGGTCCAGTGCCCCTAAGGACCTTGTAGGAGAACGACAGTCAGTAAGTTGCCTCTCGAGAAGCTATACGGAGGGAATCAACGCTCGTTTATTCGATTTCTCGGTGAGGCGGCTCCCTCCCCACCTCTCTTCCTCCGACAAGGTAGCTGGAAGGTACAAAACCTTGAACAACCGCTCACGCGAGGACAATATGCGTTGGGGTAACGGCAACTCCGATTTGTTTAATATTTTGTTATTTTATTTTTTTATTTATTTAAAAATTAAGTAATTTGAACGAATTATTAATTAAATTTATATATAATTAAAAGTAATAAATTATAATTAATTAAATATTTTAAAATATATTAAATTAAAATTTTTCTATTTTATCTAATATAAAATTATATTATAAACAAAAATAATAACTATTTAAATTACGAGTATAATTTTTTCGATATCACATACTAATTAATTCAGTTAAATATTTTTTTTAAATAATTGAATATAATATTAATCGAATTTTCAGAATTAGTTCGAATATAAAGGAAGTAAGAAAGTATTGTGATATATATATAATCGAATCATATTTATTTATTATTTAATAAATTAAAAATATAATTATAAATTATATAAAATAGATAATTATTTTAATTTTATAAATTATTAAACTTTTTATTATCTATAATTAATAATTTTTAAGTATATATAAATATTTACATTTTTTATACACGTAATCATTTCAATAATTCATATACAACCAGTTAATTACTCCAATAATTTTACACTGCTATCAACGTACTAAACTACAACTAATTAAGAATATAATAGGCCATCGACTTGGCAATATATATTCCACAAATAATCTTCCCACCCGTCAATATAATGGGCACAAACCACAGAGTGACTAGGGGTCCCATACCTACAGCAATTACAAACACCAGTGGGTCCATTAGACACGGAGACTAATAAGTTATATAATGTGTGTAAGTTACATGCTGTGATGGGCAAACAGCAATCACTAAATCAAATAAGTTATATGATGTCTGTAAGCTATTAATGTGATGGGTCCATCAGCATACTACAATTATAAACACAAGTGGATCTCAGTTATTTACCCCAAAAAATTATTTGGTTTGATGGGGTCACCAGGTAGAATATTTCTATCATGGCATCAATTAAAAAAAAATTGTACCAAGGCCTCATGTTTCCCCACTTTCATATCCAGTGCAACAATTCTCTTCTGCACTCCATGGACTTCAAATTTTAAGAATGGGCTAATGCGTTCTCATATGAACTAACATTTTAACTCACTCTTTTTCATGTTAAATTATATATATGAATAAGATTGAATGAGAGACTATCATCACATCTTATTCAATTTATGACGAAGAAAGACAGACATTGCTGACATATTCTATGATTTAAGAAAGTTCAATTCCAGATGCCCGTTTGCCGTTGCTGTCACGCACTCTCAGGCATGAGCAATTGCCCATTGATCACATTTTCATTTTTTTCTTTGTTTAAGGCCTCTGACAAGGACTTGTATACAAACTGACCTTTTGGTCAATTAAATATACTTTCTCTAACCAATTCATGTTATAGAGGGGATTCCAATGATTTTCAAATGGCCTTGATTATACTAATCCTTTATGCATGTTGATCTAATCTATCCATAACAGACTCATATATTATTTGGCCATGATTTCGAGTATCAGGCAGAGTCGGAATTGGATTGATAGACTCATATAGAAATAAACTTTCTTATTCATAGATTTTATCAATTTAACAGTAGAAATTCACTGAAAATTTTAACACTAAAAGAATTTGACCGATATCATTGAACCCACTCAATCAAGCCATTAGGGTAATTTTAACTATTGCTAATTCTAGGCCATGTGCCATTTATTTGTTAATTGTCATTGTGTATGGAGTATAATTGGCGGAGGAGGCTGGGAGGGGTGAGGCCGAGGCCAAAAGTGGTGAGAACTATTATGACATAGAGACCAGCAATCTTTTTTCTTTTCAATGACACCACTTAAAGTTCTTCCTAATTCATTCGAGATGTAAATAAATAATCATTAAAAAGAAACCTATACATTTAAGGAGACCATAGTAATTGGTCTATATTATCTTTTATTAACATAAATTATCATGATTAATTTCTCTTTTTTTTCAAATGTTCATATATTTTAATTAATAATAAAGCATCCATTGAAATTAAAATAATTAAACAATCAATAAATTTTATTTTGAACTCATATTTTACTCTCAAACACCTACCTATTTTTCTCTATTTTTATAAACATAATTAGTCATTATTAAAATATTACTATAGTTATCTTATTTAAAGTTTTTGCATACGTTGGGTCTTTTCCTTTTGGTAAAACAAGGATGTAGTTATATTTGAAGTAATAATAAAATCATAAATTGATATTAAAATAGTTAAATTATCAATAATTTTTAGTTTTAACTTACCCATCTTTTTTTTACTATATATTATTTATGTGATTTTCTATTTATCAGTTAATTTAATTCTATTTATTTTCACTTTTTAATAATACAATTCATTATTAAATGTACTACTTTTATCATATTTATCTTCTTCAATATTTTCTTAACAAAGTTGTACATAATATACATTAGTAAAAATATGTATATATTTTCTACCGCTAAGTAGTCCATTAATACATTAATTATTTAGAATATTAAAAATTAGTACAAAATATTTTTCTACCCATGTATAAATTCTTTTTAAATTTTTGGTTGACAACACTCAATAGGTGAGTGGTATTCCTAATGTTAAAATTTAACATAGCCGAGAAAAAAATAGTAAAAAATAAAAGTGATATAGCTCACTAAAATAAAAATATTTATTTATAAAATAAGAATAATATAAAAATATAAATAAATAATATAATAATATAACATTAACTAATAATATTATATATTATAATTATATAAAATAATATATTAACAATATAATTTAATATTTTAACAATTTCTCTCATCTCATTTCATTTGTTCCAAATACTCTTAACAAGCCGCTACTTCTACGGTTATTAAAAAATTATTCATCATTACAGTAGAAATCATGTCTAATTCAAAAATATTTCAATATAATTTAAAATAAATATTTTTATATAAAAATGTACCGAAATAATATTGTAGTATAAAATTTACAAAGTGTAAGAATTTTAAATTAATTTCTATTTTATTTGAGTGGCTAACCCAACGTGCTCTAATACGATTTTGACTTAGAAACTTAAATAAAAATGATCAAATTATAACAATTTTATTAAACTCTTAAATAATAATTTATTTACGAGATTTGACCAGTGTCCATTAGCATTGTACTCATTTGTTTGAGTTTTCAAGACACGACATTGGACTCACTTGTTTTTTCAAAACGGTGGCCTTAAACCCACTTTCATAAACCTATATCTAACAAACTCTTGTTAACCATGGGTTCCACCCATAACTTGTATCGACGGTCGGGATTAGATCATTCATTTGAAGTGTAACTAGACACATTGTCACGTCACGACTCAGTTTGGTCGGATCCCCGTGAGCAACCCGCCACTCTCTCAGTTTATTAAGGGTTTTCCCCTTCTTTAAACTGTGAGGAGTAAGATATCTTTTAAACCTGTACCTTTCTTGGAATAACATTAATCAAATTTGCATAAAAATTTGAACTTTCGTACCTATCTTGTAGGTTTAGCTGGTTGCAGGTCTTTAGATCGATTTTCCCTTGTTTTCTTGAAAAGGGGTAAAAGGAGGGGGTGAGTTTGACAACTCAGTGAATGAGTGTTTGAAATATGAGTTTTAGAAAAATAGTTTAGATTGGAGTGTGCCAAACTTCTTATTTTTTTTAAAATCATTCTTTTCTCAAGTCCTGGTTTTTAAAACCTATTTTTTTCCAAGGTTTACCAATTATTTTCCAAGGATTTTCAAATCCTTTCCACGGTTTGCATAACCTCTTTCCCATTTGCATATTCAGTGTGTTTCACAAGCAATACATGCCCTTCATCATGAATGGATCACACACATTCGTGAGATACAGTTACGTCGACTGCACCCACTTGTGGATCGGAGTGTCTTTACCATCTACCCTGATAGAAGTTTTTGACTTCTACCCGAAGTCTAAGTGAATGTCTCTGACGTCCTACCCTCAGACCAAAAATACTTCGTGTCCATATGAGGATAGAGACCTCATCCCGACCCCACCTCGGTCTCATGCGCATGAAGCTATGTCGAGCTTCCCTGATTGCTGGTACGACAAACTGCCCTTATCTCCACCATGTCGTCCATAGGACGCATCACTACCCCTCTTGGGCATCTTGAAGCTCCCATACCTTAGTGCATGCACAAAACAATAGTTTTCCTCATAAGCCATTTAATCTTTGGGGCCACTGGTCCAACGGCCTCGACCCTCAACTCGACCTGCAACTGTTTGTCTTAACTGGTCCGTCAACTTATCTTGTTGCACTACTGCCAGTCCATCGAGTATGTCGGTCCTGTCTTGGTACCATGGCCAAACACATCATTCATTAAAGTTTTCTTGGCTTATTCTCATGTTTATTTATGAGCTCCTACTCATGCCAACTGCCCTTGGGCTCACTGTATGAGATTTTCAAAATCGGACATATTAGCCCCCAAGTTCCAAAACCGAGGTTGTCACGCCTTGACCCTGTTTGTTTGAATCCCCGTGAACAACTTGCCACTCTCTTGGTTCAAGAGGGGTTTCCTCCTTCTTTAACTCAAGAGGAGCTAGACGTAATTTTAACCTTATTCCTTGGAATAACATATATCAAATAAAATGCAAGCTAAAGGGAAATTAAGCATACCTCATAGAGGGTAAGGCTTGGTGTTATCCCTAGTCTTTTTCTCTATTTCCTGAAAAGGGTTAAAAATGGTGACTGAGTTCAACAACTCAGTGAATGGGTGTTTTAAAGTATGACTTTCAGAAAATAAAATTGCTCCTAGGTGGGGTGGTGACATGTAGGCCTCGGACATTGTCCCGTCATCTTTTTACACTGGCCTCTAGGAAAAATTTTGCTAGGATCACCATGTCCTCTAGTGAAATCTTGACTATCCCCATAAGCTTCTTGATGTTGGCCAGCCAGTCCATAGCAGCTTCAGCATCCTTCTCTCCAAGTAAAGGCTTACACCACATTTGATAGAGAGTTTTGAGGTATTTAGGGATGTCAACTAGAAAAGGGTGGTTAATAGTAGGGGGATGAGATTGTACTTACTCCGACTCAGCTCGAGAGTTGGTGCCCACCTTAGGAATGAGGTTAGGTCATCCAAACACTTGGATGAATTCTTTGTAAAATCTCCAGTGTTCTGAACTTAGTCTAGGTGGGGTTGTCTAGGCTACTCGGGGAGTTTCCACGGGAAGGGGTTGTTGGGTAGTGTCAGAAACTACGACTCTTGTTCTCTTGGTTCCTCTCTTGGGAGCCATCTGAAATTTTAAGATTTATTCCTATTAGTTACTAGATGTTATAGTCATGATAATGTATTCAAGGAAACAAGCTCTAATACCACTCAAGTTGTCATGCCCCGACCTAGTTTGGTCGGATCACCATGAGCAACCCACCACTCCCTTTGGTTATTGAAGGGTTTCACCCTCTTCTGGACCGTGAGGAGTAAGGCGTAATTTTCTTGTTTTTCCTATAATAGAATTATACAAAACATAATATATTAAATCTTCAAGATTTGGCTACTGGGAGGTCTTTAGGGTTGGTTTCCCTTGGTTACCTGAAATGGGGTCAAGGGAGGGGGTGAGTTCTACAACTCAGTGAATGGGTGTTGGGAGTGAGTTTTCATAAAAACTGCTTTAATCAAAGTGTGCCAAAATCTTTATTTCTTTTTTAGAATGATCTTTTCCCAAATTCCAGTTTTTCAAAACCTCTTTCCATTTGCCATCTGATGTGTTTAGCAAACAACACATGCCCTCTATCTAGAAGGGAACATACATTTATAGGTGTAGCCCATCCACTACACCCACTCGTGGCTCGGAGCGTCTTTACCGGCCACCAATATAGAAGCCCGTCCACTTCTACCCTAGGTCTGAGTGGATGTTCGCGACATCCAATCCTCAAACTCGAAAGCAACTTCGTATTTGTATGAGGACAAAGAACTCATCCCAACCCCACCCTAGTCTCATGCACAAGAAGCTATGTCGAGATTCCCAACTATTGGCATGACAAACTGCTTTTATCTCCACCATGTTGTCAAGTAGCCTTTAGGATGCATCACTACCTCTCTTGGGCGTCTTGATGGTCTTGTACCTCAAGTGCATGCACAAACAATAGTTTTTCCACATAGCCATTTATCTTTAGTGCCATTATTCCAACGGGGTTATCAAATAGCTGACCTCAACGATGAAAAAATTTGATTCCGCCAGCGATCCTCTGATCGAACAAAGGTTGCTATGGAAATTTACTACTTTCGGGTGATCCAAAGGGTTCATTAAATCTTGGAAAAGAAACTTAAGACAAACTAGAAAATAAAAACCAAATTGGTTAAGGTGAACTAGATTTCATAAGAACTTCAAAGTTAAGCGTGCTTGCCTGAGAGTAGTGTGAGGACGGGTGACCTCTTGGGAAGTATGATTTTTTTGTAACCTGGAATTTCGGTCAAAAATTTTTATGCGTGGCTTATCATAAATATCCATAAATTAATATATATTTAATTATTATAATTAATACTAATAATTTAATACCTAAATTAAATTATTGGAATTAATACAAATAATTTAATACTAAAATTAAATTATTGGAATTAATACAAATAATTTAATACCAAAATTAAATTATTGGAATTAATACAAATAATTTAATACCAAAATTAAATTATTGGAATTAATACAAATAATTTAATACCAAAATTAAATTATTGGAATTAATACCAATAATATATGGCAATATTAATACTAGTAATAAATCTCGCCCATTTAATACACAGGTTTTTAGGCCTATATAAAGAGGTCATCCCCATTTCATTCTCCTCACACCTTAACACTTTTTTCTCTCTCTCTATTGCTCCATTTTTCGGTAAATCTCGAACCAGAGCTTTGACTTGAACAAAGGTCGGGCTCTTTAGAACCGGGGAGAAGACAGCTATCTGATAGCAAACTACAGTCAATCCGAGAATCGTTGGAGAAGCGCTGACATGATGGAATAGTGAAGCAACTCCGGCGGACCGAAGCTGCCCTATTTCGGCCAAGCTGAAATCGACCATTTCAAGCCCTCCTCAGGCCAAACCAAGCCCTCCCAACACTTACTTAGCCTTTCCACGGCCGAATTAGGACCGAAAGGTAAGCCAATTCGGCTCCCCTTTACAATTTTCGATCGGTGCTAGAGAGAGAGTCGACCGAATTTCAATGACGAAATTCTAATCCAATTCTGCATCAATTGATGCAATTCTTGATTCTAGGATGAACCTCAAGATGAGACCTATCTGCCTAGATCGAAAGCTCGGACCGCTGTGCCTTCACCGGTAAGTAATCGAAGCTTTCTCTCTCTATAGTCTATTTTCCGGCGAAGCTCCATTTGAGCTCGTTCCGGCATTAAATTTTGCGATTCAAAGTTTCTTAGAATCGTATGAACATGCAGGAACTCAATTTCAACTCCAATTTCAATAATTAGAAGTGTTTGATCAGTCAATTTGATGAAATCAAATTTGGTAGTGTTGAAGAGTTGAAATTGGGGGAAAATTTGGGGATTTTTGAAATTCAAAGGGCCAAAATACAATTTTATGAAATTGAGGGTCAATTGGGCATGAAAATAATGTTGGAGGGCCAATTGAGGAATTTTGGAATTTTTGGGGGCAAAACTTACCATTTTTGTAAAAGAAGGGCAAAATGGTAATTTTGGAAAAATTGGGGAACCAAATTGGAAATTTGGGAAATTAAACCCCTTTTTGTAAAATGGAATAAATTCAGGTCCTATGATAAATTTTAGAATTTTCGGGACTCAATTTGAGGAAAAACCGGCATTTGAGACTTAAAGTTAAAGAGAAATAACTTTAGGGACCTAATTGCAAATAAATAAAAGTTTGAATTTCTCATTCATTTGGAATGAATGAAGGCAATTAGGCCGAAGGATAATGAACCAAGATGTTCATATCGTGTAGGAACATGAATTACCAGGAACGCTAGCAAGGACAAGCTCGCGTGAATACCAAGAACCGGTCTAGTGGAATTCACGGCATTAACAGGTGAGTGGGTTTACTAACATCATACCCGGTTGGGATGATGAGCACAACTTAAAGATAAAAACCACTTACCGATTGTGAGTGGGTTTACAAACATCATACCCAGTTGGGATGATGAGCACACCTTATAATTTAAAAATCACTTACCGGTTGTGAGTGGGTTTACTAACATCATACCCGGTTGGGATGATGAGCACAACTTAAAGATAAAAACCACTTACTAGTTGTGAGTGGAAATTTTATATCATACCTAGTAGGGGATGATAAGTACCTCGGAATAAAAACCCACTGTTTAGTGGTATTTTAATCATCACCACTTAGAGAAAGTGATGTAAAAATTATGCAAAAAAAAAAAAACTACTTACCGGTTGTAAGTAGATCATACCCGATTGGTATGATAAGACTTCCTCGAAGGAAGTTGAAAACCCGTTCATCGATTATGAACGGAGATGTCCTTATACTGGTTGGTATAATGGACAGTGAAAACATATTTTGTTGGAAGTGTTCTCCCCTGACTGTGTGCCAATGCTTAAACTATTTGGGAGACCTTTTCGACGGGAGCTCGAATAGCTTTGATAGGCCAGAGGCCTCGGTTTTAGAACTTGGGGGTTAAATGCCCGATTTTGAAAATCTCGTACAGTGGGCCCAAGACTAGTTGGCACGAGCAGGAGCTCGTAAACGAACATGATATATGTGCCATAAAACTTAATAAGTGAATTGTTTGGCCATGGTACCAAGATAGGATCGACATGCTTAGTCAACTAGCGACAGTGCGACATGACAGGTCGACGGACTAGTCAAGACAAACAGCGACGGGTTGAGTTGAGAGTCGGGGCCGTTGGACTAGTGGCACCAAAGATTACATGGCAATATAAGAAAACATTGTTTGTGCATGAATTGTGAGTATGAGATCATCAAGACGCCCATGAGGGGTAGTGATGCATCCTAAGGACACTGGACGACCTGGTGGCTATAAGGGCAGTTCGTCGTTCCAGGTGTCTGTGCGAAATCTGGAGTAGCACGAAGCGCATGAGACTGGATTGGGGACAGGATGAGGTCTCTGTCCTCATATGGACACGAAGAAGTGATTTCGGGATTGTGGGTCGGATGTCACGTACATCCACTCATTCCCAGGGTAGAAGTAAGTGGTTGTACTTCTATCTGGGTGGCAGGAAAAGTCACTTCGAAGCCACTAGCGGGTTCAGTAGTGATACTGACTTGCGAATGTGTGTAACCTTCATGATGAAGGAAGTGTGTTGGGTGGTGACACACCGGTAACTAAGAAATAATGGAAAAATCCAAATTTTTAAATGAAGGGATTTTTTTGAAAAGAAAGGAGTCTGGCACACTCAATATAAATATTTTTCTTAAAAGTTAAAAGTAAACCTTTGAAAACCCATTCACTGAGTAGTCGTATTCACCCCCTCCCTTATATCCCTTTCAGGAAATCCCGGAAAGCCTACCTTGAAAGACCATCAACTAAGATGCCTGTAAGACAGGTATGTAAAGTTTAAAATTTCATGCAGTTTTGATTATGCTATTCCAGGAAATGGTGCAGGTTTAAAGGACGCCTTACTCTTTACGAATTATAATAAGGGGAAACCCTTTAATAAACCGGGAGAGTGGCAGGTTGTTCACGGGGATCCGACCAAACTGGGTCGGGGCGTGACAACTAGAGTGGTATCAGAGCCTGTTTCCTCGAATACATAATCAAGACTATAAAATATTGTAACTAATAGGATTTATCCTAAAAGTTTCAGATGGTTCCCATGTGAGGAACCAAGAAAACTAGGAATGGCTCTACTCAACACCTTATCTTCATAGGAAGACAACTCTAGAAGCTTCCCAAATGCTTGAAGCATGGCAGGAATCTCAAAAGAGCAAATGAGGAAGTAACCCAGAGAATGGTGACATGACCTATTGAGGTCACAACTCTAAGTATAAAAGAAGCCAAGCGTGAAGCCATAAAAGGGGGCATATAACCTTACATAGGAAGATGCTTATCAAGAATCTCGTAGCTCCCTTGTTATTTGGTGACCATTTTCTGTAATAGGGCCAAAATCCCCAACATATTGTACTACTCTATTAATGAAGTACTCCAAATTCCTAAAAACCATGTCCCTCAAATGATGTGATCTTCAAGGAAGACTCCAAAAAGAAAAAAAAATCTCTCACGGTGTCCAGGCTTAAGGGCGAGGAGCACCAAAACTAACAATTCCCAAGAAAACGCCAGGAGGAACCACTTATGTTAATGTAATTACAAGCATGAATGATAGGGACACTGCGTGGAGAAGTGACCAACCCTATAAAAAATAGAAATCAAGTTAACCTAGAGGGGAATAGGACACAAAGTGAAAAACTGTCCCACATCGCTAGGTGTCAGGACAATATTTTCCAAGAATAAACACCCCACAACTATAGGAAATCTGAAAGGATACCATCCCAAGAAACATGACTCCATTTGCAACCACAGATAAGAGGAAACTCTTCAAAATCTTAGCAAAGTGATAAGAAGGAAAAATGGATAAAGGTAGGACCTCAATAAAACCACAAACGGAACAAAGGATAGCTGAAGAGAATTCCCCCTTTAAGAAGAAAATCCAAACAATTTAGGAGTAAAGAAAGGAGTGCATCCATAAGAGAAGACAAGACAAACATTTAATGACAAATGAGATGTATTGGGATTGTAGGAATAAATCACCTTGGAAAAAGCAACTATGTCAAATAGGAAGTTCGGACCAACAGGACAAGAGAAAGCAAGTCGTTACAATAAGATAGTCAGAGGGGACAAATGACACCCTAAGGAAAACCGGGAAGTAGAAGGGACTACACCCTAAAAAGGTTAGTGAGATGGATGTTAAGGACATGAGGACTCGAGAAACAGCTGCTAAGAAACTTAGACCAAACAAATGCTAGAGGCAAAGCAGTTAACAAACAAATACTCGGGAAAGCCATAATGTAAGTTCCGACAAAGAAGAGAGAGGTAAAAGGACCAAGGGCCAATTAATGACTAAACTCAAGCCAAGAAAGGAATAGGCAAGCCTCTCCCACAATGATCCTGAAACAAAGAAGATTTGTACACTCCCTAAAGAAATAGACAGGTACTGGGTACGAATAAGGATGCAAATAGAGCATAAAAGATGTGCCTAAAAGATTTGAGGAGTAAAGGTAAATAGGAGAAGACGACATCAAGGGATGTCATTTAAGGGTAGAAATCTCCTAGAGCAAATGTAAGAAAAGAATGTCAGGGGAAAGGCAAAGAATCCTACCAAGGAAGGAAGCCCCAAAAAGACATGTGTATCCCAATTAAGAGGAAATAGAACCAACCCTTATTTAGGAAATGTTTTCCAAGGAAGGAAGTATTGTAATGGTCCATTATGACCTGTTTGGAGAGAATAGGAGAATCATGTAGAAAGAGGAAAACTAGTAACGACGGACAACCAAAGATAATGAACAAAACTGGATGGAGTGAACCTTCCCAAGCAAAGTAATCGACACATAGATCGAAAGCAATTATTGTAGAATGAAGAATCATGAAGTGATTTATGAGCAACTAAAAGTGGATTAAGGAAAAAGGAAGTCATTGAATAAGGGATGTCACTAAAGAAGAGAAAGGACATAAGAAGGGAAAAAAAATCCTCATATGTCAATAATCATCAGGAAACCCAATGATTGGAATTGAAAGGACCCAATAAAAACGTTTGGAAAGGATGAGTAGGTAAGAGAAATCCATGCGGTTATGTGAGACATAACTTCAAAGGCATGATGGATGAGAGGATAATGGTAAAAAGGATAGTTGAGGAATGCTATCAAAAGAAAAGTGGGATGAAGTTATATGATCCCTGAAAGGTCAAAAAAAAAGAAAGCTAAGAGAGACCCTCAAGGAGATGTTCTAGAAATCTAATGGACAAAGACAGGTCCTAGAAAATGCCATGCTGTAAGGGGTATGTAAGCCCAACAATCCTGAGGAGAATATGACTCAAAGTAAGGAAGAGTCGACTAATAAGCATGATGAGGTCGAATATAAAAATTTGGACTGAAGTTATAATAGACAACGAATGGAGGAAAGGTCAAAATGGGATGAAAAAGTGAGAATAAAGAAAATTGTGGCAACTAGTACGTAACACCCGAAAGAACATTGAGCTAAAGGTTTCAATGAAAAAGAGGTTAACTAGACACGGGAATGGTTAGGTATCTTGGAATTTTCAATCTTGAGTACAGAACCTCAAAGGGAAGAATGTGCTCTAAGCAAATAAAGATATAAATCTAAGAATATACCCTAAAGTAAGGTATGTCTCCCTATGATAAACTCCATGGAGGGAGTAAATAATATAAAGGAAAAGAAATTCCTTAAGTGAAGGATGTAAAAAGGACTAATTAAAAGAACAAGAGAAGACTTTGCATGTTAAGCAAACACCAAAGGGGCATCAAAGGAAATGATTGCTCATGCAAGGATGTTTCACATCTTGGTCAAGCTTATCCTCACCCTGAAATGGCTTGAATGGAGATGATTTCTCTTCATCGGCGCTATCCGTTCATGCATTGAATGAACAGTGTCATCATTTGAAGGAAGAAGACAACACTATTCAAAACCGGACTGGACCGGTCCGACCGTGTTCAATGCTTAAATCGGTCTTGAACCAGAGCTCTGACATTGGTATTTTTTTGAGCCTCAGTAGGCGAGGTTGGTCTCTTTATATTCCCGGGGAGGTAAGCTACATGATAACATTTTCTGTTTGACCGAAGGACCACCAGAGAAGCACCAACGGAATCAAATACTGAAGTAGCTCTAAAGATGATTTCACATCTTGGTCAAACTTATCCTCACCCTGAAATGGCTTGAATGGAGATGATTTCTCTTAATCGGCGCTATTCGTTCATGCATTGAATGAACAGTGTCATCATTTGAAGGAAGAAGACGACACTGTTTAAAACCGGACTGGACCGGTCCGACCGTGTTCAATGATTAAATCGGTCTTGAACAAGAGCTCTGACATTGGTACTTTTTTGAGCCTTAGTAGGCGAGGTTGGGCTCTTTATATTCCCAGGGAGGTCAGCTACGTGATAACATTTTCTGTTCGACTGAAGGACCACCAGAGAAGCACCGACGGAATCAAATACTGAAGTAGCTCTGAAGGACCGAAGCTGCCCTATTTAGGCCAAGTTGAAATCGGCCAAATTTAGTGCTACTCCGACCAAACCAAGCCCTCCTGACACTCTCACGACCTTCATACGACCTCAACTGAGTTGAAAGGTAAGCCAAGTCGGCTCTCCTTAGTCGTTGCAGGTTGGAGTTAGAGAGAGAAACTATGAAATTTTACTGACAAAATTCTCTCTTAATTCAAGGTGAATTGTAGAAATTCTTGATCCTTGAAGGTGCCTCAGGAAGAGAGATACTTGCCCTGATAGAGAACTCAGAATGCTGCTCCTCCGACAGTAAGCTTTTGAAGCTTTCTATCTCTACGTACAATTTTCTAACGAAGCTCCGTTTGAGCTTGTTTCAGCCTCAATTCTTGCAATTCAAAGCTCCATCGAATCGTATGGAAGTATAGGAACTGATTTACTCCTTCAATTGAAGTAATTAACCTAGATTGAATGGTCAATTTGAAAAGAACAAATTCAACTAGTTTGAAAGGGGGAATTGGGGAAATTTGGGTATTTTGTAAAATTGTGGGACCATTTTGAAGTTTCCCAAATATTGAGGGCCAATTGGCCATGGAAAAGATGTTAGAGGATCAATTGGTCAATTTTTGGAACAATTGGTGTCAAATTGCCATTTTTGGAAAGTAGCGGCAAAATGGTAAATTTTGAAAAGTTAGGGGACCAAATTGAAAATTTAGAAAACTTATACCCCTTATACAATTTTGAGTAAATTGAAGACTCAAAAGGAAATTTTGGAAATCTTGGGGCTCAAATTGGGATCCAAGTTTGATTCGTAAGTGATAAGGCTGTCCAAATCGTGTAGGGACAAGTGTGATCGGAATGCCAACAAGAGAAAGCTCGCGTTAACTGGAAAACTATCTGAGGATGAACACGTCACGGTTATCAGGTGAGTGGACTTATTCACATAATACTTGGTTGAGATGATTAACACTTTAGAAATGAAAAACCACTTATATGTGGGATTTTAACATCGCACCCGGTTGAAGTGATGTGTGAACTAAGCTAAAAACTACTTACCGGTTATAAGTAGAGGAAATCATACCCCGTTTGTATGATGGACTTCCTTGAAGGAAGAATAAACCTGCTTTCCAGTTGTTAGTGGAGGTATCGTCACACTTGGTTAGTGTGATGAAGTGAAAAATACAATTTTTGTCAGAAGTGTTTTCCCGTGCCAATGCTTAAACTCTTTGGGAGACATTCTTGATGAGAGCTAGATTAGCTCAGATAGGCTAGAGGCCTCAATTTTTGAACTTATGGGGCTAAATGCTTGGTTTTGGAAAATCACGTATAGTGGGCCCAAGGCTAGTGGGCACGACCATGAGCTCATAAACAAACATGAGATATGAAAGCCATGAAAACTCTTAATGAAATGGTTATGCGATTTCACCATGGTACCAAGATAGGACCACATTCTTGATGGATTGGTGGTAGTGCGTCGGGGCCAGGTCGACGAACCGACCTAGACAAACAGCTGCAGGTCGGGTTGAGGGTCGAGGCTGTTGGACCTATGGCACCAAAAATAAATGGTTATGTGGAAAAACTATTGTTTGTGCATGCACTTGAGGTACAAGACCGTTAAGACGCCCAAGAGGGCTAGTGATGCATCCTAAGGGCTACTAGAAGACATGGTGGAGATAAGGGCAGTTTGTCATGCCAGCAATCAGGAAGTTCGACGTAGCCTCTTGCACATGAGGTCGGGGTGTGGTCGGGATGAGGTCTCTATTCTCATATAGACACGGAGTTATTTTCGGGTCTAATGGTCGGATGTCGCGAACATCCACTCAGACTCAGGGTAGAAGTGGACGAGCTTCTAACTTGGTAGCTGGTAAAGATGCTCCAAGCCCCAAGTGGGTGCAGTGGACGGGCTGCACCTACGAATGTGTCATGCCTTCCTGATGAAGGGTGTGTGTTGACTGTTAAACACACATAATGTGGAAAACAAGGAAAAAGGGTTTTGAAAAATTAGAATTTGAGGAAAGATCCTTATTAAAAGAAATAAGAATTTTTGCCATACTTTGATTAAAGCTACTTATGAAAACTCACTCCCAACACCCATTCACTGAGTTGTAGAACTCACCCCCTCCCTTTACCCCTTTTTAGCTAACCAAGGGAAATCAAACCTAAAGACATTCTTATAGCCGAACCTACAATACAGGTATGTAAGATTTAATATATTTAGTTTTGTATAATGTTATTCCAGGAAAATAGGAAAAAAAGGATGCCTTACTCCTTGTGGTTTAGAAGGGGGTGAAACTCTTCATAAACCAAAGGGAGTGGTGGGTTGTTCACAGGGATCCGACTAAACCGGGTCGGTACGTGACAACTTTAGTGGTATCAGAGCCTGTTTCCTCGAATACATTATCAAGACTATAAAACCTAGTAACTAATAGGAATAAATCTTAAAATTTTCGGTGGCTCCCAAGAGAGGAACCAAGAGAATAAGAGTCGTAGTCTCTAACACTGCCAACAACCCCTTCCTATGGAAATTCCCCGAGGTGCCCAAACAACTCCACCTAGACTAAGCAAGGAACACCAGAGATTGTACGGGGAATTCACCCGAGTATTGGGTTACCTTGGCTATCTCGTGGGGTTGTTAGGTCTATCCTTGGCCTGTCCACAACGTTTTTCCAGGTCTGCACCTCTAGGTAATTCAACTTTTGTCCTGCTGCCAGTCCTAGTCTGTGTTCTTTTTCTCTATTTCTTTGGGGTTGCCTTTCTTGTTGTGGGTCTCCTTTGCTTCACCTCTTAGGGTTCATACTAATTTTTCGATGGTATCTAATCTGTATAGTTTCCTACTTTGCTCTCTGGGCTAGTCATGGGTTTCCCTAACTTTCCTTTGTCCTTTATGGCACTTCTTGGGCCTCTTGTCATCCTAGCCCCATCCTGTGGGCTATAGGTGTTGGATGGAGATGAACAACCTATGCTGGGCTTTGGTTTTTCTCCTTTAGGTTTCTTGGTATTTTAGGGGCTTTTGAAGCTCCCTTGTTTTGGGAATTGGTTAAGAAATTTGGGGTTTTCTTTTTGAAAAGGAAATCTTCTTTATTTGTTGGACTAGAAAACCCTTGCCAAAGTTTATTACAATGGACATTTCTAGAATCTACTACCCCTTTTCTATCCTCACCAGTTAACTAACCTAGAATTATACCTATGTGGATTGCGAGACTCCGCATCTAGTGTCTAGAGGCACCTTCTCATTCTGGGTAGGCATTTGCCTCCATGGTACCTGCTGCAGCGGGGACACGGGTTCATACTGAGCTTCTCAAATTCTGCTGATGCTGATAGACTAGGGGCCCACATGGCCTGTACGGGAGGTGCTATATTTATTCTATATCAGCATAAGACAACTAGATCGTGGGCATGTTGTGTCACGCTCTAACCTGGTTTGGTCGGATCCCCGTGATCAACTCGTCACTCTTCCGTCTTATTAAGGGTTGCCCCTTCTTTTTAAATTATGAGAAGTAAGTTGTCCTTTAAACCTGCACATTTCCTAGAATAACATAAATAAAAACTACATCAAATTTTAACTTTTTCATACCTATCTTACAGTTATGTTAGCTAGTGGTCTTTGGGTAAGCTTTCCGGGGTTACTTGAAAGGGATATAAGGGAGGGGGTAGGTTCAACAACTTAGTGAATAGGTATTTAAAGTTTGAAATTTAGAAAAATAGTTTAAATTTGGAGTGTGTTAGACTCCTCATTTTTCTTTTAAAAACATTTATTTCTCAAATCTCGATTTTGATAACTATTTCTCATCATCACTGTGTGTTTATCAACCAACACACACCCTTGATCATGAAGGAAATACACATTCGCTGGCCAACCCATCCACTGTACTCACTTATGGCGTCAGAGCAACTTTACCGACCACTTAGATAGAAGTACATCCACTTCTACCTTGAGAATGAGTGGATGTATGCGACATCCGACCCTCAATCCCATAAACCTCTATGTCTGCATGAGGACAGAGACCTCATCCTGTCCCTACCCTGGGCTCATGCGCAATGAAGCTACGTCGAGCTTCTCAAGACTTCTAGTACGACTAACTGCCCTTATCTCCATGAGGTCATCAATAGCCCTAGGATGCATCACTACCCCTCTTGGGCATCTTGAAAGTCTCGTAACATAGTGCATGCACAAATCAACAGTTTTTCACAAAAGTCATATAATTTGTGGTTCCAGTGGTCCAATGGCCCAGACTCTCAACTATACCTGTAGCTGTTTGTCTTAACTAGTCCGAAGACCTGTCATGCCACATTGCCGCTAGTCCATTGAGTATGTCGGTCCTATCTCGGTACCATGGCCAAACAACTCATCTACTTAAGTGTTCATGGCTTAATTATCATATTTTTTTTATGAGATTCTGCTCGTGCCAACTGGCCTAGGGCCTACTGTTCAAGTTTTTCAAAATCGAGCATATTAGCCCCAAGTTCCAAAATCGGGAGCTATTCGAGCTCACGTCAAGAAAGTTTCCCAAAAATTTAAAGATGTGGCACATAGACAAGGGAGAGCATTTTTGGCATAATAAACTTTTCAACTATCCATCATACCAACTGGGTATGAGGACATCTCCGCTTATAACAAGCAAGCAGGTTTTCCACTTCCTTCGAGAAAGTTTCATCATACCAACCGGGTACGATCTACTTACAACCGGTAAGTAGTTTTTTCGTAAGATTTCCACATCACTCTTCTTAGTTGTGATGATTAAAATACCACTTAGTAGTGGGTTTTCATTTCAGAGGTGCTTATCATCCCAACCAGGTATGATATTAAATATCCCACTCACTCGAGAGTGTAGTGAATTTCCTCTTAGCCGGCTAGTTGCTTTTACGCGAACTTGTCTTAGCTGGCGTTCCTAGTACTTTGTATTCCTATAGTATATGAACATACTTGTTCTTTATCCTTTGGCCTAATAGCCTTCATTCATCCCAAATGAATGAGAAAACTAAACTTTTCATTTATTTTCAATGAGGTCCCTAAAGTTATTTTTCTTTAACTTTAAGTCCCAAATGCAAGTTTTTCCTCAAACTGAGTCCCGAAACTTTTAAATTTCAACTTGAGACCTCAATTTACTCAAATTCACAAAAGGGGTTAAATTTCTGAAATTTCCATTTTGGTCCCAAACTTTACAAAAATGGTAAGTTTTGCCCCAAAAATTCCAAAATTGCCTAGTTGGTCCTCCAACATCTTTATCATGCCCAATTGGTCCTCAATTTTATGAAATTGCACTTTAGTCCCTCGAATTTTTGAAATTCCTAGTTTCCCCCCAAATTTCAACCTTCTAACTCAGCCGAATTTGATTTAATCAAATTGACCAATTAAAGTTAGATGGGAGTTCCTACACCTTCATACGATTTAATTGCACTTTGAATCGCAAGATTTGGTGCCAGAATGAGCTCAAATGGAGTTTCACTGGAAAACTAGACTTAGAGATAGAAAGCTTCGAAAGCTTACCCTCAGAGGCACAGCAGTTCGAGCTTTCAATCTGGTTATATAGCTCTCATTCTGAAGTTTCTCCTAGGATCAAGAGTTTAATCAATTGATACCAAATTGAGTGAGATTTTAGTCATCGATGTTTTGCCGGTTCTCTCTCTAGCACCGATCAAAATTTAAAGAGGGAAGTCAAATTGGCTTAACTGTATGAGGACTATGGATGTGTTGGAAGGGCTTGGTTTGGCTTGAAAAGGGCTCAAATTGTCCGATTTTAACTTGGCCGAAACAGGGCAACTGCGGTCCGCCGGAGCTGCTTCACTCTTCGATCACACCAACGCTTCTCCGACGACCCTTGGAGTGAATGGAGACTACCGTCGGGTAACTGACTTCTCCTCGGTTCTAAAGAACCTGACCATGCCTTCTTTGGCTTAGAAAAGACCCTATGTCAAAGCTCTGGTTTGAGCTTCACTGGAAAATAGAGCAATTGAGAGAGAATGGAGTTTTTAGGTGTGGAGAGGATTAATGAGGATGGGCTCTTTATATAGGAAGCTCGGGGACTTCTTGGCCGTCCAATTGGCGCCTTAATGACGGTCATTCATTTGCTGAAACTCCATGGTTGGAGACTTTTCATCTTCACCGGCATTGCTGGATTTTCTGGTGAGTGAACAGTGCTGCCATTTAAAGGAAGAAGACGACACTGTTCCGAACCGGACCGGACCGGTCCGAACCGGGTTCAAAGCTTAAACCGGCTAATTCAAGCTCAATTCGACCAATTTTTCAAAATTAAAAATTTCTAAATTTATCTAAATTCATTATATATCCAATGGTGGCCTCAATTCTCCAATTTGAATTTTCTAAGCAACCTAGAAAAATGAATTTAGCATTTGGTTCAATAGTAGTTCAAACCAGTCCAAACCGGTTTAATCTTGTTCGGATCCGGTTCAGATTCAGTTCACGTGAACCGTTTTGGTTTTCATCTCTAATTCATCCTAAAGTCCTTTTTCATGACTTTTGTGATTGTTTAGGTCACTCAGGATCCATAAATTTTCCGATTTGCCCTTTTTCTATTGGTTCCAGTTGATAAACGGACTCGATTCATAAACCGGTTCAATCCAGCTCGAATCTAGTTCTCTTGAGCTGATCTGGTTTTCTCTCCCAATTTTTCCTAAGGTCCTTTTCCATGGTTTTATAAACCCTTTGGATCACTTGGGAGTTATAAATTTCCCAAATTGCCCGTTCTCTAATGATTAGGTTTGTGAACTAGTTTAGTTTTCTCACTCGGTTTGACCGGTTCTTTTTTCGATTTCCTTAAATTTAAAAGAGCAGAGTTTACATGTTGGGTGGGGCCTGTGATACACCCACTATTGTGGATAAGGGGGAGTCGGTGAAAAACCATCACGTAGTTGGTGTATGCTTCCTAGAAATTTCTTTTAGCTTCAGCTTGAATCTGGGCCAAGTTTGGTCCCTTGGGTGGAGACACTTCATCCTCCACCGAGTAGGGAGGGGTCCTATCTTGGGGTGCATCCCAGGGGATGGGCTCCTCTAGGGCCTTTACCCGTTGCTCCATAGTGTGGATATAAAGAATATATTCTTCAGGGGGGGATGTTCCATTTCATATTTTCTACATTGTTGTCAAAAATTGGGGATTAGGATGGGTTGGGGGGAAAACTAATCAGGAAATTTGTGCTCTAATACCAATCAAGTTGTCACGCCTCGTCCTTGTTTGATCGGGGTCCGTTATCAACCCACCACCATTTCTTTCATCATTTGGGTATGCCTACCTGAATGAGATAAGAAAGATATAAACATATTTACGTTCAAACCCTTACTTTTAAGTTGGGAGTAGGAAGTGTACCTTGAGGGCCTGAGCGTGTCAGGGAACTTTTCATTAGGGTATGATCCTAAAAAAGGCTTGAGAGAGGGGTGAGTAAAACACTAAGTGAGGGAAACTAATATAACATTTTCTTAATTTTATTTGTTCATTAAATTTTTCAGTTTTCTGTTATTCATGCATTTCACATGATCAATGATCAATAACCACCCTCCTATCATAGGAGGGATCACACATTCATAGAACGGTTCTCTACCGTGCCACTTGTGGACCGGAGCACCTTCACTGTCAAGCCTAGTAGAGAGATACTACATCTACCTAGGCTTTGAATGGACACCAATAGTCTTACACATCAAACCCCTAATTGCTTTACCATGCCTGCTCAGTGGGACGAGACCTCATTTCCCCTACTGCCTCGGTCTCCAAGCGCAGGAAGCTCCTCGGCTTCAGGACCTACTGAACGATGAAACTGCCCTTATGCTCTGTGGGTCGTCCTGTAGTCCTTGAGCTCCATCACTACCTCATGCCATGTGTCCTAATGGACCGAATATCATGGTGCATGCACAATCAATAATTCTTTTGAATTATAGCCTTTATTTGTGGCCCTCTAGCACAATGGTTTGTCAGCTTGGCTTCGGCCCACCATGCGTATTGGCCCAACTAGTTCGACTACCTGGCTTCGGCAGAGGAGCAGTTATGCCCAACAAGCTTGACAACTCAGCTTGGCTCGATGGGTGTCACACAATGTTTCCATTATTCAGGTCTTTTAGCATCATATATCTCATGTCTCTTCTGGATGGGGTCCATGCCCGTATCCATCGGCCTTGGACACACCGGCATCTCGAGCCTAAGCCCGAAATTAGCTCACAAATATTTTAAGTAGAGTAACCTAGTTAGGGGATGCTAATTCTGAGAAAATAGTTTTCAAACCTGTACCATCATTCCAATAGGAATGGACGTTATAGCGGTTCCCACTCACCCAGTGATCATGGCGGGGTCGCACCGGCGTAATCTCTCTCCTCGGTGCGCTTCTAGGGCTAGCACTCAAGTAATCCGTTCTTGTAGGGTGTGAGTGTTCGTATTAGGACGTGGTGACGAATGGGTCAAATACTTTCTAATATTTGCACCTAAGGCCCTGAACTTTGCTTAAATTGCCCCTAGGTCCCTAATTTCCCTTTAATCTCTATTGGGTCCCTTGGGTTCTCAATTATTCTTGTTGGGTCCTTAACTCTTTCAATTTCTCCAATTGGTATTTAATTCACCAAATTTGCCTTTTTATCCTCAATTTTCCAAAAATTATAATTTGGTCCCCCAACTTTTTAAAATTTCCAATTTGCCCCAAATTTGTCAAAATTGCCCAATTGACCCTCAATTGGGGTGAATTTCATTAAAATATCCTCAATTTCATGAAATTGTTGTTCAGCCCTCCAATTTTTGAAAATTGCCCAAAATTCCCCCAAAATCACCAAATCGAACTTAATCTTCTTCCCCAATTCAAGCACATGAAGCTGATCTTACCTCATCCAATTGACAGCCTGTTAAGTCCTTATTGTTTTTTATTCTTGCCTTTATTTGCCTCCTCCAACTCCCCTCGATCGTCCTACACTTCAAATTTCTGAAGTTGGTTGAGTTTTACGCCTTGTTAGAGCTTCACCGGAACATTCACAGTAGAGAGAGGAAGCTTGCGTTTCTTTCGGACGGAGGGGTGGCGACCGGAGCTTGAGGTAGGGGCAGCTAGAGGTAGGGGCAGCAAGAGCTAGTCGAGGAGGATCTAGTAGGATCGAATCCTACTGCAATTCATTGAGGTGCAACTTTGAAATTTAGAAATTTCAATGAGGGGAGGGGGAAATGAGCTTATCGGGGCCTATAGGGGTGTTATGTAGGGTCTTAGGCGGTCAAAGGTGGTCAAGGTGGGTGGTGGAAGGGCCAAAAGCTCATTGCTTTGAGCTCCCGAGCATCTTCACTGTGTGATTCTCTATGCACTTCCCCAAGCATCCTATGGTTGTTCTGTGAAGGTATGGAGCTAGAGAACTCTTCCCCGGTTCCAATGCCACCCTTTGGAGCTCCTTTGGTGGAGGTTTTCCCCGTTGTTGGAGCTCTGGTTTGCAGCTCATAGGAAAACTCACTCTTCTTCTTCTTCTTCACTCGATTGTGGGATGCTGAGAATGAATGAGGGGGTGCTCTTTATATAGGGAGCTCGACAACTGTTTAGGCTACCCGCCTGCGTAAGACTCGGCCACCGGTGACTTGACCAAAGAGTTTTTTGAGTCGCCAGAGACTCTAGCTTTTCCGATGTTTCTCTCTCCTCTGTAAGCATCTGAAGGTTGAAGATAATGACATGGCGATCATGTCATGTGGCACAGTGTGATTGGTCAGTTTTTCTAATATGGAGTGCCAGCTCGGCCGTCTCGTCAACCATTGACCCGTTGACCAAACACGTGGCAGCTTGCCATTGGCTGCCCGTGTCTGCATGGCAGTTAATGTGGTGCCACATGGCTGTTGACCATTGATGATTGACTATTGACCGTTGATGGTTGATAGTTACTGTTTCGTTGACCGTTGACCGGTCCGGTCTGACCGGGTTCACAGTCCAAAATTCGAAAATCGGTCGGTTCGGACCCTTTTCGACCATTTTTCTAAAATTTTAAATTTTCTAAATTCATTTTCTATCTAATGATGGTCTTAATTTTCCAAATTGACAATTTTAAGACACCTAGAAAAATAAATTTCTGAACGAGTTCACTATGGTTTTGACAGGTTCGGGTCCGGTTCACCCCAAACCATTTCGGTTCTGTCCTCAATTCCACTTCTCGATTCTTCCATGTTATTTTTTTGAATTTTCGGTCACTTGTGATTTTCCATTTTCCCACATTAGCTATTTTTCGTTCATTAAATAGCTTGCTGCTTCATGTATTACCTATACCGACCCCTTTTTCATTGTTTTCTTTGATTCCAATGAACGAGTTTTACATAGGATGTGAAAATTGGACTAGTTCAAGGTGAACCCAACATGAATAGGATTGAACTGGTTTAAAGATTCATTTTTCTAGGTGACTTAAAAATATCAATTTAGAAAATTGATGTCACCTGAACCGACCAATTTTTGATTTTGGGTCACCGAATTCGGTCCGATTGATCAGGTCAATGGTCTATCCGATCAATAGACCGCTTGCTAGGTTAGTGCCCAGTAAGCACTCACAACCAATCAACACACGACACATGGCGAAGCATGCCCAGTCAGCTGCTCGGTCAGCATCTGGAAGCATTGGCCAATCTTGGCATGATAGTGTCCTCGATAAATAGTCAGTCGAAGCAAAAGCCTTGTCACCAAAGACAGATCAATGGGGAAGCAAGACATGTCCTCAGTCAATGGTCAACTAAGGATAAGTCTCATTAGCAGGGCTTACCAATGAGGTGTTGACATGTGGAAAAGATGCCATGTCAGCGGTCGACTATGATGTCGGAGAACGATCAACTATTAAGAGGTTGACATGTTACAAAGCCACGTTGGATGGCCACAACCAATCAGAGGCTCATACATGGCAATGATATAGTGCATCAAGAGGGAAGATTGGCAAATTTAAATCAGCCAATCAGAGGACGCTACATGTCATGGTCAATGGAAGGCTAGATTTAGTCAATGGCCATGCCAGTTCAGGTGACCAATGAGAAGTCACCATGTGTACGGTCAATGGGTTAACGGGTGACCCAAATGTTGAGAGAGTGGTTGTGTCATCGATGCCAGCCAATCATAGCGTGACATGTGGCAACATGCACATACGAAGCTCGCACGAGCGCGAACAGTGTCGTCTTCAATAATGAAATGGACAAAGATAAAACTTCTAGAACGATTGTTATAATTCTAATTGCCAATAAATCCCTCCGAAAAGGCCTTAAATTGGAGAGTTAATGGATGACCGATCGATGAACGAACATAATGGTTTGTCCCCGAGCTTCCTATATAAATAACTCCTCTCCATTCATTCTCTCCATCCTTTAATGCTTGAAGAAGATGAACTACTCAACTTTTGGACCAATCTCGACAAGAGCTCCAACGTTGATCCTTTTGTCCACCTCCTACTGTGCTATTTAGTTCTTTGGAATCTTAAAGAAGTCCTCTACCTTCCTACACACTCCATCCAGCTCGAGGATTACCAAAGAAGCTCCGATGAGGTCGTAGACTACCAAAACATGTGGTAGCTTCCCAATGGTTGCCCATGTTTACATGGGGTGAGTGGGTTTATTCACTTCAGTTGTCGGAGAAGGATACACTTCAATTGTCAGATGAGTGGGTTTATTCACATCATACCCAGTTGGGATGATGAGCACCTCAAAAATGAAAAACCACTTATTTGTGGGATTTTAATATCACACCAAGTTCGAGTGATGTGAGAACTAAGTGGAAAACTACTTACCCATTGTAAGTAGAGAAAACCATACCCTATTGGTATATGGACTTCCTTGAAGGAAGAAGAAAACCTGCTTGCTGGTTGTAAGCGGAGATGTCATCACACCCGATTTGTGTGATGAATTGAAAGATAATTTTGTCAAAATTGTTCTCCTTTTACTGTGTGCTAATGCTTAAAAGTTTTGGGAGACCTTCTTGATGAGAGCTAGAACAGCTCAGATAGGCCAGAGACCTCGATTTTGGAACTTGTGGAGCTAAATGCTCGATTTTGAAAAATCACGTGTAGTGGGCCCAAGGCCAGTTGGCACAAGCAGGAGCTCGCAAACAAACATGAGATATTTAAATGATGAAAACTTTTAATGAATGGATTATGTGATTTTGCCATGGTACCAAGACAGGACTGACATACTTGATGGACTGGCGGCAGTGCGTGAGGGCCAGGTCGCCTAGACCGGCCTCTTAAACCAAGGGAGCGGCAGGTTGATCATAGGGATCTAACCAAATCGAGTTGAGGTGTGATAACTTGAGCGATATCAGAGCCTAGTTCCCTTGAAGCATTATCAATACTATGCCTTGACTCTAATGATAACTTAATTTCCATGTAGGAAAAAGAATTCCTAGAAAATTTGCTGTGAAATCCAATCCCCCACATATGATCGTGAAAAAAATGCCTACCCCTAATGAGGCAGCTGTTCAACGATTCTTGGAGGGTGAGAAGAGAGAGCCCAACGATATGGTCAAGGATTATAGGAAACTCGTAGGAGCCCTACTAGAGCCAGAAGACATTACCTATCCTCCTCCAAGATAGGAAGAACCTGTCCCTCCTTCAAGGTACCCAACACCTCCTCCAGCAACACAACAACCTAAGAGGACTCCCACTAAGAAGGTGACCTAGGACAACTATTGGGATGCCTATGCCACCTTCATGAAAGTCCACCAAGTACCTCCAATTGCTCAATTCAGCTTCAATCCTTCTCAATGGATGAAGTGGACATACGAGTGCGAGGTAGAGGTATTCAAAAGGTACGAACTTGTGGCCATTCATGAAGTTCGACCCATAAGGGAAATCCAAAGGGAATATGGATGGACTTCAACCAGTTCCTCAGAGCCTTCAGACCGTGAATCCTGCAATCGTTCAGAGGAAAACTCCCGGCCTATGACCCAAAGGGACTAGGAAGTAGTAAATTCATGTAATAAGCCGAGTACAGCCAGAAACTATCTCTTGGAATGAGTGAAAGTTAAGTTTTCCTTAAAATTTTATCACCTTGATAATTACAAGCACAACTAACTGAAATGAAAGTATACCAATAATTATCGGGGTAGTAGATAGAGAAAAGATCACCTAAGGAAGAAAACTACAGGTCATCTCTAGTTAATCCAAACTTTAAAAATAGCCAAATAAGTTTCCCCTACAAAAACCAGGTGTATGGAGTAACAAGGCAACAAAACTGGGAAAGAAATTCTAGAGGAGTCTACCTAGAGTTCACTAGGAAAGACATACCCTAATTAAGGGGAGGAAGAAGAGGAAGAGTGTGAAGTCCGGTGTAAAGGAAGTAAGCATCAAAAGGTGCATGAGTAGTAAAAGCATAAGGATTTAAGGAAGAGCCCCTATATCTAAAAGTTAGGAAAATAAGAAGAATTGGGCTGCCCCAAGTGAAACCAGTGGAGGGGAAGCTGACCAAGAGGAAAGTAAGGAAGAAATAGGAGTGCGGAAGGTGCTAAGTCACTTTAGGATAAGACAAGGAGAGAGGGAAGATGAAAAGAAGTATGATAGGAAGAAAACCCATACGAATACACAAGTATCCTTGAAAGAGTTCATGATAGGCAAGACATAAATTATTAGGAACTCACCAACAATCAGGAGTTCCTTGAAGGAAGGATAATGAATAAAAAGGAATTGGAGAACATGGATGGATCAAGGGTGAATAACCATATCGATTTTAGAAAGGTGTAAGAAAATAAAATGAACGAAAAGCTTTCAAGAAGCGTTAGGGAGGTTGAATGTGAAATTCCCAGGGCCAAATAATTCAATTACTTAAGTTTTCATGGCATATAAATCATGTTTGTTTACGAGCTCCTACTCTTGCCAAATGTCCTAGGGCCCACTGTTCGAGATTTTCAAAATTTGGGTATAACGGCCCCCAAGTTCCAATACCAAGGCCTCTAGCCTAATAGAGCTATTCGGGCTCCAGTCAAGAAGGTCTCCCAAATTGTTTAAGTAGTGGCACATAGTCAGGGGAGAGCACTTCTGACAAAAATATATTTACAATTGTCCATCATACCAACCAAGTGTGAGGACATCTCCGCTCATAACCGATGAACGAGTTTTTCCACTTCATACGAGGAAGTTTCATCATACCAACTGGGTATGATCTACTTACAACCGGTATGTAGTTTTTCTGTGTGATTTTCATATCACTCCTCTTAGGTGTGATGTTTAAAATACCACTTAGTAGTGGGTTTTCATTATCGAGGTGCTTATCATCCCAACCGGGTATGATATAAAAATCCCACACACCCGATCATGCAGTGAAATTACTCTTAGCCGGCCTGTTGTCCTTACTAGAACTCGTCTTAGTTGTCATCCTCAGTACTTTGTGTTCCTACATGATATTAACCATCTTATTCATTATTCTTTGGCCTAATAGCCCTCATTCATCCTAAATGAATGAGAAAATTAACTTTTCCTTTAAGTACCTAATGCCGGTTTTTCCTGATATTGTGTCCCGAAACTTTTAAAATTTATCTTAGGACCTCAATTTATTTAAATTCACAAAAGGGGTTTAATTTTCCAAATTTCCAATTTCGTCCTCCAACATCTTTATCATGCCCAATTGGTCCTCAATTTTATGAAATTGCACTTTAGTCCCTCTAATTTTTGAAATTCCCAAATTTCCACCAAATTTTCCTCCAATTTCAACCTTCTAACTCTACCGAATTTGATTTCATCAAATTGACCGATCAAATGAGTTTAATTATTGAAATTGAAGTTAAATTGAAGTTCCTACACCTTCATACGATTCAATTACACTTTAAATAGAATGATTTGGTGTCAGAATGAGCTCAAATAGAGCTTCGCCAGAGAACTGGACTTAGAGAGAGAAAGCTTTGAGAGCTTACAGTCGAGGGGTTGTCTGAGCTTTTGATCTAGGTAGATAGCTTGTGTCATGAGGTTTCTCCATCGAAGTTCTGTTGATTCTCTCTCTAGCACAAGTCGGAAATTACAGAGGGGAGCCAAATTGGCTTGCCTTTCAGCTGTAACTCAGCTGTAGGAGGGCCGTGGAGGTGTTGGAAGGGCTTGGTTTGGCCTAAGAAGGGCTCAAATTGGTCGATTTTAGCTCGGCCGAAATAGGGCAGCTTCGGTCCGTTGGAGCTGCTTCACTGTTCTATCACGCCAACGCTTCTTTGGTGAATCTCGAAGCAAATGGAGACTATAGGCGTGTGTAGCTGACTTCTCCCCAGTTCTAAAGAACCTAATCTCGCCTTGTTTGGCTCACAAAAATGCCCAAGTCAGAGCTCTGGTTCTAGCTTCGATGGAACGAGCTCAAACAAAGCTTTGAATCGCATGATTTGAGGCTGAAACGAGCTCAAACAAAGCTTCGATGGAAAATTGAACGTAGAGAGAGAAAGCTTCGAATGCTTACTGTAGGGGGTGCGACAGTCTGAACTTTCAATCTGAGTAGATAACTTTCGTCCTGAGGTTACTCCTAGGATCAAGAATTGCATCAATTGATGCCGAATTGATTGAGAATTTTGTCATCGAAAATCTGTCGATTCTCTCTCTAGCACCAATATGAATTTACACAAGGGAGCCAAATTGGATTATCTTTCCATTTAGTTCAGCCGTAGGAGGGCTGATGACATGTTGGGAGAGCTTGATTTGGCCTAAGTAGGGCTCAAATTGGCCGATTTTAGCTTCGGTCCACTGGAGCTACTTCACTATTCGATCACGCCGGTGTTTCTCCAATGACCATCGAAGGAATTGGAGACTTCACCGTATAGCTAACTTCTCCCCAATTCTAAAAGACCCAACCACACCTTCTTTGGCTAAAAAAATACCCTATATCAGAGCACTCATTTGAGCTTCACCAAAAAACTAAGTGGTTGAGAGAGAGTGAGGTTTTTAGGTTTGGAGAGGAGTTCTTTATATAGGGAGCTCAGGGACTCGTCGACTGTCTGTTTGACACTTTTATGATAGCCATTGATGGCCTGAAATGTACTGAATAGAAATATTTCCTCTTTATCAGTGCTAGTACGATTTTTTGGCGAGTGAATAGTGTTGTTCTAAAGGAAGAAGACGGCACTATTCCGAACCAAACTAGACCGGTTCGAACCGGGTTCAAAGCTTAAACCGGCCGGTTTAGGCCAGATTTGACCGAGTTTTTCAAAATTAAAATTTTTTAAATTTATCTAAATTCATTCTCTATCAAATGGTGGTCTTAATTCTCCAATTGGAAATTTTTAAGCCACATAGAAAAATGAATTTAGTATCTGGTTCAATAGTGGTTCAAACCGGTCCAAATTGGTTCGGATCTGGTTCACTTGAACCGGTTTGGTTATCATCTCCAATTCATCCTAAAGTCCTTTTTCATGACTTTTGTGACTTTTTAGGTCACCCGGGATCCATAAATTTCCCGGTTTTCCCTCTCTCTATCGGTTCTAATTTATAAACTGGTTCAATCTGGCTTGGATCCGATTCATGTGAGTTTGGTTTTTCTCTTCCAATTTGTTCTAAGGTTCTTTTCCAAGATTTTATGAACACTTTGGGTCACTCAGGAGTTATAAATTTTCCTAATTGCCTGTTCTCTGGTGATCGGGTTTGTGAACCCTTTTGGTTTTCTCACTCAGTTTGACCGGTTCTTTTCCTAATTTTCGTTAACTCCAAAGAGCGGGGTTTGGAAAGGCCTTCGACCTATACAAGCTATTTGAGCTCCCGTCAAGAAGGTCTTCCAAAAAGTTTAAGCAGTGACACACAGTCAGGGGAGAGCACTTCTGATAAAAATAACTTTTTAGCCGTCCATCACACCAACCGAGTGGGAGGACATCTCCACTCATATCCGATAAGCGGGTTTTCTACTTCCTTCCAGGAAGTCCATCGTACCATGGGTATGATCTACTTAGAACCGGTAAGTAGTTTTTCCATGTGTTTTCTCTCATCGCCCCATCTAGGTGTGATGTTAAAAATTCCACAAAATAGTGGGTTTTAAGTTCTAAGGTACTCATCATCCCCAACTAGGTATGATGTGAAAATTCTCACTCACCCGATACTGCAGTGAATTCCTCTTAACTAGGTTTTTGCCTCCACGCGAGCTTATCTTGGCCAGCGTTCCCGGTACTTTGTGTTCCTACACGATATGAACATCCTTGTTCATTATTTTTTGGCCTAATAGCCTTCATTCATCATTAATGAATAAAGTAACCTAACTTTTCAATTATTTTCAATTACGTTCCTAAAGTTTTTTTTCTTTAACTTTAGCTCCCTAATGCCAAATTTTCCCCAAATTAAGTCCCGAAACATCTAAAATTCGCTTCGGGACGTCAATTTATTCAAAATTATGAAAAGGGGTTCAAGTTTCCCAAATTCCCAATTTGGTCCCTAACTTTTCCAAAATTTCCATTTTTCCATTACTTACAAAAATGGTAAAATTGACCTCAATAATTCCAAAAATCAACCAATTGGCCCTCTAGCATCTTTTTCATGCCCAATTGCCCTCAATTTTGGAAAATTGCACTTTAGTCCCTCAAATTTTTGAAATCCCCAATTTCCCCCTTTCAACGAGGCAGAATTTGATTTCATCAATTTGACCGATCAATCCAGGTTAATTATTGAAATTGAATGTAAAATTGAGTTCCTACACTTCCACATGATTCAATGGAACTTTGAATCACGTAATTTGGATCCGAATTGAGCTCAAATGGAGCTTCGTCAAAAAACTCAACTTAGAGAGAGAAAAATTTGAAAGCTTACCGTTGGAGGTGTGGCGGTCCGAGCTTTCAATTTGGACAGATAGCTCTCATCTTTAGGTTCCACCTAGGATCAAGAATCACATAAATTGATGCCGAATTGAGGGATAATTATGTTAGTGAAATTTCACCGGCTCTATCACGCCCCGACCCGGTTTGGTCGGATCCCCGTGATCAACCCACCACTCTCCCGATTTATTAAATGATTTCCCCTTATTATAATCCGTAAAGAGTAAGGCGTCCTTTAACCTGCACCTTTTCCTGGAATAGAATAATCAAAACTGCATAAAATTTAAAACTTTACATACCTATCTTACAGGCATCTTAGTTGATGGTCTTTAAGGGGAGGCTTTCTGGGATTTCCTGAAAGGGATATAAGGGAGGGGGTGAGTACGACTACTTAGTGAATGGGTTTTTAAAAGCTTTTGACTTTTAAGAAAAGCATTTATATGGAGTGTGCCAGACTCCTTTGTTTTAAAAAATTCCTTCATTAAAAAATTTGGGCTTTTCCCTTATTTCTTAGTTACCGGTGTGTCATCACCCAACACACATCCTTCATCATGAAGGTTACACACATTCGCAAGTCAGTATCACTACTGAACCAGCTAGTGGCTTCGGAGCGACTTTTCCTGCCACCCGAATAGAAGCATGACCACTTCTACCCTGGGAATGAGTGGATGTATGCGACATCCCACCCTCAATCCTGAAATCACTTCTTTATGTCTGTATGAGGACAGAGACCTCATCCTGTCCCCACCCCAGTCTCATGCGCTTGGTGCTACTCCAGATTTCGCATGGACATCTGGAACGACGAACTGCCTTTATAGCCACCAGGTCGTCCAGTGCCCTTAGGACACATCACTACCCCTTATGGGCATCTTGATGATTCTGTACTCACAATGCATGCACAAACAATGTTTTCTTATATTGCCATGTAATCTGTGGTGCCACTGGTCCAACGGCCCCGACTCTCAACTCAACTCGTAGTTGTTTGTCTTGACTGGTCCGTTGACCTGTCATGTCGCACTACCGCTAGTTGACTGAGCATGTCGGTCCCATCTTGGTACCATGGCCAAACAATTCAATTATTAAGTGTTATGGAACATATATCATGTTCATTTACGAGCTCTTGCTCATGCCAACTAGCCTTGGGCCCACAGTACGATATTTTTAAAATTGGGCATTTAGCCCCCAAGTTCCAAAACCGAGGCCCCCGGCCTATCAGAGCTATTCGAGCTCCCGTCGAGAACATCTCCCAAATTGTTTAAGCATTGGCACACAGTCAGGGGAGAGCACTTCCAACAAAACATATGTTTTCTCTATCCATTATACCGCCCGGGTATAAGGACACCTTCGTCCATAACCGATGAACAAGTTTTCAACTTCCTTCGAGGAAGTCTCATCATACCAACCGGGTATGATCTACTTACAACCGGTAAGTAGTTTTTCCGCATAATTTTCACATCACTTTCTCTAAGTGGTGATGATTAAAATACTACTAAACAGTGGGTTTTTATATCGAGGTACTTATCATCCCCTACCGGGTATGATATAAAATTTCTACTCACAACCGGTATGTGGTTTTTATCTTTAAGTTGTGCTCATCATCCCAATTGGGTATGATGTTAGTAAACCCACTCACCCGTTAATGTCGTGAATTCCACTAGACCGGTTCTTTGTATTCACGCGAGCTTGTCCTTGCTGGCGTTCCTGGTATTTCGCGTTCCTACACGATATTAACAACCTTATTCATTATTACTCGACATAACAACCTTCATTCATTAGAAATGAATGAGAAAACCCAAACTTTTAGTTATTTGCAATTAGGTCCCTAAAGTTATTTCTCTTTAACTTTAAGTCCCTAATGTCGGTTTTTCCTCAAATTGAGTCCCGTAACTTTTAAAATTTATCCTGGGGCCTCAATTTATTCAATTTTACCAATAAAGGGTTTAATTTCCCAAATTTCCAATTTGGTCCCCCAGTTTTACCAAAATTACCATTTTGCCCTTCTTTTACAAAAATGGTAAGTTTTGCCCCAAAAATTCCAAAATTCCTCAATTGGTCCTCCAACATTATTTTCATGCCCAATTGACCCTCAATTTCATAAAATTGCATTTTGGCCCTTTGAATTTCGAAAATCCCCAATTTTTCCCCCAATTTCAACTCTTCAATACTACCGAATTTGATTTTATCGAATTTGAAATTGGAGTTGAAATTGAGTTCCTGCATGTTCATACAATTCTAAGAAACTTTGAATCGCAAATTTTAACACTAGAATGAGCTCAAACGGAGCTTCGCCAGAAAATAGACTGTAGAGAGAGAAAGTTTCGATTTCTCACCGGTGAGGGCACGATGGTCCGAGATTTCAATCTACGTAGATAACTCTCATCTTGAGGTTCATCCTAGAATCAAGAATCGCATCAATTGATGCATAATTGAGTTAGAATTTCATTATTAAAATTCTGTCGGTTCTCTCTCGAACACCGACCGGAAATTGTAGAGGGGAGCCGAATTGACTTACCTTTCAATCGTAATTCGGCCGTGGGAGGGCTGAGGAAGTGTTGGGAAGGCTTGGTTTGCCCTGAGGAGGGCTCGAAATGGCCAATTTCAACTTGGCTGAAATAGGGCAGCTTTGGTCCATCGGAGCTGCTTCACTGTTCCATCATGTCTGTGCTTCTTTAGTGATTCTTGGATTGACTGGAGTTTGCTATCAGATAGCTGACTTCTCCCCGTTTCTAAAGAGCCCGACCTCTCCTTTCGAGGTTAAGAAAAATGTTGAAGTCGAAGCTCTGGTTTAAGCTTCACCGGGAAATGGAGTAGTATAGAGAGAGAGAGAGAGAAGTGTTCGGGTGTGAGGAGAATTAATGGGGATGACCTCTTTATATAGGCGTAAAACCCGTGTATTAAATGGGCGAGATTTATTACTAGTATTAATATTACCATAAATTATTGGTATTAATTCCAATAATTTAATTTCGGTATTAAATTATTTGTATTAATTCCAATAATTCCAATAATTAAATATATATTAATTTATGGTTATTTATGATAAGGCGTACATAAAAATTTTTGACCGATATTTCGGGTTACAAAAAAATTCATACTTCCCAAGAGGTCATCCATCCTCACACTACTCTCAAGCAAGCACGCTTAACTTCAAAGTTCTTATGAAATCTTGTTCACTTGAACCAATTTGGTTTTTGTCGTTATTTTGTTTTAAGTTTATTTTCCAATGTATAATGAACCCTTTGGATCACCCGGAAATTGAAATTTCCAAATTGCTTGTTCCCATATGATCGGGTTTGTAAACCAGCTCGGTTTTCTTACTTGGGTTGACCGGTTCTTTCCCGATTTTCCTTAACTCAAAAGTGTGGGGTTTACAGGTTCTCTCTCTAGCAATGATCGAAAATTATAGAGGGGGAGCCAAATTGGCTTACCTTTCAGCTCTAATTTAGTCGTATGAGGGTTGTGAAAGTGTTGGGGGAGCTTGGTTTGGCCTGAGAAGGGCTAGAATTGGCCATTTTCAGCTCGACCGAAATAGGGCAGCTTTGGTCCGCTGGAGCTACTTCACTGTTCGATCACGCCAGCGTTTCTGAGATGACCCTCAAAGCAAATGGAGATTATCGTTGGGTCTGACTTCTCCCTGAATATAATGAACCTAACCTTGCCTTCTTTGGATAAAAAAAATGCCCAAGTTGGAGAGGTAGTTCGAGTTTCACCGGAAAATGGAATAGTAGGGAGAGAGAGGAGTTTTCAGGTGTGAGGAGGATGAATGAGGAGGGACTCTTTATATAGGAAGCTCGGGAACTTCTTGGCCATCCGAATGGTGCCTTAATAGCGGTCATTCATTGCCTAAAACTCCCTGGCTAGAGACTTTTCATCTTCACCGGTGCTACTCGATTTTACAGCGAGGGAACAATGTTGTCATCTGAAGGAAGAAGATGACACTGTTCCGAACCGAACTAGACTAGTCCGAACCAAGTTAAATGCTTAAATCAGTTGGTTCAAGCCCGACCGAGTTTTTCAAAATTAAAAATTTCTAAATACATCTAAATTCATTCTCTATCCAATGGTGACCTCAATTCTCCAATTTGAATTTTCCAGGCTACCTAGAAAAATGAATTTAGCATCTGGTTCAATCTGGTTCGGATCCAATTCACTTGAACTGGTCTGGTTTTTTTCCCCAAATTATCCTAAAGTCCCTTTCCAAGGTTTTTATGACTTTTTGGGTCACTCGGGAGTTGTAAATTGTCACGCCCCGACCCGGTTTGGTCGGATCCCAATGAGCAACCCACCACTCTTCGTAGTTTGTCAAGGATTTTCCCCTATTTTAAACCCGAGAGGAGTAAGGTGTCCTTTAAACTTGTACCTTTCCTAGAATAACATTATACAAAATTGAAAAAAAAACATACCTGATTTTATAGTTCCTATACAGTGAAGTCTTTAAAATTGGTTTTCCCTTGGTTTCCTAAAAAATATATAAGGGAGGGGGTGAGTTCTACAACTCAGTGAGCGGGGGTGGGTAGTGAGTTTTCATAAACAAAACAACATTAATTGGAGTGTGCCAAACTCCTTATTTTCTTTTAAAATATCCTTTACTCAAATACTAGTTTTTAAAACCTTTATCCTACTAAGGGTGACATTTTCAAGTTGGAGTGTGCCAGACTCCTTAATTTCCTTTAGATTTTCTACACTTCAAAAATCTCAAATTTTCACCATTTCTTATTAATCACGGTGTGTCATCACCTAATACACATCCTTTATCATGAAGGTCAAAACACACAATCACAAGCCAGCCCATCCACTGAACCCACTTGTGGCGTCAGAGCGACTTTACCGATCACCTAGATAGAAGCACGTCCACTTCTACCTCGAGAATGAGTGGATGTACGCAACATCCAACCCTCAATCCCGAAATCAATTCTCCATGTCCGTATGAGGATAGAGACCTCATCCCGTCCCCACCCCGGTCTCATGCGCTTGGTGCTACTCCAAATTTCGCATGGTTACCTAGTACGACGAACTACCCTTATACTCACCAGGTTGTCCAGGGCCTTTAGCATCACTTCCCCTCTTGGGAGTCTTGATGGTCAAGTAATCACAGTGCATGCATAAACAGTATTTTCTTATCATGCCATGTAATATGTGGTGCCATTAGTCCAACGGCCCCGACCTTCAACTCAACCTGCAGCTGTTTGTCTTGATTGGTCTAGAGATCTGTCATGTCGCACTGCCACTAGTTGACTGAATATATCGGTCTTATCTTGGTACCATAGCCAAACAATTCTTTATTAAAATTTTATGGCACATATCTCATATTTATTTACGAGCTCCTACTCATGCCCACTAGCCTATGATCCACTATTCGATATTTTCAAAATCGGGCATAGTAGCCCCCAAGTTCCAAAATTGAGGCCACCGACCTATAAGAGCTATTCGAGCTCCCGTCAAGAACGTTTACCAAATCGTTTAAGTATTGGCACACAGTCAGGGGATAGCACTTCCGACAAAATAAATTTTCAACTATCCATCATACCAACCAAGTATGAGGATATCTCTGCTCATAACCGATGAACGGGTTTTCCACTTCCTCTGAAGAAGTTTCATCATACCAACTGGGTATGATCTACTTACAATCTGTAAGTAGTTTTTTCGCGTCATTTTCACCTCACTTCTCTAAGTTGTAATGTTTAAAATACCACTGAATAGTGGGTTTTCATTTTGAGGTACTTATCATTCCTAATCGGGTATGATATAAAATCTCACTCACAATTGGTAAGGGGTTTTTAACTTTAATTTGTGCTCATCATCCCAATCGGGTATGACGTTAGTAAGCCCAGTCACCCGTTAACCGTGACGTGTTCATTCACGGTTGGTTTTCCAAGTTGACGCGAGCTTTCTCTTGTTGGCATTCTGATCACACTTGTTCTGTCGGAGTTGCGACGGTCCGAGCTTTCTATTGGGAAAGGTAGCTCTCTTCCTAAAGTACCTTTTAGGATCAAGAATTCCTACTATTGACCTTTTAGCATTGTTGAGGTTGTGTGAGGGTTGTGGGGATGTTGGGAGTACTTGGTTTGGCCAGAGGAGGGCTGAATTGAGCTAATTTTAGTTGGGTTGAAACAGGGCAGCTTTGGTCTACTGGAGCTGTTTCACTATTTGATTTTGTTGGTGCTTCTACGGCGATCCTCAGATCGAATGGAGGTTGCTATCAGATAGCTGACTTCCCCCGGAATCTAAATAGCCCGGCCTCTCCTTCTGAGGTTAAGAAAAATGCCTAAGTCTAAGCTTTGGTTCGAGCTTCACCAGGAAATGGAATATTAGAGAGAGAAAGGAGTTTTCATGTGTGAGTAGAATTGTGTATTAAATGGGGAGGATTTATTACTACTATATTAATATTGTCATTATTCTCTAGAAATTGATGGGCATTTATTAGTATTAATTCCAATAATTAAGTATATGTATTAAATTATTGATATTAATTCTAATAATTAAATATATGTATTAAATTATTGGTATTAATTCCAATAATTAAATATATGGATATATATATATATATATCTCATTATTTTTACCTAATAATTTACACTTTTCATTTTATTTATTCCAATTACATCAATTGAATTTTAAAGTTATATTATAATCCCATAAACTATTTTTGACCTAAATTTCGGGTTACTAAAAGAAAACTTCTAGGAGGTCACCCATCCTAGCACTAGTTTCACCCAAGCACAGTTAACTTTGATGTTTTGATAGGATATGGTGCATTAGTGCTAGTATGTTATTACATTTTGGATTACTAAAAAATATAGTTTAACAACTATTGAGGGGATGCAACATGAATACTTCCCAATAAGTCACTCATCCTAGCACTACTCTCACCAAGCACACTTAACTTTGAAGTTCTAACTAAAACAATATAGTTTGACAACTATTGAAACAATGCAAAATGAATACTTCCCAGGAGGTCACCCATCCTAACATTACTCTAGTTGAAGCACACTTAACGTTGGAGTTTTAATAGGATCCGATGCATTAGTGCTAATATGTTATTTAACTATTGAGAGAAGGCAAAATGAATACTTCCCGAGGTCACCCATCCTAACACTACTCTCGTCCAAGCACACTTAAACTTGGAGTTTTGATAGGATCAGATGCATTAGTGCTAGTATGTTATTTAATTTTGAGTTACTAAAATAATATGGGTTGACAACTATTGAGAGAATGCAAAATGAATTCTTCCTAAGCACACTTAACTTCGGTGTTTTGATGAGATCCAGTTCATCTGAACCGGTCTAGTTTTTCTCTTTTAATTTTTTTTCTGGTTACTAAAAATACGATGTTACATATATCCCAAGCCCCATACCGTATGGCTCCGACGGAACTGAAGGAATTAAAGGAGCAATTAGACGAATTATTGGAGAAGGATTTCATACATCCTAGCCAGTCTTCGTGGGGTGCACTAGTTCTATATGTCACGAAAAAGGATGGAAATATGAGACTGTGCATAAACTACAGGAAGCTGAACCCGGTCACCATCAAGAATAGATACCCACTTCCATGGATATATGGCCTATTCGATCAATTAAAAGGAGCAGCTTACTTCTCCAAAATAGACCTTTGGTCGGGCTAGCATCAACTCAGGATTCGAGAGGAAGACATACCCAAAACAACATTTCGATCCAGATTTGAATATTATGAGTTTAGAGTAATGAACCACATGTTTCAACCACATTTGGACAGGTTTGTGATAGAATTCATAGATGACATCCTTATATACTCACTAACTAGGTTGGAACATGAAGAGCATTTGACAATCACCTTGGAGATATTAAAGGAAAATCAATGATATGCAAAATTCTCCAAGTGTGAGTTCTAGCAACATGAGGTAGGATTCTTAGGACATATAGTGTCCAAGGATGGAGTCAAAGTTGATCCAGCCAAGGTGGAAGCTATATAAGATTGGAAGGCTCAAGGAATCCTATATAAATAAGAAGTTTCTTATGTCTGACAGTATACTATAGACGGTTCGTGCAAGATTTTTCTAAGGTAACAGCTCCTCTAACTCGACTCACCAGGAAAGGAGTTGAGTATAAGTGGGATGAAAACTGTGAGAAGTCTTTCCTTGAGTTAAAGACTCGATTAACAACTGCACCAGTACTCTCCTTATCTAACTCTAATGCGAGAGAGTACACCATCTATAGTGATGCATCCGGACAAGGACTCGGGTGTGTGTTAATGCAACAATGGAAGGTTATCGCCTATGCCTCGTGACAACTTAAGGTGCATGAAAGAAACTACCCAACTCATGATTTGGAATTAGCTGTAATAGTGTTTGCCCTAAAGATTTGGTGACACTACCTTTACAGGGTTAAGTGTAGGATATACACAGATCACAAGAGTCTTATATATTTCCTAACTCAAAAGGAGTTAAATCTCTATTAGAGGAGATGGTTTGAATTGGTTAAGGACTATTACCTTATGATAGAATATCACCCTGGAAAGGCAAATGTGGTGGCAGATGCCTTAAGTCACATGTACCAAACTGAGGCGACACAAGTGAAGACGAGTTACATACCCCTGTTGCAACAATTGGGAAGAATGGAGGTGAACCTGGAAATAGATAAGCGGGAAAGGTGCATGGTGGCTAACGTGATAGTGAGGCCCAATCTAACTAGGCAGATCCAGGCCTAATAAAAAGTAGATAAGGAACTTCAACCCTACTTGGATTCGATTAATAGAGAAACTAAACCGGACTATGACTTGCGCAAGGATGGGGTACTAACCTACAAGGGTAGGATATGTGTGTGTCAATTTAAGGAACTAAAGAGGTTAATTCTGGAAGAAGCCCATGATTCGGTGTATGCTATGCATTCGGGTAGCACCAAAATGTACCGCACCCTCAAAGGTATAAAGAGGGACATTGTGAAATATGTGGCCCAATGCTTGTCCTGTCAGCAGATAAGAGCAGAGCATCAGAAACCATCAGGACTGCTACAACTCTTACCAATTCTAAAATGGAAATGGGAGCACATCACCATGGACTTTGTCACGGGACTACCAGTGACAAGAAAGGGTCGAGATGCGATTTGGGTCATCATGGATAGATTGACCAAATCAGCTCATTTTCTTCCTATAAGAGTGACAGACACAATGGAACAACTGGCCATCTTATACATAAGGGAAATAATGTGACTCCATGGCATTCCGGTGAGTATAGTATCAAATAGAGATACAAGATTACTTCAAGGTTCTGGCCAAGCTTACAAAGTGTTATGGGAACCAAACTCCACATGAGCATGATATTTCATCCTCAGAAAGATGGGCAGTCTGAGCGAACCATCCAAACCCTGGAGGACATGCTAAGAGCGTGCGTACTCATCATGAACAAAGGCTAGGAAGAATACTTTTTGCCTAATGGAATTTTCTTACAATAATAGTTATCAGGCTAATTTCATATGGCTCCCTATAAAGCCCTTTTTGGACGACCATGCCTTACCCCTCTATTTTGGAAAGAAATGGGGGAAAGAAGGCTAGAAAGGGCAGAACTAATTGAGGATACCATGGAGAAGATAAAACTAATCATGAGTAGCCTTAAGACCGCACATGACATGCAAAAGAGTTATGCGGACAATCAAAGGAAATATCTAGAATTTGAGATGGGAGACCATGTGTTTCTCAAAGTGTCCCCATGGAGGGTATTACTTAGGTTTTAGCAAAGAGGAAAGTTGAAACCAAGTTATATTGGTCTATATCGCATCATTCAAAGGATAGGACCGGTAGCCTATAAATTGAAACTACCTCTAGAACTACAGAGAATGGAGATTTATGGATCCCGAGTGACCCAAAGAGTCCCAAAAGTCATGAAAAAGGACTTAAGGATGAATTGGAGATGAAAACCAAATTGGTTTAGGTGAACCGGATTGAACCGGTTTGTACCATTATTGAACCAGATGCTAAATTCATTTTTTAGGTGGCTTAGAAAATTCCAATTTGAGAATTGAGGCCACCATTTCATAGATAATGAATTTTGATTAATTTAGAAAATTTTAATTTTGAAAAATTCGATCGAATCGGGCCTAAACCAGCCGATTTAAGCTTTGAACCCGGTTCGGACCGGTCCGATTCGATTCGGAACATTGTCATCTTCTTCCATTAGATGACAACACTGTTCACTTGTTGGAAAATCGAACAGCGCTGACGAAGCTGAAATGTCTCCAGCCATGGAGTTTCAGACAATGAATGACTGCCATTAAGGAGATAATCGGACAACCCAGAAGTCCCCGAGCTTTTTATATAAAGAGCCCTTCCACATTCATCCTCTACACACCTGAAGACTCCATTCTCTCCCAACTGCTCCAATTTCAGGTAAAGCTCAGACCAAAGCTTCGATATAGGGTCTTTTATGAGCCAAAGAAGGCATGGTTGAGTTCTTTGGATTCGGGAAGAAGTCAGCTACACACCTGTAGTCTCCATTTGCTTTGAGGGTCGCTGGATAAGTGCCGACATGATCGAATAAGGAATCAGCTCCAGCGAACCGAAGCTGCCCTATTTCGGTCGAGCTGAAATCATGCAATTTGAGCCCTTCTCAGGCCAAACGAAGCCCTCCCAATACCTCCAGAGTCCTTCTACGGCTGAATTAGAGCTCAAAGGTAAGCCAATTTGGCTCCCCTTTGTAATTTTCAACCGGTGCTAGAGAGAGAACTGATAGAAGTTCAATGATAAAATTCTCATTGAATTCAAAAACGATTGATGCAATTCTTGATCTTAGGAGGAAGCTCAGGATAAGAGCTATCTGCCTAAATTAAAAGCTCGGACCGCCACGCCCTTGATGGTAAACTTTTGAAGCTTTCTCTCTCGAAGTTTAATTTTCTGGTAAAGCTTTGTTTGAGCTCATTTCGACATCAAATTGTGTGAGTCAAAGTGCAATTGAATCGTATGAAGGTGTAGAAACTCCAATCTAACTTCAGTTTCAATAATTAAACTCATTTGATCGGTCAATATGATAAAATCAAATTCGACTGAGTTAGAATGTTGAAATTTGGGAAATATTGGGGGAATCAAGAATTTTGAAAATTCGAGGGACTAAAATGTAATTTCATAAAATTGAGGGACAATTGGGCATGATAAAGATGTTGGAGGAATGATTAGGCAAATTTTTGAATTTTTGGGGCAAAACTTGGCATTTTTTTAAAGTAGGGGCAAAATGGTAATTTTGGAAAAGTTGGGGACCAAATTAGAAATTTGGGAAATTAAACCCATTTTTGTGAATTTGAATAAATTTAGGTCCCAAGGTAATTTTTAAAAGTTTCGGGACTCAATTTGAGGAAAAACCGACATTAGGGACTTAAAGTTAAAGAAAAATAACTTTATTGACCTAATTGTAAATAAAGGAAAAGTTTATCTTTCTCATTTATTTGTGATGAATGAGGGCTATTAGGCCAAAGGATAATGAACAAGAGTGTTCATATTGTGTAGGAACACGAAGTACCGAGAACGTTAGGTAAGACAAGTTCAAGTAAGGACAACAAGCCGACTAAGAGGATATTCACTGCACTATTGGGTGAGTGGAAATTTAATATCATACCCGGTTGGGATGATAAGCTCGAAAATGAAAACCCATTGCTAAGTGGTATTTTAACCATCACACCTGAGAGGAGTGATGTGGAAATTATACGGAAAAACTACTTAACGGTTGTAAGTAGATCATACCCGATTGGTATGATGAAACTTCCTGGAAGGAAGCGGAAAACCCGCTTATCGGTTATAAGCGGAGATGTCCTCCGACCCGGTTGGTATGATAGATAGTTGAAAAGTTTATTTTGTCAGAAGTGCTCTCCCCTGACTATGTGCCACTGCTTAAAAGTTTTGGGAGACCTTCTTGACAGGAGCTCAAATAGCTCATAACGGTCGGAGGCCTCAGTTTTGGAACTCTGAGGTTAATATGCTCGATTTTAAAAATCTCGAATAGTGGGCCCTAGGTCAGTTCGCAGGAGTAGGAGCTCATAAACAAACATGATTATTATGCCATGAAAACTTAAGTAAATGTGTTGTTTGGCCATGGTACTAAGACATGACTGAAATACTCGATGGACTAGTGGCAGTACGACATGATAGGTATTCGAACTAGTCAAGACAAACAACTACAAGTCTATTTGAGGGTTGGGGCCGTTGGACCAGTGGCACCACAAATTATATGGCTTTTGTGAAAACTGTTGATTGTGCATGCACTGTGTTACAAGACCTTCAAGACACCCAAGAGGGGTAGTGATGCGCCCCAGGGCTTTGGACGACCTAGTGGATATAAGGGCAGTTCGTCGTACTAGAAGTCTTGCGAAGCTTGACGTTGCTTCAAGCGCATGAGATCGGGGTGGGGACGGGTTGAGGTCTCTGTCCTCATATGGACATGGAGTTTTGTTATGGGATTGAGGGTTGGATGTTGCGAACATCCACTCATTCTGAGGGTAGAAGTGGATGTGCTTCTATCTAGGTGGCCGGTAAAGTCGCTACGATGCCACAAGTGGGTTCAGTGGATGGGCTGGCCTATGATTGTGTGTTCCTTCATGATGAAAGACATGTGTTGGTTGATAAACAATCCGTAATGATGAGAAATGGTTATGGAAACCAAGAATTAAGAATGAAATGTTTTTGAAAGAAAAATAAGGAGTCTAGCACACTCCAAATTCAAACTATTTTTCTAAAAGTAAATCCTTGAACACCCATTTATTGAGTCGTTGAACTCATCCACTCGCTTATATCCCTTTCAGGTAATCCTTGAAAAGCTTTCCTCAAAGACCACCAGCTAACGCAGTTGTAATGCAAGTATGATAAATTTAAAATCTTGTGCAGTTTTGATTTTTGTTATTCCAGGAAAGGTGCAGGTTTAAAGGACACATTACTCCTTATGGTTTATAAAGAAGGGGCAACCCTTAGTAAACTAGGAGAGTGGTGGGTTGCTCATGGGGATCCGACCAAACTAGGTCAAGGCGTGACGGTATGTAAGTTTTTCCCTCGGTTTCCTAAAAAGGCGTAATGGGAGGGGGTGAGTTCGACAACTTAGTGAATGGGTGTTTGAAACATGTGTTTTGTAAAAAATAGTTTGATTTCGCCATGGTACCAAGACAGGTCAGACATACTTGATTGGTTGGTGGTAATGCGTCAGGACCAAGTTGATGGACCGGTCTTTGACAAACAATCGTAGGTCGAGTTGAGGGTCGGGGTCGTTGGACCAGTGACACCAAAGATAAATGGCTTTGCGAAAAACTATTGTTTGTGCATGCACTTGATGTTCGGGACCATCCAAATGCCCAAGAGGGGTAGTGATGCGTCCTAGGGGCTACTGGATGACATGGTGGAGATAAAGGTAGTTTGTCGTACTAGTAGTCAGGGAAGCTCGACGTTGCTTCATGTGCATGAGGCCGGGGGGGGGGGGTTGGGATGAGGTTTCTGTCCTCATATGGACATAGAGTTGATTTCGGGTTTGAGGGTTGGATGTCACGGAGATCCACTCATACCTAGAGTAGAAGTGGACATGCTTGTATCTGGGTGGCTGGTAAAGTCACTCCGATGCCACAAGTGAGTGTTGTGGATGGGTTGCCCTGTGAATGTGTGATCCCTTCATGATGAAGGGCATGTGTTGACTATTAAACACACCTATTGTGGATAATGAGGATAGAAATTTTTAAAATCGAAACTTGAGGAAAGAATATTTTTAAAAGAAATAAGGAGTCTAGCACACTCCGAATAAAAATATCTTGTTTTTGGAAACTCTCTCCCAACACTCATTCACTAAGCTGTTGAATGCACCCCCTCCCTTTACCCCTTTCAGGTAACCAAGGGAAAAAAACTTTAAGAACTTCTTGTAGCCGAACATGCAAGATAGCTATGTAAGGTTTAATGTATTTAGATTTGATTAATGCTATTCGTAGAAAGATATAGGTGAAAAAGATGCCTTACTCCTCGCAGTTTAGAAAAGGGGAAACTCTTAATAAACCAGAATAGTGGCTAGTTGCTCACGGGGATCCGAACAAACCGGGTCAAAATGTGACAACTTGAGTTGTATTAGAGTCTATTTCCTTGAATACATTATCAATACTATATAACATAATGATTAAACTAAAACTGGCCCCAAGAAAAGTAGCCAAATAAACCTGCGTTACCTTAGCCACCCTGGAAATCAGGGAAAATCCCATCCCAAAGGAGGAATTAAACCAGAAGTATAGGAGAACTCTTGGAGTTACATCGGGTCAAAGGGGACTCGACAAGAAAACTTTCAAGGTGTTCGGGTTCAAAGATGGCGAATCACCGAACCACCAACAATCCCTTAGAAAGACCCCACAATACTTAAAGTATGGGAGGAACAACAAAGGTCCACGCAAGGAGAGGGTCTATTATAGATGTGGGCAATGTGGACACTGCATGAGAAGGTGCCCAACATTTCGGAGGACAGGACTTGAAAGAACCAGTTATGAGTGTAGAAGGGTAGGACACATAGCAAAGGACTGTCCCACACCGCAAGGAATCAAAGCAATAACTTCCAACAAGGACACCTCCACCCCTATAGAAATCCGAAGGGATAACACTACTACAATTCTGATTAAGGATCCTAATCTTACTCAGGAAGAAATCCTTCTAGACCCTAGCATAGTAATAAGTACTTTCCAAACTATCATTGTAACATTCTCCATTAAGAGAGGTTAAAACCCCAAACTGTATTCTTACTTCAATAATGAATAATATTTTGAGTTCCTAAATTTTTTTTCTATAACTCAATAATGCTATTTCTGTGCCTCAATTACACGAGGAAGGATCATGGGAAAACAACCAAGGGTAGGAGCTGTAAACCCAAACATAACATAATGTAGATTAAGGGAATTTTCCCTTAAAGGGCTCTACAAGCCATCTAGAAGCAAAAAAAGGAGGCACCTCCTCCATAGAAGGCATGCCTCAAACGATGAAAGACAACTAGGATATCCCGGGATAGCAAGGTGTGACCTACTTTGGAAAAGCAAAGGAGTCAAGTAGGGTGGTAGACTAACCTAGCAAAAAGGTGTAACTAGAAACTTTGGGAGAAGGTGCTCTAGGAAGAACCAGAAAATAGTAAGGACTACACCCCAAAAAGAACAACGGGATAGGCATCAAAGAAGGACAACTGTTCCGAGACAAGTGAACCAGGAGAGTAGTAGGGATGAGGCAGTTAATGAACTAACCCTCGAGAAGGTCATAAATTTAAACCCTAGCAAGGAAGGGGGGAAGTGGAAAGGCCAGAACAATGAAAAAGGATGAAGAAAATCCTTGAAGAAATAAATGGCTGAAAATGAAATGGTGACTGTACTCAAGCCATAAGGAGAATTTAGTAAGTCTCACACAAAGAGGCCTTAGAGTAAATAATGCCTGAACCCTTCCCAAGGAAGGAAACCCTAGGAAGGCATACATGTCCCAACTGAGAAGTAATGGACCAAGTGACAAATGATGAGAAGATGAAGTGTATGCTAAGTTGAAAGAACTAAGGGAAGCATACTAGGAGGACCCAAGGAGTAAGTTAAACCTAATGAATGGGTAAGTAGGAAGATAACATCAAAGAAAACCGCGACAAGTAAGAATGGGTGGGCTAACCATAATATGGAAATAACAGAAAGAAAACCTAGGAAACCTTGGAGAAGTAAGCCTTCCAATTTGGAAGTAATTAAAGGGAAAAACCATTGACATTAAGGCTGGTTGTAGTCCACACATGCTTAATAGAACCCAAGGAGTGGACGACTAGATATAAAACAAAGTGCTAGGAACCAACCTATCAGCAGGAGTTCCTCGAAGGGTGAATGAGGAACAAAAGGGAGGTGGAGGACAGGGAAGAATAAAGAGCGGACAACCATATCGATCCCAAAAGGGTGTAAGAAAGGAATGAAGGAAAAAATTTCAAGGAGCATTAGGGAGGTTGAACCAAGATGGAAGTTCCTAGGTAGAAGGATAAAGGAAGGAAGTGAAAGGGAAATCCCAAGCTAAGGAATTGACAGATGGGTCATAAGAGGCTTAATCTTAAATAAGGAACCTCATAAAGAAGCATAAGTGGTTGAGGGTCTATTAGGACAACCAAGTGTGACATGTTTTAAAAGAGCGAAGAAGCCAAATAAGGATTTCAGAAGAGCCTAGCGGAAGGAAACTACTAGTAACAATGGGATGGTCAAGGGGGATAAACAATGCTCTAAGAAGGAGCGGGAAGTAGTAGAAGAAGGGCAATAGGATGGGCATAATGTGGAGTACACGAAATAAGATCTAACGATCAGAGATACCTCAGGTAGGAAAGAAAAAGGTGAACTAGGGAATTAATGACGGTGAATGATTAAAGGTGGGAAAAAGCTCTAATTCAAATGGGTGTATGAATGTGAAGGAAGGAAAACCGATACATTTATGTAAGATATGACGTCAAGGGGCAAGATGGATGATTGGACAATAGTAAAGGTAGTCGAGAAATACTACCAGACAAAAAGAGGGATGGAGTTATACTATCCCTAAAAGGTTGAGAATAACCATTATGGAAATGTTCTAAAATTTAAAATGGTCAAAGAGAGGTTCTAGAGTATGTCATGTTGTAAGGGACATATAATCCCAAGAGTCCCGAGGAAAAATGTGACTCAAGTAAGGAAGAGTCAGTTAGTAAGCATGACGAGGTCATACATAATTTAGATTGAAGTTGTAATAAATAAAGGATGGAGGAAGGGTGTCACAATTGAGAGTTCCAAAATGCCCAATCATTCTCGTGTCTAGTTATTCTCTTGTTCATTGAAACTCTTAGCTCAGTGTTCTTTTGAGCATTACGTGCTTGTTTTCACGGTTTTAGTGTTATCACACTTTCTTCCTATTTTGACCCATCCTCATCCATTATTTATTACAACTTTGGTCCAAATTATGTTTGACCTCATCATGTTTACTAACCGACTATTCCTTACTTGAGTCACATTTTTCCTTTCGACTATTGGGCTTACATGTCCCTTATAGCATGACATATTTCAGAACATGTCTCTGTCCATTAGATTTATATAACACTTCATTTAGGGTTGTTCTTAACTTTCTAACCTTTCAAGGATCGTATAACTCCATCACTCTTTCCATCTAGTAGTATTATTCTTCAACTACCTTTACCATTGTCCAATTAGCCTTCATGCCTTTGACGTCATGCCTTACATAACTGTGTTAGTTTTCCTTATCCACTCATCATTTTCCAACTTCCTTATTGGGTTTTTTCGATGCCAATCATTGGATTTCCCAATGATTTATTAACTCATTTGGATTCTTCCCTTCTTAGGCCCTTCCTTATTCCCAGTGGCATCCTTTACTCAAGGACTTTCCCTTTCCTTCATCCACTCTTTCTCGCTCATAACCATTTCACGATTATTTATTCCGAGTTGATTCCTTTCAATCTATGTCTCGATTACTTTGTTTGGGGAGTTTCCTTTTTACAGTTTCATTCTCTACTATGTCCTTCTTACCATTCCTTGAAGGTCTCCCTTCTTCATCTACTTACACCCTTTGCCCATTGAGGCAATTGCCCACTTTCAATCCTCCATTTCCTTCTTTATTCCCTATCCAAAATCTTCCTACTATTGGTCTTATTTCATATATTCTCCCCCTATGCTCAACTCTCCACTCTTTGGGCTCCATTAGGCAAGCGTGGACCACGACCAATTTTGATGTCGGTGGTCATTTCTCTTAATCACTTCTAAAATGGAGGGCTTAGCTTTCTGAGGTTTCTCAGATGTTCTTTCCTCTATTACTTTGTTATGGGTAGTCCACCCCTTTCCTACTTGTTCGACATCTTTTGATGATATCTTCCTACTTACTTGTTCCCTGTGTTTAACTTACTCCTTGGGTCCTCCTAGTATGCTTCCCTTAGTTCTTTCACCTCAGCATGCACTTCATCTCCTCATCTTTCATCGCTTGGTCCATTACTTCTCAGTTGGGACATGTATGCCTCCTTAGGGTTTCCTTCCTTGGAAGGGTTCTTCCCCTTCTCTTCCTGAATTCCTTTTTATTCACCATTAAGGGCATCTAACCTTAAATCTACTTCCTGACATCCTTGGATTCCATCCTTCATATTTCCCTTTCTTTGGAGATTCAGTGGGTACGTCCTTTGGATTTTATCCTACTTGTATCTCATCACATGTTTATTTCTGTAGAGAATGGAACTTTAATTTATTATAATGATAATGAATTGCTGGGTTTTTGGCTATATTTATCTAGGGGAATTTTGATAAGTACTAGCTATGATACTAGGAACATTTTGTGCTTCCCCCTAGGTGAGGTTTGTATACTCTGGTTGGTACCCTCGACGTAGTGGCTATGTCTTGTCCCCCGTCTAGTGCCCTTGGGTTCCCTTGAAGTGGTTGATGGGCACTTCATTGTGTATTACCACGAAGGGCTGGACAGCTCTTTGCAAAGTGTGTGAGCTGTCCGCATTCGAAGCATTCTTAACACATGGCCCTTCATGGTTTTTCCAGCACCTGGGGCAATAGGGGTTTCTCCTTTGTGGAGTTGTACGTGCCCTCCTTTGGGCATGATAACCTTCATTCCTTCTAAAGGACCCCATTCTTATCCCCCATCTTTGCCACCAGGCTCCTTTTGACCTCTATGGTTGTTTTGTCCTCCTTCTTTTCGGCCGGCTTGCTCCATCTGATGGCGTCTTGTCTGTACCAGACGCTCACACTCATGAGTCATGATGATGATGGCAGCCAAATCCGTGTGGCATCCTAGTACTCTCATCTAGTCTCGTATGTCCATGTTGAGACCGTCCACGAACCGTTGGTAGATATTTGTCGGTCCGACTAAGTTTGGAGCAAAAGGTCTTATCTCAATAAATCTAGTCTCATACTCCGAGATGGTGTGGGATCCTTGTCGGAGTTAGGAGAATTATTGTTTCTTCTCGTTGATCAGATGCAAAGCTAAGTATTCCTCTAAATACCTCCCCACGAATTGTTCCCAGGTGGGTGTGGTGGTATGCATGCTCCTAATGTTGTCCCACCACCTTTTCGCACTAGCTTCTTGGAAGAATTCTTCCAGGATCACTATCTCCTTTGGTGGAATCCTAATTATTCCCATAAGTTTCTTAATGCTGACTAGCCAGTCCATAGTGGCTCCAGCATCCTTCTCTTTTGGGAACGACTTACATCCTAATTGATTGATGGTCTTGAGGTATTTGGGGATATCAATTATATGAGGGGTGTTGACAGAAGTTGGATGGGATTGTATTTCCTCGGGCTCGGCTTGAGAATTGGTGTTCACTTTTGGAGAGAAGTTGGGCCTTCTAAACACTCAGGTGAAGTCTTCATATAGTCTTTGATGTTCCAAGCTTAGTATAGGTGGACTCGTTGGGGCTTTTCTAGGAGTTTCTATAGGAAGCGGTGGATGGGCAGTGTGAGAGACTACGACTCTTGTTCTCTTGGTTCCTCTCTTAGGAGCCATTTGAAATTTTAAGATTTGTTCCTATTAGTTACTATGTTTTATAGTCTTGATAATGTATTCGAGTAAACAGGCTCTAATACCACAAAGTTGTCTTGCCTTGACCCGGGTTGGTCAGATCCCCATGAGCAACCCGCCACTACCTTTGGTTCGTAAAGGGTTACACCCGTTTTTAAACCGCGAGAAGTAAGGCGTCCTTCTTACCTGTCTTTCCTATAATAGCATTATACAGAACTAAATATCTTAAAACTGACATACCTATCTTACAAGGAGGTCTTTAAGTTTTAGTTTCCCTTGGGAGGAGGAGCATTCTACAACTCAGTGAGCATGTAAACCCCGTCCTTTGATAATAAGAAAATAGGGGAAAGAACCGGTCATTTCCATAGAGAAAACTGAGTCGGTTTACAAACCAGAACCGATAGAGAAAGGGAAAACCAGGAAATTTATGGATCCTAAGTGACCTAAAAAGTCACAAAAGTCACAAAGTCATGAAAAAGGACACTAGGATAAATTGGAGATGAAAACCAAACATGTTTAGGTGAACTAGATCCAAACCGGATTGAATCGGTTTGGACCGATTTGAACCACTATTGAACCGGATGCTAAATTCATTTTTCTAGGTGGCTTAAAAAATTCAAATTGGAGAATTGAGGCCATAATTGGATAGAGAATGAATTTAGATAAATTTAAAAATTTTTAATTTTCAAAAATTCTATCAAATCAGGCCTAAACTGGCCAGTTTAAGCTTTGAACCCAGTTCGGACCGGTCCGGTCTAGTTCGGAATAGTGTCATCTTCTTCCTTCATATGAATGCACTGTTCACTCGCCGAAAAATCGAGCAGCGCCGGTGAAGATGAAAATTCTCTGGCTATGGAGTTTCAAGCAATGAATAACTGCCAATAAAGCGCCAATCGGACGACCAAGAATTCTTTGAGGTTCCTATATAAAGAGCCCATCATCATTCATCATCCTCACACTTGATAACTCCACTATCTCCCTACTGCTCCATTTTCCAGTGAAGCTCGAATCAATGCTCTGACTTGGGCATTTTTTTGGGCCAAAGAAGGCATGTTGGGTTCTTTGGATTTGGGGAAAAGTAAGCTACACGCTTATAATCTCCGTTTGCTACGAGGGTCACCGGGGAAACACTGGTGTGATAGAATATTGGAGCAGCGTCGGCGGTCTGAAGCTGCCCAGTTCAGGCTAAGCTAAAAATGGCCAATTCAAACCCTTTTCAGGTCAAACCAAGCCCTCTCAACACCTCCACAACCCTCCTACAACTAAATTAGAGCGGAAAGGTAAGCCAATTTGGCTCCCTCTGTAAATTTCGATCGGTTCTAGAGAGAGAACCGGTAGATTTTCACTGACTAAATTTTCCCTTAATTTGGCATCAATTGATGCAATTCTTGATCCTAATAGGAACCTTAAAATGAGAGCTACCCAGATCAAAAGCTCAGACCGCCGCACTTCTACCGTTAAGCTTTTGAAACTTTCTCTCTCTACGTTCAATTTTCTGGCGAAGCTCCATTTGAACTCATTCCAACATCAAATTGTGTGATTCAAAGTGCAATTGACTCGTATGAAGGAGTATGAACTCCAATATAACTTTAATTTCAACAATTAAACTCATTTGATCGGTCAATTTGATGAAATCAAATTCGGTTAAGTTACAAGGTTGAAATTGTGGGAAATTTTGGGTATTTCAAAAATTCGAGAGACTAAAGTGCAATTTCATAAAATTGAGGGCCAATTATGCATGATAAAGATATTTGAGGACCAATTAGGCAATTTTTGGAATTTTTGGCGCAAAACTTAACATTTTTGTAAAGTAGGGGCAAAATGGTAAGTTTGGAAAAATTGGGGACCAAATTGGAAATTTGGGAAACTTGAACCCCTTTTGTGATTTTGAATAAATTGAGATCCTAAGTGAATTCTAGAGTTTCGGGACTCGATTTGGGGGAAAATCAGCATTAGGGACCTAATTGCAAATAAATGAAAAGTGTGGTTATTTCATTCACTCGTGATGAATGAAGGCTATTAGGCCAAAGGATAATGAACAATGATGTTCATATCGTGTAGGAACTTGACGTATTGAGAATGCCAACTAAGATAAGTTCACGTGAAAACAACAAGCTCGTTAAGAGGAAATTCATTGCACTATCGGGTGAGTGAGTTTTTTATATCATACCCAATTGGGATGATAAGCACCTCGAAAATGAAAACCTACTACTAAATGGTATTTTAAACATCACACCTGAGAGGAGTCATGTCACGCCCTGACCCAATCTGGTCGGATCCTCATGATCAACCCGCCACTCTCTTGGTTTACTAAAGGGTTCCCCCTTAATATAAACCATAAAGAGTAAAGTGTCCTTTAAACCTGCAACTTTCCTAGAATAACATAAATCAAAACTGCATAAAATTTTAAATTTATCATACCTGTCTCACATGCGTCTTAGTTGATGGTCTTTAAGGGTAGGCTTTCTGAAATTTCCTGAAAGGGATTTAAGGGAGGGGATGAGTACGACTACTCAGTGAATGAGTTTTCAAAAATTAACTTTTAGGAAAAAGATTTGTATTGGAGTGTGCCAAACTCCTTATTTTTTATAAAAAATCCTTTCATTTCAAATCTATGTTTTTATCATCATTTCTTATTAATCACGGCGTGTTTTCACCCAACACACACATCCTTCATCTTGAAGGTCAATCAGACAATCGCAGGCCAGCCCGTCCACCAAAACCCACTTGTGGCATTGAAGTGACTTTATCGGCCACCTAGATAGAAGTACATCAACTTCTATCCTAAGAATGAGTGAATGCACGTGACATCCGACCCTCAATACCGAAATCAATTCTCCGTGTCTGTATGAGGACAGAGACCTCATCCTGACCCCACCCTGGTCTGGTGCGCTCGAAGCTACATCGAGCTTCGCAAGGTCACCTGGTCTGACGAACTGCCCTTATATCCACCAGGTCGTCTAGGGAACTAGGACATATAACTACCCCTCTAAGGCATCTTGAAAATCTCATACACATAGTGCATGCACAATCAGTATTTTCACATCTTAAGATATAATATGTGGTGCCACTGGTCCAACAACCCCGACCCTCAACTCAACCTGCAGCTGTTTGTCTTGACTGTTCCATCAACCTGTAATGTCAGACTACCGCTAGTTGACTAAGTATGTTAGTCTTGTCTTGGTACCATGGCCAAACAATTCATTTATTTAAAGTTTTATGGCATATAACTCATGTTTTGTTTACGAGCTCCTGCTCGTGCCAACTGGCCTTGGGCCCACTGTATGAGATTTTCAAAATCAGGCATATTAGCCTCCAAGTTCCAAAATCGAGGCCTACGGCCTAACAAAGCTATCCGAGCTCCCGTCAACAAGGTCTCCCAAATCGTTTAAGCAATGGAAAATAGTCAGGGGAAAGCACTTCCGACAAAATAAATTTTCAACTATCCATCATACCAACCGAGTATGAGGATATCAACCGATGAATGGGTTTTCCACTTCCTTCGAGAAAGTTTTATCATACCAACCGGGTATTATCTACTTACAATTTGTAAGTAGCTTTTTCGCGTCATTTTCACATCAATCCTTTAAGTTGTGATGTTTAAAATACCACTAAGTAGTGGGATTTAATTTCGATGTACTTATCATCCCCAACCTGGTATGATATAAAATTTCCACTCACTCATTAATGTGTGAATTCCACTCGACCGATTCTTTGTATTCACGCGAGCTTGTCCTTGTTGGTGATCCTGATACATTGTATCCCTACATGATATGAACATCCTTGTTCATTATCACTTGGCCTGATAGCCTTCATTCATTACAAATGAATGAGAAAACCAAACTTTCTATTTATTTGCAATTAGGTCCCTAAAGTTATTTTTCTTTAACTTTAAGTCCATAATGCCGGTTTTTCCTCAAATTGAGTCCTAAAACTTTTAAAATTTATCTGAGGACCTCAATTTATTCAAATTGATAAAAAGGGGTTTAATTTCCAAAATTTCCAAATTGGTCCCCAAAATTTTCTAAAATTACCATTTTACCCTTCCTTTACCAAAATGGTAAGTGTCACCCCAAAAATTCAAAAATTCCTCAATTGTCCCTTTAACATTCTTATCATCCCCAATTGCCCTCAATTTTATAAAATTGCATCTTAGTCCTTCAAATTTTTGGAAATCCCCAATTTCAACTTCCTAACACAGTCGAATTTTATTTCATCAAATTGACCAATTAAACACTTCTAATTGTTGAAATTTAAGTTAAAATTGAGTTCCTACATCTTCATATGATTTAATAGCACTTTGAATCGCAAGTTTTGACGTCGGAACGAGCTTAAACAGAGCTTTACTGGAGATACTTTTGATTCACGGTCTTATTCCGTGCATTTCACACTATACTCTATTGTCCACTCTTTATGATTCATATGCACGTGTGGACTATGACCCATCTTAACAATTGTGGTTATTCTTCCTTAGCTGCATCTTATTTGGAGGACTTGCTTTCTAAAAGTTTTTCGAACTTCTTTTCTTTATTACCTTAGTATGGGTAGTCCATCACCTTGAGAGATTTCTTGTTAAGTATTCTTTGCCAAATGGTCACTCTAGGAGTCCTCTTATATTCCATGATTTCCTCATTCACTTTACTTAAGTGGGATGCAATTCTCCCTAATTTTAATGGTGAAGGGGTTTGTTTGTTTACTATTCTTGGGACCACCTTCCTAGCAAGATCACTTCATCAAAAGATAGGGTTTTAGGAATTTCGAGTACTTTATTAATCGAGGAGTACAGTATGTTGGGGGTTTTAGACCTATTACAGAAAGTGGTCACAAGAGAAATAGGGAGGTATGGGATTCTAGATAAGCATCCTCCTAGGTAAGGTTATATGCCCTTTGCTGGCATTTATAGCTTCGCGCTTAGCTTTCTTTGTACTTAGAGTTGTGCCCTCAATAGGTCCTAGCACCATTCTCCGGGATACTTCCCCATTTGATCTTTTGAGATTCCTACCATGCCTTAGGCATTTGAGAAGCTACTAGGGATGTCTTCTTATGAGGATAGGGGTATTGAGTAGAGTCATTCCTAGTTTTCTTGGTTCCTCTCCTAGGAGCCATCTAAAAATTTTAAGATCAATCCTATTAGTTACTATATTTTCTAGTCTTGATTATGTTTTCAAGGAAGTAGGCTCTAATACCACTCAAGTTATCACGCCCCGACCTGATTTGGTTGGATCCCCGTCATCAACCCGCCACTCTCCTGGTTTACTAAAGGGTTCAACCTTTTTATAAACCGTAAAGAGTAAGGCGTCCTTTAAACTTGCACCTTTCCAAAAATAACATAAATCAAAACTGCATAAAATTTTAAATTTATCATACCTGTCTCACAGGCATCTTAGTTGATGGTTTTTAAGGATAGGCTTTCCAAAATTTCCTGAAAGGGATTTAAGGGAGGGGGTGAGTATGACTACTAAGTGAATGGGTTTTCGAAAATTAACATTTACGAAAAAGATTTGTATTGGAGTGTGCCATACTCCTTATTTTTTTCAAAAATCCTTTCATTTCAAATCTCTATTTTTATCATCATTTCTTATTAATCACGGTGTGTTTTCACCCAACACACACATCCTTCATCATGAAGGTCAATCACACAATTGCAGGCTAACTCGTCCACTGAACCCACTTGTGGCATCGGAGCAACTTTATCGACCACCTAGATAGAAGCATCGGAGCTATCTGAGCTCCCGTGAGTAAGGTCTTCCAAATTGTTTAAGTAGTGGCACACAATCAGGGGAGAGCACTTCCAACAAAATAAATTTTCAACTATTCATCATACCAACCGAGTTTTAGGATATCTTCACTCATAACCGATGAACAGGTTTTCCACTTTCTCTAAAGAAGTCTCATCATACCAATCGGGTATGATCTACTTACAATCCGTAAGTAGTTTTTCCACATTATTTTCATATCACTCCTCTAAGTTGTGATATTTAAAATACAACTAAGTAGTGGGTTTTCATTTTGAGGTACTTATCATCCCCAACAGTTATGATATAAAATTCTCACTCACCCGTTAATGCAGTGAATTCCACTAGACTGGTTCTTTATATTCACGCGAGCTTGTCCTTGCTGGCAATCCTTGTTCATTATCATGGTACTTTGTATTCCTATTCTATATGAACATCCTTGTTCATTATCACTCAGCCTAATAGCCTTCATTCATTCCAAATGAATGAGAAAACCAAACTTTCTATTTAGTTAAAATTAGGTCCCTAAAGTTATTTTCTTTAACTTTAAGTCCCTAATATCAGTTTTTTCTCAAATTGTATCCTGAAACTTTTAAAATTTATCTTAGAACCTCAATTTATTCAAATTCACAAAAAAGGGTTTAATTTCCCAAATTTCTAATTTATTCCGCCAAATTTTCTAAAATTACCATTTTGCCCTTCATTTACAAAAATGGTAAGTTTCACCCCAATAATTCTAAAATTCCTCAATTGGCCCTCTAACTGTCTTATCATGCCCAATTAACACTCAATTTTATAAAATTGCATCTTAGTCATTCGAATTTTTGAAAATCCTCAATTTTCCCCAATTTTTCCCCCAATTTCAACTTTCTAACACAGTCGAATTTGATTTCATCAAATTGACGGATTAAACACTTATAATTGTTGAAATAGAAGTTAAAATTGAGTTCCTACATCTTTATACAATTCAATAGCAATTTGAATTGCAAGTTTTGACGTCTGAACGAGCTCAAAAGGAGCTTCACCGGAAAATAGACTACAGAGAGAGAAGGCTTCAATTACTCACCGAGCTTTCAATCTGGACAGATAGCTCTCGTCCTGAGTTTCATCCTAGAATAAAGAATTGCATCAATTGATGCCGAATTTCATCGTCAAAATTCTGTCGATTCTCTCTATAGCACCGGTCGGAAATTGCAGAGGGGAGTCCAATTGGCTTACCTTTCAGTCCTAATTTGGTCATGTGAGGGCTGAGGAAATGTTGGGAGGGCTTGGTTTGGCCTAAGGAGGGCACAAATTGGCTAGTTTTAGCTTGGCCGAAACAGGGCAGCTTCAGTCCGCCGGAGCTACTTCACTATTCCATCATGTTGGCGCTTCTACGACCCTCGAAGCAAACGGAGACTACAGGCATGTAGCTGACTTCTCCCCAGTTCTAAAGAACCCGACCTCACCTTGTTTGGCTTGGAAAAGTTCCCAAGTCAAAGCTCTGGTTCAAGCTTCACTAGAAAATGGAGTAGTTGAGAGAGAATGGAGTTTTCAGGTGTGGAGAGAATGAATGAGGAGGGGCTCTTTATATGAGGAGTTCAGGGACTCGTCGACCGTCCATTTGGCACCTTTATGATAGACATTGACGGCCTGAAACATACTAAATGGAAACATTTATTCTTCGTCGGTGCTACTTCAATTTTCCAGCAAGTGAACAGTGTTGTCATCTAAAGGAAGAAGACGACACTGTTCCGAAACGGGTTCAAAGATTAAACCGGCCGGTTCACCCCCCATTCGACCGAGTTTTTCAAATCTAAAATTTTCTAAATTCATTTTCTATCCAATGGTGGCCTCAAATATCAAATTTGAATTTTTTTAAGCCACCTAGAAAAATAAATTTAGAATTGGGTTCAATAGTGGTTCAAACTTGTCCAAACTGGTTCAATCTGGTTCGCCTGAAGTGGTTTGGTTTTCATCTCCAATTCATTCTCAAGTCCATTTTCATGACTTACTCTTTGGGTCACTCGGGATCCACAAATTTCCCGGTTTACCCTTTCTCTATAATTTCCAGTTCATGAACCGACTCAGTTAATAAACCGATTCAATCTAGTTGGATCTGGTTCTTCTAAATCGGTCTGGTTTTTCTCTTCCAATTTGTGCTAAGGTTATTTTCCAAAGTTTAATGAACCATTTGGATCATCCGAGAGTTGTAAATTTCCAAATTGCTCGTTTCCTCATAATCGGGTTTGTGAACCGGTTCAGTTTTCTCACTCAATTCAACCGATTATTTTCCCAGTTTTCCTTGACTAAAAAGGGTGGGGTTTACAAGTGATGTAGAAATTATATGGAAAAACTACTTACCAGTTTAAGTATATCATACCCGGTTGGTTTGATGAAACTTCATGGGAGGAAGTAGAAAATCCCCTTATCAGTTATAAGCGGAGATGTCCTCATGCCCGGTTGGTGTGATCGATGGCTAAAAGTTTATTTTTGTCGGAAGTGCTCTCCCCTGACTATAGGCCACTGCTTAAACTTTTTGGGAGGCCTTTTTAATGGCAGCTTGAATAGCTCAAATAGGCCGGAGGCCTCGATTTTGGAACTTTGGGGCGAATATGCTTGATTTTGAAAATCTCGTACAGTGGGCCCAAGGCCAGTTTGCACGAGCAGGAGCTTGTAAACAAATATGATTTAAGCCATGAAAACTTTAAATGAATGATTTGTTTGGCCAGGTACCAAGACAGAACCGACATACTCGATAAACTGGCAATAGTGTGATATGACAGGTCGACGGACCAGTCACGACAAACAGCTGCAGGTCGAGTTGAGGGTCGGGGCCATTAGATTAGTGGCACCACATACGGACACGAAGTTTTGTTACAGGGTTGAGGGTTGGATGTCGAGTACATCCACTCATTTTTAGGGTAGAAGTGGACGTGCTTCTATCTAGGTGGCTGGTAAAGTCGCTCTGATGTCGTTCGGCTGTTAGACAAACAAGCCAAGAGGGTAGTGATGTGTCTTAAGGCTACTGGACGACATGGTGGAGATAAGGGTAGTTAGTCTTGCCAGCAGCCTTGGAAGCTCGACGTAGCTTTATGCGCATGAGATAGGGGTGGGGTCGGGATGAGGTCTCTATCCTCATACAGACACAGAGTTTTGTTACGGGGTTAAGGGTCGAATGTCACATACATTCACTCATTTTCAGGGTAGAAGTGGGCGTGCTTCTATCTAGGTGGCTGGTAAAGTAGCTCTGAAGCCACAAGTGGGTATAGTGGACGTACTGGCCTGCGAATGTGTGTTCCCTTCATGATGAATGGCATGTGTTGGCTAATAAACACACCGGTTATCATTGAGGATTGAGTAATAGCTATAAAAATGATATTTTAAGGATGAATTGTTTAAAAAAAGAAATCAAGTAATATGGCACACTTCAATTCAAACATTTTTCCTAAAAGTCAAACTTTGTAAACCCATTTACTAAGGTGTTGAACTCACCCCCTCCCTTATATCCCTTCACAGGTAACCAAGGGAAACATACCCAAGACCTCATGTTAGTTACACCTACAAGACATGTATTTAAAGTTAAAATTTTATGAGTTTTTATTTATGTTATTCCAGGAAAGGTACATCTTTAAAGGATACCTTACTCCTACCGAGTAAAAGAAGGGGAAACCCTTAATAAACCGGGAGAGTGGCGGGCTGCTCACAGGGATCCGACCAAACTCGGTCAAGGCGTAAAAGCTTGAGTGGTATTAGAGCCTGTTTCCTAAAATACATAATCAAGACTAGAAAACATAGTAACTAATAAGATTGATTTTAAACTTTACAAAATGGCTCTCAAGAAAGGAACCAAGAGAACTAGGGTTGCAGTCTCCAATGCTGCCCAACCACCCCTACCTATGGAAACTCCCAAAGGAGCCTAGACAACCCCTCCTGGACTAAGCCCGGAACACCAAAGGTTGTACGAAGAGTTCACCGGTGTATTTGGGCAACCTAACCTCATCCCTAAGGCAGGCACCAACTCTCGGGTTGAACCAGAGTAAGTGTAATCCCATCCTCCCCCTATTAACCATCCTCCTCTAGTAGACATTCCCAGAAACCTCAAGACTCTCTGTCAACTGGGGTGTAAGCCCTTCCTCGAAGAGAAAGGTGCTGGTGCTACCATGGATTGGCTAGCAAATACTAAGAAGCTGATGGGAATTGTCAAGATACCACTAGAGGACATGGTGATCCTAACAGAATTCTTCGTGGAGGGAAGTGCCAAACGGTGGTGGGACAATGTCCGAAACCTACATACCAACACCCCCACTTAGGAACAGTTTGAGGAGAGGTACTCGAAGGAGTACCTGGTGCCTCATTTGATAAATGAGAAGAAGCAAGAGTTCATCCAGCTTCGCCAAGGGCTTAACGCCATATCGGAGTACGAAACGAAATTCAATGAGTTAAGACCCTTTGCTCCTAACTTAGCTGGACTGGCAGACATATGCTAGCGGTTCATGGACGGTCTCAATATGGATATTCGAGACCGTATGGGAGTACTAGCATGCCTCACAGACCTGGCAGCGGTAATCGGTATGGCTCATGAGTGTGAGCAACTGGTGTAGACCCGACGCCATCGGATGGAGCAGATGACCTAGAAGAAGGATAAGGGTCAAAACTATCAGAGAGGATGGAAGGAACACAATGGTCCAAAATGGGGCAATAGAATGGCATTTCAAAGGAGAAAGGACATGTCACCACCTCCCCAAAGAGTAATCGTCACCTTGCATCAAGGAAACCCTCGCTATTGAAGGTGTAAAAGGAGCCATGAGGGAGCATGCTTGACCTACTTTGCATGCGGACAAGTGGGGCACTTTGTAAAGGAATGCCCAACTCTCAGGGAGAACAAGCAGAGGAATACCCTTGGACCACCTCAAGGGAAGCCCAGGCTAGATGCCACCACACGAGTATTAGCTAGGGTATACAACCTCCCTGAGGAAGAGGCTAGAAGAGACCCTAGCACTGTAGTAGGTACATCCCAAAACCCTCCCAACTAGTTCAAGAGACTCTTGTAAATTGAAATTTTTATTCAATAAAAAAAAGTCTCTCCTCTAAAATACACGTTTCTTCAAGTCAGGGTATATACAATTATGGGGGCAACAAGTCTATGCCCTCTTCGACTCAGGAGCTAAGAGATCCTTCATCAAGGAAGACTTGATTTCAAGTGTGCCCCTAGAACTTACTCCACTAGAATAGAGCCTCAACATCCTCACACCCTTAGGAGAAGGGTTAAATAGGAATAAGCAGTTAAAAGGATGTGAGATAAAGATTGGAGGAATAGAACTTAAAGTGGATTTGATTCCATTACCCTTGAAGGAAGTAGAAGTAATCCTTGGGATGGATTGGTTAAGTAACCATTAGGCTAGGATGGACTATGGAAAGAAGACAGTGACCTTCCATACTGCCGAGACGAATGGATTAAAGTTCAAAGGAGATTGAAGGAAAAGTGAAGTACAGATGGTGTCCCATTTGAAAGCCCAAAAGATGATACGGAAATGTTGTACGGCTTTCCTAGCCATGGTCATCAACGAAGAGTCTGAAGAGAAGAAAATGAAGATATTCTGATAGTTAAGCACTATCCAAAAGTATTTCCATAAGAACTACTCGGACTACCTCCAAGTCGGCAAGTGGAATTTACCATAGAAATAATCCCAAGAACAAACCCCATATCCCAAGCCCCATATCGTACGGCTCCGCTGGAACTGAAGGAATTAAAGGAACAATTGGATGAATTATTGGAGAAGGATTTCATACATCCTAGCTAGTCTCTATGGGGTGCACCCATCCTATTCGTAAAGAAAAATGATGGAAGCATGAGACTGTGCATAGATTATAGGAAGTTGAACCATGTAACCATCAAGAACAGATACCCACTTCCACAGATTGATGACCTATTCGATCAATTATAAGGAGCAGCTTACTTCTCCAAAATAGACCTTCGGTTAGGCTATCACCAACTCAGGATCTGAGAGGAGGATATTCCCAAGACGGCATTCTGATCTCGATATGGACATTATGAGTTTAGAGTAATACCATTCGGATTAATAAATGCCCCTACAGCCTTCATGGGTTTAATGAACCGTGTGTTCCATCCTCACTTGGACAGGTTCATGATAGTATTCATAGATGATATTCTCATATACTCATGAACCAGGTTGGAGCATGAAGAACATTTGGTAATCACCATGGAGATATTAAAGGAAAATAACTTATATGCAAAATTCTCCAAGTGTGAGTTCTAGCTGTAAGAGGTAGCACTCTTAGGGCATATAGTGTCCAAGGATGAGGTCAAAGTAGATCTAGCCAAGGTGGAAGCCATCTCAGATTGGAAGGCTCCAAGGAATCCTACAGAGATACGAAGTTTCTTAGGTCTGGAAGGATACTATAGATGATTCGTGCAAGACTTTTCTAAGATAGCAGCTCTAACTCGGCTCACCAGATAAGGAGTTAAGTATATAAGTGGGATGAAAGCTGTGAGAACTCTTTCCTGGAGTTAAAGACTCGATTGACAACCGCACTGGTACTCTCCCTACCTGACCCTAATGCGGGAGAGTACCCCGTCTATAATGATACATCTAGACAAGGACTGAGATGTGTATTGGTGCAACAAGGGAAGGTTATCGCCTATGCCTCGCGACAACTTAAGGCACATGAAAGAAACTACCCAACTCATGATCTAGAATTAGCTGCAATAGTGTTTTCCTTAAAGATTTGGCAACATTACCTTTACGGGGTTAAGTGTAGGATATACACATATCACAAGAGTCTTAAGTACATCCTAACTCAAAAAGAGTTAAATCTCCACCAGAGGAGATGGCTAGAATTGGTAAAGGACTACGACCTTGTTATAGAATATCACCCCCAGAAAGGCAAATGTGGTAGCAGATGCCTTAAGTCGCAAATACCAAACTCAGGCGATGCAAGTAAAGACGAGTTACATACCCTTGTTGCAACAATTGTGAAGAATGGAGATAGACTTGAAAATGGACAAGCGAGAAAGGTGCCTGGTGGCTAATGTGGTAGTGAGGCCTAGTCTAACTAAGTAGATCCAGGCTCAACAAAAAGTGAATAAGGAGCTTCAACCCTGCCTAGATCTGGTTAATAGAGAAACAAAACTAGACTATGACCTACAAAGTAATAGAGTGCTGACCTACAAGGGTAGGGTATGTGTGCCTCAAAGTAAGGAGTTGAAGAGGTTAATTTTGGAAGAGACACATGATTCAGTGTATGCAATGCATACGTGTAGTACCAAGATGTACTGTACCATCAAACAAGGATATTGGTGGAAAGGCATCAAGAGGGACATTACGGAATATGTAGCTCGATGCTTGTCCTATCAACAGATAAAAGTGGAGCATCAAAAACCGTCAGGACTATTGCAACCCTTACCAATTCCGGAATGGAAATGGGAGCACATCACCATGGACATTGTCACAAGACTACTTGTGATAAGAAAGGCTTGAGATGCAATTTGGGTCATCGTGGATAGGTTGACCAAATTAGCTCATTTTCTTCCTATAAGAGTGACGGATACAATGGAACAACTGGCAGTCTTATACATGAGGGAGATAGTGAGACTACATGACATTCCGGTGAGTATGGTATCAGACAGATATCCAAGATTTACTTCAATGTTCTGGCCAAGCTTATAAAGTGCCATGGGAACCATGCTCCACATGACAACGGCGTTTCATCCTCAGACCGATCGACAGTCTGAGCGAACCATTCAAACCTTGGAAGATATGTTAAGAGCGTGAGTACTCACCATGAACAAAGGCTGGGAAAAATATTTGTGCCTAATGGAATTTGCTTATAATAATAGCTATCAGGCCAGTATCCAGATGGCTCCCTATAAAGCCCTTTATGGACGACCATGCCATACCACTCTATTTTGGGAAGAAGTGGGGGAAAGAAATCTAGAAAGGGTAGAACTAATCTAAGATGCCATGGAGAAAATAAAACTAATTGGGAGTCGCCTTAAGACCGCACAGGACGGGCAAAAGAGTTATGCGGATCGTCGAAGGAAAGATCTAGAATTTGAGGTGAAAGATCAAGTATTTCTCAAGGTGTCCCTATGGAGGGCAATACTTAAGTTTCAACAAAGAGGAAAGTTGAAAATGAGGTATATTAACCCATATCCCATCATTCAAAGGATAGGACCGATGGCCTATAAATTGGAACTATCTCTAGATCTACAAAGAATACACGATATATTTCATATCTCTGTGCTTTGGAAGTATCAGCCTAATCCTAGCCATGTATTGGACTAACCTCCACTAGAGTAGGAAGAGAACTGACCTACCAAACGGAACCGGTACGAATCATCAATCGGAGGGATAAGAGCTTAAGGAATAAGAGGATTCCAATGGTCAAGGCTCTATGACAGAATGGACCTGTGTAGGAAGAGACATGGGAAACTGAAAGTGTGATGAGGGATAGTTACCCTCAATTATTTTGACATGTAATTGTTTTGATGACAAAATCCCTAAAAGGAGGGGAGAGTTGTAAACCCCGTCCTTTAATAATAAGAAAATCGAGGAAAGAACCGGTCATTTCCAAAGAGAAAACCAAGTCGATTTACAAACCAGAACCGATAGAGAAAGGGCAAACCGGGAAATTTATGGATCTCGAGTGACCTAAAGAGTCACAAAAGTCATGAAAAAGGACTTTAGGATTAATTGGAGATGAAAACCAAACCGGTTTAGCTGAACTCGATCCAAACCGGATTGAACCAATTTGAACCACTATTGAACCGGATGCTAAATTCATTTTTCTAGGTGGCTTAGAAAATTCAAATTCAAGAATGGAGGCCACCATCGGATAGAGAATGAATTTAGATGAATTTATAAATTTTTAATTTTAAAAAATTTAGTCGAATCAGGCCTAAACTAGCTCGTTTAATCTTTGTACTCGATTCAAACCTGTCTGATCCGATTCGGAATAGTGCCATCTTCTTTCTACAGATGACAACATTGTTCACACGCCGAAAAATCGAACAGTGCTGACAAAGATTAAAAGTCTCTGGCAAGGAGTTTTAGGCAATGAATGACCGCCATTAAGGCGCCAATCGGATAGCCAAGAAGTCCTTGACCTTCCTATATAAAGAGCACCCTCCTCATTCATCCTCCTCACACTTAAAAACTCCACTCTCTCCCTACTACTCCATTTTCTGATGAAGCTCAAACCAGAGCTTCAACTTGGGCATTTTTCTGCATCAAAGAAGGCGTGGCCGGGTTCTTTGGATTCGGAGAGAAATCAGCTACACGCCTGTAGTCTCCATTTGCTCCAAGGGTTGTCGGAGAAACGTCAGCATGATAAAACAGTGAAGCAACTCTGGCATACCGAAGCTGCCATGTTTTGGCTGAGCTAAAAATAGCCAATTTGAGCCATTCTCAAGCCAATCCAAGCACTCCCAACACCTCCACAGCTAAATTAGAGCGGAAAGGTAAGCCAATTTTGCTCACCTTTGTAAATTCTAATTAGTGCTAGCAAGAGAACCGACAGATTTTCACTTACTAAATTCTCCCTCAATTCGGCATCAATTGATGCAATTCTTAATCCTAGAAGTAACTTTAGGACGAGAGCTATCTGCACAGATTGAAAGCTCGGACTGTCGCACCTTCGCCGCTAAGCTTTCTCTCTCTACATTCAATTTTCCAGCGAAACTCCATTTGAGCTCATTCCAACATCAAATCATGTGATTCAAAGTGCAATTAAATTGTATGAAGGTGTAGGAACTCCAATCTAACTTCAATTTCAACAATTAAACTCATTTGATAGGTCAATTTGATAAAATCAAATTCGACTGAGTTAGTAGTTGAAATTGGAGGAAATTTGGGGATTTCAAAATTTTGAGGGACTAGAGTGCAATTTCGTAAAATTGAGGGCCAATTGGGCATGATAAAGATCTTTGAGGACCAATTGGGCAATTTTTGGAATTTTTGGGGCAAAACTTACCATTTTTGTAAAGTATGGGGCAAAATGGTAATTTTGGAAAAATTGGGGACCAAATTGGAAATTTGGGAAACTTGAACCCCTTTATGTGATTTTGAATAAATTGAGGTCCTAAGGTGAATCCTAGAGTTTCGGGACTCAATTTGGGGGAAAATCGACATTAGGGACCTAAAGTTAAAGAAAAATAACTTTAGGGACCTAATTGCAAATAAATGAAAAGTTTGATTATTTCATTCACTCGTGATGAATGAAGGCTATTAGGCCAAAGGATAATGAACAAGGATGTTCATATAGTGCAGGAACATGAATTACCGGGAATGCCAACTAAGACAAGTTCACGTGAAGGCAACAAGGCGATTAAGAGTAAATTCAATGCACTATCGGATGAGTGGGGTTTTTATATCATACCCGGTTGGGATGACAAGCACCTCAGAAATGAAAACCCACTACTAAGTGGTATTTTAACCATCACACCTAAGAGGAGTGATGTGAAAATTATGCAAAAAAAAATATTTACCGGTTGTAAGTAGATCATACCCGATTGGTATGATGAAACTTACTAGAAGGAAGTAAAAAACTCGCTTATCGGTTATAAGCGGAGATGTCCTCATACCCGGTTGGTGTGATAGACGGCTAAAAGTTTATTTTTGTCAAAAGTGCTCTCCCCTTACTGTTTGCCACTACTTAAACTTTTTGGGAGATATTCTTAACATGAGCTATAATAGCTCAGATGGGCCGGAGGCCTCGGTTTTGGAACTTGGGGCCTAATATGCCTGATTTTGAAAATCTTGTACAATGGGCCCAAGGCTTGTTGGCATGAGCAAGAGCTCGTAAACAAACATGATTTAAGTCATGAAAACTTTAAATGAATGATTTGTTTGGCCATGGTACCAAGAAAGGACCGACATACTCGATGGACTAGCGGTAGTGCGACATGATAGGTTGACGGACCAGTCAAGACAAACAACTGTAGGTCCAGTTGAGAGTCGGGGCGGTTGGACTAGTGGCACCATAAATTAAATGACTTATGTTAGAAAACTATTGTTTTATACATGCACTGAGTTACGGGACCTTCAAGATGCCCAAGAGGGGTAGTGATGTGTCCTAGGGCTACTGGATGACATGGTGGAGATAAGGGGCAGTTAGTTGTGCCAACAGTCTTGGAAGCTCAACGTAGCTTCATGCACATGAGACCGGGGTGGGGTCGGGATGAGGTCTCTGTCCTCATATGGACATGGAGTTTTGTTACGGGGTTAAGGGTCAGATGTTGCGTACATCCACTCATTTTCAAGGTAGAAGTGGATGTGTTTTTATCTAGGTGGCTGGTAAAGTCGCTCCGACGCCACAAGTGGGTACAGTGGACGTGTTGGCTTGCAAATGTATGTTCCCTTCATGATCAACGGCGTGTGTTGGCTAATAAACACATTGATTATGATTGAGGATTGAGTAATGGCTATGAAGACGTGGTTTTAAGGATGAATTGTTTAAAAAAAAAAGAAATCAAGTAGTCTAGCACACTCTGATTCAAACATTTTTCCTAAAAGTCAAACTTTGAAAACTCATTCACTGAGTTGTTGAACTCACCCCCTCCCTTATATCCCTTTATAGGTAACCAAGGGAAACCTACCCAAGATCTCCTGTTAGTTACATCTGCAAGACATGTATGTAAAGTTAAAATTTTATGCAGTTTTGATTTGTGTTATTCTTGGAAAGGTACATGTTTAAAGGACGCCTTACTCCTACCGGGTAAAAAAAGGGAAAACCATTAATAAACCAGGAGAATGGCAGGTTGCTCACGGGGATCCGACCAAACTAGGTCGGGACGTGACAGAGTGGGTGTTGAGAATGAGTTTTAAAAATAGTCACACCAATGTTATCATTTCTTTAAAATAAAGTTTTCCTCAAAGTTTGGTTTTACCCTTCTAAGAGCGACATTTTCTTTTAAAAGGGGTTTTTCTCAATTTTCAATCTATTTTTTCAAAACCTTTTTCCAAGATTTATCGATTATTTTTCAAGGATTCTCAAATCTTATTCAATGTTTTCAAAACCTTTTTCTCATTTCCATATTAGGTGTGTTTCACAAACAACATATGCCCGTCATCAGGAAGGGTACATACATTCGCGAGATGCAGTTATGCCAACTGCACCCACTTGTGGATCGGAGCATATTTACCATCAATCCTAATAGAAGTCTCTGACTACTACCTAGAGTCTAAGTGAACGTCTCAGACGTTCAACCCTCAGACCCAAAATACTTCATGTCCATTTGAGGATAGAGATCTCATCCTAACCCCACCTCGGTCTCATGCACAAGAAGCTACGCTGAGCTTTGTGATATCATCCAGTATCCCTTAGGACACATCACTACCCCTCTTGAGCGTCTTGATGGTTTTGTACCTTAAGTGCATGCACAAACAATAGTTTATCCACATAGCCATTTATCTTTGGTGCCACTAGTTCAACGGCCCTGACCCTCAACCCGACCTGCAGCTATTTGTCTAAGCCGGTTCGTCGACCTGGCCCTAATGTACTACCACCAGTCCATCGAGTATTATCAGTCCTGTCTTGGTACCATGGCAAAATCTCACATTCATTTCATTAGAAATTTTCATGTCTTTCATATCTCATGTTTGTTTACAAGCTCTTACTCGTGGCAACTGGCATTGGGCCCACTGTACGTGATTTTTCAAAACCGGTTATTTAGCCCCACAAGTTCAAAAACCGACGTCTCTAGCTTATCTGAGTTGTTCTAGCTCCTTTCAATAAGGTCTCCCAAAGCAATTAAGCATTGGCACACATTAAGGGGAGAACATTTCTGACAAAAATATAATTTTCACTTCATCACACCAACCGATTGCGATAATACCTTCGCTTACAATCGACAAGCGGGTTTCTCCTTCATTCAAGAAAGTTTATCATACCAACCAGGTATAATTCCATCTACTTACAAATGTTGAGTAGGTTTTAATATTATTTGTCCATCACCCCAACTGGGTATTATGTTAGAATTCCACTTATAAGTATTTTTTATTTCTAAAATGCTCATCATCTCAACCTGTATAATGTGAATAATCTCACTCACCCGATAAACATGATGTGTTTGTACTCGGTCGGTTTTCCATTTCTATGCGAGCTTAATCTTGCTTGTGTTCCGGTCACACGTGTCCCTACACGATTTGGGCAGCCTTATCACTTACGGTTTGGCATAAAAGAATAGGCTTACAAATTATCGATAATTTACGCTTAGGTCCAAAAAGTTTATTTTTCTTAACTTTATGTACTAAACGACAACTCTTGCCCAATTTGATTCCCAAAATTCTCAAAAATTTCCTTTTAAGTCCTTATAATGTGACTGTAAATACCCTGCAGTATTCTATTCCTATTTATGTCACTAGAAGAAATATCTTTTGATGGATTCTAAAGCCTAGATACACTAACGGCTTCTATAAGGTGTTCTTGAGCTGAGTATTCAAGATATCAATTGTACTGTCGCCTAGATAGGAAAAACTGTAATCAGGATGCCGTTTGGCTAACCAGAGAGGGCCTTAACTTTAACCAGGATTCACCCTGCACAGACATAGAGGCAATAGGATCATGAGAAAGAATTCTTGCTAGGGAAAGACATAAACTTACCTCTCATACGGTGATAGCCTCTCTTGTGGTAGCTCCAACTCAAAATATTCAAAAATTAAGTTAGTTTCATATAGATATGTTAATTAGTCGAGTTGGCTTGAGTTTTATCTGATCCCGACCTGAGCCCGCATGGACCTGAGTTTCGGGTCTGTGCAATCCGATCCAGTCCCGACCCAACAGTTGAGTTCATTGAATCCAAACCCACACGGACTCGACCTTCAAGTCCAAGGTCCTGGATATCGGGTCGGATCCATTTTACCCAAGCTTTGGATCAAAAGTTTTGATCCTCTTGGACCCGAAACTCTTTGGGTACTGAACTTAGATCCAGTAGAATCCGAACCCGGAACCCGTACTCCAGTTGAATGCCACATTCGGGTGCCGTATCCGGGCGCATTCGAATTCGAGCCGAGTGTCTATTGGGGTGCCGCAGGATCCGAACCAGAGTCGGTGCAAATTTAGCGACCAATTCGAGAACTCTAAGTACATTCCAGAATCTTAGAGTTTCATATGCAGCAGCTGATGGGACGATGCAACCATCTAGGCTAGGAAAAAGGTCATCAAATATTGAAAGGAAGATGCTGTTAGAACTAATAAACCATCGTTTTTTTACACGGACAGGTATATATCTTGCAGGCTTTGTTTTGGATTATGTATTATATCTATGCCATGAAAAGAACTATGGAGGTATGGCCCATCAACTCTGCCATCTTCACCATCGATGGATACTTCTAAAGGGTCAGCTGGTTCTGAGTAAAACCATGGGAGCTCAGCGGTTCACGCTTATTCTTGTTCGATAGAAGGGCACACCCCTGAGATCCAGTATCAACCGAGTTCAAGCAAGCACCCGTGTGGGTGTTCCAGAACTTGATGCACCGGTCTCCTCTACTACCACCCGATACCAGGAGGTTTCACTGGAAAGAGCACCAAGCAAGGGCCTTGATTGAGGCCGTGTGTTCCTCGAGCCGATGCAGTCACTGGGTCGGCGAGTTTGTATAAGTTATGGACCTATCCCAGATGTTGAGGAGATTGTCGTTGCCTCCGCTGGCCAGCTGCTTGGCCAAAGTAGACCATTTTAGCCCGCACACCTCCTGAGTGTGCCCTCTGTAGGTCTCAACCTTGTGGGATCTTATCCTGACGTGGTTGTTAATGGTATGACCATCCATTCCTCCTGTCGTCGGGATATGATTGTTCCAGGCAAGCGATCCGACTAGCCATATGTGACCTTCTTTAAATGTCCTTAGTTGTAGCAAAGTTATCACTCCTTCAGCAATAGTAAATTGCAGAGTTTAAACAAGTAGCAGTGGTGTAGAGGTTAAACTAACCAGTCTATTAGCAGTAGAATCCCACAGCTGAACTTCAGAGTTATTCAGCCCGACAGCAACATGGCGACCATCGGAAGCCCAGCTAATGTTGGTGACAGGACCACCTTCATCATCCACGGTTACTAGTTCCGAGGTGGATCTGGAGGAAGTATCCCACAAGTAGACTGTGTTGCTGCTTCCCCAATCCATCAGGTTGAGATAGTAGTCATCAACAAGATCTGGAGCATCTAGCGTCCTCTCAGAAGTAATAATAATTAGAAATGTCTGAGAATCTGTACCCACATACCTGTGGGATGTAACTGTGGGACTTGGCGGCCTTGGATGGCTGAGCCCAAGTGAAATCTCGTGGGAATAAGCTCAACGGGTACAGGAGGCTGGTTCTTGAAGGTGAGGATTCGGGTCTAGTTCATGTTGAAGGTCTCAGCCAATTGCTTCCTTTGCTACAACTAAGGACACAGATCTTGAGCCCGTACTCAAATATTTTTTTGGGATTCGTGACCAAAACTTAGACTCGAACTCTATATTAGACCCGAAAATTTTCGGGTCAGGCGCCGAGTTCGAGTCTCGGGTATTTTTAACAAGTTTAGCTTAATAAGACTTCTCACACTCTCTCAGATCAGAAGAACTAAAATCAGTGAAAGAATAAGGAAACTGCTGGATCTTGTTCCAATCATGGATAAGGTAGTCTTACCTTTCCCAGACTAGCTTTTAAACTTTGTGTGATGTACTTGCAGTAAATAGATTCCATGTACTTGCAGTAAACCAACACGGCAGAGATGTTGGATTGGGCAGTGGAGTACATCAAGGACCTTCAAGAACAGGTCAAGGTATGGAGACAAAAAAAGCCTTTGGACCTACGATTCTTAGACGTTTCTTCCTGTGAATGGATTTCCTTTGGATACCATTCCTCTGAGGCTGGCTTCCATAATAGCCAATATATAAACCTTATAAGAAACACTCAAACTAACGCACGCCCCACTTCATGCTGATACAAAAATCTCAATGAAATCTCAGATTATCTCCTCTCTCTCCCTGTACTCTCTTATTATCTTCTGCCTTTTCTTTTTGCATGGAAATGAGTAAAAGGAACGCAGAAATCTCAGATTATCTCCTCTCTCTCCCTGTACTCTTTTATTATCTTCTGCCTTTTCTTTTTGCATGGAAATGAGTAAAAGGAAGGCAGAAATACTCTGTCAAAGAACTTTGATTAAACAGACAGACAAACAGACAGAAATGGATTTAGATTACACCGCCACTACCACCACGCCCCTCTCTCATCCACACCGCTTCACATTCCGATCAGAGAGAGAGATGTATGATTAGGGGGGATCGGTCATCAATAGCTTCTCGTGTAATTCTTGTTGTCACCTATGGTGCCTTTAAGGTGAAATTGCATTTATTTTATAATTAGTAACCTTTATACTCAGTATTTGATCTTTCTTTTTTTTTTTCGAACCCATTATGAGTGACGTAATAGTAGGAATATAAGTTTTATGGGTATAAAAAATCTCGCAAATTAATCTATTTATTAGTATAATAGATTGAAAAATAACATTTACTTTCAATCTATTGTAAATTGACAGCACATGTCCTGCTAGGCACCATTGATATAGATACTGTGAATCTTGACCTTTATTTATTGGGGGCATGACACGTGTGAATGTGGATGAAAACATGTCTCTAGATCAAAGTCCAACCTAGGGGAGAAGAAATGTCAGCTGTATGACAATGGAAGGCTGACTCACCCGTCATGTGTGTATCTATCAAAATCTTCTATTATTATAAAGCCTATAAGCTTCCATGGTAGAAAAAAAAAGGTCACTTTCATCAACTTCCTTTAAAAGCTTGTGTTATCGAAATCACAAATTTCAAAGCAAGTGAAACTGTAGAAGTAAGCATTTCAAAATTTGTGAATTTGAATTTGAATTTGAAAAATTTAAGGTAAGATTAAAAGAATATACTAGAATGGTGAATTTTCTGAACAAAAAAGTGGTGAATTTTCTTTTAATAAAACATAAAGGTTAAAACCTACCCAACAAAAGAACATCTTGAGGAATCTGCCGAAGGGAAGGAGAAGAGTTAATAAAAGTCTATTAATTATAAATATAAATTAATTAGTATATTATTTTTAAATTTATTTAAATAATGTTATATTAATTTATATGTATATATTTAAATTTTATATGATAAAATAATATGGGATACTATTTTATATTATTATAATTATATAAAATTATCATTTTAGTAAATGTGGGATTAATTAGAGTTTTATATTTAAAAATAATTTATAATGGACAAAAAGGCACACACTATAAATAACAACAAAACATTACATGCATCAAAGGGTTGCTCTCTCTCTCTCCCTGCACATCTTCAAACTGCTGCTTCCTGATTAAATGGGTGGTCTAACTTTCTATTTATATACCATGCAGTAATCCTAATATGAGAATTGAGGCGTAAGAGTATATTGATCCCGCACATGTTCTGAGTTGCTACGGCATAAATAAATCATCAACAATTGCACAACGATTTTCCGCTGCCTCTAGTTTATGGAATATTCAAAGGGACAACAAACTCTAAGGTTGAAAATACTGCAACTGAGCTGTGATTAATGTAAATGGTCTAGATGTACAACAATTTCACATAGCTTCAAATCAGTTGAACAGAAAAGTGATCATTTAAACCTAAGCTTCTCATCTGTTGAAAGAATAAAAAACACCCAAAAAATTACAACTTTTGCGTAACCCACGAAAGTGAATGATAATTTATAACTATAAAAATAGCAATTAAAACTAAGAACTATCTACAAGTGAAACATATCTACAACAGATATGTCAATTGATATGAATATGTGATTGTGCCTAATATATATATATATATATATATATGACGTGTAGCATCTAATAAAAATATATTTGGCCCATTGGCAGAAGCAAAAGGGGGAAAAGAGAAAAGGTTCAAAATAGATCAAGAACTTAGAGCGAAAATTGACATGTGGGACAGAGTTTGAGGAGATGTACTTTCATAACCTGAAATGGGTCAGGCATAGGAGAGTTTTAAGTCTACTCTCAACCATATTTCTTTGCATATCAATCTCCTCCACTGTCATAATTAAAGCTGACTTACAAGACTCATCATCCCGAAACACTAGAGTCCAACTCCATCAACTAGAGCTCTTACCTTTACCTTTGCTTTCCCTTGTTGGGAAGACTTATTGGGATCTAGAGAGGGCAATCGGATGGACAGATCCAAACATGCAGCTATTTTGGGTGCTTCCCATCAATATTGGACTGAATACCACGAGAACATGAGAATCTGTTATTATTCCACTTCTATAAAAAGAATTTTCAGGTGATCATATGAATAAATGTGGATAAAATCTAATGTAAAGTGTGTTGGTTCCAAGTTTAGAGAAGTAATAATCAAGAAGTTTTCCTCTTTATTTCTCAATTTTAGTGTCCTAAATGAATGTCCACATTTCATATATACATTGCACGTATTTGTGGTTTCTCTTGGAAAGCATGTGCAATTGTTACTAGTCAGTAAATGTCTAATATGTAGTTATCCCATTATTATGGACAATTTTTCCTTTTTTTAGTTGATCAATATTGACATATATAATGCAAACAAAAAATGTTTCTATAGAGATTGTTTAATGAGATAAAATAAATTGAATGTTCAATAAGAGAAGATGCTTACATTTGAACCGGCCAAAAGGACCAACATTGCGCTCAATGCCATGATGTTGCTTCAACGGTAATTCCTCAGCAAGATAAATCCATGTGAAAATATTGTTCTCTTCCCCTTTCAAATGAAATTCTACAAGGCACACCATCACCGGAAAAAGTAACCCAAAAGTAGGGATGCTAATAAAAGGAGATAAACGAGGATAAAGTTTACGAATCTTTACTTCAGTCCCTGCTTGGGACCACACCCATCTAATCCAACAGTTTTCCCACATGAATTTTCACTAACATTGGTACGTGAGTCTATCGGAGTCTCCTCAGATAAAGATCTACCCACTGAAAACACTCCAAGCTGGTGTAGCAGTATAAAGACCTAGCACCAAAAGACACTGTGATATTGAAAAAAAATGATACATTAAAGAAATAAAATATGTACGCAAATTTTTAATAGCAATTCTAATTGACAACTAACTAAGCAATTTCTTGAAAAAATTGAACAACAAAATGCACACCTTCACTGTTTCACACATACTTTAGCCAACAGCATAGCATAATAACAAGATCCAGCTAGAATACCATTTGTTCATACATCAATGACAGGAGAATCATTTCATATGCAACATAACATGCAACTTTTTTTGTTTTCTTGAAAAAACTTTCCCTTGTAAACTATTTTTCTAGGTAAATTTACCTTCAAATGGCCTTAATAGTGACAAGATTATATATATTTTGGCTCCTTTCTCAGTGATGGAGCCTCCATAGCTACAAGTAAGAGAGCAAGTGTATTGCCAATCAAAAAAATAAATGGGTCAAAAAATCGTAAATATTAATTTCTAATTTTTTTTGCTTATCAAAATAAATTGCCATTAACCTATCAAATCTAATATAATATCGATAAAATAAAAAATAAAAAAAATAGTTATCTACTTTAAATAATATATCTAATATTATCAAGAATAGTAAAATTTAAACCAATTTAACTCTAATTATTTCTATAAAAATATGCTAATTTATTTGAACTGTCATTATTTAATTATTTAATTAGTGTGATTTTACACTTTAAAAACCTCATCATATAACATAATTATTGATCAATTTATATGCGTTCAATCAAAATTTCTAATTACTGCTTATAAAGTATTATAATACAAGTAACATTTAAGTATAATTTTGGATTAACCCTATTTTTTGCTAATTTTAATCTTTATAATATAGCTTAGAACTCAATTCTAATTTATGTGTGTAATAAAAATTAGAGCTAATAATTTACAATATATTGCATTATTCATTTCTTATGATAATTTATGTTATACATCTCTAGTAAATTGATTAAATAAAATACTAATTTCTAATTGACTAAACGATTAAAGTAGATTTTCTTCCATTTTCGACTAATGAAAAATATTTGAAAAAATCGATTAAATCGATCTAATTTTTAATTAAATTTTCTTTTATAAATAACTTATTTGGACTAATATTTATTGTTATATTGATGAATTCTGAATAATAAAGATATTCAATAAATACCAATAATTTTATTATTTATTTAAAATATAAATATTGTAATATAAAAGTTTAATATAGATATTAACAATCTAAAAATGTTATTCTAAAAATTGAGATAAATAACAATTTTATTTGTTTATTTAGAATATAAATATTATAATATTAAAGTTTAATATATATATTTCTTAAAAAAACTTTTATGCATCTAATAATGAACTAAACCGTTCATTTTTTTTCGAATCTCTTCAAAACACTTGCGGTATATAATTAGTTTTGAATATTTTATACTATTTAAAATTCAACTATTCAAATTTGATCGATATAATAGGTAAAATACAAGTAATTTATTGAAAAATATACTATATATTTTAATATTATATCATTTATTTGGTATATATTATTTGTTTCTAATGCATTTGGGTTGCATTAATGTGCACGTTCCTTTTAAAAAAAATATCATTTTATTCATTCGGTGTCAAATTAAAAAATATTAGCCGTCCAAGTTTTTTATAAATTAAGGTTTTTTCTAAAAATTTTCTCATAAAAATCTGATATTATAAATTTTATGTTTTAAATAGATAATAAAATTAACATTTAACTCAATTGGTAGCTTAAAATTGGGATTGTGTTGATTGACATTTCTAATTATTTGATACTTTTTTGCTAAAATAATACTTATAAGATTAAGAAGGTACACAATTAGTTAGAGGTTGGTTGTCACAAATATATATTATTTAAGTGGAATATTATTTTGATATTCTGACTAGTATTCAAGAATCAATTTCCTATTGTTTGATAAAATAAATTGATATTAGTTTTATGGAAATATTAAAAAAATTATCACATATTATTTAGGTGCTCATTTAAAAAGTATGTTTATGATATAATATTAATGGCTTAATATTCACCTAAAGGTAACCACATAAAATGGTTCAAAATAAAATTAGATTAAATTGCCTAATTTATAAATTATTGTTCACTATATATGTTTATATTATTTACCCATAGTAGGTGGGGGTAAATGAACGGCGATTCCTATACTCTTTCAAAGTGAATATCCCACAAAAATCTGACAGCATTTATTCTATACATAGAAAGTTGAAAAATAAAAAGGGACAAAGGTTCAACACAATACACTCCACGTAGGAGAAGAGGTCAAATTGTAAATACCCCGGAGTATTTACATCAATTCCTATTTATGATACTAGAAGAAATATCTTCTTAGTGGTATTGTTGTCTAGATAGGAAAAACTCGTAATCAGGGTGCCTATTTACAGAGCTGTTGCCATCACCCCTTCGCTCACTCTAGCTCTAGACATAGAGGAAGCTGCCTCTCGAGGATTCTGAGTCGTTCCTTGAGAATCTTTGATGGGTCTAAGCTCGCATTTTCTGACGTTTGGCTAACCACAGAGGGCCTTTACTGCATCCAGCATTCACCCTGCACATAGAGGCAATAGGATCATGAGAAAGAATTCTTGCTGGACCTTCACTATACTCGAAGGAAATTGGTGAGCAACCACAGTTTTCATCTAATTTAGATATATTCTTGATTTCATTTTATCATGAATTTTGAAAGCGCAACATGACTTTTTATGATGAGTTATTCATAAATCTTAATTTGGTCATATACTGCCAACAAAATATTTGAATATTTCCCTCAAAACTTTTTAATGACGGGGATTCATGTTTTCATGGAAAACTGGATTCCAAACTAGACTCGTATCGTTCCTCTATCATGGGTGTCTCTTTCAGAAAATAAACACATTAATATTTTCATAATTAGGCATGTAATTCCATCGGATCGGATTGAATTTTCGTTGATTCGAACCCAAAGTCGGGTCCTTCCCAAACGACCCAAAGTCCGGTCCTTCCCAAAGGTCGTCTTAATACCGAGTAAGCTAAAAATTCTAAAAAACTATTTGAAGTATGCTATCGGATGAGAGTATTTCGACCCATATACAATACTGACCATTTTAGTGAAGATGAGGCTCTTGTCATCTTTCTTAGATGTTCTCTCTAGAAAAAAAAAAGTAAGTGTCAGATTAGATTTACACAGAAGCCACTCGATTAAAGGATTCCTTTTTTTTTTTCTTGTTATGGTTTTAGGCAAGGTGGTACTTATTTCAGCCGCTCATCTTAGGTGTTCAATACTATCATTACAAGATAATGATAAGACACTACAACTAGATCAGCATTAGAGGGGCCGACTATCATTTATTATTCAAAATATTACTAATCGAGCCATTCACGGGCACAATATGTTGATAGATAGGATCGATATTTCATAAGCACAAGCTACAATAAAAATGGTTTATTGATAATTGATTCGATTAATGACATATAATTGTGTCTATTTATAAATTAATGATAATATAAATATAAAAATAAATAATACGAGAAAATATATATTATATAATATTAACTATTTAATATTATATATATATTATAACTATTTAAAATATTATAATAATAATATATTATAATATTATAATATTTCTTCTAAATATTAGGATTCTTATTACTCTACTCCAAGATCAAAGGGAGTTAACGAATATTAAGCTTGTCCCGAATAAAGCGGAAGCGAGTGGATAATAAACTCTTGGTTAGTTCAACTTACCAATAAAATGAACATTAAGAAGACCACGACCGAGTTGTTCACAAACAAAGTAATAGTCAATCTCGTTGTGTTTGGTGCGAGTATAAAAAACATGATTTGCCGTGAGATAGGTAGCAAACAGGTTGTTGCACTAGAGTGTAAGAGAAGTAGAAATTGGTCGATCAAGTTCTTGGATAAGAGATCGAGTCCAAATAAGTTTAGTTGTTGCATTACCAATACTCTAATATTTGACTTATGTACTAGAATGGGTGATAGTGCATTGCTTCTTAGAACTCTAAAAAATAAGATTGCGACCGAGAAAAATAGTATATCCACTGACATAACGATGATCATCAGGATTCTTGGCCTAGTCAGCATGAGAGAACCAATTGAGAGTTGTAGGGGAGTGACACCAAAGGGTAAGGCCAAGATGAATAGATCCTTGAAGGTAGCAAATTATGCGTTTGATAGCAATCCAATGGATATTAGTAGGTTGATGCATAAATAACCATGCTTGATGCACAACATAGGAAAGATCAGGACGAGTGATGGTGAAATACTGAAGTAAATCCACAATTTGACAATACGAAGTGGGATCCGAAAAAGGTGTCATAGCCTTGAGAGATAATGGTGATCCATGAGCAATAGGCATAGATAGAGACTTACAAATATCCATAGCAGATTTAGATAATAAATCCCAAATGTACTTGGATTGAGTGAGATAAATACCTTGAGAATGATTGTGGACTTCAATACCAAGGAAATGATGGAGAGACCTTGGATCTTTGATGAAGAATTCCCGTTGTAGAGAATGTAGAGTGGAGTTGAGATGGGCATTGAGAGATCTATTTTAATAATAATATCATCGACATAGATGAGTAAAAATAAAATATATGTAGATGTACGATAGATGAAAAGAGAGATATCGACAATAGAACTATGAAAGCCTAATTGAGTGAGAAAAGAGCTAAGGTGTATAAACCAAGTGTGGGGCATCTACTTGAGACTATAAAATGAAGTCAACAAATATAATAAGGAATAAGAGAGTCAACGAAATCTGGTGATTATTGCATGTAGACTTATTCAGCAATATGATCATGAAGAAACATATTATTGATATTTAACTGACGAATGAGCCAATTAAGTGAAACTACAATAGAAAGAATCACTCAAATGGTAACTAGCTTAATAATAGGACCGTAGGTCCCATCATAATCAAGCCCACATTACCAAGAGAATCCTTTGGCAATGAGACAAGTCTTGTATCAAGCAATAAAACCACCAAGATTTTCTTTTATTTGGTAGACCCACTTGTAACTGATAATGGGTTTTTTAGGTGGTGCATGCATCAAATCACACGTGTGATTGTGGAGAAGGGCATAAAATTCTTCTTACATAGCATGCATCTAAGGGGCATGACGACAAGACTGTGCATAAGTGCAAGATTCTTGAGGAATGACAATAAATATAGAAGGGTCATTAGTAAAATGTCATGGGGGCAAAGAGTCATCTTGCGAGCGAGTGACCATACGAGTAGGAGCCACAACAGAGTATTGGTTAGTAGAAGAGACAACTAGAGAAGGAGGGTCAACATGTATTGTGGGAGAAGAGTGAGTTGATTTCACGCACCGACCTGGTTTGGTTGAAACCCTATGAGTAACCTACCACTCCGTATGACCTAGAGGAATTGCCTCCTCTAAAACTATGGGGAGTTGGGCGTACTTTTTCTAATTGTTTCCCCAGAATAACATTATCAAAACTATTATGTCACGCCCCAACCCAGTTTGGTCGGATCCCCGTGAGCAACCTGCCACTCTCCCAATTTATTAAGGGTTTTCCCACTTCTCTAAACCGTGAGGAGTAAGACATCCTTTTCACATATATTTTTCCTAGAATAACATTAATTAAAATTGAGTATATTAAACCTTATATACCTGTCTTGCAAGTTCAACTATAGCAAATTCTTTAAGTGGGTTTTTCCCTTGGTTACTTGAAAAGGGGTAAAGGGAGGGGGTGAGTTCGACAATTGAGTGAATGGGTATTGGGAGAGACTTTTCATAATCAAAACATCTTTAATAGGAGTATGCCAAACTTCTTATTTTCTTTAAGAACATTCTTTTCTCAAATTCTAGTTTTCAAACATTTTTCCTCATTTCCACATCAGGTGTGTTTAACAATCAACACTCGTCCTTCATCAGGAAGGGATCACACATTCGCAGGGCAATCCGTCCACTACGCCCACTTGTGGTGTCGGAGCGACTTTACCGACCACCTATATAGAATCTTGTCCACTTCTACCCTAGGTATGAGTGGATGTTCGCGACATTCAACCCTCAAACCTGAAAATCAACTCCGTGTCTGCATAAGGACAGAGACCTCATCCCGACCCACCTTGACCTCATGCGCATGAAGCTATGTCGAGCTTCCATGACTACTCGCACGACAAACTGCCCTTATCTCCACCATATTGTCTAGTAGCCCCTAGGATGCGTCACTACCCCCCTCTTGGGCATTTTTATGGTCCCGAACCTCGCATGCAAAAGCAATAATTTTTTGCCACAATGTCATTTATCTTTGGTGCCACTAGTCCAACGACCCCGACCCTCAACTCGACCTGCAACTATTTGTCTAGGCCGATTCGTTGACTTGGCCCTGACACACTGCTGCCAATCCATCGAGTATATCGGTCCTATCTTGGTACCATGGAAAAATCACACATTCCATTCATTTAGAATTTTCATGGCATAAATATCACATGTTTGTTTACGAGATCCTGCTCGTGCCAACTGGCCTTGGGCCCTCTGTACGTGATTTTCCAAAATCGGGTATTTTAGCCCACAAGTTCCAAAACCAAAGCCTCTAGAATCACGCCATTTCCTCATTCTGATTCTATTTGATTTATTGAATAATCCTATTTAAGGCCCAGTGAAGGTAAGAAAGATATTTTCCTCTAGCCTACCTGAGCTGTTCTAGCTCTCGTCAAGAAGGTCTCCAAAAAATTTTAAGCATTGGCACATAATTATCGGTGTGATGACATCTCCCCTTACAAAGCGAGTTTTCTCCTTCCTTATAGGAAGTCCATCATACCAATTGGGTATGATCTCTCTACTTACAACTAGTAAGTAGTTTTTCCACTTAGTTCTCACATCACTCCAACATGCTATGATGTTAAAATCCCACATAAAAGTGGTTTTTCATTTATGAAGTGCTCATCATCCCAACCGGGTATAATGTGAATAAACCCACTCACTCGATAATGGAAGTGTACTCTTCTCTAGTCGATTTTCGCTTCCACGCTAGCTTGTCCTTGCTGGCATGCTGGTCCTTCGTATTCCTACACGATTTGGACATCCTTATCTATTAATATTTGGCAGAACAGCCTTCGTTCTCTCACGTATGAACCACTAGACTCAAAATTTTTAATTAATTGCACTTAGGTACCTAAAGTTCATTTTCCTTGACTTTAGGTCCATAATGCTAACTTTTCCCCAAATTGAGTCCCGAAACTTCAAAAAATTCTCTTTGGATCCTCAATTTACTCAAAATTGTTTAAGGGGTTCAAGTTTTCCAAATTTCCAATTTGGTCCCCAACTTTTCTAAAATTACTATTTGCCCATACTTTACAAAAATAGCAATTTGACCCCAATTATTTTCAAAAATTGACCAATTGGTTCTCCAACATCTTTTTCATGACCGATTGGCCCTGAATTTTGGGAAATAGCAATTTGGTCCCTCAATTTTATGAAATCCCAAAATTTTCCCCTTTCAAACTGGCCGAACATGATTTCATCAAATTGACCATTCAATCGGGGTTAATTGCTGCAATTGAAGGTATGGACCAGTTCCTACACTTCCATATGATTCAATTGAGCTTTGAACCATGCCATTTGGGTCTGAATTAAGCTCAAGTAGAGCTTTGCTGAAAAAATTAAGCGTTGAGAGAGAAAGCTTGAAAATCTTACTGTTGGAAGTGCGGCGGTCCGATCTCTCTATCGTGAAAGATATCTCTCTTCTTGAGTTATCTTTTAGGATAAAAAATTCCTACAATTGACCTTGAATCGAAGGAGAATTTCGTCAGTGAAATTCTACAGTTTCTCTCTCTAACTCTGACCTGCAATGACTAAGGAGGGCCGAATTGGCTTACCTTCCAGCTCAGTTGAGGTCGTCTAAGGGCTGTGGAGATGTTGGGAGACCTTAGTTTGGCTTGAGGAGGGCTGAATTTGGCCGATTTCAGCTCTTGCAAAATATGGCAGCTTTGGTCCGTCAGAGGTGCTTCATTGTTTTATTATGTCGACGCTTCTCCGGCGGTCCTCGGATCGAATGAAGGTTGCTAACAGATAGCTGACTTCCCCTGGAGTCTAAAGAACCCAACCTCACCTTTTGAGGTTGAGAAAATTACCCAAGTTGGAGCTCTAGTTCGAGCTTTACCGGAAAATGGAGAAGTTGAGAGAGGGTGGAGTTTTCAGGTTTGAGAAAGATGAATGGAGAGGGGCTCTTTATATAGGGAGCTCGGGGACTCTCTAGCCGTCCGTTTGGCACCTTTATGGTGCTCATTTATGGCTTGAAACACCCTAAACAGAGGCAATTCAACTTTGCCGGTGCTGTTTGTTCTTCCGGCGAGTGAACAGTGTTGTCATATGAAGGAAGAAGACGATACTGTTCTGAACCGGACTAGAGCGGTCCGGTCCGAACCAGGTTTAATGATTAAAATTGCTGGTTTAGGTTCGATTCGACTGATTTTTTCAAAATTAAAAATTTATAAATTCATCTAAATTCATTCTCTGTCCAATGGTGGCTTCAATTATCCAATTTGAATATTTTAAGAAACATAGAAAAATGAATTTAGAAACCGGTTCAATGATTGTTCAAACTGGCTCAAACCGGTTCAAGTCCGCTTCACCTGAACCGGTCTAGTTTTCTCTTCCAATTTGTCCCAAAGCCCTTTTCCATGACTTTTATGACTCTTTAGGTCACTCAGGATTTGTAAATTTCCCAATTTGCCCTTTCTCTAATGGTTGGCGTTCGTGAACTGGTTCGGTTTTCTACCTTGGGTTGACCGGTTCTTTCCTCGGTTTCCGTATATTTAAGGGACGGGGTTTACAACTCTCCCCTCCGTTTAGGAGTTTTGTCCCCAAAAGTTAATCAACATCCTTTGTATATTAAATAACTTCCCTTGATGTCAACTTGGAGTTTGTTTGACATGCTAACACATCGTTTATTTCCACTTAGCCTCTTTATAACATGCACTTAAGGAATTTCATTTTCCTTTCCATTGCTCACTCATTCCCTGGAGTTTATCCTCACTAAGCTTGTTTTACCTATGAGTTCAAGGGTATATCCTTAGGTTCACATCTTCCTTTGCTTAGGGCAAGATTCTTCCCCTTGAGGTTCTTACTCAAGATTTCAGGATTGAGAGTCCCAAGATGCCAAATCGTTCCCATGTCTACTTATTCTCTTGATCATTGATACCCTTAGCTTGGTGTTCTTTCGGGTGTTAAATACTTGTTTTTCATGGGTTTCAGTGTTATCATCTTTTTGTCTTATTTTGACCCTTCCCTCATCTGTTGTTTATTACAACTTCGATCCAAATTCGATGTTGGCCTTATCATACTTAACTAACTGATTCTTCCTTAGTTGAGTCATATCCTTCCCTAGGGCTATTGGGCTTGCATATCCCTTATAGAATGACCTGCTCTAGAATCTGTCTTTGACCATTAAAATTTTAGAACACTTCCTTAATGGTTGTTCTCAACCTTCCAACCTTTTGGGGAACGTATAGCGTCGTCTCTCTCTTCATCTGGTAGTATTTCTTGACTACCTTTACCGTTATCCTCTCATCCATCCTGCCTTTGACGTCATGTCTCACATAATCATGTCGATTTCTCTTACCTACTTGTCCTTTCCCAACTTCTTTATTGGGTCTTTCCAGTTCCAATCATTTGGATTTCCCGATGACTTACCGACATGCAAGGATTCTTCCCTTCTTATGTCCTTCCTCTTCTCTAGTGGTGTCCTTTATTCAAGGACTTTCCTTTTCCTTAATCCACTCTTACTCGCTCGTGACCATTTCACGATTCATTATTTCGAGTTGATCCCTTTTGGTCCATGTGTCGATTGCTTTGTTTGGGGAGTTCCTTTCTTACGGTTTCATTCTCTACTATGTTCCTCAAAGTAGAGATTTTAACCTTAGGAGCTACATGCTTAACCTTCTTACCATTCCTTGAAGGTTTCTTCCTTCATTTCCTTACACCTCCTTCTATATTGAGGCATTTGCCACTTTGAATCCTTCCTCATCTTAAAATTCCATTTTATCCCTTATTAGTTATCTGAGGATCTTCTGATTATTGATCTTATTTCATGTACTCCACCCTATGCCCAGCCGCTCACTCTTTAGGCTCCATTATACACGTGTGAACTAAGAGCCATCTTACTATTAGTGGCTGTTCCTCCTTAACCACTTCTTATTTGGAGGGCTAACTTCCCCAACGTTTCTCGAACATTCTTTCCTTATTTCCTTATTATGGGTTGTCAACCCATTCTTACTTGTCACATCTTCTTTTGATGCTAACTTCCTACTTACCCGTTCCTTGGGTTTAACTTATTCCTTGGGTTCTCCTAGTATGCTTCCCTTGGTTCTTTCACCTCAGCATGAGCTTCATTTGCAAGTTCATCTCCTTATCCCTCTTCACTTGGTTCCATTACCTCTTAGTTGGGATACATATGCCTTTCCAGGGTTTCCTTACTTGGTAGGACTCTTCCCCTTTCTCCCATAATTCCTTTTTCATTTGCCATTGGGAATATCTATCCTTAAATGACATCCTTTAATGTCATCTTCTCCTATTTACCCTTACTCTTGAAATCTTGTGGGCACATCTTTTGTACCTTGTCCCCATCCCCACGTGTACCCCAGTACATGTCTATTTCTTTTAGGGGGAGCTCAAGTCCTCATTGTTTCAAGATCTCTTGGTCATCATGTGATAGGCTTGCCTACCACTCTCTTGGCTTGAGTTTGGTCGTTAATCTGGTCCTGGCCATTGGTCTTTTAAGGATTTCCTTCATACTTCTTTTTCCAAATGTTTGGCCTTTCCACCTCTCCCTTCTTTGTTGGAGCTTAAATTATGACCTTCACAAGTATCAGTTCGTTAACTACCTCGTCCCTACCATTCCCCTGGTCTAATTATCTTAGGGCAGTTGTCTCTTGAGCCTTCTTGTCCTTAATGTCCATCCTACTGCCCTTTTTAGGGTGTAGTCCTTACTACTTCCCGGTCTTCCTTAGGGCATAGTTTATTCTCCTTTACTATCTTGTTGTTCTGACTTGCTTCCTTCAGCTATGTTGGTCCGAAACTCCTATTTGGCTTCATTGCTTTTCCAAAGTGAGTCGTACTTGCCATCCCGAGACATCCTATTTGTCGTCAATTGCTTGACTTGTCTTTTCTTGTAGAGGCATTCACTTCTTTGCTCCTAAATGGCTGGAAATTTCTTCTTAAGGAAGAATTATCTTCATCTACCCTTTGTTCTATTTGCGGTTTGCCGAGGTCCTACCTTCAATCCTTTTTCCTTCCTCATGTAGTTGAGGCACACCATTGCACCATCTTTGAGGGACAAAAAAGTTTTAGGAACTAAAACTTTTACTTTCAAAATAGGATTACCAACTTAGGGCTTTAGCTTTTCTTAAAGGGAGGTTGGGTCGGTAAGTACCTACCATTATGCTAGAATCTTGAAGAGCTTCCTCTGGATGTGGTTGAAATTCTGAGCTGAAGTCGTGTTTCTTGGGATGGTATCCTTTTGGATTCCTATAGTTGTGGAAGCATTATTCTTGGAAAGTATTGTTCTAAATCCTTGTGGTGTGGGACAGTCCTTCACTTCATGTCCCATTTCCTATACACCTATAACATGTTATCTTGATACCTATCCTTAGTAGTGTTGGGTACTTTCTTAAGTAGTGTCCCTATTGTCCACACCTTGTAATAGATCGTTTCCTTGCCCAGTTGTTACTCCAAGAGTTCTTCTAGACTCCTTAATTACCTTGATGGTTTTCTTGTTGTGCCTTCTTTGCTCAATAATTCCCTTGATTCATTCCTTTATTTGGGATGAGAATTTCCTTGGTCTCCGTGGTGTCTAGGGTAACATGGGTTTGTTTGGTTGCTTTTCTTGGGCAATCTTCCTACAGCTGAGGTGCAAGGTCACATCATTTTTGAGAGATATGATTTTAGGAACTCAGAGTTCTTTATTAGTGGAGAAGTAGTACAATATGTTGGGGTCTTAGCCCCATTACAAAAAGTGGTTACAAAATAGATGGAGAGCTACGGGTTCTTGACAAGCGTCTTACTTGGAAAGGTTATAAGCCCTTAATGGCGTTCCTAGCCTTAGGCTTGGCTCCCTTCGTACTCAGGATTGTTCCCACTAACGTCTCTTGGTTCTTTGGGACTTCTCAGGTATTGAATGGCTTTTTAGGGTGATCTTCCTACGGGTACAGAGTGCTGAGTGATGTTGGTAACGCCAGTTCTAGTTTTCTTGGTTCCTCTCTTGGGAGCCATCTAAAAATTTTAAAATTTTCTCTTAGTTACTATGTTCTATAGTCTTGATAATGTATTTGAGGAAACATACTCTGATACCACTCAAGTTGTTACGCCCCGACCCAGTTTGGTCGGATCCCTGTGAGCAACCTACCATTCCCCCGATTTATTAAGAGTTTTCCCACTTCTCTAAACCGTGAGGAGTAAGGTGTCCTTTTTACATGTATTTTTCCTGGAATAACATTAATCAAAACTGAGTACATTAAACCTTACATACCTGTCTTGCAGGTTCAACTATAGCAAAGACTTTAAGTGGGTTTTTCCCTTAGTTACTTGAAAAGGGGTAAAGTGAGGGGGTGAGTTCAACAACTCAGTGAATGGTTATTGGGAGAGAGTTTTCATAATCAAAATATCTTTAATCGAAGTGTGCTAAACTCCTTATTTTCTTTAAGAACATTCTTTTCTCAAATTATAATTTTCAAACCTTTTTCCTCATTTCCACATCAGGTGTGTTTAACAATCAACACACACCCTTCATCAGGAAGGGATCACACATTCGCAGGGCAGTCTGTCCACTACACCCACTTGTGGCATCGAAGCGACTTTACCGGCCACCTAGATAGAAGCCCATCCACTTCTACCCTAGGTATGTGTGGATGTTCACGACATCTGACCCTCAAACCCAAAAATCAACTCCTTGTTCGTATGAGGACAAATACCTCATTTCAACCCCACCCCGACCTCATGCGCATGAAGCTACGTCAAGCTTCCCTGACTGTTGTCACGACAAACTGCCCTTATCTCCACCATGTCGTCCAGTAGCCCCTAGGACGCATCACTACCCCTCTTAGGCATCTTGATGGTCCCAAACCTCAAGTGCATGCACAAACAATAATTTTTTTCCACAATGCCATTTATCTTTGGTGACACTAGTCTAACAGCCCTAACCCTCAACTCGACGTGAAACTATTTGTCTAGGCGAGTTTGTCGACCTAGCCCTGATGCACTGCAGGTTGTCCATCGAGTATGTCGGTCCTGTTTTGGTACCATGGAAAAATGACACATTCCATTCATTTTGAATTTTCCTGGCATAAATATCACATGTTTGTTTATGAGCTCTTGCTTGTGCCAATTGGCCTTGGGCCCACTATATGTGATTTTCCAAAACTAGGCATTTTAACCCACAAGTTCCAAAACCGAGGCCTCTGACCTAGCTGAGCTGTTCTAGCTCTTGTCAAGAAGGTTTACCAAAAATTTTAAGCATTGGCACACAGTAAGGTGAGAACACTTCTGACAAAATAATATTTCCACTCATCACACCAACTGGGTGTGATGACATCTTCGCTTACAAAACGGGTTTTCTCCTTCCGTCTAGGAAGTCTATCATACCAACCGAGTATGATCTCTCTACTTACAACTAGTAAGTAGTTTTTCCGCTTACTTCTCACATTACTCCAACATGCTGGGATGTTAAAATTCCACATAGAAATGGGAGGGGGTGAGTTTCTCAACTTAGTGAGCGTGTATCATAGGGGAAAGATTTGTTTGTATTTCTTATTTTATTATGTCCAGACTCATGATTAGGCTACATTATCTTTTTCCATTTCCTTTTTATCACTACAAAAGTATTCGATTCATATCATCGGGATTACAAATAACACATGCCCTTTTATCATCAAAAGGGATCACACATTCGTAGAACAGTTCTCGACTATTCTACTTGTGGACCGGAGAATCTTTACCATCCACCTTGGTAGAAGTTCAAAACTTCCACCAAAGTCTGTGTGGGCATCAATCGCCCAATCCCGAGACTCAAGTTCATATTTCATGTCCGCAAATGTGAGACGAGACCTCTCTCCTTCCAACCTCGATCTCAATGCACATGAAGCTCCTTGAGCTTCCAGACATACTAAACGACAAATCTTCCATTATGCTCTCTGGGTCGTTCAACAGCCCTTAGAACCACCACTTCCCCATATCGGATGTCTTGATGGTTTCGTAACAAGGCATGCACAATCAATAGTCTTATTTTGATCGAACTTTATTTTTGGGGCTACCAGCCCAATGAGTTCAACAACTCGGCTTTGGCTCGGTAGCTAATCCACATAATCAATTCATTATGAAAATATTTTAATCGCATAGTCTTTTACTTGTTTACGGGCCTAAGCTCATGCCCATTGGCCTTGGGCCCACTCGAGCAAGACTACTTCTAACAATTCATGGTTCATGCTCTCGTTAGAAAAGTCTTCCAAAATATTTAAGCTGGTTCAAGCAGTCAGGGGAGATCAATTATGGAAAATCATTTTCAATTCGGGAAAGTGCATTCATTAGACCAACCGGATGTGATGCCAAAGTCCACTCACCCGAAATGTCATGACTCATTCCCGGCTGGATCTCAAACAACTACAGTCTCCTCTGCACCAGTCCTATAATCGCCCGTCCTACATGGTCTGAGCGTTCACATCAGTAAAATTAGCATGAAGGGCCTCATATGTGCATGTATTGGCACCTAGGTCCTTCATTATGCCTTAATCGCAATTAGGTCCCTAAAATTCTTAATTTTTCATTTAGATCCATAATGCCCAATTTATTTTCAATTATGTCCCTAAGATTTTCAATTTCCCTCTTAGGTCCCTAATTTCCTCTTATTTTCACCCAAGTCCTCAATTTTCCCTTAATTGCAATTCGACCCCCAATTTTCCAAAAATCCCCTAATTTCCCAATTTCTTTTCCAAAAATTGCACTTTGACCCCCAAATTCTCATTTCATCCAATTGTGTGCTTAAACTCAGTTAATTACACCTTATCATGCTACTAATAATTTGGCCCATCTCTCTAAGGTCATTTTGGCTTTTGAATGAACTCAAATGACTTAATTTTAAGCTCAAACGAAGCTTTGTTGAAAAAGTTTTCTAGAGAGAGGAAGCTCGATTTTCTTACTAGCGAGGGGTGGCGGTCTGAGCTCTGGGTAGGGGTGACTATTGCTCTTCCCAGGTATCCTCTTAGGATTAAATTGCAGGTCAATTGGGTGCCTGAGTATAGAGAATTCGATGAGAGAAGTTCTAGTGTTCCAGTTTCTACATCGTCACTATTTTGGTGAAATGGGCGAGCATTGGCTTACCTCAAAGGTTCCTAGAGGTCAAGGGTCAGTTGAGAAGGGATATGGGAGGTTTGGCCTGGTTGTAGGAGGGTGAAGGTGGCCGGAGTTCAGCTCGAGACTTTTTGCAGTTTCGGGACCGCTTAGCGATGTTCCTCAGACTGAAAGGAGGTGGAACCGAGGTAGGGGACTTCTTCCCCATTCCAAAGAGCCTAAATGCTCCTTCTATGTTTGTAGAAAAGGCCCTCGTCAGAGCTTTGGTTTCTGTCTCACAGGAAAATGGAGCCCTTCTTCTTCTCCACACGTTTGAGGGATGAGGAAGATGAGGGGAGGGGTGCTCTTTATATAGGAAGCTCAGCAACTGACATGGCTACTAGCGGTATAGGACTTGGCCCTAGCCTAGCCCGCCGACGGTCAAATCAGAGAGCTTTCCAGGTTACTAGAGACCAAACTTCTCACCCTTCTTTCTTTCTGCCAACTTTTCCAAGGAGGAAGACGTATGTCACGCGTGCTAGCTTCGCACGTGTCAGCTTGCCACATGGCGTGCTGTGATTGGCTGGCTTTGTTGACATGACTTTCTACTCAGCATCCTAATTAACCTTTGACTCACTGATCAAACATGTGGCGACCTCCCATTGGTTGATCATTCCATCGTGGTTGTTGACCGTATATTTATTGACTGTTGACTGTGACACATGGAATCCTCTAATTGGCCAATTTAGATACATTAGATTTGCCATTTGACGCATAGTGCCACTATCACATGTCACTCTCTAGTTGGCTGAGGCTATCCAACGTGGCTCTGCCACATGTTAACCTTTGATTGGTTGATAGTTTCTCTAACACCCTAGTCAGATGCTGACATGGCATCTTTGCCACGCGCCCACTTCCCATTGGCCGGTCTGACTGATAGGGCTTTTCAAACATTGACCATTGACTGGGGATGTCACACCCTAACCCGGTTCGGCCGAGGTTCTATGAACAAACTGCCACTCTCTTGAATCTCGAAGAGGGGTTCCTCTGGGAGATCAAGAGAGTCAGGCGTAGTACCTGTCATGTTTTTCCTAGACAACATTAAACAAAACTAAAACTTTAAATTTGTGTACCTAGGTTAGGACTTGGGGAGGAAAAGTCAGTGTAGTCGCATTCCTTCTTGAAAATGTATAGAGGGAGGGGGTGAGTTTGATCACTCACTGAGTGGGGAAAAATCTTTTATGAAGGTTCAATTTAGCAATTTTAATTATTTGATATTTCAACAATTTCTTCTTGGGTTTCTCAAATTCACATCAACGACCGACCTCTTATCATAGAGGAGATCACACATTCGCAGAACGGTCCTCGACCATGCCACTTGTGGACCAAGCGCCTTTACCATCCACCCTAATAGAGGTGCACTGCCTTTACTCGGAGTTTGTGTGGACATCAATAGTTTGATAATGAAACCTTGATTACTTCACCATGTCAGCTCTCTGGGACGAGTCCTCATTTCCCATACTGCCTCGGTCTCCATGAGCAGGAAGCTACTCAGCTTCACGACCTATTGAATAACGAAATTGCCCTTATACACCCTAGGTCATTCAACAGTCCTTGGGCTCCATCACTACCTTATGCCAAGTGTCCTGATGGCCCGAACAACACATTGCATGCACAATCAACAATCTTTTTGAATTATATCCTTTATCTTTGGCCCTCTAGCACAACGGTCTATTGGCTCGGCTTCGGTCCATGCGTACTAGCCCAACAGGTTCGACAACTTGGCCTCGACAGAGTAGCAGTTCGGCCCAACAAGCTCGACAACTCAACTTGGCTCGATGGGTATCACACAAGGTTCCCATTATTAAGGTCTTTCAGCATCATATATCACATATCCATTCTGGACGGGTCCACGCCCGTATCCATTGACCTTAGTCCCACTAGCATCTCGAGCCTTAGCCTGGAATAAGCTCCCAAATGTTTTAAGCATAGTCATTCCAACTGGAATTGACATAATAGCGGTTCCCATTCACCCAGTAATCTCGACGGGGTCGTCTTGACGAAGTCTAGCCTTGCGGCCTCTTTCCAAAAGCCAGCGCTTGAGCAGTCTGCTCCTACATGGCACAAATATCCTCATTAGGGTATTAAACTAAGGGATCACATTTCTTTGAGCATTTGCATATAGGCCCTCATATTTTGTCTTAATTGCACTTTGGTCCCTAAGGTTTGTGAATTTACCTTTAAGTCCTTAATTGCCCCTTTTCTTCAATTCGGTCCCTAGGTTTTCCAATTATCTTTTCTAGTCCTTAGTTTTATCAAAATTTCCCTTAGGCCCCTCAATTTTCTAAAATTGCCATTTATCCAGAAAATTTTCCAAAATTACAATTTGACCCCAAATTCTCAAATTTTACAAATTGGTCCTCCATTTGATCCAATTTGCCCAATAACCCTCAATTGGGACGGAATTTCATGAAAAGATCGTCAATTTTATCAATTTGCCATTCAGTCCTCAATTTTCGCAAAATCCCCAATTTGCTCACACTTTTCAAAATTTGCATTTTAGTACCTGAATCACAATTTCATGCAATTGACCCCTGAAACTTGGTTTATTGCTCTCATTCTTGGTTGGAATCATCTTCTCCATGTTTTTTCTCATCATTTCAAGCTTTGAATTGCTCGATTTGGCTAGGAAATGAGCATAAATGATGTTTCGCCGAAAAATACAGTCTAGAGAGAGAAAGCTTCAATATCTTACTGGTGAGGGTCCAGTGATCGGAGCTTCAACTACCATTGGGTTGCTTTCATCATGGGGATCCTCTCTGGATCAAACCACACTTCAATTGATGACCTGAGTAGTGTGAATTTTAGTGTTAAAGTTTTTGCAGAACTCGGCCATGAGTAGTGGTTTCCGGAAAAGGGCTGCGGATAGAGCTTACTTTCTTAGCTCAAAGGAAGGTTAGGACACCTCTAGGTGGGGCGTAATGGGCCTGGTTTGGCTATAATTGGCCGTGGGAAGGCTTGAAGTGGCTGCCGAGGGTTGGGCAGTTCTCTTGCTGAGAAGCGGCGGTACTATTCTAGCTTCCTCGTTCCTCGTCGGTGGCTCTCAAGCTGAATGAAAGGTATGGTCGGGTAGAGGACTTCCTCCCAATTCCAGAGACATGCAATGTGGCTTCGGAGGCTGAGAAAAGTTCCATCGTCGAATCTCGGTTTTGCAACTCTCCAAAAAATGCACTCTTTTTCTCTGTTTGGTTGTGGGATGCTGAGAATGAATGAGGGGGTGCTCTTTATATAGGGAGCTCGACAACTGTTTAGGCTACCCGCTGGCATAAGACTTGGCCGCCGATGACTTGATCGAAGAGTTTTATGAGTCACCGAAGACTCTAGCTTTTCGGGCATTTTTCTCTACTCCTTTCTTTCTGTCAATGTCAGAAGGTTGAAGACGATGATATGACATTTGTGCCACATGGCATGCTGTGATTGGTCAATTTTTCTGACGTGGGGTTCCAGCGTGGCTGCCATGTCAGCCGTTGACCGGTCCGTTGACCGATCCTATCGGGTTTGTTGTCAAGAATTCAAAAATTGGCCGGTTCAAAATAGGTTCGACCGTTTTTCAAAATTTTAAAAATTTCTAAATATATCTAAATTCATTTTCTATCTAATGGTGGTCCCAATATTATCCCAAATTGACATTTTTAAGCCACCTAGAAAAATGAATTTGTGGACTAGTTCATTATGATTCATGCCGATTCGGTCTGGTTCACCCCGAACCGGTTTGGTGCTAACCCCAATTTCACTTTCCGGTTCTTCCTTGAAATTTTTATGAATTTTTAGTCATTTGGGATTTTCCAATTTCTGATGTTATCTATTTTTCATTTATTAATCGGCTTGTTTCTTCGTGTATAACTCTATATCGGTTCTTTTCCTAGTTTTCTTTGATCCTAAATGATGGGTTTTATAACTCTCCTATCCTTTTAGGAGTTTTGTCCTCAAAACTATTACATATCAAATAATTGTGGGTATCTACCCCATATAGTTGATTTGACCTCCAACGTTTATTCCTCCACTTAACCATTTTGCCATAGTATCTTCACCATGGGAATACTCTTGTTTCAAAGGTTTTTCTTGTGTTGGTCAAGGATCCTGTAAACCACATCCTATTAAAATAAGGAAACTAGGGGAAGAACCAGTTAACTCGAGTGAGAAAAATAGAATTGGTTCACAAAACCGATCATTAGAGAACGGGCAATTTGGAGAATTTACAACTCTTGAGTAACCCAAAGGGTTCATAAAACCTTGAAAAAAGACCTTAGGACAAATTGGAAGAGAAAAACCATAGCGGTTCAGGAGAACCGGATCCGAGCTAGATTGAATCGGTTTATTAATCGAGTCGGTTCATGAATCGGAATTGATAGATAAAGGGCAAATTGGGAAATTTATGGATCCTGAGTGACCTAAGGAGTCACAAAAGTCATGAAAAAGGACTTTAGGATGAATTGGATATGAAAACTAAACCGGTTCAGGTGAACCAGATCGTATTGAACTAGTTTGGACCGATTTGAACCACTATTGAACCGAATGCTAAATTCATTTTTCTAGGTGGCTTAGAAAATTCAAATTTGAGATTTGAGGCCATGATTGGATAGAGAATGAATTTAGATAAATTTAGAAAATTTTAATTTTGAAAAACTCGGTCGAATTAGGCCTCAACCGACTGGTTTAAACTTTGAACCTGGTTTGGATAGGTCCGATCTGGTTCAGAACAATGTCGTCTTCTTCCTTCAGATGACAATACTGTTCACTTGCTGGAAAATTGAGCAGCTCCAACGAAGCTGAAAAGTCTCCGGCCAAGGAGTTTAAGGCAATTAATGACCGCCATTAATGCTCCAATTGGACAGCAAAGAAGTCCCTGAGCTTCTTATATAAAGAGCCTCTCCTCATTCATCCTCTCCACACCAAAAAACTCTATTCTCTCCTAATTGCTACAATTTTAGGTGAGGCTTGAACGAGAGCTTTGATATAGGGTCTTTTTTGAGCCAAAGAAAGTGTGGTCATGTTCTTTAGAATTGGGGAGAAGTCAGCTACCGATAGTAGTCTCCATTTGCTCTGAGGGTTGCTCGAGAGATGCTAGTGTGATAGAACAGTCAAGCAACTCTGACGGACCGAAACTGCCCTGTTTTGGCTGAGCTGAAAATGGCCAATTCGAGCTCTCCTCAGGACAAATCAAGCCCTGCCAACACCTCCACAGCCCTCCTACAAGTGAATTAGAGTAGATAGGTAAGCCAATTTGGCCCCCTCTATAAATTCCGACCGGTGCTAGAGAGAGAGCTGACAAAACTTCGAGTACTAAATTATCACTCAATTTGGCATCAATTGATGCAATTCTTGATCCTAGGAGAAACCTCAGGATGAGAGTTATCGACCCAGATCGAAACCTCTTTATGTGATTTTGAATTAATTGAGGTCCCAAGGTGAATTTTAGAAATTTCGAGTCTCAATTTGGGGGAAAAATGACATTAGGGACCTAAAGTAAAAGAAAAAGAACTTTAGGGACCTAATTGCAATAAATCAAAAAGTTTGAGTATTTCATCCATGCACGATAAATGAAGGCTATTAGGCTGAGAGATATTGAACGAGGATGTTCATATCGTGTAGGAACACGAAGTACCTAGAACGCCAGCAAGGACAAGCTCACGTGAAGACAAAGAATCGGTCGATAGGAATTCACTACAATAATGGGTGACTGAGATTTAATATCATACATAGTTGGGATGATAAGCATCTCGAAAATGAAAACCCACTGCTAAGTGGTATTTTAATCATCACACCTGAGAGGAGTGATGTGAAAATCTCACAGAAAAACTACTTATCAGTTGTAAGTAGATCATACCCGGTTGGTATGTTGAAACTTACTCAAATGAAGTGGAAAACCCGCTTATCGGTTATAAGTGGAGATGTCCTCTATAGATCAGTCAAGACAAACAACTGCAGGTCGAGTTGAGGGTCGGGTCCATTGGACCAGTGGTAGCACAAATTATATTGCTTATGTGAAAAATTGTGATTGTGCATGCACTATATTATGGGACCTTCAAGATGCCTAAGAAGGGTAGTGATGCATCCTAGGGCTCTGGACGACTTGGTGGAGATAAAGGCAGTTAGTCATACCATAAGTCTTGAGAAGCTTGATATAGCTTCATTGTGCATGAGACCGGGGTGGGGATGGGATGAGGTCTCTGTCCTCATATGGATATTGAGTATTTTTTGGTCTTAGGGTAGGACATTAGAGACGTTCACTCAAACTTCGGGTAGAAGTTAGAGACTTCTATTAGAGTGGATAGTAAAGACGTTTTGATCCACAAGTTGGTGCAGTCGGCGTAACTGCATCTCACGATTGTGTGTGATCCCTTCATGATGAAGGGTGTGTGTTGTATGTTAAATACACCGAATGTGGAAATAGGAAAGAGGTTATGAAAACCATGAAAATGATTTGAGAATCCTCAGAAATGAATTGTGGAAACTTGGAAAAAAGTTTTGATAAACCGAAATTTGAAGAAAAGCATTTTTATGAAGTAAGGAGTTTGACACACTCCAATTAAAGAAATTGATTGTTGTGAAAACTCTCACCCCAACACCCATTCACTGAGTCGTCGAACTCACCCCCTCCCTTTACCCCTTTTTAAGAAACCAAGGGAAAACCAACCTTAATGATTTATCGATAGCTAAACCTTAAGGCATGTATGTAAAATTTATATTTAGTTTTGATTAATGTTTTTATAGGAAAGGTACATGTAAGGAGGACGCCTTATTCCCCACAATTTAGAAGAGGGGAAAACGCTGAATAAATTGGGAGAGTGGCGGGTTGTTCATAGGGATCTGACCAAACCCGGCTGGGTTGTGATAACTTGAGTGGTATCAGAGCTTGTTTGCTTGAATACATTATGAAGACTAGTGAACATAGTAATCAATAGGGATACTTTCAATATATTCAAATGGCTCCCAAGAAAGGAACCAAGAGAACGAGAGTTGTAGTCTCCGACACTGCCTAGCCACTCCTTCCAGTAGAAACTCCCTGAGAAACCCAAATAGTTCCACCTGAACCAAGCTCAAAACACCAGAGGTTGCATGAAGAGTTCACTCGAGTATTTGGGCCACCTAATCTCATCCCTAAGGCAAGCACTAACTCTTGGGCTGAAGCAGAAAGAGTACAAACTCATCCTACACCTGCTAATCATCCTTCTCCAATTGATATTTCCAAGTATCTCAAGACTCTTCATCAACTGGGATGTAAGCCTTTTCTTAGAGAGAAAGATGTGGGAGCCGCCATGGACTGGCTGGCTAACATCAAGAAGCTAATGTGGATAGTCAGAATATCACCAGAGGATATGGTGATCCAGATAAAAGTTTTCTTGGAGGATAGTACCAAAAGATGATGAGACAATATCCAGAGCTTGCATACTTCCACACCCTCTTGGGAGCAATTTGAGAAGAGATATACGGAGGAGTACCTGACCCCTCACCTAATTAATGAGAAGAAGCAGGATTTCCTCTGGCTACAACAAGGCCTTAACACTATATCGGAATATGAGACTAAGTTTAATGAGCTAAGGCCTTTTGCTTCAAACTTAGCTGGACCGACAAATATCTGCCAACAGTTTGTGGACGATCTCAACATGGATATAAGAGATTAGATGGGAGTAATAGGATGCCCCACAAATTTGGCTACCATCATTAGCATGGCCCATGAGTGTGAACATCTGTTATAGACAAGATGCCGTCAGATAGAGCATGCCGGCCGAAAGGAAGAGGAAGGACAGAGAAACCAAAGAAGTCAAAGGGAGCTTAGTTGAAAAAATGGGGGACAAGAATGCGGTCTTTTAGGAGAAATGACGGTTACCATGCTCAAAGGGAGACAAGTATAACCCCATAAAGGAGAAACCTCTCTTGCCTTAGGTGCTGGAAAAGTCATGAAGGGTCATGTCAAGCCTATTTTGAATGCAGACAACTCAGACACTTTGCAAAGAGTTGTCCAACCCTTTGAGGTAATATCCAACGAAGTGACCATCCACCACCTCAAGGAAACCCAAGGGCACTAGATGGAGGACAAGACATAGCCACTACATCAAGGGTACCAACCCGAGTATACAACCTCAATCATAAGGAAGCACAAGATGAACCTAGTACTATAGTTAGTACTTACCATATCTCCCTTAGACCAATATAACCAAAAACCCTATAATTCATCACCATTATAATAAAAGTTCCATTTCTTATAAAACTTGTGATGAAATATGAGTAAAAGAAAATCCTACAGATGTACACACCAAACCTTGATGGTGAAGTAGGAAGGATGACATCCGAGGATATCAGGAAAGTTAAAGTTGGATACCCTCAAGGATGAATAAAAAAGGAATTCCAAGAAAGAAGGGAAAGGATTCTCCTAAAAAAAGGAAACTCGAAGGAAGCATACTAGGAAGATCCAAGGAGTAAGCTAAACCCAAGGAGCGGGTAAGTAGGAAGGTGGCATCAAAGGATGCCATGACAAGTGGACTACCCATAAAAAGGAAAGAAGGAAAAGCCTCCAAGAAGCGTTAGAGAGGAGGACAAGAATCCTTAGGTAGAGGATACAAGTAGGAAGTGAGACCTCAAAAAGGGAAGTTCCAAAGCTAAGGAACCACCAGATGGATCCAAAGAGGGTTAAACCAACATAAAAAACCTCATAAAGAACCATGAGTGGTTAAGGGTATGTTAGGATAGCCATGGTATTACCTAATTTGAAGAGTAAAGAAGCCAATTAGAGATTTCCGATGAACCTAGAAAGAAGGAAGCAACTAGTAGCAACATGATGGTCAAGGAGAATAAATGAGACCCTAAGAAGGACTGGGAAGTAGTGGAGACTATACTCTAAAGAAGGGTAATAGAGTGGGTATGGCGAGGAGTATACAAAATAAGACCCGACAATCAGGGATACCTCGAATAGGAAAGTAAAGGGTGAACTAGGAAATTAAGGTCAGTGAATGATTAAGGGTAGTCGAGAAATACTACCAGACAAAGGGAGAGATGAATCTATACAATCTCTGAAATGTTGGAAAGTTGGGAACAACCCTAAAGGAGGTGTTGTAGAAGTCTGATGGATAGAGATAGGTTTTGGACTATGTCATATTGTAAGGGAATGTAAGCACCAACAATCCCAGGTAAAATGTGACTCGAGTAAGAAAGAGTCAGTTAGTAAGCATTACAAGGTCAAACATAATTTTGACCGAAGCAGTAATCAATGACGAATGAAGGATGGGTCAAATTAGGATGAAGGAACGATTGGGCACCTTGGAACGCCCACTCGTGGAATCTTGAGTAAGAACCCCAAAGGGAAGAATTTTGCCCTAAGTAAAGGGAGATGCGAACCTAAGGATATACCTTTGGACTCACGGGCAAGACATACTAGTTATGATAAAACTCCATGGAAGGTGTAAACAATATAAAGGAAAAGAAATTCCTTAACTGCGTGATTCAAAAGGGCTAAGTGAAAGAATAACCAAAGATGGCATGTCAAGAAAATCTTGAGTTAACATTAAGGGAAATTGTTTCCGATGCAAAGGATGTTGATTTAATTTTGGGGATAAAACTAATAAAATGAGGGGAGAGTTATAAACCCCGTCCCTTTAAAATAAGGAAATCAGGGAAAGAACCGGTCAACTCGAGTGAGAAAAACAGAACTGGTTCATAAAACCGATCATCAGAGAATGGGCAATTTAGGGAATTTACGACTCCCGAGTGACCCAAAGAGTTCATAATACCTTGGCAAAAGACCTTAGGACAAATTGGGAGAGAAAAACCAGAGCAGTTTAGGAGAACTAGATCTGAGTTAGATTGAATCAATTTATGAACCGAGTTGGTTCATGAATCAGAACCAATAGAGAAAGGGCAAACCATGAAATTTATGGATCCCAAGTGGCATAAGGAGTTATAAAAGTCATGAAAAAGGACTTTAGGATGAATTGAAGATGAAAACCAAACCGGTTCTGGTGAACTGGATCCAAACTAGATCGAACCAGTTTGGACCGGTTTGAACCACTATTGAACTAGATGATAAATTCATTTTTCTAGATGGCTTAGTAAATTCAAATTTGAGATTTGAGGCCACCATTGGATAGATAATGAATTTAGAAAATTTTAATCTTGAAAAACTCTATTGAATTGGGCTTGAACCGGCCATTTTAAGCTTTGAACCCAGTTTGGACCAGTCCAGTCTGGTTTAGAACAGTGTTGTCTTCTTCCTTCAGATGACAGCTATGTTCACTCACTGGAAAATTGAGCTGCACTGATGAAGCTGAAAAGTCTCCTGCCATGGAGTTTCAAGCAATCAATGACCACCATTAATGTGCCAATCGGATGGCCAAGAAGTCCCCGAGCTTCCTATATAAAGAGCCCCTCCTCTTTCATCATCTCCACACCTGAAAACTGCATTCTCTCTCAATTGCTCCAATTTCTGGTGAAGCTCAAACTAGAGCTCTGATATAGGGTCTTTTCTGGGCCAAAGAAGGTGTGGTCAAATTCTATAGAACCGGGGAGAAGCTAGCTACCCGATGGTAGTCTCCATTTGCTCTGAGGGTCACTAGAGAAATGCCGACGTGATAGAACAGTGAAGCAGCTCCAATGGACCGAAGCTGCCCTATTTTGGCTGAGCTAAAAATGGCTAATTCAAGCCCTCCTCAGGGCAAACCAAGCCCTCCCAACACCTCCACAACCCTCTTACACCTGAATTAGAGCTGATAGATAAGCCAATTTGGCTCCCCTCTGTAAATTATGACTGGTGCTAGAGAGAGAAATGACAGAACTTCGATGAATAAATTTTCACTTAATTCAGCATCAATTGATGCAATTCTTAATCCTAGGAGAAACCTTAGGACTAGAGCTATCTGCCCAGATCGAAAGTTCGGACCGCCGCACCCCCGATGGTAAGCTTCCGAAGCCCAGTCAAATTTTCCGACGAAGTTCCGTTTGAGCTCATTTTGGCATCAAATCGTGCAATTCAAAAGTGCAATTGAATCTTATGAAGATGTAGGAACTCCAATCTAACTTAATTTCAACAATTAAACTCATTTGATCGGACAATTTGATGAAATCAAATTCGACTAAGTTAGAAGGTTGAAATTGGGGAAAAATTTGGGGGTATTTGGTGATTTCAAAAATTTGATGGACTAAAGTGCAATTTCAAAAAATTGAGGGCCAATTGGGCATGATAAAGATGTTTGTGGACCAATTGGGTAATTTTTTTTAAAATTTTTGGTGTAAAACTTACTATTTTTGTAAATTAGGGGCAAAATGGTAATTTTGGAAATGTTGGGGACCAAATTAGAAATTTGGGAAACTTGAACCCCTTTATGTGATTTTGAATAAATTGAAGTCCGAAGGTGAATTTTAGAAATTTTGGGTCTCAATTGGAGGGAAAAACGACATTAGGGACCTAAAGTTAAATAAAAAGAACTTTAGGTACCTAATTGCAATAAATTGAAAAGTTTGAGTATTTCATCCATGCATGATGAATGAAGGCTATTAGGCCAAGGGATAATGAACAATGATATTCATATTGTGTAGGAACGCGAAGTATCGGGAACGCCAACAAGGACAAGCTCGCGTGAAGACAGAATCGATTGAGAGGAATTCACTACATTAACAGTTGAGTGGGATTTAATATCATACCCGGTTGGTATGATAAGCACATCGAAAATGAAAATCCACTGCTAAGTGGTATTTTAATCATCACACCTGAGAGGAGTGATGTGGAAATTATACGGAAAAATTACTTACCGGTTGTAAGTAGATCATACCCGGTTGGTATGTTGAAACTTCCTCGAAGGAAGTGTAAAACCTATTTGTTGGTTATAAGCGAATATGTCCTCATACCCAGTTGGTATGATGGATAGTTGAAAATTTTATTTTGTTGGAAATACTCTACCCTACCTGTGTGCCACTGCTTAAAAGTTTTGGAAAACTTTCTTGACAGGAGTTCGAATAGCTCATATAGGCTGGAGGCCTCGATTTTGAAAAATCTTGAAAAGTAGGCCCTTGGCTTGTTGGCATGAGCAAGAGCTTATAAACAAACATGATTATTAAGCCATGAAAATTTAAGTAAATGAGTTGTTTGGCCATGGTACCGAGACAGGACCGACATACTCAGTGGAGTAGCGGCAGTGCGACATGACTGGTCTACAGATCAGTCGAGACAAACAACCACAGGTTGAGTTGAGCATCAGGGTTGTTGGACCAATGGTAGCACAGGAACCAACCTTAAATATTTATCGGTAACCAAGGGAAAACCAACCTTAAAGATTTATCAGTAGCCAAACCTTAAGGCATGTATGTAAAATTTATATTTAGTTTTGATTAATGTTATTCTAGGAATGGTACAGGTAAGAAGGATGCCTTATTCCCCACGGTTTAGAAGTGGGGAAAACCCTGAATAAACTAGGAGAGTAACGGGTTGTTCACGGTGATCCGACCAAACTGGGTTAGGGTGTGATGATCTAGACGGGTTCTACTTCGTAGGTTAGGTCTTCCTCGATTTTCGGCGATGGCTCGTCTAGCACGTTGTTGGGGTCAAGCTCATACTTTCATAGTAATGACACGTGAAAGACGTCATGGATCCTTTGCAGGTTCAGGGGTAACTCCAATTGGTATGCTACATGTCCGACCCTCCGAATTATGGCGCATGGGCCAATGTATCTTGGTTTTTACTTCCCTCTTTGTTGAAACTTGAGTATCCCCTTCCATGGTGACACTTTTAGGAATACTCGGTCTTCGGCCTCAAATTCTAGGTCCTTTCTCTTGTGGTCGACCTAACTTTTCTGCCTATCTTGGGCTGCCTTAAGTCGGCTCATTATGACCAGGATCTTCTCCGATGCATCCTCTATCAACTTGACTTTATCAAGTTTTCTTTCTCCTTCCTCCTCCCAAAATAAGGGTGTGCGACAAGGTCGCCCATAGAGCACCATCTAGATGTTGGCCTAGTACCTGTTATTATATGCAAATTCCATGAGATATAAGTAATCCTCCCAATTTCTTTTCATTGTTAGAATGCACGCCTAAAGCATGTCTTCTAGAGTTTGGATGGTCCATTTTGACTGTCCATCTGCCTGAGGGTGAAAAGTTGTGCCCATTTGGAGTCTAGTTCCCATGGCAACTTGTAGGCTGGGCCAAAATCGAGAGGTGAACCTTGGGTCCTGATCTGATACTATGCTTATAGGGACCCCATGGAGTTGTACAATCTCCCCAACGTATAGGTCGGTGAGCTTTTCTATTGGGTTTGTTACTCGGATGGGTAAGAAATTTGAGAACTTGGCCAGTCGATCCATGATAGCCCATATGGCATCCCGACCCCTTCTTGTTACTACAGCCCAGTCATGAAATCCATGGTAATATGCTCCCATTTTGACTTGGGAATCAAGAGAGGTTGCAGTAGTCCAGAGGGTTTCTGGTGTTCGACCTTAATTTGTTGGCATGACAGGCATCTGGCCATGTACTCGATGATGTCTTTCTTCATTCCTTTCAAGTAGTATCCCTGCTTTAGGGTGCGGTACATCTTGGTACAGCCTGGATGCATGGCGTACATTGAGTCATCTGCCTCTTCTAGTATCCCCCTTTTTAATTCCTGGTTGTTTGGCACCTATACCCTCCCTTTGAAGGTCATCACTCTGTCGCTCCTAACGGTGATGTCTTGCATTGGGCTATCCTCGTTCCGTTCCCAATGGGGATGAAGTTCCTCGTCTTCCTTTTGTAGAGCACGTATTTGGTCCACTAGGCCGAGTCGTACTACTAGGCTGGTCACTAGGTTACCTTGGCCCTCGTCCATGTGGAGGTCCACCCTTAAGTTACACAGTTGGCTTAGTAAGGGTAGGTAGCTAGTACTTACTAAGGCCACTCTCGTGTGGTACTTGCGGCTGAGTGCGTCTGCCACCACGTTTGCCTTACTGGGGTGGTACTCGATCGTCAGGTCATAGTCCTTTACTAGCTCTAGCTACTTTCTTTACAGCAGGTTGAGATCCTTTTGGGTTAGGAAGTATTTCAGGCTCTTATTATCGATGTAGATTCCGCACTTCACTCCATACAAATAGTGGTGCCATATCTTGAGGGTGAACACTATTGCCACCAGCTCGAGGTCGTGGGTGGGGTAATTCTTCTTGTGGGGCTTTAACTATCGTGATGCCTAGGCAATTACCGTCTCTTGTTGCATCAGAACACATCCTAACCCTTGTTCGGATGCATCGCTATATACTGTGTATTCCCCAGCGTCCATGTTGGGTAAGGCTAGTACTGGAACCGTCATTGGTCGAGATTTGAGCTATTGGAAGGACTCATTGCACTTGGTGTCCCACCTGTAGTCCACTCCCTTCCTCGTGAGGTGGGTTAAGGGAGCTGCTATTTTGGAGAAGTCCTCCATAAACTTCCAGTAGTATCCGGTGAGGTCGAGGAAGCTACGGATCTCAGTTGGGTTAGTGGGGGCTTTCTAATTTGAGATGGTCTCTATTTTGGCTGGATCCCCCTTTACTCCATCTTTAGACACTATATGCCCAAGGAAGCCCACTTCTTGAAGCCAAAACTTGCACTTAGATAATTTGGCGTACAACCGCTTTTCTCATAGGGTACTTAGGGTTACCTCCAGGTGTGCCTGGTGCTCCTCTTCGGTTCGGGAGTATACGAGGATATCGTCTATGAATACGATCATGAACTTTTCCAAATATGGTTGGAACACTTGGTTCATCAGGTCCATGAAGGTCGTGGGTGCATTTGTTAGTCCAAAGGGCATTACCCTAAACTCGTAATGCCTGTATCGTGATCGAAAAGCGGTTTTATGTATATCCTCTTCTCGAATCTTTAGTTGGTGATATCCCGATTGTAGATCAATTTTGGAGAAGTAGGCTGCCCTCCTGAGTTGATCAAATAAGCCATCTATCTTGGGGAGAGGGTACTTATTCTTAATCGTTACCTGGTTCAATTTTCGTTAATCGATGCAAAGCTGCATGCTTCCGTCTTTCTTCTTGACAAACAACACTAGTGCACCCCACGGGGACTGGCTTAGGCATATAAACCCTTTCTCTAGGAGTTCGTCCAACTGGTCCTTCAACTCCTTGAGTTATGTGGGTGCCATACAGTAGGGTTCTTGAGATATGGGATGGGTTCCTGGCACCACCTTAATTACAAACTCTAGTTGGCGATCAAGGGGTAGGCCAAGTAGTTCTTCCGAGAAAACTTCTAGGTAACGGTTGACTACTAGGATTTCTTCTAGTCCTTTTTCCAACGAGTCCTTGCCCGTGATCTATGCTTGGAATACCTTACATCCTTTCTGCAATAAGTCCTGCACTTCTATACATGACACTAGGTGTATCCCAGCTCTTCCCCTGTACCCTTCAAATACAACCGCTTCCTTCCCAAGAGCATGGAAGGTTATCCTCTTGCTTCCACAGTCTACTTAGGGTGGTGCATGCTTAGCCAGTTCATCCCCGAGATGACTTCTACTTCTCGTAGTGGAAGTGGAATCAGGTTGGCTTTTAGGGTGGTCCTTCCTATTAGTACTTCGCAGGCCTTAATGTACGTGTGCCGCTCTAATGTTTCACCTAGTGGTGTGAGGATGTGGAGGGGTGGTAGGAGAGGGGAGGTTTCCTTTAGAAGTTCTGGGACTAGGGCTTCATTGATGAAAGATCATTCCACCACTGAGTCGAAGAGGGTGTATCTTTCCTTTTCAAACACTTGTACAAAACCTGAGTGAGAATTAACGGAACTTTCAAGGGAATGTATTTTATTAAATCTAAAGGGGATTCTAAGACTCCGACTTATGAGGAGGGTTGGGGCGTACCAGCCACCATGCTGGGGTCCTTCCAGGATTCTTCCTGGGTTAGATTGTAGACCATGGCTAGGATTCTTGTGGGTGCTTCCCTTCCCCAGTTGGCTGAAATAGGGGCCCCTCCTCGGAGGGAGAGCATCCATCTCCCCTTGACTACAGTGGCCCTCTTCCCTTCGAGGGAATCTTGGTGGGTTCCTCCATCGAGGCTGACCAGGTACTCTTTCGAGCAAGGTACTCTTTCGAGTACCTTCTTTCAAACTCTTCCTAGGTAGGTGTGGTTTGGAATAGGTTCTTTGCATTGTACCACAATCTCTTCACGCTAGACTCAAGAAAGAATTTGGCCAACGTAACCATCTCCTTCAGGGGTATCTTGATGATAGCCATAGTCTTCTTGAGGCTCACCAACCAATCCATGGCGGTCGTCGAACACCCTGGTGAACTCCTCATACAGCCTTTGATGTTCGAAGCTGATGCCCTGTGGGGCTAAGGGCGCTCCGGGGAATTCAGCGTCTGGAGGAGGGGGGGAGGGGGGTGGTGGGGTTTTCGGCAAAATCAGTAGTTGTCGCCCTTGTGCTCTTGACTCCTCTTTTGGGTGCCATTGCTGGGTTAAAGTTTTTTTGTCACGTCCTGAATCGGTTTGGTTGGATCCCCATGAGCAACCCGCTACTCTTCTAGTTTATTAAATGTTTTCACCTTCTTTAAATTGTGAAGAGTAAGGCGTCCTTTGTACCTGTACCTTTCCTAAAATAACATTAATCAAAACTGAAATAAATTAAATTTTCATACTTGTCTTGTAGATTTAGCTAGTGGGATGTCTGTAGGTGTTCCCTCAGTTACCTAAAAATGGGTAAAGGGAGGGAGGGGGGGGGGGTGAGTTCGACAACTCAGTGAATGGGTATTTGAAACATGAGTTTCTGAAAAATATTATGAATTGGAGTGTGCTAGACCTCTTATTTTCTTTAAAATCCTTTCTTCCTCAATTTCTCAGTTTTCAAAATCATTACTCATCATTAACCACAGTTGGTGTGTTTAACAATCAACACACGCCCTTCATCATGAAGGGATCACACATTCGTAGGGCAGCCCATCCACTACGCCCATTCCGGCCAACTAGATAGAACCCCGTCCACTTCTACCCTGGGAATGAGTGGATGTATGCAACATCCAACCCTCAAACCTAAAAAGAAACTCCGTGTCCGTATGAGGACAAAGACCCCATCCCAACCTCACCCCGATCTCATGCGCATGAAGCTACATCGAGCTTCCCTATTTGCTAGCACGACAAACTGCCCTTATCTCCACCATGTCGTCCAGTAGCCCCTAGGACGCATCACTACATCTCTTGGGCATCTTGATTGTCCCAAACCTCAGTGAATGCACAAACAATAAATTTTCTCATATAAGCCATTAATCTTTGGTGCCACTGGTCCAACCGCCCCGACCCTCAACTTGACCTGCAGCTGTTTGTCTCGACTAGTCCGTCGACCTGTCTTGTTGCATTGCCACCAGTTCATCGAGTATGTCGATCTTGTCTTGGTACCATGGCCAAATCACATCATTCATTAAAGTTTACATGGCTTAGAATCATGTTTGTTTATGTGCTCTTGCTCGTGCCAACTGTATAAGATTTTCAAAATTAGTCTTTTTAGCCCTAAATTTCCAAAACCGAGGCCTCCGACCTATCTGAGCTATTCGAGCTCCAGTCAAGAAGGTCTCCCAAAATCTTGCTCATTGGTTGTTTTCTCCTTACCCTCTTCCGAATTGGAGGGCTTAATTTTCCAAGGTTTTTTTGGATGTTCTTTCCTCTATTTCCTTATGATGGGTAGCCCACCCATTTTCTCTTGTCACTACGTCCTTTGATGATATTTCCTACTTACCCGCTCTTTGGGTTTAACTTTCTCCTTGGGTCCTCTTAGTATACTTCCCTCGGTTCTTTCACCTCGACGTGCACTTCATCTCCTCATCCTTCATCACTTGGTCCATTACTTCTTAGTTGGAACGGGTATGCCTTCCTAGGGTCTCCTTCCTTAGGAAAGGTTTAGGTGTTATTTGCCCCAAGACCTCTTTGTGCAGGACTTACTAAATCTTCCTTATGGTGTGAGTGTGGTCATCATTTCATTTTTGGCCATTTATTTCTTCAAGTTTTTCCTTCATCCTTCCTTTCCACTATTCTAGCCTTTCCACCTCTCCCTTCCTTGATAGGTTAGTCTACAACCCTACTTGGCTCCTTTGTTTTTCCATAGTAGATCATACCTGGCTGTCTTGAGATATCCTAGTTGTATTTCATCGTTCGGCTTGTCTTCTATAGAGGAGGTATTTCCTTCCTTTCTCCTAGGTGGCTTGTAGTGCTCCTTAAAGGAAAATTCCCCTTTATGTATATTCTGCTATTTCTGGGTTTTTGATAAGATTTTACCCATTATCTTCTTTTTGTGATCCTTACTCGAGTAATTGAGGCATATAATATTATTATTAAGGAATAGAGAAATTTTTAGAAACTCATAATCTTATTCATCGAAGTAAGAATACAGTTTTGGAGTTTTAACATCTCTTGGGGGAGATTGTTACAATGATGATTTGGAGAATTCTCAATACTAAATTATGATCTAACAGGACTTCCTCCTTGGTGAGATTGGGTTCCCTAGTCGCAATTGTGGTTCTTATAATGTTATCCTTTCGGGCTTCTATAGGGTTGGAGGTGTCCTTATTGGAAGGTATCGCTTGGATTCCTTGCAATGTGGGACAATTCTTTGCTATGTCCCACCCTCCTACACTCATAATAGATCCTCTCTGGTATTGTCCTCTGAAATATCGGGCATCTTTTAATATAGTGTCTCCATTGCCCACAACTATAACAGGTCATCTCCTTGCGTGGATTTTTGTGGTTCCTCCCATACTTTGAGCATTGTAGGGCCTTTTTAAGGGACTGTTGATGGTTCGATACCTTGCCTTCCTTGAGCCTAAACACCTTGGAGGCTTTCTTGTCGAGTCCTCTTTAACCCAGGATTACTCCAAGGGTCCTTCTATATTTCTGGTTTATTTCCTCCCTTGGGATGGGGTTCTCCCTGGCTTTTGGGATGGTTAAGGTAGCGCGAGTTTGTTTAGCTACTTTTCTTGTGGCTATCTAAAAATTTTAAAATTAATCCTATCAGTTACTATGTTATCTAGTCTTGATAATGTATTCGAGGAAACAGGCTCTGATACCACTCAAGTTGTCACGCCCTGCCACTCTACCGGTTTGGTAGGATCCACGTGAGCAACCCGCCACTCTATTAGTTTATTAAGGGTTTTCCCCTTCTTTAACCAGAAAGGACTAAGGCATCGTTTAAACCTGTACCTTTCCTAGAATAACATTAATAAAAACTGCATGAAATTTTAAACTTTACATACCTATCTTACAGGTGTGATTAATAGGAGGTCTTTAGGTAGGTTTCCCTTGGTTACCTGAAAAGGGATATAAGGGAGGGGGTGAGTTCAACAACTCAGTGAATGGGTGTTTAAAGTTTGACTTTTAGAAAAATAGTTTGAATTGGAGTGTGTCAGACTAATTATTTTCAATCTCCCGCCTCGAATTCCATGTCCCTTCTTCTTTGGTCGGCATAACTCAAGCTTTTCTTGGATTGCCTTAAGCAGACTTCACATTGTTTTGATCTTTTCGATTGCATCTTCTATGAGATCAATCTTTTTGAGCTTTCTTTCCCCTACCTCTCCCATAATATGGGTGTCCAACATTGTAAACCCCATACCTTAAAGATAAGAAAACTAGGGAAAAACCGGTCAACCCAAGGGAGAAAAGTAAACAGGTTCATGAACCCTAATCGTTAGAGAAGGGCAATTTGGGAAATTTACAAATCCTGAGTGTCCCAAAGAGTCATAAAAACCATGGAAAGGGACTTTGGGAGAAATTGGAAAAGAAAACTAGACCGGTTCAGGTGAACCAGATCTGAACCAGATTGAACAGGTTTGAACTAGTTTAAACCATCATTGAACCAATTATTAAATTCATTTTTCTAGATAGCTTAAAATATTCAAATTGAGGAATTGAAGCCACCATTGGATAGAGAATAAATTTAGAAATATTTAATTTTGAAAAACTTGGTCGAATCGGGCCTGAACCAGCAAGTTTAAGCATTGAACCTAGTTCGGACTGGTCGGTCCAGTTCGGAACAGTAATGTCATCTTCCTTCAGATGACGATACTGTTCATTCTTTGGAAGAACAGATAACACCGACAAAGATAAATCACCTTTGTTCATGGAATTTCAGGCCATGAATGAGCGTCGTAAAGGGGCCAAACGGACGGGTAGAGAGTCCTTGAACTCCCTATATAAAGAGCCCCTCTCCATTCATACTCCTCACATATGAAAACTCCATTCTCTCTCAATTGCTCCATTTTCCCAGTGAAGCTCGAACTAGAGCTCTGACTTGGGTAGTTTTCTCAACCTCAAAAGGTGAGGTCAGGTTCTTTAGATTCTGCCAAAAGTGAGCTATCTAATAGTAACCTTCGTTTGATCCGAGGATCACCGAAGAAGTGATGGTAGAATCAAATACTGGAGCAGCTCCAATGGATCGAAGCTGCCTTATTTTGACCAAGCTTAATTCGACCAAATTTAGCCCTCTTTCGGCCAAGCCAACTTTCCCAACATCTCCACAACCTCATACGATCTCAACTAAACTGAAAGTTAAGCCAATTTGGCCTTTCTCAATCGTTGCAGGTCGGAGTTAGACAGAGAAACTATAGAATTTAACTTACAAAATTCTCTCTCAATTTAGGGTCAATTGTAAAAATTCTTGATCCTAGAAGTTACCTTATGAAGATAGCTACCTGTCCAAATAAAGAGCTCGGACCGCTGCACCTCCAATGGTAAGCTTTCGAACCTTTCTCTCTCTACGCTTAGTTTTTTGACAAAGCTCTGTTGGAGCTCAATTTGGACACAAATGACGGGGTTCAAAGCTCAATTGAATTGTATGGAAGTGTAGGAATTGATTCATACCTTCAATTGGAGCAAATAACCCCGATTGAATGGTCAATTTGATGAAATCAAATTCTGCCTGTTTGGAAGGGGGAAATTGGGGGAAAATTTTGGGAAATTTTTGGGATTTCTTAAACTTGAGGGACTAAATTGCAATTTCCAAAAATTGAGGGCCAATTGACCATAAAAAAGATGTTGGAGGACCAATTGGTCAATTTTTTAAAATAATTGGGGTTTAATTGTCATTTTTGTAAAGTAGGGTTAAAATGGTAATTTTTGAAAAGTTGCGGACCAAATTGGAAATTTAGAAAACTTGAGCCCCTTAAACAATTTGGAGTAAATTTAGGACAGAAAGTTAATTTTTAGAAGTTTTGGGACTCAATTTGGGGAAAAGTTAGCATTAGAGACCTAAAGTCAAGGAAAATGAACTTTAGGGACCTAAATGCAATTAATTGGAAATTTTGACCCTAGTCGTTCATAGGCGAGAAAATGAAGGCTGTTATGCCAAATATTAATAGATAAGGATGTCCAAATTGTGTAGGAACACAAGTGACTGGAACGCCAGCGAGGATAATGAAGTGTGGAAGTGAAAACCGACTCGAGAAGAGTACACTTCAATTATTGGGTGAGTGGACTTATGTACATCATACCGGGTTGGAATGATGAACACTTTAGACAAGAGAAACTACTTATATGTGGTTTTTTAACATCACAACTGGTTGGAGTGATGTGAGAACTAAGCAAAACCTACTTTCCGATTATAAGTAGAGAAAATCATACCCGGTTGGTATGAAGGACTTCCTTGAAGGAAGAGGAAAACCCGCTTTCAAGTTGTAAGCAGTGGTATCAGCACACCTCGTTGGTGTGATGAATTGAAAGATGATTTTGTTAGAAGTGTTCTCCCCTGACTGTGTGCCAATACTTAAACATTTTGGGAGACCTTCTTGACAAGAGCTAGAATAGCTTAGATAGGCCAGAGGCCTCGGTTTTGGAACTTGTGGGGCTAAATATCTAGTTTTGGAAAATCGCATGCAGTGGGCGTAAGGCTAGTTGGCACGAACAGGAATTTGTAAACAAACATGATATATTTAAGCCATGAAAATTCTTAATGAATGGATAATGTGATTTCACTATGGTACCAAGACAGGACCGACATACTCGATGGACTAGCGACAGTGCATCATGGCTAGGTCGACCGACCGGCCTAGGCAAACAGCTGCAGGTCGAGTTGAGGGTCGGAGCCGTTAGACTAGTGGCATCAAAGATAAATGGCTTTGTGGAAAAACTATTGTTTGTGCATGCACTTGAGGTTCGGGACCATTAAGACACCTAATAGAAGTAGTGATGTGTCTTAAGAGCTACTAAATGACATGGTGGAGATAAGGGCAGTTTGTCGTGCCAGAAGTCAGGGAAGCTCGAGGTAGCTTCATGCGCATGAGGCTGGGGTGGGGTCGGGATGAGGTCTCCATCCTTATATGAACACAAAGTTTTTTGGGTCTGAGGGTCGAACATCTAGGACGTTCACTCAGACTCCGGGTAGAAGTTAGGGACTTCTATCTGGGTGGATGGTAAAGACGGCCCGATCCACAAGTGGGTGCAGTCGGTGTAACTGCATCTCGCAAATATGTGTGTACCCTTCATGATAAAGGGCGTGTGTTGTTTGTGAAACACATCCAATATGGTAACGGGGAAAAAGGTTTTGAAAACCTTGGAAAGAATTTGAGAATCCTTAAAAAAGAATTAGTAAACCTTGGAAAAAGATTTTGAAAATCGAAATTTTAAGAAAAACATTCTTAAATGAAATAATGACTTTAGCACACTCTGATTAAAGTTGTTTTTGTGAAAACTCTCACCCAACACCTATTCACTGAGTTGTCGAACTCACCCCATCCCTTTACCCCTTTTCAAGTAACCAAGGGAAAACAAACCCAAAGACTTTCATGTAGTCGAACGTGTAAGGCAGGTATGTAAGATTTAATATATTCAATTTTGATTAATGCTATTTTAGGAAAGATACATGTGAAAGGATGCCTTACTCCTCGTGGTTTAGAGAAGGGGAAACCGGGTCGGGGCGTGACAACTTGAGTGGTATCAGAGTCTATTTCCTTGAATGCATTATCAAAACTATATAACATAGTAAGTAAGATGAATAAATCATAAAATTTATTAGATGGCTCTGAAGAGAGGAACTAATAGAACAAGAGCTGCAGTTTCTAACACTACCCAACAACCCCTTCCTATAGAAACTTCCCGTGAAGCCTAGACAGTTCCACTTGGACTAAGCTCGGAAAGCCATAGAATATACGAGGAATTCACTTGAGTGTTTGGACGACCTAACCTCACTCCTAGGGTGGACACCAACTCTCGAGCTTAGCCCGAGGAAGTACAATCTCATCCTTCTCTTGGTAATGTTCCTCCTCTAGTTGACATCCCCAAATACCTCAAAACCCTCTAATAACTAGGATGTAAGCCATTCCAAGGAGAGAAGGATGCTAGAGCAGCTATGGACTAGCTAGCCAGCATCAAGAAACTCATGGGGATAAATTAGGATTTTATCAGAAGATATGGTAATCCTATTAGAGTTTTTCTTGGAAGCTAGTGCGAAGAGGTTGTAGGATAATGTCAAAAGCTTGCATTCCACCACCATTACCTGGGAACAATTCGAGTAGAGGTATTGAGAGGAATACTTAACTCTGCATTTGATCAACGAGAAGAGGCAAGAATTCTCCTGACTCTGACAAGGATCCCACACCATCTTAGAGTATGAGACTAGATTTAATGAGCTAAGGCCTTTTGCTCCATACTTAGTCGTACCAGCAGATATCTGCCAACGATTCATGGACGATCTCAACATGGATATAAGAGATCAGATGAGGGTATACAGATGTCCCACAGATTTGGCTACCATCATTAGCATGACCCATGAATGTGAGCATTTGGTACAGACCAGACACCACCGGATAGAGCAGGCCGACCGGAAGGAAGAAGGAGGATAAAATAGCTAGAGAGGTCAAAAAGAGTCTGATGGGCAGAAAAGGGGGACAAGAATGGGGTCCTTTAGGAAGAATGAAAGTTATCATGCCCAAAGAGAGGCAAGTACAACCCCACAAAGGAGAAACCCCTATTGCCTCAGGTGCTGGAAAAGCCATGAAGGGTCATGTTAAGCATGTTTCGAATGTAAACAATTCGGACACTTTGCAGAGAATTGTCCAACCCTTCGAGGTAATACACAACGAAGTAACCATCAACCACCTCAAGGTAACCCAAAGGTACTAGACGGAGGACAAGACATGGCCACTACGTCAAGGGTACCAACTAGAGTATACAACCTCATCCAGGAGGAAGCACATAATGATCCTAGTACCACAGCTAGTACTTACCATAGCTCTCCTAGACAAATATAGCCAAAACCCTATAATTCATCATCATTATAATAAATAAAAGTTCCATTCCTTACAAAAAATTAAACTTGTGATGAGATACAAGTAAAAGAAAATCCTAAGGATGTACCCACCAAATCTCAAAAGAAAGGGGAAACAGGAAGGATGGCATTTGAGGATGTAAAGAAAGAAAATTTAAGGTTAGATACCCTTGTGGCCAAATAAAAAGGAATTTCGGGAAAGAAGGAGAAAGATTCTCCCAAGGAAGGAAACCTCGGGAAGGCATACATGTCCCGACTGAGAAGTAATGGACCAAGTGACAAAGGATGAGGAAATGAAGTGCATGTTGTGGTAAAAGAAAAACAAAAGGAATAATACTAGGAGGACCCAAGGAGTAAGTTAAACCCAAGGAACAGGTAAGTAGGAAGATAGCATTAAAGGAAGCCATGACAAGTAAGAATGAGTGGGCTACCCATAAAAAGGAAAGAAGGAAAAACATCCAAGGAGCTTTAGTGAGGTTGAATTGGGACGGGAGTCCCTAGATAGAAGGATAAAGATAGGAAGTGAGACCTTAAAAGGGAAATTGCCAAGCTAAGGAACCGACAAATGGATTATAAGAGGCTTAACCTAAAATAAGGAACCTCATAAAGAAGAATAAGTGATTAAGGGTATATCGAGACGACCAAGTATGACCTATTTCGTACGAACAAAGAAGCCAAATAGGGATTTCAAATGAACCTAGCGAGAGGAAGCAATTAGTAACAACGGGATGGTAAAGGAGAATAAATGATGCCCTAAGAAGGATCGATAGGTAGTAGAGAATACACTCCAAGAAGGACAATAGGACATGCATAGTGTGGAGTACACAAAATTAGACTCGAAAATTGGAGATACCTCAGATAGGAAAGTAAAGGGTAAATTGGGAAATTAAGGTCGGTGAAAGATAAGAGTGGGCAAAAGCTCTAATTTAAAATGGTGTATGAATGTGAAAGAAGGAAACCTTCAAGGAATAGTAAGAAATTCGAACGTATAGCGCCTAAGGGGGGAATCACTACTTTGCAGGACATAGTGGAGTATGAAAACCATGAAAGGAGAACTCCCTAAACAAAGGAATCATGAAATGGCCACAAGCAAGAAAGAAGGGGTTAAGGAAAAGGAAAATCCTTGAGTAAATGATGCCACTAGAAATGAAGAAGGACATAAGAAGGGAAGAATCCAAGTGCGTCGGAAAGGCATAAGGAAACCAAATGATTTGTAGTGGAAAGACCCAATAAGGAAGTGTTATAGAAATCTAATAGACAAAGATAGGCTCTGGAACATGTCATGCTGAAAGGGACATGTAAGCCCAATAGTCTCGAGGAAAATATGACTCAAGTAAGGAAGAGTCAACAAGTAAGCATGATGAGGTCAAATATAATTTAGACTAAAGTTGTAATAAATAACGGATGGAGGAAGCATCGGAATAGGACAAAGGGTTGATAACTCCGAAACCCGTGAAAAAAGTACATAATACTCGGAAGAACACCGAACTAAAGGTTTCAAAGATCAAGAGAATAACTAGACTCGGGAACGAATAGGCATTTTTGGAACTCCCAATCCTGAAGTCTTGGGCAAGAACCCCAGAGGAAGAATCTTGCCCTAAGTAGAGGAAGAAGTGAACCTAAGGATGTGCCTTTGGAATAATGGTTAAGACATGCCTAGTTATGATAAACTCCATGGAATGACTGAGCCATGGAAATGAAAGGAAATTCCTTAAGTGCATGTTATAAAGGGGCTAAATGAAAGAACAACCGAAGTGTTTGCATGTCAAGTAAACCCCAAGTGGACATCAAGGGAAATCATTCCCGAGGCAAAGAATGCTAATTTAGTTTTGGGGACAAAACTCATAAAAGGATGGTAGAGTTGTAAACCCCATCCCTTAAAGATAAGAAAATCGAGGAAAGAACCGATCAACCCAAGGGAGAAAACCGAACCGGTTCATGAACCCCAAGCATTAGAGAAAGGGCAATTTGGGAAATTTACAAATCCCAAGTGACCCAAAGAGTCATAAAAACCATGGAAAGGGACTTTGGGACAAATTGGAAGAGAAAACTAGACTAGTTGAAGTGAACTGGATATGAACTGTATTGAAACAGTTTGAACCATCATTGAACTGATTACTAAATTCATTTTTCTAAATGGCTTAAAATATTCAAATTGAAGAATTAAAGCAACCATTGGTAGAGAATGAATTTTGAAATTTTTAATTTTGAAAAACTTGGTTGAATCAAGCCTGAACCAGCCAGATTAAGCATTGAACCCGGTTCGGACCGGTTCAAAATAGTGTCGTCTTCTTCCTTTAGATGATGATACTATTCATTAACCGGAAGAACGAACACCGCCAGCGAAGATGAATCACCTTCATTTAGGGCATTTCAGGCCATGAATGATTGCCATAAAGGTGCCAAATGGACGGATAGAGAGTCCCCGAGCGCCCTATATAAAGAGCTCATCTCTATTCATCCTCCTCACACCTGAAAACTCCATTCCCTCTCAACTGCTTCATTTTTCGGTGAAGCTCAAACTAGAGCACCGACTTAGGCTATTTTCTCAACCTTAGAAAGTGAGGTCAGGTTCTTTTGAATCTAGGGAAAGTTAGCTATGTGACAGTAACCTCCGTTTAATTCAAGGATTGTCAGAGAAGCGTCGGCGGAATCAAATAGTGAAGCAACTCCGCTAGACCGAAGCTGCCCTATGTCGGCCGAGCTGAATTCGGCCAAATACAACCCTCCTCTGGCCAAACCAAGCTCTCCCAACATCCCCACATCTCTCATACGACCTCAACTGAGTTGAAAGGTAAGCCAATTCAGCCTTATTAAGTCGTTGCAAGTCGGAGTTAGAGAGAGAAACTACAGAATTTCACTGACAAAATTCTCCCTCAATTCATGGTCAATTGTAGGAATTCTTGATCCTAGAAGGTACTTTATGAAGAGAGCTACCTGCCCAGATAGAGAGCTCAAATTGCCGCACCTCTGACAGTAAGCTTTCGAAGCTTTCTCTCTCTACGCTCAATTTTCCAGCGAAGCTGCATTTGTGCCCAATTCGAACCCAAATGATGCGGTTCAAAGCTCAATTGAATCGTATGGAAGTGTAGAAACTGATCCATACCTTCAATTGTAGCAATTAACCTCGATTGAATGGTCAATTTGATCAAATCAAATTCATCCAGTTTGAAAGGTGGAAATTTTGGGGATTTCATAAAATTGAGGGACTAAGTTGCAATTTCCTAAAATTGAGGGCCAATTGGTCATGAAAAGGATGTTGGAGGACCAATTGGTCAATTTTTTTAGAATAATTGGTGTCAAATTGCCATTTTTGTAAAGTAGGGGTAAAATGGTAATTTTTGAAAAGTTGGGGACCAAATTGGAAATTTGGAAACTTGAGCCCCGTATATAATTTGGAGTAAATTAAGGACCCAAAGTGAATTTTTGGAAGTTTCAGGACTCAATTTGGTGAAAAGTTATCATTAGGAACCTAAAGTCAAGGAAAATGAAGTTTAGGGACCTAAGTGCAATTAACTGGAAATTTTGAGCCTAGTCGTTCATATGTGAGGAAACGAAGGCTGTTATGCCAAATATTAATAGATAAGGATGTCCAAATCTTGTAGGAACATGAGGGACCATAACGCAACAAAGACAAGCTAATGTGGAAGCGGAAACTGACTGAAGAAAAGTACACTTCAGTTACTGGGAGAGTGGGCTTATTTACATTTTACCTGATTGGGTTGATGAGTACTTTAGATAAGAGAAACCACTTATATGTGGGATTTTAACATCACAACTGGTTGGAGTGATGTGAGAACAAAATAAAAACCTACTTACCAATTGTATGTAGAGAAAGTCATACCCGGTTGGTATGAACTTCCTTAAAGGAAGAGTAAAACCCACTTGTCAGTTGTAAGCAGAGGTATCATCACACCTGGTTGGTGTGATGAATTGAAAGATGATTTTGTCAGAAGTGTTCTCCCCTAGCTGTGTAAATTCTTAAACTTTATGGGAGACCTTCTTGTCGAGAGCTAGAATAGCTCAGATAGACCAGAGACCTCAGTTTTGGAATTTGTGGGGCTAAATGCCCGATTTTGGAAAATCGCCTACTGTGGGCCCAAGGCTAGTTGGCACGAGCAGAAGTTCATAAATAATCCTGATATATTGAAACCATGAAAATTCTTAATGAATGGATTATGTGATTTCACCATGGTACCAAGATAGGACTGACATACTCGATGGACAAGCAACAATGCGTCGATGGACCGGTCTAGGCAAATAGCTACAGGTCGAGTTGAGGGTTGGAGCCGTTGAACCAGTGGCACCAAAGATAAATGGCTTTGTGGAAAAACTATTGTTTGTGCATGCACTTGAGGTTCGGGACCATTAAGATGCCTAAGAGTGGTAGTGATGCGTCCTAAGGGCTACTAGACGACATGGTGGAGATAAGGGCAATTTGTCGTGCCAACAATCAGGGAAGCTCGACATAGCTTCATGCGCATGAGGTCGGGGTGGGTTAGGAATACTTCTCTATCCTTATATGGACACAAAGTATTTTGGGTATGTTCACTCAAACTTTAGGTAGAAGTCAGGGACTTCTATCAGGGTGGATGGTAAAGACGCTCTGATCCAGAAGTGGGTGTAGTTTGCGTATCTGCATCTCGCGAATATGTGTGTACCCTTCATGATGAAGGGCATGCGTTGTTTGTGAAACACACCCAATATGGTAATGGTAAAAAAGGTTTTTAAAATCTTGGAAAGGATTTGAGAATTCTTGGAAAAGAATTGGTGAACCTTGGAAAAAGGTTTTTAAAACTAGAATTTGAAGAAAAGCATTCTTAAATGAAATAGGGAGTTTGGCACACTTCGATTGAAGCTATTTTTGTTAAAACTCTCACCCAACACCCACTTACTAAGTTGTCAAAATCACCCCCTCCGTTTACCCCTTTTTAGGTAACCAAGGGAAAACAAACCCAACCGGGTCAGGGCATGATATACATGCTCTCCCACAGAGGGCCTCATAGGGTGGCATTTTTATGCGTGCCTGATAATTATTGTTATTGGCAAACTCCATAAGACATAAAGTAATCCTCCCAGCCTTTATTCATCATCAATACACATGCTTGGAGTATGTCATCTAGTGTTTGGATGGTCTATTCAGATTGTCCATCCATTTGAGGGTGGAAGGTCGTGCTCATGTGAAGTTTAGTTCCCATAACATCTTGTAAGTTGGTCCAAAACCGAGAGGTGAACGTCAATTCTCGGTCTGATACTATGCTCATTGGGACTCCATGTAGTCATATTATCTCTCCACGAAGAGATTGGCTAACTGGTGTATGGAGTCGGTCACCTTTATTGGTAGGAAATGTGTGGACTTGGTCGGTCTATCCACGATGACCTATATAGCGTCATGTCCCCTCCTTGTCACTGACAACCCTGTTAGAAAATCCATGGTGATATTCTCCCACTTCCATTTCAAAATAGGTTGGGGTTGCAATATTCTGGAGGTCTTTTGATGCTTTGCCTTAATCTGCTGATAGGACAAACACCTCACCACGTACTCTGCATTGTCTCTTTTCATACCCTTCCACCAATATCCCTGTTTTTGGGTACGATACATCTTCATACTACTAGGGTGTAGGGAATATACTGAATCATGGGCCTCCTCCATTATTGACCTTCTCATCTCCTTTTTGTTCGAAACACAGACCCTCTCTATGAATGCCAACATCATGTCTCCCCTGATGGAAAACTCCTAGGTCCTCTTGTCAGGGGTTTAGTTAAAGTATGGTTGGAGCTCCTGATCCTTTCTTTGTTGGGTTATGATTTGATCCACCAAATTGTGTCTTACATCTAAGTTATTCATTAGGCACCTCCTCTCTCCATCCAAGTCGAGGTCCACTTTCAGGCTACCCATCTATTCTAGTAATGGAAAGTAAGTTGCCTTTATATGATCCAATTCGGTTTGGTACATGCGACTGAGCGCATCTACCTCCACATTGGCCTTGTTGGGATGGTATTCTATCATTAAATCATAATCTTTCACCAGCTCCAACCATCTTGTTTTCTAGAGGTTGAGTTTTTTCTAGGTTAAGAGGTATTTCAAACTCTTGTGGTTAGTGTATATCATGCACTTGACTCCATATAAGTAGTGTCACCAAATCTTCATGGTGAACACTATTGCTGCCAATTTTAGGTCATGGGAAGGGTAATTCCTCTCGTGCATCTTCAGTTGTTGTTATGTGTATGCTATGACCCTTCCTTGTTACATCATGATGTATCCTAGTCCTTGTCCGGATGCGTCACTATATACCATGTACTCTTCTATGTTTTAGTTGCGTAAAGTTAATACTAGAGATGTCGTCAAGCGCGACTTATCTTTGTCGAAGGAGCTCATTCTCATCCCATTTGTACTCTACTCCCTTCCTTGTGAGACGGGTCAACGGGGCTATGATCTTTGAAAAGTCTTCCACAAACTTTTGGTAATACCCTTTTAGTTCTAGGAAGCTGCATATTTCCATTGGGTTGGTGAGGGTCTTCCCATTGGATATCGTCTCTATCTTAGTTGGGTCCACTTTAACCCCATCCTTTGAAACTATTTGCCCCAAGAAACCCACTTCTAACAGCCAGAACTCACATTTTAAGAATTTCACGTAGAGTTGGTTTTCCCATAGAACGCCTAGGGTGATCCCCAATGTTCCTCGGGCTCAGCCTCAAATCGTGAGTATATAAGGATGTCATCTATGAATACTATCATAAATTTATCCAATTATGGTTGTAAGACTCAGTTTATTAAGTCCATAAAGGTCGCAGAGGCGTTCATCAGCCCAGAGGGCATCACTCTGTATTCGTAATGCATGTAATGTGACCTAAACACGGTCTTCTATATATCTTCTTCTCGGATCTTCAATCGGTGATATCAAAACCGTAGGTCAATCTTGGAGATGTAAGCAGCGACCTTCAGCTGGTCAAATAGATCATCGATCCTTGGAAGGGGATAATTATTCTTGATAGTTACATGATTCAATTTCCTATGGTCAATGCATAGCATCATACTCTCGTCCTTCTTCTTCATGAACAACACCGGCGCACCCAATTGTTGGAGTTTTAGCTCTATTACAAAAAGTGGTCACAAAATAGATAGGGAGCTACGTGATTCTTGATAAGCATCTTCCTAGGTAAGGTTATGTGCCCATTGTTTGTGTTTCTGGCTTCAGGCTTGGCTCCCTTCGTACTTAGAGTTGTGACCTCAATAAGTGTTGATACCATCCTCCTAGATACTTCCCCATTTAGTCTTTTGAGACTTCTACTATTCCTTAGGCATAGTAGGAGCTTCTAGGGTTGTCTTCCTAGGAGAACATATTGTAAGGTAATGTTGGTGACATCAATCCTAGTTTTCTTGATTCCTCTCTTGGGAGCCATATGAAAATTTTAAAACTTTCTCTTAGTCTTGATAATGTATTCGATATGTTATATAGTCTTGATAATATATTCAAGGAAACATGCTCAGATACCACTCAAGTTGTCACGCTCCAACCTAGTTTGGTCGGATCCCCGTGAACAATCCGTCTCTCTCTTGTTTTAAGAGGGGTTTCCCCCTTCTTTTATTCAAGAGGAGCCAGGCGTGATCTTGACCTTGTTTCCTGGAATAACATATATCAAATAAAATGAAAGCTTAAGGAGATTAAGCGTACCTAACAGACGGTAAGACTTGGTGTTATCCCTATTCATTTCTCTATTTTCTCAAAAGGGATAAAAAGGGTGGGTGAATTTCTACAACTCAATGAATGGGCATTTGTTTTTAAGAATAATAAACTTTCAATAAAATGGTTTTTAAATTGAAGTGTGCTAGACTCCTTATATTCTTTAAATTTCTTTCTTCCTTGTTTTCTCAATTTTCATAGCCATTTCTCATCATTAACCACAACCGGTGTGTTTATTAACCAACACACATTCATAGGGCAGCACATCCACTACACCCACTTATGGTGTCGGAGCGACTTTACCAGCCACCTAGATAGAATTACGTCCACTTCTACCATGAGAATGAGTGGATGTACGTGACATCCGACCATCAATCCCGTAAAGAAAACTTCGTATCCGTATGAGGATAGAGACCTCATCCTAACCCCACCCCGGTCTCATGTGCATGAAGCTACGTCAAGCTTCCCTAACTGCTGGCACGAAAATCTGCCCTTATCTCCACCATGTCGTCTAGTAGCCCCTAGGACGCAACACTACTCCTCTTGGGCATCTTGAAGGCCCTGTACCTAAGTGCATGCACAAAACAATAGTTTTCCACATAAGCCATTTAATCTATGGTGCCACAGGTCCAATGGCCCCAACCCTTAACTCGACCTGCAACTGTTTGTCTTGACTGGTTCGTCAACCTATTATGTCGCACTGCCGCCAGTCCATCGAGTATGTCGGTCTTGTCTTGGTACCATGGCCAAACATATCATTCATTTTAAGTTTTCATAGCTTGAACTCATATTTTTTTTATGAGCTCCTACTCATGCCAACTGGCCTTGGGCCCATTGTACGAGATTTTCAACATCGGGCATATTAGCCCCCAATTTTAAAAAACTGAGACCTCCGACCTATATGAGCATTTCGAGCTCCTGTCAAGAAAGTCTCCCTAAAAGTTTAAGTAGTGGCACACAGTCAGGGGAGAGCACTTCCGACAAAGTAATCTTTTTATTTGTCCATCACACCCACTAGGTGTGAGGACATCTCCACTTATAACGAATAAGCGGGTTTTCTACTTCCTTCTAGTAAGTTCATCATTCCAACCGAGTATGATCTACTTACAACCAATAAGTAGTTTTTTTTGCGTAATTTTCACATCACTCCATTCAGGTGTGATGGTTAAAATTCCATTTAGTAGTGGGTTTTCATTTCTGAGGTGCTTATCATCCCAACCAGGAATGATATAAAATTCCACTCACTCGATAACGTAGTGATTTCCTCTTAACTGGTTCTTTGTCTTCATGTGAGCTTGTCCTTGCCGGCATTCCCAGTACTTCGTGTCCCTACATGATGTGAAAATACTTGTTCATTATCCCTTGGCCTAATAGCCTTCATTCATCGTGAATGGATGAAATATTCAAACTTTTTTATTTATTGCAATTAGGTCCCTAAAGTTCATTTTCTTTCACTTTAGTCCCAAATTGAGTCCCGAAACTTCTCAAATTCACATTAGGACCACAATTTATTCAAAATAAAAAAAGGGGTTCAAGTTTCTCAAATTTCCAATTTGGTCCCCAACTTTTCAAAAATTACCATTTTGCCCCTACTTTATAAAAATGGCAATTTGACCTCAATAAATTCCAAAAATTGACCAATTGGTCCTCCAATAACGTTTTCATATCTAATTTGCCCTCAATATTTGGAAAATTTCATTTTAGTCCTTCAATTTTACGAAATCCCCAATTTCCCTTGAAATTTTCCCGAAAATTTTCCCTTTCATACTGGTCAAATTTGATTTCATCAAATTGACATTTCAATCGGGTTTAATTGTTGAAATTGAAGGTAAAATTGAGTTCCTACACATCTATATGACTTAATTGAGCTTTGAACCGCGTCATTTGGGTTTGAATTGAGCTCAAACGGAGCTTCTCCTAAAAACAAAACTAACATAGAGAAAGCTTCGAAAGCTTACCGTCGGAGGTGTGGTGGTCTGGTCTCTCTATTGAGGAAGATAGCTCTATTCGTGAAATATTTTCTAGGATCAAGAATTCCTACAATTGACCCCAAATTGAGGGAGAATTTTGTTAGTGAAATTCTGTAGTTTCTCTCTCTAACTCCAATTTACAACAACTTGAAGGGTCGAAATTGGCTTATCTTTCAGCTCAATTGTGGTCTTCTAAAGGCTGTAGGGATGTTGGGAGAGCTTGGTTTGGCTAGAGGAGGGCTGAATTTGGCCGATTTCAGCTCGGCCGAAACAATGCAATTTCGGTCCTTTGGAGCTGCTTCACTGTTTAATTATGTCGGCACTTCTCTAGCGATCCTCTAATCGAATGGAGGTTGCTATCAGATAGCTAACTTCCCCTAGAGTCTGAAGAGCTTGACCTCGCCTTCTGAGGTTAAAAAAAATACCCAAGTCGGAGATCTGATTTGAGGTTCACCGAAAAATGTAGTAGAGAGAGAGATTAGGTTTCATGTGTGAGGATGATGAATGGGTAGTAGCTCTTTATATAGCAGTAAAAAATATTTTTTTAAATGGGGAAGATTTAGTAATACATTATGGGTATTTATTCTCATTAAATTAGGAAATTGATGGGTATTTATGCATATTAATTCCAATAATTAAATGTAGTTATTAATTTATGAGTATTTATTTAATAATGGTATTAATTCCTTTCTCCTTTATATTTTTTTGAAAATTAATTTTTGTACAAGTATATATATACCCTTATATATAAACATCTCTTCAACATTTATATATATATACACACACATAATTAACAAATATGTATATAATATTTAATTTCCACTTAAATTCAACGGGAAAAATTTCCGACCGAAATTTTGGGTTACTAAAAACACAGTGTGACAACTACTCCCCACCTTTTTAAGAGTTTTGTCCCCAAAACTTATTCAGTATCCTTTGCATAGAAAACAACTTCCCTTGATGTCAACTTGGAGTTTGCTTGACATGTTAACTCTTTAGTTGTTCTATCAGTTAGCCCGTTTTTATATCATTCACTTAAGAAATTTCTTTTCATTTCCATTATTTACTCACCCCATGGAGTTCATCATAATTAGTCATGTCTTACCTACTATTCCAAGGTATATTTTTAAGTTGACTTCCTCCTCTACTTAGGGCAAGATTCTTCCTCTTGAGGGTTCTTGCTTAGAATTTTAGGATTGGGAGTTCCAAGCTGCCCAATTGTTCCTTTATCTAGTTTTTCTCTTGGTCATTGAAACCCTCATCTCTGTGTCCTCTCGAGTGCTACAAACTTGCTTTCATGAGTTTCAGTGTTATCACATTTTTGTCTTATTTTGACCCTTCCCTCATTCATTGTTTATTACAACTTCGGTCCAAATTTTATATTTGACCTTATGCTTAATAATTGACTCTTCCTTACTTGAGTCACATCTTCCTCAGGACTATTGTTGTAAACCCCGCTCTTTGGATTTAAGGAATATTAGGAAAAGAACCGGTCAAACCGAGTGAGAAAATCGAATCGGTTCACAAACTCGATCATTGGGGAACGGGCAAATCGGGAAATTTTCAACTCTTAAGTGACCCAAAAGGGTTCATAAACCTTGGAAAAGAACCTTAGAACTAATTGGGAGAGAAAAACCAAACAGGTTCGAGTAAACCGGATCCGAACTGGATTAAACCAGTTTATGAACCGGAACCGATATAAGGATGGAAAACTAGGAAATATATGGATCCCAAGTGACCTAAAGAGTCACATAAGTCATGAAAAAGGACTTTAGGATGAATGGGGAATGAAAACCAAACCGGTTTGGACTGGTTTGAACCACTATTGAACCAGATGCTAAATTCATTTTTCTAGATGGCTTAGAAAATTCCAATTTGAGAATTGAGGCGACCATTTGATAGATAATGAATTTAGAAGTTTTTAATTTTGAAAAACTTGGTTAAATCAGGTATGAACCAGCCTGTTTAAGCATTGAATCCGATTTGGACCAGTCCGATCCGGTTCGGAATAATGTCGTTTTCTTCATTAAGATGACAGTACTGTTGACTTGTCGGAAAATCGAACCAGCATTAGCGAAGAGGAAACTTTTCTGTTCAGTACGTTTCAGGCCATCAATAACTTTCATAAAGGTACCAAACGGACGGCTGACGAGTCCCCAAGCTACCTATATAAAGAGCCCCTCTCCATTCATTCTCTCCACACCTGAAAACCTCACTCTCTCTTAGCTACTTAGTTTTACGGTGAAGCTCAAACCAAAGCTCCGATATAGGGTCTTTTCTGAGCCAAAGGAGTGGTTATGTTCCTTAGAACCGGGGAGAATTTTAGCTACACGGTGGTAGTCTCCAGTTGCTCTGAGGGTTGCCGGAGGATCGCCGACGTGATCGAATAGTGAAGCAGCTCCGGTGAAACAAAGCTGCCTTATTTCTGTCGAGCTAAAATAAGCCAATTCAAGCCCTCCTTAGGCTAAACCAAGCTCTCCTAACACCTCCTCATCTCTCCTACTACAAAATTAGAACTGAAAATTAAGCCAATTTGGCTCCCTTATGTAATTTTTGACCGGTGCTAGAGAGAGAATCGACAGAATTTTGATGACAAAATTCTCACTCAATTCAGCATCAATTGATGCAATTCTTAATCCTAGGAGTAACCTTAGGATGAGAGCTATCTGCCTAGATTGAAATCTCGGACCGCTACGCCCTTGCCGGTAAACATTCAAAGCTTTCTCTCTCTACGTTCTATTTTCCGACGAAGCTCCGTTTGAGCTCGTTCTAGCATCAAATCGTACAATTCAAAGTGCAATTGAATCGTATGAAGATGTCGAAACTTGAACTTAACTTCAATTTCAACAATTAAACTTGTTTGATCGGTCAATTTGATTAAATCAAATTTAGCTATGTTAGTAAGTTGAAATTGGGGATTTCAAAAATTTGAGGAAATAAAATGCAATTTTATAAAATTGAGGGCCAATTGGGCATGATAAGAGTGTTGGAGGACCAATTGAGCAAATTTTGGAATTTTTGGGGTAAAACTTACAATTTTTGTAAAGGAGGGGTAAAATGGTAATTTTGGAAAAATTGGGGACCAAATTGGGAATTTGCGACACTTGAACCCCTTTTTGTGAATTTGAATAAATTGAGGTCCCAAGGTAAATTTTTAAAGTTTCGGGACTCAATTTGGGGAAAACGGGCATTTGGGGCCTAAAGTGAAAGAAAAATGAACTTTAGGGACCAAATAGCAAATATTTGAAAAGTTAACTATTGTTAGTCATTCATAATTATTGAATACTATCAAGCCAAATGATAATGTACAAGGATGTTCATACAGTGTAGGAACACGAGATAGTGGGAACGCCAGCTATGTCAAAGCTTGCAAGGGACGAAAGCCGATTTAAAGGCAATACACTGCACGATCAGGTGAGTGGGATATTTAATATCATACCAAGTTGGGATGATAAGCACCTCGGAAATGAAAACCCACAGCTAAGTGGCATTTTAACCATCACACATGAGAGGAGTGATGTGGAAATCATGCAGAAAAACTACTTACTGGTTGTAAGTAGATCATACCCGATTGGTATGATGAAGCTTTTTGGAAGGAAGTGGAAAATCTGTTTATCGGTTATAAGCGAAGATGTTCACATACTTGGTTAGTGTGTTGAACAACTGTAAAGTTTATTTTGTCGGAAGTGCTCTTCCCTAACTGTGTGCCAATACTTAAAATTTTTGGGAGACCTTCTTGATGGAAGCTCGAATAGCTCAGTTAGGCCGGAGGCCTCAGTTTTGGAACTTGGGAGCGAATATGCCCGATTTTGAAAATATCAAACAATGGACCCTAGACTTGTTGGCATGAGTAGGGGCTCGTAAACAAACATGATTTTAAGCCATAAAAACTTAAGTGAATGAATTCTTTGACCATGGTACCGAGATAAGATTGACATACTCGATGAACTGGCAGTAGTCCGTCATGACAGGTCTTCGGATTAGTAATACAAACAGTTGTAGGTTCAATTGAGGGTCAGGGCCATTGGACCAATGGCACCACAGATTATATGGCTTATGTGGAAAATTATTAATTTGTGCGTGCACTGTGTCACAGGACCTTCTTGACGCCCAAGAGGGGTAGTAATGCATCCTAGGGCTCTGGACGACCTGGTGGAGATAATGGCAATTAGTCGTAATAGAAGTCTTGAGAAGCTCGACGTAGCTTCATTGCACATGAGACCGGGGTGGGGATGGGATGAGGTCTCTGTTCTCATATGGACACGAAGTTTTGTTACAAGATTGAGGGTCAGATGTCATGTTCCTCCACTCATTCTCAGGGTAGAAGTGGACATGTTTCTATCTAGGTGGCCGGTAAAGTCATTACGATGACACAAGTGGGTATAGTGGATGGGCTAGCCTACGAATGTGTGTTTTCTTCATGATGAAGGGCGTGTGTTGGTTGATAAATACACCATTGAGATAAGAAATGGCTATGAAAAATTGAGATTTTAAAAATGAGAAATTTTAAAGAAAATAAGGAGTCTAGCACACTTCAATTTAAAAAACTATTTTATTGAAATTACTTTTGAAATACCCATTCACTAATTTGTAGAAACTCACCCACCCTTTTTATCCCTTTCCAGGAAATAGAGAAAATGACTAAGGATAACACCAAGCCTTACCCTCTGTCAAGTATGCTTAATTTCTCTTAAGCTTGCATTTTATTTGATATAAGTTATTCTATGGTACAAGATTGAAATTATGCATGGCTCCTCTTGAATTATAAAAGGAGGAAACCTCCTCTTGAACCAAGAGAGTGGTGAGTTGTTCATGGGGATCCAACCAAACCGGGTTGGGGCGTGACAATTGGGCTTACATGCCCCTTACATTCATGACATTTTCTAGAACCTGTCTCTATCCATTAGATTTCTATAATACTTCCTTGAGGGTCGTTCTAATCTTTCCAAACTTTCAAGAATCATATAACTTCATCCCTCTTTTCGTTTGGTAGTATTCCTCAACTATCTTTACTATTATCCCCTCATCCATCTTGCTTTTGACGTCTTGTCTCACATAACCATGTCGATTTCTCTTACCTACTCATCCTTTCCCAACTTCTTTATTGTGTGTTTCCAATTCCAATCATTGGGTTTCCCGATGACTTACCAACTTGTGAGGATTCTTCCCTTCTTATGTCCTTCCTCTTCTTTTGTAGTGTCCTTATTCAAGGACTTTCTTTTTCCTTAATCAACTCTTACTCGCTTGTGACCATTTCATGATTCATTATTTTAGGTTGATCCCTTTTTTGGTCTATGTGGTGATTGTTTTGTTTGAGAAGTTCCTTTATTACGGTTTCATTCTCTACTATATCCCTAAAAGTAGAGATTTTTAACCTTAAGAGCTACATGCTCAACCTTCTTACCATTCCTTGAAGTTTTCTTCCTTCATTTCCTTACACCTTCTTCTATGTTGAGGCATTTGCCCAATTTAAATCCTTAATCGTCTTAAAATTCCATTTTATCCCTTATTCCTTAACTAAGCAATTTTGATTATTGGTCTTATTGTGTGTTTTCCACACTATGCCCATCTGTCCATTCTTTAGGCTCCCTTAAGTGACCGTGGACCATGACCCATCCTGATGTCAATGGTCATTTCCCTAATTCACTTCTTAATTGAGGGCTTACCTTTCCAAGGTTTCTTATACGTTCTTTCCTTTATTCCCATATTATTGTAGTCCATCCATTCCTACTTGTTACGACATCTTTTGATGCTATCATCCTATTTACCCGTTCCTTGGGTTTAATTTACTTCTTGGACCCTCATGAGTATTTTTCCTTTGTACTTGATCTTTCCATCTCAACTAGCATTTCATTGGTGAGCTTATTGTTCTTTCCACTTTTGTTGGTTCCATTACCTCTTAGTTGGGATACGTATGCCTTTTCAGGGCTTCCTTCCCTGGTAGGATTATTTCCCCTTCTCCCAGAATTCCTTTTTCATTCATCCTTTGGAAGTATCTAATCATTAAATGACATCCTTTAATGTCGTCCTTCCTGTGTACCCTTCCTGAGAAATTTGGTGCTATGTCCTTGTACCAATTCCTTAATTCTACTTGTATAGCGCACAATATTTCTTCCTTGAGAAGGGTTCAGACACAGTTTGGTTCAAAACCTCTTTGTGTGAGGCTTACTTAATCCTCCTCATGACTTGAGAATAGTCCTCATTCTGTTTTCGACCATAATTTCCTTTAAGGATTTCCTTCATCCTTCTTATCTAACATTTAGCCTTTCCACTTCTCTCATCTTCACCTGGGTTTAAATCCATAATTCCTACTACTTTCCTTGTTTACTTGTCTTGGGTTAGTTGCCCCTCGAGTTCACTTGTCCTTGGCACCTATCCTATTACCCCTTTTTTAGTGTAGTCTTTAATACTTTCTGGTCCTTCCTGTCTTACGTGGCTTTGGATTATTTTTGGTACTTGACGTGTTTCTCGGGAGGTATTGCCCTAAAACCATGGGATTTGGGATAGTCCTCCATTACCTGTCCTATCCCCCTATAGGTTAACTTGATACTTGTCTTTAGTAGGGTTGGGCACTTCTTCACACAATGTCCCTATCGTTCATACATTTAATTACGTGGACCTAAGTGGTTCCTCTTAGTATCATTCTAGGGAATTGTTGGTTTTGGTGCATCACCGCCTTGAGTCTGGATACCTTGAGAGTTTTCTTGTAGAGTCTTCTTTGCCAAAGGATCACTCTAAGAGTCCTCCTAGATTTCTTGATTCTCTAATTCATTTTCCTTAACTGGGATGGGATTCTCCATAGTTTCTATGGTAGTGCAGGTTTGTTTGGTTACTTTTCTTTGGGCCATCTTACTAGCAAGATCACATCTTTTGAGAGACATGGTTTTTAGGAATTTGGAGTACTTCATTAATAGAGGAGTATAATATGCTGGGGTTTTAGCCCTATTACAAAAAGTGGTCAAATAATAGATAGGGAGCTACGAGATTCTTGATAAGTATCTTCCTAGGTAAGGTTATATGCCCATTGTTGGCATTTCCACCTTCAGGCTTGGCTCCCTTTGTACTTAGAGTTGTGACCTCAATAGGTCTGACACCATCCTCCTAAATACTTCAACATTTGGTCTTTTGAGACTTCTACTATGCCTTGGGCATAGTAGGAGCTTCTAGGGTTGTCTTCCTACGAGAACAGATTGTAGGGTAATGTTGGCGATATCATTCCTAGTTTTTTTGGTTCCTCTCTTGGGAGCCATCTAAAAATTTTAAAACTTTCATTTAGTTATTATGTTATATTGTCTTGATAATATATTCGAGGAAACAGACTCTGATACCACTCAAGTTGTTATGCCCCAAACCGGTTTGGTCGGATCGCCATGAACAACCTGCCGCTCTATAGGTTCAAGAGGGGTTTCCCCCTTCTTTAATTCAATAAGAGCCAGACGTAATCTTGACCTTGTTCCCTGGAATAACATATATCAAATAAAATGCAAGCTTAAGAAAATTAAGCATACCTGACAGAGGGTAAGACTTGGTGTTATCCCTAGTCATTTCTCTAGTTTCTAAAAAGGGACAAAAAGGGTAGGTGAATTTCTACAACTCAGTGAATGGGTATTTTTTTAAATAATAAACTTTCAATAAAATGGTTTTTAAATTGGAGTGTGCTAGACTCCTTATTTTCTTTAAATTTCTTTCTTCCTTATTTTCTCATTTTTCATAGCCATTTCTCATCAGTAACCACAACTGATGTGTATATTAACTAACATACACCCTTCATCGAAGGACGACACGTCCATTGCACCCTCTTGTAGCGTCAGAGTGAATTTGTCGGCCACCTAGATAGAAGCATGTTCACTTCTACCCTGAGAATGAGTGGATGTATTGACATCTAACCCTCAATCAGATAAAGAAAACTCTGTGTCCGTATGAGGACAGAGACCTCATCCTAACCCCACACTAGTCTCATGCGCATGAAGCTACGTCGAGCTTCCTTGACTACTGGCACGACAATCTGTCCTTATCTCCACAATGTCGTCTAGTAGCCCCTAGGATGCATTGCTACCCCTCTTGGGAATCTTGAAAGTCTCGTACCTTAGTGCATGCACAAAACAATAGTTTTCCACATAAGCCATTTAATTTGTGGTGCCACTAGTCCAATGACCCCAACCGTCAACTCGACCTGCAGCTGTTTGTCTCGACTAGTCTATCGACCTGTCATGTCACACTACCGCGAGTCCATCGAGTATGTCACTCCTGTCTTGGTAGTATGTCCAAACATATCATTCATTTAAAATTTTCATGGCATAAACTCATGTTTGTTTACAAGCTCTTGCTCGTGCCAATTGGCCTTGGGACTATTGTACGAGATTTTCAAAATTGGGCATATTAGCCCCCAAGTTCAAAAACTGAGGCCTCTGGCCTATATGGGCATTTCGAGCTCCTGTCAAGAAGGTCTCCCAAAAAGTTAAGCAGTGGCACATAGTTAGGGAAGAGAACTTCCGACAAAGTAATATTTTCATCTGTACATCACACCAACCGGGTGTGAGGACATCTCCGCTTTTAACTAATAAGCGGGTTTTCTACTTCCTTCTAGAAAGTTCATCATACCAACCGGTTATGATCTACTTACAATCGTTAAGTAGTTTTTTCATGTAATTTCCACATCACTCCATTCAGGTGTAATGGTTAAAATTCCACTTAGTAGTGGGTTTCCATTTTCGAGGTGCTTATCATCCCAATCGGGTATGATATAAAATCCCACTCACCCGATAATGCAGTGATTTCCTCTTAACTGGTTCTTTGTTTTCAAGCGAGCTTATCCTTGCTGGCGTTCCTGGTACTTCGTGTCCCTACACAATATGAACATCCTTGTTCATTATATCTTAGCCTAATAGCCTTCATTCATGGTGAATGGATGAAATATTCAAACTTGTGATTTATTGCAATTAGATTCCTAAAGTTCTTTTTCTTTAACTTTAGGTCCCAAATACCGATGTTTCACCAAATTGAGTCCCAAAACTTCTCAAATTCACATTGGGACCTCAATTTATTCAAAATTACAAAAGGGAGTTCAAGTTTCCCAAATTTCTAATTTGGTCCCCAACTTTTCAAAAATTACTATTTTTTTCCTACTTTACAAAAATGGCAATTTGACCTCAATAAATTCCAAAAATTGAACAATTGGTCCTCCAATAACTTTTTTATGGCTAATCGGACCTCAATTTTTCGAAATCTCCAATTTGCCCGAAAATTTCCCCCTTTCAAACTGGTCAAATTTGATTTAATCAAATTGACCATTCAATTGAGTTTAATTGTTGAAATTGTTGGTAAAACTGAGTTTCTACACATCCATACGACTCAATTGAGCTTTGAACCGCGTCATTTGGGTCTGAATTAAGCTCAAACGGAGCTTCGCCTGAAAATTGAACTTAGAGATAGAAAGCTTCAATAGCTTACCGTCGGAGATGTAGCAGCCCAATCTCTCTATTGGGGAAGATAGCTCTCTTCCTAAGGTATCTTCTAGGATTAAGCATTCCTACAATTGACCTTGAACTGAGGGAGAATTTCATCAATAAAATTCTGTAGTTTCTCTCTCTAACTCTGACCTACAACGACTAAGAAGGGCCAAATTGGCAGGCCTTTCAGCTCAATTGAGGTCATCTTAGGGCTGTAGGGATGTTGGGAGAGCTTGATTTGGCTGGAGGAGGGCTGAATTCGGCTGATTTCAGCTCGACCAAAACGAGGCACCTTCGGTCCATTGGAGCTGCTTCATTGTTTGATTACACCGACGATCCTCATATCAAATGGAGGTTGCTATCAGATAGCTAACTTCCCCTGGAGTATAAAGAGCTAGATCTCGCCTTCTTAGGTTGAGAAAAATGCCCAAGTTGGAGCTTTGCTTCGAGATTCACTAGAAAATGGAGTAGTAGAGAGAGAGAGGTAGTTTCAGGTGTGAGGAGGATAAATGGGGAGTAGCTTTTTATATAGGTGTAAAAATTATTTTTTAAATGGGGAAGATTTATTACTATTTTATAGGTATTTATTCTCATTAAATTGAGAAATTAATAGGTATTTGTGCATATTAATTCTAATAATTGAATTTAGGTATTAATTTATGAGTATTTATTTAATAATGGTATCAATTCCTCAACTCTTGAATCTCTTTCTCCTTTATATTTGTTTGGAAATTAATTTTTGTACAAGTGTATATATATACCCTTATATGTAAAAATCTCTCCAACATTTATATATATATAATTAATAATATGTATATAATATTTAATTTCCGCTTTAATTCAATAGAAAAATTTCCAACCAAAATTTCAAATTACTAAAAACACGGTGTGACATTTTCAATTTCCCTATTAGGTCCCTAACTTCCTCTCATTTTCACCCAAATCCTCAATTTTCCCTTAATTGCAATTCAGCCCCCAATTTTCAGAAAATCTCTAAGTTGCCCAATTTTTTTCTAAAATTTGCACTTATCCCGAATTTTCATTTCATCTAATTGATAGCTTAAACTCGATTAATTAAACTCCATCATGCTGCTAATTGTTTCCCACGTCTCTCTATGATCATTCTAGCTTTTGAATGACCTCAATTTAATCATGTTTAAGCTCAAATGATGCTTTGTCGAAAAGGTTTTCTAGAGAGACTAAGCTGAGTTTTCTTACCAGCGTGAGGGCGGCGGTCTAAGCTCTGGGTTGTGGGAGCTAGTGCTCTTCCTGGAGATCCTCCTAAGATCAAATTGTGAGTCAATTGGGTGCCTGAGTACAAAGAATTCAATGAGAGAAGTTCTAGTGTTTCAATTTTTGCAATTCATTGTTTCAGCGAAATGGGTCAGAAATGGCTTACCTTGAAGGTTCTTGGAGATTAAGGGTCGGTCGAGGAGGGATGTGGGAGGTTTGGCCTATTTGCATGAGGGCAGAGGGGGTTGGAGTTCAGCTCGACTTTCTACAATTTCGGGACTGCCAGAGTGATAGTACTGTATAAGCTTCCCGGTGCTTCTCCGATGAGAGTCCGAATACAAGGTAACAGCGACGTAGAAGACTTCTTCCCGATTCCAAAGAGCCCAAATACACCTTTTTGAGGTTGTAGAAAATGCCCTCGTCGAAGCTTTAGTTTTTGTCTCGCCAAAAATGGAGCACCTCTTCTTCTTCGCTCGTTTGTAGGATGAGGAAAATCAGTGGAGGAGTGCTCTTTATATAGGAAGCTTGGCTATTGACAGGGCTACCAACTAGCATAGGACTTGGCTCTAGCCTCATCCACTAGCGGTTAGATCGGAAAGCTTTCCGGGTCATCAGAGACCAACTTCTCATTGTTCTCTCTTTCTTCCAATTTTTCCAAGGAGGAAGACAACACTATGCCACGTGTGTGAGCTTGCCACGTGGCACTATGTGATTGGGTGATTTCGCTAACGTGACTTCCTACTCAGCATCCTAGTCAGCCTTTGACTCACTAACTGGACATGTGGTGGTCTCTCATTCCAACATGACTACTAACTGTATTTCAACAGAACACTAACTGTGCACATGTCGCCCTAAATTTGAAAATTGACCGGTTCAGGCCCGATTCGACTGATTTTTTTTAATTTAAAAATTTTCTAAATTCATGTAAATTTATTTTCTATCTAGTTCCCTATGGTTCATCTCGGTTCGATTTGGTTTAGGTCTGGTTCACCCTGAATTAGTCCAGTTCACCCTAAATGGGCCTGGTTCTTCCTAAATGGGTCCGGTTCTCACACCCAATTTCATCTATGTTTCCCTTTCATAATTTTGGGTATTTATTGGCCACTTGAGATTTTCAAATTTCCCGTTTTTACTCTTATTTAGAATTTTTGGTTCGTTTCAACCTCGGTTTTCACTCGAAATCTTCTAGTTCCTGAATCTAGCTTCTTAATATGTGAGAATGGGGTTTATAGTTGACATACCTGAGTCTCAAATCGGAGTCGGGATTTGATGGGGGACCATGAGGTGAACATTAGAGCGCTCCACAGAAGCGGAGGGAGGCGTGATGTCTGCTAAGAAGGGAAATACCCTTTCGTTAAAAAGAAAAGTGCGACATGTAAAAATGTGATTATGAGGATTCAAAATGCGGTACTCGAAATAATTAGAGGGATAGCCAAGAAAAATTCAAGGAGCAGACCAAGGCTAAAGTTTGTATGATAGGTAGGGAAATTAGAGACACCCAAACACATGTATAAATTTATAATTAGGACGATATGATGAAGTGCCTCATAAGTATTAGATAGACATATGTATTAAAGTCAAAATCCCAAAATTTTGATGGAGCATGAGAATGAATTAAGAGAGTAAGTCTCATGTTCATAATATGACGACGTTTACACTCAACTGATCCATTTTCTTGGGGCATGTGTGGGCATGAAAGACTGTGACTCATGCTGGCAAGCTGAAGTTTAGACTAAAAGGAGATAGAAATAAATTTCTTGACACCATATGACTGAAGAAATTTACTTTTGCAATCGAGCAAATTTTCAACCTGCAAACGAAACTCTCGAAAAATAGATAAAATATATGAATGCCTTTTCATGACAAAAAACTATGAGAACTTACTATAGTAATCAAGAAAATGAACATAGTAAAGATGACTTGTGTGGGATGTAACAGAAGTGGGTCCCCATATGTTAGTATGAATCAACTCAAGAGGATGAGTGTTGACATGGTGAGTTAAAGGGAAAGAATATTGAGAGATTTTGCAACAAGAACATGGATCACATAATGATAAAGGAAAGATAGCTTTTATTGATAAATGTTTAGAAAGCACACGAGTGGCAATAGGAAAAGTGGGATGTCCTAAACGTTAATTCCATAATGAAGTCGATTCATTAAGACTTACACAAGCAATTGGAGATAAGGTAGAAAGATTACGACTAGTACGAAGACAGTACAATCCTCACTTGCGACTTTCGCGTAGCAGCTCTTGGTGAGAAACAACATCTTTGATAAGAAAGTGAGTAGGATAAAATTCAAAATAGCAAGCATTGTCTTTAGTAAATTGGGTGACCGAGTGTAAATTAAGGGAAATTTGAGGAACATAGTAGATATTGTTGAGATAAAAGTGACGAGTAAAAGATCTAAGATAGGTAGATCCAAAGAATAAAATGGCTAAACTTGTCTCATCTCCAATTAGTAGATGCTTATGAAGTGTCTCATTCTCCTAAATAGACAAGTGAAATAAATTATTAGTGACATTAGTGGTCGTACCTGAATCAATATACTAGTCAAGATAACCCATACTAGCTTCATTGTCATAAATAGAGAACTTGAGGAGTTGGAGAGAGAACTTGAAAAGTTGAAGAAAGAGCCTTGAATTCATAGGAATAACAATGATAAGCTAAATGTCCATGTTTGCCACAAAGTTGGCAGGACTCCAAAGGCTGAGAAGTGGGATGCGTGGTCTGTTGTCCTGCAATGCCAAAAGAAGTGAGTTGATTAAAGCTCAAATTACCCGAATTAAAGTATCGACGCAACCTTGATCCGTAATTTATTGTGCTAAATAAAGACTAATAACGAGGGTGAGGCCCTTGCTGATTTGAAGTTGTCCACCCCCCATGCACACCAATTGTCATTGGCATCTATTCTTCAATTAGGGTTGAGAGAAGTTGTAAACCCCGCACTTTTTTTTTTGTTAAGGAAAATCAAGAAAAGAACCAGTCAAACTGAGTAAGAAAACCAAGCCAGTTTACAAACTCAATAATATGGGAACAAGCAATTTAGAAATTTACAACTTCCGGGTGATCCAAAGGGTACATTAAACCTTGGAAAAGAAACTTAAGACAAAAACCAAATTGGTTCATGTGCATGAGATTTCATAAGAACTTTGAAGTTAAGCATGATTGCTCGAGAGTAGTGTGAGGATGGGTGACATCCTGGGAAGTATGATTTTTTTGTAAACCGAAATTTCGGTCAAAAATTTTTATGCGAATGTACGCCTTATCATAAATGGCCATAAATTAATATATATTTAATTATTGCAATTAATATCAATAATTTAATACCTAAATTAAATTATTGAAATTAATACAAATAATTTAATACCAAAATTAATTATTGAAATTAAAACCAATAATTTATGTCAATATTAATACTAGTAATAAATCTCTCCCAATTTAGTACATGATTTTATACCTATATAAAGAGGTCATCCCCATTCATTCTACTCACACCTAAACACTTCTCTCTCTCTCCTACTCCATTTCCTGGTGAATCTCGAACCAGAGTTTCGACTTGAACATATTTCTTAACCTCGGAAGCAGAGGTCGAGCTCTTTAGAACCGAGGAGAAGATAGCTATCTAATAGCAAACTCCAGTCAATCCGAGAATCGCTAGAGAAGCGCCGGCATGATGGAACAGTGAAGCAGCTCCGGTGGACCGAAGCTGCCCTATTTCGGCGAAGCAGAAATCGGACATTTTGAGCCTAACTCAAACCAAACCCTCCCAACACTTCCTCAGCCTTCCCACGGTCGAATAAGGACTGAAAGGATGATCATCAAGATGAGAGCTATCTGCCTAGATCAAAAGCTCAGACCGTCGTGCCCTCACCGAAACACGAAGTACTAGGAACGCCAGCAAGGACAAGCTCGCATGAATACGAAGAACCAATCTAGTGGAATTCACGGCATTAAAGGGTGAGTGGGTTTACTAACATCATACCCAGTTGGTATGATGAGCACAAGTTAAAATTAAAAACCACTTACCAGTTGTGAGTGGAAATTTTATATCATACCCGGTTGGGAATGATAAGTACATCGGTATAAAAATCCACTATTAAGTGGTATTTTAAACATCACTATATAGAGGAAGTGATGTGAAAATCATGCGGAAAAACTACTTACCAATTGTAAGTAGATCATACCTGGTTGGTATGATGAAATTTCCTCGAAGGAAGTTGACAACCCATTCATAGGGTTATAAAGGGAGGTGTCCTTATACCCGGGCGGTATAATAGATAGAGAAAACATATGTTTTCTCGAAAGTGCTCTCCCTTGACTGTGTGCCAATACTTAAACAATTTGGAAGACCTTCTCAACAAGAGCTTGAATAGCTCTAATAGGCCGGCGGCCTCGATTTTGGAACTTAGGGACTAAATGCCCAATTTTGAAAATCTCGTACAGTGGGCCCAAGGCCAATTGGCACGAGCAGGAGCTTGTAAACGAACATGATATATGCGCCATAAAACTTAATAAGTGAATTCTTTGGCCATGGTACCAAGAGAGGACCGACATGCTCAGTCAACTAGCAGCAGTGTTTCATGACAGGTCGACGGACCAGTCAAGACAAACAACTGTGGGTTGAGTTGAGAGTCAGGGCTGTTGGACCTGTGGCACCACAAATTACATGGCAATATGAGAAAACATTGTTTGTGCATGCATTGTGAGTACGAGATCATTAAGACGCCCATGAGGGGTAGTGATGTGTCCTAATGGCACTGGACGACCTGGTGGCTATAAAGGCAGTTCCTCGTTCCAGGTGTCTATGCAAAATCTGGAGTAGCACCAAGCGCATGAGACTGGGGTGGGGACAGGATGAGGCCTCTGTCCTCATACGGACACGAAGAAGTGATTTCGGGATTGTGGGTTGGATGTCATGTACATCCACTCATTCCCAGGGTAGAAGTGGTCGTACTTCTATCCGGGTGGCAGGAAAAGTCACTCTGAAGCCACTAGCGGGTTCAGTAGTGATACTGACTTGTGAATATGTGTAACCTTCATGATGAAGGATGTATGTTGGGTGATGACACATTGGTAACCAAGAAATGGCGGAAAAACCCAAAATTTTTAAATGAAGGGATTTTAAAAAAAAAATGGAGTCTGGCACACTCCATAGAAATGTTTTCTTAAAAGTCAAAAGCTTTTAAAAACCCATTCACTGAGTAGTCGCACTCACCCCCTCCCTTATATCCCTTTCAGGAAATCGCAGAAAGCCTACCCTTAAAGACCGTCAACTAAGATGCCTGTAAGACAGGTATGTAAAGTTTTAAATTTCATGCAGTTTTGATTATGCTATTCCAAGAAAAAATGCAGGTTAAAGGACGCCTTACTCTTTATGGTTTACAATAAGGGGAAATCCTTTAATAATCTGGGAGAGTGGCGGGTTGATCACGGGGATCTGACCAAACCGGGTCAGGGCGTGACAACTACAGTGGTATGAGAGCATGTTTCCTCGAATACATAATCAAGACTAGAAAATATAGTAACTAATAGGATTTATCCTAAAATTTTCAGATGGCTCCTAGGAGAGGAACCAAGAAAACTTGGAAGGGCTCTACTCAAAACCCTACCTTCGTAGGGAGACAACCCTAAAAGCTTCCCAAATGCATGACACCTAGCAGAAATGTCGAAAGACCAAATTGGGAAGCATCCTGGAGAATGGTGCTAGGACCTATTGATGGCACAACCCTGAGTATAAAGGAGGATGCTTATCAAGAATTCCATAGCTCCCTAGTTAATTTGTTACCATTTTCTATGATAGGGTTGAGAGCCCAACCTTTTGTATCCCCATGTTAATAAAAGATTCAAATTCCCTAAAACTCTATTTTCTGAGGATGTGATCTTACTAGGAATATGGCCTAAGGAAAATAAAACAAACCCACAATATCCTAGAAACTAAGGAAGAGTCACATCCCAGTGATGGAAGATGAATTAGGAAACCTAGGAGGACTCTTACCATGACCCTTAGCAAAGGTGATTCAGCTAGAAAACTATCAATGTGATTAGACTCAAGAACGGTAAAGCACTAAACCAATAGTAACCCTGGAAAAAGCCCCACTCGAAGGAAAGGAAGAACCACAACAATCCATGTAAGGGAATAATGATGGCACATTACCTGAAGAGATGCCCAACCCTACTAAAGGACAAGTACCAAGTTGAACTATTATAGGTGTAAGGAAAGAAGGGGTGTTTCACACCTTATAGATTCAGGGCAATACCTCCTCAAAGGTCATGAAGGACATGAAGGATTAGAGACCGATACCATGGAGCGGGTTACATAAACAATTCAAAAAGAGGTCAAGAAATGACGAGGTGAATACAAAAACTTCTTAAGATGGTCAAATCGAGAAGGATACCTCATGAATAGGGATAAGGTACATGAGAAGCATACTTAGAACCCTCTCATAAGGGGTAAACACAGAAAAACGTCCCCCGAAACTCTAGGGAATGACACAGTGAGATTGAAGAAGAGAAGGAATACGCTGTGAAAAGTAATCATTGGTTGGCGGATGTGCAAGGAGCCAACCCCTCATTAGAAACTACTTCAAGGAAGGAAGTATCAAAGGCCAAGACTAACCTACTTTGGAAAAGTGATATAATTTTAAAGTACTACTTCTTTTAGAAAAAGCAGAAAAGTAAAAAATCGAAGTCTCTAACCAACATACCTAAAGAAGACCTAGAAGTAGAAAGGACTACACCCTAAAAAGGTCAGTGAGATGACATTAAGGATAGGAGTACTCAAGAAGACAACTGCCCTAAGAAGACCTAAACCAAGGGATTGGTGGAGGTAGGGCACTTAACCAGCTAATATGCGGAAGAACCATGATGTAAGTTCCGACAAGGAAGAGAGACGGATAGGTCAAATACAATGAAAGTGAAGGATGAAAGAAATCCTTAAAGGGACCAAAAGGCCATATTAACAACCAAATTCAAGCCAAGAAAGAAATAGGCAAGATTCTCACATAATGATCAAGAAATCTTGAAACAAGGAAGATTTGTACGCTCTCTAAGGAAATAGACAGGTATTGGGTATGAATGAGGATGCAGATATAGTATAAAAGATGTCCTGCAAGACATAAGGAGTAAAGGTAAACAGGAGAAGACAACATGAAGAGTAGAAATCCTATAGAGCAAATGTAAAAAGAAATGACTGGAGTAAGGGAAAGAATTCTACAAAGGAAGGAAGCCCCGAAAAGACATGTGTATCCCAATTAAGAGGAAATGGAACCAACCAAAATAGAAGGAATGATAAGCTCACAAATGAAATGTTGGTTGAGATGGAAAAGTCAAGTACCAAGGAAAAATGAGGTCCTAAGAAGGAAATTAAACTAAAGGAATTATTGATGGGCGGATGGACACAATGTGGAGTGAAAGAAACCAACCCTTAATTAGTAAATGATTCCAAGGAAGGAAGTATCGTAATGGCCTAGGTAGACCTATTTGGAGGGAACAAGAGAACCAAGTAGAAAGAGGAAACCTAATAATGACAGACAACCAAATAGAATAAACAAAACCCTAAGAAGGAATGAGATGTAGTAAAGACTACACTCTATGATGGACAATAGGATGGGCATGAAGAATGAGTAATATAACTGCCCAGACGATTGGATCAGAAAAATAAAGAATTGTGAAATGGTTGCGAACAAATCAGAGGGGATTAAGGCCAAAGGAAAACCCTTGAGTAGAGGATATCATTAGGAATGATGATGGATCTAAGAAAGGATGAAATCCATCATGTCGGTAACACATCTGGGAATTTAATTAATTGGAACTAGAAAAACTCAATAAGGAAGTTGAAAAGGAACGAGTGGGTAAGGAGAACCAACACAATTGAGTGAGTGGAGTTAATAATGGTAAAAAAAGGATAGTTGAGGAATACTATCAAAAGAAAAGAGTAATAAAGTTATACGATCCCTAAAAGATCTAAAAGCTAAGAGAGACACTTCAGGAGATGTTCTAGAAATCAAATGGACAGAGACGGGTTCTAGAAAATGCCATGCTGTAAGGGCATGTAAGCCCAACAACCTGAGGAGAATATGACTCAAAGTAAGGAAGAGTCGGCTAATAAGCATGACGAGGTCAAATATAACAATTTGGACCGAAGTTATAATAGACAACGAATGGAGGAAGAGTCAAAATGGGACGAAAAGGTGGTGATAAAGAAATCCATAGAAATAAGTACGAAATGCTCTATAGGACGATGAGCTAAGGGTTTAATTGATCAAGCGGTTAACTTGACACGTAAATGGTTAATTATCTTGGAATTCCCAATCTTGAGTACAAGACCTCAAGGGGAAGAATGTTACTCTAAGCAAAGAGAGAGATAAAATCTAAGAACATACCCTGAGGTAAGGTATGTCTAGTTATGACAAACTCCATGGAGGGAGTAGATAATATTAAGGAAAAGAAATTCTTAAGTGAAGGTTGTAAAAGGGACTAATTTCAAGGACGAGAGAAAAGTTTGTATCTTAAGCAAACACTAAAGGGGCATCAAAGGAAATGATTGCTTATGCAAGGATGTTAACTAAGTTTTGGGGACAAAACTCCTAAAAGGAGGGGAGAGTTGTAAATCCCGCACTTTTGAGTTAAGGAAAACTAGGAAAAGAACCGGTTAAACCAAGTAAGAAAACCGAGCCAGTTTACAAACCCGATAATATGGGAATAAGCAATTTGGAAATTTACAACTTCCAGGTGATCCAAAGGGTTCATTAAAACTTGGAAAATAAACTTAAGACAAAATAAAAGACAAAAAACAAATTGGTTCATGTGAACAAAATTTTTATGCGAATCGTATGCCTTATCATAAATGACCATAAATTAATATATATTTAATTATTATAATTAATATCAATAATTTAATACCTAAATTAAATTATTGGAATTAATACATATAATTTAATACCAAAATTAAATTAATGAAATTAATACCAATAATTTATGTCAATATTAATAATAGTAATAAATCTCTCCCATTTAATACACGATTTTACACCTATATAAAGAGGTCATCCCCATTCATTTTCCTCACACCTGAACACTTCTCTCTCTCTACTGCTCCATTTCTCGGTGAAGCTCGAACGAGAGTTTCGACTTGAACATTTTTCTTAACCACGAAAGTAGAGGTTGAGCTCTTTAGAACCGAGGAGAAGACAGCTATCTAATAGCAAACTCCAGTCAATTCGAGAATCACTCGAGAAGCGCTGGCATGATGGAACAGTGAAGTAGCTCTGGTGGACCAAAGCTGCCCTATTTCGGCGAAGCTGAAATCGGCCATTTCGAGCCCAACTCAAACCAAGCCCTCCCAACACTTCCTCAGCCCTCCCACGGCCGAATTAGAACTGAAAGGATGATCCTCAAGATGAGAGCTATCTGCCTAGATCGAAAGCTCGAACTACTATGCCCTCACCGGAATACGAAGTACTAGGAATACAAAGAACGATCTAGTGGAATTCATGACATTAACGGATGAGTGGGTTTACTAACATCATACCCGGTTGGGATGATGAGCACAACTTAAAATTAAAAACCACTTACCGGTTGTGAGTGGAAATTTTATATCATACTTGGTTGGGAATGATAAGTACCTCGGTATGAAAACCCACTATTAAGTGGTATTATAAACATCACTACTTAGAGGAAGTGATGTGAAAATCATGCAAAAAAGCTACTTACCAATTGTAAGTAGATCATACCTAGTTGGTATGATGAGACTTCCATGAAGGAAGTTGAAAACTCGTTCATCAGTTATGAACAGAGGTGTCCTTATACCCGGACGGTATAATGGATAGAGAAAACATATGTTTTGTCGGAAGTGCTCTCCCTTTACTATGTGCCAATTCTTAAACAATTTGGAAGACTTTCTCGATGGGAGCTCGAATAGCTCTAATAGGCTGGGGGCCTCGATTTTGGAACTTGGAAGCTAAATGCCCAATTTTGAAAATCTTGTACAGTGGGCCCAAGGCCAGTTGGCACGAGCAGGAGCTTGTAAATGAACATGATATATATGCCAGAAAACTTAATAAGTGAATGGTTTGGTCATGGTACCAAGATACCAAGATGCACACTCAACTAGCGGCAGTGCGACATGACAGGTTGACGGACCAGTCAAGACAAACAACTACGGGTTGAGTTGAGAGTCGAGACCGTTGGACAAGTGGCACCACATATTACATGGCAATATGAGAAAACATTGTTTGTGCATGCACTGTGAGTACGGGATCATCAAGACGCCCATGAGGGGTAGTGATGCATCCTAAGGGCAATGGACGACCTAGTGGCTATAAAGGCAGTTCCTTGTTCCAAGTGTCTGTACGAAATCTGGAGTAGCACTAAGCTCATGAGACCGGGGTGGGGACAGGATGAGGTCTTTGTCCTCATACAAACACGAAGAAATGATTTCGGGATTGTGGGTCGGATGTCGTGTACATCCACTCATTCCCAAGGTTGAAGTGGTCGTACTTCTATCCATGTGGGAGGAAAAGTCGCTTCGAAGCCACTAGCAGGTTCAGTAGTGATACTGATTTGCAAATGTGTGTAACCTTCATGATGAAGGATGTGTGTTGGGTGATAATGGAAAAACCCAAATTTTTAAATGAAGGGATTTTTGAAATGAAAGGAGTCTGGCACACTCCATATAAATGTTTTTCTTAAAAGTTAAAAGTAGAACTTTAAAAACCCATTCATTGAGTAGTCGTACTCACCCACTCCCTTATATCTCTTTTAGGAAATCCCTGAAAGCCTACCCTTAAAGACCGTCAACTAAGATGCATGTAAGACAGGTATGTAAAGTTTTAAATTTCATTCAATTTTTATTATGCTATTCTCGAAAAAAGTGCAGGTTAAAGGACGCCTTATTCTTTACGATTTACAATAAGGGAAAATCCTTTAGTAAACCAGAAGAGTGGCGGGTTGATCATGGGGATCCGACCAAACCAGGTCGGGGCGTGACAGAAGTTATTTGGCGAGATGAGTAAAAGCGATCAAAGTTTCGAGGGCGCATGGTGACATGAATGGGGAGAAAGCCAGAGTAATATTTTTTTAACATGATTACTCATATTGGCTTGTTTTATTTGTAGGCTGCACCTAACAATATTCGACAAATACTTGAAGAAAAATAGATATTAAGAGTCGTCAGTCATAGATTTGGTACCGCTAGGATGAATAAAGGAGTTGTGATGCAAAGTCTCTTATAACATGTAGAAATTTAAATTAAGGGAGGAAAATATGTTGAAAGATAGGTTTGATAGGCCATATACATAAGCCACGAGAATGATTGTTTATTGATAAGTGACCTAATGAATGACATATAAACGCACCTATTTATAGGTTCATAATAATATAAATATAGAAATAAATAATACGAGAAAATATATATGATATAATTTTGACTATTTAATATTATAGCATATATATTGTAAGTACCTAAAATAATATCATAATAATATATTATGATATTTTAACATTTCTTATCAATATTAACATCACTATTAAGGTTATTATCATCTTCCTTATATGTTGTCTATTTGAAAAAATAGTAAATGTCATATTAGATTTAGACAAAAGCCACAAAATTAAAGGATTTCCCGTTTTTTTGTTGTTCTGGTTTTAGGGAAGGTGGTACTTCTTTCAGCAGCTCATATTAGGTATCGACCACTGTCATTACAAGATAATGATAAGAGACTACAACTAGATCAACACTAGAGGAGCCGACTATCATTTATCATTTGAAATATTACTCATCGAGCTCTTTCCTCGTATCTTGTTGCTTATTGTGGTTCTACAAATATGCCATCGTGATTTGAAGCTTGAGAACACCCTACTGTATGGAAGTCCTACTACTTGATTGAAGATCTGCGATTTCAGCTACTCTAAGGCATTGCATTGAATTCCTCCTTTTTCAATCACATATCATCTCTACTTATCTAAGATGATCTTTTATCTACGTTGTTGTTCAATTGTAGTTAATAGCGATAGAGAAAAAAATGTTAAAATATTATGATATTATTTTAGATGGTTATAATATATATAATATAATCTTTACTAGTTGAGATTATATTATATATATTTTCTCGTATTATTTATTTCTATATTTATATCATCATTAGCTTATAAATAGGTGTATCGATATGCAATTCATTGAGTTACTTATCAATAAGTAGTTGTTCCTATGGCTTATGCATATGGCCTACCAAGTCTATCTTTCAACATCTTCTCTTACCCTATTTTAAATTTCTACATGGTATCAGAGATAGTGGGCTCGCACCCGTATGTGACCCATGGTATCAGAGATGGAGGAAAAATACCTAACTCGAGGTCATTATTCCCCCTCGTCCGAGACCGAAAGAATAATATCGTCCACCTTGATAGAAGTCCTCGACTTCATGTCCGTATGAGGACGGAGACCTCATTCTACCCCATCCCAGTCTCATTGCACATGAAACCCAAACATAGTAGCTTTGTGACTAACTGGTATGACAAACTACCCTTATCGCATCTCGATCGTTCAATAGCCCTTCAAACCCATCACTACCCCTGTTGGACGTCTTGACGGTCCTAAATCAGAGTGCATGCACAAACTATAGTTTTCACATATAGCCATTATCTTTGGTGTCAATGGTCCAACGACTCCGACACTCAATCTGACCTATAGTTGTTTGCGTGACTAGTACATCGGCCAAGTCCTCGCACACTGCTACTAGCCCATCGAGCCTTGTTAGTCCTAACTTGGTACTATGGCAAATCAAACAACATTTCTATTTTTATGAGAGTTTCCATGGCTCTTCTTACTCATGTTTGTTTACAGGCTCTAGGCCGTGCCCACTAGCCTTGGGCCCACTTCACGAGTTTTTCAAAAACTGGGCCTTGAGCCCTATGAGTTCAAATTCGAGGCGATCGGCCTTTTAGAGTTGTTCTAGCTCTTATCAGGAAAGTCTTTCAAATATTTTAAGTAATGGCACACAGTCATGGAAGAACATTTTCAACAAAATTTCTTTTAGCTTAAAGAACTCATCACACCAACCGGGTGTGATGATAGAGGTGGGTCTACTAACAATTGGTAAGTGGTTTTTCCTTTCATAAAAGGTTTCCCATCATCCCAATCAGGTTTGATTTTTGAAAAGACTCACTCACAGTGGTCTTTTAATTTAAAGTGTGCTCATCAACCCAATTGGTATGATGTATAAAGTTTCCACTCACCCGATGACTGTGACGTGTTCATCCCTAGTCGATTTTCCTAGTCCAAGTTGTGCTCCCTTTTTGGTTCACTTCCCAGTCCAACGGGTCGCTACACTGTTTAAGTATCCTTATAAGGAAGGGTTTGACGTAAAAGCTTTTTTGTTCTCATGTATTGGCAAGTAGGCCCAAATCTTGGTTTTTATTGCTCTTAGATGCCTAAAGTTCATACTTATTGACTTTAGGTCCCTAGTGTTCAATTTTTCCACATTCAAGTCCCAAGGACATCCAATATCCTCCACGAGCACTTAATTTTCTTAAAATTGTAAATGGGGGTCAAATTTTCTAAATTTTCAAATCGGTCCCCAAGTTTTCTAAAATTATCGTTTTGCCCCTAACTTTCCAAAAATGTCCAATTGGCCCCAATTCTTTTGAAAACTAACCAATTGGTCCTCCAACATTTTTATCATTGCCATTTGACCTTCAAGTTTGAGAAATTTCATGGAGGACATTCAATTTTTTCAAAATCACCAAAATTTCTCCTAATTTTCACCCCTTTCTACTAACCAAATTTGATTTCTTCAAATTGTCCATTCAAATGGGATTATTTTCACAAATTGGTGGCATGAATAAGTTTTTGTAATTCCATACAATCCAATTGAGCTTTGAATTGCAGGATTTAGGTCCAAAACGAGCTCAAATAGAGATTTTCTGGAAAATTGGATGTAAAGAGAGAAAGCTTCGAAAGCTTTTCATCGGAAGCACGACAATCCGAGTTCTTGATCTAGGGAGTTAGCTTGTGTCCTCGAGTCCTCCTAGGATCAAGAATTAGGACAATTGCTATCAAGATCAGTGAGAATTTGATCAACAAAATCTGTTAATTTCTTTCTCTAGAACTAAACTCTAATAATGGATGAGGGCCAAATTGGCTTACCTTTTACCTTTGGAGGGGTCATGTAATGGTCATGGGGGCTTTGGGAGGACTCAATTCAGTCGTAGGGGATCTAAATTGGTTGAATTCAGATCAACCGATAGGGTCCAGTGATTTGTAAACGAAAATCGACCTGTTCAAGCTTGATTCAACCAATTTTCTAAAATTTTAAAATTTCTAAATTCATTTTCTATCTAATGGTAGCCTCAATTTTCCAAATTGATCTTTTTAGGTCACCTAGAAAATTGAATTATTGAACCGATTCACCATGGTTCTCCCCAGTTTAATTTGGTTCAGGTCCGGTTCACCTTAAGCCGGTCTGATTCAATTCGGCTCATGGTTCTTCCCCATGATTTTTATGAATTTTTGGTCACTTGTGATTTTAAAATTTCCCTGTTTAACCCCTTCCTTACCATTTTCTAATTCATAAAATGGTTCGATTTTACCTCTGTATATCACTGATCATTTTCCTAGTTTCCTTGGTTTGAGAGGACACGTTTCACAAGTCTCCCCTCCTTTTAGGGGTTTTGTTCCCAAAACTTAATTATGTATCTTTTCCATCGGGAATAATTTCCTCTTGTTGTCCACTTGTGATTTGCTTGACATTCTACCCCTTTGGTCGTTCCTTCACTCAACCCTTTAAACCATGAACTTATGGAATTTCCCTTCCTTTCCATTATCCACTCACTCCATGGAGTATATCCCGATTAGGTATGTCTAGGTGCACTCCTTACTCTGCACTTCCTACTCACTAGTCCAAAGGTATATCCCTAGGTGCACTTCTTACTCTGCTTAGGGTAAGACTGTTCCTCTTGAGGGTTCTTATCCAAGTCATTGGGTTGAATGTTCCATAAATGTCCAACTGTCCCCGCTTTTTATTTACTTTCTTTGGTCATTGGATTCCTTAGCTCGGTGTCCTTTTGAGCTTTTCTTCCTAAATCTCACGAGTTTTTGGTATCCCCCTTCTTATTTTGGTCCTTCCTCCATCCTTTCTTTATTACAATTCCGGTCTACCTAAATTTTATATTCATCCTCATCGTGTTTAACTAAGTCTTTCTTACTAGAGTCACATTTTCCTTGATGTTATTCTTTTCAGGAGCATTTGGTTCTCCTTATGTATCCGTCCTTCCTCATCTTTCTTTTTTGGGTTTCCTAGTTCCATCGATCGAGTTTACAGTTACCTACCCTAGATGTCATTTCCCGTGTCTACCCTTTCTGGGGAAATCCTAGGGGTACGTTCTATGTACCCTATCCTTATTCTTAGTTGTATTCTGTCACACCCCGACCCGGTTTGGTCAGATCCCCTTGAATAACCCGCCGCTCTCCCGGTTCTAGAGGAGTTTCCCCTTTCTTTAACTCGAGAGGAATCATGCGTACTTTCGACCTTGTTCCCTAGAAAGACATATATCAAATAAAATGCAAGCTTAAGAGAAATTAAGCATATCTAACAGAGGGCAAGGATCGGTGTTATTGCTAGTCATTTTCTCTTTTCCTGAAAAGGGATAGAAAAGAAGGGTGAGTTTCTACAACTCAGTGAATGGGTATTTTAAAAATGGAGTTTCTATAAAAATATAGTTTTCTAGTTGGAGTGTGCCAGACTCCTTAATTCCTTTAATTCTTTTTTCCCTTCAAATCTCCATTTTCAAAAATACATCCTTCATCATGAAGGTCAATCACACAATCGTAGGCTAGCCCGTCCACTGAACCCACTTGTGGCATTAGAGCGACTTTATCAGCCACCTAAATAGAAGCACGTCCACTTCTACCCAGAGAATGAGTGGATGTTCGCAACATCCAACCCTCAATCCCGTAACAATTCTCTGTGTCCATATGAGAACAGAGACCTCATCCCAACCCCACCTCGGTCTCATGCGCTTCAAGCTACGTCGAGCTTCACAAGGCTTCTGGCACGACTAACTGCCATTATATCCACAAGGTCATCTAGGGCCCTAAGACGCATCACTATCCCTCTTGGGCGTCTTGAAGGTCCCATAAATACAGTGCATGCACAATCAAACATTTTCTCATAATTCCATATAATTTGTGGTGCAACTAGTTCAACGGCCCCGACCCTCAACTAAACTTGTAGTTGTTTGTTTTGACTAGTCGGAGACCTATCATGCCACACTAACTACTAGTTGACTATGTATATCGGACCTGTCTTAAATTTTCATGGCATATAAATCATGTTTGTTTACGAGCTACTTCTTGTGCCAGCTAGCCTAGGGTCCACTGTTCGAGATTTTCAAAATTTGGGCATATTAGCCCCCAAGTTCCAAAATCGAGGCCTCTGACCTAATAGAGCTATTCGAGTTCCCGTCAAGAAAGTATCCCAAATTGTTTAAGCAGTGGCACAAAGTCAGGGGAGAACACTTCCGACAAAATATATTTTCAACTGTCCATCATACAAACTGAGTATAAGGACATATCTGCTCATAACTGATGAATGATTTTTCCACTTCCTCCGAGGAGGGTTCATCATACCAACCGAGTATGATCTACTTACAACTAGTAAGTAGTTTTTCTGTGTTATTTTCACATCACTCCTCTAAGTTGTGATGTTTAAAATACCACTTGATGTTAGGTTTTCATTTCGAGGTACTTATCATCCCTAACCAGGTATGATATAAAATCCCAGTCACCCGTTAAGGACATGGTACTAAGATAGGATCAACATATTCAGTCAACTAGTAGCAGTGTGATATGACAGGTCTCCAGACTTGTCGAGACAAAGAGCAGCAGGTTGAGTTGAGGGTCGAGGCCGTTGGACCAGTGGCACCATAGATTATATGGCATGATAAGAAAATACTGTTTGGACACCATAGATTATATGGCATGGTATACTATTTGGGGACCAGCTGCAGGTTGAGTTGAGGGTCTAGTGGAATTCACGGCATTAACGAGTGAGTGGGATTTTATATTATAAAGTGGTTGGGGATCATAAGTACCTCGAAATGAAAACCCACCATCAAGTAGTATTTTAAACATCACAATTTAGAGGAGTGATGTGAAAATCATGCAAAAAAACTACTTACTGGTTTTAAGTAAATCATACCAGTTGGTATGATGAAACTTCCTCGAAGGAAGTTGAAAACCTGTTCATCGATTATGAGCGGAGATGTCCTTATACCCAGTCGGTATAATGGACAGTTGAAAATATAATTTTGTTGGAACTACTCTCCCCTGACTGTGTGCCAATGCTTAAACTATTTAGGAGACCTTCTTGACGGGAGCTCGAATAGCTCTTATAGGCTGGGGGCCTCGGTTTTGGAAATTGAGTGCTATTATGCCCAGTTTTGAAAATCTCGAACAAGTGGGTCATAGGCTAGTTAGCACAAGCAGGAGTTCGTAAACAAACATGTGATGTGTGCCATAAAAATTTAATAAATGAATTGTTTGGCCATGGTACCAAGATAGGACCGATATATTCAGTCAACTAGCGGTAGTGTGACATGACAGGTCTCCGGACTAGTCAAGACAAATAGCTGTAGGTTGAGTTGAGAGTTGAGGCCGTTGGACCAGTGGCACCACAGATTATATTGCATGATTAGAAAATACTGTTTGTGCTTGCACTATGATTATGAGATCATCAAGACACCCATGAGGGGTAGTGATGCACCCTAAGGGCCTTGGACGACCCAGTGGGTGTAAGGGCAATTCATTGTACCAGGTGACCGTGCAAAATTTAGAGTAGCACTAAGCGTAAGAGACCCGGGTGGGGACGGAATGAGGTCTCTATCCTCATATGGACACGAAGAAATGATTTTGGGATTGAGGGTTGGATGTCACGTACATCGACTCATTATTAGGATAGAAGTGGACATACTTCTCTAGGTAGCCGGTAAAGTCGCTCCAAAGCCACAAGTGGGTTCAATGGTCGTGTTGGCCTGTGAATGTGTGTTTAACCTTCATGATGAATGTTGTGTGTTGGGTGATGACACACCGTAATTAAATAAGGAAATAGCGGTAAAACTCGAGATTTTAAATAAAATGATTTTTGAAAGAAGGAAGTCTGGCACACTTCAATACAACTCTTTTCCTCAAAGATATTTTCTTGAAAAACCCATTCACTAAGTAGTCGTACTCACCCCCTCCTTTATATCCCTTTTAGAAAGTTCCAAAGAGTTTATCCTTAAAGACCATTAACCTAGACGCCTGCGAGACAGGTATGATAAAAAATTAAATTATTACGTAGTTTTGATGTATGTTATTCCAGGAAAAGTGCATGTTTAAAGGACGCCTTACTCTTTACAGTTTATAATGAGGGGAAACCCTTAAATAAACCAGGAGAGTGGTGGGATGATCATGGGGATCCGACCAAACTGGGTCGGGGCGTGACAGGATCCGTCTAAAATTTCCATTTGAGTTTCTAGGTCTTCTTAAGTAGATCATGCTCAACCTCCCAATACTCTCACTTAGTCACTCGTACTTCTTATCAAGGACATTATTTCAACTCTAGTTTCACAACTTTTCCTCGATTGATTGTCTTGTCCTAGAACTTTCTCCATCCTCGATCCAACTTCCTATTTTTTTTATCCTCCTTCTGGTATCTTCCATTATGAGATTTTCCTTTTTGTTTAATCACCTTATCGTTCTTTAGAAATTCATTCCTTTAAATCTTCTCCTAACTTAAGGGTCTTGTATGACTTATCCACTTTTGTTTCTCTTCCTCTTTTGATTCTTACATTTGCCTTCCACAAGTCTTTCTCTCTTATGAAGTTCCTAAGGAATTGTATCTCAGTTTATTAAGTAGTTTTTATACTTGGGCTTTCTTGTTATTATACTTTCTTCTCATCTTTTCTTGGTGGTCTCAATTTCTTTTTCTTCCTGATATTCTTGTGGAATATTCTTGGTGGTCTCAATTTCTCATCCTTTTGGAATGTTATACTCCCCCTTATTTTTCCTTACTCCTTATTCTCTAAGCTTATTTTTAACTCCTTGGACTTTTCATGTTTCTTTTCCTTCTTTTTCTTTTTCTTAAGGTCTCTCTTAGATGGATTCTTCCATATCCTATTCTAAGGGTAAGTCTTAAGGATTGAGATTTACTCGTATTTTCTTCCTTAAATGATTTCCTACATAGATTTTTATTATCATACTCTTTTGTTTTGAATTTATAAAATAACTTAGAAGTTTTAATAAAACTTTTACTTTCATTCATTCAAGAAATATTTTTCTTGCCATAGTTTGGCTTATTACAGAAATTTTCTAACCCCTAATCCCTTAGGGTCATAGGACTAGAGTTAGCCCTAGAACAATTATGAGACTCTTGATCAAAAGGTTCTAAGGAACTGATTAGGGTCCATTCATGCTCCCTAATAGGACGAATTTCATGTATAGCCTCCAGTCTATACTGCCTTAGTACCTCAACCTCACACTCATAAGTCCACTTCACCCATTGGGAGGGGTTGAAGCTAGGTTGAGTGGCTGGAGGTACTTGGTGGACCTTTATGAAGGTGGCATACGCATCCCAATAATTATCACAGGCCTCCTTCTTGGTTGGATTCCTTTCCAGTTGTTATGGGATTGGAGGAGGATGGGTTGGACTCCTAGGAGGTGATACCGGTTCTTCTTGTCTGGGAGGAGGGTATATGATGCCTTCCTATTCTAGTAAAGCTCCCACCATTTTTCGGTAGTCTTCCACCATATCCTTGGGTACTCGTTTTTCACCCTTTAGGAACCTTTGTATGGCTTCCTCCCTCGGATTGGGTGTCTTTTTGAGGGTTATGGTTGGAGGACTAGATTTCACTACGAACTTCCTAGGGACTCTCCTTCCAGTACAATAGTTTAAAGTTGGATTAATGTCAGGGCATAATATTGATAATGTTTCAAGGGAACTAGGCTCTGATACCACTCTAGTTATCATGCCCCAACCCGGTTTGGTCGAATCCCCATGAACAACCCGCCGCTCTCCCAGTTCAAGAGAAGTTTCCCCCTTTAATTCAAGAGGAGCCAGGCGTACTTTCGACCTTGTTCCCTAGAAAGACATATATAAAAAAAATGCAAGCTTAAGAGAAATTAAGCATAACTCACAGAGGGTAAGGTTCGGTATTATTCCTAGTTATTTTCTCTTTTCCTGAAAAAGGATAGAAAAGAAGGTTCAGTTTCTACAACTCAGTGAATTGGTTTTTTAAAAATTGAGTTTCTATAAAAATATAGTTTTCAAGTTGGAGTGTGCCAGACTTCTTAATTCCTTTAAATTTTTTTTCTCTTCAAATCTCAGTTTTCAAAAACATACCATTCATCATGAAGGTCAAACAAACAATCGCAGGCTAGCCCGTCTTCTGACCCATGTGTGGTGTCAGAGCGACTTTACCGGCCACCTAGATAGAAGCACGTCCACTTTTACCCTGAGAATGAGTGGATGATCATGACATCCAACCCTCAATCCTGTAACAATTCTCCGTGTCCATATAAGGACAGAGACCTCATCCTGACCCCACACCGGTCTCATGCGCTTTTGGTATAACTAACTACCCTTATATCCACCAGGTCGTAGAGGGCCCTAGGATGCATCATTACCCCTCTTGGGTGTCTTGAAGGTATCGTAAACACAATGTATGCACAATCAAACATTTTCTCATAATGCTATACAATCTATGGTTCCACTAGTCCAACGGCCCCAACCCTCAACACAATCTGCAGCTATTTGTCTTGACTAGTACGGAGACCTGTAATGCCGCACTACCTGCTAGTTGACTGAGTACATCGAACATGTCTTAGTACAATGACCAAACAATTCAATTACTTAAATTTTCATGGCATATAAATAATGTTTGTTTACGAGCTCCTGCTCATGCCAACTAGCCTAGGGCCCACTGTTCAAGATTTTCAAAGTTTGGTCATATTAGCCCCCAAGTTCCAAAATTGAGGCCTCCAGCCTAACAGAGCTATTCGAGCTCCCGTCAAGAATATCTCCCAAATTGTTTAAGTAGTGGTACACAGTTAGAGGAGAACACTTTCAAAAAAATATATTTTCAACTATTCATCATACCAACCGAGTATGAGGACACCTCCGCTCATAATCGATGAATGGGTTTTCCACTTCACCCGAGGAATTTTTATCATACCAAATGGGTATAATCTACTTAGAACTGGTAAGTAGGTTTTCTGCGTTATTTCCACATCACTCCTCTAAGTTGTGATACTTAAAATACCACTTAGTAGTGGGTTTTCATTTTTGAGGTACTTATCATCCCAACCGGGTATGATATAAAACTTCCACTCACCCAATCGTGCAGTGAAACTCCTCTTAGTTAGTTTTTGTCCCTTGCGAGCTTAATCTCAGCTGGCGTTCCCGATGTCTTATGTTCTTACACGAAATGAACATTTTTGTTTATTATTATTTGGATTGATCACCTTCATTCATTATTAATGACCAAATATTCAATTCAATTTTTTTTAAATATTTGTAATTTGGTTCCTAAACTTATTTTTACTTTATTTTAAGCCCCAAATTGCCATTTTTTCCCAAATTGAGTCTCGAAACTTTTAAAATTTTCTCTTGGGAGCTCAATTTATAAAAAAATTCATAAAAAGGGGTTCAATTTTCCCAAATTCCCAATATAGCCCCCAATTTTCCCAAAATTACCATTTTACCCTTCCTTTACAAAAATGGTAAGTTTTACCCCAAAAATTCTAAAATTTGCTCAATTAGTCCATTAACACTCTTATCATGCCCAATTTACCCTCAATTTTATAAACTTGCATTTTGGTCCCTCGAATTTTCAAAAATCCCCAATTTTCCCAAAAGTTTTCACTAATTCCAACTTCTTAACACAGCCGAATTTGGTTTCATCAAATTGACCGATAAAACACTTCTAATAGTTAAAATTGAAGTTAAATTTAAGTTTCTACATCTTTATACGATTCATTTGCACTTTAAATGATAAGTTTTGATGCCGGAACGAGCTCAAACGGAGCTTCGCCAGAAAATAGAACTTAGAGAGAGAAAGCTTTAATTGCTCACCGTCAAGAGCACGACGGTCCGAGCTTCCAATCTGGGTAGATAACTCTCCTCCTGAGGTTTCTCCTAGGATCAAGAATTGCATCAATTGATGCTGAATTGGGTGCGAATTCTATCATTGAAATTATGTCGGTTCTCTCTCTAGCACTGGTCAAAAATTGCAGAGGGGAGACGAATTGGCTTACCTTTCAGTTCTAATTTGTTCGTAGGACAGTTGAGGAGGTGTTGGAGAGCTTGGTTTTTCCTGAGAAGGGATTGAATTGACCAATTTTAGCTCAGCCGAAACATGGCAGCATCGGTCTGCCGAAGCTTCTTCACTGTTCGATCATGCCAGTACTTCTCCAGCGACCCTCGGAGTGAATGGATGTTACCACTGTGTAGTTGACTTCTCCCTGGTTCTAAGGAATGACCTTATATCAAAGCTCTGGTTCAAGCTTCATTGGAAAACTAAGCAATTGAGAGAGAGTGAGGTTTTCAGGTGTGGAGAGGAGCTCTTTATATTGGGAGCTTAGGGACTCGTTGGCAATTCGTTTGGCACCTTTATGATAATCATTGATGACTTGAAATGTAGTGAACGGAAACGTTTCTTCTTTGTCGGCGTTGCTTCAATTTTCTAGTGAGTGAACAGTGCTATCATCTGAAGGAAGAAGACGACACTGTTCTGAACCGGACTAGACCGGTCTGAACTAGGTTCAAAGCTTAAACCAGCCAATTCATCCCCAATTCGACGGAATATTTCAAATATAAAATTTTATAAATTCATTTTCTATCCAATGGTAGCCTCAAATCTCAAATTAAAAATTTTTAAGCCACCTAGAAAAATGAATTTAGCATCCGGTTCAATAGTGGTTCAAACTAGTCCGAACCAGTTCAATCCAATTTGGATTTGATTCACCTGAACCAGTGTAGTTTTCATCTACAATTCATTCTTAAGCCCTTTTTCATGACTTTTGGGACTTTTTGGGTCACTTGGGATCCATAATTTCCCTGGTTTGCCCTCTCTCTAACAGTTTTGGTTCATAAACCGGTTCGGGTCCGGTTGACCCAAACCGGTTCTTGGTAGGCTCCTTGTCTTCATGGAATTTATTCATAAAGTTGTCTATTCTTTAATCTAACTTCGTCACCCTTTCCCCTTAACTCGTCTGTGGAGATCTTGAGGACCGTCCTTGGTGCCTCTTTTTCTCTATTTATTTGTAACCCTTGAGGTTCCTTCCTACTTAGTTAAAGTACAAGTCTCTTTGAAGTTCCTTGGCCTTATTTGAAACTTCCTGGGCTTAATCAAGCTATCATAGAGTTAACACTAACTCCTTTGGTTCTTTCTATTTCAGGAAGGTTTTTCTTGTACTTCTTAGGTAGTCCTTTCATGTACTATCTCGATTCATTATCCATATATCCTAATATGCGTATGATAACTTGCCAAAAAAGGAGTTGTGGTATAAAAAGAAAATATGCATTTATTCTTATTCCTTTAAGGAAGTAATTCTTGTCGTGGCTTATTATAGGCATTTATGAATACGCTTATTTTAATCCCTTGGGGTCATAGGTTGGAAGTTCGCCTCCTAATTGTTTCGGGATTCATTGTCCAAGGGCTCCGAATGTGTCTAGCTCGTGGATGTCCATCCGTACTCCTGGTGGGCATCTCTACTAGGGTGGGCCCCATGGAATACCTCGAGCACGTACCATTCCAACATTTCGGCCTTGCACTCATAGGCCCACCTTGTCCAGTTGGTGTGGTCTAAGTTATTTTGGGCTGGTGGAGGCTCCTGGAAAACCTTCATGAAAGTTGTGTGAACCTTCTAATAGTTGTTTCAGGCCTCCCTTTATGCCGGGGTCCTTTCTAGATGTCGTGGTGCTGGGGGAGGTGTTGGGTCTCTTTGATGAGGTGTTGGTTCTTCTTGTCCTGGGAAGGATTCAGTAGGTTGGTGTGTTTTAGTACCTCTCCGAGGAGTTTCATATAGTTAGCGACCACGTCCTTAGGTACTTTCTTTTCAAACTCAACAAGTTTTTGGCTACTTATCTTGCTTAAGGTAGGGACCTTTTTCAAAGGTACGTGAGTGGGGCGAGTTCGAATGGTGAATTTCCTAGGGACTCTTATTCCTACAGGGTAATTAAGTCTTATTAGTGTCAGGTTATAGTTTTGACAATGCTTTCAAGGGAATCACACTCTGATACCACTCATGTTGTCATGCCTCGATTTGGTTCGGTCAGATCCCCATCAGCAACCTGCCAATCCCTTGGTTTAGGAATCATCACCCCTTCCCCATACCAAGATGAGTCAGGCATAATTTCTGAACTTGTTTCTTGTAATAGCATTACTCAAAACTAAAGAAAAATCTTAAAGGAACTTTAAACATACTTGACATAGGGTTCATTTTCGTGGGTTCTCTTGGTTTGATCTCCTTTTTCTTAAAAAGGGAAAAAGGGAGGGGGTGAGTTTCTACAATTCAGTGATCGAGTGTTGGAAGTGAGTTTACAAAACGATTTATTTATTTTATTAAAATCATTCCCAAAATCTTTCACTTGTTTCGATACTTTTCACCACTTTCACTTATTATGTGTGTTTAGACCTTTTTGCACATCACCTTTCCTTGGGAGGCATTTAGAAAACATACACGTGCCCTTTATCATAAAGGGTACAATCGTTCTCTGATGTAGCACGCCCACTACACCCACTTGTGGATCAGAGCGTCTTTACTATCTACCTTGATAGAAGTCCTTGACTTCTACCATGGATCTGAGCGATGCCCTCAGTGTCAGGCCCTCATACTCAAAATCTCTTTCTACTCATATGAGGATGGACACCTCATCCCACCTCGACCCTAATCTCATTGCACTTGAAGCCCAAACACAATATCTTTAGGAAGACCAAACATAGTAACTTCGTGACTATCTAGTATGACATACTACACTTATCGCATCTGGGTCATCCAACACACCTTGGAACCCATCACTACCCCTCTTGGGCGCCTTGATGGTCCTTAGAGTGCATGCACAAACAATAGTTTTCACATAAAGCCATTATCTTTGGTGTTGATGGTCCAACGGCCTCGACACTCGACCCGACCTGTAGTTGTTTGCTTGACCGGTCTGTCGACCTAGTCCTGGCGCAATGCCACTAGCACATCGAGCCTTGTCAGACCGGACTTGGTAACATGGCAAATCACATAACATTTCCATTTAATGAGAGTTTTCATGGCTCTTCTTAGTCATGATTGTTTACGGGCTCCAGCCCATGCCCACTTGCCTTGGGCCCACTTCACGAGTTTTTAAAAAACTAGGCCTTAAGCCCTATGAGTTCAAATTTGAGGCCTCCAACCTTTTAGAGTTATTCTAGCTCTCGTAGTAAAGTCTCCCAAATATTTTAAGCAATGGGACACATTCAGGGAGAACATTTCCGACAAAATTTCTTTTAGCTTAAAGTACTCATTGCACCAATCGGGTGTGATGATAGAGGTGGGTCTACTTACATACAGTAAGTGGGTTTTTCACTTCATAAAAGGTTGCCCATCATCCCAACCACGTATGATATTTGAAAAGTCCCACTCACAGTGGTCTTTCAATTTAAAGTGTGCTCATCATCCCAACCAGTATGATGTATAAAGTTCCCACTCACTCGATGATCGTGACGTGTTCGTCCCAATCAGTTTTCTTAGTCCAAGTTGTGCTCCCTTTTTGGTTCACTTCCTAGTCTAACATGTCCATACACAGTTTGAGCATCCTTATAAGGAAGGTTTCAGCGTGAAAGGATTATGTTCTTACGTATTGGCAACAAGGCCCAAATCTTGGTTTTTATTGCACTTGGGTCCCTAAAATTTTAATTTTGATGAATAATAGTTTTCCACAATGGAGTATGCCAAACTCCATAATTTCTTTAAATTTTTCCATCTTCAAAAAAAATTATTTCTTATTACCACGGTGTGTCATCACCCAACACACATCATTCATCATGAAGGTAAAACACATAATCATAGACCAGCCCGTCCACTGAACTCACTTGTGGCGTCGGAGCGACTTTATCGGTCACCTAGATAGAAGTATGCCCACTTCTACCTTGAGAATGAGTGGATGTTCGCAACATCTTACCCTTAATCTCGTAATAAATCTTCGTATCTGTATAAGGATAGAGACCTCATCCTGTCCCTACCCTAGTCTCATGCGCTTGAAGCTACTCCGAGCTTCGCAAGAATTTTCGTACGACTAACTGCCCTTATACCCACCAGGTCGTCCAAAGCCCTAGGATGCATCACTACCCTTCTTGGGCATCTTGAAGGTCCTACAAACACAGTGCAAGCACAAATAACAATTTTTCACATAATGCCAAATAATCTGTGGTGCCACTAGTCTAACGGCCTCGACCTCAACTCGACCTGCAGCTGTTTGTCTTGACTAGTCCAGAGACTTATCATGTCACACTACTGATAGTTGACTGAGTATGTCATTCCTGTCTCGGTACCATGGCCAAACAATTCATTTATTTAAGTTTTCATGGCAAATTGTTCATGTTTGTTTATGAGCTCCTGCTCGTGCCAACTAGCCTAGGGCCCACTATTCGAGATTTTCAAAATCGGGCATATTAGCCCTCAAGTTCCGAATCTGAGGCCTCCGGCCTTTATGAGCTATTCGAGCTCCCATCAAGAAGGTCTCTCAAAATGTTTAAGCAATGGCACATAGTCAAGGGAGAACACTTTCAACAAAATATACTTTTCAACTGTCCATCATACCAATCAAGTATGTGGACATCTATGCTCATAACTGTTGAACAGGTTTTCTACTTCATCAAAGAAAGTTTCATCATACCAACCGGGTATGATCTACTTACAACCAGTAAATATTTTTTTTTACTTGATTTCCACATCACTCCTCTCAGGTGTGGTGATTAAAATACCACTTAGCAGTGGGTTTTTATTTCCGAGGTGATTATCATCTAAACCGGGTATGATATTAAATTCTCACGCATCTGATCGTGCAGTGTATTTCCTCTAAGTCAATTTTCCGTCCCTTACGGGCTTAATCTTAGTTGGCGTTCCTGATATCTCGTGTTGCTACACGAAATGAACATTTTTGTTCATTATCATTTGGCTTGATAACCTTCATTCATTATAAATGACTAAAATATCCAACTTTCGAATATTTGCAATTTGGAACCTAAAGTTCTTTTTCTTTTACTTTACGCCTCAATTGTCGATTTTTCTCCAAATTGAGTCCCAAAAATTTTAAAATTCCCATTGGGACCTCAATTTATTCAATTTCATAAAAAGGGGTTCAATTTTCCCAAATTCCCAATTTGGCCCCCAATTTTTCCAAATTTACCATTTTGCTCTTCCTTTGCAAAAATGGTAAGTTTGACCCTAAAAATTCCAAAGTTTGCTCAATTAGTTCTCTAACACTCTTATCATGCCCAATTGACGCTCAATTTTATAAAATTGCATTTTAGTCCCTCAAATATTCGAAATCCCCAAATTTTCCCCCAATTTCAACTTTCCAACACAGCTGAATTTGATTTAATCAAATTGACCGATCAAACAAGTTTAATAAATTGAAGTTAAATTGGAGTTCCTACATCTTCATACGATTCAATTATACTTTGAATTGCAAGTTTTGACGCCGGAACAAGCTCAAACAGAGATTCTCCGAAAAACAGAATGTAGAGAGAGAAAACTTCAAATGCTCATCATCGGGGGCGCGACAGTCCGATCTTCCAATCTTGGCAAATAGTTCTCCTCCTCAAGTTACTCATAGGATCAAGAATTGCATCAATTGATGCCAAATTGGGTGACAATTTTATCATCAAAATTCTACCGGTTCTTTCTCTAGCACCGGTCGGAAATTATAGAGGGGAGCCGAAAAACTAAGCAGCTGAGAGAGACTGAGGTTTTCAGGTTTGGAGAATATCAATGGAGAGGGGCTCTTTCAATAGGAAGCTCAAGAACTCGTCAGCCATCCGTTTGGCACCTTTATAATAGTCATTGATGGCCTGAAATGTATAGAATGGAAACGCTTCCTCTTCGTCGGAGCTGCTTCAATTTTCCAATCCTGCTTTGATTTTCTGGTGAGTGAACAGTGTTGTTATCATAAGGAAGAAGACGACACTATTCTGAATCGAACCAGACAAGTCCAAACCGAGTTCAAAACATAAACCAACCGATTCAGGCCCGATTCGACCGAGTTTTTCAAAATTAAAAATATCTAAATTCATTATCTATCAAATGGTGGCCTAAATTCTCAAATTGGAATTTTATAAGCTACCTAAAAAAATGAATTTAGCATCCAGTTCAATAGTGGTTCAAATCGGTTCAATCCAGTTTGGATTCGGTTCACCTGAACCGGTTTGGATCCTGTTCACCTGAACCGGTTTGGATCCAGTTCACCTTAACCGGTTTTGATCTGGTTCACCTTAACTGGTTTGGCTCCGATTCACCTGAACCGGTTTGGTTTTCATCCTACATTCATCCTAAAGTCCTTTTTCATGACTTATGTAACTCTTTAGGTCAATTGGGATCCATATTTTCCCGGTTTGCCATCTTTCTATCGGTTTCGATTCATAAACCAACTCGGTTCACAAACCAGTTCAATCCGGTTCACCCGAACCAGTCTGGTTTTTCTCTCTAGTAACCCATGAAAACTTAAGTAAATGAGTTGTTTGGTCATGGCACCGAGACAAGACCGACATACTCGATGGACTAGCGACAATGCGACATGACAGGTCTTCGAGCTAGTCAAGAGAAATAGTTGCAGGTCTAGTTGAGGGTTGGGGCTGTTGGACCAGTGGCATCACAGATTATATGGCTTATGTGAAAAATTGTTGATTGTGCATGCACTGTGTTACGGGACCTTCAAGAAGCCTAAGAGGGGTAGTGATGCATCCTAGGGCTATGGATGACCTAGTGGATATAAGGGCAGTTAGTCATACCAAAATTCTTGCAAAGCTCGATGTAGCTTCAAGTGCAAGAGACCATGGTGGGAATAGGATGAGGTCTCTGTCCTCATACGGACATAGAGATTTGTTATGGGTTTGAGGATCGAATTTCGTGAACATCCACTCATTCTCATGGTAGAAGTGGACGTGCTTCTATCTAGGTGGCTGGTAAAGTCACTTCGACGCCACAAGAGGGTTCAGTGGACGGGCTAGCCTGCGATTGTGTGTTTTACCTTCATGATGAAGGATGTGTGTTGGGTGATGACACATCGTGGTAATAAGAAATGGTTATAAAAATCGAAATTGGGAATGAAAGTTTTTTTTAAGAAAATAAGGAGTCTGGTACACTCCGAATCAAACATTTTTCCTAAAAGTTAAATTTTGAAAAACCCATTCACTGAGTCATTGTACTCACACCCTCCCTTATATCCATTTTAGGTAACCCCGGAAAGCTTAGCCTAAAGACCACTAGCTAACACACTTGTAAAGTAGGTATGATAAATTTAAAATTTTGTACAGTTTTGATTTATGTTATTCTAGGAAATGTAGAGGTTTAAAGAATATCTTACTCCTCACGATTTATAAACAAGGGGTAACGCTTAGTAAATTGGGAGAGTGACGGGTTGATCACGGGGATCCAACCAAACCGGGTCGGGGCGTGACAAACTCATTTGTCAAAAATGATTTTTTAACTAACCTTCCTCTAAGTTTAGTTACTATTTGCTTAAGGTATTAACCCTTCAATATTATGCTTGTCTATGTCCTTAGAATTTCCTCATTTACTATTATGTGCTTTACTTTCCCAAAATTACATTTTTGTCCCTAAGTTGGACAAAATTACCATTTTGCCCTTTATGCCTAAAGTCTTTCCTTTTTGGATCCTAGACTTTTCCAAATCTTTCATTTGGGTCCTTAAGTTTTGTTGAGTCCCATAATTGTCCTCAAAATACCTTAGAAGATTTTCTAAGTCGTATTTCTCACTATTTGTAACATGGTCCTTAAGTTAGGCAAAATTACCACTTTGCCCCTACTCGTTAAAACATATCTTTTGGGGACTTTTTATTCTCCAATTCTTCCATTTATGTCCCTAGACTTTCTTTAGTCTCATTTAGGTCATTATTCTTCCCAACAATCAATTTTGGGTGCACAAACTTCTTTATTTTCACTTTAGTCCCTAAACTTTTTCTTTTGTTACATTAAGGTCCTTAAGCATTCCAAACACGCTAACATAGTTCTAAAACGTCCCCAATCTTTCCAAATGGTGCTAAAACTTCATTTAGACCCTTAACAAGATCCACATAACACTTATTCATATTTGAGTCCTCTCTTTTCATTATTTACATTTTAGTCACCGACCTTTGCGCCCTAACAAAAAAATTATCAAAAATTCCCAACATAGATATGTTGTCATGTCCCAACCTAGTTTGGTCGGATCCCTGTGATCAACTTGCCGCTCTCTTAGTTTAAGGAGTGTTTCCCCTTCTTTTAATCAAAAGGAGCTAGGAGTAAATTCAAACCTTATTCCTTGGAATAGCATAAATCAATCAAAATGGAAGCTTAAAAAGTAATTATAAGCATACCTGACAGAGGGTACATCTTCACGAATTCTTTTGTTCAAACTCCTTACTCCTAAAAGGGGCAAAAGAGAGGGGGTGAGTTCTACAACTCAGTGAGTGGGTGTTGGGAGTGAGTTTTAAAAATATTATTTTTTTGGCAATCCATGCTAAGGAATATTATTACCTTTAAAAAGAACGGTTTCCTCAATGTCCAGTTTTCAAAACTTTTTCCCATTTCCATTAGGTGTGTCTAGCTATTTTTCCCCATCCCCTTGCCTTGAAAGGTGTTTAGCAATCAAACAAAGGCCCTTCATCAGGAAGGGTACACACTTCCATATGATTCAATTGAGCTTTGAATTGAATGATTTGAGTCCGAAATGAGCTCAAACAGAGCTTCGACGAAAAATCATTCGTAGAGAGAGAAAGCTTTGAAAGCTTACCGTCGGAGGTGCGACGATCCCAGCTCTCTATTTGTGAAGGTAGCTCTCATCCTGAGTTTCCTTCTAGGATCAAGAATTGCTACAATTGATATCAAATCATGGAAGAAATTCATTAGTAAAGTTTAGCACTTTCTCTCTCTAACTCCGACCGGTAATCATAGAGGTGGGCCAAATTGGCTTACCTTTCAGCTTTGTTGAGGTTGTGTGAGGGTCGTGGAGGTGTTGGGGAGGCTTGGTTTGGCTGGAGGAGGGCTGAAATTTGTTGATTTCAGCTTGGCAAAAATAGGGCAGCTTCAGTCCTTTGGAGCTGCTTCACTGTTTGATTCCGTCGACGCTTCTCCGGTGGTCCTCGGGTCAAAAGGAGGTTGATGTCAGGTAGCTGACTTCCCCCGGAGTCTATAGGACCCGACCTTGCCTTCTAAGGCTGAGAAAAAGGCCTATATCAAAGCTTTGGTTCGAGATTCGCTGGAAAATGGATCAATTGAGAAAGAATGGAGATTTGAGGTGTATGGAGGATGGATGAAAAAGATCTCTTTATATAGGGAGCTCAGGGACCCTCTGTCCGACCACTTTCCATTTTGGTCTAGCTTATCCTCGCCTTGAAATGGCTTGAACAGAGCGGTTTCAGCTTCGCCGACGTTATCCATTTTTTGAATTAATGAACAGTGTTTTCATCATGAGAAAGAAGATGACACTATTCTCAACCGGACCGGACCAGTCTGGCCGTGTTGAATGGCAAAAATAGGTCGATTCAGGCCCTATTCGATCAATTTTCTCAAAATTAAAAATTTCTAAATTAATCTAAATTCATTTTCTATCTAATGGTGGATTTAATTTCCCAATTTGAATATTTTAAGTCACCAAGAAAAATGAATTTAGAAAATGGTTCAAGTATGGATCAAATCGGTTCAATCTGGTTTGTGTGTGGTTTGCCCTGAGCCAATCTAATTTTCTCTTCCCATTTGTCCCAAGGTTCTTTTCCATGATTTTTATGACCCTTTGAGTCACTTGGGATTTGTCAATTTCCCATTTTACCCTTTCTCTATCGATTAAGGTTCATGAACCAACTCGATTTTCTCTTTTGAATTGATCAATTCTTTTCCCGGTTTTTCTTATCTTTAAAGGATGGGCTTTACAAATCTCCCCTCCTTTTAGGGGTTTTGTCCCCAAAACTAAGTCAGCAATCATTTGCACTGGGAGTGACTTTCCTTGATGTCCTTTTGGGGTTTGCTTGACATGTTGTCAATTTGGTTGTTCCTTCACCTCACCCCTTTTTAACCACATTCCAAAGAAATTCTTTTTCATTCATTGTTTACTCATTCCTTGGAGTTTGTCATGATTAGACATGTCATACCCACTAGTCCAAAGGCACATCCTTAGGTTCACTCCTTACTCTACTTAAGGCAAGACTCTTCCTCTTGAGGGTTTTTATCCAGGTCATTGGGTTGAATGTTCCATATACATTTGATCATCCCTGTTTTCATTTATTTTTGTGTTCGTTGATACTCTTTATCTCAGCATCCTTTTATACTTTTGTCCTTAACCCCATGGGTTTTGATGGGATTCCCTTTTTATCTTATTTTGGACATTCCTCCATCTTTTGTTTACTACAACTTCGATTCCATTTCTTAGATTTGACTAACAGACTCGATCTTACTTGGGTCACCTTTCTTTGAACTATTGGCACTACATGTCCTTTAGAGCATGACATATTCTAGAAATGTCTTTGTCCATTATATTTCCAGAATGTGTGTCCTTGATAACGGTTCATTCATTTCCATCCGTTTACGAGTCGTATGGCTATGTTCCTTCCCATTACCTAATAGTATTCCCCAACTACCTTCTGTGTTATCCAATTGTCCCTTAAATTTTTACAACATGATCATATGGACCTTTTTCTTAATTACTCATTCCTTAGAAACTTCCTTATTGGTTTTTCCTCAGTTCCAATCATCGAGCTTCTCGATGGCTTACTAACACTTTGGGATTCTTTCTCTCTTATGCCCTTCCTCATTTCCAATGGTGTCCTTCACTCAGGGACTTTCTTTCCTTCCATCCACTCTTACTCGCTTGTGACCATTTCACTATCACTTATTTCGAGTTGTTCCCTTTCAGGCTACGTATTGATTTTTTGTTTAGGGGGTCTCCTCTTTATTCTTTTCATTCTCTACTATGTCCTTCAAAGCAGATACTTCCATTTTAGGGTAATACATTCGATCTTCTTACCATTCCTTGATGGTTCCTTCCCTTTATCTCCCTACACTCTTTATTTTGGGACATTTTCTCGCTATTAATTCTCTGTTGTCTTAACGTTCTCATTTCATCCCTTACTCCCTAATGAACTTCTGATTTTCGGGTCTAATTTCGTGTATTCCACACTATGCCCAGCCGTCATCCAATAGGCTCCATTAAGTAAGCGTGGACCACGACAAGTCTTGATGTCAGTGGTCGTTTCCATTATCTATTTCTTAATTGGAGGGCTTACTTCTCCAACATTTCTCTAGTAGCCTTTCCTCTATTTCCTTATTATGGGTAATCCACCCCTTTCCTAATTGTACGACATCTTTCGATGCTATCTTCCTATCTACCCATTCAGGTTTAACTTACTCCTTAGGTTCTCAGTAAACTTACCATGTAATTGGTCCTTTATTCCCAAGTTGCATTCCATTTTCAATTTTACATTCCATTCCACTTTAGTTGGGTTTATTACTTCTTCATTGGACTGTGTATGCCTCTTCAAGGCTCACTTCCTTGGTAGGCTTCTTCCTCTTTCCTTTGTCTTCTTGTGTATCAATCCTTACGTCAACTTCATGACATCCCTTGATGTCATCCTCTCCTACTTTCCCTTACTTCAAGAAATCTTGTTGGCACATCCCTTGTACCTTATATTTATTCCAACTTGTACTCACTAAAATTTTATTTCTATTAGGGAAGGGTTTTCTATCTTTTTCCTTTTAGGGTTACTCAATCTCCTTTTGAGAGCTTGCTTCATCCCTTACATGCCTTGAGTTTGATCATCGATTTGTTCTCGGACATTTATTTCTTCAATGATTTCTTCATTCTTCCTTTCTAATATTTTGGCCTTTACACCTTTCCCTTCCTTGCTGGAGTTTAAATTTATAGTCTTCTCGAGGGTTAGTTTGTTAACTACCTCGTCCCCACTATTCTCCTAGTTTACTCATCTTGGAACAATTATCCTTCAAGTCTACTCGTCCTTGATACCTATCTCATCATTCTTTTTAGGGTGTAGTCCTTACTATTTTCCAGTCTTTCGTAGGGCATTATTTATTCTTTTTTATCATTCTATTGTTTCTAGTTGCTTCTTACTTGACTGCTCTCTTTTTTCCCAAAATAGTTCAAACTTGCCATCCTAAGACATCCTTAACCACTTATGCCCCTTTCTAAGTTCCTTATTTTGGCTTAAGCATCTTATGATCCACCCATTGGTTCCTTAACTTGGGAATTTCCTTTTTATGTTCTCACTTCCTACCTTTATCCATTTTCTTAGGGACTTTTGTCCTGGAATTTTCACGTTCAACCTCCCTAATGCTCCTTGAAGTCTTATCCTTCTTTCTTTTCTTACACCCTTGTGATATTGGTATGGTTATCCACCTTTAATTCTTCCCTATCCTCTAATTCCCATTTTGTTCCTTATCCTTCCTTCAAGAAGCACCTGATTATGGGTGGATTCTTAGCACTTTACGTTATGACCAGTCATCCATCAATGGTTCCTTCAAGGGTACTTAGTGCTATCCATTCCTCCTGAGTTCTCTTTCCTAGCACATTTCTTTTCCTTTTTACTTTTACTGTGTCCTACCCTAGAGTTGCCAGAGAAGGTTTTTCTGCATTTGCCCCTTTTTGAGGGGTTCTTGTACCTTATCTCTCTTCTTTGTTGTCTTTCATTCAACTGGTTCTTCTTAGAGGCAACTCAATTCCTCTTGGTTGCTTAAATCTTGTATGAGGGCTCGCTCAATCCCTTGTGGTCCTTTGGCTTTTCTCCCATTCTTCCTACATTTTTTGATGATATCTCCCCTTTCCCCAGATTTATTTTTTACTCTGCTTTCCTTATGTTGGTTGGACTACTTATGAGCACACTTCTTTCCCTTTTTCCTATCCTTGGTTAGGGTGTGTCCTTTTTGATGACTCCCTTTCTAGGCAGGCTCTTTGTTCCTTTCTAGAAACTTCCTTCCTAGTCTTTTTGTTTGATTGCCTTGTTACTATGTGTTTCCTGGTTCTTGTGGGGGAACTATATAGGTTGGCTATTTTAGGGTTAGCGTTAACTAGAGGTGACCTTGTAGTCTTCCTCCTTAGGTGGCCTTCTCTCCATCTACTACCCCAGTCATGATTGGTATACTCCAATCTGTTAGTTGTACTTGTCGTTATTAGGGATACTGACTTTTACATAAGGAAAAATGATCTTTATTCATTCAAGGAGGTAGTTTCTTGCCGTGCTCGGCTTATTACATGAATTTTCTCACTACTTCCTAGTCCCTTAAAGACATAGGCCAGGAGTTATCCTCCGAATGGTTTGGGATTTGTGGTCCGAGGGCTATGATAAACTAGTTGGCACTCGTCCATACTCTCGTCGGGCTTCCATGCTAGGACAAACTTCATGGAATGCCTCGAGTTCGTACCTCTTTAGCACCTCAGCCTCACACTCATAGGTCCACTTCATCCATTGGAAAGGGTTAAAGTTATTTTGAGCTGGTGGGGTGCCTGGTGGACATTCATAAAGATTGTGTGGGCATCCCAATAGTTATCCCAAGCCTCCTTCTTAGTTGAAGTCCTTTTTTGCTGTTGCGAGGCTCGAGGGGGTGTCAAGCTCCTTGGAGGAGGGATAGGTTCTTCTTGCCTTGGAGGAGGATACGTTATGCCTTCTAGTTCTAATAATGCTCCAACCAGTTTCCTATAGTCTTCGTCCATATCTTTGGGTACTCTCTTTTCGACCTCTAAGAACCTTTGAACGACTGCTTCTCTTGAGGTAGGTGTCTTTTTCACAATCTCGTGTGTGGGTTTGGTTCACGTGCGAACTTCCTAGGGACTCTTCTTCCTACAAGGTAATTAAGTTTTCATTAGTGTCAGGGTAGAGTATTGATAATGCTTTCAAGGGAACATAGCTCTGATACCACTCAAGTCGTCACGCCCTGACCCGGTTTGGTCGGATCCCCATGATCAACTCGTCGCTCCCTTGGTTTAAGGAGGGTTTCCCCTTCTTTTAATCAAGAGGAGCCAGGCATAAATTCAAACCATGTTCCTTGGAATAGCATATATCAATCAAAATGCAAGCTTAAAAATACGATTAATTTTGTTAAATCTCCTTACTGTTGAAAGGGGTGAAAGAAAGGTGGTGAGTTCTACAACTCAATGAGAGGGTGTTGAGAGTGAGTTTTCAAAATAGTATTTATTTGTCAATCCATGCAAAGGATTATCATTCCCTTTATAAAGAATGGATTCATCAAAGTTCAGTTTTCAAAACTTTGTCCCATTTCCATTAGGTGTGTCTAGCTATTTTTGCCCATCCCCTTGTCATGAGAGGCGTTTAGCAATCAAACACATGCCCTTCATCTAGAAGGGTACACACATTTGCAGGTGCAGCCTGTCCACTATACCCACTTGTGGATCGGAGTGTCTTTACCATCCACCAAGATAGAAGCCCGACCACTTTTACCCTAGGTTTGAGTGGATGTTCTCAACATCCGACCCTTAGACCCGAATGCCACTCCATGTACGTATGAGGATAGAGGTCTCATCTTGACCCCACCCCGGTCTCATGCGCAAGAAGCTACTCCGAGCTTTTCGACTAACAGGTACGATGAACTGTCCTTATCTCCACCATGTTGTCTAGTAGCCCTTAGGAGCCATCACTGCCCTTTTTGGGCATCTTGATGGTTATGTACCTCAAGTTCATGCACAAACAATAGTTTTCACATATGGCCATTATCTTTGCTGCCAATGGTCCAACGGCCACAACCCTCAACCTGACCTGTAACTGTTAGTGTAGGTCGGTCCGTCGACCTAGCCCTGACGCACTACTGCTAGTTCATCAATTACTATCAGTCTTGACTAGATACCATGGTGAATTCACACAACAATTTCATTAGAAATTTTCATGGCTTTCTTTACTCAAGTTTGTTTATGAGCTCCTGCTCATGCCCACTAGCCTTGGGCCCACTATACGTGATTTTCCAAAACCAAGCATTTAGCCAAATGAGTTAAAAAATTGAGGCCTCTCACCTATCTAAGCTGTTTTAGCTCACGTTAAGAAGGTCTCCCAAATCTTTTAAGCATTGGCACACAATAAAGGGAAAACACTTCTGACAAAAAGTTTAATTTTGACTTCATCACACCAATTAGGTGTGATGATATCTCCGCTTACAATCAGTAAGTGGGTTTCTCCTTTCCTCAAAGAAATTCATTATATCAACTAGGTATGATGTTAGATAATCTTACTGACAATCGGTAAGTAGATTTTTAACTTTTAAACTTGCTAATCACCCCGACTAGGTATGACATTAAATATGCCCACTCACCCGATGACCGTGACGTGTTCGTCCCTAGTCAGTTTTTGGGTCCAAACTAGCTTTTCCTTGCTAGTATTCCATCTCCCGTGTCCCTACACGATTTGGACATCTCTGTCAAAAACCTGCACCATTTCCTGGAATAGTATAACAAAAACGGCATGAAATTTTAAACATTACATACATGTCTTACAGGCTTGTCTTAGTTGATGGTCTATCAGGGTAGGTTTTCCGGGATTTCCTTGAAGGGATATAAGGGAGGGTGTGAGTACGACTACTCAGTGAATGAGTTTTCAAAAGTTTGGACTTTTAAGAAAACATTTATTATTGGAGTGTGCCAGACTCCTTTCTTTCAAAAATCATTTCATTCAAAATTTTGGTTTTATCATCATTTCCTTATTTAATCATGGTGTGTCATCACCCAATACACATTCGCAGGTCAGTACGTCCATTGAACCCACTTGTGGCTTCAGAGCAAGTTTACTAGCCACCCGGATAGAAATACGTCCACTTCTACTCTGAGAATGAGTGGATGTTCGCGACATCTGACCCTCATTCCGTCCCCACCTCGCTCTTATGCACTTGTTGCTACTCTAAATTTCACATGGTCACCTAGAATGATAAACTGACCTTATACTCACCGGGTCGTTCAGGGTCCTTAGAGACGTATCACTACCCCTTATGGGCGTCTTGATGATCCCATACTCATAGTGCATGCACAAACAATATTTTCTGATTATGCCATATAATCTGTGGTGCCACTGGTCCAATGGCCCCGACTCTCAACTCAATACGCAGTTGTTTGTCTTAACTGGTCCGTCGATTTGTCATGTCGCACTGCCGCTAGTAGACTAAGTATGTTGGTCCTATCTTGGTACCATGGCCAAACAATTCACTTATTAAGTTTTATGGCACATATATCATGTTCGTTTATGAGCTCCTACTCGTGCCAACTGGCCTCGGGCCCATTGTACGAGATTTTCAAAATCGGGCATTTAGCCTCAACGTTCCTAAACCAAGGCCCCTGGCCTATCAGAGCTATTCGAGCTCCCATCAAGAAGGTCTCCCAAATTGTTTAAGAATTGGCACATAGTTAGGGGCACTTCTGACAAAACATATGTTTTTTCTATCCATTATACTTCCCGGGTATAAGGACACCTCCGTTCATAACAGATGAACGGATTTTCAACTTTCTTTGAGGAAGTCTCATCATACTAACTGGGTATGATCTACTTACAACTGGTAAATAGTTTTTCCGCATGATTTTCACATCACTTTCTCTAAGTTGTGATGTTTAAAATACCACTTAATTGTGGGTTTTCATACTGAGGTACTTATCATCCCCAACCGGGTATGATATAAAATTCCTACTCAAAACCGGTAAGTGATTTTTAACTTTAAATTATGCTCATCATCCCAAGCAGGTATGATGTTAATAAACCCACTCATACGTTAATGCTGTGAATTCCACTAGACCGGTTCTTTATATTCACGCAAGCTTATTCTTATTGGCGTTCTTGGTACTTCGTGTTCCTACATGATATGAACATCTTGGTTCATTATCCTTCAGCCTAATGGCCTTCATTCATTCCAAATGAATGAGAAAGTCAAACTTTCTATTTATTTGCAATTAGGTTCCTAAAGTTATTTCTCTTTAACTTTAAGTCCCAAATGCCGGTTTTTCCTCAAATTGAGTCTTGAAACTCTTAAAATTTATCATTGGACCTCAATTTATTCTGTTTCACAAAAAGGGGTTATATTCCCAAATTTCCAATTTGGTCCCCCAACTTTTCCAAAATTACCATTTTGCCCTTCCTTTACAAAAATGGTAAGTTTCACACCCAAAATTCTGAAATTCCTCAATTTGCCCTCTAACATTTTTATCATGCCTAATTGACCCTCAATTTTAGGAAATTATATTTCGGTCCCTCGAATTTTCGAAAATCCCCAATTTCCCCCAATTTTCCCTCTAATTCCAATTGTTTAACATAGTCGAATTTGATTTCATCAAATTGACCGATCAAACACCTCTAATTGTTGAAATTGAAGTTGAAATTGAGTTCCTCCATGTTCATACGATTCCATAGAACTTTGAATCATGAGTTTTGACGTCGGAACGAGCTCAAACGGAGCTTTGTCGGAAAATAGACTGTGGAGAGAGAAAGCTTCGATTTCTCACTGGTGTGGGCACGACGGTCTGAGTTTTCGATCTGAATAGATAGCTATTATCTTGAGGTTCATCCTAGAATCAAGAATCACATCAGTTGATGCTAAATTGAGTTAGAATTTCATCATTGAAATTCTGTCGGTTCTTTCTCTACCACGAGCCGGAAATTGTAGAGGGGACCCGAATTGGCTTACCTTTCAGTCCTAATTCGGCCGTGGGAGGGCTGAGGAAGTGTTGAGAAGGCTTGGTTTGGCCTAAGGAGGGTTCAAATTCGACGATTTCAACTCGGCTGAATCAGGACAGCTTCGGTCCGCCAGAGCTGATTCACTGTTTCATCACGCTGGAGTCTCGCCGGTGACCCTTGTAGTGAATGGAGTCTACAGACGTGTAGTTGACTTCCCCCCTAGTTCTAAAGAACCCGACTTCACCTTGTTTAGCTCAGAAAAGACACCATGTTGAAGCTCTGGTTCGATCTTCGTAGAAAAATGGAGTAGTTGAGAGAGAGTGGAGTTTTCAGGTGTGAAGAGGATGGATGGGGAGGCGCTCTTTATATATAGGGAGCTTGGGGACCCGTTGGCCATCCGTTTGGCACCGTTATCACTAGAATTGATGACTAGAAATGCCCTGAAAAGAAGAATTTCCTCTTTGCCGGCGTTTCTTTAGTTTCCCGATGAGTGAACAGTGCTGTCATCCTAAGGAAGAAGATGACACAGTTCCGAACTGGACCGAACCGGTCGGAACCGGGTTCAAGCTTAAACTGATCGGTTCACCCCTCATTCAACCGAGTGTTTCAAATCTAAAAATTCTTAAATTCATCTAAATTCATTTTCTATCCAATGGTGGCCTCAAATCTCAAATTTGAATTATTTAAGCCACCTAGAAAAATGAATTTAGGATTTAGTTCAATAGTGGTTCAAACCGGTCCAAACCATTTCGGATTTGGTTCACCTGAACCAGTTTGGTTTTTATCCCCAATTCCTTCACAAGTCCATTTCCATGTTTTTTTGTGACTCCTTGTGTAAACCTCGCCCTTTTGAGCTAAGGAAAACCTGGAAGACAACTGGTCAAACCAAGTGAGAAAACCGATCCGGTTCATAAACCTGGTAATGGTGAATGGGCAATTTAGGAATTTACAACTCCCAGGTAATACAAAGGGTTCAAAATATTATGGAAAAGAACCTTAGGATGAATTGGAAGAGGAAAATTAGACCAATTTAGATGAACCGAGTCCAACAGGATTGAACCGGTTTATGAACCAAGTCAGTTCATGAACCGGAATCGATAGAGATCAGGCAAAACAAAGGAATTCAACTCCATTGTACTCCAAAGAAATCCATAAACCTTGGGAAGGAACCTTAGAACAAAGTGCGACACAAAAACCATACGGTTCGGGTGAACTAGACCCGAACCAGATTCAATCACTTTAAGGACCAAGCTGGTTTATGAACTGGAATCGATAAAGAGATGGTAAACCAGAAATTTTATGGACCTTAAGTTACCCAAGGAGTCATAAAAGACATGGAAATGGACTTATGAAGGAATTAGGAATGAAAACCAAACCGGTTCAGGTGAACCGGATTCGAACCGGTTTGGACTGGTTTGAACCACTATTGAACTGAATTATAAATTGATTTTTTTTTGGTGGCTTAAATAATTCAAATTGGAGATTTGTGGCCACCATTGGATAGAGAATGAATTTACATGAATTTAGAAATTTTTAGATTTAAAAAACTCAGTCGAATGAGGGGTGAACTGGCCGGTTTAAGCTATGAACCCTGTTCAGACTGGTCTGGTACGGTTCGTAACAGTGTCATCATCTTCCTTAGGATGACAACACTTTTCACTCATCAGGAAACTGAAGAAACGCCGACGAAGAAGAAACGCTTCTGTTCGGAAAATTTTGGAAAAGTTGGAGGACCAAATTGGAAAATTTTGAAATTAATCCCCTTTTTGTGAAATGGTATAAATTGAGGTACTATAATAAATTTTAGAAGTTTCGGGACTCAATTTGAAGAAAAACCAGCATTAGGGACTTAAAGTTAAAGAGAAATAACTTTAGGGACCTAATTGCAAATAAATGAAAGTTTGACTTTCTCATTCATTTGGAATGAATGAAGGCGATTAGGTCGAAGTATAATGAACTGAGATGTTCATATCGTGTAGGAACACGAAGTACCGGGAACGCCAGCAAGGACAAGCTCGTACCCGGTTGGGATGATGGGCACCACTTAAAATTTAAAAACAACTTACCGATTGTGAGTGAAAATTTTATATCATACCTAGATGGGAATGATAAGTACCTCGGTATGAAAACCCACTATTAAGTGGTATTTTAAACATCACTATTTAGAGGAAGTGATGTGAAAATCATGCGGAAAATAACTACTTATCGGTTGTAAGTAGATCATACCCGGTTGATATGGTGAGACTTCCTCGAAGGAAGTTGAAAACCTGTTCATCGGTTATGAACAGAGGTGTCCTGACACTTGGGCGGTACAATGGATAGAGAAAACATATGTTTTATTGGAAGTGCTCTCCCTTGATGGGAGCTCAAATAGCTCTAATAGGCCGGGGGCCTCAGTTTTGGAATTTGGGAGCTAAATGCCCGATCATGAAAATCTCATACCGTGGGCCCAGGGCTAGTTGGCACGAGCAGGAGCTCGTAAACGAACATGATATATGTGCCATAAAACTTAATAAGTGAATTGTTTGGCATGGTACCAAGATAGGACCAACATGCTCAGTCAACTAGCGACAGGGCGACATGACCGGTCGACGGACCAGTCAAGACAAACAACTGTGAGTTAAGTTGAGTGTCGGGGTTGTTGGACTAGTGGCACCACATATTACATGGCAATATGAGAAAACATTGTTTGTGCATGCACTGTTAGTACGGGATCATCAAGACGCCCATGACGGGTAGTGATGCGTCCTAAGGGCACTAGACAACCTGATAACTATAAGGGTAGTTTGTCGTTCTAGGTGTCTGTGCGAAATCTGGAGTAGCACCAAGTGCATGAGACCGGGGTGGGGACAAGATGAGGTCTTTGTACTCATACGGACACGAAGAAGTAATTTTGGGATTGTGGCTCGGATGCCGTGTACATCCACTCATTCCTAGGGTAGAAGTGGTCGTACTTCTATCCGAGTGGCAGGAAAAGTTGCTCCGAAGCCACTAGCGGATTTAGTAGTGATACTGACTTGTGAATGTGTGTAACCTTCATGATGAAGGATGTGTGTTGGGTGATGACACACTGTGATAACTAAGAAATAATGGAGAAAAACACAAATTTTCAAATGAAGGGATTTTTGAAAAGAAAGGAGTTTAGCACACTCCATATAAATGTTTTTCTTAAAAGTTAAAAGTAGACCTTTGAAAAACCCATTCACTGAGTAGTCGTACTCACCCCTCCCTTATATCCCTTTTAGGAAATCCTGGAAAGCCTACCCTTAAAGACCATCAACTAAGATGCCTGTAAGACAAGTATGTAAAGTTTTAAATTTCATGCAGTTTTTATTATGCTATTCTAGGAAATGGTGCGGGTTTAAAGGATGCTTACTCTTTACGGTTTATAATAAGGGGAAAACCTTTAATAAATCGGGAGAGTAGCGGGTTGATCATGGGAATTTGACCAAACCGAGTCGGGGCGTGACAATTAGAGTGGTATCAAAGACTGTTTCCTCGAATACATATTCAAGACTAGAAAATATAGTAACTAATAGGATTTCTCCTATAATTATAGATGGCTCCGAGGAGAGGACCAAGAAAACTATGGATGACTCTACTCAACACCCTGCCCTTATAGGAAGACAACTCTAGAAGCTTCCCAAATGCCTGGGGCATGGTAGAAATCCCCAAGGACCAAATGACAAAGTATCCAAGAGGATGATGCTTGGACCTATTGAGGTTATACCCTGAGTACAAAGGAAGCCAAGCCTAAGACCAGGAAAACCAGTTAGGGCTTATAACCTTACCATGGAGGATGCTTAGCACACACCCCATAGTCCTCTACCAATTTCATGACCACCTCTTTGTAATATGGTTAAGACCCTAACATATTGTACTCCTTCTCCATTAATGAAGAATTTCAAGTTCTTGAAACCATGTATCTAAATAAGGATGTAAGCCTACGTCTCAACTGTAGGACGATTGCCTCAAGAAAAGTAACTAAACAAATCTTAGGGACCGAGGAGAATCCCATCCCAAAAGACTAAAGAGTCTAGGAGAAATCTTAGAGGAAAATTAGTAGGCAGAGAAGGCTCGCCAGGAAAATTGATAAGGAGACGAAAGAGAAAGAACTCTGATAAGTGACTACTGGGCAAGGAAATGACATGTTACAAGGTGAGGACAATAGGAATGCTACTCGAGAAAGTGCTCAACACTATTAAGGACTAGTACCAAGACGGACTAGTATAAGGAAATAAGGGGTATTCCACACCTCATAGATCCAAGGAATACCTCCTCAAGGGTCATGAAGGACATGAAGGATTAGAGACTGATACCATGGAGCAGGTTACGTAAATGGTTCACCAAGAGGTCAAGAAATGATGAGTTGAATGCAAAAAACTTCTTAAAGAAGGTCAAACCGAGAAGGAAGATGTGGAAAGGCCAAATATTGGAGAAAAGAAGGATGAAAGAAATCCATAAAAGGACCAAGGGCCAATTAACGACCAAAACTCAAGCAAAGAAAGGAATAGGCAAGCCTCTCACATAACGGACAAGAAAACTTGAAACAAGAAAGATTTGTACACTCCCTAAAGAAGTAGACAGGTACTGGGTACGAATGAAGATGCGGATAGAGTATACAAGATGTGCATGCAAGAATTGTGAAGTAAAGTTAAATAGGAGAAGACGACATCAAGGGATAACATTTAAGGGTAAAAATACCCTTGAGCAAATCTAAAAAGAAATGTAAAAAGAAAATGAAAGAATCCTACGAAGGAAGTATCCTGATGTCCTAGTATGATCCGTTTGGAGAAAGTGTAAGAGTATCAAGAAATAATTCCAGAAGAACAAAGTAGAAAGAAGAAACTAGTAATAGTGGACATCCAAAGAGAATGAACAAAACCCTAAGAAAGGATGAGATGTAGTAAAGACTACACTCTCTGAAGGATAATGGGATGGGCATGAAGAACGAGTGATACAGCTGCCCAGGCAATTGGACCAGAAAAATAAAGAGAAAAAGATAGTTAAAGAACTAGTTTCTGAGAGAACCATTGATTTAAACCACAACAAGGAAGGGAAGAACGAAGGAAAATCCTTAAAGAAGAGAAGAACGAAGGAAAATCCTTAAAGAAATCAATGGTCAAAACCAGATTTATAGTTTAAAGTCTTGGAATGGTTAAGTGAGCTTGAAGAAGGGCGAACAAGAGATTTTGAAATAAGGAGGATGTGAACCCTCCTTAACAGAAATTATTTAACGGGTTAGCATAAAAAGATGTTGTGATAAGTATGAATGATTGGACAACCCATACTCGGGTAATAGAGGAAAAATGTTTGAGAAGATGTTGAGAAAGTAAGTCCCCTAATAAGGTGTAGCTAAGAAGGAATAACCACAATTGGTAAGACGGGTCATAGCCCACACATGCATACGAAGCTTAAAGAGTGGACAACCAAGCATAGTGTGGAATGCATAGAATAAAACTAATAATTGGAAGTGCCCTATGTAAGGAACAAGGGATAAAACAAAAGTTGTGGGTAGAGAAGGATCCAAAGCAAAACAGATACCTAACATAGATAAGGGTACAAAGAAAGGGAGAAAAAGGGAACCTTCAAGCAATGGTAAGAAGGTTGAACATGTAGCTCCTAGAATAAAAGTCTCTACTTTGAGGGACACATAAGTGAATGAAAAGGTAAAAAGGGAACTCCTTGAAACAAAACAAATAGACTGAAAACAGTCAAATGGGAATAACGAACTATGAAGTGGTTACAAATAAGTAAGAGCAGATTAAGGCCAAAGGAAATCCTTGAGTAAAGGATGTTATTGGGAGTGATGATGAACCTAAGAATGGATGAGTCCTGACATGTTAGTAAAACATCTGGAGATCAAATAATTAGAACCGAAAATACTCAATAAGGAAGTCAAAAAGGGATGAGTGGGTAAGGAGAACTGACACAGTTGTGTAAATTAAGTTAATTTGTAAAGGTAGTTGAGGAATACTACCAGAGAAAAAGAGGGATGAAGTTATGTAATACCTGAGAGGTTAAAAATTAACCCTAAAGGAGGTGTTTTGGAGATCTAATGGATATAGAGATAAGATCTAGAAAATGTCATGCTATAAGGGACAAGAAACCCAACGATCCCGATGAAAACATGACTCAAAATAAGGAAGAGTTGGTTCATAGGCATGACAAAGTCAAACATAATTTGGACTGATTTGTGATGAACAACGAATGAAGGAAGAATATTGCTCTAAGCAAAGAGAGAGATAAAATCTAAGAACATACCCTGAGGTAAGGTATGTCTAGTTATGACAAACTCCATGGAGGGAGTAAATAATATAAATGAAAAAGAATTATTTAAGTGAAGGTTGTAAAAGCGGGCTAATTGAAAGGACGAGAGAAAAGTTTGCATCTTAAGCAAGCACCAAAGGGGCATCAAAGGAAATGATTGTTCATGCAAGGTTGCTAAATAAGTTTTGGGGACAAAACTCCTAAAAGGAGGGGAGAGTTGTAAACCTCACACATTTGAGCTAAGAAAAACTGGGAAGAGAACCGGTCAAACCAAGTGAGAAAACTGAATCGGTTCACAAACTCAATAATGGTGAATGGGCAATTTAAGAATTTACAACTCCCAGGTGATCCAAAGGGTTCAAAATATTATGGAAAAGAACCTTAGAATGAATTGCAAGAGGAAAATTAGACTGGTTTGGATGAACCGGGTCCAACAGGATTGAACCGGTTTATGAACTGAGTTAGTTTAAGAACCAGAACAGATAAAGATCAGGCAAAACAAAGGAATTCAACTCCATTGTACTCCAAAGAAATTTATAAAACTTGGGAAGGAACCTTAGAACAAATTATGAGAGAAAAACCTGACCTGTTCTGGTGAACCGGACCCGAACCGAATTGAACAGCTTTAAGGACCAAGCTGGTTTATGAACTGGAATCGATAAAGAGATGGTAAACCGGGATATTTATGGACCTTAAGTGACCCAAGGAGTCACAAAAGACATGGAAATGGACTTGTGAAGGAATTAGGAATGAAAACCAAACCGGTTCAAGTGAATTAGATCCAAACCAGTTTGGACCGGTTGGAACCACTATTGAACTGAATCATAAATTCATTTTTCTAGGTGGCTTAAATAATTCAAATTGGAGATTTAAGGCAACCATTGGATAGAGAATGAATTTAGAAATTTTTAGATTTGAAAAACTTGGTCAAATGAGGGGTGAACCGGCCAGTTTAAGCTATAAACTCGGTTCGGACCGGTCCGATCCGGTTCGGAACAGTGTCATCTTCTTCCTCAGGATGACAGCACTATTCACTCGTCGAGAAACTGAAGAAACACCGATGAAGAAGAAATGCTTCTGTTCGGGGCATTTCTAGTCATCAATGTCAGTCATAACGGTGCCAAATGGATGGCCAACGGGTCCCTGGGCTCCCTATATAAAGAGTCCCTCCCCATTCATCCTCTCCACACTTGAAAACTCCATTCTCTCTTAACTGCTCCATTTTCCAGCGAAGCTCAAACCAGAGCTCCGACATGGGGTCTTTTCTGAGGCAAATGAGGTGAGGTCGGGTTCTTTAGAACCGGGGGGAAGTCAGCTACACATCTGTAGACTCTGTTCACTCCGAGGGTCGGCGGCAAGACGCCGATGTGATGAAAGTATGAAGCCACTCCGACGGACTGAAGCTGCCCTATTTTTGGCCGAGTTGAAATTGGTCAATTCAAGCCCTCAGGCTAAACCAAGCCTTCCCAACACTTCCTCAACCCTCTCATGGCTGAATTAGGACTGAAAGGTAAGCCAATTTGGCTCCTCTCTACAATTTTCGGTCGATGCTAGAGTGAGAACCGACAAAATGATGAAATTCTAACTCAATTTGATATCAATTGATGTGATTCTTGATTCTAGGATGAACCTCAAGATGAGAGCTATCTGCAGATCGAAACCTCTGACCGTCGTGCCCTCACTGGTGAAAAATCGAAGCTTTCTCTCTCTACGGTCTATTTTCTGATCCTAGGATGAACCTCTGTTTTTTAGGACTTGTCTTTGTCCATTTGATTTCTAGATCATATTGTTGAGGGTCTCTCTTAGCTTTTAGACCTTTCAGGGATCGTATAACTTCGTCCCTCTTTTCTTTTGATAGCATTCCTCAACTATCCTTTTTGCCATTATCCTCTCATCCATCATGCCTTTGAAGTTATGTCTCACATAACCGCACAGATTTCTCTTACTTACTCATCCTTTCCCAACTTCTTTATTGGGTCCTTTCGATTCCAATCATTGGGTTTCTTGATGATTACTGACATACGAGGATTTTTCCCTTCTTATGTCCTTTCTCTTCTTTAGTGACATCCTTTATTCATAGACTTCCTTTTTCCTTAACCCATTCTTATTTGTTCATAATCATTTCATAGTCCATTATTCCCATTTGACCCTTTCCAATCTATTGTTTTGTTCGAAGAATTCCCTTTTTACAATGTCATTTTCTAATATGTCTCTCATGGTAGAGACTTTCATTCTAGGAGCTACATGCTCGACCTTCTTACCATTCCTTTAAGGTTTCTTTCTCCCTTTCTTCACATCCCTATCTATGTTAGGGCATCTGTTTGCTTTGGATCCTTCTCTATCCACAACTTTTGTTTTATCCCTTATTCCTTACATGGAATACTTCTGATTATTGGTTTTATTTTGTGCATTCCACTCTATGCTCAGTCGTCTACTCTTTAGGATTCATATGTGCGTGTGAACTATGACCCGTCTTACCAATTGTGGTTATACCTCCTTAGCCACATTTTATTTGGAGGATTTACTTTCCCAACGTTTCTCAAATATTCTTTCTTTCGTTTTTCCAATGTTTTGGCCTTTTCACTTCTCCCTTTTTTGTCATGGTTTAAATCTAGTGTTCTCTCGAAGACCAGTTCTTCAACTGTCTTCTTCTCTCCATTTTTTTGATCCGATCATCTGGGCAGCTGTATCACTCGTCCTTTCTGCCCATCCTTTGTCCTTCGTAGAGTGTAGTCCTTACTACATCTCAGCCTTTCTTAGGGTTTTGTTTATTCTCTTTGGCTGTCCCGTTGTTACTCGTTTCTTCTTTCCACATGGTTCTCTTGAAATTATTGTTTGGTTCTCATGCTCTCTTCAATAGGTCACACTGGGCCATCACTATACTTCCTTCTTTTGAAACATTTCCCAATTAAGGGTTGGTTCCTTGCACTCCACATTATGTCCATCCACCCATCAATTATTCCTTTAGTTTACTTTACTTCTTAGGACCTCACGAGTACTTTTCCTTGGAACTCGATCTTTCCATCTCAACCAACATTTCATTTGTGAGCTTATCGCTCTTTCTATTTCGGTTGGTTCCATTTTTTTCTTAATTGGGATACACATGTCTTTTCGGGGCTTCCTTCTTTGGTAGGATCCTTTCCCTTTCTCCTGACACTCCTTTTTACATTTGCTCTAGGGGATTTCTACCCTTAAATGACATTCCTTGATGTCGTCTTCTCCTGTTTACCTTTACTCCTCAAATCTTGCAGGCACATCTTTCATACTCTATCCGCATCCTCATTTGTACCTAATACCTGTCTATTTCTTTAAGGAGCGTACAATTCTTTATTGTTTTCAAGATTTCTTGACCATTATGTGAGAGGCTTGCCTATTCCCTTCTTGGCTTGAGTTTAGTCGTTAATTAGCCTTTGGTCTTTTTAAGGATTTCTTTCATCCTTCTTTTCCCGAGTATTTGGCCTTTCCGCCCCTCTCTTTTTTGTTGGAACTCAAATTATGGTTTTTCCACGTATTAGTTCGTTAACTGCCTTGCCTCCACCATTCCTTTGGTTTAGGTTTTCTTAGGGCAATCATTTTCTCGAGTCCTCCTGTCCTTAACGTCCATCTCTTTGACCCTTTTAGGTTGTAGTCCCTTCTACCTCTCGGTCTTCCTTAGGGTGTCATTTATTCCCTCTAACTTTCTTGTTGTAACAACTTGCTTTCTCTTGTCATGTCAGTTCGAACTTTCTATTTGGCATTATTGCTTTTTCCAAGATGATTTATTCCTGTAATCTCAATACATCCCGTTTGTCATCAAATGTTCATCTTGTCTTCTCTTGTGGATGCACTCCTTTCTTTGCTCCTAAATTGTTTGAATTTTCTTCTTTAAGGGGGAATTCTCTTCAGCTATCTTGTTTTTAGTTTTATTGAGGTCCTACCTTTACCTCTTTTCCTTCATGCCACTTTACGGTGATTTTGAGTTGTTTCCACTTGTTTGTGGTTGAAATTGCAAGCAAAAGTTGTGTTCCTTGAGATGGTATCCTTTCTATTATTGTGGGGGCATTTATTCTTGGAAACTATTTTCCTAACTCCTTGCGGTGTGGGATGGTTTTCTTCACTTCATGTCATATTCTCCTATAGGTTAACTTGATTCCTGTCCTTAGTAGGGTTGGGCACTTCTCCACGTAGTGTTCCTATTGTTAATACGTATAATCACGTGGACATAAGTGGTTCCTCCTAGTATTTTTCTAGGGAATTATTGGTTTGATGTTTCTTCGTCCTTGGGTTTGGATACCTTGAAAGTTTTTCTTGTGGAGTTCTCTTTGTCAACTGATCGCTCTTAAGAGTCCTCCTAGATTTATAGATTCCCTAATTCAATTTCCTTAACTTGGATGGGATTCTCCTTAGTTTCTATGGTTGTACAGTCTTGTTGGGGCCATCTTCCTTGAAGATCACATCCTTTGAGGGACAGTATTTTTTTAGGAATTTAGAGTACTTTATTAATCGAGGAGTACAATATTTGGGGGTCATAGCCCTATTACAGAAAGTGGTCACAAAATAAGGAGCTACAGGGTTCTTGAAAAACACCTACGTAAGGTTATACACCCTTTACTGGTGTTTGTAACTTCACACTTGGCTTCCTTTATACTTAGAATTGTGCACTCAATAGGTCCTAGCACCATTCTCCGAGATTACTTCTCCATCTGGCTTTGGAGATTTCTACCATGCCTCAGGCATTTTGGGAAGCTTCTAGGTTTGTCTTCCTATGAGGACAGAGTGCTGAACAGTGTCATCCCTAGTTTTCTTGGTTCCTCTCCTTGGAGCCATCTGAAAATTTTAGGATAAATCCTATTAGTTACTATATTTTCTAGTCTTGATTATGTATTCGAGGAAATAGGCTTTGATACCACTCTAGTTGTCACGCCCCGACCTTGTTTGGTCGGATGCCCGTGATCAACCCGCCACTCTCCCAGTTTATTAAAGGGTTTCCCTTTATTATAAACCATAAAGAGTAAGGCATCCTTTAAACCTGCAGCATTTCCTGGAATAGCATAATCAAAATTGTATGAAATTTTAAACTTTATATACCTATCTTATAGGCATGTCTTAGTTGATGGTCTTTAAGGGTAGGCTTTCCGAGATTTCCTGAAAGGGATATAAGGGAGGGGGTGAGTACGACAACTTAGTGAATGGGTTTTCAAAAGTTTGGACTTTTAAGAAAACATTTATTATTGGAGTGTGCCAGACTCCTTTCTTTCAAAAATTATTTCATTCAAAATTCTAGTTTTATCACCATTTCCTTATTTAATCATGGTGTGTCATCACCCAACATCCATTCTTCATCATGAAGGTTAAACACACATTCGCATGTCCGTACATCCACTGAACCCACTTGTGGCTTCGGAGTGACTTTACTAGCCACCCAGATAGAAGTACGTCCACTTCTACCTTGAGAATGAGTGGATGTTCGTGACATCCGACCCTCATTGCTAGAATAAATTCTTCGTGTCCATTATGAGGACAGATACCTCATCCCGTCCCCTCCCCGGTCTCATGCGCTTGGTGTTACTCCAAATTTCGCACGGTCACCGAGAACGACAAACTGCCCTTATACTCACCGGGTCATCTAGGGCTCTTAGGATGCATCATTACCCCTCATGGGCTCTTGATGATCCCGTACTCATAGTGCATGCACAAACAATGTTTTCTCATTATGCCATATAATCTGTGGTGCCATTGGTCCAATGGCCCCGATTCTGAACTCAACACATAGTTGTTTGTCTTGACTAGTCTATCGACCTGTCATGTCGCACTACCACTAGTTGACTGAGTATGTCGGTCTTATCTTTGTACCATGGCCAAACAATTCACTTATTAAGTTTTATTGAACATATATCATGTTCGTTTATGAGCTCCTGCTTGTGCCAACTAGCCTTGGGCCCACTGTACGAGATTTTCAAAATCGGGCATTTAGCCCCCAAGTTCCAAAACCGAGGCCCCCGACCTACCAGAGCTATTCGAGCTCCCGTCAAGAAGGTCTCCCAAATAGTTTAAGCATTGGCACACAGTCAGGGGAGAGCACTTCCGACAAAACATATATTTTGTCTATCTATTATACTGCCCAAGTATAAGGACACCTCCGTTCAAAATCGATGAACGGGTTTTCAACTTCCTTTGAGGAAATCTCATCATTCCAACTGGATATGAAATCAAATTCAGCTATGTTTTGTCATAAGTGCTCTCCCCTGACTATGTGCCAATACTTAAACAATTTTAGAGACCTTCTTGATGGGAGCTCGAATAGCTCTTATAGGCCAGTGGCCTCGATTTTGGAACTTGGGGGACTAATATGCCTAAGGCCAGTTGGCACGAGCAAGAGCTCGTAAACAAACATGAGTTATATGCCATAAAACTTTAAATAAATGACTTATTTGGCCATGGTACCAAGATAGGATCGACATATTCAGTCAACTAGCAGTAGTGTGACATGATAGGTCAACGTACCAGTGAAGACAAACGACTGCAGGTTGAGTTGAAAGTCGGGGCCATTGGACCAGTGGCACCATAGATTACATGGAATGATGAGAAAATTTTGATTGTGCAAGCATTGTGAGTACGAGACCATCAAGACACCCAAGAGGGGTAGTGATGCGTCTTCTAAGGGCACTCGACGACCTAATGGGTATAAGGGCAGTTCATCGTACTAGGTGACTGTGCAAAATTTGGAGTAGAACCAAGCGCATGAGACTGGGGTAGGGACGGGATGAGGTCTCTATCCTCATACGAACACGAAGAATCGATTTTGGGATTAAGGGTCGGATGTCGTGTACGACCACTCATTCTCAGGGTAGACGTGGACATACTTCTATCTAGGTGGCCGGTAAAGTCGCTCTGAAGCCACAAGTGGGTTCAGTGGTCGTGCTGGCCTGCGAATGTGTATTTGACCTTTATGATGAAGAATGTGTGTTGGGTGATGACACACCATGGTTAAATAAGAAATGGTCGAAAAATCGAGATTTTTTAATAAAGGTATTTTTGAAAGAAAGGAGTCTGGTACATTCCAATAATAAATATTTTCTTAAAAGTCCAAACTTTTGAAAACCTATTCATTGAGTAGTTGTACTCACCCCTCCCATATATCCCTTTTCAGGAAATTCTGGAAAGCCTACCCTTAAGGACCATCAATAAGACGCCTACGAGATAGGTACATTTGATTTAAAATTTAATGCAATCTTGAGTTATGTTATTCCAAGAAAAGGTGCAGGTTTAAAGGACGCCTTACTCTTTACTGTTTTTAATATGGGGAAACCCTTTAATAAACTAGGAGAGTGGTGGGTTGTTCACGGGGATCTGACCAAACTGGGTCGGGGCGTGACATGGAATGTGGTAAAATGCGCCCAGTCAGCCGCTCGATGAGCACCTAGAAGTGTTGACCAATGAGAGCTTAACACGTGTACTCGGTCAAAACCACGTCACTAATGACCGACCGAAAGGAGAGAGACACGTGTCCTCAATTAACAATCAACTGAGGAGAAGCCCTATCAGCCAAGCTAGCCAATGAGGAACTGACAGATGGCGAAGGTGCCATGTTAGCGATTGACTAGGATGTTGGAGAAATGTCCGACCAATCAGAGGTCACCATGTGGCAGAGCCACGTTAGATTATTTCAGCCAATTAGGATTTGACACGTGGTAGTGGCACACTATCTTAGATGGGAAATCTGATTTATTTAAATTAGCTAATCAGAGAACGCCATATGTGACAGTTAAATTGCTAGTTGAGTTAGGTTAGTAGCCACGTTGGAATGAGCGACCAATGGGTGGTCTCCATGTGGTCGGTCAACAAGTCAAAGGGTGACATAGATGCTGAGTGCATTAGCGAAGCCAACCAATCACAGTGCGCCACGTGGAAACTTGCACGTGCGAGCATAGTGTCGTCTTCCACCTTGGGCAGATGACAGGATAAGGACAATGGAGGGCAGCTGTAAACCCCATCCTCTCAGACTAAAGAAACGGAATAGGGAACTGGAAATTTTTGAGAGAAAACAAAGGATATAAGTGAACCGGAATTAGTAAAGAAGGGTCAAAATGAGAAATTGGAAAATTCCAAGTGGTCAAGAAATACTGAAACATATTGGGAAAGAACCATGAAGTTAATTGGATGTGAAAACCAGACCGATTCAGAGTGAACCAGATTGAACCATGTTGAAGCTTGAAGAATTAGTTCAAAGATTCATTTTTCTAGGTGGCTTAAAAATATCAAATTGGGAAATTGAAGCCACCAACAGATAGAAAATAAATTTAGATAAATTTAGAAATTTTCAATTTTTAGAAAATCGGTCGAATCAGGCCTGAATCGATCGATTTACGTTTTCGAGTCACATAACCCGGTCGAACTGGTCAATGGTCCAGCCGGTCAATGGACCACTGCCAGATCAGCGCCCAGTTAGCAAGCACGACCAATCAGCATGTGACACATGGCGAAGTGCACCCAATCAGCTCTTGGAAGCATTGACCAATCAGAAGGCAACATGTGTCATCAGTCAATGGTCACAAGAGGAAAATCCACATCAGCGATGACCGACCAATAGGAGGGTGACACGTGTCCCTAGTTAACTGAAAGGCCCCATCAGCATGGCTGACCAATGAGAAGCTAACACATGGCAAGGATGACACATTAGCATCCAATAGGACGTGAGAAAAATAACCAACCAATTAGAAGTCGACACGTGGCAGTGCCACGGATGACCTCAACTAAACTATAAACCCCATCCTTTGATAATAAGAAAACCGGGAAAAGAACCGATTATTTCCAAAGAGAAAATTGAGTCGGTTTAATAATCCAAAACCAATTGAGAAAGGGCAAACCGAAAAATTTATGGATCCCAGGTGACCTAAAGAGTCACAAAAGTCATGGGAAAGGACGTTGGGGTGAATTGGAGGTGAAAATCAAACCGATTCAGGTGAACCGGACCTGAACCAGATTGAACCGGTTTGAACCACTATTGAACCAGTTTCTAAATTCATTTTTCTAGGTAGCTTTGAAAATTCAAATTGGAGAATTGAGGTCACCATTTGATAGAGAATGAATATATATGAATTTAAAATTTTTTATTTTTGAAAAACATGGTTGAATCGGGCCTGAACCGGTCGGTTTAAGCGTTGAACCTAGTTTGAAACAGTGTCATCTTCTTCCTTCAAATGACAGCACTATTCACTCACTGGAAAATCGAGCAGCTCTAAGAAAATGAAAAGTATCTAGCCATGGAGTTTTAGGCAATGAATGACAGCCATAAAGGCTTCAATCGAACCACCAAGAAGTCATTGAGCTTCCTATATAAAGAGCCCCTCCTCATTCATCCACCTAATACTTGAAAACTCTACTCCTCGCTACTGCTCCATTTTTTGATGAAGCTCGAACCATAGCTTTGACATAGGGTCTTTTCTAAGCCAAATAAGGCATGGTGAGGTTCCTTAGATTTGTAGAGAAGTTAGCTATATGGTGGTAGTCTCCAATTTCTCTAAGGGTCGTAGGAGAAGCGCCAGCGTGATCGAACAATGAAGCAGCTCTGGTGGACCGAAGCTGCCCTAGTTTTGTCAAGCTAAAATCAGTTAATTCGAGCCCTCCTCAGGCCAAACCAAGCTCTCCCAACACCTCCTCAGCTCTCCTACGACCGAATTAGAGTGGAAAGGTAAGCCAATTTGCCTCCCCTCTATGAATTCCGATCAGTGCTAGAGAGAACTGATAGATGCTTACTAACCAAATTCTCCCTCAATTTGACATGAATTGAGGTGATTATTGATTCTAGGAGTAACCTTAGGATGAGAGCTAGCTGCCCATATCGAAAGCTCGAACCGCCGCACCCCCGACGATAAGCTTTTGAAACTTTCTCTCTCTAAGTTCAGTTTTCTAGTGAAGCTCTGTTTAAGCTCGTCTCGACGTCAATTCATGCAATTCAAAGTGCAATTGAATTGCATGGAGGTGTAGGAACTTAAATCTAACTTCAATTTCAACAATTAACCTCGTTTAATTGGTCAATTTGTTGAAATCAAATTCCACCAAATGGGGATTTCAAAAATTGGACGGACTAAAGTGCAATTTCCTAATATTGAAGACCAATTGGGCATGGTAAAGATGTTGGAGGACCATTTGGTCAATTTTTGAAAAATTTGGGGTGATTTACCATTTTGGTAAAGTAGGGTCAAAATGGTAATTTTGGAAAAATTGGGGGACCAAATTGGGAATTTTGGAAACTTCAACCCCCTTTTGTAATTTTGAATAAATTTGGTACCAAGTAAAATTTTGAAGTTTCAGGACTCAATTTGGGGAAAAGTCAGCATTAGCGACCTAAAGTTAAAGAAAAAGAACTTTAGGGATCTAATTACAATTAATTGAAAAGTTGTGTATTTTTATTCATTCAAGATGAATGAAGGCCATCAAGCTGAAGGATAATGAACAAGGATGTTCATATCGTGTAGGAACACGAAGTACTGGGAACGCTAGCCAAGACAAGCTCATGTGGAGACAAAAAATCGGTTAAGAGTAATTATTTGCATTCACAGGTGAGTGGGAATGTTCACATTATATCTGGTTGGGATGAAGAGTACCGCAGAACTTAAAACCCACTATTATGTGGAATTTTTAACATCACACTGGGTTGAGGTGATGTGGAAATTATGCGAAAAAACAAATTAATGGTTGTAAGTAGATCATACCCGTTTGGTATGATGGACTTCCTAGAAGGAAGTGGAAAACCCGTTTACCAATTGTAAGCGGAGATGTCATCACACCCGGTTGGTGTGATAGACGAATGAAAAGATTATTTTGTCGGAAGTGCTCTCCCCTGACTATTTGTCACTGCTTAAACTTTTTGGGAGACCTTGACGGATGCTCGAATAGCTCAGATAGGCCAGAGGCCTCGATTTTGGAACTTGGGGGCTAAAATGCCCGATTTTGAAAATCTCGTACATTGGGCCCAAGGCCAGTTGGCACAAGCAGGAGCTCATAAACAAACATGAGATTAAGCCATGAAAACTTTAATGAATGATGTGTTTGGCCATGGTACCAAGACTGGACCGACATACTTGATGGACTAGTGGTAGTGCGACCAGATAGGTCGACGGACAAGTCGAGACAAACAACTGTAGGTTGAGTTGAGGGTCGAGCTGTTGGACCAGTGGCACCAAAGATTAAATGGCTTATGAGGAAAACTATTGTTTTGTGCATGCACCGAGGTTCAGGACCATCAAGATGCCCAAGAGAGGTATTGATGCATCCTAGGGGCTACTAAACGACATGGTGGAGATAAGGGTAGTTTGTCGTGCTAGTAGTCAGGGAAGCTCGACGTAGCTTCATGCACATGATACTGGGGTGGGGTTGAGATGGTCTCTGTCCTCATACAAACATGAAGTTTCTTTTCAGGTTTGAGGGTCAGATGTCACATACATCCACTTATTCCTAGGGTAGAAGTGGACAGGCTTCTATTTAGGTGGCTAGTAAAATCACTTCGACACCACAAGTGGGTGCAGTGGACGGGCTGTCCTACGAATGTGTGATCCCTTCATGATGAAGGGTGTGTGTTGGTTGCTAAACACACCATTTATGGTTAATGAGGAAATGATGGTTTTGAAAACCAAGAAATTAAGGAAATGGTTTTAAGAAAATAAGGAGTTTGACACACTCCAATTCAAAATATTTTTCTAAAAGTCAAGTTTTAAACACCCCTTCACTGAGTCGTTAAACTCCCCCCCCCCTTCCTTATACCCCTTTTTAGGTAATCAAGGGAAAAGCCTACCTAAAGACCTCTAGTTAGCTACACCTACAAGATATGTATGAAAATTTAAAATTTCATACAGTTTTGATTAATGTTATTCTGGTAAAGGTACAGGTTTAAAGGATGCCTTACTATTCACGATTTAAAGAAGGGGAAAAGCCTAAATAAACTAGAAGAGTAGAGGGTTGCTCATGGGCGTGACATAATCATGGTCAAGGTGTGACATAATCAGAGGCTGAAAAGTGGCAGTGGCACTGTGCATTAGAAGGAAAATTTGATGCATTTAAATCATCTAATCAGAGGACACCACATGTCACGGTTATGACTAACCGAACACGGTTAGCAGCCACGTAGGAACGAGAAACCAATAGGAGGATGCCACAAGTCCGATCAATGAGTCAAAGGCTACCTATGCTATTGAGTAGGATGTTGTGTCAGCAAAGTTAGCCAATCACAGAGTTCCACGTGGCAAGTCCTTACATGCAAAGCTCGCACGTGTGGCACAGTGTCATCGTCTACCTCTAAACAGAAAAGAAAGAAAGGGGAAAAATGGATGCCCTTTCTCCAGCGGCCAATAAATGCCTTCGATAAGGCCTTAGATCAAAGAGTTAATGGCCAATCAATGGAGAAATGGATAGAGCAGTTAGTCCTCGAGCTCCCTAAATAAGGAGCCTGTCACACCCTGACTTGGTTTAGTCGGATCCCCATGAGCAACCCTCCACTCCCTTTAGTTTATTAAGGGTTTTACGCTCCTCTAAACCGCGAGAAGTAAGGCGTCCTTTTTCCTATTTTTCTTGGAATAATATTATACAAAACTAAATATATTAAAATAAACATACCTATTCTTAAAGTTCGACTACGGGAGGGTCTTTAAGGTTGGTTTTCCCCGGTTACCTAAAAGGGGTAAAGGGAGTGGGTGAGTTCTACAACTTAGTGATGGGGTATTGGGAATGAGTTTTCAAAAATCACTTTAGTTTATCCAAACCGTGCTAAGGTTATCATTTCCTTTAAAAGGATTTTTCCTCAATTTCAGTTTTCAAAACCTTTCCCATTTTCATATTAGGTGTGTTTAACTCTCTTAGCCCATCCAGATTTAGCAAACAAACACATGCCCTTCATCATGAAGGGTACATAAATTCATAGGTGCAGCTCGTCCACTTCACCCACTTGTGGATCAGAGCGTGTTTACCATCCACCAAGATAGAAGCCCGTCCACTTCTACCTTGGGTCTGAGTGAATGTCCTAGATGTCTTGCATCAGACCCGAATGCCACTTTGTGTCTGTATGAGGATGGTTATATCATCTCGACCCCATCCCGGTCTCATGCACAAGAAGCTACTCCGAGCTTCAAGATTAACTAGCACGACGAAATGCCCTTATCTCCACCATGTCGTCCAGCCGTCCTTAGGACCCATCACTACCCCCTAGGGCATCATGATGGTCTCGTACCATAAGTGCATGCACACAATATTTTTCATATAGTTATCCATCCTCTTTGGTGCCAATGGTCCAATGGCCCTAATGCTCAACCTAACCTGTAGCTGTTTGTCAAGGCCGGTCTGTTGACCTGGCGCTAATGCACTGCCACCATTCCATCGATCACTATCGGTCCTGACTTGGAACCTGGTGCAACACATAATCAATTCCATTAATTAGAAGTTTTCATGGCTCTTCCTAATCAAGTTTGTTTACGAGCTTTTGCTCGTGCTTACTGGCCTTGGGCCCACTACACGTGTTTTCCAAAACTGGGCATTGAGTCTTATGAGTTCAAAAAACTAAGGCCTCTGGCCTATCCAAGCTATTTTAGCTCCTCTCAAGAAGGTCTCCCAAATATTTTAAGTATATTTTTATCTCACCACACCAACCGGGTGTGATGATAGATCCGCTTACAATCGGTAGGTGATTTTCTCCTTTTCTCAAGGAATCTCATCATACCAACCGGGTATGATGATTATTGATTCCTACTCGCAACCGATAAGTAGGTTTTATCCGTTAAAAAAATAGTTCACATCATCCCAACTAGGTATGACATTAAATAATCCCACTCATAGTGGTTTTTTAGTTAAAACGTGCTAACTAAGCCCACTCACGATGGTCTTTCTTTTCAATTAAAATGTCCTCATCACCCCAATAAATGTGCTCCTAATCCCAACTGGGTATGAAGTATAAAGTTTCCCACTCACCTAGTGACTATGACGTGTTTGTCCCTAATCAGCTTCCAAGTCCACGCTAGCTTTTCCTTGCCGGTGTTTCGATCTCTCATGTCCCTACACGATTTGGGTATCCTTATCAATTAAGGTTTGGCATGACAACCATCATTTTCTCACGTACGAGCGACTAGGTTCAAAATTGTTGGTTTATTTGCACTTAGGTCCCTTAAGTTCATTTTTCTTAACTTTAGGTCCCTAATGCTAACTTTTCCCCAAATTGAGTCCAAGAGTTTCTAGTATCCCCTTTGGATCCTCAATTTACTCAAAATTGTGTAAGGGGCTCAAGTTTTCCAAAAATAGTAATTTGGCCCCAAAAGTTTCAAAATTGACCAATTGGTCCCTCAACATCTTTCTCATTGCCAATTGGCCTTCAATTTTAAGAAATTGCATGGAGGTCCTTCAATTTTTTAAACCCCCAATTTTCCCAAAATGTTTCCCCCAATTTCTCCCCTTCAAACTGACCGAACTTGATTTCTTCAAATTGGCCATTCAATTGGGGTTAATTGCTCCAATTGATGGTATATACAAGTTCCTACACTTCCATATAATTCAATTGAGCTTTGAATTGCGTGATTTGAGTCTGAAACGAGCTTAAACGAAGATTCGCTGGAAAACTATTCGTAGAGAGAGAAAGCTTACCGTCGGAGGGGTGATGGTTTGAGCTTTCAATCTTGGGAGGTAGCTCTCATCCTGATGTTCCTTCTAGGATCAAGAGTTGCTATAGTTGAAGTCCAATTGAGGATAAATTTAATTAGTGAAATTCAACACTTTCTCTCTCTAACACCGATTTGTAACAATGGAGGGGGCCAAATTGGCTTATCTTTTAGCTCTGTTAAGGCTGTGGTAGGGCTGTGAAGGTGTTCGGTAGGCTTGGTTTGGCCGGAGGAGGTCTGAATTTGGCTGAATTCAGCTCGGCCAAAATAGGGCAGCTTCGGTCCGTCAGAGTTGTTTCACTATTTGATTCCACCAGCGCTTCACCAATAGTCCTCGGGTCGAAAGGAGGTTGCTATCAGGTAGTTGACTTCCCCCAAAGTCTATAGGACCTGACCTTGCTTGCTTTGTCTAAGAAAAATGCCTAAGCCAGATGTAAACCTCGCCCTTTGGAGTTAAGGAAAACCTGGAAAAGTACTGGTCAAACCGAGTGAGAAACACCAAACTGATTCACAAGCCCGACTAATAGAGAATGAGCAATTTGGGAAATTTACAACTCTCAAATGACCCAAAGGGTTCATAAAACCTTGGAAAAAGACCTTAGGACAATTTGGGAGAGAAAAACCAGACCGTTTCAAGAGAACCAGATCCGAGCTGGATTGAACAAGTTTATGAACCGAGTCGGTTCATGAACTGGAACCGATAGAGAAAGGGACAAATTGGAAAATTTATGGATCCATAGTGACCTAAAGAGTCACAAAAGTCATGAAAAAGGACTTTAGGATAAATTGGAGATGGAAACCAAACCGTTTCAGGTGAACCAGATCCGAACCGGATTGAACCGGTTTAGACTAGTTTAAACCACTATTGAACCGAATGCTAAATTCATTTTTCTAGGTGGCTTAGAGAATTAAAATTTGAGATTTTAAGCCACCATTGGATAGAGAATGAATTTATATGAATTTAGAAAATTTTAATTTTAAAAAAACTTGGTCGAATCAGGACTGCACCAGCCGGTTTAAGCTTTGAACCCGTTTCGATCCGATCCAGTCCGGTTCGGAATAGTGTCAGTTTTCTTCCTTCAGATGACAACACTGTTCACTCACCGAAAAATCAAGCAGCACCGGCAAAGCTGAAAAGTCTCTAGGCAGGGAATTTTAGGCAATGAATGACCGTCATTAAGGTGCCAATCGGATGGCCAAGAGGTCCCTGAGCTTCCTATATAAAGAGTCCCTCCTCATTCATCCTCTTCACACCTGAAAACTTTATTCTCTCTCAACTGCTCTAATTTTTGACGAAGCTCAAACTAGAGTTCTGATATAGGGTCTTTTCTAACTCAAAGGCGTGGTCGTGTGCTTTGGATTCAAGGAGAAGTCAGCTACACGCCTATAGTCTTCATTTGCTTTGAGGATCGATGGAGAAGTGCCGGCGTGATCGAACATTGAAGCAGCTCCGACGGACCGCAGCTGCCCTATTTTGGCCGAGCTGAAATTGGCCAATTCGAGCCCTTCTTAAGCCTAACCAAGCCCTCTCGACACCTCCAGAGTCCTCTTACAGCTGAAAGGTAAGCCAATTTGGCTCCCCTCTATAAATTTTGATCGGTGCTAGAGAGAGAAATGACATAACTTTGATGACTAAATTCTCATTCAATTTTGCATCAATTGATGTAATTCCTAATCCTAGGAGAAACCTTAGGACAAGAGTTGCGCCCCCGACATTAAGCTCTACCCATATCGAAAGCTCGGACTGTTGCGCCCATATCGAATGCTCGGACTGTTGCGCCCCCGACATTAAGCTTTCGAAGCTTTCTCTCTCTAAGTCTAGTTTTTCGGCAAAGCTCCATTTGAGCTGATTCCGAAATCGAATCGTGTGATTGAAAGTGCAATTAAATCGTATGAAGATGTAGGAACTACAATCTAACTTCAATTTCAACAATTAAACTCATTTGATCAGTCAATTTGATGAAATCAAATTTGGCTGAGTTAGAAGGTTGAAATTGGGGGAAAAATTGGGGATTTCAAAAATTCGAGGGACTAATGTCCAATTTCATAAAATTGAGGGCCAAATGAGAATGATAAAGATGTTGGAGGTCCAATTAGACAATTTTGGAATTTTTGGGGCAAAACGTACCATTTTTGTAAAGTAAGGGCAAAATGGTAATTTTGGAAAAGTTGGGGACCAAATTGGAAATTTGGGAAACTTGAACCCCTTTATGTGATTTTGTATAAATTGAGGTCCCAAGGTGAATTTTAGAAATTTCAAGTTTCAATTTGGGGTAAAAATGACATTAGGGACCTAAAGTTAAAGAAAAAGAACTTTAGGGACCTAATTGCAATAAATTGAAAAGTTTGAGTATTTCATCCATGCACGATGAATGAAGGCTATTAGGCCAAGTGATAATGAACAAGGATATTCATATCTTATAGGAAAATGAAGTACCTAGAACGCCAACAAGACAAGCTTGTGCGAAGAAAAAGAATCGGTCGATAGGAATTCACTATATTAATGTGTGAGTGAGATTTAATATCATAGCTGGTTAGGATGATAAGCACATTGGAAAATGAAAACCCACTATTAAGTGGTATTTTAACCATCACACCTGAGAGGAGTGATGTGGAAATGACGTGGAAAAATTCTTACCGATTGCAAGTAGATCATATCTAGTTGGTATGATGAACTTCCTAGAAGGAAATAGAAAATCCGCTTATCATTTATATGCAAAGATGTCCTCATACCCAATTGGTGTGATGGACAGATGAAAATTTTATTTTGTTAGAAGTGTTGTCCCCTAACTGTGTGCCACTGCTTTAAATCTTTTGGGAGATCTTCTTCATGGGAGCTCAAATAGCTCAGATAGCTTAGATAGATCTTCTTGAATGGGTTTTCAACTTCCTTCAAGGAAGTTTCATCATACTAACCGGGTATGATCTACTTACAACTGGTAAGTAGTTTTTTCGCATGGTTTTCACATCACTACTCTAAGTCGTGATGTTTAAAATACCACATAGTAGTGGGTTTTCATTTCGATGTGCTTATCATCCCCAACCGAGTATGATATAAAATCCCACTCACAACCGGTAAGTGGTTTTTAAATTTAAGTTGTGCTCATCATCCCAACCGGGGATGACGTTAGTAAACCCACACACCCGTTAATGCTGTGAATTCCACTAGAGCGATTCTTTGTATTCACGCGAGCTTGTCCTTGCTGGCGTTCCCGATACTTCATGTTCCTACATGATATGAACATCTCAATTCATTATCATTTGGCCTAATAGCCTTCATTCATTCCAAATGAATGAGAAAGTCAAACTTTCATTTATTTGAAATTAGATCTCTAAACTTATTTCTCTTTAACTTTAAGTCCCTAATGCCAATTTTTCCTCAAATTGAGTACCGAAACTTTTAAAATTTATTATACGACATCAATTTATTCCATTTCACAAAAAAGGGGAATAATTTCAAAAATTTCCAATTCGGTTCCCTAACTTTTCCAAAATTACTATTCTGCCCTCCCTTTACAAAAATGGTAAGTTTTACCCCAAAAATTCTAAAATTCCTCACTTTGCCATCTAACATTTTTATCATGCCCAATTAATCGTCAATTTTAGGAAATTGCATTTCAGTCCCTCGAATTTTCAAAAATCCCCAATTTCCCCCCCAATTCCAACTCTTTAACACAATCGAATTTGATTTCATCAAATTGACCGATCAAACACCTCTAATTATTGAAATTGAGTTTCTCCATGTTCATACAATTCCATAGAACTTTGAATCGTGAGTTTTAACGTCGGAATGAGCTCAAATGGAGCTTCGTCGGAAAATAGACTATAGAGAGAAAAAGCTTCAATTACTCACCAATGAAGGCATGACAGTGCGAGCTTTTGATCTGGGTAGATAGCTCTCATCCCAAGGTTCATCCTAGAATCAAGAATTGCATCAATTGATACTGAATTGAGTTAGAATTTCATCATTGAAATTCTGTCGATTCTCTCACTAGCATCGGCCGAAAATTGCAGAGGGGAGCCGAATTGGCTTACCTTTCAGTCCTAATTTGGCCGTGGGAGGGCTGAGGAAGTGTTGGGAAGGCTTGGTTTGGCATGAGGAGGGCTCGAAATGGCCGATTTCAACTCGACCAAAATAGGGCAGCTTCGGTCCACCATAGCTGCTTCACTATTTCATCATGCCGGCGTTTCTCTGGCAACTCTCGTAGCAAACGGACACTACAGGCTTGTAGCTAACTTCTCCCCAGTTCTAAAGAACCCCACCTCACCTTGATTGGCATAGAAAAGACCCTATATTAGAGCTCTGGTTCAGGCTTTGCCGAAAAATTAAGCAACTGAGAGAGAGTGAGCTATTCAGGTGTGGTGACCTGTTGACCATCCGTTTGGCACCGTTGTAATAGACATTGATGTCCTAAAACGTACCGAACGGAAGCGTTTCCTCTTCACCAGTGCTGCTTCAATTTTTCGGTGAGTGAAGAGTGCTGTCATCCTGAGGAAGAAGATGACACTATTCCGAACTACACTGGAACGGTTTGAACTGGGTTTAAGCTTAAACTGGCGGTACACCCCTCATTTGACCGAGTTTTTTGAATCTAAAAATTCATAAATTCATTTTCTATCCAATCCTCAAATCTCAAATATGAATTATTTAAGCCTCCTAGAAAAATGAATTTAGGATTCGGTTCAATAGTGGTTCAAACCGGTCCAAGCCGATTCGGATCCGATTCACTTGAACCAGTTTGGTTTTCATCCCCAATTCCTACACAATTCCATTTCCATGATTCTTTTTGTGACTCATTGGGTCACTTAGTGACCATAAAATTCCCGGTTTACCATCTCTTTATCAATTCCAATTCAGAAATTGGCTTAGTTCTTAAACTGGTTTAATCTGGTTTGGATCCGGTTCACCCGAAGTTGTCTGGTTTTTCTCTCCCGCTTTGTTCTAAGGTTTATAAATTTCTTTGGAGCACAAGGGAGTTGAATTTCACTGATTTTCCCATTCTCTATCGGTTTCGGTTCATGAGCTGACTCGGTTCATAAACCAGTTCAATCCAGTTGGATCCGGGTCATCCAAACTGGTCTGATTTTTCTCTTCCAATTCATCTTATGGTTCTTTTCTATGGTATTATCAACCCTTTGGATCACTCAGGAGTTATAAATTCCCAAATTACCTGTTCACAAATGATCGGTTTTGTGAACCGGTTCGATTTTTCTCACTCGATTTGACCTGCTCTTTTCCCGATTTTCCTTAGCTCAAAAGGGTGGGGTTTACATCTATCTAGGTGGTTGGTAAAGTCGCTCTAATGCCACAAGTTGGTGCAATGGACATGCTGCCTTGCGAATGTGTGTTCCCTTAATGATGAAGGGCGTGTGTTTAGTGATAACACACCATTATGATGAGAACTGGCTATGGAAACCAAGATTTGAGAATGAAATGTTTTAATGAGAAATTTAAAAAAAAATAAGGAGTCTGGCACACTCCAATTCATACGATTCTTTGAAAGTCATACCTTAAAACACCCATTCACTGAGTCGTTGAACTCACCCCTCCCTTATATCCCTTTCAGGTAATCCCAAAAAGCCTACCCAAAAACCACCAGCTAACACACCTTGAGGCAGGTATGATAAATTTTAAAAATTTTATGTAGTTTTGATATATGTTATTTTAGGAAAGGTGCATGTTTAAAGGATGCCTTACTCCTCATGGTTTAAAAAGAAGGAGCAATCATTAATAAGCTAGGGGAGTGGCAGGTTGATCACGTGGATCCGACCAAAATGAGTTAGGGCATGACGTCAGAGCTCTGGTTCGAGCTTCATCAGAAAATAGAGCAGGTGGGAGAGAATGGCAATTTGAGGTGTGTGGAGGATGAATGAAGAGAAACTCTTTATACTAGGAGCTTGGGGACCCTCTGCCCAACCACTTTCCATTTTGGTCGAGCTTATCCTCGCCCAAAAATGCCCTAATAGGAGTGAATATGTGGAACCCGTTCCCTCGGACCAAAGAAACTAGGAGAAAAACCGAAACTATTACCGAAAAACTAAGCCAATTTAATCAATAGAAAATAATAAAAAAAGGGTTAACGTGGGAAATTGGAAAATACCAATTGACCAAAAATTCACAAAACTTGTGACGAAGAACCGGAAAATAGAATTAAGGATAGAACCGGACCCGAACAAGCATGAATTGGTTCACAAATTTATTTTTCTAGGTGGCTTAAGAATGTCAATTTGGGAAATTGAGACCACCATTAGATAGAAAATGAATTTAGAAAATTTTAAATTTAAGAAAAATGGTCGAACCAGGTCCGAACAAGCTAATTTTTGAAATTTGGATAGCAAACCCGGTCGGACCAGACTGGTCAATGGTTCGACCGGACCGGTCAATGGTCTGATCGGTCAATTGAAAACAGGCAATGATCAGTGGTCAATAATCAATAAATAGGCAGCCAATGAGAGGCTGCCACATGTCCGGTTAATAGGTCACTGACTGACGCGGTGGCCGAGCTGGCACTCCACGTTAGAAAAACTGAGCAATCACAATGTGCCACGTGACATGACTGGCTTGTCATCATCTTTAACCTTTAGACACTGACAGAGATAAGGGAGGAGAGAGAGACGCTAGAATAGCTAAAGTATCCGATTACTCAAAAAACTCTCCGGTCAGGTTGAGTCTTATGTCGACGGGTAGCTTAAATAGTTGCCGAACTCCCTATATAAAGAGCACCCCTCTATTTGTCATCAACATCCCACAATTGAGCGAAGAAGAAGAAGAGTGCATTTTTTGGCGAGCTACAAACCAGAGCTTTGACTACGGGCAAAATCTCCACCAATGAAGCTCTGAAGGGTGGAATTAGAATCGAGGAATAGTGCCCTAACTGTCGACACTCTTAGAATAATGAGAGGATGCCCCAAGAAGTGTACAAGGGATCGCATAGTGAAGCTGCTCTAGTGATTGAAATGATGAGCTCCTACTCGACCCAACCTCGACCCTCTTGGCCCTTCCGCCACCCACATTGGCCATCTCTAACTGCCTAATACCCCTGCACAACACCCTTACAGACCCCGATAAGCTCAATTTCGCCTCCCCTCCTCGGAATTTCTAAGTTTTAGAACTGCACCCCCAAAATTTCTCTCTTCAAATTCCTACAAGATAGCAGTGAATTGCAGTGAGATTTAGTCCTGCTAGGTCCCCCTCGGCGAGCACTAGCTGTGTAAACCCTGCCCTTTTGGAGTTATGGAAACTGGAAAAAGAACAGGTCAAACCAAGTGAGCAAACTGAACCGGATCACAAACTTGATCATTAGAGAACGGACAATTTTGGAAAGTTACAACTCCCCAATGACCCAAAAGGTTCATAAAACCTTGAAAAAGGATCTTAGGACAATTTGGGAGAGAAAATCAGACTGGTTCAGGTGAACCGAATCCAAACTTGATTGAACTAGTTTATGAACCGAGTCGGTTCATGAACCGTAACCAATAGAGAAAGGGCAAACTAGGGAATCGAGTGACCTAAATAGTCACAAAAGTCATGAAAAAGGACTTTAGGATGAATTGGAGGTGAAAACCAAACCAATTTAGGTAAATTAGATCGAATCGGATTGAACCGGTTTGGACCAGTTTGAACTATTGAACTGAATGCTAAATTCATTTTTCTAGGTGGCTAAGAAAATTCAATTTGGAAAATTGAGGCCACCATTGGATATAAAATGAATTTAGAATTTAGAAATTTTTAATTTTGAAAAATTAGGTCGAATCGGGCCGGAACAGGCCATTTTAATCTTTAAACCCTGTTTGGACCAGTCCGGTACGGTTCAAAACAGGGTTGTCTTCTTCCATCAAATGACAGCATTACTAACTCACCAGAAAATCAAGCAACACTGACGAATAAATTGAGGTCCCAAGGTGAATTTTAAATGTTTCGGGACTCAATTTGAGGAAAAACCGACATTAGGGACTTAAAGTTAAAGAAAAAATAACTTTAGGGACCTAATTGCAAATAAATGAAAAGTTGGGTTTTCTCATTCATTTGTGATGAATGAAGGCTATTAGGCCAAAAGATAATGAACTATTATGTTCATATCATGTAGGAACACGAAGTACAAGGAACTCCAGTTGAAACAAGTTCACATAAAGGCAACAAGTCGGCTAAGAGGAAATTAACTGCACTATCGGGTTAGTGGAATATTTAATATCATATCCGGTTGGTATGATAAGCACATCAGAAATGAAAATCCACTACAAAGTGGTATTTTAATCGTCACACCAGGTTGGAGTGATGTAGAAATTACACGAAAAAACTACTTATCGATTGTAAGTAGATCAAACCCGGTTGGTATGATGGACTTCATGGAAGGAACTAGAAAACCTGCTTATCAATTACAAGCGAAGACATCTTTATACCCAATTGGTATGATAGACAAATGAAAATTTTATTTTGTTGGAAGTGCTCTCCCCTGACTGTGTGCCACAGATTAAAATTTTTGGGAAACCTTCTTGATGAGAGTTCGAATAGCTTAGATATGTCGGAGGCCTCGAGTTTGGAACTTGGGGGCTAATATGCCCAGTTTTGAAAATCTTAAACAATGGGTCCTAGGTTAGTTGGCACAGGCAGGAGCTAGTAAACAAATATGATTTTAAGCCATGAAAACTTAAGTGAATGAATTGTTTGGCCATGGTACCGAGACTAGACCGACATACTCGATGAATTGGTGAAAGTGAGACATGACAGTTCTACGGACTAGTCAAGACAAACAGCTACAGGTTAGGTTGAGAGTCGAGGCTGTTGGACTAGTGGCACCACATATTATATGGTTTATGTGGAAAATAATTATTGATTTGTGCATGCACTATGTTACGGGACCTTCAAGATGCCTAAGAGGGGTAGTGATGCCTCCTAGGGCTCTGGATGACCTGGTGGAGATGAGGGCAGTTAGTCGTACTAGAAGTCTTGAGAAGCTCGACATAGCTTCATTGCGTATGAGACCGAGGTGGCGATGGGATGAGGTCTCTGTCCTCATATGGACATGAAGTATTTTTTGTCTAAGGATAGGACGTTAGAGACGTTCACTCAGACTTTAGGTAGAAGTTAGAGACTTCTATCAGGGTAGATGTTAAAGACGCTCCGATCCACAAGTGGGTGCAGTCGATGTAACTGCATCTCGTGAATGCGTGTGATCCCTTCATGATGAAGGGTGTGTATTGTATGTTAAACACATCGAATATGGAAATGGGAAAGAGGTTATAAAAATCATGGAAAGGATTTGAGAATCCTTGGAAAGGAATTGGGAAACCTTGGAATAATGCTTTGATAAACTAAAATTTCAAGAAAAGTATTTTTTTTATGAAATAAGGAGTCTGTCACACTCCTATTAAAGAAATTGATTTTTGTGAAAACTCTCACCCAACACCCATTCACGAAGTTGTGAAACTTACCCCCTCCCCTTTCCCATTTTTAGGAAACCAAGGGAAAACCAACTTTCAGTAGTTGAACCTAAATGTAGCTATGTAAAATTTATATTAAGTTGTGATTAATGTTATTATAGGAAAGGTCCAGGTAAGAAGAATGCCTTACTTCCCATGGTTTATAAGAGGTGAAAACTATGAATAAACCGGGAGAGTGGTGGGTTGTTTACAAGGATCTAAATAAATCGTGTCGGGGCATGACAACATGAGTGGTATTAGAGCCTATTTCCTTTAATACATTATCAAGACAAGAGAACATAATAATTAATAGGGTTACTTTCAAAATTTTCAGATGGCTCCCAAGAAAGGAACAAAGAGAACTAGAGTTGTAGTCTCCGACACTGCCCAACCACCCCTTCCAATATAAACTCCCCGAGAAACCCAAATAGTTCCACCTGGACCAAGCTCAGAACACCAGATGTTGTATGAGGAGTTCACTCGAGAATTTGGCCAATCTAACCTCGTCCCTGAGGCAGGCACCAACTCTTGGGCTGAACTAGAGAAAGTACGAACTCATCCTCCTCTTTTTAATCATCCCCCTCTAGTTGATATTCCCAAGTATCTAAGGACTCTCCGTCAACTGGTGTGTAAGACTTTTCTCAGAGAGAAAGATGCGGGAGCCACCATGGACTAGCTGGCTAACATCAAGAAGTTGATAGGGATAGTCAGAATATCACCAGAGGATATGGTGATCCTAATAGAATATTTCTTGGAGAGTAGTGCCAAAAGATAGTGGGACAATGTCCGGAGCCTGCATACTTCCACACCCTCCTACGAGCAGTTTGAGGAGAGATACGCAAAGGAGTACTTGAACCCTCACCTAATTAATGAGAAGAAGCAGGATTTCCATTGACTATGACAAGGGCTTAACTCTATATCAGAATATGAGACAAAGTTTTATGAGCTAACGTCTTTTGCTCCAGACTTAGCCAGACCGATAAATATCTGCCAACGGTTTGTGGACTGACTTAACATGGATATAAGAGATTGGATGGGAGTACTAGGATGCCCCATGGATTTGGCTGCCATCATCAGCATGGCCCATGAGTGTGAACGTCTAGTACATACGAGACAACGTCTGATAGAGCAAGCCAGTCGAAAGGACGAGGAAGGACAGTCAATGAGAGAGGTCAAAAGGAGTCTGGTAGACAAAAAATGGTGGACAAGAATGGGGTCTTTTAGGAGAAATGACGGTTACCATGCTCAAAGAGAGACAAGTCCAACCCCCAAAGGAGAAACCCCTCTTACCCTAGGTGCCAGAAAGTCATAAAGGGTCGTGTCGAGCCTGTTTCGAATGTGGACAGCTCGGACACTTTTCAAAGAGTTGTCCAGCACTTCAAGGTAATACCCAACGAAGTGACCATCCACCACCTCAAGGAAACCTAAGAGCACTAAAAGGAGGACAAGACATAGCCACTACGTCAAGGGTACCAACCCAAGTATATAACCTCAACAAGAAGGAAGCATAGGATGAACCTAGTACTATAGTTAGTACTTACCATAGCTCCCCTAGACCAATATAACCAAAAACCCTGAAATTCATCATCATTATAATAAAAGTTCCATTTCTTATAAAACTTGTGATGAAATACGAGTAAAAGGAAGGAAAGAAAAGCCTCCAAGAAGCGTTAGAGAGGTTGAACCACGATGAGAAACCATAGGTAGATGATACAAGTTAGAAGTTACCTCAAAAAGGGAATTTCCAAATCTAAGGAACCACCAGATGGATCCTAAGAGGCTTAAACTGACATAAAGAGGGGTTTCCCCATGGTCAGATCCCCATGATTAATCTGCCACTCCCTTGGTTTAAGAGGGGTTCCCACCTTTCTTCAATCAAGAGGAGCATTGCGTAATTTAACCTTGTTCCTTGGAAACACATACATCAATAAAATGCGAGCTTAAAATAACTTTTAAGCATACCTGACAACTGGTAAATCCAATTGTTTTCCTTTAGTCATTTTCTGTACTCCTGAACAAAGGGATAAGAAAGGGGGGTGAGTTTCTACAACTCAGTGGATGGGTGTTGGGAGTGAGTCTTTATAAACAAAACAACTTTAAATAAAGTGTGTCAAACTCCTTATTTCTTTTAAGAATGTTCTTTCATCAAATTCTGATTTTCAAAATACTTTTTCCTCATTTTCATTATTAGGTGTGTTTAACAGTCAACACACACGCTTCATCAGGAAGGGATCACACATTCGTAGGGCAGCTCGTCCAATGCACCCACTTATGGCTCGAAGCGACATTACCAGCCACCAAGATAGAAGCCCATCCACTTCTACCCTAGGTTTTAGTGGATGTTCATGATATCCGACACTCAAACCCAAAATCGACTCCATGTCCAAAGGAGAATAGAGACCTCATCCCAACCCCACACTGGTCTCATGCGCATGAAGCTACGTCGAGCTTCCTTGACTACGAGCACGACAAACTGCCCTTATCTCCACCAGGTTGTCTAGAAGCTCTTAGGATGCATCACTAACGCTCTTGGGTGTCTTAATGGTCCCGAACCTGAAGTGTAAGCACAAATAATAGTTTTTCCACAAAGCCATTTATCTTTGGGGCCACTAGTCCAACGGCCCTGGCCCTCAACTCGACCTACAGCTATTTGCCTAAGGCCAGTGCATAGATCTAGTACTGACGCACTATTGCCAGTCCATCGAGTATGTCAGTCCTGTCTTGGTACCATGGCAAAATCAAATTATCCATTCATTAAGAGTTTTCATGGTCAAATATCTCATGTTTGTTTTCAAGCTCTTACTTGTGCCAATTGTCCTTGGGTCTACTATACGTGATTTTCCAAAATCGAGCATTTAGATCTACAAGTTCCAAAACTGAGGCCTCTAGCCTATTTGAGCTGTTCCAGCTCTTATCAAGATGGTCTCCCAAAAAGGTTAAGCATCAACACACTGTCAGGGGAGAACACTTCTGACAAAATCATCTTTTAATTCATCAAACCAATCGGGTGTGATGATATCTCCGCTTACAACTAGTAAACGGGTTTCTCCTTCCTTCCAGGAAGTCCATCATACCAATCGGGTATGATCTCTACTCACAACTGGTAAGTAGGTTTTCTCTTAGTTTTCACATCACAACAACCGGGTGCGATGTTAAAATTTCACATATAAGTGGTTTTTCATTTCCAAGGTGCTCATCATCCCAATCGGGTATGATGTAAATAAACTCACTCACAAGATAATTGAAGTTTATCATTCTCAAGTCGGTTTCCACTTCTACGCTAGCTTATCATTGCAGTCATTCTGGTCCCTTGTGTTCCTACACGATTTGGACATCCTTATCTGTTAATATTTGGCATAACAACCTTCATTTCTCATGTATAAACAACTTCACCCAAACTTTTAAGTTAATTGCACTTAGGTTCCTAAAGTTCATTTTTTCTTGACTTCAAGTCCCTAACGCTAATTTTCCCCAAATTGAGTCCCGGAACTTCTAAAAATTTACTTTGGATCCTTAATTTACTCAAAATTATTGAAGGGGTTCAAGTTTTCCAAGTTCCCAATTTGGTCCCCAATTTTTCAAAAATTACTATTTTGCCCCTACTTTTCAAAAATGGCAATTTGATCCCAAATGTTCAAAAAATCAACCAATTGGTCCTCCAACATCTTTTCCATGGCCAATTGGCCCTCAATTTTGGGAAATTGCAATTTGGTCCCTCAATTTTACGAAATCCCCAATTTCCTTAAAACTTTTCCCTAATTTTCCCCTTTCAAACTAACCGAATTTGATTTCATCAAATTGACCATTCAATCAGGGTTAATTGCTTCAATTGGAGGTATGATTCAGTTCCTACAAATCCAAATGATTCAATTGATCTTTGAATCACATGAATTGAGGCCGAAACAAGTTCAAATGGAGCTTCACCGGAAAACTATGTGTAGAGAGAGAGAGCTTCGAATGTTTACCATTGGAGGTCTGGCGGTCTGAGCATTTTTATCTAGGTAGGTAGCTCATCCTGAGGTTACTCCTAGGATCAAGAGTAGATACAATTCATATATAATTGAAGGAGAATTTGGTTAGTGAAGTTTTCACAGTTTCTCTCTCTAACACCGATCATAAATGATAGAGTGGGGCCGAATTGGCTTACCTTTCAGCTCTTTTATGGTTGAGTGAGGGCTCTGGGAGTGTCAAGTGGGCTTGGTTTGGCTTGAGAAGGGCTGAATCGATTCAATGATGGTTCAAACCGGTCCAAATTGGCTCAATCCGATTCAAACCCAGTTCACTTGAACTAGTTTGGTTTTCTCTCCCAATTTGTACCAAAGTCCATTTCCATGGTTTTTATGACTCTTTGGGTCACTTGGGATTTGTAAATTTCCCTATTTTCTCTTTCTCTAATGGTTGGGTTCATGAACTGGTTCGATTTTCTCCCTTGGGTTGACCGGTTCTTTCCCAGTTTCCTTAAGGGACGGGGTTTACAACTCTCCCATCCTTTTAGGAGTTTTGTCCCCAAAACTTATTCAACATCCTTTGCATAGGAAATAACTTCCCTTGATGTCAACTTGGAGTTTGTTTGACATACTAACACTTTAGTTATTTTCACTTAGCCCCTTTATAACACGCACTTAAGGAATTTCTTTTCATTTCCATTGCTTATTGATTCCATGGAGTTTATCCTAGCTAAGCATGTCTTACCTGCTAGTTCAAGGGTATATCCTTAGGTTCACATCTTCCTTTGATTAGGTCAAGATTCTTCCCCTTGAGGTTCTTACTCAAGTTTTCAGGATTGGGAGTTCCAAGATGCCCAATCATTCCTATGTCTAGTCATTAGCCCGGTGTCCTTTCGAGCACTACGTACTTGCTTTCATAGTTTTCGGTGTTATAACCTTTTTGTCCAATTTTGACCCTTCTTATGTCCTTCCTCATTTCCAATGGCGTGCTTTCCTCAAGGAACTTTCTTTTTCTTAATCCTCTCTTACTCTCTTGTGATCATTTCACAATTCTTTATTTCGAGTTAATCCCTTTCGGTCTATGTGTCGATTACTTTGTTTGGGAAGTTCCCTTCTTATGGTTTTGTTCTCTACTATGTCCCACACAGTAGAGACTTCCACCTTAAGAGCTACATACTCAACCTTCTTACCATTCCTTGAAGGTTTCTTTCTTCCTTTCTTCATACTCTCTTCTTTATTAGGGCATTTGCCCACTTTGAATCCTTCTCTATCTAAAATTTCCATTTTGTCCCTTATTCCTTAATTGAGACACTTCCGATTATTGGTCTTATTCCATGTACTCCACACTATATCCAGTCGTCCTCTCTTTATGCTCCATCAATTGAGCGGAGACCATCATTAGTCTTGATGTTAGTGATCATTCACTTTAGTCACTTTTTAACTAGATGACTTACTTTTTCGAGGGTTCTTAGATGTGCTTTCCTTTGTCTCCTTTTTGTAGGTAATTCACCACTTTCTTATTCGTACGACATCCTTTGATGCTATCTCCCTACTTACCCATTACTTGGATTTAACTTATTCCTAGGGCCCTCGTGAGTACTCTTCGCTAGTACTTGATCTTTTTATCTCAACCAGTAGATCATTCATGATCTTACCTTCTTTTCCACTTCTGTTGGTTCCATTACTTCTTGGTTGGGACACGTATGTCCTTCCAAGGTTTCCTTCCTTGTTAGGATTTATACTCCTTTGTCCCGAAATTCTCTTCTCATTTGTCATTGAGAACTTCTAACCTTAAATGATATCCTTTGATGTAATCCTCTCTTGATTGCCTTTACTCTTGAAACCTTACGTGCACTTCTTTTTTACCCCATCTTCATTCTCACTTGTACATGTCTATTTCTTTTAGGGAGAGCCCACATCCTCTTTATTTTTAAGATCTCTTGATCATCCTGTGAGAGGCTTGCTTGACCTTCTCATGGTTTTTGGTCATTAATCCTGTCTTAGCCATTGATCTCCTTAAGGCTTTCTTTCATCCTTTTTTTCCAAAGATTTTGGCATTTCCACCTCTCCCTTCTTTACTGGAGTTGTGGCATTCACAAGGATCAATTTGTTAACTGCTTCGTTCCTACTATCCCCCTTGTTTAATTATTTTGAGATAGTTATCTCTCAAGTCTTTTTGTCCTTAATGTCCATCCCATTGTCCTAATTAGGGTGTAGTCCTTATTACTTCCCAATCCTACTTAAGGCATAGTTTATTCTCCTTGACTATCCTATTGTTATTAGTTATTTCCTTTAATTAGGTTCATTTGAAATCCCTATTTGGCTTCTCTACTCTTCCAGAGCAGGTCACACCTGGCCATTTAGGTACGTCCTTAACCCCATATTCCCTTTAATGAGGTTCCTTATTTTGGTTCAAGCCTCTTATGGTTCATTTGTCGATTACTTTGCTTGGGAATTTCTCTTTCCATGATCCCACTTCCTATTTTTATCGCTCTTCCTAGCTACTTCTATCCTTGGAGTTTCACGTTCAACCTCCCTAATGCTTCTTGAAAGTTTTTCCTTCACTCTATTATTACACCATTCTAACATCGGTATGGTTATTTGCCCTTGATCCATCATTGTCCTCCAATTCCTTTTTATTCCTTATCCTTCTTTCGAGGAACTCTTGATTGTTGGTGAGTTCCTAATAATTTAAGTCCTGCCTATCACGAACTCCTTCAAGGATACTTGTGTATTCCTCCATGTTTTCTTCCTATCACACTTCCTTTCCTCTTCCCTCTCTCACTGTCTTATCCTAAAGTGGCTTAGCACCTTCCATGCTCCTACTTCTACATTACTTACCTCTTGGTCAGCTTCCATTCCACTGGTTTCCCTTGTGTTAGCCTAATTCTTCTTGTTTTTCTGAACTTTTATTTATCGGGCTCTTCCTTAATTTTAGACTGCACATTTTGATACTTACTTCCTTTACACCGAACTTTACACTCTTCCTCTTCTTTCTTCCCTTAGTTTTTCTAGTGAACTCTAGGCAGACTTCTCTAGAATTTCTTGCCTTGTTACTCCATACTCCTAGTTTTTTGTAGGGAAACTTATTTGGCTATCTTTAAGGTTTGGGTTAACTAGAGGTGACTCGTACTTTACTTCCTTAGGTGATCTTTTCTCTATTTACTACCCCAATCATTACTAGTATACTTTCATTTCAATTAGTTGTGCTTGTAATTATCAAGGAGATTAAATTTTTATCAAGAAAAAATGAATTTTGATTCATTCTTGAGATAGTTTCTTGTCGTACTTGGCTTATTACAAGAATTTACTACTTCCTAGTCCCTTGGGGTCATAGGTCGAGAGTTTGCCTTTGAACGGTTGCGGGATTCACGGTCTAAAGGCTCTCAAGAACTGGTTGAAGTCTATCTATATTCCCTTTGGATTTCCTTTATGGGACAAACTTCATGAATGGCCTCAAGTTTGTACCTTCTCAATACCTTTGCCTCGCACTCGTATGTCCACTTCATCCATTGAGAAGGATTGAAGCTAAATTGAGTAGGTGGGGGTACTTGATTGACTTTCATGAAGGTGGCGTAGGCATCCCAATAGTTGTCCTAAGCCTCCTTCTTTGTGGGAGTCCTCTCTAGTTATTGTAGAGTTGGAGGAGGTGTTGGGCTCCTTGGAGAAGGGTTAGGTTCTTCCTGCCTTGTAGGAGGATAGGTGATGCCTTCTGTCTCTATTAGGGCTCCTACGAGTTTCTTATAATCCTCGACCATATCGTTAGGTACTCTCTTTTCGCCCGCCAAGAATTGTTGAACAACCGCCTCTCTAGGGGTAGGCATCCTTTTCATGATCATGTGTGGGGGTTGGGATCGTATGACATATTTCCTAGGGACTCTCCTTCCTAAATGATAATTAAGTTTTCATTAGTGTCAGGGCATAGTATTGATAATGCTTCAAGGGAGCTAGGCTATGATACCACACAAGTTGTCACGCCCTAACCTGGTTTGGTTGGATCCCCATGATCAACCCATCGCTCCCTTGGCTTAAGAGAGGTTTCCCCCTTTCTTTAATCAAGAGGAGCCATGCATAATTTTCCACATTAGGTGTCTTTAACAGTCAACACACGCCCTTCATTAGGAAGGGATCACACATTCGTAGGGCAGCCCGTCCACTGCACCCATTTGTGGTTCAGAGCGACTTTACTAGCTACCAAGATAGAAGCCCGTCCACTTCAACCCTGGGTTTGAGTGGATGTTTGCGACATCCGTACCTTAAACCTTAAATCAACTTCATGTCCGTAAGAGGATAGAGACCTCATTTCGACCCCACCCTGGTCTTGTGCGCATGAAGCTACGTCGAGCTTCCCTGACTGCTGGCACGACAAACTACCCTCATCTCCACCAAGTCGTCCAATAGCCCTTAGGATGCATCACTACCCCTCTTGGGTATCTTAATGGTCCTGAACCTCAAGTGCATGCACAAACAATTGTTTTTCCACAAAGCCATTTATCTTTGGTGCCACTGGTCTTGACACACTACCACCTGTCCATCGAGTATGTCAGTCATGTCTTGGTACCATGGAAAAATTACATAATCCATTCATTAAGAGTTTCCATAGCTTAAATATCTCATGTTTGTTTATGAGCTCCTGCTCGTGCCAACTGTCCTTGGGCCCACTATACGTGATTTTCCAAATTCGGGCATTTAGCCCCACAAGTTCCAAAACCAAGGCCCCTGACCTATCTAAGCTGTTCTAGCTCTTGTCAACAAGGTCTCCCAAAAATTTTAAGTATTGGTACACAGTCAGGGGATAACACTTTGGACAAAATCATCTTTCAATTCATCACACCAACCGGGTGTGATGATATCTGCGCTTACAACTAGTAAGCGAGTTTCTCCTTCCTTCTAGGAAGTCCATCATACCAACCGGGTAGGATCTCTACTCACAACCAGTAAGTAATTTTCCACTTAGTTCTCACATCACACCAACTTGGTGTGATGTTAAAATCCCACATATAAGTGATTTTTCATTTCCGAGGTACTCTTCATCCCAATCAGGTATAATGTGAATAAACTCACTCACAAGATAACTGAAGTGTATCATTCTCAAGTCGGTTTCTGCTTCCACACTAGCTTATCCTTGCTGGCATTCTAGTCCCTCGTGTTCCTACATGATTTGGACATTCTTATATGTTAATATTTGGCATAACAACCTTCGTTTCTCACGTATAAATGACTAAGCCCAAAATGTTCAATTAATTGCACTTAGGTCCCTAAAGTTCATTTTCCTTGACTTTAGGTCCATAATGCTAATTTTTCCCCAAATTGAGTGTCGAAACTTCCAAAAATTTACTTTGGGCCCTCTTTCCATGGCCAATTGGCCCTCAATTTTGGAAAATTGCAATTTGGTCCCTCAATTTTATGAAATCCTCAATTTCCCCAAAAGTTTCCCCCAATTTTTCCCTTTCAAACTGGTCGAATTTGATTTCATCAAATTGACCATTCAATCAGGGTTAATTGCTTCAATTGGAGGTATAATTTAGTTCTTACACATCCATAAGATTCAATTGAGCTTTAAATTGCATGAATTGAGGCCAAAACAAGCTCAAACAGTGCTTCGCCAAAAAACTATGCGTAGAGAGAGAAAGCTTTGAAAGATTACCGTCGGATGTGGTGGTCCGAGCTTTCTATATGGGTAGGTAGCTCTCGTCCTGAGGTTCCTCCTAGGATCAAGAATCGATACAATTCATATCAAATCTAGGGAGAATTTTGTTAGTAAAGTTTTCATAGTTTCTCTCTCTAACGCCGATTGGAATGATAGAGGGGTGCGAATTGGCTTACTTTCATCTCTTTTACGGTCAAGTGAGGGCTATGAGAGTGTTAGGAGTGCTTGGTTTGGCATGAGAAGGGCTGAATTTCATAAATTTCAACTAAGCCGAATCAGGGCATCTTCGATCCGTCGGAGTTGATTCACTGTTTGATTCCGCCGGCGGTCCTCGAATCGAACGAAGATTATTGAGAGGTAGCTGAATTCTCCCTGAATATAAAGAACTCGACCTCGCCTTCTAAGGCTTAGAAAACCCCCAATGTCAGAGTTCTAGTTTGAGCTTCACCGAAAAACTGAGTAGTTGAGAGAGAATGGAGTTTTCAGGTGTGAGAATGATGAATCGAAATGAGCTCTTTATATAGGGAGCTCGAGGACTCTCTACCCAACGGTTTAGCATCTTGATGACACTCATTCATGCCCTGAACGGAGGTATTTCATCTTTGCTGGCACTGTCCGTTCATCCATTGAATGAAAAGTGTCATCATTTGAAGGAAGAAGATGACACTGTTCCAAACCAGACCAGACCGGTCATGTAAACCCCGACCTTTGGATTTAAAGAAAAATTGGGAAAAGAACCGATCAATCCGAGTGAGAAAATTGAACCGGTTCACGAACCTTGACCATTTGAGAATAGACAAATTGGAAATTTACAACTCCCAAGTGACCCAAAGAGTCATAAAAACCTTGGAAAGGGACCTTAGGACATTTTAGCAGAGAAAACCAAACTGGTTCAGGTGAACTAGATCCCATCTGTATCGAACTGGTTTGGAGCTGTTTGAACCACTATTTAACTTGATGTTAAATTTATTTTTCTAGGTGGCTTTTAAAATTCAAATTTGTGAATTGAGGCCACCATTGGATAGAGAATGAATTAAGAAATTTTTAATTTTGAAAAACTCGGTCGAATCGGGCATGAACCGGCTGGTATAAGCGTTGAGCCCGGTTCGATCTAGTTTTGAACAGTGTCGTCTTCTTCCTTTAGATGACACTGTTCACTCGCCAGAAAATTGAACAATGTCGATGAAGAAGAAATGTTTCCATTCAATACATTTCAGGCCTTCAGTGACTACCATTAAGGTTCCAAAGGAACGGCCGAAGAGTCCCTGACCTCCCTATATAAAGAGCCCTTCTCCATTCATCCTCCACACAGTTGAAAACCTCACTCTCTCTCAGCTACTCAATTTTCCAATGAAGCTCAAACTAGAGCTTTGACATAGGGGTTTTTCTGAACCAAAGAAGGCGTGGTCAGGTTCTTTACACTCAGGGAGAAGTCAGCTACTCGATGGTGGTCTCCAATTGCTCCGACGATCACTGGAGAAGCGCCAGCATGATCGAATAGTGAAGCAGCTCTGGCGGACCGAAGCTACCCTATTTCTGTCGAGTAGAAATTAGCCGATTCAAGCCCTACTTAGGCCAAACAAAGCTCTCCCAACACTTCCTCAGCCATCATAGGACTGAATTAGAGTGGAAAGGTAAGCCAAATTGGCTCCCCTCTGTGAATTCCAGTGAGTGCTAGAGAGAGAACTGACAAAATTTTTACTGATCGAATTCTCCCTCAATTTGACCTGAATTGAGGTGATTCTTGATTCTAGGAGAAACCTCAGGATGAGAGTTATCTGCCTTGATCGAAAGCTCGAAGCGCCATACCCCCGACAGTAAGCTTTCGAACCTTTCTCTCTCTACATCCAATTTTTTGCCGAAGCTCCGTTTGAGCTCGTCCAAGCGTCAATTCATGCAATTCAAAGTGCAATTGAATTGTATGGATGTGTAGAAACTCAAATATACCTTCAATTTCAATTAACCTTGATTGATCGGTCAATTTGATGAAATCAAATTCGGTCAGGTTGAAAGGGGAAATTAAGGGAAATATTTGGGGAAAATTGGGGATTTCATAAATTTGAGGGACTAAAGTGCAATTTCCAAAAATTGAGGGCCAATTGGCCATGGAAAAGATGTTGGAGGACCAATTGGTCAATTTTTGGAATTTTTGGGGTGAAATTTACCATTTTTGTAATGTAATGGCAAAATGGTAATTTTTGAAAAGTTAGGGACCAAATTGGGAATTTGGAAAACTTGAACCCCTTTTTGTGATTTTGAATAAATTGAGGTCCGAAAGTAAAAATTTGAACTTTCGGGAATCAATTTGTGGGAAATTTAGCATTAGGGACCTAAAGTTAAAGAAAAAGAACTCTAGGGACCTAAATGCAAATAATTGAAAGCTTGGGCATGTTATTCATTCGTGATGAATGAAGACTATTGGGCCAAAGGATAATGAACAATGAATTTTTTATTGTGTAGGAACATGAAGTATCGGGAATACCAACAAAGATAAGCTAGCGTGAAGGCAAGAAGCCACATAAGAGGAATTCATTGCACTATTGGCTGAGTGGGAAATTTCACATAATACCTGATGGGGATGATGAGTACCTCGGAATGAAAAATAACTACTAAGTAGAATTTTAAGCATGACACCTGGATGGGGTGATATGGAAACTACGTGAAAACACTACTTACCTGTTGTAAGTTGATCATACCTGGTTGGTATGATAGACTTCCTGGAAGGAAGTGGAAAACCCGTTTACCGATTGTAAGTGGAGATGTCATCACACCCGATTGGTGTGATAGACAAATGAGAAGATTATTTTTGTTAGAAGTGCTCTCCCCTTACTATGTGCCACTGCTAAAACATTTTGGAAGACCTTCTTGATGGGAGCTCAAATAGCTCAGATAGGCCGAAGGCCTCGGTTTTAGAACTTGGGGGCCAAAATGCCCGATTTTGAAAATCTGGTATAGTGGGACCAAGGCTAGTTGGCATGAGCAGGAGCTCGTAAACAAACATGATGTTAAGCCATAAAAACTTTAATGAATGATGCGAAATCTAGAATAGCACCAAGCGCATGAGACCGGGGTGGGGCCAGGATGAGGTCTCTGTCCTCATACGGATATGAAAAAGTTATTTTGGGATTGTGGGTCGGATGTCACGTACATCCACTCATTCCCAGGGTAGAAGTGGTTGTACTTCTATCCGGGTGGCAAGAAAAGTCGCTCCGAAGCCACTAGCGGGTTCAGTAGTGATACTGACTTGCAAATGTGTGTACCCTTCATGATGAAGGATGTGTGTTGGGTGATGACACACCGGTAACTAAGAAATAATGGATAAACCCCAATTTTTAAATGAAGGGATTTTTTTGAAAAGAAAGGAGTCTACCACACTGCATATAAATGTTTTTCTTAAAAGTTAAATGTAGACTTTGAAAACCCATTCACTGAGTAGTCGTACTCATCCCCCTCCCTTATATCCCTTTCAGGAAATCCCGGAAAGACTACCTTGAAAGACCTTTAACTAAGATGCATTTAAGACAGGTATATAAAGTTTAAAATTTCATGCAGTTTTGATTATGTTATTCTAGGAAATGGTGCAGGTTTAAAGGACGCCTTACTCTTTACGGATTATAATAAGGGGAAACCCTTTAATAAACCGTGAGAGTGGTGGGTTATTCATGGGGATTCGACCAAACCAAGTTGGGGCATGACATACCCTTTCACTGAGTTGTAGAAACTCACCCACCCTTTTTATCCTTTTTTAGGATTAGAGAATGACTAGGGATAACACCAGGATTTACCCTCTGTTAGGTATGCTTAATCTCCTCTTAAGCTTGCATTAATATTGATTTATTTTATTCCAGGGAACAAGGTTGAGATTATGCCTAACTCCTCTTGAATTAAAGAAGGGGGAAACCCTTCTTAAACTAAGGGAGCAGCAAGTTACTCAAGAGGATCTGACCAAACCAAGTCAGGGCATGACAATTTGAGTGATATTAGAGCTAAGTTCCCTTGAAACATTATCAATACTATGCCTTGACATTAATAAAACTTTAACTATCATATAGGAAGGAGAATCTCTAGGAAATTCACTATGAAATCCAATCCTCCACCCATAACCCTGAAAAAGACACCTACCCCAAGGAAAGCAGCCATTCAATGGTTCTTAAAGGGTGAGAAAAGAGTACCCAAGGACATGGTAGAAGATTATCGAAAACTTGTGGGAGCCTTACTAGAACTAGAAGGCATCACATACCCTCCTCAAAGGCAAGAGGAACCTATACCTCCTCCAGCCCCACAATAACTGGAAAGGAATCCAACTAAGAAAGTGGCTTGTGTCAACTAATGGGATGCGTATGCCAATTTCATGAAGACCCACCAAGTACCCCCACCTACTTAGTCCAGCTTAATCCCTCCTAATGGATGAAGTGGACATATGAGTGCGAGGCAGAGGTATTAAGGCGATACGAACTGGAGGCCATATATGAAGTTTGTCCCATAAGGGAATATGGATGGACTCCAACTAGTTCCTTAGAGCCATTTGATCAAGAATCCCATAACCATTTTAAGGCTAACTCCCATCCTATGACCCTAAGGGATTAGGGGGTAGAAAACTTTGTTATAAGCCAAGTATGGCAAGAAATATTTCTTGAATGAATGAAATTCTAATTTTCCTGATGAAATTTCTGGGTATCCTTGATAAATTCAAGCAAGAAGAGTATGCTAATAAAGATCAAAGTAAAGGGTAGAAAATCACCTAAGAAAGGAAAAACTGGTCATTTCTAATTAACCTTGACCTTTAAGATTTTCACTCAAATCGAGAGTAAGATTTGGTCAGGAAGAGACTCCTAGAGTTTACCTACGGTAGACAAATTCTAACTAAGGAAAGGAAGGAGAAGTTTGGAACAAGGGAAGTAAGCATCAAAGAGCACGCGATTAGTGAGAGTCTAAGGAGTTAAGGAAAGCCTCAAAGAATAAGAGTAAGAAAAACAATAAGAAATAGGCTATTCCAAGGAAAACCAAAGAAATGGAAACTGATCGGGAAGAAAGAAAGAAGGTTATGGGGAGCACTGAACATGTTAAGACAATTAAGACAGGACAAGGAGGAATGAGAAAGGAAAAAGATACAATAGCAAGAAAGCCCTAAGAATAATACTTACTTGGAATGAGTTAGGATACAAATTCTTAGGAACTCCATGAAAATAAGGGGACTTTTTGAATGTAAGGATAAGGAACAAGAAGGGAGAAATCCAGAGTGAATAAACCATATATAGATTCATAAGTAAAAGAAAATAATAAAAGAAAAACTTCTAAGGAGCAATGGGGAGATCGAACGTAAGAATCCCAGAATGGAAGACCCTAGAAGATGGATGAGAATAGGAAGTGAGATCGTGGAAGGAGGAAGTTGCAATTTAAGGCAATAAATAGAGGAAATATCTCAAAACTGAAGCTAAAATAAGGACCTCGGTAAAAGGTATAATTGATTAACTAAGTGCCTCGAAAGGTTCAGTGTGATATACTTGTAAGAAAGTAGGGAAATCAAATGGGGAGTTTAGATGGACACAATTGAAGGAAATAAACCAAAATAACCACATCATCTGGGAGAATAAACTACACTCTAAGAAGGATTGGGGGGGGGGGGGGGGAGGTAGTAAAGACTACACATTAAATAGTGCAAAGGGATGGATACTAATGACAAAAAGATTCGAGAGACGACCATCTCAAAATAATTAAACTAAGAAGATAATACAAATGAGACCTTTAACGAATGAACCCTTGTGAAGGTCACAATCCCAGTAAAGAAAGGAGAGATGGAAAGGCCAAAACCTTTGGGAAATAAGGATAGAGTAAAGCCATAAAGAGATCAATGACTAAGACTGGAGTAACGACCCAAAAGCTATGAGAAGGTTAAATAAGCTTTCTACATGATGATTAAGAGATGGTGAAACAAAGGGGAAGTGAACTCCACCTCCGAGAAATAGATGAGTAATGGGAGCAAGTGAGAATGAAGATGAGGTATACAAGAAGTACCTATAGGGTCTCAAGGGTAAAGGTAAGCAGGAGGTGATGGCATCAAATAATGTCATTTAAGGTTAGACATTCGCAATGTTAAAAATTAGAAGAGAATTATGGGAGAAAAGAAGTATAAAACTTACAAAGGAAGAAAATCTTGGAAAAACAAGTTTTCCAATTAGGAGGAAATGGAACCAACATAATTGGAAAGAAGATAAGCTCCTCAAAGGTAAGCTGTTGTAGATAAAAGGATTAAGTGCAAAAGAAAAGTAATTGTAAGGGTCCAAGGGATAAGTTAAACCCAAGTATCAGGTATGTAGGAAGACAACATCAAAAGATGTCGTACGAGTAAGAAAGGAACTAACTCAGAATAGAGAATTGTGAAATGATCACGAGTGAGTAAGAAGGGATTAAGAAAAAGAAAAGTTCTTAAGGGAAAGGACACCATTGGGAGTGACAAATGACGTAAGAAGGGAAGAGTTTCAACATGTCACTAAGTTATCGGAAGACTCAAAGACTTGAAGTTAGAAATACCCAATAAAGAAGTTTGGAAAAGACAAGTAAGGAAAACCAATATGGTTATATGGGATATGACGTCAAAGACAAAAAGGGAAGATTTGATAATAGTAAAGATAGTTAAGGAATACTACTAGACGAAAAGAGGAACGAAGTTATATTATCCCTAAAAAGTAGGAAGGTTGAGAACAATCATCATGAAAGTGTTTTAAAGATGTTAAAAGGTCAAAGACAGGTTCTAGAGAATATCGGGCTATGGGGGAACATGTAAGCCCAATAGTCTCAGGGAAATATGACTCAGGTAAAGAAGAATCCATTAGTTAAGCATGACAAGGCGTGGTATTAAATTTGGAACGAAGTTATAATAACCAGAAAATGAGGGAAGGATCACTGTGGGATGAAAAAGGTGATAACACTGACACTTGTGGAAGCATGTACGTGGTGCTTGAATGGACATTGATCTATGGAGGTCAAGAATAAAGAGAATAATTAGATATAGGAATGATTGGATATTTTGGAACTCTCAACCCTGAAATCTTAAGTAAAGAATCACAGGATAGAGAAATTGTACTTTAAGGAACGAAGAATGTGAATTTAAGGATATGACCTTAAACTTTCTAGTGATATATGTTTAATTATAGTAAACTCCATGGAATGACAATGTGATGGGAAGGATAAGAAAATCTCAAGTGTATGTTATATAAGGGATGAATGAGAATAACCGAGAATGTTGAATGTCTATGAACAACAAATTGACATCAAGGGAAGTTCCCTATAGTGCAAAGAACGTTGAAAAAATTTTGGGCACAAAACTCTTAAAAGGAGGGGAGAGTTTTAAACCCCGCCCTTTGGAGTTAAAGAAAAACCGGTCAACCCAAGTGAGAAAATTCAACCATTTCATGAACCCTGACAATTTGAGAACGGATAAATTGGGAATTTAAAACTCCCGAGTGATCCAAAGAGTCATAAAACCTTGTAAAGGGACCTTAGGACAATTTGGGAGAGAAACCCAAACCATTTCAGGTGAATCGGATCTGAATCGAATTGATTCAGGTTGGAGCGGTTTGAACCACAATTGATCTAGATGCTAAATTCATTTTTCTAGGTGGCTTAGAAAATTCAAATTTGTGAATTGAGGCCACCATTGCATAGTTTAATGAGGATTTGGAATATCACACATTGATCAATCAAAGAGAGATTCAACAACCAAAAGAAAGATCGATTCCTTGGGATCCTTCCTTTCTTCAAATGGAATGAACAGAGATAGAATCAAACCGATTCTCTAAATGCCTTTCTAGAGATTCCTCAATGTCTCAGCTCTTCACAGAATGTGAGAAGGAGATGAATAATCATCTGCTTCCAGAAGAAATCGAAGAATTTCTTGGGAATCCTACAAGATCCATTCTTTTTTTTTTTTCAGACAGATGGTTAGAACTTTGTCTGGGTTCGAATCCTACTGAGAGGTCCAGTATAGACCAAAAATTGTTGAAGAACGAACAAGATGTTTCTTTTTAGATGAATTTAGAAATTTTTAATTTTGAAAAAACCCGGTCAAATTAGGCCTGAACCAATCAATTTAAGCGTTGAACCCGGTTCGAACCGGTCTGGTGTAGTTTGGAACAATTTCTTCTTCTTCCTTTAGATGACAACACTGTTCACTTGTTAGAAGAAAAAATAGTGCCGACTAAGAAGAAATGTTTTTATGCGGTATGTTTCAGGCCATCCATGATTATCATTAAGGTGTCAAACGGACGACCGGAGAGTCCCCTAGCTCCCTAATAAAGAACCCATATCCATTCATCTTGTACACACCTAAAAACTACACACTCTCTTATCTACTTAGTTTTCTGACGAAGCTCAAAACATAGCCTCGACATAAGGGTTTTTCTAAGCCATAGAATGCGTGGTCGAGTTCTTTAGACTCGGGGAGAAGTCAACTACCCGAAGGTGGTCTCCAATTGCTCCAAGAATCAACGGAGAAGTGCCAGCATGATTGAATAGTGAAGAAGCTCCGGCGGACCGAAGCTGCCCTATTTCTATCGAGTAGAAATTAGCCGATTCAAGCCCTCCTCAGGCCAAACCAAGCTCTCCCAAATTGGCCAAATTGGCTCCCCTTCATTAATTCCGATTGGTACTTGAGAGTACTGACCGAATCCTCTCTCAATTTAACATGAATTGAGGTGATTTTTTATTCTAGGAGAAACCTTTGGATGAGAGCTATCTGCCCAGATCGAAAGCTCAGACCACCACACCCCTAACTATAAGCTTTTAAAGATTTCTCTCTCTATGTTCAATTTTCTAGCGAAGCTCCGTTTGAGCTTGTCCCAACATGAATTCATATGATTCAAAGTCCAATTGAATTGTATGGATGTGTGGAAACTCTAATCTACCTTCAATTTCAACAATTAACCTCGATTGATCCATCAATTTGATAAAATCAAATTCAGCTAGGTTGAAAGGGGGTTATTAAGGGAAATATTTGGGGAAAATTGAGGATTTCGAAAATTTGATGGACTAAGGTGCAATTTCCCAAAATTGAGAGCCAATTGGCTATGGAAAAAATGTTGGAGGACCAATTGGTCAATTTTTGGGGTGAAATTTAACATTTTTGTAAATTAGGGGCAAAATGGTAATTTTTGAAAAGTTAGGGACCAAATTGGAAATTTGGGAAACTTGAACCCCTTTGGGATTTTGAATAAATTGAGGTACCAAAGTAAAATTTTGAAGTTTTTGGACTCAATTTGGTGGAAAATTTGTATTAGGGACCTAAAGTTAAAGAAAAAGAACTTTAGAGACCTAAATGCAAATAACTAAAAGTTTGGGTATGTTATTCATTCATGATAAATGAAAGCTATTAGGCCAAAGGATAATGAACAATGATATTCTTATCGTGTAGGAACACAAACTCTTGGGAATGCCAACAAAGACAAGCTCGCGTGAAGGCAAAGAGCCACATAAAAGGAATTCATTGCACTACCGAGTGAGTGGAAAATTTCACATAATATCTTGTTGGGATGATGAGTACCTCGAAATGAAAAACAACTAATAAGTAGAATTTTAAATATCACACCAGGATGGGGTGATATGGAAACTATGTGAAAACACTACTTACTTGTTGTAAGTAGATCATACTTGGTTGGTATGATAGACTTCTTGGAAGGAAGTGGAAAACCCGTTTACCAGTTGTAAGCGGAGATGTCATCACACCTGGTTGATGTGATAGACCAATGAAAAGATTATTTTTGTTGGAAACGCTCTCCTATGACTATGTGCCACTAGTTAAACATTTTGGGAGACCTTGACGGGAGTTCGAATAGCTTAGATAGGTCAAAGGTCTCGGTTTTGAAACTTTGTGGCCAAAATGCTCGATTTTGAAAATTTCGTATAGTGGGCCCAAGGCTAGTTGGCATGCGTAGGAGCTCTTAAACAAACATGACGTTAAGCCATGAAAAATTTAATGAATGATGTGATTTGGTCATGGTACCAAGACAGGATCGACATACTCGATGGTCTGGTGGTAGTGCGACAAGACAGGTCGATGAACTAGTCGAGACAAATAGTTGTGGGTCGAGTTGAGGATCGGGGTTGTTGGACTAGTCGCACCAAAGATTAAATGGATTATGAAGAAAATTATTGCTTTGTGCATGCATTGAGGTTCAGGACTATCAAGATGCCTAGGAGGGGTAGTGATGCGTCCTAGGGGCTACTAGATGACCTAGTGGAGATAAGGGTAGTTTGTTGTTCCAACAGTCACAAAAGCTCAACGTAGTGTCATGCGCATGAGACCAGTGTGGGGTCGGGATGAGGTCCCTATCCTCATATGGACACAGAGTTTCTTTTTAGGTTTGAGGGTGAGACGTCGCGTACTTCCACTCATTCACACGGCAGAAGTGGACAAACTTCTATCTAGGTGACCAGTAAAGTCGCTCCGATGCCACAAGTGGATGTAGTGGATGGGCTACCCTACGAATGTGTGATCCCTTCATGATGGAGGTCATGTGTTGATTGCTAAACACACCATTTATGGTTAATGACGAGTAATGACGAGTTTGGCACACTCCAATTCAAAAACTATTTTATTGAATTTGTTTTTATTAAAATACCCATTCATTGAGTTTTAGAAACTCACCCACCCTTTTTATCCGTTTTCAGGATTAGAGAATAACTAGGGATAACACCAAGATTTATCCTCTGTCAAGTATGCTTAATCTCCTCTTAACCTTGCATTATTATTGATTTATGTTATTCAAGGGAACAAGGTTGAGATTACGCCTGGTCCTATTGAATTAAAGAAGGGGGAAAACCCACTTGAACCAAGGGAGCGGCGGGTTGCTCATAGGGATCTGACCAAACCGGGTCAGGGCGTGACAAGTCCGAACCGAGTTCAATGCTTAAACCAACCGGCTTAGGCCCGATTAGACCAAGTTTTTAAAAATTAAAAATTTCTAAATTCATTCCCATCCAATGGTGGCTTCAATTCCCCAATTTGAATATTTTAAGCCACCTAGAAAAATGAATTTAGCAACCGATTTAATGATGGTTCAAGCTGGTCCAATCCGGTTCACGTGAACCGGTCTAGTTTTCTCTCCTAATTTGTCCCAAAGTCCCTTTCATGGTTGTTATGACTCTTTGGGTCACTCGGGATTTGTAAATTTCCCAATTTGCCATTTTTCTAAAGGTTGATGTTCGTGAACTGGTTTGATTTTCTCCCTTGGGTTGATTGGTTCTTTCCCTGGTTTCCTTATCTTTAAGGGACGGGGTTTACAAGCTTCTTGCGCATGAAGACCAAGGGAGTAGAGGAAATGAGGACTTATCCCACTAAGCAGACATTATGAAGTGATCAGGTTTGAGTGTCGGACTATTAATATCTACTCAAACTCCGGGTAGAGGCAGTGCACCTCAATCAAGGTGGATGGTAAAGGCACTCCGATCCACAAGTGGTACGGTGTAGGATCGTTCTATGAACGTGTGATCCCTCCTATGATAGGAGGGTGGTTATTGACCATGTGAAATGTATGAAATAATGAAAAAATAATTTAAATGATAGAAAAGATGAATTCAAGTAAATGTTTTATGGTCTCCCTCACTGAGTATTTTTACTCACTCCCTCTCTCACCACTTTTTTAGGATAACACCCACACGGAAAGTTCCCGGACGTACTTGGGCCCTCAAGGTACGCTTCCTCCCCCCAACTTAAAATAATCGTTTGAACATAAACATGCATTTACCTTCCATGTCTCATTCGGGTAGGTATACCCGAATGTTGCAGGAAAGGATGGCGGGTTGATTATGGACTCCGATCAAACCGAATTGGAGCATGACAACTTGAGTGGTATCATAGCATAATTTCCAAATTAGTTTTCCCCAACCCATCCTAATCCTTGGTTTCCAAAAGACTCGTAGAAAACATGAACGTGAATGCCCTTGAAGAGTATATTCCTTGGATACATGCCCATGTCAAAGATGTGGAACATCTCAACAACACAGGAAGGCCAAAAAGGAAAGAGCAAGCAAGGTTGGAACCTCTAAAGTCAGATTAGGCACTTACATAAGGGAGTTATAACAAGAGACTCGAAACTCGAGAAGGACAAATCAACCCATAATCCTGAAAGCACAGTAGAGGCACAGACCTCAAAACATGAAAAGGAATACCAACCAAAGAAGGAAGGATTGACACATAGGCCCAACTGTAAACCCCGCCCTTTTGAATTAAGGAAAATCGGAAAAAAAAATCAGTCAAACCGAGTAAGAAAACCAAACTAGTTCACAAACCCGATCTTTTGGGAACGGGCAATTTGGAAATTTACAACTTCTAAGTGAACCAAAGGGTTCATAAAACCTTGGAAAAGAACCTTAGGACCAATTGGAAAAGAAAAACTAGACCAGTTTAGATGAACCGGATCCAACTGGATTAAACCAGTTTAAGAACCGAACCGGTTTAAGAACCGGAACCGATAGAGAGATAGTAAGTTGGTAAATTTATGGACCCTAAGTGATCTAAGGAGTCATAAAAGTCATGAAAATGGACTTTAGGGTGAATTGAAGATGAAAATCAAACAGGTTCAGGTAAACCAGATATAAACCAGTTTGGACCGGTATGAACTACTACTTTACCATATTCTAGATTCATTTTTCTAGGTGGTTTAAATAATTCAAATTTTAGATTTGAGGCCACCATTGGATAGAAAATGAATTTAGATAAATTTAGAAATTTTTAGATTTGAAAAAACTCGGTGGAATGAGGGGTGAACCGGCCGGTTTAAGCTTTGAAACCGGTTCGGACCGATCCGGTCCGGTTCGAAATAGTGTCGTCTTCTTCTTTCAAATGACAACACTGTTCACTCGTCGAAAAATTGAAGCAACACCGATAGAGAAGGAACATTTTTGTTCGATACGTTATTGGCTATCAATGTCTGTCAAAAGGTTCCGAACAAATGGCCAACGAGTCCCTGAGCTCCTTATATAAAGAGCCCCTCTCCATTAATCCTCTCCACACCTAAAAAGCTCACTCTCTCTCAGTTGCTTAGTTTTTCGATGAAGCTCAAACCAGAGATATGATATAGGGTCATTCTTGAGCCAAAGAAGGTGAGGTTGGGTTCATTAGAACCAGGGAGAAGTCAGCTACACGATGGTGACATTTGTTCAATCCAAGAGTTGACGGAGAAGCGCCAGTGTGATCGAACAGTGAAGTAGCTCCGGCAGACCGAAGCTGCCCTGTTTTGGCCGAGTTGAAATCAACCGATTTGAGCACTCCTCGGGCCAAACCAAGCCCTCCCAACACTTCCTCAGCCCTCCCATGGCTGAATTAGGATGGAAAGGTAAGCCAATTCGGCTCCCCTCTACAATTTTTTATTGGTGTTAGAGAGAGAATCAGTCAAAGTTTAATGACAAAATTATAATCAAATTCAACATCAATTGATGTGATTCTTGATCCTAGGAGGAACCTTAGGAGGAGAGCTGTCTGCCCGAAGATTAAGCTCAGACCACCGTGTCCTCATTGGTGAGTAATCGAAGCTTTCTCTCTCTCTATAGTTCATTTTCTGGCAAAGCTCTATTTGAGCTCGTTCCAACGTTAAAACTTGCGATTCAAATTGCTAAAGAATCGTATAAACATGTAGAAACTCACTTTCAACTTCAATTTCAACAATTGGAAACGTTTGATTTGTCAATTTGATAAAATCAAATTGGTTGTGTTAAGAAGTTGGAATTGGGGGAAAATTGCGAAATTTCGAAAATTCGAAGGAGCAAAATGTAATTTTCTAAAATTGAGGGTCAATTGTACATTATAAAAATGTTAGAGGTCCAATTAAGGAATTTTAGAATTTTTGGGGCAAATTTACCATTTTTGTAAATAAAGGGCATAATGGTAATTTTGGAAAAGTTTGGGGACCAAATTGGAAATTTGGAAATTTAACATATTTTCATGAAATTGAATAAATTGAGGTCCTAAGGGGGACATTTAAAAGTTTTGGGGCTCAATTGGTGGAAAAATCAGCATTAGGGACTTAAAGTTAAAGAAAAAATAACTTTATGGACCTAATTGCATATAAATAAAAGTTAGGTTTTTCTCATTCATTTGGAATGAATGAAGGCTATTAGGCCGAGAGATAATGAACCGGGATGTTCATATCGTGTAGGAACATGAAGCACCGAGAATGCCAGCAAGAACAAGCTCAAGTGAAATCAAGGAACCGGTCTAGTGGAATTCACAGCATTTACGGGTGAGTGAGATTTTATATCATACCCGATTAGGGAAATAACTACCTCAAAATGAAAACCCACTACTAAGTGATATTTTAAACATCACAAGTTAGAGAAGTGATGTGAAAATCATGTGGAACAACAACTTATGGGTTGTAAGTAGATCATACTGGTTGGTATGATAAAACTTCCTCAAAGGAAGTTGAAAATCCGTTCATCGATTATGAGAGAAGATGTCCTTATACCCGGTCGGTATGATGGACAGTTGAAAACATATTTTTGTCGGAAGTGCTCTCCCCTGACTATGTGCCAATACTTAAACGATTTGGGAGACCTTCTTGATAGGAGCTCGAATAGCTCTTATAGGTCGGTGGCCCACGGTTTTGGAACTTGGGGGCTAATATGCCCAATTTTGAAAATCTCGTAGAGTGGGCCCAAGGCCAGTTGGCACGAGCAGTAGCTCGTAAACAAACATGAGTTATATGCTGTAAAACTTTAAATAAATGAATTGTTTGGTCATGGTACCAAGATAGGACCGACGTACTCAATCAACTAGCGACAGTGCGATATGACAAGTCGACGAACCAGTCAAGACAAACAACTGCGGGTTGAGTTGAGGGTCAGGGCCGTAAGACCAGTGGTGTCATGCCCCAACCCTGTTTGGTCGGATCCCCGTGATCAACCCGCCAGTCTCCCGGCTTATTAAAGGGTTTCCCCTTATTATAGACCCTAGAGAGTAAGGAATCCTTTAAACCTGCACCTTTTTCCAGGAATAACATAAACAAAACTGAAACTGATCGGTTATTTCCCCGGTTTTCTTATTATCAAAGGGCAGGGTTTACAAGAGAGCTATAGGCCATCTAGGAGGAAAAAAGGAAGCACTCTACTAGAGATGACAAGCCCCGAATGTTGAGAGACAAATAGGATGCCTCAAGATAGCATGGAGTAACCTACTATGGAAAAGCATAGGAGCCAAGAAAAATCTAGCGAATAGATGTAATTAGTAACTGTGGGAGGAGATGCCCTAAGAAGGACAAGAAAATAGTAAAGACTACAATAAAAAAGGGGCGATATGATAGGCAACAAGAACAAGTGAATTCAAGGGGTAACTAACCCAAGACAAGTAAACGAGGAAAGTAGTAGGGACGAGATAGTTAATGAACTGACCATTATAGGAACTATGGATTTAAACTCATGTGAAGAAGAGAGAAGTGGAAAGGCCAAATTTCAGAAAAGAAGGATGAACAAAATCGTTAAAGGAAATTACGGCCGAAAATGGAATGGGGACCATACTCAAGCCAACAAAGGGGTAGGCAATACTCTTACATGATGATAAGAGATCTTGAAACAAGAAGGATTTGAACTCTTCCTAAAAGAAATCGACATGTGCTGGGATACAAGTAGGGATGAGGATAGGGTACAAAAGATGTGCTCACAAGATTTCAAGAGCAAGGGTAAACAGGAGATCACGACATCAAAGGATGTCATTTAAGGGTAGATATTCTCTAAAGCAAATGAAAATGGAATTCCAGGAGAAAAAGGGAAGAGTCCTACCAAGGAAGGAAACCCTGGAAAAGGATATGTATCCCAACTAAGAAGTAATGGAAGCAAGTGAAAGGGATAAGGAAATAAGAATTTGCAAATGAAGCGCATGCTGAGGTGAAAGAACTAGGGAAACATACTAGGAGGACCCAAGGAATAAGTTAAACCCAAGGAACATGTAAGTAGGAAGTTAGCATCAAAAGATGCTGTGACAAGTAAGAATGAGTGGACTACTCATAATAAGGAAATAAAGGAAAGAATGTCTGAGAAACGTTGGGAAAGTAAGCCTTACAAATAAGAAGTGGCTAAGGGGGAATGACCATAAATAGTAGGACGGATCATAGTTCATAGCCACATAATAGAGCCTAAAGAGTAGGGGGCTAGGCATAGTGTGAAGTACATGAAATAAGAAAAATAATCGAAAGTTCTTCAGATAAGGAATAGGGGAGGAAATGAAATTTTAGGGAAAGTAAGGATTCAAAGTGGGCAAATGCCTAAGTATAGAAGGAGGTGTAAGGAAATGAAGGAAGAAATCGTCAAGGAATAGTAAGAAGGTTGAGCATGTAGCTCCTAAGGTTAAAATCTCTACTTTGAGGGATATAGTAGAGAATGAAACCATAAGAAGGGAACTTTGCAAACAAAGCAATCAACACATAGTCAAAAAAGGGATCAACTTGAAATAATGAATCGTGAAATGGTCATGAACAAGTGGATTAAACAAAAGGAAAGTCCTTGAATAAAGTATGCCACTAGAGAAGAGGAAGGACATAAGAAGGGAAAAATCCTTGCATGTTAGTAAGGCATTGGGAAACCCAAATTATTGTAATTAGAAAGACCCAATAAAGAAGTTGGGAAAGGACGAGTAGGTAAGAGAAATAGACATAGTTATGTGAGACATGACGTCAAAGGCAAGATGAATGGGAGGATAGCAGTAAAGGTAGTAGAGGAATAGTACCAAACAAAAAGAGGTATAAAGTTATACGATACCTGAAAGGTTGGAAAGCTGAGAACAACCCTCAAGGAGGTGTTCTAGAAATCTAATGGACAGAGACAGGTTCTAGAAAATGTCATGCTATAAGGGGCATGTAAGCCCAACAGTCCCGAGGAAAATATGAATCAAAGCAAGGAAGAGTCAGCTAGTAAGCATGACAAGGTCAAACATAAAATTTGGACCGAAGTTGTAATGAACCATAGATGAAGGAAGAATTAAAATAGGACAAAAAGGTGATAACAAAGAAACTCGTGAAAACAAGTACGTAATGCTCAAAAGAACATCGAGCTAAGGGTTTCAATGACCAAGAGAATCACTACACACGAGAATGATTTGGTTTCTTAGAACTCCCAATCCTGAGTAAAGGACCTCAAAGGGAAAAATGTTGCTCTAAGCAAAGAAAGATGTGAAACTAAGTATATACCCTTAAGGAAGGTATGTCTAGTTATGATCAACTCCGTGGAAATAGTAAATAATGGAAAAGAAAAGAAATTCCTTAAGTGAATGATATAAAAAGGGGCTAACTAAAAGAACAACCGAAGAGTTACCATGTCAAGCAAACCCCAAGCTAACACCAAAAGAAATTATTCCTGATGCAAAGGTTGCTAATTAAGTTTTGGGGACAAAACTCCTAAAATAAGGGGAGAGTTATAAACCCTGTCCCATAAAGACAAGGAAATCGGGAAAAGAACCGGTCAACCCGGGTGAGAAAATCGAACTAGTTCACGAACCCCAACAATTTGGCAAAGGAAAAAATGGGAACTTTACAAATCCTGAGTGACCAAAAGAGTCGTAAAAGTTATCGAAAAGGACTTTGGGATGAATTGGAAGTGAAAACCAGACCGGTTCAGGTGAACTAGATTGAACCAATTTATAAATTCATTTTTCTATGTAGCATAGAAAATTCAAATTGGAGAATTGAGGCCACCATTGGATAAAGAATGAATTTAGATGAATTCACAAATTTTTAATTTTGAAATACTCGGTCGAGTCGGGCCTGAATCGTCCGATTTAAGCATTGAACCCAGTTTTGACTGTTAAAGTCCGGTTGAGAGAAGTGTCCCTTGTTCTTTCTGATGACAACATTGTTCACTTGCTGGAAAATCGTGCAGCGTCGGGGAAGAAGAAAAGTCTCTGGCTAGGGAGTTTCAGGCAATGAATGACCACCATTAAGGCACCAATCGGACAGCCAAGAAGTCCCCAAGCTTCCTATATTAAGAGCCCCTTCCCATTAATCCTCCTCACACCTGAAAACTCCACTCTCTCACTACTGCTCCATTTTTCAGTGAAGCTCGAACCAGAGCTCTAACTTGGGCACTATTTTGAGCTAAAGAAGGTGAGGTTGGGTTATTTAGATTTAGGGAGAAGTCAGCTACCCGACGGTAGTCTTCATTTTCTTTGAGAATCGTCGGAGAAGCTCCGGTGTGATCGAACAGTGAAGCGACTCTAGCGGAACGAAGCTGCCTTGTTTAGACTAAGCTAAAAATGGCCAATTTGAGCCCTTCTTAGGCCAAACCAAGCTCTCCCTTCTTATGTCCTTTATATTAACGTCTTTCACTCAAGGGCTTTCCTTCCCGCCATCCTTTGTTGCTTGCTTGTGACCAATCGTCAACTCCTTATTCTGAATTGACTCATCTTCAGTTTATGCGTAGATTCCCTATTTAGGGATGTTTTCCTTTTATGGTTTCCATTCTCAATTATGTCCTTCATAGTAGAAACTTCCACTTTAGGAGCTACATGCACAACCTTCTTACCATTCCTTGAAGGTTTCTATCTTCATTTCTCCACACACCTTTCTATATTGGGTCATTTGCCCGCTTTTAATCCTTTATCGTCTAAAAAAATTTATGTTTCATCCTTATTCCTTACTTGAGAAATTTCTGATTATCATGTTTTATTTCGTATACTCCACACTATACCCAGCCGTCCACTCTCTACGCTCCATCGATTGAGCTTGGACCACAACCAGTTTTGATGTCATTGGTCATTTACTTTAATCATTTCTTAACTGGAGGGCCTACTTCTCCAAGGTTTCTTAGGTGTGCTTTCCTATGTTTCCTTTTTATTGGCAGTCCACCCCTTTCTTCCTTGTACGACATCTTTTGATGCTATCTTCCTACTTACCCGTTACTTGGGTTTAACTTATTCCTTGGGCCCTCATGAGTTCTTTTCTTTTGCAATTGATCTTTCCATCTCAACTAGCATATCATTTATGAGCTTATCTTCTTTTCCACAATTGTTGGTTCCATTACCTCTTAATTGGAACATGTTTGTCTTTCCAGAGTTTCCTTCCTTGGTAGGATTTATACTCTTTTCTCCCAGAATTCTCTTCTCGTTTTCCATTGAGGACATCTAACCTTAAATGCCATCCTTTGATGCCATCCTCTCCTACTTACTTTTACTCTTGAAACCTTACATGCACATCTTTTGTACCCCATCCTCATTCTCGCTTGTATCCCAGTACACGTCTATTTCTTTTAGGGAGAGCTCACATCCTCTTTGTTTCAAGATCTCTTAATCATCCTACAATAGGCTTACTTAACCTTCTCATGGCTTTTGGTCGTTAATCCTGTCTTGGCCATTGTTCTCTTTAAGGTTTTCCTTCATCTTTATTTCCCAAATGTTTTGGTATTTCCACCACTCCCTTCTTTACTGGAGTTTTGACATTCATGAGGGTCAGTTCGTTAACTACCTCGTTCCTACTATTCTCTTGGTTTAATTATCTTGAGGCAGTTGTCTCTCAATTCTCCTTGCCCTTAATGTCCATCTCATTGCCTTATTTAGGTGTAGTCCTTACTACTTCTCGATCCTTATTAGGGTGTCGTTTATTCTCCTTTACTATCTTGTTGTTACTCGTTATTTCCTTTCGCTAGGTTCATCAAAAATCCCTATTTGGCTTCTCTACACCTCTAGAGCAGATCACCCTTGGCCATCCTGGTACATTCTTAACCACATATGCCCTTTATTGATGTTACATATTTCGAGTTAAGCCTCTTATGATTCATTTGTTGGTTACTTAGCTTGGGAATTTCCCTTTCCATGGTCCCACTTCCTATCTTTATCCTTCTACCTATGGACTTCCGTCCTAATAGTTTCACGTTCAACCTCCCTAACGCTCCTTGAAGGTTTTTCCTTCTTTCTTTTCTTACACCCTTCTGACATCGGTATGGTTATTCGTCATTGATCCTTCCCTGTCCTCCAATTCCTTTTCATTCTTTATCCTTCCTTCGAGGAGCTCCTAATTGTCGGTGAGTTCCTAATAATTTATGTCATGTCTATCACTAACTCTTTCAAGGGTACTTGTGTATTCCTCTGAAATTCTTTCCTATCACACACTTTTCCTCTTCCCTCTCTCCGTGACTTATCCTAAAGTGGCTTAGCACTTTTCGTGCTCCTACATATTCCTTATACCTTACTTTCCTCTTGGTTATCTTCCATTCAACTAGTTTCCCTTGGGCAGCCCAATATTTTTATTGGTTTCCTAACTTTTATATGGGGGCTCTTCCTTAACTCCTTATTGTAATGCCCTGACCCAGTTTGGTCGGATCCTCATGATCAACCCGCAACTCTCCCGATTTATTAAAGGGTTTCCCCTTATTATAAACCGAAAAGAGTGAGGTGTCCTTTAAACCTGCACCTTTTCCTGGAATAACATAAATTAAGACTGCATAATATTTTAAATTTATCATACCTATCTCACAAGCGTATTAGTTAGTGGTCCTTGAGGGTAAGCTTTCTAGGATTTCCTTAAAGGGATATAAGGGAGGGGTCAGTACGACTACTCAATGAATGGGTTTTCAAAATTTAACTTATAGGAAAATGATTTGTATTGGAGTGTGCCAGACTCCTTATGAGGATATCCGTCATACCAATCGACAAAAATAATTTTTCAAATATCCGTCATACCAACCGGGTATGAGGATATCTTCACTCATAACCGATGAACGAGTTTTCCACTTCCTCCAAGGAACCTTCATCAAACCAACTTGGTATGATCTACTCACGACTTGTAAGTAGTTTTTCCGCGTCATTTATACATCACTCCTCTATGTTGTGATGTTTAAAATACCACTGAGTAGTGGGTTTTCATTTTGAGGTATTTATCATCCCCAACCAGGTATGATATAAAATCCCACTCACAACAGGTAAGTGGTTTCTAACTTTAAACTATGCTCACCATTCTAACCGGGTATGACGTTAATAAGCCCACTCACCCATTAATACAGTGAATTCCACTCGACCGATTCTTTGTACTCACGCAAGTTTGTCCTTACTAGTATTCCCGATACTTCGTATTACTACACGATATGAACATCCTTCTTCATTATCCCTCGACCTAATAGCCTTCATTCATTCAAAATGAATGAAAAAACCAAACTTTATATTTAACTGCAATTAGGTCCCTAAAGTTATTTTTCTTTAACTTTAAGTCCTTAATGTCGGTTTTTCAACAAATTGAGTCCCGAAACTTTTAAATTTATCTTAGGACCTCAATTTATTCAAATTTAGAAAAGGGTTTAATTTCCTAAATTTCCAATTTGGTCCCCCCAACTTTTCCAAAATTACCATTTTGCCCTTTTTACAAAATGGTAAGTTTAACCCCACAAATTCTAAAATTCCTCAATTGGCCCTCTAACATTCTTATCATGCCCAATTGACCCTTGGTTTTATAAAATTACATCTTGGTCCATTGAATTTTCGAAAATCCCTAATGTTCCCTCAATTTCAACTTCCTCACACAACTGAATTTGATATCATCAAATTGACCAATTAAACACTTCTAATTGTAGAAATTGAAGTTAAAATTGAGTTTTTACATCTACATACAATTCAATAGCACTTTCAATCATAAGTTTTGACGCCGGAACAAGCTCAAATGGAGCTTCGCCGGAAAATAGACTATAGAGAGAGAAAGCTTCAATTACTCACCGTCGATGGCACGACAGTTTGAGATTTCAATGTTGACCGATAGCTCTCATTTTGAGGTTTATCCTAGAATCAAGAATTGCATCAATTAATGTAGAATTGAGTTAGAATTTCATCATCAAAATTTTGTCAATTCTATCTCTAGCACCAGTCGAAAATTATAGAGGGGAGCCGAATTAGCTTACCTTTTAGTCCTAATTCAGCTGTGGGAGGGCTGTGGAGGTGTTGGGAGGGCTTGGTTTGGCCTAGGGAGGGCTCGAAATGGCTGATTTCAGCTCGGCCAAAATAGGTCAGCTTCGGTCTACTAGAGCTACTTCATTGTTAGATTATGTCAGCGATTCTTCGGTGATTCTTGGATTGATTGGAGTTTGCTATCAGATAGTTGGCTTCCCCCAGAGTCTAAAGAGCTCAATCTATCCTTCTGAGGTTAAGAAAAATAACCAAAGTCGAAGCTCTGGTTCGAGCTTCACCGGGAAATAGAGCAGTAGATAGAGAGAAGTGTTTAGGTGTGGGGAGGATGAATGGGGATTAGGTGTAAAATTGTGAATTAAATGGGGGAGATTTATTAATGTTTCCATAAATTTATGGGTATTTATTAGTATTAATTCCAAAAATTTAATTTAGGTATTAAATTGTGGGTATTAATTCTGATAATTTAATTTATATATTAATTTATGGCTATTTATGATAGGGCATACGATTAATACTATGTCACGCCCCGACCCGGTTTGGTCGGATCCCCGTGATCAACCCGCCACTCTCCCGGTTTATTAAACGGTTTTTCCCTTATTGTAAACCGTAAAGAGTAAGGCGTCCTTTAACCTGCACCTTTTTCCTGGAATAGCATAATCAAAACTGCATGAAATTTAAAACTTTACATACCTGTCTTACAGGCATCTTAGTTGACGGTCTTTAAGGGGAGGCTTTCCGGGATTTCCTGAAAGGGATATAAGGGAGGGGGTGAGTACGACTACTCAGTGAATGGGTTTTTTTAAAATCTTTTGACTTTTAAGAAAAACATTAATATGGAGTGTGCCAGACTCCTTTGTTTTCAAAAATCCCATCATTTAAAAATTTGGATTTTTCCATTATATCTTAGTTACCACGGTGTGTCATCACCCAACACACATCCTTCATCATAAAGGTTACACACATTCGCAAGTCAGTTCACTACTGAACCCGCTAGTGGCTTCGGAGCGACTTTTCCTGCCACCCGGATAGAAGTACGACCACTTCTACCCTGGGAATGAGTGGATGTACGTGACATCCTACCCACAATCCTGAAATCACTTCTTCATGTCCGTATGAGGACAGAGACCTCATCTTGTCCCCACCCCGGTCTCATGCACTTGGTGCTACTCCAGATTTCGCACAACCACCTGGAACGACGAACTGCCCTTATAGCCACCATGTCGTACAGTGCCCTTAGGACGCATCACTACCCCTCATGGGCGTCTTGATGATCCCGTACTCACAGTGCATGCACAAACAATGTTTTCTTATATTGCCATGTAATCTGTGGTGCCACTAGTCCAACAGCCCCGACTCTCAACTCAACCCGCAGCTGTTTGTCTTGACTAGTCCGTCGACCTGTCATGTCACACTGCCGCTAGTTGACTGAGCATGTCGGTCCTATCTTGGTACCATGGCCAAACAATTCGCTTATTAAGTTTTATGACACATATATCATGTTCATTTACGAGTTCCTGCTCATGCCAACTGGCCTTGGGCCCACTGTAGGAGATTTTCAAAATCGGGCATTTAGCCCCCAAGTTCCAAAACCGAGGCCCCTAGCCTATTAGAGCTATTCGAGCTCCCGTCGAGAAGGTCTCCCAAATAGTTTACGCATTGGCACACAGTCAGGGGAGAACACTTCCGACAAAATAGGTTTTCACTGTCCATTATACCAACCGGTATAAGGACATCTCCGTTCATAACCGATGAACGAGTTTTCAACTTCCTTCGAGGAAGTCTCATCATACCAACCGGGTATGATCTACTTACAACCGGTAAGTAGTTTTTTTTCGCATAATTTTCACATCACTTTCTCTAAGTGGTGATGATTAAAATACCACTAAACAGTGGGTTTTTATACCGAGGTACTTATCATCCCCTACCGGGTATGATATAAAATTTTCACTCACAACCGGTAAGTGGTTTTTATCTTTAAGTTGTGCTCATCATCCCAACTGGGTATGATGTTAGTAAACCCACTCACAACCAATAAGTGGTTTTTAACTTTAAACTGTGTTCATCATCCCAACTGGGTATGATGTGAATAACCCACTCACCCGTTAATGCCGTGAATTCCACTAGACTGGTTCTTTGTATTCACGCGAGCTTGTCCTTACTGGCGTTCCCAGTATTTCACATTCCTACACGATATGAACATCTTGGTTCATTATCCTTCGACCTAATCGCCTTCATTCATTCCAAATGAATGAGAAAGTCGAACTTTCATTTATTTGCAATTAGGTCCCTAAAGTTATTTCTCTTTAACTTTAAGCCCCAAATACCGGTTTTTCCTCAAATTGAGTCCCGAAACTTCTAAAATTTATCATAGGATCTCAATTTATTCCATTTCACAAAAAGGGGTTTAATTTCCCAAATCTCCAATTTGGTCCTCCAATTTTTCCAAAATTACCATTTTGCCCTTCCTTTACAAAAATGGTAAATTTTGCCCCCAAAAATTTCAAAATTTCCTCAATTGGTCCTCTAACATTATTTTCATGCCCAATTAACCCTCAATTTCATAAAATTTCATTTTGGTCCTTTAAATTTCGAAAATCCCCAATTTTCCCCCAATTCCAACTTCTTAACACATCTGAATTTTATTTCATCAAATTTACCCATCAAACATTTCTAATTGTTGAAATTGAGTTTCTACATGTTCATACGATTCTTCAGAAGTGTGAATCGCAAGTTTTAATGCCGGGACAAGCTCAAACGGAGCTTCGCCGGAAAATGAACTATAGATAGAGGAAGCTTCGCTTACTCACCGGTGAAGGCACGACGGTTCGAGCTTTCAATCTGGATAGATAGCTCTCATCCTGAGGTTCATCCTAGAATCAAGAATTGCATCAATTGATGAGGAATTGGATTAGAATTTCGTCATTGAAATTCAGTCGACTCTCTCTCTAGCAGCAATCGAAAATTATAAAGGGGAGCCGAATTGGCTTACCTTTCGGTCCTAATTTGGCTGTGGAAAGGCTGAGGAAGTGTTGGGAGGGCTTGGATTGGCCTGAGCAGGGCTTGAAATGGCTGATTTCAGCTTGGCCGAAATAGGGCAGCTTCGGTCCGTCGGAGCTACTTCACTATTCTATCACGTCGGCGCTTCTCCAACGATTCTCGTATTGACTGGAGTTTGCTATCAGATAGTTGTCTTCTCCCCGGTTCTAAAGAGCCCGACCTTTGTTGAAGTTGAAGCTCTGGTTCGAGTTTTACCGGGAAATGGAGCAGTAGTGACAGAGAGAGAAGTGTTTAGGTGTGAGGAGAATGGAATGGGGATGACCTCTTTATATAGTCGTAAAACCCGTGTATTAAATGGGTGAGATTTATTACTAGTATTAATATTGCCATAAATTATTAGTATTAATTCCAATAATTTAATTTCGGTATTTAATTATTTATATTAATTCCAATAATTTAATTTAGGTATTAAATTATTGGTATTAATTTCAATAATTAAATATATATTAAATTGAGGTCACCCATCCTCACACTACTCTCAAGTAAGCACGCTTAACTTTGAAGTTCTTATAGAATCTAGTTCACCTGAACCGATTTGGTTTTTGTTTTCTATTTTGTTTTAAGTTTCTTTTACAATGTTTAATGAACCTTTTGGATCACCCGAAAGTTGTAAATTTCGATATTGCTTATTCCCAAATGTAAACCGGTTTCGTTTTCTTATTCGGTTTGACCGGTTCTTTTCCCGGTTTTCCTTAACTCAAATGTGCGGGGTTTACATACTAATTAACCCAAATTCGAATAAAAAATTTTGACTGAAATTTTGGGTTACAAAAAAAATATACTTCCTAGGAGATCACCCATCCTAGCACTACTCTCACGCAAGCAAGCTTAATTTCGGTGTTCTGATGGGATCCAGTTAATCTGAACCGATCTAGTTTTTCTCTTCTAATTTAACTTAAGGTTATTTTCAAAGGTTTTATGAACCCTCAAATGGTTGGGTTTCTGAACCATTCCGGTATTTCTCACTTGGTTTGACCGGTTCTTTCCCTGGTTTTCCTTAACTCAAAAGAGGGGGTTTACAACTCTCCCCTACTTTTAGGAGTTTTATCCTCAATACTTAATTCGCATATTTAAATATGGGTTAATTTCCTTTAGTGTCCACTTCCTCCACTACTTAGGACAAGATTTCTCCTATTGAGTGTTCTTTCCTAGGATTTCAGGATTTGGAGTTCTAAAATACCCAACCATTCCCATGTCTAATTATTCTCTTGGTCGTTGAAACCCTTAGCTCAATGTTCTTTCAAGCGTTACATAGTTGTTTTAACAATTTTCTTTTCTATCACCTTTTCGTCCAATTTTGACCCTTCCTCCGATCATTGTTTATTATAACTTCGGTCCAAATTTTTATATTCGACCTTGTCATGCTTACTAGTTGATTCTTCCTTGTTTTGAGTCATATTCTCATCGGGATTGTTGGGCTTACATGCCCCTTATAGCATGGCATTTTCTAGGACTTGTCTCTGTCCATTAAATTTCTAGAACATCTCCTTGAAGGTCTCTCTTAGCTTTCCGACCTTTCAGGGATCGTATAACTTCATCCCACTTTTCTTTTGATAGCATTCCTCAACTATCATTTTACCATTATCATCTCATCCATCATGCCTTTGAAGTTATGTCTCACATAACTATATCGATTTCTCTTACCTTCTCATCCTTTCCCAACTTTTTTATTGGGTTTTTTCAATTCTAATCATTGGGTTTCCTGATGACTAACATACGAGGATTTTTCCCTTCTTATGTCCTTTCTCTTCTTTAGTGACATCCTTTATTCAATGACTTTCCTTTTTCCTTAATCCACTCTTATTTGCTCGTGACCATTTCATGATTTATTATTTCGAGTTGATTTCTTTTTGATCTATGTATTGATTGTTTTGTTTGGGGAGTTCCCTTCTTACGATTTCATACTCTACTATATTCCTCAAAGTAGAGGTTTTAACGATAAGAGTTACATGTTCAACCTTCTTACGATCCTTTGGAGATTCCTTCCTTCATTTCCTTACACCTTCTACTATGTTGAGGCAATTGTCCACTTTAAATCCTTATTCGTCTTAAAATTTCCTTTCATTCCTTATCTAAGTTATTTTTTATTGTTGGTCTTATTTCATATACTCTACACTATGCTCATCGTCCATTGTTTAGGCTCCATTAAGTGAGGTTGGACCACGACCCGTCCTGATATCAGTGGTCATTTTCCCTAATTTATTTCTTAATTGAGGGCTTACTTTTCCAAGATTCCTCATATATTTTTTCTTTTATTCTCTTATTATTGTAGTACACCCACTCCTATTCGTTACGGTATTCTTTGATGCTACCATGCTATTTATCCATTCCTTTGGTTTAATTTACTTCTTAGGCCCTCGTGAGTATTTTTCCTTTGTACTTGATCTTTCCATCTCAACCAGCATTTCATTGGTGAGCTTATCATTCCTTCCATTTCGGTTGGTTCCATTTCCTCTTAGTTGGGATACGTATATCTTTTCGAGGCTTCCTTCCTTCAGCCCCTTTTCCTTCCTACCACTTCGGTAAGATCTTCAAGAGCTTCCTCATGTCTATGGTTGAAACTATGAGTTGGAGTCGCGTTTCTTGGGATGATATCCTTTTGGATTTCCTATAGCTGTGAGGGCGTCTTTCTTGGAAAGTATTTTTCTAAATCCTAGTGGTGTGGGAGAATTCTTCATTTCATGTCATATTTCCTTTGAACCTTATAATAGGTTGTTCCTTTCTTAGTGACCCCAAGAGTTCTCCTAGACACCTTACTATGTCGGTTTTCTTTTCATGCCTCCTTTGCCTAATAATCTCCTTGATTCATTCCTTTATCCTTGATCTCCGTGATGTCTAGTGAATCGCAGTTTTGTTTGGTTACTTTTCTTGGGCCATCTTCCTAACAAGATTACATTCTTTGAGAGAAAAGGTTTCTAGGAATTGGGAGTACTATATTAATAGAATAGTACAATATGTTGGGGTTTTTGCCCTATTACAGAAAGTGGTCATAAAATAAATAGGGAGCTACGGGATTCTTGATGAGCATCCTCCTAGGTAAGGTTATACGCCCTTTGCTGGCATTTATAGCTTCATGTTGGGCTTCTTATGTACTTAGAGTTGTGCCCTCAATATGTCCTAGCACCATTTTCCTGGATACATCTTCATTTGATCTTTTGAGATTTCTACCATGCCTCAGGCATTGGGAACTTCTAGGGTTGTCTTCCTACGAGGACAAAGTGTTAAGTAGAGTCATTCCTAGTTTTCTTAGTTCCTCTCCTAGGAGCCATCTGAAAATTTTTAGATCAATCCTATTAGTTATTATATTTTCTAGTCTTAATTATGTATTTGAGGAAACATGCTCTGATACCACTAAAGTTGTCAGCCCTGACCCAGTTTGGTTGGATCCCCGTGATCAACCCGCCACTCTCCCAGTTTATTAAAGGGTTTCCCCTTATTATAAACTGTAAAGAGTAAGGCGTCATTTAAACCTGCACCTTTCATAGAATAACATAAATTAAAACTGAATAACATTTTAAATTTATCATACTTGTCTCACAAGCATATTAGTTAGTGGTCCTTGAGGGTAGGTTTTCTGGAATTTCTTAAAAGGGATATAAGGGAGGGGGTGAGTACGACTACTCAGTGAATGGGTTTTGAAAACTTAACTTTTAGGAAAAAGATTTGTATTGGAATGTGCCAGACTCCTTATATTCTTCAAAACATTCTTTCATTTCAAATCTTTATTTTTATCTCCATTTCTTATTAATCATAGTGTGGCATCACCCAAAACACATCTTTCATCATGAAGGTCAAAAACACACAATCGCAGGCCAGCCCGTCCAATGAACCCACTTGTGGCATTGGAGCGACTTTACCGGCCACCTAGATAGAAGCATGTCCACTTCTACCCTGAGAATGAGTGGATGTACGTGACATCTGACCCTCAATCTCAAAATCAATTCTCCATTTCCATATGAGGACAGATACCTCATCTCGACCCCACCCCAATCTCGTGCGCTTGAAGCTACGTTGAGCTTTGCAAGGTCACCTAGTCTGACGATCTGCCCTTATACTCACCAGGTCGTCTAGGGCCTTAGGATACATCAGTACCCCTCTTGGGCATCTTGAAGGTCCCGTAATCAAAGTGCATGTATAATTAGTATTTCAACATCTTACCATATAATCTGTGGTTCCACTAGTCCAACGGCCCCGACCCTCAACTCAACCTACAGCTGTTTGTCTTGACTGGTCCGTCGACCTATCATGTCACACTGCCTCTAGTTGACTGAGTATGTCAATCTTGTCTTGGTACCATCGCCAAATAATTCATTTATTTAAAGTATTATAGCATATAAATCATGTTTTTTTACGAGCTCCTACTCGTGCCAACTGGCCTTGGGCCCACTGTATGAGATTTTCAAAATCGAGCATATTAGACCTCAAGTTCCAAAACCAAGGCCTCCGGCCTATAAGAGCTATTCAAGCTCCCATCAAGAAGGACTCCCAAATCGTTTAAGTAGTAGCACATAGTTAGGGGAGTGCACTTTCGACAAAAATAAATTTTAAGTATCTGCCATACCAACCGGGTATGAGGATATCTCCGCTCGTAACAGATGAATGGGTTTTCCACTACCATGGAGTAAGCTTCATCATACCGATTCACTCCAAATGACGTTCGAGTTTGTCCTTACTGACGTTCTTGGTACTTCGTATTTCTACATGATATGAACATCTTTGTTCATTATCCCTCGACCTAATAGCCTCCATTCACTCCAAATGAATGAGAAAACCCAACTTTCTATTTATTTGCAATTAGGCCCCTAAAGTTATTTTTCTTTAAGTCCCTAATGTCGGTTTTTCTTCAAATTGAGTCTCAAAACTTTTAACATTTATCTTAGAACCTCAATTTATTCAAATTCACAAAAAGGGGTTTAATTTCCCAAATTTACAATTTGGTCACCCAACTTTTCCAAAATTACCATTTTTTTCTTCCTTACAAAATGGTAATTTTCACCCCAAAAATTCTAAAACTCCTCAATTGGCCCTCTCATTCTTATCATGCCCAATTGACCCATAATTTTATAAAATTACATCTTGTTCCTTCGAATTTTTTAAAATCCCAATTTTCCCCCAATTTCAACTTTCAAACACAACCGAATTTGATTTCATCAAATTGGCCAATTAAACAATCCTAATTTTGAAATTGAAGTTAAAATTGAGTTCCTACATCCTCATAGGATTCAATAGCACTTTGAATCGTATGTTTTGACGCTAGAACTTGCTCAAACCGAGCTTCATCGAAAAACAAACTATAGAGAGAGAAAGCTTCAATTACTCACCGTCGAGCACACAGCGCTCCGAGTTTTTGATCTGGGCAAATAGCTCTCATCCTGAGGTTTATCCTAGAATTAAGAATTGCATCAATTGACACCAAATTTAGTTTAAATTTCATCATCGAAATTCTACAGGTTCTCTCTCTAGCACTGGTCAAAAATTGCAGAGGGGAGCCCAATTGGCTTACCTTTCAGTTCTAATTCAATCGTGAGAGGGCTGAGAAGGTGTTGGGATGGCTTGGTTTGGCCTACGGTGGGCTCGAAATGGGCGATTTCAGCTCGGCCAAAATAGGGCAGCTTCGGTCTGCTGGAGCTACTTCATTGTTTGATTATGTGAGCGCTTCTTCGACGATTCTCGGATTGACTGGAGTTTGCTATGAAATAGCTTACTTCCCTCAAAGTCTAAAGAGCTTGACCTCTCCTTCTAAGGTTAAGAAAAATGCCCAAGTCGAAGCTCTGGTTCGAACTTTACCGGGAAATGGAGCATTAGATAGAGAGGTGTTCAGGTGTGAGGAGGATGAATGAGGATGAGCTATTTATATAGGTGTAAAATTGTCTATTAAATGGGGGAGATTTATTACTAGTATTAATATTTCCATAAATTGATGGGTATTTATTAGTATTAATTCCAATAATTTAATTTAGATATTAAATTATCAGTATTAATTCCAATAATTAAATGTATATATTAATTTATGGCTATTTATGATAAGGCATACGATTAATACTAATTAACCCAAATTCGCATAAAAAAATTTTACCGAAATTTTAAGGCACGATTAACTTCGGTGTTCTGATGGGATCCAGTTCATATGGACCGGACTAGTTTTTCTTTTCTAATTTGTCTTAAGGTTCTTTTCCAAGGTTTTATTAACCCTCAAATGGTCGGGTTTGTGACCAGGTACGATATTTCTCACTCGATTTAACCGGTTCTTTTCTTAGTTTTCCTTCACTCAAAAGAGTGGGGTTTACAACCTTCATTTGTTGTTGCCTCCTTTGCTCCTACCATGGGTTCCTCATCCTTTACATGGGTTGTCGACTCAGCCTTACTCTGACTGCGATTGATTGTGTTTTTACTTAGGGTCCTCATCCTTCGATGTATCATCGTTGTATTGGGGTTCTTTTATGGTACCCTACATTAGCCTTTCCAGCATCCGAGGGGCTTACCTTGTTGGTTTTCTTATCCTAGGGTTTGAACCTCCCTTGTCCCTCTTTAGCGTCTCTGTCCCTTGTCCGATCCTTACTATTCCTTAGAATTTCTTGTTCTAGCATCCTACTTTGGGTTAGTTAACACTAACTTCGGGAGGTTGGGAGGCTAATTGATTATCCCATCTTGTAAGGTTCCTTAACACCCTTATATGGATGTACTTCCTTTTTCCCTGACCTTCGGCGCCCCTTTAGTTCACGAGGGTAGCAAGTGAAGAGCTTTCCTTTCATCCCTTCCTGGATACTCTTAAGTTTTCAAGAGGGTTTCTAGGCTGGGGTTATTTTCATCACTCATATTTGGCATTACTCGAGAGGTAAATAATCAAAACCTTTTATTTATTAACCAGTGAAGCCCCGTGTCATGGCCTGAACTGGTTAGGTTAGATCCCCATGATCAACCCGCCACTCTCCTGATTTATTAAAGGTTTTCCCTTCTTTTAAACTGTGAGGAGTAATGTGTCCTTTAAACTTGTACTTTTCTTGGAATAACATAAATCAAAATTGCATGAAATTTAAACTTATCATGGATGTCTTATAAGGTGTAATTAACTTGTGGTCTTTGGGTAGGATTTTTCCAAGGTTACTTGAAAAGGGGTATAAGGGAGAGGGTGGGTTCAACGACTCAGTGAATGAGTGTTGAAAATATGACTTTCAGAAAATACTTTAATTGGAGTGTGTCACAATACTTATTTTCTTTTAAAACAATTCATCCTCAAATATCGATTTTCACAGCCATTTCTCATCATTAATCACAACCAGTGTGTTTATCAACCAACACATGCCCTTCATCATGAAGGTAAAACACATTCGCATGGCAGCACGTCCACTGTAGCCAGTTGTGGCATCGGAGCAACTTTACTGGCCACCTAGATAGAAGCCCACCCACTTCTACCATGAGAATGAGTGGATGTACGAGACATCCGACCCTCAATCCCATAAAGAAAAACTCCTCGTCCATACGAGGATAGAGACCTCATCTTGACCCCACCCCAGTCCCATGCACATGAAGCTACACCGAGCTTCCCTGACTACTGGCACAACAATATGCCCTTAAACATGTCATCCAGTAGCCCTAGGACGCATCACTACCACTCTTGGGCATCTTGAAGGTCTCGTACCTTTGTGCATGCACAAAACAATAGTTTTTTTCATAAGCAATTTAATATTTGGTGCCACTACCCCAATGACCATAACCCTCAACTCAACCTGCAATTGTTTGTCTCGACTAGTCCGTCGACCTATCATGTCACACTGCCGCCAGTCCATCGAGTATGCCGGTCCTATCTTAGTACCATGGCCAAATATATCATTCATTAAAAGTTTTCATGGCTTAAACTCATGTTTGTTTAAGAGCTCCTACTCGTGCCAACTGGCCTTGGGCCCACTATACGAGATTTTCAAAAAAATCGGGCATATTAGCCCCCAAGTTCCAAAATCGAGGCCTCTTGCCTATCTGAGCATTTCCAGCTCCCGTCAATAAAGTCTCCCAAAAAGTTTAAGTAGTGGCACACAGTCAGGGGAGAGCACATCCAACAAAATAATCTTTTAGCCATCCATCACAACAACCGGCTGTGAGGACATCTACGCTCATAATCGATGAACGGGTTTTCTACTTCCTTCCATGATGTTCATCATACCAACCAGGTATGATCTACTTACACTCGATAAGTAGTTTTTCCGCGTAATTTCCACATCACTCTTATTTAGGTGTGATGTTTAAAATTCCACTTAGCAGTGAGTTTTCATTTTTGTAGTGCTTATCATTCCAACTGGGTATGATATAAAATCCCACTCACTCGTGAATGTCATGAATTCTTCTTAATTGGCTTTCATCACCTTGTGAGCTTTGTCTTAGCTGGCTTTCCCAATACTTAGTGTTCCTACACAGTATGCACATCCTTGTTCATTATCCCTTGGCTTGATAGTCTTCATTCATTATGAATGAATAAAATACCCAACTTTTTAATTAATTGCAATTAGGTTCCTAAAGTTCTTATTATTTACCTTTAGGTCCCTAATGCTGATTTTCCGCCAAATTGAGTACCGAAACTTCTAAACTTCACCTTGGTACCTCAATTTATTCAAAAATCACAAAAAGAGATTCAAGTTTTCCAATTTCCCAAATTGGTCCTCAATTTTTCAAAAATTAGCATTTTTCCCCTACTTTACAAAAATGGTAAATTTTACCCCAAAACTAGCCAATTGGTCCACCAACATCTTTTCCAATTTTCCCTTAATTTTAGGATTTATTCCCTCAAATTTCTGAAATCCCCAATTTCAACCTTCTAACTCGATTGAATTTAATTTCATCAAATTGACCAATCAAATGAGTTTAATAGATGTAATTGAAGTTAGATTTGAGTTCCTACACCTCCATATGATTCAATTGCACTTTGAATCACATGATTTGACGTCGGAACGAGCACAAATGGAGCTTCACCGAAAAACTGAACGTAGAGAGAGAAAGCTTTGAAAGCTTACCATCGGAGGCATGGTGGTCTGAGCTTTCAATCTGGGCAGATAACTCTTGTCCTGAGGTTCCTCCTAGGATCAAGAATCATCTCAATTCATTTCAAATTGAGGGAGAATTTGCTCAGTAAAGATTTGTCAGTTCTCTCTCTAGCACTGATCAGAATTCATAGAGTGGGGCCAAATTAACTTACCTTTCCACTCTAATTCATCTGTAGGAGGGTTGTGAAAGTATTGAGAGGGCTTGGTTTGGCTTGAAAGTTGCTCAAATTGGTCATTTTCAGCTCGGTCGAAATAAGGCAGCTTCGGTCCGCTGGAGCTACTTCACTATTCTATCAGGCCGGCATTTCTCCAATGACCCTCAGAGTAAATGGAGACTTTAGGCATGTAGCTGACTTCTCCCCAAATCCAAAGAACTTGACCACACCTTTTTTGGCTTAGAAAAATGCCTAAGTCGAAGCTCTAGTTCAAGCTTCACCAAAAAACGGAGCAGTAGGGAGAGAGTGGACTTTCAAGTGCGAGGAGGATGAATGTGGTGGGGCTCTTTATATAGGAAGCTTAGGGACTTCTTGGCCGTCCAATTGGTGCCTTAATGGCAGTCATTCATTGCCTGCAATTCCATGGCCGAAGACTTTTCATCTTCATAGGCTCTGCTCAATTTTTCGATGAGTGAACAGTGATGTCATCTGAAGGAAGAAGATGACACTGTTCCGAATCGGACCGGACCGACTTCAACACTTAAACTGGCTAGTTTAGGACTGATTCAACTGAGTTTTTCAAAATTAAAAATTTGTAAATTCATATAAATTCATTCTCTATTAAATGGTGGCCTCAATTCTCCAATTTCAATTTTCTAAGCCACCTAGAAAAATGAATTTAGAAACTAGTTCAATAGTGGTTCAAACCGGTTCAGGTCCGGTTCACATGAACTAGTTTGGTTTTCATCTCCAATTCACCCTAAAGTCCTTTATCATGACTTTTGTGACTCATTGGAAGTGAAAACCAGATCGGTTCAGGTGAACTAGATTGAACCAATTTATAAATTCATTTTTCTATGTAGCATAGAAAATTCAAATTGGAGAATTGAGGCCACCATTGGATAAAGAATGAATTTAGATGAATTCACAAATTTTTAATTTTGAAATACTCGATCGAGTCGGGCCTGAATCGTCCGGTTTAAGCATTGAACCCGGTTCGGATTGTTAAAGTCCAGTTTAGAGAAGTGTCCCTTGTTCTTTCAGATGACAACATTGTTCACTTGCTGAAAAATCGTGTAGCGTCGGGGAAGAAGAAAAGTCTCTGGTTAGGGAGTTTCAGGCAATGAATGACAACCATTAAGGCACCAATCGGACGGCCAAGAAGTCCCCAAGCTTCATATATTAAGAGCCCCTTCCCATTAATCCGCCTCACACCTGAAAACTCCACTCTCTCCCTACTGCTCCATTTTCCAATGAAGCTCGAACCAGAGCTCTAACTTGGGCACTATTTTGAGCTAAAGAAGGTGAGGTTGGGTTATTTAGATTTAGGGAGAAGTTAGCTATCCGACAGTAGTCTTCATTTTCTTTGAGAATCGTCGGAGAAGCTCCGGTGTGATCGAACAGTGAAGCGGCTCTAGCGGAACGAAGCTGCCTTGTTTAGACTAAGCTAAAAATGGCCAATTTGAGCCCTTCTCAGGCCAAACCAAGCTCTCCCAACACTTCCACAGCCCTCATATGACTGAAAGAGTGGAAAGGTAAGCCAATTTGGCTCCTCTTTGTAATTTTTGATCTATGTTAGAGAGAGACCTAGTGAAACTTCACTAACCAAATTCTCCCTCAATTCGGCATGAATTGGTGCGATTCTTGATCCTAGGAGAAACCTCACGAAGAGAGCTATCTGCCCAAATCGAAAGCTCGGACCGCCGTACTCCGATGGTAAGCTTTCGAAACTTTCTCTCTCTAAGTCTAGTTTTCTGACGAACCTCTGTTTAAGCTCAATTTACATCCAAATGATGTGATTGAAAGTTCCATTGAATCATGTGGAAGTGTAGGAACTCAAGTTTACCTTCAATCTAAACAATTAAACCCAATTGATTGGTCAATTTGATGAAATCAAATTCGGTCATTTTGAAATGGGGAAATTGGGGATTTCTAAAATTCAAGGGACTAAAGTGAAATTTCCCAAAATTAAGGGCCAATTGGCTATGAAAAAGATGGTGAAGCTAGAACTAGAGCTCTGATATAGGCCTTCCCGCTTATCTATTATGAGCGGAGATGTCCTCACATTGGTATGATTGACAAATGAAAAGTTTTTTTGTTAGAAGTGCTCTCCCCTAAATGTGTGCCACTCCTTAAACATTTTGGCAGACCTTCTTGACGGGAGCTCTTATAGCTCAGATAGGCCAGAGGCCTCGATTTTGGAACTTGCGGGCTAAAATGGCCGATTTTGAAAATCTTGTACAGCGGGCCCATGGCTAGTTGGCACGAGTAGGAGCTTGTAAACAAACATGATATTAAGCCATGAAAATTTTAAATGAATTATGTGATTTGGCCATGGTACCAAGACAGGACTGACATACTTGATGGACTGGCTGCAGAGCGACAAGACACATCGACGGACCAGTCTAGACAAACAGCTACAAGTCAAGTTGGGGGTCAGAGCTATTGGACCAGTGGCACCAAAAGATTAAATGGCTTATGTAGAAAATTATTGTTTTGTGCATGCACTGAGGTTCAGGACCATCAAGACACCCAAGAGGGGTAGTGATGTGTCATAAGGGCTATTGGACGATATGGTGGAGATAAGGGAAATTTGTTGTACCAGGAGTCACAGAAGCTTGACGTAGCTTCATGTGCATGAGACCGAGGTGGAGCCATGATGAGGTCTCTGTCCTCATACGGATATAGAGTTTCTTTTCGGGTTTAAGGGTCGGATGTCACATACATCCACTTATTCCTAGGGTAGAAGTGGACAAGCTTCTATCTAGGTGGCCGGTAAAGTCATCCGATGCCATAAGTGGGTGAAGTGGATGGGCTGCCCGACGAATGTATGATCCCTTCATGATGAAGGGCATGTGTTGATTGTTAAACATACTGATTATGGTTAATGATGAGTAATGGTGTTGAAAACTAAGAAATTGAGGAAGAGATAATTTTAAAGGAAATAAGGAGTATGGCACACTCCAATTCAAAACTAGTTTATAGCAACTCTTTTTCAATTAACCACTCACTAGGTTGTAGGAACTCACCCACCCTTTTTATCCCTTTTCAGGAATAGAGAAATGACTTGGGATAACACCAGGATTTACCCTCTGTTAGGTATGGTTAATTTTCCCTTAATCTTGTGTTATTATTAATATATGTTATTCTAGCGAAAAAGGTTGAGATTTCACATGGCTCCTCTTGAATTAAAGAAGGGTGAAACCCCTCTTAAACCAAGGAAGTGGCAGGTTGCTCATAGGGATCCGACCAAACTGGGCCAGGGCATGACAGGTTTGCTTTGACCTTCTCATGGCTTTTTATCGTTACTCCAGTCTCATCCATTAATCCCTTTAAGGCTTTCCTTCATCTTCATTTCCCCAAATATAGTCTTTTTCCCTCTCCCTTCTTAATTGGAGTATTGATCTTCACACGATTTCGTTCATTAATTGCCTTGAGCCCATCCTACTCCTTGTCAAGTGATCCTAAGGCCGTCATTTTTTTAGTCATATTGTTCTTAATATTCATCTCACTTCCCTTTTTAGGACGTAGTCCTCACTACTTCCTGGTCCATCTTAGGGCGTCGTTTATTCTCTCGAATTATCTTGTTGTTATGAGTTATTTCCTTCAATTAGGTTTGTCTAAAATCCTCATTTGGTTTCTCTACTCTTTTGAAAGTATATCACACCTGGCCATCCAAGTATATTCTTAGCCATCTATGTCTTTTAATAATGTCCTTATATCAGCTCTAGTTTTATGATGGTTCATTTGTTGGTTACCTTAGCTTGGAACTTTCTCAATCCACGGTCCCACTTCGAATCCTTATCCTTCTTCTAGGGACTTCCTTTCTGGGATTTCCATATTTAATCTCCCTAATGCTCTTTGAAAGTTTTTCCTTTATTCTTTTCTTATACTTTCTAACCTTTTTATGGTTATTCGCTTTGGATTTTTCCCTATCTCCTATTCCTTTTTGTTCCATATCCTTGCTTCAAAAGTCTCTTGATTATTATGCTGTTCCTAAGAATTTGTGTCCTAATTCTTTCCAAGTACTTGTATTATTATTGTAGTTTTTTTTTCCTATCATACTTCATTCCTTTCTCCTTTCTCCTTGTCTTATCTCAAATGGACTTAACATCTTCAGTGGTCCTTTTCTTACTTTCTTACTTTTATTCATAGATTCTTTCCTTAACTCTATAGACTTCCACTAGTCCCGTACCCTTTGATGCTTACTTCCCTTGCACCAGACTTCTTCCGTCCCTTAATTAGGATTTGTCTTCCTTGGTGGACTCTAGTAGACTCTTCTAGAATTTCTTCCCAAGTCTTTTTGTATTGTTTTTCCCTTCTCTGGATGGGAAAACCTTCTTGGCTACTTTAAAGGTTGGGTTAACTTGTAAACCCCATAATTTGATCATAAGAAAAATGGGAAAATAACCAGCCATTTCCAAAGAAGAAAACCAAGTCAGTTTATAAACCGTGATCGATAGAGAAAGGAACTAGGAAATTTTTAAATCACAAATGACCTAAAGAGTCACAAAAGTCATGAGAAAGGACTAGGATAAATTTGAAGTGAAAACCAAATCGGTTCAAGTGAACTGGACTTGAACCAGATTGAACTGGTTTGAACTTATTTGAACCACTATTGAACCGGTTTCTAAATTTATTTTTCTAGGTGGCTTAGAAAATTCAAATTGGAGAATTGAAGTCACCATTGGATAGAGAATGAATTTAGATAAATTTACAAATTTTTAATTTTGATAAACTCGATCGAATCGAGCCTGAACTAACCGGTTTAAGCACTAAAGTCGGTTTGGTCAGGTTCGAACTAGTGTCGTCTTCTTCCTTCAAATCATAGCACTGTTCACTCACTGAAAAATCGAGCGGTGACGGTGAAGATGAAAAGTCACTGGCCAGGAAGTTTGAGGCAATAAATGACCGTCATAAAGGCACCAATCGGACGGCCAAGAAGTCCCCGGGCTTCCTACTTAAAGAGACCCTCCTCATTCCTCCTCCTCAGACCTGAAAACTACTCTCTCTCTCTATTACTCCATTTTTTGGTGAAGCTCAAAAAAGAACTCTGACATTGGGTTTTTTTATAGCCAAAGAAGGTGAGATCGGAATCCTTAAATACGAGGAGAAGTCAGCTACCCAACAATAGTCTCCATTTGCTCCAAGGATAACTAGAGAAGCTCCGGCGTGATTGAGCAGTGAAGCAGCTCTGGCGAACCGAAGCTGCCTTATTTTGGCTAAGCTAAAAATAGTGAAATTGAGCCCTTCTTAGGCCAAACCAAGCTCTCCCAGCAATTCTACAGTCCTCATATGACTGAATTAGAGCAAAAGGTAAGCCAATTTGGCTCCCCTCTATAATCTTTTATCAGTGTTAGAGAGAGAACCGGTGAAACTTCATTGATCCTTGGAAGAACCTTAGAACCTTATCTCATTCAATTCGAGGTTCCTCATAGGATTAGTGAAGTTTCACCATTTCTCTCTAATGTTAATCGAAATTTAAAGAGGGCAGCCAAATTGGCTTACCTTTTAGCTCTAATTCGTTCGTGTGAGGGCTGTGGGAGTGTTGGGAGAGCTTGGTTTGGCTTGAGGAGGGCTCAATTTGGTCGTTTTCAACTCAGCCGAAACAGGGAAGCTTTTGTCCACCGGAGCTTGATTCACTATTTGATTACGTCGGCACTTCTCTAATGACCCTCGGATCGAATGGTGACTACCGTCGGGTAGCTGACTTCTCCCCAAGTATAACGAACCCGACCTCACCTTCTTTGGCTTAGAAAAACCACTATGTCGGAGCTTTGGCTTGAGCAGCTGAGAAGGAGTAGAGTTTTCAGGTGTGAAGAAAATGAATAGAGATGAGCTCTTTATATAGGGAGCTTGGGAACTCTCCGACCATTCATTTGGCACCATAATGTTTCCTTTCAACTGGTACTGTTCATTTTTCGGACAAGTAAACAGAGTTGTCATCTAAAGGAAGAAGATGACACTATTGTAAACCGAACCGAACCGGTCTGAACCGGGTTCAATGCTTAAATTGGTCAATTCATGCCGGATTTGACCGAGTTTTTCAAAATTAAAATTTTCTAAATTTATCTAAATTCATTCTCTATCAAATGGTGGTTTCAATTCTCCAATGTAAATATTTTAAGCCACCTAGAAAAATGAATTTAGCAACTAGTTCAATGATGGTTCAAACTGGTTCATATCCGGTTCACCTGAACCGGTCTGGTTTTCTCTCCCAAATTGTTCTAAAGTTCCTTTCCATGGTTGTTATGACTCTTTGGGTCACTTGGGATGTGTAAATTTCCCATTTTGCCCATTCTCCATTGGTTGGGGTTCATGAACCGGTTTAGTTTTCTCACTCAAGCTGACCGGTTCTTTCCCCGGTTTCCTTATCTTCTAGGGACAGGGTTTATAGCCCTTATCTCCACCATGTCATCAAGTAGCCCTTAGGACGCATCACTACCCCTCTTCGGCATCTTACTGGTCCTAAACCTCAATTGCATGCACAAACAATAGCTTTTCCACAAAGCCATTTATCTTTGGTGCTACTAGTCCAATGGCCCCGACCCTCAACTCGACCTATAACTATTTGTCAACCTGGCCCTGACGAATTGTTGCTAGTTCATCGGGTATGTCGGTCCTGTCTTGGTACCATGGTGAAATCAAATAATCAATTCATTAATATTTTTCATGGCTTTTTAATCTCAGGTTTGTTTACGAGCTCCTGATCATGCCTACTGGCCTTAGGCCCACTGTACGTGATTTTTCAAAACTGAGCAATTAGCCCTACAAGTTCTAAAACCAATGCCTCTGGCCTATATGAGCTTTTCTAGCACTCATCAAGAAGGTCTCCCCAAAAGTTCAAGCATTGGCAAACAGTCAGGGGTGAACACTTCTGAAAAAAAAATATCTTTCACTTCATCACACCAACGAGGTGTGATGATATCTCCACTTACAACTGACAAACGGGTTTCTTCTTCCTTCAAGGAAGTCCATCATACCAATCACGTATGATTTCCTCTACTTATAAACGGTAAGTTGTTTTTAGCTTAGTTCGCACATCACTCCAACCGGGTGTTATGTTAAAATCCCACATATAAGTGGTTTTTCTCTTCTATAGTGCTCACCATCCCAACCATTTATGATGTGAATAAACACACTCACTCGATAATCGTGACGTGTTCGTCCTCGGTCGGTTTTCCAAGTCTACACGAGATTTCTATTGCTTGCATCCCGATCACACTTGTCCCTACATGATTCGGGCAGCCTTATCAATTACAACTTGGCATAAAAGTCTAGGCACACTATTTATCAATAAATTACATTTAGGTCCCTAAAGTTTATTTTTCTTCCCTTTAGGTCTCTAATCCAAACCTTTGACCAAGTTGACTCCTAAAGTTTCCCAAATTCCCTTTAAGTCCTCGTTTAACTAAAAATTGTATAAGGGGTTCAAGTTTTCCAAATTTCCAATTTGGTCCCCAACTTTTCAAAAATTACCATTTTGCCCCCACTTTCTAAAAATGGCCATTCGACCCCAAATGTTCCAAAAATTGACCAATTGGTCCTCCAACATCTTTTCCATAGCCAATTGGCCCTCAGTTTTATGAAATTGAAAAACGATACCTCAATATTACAAAATCCCCAATTTTCCACAAAATTTTCCTTCAATTTCTCCTCTTCAACCTGACCGAATATGATTTCTTCAAATTGGCCATTCAATTGAAGTTAATTGCTTCAATTGAAGGAATGGATCAATTCCTACACTTCCATATGATTCAATTGAGCTTTAAAGTGTGTCATTTGGGTCCGAATTGAGCTCAAATGGAGCTTCATCGAAAAATAGAGGGTAGAGAGAGAAAGCTTTGAAAGCTTACTGTTGGAGGTGCGACGGTCCGAGCTCTCTATCGAAGAAGGTGGATGTCTTTTTGAGGTACCTTCTAGGATCAAGAATTCCTACAATTAACCTCGAATCGAGGGAGAATTTCGTCGCTGAAATTCGACAGTTTCTCTCTCTAACTCTTACCTGCAACGACTGAGAAGGACCGAATTAGGTTACCTTTCAGCTCAGTTGAGGTCGCATGAGGATTTTGGGATGTTGGGAGAGCTTGGTTTGGCCGAAGGATGGCTGATTTTGGCTTAATTCAGCTTGGCCGCAACAGGGTAGCTTCGGTTCGTTGAAGCTTCTTCACTGTTTGATTTTGCTGGCACTTCTCTGGCATTCCTCGGATCGAACGGAGGTTGCTATCAGACAGTTGACTTCCCCTAGAGTCTAAAGAACCTGATCTTGCCTTCTTAGGTTGAGAAAACTACCCAAGTCAGAACTCTAGTTAGAGCTTCAACGGAAAAAGGAGTAGTTGAGAGAGAATGAAGATTTCAGGTGTGAGGAGGATGAATAGAGTGGAGATCCTTATATATGGAGCTCGGGGACTCTCTGCCCGACCATTTAGCATCTTATCCAAGCTCATTCATGACTCGAAACTACATGAACGGAGACAATTCATCTTTGTCGGTGTCATTCGTTCATTCGTTGAATGAATAGTGGCATCATCTAAAGGAAGAAGATGACACTGTTCTGAACAGAACCGAACCGATTCGAACGGGTTCAATGCTTAAACCAGATGGTTCAAGCCCAGTTCGATCGATTTTCTCAAAATTAAAATTTTCTAAATTCATTCTCTATCCAATGGTGGCTTCAATTCTCATATTTGAATATTTTAAGCCTCCTAGAGAAATGAATTTAGCAATAGGTTCAATGATGGCTCAAACCAATTCAATTCGGTTTAGATCCAGTTCACTTGAATCGGTCAGGTTTTCTCTTCCAATTTATCCCAAAGTCTCTTTCCATGGTTTTTATGACTTTTTGGGTCACTCGGTATTTATAAATTTCCAAATTTGCCATTTCTCTAACGGTTGCGATTCGTGAACTGGTTCGGTTTTCTCCCTTGGGTTGACCAGTTATTTCCCTAGTTTTTTCTTATCTTTAAGGGACGGGGTTTACAACTCTCCCCTCCTATTAGGAGTTTTGTCCACAAAACTTTATCAGCATCCTTTGCATAGGAAATAACTTCCCTTGATGCCAACTTGGAGTTTGCTTAACATGCTAACACTTTGGTTGTTCTTTCACTTAGCTCCTTTATAACACGCACTTACGGAATTTCTTTTCCTTTCCATTGTTTACTCATTCCATTAAGTTTATCATAGCTAAGCAATGTCTTACCTGTGAGTTCAAGGGTATATCCTTAGGTTCACATCTTCATTTGCTTAGAATAAGATTCTTCCTCTTGAGGTACTTACTCAAGACTTTAGGATTAGGAGTTCCAAGATGCCCAATCGTTCCTGTGTCTAGTTATTCTCTTTTTCACTGAAACCCTTAGCTTAGTGTCCTTTCGAGCGCTACGTACTTGCTTTTACGAGTTTCGATATTATCATATTATCATCCTATTTTGACCCTTCACTCATTCGTTGTTCATTACAACCTCGGTCCAAATTTAATGTTTGACCTTGAGTCATGCCTCATTCACATGCTTAACTAACTGACTATTCCTTACTTAAGTCATATTTTTCTCTAGGGTTCTTGGGCTTACATGTCCCTTACAACACGACATGCTCTAGAACTTGTCTTTGACCATTTAATGTTTTAGAACACCTTCATAATGGTTGTTTTCAACCTTCCAACCTTCCAGGGATAGTATAACTTTATCTCTCTTTTTGCCTGGTAGTATTTTTCAACTACCTTTACTGTTATACAATCATCCACCTTACCTTTGACGTCATATCTTACATAACCGTGTCGGTTTTCCATACCTACTCGTCTTTTCCTAATGGCTTTATTGGATCTTTTTGGTTCCAATCATTGGGTTTCCCGATGACTTACCGACATGCTAGAATTCTTCCCTTCTTATGTCCTTTATATTAACGTCTTTCACTCAAGGGCTTTCCTTCCCGCCATCCTTTGTTGCTTGCTTGTGACCAATCGTCAACTCCTTATTCTGAATTGACTCATCTTCAGTTTATGCGTAGATTCCCTATTTAGGGATGTTTTCCTTTTATGGTTTCCATTCTCAATTATGTCCTTCATAGTAGAAACTTCCACTTTAGGAGCTACATGCACAACCTTCTTACCATTCCTTGAAGGTTTCTATCTTCATTTCTCCACACACCTTTCTATATTGGGTCATTTGCCCGCTTTTAATCCTTTATTGTCTAAAAAAATTTATGTTTCATCCTTATTCCTTACTTGAGAAATTTCTGATTATCATGTTTTATTTCGTATACTCCACACTATACCCAGCCGTCCACTCTCTACGCTCCATCGATTGAGCTTGGACCACAACCAGTTTTGATGTCATTGGTCATTTACTTTAATCATTTCTTAACTGGAGGGCCTACTTCTCCAAGGTTTCTTAGGTGTGCTTTCCTATGTTTCCTTTTTATTGGCAGTCCACCCCTTTCTTCCTCGTACGACATCTTTTGATGCTATCTTCCTACTTACCCGTTACTTGGGTTTAACTTATTCCTTGGGCCCTCATGAGTTCTTTTCTTTTGCAATTGATCTTTCCATCTCAACTAGCATATCATTTATGAGCTTATCTTCTTTTCCACAATTGTTGGTTCCATTACCTCTTAATTGGAACATGTTTGTCTTTCCAGAGTTTCCTTCCTTGGTAGGATTTATACTCTTTTCTCCCAGAATTCTCTTCTCGTTTTCCATTGAGGACATCTAACCTTAAATGCCATCCTTTGATGCCATCCTCTCCTACTTACTTTTACTCTTGAAACCTTACATGCACATCTTTTGTACCCCATCCTCATTCTCGCTTGTATCCCAGTACACGTCTATTTCTTTTAGGGAGAGCTCACATCCTCTTTGTTTCAAGATCTCTTAATCATCCTACGAGAGGCTTACTTAACCTTCTCATGGCTTTTGGTCGTTAATCCTGTCTTGGCCATTGTTCTCTTTAAGGTTTTCCTTCATCTTTATTTCCCAAATGTTTTGGTATTTCCACCACTCCCTTCTTTACTGGAGTTTTGACATTCATGAGGGTCAGTTCGTTAACTACCTCGTTCCTACTATTCTCTTGGTTTAATTATCTTGAGGCAATTGTCTCTCAATTCTCCTTGCCCTTAATGTCCATCTCATTGCCTTATTTAGGGTGTAGTCCTTACTACTTCTCGATCCTTATTAGGGTGTCGTTTATTCTCCTTTACTATCTTGTTGTTACTCGTTATTTCCTTTCGCTAGGTTCATCAAAAATCCCTATTTGGCTTCTCTACACCTCTAGAGCAGATCACCCTTGGCCATCCTGGTACATTCTTAACCACATATGCCCTTTATTGATGTTACATATTTCGAGTTAAGCCTCTTATGATTCATTTGTTGGTTACTTAGCTTGGGAATTTCCCTTTCCATGGTCCCACTTCCTATCTTTATCCTTCTACCTATGGACTTCCGTCCTAATAGTTTCACGTTCAACCTCCCTAACGCTCCTTGAAGGTTTTTCCTTCTTTCTTTTCTTACACCCTTCTGACATCGGTATGGTTATTCGTCATTGATCCTTCCCTGTCCTCCAATTCCTTTTCATTCTTTATCCTTCCTTCGAGGAGCTCCTAATTGTCGGTGAGTTCCTAATAATTTATGTCATGTCTATCACTAACTCTTTCAAGGGTACTTGTGTATTCCTCTGAAATTCTTTCCTATCACACACTTTTCCTCTTCCCTCTCTCCGTGACTTATCCTAAAGTGGCTTAGCACTTTTCGTGCTCCCACATATTCCTTATACCTTACTTTCCTCTTGGTTATCTTCCATTCAACTAGTTTCCCTTGGGCAGCCCAATATTTTTATTGGTTTCCTAACTTTTATATGGGGGCTCTTCCTTAACTCCTTATTGTAATGCCCTGACCCAGTTTGGTCGGATCCTCATGATCAACCCGCAACTCTCCCGATTTATTAAAGGGTTTCCCCTTATTATAAACCGAAAAGAGTGAGGTGTCCTTTAAACCTGCACCTTTTCCTGGAATAACATAAATTAAGACTGCATAATATTTTAAATTTATCATACCTATCTCACAAGCGTATTAGTTAGTGGTCCTTGAGGGTAAGCTTTCTAGGATTTCCTTAAAGGGATATAAGGGAGGGGTCAGTACGACTACTCAATGAATGGGTTTTCAAAAGTTAACTTATAGGAAAAAGATTTGTATTGGAGTGTGCCAGACTCCTTATGAGGATATCCGTCATACCAATCTACAAAAATAATTTTTCAAATATCCGTCATACCAACCGGGTATGAGTATATCTTCACTCATAACCGATGAACGAGTTTTCCACTTCCTCCAAGGAACCTTCATCAAACCAACCTGGTATGATCTACTCACGACTTGTAAGTAGTTTTTCCGCGTCATTTATACATCACTCCTCTATGTTGTGATGTTTAAAATACCACTGAGTAGTGGGTTTTCATTTTGAGGTATTTATCATCCCCAACCAGGTATGATATAAAATCCCACTCACAACAGGTAAGTGGTTTCTAACTTTAAACTATGCTCACCATCCTAACCGGGTATGACGTTAATAAGCCCACTCACCCATTAATACAGTGAATTCCACTCGACCGATTCTTTGTACTCACGCGAGTTTGTCCTTACTAGTATTCCCGATACTTTGTATTACTACACGATATGAACATCCTTCTTCATTATCCCTCGACCTAATAGCCTTCATTCATTCAAAATGAATGAAAAAACCAAACTTTATATTTAATTGCAATTAGGTCCCTAAAGTTATTTTTCTTTAACTTTAAGTCCTTAATGTCGGTTTTTCAACAAATTGAGTCCCGAAACTTTTAAATTTATCTTAGGACCTCAATTTATTCAAATTCAGAAAAGGGTTTAATTTCCTAAATTTCCAATTTGGTCCCCCCAACTTTTCCAAAATTACCATTTTGCCCTTTTTACAAAATGGTAAGTTTAACCCCACAAATTCTAAAATTCCTCAATTGGCCCTCTAACATTCTTATCATGCCCAATTGACCCTTGGTTTTATAAAATTACATCTTGGTCCATCGAATTTTCGAAAATCCCTAATTTTCCCTCAATTTCAACTTCCTAACACAACCGAATTTGATATCATCAAATTGACCAATTAAACACTTCTAATTGTAGAAATTGAAGTTAAAATTGAGTTTTTACATCTACATACAATTCAATAGCACTTTGAATCATAAGTTTTGACGCCAGAACAAGCTCAAATGGAGCTTCGCCAGAAAATAGACTATAGAGAGAGAAAGCTTCAATTACTCACCGTCGATGGCACGACAGTTTGAGATTTCAATGTTGACCGATAGCTCTCATTTTGAGGTTTATCCTAGAATCAAGAATTGCATCAATTAATGTAGAATTGAGTTAGAATTTCATCATCAAAATTTTGTCAGTTCTATCTCTAGCACCAGTCGGAAATTATAGAGAGGAGCCGAATTGGCTTACCTTTTAGTCCTAATTCAGCTGTGGGAGGGCTGTGGAGGTGTTGGGAGGGTTTGGTTTGGCCTAGGGAGGGCTTGAAATGGCTGATTTCAGCTCGGCCAAAATAGGTCAGCTTCGGTCTACCAGAGCTACTTCATTATTAGATTATGTCAGCGATTCTTCGGTGATTCTTGGATTGATTGGAGTTTGCTATCAGATAGTTGGCTTCCCCCAGAGTCTAAAGTGCTCAATCTATCCTTCTGAGGTTAAGAAAAATAACCAAAGTCAAAGCTCTGGTTCGAGCTTCACCGGGAAATAGAGTAGTAGATAGAGAGAAGTGTTTAGGTGTGGGGAGGATGAATGGGGATTAGGTGTAAAATTGTGAATTAAATGGGGGAGATTTATTAATGTTTCCATAAATTTATGGGTATTTATTAGTATTAATTCCAAAAATTTAATTTAGGTATTAAATTGTGGGTATTAATTCTGATAATTTAATGTATATATTAATTTATGGCTATTTATGATAGGGCATACGATTAATACTATGTCACGCCCCGACCCGGTTTGCTCGAATCCCTGTGATCAACCCGCCACTCTCCCGGTTTATTAAAGGGTTTTCCTCTTATTGTAAACCATAAAGAGTAAGGCGTCCTTTAACCTGCACCTTTTTCCTGGAATAGCATAATCAAAACTGCATGAAATTTAAAACTTTACATACCTGTCTTACAGGCATCTTAGTTGACGGTCTTTAAAGGGAGGCTTTCCGGGATTTCCTGAAAGGGATATAAGGGAGGGGGTGAGTACGACTACTCAGTGAATGGGTTATTTTAAAAGCTTTTGACTTTTAAGAAAAACATTTATATGGAGTGTGCCAGACTCCTTTGTTTTCAAAAATCCCATTATTTAAAATTTTGGATTTTTCCATTATTTCTTAGTTATCACGGTGTGTCATCACCCAACACACATCCTTCATCATAAAGGTTACACACATTCGCAAGTCAATATCACTACTGAACCCGCTAGTGGCTTCGGAGCGACTTTTCCTGCCACCCGGATAGAAGTACGACCACTTCTACCCTGGGAATGAGTGGATGTACGTGACATCCTACCCACAATCCCGAAATCACTTCTTCATGTCCGTATGAGGACAGAGACCTCATCCTGTCCCCACCCGGGTCTCATGCGCTTGGTGCTACTCCAGATTTCACACAGACACTTGGAACGACGAACTGCCCTTATAGCCACCATGTCGTCCAGTGCCCTTAGGATGCATCACTACCCCTCATGGTCGTCTTGATGATCCCGTACTCACAGTGCATGCACAAACAATGTTTTCTTATATTGCCATGTAATCTGTGCTGCCACTAGTCCAACAGCCCCGACTCTCAACTCAACCCGCAGCTGTTTGTCTTGACTAGTCCGTCGACCTGTCATGTCGCACTACCGCTAGTTGACTGAGCATGTCGGTCCTATCTTGGTACCATGGCCAAACAATTCGCTTATTAAGTTTTATGGAACATATATCATGTTCATTTACGAGCTCCTGCTCGTGCCAACTGGCCATGGGCCCACTGTACGAGATTTTCAAAATCGGGCATTTAGCCCCCAAGTTCCAAAACCGAGGCCCCTAGCCTATCAGAGCTATTCGAGCTCCCGTCGAGAAGGTCTCCCAAATAGTTTAAACATTGGCACACGGTCAGGGGAGAACACTTCCGACAAAATAGGTTTTCACTGTCCATTATACCAACCGGTATAAGGACATCTCCGTTCATAACCGATGAACGGGTTTTCAACTTCCTTCGAGGAAGTCTCATCATACCAACCGGGTATGATCTACTTACAACAGGTAAGTAGTTTTTTTTCGCATAATTTTCACATCACTTTCTCTAAGTGGTGATGATTAAAATACCACTAAACAGTGGGTTTTTATACCGAGGTACTTATCATCCCCTACCGGGTATGATATAAAATTTTCACTCACAACCGGTAAGTGGTTTTTATCTTTAAGTTGTGCTCATCATCCCAACCGGGTATGATGTTAGTAAACCCACTCACAACCAATAAGTGGTTTTTAACTTTAAACTGTGTTCATCATCCCAACTGGGTATGATGTGAATAACCCACTCACCCGTTAATGCCGTGAATTCCACTAGACTGGTTCTTTGTATTCACGCGAGCTTGTCCTTGCTGGCGTTCCCGGTATTTCGCATTCCTACATGATATGAACATCTTGGTTCATCATCCTTCGACCTAATTGCCTTCATTCATTCCAAATGAATGAGAAAGTCAAACTTTCATTTATTTGCAATTAGGTCCCTAAAGTGATTTCTCTTTAACTTTAAGCCCCAAATACCGGTTTTTCCTCAAATTGAGTCCCGAAACTTCTAAAATTTATCATAGGATATCAATTTATTCCATTTCATAAAAAGGGGTTTAATTTCCCAAATCTCCAATTTGGTCCTCCAATTTTTCCAAAATTACCATTTTGCCCTTCCTTTACAAAAATAGTAAATTTTTCCTCCAAAAATTTCAAAATTTCCTCAATTGGTCCTCTAACATTATTTTCATGCCCAATTGACCCTCAATTTCATAAAATTTCATTTTGGTCCTTTGAATTTCAAAAATCCCCAATTTTCCCCCAATTCCAACTTCTTAACACATCCGAATTTTATTTCATCAAATTGACCCATCAAACATTTCTAATTGTTGAAATTGAGTTTTTTCATGTTCATACGATTCTTCAGAAATGTGAATCACAAGTTTTAATGCCGGGACAAGCTCAAACGGAGCTTCACCGGAAAATGAACTATAGAGAGAGAAAGCTTCGCTTACTCACCGGTGAAGGCACGACGGTTCAAGCTTTTGATCTGGACAGATAGCTCTCATCCTGAGGTTCATCCTAGAATCAAGAATCGCATCAATTGATGCGGAATTGGATTAGAATTTCGTCATTGAAATTCAGTCGACTCTCTCTGTAGCACCAATCGAAAATTATAAAGGGGAGCCAAATTGGCTTACCTTTCGGTCCTAATTCGGCCGTGGAAAGGCTGAGGAAGTGTTGGGAGGGCTTGGATTGGCCTGAGCAGGGCTTGAAATGGCTGATTTCAGCTTGGCCGAAATAGGGCAGCTTCGGTCCGTCGGAGCTGCTTCACTATTCTATCACGTCGGCGCTTCTCCAACGATTCTCGTATTGACTGTAGTTTGCTATCAGATAGCTATCTTCTCCCCGGTTCTAAAGAGCCCGACCTTTGTTGAAGTCGAAGCTCTGGTTCGAGCTTTACCGGGAAATGGAGCAGTAGTGAGAGAGAGAGAAGTGTTCAAGTGTGAGGAGAATGTAATGGGGATGACCTCTTTATATAGTCGTAAAACCCGTGTATTAAATGGGTGAGATTTATTACTAGTATTAATATTGCCATCAATTATTGGTATTAATTCCAATAATTTAATTTCGGTATTTAATTATTTATATTAATTCTAACAATTTAATTTAGGTATTAAATTATTGGTATTAATTTCAATAATTAAATATATATTAAATTGAGGTCACCCATCCTCACACTACTCTCAAGTAAGCACGCTTAACTTTGAAGTTCTTATAGAATTTAGTTCACCTGAACCAATTTGGTTTTGGTTTTCTATGTTGTTTTAAGTTTCTTTTACAATGTTTAATGAACCTTTTGGATCACCCGAAAGTTGTAAATTTCGATATTGCTTATTCCCAAATGTAAACCGGTTTGGTTTTCTTATTCGGATTGATCGGTTCTTTTCCCGGTTTTCCTTAACTCAAATGTGCGGGGTTTACATACTAATTAACCCAAATTCGAATAAAAAATTTTGACTGAAATTTTGGGTTACAATAAAAATATACTTCCTAGGAGATCACCCATCCTAGCACTACTCTCACGCAAGCAGGCTTAATTTCGTTGTTCTGATGGGATCCAGTTAATCTGAACCGATCTAGTTTTTCTCTTCTAATTTATCTTAAGGTTATTTTCAAAGGTTTTATGAACCCTCAAATGCTTGGGTTTCTGAACCATTCCGGTATTTCTCACTTGGTTTGACCGGTTCTTTCCCCGGTTTTCCTTAACTCAAAAGAGGGGGTTTACAACTCTCCCCTACTTTTAGGAGTTTTATCCTCAATACTTAATCCGCATATTTAAATCTGGGTTAATTTCCTTTAGTGTCCACTTCCTCCACTACTTAGGACAAGATTTCTCCTATTGAGTGTTCTTGCCTAGGATTTCAGGATTTGGAGTTCTAAAATACCCAACCATTCCCATGTCTAATTATTCTCTTGGTCGTTGAAACCCTTAGCTCAATGTTCTTTCAAGCGTTACATAGTTGTTTTAACAATTTTCTTTGCTATCACCTTTTCATCCAATTTTGACCCTTCCTCCGTTCATTGTTTATTATAACTTCGGTCCAAATTTTTATATTCGACCTTGTCATGCTTACTAGTTGATTCTTCCTTGTTTTGAGTCATATTCTCCTCGGGATTGTTGGGCTTACTTGCCCCTTATAGCATGGCATTTTCTAGGACCTGTCTCTGTCCATTAAATTTCTAGAACATCTCCTTGAAGGTCTCTCCTAGCTTTCCGACCTTTCAGGGATCATATAACTTCATCCCACTTTTCTTTTGATAGCATTCCTCAACTATCATTTTACCATTATCATCTCATCCATCATGCCTTTGAAGTTATGTCTCACATAACTATATCGATTTCTCTTACCTTCTCATCCTTTCCCAACTTTTTTATTGGGTTTTTTCAATTCTAATCATTGGGTTTCCTGATGACTAACATACGAGGATTTTTCCCTTCTTATGTCCTTTCTCTTCTTTAGTGACATCCTTTATTCAATGACTTTCCTTTTTCCTTAATCCACTCTTATTTGCTCGTGACCATTTCATGATTTATTATTTCGAGTTGATTTCTTTTTTATCTATGTATTGATTGTTTTGTTTGGGGAGTTCCCTTCTTACGATTTCATACTCTACTATATTCCTCAAAGTAGAGGTTTTAACCATAAGAGTTACATGTTCAACCTTCTTACCATCCTTTGGAGATTCCTTCCTTCATTTCCTTACACCTTCTACTATGTTGAGGCAATTGTCCACTTTAAATCCTTATTCGTCTTAAAATTTCCTTTCATTCCTTATCTAAATTATTTTTTATTGTTGGTCTTATTTCATATACTCTACACTATGCTCATCGTCCATTGTTTAGGCTCCATTAAGTGAGGTTGGACCACGACCCGTCCTGATGTCAGTGGTCATTTTCCCTAATTTATTTCTTAATTGAGGGCTTACTTTTCCAAGATTCCTCATATATTTTTTCTTTTATTCTCTTATTATTGTAGTACACCCACTCCTATTCGTTACGGTATTCTTTGATGCTACCATGCTATTTATCCATTCCTTTGGTTTAATTTACTTCTTAGGCCCTCGTGAGTATTTTTCCTTTGTACTTGATCTTTCCATCTCAACCAGCATTTCATTGGTGAGCTTATCATTCCTTCCATTTCGGTTGGTTCCATTTCCTCTTAATTGGGATACGTATATCTTTTCGAGGCTTCCTTCCTTGGTAGGATTCTTTCCCTTTCTCCTAAAATTCTTTTTTTTCATTTGCTCTAGGGAATTTCTACCCTTAAATGATACCCTTTGATGTCATCTTCTCTTGTTTACCTTTACTCTTGAAATCTTGCGTGCACATCTTTTGCACTATATCCTCGTCCTTACATGTACTTCAATACATCTCTATTTCATTTAGGGAGAGCTTATATCTTCCTTATTTCAAGATCTCTTGATCATGCGAGGGGCTTATCTACTTCTCTCTTGGCTTATATTTGGTCATTAATTTGGCCATTAGTCTTTTTAAGGATTTTCCTTCATCCTTCTTTTCCCCAATATTTGGCCTTTCCATTTCTTCCTTCTTTTCTGGAGTTTAATCTATGACCCTCACGAGGGTTAGTGTGTTACCTGCCTCACCTCTACTATTCACCTTTTCTAATTATCATGAGGTAGTTGTCTCTCAAATCTTCTTGTCCTTAATGACTCTTTCAGTGCCCTTTTTAGGGTGTATTCCTTACTACTTCCCGGTCCTCCTTAGGTGTAATTCATTCTCTTTGACTATCTTATATTATAGTTTGCTTATTCTACTATGTTAGTCAGAGACTCCAATTTTGACTTCTTTGTTTTTTCCAAAAGAATTTGTACTTGCAATCTCAAGACATCCCATTTGTCGTCAAATGCTCAGTTTGTCTTCTCTTGTGAATGTACTCCTTTGTTTGCTCCTAAATTGTTGGAATTTTCTTCTTTAAGCGAGAATTCTCTTCAGCTACCTTTAGCCCCTTTTCCTTCCTACCACTTCGGTAAGATCTTCAAGAGCTTCCTCATGTCTATGGTTGAAACTATGAGTTGGAGTCACGTTTCTTGGGATGATATCCTTTTGGATTTCCTATAGCTGTGAGGGCGTCTTTCTTGGAAAGTATTTTTCTAAATCCTAGTGGTGTGGGACAATTCTTCATTTCATGTCATATTTCCTTTGAACCTTATAATAGGTTGTTCCTTTCTTAGTGACCCCAAGAGTTCTCCTAGACACCTTACTATGTCGGTTTTCTTATCATGCCTCCTTTGCCTAATAATCTCCTTGATTCATTCCTTTATCCTTGATCTCCGTGATGTCTAGTGAATCGCAGTTTTGTTTGGTTACTTTTCTTGGGCCATCTTCCTAACAAGATTACATTCTTTGAGAGACAAGGTTTCTAGGAATTGGGAGTACTATATTAATAGAATAGTACAATATGTTGGGGTTTTTGCCCTATTACAGAAAGTGGTCATAAAATAAATAGGGAGCTACGGGATTCTTGATGAGCATCCTCCTAGGTAAGGTTATACGCCCTTTGCTGGCATTTATAGCTTCACGTTGGGCTTCTTATGTACTTAGAGTTGTGCCCTCAATATGTCCTAGCACCATTTTCCTGGATACATCCTCATTTGATCTTTTGAGATTTCTACCATGCCTCAGGCATTGGGAACTTCTAGGGTTGTCTTCCTACAAGGACAAAGTGTTGAGTAGAGTCATTCCTAGTTTTCTTAGTTCCTCTCCTAGGAGCCATCTGAAAATTTTTAGATCAATCCTATTAGTTACTATATTTTCTAGTCTTAATTATGTATTTGAGGAAACACGCTCTGATACCACTAAAGTTGTCAGCCCCGACCCAGTTTTGTTAGATCCCCGTGATCAACCCGCCACTCTCCCAGTTTATTAAAGGGTTTCCCCTTATTATAAACTGTAAAGAGTAAGGCGTCATTTAAACCTGCACCTTTCCTAGAATAACATAAATTAAAACTGAATAACATTTTAAATTTATCATACCTATCTCACAAGCATATTAGTTAGCGGTCCTTGAGGGTAGGTTTTCTGGAATTTCTTAAAAGGGATATAAGGGAGGGGGTGAGTACGACTACTCAGTAAATGGGTTTTGAAAACTTAACTTTTAGGAAAAAGATTTGTATTGGAATGTGCCAAACTCCTTATATTCTTCAAAAAATTCTTTCATTTCAAATCTTTATTTTTATCACCATTTCTTATTAATCATAGTTTGGCATCACCCAAAACACATCCTTCATCATGAAGGTCAAAAACACACAATCGCAGGCCAGCCCGTCCAATGAACCCACTTGTGGCATTGGAGCGACATTATCGGCCACCTAGATAGAAGCATGTCCACTTCTACCCTGAGAATGAGTGGATGTACGTGACATCTGACCCTCAATCTCAAAATCAATTCTCCATGTCCATATGAGGACAGATACCTCATCTCGACCCCACCCCAATCTCGTGCGCTTGAAGCTACGTCGAGCTTTGCAAGGTCACCTAGTCTGACGATCTGCCCTTATACTCATCAGGTCGTCCAGGGCCTTAGGATACATCAGTACCCCTCTTGGGCATCTTGAAGGTCCCGTAATCAAAGTGCATGTACAATTAGTATTTCAACATCTTACCATATAATTTGTGGTTCCACTAGTCCAATGGCCCCGACCCTCAACTCAACCTACAGCTGTTTGTCTTGACTGGTCTGTCGACCTATCATGTCACACTGCCTCTAGTTGACTGAGTATGTCAATCTTGTCTTGGTACCATGGCCAAACAATTCATTTATTTAAAGTATTATAGCATATAAATCATGTTTTTTTATGAGCTCCTACTCGTGCCAACTGGCCTTGGGCCCACTGTATGAGATTTTCAAAATCGAGCATATTAGACCTCGAGTTCCAAAACCGAGGCCTCCGGCCTATAAGAGCTATTCAAGCTCCCATCAAGAAGGACTCCCAAATCGTTTAAGCAGTAGCACATAGTTAGGGGAGCGCACTTTCGACAAAAATAAATTTTCAAGTATCTGCCATACCAACCGGGTATAAGGATATCTCCGCTCATAACAGATTAACGGGTTTTCCACTACCATGGAGTAAGCTTCATCATACCGATTCTTTGTACTCATGCAAGTTTGTCCTTACTGACGTTCTTGGTACTTTGTATTTCTACATGATATGAACATCTTTGTTCATTATCCCTCGACCTAATAGCCTCAATTCACTCCAAATGAATGAGAAAACCCAACTTTCTATTTATTTGCAATTAGAACCCTAAAGTTATTTTTCTTTAAGTCCCTAATGTCGGTTTTTCTTCAAATTGAGTCCCAAAACTTTTAACATTTTTCTTAGAACCTCAATTTATTCAAATTCACAAAAAGGGGTTTAATTTCCCAAATTTACAATTTGGTCACCCAACTTTTCCAAAATTACCATTTTTTTCTTCCTTACAAAATGGTAATTTTCACCCCAAAAATTATAAAATTCCTCAATTGGCCCTCTCATTCTTATCATGCCCAATTGACCCACAATTTTATAAAATTACATCTTGTTCCTTCGAATTTTTTAAAATCCCAATTTTCCCCCAATTTCAACTTTCAAACACAACTGAATTTGATTTCATCAAATTGGCCAATTAAACAATCCTAATTTTGAAATTGAAGTTAAAATTGAGTTCCTACATCCTCATAGGATTCAATAGCACTTTGAATCGTATGTTTTGACGCTAGAACTTGCTCAAAGCGAGCTTCGTCGAAAAACAAACTATAGAGAGAGAAAGCTTTAATTACTCACCGTCGGGCACACGACGCTCCGAGTTTTTGATCTGGGCAAATAGCTCTCATCCTGAGGTTTATCCTAGAATCAAGAATTGCATCAATTGACACCAAATTTAGTTTGAATTTCATCATCGAAATTCTACCGGTTCTCTCTCTAGCACTGGTCAAAAATTGCAGAGGGGAGCCCAATTGGCTTACCTTTCAGTTCTAATTCAATCGTGGGAGGGCTAAGAAGGTGTTGGGATGGCTTGGTTTGGCCTGCGGTGGGCTCGAAATGGGCGATTTTAGCTCGGCCAAAATAGGGCAGCTTCGGTCTGCTGAAGCTGCTTCATTGTTTGATTATGTGAGCGCTTCTTCGACGATTCTCGGATTGACTGGAGTTTGCTATGAAATAGCTTACTTCCCTCGAAGTCTAAAGAGCTTGACCTCTCCTTCTAAGGTTAAGAAAAATGCCCAAGTCGAAGCTCTGGTTCGAACTTTACCAGGAAATGGAGCATTAGATAGAGAGAAAAGTGTTCAGGTGTGAGGAGGATGAATGAGGATGAGCTATTTATATAGGTGTAAAATTGTCTATTAAATGGGGGAGATTTATTACTAGTATTAATATTTCCATAAATTGATGGGTATTTATTAGTATTAATTCCAATAATTTAATTTAGATATTAAATTATCGGTATTAATTCTAATAATTAAATGTATATATTAATTTATAGCTATTTACGATAGGGCATATGATTAATACTAATTAACCCAAATTCGCATAAAAAAATTTTACCGAAATTTTAAGGCACGATTAACTTCGGTGTTCTGATGGGATCCAGTTCATATGGACCGGACTAGTTTTTCTTTTCTAATTTGTCTTAAGGTTCTTTTCCAAGGTTTTATGAACCCTCAAATGGTCGGGTTTGTGACCAGGTACGATATTTCTCACTCGATTTGACCGGTTCTTTTCTTAGTTTTCCTTAACTCAAAAGAGCGAGGTTTACAACCTTCATTTGTTGTTGCCTCCTTTGCTCCTACCATGGGTTCCTCATCCTTTACATGGGTTGTCAACTCAGCCTTACTCTGACTGCGATTGATTGTGTTTTTACTTAGGGTCCTCATCCTTCGATGTATCATCGTTGTATTAGGGTTCTTTTATGGTACCCTACATTAGCCTTTCCAGCATCCGAGGGGCTTACCTTGTTGGTTTTCTTATCCTAGGGTTTGAACCTCCCTTGTCCCTCTTGAGCGTCTCTGTCCCTTGTCCGAGCCTTACTATTCCTTAGAATTTCTTCTTCTAGCATCCTACTTTGGGTTAGTTAACACTAACTTTGGGAGGTTGGGAGGCTAATTAATTATCCCATCTTGTAAGGTTCCTTAACACCCTTATATGGATGTACTTCCTTTTTCCCTAACCTTCGGCGTCCCTTTAGTACACGAGGGTAGCAAGTGAAGAGCTTTCCTTTCATCCCTTCTTGGATACTCTTAAGTTTTCAAGAGGGTTTCTAGGCTGGGGTTATTTTCATCACTCATATTTGGCATTACTCGAGAGGCAAATAATCAAAACCTTTTATTTATTAACCAGTGAAGCCCCGTGTCATGGCCTGAACTGGTTAGGTTAGATCCCCATAATCAACCCGCCACTCTCCTGATTTATTAAAGGTTTTCCCTTCTTTTAAACTATGAGGAGTAATGTGTCCTTTAAACTTGTACTTTTCTTGGAATAACATAAATCAAAATTGCATGAAATTTAAACTTATCATGGATGTCTTATAGGTGTAATTAACTTGTGGTCATTGGGCAGGATTTTTCCAAGGTTACTTGAAAAGGGGTATAAGGGAGAGGGGGGGTTCAACGACTCAGTGAATGAGTGTTGAAAATATGACTTTCAGAAAATACTTTAATTGGAGTGTGTCACAATACTTATTTTCTTTTAAAACAATTCATCCTCAAATATCGATTTTCACAGCCATTTCTCATCATTAATCACAACCAGTGTGTTTATCAACCAACACATGCCCTTCATCATGAAGGTAAAACACATTTGCATGGCAGCACGTCCACTGCAGCCAGTTGTGGCATCGGAGCAACTTTACTGGCCACCTAGATAGAAGCCCACCCACTTCTACCATGAGAATGAGTGGATGTACGAGACATCCGACCCTCAATCCCATAAAGAAAAACTCCTTGTCCGTACGAGGATAGAGACCTCATCTTGACCCCACCCCAATCCCATGCACATGAAGCTACACCGAGCTTCCCTGACTACTAGCACAACAATCTGCCCTTAAACATGTCATCCAGTAGCCCTAGGATGCATCACTACCACTCTTGGGCATCATGAAGGTCTCGTACCTCTGTGCATGCACAAAACAATAGTTTTTTTCATAAGCAATTTAATATTTGGTGCCACTACCCCAATGACCATAACCCTCAACTCAACCTGCAACTGTTTGTCTCGACTAGTCCGTCGACCTATCATGTCACACTGCTGCTAGTCCATCGAGTATGCCGGTCCTGTCTTGGTACCATGGCCAAATATATCATTCATTAAAAGTTTTCATGGCTTAAACTCATGTTTGTTTAAGAGCTCCTACTCGTGCCAACTGGCCTTGGGCCCACTATACGAGATTTTCAAAAAAAATCGGGCATATTAGCCCCCAAGTTCCAAAATCGACGCCTCTTGCCTATCTGAGCATTTCCAGCTCCCGTCAATAAAGTCTCCCAAAAAGTTTAAGTAGTGGCACATAGTCAGGGGAGAGCACATCCAACAAAATAATCTTTTAGCCATCCATCACAACAACCGGGTGTGAGGACATCTACGCTCATAATCGATGAACGGGTTTTCTACTTCCTTCCATGATGTTCATCATACCAACCAGGTATGATCTACTTACACTCGATAAGTAGTTTTTCCGCGTAATTTCCACATCACTCTTATTTAGGTGTGATGTTTAAAATTCCACTTAGCAGTGAGTTTTCATTTTTGTAGTGCTTATCATTCCAACTGGGTATGATATAAAATCCCACTCACTCGTGAATGTCGTGAATTCTTCTTAATCGGCTTTCATCACCTTGTGAGCTTTGTCTTAGCTGGCTTTCCCAATACTTAGTGTTCCTACACAGTATGCACATCCTTGTTCATTATCCCTTGGCTTGATAGTCTTCATTCATTATGAATGAATAAAATACCCAACTTTTCAATTAATTGCAATTAGGTTCCTAAAGTTCTTATTATTTACCTTTAGGTCCCTAATGCTGATTTTCCCCCAAATTGAGTACCGAAACTTCTAAAATTCACCTTGGTACCTCAATTTATTCAAAAATCATAAAAAGAGATTCAAGTTTTCCAATTTCCAAAATTGGTCCTCAATTTTTCAAAAATTAGCATTTTGCCCCTACTTTAGAAAAATGGTAAATTTTACCCCAAAATTAGCCAATTGGTCCACCAACATCTTTTCCAATTTTCCCTTAATTTTAGGATTTATTCCCTCAAATTTCTGAAATCCCCAATTTCAACCTTCTAACTCGATTGAATTTAATTTCATCAAATTGACCAATCAAATGAGTTTAATAGATGTAATTGAAGTTAGATTTGAGTTCCTATACCTCCATATGATTCAATTGCACTTTGAATCACACGATTTGACGTCGGAACGAGCACAAATGGAGCTTCACCGAAAAACTGAATGTAGAGAGAGAAAGCTTTGAAAGCTTACCATTGGAGGCATGGTGGTCTGAGCTTTCAATCTGGGCAGATAACTCTTGTCCTGAGGTTCCTCCTAGGATCAAGAATCATCTCAATTCATTTCAAATTGAGGGAGAATTTGCTCAGTAAAGATTTGTCAGTTCTCTCTCTAGCACTGATCAGAATTCATAGAGTGGGGCCAAATTAACTTACCTTTCCACTCTAATTCATCTGTAGGAGGGTTGTGGAAGTATTGAGAGGGCTTGGTTTAGCTTGAAAGTTGCTCAAATCGGTCATTTTCAGCTCGGTCGAAATAAGGCAGCTTCGGTCCGCCGGAGCTACTTCACTATTCTATCAGGCCGGCATTTCTCCAATGACCCTCAGAGTAAATGGAGACTTTAGGCATGTAGCTGACTTCTCCCCAAATCCAAAGAACCTGACCACACCTTTTTTGGCTCAGAAAAATGCCCAAGTCGAAGCTCTAGTTCGAGCTTCACCAAAAAATGGAGCAGTAGGGAGAGAGTGGAGTTTTCAGGTGTGAGGAGGATGAATGTGGTGGGGCTCTTTATATAGGAAGCTCAAGGACTTCTTGGCTGTCCAATTGGTGCCTTAATGGCAGTCATTCATTGCCTGCAATTCCATGGTCGAAGACTTTTCATCTTCACAGGCTCTGCTCAATTTTTCAATGAGTGAACAGTGATGTTATCTGAAGGAAGAAGATGACACTGCTCCGAATCGGACCGAACCGACTTCAACACTTAAACTGGCTAGTTTAGGACCGATTCAACTGAGTTTTTCAAAATTAAAAATTTGTAAATTCATATAAATTCATTCTCTATCAAATGGTGGCCTTAATTCTCCAATTTCAATTTTCTAAGCCACCTAGAAAAATGAATTTAGAAACTAGTTCAATAGTGGTTCAAACCGGTTCAGGTCCGGTTCACATGAACTAGTTTGGTTTTCATCTCCAATTCACCCTAAAGTCCTTTATCATGACTTTTGTGACTCATTAGGTCACTCAGGATTCATAAATTTCCTGGTTTGTCCTTTCACTATCGGTTTCTATTTATAAACCGGCTTAGTTTTCTCTTTAGAAATGATCAGTTTTTTTCTCGATTTTTCTTATTATCAAAGGACGGGGTTTACAACTCTTCCCTTATTTTAGGGGTTTTGTCGACAAAATAGTTACACGTCAAATAATTGAGGGCAACCTTCCCTCATTACACTTTCAGTTTCCCATGTCTCTTCTTGCACGTGTCAATTTTGCCACAGAACTTTGACCATAGGAATCTTCTTATTAATTAAGTTCTTATCCCTCCAGTCGATGATTCGTACCGATTTGATAGGTCAAGTTCTCTTCCAACTCTGGTGGAAGTTGATCCAATACATGGTTAGGATCAGGCTGGAAATTATGAAGCACGGAGATATGAAATAACTATGTATTCTTTGCAAGTCTAGAGGTAATTCCAATTTATAGGCCACCGATCTTATCCCTTGAATAATGGGATATGGACCGATATACCTCGGTTTCAACTTTCCCCTTTGTTGAAACCTAAGTATTCCTCTCCATGGGGATACCTTGAGAAATACTTGATCTCCCACATCAAACTCCAAATCTTTCCTTCAATGATCCGCATAACTCTTTCGTCTGTCCCGTGCGGTCTTAAGGTGACTCCTTATTAGTTTTATTTTCTCCGGGGCATCCTCGATTAGCTCTGCCCTTTCCAGCTTCCTTCCCCTCACTTCATCCCAAAATAGAGGGGTACGACATGGTCGTCCATAACAGGCTTCATAAAGAGCCATCAGAATAATGGCCTGATAGTTGTTATTGTAAGCAAATTCCATTAGGCACAAGTATTCTTCCCAACCTTTGTCCATAGTGAGTACGCATGCCCTCAGCATGTCCTCCAAGGTCTGAATCATTCGCTCAAACTGTCCATCGGTCTGAGGGTGAAATGTCGTGCTCATGTGAAGCTTGGTTCCCATAGCACTTTATAAGCTTGGCCAAAATCTTGAAGTGAATCTAGGGTCTCTAACTGATACTATACTCACCGGGACACCATGGAGTCTTACTATCTCCCTCATATATAGGATGGACAGTAGTTCGACTGAATCCATCAGTCTTATTGGTATAAAATGGGCGGACTTGGTTAATCGGTCCACTATGACCTAGATTGCATCTCGTCCTTTTCTTGTCACAAGTAATCCTGTGACAAAGTCCATAGTGATGTGCTCCCATTTATATTCTGGGATTGGTAAGGGTTGCAGTAGTCCTGATGATTTCTGATGCTCAGCTTTAATCTACTAATAGGACAAGCATCGAGCTACATATTCCGTAATTTACCTCTTCATTCCTTTCCACCAATATCCTTGTTTGAGGGTGTGGTACATCTTAGTAATACCCGAGTGCATCGCATATTCCGAATCGTGTGCCTCTTCTAAGATTAACCTCCTTAACTCATTATCTTTAGGCACAAAAACCCTACCCTTGTAGGTTAGCACTCCATCTCCTCACAGGTCATAGTTTGGTTTCGTTTCTCTTTTAATCAAGTCTAAATAAGGTTGGTAGTTTCTCTCATGTACCTTAAGTTGTCACGAGGCATAAGCAATGACCTTCCCTTGTTGCATCAATACACATCTGAGTCCTTGTCTGGATGCATCACTATAGATGGTGTACTCTCCCGCATTAGGGTGAGGTAGGGAGAGTACTGATGCGGTTTTAACTCAACCTACAGCTATTTATCTTGATTGGTCCGAAGACGAGTCATGTCGCACTGTTGCCAGTTGATTAAGAATGTCGGACCTGCTTTGGTGCCATGACCATACAACTTACTTATTAAAGTTTTATGGCACATATATCGTGATTGTTTATGAGCTTTTACTCATGCCCATTGGCCTATGGCCCACTGTTCGAGATTTTCAAAACCGGGCATATTAGCCACCAAGTTCCAAAAACCAAGGCCCCCGGCCTATAAGAGCTATTCGAGCTCCCGTCAAGAAGGTCTCCCATTGTTTATGAGCTCAAACAGAGCTTCGCCAAAAAACAAACTGTAGAGAGAGAAAGCTTCGATGTCTCACCGATGAGGGCATGATGGTTTGAGCTTTCTATATGGGCAGGTAGCTCTCCTCTAGAGGTTCTTCCTAGGATCAAGAATGACATCAATTGATGTCGAATTGGATTAGAATTTCATCATTGAAATTTGGCTGACTCTCTCTATAACATTGATCGGAAATTGCAAAGGCGAGCCAAATCGGCTTAGCTTTTGATCCTAATTTGGCCATGGAAGGGCTGAAGAAGGTGTTGGTAAAACTTGGTTTGGCCTGAGGAGGGCTCAAATTGGCTGATTTCAACTTGGCCAAAATAGGGCAGCTTCGATCCGTCGGAGCTACTTCACTGTTCGATCACATCGGCGCTTCTCCAGCAACTTTCGGAACGAACGGATGTGACCACCGTGTAGCTGAATTCTCCCCTGTTCTAATGAACCCGACCTCACCTTCTTTGTCTCAGAATTGACCCTATATCAAAGCTCTGGTTTGAGCTTCACCAGAAAACTAAGCAACTGAGAGAGAGTCAGCTTTTTTCAGGTGTGGACAGGACGAATGGAGAGGGGCTCTTTATATAGGGAGCTTGGGGACCCATTGGTTGTCCGTTTGGCATTGTTTTGACAGGAATTGAAGACTTGAAATGTACCGAACGGAAGCGTTTCTCTTTCACCGGTGCTGCTTCGATTTTTCGATGAGTGAACAATGCTGTCATCCTGAAGAAGAAGATGACACTATTCTGAACCAAACAGGACCGGTCTGAACTAGGTTCAAAGCTTAAATCGGCCGGTTCACCCCCTATTCGACCGAGTTTTTCAAATCTAAAAATTTCTAAATTTATCTAAATTCATTTTCTATCCAATGGTGATCTCAAATCTCAAATCTGAAATTTTTAAGCCATCTAAAAAATGAATTTAGCATCCGGTTCAATAGTGATTCAAATCGGTTCAATCCGGTTCAGATCTAGTTCACCTGAACCGGTTTGGTTTTCATCTCCAATTCATTATCTAGTCCATTTTCATGACTCCTCTGGCTCCTTAGGTCATTTAGGATCCATAAAATTCCCAGTTTAACATCTCCTTCTCAATTCCGGTTCACAATCCGGCTCGGTTCTTAAACTGGTTTAATCCGGTTCGGGTCCGGTTCACCCGAACCGATCTGGTTTTTCTCTCCCACATTATTCTAAGGTTCCTTCCCAAGGATTATAAATCTCTTTGAATCAAAAGGGATGCATAAGCTTCTTGGTTTACCCATTCTCTATTGGTTCTGATTCATGAATCAACTTGGTTCATAAACCGATTCTATCCAGTTCGAACCCGGTTCTCTAGAACTGCTTCGGTCTTTCCTCCTCATTTCATCCTAGGGTCCTTTTCCCAAGTTTATGAACCTTTTTGAGCCACATGGGAGTTAGAAAGTTTCAAATTTGCTCGTTCCCTAACAATCGGGCTTGTAGACCAATTCAGTTTAAAGATTCAAATTTACTGGTTTTCCCCAGTTTTCTCATTACTAAAGGATGAGGTTTACAGTATTTATTCTTGATGGTGACCTGGTTCAACTTCCTTTAGTTTATGCACGGTCTCATGCTTCCATCCTTTTTCTTTACAAATAGGACGGGCGCACCCCACGAAGACTAGCTAGGACGTATGAAGTCCTTCTCCAATAATTTGTCCAATTGTTCCTTCAATTTTGCCGGAACTATGTGATATGGGGCTTGAGATATGGGGTTTGTTCTTGGGATGATTTATATGGTGAACTCTACTTGTCGACCTAGAGGTAGTCTGGGTAGTTCTTTGAGAAATACTTCTGGATGGTGCTTAACCACTGCAATGTCACCGAGTCTCTTCTCTTTAGACTCTTCATTGATGACCATGGCTAGGAAAGCTGTACAGCCTTTCTGTATCATTTTTTGGGCTTTCATATGGGACGCCATTTGCACTTTACCTCTTTTTCGATCTCCTTGGAACTTTAATCCACTTGTCTCGTGAGTGTGGAAGGTCACTGTTTTCTTTCCATAGTCTATCCTGGCCTGATGGTTACTTAACCAATCCATTCTGAGGATTACTTCTACCTCCTTCAAGGGTAATGGAATCAAATCTGCTTCAAGTTTCATTCCCCCAATACTTATCTCACATCCTTTTAATTGATTATTCCTATTTAACCCTTCTCCTAAGGGTGTGAGAATGTTAAGACTTTGCTCTAGTAGAGTAAGTTCCAGGGGTACACTTGGGATCAAGTCTTCCTTGATGAAGGATCTCTCAACTCTAGAGTCAAAGAGGGCATAAACTTGTTGTCCCCATAATTGTACATACCCTAATTTGAAGAAATGTATATTGTAGAGGAAAGACTTTTCTTTATTGAATAAAAATTTAATTACAAGATTCTCTTGAACTAGTTGGGAGGGTTTTGGATGTACCCACAATAGTGCTAGGGTCTTTTCTAGCCTCTTCCTAGTTGAGGTTGTATACCCTAGCTAGTGCTCGTGTTGTAGCATCTAGCCTGGGGTTCCTGGGGTTCCTTTGAGGTGGTCCAAGGGTAATTCTCTGCTTGTTCTCCTTGAGAGTAGGGCATTCCTTTGCAAAGTGCCCCACTTGTTTGCATGCAAAGCAAGTCAAGCCCGTCCCCTCATGGTTCCTTTGACACCTTGGACAATGAGGGTTTCCCCGAGGCAAGGTGGGGACTACTCTTCGGGGTGGTGGTGGCATGTCCTTTCTCCTTTGAAATGCCATTCTATTTCCCCATTTTGGACCATTATGCTCCTTTTGTCCTCCTTGGCGGTTTTGACCCTTATCGTCCTTCCGGGTTATTTGTTCCATCCGATAGTGTCGGGTTTGCACTAGTCACTCACACTCATGAGCCATACTAATTACCGTCGCCAGGTTCAAAGGGTGTCTTAGTACTCCCATACGGTCTCATATGTCCATATTGAGACCATCCACTAACCGCTAGCATATATCTACTGGCCCGGCTAGGTTAGGAGCAAAGGGTCTTAACTCATTGAATTTTGTTTCGTACTCTATATGGAGTTAATCCCTTGCCGAAGTTAGATGAACTCTTGCTTCTTCTCATTAATCAAATGACCTCTCATATCACACTACCACCAGTCCATCAAGTATGTTGGTCATGTCTTGGTACCATGTCCAAACATATCATTCATTTAAAGTTTTCATGGCTTAAACTAATGTTTGTTTACGAGCTCCTGCTCGTGCCAACTGGCCTTGGGCTCATTGTATGATATTTTCAAAAAAATCGGGCATATTAGCCCCCAAGTTCCAAAACCGAGGCTTTCGGCCTATCTAAGCATTTCGTGCTCCCGTCAAGAAGGTCTCCCAAAAAGTTTAAGCAATGGCACACAGTCAAGGGAGGGCACTTCCAACAAAATATGATCTACTTACAACCGGCGAGTATGAGGACATCTCCGCTCATAACCGATGAATGGGTTTTCCACTTCCTTCAAGTAAGTTTCATCATACTAACTGGGTATGATCTACTTACAACCGGTAAGTAGTTTTTCCACTTGATTTCCACATCACTCCTCTCGACCAAACCGAGTCGGGGTGTGACAACTTGAGTGTTATCAGAGCATAACTTTCCAAGCAAGTCCCCCACCAATACTAACTCTTGATCCTCAAAACCCTTGAAAACATGAACGAAAACACCAACGAAGAGTATATCCCCTGGATACACTCCACAGAGCGAAGACTGGAGGCATTAGAAGAGCCTATCCCATGGGAAATACCTTGAGAGATAACCCCTCCCTACTCGATGGAAGACGAGACTTCCCCACCTAGGGAACCGGATCAGGCCCAGATCTGAGAAAAAGCCGAGAGAAATTTTTGGGAGGCATACGCTAACTATGTGAGGATCTTCCACCGACTCCAGCTGATACACAGTAGTGCGTGCACAACAAGTCCTATGCAACATGCCCACGATGTCGCTGTCTTGACCCTCAATTTTAGGAAATTGTACTTTAGTCCCTCAAATTTCTAAAATCCCTAATTTTCCCCCAATTTCAACCTTCCAACTCGGCCAAATTTGATTTCATCAAATTGACCAATCAAATGAGTTTAATTGTTGAAATTGAAGTTAGATTTGAGTTCCTACACCTCTATACGATTTAATTACACTTTGAATCGCACGATTGGACGTCGGAACGAGCTTAAACAGAACTTCGCTGAAAAACTGGATATAGAAAGAGAAAGGTTACTGTCGGGGCATAGTGGTCCGAGCTTTCAATCTGGGCAGATAGCTCTTATCCTAAGGTTGCTCATAGGATGAAGAATCACCTTAATTCATGTCGAATGGAGGGAGAATTGGTTTAGTAAATATATGTCGATTCTCTCTCTCGCACTGATCAAAATTCATAGAGGGAAGCCAAATTAGCTTACCTTTCCACTCTAATTCAGTTGTAGAAGGGCTATGGAAGTGTTGTTGGAAGGGCTTGGTTTGGCCTGAGAAGGGCTCGAATTGGCCGTTTTCAGCTCGGCTGAAACAGGACAACTTCAGTCAACCGGAGCTGCTTCACTATTCTATCACGCTGGTGCTTCTCTGTTGTTCCTCAGACCAAATGGAGACTTCATACGTGTAGCTGACTTCTCCTTGAATCTAATGAACCCAACTACGCCTTCTTTAGCTCAGAAAAATACCCAAGTCAGAGCTCTAGTTCAAGCTTCACCGAAAAATGGAGCAGTAGGGAGAGAGTGGAGTTTTAAGGTGTGAGGAGGATCAATGGGGAGAGGCTCTTTATATAGGAAGTTCGAGGACTTCTTGGTCGTCCGATTGGCACCTTAATGGCAGTCGTTCATTGCTTGAAACTCCTTGGATGGAGAATTTTCATCTTCGCTGGCGCTGCTTGATTTTCCGGTAAAGGAAGAAGATGACACTGTTATGAACCGGACCGGACCAGTTCGAACCGGGTTCAACACTTAAACTAGCTGGTTCAGGCCCGATTCGACCGAGTTTTTTAAAATTAAAAATTTGTAAATTCATCTAAATTCATTCTCTATAAAATGGTAGCCTCAATCATCCAATTTGAATTTTCTAAGTCACCTAGAAAAATGAATTTAGAAATCGGTTCAATAGTGGTTCAAACCAGTTCAATCTGGTTCAAGTCCGGTTCACATGAACCATTTTGATTTTCATCTCCAATTCACCCTAAAGTTCTTTATCATGACTTTTGTGACTAATTAGGTCACTCGGGATTCAAAATTTTCTCAGTTTGTCCTTTTTCTATCGGTTTCGGTTTATAAATCGACTCGATTTTCTCTTTGGAAATGACCGGTTCTTTTCCCGATTTTTCTTATTATCAAAGGGTGGGGTTTACACCCCAACTAGGGTTTATTACAGAAGTCAATCCCAATAAATTTGTTGCTACTTCTCTAGCCTCTCCAGAACCGGTCTGATTCTCTCATCTAATTCACTTCATGGTTTTTTTATGATTTTTGTAAATTTTTTGTCACTTGTGATTTTCCAATTTTTCACGTTAACCATTTTTTACTATTTTCTGTTTTTTAATTTGATCGATTTTTCACATGGTAATTTGCCAATTTTTTTGTCAATCCTCTTTGGTTCGAGAGTATGTAGTTTGAATATAATTTTTAAGCCCAATTTCTCGCAATTGGATCACTTTTTAATTTACTTTTTGTTGTATCCTATTTGTTCATTGATTGAACGAAGTTTGGTGGTACTCCTATTTATTTTATTTTATATTATTATTTTATTAATTACAAAATGTCTTAATTACCCTTTTATATTTTATCAAAAAAAAATTAAGTTTGTTACAATTTATTTTAATTTAATTTAAATTCAAATATGATTTTCTATTCATACACATTAGCTTATAAGCATTTTTATCATCAAGATTAGATTGTTATTTCTAATTTTATAAATTAATTCCTTATACGATTAATTAATTTTTACATTTTAAATTCTTAGTCAATTCTTTTGGGTTATAAGATCATGTATAGTTTGCTTTGAAAATATACATGGTTGTCATGTGTGGTGATCTAAAGCATAACTTTGATAAGCCAAAATATAAATATAATAAAACCAAGAATTAAAGGCTAAGGACTTAGCAAATAAGTGTGAGATGATGTTTATAAAAAATATTCTATTTATTGACATTTTGATTTAAGTTTTTAATTGATGTGATGAATTAGTTTGATATTAGTAAATACTATTTAATAAGTTGTGACATCACTATAAAATAATTTTAAATTAATGTAAAAATATGGGGAAGAATACAAATTTAGAGATCAAATACATGTTTTACCATAGTTGTATTCACACATATTTGTTTACAAAGTTTTATACATACTATTTATTAATAAAAATGTTAATTTTTACTATAAATTAAATATTATTTTTATTTTCATGATTAATCACTATATTGGGTTGTTATTGCACCAAGGTGGGAGAGAATATGGTTCATAATATTTCAACTCTTTTCTCTCACGGTTGAACAAAGCTCTCAAGAATAACCATTAGCTGTAGCTGATTGTTCCACCATTTGTAGATTGGTGGGAATGAAAGATGACAGCCGACCAATCAATGAAGGAATGCTTAGATCTAGGGAAAAGGGACTAGCGATTGAAAAATTGGGAAGTGGGCTAGGCATAGAAGGGGAAACGGACATGTAAATACAACGAGGGCAGAAACAAAGAGAATTTGTGCAGTGAAGGTAGGGGAGGGGTGTTGGAGTGTCAGCGATGATGAAAAGGAGGGCTCTTAAATGTTGCATGGCTAGGGATGACTGACCAAATACGACGACACATATACGGACAGTGAATGATGGGTGACACTAATCCGATGGAACAAAGATTTGGCCAATGAGGGGTGTGAGAGATTTGGGTCACCCAATTAGGCAACTAATGTCTAGGGGCGAAGTGTGGATGTTAAGGGGATTGAAAGAGGGGCTATGGCTGAGATGAGATGAGGCAGAGGTGTAGCAAGGAGTAGAGTGGGTGGAGGCGGGAATGGGTCGATGGGGATAGAGGCAGCTGGCAAAAGTAGGAAAAACTTATGGTTTACATGAATAACTCCTTGACAATATATCAAATTAAGTATTTACAAATTATTTGATAGACTGTTTTAGAGATTTTTGAAGTGGTAGTGATTTGGATGGAGAAATAACTAGTTTGTTATAATAAAATTAAACAATTTTCAGTGGTTACACTAAAACATAAACTCTAATTTGGAGAGATTATATAATTTATTATTTAAATTATTTTATTTATTTATTTATTTATTTATTTATTTATATTATTATATAATATAAATAAATTTATATATTAATAATATTTTATATAAAATATATAATATATTTATATAATAAATATATTGTAAGTAAAAAATAACATATCAAATATATATAATATACATTTATTATATATATATTTGTATTATTTTCTTAATATAATTATAAAATATGTATATATAATTAAGATTAATTCTTTTTTATTATAATAATAAATCAATTATTTTATATAATTTCATTATATAATAAAATTTTAAACATATATTTTAAGTTAATAAAACAATATATATTTAATTAATATTATATTTGATTAAATATATTATTCTATTATATAATTTAATTTAATTATATATAATACTTAATAAATTATTTAATTTAATTACAATATCAATTTTATCTTTCTATTTTTTTATTAAGGAACCTCCCCCTCCACCTCCATTAAAAGGGATTTCTAATAGGTATAAACCAATCACTTCACCCGCATATAAACACCTACCAACACCTCAATTCAAACACACCTGTCAACAAGTCAATTCAAACATAACAAATGTTTATATATTTAGCTCCATAAGTTCTCACCCACTCCGTTTCTCCAATTTTGAGAGCTCTTGCCCCATTCCGAAGTGTGAACATATTCATGAGAGAAACTTGTAGGATTTGAGTACATTTGGTATCTAGGCTTTTTCCAACGTGGATGAGCTTGATGGTCTATCATACTAGTTGGGCTGTGACTCTCTTTTGGGTAAGAGAGGTAGGCCTTTCCACTGAAATTTCCTCCTCCAATCTGGATTTGGACTTCCACTTCTTCATGTCCCTTACGGATGCCCATAAAGAGCGTTGCTTGTTACATGCTGCCTCTATTTCAAAAGATGGGGTTTCCTTATTTGTCGAAAGGGTTTTTCTCAGCAATAAATTACTGGTTTCCTTCCGTGAGATTAGTTCCACAGGGGAAAAAGTACAGTTCATATACCACAAAAAGGAATCATAACTTTGACTTTTCGTAGGTGACCAGGCCATGGGTTGTTTGATTACCAAGGTAGTCGAGTTGACATTAGCTTTTCATTAGAGTTACTTTTAACGTACGATAGAAGAAAGATATGACATTAACTGTGCAGCGTCTGTGCCCTAACATTTATATAGGGAGTTAGGCAATAATAATCACATATCTCGCAGCACTATACTTGTTTCCGTTGACAGCGCTCGTTAGAGTAGTATTTGATGAATTTTATTGTCCTATGATTTAGTCAAAGATTGTTAAAAAATATAGAGGCTGAAAAAATCTCTCAAAGGGACGGTGTAGTCCCAGAATAACTTGCCTAAAATAGATAATTCAGAGGTAGTATTTAAAGAGGAAGAGATGTACCATTCCTGTCGCACCAAATAATAAACAAAAAAAAATAAAGCGTTTTTGAGGCAGGTGGCAATGCCTATGCTTCTCTGATGTTGTAGTTGTATTTTTTTGGTTGGGGAAGCAAACCTGTAGCTCAAAATCAAGAGAGACCTCGAGGGGACGCAGTACTAGTTTTGACCGTAATCATGGCTAGACCGTCCCAGAGGGTGTTTCCTGGCAATGCTGCCATTATCTCTTGCATGGCTCTCATAATGATATCCACTGTGTCGACCAAAGTTGCAGCCCGCACAAATTCAATGGGCCGAGAACTTTTAGAGGCAGAGCCGCCGGCTTCAGCACCTGCTACAGGTCCACCTGGTGGTGCCACAGGACCAGTTGTCGATGTAGCCGCCTTTGGCGCCAAGCCAAACGACCCCTTGTTCGATAATGCGCAGGTAATAAGCACGCGATTATTGTGGTCCACTTATCATATGAGTGCACACTACGTGCTAAATAATATGTTCTAACCATCTCACACAAATTTATTTTAATAAATAAAACCTAAAGATATTGAAAAAAAAACTCTAAGAGGTAATATTTAACTTTAAAAATGATTATATGACGGCATAAAATTATAAATTATTACAAAAAGCAGAAAGAGTAGCAGAGATAGTGAAATATATATATAATATATATTTATTTACAAGAACAAATCAAACACCAACCACCAGCTCATGCACGATTGATTTTTTAATTACATGTAAATAATACAAGATGCATGCAGGCGTTTATGCAAGCGTGGAATGCTACATGCAAGGGAACTGGAATAACTACGTTGTTGATCCCACCTGGAAAGTACATAGCAAGCCAGACCGTCTTCCAAGGCCCGTGCAACGGTCCAATCACAGTCGAGGTCCAGGGGACCGTCATGGCTTTGCCCGACATCACAGCGTACCCCGATGAGGCCTGGATCTCGTTTGAATATATCACAACAGGCATCGTGGTCAAGGGCGGTGTCTTCGACGCCCAGGGCGCCAACGTCTGGAAGTACAATGACTGCAAGCGAAACCCTAATTGCAAGCATCTCCCCATCGTACGTAATCAAGTTCCTTCCTAATTTTCCTTCTTTTTTTTAAATTTTTTGCACGTTAGAATGAAAGATGCTGCATAAAAATTATAAGAAAAACTAATGTCCAAATGGATGCAGTCTCTGAGCTGGAGCCATTGTAAGAACGTGGTTGTAGACTCAGTGACCTCCCTCAACAGCATGGGTTTCCACACGTCATTCACATTCTCATCCGACATCATCTTCGTTAACAACACCATTTCGGCCCCTGAAGAGAGCCCTAACACTGACGGAATCCACATCAGTACCACCAGCAACATCACCGTCACCGACACCAACATTGCCACTGGAGACGACTGCATAGGCATCATCCAAGGCACCTCCAAGGTCGACATCAGCAACGTCCAATGCGGACCTGGCCATGGCATCAGGTGAGAATGCAACACCTAATTATGACAAATATGATAATACTATTGAGTAGTCATGAATGTTGTAAATGCACCACTTAAATGTAAAAAAAACTAACATTAATTTGACTAATGAAAGCATATGTATATAGCTTTGAAATTTTTAGCACCGTGTACTTATTTAGCCTCATTTATCAAAGTTTTTACATTTTATATCTTCCCCTGGTTAGAATCTCTCTTAAATATAAGGTGACAAATGAGATTGATTCCAACTAATTCAATTAAATACACATGTATAGCATCGGGAGTTTGGGCAAGTACCGCGACGAGAAGGACGTGTCGGGAGTGCACGTGAAGAACTGCACGCTGACGGGAACCACCAACGGTGCTAGGATCAAGAGCTTCCCGGGACCCATTGCAATTCAAGCCAGCGACATCATCTTTGAGGACATCATCATGAACGACGTCGCCAACCCCATCATCATTGACCAAAGATACGGCCTTAAGAACAGTGCCACGGTCGTAGATACATGCATTCTCTTATTTCTTCTTCTAATCATAATATATATATTTTTGGATGAGATGAGACTGAGTATCTTCCTTTTCTTTCATTCTTTGTCATCTATGGCAATTTGTTGTGATCATGGATGGATCGATCAGCCCTCGAGCGTCAAGGTGACCGACGTTCACTACAGGAACATCAGGGGAACCACGATCTCGGATCATGCCGTGTCGCTGACGTGCAGCTCGCTTAAGCCGTGCGATGCTATAGAGATGTCGGACATTGACCTGGCCTACAGCGGAACTAAGCCATTCATGTCCGTGTGCACCAACGCTAAGATCACCTTCAAAGGGAAACAAAGCCCCGAGTCATGTGTCTCTACATAACGTTGATTGATCAGTCAGTTGATCAATTTTGCAATTAATTAATTGATGGTGAGATTTTTGCATTGTTTCCCCTTCTAGCTTTTCCAGATTGGAGGTACATTGATTCATTAAATGTACAAGTGTGTACATTAAAATAAATTATCAAGGGATTTGAAATATCGCTACCCATTTATTATTTCCAAACTACTCACATTTATTTTGGCACACCTTCAAATGGAAATTGAATAGTAGAACTCTAAGCACGTGGAGTTACATACCGCATTTCGAGATTACAGCAGGTGGACGCGGGTGCCGGTGTTAGCGTGGGGACCGCAGTTGCACGTGCTCCACCAGCACTCTCAACACAACTTCAACTTCTGCACAATAAATACAAAATTTATCCTTACTTCACTTTTGTCCTTTCCTGTACCAGTTATATATATATATATTATATGCACACCATACATCTCAATAAAAGTTTACATTATACAAATTCATTAGGTGTCATGCTTCAATTCTTCTTACTTTCTTTTCTTGACTTTCTCCTCCTCGTTTATATGAGATTAGAGCCCAGATATTCTACACAACCACTCGATCCTGCACCCGATCCTACATTTCACCGTTTCTTTGTTTAAGTTATGTGCTTGATTTGAAATTCTTGTTGGACTTAACCTCACAAGTTGTTATCTAATCATATTCCTCAGCCCTGGTTCAAGATTGTTCAGCTTATTCTCAAACTACACTTCTTTCTATTCGACCAACAAACCAACAAGAAGTTGCACAAAGCACTATATAGGTTGCTGCCCAACATTTTTTTCTTTAAATCAGGCTGCTCACATCCTATTATAGATTTCACTGTCGGGCTGCCTTCTCTTCGGTCAGCCGAGTATTCATCATATGTCTAACAAAGATTTGTAAACACTCCACCTTTTAACACTCTTACTTGATTTTCGAGTATGATACCGTCACACATTCTCGATACATTAGTCGAGTCCGTACCATTATAAAACCAATAAGGCCTATGAATCAAATAACACAAAATTTCTAAATTTCACAAAATTTGAAAATTTTAAACATTAAATACAATTTATACAAAATTTGTACATATTTTTCCTAATTGATATGTTTCTTGAAAGCTAGTTAAATTTTTATTGAATTATTTAATTGGGTAACTTCTCATTAATAGTTTTTTCTTGTTCAAGAATTGAAATGGAGAGAGGTAAGATGTAAGTACTAGTGAATTATGCATTGATATAGAAAAATTAAGTTAATGATCACAACTCCTGTGAAAATATAAAATATGGAGTGATAGGAATTTTAAATAATTTTTTCACAATTTATAAATTATAAATATTCTTATTATAAGGATCTAACCCATACAACAAAAATATTTCAAGTATTTCATCTAAAGTCACAAACTTCTAGCGGAGAAACATCATTCTCTACTAGTAGATAGTAGGGAGAAACAACTCTCTCCTTCGACCTCCTCCAAATGCATGACGAACCTACTCATGAGGGATGGTGTACTAGAATTTGGGACGAAGTCACTATTCAATAATAATCACCATATTAAACCACTACCATATCAATACTTGTACATCATTTTATAACTCTCATATCGTGTATATTAAGATAAACTGACATGCCCTTACCTAATTTTCATTGTCGGGTCCAATAACAACCTCCAACATTCTCTTGATACTATAATGGTGAGTACGTTTACTAAATTAGTATCGATATGACCAATGTTTAGAATACAAACATATATAATTTTCAGTTAAAATTAAACCTATTTCATAAAAGTCACATCACAAGTTAATAAATAATTAGAACCGCATGAAAAACATATTATACCAAGCCTAAAGTATTTGTGCACTTTTCTTGGAGGGTATTTACCTCAATATCGACCATGGTTAAAATTGCTTTTTGATATATTGTGTAAACACAAATTTCTCAAAAAATGAAAGAACATAATGAGAATTAAAAAATTTCGAAATAAAATAGTGGTTCAAATTGAACCGAAATTTATAAATAAAAACTAAAACGAGAATTTGAACAATCCCAATTAACCAATAAATAACCAAAAGTCAAGAAGATGGATCATGGAGCAAATTGGATAAGGGAATTAGACTGGTTCATGGTGAACCAGATTTGAATCGGATTGAACTGACTCGAACAGGAAAAAACTAGTTCAAATATTCATTTTTGGTGACTTAAAAATGTCAATTTGAGAAATTAAAGTCACTATTATATAGAAAATGAATTTAGATAAGTGAGCAAGATTTTTGAGTTGAATTAGGGTCACCCTAAGACCTCTTAAGGCTACACCAACCCTCCTATGACTCTCCACGAATGAGCCTCATCCTCCCTGACCATTTGATATAAGCAATTGTCGCAACTATTCATCGGAATAGTGAATTTATAGAGAGAAAATTGTGCAAATATTGTTAATTGAATTCTCACTGTCCAGACTATCAATTAAGGTGAAATTTAATACTAAGAGAATACTCTCAATGAGAGATTGCTCTCCATATCAAGTGCTTCGATAACCATGCCATTGCCAATAAGAAATCAAAGTTTTTTCTATCTAGAAATTTTTTTGGCAAAACTTCATTTGAGTTCAATTCTAGGCCAAATTGGATAATTTAAAGCTTGGAATGATTGTGGAGAGGTAGTGAAGATTATTAGCATCATGATAGAAAGTAATTAACTAAGTTTATTTGGTGAATTTGATAAATTGAAGATTTAGGGGCCAAAGTACAATTTTGAAGAAATTGGGCAATTTGGGGATTTTTTAAAATTTACAGATTTTTGTGCAATTAGCATAAATTGAGGGTCAATTGGTAAATAAGATAAGTTTAGAGACTTAATTGTAATTAAAAATAAAATTTGGAAATTTAATTACAATTAAAAATAAATATATTACCTTATTTTTAATTTTGGACAATTTTATTTTAAATAAAATTACATGGGTATAAAATTGCAAATAAAGCTAATTTAGAAAAACTTTAGAGAAAATCTTAACCATGGATGGTATAATTATTGGACTGAAGGAAATACATTTGTGCAAATGGGTAAGAGAAGCCAATTATAACGAGCTATAAGGAGTGAAAGGATGCTCAAAGACATGGGAAACCCCTTAGGGATATTACTAAATGACAAAGTAAAAGAGTTCTAATAATGACATCTCATCAAGGTAAAAATATGAGCGAGAAAATTCTCAAGGGAAAAGAAATGGGAAACCATATCACTAAAATATTTTTATCTTAAGTTTGAATGCCCGATTATGCCATTAAGAACGATAACAAAATACTTGGTAGATAAATGACACCCAGATGTGGTGACGAAGGGTTTAAAAGTCCAAGGGGAGGAGAATCATGAATAGTACTCCCAAAATAGATGACGAAGATATGAAGTATGTTAAGAGAGGTGCAAATTGGAAATGACATAAACCATTCAAAATACTAAACCCAAAATGGTTATTAACCACCTAGAATAAGTGGTTAGATGATGAGAATAAAGTGGAAATGAGAAAGCTTATCAAGAAATATTTTCATTCAATGGAAGCCGTTACCTCATGGGAGGATTAACTTAATAATATCAGTTACAAAAGATGCAAAGAGTAAAGGGAACTAATATTTCCGTAAAGAATATTTTGAAAATGAAACTAGTGATAGAATACTCTAGCAGAGTAAGAAGAAGAGCTTGGGAGAGCAAGCATGTTACATTGGAAAAACTTTCACGGGAAATACCATTTAATGGATAAAACGGTGAGAATTCGGTACTGAGAAAGTCCAAATAACAAAAATGGGGATTTACAAAATAAGTCGGGACTGACTAAATAATGGAGATGTGTGTATTGAACATTTGGATAATATTCAAGATAGCCAAGGAATACTGCCAAATAATAAAGATGGGTTGGATCCCATAATTTCCTATAGATTAAAAGGTGAACATTGTTAGAGAAATGTTCTAGAAGTATATCATATGAAAGCACCATACCGTGCGAAGGAAAAATAAGTGAACTAACTAATGAGAATATTGGATTCACCCAAGTGAACTTCGTTAAGTAGAATAGGATTATGCTAGAAAGGAAGCCTTAAGAAGACTTAAATGCCTATAAGTGAGATAAGCTGCCTTTGAGCTGAAAAGCTAAAAGTGGGCAAGGTGACAAGTTAAGTGTCCCCTCAGGAGGGGTACTTGAATAAAAAAGATTACAAATATGGGTTATTCGGGTTGGATAACCAAAGCCTTAAGTTTGGATGAGACGTGCAATTTAAAAGTAAATAAGAACCTATTCTCACCAAACAGGGGAAGAATAGTAAGAAAAGATTCCAAACATTGACCAAGGATATTCCACGAGGGTGACGATGTATGATATGACAACACAATTCTAGATGGACTGGATACACAAATGGCACCCCGTATGGAAAACACTGGTTAAGTCTCAAGAAAGAGTCCTAATGCAACCATGAGACAAAAAGAGTGTGAGGAGATACTAAGAGGGAATCTCAAGATTTACCTTACCTTCTAATAACTTATGAGTGAAGGGCATAAAGAAGATCACCAAGATACAAATGAGTAGTTTGATGAAGAACTAAAGCCAAAAATATGAAAATGGGATAAAAATCTATCCCATGAGATGGAGCATGTTCGAATAATGGGTCAACATGAAAAGAATCTTAAGTATGAAAAGATTCCAATGGTAAAAGTGTTATGGCATAGTGGCCAGATAGGGAAAGAAACAAGGAGACACAAAATGAGTGATAAGAGAAAAGCATTCCCTATATAATTAATGTATAATGATTTTTGAGAACAAAACTTCTTAAAATGAGGGGAGTAGTTGTAAACTGCATTTATTCAAAACAAGAAAGCTAGAAGTGAGAACCGAAAACTTTCGAGAGAAAACTATGGTTAAAAGTGAGCTAGAATTGGTAAAAAGAAGCCAAAATAGGAATTTGAACAATTCCAAGTAAACAATGAAGATCCAAATGTCAAGAAGATGGATCATAGTGCAAATTTGATATGGGGATCAAACCGGTTCCGGGTTAACTGGGTTCAACCTATAGGAATCGGGAAGAAGTGGTTTAAAAATTTATTTTTCTAGGTGATTTAAAATATTAATTTGGGAAATTGAAGCTACAACTATGTAAAAAAGCAATTTAGATGAATTTAGAAATTTTTAATTTTTAGAAAACCAGTCGAATCTGGCCTTAACTGATTGATTTTTTATTTCGGGTCACCAAACTCGGTCTAATCGAACCGGTCAACGGTCTTGCCGTTCAATGGACCACTTGCCAGGTCAACGTCTAGTCAGTGTGCACGACCAATCAACACATGACACGTAGTGAAGCATGCCTAGTCAGCCGCTCGGTCAACGACTAAATGCGCTAACCAATCAATGCTTGACACATGTCCTTAGTCAACTAAAGAAAAATCCACGTCATTGGAAACTGACCAATCAAAGCATCACACGTGTCCTCAGTCAATGGTAAGTTGAAGAGAATCCTCGTCAGCTTGGTTGACCAATGAAAGATTAACACATGGTAAAGGTGCTAGGTCAACAATTGACTTGGATGTCGGAGAAAGGTGGACCAATCAGAAGTCGACATGTGGAAAAGCCATATCGGATATACACAACCAATTAGAGGAGGACACATGAAATTGACAAAGTACGTCAGGTGGGAAAATGACAAATTTAAAAAAGCCAATCAGAGAACACCACGTGTCACGGTCAACTGATGGGCAAATTCAACCAATTGTCATGTCAGGCAAAGCGACCAATGGGAGGACGCTTCATGGCTGGTCTATGAGTCAACTGATGTCTCAGATGTTGAGTAAGATGCCACATCAGCAACGTCAGCCAATCACTATGCACCATGTGGTAGCTAACACGTGTGAAGCTCGTACACACGTGCATAGTGTCATCTTCAACCTTTGATCAATCGGGAAGCAGAAGGGCCAAACGGTTGCCATTACTCTGATGACCAATAAATTTCTCCATCAAGGCCTTAAATCAAAGAGTTAATGGCCGACCAATGGATGATTGGATAGGAACGAAAGTTCCCAAGCTTCCTATATAAAGAGCTGCCCCTCATTGATCATCTCCATCTCTCGAAAGCTAGAAAAAGATGAACCACTCCAATTTTCAATCATATCTAAACTAGAGCTCCGACATTGACCTATTTCTTCATCTACGAACACGCAATTAGGTTATTTAGAATCTTGAGGAAGTCCTCTAGTGTCATACCCCGACTCGGTTACCCGGTCGGACCTTTAGACAACTTGTCACATCCTTCCGGTCTTACTACAATGGACACCTCATCATTGTAATCCCGACATGAATTAAAACATAACATAAAATAATTCAAACTATTTTCCAAAATATTTAATTAAAAATTTTGAAAATAAACTTTATAAATCAAATCGAGACCAAGTACTGGATGTAAAGTGTACTTTTGGTTTTGAATGGATTCTCAATTTTTCCATGTATCCTTTATCACCTTTGTTGCCTGAAAGAGCTATCTGGAGGGGAATGAGTTCAATAACTCAGTGAGCGGGGTAGCTGACATTGTGACATCAAGTCCACGATTCAACACATACTCTATTTAAAATAAAATATATTTCTACCAAATAAAGTTTGGTAAAACAAAGGTTTACCGTAATTATGCTTCAAGCTTAAAATAAATAAACTTGTATATGACAAGTTTGAAAATTGTTCAATCCATCGTAAAGAACCTATCACTGGGTTCATTCATGATAAATTTTTAAAAGTTGCTTATATTTGAATAAGCATATCTCACCCACATGGATATGCATAAATATTCCTTTAATTTCGATTGGTTAAGAGATTAACTTAACAAACTACTACTTGTTTTATCAATGAAAATATTTCTCATGGTTTTCAGTTAAATTTCTCTACTAGTATCCGATAAGCTAAAATTTATTTCCTTCTTACCTGAAAGAACATTCATAATTTTTATCCAAGGTAAAATTCACATGCGTTTGTATATGACAAACAATCATAAAACCATTCTCAATAAATGGATCAAACATTCATAGAATAGACCGTGGTCATTTTGGTATTGGGTTTTATTCCATGTGGTAAATTTAGTCCAAATCTTACTGGTAGAGCTATTCTCAATTCCAGTTTTGTTTTCCTTAGTTCATAATAATTTCATCCACTATTTCTCTATATGCTTCCCAATCATATCACATTATTGGCACGCCTTCATCTAGTATGCTCACCCGAACTCCTTTCCCACATATAGTTTAAGTCTTCTAGTAATCCCCCAACTGGATTCTTCCAATTGAACTATCGCTACAACTGCCACACCTCCCAATGCTACAATAGTGGGTCCAATACTATTGTAGAATCTAAGGTACAAATAACTTAAAATAAAGCTTCATTTCATTAGGAATTTAAACAGGTTTAACCATATCACATTTTACAAAAAAAATGATCCTTATAAAAAATGCACATCCCAAAATCTCTACTACATTGGAGAATCCTAGAGTTATTGTCGAGATGGCTTGTGTAAACCCCACTCTTTGGAGTTAAGGAAAATAGGGAAAAGAACCGGTCAAATCGAGTGAGAAAACTGAACTGGTTCAAAAAACCGATCATCAAAGAATGGGAAATTTGGGAATTTATAACTTTCGGGTGACCCAAAGGATTCACAAACCTTGGAACAGAACCTTAGAATAAATTGGAAGAGAAAAACCAAACCCATTCAGATGAACCGGATCCAAGCCAGATTGAACCAGTTTATGCACCGAAACCGATAGAGCTAGCAAATCGAGAAATTTATGGATCCCGAGTGACCTAAAGAATCCCCAATGTCATGAAAAAGGACTTTAGGATGAATGGGGGATGAAAACTAAACTGGTTTAGGTAAACCAGATCCTAATTGAATTGAACCAGTTTGGACCGGTTTGAACTACTATTGAACCATATACTAAATTCATTTTTCTAGGTGGCTTAGAAAATTTCAATTGGTGAATTGATGCCACCATTTGATAGAAAATGAATTTAGAAATTTTTAATTTTGAAAAACTCGATCGAATCGGGCCTGAATTGACTGGTTTAAGCTTTGAACCTGGTTTAGACCGGATTGGTCCGGTTCGGAAGAGTGTCGTCTTCTTATTTCAGATAACAAAACTGTTCACTTGCTGAAAAATTGAACTAGCTCTGGTGAAGAGGAAACATTTCCGTTCAGTATTTTTCAGGTCATCAATGACTGTCATAAAGGTGCCAAACGGATGATTGACGAGTCCCCGAGCTCCCTATATAAAGAGTCCCTCTCCATGCATCCTCCCCACACCTAAAAACCTCACTCTCTTTCAGCTACTCCGTTTTCTTGTGAAGCTTGAACCAAAGCTCTGATATAGGGTCTTTTCTGAGCCAAGGAAGGTGTGCTCAGGTTCCTTAGAACCGGAGAGAAGTCAGCTACGCGGTAGTAGTCTCCAATTGCTTCGAGGGTCGCCGGTTTGATCAAATAATGAAGTAGCTCCGGCGGACCGAACCTGCCCTATTTTTGTCAAGCTAAAATTGACCAATTCAATTCCTTAACATGCCAAACCAAGCTCTTCCAACTCCTCCTCAGCCCTCTTATGGCCGAATTAGAACTGAAAGGTAAGCCAATTTGGCTCCCCTCTATAATTTTCGACCGGTGCTGGAGAGAGAACTGACAGAATTTTGATGACAAAATTCTCACTCAATTCAGTAACAATTGATGCAATTCTTGATCCTAGAAGTAACCTCAAGATGAAAGCTATCTCCCAAGATCGAAAGCTCGGACCGCCATGGCCTCGCCGGAAAGCATTTGAAGCTTTCTCTTTCTACGTTCTATTTTCTAGCGAAGTTTCGTTTAAACTCATCCCGACGTTCAAATAGTGTGATTCAAAGTGTAATTGAATCATATTAAGATGTAGGAACTTCAATTTAACTTCAATTTCAACAATTAAACTTGTTTGATTAGCCAATTTGATGAAATCAAATTCGGCTGTGTTGGAAAGTTGAAATTGGGGGAAAATTGGGGATTTCAAAAATTCAAGGGACTAAAATGCAATTTTATAAAATTAATGGCCAATTGAGAATGATAAGAGTATTGGAGGACCAATTGAGCAAATTTTGGAATTTTTGGGGGTAAAACTGACCAAATTGGTAACTTTGGAAAAATTGAGTACCAAATTGGGAATTTGGGAAACTTGAACCCGTTGTTGTGAATTTGAATAAATTGAGGTACTAAGGTGAATTTTAAAAGTTTTGGGAATCAATTTGGAGAAAAACTGGCAATTGGGGTCTAAAGTAAATAAAAAAGAACTTTAGGGACCATATTTTAAACATTTGAAAAGTTATATATTTTTAGTCATTCTTAATGAATGAAGGCTATTAAGCCAAATGATATTGAACAAGGATGTTCATACCGTGTTGGAACATGAGATATCGGGAATGCCAACTGAGATAAAACTCACAAGGGATGAAAGCCGATTTTGGAGGAAATACACTCCAAGATCAGGGGAGTGGGATATTTAATATCATTCCAAGTTGGGATGATAAGCACCTCGAAAGTGAAAACCCATTGCTAAGTTGTATTTTAACCATTACACCTGAGAGGAGTGATGTGGAAATCATGCGTAAAAACTACCTACCTGTTGTAAGTATATCATACCCGGTTGGTATGATGAAACTTTTTGGAAAAAAAGTGGAAAACCCTATTTTTCGGTTATAAGCAGAGATGTCCTCATACTCGGTTGGTGTGATGAACGACTAAAAAGTTTATTTTGTCTGAAGTGCTCTCCCTTGACTGTGTGCCACTGCTTAAACCTTTTGGGGGACCTTCTTGACTAGAGTTCAAATAGCTCAGATTGGCTGGAGGCCTCAGTTTTGGAACTTGGGGACTAATATGCCCAATTTTGAAAATCTCGAACAGTAGGGCCTAGGCCAGTTGGCACGAGCAGGTGCTCATAAACAAACATGATTCTAAGCTATGAAAACTTAATGAATGAATTGTTTGGCCATGGTATCGAGATAGGACCGACATACTCGATGGACGGGTGGTAGTGCGACATGATAGGTCTTCAGACTAGTCAAGACAAACAACTGCAGGTCGAGTTGAGGATCAGGGCCATTGGACTAGTGGCACCACATATTATATGGCTTATGTGGAAAAAGTATTGATTTGTGCATGCACTGTGTTATGGGACCTTAAAGACACCAAAGAGGGGTAGTGATGCATCCTAGGGCTCTGGACGACCTAGTGGAGATAAGGGTAGTTAGTCGTACCAGCAGTCTTGAGAAGCTCGACGTAGCTTCATGCGCATGAGACCGGGGTGGGGACAGGATGAGATCTCTGTCCTCACACGGACACAAAGTTTTGTTACGTGATTGAGGGTCAGATGTCGCGTACATCCACTCATTCTCAGGGTAGAATTGGACGTGTTTCTATTTAGGTGGCCAGTAAAGTCGCCTTGACGCCACAAGTGGGTACAGTGGACGGGCTGGCCTGCAAATGTGTGTTTTCCTTCATTATGAAGGGCGTGTGTTGGTTGATAAACACACTATTGAGATGAGAAATGGCTATGAAAAACTTAGATTTTGAAAATGAGAAATTTTAAAGAAAATAAGAAGTCTGACATATTCCATTTTAAAAAAAATTATTTATTGAAATTTCATTTTTGAAATACCCATTTACTTATTTATAGAAACTCACCCACCCTTTTTATCCCTTTTCAAGAAATAGAGAAAATGACTAGGGATAACACCAAACCTTACCCTTTGTCAGGTATGCTTAATTTCTCTTAAGATTACATTTTATTTGATATATGTCATTCCAGGGAACAAGGTTGAAAGTATGCCTGGCTCCTCTTGAGTTAAAGAAGGAGGAAACCCCTCTTGAACCAAGAGAGCGGCGGGTTGTTCATGGGAATCCGACCAAACTAGGTCAGGGCATGACAACTTAAGTGGTATTAAAGCCTAGTTCCCTTGAAACATTATCAATATTATGCCCTAACATTAATCCAACTTTAAACTATCATGTAGGAAGCAGAATTCCTAGGAAGTTAGTGGTGAAATCCAGTCCTTCACCCATAAACCTAAAAAAGACACCTAACTCAAGGGAGAAAGTTGTATAAAGATTCCTAAAGGGTGAGAAAAGAGTACCCAAGGACATGGTGGAAGACTACCGAAAACTGGTAGGAACCTTATTGGAACTGGAAGGCATCATATACCCTCCTCCAATACAAGAGGAACTGATATCTCCTCCTAGAAGCCCAACCCCTCCTCCTCTAGTCTCACAACAACTGGAGAGGAACCCAACTAAGAAGGAGGCTTGGGATAATTACTAGGATGCATATGCCACCTTCATGAAGTTCCACCAAGTACTTCCACCTACTCAACCTAGCTTCAATCCCTCCCAATGGGTGAAGTGGACCTATGAGTGTGAAGTTGAGGTACTAAGGCGGTATGGATTGGAGGACATATACGAGATTCGTCCTATAAGGGAATACGAGTGGACCCCAACTTGTTCCTCAGAACCTTTTGACCAAGAATCCCACAATCGCTCTAGGGTTAACTCTCGACCTATGACACCAAGGTATTAGAGGGTAGAAAATTTATGTAATAAGCCAAGTATGGCAAGAAAATATTTCTTGAATTAATGAAAATGAAATTTTCGATAAAATTTCCGAGTTACTTAATAAATTCAAAGATTTAATAATAAAAGGTTAAAGTAAAAGGGTGAAACAAGTGTAACACTTGGTTAAAGTAAAAGGTTAAAGAAAGGAATGTGAGCGGTGAGGGAGATACCAAGTATGTCAAGACCACTAAGGTAGGATGAGGATAACAGGAAAGCCCAGGTATAACACTTACTTGTAAAGAACTAAGACATAGTTTCTTAGGAACTCCATAAAATAGGGAGACATTAGAAGAAGGATGAGAATGGGAAGTTGGATCGAGGAAAGAGAAAGCTTCATGTTTAGAGAATCAATTGAGGAAATGTTGCAAAATTGGAGACGGAATAAGGACCTCAGTAAGAAGTACGAATAGTTAAGTGAGTGTTTGGGGGAGGTTAAGTATGATCTACTTGTAATAAAGCATGGGAACCCAAATAGGAATGTTAGATAGATTCAATTTAAGGAGATAACCCTTAACAACCAGATCATCTAGGAAATATACAACACTCCAAGAAGGATCAGAAAGTAATAAGAAGCACACCCAAATAGGACAAGGGAATGGATACCAAAGACAAGAAGATTCAAGAGACAATCCTCTTAAGATAAACGACTAAGAGGAGATAACAAGTGAGAATGAGGTGAAATAGATGAGAAGTGGTTGTAGGATCTCAAAGGGTAAAGGTAAGTGGAAGAAGATGATGCCAAGGAATGTCAATCAAGGTTGGATATTCATAATGATAAAATTAGAAGGAGATTTGAGAGAAAAGGAGTGTAGAACTTACTAAGGAAGGGAGTCTTGGAAAAACATAGGTGTACTAATTAGAAGAAAATGGAACCAATGGAATTGGAAAGAAAATAAGCTCCTCAAAGACAAGTTCCTAGAGATGAAGGGATCAAGTACCAAGGGAAAGTAATCGTGAAGATCCAAGAGATAAGTCAAACCCAAGTAATGGGTAAGTTGGAAGATGACATCAAAAGATGTCATACGAGTAGGAATGTATTAAGAAAGAGAAGAGACCTTAAAAAGAAAGGACACCGGTGGGTATGAGGAATGAAGTAAGAAAAGAAGAGTTTTGGAATGTCAGTAAGTTATCGGGAAGCTCAAGGACTTGAAAGTTAAATGACCGAATAAAGAAGTCTGAAAAAAGACGAGTAAGTAAGGAAACTAATATGGTTATAGGAATGTCAAGTCAAAGAAAAGTTCTGAAGAAAGTCATGCGGTATGGAACATGTAAGCCCAACTGTCACAGGGAAATATGACTTAGGTAAGGAAAAGTTAATGATTAAAACATGACGAGGTCAAGCATTAAACAAACAAAGTTAATGATGTAAACTAAAGGATATGATTCTAAGTCTTCCAGGGAGATATGCTTAAATAAAGTAAGCTCCATGGAATGAGAAAGGAATGTGAGTGAGACGAAAATCATAGGTATGTGATGTAAGGGATAAACGGAAACAACCAGGAAGGTTGTAGGTTGATAAACTATGAAACTAATATCAATGGAGGTTCATTCTAGTACAAAAAGTGTGAAATAAGTTTTGCGGACAAAACTCCTAAAAGGAGGGGAGAGTTGTAAACCCCGCTCTTTGGAGTTAAGGAAAACCGAGAAAAGAATCGGTTAAACCGAGTGAAAAAATCAAAACGGTTCACAAAATTGATCATCAGAGAATGGGAAATTTATAACTCCCGAGTGGACCCAAAGAATTCATAAAACCTTGGAAAAGAACCTTAGAACAAATTGGAAGAGAAAAACCAGATCGGTTCAGATGAACCAGATTCAAGCCGGATTGAACCAGTTTATGAACCGAGTCAGTTTTTGAACTGGAACTGATAGAGAGAGGGAAAACCGATAAAATTATGGATCTCGAGTGACCTAAAGAATCACCATAGTCATGAAAAAGGACTTTTAGGATGAATGGGTGATGAAAACTGAACTAGTTCAGGTGAATTGGATTCGAACCGGATTGAATCGGTTTGAACCAATATTGAAACCGATGCTAAATTCATTTTTCTAGGTGGCTTAAAAAATTCCAATTGGAGAATTGAGGCCACCATTTATTAGAAATTGAATTTAGATGAATTTAGAAAATTTTAATTTTGAAAAACTCGGTCAAATTGGGCCTGAAACGGCCGGTTTAAGCTTTGAACCCGGTTCGGACCGGTTTGGTCTTGTTTAGAACAGTGTCGTCTTCTTCCTTCAGATGACAACACTGTTCACTCGCTGGAAAATCGAACCAGCGTGGACAAAGAGGAAGGATTTCCGTTCAGTATGTTTTAGGAGATCAATGACTTTCACAAAGGTACCAAACGGACGGTCGATGAGTCTCCAAACTCCGTATATAAAGAGCCCCTCTCCATTCATCCTCTCCACACCTAAAAACCTCTCTCTCTGTCATCTACTTAGTTTTTCGGTGAAGCTCAAACCAAATCTCTATTATAGGGTGTTTTTTAAGCCAAAGAAGGCACGGTCAGGTTCCTTAGAACTAGGGAGAAGTCTGCTACACGGTGGTAGTCTACAATTGCTCCGAGGGTCATCGGAGAAGCACTGACGAGATCAAACAGTGAAGCAGCTCCGACAGACCAAAGATGCCCTATTTCTATTGAGATAAAATTGGCCAATTCGAGCCCTTCTCAGGCCAAACCAAGCTCTCCCAACACCTCCTCAGCCCTCCTACTGCAGAATTAGAACTGAAAGGTAAGCCAATTTAGCTTCTGTCTGTAATTTCCGACTGGTGCTAGAAAGAGAACTAACAGAATTTCGATGACAAAATTCTCACTCAATTTGGAATCAATTGATGCAATTCTTGATCTTAGGAAAAACCTCAGAACGAGAGCTATCTGCCAAGATCGAAAGCTCAGTCTGCCGCGCCCCCACCGGTAAGCATTCGAAGCTTTCTCTCTCTACGTTCTGTTTTTCGACGAAGCTCCGCTTGAGCACGTTTCGTCATCAAATCATGCGATTCAAAGTGCATTTGAATCGTATGAAGATGTAGGAATTCCAATGTAACTTCAATTTCAACAATTGAACTTGTTTGATTGGTCAATTTGATGAAATCAAATTTGTTTGTGTTGGAAAGTTGAAATTGGGGGAAAATTTGAGGGACTAAAATGCAATTTTATAAAATTAAGGGCCAATTGGGCATGATAAGAGTATTGGAGGACCAATTGAGCAAATTTTAGAATTTTTGGGGATAAAATTCACCATTTTTGTTAAGGAGGGGCCAAATGGTTATTTTGGAAAAATTGAGGACCAAATTGGGAATTTGGGAAACTTGAACCCCTTGTTGTGAAATTGAATAAATTGAGGTCCCAATGTGAATTTGAAAAGTTCCGAGACTCAATTTGGAGAAAAATCAGCAATTGGGGCCTAAAGTAAATGAAAAAGAACTTTAGGGTCCAAATTACAAACATTTGAAAAGTTAGATACTTTTAGTCATTCATAATGAATGAAGGCTATCAAGCCAAATGATAATGCACAAGGATGTTCATATTGTGTAGTAACACGAGATATTGGGAACTCCAACTGAGATAATTCACAAAGGGCAAAAGTCGATTTAGAGGAAATACATTGCAAGATCAGGTGAGTGGGATATTTAATATCATAACCGGTTGGGATGATAAGCACCTTGGAAGTGAAAACCTACTGCTAAGTTATATTTTAACCATGACACAGGAAAGGAGTGATGTGGAAATCACGCGAAAAAACTACTTACCTATTTTAAGTAGATCATACCCTGTTGGTATGATGAAACATCATGAAAGGAAGTGGAAAACCTGCTTATCGGTTATAAGTGGAGATGTCCTCATACTCGGTTGGTATGATGAACGATTGAAAAGTTTATTTTTTTGGAAGTACTCTCCCCTGACTGTGTGCTATTGCTTAAAATTTTTGGGAGACCTTCTCGACGGGAACTCGAATAGCTCAGATAGGTCGGAGACCTAGGTTTTGGAACTTGGGGGTTAGTATGCCCAATTTTGAAAATTTCGAACAGTGGGCCCTAGGCCAATTGGCACGAGCAGGAGCTCGTAAAAAAAACATGATTCTAAGCCATGAAAACTTAATGAATGAATTGTTTGGCCATGGTACTGAGACATGACCGACATACTCGATGGACTAGCGTTAGTGCAACATGACAGGTCTTTGGACTAGTCAAGACAAACAGCTGCAGGTCGAGTTGAGGGTCAGGGTTGTTGGACCCGTGGTACCACAAATTATATGGCTTATGGGTAAAAATTATTGATTTGTGCATGCATTGTGTTATAGGACCTTTAAGATGCCCAAGAGAGGTAGTGATGCATCCTAGGGCTCTGGATGACCTGGTGGAGATAAGGACAGTTAGTCGTACCAATAGTCTTGAGAAGCTTAACGTAGCTTCATGAGCATGAGATCGGGGTGGGGTTGGGATGAGGTCTCTATCCTCATACAAAAATAGAGTTTTGTTACGGGATTGAGGGTTAGATGTCGTGTATATCCACTCATTCTTAGGGTAGAAGTGGACGTGCTTCTATCTAGGTGGCCGATAACGTCGCTCCGACACCACAAGTGGGTACAGTGGATGGGCTGGCCTGTAAATGTGTGTTTTCCTTAATGATGAAGGGAGTGTGTTAGTTGATAAACACACCGTTGAGATGAGAAATGGCTATGAAAAACTAAGATTTTGAAAATGAGAAATTTTAAAGAAAATAAGGAGTATGGACACTCCAATTAAAAAAAACTATTTATTTAAATTACATTTTTGAAATACCTATTCACTAAGTTTTTTATCCTTTTTATAGAAATAGCAAAAATGAATAGGGATAACACCAAGCCATACCCTCTGTTAGGTATGATTAATTTCTTTTAAGCTTGCATTTTATTTGATATATGTCATTCCAAGGAACATGGTTGAAAGTATGCCTGGCTCCTCTTGAGTTAAAGAAGGAGGAAACCCCTCTTGAACCAAGAGAGCGGCGAGTTGTTCATAGGGATCCGACTAAACTGGGTTAGGGCGTGACAACTTTACTCGAGTTCTTTACCAAGATCTACTCATGATCTTGTTGTTCTACTTAAATGGAACTTGAAAGGGTGAGTGATAGGTATAGAGGTGAGTTGTGAAGCTTAATGAATGAGAAATTTATGCTAGTACTTCTTGCCCACGAGCTCAACCCCTACTAAAATATCAATATCAAGAAAATATTTTAAAATATATTTATCTTTTTAAAGAATATATATTTCTCATCACTTCTTATTAGAAGAACAAATTCCCATCCACACAATCACAATATAGCAATGATTCATGCATAGATTCACAAACAACATATTGTCTTCATCGTAACAATACTTGCGCATTAGGATCACAACCTAGAAGTGGGGTCACACCCCTCTCTACTAGTGACTAGTGGTGGGTCTAAGCCACTCTCCACTAGTCTTCCTTGAAATATGTTAGGTAGAGTTTACTCTCGCACCATCTAAGATCTGAACCATCAGCACCTCAGGAATATTATGATTATCTTCAACCATTATCATTTCAATAACTAGGCACTGCCTTAAGGCTCCTTTGTTCTGGATATCTTGGATAAAAAAATAACTCCTCCTTATTAACTCACCTCCCATACATCCCTTAGTTCCCGACATTACTCTTTCATACAAACATCTACTGATATCATTCCACATTTACCACAAACACAAACAATGTATCAAATAAACCACAACAGCATTAAATGTTAGCTTTATATATGGTCAACCCCTCTATAACACAGACATTTTAAGATAGCAGTAGATGTTGGATTGTTGTTTGGACAATCCCTCAAAGGTTGTATCACACTTACTTTGGTATGCCAAAATTCACAGGGTCATGGAGAGCATTCCAAAACTTGCACGTTTATGTGTTTCTTAAATGTTAACCAAATTACTTTTTTCATAACCGTGGACCGAGGTCCTTGTTTCTCAATTTATTGTTCAAGCCCTTCTTACAAGAAAGTAGATCAAAGTTCCTTCCTTAAAAATAAGGGTTGAAACCCCCCTTTTAAAAATAAGGGTTGAAGCCCCTTATTTCAAAATACAAACCGAAACTCCTTTCAAAATATGAGTCAAAACCATTTTTTTAAAAATATCAACTAAAACCATTCTTTCAAAATATGACTTGAAGCCCTTATTTCAAAAATACGGGAGGAAGCCTCACTTTCTAAAACATGAGCCAAAGCGCATATTTTATGAATTTGGGTCGAATCCATTATATCATAAAATACAATAACAATGTCTCCATGTCATTTCCAATTTCAACAAAATAATAATAAATGAAATGCACATCGTAAATTTCAAAACATGTAGAATGCATATTTCGGTCCAATCGTACCTAATGTCAAAATCATAAACCTACTCTCCATGACTAGCTTCCAATTCCTTCGGTGAGTTTCTCATTGATTCACATACTAGTATATGTCTAACTATTAACATAAAAATCTCATCAATCATTACTCAATTTGAGTATCTTGACTATGTTTTATTGGTACTTCCCAATACCATTCTCATATTTTCCATTTATACTTGTCATTCAATTTCTAAGTCACTCTAACATTTCACTTAGGTTCCTACAAGAAAAATACTCATTTGTAACCCTTCTAAGCCTTATAATATCCCTATCGAGTCCCTAATTTTTCACTCATTGCAATTGGGCCCCCTTATATTAACACATTTATACAATAACCCCCATTCAAATTTCAGCCTAATATCTTCGAATATTCCCCTAAAACTTCTCATGCCATCTTCCTCATCTCTCTAGGATCGTTTCACTCTTTGAACTAACCTATTTGACCCCATATAGCCCCTAATTAGAGTTTTCTCAAAAAAATTATGCAGTTTAAGCAATTTGTAGTAATATCATCAGTGGTAGTAAATTGGTCAGTGCCACCGTGTAAACCTCGTCCTTTTATAGTAAGAAAATCGGGAAAAGAATCTATCATTTCCAAAGAGAAAACTATGTCGGTTCATAAACCTTAAATGATAGAGAAAGAGAAATTTGGAAAATTTACAAATCCCGAGTGACTCAAAGAGTCATAAAAGTTATGGAAAAGGACTTTGGGATGAATTGGAAGAGAAAACTAAACCGATTCAGGTGAACCAAACCTGAACCGAATTGAACCAGTTTGAACCATCATTGAACCTATTTCTAAATTCATTTTTCTAGGTGGTTTAAAATATTCAAATTAGGGAATTGAAACCACCATTGGATAGAGAATGAATTTAGAAAATTTTAAATTTGAGAAACTCGGTCCAATCGGGCCTGAACCGGCCAATTTAGCTATTAAACTCGGTTCGGATCGGTCCGGTCCGGTTGTGAACAGTGTCATCTTTTCCTTTAGGAGAGAACACTATTCACTCGCCAAAAGAATGGACAACATCGACAAAGTTGAACCACTTCCGTTCAGGGCATTTCAAAACATGAATGAGTGCCATAAAGGTGCCAAATGGACGACCAGAGAGTCCTTGAGCTCCATATATAAAGAGCTTATCTCCATTCATTCTCCTTACACCTGAAAATTCCATTATCTCTCAACTGCTCTAATTTTTGATGAAGCTCGAACTAAGCTCTGACTTGGGAATTTTTCTCAACCTCAAAAGGCAAGGTCGGGTTCTTTAGACTCCGGGGGAAGTCAGCTATCTGATAGAACCCTCCATTCGATCCAAGGACCACCGGAGAAATGCCGGCGGAATCAAACAGTGAAGCAGCTCTGGCGGACCAAAGCTGCCCTATTTCGGCCAAGCTAAAATCGGTCGAATTCAGCCTTCTTTAGGCCAAACCAAGCTCTCTCAACATCCCCATAGCTATTAGACGAACTCAACTGAGCTGAAAGGTAAGGCAATTCGGCCCTCCACAATTGTTACAGGTCGGAGTTAGAGAGAGAAACTAAAGAATTTCACTAACGAAATTCTCCCTCAATTCGAGGTCAATTGTTGGAATTCTTCATCCTACAAGATACCTTAGTAAGAGAGCTATCTTCCCCAATAGAGAGATCATGCCACCGCACCTCCGATGGTATGCTTTCGAAGCTTTCTCTCTCTACGTTCAGTTTTATAGTGAAACTCTATTTGAGCTTAATTCAGACCCAAATGACGCGATTCAGAGCTTATTTGAATCGTTTGGAAGTGTAGAAGCTGATCCATACCTTCAATTGCAATTAACCCTTATTGAATGGTCAATTTGATGAAATCAAATTCAATCAGTTTGAAAGGGGAGAAATTGGGAAAATTTTTGGGGAAAATTGGGGATTTCATATAATTGAGGGACTAAATTGCAATTTCCCAAAATTGAGGGCCAATTGTCCATGGAAAGGATATTGGAGGACTAGTTGATCGATTTTTGGAATTAATTGGGGTAATATTGCCATTTTTATAACGTTGGGGCAAAATGGTAATTTTTGAAAAGTTGGGGACTAAATTGAAAATTTGGAAAACTTGAGCCCCTTAAACAAATTTTAGTAAATTGAGGACCCAAAGTGAATTTTGAAAGTTTTGGGACTTAATTTGGGGAAAAGTTTGCAGTATGGACCTAAATTCAAGGAAAATGAACTCTAGTGACCTAAATGCAATTAATTGAAAATTTTGGGCTTCGTCATTCATACGTGAGGAATGAATGCTATCATGCCAAATATTAATAGATAAGAATGTCCAAATCATGTAGGAACATGAAGGGCCGGAAGGCCAACAAGGATAAGTGTAAACCCCGCACATTTGAGTTAAGGAAAACTAGGAAAAGAACCGGTCAAACCGAATAAGAAAACCAAACCGGTTTACATTTGGGAATAAGCAATATGAAAATTTAAAACTTTTGGTTGATCCAAAGGATTTATTAAACATTGGAAAAGAAACTTAAGACAAACTAGAAAACAAAAACCAAATTGGTTTAGTTGAACTAGATTCCATAAGAACTTTAAAGTTAAGCATGCTTACTTGAGAGTAGTGTGAGGATGGGTGACCTCCTGGTAAGTATGATTTTTTGTAACCCGAAATTTTGGTCAAAAATTTTTATGCGAACGTATAGCTTATCATAAATAGCCATAAATTAGTATATATTTAATTATTGAAATTAATACCAATAATTTAATACCTAAATTAAATTATTGGAATTAATACAAATAATTTAATACCGAAATTAAATTATTGGAATTAATACCAATAATTTATGGCAATATAAATACTAGTAATAAATCTCGCCCATTTAATGGTCTCATCCCCATTTCATTCTCCTTACACCTGAACACTTCTCTCTCTCTCTCTACTGCTCCATTTCCCGGTAAAGCTCGAACCAGAGCTTCGACTTGAACAAAGGTTGGGCTCTTTAGAACCGGGGAGAAGACAGTTATCTGATAGCAAACTCCAGTCAATCCGAGAATCGTTGGAGAAGCCCCGACATGATGGAATAGTGAGGCAACTCTGGTGGACTGAAGCTGCCCTATTTCGGCCAAGGTGAAATTGGCCATTTCAAGCCCTCCTCAGGCCAAACCAAGCCCTCCCAACACTTCCTCAGCCTTTCCACGGCCGAATTAGGACCGAAAGGTAAGCCAATTCGGTTCCCCTTTTATAATTTTCGATCGGTGCTAGAGAGAGAAATAACTTAAAGTTATAATTTGAGGAAAAACCGACATTAGGGACTTAAAGTTAAAGAGAAATAACTTTAGGGACCTAATTGCAAATAACTAAAAGTTTACGTTTTCTCATTCATTAATGAATGAAGGCTGTTATGTCGAGTAATAATGAACAAGGTTGTTCATATCGTGTAGGAACGTTAAATACCGGGAACACCAACAAGGACAAGCTTGCGTGAATACAAAGAACCAGTTTAGTGGAATTCACAGCATTAATGGGTGAGTGGGTTTACTAACATCATACCCAGTTGGGGATGATAAGTGCCTCGATATAAAAACCCACTGTTTAGTGGTATTTTAATCATCACTACTTAGAGAAAGTGATGTGAAAGTTATGCAGAAAAACTACTTATGGGTTGTAAGTAGATCATACCCGGTTGGTATGATGAGACTTCCTCGAAGGAAGTTGAAAACCCGTTCATCGGTTATGAATGGAGATGTCCTTATACCGATCAGTATGATGGACAGTAAAAACCTATTTTTGTCAGAAGTGCTCTCCCCTGACTGTGTGCCAATGCTTAAACAATTTGGGAGACCTTCTCGACGGGAGCTCGAATAGCTCTAATAGGCCGGGGGCCTCGATTTTGGAACTTGGGGGCTAAATGCCCGATTTTGAAAATCTCGTACAGTGGGCCCAAGGCTAGTTGGCACGAGCAGGAGCTCGTAAATGAACATGATATATGTGCCATAAAACTTAATAAGTGAATTGTTTGGCCATGGTACCAAGATAGGATCGACATGCTCAGTCAACTAGCGGCAGTGCGACATGACAGGTTGACGGACTAGTCAAGACAAACAGTGACGGGTTGAGTTCAGAGTCGGGGCCGTTGGACTAGTGGCACCATAGATTACATGGCAATATAAGAAAACATTGTTTGTGCATGCACTGTGAGTACAGGATCATCAAGACACCCATGATGGGTAGTGATGCATCCTAAGGGCATTGGACGACCTGGTGGCTATAAGGGCAGTTCATCGTTCCAGGTGTTTGTGCGAAATCTAGAGTAGCACGAAGTGCATGAGACCGGGGTAGGGACAGGATGAGGTCTCTGTCCTCATACGGACATGAAGAAGTGATTTCGGGATTGTGGGTAGGATGTCACGTACATCCACTCATTCCCAAGGTAGAAGTGGTCGTACTTCTATCCGGGTGGCAGGAAAAGTTGCTCCGAAGCCACTAGCGGGTTCAGTAGTGATACTGACTTGCGAATGTGTGTAACCTTCATGATGAAGGATGTGTGTTGGGTGATGACACACCGTGGTAACCAAGAAATAAAAGAAAAATCCAAAGTTTTAAATAATGGGATTTTTGAAAACAAAGGAGTCGGGCACACTCCATATAAATGTTTTTCTTAAAAGTCAAAAACTTTTAAAAACCCATTCACTGAGTAGTCGTACTCACCCCCTCCCTTATATCCCTTTTAGGAAATCCCGGAAAGCTTCCCCTTAAAGACCATCAACTAAGATGCCTATAAGACAGGTATGTAAAATTTTAAATTTCATATAGTTTTGATTATGCTATTCCATGAAAAATTTGCAAGTTAAAGGACGCCTTACTCTTTATGGTTTACGATAAGGGGAAACCCTTTAATAAACCGAGAGAGTGGCAGGTTGATCACGGGGATCCGACCAAATCGGGTCAAGGTGTGACAATAAGCTAGCATGGATGTAAAAACCAACTAAGAAGGAATACACTACGATTAACGGGTGAGTGGGTTTATTCACATCATACCCGGTTAGGGTGATTAGCACTTTGGAAATGAAAAACCAATTATATGTGGAATTTTAACATCACACCTGGTTGGAATGATGTGAGAACTATGCGGAAAAAATACTTACCGATTATAAGTAGAGAGATCATACCCGATTGGTTTGATAGACTTCCTAGAGGGAAGGAGAAATCCCGCTTACTGGTTGTAAGTGAAGATGTCATCACACCCAGTTGGTTTGATGAATGGAAAATTATTTTGTCAGAAGTGTTCTCCCCTGACTGTGTGCCAATATTTATAAATTTTGGGAGACCTTATTGACGAGAGCTAGAACAACTCAGATAGGTAGAGGCCTCGGTTTTGGAACTTGAGGGCTAAAATGCCCGATTTTAGAAAATCCCATATAGTGGGCCCAAGGCCAGTTGGCACGAGCAGAATCTCGTAAACAAACATGTGATAATTAAGCCATGAAAATTTTAAATGAATGGAATGTGTGATTTTTCCATGGTGCCAAGATAAGACCGACATACATGGTGGCAGTGTGTCAGGGTTAGGATGACGGACCGGTCTAAACAAATAGCTCTAGGTTGAGTTGAGGGTCGGGGCCATTGGACCAGTGGCACCAAATATAAATGGCATTGTGGAAAAATTATTTTTTGTCCATGCACTTGAGGTTTGGGACCGTCATGACACCCAAGATGGGTAGTGATGCGTCCTAGGGGCTACTTGATGACATGGTGGAGATAAGGGTAGTTTGTCATGCCAGCAGTCAGGGAAGCTTGACGTAGCTTCATGTGCATGAGACCAGGGTGGGGTCTTGATAAGGTCTTTGTCCTCATACGGATACAGAGTTGATTTTTGGTTTGAGGGTCGGATGTCACGAACATCCACGCATACCTTGGGTAGAAGTGGACAATCTTCTATCTAGGTGGCCAGTAAAGTAGCTCCGACACCACAAGTGGGTGCAATGGACGGGCTGCCCTACGAATGTGTGATCACTTCCTGATGAAGGGCATGTGTTGATTGTTAACACACCTAATGTGGAAAATAAGGTAAAAAAAGGTTTTGAAAACTGTGATTTGAGGAAAGAACATTTTGAAAGGAAATAAGGAGTGTGGCACACTCCGATTAAATATGTTTTATTTACGAAAACTCTCTTCTAACACCCATTCACTGATTTGTCGAACTCACCCTCTCCGTTTACCCCTTTTTAGGTAACCAAGAGAATCCCTATATGAAGACTTTGTTATAGCTGAACCTGCAAGACATATATGTAAGAATTAATGAATTCAGTTTTGATTAATGCTATTCTAGGAAAAGGTATAGGTGAAAAAGACGTCTTACTCCTTGCGGTTTAGAGAAGGGGAAAACCCTTAATAAACCAAGTGAGTGGCAGGTTGCTCACGGGAACCCTACCAAACCGGGTCGGGGCATGACAACTTGAGTGGTATCAGAGCCTGTTTCCTTAAATACATTATGAAGACTATATAACATAGTAACTAATAGGGATAATTTTAAAATTTTAGATGGCTCCCAAGAGAGGAACCAAGAGAAAAGAGTCGCTGTCTCTAACACTGCCCAACCATTCCTTCCTGTGGAAACTCCCTGATGAGCCTAGACAACCCACCTAAACTAAGCTTAGAACATGAGATAGTTTTACAAGGAGTTCACTCGAGTATTTGGACAATCTAACCTTGTCCCTAGGGCTGGCACCAACTCTCGGGCTAAACTAGAGAAAGTACAATCTCATCCTCCTCATGTTAAACATCCTCCTCCAGTTGACATTCCCTAGTATCTCAAGATTCTCAATCAATAGGGTGTAAGCATTTTCTCAGAGAGAAGGATGCGGGAGCCGCCATGGAGTGGCTGGCTAACATCAAGATGTTGATGGGGATTGTCAGGATATTACCAGAGGCCATGGTGATCATAATAGAATTTTTCCTAGAGGGTAGTGCCAAAAGATAGTGGGAAAATGTCCGAAGCCTGCATACCTCCATACCTAGCTGAGAGATGTTTGAGGAGAGGTATGTGGAGGAGTACCTGACCCCTCATCTGATTAATTAGAAGAAGCATGATTTACTTCTATATCGGAGTGTGAAACCAAATTCAATGTGTTAAGACCCTTTGCCCCAGATTTGGCTGGATTAGCAGACATATGCCAGCGATTCGTAGACGATTTTAATATGGACATACTAGACCATATGGGATTACTAGGATGCTGCACAGATTTGGCAGCATTAATTAGTATGGCTCACGAGTGTGAGCGATTGGTAAAAACCCGACTTCGCCGAATGGAGTAGAAAATCTAGGAGGACAAGGGCCAAAGCCGTAATGGAGGATTGAAAGAGCATAATGGTCTACGATAGGGAAATAAAGTGGAATTTCAAAAGTGGAAGGATGTGCCACCACCAACCCAGAGAGTAATCCTCACCCTGCCATAAGGAAACTCTCACTATTCTAGGTGCCAAAGGTACCATGAGGGAGCTTGCTTGTCCTATTTTGCATGTGGACAAGTTGGGCACTTTGCATAGGAATGCCCCACTTTGAGGGAGAATAAGCAACAGAGTACACTTAGACCACCCTAAGGGAACCCCAAGAATCCTAGGCAGGACCCCACAGCCAGAATACCAACTAGGGTATACAATCTCACCCAAGAAGAGGCTAGGAAAGATCCTAGTACCATAGCGGGTACTTCCCAAAACCCTCCTATCTAGATTAAGAAAAGAAACCTGTAACTGAAATTTTATTAAATATAGGAAATCTTTTTCTCTAAAAATATGCATTTCTTCAATCAGGATATGTACATTTGTGGGAATGAAAGGTCTACGGCCTCTTCGAGTTGGGAGCAGAAAGATCTTTCATCAAAGAGGACCTAATCCCATGTCTACCCCTAGAACTCACCCCTCTAGGACAATGTATCAACATTCTTACACCCTTAGGAGAAGGGTTAAACAAGGACAAAAAACTGAAGGGATGTGAGATAAAGATTGGGGGAATAAAATTAGAAGCAGATTTGACTCCATTACCTCTAAATGAGGTAGAAATAATCCTTGGAAAGGATTGGTTAAGTATCCATCAGGCTAGGATGGACTCTGGAAAGAAGATAGTAACCTTCCAAACTCCCAAGACAATCAAACTAAAATTCCAAGGAGACCGAAGGAAGAGTGAAGTACAGATGGTGTCCCATATAAAAGCTCAAAAGATGATACAAAAGTGTTGTAAGGCTATTATAGTAGTCATAATTAATGAGAAGTATGAAGAGAAGGGACCCAAAGGCTATTATACAAAAGGGTTGTAAGGCTCCTTATTTCTTTCAAAAATATTCTTTTCATAAATTCCCGGATATTCAAAACCATTTTCCTAATTTCCATATTAGGTGTGTTAACCGTCATGCCCCAACCTGGTTTGGTGGGATTCCCGTGATCAACCCGCCACTCTCCTGGTTTACTAAGGGTTTCCCCTTGTTTATAAACCATGAGGAGTAAGGCGCTCTTTAAACCTACACCTTTCTTGGAATAACATAAATCAAAACTATACAAAATTTTAAACTTATTATACTTGCCTTAGAGGTGTGTTAGCTGATGGTCTTTGGGGTAAGCTTTCCGGGGTTACCTGAAAGGGATATAAGGGAGGGGGTGAGTACAACGATTTTGTGAATGGGTTTTCAAAATTTAACTTTTAGGAAAAATGTTTGATTCGGAGTGTGCCAGATTCCTTATTTTCTTTTAAAAACCATTCATTCTCAATTTCGGTTTTCATAACCATTTCTTATTACCACGGTGTGTCATCACCCAACACACATTCTTCATCATGAAGTTAAAAGACACAATTGCAGGCCAGCCCGTCTACTGAACCCACTTGTGGCGTTAGAGCGAATTTACTGGCCATCTAGATAAAAGCACGTCCACTTCTACCCTGAGAATGAGTGGATGTTCAGGACATCCAACCCTCAATCCCGTAACAAATCTCTGTGTTTGTATGAGGACAAAGACCTCATCCTGTTCCCACCTCGGTCTCATGTGCTTGAAGCTACTTCAAGCTTTGGAAGACTTCTAGTACGACTAACTGCCCTTATATCCACTAGGTCGTCCAGAGCCTTGGGACGCATCACTACCCCTTTTGGGTGCCTTGAAGGACCCGTAACATAGTGCTTGCACAATCAATAGTTTTTCACATAATGTCATATAATCTGTGGTGCCACTAGTCCAATGGCCCCGACACTCAACTCGACTTGCAACTATTTGTCTTAACTAGTCCGAAGACCTGTCATGTTGCACTATCGCTAGTTGACTGAGTATGTCGATCCTGGACAAATAACTCATTTACTTGAGTTTTCATGGCATATTAATCATGTTTGTTTACAAGCTCCTATTCGTGCCAACTAGCCTAGGGCCCACTGTTCGAGATTTTCAAAATTTGGCATATTAGCCCCCAAGTTCCAAAAATTGAGGCCTCCAACCTAACAAAGCTATTCGATCTCCCGTCAAGAAGGTATCCGAAAATATTTAAGTAGTGGCACACAATCAGGGGAGAGCACTTTTGACAAAATATACTTTACAACTGTTCATCATACCAACTGAGTAGGAGGAAATCTTCGCTTATTACCAATGAATGGATTTATCACTTCCTTCGAAGACGTTTCATCATACCAACTAGGTATGATCTATTTACAACAGGTAAGTAGTTTTTTCACGTGATTTCCACATCACTCCTCTCAGGTGTGATGATTAAAATATCACTTAACAGGGGGTTTTCATTTTCGAGGTGCTTATCATCCCAACCAGGTATGATATTAAATTCCCAGTCACAACCAATAGGTTGTTTTCCTTAAATAAAAGTGCTCATCATCCCAACCTGTATGATGTATAAGATTCCCACTCACCCGTTAATGTAGTGAATTCCTCTCGACCGGTTCTTTGTATTCACGTGAGTTTGTCCTTGCTGACGTTCTCGGTACTTCAAGTTCCTACATGATATTAGCATCCTTGTTCATTATCACTTGGCCTAGTAGCTTCATTCATTCCAAATGAATGAAAAAACCAGACTTTTCATTTATTTACAATTAGATCCCTAAAGTTATTTTTCTTCAACTTTAAGTCCCTAATGCTGGTTTATTCCTCAAATTGAGTCCCAAAACTTTTAAAAATCATCTTGGGACCTCAATTTATTCAATTTCACAAACGGGAGTTCAATTTCCCATTTTGCCCCTACTTTACAAAAATGGTAAGTTTTACCCCAAAAATTCCAAAATTGCCCAATTGGTCCTCCAACATATTTATCATGCCCAATTGGTACACAATTTTATGAAATTGCAATAATGTCTCTTGAATTTTTGAAATTCCCAAATTTCCCCCAATTTCAACCTTTTATCTTAGCGGAATTTAATTTAATCAAATTGACCAATCAAATGAGTTTAATTTTTGAAATTAAAGTTGGATTAGAGTTCCTACACCTTCATATGATTCAATTGCACTTTGAATCACACAATTTAGTGTCGGAATGAGCCCAATTGGAGCTTTGTCAGAAAATTGAACTTAGAGAGAGAAAGCTTACCGTCGGGGGGGAGGGGCGGGCAGCAGTCCGAGCTTTTAATCTAGGTAAGTAGCTCTTGCTTTGAGGTTTCTTCTAGGATCAAGAATTGCATCAATTGATGCCGAATTGAGTTAGAATTGTATTATCGAAGTTTTGTCGGTTCTCTCTCTAGCATTAATAAAAAAATATATAGGGGACCCAAATTGGCTTACCTTTCAGCTCTAATTCAACTATAGTAGGGCTTTGGAGGTGTTGGGAGGGATTTGTTTGGTCTGAGTGGGCTCGAATTAGCCAATTTTAGCTTGGCCGAAACAGGGCTGCTTTGGTTTGTCAGAGCTGTTTCACTGTTCCACAACGCCGGCACTTCTTCGGCGACCCTCAGAGCAAATGGAGACTACAGGCGTGTAGCTGACTTCTCCCTGAATCCAATGAATCTGACCTCGCCTTGTTTGGCTCAAAAAAATGCCCAAGTCGGAGCTCTAGTTCGAGCTTCCCCGGAATTGGAGTTGAGAGATAATGGAGTTTTCAAGTGTGGAGAGGATGAATTAGGAAGGGCTCTTTATATAGGAATCTTGGGGATTTCTTGGCCATTCAATTGGTGCTTTAATGGCGGTCATTCCTTGCCTAAAACTCCCTGGCCAGAGACTTTTAAGCTTTGTCAGTGTTTGCTCGATTTTACGGTGAGTGAAAAGTGCTGTCATCTGAAGGAAGAAGAGACAGTTCCAAACTGGACCGTACTGGTCTGAATTTGGTTCATAGCTTAAACCAGTCGGTTTAGGCCCGATTTGACTGAATTTTTTAAATTTAAAAATTTCTAAATTCATTTTCTATCCAATGGTGGCCTCAAATCTCAAATTTGAATTTTCTAAGCAACATAGAAAAATGAATTTAGCATCTAGTTCAATAGTGGTCAAACTGGTCCAAACTGGTTCAATCCGGTTTAGATCTGGTTCACCTGAACTGGTTTGGTTTTCATCTCCAATTAATCCTAAAGTTCTTTCTCTTGACGTTTTTGACCGTTTAGGTCACTTGGGAGCCATAAATTTCTCGATTTACCCATTCTCTATCGGTTCCAGTTCATGAACCGACTCAATTCATAAACTGGTTCAATCTAGTTGGATCTAGTTCATCTAAACTGGTCTGGTTTTTTCTTCAAATTTGTCCTAAGGTTCTTTTCTAAGGTTTTATGAACTCTTTGGATCACTCGTAAGCTGTAAATTTCCAAATTTGCCGTTCCCATATGATCAGGTTTGTGAACCAGTTTGGTTTTTCTCAATCAGTTTGACCCGTTCTTTTCCCAGTTTTCCTTAACTCCAAAGGGTGGGATTTACATTAACAATCAACACATGCCCTTCTTTAGGAATGGAATTAAACATTTGCAGGGCAGCCTGTCCACTATACCCACTAGTGGTGTCGAAGTGACTTTACTGACCACCTAGATAGAAGCCCGTCCACTTCTACCCTAGGAATGAGTGGATGTTCGTGACATTCGACCCTCAAACCCGAAATCAACTCCGTGTCTGTATGATGACAGAGGCTTCATCTCGACCCCACCCCTGTCTCATGCATATGAAGCGACGTCGAGATTCCCTCACTACTGGCACGACAAATTACCATTATCTCCACCATGTCATCTAGTAGCCCTTAGGATGCATTACTAATCCTCTTGGGTGTCTTAATGGTCTCGAACCTCAAGTACTTGCACAAACAAAAGTTTTCCACAAAGCGATATATCTTTGGTGCCATTGGTCCAATGGCCTTGACCCTTAACTCAACCTGCAGCTGTTTGTCTAGATCAGTCCATCGACCTGGTCATGTCGCACTGCCACCAGTCCATTGTGTATGTCGGTCCTGTCTTGGTACCATGGCGAAATCACATAATTCATTCATTAAAAATTTTCATGGCTTAAACATCATGTTTGTTTACGAGCTCTTCCTCGGGCCAACTAGCCTTGGGCCCACTGTACGTGATTTTCCAAAACTGGGAATTTTAGCCCCCACGTTCCAAAACCAAGGCCTTTGGCTTTTCTGAGCTGTTCTAGCTCTCGTCAAGAAAGTCTCCCAAATTTTTTAAGCATTGGCACACAGTCAGGGGAGAACACTTTAGACAAAAATAAACTTTCCATCCATCACACCAACTAGGTGTGAGGACATCTCCGCTTACAACTGATAAGCGGATTTTCTACTTCCTTCCAGGAAGTCCATCATACCAACTGGGTATGATCTACTTACAATTGGTAAGTAGTTTTACCTCATAATTCTCACATCACTCCAATCGGGTATGATGTCAATATTCCACATAGAAGTGGTTTTTCATTTCCGATGTGCTCATCATCCCAACTGGGTATGATGTGAATAAATCTCACTCATGGTGGCTTGCAATTTAGAAAAGGTGCTCATCATCCCAACCGAGTATAAAGTGTAAATTAGCCCACTCACGGTGGCTTCCAATTTAGAAAAGGTGCTCATTATCCCAACCTAGTATGAAGTGTAAATTAGCCCACTCACCCGTTAACCATGACGTGTTCGTCCTCGGTTGATTTTCCAAGTTGACATGAGCTTCTCTGGCTAGAATTCTGGTCCCTCGTGCTCCTACACGATTTGGACATTCTTATCTATTACTATTTGGCATAACAACATTCGTTCCTCATGTATGAACGACTAAGCCCAAAATTTTCAATTAATTGCATTTAGGTCCTTAAAGTTCTTTTTCCTTGACTTTAGATCCCTAATGCTAACTTTTCCCCAAATTGAGTCCTGAAATCTCCAAAAATTCACTTCGGGTCCTCAATTAACTCAACATCGTTTAGGGGGCCCAAGTTTTCCAAATTTCCAATTTGGTCCCCAACTTTTCAAAAATTACCATTTTGCCCCTACTTTACAAAAATAGCAATTGGCCCTTAATTTTGAGAAATTACAATTTGGTCCCTTAATTTTAAAAAATCCCTAATTTCCTCAAAAAATCCGCCTTTCAAACTGGCCGAATTTGATTTCATCAAATTGACCATTCAGTCGAGGTTAATCGTTGAAATTGAAGGTATAATTGAGTTCCTACACTTCCATACGATTCAATTAAGCTTTGAATCACATGAATTGAGGTTAGAACAAGCTCAAACATATCTTCACCGAAAAACTATGCGTAGAGAGAGAAAGCTTGGAAAGCTTACCGTCGGAGGTGCAGCGGTTTGATCTCTCTACTAGGAAAGATAGCTCTCTTCCTGAGGTATTTTCTAGTATCAAGAATTCCTATAATTGATCCCGAATTGAGGGAGAATTTCATTAGTTAAATTCTGTAAATTCTCTCTCTAACTTCGACCTACAACAATTGAGAAAAGCTAAATTGGTTTACCTTTTAGCTCACTTGAGGTTGTCTAAGGGATGTAGGAATGTTGGGAGAGCTTGGTTTAGCGGGAGGAGGGCTGAATTCGGTCGTTTTCAGCTCAGCCGAAATAGAGCAGCTTTGGTCCGCCGAAGCTGCTTCACTGTTTGATTACGCCAATGCTTCTCCCACGAACTTCGAATCAAATGGAGACTACCATCGGAAAGTTGATTTCTTCCCAAATCTAAAGAACCCGACCTCACTTTCTAGGATTTCTTAAGGTCTTATCCTTAGTCTTCTTCCCGTGATCCTTCCTCATGTAATTGAAGCACACAATCGTATTATTGAGGGACAAAAAAATTTTAGGAACTTAGAATCTTATTCATTATTAAAGTAAGAATGCAATTTGGGCCTTTAACATCTCTTAAGGGAGATTGTTATAATGACAATTTGAGAAGTACTCAGTACTATGATATGGTCTAAAAGGATTTCGTCCTAGGTGAAATCGGGATCCCTAGCAGGAATTGTTGTTCTTGTAATGTTATTCCTTCGGGCTACTATAAGGGTGGAGTTGTCCTTATTGGAAGGTATCGCTTTGATTCCTTGCGGTGTGGGATAATCCTTTGCTATGTGTCCCACCCTCTTACACTCATAATAGGTCCTCTCGGGTCATGTCCTCCGTATTGTTGGGCATCTTCTAATGTAGTGTCCCCATTGCCCACATCTATAACAAATCATCTCCTTGTGTGGACCTTTGTGGTTCCTCCTATATTTTGAGCTTTGTGGGGCCTTTCTAAGGGAATGTTGTTGGCTTTGTCTTCCCTAAGCCCGAACACCTTAGAGATTTTCTTGTCAAGTCCTCTTTGACCCAGGGTTACTCGAAGAGTCCTTCTATACTCCTAGTTCATTTCCTCCTTTGAAATGGGGTTCTCCTTGGTTTTAGGGGTGGCTAAGGTAGCGCGGGTTTGTTTGGCTATTTTTCTTGGGGCCATCTGTAAATTTTAAAATTATTCCTATCAGTTAGTATGTTATCTGGTGTTAATAATGTATTCAAGGAAACATGTTCTGATACCACTCAAGTTCTCACACCTCGACCCAGTTTGGTCGGATCCTCGTGAACAATCTCCCACTCTCCTGATTTATTAAGGGTTTTCCCCTTCTCTAAACCTTGAGAATTAAGGCATCCTTTTCACCTATGTCTTTCCTGAAATAACATTAATCAAAACTTAATATATTAACCTTACATACATGTCTTGCAAGTTCAACTATCAGAAGATCTTTAAGTGGGGTTTTCACTCGGTTACCTGAAAAGGGGTAAAGGGAGGGGGTGAGTTTGACAACTCAATGAATGGGTTTTGAGAGAGAGAGTTCAAAATATCATTAACTAGAGTGTGCTAGACTCCTTATTTCTTTAAAAAAATTCATTCCTTAAATTCCTGGTTATTTAAAACCATTTTCCTCATTTCCATATCAGGTGTGTTTAATAATCAACACACACCCTTCATAAAAAATGGAATCACACATTCGCAGGGCAGCCCGTCCACTACACCCACTTGTAGCATCAGAGCGACTTTACCGTACACCTAGATAGAAGCCCATCCACTTCTACCCTAAGAATGAGTGAATGTTCACGACATTTGACCCTGAAACCTGAATTCAACTCCATGTCTGTACAAGGATAGAGACCTCATCCTAACCCCACCTCAATCTCATGCTCATGAAGCTACGTTGAGCTTCCATGACTATTGGCACGAAAAACTGCCCTTATCACCACCATGTCGTCCAGTAGCCCCTAGGACACATCACTACCCCTCTCTAACGTCTTGATGGTCCCGAACCTCAAGTGCATGCACAAACAAAAGTTTTCTACAAAGCCATTTATCTTTGGTGCCATTGGTCTAACGGCCCCGACCCTCAAATCTACCTGTAGATATTTGTCTAGACCGGTCTGTCTACCTGGTCTTGTCGCACTACCGCCAGTCCATCGAGTATGTCTGTCCTATCTTGGTACCATGGTGAAATCACATAATTCATTCATTAAGAATTTTCATGGCTTAAACATCATGTTTGTTTACGAGCTCCTGCTTGTGCCAATTGGCCTTAGGCCCATTCTACGTGATATTTCAAAACTGGGCATTTAGCCCCCAAGATCCAAAATTGAGGCCTCTGGCCTATCTGAGCTATTCCAAATTTTTTTAGCATTGACACACAATTATGGGAGAACACTTTTGACAAAAATAAACTTTCCATCCATCACACCAATTGGGTGTGAGGACATCTCCGCTTACAATCGGTAAGCGGGTTTTCTACTTCCATCCAGGAAGTCCATCATACCAGCTAGGTATGATCTACTTATAATTGGTAAGTAGTTTTTCTGCATAGTTCTCACATCACTCCAATTTGGTGTGATGTCAAAATTCCACATAGAAGTGGTTTTTTATTTTCGAATGCTCATCATCCCAACCGGGTATGATGTGAATAAATCCCACTCACGGTGGCTTCCAATTTAGAAATGGTGCTCATCATTTCAATCGGGTATGAAGTGTAAATTAGCCTATTCATGGTGACTTCTAATTTAGAAAAGGTGCTCATCATCCCGACCGGGTATGAAGTGTAAATTAGCCCACTCACCCATTAACCGTGACGTGTTCGTCCTTAGTTGATTTTCCAAGTCGACGTGAGCTTCTCTGGCTGGCGTTCTGGTTCCTCATGCTTCTACATGATTTGGACATTCTTATATATTACTATTTGGCATAATAGCCTTCGTTCCTCACATATAAATCACTAAGCCCAAAATTTTCAATTAATTACATTTAGGTCTTTAAAGTTCTTTTTCCTTGAATTTAGGTCCCTAATGCTAACATTCCCCAAATTGAGTCCCGAAACCTCCAAAAATTCACTTTGGGTCCTCAATTTACTCAAAATTATTTAAGGGGTTCATGTTTTCCTACTTTCCAATTTGGTCGCAACTTTTCAAAAATTACCATTTTGCCTTCTAAGGACCAAGTCGGAGCTCTAGGTCGAGCTTCACCGAAAATTGGAGCAGTAGAGAGAGAGATGAGTTTTCAGGTTTGAGGAGAATGAATGGAGAGGAGCTCTTTATATAGGGAGCTTCGGGACTCTCTGTGTAAATCTTGTCCTTTGAAAAGAAGAAAAACTGGGAAAAGAAAGGTCATTTCCAAAGAGAAAATTGAGTCGGTTCATAAATTACCGGTCAAGGAGTCCCCAAGCTTCCTATATAAAGAGCTCCTCCTCACACCTAAAAGCTCCTCTCTCTCTCTACTGCTCCATTTTTCGATGAAGCTTGAACTAGAGCTCTGACATTGGGGTTTTTGTAAGCCAAAGAAGGTGAGGTTGGGTTCCTTAGACTCGGGGAGAAGTCAGCCACCTGACAATGGTCACCATTTGATTTGAGGATTGTAGGAGAAGGGTCGATGTAATCAAACAGTGAAGCAGCTTTGACAGACCGTAGCTGCCCTATTATGGCTGAACTAAAAATGGCCAAATTGAGCCCTCCTTAGGCCAAACTTAGCTCTCCCAATACTTCCACAACCCTCATACGACCTAATTAGAATGGAAAGGTAAGCCATTTTGGCTCACCTCTAAAATTTTTTATTATTGTTAGAGAGAGAACCAACGAAACTTCACTGACCAAATTCTCCCTCAATTTGACATGAATTAATGTAATTCTTGATCCTAGAAGCATCCTTAGGATGAGAGCTACCTGCCCCGATCGAAAGCTCGAACCGCAGCACCCCTAACAGAAAGCTTTCGAAGCTTTCTCTCTCTAAGTTTAGTTTTCCAACAAAGCTCTATTGAATCATGTGGAATTGTAGGAATTGATCCATGACTTCAATTGGATCAATAAACCCTGATTGAATGGTCAATTTGAGGAAATCAAATTCGACTAGTTTGAAAGGGGGGAAACTAGGAATTTTGTAAAATTGGGGGACCAAAGTGCAATTTCACAAAATGAAGGGCCAATTGGCCATGAAAAATATGTTGGAGGACCAATTAGTCAATTTTTGGAATTTATTGGGGTTAAATTGCCATTTTGTAAAGTAGGGGCAAAATGGTAATTTTTTAAAAGTTGGGGACCAAATTGGAAATTTGGGAAACTTGAACCCCTTAAGGGATTTTGAATAAATTGAGGACCCAAAGTGAATTTTAGAAGTTCTGGGACTCAATTTGAGGATAAGTTAGCATTAGGGACCTAAAGTCAATGAAAAAGAACTTTAGGGACCTAAATGCAAATAACTAAAAAGTTTAGGCATTTTGTTCATACGTGAGAAATTAAGGCTATTATGCTAAATGTTAATAAACCAGGGTGTCCAAATCATGTAGAAGCACGAAGGACCGAAAACACCAGCAAGAGAAGCTCGCGTCAACTTGGAGAATCAATCGAGGACGGACACATCACGGTTAACAGGTGAGTTGGATTATTCACATCATACCCAGTTGGGATGATGAGTACTTTGGAAATAAAAACCACTTCTATTTGGAATTTTAACATCACACCTTGTTTGAGTGATGTGGAAACTATGCGAAAAAACTACTTACTAGTTGTAAGTAGATCATACCCGGTTGGTATGATGAACTTCCTAGAAGGAAGTAGAAAACCCACTTACCGGTTGTAAGCGGAGAAATCATCACACCCGGTTGGTGTGATGAATGAATGGAACTTTATTTTATCGGAAGTGTTCTCCCCTGTGTGCCAATGCTTAAAATATTTGGGAAACCTTCTTGACAAGAGCTTGAATAGCTCCTATATGCTAGAGGCCTCGGTTTCGGGACTTGGGGGCTAAAATGCCCGGTTTTGAAAAATCATGTATAGTGGGCCCAATGTTAGTTGACACGAGCAAGAGCTCGTAAAAAAACATAATGATAACCCATGAAAATTTTTAATGAATGAATGATGTGATTTGGCCATGGTACCAAGATAGGACGGACATACTCGATGGAGTAGTGGAAGTGCGATAAGACCAAGTCGACGGATCAGTGTAGACAAACAGCTGTAGGTCAAGTTGAGGGTCGGGGCCGTTGGACTAGTGGCACCAAAGATAAATGGCTTTATGGAAGACTTTGTTTGTGCATGCACTTGAGGTTCGGGACCATCAAGATGCCCAAGAGGGGTAGTGATGTGTCATAGGGGCTATTAGAAGACATGGTGGAGATAAGGGCAGTTTGTCATGCCAACAGTTAGGGAAGCTCAACGTAGCTTCATGCACATGAGAATGAGGTAGGGTCGGGATTAGGTCTTTATCTTCATGTGGACACGAAGTTTTTTTTTCCAGGTTTTATGGTTGGATGTCACGAACATCCCTTTATGATGAAGGGCGTGTGTTGATTTGTTTAACACACCAGATATGGAAATGAGGAAATGGTTTTGAATAACCAAGAATGAAAGCAAAATAATATTTTCTTGAAAGAAATAAGGAGTTTGTCACACTCCAATTTAATATGTTTTGTATACTCTCTCTCAACAACCATTCATTGAGTTGTCAAACTCACCCCCTCCCTTTACCACTTTTCAAGTAACCGGGGGAAAAACCTACCTAAAGACCTTCCGCTAGCTAAACCTACAAGATATGTATAATTTATTCAGTTTTGATTAATGTTATTCCATGAAAGGTACCGATAAAAAGGACGCATTACTGCTTATAGTTTAAAGAAGGGGAAACCCTTAATAAAGGGCGAGTTGCTCACGAGGATCCAACCAGACCGGGTCAATGCATGACAACTTGAGTGGTATGAGAGCCTGTTTCCTCTAATACATTATCAAGACTAGAGAACATAGTAACTAATAGGGAAAATTTTAAAATTTTCAGATGGCTCCCAAGAAAGGAACCAAGAGAACTAGAGTCGCTGTCTCTGACACTGCCCAACCACCCCTCCCTATGGAAACTCCTCGAGGAGCCTAGACAACCCCACCTAGACAAAGCTCAGAACACCAAAGGTTGTACGAGGAGTTCACTCGAGTATTTAGGCAACCTAACCTCGTTTACAAGGCAAGTACCAACTCTTGGACTGAACCAGAGGAGGTACAATCAAATCCTCCTTTGGTTAACCATTCTTCTCCAGTTGACATTCCCAAAAATCTCAAGACTCTCCGTCAACTAGGGTGTAAGCCTTTTCTTGGAGAGAAAGATGCTGGTGCCGCCATGGACTGGCTAGCTAACATCATAAAGCTGATGGGGATAGTCAGGATATCACCAAAGGACATGGTAATCTTGATGGAATTCTTCTTGGTGGGTAGTGCCAAAAGATGGTGGGACAATGTTGAGAGCCTGCATACCTCTACACCCACTTAGGAGCAATTTGAGGAGAGGTATGCGGAGGAGTACTTGGCTTCTCATCTAATTAACGAGAAGAAACAAGATGTCCTCCAACTCCGACAAGGGCTTAACTCTATATCGGAGTATGAAACTAAATTCAACGTGTTATGAACCTTTGCTCCTGACCTAGTTGGACCAGCAGATATATGCCAACGGTTCGTAGATGGTCTCAATATGAACATACAAGGCTATATGGGAGTACTAGGATGCCCCACGGACTTGGCAGCGGTAATAAGTATGGCTCACGAATGTGAGTGACTGGTGCAAACCCGACGTTGATGGATGGAGCAAACAACCTGGAAGGACGACAAGGGCCAAAGCTGTCACGGAGGATGGAAGGAGCACAATAGCCCAAGATAGGGGAACAGGTGGATTTCCAAAAGAAAAAGGACGTACCTCTCGAAAGAGTAATCCTTACCTTGCCACAAGGAAACCCCACTGTCCTAAATGCCAAAGGTACCACGAGGGAGCGTGCTTGTCCTGTCTTGCATGTGGGACAAGTGGGGCACTTTGCAATGGAATGCTCCACTCTAAGGGAGAACAAGCAACGTAATATGCTTGGACCACTTCAAGGGAACCCTAGGAATCCTAGACAGGACATTGTCACTAGAGTACTAGCTAGGGTATACAACCTCACTCAAGAATAGGCTAGGAAAGTCCCTAGTGCCATAGCGGGTACTTACCAAAATCCTCACAATTAGATTAAGAAAAACATGTAATTGAAATTTTATTCAATAAAGGAAGTCTTTTCTCTAAAATTATGTGTTTCTCTAATCAGGGTACGTGCATTTATGGGGACAAAATGTGTACGCCCTCTTCAACTTAGGAGCACAAAGATCATTCATCAAATAGGATCTAATTCCAAGTTTACCCCTAGAACTCACCCCCTCTTTGACAAAGTCTCAATATCCTCACACTTTTAGGAGAAGGGTTAAATAGGAACAAACAGCTAAAGGAATGTGAGATAAAGATCGGAGGAGTCAAACTCAAAGCAAATTTGATTCTGTTACCTTTGAGGGGGGTAGAAGTAATCCTTGGAATGGATTGGCTAAGTAACCATAGGGCTAGGATGGACTATGGAAAGAAGATAGTAACCTTCCACACTCCCGAGACAAACATATTGAAATTCTAAGGAGATCGGAGGAAGAGTGAAATACAAATGGTGTCCCATATCAAGGCCCAAAAAATGATACAAAAATGTTGTACGGCTTTTCTAGCCATGATCATCAATGAGAAGTCTAAAGAGAAGGGATCTAAAGACATCCCAGTGATTAAATACTACCCAGAAGTATTTATGGAAGAATTACCTGGATTATCCCCAAACCGACAATTGGAGTTCACCATAGAAACCATTCCAGGTACAAACCCCATATCCCAAGCACCCTATCGCATGGCTCTAACAAAGCTAAAAGAACTAAAGGAACAGTTGGATGAGCTGTTGGAGAAGGACTTCATACGTCCTAGCCAGTCTACATGGGGTGCACCAATCCTATTCGTAAAGAAAAAGGACGGGAACATGAGACTATGCATAGACTATAGAAAGCTGAACCAGGTCACTAACAAGAACAAATATCCACTTCCACGGGTCGATGACCTGTTTGACCAACTGAGAGGAGCAGCTTACATCTCCAAGATAGATCTTCAGTCTAGCTACCATCAACTCAGGATTAGAGAATAGGATAATCCTAAGACCGCATTTCAGTCTCAGTACGGGCATTACGAGTTTAGGGCGATGCCTTTTGGCTTAACCAATGCCCCTGCAACATTCATGGATTTAATGAATCGAGTGTTCCAACCACACTTGGATAGGTTCTTGATTGTATTTATAGATGTCATTCTCATATACTCACAAACTAGGTTGGAGCACGAAGAACATTTGGCAATCACTTTGGAAATACTAGGGAAAGCCGCTTATATGCGAAATTCTCACAAGTGTGAGTTCTCGATACAGGAGGTAGGGTTCTTAGGACACATAGTGTCCAAAGATGGAGTCAAGTTAGATCTAACAAAGGTGGAAGCCATATTTGATTGGAAGGCACTTAGGAATCCTTCGAAAATATGAAGTTTCTTAGGCTTGGTGGGATACTATAGACGATTTGTGCAGGATTTCTCTAAGATAGCTACCCCTTTGACTCGACTCACTAGGAAAGGATTAGAGTATAAATGGGACAAAAGTTGTGAGAATTCTTTCTTGGAGTTGAAGACTTGTTTGACAATCGCACCGGTTGTCACACCTCGACCCGATTTGGTCAGATCCTCATGAGCAACCCGCCACTCTTCCCGGTTTACTAAGGGTTTTCCCCTCCTTTAAACTTGAGAGGAGTAAGGCGTCCTTTAAACATGTACCTTTCTTGGAATAACATTATAAAAAACTAAAAAAACAAATATACCTGATTTTATAGTTCCTATACAAGGAAGTCTTTAAGATTGGTTTTCCCTTGGTTTTCTGAAAGGGGAAAAAGGGAGGGGATGAGTTCTACAACTTAGCGAGCGGGGGTTGGGAGTGAGTTTTCATAAACAAAACAACTTTAATCGAAGTGTGCCAAAATTTCTTATCTTCTTTTAAAATATCCTTTCCTCAAATACTAGTTTTTAAAACTTTTACCCTACCAAGGGTGACATTTTCAAGTTAGAGTGTAACAAACTTCTTAATTACCTTTAGATTTTCTCCACTTTAAAAACCTCGGTTTTTCACCATTTCTTATTAATCACGGTGTGTCATCACCCAACACAAATCCTTCATCACGAAGGTCAAAACACATAATCGCAAGCTAGCCCATCCACTGAACCCACTTGTGGCGTCGGAGCGACTTTATCGGCCACCTAGATAGAAGCACATCTACTTCTACCTTAAGAATGAGTGGATGTATGCGACATCCAACCCTCAATCCCGAAATCAATTCTCCATGTCCATATGAGGACAGAGACCTTATCTTGTCCCCACCCCATTCTCATGTGCTTGGTGCTACTCCAAATTTCACACGGTCATCTAGTACGATGAACTGCAAAAACCCTAAATAAAATAGAAAAAATAGAAAGAAAGAATAAGTAAAAATAATAATAATCAAATCGCACCATCTCTATAATAGGTAAATGCCTCTTTTTCTCCTAAAATTGTAGAAATTATTCATAATAAGATATTGGCTACAATTGAAAATGTCTTGTCAATAAAATTTCCCTTTATCCTTGATCGCATCACTACCCCTATTAGGCGTCTTAATGGTCCCGAAATTACAGTGCATGCACAATCAGTATTTTCTTATTATGCCATATAATCAGTGGTGCCATTAGTCCAATGGCCCATCCTTCAACTCAACCTGCAATTATTTATCTTGACTGGTTCGAAGACTTGTCATGTCACACTGCCACTAGTTGAGTGAATATATCAGTCTTGTCTTTGTACCATAGCCAAACAATTCATTTATTAAAGTTTTATGGCACATATCTCATGTTCGTTTATGAGCTCTGGCTCATGCCCACTGGCCTATGGCACATTGTTTGAGTTTTTCAAAACTAGGTATAATAGCCCCCAAGTTCCAAAACTGAGGCCCCTGGCCTATAAGAGCTATTCGAGCTTCCATCAAGAAGGTCTCCCAAATCATTTAAGCATTGGCACACAATTAGGGGAGAGCACTTCCAACAAAATATGTTTTCAACTGTCCATCATACTAACTGAGTATGAGGACATCTCTTGTCATAACCGATAAACAGGTTTTTCCACTTCCTTCGAGGAAGTTTCACCATATCAACTGGTTATGATCTACTTACAACCGATAAGTAGTTTTTATAAGTGATTTTCACATCAATTCTCTAAGTTGTGACGTTTAAAATACCACTAAATAGTGGGTTTTTCATTTCGAGGTACCTATCATTCCCAATCGGGTATGATATAAAATCCCACTCACAACTAGTAAGGGGTTTTTAATCTTTAAATTGTTCTCATCATCCCAACTGGGTATAACGTTAGTAAGCCCACTCACCTGTTAATTGTTATGTGTTCGTCCACGGTTGGTTTTCCAAGTTGACGTGAGCTTTCTCTTGTTGGCGTTCTGATAACACTTGTCCCATCGGAGGTGCGACGATCGGAGCTTTCTATCGGGAAAGGTAGCTCTCTTCCTAAATTACCTTCTAGGATCAAGAATTTCTACTATTGACCTTTCAACATTGTTGAGGTCATATGAGGGTTGTGGAGATGTTGGGAGAGTTTGGTTTGGCAAGAGGAGGGCTGAATTCAACTAATTTTAGCTAGGTCAAAACAAGACAACTTCGGTCTACCGGAGTTGTTTCACTGTTTGATTATGTTGGCGCTTCTTTGGCGATCCACGGATCGAATGGAGGTTGCTATCAGATAGCTAACTTCCCCCAGAATCTAAAGAGCCCGACCTCTCTTTCTAAGGTTAAGAAAAATGCCTAAGTCGAAGCTCTGGTTCGAGCTTTACCTGGAAATGGAGTATTAGAGAGAGAAAGGAGTTTTCACGTGTGAGGTGAATGAATGGGGATGGGCTCTTTATATAGGAGTGGAATTGCGTATTTATTACTACGGTATTAATGTTGTCATTATTCTCGGGAAATTTATGGTCATTTATTAGTATTAATTCCAATAATTAAATTATTGGTATTAATTTCAATAAATAAATATTGGTATTTATGATATTTACCTTAGGGACGAAATGATTAAAAATATATATATATATATTTATCTCCTTATTTTCACATAATAATTTACACACTTCATTTTATTTATTCTAATTATATTAATTAAATTTTAAACTTATAATATAATTCCATAAACTACTTTTGACCGAAATTTCGGGTTACTAAAAAAAACAACTTCCTAGGGTGCATTAGTGCTAGTATGTTATTACATTTTTTATTACTAAAAAATATGGTTTGACAACTATTGAGGTGAGGCAACATCAATACTTCCCAATAAGTCACCCATCCTAGCACTACTCTCACCAAGCACGCTTAACTTCGAAGTTATGAAGGGATCCTGCATTAGTGCTGGTATGTTTTTAATTTTGGATTACTAAAAAAAATATGATTTGTCAACTATTGAAAGGGTGCAACCGTACATACATACTTCCCAGGTCACCCATCCTAGCACTTCTCTCGCCTAAGCACACTTAACTTTGGAGTTCTAAGGAGGTCACCCATCCTAACACTACTGTAGGCCAAGCACACTTAACCTTAGAGTTTTGATAGGATCTGATGAATTAGTGCTAGTATGTTATTTAATTTTAAGTTACTAAAACAACATGGTTTGACAACTATTAAGAGAATGCAAAATTAATACTTCCTGAGGTCACCCATCCTAACACTACTCTCGTCCAAGCACATTTAACTTCGGTATTCTAATAGGATCATGTTCATCTTAACCAATTTGGTTTTTCTGTCCTAATTTTTTTTTCTGGTCACTAAAAACACGGTGTTATACCGGTACTCTCCCTTCCCAACCCAAGTGCGGGAGAGTACACCGTCTATAGAGATGCATCCGGACAAGGACTCGGATGTGTACTGATGCAACAACTAAAGGTTATCACCTACACCTCACAACAAGTTAAGGGACATGAGAGAAATTACCCAACCCATGACTTGGAATTAGCGGCGATTGTAAACCTCGCCCTTTTGAGTTAAGGAAAACTGGGGAAAAAACCGGTCAACCTGGATGAGAAGACCGAACCGGTTCATGAATTCCGACCATTTAAGATCGAGCAAATTGGAAAATTTACAACTCCTGAGTGACCTAAAGAGACATAAAAACCTTGGAAAGGGACATTGGGCCAATTTAGGGAAGAAACTAGACCAGTTCAGGTGAACCGAATCTGAACCGGATTGAATTAGTTTGGACCGATTTGAACCACTATTGAACTAGATGCTAAATTCGTCTTTCTAGATGGCTTAGAAAATTAAAATTAGAGAATTGAGGACACCACTAGATAGATAATGAATTTATAGATTTGTAATTTTGAAAAGCTTGGTCGAATTGAGGACACCACTAGATAGATAATGAATTTATAAATTTTTAATTTTGAAAAGCTCGGTCAAATTGAGCCTCAACCAGCCAATTTAAGCTTTGAACTAGGTTCGGGCCGGTCCGGTCTAGTTTAGAACAGTGTCGTCTTCTTCCTTCAGATGACAACACTGTCCACTCACCGGAAAATCTAGCAGCACCGACGAAGATGAAAGGTCTCCGGCCAGGGAGTTTTATGCAATGAATGACCACCATTAAGTTCCCAATCAGACAACCAAGAAGTCCCCGAGCTTCCTATATAAGGAGCCCCTCCTCATTCATCCTCCTCACACCTGAAAACTCCACTCTCTCTCTACTGCTCCATTTTTTGGTGAAGCTTGAACTTGAGCACCGACTTGGGCATTTTTCTAAGCCAAAGAAGGCATGGTCAGGTTCTTTGGATTTGGGGAGAAGTCAACTACACGCCTGTAGTCTCTATTTGTTCCAAGGATCGCTAGAGAAATGTCAGCGGATAGAACAGTGAAGTAGCTCCGACAGACTGAAGCTGCCCTATTTTTGTCGAGCTAAAAATAGCTAATTCGAGCCCTTCTCATGCCAAACCAGACCCTCCCAACACTTACATAGCCCTCATACAGCTGAATTAGAGTGAAAAGGTAAGCTAATTTGGCTACCTTCTATAAATTTCAATCAGTGCTAGAGAGAGAACCAGCAGATCTTTACTGAACAAATTCTCCTTCAATTCGACATGAATTGAGGTGATTCTTGATCATAGAAATGACATCAAGAGAAGAGCTATCTGCCCAAATTGAAAGCTCGGACCGTAATGCCCCTGACAATAAACTTTCAAAGTTTTCTCTCTCTATGTTTAGTTTTCCGGCAAAGCTCTGTTTTAGCTTGTTCTAGTGTCAAATCATGCGATTCAAAGTGTAATTGAATCATATGGAGGTGTAGGATAACTTCAATTTCAACAATTAAACTCATTTGGTCGGTCAATTTGATGAAATCAAATTCGGATGAGTTGGAATGTTGAAATTGGGCAAAATTTGGGGATTTCAAAAATTTGGGGGACTAAAGTGCAATTTCATAAAATTGAGGGCCAATTGAGCTTGATAAAGATGTTGGAGGATCAATTGGCTAATATTTGGAATTTTTGGGGTGAAACATACCATATTTGTAAAGTATGGGCAAAATGGTAATTTTGGAAAAGTTAGGGACCAAATTGAAAATTTGGGAAACTTGAACCCCTTTTTTTTATTTTTAATAAATTGAAGTCCTAAGGTGAATTTTAGAAGCTTCGAGACTCAATTTGGGGGAAAAATCAACAGTAGGGACCTAAACTTAAAGAAAAAGTACTTTAGGGACCTAATTGCAATAAATAAAAAAGTTTCAGTATTTCATCGATTCACGATGAATGAAGGTTATTAGACCATGGGAAAATGAATAAGGATGTTCATATCATGTAGGAACATGAAGTTCCAAGAACGCCAGCAAGGACAAGCTTGCATGAAGACAAAGAATCAGTAAAGAGGAATTCACAGTATTAATGGGTGAGTGGGATTTTTACAGCACCTCGAAAATGAAAACCCACTACTAAGTGAAATTTTAACCTTCACAACTAAATGGAGTGATGTGAAAATTATGCGGAAAAACTACTTACCGGTTATAAGTGGAGATGTACTCACACCAAGTTGGTGTGATGGAGAGATGAAAAGATTATTTTGTGGGATGTGCTCTCCTCTGACTGTGTGCCACTGCTTACACCTTTAGGGAGACTTTCTTTACGGGAGATCGAATATCGCAAATAGGCCGGAGGCCTTGGTTTTGGAACTTGGGGGCTAATATGCCCGATTTTGAAAATCTCTTACAGTGGGACCAAGGCCAATTGGTACGAGTAGAAGCTCATAAACAAACATGAGTTTAAACCATAAAAACTTTAAATGAATGATATGTTTGGCCATGGTACCAAGATAGGATTGACATACTCGATGGACGGGCGATAGTGCGACATGACAGTTTGACGGATCAGTTGAGACAAATAGCTGCAGGTCGAGTTGAGGGTCGAGGCCGTTGTACCTGTGGCATCACAAATTAAATGGCTTATGTGGAAACCTATTGTTTTGTGCATGCACTGATGTATAGGACCTTCAAGATGCACAAGAGGGGTAGTGCTGCATCGTAGGGGCTACTGGATGACATGGTGGAGATAAGGGCAGTTTGTCATACTGGCAGTTTAGGAAGCTCGACATAGATTTATGCGTATGAGACTGGGGTGGGGTCGGGATGAGGTCTTTGTCCTTATATAGATATGAAGTTTTTTCATGTACATCCACTCATTCTCAGGATAGAAGTGGATATGCTTTTATCTAGGTGGCTGGTAAAGTCGCTCTTATGCTACAAGTGGGTGCAATGGATGTGTTGCCCTGTGAATGTGTGTTCCCTTCATGATTAAGGGCATGTTTTAGTTGATAAACACACCAGTTATGATTAAGGATTGAGAAATGGCTATGAAACTGAGATTTGAGGATGAATTGTTTTAAAAACAAAATAAGGAGCTTGGCACACTCTAATTTAGACTATTTTTTTTCTAAAAGTCAAACTTTAAATAGCCATTCACTAGGTCGTTGAACTCATCCGCTCTAAAGTTTAAAATTTTATGCAGTTTTGATTAATGTTATTCTAGGAAAGGTACATGTTTAAAGGATGCCTTACTCCCCCCGGGTTAAAGAAGGGGAAAACCCTTCATAAATTGGGGGAGTGGCGGCAGGTTGCTCATGGGGATTCAACCAAACTGGGTTGGGGCATGACAACGATAGTGTTTGCCTTAAAGATTTGGCAACACTATCTCTACTGGGTTAAGTGTAGGATACACATTGATCCTTAGAGTCTTAAGTATTTTTTAACTCAGGAAAACTTAAATCTTCTCTAGAGGAGATGGCCATAATTGATGAAAGAGTATGATCTTGTGATAGAGTATCACCCCATAAAGGAAAATGCGGTGGCAGATGCCCTAAGTCGCAAATACCAAACCGAGGTGGCACAAATAAAGACAAGCTACATACCCTTGTTGCAACAGCTAGGGAGAATGGAGGTGGACCTGAAGATGGATAAGAAGAAGAAATGCTTGTTAGCTGATGTGGTGGTGAGACCAAGTCTAACCGAGCAGATTAAGGCAAAACAAAAGGCTGATAAGGAACTCTAATCCTATTTGGACTCGATTAATAAAGGGATGAAATTGGACAACGACTTGTGAGGTGTTGTAATACTAATCTACAAGGGTAGAGTGTGTGTACCTCAAGATAAGGAATTGAAGAGGTTAATTTTGGAAGAGGCACATGATTTGGTATATGCGATGCATCCAGGCAGTTCTAAGATGTACCGCACCCTCAAACAAGGATATTGGTGGAAGGGAATGAAGAGGGATATTGCAGAATACGTAGCCTGATGCTTGTCTTGTCAATAGATTAAAGTTGAACATTAGAAATCATCATGATTGCTACAACCCTTACCAATCCTGGAATGGAAATGGAAGCACATTACCATGAACTTTGTCACAGGACTACCAGTGACCAGAAAGGGTCGAGACTCAATTTGAGTCATCGTAGATAGATTGATCAAATTCACTCAGTCTGTAAAACCTGTCCTTTAGTAATGAGAAAAACCAGAAAGAATCGGTCAATGTGATCTTTAAACCGAGTTGGTCTATAAACCCAACTAATTGGGGACGAGCGAATTCAAAAATTTCTAACTCCCATGTGACTAAAAACTAATTATAAACTTGTAAAAAGAACCTTAGGATGAGATGAGGAAGAAAGGCCAAAGTAGTTCAAGAGAACCGGGTCCGAACTAGATAAAATCGGTTTATGGACCAAGTTGGTTCATGAACCCGAACCGATAGAGAATGGGAAAAATAGAGAAATTCAACTCCCTTGTGCCCCAAAGAAATTTATAAACCTTGGAACCAAGTGGGAGAGAAAATCTAGATTAGTTCGGGTGAACCAGACCCAAACCAAATCAAACCGGTTTAAGGACCAAGCTGGTTTATGAACCAGAATTAATAAAGAGATGGTAAACTAGGAATCTTAAGGAACCTAAGTGACTCAAGTAGTCACAAAAGTCATGGAAATAGACTTGTGAAGAAATTGGAGAATGAAAACCAAACTGGTTCAGGTGAACCGGATCCAAATCGGTTCAGACCGGTTTGAACCACTAATGAACCGAACCTTAAATTCATTTTTCTAGGTGGCTTAAATAATTCAAATTGGAGATTTGAGGCCACCATTGGACAGAGAATTAATTTAGAAATTTTTAGATTTGAAAAACTCGGTCGAATGAGGGGTGAACCAGCCGGTTTGAGCTTGGAACCCGGTTCATACCAGTCCGGTCCGGTTTGGAACAATGTCATTCTCTTCCTCAGGATGACAACACTATTCACTCGCTGGGAAATTGAAGAAACACCGGCGAAGAAGAAATGCCTCCGTTGGGTACATTTTAGGTCACCAATTTCTGTCATAACGGTGCTAAACGGATGGCCAACGTGTTCCCAAGCTTCCTATATAAAGAGACCCTCTCAATTCGTTCTCTCCACACCTGAAAAGCTCTTTCTCTCTTTGTTGCTTAGTTTTCCGGCGAAGCTCAAACCAGAGCTCTGATATAGGGTCAATTCTAAGCCAAAGAAGGTGAGGTTGGGTTCATTAGAATCAGGGAGAAGTCAGCTACACGGTGGTAGTATCCGTTCGTCCTGAGAGTCGCTAGAGAAGTGCTGGCGTGATCAAAGAGTGAAGCAGTTCCGACGGATCGAAGCTGCCCTGTTTCGATCGAGTTGAAATTGGCCAATTCGAGCCCTCCTCAGGCCAAACCAAGCTCTCCTGACACCACCTCAGCCCTTCCACAGCCGAATTAGGACCGAAAGGTAATCCAATTTGGCTCCCCTTTACAATTTCAGATTGTTGTCAAAGAGAAAGTTGGTCGAATTTTGATGGAAAAATTCTAATCCAATTCAGCATCAATTGATGTCATTCTTGATCCCAGAAAGAACCTATAAAGGAGAGCTACCTGCCCAGATAGAGAGCTCCGACCACCGCGCCCTCACCGGTGAGAAATCGAAGCTTTCTCTCTCTATAGTTTGTTTACCGGCGAAGCTTCGTTTGAGCTCGTTTTGGCGTTAAAATCTGTGATTCAAAGTTCCTTAGAATTGTATAAACATGTATGAACTCAATTCCAACTCCAATTTCAACAATTAGAGGTGTTTGATCGGTCAATTTCATGAAATCAAATTCAATTGTGTTGAAGAGTTGGAATTGGAGGAAATATTGGGGAAATTTGGGGATTTTCGAAAATTCGAAGGACCAAAATGTAATTTTCTAAAATTGAGGGTCAATTGGTCATGATAAGAATATTAAAGGGCAAATTGCGAAATTTTAGAATTTTTTGGGCAAAATTTACCTTTTTTATAAGGAAAGGGTAAAATGGTAATTTTGGGAAAATTGAAGGACCAAATTGGAAATTTGGGAAATTAAACCCCTTTGTGTGAAATCAAATGATTTGAGGTTCTAAGATAAATTTTAAAAGTTTCAAGACTCGAATTTAGGAAAAACCCAGCAATAGGGACTTAAAGTTGAAGAAAAATAACTTTAGGGACCTAATTGCAAATATATGTAAAGTTGGGTTTTCTCATTCATTTGGAACGAATGAGGGCTATTAGGCCAAAGAATAATGAACAATTATGTTCATTTCGTGTAGGAGAACGAGACATCGAGAATGCTAGTCGAGGTCCAGCTTGCTAAGGATGGAGCCAGACTGTCACGCCCTGACCCGGTTTGGTCAGATCCCCGTGATCAACCCGCCACTCTCCCGATTTATTAAAGGGTTTTCCCTTATTGTAAACCATAAAGAGTAAGGCGTCCTTTAACCTGCACCTTTTTCCTGGAATAGCATAATCAAAACTGCATGAAATTTAAAACTTTACATACCTGTCTTACAGGCATCTTAGTTGACGATCTTTAAGGGGAGGCTTTTCGGGATTTCCTGAAAGGGATATAAAGGAGGGGGTGAGTACGACTACTCAGTGAATGGGTTTTTAAAAGCTTTTAACTTTTAAGAAAAACGTTTATATGGAGTGTGCCAGACTCCTTTGTTTTAAAAAATCCCTTCATTTAAAAATTCAGGTTTTTCCATTATTTCTTAGTTACCACGGTGTGTCATCACCCAACACAGATCCTTCATCATGAAGGTTACACACATTCGCAAGTTAGTATCACTACTGAACCCGCTAGTGGCTTCGGAGCGACTTTTCCTACCACCCGGATAGAAGTACGACCACTTCTACCCTGGGAATGAGTGGATGTACGTGACATCCGACCCACAATCCCGAAATCACTTCTTCGTGTCCGTATGAGGACAGGGACCTCATCCTGTCCCCACCCCGGTCTCATGCGCTTGGTGCTACTCTAGGTTTCGCACAGACACCTGGAACGACGAACGGCCCTTATAGCCACCATGTCATCCAGTGCCCTTAGGACGCATCACTACCCCTCATGGGCGTCTTGATGATCCCGTACTCACAGTGCATGCACAAATAATGTTTTCTTATATTGCCATGTAATCTGTGGTGCACTAGTCCAACGGCCCCGACTCTCAACTCAACCCGCAGCTATTTGTCTTGACTAGTCCGTCGACCTGTCATGTCGCACTGCCGCTAGTTGACTGAGCATGTCGGTCCTATCTTGGTACCATGGCCAAACAATTCACTTATTAAGTTTTATGGCACATATATCATGTTCATTTACGAGCTCCTGCTCGTGCCAACTGGCCTTGGGCCCATTGTATGAGATTTTCAAAATCGGGCATTTAGCCCCCAAGTTCCAAAATCGAGGCCCCCAGCCTATTAGAGCTATTTGAGCTCCCATCGAGAAGGTCTCCCAAATTGTTTAAGCATTGGCACACAGTCAGGGGAGAGCACTTTCGACAAAAATAGGTTTTTACTGTCCATCATACCGACTGGTATAAGGACATCTCCGTTCATAACCGATGAACGGGTTTTCAACTTCCTTCGAGGAAGTCTCATCATACCAACTGGGCATGATCTACTTACAACCTGTAAGTAGTTTTTTTCGCATAACTTTCACATCACTTTCTCTAAGTAGTGATGATTAAAATACCACTAAACAGTGGGTTTTTATATCGAGGCACTTATCATCCCCAACCAGGTATGATGTTAGTAAACCCACTCACAACCGGTAAGTGGTTTTTAACTTTAAACTGTGCTCATCATCCCAACTAGGTATGATGTGAATAACCCACTCACCCGTTAATGCCGTGAATTCCACTAGACTGGTTCTTTGTATTCACGTGAGCTTGTCCTTGCTGGCGTTCCCAGTATTTAACGTTCCTACACGATATGAACAACCTTGTTCATTATTACTCGGCATAACAGCCTTCATTCATTAATGAATGAGAAAACCCAAACTTTTAGTTATTTGCAATTAGGTCCCTAAAGTTATTTCTCTTTAAGTCCCTAATGTCAGTTTTTCCTCAAATTGAGTCCCGTATCTTTTAAAATTTATCGTGGGATCTCAATTTATTCCATTTCACAAAAAGGGGTTCAAATTCCCAAATTTCCAATTTGGTCTCCCAACTTTTCCAAAATTACCATTTTGCCCTTCCTATACAAAAATGGTAATTTTTGCCCCAAAAATTTCAAAATTTCCTCAATTGGTCCTCTAACATTATTTTCATGCCCAATTGACCCTCAATTTCATAAAATTTCATTTTGGTCCTTTGAATTTTGAAAATCCCCAATTTTCCCCTAATTCCAACTTCTTAAAACAACCAAATTTTATTTCATCAAATTGACCCATCAAACGTTTCTAATTGTTGAAATTGAAGTTGAAATTGAGTTTCTACATGTTCATACGATTCTTTAGAAATGTGAATCGCAAGTTTTAATGCCGGGACAAGCTCAAACGGACCTTCGCCAGAAAATGAACTATAGAGAGAGAAAGCTTTGATTACTCATCGGTGAAGGCACGACGGTTCGAGCTTTCGATCTGGACAGATAGCTCTCATCCTGAGGTTCATCCTAGAATCAAGAATCGCATCAATTGATGCGGAATTGGATTAGAATTTCGTCATTGAAATTCGGTCGACTCTCTCTCTAGCACCAATCGAAAATTATAAAGGGGAGCCGAATTGGCTTACCTTTCGGTCTAATTCGGCCGTAGAAAGGCTGAGGAAGTGTTGGGAGGGCTTGAATTGGCCTGAGCAAGGCTTGAAATGGCTGATTTCAGCTTGGCCGAAATAGGGCAGCTTCGGTCCGCCGGAGCTGCTTCACTATTCTATCACGCCGGTGCTTCTCCAACGATTCTCGTATTGACTGGAGTTTGCTATCACATAGCTGTCTTCTCCCCGGTTCTAAAGAGCCCGACCTTTGTTGAAGTCGAAGCTCTGATTTGAGCTTTACCGGGAAATGGAGCAGTAGTGAGAGAGAGAGAAGTGTTCAGGTGTGAGGAGAATGGAATGGGGATGACCTCTTTATATAGTCGTAAAACCCGTGTATTAAATGGGTGAGATTTATTATTAGTATTAATATTGCCAAAAATTATTGGTATTAATTCCAATAATTAAATTTCAGTGTTAATTCCAATAATTTAATTTCGGTATTTAATTATTTATATTAATTCCAATAATTTAATTTAGGTATTAAATTATTGGTATTAATTTCAATAATTAAATATATATTAATTTATGACTACTTATGATAAGTCGTACCATAAAAATTTTTAACCGAAATTTCGGTTTACAAAAAAATCATACTTCCCAAGAGGTCACCCATCCTCACACTATTCTCAAGTAAGCACGTTTAACTTTAAAGTTGTTATAGAATCTAGTTCACCTGAACCAATTTGGTTTTTGTTTTCTATTTTGTTTTAAGTTTCTTTTCCAATGTTTAATGAACACTTTGGATCACCCGAAAGTTGTAAATTTCAATATTACTTATTCCCAAATGTAAACCGGTTTGGTTTTCTTATTCAGTTTGACCGGTTCTTTTCCCGGTTTTCCTTAACTCAAATGTGCGGGGTTTACACAGACTAAGTGGAATTTCACTGCACTATCGGGTGAGTGGGTTTACTAATATCATACCTAGTTGGGATGATGAGCACAACTTAAAATTAAAAACCACTTACCGGTTGTGAGTGAAAATTTTATATCATATCTGGTTGGGGATGATAAGTACCTTGGTATGAAAACCCACTATTAAGTGGTATTTTAAACATCACAGCTTAGAGAAAGTGATGTGAAAATTATGCGGAAAAACTAATTACCAGTTGTAAGTAGACCATACCCGGTTGGTATGATAAGACTTCCTCGAAGGAAGTTGAAAACCCGTACATCGATTATGAACGGAGATGTCCTTATACCGGTAGGTATAATGGACAATGAAAACCTATTTTGTCGAAAGTGTTCTCCCCTGACTGTGTGTCAATGTTTAAACTATTTTGGAGACCTTCTTGACAGGAGTTCGAATAGCTCTTATAGGTTGGGGGCCTCAGTTTTGGAACTTGGGGGCTAAATGCCCGATTTTGAAAATCTCGTACAGTGGGCCCAAGGCCAATTGACACGAGCAGGAGATCATAAACTAACATGATATATGTGCAATAAAACTTAATAAGTGAATTGTTTGGCCATGGTACCAAGATAGGACCGACATACTCAGTCTACTAGCAGCAGTGCGACATGAAAGGTCGACGGACTAGTCAAGACAAACAACTGCAGGTTGAGTTGAGAGTCGGAGCTGTTGGACTAGTGGCACCAGATATTACATAGCTTGATAAGAAAATATTGTTTGTGCATGCACTATGAGTATGAGATCATCAAGACGCCCATGAGGGGTAGTGATGCGTCCTAAGGGCACTGGACAACCTGGTGGCTATAAGAGCAGTTCATCGTTCCAGCTGTCTGTGCGAATTCTGGAGTAGCACCAAGCGCATGAGACCGGGGTGGGGACAGGATGAGGTCTCTGTCCTCATACGAACACGAAGAAGTAATTTCGGGATTGTGAGTCAGATGTCACATACATCCACTCATTCCTAGGGTAGAAGTGGTCGTACTTCTATTTGGGTGGTAGGAAAAGTTGCTCTGAAGCCACTAGCGGGTTCAGTGGTGATACTAACTTGCGAACGTGTGTAACCTTCATGATGAATGATCTGTGTTGGGTGATGACACATTGGTAACTAAGAAATAATAGAAAAACCCAAATTTTTAAATGAAAGGATTTTTGAAAAGAAAGGAGTCTAACACACTCCACATAAATATTTTTCTTGAAAGTCAAAAGATTTGAATCCCATTCACTGAGTAGTTGTACTCACCCCCTCCCTTATACCCCTTTCAGGAAGTCCCAGGAAGCTGAACCTTAAAAGACAAGTACAATTAAATGCATGCAAGACAGGTACGATTAAATTAATTTAGTATACAGTTTTGATTTATGATATTCCTAGAAAAAAGGTGCAGGTCTAAAGAACACCTTACTCTTTACTGTTTATAATATAAGGGGAAACCCTTTTGTAAATCGGGAGAGTGGCAGGTTGATCACAGGGATCCGACTAAATCGGGTCATGGCGTGACACATTTCCTCCCTATAAGAGTGATTGATACAGTGGAACAGCTAGTCGTCTTATACATGAGGGAGATAGTAAGACTCGTTGGCGCTTTGTTGAGCATAGTATCAAATAGAGACCCTAGATTTACTTCAAGGTTCTAGCTAAGTTTGCAAAATTCCTTGGGACCCTAGATTTCACCCTTAGACCGACGGACAGTCTGAGCAAACGATCCAAACCTTGGAAGACATGCTGAGAGCATGCGTACTGTAAACCATGTCCTTTGATAATAATAAAAATTGGAAAAGAATCTGTCTTTTACAATTTGAAAATTGAGTTGGTCTACAAACCGTAACCGATAGCGAAGGGCAAACTGGAAAATTTATGGATCCCCAGTGACCCAAATACTCCCAAAAGTCATGGAAATGGACTTAAGAATGAATTGGACATGAAAATGAAACCGGTTCAGGTGAACCGGATTGAACTGGATGCAAAATTCATTTTTCTAGTTGGCTTAATAAATTCAAATTTGAGATTTGAGGCCACCATTGGATAGAAAATGAATTTAGAAATTTCTAGATTTGAAAATTTTGGTTGAATTGGGGGGTGAATAGGCCGGTTTAAGCTTTGAACCTGGTTCATACCGGTCTGGTCCAATCTGGTTTGGAACAGTGTCGTCTTCTTCCTTCGAATGACAGAACTATTCACTCGATGGAAAATCACGTAGTGCCGCTAAAGCTGAAAAGTTTTCGGCCAGGGAGTTTCAAGTAATAAATGACCGCCATTAAGATGCCAATCGAACGGCCATGAAGTCCCTGAGCTTCCTATATAAAGAGCCCCTCCTCATTCATCCTCTCCACACATGAAAACTCAATTATCTCACAACTGCTCCAATTTCCAATGAAACTCGAACTAGAGCTCCGACTTGGACATTTTTCTAAGCCAAACAAGGTGAGGTCAAGTTCCATTGAACCGAGGAGAAGTTAGCTACATGGTGGTACTCTCCATTTGCCCCAAGAGTCGTCGGAGAAATGCCGATGTGATAAAACAGAGAAGCAGCTTTGGTTGGTCGAAGCTGCCCTATTTTTGCTAAGCTGAAATCGGCCAATTTGACCCCTCCCCAAGCCAAACCGAGCCTTCCCAAAACCTCCACAACCCTCCTATAGTTGAATTAATGATGAAAGGTAAGCCAATTCGGCTCTCCTCTATAAATTTTGATCGGTGCTAGATAGAGAACTGATAGAACTTAAATGATGAAATTCTCACTCAATTTGGCTTCAATTGATGCAATTCTTGATCCAAGGTGGAACCACAGGACACAAGCTATCTGCCCAGATCGAAACCTCGGACCGTCGCGCCCCTAACGGTAAGCATTCGAAGCTTTCTCTTTCTAAGTCCAGTTTTCTGACAAAGCTCCGTTTGAGCTCATTCCGGCACCAAATAGTGTGATTCAAAGTGGAACTGAATTGTATGAAGGTGTAGGAACTCCAATTTAACTTAAATTTCAACAATTAAACACATTCGATCGATCAATTTGATAAAATCAAATTCGGCAGAGTTAGAAGGTTGAAATTGGGGGTAAATTTGGGAATTTCAAAAATTAGAGGGACTAAAGTGCAATTTCATAAAATTGAGGAACAATTGGGCATGATAAAGATGTTGGAGGATCAATTGGGAAACTTTTTGGAATTTTTGGGGCAAAACTTAGCATTTTTGTAAAGTAGGGGCAAAATGGTAATTTTGGAAAAGTTGGGGGACCAAATTGGAAATTTGGGGAAATTAAAATCCTTTTTGTGAATTTGAATAAATTGAGATCCTAAGATAAATTTTAAAAGTTTCAAGACTCAATTTGAGGAAAAATCGGCATTAGGGACTTAAAGTTAAAGAAAAATAACTTTAGAGGCCTAATTGCAAATAAAGGAAAAGTTGGTTTTTTCTCATTCATTTTGGATGAATGAGTGGTATTAGATCAAAGAATTATGAACGAGAATATTAATATCGTGTAGGAACATGAAGTATCGAGAAAGCCAGCTAAGACGAGTTCGAGTAAGGACAACAAAACGGCTAAGAGGAATTTCACTGCACGATTGGGTGAGTGGAATTTTTATATCATACCCGGTTGAGATGATAAGTATCTCGAAAATGAAAACCCACTGCTATGTGGTATTTTAAACATCACACCTGAGAGGAGTGATGTGAAAATGACGCGGAAAAACTACTTACTGGTTGTAAGTAGATCATAACCAGTTGATATGATGAAACTTACTTGAAGGACGTATAAAACATGTTCATCGATTATGAGCGGAGATGACCTCATACTCGGTTGGTATGATGGACAGTTGAAATATATTTTGTCGGATGTGCTCTCCCCTGACTATGTGCCACTACTTATACAATTTGGGAGACCTTCTTGATGGAAGCTCAAATAGCTCTGTCAGGCTAGATGCCTCGGTTTTGGAACTTGGGGGCTAATATGACCAAATTTTAAAAATCTCGAATAGTGGGCCTAAGACTAGTTGGCACGAGCAGTAGCTCGTAAATAAACATGATTTATATGACATGAAAACATAAGTAAATGAATTGTTTTGCCATGGTACCAAAATAGGACCGACATACTCAGTCAACTAGCGGCAGTGCGACATGACAGGTCTTCGGACTAGTCAAGACAAATAGTTGTAGGTTGAGTTGAGTGTCAGGGCTGTTAGACCAGTGGCACCACAAATTATATGGCATCATGTGAAAAATGTTAATTGTGCATGCACTATGTTTATGGGACCTTCAAGACGCCCAAGAGTGGTAGTGATGCGTCCTAGGGCCCTGGACGACTTGGTGGAGATAAGGGCAGTTAATCATACTAGAAGCCTTGCGAAGCTCAACGTAGCTTCAAGCGCATAAGATCGGGGTAGGGTTAGGATGAGGGCACTTTCCTCATACAAACATGGAGAATTGTTACGGGAATGAGGGTTAGATGTCGCAAACATCCACTCATTCTTAGGGTAGAAGTGGACGTGCTTCTATCTAGGTGGCCGGTAAAGTCGCTCCGATGCCACAAGTGGATTCAATGGACGGGCTGGCCTCTGATTGTGCATTTTACCTTCATGATGAAGGATGTGTGTTGAGTGATGACACACTGTGGTAAATAAGAAATGGTGATAAAAAATAAAATTTGAAATGAAAGGCTTTTAAAAGAGAATAAGGAGTCTGACACACTCTGAATCAAAACTTCACTAAGTCGTTGTACTCATCCCCTCCCTTATATCCCTTTCACATAACCCCCGAAAAACCTTCCCTAGAGACCACCAGCTAATACGCCTGTGAGACAAGTATGATTAGTTTAAAATTTTATACAGTTTTGATTTATGTTATTCTAGGAAAGGTGTAGGTTTAAAGGACACCTCACTCTTCACGGTTTATAAACAAGGGGCAACCCTTAGTAAACCGGGAGAGTGGAGGGTTGATCACAGGGATTCAACCAAACCGGGTCAGGGTGTGACAACTTTAGTAGTATTAGAGCATGTTTCCTCGAATACATAATAAAGACTAGAAAATATAGTAAATAATAGGATTGATTTTAAAATTTACCAAATGGCTCCAAAGAAAGAAACCAAGAGAACTAGAACGGCAGTCTCCAACACCGCCTGACCAGCCCTACCTGTAGAAACTCCTATAGAAGCCCAAACAACTCCTCCTGGACTTAGCATAGAGTACCAAAGATTGTATGAAGAGTTCACCCGTGTATTTGGGCAACCTAACCTCATCACTGAGGTAGGCACCAACTCTCGGGTTGAATTGGAGGAAGTGCAATCTCATCCTCTCCATGTTAACCATCCCACTACAATACACATTCCCAAAAACCGCAAGACTCTCCAACAACTAGGATGTAAACCTTTCCTTAGAGAAAAGGATGCTGGAGTCGCCATGGATTGGTTGGCCAACATCAAGAAGCTAATGGGAAATGTCAGGATACCACCAGAGGATATGGTGATGCTGATAGAATTCTTCTTGGAGGGAAGCACTAAATAGTGGTGGGACAATGTTCGAAACCTGCATACCACCACCCTCACTTGGGAACAATTCGAGGAGAGATACTCAGGGGAGTACTTGGTGCCTCATCTGATAAATGAGAAGCAGTAAGAGTTCATCCGACTTCGACAAGGGCTTAACTCCATATTGGAGTATGAGACAAAATTCAACGAGTTAAGACCCTTTGCTCCTGACCTAACTAGTCTAACAGACATATACCAAAGGTTTGTGGATGGACTCAATATGGACATTCGAGACCATATGGGAGTACTGGGATGCCCCACGGACCTGTTAGCTGTAATCAATATGGCTCACGAATGTGAGCGACTAGTGCAGACCCGACGTCATCGAATAGAGCAGACGACCAGAAAGAAGGATAAGGGTTCAAACCGTTAAGGAGGATGGAAGGAGCATAATGGTCCAAGATGGGGAAACATAATGGAATTCCAAAGTAGAAGAGACATGCCACCACCTCCTCCCAAAGTAGTCCCCACCTTACCTCAAGGAAACCCTCGTTGTCCAAAGTGTTAAAGGAACCATGAGGGAGCATGCCTTACCTGCTTTGCATGCGGGCAAGTGGGACACTTTGCAAAGGATTGTCCCACCCTTAGGGAGAACAAAGAGAGGAATACTCTTGAACCATCTCAAGGGAATCCCAGAAACACTAGGCTAGACGCTATAGCAAGAGCATCAGCTAGGGTATACAACCTCACCCAGGAGGATGCTAGAAGAAACCCTAGAGCACTGTAGTGGGTACATCCCAAAACCCTCCAAACTAGTTCAAGAGAGTCATGTAAACTGAAGATCTTTTTGATTTAATAAAGGAAAAATTCTTCTAAACAATAAGTTTCTTCAATCAGGGTCTATACAACTATGTGGACTACTAGTCTATGCCCTCTTTGACTTTGGAGCTGAGAGATCCTTCATTAAGGAAGAGTTGATTTCAAGAGTACCCCTAGAGCTCACTCCACTAGAACAAAGCCTTAATATCCTTACACCTTTAGGAGAAGGTTTAAACATGAATAAATAATTAAAGGCATGTGAGATAAAGATTGAAGGAATCCAACTTGAAGTTGACTTGATCCCATTACCATTAAAGGAGGTTGAAATAATCATGGGGATGGATTGGCTGAGTAACCATCAGGCGAGGATGGACTGTGGAAAGAAGACGGTAACCTTCCACACTCCCAAGATGAAAGGACTAAAGTTCTAGGGTGATAGAAGAAAAAGTGAGGTACAAATGATGTCCCATCTGAAAACTCAAAAGATGATACAGAAAGGATATACAACTTTCCTGGCCATGGACATAAACGAAAAGTCTGAAGAAAAGAGGCTGGAAGACATTACAGTAGTTAGACGCTACCCCGAGGTATTTCCAGAAGAACTACCTGGACTACCTCCAAGTCAGCAAGTGGAGTTCACCATAGAAATAATCCCAGGAACAAACCCCATATCCCAAGCCCCATATCGCATGGCTCCAGTAGAGTTGAAAGAATTGAAGGAGCAACTGGACGAATTACTGGAGAAGGATTTCCTATGTCTAAGTCAATCTCCGTGGGGTGCTCCTATCCTATTCATAAAGAAAAAGGATGAAAGCATGAGACTGTGCATTGACTATAGAAAGCTGAACCAGGTCACTATCAAGAATCAATACCTACTTCCAAGGATAGATGATTTATTTGATCAATTAAATGGAGCAGCTTAATTCTCCAAAATAGATCTTCGATCAGGCTATCATCAACTCAGGATTCAAGAAGCGGATATCCCTAAGACGGCATTTCGATCTAGATATGGACATTATTAGTTCAAAGTGATGTCGTTCAGATTGACGAATGCCCCTGCAACCTTCATGGACTTGATAAACCGTATGTTCCAAACCCATTTGGACAGGTTTGTTATAGTATTCATAGATGACATCCTTATATACTCACGAACCAGGTCAAAACATGAAGAGCATTTGGCAACCACCTTGGAGGTATTAAAGGAAAATCAATTATATGCAAAATTCTCCAGGTGTGAGTTATGGCTGAAGGAGGTAGGATTCTTAGGGCATATCTTATCCAAGGATGGAGTCAAAGTAGATCTAGCCAAGGTGGAAGCCATATCATATTGTAAGGCTCGAAGGAATCCTACAGAAATAAGAAGTTTCTTAGGATTGGCAGGATACTATAGATGGTTTATGCAAGACTTTTTTAAGATAGCAGCTCCTCTAACTCGACTCACCAGGAAGGGAGTTGAGTATAAGTGAGATGAAAGTAGTGAGAAGTCTTTTAAGGAGTTAAAGACTCAACTAACAATGGCATCGGTACTCTTCGTACCTAACCCAAATGTAGGAGAGTACATAGTTTATAGTGATGCATCCGGACAAGGACTCGGGTGTGTCTTGATGTAACAAGGGAAGGTTATCGCTTATGCCTCACAACAATTGAAGGTACATGAAAGAAACTACCCGTCTCATGATCTGGAATTAGCTGCAATAGTGTTTTCCCTAAAGATATGGCGACACTACCTTTACAAGGTTAAGTGTAGGATATACACAATTCACAAGAGTCATAATTACTTCCTAACTTAGAAAAAGTTGAATCTCCGCCAGAGGAGATGGCTGGAATTGGTTAAGGATTATGACCTTGTGATAGAAATCACCCCGAAAAGGTAAATGTGGTAATAGATGCTTTGAGTCGTAAATACCAAACTAAGGCAATGCAAGTAAAGACAAATTACGTACCCCTATTGCAACAATTGGGAAGAATGGAGGTGGACGTAAAAATGGACAAGCGGGAAGGGTGCCTGGTGGCAAATGTGGTAGTAAGATCTAGTCTCACTGAGTAGATCCAGACTCAACAAAAAGGAAATAAGGAGCTTCAACCTTATCTCGATCTGGTTAATAGAGAAACTAAACCAGACTATAACCTGCACAGTGATGGGTTGTTGACCTACAAGAGTAGGGTATGTGTGCCTCAAAGTAAGGAACTTAAAAGATTAATTCTCGAGGAGGCACCTGATTCAGTATATGCTATGCATCTGAGCAGTACCAAAATGTATTGCACCCTCAAACAAAGATACTAGTGGAAGGGTATGAAAAGGGACATTGCAGAATATGTAGCCTAATGCTTGTCTTGTTAGCAGATAAAAGCAGAGCATCAGAAACAGTTAGGAATGCTACTACCTTTACCAATTCCAAAGTGGAAATTGGAGCACATCACCATGGACTTCGTCACGTGACTACCGGTGACAAGAAAGGGTCGAGATGTGATTTGGGTCATCATGGATAGAGTAACCAAATCAGCTCATTTCCTTCCTATAAGAGTGACGGACACAGTGGAACAATGGGACATCTCATACATGAGGAAAATCGTAACACTCCATGATGTTTCAGTGAGTATAGTATCAAATAGATATTCGAGATTTACTTCAAGGTTTTGGCCAAGTTTACAAAGTGCCATGAGAATCAAGCTTCACATGAGTATGACATTTCATCCTCAGACATATGGGCAGTTTGAGCAAACCATCCAAACCTTGGAAGACATGCCTAAGAGTATGCGTACTCACCATGAATAAAGGCTGGGAAGAATACTTGTGCTTGATGGAATTTGCTTACAAAAATAGTTATTAGGCTAGTATTCAGATGACTACCTATGAAGCCCTTTACGAACGACCATGCTTGTAACACCGTGTTTTATTAACCCGAAATTTCAGTCGGAAAATTTTTTAGAATTTTAATTTAATTTTAAACCCCAATTGATATAATTAGAACAAAAGTAATTTAAAATAAGATGATAAGTGACTGATGCGAACCTCGCCAATATGTTGACGACACCCTACACCAAATATGGCCAGACCCTAAGACTTTCATGACGCAAGTGCGAAAAAATGGAATATACCTTATTTATGTGAGAAACAAGGTATGGGATATGTAGACACCACACCCAAATCCTCTAAGAAGAACTCTTAAAAACCCCGGGTGAGAAGTCTTGATTGCTTGAACGCCACAGGTAAAAACCTGATAAGTTCAAAAAGCCCTTCCAAGATAGAAAGAAGACAAAACTCACAAAATTGACATTCCAAAGTGTGTCTGCTCTCCAATGCTGCGGAGTATGCCTTTTATAGGCTCAGAAAACAACCGAATAGCCCACAAAATAAGGAAAAAATCTATTATGGTTATAAACTAACCATATCTAATATAAATATCTAGGATATTTTAATAACTAATTTAAAAATCTAAACTACCTAATATTATCCTGTGAGATTTATTATATTAATAAATCTCTCCTTATTAATTAAATATGGACTTTCTCTTGGGCTTATCTTGGGCTCTTCATTTGGGCTTCCATTTGAATATTTAGCAGTCTCTTTAATCAGCCCATATAAAGCTTCTTTGAATCTTTTAGCCCCTTAATCTTGTTATTGGGCCCTCTTAAAGTTTTAAGTGATGATTTATCCCATTTGGTGACAAAGTGTTCAGCTCTGTTGCAGGTCCAGTTTTTTGAACTTGTGAATTCGTACTCTTTTTAGTCAGATTCACATCATTCTCCCCCTCTTGAAAATGATTTGTCCTCAAATCTTCTTTTCCTTCATTACCTACATCAAAAGACATTAACTTATGTTATTGCTAACAATATATTTGCTAGATAACTTCATGTTGTAATTATTACTACTGAGTTTTAACACTTTAAATAATCCCTCTAATCTAAGAAATTTTGATAGTTTTCTATTCATAAATAGTTCATTCCTCAAATGTAGGCTAATCCAAATCCCTGGATCAAAAACACCTTTCATGAAACTCTTGTTGTAAAGATTAATATTTTCTTGAGTCTGCTATTTTCTATCCAATGGATAACCATAGATAATCTCCAATGGTGATAACTTAATCACTGAATAAATATAACAATTATATGCAAACACAACATGTGGTAAACATGCAGTTAAAAATAGAAATTTTGCATCAAACAAAATATTCCAAGCAAAACTATGCAATTTAATATCAATGATTGTAAGTAAGACGTACCTTCCAGATAATGTAATAGCAACTACATTTTTTATACCTTGCTTACACTTGATCATATAAGAAGATGTGTCAATGAATTTCACCCAACTTGCATGACATTTATTCAGCATGTGTTGCTTAAAAAATGATCTATGTGAATCACAAACTCTTTCGGCCATAGGTTATGTGAAATATGCATTAGCCAATCTCAAATTGCCTTAATTTACTTGTCAATGCCAATCCCTTCAAAACTTATAAAATATCCAAGAAATACAAGTTTATCCAAACACAATATGCAATTCTTTAAATTGGCAAATAATTGATCTTTCCTAAAAACTTGCAAGGAAATTTTTAAATATCCTTCATGTTTATCTAAGTAATTGTTATATATTATGATTTTATCAAAATATATGTCAACAAAGTTTTTAATAAAAGCATGTAGGATATAATTTATTAACCTCATAAAAGTGTTATATGCATTAGTCAAACTAAAAATTATAGCCAACCATTCATATAAACCATGTTTTACTTTTAATGTAGTTTTCAATCCATAATTAGCTTTCATTCAAATTTCAGAATATTCACTCTTGTGATTAAATTTTGAAAACAAATAGTTTCCATGCAACTCATCTACCATAATATTTAATTGAGGAATAATGTGAAGATACATTACCTTCATACGGTTAATGATTCGAAAATCAACACACCTTCACCAAATTTTGTCTTTCTTAGGCATTTGCACAATACCTGAAATCATGCTATCCCGTGCATATCGTACCTTCATCAAATTTAGGATTTGTTGTTGAATTTGATACTTGACTTCTCGATCACGTTGCAAACTAGGAGCTTTCTTCTTAGGAATGACATTCTTGAATTCCTGCATAAGAGAAATACTAATGCTCGGCAAATATCCGACAATATGGTTAGTAAAACATAAATCCTTGTATATAAGTACTATAAGGATTTGATCTGAAGTTATATCTCTTTTTATCTCACTTTTTCTCTCCATAAAATTATTTTTACTCTCCTTTCTTTGTATTATGGATTTTCTCTCTTCTTTTTCAACATTGCCTTTTCTCTCATCATTTTCAATTCCAACTTTTCTCTCTTTGATTTTTCTCTCTTCTTTTTCAATATTGCCATTTATCTCTTCCACTTCAATCATGGCTTTTCTCTCTTGTCTTTCTGCTATTTTCTTTTCATTTACCTTTTTCTTTTTCAACTTATCCTGAAAAACTTGTTGTAAAGTAAGAGGTACAAGAGATATTGATCTATTATTCATCACGAATGAGTACCTATTTATTAATCTATCATATGTAACTTGACGATCTAACTTCCAAGGTTCTCCCAATAGAACATGACATGAATGTATTGGTACTACATCACATAATACTTTATCCTGATATTTCCCAATAGAGAATGACACTATCACCTGTTGGGTTACCTCGAGTTTGGGTTGATCATTCAGCCTTTGAATTTGATATGGCTTTGGATGCTTCATTGTATGTAATGCCAACTTCTCCACAAGCTCGGTGCTAGCAAAGTTAGTGCAGCTTTCCCATATATGATAACAGAACAAATCTTATATTTCATAGAGCAACAAGTATGAAATAACTTCTCACGTTGGTTGTCCAAGATATCATCAATCCAAGGTCTGTCCCAAGTAGTAGGTTGATTGAAGGAACTGAGCTTGATGTTGCCGAGATTAACTTGGAGATCATCGAACTCCCCCAGTTCTTGTTGTTCAAAGCATCGAGATCGACTGCTTCACAGTCGTTCAATGGAAGTATGTTGATGTGAGTGTCGTCTCACACCTTCTTCCAAGCGATCCATTCGCGTATGAAGTAGCTCAAATTCAGACTTCACTATCTATTTCATTTGACTCTTCATTGCTTTCCATTGTAGGTTTTGAATAGGCGATACGAAACCCTCTTCTTTCATTGTGTTTCCTTGTCGTTGGGCCTTCTGAACCTAATAATTGTTAGAAAGAAAAGAACCTCGCAATTCTCTCTCACATGTTTCTCTCAAACACTCATGTTTCACACTCAAATGGCTTTTTCTTATAGATTTAAAGCACTCTTGCCTTTTTCCACTCATATGTCTTCTTTCAATCTGAATTGAACTTTAAAAACAAATCGTTTTTATGAAGTAGTTCAACTTGAGGAACAATTAAGACATATCAATAAAGGTTTTCAAAAAGCAATTACAAAGAATTTAAGTGAGAGGTATGAAAAGACTCAGAAATAAGAATAAAATTTAGATAGAGAAGAAAGAAATTAAGATGGAATGAAGTAATAGACTTAGATAAAACAGAATAAGAATGAGATATAAGATAGAATTGTGTGCCTCTTTTTTCTCTTTTACCTTTTTTTTCACGAATTTTTTTTTGCTTTTTTTTGCACTTTTTTTAGCACGAACTTTTTTTGCTCTTTTTTTTTGCACGAATTTTTTTTGGCTTTTTCTTTCTTTTTTTTGCACTTACTGAAGAGAAGATAGATTGAAGAAAATGAGGATTTTTTTTCTTTTATAGAGAATAGAAATAGGTAGAGAAGATAAAAAAAAGAACTAGATATAAAAGATGAGATGAAACTTGCCGTGCAACCGTGTGCTCTGATACCAACTTATGTGAACCCCGCTAATATGTTGACGACGCCCTACACCATATATGGCAAAGACCCCAAAAATTTTACGATGCAAGTGTGAAAAGATGGAATATAACTTGTTTATGTGAGAAACAATGTATGAGATATGTAGACGCACCCAAATCCTCTAAGAAGAACTCTTAGAAAACCCCGCGTGATAAGTCTTGATTGCTTGAATGCCACATGTAAAAACCTAATAAGTTCACAAAACCCTTTCAAGATAGAAAGAAAACAAAACTCACAAAATTGAAATTCTAAAGTGTGTCCCTCTAATGCTGTGGAGTATGCCTTTTATAGGCTCAGAAAACAACCAAATAGCCCATAAAATAAGGAAAAAAAATCTATTATGGTTACAAACTAACCATATCTAATCTAAATATCTAGAATATTTTAATAACTAATTTAAAAATCTGAACTACCTAATATTATCCTGAGAGATTTATTAATATATAATAAATCTCTCATTATTAATTAAATTTGGACCTTCTCTTGGGCTCTTCATTTGGGCTTCTATTTGAATATTCAACAATCTCTTTAATCAGCCCATATAAAGCTTCTTTGAATCTTTTAGCCCTTAACCTTGTGGTTGGGCCCTCTTGCAGTCTCAAATGATTATTCATCTCATTTAGTAACAAACTATTCAACTCCATTGCAGGTTCGGTTGATTGGACTTGTGAATTCGTAGTCTCTTTAGTCAGATTCACATCAATAAGGGTTGATTTCATGAAAATAAATAACTTGATAAAATCAAGTTAAGTCTGTTGTAATTAAGCAAAACAATAAATATTTATATATATATATATATATTGGATAATTATATATGTATATAAATATATATTGTGAATAAGAGACTTTTACATATAAAGGCACATATACATGTACATGATTAATTTCCAAATGTATATAGAGGAGAAAGTGATTTGAGAGTTGAGGTTGTATTAATATCAAATAAATAAATACATTAATGTATAAAAATATTCAAGTACATGCACAATTATTTCTCTAGGCTAATTACAAGTGCTCCTAAAGGGGGTGCATGACCCATTACCTTAAAAATAGGAATAGTTAACTAGGCTAATTACAAGCTAGGATCTATGGTATAAACTCTATAGAGTACTAAAGTACTAATGTTGTATTAGTAGTAAATTGAGCCTAGAAATGAAAAGCAAGAGATATATTTTTTTTAAGAGCCTAGTATGAAAAGGGTGAGGTAACAATCTATCAATTATTGTGGCTTACATAGAAAGTAAACATCATAAAGTTCTATAAAAGTATGGTACATTATGATATTATGCATTACCAACAAAAAACTAATCAACTCCTAGTAACCAGCATCAAATAACTAAACATCATAGGCAATGCCAGTCTATAATAAAGTTAATTTCTCAACTACCAGTAAACTAAGGGCTAAGATATCAAACCACTTGAGGGAAATACAAACTTTATCTAGGAAAAATCAGCATTGCAATTAAATGGAAAGTGTTTTAGAACATAAGGAAATATAACCAAATGGTGAAGATTCAAATCATGATGTTCACAATAATGATAGTTAGAAATTTGTAGACAATTTGTCATTTTTTTATCTGCAGATAGTTCATGTATGTTGTGCAAAGCTATATATAGAGTAGAATCCACCATGTAAAAGAATTCCATGCTTCATGAAGCAATTAAATCACATAGCATATCATTTTTGAAATCTTAGAACACAAGACAATTCATTCACAATAAAGATCAATTCAGATCTTTGCATATGGGTCTAACCAATCCAATACTCATCTATGAGTCACAAGATTAAGTTACTATAATTTAACAAAAATAAGTGGGAGCAATTACGTATAGAATTTCTATAGGATGAGAGAGAAATCTTTTAGTACATTCATTTCCTAGACTATAACATAACTACAAGAATAATAATCATATATTCTCTCTTACCTCCCATATCAGCTTTCCAAATAAATATTGATTCTTAAAATGGATCAAAGAAATTCTCATTGAAGGTGTTATCATACCTTTATTGGATGAACTTTAATAACTCCTAGCTACTCAAAGGCTAATTAGTTATTAGTTTTAATGCATAAAAATCAATGGGGCTAAAGTTAAAGGGGTGTCCCATTTAACATGGGCAATTTAATGCAATGCATTAAAAGAAATATAAATTACCTAAGGATTAAGGCAACCATGTTAAATAAAAAGATTGGCATTACACATGCACATAAGAATCAAAAGTCAAGTTAATGAGAGTAGTGATTTGGGGTATCATGAATGAGAATGAAAAAGGGTTGGAGTTACTTCTCATTCATGAATATAAGGGCTATAATTTCATAAGACTACAACTGATTAAAATATATCAAAAACAAATAATGGATTAATAACTCTTCCCCATTTAACAAACAATTCTACAGCTAAATAAGAAGCTTAGAACAATTATTCAAAGCCACATCAACTAGGCTAAAAGAGCAATTCTAGTATAAAAGTGCTACCTCGTACACTAGTCCTTTCTCACACCTCAAACATCATATTTGCCATGATCACATTAGATCTACCATATTAATACTCTCTACCTATGAAATTCTCAATCTCAACATCCACCCTACAACAACCAAATGCAAGGAAAATTGAGAAGTATCTGAGTAGAGAAAGATCAATAAGACCAATCAGGGATTGGTACCTGGGAATCCCTCCGGGATGAACATGCCTCTGGAAAAAAGGTGAGTGGGTTTTTTATATCATACCTGGTTGGTATGATAATCACCTCGATAATGAAAATCCACTGCTAAGTGGCATTTTAAACATCACACCTGAGAGGAGTGATGTGAAAATCACACAGAAAAACTACTTACCGGTTGTAAGTAGATCATATCGGGTTGGTATGATGAAACTTCCTCAAAGGAAGTGGAAATCTCGTTCATCGATTATGAGTGAAGATGTCCTCATACTTGGTTGGTATGATGGATAGTTGAAAATATATTTTTGTTGAAAGTGCTCTCCCATAACTGTGTGCCACTACTTAAATAATTTGGGAGACCTTCTCGACAGGAGCTCGTGTAGTTCTGTTAGGCCAGAGGCCTCGGTTTTGGAACTTGGGGGCTATTATGCCTAATTTTGAAAATCTCGAACAGTGGGCCCTAGGCCGGTTGGCACGAGCAAGAGCTCATAAATAAACATGAATTATATGCCATGAAAACTTAAGTAATTGAATTATTTGGCCATGGCACCAAGACAGGACCAACATACTCAGTTAACAAGCAGCAGTGCGACATGATAGGTCTCTGGACTAGCCAAGACAAACAATTGCAGGTTGAGTTGAGGGTCGGGGCCATTGGACTAGTGGCACCACATATTATATGGTATCATGTGAAAAATATTGATTGTGCATGCATTGTGTATATGAGACCTTCAAGATGCCCAAGAGAGGTAGTGATGTGTCCTAGGGCCCTGGATGACCTGATGGATATAAAGGCAATTAGTCATACTAGAAGCCTTGCGAAGCTCGACGTAGCTTCAAGCACATGAGACTGAGGTGGGGTTAGGATGAGGTCTTTTTCCTCATACGGACATGGACTTTTGTTACGAGATTGAGGGTCGGATGTCACGAACATCCACTCATTTTCATGGTAGAAGTGGACGTACTTCTATCTAGGTGGCTGGTAAAGTCGCTTTGATGCCACAAGTGGGTTCAGTGGATGAGCTGGCCTACAATTGTGTGTTTGACCTTCATGATGAAGGATGTGTGTTGGGTGATGACACACTGTGGTTAATATGAAATGGTGATAAAAACCAAAATTTAAAATGAAAGGCTTTTAAAAGAGAATAAGGAGTCTGGCACACTCCGAATCAAGCATTTTTTCCTATAAGATAAATTTTGAAAACTCATTTACTAAATCATTGTACTCAGCCCCTTCCTTATATCCCTTTCAAGTAAGCCCAGAAAAAATTACCTCAAAGATCACCATCTAATATGCCTTGAAGACATGTATGATCAGTTTAAAATTTTATGCAGTTTTGATTTATGTTATTCCAGGAAAGGTGTAGGTTTAAAGGACACCTTACTCTTCATAGTTTATAAACAAGGGGCAACCCTTAGTGAACAAGGAGAGTGGTGGGTTGATCATGGGGATCCAACCAAACCAGGTCGGGGCGTGACAATGTCGTACCCCTCTATTTTGGGAAGAAGTGGGGGAAAGAAAGTTAGAAAGGGCAGAACTAATCGACGATGCCACAAAGAAGATAAAACTAATAAGGAGTTGTCTTAAGACCGCATAGGAGAGGCAAAAGAGTTATGCGGACAATCGGAGGAAGGACTTGGAGTTTGAGGTGAGAGATCAAGAATTTCTCAAAGTTTCCCTATGGAAGGGAATACTTAGGTTTCCACAAAGAGGAAAGTTGAAACCAAGGTATATCGGTCCATATCTCATTATCTAAAGGATAGGACTGGTGGCCTAAAGATTGGAACTACCTCTAGAACTATAGAGAATACACAATGTATTCCACATCTCGGTGCTTCGGAAATATCAGCTTGATCCTAGTCATGTATTGGTCCGACCTCCATTAGAGCTGTAAGAGAAGCTGACCTATCAAATGGAATCGGTACGAATCATTGACCGGAGGGACAAGAATTTGAGGAAAAAGAGGATTTCTATGGTCAAGGTTTTATGGTAGAATGGACCCGTGCAAGAAGAGACATGGGAAACTGAAAATGTAATGAGGGATAGTTACCCTCAATTATTAAGCATGTAACTATTTTAACGACAAAACCTCTAAAATTAGGGGAGAGTTGTAAACACCGTCCTTTGATAATAAGAAAACCGGGGAAAGAAACGGTCTTTTACAATTTGAAAACTAAGTCAGTCTACAATCTAGAACCGATAGATAAAGGGCAAACCGAGAAATTTATGGATCTCGAGTGCCCCAAAGAGTACCAAAAGTCACGGAAATAGACATAAGAATGAATTGGAGATGAAAACCAAACCAGTTAAGGTGAACCAGATTTGAACCGAATTGAACCGGTTTGAACCACTATTGAACCATATGATAAATTCATTTTTTAGGTGGCTTAAAAAATTCAAATTTGAGATTTAAGGCCACTATTGGATAGAAAATGAATTTAGAAATTTTTAGAATTGAAAATTTCGGTCGAATTGAAGGTGAACCAGCCAGTTTAAGCTTTGAACCCGGTTTAGACTAATCCGGTCCAGTTCAGAAAAGTATCGTCGTCTTCCTGTAGATGGCAAAACTGTTCACTCGTCGGAAAATAGCACATCGCCAATGAAGCTGAAAAGTCTCTGGTCAGGGAGTTTCAAGAAATGAATGACCGCCATTAAGATGCTAATCAAACGGCTAGGAAGTCCCTGAGCTTCCTAGATAAAAAGTCCCTCCTCATTCATCCTTTCCACACCTGAAAACTTCATTCTCTCTCAACTGCTCCAATTTTTGGTGAAGCTCGAACCAGAACTTTGACTTGGGCATTTCTCTGAGCCAAACAAGGTAAGGTCGGGTTTCTTAGAACCGGGGAGAATTTAGCTACATGGTGGTAGTCTTCATTTGCCCTAAGAATTGCCGGAGAAATGTCGACATGATAGAACAATGAAGCAGCACCGAAGCTGCCCTATTTTGGCCGAGCTGAAATCAACCAATTCGAGCCCTCCCCAGGCCAAACCGAGCCATCCCAACACCTCCACAACCCTCTTATAGATAAATTAGAGCTGAAAGGTGAGCCAATTCGACTCCCATCTGTAAATTTTGACTAGTGCTAGAGAGAGAACCAACAAAATTTAGATGATGAAATTCTCTCTCAATTTGGCATCTATTGATGCAATTCTAGATCCTAGGATTAACCTTAGGACACAAGCTATCTACCCAGGTTGAAAGCTCGGACCGCCCCGTCCCCGACAGTAAGCTTTCAAAGCTTTCTTTCTCTAAGTCCAGTTTTCCGGCGAAACTCCGTGTGAGCTCATTCCGGCACCAAATCATGTGACTCAAAGTGCAATTGAATCGTATGAAGGTGTAGGAACTCCAATTAAACTTTAATTTCAAAAATGAAACTCATTTGATCGATCAATTTGATAAAATCAAATTTGGCAGAGTTAGAAGGTTGAAATTGGGGAAAATTTGGGAATTTCAAAAATTAGATGGACTAAAGTGCAATTACATAAAATTGAGGACCAATTAGGCATGATAAAGATGTTGGAGGACCAATTGGGCAATTTTTAGAATTTTTGGGGCAAAATAAACCATTTTTGTAAAGTTGGGGCAAAATGGTAATTTTGGAAAAGTTGGGAGACAAAATTGGAAATTTGGGAAAATTAAACTCCCTTTTTGTGAATTTTAATAAATTAAGGTCCTAAGATAAATTTAAAAAGTTTTGGGACTCAATTTGAGGAAAAATCGGCATTAGGGACTTAAAGTTAAAGAAAAATAGACCTAATTTCAAATAAAGGAAAAGTTGGTTTTTCTCATTCATTTGGGATGAATGAGTGCTATTAGGTCAAAGAATAATGAACGAGAATGTTCATAACATGTAGGAACATGAAGTACCGAGAAAGTCAGCTAAGACGAGTTTGAGTAAGGACAACAAGCCAGATAAGAGGAATTTCACTGCACGATCGCATGAGTGGGATTTTTATATCATACCCAGTTGGGATGATAAGTACCTGAAAATAAAAACCCACTACTAAGTGGTATTTTAAACATCATACTTGAGAGGTGTGATGTGAAAATGACGCAGAAAACTACCTATCGGTTGTAAGTAGATTATACCCGGTTGGTATGATGAAACTTCCTTGAAGGAAGTGAAAAACTTGTTCATCGGTTATGAGTAGAGATTTCCTCATACTCAGTCGGTATGATGGACAGTTGGAATATATTTTGCCAGAAGTGCTCTCTCCTGACTGTGTGCCATTGATTAAACAATTTGGGAGACCTTCTTGATGGGAGCTCGAATAGCTCTGATAGGCAGGAGGCCTCGGTTTCTGAACTTGGGGGCTAATATGCCTAAAATTTGAAAATTTTGAATAGTGGGCTATAGACCAGTTGGCACAAGTAGGAGCTCATAAACAAGCATGATTTATATGCCATGAAAACTTAAGTAAACAAATTGTTTGGCCATAGTACCAAAAGAGGACTGACATACTTAGTCAACTAGTGGCAATGCGACATGACAGGTCTCTAGACTAGTCTAGATAAACAGCTACAAGTTGAGTTGAGGGTCGGGGCAGTTGGACTAGTGGCACCACAGATTATATGGCATCATGTGAAAAATGTTGATTGTGCATGCACTATGTTTATGAGACCTTCAAGACACCCAAGAGTGGTAGTGATGTGTCCTAGGGCCCTGCACGACCTGATGGGTATAAGGGTAGTAAATTATACTAGAAGCCTTGTGAAGCTCGACGTAGTTTCAAGCGCATGAGATCGGGGTGGCGTCAGGATGAGGTCTCTGTCCTCATACAGAAATGGAGAATTGTTACAAGATTGAGGGTTAAATGTCGCGAACTTCCACTCATTCTCATGGTAGAAGTGGATGTGCTTCTATTTAGGTGGCCGGTTCAGTCGTTCCGACGCCACAAGTGGGTCCAGTGGACGGGCTGGCGTGCAATTGTGTTTTACCTTCATGATGAAAGATGTGTGTTGGGTGATGACACACAGTGGTTAATATGAAATGGTGATAAAAAAAATAAATTTTGAAATGAAATGCTTTTAAAAGTGAATAACGAGTCTGGCTCACTGCGAATGAAAACATCTTTCCTAAAAACATAAATTTTGAAAACTGATTCACTGAGTCGTTGTACTCACCCTCTCCCTTATATCCCTTTCAAGTAACTCCCAAAAAACCTACCCCAAAGACCACCAGCTAATATGCCTGTGAGACAAGTAAGATTAGTTTAAAATTTTATGCAGTTTTGATTTATGTTATTCTAGGAAAAGGGCATGTTTAATGGATGCCTTACTCTTTACCGTTTATAAACAAGGGGAAACTCTTAGTAAACCAGGAGAGTGGCAGGTTGATAATGGGGATCCAACCAAACCGGGTCGAGGCGTGACACGTACTCATCATGGATAAGGGTTGGGAGGAATACTTGTGCCTAATGGAATTTGTGTACAATAATAGTTATCAGGCTAGTATTCAAATGGCTTCTGATGAAGCCCTTTATAGACAAACTTGCCGAACCCCTCTTTATTTTGGAAAGAAGTAGGGGAAAGGAAACTAGAAAGGGTTAAGCTAATTGAGGATGTCATAGAGAAAATCAAGTTAATTAGGAGTCGCCTTAAGGCCGCTTAGGACAAACAAAAGAGTTATGCGAATCATCGAAGAAGAAATCTGGAGTTTGATGTGGGAGTCCAAGTGTTTCTAAAGGTATCCCCATGGAGGGGAATACTTAGGATCTATAACAGGGAAAGTTGAAACCAAGGTATATCGGTCCTTATCCCATTGTCCAAAGGAAAGGACCAGTGACATATATATTGGAACTACCTCCAAACTTGTAGAGAATACACGATGTATTCCACATCTTGGTACTCCGGAAATACTAGCCTGATCCTAGCCATGTGTTGGATTGACCTCCACCAGAACTGGAAGAGAACTTGACCTATTAAGCAGAGATGGTATGAATCATCGACTGAAGGGATAAGAATTTGAGGAATAAGTGTATTCCAATTATCAATGTCCTTCGGCAAAATAGACCTATGCAAGAAGAGACAAGGAAGACCGAGAGCATAATGAGGGATGGGTACCCTCAATTGTTTTGCATGTAACTATTTTGGGGACAAAACCCCTAAAACTAGGGGAGAGTTGTAAATCCCCTCTTTTGATAATAAGAAATACCGAGAAAAGAATTGGTCATTTCCAAAGAGAAAATCGAGTCGGTTCATAAACCGTAAACCATGGAGAAAGGGTAAATCGTAAAATTTACAAATCCTGAGTGACCTAAAGTGTAAACCCCGCCCTTTTTAGTTAAGGAAAACCAAGAAAAGAACCGGTCAAACCGAGTGAGAAAACCAAACTGGTTCACAAACCCGATTATAGGAAACAAGCAATTTGGAAATTTACAACTCCAGGGTGATCCAAAGGGTTCATAAAACCTTGGAAAAGAACCATAGGACAAATTGCAAGAGATAAACTAGACCGGTTCAGATGAACCGAATCCAACCGGATTGAACCGGTTTATGAACCAAGTCAGTTCATGAACAAGAACCAATAGAGAAAGGGCAAACTGGGAAATATATGGATCTCGAGTGATCCAAAGAGTCCCAAAGTCATGCAAATGGACTTGAGAATGAATCAGAGATGAAAACTAAACCAGTTCAGGTGAACTGGATCTGAATCGATTTGGACTGATTTGAACCACTATTGAATAGGATGTTAATTCATTTTTCTAGGTGGCTTAAAAAATTCAAATTTGAGATTTGAGGCCACCATTGGATAAAAATGAATTTAGATAAATTTAGAAATTTTTAGATTTGAAAATTTTGGTCGAATTGGGAGTGAACCGACCGATTTAAGCTTTGAACCGGGTTCGGACCAGTCCGGTTCGGAATAGTGTCGTCTTCTTCCTTTAAATGACAACACTGTTCACTCACTAGAAAATTGCACAATGCTGGCGAAGTTGAAAAGTCTCCTGCCAGGGAGCTTCAGGCAATGCATGACCACCATTAAGGCAACAATCGGATGGCCAAGAAGTCCCCGAGCTTCCTATATAAAGAGCCCCTCATCATTCATCCTCTCTGCACCTGAAAACTCCATTCTCTCTTAGTTGCTCCCATTTCCTACAAAGCTCGAACTAGAGCTCTGATTTGGGTACTTTTCTAAGTCAAACAAGGTGAGGCCGAGTTTTTTAGAACTCGGGAGAAGTCACCTACATGTTGTAGTCTCCATTTGCCCCGAGGGTCGCCAGAGAAGCACTGGCGTGGTGGAATAGTGAAGCAACTCCGACGGACCAAAGCTGCCCTATTTCGGCCGAACTAAAATCGGCCAATTCGAGCTCTCCTCAGGCCAAACCAAGCCTTACCAACAATTGCACGACCCTCCTATTAGAGCTGAAAGTTAAGCCAATTTGGCTCCTCTCTACAATTTTCAACCGGTGCTAGAGAGAGAATCAGCATAACTTCGATCATGAAATTCTAACTCAATTCGGCATCAATTGATGCAATTCTTGATCCTAGGATGAACCTCAGGATGAGCACTATCTGCCCAGAACGAAAGCTCGAACTGTTGTGCCCCCGACTATAAGCTTTCGAAGCTTTCTTTCTCTAAGTCTAGTTTTCTGGCGGAGCTCTGTTTGTGCTCATTCTGGAACCAAATTGCACATTTCAAAGTGCAATTGAAACGTATGAAGGTGTAGGAACTCCAATCTAACTTCAATTTCAACAATAAGAAGTGTTTGGTCGGTCAATTTGATTAAATCAAATTCGGATGTGTTAGTATGTTGAAATTAAGGGGAAATTGGGGATTTTCGAAAATTCAAAGGACCAAAATGCAATTTTATAAAATTGAGGGTCAATTGGGCATGATAAGAATGTTAGAGGGCCAATGAGGAATTTTAGAATTTTGGGGGTAAAACTTACCATTTTTGTAAAGGAAGGGAAAAATGGTAATTTTGGAAAAGTTGGGGAACCAAATTGGAAATTTGGGAAATTAAACCCCTTTTTGTGAATTTGAATAAATTGAGGTCCTAAGATAAATTTTAAAAGTTTCGGGACTCAATGTGAGGAAAAACTGGCATTAGGGACTTAAAGTTAAAGAAAAATAACTTTAGGGACCTAATTGCAAATAAAGGAAAAATTGGTTTCCTCATTCAATTGGGATGAATGAGGGCTATTAGGCCAAAGAATAATGAACAAGAACGTTCATATCGTGTAGGAACAAGAAGTACCGAGAACGCCAGCTAAGACGAGTTCGAGTAAGGACAACAAGCTGACTAAGAGGAATTTCACTGCACAATCGGATGTGTCAGATTTATATATCATACCCGATTGGGATGATAAGTACCTCGGAAATGAAAACCCACTACTTAATAGTATTTTAAACATCACAACTTAGAGGAGTGATGTGAAAATGACACCCAAAAAAACTACTTACTGATTGTAAGTAGATCATACCTGGTTGGTATGATAAAACTTACTCGGAGAAAGTGGAAAACCCATTCATCGATTATGAGCGGAGATATCTTCATACTCGATTGGTATGATGGATAGTTGAAAATATAATTTTGTCGGAAGTGCCCTCCCTTTACTGTGTGTCACTGCTTAAACAATTTGGGAGACCTTCTCGACAGGAGCTCAAATAGCTTTGATAGGCCGGAGGCCCTAATTTTGGAACTTAGGGTCTATTATGCACAATTTTTTAATATCTCGAACAGTGGGCTATAGGCCAGTTGGAATGAGCAGGAGCTCATAGACAAACATGAGTTATATACCATAAAACTTTAAATAAATGAATTGCTTGGCCAAGGTACCAAGACAGGACCGACATATTCAGTCAACTAGTGGTAGTAAGGCAAGACAGGTCGACAGACTACTCGAGACAAACAGTTGCAGGTTGAGTTGATGGTCTGGGTCGTTGGACCAGTGGCACCACAGATTATGTGTCACGCCCCGACCCTATTTGGTTGGATCTCCGTGATCAACCCACCACTCTCCCGGTTTAAAAAAGGGTCTCCCCTTATTAAAAACTATAAAGAGTAAGGCGTCCTTTAAACCTGCACCTTTTCCTAGAATAACATAATCAAAACTACATAACATTTTAACTTCACCATACTCGTCTCACAGGTGTCTTAGTTGATGGTCTTTATAGGTAGGCTTTCCGGGATTTCCTGAAAGGGATATAAGGGAAGGGGTGAGTACGACTACTCAGTGAATGGTTTTTTTTTAAACTTTTTATCTTTAGGAAAAAGATAAGTTTTGGAGTGTGCCAGACACTTTTCTTTCAAAACCATTTCATTTGAAATCTCGGATTTTATCACCATTTTCTTATTTAATCATGGTGTGTCATCACCAAACACACATCCTTCATCATGAAGGTTACACACATTCGTAGGTCAGCACGACCACTGAACTCACTTGTGGCTTCGGAGCGACTTTACCGACCACCTAGATAGAAGTACTTCCACTTATACCATAAGAATGAGTGGATGTATGCGACATCGGACCCTCAATCCCGGAATAAATTCTTCGTGTCCGTATGAGGACAGGGACCTCATCCCGTCCCTACCCCGGTCTCATGTGCTTAGTGCTACTCCAAATTTCGCACGGTCACCTAGTTTGATGAACTGCCTTTATACTCACCGGGTCGTCTAGTGCCCTTAGAACGCATCACTATCCCTCTTGGGCATCTTGATGGTTTTGTAATCACAGTGCATGCACAATCCATAATTTTCTCATTGTGCCATATAATCTATGGTGCCACTGGTCCAACGGCCCCGACTCTCAACTCAACCCACAATTGTTTGTCTTGACTGGTCCGTAAACCTGTCATGTTGCAGTGCTGCTAGTTGACTGATTATATCGGTCCTATCTTGGTACCATGGCCAAACAATTCCTTTATTTAAAGTTTTATGGCACATATACCATGTTCGTTTACGAGCTCCTGCTCGTGCCGACTAGCCTTGGGCCCACTGTACGAGATTTTCAAAATCAGGCATATTAGCCCCCAAGTTCCAAAACCGAGGCCCTTGGCCAATCAGAGCTATTCTAGCTCCCGTCAAGAAGGTCTCCCAAATAGTTTAAGCATTGGCACACAGTCAGGGGAGAGCACTTCCGACAAAATTATATTTTCAACTGTCTATTATACCGACCAGGTATAAGGACATCTCCGCTCATAACCGGGTTATCAACTTCCTTCGAGGAAGTTTCATCATACCAACAGGGTATGGTCTACTTACAACCGGTAAGTAGTTTTTCCGCATGATTTTCACATCACTCCTCTAAGTTGTGACGTTTAAAATACCACTTGATAGTGGGTTTTCATTTCAAGCTACTTATCATCCTCAAACGGGTATGATACAAAATCCCACTCACAACCGGTAAGTGGTTTTTAACTTCAAGTTGTGCTCATCATCCCAATCGGGTATGACGTTAGTAAATCCACTCACCCATTAAGGTTGTGAATTCCACTAGATCGGTTCTTTGTATTCACGCAAACTTGTCCTTGCTGCCATTTCCAATACTTTGTGTTCCTACACGATATGAACATCTCGGTTCATTATCCTTTGGCCTAATAGCCTTCAATCATTCCAAATGAATGAGAAAGTCAAACATTCATTTATTTGCAATTAGGTCCCTAGAGTTATTTCTCTTTAACTTTAAATCCCTAATGCCGGTTTTTCCTCAGATTGAGTCCCAAAACTTTTAAAATTTATCATAGGACCTCAAGTTATTCCATTTCACAAAAAGGGGATTAACTTCCCAAATTTCCAATTTGGTCCCCCAACTTTTCCAAAATTACCATTTTGCCCTTCCTTTACAAAAATGGTAAGTTTCACCCCAAAAATTCTAAAAATCCTCAATTGGCCCTCTAACATTTTTATCATGCCCAATTGACCCTTAATTTTAGGAAATTGCATTTCAGTCACTTGAATTTTCGAAAATACCCAATTTCCCCCAATTCTAACTCTTTAACACAGCCAAATTTGATTTCATCAAATTGACCTATCAAACACCTCTAATTGTTGAAATTGAAGTTGAAATTGAGTTTCTCCATGTTTATATGATTCCATAAAACTTTGAATAGCAAGTTTTAACGCTGGAATGAGCTCAAACGAAGCTTCATCGAAAAATAGACTGTAGAGAGAGAAAGCTTCGATTACACACCGGTGAAGGCACGGCGGTCCGAGCTTTTGATCTGGCAGATAGCTCTCGTCCTGAGGTTCATCCTAGAATCAAGAATCACATCAATTAATGCCAAATTGAATTAGAATTTCATCATTGAAATTCTACTGGTTCTATCTCTAGCACCAGTCGGAAATTGCAGATGGGAGCCGAATTGGCTTACCTTTCGGTCCTAATTCGGCCGTGGGAGGCTGAGAAAGTGTTGGGAAGGCTTGGTTTGGCCTGAGTAGGGCTCGAAATGGACGATTTCAGCTTGGCTAAAATATGGCAGCTTCAGTCCGCTGGAGCTGCTTCATTGTTCCAACATGTCGGCACTTCTCCAGTGATTCTCGGATTGACCGGAGTTTACTAACAGATAGCTGACTTCTCCCCAGTTTTAAAGAGCCCGACCTCTCATTCCAAGGTTAAGAAAAATTTTCAAGTCGAAGCTCTAGTTCAAGCTTCACCGGGAAATGGAGTAGTAGAGAGAGAGAGATAGAAGTATTCAAGTGTGAGGCGAATGAATGGGAGAGATTTATTTATAATACTAACTTCATACTTACGAGGAGGTCACCCATCCTCGCACTACTCTCGGGCAAGCACGCTTAACTTCAAAGTTCTTATGGGATCTCGTTCACCTGAACCAATTTGATTTTTCTCTTCTAATTTGACTTAAGTTTCTATTCCAAGGTTTAATGAACCCTTTGGATCACCCAGAAGTTGTAAATTTCCAAATTGCTTGTTCCCAAATGATCGGGTTTGTAAATCGACTCGATTTTCTTACTCGGTTTGATCGGTTCTTTTCCCAGTTTTCCTTAACTCAAAAGTGCGGGGTTTACAATATGGCATGATGTGAAAATACTAATTGTGCATGCACTGTGTTTATGGGACCTTCAAGACGCCCAAGAGGGTAGTGATGTGTCCTAGAGCCCTGGCTGACCTGGTAGGTATAAGGGTAGTTTGTCGGACCAGCTGACGTTATGAAGCTTGGAGTAGCTTCAAGCACATGAGACCGGGGTGGGGATGGGATGAGGTCTTTGCCCTCATACAGACACGAAGAATTGTAATGGGATTGAAGGTTGGATGTCACGAACATCCACTCATTCTCAGGGTAGAAGTGGACGTACTTCTATCTAGGTGGCCGGTAAAGTCGCTCCGATGCCACAAGTGCGTTCAGTGGATGTACTGGCTTGCGATTATGTGATTGACCTTCATGATAAAGGATGTGTGTTGGGTGATGACACACCATGATTAATAAGAAATGGTGATAAAACCAGAGATTTGAAGTGAAAGGATTTTTGAAAGGAAATAAGGAGTCTGGCACACTCGAAAACAAACATTTCTCCTAAAAGTTAAATTTTGAAAACCCATTCACTGAGTTGTTGTACTCACCCCCTCCCTTATATCCCTTTTAGGAAATCCCGAAAAGCCTACCCTCAAAGACTATCAACTAATCCGCCTATGAGACAGGTATGATCAATTTAAAATTTTATGCAATTTTTATTTATATTATTCTAGAAAAGATGCAGGTTTAAAGGACGCCTTACTCTTTACATTTTATAACAAGGGGAAACCCTTAATAAACTGAGAGAGTGGTGGGTTGATCACAGGGATCCGACTAAACTGGGTCGGGGTGTGACATAAAGAGTCACAAAAGTCATGGAAAAGGACTTTGGGATGAATTAGAAGAGAAAACCAAACTAATTCAGGTGAACCAAACCTGAACCGATTTGAACAACTATTGAACTAGTTTATAAATTCATTTTTTAGGTGCCTTAAATATTCAAATTGGAGAATTGAAGCCACCATTGAATAAAGAATGAATTTAGATGACTTTAGAAATTTTTAATTTTGAAAAACCCGGTCGAATTGGGCCTGAACCAGCCGGTTTAAGCATTGAACCCAGTTTGGACCGGTCCAGTCCAATTCATAACAGTGTCAACTTCTTCATTCACATGATAGAACACTTCACTCACTCGAAAAGCGAGCAGCACCAGCAAAGATGAAAAGTATTCGTTCAGGGTGTTTTAGGCCATGAATGATCTCCATAAAGGCTCCAATCGAACGACCAAGGAGTCCCTGAGCTTCCTATACAAAGAGCTCCTCCTCATTCATCCTTCTCACACCTGAAAACTCCACTCTCTCCCTACTACTCCATTTTCCAGTGAAGCTCGAACTAGAGCTCCGACATTGGGGCTTTTCTTGGTCAGAGAAGACGAGGTCGGGTTCCTTAGACTTGGGGAGAAGACAGCTACCAATGGTGGTCACCATTCGATCTAAGGATCATCGGAGAAGCATCGGCGTAATCAAATAGTGAAGCAGCTCCGGCGAACCGAAGCTGCCCTATTTCGGCCAAGCTAAAAATGGCCAAATTGAGCCTCGTCATGCCAAACTAAGCTCTCCCAATACTTCCACAATCCTCATATGAACTAATTAGAGTGGAAAGGTAAGTCAATTGGGCTCCCCTCTATAATTTTTTATTAGTGTTAGAGAGAGAATCGACAAAACTTCAATGACCAAATTCTCCATCAATTTGATATGAATTGATGTAATTCTTGATCCTAGGAGGAACCTCAGGATGAGAGCTACCTAACCCAATTGAAAGCTCGGACCGTTACACCTCCGACGGTAAGCTTTCGAAGCTCTCTCTCTCTAAGTTCAGTTTTCCGATAAAGCTCCATTTGAGCTCAATTTGGACACAAATGATGCAATTCAAAACACCATTGAATTGTGTGGAATGTAGGAACTGATCCATACCTTCAATTGGATCAATAAACCCTAATTGAATGATCAATTTGAGAAAATCAAATTCGACCGGTTTGAAATAGGGAAAAGTGGGGAAATTTTGGGGGAAATTGGAAATTTAGTAAAATTAAGGAACCATAGTGCAATTTTCCAAAATTGATGGCCAATTGAACATGAAAAAGATATTAGAGGACCAATTGGTTGATTTTGGGAATTTATTGGGGTCAAATTGCCATTTTTGTAAAGTAGGGGCAAAATGGTATTTTTTGAAAAGTTGGGGACCAAATTGGAAATTTGGGAAACTTGAACCACTTAAGTAATTTTGAATAAATTGAGGATCCAAAGTGAATTTTAGAAGTTTCGGGACTCAATTTGAGGAAAAGTTAGTATTAGGGACCTAAAGTCAAGGAAAAAGAACTTTAGGGATCTAAATGAAAATAACTCAAAAGTTTGGGCATTTTATTCATACATGAGGAATTAAGGCTATTATGCCAAATGTTAATAAACAAGGGTGTCCAAATCTTGTAGGAGCATGAAGGATCGAAAACACCAGCAAGAGAATCTCGTGTCAACTTGGAGAATCAACCGAGGATGAACACGTCAGAGTTAACGGGTGAGTGAGATTATTCATATCATACCTGGTTAGAATGATAAGTACTTCGGAAATGAAAAACCACTTCTATGTGAAATTTTAATATCACTCCTGGTTAGAGTGATGTGGAAACTATGCAAAAAAAAAACTACTTAACGGTTGTAAGTAGATCATACCCGGTGGTGTGAAGAACTTACTAGAAGGAAGTATAAAACTCGCTTACCGGTTGTAAGCGGAGGAAGTCATCACACCCGGTTGGTGTGATGAATGAGTGAAAATTTATTTTGTCGAAAGTGTTCTCCCTTAACTGTGTGCCAATGCTTAAAAATTTTGGGAGAACTTCTTGATGAGAGCTCGAATATCTCCTATAGGTCAGAGGCCTCAATTTTGGAACTTGGGGACTAAAATGCCCGGTTTTGGAAAATCATGTACAATGGGCCCAATGCCAGTTGGCACGAGTAGGAGTTCGTAAACAAATATGATGATAAGCCATGAAAATTTTTAAATAATGAATGATGTGATTTGGCCATGGTACCAAGATAGGACCGACATACTCAATGGACTAGCGGCAGTGCGATAAGACCAGGTCGACAGACCGGTTTAGAAAAACAGTTGTAGGTCGAGTTGAAGGTCGGGGTCATTGGACTTGTGGCACCAAAGATAAATGGCTTTATGGAAAACTTTATTTGTGCATGCACTTGAGGTTCGGGACCATCAAGACACCCAAGAGGGGTAGTGATGCGTCCTAGGGGCTACTCGACAAGATGGTGGAGATAAGGGCAGTTTGTCTTGCCAGTAGTCAGGGAAGCTCGACATAGCTTCATGCGCATGAGACCGGGTGAGGTTGGGATGAGGTCTTAGTTCTCATACAGACACAAAGTTATTTTTTTTTCGGGTTTGAGGTTCAGATATCGTGAACATCTACCCATTACTAGGGTAGAAGTGGACGATCTTCAATATAGATGGCCGGTAAGGTCGCTCTCACGCCATAAGTGGGTGTAGTGGATAGACTGCTTTGCGAATGTGTAATCCTTTCATGATGAAGGGTGTGTGTTGATTTGTTAAATACACTGTATATGCAAATGAGTAAATGGTTTTGAATAACCATGAATGAAAGGAAAAAAATATTTTCTTGAAAGAAATAAGTAGTATCACACACTCTAATTTAATATGTTTTGTATACTCTCTCCCAACACCCATTCACTGAGTTGTCGAACTCACCCCCCTCCCTTTACCCCTTTTCAAGTAATCAGGGGAAAAACCTACCAAAAGACCTCCCGCTAGCAAAACCTGCAAGATAGGGGTGTAAGTTTAAATTTATTCAGTTTTTGTTAATGTTATTCTAGAAAATGTATAGGTAAAAAGGATGTCTTACTCCTCACGTTTTAAATAAGGGAAAAACCCTTAATAAACTAGGAGAGTGGCAGGTCGCTCACGGGGATCCGACCAAACCAGGTCGGGGCATGGCTCTCTGGTCATTCGATTGGCACATTTATGGCACTCATTCATGGCCTAAAATGCCCTAAATGGAGACTTTTCACCTTCTTCGGCGCTATTCATTTATCCAGCGAGTGAACATTGCTGTAATCTAAAGAAAGAAGACGACACTGTTCCAAACCGGTCCGGACCGGTCTGAACCGGGTTCAATGCATAAATTGACTGGTTCAGACCCAATTCTATCGAGTTTTTCAAAATTAAAAATTTTTAAATTTATCTTAATTCATTCTCTGTCCAATGGTAGATTCAATTCCTCAATATGAATATTTTAAGCCACCAAAAAAATGAATTTAGAAACTGGTTCTATGGTGGTTCAAATCAGTTCAATCCAGTTCAGGTCTAGTTCACCTGAACCGGTTTGGTTCTCTCCTCCAATTCATCCCAAAGTCCTTTTCCATGACTTTTATGACTTTTTGAGTCACTCGGGATTTGTAAATTTCTCAATTTGCCCATTCTCTAACGGTTGGTTTTCATGAATCGGTTCGGTTTTCTCACTTGGGTTGACAGTTCTTTCCCCAGTTTCCTTATCTTTAAGGGATGGGGTTTACACCACAAGTGGGTGCAGTGGACAGGCTGCCCTGTGAATGTGTGATCACTCCCTGATGAAAGATATGTGTTGATTGTTAACACACCTAATATAGAAAATAAGGAAAAAGGGTTTTAAAAACTGTGATTTGAGGAAAGAACATTTTAAAAGGAAATAAGGAGTCTGACACACTCCGATTAAGTATGTTTTATTTATGAAAACTCTCTCCCAACACCCATTCACTGAGTTGTTGAACTCACCCCCTTCCTTTACCACTTTTCAGGTAACCAAGAGGATAACTATCTAAAGACTTTCCTGTAGCTGAACCTGCAAGACATGTATGTAAGATTTAATGCATTCAGTTTTGATTAATACTATTCCAGAAAATGGTACAGGTGAAAAGGACGCCTTACTCCTCGTGGTTTAGAGAAGGGGAAAACCCTTAATAAACCGAGAGAGTGGTGGGTTTCTCACGAGGATCTGACCAAACCGGGTTGGGATGTGACAAACCGACTAGGAAAACTAGGGAAATTTCTAAGTGACCTCCCTAAACCGACCATTGGAGTTGTCTAAAACTTCTGTTAAACTACCCTTTAAAACTAAGCATAAAATTCTAAAGCAAATGAAAGACTTAGGACAGTGTGGCTTACCTTACATCCTGCATGACCATGAAAGAAAAGAACAAGATGAGGAAGACCTTGGGGCACCTCCTTGATCGATTTAACTACTAGGGGATGCCAAAATTCTTCAAAAGAACATGTGCCATGATTTTTGTGCAAGGAGTGTAGCTACTGTTTAGCCATGCTGACGACACCTAGGTCACTAGAGAACTCCACTATAGGTTCATTCATGTAGGGAATGCTCCATGGAATTTTTAGCAGTATGGTCAGACTTCCCTTGTGCTCTTGTTAGCTCAGGCTCAAGCCCAAAAGTCGGCTTATTAAAAAATTGAGCAGGTGAATTTTAAAGAGGAATTATGATAAACATGAGGAAAGTGGACGATTGGTTTTATAGATAAAATTTTGTAGGTTTATCGTCAATTCACTAGTGTGAGATTTGTGTCAATTAGTGGTGATTTTCCATGTTGTTGGAGCTGGTAGGTGCCATCAAAGAAATTCTGTAAAAATATTCCATTCTTCCTCTATTTTCATCTTATTTTCATTAGAGAAGATAATATTGTGTGTGCACATGTGTACATGTACTACGCAATGCCACATAACACACAGTGATTGATTTTAACCCACTCATGTGTGTATATTACTATATAAAAATAATCTAATTGTACACCCCACCATGTGGCATTCAACAATTGGTCACGCTCAATTAACTATGTCTAGTCATTTGCGGACGGTATAATTATCACCGTGTGGTACTCTATAATTGATTATCCATGTCCGACATGTATTAACTGTAATTTACTGTGTTTGTTCAACCCATGATACACCATTATTAGCCACACTTGCTGATGTGGCTCAATATTTACTTATCATACTATTCTCTCACACAACACACGATGATTGGATGCCTCAACATGTGACGCACCATAATTGTATATGGCTTCTAACATAGAAATTCGATCAATTCTCGCTGGTTAACAGGTTTCCAACTAATTCTTTTACTGCCAAATTCAACCGTTTTTTTTCCAAATCACCATTAATTTGATTGGTTATTGTCCCAAATTTTTTTAAAAAATTATTTAGCTCTTTTTTTAGAGCAATAAATTATACTTTTACACCTATTGAATTTAGTCCAAAAATACTCGTTCAATATTCGTTTCATTCTAATTTTAAATCATTTTTCATTATTTTAGTTATATATCTTGTATTCTAGATTACTAGGTTTTGTATTCTTAATTCACAATTTAATTATAATTCCTTAGCTTATATTTTCTCTTTGTTCTATCCAATTAATCTTTAACTTATTCACTTATTAAATCAATTTTATTATTGATATTATCCAAGTTATATATTTTTAGTTTTATCTTTAATACCCGAATTAGATATTACATTTTTACCCTTTTAATAGAGGATATCGTTGTCTATTTACCTATCTTGAAACTTTACATGTTACTCATATAGTTATAGGGTTAATTCTCGTATTTAGGCTACGGCGCACATATTTAAAGAATAGCATGAATCAATTAGTATTACTTGCCTTATTTTTTCTTTATTTAGCTAGATATGAGTAGATGTACTCTATTTATTTATCACTCTATTTAGAACTCTTATACTTTAGGGAGTCCATAATTCAATGAAGTGCCCTTTTTAGTTTAAAATGATATCATGTTTCTTTCAAGAACACCAATAATAATTAGGTCATTCACTACCTATATACCACATTGTAATAAGCCAAGTATCATAACTTTGCAATAGGATACAATAACTTGCAACTTTTTTTCACGTCATAGGTTGAATTTATTGGGTTACCATCTATAATTTAATAGAAAGCTCATATTATGTATGAGATACTACTCTATTAACTATTTGAATGTTAGAGTATTAAAATAACATCAACACAAGAGATATATATCACATTTATGTTGAGTTTTATTGGGAGACTGAATATGTCCAATTATAAATATATGACATATTAGTCTAACAATCATAACAATTTATTTTGTTTTCTCTTTTAATTATTCTAGCAAGCAATATGAAAGAGTGCTGAAAATCAGCCAGGACACCAAAATCTAAAAAATAATCCATGAATATTGTTTATGTTGCCCACACAACAATATCATTTAGTTAGGTGTTTTATTCCCATCTTCCTTTACATCTATGAATGAAATGAATGTACGTGGTCAAACTGCAAAAAACGGGTACGGGAAACAATGCAAAAATCTTAGCATCAATTAATTAATTAATTAATTAATTAATTAATTAATTACAAAATTGATTAAATGACTGAACAATCAAACTCAAGTAGCGGCACAGGACGGGGGGCTTTGTTTCCCGGTGAAGGTGACTTTGGCATTGGTGCACACGGCCTTGAAGGGCTTACTTCCGCTGTAGGTCAGATCAATGTCCGCCATCTCTATAGCATCGCACGGCTTAAGCGAGCTGCATACCAGTGACACTGCCTCGTCCGTGATCGTGGTTCCCTTGATGTTCCTGAAGTGAATATCGGTCACCTTGACGCTCGACGGCTGATCGATCAAACCATGATAAAATAAATAAATACAAATGAGAAAGATAGAAAGAAAGTCTGATATGATATTGATAGGAAGAAGCAGAGGAAATAAGAGAAAGTATGTATATACAACCGTGGCGCTATTCTTAACGCCATAGTTCTGGTCAATGATGATGGGGTTGGCGACATCCTTCATGGTGATGCCATCAAAAATGATGTCGCTGGCTTGAATTGCAATTGGCCCAGGGAAGGTCTTGATCCTAGCACCGTTGGTAGTTCCCGTTAGCGTGCAGTTCTTCACGTGCACTCCGGTCACGTCCTTCTCGTTCTTGTACTTTCCCAAGCTCCCGATGCTATACATACATATTTTTATACAATCGAATTAGTTGGAATCAAACTCGTCATATTACATTTAAGAGAGATTCTGGTAGTGTACCTGATGCCATGACCAGGTCCACATTCGATGTTACTGATTTCAACCTTGGAGGTGCCTTGGATGATGCCGATGCAGTCGTCTCCCGTGGCAATCTTGCTGTCCGTGATGGTGATGTTGCTGGTAGTGCTGATATGGATCCCGTCAGTGTTGGGGCTCTCATCTGGGGCAGTAATGGTATTGTTGACGAAGGTGATGCCGGATGAGAATGTGAATGACGTGTGAAAGCCCATGCTGTTGATGGAGGTCACTGAATCTACCACCACATTCTCGGAATGGCTAAAGCTAAGAGACTGCACTCATTTGACCATTATTTTTTTATTAGAATTTTCAAGTAACATCTCCATTCTTACTTACAAAAAATGAAAAAAAAATTGAAAGAAAGAAAGAAAGAAAGAAAATTGGAAGGAACTTGGTTAGTGTACGGGTGGTATGGTCATGGTGTTTGTTTTACTTACGATGGGGAGATGCTTGCAACGAGGGTTTTGCTTGCAGTCATTGTACTTCCAAACAGTAGCGCCCTGGGCGTCGAAGACACCGCCCTTGAGCATGATGCCAGTGATAGCTTCAAACGAGATCCAGGCTTCATCTGCGTACGCTGTGACGTCGGCCACGGCCTTGACGGTTCCCAGGACCTCGACTGTGATTGGACCTTTGCACGGGCCTTGGAATACGGTTTGGCCCGCTATGTACTCCCCACTTGGGATCAACAACTTATTTGTTCCAGTTCCCTTGCATGTAGCACCCCACGCTTGCATAAACGCCTGCATGCATCGTCCATTATTTACACCTAGTTAAAAACTCATTTGTGCATGAGCTGGTGGCTGATCTTTGATATATATATATATATACATATATATAACTTCTCCTACTCTTTCTAGGTTTTTTAAGCTCATGCCAATATGTAATTGATCATTTTATAGTTCACTACTTCACCTAGAGTTTATTTAATATCTTTAGTTTTTTTTATTAATTTAAAAAAAAAGAGAAGAAATCTGTCTGTTAGATTGTTACAACACATCATTTAACATTTCAAGTGCACCACAATAATCACGTGTTTATTACCTTGGCATTATCGAATGAGGGGTCGTTTGGCTTGGCGCCAAACGCGGTGACATCGACGACAGGCCCTTTCGCACCACCCGGTGCCCCTGCTGCAAGTGCTGAATCGGCCGAATCTGGTGCAGCGGCCGGAGACCCTTTAGGCGCATCGGCCGGAGGCCCTTTAGGCGCATCGGCCGGAGGCCCTTTAACAGAAGCTGGAGCTGGAGCTGCCGCCTCTGATTGTAAAAGTTCACGGACGATTGAACTTCTGCGGGCTAACGCCTTGGTCGACACACAGGACAGCAGTATCATAGCCAAGCCAGAGATGATGACCGCATTGCTAGGAACGACTCTCTGGGACGGTCTAGCCATGATTACTGTTAAAAACTATATGCCCACTGCCACCTCGAGGTCTCTCTGGATTTCTAGCTATAGCTTTGCTTACCCAACCCAAAAAAATCCAACTATAGAAACAAAGGGCTTTATTGTTTTTTCTTTTTTATGTTGTCTGGGCTGTGTTTTATTTTATTTTTATTTTTTTGTGTTTGATTTGGTTGTGAGGGAATGCTCTGAATTTCCATCACTGCCTCTTTTTATACTACCTCTCTTGAATCTCCTATTTTAGGCATTCTTTTTTGCCCCAGAAATTTATCTGATATCGTAGCTTTTTTGTCTCCTCCAATGAATAGCTCCTAATATTCCCGCAAACGTCGAACTACGTGTTATTCTGGGTATATTATATTGCTTCGAGAGAGTTTTACGGTCTCTACTTTTTTTAATGAACTTTGACTAAATTTTACTCCTATAAAATTCACCCAATATATTTTTGGGTAGAAGAATTCACAAAATACTACCCCTAACCAACCCCATATAAATAGAGTGCGGCCAAATATGTGATTTATGGAATATATTTGGGTGTTTAATGATCAATAAAATGTATGGAATATATTTGGATAATATTTTATGAGAGATTGAATTAGTTAATATTTTTAAGAGAAATATACTTTAATATTTTAAAAATAGATTAAAAAGAGAATGTACTTATAATTTAAAAAGAAATGGACTTGAATATTATTAAATAGAAGAGTTTAAACATGTGAATGCAATACGTTTAGGAAAATCATAAAATGGAGTTAACCATTTTCAATAAGATATGTTTGGATATTTTATTTACCAATTTGGTCTCATAGGAATATTAATTTTGATTTAAGTGAAATGGACTTGTACTTATAAGATGATGCTTAAACTTCCAAAATGCTGGAATTGAACTTTCAGGATATGACTTGAACTCTCAAGATGTAATTGAACTTCAACTTTCAGGTTAGGACTTTGGACTTTGAGGCGTTAGGCTTGTACTTTTAAAGTTAAGTGATTGGATTTTATTATTAATTGGGTTTCCTTACTTGATCATGATAATTTGAGAATTTGTTTTTAAAATATGGAATTTTATTTTATACTCCTAATACAAAGTCGAAATAACCATAACGATAATCAACCTAAACAAATAAGAAAATTTATATACAAATGTGTTTTGGAACCAAATACAGAGAACAAAACCCAATAATTAAAGTCATAATTCAGGTAAGTGTCAATAGGAAGTTTGATTGAAATAATTAAAATATTTTTATAACTTTAGAAAATATTGGCAAAGGTGATAGTAGAGATATGTCCCAATTAAAGTTTTAAATGATGCAATGAGACCCCAATATATATTGAAATTGAGATACAACACAAAAATATTTTTAGAAATTGATATACGAGTTACTATCTAAGTGATTGGGAATTATGAGTGGAGCTCGCGGTTTTTATATGCTATGTGTGCATAGTCTAGATTTGAGAATTTTTAAGTGATGTGGGTATCACCCTAATTCACGAGTGTCCATGCCATATTGGAAGAACCCAAATTCCCCTTAGAAATGAATGATTTTGTTGGTTCTAAGTTGACACCTACCTAAACATTCTTATAGTTGTTTTATTCATTCACGACGGAAGAAATAAGATAGTGCTCATGTCTCATAGAGAGTAATTGGATAATAATGGTATGGCAAATGGAGTTGTAGGTATAAGGGGAAGATTTTTACTCCAATATAATAAGTCATAGTCCCTACTAACATTGTGAAGATACTATTTTTTTGGAAAGAAATTAGTTAGTTAATGATCTTATTTATTTTGAATGATTTCCTTAATAAACTTTTGAATAACAAACCATTTTTTCATAGAAGTCTTGTGTATGACTTTGTTTTGATTGGTACTAGTGACTAGTGGCAAACTTGTCCCCCTGACCTGATTTTCTTAGTTAGGATCCAATGAGAACCTATCATATCCACTTGATTATATAATGATGTGTATATTAACTAATATAGTATTAAAATAATAAATACACATAATAAAAAAAATATAAAATTTAGCGGTAATTTAAAATTTTTCATAAATTGAGAATGAAATCACAAAACAGGAATAAAACCTAAGTCGGGATTTGTAAAGTCAAATTCAAATCATAATACAATACTGGAAATGGGATAGAAAACTCAATTATGAGACTAGATATCCAATTAGATTAGTGATCAAATTCACAAGTACAAAAATTGAGATTTTTGGTTAAAGCCAATTTTCACTTGAACATGACCGAAATTTAAAATTTAATTATCGAATGGACCAAAAATGAAAAAAAATGGTAATTTAAATTATAAAAAAAAGTAAAAAGAAAAAGAAGGGAAGTCATGTTGGTTGAAATTGAGTCGGGTCAACCCAACTCACCTGCGAGCCACCATGCACTGCTCGACATAATTCCTCCTACACCATCATAAATATCACTCTAATTTATTCAATTTTTTATCAAACTGAGTAGTAAAAATTATAGAGATCACGTAGAAATTGATCTACCAAAATTTAACTGTATTAACTCTTTATGGATTGATCGAATTTTTGTTCCAAAGTTATAAATCTTGATATGAGAAAGCTAACCGACTTCCCGATGCTTGAACAAGAATTTCTCTCTTGTCCAATCATCAAATGAGATGATCGTAGTGTCAAAATGTCTCTTATGGTCTCCTCTTAAGTTCAATGGTAGGGTCTTGACTTGCTAGTGGCTGAAAAATGTTGCACAATGGTCGTTTTGGCCGACCCAGTTTTAAGACAGAGATTCTGCCCACTGCCAATGACCTTTAAAGACCTAATTCAACCATCTCCAACCACCATTTTTGTGGCCACCGATGCCAAAGTTATCGTTTGCCTCCCCTCTACCTCTCCTTAGCAACAACCAACCTATAAACCGTGCACTTTTGAGTTAAGGAAAACTGGGAAAAGAACTGGTCAAATCGAGTAAGAAAATCGAGCCGGTTTATAAACACAATCATTTGGGAACAAGCAATTTGGAAATTTACAACTTTCGGGTGATCTAAAGGGTTCATTAAACCTTGGAAAAGAAACTTAAGACAAATTAGAAGAGAAAAACCAAATTGGTTTAGGTGAATGAGAATCCATAAGAACTCTAAAGTTAAGCGTGCTTGCCCTAGAGTAGTGAGGATGAGTGACCTCTTAGGAAGTATGATTTTTTATCTAGGTGGCCGGTAAAGTCGCTCTGACATTACAAGTGTGCTTAGTGGATGTGCTGGCCTGTGATTGTGTGATTGACCTTCTGATGATGGATGTGTGTTGGGTGATGACAAAATCATGATTAATAAGAAATGGTGATGAAACAAGAAATTCAGTTCCACCATCGTGTACTAGGACGGTACTTGTATATCATCCGTGTGTCTAGGGAAAACTGGTAGTATTTAGTTTATACTCTCCCCGAACTCCTTTCCATTTTCCCTTGAGTGACTGTACAGTCTCACTAGGCGTCCTTCCATTGCCCCCTCTCCTATACTGGTGCTTCAATAAGATCATAAAGCACAACTTTAATTCATGGCACTCATGGCCTAAAAATCATAATGGTACCTACGACATCTCATTACGAGGAGTGTGGTTTTACACACGTTTGAGTCCCCAATCACACACAATGAGCATCATAATTAACATAGTACTTATTCTAAACATACTCAGTAACCCAACGCCTCATTCGACCGTCTCCCCACATTACAGTGTTTGGCTTATAGCCCTATACCTGAGTCTCATGGTATGCTTCGTGCCCAAACATTTCAACCAGCACATATCATAGCAAAACAATTCATATAAGCCCAATCCTTCAATCAACCATCTCCTTAATAAAAAAGTGGCCTACGACCCAATAACTTATGGTCCCAATAAACCTTACCTACTTACCATACATCAGTCTTATTACCCTTTCATCCTTTAAAATTATATTTGCTTTAGTGGGCATGCATTCATTCATTTGCACTTCTTATATGAGTTTTTTTAAAGTCAGACCACTATTATTTTCACACACCAATATATATACATCATATATATGCTCAGGTCCATGCACTCGGACACACTATCAACGCTTCCACACACCTTGTGTCATGGAACTTGTTCGTTCCATGAGAGATTCAGTAAATCTTGCTCTTTGCTGCCGCTTGAGCGATCAATTGCATTTTCTACAATATTTAGCATTAAGTAGTTAGTTCGACTTCTAATCCTTCTTGGCTTTAACTTATCATGTATTTTCATACTAATCTATAGTTTATCCCTCATGAGATTGGCTACTTGACTCATTAGTCGGTAAACCGACCCATTTTTCCTATCTTGCGCTAAGGTTAATTCCCCTGAGCTTAAATTAATTCTTGTTCCATTTTGCACTTATCTAAATACTCATTTTTTCTTTATCTAGCACATAGTGATCCAACTTTCCTTAAATCATCATTTGATTCTTTACTCTTGTAAAATTAAGATTTTGCCCTTATGTTTTAAACCTCTATTTTTTAGACCTTATACTTTCCTAAGTCTTCCAATTGGGTCCCCAAGTTTCCTTGGGTTCCATTATGGACACCAAGTTTCTTTGAGTCCAGTTTTGGTCCCTAATATGCTATGAAAACATTTTCAAGCTCCAACTCTTACTAATTAATGAATGGTCCTTGAGTTTGGGCAAAATTTCCATTTTTCTCTTCTTCTTAACAACTTATATTTTGGAACTCCATTTCGCTTCATTTTTCTCATGCATGTCCCTAAGCTTTCTTTAATTATGTTTAGGTCCTTGGACTGCACAAAAGTTATCTTTTGGCTGCCCAAACACTCCTATTTGCAATTTAGCCCTTAACTTTCCATTTATTGCAAATATGTCCCTATACCTTCAAAGGTATGGTAACTAGGTCGATTACTTTATCAAACTTTCAAATCAGTCCCCACACTTTATTTAACCAATTAGGATGTCATGCCCTGACCCAGTTTGGTTAGATCCCTGTGAGCAACCCGCCACTCCATTTGGTTCATGAAGGGTTTCGCACTTTCTAAATTGCAAGGAGTAAGGTGTCTTTTTACCTGTGTTTCCTAGAATAACATTACACAAAACTGAAAATCTTTTAAACAGACATACCTGTATATATACAGTTCCCATACAGGGAGGTCTTTAAGTTTAGTTTTTCACTTGGTTTCCTGAAAGGGGTAAAAGGACGATGGTGAGTTCGACAACTCAGTGAATGGGTGTTGGGAGAGAGTTTCCAAAAACAAGATATCTTTATTCGGAGTGTCCCAGACTCCATATTTACTATAAAAACAATCTTTCCTCAAGTTCTAGTTTTCAAAACCCTTTTTCCTCATTTTTCACATTAGGTGTGTTTTAACATTTAACACACGCCCTTCATCAGGAAGGGATCACACATTCACAAGGTAAACCCTGTCCTTTGATAATAAGAAAACTGAGAAAAGAACCAGTAATTTCCAAAGAGAAAATTAAGCCGATTTATAAAATGAAACCGATATAAAAAGGACAAACTGGGAAAGTTATGGATCTTGAGTGACATAAAGAGTTAACAAAAGTCATGATAAAAAACTTTAGGGTGAATTGGATGTGAAAACCAAATTGGTTTAGGTGAACCGGACCTAAACCAGATTGAACCACTATTGAATCGGTTTCTAAATTCATTTTTCTAGGTGGCTTAGAAAATTCAAATTGGGGAATCAAGTTCATTTGATAGAGAATGAATTTAGATGAATTTATAAAAATTTTAATTTTGAAAAACTCGGTCAAATTTTTCTTGAACCGGCCGGTTTAAGCGTTGAACCCAGTTCGGACTGATCCGGTATAGTTCGGAACAGTGTCATCTTCTTCCTTCAGATGATAGCACTATTCACTCGCTGAAAAATCAAGCAACACCAGCGATGATGAAAAGTCTCTGGCCAGGGAGTTTCAGGCAATGAATGTCTGCCATTAAGGTGCCAATCGGACAACCAAGAAGTCCCCGAGCTTCCTATATAAAGAGCCACTCATCATTCATTATCCTCAAATCTGAAAACTCTACTCTCTCCCTACTGCTCCATTTTCCGGTGAAGCCCGAACCAGAGCTCCGACTTAGGGTTTTTTGAGCCAAAGAAGGCGTGGTCGGGTTCTTTAGATTCGGGGAGAAGTTAGTTACACGAGTGTAGTCTCCATTTGCTCCAAGTATTACCAGAGAAACGTCGACATGATTGAATAGTGAAGCAGCTCCAGCGGACCGAAGCTGCTCTGTTTCGGCCGAGCTGAAAATGGCCAAATCGAGCCCTTCTCAGGCCAAACTAAGCCCTCCCAACACTTCCCCCACCCTCATATAGTTGAATTAGAGCAGAAAGGTAAGACAATTTGGCTCCCTTCTATGAGTTCCGATTAGTGCTAGAGAGAGAACCGACAGATCTTTACTAACCAAATTCTCCCTTAATTTGATATGAATTGAGGTGATTCTAGAAAGAACCTTAGGATGTGAGATATCTGCCTAGATTGAAAGCTCAGACCGTCGCGCCCCCGACGGTATGATTTCGAGGCTCTCACTCTCTACGTTCAATTTTTCGGCGAAGCTCCGTTTGACCTCATCCTGGCGCCAATTCATGTGATTCAAAGTGCAATTGAATCGTATGGACGTGTAGGAACTTAAATCCACCACCAATTTCAACAATTAACATCGTTTGATTGATCAATTTGATGGAATGAAAATTGGTCAGGTTGAAAGGTTGATATTAGGTGAAACTTTTCGGGAAAATTTGGGGATTTAAAAAATTCAAGGGACTAATGTGCAATTTCCTGAAATTGAGGGCCAATTGGGCATGGAAAAGATGTTAGAGGACCAATTGGCAGTTTTTGGAATTATTCGGGTCAATTTTACCATTTTTGTAAAGTAGAGGCAAAATGGTAATTTTGGAAAAGTTGGTGACCAAATTGAGAATTTAGAAAACTTGAACCCCTTTTTGTAATTTTAAATAAATTGAGGCCCCAAAGTAAAATTTTGATCTTTTGGGACTCAATTTGGGGAAAATCAGCATTAGGAACCTAACGTTAAAGAAAAAAACTTTAGGGACCTAATTGTAATTAATTGAAATGTTGGGTATTTTATTCATTATTGATGAATGAAGACTATCAAGCCAAAGAATGAACAATGATGTTCATATCATGTAGGAATACGAAGTATCAGGAACACCAACTAAGACAAGCTTGTGAGAGAGGAAAGCCAGTTAGGAAGGATTCACAACATTCATAGGTGAGTGTGATTTTTATATCATACCCTGTTGGGATGATGAGCACCTTCGGTAATGAAAACCCACTACCATGTGGGATTTTAACATCACACCTAGAAGGGGGGATGTGAGAAAATGCACGAAAAAGCTACTTACCTATTATAAGTAGATCATACCCAATTGGTATGATGAACTTCTTGTAAGTAAGTAGAAAATCCGCTTATCAGTTATGAGCGTAGAAGTCCTCATACCCGGTTGGTGTGATGGACAACTAAAAGATTATTTTTGTCGAAAGTGCTCTTCCCTGATTGTGTGCCACTGCATAATCTTTTTGGGAGACCTTACTGACGAGAGCTCGAATAGCTCAGATAGGCTAAAGGCCTTAGTTTTGGAACTTGGGGTCTAAAATGCCCAATTTTGAAAATCTTGTACAGTGGGCCCCAGACCAGTTGGCACAAGTAGAAGCTCATAAACAAACATGAGTTTAAGCCATGAAAATTTTAAATAATGATGTTTTTGGCCATGGTACCAAAACAGGACCGACATACTCGGTGGATTGGCAATAGTGTGATAAGACAAGTCGATGGACTAGTCGAGATAAACTGCTGCAGGTCGAGTTGAGGGTTGGGACTGTTGGACCAGTGGCACCAAAGATTAAATGGCTTATGAGGAAAACTAGTGTTTTGTGCATGCACTGAGGTACGGGACCTTTAAGATGCCTAAGAGGGGTGGTAATGCATCCTAGGGGCTACTCGACAACATGGTGGTGATAAGGGTAGATTGTCGTGCCAACAGTCAGGGAAGCTCAATGTAGCTTCATGCGCATAAGATTAGGGTGGGTTCAGGATGAGGTCTCTTTTCTCATATGGACATGGAGTTTCTTTTTGGGATTGAGGGTTGGATGTCGCGTACATCCACTCATTCTCAGGATAAAATTGGATGGGCTTCTATCTAGATGGCCGGTAAGGTCGCTCCAACGCCACAAGTGGGTGTAGAGGATGTGCCGCCCTGTGAATGTATGATCCCTTCATGATGAAGGGTGTGTATTAAATGTTAAACACACCGACTGTGGTTTATGAGGAATAATGGTTTTGAAATTTGAGATTTTGAGGATTAAATGTTTTAAAGAAAATAAGGAGCCTGGCACATTCCAATTCAAATTATTTTTCTGAAAGTCAAGTTTTAAACACCCATTCACTGAGTCGTTGAACTCACCCCCTCCCCTATACCCCTTTTCAAGTAACCAATTGAAAACCTACCCAAAGACCCCCAGTTAACTACACCTGTGAGATAGGTATGTTAAGTTTAAATTTCATATATTTTTTATTTGTTATTCCATGAAAAGTACAAGTTTAAATGACGCCTTACTCCTCACGGTTTAAAAGAAGGGGAAAAACATTAATAAATTGGGAGAGTGGTGGGTTGATCATGAGGATCTAACCAAACTGGGTTGGGGCATAACATGCATGGCAGACCATCCACTGCACCCACTCGTGGCATCGGAGTGACTTTACCGACCACCTAGATAGAAGCCTGTCCACTTCTACTCTAGGTTTGAGTGGATGTTCGTAACATCCGACCCTCAAACCCAAAATCAACTTCGTGTCTGTATGTAGACAGAGACCTCATCCCATCCCCACCCCAGCCTCATGTGCATGAAGCTATCGAGCTTTCCTGACTGTTGGCATGACAAACTACCCTTATCTCCACCATGTCATCCATTAACCCCTAGGACACATCACTACCCCTGTTGGGCATCTTGATGGTCCCAAGCATCAAGTGCATGCACAAACAATTATTTTCCACAAAGTAATTTATCTTTGGTGCCACTGGTCTAACGACCCCGACCCTCAACTTGACATGCCACTATTTGTCTAGGCCGGTCCGTTGACCTAGCCTTGATGCACTGCTACTAGTCCATCAAGTATGTTGGTCCTATTTTGGTACCATGGTGAAATCACACATTCCATTCATTAAGAAGTTTCATGGCATAAATATCACATGTTTGTTTACGAGCTCCTACTCAAGCCAACTAGCCTTGGGCCCACTATACATGATTTTCCAAAACCGGTCATTTTAGTCAACAAGTTCCAAAACAGAGGTCTCTGGCCTATCTGAGCTATTCTAGCTCTTGTCAAGAAGGTCTCCCAAAACTTTTAAGCATTGTCACATATTCAGGGGAGAACACTTCTGACAATATAATCTTTCCACTCATCACACCAAGGTGTGGAAGTACACCATACCAACGGGGTATGATCTATCTATTTACAACTGTTAAGTAGTTTTTCCGCTTATTTCTCACATCACTCCAACTGGGTGTGATGTTAAATTCCCACATAGAAGTGGTTTTTCATTTACGAAGTGCTCATCATCCCAACTGTGTATGATGTGAATAAACCCACTCATGGTGGCTTCCAATATTGAAAAGGTGCTCATCAACCCAACCGGGTATGAAGTGTAAATTAGCCCATTCACTCGATAACTGAAGTGTACTCTACTTCAGTTAGTTTCCACATCTACGCTAGCTTGTCCTTGTTGGCATTTTGGTCCCTCGAGTCTCCACATGATTTGGACATCCTTATCTATTAATACTTGGTATAACAACCTTCATTACTCACGTATGAATGACTAGGCTCAAAATTTTGCAATTAATTGTACTTAGGTCCCTAAAGTTTTTTTTCCTTGACTTTAGGTCCCTAATGCCAACTTTTCCCCAAATTGAGTCCCGAAACCTCTAAAAATTCACTTTAGGTCCTCAATTTACTCAAAATTATTTAAGAGGCTCAAGTTTTTCCAATTTCCCAATTTGGTCTCCAACTTTTTAAAAATTACCATTTTGCCCCTACTTTACAAAAATGGCAATTTGACCCCAATTATTTTAAAAAATTGACCGGTTGGTCCTCTAACATCTTTTTCATTGCCAATTAGCCCTCAATTTTGGGAAATAGCAATTTGGTCCCTTAATTTTATGAAATCCCCAAATTTCCCTAAAATTTTCCCAAATTTCCCCTTTCAAAATGGTCGAATTTGTTTTCATAAAATTGACCATTCAATCGGAGTTAATTGCTCCAATTGAAGGTATGGATCAGTTCCTACACTTTCATATGATTCAATTGAGCTTTGAATTGCATCATTTAGGTCCAAATTAAGCTCAAACGAAGCTTCACTAGAAAACTAAGCGAAGAGAGAGAAAGCTTCAGAAGTTTACTATCGGAGGTGCAACAGTCCGATCTCTCTATCAGGGAAGATAGCCCTATTCCTGAGGTATCTTCTAGGATCAAGAATTTCTACAATTGACCTAGAATCGAATAAGAATTTTGTTAGTGAAATTCTATAGTTTCTCTCTCTAACTTGGACCTGCAACGATTGAGGAGAGCCAAATTGGCTTGTCTTTCTGCTTAGTTGAGGTCATCTAAGGGCTGTGGGGATGTTGGGAAAGCTTGGTTTGGCCCGAGGAGTTTGAATTCGACCAATTTCAGCTCGGCCGAAATAGGGCAACTTCGGTGTGACGCCTCGACCTGGTTTGGTCGTATCCTCGTGAGCAACTCACCACTCTCCTAGTTTACTAAGGGTTTTCCCCTTCTTTAACCCGACAGAAGTAAGGTGTCCTTTAAGCCTATATCTTTCCTAGAATAATATAAATCAAAACTACATAAAAATTTTAACTTACATACTAGTCTTGCAGGTATGACTAATATGAGGTTTTTGGATAGTTTTCCCTTGGTTTCCTAAAAAGGGATATAAGGGAGGGGGTGAGTTGAACGATTTAGTGAATGGGTTTTCATAGTTTGACTTTTAGGAAAATTGTTTGAATAGGAGTGTGCCAAACTCCTTATTTTCTTTTAAAACAATTCATCCTTAAAATCTCGTTTTCATAGCCATTACTCAATCCTCAATCATAACTGGTGTGTTTATCAACCAACACACGCCCTTCATCATGAAGGGAACACACATTTATAGGGCAGCACATCCATTGCACCCACTTGTGGCATCGGGGTGACTTTACCGGCCACCTAGATAGAAGCATGTCCACTTCTACCTTGAGAATGAGTGGATGTACATGACATCCGACCCTCAATCTCGTAAAGAAAACTTCGTGTCCGTATGAGGACTGAGACCTTATGAACCCCGCCCTTTTGAGTTAAGGAAAACTGGGAAAAGAACCAATAGAACTGAGTAAGAAAACCGAATCGGTTTACAAACCCGATCATTTGGGAACAAGCAATTTGGAAATTTACAACTTCTGGGTGATCCAAAGGGTTCATAAAAACTTGGAAAAGAACCATAAGACAAATTTGAAGAGAAAAACCAAATTGGTTTAGATGAATTAGATATCATCAGAACACCGAAGTTAAGCATGCTTGCATGAGAGTAGTGTGAGGATGGGTGACCTCTTGAGAAGTACGCCCTCTCATAAAGAGCTCATCCTCATTCATTCTCCTAACACCTAAACACTTCTCTATCTCTCTACTGCTCCATTTCTTGGTGAAGCTCGAACCAGAGGTTTAACTTGAGCATTTTTCTTAACCTCGAAAGTAGAGGTCGGAGAAGCGCCGATATGATGGAACAGTGAAGCAGCTCTGACAGACCGAAGCTGTCCTATTTTGGCCAAGCTGAAATTGATCAATTCGATCGAGTTTTTCAAAATTAAAAATTTCTAAATTCATCTCAATTCTCTATCCAATGGTTGCCTCAATTCTCAAATTTGAATTTTCCAAGACACATAGAAAAATGAATTTAGCATTCGGTTCAATAGTTGTTCAAATCGGTTCAGGTCCAGTTCATTTGAACAGGTTTGGTTTTCACCTCCAATTCATCCTAAAGTCCTTTCTCATGACTTTTAAGACACTTTAGGTCAGGTCACACTACCACTAGTTGACTGAGCATGTCGGCCCTATCTTGGTACCATGGCCAAACAATTCACTTATTAAGTTTTATGGCACATATATCATGTTCATTTACGAGCTCCTGCTCGTGCCAACTGGCCTTGGGCCCACTGTATGACATTTTCAAAATCGGGCATTTAGCCCCTAAGTTCCAAGACCAAGACCCCTGGCCTATCAGAGCTATTTGAGCTCTCGTCGAGAAGGTCTCCCAAATTGTTTAAGCATTGGCACACAGTCAGGGGAGAGCACTTCCAATAAAATGTATGTTTTCTCTATCCACTATACCGCCCAGGTATAAGGACACCTTCGTTCATAACCGATGAATGGGTTTTCAACTTCCTTCGAGGAAGTCTCATCATACCAACCGAGTATGATCTACTTACAATCGGTAAATAGTTTTTCTGCATGATTTTCACATCACTATCTCTAAGTAGTGATGTTTAAAATACCATTTAATAGTGGGTTTTCATACCAAGGTACTTATCATTCCCAACTGGGTATGATATAAAATTTTTACTTACAACCGGTAAGTGGTTTTTAAATTTTAAGTTGTGCTCATCATCCCAACCGGGTATGATGTTAGTAAACCCACTCACTCGTTAATTCCGTGAATTCCACTTAGACCGGTTCTTTGTATTCACGTGATCTTGTCCTTGTTGGCGTTCTTGGTACTTCGTGTTCCTACACGATATGAACATCTCGGTTCATTATCCTTCAACCTAATAGCCTTCATTCATTCCAAATGAATGAGAAAGTCAAACTTTCATTTATTTGCAAATGGGTCCCTAAAGTTATTTCTCTTAAACTTTAAGTCCCTAATGCCGGTTTTTCCTCAAATTGAGTCCTGAAACTTTTAAAATTTATCAAGGGACCTCAATTTATTCCATTTCAAAAAGAGGGGATTAATTTCCCAAATTTCCAATTTGGTCCCCCCAACTTTTCCAAAATTACCATTTTGCCGTTCCTTTACAAAAATGGTAAGTTTTACCTCAAAAATTCGAAAATTCCCCAATTGGTCCTCCAACATTATTTTCATGCCAAATTGACCCTCAATTTCATAATATTGCATTTTGGTCCTTTGAATTTCGAAAATCCCCAAATTTTCCCCTAATTTCAACTCTTCAACACTGCCAAATTTGATTTCATCAAATTGACCAATCAAACACCTATAATTGTTGAAATTGGAGTTGAAATTGAGTTCCTACCTGTTCATATGAATCTAAGGAACTTTGAATCGCGAATTTTAACACCGGAACGAGCTTAAACGGAGCTTTGTCGAAAAACAGACGGTAGAGAGAGATAGCCTCGATTTCTCACCGCTGAAGTTACGGCGGTCCGAGCTTTCAATCTTGGCAGATAGCTCTCATCTTGAGGTTCATCTTAGAATCAATAATCACAACAATTGATGTCAAATTGAGTTATAATTTCATCATTGAAATTCTATCGGTTTTCTCTCTAGGACCGGCCGGAAATTGCAGAGGGGAGCCGAATTGGCTTACCTTTCAGTCCTAATTCGGCCATGGGAGGGCTGAGGAAGTGTTGGGAAGGCTTGGTTTGGCCTGAGGAGGGCTTGAAATGGCCAATTTCAACTCAGCCGAAACAGGATAGCTTCGGTCCGCCGGAGCTGTTTCACTATTTCATCACGCCGGCGACTCTCGAAGTGAAGAAAGACTACAAACGTGTAGCTGACTTCTCCCCAGTTCTAAAGAACCCGATCTCACCTTATTTGGCTCAGAAAAGACCCCATGTTAGATCTCTAGTTCAAGCTTCGCCGAAAAATGGAGCAGTTGAGAGAGAATAGAGTTTTCAGGTGCAGAGAGGATGAATGGGGAGGGGCTCTTTATATAGGGAGCTTGGATATCCGTTGGCCATCCGTTTGGCACCGTTATTGCGGACATTGAAGACCTAAAATGCCCCGAACAGAAGCGTTTCTTCTTTGCCAGTGTTTCTTCAGTTTACCGGTAAGTGAACAGTGCTATCATCCAGAGGAAGAAGATGACACTATTCCAAACCGGACCGGACCGGTTCGAACTGGGTTAAAAGCTTAAACCGGTCGGTTCACCCCCCATTCGATCAAGTTTTTTAAATCTAAAAATTTCTAAATTCATTCTCTATCCAATGTTGGCCTCAAATCTCCAATTTGAATTATTTAAGCCACCTAGAAAAATGAATTTTGGATTCGGTTCAATAGTGGTTCAAACCTGTCTGAACTGGTTCAGATCCGGTTCACCTGAACCGGTTTGGTTTTCACCTGCAATTCCTTCACAAGTCCATTTCCATGTCTTTTGTGATTCCTTGGGTCACTTAGGGTTCATAAAATTTCTGGTTTACTATATCTTTATTGATTTCGGTTCATAAACCGACTTGGTCCTTAAACCGGTTCAGGTCCGGTTCACCCGAACCAGTCTGGTTTTTCTCTCCCACTTTGTTCTAAGGTTCCTTCCCAAGGTTTATGAATTTCTTTGGAGTACAATGAAGTTGAATTCCTTTGTTTTGCTAGATCTCTATCGATTCCGGTTCATGAACCGACTTGGTTCATTAATCGGTTCAATTCGTCCTAAGGTTCTTTTCCATAGTATTTTGAACCCTTTGGATCATCTGGGAGTTTGTAAATTCCTAAATTGCCCATTTCCAATTATCAGATTTGTGAACCAATTTGATTTTCTCACTTGGTTTGACTGGTTCTCTTCCCAGTTTTCCTTAGCTAAAAAGGGCGGGGTTTACATTAATACTCAACCTTAGCCCACTTTAAATCACACACTTAAGAAATTTCTTTTCCTTTACATTATTTACTCCTTCGATGGAGTTTAATCGTAACTAGTATGTCTTTCCCACGAGTCCAAAGGTATATCCCTACGTTCACATTTTCCTTTACTTAGAGCAAGATTCTTCCCTTTGAGGTTCTTACTCAAGATTTCATGATTGGGAGTTCCAAGATGCCCAATCGTTCCTTTGTCTAGTTATTCTCTTCATCGTTGAAACCCTTAGCTCGACGTTCTTTCGAGCATTACATACTTATTTTCATAGGTTTTTGTGTTATTGCCCCTTCTTCCAAATTTGACCCTACTTTCATCCGTCATTTATTAAAATTTTGGACAAAATTATGTTTCACCTTGTCATACTTACTAACTAACTCTTTCTTACTCGAGTCAAATTATACTCGGGACTGTTGGTGCTTAAATGTCCCTTATGACATGACATATTCCAAAACCTATCATTGACAATTTAAACTTTTAGAACACTTCCATAATGGTTGTTCAGAACCTTCCCACCTCTCCGGAATAGTATAAGTTCATCCCTCTTTTCTTCTGTTAGTATATCTCAACTACCTTTACTATTATCCCATCATCCATCTTGTCTTTGACATCATATCTTACATAATCGTATCAGTTTTCCTTACCTAATAGTCCTTTTTTTCTAACTTTCTTATTGGATCTTTCCAGTTTCGAATAATTGGGTTTCTTGATTATTTATCGACACATTGGAATTCTTCCCTTCTTATGTCCTCTCTTATTTCTAGTGGCATCCTTTCCTCAAGGACTTTTCCTTTTTTTAATCCACTCACACTCGCTCGTGATCATTTCAGGATTCTTTATTCCAAGTTAATCACTTTCAATCTATGTGTCGATCCCTTTGCTTGGGAAGGTTCCCTTCTTCCGATTTTGTTCCCTACTATCTCCCTCACAATAGAGACTTCTATCTTAGAAGCTACATGCTCAACCTTCTTATCGATCCTTTAAGGGTTCTTTCTGCCTTTCTTCACACCCCTTTCTATGTTAGGGCATTTTCTCACTTTGGATCCTTCTCTATCCACAACTTTTATTTCATCCCTTATTTCTTACTTGACATACTTCTGATTATCGATCTTATTCCATGTACTCCACACTATGCTCAGTACTCCACTTTTTAAGCTCCATTATGCGCATGTGGAATTCCTCCTTAGCCACTTCTTATTTGGAGTGCTTACTTTCCCAACATTTCTCGGATGTTCTTTCCTTTATTTCCTTATTATGGGTAGTCCACTCATTCTTACTTGTCATTGCATCTTTTGATGCTAACTTCCTAATTATCCGTTCCTTGGGTTTAACTTATCCCTTGGTTCCTCCTAGTATGCTTTCTTGGTTCTTTCACCTCAGCTTGCGCTCCATTTGCAAATTTATCTATTTATCCCTTTCACTTGGTTCCATTACCTTTCTGTTTGGATACATATGCCTTTCCAGGGTTTCCTTCCTTGATAGGACTCTCCCTTTTTTATCCCGAAATTCCTTTTTCATTTGCTCTATGGCATCCTTTGATGTCGTCATCTCCTGTTTATCCTTGCTCTTGAAATCTTATGAGCACATCTTTTGTACCCTATCCTCATAACCACATGTACCAAAGTACACATCTATTTTTTTAGGGAGAGTTTAAATCTTCCTTGTTTCAAGATTTCTTGACCATTATGTGAGAGGCTTGCCTACTCCTCTCTTGGTTAGAGTTTAGTCGTTAATTTGTCCAATAGTCTTTTTAAGGATTTCTTTCATTACTCTTTTTCTCAATATTTGGCCTTTCCACCTCTCCCTTCTTTGTTGGAGCTTAAATTGTGATTGTCACGATTATCCGTTTGTTAACTGCCTCTTCCCCACCATTCCTTTGGTCTAATTTTCTTAGGGTAGATGTTACTCGAGTCTTCCTGTCCTTAATGTCCAACCTGCTGCACTTTAAGCGTGTAGTCCTTTCTACTTCCTGGTCTTCCCTTAGGCATTGTTTATTCTCATTGACTATCTTGTTGTTACCACTTGCTTCCGTCCGCCTTGTTGGTCCGAAACTCCTATTTGGCTTCACTGCTTTTTCCAAAGTGAATCGTACTTGCAATCCCAAGACATCCCATTTGTCGTCAAATGCTCGGCTTGTCTTCTCCTGTGGATGCACTACTTTCTTTGCTCCTAAATTGCTGGAACATTCTTATTTATGGGAGAATTCTCTTTGTTTTGTTTGTGGTTTATTGAGGTCCTACCTTTGACCCTTTTTCCTTCCTGCCACTATGCTAGGATCTTGAAGATCTTCCTCTTGGATGTGGTTAAAATTTTGAGCAGGAGTCGTGTTTCTTGGGATGGTATCCTTTTGGATTTTTATAGTCGTGGGGGCATTTATTCATGGAAAGTATTGTTCTAAATTCTAGTGGTGTGGGAAAGTCCTTCACTTCATGTCCCATTTCCTTTGCACCTTGTAATAGTTCATTTCCTTGGCTAGTGGTTACTCCAAGAGTTCTCCTCAACTCCTGACATTGACGGTTTTCTTATCATGCCTTCTTTGCCTAATAATTTCCTTGATTTATTACTTTATTCGGGATAGAAATCTCTTTGGTCTTTGTGATGTCTAGGGTTGCACAGGTTTGTTTGGTTACTTTTCTTGGGCAATCTTCCTATAGCTTTAGGCACAATGTCACATCATTTTGAGAGATATGGTTTTAGGAATTTGGAGTTCCTTATTATTGGAGATGTAGTACAATATGTTGGGGTCTATAACCCTATTACAAAAAGTGGTTATGGAATAGATGGGGAGCTATGGGGTTTTCGAAATGTGTCCTCCTTGGTAAGGTTATAAGCCCTTGATGGCATTCCTGGCCTTAGGCTTGGCTCCCTTCGAACTCAAGATTGCGACCTCAACAGATCCTGGCACCATCCTTCTGGATATTTCCCACTAACGTCTCTTGGTTCTTTGGAACTTCTTGGGTATTTTAGAGTGATCTTTCTACGGGGACAGAGTGTTGGGTGGTGTTGGTGATGCCAGTCCTAGTTTTCTTACATACTCTCTTAGGAGCCATCTGTAAATTTTAAAATTTTCTCTTAGTTACTATGTTGTATAGTCTTGATTATGTACTCGACAAAACATGCTCTGATACGACTTGGTCAGATCCCCGTGAGCAACCCGACACTCTCCCTGTTTACTAAGGGTTTTCCCCTTCATTAACCCGCGAGGAGTAAGGTGTCCTTTAAATTTGTACCTTTCCTGGAATCACATAAATCAAAACTGCATAAAAATTTTAACTTACATACCTGTCTTGCAGATGTGACTAATAGGAGGTCTTTGGGTAGGTTTCCCTTGGTTACATGAAAAGGGATATAAGGGAGGGAGTGAGTTCAACGACTTAGTGAATGGGTTTTCAAAGTTTGACATTTAGGAAAAGTGTTTGAATCGAAGTGTGCTAGACTCCTTATTTTCTTTTAAAATAATTCATCCTTAAAATCTCATTTTCATAGTTAATACTCAATCCACAATCATAATTGATGTGTTAATCAACCAACACATGCCCTTCATCATGAAGGGAACACACATTCGTAGGGCAGCACATCCACTACTCCCACTTGTGGCATCAAAGCGACTTTACCGACCACCTAGATAGAAGCACTTCCACTTCTACCCTAAGAATGAGTGGATGTACACAACGTCTAACCCTCAACCCCATAAAGAAATCTCCATGTCTGTATAAGGATAGAGACCTCATCTTGACCCCACCTCGATCTCATGCACATGAAGCTACGTCTAGTTTCCCTAACTGTTGGCACGACAAACTGGCCTTATCTACACCATCTCGTCCAGTAGTCCATAGGACACATCACTACCCCTCTAGGGCATCTTGAAGGTCCCATACCTTAGTGCATGCACAAAACAATAGTTTTCCTCATAAGCCATTTAATCTATGGTACCACTCATCCAACGACCCCAATCCTCAACTCGACCTGCAGCTATTTGTCTCAACTGGTCCGTTGACCTGTCATGTCGCACTACCGCCAGTCCATCAAGTATGTCGGTCCTACCTTGGTACCATGTCCAAACAATTAATCCGTTTAAAGTTTTCATGGCTTAACTTATGTTTGTTTACAAGCTCCTGCTCCTGTCAATTGGCCTTGGGCCCACTGTACGAGATTTTCAAAATCGGGCATATTAGCCCCCAAGTTCAAAAAACCGAGGCCTCTGGCCTATATGAGCATTTTGAGCTCCCATCAAGAAGGTCTCCCAAAAGGTTTAAACAGTGGCACATAGTCAAGGGAGAGCACTTCTAACAAAATAATCTTTACATCTTTTCATCACACCAATCGGGTATGAGGACATCTCTGCTTATAACTGATAAGCGGGTTTTTTACTTCGTTCTAGGAAGTTCATCATACCAACTGGGTATGATCCACTTAAAATAGTTAAGTAGTTTTTCCGCGTAATTTTCACATCTCTCCATTAAGGTATGATGGTTAAAATTCCACCTAGTAGTGGGTTTTCATTTTCGAGGTGCTTATCATCCCAACCGGGTATGATATAAAATATCCCACTCACCCGATAATGCAATAATTTCCTCTTAACTGGTTCTTTGTCTTCATGTGAGCTTGTCCTTGCTAGCGTGCCTGGCACTTCATGTTACTACATGATATGAATATCCTTGTTTATTATCCCTTGGCCTAATAGCCTTCATTCATCATTAATGAATGAAATACTTAGATGTTTCCATTAATTACAATTAGGTCCCTAAAGTTCTTTTTCTTTAACTTTAGGTCCCTAATGCCGATTTTTCCACAAATTGAGTCCTAAAACTTCTAAAATTCACCTTGAGATATCAATTTATTCAAAATCACAAAAAGGGGTTCAAGTTTCCCAAATTTCCAATTTGGTCACCAATTTTTCCAAAATTACCATTTTGCCCCTACTTTACAAAAATGGTAAGTTTTGCCCCAAATATTCCCAAAATTTCCCAATTGGTCCTCCAAATTCTTTATCATGCCCAATTGGCCCTTAATTTTATGAAATTGCACTTTAGTCCCTCAATTTTTTGAAATCTCCAATTTTCCCCAAATTTCAACCTTCTAACTCAGCTGAATTTGATTTCATCAAATTCGCCAATCAAATGAGTTTAATTGCAATTTAAGTTAGATTTGAGTTCCTACACCTTTATATGATTCAATTGCAATTTGAATCACACGATTTGATGTCGGAATGAGCTCAAACGGAGCTTTGTCAGAAAATTAAACGTAGAGAGAGAAAGCTTCGAAAGCTTACCATCGGAGGTGCGGTAGTCTGAGATTTTGATCTGGGTAGATAGATCTCATTCTGAGGTTCCTCCTAGGATCAAGAATCACATCAATTGATGCCAAATTGAGGGTTAATTTAGTTAGTGAAAATCTATGGGTTCTCTCTCTAGCACCGATCAAAATTTACACACATGAGCCAAATTGGCATACCTTTCTGCTCTAATTCAGTTGTAGGAGGGCTATGGGAGTGTTGGGAGGACTTGATTTTGCCTGAGGAGAGATCGAATTGCCCATTTTCAGCTTAGCCAAAAGAGGGCAGCTTCAGTCTGTCGGAGCTGCTTCACTATTCTATCACATGGGCATTTCTCCAACGACCCTCGGAGCAAATGGAGACTACAGGCATGTAGCTAACTTCTCCTTGAATTCAAATAACTCAACCACACCTTCTTTGGCTGAGAAAAATGCCCAAGTTTGAGCTTTGGTTTGTGCTTCACTGGAAAATGGAGCAGTAGGGAGAGAGTGGCGTATTCAGGTGTAAGGAGAATGAATGAGGAGAGGCTCTTTTTATAGGAAGCTCGGGGACTTCTTGGTCGTCCGATTGGCACCTTAGTGGTGGTTGTTCATTGCCTGAAACTCCTTGCCCAGAGACTTTTCACCATTGCTAGTGCTGCTCGATTTTTCGGCAAGTGAATAGTGCTGTCATCTGAAGGAAGAAGACGACACTATTTCGAACCGGATCGGACCGGGTTCAAAGCTTAAACCGGCTGGTTCAGGCTTGATTCGACTAAGTTTTTCAAAATTAAAATTTTCTAAATTCATCTCAATTCATTCTCTAGCCAATGGTTACTTCACTTCTCAAATTTGAATTTTCTAAGAAACCTGGAAAAATGAATTTAGCATCTGGTTCAATAGTGATTCGAACCGGTTCAGGTCCGGTTCACCTGAGCATATTTTCTTTTCACCTCCAATTCATCCTAAAGTCCTTTCTCATGACTTTTGTGACTCTTTTATTCACTCAGGACAAATAAATTATTTCTGGTTAACCCTTTCTCTGTCGGTTGGGGTTCGAGAACCAGTTCGATTTTCTCACCCATGTTAACCGGTTCTTTCGTCGGTTTTCTCATCCTAAACGTGCGAGGTTTACAACTCTCCCCTCCTTTTAGGAGTTTTGTCCCCAAAACTAAATCATCATTTTTCACTCTGGGATAAACTTCCCTTAATGTCAACATGGACATGTTAATACTTTGATCGTTATTTCACTTAGCCCACTTTAAATCATGCACTTAAGAAATTTCTTTTCTTTACATTATTTACTACTTTGATGGCGTTTTATCATAACTAGTATGTCTTTCCCGCGAGTCCAAAGGTATATCCCTATGTTCACATCTTTCTTTACTTAGAGCAAGATTCTTCCCTTTGAGGTTCTTACTCAAGATTTCATGATTGGGAGTTCCAAGATGCCCAATCGTTCCTTTATCTAGTTATTCTCTTCATCGTTGAAACCCTTAGCTCGACGTTCTTTCGAGCATTACATACTTGTTTTCATAGGTTTTAGTGTTATTGCCCCTTCTTCCAAATTTAACCCTACTTTCATCCGTCATTTATTAAAACTTTGGTCAAAATTATGTTTGACCTTGTCATACTTACTAACTGGCTCTTTCTTACTCGAGTCAAATTATACTCGGGACTGTTGGTGCTTAAATGTCCCTTACGACATGACATATTCCAAAACCTGTCATTGATAATTTAAACTTTTAGAACATTTCCATAATGGTTGTTCAGAACCTTCCCACCTCTCCGGAATAGTATAAGTTCGTCCCTCTTTTCTTCTGTTAGTATTTCTTAACTACCTTTACTATTATCCCATCATCCATCTTGTCTTTGACATCATATCTTACCTAACCGAATCGGTTTTACTTACCTACTCGTCATTTTTTTCCAACTTCCTTATTGGGTCTTTTCGATTTTGAATAATTGGGTTTCTTGATTATTTATCGACACGTTGGAATTCTTCCCTTCTTACATCCTCCCTCATTTCCAGTGCCGTCCTTTCCTTAAGGACTTTTCCTTTTTTTAATCCACTCCCACTCGCTCGTGATCATTTCAGGATTCTTTATTCCAAGTTAATCAATTTCGATCTATGTGTCGATCCCTTTGCTTGGGATGGTTCCCTTCTTCCGATTTTGTTCCCTACTATGTCCCTCACCGTAGAGACTTCCATCTTAGAAGCTACATGGGACAGTCCTTCACTTCATGTTAGTAGTGTGGGACAATCCTTCACTAGATGGTTCCCTACTTCCGGATTTAGAACAGTGCCTTCTTATCATTCCTTTAAGGGTTCTTTCTGCCTTTCTTCACACCCCTTTCTATGTTAGGGCATTTGCTCGCTTTGGATCTTTCTCTATCCACAACTTCTATTTCATCCGTTATTCCTTACTTGATATACTTCTGATTTTCGGTCTTATTCCATGTACTCCACACTATGCTCAGTCATCCACTCTTTAAGGTCCATTATGTGCGTGTAGACTACAACCCATCTTACTATTTTTGTTTATCCCTCCTTAGCCACTTCTTTTTTGGAGGGTTTACTTTCCCAACGCTTCTCAAATGTTCTTTCCTTTATTTCCTTATTATGGGTAGTCCACTCATTCTTACTTGTCACAGCATCTTTTGATGCTAACTTCCTAATTACCCGTTCCTTGGGTTTAACTTATCCCTTGGGTCCTCCTAGTATGCTTTTTTTGTCCTTTCACCTTAGCTTGCACTTCATTTGCAAGTTTATCTATTTATCCCTTTCACTTGGTTCCCTTACCTCTTTGTTGAGATACATATGCCTTTCCATGGTTTCCTTCCTTGGTAGGAATCTCCCCTTTTCTCCCGGAATTCCTTTTTCATTTGCTCTATGGCATCCTTTGATGTTGTCATCTCCTGTTTATCCTTGCTCTAGATATCTTATGGGCACATCTTTTGTACCCTATCCTCATCCCCACTTGTACCATAGTACACATCTGTTTCTTTTAGGGAGAGTTCAAATCTTCCTTGTTTCATGATTTCTTGACCATTATGTGAGAGGCTTGCCTACTCCTCTCTTGGCTTGAGTTTGGTCGTTAATTTGGCCATTGGCCTTTTTGAGGATTTCTTTCATTCCTGTTTTTCTCACTATTTGGCTTTTCCACCTCTCCCTTCTTTGTTAGAGTTTAAATTGTAACCGTAACGAGTATTAGTTTTTTAACTACCTCATCCCCACCATTCGTTTGGTCTAATTTTCTTAGGGTAGTTATTTCTTGAGTCTTCTTGTCCTTAATGTCCAACCTGCTGCCCTTTTAGAGTGTAGTCTTTTCTACTTCCTGATCTTCCTTAGGGCGTCGTTTATTCTCATTGACTATCTTGTTGTTATGACTTGCTTCCTTCTGACATGTTGGTCTGAAACTCCTATTTGGCTTGACTTCTTTTTCCAAAGTAATTCGTACTTGCAATCCCAAGACATCCCATTTGTCGTCAAATGCTTGACTTGTCTTCTCTTATGGATGCACTCCTTTCTTTCCTCCTAAATTGCTGGAACATTCTTCTTTAAGGGAGAATTCTCTTTGTTTTGTTTGTGGTTTATCGAGGTCCTACCTCGACCCTTTTTCTTTCTTGCCACTATGCTAGGATCTTGAAGATCTTCCTCCTAGATGTGGTTAAAATTTTGAGCAGAAGTCGTGTTTGTTGGGATGGTATCCTTTTGGATTTTTATAGTTATGTGGGCATTTATTCTTGGAAAGTATTGTTCTAAATCCTAGTGGTGTGGGACAGTCCTTCACTTCATGTCCCATTTCCTTTACACCTTATAATAGGTCCTTTCCTTGCCTAGTGGTTACTCCAAGAGTTCTCCTAAACTTCTGACTTTGACGATTTTCTTGTCATGCCTTCTTTGCCTAATAATTTCCTTGATTTATTCATTTATTTGGGATAGAAATCTCCTTGGTCTTTGTGATGTCTAGGGTAACACAGGTTTGTTTGGTTACTTTTCTTGGGCAATCTTCCTACAGCTTGAGGTGCAAGGTCACAACATTTTGAGAGATATGGTTTTAGGAACTTGGAGTCCTTTATTAGTGGAGAAGTAGTACAATATGTTGGGGGTCTTTTGCCCCATTACAAAAAGTGGTTCCGAAATAGATGGGGAGTTATGAGGTTATTGACAAGCGTCCTCCTTTGTAATGTTATAAACCCTTGATAGTGTTCGTGGCCTTAGGCTTGGCTCCCTTTGTAATCAGGATTGCGACCTCAATAGATCCTGGCACCATCCTCCTAGATATTTCCCCTAATGTCTCTTGGTTCTTTGGAACTTCTCGGGTATTTTAGGGTGATCTTCTTGTGGGGACAGTGTGTTGGGTGGTGTTGGTGACGCTAGTCCCAGTTTTTTTGGTTGCTCTCTCGGGAGCCATCCGGTAATTTTAAAATTTTCTCTTAGTTACTATGTTATATAGTCTTGATTATGTACTCGAGAAAACACGCTCTGATACCACTTAAGTTGTCATGCCTCGAACCCGTTTGGTCGGATCCCAATGAGCAACCCACCACTCTCACGGTTTACTAAGGGTTTTTCCCTTCTTTAACCTAGGAGTTGTAAGGCATCCTTCAAACCTATACGTTTCCTGGAATCACATAAATCAAAACTACATAAAAATTTTAATTTACATACCTATCTTGTAGGTGTGACTAATAGGAGGTCTTTGGGTAGGTTTCCCTTAGTTACCTAAAAAGGGATATAAGGGAGGGGTGAGTTCAACGACTCAGTGAATGGGTCTAACACACGCCCTTCATTATGAATGGAACATACATTTGTAAGGCAGCACATCCACTACACCCACTTCTAGCATCGGAGCTACTTTACCGGCCACCTATATAGAAGCTCTTCCACTTCTACCCTGAGAATGAGTGATTGTACATGACATCTGGCCCTCAATCCAGTAAAGAAAACTTTGTGTCCGTTTAAGGATAGAGACCTCATCGCGACCCCACCCCTATCTCATGCACATGAAGTTACGTCTAGCTTCCCTGATTGTTGGCAAGACAAACTATCCTTATCTCCACCATGTCGTCCAGTAGTCCATAGGACGCATCTGTACCCCTCTTAGGTGTCTTGAAGGTACCGTACCTAAGTGCATGCACAAAACAATAGTTTTCCACATAAGCCATTTAATCTGTGGTGCCACTGGTCCAACAGCCCCGACCCTCAACTCGACTTGCAGCTATTTATCTCGATTGGCACATCAACCTATCATGTTGTACTATTGCTAGTCCATCGAGTATGTCGATCCAGCCTTGGTACCATGGCCAAACTATAAACCCCGCACTTTTAAGTTAAGGAAAACCGGGAAAAGAACTGGTCAAACCGAATAAGAAAATGAGCCGTTTTACATTTGGGAACAAGCAATATGGAAATTTACAACTTTCGGGTGATCCAAAGGGTTCATTAAACCTTGGAAAAGAAACCCAAGACAAATTAGAAAACAAAAACCAAATTGGTTCAAGTGAACTAGATTTTATAAGAACTTTAAAGTTAAGCATGCTTGCCCGAGAGTAGTGTGAGGATGGGTGACCTCCTGAGAAGTATGATTTTTTTGTAATCTGAAATTTCGGTCAAAAATTTTTATGCGAACTTATCATAAATAGCCATAAATTATTATATATTTAATTATTGTAATTAATACCAATAATTTTATACCCAAATTAAATTATTGGAATAAATACAAATAATTTAAAATAGAAATTAAATTATTGAAATTAATACCAATAATTTATGGCAATATTAATAATAGTAATAAATCTATCCCATTTAATACATGGTTTTACACCTATATAAAGAGGTCATCCCCATTAATTCTGCTCACACCCGAACGCTTCTCTCTCTCTCTCTCGCTACTTCTCCATTTCCCGATGAAGCTTAAACCAGAGCTTCAACTTGAAAATTTTTCTTAACCTCAGAAGGAGAGGTCAGGCTCTTTAGAACCGGGGAGAAGTCAGCTATCGGATAACAAACTCCAGTCAATCCGAGAATCACTAGAGAAGCGCCGACAAGATGGAACAGTGAAGCAGCTCCGGCGGACCGAAGCTGCCCTATTTTGGTGAAGCTGAAATCGGCCATTTTTAGCCCTCCTCAGACCAAACCAAGCCCTCCCAAAACTTCCTCAGCCCTCCCACGGGTGAATTAGGACTGAAAAGTAAGTCAATTCAACTCCCCTCTACAATTTCCGACTAGTGCTAGAGAGAGAATCGACGAAATTTCAATGATGACATTCTAACTCAATTCGGCATCAATTGATGCAATTCTTGATTCTAGGATGATCCTCAAGATCATAGCTATCTACCTAGATCGAAAGCTAGGACCGCCATCCCTCACCGGTGAGAAATCGAAGTTTTCTCTCTCTACAGTCTGTTTTCCGACGAAGCTCAGTTTGAGCTCGTTCCAGCGTTAAAATCTGCAATACAAAGTTTCTTAGAATCGTATGAACATGCAAGAACTCAATTTCAACTCCAATTTCAATAATTAGAAGTGCTTGATCGGTCAATTTGATAAAATCAAATTCGGTAGTGTTGAAGAGTTGAAATTGGGGGAAAATTGGGGATTTTTGAAATTCAAAGGGCCAAAATGCAATTTTATGAAATTGAGGGTCAATTGGGCATGAAAATAATGTTGGAGTACCAATTAAGGAATTTTGGAATTTTTGGGGCAAAACTTACCATTTTTGTTAAAGAAGGGCAAAATGGTAATTTTGGAAAAATTGGGGGACCAAATTGAAAATTTGGGAAATTAAACCTCTTTTTGGTGAAATTGAATAAATTGAGGTCCCAGGATAAATTTTAAAAGTTACGGAACTGAATTTGAGGAAAAACTGACATTAGGGACTTAAAGTTAAAGAGAAATAACTTTTGAGACCTAATGGCAAATAACTAAAAGTTTGGGTTTTCTCATTCATTGGAAATGAATGAAGGCAATTATGTCGAGTAGTAATGAACAAGGTTGTTCATATCGTGTAGGAACGTGAAATACTAGGAACGCCAACAAGGAAAAGCTCACGTGAATACAAAGAACCGGTCTAGTGGAATTCACGGCATTAACGGGTGAGTGGGTTTACTAACATCATACCCGGTTGGGATGATGAGCACAACTTAAAGATAAAAACCACTTACCGATGTGAGTGAAAATTTTATATCATACTCGGTAGGGGATGATAAGTACCTCGGTATAAAAACCCACTGTTTAGTGGTATTTTAATCATCACCACTTAAAGAAAGTGATGTGAAAATTATGTTAATCGGGAAACCTAGGAGGACTCTTACCATGACCCTAGCAAAGGTGATTCAGCTAGAAATCTTCAAAGTGATTAGACTCAAGAACGGTAAAGCACCAAACCAATAGTAACCTTGAAAAAAGCCCCACTCAAAGGAAAGGAAGAACCACAACAATCCATGTAAGGGAATGACGATGGGAGATTACTTGAAGAGATGCCCAACCCTACTAAAGGACATGAAGGATTGGAGACCGATACCGTGGAGCAGGTTACATAAACAATTCAAAAAGTGGTCAAGAAAAGACGAGGTGAATACAAAAAACTTCTTAAGAAGGTCAAACCGAGAAAGATACCTCATGAATACGGATAAGGTACATGAGAAGCATACTTAGAACCCTCTCATAAGGGGCAAACCCAAAAAAACGTCCCTCGAAACTCTAGGGAATGACACAGTGAGAGTGAAGAAGAGAAGGAATGCGTTGTGAAAAGGAATCATTGGTTGGCAGATGTGCAAGGAGCCAACCCCTCATTAGAAATACTTGAAGGAAGGAAGTATCAGAGGCCAAGACTAACCTGCTTTGGAAAAGTGATATAATTTTAAAGTACTACCTCTTTTGGAAAAAGCAAAAAAGTCAAAAATCAAAGTCTCTGACCAACATACCTATGGAAGACCGGGAAGTAGAAAGGACTACACCCTAAAAAGGTTAGTGATATGACGTTAAGAACAGGAGTACACGAGAAGACAATTGCCCTAAGAAGACCTAAATCAAGGGATTGGTGGAGGCGGGGTAGTTAACCAGCTAATACGCAGAAGAACCATGACGTAAGTTCTGAAAGAAAGAGAGGCGAAAAGGTTAAATACTCTGAAAGAGAAGGATGAAAGAAATCCTTAAAGAGACCAAAAGGCCAAATTAACAACCAAACTCAAGCCAAGAGAGAAATAGGCAAACTTCTCACATAATGATCAATAAATTTTGAAACAAGGAAGATTTGTACGCTCCCTAAGGAAATAGACAGGTATTGGGTATGAATGAGGATGAGGATAGAGTATAAAAGATGTCCTGCAAGACCTGAGGAGTAAAGGTAAACAGGAGAAGACAACATCAAGAGTAGAAATCCCCCAGAGCAAATGTAAAAAGGAATGTCCGGAGAAAGGGAAAGAATTCTACAAAGGAAGGAAGCCACGAAAAGACATGTGTATCCCAATTGAGAGGAAATGGAACCAACCAAAATAGAAGGAACGATAAGCTCACAAATGAAATGTTGGTTGAGATGGAAAAGTCGAGTACCAAGGAAAAATGAGGTCCTAAGAAGGAAATTAAACTAAAGGAATTATTGATGGGCGGATGGACACAATGTGGAGTGAAAGGAACCAACCCTTAATTAGGAAATGTTTCCAAGGAAGGAAGTATCGTAATGGCCCAGGCTGACCTGTTTGGAGGGAACAGGAGATCTAAGTAGAAAGAGGAAAACTAATAACGACAGACAGCCAAATCAAATAAACAAAACCCTAAGAAGGAATGAGATGTAGTAAAGACTACACTCTATGATGGACAATAGGATGGGCATGAAGAACGAGTGATACAGCTACCCAGACGATTGGACTAGAAAAATAAAGAATTGTGAAATGGTTGCGAACAAATCAGAGGGGATTAAGGCCAAAGGAAAACCCTTGAGTAGAGGATATCATTGGGAATGATTATGGATCTAAGAAAGGATGAAACCCAGCATGTCGGTAAAATATCTAGGAATTTAATTAATTGGAACTAGAAATACTCAATAAGGAAGTCGAAAAGGAATGAGCGGGTGAGGAGAACCAACACAATTGAGTAAGTGGAGTTAATAATGGTAAAAAAAAAAGAATAGTTGAGAAATACTATCAAAAGAAAAGAGTAATGAAGTTATACGATCCTTGAAAGGTCTAAAAGTTAAGAAAGATACTTCAGGAGATGTTCTAGAAATCAAATGGACAGAGACGGGTCCAAGAAAATGCCATGCTGTAAGGGCATGTAAGCCCAACAACCCAAGGAGAATATGACTCAAAGTAAGGAAGAGTCGGCAAATAAGCATGACGAGGTCAAATATAACAATTTGGACCAAAGTTATAATAGACAACGAATGGAGGAAGAGTCGAAATGGGATGAAAAGGTGGTGATAAAGAAATCCATAGAAATAAGTACAAAATGCTCTATAGGACGACGAGCTAAGGGTTTAATTGATCAAGAGGTTAAATAGACACAGAAATGGTTAGTTATCTTGGAATTCCCAATCTTGAGTACAGGACCTCATGGGGAAGAATGTTGCTCTAAGCAAAGAGAGAGATAAAATCTAAGAACATACCTTGAGGTAAGGTATGTCTAGTTATGACAAACTCTATGGAGGGAGTAAATAATATTAAGGAAAAGGAATTTCTTAAGAGAAAGTTGTAAAAGTGACTAATTTCAAGGACGAGAGAAAAGTTTGTATCTTAAGCAAACACCAAAGGGGCATAAAAAAAATGATTACTCATGCATGGATGTTAACTAAGTTTTGGGGACAAAACTCCTAAAAGTAGGGGAGAGTTGTAAGCCCCGCACTTTTGACTTAAGGAAAACCAGGAAAAGAACCGGTCAAACCGAATAAGAAAACTGAGCCGGTTTACATTTGGGAACAAGCAATATGAAAATTTACAACTATTGGGTGATCTAAAGGGTTCATTAAACCTTGAAAAAGAAACCTAAGACAAACTAGAAAACAAAAACCAAACTGATCAAAAAGTTTTATGCGAACTTATCATAAATAGCCATAAATTAATATATATTTAATTATTGTAATTAATAACAATAATTTAATACCCAAATTAAATTATTGGAATTTATAAAAAATAATTTAATACCAAAATTAAATTATTAAAATCAATGCCAATAATTTATGGCAATATTAATACTATTAATAAATCTATCCCATTTAATACATAGTTTTACACCTATATAAAGAGGTCATCCCCATTCATTATCCTCACACCTGAACACTTCTCTCTCTCTCTCTCTACTTCTCCATTTCTTGGTGTAGCTTAAACTAGAGCTTCAATTTGAACATTTTTCTTAACCTCAGAAGGAGAGGTCAAGCTCTTTAGAACCAGGGAGAAGTCAGCTATCGGATAGCAAACTTCAGTTAATCCGAGAATCACTAGAGAAGCGCCGACATGATGGAACAGTGAAGTAGCTCCAGCGGACCGAAGCTGCCCTATTTCGACGTAGCTAAAATCAGCCATTTTGAGCCCTCCTCAAACCAAACCAAGCCCTCCCAACACTTCATCCACCCTCCCACGACCGAATTAGGACTGAAAGGTAAGCCAATTCGACTCCCCTCTGCAATTTTCGGCTGGTGCTAGAGAGAGAACCGACGGAATTTCAATGATGACAGTCTAACTCAATTCAGCATCAATTGATGCGATTCTTGATTCTAGGATGATCCTCAAGTTGAGAGCTATCTGCCTAGATCGAAAGCTAGGACTGCCATGCCCTCACTGGTGAGAAATCGAAGCTTTCTCTCTCCATAGTCTATTTTCCGACGAAGCTCAGTTTGAGCTCGTTTGGGCATAAAAATCTACGATTCAAAGTTTCTTAGAATTGTATGAACATGCAGGAACTCAATTTCAACTCCAATTTCAATAATTAGAAGTGTTTGATAGGTCAATTTGATGAAATCAAATTCGTAGTGTTGAAGAGCTGAAATTGGGGGAAATTTTGGGGATTTTCGAAATTCAAAGGGCCAATATGCAATTTTATGAAATTGAGGGTCAATTGGGCATGAAAATAATTTTGGAGTACCAATTGAGGAATTTTGGAATTTTTGGGGGGACCAAATTGGAAATTTGGGAAATTAAACCCCTTTTTGGTGAAATTGAATAAATTGAGGTCCTAGGATAAATTTTAAAAGTTACAGGACTCAATTTGAGGAAAAATCGACATTAGGGACTTAAAGTTAAAGAGAAATAACTTTAGGGACCTAATTGCAAATAACAAAAAGTTTGGGTTTTCTCATTCATTGGAAATGAATGAAGGCTATTATGCCGAGTAATAATGAACAAGGTTGTTCATATCGTGTAGAAATGCGAAATACCGGGAACGCCAGCAAGGACAAGCTTGAGTGAATACAAAGAACCGGTCTAGTGGAATTCACGGCATTAACGGGTGAGTGGGTTTACTAACATCATACCCGGTTGTATAAGGGCAGATCATCGTTCCAGGTGTCTATGCGAAATTTGGAGTAGCACCAAGCGCATGAGACCGGGGTCGGACGGGATGAGGTCTCTGTCCTCATACGAACACGAAGAAGTGATTTTGGGATTGTGGGTCGGATGTCACGTACATCCGCTCATTCCCAGGGTAGAAGTGGTCGTACTTCTATCCGGGTGGCAGGAAAAGTCGCTCCGAAGCCACTAGCGGGTTCAGTAGTGATACTGACTTGCGAATGTGTGTAACCTTCATGATAAAGGATGTGTGTTGGGTGATGACACACCGTGGTAAATAAGAAATGGTGAAAAACCCAAAATTTTAAATGAAGGGATTTTTTACAACAAATGAGTCTAGCACACTCCATATAAATGTTTTTCTTAAAAGTTAAAAGCTTTTAAAAACCCATTCACTAAGTAGTCGTACTCACCCCTTCCCTTATATCCCTTTTAGGAAATCCCGAAAAGCCTCCCCTCAGAGACCGTCAACTAAGATGCCTGTAAGACAGGTATGTAAAGTTTTAAATTTTATGCAGTTTTGATTATGCTATTCTAGGAAAAGGTGCAGGTTAAGGGATGCCTTACTCTTTATGGTTTACAATAAGGGGAAATCCTTTAATAAATCGGGAGAGTGGTAGGTTGATCACAGGGATCCGACCAAATCGGGTCGGGGCGTGACACAAACAATTCATTCATTTAAAGTTTTCATGGCTTAACTCATGTTTGTTTACGAGCTCCTGCTCATGTCAACTGGCCTTGGGCCCATTGTACGAGATTTTCAAAATTAGGCATATTAGCCCCCAAGTTCCAAAACCGAGGCCTCTGGTCTATATGAGCATTTTGAGCTCTCGTGAAGAAGCTATTCCAAAAGGTTTAAGCAATGGCACACAGTCAGGGGAGAGTACTTACGACAAAATAATATTTTCATTTGTCCATCACACCAACCGAGTGTGAGGACATCTTCACTTATAACCGATAAGCGGGTTTTTTTTACTTCCTTCTAGGAAATTCAACATACCTACTAGGTATGATTTACTTACAACTAGCAAGTAGTTTTTTTGCATAATTTCCACATCACTCTATTCAGATGTGATGGTTAAAATTTCCACATCACTGAGGTTCCTCATATGATCAAGAATTGCATCAATTGATGACGAATTTAGGGAGAATTTAGTTAATGAAAATTTGTCTGTTCTCTCTCTAGTACCGAATTGGCTAACATTTCCACTTTAATTCAGCAATAGGAGGGTAGTTGAGGTGTTGAGAGGGCTTGGTTTGGCCCGAGTAGGGCTTGAATTGGCTATTTTCAGTTAGACCAAAATAGGGTAGCTTCGGTCCGTCGTGGCTGCTTCATTATTCTATCAAGCCAGCGCTCCTCTAGCCTGAATCCAAAGAACCTGACCACACTTTCTTTGGCTTAGAAAAATGCCTAAGTCAGAGCTCTAGTTCGAGCTTCACCAGAAAATGGAGAAGTAGGGAGAGAGTGGAGTTTTCAAGTGTAAGGAGGATGAATGAGGATGGGCTCTTTATATAGGAAGCTTGCTAACTTCTTGGCCATCCAATTGGTACCTTGATGGCGGTCATTCATTGCATGAAACTCCATGGCCAGAGACTTTTCATCTTCGCCTGTGCTGCTCGATTTTTCGACAAGTGAACAGTGTTGTCATCTAAAGGAAGAAGATGACATTGTTTCGAACATGATAGAACCAGGTTCAAAGCTTAAACTGGTCGTTTCAGGCCTGATTCAACCGAATTTTTCAAAATTAAAAATTTATAAATTCATCTAAATTCATTCTCTATCCAATGGAGGCCTCAATTCTCATATTTGAATTTTCGAGGCCACCTAGAAAAATGAATTTAGCATCCGGTTCAATACTGAACCAATTTGGTTTTCACCTCCAATTCATCCTAAAGTCCTTTCTCATGACTTTTGTGACTCTTTAGGCCACTCGGGATCCATAAATTTCCCGATTTATCCTTTCTCTATCGATTGGGGTTCGTGAACCGCTTTGGTTTTCACACTCGGGTTGATCGGTTCTTTCCATGATTATCTCATTCTAAAGGAGCAGTGTTTACATTCGGTCCATCGGAGCTGCTTCACTATTTGATTATGTCGACACTTCTCTGACGATCCTTGGATCAAGTGGAGGTTGCTATCAGATAACTAACTTCCCCCAGAGTCTAAAGAACCCGCCCTCGTCTTTTGAGGTTGAGAAAAATGCCCAATTCGGAGCTCTAGCACTAACTTCACCAAAAATTGGAGCAGTTGGGAGAGAATGAAGTTTTTAGGTGTGAAGAGGGTGAATGGAGAGAATCTCTTTATATAGCTGTAAAATTGTTTGTTAAATGGGGAAGATTTATTAAATATTATGGGTATTAATGTTGTTAGTTATTCTGATTAAATTAGAAAATTGATGGGTATTTATGGGTATTAATTCCAATAATTGAATGTATTTATTTTTAATAATGGTACAACCACAACCCTGGAATCTCTTTCTCCTTTATATTTATTTAAAAATTAATTTTGTAAGAATATATACACCTATATATGTAAACATCTATTCAACATATATATATATATACATAATTAACAATCATATATATAATATTCAATTTCCACTTAAATTCAACAGACTTAAATCGATTCCATCGAGTTATTTATTTCGGTCAAAATAACACTTTTCATTTTATTTTGATTCAAATTTGTTCCAATTATATCAATTGAATTTTAAACTTATAATACAATTACAGAAAAATTTTCGACTAAAATTTCGGGTTATTAAAAACACGTTGTGACATAGGAAGCTCCCATTGAAAGCTCATTCTCAAATGGGCCCCTAACATTAGATTATTTGCCTGTTGGTCCCTAACCTTTAACCTTTAACTAAATCTTGGATTGTGAGGGACTTGCTGAATTTTTCTCAGCTCGAGAGGGCCGTTGTGGCCATCCAAATAGGCTTATGAAACATGTGATTTATTTATGGTCACCGAAGATCATGTAGTGTGCAATCTCTCCAAGGACTATAAATGCAGAGTTGAGTACCGAGAGGGGTGGCAATGGAAAGCTGATTTCCTTAGCTTTCCAATGGTATCAAGATCATTGTCGGAGGTGGTCAGAGGGAGGAGCTATGGTCTCTAGTAGTCGGGTCATCGGAGTTGGGAGCAGTTGATCTTTAAAATGAATTCCAAATGATATCCAATAATTAGGACATGCATGCTTTATATGGATGTGTTCTAGACTTACTTGGCTACCCAACCATAGATTTCTTTCCTCAATCCAAATCTTGCGGATCTATGCATGAATTAATATCCCCAAGTGGCTATATTCAGGTTGTCTGTAGGGTTCATCTAGTTTTCTTGGCTAATTTGGGTCATAACTCGAGCGAGGAAGATGAAACAAGCGAGTATGGATATGTGTGCATGTGCCTTGTGGTTTGCATGTACCGTGTGTGCATGTGTGCGCCTGGTGTCACACGGTGGCTTGTCTGCACTATAGTGAACCGATTTTTGGTGAAGTTTTCGGCTGGTTTGGCATTGTTTAGTCTGATTCACCCCTTATTCGAGTGGTTCATAGGAAAATAAAAATACCTAAAAATTCCACATTCAATTTCATATTAAATGGACTCAATAATTGCTTAATTCTTATTTGTTTAACATCCTTAAAATTTTAGAGGATTTCATGACACCTCTTGCCCAAACCCAATTCAGGTCAATTCTTTCCCGGGTTTCTCCAAATCTTCGACTTCGTATGCCGTGACACATCTAAAGGTCCCTTGTGACACTTTTCACCTCTCTTGCCTCTCCAAAGATCCATTCTCTCATTTCTGATTCAATTTCCATTTCCTAGCTTAGTTTTATTTTCATGATTTGATCCCATCTCCTGGTTCAGCCCAGTTCGATTATTGAATTGGGATTTCCCGGTCTTATAGCCATTCCCTCCTTTTTAGGAGTTATTTCGTCAAAATTGGCGGTGCATTTATAACTTAATATTATTTTTATAAATTTTCTTTATTTACATTTCTATGTTATTAGAGAGTCTAAACAATCTCAAATGTTTTTCTCTCATCCTTGCCCGAGGTTCCCATGTTTCCTCCTTTACTTGATTAATTTACCACAAGACTTTAACCATCGGGATCTTATTTCACGGAAGTCTCTTCTCTTGGCTATCAAGCAAGGGCGCAAATTCGACTGGGTATGACAAAGTTTCTTCCAACTCTAGAGGAGGTTGCTCTAACACATGTCTAGGATCCGACTCGTACTTCCTTAATACAGACATGTGAAAGACGTTGTGGATCCGGTCCAGCTTTAGCAGTTGTTGAATCTTGTATGTCGATGGTCCAATTCTCTAAATGATTGTGTTGAGCCCAATGTACCTCAAGTTCAACTTTCCCCTATTCTAAAATCTAATGACCCCTTCCATGGGTACACCTTCAGAAACACTTTTCCATACCTCAAAGCTTAGCTCCTGATATCGGTTATTGTGATAGCTCTTCTATCGATCCTTAGTCGCTTTGAGCTAATATTAGATCATATGAATCTTTTCTGTTGCATCCTATATTAGCTCGACCCGCTCCAACTTGTGTTCTCACACTTCATCCCAATATAATGGAGTTTGACATCTTGTCCCATATAGCAGCACTTCATGGTGAGCCATTTTGATGCTGGCATGGTATTGCTTGTTATATGCAAACTCCATGATGCACAAGTATTCTTCCCACCATATCCCAAAGTTGAGAAGACATGTCGTGAGCATGCCCTCTAGGGTTTGGATTGTCCTCTGAGATTTCCCGTTCATTTAGGGATGGACATCGTGCTCATGAGTAAAATTGTTACGAGCAACCTTTGCAAACTTGGATAGAATCTAGAAGTGAACCTTGGATCTCGATTTGACACTATATATTCTAGGACCCCATGCAAGCATACAATTTCTGCTATGTACAGCCTGGGCCCAAGTAGCCCATTGTTGTGAGAGGGAGTGGAGGTGAAGCTTCCATGATCCCGAGTGATGAAACACCCAACTACGAGAAGACACTCGAGAAGTACCAGTTGTGGTAAAAGTGTCCTTGTGACTCCCACACCAGTTTTCCTTGTCTGGCATCGCCCAAGATGCAATACATTTCAGGCATGTTATTGTGTGCATGGAGTCATGGGTAGCCATGTTTATTTGAGGCCTAAGTAGCAAGATTGAAGTTCGGGCTAGGAGTAGGCCAGAGCTGCTACCCGAGTGTAGGCCATGCTTATGTACTGAACACAAGTTCCCCGTGTGTGCATGTATATTACTAGTCGTGTATAACCAAAGAGGGAGACCGAGGATAACCCAACCATAACATAGACTACGAGTGAGATGGCCTTGGACTTGTGTCTCCAAGGGCAAAGTAAACCGCTAGATTCAAACTGTGAAGTACAAGTATAGAAATAGAGAATCATGCTAGGTGGTTTACGGGAAAGATTTGGGTTGTGAGCCATGTAGTGGCACAACGTGAGTGTCCCATTACTGAGTTGAACTCATCCTCTCCCCCAAAACATTTGTTGTAGTTTGAGTCGAAGAGGCACAAAGAGTGAAGTTAATTATCTTTCCAAGTGCACATTCTCCTAAGGTAGCCTCGATCCATGCACATGAAGGTTTAATGCTTATCATGCTATTACTATTCCTGGGTTATTGGTGTAAAATGTTTTGTGGGTTCCCACGAGACACTTTGAAAGAGTTTCAAAGTGACTCAAAGAACAAGATCCAGGTGTAGTGAGGACGACGAGCCCGTGAGCAATGAGGGGTAGCAGATCCCAAACATGAGCCGATCCAAGTGGACTCCAATGACTCAGAGAACAAGATCCGAAGTGACACTGATAGCTAAGTGTTAGGCCCCATGGGAGTGGAGTACTACGAGGGCAAATCTAGCAGGCTGCCGGGATGTAGATCACGGTTGAGCGAGCCTACTAGAAAGCATTGTCTGATTCCATGGTGGGGCAGACGTGGTGAGAGCTATGAATTGGCTCCACAACTTCAGGAGGGGCATAAGCAACTTTGGGATGCAATACTTGGATCATTCACTTGTGGCCACGAAACTCCTTGTTGGCGAGGCCTGGGAGTTATGGAGTATGGTGCGGTGTGACTTTCTAGAGGCGGGTTCCCCTAACTGGCCAGTGTTCGAAGAGAGGTTCATCAAGAGGCATCTCTCCACTACCAAGGTAGAAGAATAGACTCATCATCTAGCCATGCTAGAGCATGTGAATGGAATGGTGACAACCTATGCCATGGAGTTCATGAGACTCCAATGCTTTACTCTGGACTAGATACCTCCAAACACCATCTATCAGCGGTACATCTAGGTGTTGAACCGAGGCATACGTGGCATTCTCAATGGGATGGGCTCTCACACCAACATAGGAGATACCATTGACATGACTTATGAGTGTGCAAGGTTGATGGCAAACCCCCCTAGGCAATGTAGAAGATGCCAACATGGAGGACATCGAGGAAGAGGAGGATAAAGATGATGAGGAGGAGAGCAATACTTGCTGGAACCCCTAGGTAATCGGCCGAGAAACCACCCCAAAGCAGCCCTGGTGGTTCCCTCTATTTTGATTGTATATACTAGCTATTGAGTAATATATGTGGCTTGTAAACCCCGTTCCTTTAAAGATAAGAAAACCTGGAAATGAATCGAGCATTTCAAAAGAGAAAAACGAGCTATTTAATGAACCATAACCAATAATGAAAAGGCAAAGTGGGAAATTTGAAAATCCCAAATAACTCCAAGAATCATAAAAATCATGGAAAGGAACCATGGAGTAAATTGGAAGTGGAAACCAGACTGATTCAGGGTAAACCGGACCTGAACTAGAATGAACTGGTTTGAACCATACATGAACTAATTTCAAAATTCATTTTTCTTGGTGGCTTAAAATGTTCAAATTGGGAAATTGAAGCCACCATTAGATAGAAAATGAATTTAGAAATTTTAATTTTGAGAAAACCGGTCTAATCGGGCAAGAACCAACCGATTTTCGCCATTGAACCTAGTTGGACCGGAACGGTCGGGTTTAGAAGAGTGTCGTCTTCTTTCTCAAGATGACAACTCTATTCATCAATACATAAACTTTTCTTCTACGACAAAGGTGTAACCGCTCCGATCAGGCCATTTTCGGGTGAGGATAAGCTCAACCAAAATGGAAAGTGGTCGGCTAAAGGATCCCTGAGCTCCCAATATAAAGAGCTGCTCTCCATTCATCCTCCACACACCTCAAATCACCATTCTCTCCCAACTACTTCATTTTTCGGTGAAGCTCAAACCAGAGCACCGACTTGGGTAGTTTTCTTAGCCTCAAAAGGCAAGGTCAATTTCTACATACTCCGGGGGAAGTTAGCTACCTAACAGTAACCTCCTTTTGACCCAAGGATCACCGAAGATGTGCCAATGGAATCAAATAAGGAAGCAGCTCTAACGGACTGAAGCTGCCCTATTTTGGCAGAGCTGAATTCGGAAAAATTCAGCCCTCCTCTAGCCAAACCAAGCCTCTCCAACACCCCCACGACGCTCACACGGCCTCAACAGAGCTAAAAGGTATGCCAACTTGGGCCTACTCTATAATTGCAGATCGGTGTTAGAGAGAGAAAGTGTTGAATTTTACTAATTAAATTCACCCTCAATTAGACTTTAATTCTAGCAATTCTTGATCATAGAAGAAACCTTAGGACAAGAGCTACCTCCCCCAATCAAGAGCTCGGACCCCCGCACCTCCAATAGTGAGCTTTTGAAGCTTTCTCTCTCTACAAATAATTTTCCAACAAAGCTCCATTTGAGCTCATTTCGGATACAAATGATGTGGTTCAAAGCTCAATTGAATCAAATGGAATTATAGCAAATGATCCATACCATCGATTGGATCAATTAACCATGATTGAATGACTAATTTGAAGAAATCAAATTTCCCAAAATTGGGGAAATTTTTGGGAAAATTGGGGATTTTGAAAAAGTGAGGGACCTCTATGCAATTTCCCAAAATTGAATACCAATTGGCCATGAGAAAGAAGTTGGGGGAGCAATTGGTCAATTTTTGAAATATTTGAGGCCAAATTGCTATTTTTGGAAAGTAGGGGTAAAATCATAATTTTTGGAAAATTGGGGACCAAATTGGAAATTTGGGAAACTTGAGCCCCTTACAAAATTTAAAGTAAATTAAGGGCCCAAGGAGGATATTGGAAGTACTCGAGACTTAATTTGAGGAAAATTAACACTAGGGATCTAAAGTAAAAAGGTGTGAACTTTAGGGACTTAAGTGAAATAAATCAAAATTTGGGTCTAGTCGCCCATACGTGAGAAAACGAAGGCTATTATACCAAACACTCATTGATGATGATAGCCAAAACGTATAGGGTCACGTGTGACTGGAGCGCCAGTAAGAGAAAGCTTGAGTGGACTTGTAAGACGACTGGGGATGAACGCACCATAGTCATTGGGTGAGTGGGCTAATTTACACATCATAGCGGTTGGGATGATGAGCACTACTTTTAACTGATAAAACCTAATTACTAGTTGTAAGTAGAGATAATCATACCTGGTTGGTATGATGAGTTTTCTTGAGGAAAGGAGAAACCTGTCTACCGATTGTAAGTAGAGATATCATCACACCCGGTTGATGTGATAAGTTGAAAATAAAATTTTTTTTAGAAGTGTTTTCCCATGACAGTGTGCTAATGCTTAAAACATTTGGGAGACCTTCTAGATAGGAGCTAGAATAGCTCAGTAGGCCAAAGGCCTCATTTTTTTTGAACTCATGGGGCTAAATGCCCAGTTTTGGAAAAAACACGTGTAGTGGGCCCAAGGCCAGTGGGATGAGTAGTAGCTCATAAAAAAAACTTGATTAAGAAGAGCCATGAAAATTTCTAATGAAATTGGTTGTATGATTTCACCACGGTACCAAGTCAGGATCGAAAGTACTTGATGGACTGGTGGCAGTGCGTTAGGGCTAGGTTGATGGACCAGCCTAGACAAATAGTTGTAGGTTGGGCTGAGCGTTAGGGCTATTGGACCATTGGCACCAAAGATAATGGTTTTGATATGAAAACTCTTGTTTGTGCATGCACTTATGGTACGAGACCATCAAGATGCCCTAGGGGGTAGTGATGGGTCCTAACGGCTATGAATGACATGGTGGAGATAAGGGCAGTTCGTCGTGCCAATCAGTCTTGATGCTTGGAGTAGCTTCTTGCGCATGAGACTAGGGTGGGGTCAGGATGAGGTCTTTGTCCTCACACGGACACAGAGTCACATTCGGGTCTGAGGGTTGGATGTCTAGGACATCCACTTAGACACAGGGTAGAAGTGGATGGGCTTCTATCTTGGGGGACAGTAAAGACGCTCTGATCCACAAGTGGGTGCAGTGGACAAGCTGCACCTCCGAATGTGTGTACATTCTTGATGAAGGGTGTGTGTTGTTTGCTAATCGCGTCCCGATGCAAGGGGATGGGCTAAGACAGCCAAACACACCTTATACAAAAAAGGAAAAAGGTTTTGAAAACCAAATCTGAGCAAAATCCTTTTCAAAGGAAATGGTAACCTTGGCACAGTTTGGATAAAGCTATTTTGAAAACTCACTCCCAACACCCGCTCACTGAGTTGTAAAACTCACCCCTCCCTTTTACTCCTTTTAGGTAACCAAGGAAACACCAATCTTAAAGAACCTCCTATATTGGAACTTTAGACATGTATGTCTATTTTAAAATATTCAATTTTGTATAATACTATTCCAGGAAACACAGGAAAAATGATGCCTTACTCCTTGTAGTTTTGAAAAGGGGGAAACCCTTAATGCACCAAAGGGAGTGGTGGGTTACTCATCGGGATTCGACCAAACCGGGTCAGGGTGTGACAACTTGAGTGGTATTAGAACATATTTCCTCGAATGCATTATCAAGACTAGATAACGTAGTAACTAAGAGGAATAAGTTTTAAAATTTATAGATGGCTCCCAAGAGAACAAGAGTTGCAGTCATTGACACTGCCCAACAACCCCTCCCTGTGGAAACTACCCGAGAAGCTCAAACGGTTCCACCTGGACTAAGCTCGAAACATTAGAGACTATACGAGGAGTTCACCCAAGTGTTTGGATGGCCTAACCTCGCCCCTAAGGTGGACACCAACTCTTGAGCTGAACTCGAGGAAGTACAAACTCATCCCCTCCTACTAACATTCCTCCTCTAGTTGAAATCCCTAAATACCTCAAAAATCTTTGTCAACTGGGATGTAGGCCTTTCCTAGGAGAGAAGGATGCTGGAGCTACTATGGACTGGCTAGCCAGCATCATGAAATTCATGGTGATAGTCAGGATTTCACTAGAGGACATGGTAATCCTGACAATATTTTTCCTAGAAGCTAGCATGAAAAGGTAGTGGGACAATGTTAGAAGCTTGCATACCACCACCCCCACATGGGAACAATTTGATGAGAGGTATATAGAGGAATACCTAGCTCCGCATCTGATCAATGAGAAGAAGCAAGACTTCCTCTAACTCCGCCAATGGCTTAACTCTATCTTGAAGTATGAAACTAAGTTTAACAAGTTAAGACCATTTGTCCCCAACCTAGCTGTACCTGTAGATATATGCCAACAATTCATGGACAGTCTCAACATGGACATACAAGATCAAATGGGAGTGCTACGATGCCCCACAGATCTAGCTGCAATAATTAGTATGGCCCATGAATGTTAGCGTCTGGTGCAAACTCAACACCGCCGAATGGAGTAGGCCAACCAAAAGGAGGAAAAAGTCTAAGGTCGCCAATAAGGACGAAAAGAGCAAAATGGCCCAAGGTGGGGAAATAGGATGGGTTTCCAAATAAGGAAGGATGCACAACTACCTCAAAAGAGGGTGATCCCCACAATACTACAAGGGAGCCCCCACTATCCTAGATGCTAGAGGTACCATGAGGGAGCCTGCTTATCCTGTTTTGGATGTGGGCAAGTGTGGCACTTTGTAAAGGAATGCCCCACTCTTAGGGAGAATAAGCAACGAAACACGCTTGGACCATCCCAACGGAACCCTAGGACTCCGAGGCAGAATGCCACAACAAGGGTACCATCTAGGGTATACAACCTCACCCAAGAAGAGTATAGAAAAGACCCTAGTGCTGTAGTGGGTACCTCCCAAAATCCCCCTAACCAAAATTAAGACAAAACCTATAATTCAATTCTATTCAATAAATAAAATTAGATTTTCTTCTAAAAACATGCATTTCTTCAATCAGGGTACATACACTTACGGGGAAGAAAAGTCTACGCTCTATTTGACTCGGAAGTAGAGAGATCCTTCATCAAGGAAGATGTTGTTCTTTGTCTTCCCCTAGAACTTACCTTCTTAGAACAAAGTTTCAACATCCTCACACCCTTAGGAGAAGGATTGAAGAGGGACAAATAGTTAAGGGGATGTGAGATTACGATTGGAGGAGTTAAACTAGAGACGGATTTGATCCCATTACCTCTAAGGGAAGTAGAATTAATACCGAGAATGGATTGATTGAGTACTCATCAAGCTAAAATGAAATGTGGGAAGAAAGTAATAACTTTCCACGCTCCTCGAACACTCAGACTACGCTTCCATGGAGACAAGAAGAAGGGATAAATGCACTTAGTGTCTCATATGAAAACCCAAAAGATGATACATAAGGGCTATTAGGCATTCCTTACAATGGTCATCAACAAGAAGATGGAGGAGAAGGGACCAGAAAACATCCCAGTGATGGAGCACTACTTGGATGTATTCCATGGGGAATTACCAAGATTACCCCTAAGCCAAAAACTAGAATTTACCATAGAAGTAATCTCTAGAACACATCCCATACCCTAAGCACCCTATCACATGGCTCCAGCTGAATTGAAGGAACTAAAGGAGCTGTTGGACGAGCTATTGGAGAAGGGTTTCATACACCCTAGTCAGTCTCCATGGGGTGCACCAATACTATTCGAAAAGAAGAAGGATAGGAGTATGAGGCTGTGCATAGAGTATCGAAAGTTGAACCAGGTCACCATAAAGAATAGGCATCCACTTCCATAGATCGACAACCTGTTTGACCAACTAAAAGGAGTAGCCTACTTCTCCAAGATAGACATTCGATCAGGATACCACTAACTTAGGATCCGAGAGGAAGATATCCCTAAGACTGCCTTTCGGTCTCAATACGAACACTATGAATTTAGGGTGATGCCTTTTGGCCTGAGAATGCCCCTATAGCCTTCATGGATTTGATGAATTGAGTGTTCCAGCCGCACTTGGACAAGTTCGTGATTGTGTTTATAGACGACATACTTATATACTTATGAACTAGGCTGAAGAATGAAGAACATCTTTCTATCACCTTGGAGACACTACGAAATAAAGGCTTATATGTGAAATTCTCCAAGTGTGAGTTCTGGTTGCAGGAGGTAGGGTTCTTAGGGCACATAGCGTCCAAAGATGGAGTAAGGTGGATCCGACAAGGGTGGAGGCCCTATCTGATTGGAAGGCACCCAAGAATCCCTCTAAGATACGAGTTTCTTGGGATTGGTAGGGTACTATAGACAGTTTGTGTAGGATTTCTCTATGATAGATGCCCCTTTGACCCGTCTCACAAGGAAAGGAGTGGAGTATAAGTGGGATGAAAACTATAAGAAATCCTTCCTGGAGTTGAAGACCCATTTAACAACGGCACCTGTATTCTCTCTACCTGACCCAAGTGCGGGCAAGTATACCGTCTATAGTGATGCATTTAGACAAGGACTCAAATTTATATTAATGTAACAAGGAAAGGTCATCGCCTACCCTCGCGACAACTAAAGGTACATGAGAGGAACTACCTTACTTACGACTTAGAGTTAGCTGCAATAGTGTTTTCCCTTCAAGATTTGGTGACACTGCCTATACAGGGTTAAGCGCAGGGTATATACCAATCACAAGAGTCTTAAGTACTTTCTAACTTAGAGGGAGTTGAACCTCCACCATAGGAGATGGTTGGAGTTGGTAAAGGACTATGATCTTGTGATTGAATACCACCTCAAGAAGGCCAATGTGGTGGCAGATGCTCTAAGTCAGATGTATCAAACCGAGGCAACACAAATAAAGACAAGTTATCTGCCCTTGTTGCAGCAATTGGGAAGAATGGAAGTGGACCTTAAAGTAGACAAAGGAGAAAGATGCCTATTGGCTGACATAGTAGTAAGACCCAGCCTAATGGAGCAAATAAAGGTCCATCAAAAAGGGGATAAGGAACTCTAGCCCTATTTGGATCCAGTCAACGAAGGGACAAATCCAGACTACAACCTTAGCGGCAATGGAGTGCTAACCTATAAGGGTAGAGTGTGTGTGCCTCAAGATAAGTAACTGAAGAGATTAATGTTATAAGAGGCACATGACTCTGTCTACGTGATGCTTCCAAATAATACCAAGATGTACCACAACCTCAAATAGGGTTATTGGTGGAGACGGATGAAGAGGGATTTTTCAGAATATGTAGCACAATGCTTGTCCTTTCAGTAGATTAAATCTAAGCACTAGAAACCTTCAGTACTGCTACAACCCCTATCAATTCCCAAATGAAAATGGGAACACATTACTATGGACTTTGTCATGAGACTACCTGTGACTAGGAAGGGACGAGACGCAATTAAGATCATTGTGGATAGATTGACCAAGTCCACCCACTTCTTACCAATAAGGATGACTGATTCAATGGAACAACTAGCCACTTTATACATAAAGGAGAATGTGAGACTCCATGGCGTCCCAGTAAGCATAGTGTCGGATAGAGACCATAGGTTTACCTCAAGGTTTTGGCCAAGTTTGTAAGGTGCCCTAGGAACCAAACTCCACATGAGTACGACATTCCATCCTCATACCGATGGACAGACTGAGCAGATGATCCAAATCCTAGAGGAAATGCTACAAGCATGCATACTCACTATGAACAAGGGTTAGGAGGAATACTTATGCCTGATAGAGTTTTCCTATAATAACAGTTATCATGCCAATGTTCAAATGACCCCTTATGAAGCCCTTTATGGATGACCATGTCGTACCCCCTTATTTTGTGAAGAGGTGGGAGAAAGGAAGCTAGAAAGATTCAAGCTAATAGAAGACACCACAGAGAAAATAAAGATTATAAGGAGTTGACTTAAGGCTGCACGGGACAGGCAAAATAGATATGCGGATCATCAGAGAAGAGACTTAGAATTTGGTGAGGGAGACCAAGTATTTCTCAAGGTATCCCCATGGAGGGGAATACTTAGGTTCCAATAATGGAGAAAGTTGAAACCTAGGTACATCGGTCCCTACACCATAGTCTAAAGGATAGGGCTAGTGACCTATAAATTAGAATTGCATTCTGGCCTACATTGACGTATTCCACGTCTTGGTACTCTAGAAGTATCAGCCCAATCCCCGTCATGTGTTGGATTGACCCCTACCTGAGTTAGAAGAGAACTTGACCTATTAGGCAGAACCGATGGAAATCCTCGACCGGATAGACAAAAACTTGAGGAACAAGAAGATTCCCATGGTCAAGGTTCTTTGGCAGAACGGACAAGACAAGAGGAGACATGGGAAACCGAGAGTGTTATGAGGGATGGGTACCCTCAATTATTTGAGATGTAAATTATTTTGGGGACAAAACCCCTAAAAGGAGGGGAGAGTTGTAAACCCCGTGCCTTTAAAGATAAGAAAACATGTTAAAGAAACGGTCATTTCAAAAGAGAAAATCGAGTTGGTTAATGAACAACCGATAAAAATGGGCAAAGTGGGAAATTTGAAAATCCTAAATGACTCCAAGAGTCATAAAAATCATGGAAATGAACGAAGTGGAAACCAGACCGGTTTAAGGTGAACCAAACCTAAACCGGATTGAACTAGTTTGAACCACACTTGAACAAGTTTCTAAATTCATTTTTCTTGGTGACTTAAAATATTCAAATTGGGAAATTGATGCCACCATTAGATAGACAATGAATTTAGATTAATTTACAAATTTTTAATTTTGAAAAAACCGGTTGAATCGGGACTGAACTGACCGATTTTCGCCATGGAACCCAGGCGAACTAGTTCGGTCAGGTTCAGAACAATATCATTTTCTTCCTCAAGATGACAGCACTATTCATCAATGCAGAAACTTTCCTTCTCTGGAAATGGTGTAACCACTATGATCAGGCCATTTTTGGGTGAGGATAAACTCGACCAAAATGGAAAGTGGTCTGGTAGAGGGTCCCCCGACTCCCTATATAAAGAGCTCATCTCCATTCATCCTCCACACACCACAAATCGCCATTCTCTCTCAACTAATCCATTTTCTAGTGAAGCCCAAACTAGATCTTCGACAAGGGCTATTTTCTTAAACTTAGGAGGCAAGTTCGTGTCACACCCTTACCCGTTTTGGTTGGATTCCCATGATCAACCCGCCACTCTCCCGGTTTACTAAGGGTTAACCCTTGTTTATAAACCATGAGGAGTAAGACGTCCTTTAAACCTGCACCTTTCCTAGAATAACATAAATCAAAACTGCACATTTAAACTTATCATACCTGCCTTAGAGGTATATTAGTGGGTGGTCTTTGGGGTAAGCTTTCCAGGGTTACCTGAAAGGGATATACGGGAGGGGGTGAGTACAACGACTTAGTGAATGGGTTTTTAAATTTAACTTTTAGGAAAAATGTTTGATTCAGAGTGTGCCAAACTCCTTATTTTCTTTTAAAAACCTTTCATTCTCAATTTCGATTTTTATAACCATGTCTTATTACCAGGGTGTGTCATAACCCAACACACATCCTTCATCATGAAGGCAAAACACACAATCGTAGGACAGGGTGTTAGAGCGACTTTACCGGCCACCTAGATAGAAGCACGTCCACTTCTACCCTAAGAATGAGTAAATGCTCGCGACATCCTACCCTCAATACTACAATAAATCTCTATGTCCGTATGAGGCTAAAGACCTCATCCTGACCCTACGCCAGTCTCATATGTTTGAAGCTACATCGAGTTCGCAAGGCTTCTAGTACGACTAACCGCCCTTATATCCACAAGGTCTTCTAGGGCCCAATGATGCATCACTACCCCTTATGGGCGTCTTGAAGGTCTAGTAAACACAATGCATGCACAATCAACATTTTTCACATGATGACATATAATTTGCGGTGCCACTAGTCCTACAGCCCCGATCCTCAACTCAATCTGCAACTATTTGTCTTGACTAGTCTAGAAACATGTCATGTCACACTGCTGCTAGTTGACTGAGTATGTCATTCCTATTTTGGTACCATGGCCAAACAATTCGTTTACTTAAGTTTTCATGGCATATAAATCTTATTTGTTTACGAGCTCCTGCTCGTGCCAACTGGCCTAGGACCCATAGTTCGAGATCTTCAAAATCGGGCATAATAGCCCCCATGTTCCAAAACAGAGGCCTCCGGCCTAACAAAGCTATTTGAGCTCCCATCAAGAAGGTCTTCCAAATTGTTTAAGCAGTGGCACATAGTCACGGGAGAGCACTTCCGACAAAAATATATTTTTAACTATCCATCATACTAACCGAGTATGAGGATATCTCCGCTCATAATCGATGAATGGGTTTTCCACTTCCTTCGAGGAAGTTTCGTCATACCAACCGAGTATGATCTACTTACAACCGGTAAGTACGAATGATTTACACATCACTCCTTTCATGTGTGAAGTTTAAAATACCACTTAGTAGTGGGTTTTCATTTTCAAGGTGTTTATCATCCCAACCGGTTATGATATAAAAATCCCACTCACCTGTTAATGTAGTGAATTTCCTCTTATGCGGCTTGTTGTCCTTACTTGAACTTGTCTTACCTGGCTTTCTCGGTACTTCATTTTACTACATGATATGAACATTCTTATTCATTATTATTTGGCCTAATAGCCCTCATTCATCCCAAATGAATGAGAAAAACAAACTTTTCCTTTATTTATAATTAGGTGCCTAAAATTATTTTTCTTTAACTTTAAGATCCTAACATCAGTATTTCCTCAAATTGAGTCCTAAAACATTTAGAATTCATATTAGGACCTTAATTATTTAAATTCACAAAAAGGGGTTTAATTTCCCAAATTTCCAATTAGGTCCCCCAACTTTTCCAAAATTACCATTTTGCCCCTACTTTACAAAAATGGTAAGTTTTGCCCCAAAATTTCCAAAATTGCCCAATTGATCCTCCAACATCTTTATCAAGCTTAATTGGTCCTCAATTTTATGAAATTACAGTTTGGTCCCTCTAATTTACGAAATTCCCAAATTTCCCCCAAAATTTCCCACAATTTCAAGCTTCTAACTCAACTGAATTTGATTTAATCAAATTGATCGATCAAATGAGTTTAATAGTTGAAATTAAAGTAAAATTGGAGTTCCTACACCTTCATACAATTCAATACACTTTGAATCTCATGATTCGTGCCAGAATGAACTCAAACGAAGCTTCGACGGAAAACTAGACTTAGAGAGAGAAAGCTTTAAAAGCTTACCATCGGGGGTGTGGCGCTTCGAGCTTTCGATCTAGGCAGATAGCTTGTGTCCTGAAGTTCCTCCTAGGATCAAGAATTCCATCATCAAATTTCTGTCGGTTCCCTCTCTAGCACCTGATGAAAATTACAAAGTAGAGCCAAATTGGATAACCTTTCTACTCTAATTTAGTTGTAGGAGGGCTGTGGAGGTGTTGGGAGGGCTTGGTTTGGCCTGAGAAGGGATCAAATTGGCCAATTACAACTCGGCCAAAACAGGGCAGCTTCTGTCCGTTGGAGCTGCTTCACTGTTCGATTATGCCAGCGTTTCTCCGGTGACCCTCAGGGCAAATGAAGAGTACATGCGTGTAGCTGACTTCTCCCCAATTCTAAGGAACTCAGCCATGCCTTATTTAGCTTAGAAAAGACCCCATATAAAAGCTCTGGTTCATGCTTTACCAAAAATTGGAGCAGCTGAGAAAGAATTGAGTTTTCATGTGTGGAGAGAATGAATGAGGTGGGGCTCTTTATATAGGAAGGTCAGGGACTTCTTGGCCATCCGATTGGTGCCTTAATGGCGGTCATTCATTGCATGTAACTTCCTGACTGGAAACTTTTTAGCTTCATCGGTGCTACGCGATTTTCTTCCTTAATGGCAAGATTCTTCCCCTTGAGGTTCTTACTCAAGATTTCTGGATGGGGAGTTCCAAGATGCTCAATCTTTCTTGTGTCTAGTTGTAAACCCTGCACTTTTGAGTTAAGGAAAATTGGGAAAAGAACCGGTCAAACCGAATAAGAAAACCAAGCCGATTTACATTTAGGAACAAGTAATATGGAAATTTACAACTTCGGAGTGATCCAAAGGGTTCATTAAACCTTGGAAAAGAAACTTAAGACAAATTAGAAAACAAAAACTAAATTGGTTCAAGTGAACTAGATTCCATAAGAAAATTAAAGTTAAGCGTGCTTGCTCATTATCATAAATAACCATAAATTAATAAATATTTAATTATTGTAATTAATACCAATAATTTAATACCTAAATTAAATTATTGGAATTAATACAAATAATTGAATACCGAAATTAAATTATTGGAATTAATACCAATAATTTATGACAATATTAATACTAGTAATAAATCTCTCCCATTTAATACATGGGTTTTACACGAGGTCATCCACATTCTCCTCACACCTGAACTCTTCTCTCTCTCTCTCTCTCTCTACTGCTCCATTTCCCGGTGAAGCTTAAACCAGAGCTTCGATTTGAACAAAGGTCGGGCTCTTTAGAACCGAGGAGAAGACAGCTATTTGGTAGCAAACTCCAGTCAATTCGAGAATCGTTGGAGAAGCGCTGACATGATAGAATAGTGCAGCAGCTCCAGCAGACCGAAGCTCCCCTATTTCGGTGAAGCTGAAATCGGCCATTTTGAGCTCTCCTCAAACAAAACCAAGCCCTTCCAACACTTCCTCAGCCTCCCACAGCCAAATTAGGACTGAAAGATAAGCCAATTCGACTCCCCTCTGCAATTTTCGGCTGGTGCTAGAGAGAGAACCGACGGAATTTCAATGATGACATTCAAACTCAATTCGGCATCAATTGATACGATTCTTGATTCTAGGATGATCCTCAAGATCAGAGCTATCTGCCCAGATTGAAAGCTCGGACCGCCATGCCCTCACCGGTGAGAAATCGAAGCTTTCTCTCTCTACAGTCTGTTTTCCGGCGAAACTCCGTTTGAGCTCGTTCCGGCGTTAAAATCTATGATTCAAAGTTTCTTAGAATTGTATGAACATGCAGGAACTTAATTTCAACTCTAATTTCAATAATTAGAAGTGTTTGATCGGTCAATTTGATGAAATCAAATTCGGTAGTGTTGAAGAGTTGAAATTGGAGGAATATTGGGGATTTTTGAAATTCAAAGGGCCAAGATGTAATTTTATGAAATTGAGGGTCAATTTGGCATGAAAATAATGTTGGAGTACCAATTGAGGAATTTTGGAATTTTTCAGGCAAAACTTACCATTTTTGTAAAAGAAGGGCAAAATGGTAATTTTGGAAAAATTGGGGGACCAAATTGGAAATTTGGGAAATTAGACCCCTTTTTGGTGAAATGGAATAAATTGAGGTCCCAGGATAAATTTTAAAAGTTACGGGACTCAATTTGAGGAAAAACCGACATTAGGGACTTAAAGTTAAAGAGAAATAACTTTAGGGACCTAATTGCAAATGACTAAAAGTTTGGGTTTTCTCATTCATTGGAAATGAATGAAGGCTGTTATGCCAAGTAATAATGAACAAGGTTGTTCATATCGTGTAGGAATGCGAAATACCAGGAACGCCAGCAAGGACAAGCTCGCGTGAATACAAAGAAATAGTCTAGTGGAATTCATGGCATTAACGAGTGAGTGGGTTTACTAACATCATACCCAGTTGGGATGATGAGCACAACTTAAAGATAAAAACTACTTGCCAGTTGTGAGTGGAAATTTTATATCATACACGGTAGGGGATGATAAGTACCTCAATATAAAAACCCACTATTTAGTGGTATTTTAATCATCACTACTTAGAGAAAGTGATGTGAAAATTATGCGGAAAAACTACTTACCGGTTGTAAGTAGATCATACCCGGTTGGTATGATGAGACTTCCTCGAAGGAAGTTGAAAACCCGTTTATCAGTTATGAACGAAGATGTCCTTATACCGGTTGGTATAATGGACAGTGAAAACCTATTTTGTCGGAAGTGTTCTCCCCTGACTGTGTGCCAATGCTTAAACTATTCGAGAGACCTTCTTAACGGGAGCTCAAATAGCTCTTATAGTCCGGGGGCCTCGATTTTGGAACTTGAGGGCTAGAATGCCCAGTTTTTTGAAAATCTCGTACAGTGGGCCCAAGGCCAGTTGGCACGAGGAGGAGCTCGTAAACGAACATGATATATGTGCCATAAAACTTAATAAGTGAATTGTTTGTCCATGGTACCAAGATAGGACTGACATGCTCAGTCAACTAGCGGCAGTGCAACATGATAGGTCGACGAACTAGTCACGACAAACAACTACGGGTTGAGTTGAGAGTCAGAGCCGTTGGACCAGTGGCACCGCATATTACATGGCTTGATAAGAAAACATTGTTTGTGCATGCACTATGAGTATGGGATCATCAAGATGCCCATGAGGGGTAGTGATTTGTCCTAAGGGCCCTGGAAGACCCGGTGAGTATAAGGGCAGATCGTCGTTCTAGGTGTCTGAACTGGGAGAGTGGCAGGTTGATCACGAGGATCCGACCAAACTGGGTCGGGGCATGACACTAGTTATTCTCCGCATCATTAAAACTCATAGCTCGGTGTTCTTTCGAGCATCACGTACTTGTTTTTCACAGGTTTTAGTATTATTACCCCTGTGTCCTATTTTGACCCTTCCTTCATTCATCATTTATTTCAACTTCAGTCAAAATTTTGTTTGACTTCATCATGCTTACCCACTAACTCTTCCTTTCTTAGGTCATTCCTCATTCACACTAGCATCCTTTACTCAAGGATTCTCCTTTTTCCTTAATTAACTATTACTTCCTCGTGACCATTTTACGATTTATTATTTCGTGTTGATCCCTTTTTGATCTATGTGTTAATTGTTTTATTTTGGGAGTTCCCTTCTTATGGTTTCATTCTCTACTATGTCCCTCAAAGTTGATATTTTAACCTTAAGAGTTACATGTTCAACCTTCTTACCATTCTTTGGACATTTCTTTCTTCATTTCCTTACACCTTCTTCTATGTTGAGGCATTTGTCCACTTTGAATCCTTCTTCATCTTAAATTCCATTCCATTCCTTATCTGAGGAATTTTTGATTATTAGCCTTATTTGGTGTACTTCACACTATGCCCATCTGTCCATTCTTTAGGCCCCATTAAGTGAGCGTGGACCCCGACCTATCCCGATGTCATTGGTCATTTCCCTAATTTATGTCATAATTGAGGGCTTACATCTCTAATATTCCTCATACACTCCTTTTATTCTCTTATTATTGTAGTCCACTCATTCCTACTTGTTATCTTTTGATGCTACCATCCAATTTACTCGTTCCTTAAGTTTAATTTACTTCTTAGGCCCTCATGAGTACTTTTCCTTGGTACTTGATCTTTCTGCCTCAACTAGCATTTCATTTGTGAGTTTATCTTTCTTTCTATTTCAATTGGTTCCATTTCCTCTTTCTAGCGTTACCTACCTAGCTTCTACTCTTCACCTTGTCTCATTCTCTTGAGGCAGTTGTCTCTCAAGTCTTCTTGTCCTTAATGATCATTCTATTACACTTTTTTAGAGCATATTCCTTTCTACTTCCCGGTTCTCCTTAGGTCATTGTTCATTCTCCTTGACCATCTTGTTGTCACAGTTTGCTTACTTCTACTATGTTGGTCTGAAACTCCAATTTGACTTCTCTAATTTTTCCAAAGGAAATTGTACTTGAAATCTCAAGACATCCCATTTTTTGTCAAATACTCAACTTATCTTCTCTTGTGGATGCACTCCCTTATTTGCTCCTAAATTGTTGGAAATTTCTTCTTTAAGGGAGAGTTCTCTTCGACTACCTTTTTTTATGTTTGTGGTTTTATCGAGGTCCTACCTTCAACCCTTTTTTCTTTCCTGCCACTTTGCTAAGATCTTGAAGAGGTTCCTCTAGTATGTGGTTGAAATTATGATTGGGAGTAGTGTTTCTTGGGATGGTATCCTTTTGGATTTCCTATAGCTGTAGGAGCGTCATTCTTAGAAAGTATTGTTCTAAATACTAGTGGGACAGTCCTTTATTTCATGTCCTATTTCCTTTGCACCTTGTAATAGGTTGTTTTCTTGCTTAATTGTTACTCCAAGAGTTCTTCTAAACTCCTTACCTTGACGGTTTTCTTATCATGCCTTCTTTAAGTAATAATTTCCTTGATTCATTCATTGATCCTTGGTCTCCGTGGTGTCTAGTGTATCGCGGTTTTGTTGGGTTACTTTTCTTGGGGCCATCTTCCTAGCAAGATCACATCCTTTGAGAGACAAGGTTTTAGGAATTTGGAGTCCGTTATTAATAGATGAGTACAATATGCGGGGGGTTTTTTAGCCCTATTACAAAAAGTGGTCACAAAATAAATAGGTAGCTACGAGATTCTTTATAAGCATCCGTCTAGGTAATGTTATACTTACTTTGTTGGCATTTCTGGCTTCAAGTTTGGCTTCCTTCGTACTTAGAGTTGTGACCTCAATAGGTCCTAGCATCATTCTCTTGGGTACTTCCCTTCTTAGGTCTTTTGTGACTTCTATTATGCCTCGGGTGTTGGGAAGCTTCTAGGGTTGTCTTTCTACAAGAACAGGATGTTAAGTAGAGTTATTCCTAGTTTTCTTGGTTGCTCTCCTAGGAGCCATCTAAAAATATTATGATCAACACTATTAGTTACTATATTTTCTAGTCTTGATTATGTATTCGAGGAAATAGGCTCTAATACCACTCAAATAGTCACGCCCCAACCTACTTTGGTCAGATCCCCATGATCAACCCGCCATTCTCCTGGTTTACTAAGGGTTACCCCTTGTTTATAAACCGTGAGGAGTAAGCCGTCCTTTAAACCTACACCTTTCCTAAAATAACATAAATCAAAACTGCACAAAATTTTAAACTTATCATAGCTGCCTTACAAGTATATTAGCTGGTGGTCTTTGGGGTAAGCTTTCTAGGGTAGCCTGAAAAGGATATACGAGAGGGTGTGAGTACAACGACTTAGTGAATGGGTTTTCAAATTTAACATTTAGGAAACATTTTGATTCAGAGTGTGTCAAGCTCCTTATTTTCTTTTAAAAATCTTTCATTCTCAATTTCAATTTTTATAACCATTTCTTATTACCACGACGTGTCATCACCCAACACACATCCTTCATCATGAAGGCAAAACACACAATCATAGGCCAGCCTGTACATTGAACCCACTTGTGGCATCATTGCAACTTTATCGGCCACCTAGATAGAAGCACGTCCACTTCTACCTTGAGAATGAATGGATGTTCGTGACATTCGATCCTCAATCCCATAATAAATCTACGTGTCTGTATGAGGACAGAGACCTCATCTTAACCCCACCCCTGTCTCATGCGCTTGAAGTTACATCAAAATTTGCAAGGCTTCTAGTACGACTAACTGCCCTTATATCCACCAGGTCATCTAGGGCCCTGGAACACATCACTACCCCTCTTGGGCATCTTGAAGGTCACTTAATGCATGCACAATCAACATTTTTGACATGATGTCATATAATCTATGGTGCCACTAGTCTAATGGCCCAAGCCCTCAACTAAAGTTGCAGCTATTTGTCTTAACTAGTATGGAGACTTGTCATGTTGCACTACCACTAGTTGACTCAGTATGTTAGTCCTGTTTTGGTACCATGGTCAAACAATTCATTTACTTAAGTTTTCATGGCATATAAATCATGTTTTTTTACAAGCTCCTGCTCATGCCAACTGGCCTTGGTCCCACTGTTCGAGATTTTTAAAATTGAGCACAATAGCCCTCATGTTCCAAAACCAAGGCCTGAGAAAGGAATCTTGGGAAACATAGGTGTATTAATGAAGAGGATATGGTTCTAAGCCACCTAGAAAAATAAATTTAGAAATTGGTTCAATTGTGGTTCTAACTGGTTCAATTTGGTTCAGGTCCGGTTCACCTGAACCAGTCTAGATTTTACTTCCAATTCATCCCAAAGTCCTTTTCCATGACTTTTATTACTCTTTAGGCCACTCGAGATTGGTAAATTTCCCGTTTTACCCTTTCTCTAACGGTTGGAGTTCATGAACCAGTTCAATTTTATCACCCGTGTTGATCGGTTCATTCCCCGATTTCCTTGTCTTTAAGGGATGGTGTTTTTAACTCTCCCCTCCTTTCAGGTGTTTTGTCCCCAAAACTTAATTAGCAACCTTTGCATTAGGAATAATTTCCTTTGGTGTCAACTTGGGATTTGGTTGTCCTGCTAACTCTTTGATTGTTCTTTCAGTTAGCCCTTTTTATATCATTCACTTAAGGAACTTATTTTCCTTTTCATTGTTTACTCTTTCCATGGAGTTTATCATAACTAGACATATCTTACTTAAGGGTATATCCTTAGATTCACTTCTTTCTTTACTAAGAGCAACATTTTTCCCTTTGAGGTCCTGTAGTCAAGATTGGGAGTTCCAAGATACCCAACCATTCCCATGTCTAGTTATTCTCTTGGTCATTGAAACCCTTAGTTCGATGTTCTTTCGAGTGTTGCATACTTATTTTCACGGGTTTCTTTGTTATAACCTTTTTTGTCCTATTTTGACTCTTCCTTCATTTGTTTATTATAACTTCAGTCCAAATTTTATGTTTGATTTTGTCATGCTTACTAATTGACTCCTCCTTACTTTAAGTCATATTTTTCTCGGGACTGTTAGGTTTACACGCCCCTTACAACATGACATTTTCTAGAACCTGTCCCTGTCCATTAGATTTCTAGAACACCTCCTTGAGGGTCGTTCTCAACTTTCCAACCTTTCAGGGATCGTATAACTTTATTTCTCTTTTAGTTTGGTAGCATTCCTCAACTACCTTAACCGTTATCCTCTCATTCATCTTGCCTTTGACATCATGTCTCACATAACCGTATCAATTTCTCTTACCTACTCATCCTTTCCCAACTTCTTTATTGGGTCTTTCTAATTCCAATCATTGGATTTCCCGATGATTTACCGACATGCGGGGATTCTTCTCTTCTTATGTCCTTCCCCTTCTTTAGTGGCATCCTTTATTCAAGGACTTTCCTTTTCCTTAATCCACCCTTACTCTCTCGTGACCATTTATCGATTCATTATTTCAAGTTAATCCTTCTTAGTCTATGTGTCGATTGCTTTGTTTGGGGAGTTCCCTTCTTACGATTTCATTTGTTACTAGGTCCTTCGAAGTAGGTATTTTAACCTTAAGAGCTACATGCTTAACCATCTTACCATTTCTTGAAGGTTTCTTCCTTCATTTCCTTGCACCTCCTTCTATATTGAGGTATTTTCCCGCTTTGAATCCTTCCTCATCTTAAATTCCATTTCATCCCTTATTCCCTATTTGAGGAACTTCCGATTATTTGTCTTATTTCGTGTACTCCTCCTTATGCCCAACTATCCACTCTTTATGTGAGTGTGAACCACATCCCGTCTTGATATTAGTGATTGTTTCCCCCCTCAACCACTTCTTGTTTGGAGACGTTACTTATCCAACATTTCTCGGACATTCTTTCCTTTACTTCTTATTATGAGTAGTCTACCCATTATTACTTGTCACAACATCTTTTGATACTAACTTCCTACTCACCTGTTCCTTGGGTTTAACTTATTCCTAGGGTCTTCCTAGTATGCTTCCCTTGGTTCTTCCACTTCAACATGTGCTTCATTTGCAAGTTCATATCCTTATCCCTCTTCACTTGGTTCCATTACCTCTCGGTTGGGTTACATATGCCTTTTCGAGGCTTCCTTCCTTGGTAGGATTCTTTCCCGTTCTCCCAGAATTCCTTTTTCATTCGTCCTTAGAAAGTATCTAATCATTAAATGTTATCCTTTGATGTCATCCTTCCCATGTACCCTTTCTGAGAAATCTAGTGGTACGTCTTTGTACCATTTCCTTAATTCTACTTGTAGCCCACACAAGTTTTCTCACTTGAGAAGGGTTCAAACACGGTTTGTTTCAAGACCTCTTTGTGTGAGGCTTACTTAATCCTCCTCCTAGCTTTAGTATGGTCCCCATTCCGTTTTCAATCATAATTTCCTTTAAGGACTTCTTTCATCCTTTTTTTCCAACATTTGGCCTTTCACTTCTCCCTTCTTCGACTGGTTTAAATTCGTAATTCCTACGAGGGTCATTTTGTTAACTATCTTTGTCCCTACTACTTTCCTTGTTTACTTGTCTTGGGTTAGTTTCCCCTCTAGTTCACTTGTCCTTGGTGTCTATCCTATCGCCCCTTTTTTAGTATAGTCTTTACTACTTTCCGGTCCTTCCTAGGGCATCTCCTCCCACAGTTACTAGATACATCTGTTTGCTAGATTCTTCTTGGCTCCTCTGCTTTTCCATAGTAAGTTATTCTGCTTTTCAAAATTAAAAATTTGTAAATTCATCTAAATTCATTCTCTATCTAATGGTGGCTTCAATTCTCCAATTTGAATTTTCTAAGCCACCTAGAAAAATGAATTTAGAAACCTGTTCAACAGTGGTTCAAACCAGTTCAGGTCCGGTTCACATGAACCGATCTAGTTATCACTTCCAATTCATTCCAAAGTCCTTTTCCATGACTTTTATGACTTTTTAGGTCACTCAAGAATTGTAAATTTCCCATTTTGCCCTTTCTCTAATGGTTGGAGTTCATGAACTGGTTCAGTTTTCTCACTTGGGTTGACTGGTTCTTTCCCTAGTTTCCTTATCTTTAAGGGATGGGGTTTATAAGTTCGGTCTGCCAAAGTTGCTTCACTGTTCGATCACGCAAGAGCTTCTCCGCTAATCCTTGGAACAAATGGAGACTACCGTTAGGTAGCTGATTTTTCCCTTAATGTAAGGAATCCGATCTCGCCTTCTTTGGCTTAGAAAAACCCCAATGTCGGAGCTCTAGTTCGATCTTCACCCAAATTCAGTTGGCACGAGTAGAAGCTCATAAATAAACATGATGCTAAGCCATGAAAATTTTAATAAATGATGTGATTTGGCCATGGTACCAAGACATGACTAACATACTCGATGGGCTAGCGGCAGTGTGACAAGACCCGATCGATGGACTAATCTAGACAAGTAATTACAGGTTGAGTTAAGGGTTGGGACTGTTGGACTAGTGGCACCAAAGATTAATGGCTTATATGGAAAATTATTGTTTCTGCATGTACTGAGGTTTGGGACCATCAAGATGCCCAAGAGGGTTTGTGATGCGTCCTAGGGGCTATTAGACGACATGGTGGAGATAAGTGCAGTTTATCGTGCGAGCAGTCAGGGAAGCTCAACATAGCTTCATGCACATGAGATTGGGGTGGGGTCGAGATGAGGTCTCTGTCATCATATGAACATGGAGTTTCTTTTCAAGTTTAAGGGTCGGATGTCGTGAACATCCACTCATTCCCACGGTAGAAGTGGACAGGTTTCTATTTAGGTGGCCGGTAAAGTCGCTCCGACGCCACAAGTGGGTGCAGTAGACGGGCTGCCCTATGAATGTGTGATACTTTCATGATTAAGGGCATGTGTTGATTGTTAAATACACCGACTATGGTGAATGATGAGTAATGGTTTTGAAAATAAAGAAATTGAGGAAGTAGGATTTAAAAAAAAATAAGGAGTCTGACACACTCCAATTCAAACTATTTTTTTAAATTTATGTTTCAAACATCCATTTATCGAGTTATCGAACTCACTCCCTCCCTTTATCCCTTTATAGGTAACCGAGGGAAAAACCTACCCGCAGACTTTCCGCTACCTAAACCTGGAAGACAGGTATGTAAATTTAATTCATTTAGTTTTGATTAATGTTATTCTAGGAAAGGTACAAGTACAAAGGACGCCTTACTCCTCACGGTTTAAAGAAGGGGAAAACTCTGAATAAACCGGGGGAGTGGTGGATTATACATGAGGATCCGACCAAATTGGGTCAAGGTGTGACAAATCCATTTCAGCAGGGTACGAGTGTTCATATCAAGACGTGGTGGCGAAGGGGTCACAAATTCTCTCATATTTGCACCTAGGGCCCAGTACTTTGCTTAAATTGCACCTAGGTCCCTAATTTCTCTTTAATCTCTATTAAGCCCCTTGGATTTCCATTCTTTATGGGTCCTTAACCCTCTTTAATTTCACCAATTGGCCCTCAATTTACCAAAATTGCCCTTTAGTCCTTAATTTTTCAAAAATTACAATTTGTTCCCCAACTTTTTAAAATTTTTAATTTGCCCAAATTGAACTTCATCTTCTTCCCCAATTCAAGCATATGAACCTTCAGATCTTTCCTCGTCTAATTGGTGGCTTGTAAGTCCTTAATTTCTTCAATTATTGCATCAATTCATCTCCTCCAGCTCCCCTCGATCATCCTACACATCAAATTTCTGAATTTGGTTGAGTTTTAAGCCTCGTCGGAGCTTCGCTGGAAAATTTACAATATTGAGAGAGCTTGTGTATCTTACAGACGGAGGGGCGATGGTCGGAGCTTGAGTGGGGGTAGCTAGAGCTAGTCGAGTGGAACCTAGCAGGACTAAATCCCGTTGCAATTCACCGCTGTCCTACGGGAATTTGAAGAGAGAAGTTTCGGGGGATACAACTCTGAAACTTAGAAATTTTGATAAGTAGAGGTGAAATTGAGCTTACTAGGGTATGTAGGGGTGTTGTGGAGGGTCTTAGGCAGTCAGAGATGGATAATGTGGGCGACGGAAGGGCCGAGAGGGTCAAGGTTAGGTTGGGCAGGAACTCGTTGTTTCGAGCATCGAAGCGAATTCACTGTGCGGTTCCTTGTACACTTCTCGAGGTGTCTTCTGGTCATTTTGAGAGTGCCTGGAGCTAGAGCATACTTTCTCGATTCCAATGTCACCCTTTAGAGCTTCTTTGGTGGTGGTTTCGCTTGTCGTCGGAGCTCTAGTTTGTTGCTCGCCAGAAAATGCACTCTTCTTCGCTCGATTGTGGAATGTTTAGAATGAATGGAGGGGTGCTCTTTATATAGGGAGCTTGGCAACTGCTTAGGCTACCCGCTAACATAAGACTTAGCCATCGGCGACCTGACCAGAGAGTTTTTCGAGTCGCTGGAGACTATAGCTTTTCCAGCATCTCTCTCTCCTATATTCTCTCTATTAGTGTCTGAAGGTTGAAGATGATGACGTGGGAGTTGTGCCACATGGCACACTATGATTGGCCAATTTTTCTAACGTGGAGGTCCAACTCATCTGCCACGTCAGTCGTTGACCTATTAACCGTACACGTGACAGCCTCTCATTAGTTGTTCGTGTCTACCTCGCATGCTGACTAGCCATCCATTGACCATTGACCGGACACGTGGCAGCCTCTCATTGGCTGACCATGCTTGTGTGGCTGCTGATGGGGCATCATTGACTGGTTTAGTCTTACTGGGTTCGGTGACCCAAATTCAAAATTTTGACTGATTCGAACTCGATTCGACCGATTTTCTAAAATTTAAAATTTTTTAAATTCATTTTTTATCCAATGGTACCCTCAATTTCCGAATTTGACATTTTTAAACCATCTAGAAAAATGAATTTGTGAACCGGTTAACTATGGTTTGTGTCGGTTCGGGTCCAGTTCACCCTGAACTAGTCCGATTCTATCCTCAATTCCATTTCCCGATTCTTATAAGTTTTGTGAATTTTTTATCACTTGAAATTTTCCAATTTCTCACGTTAATCCTTTTTTACTATTTTTTATCGATTAAATTGACTCGGTTTATCGATTATAATGTCGATTCTTCTCCCGGTTTATTTGATCCAAGGGATAGATTCCACACAACTCATCCTCCAAGTAATGCTGGAGCGTCCTTCTACGGGTAGCTCTGATATTCAAAGTCTCCCTACTAGGCATTGTCTAGGATGGAGTCTTAATTCCTTTCCCAGCTAGCCTCTTGTCATTGGGGTTTTCCAACCTTCATGATTAAGTCCACTCATCTCAAGTCGCCTAAGTTTGAATCCCACTTGAGGGTCCAGATTTCCTACACTTTTGGTTTCGTCTTCGCTCAAGAGTTTACTCTGAACTCTTCTGCGTCCTTTGCACAATTTGTCGGTTTACCATAATTAGGTCACTCCTTCCACCTAATTCTAGGTGAGTTATTCTTATTGTCTGATTTATCACTTTCACTTCCAAATTAGCCCTTTCACTTCCAAATTTTAATGATTTTTTATGTATATTTTATATGTATACTACTGTGTGCATGTTGTTGTACTAGGTGGAAAGGAGGATTCCTAATCTTAGCAAGCATGTCATTGATCGTATGAGGAGAATTCCCCGATTTGGATGATCTCCTCTGGATCACTTAGACATCATCCTCAGGACACGATAATCTTTTTCATGTTATTAGAGTCACTTCTCCCTATGTAGCAATAATTCATGTAAAACATTATGCTTTGTAACAAAGTGGGAATGACAGATATATCTAATTTATATTCATAGGGTTCTATATGGAGTGGTGAAATTTATCGAATTAGTCCAATCGGGCGAGTTGGTCATCAAGTTTCTTGTTTGATTGCAAATCGTATTCATCTTGGTTACCTCTCCATGATTGAGAGTAGGGTATATGTTTCTTCTCCAGTTTTTTCTCTTTATTTTCTATTTCAACCTTAATGATAATTCCATTTAATAACCGTTGTATAGGATAAAAATTTATATCTTCTCTTTTGTAAAAATCTTTAGGGGTAGATCTCACCCGACTAAAACGGATGAGTTTGGGTAGCACCATTTAAGTTTTTATTATGTAAGGAAAAACTTAGCTACTATTATTCATTTTCTATTTATAGTGAGCATTACCTTCATCTTTAAATAGCATGTACTTAACATGAATTTTTGGTTAAATAAGGAATAGTAAGCTCAAAAGGATAGTGACATAATTATTTCCTCTTTGTTTATGATAATTAATACTCTTTTCAACTTATTTCATTGATTTACTATCAATCTCTTGTAGTTGTCAATATCTTTTGGGGCCTTCTTCGAACTGTTATGGTGCTCCTCTCCTCTTAATTTCCTTCCGTGAGTAAAATTTATTTCTTTATAACTTTATATGAAATGTCCTTCTATTACTTAAGCAATTAAATGCCTAACTTCTTTAAAGTGTGATGTAGTAATTTGTTATGGGTAAATATTCCTTTGTTATCCCCTATTTTATGCTACATAACCATTCGTTCATAGATTTGGTATGTCAATTAACCCTATTCATTTACCATTAATATTGGAAATAAGCAGAATATTACCTAGTTTCATTTCTATTCAATTAAGTTGTTCCTATGGGTTCCTTAAATTTATAATTATAATCTAATTATATTTAAGAAACTATTTAGCTTCCTATTCCGTCTTTACGGCTGTTCCCATGATCAAAATTTCTAATTTGGGTTCTTTTTTTTACTTAGGTAAAAGAGATGTTGAATAAGAGGATGTGGACTATTTTAAACTTTAAGAAATGCTTTTAAGGATCAATAGCTTTTTTAGTGGCCTATACTCTTTAGGTTCATTTTAAAATTTTACTAAGTTTTATTTTCTCTGGCCCATCTGATGTGATTCGATGTGTTTCTTGTATATGAATTCGATTAAATCCAACAAATTGATTTATGGATTGAATTATTGTAATACCCACCTTTGCATTCTTGTTTACAGTATGTTAGAATTGATATATGGATTTTCATATATGAATTTTCTTTTTTTTTAATCCATTTTGTAATGAAATAGAGTACGGAACATATTAGTTAGACTTATTCCTATTTATAGGATAAAGTCCCTTATATATATACCCATGTATATATATATATTATCTATATACATTAAATTTATATCATTTTGAACGGATTTAAATATTATAAAATTTATTAAATGCGATTTATTTACGTAATTATTTATATCCAATTTCGGTAAAAATTTTCCCAGTTACAAAAATATACATTATAACTACTCTATTTTTTAATTTAATTCATATTATTAGTCATGAATTGTTTCCAAAAGTAAGAATTTACTATAAATTAAAATTTACTTCTGCAAAATAAATATTTGAGTTTAGTTTAGAAATAGTAATTGAATTATTGGATAGAAGTTTGTGCTTCATTAGACATATTGTATTCAGCATATATTCCTACTTGTCCATTTCCCTCCTTTTACTAATTAAACTCAATTTTCATTATATTCTCATAGTTTCTCTTAATATATTAGGTAAGGGAATATATGTTGTAATTAATTCACAGACTTAATCGCAAGTTCATTAAAAAGATAAGCAAAAATCTTGTTTACTTGTTGCTTAACTTGTATTCTCTCCCATATTTTTATACTAATTAATTAACTCACCTCTCTAACCTACCTTGTGCATTTGTTCAATGATTAGGAGTTATTTGATGATAAAATAATTAATGTTATTTCCTTTTACTCACTAAGTTTGGAAATTTAAATAATCCCTTACCCTTCCCTCTCTAGTAGCTTCCATATAGAGGAAGCCAACTTACTAGGGCTGATGATAAGATAGTAGTAATCTCTACCGAAAATATATTAACACTATTTTTGTATGTAGAGGTAGGAGGGAATTTGTTTGACTTGAAGGGATTTAGAGATTAGTTATTCAAAATAACTCTATTAGTAATTTTTTGTAAGGATTCATAATCCATATTTAAATTAAAATATAATATATCCACTTCTAGTTTTACTATATATATTATTTATTTATTATTTTAATATTATTTTTATTCTGATATATTCTAAATGAATTTATGTATTAAAATTATTTTATAGAATTATATAATAAAATATTATATATAAAAATATATATATATATCATACATATAAAATATATTTTATCAAATATACATTTATTAATTTTTATATTACTATATATAGTACTTATATATAAATAATATTACACAATTACTATTAAATTATTTTAATATTTACTCATTTAATTTATTATATAATTATATAATAAGAATATGATATAAAAAATATATTTAATGCATAAATAGCACACTCAAAGTGATGAAGAGGAGCCAGCCCTAGGCAAGACTGGTTTGAATACCGCCCACTCAGCTCAAGCTCATCTTTCTATAATATCCATAAAAAATAAAAATAATCCTTCTACACAGCCAATCTTTCTTCACCTAGCTCAGGCACTACTACATCTTCTCTCATCATGCTCACATACTTCTCTCCCACTTGTGCCCCAGCCTGTGCAAATAGTTCCACTACAGCAGGTAACTTCCCATAATACCTTTTCAAATCATTAATGAGGCAACCATCTCGGGCATGCCACACATAAACTGGAGGAACAATGTCATCAATTCTTGCCTCTTGCCAAGCATGCTGTCCATCTCTCATCTGGTGCTTGTAGGAATAGCAATTCCTTACTCTATGGCCCTTGGGCCCTATTTGTACCTCTGGGCAGTAACCACACGTTTGAACAGCATACTTTGTCATGAGTTTCAATGCACCTGTGCACATCTTTTCCCATGCTTCCATGCCTTGCACGGCCATAACTAAGGAAAAATAATAAGGTGAACATCTCGCAAAAATACTGATTGTAGAAGATATACTCTATTCTGTTTTAATGCATGAGACAAATCTTGCATATGATTTATTTACATTTTCTGCAAAGGAGTTGACATGAAATTAACATAAAAGTACACTACAAACTTTGCAGACCAAGGGAGTAGTTCTGCTTTATGGTTGTTACAAAATATAGTTTCACCAGCTTGGCAGAAAGTTTCCAAAAATGCAAAAACCTTCACCCATAGATATAGAAAGAGACTTCTTGAAGGAACAAAGAGTAATCCTCTGTTGATGCTCATGCTAAAGGAGTTCAACTGGCACTCACTAAAAATAGGTAAATTTGGGTCAACTTTCTCAATTTGTAGTGGAGCTGGACATTCTTTAATATGCATCTATGTTTTGCTAAACAATTGATTATCAAGATCAAAGTGAAAATAAGAAGACCTATGGTCAGTAATTTTGTTGGGGAGAAACTGAAGTTAAACAATTATGAAAGGACTTGAGTGAGATCTACCTTTTATTTCATCAGACTCAATGTACATCGACTTTTGTTTGTTGAACTTCCTTCCTCTATTCCAAAACCCATGAGTGACAATGTCTTTTCCTGGCATGTCACTTTTGGGGAACCTGCGCTCAAAATCTATGATCCTTCCAGAAACACTGTAAACAGGGGCCGTCCTCCTCCTTATGGGGTACTCAGGAAGGTCAACACCAGCTTGAACACACAGTTCCACAATTGCAGGGATCCGATCAATTAGCATACGTTCGTTATGTGTAACAGCTTTTCCTACTCGATCATATAGATGAAATGATTCAACCATTGGAAGGACATTGCCAATGCCACCGATTTTCCAATTATGCTCTTTGCTTGATAAGCTAGCTTTGACATTGCATGTCCTAATCTGGTGAAGATGGTCACCAATATGAACTTCACCACAGGAGCTGCAAGCACAAGGAAAATGCAAATTGAATTACCAAAATGAGTACAAATTTATAATTCCTTTAGATTCATATACTATTAATTTACAGGTAAAAAGGGTTCCGATGCACCAAATGATGGTGGAACATAGCTCAAAGACTCATATTCCAGGACTTTTCTCCTGTTATACCTGCATGAATAAATAGGTATACTTTCAGAAACTGCAGAAACACAAGCAATAAGTTTCTCTCTTGTGGCATAAACTTCATGTGCAACTGGTATCAATTCCCTAGCCAACAATCCATTTTCAGGAGCTCTTAGAGTGATCTCCTGCACATTCTGTCTCAGCTTCTTTACAACTCGAGCCTGCCGTTTGAGTTCATTCATACTAGTCACCATTGGTTTTTTCTCATGTTTCTTAAGCTTCATTGGGAAATTGATCTGAGTCGAACCAACTGAGAATGGGCGCAGAGGAGACTTCATACTGCTTACACAAATCAAGTCGGCAGATGTACCTTGATTTATCATCTTCCAGAGACCAGCAACTTTTTGAACTCGTCTAGACCACATTCATCTACCCTGATGATTAGTTCCTGAACTTAGAGGTAATGAATAAAATGTATCAGGATAATCAATATAACTTGGATTAAAATAAATCTCTACGGTTATATAAGAAAAAATTTCCACATCTTCCACCATCAGGCTGTGGTGCAGGAGCTAATACTGAGAACAGCATCAGATCATCTGGATAAGCATGTAAACTTGAGATACAGAACCACACAGAATGAATGGTTCACACAAAAATAGATACCCCATAACAATAGAAGAGACTATTGGATCCATTCAAATGAAGACGTTGTATCAAGAGCCCCTGACACCTAATTATCTATATTTGGGAAGAATGATGTGAATAGTCATGATCGCAGTAGCATTTTGACAAACAGTTGGCGGGTTCTATTATAAGCTTGTATGGACAAGTCTCATCTCACGGCAGTGTAAACAAAGAAGCCAGACAACGTCACTGGAGTTTACACTAACGCTGTGCAAATTATGAAGAAGACCCTGATCCGCTGGAAAACTTTTCGATTTAAGAAGGCAACGAGAAATGGCCGACTCCAGCACCAAATGCAGCGTTTAGAGGGTGGAGCGTTTGACCTTATTCAATGTTTGGATTGATGGTTTTGAGTAATTTGAACAATGGGCTCATAATGTTAAGTTAGAGGTTTGTATTTGTTATAATTTTTTAATAATATATTATTTGTATGGATACAAGGTAAGGTTAAAATTTATTAATGAAAAATTAAAATAATAAATTTATATTTTTAATTAAATTAATACTTTATTAAGTATTATATATAATTAAATTATATTAAATATTAAAATAAATAATTTATAATAATAAATAATATATATACATAATTTATAATTATAATAACAAATAATATAAATGTATAATAAATTATATTATATATGTTATATATATTATTTTTATGTATAATATTTTTATTATATATTTATACTATATAATTTTATATAAAATATTATTAATTTATAAATTTATTTAAAATATATAAAAATAAATTACATAAATAACTAATAATATAATTTAGAATATTAAATTAATTAAAACAATAACTAAAACCATTGTTACAAAACTTACAAAATTTTTGTGATTCAATAATAGTGTACATGTAATATAAATAAACTCTACAAACCACTAGCTACCAATGGGTAGTATAGGTAGAAGTAAATCCTAAAATGTCTAGTTGGGAGAGAGGAGAACCACTAAAACACTTTTTGGGACATTTGAATGTATAATAGAGCATTAAATTAGGAATGAAATGTCTTATTTTTTAAATATTTTTTTAATGTTGTAATATTTAATTAATGTACTAAATATTGTACAAAATAATTTGAGTTAAGTAATTAAATCTTAGATTTTGATCCAGTTATTGAATCTATAATATGTCAAATATAATGGAATATCAATTATTATTAAGTGTTATAGTTTTATTTTTCAATCAATGTTAGGATTTTATTAGAAATTAAAAAAATAAAAGTACATGTCATGTGTGATTTATAATAAAAATCATAGTTTTATTTTAGATGAGGAAAATGTTAGTTTTAATCCTCAGTTTAAATTTATTATTGGGTTATTTTTAGTTATTAAACTTTTTTTTACTTTAATTAAATTTAATATTTCTGGTCCAATTGGACCAGTTAATGGTCTAGCCGGGTCAACGGACTGCCTATTAGGTCAGTACACTGTCAGCATGCGGCGAATCATGTCTCGTTAGCTAATAGGTCAGCGTCTTAAAAATGTTAACCAATAAGAGCGTGACATGTGTGCCTAGTCAAACGGTGTGACAAAAAAAATCCACATCATTAGAAATTAACCAATGAGAGCATGTGTCACGTCTCGACCTGGTTTGGTTGGATCCCTGTGATCAACCCACCACTTTCCCAGTTTATTAAGGGGTTTTCACTTATTATAGACCGTAAAGAGTAAGACATCCTTTAAACCTGCACCTTTTCCAAGAATAACATAAACAAAACTGCATAATAATTTAGATTTATCATACCTATATCACATGCGTTTTAGTTGATGGTTTTTAAGGGTAGATTTTCCGAAATCTCCTGAAAGAGATATAAGGGAGGGGGATGAGTACGACTACTGAGTGAATGAGTTTTCAAATGTTTATACCTTTAAGAAAATATTTATTATTGGAGTGTGCCAGACTCATTTCTTTCAAAATCATTTCATTTGAAATCTCAGGTTTATCACCATTTCTTTTTAACCACGGTGTATCATCACCCAACACACATCCTTCATCATGAAGGTTACACACATTTGCAGGTCAGCACGACCACTGAACCCACTTGTGGCTTCGGAGCGACTTTACCGGTCATCCGGATAAAAGTACGTCCACTTCTACCCTAAGAATGAGTGAATGTTCATGACATCTGACCCTCATTCCTGGAATAAATTCTTCGTATCCATATGAGGACAAAGACCTCATTCCGTCCCCACCCCGGTCTCATGCGCTTGGTGCTACTCCAAATTTTGCATGGTCACCTGGTACGATGAACTGGCCTTATACTCACTACCCCTCTTGGGCATCTTGATAGTCCCGTACTCATAGTGCATGCACAATCAATATTTTCTCATTATGCCATATAATCTGTAGTGCCACTGGTCCAACGGCCCCGACTCTCAACTTAACTCGCAGTTGTTTGTCTTGACTAGTCCATCGACCTGTCATGTCGCACTACCACTAGTTGACTGAGTATGTCGGTCCTATCTTGGTACCATGGCCAAACAATTCCTTTATTTAAAGTTTTATGGCATATAACTCATATTTATTTATGAGATCCAGCTCGTTCAAACTGGCCTTGGGCCCACTGTACTAGATTTTCAAAATCGGGCATATTAGCCCCCAAGTTCCAAAACTGAGGAACCCAGCTTATAAGAGCTATTTGAGCTCCCATCAAGAAGGTTTCCCAAATAGTTTTAAGAATTGGTGCACAATTAGGGGAGAGCACTTCTGACAAAATATATTTTCAACTCTCCATTACACCGACCAGGTATAAGGACATCTCCGCTCATAACCTATGAATGGGTTTTCAACTTCATTCGAGGAAGTTTCATCATACCAACCGGGTGTGATCTACTTACAATTGGTAAGTAGTTATTCCATATGGTTTTCACATCACTCTTCTAAGTTGTGATGTTTAAAATACCACATAGTGGTGGGTTTTCATTCTGATATGGTTATCATTCCCAACCGGGTATGATATAAAATCCCACTCACAACTGGTAACTGGTTTTTTTAACTAGTTGTGCTCATCATCCCAACTGGGTATGACGTTAGTAAACCTACTCACCCGTTAATGGCATAAATTCCACTAAATCGGTTCTTTGTATTCACACAAGCTTGTCCTTGTTGGCATTCTCGGTACTTTGTATTCCTACACGATATGAACATCTCGGTTCATTATCCTTTGGCCTAATAGCCTTCATTCATTCCAAATGAATGAGAAAGTCAAACTTCCATTTATTTGTAATTAGGTCCCTAAAGTTATTTTTCTTTAACTTTAAGTCCCTAATGCCGGTTTTTCCTTAGATTGAGTTTCGAAACTTTTAAAATTTATCATAGGACCACAATTTATTCCATTTCACAAAAGGGGATTAATTTCCCAAAATTTCCAAAATTACCATTTTGCCCTTCCTTTACAAAAATGGTAAGTTTCACCCCAAAAATTCTAAAATTCCTCAATTGGCCCTCTAACATTTTTATCATACCCAATTGACCCTAAATTTTAGGAAATTGCATTTTGGTCCCTCGAATTTTCAAAAATCCCCCAATTCCAACTCTTTAACACAACCAAATTTGATTTCATCAAATTGACCAATCAAACACCTCTAATTGTTGAAATTGAAGTTGAAATTGAGTTTCTCCATGTTCATGCGATTCCATAGAACTTTGAATCACGAGTTTTAACGCCAAAACGAGTTCAAATGGAGCTTCGCTAGAAAATAGATTGTAGAGAGAGAAAGCTGCAATTACTCACCGGTGATGGCACGACAGTTTGAGCTTTTGATCTGTGTAGATAGCTCTCGTCTTAAGGTTCATTCGAGAAAGTGTTGGGAGGCTTGGTTTGGCTTGAGGAGGGCTCGAATTGGCCGATTTCAGTTTGGCCCAAATAGGGCAGCTTTGGTCCATCGGAGTTGCTTCACTGTTCCAACATGCCGGCGCTTCTCCAGTAATTCTCAGATTGACTGGAGTTTGCTATTAGATAGCTGACTTTTCCCTGGTTCTAAAGAGCTTGACCTCTCCTTCCGAGGTTAAGAAAAATGTTCAAGTCGAAGCTATGGTTCGAGCTTCATCGGGAAATGGAGTAGTGGAGAGAGAGAGAAGTGTTAAGGTGTGAGGACAATGAATGGGGATGACCTCTTTATATAGGTGTAAAATTGTGTATTAAATGGGAGAGATTTATCACTAGTATTAATATCCCAAGAGGTCACCCATCCTCGCACTACTCTCGGGCAAGCACGCTTAACTTCAGAGTTCTTATGGGATCTCGTTCACCTGAACTAATTTGGTTTTTCTCTTCTAATTTGTCTTAAATTTGAACCCTTTGGATCACCCAGAACTTGTAAATTTCTAAATTGTTTGTTCCCAAATGATTGGGTTTGTAAACCGTCTCAGTTTTCTTACTCAGTTTGACTAATTCTTTTCTCAATTTTCCTTAACTCAAAAGTGCAGGGTTTACAACTCTCCCCTCCTTTTAGGAGTTTTGTCCCCAAAACGTAATTAGCAACCTTGCATGAGGAACCATTTTCTTTGATGTCCATTTGTTGTTTGCTTAACATGCAAACTCTTCTCTTGTTCTTTCAATTAGCCCTTTCTACCTCCTTCACTTAAGGGATTTCTTTTCCTTTATATTATTTACTCTCTCCATGGAGTTTATCATAACTAGACATACCATATTCTAGGGTATATCCTTAGATTCATATCTTTCTTTGCTTAGAGAAACATTCTTTCCTTCGAGATTCCACACTTAAGATTTAGGAATTCCAAGATAATTAATCATTCTTGTGTCTAGTTATCCTTTTGGTAGTTAAAACCTTTAGCTCGATGTTCTTTCAAGCGTTACGTACTTGTTTCCACGTTTTTTTCTTTATTATCACTTTTTTTGTCCTATTTTTACCCTTCCTTCATTCGTTGTCTATTATAACTTTGGTCCAAAATTTTTTATATTTGACCTTGTCGTGCTTATTTGTCGACTCTTCCTTACTTTGAGTCATATTCTCCTCAGGATTGTTGGGCTTACATTCCCCTTACAGCATGGTATTTTCTAGGACTTATCTCTGTCCATTAGATTTCTAGAACATCTCCTTGAGGGTCTCTCTTAGCTTTTCGACCTTTCAAGGATCGTATAACTTCATCCCTCTTTTCTTTTGATAGTATTCCTCAACTATCCTTTTTACCATTATCCTCTCCTCCATCATGCCTTTGAAGTTATGTCTCAAATAACCGCATGGATTCCTCTTACCTACTCATCCTTCCCCAACTTCTTTTTTGGGTCTTTTCGGTTCCAATTGATTGGGTTTTCCAATACTAAACTGATAAGTTGGGATTCATCCTTTCTTAGGTCCATCCTCATTCCCAATGTCATCCTTTACTCAAGGATTTTACTTTGGCCTTAATCCACTTTTACTTGTTCGTAATCGTTTCACAATTCTTTATACCGAGTTGATTCCTTTCGGTCTACAAGTTGATTTGATTGGTTTAGGGAGTTTCCTTTTTATTTTTATTATTTTTTATTTTTTTACAGTTTCATTGTCTACTATTTCCTTCAAAGTAGAGACTTTCACCTTAGGAGTTACATGTTCAACCTTCTTACCATTTCTTTAAGGTTTTCTTTCTTCACCTCCTTACACCTTTCTATATTGGGGCATTTGCCCGCTTTCAATCCTACATTGTCTTAAATTTTCCATTCCATCCCTTATTCCTTTTTTGAGTAGCTTCTGATTATCCCTATGCTCAGTCGTCCACTCTTTAGACTTCATATGCACGTGTGGACTCTAACCCGTCTTACTAGTTGTGGTTATTCCTTCTTAGCCGCATTTTATTTAGAGGACTTGCATTTCCTAATGTTTCTTGGACATTCTTTCATTTTAAATTATTTCCTTGGATCGTTCAAGCATGCTTTCTTGGTTCTTTCACCTTGGCTTGGCTTCATTTGCAAGTTTATCTCTTTGTCCCTTTTTCTTGGTTCCATTATCCCTTAGTTGGGATGCATATATGTCCTTCCAGGATTTTCTTCCTTGGTAGGACTCTCCCCTTTTTCCCTGGTTCTAGGGAATATCTTCCTTTAAATGGCATCATTTGATTGTCATCCTTTTCTGTTTATCCTTTCTCTTGAAATTTTGCAGGTATATCTTTGGTTTCCTATCCTCATCCCTACTCATACCACAATACACATCCATTTCTTTTAGGGAGAGTTTAAATTTTTCCTTATTTCAAGATTTCCTGGCCATTAAGTGAAAGGCTTACCTACTCCTTTCTTGGCTTGAATTCCATTGTTAATTTGGTCATTAGTTTTTTTAAAGGATTTCTTTCATCCTTCTTTTCTCCAATATTTGGCCTTTCCACCTCTTCCTTCTTTGCTGGAGTTTACTCTATGACCCTCACAAGAGCAATTCCTTACCTATCTCGCCCCTACTTTTCACCTTGTTTAGTTTTCTTGAGGCAGTTATCTCTCTAATCTCCTTATCCTTAATGATCATTCTAGTGCCCTTTTTAGGGTGTATTCCTTACTACTTCTCGGTCCTCCTTAGGGTGTCGTTCATTCTCTTTAACCATCTTGTTGTCACGGTTTGCTTACTTCTATTATGTTGCTCCGAATCTCCAATTTGACTTCTCTACATTTTCCAAAGGAAGTTGTACCTAAAATTCTATCACTTTTTCAAAGCAGGTCAGTCTTGGCCTTCGATACATCCTTCCTTCAAGTAGTTTCTAATGATGGGTTAGTTCCTTGCACTCCACGTTATGTCCATCCACCAACCAATGATTCCTTCAAGGTACTTAGTTGTATGCATCCCCCTAGAGTTCCCTTTCACAGCGTATTCCTTCTCTTCTTCACTCTCACCGTGTCATTCCCTAGAGTTTCGGAGGACGTTTTTTTGTGTTTGTCCCTTATGAGAGGGTTTTAGATATACTTCCCATGTACCTTATCCCTACTCTTGAGGTATCTTTCTTGGTTTGACCTTCTTAAGAATAAATTTAAATTTTGCATTCACCTCGTCACTTCTTGACCTCTTGGTGAACCGCTTACTTAGCCAGCTCCATGGTTTCGGTCTCCAGTCCTTCATGTCTTTTGTGACCTTTGAGGAGGTATTGCCCTAAATTTATGAGGTGTGAAACACCCCTTCTTTCCTTATGCCTATAATAGTTTATCTTGGTACTTGTCCTTAATAGGGTTGGGCACTTCTTCAGGTAATGTCTCCATCGTTCATACTTGTAATAGGTTATTCCCTTACATGGATTGTTGTGGTCCCTTCTTTCCTTCGAGTAGGGCATTTCTAGGGTTACTAATGGTTTGGTGCTCTACCGTTCTTGAGTTTGATCATTTTGACAGTTTTCTTATTGAATCTCCTTTGCTAAAGGGTTATGGTAAGAGTCCTCCTAGGTTTCTTAATTCCTTGATTCATCTTTCATAACCGAGATGTGTCTTTTCCTTAGTTTCCAGGATAGTGTGGGTTTGTTTTATTTTCCTTAGGCCATATTCCCAACAAGATTGCATCATAAGGAGATAGAGTTTTGATGTGACACCCCGACCCGATTTGGTCGGATCCCCGTGATCAACCCGCCACTCTTCCGATTTACTAAAGGGTTTCCCTTTATATTATAAACGTAAAGAGTAGGGCATTCTTTAGACCTGCACCTTTTTCCATGAATATCATAAATCAAAACTGCATAGTAATTTAAATTAATCGTACCTGTCTTGCAGGCATTTAATTGCACAAGTCTTTTAAGGTTCAGCTTTCCGGGACTTCCTGAAAGGGGTATAAGGGAGGGAGTGAGTGCAACTACTCAGTGAATGGGATTCAAATCTTTTGACTTTCAAGAAAAAAATATTTATATGGAGTGTGATAGACTCCTTTCTTTTAAAAAATTCCTTCATTTAAAAATTTAGATTTTTCCATTACTTTTTAGTTACCGGTGTGTCATCACCCAACACACATCCTTCATCATGAAGGTTATACATATTTGCAAGTCAGTATCACTACTGAACCTGCTAGTGGCTTCGGAATGACTTTTCCTAGCACCCGGATAGAAGTACAACCACTTCTACCTTGGGAATGAGTGGATATATGCGACATCCGACCCACAATCCCAAAATCACTTCTTCGTGTTTGTATGAGGATAGAGACCTCATCCTGTCCCCACCCTAGTCTCATGCGCTTGGTGCTACTCCGGATTTTGCATAGACACCTGGAACGATGAACTGCCCTTATAGCCATCAGGTCGTCCAGTGCCCTTAGGATGCATCACTACTCCTCATGGGCATCTTGATGATCCCGTACTCACAGTGCATGCACAAACAATATTTTCTCATATTGCCATGGAATCTATGGTGCCACTGGTCCAATGGCCTCGACTCTCAACTCAACCCGTAGTTGTTTGTCTTGACTAGTCTGTGAACCTGTCATGTCACACTACCGCTAGTTGACTGAGCATGTCAGTCCTATCTTGGTACCATGGCCAAATAATTCACTTATTAACTTTTATGGCACATATATTATGTTCGTTTACAAGCTCCTGCTCATGCCAATTGGCCTTGGGCCCACCGTACGAGATTTTCAAAATCGGGCATTTAGCCCCCAAGTTCCAAAATCGAGGCCCCCGACATATAAGAGCTATTCGAGCTCCCGTTGAGAAGGTCTCCCAAATAGCTTAAGCATTAGCACACAGTTAGGGGAGAACACTTCCGACAAAATAGGTTTTTACTGTCCATTAGACCAACCGTTATAAGGACATCTCCGTTTATAATTGATGAATGGGTTTTCAACTTCCTTTGAGAAAGTCTTATCATACTAACCGGTTATGATCTACTTACAACTGGTAAAAGTAGTTTTTCCGCATAATTTTCACATCACTTTCTCTAAGTGGTGATGATTAAATTACCACTAAACAATGGGTTTTTATACTGAGGCACTTATCATTCCCAACCGGGTATGATATATAATCCCACTCACAACTGGTAAGTGATTTTTAATTTTAAGTTGTACTCATCATCCCAACCGGGTATGATGTTAGTAAACCCACTCACCGGGTAATGCCGTGAATTCCACTAGACCGGTTCTTTGTATTCACGCGAGCTTGTCCTTGCTGGCATTCCCGGTACTTTGTGCTCCTACAAAATATGAAAATATCGATTCATTCTTCTTCAGCCTAATAGTCTTCATTCATTCCAAATGAATGAGAAAGTCAAACTTCCATTTATTTGCAATTAAGTCCCTAAAGTTATTTCTCTTTAACTTTAAGTCCCAAATGCCGATTTTTCCTCAAATTGAGTCCCGAAACTTCTAAAATTTATCATAGGACCTCAATTTATTCCATTTCACAAAAAGGGGATTAATTTCCCAAATTTCCAATTGGTTCTTTAATTATTCCAAAATTACCATTTTGCCCTTCCTTTACAAAAATGGTAAGTTTTGCCCCAAAAATTCCAAAATTCCTCAATTGGTCCTCTAACATTATTTTCATGCCTAGTTGACCCTCAATTTCTTAAAATTGCATTTTGGTCCTTCAAATTTTCAAAACTTCCCAAAGTTGCCCAAAATTTCCCCCAATTTCCCCCAATTTCAACTATTCAACATTGCAGAATTTGATTTCATCTAATTGACCGATCAAACACCTCTAATTGTTGAAATTGGAGTTGAAATTGAGTTCCTACAAGTTCACACGATTCTAAGGAACTTTGAATCGCAGATTTTAACGTCGGAACGAGCTCAAATGGAGCTTTGCCGAAAAATAGACTGTAGAGAGAGAAAGCTTTGATTTCTCACCGGTGAGGGCATGGTGGTCCGAGCTTTTGATCTGGGTAGATAGATCTCATCCCGAGGTTTATCCTAGAATCAAGAATCACATCAATTGATGCTGAATTAAGTTAGAATTTCATCATTGAAATTCTGTGAGTTCTCTTTCTAGTATCGGCCGAAAATTATAGAGGGGAGCTGAATTGGCTTTGCTTTCAATCCTAATTCGGCCGTGGGAGGGCTGATAAAGTGGTGGGAAGGCTTGATTTGGCCTGAGGAGGGCTCGAAATGGCCAATTTCAACTCGGCCGAAACATGTTAGCTTTGATCCGCCGGAGCTGCTTCACTGTTTCATCATGCCAGTGTCTCGCTAATGACCATCGGAGTGAACAGAGACTATAGACGTGTAGCTGACTTCTCCTCGGTTCTAAAGAGCCCGACCTTGCCTTGTTTGGCTCAGAAAAGACCCCATGTCGGAGCTCTGGTTCGAGTTTCACTGAAAAATGGAGCAGTTGAGAGAGAATTGAGTTTTCAGGTGTGGAGAGGATGTTTGGGAGGGGCTCTTTATATAGGGAGCTTGAAGACCCGTTGGCCGTCCATTTGGCACCATTATGACTAACATTGAAGACCTGAAATGCCCCGAACAGAAGCGTTTCTTCTTCACTGGCATTTCTTTAGTTTCCCGGTGAGTGAATAGTGCTGTCATCCCGAGGAAGAAGATGACACTGTTCCTAACTGGATCGGACCGGCCTGAACCGGGTTCAAAGCTTAAACCGGCTGGTTCACCCCCCATTCGACCGAGTTTTTCAAATCTAAAAATTAATAAATTCATCTAAATTCATTCTCTATCCAATGATGGCCTCAAATCTCCAATTTGATTTATTTAAGCCACCGAGAAAAATGAATTTATGATTCGGTTCAATAGTGGTTCAAACCGATCCGAACCGGTTCAGATCCGGTTCACTTGAACCGGTTGGGTTTTCATTCCCAATTCCTTCACAAGTCCATTTCCATATTTTTTGTGACCCCTTGGGTCACTTAAGGTCCATAAAATTCCTGGTTTACCATCTCTTTATCGATTCCGGTTCATAAACCGACTTGGTCCTTAAACTGGTTCAATCCGGTTTAGGTCTGGTTCACCCGAACCGGTCTGGTTTTTCTCTCCCACTTTGTTCTAAGGTTCCTTCCCAAGGTTTATGAATTTCTTTGGAGTACAATGGAGTTAAATTCCTTTGTTTTGCCCAATCTCTATCGGTTCTGTTTCATGAACCGACTCGGTTCATAAACCGGTTCAATCCTGTTGGACCCAGTTCATCCAAACCGGTCTAATTTTCCTCTTCTAGTTCATCCTAAGGTTCTTTTCCATAGTATTTTGAACCCTTTGGATCACCTGAGAGTTGTAAATTCCTAAATTGCCCATTCATAATTGATCGGGTTTGTGAACCGGTTCGATTTTGACCGGTTCCCTTCGCAATTTTCCTTAGTTCAAAAGGGCGGGGTTTACATTTGAGAATTTGAGTATTTTATTAATAGGGGGATACAAAAGATTAGGCTTTCAGCCCTATCACAGGAAATGGTCACAAAATAACTAAGGAGCTATTGAATTCTTGATAAACATCCTCCTTCATACTTAGAGTTGTGCCATTGATAGGTCCTAGCACCATTCTCTATGATACTTCCCCATTTGGTCTTTCGAGATTCCTCCCAGGTCTCAGGCATTTGGAAAGTTTCTAGGGTTGTTTTTCTACAAAGATAGGGTGTTGAGTAGAGCCATTCCAAGTTTTCTTGGTTCCTCTCCTGGGAGCCATCTGAAAATTTTAGGATAAATTCTATTAGTTACTATATTTTCTAGTCATGATTATGTATTCGAGAAAACAGACTCTGATACCACTCTAGCTGTCATGCCCTGACCTGATTTGGTCGGATCCCCGTGATCAACTTGCCACTCTTCCAATTTGTTAAAGGGTTTCCCCTTATTATAGTCTGCAAAGAGTAAGGCATCCTTTAAACCTGCACCTTTTCCAAGAATAACATAAACAAAATTGCATAATAATTTAGATTTATTATACCTATAACACATGCGTCTTAGTTGATGGTCTTTAAGGGTAGGCTTTCTGAAATCATCTGAAAGGGATATAAGGGAGGGGGTGAGTGTGACTACTCAGTGAATGAGTTTTCAAAAGTTTATACTTTTAAGAAAACATTTATTATTGGAGTGTGCCAATCTCATTTCTTTCAAAACCATTTCATTTGAAATCTCGGGTTTATCACCATTTCTTTTTAACCACAGTGTTTCATCACCCAACACACATCCTTCATCATGAAGGTTACACACATTCGCAGGTCAGCACGACTACTGAACCCACTTGTGGCTTCGGAGCGACTTTACTGGCCACCCAGATAGAAGTAGGTCCACTTCTACCCTGAGAATGAGTGGATGTTCGTGACATCTGGCCCTCATTCCCGGAATTAATTCTTCGTGTCCATATGAGGACAGAGACCACATCCTATCCCCACCCCAGTCTCATGTGCTTGGTGCTACACCAAATTTCACACGGTCACCTGGTATGACGAACTGCCCTTATACCCACCAAGTCGTCCAGTGCCCTTAGGACGTATCACTACCCCTCTTGGGCATCTTGATGGTCCCGTACTCATAGTGTATGCACAATCAATATTTTCTCATTATGCCATATAATCTATTGTGCCAATGGTCCAATGGCCCTAACTCTTAACTCAACCCGCAGTTGTTTGTCTTGACTGGTCCGTCGACCTGTCATGTCGCACTGCCACTAGTTGATTGAGTATGTCGGTCCTATCTTGGTACCATGGCCAAACAATTCCTTTATTTAAAGTTTTATGGCATATAACTCATATTTGTTTATGAGCTCCAGCTTGTTCCAATTGGCCTTGGGCCCAATGTACGAGATTTTCAAAATCGGGCATATTAGCCCCCAAGTTCCAAAACCGAGGAACCCAGCTTATAAGAGCTATTCGAGCTCCCGTCAAGAAGGTCTCCTAAATAGTTTAAGAATTGATGCACAGTTAGGGGAGAGCACTTCTGACAAAATATATTTTCAACTCTCCATTACACCGATCGGGTATAAGGACATCTCCGCTCATAACCGATGAATGGGTTTTCAACTTCATTCGAGGAAGTTTCATCATACCAACTGGGTATTGACCCAATTAACTGCTCATAACATTTTTATCATACCCAATTGACCCCTAATTTTAGGAAATTATATTTTGGTCCCTCGAATTTTCAAAAATGCCCAAAATTTTGCCCCAATTCCAACTCTTTAACACAGTCAAATTTGATTTCATCAAATTGACCGATCAAAGACCTCTAATCATTGAAATTGAAGTTGAAATTGAGTTTCTCCATGTTCATACGATTCCATAGAACTTTGAATCACGAGTTTTAACGTCGGAACGAGCTCAGACGGAGCTTCGCCGAAAAATAGACTGTAGAGAGGGAAAGCTTCGATTACTCAACGGTGAGGGCACGACGGTCTGAGCTTTTGATTTGGGCAGCAAGCTCTCGTCTGGAGGTTCATCCTAGAATCAAAAATCTCATCAATTGAGGCGGAATTGAGTTAGAATTTCATCATAGAAATTCTGTCGATTCTCTCTCTAACATCAGCCAGAAATTGTAGAGGGGAGCCGAATTAGCTTACCTTTTAGTTAGTTTGACCATGGGAGGGCTGAGAAAGTGCTAGGAGGGCTTGGTTTGGCTTGAGGAGGGCTCGAATTGGTCGATTTTAGCTTGGCCAAAATAGGGTAGCTTTGGTCCGTCGGAGCTGCTTCACTGTTCCAACATGTCAGTTCTTCTCCATTGATTCTCAGATTGACTAGAATTTTCTATCAGATAGCTGACTTCTCCCCGGTTCTAAAGAGCCCGACCTCTCCTTCCGAGGTTAAGAACAATGTTCAAGTCGAAGCTCTAGTTCAAGTTTCATCGGGAAATGGAGTAGTAGAGAGAGAGAGAGAGAAGTGTTAAGGGGTGAGGAGAATGAATGGGGATGACCTCTTTATATATGTGTAAAATCATGTATTAAATGGGAGAGATTTATTACTAGTATTAATATCCCAAGAGGTCACCCATCCTTGCACTACTCTCGGGCAAGCATACTTTACTTCAAAATTCTTATGGGATCTCGTTCACCTGAACCAATTTTATTTTTCTCTTCTAATTTGTCTTAAGTTTCTATTCCAAGGTTTAATGAACCATTTGGATCACCCATAAGCTGTAAATTTCCAAATTGTTTATTCCTAAATGATCGGGTTTGTAAACTGGCTCGGTTTTCTTACTCGGTTTGACCGGTTCTTTTCCTGATTTTCCTTAACTCAAAAGTGCGGGGTTTACAACATGACACGTATCATAAATCAATGATCAACTGAGAAAAAATATCGTTAGTAGTGATGACCAATAACAGACTAACACATGTCGAATGTGTCATGAGTTCGTACAGTACCACTGCTCCCTCGACTGGCTGCAACTAGGGAAACTCGAGCTCAATTTGAGCCATCATTGAGCCACCCTCGGCAAAACTAAGCTCTCCAGACCTTCCCTAATGGAGTCCACACATTCTTCACACATTCCAAATAGTGAGAAATCAAGTACCCAATTAGAAATAATAAGAAATTAGGGACCCAAAAGAAAGATTTCATAATCTTAGGGAGCTAATTATGGATAAGGTATAACTTGAGGGCTTATTTGTAATTAACAAAAAGTTATAGGTCTCAAGTGTGAAGACTATTATTTGGGACTTAATTACCCAATTAGTTGTAGAAACCGATCACCTACAAGTCTGTGCAAAGGAAAGACATGCAAGGCTTAGAAAATCCCCTAGGACAAACGACTCTCGAAATACGGGTGAGTGAAATTTCTCACATCGAGTTCGATTGGACCGATAATGTGTTATTACTCACAAGATTTGAAAATCTCTTTTCCAAAAAATATAATTTCATGACTATGTGAAACTACTTAAACTATTTTGGAATTTATTTTTGTTAATAGCATTAATCATGATAGTAGGATTACACTTGAAATGTAAACCCCACTCTTTGGAGTTAAGGAAAAATTAGGAAAAGAACTGGTCAAACTGAATGAGAAAACCGAACTAGTTCACAAACCCGATCTTCGGGGAATGGGCAAATTGGGGAATTTACAACTCTTGAGTGACCCAAAGGATTCATAAACCTTGGAAAAGAACCTTAGGACAAATTGAGAGAGAAAAACCAGACCGGATCGGGTGAACCGGATCCGAACTGGATTGAACTGGTTTATGAACCGAGCATGTTTATGTACCGAAACCGATAGAGAGAGGGCAAACCGGGAAATTTATGGATCCCAAGTGACCTAAAGAGTCACATATGTCATGAAAAAAGACTTTAGGGTGAATGGGGAATGGAAACCAAACTAGTTCAAGTGAACCCGATCTGAACCGTATTGAACCGATTTGAACAACAATTGAACCGATTGCTAAATTCATTTTTCTAGGTTGTTTAGAAAATTCCAATTTGAGAATTGTGCCACCATTTGATCGATAATGAATTTAGAAATTTTTAATTTTGAAAAACTTGGACAAATCGAGACTGAACTGACCAGTTTAAGCTTTGAACCCGGTTTGGACCGATCTGGAATGATTCGAAACAGTGTCATCGTCTTCCTTTAGATGACAACACTGTTCACTCATCAAAAACTGGACCTAGCACCGATGAAGAGGAAACATTTCTGTTCAATACATTTTAGGCCATCAATGACTGTCATAAAGTTGCAAAACGGATGGATGACGAGTCCCCAAGCTCCCTATATAAAGAGCCCCCCTCCATTTATCCTCTCAACAACTGAAAACCTCACTCTTTCTCAGCTAATCAATTTTTCGATGAAGCTAGAACCAGAGCTCTGATATAGGGTCTTTTCTAAGCAAAAGAAGGCATGATCAGATTCCTGAGAACCGAGGAGAAGTCAGCTACACGGTGGTCGCTCCGAGGGTCACTAAAGAAGCATTGGCGTGATCGAATAGTGAAGCAGTTCTGACGGACTGAAACTGCCCTATTTCTGTCGACCTAAAATTGGCCAATTTAAGCCCTCTTCAGGCAAAACCAAGCTCTCCCAACACCTCCTAAGCCATCCTACGACTGAATTAGATCTGAAAGGTAAACTAATTTGGCTCCCTTCTGTAATTTCCGACTGGTGCTAGAGAGAGAACCGACAAAATTTTGATGATAAAATTCTCACTCAATTCGACATCAATTGATGCAATTCTTGATCCTAGGAGTAACCACAGGAGGAGAGCTATCTGCCCAGATTGAAAGCTCGGACCGCCGCGCCTCCGACTGTGAGCATTTGAAGCTTTATCTCTCTACGTTCTATTTTCCGGAGAAGCTCCATTTAAGCTCGTTCCAACGTCAAAACTTGCAATTCAAAGTGCAATTGAATCGTATGAAGATATAGGAACTCCAATTTAACTTCAATGTCAACAATTAAACTTGTTTGATCGATCAATTTGATGAAATCAAATTCGACTGTGTTGGTGAAGTTGAAATTTTGGGGGAAAATTGTGGAAAATTTGGAATTTCAAAAATTTGATGGACTAAAATGTAATTTTTTAAAATTGAGGGTCAATTGGACATTATAAGAGTTTTAGAGGAGCAATTGAGCAAATTTAGAATTTTTGGGGTAAAACTTACCATTTTTGTAAAGGAAGGGCAAAAGGGTAATTTTAGAAAAATTGGGGACCAAATTGGGAATTTGGGAAACTTGAACTCCCTTTTTATGAATTTTAATAAATTTAGGTCCCAAGGAGAATTTTTAAAGTTTCGGGACTCAATTTGGGGGAAAACCGGCATTTGGGGCCTAATGTAAAAGAAAAAGAACTTTAGGGACCAAATTGCAAATATTTGAAAAGTTAGATAGTTTTAATCATTCATAATGAATAAAGTTTATCAAGCCAAATAATAATAAATAGGAATTTTCATACCATGTAGAAACATGAGATATCGGAAACGCTAGCTGAAACAAAGCTTGCAAGGGACAAAAGTCGATTTAGAGGAAATACACTGCACGATCGGGTGAGTAGGATTTAGTATCATAACCAGTTGGGATGATAATCATCTCGAAGATAAAAATCCACTGCTAAGTGGTATTTTAATTATCACATCTAAGAAGAGCGATGTGGAAATTTCACGAAAAAAAACTATTTATCGGTTGTAAGTAGATCATACTCGGTTGGTATGATGAAACTTCCTAGAAGGAAGTGGAAAACCCGCTTATCGGTTATAAGCGGAGATGTCCTTATGCCAGGTTGGTATGATAGACAATTGAAAAGTTTATTTTGTCAGAAATTCTCTCCCTTGATTGTGTGCCACTACTTAAAATCTTTGGGAGACTTTCGTGACGGGAGCTCGAATAGCTCATATAGGCCGGAGGCCTCAGTTTTGGAACTTGGGGACTAATATGTCCGATTTTGAAAATCTCGAACAGTAGGCCCTATGCTAGTTGGCATGAGTAGGAGCTCATAAACAAATATGATCATTAAGCCATGAAAACTTAAGTAAATGATTTGTTTGGCCATGATATCGAGATAAGAAAGACATACTCAATGGACTAACGACAGTGCGACATTACATGTTTTTGGACTAGTCAAGACAAATAGTTGTAGGTCGAGTTGAGGGTTGGGGCCATTGAATCAGTGGCACCACAAATTATATGGCTTATGTGAAAAACTGTTGATTGTGCATGCACTATGTTACGAGACCTTCAAGATGCCCAAGAAGGGGAGTGATGCGTCCCAGGGCTCTAGATGATTTGGTGGATATAAGGGGAGTGATGCGTCCTAGGGCTCTGGATGACTTGGTGGATATAAGGGCAGTTAGTCGTACCAAAAATCTTGTGAAGCTTGACGTAGCTTCAAGCACATGAGACCGGGGTGGGGACGGGATGAGGTCTCAATCCTCATATGGACACAGAGTTTTCTTACGTGATTAAGGGTCGGATATCACGAACATCCACTAATTCTCAGGGTAGATGTAAAACCCGCCCTTTTGAGCTAAGGAAAACCAGGAAAAGAACCGGTCAAACCAAGTGAGGATTCAGAATTGGTTCACAAACCCGATTATTTCTGAACGGGCAAGTTGGGAATTTACAACTCTCGGGTGATCCAAAGGGTTCATTAAACCTTGGAAAAGAAACTTAAGACAAATTAGAAAATAAAAACCAAAATGGTTTAGGTGAACTAGATTCTATAAAAACTTTAAAGTTAAGCGTGCTTACTCGAGAGTAATATGAGGATGGGTGACCTCTTAGGAAGTATGAATTTTTTTGTAACCTGAAATTTCGGTCAAAAATTTGTATGTATGCCTTATCATAAATTAATATATAATTAATATCAATAATTTAATACCGAAATTTAATTTATTAGAATTAATACCGAAATTAAATTATTGGAATTAATACCAATAATTTATGGCAATATTAATACTAGTAATAAATCTCGCCCATTTAATACATGGGTTTTACGACTATATAAAGAGGTCCTCCCCATTTCATTCTCCTCACACCTGAACACTTCTCTCTCTCTCTCTCTCTCTACTTCTCCATTTCCCGGTAAGGCTCGAACGAGAGCTTCGACTTGAACAAAGGTCGGGCTCTTTAAAACCAGGGAGAAGACAGCTATCTGATAGCAAACTCCAATCAATCTGAGAATCGTTGGTGAAGCGTCGACATGATGGAATAGTGAAGCAACTCCGGCGGACCAAAGTTGCCCTATTTCGGCCAAGCTGAAATTGGCCATTTCAAGCCCTCCTCAGGCCAAACCAAGCCCTCCCAACACTTTCTCAGCCTTTCCATGGCCGAATTAGGATCGAAAGGTAAGCCAATTCGACTCCCCTTTACAATTTTTGATCGATGCTAGAGAGAGAGTCGACCGAATTTCAATGACAAAATTCTAATCCAATTCCGCATCAATTGATGCAATTCTTGATTCTAGGATGAACCTCAAGATGAGACCTATCTGCCCAGATCAAAAGCTCGGACCACCGTGCCTTCACCAGTGAGAAATCGAAGCTTTCTCTCTAGAGTCTATTTTTCGGCGATGCTCTGTTTGAGCTCGTTCCCGCGTTAAAATCTGTGATTCAAAGTTTCTTAGAATCGTATGAACATGCAGGAACTCAATTTCAACTCCAATTTCAATAATTAGAAGTGTTTGATCAGTCAATTTGATAAAATCAAATTCGGTAGTGTTGAAGAGTTGAAATTGGGGAAAATTGGGGATTTTCGAAATTCAAAGGACCAAAATACAATTTTATGAAATTGAGGGTCAATTGGGCATGAAAATAATGTTGGAGGACCAAATTGAGGAATTTTGGAATTTTTGGCACAAAACTTACCATTTTTGTAAAAGAAGTGCGAAATGGTAATTTTGGAAAAATTGGGGGACCAAATTGGAAATTTGGGAAATTGAACCCCTTTTTGGTGAAATTGAATAAATTGAGGTCCCAGGATAAATTTTAAAAGTTACGGGACTCAATTTGAGGAAAAACCGACATTAGGGACTTAAAGTTAGAGAAATAACTTTAGGGACCTAATTGCAAATAACTAAAAGTTTAGGTTTTCTCATTCATTGGAAATGAATGAAAGCTGTTATGCCGAGTAATAATGAACAAGGTTGTTCATATCGTGTAGGAACACGAAGTACCGGGAACGCTAGCAAGGACAAGCTCGCGTGAATACCAAGAACCGGTCTAGTGGAATTCACGACATTAACGGGTGAGTGGGTTTACTAACATCATACTCGGTTGGGGATGATAAGTGCCTCGATATAAAAACCCACTGTTTAGTGGTATTTTAATAATCACTACTTAGAGAAAGTGATGTGAAAGTTATGTGAAAAAAACTACTTACAGGTTTAAATGACGCCTTACTCTTTACGGATTTTAATAAGGGGAAACCCTTTAATAAACCGGGAGAGTGGTGGGTTGTTCACGGGGATCTGACCAAACTGGGTTGGGGCGTGACAGTAGAAGTGGATGTGCTTCTATCTAGGTGGCCGGTACAGTCGCTTCGACACCACAAGTAGGTTCAGTGGACGGGCTGACCTACGATTGTATGTCCTTCATGATGAAGGGTGTGTATTGGTTGGTTAGTATACCGTTATGATAAGAAATGATTAGGAAAACTGAGATTTGAAAATGAAAAATTTTAAAGAAATTAAGGAGTCTGACACACTCCAATTTGAAAACTATTATTTATCAAAAACTTCAATTTTGAAAATACCCATTCATTGAGTTGTAGAAACTCACCCCTCTTTTTATCCCTTTTTAGGAAATAGAGAAAATGACTAGGGAAAACACAAAGCCTTACCCTCTATCAGGTATGCTTAATTCCTAATAAGCTTGCGTTTTGTTTGATATATGTATTTACAGGGAACAAGGTTGAAAGTACGCCTAGCTCCACTTGAGTTAAAGAAGGAGGAAACTCCTCTTGAACCGCTGAGAGCGGTGGGTTGCTCACAAAGATAAGACCAAGCCGGGTTGGGGCATGACAACTTGAGTGGTATTAGAGCCTAGTTTCCTTGAAACATTATCAATATTATGCACTGACATTAATCCAACTTTAAACTATCGTGTAGGAAGGAGAGTTCCTAGGAAATTCTTGGTGAAATCTAGTCCTCCCCCCATAACCCTGAAAAAGACACCCAACCCAAGGGAGGAAGCCGTACAAAGGTAACTAAAGGATGAGAAACGAGTACCGAAGTTCATGTGGAAGACTACCAGAAACTGGTAGGAGCCTTACTGGCATCAGAAGGCATCATATACCCTCCTCTCAGGCAAGAGGAACCAATATCACCTCCTAGAAGCCCAACCCCTCCTCCAAACCCACAATAACCAGATGGGAACCCAACCAAGAAGGAGGCCTGGGATAATTACTGGGATGCATATGCCACCTTCATGAAGGTCTACCTAGTACCTCCACCTACTCAACCTAGCTTCAATCCCTCCCAATGGGTGAAGTGGACCTATGAGTGTGAGGTTGAACTACTAAAGTGGTATGAATTGGGGGCCATACATGAGATTCATCCTATTAGGGAATATGAATGGATCCCAACGAATTCTTCAGAGCCTTCTGATCAAGAGTACCACAACCGTTCTAGGGTAAATTCTAGTCCTATGATCCCAAGGGATCAGGGGTAGAAAATTCCTGTAATAAGCCAAGTATGGCAAGAAAATATTTATTGAATTAATGAAAGTGAAATTTATGTTAAAACTCATAAGTTTCTTGATATATTGAAAACAAAAAGAGTATGATAATAATGATTAAAATAAAAGGTAGAAAATCACCTAAGGAAGAAAAGATGGATTATTTATAGTTAACCTCAACCCTTAAGACTTACCCTTAGAAGTACAATAAGGAATAATCTATCTAAGGGAGATCTTAAGAAAAGGAAAAAGAAGTTGGAACAAAGGGAAGCAATCATCAAAGAGTGCAGATTCATGGAGAGTCCAATGAGTTAAAAGATAGGCTAAAAGAAAGAAGAGTAAGGAAAAACAAGGAGGGGTAGAACATTGCAAAGGGAACCAAAAGAATGGAAGCTGATTGAGAAGAAAAGGATTAAGTATGGGAGAACACCGAGGATATCAAGACCACCAAGGAAAGATGTGAAGAAAATAGAATAACAAGAAGGCCCGGGTATAACAAATTACTTGTAAAGAACTAAGATACGATTCTTTAAGAACTCCATAGGATAGGGAGACTTGTGGAAAGTAGAGGTATGGACCAAAAGAGGAAGAAAAGTCGGAGTGGATGAACCATACAAGATCCTTAGGTATAAGTGAAGATTAAAAAGAGAGAACTTTTAAAGAATGGTAGAGTGATCAAACAAAAGAATCACAGAATGGAAAACACTAGAAGGAGGATGAGAGTAGGAAGTTGAATTGAGGAAGGAGAAAGCTCTAGGTTAAGAAGAACAATTGAGGAAGTGTCGCAAAAGATCGAACCAAATAACTAAGTGAGTGTTTGGGAAGGTTAAGTATGACCTACTTGCAAGAAGACATGAAAACCCAAATAAGAATTTTAGACAGATCCAATTTAAGGAAATAAACTCCTATTAACCAAATCGTCCGGAAGATTAAATGAAGTGTTAATAAGAACTGGAGAGTAGAAAGGACTACACCCTAATCGAGACAAGGGAGGAATACCAATGACACAAAGATACGAAAGATTTTGATACAAGAAGGGTGAGATGTTAACCTCAAAGGAATAACTAAGTTCTGAGAGTAAATGAGAATAAGGCAAAATAAATGGAAAGTACTCTTAGGATCTTAAGAGTAAAGGCAAGTAGGTGAAGATAATAGCTAGGAAGTACATTTAAGAGTGAGTATTCGCAATGATAAAAGTTAGGAGGAAATTCCGGGAGAAAAGAAGTGCAAAACTTACCAAGAAAGGAAACTGTGGAAGAACACATGAGTGTCAGTTAAGAGGAAATGGAACAAATCAAATGGAGAAGAAGATAAGCCCCTCAAAGACAAGCTACTAGAAATAAAAAGGATCAAGTACAAAAGGAATGAGATTGTGAAGATCCAAGGGATAAGTCAAACCCAAGTAACGTGTAAGTAGGAAGATGACTTCAAAAGACGTCGTACGAGTAAGAAAGGGATTGATTGGAATAAAGGATCGTGAAATGATCACGATGTGGTTAAAATGGATTTATAAGGAGAAGAGACCCTAAAAAGAAAGGGCGCTAGTGGAAATGAGGAATGAAATAAGAAAGGAAGAGCTTTAGTATGATAATAAGTTATCAGAAGCTCAAGGGCTTGAAGATTGAATGAACAAATATAGAAGTCGGAAAAGACGAGTAAGTAAGGAGATCGATACGGCTATAGTGATGTGAAGTTAAAGGCAAGTTTCGAAGAATGTCATGTGGTAAGGAGTATGTAAACCCAACTATCCCAGGGAAAATGTGACTTAGGCAAGGAAGGATCTATGATTAAGGAATGACAAAGCCAAGCATAAAAGTTATAACCAAAGAATGAAGAAAGGATCCATGCAGAATGAAAAGGTAATCAACATCAAAACTTGTGGAAGAAAATGACGAGAACTCATAGTCCTGAAATCTTTGGTAAAGGAGTTTGGAATGGAGAAATAGCACCTCAAGAAAGGAAGAATGTAACTAAAGGAAATGACTCTAAGTCTTCCAGCAAGATATGCTTAGCTAAAGTAAGTTCGATGGAATGAGAAAATGATAAGAATGAGATGAGTCTCTTAGGTATGTAATGTAAGGGATGGATGGAAACAACCGAGAAGGTTGTAAGAAGATAAACTAGAAAATTTATATTCAATGAAAGTTTAGTCCAGTATGCCAAAAAGCGTGACATAATATTTGGGGACAAAACTCCTAAAAGGAGGAGAGAGTTGTAAACCCCGCTCTTTGGAGTTAAGGAAAAATTGGGAAAAGAACCGGTCAAACCGAGTGAGAAAACTAAAATGGTTCACAAACTTGATCTTCGGGGAATGGGCAAATTGGAAAATATATAACTCCCAAGTGACGCAAAGGATTCATAACCCTTGGAAAAGAACCTTAGGACAAATTGGGTGAGAAAAACCAGATCAGTTTGGGTGAACCAGATCCGAACTAGATTGAACTAGTTTATGAACCAAGCCGATTTATGAACCAGAACCGATAGTGAGAGGGCAAACAGGGAAATTTATGGATCCCATGTAAACTAAAGAGTCACATAAGTTATGAAAAAGGACTTTAGGATGAATGTGGGATGAAAACAAAACTGGTTCAAGTGAATCGGATCCAAACCGGATTGAATCGATTTAGACCGGTTTGAACCACTATTGAATACAATGCTAAATTCATTTTTATAGGTGGCTTAGAAAATTCCAATTTGAGAATTGAGGCCATCATTTTATAGATAATGAGTTTAGATGAATTTAAAAATTTTGAATTTTAAAAAACTCGGTCGAATCGGGACTGAACCGGATGGTTTAAGCTTTGAACCCGATTCAGAATAGTGTCGTCTTATTCCTTCAAATAACAGCACTATTCACTCACCGAAAAATCGAACTAGCATCGATGAAGAGGAAATGTTTCCATTCATTACGTTTTAGATCATCAATGACTATCATAAAGGTGCCAAACGGACGACCAATGAGTCCCCGAGCTCCATATATAAAGAGCCTCTCTCCATTCATCCTCTCTACACCTAAAAACCTCACTCTCTCTCACCTTCTGAGTTTTCCATCAAAGCTCGAACCAGAGCTCTGATATAGGGTTTTTTTTTAGCAAAAGAAGGTGTAGTTGGGTTCCTTAATACTAGGGATAAGTCAACTACATGATGGTAGTCTTCAATCACTCCGAGGGTCTCCAGAGAAGTACCAGCGTGATTGAACAATGAAGCAGGTTTGGTGGACCGAAGCTACCCTATTTCTGTCGAGCTAAAATTGACCAATTTGAGCCCTCCTCAAGCTAAACCAAGCTCTCCCAAAACCACCCTAGCCCTCCTATGGTTGAATTAAAACTGAAAGGCAAGCTAATTTGGCTCCCTTTTGTAATTTTCGATCGATGCTAGAGAGAGAACCGATAGAAATTTGATGATAAAATTCTCACCCAATTCGACATCAATTGATGCAATTTTTTATCTTAGGAGTAACCTCAGAAGAAGAGCTATCTACCTAGATTGAAAGCTCAGACCGCGGCGCCCCTGACGGTGAGCATTCGAAACTTTCTCTCTCTACGCTCTATTTTCTTGTGAAGCTCTGTTTGAGCACGTTCCGACATCAAAACTTGTGATTCAAATTCCAATTTAATCGTATGAAGATGTAGGAACTCCAATTTAACTTCAATTTCAATAATTAAACTTGTTTGATTGGTCAATTTGATGAAATCAAATTCGGCTGAGTTGGAAAGTTAAAATTTAGGGGGAAAATTGGGGAAATTTTGGAATTTTAAAAATTCGAGGGACTAAAATGTAATTTTATAAAATTGAGTGTCACTTGAGCATGATAAGAGAGTTAGAGGACCAATTGAACAAAATTTAGAAAATTAGGGGTATAACTTACCATTTTTGTAAAGGAAGGGCAAAATGGTAATTTTGGATAAATTGGGGACCAAATTGAAATTTGGGAAACTTGAACCCCCTTGTGTGAATTTGAATAAATTTAGGTCCCAAGGAGAATTTTAAAGTTTCGAGACTCAATTTGGGGGAAACCAACATTTGAGGTCTAAAGTAAAAGAAAAAGAACTTTAGGGACCAAATTGCAAATATTTGAAAAGTTATATAATTTTCATCATTCATAATGAATGAAGGCTACCAAGCCAAATAATAATGAACAAGGATGTTCATAACGTGTAGAAACACTAGATATCGGGAATGCCAGCTGAAGCAAAGCTCGCAAGGGACGAAAGTCGATTTAGAGGAAATACACTGCACGATCGGGTGAGTGGGATTTAGTATCATACCTAGTTGGGATAATAAACACCTCGAAAATGAAACCCACTACTAAGTGGTATTTTAATCATCACATCGGACAAGTGTGATGTGGAAATCTCATGGAAAAATCACTTAACCGGTTGTAAGTAGATGATACCTAGCTGGTATGATGAAACTTCTTAGAAGGAAGTGGAAAACCCGCTTGTTGGTTATAAGTAGAGTTATCCTTATGCTCGATTAGTATGATGGATAGTTGAAAAGTTTATTTTGTCAAAAATGTTCTCCCCTAATTGTGTGCCACTGCTTAAAATCATTGGGACACTTTCGTGATGGAAGCTCAAATAGCTCATATAGGCCGGAGGCCTTAGTTTTGGAACTTGGGGGCTAATATGCCCGATTTTGAATATCTCGAATAGTGGGCCCTCGGCCAGTTGACACTAGTAGGAGATTGTAAAAAAACATGATTATTAAGTCATGAAAACTTAAGTAAATGAGTTGTTTGGACATGGTACTGAGATATGATCGACATACTCAATGGACTAACGACAACGCGACATGACAGGTATTCAGACTAGTCATGACAAACAGCTACAAGTAGAGTTAAGGGTTGGGGCCGTTGGACGAGTGACACAATAGATTATGTGACTTATGTGAAAAACTGTTGATTGTGCATGCATTGTGTTATGGGACCTTCAAGATGCCTAAGTGGGGTAGAGATGCGTCCTAGGGCTCTGAACGATCTCGTGGATATAAGGGCAGTTAGTCGTACTAGAAGTCTTGTGAAGCTTGACGTAGCTTCAACTACATGAGACCAGAGTGGGGATGGGATGAGATCTCTATCCTCATACGGACATGGAGTTTTGTTATGGAATTGAGGGTTGGATGTCACGAACATTCACTCATTCTCAGGGTAGAAGTGGACGTGCTTCTATCTCGGTGGCCGGTAAATTCACTCAGGTGCCACAAGTGGGTTTAGTGGACAGGCTGACTTACGATTGTGTGTCCTTCATGATGAAGTGTGTGTATTGGTTGGTTAATACACCGTTGTAATAAGAAATGATTAGGAAAATCGAGATTTGAAAATGGAAAATTTTAAAGAAATTAAGGAGTTTGACACATTCAAATTTGAAAACTTTTATTTATCGAAAACTTCATTTTTGAAAATATCCATTAATTGAGTTGTAGAAACTCACCCCTCTTTGTATCCCTTTTTAGGAAATAGAAAAAATGACTAGGGATAACACCAAGCCTTATCCTTTGTTAGGTATGTCTTTCCAGGGAACAAGGTTGAAAGTACGCCTGATTCCTCTTGAGTTAAAGAAGGAGGAAACTCCTCTTGATCCAGAAGAGCGACGGGTTGCTTACAGAGATCCAACCAAATTGGGTCAGGGCGTGACACGAAAGGTGTGTGGATACACTTCAAAAGGGATGATATAATTCAACTATTGATGTAGGATATGGGTGTGACCCATGATCGACAAAGAGTTTATTAGATTTATTTTTATGAAAGTGGTTCAAGGCCATGGTTTTTGAAAGAGAAATCGACCCAAGGCCATGTTTTAAAAACCCATACGGTGAGCCCAAGACCAATGAAAATGGGTCAAAACCCGTAAATAAGATTTGATTTAAGAGTCTTATAAAAGTTATTACCAATTGATAATGTTTGCTTAAATTGTTGATCTGAAGTCGGGTTGGAGCCCATTTGGCTAGTAGCGTAAAGAGAAATGTGTTAAATCAAATGATTCTTGTTTTTGATTGAAACCATGTGGAACTAAGAGACGTTTGATATGGGGTTGTGGTGGTTCTAAGGGCCGCTGGTAGTAAGATTGGTACAAGGGAAGCTACGCTGGTCTAATATGTCTTATAACTTTGGGAGATTCATGCGCATTGAGACCGAGGAAGAATGTGGAGAGGTCTCGTCCCTCAATAGCAAACAACTTTATTAAAAAATGTCTGGTGGTTGGGAAATGGTACTCACATAGACAAATGGTCGAGGTTGTAGCCTTGCACCAATGTGGTAGAGGTCATAACCTCTCATCAAGGTGGATGGTAAATGTGCTTAGGGCCACAAGTGGGACAGATTGATGTCATAGTCTCACAGGGCTTGTTTTGTCAATGATTAAACCTTTTAGTGAAAATGGTGTTTGCTTGTTTGTCTGATACAAATCTATGGAAAGATACCATAAACAAATTATGAAAAATTATTCCGAGAAGGAAGGAACATAATTCGTTTTAGCTTGCAGGATACATCCTATGGATTTAACTAAGAAATCATGAGAAAGATTTTTTTATGATCAAACAAGTAGTAGCTTGTTATTCAAACCCCTTTTATTTAAAGAAGAGCATACTTATACTTTTGAGTATGTGCCGAATCATGGACATAAAGTCACAATGTTTGTAAAATCATGCTCATCGAGTTGTAAACTCACCCCATTTCACCAATTCCCTTACATGAAATCTTTAAATCCAAAGGAAAGGATACCCCGACTCTTAAATTAGGAAATCCAAGGAAATTTATTAATTTATTGAGTTAGTTTTGTGAAATTTTGTTATTTGAAAATAATATTATTTTGAGCATTTTGCATGTCTAAACTATCATGGTAGGCAATACCGTCTTGGTACAAAGAGGTGTGGTAGGTTGATCACAAGGTTCCGATCAAACTGGGTCGGGGTGTGACATGGTATATGTGCCACGTGTGAGTTACACACGATGAGTTGACATGTGCGTGACACATGAACGTTCCCTTCATCAGTGTATTATGAGGCAAAAGAAGGGAAAACACCATCAATGGTGAGTGCCAAACCAACATGAAAATTAATGCGAAATCTACCAATCCTAATCGATGGGACGTTAAACATGGCATGGGCTAGTTGCCCATTGTCCCTCAATATCTCTCTATAAAAGGATGGAGCACCTCTCATCGTCAATGGACAAAAATTCTCTCTAAAAATGATTTGCTCACTTTTTTTTGGCAACCTTGCTTCCCAACTCCGGTAAGCACTATTTTCACCACGAGAGAACCTCTATTATGCTCTATAGAACCCCCATCATCCTTGTAACACTAAACATAGAACCAAGTCAAACCAAATCGAGAGACGGGACTAAACTAGGAAAGGAAGCACAAACTAGAACCCTGAATCAAACCAGACTAAGAAATGGGTTTGAAAAAGAGCCTTAAAATGATGAGAAGGTTCATAAAAGATCTTAGAAAACATCTCGAGGCCCAAAATCAAGGATCAAGAATGAACTAGTTCAAACTAGGTTCGAGCTAACTTGTTACGCCCTAACCCAATTCCATCGGCCAGAGAACCGTGACCCTCCACTGATCCCTGTCGATAACCACTATGGTGGGTACCATCACCTTAGTGAGAACCGGAGAAACTAGGGCTTCTGCCAAACACATGTAAAATACAATGGAAATTTGAAACTTTTATTTTAAAGTTTCTTGTGGGAGCCCACAAAACAATTTTTCAAAATATTTGGGGAATGATAGCAACATGATAAGTACATAAACCTTTGTGAGCAGGGTACAATGTAAGACCAAGAAAAATCTTAACTTCAAAACCATGCCAAATCAAAACGGGAAGTGGGATCGAACTGAGAATCGAAGGTTAACAAGGAAATAGATTGCAATTAGAATGAGGGAAGGGATCAATGGAGAGACCACAAGGGGTGACTATCTTAAAGATCCTTCATGGATCAAACCTCGACTATATTGATGAAATCAGCAGTGAGAATTTTTATGTTTAGTTCTCAGGCTTAGTACACTATTAATAGTGAATTCTGACGAAGGGCGACAGGAGGACATACCAAGACAACTCATGGGAGGTTAGAGCTCCAATAGGGGAGGTCTAGGATGCTTGGTTTAGCTGTGGTTGGTCCAAGAGTGGCTCGAATGAAGCTCGACCGATTCTGGTTACAGATAGCAAAGGGAGCAATCTTACTATGCGAGCTCGCTGGTGCTTCTTCGGCGGTGCTCAAGTGGAAAGAAATTCACAATGAGGTAGAGTACTTCTCTTTAGTTTCAGAGAACCCAAATTCAGATTATGAGGTTGTAGGAAAGGCCCTCGTCGAAGCTCTAGTTTATGCCTCACCGAGAAATGGAGTACTTCACCTTCTTCAATTGTTTGCGGGATGGAGATAATGAATGGGGATGAGCTCATTAAATAGGGAGGAGGGCAACTGAAAATTCTACCAGCTAGCATAAGACTCGACCCCATTCTCAACTGTCATTGGTCTGTTCAGAGAGTTTTTTGGGCATCGAAGACCAAGCAATTTGACCATCTTACTCTTTCTTAGATTTTCCAAGGTTGAAGATGAAACTGCACGCGTGCGTGCGGTGCAAGCTACCACATGGCGCACTGTGATTGGCTGACTTCGCTGACGCGACTTCCTACTTAACGCCTGAGTCACCCTTTGACTCATTGACCAGCCACATGGAAACATCCCATTGGTCGCTCATTCCAACATAGTAGCTGACTGCATTCAGTTAGGCGTTTGACTATGACACGTGGCATTCTCTAATTGACATGTTTCAATATATCAGATTTCCCTCTTGATGCACAATGCCACTGCCATGTGTGAGCCTCTGATTTGCTAGGGCCATCTGACATGGCTCTACCACGTGTCAACCTCTAATTGGTCGATCATTTTTTAAAATCCTTGTTGGTTGCTGCATGACATCTTTGCCACGTGTCAGCTCCTCATTGGTCAGCCTTGCTAATGAGGCTTCTCTCGAGTTGACCGTTGACTAAGGACATATGTTGGTCTCCTATTGGTTGGTCATAAGTGACATGGCTTTGACCATTGACCGCGGACACACTAGCGGCTAACGAGATATGCTTCACCATGTGTCGCTTTGTGATAGGTCGTGCCCACTGAGTGGACACTGAACTGGTAGGCGGTCTGTTAACAGGTTCAATTAGACCGAGTTTAGTGACTCAAAATAAAAAATTGGTTGGTTCAAGCATGATTCGACCGATTTTCTAAAAATTAAAATTTGTCTAAATTCATTTTCTATCTAATGGTGGCTTCAATATTCCAAATTGATATTTTAAATTTTCCTAGAAAAATGAATTTTTGAACTGGTTCTTCACGGTTCAATTTGTTTCATGTCCGATTCACATTTAACCAGTCTGATTTTCACTTCCAATTCACTTAATGGTTCTTTTCCATGATATTTAGGTTTTTATTGGCTACTTGAGATTTTCCAATTTCTCATTTTTACCCTTTTTTACCAATTCTAGTTCACTTAAATCCTTGATTTTTTCTTGAAAATTTATGGTTCACCTTTTCGGCTACTTATTTCGAGAGGATGGGGTTTACAAACAAAATCAAAGCCAATATACATGTATGGAAAGAAATATATCATTGAGGAATCCGAACCCAACAGTTGAAGTGTTGTCAAATGAGTCTATAACTGTCTATAAAAGTGAAGCCCAAGTTAGAGAGTGGAATGACATATGATTGGGGTAGAGGCTACTCATTAACAAGTCTGGAATGAATAACCAATGGATAAGTTGAAGCATATATGAGTGGTTAAATGGGATGTACTTTGGCAAAATTGAATTTTCATATTATATCCAAGACTAGTGAAGCTCGATTAGAGCCCACGAAAAATTTTCCAATACAATAATTAAACATTTTCACATAGGTAGAGTTTGGGTTTATGGTAGAATAAATGAAAGAGGGATATACATTTATCTTAGCATTTATAGCACCATGAATAATGGAAATAAAGGAGGGATGGACTCTTCTTATCTAGGAAGATAAATGCCCGAATCCTATGAGGCTACAAACTGGGCAGAGAGCATCAAACGAAAGTAAATAGATAATAAACATCACATAATCAGCATATTACAGAGACACAAAGAGGGTATACAGAGTCTTACAAGATGAATTGGGAAAAGGAGTGCCAGAGCCACACATTGTGGCTGTAAACAATCAAGAAAATTGGCCATTTCTAGACTACTTAGTTAAACTTCCTCTCTCTTTGTAAAACTCCAACACGAATACACATTTGATATACTAGTCCTCTCAATTATCTAGAGATCTAATACATGATCAACTGCCTAGAGGATGCATATCTACTACCTGAGTAGAAAACAGGCATTAGCATTTCTGTTCTGATTAGACTTGCCTTTAAGGAAGCAGGCCAAGCTAATTAGGAGATCAAATGGTTAAAAGACCTCTAATATAAACCTGGAAGAAATGTTGGAACACCCTAACCACCTAGAATCAAAACTAGGAGTAACTTCAACATGAGCAAGGGAACCTTCCACCCAAGCATCATGTGGAAACTGAATCCATTACCTACAAATAAAACATGGCAAAGTCCTTGATAGAACCTACATCAAACTCCAAAGAACTAAGGAATTCTTATGAAGTTATCCTAATCAAGGTTGGGTTAACCGAAAGGAATGGGCATTATTCCATGAGACAACCAACGGAATTAAGAGCCAATAACATAAATGTACCAATGGACGATCTGGGAATGAAATGTAATGGAGAAAAAAAATTGAACATAATGCAGCCTAGAGGAAGAAGGGACTTCATATCTACAACCATCATAAAGAGGGGTTGTCATCAAGGACTAACTACAAAGGCTCACACCTTCAAGAAGAATGCTTAGCAAGGGCGGGCAGACGATGAGATTAGGAAATTAAAGCAAGTAAGGCTTTGGAAATACTCAACAGATCATAGTAGTAGGAAGATAGTAGGGATAACAGATTTACTGGAGTGTTGGGATCTCTTGGGAACAAATTGAAGGACGAACCCTCGGCACTTCGAAATACTAGTCGAACAATGAAGCTGGATAGGTTTCAACATAGAGGGGTAGCTTGCATTCGATAGTGGAAACTCTAGTAATGGCCCGATAGGAACCTAAGACTCTCTGATAGGAAAAAGGAGATCAAAATCAGCAGAATGTATGTGGTGAAGGTAGTTGATTAGAGCTCACTTGAAAGGGCAGGCAATCAAGATGCTACCAGAGTTCTACGAGGAGTGGAGGATAGAGACGTCGGGACAAATGCTGGATGGAAACGACGACTACCAATCAGGAGAAAGCGATGAAGATGCTCAACCGAGGGGATCCTGTGGAGAGAAATGAACGATAGGAATGACTCAGTGATCCATAAATGACGGTCCTGCCCTCATCCATTAGGAAAAATTACATCCACTGCCTTAAGGTGATAAATGACACAATTGCCCTATAGTTTAGGGATATTTACGGACTTGCCATTTATTCAAGAAAAATACCTCAGATATCCCAATATCATGGCAGAATTACGGGAATGCCATTAAGGCTATAATTAACATGAAAGGAAGTCGTAATGCCGAAATTTTGAAAATGCCCTTGAAGGCATAATTGGAGTACAATGAAATTTTGAGCCTTGATTACTCACCCAAACTCTTCAAGTACCGGATTCCGAGTGGAAGGTATAAAGGTTAAAAGTTATTTTTCACATTTAATAGATAGATAATTAAATAAGAAAATAGGGTCTAATGGCAAAATTGTAAATTTTTGAAATATTATGATATAGTATAATAAATACTCAAATTACAATCTGAAGAACAATTATGAAACTTTGTATGATTTGCAGGGAGCAAAATATACATGATTGTGTGAGAGGAGTATGAAGATTCGGGATTCCCTCTAGGAGAAACATGTCCTTGAATAATGGTGAGTGGGATTTCTAGTATCGAGATCGATTGGACAAGTGATGCAATATTACTTACAAATATTTACTACATTATTTGCTTATGAAAATTCTTTTCCAGAAATATAATCACATGCCTGTGTGAAATCTCTCAAATCAATTTAGGATGTATATTTATATTGAGAGCATGAATCATGATTATAAGGTCTCCTATGGAAAGTGTGTGGACACACTTCCAGGAAATTATCTAATTCAATTGTCGAAGTAGGATATGGGTGGAACCCATAACCGACAAATAGTTGATTAGATTTATCTTTGTAAAAGTGGGCTAAAGGCCACAATTTTGAAAGTAAAGTGTGCCCAGGGCCATGATTTAAAAACTCATACAAGTTGGCCCAAGGTTAATGGAAATGGGTCAAACCCCATAAATAAGATTTGATTTAAGAGCTTTATAAAATTATCATAAAATGATAATGATTGTTAAAGCTACTGAGCCATAGTCGGGTTAGAGCTCATTGGGTTAGCAACGCAAAGATAAATGTCTTAAATCAAAATACTTATGTATGTGATTGCAATCGTTTGGAACCAAAGAGACGCCCAATACGGGGTAGTGGTGGTTATAAGGGCTACTTGACAACAAGGTTGGTATAAGGGAAGTTGTGCTGTTCTGGCATATCTTGAAGCTTTAGGAGCATCGTGCTTATTGAGACTGAGGGGATAGAAGAGTGAGGTCTCACCCCTTCATATGGAGATCGAAGTATCAATAAGTCTGGGGGTTGGGTTGAGGAGCTCACACAGACTATAAACCCCATCCCTTAAGGATAAGGAAACTGGGGAAAGAATCGATCAACCCAAGTGAGAAAAACTGAACCAGTTCACGAAGCCCAACCGTCAGAGAAAGGGAAAATTAGGAAATTTACAAATCCCAAGTGATCTAAAGAGTCATAAAAACCATGGAAAGGGACTTTGGGTCATATTAGAAGAGAAAACAAGACCGGTTCAGGTAAACTGGATCTAAACCGGATTGAACTAGTTTGGACCAGTTTGAAGCATAATTGAACTGGTTGCTAAATTCATTTTTCTAGGTGGTTTAAAATATTCAAATTAAGGAATTGAAACCACCATTGAATAGAGAATGAATTTAGATGAATTTAGAAAATTATAATTTTGAAAAACTCGCTCGAATCAGGCTTGAACGGGCAGGTTTAATCATTAAACCTAGTTTGGACTAGTTCGAAACAGTGTCAACTTCTTCCTTTAGATGACGACACTGTTCAAACACTGGAAGAATGGACAGCACCATTGAAGATGAAATGCCTTTGTTCAGGGCATTTCAGGTCATGAATGAGCACCATTAAGGTGCCACACCATCAGACAGAGAGTGCCTGAGCTTCCTATATAAAGAGCTCCTCTCCATTCAACCTCCCCACACCTAAAAATTCCATTCTCTCTCAACTACTCAGTTTTCCAGTGAAGCTTGAACCAGAGCTCCAACATTGGGGTTTTTCTGAGCCTTAGAAGGCAATGCCAGATTCTTTAGATTCCAAGAGAAGTCAGCTACTTGACGCTAATCTCCGTTCGATCCAAGGATCATCGAAGAAGCGCCGATGGTATTAAATAATGAAGCAGCTCTGACAGACCAAAGCTATCCTATTTCGGTCGAGCTGAAATTAGCCAAATTCAGCCCTCCTCAGGCCAAACTGAGCCCTCCCAACACTCTCATAGCCCTAACATGACCGTAATAGAGCTAAAAGGTAAGCCAATTCAGTCCCCTCTGTCATTTCCGATCGGCATTAGAGAGAGAAACTATGAAAACTTCACTGACCAAATTCTCCCTCAATTCAATATGAATTGTTGTGATTCTTGATCCTAGGAATAACCTTAGGATGAGAACTACCTGCCTAGATAGAAAGCTGAGACCGCCGCACCTTTGACGGTAAGCTTTCAAAGATTTCTCTCTCTATACACAGTTTTTCGGCAAAGCTCCGTTTGAGCTCGTTTCAGCCTCAATTCATGCAATTCAAAGCTCAATAGAATTTGTATGGATGTGTAGGAACTTAATTATACCTCCAATTTTAACAATTAACCCTAATTGAGTCGTCAATTTGTTGAAATGAAATTCAGCCAGTTTGAAAGGGGGAAATTGGGGGATTTCATAAAATTAAGGGACCAAATTGCAATTTTCCAAAAATTAAGGGTCAATTGGCCATGAAAAGGATGTTGGAGGACCAATTGATCAATTTTTAAAAATACTTGGGGTCAAATTGCCATTTTTGTAAACTTGAGCCTCTAAAACAATTTTTAGTAAAATAAGGACAAAAATTGAAGTTTTGGAAGTTTCGGGACTCAATTTAGGGAAAAGTTAGCATTAAGGACCTAAAGTCAAGGAAAATGAACTTTAGAGACCTAAGTGCAATTAACTAGAAATTTTGAGCCTAGTAGTTCATATGTGAGAAACGAAGGCTGTTATACCAAATATTAATAGATAAGAATGTCCAAATCATGTAGGAACATGAGGGACTGGAACACCAACAAGGATAAGCCAGTGTGGAAGTGGAAACCGTCTGGAGAAGGATACACTTCAATTATTGGGTGAGTGGGTTTATTCACATCATATCCGGTTGGGATGATGAGCACCTCAGAAATGAAAAACCACTTATATGTGGGATTTTAACATCACACCCGGTAGGAGTGATGTGAGAACTAAGTAGAAAAACTATTTACAGATTGTAAGTAGAGACATCATGCCCTGTTGGTATGATGGACTTCCTCGAAGGAAGGAGAAAACCCGCTTGCCCGTTGTAAGCAGAGATGTCATCACACTCGGTTGGTGTGATGAATTGAAAGATTATTTTTTTCAGAAGTATAATCCCCTGACTGTGTGCCAATGCTTAAAATTTTGGGAGACCTTGACGAGAGCTAGAACGACTTAGATAGGCTAGAGGCCTCTGTTTTGGAACTTGTGGGGCTAAAATGTCCGATTTTGGAAAATCACGTACAGTGGGCCCAAGGCCAGTTGGCACGAGCAGGAGCTCATTAACAAACATGATATGTTAAAGCCATGAAAATTCTTAATGAATGGATTATGTGATTTCACCATGGTACCAAGACAAGACTGACATACTCGATGGACTAGTGGCAGTGTATCAGGGCTAGGTCAACGGAACGACCTAGACAAACAGCTGCAGGTCGAGTTGAGGGTTAGGGCCATTGGACCAGTGGCACCAAAGATAAATGGATTTGTGGAAAACTATTGTTTGTTCATGCACTTGAGGTTTGGGACTATCAAGACGCCCAAGAGGGGTAGTGATGAGTCCTAGCGACTACTTGACGATATGGTTGAGATAAGGGCAGTTTGTCGTGCCAGTAATCACAAAAACTCAACATAGCTTCATGCGCATGAGGCCGAGGTATGGTCGGGATGAGGTTTTTGTTGTCACACCCCAACCCTGTTTGGTCGGATCCCCGTGATCAACCCACCACTCTCCCGTTTTATTAAAGTATTTCTCCTTATTATAGACCATAAAGAGTAAGGCGTCCTTTAAACTTGCACCTTTTCAGGAATAACATAAACAAAATTAAATAACAATTTCGATTTATCATACCTGTATCACAGGTGTATTAGTTGATGGTCTTTAAGGGTAGGCTTTCTGAAATCACTTGAAAGGGATATAAGGAAAGGGGTGAGTACGACTACTTAGTGAATTGGTTTTCAAAATTTTGGACTTTTAAGAAAACATTTATTATAGGAGTGTGCCAGACTCCTCACTTTTCAAAAATCATTTTATTCAAAATCTTGGGGTTTTCCACCATTTTCTTATTTAATCACGGTGTGTCATCACCCAACACACACATCCTTCATCATGAAGGTTACACACATTCGCAGGCCAGCACGACTGCTGAACCCACTTGTGGCTTCAGAGTGACTTTACCGGCCACCCAGATAGAAGTACATCCAATTCTACCCTAAGAATGAGTGGATGTTTGCGACATCTGACTCTCATTCCCAGAATGGATTCTTTGTGTCCATATGAGGATAGAGACCTCATCCAGTCCCCACCCCCATCTCAAGCGCTTGGTGCTACTCCAAATTTTGCAGGTTTACCTGGTACGATGAACTATCCTTATACTCACCAGGTCGTCCAGTGCCCTTAGGACGCATCACTACCCCTCTTGGGCGTCTTGATGGTCTCATACTTACAGTGCATGCACAATCAATATTTTCTCATTATACCATATAATCTGTGGTTCCACTGGTCCAACGGCCCCGACTCTCAACTCAACCCGCAGTTGTTTGTCTTGACTAGTCCGTCGAGCTATCATGTCGCACTACCTTTAGTTGACAGAGTATGTCAGTCCTATCTTGGTACCACGGCCAAACAATTCCTTTATTTAAAGGTTTATGGCATATAATTCATGTTTGTTTACGAGATCTTGCTCATGCAAACTAGCCTTAGGTCCACTGTACGAGATTTTCAAAATCGGGCATATTAGCCCACAATTTCCAAAATCGAGGCCCTCGGCCTATCAGAGCTATTTGAGCTCCCGTCAAGAAGGTCTCCCAAATAGTTTAAGCAACGGCACACAGTCAGGGGAGAGCACTGCCGACAGAAATATGTTTTCACTATCCCTTATACCACCCGGGTATAAGGACATCTCCGTTCATAACCGATGAATGGGTTTTCAACTTCCTTCGAGGAAGTTTCATCATACCAACCGGGTATGATCTACTTACAACCGGTAAGTAGTTTTTCCGCATGGTTTTCACATCACTCCTCTAGGTTGTGATGTTTAAATACCACATAGTAGTGGGTTTTTATTTCGATATTCTTATTATCCCCAACCGGGTATGATATAAGATCCCACTCACAACTGTTAAGTGGTTTTTAACTTTAAGTTGTGCTCATCATCCCAACCGGGTATGATGTTAATAAGCCCACTCACCCGTTAACGCAGTGAATTCCACTAGACCGGTTCTTTGTATTCACGCGAGCTTGTCCTTGTTGGCGTTCCCGGTACTGCGTGTTCCTACATGATATGAACATCTCGGTTCATTATCCTTTGCCCTAATAGCCTTCATTCATTCCAATTGAATGAGAAAGTCAAACTTTCAATTAGGTCCCTAAATTTATTTCTCTTTAACTTTAAGTCCCTAATGCCGATTTTTCCTCAAATTGAGTCCCAAAACATTTAAAATTTATCATAAGACCTCAATTTATTCCATTTCACAAAAAGGGGATTAATTTCCCAAATTTCCAATTTGGTCCCCCAACTTTTTCCAAAATTACCATTTTGCCCATCCTTTACAAAAATGGTAAGTTTCACCCCAAAAATTCTAAACTTCCTCAGTTGGCCCTCTAACATTTTTATCAGGCCCAATTAACCCTAAATTTTAGGAAATTGCATTTCGGTCCCTCAAATTTTCAAAAATCCCCAATTTTCCCCCAATTCCAACTCTTTAACACAACCAAATTTGATTTCATCAAATTGACCGATCAAACACTTCTAATTGTTGAAATTGAAGTTAAAATTGAGCTCCTCCATCTTCATACAATTCAATAGCACTTTGAATCACAAGTTTTGACGACGGAACAAGCTCAAATGTAGGTTCGCCGGAAAATGGACTGTAGAGAGAGAAAGCTTTGATTACTCACCAGTGAGGGCATGACGGTCTGAGCTTTTGATCTGAAAAGATAGCTCTCATGCTGAGGTTCATCCTAGAATCAAGAATCGCATCAATTGATGCCAAATTGAGTTTGAATATCGTCATTGAAATTCTGTCGGTTCTCTCTCTAGCATCGACCGGAAATTGACGAGGAGAGCCGAATTGGCTTACCTTTCAGTCCTAATTCAACCATGGAAGGGATGAGGAAGTGTTGGGAAGGCTTGGTTTGGCCTAAGGAGGGCTCGAAATGGTCGATTTCAACTTGGCCGAAATAGGGCAGCTTCGGGCTGTCGAAGCTGCTTCACTATTTCATCACGCCGGCAATTCTCCAGCGACCCTCGTAGCAAATAGAGACTACAAGCGTGTAGTTGACTTCTCCCCGGTTCTAAAGAACCTAACCTCACCTTGTTTGGCTCAGAAAAACCCCATATTAGAGCTTTTGTTCGAGTTTTGCTGGAAAATGGAGCAGTTGAGAGAGAATGGTGTTTTCAGGTGTGGAGAGGATGAATGAAGAGGGGCTCTTTATATAGGGAGCTTGAGGACCTGTTGGCCATCCATTTGGCATCTTTATGAAAGGCATTGAAGACCTAAAATGTACCGAACGGAAACGTTTCTTCTTCGCCGGCGCTGTTTCGATTTTCCGGTGAGTGAACAGTGCTATCATCCTGAGGAAGAAGATGACACTGTTCCGAACTGGACCGGACCGATCCAAACCAGGTTCGAAGCTTAAATCGGCCGGTTCACCCCTCATTCGACTAAGTTTTTCAAATCTAAAAATTTCTAAATTTATTTTTTATCCAATGGTGGCCTCAAATCTCAAATTTGAATTATTTAAGCCACCTAGAAAAATGAATTTAGGATCCGGTTCAATAGTGGTTCAAACCGGTCCAAATTGGTTCGGATCCGATTTACCTGAACCGGTTTGGTTTTCATCACCAATTCCTTCACAAGTCCATTTCCATGTCTTTTGTGACTCCTTGGGTCACTTAGGGTCCATAAAATTCTTGGTTTACCATCTTTTTATCGATTCTGGTTCATAAATTGACTTGGTCCTTAAATCGGTTCAATCCGGTTCAGGTCTGGTTCACCAAAACTGATTTGGTTTTTCTCTCCCACTTTGTTCTAAGGTTCCTTCCCAAGGTTTATAAATTTCTTTGGGGCACAAGAGAGTTGAATTTCTCTGATTTGCTCATTCTCTATTAGTTCTGCTTCATAAACCGGTTCAATCCAGTTGGATTCAGTTCATCTAATCCAGTCTGGTATTTCTCTTCCAATTCATCCTAAGGTTCTTTTCCATCTTATTATGAACCCTTTAGATCACTGGGGAGTTGTAAATTCCCAAATTGCCAATTCACAAATGATCGGGTTTGTGAACTGGTTCGATTTTCTCACTTGGTTTGATCGGTTCTTTTCCCAGTTTTCCTTAGCTCAAAAGGGCAGGGTTTACATTTGTCCTCATACAGACATAGAGTGGATTTTTGGTTTGAGGGTCGGATGTCGCAAACATCTACTCAAACCTAGGGTAGAAGTGGACGAACATTTATCTACGTGGTTGGTAAAGTCGCTCCGACGCCACAAGTGGGTGTAGTGGACGGGTTGACCTACGAATGTGTGATACCTTCCTAACGAAGGGTGTGTGTTGACTGTTTGACAAACCTAATGTGGGAAATGAGGAAAAGAATTTTGAAAACTGGAATTTGTGGAAAGGAATGTTCTTAAAGAAAATAAGGTTTTTGACACACTCCGATTAAAAACTATTTTTATGAAAACTCATTCCCAACACCCATTTATTGAATGTAGAAAATTACTTCTCTTTTCCCTTTTCAGGAGTAGAGAAAATGTGTAAGCCCCGCCGTTTTTAGTTAAGGAAAATTGGGAAAAGAACTAGTCAAACCAAGTGAGAAAACTGAACCGATTCACAAACTTGATTATTAGGAAACGTGCAATTTGGAAATTTACAACTCCCGGGTGATCCAATGGGTTCATAAAACTTTGGAGAAGAACCTTAGGACAAATTGGAAGAGAAAAACCAGACCGCTTTAGATGAACCGGAGTCGGTTCATGAATTGGAACTGATAGAAAAAGGGCAAACCAAGAAATTTGTGGATCCCGAGTGACCCAAAAAGTCCCAATAGACATGAAAATGGACTTGAGATTGAATTGGAGATAAAAACTAAACCTATTCATGTGAACCGGATCCGTACCATATTGAAGCGATTTGGACCAGTTTGAACCACTATTGAACTTAATTCTACATTTATTTTTTCTAGGTGGCTTAAAAAATTCAAATTTGAGATTTGAGGCTACCATTGGATAGAGAATGAATTTAGATAAATTTAGAAATTTTTAGATTTGAAAAACTCAGTCGAATGGGGGGTGAACCGGTCGGTTAAAGCTTTGAACCCGGTTCAGATCGATCTAGTCCGGTTCGGAATAGTGTCATCTTCTTCCTTCAAATGACAACACTGTTCACTCGCCGGAAAATCACGCAGCGCCGGCGAAGCTGAAAAATCTCCAGCCAATGAGTTTCAGACAATGACTGATTTCCTTTAAGGTGCTAATTGGATGGCTAAGAAGTCCCCGAGCTTTCTATACAAAGATCCCCTCCCCATTCATCCTCTCCATACCTGAAAACTCCATTCTCTCTCAACTGCTCCATTTTCCGGTGAAGCTCGAACCAGAACTCCGACTTGGGCACTTTTCTGAGCCAAATAAGATGAGGTCAGGGTCTTTAGAATTGGGGAGAAGTCAGCTACATGCCTGTAGTCTCCATTTACTCCGAGGGTCACTGGAGAAGCGTCGACATAATGGAACAGAAAAGCAGCTTTGGTGGACTAAAGTTGCCCTATTTCATCCAAGTTGAAATCGGCCAATTTGAGCCCTCCTCAGGCAAAACCAAGCCTTCCCAACACTTCTTCAGCCCTCCCACGGCTGAATTAGAACTGAAAGGTAAGCCAATTTGGCTACCCTCTGCAATTTCTGACCGGTGCTAGAGAGAGAACCGATATAATTTTGATAATGAAATTCTAACTCAATTCGACATCAATTGTTTTCAATTCTTGATTCTAGGATGAATCTCATGACGAGAGCTATTTGCCCAGATAGAAATCTCAGACTGCTGCGCCCTCACCGGTGAGAAATCGAAGCTTTCTCTCTCTACAGTTTATTTTCTAGCGAAGCTCCGTTTGAGCTCGTTCCGGCATCAAAACTTGTGATTCAAAGTGCTATTGAATCATATGAAGATTTAGGATCTCAATTTTAACTTCAATTTCAAAATTAGATGTGTTTGATTGATCAATTTGATAAAATCAAATTCGGCTGTGTAAGGAGTTGAAATTGGGGATTTTCAAAAATTTGGAGGACCAAGATGCAATTTTATAAAATTGAGGGTCAATTGGCATGATAAAAATGTTAGAGAGGCCAATTGAGGGATTTTAGAATTTTTGGGGTGAAACTTACAATTTTTGTAAAGGAAAGGCAAAATTGTAATTTTAGAAAAGTTGGGGGACCAAATTGGAAATTTGGGAAATTAAACCCCTTTTTGTGAATTTGAATAAATTGAGGTCCTAAGATAAATTTTAAAAGATTCGAGAATTAATTTGAGGAAAAACCGGCATTAGGGACTTAAAGTTAAAGAAAAATAACTTTAGGGACCTAATAGCAAATAAATAGAAAGTTTGGTTTTCTCATTCATTTGGAATGAATGAAGGCTTTTAGGCTGAGGGATAATGAACAAGGATGTTCATATTTTGGAGGAATATGAAGTACTGGGAACGCCAACAAGGACAAGTTCACGTGAATACAAAGAATCGATCGAGTGGAATTCACTGCATTAACGGGTAACTAGGATTTTATATCGTACCCGCTCGGGAATGATAAGTTCCTCAAAATGGAAACCCACTATTTAGTGGTATTTTAAACGTCACAACTTAGAGAAGTGATGTGAAAATATTGCGGAAAAACTACTTAACGGTTGTAAGTAGATCATACCCGGTTGGTATGATGAAACTTCCTTGAAGGAAGTGGAAAACCCATTCATCGGTTATGAGCGGAGATGTCCTCATACTCGATTGGTATGATGGAAAATTGAAAACATATTTTTGTTGGAAGTGCTCTCCCCTGATTTTGTGCCAATGCTTAAACGATTTGGGAGACCTTCTTGACGGGAACTCGAATAGCTCTTATAGGTCGGGGCCTCGGTTTTGGAACTTGGGGACTAATATGCCCGGTTTTGAAAATCTCGAACAGTGGGCATAGGCCAGTTGACACGAGCAGGAGCTTGTAAAAAGAACATGAGATATGTGCCATAAAACATTAATAAATGAATTGTTTGGCCATGGTACCGAGACATGATCGACATACTTAGTCAACTAGCAGCAGTGCGACATGACAGGTCGACGGACCAATCAAGACAAACATCTGCAGGTTGAGTTGAGGGTCAGGGCCGTTGGAGCAATGGAACCACATATTATAATGTATGGTTTAAAAATACTGATTGTGCATGCACTATGATTACAGGACCTTGAAGACACCCAAAAGGGGTAGTGATGTGTCCTAAGGGCCCTAGACAACCTAGTGGATATAAGGGCAGTTCGTCGGATGAGGTGACCATTGGAAATATGGAGTAGCATCAAGTGCATGAGATCAGGGTGGGGACGAGATGAGGTCTCTGTTCTCATACGGACACAGAGAATCATTACGAGATTGAGGGTTGGATGTCACGAACATCCACTCATTAGGTGGCCGGTAAAGTTGTTCCGACGTCATAAGTATGTTCTGTGGACATACTGGCCTATGAATGTGTGTTTGACCTTCATGATGAAGGATGTGTGTTGGGTGATGACACACCATGATTAATAAGAAATGGTGGTAAAAACTGAGATTTGAAATTAAGGGATTTTTTAAAGAAAGGAGTCTGACACACTCCAATACAATTATTTTTCCTAAAAGTTAAAAATTTTGAAAACCATTCACTGAGTCTTTGTACTCACCCCCTCCCTTTAATCCCTTTCAAAAAATTTTGGAAAGCCTACCCTTAAAGACCATCAACTAAGACGCTTGTGAGACATGTATGATAAATTTAAAATATTATGCAGTTTTGATTTGTGTTATTCTAGGAAAAAAGTGCAGGTTTAAAGGACGCCTTACTCTTTATAGTTTATAATAAGGGGAAACCCTTTAATAAACCGGGAGAGTGGCAGGTTGATCATGAGGATCCGACCAAACCGACTTGGGGCATGACAAAATGACTAAGGAAAATACCAGGACCTACCTTTTGGCAGTTATGTTTAATAGTTATTTTTAAGCTTTCATTTTTATTGATTTGTGTTATTCTAAGGAATAATGTTAAATTACGCTTAGCTCCTCTTGATTAAAGAAAGGGGGAAATCCCTCTTAAACCAAGGGGGCAGCAAGTTGATCATGGGGATCCGACCAAACTAGGTCGAGGTGTGATACAGACGATGTGGTGGATGTTGTGGCTTCTCCCAGGGTAGATGACAAATACACTTAGTGCCACTAGTGGAACATATCGAGGTTGTAGCCTCTAAAGGTCTATTCTATGATGACTTGATCCCTTTATTGAGAAAGGGTGTATGATCGTTTGTCTAATACAAATGTACGTGAATTTTCCCATGATTAAAAATTATGAAAGACATTATTACAGGCATGAAGAACATATTTTTAGCTTGTGAGATACAAGCAATAAAATTTGGCTGAAAATCATATGAAAGATTTTCAATAATAAACAAGTGGTGATTTATTAAGTGAAATCCCAACCCTTAGGGATTAAAGGAAAAGCATCCATATGAACATTCGGGTTTGTGAGTTTTTTTCATTATAAATACAATTAAATTTTCAAGATTTATTATATTTAATGAACCTGAGAATAGTTTTCTTCCAATGAAATAAGTGGATTTCAAAATTGTCAAATACAAGTTTAATTCTTTAAAGCTCTATAAGTTTACCTATGGTGAACCCCTGTGTTACCAAACCTCTTTGAAATCCCATTCGGAGTATGTACTGAATTGTGGACATGAAGTCACGATGTCAGCTAAGCCCTCTCACTGAGTTGTCGAACTCATTCCCCTCCAATTACCCCTTTCAAGCAATAATGATGAAAAAGGACATGTGTATGATGGGTAAAGCCAACCTACATCAAAGATATGTCTTACATTCAATACATAGTCTGTAAACCCTGTACATTTATAGATAATGAAATCGGGAAAGGAACCAGACATTTCAAAAGAGAAAACTAAGTCAATTCACGAACCACAACCGATAGAGAAAGGGTAAATTGGGAAATTTACAAATTCCAAGTGACTCAAATAGTCATAAAAGTAATGGAAAAAGACTTAGGGACAAATTGGAAGAGAAAACCAGACTGGTTCAAGTGAATTGGATTTGAACCAGATTGAATCGATTTTTAAATTCATTTTTCTAGGTGGCATAAAATATTCAAATTGGAGAATTCATTTGACCATTAGATAGAGAATGAATTTAGATGAATTTAGAAATTTTTAATTTTGAGAAAACCGGTCGAATCGGGCCTAAACTTGCTGATTTATGCATTGAATCAGTCGGACTAGTCCGGTCTGGTTTGGAGTAGTGTCGTCTTCTTCCTTCAAATGATGACACTATTCATTCAATGCTTGAATAGACAGCACTAATGAAGAGGAATCGTCTCCGTTCAGGCTGTTTCAGGTCATGAATGAGCTTGACCAAGATGCTAAACGGTTGGATAGAGAGTCCCCAAGCTAACTATATAAAGAGCTCCTCTCCATTCATCCTCCTTACACCTGAAATCTCCATTCTCTCTCAACCGCTCTATTTTCTTGCAAATCTCGAACTAGAGCTCCAACATTGGCATTTTTCTAAGCCTCAATAGTTGAGGTTGGGTTCTTTAGATTTCGGGGGAAGTCAGCTACCTAATAGAAACTTCCGTTCGACCCGAGTACTACTGGAGAAGCGCCAACGAAATCAAATAGTGAAGCAGCTACGAAGGACCGAAGCTGCCCTGTTTCGGCTGAGCTCAAATTGGCTAAACTCAACCCTCTTCCAGGCAAACCAAGCCCTCTCGACACTCCCACAATCTTCATATGACCTCAACTGAGGTGAAAGGTAATCCAATTCGGCCCTCCTTAGTCATTGCAGGTCGAAGTTAGAGAGAGAAATTGCAAAATTTCACTAACAAAATTCTCACTCGATTCGAGGTGAATTGTAGAAATTCTTGATCCTAGAAGGTATCTCAAGAAGAGAGCTACCTACCTCAATAGAGAGCTCGGACCACCACACCTCTAATGGTAAGCTTTCGAAGCTTTCTCCCTCTACGCATAGTTTTTCAGCAAATCTCCATTTGAGCTCAATTCATACCTAGATGACGCAGTTCAAAGCTCAATTGAATTGTATGGAAGTGTAGGAATTGATCCATACCTTCAATTGGAGCAATTTACCCTGATTGAATGGCTAATTTGATGAAATCAAATTCGGTCAATTTGGAGGGAAGAAATTGGGGGAAATTTTTGGTGAAAATTGGGGATTTCGTAAAATTGAGGGACCATTTTGTAATTTCCCAAAATCGAATGCCAATTAGCCATGAAAAAGATGTTGGAGGACCAATTGGTCAATTTTTGGAACAATTGGGGCCAAATTGCCATTTTTGGAATGTAGGGGCAAAATGGTAATTTTTTAAAAGTTAGGGGACCAAATTGGAAATTTGGAAAACTTGAGCTCCTTATACAATTTTGAGTAAAATGAGTACTCAAAGGGATTTTTGGAAACATTGGGAGTCAAATTGGGCAAAGGTTTGCATTTGGGGCCTAAAGTTAAGAAAAATAAACTTTAGGGAGTTAAATGCAATTTATCGATAAATTGTGAACATAGGCTTTTATGCCAAGCCATAAGTGATAAGACTGTCCAAATCATGTAGGGACAAGTGTGGTTGGAACACCAATAAGAGAAAGCTCGCATTGACTTGGAAAACTAACCGAAGACGAATATGTCACGATTAGCGGGTGAGTGGGCTTATTCACATCATTCCCGGTTGGGATGATGAATACTTAAGAAATGAAAAACCACTTATATGTGAGATTTTAACATAACACCTGGTTGGAGTGATGTGCGAACTAAGCTAAAAACTACTTACCGATTGTAAGTAGTGGAAATCATACACGGTTGGTATGATGGACTTCCTTGAAGAAAGAAGAAATCTCTTGCTGGTTGTAAGCGGAGTTATTGTCACACTGGTTGGTGTGATGAAGTGAAAATATATTTTTGTCAAAAGTGTTCTCCCTTGACTGTGTGTCAATGCTTAAACTCTTTGGGAGACCTTCTTGACGGGAGCTAGATTAGCTCAGATATGCTGGTGGCCTCGGGTTTTTGAACTTGTGGGGCTAAATGCCCGGTTTTGGAAAATCACGTACAATGGGCCCAAGGCTGGTGGGCACGAGTAGGAGCTCGTAAACAAACATGAGATTATGAAAGCCATGAAAACTATTAATGAAATGGTTATGTGATTTCACCATGGTACCAAGGCAGGATCGACATACTCAATGGACTAGCGACAGTGCGTTAGGGCCAAGTCGACGGACCGACCTAAACAAATAGTTGTAGGTCGAGTTGTGGGTTGGGGCCGTTGGACTAGTGGAACCAAAGATAAATGGCTATGTGGAAAAAATATTGTTTGTGCATGCACTTGAGGTACATGACCATTAAGATGCCTAAGAGGGGTAGTGATGCGTCCTAAGGGCTACAAGATGACATGGTGGAGATAAGGGCAGTTTGTTATGCCAGCAGTTAAGAAGCTTGACGTAGCTTCTTGCGCATGAGACCGGGGTGGGGTCGGGATGAGGTCTCTATCCTCATATGGTCATGGAGTTGCTTTCGGTTCTGATAGTCAGATGTCGCAAACATCCACTCAGACCTAGGGTAGATGTGGACGGGCTTCTATCTTGGTGGCTGGTAAAAATGCTCTGAGCTACAAGTGAGTACAATGGACGTGCTGCTTTGCGAATGTGTGATCCCTTCCTGATGAAGGGCGTGTATTGACTATTAAACACACCTAATGTGGGAACCCATGAAGGAGGGTTCGAAAATTGGAAGTTGAGGAAAAATGATCCTTAAAGGAAATGAGAATTTTTGGCACACTTTGATTAAAAGATGTTTATGCAAAACTCACTCGCAACATCCATTCACTTAGGTGTAGAACTCACCCCCTCCATTTATCCCTTTTCAAGTAACCAAGGGAAACCAACCTTAAAGACCTTTATATAGTCAAACCTTAAGATAGGTAAGTAAAATTTATATTCAGTTTTGTATAATGTTATTCTAGGAAAAACATGAAAAAGGACGCCTTACTCCTCACGATTTAGAAAAAGGGTGAAACTCTTCATAAACCAAAGGGAGTGGTGGGTTGGTCATGGGGATTCGACCAAACTAGGTCAGGGTGTGACAACTTGAGTGGTATCAAAGCCTGTTTCCTCGAATATATTATCATGACTATAAAACCTAGTAACTAATAGGAATAAATCTTAAATTTTAGATGGCTCCCAAGAGAGAAACCAAGAGAACAAGAGTCGCAGTCTCTAACACTGCCCAACCATCCCTTCCTAGGGAAACTCCCCGAGGAGCCCATATAACTCCACCTAGACTAAGCTCGAAACACCAAAGATTGTACGTGGAATTCACCAGAGTACTTGGTCAACCAAACCTTGTCCCTGAGACAGGCACCAACTCTCGAGCTAAATTGGAGGATGTACAATCTCATCCCCTCCTGTTAACCATCCTCAGTCAGTTGACATCCCTAAATACCTTAAGACTCTCTACTGGGGTGTAAGCCTTTCCTCGGAGAGAAGGATGTTGGAGCCACCATGGACTGGCTGGCCAACATTAAGAAGCTGATGGGGATTGTTAGAATATCACTAGAGGACATGGTGATCCTGAGAGAGTTTTTTCTAGAGGATAGTGCCAAAAGATGGTGGGATAATGTCTAGAGCTTGTATAACTCCACACCCACTTGAGAAACAAAGTTCAATGAGTTAAAACCCTTTGCCCCTAACTTGGCCAGATCGGTAGACATATGCTAGTAATTCATGGACGGTCTCAACATGGATATACGAGATCGGATGGGAATGCTAGGACGCCCCACGGATCTAGCGGCGGTGTAAGTATGGCTCACGAATGTGAGCGACTGGTACAAACCTAACGCCGCTGAATGGAGCAGGCAAACCAGAAGGAGGATAGGGGCCAAGGCCAATAAGGTGGACAGAAGGAGCAAAATGGTCCAAGATGGGGAAACATGGTGGGATTTCAAAAGAGGAAGGATGTGCCACCACCTCCCTAAAAAGTATTCCCCACCCTACTACAATGAAATCCTTGCTATCCTAGGTGCCAAAGGTACCATGTGAGAGCTTGTTTGTCCTGTTTTGCATTGGGCAAGTGGGGCACTTTGCAAAGGAATGCCCCACTCTTAGGGAGAACAAACAACTTAACATGCTTGGACCACCCCAAGGGAACCCAAGGACTCTCCGGCAGGACGCCACAATTAGAGTACCAGCTAGGGTATACAACCTCACTAGGAAGAGGCTAGGAAAGACCCTAGTACCGTAGCAGGTATGTAAACCCCGTCCCTTAAAGATAAGAAAATCGGGGAAAGAACCGGTCAACTCAAGAGAGAAAATCGAGCCGGTTCACAAACCATAACCGATATGGAAAAGGGTAAATGTGGAAATTTACAAAACCCAAGTGACCTAAAGAGTTATAAAAGTCATGGAAAAAGGGCTTTGGGATGAATTGGAAGAGAAAAATAGACCGATTCAGGTGAACCAAACCTGAACGGGATTGAATCGGTTTGAAACATCATAGAACTGGTTTCTAAATTCATTTTTCTAGGTGGCTTAAACTATTCAAATTAGAGAATTGAAGCGACCATTGGATAGAGAATTAATTTAGATAAATTTAGAAAATTATTAATTTTTAAAAACTCAGTCAAATCGAGCTTGAACCGGCCGGTTTAAGCATTGAACTTGGTTTAGACCGATCCAGTCCTATTCGGAACAGTGTTGTCTTCTTCCTTTAGATGATAGCACTCTTCACTCGCCAGAAAAGCTAACAGCGCTCGCGAAGGTGAAAAGTCTCTGTTCAGGGCATTTTAGGCCATGAATAATCATTATAAATACGCCAATCGGATGATGAGAGAGTCCCCGAGCTCCCTATATAAAGAGCTCCACCACATTCATCCTCCTCACACCTGAAAACTCCTCTCTCTACTACTCCATTTTCTAGTGAAGCTCAAACCAGAGCTCCCACTAGGGCATTTTTCACAACCTCCGAAGGTGAGGTTAGGCTCTTTAGACTTTGGGGGAAGTCATCTATCTGGTAGAAATCTCCATTCAATCCGAGGATCGCTAGAGAAGCACCAGTGTAATAAAATAGTGAACCATCTCTAGCGAACCAAAGCTACCCTTATTCGGTTGAGCTGAAAATGACCAAATTCAACCCTCCTCTGGCTAAACCAAGCCCTCCCAACATCTCCTCAGCCCTTAGATGACCTCGATGGAGCTAAAAGGTAAGCCAATTCGACTCTACTTAGTTGTTGCAGGTTGGAGTTAGAGAGAAAAACTACAGAATTTTACTAACGAAATTCTCCCTCAATTTGATGTCAATTGTAGGAATTCTTAATCTTAAAAGATACCTCAGGAAGATAGCTATCTTCCTCAATAGAGAGATCAGACCGCCGCACCTCTGACGATAAGCATTCGAAGCTCTCTCTCTAAGTTCAATTTTCTGGCGAAGCTTCGTTTAAGCTCAATTTGGACCCAAATGATGCAGTTCAAAGCTCAATTGAAATGTATGGAAGTGTAAGAACTGATCCATACCTTCAATTGGAGCAAATAATCCCGATTGAATGGTCAATTTGATGAAATCAAATTCGGACAATTTGGAAGGGGAAAATTGGGGATTTCATAAAATTGAGGGAATAAATTGCAATTTCCCAAAATTGAGGTCAAATTGGCCATGAAAAGAATGTTGGAGGACCAATTGGTCGATTTTTGAAAATAATTGGGGTAAAATTGCCATTTTTGTAAAGTAGGGGCAAAATGGTAATTTTTGAAAAGTTGGGGACTAAATTGGAAATTTGGGAAACTTGAACCCCTTATGTGAATTTGAGTAAATTGAGGTCCCATAGTAAATTATAGAAGTTCTGGGGCTCAATTTGGGGAAAAGTTAGCATTAGGAACCTAAAGTCAAGGAAGAACTTTAGGGACCTAAATGCAATTAACCGAAAATTTTGGGCATTTCATTCATACGTGATAAATGAAGGCTGTTATGCTAGATATTAATAGATAAGTATGTCTAAATCGTGAAGGAAGATGAAGGACCGGAACGCTATAAAGGATAGGCTAGCGTGGAGGCAAAACTCAACTAAGAAGGAATACACTACACTTATCGGGTGAGTGGGTTATTCACATAATACCCGGTTGGAATGATGAGTAACTCAGAAATGAAAAACCATTACTATGTGAAATTTAACATCACATCTGCTTGGAGTGATATGAGAACTACGCGGAAAAATTATTTACTGGTGGTAAGTAAATCATACCTGGTTGGTATGATGGACTTTATGGAAGGAAGTAGAAAACCCGCTTACCGGTTATAAGTGGAGATGTCATCACACCCGGCTGGTGTGATGGATAAAAAATTTTATTTTGTTAGAAGTGTTCTCCCTTGACTGTGTGTCAATGCTAAAAACCTTTGGGAGACCTTCTTGGTGAGAGTTGGAATAGCTCAGATTAGCTAGATGCCTTGGTTTTGGAACTTGGGGACTAAAATGCCTGATTTTGGTAAATCACGTATATTGGGCCTAAGAGCAGTTGGCATGAGTAAGACTCCATATACAAACATTATGATAAGCCATGAAAATTATTAATTATATATTGGACTGGTAGAAGTGCGATAGGACCAGGTCGATAGACCGGTTTAGACAAACAACTATAGTTCAAGTTGAGGATTAGGGTCATTGGACCAGTAGCACCAAAGATAAATGGCTTTGTGGAAAAATTTTGTTTGTGCATGCACTTGAGGATTGGGACCATCAAGACACCCAAGAGGGGTAGTGATGCATCCTAGGGGCTACTAGACGATATGGTAGAAATAAGGGCAGTTTGTCGTGCCGGTAGTTAGGGAAGCTCGACGTAGCTTCATGCGCATGAGACTGGGGTGGGGTCGGGATGATGTCTCTATCCTCATATGAACATGGAGTTGATTTTGGGTTTGAGGGTCGGATGTCGCAAACATCCACTCATACCTAGAGTAGAAGTGGACTTGCTTCTATCAAGGTAGCTGGTAAAGTTGCTCTGATGCCATAAGTAGGTGCAGTGGACGGGTTGCCCTACGAATGTGTGATTTCCTTCCTAATGAAGGGCGTGTGTTGATTGTTAAACACACCTGATATGGAAATGAGGAAAAATGGTTTGATGAACGAGGAATTTAAGGAAAAAATGTTTTTGAAAGAAATAAGGAGGCTGACATACTCCAATTAAAAATGTTTTGAATACTCTCTTCCAACACCCATTCACTGAGTTGTCAAACTCACCCCCTCTCTTTACCCTTTTCAAGTAACCGAGGGGAAACCTACCTAAAAACCTTCCGATAGTTGAACCTCCAAGACAGGTATGTAAGGTTAATATATTTAGTTTTAATTAATGTTATTCCAGGAAAGGTACAGTTAAAAAGGATGCCTTACTCCTCACGGTTTAGAGAAGGAGAAAACCTTTAATAATCCGGGAGAGTGGCGGGTTGTTCACGGGGATCCGACCAAACCGGGTCGGGGCGTGACAACTTGAGTTGTATCAGAGCCTATTTCCTCGAATACATTATCAAGATTATATAACATAGTAACTAAGAGAAAGTTTGAAAATTTTTGAATGGCTTCCATGAGAGAAACCAAGAAATTTAGGACTTACTCTTCTACCCAACTCCTTGTCCTCGTAGAAAGACTGTAAATACAGCCCCTTCAGGATAAGAAATCTAGGGAAAGAACCAGTCAAAACCAAGAGAAAGAACCGAATCGGTTCACGAATCCCAATTGTTATAAAAAGGGCAAATTGGGAAATTTACAAATACCAAGTAACCCAAATAGTCATAAAAATCATGGAAAAGGACTTCGGGACAAATTGGAAGAGAAAACCGGACTGGTTCAGGTGAACCATACCTAAACTAGATTGAACCAGTTTGAACCACAATTGAACTAGCTTCTAAATTCATTTTTCTAGGTGGATTAAAAAATTTAAATTGGAGAATTGAAGCCACCATTGGATAGAGAATGAATTTAGATAAATTTATAAAATTTTAATTTTGATAAACTCAATCAAATCAGGCTTGAACTAGTCGGTTTAAGCATTGGACCCGGTTCAGATCGGTACAGTCCGGTTCGGAATAGTGTTGTCTTCTTCCTTTAGATGACAACACTGTTCACTCACTGGAAAATAGAACAGCGCCGACGATGGTGAAAAGTCTCCCTTCAGGGTGTTTCATCCCTAGAATGTTCGCCCTAAATGCGCCAATTGGGTAGCCAAGGAGTCCCTAAGCTTCCTATATAAAAAGCTTCTCCTCATTCATCCTCCTCACACCTGAAAACTCCTTTCTCTTTCTCTACTACTCCAATTTCCAATGAAGCTCAAACCAAACCTTCAACATTGGGGTTTTTCTGAGCCAAAGAAGGTGAGGTCGAGTTCCTTAGACTCGGGGAGAAGTCAGCTACCCGACGGTGGTCACCATTCGATCTGAGGATTTCCGGAGAAGCGCCAGCATAATCAAACAATGAAGCAGCTCTAACACACCAAAGCTACCTTATTTTGGCTTAGCTAAAAATGGCCAAATTGAGCAATTCTTAGGCAAAACCAAGCTCTCCCAACACTTCCACAGCCCTCATACGACCGAATTATAGCTGAAAGGTAAGCTAATTTGCCTCACCTCTATAAATTCCGATCGACGTTAGAGAGAGAAACGACGAAACTTCACTGACGAAATTCTCACTCAATTCGACATGAATTGTTGCAATTCTTTATCAAAGGAGGATCCTCAAAATGAGAGCAACCTGCCCCGATTGAAAGCTTGGACCGCCGCACCTTGGACGGTAAGCTTTCGAAGCTTTCTCTCTCTAAGTTCAGTATTCCGACGAATCTCCGTTTGAGGTCAATTCGAACCCAAATGATGCAATTCAAAGCTCCATTGAATCATGTGTAAGTGTAGAAACTGATATCTATGCCTTCAATTGGATCAATTAACCCCGATTGGGTGGCCAATTTGGTGAAATCAAATTCGGCAAGTGTGAAAGGGGGGAAATTGGGAAAATTTTAGGGGAAATTTGGGAATTTTGAAAATTTGAGGGACCACTAATTTTGGGGCTTGTCCCATCTTTATCTTCCAACATTCCTTTATGGAGAAAAATAAGGGACAAAAGCCACCAGTAATACCTTCAATGAACACGGTGAAACAGAAAATTTCATCAATCAATATTGGAGAGAAGCACACTCTGAAGACTTGATATTGGAAAATAATTAATCACAGTCAATTGATGCAAGCAATTAATTGTTATTTAAGAATGACCGAGTTCATAAAAAAATAAAGATTATTCCATTAACCCAAGCCATGACAATCACAAATGAACAAAATGATTCAAGTTGAAGACCGCAATCTACCACAATTATATATATCATTTGATAAAAACGTACAATCTTAATTTAAGAATAAGCACAACACAAAATCATTTCAATTAGTAATGCAATCAATTGCTATTCAAGAAGGATTAAGTTCAGAAAGAATGAAGAGTATTCCATTAACCCAAGTCAGGATAATCACAAAGGAATACAATTATCCATGTCGAATGCAGTGCTCTACCACAACTATATATATAACACGATAAATAAGTGCGAACTCAAATTAAGCATAAGCATAACATAGAAACTCATTTCAATTAGCAATGCAGCAACTTGGAATCAGAACAAGATACCTGCAGACTTCCATTTCAATCTCAGAAAATCATTTCAATTAAGCATAAGCACAACACATAAAATCATTTCAACACATAAAATTTTAGGGGAAATTTGGGAATTTTAACATCACACCCGGTTAGAGTGATGTGAGAACTACGCGGAAAAACTAATTACTGGTTGTAAGTAGATCATACCTGATTGGTATGATGAACTTCCTAGAAGGAAGTAGATAACTCACTTATCAGTTGTAAGCGGAGGTGTCATCACACCCGATTGATGTGATAGACAAGTTGAAAAGATATTTTGTCAGAAGTGTTCTTCCCTGACTGTGTACCAATGCTTAAAACGTTTGGGAGACCTTCTTGACAAGAGTTGGAATAGCTTAGATAGGCTAGAGGCCTCGGTTTTGAAAGTTGGGAACTAAAATACCCAGTTTTGGAAAATCATGTACAGTGGGCTCAAAGGCAATTGGCATGTGTAGGAGCTCATAAACAAATATGATGATAAGCCATGAAAATTATAAATGAATGAATTATGTGATTTGGCCATGGTACCAAGACATGACTGACATACTCAATCGACGGGCATCAGTGTGACAAGACCAGGTCGACGAACCGGTCTACACAAACAGCTGCAGGTCGAGTTGAGGGTCGGGGCCATTGGATCAGTGGCACCAAAGATTAATAGCTTTGTGGAAAATTTTTGTTTATGCATGCACTTAAGGTTTGGGACCATCAAGATGCCCGAGATGGGTAATAATGCATCCTAGGGGCTACTAGACGACATGGTGGAGCTAAGGGCAGTTTGTCATGCCAACAATCAGGGAAGCTCGACGTAGCTTCATGCGCATGAGGCTGGGGTGGGGTTGGGATGAGGTCTCTATCCTCATATGGACACAGAGTTGCTTTTGTGTTTGAGGGTTGGATGTCGCAAACATCCACTCATTCCCATGGTAGAAGTGGACGGGCTTCTACCTATGTGGCCGGTAAAGTCGCTCCGACGCCACAAGTGGGTGATGGATGGGCTGCTCTATAAATGTGTGATCCCTTCATGATGAAGGGCGTGTGTTGATTCTTAAACACATCGATTGTGGATAATGAGGAAAATGGTTTTGAATAATTGGGAATTTAAAGGGAAATAATATTTTTGAAAGGAAATAAGGAGTCTGGAACACTCCGATTAAAGATGTTTTGAATACTCTATCCCAACACCATTCACTAAGTTGTTGAAATCACCCTCTTCCTTTACCCCTTTTTAGGTAACCGAGGGAAAACCTACTTAAAGACCTTCCTATAGCTGAACATGCAAGATAAGTATGTATGGTTAATATATTTAGTTTTAATTAATGTTATTCCAGGAAAGGTACAGGTAAAAAGGACGCCATACTCCTCACGGTTTAGAGAAGGGGAAAACCCTTAATAAATCGAGAGAGCGGTGCGTTGTTCATGGAGATCCGACCAAACTGGGTTGGGGCGTGACAAAGACAACCCTAGAAGCTCCCTAATGCCAAGATATAGTAGAAGCTCCAAAGGACCAAATGGGGAAGTATCCGGTACCATAAAGGGGTATCGTGCCAGGATATGTTAGGGTCATAATCCTGGGTATAAAGGGAACCAAGTATGAAGCCAGGAATGCCAGCAAGGGTGTATAACCTTACCAAGGAGGATGCTTACCAAGAACCTTGTATCTTCCTATCTATTTGGTGACCACTTTTTGTAAAAGGGCTAAAACCCCTAACATTTTGTATTCCTCAATTAATGAAGTAATCAAAATTCCTAAAATGCTATCTCTCAAATGATGTGATCATGCTAGGAAGATGGCCCCAAGGAAAGTAACCAAACAAATCTGCACTACCATAGAAACTAGCGAAAATCCCATCCCAGTTAAGGAAACTGAGTTAGAGAATTAAGAAATCTAGGAGGAATTTTTGAATGACCCTTTAGCAAAGAAGATTCAACAAGAAAACTTTCAAGGTGTTCAAACTCAAGGATGGCAAAGCACCAAATCACCAGCAACCCTAGAAAGGCCGCTAATGCTCGAAGTAAAGGAGGAACCACAATGGTTCACACTTGGGAATAACCTATTACAAATGTGAACGATGGGGACACTACGTGAAGAAGTGCCCAACCCTACTAAGGACAAGTACCAACATAACCGATTATAGGTGTAAGGGGATAGGAAAGGTAAAGAAGGACTGTCCCACACCCCATAGATTTAGGGAAATACCTCCTAAAAAGTCACGAAATACAGAAATGACTAGTGACCAAAACTATGAAGCAAGTTAAGTAAGCGGTTAGTAAAGAAGAGAAGAAATGTGCTACGAAAAGGAACTCTAGAGGGATGCATATGACTAAGTACCCCTTGAAGGGATCATTGATGGGCGAATGGAGATAACGTGGAGTGCAAGGAACCAACCCATCATTAGGAACTTCTCAAAGGAAGGATGTATCGGAATGGCCAAGTGTGACCTGCTTTGGAAGAGCAAAAGAGCCAAATAAACGATTCCAGGAGAACCTAGTAGAAAGAAGCAACTAGTAACAATTGGGTGGTCAAGGAGAATAAACAATGCCTTAAGAAGGGCTGGGAAGTAGTAAAGACTGCATTCTATGAGGGACAATAGGATGGGCATGAAGGACGAGTGAATTCTAAATACAACTACCAAGACAGTTGGACAAGAAAAATTGCAAAAAAGAAATAGTTAATGAATTGGTCTTCGGGAGAACCATGGATTTAAAGCCCGATAAAGAAGAGAGAAGTGAAAAGACCAATTATTGGAAAAGAAGAATGAAGGAAATCCTTAAAAAGATATGTGGCCAAGAACGGATTAACGACCAAACTCAAGTCATGAAAAGGTTAAGTAAGCCTCTCGCAAGGTGATCAAAAGACCTTGAAACAAGGGGGATTGGAAAGCCTCCATGAGGAAATAAACTGGTACTGAGGTACAAATGAGAATGAGGATAGGGTATAAAAGATGTGCAAGTAAGGTTTCAAGAGTAAAGGTAGGTAGGGGAAGATGGCATCAAGTAATGTCATTTAAAGATTGGGTGCCCTCAAGGGCGAAGGAAAAAGTAATTTTGTGAGAAAAGTGTAATAATCCTCCTAAGGAAGGAAACCCTAGGGAGGGATACATGTTCCAACTAAGAGGTAATGGAACTAAGTGACGAAGATGAGGAGATGAACTTGCAAATGAAGTGCATGCTGAGGTGGAAGAAACAAGGGCAGCATATTAGGAGGACACAAGGAGTAAGTTAAACCCAAGGAACGGGTAAGTAGGAAGATAGCATCAAAAGATGCCGTACAAGTAAGAGAGGGGTGGGCTGCCCAAAATAAGGAAAAAGAGGAAAGAACATCTGTGAAACCTTGGAAAAGTAAGCCCTCCAAATAAGAAGTGGTTGATGGGGGAAACAACCACTAATATCAAGATGGGTTGTGGTCTACACTCGCATAAAGAGTGGATGACTAGGCATAGGGTGGAGTTTGCGAAATAACACTAATAATAGAAAGTTCCTCGAATAAGGAATAAGGGACAAAATGGGATTTTAAGATGAGGAAGGATTCAAAGCAAGCAAATGCTTCAATATAGAAGGAGGTGTAAGGAAATGAAGGAAGAAACCTTCAAGGAATGGTAAGAAGGTTGAGCAAGTAGCTCCTAGGACAAAAGTTTCTACATTGAGGGACATAGTAGAGAATGAAACCATAAGAATGGAACTCCCCCAAACAAAACAATAGACACATAGACCGAAAGGGAACAAACGGGGATAATGAGTCATGAAATGGTCACAAGAAAGTAAAAGTGGATTAAGAAAAAGGAAAGTCCTTGAATAAAGAATGCCAAGGACTTAAGCAGGAAAGAATCCCAGCTTGTTAGTAAACCGTTGAGAAGCCAAATGATTGGAACTAGAAAAACCCAATAAGGAAGTTGGGAAAGGACGAGTGGGTAAGGAAAACCAACACGAATATGTAAGTTGATTGGATAACGGTAAAGGTAGTCAAGAAATACTAACAAACGAAAGGAGGGATGAAGTTATACGATCCCTAAATGGTTATAAAGCTAAGAACAACCCTAAAAGAAGTGTTATAGAAATCTAATGGACATAGACAGGTTCTGGAATATGTCATGCTCTAAGGGACATGTAAGCCTAATAGTCCTGACGAAAAATATGACTCAAGTAAGGAAGAGTCAATTAGTAAGCATGATAAGGTTAAACGTAGTTTAGACCAAAGTTATAATAAATAATGGATGGAGGAAGGATTGAAATAGGATGAAGGGGTGATAACACCAAAACCGTGAAAACAAATACGTAACGCTCGAAAGAACATCAAGCTAAGGGTTTCGACATGGGAATGATTGGTAATTTTGGAACTCCAAATCCTAAAATCCTGGGTAAGAACCCTCAAGAGGAAGAATCTTGCCCTAAGTAGAGGAGGAAGTGAACCTAAGGGATATCCCTTTGAACTCATGGGTAAGACATGTTTAGTTATGATAAACTCCATGGAGTGAGTAAATAATGGAAAGGAAAAGACATTCCTTAAGTACGTGATTAAAAGGGGCTAAGTGAAAGAATAACCAAAGTGTTGGCATGTCAAGCAAATCCTGAGTTGATTAAGTTTTGGGGATAAAACTCCTAAAAGGAGGAGAGAGTTGTAAACCCTGTCCCTTAAAGATAAGAAAATCGGGGAAAGAGCTGGTCAACTCAAGAGAGAAAACTGAGCCTGTTCACAAACCACAACCGATAAGGAAAAGGGCAAATGGGGAAATTTACAAATCTCGAGTGACCTAAAGAGTCATAAAAGTCATGGAAAAGGGCTTTGGGATGAATTGGAAGAGAAAACAAGACTAGTTCTAGTGAACTGTACCTGAATCGGATTGAATCGGTCTGAACCAACATTGAACTGGTTTCTAAATTCATTTTTCTAGGTGACTTAAACTATTGAAATTGGAGAATTGAAGCCACCATTGGATAGAGAATAAATTTAGAGATTTTTAAAGAGCTCTTCTCCATTCATCATCCTCACACCTAAAATCTCCATTCTCTCTCAATTTCTCTATTTTTCGGCGAAGCTCGAACTAGAGCTTCAACATTTTCATTTTTCTAAGCCTCAGTAGGTGAGGCTGGGTTCTTTAGATTTCGGGGTAAGTCAGCTATCTAATAGCAACTTCTGTTCAACCTGAGTATCATTAGAGAAGTGCCGGTGGAATCAAACAGTGAAGCAACTCCGAAGGACCAAAGCTATCCTGTTTCGGTCGAGCTAAAATTGGCCAAACTCATCCCTCATCCAGCCAAACCAAGCCCTCCCAACACTCCCATGGTCTTCATACAACCTCAACTAAGCTGGAAGATAAAATAATCCGACCCTCCTCAATCGTTGCAAGTTAGAGTTAGAGAGAGAATCAACAAATTATACAAATGAAATTCTCCCTCAATTTGAGGTGAATTGTAGAAATTCTTGATCCTAGAAGGTACTTGAGGAAGAGAGCTACCTGCCCCGATAGAGAGCTCGGACCGCCGCACCTCCGACGATAAGCTTTCGAAGGTTTCTCCCTCTACGCATAGTTATCCAGCGAAGCTCCATTTGAGCTCAATTCAAACCCAAATGACATGATTCAAAGCACAATTGAATCATATGAAAGTGTAAGAACTAATTTGTACCTTCAATTGGAGCAATTAACCCTAATTGTATGGCTAATTTGAAGTTCGGTCAGTTTAAAGGCGAGAAATTGGGGGGGGGGGGGGGGGAATTTTGGGGAAATTGGAGATTTCGTAAAAATGAGCGATCATTTTGCATTTTCCCAAAATTGAAGGCTATTTGGCCATGGAAAAGATGTTGGAGGACCAATTGGTCAATTTTTGGAAGAATTGGGGCCAAATTGCCATTTTTGGAAAGTAGGGGCAAAATGATAATTTTTGAAAAGTTGGGGGACCAAAATGAAAATTTGAAAAACTTGAGCCTCTTATACAATTTTGTGTAAAATGAGTACTCAATGGGAATTTTGGAAACTTTGGGTGTCAAATTGGGCAAAGGTTTGCATTAGGGACCTAAAGTTTAGAAAAATAAACATTAGGGACCTAAATACAATTTATCGATTAATTGTGATACATGATAAGGCTGTCCAAATCGTGTAGGGACAAGTGTGATCGGAATGCTAGTAAGAGAAAGCTCGCATCGACTTGGAAAACTAACCGAGGACGAACACGTCATGGTTAGCGAGTGAGTGGGCTTATTCACATCGGGTTGGGATAATGAGCACTTTAGAAATGAAAAACCACTTATATGTGGGATTTTAACATCACACCGAGTTGGAGTTATGTGTGAACTAAGCTAAAATCTACTTACTAGTTTCAAGTAGAAAAAATCATACCCGATTGGTATGATGGACTTCATTGAAGGAAGAAGAAATCCGCTTGCCGGTTGTAAGCAGAGATATCGTCACACCCGGTTGGTGTGATGAAGTGAAAATACATTTTTGTCAGAAGTGTTCTACCCTGACTGTGTGTCGATGCTGAAAATCTTTGGGAGACCTTCTTGACAAGAGCTAGATTAGCTCAGATAGAACAAAGGACTTGGTTTTTGAACTTGTGGGCTAAATGACCAATTTTGGAAAATCATGTACAGTTGGTCCAAGACTAGTGGGCACAAGCAGGAGCTCGTAAATAAACATGAGATTATGAAAGCCATGAAAACTCTTAATGAAATGATTATATGATTTTTCCATGGTACTAAGACAAGACCGACATACATGATGGATTGGCAGTAGTGCATTAGGGCCAGGTCCACGGACTAGCCTTGACAAATAACTATAAGTTGAGTTGAGGGTCGGGGTTGTTAGACTAGTAGCACCAAAGATATATGGATATGTGAAAAAACTATTATTTGTGCATGCACTTAAGGTACAAGACCATTAAGATGCCCAAGAGGGGTAGTGATGTGTCTTAAGGGCTACTGGACGACATGGTGGAGATAAGGGCAGTTTGTCGTGCCAGCAGTCGGGAAGCTCGACGTAGCTTCTTACGCATGAGACCGGGGTGCGGTTGAGATGAGGTCTCTGTCCTCATACAGACACGGAGTTGCTTTCGGGTCTGAGGGTCGGATGTCATGAACATCCACTTAGACCCAGGGTAGAAGTGGACGGACTTCTATCTTTGTGGTCGGTAAAGATACTCTGAGCCACAAGTGGGTGCAGTGGATGGGTTGCTCTGTGAATGTGTGATACCTTCCTGATGAAGGTGTGTGTTGACTGTTAAACCTAATGTGGAAACCCAGGAAGAAGGGTTTGAAAACCGAAATTTGAGGAAAAATCATCCTTAAAGGAAATGAGAATTTTTGGCACACTTTGATTAAAAGTTATTTATGAAAAGATCACTCTCAACACCCATTCATTGAGTTGTAGAACTCACCCCTCCCTTTATCTCTTTTCAAGTAACCAAGGGAAACCAACCTTAAAGACCTTTCTGTAGCTGAACCTTAAGATAGGTATGTAAAATTCATATTCAATTTTGTATAATGTTATTCTAGGAAAAACAAGAAAAATGATGCCTTACTACTCGCGATTTAGAAAAGGGTGAAACTCTTCATAAACCAAAGGGAGTGGCGGGTTGCTGATGGGGATCCAACCAAACCAGGTCAGGGTGTGCAATAGTCCACATATGGTTTCCAAAGTTATTTTCAAATAAAATCAAATTATTAATTTTGGAAAATAATTTAAGTTATTATGTGTTGAGCTTTGCACTCTGTCGAGTTTACAATGATTAGACACTCATTGTTGAAAAATTGAGAGGATGCGACAGTTGTCTATAGGTCCGACTGGTGAAACCGGGTCGGGGTGTGACAGTCGCTGAGGGTTGGACTCCCGATATGTGTGCATTTCTTTGTTATAATAGTCATCGGGTCAGGTTTATGCTATGAAACATGAGCCCCAGACCGTTAGCCTAGTTTATTGAAAAGGGAAGCCAACTCACGTAGAGTCGAGCTCCCGGTGATTGTGCATACATAAAAAAAAAAAGGGAGGTAACCTCTGAGGTCCAACCTCCCGTGTTTAACCATATGTTTAGCATGAAAATTGTGAGATGCATTCGGTATGCAAAGTGAAGGGGAGATAGCATGTGTTGCACCAAGCTCTTGGTAACGTTGTGTGTGTGGCACCACTATGAGAAATGACCATGAGCGCCACGATTATGACTTGAAGTCATGCATGTTTTATTGTTGTAACAATATATATACCCACGATTGTGAAAATTGGCGTCGTCAACACATCTGAATGGGTAGTAATGATGCTTAGGGCAAGACTCGAAGTGGAGTAAGGAGGGTGAAAGGGATACTTTAGATTGCCTAGGTTCCATGTATACTTTTGTGCATGGCAGTAATAGACAATCGGGGTATACGTATACTAGCGTTCATGGTAGCATGGGACAACTAGAGTATAACAATAATAATTTTTGGAAAAAATGAAAAACAAAATTGATTATAAATTACTTTAGAATTTTTTTTAAAATCTAAGATTCAATGGATTTGATTTTGAATTCGATATAAACAAACCTAATTTATTTAATTGATTATAACTAATTTAGTCGGTTTAAATAACTGAAAGGAACGGAGTTAAATTCGACGAATCAGGTGGAAATAAATATAAATATTTAATAAATATATGTATATAAAGTTATATTTGAGAAATTAAAAAATATAAATGTGTATATATATATGTGTATTTAGTTGTAAGGAGGAATATTAATTATAAATAATATATATCCTATTTTAATTTCCAAATAAATATAAAATAAATAATAAGTGAGGTCTAAACTTATGCCTACCATAAGTGGGCCTCCCTATAAATACCTCTTTATGATGAAACCCTAGCATATTTTCTCATTTTACAAACCCTAAGTGCCAATCTCTCCTCCTCCATCCTCTCCACGAACCCCTGCCTTCACCGATTACGTCCATGAACCTGACCTTCCCTCTCTCGTCTCCTCCCTCCCCCATCCAACCACCGTCCTCCGTCCTCTGAACCCAACAATCGTTGCCACTACGACTCTTCACCACTAGCATCGAGTCTAGCTTCTGTATCTACAACTGTGATCCCTTCTGGAGGATCTTTTAGCGGGAATTCAAGGAGGGCGGCATCGGTGCTATGGAGATGCTCTTCCATTGTAATGTCCTTGCCCTCGTCGGTAACGGTACTCACTCCCAATACCCTCTCACCATGGTCATGATTTGGGATGACCACCGGTCAAGGTGCAAAGGCAACCTATCCTTCCACTCCGAGGTGAAGTCTATCAAGTTGAGGAGGGATCACATTGTTGTACTGCTCTTGCAAAAGATCCTAGTCTAAAACTTCGCGGACCTTAAATAGCTTCACCCAATTAAAACCTTGCCGAATCCTAATGGCCTTAGTGTGTTGTCTCAGAACTCTGGGCATATGGTTTTGGTTTGCTTAGGGCTTTAGAAGGGTAGTTCTGGATCGAGCACTATGCCTCGAAGAGGACTAAATTTATCATGGCCCACTATTCAAGAATCACCTATTTTACTCTCTCCCAAGATGGAAGTTTCTTGGCCATTACGAGCAATAAGGGGACTCTCGTTAAGGTTTTCAATATTGTCACACCCCGACCTGGTTTGGTTGGATCCACGTGAGCAACCCGTCACTCACACGGTTTATTAAAAGTTTCCCCTTCTAAAAAATGCGAGGAGTATGACGTCCTTTCACCTGTATCTTTCCTATAATAGCATTAATCAAAACTAAATATATTAAATCTTACATATCTGTCTCGTAGATTCGGCTACAGGAAAATTTTTAGGTTTATTTTCCCTTGGTTACCTAAAAATGGGTAAAGGGATGGGGTGAGTTCGACAACTCAGTGAATGGGTATTAGGTGAGAGTTTTCACAAAAACAACTTTAATCAAAGTGTGTCAAACTCCTTATTTTCTTTAAGAATATTCTTTTCTTCAAATTACAGTTTTCAAAACCTTTTTTTCAAGGTTTACAAATTCATTTCCAAGGATTCTTAAATCCTTTCCAAGGTTTTCATCACCACTTTCCCAATTTCATATTAGGTGTGTTTCACAAACAATACATGCCCTTCATCAAGAAGGGTACATATACATATTCGTAATATGCAGTTATGCCGTCTTCACCCACTTGTGGATCGGAGCGTCTTTACCATCCACCCTGATAGAAGTCCTTACTTCTACTCGGAGTTTGAGTGAACATCTTCAATGCTCAACCCTTAGATCCAAAAATACTTCGTATCCATATCAGGATGGAGACCTCATCATGACCCCACCCCGGTCTCATGCGCATGAAGCTACGTTAAGCTTTCCTGACTACTGGCATGACAAACTGCCCTTATCTCCACCATGTCATCTAGTAGCCCCTAGGATGCATCACTACCCATCTTGGGCATCTTGATGGTCATGAACCTTAAGTGCATGCACAAACTATAAATTTTCCACAATGCCATTTATCTTTGGTGCCACTATTCCAATGGCCCCGACCCTCAACTCGAACTGCGGCTATTTGTCTAGACTAGTTTGTCGACATGGCCTTGACGCACTACTGCCAGTCCATCAAGTATGTCGGTCTTTTCTTGGTACCATGGTAAAATCACACATTCCATTCATTTAGAATTTTCATGGCATAAATATCATATGTTTGTTTACGAGCTCTTGCTCATGCCCACTGGCCTTGGGCCCACTGTACTTGATTTCCAAAACTAGGCATTTTAGCTCTCAAGTTCCAAAACTGAGGTCTCCCAAAAGTTTTAAGCATAAGCACACAGTTAGGGGAGAACACTTATGAAAAAATAAAAATTTTCATCCAGCACATCAACCGGGTGTGATAACATCTCCACTTACAACCGATAAGTGGGTTTTCTACTTCCCTTTAGGAAGTCCATCATACCAACCGTGTATGATCTACTTACAACTGTTAATTAGTTTTTCTGCGTATTTCTCACATCACTCCAACTAGCTGCGATGTTAAAATTCCACATAATAGTGATTTTTCATTTTTGATGTGCTCATCATCCCAACCGGGTATGATGTGAATAAACCCACTCACCCGTTAACCGTGACGTGTTCGCCCATGTTTGATTTTCCATGTTGACGCGAGCTTCTCTTACTGTCGTTCCAGTCCTTCATGCTCCTACACAATTTAGACAACCTTATCTATTAATACTCGTCATAATAGCATTCGTTCCTCATGTATGAACGACTAAACTCAAAACATTCAGTTATTTGCACTTAGGTCCCTAAAGTTCATTTTCCTTGACTTTAGGTCCCTAATGCAAACTTTTCCCCCAAATTAAGTCTCGAAACTTACAAAATTCACTTTGTGTCCACAATTTACCCAAAATCACTTAAGCAGTTGAAGTTTCCAAAATTAATAATTTGGTCCCCAACTTTTAAAAAATTACCATTTTGCCCCTACTTTATAAAAATGGCAATTTGATCGCAATTATTTTCAAAAATCGACCAATTGGACCTCTAACATCCTTTTCATGGCCAATAGACCCTCAATTTTGGGAAATTTCACTTTGGTCCCTTAATTTTACAAAATTCTCAATTTTCCCCATTTTTTTCCCAAATTTTCCCCTTTCAAATAGGCCAAATTTGATTTCATCAAATTGACCATTCAATCGGGGTTAATTAATCCAATTTAATGTATGGATTAATTCCTACACTTCCACACAATTCAATGGAGCTTTGAATCACATCATTTGGGTTCGAATTGATATCAAATTGAGCTTCGTCAAAAAACTGAACTTAGATAGAGAAAGCTTCGAAAATTTACTATCGAAGGTGTGATGGTCCAAGCTTTCCATGGTTTTTAAAACACTTTGGGTCCCTTGAGATGTGTAAATTTCCCAATTTGCCCTTTCTCTAAAGATTAGAGTTTGTGAACCGGTTCGGTTTTCTCACTCGAGTTGACCGGTTCTTTCCCCAGTTTCCTTACCTTTAAAGGATGGGGTTTACAAATACTCTTGAGGGCTCTTTCTTGTAGGAGGTAAGAAGAGGTGCATATAAAGTAGAATATATACCCTTGCTTTCTCTACAACTGCCCAATGGCTTGTTGTCATGCCCCAACTAGGTTTGGTCGGATCCTTGTGATCAACCTGCTACTCTCCCAGTTTATTAAAGGGTTTCCCCTTATTATAAACCATAAAGAGTAAGGAGTGCTTTAAACTCGCACCTTTTCATGTAATAACATAAATCAAAACTGCATAATATTTTAAATTTATCATACCTATCTCACAAGCGTCTTAGTTGATGGTCTTTACGGGTAGGCTTTCCGGAATTTCTTGAAAGGGATATAAGGGAGGGGGTGAGTACGACTACTTAGTGAATGGGTTTTCAAAACTTATAACTTTTAGGAAAAAGATTTGTATTGGAGTGTGCCAGACTCCTTTCTTTCAAAAATCCTTTCATTTCAAATCTCAGTTTTTACCACCATTTCTTATTAATCACAGTGTGTCATCACCCAACACACATCCTTCATCATGAAGGTCAAACACACATTCACAGGCCAGTACGTCCACTGAACCCACTTGTGGTGTCAGAGCGACTTTACCGGCCACCTAGATAGAAGCACGTCCACTTCTACCCTAAGAATGAGTGGATGTTCACGACATTCGACCCTTAATCCTGTAACGATTCTCCGTGTTTATATGAGGATAGAGATCTCATCCCGTCCCCACCCCGGTCTCATGCTCTTGGTACTACTCCAAATTTTGCACGGTCACTTGGTACAACGAACTGCCCTTATACTTACCAGGTCATCCAGAGCACTTAGCACGCATCACTACCCCTCTTGGGCATGTTGATGGTCCCATAACCATAGTGCATACACAAACAGTATTTTCTTGTCATACCATATAATTTGTGGTGCCACTGGTCCAATGGCCCCGACCCTCAACTGAACCTATAGGTGTTTCTCTTGACTGGTCTATCAACATGTCATGTCGCACTATCGCTAATTAACTGAGTATGTCGGTCCTGACTTGGTACCATGGCCAAACAATTCATTTATTAAAGTTTTATGGCACATATCACATGTTTGTTTATGAGCTCCAACTCGTGCCCACTGGCCTATGGCCCACTATTCAAGATTTTCAAAATCGGGCATATTAGCCCCCAAGTTCCAAAACCAAGGTCCTCGGCCTATAAGAGCTATTCGAGCTCTCATCAAGAAGTCTCCCAAATCATTTAAGCATTGGCACACAGTCATGGGAAAGCACTTTTGACAAGAATATGCTTTCAACTGTCCATCATACCAACCGAGTATGAGGAAATCTCCGCTCATAACCGATGAATGGGTTTTCCACTTCCTTCGAGGAAGTTTCATCATACCAACCAGGTATTATCTACTTACAACCGGTAAGTAGTTTTTCTACGTGATTTTCAAATCACTTCTCTAAGTTGTGATGTTTAAAATACCACCAAATAGTGGGTGTTCATTTCAAGGAACTTATCATTCCCAATTGGGTACGATATAAAATCCCACTAACTTGTTAAGGTAGTGAATTCCACTCGATCGGTTCTTTGTATTCACGCGAGCTTGTCCTTGATGGCATTCCCGGTACATCGTATTTCTACACAATATGAACATCCTTGTTCATTATCCCTCGGCCTGATAGCCTTCATTCATTCCAAATGAATGAGAAAATAAACTTTCTAATTATTTGCTATTAGGTCCCTAAAGTTATTTTTCTTTAACTTTAAGTCCCTAATGCAAGTTTTTCCTCAAATTGAGTCCTGAAACTTTTAAAATTCACATTGGGACTCAATTTATTCAAATTCACAAAAAGGGGTTTAATTTCCCAAATTTCCAATTTGGTCCCCCATACTTTTCCAAAATTACCATTTCCCCCCTCTACAAAAATGGTAAGTTTCACCCCAAAAATTCTAAAAATCCTCAGTTAGCCCTCTAAAATTTTTTTCATGCCCAATTGACCTTCAATTTTATAAAATTTCATCTTGGTCCATTGAATTTTCGAAAATCCCCAATTTTCCCCCAATTTCAACTCCTCAACATAGTCGAATTTGATTTTATCAAATTGACGGATCAAACACATCAAATTGTTTAAATTAAGTTAAAATTGAGATCCTACATCTTCATACAATTCAATAGCACTTTGAATCGCAAGTTTTGACGCTGGAACGAGCTCAAATGGAGCTTTGCCGGAAAATAGACTATAGAGAGAGAAAGCTTTGATTTCTCACTGGTGAAGCCACGATGGTCTGAGCTTTCTATCTGGGCAGATAGCTCTCATCCTGAGGTACATCTTAGAATCAAGATTTGCATCAATTGATTCCAAATTGAGTTAGAATTTCATCATCAAAATTCTATTGGTTCTCTCTCTAGCACCGGTCGAAAATTACAGAGTAGAGCTGAATTGGCTTACCTTTCAGTCCTAATTCGGCTATGGGAGTTCTAAGGGAGTGTTCGGAGGGCTTGGTTTGGCTTGAGGAGGGCTCAAAATGGCTGACTTCAGCTCAGCCGAAATAGGGCAGCTTCGATCCACCGAAGCTGCTTTAATGTTCCATGAGGCCAACGCTTCTTCGGCGACCCTCAGAGCAAATGGAGACTACAGGCGTGTAGCTGACTTCTCCCCGGTTCTAAAGAACCTAACCTCACCTTGTTTGGCTCAGAAAAGTGCCAATGACAGAGCTTTGGTTCGAGCTTCAACGAAAAATGGAGCAGTTGAGAGAGAATGGAGTTTTTAGGTGTGGAGAGAATGAATGGGGAGAGGCTCTTTATATAAGAACCTCGGGGACTTCTTGGCTATCCGATTGGCATCTTAATGGCGGTCATTCATTGTTTGAAATTCCTTGGCCGGAAACTATTCAGCTTTGTCGGCGCTGCACGATTTTCCAGTGAGTGAACAGTGTTGTCAGCTGAAGGAAGAACATGACATTGTTCCAAACCGAATTGAATCGGTCCGAATCGGGTTCAAAGCTTAAACCGGCCAGTTTACCCCCCATTCGACCGAGTTTTTTCAAATCTAAAAATTTCTAAATTCATGTTCTATCCAATGGTGGCCTCAAATCTCAAATTTGAATTTTTTTTAAGCCACCTAGATAAATGAATTTAGAATCTAGTTCAATAGTGGTTCAAATCTGTCCAAAGCGGTTCAACCCAGTTCGGATCCGGTTCATCTAAACCAGTTTTATTTTGATCTCCAATTCACCCTAAAGTCCTTTTTCATGACTTTTATGACTCCTTAGGTCACTTAGGGTCCATAAATTTCCTGGTTTACCATCTCTTTATCGGTTTCGGTTCATAAACCGGCTTGGTTCTTAAACCGGTTTAATCCGGTTCGAGTCCGATTCACCTGAACCGGACTGGTTTTTTTTTTATCTCCCACTATGTTCTATTGTTCCTTCCCAAGGTTTATAAATCTTTTTGGGTGACAAGGGAGTTGAAATTTCTCTAATTTACTTGTTCCTCAATAAACGGCTTTGTGAACCAGTTTGGTGTTTCTCACTTGGTTTGACCGGTTCTTTTCTTGGTTTTCCTTAACTAAAAAGGCGAGGTTTACACTTATAGTTTCAAGTGACAAAGGAATTGTCCATGTTTTTAGCTTGAATGTTGAGCCTAGGACGCTAGGAAATGAGCTATCACATGATTCATCTGAGCCGGCTGGTTCTCGATCTTCACTGATTTCCTCTCCTTCTTTCATGAAAGGTGTGCTGCCAACATATTTCAGCTTAGAATGGTCAGTTGCTCAATTTAGATTACATTAAGGTTTGTGGTATATTGATGCTTTTGGACATCATAAGAACATTGTTGTCATTCTTGGCATGGATGGAAGAATGACAAACTAGTATTTTTTGGATGGGATGGTTGTGTGTCTCTTTCCTTTAGAACTATTTGTGGGCATTTGGTCGACATGAGCGTGCAACATACTCTTCTTCTTTGCTACATGAGGTGTTGGGCCATCAATCGTGCAAATTGGTTGTTCGATGATTTTCTTGTAAAGGACGATCTAGCTAGAAATGAAATTATCAATTTGAATCTCAAGAATGAAAGATGGTGGGAATCTTTTGAATTGTTTAGGGATATGCCATTTTTGGTCAACTAGAGTAAATGATACTATAATTATAGGACTTATCCAAACTTGTGGTAAACTGGGAGCACTTAGAGAGGGAAAACAAATCCACGGACATGTCTTTCAATTTTACTTGTTCATTTCATGGAACTGTATCATCTCAGCAAATGCCATTCTTGACCATTTTGACAATGCTTGGCGTCAACTTCTCAATATGGAAATTTGAAATATTAAGTAAGAGGTTATTGCTTGGAATGGTCTATTATTAGGATATTCATTGAAGGGCATCTTTGAATAAGCTAAGAGCTTACTGAATCAAATGGTGGATGCATGGATGAGGCCCGATTTGGTGACATGGAACAATCCACTCTTTGGATGTTCTAAATGGGGCCACACTATGAAAGCACTCTCCATCATGTAGGAAATTAGGAGATCTAGACAACGCATGTTAGAGTGGCTCACAAGATATATATATATATATATATATATATTATCATGGCTTACATAAGAAGGAAATTGGTTTAGATGGTAGAGAGTGCTTCTTTGCGGGGTAGGCCAAGTACACTAAGGAAAGGATGAAACCAACTACTTGCGAAAGGATTAAATGTCAGACGCCGGAGAGAGGGAGAAATCAAATTGGAGCAAATAATAAGGTAGAGAGCTCACAATTGTATTGCAGTCGATATATTTTGGGAATTTATTTTGTATGGGGATTATAATGTCCCAATGGGCCCAATGCCATGATTTTTAAATAGAAGTTGGCCCAAGGCCATGTTTTAGAAATCTCATGATAGTGGGCCCAAGACTAATGGGCATGGGCATAGGCCCATCGACAAGATAAGGCTTTTGTGCTAGAAAACTCGCATAAAATTGAATAATTGTGTGAATTAGTTACTAGGCTGAAGCTGGACAAATGAACTCGTTGGGTTAGTAGCTGCTGAGCCGAAGTCGGGTCGTCGAACTTGTTGGGCTGGTAGTTTTGGAGCCGAAGCTGGGTTATCGAGTTTGTTGGGCTCGTAACACCAAAGATAAATGGCCATAACTAATAAGACTATTGATTGTGCATGCCATGAGTTCGGAACCAACGAGGTGCACGGTATGGGGTAGTGGTGGTTCTAAGGGCTGCTGGACGACCTAGGGAGCATAAGGGAAGTTTGTCGTCCAGTATGTCAGGAAGCTTAGGGAGCTTCATGTGCATTGAGATCGAGGAAGCAGGGGGAGAGGTCTCGTCCCACAAAGAGGACAAGAACTATGGATAGGGTCTAAGAGTCGGACAATTGATATCCACTCAAACTCCGGGTAGCGGTCAAGGACTTCTATCAAGGTGGACGGTAAAGGCTCTCTAGTCCACAAGTTGAATAGTCAGGGACTATTCTACGAAAGTGTGATCCCTTTGATGACAAAGGGCGTATGATTGTGTGAAATGATTTTTAATAACAAACAAGTGGTGACTTGTTAAGTGGAATCCCAACTAATAGGAATTTATGGAAATGTAGTATCTATGAGCATTTGAGTGTGTGGGTTGTTGCTCATTTTAAGTACAATTAAACCTTCGAGACCCATTATGTGTGACCCGATGATAACTCTCTTCTGGTGAAAGGAAGTGATTTCAAACTTGTCAAATACAAGTAAATTCTTTAAATTTCTATAAGCTTACCCATGGTGACCCCTTTGTTTCCCAAACCTTCTTTAAACTCTATTTGGAGTATGAGCTAAATCGTGTACAAGAAGTCACGATGTATGCAAAGCCGCCTCACTGAATCATCGAACTCATTCCCCTCTGATTACCACTTTTGGATAAAAATGGTGAAGGAGGACATACGTTGATGGGAAAAGCCAAACCTAAACCACAAGTATGTAATACAATTAGTATACTATCATCATTGTAAAGTTGGGAGGACGCAGCCCTTTTGTGTTAAGGAAAAATTGGCAAAAAGAACCAGTCAAACCGAGTAAGAAAATTGAACCGATTAACATACCCGATCAATTAGGAATGGGCAATTTGGAAATTTACAACTCTCGGGTGATCCAAAGGGTTCATAAAACCTTGGAAAAGAACCTTAGGACAAATTGGAAGAGAAAAACCAGATCGATTTAGATGAATCGGATCCAATTGGATTGAACCGGTTTATGAACCGATAGAGAAAGGGCAAACAGGGAAATTTATGGATCCCTTGTGACCCAAAGAGATTTATAAACCTTGGGAATGAACCTTAAACAAATTGGGAGAGAAAAACTAAACTGGTTCGGGTGAATCGGACCTGAACTAGATTAAACCGGTTTAAAAACCGAACTAATTTATGAACCAGAATTGATAAAGAGATGGTAAACTAAGAAATTTATGGACCCTAAGTGACCTAAGGAGTCACAAAAGGCATGTAAATGGACTTGTGAAGAAATTGGAGGTGAAAACCAAACCAGTTCAGGTGAACTGGATCTGAACTAGTTTGGACCGATTTGAACCACTATTGAACCGGATCCTAAGTTCATTTTTCTAGGTGGCTTAAATAATTCAAATATTAGATTTTAGGCCACTATTGGATAGAAAATGAATTTAGATAAATTTAGAACTTTTTAGATTTTAAAAACTCGGTCGAATGAGGGGTGAACCGACCGGTTTAAGCTCTGAACCTAGTTCGGACCGGTCTAGTCCGATTCAGAACAGTGTCTTCTTCTTCCTCCATATGACAATATTGTTCACTCACCAGAAAATCGAAGCAGCGCTGGTGAAGATGAAACGTCTCCATTCAATACGTTTCCAGCCATCAATGCCTGTCATAAAGGCACAAATCGGATGGCCAAGGAATCCCCAAGCATCCTATATAAAGACCCCTCCCCATTCATCCTCTCCACACCTGAAAAGCTCACTCTCTCTTATTTGCTTAGTTTTTCGGTGAAGCTTGAACTAGAGCTCCGATATAGGATCTTTTCTAAGCCAAAGATGGTGAGGTTAGGTTCTTTAGAACCGAGGAGAAGTCAGCTACACACATGTTGTCTTCATTTGCTCCAACGGTCTCCGGAGAAACGCCGACGTGACAGAACAGTGAAGCAGCTCCGGCGAACCGGAGCTGCTCTATTTCAGTCGAGTTGAAATCGGCTATTTCAAGCCCTTGTCAGGACAAACCAAGCACTCCCAACACTTCCTCAGCCCTCCCACGGCCAAATTAGGACTAAAAGGTAAGCCAGTTCGGCTACCCTCTACAATTTTTGGCCGGTGCTAGAGAGAGAACGAGCAGAATTTCAAGGATGAAATTCTAACTCAATTCGGCATCAATTGATGAGATTATTGATTCTGAGATAAATCTCAGGACGAGAGCTATCTCCCAAGATCGAAAGCTCGCACTGTCGTTCCCTCACCGGTGAGTAATCAAAGCTTTCCCTCTCTATAGTTCAGGTGTTAAAACTTTAAAGAATCGTATGAATATGTTGAAACTCAATTTCAACAATAGGAAACATTTGATTGGTCAATTTTATGAAATCAAATTCGACTATGTTAAGAAATTAGAATTGGGGGAAAATTGGGGAAAATTCAAAAATTCGAAGGACCAAAATGCAATTTCCTAAAATTAAGGGTTAACTGGGCATGATAAAAATGTTAGAGGGCCAATTGAGGAATTTTTGAATTTTTGGGGTGAAACTTACCATTTTTGTAAAGGAAGGGCAAAATGGTAATTTTGGAAAATTTGGGGGACCAAATTGGAAATTTTGAAATTAAACCCCTTTTTGTGAAATGAAATAAATTGAGGTCCCAATGGGAATTTTAAAATTTTTGGGACACAATTTGAGGAAAAACTGGCATTAGAGGCATAAAGTTAAAGGAAAATAACTTGAGGGATCTAATTGCAAAAAAATAAAAGTTTGGTTTTTCTCATTCATTTGTAATGAATGAAGGCTATTAGGCCGAGAGATAATGAATCGAGATGTTGATATCGTGTAGGAACACGAGGTACAAGGAACGCCAACAAGAAGAAGCTCGTGTGAATACAAAGAACCAGTCTAGTGGAATTCATCGCATTAATGGGTGAGTGGGATTTTATATCATACCCGGTTGGGGATGATAAGTAACTCGAAATGAAAACCCATAACTAAGTGATATTTTAAAAATCACAAGTTAGAGGAGTGATGTGAAAACCATGTGGAAAAACTATTATCGGTTGCAAGTAGATCATACCCGGTTGAAGGACCGAAATGCAATTTCCTAAAATTGAGGGTCAATTGGGCATGATAAAAATGTTAGAGGGCCCATTGTGGAATTTTAGAATTTTTGGGGTGAAACTTACCATTTTTGTAATGGAAGGGCAAAATGGTAATTTTGGAAAAGTTGGGGGACCAAATTGGAAATTTGGGAAATTAAACCCCTTTTTTGTGAAATGAAATGAATTGAGGTCTCAAGGGGAATTTTAAAAGTTTTGGGACTCAATTTGAGGAAAAAACGGCATTACGGGCTTAAAGTTAAAGGAAAATAACTTTAGGCATCTAATTGCAAATAAATAAAAATTTGGTTTTTCTCATTCTTTTGTAATGAATGAAGGAATAATGAATCGAGATGTTCATATCGTGTAGGAACATGAGGTAGAAGGAACGCCAGCAAGGAGAAGCTCATGTGAATACAAAGAACCGATCTAGTGGAATTCATCGCATTAATGGGTGAGTGGGATTTTATATCATACCCAGTTGGGGATGATAAGTAACTTGAAATAAAAACCCACAACTAAGTGGTATTTTAAAAATCACAAGTTAAAGGAGTGATGTGAAAACCATGTGGAAAAACTATTATCGGTTGCAAGTAGATCATACCTGGTTGACGGATCGAAATGCAATTTCCTAAAATTGAGGCTCAATTGGGCATGATAAAAATGTTAGAGGGCCCATTGTGGAATTTTAGAATTTTTGGGGTGAAACTTACCATTTTTGTAATGGAAGGGCAAAATGGTAATTTTGGAAAAGTTGGGGGACCAAATTGGAAATTTGGGAAATTAAACCCCTTTTTTGTCAAATGAAATAAATTGAGGTCTCAAGGGGAATTTTAAAAGTTTTGGGACTCAATTTCAGGAAAAAACAGCATTATGGGCTTAAAGTTAAAGGAAAATAACTTTAGGCATCTAATTGCAAATAAATAAAATTTTGGTTTTTCTCATTCTTTTGTAATGAAGGAAGGGTATTAGGCCGAGAGATAATGAATCGAGATGTTCATATCGTGTAGGAACACGAGGTACAAGGAACGCCAGCAAGGAGAAGCTCGTGTGAATACAAAGAACCAGTCTAGTGGAATTCATCGCATTAATGGGTGAGTGGGATTTTATATCATACCCATTTGGGGATGATAAGTAACTCGAAATAAAAACCCACAACTATGTGGTATTTTAAAAATCACAAGTTAGAGGAGTGATGTGAAAACCATGTGGAAAAACTATTATCGGTTGTAAGTAGATCATACCCGGTTGAAGGACCGAAATGCAATTTCCTAAAATTGAGGGTCAATTGGGCATGCTAAAAATGTCAGAGGGCCATTTGAGAAATTTAAGAATTTTTGGGGTGAAACTTACCATTTTTGTAATGGAAGGGCAAATTAGTAATTTTAGAAAAGTTGGGGGACCATATTAGAAATTTGGAAAATTAAACCCCTTTTTTGTGAAATGAAATAAATTAAGGTCTCAAGGGGAATTTTAAAAGTTTTGGGATACAATTTGAGGAAAAAATGGCATTAGGGGCTTAAAGTTAAAGGAAAATAACTTTAGGCATCTAATTGCAAATAAATAAAAGATTGGTTTTTCTCATTCATTTGTAATGAATGAAGGCTATTATGCCGAGAGATAATGAATCGAGTTGTTTATATCGTGTAGGAACACGAGGTACAAGAAACGCCCGCAAGGAGAAGCTCGCGTGAATATAAAGAACCGGTCTAGTGGAATTCATCGTATTAATGGGTGAGTGAGATTTTATATCATAACCGGTTGTGGATGATAAGTAACTCGAAATGAAAACCCACAACTAAGTGGTATTTTAAACATCACAACTTAGAGGAGTGATGTGAAAACCATGTGAAAAAACTATTATCGGTTGTAAGTAGATCATACCCGGTTGAAGGACCGAAATGCAATTTCCTAAAATTGAGGGTCAATTGGGCATGATAAAAATGTCAGAGTGCCATTTGAGGAATTTAAGTATTTTTGGGGTGAAACTTACCATTTTTGTAAAGGAAAGGCAAAATGGTAATTTTAGAAAAGTTGGGGGACCATATTGGAAATTTGGGAAATTAAACCCCTTTTTTGTGAAATGAAATAAATTAAGGTCCCAATAGAGGAATTTTAGAATTTTTGGGGTGAAACTTACTATTTTTGTAAAGGAAGGGCAAAATGGTAATTTTAGAAAAGTTGGGGGACCAAATTGGAAATTTGGGAAATTAAATCTTTTTTTTTGTGAAATGAAATAAATTGAGGTCCCAAGGTGAATTTTAAAAGTTTTGGGACTCAATTTGAGGAAAAACCGGCATAAGGTGCTTAAAGTTAAAGGAAAATAACTTCAGGGATCTAATTGCAAATAAATAAAAGTTTGGTTTTTCTCATTCATTTGTAATGAATGAAGGCTATTAGGCCGAGAGATAATGAATCGAGATGTTCATATCACGTAGGAACACGTGGTACAAGGAACGCCAGCAAGGAGAATCTCGCGTGAATACAAAGAATCAGTCTAGTGGAATTCATCGCATTAATGGGAGAGTGAGATTTTATATCATACCCGGTTGGGGATGATAAGTAACTCAAAATGAAAACCTACAACTAAGTGGTATTTTAAACATCACAACTTAGAGTAGTGATGTGAAAACCATGTGGAAAAACTATTATCGGTTGTAAGTAGATCATACCCGGTTGAAGGACCGAAATGCAATTTCCTAAAATTGAGGGTCAATTGGGCTTGATAAAAATGTTAGAGAGCCAATTGAGGAATTTTAGAATTTTTGAGGTGAAAGTTACCATTTTTGTAAAGAAGGGCAAAATGGTAATTTTGGAAAAGTTGGGGGACCAAATATGAAATTTGGGAAATTAAACCCCTTTTTTTTAATGAAATATATTGAGGTCTTAAGGGGAATTTTAAAAGTTTTGGGACTAAATTTGAGGAAAAACCGGCATTAGAGGCTTAATGTTAAAGGAAAATAACTTTAGGGATCTAAATTGCAAATAAATAAAAGTGTGGTTTTTCTCATTCATTTGTAATGAATGAAGGCTATTAGGCCGAGAGATAATGACTCGAGATATTCATATCATGTAGGAACACGAGGTATAAGGAATGCCAGCATGGAGAAGCTCGCGTGAATCCAAGGAACCGGTCTAGTGTAATTCATCGCATTAATGGGTGAGTGAGATTTTATATCATACCCGGTTGGGGATGATAAGTAACTCGAAATGAAAACCCACAACTTAGAGGTATTTTAAACATCACAACTTAGAGTAGTGATGTGAAAACCATGTGAAAAAACTATTTTCGGTTGTAAGTAGATCATATCCGGTTGAAGGACCGAAATGCAATGTCATAAAATTAAAGGTCAATTGGGCATGATAAAAATATTAGAGGGCCAATTGAGGAATTTTAGAATTTTTGGGATGAAACTTACCATTTTTGTAAAGGACGGGGAAAATGGTAATTTTAAAAAAGTTGGGGGACCAAATTGAAAATTTGGGATATTAAACCCCTTTTTTGTGAAATGAAATAAATTGAGGTCCTAAGGGGAATTTTAAAAGTTTGGGGACTGAATTTGAGGAAAAATCGGAATTAGGGGCTTAAAGTTAAATGAAAATAACTTTAGGGATCTAATTGCAAATAAATAAAAGTTTGATTTTTCTCATTCATTTGTAATGAATGAAAGCTATTAGGCCGAGAGAAATGAATCAAGATGTTCATATTGTGTAGGGACACGAGGTACAAGGAACGCGAACAAGGAGAAGCTCGTGTGAATACAAAGAACCGGTCTAGTGGAATTCATTGCAATAATGGGTGAGTGGGATTTTATATCATACCTGGTTGGGGATGATAAGTAAGTCAAAATGAAAAGCCACAATTTAGTGGTATTTTACACATCACAACTTATAGGAGTGATGTGAAAACCATGCGGAAAAACTGTTATCGGTTGTAAGTTAATCATACCCGGTTGGTATGATGAAACTTCCTCGAAGGATGTTGAAAACTCGTTCATCGATTATGAGCAGAGATGCCCTTATACCCGGTCAGTATGATGGATAGTTGAAAACCTAATTTTGTCGGAAGTGCTGTCCCCTGTCTGTGTGCCAATGCTTAAACGATTTGGGAGACCTTCTTGATAGGAGCTCGAGTAGCTCTTATAGGTCGGGGGCCTTGGTTTTGGAACTTGGAGTGCTAGTATGCCCTATAGTGGAACTTGAGCTCGAATAGCTCTTATAAACGAATTGTTTGGCCATGGTACCAAGACATGCTGACATACTCTGTCAACTAGTGGCAGTGCGACATGACAGGTCGATGGACCAAGCAAGACAAACAACTGTGGATTGAGTTAAGGGTTAGGGCTGTTGGACCAGTGGCACCACAGATTATATGGCATGATAAGAAAATACTAATTGTGCATGCATTATGATTACGGGACCATCAAGATGCCCAAGAGGGGTAGTGATGTGTCCTAAGGGCAATGGACGACCTGTTGGGTATAAGGGCAGTTCGTCGTACCATGTGGGGACAGGATGAGGTCTCTGTCCTCATACAGACATGAAGAATTGATTTCAGGATTGAGGGTTGGATGTCGCGAACATCCACTCATTCTCAGGGTAGAAGTGGATGTACTTCTATCTAGGTGGTCGGTAAAGTCTCTTCGAAGCCACAAGTGGGTTCAGTGGATGGGCTAGCCTTCGAATGTGTGTTTGACCTTCATGATGAATGATGTGTGTTGGGTGATGACACACTGTGATTAATAAGGAAATGGTGGTAAAAATCGAGACTTGGTATGAAAGATTTTTTTTGAAAAAAAAGAGTCTGACACACTTCATTACAAGTCTTTTTCCTAAAAAGTGAAAAGTTTTGGAAAAAAAAACTCATTCACTGAGTAGTCATACTCACCTCTTCCCTTATATCCCATTCAAGAATTTCGGGAAGCCTACGTTTAAAGACCATCAACTAAGACGTCTGTGAGACAGGTATGATAAAATTAAAATATTATACAGTTTTGATTTATGTTATTCTAGGAAAAGGTGCAAGTTTAAAAGATGTCTTACTCTTTACATTCTATAATAAGGGGAAACCCTTTAATAAACCGGGAGAGTGGCGGGTTGATCAATGGGATCCGACCAAACTGGGTCGGGGCATGACAACTATAGTGGTATTAGAGCCTGTTTTCTTGAATACATAATCAAGACTAGAAAATATAGTAACTAATAAGATTGATCTTAAAATTTTCAGATGGCTCCTAGGAGAGGAACCAAGAAAATTAGAAATGACTCTATTCAATACCTTGTCCTCGTAGGAAAACAACCCTAGAAGCTTCCCAATGCCTGAGGTATGGTAGAAATCTCAAAGGCCAAATGTAACCTATTGAGGTCACAACTCAAAGTATGAAGGAAGCCAATCATGAAGCCATAAATGCCAGCAAAGGGCATATAACTTTACATAAGAGGATGCTTAACAAGAATCCCATAACTCCCTAGTTATTTTGTGATCATTTTCTGTAATAGGGCCAAAACACCCAACATATTGTACTCCTCTATTAATGAAGTACTCCAAATTCCTAAAAACCTGTCCCTCAAAGGATGTGATCTTCAAAGAAGATGGCCCCAAAGAAAGTGACCAAATAAGCTTGTACTACCATAGAAACCAAGGAGAATCCCATCCAAGTTAAGGAAATTGAATTAGGGAATTGAGAAATCTAGGAGGACTCTTAGAGTGATCAATTGACATAGAAGACTCCACAAGAAAAACTCTCAAGGTATCCAGACTCAAGGATGAAGGAGCACCAAAACAAATAATTCCCTAGAAAAATACCAGGAGAAACCACTTACATTCATGTAATTACAAGTATGAACAATAGGAACACTACGTGGAGAAGTGTCCAACCCTACTAAGGACAGGAATCAAGTTAACCTATAGGGGAATAGGACATGAAGTGAAAAACTGTCCCACGCTACCAGGAGTCAGGACAATATTTTCCAAGAATAATGTCTCTATAGCTATAGGAAACCTGAAAGGATACCATCCTTAGAAATACAACTCCTGCTCGGAACTTCAATTACATTCAAGAGTAAGCACTTCAAGATTCTAGCATAATGGTAGGAGGAAAACGAAAGGGGACTAAAGGTAGGACCTTGATAAACCACAAATAGAACAAAGAGAACTCTCCCTTGAAAGAAGAAAATTCTAAATATTAGGAGCAAAGAAGGGAGAGCAACCACAAGAGAAAAACAAGACGAACATTTGACAACAAACGAGATGTATTGGGATTACAGGAATGAATCACCTTGGAAAAAGCAATGAAGCCAAATAGGAATTTCGGACCAACGTGACAAAACAAAGCAAGTCGTTACAACAAGATAATCAGAGAAAATAAATGACACCCTAAGGAAGACCGGGAGGTAGAAAGGACTACACCCTAAAAAGGTCAATGAGATGGATGTTAAGGACAGGAGGAATCAAGAAACAATTGCCCTAAGAAACTTAGACCAAAGGAATGACGGAGGCAAGGCAGTTAACGAACTAATACACGAGAAAGCCATAATTTGAGTTCCAACAAAGAAGAGAGAGGAGGAAATGCCAAATACTCGTGAAAAGAAAGATGAAAGAAATCCTTAAAAGGACCAAAGGCCAAATTAATGACTAAACTCAAGCTAAGAAAGGAATAGGCAAGCCTCTAACATAATGGTCAAGAAATCTTGAAATAAGGAGGAGCTGAATGCTCCATAAAGAAATACACTATGAAAGTAAACTTTGGAGGGATGCATATGACTAACTACCCTTGAAAGAACCATTGATGGGCGGATGGACATAATGTGGTGTAAACCCCACACATTTGAGTTAAGGAAAACCGGGAAAAGAATCGGACAAACCAAATAAGAAAACCAAACCGGTTTACATTTGGGAATAAGCAATATAAAAATTTACAACTTTCGGTTGATCTAAAGGATTTATTAAACATTGGAAAAGAAACTTAAGACAAACTAGAAAACAAAAACCAAATTGGTTCAGGTGAACTAGATTTTATAAGAACTTCAAAGTTAAGCGTGCTTACTTAAGAGTAGTGTGAGGATGGGTGACCTCTTGGGAAGTATAATTTTTTGTAACCTGAAACTTTAATACCAAAATTAAATTATTGGAATTAATACTGAAATTAAATTATTGGAATTAATACAAATAATTTATGGCAATATTAATACTAGTAATAAATCTCGTCCATTTAATACACGGGTTTTACAACTATATAAAGAGGTCATCCCCATTTCATTCTCCTCACACTTGAACACTTCTCTCTCTCTCTCTACTGCTCCATTTCCCGGTAAAGCTCGAACCAGAGCTTCGACTTGAACAAAGGTCGGGCTCTTTAGAACCGGGGAGAAGACAATTATCTGATAGCAAACTCCAATCAATCCGAGAATCGTTGGAGAAGCGCCGACATGATGGAATAGTGAAGCAACTCCGGCAGACCCAAGCTGCCCTATTTCGGCCAAGCTGAAATCGGCCATTTCAAGCCCTCCTCAGGCCAAACCAAGCCCTCCCAACACTTCCTCAACCTTTCCACGGCCGAATTAGGACTGAAAGGATGAACCTTAGGACGAGACCTATATGCCTAGATTGAAAGCTCGAACTATTGTGCATTCATCGGAACGTTAAATACCGGGAATGCCAGTAAGGACAAGCTCGCGTGAATACAAAGAACCAATCTAGTGGAATTCACGGCATTAACGGGTGAGTGGGTTTACTAACATCATACCCAATTGGGGATGATAAGTGCTTCGATATAAAAACCCACTATATAGTGGTATTTTAATCATCACTACTTAGAGAAAGTGATGTGAAACTTATGCAGAAAAACTACTTATGGGTTGTAAGTAGATCATACCCAGTTGGTATGATGAGACTTCCTCGAAGGAAGTTGAAAACCCGTTCATCGGTTATGAACGAAGATGTCCTTATACCGGTCGGTATGATGGACAGTAAAAACTTATTTTTGTTGGAAGTGCTCTCCCCTGACTGTGTGCCAATGCTTAAACAATTTGGGATACCTTCTCGACGGGAGCTCGAATAGCTCTAATAGGTCGGGGTCCTCGATTTTTGAACTTGGGGGTTGAATGCCCGATTTTGAAAATCTCGTATAGTGGGCCCAAGGCCAGTTGGCACGAGCAGGAGCTCGTAAATGAACATGATATATGTGCCATAAAAATTAATAAGTGAATTGTTTAGCCATGGTACCAAGATAGGACCGACATGCTCAGTCAACTAGCGGTAGTGTGACATGACAGGTCGACGGACTAGTTAAGACAAACAGCTACGGGTTGAGTGGAGAGTCGGGGCCGTTGGACTAGTGGCACCACAGATGGCAATATAAGAAAATATTGTTTGTGCATGCACTTTGAGTACGGGATCATCAAGACGCCCAAGAGGGTTAGTGATGCGTCCTAAGGGCACTCGACGACCTGGTGGCTATAAGGGCAGTTCGTCGTTCTAGGTGTCTTTGCGAAATCTGGAGTAGCACGAAGCACATGAGACTAGGATGGGGACAAGATGAGGTCTCTGTCCTCATACGGACATGAAGAAGTGATTTCACGATTGTGGGTAGGATGTCACATACATCGACTCATTCCCAAGGTAGAAGTGGTCGTACTTCTATCCGGGTGGCAGGAAAAGTCGCTCCGAAGCCACTAGCGGGTTCAGTAGTGATACTGACTTGTGAATGTGTGTAACCTTCATGATGAAGGATGTGTGTTGGGTGATGACACACCGTGGTAAGTAAGAAATAATGGAAAATTTCAAATTTTTAAATGATGGGATTTTTGAAAATAAAGGAGTCTCGCACACTTCATATAAATGTTTTTTCTTAAATGTCAAAAGCTTTTAAAAACCCATTTACTGAGTAGTCATACTCACGCCCTCTCTTATATCCCTTTCTGGAAATCCCGGAAAGCCTCCCCTTAAAGACCGTTAACTAAGATGCCTGTAAGACAGGTATGTAAAGTTTTAAATTTCATACAGTTTTGATTATGCTACTCTAGGAAAAAGGTGCAAGTTAAAGGATGCCTTACTCTTTACGGTTTACGATAAGGGGAAACCCTTTAATAAACCGGGAGAGTGGCGGGTTGATCACGGGGATCCGACCAAACCGGGTCGGGGCGTGACAACTAGAGTGGTATCAGAGCATGTTTCCTCGAATACATAATCAAGACTATAAAATATTGTAACTAATAGGATTTATCCTAAAATTTTCCGATGGCTCCTAGGAGAGGAACCAAGAAAACTAGGAATGGCTCTACTCAACACCTTATCTTCGTAGGAAGACAACCCTAGAAGCTTCCCAAATGCCTAAAGCATGGTAGGAATCTCAAAAGAGCAAATGAAAAAGTATCCCAGAGAATGGTGACAGGACCTATTGAGGTCATAACTCTAAGTATAAAGGAAGCCAAGCGTGAAGTCATAAAATGGGGCATATAACCTTACATAGGAGGATGCTTATCAAGAATCTCGTAGCTCCCTAGTTATTTGGTGACCATTTTCTGTAATAGGGCCAAAATCCCCAACATACTATACTACTCTATTAATGAAGTACTTCAAATTCCTAAAAACCCTTCCCTCAAATGATATGATCTTCAAGGAAGACTCCAAAAAGAAAAAAAAAACTCTCACGGTATCCAGACTTAAGGATGAAGGAGCACTAAAACTAACAATTTCCAAGAAAATGTCAGGAGGAATCACTTATGTTCATGTAATTACAAGCATGAATGATAGGGACAATGCGTGGAGAAGTGCCCAACCCTACAAAGGACAAGAATCAAGTAAACCTAGAGGGGAATAGGACACGAAGTGAAAAACTGTCCCACATCGCCAGGAGTCAGGACAATATTTTCCAAGAATAAACACCCCACAACTATAGGAAATCCGAAAGGATACCATCACAAGAAACATGACTCCATTTGCAACCACAAATAAGAGGAAACTCTTCAAAATCTTAGCAAAGTGGTAAGAAGGAAAAAGGGGTAAAGGTAGGACCTCAATAAAACCACAAACGGAACAAAGGATAGTTGAAGAGAATTCCCCCTTTAAGAAGAAAATCCAAACCATTTAGAAGCAAAGAAAGGAGTGCATCCACAAGAGAAGACAAGACGAACATTTGATGACAAACAGGACGTATTGGGATTACAAGAATAAATCACCTTAGAAAAAGCAACTATGTCAAATAGGAAGTTCGGACCAACAGGATAAGAGAAAGCAAGTCGTTACAACAAGATAGTCAGAGGGAACAAATGACACCCTAAGGAAGATCGGGAAGTAGAAGGGACTACACCCTAAAAAGGTCAGTGAGATGGATGTTAAGGACGGGAGGACTCGAGAAATAGCAGCTAAGAAACTTAGACCAAACAAATGGTGGAGGCAAAACAGTTAACGAACAAATACTCGGGAAAGCCATAATGTAAGTTCCGACAAAGAAGAGAGAGGTAGAAAGGTCAAATACTCGGGAAAAGAAGGATACAAGAAATCCTTAAAAGGACCAAGGGCCAATTAACGACTAAACTCAAGCCAAGAAAGGAATAGGCAAGCCTCTCCCATAATGATCCTGAAACAAGGAAGATGTGTACGCTCCCTAAAGAAATAGACAGGTATTGGGTACGCATAAGGATGCAAATAGAGCATAAAAGATGTGCCTAAAAGATTTAAGTAGTAATGGTAAATAGGAGAAGACGACATCAAGGGATGTCATTTAAGGGTAGAAATCCCCTAGAGCAAATGTAAGAAAAGAATGTCAGGGGAAAGGCAAAGAATCCTACTAAGGAAGGAAGTCCCGGAAAGACATGTGTATCCCAATTAAGAGGAAATAGAACCAACCCTTATTTAGGAAATGTTTTCCAAGGAAGGAAGTATTGTAATGGTCTAGTGTGACTTGTTTGGAGGGAACAGGAGAACCATGTAGAAAGAGGAAAACTAGTAACGGCGGACAACCAAAGATAATGAACAAAACTGGATGGAGTGAACCTTCCCAAGCAAAGTAATCGACACATAGATCGAAAGCAATTATTATAGAATGAAGAATCATGAAGTGATTTATGAGGAAGTAAAAGAGGATTAAGGAAAAAGGAAGTCATTGAATAAGGGATGTCACTAAAGAAGAGAAAGGACATAAGAAGGGAAAAAAATTCCTCGTATGTCAATAATCATCAAAAAACCCAACGATTGGAATTGAAAGGACCCAATAAAAATGTTTGGAAAGGATGAGTAGGTAAGAGAAATCTATGCGGTTATGTGAGAGATAACTTCAAAGGCATGATGGATGAGAGGATAACAGTAAAAAGGATAGTTGAGGAATGCCATCAAAAGAAAAGAGGGATGAAGTTATATGATCCCTGAAAGGTAAAAAAAAAAAAAAAAGCTAAGAGAGACCCTCAAGGAGATGTTCTAGAAATCTAATGGACAAAGATAGGTCCTAGAAAATGCCATGCTATAAGGGGTATGTAAGCCCAACAATCCCGAGGAGAATATGACTCAAAGTAAGGAAGAGTCGGCTAATAAGCATGGCGAGGTCGAATATAAAAATTTGAACTGAAGTTATAATAGACAACGAATGGAGGAAGGGTCAAAATGAGATGAAAAAGTGAGAATAAAGAAAACTGTGGCAGCCGGTACGTAACGCCCGAAAGAACATTGAGCTAAAGGTTTCAACGACCAAGGGGTTAACTAGACATGGGAATGGTTAGGTATCTTAGAATTTCCAATCTTGAGTACAGAACGTCAAAGGGAAAAATGTGCTCTAAGCAAAGAAAGATATAAATCTAAGAATATACCCTGAAGTAAGGTATGTCTCGTTATGATAAACTCCATGGAGGGAGTAAATAATATAAAGGAAAAGAAATTCCTTAAGTGAAGGATGTAAAAAGGACTAATTGAAAGAACAAGAGAAGACTTTGCATGTTAAGCAAACACCAAAGGGGCATCAAAGGAAATGATTGCTCATGCAAGGATGTTAACTAAGTTTTGGGGAAAAACTCCTAAAAGGAGGGGAGAGTTGTAAACCCCGCACATTTGAGTTAAGGAAAACCAGGAAAAGAACCGGTCAAACCGAATAAGAAAACCAAACCGGTTTACATTTGGGAATAAGCAATATGAAAATTTACAACTTTTGGTTGATCTAAAGGATTTATTAAACATTGGAAAAGAAACTTAAGACAAACTAGAAAACAAAAACCAAATTGGTTCAGGTGAACTAGATTTTATAAGAACTTCAAAGTTAAGCGTGCTTACTTAAGAGTAGTGTTAGGATGTGTGACCTCATAGGAAGTATGATTTTTTGTAACCCGAAATTTCGGTCAAAAATTTTTATGAGAACGTACAGCTTATCATAAATAGCCATCAATTAATATATATTTAATTATTAGAATTAATACAAATAATTTAATACCGAAATTAAATTATTTGAATTAATACAAATAATTTATGGCAATATTAATACTAGTAATAAATCTCGCCCATTTAATACATGGGTTTTACGACTATATAAAGAGGTCATCCCCATTTCATTCTCCTCACACCTGAACACTTCTCTCTCTCTCTCTACTGCTCCATTTCCCGGTAAAGCTCGAACCAGAGCTTCGACTTGAACAAAGGTCGGGCTCTTTTGAACCGGGGATAGTGAAACAACTCCGGCGGACCGAAGCTGCCCTATTTCGGCCAAGCTGAAATCGGCCATTTCAATCCCTCCTCAGGCCAAACCAAGCCCTCCCAACACTTCCTCAACCTTTCCATGGCCGAATTAGGACCGAAAGGATGAACCTCAGGACGAGACCTATCTACACAGATCGAAAGCTTGGACTGTCGTGCCTTCACCGGAATGTTAAATACCGAGAATGCCAGTAAGGACAAGCTCGCGTGAATACAAAGAACCGGTCTAGTAGAATTCCCAGCATTAACAGGTGAGTGGGTTTACTAACATCATACCCAATTGGGGATGACAAGTGCCTCGATATAAAAACCCACTGTTTAGTGGTATTTTAATCATCACTACTTAGAGAAAGTGATGTGAAAGTTATGCGGAAAAACTACTTACGGGTTGTAAGTAGATCATGCCTGGTTGGTATGATGAGACTTACTCGAAGGAAGTTGAAAACCCGTTCATCAGTTATGAACAGAAATGTCCTTATATCGGTCGGTATGATGGACAGTAAAAACTTATTTTTGTCAAAAGTGCTCTCCCCTGACTGTGTGCCAATGCTTAAACAATTTGGGAGACCTTCTCGACGGGAGCTCGAATAGCTCTAATAGGCCGGGGGCCTCGGTTTTGGAACTTGGGGCTGAATGCCCGATTTTGAAAATTTCGTATAGTGGGCCCAAGGCCAGTTGGCACGAGCAGGAGCTCGTAAATGAACATGATATATGTGCCATAAAAATTAATAAGTGAATTGTTTGGCCATGGTACCAAGATAGGACCGACATGCTCAGTCAACTAGCTGCAGTGCGACATGACAGGTCGACAGACTAATCAAGAAAAACAGCTGCGGGTTGAGTTGAGAGTCGAGGCCGTTGGACTAGTGGCACTACAGATTACATGGCAATATAAGAAAACATTGTTTGTGCATGCACTGTGAGTACGAGATCATCAAGACGCCCATGAGGGTTAGTGATGTGTCCTAAGGGCACTCAACGACCTTGTGGCTATAAGGGCAGTTCGTCGTTCCAGGTGTCTGTGCGAAATTTGGAGTAACACGAAGCGCATGAGACCGGGGTGGGGATAGGATGAGGTCTCTGTCCTCATACGGACATGAAGAAGTGATTTCGGGATTGTGGGTAGGATGTCACGTACATCCACTCATTCCCAGGGTAGAAGTGGTCGTACTTCTATCCGAGTGGTAGGAAAAGTCGCTCCGAAGCCATTTGCAGGTTTAGTAGTGATACTGACTTGCGAATGTGTGTAACCTTCATGATGAAGGATGTGTGTTGGGTGATGACACACCGTGGAAACTAAGAAATTGTGGAAAAACCTGAATTTTTAAATGAAGGGATTTTTGAAAACAAAGGAGTAGGCACACTCCATATAAATGTTTTTCTTAAAAGTCAAAAGCTTTTAAAAACCCATTCACTTTGTAGTCATACTCACCCCCTCCCTTATATCTCTTTCAAGAAATCCCGGAACGCCTACCCTGGAAGACAATCAACTAAGATGCTTGTAAGACAAGTATGTAAAGTTTTAAATTTTATACAGTTTTGATTATGCTATTCCAGGAAAAGGTGCAGGTTAAAGGACGCCTTACTCTTTACAGTTTACAATAAGGGGAAATCCTTTAATAAACTGGGAGAGTGGCGAGTTGATCACGGGGATCCGACCAAACCGGGTCGGGGCGTGACAGCCAGCATGATGGAATAGTGAAGCAGCTCCGGCGGACTGATGCTGCCCTATTTCAGCCGAGTTGAAATCGACCATTTCGAGCCCTACTTAGGCCAAACCAAGCCCTCCCAACACTTTCTCAGCCCTCACATGGCCGAATTAGGACTGAAAGGTAAGCCAATTTGGCTCCCCTCTACAATTTTTGGCCGGTGCTAGAGAGAGAACCGACAGAATTTCGAGGATGAAATTCTAACTCAATTCGGCATCAATTGATGTGATTCTTGATTCTAGGATAAACCTTAGACGAGAACTATCTGCCCAGATCGAAAGCTCAGAGTTGTGCCCTCGCCTGTGAGTAATCGAATATTTCTCTCTCCATAGTTTATTTTCTGGTGAAGCTTCATTACAGCTCGTCTCAGCATTAAAACTTGCAATTCAAATTGATAAAGAATCATATTAACATATAGAAACTCAATTTGAACTTCAATTTAAACAATTGGAAACGTTTGATCGGTCAATTTGATTAAATCAAATTCGGTTGTGATAAGAAGTTAGAATTGGGGGGAAAATTAAGGAAAATTGGGGATTTTTGAAAATTTGAAGGACTGAAATGCAATTTCATAAAATTAAGAGTCGATTAGACATGATAAAAATGTTAGAGGGCCAATTGAGGGATTTTAGAATTTCTGGGGTGAAACTTACCATTTTTGTAAAGGAAGGGCAAAATGGTCATTTTGGAAAAGTTGGGGGACCAAATTGAAAATTTGGGAAATTAAACCCCTTTTTGTGAAATGAAATAAATTGAGATCCCAAGGGGAATTTTAAAAGTTTTGGGACTCAATTTGAGGAAAAACTGGTATTAGGGACTTAAAGTTAAAGGAAAATAATTTTAGGTACCTAATTGCAAATAAATAAAAGTTTAGTTTTTCTCATTCATTTGGAATAAATGAAGGCTATTAGGCTAAGAGATAATGAAACGAGATGTTCATATCATGTAGAAACACGAGGTACCAGGAACACCAACAAGAACATCCTCTTGTCAATAAAAAGAACCGGTCTAGTGGAATTCACTGCATTAATGGGTGAGTGAGATTTTATATCATACTCGGTTGGGGATAAAAAGTATTTCGAAATGAAAACCTACTACTAAGTGGTATTTTAAACATCACAACTTAGAGGAGTGATGTGAAAACCATGCGGAAAAACTATTTACTGGTTGTAAGTAGATCATACCCGATTGGTATGATGAAACTTCCTCGGAGGAAGTTAAAATCCCGTTCATCGGTTAAGAGCAGAATGTCCTTATACCAGGTTGGTATGATGGATAGATGAAAACTTAATTTTGTCGGAAGTGCTCTCCCCTGACTGTGTGCCAATGCTTAAATGATTTGGGAGACCTTCTTGTGGAGAGCTCGAATAGCTCTTATTGGCGGGGGGCCTCGGTTTTGGAACTTGGGGAGGGGGGGACTAATATGCCCGATTTTGAAAATCTCATAAACAAACTTTAAATAAAGGAATTGTTTGGCCATGGTACCCAGATAAGATCGACATACTCATTCAACTAGTGGTAGTGCAGCATGACAGGTCGACGGACCAGTCGAGACACACAACTATGGGTTCAGTTGAGGGTTGGGGCCGATGGACTAGGGGCACCAAAAATTATATGGTATGATAAGAAAATACTGATTGTGCAGGCACTGTGATTACGGGACCATCAAGACACCCAAGAGGGGTAGTGATGCGTTGTCACACCCCGACCCGATTTAGTCGGATCCTTGTGATCAACACGCCACTCTCCCGGTTTATTAAAAGGTTTCCCCTTATTGTAAACCATAAAAAGTAAGGCATCCTTTAACCAGCACTTTTTCCTGGAATAGCATAATCAAAACTGCATGAAATTTAAAAAATTTACAAACCTGTCTTACAGGCATCTTTAGTTGACGGTCTTTAAGGGTAGGCTTTCCGGTATTTCCTGAAAGGGATATAAGGGAGGGGATGAGTACGACTACTCAGTGAATGGGTTTTTCAAAGGTCTACTATTAACTTTAAAAAACCATTTATATGGAGTGTGCCACATTCTTTTTTTTTCAAAAATCCCTTCCTTTAAAAATTTGGGTTTTTCCATCATTTCTTAGTTCCCACGGTGTGTCATCGCCCAACACACAACCTTCATCATGAAGGTTACACACATTCACAAGTCAAAATCACTACTGAGCCCGCAACTGACTTCGGAGCAACTTTTCCTGCCACCCGGATAGAAGCATGACCACTTCTACCCTAGGAATGAGTGGATGTACGCGACATCCGACCCTCCATCACAAAATCACGTCTTCGTGTCCATATGAGAATAGAGACCTCATCCTATCCCCACCCCGGTCTCATGCGCTTGGTGCTACTCCAAATTTTGCACAGACACCTATACCCTTATAGCCATCAGGTCATCCAATGCCCTTAGGATGCATCACTACCCCTCATGGGCGTCTTGATGATCCCGTACTCATAGTGCATGCACAAATAATATTTTCTCATTATGCCATATAATCTATGGTGCCACTGGTCCAACGCCCCCGACTCTCAACTCAACCCGCAGTTGTTGTCTTGACTATTCCGTCGACCTGTCATGTCGCACTGCCACTAGTTGACTGAGCATATTGGTCCTATCTTGGTACCATGTCCAAACAATTCACTTGTTAACTTTTATGGCACATATATTATATTCGTCTATGAGCTCCTACTCGTGCCAATTGGCCTTGGGCCCAATATAGGACATTTTCAAAATCGGGCATTTAGCCCCCAAGTTCCAAAACCGAGGCCCCCAGCCTATAAGAGCTATTCGAGCTCCTATCAAGAAGGTCTCCCAAATAGTCTAAGCATTGGCACACAGTTAGCGGAGAACACTTCCAAAAAAATAGGTTTTCACTGTACATTATACCAACCGGTATAAGTACATCTCCGTTCATAACCGATGAATAGGTTTTCAACATCCTTCAAGGAAGTCTTATCATACTAACCGGGTATGATTACTTACAACTCGTAAGTATTTCTTCCGCATAATTTTCACATAACTTTCTCTAAGAGGTAATGATTAAAATACCACTAAACAATGGGTTTTTATACCAAGGCACTTATCATTCCCAACCGGGTATGATATATAATCCCACTCACAATCGATAAGTAGTTTTTATCTTTAAGTTGTGCTCATCATCCTAACCGGGTATGATGTTAATAAACTCACTCACCCGTTAATGCCGTGAATTCCACTGGACCGGTTCTTTGCATTCACGCGAGCTTGTCCTTGCTGGCATTCCTGGTACTTCATGTTCCTACACGATATGAATATCTCGATTCATTATCCTTCGACCTAATCACCTTCATTCATTCCAAATTAATGAGAAAGTCAAACTTTAATTTATTTGCAATTAGGTCCCTAAAGTTATTTCTCTTTAACTTTAAGTCCCTAATGCCGGTTTTTCCTCAAATTGAGTCCCGAAACTTCTAAAATTTCTCATAGGACCTCAATTTATGCCATTTCACAAAAAGGAGATTAATTTCCCAAATTTCCAATTTGCTCCTCCAACTTTTTGAAAATTACCATTTTGCCCTTCCTTTACAAAAATGGTAAGTTTTGCCCCAACATTATTTTCATGCCCAATTGGCCCTCAATTTTATAAAATTTCATTTTGGTCCTTCAAATTTTGAAAATCCCCAATTTTCCCCCAATTTCAACTCTTCAACACTACCAAATTTGATTTCATCAAATTGGCTTACCAAACACCTCTAAATGTTGAAATTGAGTTCCTACATGTTCATACGATTCTAAGGAACTTTCAATCGTAGATTTTAACGTCAGAATGAGCTCAAACGGAGCTTTGCCAAAAAATAGACTGTAGAGAGAGAAAGCTTCGATTTCTCACTAGTGAGGGCACAACGGTCCGAGCTTTCAATTTGGGCAAATAGCTCTCCTCCTGAGGTTCATTCTAGAATCAAGAATTGCATCAATTGATACTGAATTGAGTTAGAATTTCTTCATTGAAATTCTGTCGGTTCTCTCTCTAGCACCGGTCGGAAATTTTAGGAGTTTTGTCCCCAAAACTTAGTTATCAACCTTGCATGAGGAATCATATCCTCTGATGTCCCTTTGGTGTTTGCTTAACATGTAAACTCTTCTCTTGTTCTTTCAATCAGCCATTTTTACATCCTTCACTTAAGGAATTTCTTTTCCTTTATATTATTTACTCCCTCCATGGAGTTTATCATAACTAGACATACCTTACTTCAGGGTATATTCTTAGATTTTATCTCTTTCTTTGTTTAGAGCAACATTCTTCCCTTTGAGATTTTGTACTTAAGATTGGGAATTCCAAGATAATAATCATTCCCGTGTCTAGTTATCCTTTTGGTAGTTGAAACCTTTAGCTCGATGTTTTTTCGAGTGTTACGTACTTGTTACCACGGTTTTTCTTTACAACTTTTTTGTCATATTTTGACCCCTCCCTCATTCATTGTCTATTATAACTTTGGTCCAAATTTTTATATTCGACCTTGTCATGCTTATTAGCCGACTCTCCCTTACTTTGATTAATATTCTCCTTGAGATTGTTGGACTTACTTGTCCCTTATAGCATGGCATTTTCTAGGACCTATCTCTGTCCATTAGATTTCTAGAACATCTCCTTGAGGGTCTCTCTTAGCTTTTCAACCTTTTAGAGATCGTATAACTTTATCCCTCTTTTCTTTTGATAGCATTCTTCAACTATCATTTTTACCATTATCCTCTCCTCTATCATGCCTTTGAAGTTATGTCTCACATAACCACATGGATTCCTCTTACCTACTCATCTTTCCCCAACTTCTTTATTGGGTCTTTTCGATTCCAATTATTTGATCTCCAGATGTTTTACTAACATGCTGGGACCCGTCCATTCTTAGGTTCATCATCACTCCCAATAACATCCTTTACTCAAGGATTTCCTTTGGCCTTAATCCGCTCTTACTTGTTTTGTAACAACTTCATAGTTCATTATTTCCATTTGACCCTTTTTAGTCTATTGTTTTGTTTTGGGGAGTTCCCTTTTTATGTTTTCATTCTCTAATGTGTCCCTTAAGGTAAAGACTTTTGATCTAGGAGCTACATGTTCAATCTTCTTACCATTACTTGAAGATTCCCTTTTCTCCCTTTCTTCGTACCCTTATCTATGTTAGGGTATCTGTTTTGCTTTGGATCCTTCTCTATCCACAACTTTGTTTTAGCCCTTATTCCTTACATAGGACACTTCTGATTATTGATTTTATTCTGTGTATTCCACACTATGCTTGGTTGTCCACTCTTTAAGCTTCGTATGCATGTGTGGTATGACCCGCCTTACCAATTGTGGTTATTCCTTCTTAGCAACACCTTATTAGGGGATTTACTTTCCCAACATCTTCTCAAACATTTTTCATCCATTACTCGAGTATGGGTTGTCCAATCATTCATACTTGTCACAATATCTTTTTATGCTAACCCGTTAAATAATTTCTGTTAAGGAGGGTTCACATCCTCCTTATTTCAAAATCTCTTGTTTACCCTTCTTGAGGCTCACTTAAATGTTCCAAGACTTTAAACTATAAATCTGGTTTTGACCATCAATTTCTTTAAGGATTTCCCTTCGTTCTTCTCTTCCTACATTTTGGCCTTTTTGCTCCTCCCTTCCTTTTTGGGGTTTAAATCCATGGTTCTCTCGAAAACCAGTTCTTTAACTGTCTTCTTCTCTTTATTTTTCTGGTCCAATTGCCTAGGCAACTATATCACTCGTTCTTCATGCCCACCCATTGTCCTTCAGAGAGTGTAGTCTTTACTACATCTCATCCTTTTTTTGGGTTTTGTTCATTCTCTTTGGTTGTCCACCAATACTAGTTTCTTCTTTCTACTCGATTCTTCTGGAATTATTTCTTAATACTTCTGCTCTTTCTCCAAATAGGTCATACTGGGACATCACGATACTTCCTTGGTAGGATTCTTTCCTTTTCTCTTGACATTCCTTTTTACATTTGCTCAAGGGGATTTTTACCCTTAAATGACGTTCCTTGATGTCGTCTTCTCCTGTTTACCTTTACTCCACAATTCTTGTAGGCACATCATGTATACTCTATCCGCATCTTCATTCGTACCCAGTACCTGTCTGCTTCTTTAGGGAGCATACAAATCATTCTTGTTTCAAGTTTTCTTGACCGTTATGTGAGAGGCTTGCCTATTCCTTTCTTGGCTTGAGTTTTAGTTGTTAATTGACCCTTGGTCCTTTTAAGGATTCCTTTCATCCTTCTTTTCTCCAATATTTGGCTTTTCCACCTCTTCCTTCTTTGCTGGAGTTTACTCTATGACCCTCACGAGAGTAGTTCATTACCTGTCTCGCCCCTACTTTTCACCTTATTTAGTTTTCTTGAGGCAGTTGTTTCTCTAATCACCTTGTCCTTAATGATCCTTCTAGTGCCCCTTTTTAGGGTGTGTTCCTTACTACTTCCTGGTCCTCCTTAGGCTGTCGTTCATTTTCTTTGACCATCTCATTGTCATCGTTTGCATACTTCGGTTATGTTGTTCCGAATCTACACTTTGACTTCTCTATATTTTCCAAAGGAAGTTGTACCTATCATTCTGTCACCTTTCCAAAGTAGGTTAGTCTCGGCCTCCAGTACATACTTCCTTCAAATAGTTTCTAATGAGAGGTTGGCTCCTTGCACTCCACATTATGTCCATTTGCCAACCAATGATTCCTTCAAGGCACTTAGTTGTATGCATCCTTTCAGAGTTCCCTTTCATAGCGTATTCCTTCTCTTCTTCACTATAATCATGTCATTCCCTAGAGTTCCGGAGGACATTTTTCTGTGTTTGCTCCTTATGGGAGGGTTCTAAGTATGCTTCTCATGTACCTTATCCCTATTCATGAGGTACCCTTCTCGGTTTGACCTTTTTAAGAAGTTTTTGCATTTACCTCGTCATTTCTTGACTTCTTGGTGAACCGTTTACGTAACCCGCTCCATGGTATCGGTCTCCAATCCTTCATGTCCTTCGTGACCCTTGAGGAGGTATTGCCTTGAATCTATGAGGTGTGGAACACCCCTTTTTTTCTTATACTTATATTAGTCCGTTTTGGTACTTGTCCTTAATAGTGTTGAGCACTTTCTCGAGTAGCATTCCTATTGTCCTCACCTTATAACATGTCATTTTCTTGCCTAGTAGTCACTATCAGAGTTCTTACTCTTTCGTCTCCTTGTCAATTTTCTTGGCGAGCCTTCTCTGCCTACTAATTTTCCCCAAAGAGTTCTCCTAGACTCTTTAGTCTTTTGGTTCATTTCCTTATTTGGGATGGGATTCTCCTCGGTCCCCGGGTTTGTTTGGTTACTTTTCTTGAGGCAATCTTCCTACAGTTGAGACGTAGGCTTACATCCTTGTTTAGAGACATGATTTCAGGAACTTGGAATTCTTCATTAATGGAGAAGGAGTACAATATGTTAGGGTCTTAACCATATTACAAAGAGGTGGTCATGAAATAGGTAGAGGACTACGGGTGTGTGCTAAGCATCCTCCATTGTAAGGTTATAAGCCCTAATTGGTGTTCCTAGTCTCAAGCTTGGCTTCCCCTTATTGTAAATCGTAAAGAGTAAGTCGTCATTTAACCTGCACTTTTCCTAGAATAACATAATCAAAACTGCATGAAACTTAAAACTTTACATACCTGTCTTACAAGCATCTTTAGTTGACAATCTTTAAGGGTAGGCTTTTCGGGATTTCAAGAAAGGGATATAAGGGAGGGGTGAGTACGACTACTTAGTGAATGGGTTTTTCAAATGTCTACTTTTAACTTTAAAAGAAAAATGTTTATATGGAGTGTGCTAGACTCTTTTTTTTTTCAAAAATCCCTTCATTTAAAAATTCGGGTTTTTCCATCATTTCTTAGTTACCACGGTGTGTCATCACCCAACACACATCCTTCATCATGAAGGTTACAAACATTCGCAAGACAAGATTTTCAAAATCGGGCATTTAGCCCCCAAGTTCCAAAACCAAGGCCCCCGGCCTATAAGAGCTACTCGAGCTCTCGTCAAGAAGGTCTCCCAAATAGTTTAAGCATTGGCACACAGTTAGGGGAGAATACATCCGACAAAATAGGTTTTCACTGTCCATTATACCAACCGGTATAAGGACATCTCCGTTCATAACCGATGAATGGGTTTTCAACTTCCTTTAAGGAAGTTTAATCATACCAACCGAGTATGATCTACTTACAACCGGTAAGTAGTTTTTCCGCATAATTTTCACATGACTTTCTCTAAGTGGTGATAATTAAAATACCACTAAATAGTATGTTTTTATACCGAGGCACTTATCATTCCGAACCGGGTATGATATATAATCCCACTCACAATCGGTAAGTGGTTTTTATTTTATAGTTGTGCTCATCATCCCAATCGGGTATGATGTTAGTAAATCCACTCACCCGTTAATGCCATGAATTCCACTAGGTCGGTTCTTTGTATTCACGCGAGCTTGTCCTTGCTAGCGTTCCCGGTACTTCGTGTTCCTACACGATATGAACATCTCGATTCATTATCCTTTGACCTAATTGCCTTCATTCATTCCAAATGAATAAGAAAGTCAAACTTTCATTTATTTGCAATTAGGTCCCTAAAGTTATTTCTCTTTAACTTTAACTCCCTAATGTCGGTTTTTCCTCAAATTTAGTCCCGAAACTTCTAAAATTTATCATATGGCCTCAATTTATTCTATTTCACAAAAAGGAGATTAATTTCCCAAATTTCCAATTTGGTCCTCCAACTTTTCCAAAATTACCATTTTGCCCTTCCTTTACAAAAATAGTAAATTTTGCCCCAAAAATACCAAAATTTCTCAATTGGTCTTCAAACATTATTTTCATGCCTAATTGGCCCTCAATTTCATAAAATTTTATTTTGGTCCTTCAAATTTCAAAAATCCCCAATGTTTCCCCCAATTTCAACTCTTCAACATTGTCAAATTTGATTTAATCAAATTGACCGATCAAACACCTCTAATTGTTGAAATTGAAGTTGAAATTGAGTTCCTACAAGTTTATATGATTCTAAGAAACTTTGAATCGCAGATTTTAACGCCATAACAACCTCAAATGGAGATTCGCTGGAAAATAGACTTTAGAGAGAGAAAGCTTCGATTTCTCACTAGTGAAGGCACGACACTCTGAGCTTTCAATTTGGGTAGATAGCTCTCCTCCTGAGGTTCATTCTAGAATCAAGAATCGCATCAATTGATGTTGAATTGAGTTAGAATTTCTTCGTTGAAATTCTGTCGGTTCTCACTTTAGCACCGGCCGAAAATTGCAGAGGGGAGCAGAATTGGCTTACCTTTCAGTCCTAATTTGGCTATGGAAGGGCGGAGGAAGTGTTGGGAAGGCTTGGTTTGGCCTAAGGAGGGCTCGAATGGCCGATTTCAACTCGGTCGAAATAGGGCAGCTTCGGTCCGCTAGAGCTGCTTCACTGTTTCATCACGTTGGTGTCTCGTCGGTGTCTCGTCGGTGACCCTCAAAGTGAACAGAGACTACAGACGTGTAGCTGACTTCTCCCCGGTTCTAAAGAATCCAACCTCACATTGTTTGGCTCTGAAAAGACCCCATATCGGAGCTTTGATTTGAGCTTTGCCAAAAAAATGGAGCAGTTGAGAGAGAATGAAGTTTTCAGATATGGAGAGGATGAATGGGGATGGGCTCTTTATATAGGGAGCTTGAAGACACGTTGGTCGTCCGTTTAACACCGTTATTACTGACATTGAAGACCTGAAACACCCTGAACAGAAGCGTTTCTTCTTCATCGGCGTTTCTTTAGTTTCCTAGCGAGTGGACAGCGCTGTCATCCTAAGGAAGAAGATGACACTATTCTGAACCAGACAGGACCGATCCAAACCGGGTTCAAAGCTTAAACCAACCGATTCACCCCCCATTCAATCAAGTTTTTCAAATCTAAAAATTTCTAAATTTATCTAAATTCATTCTCTATCCAATGGTGGCCTCAAACCTCCAATTTGAATTATTTAAGCTACCTAGAAAAATTAATTTAGGATTCAGTTCAATAGGGGTTCAAACCGATCCGAACCGGTTCGGATCCGGTTCACCTAAACCGGTTTGGTTTTCATCCTCAATTCCTTCACAAGTCCATTTCCATGTCTTTTGTGACTCCTTGGGTCACTTATGGTCCATAAAATTCCTATTTTACCCTCTCTTTATCGATTTCGGTTCATAAACTGACTCAGTCCTTAAACCGGTTCAATCCACTCGGGTCTGATTCACCCGAACCGGTCTGGTTTTTCTCTCCCACTTTGTTCTAAGGTTCCTTCCCATGGTTTATGAATTTCTTTGGAGTACAATGGAGTTGAATTCCTTTATTTTGCCCGATCTCTATCAGTTCTGGTTCATGAACAGACTCGGTTCATAAACCGGTTCAATCCTATTGAACCCAGTTCATCCAAACCGGTCTAATTTTCCTCTTCCAATTTCTCCTAAGGTTCTTTTCCATAATATTTTGAACAATTTGGATCACCTAGGAGTTGTAAATTCCTAAATTGCCCATTCCCAATTATTGAGTTTGTGGACCGATTCAGTTTTCTCACTTGGTTTGACTGGTTCTCTTCCCGATTTTTCCTTAGCTAAAAAGGGTGGGGTTTACATGCGTCCTAAGGGCACTGGATGACCTTGTGGGTATAAGGGCAGTTCATCGTACCAAGTGACCGTGTAAAATTTGGAGTAGCACCAAGCGCATGAGACTGGGATGGGGACGGGATGAGGTCTCTGTCCTCATACGGACACGAAGAATTGATTTTTGGATTGTGGGTTGGATGTCGTGAACATCTACTCATTCTCAGGGTAGAAGTGAATGTACTTCTATCTGGGTGGCTGGTAAAGTCGCTCCGAAGCAACAAGTGGGTTCAGTGGACGGGCTGGCCTGCGAATGGTGGATGATGACACACCGTAATTAATAAGGAAATGGTGGTAAAAATTGAGATTTTATATGAAAGGATTTTTTTGAAAGAAAGGAGTCTAGCACACCCCATTACAAGTCTTTTTCCTCAAAAGTTAAAAGTTTTGGAAAAAAACCATTCATTGAGTAGTCGTACTCATCCCCTCCCTTATATCCCTTTCAGAAATTCTCGGAAGCCTACCCTTAAAGACAATCAACTAAGACGCCTGTGAGATAGGTATGATAAAATTAAAATATTATGCAGTTTTGATTTATGTTATTCCAGGAAAAGGTGTAAGTTTAAAGGATGCGTTACTCTTTACGATCTATAATAAGGGGAAACCCTTTAATAAACTGGGAGAGTGGCGGATTGATCATGGGGATCCGACCAAACCGGGTCGGGGCATGACAGCGGCGGATATTTGCAGGTTTGATCAGGGAAATCAGGTCGGGGTATGACAACTTAAGTGGTATCAGAGCAAAATATTTTTTGAACTTGGTTTTTGTGGAAGTGAAAACATTTTTAAAAAGAAAAAGCAACGGGAAATTACTGTGTAAGACTTACACTTGTCATCACCCAAATATCTCAATAACCTTAGCTGTCAACTGGGGCTACTCTTATTTAATGGAGCACTAGGTCCATGACCTTAGTATGAGAGTGACCTTGAGGAAAATGTCAAAATGGAATACCGACTCAAGGATGTCGGCAAATATAAATTGGAACCCCTCCACAAGAACATTTTGAGAAGTACTAAAGAAAGTAGTACGAAGATTTCGAGAAGGAATCGAAGAAGTATCTTTTGAAATGATTTACAAAACCTCAATGGAATATCAAGTATTGAAAATGAAAGTTTACTCTTGAGATAACATCTAACTCTAACATCTTAGATAATAATGGCCTCAATGTGTAAGTAAGTCTCTCCACAAAATGTTGGGGGAGAACAAGAAGGGTGTAAGTAAGTCTCTCCACAAAAAAATTATTATTCAATGGTTTTAGTATAAAGTATAAGTTTTTGAAGGCATAGTGTAAACCCCTCACTTTTGAGTTAAGGAAAAACGGGAAAAGAATAGTCAAACTGAGTAAGAAAACTAAGCCGGTTTTCAAACCCGATCATTTGGGAACGAACAATTTGGAAATTTACAACTTCCGGGTGATCCAAAGGGTTCATTAAACCTTGGAAAAGAAATTTAAGAGAAATTAGAAGAGAAAAACCAAATTGGTTTAGGTGAATGAGAATCCATGAGAACTCTGAAGTTAAGCGTGTTTAACCGAGAGTAGTGTGAGGATGGGTGACCTCCTTGGAAGTATGATTTTTTTTGTAACCCGAAATTTCGGTCAAAAATTTTTATGCGAACGTAAGCCTTATCATAAATAGTTATAAATTAATATATATTTAATTATTGTAAATAATACCAATAATTTAATACCAAAATTAAATTATTGGAATTAATACAAATAATTTAATATCAAAATTAAATTATTGGAATTAATACCAATAATTTATATCAATATTAATACTAGTAATAAATCTCTCACATTTAATACATGGTTTTACACATATATAAAGAGGTCATCCTCATTCATTCTTCTCACATCCGAACACTTCTCTAACTCTCTCTCTCTCTCTCTCTCTCTCTCTCTCTCTCTCTCTCTCTCTCCCCTACTCCATTTCCCGGTAAAGCTCAAACCAGAGCTTTGATTTAAACATTTTTCTTAACCTCGGAAGGAGAGGTCAGGCTCTTTAGAACTGGGGAGAAGTCAACTATCTTATAGCAAACTCTAGTCAATCCAAGAATCGATAGAGAAGCGTCGGCATGATGGAACAATGAAGCAGCTCTGGCGAACTGAAGCTGCCCTATTTTGGCCAAGCTGAAATCAGCCATTTTGAGCCCTCCTCGGGCTAAAACAAGCCCTCCCAACACTTCCTCTGCCCTTCTGTGGTCGAATTAGGACTAAAAGGATGAACCTCAGGACGAGACCTATCTACCCAGATCGAAAGCTCGGACCGCCGTGCTATCACAGGAACACGAAGTACCAGGAACGCCAGCAAGGACAAGCTCGCGTGAATACAAAGAACCGGACTAAGTGGAATTCACGGCATTAACGGGTGAGTGGGTTTACTAACATCATTCCCGGTTGGGATGATGAGCACAACTTAAAATTCAAAACCACTTACCGATTGTGAGTGGGATTATGTATCATACCCTGTTGGGGATGATAAGTACCTCGGTATAAAAACCCACTGCTTAGTGTATGTTTTAATCATCACTACTTAGAGAAAGTGATGTGATAGTTATGTGGAAAAACTACTTACAGGTTGTAAGTAGATCATACTCGGTTGGTATGATGAGACTTCCTTGAAGGAAGTTGAAAACCCGTTCATCGATTATGAACAGAGATGTCCTTGTACCGATTGGTATAATGGACAGTAAAAACCAATTTTTGTCAGAAGTGTTCTCCCCTGACTGTGTGCCAATGCTTAAACTATTTGGGAGACCTTCTCGACGGGAGCTCGAATAGCTCTTATAGGCCGGGGACCTTAGTTTTAGAACTTAAGGGCTAAATGCCCGATTTTGAAAATCTCGTACAGTGGGCCCAAGGCCAGTTGGCACGAGGAGGAGCTCATAAACGAACATGATATATGTGCCATAAAACTTTAAATAAAGGAATTGTTTGGCCATGGTACCAAGATAGGACCGACATGCTCAGTCAACTAGTGGCAGTGTGACATGACAGGTCAACGGACTAGTCAAGTCAAACAACTGTGGGTTGAGTTGAGAGCCAGGACCGTTGGACCAGTGGCACCAAAGATTACATGGCAATATGAGAAAACATTGTTTGTGCATGCACTATGAGTAGGGGATCATCAAGATGCCCATGAGGGGTAGTGATGTGTCCTAAGGACCCTGGATGACCCGATGAGTATAAGGGCAGATCGTCGTTCCAAGTGTCAATGCGAAATTTGGAGTAGCACCAAGCACATGAGACCGGGATGGGGATAGGATGAGGTCTCTATCCTCATACGGACACGAAGAAGTGATTTCGGGATTGTGGGTCGGATGTCGCATACATCTACTTATTCCCAAAGTAGAAGTGGTCGTACTTCTATCCGGGTGGCAGGAAAAGTCGCTCCGAAGCCACTAGCAGGTTCGATAGTGATACTGACTTGCGAAGGTGTGTAACCTTCATGATGAAAGATGTGTGTTGGATGATGACACACCGGTAACTATGAAATAATGGAAAACCCCAATATTTTAAATGAAGGGATTTTTGAAAAGAAAGGAGTCTGGCACACTCCATATAAATATTTTTCTTAAAGTTAAAAGTACATCTTTGAAAATCCATTCACTGAGTAGTCTTACTCACCCACTCCCTTATATCCCTTTTAGGAAATCCCGTAAAGCATACCCTGAAAGACCATCAACTAAGATGCTTGTAAGACAGGTACGTAAAGTTTAAAATTTCATGCAATTTTGATTATGTTATTCTAGGAAATGGTGCAGGTTTAAAGGACGTTTTACTTTTTACTGTTTATAATAAGAGGAAACCCTTTAATAAACTGGGAGAGTGGCAGGTTGTTCATGGGGATCCGACCAACCGGGTCGGGGCGTGACACATAAACTTGGCTAAAAGTGTAAGAAAGGGTGATTAACACAGGAAGACCTACATGTTTTCTCGATGAGGAAGTAGGAGAATGAGTATATGGGAGAGAGTACCCAAACTTTAATGGAATACAAGTGGAACCAAGAAGCTTATATGAAAAAAAATGTACACCCCTAAGAAACCCCAAAGGGATCATACTACAAATAATGGGTAAGGTGGAATAAGACAACAAAAAAGGTCATAAAAAGACAAAAGGGATGGAAATACGATTATAATACTTAAGAAAATGTCATGGACTGAGAACAAGGGAAGAAGTGTGCAAGACAAACTCTCGGGCACCAACCTCTTGATACCCAAGACGAGGATTAGTGAAATAATAATAAAGGACATCATTAGAGAAAAATGTGGTCAAGTGATAAAGCATAAATATTATCCTAGATAAACCATATGAGAATATTCACAGGGTAAATTGTGAAATATGGGCAAAACTTTTGGACAAATCTATTTTCTAAAGAAATTGAGAAGGATGTATTCCACGGAGGAATATGCCAATGAGGTGGAAAAATGGTGGTGGCATGCCAAAGGGGAAAAAGTTTAGAGGAGTAAAAGAGAAACTTAAATATCTATCTTGAGTTTGGACCTCCAACAATGATTCCAAAGACAACTCTTGACACAAGTCTCTATGGTGATAAGACTTAGTGGAAATTTACCCAAAATAAAGAGCAGGATGAAAGGAAGAGGATTGACCACATAGCAAGTTGAGTAAGTCGGTACTACAAAGAAGTCAAAAGATGGAAGACTTGGTCAATAATGACTAAGTATGACACTAGTGCTCATGGAGCACATGAATAATATTTATATCAATAAAGGCACTCATGTTGGAAACAAGAACTAACATTATAATTTTCACCGATAGATAATCAGTCAAACAATGAGAAAGGATGTCTTATAGATAAGTACTCAATAACCTAAAATGTAGTGAACAACTTTGGGATTGTCAAAACCAATATAAAAAAATCACCAATATTTTTGGGGATAATCGGATTTACCCTTGTTGGATGAACTATGTAATAAAAATGTATGAATGCCATAAAATGCCTATTATAAAGAGTATTAAATGAAAGACAAGAAGTATTAAACAAGTACTATAAAAGGAGTGGTGGTACAGTTGGTTAACTAAAAATGCAAATACAAAAGCATTCGACCCGAAAAGTAAAGTATGGATAATGAAATATCGATTACCAATGGATATAGTTACTCTTGCAAAAAAAAATGTAATTATAAGTAAATGAATGGAATGCATAGAATAACTATAAAAATTAGAAACATATGTTACAAAGATTTTGAGAACAAAACTCCTAAAAAGGTGTGAGTATTTGTAAAACCAATATTTTAAAAAAAAATCAATCATAAATTACTTTAAAATTTTTGTTTTAAATTTAGGATCTAATGGATTTAATTTTGAATTCGATATAAACAAATATAATTTATTTTATTGATTATAACTAATTTAGCTAGTTTAAATAACTCAAAGGAAGAGAGTTAAATCCGAGGTAGTGGAAATAAATATTTTAGAAATAAATATAAATATTTATTAAATATATGTATATAAAGTTGTGAATGAGAAATTAAAGAATATAAATGTGTATTTATATATATATATATAGTCGTATGGAGGCATATTATTATAAATAATATATATCCTATTTTAATTTCTAAATAAAAATAAAATAAATAATAAGTGAGGCCTAAACTTATTCTCATCACAAGTGGGCATCTCTATAAATACCTCCTTATGATGTAACCCTAGCATTATTTCTCATTTTACAAATCCTACGTATCTCTCTCATCCATCCTTTTCGTACTTCACAGCACCGAGTTTGGATTTCATATCTACAACTGCAGTTCCTTCTTGGAGATCTTTTGGCGGGAATTCGAGGAGGGCAGCATCAGTGCCATGGAGATGCTCTTCCACCCTCGTCGGTGGCAATTCTCACCCCTAGTACCCTCTCACCAAGGCCATGATTTGGGACGACCACCAAGGTGCATTGGCGAGCTATCCTTCACCTCCAAGGTGAAGTCTATCAAGTTGAGGAGGGATCGTATTGTCATGGTGCTCCTGCAAATTATCCTAGTCTACAACTTCACGGACCATATACGGCTTCACCCAATTAAAACCTTCACGAATCCTAATGGCCTTTGTGTGTTATCTTAGTAAAAGAAATGAAGAAATTTAGAAAAGAAAGAATAGAGAGAAAGAGCGCACACAATAGATAAGATTGTGTTGTGTTATTGACTGTATTATAACATTCTATTTATATACAACTCGATAATAAATAATAAACCGTTACAAATAGTTACTATATTAAGTACTATAATAAATCACTATATTAAATGGTGTGATAAATGCATATTAATATATACAATAATTAAGTAATATTTCGGTTATTACTCCACCTCACGAATGTTGAGCTTGTCTCGTAAAAGAGAGAGACGAGTAGAAGGGAGACCTTTGGTGAGCAAATCCGCCAATTGAGCAGTAGTTCCTATAAAACGAACACTGAGTAAACTTTGACGCACTTGTTCACGAACAAAATGAAAATCAATCTCAATATGTTTTGTGCGAGCATGGAAGACGGGGTTGGCAGTGAGATAAATGGCTGAAAGATTATCGCACCACAAAACTAGAGAATGAGTGGAAGAGATGGCAAGTTCTTTAAGAAGAGACTGAAGCCAGATTAGCTCAGCGGTTGCATTGGCAAGACTTTTGTACTCGGCCTCAGTGCTAGATCGAGCGATTGTTCGTTGTTTCTTAGAACTCCATGAGATAAGATTGTGGCCAAGAAAAATTGCAAAACCACTAACAGAACGTCGATCATCCGGATTTCCGGCCCAGTCAGTGTCAGAAAAATAGTGAAGACCAAAAGGAGGATGTCACCGGAGAGTAAGACCATGATGAAGTGTCCCTTGAAGATAACAGAGAATGCGCTTAACTGCAGTCTAATGAGTAGTGGTGGGACGATGCATAAATTGACAAACCTGAAGAACCGCATATGCGATGTCAAGTCGAGTGAGAGTGAGATACTGTAGAGAGCCCACAAGTTGACGAGATTTAGTAGGATCAGGAAGAGGAAGGCCATCATATTGTGAAAGTCAGGGACCAGAGGCAACTGGCGTGGAAATGGGCTTACAAGTACTCATGGCAGCCCGGGAGAGAAGATCACGAATATACTTCTGCTGTGTGAGATATAAACCATGAGAGTGAGCAGTAACTTCAATGCCTAAAAAATGATGAAGTGGACGAAGATCCTTAATAGAGAATTCTCTATGAAGGGCATGAAGGATGTTCCCAATGGGTGCAGCAGAAGAACCAGTGAGAATGATATCATCAACATAGATAAGTAGAAAAATAACAAACTCACTCGTGCGGTAGATAAATAGAGAGCTATTAGCAATAGTGCTACAAAAACCAAGTTGATGAAGATAGGAACTCAGGCAGAAGAACCAAGCACGAGGAGCTTGTTTGAGGCCATAGAGAGATTTGCGTAGGCGACAAACATGGCTAGGAAAGCAAGGATCAACAAATCCAGGGGGTTGATCCATATAAACTTCCTCATTAAGATAACCATGAAGAAAGGCATTATCCACATCAAGCTGAGGAATGGTCCAATTGAAAGATATAGCAAGGGAAAGAATTACCCGTATAGTAACAGGTTTAATAACGGGGCTGAAGGTATCATCATAATCAAGACCAGGATGCTGTGAGTAGCCCTTAGCGACAAGACGAGCCTTATATCGAGCCACTGAGCCATCAGAATGATGCTTGATTTTGTAAACCCATTTGCACCCTACAATAGGCCGACCAGGTGGAGCGAGCACGAGATCCCAAGTTTGGTTGTGAAGAAGAGCGGCAAACTCAATATGCATAGCCTTAGCCCAAAAGGAGTGACGAGAAGCTTAGGAATAAGTACGGGGTTCCATAGAGGCAATGAACACTGTAGGATCAATAGTGAAGTGCCGTTGAGGTAGACTGCCATCTTGAGAGCGAGTCACCATACGCGAAACTGGAGGTGGAGCAGGAGCATGATCCAATGTAGGAGAGGAAGATGGTGCAGCATGATCATCTTCAACATAAACAATAGGTGAGTCAACTTGTGTTTGTACAGGAGATTGGGGCAACATACCTGAGTCCAGAGGTGGAGACGGGACGGGTGTGGGGAGATTCACCATAGGAGGGTGCATGGTAGGAGGAGGGGAAGGCATACATGTGGAACTCGAGGAGGCAAATGGAAAAATATATTCATCAAAATGGACTGTGTGACATAGAAATATGCGTCCTGTTTGAGTATCAAGACAACGATATTCGAGATAATTAGAGGGTATCCAAGAAACACACAAGGAGTTGAACAAGGTTGAAGTTTGTGAGCAAGATAAGGGCGGAGATAAGGAAAGCAACAACAACCAAAAACTCAAAGTAACTTATAATCAGGAGTAGAATGGTGAAGTACCTCATAGGGGGATCGAAAGTGGAGAGATCTTGTGGAAAGGCGATTGATAAGGAAGACAGCGGTCTCAAAGGCAAACGGCCAATATTTGGTGGGAACATGAGAGTGAATAAGAAGAGTAAGACCCATATCAATAATGTGACGATGCTTATATTCGGCAGATCCATTTTGTTGAGGTGTGTGTGGACAGGAGATCCGTTGGAGAATACCTGCGAATTGTAACTCAGATTGGAAAGCACTAGAAAGAAATTCTTTAGCACCGTCAGATTGGAGAGATTTAATCCGTTGACCAAGTAAATTTTCAACTTGTAAACGGAAGGCACGAAAAATAGAGAGAACATTAGATTGTTGTTTCATAACAAAATACCATGAAAATTTGTTATAATCATCCAAAAAATGAACATAATAGCGATGACCTGTGGAGGAAATAATGGGGGATGGTCCCCAAATATCTGTGTGAATTAATTCGAGAGGATGGGTACTCTTATGGTGAGTGACTGGAAATGGTTGTTGAGTAATTTTACCATAAGAGCATGAGTCACAAAAGGGTAAGGGAGAAATATTACTCATTGATAAATGATCTGAAAGCACACGACTCATAATTTGAAAAGAAGGGTGACCCAAACGTTGATGCCACCTAGGAACAGACTCTATGCGACTAATACAAGCAATAGAAGAAATACTACAACGAGTGCGTAAATAGTAGAGACCGTTCCTACAACTCCTGCGGAGTAGCTCCTGATGAGAAAAGAGATCTTTGATAAGAAAATGAGTGGAATAGAATTCAAAATAGCAGGAATTGTCTTGAGTGAAACGAGACACAGATAATAAGTTGAGAGAAATTTTGGGAACATAATAAATATTAGTAAGTGAGAAACGTCGGGAATGTGAAGTTAAATAGGCAGATCCAGAAGAGATAATAGGTAAACTTGTCCCGTCTCCAATCGTGAGGTGCTCAGGGAGTGTCGAATTGTCCTGAATAGACAAGTGTGACAGATCATTAGTAATATGACTCGTAGCATCTGAATCGACATACTAGTCTAGATGATGTGGACTAGATTTATGTCCATAAGAAGAATGAGCCTGAGCAGTAGAGGATGTGGGCTTTAATTTGAATGATGGACAGTGATGGGCTGAGTGGCCAATGAGCCCACATAGCTGGCATATCACACTATAGGAAGAGGTGGGCTTAGAAGAAGTGGGTCGAATTGTAGTGGTGGGTTGGGCATCCATCTAACGTGAGCTGAAATGTGGTCTAGATCTGCGTGGTTTGAATCCCTGTAAAGAAAAATTCCCACGATTTTCAAGAGTTTTTCCCGAGCCTCTATCAGTTCCTCCATATCGTCCTCCTCTATGATTATGGTTTCTGAGATCACTAAAGTGAGGACGGGGTGGAGTTGGAAGGAGTCCTCATGGTCCGCAACTAGAGAAGGCAGCAGCATGAGATGCAGACTTAGAAAAATCTCCGAGTAGGCAAGAGAGTGGTGCACTACTAGAGCCGGAGTCAGTACCATATTTTTGAACTCGTCGTGCATCTTGAGCAAGGAGAATGGCCTTCAACGAATCAAGAGTCATTGCTTCGAGAACTGGTGACATTGCAAGGGTAAGAGCTTCCCATTCCCTATCTAAACCATCAAATAATTTGTCCTTGATTTCATGATCTGGTTTTGGACGACCGATTTGAGCAAAAGAGGTAGCTAAGTTGGAAATGGTTGCCAAATAAGATACCATAGGTTGTTCTCCCTTCTTCAACTCCCTCCACTGTTGATCAAGGATATCCTTTTGAGCGCAAGTTTGGAAGCTATACAAAATTTCAAGCCGGCTCCAAGCGTCTGCAGAGGTAACAGCTCCGATTATTTGTAAATTCACCTCAGTAGATAAAGAGGCAATTATAGTTGTTAAAATGAACTTATCTTGGATAGTCCACGCTTCATATTTCGGGTTGATTATTTCAAGCTCAGTAGCTCCTTCTTTCAGCATCACAGTGGATTTGGGTTGAGGGATACTACCATCTGCATATCCAAATAATTGATGTGTTTGCAGCAAATTTGTGATATTGTTTCTCCAAAGATAGTAATTAGTATTGTCTAACTTGATAGGCAATGTAGGGAGTGAAGTAGGAAGGATTACTATGGTAGAGGAACTCATATTTGTAGAGAAGGATGAGAATATTGATACCACGTACAGAGAAGATTGGTTTTGAATAGAAGGTGGTTCTCAAGAGTCGTCAATAGTAGGCAACAGATTTGTTCTGGATCTTCAAAGCTGGAACAATGCTGCGAAACTTTAGACTGGCTCTGATACCATAAAGGAAATGAAGAAATTTAGAAAAGAAAGAGTAGAGAGAAAGAGCGCACACAATAGATAAGATTGTGTTGTGTTATTGACTGTATTATAACATTCTATTTATATACAACTCAATAATAAATAATAAACCTTTACAAATACGTTACTATATTAAGTGCTGTAATAAATCACTATATTAAATGGTGTGATAAATGTATATTAATATATACAATAATTAAGTAATATTTTGGTTATTACTTAGAACTCTAGGCAAATGGTTTTTGTTTGCCTAAGGCTTCAAAAGGTGCATGAGGACTAAATTTATCATGGCCCACAATTCAAGAATCACCTATTTTACTCTCTCCCAAGATGGAAGGTTCTTGGCCACTACGAGTACTAAGGAGACTCTCTAGGAGGTCAGAAGAGGTACAAATTGAGCAGAATATATAGCCTTGCTTTCTCTGCAACTGCCCAATGGCTTGCAATTTCAAGTGACAAAGGAAATCAATGAAGATGGAGCCTGTCGGTTCTCCATCTTAATTGATTTCCTCTCCTTCTTTCATGAAAGGTGTGCTGCAAAGATATTTCAGCTCGAAATGGTCAGTTGCTCAATTCAGATTGCATGAAGGTTTGTAGTATATTATTACTTTTGGACATCAAAAGAACATTGTTGTCATTCTCGGCATGGATGGAAGAATAACAAAGTAACCAGTATTTGTTGATGGGATGGTTATGTGTCTCTTTCCTTTAGAATTGTTTATGGGTATATGGTCGACATGAGTGTGCAACGTGCTCTGCTTCTTATTATCAATGATGGTGGGGGATCTTTAGAACTGTTTAGGGATATGTCATTTTTTTATCAACTAGAGTAAATGATACTAAAATTATAGGACTTATCCAAGCTTGCTGTAAACTAGAAGTACTCACAGGCATGTCTTGAGGCACTTGCTTTAGTTTAACTTGTTCATTTCATGGAACTGTATCATCTCAACAAATGCCCTTCTCAACCATTTTGACAATGCTTGACATCATCTTCTCAATATGGAAAGTTATAATATAAAGCAAAGGTTATTGCTTGGAATGGTCTTTTATCAGGATTGTCACGCCCCGACCCAGTTTGGTCGGATCCCCGTGAACAACCCGCCACTCTCACGGTTTATTAAAGGGTTTCCCCTTATTATAATCCGTAAAGAGCAAGGCGTCCTTTAAACCTGCACCATTTCTTGGAATAGCATAATCAAAACTACATGAAATTTTAAACTTTACATACCTGTCTTACAGGCATCTTAGTTGATGGTCTTTCAAGGTAGGCTTTCCGGGATTTCCTAAAAGGGATATAAGGGAGGGGTGAGTACGACTACTCAGTGAATGGGTTTTCAAAGTTCTAGTTTTAACTTTTAAGAAAAACATTTATATGGAGTGTGCCAGACTCCTTTCTTTTCAAAAAATCCCTTCATTTAAAATTTTGGGTTTTTCCATTATTTCTTAGTTATCAGTGTGTCATCACCCAACACACATCCTTCATCATGAAGGTTACACACATTCGCAAGTCAGTATCACTACTGAACCCGCTAGTGGCTTCGGAGCGACTTTTCCTGCCACTCGGATAGAAGTACAACCACTTCTACCCTGGGAATGAGTGGATGTACGTGACATCTGACCCACAATCCCGAAATCACTTCTTCATGTCCGTATGAGGACAGAGACCTCATCTTGTCCCCACCCCAGTCTCATGCGCTTGGTGCTACTCCAGATTTTGCACAGACACCTGGAACGACGAACTACCCTTATAGCCACAAGTTCGTCCAGTGCCCTTAGGATGCATCACTACCCCTCATGGGCGTCTTCATCATCCCATACTCACAGTGCATGCAGAAACAATATTTTCTTATATTGCCATGTAATCTGTGGTGCCACTAGTCCAACGGCCCCGACTCTCAACTCAACCCACAGTTGTTTGTCTTGACTAGTCCGTCGACCTGTCATGTCGCACTGCCGCTAGTTGACTGAGCATGTCGGTCCTATCTTGGTACCATGGCCAAACAATTCACTTATTAAGTTTTATGGCACATATATCATGTTCATTTACGAGCTCCTGCTCGTGCCAACTGACCTTGTGCCAACTGGCCTTGGGCCCACTGTACGAGATTTTCAAAATCGGGCATTTAGCCCCAAGTTCCAAAATCGAGGCCCCCAGCCTGTTAGAGCTATTCGAGCTCCCGTCGAGAAGGTCTCCCAAATTATTTAAGCATTGGTACACAGTCAGGGGAGAGCACTTCCGACAAAAATAGGTTTTTACTATCCATCATACCAACAGGTATAAGGACATCTCCGTTCATAACCGATGAACAGGTTTTCAACTTCCTTCGAGGAAGTCTCATCATACCAACCGGGTGTGATCTACTTACAACCCGTAAGTAGTTTTTTCGCATAACATTCGCATCACTTTCTCTAAGTAGTGATGATTAAAATACCATTAAACAGTGGGTTTTTATATCGAGGCACTTATCATCCCCAACCTGGTATGATGTTAGTAAACCCACTCACAACCGGTATGTGGTTTTTAACTTTAAACTGTGCTCATCATCCCAACTGGGTATGATGTGAATAACCCACTCACAACCGGTAAGTGATTTTTAACTTTAAGTTGTGCTCATCATCCCAATTGGGTATGATGTTAGTAAACCCACTCACCCGTTAATGTCGTGAATTCCACTAGACTGGTTCTTTGTATTCACGCGAGCTTGTCCTTGCTGGCGTTCCTGGTATTTAACGTTCCTACACGATATGAACAACCTTGTTCATTATTACTCGGCATAACAGCCTTCATTCATTTCCAATGAATGAGAAAACCCAAACTTTTAGTTATTTGCAATTAGGTCCCTAAAGTTATTTCTCTTTAACTTTAAGTCCCTAATGTCGGTTTTTCCTCAAATTGAGTCCGTAACTTTTAAAATTTATCGTGGGACCTCAATTTATTCAATTTCACCAAAAAGGGGTTTAATTTTCCAAATTTCCAATTTGGTTCCCCAATTTTTCCAAAATTACCATTTTGCCCTTCTTTCACAAAAATGGTAAGTTTTTCCCCAAATTTTCCAAAATTCCTCAATTGGTCCTCCAACATTATTTTCATGCCCAATTGACCCTCAATTTCATAAAATTGTATTTTGGCCCCTTTGAATTTCGAAAATCCCCAAATTTTCCCCCAATTTTAACTCTTCAACACTACCAAATTTGATTTCATCAAATTGACCGATCAAACACTTCTAATTATTTAAATTGGAGTTGAAATTGAGTTCCTATATGTTCATACGATTCTAAGAAACTTTGAATTGCAGATTTTAACGTCGGAACAAGTTCAAACGGAGCTTTGCCGAAAAACAAACTATAGAGAGAGAAAGCTTCGATTACTCACCGGTGACGGCACGACAATCCGAGCTTTCGATCTGGGCAGATAGGTCTCGTCCTGAGGTTCATCCTAAAATCAAGTATTGTATCAATTGATGCGGAATTGGATTAGAATTTCATCATTGAAATTAGGTCGACTCTCTCTCTAGCACCGATCGAAAATTATAAAGGAGAGCCAAATTGGCTTACCTTTCGGTCCTAATTCGGCCGTGGAAAGGCTAAGGAAGTGTTGGGAGGGCTTGGTTTGGCCTAAGGAGGGCTTGAAATGGCCGATTTCAGCTTGGCTGAAATAGGGCAGCTTCGGTCCGCCGAAGTTGCTTCACTATTCCATCATGTCGACGCTTCTCCAACGATTCTTGGATTGATTAGAGTTTGCTATCAGATAGCTGTCTTCTCCCCAGTTCTAAAGAGCCCGACCTTTGTTCAAGTCGAAGCTCTGGTTTGAGCTTTACCGGGAAATGGAGCAGTAGAGAGAGAGAGAAGTGTTTAGGTGTGAGGAGAATGAAATGGGGATGACCTCTTTATATAGTCGTAAAACTCGTGTATTAAATGGGTGAGATTTATTACTAGTATTAATATTGCCATAAATTATTGGTATTAATTCCAATAATTTAATTTTGGTATTAATTCCAATAATTTAATGGTATTAATTCCAATAATTTAATTTAGGTATTAAATTATTGGTATTAATTCCAATAATTTAATTTAGGTATTAAATTATTGGTATTAATTCTAATAATTAAATATATATTAATTGATGGCTATTTATGATAAGCCTTACGTTCGCATAAAATTTTTTTACCGAAATTTCGGGTTACAAAAAATTATACTTTCCAGGAGGTCACCCATCCTCACACTACTCTCAAGTAAACACGCTTAACTTTGAAGTTCTTATGAAATCTAGTTCACCTAAACCAATTTGGTTTTTTTGTTTTCTAATTTGTCTTACGTTTATTTTCCAATGTTTAATAAATCCTTTGGATCAACCGAAAGTTGTAAATTTTCATATTGCTTATTCCCAAATGTAAACCGGTTTGGTTTTCTTATTCGATTTGACCGGTTCTTTTCCCGATTTTTCTTAACTCAAATGTGCAGGGTTTACAAGGATATTAGTTGAAGTGCCTCTTTGAAGAAGCTAAGAGCTTACTAAATCAAATGGTAGATGTAGGGATGAGGCTTGATCTGGTAACATGGAACAGTCCCCTTTCTGGGTGTTCTCTGGGTGTTCTCTAGGTGAAAAGATGGCCATGAGTATCCCCATATGTGTGATGGTTGAGGGCTTGAGTAGCCCGAGGGTGCTAAGACACCGAGCTGCGAGAAGCCACATGTGATGTGCCAGTGGTGGGAGGAGAATCTTGGGCCTCTCACACCCCAGCTTTTCGGTATGAGATTGCAAAAGTGGCGATCCATTCTAGGTGTGTGAATTGTTTGCCTTGTTACCATGCGTTTCTCATGCTTTTGTTTAGGGCCATTAGTTGACCTTGATTTTGTTAGACCTGAGTTTTCGGGTTGAGGCGTGAGCTGTAACTAGCCCGGAAGTGCCGCCAGAACATATGCCATGTTTTCGTTTAGGCCTAAGTTATTGGGTCGAGGCGCGGACTGTGAATGGCTCGATAGTGTCGCTCGATCGTATGCCATGTGTGTGTGCAGGGCTAAGTCCCATTATTGATAACAGTAAAAAACTAAAAGGGGGAGACCAATGATAACCTGGTTGTATCTTAGATTACAGGTCATATGGCTAAGACGTGTGTCTCAAGGAAGAAAATAAACCACAGTACTCATATAGGCAAATACGAATGAAGTAAATAGTATATCATGATAGGTGGTTTATGGAAAAGATCTAGGTCGTAAGTCATGTAGTGACACAATGTTAGTGTCATGTAGTGACACAATGTTAGTGTCCCACTCACTGAGTTGTGTGTTCACCCCTCCCCTAAACTATTGCAAGTGGAAGGCAAGGAGACTAGGGGCGAAGGTGGGAAGACATTCCCAAGCTACTAACTGTCCGAGATAGTCTCCTACCTTGTTCATGAAGATTGTGGTTTATTACTTATTAACTATTTTATTCTTGGGTTCTTATTAAACTACTTTTGGGGTGCTACGCTCTAATGAAAAGTATCAAATTTTCGTTGAAAAACACATAGTGTTTTCTATTTTGAGCCTTTGTCCCGTCGATTTTACTTTGGTGAATAATTCCACAACTTTTACATCAAGGGGATTCACAAGGTACATGGGACCGCCAATCGATGAATCGGGTCGAGGCATGACATGTATTATCTCTACAAGAGTTATAAGAAGGCATATGGATCAATTTGAGTACTTATATCAACCCATAAATGCTACACCGAAACATTCCTAATAAGTTACGATTTTCCCCCTCGGGATCGATTTATTCAACTTACGAGTCGAAGAACTACTCTTTATCTAACCTTCTTTTAAGGTTGATTAGTACTTTCTTAGAGTCATAACCACCCGTAGTTATACTTGTCCATGTACTTGGGAATTCTTAATCTAACACTTAGGTACCTTACTTCCTCAAAATGGCATTTTAGTCACTAAGTTGGGCAAAATTAACATGTTGCCATTGAGTACTTAAAATCCTTTTTGGACACTAGACTTTTCCAAGTCTTTCACTTGGGTTCTCAAATTTCATTAAACCTTATTCTGGTCCCCAAAATCTCTTAAAATATTTTCCAAGTCTTATTTCATACTATTTGCAAAAAATCTTTTAAATTTAGCAAAATAACTAGTTTGTCCCTACTCTTTAAAACTTATCATTTATGGATATTAGATTGTTCAAATCTTCCATTTTGTTCCCTTGACTTTTTTTAGTCTCATATAGTTCCTTAAACTTCCCAAAAAATACTTTGGGCTCACAAATTTCCTTATTTGCACTTTAGTCCCTAAACATTCTCCTTTGTTACTTTTAGGTCATTATACATTCTAACCATACCATCATAGTTTCAAAACTTGACAACTCTTTTCAAATGGTTCTAAACTTTATTTAGGCTCTTAAAAAGACCTTAAATAAAACTTATTCTCAAATGGGTCTTTTAACTTATCTATATTTACATTTTTGTCCCTGGACATTTCTCCCCAACAAAATTATTTCAAAAAATTCTCAAACTCAAATATGATGTCCCTATGGCCTCCCCTAAGGCTCTTGTAGTATATGTTAAGTGAGGGTTGGCTGGTACAGTGATGATCAGGATTAATTCTAAGCTAACATTTTATCAAGCAAAAGTCAGGTCAAAGTCGAAATCTCACCAGAGACAGTGACTCGGTGAGTAACATCGGTGTGGTTTGAAAGCTGACTCCTAGTGGAGTCTGTGGCCACTTGAAACACCTCAAAAAGGGTCGGAGTAACTTGCAAAGTTCTTTTTACTAAACTTTGTCATAAATGAAGCTAACTAGAATTTTTTTAAAAATTAATTTGACATTGATACTTACCCAAATCGTATGAGCCTAGTGGCGTTCGAAAGCTTAGGCCAAGAGGAGTCAACTGAAATTTTTATAGCACTTGTTGGCCATCGAGGCTATCATAAATGACCAATGAAGAAGTTGCTATGTTTCTGGCTGGATAAGGTTCAATATTGTTTGATCTTGATGATGACGATAGAGCTAATGTTGGTGGTCGATAGAGGTGTTGTTGCAAAATTAACTCTTTTACCTTTCTAGGGACACCTAAAATACTAAGTTTGATGATCATGAGAGGAAGTGGTGCTCTATGTAAGTTTGATCATTGGAAAGTAAAAGTTTTAGTGTTTTAGAGAGAATTCTAATATTTAACAAACCGAGGTACATCCAAGCTTTATTTGACCAAATTCTAGACTTAATTGGTTATTTGATCATAGGCTCATTTCATTATTTTATATAATGTGTCTCTCTAAATAAATTAATTAGCAAGCAATGGATTTTGGAATTCAGTTGGGGAAAATTTAGATTTTAATTCGAGTTTGGGTCATTCAGTCGGGCAGAGGGGATGAGCGCGTGCGTTCTGACTACTCGACCAATTTAGTCGGTTCGATACTATTTCGAACTGGTTTCAATTAAATTTATCGGTCATGAAATACCCTTGGAATATGGTGTTACACATGCAATTAAGGAATGGAACTAAGGTGGTTTCACCCTTGTCATGAAATATTTTTCAAGCAATCAATTTCTCGGTTATGAACTAATGTCGGTTCACCGTATTCCTTCTCAACTTTGCCTTAGTTTCTGGTTTGATTTGTTTTGATTTTTAGTTCAGAATTTCCGGTGTTACACATGCAATTGAGTAATGTGTAGAAAGCTAATTTAATGTTTACTTATTAATTGCTAAATTTTTAAGGAAAATGTACTTATTTTTCGACATATTATTTTTTATAAATTTTTTTAATTTTCGTTAAATTTTATATATTTTTATTGTTAAATTTTTATCATAACAGTACTAATTTAATAAAATTACGCACAATTTTAGTATTTAAAAGATATGGCAAGTTATTATTTGATTACCATCCGAAAATCGGATCAAATCCTAACATATTGCACCACTGGAAGGCGAAGCAAATGCACGTATAAATGAGTTGTAATACATATGCAATCACGATTGGAGTCAAGTAGAAGTGGGAGTGAATTCACTACAACTTGCTCCAATATTAATTAGTAGAATATCCAACCTGCCATGAGAGTTTGTATCATTTTGTTTGCATAACTTAAAATCTCGTTTTAGTAAATATAACTCGTGTTAACTTGCGTGCCGGCACAAATGCAAAAAATTACTAAGATGATCGAAATTTTAGTAATTTTTCTAATATACTTAACCTAGTTTTAACTTAGATAGCCAAGTACTTGGAAGTCCTTCAAATAACTTTCCATGCCTTGGAGCAACTTCATATGATTAAATAATGAATTATGTTTATGGTATAAAAAAATCTAAAATTTGTCAATATTTTACTCCTTTGAAATATTTTTTTTCCAAATCACTCTATACATCGAGTATACACACTACGAAAAATCTCCCTAAAATCAAAATTGGAAATCATGAAATAATCTTGCTTTTATTTTAAATTCAAGAATTACACAAATGATTAACCAATTGTAAGTTGAGGTTGGTCCTATTTTTATTTACATCACCCAAACTTATATTTTGTTATGATACAACAATCTCAACTGATACACAAAAAAATATTACTAAATTATCCTTAAACTTTAAATAAGTTTTCATTTCAGTCCAACGGCTAAAAACTCCAATACTCACCGAATTTGGACCAGAGCCTTGACCCAGAGGTATTCATTTACATGGGAAGACTGGGGATTCAAAGTCGAAGACTTTGCCCACAGCTATGGCATCAAAATTCCCACCAAATATACAAGTCACATTGTTTCTTTATTAATACAAGTATGGATGGTTACTAATACACCAGGCTCTTAAACCTATTGCATGGCAGATGTTCAATCAGTACTCTCTAGTGCTTTCAGATTCACATGAATTCACAACCAGACAGCAGACGATGATATCTCTACCGCACACGATACATGTTTGTAATCTACACAGGACACAAATGATGATGACACGCGGGTTTCGTGAGAAGGCTCAGTGCATGTTCTTGGGCTTCTTCACGATCATCACCGAACATTGAGCATGGTGGGCACAGTAGTCACTGACACTGCCCAATACAGCTCTGCAAAAGAATTCGCAAAATCAGCATACATACATTTCTTCTCTTAATCTGCAGGACTGAAATGAATACGACGGATGGTGAGACCATAGCTGATTTCTGTAAAGATTCCAATAATTTTTTTATGGTAATCCAGAGAGAAAAATAAAATGCGTACCTTTTTATGGCGCCATAGCCGTGACTGCCGACCACGAGGACCGATGCATGGTGCTTCTCCACAGAATCACAGAGAACCTGTCTGGCATCGCCTTCTACAAATTCCACCATAGCATCTTCAACCTGGGGAAGGCAGGAGCACGATCGTGTAACAAATTCAAGCAAGTTAGTGCAAAAGCAGGTTTTCAGTAATAATTCCATAAAGTCTGCTTTATTTATACCGATCGACGAGAACAGATTTCCTTTGCCTTATCTCCAATCCTCGCTGCTGAAATCTTCAAATCCGCATCTATTATAGTGATCACCGCAGCAGAAGCTGAACAGCGAAATAATCCAATCAGATTCTAAAACTTTCCAGACAGGTCACGAGCTCTGATGATAGAAACTTAGTAAAACAAACATCAAAAGATGGGGAGACAATTAGTTCAGAGTCCAGCAGACGGGAAGGAATCAACAAACTAAGTGGACTAGGAGCAGGAATCGGAGCAGAATTCGAGGGAACGGCTGCGTACCAGGACCAGAGAAGCCGGCCATGGTGGAAGGAGAGGGTTTGGCGTGGAGGACGACGAGCTTGAAGGGAAGGCAGTGGGAGAAAGGAGAGAAGAAATGATCGATGGTCCAGTCGAGGGCGTACAAGCTGTGCTCGCTGTCGTCGATTCCCACCAACATCACGGGCTTATCACCAGCGCTCGCCATGAAAGCTTTGCTTCGAGTTCCTGTGCAAAAGGCTAAGAATGGATAAAACAAAAGAAAAAGCTCACACTTGGTTGAAGGAATGGCTTGGAGGCCTATAAATAGGGGAGGGACTAGGGACGGACACAGGGCCCTTAGTATCTTTCCCAATGGTCAACAAGGTGTAGTTCACCCTATTTGAAATTTCTTTTTAATTTTATATTCCCATATTTTCTGGATAAATTGGGATGATATTTATCAAAATAAAATATTAAATAAAAGAAGTGTCAGGATAAGTTTGGAAGGTAGAAACAGAAAAGTGGAAAAACAGTGGAAATGAAAAAAAGAAAAGCCGCGGAAATGGGAAACAGCGGCAGTGATGAGGAATGACGTGGACGATTGATATGAGCTGTCTAGCTTGCTGGGGATTTGTTAATACATTATTTTATTTAATTAAAATAATTTATATATTTTTAAATAGTTAAAATTATATAATAATATTATTTTATTTAAATCTAGTTCACTTCTCTTGTTTAATTTGTTAAAGTATTTTTACTATTTATATATTATATGATATTAGAGATATTGTTATACATCCTATCAATCTATTAATAAAACCTCCTTCCTGATTAAGTAGTTTATCTTTAATGAGCAAAAATAAATAGCTCATCTTTACACATCATTTACTCGATTTTACTAGATGATATTATGCATCACTCATCTCTCAATTCATCTCCTCATCATCAAACGAGCCCCAAGCATAAATTCATCTCCTCACCATCAAATGAGCCCCAGCATAAATGTATAGTCGTCTTCTATTACTACTATACTTGTCCTCCATATATGCTTTCCTTTTTCTTGGACTCCAATAGTTCTTTGCCAACCAAATATGTTCAACGTAGCTCGACCTTTTTCTTCTACTCTTGTGACTTTCACACGGTCATTGTCATGCCTCCAAATGTGATCATGGATTTGTGTCTTCATGATAAACCATTTAAATTGTCGTTTTCACTGGTACTCTATGTAACTCAGAATTGTAATATACTAATAACTTGATTATGTAAATAAACAATCTAATATAATTATTTTATAATTTATGATCTAAATTTTAAATATTTATAATTTTTTTGGAAATCCTATTTTTATATTATAAAAAAATTAATTCATTTTACAAAATTGATATTAAGTACTATCTCGATTTATAGTTAACTGCAACCTGATATTCCATTTAATATTACAATTATAAATACCGGATACAATAAACAAGTTAAAACGGTTAGGACTAAATTTTAAAATAAAATTAATAACTCAATTTTTAAATAAAAATTTAAAACTTTCTTTAATGCGTACTAAACTTAAAAACTTTATATAATAATCTTATTAATATATAAACTAATAAAAAATAACTTAAAAACTTTACTGAATTAAATTTTAAAATATGTATCTCAAGTAATGTAAATTTTGTAGGCAACATTTTAGCTTTTATCACAAGTAAGTTGACTTTAAGAGAATTGAGATTATAGCTCAGTGAATTGGATATTGAATTTGAATTGAATACTAAATTTGAACCACTAAATAACTTGGAGGTTTCTCTTTATATTAGAAAAATAAATTATCGTTGTAAAATTTTTTTACCATTATGTATGTTTAACTATTTTAACACTTTCTCTTGTTTAGGAAGTGTTTAACAGATTACAACCGTACATGTTTTTAAAATTTTTCACCATTTCACTTATTATGTGTTTTTAACTTTTTTAGCACATCCTCTTGTTTTGTGAGGCATTTAGCAAACAAACACATGCACTTCATCATTAAGGGTACAAACGTACGCAAGGCAGTCCCAGACTGCACCCACTTGGGGATCAGTGCAACTTTTCCATCCACCCTAATTGAAGTCTCAAACTTCTACCATGAGTCTAAGTGGATGTTCCAGACGTCCGATCCTCATACCTAAAATTCACTTCGTGTCCATATGAGGACGAAGACCTCATCTTCTCCCCACTCCTATCTCATGTGCATGAAGCCCAAACATAGTAGTTTCAAGAAGCCCAAACACAATAGTTTCAAGAAGCCCAAACACAGTAACTTCGTGATGGACTGGTATGATGAGAAGCCCAAATACAATAGTTTCTCCTTCCCTTCTCACTACCATGTCGTCCAACAACCCTTGAAACTCATTACTTCCCCCTTTGGCATCTTGATGATCCCAAATTCATAATTTACTCATTCTATTTGATGTTCCAGACGTCCGATCCTCATACCTAAAATTCACTCTATGTCCATATGAGGACGAAGACCTCATCTTCTCCCCACTCCTATCTCATGTGCATGAAGCCCAAACATAGTAGTTTCAAGGAGCCCAAACACAGTAGTTTCAAGAAGCCCAAACACAGTAACTTCGTGATGGACTGGTATGATGAGAAGCCCAAATACAATAGCTTCTCCTACCCTTATCACTACCATGTCGTTCAACAACCCTTGAAACTCATTACTCCCCCCTTTGGCATCTTGATGATCCCAAATCCATAAATGCATTCACAAACAAGAGTTTTCATAATTTACCCATTCTATTTGGTGCTGACGGTCCAACGACCCTGACACTCAACCCAACATGCAGCTGTTTGTTTGGCTAGTTCGTTGACCTGGCCATGACACACTACCACTAGCCTATTGAATATTGTCGGTCCTAAATTGGTATCATGGCGAATCACACACTTAATTTTCATTTTAAATAAGAGCTTTCATGTCTCTTTCTATTAATGTTTGTTTACAAGCTTCAGCCTGTGCCCACTAGCCTTGGGCTAGCTGCACGTGTTTTTTCAAAACTAGGCCTTGAGCCCTATGAGTTAAAAACTGAGGACCCTAGCCTGTTAGAGCTGTTCTAGCCCTCGTGAAGAAGGTTTCCCAATTGTTTTAAGCATTGGCACACAGTCAGGGGAGAACACTTTCGACATAACCTTCTTTTTAACTCGTCACACCAACCAAGTGTGATGATAGGTAAGCTTACAACAAGTATGTGGGTTTTTCCTTTCAGTAAAGAAACTCATCATACCAACTGGATATGTTGTTTAAATAATCTCACTTACAACCAATAAGTAAGTTTTCCTTTAATAAAAGTGCTCATTACCCCAACCGGGTATGACGTTTGAAGTGTCTCACTCACTTGATGATTGTGACGTGTTCGTCCCCAATCGGTTTTCTAAGTCCACACTAGCTCCCTTGCTTGCGTTCTGGTCCCGAGTATCCCTACACAGTTTGGGTATCATTATCAGGAAGGGTTCGACATGACATCCTTTTTTTCTCATGTATGGGCGACTAGGCCCAAATCTTCATCTATCGTACTTAGTTCCCTAAAGTTAATATTTCTTGACTTTAGGTCCTTAGTGTTAGATGTTTTCCAAATCAAGTCCCAAGGGCATCCAATATCCACTTTGGGTCCTTAATTTACTTAAAATTGTGAACTAGGCTCAAGTTTTCCAAATTCCAATTTGGTCCCCCAACTTTTACAAAATTACCATTTTACCCCTAAGTTCCAAAAATGGCCAATTGACCCAAATTCTTTCAAAAACTGACCAATTGATCCTCCAACATCTTTCTCATTACTAATTGACCTTCAATTTTGAGAAATTGCATGGAGGTCCCTCAATTTTTTAAAATCCCCAATTTCCCCCCAATTTCCACCCATCTCTACTAACCCAATTTGATTACTTCAAATTAGCCATACAAATGTGGTTAATTACTCCAATTGATGGTATGGATCGGTTCCTACACTTCCAAACGATTCAATTGAGCTTTGAATTGCAACATTTGGGTCCGAAATGAGCTCAAATAGAGCTTTGCTAGAAAACTCTACGAAGAGAGAGAAAGCTTCAAAAGCTTTCCCTCGGAGGTGCAGCGGTATGGGCTCTCGATCTGGGAATTTAGCTCTCGTCTTTAGGGTCCTTCTAGGATCAAGAATTGCTACAATTGATGTCAAGATCAAGGAGAATTTGGTTAGCAAAGTTCAACACTTTCTCTCTCTAGAACCAATCTGCAATGACAGAGGAGGGCCGAATTGGCTTACCTTTCGCCTCTATAGAGGTCGTGTGATGGTCGTGGGGACTATGGGAAGACTTGGTTTGGCTGTGGGAGGTCTGAATTGGCCGAATTTAGATCGGCCAAAATAGGGCAGCTTCAAACTGATGGAGCTGCTTCACTGTTCGATCCTGCCGATACTTCTCTAATGATCCTTAGTTCGAAAGGAGGTTGCTGTCAGGTAGCTGACTTCCCCTAGAGTCTGTAGGACCTAACTTTGCCTTATGAGGCTAAGAAAAGTGCCCAATTTGGAGCTTTGGTTTGAGCTTCACCGAAAAATGAAGCACTTTAGAGGGGAAGAGGATTTGAGGTGTGTGGAGGATGAATTGAGTGGAGCTCTTTATATAGGGAGCTCAGGGACCCTCTACCCTACCAGTTTCCATATTGGTCGAGCTTATCCTTTTTAGAAAATGCCCAAATCGGAGAGAATATTCCCTCATAGGAAAACAAAGGTTTTTCTGCCATATGAATAGTGTTGTCAACCTAAGGAAGAAGACGATATTGTTATGGACCAGATCAGACCAGTCTCACTGAGTTTGGCGATGAAAATTGGTCGGTTCAGGCCTGATTCTACCGGTTTTCTCAAAATTAAAAATTTCTAAATTAATCTAAATTAATTTTCTATTTAATGGTGGTCTTAATTTTCCAATTGGAGGTTTCCAAGCCACCTAGAATAATGAATTACCTAATCCGATTCATTATAGTTCAACACAATTCAATTCGGTTCAGGTATAGTTCACACTAAATCGTTCCAATTTTCCATTTCAATTTACTTCATGGTTCTTCACCATGATTTTTATGACTTTTTGGTCATTTGGAATTTTCCAATTTCCCATTTAACCCCTCTTTATCATTCTTGGTTTCTTAAGTGGTTCGGTTTTCTCATTAAATCGACTGGTTCTTTCCTAGTTTTCCTTGATCAGAGATAACGAGTTTCACAACTCTACACTCCTTTTAGAAGTTTTGTCCCCAAAACTTGATTACTTATCCTTTACACCGGGAATAATTTCCCTTGATGTTAACTTGGGGTTTGCTTGGCATGCTACCACTTTGGTTGTTTCTTCACTTAGCCCTTTAAACCACGTGCTTAAGGAATTTCTCTTCCTTTCCATTATCCACTCACTGCATGGAGTTTATCATGATTAGGCATATCTTACCTAGGGATGTCAATAGCTCGGGTCAGGGTGGGTTTTAGTGGACTCGCGTCCGACCTGAGCTTGGGCCGAGCAGACCCACGCTCGAGTGAACTCGAGCTCGGGTCTACTTGGTCGGGCCTAGACCCGACCCAATCTCGGGTATGCTAGACCCAAGACCCAACTGGACATGAGCCTCGGGTCCAGAAGTTGGATCCGAACCCGCTGCTCTGGTCTATCTTATATTTTTTACTAAAAATAAAATATTTTAAATTATTGTAATATATAATTTTTTTAATATTTATTTGAAAATTTAATTTTTTAAATGTTTATTAGCTTTACTTTACCTAATAAATTACTATTATAATTTTATATTAAATTTAATTTGTAAATAATAAAAAAATGATCAAAAAATTGATGTGGGTGGTTATAAAATGGAAAATAGTGTGGGTTATATGCGTATAAATGTATGTGGGTGGTTCCCATATTAACACTTTTTATTTATTTGATATTTTCTTGTATAATTATTGATATATACAATTTTATTTATATAATTTAAATTTAATTTTTAGTTAAAAATAAATTAAAAATCTCTTAATTATTTTAAAATTTTGAATATAGGTTATATATTATTAAATAATACAATTAATTAGAAATATAACTTAATATAATATAAAATTTTCCATTATAATTATTTCAATTATTTATAAATTTATTAGGGTTTAAGAAAGGAAATATAATCTATTAGAGTCTAATAAAAGAAAAATAAGAAATATAGTATGGTAATAAGATATTTATAAATATATTATGTTATAATAATGGAAAAATAATTTATTAGTGTTTAATAAAGGAAAAAAAAGAATATAGTGAGAATATTAATGATAGAAAAAATAGAATAATTTTTAAATAATATTTTTTATTAAAATTTTCTAATATTTTTTTCTAAATTTAATTAAACAGCGTGTTTTATTTAAAAAGTGAAAAATTCAAAAGTACTATGGACCCACCATCGGGTCCACTTTTCTGGACCCGAGCCCACAGAAACTAGCCATGCGGGACCTGAGGATCGGGTCTTGGGTCCAATCTATGACTCAAACCCGAGCACAGACCCGAGACTTTTCAGGTCCACTAAGGTTGGGTAGGGACCCGAAGCTTGGGCCTAGGTCCCATTGGCATGCCTGGTCTTACCCACTAGTCCAAAGGTACATCCTTATGTCCACTTCTTACTTTGCTTAGGGTAAGGCTCTTCCTCTTGAGGATTCTTATCCATGTCACTAGGTTGGGTGTTCCAAAATGCCCGACCGTCCCCATGTCTATTTACTCCCCTGGTCATTGCAATTCTTTAGCTCGGTGTCCTTTCAAGCTTTTCGTACTTGTTTTCACAGGTTTCGGTTTTATCACATTTCTGTCCTATATTGTTCCTTCCTCCATCCTTTGTTTATTACAACTCCAGTCCATGTTTTTTGTTTGACCTTGTCATGCTTAACTAATTGACTCTTTCCTACTTGAGTCACCTTTTCTTGGGACTGTTGTATCTATATGTCCCTTAGAGCATGACAGGTTCTAGAATTTTCCTTGTCCATTATAATTCTAGAATATTTTCTTGATAGTTGTTCTTGACCTTCCAACCTTTTGAGGATCGTATGATTTCATTCATTATTATCATTTGGTAGTATTCCTCAACTACCTTCAGCGTTATCCTATCATGCATTTACTTTTGACGTCATGCCTTTCATGATCGTGTGAGTTTTCCTTATCTACTCATCCCTTACCATCTTTCTCATTGGATTTTTCCTAGTTCCAATCATCGAGTTTCCCGATTTTTTCATGACTTACCGACATGCTTGGGATTTTTCCTTCATTATGTCCTACCACATCTCCAATGGCGTCCTTTACTCCAAGATCCCTTTCTTGATTCCTTCCTTACTTACTTGTAACCATTTCATGGATCTTATTCCGAGTTGATCCCTACTGGTCTACGTGTCGACTCCTTTGTTTGAGGAGTTCTCTTTTGATGGTTTCATTCTCTACTATATCCTTCAAAGTAGAGACTTCCACCTTAGGAATCACACGTTTAACCTTCTTACCATTCCTCAATTGCCAATTGACCTTCAATTTTGAGAAATTGCATGGAGGTCCCTCAATTTTTTGAAATCCCCAGTTTTCCCCCAATTTCTATGGCTCTACAAACCCAATTTGATTCCTTCAAATTGGTCATTCAAACGGGGTTAATTGCTCCAATTGATGGTACAGATTGATTCCTACACTTCCATACGATTGAATTTAGCTTTGAATTGCAGCATTTGGGTCCAAAACGATCTCAAACGGAGCTTTGCTGAAACATTGTATGTAGAGAGAAAGCTTTGAAAGATTACCATGGGAGGTGTGATTGTAAACCCCGCACTTTTGAGTTAAGGAAAACCGGGAAAGAACCGGTCAACCCGAGTAAGAAAACCGAGCCGGTTTACAAATCCGATCATATGGGAACAAGCAATTTGGAAATTTTAACTTTCGGGTGATCCAAAGGGTTTATTAAACCTTGGAAAGAAGCTTAAAACAAAATAAAGACAAAAACCAAATTGGTTCAAGTGAACGAGATTCTATAAGAACTTTGAAGTTAAGCGTGCTTGTCTGAGAGTAGTGTGAGGATGGGTGACCTCCTAGGAAGTATGAAAGGAGAGGTCGGGCTCTTTAAAACTGGGGAGAAGTCAGCTATCAGATAGCAAACTACAGTCAATCCGAGAATCATTAGAGAAGCGCCGACATGATAGAACAGTGAAGTAGCTCCGGTGGATCGAAGCTGCCCTATTTCGGCCAAGTTGAAATTGGCTATTTCGAGCCCTAATCAGGCCAAACCAAGCCTTCCCAACACTTCCTCAGCCCTCATCGGCTCCCCTCTACAATTTCCGGTCGGTGTTAGAGAGAGAACTGGTAGAATTTTAATAATGAAATTCTAACTCAATTTTGAATCAAGTGATGCGATTCCTAATTCTAGGATGAACCTCAACATGATAGTTATCTGACTGTATCGAAATCTCGGACCGTCGTGCTCTCACCGGTGATAAATCGAAACTTTCTCTCTCTACAGTCTATTTTCCAGCGAAGCTCCGTTTGAGCTCATTCTAGCGTTAAAATCTGCGATTCAAAGTTTCTTAAAATCATATGAATATGTAGAAACTCAATTTCAACTCCAATTTCAATAATTAGAAGTTTTTGATCGGTTAATTTGATAAAATCAAATTCATAGTGTTGAAGAGTTGAAATTGGGGGAAAATTAGGGCCAAAATGCAATTTTATGAAATTGAGGGTCAATTAGGCATGAAAATAATGTTGAAGGACCAATTGAGGAATTTTGGAATTTTTGGGGCAAAACTTACCATTTTTGTAAAAGAAGGGCAAAATGGTAATTTTGGTAAAATTGGGGGACCAAATTGGAAATTTGGGAAATTAAACCCCTTTTGGTGAAATTGAATAAATTAAGGTCCTAGGATAAATTTTAAAAGTTACGGGACTCAATTTGAGGAAAAACCGACATTAGGGACTTAAAGTTAAAGAGAAATAACTTTAGGGACCTAATTGCAAATAACTAAAAGTTTGGGTTTTCTCATTCATTGGAAATGAATGAAGGCTGTTATGCCGAGTAATAATGAACAAGGTTGTTCATATCGTGTAGGAACGTGAAATACCGGGAACGCCAGCAAGGACAAGCTCGCGTGAATACAAAGAACCAGTTTAGTGGAGTTCACGGCATTAATGGTTGAGTGGGTTTACAAACATCATACCCGATTGGGATGATGAGCACACCTTATAATTTAAAAACCACTTACCAATAAAAACCACTTACCGGTTGTGAGTGAAAATTTTATATCATACCCGGTAGGGAATGATAAGTACCTCGGTATAAATACCCACTATTTAGTGGTATTTTAATCATCACCACTTAGAGAAAGTGATGTGAAAATTATGCGGAAAAACTACTTATCGGTTGTAAGTAGATCATACTCGGTTGGTATGATGAGACTTCCTCGAAGGAAGTTGAAAACCCGTTCATCGGTTATGAATGGGGATGTTCTTATACCAGTTGGTATAATGGACAGTGAAAACCTATTTTGTCGGAAGTGTTCTCCCTTGACTGTGTGCCAATGCTTAAACTATTTGGGAGACCTTCTTGACGGGAGCTCAAATAGCTCTTATAGGCCGGGGGCCTCGATTTTGGAACTTGCGGGCTAGAATGCCCAGTTTTTTGAAAATCTCGTACAGTGGGCCCAAGGCTAGTTGGCACGAGCAGGAGCTCATAAACGAACATGATATATGTGCCATAAAACTTAAAAAGTGAATTGTTTGGCCATGGTACCAAGATAGGACCGACATGCTCAATCAACTAACAGCAGTGCGATATGACAAGTGGACGGACTAGTCAAGACAAACAACTGTAAGTTGAGTTGAGAGTCGGAGCCAGTGGACTAGTGGCACCACATATTACATGGCTTAATAAGAAAACATTGTTTGTGCATGCACTATGAGTACGGGATCATCAAGACGCCCATGAGGGGTAGTGATGTGTCCTAAGGGCCCTGGACGACCCGGTGAGTATAAGGGCAGATCGTCATTACAGGTGTCTATGCGAAATCTGGAGTAGCACCAAGCGCATGAGACTGAGGTGGGGACGGGATGAGGTCTTTGTCCTCATACGGACACGAAGAAGTGATTTCGGGATTGTGGGTTGGATGTCGCGTACATCCACTCATTCCTAGGGTAGAAGTGGTCGTACTTCTATCCGGGTGGCAGGAAAAGTCGCTCCGAAGCCACTAGCGGGTTCAGTAGTGATACTGACTTGTGAATGTGTGTAACCTTCATGATAAAGGATGTGTGTTGGGTTCTGACACACCGATAACTAAGAAATAATGGAAAAACCCAAATTTTTAAATGAAGGGATTTTTGAAAAGAAAGGAGTCTAACACACTTCTTATAAATATTTTTCTTAAAAGTTAAAAGTAGACTTTTAAAAAATCATTCACTGAGTAGTCGTACTCACCCCCTCCCTTATATCCCTTTTAGGAAATCCCAGAAAGCCTACCCTGAAAGACAATCAACTAAGATGTTTGTAAGACAGTTATGTTAAGTTTAAAATTTTCATGTAGTTTTGATTATGCTATTCCAGGAAATGGTGCAGGTTTAAAGGACGCCTTACTCTTTATGGATTATAATAAGGGGAAACCCTTTAATAAACCGGGAGAGTGGCGGGTTGTTCACGGGGATCCGACCAAACCGGGTCGGGGCGTGACATTAGTGGTATTTTTTATCATCACTACTTAGAGAAAGTGATGTGAAAGTTATGCGGATAAACTACTTACAGGTTGTAAGTAGATCATACCCGGTTGGTATGATGAGACTTTCGTGAAGGAAGTTGAAATCCCTTTCATCGGTTATGAACGGAGATGTCCTTATATCGGTCGGTATAATAGACAGTAAAAACCTATTTTTGTCAAAAGTGTTCTCCCCTGATTGTGTGCCAATGCTTAAACTATTTGGGAGACCTTCTTGATGGGAGCTCGAATAGCTCTTATAGGTCGGGGGCTTCAGTTTTGGAACTTGAGGGTAAAATGCCAATTTTTTAAAAACTCGAACAGTGGGCCATAGGCCAATGGACACGAGCAGGAGCTCGTAAAAGAACATGATATATATATGTGTGTGTGTGTGTGTGTGTGTGTGTATGTGTGTGTCATTAAAACTTAATAAGTGAATTGTTTGGTCATGGTACCAAGGCAGGTCCGACATACTCAGTCAACTAGTAGTAGTGCGACATGACAAGTCTCCAGACCAGTCGAGACAAATCGTTACATGTTTACTTGAAGGTTGGGACCGTTGGGACAAATGGAACCACATATTATATGGCAAATTTAAGAAAACTTTGCTTGTCCATGCATCATGAGTACGGGATCATCAAGACACCCATGAGGGGTAGTGATGTGTCCTAAGGGCCCTAGACTACCCGGTGAGTATAAGGGCAGATCGTCATTCCAAGTGTCTGTGTAAAATTTGGAGTAGCACCAAGCACATGAGACCGGGATGGGGACGGGATGAGGTCTCTGTCCTCCAACGGACACGAAGAAGTGATTTCAAGATTGTGGGTCGGATGTCGCATACATCCACTCATTAGCAGGGTAGAAGTGGTTGTACTTCTATCCTGGTGGCAGGAAAAGTCGCTCCGAAGCCATTAGCGGGTTCAGTAGTGATACTGACTTGCGAATATGTGTAACCTCCATGATGAAGGATGTGTGTTGGGTGATGACACACTGATAACTAAGAAATAATGGAAAAACCCAAATTTTTAAATAAGGGATTTTTGAAAAAGAAAGGAGTCTGGCACACTCCATATAAATGTTTTTCATAAAGGTTAAAAATAGACTTTTAAAAACCCATTTACTGAGTTGTAGAAACTCACCCCTCTTTTCTATCCCTTTTCAAGAAAAGAGAAAATGACTATAAGTAACACCGAGCCTTACCCTTTATCAAGTATGCTTAAATTTGCCCTTAAGCTTGCATTTTATTTGATATATGTCTTCCAAGGAACAAGGTTGAAATTTTGCCTGTCTCCTGTTGACTAAATAAAGAGGAAAACTCCTTTTGAACCTAGAAAGAGTGGCAGGTTGTTCACGGGGATCCAACCAAACTGGGTTGGGGCGTGACAATTAGAGTGGTATCAGAGCCTAGTTCCCTTGAAACATTATCAATAATATGCCCGGATATTAATCCATCTCTAAACTATCTTTTAGGAATGAGAATCTCTAGGAAATTCACAAGAAAATCAAGTCCTTCCCCCATAAGCATGAAAAAGAAATCCAACCCAATGGAGGAAGCCGTTCAGAGGTTCCTAAGGGTCGAAAAATGAGTACCCAAAGACATAGTGGAGGACTACCGGAAGCTAGTTGGAGCCTTATTGGAACCAGAAGGCATCATATACCCTCCTCCTAAACAAGAGGAATCATCACTACCTCCTAGAAGTCCAACCCCTCCTCCAGTACCACAACCATAGAAGAGGAACCCTACCAAGAAGGAGGCCTGGGATAATTATTGGGACGCTTATGCTATCTTTATGAAGGTCCACCAAGTACCTCCACCCACTCAACCTGATTTCAATCCGTCTAGATGGATCAAATCGACATATGAGTGCGAGGCGGAAGTACTAAGGTAGTACGGGTTGGAAGCCACACATGAAATTCGTCCTATTGAGGAGCACGAATGGACCCCAATCAATTATTCAGAGCCTTCCGACAAAGAGTCTCATAATCATTTTAGGGTTAACTCTAGTCCTATGAACCCAAGGGATTAGGGGGTAGAGAAGTCATGTAATAAGCCAAATTTTTGGCAAGAGAATATTTTCCCGAATGAATTAAGAGGTTTATTAAAACTCCTGAGTTCCTTGAGAAAAATCTAAGTAGATAAAGGTGTAAGAGAAGAAAATCCTCCTAAGGAAGAATGGCTTATGAATAGTTAAACTCAAACTAAGGACTAAGAAAAAGAGAAATTATCTATTGGAGATCCTAAAGAAAGGAAAAAGGATTTGGAGGAGCAACCATTTAAGGACACATAACTTTTGAGAGACCCAAGAAGAAGTATGACTAGTAGAATAGAAGATGATCGATAGAGAAAATATATTAAGATTTCACCTGGAAAAGATGAAGATAAAGGAGCAACGACATGAAGCCCCAAGTGTAACAAATTTCTTAAGAAATTTAAGAAGATAAGAAATGGATGAAAGGTAAAGTGTGAGTCGAAGAAAAACAAGAGTAGAGGAGGTGTACCGAGTTTACAAGATTGGAGAGAATTTTTCAAAGAATAAGGTGATCAAACATCAGAGAGTACGAGTGGTCAGAGTGTTAGGGGGTTTAGCATGATTCACTACAAGAAGACCGGGAAAACTCGAATTTGGAACATGAAGGGAATATTATTGAAGCAAATACAGAGGGAAGGAGAGTGGAAAGCTCATCAGAGAAATAAATTTACCTGACTCATGACTTAGAAATTAGCCGTGATAATGTTGGCCCTAAAGGTATGGTACCCCTACCGACACAGGATTGAGTACAGGATATACACAGATCACAAGAACTATAAGTACTTCCTAACTAAAATGGAATTTAACCCCCGTTAGGGTAGACGACTGAAAATGGTGAAGGATTATGATCTTACAATGAAATATCACCTGGAAAGGCTAATGTGGTAGCAAATGCTTAAAATCACGAGTATCGAACTGAGACGACATAAGTAAAGACAAATTTCATATCCTGTTACAACAATTAAGAAGGGAGATGCAGAAAGGCCAAATACTTGGGAAAAAGAGGAATGAAAGAAAACCCTTAAAAGGACCAAAGGCCAATTAATGACTATACTCAAGCCAAGAAAGGGATAGACAAGACTCTCACAATATGGTCAAGAAATCTCGAAATAAGGAAGATTTGTAAGCTCCCTAAAGAAAAAGACAGGTACTGGGTACAAGTGAGGATGCAGATAGAGTATAAAGGATGTGCCTGCAAGAATTGAGGAGTAAAGGTAAATAGAAGAAGACGACATCAAGGGATGTCATTTAAGGGTAGAAATCCCCTAGAGCAAATATAAGAAAAGAATGTTCGAGAAATGTTGTGAAAGTAAGTCCCCCAAATAAATGTGGCTAAGAAGGAATAACCACAATTGGTAAGACTGGTCAGAGTCCACACGCGCATATGAAGTCTAAAGAGTGAACGACTAAGCATAGTGTGGAGTACACGAAATAAGACCGATAATCGAAATCTACTCAAATAAGGAATAAGGGAAGGAATGAAAAATTTAAGATAGTGGAAGACTGAAAGCGGGCAAATGCCCCAATATAGAAAGGGTGTAAGGAGATGAAGAAAGGAAACCTTTAAGAACTAGTGAGAAGGTGGAACATGTAACTCCTAAGGTGAAAGTCTCTACTGAAGGAAATAGTAGAGAATGAAACCATAAAAAAGGGAAACTTCCCAAACCAAGCAAATTGACATGTAGGCCGAAAGGAATCAACCCGATATAAAGAATTGTGAAATGGCTATGAACATGTAAGAGTGGACTAAGGCCAAAGTAAAATCCTTGAGTAAAGGATGACATTGGGAATGAGGATGGACCTAAGAAAGGATGAATCCCAGCTTGTCAGTATAGTATTGGAAAACCCAATCAATGGGAACCAAAATGACCCAATAAAGAAGTTGGGGAAAGATGAGTAGGTAAGAGGAATTCACTCGGTTATGTGAGACATAACTTCAAAGGCATGATGGAGGAGATGATAATGGTAAAAATGATAGTTTGGGAATGCTATCTAAAGAAAAAGGGAATGAAGTTATACGATCCCTGAAAGGTTTAAAAGATAAGAGAGACACTCCAAGAGATATTCTAGAAATCAAATGGACAGAGACAGGTCCTAGAAAATGCCAAGTTGCAAGGGCATGTAGGTCTAACAACCCGAGGAGAATATGACTCAAAGTAAGGAAGAGTCGGCTAATAAGCATGACGAGGTCAAATATAACAATTTGGACCAAAGTTATAATAGACAACGAATGGAAGAAGGGTTAAAATAGGACGAAAAAGTGATAATTAAGAAAACCGTGGAAATAAGTACTTAATGCTCGAAAGAACATCGAGATAAAGGTTTCAATGACCAAGGGGTTAACTAGACACAAGAATGGTTAGGTATCTTGGAATTCCCAATTTTGAGTACAGAACCTCAAGGGGAAGTATGTGGCTCTAAAGCAAAGAAAGAGATAAAATCTAAGAATATACCCTGAAGTAAGGTACGTCTAGTTATGACAAACTCCATGGAAGGAGAAAATAATACAAAGGAAAAAGGAATTCCTTATGTGAAGTTTATGAAAAGGGCTAATTGAAAGAACGAGAGAAGAGTTTGCAGGTTAAGCAAACACTAAAGGGGCATCAAAGGAAATGACTCCTCATACAAAGCTGCTAATTAAGTTTTGGGGACAAAACTCCTAAAAGGAGGGGAGAGTTGTAAAACCCGCCCTTTCGAGCTAAGGAAAACTGTTAAAAGAACCGGTCAAACCAAGTGAGGATACAAAACCGGTTCACAAACCCGATCATTTGTGAACGAGCATTTTGGGAATTTAAAATTCTCGGGTGATCCAAAGAGTTCATAATACCATGGAAAAGGACCTTAGGATGAATTGGAAGAGAAATACCAGACCGGTTTAGATGAACCGAATCCAACTAGATTGAACCGATTTATGAACCGAGTTAGTTCATGAACCGGAACCAATAGAGAATGGGCAAAATAGAGAAATTGAACTCCCTTGTGCCCCAAAGATATTTATAAACCTTGGGAAGGAACCTTAGAACAAAGTGGGAGAGAAAAACCAGATCGGTTCGGGTGAACCAAACCCGAACCGGATCGAACCAGTACAAGGACCAAGCCCATTTATGAACCGGAATTGATAAAGAGATGGTAAACCAGGAATTTTATGGACCCTAAGTGATCCAAGAAGTCACAAAAGACATGGAAATAGACTTGTGAAGAAATTGGGGATGAAAACCAAACCGGTTCAGGTGAACCAGATCCAAACTAGTTTGAACCACTAATGAACCAAATACTAAATTCATTTTTCTTGGTGGCTTAAATAATTCTAATTGGAGATTTGAGGTCACCATTGGATAGAGAATGAATTTAGAAATTTTTAGATTTGAAAAACTCGGTTGAATGAGGGGTGAACTGGCCAGTTTAAGCTTGGAACCCAGTTCAGACATGTCTAGTCCGATTCGGAACAGTGTCATCTTCTTCCTCAGGATGACAGCACTGTTCACTCGCCGAGAAACTAAAGAAATGCCGGTGCAGATGAAACACCTCCGTTTGGTACATTTCAGGTCATCAATTCCTGTCATAACGGTGCCAAACGGATGGCCAATGGGTCCCCAAGCTCCCTATATAAAGAGCCACTCTCCATTCGTCCTCTCCACACCTGAAAAGCTCTCTCTCTCTTAGTTGCTTAGTTTTCCGGTGAAACTCAAACCAGAGCTTCGACATAGGGTCAATTCTGAGCAAAGGAAATTGAGGTCGGGTTCATTAGAACCAGGGAGAAGTCAGCTACATGGTGGTAGCATCCGTTCGTCCCGAGAGTCACCGGAGAAGCGTCGGCATGATCAAACAGTAGAGCAGCTCCGGCGGAGCGAAGCTGCCCTATTTCGACTGAGTTGAAATTGGCCAATTCGAGCCCTCCTCGAGCCAAACCGAGCTCTCTCGACACCATCTCAGCCCTTCCATGGCCGAATTAGGACCAAAAGGTAAGCCAATTCGACTCCCCTTTACAATTTCAAATCGTTGTTAGAGAGAGAGTCGGCCGAATTTTGATGAAGAAATTCTAATATGATTCAACATCAATTGATCTCATTCTTGATCCTAGGAATAACCTCTCAAGGAGAGCTACCTGCCCAGATAGAGAACTCTGACCGCCACACCCTCACCGGTGAGAAATTAAAGCTTTCTCTCTCTACAGTCAGTTTTCCAGTGAAACTCCATTTGAGCTCGTTCCGGCGTTAAAATCTGACTTGCGAATATGTGTAACCTTCATGATGAAGGATGTGTCTTGGGTGATGACACACCAGTAACTAAGAAATAATGGAAAAACCCAAAATTTTAAATTAAGGGATTTTTGAAAAAGAAAGGAGTTTGGCACACTCCATATAAATGTTTTTCTTAAAGGTTAAAAGTAAAACTTTGAAAACCCATTCACGGAGTTGTAGAAACTCACCCCTCTTTTCCACTCCTTTTCAGGAAAAGAGAAAATGACTAGAAGAAATACCTAGCCTTACCCTTTATCAGGTATGCTTAAATTTGCCCTTAAGCTTGCATTTTATTAGATATATGTCTTCCAGGGAACAAGGTTCAAATTTTGCCTGGCTCCTCTCGACTAAATAAAGAGGGAAACTCCTTTTGAACCGAGAAAGAGCGGCAGGTTGTTCACGGGGATCCAACCAAACTAGGTTGGGGCGTGACAGTTTCACCCCCATCTAAATCACAAGGACTCGGGTGTACTTTTTCCCTGTTTTTCCTAGAATAGCATTATACAAAACTCAATATATTAAAATTTTACATACCTGACTTAGGGTTCAACTGTAGAGGGATCTTTTAAGTTGATCTTCCTTTCTCCTCAAAAGGGTTAAAGGGAGGGGGTGAGTTTCTACCACTTAGTGAGCGGGTGTTGAGAGTGAGTTTTCAAAATGATTATGTTATCAAAATCATGCCAAGGTTTAACATTCATTTTCAAAGCTTATCTAAAATCTCTGGGCTTTTTCCACTTCCATATTAGTTGTGTTTAGCTCTCATAGCACATCCCCTTGCCTCGGGAGGTGTTTAGCAAACAAGCACACACCCTTTATCATAAAGGGTACAAGTGTTTGCAAGGATGTCCCAGACTGCACCCACTTGGGGATCAGTGCAACTTTGTTGTCCACCGTGATAGAAGTCCCATACTTCTACCCTAAGTTTGAGTGGACATTCCAAATGTTTCCTCATGCACCAAAAATCCACTTTGTGTCCATATGAGGATGAAGACCTCATCCTGACCCCACCCTACCCTCATGCGCAAGAAGCTCCCAGAGCTTCATGACTAACTGGCACAACTAATTTCCCTTATCTCCACTATGTCATCCAGCAAACCATGGAACCGTTCACTACCCCCTAGGGCATCTTGATGGTCTCGTATCACTGAGTGCATGCACAAACAATAATTTTTCATCATTATGCCATTCTCTTTGGTGTCGACAGTCCAGTGGTCCCGATACTCAACCCGACCTGCAGCTGTTTGTCTAGACTGTTCTATCGACTTGGCCCTAACGCACTAACACCAGTCCGTCAAGCATTGTCGATCCTAACTCGATACCATGGCAAATCACACAATCATTTTTCATTTTAAATAGGAGTTTTCATTGCTTTTCCTAATCATATTTGTTTACGGGCTTCAGCCCATGCCCACTGGCCTCTGGCCCACTACACGTGTTTTTTCCAAAACTAGGCCTTGAGCCCTATGAGTTCAAAACCAAGGCCCCTAGCCTATTAAAGTTATTCTAGCTCCTGTAAAGAAGGTCTTCCAAATTATTTATGCAATTATCACACAGTTAGGGGAGAACACTTCTGATAAAATCTCTTTTAATTTATCACACCAATCGAGTGTGATGATAGATCTGCTTACAACTAGTATGCGGGTTTTACCTTTCCTTAAGCAAGCTCTCATTGGTCAATTTTCAAAAGAAATGGCATGGAGGTCCCTCGATTAGTCAATCTAAAGGTAAATTGAAGGAAAGCTCTCATTACCAATTGACCTTCAATTTTGAGAAATGGAATGGAGGTCCCTCAATTTTTCGAAATCCTCAATTTTCCCCCAAATCTCCCTGCAATTTCCACTCCCTTTACTAATTGAATTTGATTTCTTCAATTTGGTCATTCAATTGTGGTTAATTGCTCTGATTGATGGCATGGATCAGTTTCTACACTTCATATGATCAAATGGAGCTTTGAATTGTAGAATTTGGATCTGAAACAAGCTCAAATGGAGCATTTCCATAAAACTATTTGTAGAGAGAGAACACTTCGAAAGCTTACCGTCAGAGGTGTGTTGGTCCGAGCTCTTGATTTTGGGAGGTAGCACTCATCCTTAGGGTTCTCCTAGGATCAAGAATCATTGCAATTGATGTTCAAATCACAAGAAATTTTGTTAGTGAAGTTCGACACTTTCTCTCTCTAGCATTGATATGCAACGACGGAGTAGGGCCGAATTGGCTTACCTTTCACCTCTGTAGGGGTCATGTGATGGGTGTGGGGACTTTGGGGAGGCTCGGTTCAGCCATAGGAGGGCTAAATTGGTCGGTTTCAGCTCGACCAAAATAGGGCAGCTCTGAACCGATGGAGCTGCTTCATTGTTTGATCCCACCGGCACTTCTCCGGTGATTCTTGAGTCGAAGGGAGGTTGCTGTTAGATAGCTAACTTCCCTCAGAGTCTGTAGGACCCAACTTTGTCTTCTAAGGCTAAGAAAGGTTCCCAAATTGGAGCTCTGGTTTGAGCTTCATTGGAAAATGGAGCACTTAGGAGAGAAGGATGATTTGAGGTGTGTGGAGGATGAATGGAGGGGAGCTCTTTATATAGTGAGCTCAGGGACCTTATGCCCGACTAGTTTCCATTCAGGTCGAGCTTATCCTCACCCAAAAAAGCACTGATTGAAAGAATATTTCTTTCATTGGGAAAGGAAGGTTTTTGAATCGATGAATAGTGGTGTCAATGGAGAAAATCGGGTTGGTTCAGGCCTGATTCGATCGGTTTCCTCAATTCTAAAATTTTTTAAATTCATCTAAATTCATTTTATATCCAATGGTGGCCTCAATATCCTAATTTGATCATTTTAAGCCACCAAGAAAAATGAATTTAGAAACTTGTTTATGTATAGTTGATTCAATCTGGTTCAGGTCCGATTCATCTTGAACTGGTCCGGTTTTCCCATCCAATTTACTTCATGGTTCTTCCCCATGATTTTCATGACTTTTTGGTCACTTGGGATTTTACAATTTCCCATTTTGACCCCTCTTTATCATTCTTGGTTCCTTATGTGGTTCGGTTTTCTCATTAAATTGACCAGTTTTTTATCGGTTTCTCATTAAATTGTCATTCTAGTTCCTTAGGTTGTGTGATGGCCATGGGGACTATGGGAAGGCTTGGTTTGGCTGTAGGAGATCTGAATTGTCCAAATTTCAATAGGCCAAAATAGGGCAGCTTCGAATCGATAGAGCTCCTTCATTGTTTGATCATGCCGGCACTTCTCCGACGATACTTCGGTTAAAAGGAGGTTGTTGTGAGGAAACTGACTTCCACTGGATTTTGTAGGACTTGAATTTACCTTCTAAGGCTGAGAAAAGTGCCCAAGTCGGAGCTCTAATTTGAGCTTTACCGAAAATGGAGCACTATGGAGGATGAGAGGATTTAAGGTGTGTGGAGGATGAATGGAGAGTAGCTCTTTATATAGGGAGCTCATGGACCCTCTACCCTAGCAGTTTCCCTATTGGTCGAGCTTATCCTCTTTACAAAATGCCCAAATCGAAGGGAATATTCCCTCACCGGAAAAGTAAGGTTTTTTTGCCATATGAACAGTGTTGGCATTCCAAGAAAGAAGACGATATTATTTTGGACTGGACCGAACCGATCCAACCGGATTTGGTGACATAAATTAGCTGGTTTAGGCCTGATTCGACCGGTTTTTTCAAAATTAAAAATTTTTAAATTAATCTAAATTTAGTTTCTATCTAATGGTGTCCTCAATTTTCCAATTTGAGGTTTCCAAGACACCTAGAAAATTTAATTACCTAATCTAGTTCATTATGGTTCAATCCAATTCAATCTGTTTCATGTCCTGTTCACCCTAAATGGGTCCGATTTAACCATCAAATTTACTTCATGGTTCTTCCTAATGATTTTTATGACTTTTTGGTCACTTGGGATTTTCCAATTTCCCATTTTAACCTTATTTATCATTCTCAGTTCCTTAAGTGGTTCGGTTTTCTCATTAAATCAATCGGTTCTTTCCCAGATTTCATTTATCCGAGGTGACGGGTTTCATAGGCTGAGTGAGAATGCCATGTTAGAATGGGAGGAGGGAATTGCAATTTTTGAAAAATTGGGCAATTTGGGAATTTTTGGAAAATTGGGGCATTTTTATGAAATTAACTCCAAGGCCGATGGGCACGGGTACGAACCCGTTAAGAATAAGCATGTTATGAACTACTAAAAGTCCTAATAATGGATAATGTTGTGTGATACCCACCGAGCCAAGGTTGGGATGTTGGGCCTGTTGAGCTGAATAGCTGCTAAGCCAAAGTTGGGTCATCGAACTCGTTGGGCTGGTGCCCATAGGCCGAAGCCAAGCCAACATACCTTTGGGATAGAGGGCCAAAGATAATGGCTATACATGAATAAGATTTGTGATTGTGCATGGACAACCTCATAAGGACTCAGCTCCGAGCACCAAGACTGTGCAAAGAGTTTACTAGGTTGCTTGGAGAACCCCAACTTAGCAACAAAACTCACCTAGACTTTGAGTCCCAAACCTGGCCCAAGGAAGTGATATCACAGTCCACTCCTGGCCATGCCCCGCCCCTCTTTGACATCCCTAAATACCTGAAGAGAATCCGACAACTAGGGTGCAAGCCCTTCCAAGAGGAGAAGGATGTCGGGGCAGCCATGGATTGGCTAGCTAGCCTCAAGAAGTTCATGGGGATTATAGGGACGCCCACGGAGGAGATGGTGACACTATTTGAATTCTTTTTGGAGTCTAGCACGAAGAGGTGGTGGGACAACATAAGGAGCCTCTCCCCGCCAAACCCACTTGGTAGGAGTTTGAAGAGAGGTACTCGGAGGAATACCTAGCTCCTCACCTGATCAATGAAAAGAAGTTTGAGTTCTTCAAGCTTTGATAAGGAGCAAGTATGGTCTCCAAACATGTCAACGACTTGGCATGACCGACAGACAATTACCAGAAGTTTATAGATGGACTCACATGGACGTGAGAGATAGGATGAGGTATTGGGACGTGCCACTAACTTGGTCGCGATAGTCAGCATGGCTTAGAAATGTGAGCGGCTAGTCCAGACAAGGCACCATCGGGTAGAGTAGACCGGACGAAGGGAGCAGAAGGGCCAAAGCATATGAGGCCAGAGAGAACAAGGTGGGCCACGATGGGGGAAAAGGACAAGGTTCTCAAGAAGAGAGGAGGGTTACTAAACCTAAAGGGAGGTGAATGCACCCCCTCAACAGAAGGGCCCCTATTGCCCCAGGTGCCAGAGGACCCATGAAGGGGCATGCCCAATGTGCTTTGGGTGGGGGCAGCCTGGGCACTATATAAGGAATTGCCCGACGCTACGGGGCAATGCCCAACAGAATACCCCACAACCACTGCCCAAAATCTAGAGGGCACCCATCGAGAATGCGCCCACCTGAGTACTGGCCCGGGTCTACAACCTCACCCAGGAAGAAGCTCGAAAGAACACCAACGTAGTGGCTGGTACATCCCAACCACCCCCTTTAGACCAAGTATGTAGCTCCGATTAATGTAGTCCCTCTTTCCAAATTAATAAAATGCATTCCCTCAAAGGTTTTGTCAACTCTCACCCAGGTCACGTACAAATATTCAGGGAGGAGATATATGCTCTCTTTTATTCATGGGCAAAGCGATCCTTCGTTAAAGAGGTCTTAGTTCTAGTCCTTCCTAGGGAACTCACCCATCTCACACCACTCCTTAACCCCTTTCAAGTCTAGCACGTAGACAAAAAGTTCTCGGACGAGCTTGGACCCACAAGGTACGTTTCCTACACCCCAACTTATAGTGAGGGTTTGAATGTAGACATGCATTTACCTTTTCTGTATCATTAGGGTAAGAACACCTCGATGATGCAAGAAAAGTGTGGCGGGTTGATCACGGACCTCAATCAAACTAGGTCGGGGTGTGACACCCCTAACTCCTTTCCATTTTCCCTTGAGGGACAACACAATCACTTAGGCGTCCATCCGGCATCCCCTCCCCCCTCCTATATCAGTATTCACAAACATAAAATAACATGACCCATGGGCATAAATGTAAACCCCATCCCTTTTAAGATAAGAAAACTAGGAAAAGAACCGGTCAGTTCAAAAGAGAAAACCAAGCTAGTTCACAAACCATAACTAATAAAGAAAGGGTAAATTGGGAAATTGGAAAACCTCAAGTAACTCAAAGAGTCCTAAAAATCATGTAAAGGAACCTTGGGACAAATGGGAAGAGAAAACCAAATCAGTTTAGGGTGAACCGGACCTAAAACAAATTGAACCGATTTAATCCATACTTGAACCGATTTCTAAATTCATTTTTCTTGGTGGCTTAAAATATTCAAATTGGGGAATTGAAGCCACCATTAGATAGAAAATGAATTTTGATTAATTTTGAGAAAACCAGTTGAATGGGCCTGAACCAGCCAATTTACACCATTGAACCGATGGAATCGATTCGGTTTGGTTCGAAACAATGTCATTTTTTTCCTCATTATGACAACATTGTTCATTAATACAGAAAATGGATAATGCTAGTGAAGTTGAAACTACTCTGTTCAAGCCGTTTTAGGGCGAGGATAAGCTCGACCAAAATGGAAAACGGTCGGGCAGAGGGTCCCCGAGCTCCTCTCCATTCATCCTCCACACACCTCAAATCGCCATTCTCTCTCAAATGCTCCATTTTCCAATGAAGCTCAAACCAAAGCTCCGACTTGGGTAATTTTCTTAGCCTCAAAAGGTAAGGTCGGGTCCTACAAATTTCAGGGGACATCAACTACATGATAGTATCTCCCTTTCTACCTGAGGACCATCAGAGAAGTGTCGGTGGAATTAAATAATGAAGCAGCTCCAACGGATCGAAGCTACCCTATTTTGGCCAAGCTGAATTCAACCAAATTCAACCCTACTCTAGCTAAACCATGCCTCCCCAACACCCCCATGACCCTCACACGACCTTAACAGAGCTGAAAGGTAAGCCAATTTGGCCCACCTTAGTTGTTGCAAATTGAGGTTAGAGAGAGAAAGTGTAGAATTTCGCTAACTAAATTCACCCACGATTTGACTTCAATTATAGTGATTCTTGATCATAAAGGAACCTTAGGACAAGAGCTACCTTCCCCGATCGAGAGCTCAGACTGTCACACCTCTTAAGGTAAACTTTTGAAGCTTTCTCTCTCTACTAGCAATTTTCTAGCGAAGCTCCGTTTGACCTCAATTCAGACCCAAATATTATGGTTCAAAGCTCAATTGAATTGTATGGAAGTTTAGGAACTGATCCATACCTTTAATTGGAGCAATTAACCCTGATTGAATGGCCAATTTGAAGAAATCAAAATTGGTAAGTTTGAAGGGGAGAAATTGGGAAAATTTTTGGGGAAAAATGGGGATTTCGAAAAATTAAGGGACCCCTTTGCAATTTTCCAAAATTGAAGGCCAATTGGCCATGAGAAAGATGTGGAGGGACCAATTGGTCAATTTCTGGAACATTTGGGGTCAAATTGCCATTTTTGGAAATTAGGGGCAAAATTGTAATTTTTGAAAATTTGGAGACCAAATTAGAAATTTGGAAAACTTGAGTCCCTTATACAATTTTGAGTAAATTGAGGACTCAAAGGGAATTTTGGAAGCCTTAAGACTCAATTTGGGGAAAAGTTGTCCTTAGGGACCTAAAGTTAAGAAAAATGAACTTTAGGGACCTTAGTACAATTAATCAACAATTTTGAGCTTAGTAGCTCATACGTGAGAAAACGATGGTTGTTATGCCAAACCTTAATTGATAAGGATGCCCGAATCATGTAGGGACACATGTGATCGGAACGCCAGCAAGAGAAAGCTCGCGTAAGCTTGGAAAACCTACTGAAGACGAACACATCACTCTCATCGGATGAGTGGGCATATTTAACATCACACTCGGTTGGGGTGATGAGCAAATTTAAAGTTAAAAACCTATTTATCGATTGTGAGTGGTATTATTTAACATCATACCCGGTTGGTATGATGAACTTACTTGAGGAAAGGAGAAACCTGCTTATCAGTTGTAAGCGCAGATATCATCACACCCGGTTGGGGGATGAAGTTGAAAATAAACTTTTTATCAAAAGTGTTCTCCTCTGACTGTGTGCCAATGCTTAAAAGATTTGGGAGACCTTCTTGATGGGAGATAAAATAGCTCAAATAGGTCAGAGGCCTCAGTTTTTGAACTAATGGGGCTAATGCCTGTTTTTGGAAAAATACATGCAATGGGCCCAAGGCCAGTAGGCACGAGCAGGAGCTCGTAAACAAACTTGAGTAAGGAAAGCTATGAAAATTTCTAATGAAATTGTTGTGTAATTTCGCCATGGTACCGAGTCAGGAATGACAATACTCGATAGACTGGTGGCAGTGCGTCAGGGCCATGTCGACGAACCAACTTAGACAAACAACTGCAGCTCGGGTTGAGGGTCGGGGTTGTTGGACCATTGGCACAAAAGATAATGGCCATATGTGAAATTTGTTATTTGTGCATGCACTTGTGGTACGAGACCATCAAGACGCCCTGGGGGGTAGTGATGGGTCCTAAGGGCTACTAGACAACATGGTGAAGAAAAGGGCAGTTCGTCGTGCCAGTCAATCTAGAAGCTCGGAGTAGCTTCTTATGCATGAGATTGGAATGGGGTCGGGATGAGGTCTCTATCCTCATACGGACATAGATTGACATTCGGGTCTAAGAGTCAGATGTCAAGAACATCCACTCATACTTGTAGAATTGGATGGGCTTCTATCTTGGTGGACGATAAATATGCTTCAATTCATAAGTGGCTGCAGTGGACATGTTGCACCTACGAATGTGTGTACCCTTCCTTATTAAAGGCATGTGTTTGTTTGCTAAATGCCTCCCAAGGCAAGGGGATGGGATAAGAAAGCTAAACACACCTAATATGGGTATGGAAAAAGGTTTTGAAAATTGAAATTTGAGAAAAATCCTTTTAAAGGAAATGATAAATCTGGGCACAATTCGAATAAAGCAATTTTGAAAACTCATTCCCATCACCCGCTCATTGAGTTGTAGAACTCACCTCCTCCCTTTTACCCTTTTTAGGTAACCGAGAAAACACCATACTTAAAGACCCTCCTAATTTGGAATAATAAGAAGACATGTATGTCTATTTTAAAATACTCGATTTTGTATAATGCTATTATAGGAAATACAGGTAAAAGGACGCCATACTCCTCGCGGTTTAGAAAATGGTGAAACTTTTAATGGACCAAAGTGAGTGGTGGGTTGCTTATGGGGATCCGACCAAACTGGGTCGGGGCGTGATAATAAATGTGGTAGCCATGGTCACTCTTGTAATGGTGCTTCACACATCTCATTACCGGGAGCTCAGCGGGTATCTCACCCGACTTTCCTCCAAATCACACATAGAGACAAAAATACAACAATACAAACATGTTATACATGAAGATGCTAGGAAGTTCGAGCCCTCTTTGGCCGACTCCCCCATGCCATGAAAAAAAACCTAGGAGTCTGCCCTCATGTGGGTCCATCTCATCGTATCACACAATTCGACCATCCAGTCTTAGACTCAGGTCACATGGCTTATTTTGGATACATAATCACACAACATGTTTATTTAGTGCCATGGTCACTCCAATAAGACTCACCGTCAAAATACCACTCACCTCTTTTCCACGGAACTTGCTAGTCTTGCAAGGTTCCAAGAATCCCGTTCTTGATTCCGTGTGACTACTCCTTGCATTCTTTGCAAGGTATAGCAACACCATGGTAAGTCTTTATACTAACCATTAATAGTTTACCTAACCGTACTCTCCTTACGGTCCTACTATCTCCCCTTTCAAGTCTCGGTTAAGTGGTGAGGTCCCCCTAGTCTCCCTCTAGCCCGTCGTAAACTTGGTTTGACAAGAGTTGACTAGAATTACTCTAATCGAGCTTGATCAGAAACACCGACACAATACGTGTAAACCTCACCCTTTGGAGTTAAGGAAAAATGAGGAAAGAACCGGTCAAACTGAGTGAGAAAACCGAACCAATTCACAAACCCCGATCACTAGAGAACAGGCAAATTGGGAAATTTACAACTCCCGAGTGAGCCAAAGAGTCATAAAAACCTTGGAAAGGGACCTTAGAACAATTTGGGAGAGAAAACCAGACCGGTTCAGGTGAACCAGATCCGAACCGGATTGAACTTGTTTAGACTAGTTTGAACCACTATTGAACAAAATGTTAAATTCATTTTTCTAGGTGGCTTAGAAAATTCAAATTGGAAAATTGAGGCCTCATTAGATATAGAATGAATTTAGATGAATTTTAAAATTTTTAATTTTGAAAAACTCGGTCAAATTGGGCCTAAACTAGTCGGTTTAAGCATTGAACTCGGTTCGTACTTGTTCGTTCCGGAATAGTGTCATCTTCTTCCTTCATATGACACACTGTTCACTCACTGAAAAATCGAACAGTGCCGGTGAAGAAAAAATGTTTCCGTTCAGTACATTTCAGGCCATCAATGACTGTCATTAAGGTGCCAAACGGACGGTCGGAGAGTCCCCGAGTTCCCTATATAAAGAGCCCCTCTCCATTCATCCTCCACAAAACCTCACTCTCTCTCAGCTACTCAGTTTTCTGATGAAGCTCAAACTAAAGCTCCGAAATAGGGTCATTTCTGAGTTAAAGAAGGCGTGGTGGGGTTCCTTAGACACGAGGAGAAGTCAGCTACACGGTGGTAGTTTCCAATTGCTTTGAGGATCGTCAGAGAAGCGCCGGTGTGATCGAATAGTGAAGCAGCTCTAGTGAACCAAAGCTGCCCTATTTTTGTCAAGCTAAAATCAGTCAATTTGAGCCCTCCTCAAGCTAAACCAAGCTCTCCTAACACTCCCTCAGCCCTTCTACGATCAAATTAGAGCAGAAAGGTAAGCCAATTTTACTCCACTCTATGAATTCCGATCGATGTTAGAGAGAGAACTGGCAATTCTTTATTGACTAAATTCTCTCTCAATTCTATATGAATTGAGGCAATTCTATATGAATTGAGGCAATTCTTAATTTTAGGAGTAACCTTAGGACGAGAGCTATCTGCCCAAATTGAAAGCCCGAACTGTTGCACCCTCGACGGTAAGCTTTCGAAGCTTTCTCTCTCTACATCCAGTTTTCTGACGAAGCTCCATTTGAGCTCGTTCCGACATCAAATTATGCGATTCAAAGTGCAATTGAATCGTATGTATGTGCAAGAACTCAAATCCACCTTCAATTTCAACAATTAACTTTGATTGATCGGTCAATTTGATGAAATCAAATCCGGTCATAAAAGGTTGAAATTGGAGGAAATTTTAGGGATTTCGAAAATTCGAAGGACTAAAGTGCAATTTTCCAAAATTGAGGGCCAATTAGCCATGGATGTTGGAGGACCAATTGGTCAATTTTTGGAATTTTGGGGGGTGAAATTACCATTTTTGTAAAGTTGGGGCACATTGTAAATTTGGAAAAGTTGGGGACCAAATTGGGAATTTGGGAAACTTGAACCCTTTTTTGTAATTTTGAATAAATTGAGGTCCCAAAGTAAATTTTTAAAGTTTTGGGACTCAATTTGAGGAAAATTGGCATTAGGGACCTAAAGTTAAAGAAAAGGAACTTTAGGGACCTAATTGCAAATAATTGAAAAGTTTGGGTATTTTATACATTCGTGATGAATGAAGGCCATTAGGCCAAATGATAATGAACAATGATGTTCATATCATGTAGGAACATGAAGTATCGGGAACACCAGCCACGACAAGCTCGCGTGAAGGCAAAAAGCTAGTTAAGAGGAATTCACTGCGTTAACAGATTAATGGGAATTTCCACATCATACCTGGTTGGGATGATGAGCACCTCCGTAATAAAAACCCGCTACTATGTGGGATTTTAACATTACACTTGGATTGAGTGATGTGAGAAAACACACGGAAAAACTACTTATAATTTGTAAGTAGATCATACTTGGTTGGTATGATAAACTTCCTAGAAGGAAGTAGAAAACCCACTCATCGGTTATGAGCAAAGATGTCCTCACACCCGGTTAATGTGATAAATAGATGAAAAGATTATTTTGTTGGGAGTGCTCTCTCCTGACTGTGTGCCACTACTTAAACATTTTGGGAGACCTTCTTGGTAGGAGCTCGAATAGCTCAGATAGGTCGGAGGCCTCGGTTTTTGGAACTTGGGAGCTAAAATGCCTGATTTTGAAAATCTCATACAATGGGCCCAAGGCTAGTTGGCATGAGAAGGAGCTCGTAAACAAACATGAGTTTAAGCCATGAAAACTTTAATGAATGATGTGGCAATGGTACCAAGATAGGATCGATATACTCGATGGACTGGTGGCAGTGCGACAAGATAGGTCGATGGACCAGTTGAGACAAATAGTTGTAGTTTGAGCTAAGGGTCGGGGGCGTTAAACCAGTGGCACCAAAGATTAAATGGCTTATGAGAAAAACTATTGTTTTATGCATACATTAAGGTTTGAGACCATCAAGACATCCAAGAGGGGTAGTGATGCGTCCCAGGGGCTACTGGACGACATGGTGGAGATAAGGGCAGTTTATCATGCCAACAGTTAGGGAAGCTCGACGTAGCTTCATGCGCACGAGATGAGGTGGGGTCGAGATGAGATCTCTATCCTCATATGGACACGGAGTTTCTTTTCGATATTGAGGGTTGGATGTCGTGTACATCCACTCATTCTCAGGTTAGAAGTGGACGAACTTCTATCTAGGTGGCCGGTAAAGTCGCTCTGACGCCACAAGTAGGTGCAGTGGATAGGCTGCCCTATGAATGTATGACCCCTTCATGATGAAGGGCATGTGTTGATTGTTAAACACACCGATTGTGGTTAATGATGAGAAATGGCTTTAAAAACCAAGAAACCAAGGAAGAAAGAATTTTACAGAAAATAAGGAGTCTGGCACACTCCAATTCAAAAACTATTTTATTAAAAATTTATTTTTTTAAATACCCATTCTCTGAGTTGTAGAAACTCACCCACCCTTTTTACCCCTTTTCAAGAAATGGAGATATGACTAGAGATAACACCAACCCTTACCCTCTATCAAGTATGCTTAATTATCTTGAGATTGCATTTTTATTGATATATGTTATTCTAGGGAACGAGGTTGAGATTACGCCTCGCTCCTCTTGAATTAAAGAAGGGAAAAACCCCTCTTGAACCAAGAGAGCAGCGGATTGTTCATGGGGATCTGACCAAATCGTGTAGGGGCATGACAATACGTCTTAAGTCAGGTCAAAGCCGAAAACTTATCGAAAGTGGCATGTCGGCTGGTAAGTCTAGATAGTAGACTCTCTCAAGAGTCTGTGGCAACTTGAATTAGCTTAAATTGTGGTATGTAGCTCCTGCAATTAATGTTTTAGTCAACTCGACCACTTTGGCCGTGATTTGAGACTTTGATAAATTAATTTAGATCCAATTCTTACTTAAATCGGGTAAGGCCAGAGATTATGGAAAGCTAGTGGTGCAAGGAACTCACCTAATTTTTCTAAGCTCACGAGGGTCGTCGTGGCCTGAAAATTGAGCTTGAAAACAGTTGTTATGTTTCAGGTCATTAGAGATCGAGTAACATGTGATCTTGTTAGCGATGATAGAGGTGGAGTTGAGGGTTGAGAGAGGTGGTGATAGAAAGCTGAGGTACTCAGCTTTTCAAGGGTACCAAGAATATCGTCGAAGGTGGTTAGATGACGGAGAATTTCTCTCTAGTAGTTGGATCGCTAGAGTTGGAAGCATTTGGTGGTTGAGAAAGGATTATGAGCAAATTTCGGGGAGGGGCAACTACAATTTATATAAAGGTGATCTATACCTCTGTAACAATCTATCCATAGCTTAATTTCATTCATTCATAGCATGTGATAGTGACAATAAATTAATTTCCCCAAGCGGTGGAATCAGTGGGTCAATAGTGATTTGTCGGGTAAAACAGGGCAAATCTGAGTCTGCAATTGGGCGAGGAAGTCGACACGTGTGCGCATGGGCACACATGCATGCTCCTGACATCCCAACAAATCGGTTTAGCACTGTACCGAACTAGTTTCCCATGAATTTGTAGATCGGTTTAACAATTTTTTACCCGGTTCACCCTTTTTTCTGATCCATTCTTGAGAAAATAAAATTATTTAAAAATTTTACATTCAATTTCCTATTGAATGAACTCAAGAACCACTCAATTTAGATTTTTTTTTTACCCCTTAAAAATTTGGGGGATTTTGTGACTCCATATAGTTTAAACCCGGTTCAAACTAGTTCACTCACAATCCATTACCCTGTGTCTCAAGACACTACTAAGGGCTTCTCATAAGCATTTCTCACCCCTCATGGCCTCTCATTTGATCACTCCTACGTTCTGGTTCGATCCCCCTTCCTAGTTTGACTCGACCCGGTTAATAAGTTAGGATTTTCTTGGTCATACAAAGCCCGTAAAAAATTTTCAATGATAGAATGAACAAGTTGTTTGCTCGTTCGTATATTAAAAACCCATTTTGGTTTAACATTGAGAAATGATTTCTAAAATATTCTTATTAATAATTTTAGAGTGTGTGTTGAATTGTGTATATGAAATCACGATTTCAGCCAATTCTACTAAGTTGTGAACTCACCCCTCCATCATTATCCATTTCAGGCAGTATAATGTTATGAAGGACATTAGAAGTCAACTTATCTGCGTGATGTGTTTTACTTTTACATATTTATAAACATCACTATATATTATGCATATCTTTGAAAAGTATTATGATGAAATCTTTTATTGTGATTCTAATTCTTACTTATACCGAGACTATAATGATGGTTGTAGCAACTATTATAGTATTGTGATGTATGGTATGTTGTTCATAGGTCCCGACCGAACAAATCGAGTTGTGATGTATCAATTGTTGTATTATTATGAGTATTTCAATCAATCGATTATATTATAATGAGATACCCACTATCATATTATTGAGAAAATATTGCGATTATTTATCATTTTAACTTGTAAATCGAATTGATTCGTGATAAATGAGATTATTTCGAGTTTAATACGAATTAATTTGACTAATTTCTAAAATTTCAATTTGAATTGATTTCAACCCTTGATTTAATCTATAATCTAGATTTACCTCTAACTTCTAGTCTAATTCGATTTATGAGATTATAATGTTACCAGACGTATTATGTTTCCAAGATTTACAACCCAAATCCATATATATAGGTATAGTGGATAGAACTTAAATTTTTATATAAATGTAATTACTTGTATATACATGAATTTACAAAGTTTAATTATATATTTAATTCATTTAGATTTGTTGAAATTGGATTTAATTATAATTAATTCATAGAATAATTATGTGAATATTTAATAATTAATAAAATATATTTTGGACAAAAACCTATAAATATGTTATTTTATTCAAATTTACTTTAATTTTATATTTTTAAACAAATATAAAATATAACAATATATAATCTATTAATTTCTCTTTTCCGAAAGCACGAGAGTGGTCCCATACATGTTCCAGCGCTTTTTTTTTCGCACTAATGATTCAAGTGATTCGTGGATGCAATTTGATTAGGAGAATTTATCTCCGTCCAAAAATTCGTTTATCACTTGTAAAATTATTATTTCCTATCATTGTTAATCCAAAATGTAGGAATACATTTAATTGTTATTAATATAAATAAATTGAATTTAATTGATGGGTTTTCTGATGTCTCCCCAAGGGTTCGGCTTCTTTTCTTCTTCAAGCCCGGCCCACAGTCTGCTGGCATTCAGTATCGGTCTCTCTTTCTCGCACCCACGTTGAAGATTCTCTGCTGCGCCTGATCTCATTGTTGATCGGCGGCTGCCTTTCCCAGGCCTCGATCAGCGGCTGCCTTTCCCAAGCCTCGATCAGCGGCAAATCTCTGATCCGTGAACGCGACCTCTTCTTCAGTAGCCGATCAGTTGTTGCCCGGACGAATCTAAGGAGGTGACAACCTCTATCATAGGGTTTTGCAATTCGAAGGTTTCTGCCCTGATTTCTAAATTAGATTGACATGCGATTTCTCCTCCTGGTCATGCTTTTAGCATCCTTTTTTATTGTAAGTACTAAAAACGCATCAACATTCACACAAACCCTCAATCCTCAGTGTTGTCGACTGCCCGTTTGCATCCTTTGCGGACGTCTGTAGGATGGGAGTTGTCTACTTATATTTAAAGTTATTGGATTATATTACCTCATCATTGATCTGACTTGATCAATTTACAAGTGTAGGCTAGAAAATATGAAGAGCTGGGAACGCATTGCCAATGCTGCTTTAGCAGGTCTGTCCTCGTCTCTTGTATCGATAGTTTGTAATTTGATGAATTCTCTAATAAGGACTGATCAATTATTTCTTGTCTGGGAATCTGAATATTTTAAATAGCGATTGCTTTTCTCTTGTTTCATTGTCTACCCTTGACTGCTACTGAAAATTGTTGTCCGCTTCTCCTTGCTTGTGCACTCGATAATTATTTAGATGACGTGGAATAGTCCTAGGCAATGTGCCCTTTCTTTTTTGTTTCATGATTACACCTCCTAATACGGATGATTAGGGAAAGTCTTGTGAAGCTTCTTTCTGGGATTGTTCTTATTCGACCAAATAATATTTTAATTCCACATATTATGATGCGGGTTTGATGGATTGGATGGCCATGTATAGATGAATTGCCTCCTTGTGATTTTCCTCCAAAGGTGCACTTTAATATGGGTATTGCATATTAATGCAGAAACAGCTGTGCTAGGTGATGCCATTTGCTCTTGTATCAATTTTAATTGTTTTCCTTTAGCATTTATAATTTATCAAAGTTTCTGCAGATGAACAACATATATTATTAGCATTATTCAGTATCCAAATGAGTGGGAGCTTAATGTTTTCTTTCTTTCCACAGGATTAACATTGGCTCCACTTGTTGTAAAGGTAGATCCAAATCTGAATGTCATCTTGACTGCATGCCTTACAGTGTATGTAGGCTGCTATAGGTCTGTCAAACCAACACCTCCTACTGTAAGTAATGTCACCTTTGGTTTTCTTTCTCTATCATTTCTTTCAGAGCTGATTAATGTATCTTGATTTTGTCTTTGTAGGAGACGATGTCTAATGAGCATGCCATGCGCTTCCCATTTGTTGGGAGTGCCATGTTGTTATCACTTTTCTTGCTATTTAAGTTCCTGTCAAAGGACCTAGTTAATGCTGTATTGACATGCTACTTCTTTGTGCTTGGGATCTTCGCACTGTCGTATGCTTTCTTATTGTTATATACTTGTGTACTTTAATAAGTTACTGTATTGCTAGTTTTCATTTATATTTAACATTTTTTCTTTGGCAGGGCTACTTTATTGCCTACTATTAAGCGATACTTGCCCAAGCACTGGAATGATGATCTCATTGTTTGGCACTTCCCATATTTCCATTGTATGTATCTTCAAATATTTTTTATTCGATTGCCATTTTGCTTCTACCTGTCCTGCTATAATGGTTTTCAAGCCTCTTGCTATATCCGTTCACTTGCAAGATGAACTGATATCAATATTTTCCCAATCAGACTTTTCTTCTTGGCTATTTCCAAGGTCTTCAAAGATTAAAGGCACACTCATGAACTGATATGCATGATTTTCTTTCCTTTTTCCCAGTGCATTATATGTGTATCTCAGAAATATGAGAAATTTATGTGATGAATGGGTCTCATTTTTTACAACCATGGCAACAATGCACTTTTGAACATAAAGATAAAATGGAATTTATTACTTTTCAAAACTTTGGTCACTTTTTATTCAATTCCATCTTCCTCCATTTAGAGAAATCTCTAGGGTTTCATGTTATTGTGAAGGAAGAACTGTGAATGTAGGCACTTTGATGACTGTCCATATCCCATAAGCAGTCTTCACTAAGAAAAATGTATTTATATGTAGTTGCAAATGCATTAAATTGCATAGCTTCCATGATTGACAAATTTCTTACATTGCTGTACAGCTTTGGAGATTGAGTTTACTAGATCTCATATTGTTGCTGCCATTCCTGGAACATTTTTCTGTGCATGGTATGCTACAAAGAAGCATTGGCTTGCTAACAACATCTTAGGCCTCTCATTCTCCATCCAGGTTTGCAGTTTCCATCATATGCATTCCTCAGTTAGTTGTATGAACTATTTTGGAATTATCCTTTACATTAGTTTTACATTAATGATGTTTTTTTCTGATAAATTTGTGCAAATTTATTCCTTCACCCTTTTCTCCACTAATCGATGTTCCGAAAACTTATTGTATATTGCAAATCATTGCTGAGATTGTTCTGTGAGTATTATATGTTATGGTTCTTAAATTTATCTAATTTATAATTTATAATAGTGACAACTAAAGGGTGTTGTGAGGTTTGATTTTTTCCCTACCTGCAGGGGATTGAAATGCTATCTCTTGGATCCTTTAAGACTGGTGCTATCCTTCTGGTATGTTTTTCAGTCTATGAGGTCTTAAATCCACATATTCTCCAAGTTAATCTAATACTGCAAAAAAAAAAAAAATTCTTCCCAAGTTTATGATATTAACATGGGCTTATGCTACAGTTTGATATGGATATTAGACCTTCCAATAAAAGCATTTTCTAATTTTCTTCATTTTGCACAATGATCTTCCTGTTTATTTATTTTTTAAAATTTCTCTTTTAATTTTCATTTCAGGCTGGACTTTTTGTGTATGATATATTTTGGGTTTTCTTCACCCCAGTGATGGTCAGTGTTGCCAAGTCCTTTGATGCTCCTATAAAGGTAACATGAGGCTGCATTTTTTAGAGTGGACTAACAGTTTTAGAGTGGGCCATCAATTTAGTCCTCCATTAGTCTCATTGCCTATATTACTTCCTTTGATGCTTACATGGCAGTCAAAATGACAAAATAACATATCAACAGTCAAATCTCTAAGATCACCCAAAATTCCTAAAATATCACCCACATCAAAATCTCCTAAGATCAAGATCTAATTTTGTCATAATAGATTCTATACATATTTATATGTACAATTTCCTAATATTTTTCATTTATATTTATATTAATAATTTTTCATATACATAATAATTATCTCCTCTGCCCTTCGAAACCCTTCAAAGAGAGATCCCAGGAGTGGGCCGTACAACGGTTCCTACCCCTATCGGTTTGTTTATTGTAATCTTGATGTTAGTTCAGCAAATTTGTTTGACAGAATAAAATTTTATATAGTGTTATGTATCAAACTGTAGTGTTTTAAAATTTTTGTACCAGTGTTATTTAAATTTTTTTTATATACAGTACAATTTACCCTGTCATAGAAATATATGTTTTATATGATAGGTGACCTTTTATTTTGTCAACAAAAATTTTAGTTATATAGTTTAATTGTATATATATTATATAGTAATTTGCGAACAAAATTCTTAATTATATGGTATTATCATATGCATGTGTAGAATTTATCATATACAATATAATTGCATCATAATGCTATATATTTTATATGTCAATATATTGTTTTCTACATCTTTTTATTTTTGTTTTTAAATTAATTGTAATATATGATAACTTCTCAATCATATAGTATTTGTTGTACATATAAAATGTATTATGATATATACAACATAAACATAATATAGCTATATATATTTTATCCAACATAATATTTTATTACATCTTTATTTCAAGATAAAATTTTATTTTATCATATATGATAAATTTGTTAGTCATAGTTTTGTCATATATATTTATAATAATAATTTTTCATATAAAGTATAATTATATTTTAGTTGCATATTTTTTATATGACAGTAAATTGTGTTTGGCATTGGTAAAAAATTACTGTCAATAATTTTGAGTCAAGTAGTTTATTCTATATATATTTATAGAATTAATTGTCATATATGTCAAAATTCTTGATTATATAGTTTTATTATATATACATATTAATAGTTTATCATATATGATATAATTATAATATTATGAATTTTATACGACAATGCATTATATTTTCCATATTTGTATTTTTGTTGTAGAGTTTTATTGTCATGCTAAAAAATTCTTAATCATATTGTATTTGTCACATATATATATATAATATGATGTGTTATACAATATAAATTTTATTATAGTTATATATTTTTATATGACAATATTGTATTTTACCATATTATTTTGATATAAAATTTATCTATAATTTACTATAAAATTTTTAGTAATATGGTCTTTATTGTATATATATCTATATCAATAATTTTTCATATACAATATAATTATGTCATAATCATATCATATTTATTTTGATCTACCATGAGGAATTAATGGTCTTCTCCTAGTACATGATTAACTATCAACTTTCTTCTATCTGGTGGTGGAAGGGTTGCTCCTTTTCTTTTTGTAACCATGACTCTCATCTCCAAAATTGTTGCTTGATTTTGGGGGATTTCAAGGGCTGTGATTTTAGTATTTTTAAGTAATTTTAGGGATTTGACTAGTGATATGCCATTTCAACATTTTTTAAAATAGTTTAGCAACATTGCTAATACCATTTAAACTGCCACATAAGCTTCTTGTTAAGTCAAGTGGTCAGAGGGACGAAACCTTGAGAAGAAGATACATTGGTAGACTAAATTGTTGGAAAGTAATATTGATGGATGAAATTGTTGGTATCAGGCACATTGGGGGATGAAATGGTTGGTTATTTCTTATAGCATTCTCTGGTTTGCTGAGTTTATATTTTTATTGTAGCTTTTGTTCCCAACAGCAGATTTAGCTCGACCATTTTCCATGCTTGGTCTTGGAGATATTGTAATCCCTGGTAACACTCGCAATTAAATTAAAAATGCATCCATAGTTATAAATTGTGACTACTTCTCTATCATCAAGTTTTTTTGTCTATGTTGCTGAAGTCTAAAACTTAAGACCATGTTGTAGAATTATTTAAACTAATGGAGTTAATTCTCCCTGCTGCCTTTTTTAATAGTCTGAGTGATATATGGTTCAGTGATATAAGAATTATATTTCAATAGTTGAAACATCTTTTATGTAACTAATAGCCAGTGAACATTGTATATTAAAAGAACACTTGACATGCTTTGAGCTTCCTTGTTTTTGGTCTTATAAAGCTCTCATTGCCTCTGTTGTCCATATGCATTATGATGTATCTCTTCTTTTTCTCTATTGAAGGAATATTTGTAGCATTGGCACTAAGATTTGACGTGTCAAGAGGAAAAGAAAGCCAGTACTTTAAGAGCGCATTCTTTGGATATGCTGTTGGTGTGATACTTACCATCATCGTCATGAACTGGTTTCAAGCTGCCCAGGTAAATACTGGAAGATTTCCTCTTCTTATTCTGCTCAAGTTCTTAGTTGCATAAGTGACTAGAAGTCTACATTGATCTTAATGCTTGAAATTGAAATAATTATCCTTTCTGTGATGATGTCTTTCAGCCTGCATTGTTGTACATTGTACCTTCAGTTATTGGATTCCTCGCAGCTCACTGCATATGGAATGGCGAAGTAAAACAGGTTTGTGTTTCTGCTTCGTCAGAAGCTTTCCAAGATTGATGGGTTTATTAATTATCATTGGGTTACCTAACCATGCAGTTAATGGAGTTTGATGAATCTAAGACCTCTTCATCTCAAGATGAAACAACATATCCCAAATCGGGCAAGGAAGAATAGGAACTATTCATCATAGGACTAAACACCGTGAAATTTATCAAGTCGGAGAAAAAGGAGTTACTGTCTTCAACGTTATTTTGTCTTAACCATGCAGTTAATGGAGTTTGATGAATCTAAGACCTCTTCATCTCAAGATGAAACAACATATCCCAAATCGGGCAAGGAAGAATAGGAACTATTCATCATAGGTCTAAACACCGTGAAATTTATCAAGTCGGAGAAAAAGGAGTTACTGTCTTCAACGTTATTTTGTCTTAGTTCAGCTTACAAGGAAAATCAAGCACATTTGTAGTAACAGATTTTGGATTTAGATAAATCGCTACTTTTTAAGCCTTTGATTCATTCTCACGTTTCCTCTGGTTTTGTTGATGAAATTCAGCATGCAGGGGGATGGTAGGTGCATTCGTCATTCCAAAGTTTTGAATTTTTTATTGCTAAAAAGTCGGGGGATCTTTGCGGTATTATTCAATTTAGAAGCAAGTCTTCACCGTGAGAAATAACCCTAGCTATAGAAGTAACCTGGTTCACCGTATCCAAGTGAACCATTTTTTTCTCTCGCCTAGGAATACCGAGTGAATCTGGTGAGGACCCGTCATAGTGAGCTAGAATCAGTCTAACCTGAGCAGCATGTTCCTACGTGGTTTGTCATTCAGGTTCTTTTAACATTGAGCCGGGGACCTTATATCTTGGATTTCTTCTAATGAGAGATGATTGAGGTAATTCATCTTGACAAACCTCTCTCCTAGTAGAAAGGTTATGCTTACAGGAAATAGTTACGTGTAAAAAGATGAATTAGAATGCTTTTATCTAGGGTATTAAAATGGATAGAGTAATGTGGGATTAATTAAGATTGGAGGAATGAATATCCTTGCTTTCGAGTATTGTGAGTTTGATGATGTTATTGCTAAAAAACTCTAAAAATCGAGTACAACTTATTTATCGACTGGTCTATACATAGTTTCCAGCAAAATGATATAGGGCATGTAGCTTCAAGATTGTGGGTTTAAAGGCGAGATGGAACATGTTCTTCCGTGAATTAGCTATAAACACTTTTCCGGAAATCAGTAATGATGAATGGTGATTTGTTAGGATTACATCACATTCCCTTAATTAATTATTCACTTACTGCCAACCATATGGAAGAGAAGCAAACGGTTTATATTTGAACATAAATAGAACTTGAACTCACAATACAAACTGATCATAAAACAAAAGTGGGGAATGTGTTCCACAAGGGAGCTGGAGCCGTTATGTACGAAGAAGCTTAACGAATATCACTTATGAAGTGGAGTCACAAATCAATGATAAATGCGGCAAAACGGAACAACATATTGACTGATAAATTAAGGGCCCTGTATCTTAACACACCAGAGGGGTTGAGTGGCTAATTATAGCGAACCAAATAGACCCACCTATGGCAAGAGGGAGAAATTCTGTCCAAACCCGCTCTAAGTGGATAGAGTGAAACATTAAGTTCTTCCACCGAGTATTGTTGTGGATAGATAAAGAGTAGGATATACAAAAAGAATTCACATGCTTTTACACAAGGTTGTCAACCAGTCACAATCCATAATGAATAATATAGTATAATGTCAACAAATCCTTTTATTATAGGATGAATACTATAGTTTCAGGTCAATAAATCCTTTTATTGCCCGTAGGATTATGCATGACAAATGTAGTAGTAACTACCGAAATTTTTTATTTCATACATAATAAAAAAAAGAAAAAAAAGTGTTGTTTGCAATTAAAATAGGTATAATAAAAGTGAATAATATAATTAATTGAGTTAGATTGGGTTTTTCTTTTAAAAAATATAGATTTCGACTAATTTATTAGTTAATAATGTTGTCTCATACAAGTTATGATCAATAATTGGCTTGAACAAGTTTCCTTACCTTTTTATCTTACCGTCTATTATTTTAGAATCTTATAAAAAAACTACTTAAAATAGGAAAAATATATAAAAAATATTTAACTTATTTGTTTGCTGATAACACTTCTACATAAACATAAGAAATAAATACATGTTAGGCCGCTACTTAATGGTTATTGTAATGCCACATGCCAAAAAATAAATTTAGTTAAATGCTCTATTTATTTAAGTAAAAATGTGGCACAAAAAATCTGGACATAGCATTACCTATGGCCATGGAAGGCCTAATAGAAAAACAAACTCTAAGGGTGGAAAGGAAAGAATGAGCTCCTTATTAAATGTGATTATTAAATCTACAATTAGAACTATTCTAAGTGATGAGTTATTTTCTTATATGCCATGGTTGGTGACTCAAAATAAACTCGATAGTAGTGAAATTTTGGCGAGTACAAAAAAATGAGACAATAAGATAACAAATTGGGTCAAATGAGTAAAGTTTACTAAGGTTAAGGTTAAATATAGATGAGAAATGAATATAAATAATGTTACGCTCCGGTTTTATTCACCGGCAATGATATTGTACAATCTATCAATTACTTAATTTTAATATGGTAGATACCACAAATAAAGTAAAATTAGATACAATAAATCTCAAAATAAAAATAATATATTTAACTAAAGTTATGCCATAATTCTAATTGTGTAATTATCTCAGTGTATAAGTAACGTGTACCATAAATAACTCACACCCCTCATTTTATTTTATCATTGGATGCTCTCATTGTGAGATCATGAAAATAATATGATAGACTCACTCTCTTCACTCTCATGCCTTTGTATACTTACATTGCATGGTAATGTGGAAGTATAAATCAATCTCTCCTTATCCACTATTTTCAATATACTCTATATGTTGACACTAACTCGATATGTGTACTCACGCCTTCCTAAACTTTCAACCGATAATATATAAAAGAACATGCATGTTAATATCATTCATATTCAATTCATATTATCACATAATCTGGTACTTATTCTAATCAACTCGATATCTAATATGCATGCAAAATAATTAATAAGTAACATGCGTGTTCAAATCTTAATCATAAGTAATTTGGTCCTTAATACAACCAATCCAATAATTATGATACATGCACAACAACCAACAAGCAATAAACATGTTCAAATCTCAATCATGAGTAACTTGGTCCTTAATTCAACTAACTCAATATCAAATAATTAAGCTTGATCATAATGTTGTTACCCACATAGTCCTAGCATGTGACTATAATTTTCTCATATTCTATCGATCTTATCCCATTTAGCTGTTTAAGAAACACAATATTTCTTAGTGAACGTGCACTCATGTAGTTTTTAATAGTTTTTCAAAGGATTTTCCAAAATATATCTTATGCATTTCATGATATTATAGAAAAACAGTAAAGTGATTTTCCAAAATATATCATTACACACACAAATGTTTTATCAGAACTTGTCTATTTTAACTGAAATTCCTCATAGCTTGGGTTATGAGATCCACGTGTGATCAACTATTGTATTCTCTCAACAAGAGTCATATTACAAATTAGAGATCACTTCAAATACTTAATTGGCACATAAATACTACCCCATAAGTTGATTAAGAAATTATGATTTTTTATCACTCGGGTTCAATTCGCTCAACTTGTCTGTAGATGAACTATTTTAATTAACCTATATCTAAAGGTTAATTGTACTCACTTAGTGTTATAACCTTCTATGATTATACTTCCAAATACTTAAAAATAAGTAAATTTTCACTTAGTTACCTTATTTTTCCAAAATTGTATTTTGGTATCTAAGTTGTACAAAGTTACAATTTTACCATTTATGTCTTAAAACTCATCCTTTTGGACCCTATACTCTTTACAAGTTTTCCACTTTGGTTCTCAAATTTCTTTGGGTCTCATTGAGGTCCCCAAATTCCTTAGAATATCTCCTAAGTCCAAAATATTTCACTATTTGTACAATAGTCCTTAAGTTGAGCAAAATTATTAATTGCCAAAATACTTAAAACTTATCTTTTCGGGACTCTATATTCTCCAAATCTTCCATTTGGGTCCCTATATTTCCTTTAGTCTTATTTGGGTCCTTAAATTTCATAAAAATTACTTTTGGGTGCCCAAATTCCTTTTATGTACACTTTAATCCATAAACTTTCTCTTTTATTTCATTTTGGTTCTTAAGCATTCAAAACTCATCATCCGAATTTCAAGTCTTTACCAATCTTTCAAAAGGGTCCCTAAACCTTTTTTAGCCCTTAATAAAGACCCCCAAGAAACCTTATTCTATAATGAGTCCTTTAAATTATCAATATTTACACTTTGGTCCCCGACCTTTGCTCCCCAACAAAATAATTCATAATAATTCTCAAACTCGAATATGATATTTCTAAGGACTCCCCCTAGGACATCGGGGCCTCTTCTTAGTCGGGGTTTCCTGGAACAGTGATGATCGAGGCTTAAGATATGCTAAGAGTTTATCAAGTAAGAGTCAGGTCAATGTCAGGTTCTCATTGAAGATTACTCGGGCGATGAAACCCATGAAGATTGAAAGATGACTCCCAGATGAGTTTGTGACCACTTGAATCACCTCAAACGGATGTATGATTAACATGCAAAGTCTGTTTTACTAAATACTATTTAAACCGAAGGTAGTTGAGAATTTTTTGAATTTATTTGACCTCAATACTTATTCAATGTGTGAGGCTGGTGGCATTCAAAATCTGAGACCAAGACAAGATTGTGATATTTTTTGTGGCCCTTGTTGGCCATCGAGGCCATCAGAAATGGTCTAAGAAGAAAGTTCTTTACTTTTGGTTGATGGAATACGTGTAGTGTTAATCACACCATCATTGGTATATTTAATGTTAGAGTCCAATAGATATAGCATTGGAAAGCTGACTCAAGTAGCTTTTTAAGAACACTTGAATCACTAATTTTGGTGGTTGGGAGAGGAAGTTGTGCTACCTGCAAGTTCGGTCACCAAAAATGGGGGGTGTGTGAGATTCAAAGAGAATTCTGATGAGTCGCCGACCAGGGGACATCTAAGCCTTATATGGCTGCAATCTATACTTAATTGGCTATCTCATCATAGCCATAATTCTATACCCTCTGACTCCCTAAAAGAATTAATTAGTGTAGGGTGTGGTTTGGAATGTGACGAGGGATTTAATTGGGTTATAACTAGGTTCAGGACCACCGGTTGGGTGGTGGGGACATTCCATGTGTCTTGTCCGTTTGGCCAATTTGATAAGTTCAACACTGTTTTGAACTAGTTTTCAACAAATTTCTCAACTTGTTTGACCAATTTTGACCGGTTCTTGGCCCAATACATCTTTCTAAAAATCCTTGTTCAATTCCCTACAAAATAGGCCTATGGATTACTAAATTTTGATTTTTTTTAACTCACTCTAAAAATGGTGGGGATTTATAGTCTGAGTCCATTCAATCCTGATTTAAACCGATTCTTCCTCGCACTTTTCCTAATCCTTGATTTTTGAACAAGGGAGTTTCTTTAAGTGTATTTCATGACCCTCATCTATTGTTTAAAATTTTGGTTTAAACCTATTCCTATGTGGTCCGATTTCTAAGAGCTACCTACCCCGATGGAAAGCTTAGACCACCGTACCTCCGACGGTAAGCTTTTGAAGCTTTCTCTCTCTACAAGCAGTTTTTCGGAGAAGCTCTGTTTGAGCTCAATTTGGACCCAAATGATGCGATTCAAAGCTCCATTGAATCTTGTGAAAGTGTAGGAACTGATCCATTCCTTCAATTGGATCAATTAACCTCGATTGAATGGTCAATTTGATGAAATCATATTCGGTCAGTTTAAAAGGGGAAAAATTGGGTGGAAATTGGGGATTTCGTAAAATTGAGGGTCTAAAGTGCAATTTCCCAAAATTGAGGGCCAATTATCCATTAAAAGGATGTTGGAGGACCAATTGGTCAATTTTTAAATTTTATTGGGGGTCAAATTGCCATTTTTGTAAAGGAGGGGCAAAATGGTAATTTTTGGGAAACTCGAACCCCTTAAGTGATTTTGAATAAATTGAGGAACCAAAGTGAATTTTAGAAGTTTTGGTACTCAATTTGAGGAAAAGTTAGCATTAGGGACCTAAAGTCAAAGAAAAAGAACTTTAGGGATCTAAATGCAATTAATTGAAAAGTTTGTGCATTTTCATTATTACGTGAGGAATGAAGGCTATCATGCCAAGTGTTAATAAGATGTCCAAATCATGTAGGGACACAAAGGACCAGAATGCTAGCAAGGATAAGATCGCGTGGAGGCAAAAATCTGATTAAGGAGGAATACACTATGAATATCGGGTGAGTGGGATTTTTCACATCATACCTGGTTAGGATGGTGAGTACCTCGGAAATGAAAAACTACTACTATGTGGAATATTAACATCACACCTGGTTGGGGTGATGTGAGAACTACGCGAAAAAACTAGTCACCGGTTGTAAGTAGATCATACTTGGTTGTTGTGATGAACTTCCTAGAAGGAAATAGAAAATCCACTTACCGGTTGCAAGCAGAGATGTCATCACACCCGGTTGGTGTGAGAGACGAGTTGAAGTTTATTTTGTCAGAAGTGTTGTCTCCTGACTGCCTGCCAATGCTTAAAAATTTTGGGAGACTATCTTGACGAGAGCTCAAATAGATCATATAGGATAGAGGCCTCAATTTTAGAACTTGGGGGCTAAAATGCCCAGTTTTTAAAATCTCGTACAGTGTGCCCAAGGCCAGTTGGCACGAGCAGGAGCTCATAAACAAACATGATGATAAGCCATAAAATTCTAAATGAATGAATTATGTGAATTGGCCATGGTACCAAGACAGGACAAACATACTCAATGGACTAGCGACAGTACGACAAGACCAGGTCAACGGACTGGTCGAGACAAAAAGCTGCATATTGAGTTGAGGGTCAAGGCTGTTGGACCAATGGCGCCAAAGATAAATGGATTTATGACAAAACTTTATTTGTGCACGCACTTGAGGTACAGGACCATCAAGACACCCAAGAGGGGTAGTGATGCGTCCTATGGGCTACTTGACGTCATGGTGGAGATAAAGATGCTACTGGACCATAAGGGCAGTTTGTCGTGCCATCAGTCAAGAAAGCTCAACGTTGCTTCATGCACATGAGACTGAAGTGGGGTCAGGATGAGGTCTCTATCCTCATATGGACAAAAAGTTACTTTTTGGGTTTGAGGGTCGGATGTCGCGAACATCCACTCATTCCTAGGGTAGAATTGGATGGGCTTCTATCTAGGTGGCTAGTAAAGTCGCTCCAATGCCACAAGTGAATGTAGTGGACGGGTTGACCTACGAATGTGTGATCCCTTCATGATAAAAAATGTGTGTTGATTGTTAAACACACCGATTGTGGATAATGAGGAAATTGGTTTTGAATAACTAGGAAATTCACGAAAGAAATGATTTACAAGGAAATAAGGAGTATGGCACACTCCAATTAAAATCTACTTTATAGAAACTCATTTTTCAAACACCCATTCACTGAGTTGTCGAACTCACCCCATCCCTTTACCCCTTTTTAGGTAACCGAGGGAAAAACCTACTTAAATACCTTCTGCTAGATAAATCTACAAGGCAAGTATGTTAGTTTAAATTTATTCAATTTTGATTAATATTTTTCCAGGAAAGGTACAAGTATAAAGGATGCCTTACTTCTCATGATTTAAAAAAGGGGAAAACCCTTAATAAATTGGGAGAGTGGCATGTTGCTCATAGGGGATCTGACCAAACTGGGTTGTGGCGTGACAACTTGAGTGATACATACTTGCATTCACGGGTTTCGGTGTTATCACCCTTTTTGTCTTATTTTGACCCTTCCCTCAGCCGTTGTTTATTACAACTTCGGTCCAAATTTTATATCTGACCTTATCATGCTTACTCATAGACTCTTCCTTAATTGAGTCACATTTTCCTCGGGACTGTTGGGATTATATGCCCCTTATAGTCATGATATTTTCTAAAACTTGTCTTTGTCCATTATATTTCTAGATTACTTTCTTGAGGGTCGTTCTAATCTTTCCAGACTTTTAGGGATCATATAACTTTATCCCCCCATTTGTTTGATAGTATTGCTTGACTACCTTTACCATTATCCCCTCATCCATCTTGCCTTTGACGTCTTGTCTCACATAACTGTGTCAATTTCTCTTACCTACTTATCCTTTCCCAACTTCTTTATTGGGTCTTTCCAATTCCAATCACTGGATTTCTCCATGACTTACCGACTTGCAAGGATTCTTCCCTTCTTATGTCCTTCCTCTTCTTTAGCGGCATCCTTTATTCAAGGACTTTCTTTTTGCTTAATCCACTCTTACTCGCTCGTGACCATTTCACGACTCATTATTTCAAGTTGATCCCTTTTTTGGTCTATGTGTTGATTATTTTGTTTGGTGAGTTCCCTTCTTACAATTTCATTCTCTACTATATCCTTCAAAGTAGATATTTTTAACCTTAAGAGCTACATGCTCAACCTTCTTACCATTCCTTGAAGATTTCCTCCGTCATTTTCTTACAACTTCTTCTATGTTAATGCCTTTGTCCACTTTAAATCCTTCCTCGTCTTAAAATTCCATTTCATCCCTTATTCCTTATCTAAGGAATTTCTGATTTTTAGTCTTATTTCGTGTACTCCACACTATGCCCATCCGTCCATTCTTTAGGCTCCATTAAGTGAGCATGGACCACGATCCTTCTTGATGTCAGTGGTCATTTCCCTAATTCACTTCTTAATTGAGGACTTACTTCTACAAGGTTTCTCATCCATTCTTTCCTTTATTCCCTTATTATTGTAATCCACCCACTCCTACTTGTTACAACATCTTTTGATGTTACCATCCTATTTACTCATTCCTTGGGTTTAATTTACTTCTTGGGCCCTCATGAGTACTTTTCCTTTGTATTTTATCTTTCCATCTCAACTAGAATTTTATTGGTGAGCTTATCTTTCTTTCCACTTTGGTTGGTTCCATTACCTCTTAGTTGGGATATGTATGCCTTTTCGGGGCTTCCTTCCTTGGCAGGATTCTTTCCCTTTCTCCCAGAATTTCTTTTTCATTCGTCCTTTGGAAGTATCTAATCATTAAATGACATTCTTTGATGTCGTTATTTTTGTGTACCCTTCCTGAGAAATTTGTCGGTACATCGTTATACCATTTTCTTAATTCTACTTGTATCCCGCACAAGTTTTCTTAAGAAGGGTTCAAACACGATTTGTTTCAAGAGCTCTTTGTGCGAGGCTTACTTAATCCTCCTCATGGCTTGAGTATGGTCTCCATTTCATTTTCGGCCATAATTTCTTTTAAGGATTTCCTTCATCCTTCTTTTCCAACATTTGGCCCTTCCACTTCTCTCTTCTTCGTCTGGGTTTAAATCCATAATTCATACGAGGGTCAGTTCGTTAACTGTCTCATCCTACTACTTTCCTTATTTACTTATCTTGGGTTAGTTGCCCCTCGAGTTCACTTGTCCTTAGCACCTATCTTATCGCCCCTTTTTGAGTGTAGTCTTTACTACTTTCTGGGCCTTCCTAGGGTGTCTGCTCTCACAGTTACTAGTTACATCTGTTCACTAGGTTCATCTTGGCTCCTCTGCTTTTCCATAGTAGGTTACTCCTTGCTATCCTGAGGCATCCTATTTGTATCTCAACATTTGGGGCTTATCTTCTCTGGTGGAGGTGATTCCTTATTTGCTCTTGGATGGCCTATAGCTCTCTTGTAAGGGAAGATTCCCTTCATCTATATTATATTATGTTTGCGATTTCTCAAGGTCCTACCTTCATTCCTTCCTGCCTTCTGTGGCTTTGGATTTTTTTGGTAGTCGACATGTTTTTTGGGAGGTATTGCCCTAAATCCCTAGGGTTTGGGACAATCCTCCATTATTTGTCCTATCCACCTATAGGTTAACTTGATACATGTCCTTAGTAGGGTTGGGGACTTCTTCATGCAATGTTCCTATTGTTCATACTTGTAATTACGTGGACCTAAGTGGTTCCTCCTATCATCTTTCTAGGAAATTGCTAGTTTTCGTGCTTCACCGTCCCTGTGTCTAAATACCTTGAGAGTTTTTTTAGTCTTCTTTACCAAAGGATCACTCTAAGAGTCCTCCTAGATCTCTTGATTCCCTAATTTAGTTTCCTTAACAGAAATGGGATTCTTCTTAGATTCTATGGTAGCGCATGTTTGTTTGGTTACTTTTCTTGGGGCCATCTTCCTAGCAAGATCACATCCTTTGAGAGACAGGGTTTTTTAGGATTTTGGAGTACTTCATTAATAAAGTAGTACAATATGTGGGGGGGGGGGGGGGGGGGTGAGGGGTGGGTGGGTTTAGCCCTATTATAAAAAGTGGTCACAGAATAGATAGGGAGCTACGAGATTCTTAATAAGCATCCTCCTAGGTGAGGTTATATGCCCTTTGCTAGCATTTCTGGCTTCATGCTTGGCTTCCTTCGTACTTAGAGTTGTAACCTCAACAGGTCCTATCACCATTCTCCTGGATACTTCCCCATTTGGTCTTTTGAGACTTCTACTATGCCTCAGGCATTGGGGAGCTTCTAGGGTTGTCTTCCTAGGAGGATAGGGTGTTGAGTAGAGTTGCTCCTAGTTTTCTTGGTTCCTTTCCTGGGAGCCATCTAAAATTTTTGAAACATTATCTTAGTTACTATGTTATATAGTCTTGATAATGTATTCGAGGAAACAAGCTTTGATACCACTCAAGTTGTCACGCCCCGACCCAGTTTGGTCAGATCCCCATGAACAACCTGCCACTCTCCCGATTTATTAAGGGTTTTCCTTTCCTCTAAACCATGAGAAGTAAGACATCTTTCTAACCTGTACATGTCCTGGAATAACATTAATCAAAATTGAATATAAAATTTACATACCTATCTTAAGGTTCAGCTACCGACAGATCTTTAAGTTAGTTTCCCTTGGTTTCTTGAAAATGGTAAAAGGAGGGGGTGAGTTCGACAACTCAGTGAATAGGTGTTGGGTTAGAGTTTTCACAAAAACAACTTTAATGGGAGTGTGCCAAACTCCTTATTTCCCTTTAAAAACATTCTTTCCTTAACTTTCGGTTTTCAAAACCTTTTTCCAAGGTTTACCAATTCTTTTCCAAGGATTCTCAAATCCTTTCCAAGGTTTTCATAACCTTTTTCCCATTTCCATATTAGGCGTGTTTCACATATAACACACACCCTTCATCAGGAAGGGCACACACATATTCGCGAGATGCAGTTATAGTATTTGTACCCACTTGTGGATCGGAGCAACTTTACCATCCACCCTGATAGAAGTCCCTAACTTCTACCCGAAGTCTGAGTGAACATCTTCGATGTTCAACCCTCAGACTCAAAATACTTCGTCTCCATATGAGGACGAATACCTCATCCTGACCCCACCCTGATCTCATGCGCATGAAGCTATGTTAAGCTTCCCTAACCGCTGGCATGACAAACTACCCATAGCTTCACCATGTCATCTAGTAGCCCCTATGGCGCATCACTACCTCTCTTGGGTGTCTTGATGGCCCTGAAACTCAAGTGCATGCATAAAATTTTTTTTTCCATGAAGCCATTTATCTTTGGTGCCACTAGTCCAACGACCTAGTCTTGTCTAGACCGGTCTGTCGACCTGGTCTTGTCGCACTACCGCGAGTCCATCGAGTATGTCGGTCCTATCTTGGTACTATAGCCAAATCACATAAATCATTCATTAAGAATTTTCATGGCTTATCATCATGTTTGTTTACAAGCTCCTACTCATGCCAACTAGCCTTGGGACCAATAACCGATAAATTTCAAATCACTACAACAGATAACCGATACTTACAACTAATAAGTAGTTTTTTGCGTAGTTATCACATCAGTCCAACTAGGTGTGATGTTAAAATTCCACATATAAGTGATTTTTCATTTCGAAAGTGCTCATCATCCCAACCAAGTATGATGTGTATAAACCCACTCACCCGATATTCGTAGTGTAATCCTCCTTAATCGGCTTTTTTCCTCCACGTAAGCTTATCCTTGCTGGCGTTCTGGTCTTTTGTGTCCCTATATGATTTGGACATCCGTTTATATTACTATTTGGCATGATAGCTTTCATTCCTCACGTCTTAACCAAAATTCTCAAACTTTTCAGTTAATTGTATTTAGGTCCCTAAAATTATTTTTCTTTGACTTTTGGTCCCTAATGCTAACTTTTTCCCCAAATTGATTTTTGAAACTTCTAAAATTCACTTTGGTTCCTCAATTTATTCAAAACCACATAAGGGTTTCAAGTTTCCCAAACTTCCAATTTGGTCTCCAACTTTTCAAAAATTACAATTTTGCCCCTACCTTACAAAAATGGCAATTTGACCCCAATAAATATAAAAAATTGACCAATTGGTCTTCCAACATCTTTTTCATGGCTAATTGGTCCTCAATTTTGGGCAATTGCACTTTGGTCCATCAATTTTATGAAATCCCCAATTTTCCCCTTTCAAACTAGCCAAATTTGATTTCATCAATTGACCATCCAATCGGGGTTATTTGCTCCAATTGAAGGTATGGATCAGTTTCTACACTTACATACAATTCAATTGAGTTTTGAACTGCGTCATTTGGGTTCGAATTGAGCTTAAAAGGAGCATCGTCGAAAACTAAACTTAGAGGGAGAAAGCTTCAAAAGTTTACTGTAAGAGGTGCGACGATCAGATCTCTCTATCGAGGAAGATAGCTCTTTTCCTGAGATATATTCTAGCATCAAGAATTCCTACAATTGACCCCGAATTGAGGGAGAATTTTGTCAGTGAAATTTTGTAGTTTCTCTCTAACTTTGACCTGTAATGATTAAGTAGGGCCAAATTGGCTTACCTTTCAGCTCAATTGAGGTTGTCTAAGGGTTGTAGGCATGTTGGGAGAGCTTGGTTTGGCTGGAGGATGGCTGAATTCGGTAGATTTTAGCTCGACCAAAATAGGGCAGATTCGATCTACCGGAGCTACTTCACTTTCCACTCCTCTCTCTCTCTACTACTCCATTTTCCAGCTTCGATCTTGCACCCACTTGTGGTTGAAAGCGTCTTTACTGGCCACAAAGATAGAAGCCCGTCCACTTCTACCCTAGGTCTGAGTGAATGTTCACGACACCTGACCCTTAGACCCAAAAACAACTCCATGTCTGTATGAGGATAGAGACCTCATCCCGACCCCACCCTGGTTTCATGTGCAAGATGCTACATTGAGCTTCTCAACTGCTAGCATGACAAACTGTTCTTATTTCCACCATGTTGTCTAGTAGTCCTTAGAATGCATCACTACCCCTCTTGGGCATCTTGATGGTCCTGTACCTCAAGTGGATGCACAAACAAAGTTTTCACATAAACATTTATCTTTGGTGCCACTGGTCCAACGACCTCAACCCTCAACTCGTCCTGCAGCTATTTGTCTAGGCCGGTCCATCGACCTGGCCTTAACGCACTACCTCTAGTTTCTAACAACCCCTTCTACCGATTAGTTTCAGCCAATTTTGGAAAATTGCCAAATTTGGTTGTGGTAAGGCCTCCACTCCTTCCATGAGCCATTGGGGATAGGATGAGATCATTTGGTTGTAAATTATAAATTGATAAGTTCATTTGATTGAAGTTCTAAAGTTTAAGGACTAAAATGCAATTATGGAATGTTGGGAACCAAATTAAAAAAAATGAGAAAATGTGGAAAATGTCCCTAAGATTAGCATAAGGGGCTTATAAGTGATTTTAAGACAAATGGGGATGTCTAAAGTCATTTTCAATAATTTGGGGGAAAATCGTAAATTGTATGTAAATGAGGGCAAAATGATTAATTATGGCAAAAGGGATGTCAAATAGTTCATTTTGAAATATGGAGGGCAAAATGGTAATTTTTCCAAGATGTCAAATAATTCACTTTGTACTATGGAGGGAAAATTTGTAATTTTGCCAAAGTAAATACGCAAAAATGAGTTTTTTGTAAGTGAGGGGCAAAATGTTAATTTTGCCCATTTTAGGGACCAAAGTGTAATAAATACATTTTTAGGGTCCAAGTGTTTATAAAAGAGTTTTGGGGACCCAAACGAGAGATTTAGAAAATCTAGCATCCAAAATGGGGAACTTTTGATGAATATGGGCAAAATGGGTTGACTATTTTATAAATAGTGGAAAATGGGAATTTGGAATGTACAAAGTGTTTTGAGGACTTGAATGAAACTTTAGGTAACTTGAATAATCAAGTAAAAAACTTGGTAAAGTCTAGAGTCCAAAAAGAAAGGATTTTAAGTCATAAGGGGCAAAATGATAATTTTACCCAACTTAAGGACCAAAGATCAATTTTGGAAAAATTGAATGCCTATGTGGTAGGTTAGGGATGTCTAGACACATAGAAAAGTATAACCTCGAAAGGTTATGTCCCTAAAGCATATATTAACTAACCTTAGAAGAAGGTTAGTAAAAGGATGGTTGTTCAACAAGTGAGTTGAGTAAACCAAGCATGAGTGGTAAAATCATAATTTCCTTTGGAAGTTACGGTGTACCATTTATAGGGATTTTTGGTTTACTTGAACTAACCTCAATTACTTACTCTGAATCTTGTAGAGAAAGTATAAGAGTGCCCGAGCAAGGATCATCATATTAGAGAATAGTGAGTGAGATTTTCGACTTTGCATTTAATTGGACTGGCATTGCATTTACTCACATTTATATCAAATGCGGAATTTGATATGTTGGAAAAGTATCTTTGGAAAACCCATAAAGGTCGACACTGTAGACTTTATCTAAAGTAAAAAACATTGCCCAATCGGTTCTAGAAAGAACAAACCATGAATGAGTAGTGGAATACCATTAGGTAGGAACCAAGGGTCAAGGAAGGATGAGATCATATCCCTTCTAATTGCGGTTTATCAAGATCCTACCTTCAGTCCCTTTTCCTTCCTCATGTAGTTGAGGCACACCATTGCACAATCATTGAGGGACAAAAAGGTTTTAGGAACTCAAAATTTACTTTCGAAATAGGATTACCAACTTGGGGCTTTAGCTTTTCTTAAAGGGAGATTGGGTCGGCAAGTACCCGCCACTATGCTAGGATCATGAAGAACTTCCTCCTGGGTGTGGTTGAAATTCTGAGCATAAGTCGTATTTTCTTGGGGTGGTATCCTTTCGGATTCATGTAGCTATGGATGCGTTGTTCTTTGAAAGTATTGCTCTAAATCCTTGTGGTGTGGGACAGTCCTTCACTTCATGCCCCATTTCCCTTATACCGATAATAGGTTATCTTGATACCTCTCTTTAGTATTGTTGGGCACTTTCTCAAGTAGTGTTCCTATTGTCCCCACCTTGTAACATGTCATTTCCTTGCCCAATTGTTACTCCAAGAGTTCTCTTAGACTCCTTAATCACCTTGACGATTTTCTTGTCGTGCCTTCTTTACCCAATAATTCTCCTGGTTCATTTCTTTATTTGGGATGAGAATCTCCTTGGTCTCCGAGGTGTCTAGGGTAATGTGGGTTTGTTTGGTTACTTTTAGGGCAATCTTCCTACAACTGAGGTGCAATATCATTTTTGAGAGACACGGTTTTAGGAATTTTGGAGTTTCTTCATTAATGGAGGAGTATAATACGTTGGGGTCTTAGCCCTATTACAAAAAGGTGGTCATAAATTAGATTGGGAGCTACTGGTTTCTTGATAAGTGTTTTCCCTATGTCGGGTTATAATCCCATGTTGGCGTTCCTAGCTTTAGGCTTGGCTCCTCTTCATACTCAAGGTTGTGACCCCAACATATTCTGGTACCATACCCCTTGGTGGTACTGGATACTTCCCCATTTGGTCCTTTGGTACTTTTATTATGCCTTGGGCATTAGAGAGCTTCTAGGGTTTTCTTCCTATGAGAATAAAGTTTTGGGTGGTGTTAGTGACGTCAGCCCTAGTTTTCTTGGTTACTCTCTTGGGAGCCATATAAAAAATTTTGAAACTTTCTCTTAGTTACTATGTTATAATGTCTTGATAATGTATGCGAGAAAATAGGCTTTGATACCACTCAAGTTGTTATGCCTCGACCTAGTTTGATCGGATCCCCATGAGCAACTCGCCACTCCCATTGGTCCATTAAGGGTTTCACCCTTTCTAAACCGTGAGTAGTAAGACGTCCTTTTTCCTTTCTTTCCTAGAATAGCATTATACAATACTAAGTATTTTAAAAGAAACATACCTGTCTTCAAACTGTTCAGAATTAGGAGGGGTCTTTAAGAAGGGTGATTCCTTGGTTACCTGAAAGGGGTAAAAAGGGAGGGGGTGAGTTCTACAACTCAGTGAGCGGGTGTTGGGAGTGAGTTTTCAAGAGATATGCTTTATTCAAACTGTGCCAAAATGATCATTTCCTTTAAGAAGGATTTTCCTCAAATTTTGGTTTTTTAAAACCTTTTCCATTACCATTAGGTGTGTTTAGGTCTTTTAGCCCATCCTCTTTTCTCGAGAGGCATTTAGCATACAAACACATGCCCTTCATCAGGATGGGTACACACATTCATAGGTGTAGTCCATCCACTGCACCCACTTGTGGATTAGAGCATTTTTACCATACACCAAGATAGAAGCCCATCCACTTCTACCCTGGGTCTGAGTGGATGTTCTCGACATCTGACCCTCAGGCCCAAATGCCACTCTTTGTCCGTATGAGGATAGAGACCTCATCTCAACCCCACCCCGGTCTCATACGCAAGAAGCTACTCCGAGCTTCCTGACTAATTGGCACGACGAACTGCCCTTGTCTCCACCATGTCATCCAGTAACCCTTAGGACCCATATCTACCCCTTTTGGGTATCTTGATGGTCCTGTACCACAAGTGCATGCACAAACAACAATTTTCACATATGGCCATTATCTTTGGTGCCAATGATCCAACGATCCAGACCTCTAACCCAATTTACATCTATTTGTCTAGGTTGGTTCGTCGACCTGGCCCTAACGCACTACCGCCAGTCAATCGAGTATTGTCGGTCCTGACTCAATACCATGGAGAAATCACACAATAATTTCTTTAGAAATTTTCATGGCTTTCCTTTACTCAAGTTTTTTTACGAGATCCTACTCGCACCTACTATCCTTGGGACCATTGCACGTGATTTTCCAAAAACCGTGCATTTAGTCCATTGAGTTAAAAAACCGTGACCTCTGGCCTATCTAAGCTACTCTAGCTCCCGTCAAGAAGGTTTCTCAAATCTTTTAAGCATTGGCACATAGTCATGGGAGAACACTTCTAACAAAAAGTATATTTTCAACTTCATCACACCAACTAGTTGCGATGATATCTCTGCTTACATCTAGTAAGCGTGTTTCTCCTTTCCTCAAGGAAGTTCATCATACCAACCGGGTATGATTATCTCTACTTACGATTGATAAATAGGTTTTATCAGTCAAAGATGGTACTCTTCATCCCAACTGGGTATGAAGTTAGATAATCCTACTCTCAACTGGTAAGTGGTTTTTAGCTTAAATTGCTCATCACCCTAATCAGGTATAATGTTAAAAGTCCCACTCACACGATGATTGTGTCGTATTTGTCTCTAGTTGGTTTCTAACTCCACGCTAGCTTTTCCTTGCTGGAGTTCCGCTCTCTCGTATTCCTATACGATTTGGGCATCCTTATCAATTAAGTTTTGGTATAACAACCATTGTCTTATGAGCGAATAGGCTCAAAATTATTAATTATTTGCACTCAGGTCCCTAAAGTTCATTTTCCTTAACTTTATGTCCCTAATGCCAACTTTTCCCCAAATTGAGTCCCAAGGCTTCCAAAATTCTCTTTGAGTCCTCAATTTACTCAAAATTGTATAAGGGGCTCAAGTTTTCCAAATTTCCAATTTGGTCCCCAAATTTTCAAATATAATAATTTTGCCCCTACATTCCAAAAATGGCAATTCAACCCCAAATGTTTCAAAAATTAATCAATTGGTCCCTCAACATCTTTCTTATGGCCAATTGGCCTTCAAGTTTGGGAAATTGCAAAGAGGTCACTCAATTTTCCGAAATCCCCAATTTCCCCCAAAAATTCCCTTCAATTTCTCCCATTTAAATTGATCAAATTTGATTTCTTCAGATTGGCCATTCAATCAGGGTTAAATGCTCCATTTGAAGGTATGGATCAGTTCCTAAACTTTCATATGATTCAATTGAGCTGTGAACCGCTACATTTGGGTATGAATTGAGCTCAGACGGAGCTTCGCTGGAAAACTGCTCATAGAGAGACAAATATTTGAAAGCTTACCGTCGAAGGTGTGTCGGTCCGAGCTCTCAATCGGGGAAGGTAGCTTTTGTCCTGAGGTTCCTTCTAGGATCAAGAATCGCTACAATTGATGTCAAATCAAAGGTGAATTTAGTTAGTGAAATTCGACACTCTCTCTAAACTTGATCTGCAACCATTGAGTAGGGCTGAATTGGCTTACCTTTCAGCTCTGTTAAGGTCGTGTGAGGGCTATAGGTGTGTTGTGGAGGCTTGGTTTAGTTGGAGGATGGCTGAATTTGGCCGAATTCAGCTCGACCAAAATAGGGCAGCTTTGGTCCGTTGGAGCTGCTTCACTATTTGATTCCGCCGGTGCTTCTCCAGCGGTGCTTGGGTCGAGAGGAAGATGCTATTAGGTAGCTGACTTCCCCCCAGACTCTGTAGGACCCAACCTTACCATTTAAGGTTGATAAAAATGCCTATATAAAAGCTCTGGTTTGAGCTTCACTAGAAAATGGAGCAGTTGAGAGAGAATGGAGATTTAAGGTGTATGGAGGATGAATGGAGATGAGCTCTTTATATAGGGAGCTCGAGGACCCTCTACCTGACAACTTTCCATTTTGTTCAAGCTTATCCTTGCCCTGAAACGGCCTGATCAAAGCCATTATTCCTTCTCCGACATTATCTATTTTCTACATTAATGAATAGTGTTGTCATCTAGAGGAAGAAGATGACACTATTCTGAATCAAACCAAACCGGTCTAACAGGGTTCACGATGAAATCGGACGGTTTAGACTTGATTCGACCGGTTTTCTCAAAATTAAAAATTTTTAAATTAATATAAATTTATTCTCTATATAATGATGGCTCCAATTTCCCAATTTGAATATTTTTAGCCTCCTAGAAAAATGAATTTAGAAACTGGTTCAAGTATGGTTCTAGCCGGTTTAATCTGATTCATGTCTGATTTGCGCTAAATTGGTCTGGTTTTCTTTTCCCATTTGTCCCAAGGTTCTTTTCCATGATTTTTATAACTCTTTGAGTCACTTGCAATTTGCCAATCTCCCATTTTACCCTTTCTTTACCGGTTTGGGTTTGTTAACTAGCTCGGTTTTCTCTTTTGGATTGACTGGTTCTTTTCCTAGTTTTTCTTATCTTTAAAGTATGGGGTTTACAGTGAAGGTACCCACTATGGTAGTATCTGGAGGATGTGGTGGGTTGGCACAGGACCGCCGACCAAGGAATCCGGTCGGGTGTGACAATGTAATTTATGTTCAATGCCTGAGCTTTTGTCGATAATCTTGGATTTGTTTGATTATATATTTACAAACATTTCTAATGGATCTCCCGAGGTTGAGCTCCATTCATTCAATTCCTTAACACCCTAATAGGGTCTTGGGTGGCTAATTTCAATATGCTTGTGCTTGAAGGCTGATTGCCTTTCCTTTGACAATCTATGCATGCTCAACTCCTTAGTTCTATTGGATGGATTTAGGTGATTTCTCATTCATCCTCTTATGTAGAACATTTAGCTAAATCCAACTTACCCCCTTTATTTTCTATATCCTATTCACAGGAGACCTCTAGTTTTTAGTTGTCATCAATGGAGCCTATGACTGTCATTGGTCCATTGGGTTCTAAGTGGTGGAATGCTGGTGCTTGCTCAATTCCTATTAGAACTCCTATTGTCAAGGTCAAGTCCTCATCATGCAATTACCACAATTCATTTTAATTTCTATCCTTTAATCCAAATCTGAAGGAAATTCATTTGTCTAGAAGGGATTCCTCCTATAGTCCCTTATTTAAGCTTTCACTTGTTCTAACTTTGGTTAACCAATTTTATTTGGATAATGATTTCTTCTAGGCTTGTGATATGGCTTTGTGATTTCCATAAACTAATAACTAATGCTAATAATTAGGAAGTAATCACATGGGATGTAAGGCATGTAACTTATGGTGATGACATTCTCTTATGTTTCTAAGATGTAAGGTCTACTAGCTTGGTTATAGAATCTAACAAGGAAGAACTTTCTTACTGGATGTCTACTCCTATCGACAAAGAATTCAACTCCATGTTCTTCGCAAGATGTTATCATGTAATTCTTTATTTCTCTTCCTTCTTTCTATTGGATTTAATGTTTCTCTTGATTGGTGCAAAGTTAGTGATTTGTGGATTCATTAGCTAGTTGAATTCATCTAGATGTTGAATTCATCCCTTCGATCTCCCTTGTAGATTCGAGGGATGACTTCACCTTGTATCTTTAGGGATTTTTGGGAATTTTCTAAACTCTTCTACCTTGCTTGCAGGTTCTAGGGTCGATTGGGAAAATGTTGCGTTTAGGTAAAATGTTCCCCGTCCCTTTATTTCCTAGTAGCGTTCTTACATTACCCTTACTCATTGTAACTCTAGGAATCCCAAACTAAAAATCAAGCTGAACCAAACCAGGAACTAAGGCAAAGACTAGAAGGAAAACCCTAATCAATATTTAAAATCATACCAAATTTGGAATATGGTTTGAAACTAAGACATAATAAAACAACAACGATCATGAAATGGCCTTGGGTAACATCATGTGATCATAAATCAAGGATTAGGAAAAATCTCGATGAAGAACCAATTCAAAACAGGTTTGAATTGGCCCATGTCATAAACTCCATGATTTTTAGAGGGGGCTAAGAAAATTGGAATTTAGTTATTATTGAGCCCATTCAATGGGAAATTGAACAAAGAACTTTTAGAAAATTTTATTTGACCAATAACCAACCAAATTGTGGGTGAACAAGCCATGATACAATCAAGAAATTCGTTGGAAACTGGTTCAAAACAGTGGCAAACCTACTGAGAGGCAGGACACGTGCGACACGCATGGACACACAATTGTGTCACACACTACACACACACGTCTCTACCACATGCATCACATGCATGCCTCCGCTCTATTGGACTAAACAACCCATACCCGATTAAAAACCCAAAGTTTCCCCAACCACATCCCAAAACCCCTTTCTAGCTAATTAATTCAATAAGAGATCCACATATTATGAAATAATGAAAGGGGGGGGGGTATGATTAGATAGCTAAGTAAGTCTAGATTATGACCGTACAAAGCTTGGATATCCCTTGTCGATTGATGATTAGAATTCTCTCTAAAACACACATACCTATGTGTTTTGGTGATCGAATTTGTAGAGAGCACCACTTCCTCTCCCAACCACAAAAATTAGTGATTTAGATGTCCCTGGAAAGCTACGAGAGCCAGGTTTCCAATACCACCTCTTTCGAGCACCAATGTCAAATCTACCGTCATTAGTGTGATTAAAAAATATCTAACCTTCTCTTGACAAAAATAGAGCATCTACTTCTTTGGTCATTTCCAATAGCCTATTGTGTTAACGGGTTTTATGAGGCTAATGGGATTTAAAAGCTGGGACCAAGAGGTATTTGAGAAATATTTCTTGGCTATTTTTAGCAGTGATGGTCTTGGAAATGGCTCGCGAAGGTATTGCTCTATTTCTTGATATCGAAGCATGGTTATTGTTTCATTACGCTGGCACTAGTAAAGTGGTTGCATGAGTTTGACCAAGTTTGTGTTTGAAAGCTTTCTCAAATAGGAATCCAATGAAACTTCAAGCACTCAATTTCGTAATAAAAAAAGAATATTATGGCCTCTACAACTAGGTTTTCTAAAAAGCGAAGTGATCTCGCTTCTAGAGAGGATTCTCATTGGCTGCTAGTGAGAGGTGAGATGCTGATTTGATTTCCAATCCCAGTTCAAATTTGCATTATTGGTTCAATCTTGGTATCCTATCCAATTTGATTGAAATTTCACTTCAAAAAATTCAAGTCTTACATTACTATACACACTATAAAGAAGTGAAAATAGAAAGGACATCTCATGTTGGTTATATAATTATCAATCACTTATAATAAAACACTCAAGTATTAAAGGATGAATTTATATGAACTAGTTGAGTTGGCGTACTCCTCACCAAAAGAATAGTCGACTTGAGTTTTGAACTATTGTACATGATGGAAATTTTTACGAAGACATGGATAACCATGAATGTAGTGTGAGATACCACTAAGATGTCATATAAGGCTTGTCCCCCACTCATTAGCAGCTCACTGGAACCCTCTATGGAAGTGAAGTAACTCCATTTTCTGGAGACCCAACTTGTAGAAGCCATAACTTTATGTTCTAATCGCCAAATTGAGTAGTTTAGGTGCCATTGGAATCCTACCTAAGATTGCATTCCAACACAAACTGCTCGTGCACAACCAACAACCCTACACGTATCTGCGTAATGAAATAGTAACCACACTCTAGCGGCAAGAAATAGGGCATTCACTTCTCAGTCCATTTTCTATACCCCCAACGAGCAAACACAAATAAGAAAAATGCCATAAATTCCTTTTGATCCTAAATTTCAAACCATCCTCATAAGCTTTGGGTAAGTGATGAGGTAAAATAATTTCATGTAATTACCTACTAGCATTTAGTTATGACAAATTGTTGTAAAGTGATAATTGTAAGTTATTTTGACCTTCGTTTAGGGTGATTCAAATGTCCATGAACTCCTTTGAGAGTCAGCTTTACAATCACACTAGTGCCACTGTCTCTGTCTCTGGTGGGATCCTAACCTTTATCCAACTTTTGACTTATAACTATGGGTTTTAGAATGCGACTTAAACAATACTGTTCTAGCTAGATTTGACTAGACAAGGGAGATGAAGATCTAGGGGGGGCCGTTAGGCCCTCATATATGCATTTCATAATTGTTGAGGATCAAATGTTGATGACCAAAATGTAATTTTAATAAAGTTAGAGTACCCATTCGGGAATGAGAAATAATGGTGGTCTCTATGATGGTCTAAAGAAGGTCTAGAGACTAATAGTAAAGAACGAAAAAGATTTGAAACTCAAATGATGAGTTTTGGTAGCATAAGGAACTAAATATAACCTTAAGAAAAGTTTATAAGCAAATGTGTAAATGATGAAAGTTGGTGACCAAAAGTTATTATTTAGAGCTTAGGGACCTAAATAAGACTAAAGGAAGTATGGTGACCTAAAAATGTCTTGGGAAGTTTAGGGTCCCAAAAGGAAGAGTTTTGGAGTATAAGGGTAAAATTGTAATTTTGCCCATATTAAGGACTAAAATGCAAATTTGGGGAAAATTTATTATCTAAGGGGAAACTTGGAGATTTTTTGGCATTTGGGTAAATGCGGTAAAATATGTATGAAACCTTTGATTTGTGGAAAGAAATGATAGAAGGGGTTAGTCTATATGTGTTTGTCGACACGTTAGTCGAGTGAACATGGCTCGAGGGACAAAACTATTTTTTTCAGAAAATTATGGGATGGTACTAAATACCCAAAGAAAACCAAATCTAACCATGTGTGATATGATTTGATTCATGAAGCGTAACTCGATACATTATCATTTGGTGATCACTCATCTTGATGAACAAATACTAATTAAAATAGTTATTGAGTTTATTGTCAGTGAGTTTAATCAGAGTGACCATTGCACTTTACATCTTTTCATTAACTCCATTAATATGTGCATGATTATGAAAAGTTAGGGAAAACTACATGGAAATATATCTTATGAAAGAAGATGGTTTAATGACATGAACATAAAGAAGGAGGGCTTAAGCCCATGTTAATAGAAATAGATATGAACCAATGTGAAATTGATTTATGGGCATGAAGTTTCCAAGTAATGTGAGTACATGGTCTATCTATAGATGCTTGAACCTCAAGGGAATCTTAAACATATTATGATATGATTATGTGTGGGATTGTGTGCTTGATATATATCGATATGTTATGTGACGAGTCATCAACATGACAGCTATTTAATGGTTGATGATCACATACGAGGTTGAATCGTAGCGGTGGATAAGGTGTAATAATAGCTTCTAAAATCATCAAGATTCAATTGGGATCCAAGTATACCTATGTGTGTGGCAACAAAAGACAACAAGGACATATTTACACTTCAGTGTGTGTCCAGATGGGACAACTAGAGTATATAGATGATTGATGACACACGTCAACATCCATATGAGCAAAGTTTATTTTGCTTCAAACATGGCTAAGCCATGGTAGGTTTATATGCATTATTATTTGGTTATTTTATGTGTGGTAATTAAGAGCTTCACCTGATTAAACCAAGCGCAAATTCTTAAGATGAAATATCTAAGGCTAAAAACTCAAGGAATAAGTATGATATAAATTTATAAAATAATTCCCACTTTATAGATGTTTTGAGGGATGTTTGGGGTCGAAGCCATGAAGTGGCTTGATGTTAGTAACCTCATTCATTGAGATGTGAGTTGACCCGCTCCCCCAATAAACTTCAAGTGAAAGCTAATGTCTTTAGATGGCTACTAAGTTGGGCATCACCTATATCACCCCTAGGAAGTCAAAGTATGCAAACAAATTTTTAATTATATTTTTATTAGTTGTCGTTTTCCTAGGGATTTTATACAAGTGATTTGAAGAACATAGTCTTGAAATTTTTTTAAATTGTTTTTCTAAAAATCGATGTATATTTATTCTGATCCTTTGTTATGTCGATAATCAAGGGTGAATGTACCAACCTTTGTAGCATTGAAGGAACATGATGAGTTGTACTCCGACATTCGACCCGAGAGTTTGGGTAGGGTGTAACATCTCATTATACTTCAGTGTTGAGTCCACTTAAGATGAATATTTTTTAGTACAACCCAAACGTTTTCTCACTCAGTCAATTTTTCTTATCATCTTACTTTTGGTACAAGCATTGAGTTCTTTCGAACTTCAAAGTCTTTACAACATGTAAATTCACTGCCCCCTTCTTTACACCACAAAATATGGTGTACTGAATAAGAAAGCTTAGTGCTTATTGATAGACCATTATCTTTGGAAAAACTTGTCATTCCCAACTTAAAATTACAACTCTCCATGTTAGGGAAACACTTCAAATACAACTTTATCCACTTCTAACATTGATTCCCTTCATTACTTGTTGGTAGCGCCTCTTTTTGATTTGGTCATCCATTCTTATCTATCTTTATATGTAACCTAGTATGTAGGGATTCATCTCCGAATTTTCCTTTTGACCACTTCTGGTATTAGTTCGCATCACCCTCTTTAGGGTTGGTACATTTCCTTAAGTTCCACCCATTAGTCATGAGGTGAGTGTTGTTCGTGTAAACTCATCCTGTCACGCCCTAGCCTGATTTTTCAGGTCGGAGAAATTAATGGAAACCCACCATGTTCCCTTGATGATACTAAGGTGGGTACCTACACCAAAGTAGTACCGATGTGACCAAGACTCAAAATATAAAACATACACCATTGTTCAACAGAACTTAAAACTTTTCATAAATATTACTTCATAGTTTTGTAAACATTTACAAACCTTAGGAAAGCACATTATACCTAATGAAAAGTCTTTGTGCTCTTCTCTTCGAGGATCTCTACCAAAATAACACACCCGTTTGAGTTAGAGAGGTAGGAGAGTTGATTAGCAGCGTGATTGGAGGCAATTGACCAAGTTTGATAGATCAATTTGGTGAATTGGGATTTCGGGGGCCACCCTTACCCCTTTTAGGTAGTATAACATGGGAACAAAGAATGCTAGAGGATGAGTTACCAACCTGGTATGTGAATTGTTTCCCTCTTAAATATTTCTGTATTGCAATATCTATTTTGACAAAGTTTGGAAAGTGTATCTCATATACTATTTTTCTTTCGATTTTGAGTATTGCTTCTATTAATACTATGAAGATAGTAATGTTTCTATCATAGTATTGGGGGAAGTGGTAGGTTGTTCATAGGGTTCCATCCAAATCGGGTTGGGGTGTGACAACTTTAGTGATATTAGAGCAAAGCTTTTCAAACTCAAAACTATTAAAGTAACTAAGTTTTGAAAATTTGGAATATTGGGAGATATTTTTTTAAACGTCGAAAGTAGTTGCTACATAAATATAATTAAACTAAAAGGAAAACATATCATGTAGATATTTCCACCACTTGAGAACCAATCGGATTCGGGGATGGGAAAAACTAACCCAACTCTTACTCGATAAGAAATAGAGAACAACTTTTAGGAGGCTTACACGAACTCTGTAAGGGTGTTTAAGAAGTTGCCACCAATTCAAGCACACCAAGAGTATGGTCCTGCGACCCTCCTCAAACAAGCTTGTGAGTGTGAAGCCAAAGTAATGAAGAGGTATGGAGTATCAATCTCTATGAGGGAAAAACTACCAAACTCTCAAGGACAAGCCTCTTCCTCGGAATATGAGGAACGAAGCATGAATGCTTGTGAACTATGTGGGATGTACTGTCACGCCCCAACTCAGTTTTGATCAGGGTTCATGATTAACCCGCCACCCTTTCTTGCATCATCAGGGTATTCCTACCCTAAAGATGTAGGGAAGGTAAATGTGTGTCTACATTTGAACCCTTTCTATAAGTGGGGGTAGGAAACGTATCTTAAGGTTCCAAGTTGGTCCGAGAACTTTTCGTCATGGTGCTATACTTGGAAGGGTGAAAGGAGGGGAATGAGTACATAATACTTAGTGAGGGAAACTATTATAGTGTTTGTTTTAATTCATTTATCTGTCCATTTAATTTTTCTATTTGCCGTTATTCACACACTTCACATGATCAACAACTGCCCTCCCATCATAGGAGGGAACACACATTTGTAGAATGGTCCTCGACTTTACCACTTGTGGACCATAGTGCCTTTACCGTCCACCGTGATAGAGGTACACTGCCTCTACCTAGAGTTTGAGGGGACATTAATAGTCCGACCCTCAAACCCTTATCACCTCACACTGTCCGCATAGTGGGATGAGACCTCATTTCCCTTACTACCTCGGTCTTAGTGCACAGGAAGCTCCTTGAGCTTCACGACCTATTGAATGATAGAACCGCCCTTATGCACCCTGAGTCGTCCAGTAGTACTTGGACTCCATCACTATCTCGTGCATAGTGTCCCGATGGCCTAAACGTCACAATGCATGCACAATCAACAGTCTTTTTATGTTATAACCATTATCTTTGGCCCTCTAGCACAACGGTCTGTCTGCTTGGCTTCGGCCCATGCGTACTAGCCCAACAATTTCGATCACCTATCTTTGGTAGAGTAGTGGTTCAGCCCAAGAAGCTTGACAACTCAGACTTGGCTCGATGGGTATCACACAAAGTTCCCATTATTCAGGTCTTTTAGCATCATTTACCACATGTTCATTCTGGACGGGTCCATACCTGTATCCATCAACCTTGGTCCCATTGGCATCTCGAGCCTGAGCCTAGAATTAGCACCCAAATGTTTTAAGTAGAGTCACCCAGTCATGGGAGGCTAATTCCGAGAAAATTATTTTCAAAACTGAACTGTCATTCTAACCAAAATTGATGTTATTGTGGTTCCTACTCACCCGGTGATTTCAGCGAGGTCGCACTGGCAGGGTCTCTCTCCTTAGTGTGCTTCTAGGGCCCTACACTCGAGTATCATGATGTGGTAGCGAAGAGGTCACGCATCCTCTTATATTTGCGCATAGGGCCTCGTACTTTACTTAAATTGTGCTTGGGTCCCTAGTTTCTCTTTAATCTCTATTAAGCCCCTTGGTTTTTCTAATTGTTCTTTTTGGGTCCTTAACCCTTTTGATTTCACCAATTGGCCTTTAATTTACCAAAATTTCCCTTTAGTCCTTAATTTTTTAAAAATTACAATTTGATCCCCAGCTTTTCAAAATTTCCAATTTACCCCCTACTTTGTCCAAATTGCCCAATTGACCCTCAATTAGGGTGAATTTCATGAAAACACCCTCAATTTCATGAAATTGTCGTTCATTCCTCCAATTTTTCAAAAATTGTGTAGAAGTCCCCAAAATCCCCAAATTGCACTTCATCTTCTTCCCCAATTCAAGCATATGAATGTTCAATTGTTATCTTGTCCAATTGATGGCATGTAAGTCCTTAATTTCTTTGATTCTTGCTTCTATTCGTCTTCTTCAGCTCCCCTCAATTGTCCTACACTTCAAATTTATGAATTTGGTTGAGTTTTACACCATGTCGAAGCTTCGTCCAAAAATTTACAATAGAGAGAGAAAGCTTGCGTATCTTACCGAAAGAGGGGCAGTGGCCGGAGCTTGAGGTGGGGGCAGCTAGAGCTAGTCGAGGGGGACCTAGCAGGACCAAATCCTACTATAATTTGCCGCTGTCTTGCGAGAATTTGAAGAGAGAAGTTTCTGGAGGTGCAACTCTAAAACATAAAAAATTTCGACGAATGGATGCAAAATTGAGCTTATCGGGGCCTATAGAGGTGTTGTGGTGGGCCTTAGGCAGTTAGAGGTGGCCAATGTGGGTAGTGGAATTGTAAACCCCGCACATTTGAGTTAAGGAAAACCGGGAAAATAACCGGTCAAACTGAATAAGACAACCAAACCGGTTTACATTTGGGAATAAGCAATATCGAAATTTACAACTTTCGGGTGATCCAAAGGGTTCATTAAACATTGGAAAAGAAACTTAAAAAAAAATAAAAAATAAAAACCAAATTGGTTTAGGTGAACTAGATTCTATAAGAACTTCAAAGTTAAGCGTGTTTTCGGTTAAAAATTTTTATGCGAACGTACGACTTATCATAAATAGCCATAAATTAATATATATTTAATTATTGAAATTAATACCAATAATTTAATACCTAATTTAAATTATTGGAATTAATATAAATAATTAAATACAGAAATTAAATTATTGGAATTAATACCAATAATTTATGGCAATATTAATATTAGTAATAAATCCCACCCATTTAATACACGAGTTTTATGACTATATAAAGAGGTCATCCCCATTCCATTCTCCTCACACCTGAACACTTCTCTCTCTCTCACTACTGCTCCATTTTCCGGTAAAGCTCGAACCAGAGCTTCGACTTCAACAAAGGTCGGGCTCTTTAGAATCGGGGAGAAGACAACTATCTGATAGCAAACTCCAGAATCGTTGGAGAAGCGCTGGCGTGATAGAATAGTGAAGCAGCTCCGGCGGACCGAAGCTGCCCTATTTCAGCTAAACTGAAATCAGCCATTTCAAGCCCTGCTCAGGCCAATCCAAGCCCTTCCAACACTTCCTCAGCCTTTCCATGGCCGAATTAGGACCGAAAGGTAAGCCAATTCGGCTCCCCTTTATAATTTTCGATTGGTGCTAGAGAGAGAGTCGACCGAATTTCAATGACAAAATTCTAATCCAATTCTGCATCAATTGGTGCAATTCTTGATTCTAGGATGAACCTTAGGATGAGAGCTATCTGTCTGGATCGAAAGTTCGAACCGTCGTGCCTTCATCGGTGAATAAGCGAAGCTTTCTCTCTCTATAGTTCATTTTCCGGCGAAGCTCCGTTTGAGCTTGTCCCGGCATTAAAACTTGCGATTCACATTTCTGAAGAATCGTATGAACATGTAGAAACTCAATTTCAACTTCAATTTCAACAATTAGAAACATTTGATGGGTCAATTTGATAAAATAAAATTCGACTGAGTTAAGAAGTTGGAATTGGGGGAAAATTGGGGATTTTCGAAATTCAAAGGACCAAAATGAAATTTTATGAAATTGAGGGTCAATTGGGCATGAAAATAATGTTAGAGGACCAATTGAGGAATTTTGAAAATTTTGGGGCAAAATTTACCATTTTTGTAAAGGAAGGGCAAAATGGTAATTTTGGAAAAGTTGGAGGACCAAATTGGAGATTTGGGAAATTAAACCCCTTTTTGTGAAATGGAATAAATTGAGATCCTGTGATAAATTTTTGAAGTTTCGGGACTCAATTTGAGGAAAAACCGGTATTTGGGACTTAAACTTAAAGAGAAATAACTTTAGGGACCTAATTGCAAATAAATGAAAGTTCGACTTTCTCATTCATTTGGAATGAATGAAGGCGATTAGGTCGAAGGATAATGAACCAAGATGTTCATATCGTGTAGGAACGCGAAATACCGGGAACGCCAGCAAGGACAAGCTCGCGTGAATACAAAGAACCAGTCTAGTGGAATTCACAGCATTAACGAGTGAGTGGGTTATTCACATCATACCCAGTTGGAATGATGAGCACAGTTTAAAGTTAAAAACCACTTACCGGTTGTGAGTGGGTTATTCACATCATACCCAGTTGGAATGATGAGCACAGTTTAAAGTTAAAAACCACTTACCGGTTGTGAGTGGGTTATTCACATCATACCCAGTTGGGATGATGAGCACAGTTTAAAGTTAAAAACCACTTACCGGTTGTGAGTGGGTTTACTAACATCATACCCGGTTGGGGATGATAAGTGCCTCGATATAAAAACCCACTGTTTAGTGGTATTTTAATCATCACTACTTAGAGAAAGTGATGTGAAAGTTATGCGGAAAAACTACTTACGGGTTGTAAGTAGATCATACCTAGTTGGTATGATGAGACTTCCTCGAAGGAAGTTGAAAACCTGTTCATCGGTTATGAACGGAGAAGTCCTTATACCGGTCGGTATGATGGACAGTAAAAACCTATTTTTTGTCGGAAGTGCTCTCCCCTGACTGTGTGCCAATGCTTAAACAATTTGGGAGACCTTCTCGACGGGAGCTTGAATAGCTCTAATAGGCTGGGGGCCTCGATTTTGGAACTTGGGGGCTAAATGCCCGATTTTGAAAATCTCGTACAATGGGCCCAAGGCCAGTTGGCACGAGCAGGAGCTCATAAATGAACATGATATATGTGTCATAAAACTTAATGAATGAATTGTTTGGCCATGGTACCATGATAGGACCGACATGCTCAGTCAACTAGCGGCAGTGCGACATGACAGATCGATGGACTAGTCAAGACAAACAGCTGCGGGTTGAGTTGAGAGTCGGGGCCGTTGGACTAGTGGCACCACAGATTACATGGCAATATAAGAAAACATTATTTGTGCATGCACTGTGAGTACGGGATCATCAAGACGCCCATGAGGGGTAGTGATGCGTCCTAAGGGCACTGGACGACCTGGTGGCTATAAGGTCTGTTCGTCGTTCCAGGTGTCTGTGTGAAATCTGGATAGCACGAAGCGCATGAGACCGAGCTGGGGACAGGATGAGGTCTCTGTCCTCATACGGACATGAAGAAGTGATTTTGGGATTGTGGGTAGGATGTCACGTACATCCACTCATTCCCAGGGTAGAAGTGGTCGTACTTCTATCCGGGTGGCAGGAAAAGTCGCTCCGAAGCCACTAGCGGGTTCAGTAGTGATACTGACTTGCGAATGTGTGTAACCTTCATGATGAAGGATATGTGTGGGGTGATGACACACCGTGGTAACTAAGAAATAATGGAAAAATCCAAATTTTTAAATGATGGGATTTTTGAAAACAAAGGAGTTTGGCACACTCGATATAAATATTTTTCTTAAAAGTCAAAAGCTTTTAAAAAACCCATTCACTGAGTAGTCGTACTCACCCCCTCCCTTATATCCCTTTCAGGAAATCCCGGAAAGCCTCCCCTTAAAGACCGTCAACTAAGATGCCTGTAAGGCAGGTATGTAAAATTTTAAATTTCATGCAGTTTTGATTATGCTATTCCAGGAAAAAGGTGCAGGTTAAAGGACGCCTTACTCTTTACGGTTTACAATAAGGGGAAAACCCTTTAATAAACTGGGAGAGTGGCAGGTTGATCACGGGGATCCGACCAAACCGGGTCGGGGCGTGACAGGAATGGTCGACAGAGTCGAGGTTGGATCAGGCAGGAGAACGCAGTTTCAAGCTCTAGAGCAACTTCACTATGAAAGTCCTTATCCTTCTTTCTAGGGACTTCCGTCCTAGGAGTTTCACGTTCAACCTCCCTAATGTTCCTTGAAAACTTTTCATTCATTCCTCTCTTACACCTTTCTGACATTAGTATGGTTATTCTAACTCTTTCAAGGGTACTTGTATTATTCCTTTGGTTTTCTTCCTACCATACTCCTTGACTGTTTCCTTTCTCCTTGTCTTATCCCAAAGTGACTTAGCATCTTCCGTGCCCCTATATCTTTCTTACTTTCCTCCTAGTCAGCTTCCATTCCACTTGTTTCCCTTGGGACCATCCAATCCATCTTAGTTTCCTTAATTTTATCTATAGGGCTTTTGCTTAACTCCTTTATAGTACTTGGACTTTCATAATTCCTGCACCCTTTGATGCTTACTTGCTTTGCACTAGACTTTACACTCTTCTTCTTCCTTCCCTTAGTTAGGGTATGTCTTCCTTGGTGAACTATAGGTAGACTCTTCTGGAATTTCTTTCCAAGTCTTTTTGTCTTGTTTCCCCATTCTCCAGGTAGGGAAAACTTACTTTGTTATTTTTAATGTTTGGGTTAACTAGAGATGACCCATAGTTTTCCTTCCTTAGGTGATCTTTTCTCTACCTGCTACTCTGATCCTTATTGGCATACTCCCATTTCTGTTAGTTTTATTTATCAAGGATATTAAATTTTCATAAAGGAAAAACTGGATTTTCATTAATCAGGAAATAGTTTCTCGCCATAATTGGCTTATTACAGAGATTTTTCTACTTCTTAGTCCCTTGGGGTCAGAGGCCGGAAGTTAGCCTTGGAACGGTTATGGGATTCACGGTCTGAAGGCTTTGAGGAACTCGTCGAAGTACATCCATATTCCCTTTGGATTTCCCTTATAGGATGAACTTCATGTATGGCCTCAAGTCCATACCTACTTAACACCTCTACCTTGCACTCATATGTCCACTTCATCCATTAAGAAGGATTGAAGATGGATTGTGCAGGTAAGGGTACTTGATGTACTTTTATGATGGTAGTGTAGGCATTCCAATATTTGTCCCAAGCCTCTTTCTTAGTGGGAGTACTCTTTGGTTGTTGTGGGGCTGGAGGAGGTGTTAGGCTCCTTGGACGAGGGACATGTTCTTCCTATCTTGGAGGAGGATAGGTAATGCCTTTTGGCTCTAGTAGGGCTCCAACGAGTTTCCTATAATCCTCAACCATATCCTTGGGCACTCTCTTCTCGCCCTTCTGGAATCATTGAAAAACCGCCTCCCTGGGGTAGGTGCCTTTTTCACGGTCAAGTGTGGAGGATTAGATTTCACATCAAATTCTCTAGGGACTCTCCTTCCTACACGGTAATTAAGTTTTTATTTATGTCAGGGCATAGTATTGATAATACTTTAAGGGAACTAGGCTTTGATACCACTCAAGTTGTCATGCCCCTACCCGGTTTGGTTGATTCCCCGTGATCAACCCGCTACTCCCTTGGTTTAAAAGGGGTTTCCCCCTTCCCCCTTTCTTTAATCCAGAGGAGCCAAGCGTAATTTAACCTTGTTCCTTGAAATAACATAAATCAATAAAAATGCAAGCTTAAAAATAACCTTTTAAGCATACCCGAAAAAAGGTAGGTCCTGGTGTTTTCCTTTGTCTTTTTTTCTACTCTTGAAAAGGGATATAAAAGAGGGGTGAGTTTCTACAACTTAGTGAATGGGTGTTGAGAATGCGTTTTCATAAAAATAGTTTTTAACTGGAGTGTGTTGGACTCCTTATTTTGTTTAAGATCATTTCTTACTTAAATTTCGGTTTCCAAAATTCCTTTCCTCATTATCCACAATAGGTGTATTTAACAGACAACACACACCTTTCATCATGAAGGGATCACACATTTGCACAGCAGCTCGTCCACTTCACCCACTTGTGGAGTCGAAGCGACTTTACCGGTCACCTAGATAGAAGCCCGTCCACTTCTACCCTGGCTTTGAGTAGATGTTCGTGACATCTGACCCTCAAACCCAAAATTAACTCCATGTCTATATGAGGATAGAGACCTCATCCCGACCCCACCACGACCTCATGCACATGAAGCTCCGTTGAGCTTCCCTGACTACTGGCACGACAAACTGCCCTTATCTTCACCATGTCATCCAGTAGCCCCTAGGATGCATCACTACCCCTCTTGGGCATCTTAATGGTTCTAAACCTCAAGTGCATGCACAAACAATAGTTTTCCACAAAAGCTAATTATCTTTAGTGGCACTAGTCCAACGACCCCCAACCTCAACTTGACCTGCAGCTTTTGTCTAGGCTAGTCTGTCGACCTGGCCCTGACGCACTACTGCTAGCCCATCGAGTATGATGGTCTTGTCTTGGTACCATGGTGAAATCACATAATCCATTTATTAGGAATTTTCATGGCTTATACATCATGTTTGTTTACGAGCTCTCACTCATGCAAACTAGCCTTGGGCCCACTATACGTGGTTTTCCAAAATCGGGCATTTTAGCCCACAAGTTCCAAAATCAAGGCCTCTAGCCTATCTGAGATGTTCTAGCTCTCGTCAAGAAGGTCTCTCAAAAATTTTAAGCATTGGCACATAGTCAGGGGATAACACTTCTAACAAAATAACCTTCCAGGAAGCGGGTTTTCTCCATCCTTCCAGGAAGTTTATCATACTAGCCGGGTATGATCTCTCTACTTACAATTGGTAAGTAGTTTTTTCCAGTTAGTTCTTACATCACTCCAACCGGGTGTGATGTTAAAATCCCACATAGAAGTGGTCTTTCATTTACAAAGTTCTCATCATCCCAACTAGGTATGACATTAGTAAGCCCACTCACCCGATAATCGTAGTGTATTCATTCTTAGTTGATTTTTGTCTCCACGCTAGCTTATCATTGCTGGCGTTCTCAATCCTTCATGTTCCTACATCATGTGGATATTCTTGTCTATTAATATTTGGCGTAACAACCTTTGTTTCGCATGAATGAACATCTAAACTCAAAGTTTTCAGTTAATTTCATCTAGGTCCCTAAAGTACTTTTTCATTAACTTTAGGTCCCAAATGATAACTTTCCCCAAATTGAGTCATGAAACTTCCAAAACTTCACTTTGGGTCCTTAATTTACTCAAAATCATTTAAGGAGTTCATGTTTTCCAAATTTCCAATTTGGTCTCCAACTTTTCAAAAATTACCATTTTACCCCTACTTCACAAAAATGGCAATTTGACCCCAATTATTTTCAAAAGTCGACCAATTGGTCCTCCAACATCCTTTTCATAGCCAATTGACCCCCCAAGTTTAGAAAATTGCAAATTTAGTCCCCAAATTTCCCCAAAAGTTTCCCCTAATTTCTCCATTTCAAACTGGTTGAATTTGATTTCATCAAATTTACCATTCAATCGGGGTTAATTGTTGAAATTGGAGGTATAATTTTGTTCATACACATCCATAAGATTTAGTTGAGCTTTGAATTGAATGAATTGAGGCCGAAATGAGCTCAAACAGAGCTTTGAAAGCTTACCATCGGAGGTGCAGCGGACTGAGCTTTTTATCCAGGCAGGTAGCTCTCTTTCTGAGGTTTCTTTTAACATTAAGAATCACAATAATTCATATCGAATTGAGGGAGAATTTGTTTAGTGAAATTTTCATAGTCTCTCTCCCTAGCGCTGATTGAAAATGACAGAGGTGGCTGATAGAGTGTTGAGAGAGCTAGCTCGGCCAGAACAGGGTATCTTCGGTTCGCCGAAGCTACTTCACTATTTGATTACACCGGCGATTCTCCGGTGGTCCTCAGATCAAATGGAGACTACCGTCAGATAGCTAACTTCTCCCAGAATCTAAGAAACTTGACCTCACCTTCTAAGGCTCAAAAAAACCCCAATCTCAGAGCTCTGGTTCGAGCTTCACTGAAAAACTGAGTAGTTGAGAGTGAATGGAGTTTTTTAGGTGTGAGGACGATGAATGGAGAGGAGTTCTTTATATAGGGAGCTCGGGTGCTCTCTTGTTAACCGTTAGGCACCTTATTGGCACTCATTCATGACCTAAAATACCCTGAATGGAAACATTTCATTTTCATCGGCGCTGTCCGTTCTTCCAGAGAGTGAATAGTGTTGTCATCTTCAGGAAGAAGATGACATTGTTCCGAATTGGACCGGACTGGTCCGAACCGAGTTCAATGCTTAAACCGGTCAATTCAAGCTTGATTCGATCGAGTATTTCCAAATTAAAAATTTCTAAATTAATCTATATTCATTCTCTATCCAATGGTGGCTTTAATTTCCCAATTTGACTATTTTAAGCCACATAGAAAAATGAAATTAGCAACTAGTTCAATGATGGTTAAAACTGGTCCAAATAGGTATAATCCGGTTCAGATCTGGTTCAAGTGAACCGGTCTGGTTTTCTCTTCCAATTTGTCCCAAAGTTACTTTCCATAGTTTTTGTGTCTCTTTGGGTCACTTGGGATTTGTAAATTTCCCCATTTTCCCTTCCTCTAATGGTTGGGGTTCGTGGACCAGTTCGGTTTTCTCACTTGGGTTCACCGGTTCTTTCCCCAGTTTTCCTTAACTTTAAGGTACATGGTTTACATTCCCTATTTTGCCCTTTGAGTTGGCCATGGTTTACTCCATTAGGTCCATCTTTCCTTTATCCGTTTAAGGTTCTCCTCAGGGTCTCTTATTTGCCTAGTCTCGTTAGGTGGTGTATAGATGTCGGAAGTGAACGACTAGTCAGCCTGAAACTGGCTTTGGATTTGCCTACTCCCTTAGGGTTTCTGGGTACTCTAGGTGTCTTTGTGTCCCTTTTTGTAATTTCATGTTGTTGAGGGTTTGTCAAGAAATTTGGGTTCTTCCGTTGAGAACACTTGGAATCCTTTATTTATAGGATTGGAAAACCCTTGTCAGGGTTTATTACAATCAACATTCCTAGAAGCTACTACGTCTCTCCTATCCCCTCCAGTTAACTGACCTAGAGTTATACCTAGGCAGGTGACGAGACTCTGTGTCTGGTGTCTGGATGCACCTCCTCCTTCTAGGTGGGCATTTGCCTCCATGGTACCTTCCACAGCAAGGGCATGAGTTCATGTTGGGTTCTTCAAACTTTGTGGATGCTGATAGGCTAGGGGCCCTCCTAGCTTGTACGGGAGGTGCTATGTCTATCCCATAGGTTGGGACACTTCATCTTCCACTGAGTAAGGAGGGTTCCTATCTTAGGGTGCATCCCATGGGATGGACTCTTCTAGAGCTTGTACCCATTGTTCCATGGTGTGTATCCAAGGAATTTACTCTTCATGGGCATTCTCATTCATGTTTTTAGCAAGATTATCAGGAATCAAGGATTAGGATGGGTTGGGGAAAATCTAATCTAGAAAGCTATGCTCTCATACCACTCAAGTTGTCACACCCTGACCCGGTTTTGATCGGGGTTCGTGATCAACCCGCCACCCTTTCTTGCATCATTTGGGTATTTTTACCTTAATGATGTAGGGAAGGTAAAGAAGTGTCTACGTTTGAACCCTTTCTATATGTGGGGGTAGGAAACGTACCTTGAGGGTCCAAGCTGGTCCGAAAACTTTTCGTCTTGGTGCTATACCTAAAAGGGTGAGAGGAAGGGAATGAGTACATAATACTCAGTGAGATAAACTACTATAGCGTTTATTTTAATTAATTTATCTATCCATTTAATTTTTCTGTTTATCATTATTCACACACTTCACATGATCAACAACCGCCCTCCCATCATAGGAGGAAACACACATTCGTAAAATGTTCCTCGACCGTGCCACTTGTGGGCTGGAGTGCCTTTACCATCCACCCTATTAGAGGTGCACTGCCTCTACCCAAAGTTTGAGGGGACATAAATAGTCCCACCCTCAAACCCTGATCACTTCACCTTGTCCGCATAGTGGGACGAGACCTTATTTCCCCTATTGCATCGGTCTTAGTGCGCAGGAACTTCCTCGAGCTTCATGACCTACTGAACAGCATAAATACCCTTAAGCACCCTAGGTCGTCCAACAGTCCTTGGGCTCTATCACTACCTCATGCTAGGTGTCTTGATGGCCCGAATGTCACAATGCATGCACAATCAACATTCTTTTTAAGTTATAACCTTTATCTTTGGCCCTCCAGTGCAATAGTCTGTCGACTTGGCTTCGGCCCATGCCTACTAGCTCAATAGGTTTGACAACATGGCTTCAGTAGAGTAGTGGTTCAGCCCAACAAGCTCGACAACTCAAACTTGGCTCGATGAGTATCACACAAAGTTCCCATTATTCAGGTCTTTTAGCATCATTTACCACATGTTCATTCTAGATGGGTCCATATCCGTATCCATCGGACTTGGGCCCACTAGCATCTCGAGCCTAAGCCCGGAATTAGCTCCCAAATATTTTAAGTAGAGTCACCCAGTTAGGGGAGGCTAATTCCGAGAAAATTATTTTAAAAGCCAAATTGTCATTCCAACTAAAATTGACGTTATAGCGGTTCTCACTCACCCGGTGATTTCAACAAGGTTACGCCAGCGGAGTCTCTCTCCTTGGTGTGCTTCTAGGGGTCGGCGCTCAAGTAATCTGCTCCTACAGTATATGAGGGTACATATCAGGACGTTGTAGCGAAGACATCACACACCCTCTCATATTTGTGCCTAGGTCAATGGGGATGTAGCAAGAGTGAATCCTGCTGCAATTCGCCACTATCCTTTGAGAATTTGAAGGGAGAAGTTTCGGGCGGTGCAGCTCTACAACATAGAAATTTCGATAAAGGGAGGTGCAATTGAGCTTATCGAGGCCTGTACAGGTGTTGTGGAGGGTCTTAGTTAGTTAGAGGTGGCCAATGTGGGCGGCGGAAGGGCCGAGAGGATCGAGGTTGGGTCGAGGTGTTGTGGAGGGTCTTTTTCAGTGTGATCCCTTGTACACTTCTCTCGGCATCCTCTGGTCATTCTTAGAGTGTCTGGGGCTAGAGCACTCTTTCGCGGTTCCAATGCCACCCTTTAGAGCCCCTTTGGTGGAGATTTCGCTTGTCGTTGGAGCTCTAGTTTGCAGCTCATTGAAAAATTCAATTTTCTTCTTCACTCGATTGTGGTATGTCAAGAATGAATGAAGGGATGCTCTTTATAGAGGGAGCTCAACAACTACTCAGGCTACCCACCAGCGTAAGACTCAGCCTCCGACTCGACCACTGGCGACCTGACCATAGAGTTTTTCGCGTCGCCAGAAACTCGAGCTTTTTTACTCCCCTCTCTCGTCCCTTCTCTCTGTCAGTGTCTGAAGGTTGAAGGTGATGATGTGGCAGTCATGCCATGTGGTGCATTGTGAATGGTCAATTGTTTTTACATGGAGTGCCAACTCGACAGCCGCATTAACCGTTGACCCATTGACCAGACACATGGTAGCCTCTCATTGGCTGCTCATGTCTAAATGGCATGTTGATGGGCGCCAGTAGTCCATTGACCAGACACATGGCAGCCTTCCATTGGCTGTCCGTGTCTGCCTGGCAGCTGATGGGGCGCTAGCTGTTTGTGGATCATTGACCAATCGGACGGGGTTCACTGTCTAAAATTCGAAAATCGGCCGGTTCGGAGTCAGTTCGTCCATTTTTCTTAAATTTAAAATTTTCTAAATTCATCTAAATTCAATTTCTATTTTATGGTGGTCTCAATTTCCCAAATTGAAAACTTTAAGCCACCTAGAAAAATGACTTTGTGAACTGGTTCACTATGGTTCATGTCAATTTTGTAAACAACGCCCTTTTGAGTTAAGGAAAACCGGTGAAACTGAGTAAGAAAACCGAATTGGTTCACAATCCCGTTTATTGGGGAACAGGAAAATTAGAGAAATTTCAACTCCCTTGTGACCCAAAGAGATTTATAAACCTTGAGAGGGAACCTTAGAACAAAGTGGGAGAGAAAAACCAAATCGGTTCAGGTAAACCAGACCCAAACTAGATTAAACCAATTTAAGAACCGAGTTGATTTATGAACCGGAACCGATAGAGAGATGGTAAACTATGAATTTTATGGACCCTAAGTGACCTAAGAAGTCATAAAGTTTAGGAAAAAGGACTTTAGGGTGAATTTGAGATGAAAACCAAACTGGTTCAAGTGAACCAGATCCGAACTGGATCCGAACTGGTTTGGACCGGTTTGAACGACTATTGAACTAGATTCTAGATTCATTTTGCTAGGTGACTTAAATAATTCAAATTTGAGATTTGAGGCCACCATTGGATAGAAAATGAATTTAGATGAATTTAGAAATTTTTATATTTGAAAAACTCAGTGGAATGAGGGGTGAACTGGCCAGTTTAAGCTTTGAACCCGGTTCGGACTGGTCCGGTCCAGTCTCTCCATTCATCATCTCCACACCAAAAAGGCTCACTCTCTCAAAGCTACTTAGTTTTTCGGTGAAGCTCGAACCAAACCTCTGATATAGGGTCATTTCTGAGCCAAAGAAGGCAAGGTTGGATTCTTCAGAATAGGGGAGAAGTCAACTACACGCTTGTAGTCTCCGTTTGCTCTAAGGGTCACTGGAGAAACGCCAGCGTGATGGAACAGTGTAGCAGCTCCAATGGACCGAAGCTGTCCTATTTCGGCCAAGCTGAAATCAGCCATTTCAAGCCCTCCTCAGGCCAAACCAAGCCCTCCCATCACTTTCACAGCCCTCCCACGGCCGAATTAGGATGGAAAGGTAAGCCAATTTGGCTCCCCTTTGCAATTTCTGACCAGTGATAGAGAGAGAACCAACATAATTTTGATGATGAAATTCTAACTCAATTCTGCATCAATTGATGTGATTCTTGATTCTAAGATAAACCTCAAGACGAGAGCTATCTGCCCAAATCGAAACCTCGGACCGTTGTGCCCCCAATGGTAAGTTTTCGAAGTTTGTCTCTCTATAGTCTATCTCCATTTGAGCCTGTTCTGCCGTCAAAACTTGCGATTCAAAGTGATATTGAATCGTATGAAGATGTAGGATCTCAATTTTAACTTCAATTTCAACAATTGGATGTGTTTGATCGGTCAATTTGATGAAATCAAATTCGACTGTGTTAAGGAGTTGAAATTGGGGGAAAATTGGAGAAAATTGGTGAAAATTGGGGATTTTAAAAAATTCGAAGGTCCAAGATGCAATTTTAAAAAATTGAGGGTAAATTGGGCATGATAAACATGTTAGAGGGCCAATTGAGAAATTTTAGAATTTTGGGGTGAAACTTTGCATTTTTGTAAAGGAAGGGCAAAATGTTAATTTTGGAAAGTTGCGGGAACAAATCGGAAATTTGGGAAATTAAACCCTTTTTTGTGAAATGGAATAAATTGAGGTCCTATAATAAATTTTAAAAGTTTCGGCACTCAATTTGAGGAAAAACCGACATGAGGGACTTAAAGTTAAAGAGAAATAACTTTAGGGCCCTAATTGCAAATAAATGAAAGTTTAGTTTTCTCATTCATTTGGATTTAATGAAGGCTATTAGGCCGAAGGATAATGAACCGAGATGTTCATATCATGTAGGAACATAAAGTACTGGGAATGCCAGCAAGGACAAGCTCGCGTGAATACAAAGAACCGGTCTAGTGGAATTCACTGCATTAACGGGTGAGTAGGATTTTATATCATGCCCGGTTGGGGATGATAAGTACCTTGAAATGAAAACCCACTACCAAGTGGTATTTTAAGCATTAAAACTTAGAGGAGTGATGTGAAAATCATGTGGAAAAACTACTTAGCAATTGTAAGTAGATCATACTCGGTTGGTGTGATGAAACTTCCTCGAAGGAAGTTGAAAAGCCGTTCATCGATTATGAGCGGAGATGTCCTTATACCCGGTCGGTATAATGGATAGTTGGAAACATATTTTGTCGAAAGTGCTCTCCCTTGACTGTGTGTCAATGCTTAAACGATTTGGGAGACCTTCTTGATGAGTGCTCGAATAGCTCTTATAGGTCGGGGGCCTCGGTTTTGGAACTTGGGGACTATTATGCCCGGTTTTGAAAATCTCAAAAAAGTGGGCCATATGCCAATGTGCACGAGGAGGAGCTCGTAAACAAACATGAGATATGTCCCATAAAACTTTAATAAATGAATTGTTTGGCCATGGTACCAAGACAAGACCGACATATTCAGTCAACTAGTGGCAGTGTGACATGACATGTCTCCGGACCAGTCAAGACAAATAGCTACAGGTTGAGTTGAGGGTCGGGGTCGTTGAACCAGTGGCACCACAGATTATATTGCATGAAAAGAAAATATTGTTTGTGCATGGCATGTTTTATGATTACGGGATCATCAAGACGCCCATGAGGGGTAGTGATTCATCCTAAGGGACCTGGACGATCTTGTGATTATAAGGGCAGTTCGTCGTACTAGGTGACCGTGCGAAATTTGGAGTAGCACCCAGTGCATGAGACTGGGGTGGGGACGAGATGAGGTCTCTGTCCTCATACAAACATGGAGAATTGATTTTGGGATTGAGGGTCGGATGTCGTGTACATCCACTCATTCTCAGGGTAGAAGTGGACGTGCTTCTATCTAGGTGGCCAGTAAAGTCGCTCCGACGCCATAAGTGGGTTCAGGGGACGGGTTGGCATGCGAATGTGTGTTTGACCTTCATGATGAAGGATGTGTGTTGGGTGATGACACTCCGTGATTAATAAGGAAATGGTGGTAAAAATCATGATTTGATATGAAAGGATTTTTGAAAGAAACGAGTTTGGCACACTCCAATACAAGCCTTTTCCCTAAAAGTTAAAAGTTTTTTATAATCCCATTCACTGAGTAGTCATACTCACCCTCTCCCTTATATCCCTTTCAGGAAATTCTAAAAAGCCTACCCTTAAGGACCATCAACTAAGACGCATGTGAGACAGGTATGATAAATTTGAAATATTATACAGTTTTAATTTATGTTATTCCAGAAAAAGGTGCAGGTTTAAAGGACGGCTTACTCTTTACAATTTATAATAAGAGGAAACCCTTTAATAAATCGGGAGAGTGGCGAGTTGTTCATGGGGATCCGACCAAATCAGATCAGGAAGTGACAAGTTCAGTCCGGTTCAGATCAGGTTCACTCTGAACCGGTGTGGTTCTATCCTCAATTATACTTCCCGGTTCTTCTCATAAGTTTTGTGAATGTTTGGTCACTTGTGATTTTCCAATTTCTCACGTTAACCCTTTTTTATTAGTTTCTATTAATTAACTTGGCTCGATTTTTCTGTAACTATGTCCATTCTCTTCTCGATTTCTTTGGTCCGAGGGAATGGGTTCCACAAGTACCATGGAGGTTTATGCCTCTCCTAGAGGACAACATCAACTTCAAAGTCTTAGAATTCACCATCCATCAGTAGACAACTCTAAGTCAATTAATAAATTGTGAGTGGTCAACTCTGTAACAGTCAATAAATAGTGATTAGAGTTGTGCTAGTGGGGGAGATTTCCTTTTTATGTAATAAGAAATAACAATGGCTAATGAAATCAATAAAATAAAACTTTACGTAATAAAGTTTTATGATTTCGTAATTAAGAAACTCATTAATATGAGTAAAAGAAAGGCATTCGGTGAAGGACAAAACAGGAGGGGAAGAAGGATAAATAAATCTTGAGAGCAACAAAAACTAAAAAGATTTGACAAGAAAATAGTCAATTTCCCCAAAGAATAATACTGAGCTTTGGGAAAAAATTTAGAACTTCTTAAATTTTAGAAGAAATAAAAAACTTGGAATACAAGTTTAGAATTTGAGAATAAATCAGTAAACCCTTCTAATATTCTTGGCAAGGAAGTTGATGAATAAAGGCATACCTAACAATCATCATCTTAAGGAGTGAACTTACAAATGAAATACAAGTAAAGATGAAGATCGATGTAATTGCAAGGTTCCAAGAAAGGAACTAACTCTAAAGAATGGGTGAAGGAGATGTTAAGAAAAAAAGATGTCAAACTTGCGATAGAACAAGTACCCACAGGGATGAATCAAAGAGAGAGACTCCCAAAAGTTATGGAATGAGGCATATGATGGAAGGAAATCTCAGGTAGGTACGTACTACAATAAGAGAATAATCCAATCCAATTAAAGAAATAATGAAGATAAGGACTTGTGGACATCAAGGGGAATATGTTTAGTCCACCTCCAAATAATGGAGCTCAAGATTGGACGACGAGTCATAGTATAGAAACAAAAAATAAAACCTTGATAATCTGAATTTTGTGTTCAAGGAATTTAGTAAGATGGATAAGTCCAAAGTTGACAATGGAATGATTAAAGACAAACACATCACAGAGGTGCATGTGTGAGGTTTGAGGCGGGGAACGTCTAGGAAGGAAGAATCCGACAAGCCAGGGGATAAGCATGAAGGAAATCCTCAATAGTGGCAAGACGTTTGTACATGAAAACTCCAATGATCAAGGTCTCTGCTTCGAAAGGTGAAAGTAGAGAATGAGGTAAGTAAGGAGAGCACTTAAAGAAAAGGCCCCAAAGAATGTAAATATTTATCATAAAGATCAAGTCATAGGTAAAGAGAGGATAATCGTGAAAGGGTCATGAACAAACACAAGCATATTAAGGAATAAAAGCCCTTAAGGAAGGTTATCTCCAATCTAATGGAGATGTATGATGTGAGTTAGAAGGAGGACAACCACAAGTATGACACTAGATAAGCTCGAAAATGATTATAAAATTTGGTAGTTGGAACCAAGAATGGCCAATAAGAAAATTGCAAAAGGATAAGTAAAACAAGGAATGCCTAAAGTACTTAAAGGAAAAACCTTGCGACATAACCAAAGACTCTCGTTGGATGAGAAAGGCTCAAGTGAAGTTTCTAAAGAAAGGAACTGTTACAACTTGCTGGAAGTAAATAATGGCCAGTGAGATGGAAACTCCCAATCTTCTAGGAAACCACGAGAAAACCACTAATCACCAGTTAGATCATAATATTATAACAAAAGGGTTGCGATGAAATGGTATGTGGAGAGATCCAAATAGTAAGTAGAGAAGAAAGATTTTATGCTGAACTCAAGAACCAACACAAATTTATGGGGCGAGATTAAACACACCAAAACAAAAGTGGCAAGAAACGATAAGTCCCACTAAGCAAGTGAATACTCGAGGAGAAGAGAAATTCCTTATAGATATTGTTAAAGGATAAAGTAAATAAGTGCCATAGGGACATCTCATTAAGATAAACTTATGAGCAATGGTATGCTCGAGGGAAAGGGAAATGGGAGGCCAGATCGCTAAGAGATTCTCACCTCATGTTTGAAGGCCTAATCATGCCATTAGGAACGATGACAAAATAATTGATGGATAAAGGACACCCAAGAAGGGAAAATGAAGGATTTAAAAGTCCAAAGGGAGAAGTGACACGAATAGTACTTCCAAAAGAGATGATAGAGATATGAAGTATGATAAGAATGGTGCCAATTGGAAAGAGCATGAAGTATTCAAAATGCTCCAACCAAAATAGTTATAAGAAATAGTTGATAACCACCTAGAATGAGTGGATTGATGTGAAGATTGAATAGGAGATGGGAAAGGTCATGGAGAATTTCCCGTTCGATGTAATTGTTAGCTCAAGGGAGGAAGGACCTAAGAACAAAAGGAAGTAAATATTTCTATAGGTAATACTCTAATGAAAAATGAGTGATGGAACACACAGACAAAGTATGAAGAGCTTGGAGGAACAAGCATGAGGCCACGAATAAAGGCTCGTAGAAGTGCCATTTAATGGATGGAATATTGAGAAATCGGTATGGGTAAAGTCCAAATAATAAATATGGAAATTTATGAAGTAAGTGAAGAATGACTAAATAATGAAAACATATGCATTGAATATTTGAAAAATGTTCAAGGTAATGGAGGAATACTACCAAACAAGAAAGATGGACGGAGTCCCTTAATTCTTTACAGATTGAAAGGTGAACATTTGTTATTTAAAATGTTCTAAGGACTATATTAGGCTAAAGCATTTTAATGTGCAAATGACACCTAAGTCCAAATATCGGTTAAGTCTTGAGGAAGGGTCCTGATGCGACCATGAAACAAAAAGGGTATGAGAAGGTGTTAAGAAGGGATCTTATGCTTAAAAATGCCTTAAAATAACTCCTGAAAGAGGGGGATAACAAAAGTCCCCAAGGAAGAGATGTGGAGTTGGTGAGGAACTGTGAACCAAAGAAATGGAATTAGGATGAAAATCCATCCTATAAAGAGGAACATATTCAAATTGAAGTTCAATAGGAAAGGAATGTGAGGTATAAAAAGATTTCAATGTTAGAAGTATTCTGGCGTGGTGGTCGTAATTGATGAAGAAACAAGAAGACATAAATGGGGTCAAAGAGAAAAGTATTTCCCCATTTAATCAATGCAGAGTTTTAGGAATCAAACTCCTTAAAAGGAGGGGAGTAGTTGTAAATCTCGTTCTCTCAAAATAAAAAAAACTGAAAATGAGAATTAGAAAAATTTTGAGAGAAAAACATGGTTCAAAGTGAACCATAATTGGCAAAGAGAAAATCAAACTGGGAATTGGGCAATCCCAAGTATTTAATGAAGATCCAAAGATAATGGAAATTGATCATGAACCAAATTTGATTTGAGAACTCTACCGGTTCTAGGTGAACCAAACCTAAACCAGGTTTAATTGGAATGAATTAGGAAGAATCGGTTCAAAGATTCATTTTTCTACGTTACTTAAAAACATCAAATTAAGATATTGAAGTCACAATTATATAGAAAATAAATTTGGATATATTTATAAATTTTTAATTTTGAGAAAACCAATCAAATTGGGCAACAACCGAGTGATTTTATATTTCGAGTCATCGAACCCATTTCGAATGAATTGGTCAATTGCCTAGCTAGTCAATGAACTGCTGCCAGGTCAATGCCTAGCTAGAATGACTGACCAATCAATGCACGACGCATGAGAAAGCATGCCAAGTCGGCCGCTTGGTCAGCGTCTAAAAGCGCTGGCCAATTAGAGTGTGACATGTGTCCCAAATTAACGATCAAATGAAGAAAAAGCCACGTCATTGGAAACTGATAAATGGAAGCGTGACATGTGACCTTAGGCCATGTTCAGCTGTCAACCAGGTTAACCAATGAGCGGTTGACATGTGGTAAGGGTGACATATTAGCGACGGACTATGATGTTAGAGAATAGTTGACCAATTAGAAGATGACACATGGCAAAGCCAATTAGCACAGTGTGTCAGGATGAAAAACTAATGAATTTAAATTAGCCAATCAAAGGATGCCACATGTTAGAGTTAACTAACTGTCAAATTCGGTCAAGCGCCACGTCAACCAAAGCGACCAATGTGAAGTCACCACATGTCTGGTTAACAAGTCAACTTATGACTCAGATGCTGAGTAAGATGTCACATTAGTGAAACCAACCAATCATAGAGCACCAGGTACGAACTCGCACGTGCAAAGCTCACACACGCACACACAGTGTCGTCTTCAACCTCTAAACAAGTAGGGAATATAAAGGACAAAACTACTGCCATTACTCCAATTACCAATCAATCTCTCCGACAAGGCCTTAAATCAAAGAGTTAATGGTCGAATGATGGATGAATGGATAGAAAAGTTAGATTTTGAGCTCCCCTCCATTCATCCTCTACAACCCTCAAAAGCCTGAATAAGATGAACTATTCTAGTTTCCAACCATCCTTGCACTAGAGCTCCAACATTGACCCAATTCTTCTCTTCTGAAAGTGAATTCAAGTTCCCTATAACTAGGAGGAAGTCCTTTACCTTGTTGCATACTCCTTTTAGCTCGAGGATCATGGGAGAAGCGCTGGTGAGCTCGCACAATATAGTCTATCTGACTGTCTAGACATAGCAGGAGCTTTCGAGCTAAATCCATGGTACCTCGGAACTCGTAAGGCTAGGCCAACCCTCTAACAACTCTCCATGACCGATCATAGTCCTCTTTGAACCTTCGAGGTAAGCAATTGTTTCTGCACTTCAGCAAAATAGTGGAATTACATAGAGTAAACTGTGAAACATTTTTTGATTAAATTATCCTTATTCAGGGCACCAATTAATGGGCAATTAGACCCTAAGAAGATCCTCTCAATGAGAGCTATCTCCCCAAAATCAAGAGCTCCAACAATTGCATCTTTGCTGGTAAGAAATTGAAACTTTCTCTCTTTAGAAATATTTTGTGGCAAAACTTCATTCTAGCTTAATAATTGGACAATTCAAAGCTTGAAATGATCATGGAGAGGTAGGTGAGTTGATTAGTAGTACAATAGGAGTCAATTAACCTAGTGTGATCGATCAATTTGGTGAATTGGTATTTCAAGGGACAAAATGTAATTTTGGAGAAATTGGGTGGTTTGGGGATTTTTGGAAATTTGGGGATTTTTTTTCAATTGATATAAATTGAGCATTTAAATAATATTGGAGGCCTTATTACAATTAAAAGAATTTTTGGTCGATATAATTGGTATTAAAAGTGAATAAAATGCATTATTTGTAATTTTAAATAATTTTATATTAAATTAAATTATTTGGGAATAAAGTTACAAATAGAGTAAATTGATGAAATTATATAAAATAAATTGGAGTTTTTTTCTCAGAAAAAATAAACTTAGGGACTTAAGTGTAATTAAGGAAAATATAGGGAACTAAGTGTAATTATCAAATAATTAATGGATATGTTAGCTATGATCATGTAGGTGTGGAAGGAAGGCCTTTACCTACAATCGAGAATCCAACCTAAGGTATCAGAACTATATCTCGAACGAACAAGTCACAGATCTCGGGTTAGTGGGATTATTAGCATCAAGTCTGATTGGAATGATGATGCATACTGGGAAGCATGCTTTATTTTGAAACCAAATTTCCAGAAGTATAATCCCCTGACTATGTGAAACCACTTAATCCTTTTATGATTATACTTTTGAAGAAAGCACGAAGTATGATTATAGGACAACCTGTGAATGGTGTATGGATACACTTCAAGGGAAATGGTCTAATTTCGACTATAGATGCAGCAAATGCGCGAGGCGCACAATCGACAAAAGGTGTGCTAGATCTTGTTCTGTGAAAATGTGCCCATGTAAACCCTGTCCCTTTATAGATAAGAAAATTGGGAAAAGAATTGGTCATTCCAAAAGAGAAAATCGAGCCAGTTAATGAACCACAACCGATAAGGAAAGGGTAAATCAAGAAATTTAGAAATCCCGAGTGACTCAGAGTCATAAAAACCATGGAAAGAAACCTTGGGACAAATGGGAAGAGAAAACAAGACCGGTTTAGGTGATCCAAACCAAAACTAGATTGAACCAGTTTGAACCATACTTCAACTAGTTTATAAATTCATTTTTCTTGGTGTATTAAAATGATCAAATTGGGAAATTTAAGCCACCATTAGATGGAGAATGAATTTAGAAAATTTTAATTTTGAGAAAATCAGTCGAATCAGGCCAGAACTGATCGATTTACACATTGAACTGGTCGGATTGGTCCAGTTCAGAACAGTGTCATCTTCTTCCTTCAAATGAAAACACTATTCATTCAATGTAGAAATGGACAATGCCAACAAAGAAAAAATGGATCCGATCAGGCCGTTTCACGGCGAGGATAAGCTCGACCAAAAAGGAAAGTTGTCTAACAGAGGGTCCCCGAGCTCCCAGTATAAAGTGCTCCTCTTCGTTAATCCTCAATACACCTGAAATCTCCATTCCATCTCAACTGCTCCATTTTTCGGTGAAGATCAAACCAAAGCTCCTATATAGGCATTTTTCTCATCCTTAGAAGGCAAATCAGGTCCTATAGACTACTGGGGATGTCAGCTACCTGATAGCATCTTCATTTTGACCCGAGGACCGTTAGAGAAGTGCCAACGAAATCAAATAGTGAAGCAGCTTTGATGAACCAAAGCTTCCCTATATTGGTCTATCTGAATTCGGTCAAATTCCACCCTCCTCCAGCCAAACCAAGCCTCCCCAACACCCCTATAGCCCTCATACGACCTCAACAAAGCTGAAAACTAAGTCAATCCGGTCATTCTCAATCGTTGTAGAGTTAGAGAGAGAAAGTGATAAACTTGACTGACAAAATTCTCCCTCGATTTGATATTAATTGTAGCAATTCTTGATCCTAGAAGGAATCTCAGGATAAGAGCTACCTTCCTCGATCAAGAGCTCGGACACCGCACCTCCGACGATAAGCTTTCGAAGCTTTCTCTCTCTACGAACAGTTTTCTGGCGAAACTCCGTTTAAGCTCAATAGGGACCTAAATGATGCAGTTCAATGCTCAAATGAATTGTATGGAAGTGTAGGAACATATCCATACATTCAATTGGAGCAATTGACCCCAATTAAATGGCCAATTTGAAGAAATCAAATTCGGTCAGTTTGAAAGGGAGAAATTGGGAAAAGTTTGGGAAAAATTGGGAATTTCATAAAATTTAGGCACCTCTTTGCAATTTCCATAATTGAAGTTCAATTAGCCATGAGAAATATATTGGAGGACCAATGGGTCGATTTTTGAAACATTTGGGGTCAAATTGCCATTTTTGGAAAGTAGGGTCAAAATGGTAATTTTTAAAAAGTTGGGGACCACTTTGGAAATTTGGAAAACTTGAGCCCCTTATATAATTTTCAGTAAAATGAGGACTCAAAGGGAATTTTGGAAACCTTTGGACTCAAATTGGGCAAAGGTTGGCCTTAGGGACCTAAAGTTAAGAAAACTGAACTTTAGGGACCTAAATGCAATTAATCGATAATTTGTGAGCCTATGCTTTTATGCCAAACCGTAATTGATAAGGCTGCCCAAATCGTGTAGGGACAAGTGTAACTAGAACGCAAGTAAGAGAAAGCTTGCATAGACTTGGAAAACCGACTGAGGACGAGTACGTCACGGTTATTGGGCGAGTGGTCATATTTACATCATACCCGGTTGAGATGGTGAGCACATTAGAAATGAAAAATCACTTGTGAGTGAAATTTTAACATCATGAAGGGCGTGTGTTGGTTGATATGCACACCATTTATGGTTGAGGAGTGAGTAATCACTATGAAATCGAGATTTTAAGGATGAATTATTTAAAAAGAAAATAAGGAGTGTGGCACACTCCAATTCAAATATTTTCCCCAAAACTCAAACTTTAAACACGCATTCACTGAGTCATTGAACTCACCTCCTCTCTTATATCCCTTTTCAGGCAACTAAGGACAATCTACCCAAAGACCTCATGTTAATCACACCTGCAAGATATGTATGTAAGTTAAAAAGTTTATGCTATTTTGATTTATGTATTCCAGGAAAAGTACAGGTTTAAAGGACGCTTTACTCCTCCCAGGTTAAAGGAGGGGAAAACACTTAGTAAACCAGGAGAGTGGCGGGTTGCTCATAGGGATCTATCCAAACCGGGTCAGGGTGTGACAACTTTAGTGGTATCAGAGCCTATTTCCTTGAATACATTATCAATAGAAATAATTTTAAAATTTTTAGATGGCTCCCAAGAGAGGAACCGAGAGAAATAGAGACATAGTCTCCGACACTGCCCAACCAACCCTCCCTATGGAAACTCCACAAGGAGCCTAGACAACCCCATTTGGATTAAGTTCGGAACATCATAGATTGTATGATGAGTTCACCCGAGTGTTTGGATGGCCTAAACTCACTCCTGAGGTGGACACTAACCCTCGAGCTGAGCCTGAGGAAGTACAATCCCATCCCCCTCCTACTAACATTTCACCTCCAGTGGACATTCTGAAATACCTCAAAACCCTCTAACAATTTGGATGTAAACAATTCCTAGGAGAAAAGGATGTGGGGGTTGTTATGGACTGACTAGCTAGCATCAAGAAACTCATGAGGATATTCAGGATTTTACCAAAGGATATGGTGATCCTGGTAGAGTTTCTCCTAGCAACCAGTGCGTAGAGGTGGTGGGATAATGTCAGATGCTTGCATGCCCCCACCCCCACATGGGAGCAATTCAAGGAAAGATATATGGAGGAATATCTAGCTCCACATCTACTTAACGAGAAGAAATAAGACTCCCTCTGACTCAGACAAGGGCTAAACTCTATCTTGGAGTATGAAACCAAGTTTAACGAGTTAGGACCCTTTGCCCCCGACCTAGCCGAACTTGCAGATGTTTGCCAACGATTTGTGGATGGTCTTAATATGGACATACTGGACCGAATGGGAGTATTAAGATGCCCTAGGGATTTAGCTACTATCATCAGCATGGCCCATGAATGTGAGCGTCTAGTACAGATAAGACCCCACCGAGTAGAACAGACCGGTAGGAAAGAAGGAGGCCAAGACAGGCAAGAAATACAAAAGGAGCTAGGTGGATAGAAATGGAGAACAAGAATAGGGTTCTCTAGGACAATGGAAGGTTATCATACACAAAGGGAATCAAATACAGTTCCGCCAAGGAGAAGCCCCTATTGTTCCAAGTGCCAGAAAAACCATGAAGGACCATGCCAAATATGCTACGAATGTAGACGGCCTGGCCATTTTGCGAAGAACTGCCCAGCCCTTCAGGGCAATACACAATGAAGTACCCACCTACCACTTCAAGGAAACCCAAGGGCACTAGATAGAGGGCAAGACATCGCCACTACATCGAGGGTCCCAACTAGAGTATACAACCTCACCCAAGAAGAAACACGGGAAGACCCTTGTACCGTAGTTAGTACTTACCAAAATTCCCTTGAATAAATATAGCTAAAAACTGTAATTTGTTATCTTCATAATGAAAGTTATATTTCCTACAAAAATAAAATTGTGATACAAGTAAGAGAAAATACAAAGGATGTACACATAAAATTTCAAGGAAGAAATGGGAAACGATGGCATCTAAGTATGGCACTTTGAGGATAGATACACTCAAGGACACTTAGAATTTCAAAAAAAAAGGGGAAGAATACTGCCAAGGAAGGAAACCCTAGGGAATCATACATATCCTAACTAAGAGGTAATGGAACCAAGTGACGAGGGATAAGGAGATGAGTTTGCAAAGGAAGTGCATGCTGAGGTGAAAGAATTAAAGAACGCATGTTAGGATGATGCGAGAAAGTAAGTTAAACACAAGGGAACGATTGGACAGCTTGGAACTCTCAATCTTGAAATTTTCCGCAAGAACCCTCAAGAGGAAGAATCCTACACTAAGTAGAGGAGGAAGTGAATCTAAGGATATCCTTTTGCACTTGTGAGTAAGACATGCCTAGTTATGATAAACTCTAGGAAGTGAGTAAATAACAAAAAGGAAAAGACATTCCATAAGTGCGTGATTCAAAAGGGCTAACTAAAAGAATAACTAAAGTGTTAGCATGTCAAGCAAATCCTGAGTTAACATTAAGGGAAATTATTCTCGATGTAAAGCATGTTGATTTAGTTTTGCTAACAAAACTCCTAAAAGGAGGGGAGAGTTGTAAACCCCACCCTTTGGAGTTAAGGAAAACCAGGGAAAGAACTGGTCAACCCGAGTGAGAAAAACCGAACCGGTTCACAAACCTAGTCATCAAGAGAACATGCAATTTGGGAAAGTTAAAACTCTTGAGTGACCCAAAGTGTTCATAAAATCTTGGAAAAGAACCTTAGAACAAATTGGAAGAGAAAAACTAGATCGGTTCAAGTGAACCAGATCCTAGATGGATTGAACTACTTTATGAACTGGAACCGATAGAAAAGAGGGTAAACTAGGACATTTATGGATCCCGAGTGACCTAAGGAGTCACAAAAGTCATGTAAAAGGATTTTAGGATGAATTGGAGATGAAAACAAAACCGGTTTAGGTGAACCGGATCCGAACCGAATTGAACCGGTTTGGACCGTTTTGAACTACAATTGAACCCAATGCTAAATTCATATTTCTAGGTGGCTTAGAAAATTCAAATTGAGAATTGAGGCCACCATTGAATAGAGAATGAATTTAGATGAATTTAGAAATTTTTAATTTTGAAAAATTCGGTAGAATCGGGACCGAACCACCCAGTTTAAACTTTGAACTCGGTTCGGACCGGTCCAATTCGGAACAGTGTCGTTTTCTTTCTTTAGATGACAACATTGTTCACTCGCTGAAAAATCGAGCAGCACATGCGAAGCTGAAAAGTCTCCAGCTAGGGTGTTTCAAGTAATGAATGACCGCCATTAAGGCACCAATCAGATGGCCAAGAAGTCCCCGAGCTTCCAATATAAAGAGCCCCTCCTCATTCATCCTCTCCCTTCCTATAAACTACATTCTCTCTCAGCCACTCCAATTTTTGGCGAAGCTTGAACCAGAGCTCCGACTTGGGCATTTTTCTAAGCCAAAGAAGGTGTGGTTGGGTTATTTGGATTTAAGGAGATGTCAGCTACACGCCTGTAGTTTCCATTTTCTTTGAGGGTCGCGGGAGAAGAGCCGGCATGATCGAACAGTGAAGCAGCTCCGGAGGACCAAAGCTGCCCTATTTTGGCCGAGCTAAAATCGGCCAATTGGAGCCCTTCTCAGGCCAAACCAAGCCCTCCCAACACCTCCATAGTCCTCCTATAGCTGAATTAGAGCTGAAAAGTAAGCCAATTTGGCTCCCCTCTATAAATTCTGATTGATGCTAGAGAGAGAACCGTTAGAACTTCGATAACTAAATTCTCAATCAATTCTGCACCCATTGATGTAATTCTTGATCCTAGGCAGTAAAGAGCTATCTAACCAGATTCAAAGCTCGGACCGCTGCACCCTCGACGGTAAGCTTTCGAAGCTCTCTCTCTCTAAGCCTAGTTTCTGGCAAAGCTCCATTTTTAGCTCATTCCGACATCAAATCCTGCGATTGAAAGTTCAATTGAATCGTATGAAGGTGTAGGGACTCCAATCTAACTTCAATTTTAACAATTAAACTCATTTGTCCTATCAATTTGATAAAATCAAATTCAGCTGAGTTAGAAGGTTGAAATTGGGGGATATTTGGGGATTTCAAAATTTTGAGAGACTAAAGTGCAATTTCAAAAAATTAAGGGCCAATTGGGCATGATAAAGTTGTTGGAGGACCAATTGGGCAATTTTGTAATTTTTGGGCAAAACATACCATTTTTGTAAAGAAGGGGCAAAATGGTAATTTTGGGAATGTTGGGGACCAAATTGGAAATTTGGGAAACTTGAATCCCTTTATGTGATTTTGAAAAAATTGAGGTCGCAAGGAAATTATAAAAATTTTGGGTCTCAATTTGTAGGAAATACGACATTACGGTTTAAGAAATAAAACTTTAGGGACCTAATTGCAATAAATCGAAAAGTTTGAGTATTTCATCCATGCATGATGAATGAATGCCATTAGGCCAAGGGATAATGAACAAGAATGTTCATATCATGTAGGAACATGAAATACCAGGTACGCCAGCAAGGACAAGCTCGCGTGAAGAAAAAAAACCGGTTGAGAGTAATTCACTGCATTAAAGGGTGAGTGGGATTTTTAATATCATGCCTAGTTGGGATGATAAACACATCGAAAATAAAAACCCACTGCTAAGTGGTATTTTAACCGTCACACTTGAGAGGAGTGACGTAGAAATTCACGCAGAAAAACTAATTACCGGTTGTTGGTAGATCATACCTAGTTGGTATGATCAAACTTCCTGAAAGGAAGTAGAAAACCCGCTTATCGGTTATAAGCAGAGATGTCCACATACCCGGTTGGTGTGATGGACGGCTAAAAGTTCATTATGTTGGAAGTGCTCTCCCCTGATTATGTGCCACTACTTAAACATTTTAGGAGACTTTCTTGATGGGAGATCGAATAGCTCATAAAGGCCGGAGGCCTCAGTTTTGGAACTTGGGGCTAATATGCCCGATTTTGAAAATCTCGAACAGTAGACCCTAGGCCAGTTGGCACGAGCATGAGCTTCTAAACAAACATGAATTTGAGGCATAAAACTTAATTGAATGAATTGATTGGCCATGGTACCAAGTCAGGATTGACAAAGCTCAATGGACTTGTGGCAGTGCAACATGATAGGTCGACGAACCAGTCGAGACAAACAGCTGCAAGTCGAGTTGAGGGTCGGGGCTGTTGGACCAGTGGCACCAAAGATTAAATAGATTTTGAGGAAAACTTTGTCTGTGCATGCACTTGAGGCTCGGGACCATTAAGATGCCCAAGAGGGGTAGTGATGCATCCTAAGGGCTATTGGATGACATGGTGGCGGTACGGGAAAAGAGAAGTTACTAGGTTTGTGTTTCTTGTCATACATGTTAGTCATGGAGTTTTGTGTTTGTACTCTATAGAGTTTCTGTGTTTGTACTCCACAGAGTTTCTATGTTTGTACTCCTTGGAGTTTCTGTGTTTGGACTCTATGAAGCTATTGTGTTTGGGGCTTCTTGAAGCTTCTACATTTAAGTTTCATCCACATGAGACTGAGATATGGTCTGTCATGCCCCGACCCTATTTGGTCGGATCCCCGTAATCAACCCGCCACACTCCCGGTTTATTAAAGGGTTTCCCCTTATTATAGACCATAGGAGTAAGGCATCCTTTAAACCTGCAACTTTTCCAGGAATAACATAAACAAAACTGCATAATAATTTAAATTTATTATACCTGTATCACAGGCGCCTTAGTTGATAGTCTTTAAGGGTAGGCTTTTTGAAATCTCTTGAAAGGGATATAAAGGGAGGGGGTGAGTACGACTACTCAGTGAATGGGTTTTCAAAAGATTTTGACTTTTAAGAAAACTATTATTATTGGAGTGTGCCGGACTCCTTTCCTTTCAAAATCCCTTCATTTAAAAATTTAAGTTTTTCCATCATTTCTTAGTTACCAAGGTGTGTCATCACCCAACACACATCCTTCATTATGATGGTTACACACATTCACAGGTCAGTACGATTACTGAACCCGCTAGTGGCTTCAGAGCGATTTTACTGGCCACCTGGATAGAAGCACGACCACTTCTACCCTAGAAATGAGTGGATTTACACGACATCCGACCATCAATCCCAAAATTGCTTCTTCATGTCCATATGAGGACAGAGACCTCATCCTATCCCCACCCCGGTCTCATGCGCTTGGTGCTACTCCAAATTTCGCACAAACACCTAGAATGACGTTATGCCCTTATACTCATCGGGTCGTCTAGGGCCTTTAGGATGCATCACTACCCTCATGGGCGTCTTAATGATCACGTACTCATAGTGCATGCACAAACAATGTTATCTCATTATGCCATATAATCTGTGGTGCCACTCATCCAATGGCCTCGACTCTCAACTCAAACCGCAGTTGTTTGTCTTGACTGGTCCGTCAACTTGTCATGTCGCACTGTCGCTAGTTGACTGAGCATGTCGGTCCTATCTTGGTACCATGGCCAAACAATTCACTTATTAAGTTTTATGGCACATATATCATGTTCGTTTACGAGCTCCTGCTCATGTCAATTGGCCTTGGGCCCATTGTACGAGATTTTCAAAATTGGGCATATTAGCCCCGAAGTTCCAAAACTGAGACCCCCGACCTATAAGAGCTATTTGAGCTCCTGTCAAGAAGGTCTCCCAAATAATTTAAGCATTGGCACACAGTTAGGGGAGAGCACTTCCGACAAAATTATATTTTCAACTGTCCATTATACCGACTCGATATAAGGACATCTCCATTCATAACCGATGAACGTGTTTTCAACTTACTTCGAGGAAGTTTCATCATACCAACCGGGTATGATCTACTTACAACTGGTAAGTAGTTTTTCCTCATGGTTTTCACATCACTACTCTAAGTTGTGATGTTTAAAATACCACATAGTAGTGGGTTTTCATTTTGATGTGCTTATCATCCCCAACTGGGTATGATATAGAATCCCACTCACAACTGGTAAGTGGTTTTTATCTTTAAGTTTTGCTCATCATCCCAACCGGGTATGATGTTAGTAAACCCACTTACCCATTAACGCAGTGAATTCCACTAGACCGGTTCTTTGTATTCACGCGAGCTCATCCATGCTGGCGTTCCCTATCTTTCTTGTTCCTATACGATATGAACATCCTTGTTCATTATTACTCGGCATAACAGCCTTCATTCATTTCCAATGAATGAGAAAATCAAACTTTCATTTATTTACAATTAGGTCCCTAAAGTTATTTCTCTTAAACTTCAAGTCCATAATGCCGATTTTTCCTCAAATTAAGTCTTGAAACTTTTAAAATTTATCATGGGACCTCAATTTATTCCATTTCACAAAAAGGGGATTAATTTCCCAAATTTCTAATTTGGTCCCCCAAGTTTTCCAAAATTACCATTTTGCCCTTCCTTTACAAAAATGGTAAGTTTTGCCCCAAAAATTCCAAAATTCCTCAATTGGTCCTCCAACATTATTTTCATGCCCAATTGACCCTCAATTTCCATTAAATTACATTATGGTTCTTTGAATTTCGAAAATCCCCATTTTCCCCCAATTCCAACACTTTAACACAGCTGAATTTGATTTCATCAAATTAACCAATCAAACCCCTCTAATTGTTGAAATTGAATTTGAAATTGAGTTTCTCTATGTTCATACGATTCCATAGAACTTTGAATTGCGAGTTTTAATGTTGGAATGAGCTCAAATGGAGCTTCGCTAGAAAATAGACTCTAGAGAGAGAAAGATTTGATTACTCACCAGTGAGGGCAAGACAGAATGAGCTTTCGATCTAGGCAGGTAGCTCTCATCCTAAGGTTCATCCTAGAATCAAGAATCACATCAATTGATGCCGAATTGGATTAGAATTTCGTCATTGAACTTCGGTCGACTCTCTATCTAACACTGATCAGAAATTATAAAGGGAACCGAATTGACTTACCATTCAGTCCTAATTCGGCTGTCGAAGGGCTGAGGAAGTGTTGGGAGGGCTTGGTTTGGCCTTAAGAGGGCTCAAAATGGTCGATTTCAGCTTGGCCGAAATAGGGCAGCTTCAGTCCGCCAGAGTTGCTTCACTGTTCCATCATGCCGGCGCTTCTCCAGCGATTCTCGGATTGACTGGAGTTTGCTATCAGATAGTTGTCTTCTCCCCGGTTATAAAGAGCCCGACCTTTGTTCAAGTCAAAGCTCTGGTTCGAGCTTCACTGGGAAATGGAGTAGTAGAGAGAGAGAGAGAGAGAGAAGCGTTCAGGTGTGAGGAGAATGAATGGGCATGACCTCTTTATATATGTGTAAAATCATGCATTAAATGGTAGTTATTTATTACTAATATTAATATTACCATAAATTATTGGTATTAATTTTAATAATTTAATTTAGGTATTAAATTATTGGTATTAATTATAATAATTACATATATATTAATTTATGGCTATTTATGATAAGGCATTTCCCAGGAGGGTGGCAAGCACACTTAACTTTAAAGTTCTTATGGATTCTCATTCACCTAAACCAATTTAGTTTTTCTCTTCTAATTGGTCTTAAGTTTCTTTTTCAAGGTTTAATGAACCCTTTGGATCACCCAAAAGTTATAAATTTCCAAATTGCTTGTTCCCAAATGACCGGGTTTGTAAACCGGCTCGGCTTTCTTACTCGGTTTGATAGGTTCTTTCCCAGTTTTCCTTAACTCAAAAGTGTGGGGTTTACAACTCTCCCCTTCTTTTAGGAGTTTTGTCCCCAAAACTTAATTAGCAACCTTGCATGAGGAACCATTTTCTTTGATGTCCATTTGTTGTTTGCTCAACATGCAGCTTTTCGCTTGTTCTTTCAATTAGTCCTTTTTACATCCTTCACTTAAAAAATTTCTTTTCCTTTATATTATTTACTCCCTCCATGGAGTTTATTATAACTAGACATACCTTACTTCAGGGTATATTCTTATATTCATATCTTTCTTTGTTTAGAGCACATTCTTCCCTTTGAGGTTTTATACTCAAGATTGGGAATTCCAAGATACCTAACCATTCCCGTGTCTAGTTAACCCCTTGGTTGTTGAAACCTTTAGCTCAATGTTCTTTCGGGCGTTACGTACTTGTTTACTTGGTTTTCTTTATTATCACTTTTTTGTCCTATTTTAACCCTTCCTCCATTCGTTGTCTATTATAACTTCGGTCCAAATTTTTATATTTGACCTCATCATGCTTATTAGCCGACTCTTCCTTACTTTGAGTCATATTCTCCTTGGGATTGTTGGGCTTACATACCCCTTATAGCATGGCATTTTCTATGACCTGTCTCTGTCCATTAGATTTCTAGAACATCTCCTTGAGGGTCTCTCTTAGCTTTTTGACCTTTCAGGGATCATATAACTTCATCCCTCTTTTCTTTTGTTAGCATTCCTCAACTATCTTTTTTTACCATTATCCTCTCATCCATCATGCCTTTGAGGTTATGTCTCACAAAACCGCATAGATTTCTCTTACCTACTCATCCTTTCCAAATGTTTTTATTGGGTCCTTTCGATTCCAATCGTTGGGTTTCCTAATGATTATTGACATACGAGGATTTTTCCCTTCTTATGTCCTTTCTCTTCTTTAGTGACATCCCTTATTCAATGACTTCCTTTTTCCTTAATCCACTCTTACTTGCTCATGACCATTTCATGATTCATTATTTCGAGTTGATTCCTTTCAGTCTACATGTCATTTGCTTGGTTTATGGAGTTTCCCCTTTTTACGGCTTCATCCTCTACTATTTCCTTCAAGGTAGAGACTTTCATCTTAGGAGTTACATGTTCAACCTTCTTACCATTTCTTGAAGGTTTCCTTTCTTCATCTCCTTACACCCTTTCCATATTGGGGCATTTGCCCACTTTTAGTCCTCCATTGTCTTAAAATTTTCTCATTCCATCCCTTATTGCTTATTTGAGTAGTTTATTAGTCTTATTTTGGGTACTTCATATTATGTTCAGTCATCCACTCTTTAGGCTTTATTATACACGTGTGGGCTACAGACCGTCTTACCAATCGCGGTTATTCCTCCATAACCACATCTTAATTGGAGGGCTTACTTTCCCAATGTTTCTCATACGTTCTTTCCTTCCTTACCTTACTATGGATAGTCCACTCATTCTTACTTGCCACAACATCTCCTAATATGCTTCCTTGGGTTTCTTTTACTTTAGCATGCATTTTATTTGTAAATTTGTCTCCTCACCTCTCGTCACCAGGTTCTGCTTATTCTTTATTACATCATGTATCCTTTCTTAGGATTTCCTTATTTGGGAGGATTCTTACCCTTTTCTCCCGTAATTTCTTTTTCATTCATCCTTGAAGACACCTAACTTTAAATGATGTCTCTTGATGCTATTCTCGTATGCTTACCTTTACTCTTGAGATCCTATGGATACGTTTTTCGTACTTCATTCTCATTCTCACTCGTACCTCAGCACATGTCTAGAGCTCGCATCCACCTAGTTTAAAAATCCCTTGACTATCCTTTAAGAGGTTCATTTAACCGTCTCAAGACTTTATAGTTCCGGTTCTGGCCATTGATTTCTTTTAAGGATTTTCCTTCATTCTTCTGTTCCAATGATTTGCCCTTTTCACTTCTCCATTATTTATCGTGGTTTAAATTCCTAGTTTTTCTCAAATACCAGTTCTTTAACTACCTCCTTCACACTATTTTTCTGATTCAATCATCTGGGCTACTATATCATTCGTCCTTCATGCCCGTCCTTTTGTTCTTCATAGAATGTAGTCTTTACTACATCTCATTCTTTCTTAGGATTCTATAAATTCCCTTAAGTTTCCCACTGCTACTAGTTTCTTCTTTCTACTTGGTTTTCCTACACTCTTCCAACAGGTCACACTGAACCATCATGATACTTCCTTCCTTTGAAACATTTCCCTATTAAGGGTTGGTTCCTTGCACTCCACATTGTGTCCATCCACCCATCAATAATTCCTTTAGTTTAATTTCCTTCTTAGGACCTCATTTTTCCTTGGTACTCGACTTTTCCATCTCAACTAACATTTTATTTGTGAGCTTATCATTCCTTCTATTTAGATTGGTTCCATTTCCTCTCAATTGGAATACACATGTCTTTTAGGGGCTTCCTTCCTTTGTAGAATTCTTTCCCTTTCTACGGACATTCCTTTTTAAATTTGCTCTGGAGGATTTCTACCCTTGATGTTGTCTTCTCCTATTTGCCTTTACTCCTCAAGTCTTGTAAGAACATCTTTTATACTCTCTTTGCATCCTCATTCATACCCAATACCTGTCTATTTCCTTAGGGAGCGTACAAATCTTTCTTGTTTCAAGATTTCTTGATCATTATGTGAGAGGCTTGCCTATTCCTTTCTTAGCTTGAGTTTAGTTGTTAATTTGGCCCTTTTGGTCCCTTTAAGGATTTCTTTCATCCTCCTCTTTCTGAGTATTTGACCTTTCTGCCTCTCTCTTCTTTGTTGGAACTTACATTATGGTTTTTCTACGTATTAGCTGGTTAACTGCCCCGTCTCCACCAGTCCCATGGTTTAGGTTTTCTTAGGGCAGTTGTCTTCTCGAGTACTCCTGTCCTTAATGTCCATCTCACTGACCTTTTTAGGGTGTAGTCCTTTCTACTTCCCGGTCTTCTTTAGGGTGTCATTTGTTCCTTCTGACTATCTTGTTGTAACGACTTGCTTTCTCTTGTCCTATTGGTCCGAACTTCCTATTTGGCATAATTGCTTTTTCCAAGGTGATTTATTCCTATAATCCCAATACGTCCCGTTTGTCATCAAATGTTCATCTTGTCTTCCTAAATTGTTTGAATTTTCCTTTTAAAGGGGAAATTCTCTTCAGCTATTTTTTGTTCCATTTGTAGTTTTCTTGAGATCCTACCTTTACCCCTTTTTCCTTCTTACCACTTAACTAAGATTTTGAAGAGTTTTCTCTTATCTGTGGTTACAACTGGAGTCACGTTTCTTAGGATGGTATCCTTCCAGATTTCCTATAGCTGTGAGGGCATCTTCATTGGGAAGTATTATTCTAAATCCTAGCGGTGTGGGACGGTACTTCATTTCATGCCATATTTCCTTTGTACCTTACAATATAGGTTGTTCCTTGTTTAGTTACCCCAAAGTTCTCCTAGACTCCTTACCATGACAATTCTTTTGTCATGCCTTCCTTGCATAATAATCTCCTGATATCCATGGTGTCTTTTATTTAGGTATTTTTCTTGGGGCTATCTTCCTAACAAGATTACATCCTTTGATAGACAAAGTTTTTAGGAATTTGGAGTACTTTATTAATCGAGGAGTACAATTGGCCCAATTACAGAAAGTGTTCACAAAATAAGGAACTACAAGGTTCTTGATAAACACTTAGGTAAGGTCACGCTTGGCTTCCTTTATACTTAGAGTTGTGCCCTCAATTGGTCCTAGCACATTCTCCGAGATACTTCTCCATTTGGTCTTTGGAGATTTCTACCATGCCTCAGGCATTTGGGAAGCTTCTAGGATTGTCCTCCTACGAGGACAGGGTACTGAGTAGAGGCATCCCTAGTTTTCTTAGTTCCTCTCCTAGGAGCCATCTAAAAATTTTAAGATAAATCCTATCAGTTACTATATTTTCTAGTATTGATTATGTATTCGAGGAAACATGCTTGTATACCACTCTAGTTGTCATGCCCCAACCCTGTTTGGTCGGATCCCCGTGATCAACCCGCCTGTCACACCCCGACCCGGTTTGGTCAGATCCCCGTGATCAACCCGCCACTCTCCCGATTTATTAAAGGGTTTCCCCTTATTGTAAACCGTAAAGAGTAAGGCGTCCTTTAACCTACACCTTTTTCCTAGAATAGCATAATCAAAACTGCATAAAATTTAAAACTTTACATACCTGTCTTACAGGCATCTTAGTTGACGGTCTTTAAGGGGAGGCTTTCCGGGATTTCCTGAAAGGGATATAAGGGAGGGAGTGAGCACGACTACTCAGTGAATGGGTTTTTAAAAGCTTTTAACTTTTAAGAAAAATGTTTATATGGAGTGTGCCAGACTCCTTTGTTTTAAAAAATCCCTTCATTTAAAAATTCGGGTTTTTCCATTATTTCTTAGTTACCACGGTGTGTCATCACCTAACACACATCCTTCATCATGAAGGTTACACACATTCGCAAGTCAGTATCACTACTAAACCCACTAGTGGCTTCGGAGCGACTTTTCCTGCCACCCGGATAGAAGTACGACCACTTCTACCCTGGGAATGAGTGGATGTACGTGACATCCGACCCACAATCCCGAAATTACTTCTTCGTGTCCGTATGAGGACAGAGACCTCATCCTGTCCCCACCCCGGTCTCATGCACTTGGTGCTACTCCAGATTTCATACAGACACCTGGAACGACGAACTGCCCTTATAGCCACCATGTCGTCCAGTGCCCTTAAGACACATCACTACCCCTCATGGGCGTGTTGATGATCCCGTACTCACAGTGCATGCACAAACAATGTTTTCTTATATTGCCATGTAATATGTGGTGCCACTAGTCCAACGGCCCCGACTCTCAACTCAACCCGCAGCTGTTTGTCTTGACTAGTCCGTTGACCTGTCATGTCGCACTGCCGCTAGTTAACTAAGCATGTCAGTCCTATCTTGGTACCATGGACAAACAATTCACTTATTAAATTTTATGGCACATATATCATGTTCGTTTACGAGCTCTTGCTCGTGCCAACTGGCCTTGGGCCCACTGTACGAGATTTTCAAAATCGGGCATTTAGCCCCCAAGTTCCAAAACCGAGGCCCCTAGCCTATCAGAGCTATTTGAGCTCCCGTCAAGAAGGTCTCCCAAATAGTTTAAGCATTAGCACACAGTCAGGGGAGAACACTTCCGACAAAATAGGTTTTCACTATCCATCATACTGACCGGTATAAGGACATCTCCCTTCATAACTGATGAACGGGTTTTCAACTTCCTTCGAAGAAGTCTCATCATACCAATTGGGTATGATCTACTTACAACCGGTAAGTAGTTTTTTTTTTCGCATAATTTTTACATCACTTTCTCTAAGTGGTGATGATTAAAATACCACCAAACAGTGGGTTTTTATATCGAGGTACTTATCATCCCCTACCGGGTATGATATAAAATTTCCACTCACAACCGGTAAGTGGTTTTTATCTTTAAGTTGTGCTCATCATCCCAACCGGGTATAATGTTAGTAAACCCACTCACAATCGGTAAGTGGTTTTTAACTTTAAACTGTGCTCATCATCCCAACTAGGTATGATGTGAATAACCCACTCACCTGTTAATGCCGTGAATTCCACTAGACTGGTTCTTTGTATTCACGCGAGCTTGTCCTTACTGGCGTTCCCGGTATTTAACGTTCCTACACGATATGAACAACCCTGTTCATTATTACTTGGCATACCAACCTTCATTCATTAATGAATGAGAAAACCCAAACTTTTAGTTATTTGCAATTAGATCCCTAAAGTTATTTCTCTTTAAGTCCCTAATGTCGATTTTTCCTCAAATTGAGTCCCGTAACTTTTAAAATTTATCGTGGGATCTCAATTTATTCCATTTCACAAAAAGGGGTTTAATTTCCCAAATTTCTAATTTGGTCCTCCAACTTTTCCAAAATTACCATTTTACCCTTCCTTTACAAAAATGGTAATTTTTGCCCCAAAATTTTCAAAATTCCTCAATTGGTCCTCTAACATTATTTTCATGCTCAATTGACCCTCAATTTCATAAAATTTCATATTGGTCCTTTGAATTTCAAAAATCCCCAATTTTCCCCCAATTCCAACTTCTTAACACAGCCGAATTTTATTTTATCAAAATGACCCATCAAATGTTTCTAATTATTGAAATTGAAGTTGAAATTGAGTTTCTACATGTTCATACGATTCTTCAGAAATGTGAATCGCAAGTTTTAATGTCGGGACAAGCTCAAATGGAGCTTCGCTGGAAAATGAACTATAGAGAGAGCAAGCTTCGATTACTCACCGGTGAAGGCACGACGGTTCGAGCTTTCAATCTGGATAGATACCTCTCATCCTGAGGTTCATCCTAGAATCAAGAATCGCATCAATTGATGTGGAATTGGATTAGAATTTCATCATTGAAATTCGGTCGACTCTCTCTCTAGCACCAAATCAAAAATTATAAAGGGGAGCTGAATTGGCTTACCTTTCGGTCCTAATTCGGCCGTGGAAAGGCTGAGGAAGTGTTGGGAGGGCTTGGATTGGCCTGAGCAGGGCTTGAAATGGCTGATTTCAGCTTGGCCGAAATAGGGCAGCTTCGGTCCGCCGGAGCTACTTCACTATTCTATCACGCCGGCGCTTCTCCAACGATTCTCGTATTGACTGGAGTTTGCTATCAGATAGCTGTCTTCTCCCCAGTTCTAAAGAGCTCGACCTTTGTTGAAGTCGAAGCTCTGGTTCGAGCTTTACCGGGAAATGGAGCAGTAGTGAGAGAGAGAGAAGTGTTTAGGTGTGAGGAGAATGGAATGGGGATAACCTCTTTTATTGCCATAAATTATTAGTATTAATTCCAATAATTTAATTTCGGTATTTAATTATTTATATTAATTCCAATAATTTAATTTATGTATTAAATTATTGGTATTAATTTTAATAATTAAATATATATTAATTTATGGCTATTTATGATAACCCGTACGCATAAAAACTTTTAACCGAAATTTCAAGTTACAAAAAATCATACTTACCAGGAGGTCACCCATCCTCACACTACTCTCAGGTAAGCACACTTAATTTTGAAGTTCTTATAAAATCTAGTTTACCTGAACCAATTTGGTTTTTGTTTTCTATTTTGTTTTAAGTTTCTTTTCCAATGTTTAATGAACCCTTTGGATCACCCGAAAGTTGTAAATTTCGATATTGCCTATTCCCAAATGTAAATCGGTTTGGTTTTCTTATTTAGTTTGACTGGTTCTTTTCCCAGTTTTCCTTAACTCAAATGTGCGGGGTTTACACCGCCACTCTCGCGGTTTATTACAGCGTTTCCCCTTATTATAGAGCGTAAGAATAAGGCGTACTTTAAACCTGCACATTTTCCAGGAATAACATAAACAAAACTGCATAATAATTTAAATTTATTATACCTGTATCATAGGCACCTTAGTTGATGGTCTTTAAGGGTAGGCTTTACGAAATCTCCTGAAAGGGATATAAGGGAGGGGCTGAGTATGACTACTCAGTGAATGGGTTTTCAAAAGCTTTTGACTTTTATGAAAACTATTATTATTCAAGTGTGCCAAACTCATTTCCTTTCAAAAATCCCTTCATTTAAAAATTTGAATTTTTTTCTTAGTTACCACGGTGTGTCATCACCCAACACACATCCTTCATCATGAAGGTTACACACATTCGCAGGTCAGTACAATTACTGAACCCACTAGTGGCTCCGGAGTGATTTTATCGGCCCCCCGGATAGAAGCACGACCACTTCTACCCTAAAAATGAGTGGATGAACATGACATCCGACCCTCAATCCCAAAATTGCTTCTTCGTGTCCATATGAGGGCAGAGACCTTATCCTGTCCCCACCTCAGTCTCATGCATTTGGTGCTACTCCAAATTTTGCATAGACACCTGGAACGACGATCTGCCCTTATACTAATCGGGTCGTCCAGGGCCCTTAGGATGCATCACTACCCGTCATGGGCGTCTTGATGATCCCGTACTCATAGTGCATGCACAAACAATATTTTCTCATTATGCCATATAATCTGTGGTGCCACTAGTCCAACGGCCCTGTCTCTCAACTCAACCCGCAGTTGTTTGTCTTAACTAGTCCGTCGATCTGTCATGTCGCACTACCGCTAGTTGACTGAGCATGTCGGTCCTATCTTGGTACCATGGCTAACCAATTCACTTATTAATTTTTGTGGCACATATATTATGTACATTTACGAGCTCCTGCTCATGTCAACTGGCCTTGGGCCCATTGTACGAGATTTTCAAAATCGGGCATATTAGCCCCCAAGTTCCAAAACTGAGGCCCCCAACCTATAAGAGCTATTCGAGCTCCCGTCAAGAAGGTCTCCCAAATAGTTTAAGCATTGGCACACAATCAGGGGAGAGCACTTTCGACAAAATTATATTTTCAACTGTCAATTATACCGACTCGATATAAGGACATCTTCGTTTATCACCGATTAATTTCCCAAATTTCCAATTTGGTCCCCCAAGTTTTCCAAAATTACCATTTTGCCCTTCCTTTACAAAAATGGTAAGTTTTGCCCCAAAAATTCCAAAATTCCTCAATTGATTCTCCGACATTATTTTCATGCCCAATTGACCCTCAATTTCATAACATTGCATTATGGTCCTTTGAATTTTGAAAATCCCCAATTTCCCCTAATTCCAACTCTTTAACACAGCATAATTTAATTTCATCAAATTGACCAATCAAACCCCTCTAATTGCTGAAATTGAAGTTGGAATTGAGTTTTTCCAAGTTCATACGATTCCATAGAACATTGAATCACGAGTTTTAACACCAAAATGAGCTCAAATGGAGCTTCGCCGGAAAATAGACTCTAGAGAGAGAAAGATTTGATTACACACAGGTGAGGGCAAGACAGAATGAGCTTTCAATATGGGCAGATAGCTCTCGTCCTGAGGTTCTGCCACGGAAGGAGAAGAGGGAGTAGCAATGCCTAGCAAGGGTGGAGAGGAGGGAGTAGCACAGTCTTCATGCCTCTGGTGTGGTGAATTATAGGGCTACACAAATTCTGACATGTGACATGTGACATCTTCACACTATTATTGCTCCCTCAATTTATATTTTTCCCTTTTTTTATCTTCTCATTCTTTCCATCCCCATCTCATTCAAAATCCCTAATTTCAGATCTCATTTTTGCAAATTTCTTTCCCACGAGCAGCATGGTGAATAGGGCTACTCAAATCTATTTCCACCATGATATTATCATAGTTCATTTTATCATTCACTGCATCTACTTTGTTACCACCACCTAGAGCTATAGTCGGGATTGGAACATTATGCTACTATCAACTGGTTGGAACTATGGTAACCTTGTTGGAGCCATGATTTGGAGGGGAGCTATTTGAATTCGACTGTCGATTATGCACAGATTCCATTTTTTGCTGCTTCAGAGCTGTTCAACAACTTCCTATGGAAGCCGAATTGGAGGATGTCAATTGCTAATAATGGTGGCATCTCACCGGATCACATGATCTTTTGTCCTTATTTATTGTTTGAATTTTTTACGAGAAATACATATTTTTTTATGCATCACATACATCATAAACAGAACTTTTGCTACTAATTAGCATAAGATTGCAATGGTTGGGTGAAACTGTCCATTTAAAATGTTTCTCCTTATTAAGAGTATTTATGGTAAATTGCAGATTTAACAACTATCCTATCAAGAATGAGCTTTATTCATTAAGTTTGTGTGCTGACTCTAATCTATAGCTTTTTTTTGGCCAACCAAAAACATAGTATTTTTTTGCACAAAAACACAATGTTCACTAGGATGTTTCAAAGCTAAAAAAACAATATTGAATTGAAAATTGCCCAAGGATCATTTAAACTAATTTGATATCAATGTACTAAAAAGCATCTCGCAAAGTGGAGTATTTTTGTAATAATAACTAACTTGCCATAATAATTAACTAGACAACTTGGAGTAGTATGTATATATTATGTACATTTTATATAAAATCAATCATTTAGCAAATCATGGAGCATATACCATTTTTTGTACAATTGATTGTGCAACATCAATTACTTGCACAAAAATATATATGCTTCATCAATAAAAAGCTACACTCCCTGGTGAGACTTCTTGTCCTAATCAAAAAGCTGATGTATCTTGGTAACAGTTTGAGATCCCAATGGAGCAACATTTCCTCTAGTCATCAATACATAATCTAATACCGAATAATGAGTGACCCGAGATTAGGAAAGAAGAGATGAGGTTGATAGTAATTGTTTGTGGGAAAGAACAACACAGATGAAATGAGTAATCTGGAGTTTGATCATACAAAAAATGGTAATTAAAGGGGAAAATATAAACTTCCATCACAGAAATACAATAATAATACCAAGGTATTGAATTCATACGAAATTCTTTACCAACTCTCTCGCAACCATCCTTTTTCCTATCCCTCAAGGACCATAGAAGAGCATGTTTTGAAAAGGTACCTTATGAGACTTTGTATTAGTCATAGCTGCTAGATGTAGTATTCTTTTTTTAAGAGAACAATTTAATAACACATCACCAAATCTTTTTTTCCACTATTTGAGGATCCTTTATCAATTGTCCATGCAAGATTACTTGCATATCATTTAAAAATAACTGACCAAGGATACTTCACTAAAAAGATTCTCTGATGAGTGATGGTTGACCCAATATTCTATCCACATAACTATATATTACCCACCCCCTTCTCTATATAGACAAGTAGAAAAATTATGAAATTGATCTTTCCCATATGAATTATCATACATGATAATAAGTAACACTTACTAATATTTTACATGTACCGTGTGTTTCAATGTGTTGATGTGCACCATTTTATTTTGAGCACAACATTTCATTGAACTAATTTATAAGCAGGACCATGCAATTCATCTCAAGTAGAATAAGTCCAAAAACATTTTAAACATTGATAATATATTTTTCAAAAGGATAAACTATCTACAAAATTCAACAACAAATAATAATCACATCATTCTCTAAAATAATCTCATAAGAGAAAGTTACCCATTTTTTTGTATCTGTATTTACATGATCTACTAGCATGCGCATGTTAACATCTTTAGTTAGCTTACCTTCATAAGCTCTCCCTTCACCTTAATCCATGGTCCTAAATCTAATAGTTTACGTTGAGCCTAAATGTGCTCCCCGTCGTGCTTGCTTCGGCCTAATTGTTAATTTTTCTTGAAGGTTCACAATCTCTTGATTCCTTACCCTTTAAAATTCATTCTCAGCCTGCAATAAGTCAATTCTTTAGGGAGTTGGCCAATTACTGAAACATTTTGTTTGGTATATATTATCAAACAAACATTTTGTTTGAAGGTTCACAATCTCTTGATTCCTTACCCTTAAAAATTCATTCTCAGCCTGCAATAAGTCAATTCTTTAGGGAGTTGGCCAATTATTGAAACATTTTGTTTGGTATATATTATCAAACAAACATTTTGTTTGAAGGTTCACAATCTCTTCCTTGCCAATTCATTCTCACACAAAACTCAAACTAACGCATTGTTAATTAATTAATTAATACACTTTTCATTGATTCATATAATAGGCAATCAGACAAAGAGAGAAAGGATGGGAGAAATAGAATGAAGAGGTTATAATTTCTACTTGAGCTTGGGTTGCCTTAAACTCAGCAACCTTAGCACCCAGTTCTACAAGCCTTATTTCCTCTTGTTTCTTGATGAGCTCAAACACCTAAAATAAAAGCCAAATGATTGTAAGTCCTTCACATATACATAAGTAACCTAAGGTTTTTTTCGTAGGGAAATAACTAAATTGATGGTTGGCGTACAAGCGACTTTTTATGGGAGCGAAGAATGCATTCTTGACCCAAACTTATTCCTGGAGATGGTGGATTATGAAGTTGCAAAGTATTAACAAAGGAGGAGGCTTGCTGGGAGTGGAGCAATGCCTGATTAAAAATTTTTGCTCTTTTTAAATTGAATGATAAAATTATAAGAATTTTCTGATTATATGCCTATAACATCCTCTTCATTTAGTGGTATAAGTTTTATTGGTTGCACGATAATCAAGTTTTCTTGTTGCTTGTCATTGCTATTATTGTCCTCTACTAGGAGGACATGAGGGAGATTTTTATATTTAGATGATAAGGTCTAGTTCTTAAAAATATATGAAGCAACGGGTTGGTAGAGTAGCTTTTAAAAAAATAACAGTTATTGGGCATTTGAAATACATTAGCTTAAAAAAGAGTTTGTACAGACTAGTGTGAAGAAAAAGGATAATAGTTATTGAATTGATCTATACGAGAAAAGTGGGTTGCAATGAACAAAGAGATTATAATAGGCTTCATACAAGGGAAATTTAAGTGCAATATCTATTTGATCTACTACAACTAAATCAAGATCCACAGGTCATTTAGTAGCGAGAACAGGCACAATGTCCTTTGACCGGTTAGAAAAGAAGGGCATTGAGTGCCTAAACCTCACTCATATATGTTATGTCTGGCCTACAATTTTGAAAAAGACAAACCAACTGTAGTTATGATATTTCACAATTACATATAATATGAATTATGCAAGTACTTTATCAATTGCCAATTGGGTATTATATTAGCACTGGTAGAAAATGAACATGAATGAATCCTCCATAGTCGATATTCTCCACTAACAGTAGAAATAGAAAAAAGAAAACTAACATCAATAAAAAGCAGCATTTCCCTCTCAAACTTCTTGACTCGACAAAAAAACTAATGTTCTTTGTAATTGAGGTTCTGTAAACCCCGTACTTTTAAGTTAAGGAAAACTAGGAAAAAAATCGGTCAAATCGAGTAAGAAAACCGAGCCAGTTTACAAACCCGATCATTTGGGAATAAGCAATTTGGAAATTTACAACTTCTGGGTGATCCAAAGGGTTCATTAAACCTTAGAAAAGAAACTTAAGACAAATTAGAAGAGAAAAACCAAATTGGTTTAGGTGAACGAGAATCCATAAGAACTCTGAAGTTAATTGTGCTTGCCCGAGAGTAGTGTGAGGATGGGAAGTATGATTTTTTTTTGTAACCCGAAATTTCAGTCAAAAATTTTTATGCGTACGTACCCTTATCATAAATAGCCATAAATTAATATATATTTAATTATTGTAATTAATACCAATAATTTAATACCTAAATTAAATTATTGGAATTAATACAAATAATTTAATACCGAATATAAATTATTGGTATTAATTCCAATAATTTATGGAAAAATTAATACTAGTAATAAATCTCTCCCATTTAATACATGATGTCATCCCCATTCATTCTCCTCACACTTAAACACTTCTCTCTCTCTCTCTCTATTGCTCCATTTCCCAGTTAAGCTCGAATCGAACATTTTTCTTAACCTCAGAAGGAGAGGTCGGACTCTTTTGAACCGGGGAGAAGATAGCTATCTAACAGCAAACTCCAGTCAATTCGAAAATCGCTGGAGAAGCGCTGGCCTGATGGAATAGTGAAGCAGCTTCGGCGGACTGAAGCTGCCCTATTTCAGCCAAGCTGAAATTGGCCATTTTGAGCCCTCCTCAGCCAAACCAGGCCCTCTCAACACTTCCCCAGCCCTTCCACGACCGAATTAGGTCCAAAAGTTAAGCCAATTCAACTCCCCTTTACAATTTCTAATCGGTGTTAGAGAGAGAGTCGACTGAATTTCAATGATGAAATTCTACTCCAATTTGGCATCAATTGATGCAATTCTTGATTCTAGGATGAACCTCAGGACGAGAGATATCTGCCCAGATCAAAAGCTCGTTCTGTCTTGCCCTCACCGGTGAGTAATCAAATCTTTTTCTCTCTAGAGTCTATTTTCTGGCAAAGTTCCGTTTGAGCTCGTTCCGGCGTTAAAACTCGCAATTTAAAGTTCTATGGAATCGTATGAACATGGAGAAACACAATTTCAATAATTAGAGTGGTTTGATCGGTCAATTTGATGAAATCAAATTCGGTTCTGTTAAAGAGTTGAAATTGGGGAAAATTGGGTAAAATTGGGGAAAATTGTGAATTTTTGAAATTCAAAGGACCAAAATGCAATTTTATGAAATTGAGGGTCAATTAAGCATGAAAATAATGTTGGAGGACCAATTGAGGAATTTTGGAATTTTTGGTGGTAAAACTTACCATTTTTGTAACGGAAGGGCAAAATGGTAATTTTGGAAAAATTGGGGGATCAAATTGGAAATTTGGGAAATTAAACCCCTTTGTGCAAAATTAAATAATTTGAGGTCCTAAGATAAATTTTAAAAGTTTCGGGACTCAAATTTAGGAAAAACTCGGCAATAGGCCTTAAAGTCAAAGAAAAATAACTTTAGGGACCTAATTGCAAATATATGTAAAGTTGGGTTTTCTCATTCATTTGTAACGAATGAGGGCTATTAGGCAAAAGAATAATGAACAATTATGTTCATTTCTTGTAGGAGAACGAGACATCGGGAATGCCAGTCGAGGTCCAGCTAGCTAAGGACGGAACCCGACTAAGTAGAGTTTCACTGTACTATCGGGTTAGTGGGTTTACTAACATCATACCCGGTTGGGATGATGAGCACTACTTAAAGATAAAAACCACTTACCGGTTGTGAGTGGGATTTTATATCATACCCGATTGGGGATGATAAGCACATCGAAATAAAAACCCACTATTATGTGGTATTTTAAACATCACGACTTAGAGTTGTGATGTGGAAACCATGCGGAAAAACTACTTACCGGTTGTAAGTAGATCATACACGATTGGTATGATGAAACTTACTCGAAGGAAGTTGAAAACCTATTCATCGGTTATGAATGGAGATGTCCTTATATCGGATTGGTATAATAGATAGTTCAAAATATAATTTTGTCAGAAGAGCTCTCCCCTGACTGTGTGCCAATGCTTAAACTATTTGGGAGACCTTCTTGACGGGAGCTCGAATAGCTCTTATAGGTCGGGGGCCTCGGTTTTGGAACTTGGGGACTAAATACCCGATTTTGAAAATCTCGTACAATGGGCCTAAGGCCAGTTGGCATGAGCAGGAGTTGTAAACGAACATGATATATGTGCCATAAAACTTAATAAGTGAAATGTTTGGCCATGGTACCATGATAGAACCGACATGCTCAGTCAACTAGCAGCAGTGTGACATGACAGGCCGACGGACTAGTCAAGACATACAATGGCGGGTTGTTGAGAGTTGGGGCCATTCGACCAGTGGCACCACAGATTACGTGGTAATATGAGAAAACATTGTTTGTGCATGCACTGTGAGTACGGGACCATCAAGATGCCTATGAGAGGTAGTGATGCGTCTTAAGGGCACTAGACGACCTGGTGGCTATAAGGGCAGTTCGTCGTTCCAGGTGTTTGTACGAAATTTGGAGTAGCACCAAGCGCATGAGACCAGGGTGGGGACAGGATGAGGTCTCTGTCCTCATATGGACACAAAGAAGCAATTTTGGGATTGAGTGTCGGATGTCCGGTAAAGTCACTCCGAAGCCACTAGTGGGTTCAATAGTCATACTAACCTGTAAATGTGTGTAACCTTCACGATGAAGGATGTGTGTTGGGTGATGACACACCGTGATAACTAAGAAATGATGGGAAAACCCGAATTTTTAAATGAAGGGATTTTGAAAAGAAAGGAGTCTGGCACACTCCATATAAATATTTTTCTTAAAAATTAAAAGTATACCTTTGAAATCCCATTAACTGAGTAGTCGTACTCACCCACTCTCTTATATCCCTTTCAGGAAATCCCAGAAAGCCTACCCTTAAAGACCATCAACTATGAGAGAGGTATGATGAATTTAAAATGTTATGCAATTTTGATTATGTTATTCTAGGAAAAAGGTGCGGGTTTAAAGGACGTCTTACTCTTTACAGTTTATAATAAGGGAAACCCTTTAATAAACTAGGAGAGTGGCTGTTTGATCACGGGGATCCAACCAAACCGGGTGGGGGCGTGACAGGTTCCAATGGAGCAATATTTGCTCCAATCATCAATGTATAATCCAATCCCTAATAATGAGTGACCCAAGATTAGGAAATAAGAGATGTGGTTCACAGTAATGTTTTGTGAGATATAACAACACAAATGAATTGAGTATTCCAAGGTTTGATCTTACAACAAAATCGTAATAAAGGGGAAAACATTAACTTCCATCACCGAAAAAATTTTTTTGAGCAAAAAAATAATGAAAATACATCAATAATGCCAAGGGATAAAATTCATACATTAGCAGCCATTTTTTTCATGTTTTTAGAGGACCATAGAAGAGCTTGTCCGGAAAAGGTGCCTACCTCATGAAAATTTGTATTGGTCGTAGTGCCAACAAGAAGTAGTATTCGTGTTTGAAGAGAACAATCTAATATCACATCACCAAATCTTTTCTCACTATTTGAGGATCACTTATCAGTTGTCCATGAAAGATTGCTTGCATATCATTTGTATATGCCTTACCAAGGATACTTTTTTTTATGGTTGGCCCAATATTCTATCCACATAACTCCATATTACCCTTGCCCCTTTCCTACCTAGACAAGTAGAGACATTATGTAATTAATCTTTCCTAGGATAATAAGTGTATTTCATTGAATTGAGTTATAAGCAGTACCATACAATTCATCTTATGTAGGATAAGCCCAAAAACATTTTAAACTTGATAACATATTTTTTAAAAGGATAAAATTACAGCAACTATTTTCCGAAATGTTCAGTACAGCCTCTCAAATGTCTTATATGTTGTGGAGCTACAACGAAAATTTACAATTAGAAACAATGAAAAAAACCACTAATCAAAGAAACTTAATCCTTTTTTGCATTTTAAAAAGCGTTGATTTCACAGAGAGCCTTAGCGCCTCGCTCGAGGACCTCAGGGTCGAATCGAGCTGAACTAGTCCTTGTATTGTCATTCAGAACTTATCTTCTCTATTTCCATTGTCTCCCCCATCTCATTCAAAATCCCTAATTTTAGATCTCGTTTTTGCAAATTTCTTTCCTAACGAGTAGCGTGGTGAATATGGCTACTCAAATCTTTTTCCATCGACATATTATCCATAGTTCATTTTATCATTCACTGCATCTACTTTGTTACCACCACATGGAGCTATAGGTCAGGATTGGAACATTCTGCTACTATCTATTGTTTGGAACTATGGTAACCTTGTTGGAGCCATGATTTGGATGGGAGCTATTTGAATTCGACTACCGATTCTATACAGATTCCATTTTTTACTACTTCAGCGCTATTGCTAGCAAGAGAACAACTTCCTATGGAAGTCGAATTGGAGGATGTCAATTGCTAATGATGGTGGCATCTCACCAGATCACATGGTTGTTTCTCCTAATTTATTGTTTGAATTTTTTATGAGAAATACATATTTTTTATGTATCTATTGAATATTGGAAAATAGAATCTACTACTAGTAAATTACATTAAGAATATATATAGGGTATATTTGTACTATTTACAAATATACCCCTAACTTATTAATATTGTACACTCCCCCTAAAGATGGATGGTAGATGTCTACCATTCCAATCTTGTTACAAATATTATCTCATTCTCTGTAACCTAAACCTTTAGTTAAAAAATTTGCTAGTTGTCCACTGGTCTTCATATATTGCAATTACACAATCTTCTATCAATTTTTTCATTGATGAAAAATCGATCAATTTCCATGTGTTTGGTCCTATCATGTTGAACTGGATTGTTGGCAATATTTATAACAGACTTGTTATCGCACCACAACTTCATAGGTTCTTCTCTAAAGAGGTGAAGCTCCATTGGTAGGATTTTTATCCAAATTATCTCACAAATAGTTTGAGCCATTGATTTGTACTCTGCTTCTGCTAATGATCGGGCGACTATTTCTTCTTTCTTACTCCTCCATGATACAAGATTACCTCCAACAAACACACAATAGCCAAACGTAAATCTCCCATCATTTACACAACTAGCCCAATCTGAATCACAAAAGCATTCCACTTTGGTGTGACTACAAGGCTTAAACCAAATTCCTTTACCCGGACTCCTTTTTATATATCTCAATATCCTCATGGTAGCATCCCAATGATTTGTCCTGGGATTGTGCATATATCTGCTCACAATATTGATTGCATATGTGATATCAGGTCTTGTATGATAGATAGATCAATCATCCCACAATTCTCTAATATCGTTCTTTATCCACTAGATCATCGGACTGAGCACATAACTTCTTATTCGGTTCTATTGGTGTCAAAGCAGTTTGATAGTTTAACATCCCTGTCTCAGTGAGTAAATCTAATGTATACTTTCTCTGAGAAAGTACTATGCCTTTCCTAGATTATGTAATCTCAATACTGAGAAAATACTTTAGAGGACCCAAGTCTTTTACCTCAAATTCTTTACTTAATTGTTTTCTCAACTGCAATATCTCAACATCACCATCCCTAGTGATGATGATATCATCCACATATACTACGAGAATAAGAACTGGACCATTAGAGTGTCGATAGAAAATCGTATGATTTCCGTTACACTGTCAGTAACCCATTCTCACTATTGCACGTCGAAATCAAACAAACCATGCAGAGATTTCTTCAATCTACAAACCTTCCCCACAGTTTTCGTGTACCAAATCTAGTTGGAATCTCCATATATACTTCCTCTTGTAGGTCTTCATGCAAAAATGTATTATTTACATCCATTTGATGTAATGTCTACCAAAAATTAGCAGCACATGAGATAAGCATCCTGACAGTGCTTATCTTAGCTACCGGTGCAAAAGTCTCATCATAGTCTATTCCATATGTTTGACTATAACCTTTTTCCACCAAACTTGCTTTGTATCTCACAACTTCTCCTTTGACATTCTATTTCATATTGAATACCCACTTACATCCTACAGCCTTTTTTCCATTTGGAAGTTGAGCAAGTTCCCACGTTTTATTCTTCTCTAGTGCTTTCATCTTGTCATGCATTGCTCCATGCCACTTCAGATCCCGTTTAGCTTCTTGCTAATTGTTTGGTATCTGTATTGACTGTAGTGATGCAATAAATGACTTGTATGCAGGTGGAACATATGCATATAAAACATAATTAAATATATCATTCTAAAAACCATATCTAATTGGAGGTTTCCCTACATTAGCTCTATGTTCTCTACTAATGGCAATTGATAAGGAATCATTACCATCCGATGACGTGGATGAACCATTAGAAGGTTGTATAGAGTTATTACCTTCTAGTGACGTTGATGAAGGTTGTATTGAGTCATTACCTTCTAGTGACGTTGATGAACCGTTAGAGGATTGATTAATACTTGGGATTGTCTCACCATCACTTGACTTATCTTTCTCCCCCTTAGCACCATCCTTATTTCTCCTACTATATACCTTCAATTGAGGCTCATCCTTTTTTCCATCTTTGTTACTCCAAATTATAGGACACAGATTCACTCCTACAATAATATTTTCAGCACTTTCATCATGGACAATTTTTTCAGTTGTTTGTCATATATCAAGAATTGACAAGTCTTGTAATACGGTTGCAGACTGTGTTGATTCCTTATAGAATGGTTCATTCTCACGAAAAGTCACATCCATACTCACAAAGAGTCTTTTCTCACTTGGACTCCAACACTTGTATCCCTTTTGAGTTCTGTAATAACCCACATAAATACATTTCAATGCACAAGAATTGAGCTTGCTTACCGAAGGACGATGATCTCTCACAAAACATATACATCCAAACACACGAAGAGGGACTATGTATGTGTTTTTTCCTATCAATACTTCACAAGTTGATCTAAAGTTCAACACTTGCGAGGGCATCCGATTAATCAAATAAGTTGCTATCAGTACAGCTTCACTCCATAAATACTTTGGTACATTCATCTTAAAGAGAAGAGAATGAGCAACTTCCAACAAATGACGATTTTTCCTCTCTGTAACACCATTTTATTGGGGGTATCTAAACATATAGTCTGATGAATAATTTCCTTACTAGATAGATAAGATGAAAATTCTAGATTCACATACTCAATGCCATTGTATGTTCTAAGAGTACAAACTTTGTCATTAATTTGAGTTTGAACAAGAGCCAAAAAATACTTGAAACATAATAGTGCTTCTCCTTTCTGCTTCATCAAACATAACCATGTCATCCGAGAGTAACAATCAATAAATGTGATAAACCATCTGAATCCACTTATAGAGGTAATTGGACATGGCCCCCAAACATCCGAGTGAATCAATGAAAATGGCTCTATACTTCTTAATCCAGTAGAATTATAACTTGTTTTTGTGTGATTTTCAAACTCACAAGCATAACAAACAAGTTTATTGCATTCTACTTTACTCATCAGCTCTGGTCTCAACCTTTTAAGACTCTCAAAAGATGGATGTCCCAATCGACAATGTTCTAACATTACTTCATCTTCTTCTTTACTATTCACTGTAACACTCAAACTTTTATCCACAACTCTTCTATTTAGATACCACAATCATCCAAGTTGTTGCTAGTTCCAAGTATCTTCTCATTGTTACTCTCACGAAAGATACAAGTGTCCCCATAAAAAATTACTTGACAATTCAATTGATTAATGATACTACTAACTGACAATAAATTAACTAGAAACGAGGGAACATGCAAAATAGATGATAATGTGAACAAATCAGTACATATAACAGAGCCCTTCCCTTTAATAGATTGTCCTTGTAACGCCATGTTTTTAATAACGAGAAAAAAAACATACTAGCACTAATGCACAAGATTCGATTAGAACTCCAAAGTTAAGTGTGATTGGGCGAGAGTAGTGCTAGGATGGGTGACCTCCTAGGAAGTATTCATGTTGCATCCCCTCAATAGTTGTCAAACCATATTTTTTTGTAACCCAAAATTAAATAACATTTCAACATTAATGCATGGGATCCCATTTGAACTCCAAAGTTGAGGGTGCTTGGGTGAGAGTAGTGCTAGGATGGGTGACCTCATAAAATAAAAGTGTTGTTTTGACCTAAATAAATAAATAAATAAATAGTAAATTCCATTAGGTGAAAATAATGAGATATATATTTTTTTTGTTTAAATTAGTATTAATCCTACACCCTTAAATACCCATAAATACCTACATTTAATTATTGTAATTAATACCTATGATTTAAGACCTAAATTTAATTATTAGAATTAATATAATAATACCCATTAATTTCCAATTGAATGATAATAATGGCAACATTAATACCCTAGTAATAAATTTTCCCCAATTCTATACCCCATTCATTCTCCTCACAAGTGAAAACTCCTCTCTCTCTCTACTGCTCCATTTTCCTAGTGAAGCTCGAACCAGAGCTTCGACTTGGGCATTTTTCTTAACCTCATAAGGAGGGGTTGGGCTCTTTAGATTCCAGCGGAAGTTAGCTGTAAACCCCGTCCTTTGATAATGAGAAAATCGGGGAAGGAACCGGTCTATTTTGAATTTTTAAATTGAATCGGTCTACAAACTCGATTAATAGGAAACGGGCAAATTGAGAATTTACAACATGTGACTCAAAATGGTTCATAAATCTTGGAAAATAACTTTAGAATAAGGTGGGAGATAAAAACCAGACTGGTTTAACTAAACTGGTTTATGAACCGAATCGACTCATGAATTGGAATCGATAGAGAGAGGGTAGACTGGGATATGTATGGATCCCAAGTGACCCAAAGAGTCCTAAAAGTCATGGAAATGGACTTCAAGAGGAATTGGAGATGAAAACCAGACTTGTTCAGGTGAACTGGATCCAAATCGGTTTAGACCGGTTTGAACTATTATTGAACCGGATCATAAATTCATTTTTCTAGGTGTCAAGAATTCAAATTTGAGATTTGAAGCCACCATTAGATAGAAAATGAATTTAGAAAATCTTAGATTTGAAATTTTCGGTCAAATGAATGGTGACCTGGCCGATTTAAGCTTTGAACCCGGTTCAGACTAGTTCGGAATAGTGTCGTCTTCTTCCTTCAGATGACAGCACTATTTACTCACCGAAAAATCAAAGCAGCGTCAGTGAAGAAGAAACATCTCCATTCAATATGTTTCTGGCCATCAATGCATGTCATAAAGATGCCAAACAAATGGCCGACGAGTCCCCGAGCTCCCTATATAAAGAGCCCCACTCCATTCATCCTCTCCACACCTGAAAAGCTCACTCTCTCTCAATTGCTTAACTTTCTGGCGAAGCTCAAACCAGAGCTTTGATATAGGGTTATTTCTATGCCAAAGAAGGCGAGGTTGGGTTCATTAGAACCAGGGAGAAGTCAGCTACACGGGGATGACATCCGTTCGTTCCGAGAGTTGCGGAGAAGCACCAGCGTGATCGAACAGTGAAGCAACTCTGGCGGACCGAAGCTGCCCTATTTTGGCTGAGTAGAAATCAGCTAATTTGAGCTGTCCTCAGGCCAAACCAAGCCATCCCAAAACTTCCTCAGCCCTCCCATGTCCGAATTAGGAAGGAAAGGTAAGCCAAATCGACTCTCCTCTACAATTTTTGATCGGTGTTAGAGAGAGAGTCGGCCAAATTTCTATGACAAAATTCTAATCCAATTCGATATCAATTGATGTCATTCTTGATCCTAGGAAGAACTTCAGGAGGAGAACATACCTACTCAGATAGAAAGCTCGAACCATCGTGCCCTCACCTGTGAGTAATCGAAACTTTCTCTTTCTACATTTCATTTTCCGGTGAATCTCCATTTGAGCTCGTTCCAGCATTAAAACTTGCGATTCAAATTGCTAAAGAATCATATGAACATGTAGAAACTCAATTTTAACTTCAATTTCAACAATTGGAAATGTTTGATCGGTCAATTTGATAAAATCAAATTTGGTTGTGTTAAGAAGTTGGAATTAGGGGAAAATTTGGGGAAAATTAGGGGTTTTCAAAAATTTGAATGACTGAAATGCAATTTACTAAAATTGAGGGTCAATTGGGCATAATAAAAATGTTAGAGGGTGAATTGAGGAATTTTAGAATTTTTGGGGTAAATTTTACCATTTTTGTAAAGAAAGGGCAAAATGGTAATTTTGGAAAAGTTTGGGGACCAAATTGGGAATTTGGGAAATTTAAACCCCTTTTGTGAAATTGAATAAATTGAGGTCCCAAGGGGAATTTTAAAAGTTTTAGGACTCAATTTGAGGAAAACCTGGCATTTGGGACTTAAAGTTAAAGAAAAATAACTTTAGGGAACTAATTGCAAATAAATAAAAGTTTGGGTTTTCTCATTCATTTGGAATGAATGAAGGCTATTAGGCCGAGAGATAATGAACCGAGATGTTCATATCATGTAGGAACATGAAGCACCAGGAACGCTAGCAAGGACAAGCTCGTGTGAATACAAGGAACGGGTCTAATGGTATTCACTGTATTTATATCATACCCAGTTGGGGATGATAAGTACCTCAAAATGAAAACCCACTATCAAGTGGTATTTTAAACATCACAACTTAGAGGAGTGATGTGAAAATCATGCAGAAAAACTACTTACCAATTGTAAGTAGATCATACCCAGTTGGTATGATGAAACTTCCTCGAAGGAAGTTGAAAACCCGTTCATCGGTTATGAGCGGAAATGTCCTTATACCCGGTCGGTATAATGGACAGTTGAAAATATATTTTTGTCAAAAGTGCTCTACCTTGACTGTGTGTCAATGCTTAAATGATTTGAGAGACCTTCTTGACGGGAGCTCGAATAGCTCCTATAGGTTAGGGGCTTTAGTTTTGGAACTTGGAGGCTGTTATCCCGATTTTAAAAATCTTGAACAAGTGGGCCATATGTAGTGGGCACGAGTAGGAGCTCGTAAACAAACATAAGATATGTGCCATAAAACATTAATAAATGAATTGTTTGGCTATGATACCAAAACAGGACCGACATATTCAGTCAACTAGTGGCAGTGCGACATAACAGGTCTCCAGACCAGTCAAGACAAACAGCTGCAGGTTGAGTTGAGGGTCGTGGTCGTTGGACTAGTGGCACCATAGATTATATGGCATGATAAGAAAATATTGCTTGTGCATTCACTATGATTATAGGATCATCAAGACACCCATGAGGGGTAGTGATGCGTCATAAGGGCCATAGACGACCCGGTGAGTATAAGGGCAGTTCGTCATACTAGGTGACTGTGCGAAATTTGGAATAGCACTAAGCGCATGAGACCAGAGTGGGGACGGGATGAAGTCTCTATCCTCATACGGACACGAAGAATTGATTTCGAGATTCAGGGTCAGATGTCGCGTACATCCACTCATTCTTAGGTTAGAAGTGGGCGTGCTTCTATCTAGGTGGCAGGTAAAGTCGCTCCGATGCCACAAGTGGGTTCAGTGGACGTGCTGGCCTACGAATGTGTGTTTAACCTTCATGATAAAGATTGTGTGTTGGGTCATGACACACCGTGATTAAATAAGGAAATGGTGATAAAACCCAAGATTTTAAATGAAAGGATTTTTTAAAGAAAGGAGTCTAGCACAGTCCGATACAATTATTTTCGTCAAAGTAAATTTTTGAAAACCCATTCACTGAGTAAGCGTACTCACCCCTCCTTTCTATCCCTTTTTTAGGAAAAGGAAAAATGACTAAGAATAATACCAAGCCTTACTGTCATGCTCCGACCCGGTTTGGTTGGATCCCTATGATCAACCCGCCACTCTCCCGGTTTATTAAAGGATTTCCCCATATTGTAAACCGTAAAGAGTAAGGTATTCTTTAACCTACACCTTTTCCTAGAATAGCATAATCAAAACTGCATGAAATTTAAAACTTTACATACCTGTCTTACAGGCATCTTAGTTGACGGTCTTTAAGCGTAGGCTTTCCGAGATTTCCTGAAAGGGATATAAGGTAGGGGGTGAGTACGACTACTCAGTGAATGAGTTTTTTAAAAGCTTTTGACTTTTAAGAAAAACATTTCCATGGAGTGTGCTAGACTCCTTTTTTTTTTCAAAAATCCCTTCATTTAAAAATTCAGGTTTTTCCATCATTTCTTAGTTACTTGTGTGTCATCACCCAACACACATCCTTTATCATGAAGGTTACACATATTCGTAAGTCAGTATCACTACTTAACCCACTAGTGGCTTCGAATAGACTTTTCCTGCACCCGGATAGAAGTACGACCACTTTTACCCTGGGAATAAGTGAATGTACGTGACATCTGACCCACAATCCCGAAATCACTTCTTCGTGTCCGTATGATGACAGAGACCTCATCCCGTCCCCACCCCAATCTCATGTGCTTGGTGCTACTCCAGGTTTTGCACAGACACCTGGAACGACGAAGTGCCCTTATAGCCACCAGGTCGTCCAGTGCCCTTAGGACGCATCACTACCCCTCATAGGCGTCTTGATGATCTCATACTCACAGTGCATGCACAAACAATGTTTTCTCATATTTCCATGTAATCTGTGGTGCCACTGGTCCAATGGCCCCAACTCTCAACTCAACCCGCAGTTGTTTGTCTTGACTGGTCATGTCGCACTGCCGCTAGTTGACTGAGCATGTCGGTCATATCTTGGTACCATGGCCAAATAATTCACTTATTAAGTTTTATGGCACATATATCATGTTCGTTTACGAGCTCCTGCTTGTGCCAACTGGCCTTGGGCCAACTTTACGAGATTTTCAAAATCGGGCATTTAGCCCCCAAGTTCCAAAACTGAGGCCCCCGGCCTATCAGAGCTATTCGCGCCCCCGTGGAGAAGGTCCCCCAAATTGTTTAAGCATTGGCACACAGTCAGGGGAGAGCACTTCCAACAAAACATATGTTTTCTCTATCCATTATACCGCCCGATATTAGGACACCTCCGTTCATAACCGATGAATAGGTTTTCAACTTCCTTCGAGGAATTCTCATCATACCAACTGGGTATGATCTACTTACAACCGGTAAGTAGTTTTTCCACATGATTTTCACATTACTTCCACTAAGTAGTGATGTTTAAAATACCATTAAATAGTGGGTTTTCATACCAAGGTACTTATCATTCCCAACCGGGTATGATATAAAATTTACACTCACAACTGGTAAGTGGTTTTAAAATTTAAAGTTGTGCTCATCATCCCAACCGGACATGATGTTAGTAAACCCACTTACCCGTTAATGTCGTGAATTCCATTAGACCGGTTCTTTGTATTCACGCGTGCTTGTCCTTGTTGGCGTTCCTGGTACTTGGTGTTCCTACACGATATGAATATCTCGGTTCATTATCCTTCGGCCTAATCGCCTTCATTCATTCCAAATGAATGAGAAAGTCAAACTTTCATTTATTTGCAATTAAGTCCCTAAAGTTATTTCTCGTTAACTTAAGTCCCTAGTGCCGATTTTTCCTCAAATTGAGTCCCGAAACTTCTAAAATTTATCATAGGACCTCAATTTATTCCATTTCACTAAAAGGGGATTAATTTCTCAAATTTCCAATTTGATCCTACAACTTTTCCAAAATTACCATTTTGCCCTTCCTTTACAAAAATGGTAAGTTTTGCCCCAAAAATTCTAAAGTTTCTCAATTGGTCCTCCAACATTAGTTTCATGCCCAATTAGCCCTCAATTTCATAAAATTTCATTCAGGTCCTTCGAATTTTGAAAATCCCCAATTTTTCCATAATTTCAACTCTTCAACACTACCGAATTTGATTTCATTAAAATTGACCGATCAAACACCTCTAATTGTTGAAGTTGGAGTTGAAATTGAGTTCCTACATGTTTATACGATTTTAAGGAACTTTGAAATCACTGATTTTAAGGTCGGAACGAGCTCAAACGGAGCTTCGCCGGAAAACAGATTGTAAAGAGAGAAAGCTTAGATTTCTCACCGGTGAGGGCACGGCAATCCGAGCTTTCGATTTGGGCAAATAGCTCTCATCTTGAGGATCATCCTAGAATCAAGAATCGCATCAAGTGATGCTGAATTGAGTTAGAATTTCATCATTGAAATTCTGTCGGTTCTCTCTATAGCACCGGCCGGAAATTATAGAGGGGAGCCGAATTGGCTTACCTTTCAGTCCTAATTTGGCCATGGGAGGGCTGAGGAAGTGTTGGGAGGGCTTGTTTTGGTCTGAGGGGGGCTTGGAATGGCCAATTTCAGCTTCGCCGAAATAGGGCAGCTTCGATCCGCCGGAGCTGCTTCGCTGTTCCATCATGCCGACGCTTCTCTAGCGATTCTCGGATTGACTGGAGTTTGCTATTAGATAGCTATCTTCTCCTCAGTTCTAAAGAGCTCGACCTCTCCTTCCGAGGTTAAGAAAAATGTTCAAGTCGAAACTCTGGTTCGAGCTTCACCGGGAAATGGAGCAGTAGAGAGAGAGAGAGAAGTTCTTATGTGATCTTATTCACCTGAACCAATTTGGTTTCTCTCTTTTATTTTGTCTTAAGTTTCTTTTCCAAATCATGAGCCCATTATTTTATCTCTGCTTTTGTGTTGAATCAGTAGCATAGTCTTTGATCTACTGTTATCAGTCATCTCGCTGCAAATGATAACAAGCTAGACCGAAATTGTGCTTTTAACTACCATGTATTAATGCTATTTATCAGTTTGCAATTCCTACTGGTCAACTTTAGCTCCGGCCCAAGAACATTGAGATTAGTCCCAGCTTTTGAGTTGACTTTCTAAAGGGAATTTGGCAAGAGCTTACTATGTCTCTGATTCTGATTCACTCTCTTCAGTTGGAATCTCTTGCAAGAATCATAGTTACATTTGTTAATATCTAGTTGATCCATTGGCAGCATCACAGCTTTCATCACATTCTTTATTTTAGCTGTCCATTTCCATTTCCATGGCCTTTTTATTGGACACAAGAGCTCAGTGCTTCTTCGGCGATACTCAAATCAAATGGAGGTTGCTATCACATAGTTGATGTCACGCCCCAACCCGGTTTGGTTGGATCCCTGTGAACAACTCGCCACTCTCTCGGTTCAAGAGGAGTTTCCTCCAACTTTAACTCGAGATGAGCGAGGCGTAATTTTGACCTTGTTCCCTAGAAAGACATATATCCAATAAAATGCGAGCTTAAGGAAAATTTAAGCATACCTAACATAAGGTAAGTGTAAAACCCGCCCTTTTGAGCTAAGGAAAATCGGGAAAAGATCCGGTCAAACCAAGTGAGGATACCGAAGCTGCCCTATTTTTGCCTAGCTAAAATTGGTTTAATTCAACCCTACTCTAGCCAAACCAAGCTCTCCCAACATCCCCATAACATTCATACAACCTCAATGATGTTGAAAGGTCAATAGTATGAATTCTTGATCCTAGAAGGTACTCTAGGAAGAGAGCTACCTTTCCCAATAGAAAGCTCGGATCGTTGCACCTCCGATGGGACAAGTGTGATCGGAATGCCAGCAAGAGAAAGCTCACGTCAATTTGGAAAACCAACTGTGGATGAATACGTCATAGTTAATGGGCAAGTGGGCAAACTTACACTTCATACCCAGTTAGGATGATGAGCACCTTTTCTAAATTGGAAGCCACTGTGAGTGGGCTTACTAATGTCATATTCGGTTGGTATGATGAGTATAGTTTAATGTTAAAAACCACATACCGGTTGTGAGTGGGATTTTATATCATACCCGGTTAGGCATGATAAGTACCTTGAAATGAAAACCCACTATTTAGTGGTATTTTAAACATCACAACTTAGAAAAGTGATGTGAAAATCATGTGAAAAAACTACTTACCAGTAGTAAGTAGATCATACCCAGTTCATATGATAAAACTTCCTCGAAGGAAGTGGAAAACTCATTCATCGGTTATGAGCGGAGATGTCCTCATACTCGGTTGGTATGATGGACAGTTGAAAACATATTTTTGTTAGTAGTGCTCTCCCCTGACAATGTTATAATGCTTAAATGATTTGGGAGACCTTCTTGATGGGAGCTCGAATAGCTCTTATAAGGTGAGGGCCTCGGTTTTGGAACTTAGGGGCTAATATGCCCAGTTTTGAAAATTTCGAACAGTGGGCCATAGGCCAGTGGGCATGAGTAGGTGCTCATAAAAAAACATGAGATATGTGCTATAAAACTTTAATAAATGAATTGTTTGGCCATGGTACTAAGACAAGACCGACACACCTAGTCAACTAGCGGCAATGCGACATGATAAGTCAATGGACCAATCAAGACAAATAGCTGCAGGTTGAGTTAAGGGTCTGGGCCATTGGACCAGTGGCACCAAAGATTATAAGGCATGGTGTAAAAATATAGATTGTGCATGCACTGTGACTACGGGACCATCAAGATGCCCAAGAGGGGTAGTGATGTGTCCTAAGGGGCCTGGATGATTTGGTGGATATAAGGGAAGTTCGTCAGACCAGGTGACCATACGAAATTTGTAGTAGCATCAAGCGCATGAGACCAGGGTGGGGACGGGATGAGGTCTCTATCCTCATACAGACAAGGATTATTTTTGGTCTGAGGGTAGGACGTTAGGGACGTTCACTCAAACTTCGAGTAGAAGTCAAAGACTTCTATCAGGGTGGATGGTAAAGATGCTCTGATCCACAAGTGGGTGTAGTCGGCATAACTGCATCACGCGAATGTGTGTGTGATTGACCTTCATGATGAAGGATGTGTGTTGGGTGATGACTCACCGTGATTAATAAGAAATGGTGAATTTTTGAGATTTTTAAAGTGGAGAAAATCTAAAGGAAATTAAGGAGTCTGACACACTCCAACTTGAAAAAGTCACCCTCAATGGGGTAAAGGTTTTAAAAACTAGTATTTGAGAAAAGAATATTATTAAAGGAAATAAGGAGTTTGGCACACTTTGATTAAAGTTGTTTTGTTTATGAAAACTCACTCCCAACCCCCGCTCACTGAGTTGTAGAAGTCACCCCTCCCTTATATCTCTTTTAGGAAACCAAGGGATGATAAAAAAGTTAGGGGACCCCACCTAATCCAGTTCACACTTATCTGGATTCAACTTAGGGTTAATGATGCTAACTCTATGTGATTCCTTACGTGTCGTGCTTGCTAACTGGGCATTGACCGTTTCTGTTTGATTGGGTTTGGTAACTCGAAATCGAAGAAAATCAGTTGGATAAGACCATTTTCAACAAATTTTCTAAAATTTAAAATTTTCTAAATTTTTGTAAATTTATTTTATATCAAATGGTTGTTTCAATTTTACAAGTTGATATTTTTATGCTATCTAGAAAAAATAAAATTTTGATCTTTTCCATAGAGTTTATCCTTATTCAATACGGTTAAGATCAGGTTGCAATGGATAGACCCGATTCTCAAGACTTTATTTGGACATAGTCCTAATCAATATTTTCATTGGTTCAAACTTGTTTAGTACCAAATCTTCACTATTTCATTCCTTAAATAGTGTTACCACGAATTTTATTAGATATTTAAGGTTTGCTCTCCCAATTTCTTCATCTTATGCCATGAAGCATTCAATCCCCAATTTACTTGTATTCTTTCCAAAAATATCAAATTAATTTTTTTTGCCATATTTTGTTCATAATTTAACCTCTTGTTCATATTTCGTTGTTACTTAATGGCTTCTTACTAACTCCCTACTCCCCCTTCATAACCCCACATCATAGGTAATAATTAATGGTCTCTTTATAATTAACAAATGGCACAATACTTCATATCCCCATATTCTCCTTTGGGAGCTTAACATAACATTCATTCCTTTTCCCCTCTTGTGGTGTTAATTCTTCATTAATTATTTCGTCGTTGTTATTAATGGCATGATTAGGTATTCACACTCATTTCCTTTTCTTTCAACTCTCACTCGCTAAAATGATTACCATGGTAAAATATCACTACTAATACTCTTTTACTTTGTCATTTCCTTTCCGTGTGAGCATCTACTTACTCATTGAAAATTATCATGATTGGTTTCTTTTACCGGTCTACCCAAGGTATTTTTTTCTTTGATCTAATCATTGAACCATTTGATGTTAAAACTCTCCCTAAATAGTTTCCAAAAAATCAATGCTCCATTCCCATTCTAGAGTTTATCATTTAATACTAGTCCGTGCAAACTCTTTTTTAAGCAACTATAAGTGCCTAATACATGTTATGTTTTTTCAAACTACTTCTCATATAACCCGTTCTTATATGTTTTTTTTAAAAAAATAGATCCCATCAAACCAAAATTACAAGCAAACTAGAATAATATGCAACCACTAACACTTCTACCCCTCCATGAAGAGTATGTTATAGGCATAATGTAAATTCTATCCTTTGATAATAAGAAAAACTAGGAAAAGAACCAGTCATTTTCAAATAGAGAACCGAGTCGGTTTATGAACAATAACCAATAGAGAAAGGGCAAATTGGAAAATTTATAAATCCCGAGTGACCTAAATAGTCACAAAAGTCATGAGAAAGGACTTTAGGATGAATTGTAGGTGAAAACCAAACCAGTTTAGGTGAACTGGACATGAACCGGGTTGAATTGGTTTGAACCACTATTGAACTGGTTTTTAAATTCATTTTTCTAGATAGCTTAGGAAATTCAAAGTGGAGAAATGAAGTCACCATTGGATAAATAATGAATTTAGATGAATTTACAAATTTTTAATTTTGAAAAACTCGGTTTAATCTGGCCTAAACCAGCCAGATTAAGCATTGAACCCGGTTCGGACCGGTCTAGTGCGGTTCGGAATAGTGTCATCTTCTTCCTTTAGATTACAACACTGTTCACTCGCTGGAAAATTGAGCAGCACCGACGATGATGATAAGTCTCTGTTCAGGGAGTTTTATGCAATGAGTGACTGCCATAAAGACACCAATCGGATGACTAAGGAGTCCCTAAGCTTCCTATATAAAGAACCCCTCCTCAATCATCCTCATCACACCTAAAACTTTCTCTCTCCCTACTACTCCATTTTCCAGTGAAGCTCGAACTAGAGCTCTAACAATGGGGTTTTTCTGAGCAGAAGAAGGTGAGGTCGGGTTCCTTAGATTCAGGGAGAAGTCAACTACCCGATGGTAGTAACCATTTGCTCTAAGGATCGCCGGCGTGATCAAACAAAGAAGTAGCTCCAGTGGACTGAAGCTGCTCTATTTCGGCCGAGCTAAAAATGGCCAATCCAAGCCCTTCTTAGGCCAAACCAAGCTCTCCCAACACTTCCACAGCCCTCAGAGGACTGAATTAGAGCTGAAAGGTAAGCTAATTTGGCTTCCCTCTATAATTTCCGATCAATGTTAAAGAGAGAACCAGTGAAATTTCACTAACTAAATTCTCCCTTATCTCGGCATGTATTGATGTGATTCTTGATCTTAGGAAAAACATCAGGACGAGAGCTATCAGCCCAAATCAAAAGCTTGGACCGCCGCACCTTCGACAATAAGCTTTCGAAGCTTTCTCTCTCTAAGTTTAGTTTTCCAACGAAGCTCCGTTTGAGCTCAATTCGGATCCAAATGATGCGATTCAATGTTCCATTGAATCATGTGGATGTGTAGAAACTCAATTTTACCTTCAATTTCAACATTAAACCTAATTGAATGGTCAATTTGATGAAATCAAATTATGCTAATTAGGGGAAAATTTAAGGAAATTTGGGAATTTAACAAAATTGAGGGACCAATGTGCAATTTTCCAAAATTGATGCCCAATTGGCCATGAAAAAGATGTTGGAGGACCGATTTGCCAATTTTTGGAATTATTGAGGTTAAATTCGCCATTTTTGTAATGTAGGGGCAAAATCGTAATTTTTGAAAAGTTGGGGACCAAATTGGAAATTTGGGAAACTTGAGCACCTTTTTGGAATTATGGCTATTATGCCAAATGTTAATAAACAATGATGTCCAAATAGTGTAGAAGCACGAAGGACTGGGAACGCCAGCAAGGACAAGTTCGTGTGGAGGCAAAGAGCCAAATAAGAGGAATACACTACACTAACGGGTGAGTGGAAATTTTCACATCATACCTGGTTGGGATGATAAGTATCTCAGAAATAAAAATTCACTACTATGTGGAATTTTAACATCACACTTGGTTAGGGTGATGTGAGAAACACGCGAAAAAACTACTTACCGGTTATAAGTAGATCATACTCAATTGGTATGATGAACTTCCTAGAAGGAAGTGATAAACCCGCTTACCGATAGTAAGCCAAGATGTCATGTAAACCCCGCCCTTTTGAGTTAAGGACAACCGGGAAAAGAACTTGTCAAAACGAGTGAGAAAAACTGAACCGGTTCACAAACCCGATCATCAGAGAACATGAAATTTTGGAAATTTACAACTCCCAAGTTTCCCAATGGGTTCATAAAGTCTTGAAAAAGAACCTTAGGACAAACTGGAAGAGAAAAATCAGACCGGTTCAGGTGAACCGGATCCAACTGGATTGAACCGGTTTATGAATCGAGTCGATTCATGAACCGGAACCGATAGAGAAAGGGCAAACTGGGACATTTATTGATCCCGAGTGACCTAAAGAGTCACAAAAGTCAAGAAAAATGACTTTAGGGTGAATTGGAGATGAAAACCAAATTGGTTCAGGTGAATCGGATCCGAACTGGATTGAACCGATTTGGACCGGTTTGAACCACTATTAAAGCAAATGCTAAATTCATTTTCTAGGTGGTATAGAAAATTCAAATTTGAGATTTGAGGCCACCATTGGATAGAAAATGAATTTAGATAAATTTAGAAATTTTTAGCTTTGAAAATTTTGGTCGAATCGGAGGTTAACTGGCCGGTTTAAGCTTTGAACCCAGTCCGATCCGATTTGGAATATTGTCATTTTCTTCCTTCACATGACAACACTGTTCACTCGCCGGAAAATCATGCAGTACCGATGAAGTTGAAAAGTCTTCAGCCAGGGAGTTTCGGTAATGAATGACAGCCATTAAGGTCCCAATCGGACAACCAAGAAGTTCGTGAGCTTCCTATATAAAGAGCCCCTCCTCATTCATCCTCTCCACATTTGAAAACTCCATTCTCTCTCAGTCGCTTAGTTTTCCGGCGAAGCTCAAACCAGAGCTTAGAAATAGAATGTTTTTTTATCCAAAGATGGCATGGTTGGGTTCGTTAGAACCGGGGAGAAGTCAGCTACATGCATGTAGTCTCCATTTGCTATGATAGTCACTGGAGAAATATCAGCATGATCGAACAATGAAGCAGCTTTGATAGACTGAAGCTACCCTATTTCAGCCGAGCTGAAATCGGCCAATTTGAGCCCTTCTCAGGCCATTCCAAGCCCTCTCAACACCTCCTTAGCTCTTCCACGACCAAATTAGGACTAAAAGTTAAGCCAATTCAGCTCCCCTCTGCAATTTCCGACCGATGCTAGAGAGAGAACCGACAGAATTACAATGATGAAATTCTAACTCAATTTGGCATCAATTGATGCAAGTCTTGATCCTAGGAGAAACATCAAGAAGAGAGCTATCTGCCCCGATTGGAAGCTTGGACAACCGTGCCCCCGCCAGTGAGCAATTGAAGCTTTCTTTCTCTATGTTCTATTTTCCGGCAAAGCTCCATTTGAGCTCGTTCCGACGTCAAAACTTACGATTCGAAGTGCTATTGAATTGTATGAAGATGTAGAAACTCAATTTTAACTTCAATTTCAACAATTAGAAGTGTTTGATCGGTCAATTTAATGAAATCAAATTCGACTGTGTTAGATAGTTGAAATTGGGGAAGAATTGGGGGAAATTACGGATTTTTTAAAATTTGAATTTTTGTAAAGGAAGGACAAAATGGTAATTTTGGAAAATTTTGGGGCCAAATTGGGAATTGGGGAAACTTGAACCCCTTTTTAAAAAATTAAGTAAATTGAGGTCCCAAGAGGAATTTTAAAAGTTCCGGGACTCAATTTGGGGAAAACGGCAATTGGGGCCTAAAGTAAAAAAAGGAAAAATAACTTTAGGGACCAATTTGCAAATATTGGAGAAGTTGTAAATTTAGTCATTCATACTGAATGTGGTAATCAAGCCTGATGATAATGAGCAACGATGTTCATTTCATGTAGAAGCACGACACATCTGGAACGCCAACTGAGGTTAAGTTCGCAAGGGATAAAAACCGACTAAGTGGAATTTCACTACACGATCGGGTGAGTGGGATTTTTATATCATACCCGGTTGGGATGATAAGTACCTCAGAAATGAAAACCCACTACTAACTAATAATTTAAACATCACAACATAGAGGAGTGATGTAAAAATGACACGAAAAAACTACTTACCGATTGTAAGTAGATCATACTAGTTGGCATGATGAAAACTTTCTCGAATGAAGTGGAAAACCCTTAGTAAACCGGGAAGAGTGGTGGGTTACTCTTGGGGATCTGACCAAACTAGGTAGGGGCGTGACATACTTGGTTAGTATGAAGGACAATTGAAATTATATTTTTGTTGGAAGTACTATCCCTTGACTATGTGCCATTGCTTAAACAATTTGGGAGACTTTCTTGACGAGAGCTTGAATAGCTCTGTTAGGCTGGGGGCTATTATGCCCAATTTTGAAAATCTCGACAGTGGGACCTAGGCCAATTGGCACGAGTAGGAGCTCATAAACAAACATGAATTTATATGCCATGAAAAGTTGAGTAATTGATTTGTTTGGCCATGGTGCCAAGACAGGACCGACATACTCAGTCAACTAGCGGTAGTGCGACTTGACAAGTCTCTGAACTAGTTAAGACAAACAGTTGCAAGTTGAGTTGAGGGTTAGGGCTTTTGGACTAGTGACACCACATATTTTATGGCATGATGTGAAAATACTGATTGTGCATGCACTGTGTTTATGGGACCTTCAAGACGCCCAAGAGAGGTAGTGAGGTGTCATAGGGCCCTGGACAATCTGGTGGATATAAAGGTAGTTAGTCGTACTAGGAGTCCTTGCGACGCTCGATGTTGCTTCAAGCGCACGAGACCGGGGTGGGGTCGGGATGAGGTCTCTATCCTCATATGGACATAGAGAATCGTTATAGCATTGAGGGTCAGATGTCGCGAACATCCATTCATTCTTAAGATAGAAGTGGACATTCTTCTATCTAGGTGGCCGGTAAAGTCGCTTCGACGCCACAAGTGGGTTCAGTAGACGTACTGGCATGTGATTGTGCATTTGACCTTGATGATGAAGGATGTGTGTTGGGTGATGACACATCGTGATTAACTAGAAATGGTGATAAAAACCAAAATGTGAAATGAAAGGTTTTTAAAAGAAAATAAGGACTACGACACACTCCAAAATAAACATTTTTCCTAAAAAGATAAATTTTGAAAACTCATTTAGAGAGTCGTTGTACTCATCCCTTCCCTTATATCCCTTTCAAAAAATCCGAGAAAGCCTACCCCCAAGGACCATCAACTAATACACATGTGAGATAGGTATGATCATTGTAAAATTTTATGTAGTTTTGATTTATGTTATTCCAGGAAAGGTATAGGTTTAAAGGATGCCTTACTCTTTACGGTTTATAAATAAGGGGCAACCCTTAGTAATCCGAGAGAGTGGCGGGTTGATCATGGGGATCCGACCAAATCGGGTCAGGGCGTGACAACTTGAGTGGTATTAGAGTGTGTTTCCTCAAATACATAATTAAGACTAAAAAAGATAGTAACTAATAGGAATGATTTTAAAATTTTCAAATGGCTGTGAGGAGAAGAACCAAGAAAACTAGGACTTGCATACCAACACCACCCAACACTCTGTCCCCATAGGTAGATCACCCTAAAATACTCGAGAAGTTCCAAAGAACCAAGAGATATGATGCGAGGATCTGTTGAGGTCATAATCCTGAGTAAGAAGGAAGCCAAGCCTAAGGCCAGAAACGCCATCAAGGGCTTATAACCTTACTAAGAAGGACGCTTGTCAAGAACCCAATAGCTTCCCATCTATTTCTTAGGCACTATTTGTAACAGGGCTAAGACCCCAACCTATTGTACTACCTCTCCAATAATAAAGAACTCCAAGTTACTAAAAAAATTATGTCTCTTAGAAATAATGTGATCTTGCGCCTCAAGCTATAGGAAGATTGCCTAATAAAGGTAAACAAACAAACCCGCATTACCCAAGACACCACAGAGACCCAGGAGATTCCCATCCCAATTAAAGGAAATAAATCAAGGAAATTATTAGGCGAAGAAAGCAAGAAAACCATCAAGGTAATTAAGGAGTCTAGGAGAACACTTGAAGTAACAACTGGACAAGAAAAATGACTTATTACAAGCTGTAAGGGAAATTGGACACGAAGTGAAAACATATCCCACACCACAAGGATTTAGAACAATACTTTCCAAAGATAGTGCCCCATAGCTACATGAATCTGTAAGGATGCCATCCCTCGAAACAGGACTCTTGCTCAGAATTTTAACCACATCTAGGAGAAAGCTCTTCAAAATCTTAGTGAAGTGGTAGGAAGGAAAAGGGCTAAAGGTAGAATCTCAAAAAAAAACCCCAAACATAACAAAATTTACTTGAAGAGAATTCTCCCTTAAAGAAGAAATTACCAACAATTTAGGAGCAAAGAAGGGAGTGCATCCAAAAGAGAAGACAAGCCAAGCATTTGACGACAAATGGGATGTCTTGAGATTGCAAGTACAACTTCCTTTGGAAAAAATAGAACGTCAAATTGGAGTTTTGGACCAACATAGCAAAAGTAAGCAAACTATAACAACAAGATAGTCAAGGAGAATGAACGACGCCCTAAGGACGACCGGGAAGTAGTAAGGAATACACCCTAAAAAGGGCAATGGAAGGGACATTAAGGACATGATGACTCGAGAGACAACTGCCTCAAGAGAATTAGATAAGGTGAATAGTAGAGGTGAGGCAGGTAATGAACTAACCCTCATGAGGGTTATAGATTAAGCTCTAGTAAATAAAGGAAAGGTGGAAAGGCCAAACATTTGGAAAAGAAGGATAGAGGAAATCCTTAAGGAGATCAATAGCTAAGACCAAATTGATGACCAAACTCAAAGCTAGAAAAAGATCAAGTAAGCCTCGCACAAAGAGGTCTTGAAACAAATCATGTCTGAACTTTTCACATGTAAGAAAACTTGTGCAAGATACAAGTGGAATTAAGGAAACGGTACAAGGACGTACCGCTAGATTTCCAGGAAGGGTGCATGAGAAGGATGACATCAAAGGATGTCATTTAATGATTTGATACTTCCAAAGAATGAATGAAAAAGGAATTTCGGGAGAAAGGGAAAGAATCCTACCAAGGAAGGAAGCCCCAAAAGGGCATATGTATCCCAACTAATAGATAATGGAACCAAATGAAAGGGACAAAGAAATAAACTTGCAAATGAAGCACAAAGTGTGGTGAAAGAATCAAGAAGGTGATGGTAATCTCCATTTGGAGATAAGTCAGCTACCCGATGGTAATCTCCGTTTGCTCCGAGGATCGCTGGAGAAGCAACAGCGTGATCAAATAGTGAATCAGCTCCGGTGAACTGAAACTGCCCTATTTCAGTCGAGCTAAAAACAGCGAATTTGTGCCCTTCTCATGCCAAACCAAGCACTTCCAACACTTCCACAGTCCTCATACAACTGAATTAGAGCTAAAAAGTAAGTGATCAGTGTTAGAGAGAGAAACGGTGAAATATCATTGACCAAATTCTCCCTCATTTCGGCATGAATTGATGTGATTCATGATCCTAGGATGAACCTCAGGGCGAGATCTATCTGCCCAGATTGAAAGCTCGGACTGTCGCACCCCCGACGATAAGCTTTCGAAGCTTTCTATCTCTAAGTCCAATTTTCCGGTGAAGCTCCGTTTGAGCTCAATTCGGATCCAAATGATGTAATTCAAAGTTCCATTGAATCATGTGGAAGTGTAGGAACTCAATTTTATCTTCAATTTTAACAATTAAATTGGATTAAATGGTCAATTTGATGAAATCAAATACAACCAGTTTGAAAGGGGGAGATTGGGAATTTCAAAAAATTGAGGGATCAAAGTGCAATTTCCCAAATTTGACGGCCAATTAGCCATGAAAAAGATGTTGGAGGACCAAAAGGTCGATTTTTGAAATTATTGGGGTCAAATTTTCCATTTTTGTAGAGTAGGGGCAAAATGGTAATTTTTGAAAAGTTGGGGACCAAATTGGAAATTTGGAAAAAAATGAACCCCTTTTTGTAATTTTGAATGAATTGAGGTACTAAAGTGAGTTTTAGAAGTTTCAAGACTCAATTTTGGAAAAAGCTTACATTAGGGTCCTAAAGTTAAGGAAAAAGAACTTTAGGGACCTAAATGTAAATAATTGAAAAGTTTGGGCATTTTGCTCATACGTGAGGAATTAGGGCTATTATGCCAAATGTTAATAAAAAAGGATGTCCAAATAGTTTAGAAGCATGAAGGACCGGGAACGTCAGCAAAGACAAGTTCGTGTGGAGGCAAAGAGCCAAATAAGAGGAATACACTACACTAACAGGTGAGTGGGAATTTTCACATCATACCTGGTTGGGACGATGAGTACCTCAGAAATAAAAATCCACTACTATGTGGAATTTTAACATCACACTTGGTTGGGGTGATGTGAGAAACACGCAAAAAAAACTACTTACCGGTTGTAAGTAGATCATACTCAATTGGTATGATGAACTTCCTAGAAGGAAGTGGTAAACCCGTTTACTAGTAGTAAGTGGAGATGTTATCACACCCGGTTGGTGTGATAGACGAGTGAAAAATAATTTTTGTTAGAAGTGTTATCCCCTCACTGTGTGCCATTACTTAAAAATATTGGGAGATCTTCTTAGCTCAGTTATTCCAAAGGCCTCGATTTTGGAACTTGTGGGATAAAATGCCCGATTTTGAAAATCTCATACACTAGGGCCAAGGCTAGTTGGCACGAGCAGGAGCTCATAAACAAATATGATGTTAAGCTAAGAAAATTTTAATGAATGATGTGATTTGGCCATGGTACTAAGACAGGACCAACATACTCGATGGACTAGCGGCAGTCTGACAAGACCAGGTCGATGGATTGGTCTAGACAAATAGCTCCAGGTCGAGTTGAGGGTCGGGACCACTGGACCAGTGGCACTAAAGATTAATGGCTTATATGAAAAAAGTATCGTCTGTGCATGCACTGAGGTCTGGGACCATCAAGACGCCCAAGAAGGATAGTGATGCATCCTAGGGGCTACTATACGACATGGTGGAGATAAGGGTAGTTTATCATACCCACAGTCATGGAAGCTCAATGTAGCTTCATTCGCATGAGACCAGGGTGGGGTCGGGATGAGGTCTCTATCCTCATATGGACACAGAGTTTCTTTTAGGGTTTGAGTGTTAGATGTCACGAACATCCACTCATTCCCAGGGTAGAAGTGGACGGGCTTCTATCTAGGTGGCCGGTAAAGTCACTCCGACGCCACAAGTGGGTGCAGTGGATGGGTTGCCTTGTGAATGTGTGATCCCTTCATGATGAAGGGTGTGTGTTGATTGTTAAACACATTGACTATTGTGAATGATGAGTAATGGTTTTGAAAACCGAGAAATTGAGGTAGCTCCAGGTGGTGGTAACAAAGTAGATGCAATAAATGATAAAATGAATTATGAATAATATCGCGATGGAAAGAGATTTGAGTATCCCTATTCACCATGCTGCTCGTGGGGAAAGAAATTTGCAAAAATGAGATCTGAAATTTGGGATTTTGAATGAGATGGAGATGGAAAGAGAGAAGATAAAAAAAGGGAAAAATCTAAATTGAGGGTTCAATTATAGCGTGAAGTTGCCACATGTCACATGCCAGAATTTGATTAGCCCTATAATTCACCACACTAGAAGCATGAAGGCAGTGCTACTCCCTCTTCTCCTTCCCTTAACTCACCGGTAAATGAAGCTGGTTCTTCTCCACCCAAAGTTCTGAATGACAATAAAAGGACCACTTCAGCTTGATTCGAGCACGAGGTCCTCAAGCGATGATCTAAGGCTCTCCGTAAGATCAACACTTTTTCAAATGCCAAAAAGATTTAAGTTTCTATGGTTAGTGCTTTTTTTCATCGTTTCTAATAGTAATTTTTTGTTGTAGCTCCACAACATATAAGACATTTGAAAAGTGTACTAAACAATTTGGAAAATGGTTACTGCAATTTTATCCTTTTGAAAAATATGTTATCAATATTTAAAATATTTTTGGACTTATCCTACATGAGATGCATTGTATGTACTACATATAACTCAGTTCAATAAAATAATGTCTTACTTGCCTATGTAGGAAAGGGGCAAGGGTAATATGAAGTTATGTAGATAGAATATTGGGTCAACCATCTAAAAAAGTATACTTGGTAAGGTATATTCAAACGATATGCAAGCAATCTTTAACGGACAACTAATAAGTGATCCTCAAATAATGGGAAAAGATTTGGTGATGTGGTATTAAATTATTCTCTTCAAAAACGAATACTACAACATGCAGGCGCTACGACCAATACTAAGTTTCATGAGGCATGCAACTTTTCCGAGCATGCTCATCTTTGGTCCTCCAAAAACATGAAAAAAATGGCTGCTAAAGTATGACCAATACTAAGTTTCATCATTTTCATTGCTCAACAAATTTATTTCGGTGATGGAAGTTAATGTTTTCCCCTTTTATTACCATTTTGTTGTAAGATCAAACCTTAGATTACTCAATTTGTTTGTGTTGTTCTTTCCCACAAATCATTATTGTCAACCACATCTCTTGTTTCCTAATCTTGGGTCACTCATTATTAGTGATTGGATTATACATTGATGATCAGAGGAGATGTTGCTCCATTGGGATCTCAAGCTTTCATAAAGATACATCAATTTATTTCCTAAGTTAAGAAGTCTCGGAGGGAACTGCTGCTTTTTATTGATGAAGTATATACTTATTTGTGCAAGTAAGTAATGTTGCTCCATGAATGCTGAAAGATTAATTTTATATATAATGAAAATAATACATACATATAAGGCTACTGCAAGTTGTCTAGTAATTTATCATAGCAAGTTGGTTATTGTTAACAAAATACTCCACTTTACCAGTTGCTTTTTAGTGTTTTGGTAATTAGCTTCTTTTTAGTTTTATGGTTTTTTTTTTTGTTATTTCACTTGTTTGTATAGCCCAAGAAGAAACCCCTCCTATATCTGGATTGTCATAAACCAAGGGTAAAACTAATTAACATACTCTTATTCATGGTTGCACGGTTCACTTGGAGATAGGCTTACCCTCGATACAACAGACTCTAGTTCTAATTTTTATCTCTATTTTATTAATTTCCTTGGTGTTCCATTGTAATCAATAAGAAGGTTTGGTGTCAGTTTTCTTTTCTCTATTTCTATTGTCAGTGGAGAAGATCAACTATGAAGGATTCATTCATGTTCATTTTCTACCAGTGCTAATATAATACCTGATTGGAAATTGATAAAGTACTTGCATAATTCAAATTATATCTAATTATGAAATATCATAACTTCAGTTGGTTTGTTTTCTTCAGAATTGCAGGCTGAACAAAACCTATATGAGTGAGGTTTAAGCACTCAATGCCCTTCTTTTATGACCAATCAAAGGATAGTGTGCTTGTTCTCTCAACTAAGCCACCATGGAATCTTGATTAAGCTGTGGTAGATCGAATATATGAGACACTTAAATTTCCCTTGAATGAAAAAAAAAAAAAAGAATGCTTCAGGCTCCTCAAGTTGTATCTTGACAAGTACATATTTCAAGGAGGATCAAGGAAATTCGAGTGGTTCAAGAACTTGTTCAAGAAACAATAGCAAAAAATTGAGACCTGGGGCTAAGTTACGTTGTGATTAGAGAAATTGTTGCAAAAATTGAAAGTTTTTCTTTTAGGGAAATAGTTTAAGGTAATGATTGGAGTACTAGTTACTTCTTATAGGAGCGAATGTCTTCTTGATCCAAAATTAATCCAGGAGGTGGTGGATTACAAAGTTGTATAGCACCAATAGAGGAGGTGGCTTGATGGGTGTGACGAGCCAAATCCCTGATTCAAAATTTTGCTCTTATTAAGTGACTAATAAAATCATAAGTAAATTCTTATCTTATGTGTCATGCCCTGACCCAGTTTGGTCAGATCCCCGTAAGCAACCCGTCACTCTCTTGGTTTATTAAGGGTTTTCCCCTTCTTTAAACCATGAGGAGTAACATTAATCAAAACTGCATAAAATTTAAACATACATACATGTCTTGTAGGTTTAGCTAGCTGAAGTTCTTTAGGTAGGTTTTTCCATCGGTTACCTAAAAAGGGGTAAAGGGAGGGGGTGAGTTTGACAACTCAGTGAACGGTTGTTTGAAACATGAGTTTCACAAAAAAAAATAGTTTGAATTGGAGTGTGCCATACTCCTTATTTTCTTTAAACCCAAAGCGAAAAAAATGGAGAGCGTAGATGTAAATGAGAAAATGGAGCGTGCACTAGTGCCCAGAGGCTTTCAAGCCGTAGTTTGCTGGGGAGAAAGGACCCAAAGTGCGCCAAAGAGCAAGCGGAGGGTCCGAAGGAGAGCGTGCTAGTGCGCACGTATAGATGCTTGACGTGAAGCGCACCAAAGAGCAAGCAGAGGCTTGAAAGCTGGAGCGCGCTAGTGCGCGCGTATAGAGGTTGCATTGCTTGTTGCTCTCCTTCGGACCCTCCACTTGCGCTCATGCGCACGTACTCTTTCGAGCCTCTGCTATAAAACTTTTGCTACTGATTAGCATAAGATAGTAATGGTTGGTTGAAACTGCCCAATTAGCTAGGCCTAATTTTAATAGTAGGAGAGGATATCACATTTAAAATGTTTCTCCTTATTAAGAGTATTTATGGTAAATTGCAGGTTTAACAATTGTCCTGTCAAGAATCAGCTTTATTCCTTATGTTTGTCTGTGACTCTAATCTATAGTTTTTTTTGCCAACCAAAAACCAGTGTTCACTTGAATTGAAAATTGCAAAGAATCAATTAAGCTAATTTGTTATCAAAATACTAAAAAACAACTAGCAAAGTGGAGTTTTTTCATAATAATAACAAACTTTCTATGATAAATTACTAGATAACTTGGTAGCCTTACATGTATGTATTATGTACATTATATATAAAATTAATTATTTAGCAATTCATGGAGCATATACCATTTTCTGTACAACTCATTGTGCAACATCACATAATTGCACAAAAATGCATATGCTTCATCAATAAAAAGCAACAATCCCTTACGAGACTTCTTGGTCTAGCCAAAAAGCTGATGTATCTTGGTTACAGCTTGAGATCCCAATTGAGCAACATTTACTCCAGTCATCAATGGTAATTGAAGGGAAAAAAGAGATGAGGTTGACTGTAATTGTTTGTGGGAAAAAACAACACAAATAAATTGAGTAATCCAAAGTTTGATCATACAACAAAATGGTAATTAAAGGGGAAAATATGAACTTCTATCATGAAAATACATCAATAATACCAAGGTATTGAATTCATATGAAATTCTTTACCAACTCCGACAGCCATCATTTTTCCTGTCCCTTGAGGACCATAGAAAAGCATATTCCGAAAAGGTGTCTAATGAAACTTTTTATTAGTCGTAGCACCTACTAGATGTATTATTCTTATTTAAAGTGAATAATTTTATACCACATTACTAAATCTTTTTTCCACTATCATAAGATTGCTTGAATATTATTTAAAAATACCTAACCAAGGATACTTCCCTAGAGAAAATTCTCTAATGAGTGATAGTTGCCCCAATATTCTATCCACATAACACCATATTACCTTTGCCGCTTCTATACATAGACAAATAAAAACATTATAAAATTGATATTTCCCATATGATCAGCATAGAGGATAATAAGTAATACTTACTAATATTTTACATATACCTTATTATTCAATGGGTTGATGTGCACCATTTTCTTTTGAACACATCATTTCATTGAACATATTTATACGCAGGACGATACAATTAATCTCAAGTAGAATAAACCCAAAATAATATTTTAAACATTGATAATATATTTTTCAAAAAGATAAACTATCTACAAAATTCAACATCAAATAATAATGAAATCATTCTCTAACATAACTCGGAAAGAGAAAGCTACCGTCGTAGAATCCCCTTCATAAAAAATTTTAAATACTAAAATATTCCTAACTTGTTGCGTTTACACCAGCAATTAGAGCTACTCCACCAATAGCAACCACCAACTAATTTTGATAAGTTAAAATAGCACGTAAGTCATCTAATGTTGATCGAAGATAATCAGTAAAATTAAATAGAAATTTATACCAAATAAAGATATATAACTGAAAAAATGATAGAAGATTTAACAAAAATTATAGTTATCCAAATAGTCTTATATAACAAATGAATACACACCATATCTCCAATATGGTTAAAAGTCGTGCTACCCATTTTTCTATCTTTGTATTTGCACGATCTACTAGCATGCGCTTGTGAACATATTTAGTTAACTTACCTTCATGAGCTCTCCCTTCACCTCAATCCATGTCCCTAAATCTAATAGTTTACGTTGAGCCTGAATCTGCTCCTCTGTAGCCCGTCGTGCTTGCTTTAGCCTAATTATTGATTTTTCTTGAAGGTTCACAATCTCTTGATTCGTTACCCTGTAACAAGTCAATTCTTTAGGTTCCCGTTGACAAAAGAGTTGGCCAATTAAAAAACAGTTTGTACATACTAGTGTGAAGTAAAGGGACAATAGTCATTGAATTGATCTATACGAGAAGAGCGGGTTGCTGTGGACAAAAAGATTACAATAAACTTCCTAGATCTTATTAACTAGTACATTGCTCTCTAGCACACACCTAATAAGATCAATACAATAACTAATATGTACCAATTAACTCCTGAAATCTTTGTGTTCACTCCAATATGCTCTTCTTGCATAAAATCAATATAATAACTATTTCAAACTACTCCTGAGATAACCCACGCCTACATGTTTTTTTCAAAAAAACAGAACCGATCATATAAATGTCAAAATCCCCTCATTTCCTTATTGAGGACAATAATAGCAATAATAGGCAACAAGCAAACCAGAATAACATGTAACAACTAACACTTTTACCCCTCCATGAAAAGGATGTTGTAGGCGTAAGATAAGAATTTACTTATGATTTCATCAGTTACTTTAATAAGATCAAAAAAATTGAATGAAGCATCTGGCTCATCAGTCCCATCAAGCCACCTCCTCTATTAGTGCTCTATAAGTTTGTAATCCACCACCTCTCAGAATAAGTTTGGATCAAGAATGCATTGTTCGCTCCTATAAGTAGTAACTTGTACGCCTAATATTAGCTTAAGCTATTTCCCTACAAGAAAAACTTTCAATTTTCGCAGCAGTTTCTCTAATCACAACGTCACTTAGCCCCAGGTCTCAATCTTTTGCTATTATTTTTTGAACAAGTTCTTGAACCACCCAAATTTTCTATATCCTCTTTGACATATGTACTTGTCAAGATACAACTTTAGGAGCTTGAAGCATTCTTTTTTTCATGCAAGGGAAATTTAAATGTATCATCTATTCAATCTGCTACAGCTAAATCAAGATCCCTTGGTCGATTAGTAGTAAGAACAGGCACAATGTCCTTTGAATGGTCAGAAAAGAAGGGCATTGAGTGCCTAAACCTCACTCATGTAGGTTTTGTTCGGCCTACAATTTTGAAGAAGACAAACCAATTGGAGTTATGATATTTCACAATTACATATAATTTGAGTTATGCAAGTACTATATCAATTGACAATTGGGTATTATATTAGCACTGGTAGAAAATGAACACGAATGAATGCTTCATAGTCGATCTTCTCCACTAACAACAGAAATACAAAAATGGAAATCGACACCAAACCTTGTTATTGCTTACAAGGGAACACCAAGCAAACTAATAAAACAGAGACAAAAATTAGAATTAGCAATTTGTTGTATCAAGGGTAAGCCTAACTCCAAGTGAACTGTGCAACCATGAATGCCATAGTTTAAAGACTACAATAAGAGTATGCTAATTAGTTTTACCCTAGGTTTATGACAATCAAGATATAGAAGGAGCTTCTTCTTGGGTTATACAAACAAGTGAAATAACAAAAAAAAATTACCATAGAACTAAAAAGAAGCCGATTGCCAAAACACTAAAAAGCAAGTGGAAAATTGGAGTATTTTGTTAATAATAACCAACTTGCTATGATAAATTATTGGACAACTTGCAGTAGCCTTATATGTATGTATTATATACATTATATATATTGTGCAACATCAATTACTTGCATAAATATGCATATGTTTCATCAATAAAAAGTAACTTCTTGACTCAGCAAATAAACTGATGTATCTTTGTAACAGTTTGAGGGCCTAATGGAGCAATATCTCCTCCAATCAGTAATGCATAATCCAATCCCTCATAATGAGTGACCCATGATTAGGAAACAAGAGATGTGGTTGACAGTAATGGTTTGTGGGAAAGAACAACACAAACGAATTGAGTAATCTAGGGTTTCATCTTACAATAAAAAGGAGAAAACATGAACTTCCATCACCAAAAGATTGAGACCAAGGATCTCATGATGATGTGATTTGGGAAGTAGTTGTAAAAACTGAAGGTTTTTATGGTAGGGAAATTACAAAGCTAATGATTGGCATACAAGCTACTGTTTATGGGAGCGAATAATGGATTCTTGATCCAAAGTTAATGATTAAGATCAAGGGGTTGGCTGATAATGTGATTAGATTAGGGAGCAATTGCAAAAACCTAATGTTATTCTAGTAGGAAAATAGCTAAGATGATGGCTGGCGTACAAGCTGTTGTTTATGGGAGCAAAGAATGTATTCTTGACCCATAGTTATTCCGGGAGGTCGTGGATTATGAAGATGCAGAGCATCAACAGAGGAGGAGGCTTGTTGGGAGCGTTGAGTTAATGCCTGATTTAAATTGTTTGCTCTTTTTAAAGTGAATGATAAAATCATAAACATTTTCTTATTGTATACCTACAACATCCTCTTCATTTAGAGGTTGAAGTGTTGTTGGTTGCATGTTCTTCAAGTTTGCTTGTTGCCTATCATTGCTATTATTGTCCTCTACCAGAACATGGAGGATATTTTGATATTTACTTGATAGGGTTTGGTTCTTGAAAAAATATGAAGCCATGGGTTGGCAAAGTTGATTGAAAAAAAACAGTTACTAGGAACTTGACAATACATTTGCTTAAAAAATAGTTTGCACATACTAGTGTGAAGATTAGGGATAACAGTTATTGAATTGATCTATGCGAGAAAAGTGAACGCAAAGATTTCAATTGGCTCTCTAAATCTTATTAACTAGTACATTGCTATCTAGCACACACCTCATATGATCAATACAATAACTAATATTTAACGATTAACAAGATCTGGAGAAACTATTGAAATCTTTGTTTTCACTCCAATTTGCTCTTCTTGCATAAGATCAATACCTGTTATATTTTTTCAAACTATTCCTCTCATAACCCATGCCTACATGTTTTTTCAAAAAGTAGATCCCATCATCTAAATGTCAAAACCCCTCATTTCCTAATAGAGGACAATAATAGTATAACAAGAAAACTAGAATAACATGCAACCACTAACACTTCTACCACTCTATGAAAAAGATGTTGTAGTTATAAGATAAGAATTTATATATGATTTCATCAGTTAATTTAATAAGATAAAAAAAATTGAATAAAGCATTTGGCTCGTCACTCCCATCAAGCCACCTCCTCTATTAGTGCTCTACAAGTTTTTAATCCACCATCTCTCAGAATAAGTTTGGGTCAAGAAGGCATTATTTGCTCCCATAAACAACAATTTGAATGCCAGCCATCAACTTAGCTATTTCCCTACCAGAAAAACCTTCAATTTTTTCATTAGCTTCTCTAATCACAACGTCACTTAGCTTCATGGTCTCAATCTTTTGCTATTGTTTCTTCAACAAGTTCATGAACTACCTCAATTTCCTAAATCCTCCTTGAGATTTGCACTTGTCAAGATAAAGCTTGAGGTGCTTGAAGCATTCTTTTTTTTTTTCATGCAAGGGAAATATAAGGACCTCATCTATTTGATCTGCCACAGCTGAATGTAGATCCCCCGGTCAGTTAGTAGCGAGAACAGGCACAATGTCCTCTGATTGGTCAAAAATGAAAGGCATTTAGTGCTTTAACCTCACTCATATAGGTTTTGTTTTGCCTGCAATTTTGAAGATGACAAACCAACTAGAGTTATGATAATTAACAATTACATATAATTTGAATTATGCAAGTACTTTATCAATTGCCAATCGGGTATTATATTTGCACTTGTAGATAATGAACAAGAATGAATCCTCCATAGTCGATCTTCTCCACTGACAACAGAAAAATAAAAACTGACACCAAACCTTCTTATTGCTTACAATGGAACACCAAGCAATCTAATAAAACAGAGACAAAAATCAGAACTAGCAATTTGTTGTATCAAGGGTAAGCCTAACTCCAAGTGAACCATGCAACCATGAATGCCACAGTTTGAAGACTACAATAAGAGTATGTTAATTAGTTTTAGCCTTGGTTTATGACAATCAAGATATAGAAGGGGCTTCTTCTTGGGTTATACAAAGAAGTGAAATATAAAAAAAAATCACCATAGAAATAAAAAGATGCTGATTGCCAAAACAATAAAAACCAACCAGAAAAGTGAAGTATTTTATTAATAATAACCAACTTGTAGTATCATTATATGTATGTATTATATATATTATATATAAAATCAATCTTTAGATTAATGGAGAATATACCAAGGGAACTTTTTGTACAATTGAATGTGCATAATCCAATACTTGCACAAATATGCATATGCTTCATCAATAAAAAGCAATAGTTCCTTGCGAAACTTCTTGACTAAAAAAAATGTTGATGTATCTTTGTAACAGTTTGAGGTCCCAATGGAGCAACATCTCCTCCAATCATCAATGTATAATCCAATACCTAATAATGAGTGGGCCAAGATTAGGAAATAAGAAATATAGTTGACAGTAATGGTTTGTGGGAAAGAACAACACAATCGAATTGAGTATTCCAAGATTTGATCTTACAACAAAATGGTAATAAAAGGGGAAAACATTAACTTCCATCACCGAAATAAATTTATTCAGCAAAAAAAATCACGAAAATACATTAACAATCCTAAGGGATAGTATTCATATAGTAGCAGCCATTGTTTTTCATGTCCTTGGAGAACCATAAAAGAGTATGCTCCAAAAAGGTGTCTGATGAGACTTTGTATTGGCCGTATCACCCGTAAGTTATAGTACTCTTTTTTGAAGAGAATAGTTTAATGCCAAATCATCAAATCTTTTCCCACTATTTGGGGATCCCTTATCTGTTGTCCATTAAGGGCTGCTTGCATATCATTTGAATATACCCGACTAAAGATACTTCCTTAGACACGATTTTATCCACGATTTTCTGACAAATGATGGTTGGCCCAATATTCTATCCACATAACTCCATATTACCCTAGTCCCATTCCTACATAGACAAGTAGAGACATTATGTAATTGATATTTCCCATAGGGATCATCATACAAGATAATAAGTCATACTGCATTTCATTGAACTTAGTTATAAGCAGTACCATACAATGCATCTCATATAGGATAACATATTTTTCAAAAGTACAACATTACAACAACCATGATTGCTAAAGATGGTGGCATCTCACCCGATCACATGATTTTTTTCTCCTTATTTATTGTTTGAATTTTTTTTAAGAAATACATATTTTTTTTATGTATCACATATATTATAAACTGAACTTTTGCCCCTGATTAACATAAGATAGCAATGGTTGGGTTAAACTCCCACATAGCTATGCCTAATTTTAATAGCAGGAGAGAATACCACATTTAAAATGTATCTCCTTATTAAGAGTATTTATGGTAAACTGGGTTTAACAATTGTCTTGTAAAAAATCAGATTTATTCCTTATGATCAAGAATCAGCTTTATTCCTTATGTTTGTCTTAATTCAGGCGGACAATTCAAGACCGTTTTCTCTCATTCTTTGTTTTCAAAAAGACTTGCAATTCTTTTATTCATTTTTTACATTTGGTATAGATGGAGATGGTAATAACCATTTTCTCTCGTAGACTTTGTTTTCATAAAGATAACAGATAACAAAGCAAAATCCAATCTTAAGTTTTCCAATAGCAACATTAACCTAAATGAATTAGGGTTTCTGTATGACATTTACAAATTGTTGCATATCAGGAATTCAATCTATTGGATCAATATTTATAGTTGTAAAGCCAACACTAATCACTTAGATCTGTAAACCAATGTAATAGCTCATTGTAAAATACATGTAATCTCTCATCTAACCTTAAGAAAATATCTGTGTATGTTAATCCCATCATATAAATGTCAAAATTCCCCACATTTTATGGTAACATTAAAAAAATCCAACATACGAATGCAGCATCAGGGTAAAGCATCATCAATTAGAAGTAGTGGTGAATCCGTATAGCTAGAGGTTTGTAATTAACCTAACATTTGAAAATAATTGAAATTAAACTTTTGATTTGATAAAATATTTTTTACCAAAATACCTTACTCATTAATATATGAATTAATGAGTAAAAACTATCATTTTAATTTCTATTATTTTTTTTATCAAATTTAGTTATTATTATTTAAAAAAATAATAATATAATTAAAAATTAACACTTCACTACTCCATGAAGAGGATGTTGTAGGAATGAGGTAAGAATTTGCTTATGATTTCATCAAAAAAATCGAATCAGGCATTGGGCTTACTCCCAGCCAGCATACTCCTATGTTGATGATCTGCAATTTTGTAATCCACCACCTCTCGAAATAAATTTAGGTCAAGAATATATTGTTTGCTCCCAAATACAACAGCTTGTATGCCGACCATCAGTTTAGTTATTTCCCTGCAAGAAAAACCTTCAATTTTTGTAGCAACTTCCCTAATCACATCATCAGTCAGTCCATTCGTTTCAATCTTTTGATATTATTTTTTCAACAAGTTCTTGAACCACCCAAATTTCTTAGATCCTGCTTGAAATGTGTACTTGTCAAGATAAAACTTCAGAAGCTTGAAGCTTCCTTTTTCTCCGGGCAGGGGAAATTCAAGATACTCATCTATTCGATCTACTACACCTAAATCAATATCCCCTAATCGTTTAGTAGCGAGAACAAACACAATGTCCTTTGACTTGTCACCTATGCGGAAGAGAAGGGCATTGAGTGCACTTCTTTGAGCCTCGCTCATGTAGGTTTTGTTACGCCTGCAGTTTTGAAGAAGACAACCAGCTGGAGTTAGGATACTTCACAATTACATATGATTTGAATGATGCATGTACTTTATCAATTGCAACATGAATGAATGAATCCATCTGGTATTAGATTGGCACTTGTACAAAATGAACATGAATGAATCCTCCAATCAAACTAATAAAATATAGATAAAAATCAGAACTATGAGTATGTTGTATCAAGGGTATGCCTAACTCCAAGTAAATCGTGCAATAATGAATGCCACAATTTAAAGACTACAATATGTTAATTAGTTTTGCCACACCAAATTATGACAATAAAGATAGAGAAGGAGCTTTTCTTGAATTATACAAACAATTGAAATAACAAATAAAATTCACCATAGAACTAAAAAGAAGTAGATGGCTAAAATACTAAAAAGCAACTAGCAAAGTGGAGTATTTTCAAAATAATAACCAACTTGCTATGATAAACTAACAACTTGGAGTAGCTTTATATGTATGTATTATGTATATTATATATAATGTACCAAATCACCAAATCTTTTTTGCACTATTTGAGGATCCCTCATCAGTTTTCCATGCAAGATTGCTAGTACATCGTTTAAAAATGCCTAACCAAGGATACTTCCCTAGAGAAGATTCTCTAATGAGTGATGATTGGCCCAATATTCTATCTACATAATTCCATATTACCCTCACCTCTTCTCTACATAGACAAGTAGAAACAATATGAAATTGATATTTCTCAAATGGATCATCATATAGGATAATAAGTAACACTTACTAATATTTTACATATACCGTGTGATTCAATGGGTTTCTTTTGAGCACATCATTTCATTGAACAGATTTATAAGCAGGACCATGCAATTAATCTCAAGTAGAATAAACCCAAAAATATTTTAAACATTGATAATATATTTTTCAAAAGGATAAACTATCTGGAAAATTGAATATCAAATAATAATCACATCATTCTCTAAAGCTCCACCTGAAGAATACCTTTCATAAAAAATTTTAAATACTAAAAAAAGTCAAATATTCCTACCTTGTTGCATATAAGCCACTCCACCAACAGCAACCACCAACTTAATTTGATCAGTTAGAATAACACATAAACCACCTAAGATTGATCAAAGATCATCCCTAAACTTAAATAGAAATTTGTACCAAATAAAGATATTTAAGTGAAAAAATGACAGAAGATTTAATAAAAATTATAGTAATCCAAACAGCCTTATATAACATAAGAATACACACCATATCTCCATGGTTAAAAGACATGTTTATTGCAGCTACCCATTTTTCTGTCTTTGTATTTGCACGATCTACTAGCATGCGCCTGTTAACATCTTTAGTTAGCTTACCTTCATGAGCTCTCCCTTCACCTCAATCCATATCCCTAAATCTAATAGTTTACGTTGAGCCTAAATCTACTCCTCTGTAGCTCGTCGTGCTTGCTTTAGCCTAATCATTAATTTTTCTTGAAGGTTCACAATCTCTTGATTCTTTACCCTTGCCAATTCATCCTCATAATGAGCCATTTGTGATTATGTCTGAGCTTGAAACTGAGCAAGTTTCTTTTGCTCATCGTACACTACTCTTTGCCTCTCCTAACAATAGAGGAAAATAATAAAACATCACATGAACTCATATGAACCCATTGTTAATTATTTAATTAATACACTTTTCATTGATTCATATCACAGGCAATGAGATAGAGAGAGAAAGGATGGAAGAAATAGAATGAAGAGGTTACAATTTCTGCTTGAGCTTGGGTTGTCTTGAACTCAGCAGCCTTAGTACTCAGTTCTACGAGCCTTATTTCCTCCTGCTTCTTGATGAACTCAAACACCGAAAATAAAAGCCAAATGGCCTTCACAGATACATAAGAAACCTAAGGGTTTTTTTTTGGTAGGGAAATAGCTAAACTGATGGTTGGCGTACAAACGACTCTTTATGGGAGCGAAGAATGCATTCTTAACCCAAACTTATTTCTAGAGGTGGTGGATTACAAAATTGTAAAGCATTAACAAAGGAGGAGGCTTGCTAGGATTGGAGCAATGCCTAATTAAAATTTTTTGCTCTTTTTAAAGTGAATGATAAAATTATAAGAATTTTCTTATTATATGCCTACAACATCCTCTTCATTTAGTGGTATAAGTTTTATTGGTTGCATGTTAATCAACTTTGATTGTTGCCAGTCATTGCTATTATTGTCCTCTACCAGGACATGAGGGAGATTTTGATATTTAGATGATAAGGTCTGGTTCTTGAAAAAATATGAAGCCATGCGTTGGCAGAGTAGCTTAAAAAAAATAATGGCTATTAGGCACTTGACAATACATTTGCTTAAAAAACAGTTTGTACATGCTAGTGTGAAGAAAAGGGATAACAATTATTGAATTGATTTATACGAGAACAACGGGTTGTAGTGAACACAAAGATTACAATAGGCTCTCTAGATCTAATTAATTGGTACATTGCTCTCTAGCACACACCTAATAAGATAAATACAATAACTAATATGTACCAATTAACCAGATCTAGAGAGACTATTGAAATATTTGTGTTCGCTCCAATAAGCTCTTCTTGCCTAAAATCAATACAGTAACTATTATCTTTTTTTTTTTCATACTAGTTAGTGCAAACTCTTTTTGAAGCAAACGTATTGTCAAGTGCCCAATACTTGTTATGTTTTTTCAAACTACTACTCTAATAACTCATGCCTATATGTTTTTTTTCAAAAAACTGATCCGATCATATAAATGTCGAAATCCCCTCATTTTTTAATAGATGACAATAATAGCAATAACAGGTAACAAGCAAACTAGAATAACATGTAACAACTAACACTTTTACCACTCCATGAAAAGGATGTTGTACGCGTTAGATAAGAATTTCCATGAAAAGTTACTTTAATAAGATAAAAAAATTTGAATTAAACATTTGGCTCGTCAGTCCCATCAAGCCACCTCCTCTATTAGTGCTCTACAAGTTTGTAATCCACCACCTCTCGGAATAAGTTTGGATCAAGACTGCATTGTTCGCTCCTATAAGCAGTAACTTGTACACCAAATATTATCTTAAGCTATTTCCCTGCAAGAAAAACTTTCAATTTTTGCAGCAGTTTCTCTAATCACAACATCACTTTGCCCCACGTCTCAATCTTTTGCTATTGTTTTTTTAACAAGTTCTTCAACCACCCGAATTTTCTATATCCTCCTTGACATATGTACTTGTCAAGATACAACATTAGGAGCTTGAAGCATTCTTTTTTTTTATGCAAGGGAAATTTAAGTGCATCATCTATTCAATCTGCCCCAGCTAAATAAAGATCCCATGGTCGGTTAGTAGTGAGGACATGCACAATGTCCTTTGACTGGTCAGAAAAGAAGGGCATTGAGTGCATAAACATTACTCATATAGGTTTTGTTTGGCCTGAAATTTTGAAGAATACAGACCAACTGGAGTTATGATATTTCACAATTATATATAATTTGAATTATGCAAGTACTTTACTAATTACCAATTAGGTATTATATTAGCACTTGTAGAAAATGAGCATGAATGAATCCTCCATAGTCGATCTTCTGACTAACAATAGAAATAGAAAAAAGAAAACTGACACCAAACCATCTTATTGCTTACAAGGGAACACCAAGCAAACTAATAAAACAAAGACAAAAATCAGAACTAGCAATCTGTTGTAACAAGGGTAAGCATAACTCCAACTAAACTGTGCAACCATGAATGCCACAATTTGAAGACTACAATAAGAGTATGTTAATTAGTTTTACCCTTAGTTTATGACAATCAAGATATAAAAGGAGCTTCTTCTTGGGTTCTACAAACAAGTGAAATAACAAAAAAAATCACCATAGAACTAAAAAGAGGCAAAAGCTGATTGCCAAAACACTAAAAAGGAAGTGGGAAAGTGGAGTATTTTGTTAATAATTACCAACTTGCTATGATAAATTACTAGACAACTTGCTGTAGGCTTATATGTATGTATTATATACATTATATATATTATGTAACATCACTTACTTGCACAAATATGCATATGCTTCATCAATAAAAAGCAGTAGTTCCTTGGGAGACTTCTTGACTCAGTAAAAAAACTGATGTATCTTTGTAACAGCTTGAGGGCCCAATGGAGTAATATCTCCTCCAATCATGAATGCATAATCCAATCTCTGATAATGAGTGACCCAAGATTAGGAAACAAGAGATATAGTTGACAGTAATGGTTTGTGGGAAAGAACATCACAAATGAATTGAGTAATCCAGGGTTTCATCTTACAATAAAAGGGGAAAACATGAACTTCCATCACCAAAAGATAAAGGCCAAGGGGAAGTAGTTGTAAAAACTAAAGGTTGTTCTGGTAGAGAAATAACAAAACTAATAATTAGCATACAAGCTGTTGTTTATGGGAGCGAACAATGGATTCTTGATCTGAAGTTAATGATTAAGATCAGGGGGCTGACTGATAATGTGATTATATTAGGGAGCACTTGCAAAAACCTAAGGTTTTTCTAGTAGGAAAATAGCTAAGATGATGGTTGGTGTACAAGCTGCTGTTTATGGGAGCGAAGAATGCATTCTTTACCCAAAGTTATTCCAAGAGGTTGTGGATTACGAAGTTGGGAGTGACGAGCCAATGCCCGATTTAAATTGTTTGCTCTTTTTAAAGTGAATGATAAAATTATAAACATTTTCTTATTATATGCTTACAATATCATCTTCATTTAGGGGTAGAAGTGTTATTGGTTGCATGTTATTCAGGTTTGCTTGTTGCCTATCATTGATATTATTGTCCTCTACCAGAACATGAAGGAGATTTTGATATTTACATGATAGGGTTTGTTCTTGAAAAAATATGAAGCCATGGGTTGGCAGAGTAGCTTGAAAATAAAATAACAATTACTGGGAACTTGACAATGCATTTGCTTAAAAAATAGTTTGCACAGACTAGTGTGAAGAAAAGAGATAATAGTTATTGAATTGTTCTATGCGAGAAGAGCGGGTTGCACTGAATGAAATCTCTCTAAATCTTATTAACTAGTACATTGCTCTCTAGCACACACCTATAAGATCAACACAATACCTAATATGTACCATTTAACAAGATCTAAAGAGACAATTGAAATCTTTGTTTTTGCTCCAATCTACTCTTCTTGCATAATATTAATACAAAAATATTATCATCTTTTTCATACTAGTTATGTTTTTTCAAACTACTTCTCTTATAACCCATTCTTATATATTTTTTTTCAAAAAATAGATTCCATCATCTAAATGTCAAAATCCCCTCATTTCCTAGAGGACAATAATAGCAGTAATAGGCAACAAGAAAACTAGAATAACAAGCAAACCAGAATAAGATGCAAACCATTAACACTTCTACCCCTCCATGAAGAGGATGTCGTAGGCATAATATAAGAATTTACTTATGATTTCACCCGTCACTTTAATAAGAGCAAAAAATTTGAATTAGGGATTTGGCTTGTTACTCCCATCAAGCCACCTCCTCTATCGGTGCTCTGCAAGTTTGTAATCAACCACCTCTCGGAATAATTTTGGATCAAGAAGACATTCACTCCTATAAGCAGTAACTAGTACTCCAATCATTAGCTTAAACTATTTCCCTGAAAGAAAAACTTTCGATTTTTGTAAAAGTTTCTCGAATCACAACGTCACTTAGCCCCAAGTCTCAATTTTTTGCTATTGTTTCTTGAACAAGTTCTTGAACCACCCGAATTTCCTAGATCCTCCTTGAAATATGTACTTATCAAGATACAGCTTGAGGATTTTGAAGCATTCTTTTTTTTCATGCAAGGGAAATTTAAGCGCCTCATCTATTCGTTCTACCACAGCTAAATCAAGATCCCCTAGTCGGTTAGTAGCAAGAACAGGCACACTGTCCTTTGACTAGTCAAAAAAGATGGGCATTGAATGCTTAAACCTTACTCATATAGGTTTTGTTCGACCTGAAATTTTGAAGAAGACAAACAAACTGAAGTGATGATATTTCATGATTACATATAATTTAAATTATGCAAGTAATTTATCAATTGCCAATTGGGTATTATATTAGCACTGGTAGAAAATGAACATGAATGAATCCTCCATAGTTGATCTTCTCCACTGACAATAGAAACAGAAAAAAGAAAACTGACACTAAACTTTCGTATTGCATAAAATGGAACACCAGGCAAACTAATAAAATAAAGACAAAAATAAAAACTATGAGTATGTTGTATCAAGTGTAAGCCTAATTCCAAGTGAACCATGCAACCATGAATAAGAGTATGTTAATTAGTTTTGCCCTTGGTTTATGACATTCAAGGTATAGAATGAGCTTCTTCTTGAGTTATACAAACAAGTGAAATAACAAAAAAAATCACCATAAAACTAAAAATAAGCTGATTGCCAAAATACTAAAAATCAACTGGCAAAATGGAGTATTTTGTTAATAATAATCAACTTGCTATGATAAATTACTAGATAACTTGCAATAGCCTTATATGTATGTATTATATACATTATATATAAAATTAATCTTTCAGTGATTCTTGGAACATATACCAAAGGAAATTTTTGAACAATTGATTGTGCAACATTACTTACTTGCACAGATATGCATATGCTTATCAATAAAAAGTAGCACTTCCCTGCTAGACTTCTTGACATAGCAAAAAAAAAGTGATGTATCTTTGTAACAGCTTGAGGTCCCAATTGAGCAAAATCTCCTCCAATCATTAATGTATAATTCAATCCCTGATAATAAGTGGCCCAAGATTATGAAACAAGAGGTGTGGTTGAAAGTAATGGTTTGTGGGAAAGAACAACACAAACGAATTGAGTAATTCAAGGTTTGATCTTACAACAAAATGGTAATAAAAGGGAAAAACATTAACTTCCATCACCAAAATAAATTTGTTTAGCAAAAAAAATCACGAAAATACATCAATAATACCAAGAGGTAGAATTCATATGGTAGCAGCAATTTCTTTTCATGTTTTTTGAGGACCATAGAAGAGCATGCTCCGAAAAGGTTGTATTGACTATAGCGCTGACAAGTTGTAGTATTCATTTTTGAAGAGAATAGTTTAATACCAAATTACCAAATCTTTTTCTACTATTTGATTATCACTTATATATTGTCCATGAAAGATTGCTTGCATATCGTTTGAATATGTCTGATCAAGGATACTTTTTTAGATGGTTGACTCAATATTCTATCCACATAACTCCATATTCCCCCTTGCCCCTTTCCTACATAAATAAGTAGAGACATTATGTAATTGATCTTTCCTAGGATAATAAGTGCATTTCATTTAATTGAGTTATAAGCAGCCATTTTCTGAAATGTTCAATACAGCCTCTTAAATGACCATGAAAAAAAACACTAAACAAAGAAATTTAAACCTTTTTGACATTTGAAAAAGCGTTGATCTTATGGAGAGTCTTAGCGCCTCGCTCAAGGACCTCAGGGTCGAATCAAGTTGAAGTGGTCCTTATATTGTCATTCAGAACTTTAGGTGGAGAATGTGCAGTTTAATTTCCTGATGAATCATGAGAAGAGGGAGTAGCACTGTTTGGAAGGGTGGAGAGGAGGGAGTAGCTAGATCTTCATTCCTCTTGTGTGGTGAATTATGGGCTACTCAAATTTTGACATGTGGCATCTTCACGCTATTATTGCTCCCTCAATTTAGATTTTTCCCTTTTTTTATTTTCACTCATTCCATCCCCATCTCATTCAAAATCCCTAATTTCAGATCTCATTTTTGCAAATTTCTTTCCCCATGAGTAACTGGTGAATAGGGTTACTCAAATCTCTTTCAATCACGATATTATCCATAGTTCATTTTATCATTCATTCACTACATCTACTTTTTTACCACCACCTTGAGCTATAAGTTGGATTGGAACATTTTGCTACTATCTATTGGTTGGAACTATGGTAACCTTGCTGGAGCCATGATTTGGAGGGGACTATTTGAATTCAGACTCCAATTCTGCACAAATTCTGATTATCATAAGATAGCAATGGTTGGGTGAAACTGCCTAGTTAGGTTTAACAATTGTACGGTAAAGAATTAGCTTTATTCCTTATGTTTGTTTGCTAACTCTAATCTATAGCTTTTTTTGCCAACCAAAAACCCAGTGTTCACTTGGATGTTTCAATGCTAAAAAATAATATTGAATAGAAAATTACCAAGAATCAATTATGCTAATTTGTTATCAATTATATATTATAGTATATAAATAAATAAATTTATTATTTAATTAAAACATAACTTATCAATTAAATTCAACTTGTTATCAATTTTAAGATTTATGGACAGTGGGCACAATGATCCAAAGGATTCACGTAGGGCCACGGTGGTCCAACATTAGAATAATATTATGCACCTCACAAGATGGAACTGCATTGTTGGAGTTAGAAAATGTAGAGGATAGTGAAACTCACCATAGTTTGTCTCTCTCCATGCATTGGAGTAAGAAAATTATAGACTAGCCCAAGAAGTTGCTTCTGAATATATTCCTCCAACTTTGGAATATCTTCCATTCTGAAAATATCTCACAATCACATTCAAAGCTTTTTCTTTATCACACTCGTGGGATATTTTCAGAATGTGAAATATATCATAAGGAGTTACAGAGGAAATTTTGCATCAGATCTGGCTGGTCCTTTGAATTCCTTTGTAGCTTCACCTACCATGCATGGCTGGCATGGCGTCCCAGTGCTCTTTCTTAAAATACTGAAGAGGAAGAGGATGAAGAAAATGATAAAATATGGAGGAAGAAGATAAGAAAATGTTCTTGTTTAAATAGTAAATAAAACACTTCATTTATTAAATACATTTATATCTATAAATTCTAGATATTAATGAGAATTATTATGGTGTATTAGAATGCTCATTAAAATGAGAGACATATATGCGATTATTGCTATAAATGTGTCGTTTTTTTAAATTGAAGATGAAGAGTAATAAGATGGGGAGAGCTTAATAATGATTAGAAGTCATTGTCTATTAGATTTCTCTAGATATTTTAACAATTGATATTTAAATAGTAAATAGAACTAATTACATTAAAAGCATCCATGTATCAAGATATTCCAGCATATAGGATACTATTTACATTAAATACATTATGTACTCTATAAATTCTAAAAATGTATTACAATCCTCATTAATATTACAATATATATATATATTATTGCTCTTAATATTTTCTCATGCAACTAATAGTGAATGTGGAGGCAATTATTTTTTAAAGATTGAAGATGATGAGGAAAATGATGGGAAAATCAAAATAAAGATGAGAAAACTATTGTTTATTAATACCAATTACAATAGAATACAACAATATTTTAGCAAATAGGACACTAGTTTCATCAAATACATTAAAACTTTAAAAATTCTAAATAATAATGGGATTCTTTGTAATGTATTAAAATGCTCATTAATATGGCATATTTCATTTGTTCAAGCAAAATGTGAATGTAGCCAATGTTGTTTCTTAAAAATTGAAGGTATGCCTAAGAAGATAGGAAAATGATAATAATGTTAAGATCATTGTTTCTTAAAATATTGAAGATGGGAAGAAACAAGATGTGAAAAATATGGAGAAAGAAGATATCAAAAGGTTCTTATCAATTACAATATAATACAACAATATTTAAATAGTAAATAAAGCACTACATATATTAAATATATTGATCTTTAGAAATTCTATATAATAATGAAATGGGTTACATTATATTAAATTAATCATTAATATGAATATTACATTTGTTCACATACAACTAATGGTGAATGTAGACAGTTATGGTCTATTAAATTACAATTAGAATAGGATAAAAATAATATTTAAATATGGTGTTATTAATGGCATGATTAGGTATTCAACTCTAGGTGAAGAACTTGTAGCGAATCTCTCATTCCCTTTTCTTTCGGCGCTCACTCGCTAATATGATTACCATGGTAAAATATCACTACTAATACTCTATTACTTTGTCATTTCCATTCCGTGAGCATCCACTTACTCATTGAAAATAATCATGATTGGTTTCTTTTACCGGTCTACCCAAGGTTATTTTTTCTTTGATCTAATCATTGAACCATTTGATGTTAAAACTCTCCCTAAATAGTTTCCAGAAAATCAATACTCCATTCCCATTCCACGAGTTTATGATTTAATACTAGTTAGTGCAAACTCTTTTTTAAGCAACTGTATGGTCAAGTGCCCAAAATGCGTTATGTTTTTTCAAACTACTTCTATTATAACCCATTCTTATGTTTTTTTTCAAAAAACAAATCTCATCATCTAAATGTCAAAATCCCCTCATTACCTAGATGACAATAATAGCAATAACAGGCAACAAGCAAACTAGAATAACATGCAGCCACTAACACTTCTACCCCTCCATGAAGAGTATATTTTAGGCATAATGTAAACCCCGTCCTTTGATAATAAGAAAAAATGGGAAAAGAACTAGTCATTTTCAAAAAGAGAACCGAGTCGATTTATAAACAATAATCGATAGAGAAAGGGAAAAATAGGAAATTTACAAATCCCGAGTGACCTAAAGAGTCATAAAAGTTATGTAAAAGGACTTTGGGATGAATTGGAAGTGGAAACCAGACTAGTTCAGGTGAACCGGACCTAAACCGGATTAAATCGGTTTGAACAAGTTTGAACCACCATTGAATTGGTTTCTAAATTCATTTTTCTAGGTAGCTTAAATTATTCAAATTGAAGAATTGAAGCCTCATTGGATAGAGAATAAATTAGATAAATTTAGAAAATTTTAATTTTGAAAAACTCGGTCGAATCGGGCCTAAAACGACTGGTTTAAGCATTAAACCCAGTTCAAAATAGTGTCATCTTCTTCCTTCAAATGACAACACTATTCACTCACCGAAAAATTGAGCAGCGTCGGCGAAGATGAAAAGTCTTTGTTCAGGGTGTTTCAGGCCATGAATGATCAGCATAAAGGCACAAATCGGATGACCAAGGAGTCCTCGAGCTCCCTATATAAAGAGTTTCTCTTCATTCATCCTCCTCACACTTGAAAACTCCTCTCTCTCTACTGCTCCATTTTTTGGTAAATCTTGAACCAAAGCTCCGTCTTGGGCATTTTTCTGAGCCAAAGAAGGTGAGGTCAGGTTCCTTAGACTCGAGTTGAAGTCAGCTACTCGACGGTGGTCACCATTCGATCCGAGGATCGTTGAAGAAGCGCCGACATAATCAAACAGTGAAGCAGCTCTGGCGGATCAAAACTGTCCTATTTTAACCAAGCTAAATATGGCCAATTTAAACCCTTCTCTTGTTGCTGGATGGAATCTATTAATTGTATGATGTTCTATTTTCTAATGCATGTGGCCATAACCATGCCCCCGCTAATCTTGTATATTCAATTGCTATAGATAATAGTAGTCTTCAACTGAAATGGAGAGCCCCGACGATCCTTCTCCACCTCCGGCAGAGTCGTCATACTGATGGCTATGGCTATGGACACATCCATCTTCCTTCACTGCCCTCTCCGATATGAGCCGGTCGAATTGAGGGTCAGGGCCGTTGGACCAGTGGCACCAAAGATTAATGGCTTATATGGAAAAATTATTGTTTGTGCATGCACCATGGTTCGAGACCATCATGATGCCCAAGAGAGGTAGTGATGCGTCCTAGGAGCTACTGGACGACATGGCAGAGATAAGGGCAGTTTGTTGTGCAAACAGTCAAGAAAGCTCAACGTAACTTCATGCACATGAGACCGGGGTGGGGTTGGGATGAGCTCTCTGTCTTCATACGAACACGAAGTTTCTTTTCGGGTTTGAGGGTCGGATATCACGAACATCCACTCATTCCTAGGATAGAAGTGGACGAGCTTTTACTTAAGTGGCCGATAAAGTCGCTCTGATGCCAAAGTGGTTGTAGTGGATGGGCTGCCCTACGAATGTGTAATCCCTTCATGATGAAGGGCCCGTGTTGATTGTTAAACACACCGACTGTGGTGAATGATGAGTAATGGTTTTGAAAACTAAGAAATTGAGGAAGAAAGGATTTTAAAGAAAATAAGGAGTCTGGCACACTCCAATTCAAACTATTTTTATGTGAAAATCATGTTTCAAACACTTGTTCACTAAGTTGTCAAACTCACCACCTCCCTTTACCCCTTTTTAGGTAACCGAGGGAAAAAACTACCTAAAGACCTTCAGCTAGCTAAACCTGCAAGACAGGTACGTAAGTTTAAATTTTATGTAGTTTTGATTAATGTTAATCTAGGAAAGTTACACGTCTAAAGGACGCCTTACTCTTCATGGTTTAAAGAAGGGAAAAACCATTAATAAACTGAGAGAGTGGAGGGTTGCTCATGGGGATCCGACCAAACTGGGTCAGGGCGTGACAACTTTAGTGGTATCAGTGCCTGTTTCCTCAAATACATTATTAAGACTAGAGAACATAATAACTGATAGGGATAATTTTAAAATTTTCAGATGGCTCCCAAGAAATGAACCAAGAGAACTAGAGATGCAGTCTATAACACTACCCAACCACCCCTACCTGTGGAAACTCCTCGAGGAGCCCAGAAAACCCCACCTTGACTTAGCTCGGAACACCAGAGATTGTACGAGGAGTTCACCCTTGTATTTGGGTAATCTAACCTTGTTCCTAAGGCAGGCACCAACTCTTGGGTTGAACCAGAGGAAGTACAAACCCATCGTCCTCCTGTTAGCCATCCCCCTCTAGTTGACATTCCCAAAAATCTTAAGAGTCTCCATCAACTGGGGTATAAGCCTTTCCTTGGAGAGAAAGATGCTAGTGCTGCCATGGATTGGCTGGAAAATGTCAAGAAGCTGATGGGGATAGTCAGGATATCACCAGAGGACATGGTGATCCTGACAGAATTCTTCTTGGAGAGAAGTGCCAAAAGATGGTGGGACAATGTCTGAAACCTACACACCTCCACCCCCACATGGGAGCAATTTGAGGAGAGGTACGTGGAGGAGTACCTGGCTCCTCATTTGATTAATGAGAAGAAGCAGGATTTCCTTTGACTTTGGCAATGGTTTAACTCCATATCGGAGTATGAAACAAAATTCAATGAGTTAAGACCCTTTTCTCCTAACCTAGCCGGACCAGCAGATATATGCCAGCAATTCGTGGGTGCTCTCAATATAGACATACGGGACCGTATGGGAGTACTAGGATGACCCACAGACTTGGCAGCGGTAATCATTATGGCTCACGAGTGTGAGCGACTGGTGCAAACTCGACGTTGTTGGATGGAGCAGACGACTCGAAAGGAGGACAAGGGCCAAAACCACCACGGAGGACAGAAGGAGCATAATGGTCCAAGATGGGGAAATAGAGTGGCATTTCAAAAGAGAAAGGATATGCCATAGCCTCCCCAAAGAGTAATTCCTACCTTAACCCAAAGAAACCCTCGCTGTCCTAGGTGCCAAAGGCACCACAAGGGAGCATGATTGTCCTATTTTGCATGCGGACAAGTGGGGCACTTTGTAAAGGAATACCCCACTCTTTGGGAGAACAAGCAAAGGAATACACTTGGACCACCACAAGGGAACCCCAGAAATTCCAAGACAGACACTACTGCTAAAGTACCAGCTAGGGTATACAACCTCACCTAGGAAGAGGCTAGGAAAGACCCTAGTACTATAACAGGTACATCCCAAAACCCTCCCAATTAGCTTAAGAAAAATCTTGTAATGAAAATTTTTATTCAATAAAGAAATCTTTTCCTCTAAAGATACATTTCTTCAATCAGGGTATGTGTTTTATGGGGACAATAGGTCTACGCCCTCTTCGACTCAGGAGCTGAGAGATCCTTCATCAAAGAAGACTTAATTCCGAGTTTACCCCTAGAACTCACCCCTCTAGGACAAAGTCATGGAAATCGAGTCGGTCTACAAACCGGAACCTATAGGGAAAGGGTAAACTGAGAAATTTATGGATCCCGATTGATCCAAAGAGTCCCAAAAGTCATGGAAATGGACTTAAGAATGAATTGGACTTGAAAACCAAACCAGTTCAAGTGAACCGGATGGAATCGGTTTGGACCAGTTTGAACCACTATTGAACTGAATTCTAAATTCATTTTTCTAGGTGGCTTAAAAAATTCAAATTTGAGATTTGAGGCCACCATTGGATAGAAAATGAATTTAGATAAATTTAGAAATTTTTAGATTTAAAAGATTTGGTTGAATTAGGGGTGAACAAGCCGATTTAAGCTTTTAACCCGGTTCGGCCCGGTCCGGTCCATTTCGGAACAGTGTTGTCTTCTTCCTTCAGATGACATCACTGTTCACTCGCTGGAAAATCGTGCAACACCAATGAAGCTAAAAAGCCCTGGCCTGGGAGTTTTAAGCATGAATGACTGCCAATAAGGTGCCAATCGGACGGCTAGGAAGTCCCCAAGCTTCCTATATAAAGAGCCCCTCCTCATTCATCCTCTCTACACCTACAAACTCCATTCTCTCTCAACTGCTCCAATTTCTAGCGATGCTTGAACCAGAGCTCTGACTTGGGCATTTTTTTAGCCAAGAAAGGTGAGGACTGGTTCTTTAGAATCGAGGAGAAGTCAACTACACGCCTGTAATCTCCATTTGCTATGAGAGTCATCGGAGAAACGCTGGTGTGATAGAATAGTGAAGTAGCTCCGGCGGACCGAAGTTGCCCAGTTTTGGTAGAGCTGAAATTGTCGAATTCAAGCACTCCTCAGGCCAAACCGAGCCTTTTAAACACCTCCCCAACCCACCTATAGCTGAATTAAAGCTGAAAGGTAAGCCAATTCGGCTCCTCTCTATAATTTTTGACCAGTGCTAGAGATAGAACCAACAGAACTTTGACGATGAAATGCTCACTCAATTAGGCATCAATTGATGCAATTCTTGATCCTAGGAGGAACATTAGGACACAAGCTATCTACATAGATTAAAAGCTCGGACTGCCGCACCCCCGAGGGTAAGCTTTCTCTCTCTAAGTCCAGTTTTTTGGCAAAGCTCAGTATGAGCTCATTCCGGCACCAAAACGTGTGATTCAAAGTGCAATTGAATTGTATGAAGGTGTCGGAACTCCAATTTAACTTCAATTTCAACAATTAAACTCATTTGATTGGTCAATTTGATAAAATCAAATTCAACAAAGTTAGAAGGTTGAAATGAGGGAAAAATTGGCGGAAATTTGGGACTTTAAAAAATTAGAGGGATTAAAGTGCAATTTCATAAAATTGAGGACCAATTTGGCATGACAAAGATGTTGAGAACAATTGAGCAATTTTTGGGGCAAAACTTACCATTTTTGTAAAGTATGAGCAAAATAGTAATTTTGGAAAAGTTGGGTGACCAAATTAGAAATTTGGGAATTTAAACCCGTTTTTGTGAATTTGAATAAATTGAGGTCTTAAGATAAATTTTAAAAGTTCTAGGACTTAATTTGAGGGAAAACCTGCATTAGGGACTTAAAGTTAAAGAAAAAAATAACTTTGTTGACCTAATTGCAAATAAAGAAAAAAAATTAATTTTCTCATTCAATTGGGATGAATGAGGGTTATTAGGCCTAAGAATAATGAACAAGAATGTTCATATCATGTAGGAATACGAAGTACTGAGAATGCCAAATAAGACGAGTTCGTGTAAGGACAACAAGCCAACTAAGAGGAATTTCACTGCACTATCGGGTGAGTGGGATTTTTATATCATACCCGGTTGGGATGATAAGCACATTGAAAATGAAAACCCACTGCTAAGTGGTATTTTAAAATTCACACCTGAAAGGATTGTTGTGAAAATCATGCAGAAAAATTAAATACCAATTGTAAGTAGATAATACCCGGTTGGTATAATGAAACTTTCTCGAAGGAAGTGCAAAACCCATTCATCGGTTACGAGCGGATATGTCCTCATACTCAGTTGGTATGATGGATAGTTGAAATATATATTTTTGTCAGAAGTGCTCTCCCCTGATTGTGTGCCACTACTTAAACAATTTGGGAGATCTTTTTGACGGGAGCTCGAATAGCTCTATTAGGCTGGAGGCCTTGGTTTCGGAACTTGGGGGCTAAAATGCCCAATTTTGAAAATCTCGAACAGTGGGCCCTAGGCTGGTTGGAACGAGTAGGAGCTCGTTAGAAAACTTGAATTATATTCCATGAAAACTTAAGTAATTGAATTGTTTGGCCATGGTACCAAGACAGGACCAACATACTCAATCAACTAGTAGTAGGGCAACATCAAGACAAACAATTGTACGTCAAGTTGAGGTTCAAGGCCATTAGACCAATGGCACCACAGATTATAAGGAATCATGTAAAAAATGTTGATTGTGCATGGACTGTGTTTACGGGACCTTCAAGATGCCCAAGATGGGTAGTGATGTTTCCCAGGGCCCTAGACGACTTGGTAGATATAAGGGCAGTTAGTCGTACCAGAAGCCTTGCGAAGCTCGACATAGCTTCAAGCACCCAAGACTGGAGTGGGGTTAGGATGTGGTCTCTATCCTCATACGGACATGGATTATCGTTACGGGTTTGAGGGACAAATGTCACGAACATTCACTCGTTCTCAGGATAGAAGTGGACATGCTACTATCTAGGTGGCCGGTAAAGTCACTCTAACACCACAAGTGGGTTTAGTGGACGTACTGGCATGCGATTGTGTGTTTAACCTTCATGATGAAGGATGTGTGTTGGGTGATGACCTACCGAGAAATGGTGATGAAATTCAAAATTTGAAATGAAACGTTTTTAGAAGAAAATAAGGAGGCTGACACACTCCAAATCAAACATTTTTCCTAAAAAATTAATTTTGAAAACCAATTCACTAAGTTGTTGGACTCACACCCTCCCTTATATCCCTTTAAGGAAATCCCGGAAAGCCTACCCTAAGGACCATCAACTAATATGCCTGTGAGACAAATATGATCAATTTAAAATTTTATACAGTTTTGATTTATGTTATTCCAGGAAAGGTGCAGGTCTAAAGGATGCCTTACTTTTTACGGTTTATAAACAAGGGGAAACCCTTAATAAACCGGGAGAGTGGGGGGTTGCTCATGGGGATCCGACCAAACTGGGTTGGGGCGTGACAACTTAAGTGATATCAGAGCCTATTTCTTTGAATACATAATCAAGACTAGAAAATATAGTAACTAATAGGATTGATTTTAAAATTTACATAATGACTCTAAAGAAAGGAACCAAGAGAACTAGGGCGGTAGTCTCCAACACTGCCCAACCACCCCTACCGGTAGAAACTCCAAGAGAAGCCCAGACAACTCCTCCTGGACTCAGGAGGTAATACCAAAGATTGTATGAGGAGTTCACCCATGTATTTGGGCAACCTAACCTCGTCCCTGAGGTAGGCACCAATTCTTGGGTTGAGCGAAAGGAAGTGCAATCTCACCCTCCCCCTATTAACCATTCCACTCCAATGGACAATTTGGATGTAAACCTTTCCTCGAAGAAAAGGTTACTGGAGCCGCCATGGATTGGTTGGCTAACATTATGAAGCTGGTGGGAATTGTCAGGATACCACTAGAGGATATGGTGATCTTGACATAATTCTTCCTAGAGGGACGTGCTAAACAGTGGTGGGACAATGTCTGAAACCAGCATACCATCATCACCACTTGGGAACAATTCAAGGAGAGGTACTCAGAGGAGTACTTGGTTCCCCATCTGATAAACAAGAAGAAGAAAGAGTTCATCCAGCCTCGGCAAGGGCTTAACTCCATATCAGAGTAAGAGACAAAATTCAATGAGTTAAGACCCTTTGCTCCTCGCCTAGCTGGGCCAGCAAACATATGCTAGAGGTTTGTGGAAGGTCTCAATATGGATATTCGAGACTGTATGGGAGTACTGGGATGCCCCATGGACCTGGCAGCTATAATTAGTATGCCTCATGAATGTGGGTGACTGGTGCAGACCTGACATCGTCGAATGGAGCAGACGACCAGAAAGGAAGATAAGGGTCTAAACCGTCAGGGAGGATAGAAGGAGCATAACAGTCCAAGATGGGGAAACAAAATGGCATTCCAAAGGAGAAGGGACATGCCACCACCTCCTCCTAGAGTAGTCCCTACCTTAACTTAAGGAAACTCTCGCTATCCAAAGTGTCAAAGGTAAAATGAGGAAGTGTGCATTATATGCTTTGCATGCGGGCAAGTGGGATACTTTGCAAAGGATTGTCCCACCCTTAGGAAGAACAGACCGAGGAATACCCTTGGATCACCTCAAGGGTATCCTAGAAACCCTAGGCTAGATGCTATAGTGAGAGTACCAGCTAGGGTATACAACCTCACCTAGGAGGAGGCTAGAAGAGACCCTAGCACTGTAGTGGGTACATCCCAAAACCCTCCAAATTAGTTCAAGATATTCACGTAAACTAAAGATCTATTTGATTTAATAAAGGAAATTTTCTTCTAAACAATAAATTTCCTCCATCAGAGTATATACAAACTATGGGGACAACAAGTCTATGCCCTCTTTGACTCTAGAGCTGAGAGATCCTTCATCAAGGAAGAGTTGGTTTCAAGAGTGCCCCTAGAGCTCACTCCTCTAGAACAAACCCTTAATATCCTTACACCTTTAGGAGAAGGTTTAAATAGGAATAAACAATTAAAGGGATGTTAGATAAAGATTGGAGGAATCCAACTTGAAGCTAACTTGATCCCATTACCATTAAAGGAGGTTGAACTAATTCTGGGGATGGATTGGCTGAATAACCATCAAGCGAGGATGGATTGTGGAAAGAAGACGGTAACCTTCCACACTCCCAAGATGAAAGGATTAAAGTTCTAGGGAGAAAGAAGAAAAAGTGAGGTACAAATGGTGTCCCATTTGAAAGCTCAAATGATGATACAAAAAAGCTGTACAGCTTTCTTGGACATGGTCATAGACGAAAAGTCTGAAGAGAAGAGGCTGGAAGACATTCTGGTGCTTAGACACTACCCAAAGGTATTTCTAGAAGAACTAGCCGGACTACCTCCAAGTCAACAAGTGGAGTTCACCATAGAAATAATCACAGGAACAAATCCCATATCCCATGCCCCATATCACGTGGCTGCAGCAAAGTTGAAGGAATTGAAGGAATAACTAGAAGAATTACTCGAAAAGGATTTCATACATCCAAGTTAGTCTCCATGGGGTGCTCTTGTCCTATTCGTAAAGAAAAAGGATGAAAGCATGAGATTATGCATCGACTACAGAAAGTTGAACCAGGTCACCATCAAGAATCAATACCCACTTTTGTGGATAGACGATCTATTAAAAGGAACAACTTACTTCTCCAAAATAGATCTTCGGTCGGGCTATCATCAACTCAGGATTCGAGAAGGGGACATCACTAAGATGACATTTCGATCCAGATATGGACATTATGAGTTCAGAATGATGCTATTCGGATTGACGAATGCCCCAATAGCCTTCATGGACCTGATGAACCATTTGTTCCAACCCCATTTGGATAGGTTCATGATAGTATTCATAGATGACATCCATATATACTCACGAACCAGGTCGAAACATGAAGAGGATCTGGCAATCACCTTGGGAATATTAAAGGAAAATAAATTATATGCAAAATTCTCCAAGTGTGAGTTCTAGCTGCAGGAAGTAGGATTCTTAGGAAATATAGTGTCCAAGGATGGAGTTATGGTAGATCCAGCAAAGGTGGAAGCCATATCGGATTAGAAGGCTCCAAGGAATCTTATAGAAATAAGAAGTTTCTTAGGTCTGGCAGGACACTATAGATGGTTTGTGCAAGATTTTTCTAAGATAGTAGCTCCTCTAACTTGACTCACTTGGAAAGGAGTTGAGTATAAGTGGGATGAGAGCTGTGAGAAATCTCTTTAGGAGTTAAAGACTCGACTGACAACCACATTGGTACCATCCTTACCTGACTCTACTGCAGGAGAGTACACTGTCTATAGTGTTGCATCCACACAAGGACTCAGATGTGTCTAGATAACAAGGGAAGGTTATCGCTTATGCTTCGCGACAACTAAAGGTACATGAAAGAAACTACCCGACTCATGATCTAGAATTAGTTGCAATAGTGTTTGCCCTAAAGATATGGTGACACTACCTTTACGGGGTCAAGTGTTGGATATACACAGATCACAGATCTATTAGAGGAGATGGCTAGAATTGGTTAAGGATTATGATCTTGTTGTAGAATATCACCCTAGAGAGGCAAATGTGGTAGCAGATGCTTTGAGCCGCAAGTACCAAACTGAGGCGACGCAAGTAAAGACAAATTACATACCCCTCTTGCAACAATTGGGAAGAATGGAGGTGGACCTGAAAATGGACAAGCGGGAAGGGTGCTTGGTGGCAAATGTGGTAGTAAGACCCAGACCCACTGAGCAGATCCAGACTCAACAAAAAGCAGATAAGGAGCTTCAACAATATTTGGATAAAATTTATAGAGAAACTAAACTGGACTACAACCTACGTAGTGACGAGGAGTTGACCTATAAGAGTAGGGTATGCATGCCTCGAAGTAAGGAACTTAAGAGATTAATTCTGGAGAAGGCACACAATTCAGTGTATGCCATGCATTCGGGCACTACCAAAATGTACCGTACCCTCAAACAAGGATATTGGTGGAAAGGTATGTAGAGGGACATTGCGGAGTGTGTAGCCCGATGCTTGTCCTATTAGTAGATAAAAGTGGAGCCTCAGAAACTATTAGGACTACTACAACCTTTACCAATTCCGGAGTAGAAATAGGAACACATCACCATGGACTTTGTCACGGGACTACCGTTGACAAGAAAGGGTCGAGATGCGATTTGGGTCATCGTGGATAGATTGACCAAATCAGCTCATTTCCTTCCTATAAGAGTGATGTATATAATGGAATAATTGGCCTATTATACATGAAGGAAATCGTAACTCCATGGTGTTCCGATGAGTATAGTATTAGATAGAGATTCGAGATTTACATCAAGGTTTTGGACAAGTTTACAAAATGCCATGAGAAACAAGCTTCACATGAGCACGGCGTTCCACCCTCAAATAGATGAACAGTCTGAGCGAACAATCTACACCTTGGAAGACATGCTGAGAGCGTCCGTACTCACCATGAACAAAAGCTGGGAGGAATACTTGTGCCTGATGGAATTTGCTTACAATAATAGTTATTAGGCTAGTACTTAGATGATTCCCTACGAAGCCCTTTATGGATGACCATGTCATACCCCTCTATTTTGGAAAGAAGTAGGGGAAAGAAGGTTAGAAATGGAAGAACTAATCAAGGATATCATGGAGAAGATAAAATTAATCAGGAGTCACCTTAGGATTGCACAGGACAAGCAAAAGAGTTATGCGGACAATCGAAGGAAAGATCTAGAGTTTGAGGAGGGAGATCAAGTATTTCTCGAAGTGTCCCCATGGAGGGGAATACTTAGGTTTTAGTAAAGAGGATAGTTGAAACCAAGGTATATCCGTCCATATCCCATCATACAAAGGATAGGACCGGTGGCCTATAAATTGGAACTACCTCCAGACCTGTAGAGAATATATGATGTATTCCACATCTCGGTGCTTCGAAAATATCAACCTTATCCTAGTCATGTATTGGACCGATCTACATTAGAGCTGGAAGAGAACCCGAGCTATCAAATAGAACCGGTACGAATCATCGACCGAAGGGACAAGCATTTAAGGAATAAGAGAATTCCTATGGTCAAGGTTCTATGGCAGAACGGACCTGTGTAAGAAGAGACATGGGAAACCGAGAGTGTGATGAGGGATAGTTACCCTCAATTATTTTACATGTAACTGTTTTGGGGACAAAACCCCTAAAAGGAGGGGAGAGTTGTAACCCCCGTCCTTTGACAATAAGAAAATCAGGGAAAGAATCGGTCATTTTCAAATTGAAAACAAATTTGGTCTAAAAATCGGAACCAATAGAGAAAGGGTAAACCAGGAAATTTATGGATCCCAAGTGACCTAAAGAGTCCCAAAAGTCATGGAAATAGACTTAATAATGAATTGGAGATGAAAACCAAACCGGTTCAGGTGAACCGGATCCAAACTAGATTGAACCGATTTAGATCGGTTTGAATCACTATTGAACCAGATTCTAAATTCATTTTTTAGGTGGCTTAAAAAATTCACATTTGAGATTTGAGGCCACCATTTGATAGAAAATGAATTTAGAAATTTTTAGATATGAAAAATTTGGTAGAATTTGGGGTGAAACATTCGGTTTAAGATTTGAACTCAGTTCGGTCTAGTTCGAAACAGTGTCATCTTCTTACTTCAGATGACAACACTGTTCGCTCACTGGAAAGTCATGCAGTGCTGGCGAAGCTGAAAAGCCTTCGGCCAAATAGTTTCAGGCAATGAATGATCACCATTAAGGTGCCAATCGGATGACCAGGAAGTCCCTAAGCTTCCTATATAAAGAGCCCCTCCTCATTCATCATCTCTACACCTGAAAACTCCATTCTCTCTTAACTGCTCCAATTTCTGGTGAAGCTCGAACAAAAGCTCTAACTTGGGCATTTTTCTGAGCAAAACAAGGTGAAGTCAGGTTCTTTATAACTAGGGAGAAGTTAGCTACACGCCTGTAGTCTCCATTTACTCCGAGAGTTGCCGAAGAAATGCCGGTTTGATAGAAAAGTGAAGCAACTCTAGTGGACCGAAGCTGCCCTGTAAACTCGCCCTTTTGAGTTAAGGAATACTGGGAAAAGAACCGGTCAAACCAAGTAAGAAAATTGAACTAGTTTACAAACCTTATCATTTGGGAACAAGCAATTTGGAAATTTACTACTTTCTGGGTGATCCAAAGGGTTCATAAAACCTTGGAAAAGAACCTTAAGACAAATTAGAAAGAGAAAAACTAGATCAGTTTAGATGAACTAGATCCCATCAAAACACCGAAGTTAAGTGTGAAATTTTAGTCAAAAATTTTTATGGGAGTACGTCCTATCATAAATAGCCATAAATTAATATATATATATATATATATTTAATTATTGGAATTAATACCAATAATTTAATAACTAAATTAAATTATTAGAATTAATACCAATAATTTAATACCTAAATTAAATTATTGGAATTAATACTAATAAATACTCATCAATTTATGGCAACATTAATACTAGTAATAAATCTCTCCCATTTAATACATAATTTTAAAGAGCTCATCTCCATTCATTCTCCTCACACCTTAACACTTCTCTCTCTCTCTACTGCTCTATTTCTCGGTGAAGCTTGAACCAGAGCTTTGACTTGAGCATTTTTCTTAACCTTAGAAGGAGATGTTGGGCTGTTTAAACCCGGGGAGAAGTCAACTACACACATGTAGTCTCCATTTTCTTTGAGGGTCGCCTAAGAAACACCGGCATGATGGAACAGTGAAGCAACTATGGTGGAATTAGAAAGGAAAGGTAAGCCAATTCGACTCCACTCTGTAATTTCCAACCGGTATTAGAGAGAGAGAAGGCAGAATTTTGATGAGGAAATTCTAACTCAATTCGGGATCAATTGATACAATTCTTAATTCTAGGATGAACTTCAGGACAAGAGCTATCTGCCCAGATCGAAAGCTCAGACTGTCGTGCCACTGACGATAAGCTTTCTCTCTCTACAGTCTATTTTCTGGCGAAGCTACGTTTGTGCTCATTTTAGCATCAAAACTTGCGATTCAAAGTGCTATTGAATCATATGAAGATTTAGGAACTCAATTTTAATTTCAATTTCAACAATTAGAAGTGTTTGATCGATCAATTTGATAAAATCAAATTTGGTTGTGTTAAGGAGTTGAAATTGGGGGAAAATTAGGGATTTTCAAAATTTGAAGTACCCAAAATGCAATTTTATAAAATTGAGGGTCAATTGGACATGATAAGAATGTTAGAGGGCTAATTGAGTAATTTTAGAATTTTTGGGGTGACCTCCTCGGAAGTATATTTTTTTTGTAACCCGAAATTTCCGCAAAAAAATTTTATGTGAACGTACGTCCTATCACAAATAGTCATAAATTAAAATATTTATTTAATTATTGGAATTAATACCATTAATTTAATAACTAAATTAAATTATTAGAATTAATACAAAAAATTTTATACCTAAATTAAATTATTGGAATTAATACTAATAAATAATCATCAATTTATGGCAACATTAATACTTGTAATAAATCTCCCCCATTTAATGCACAATTTTACACCTATATAAAGAGCTCAACCCTATTCATTCTCCTCACACCTAAACACTTCTCTCTCTCTCTACTGCTCCATTTCCAAGTGAAGCTCGAACCAGAGCTTTGACTTGAGCATTTTTCTTATCCTCGTAAGGAGAGGTCGGGCTCTTTAGAACCGGGGAGAAGTCAGCTACACACTATAGTCTCTGTTTGCTCTAAGGGTCACCAGAGAAGCCCTAACATGATGGAACAGTGAAGCAGCTCCAGCGGACCGAAGATACCCTATTTTGGCCAAGCTGAAATCGACCAATTTGAGCCCTCCTCAGACCAAACCATGCCATCCCAACACTTCCTTAGTCCTCCCATAAACGAATTAGAACGGAAAGGTAAGCCAATTCGATTCCCCTCTGTAATTTTTGACCGGTGTTAGAGAGAGAACTGGTAGAATTTCGATGAGGAAATTCTAACTCAATTTAGCATCAATTGATGCAATTCTTAATTCTAGGATGAACCTCAGGACAAGAGCTATCTACCCAGATCAAAAGCTCGGACCGTCGTTGTGAACCCCGCCCTTTTGAGCTAAGGAAAATCGAGAAAAGAACTGGTCAAACCAAGTGAGAAAAATCGAACCGGTTCACGAAACTAATCATTTGGGAACAAGCAATTTGGAAATTTACTTTTGGGTGATCCAAATGGTTCATTAAACCTTGAAAACGAAACTTAAGACAAATAAGAAGAGAAAAACCAAATTGGTTTAGGTGAACAAGAATTTATAAGAACTTTAAAGTTAAGCATGCTTGCCTGAGAGTAGTGTGAGGATGGGTGACCTCCTGGGAAGTATGAATTTTTTTGTAACCCAAAATTTCGGTCAAAAATTTTTATGCGAACGTACGCCTTATCATAAATAGCCATAAATTAATATATATTTAATTATTAGAATTAATACAAATAATTTAATATCAAAATAAAATTATTGGAACTAATACCAATAATTTATGGTAATATTAATACTAGTAATAAATGTCTCCCATTTAATACACGGTTTTACATCTATATAAAGAGGTCATCCCCATTCATTCTCCTCACACCATAACACTTCTCTCCCTCTCTCTACTACTCCATTTCCCGGTGAAGCTTAAACCAGAGCTTCGACTTGAACATTTTTCTTAACCTTGGAAGGAGAGGTCGGGCTCTTTAGAACCGGGGGGAAGTCAGCTATATGATAGCAAAGTCTAGTTAATTCGAGAATCACTGGAAAAGCGCCGACATGATGGAACAGTGAAGCAGCTCCGATGAACTGAAGCTGCCCTATTTCGGCCAAGTTGAAATTGGCCATTTCGAGCCCTCCTCAGGGCAAACCAAGCCTTACCAACACTTCCTCAGCCTTTCCACGACCGAATTAGGACTGAAAGGTAAGCCAATTCGGCTCCCCTATGTAATTTCCAGCCCGTGCTAGAGAGAGAATCGACAGAATTCTAACTCAAATCGGCATCAATTGATGCGATTCTTGATTCTAGGATAAAACTCAAGATGAGATCTATCTACCCAGATTGAAAGCTCGGACCACCGTGCCCTTACTGGTGAGAAATTGAACCTTTCTCTCTCTACAGTCTATTTTTTGGTGAAGCTCCATTTGAGCTCGTCCTGATGTTAAAATCTGCGATTTAAAGTTCCTTAGAATTGTATGAACATGTAGGAACTTCATTTCAACTCCAATTTCAACAATTAGACATATTTGATCGGTCAATTTGATGAAATCAAATTCGGCAGTGTTGAAGAGTTGAAATTGGGGAAAAAATTGTGGAAAATTGGGGATTTTTTAAATTCAAAGGACCAAAAAGCAATTTTATGAAATTGAGGGTCAATTGGGCATGAAAATAATGTTGGAGGACCAATAGAGGAATTTTGGAATTTTTCAGGCAAAAATTACCATTTTTGTAAAGGAAGGGCAAAATGGTAATTTTGGAAAAGTTGGGGGGACCAAATTGGAAATTTAGGAAATTAAACCCCTTTTTGTGAAATTGAATAAATTGAGGTCCCAAGATAAATTTTAAAAGTTTTGGGACTCAATTTGAGGAAAACCGACATTTGGGGACTTAAAGTTAAAGAGAAATAACTTTAGGGACCTAATTGCAAATAACTAAAAAGTTTGGGTTTTCACATTCATTGGAAATGAATGAAGGTTGTTAAGTCGAGTTATAGTGAACAAGTATGTTCATATTGTGTAGGAACACGAGGTACCAGGAACGCCAGGATGCACGAGATCACGTGAATACAAAGAACCGGTCTAATGGAATTCACTGCCATAACGGGTGAGTGGGTTTACTAACATCATACCCGGTTGGGAATGATAAGTGCCTCAGTATAAAAACCCACTGTTTAGTGGTATTTTAATTATCACCACTTAGAGAAAGTGATGTGAAAATTTTTCGGAAAAATAACTTACTAGTTGTAAGTAGATCATACATGATTGGTATGATCAGACTTCCTCGAAAGAAGTTGAAAACCCGTTCATCGGTTATAAATGGAGATGTCCTTATACCGGTTGGTATAATGGACTGTGAAAACCTATTTTGTTGGAAGTGTTCTCCCCTGACTATGCCAAAGCTTAAACTATTTGGGAGACCTTCTTGATGGGAGCTCGAATAGCTCTTATACGTCGGGGGCCTCGGTTTTGGAACTTGAAGGCTAGAATGCACAGTTTTTGAAAATCTCGTATAGTGTGCCCAAGGCCAGTTGGCATGAGCAGGGGCTCGTAAACGAACATGATATATGTGCTATAAAACATAATAAGTGAATTGTTTGGCCATGATACTAAGATAGGACCGACATGCTTAGTCAACTAGCAGCAGTGCGACATGAAAGGTCAACGGACTAGTCAAGACAAACAACTGCAGGTTGAGTTGAGAGTCGGGGCCTTTGGACCAGTGGCACCACAGATTACATGGCAATATGAGAAAACATTGTTTGTGCATGCACTATGAGTACGGGATCATCAAGACGCCCATGAGGGGTACTGAAGTGTCCTAAGGACCTTGGACGACCCGGTGAGTATAAGGGCAGATCGTCGTTCCAAGTGTCTGTGCGAAATTTGGAGTAGCACCAAGCGCATCAGACTGGGGTGGGGACGGGATGAGGTCTCTATTTTCATATGGACACGAAGAAGTTATTTCGTGATTGTGGGTCAGATGTTACGTACATCCACTCATTCCTAGGGTAGAAGTGGTTGTGCTTCTATCGGGGTGGCAAGAAAAGTCGCTTCGAAGCCACTAGTGGGTTCAATAGTGATACTGACTTGTGAATGTGTGTAACCTTCATGATAAAGGATGTGTGTTGGGTGATGACACACCGTGGTAACTAAGAAATAATGGAAAAACCCAAATTTTTAAATGAAGGGATTTTTGAAAAGAAAGGAGTGTGGCACACTCCATATAGATATTTTTTTAGTCAAAAGATTTGAATTCCATTCATTGAGTAGTTGTACTCACCCCCTCACATATATCCCTTTTAGAAGATTTTGGATAGCCTACCCTTAAAGACCATCAACTAAGACACTTGTGAGACAGATATGATGAATTTAGAAATGTTATACAGTTTTGATTATGTTATTCCTGGAAAGAGGTGCATGTTTAAAGGACGCCTTACTCTTTACGGTTTAGGATAAGGGGAAACCCTTTAATAAACCGGGAGAGTGGCAGGTTGTTCACGGGGATCCGACCAAACTAGGTCGGAGCGTGACAGCTAGAGTGGTATCATAGCTTGTTTTCTCGAATACATAATCAAGACTATAAAATATAGTAACTAATAGGATTTATTCTAAAATTTTCAGATGGCTCCCAGGAGAGGAACCAAGAAAACTAGGAGTGGCTCTACTCAACACCCTATCTTCATAGGAAGACAACCCTAGAAGCTTCCCAAATGCCTGAAGCATGGCAGGAATCTCAAAAGAGCAAATGAGGAAGTATCCCAAAGAATGGTGACAGGACCTATTGAGGTCACAACTCTAAGTATAAAGGAAGCCAAGTGTGAAGCCATAAAAGGGGGCATATAACCTCACATAGGAGGATACTTATCAAGAATCCCGTAGCTCCCTAGTTATTTGGTGACCATTTTCTGTAATAGGGCCAAAACTCCCAATATACTGTACTACTCTATTAATGAAGTACTTTAAATTCCTAAAAACCCTCTCCCTCAAATGATGTGATCTTCAAGTAAGACTCCAAAAAGAAAAAACTCTCACGGTATCCAGACTTAAGGACGAAGGAGCACCAAAACTAACAATTCCCAAGAAAACGCCAGGAGGAACCACTTATGTTCATGTAATTACAAGCATGAATGATAGGGACACTGCATGGAGAAGTGCCCAACCTTATAAAGGACAGGAATCAAATTAACCTATAGGGAATAAGACACAAAGTGAAAAACTGTCCCACATTTCTAGGAGTCAGGACAATATTTTCCAAGAAGAAACACCCCACAACTATAGGAAATCCAAAAGGATACCATCCCAAGAAATGTGACTCCAGTTGCAACCACAGATAAGAGGAAACTCTTCAAAATCTTAGCAAAGTGGTAAGAAGGAAAAAGGGGTAGGACCTTAATAAAACCACAAACATAACAAAAGATAGCTGAAGAGAATTCCTCCTTTAAGAAGAAAATCCAAACAATTTAGGAGCAAAGAAAGGAGTGCATCCACAAGAGAAGACAAGATGAATATTTGATGACAAACGGGACGTATTGGGATTACAGGAATGAATCACCTTGGAAAAAGCAACTATGCCAAATAGGAAGTTCGGACCAATAGGACAAGAGAAAGCAAGTCATTACAACAAAATAGTTAGAGGGAACAAATGACACCCTAAGGAAGACCGGGAAGTAGAAGGGGCTAAACCATAAAAAGGTCAGTGAAATGGACGTTAAGGACAGGAGTACTTGAGAAACAGCTGCCCTAAGAAACTTAGACCAAAGGAATGGTAGAGGCGACGCGGTTAATAAACTAATACACAGGAAAACCATAATTTGAGTTCCAACAAAGAAGAGGGGCGAAAAGGCAAAATACTCGGGAAAAGAAGGATGAAAGAAATCCTTAACAGGACCAAAGGCCAAATTAACCAAGAAAAGAATAGGCAAGCCTCTCACATAATGATCAAGAAATCTTGAAAAAAGGAAGATTTGCATGCTCTATAAAGAAATACACTATGAAAGTAAACTTTAGAGGGATACATACGACTAACTACCCTTGAAGGAATTTTGATGGGCGAATGGACATAATGTGGAGTGCAAGGAACCAACCCTTAATTAGGAAATGTTTCAAAGGAAGGAAGTATCGTAATGGCCTAGTGTGACCTGCTTGGAGTGAGCAGGAGAACCAAGTACAAAGAAGAAACGAGTAACAACAGGACGACCAAAGAGAATAAACAAAACCCTAAGAAAGGTTGAGATGTAGTAAAGACTACACTCTATGAAGGATAAAGGATGGGCATGAAGGACGAGTGATACAGCTGCCCAGATGATTGGATCATAAAAAAATGGAAAGAAGGAGATAGTTCAAGAACTGGTCTTCGAGAGAACCCTGGATTTTAACCACGACAAAGAAGGGAGAAGTGAAAAGGCCATAACATTGGAAAAAGAAAAATGAAGGAAAATCCTTAAAGAAATTAATGGCCAAAATTGGATTTCTATTTAAAGTCTTGAGACAGCTAAGTGAGCTTCATCAAGGATGAACATGAGATTTTGAAACAAGAATGATGTGAACCCTCCTTAAACGGAAATAAGTTAACGGGTTAGCATTAAAAAGATGTTGTGACAAGTATGAATGAGTGGACAACCCATACTAAGGTAATAAAGTAAAGAATGTTTGAGAAACATTGGGAAAGTAAGTCCTCCAAATAAGATGTGGCTAAGGAGGAATAACCGCAATTGGTAAGAAGGGTCATAGTCCACACGTGCATATGAAGTTTAAAGAGTGTACGACTGAGCATAGTGTGGAATGCACGGAATAAAACCAATAATCGAAAGTATCCCATCTAAGGAATAAGGGATAAAACAAAAGTTGTGGATAGAGAAGGATCCAAAGCAAACAGATGCCCTAACATAGATAAGGGTGCGAAGAAAGGGAGAAAGAACCATACAATGAATGATAAGGAGGTTGAGCATGTAACTCCTAAGATGGAAATCTCTATTGTAAGGGACATAGTAGAGAACAAAACCAAAAGGAGGGAACCTTCCCAAGCAAAGTAATCGACATGTAGATTGAAAGCAATTATTGTAGAATGAAGAATCATGAAGTGATTATGAGTAAGTAAAAGTGGATTAAGGCCAAAGGAAAACCCTTGAGTAAAGGATATAATTGGGAATGAGGATGGAACTAAGAAAGGATGAAACCTAGCATGTCGGTAAAACATCTGGAAATTTAATTAATTGGAACTTGAAATACTCAATAAGGAAGTCGAAAAGGAATGAGTGGGTAAGGAGAACCGACACAATTGTGTAAATTGAGTTAATAACGGTAAAGGTAGTCGAGGAATACTACTAGTGGAAAAGAGGGATGAAGTTATAAAATCCCTGAGATGTTGACAAATAAGGAATAACCCTAAAGGAAGTGTTTTAGAGATCTAATGGATATAGAGATAAGATCTAGAAAATGTCATATTGTATGGGACAAGAAAACCCAACGATCCCTATGAAAACATGACTCAAAATAAGGAAGAGTCGGTTCATAAGCATGACAAAGTAAAACATAATTTGGACCGATTTGTAATGAGCAACGAATGAAGGAAGAGTCGAAATGGAACGAAAAGGTGATGATAAAGAAATCCGGGGAAATAAGTATGAAATGCTCTATAGGATGACGAGCTAAGGGTTTCAATGACCAAGCGGTTAACTAGATACGAAATTGGTTAGTTATCTTGGAATTTCAAATCTTGAGTACAGAACCTCAAGGGGAAGAATGTTGCTCTAAGCAAAGAGAGAGATAAAATCTAAGAACATACCCTGAGGTAAGGTATGTGTAGTTATGACAAACTCCATGGAGGGAGTAAATAATATAAAGGAAAAAGGAATTCATTAAATGAAGGTTGTAAAAAGGGGCTAATTGAAAGGACGAGAGAAGAGTTTGCATCTTAAACAAACACCAAAGGGGCATCAAAGGAAATGATTGCTCATACAAGGTTGCTAACTAAGTTTTGGGGACAAAACTCCTAAAATGGGGGGGAGTTGTAAACCCTGCCCTTTTGAGCTAAGGAAAATCGAAAAAGAATCGGTCAAAACGAGTGAGAGCAACCGAACCGGTTCACGAAACCGATCATTTGGGAACAAGCAATTTGGAAATTTACTTCCGGGTGATCCAAAGGGTTCATTAAACCTTGGAAAAGAAACTTAAGACAAATAAAAAGAGAAAAACTAAATTGGTTTAGGTGAACAAGAATCTATAAGAACTCTAAAGTTAAGCGTGCTTGCCCGAGACTAGTGTGAGGATGGATCTGGGAAGTATGATTTTTTTTTTGTAAACCGACATTTCGGTTAAAAATTTTTATGTGAACGTACGCCTTATCATAAATAGCTATAAATTAATATATATTTAATTATTGGAATTAATACAAATAATTTAATATCAAAATTAAATTATTGGAATTAATACCAATAATTTATGGCAATATTAATACTAGCAATAAATCTCACCCATTTAATACACGGAGGCCATCCCCATTTATTATCCTCACACCCGAACACCTCTCTCTCACTCTCTCTACTGCTCCATTTCCCGGTGAAGCTTAAACCAAAGCTTCGACTTGAACATTTTTATTAACCTCAAAAGGAGAGGTCGGGCTCTTTAGAACCGAGGGGAAGTCAGCTATCTGATAGCAAACTCTAGTCAATCCAAGAATCATCGAAGAAGCGCCGACATGATGGAACAGTGAAACAACTCCGGCGAATTGAAGCTGCCCTATTTCGGCCGAGTTGAAATTGGCCATTTTGAGCCCTCCTCAAGCCAAACCAAGCCTTCCCAACACTTCCTCAGCCCTCCCACGACCGAATTAGGATTGAAAGGTAAGCCAATTCAGTTCCCCTATACAATTTCCAGTCGGTGCTAGAGAAAGAACCGGCAGAAATTCTAAATCAATTCAACATCAATTGATGCGATTCTTGATTCTATGTTGAACCTCAAGATAGGAGCTATCTGCCCAGATCGAAAGCTTGAACTGTTGTGCCCTCACCGATGAGAAATCGAAGCTTTCTCTCTCTATAGTCTATTTTTCGGCGAACTCCATTTGAGCTCGTTTCCGCATTAAAATTAGCGATTTAAAGTTCCTTAGAATCGTATGAACATGTAGGAACTCAATTTCAACTCCAATTTCAACAACTAAAGGTGTTTGATCGGTCAATTTGATGAAATCAAATTCGGTAGTGTTGAAGAGTTAAAATTGGGGGAAACATTGGGAAAAATTGGGGATTTTTAAAATTCAAAGGACCAAAATGCAATTTTAAGAAATTGAGGGTCAATTGAGCATGAAAATAATGTTGGAAGACCAATTGAGGAATTTTGGAATTTTGGGGGCAAAAATTACCATTTTTGTAAAGGAAGGGCAAAATTGTAATTTTGGAAAAGCTGGGGGACCAAATTGGAAATTTGGGAAATTAAACCCCTTATTGTGAAACTTAATAAATTGAGGTCCCAAGATAAATTTTAAAAGTTTCAGGACTCAATTTGAGGAAAAACCGACATTTGGGGACTTAAAGTTAAAGAGAAATAACTTTAGGGACCTAATTACAAATAACTAAAAAGTTTGGGTTTTCTCATTCATTGGAAAAGAATGAATTTTGTTAAGTCGAGTTATAGTGAACAAAGATGTTCATATCGTGTAGGAACATGAAGTACCGGGAATGCCAGCATGGACGAGCTCGCGTGAATACAAAGAACCAGTCAAGTGGAATTCACCGCGTTAACATGTGAGTGGGATTACTAACATCATACCTGGTTCGGATGATGAACACAACTTAAAGATAAAAACCACTTACCGGTTCTGAGTGGGATTATATATCATACCCGGTTGGGAATGATAAGTGCCTCAGTATAAAAACCCACTGTTTAGTGGTATTTTAATCATCACCACTTAGAGAAAGTGATGTGAAAATTTTGCGGAAAAATAACTTACCAATTGTAAGTAGATCATACCCGGTTGGTATGATGAGACTTCCTCGAAAGAAGTTGAAAACCCGTTCATTGGTTAAGAACGAAGATGTCCTTATACCGATTGGTATAATGGATATTGAAAACCTATTTTTTCGGAAGTGTCTCCCCTGACTGTGTGCCAATGCTTAAACTATTTGGGAGACCTTCTTAACGGGAGCTCGAATAGCTCTTATAGGCCGGGGGCCTCGATTTTGGAACTTGAGGGCTAGAATGCTCAGTTTTTGAAAATCTCGTATAGTGGGCCCAAGGCTAGTTGGCACGAGCAAGAGCTCGTATTCGAACATGATATATGTGAAATAAAACTTAATAAGTGAATTTCTTAGCCATGGTACCAAGAAAGGACCGACATGCTCAGTCAACTAGCAGCAGTGTGACATGGCAGGTCGACAGACCAGTCAAGACAAACAACTGTGGGTTGAGTTGAGAGTCGGGGCCTTTGGACCAGTGGTACCACGAATTACATGGAAATGTGAGAAAACATTGTTTGTGCATGCACTATGAGTATGGGATCATCAAGACGCCCATGAGGGGTAGTGATGTGTCCTACGGGCCTTGGACGACCCGGTGAGTATAAGGGAAGAACGTCGTTCTAGGTGTTTGTGCGAAATTTGGAGTAGCACCAAGCGCATGAGACCGAGGTGGGGACAGGATGAGGTCTCTGTCCTCATACGGATATGAAGAAGTGATTTCAGGATTGTGGGTCAAATGTCACGTACATCCACTCATTCCCAGGGTAGAAGTGGTCGTGCTTCTATCCGGGTAGCAGGAAAAGTCACTCCGAAGCCGCTAGCGGGTTCAGTGGTGATACTAACTTGCAAATGTGTGTAACCTTCATGATGAAGGATGTGTGTTGGGTGATGACACACCGTGGTAACTAAGAAATACTGGAAAAACCCAAATTTTTAAATGAAGGGATTTTTGAAAAGAAAGGAGTCTGGCACACTCCATATAAATGTTTTTTTTAGTCAAAAGATTTGAATCCCATTCACTGAGTAGTCGTACTCACCCCCTCCCTTATATCCCTTTCAGGAGATTTCGGAAAGCCTGCCCTTAAAGACCATCAACTAAGATGCTTGTGAGACAGGTATGATGAATTTAAAAATGTTGTGTAGTATTAATTATGTTATTCCAGGAAAAAGGTGCATGTTTAAAGGACGCCTTACTGTTTACGATTTAGGATAAGGGGAAACCCTTTAATAAACCGAGAAAGTGGCGGGTTGTTCAAGGGGATTCGACCAACCCCGGTCGGGGTGTGACAGTCGTGCCCCAGACAGTAAGCTTTCGAAGTTTTGTCTCTCTATAGTCTATTTTCTGGCGAAGCTCCATTTGAGCTCGTTCCGACATCAAAACTTATGATTCTAAGTGCTATTGAATCGTATGAAGATGTAGAAACTCATTTTTAACATCAATTTCAACAATTAGAAGTGTTTGATCAGTCAATTTGATAATTTTAAATTTGGCTATGTTAAGGAGTTGAAATTGGGGATTTTTGAAATTTGAAGGACCCAAAATGCAATTTTATAAAAATGAGGATCAATTGGGCAAGATAAGAATGTTAGAGGGCCAATTGAGAAATTTTAGAATTTTTAGGGTAAAACTTACCATTTTTCCAAAGGAAGGGAAAAATGGTAAATTTGGAAAAGTTGGGGGACCGAATTGGAAATTTGGTAAATTAAACTGATTTTTGTGAAATTGAATAAATTGAGGTCCCAAGGGGAATTTTAAAAGTTTTAGGACTCAATTTGAGGAAAAACTGGCATTTGGGACTTAAAGTTAAAGAAAAATAACTTTAGGGACCTAATTGCATATAAATAAAAGTTTGGTTTTCTCATTCATTTGGTATGAATGAAGGCTATTAGGCCGAGGGATATTGAACATAGATGTTCATATCGTTTAGGAACACGAGGTACCGGGAATGCCAGCAAGGACAAGCTCACGTGAATACAAAGAACCGGTCTAGTGGAATTCACTGTATTAATAGGTGAGTGGCCTTACTAACGTCATACCCAGTTGGGATGATGAGCACAATTTAAAGTTAAAAACCACTTACCGGTTGTGAGTGAGATTTTATATCATACCCGCTTGGGGATGATAAGTACCTCGAAATGAAAACCCACTACTTAGTGGTATTTTAAACATCACAACATAGAGGAGTGATGTGAAAATGACACAAAAAAAAACTACTTATGAATCGTGAGTAGATCATACCCAGTTGGTATGACGAAGCTTCCTCGGAGGAAGTGGAAATCCCGATCATCTGTTATGAGTGGAGATATCCTCATACCCGGTTGGTATATTGGGTAGTTGAAAATTTATTTTTGTTGGAAGTGCTCTCGCCTGATTGTGTGCCAATGCTTAAACAATTTGGGAGACCTTCTTCACGGGAGCTCGAATAGCACTTATAGGCTGGCGGCCTCGGTTTTGGAACTTAGGGGCTATTATGCTCGGTTTTGAAAATCTCGAACAAGTGGGCCATAGTCTAGTGGGCACGAGCGGGAGCTCGTAAACAAACATGAGATATGTGCCATAAAACTTTAATAAATAAATTATTTGGCCATGGTACCAAGATAGGACTGACATATTCAGTCAACTAGTGGTAGTGTGACATGATAGGTCTCCCGACCAGTTAAGACAAACAACTGCGGGTTGTGATTGAAGGTCAGGGCCATTGGACTAGTGGCACCACAGATTATATGGCATGATAAGAAAATACTGATTGTGCATGCACTATGATTACAGGACCATCAAGATGCCCGAGAGGGGTAGTGATGCGTCCTAAGGGCCTTGGACGACCTGGTGAGTATAAGGATAGTTCGTCGTATCAAGTGATTGTGCAAAAGTTAGAGTAGTACCAAGCGCATGAGACTAAGGTGGGGACGGGATGAGGTCTCTGTCCTTATACGGACACGAAGAAAAAATTTCGGGATTGAGGGTCGGATGCCGCGTACATAAACTCATTCTCTGGGTAGAAGTGGATGTGCTTCTATCTAGGTGGCCAGTAAAGTCGCTCCGACGCCACAAGTGGGTTCATTGGATGTACTGGCCTAGGAATGTGTGTTTGACCTTCATGATGAAGGATGTGTGTTGGGTGATGACACATTATGGTTAATAAGAAATAGTGGTAAAAACCGAGATTTGAAATGAAAGGATTTTTGAAAGAAAGGAGTCCAGCACACTCCAATACAATTCTTTTTCCTAAAGGTTAAAAATTTTGAAAACCCATTCACTAAGTTGTTGTACTTACCCCCTCCCTTATATCCCTTTTAGGAAATTTTGGAAAGCCTACCCTTAAAGACCATCAACTAAGATGCCTGTGAGACAAGTATGATAAATTTAAAATAATATGCAGTTTTGATTTATGTTATTCTAGGAAAAGGTGCAGGTTTAAATGATACCTTAGTCTTTATTGTTTATAATAAGGGTAAACCCTTTAATAAACCAGGAGAGTGGTGGGTTTATCATGGGGATCCAACCAAACTGGGACGGGGCATGACATGCTTTGTTTTGGCCGAGCTAAAATCGGCCAATTCGAGCCCTTCTCATGCCAAATCAAGCACTCTCAACACCTCCACAGCACTCCTACAGCTGAATTAGTGTTGAAAGGTAAGCCAATTCAGCTCCCGTCTGTAATTTCTGACCGGAGCTAGAGAGAGAACCAACAGAACTTCGATGATGAAATTCTCACTTAATTCGGTATCAATTGATGCAATTCTTGATCCTAGGTGGAATCTTAGGACACATGCTATCTATCCAAATCAAAAGCTCGGACCGCTGCACCCCTGACAGCTTTCGAAGCTTTCTCTCTCTAAGTCCAATTTTTCGATGAAGCTCTGTTTGAGCTCATTCTGACACCAAATCATGTGATTCAAAGTGCAATTGAATCATATGAAGGTGTAGGAACTCCAATTTAGCTTCAATTTCAACAATTAAACTCATTTGATCGGTCAATTTGATGAAATCAAATTCGATAGATTTAGAAGGTCAAAATTGGGGAAAAATTAGGGATTTCAAAAAGTCGAGGGACTAAAGTGAAATTTCATAAAATTGAGGACCAATTGGGCATGACAAAGATGTTTGAGGAACAATTGGGCAATTTTTAGGGCAAAACTTAATTTTGGAGAAGTTGGGGGACCAAATTGCAAATTTGGGAAATTAAACCCCTTTTTGTGAATTTGAATAAATTGAGGTCCAAATATAAATTTTGAAAGTTCTGGGACTCAATTTGAGGAAAAATTGGCTTTAGGGACTTAAAGTTAAGAAAAAAATAACTTTCAGAACCTAATTGCAAATAAAGGAAAAGTTGGTTTTTCTCATTTATTTGGGATGAATGAGGGCCATTAGGCTAAATAATAATGAATAAGAATGTTCATATCGTGTAGGAACATGAAGTACCGAGAGGGCTAGATATGACGAGTTCGAGTAAGGACAACAAGTTGGCTAAGAGGAATTTCATTGCACTATCGGGTGAGTAGGATTTTTATTTCATACCTAGTTGGGATGATAAGCACCTCAAAATGAAAATCCACTGCTAAGTGGTATTTTAAAATTCACACCTGAAAGGATTGATAAACTTTCTCGAAGGAAGTGGAAAACCCGTTCATCGGTTATGAGCGGAGATATCCTCATACTTGGTTGGTATGATGGACAATTGAAAAATATATTTTTGTTGGAAGTGCTCTCCCCTAACTATGTGCCACTTTTTAAACAATTTGAGAGACTTATTGATGAGAGCTCAAATAGCTCTATTAAGGCGGAGGCCTCAGTTTTGGAACTTTGTGGCTAATATGCCCAATTTTGAAAATCTTGGATAGTGGACCTTAGGCCTATTGGCATGAGTAGGAGCTCGTAAACAAACATGAATTATATGTCATGAAAAATTAAGTAACTGAATTGTTTGGCCATGCTAGCAAGATAGAACCGACATACTCAGTCAACTAGTGGCAATGCGATATGAAAGGTCTTCGGACTAGTTAAGATAAACAACTACAAGTTAAGTTGAGGGTCGGGGCCATTGGACTAGTGGCACCACAGATTATATGGAATCATGTGAAAAATGTTGCTTGTGTATGCACTGTGTTTACGGGACCTTCAAGACACACAAGAGGGGTAGTGATGTGCCCTAGACGACCTGGTGGATATGAGGGCAGTAAGTCGTACCAGAAGCCTTGCGAAGCTCGATGTAGCTTCAAGCGCCTAAGACCGGCGTGGGGATGGGATGAGGTCTTTGTCCTTATACGAACATGAAGAATTGATTTCATGATTGAGGGTTAGATGTCACGTACATCCACTCATTCTCAGGGTAGAAGTGGTCGTGCTTCTATTTAGGTGGCCGGTAAAGTCGCTCCGATGCCATAAGGGGATTGAGTGGATGGGCTGGCTTGTGAATGTGTGTTTTGAAGGATGTGTGTTGGGTGATGACACACCGTGATTAATAAGGAAATGGTGGCAAAAACTGAGATTTGATATGAAAGGAGTTTTGAAAGAATGGAGTTTGGCACACTCCAAATCAAACATTTTTCCTAAAAATTTAATTTTGAAAACCCATTCACTGAGTCGTTGTACTCATCCCCTCCCGTATCCATTTGAGAAAATCCCAGAAAGCCTACCCCAAGGACAATCAACTAATACGCATGTGCGACAAGTATGATCAGTTTAAAACTTTATGTAGTTTTGATTTATGATATTACATGAAAGGTGCATGTTTAAAGGATGCCTTACTCTTTACAGTTTATAAATAAGGGGAAACACTAAATAAACCTAGAGAGTGGCGGGTTGATCGTAGGGATCTGACCAAACCGGGTGGGGGCATGACAGTGCACCAGTCCTATTTGTGAAGAAAAAGCATGGGAGCATGAGACTGTGCATAGATTATAGGATGTTGAATCAGATCACCATCAAGAACATGTACCCACTTCCACGGATTGATGACCTGTTAGATAAACTAAAAGGGATAGCCTACTTCCCTAAAATAGATCTTCGGTCAGGCTATCACCAACTTAGTATATGAGAGGAGGACATTCCTAAAATAGCATTTCGGTCCCGTTACAGACATTACGAGTTCAGAGTGATGCCATTCGGATTGACAAATGCCCCTGCAGCCTTCATGGATTTAAAGAACCAAGTGTTCCAACCTCACTTGGACAGGTCCGTGATAGTATTTATAGATGATATTCTCATATACTCATGAACTAAGTTGGAGCACGAAGAACATTTGGCAATAACCTTAGAGATATTGAGGGAGAAACATTTATATGAAAAATTCTCCAAATGTGAGTTTTGGTTGTAGGAGGTAGGATTCTTAGGATATGTAGTGTCCAAAGATGGAGTCGAGGTAGATCTAGCAAAGATGGAGTCAAGGTAGATCTAGCAAAGATGGAGTCAAGGTAGATCCAGCAAAGGTAGAGGCCATATTTGATTGGAAGGCACCTAGGAATCCTTCAGTATACGAAGTTTCTTAGGTCTGGCAAGATACTACAGACGGTTCGTGTAAGATTTCTCTGAGGTAGCAGCCCCTCTGACTCAGCTCACCAAGAAAGAAGTCGAATATAAATGGGATGATAGCTATGAGAAGTCTTTCTTATAGTTGAAGACTCGATTGACAACCGCACCGGTACTCTCCCTTCCTGACCCATTTATAATGATGCATCCGAACAAGGACTCGGATGTGTGTTGATGCAACAAGGAAAGGTTATCAGCTATGCCTCAAGACAACTTAAGGTACATGAAGAAATTACTCAACCCATGACCTGGAATTAGCTGTGATAGTGTTTGCCTTAATGATTTGGCAACACTACCTCTGCAGGGTTAAGTGTAGGATATACACTGATCACAGAAGTCTTAAGTATTTCTTAACTCAGAAGGAGTTAAATCTCCACCAGAGGAGATGGTTAGGATTGGTGAAAGATTATAATCTTGTGATAGAGTATCACCCTAGAAAGGGAAATGTGGTGGCAGATGTCGTAAGTCGCAAATACCAAAATGAGGCGGCGCAAATAAAGACAAGTTACATACTCTTGTTGCAACAGTTGGGAAGAATGGAGGTGGACCTGAAGATGGACAAGAAGGAGAAATGCTTGTTAGCTAATGTAGTGGTGAGATCCAGTCTAACCAAGTAGATTAAGGCCCAACAAAAGGCTGATAAGGAACTCCAATCTTATTTGCACTCAGTTAATAGGGAGACAAAACTGGACTATGACTTGCGAGGTGATGGATTGTTAACCTGCAAGGGTAGGGTATGTGATGCATCCAAATAGTACTAAGATGTACCGCACCCTCAAACAAGGATATTGGTGGAAGGGAATGAAGATGGACATTGCTGAATATATAGCCCGATTGACCATGAAAAGATGTGGGAGGACCAATTGGTCAATTTTTGGAATTATTGGGGTTAAATTTGCCATTTTTGTAAAGTATGGGCCAAATGGTAATTTTTGAAAAGTTGGGGACCAAATTGGAAATTTGAGAAACTTGAACCCCCTTTTGTAATTTTGAATGAATTAAGTTCCTAAAGTGAGTTTTAGAAGTTTTGGGACTCAATTTGGAAAAACGTTTACTTTAGGGAACTAAAGTTAATGAAAAAGAACTTTAGGGACCTAAATGTAAATAATTGAAAAGTTTGAGAATTTTGCTCTTACTTGAGGAATTAGGGTTATTATATCATATGTTAATAAACTAGGATGTCCAAATCATGTAAGAGCACGAAGGACCAGGAATGCTAGCGAAGACAAGCTCGTGTGGAGGCAAAGAGCCAATAAGAGGAATACACTACACTAACGGGTGAGTGAGAATTTTCACATCATACCCGGTTGTGATGATGAGTACCTCAGAAATAAAAACCCACTACTATATGAAATTTTAACTTCATACCTGGTTGGGGTGATGTGCGAAAAATGCAAAGAAACTACTTACTGGTTGTAAGTAGATCATACTCGGTTGGTATGATGAACTTCTTGGGATGAAATGGAAAACTCATTTACCGGTAGTAAGTGGAGATGTCATCACAGTTGATGTGATAGATGAGTGAAAAGTGATTTTTGTTAGAAGTGTTCTCCCCTGACTGTGTGCCACTGCTTAAAAATTTTGGGAGGACCCTCTTGAATGGAGCTCGAATAGCTCAATTAGGTCAGAGGCCTCAGTTTTGGAACTTAAGGGCTAAAATGCCCAATTTTGAAAATCTCATAAAGTGGGCCCAAGGCCAGTTGGCACGAGCAGGAGCTCGTAAACAAATATGAAGTTAAGCCATGAAAATTTTAACGAATGATGTGATTTGGCCATGGTACCAAGACAGGACCGACATACTCGATGGACTAGCAACAGTGCGACAAGACCAAGTCGATGGATCGGTTTGACAAATAGATGCAAGTCGAGCTATTGGTCGGGGCTATTGGACCAGTGGTACCAAAGATTAATGGCTTATATGGAAAAATTATTATTTTTACATGCAGTAAGGTTCAAGACCATCAAGTCGTCCAAGGGAGGTAGTGATGCATCCTAGGGGCTACTGGACGACATTGTGGAGATAAGGGCAGCTTTTCGTGCCAGCAGTCAAGGAAGCTCGACGTAGCTTCATGCCCATGAGATCGGTGTGGAGTCAGGATGGGGTCTCTGTTCTCACAGACATGGAGTTTCTTTTCAAGTTTGAGGGTCAGATGTTGCGAACATCCACTCATTCCTAGGGTAGATGTGGACGGGCTTTTGTCTAGGTGGTAGATAAAGTTGCTCCGACGCCATAAGTGGGTGCAGTGGACGGGCTGCCCAACAAATGTGTGATCCCTTCATGATGAAGGGCGTGTGTTGATTGTTAAACACACTGATTGTGGTGAATGATGAGTAATGGTTTTAAAATTTGAGAAATTGAGGAAGAAAGGATTTTAAAGAAAATAAGGAGTCTAGCACACTCTAATTCAAACTATGTTTTTGTGAAACTCATGTTTCAAACACCCGTTTACTTAGTGGTCAAACTCACCCCCTCCCTTTACCCCTTTTCAGGTAACCGAGGGAAAAACCTACCTAAAGACTTTCAGCTAACTAAACCTACAAGATAGGTATGTAAGTTTAAATTTTATATAGTTTTGATTAATGTTATTTCAGAAAAGGTATAGGTCTAAAGGATGCCTTACTCCTCGCGGTTCAAAGAAGGGAAAAACCCATAAAATATAGATAAAAATCAGTTGTTATTAGATTGGCACCAGATTGGCTCCTGTACAAAATGAACATGAATGAATCCTCCAAGCAAACTAATAAAATATAGATAAAAATCGGAACTAGGAGTATGGTGTATCAAGGGTAAGCCTAACTTCAAGTAAACCGTGCAACAATCAATTCCACAATTTAAAAACTACAATATGATTGTGTTAATTAGTTTTGCCACCCCTAATTATGACAATCAAGATATAGAATGAGCTTTTCTTGAGTTATACAAACAATTGAAATAACAAAAAAAATCACCATAGAACTAAAAAAACGCAAATGACCAAAATACTAAAAAGTAACTGGCAAATTGGAGTATTTTCTTAATAATAACCAACTTGATTTTTATCTATATTTTATTAGTTTGCTTGGAGAATTCATTCATGTTCATTTTGTATAGGTGCCAATCTGGTGCCAATCTATTGCCAGCCGAATTCATTCATTCATGTTGCAATTGATAAAGTATATGCATCATTCAAATTATATGTAATTGTGAAGTTTCATAATTCCAGCTGGTTTGTCTTCTTCAAAACTGCAGGCGTGACAAAACTTATGTCAGCGAGGCTGAAAAAAGGGCACACAATGCCCTTTTCTCCGCATAATTGACCGGTCAAAGGACATTGTGCTTGTTCTCGCTACTAATCGCTACTAATCGATTAGGGGATCTTGATTTAGTTGTAGTAGATCGAAAAGATGAGTACCTTGAATTTTCCTTGCTTGGATAAAAAGAATGCTTCAAGTTTCTCAAGCAGGATCTAGGAAATCTGGATGGTTCAAGAACTTGTTCAAAAAATAATATTGAAATATTGAAATCAAGGGATTGACCCTGATTAGGGAAGTTGCTACAAAATTTGAAGAATTTCTTGGCAGGGAAATAACTAAACTGATGGCCGGCGTACAAGCTACTTTATATGGGAGCGAACAATGTACTCTTAACCCAAATTTATTTCAAGAGGTGATGGATTATAAAATTGCAGATCATCAAGAGAGGAGTAGGCTGGCTGGGAGTGATGAGCTAGATTCGATATTTTCTTAAAGCTAGATGAGAGATTACATGTATTTTACAATGAGCTCTTCCATTGATTTACTAATCTAAGTGATTAATGTTGGCTATACTACTATAAATATTGATCCAATAGATTGAATTCCTGATATGTAACATGTTGTAAATGTCAGGAACCCTAATTTATTTAAGTTAATGTTGCTATTGGATAACTTAAGATTAGATTTTGCTTGAAGTATTATCAGTTATCTTTATGAAAACAAAGTTTATGAGAGGAAATGGTTATTACCATCTCCATCCTTACCAAATGAAAAAAATGAATAAAAGAATTGCAAGCCTTTTTGAAAACAAAGACCAAGAGGAAACGGTTTTGAAAGATTCTTTATAATTCTTTGGTGCTATTGTGCTTTCCATCAATTGTCATTTGGTGAAACAGATGGATAACCTTGTTTGTATGTAAAGTACTTCCTAGTTGCTGACCCATTTTGTCAGGTTGGTGTCAGCTTTGAATTGTTGGAGCGAGGAGGACGAATGCTTTTAATCAAGGATTATTTCGAGGAAATGGCCAACAATATGTAGCCTGGCTTATCATTTCATCATTGTAAGAGATGCATGTCATAAGTTATTAAGTTAAAAATAGAGGGGAGGAGTGCGTGTGTAGTGAACTAGACAAATAAAGAAAAACTAAAGTAGGTAAATACTAATTAAGAAAGGAGAAATTGCATAATTGTTATAAACAATTACTAATATACTAAAAACTAGAAATTTTTAGGGATAATATCTCCAAATAAAGTGAATGATGATAACCTAAATTAGAAGGGATAGTAATGAATATGAATTTGAACAAATTGAGAAATGATGAGAAAATTTAATAATTAAATAAAAAAATTGGTTAAGTATAATAAAAATAAGATATTCCTTAAAGGAAAACCTTCATAAATAATTGAACATTTTCATTGGAAGATACCTCAAGTGAAGTTTTTAAAGAATGAAATTCTACGAATAGTGGAAATAAGATAAAGAATAGTGAGATGGAATCTCACCGCGATCAAGGGAAATATCGAGAGTCACTAATAACAGTAAAAGACATTACACTATAACAATAAGTAAGGACAAAAATCAAGTAATTAGAGTAAGTAAATGATAAACTCGTGGAATGGGAATGGAGGATTGATTTTCTGGAAACCATTTAGGAAGAGTTTTAACATCAAATGGTTCAATGATTAGATCAAAGAAAAAAATATATTGGATAGACCGGTAAAAGAAACCAATCATGATAATTACCTTATTTTCTTATCTTCTTCCTCCATATTTTCCCATTTTCTTCGTTTTCTTCCTCTTCAGTATTTTAAGAAATAGCACTGGGATGCCATGCCAGCCGTAGGTGAAGCTACAAAGGAATCAAAGGACCAGCCAGATCTGATGCAAGTTTTCTTTATGGTATATTTCACATTCTGAAAATATCCCACAATGCACATTCAGCTTTGAAGGTGGGTGTGATAAAGAAAAAGCTTTGAATGTGCATTGTGAGATATTTTCAGAATGGAAGATATTCCAAATTCAGAAGCAATTTCTTGGGCTGGTCTATAATTTTCTTACTCCAATTCATAGAGAGACAAACTATGGTGAGTGTCACTATCCTCTATATTTTCTAACTCCAACAATGCACTTCCATCTTGGTAGGTGCATAATATTATTCTAATGTTGGACTACTGTGGCCCTATGATGAATTATGTCTACGTGAATCCTTTGTATCATTGTGCCCACTGTCCATAAATCTTAAAATTGATACCAAGTTGAATTAAATTGATAAGTTATATTTTAATTAAATAATAACTTTATTTATTTATATACTATAATATAAAATTGATAACAAATTTGCTTAATTGATTCTTGGACAATTTTCAATTGAATATTGTTTTTTTAGCATTGAAACATCCAAGTGAACACTGGGTTTTTGGTTGGCCAAAAAAATGCTATAGATTAGAGTTAGCAGGCAAACATAAGAAATAAAGTTGATTCTTGACAGCAAAATTGTTAAACCTGCCATTTACCATAAATACTCTTAATAAGGAAAAACATTTTAAATGTGATATACTCTCCTACTATTAAAATAAGGCATAGCTAACTGGGCAGTTTCATCCAACCATTGCTATCTTATTCTAGTCACTTACAAAAAGTTCAGTTTATAATATATGTGATACATAAAAAAATATGTATTACTTGTAAAAAGAAATTCAAACAATAAATAAGTAGAAAAAACTATGTGATCTGGTAAGATTTCACCATCATTAGCAATTGACATCCTCCAATTAGGCTTCCATAGGAAGTTGTTCTCTCCGGCAACAGCTCTGAAGCAGCAAAAAACGGAATCTGTGCAGAATTGACCGTCAATTCAAATAGCTCCCCTCCAAATCATGGCTCCAACAAGGTTACCATAGTTTAAACTAGTAGATAGTAGCAGAATGCAGAATGTTCCAATCCCGACCTATAGCTACAAGTGGTGGTAACAAAGTAGATGTAGTGAATGATAAAATTAACTATGGATAGTATGGCGATGGAAAGAGATTTGAGTAGCCCTATTCATCATTCTGCTTGTGGGGAAAGAAATTTGTAAAAATGAGATCTAAAATTAGGGATTTTGAATGAGATGGAATGGAAAGAGAGAAGATAAAAAAGGGAAAAATCTAAATTGAGGGAGCAATAATTGCAAGATGCCACATATCAGAATTTGAGTAGCCCTATAATTCACCACTGAGGCATGAAGACAGTGCTACTCCCTCCTCTCCACGGCAGTGCTACTCCCTCTTCTCCTTCCATGGCTTCCCTCCGCATGCAATCTCCCCAGCATAGGGAAATGAAGTTGCTTCTTCTCTACCCAAAGTTCTAAATGACAATAGAAGGACCACTTCAGCTGGATTTGATCAGGAAGCTCTCCCCTTTTTTAAATGCCAAAAAGGTCTAAGTTTCTTTGGTTAATGATTTTTTGTCATCTCGTTTCTAATAGTAAATTTTCCGTAGCTCCACAACATATAAGATATTTGAGAAATGTACTGAACATTTCAAAAAATTGTTGCTGCAATTTTATCCTTTTGAAAAATATGTTATTAATGTTTAAAATATTTTTGGGCTTATCCTACATAAGTTTCATTGTATGGTACTGCTTATAACTCAGTTCAATGAAATCATGTGTGACTTATTATCCTCTATGATGATCTTTATGGGAAATATTAATTACATAATGTCTCTACTTGTCTATGTAAGAAATGGATAAGGAAATATGAAGTGATGTGGATAGAATAATGGGCCAACCATCTAAAAAAGTATACTTAGGTAAGGCATATTCAAACGATATGCAAGTAATCTTTCATGGACAACTAAGAAGTGATCCTCAAATAGTGGGAAAAGATTTGATAATATGATATTAAACTATTCTCTTAAAAAATGATTAGTACAACTTGCATAATACAAAGTTTCATGAGAAGCACCTTTTCTGAGCAAGCTCTTCTATGGTTTTACAAAAACATGAAAAAATTGGCTGCTAAAGTACGAATTCTATCCCTTGGTATTATTGATGTATTTTCGTGATTTTTTTTGCTTAACAAATTTATTTCGGTGATGGAAGTTAACGTATTCCCCTTTTATTACCATTTTGTTGTAAGATCAAACCTTGGATTACTCATTTGTGTTGTTCTTTCCCATAATCCATTATTGTCAACTACATCTCTTATTTCCTAATCTTGGGTCACTGATTATCAGGGATTGGATTATACATTTGACTGGAGGAAATATTGCACCATTGGGAGCTCAAGCTATTACAAAGATACATCAGTTTTTTTGCTGTGTCAAGAAGTCTCAGAATTGCTATTTTTTATTGATGAAGCATATGCATATTTATGCAAGTAATTGATGTTTTATTGTTTTCCTCTGTTGTTAGGAGAGGCAAAGAGTAGTGTATGATGAGCAAAAGAAACTTGCTCAGTTTCAAGCTCAGAAAATGGCTCGAGAGATTGTAGGCATATATCATACAAACTGTTTCAGTAATTGGCCAACCCTTTTGTCAATGGGAACCTAAAGAATTGACTTATTGCAGTGTGAGAATGAATTTTAAAGGGTAAGGAATCAAAAGATTGTGAACCTTCAAGAAAAATCAACAATTAGGGTGGAGCAAGCATGGCGGGCTATAGAGGAGCATATCCCTAAACTATTAGATTTAGGGCCATGGATGAAGGTGAAGTGAGAGTATATAAAGGCAAGCTAACTAAAGATGTGCAAATGCAGAGACAAAAAAAAATGGGTAGTTGGAATAAATATGACTTTTGACCATATTGGAGGTATGGTGTGTATTAAATTGATATATAAGGTTATTTGGATAACTATAATTCTTGTTAAATTTTCTATAATTTTTTCACTTGTATATATTTATCTGGTACAAATTTCGATCAACCTTAGGTGGTTTAAAGTTGGTGGTTGTTGTTGGTGGAGTAACTGCTCTAATATACACAACAAGGAAGGTAGGAATATTTGACATTTTTTTAGTATTTAAAATTTTTGATGAAGGGGATTCTTCAGATGAAACTTTCTCTTTCTGGGTTAAGGGTAAGCCTAACTCCAAGTAAATGGTGCAACAATGAATGCCACACTTTAAAAACTATAATAAGAGGGTGTTAATTAGTTTTGCCACCCGAATTATGACAATCAAGATATAGAATGAGCTTTTCTTGAGTTATACAAACAATTAAAATTACAAAAAAAATTCACCATAGAACTAAAAAAAGCAAATGGCCAAAATACTAAAAAGGAACTGGCAAATTGGAGTATTTTCTTAATAATAATCAACTTGCTACGATAAATTACTTGACAACTTGGAAATGTTTTATACATTTGATTGTGCAACATTACTTACTTGCACAAAAATGCATATGCTTCATCAATAAAAAAACAAGTCACAGACTTCTTGAGCCAATCAAAAAGTTGATGAATCTTGGTAACAACTTGAGGTCCCAATGTAGCAACATCTCCTCCAGTCATCAATGCATAATCGAATCCCTGATAACGAGTGATCCAAGATTAGGAAAGAAGAGATAGGAAAGAAGAGATGAGGTTGACAGTAATTATTTGTGGGAAAGAACAACACAAATAAATTGAGTAATCTAGAGTTTGATCATACAACAAAATGGTAATTAAAGGGGAAAACATGAACTTCCATCAATGAAATACATGAATAATACCAAGGGATACAATTAATGGGAAAGAACAACACAAATAAATTGAGTAATCTAGAGTTTGATCATACAACAAAATGGTAATTAAAGGGGAAAACATGAACTTCCATCAATGAAATACATGAATAATACCAAGGGATACAATTAATACGAAATTCTTTACCAACTCCTGGCAGCCCTCATTTTTCTTGTCCCTCTGGGCTCTAGAAGAGCATGTTCTGAAAAGGTGTCTTATGAAACTTTGTATTGGTCGTAGCACCTGTTAGATGTAGTAATTGTTTTTGAAGAGAACAGTTTAATACCAAATCTTTTCCCACGATTTGAGGATCACTTATTAGTTATACATGTAAGATTGCTTGCATATCATATAAAAATGCTCTCTGATGAGTGAGCTTTTTATCATCCTGGCCTCCAGCTATTTTTCCGGAACAGGGGATATACGTTACACCACACCACGATTTTGAATCTTTTTTAGGTTCAATAAAAAATCAACCCGAACTTAGTGGTTAAACTCTACTGCTGTGACGAATATTCTATCCACATAATTCTATATTACCATCACCCCTTTTCTATATAGACATGTAGAAACAATATAAAATTTATCTTTTTCATAGGGATTATCATACATGATAATAAGTAACCTTATTAATATTTTATATATACCGTGTGTTTCAATGTGTTGATATGCACTATTTTCTTTTGAGCACAGCATTTAATCGAACTGATTTATACGCACCATGCAATACATCTCAAGTAGAATAAGTCCAAAAATATTTTAAACATTGATAATATATTTTTTAAAAGGATAAACTATCTACAAAATTCAACCTCAAATAATAATCACATCATTATCTAAAATAACCCGAAAAGAGAAAGCTCCACTTGAAGAATCCCCTTCATCAAAAATTTTAAATTCTAAAAAAAGTCAAATATTCCTAACTTATTGTGTATAGCTAGCAGTTAGAGTTGTTACTACACCAACAGCAACCGCCAACTTATTTTGATTAGTTAGAGTAGCACATAAATAACCTAAGGTTGATCGAAGATTGTTAGTAAACTAAAATAGAAATTTGTACCAGATAAAGATATATAAGCGAAAAAATGACAGAAAATTTAACAAAAATTATAGTTATCCAAATAGCCTTATATAACAAATGAATACACACCATAACTCCAATATGGTTAAAAGTCGTGTTTATTACAGCTACACATTTTTCTGTCTATGCATTTGCACAATCTACTAGCATGGACGTGTTAACTTCTTTAGTTAGCTTGCCTTCATAAGCTCTCCCTTTACCTTCATTCATTGCCCTAAATCTAATAGCTTAGGTTGAGCATGAATATGCTCAGCGTCATACTTGCTCCAGCCTAATTATTGATTTTTCTTGAAGGTTCACAATCTCTTGATTCCTTACCTTTAAAATTCATTCTCAGCTTACCATAAGTCAATTTTTTAGGTTCCTAATGACAAAAGAGTTGCCAATTACTGAAATAGTTTGTATGGTATATGTCTATAATCTCTTTCTTGCCAATTCATCCTCATAAGGAACCATTTTTAACTTTGTGTGAGTTTAACTTTGCCAATCTCTTTCTTTTGCTCATCTTACACTACTCTTTTCCTCTCCTTACAACAAGAGGAAATAGTAAAACATCAATTACTTGCATAAATATGCATATACTTCATCAATAAAAAGTAGTTCCGTGCTAGAATTCTCAACACAGAAAAAAAAAACTAATGTAAATTTGTAATAGCTTGAGGTCCAATTGAACAACTTCTCCTCCAATTAAATGTATAACCGAATCCCTAATAATGAGTGTCCTAAGATTAGGAAACAAGAGATTTGGTTGACAATAATGGTTTGTAGGAAGGAATAATACAAAGGAATTGAGTAACGCAAGGTTTGATCTTACAAGAAAATGGTAATAAAAGGGGAATACATTAACTTCCATCACCGAAATAAATTTGTCGAGCAAAAAAAAATTATGAAAATACATCAATAATACCAAGGGATAAAATTCATACTTCAGTAGCCATTTTTTTTCATGTTTTTGGAGAACCATCGAAGAGCATGCTCGGAAAAGGCGCCTGTCTCATTAAACTTAGTATTGGTCGGAGAGAGTGAAAGTTGTACTATTCATTTTCAAGAGAACAGTTTAATACCACATCACCAAATCTTTTCACACTATTTGAAGATCACTTATCAGTTTTACATGAAAGATTGCTTGCATATCTCTTGAATATGCCTTGCCAAGTATACTTTTTTAGATGGTTGGCCCAATATTCGATCCACATAATTTCATATTAACTTTGCCCATTTCCTATATAGACAAGTTCATATTAACTTTGCCCATTTCCTATATAGACAAGTAGAGACATTATGTAATTGATCTTTCCCATAGGGATAATCATACAAAATAATAAGTCATACAAGATTTCATTGAATTGAGTTATAAGTAATACCATACAATGCATCTCATGTAAGGTAAGACCAAAAATATTTTAAATATTGATAACATATTGTGAAATGATCAATACACTTCTCTCTTAGATGTTGAGGAGATACAGTGAAAATTTACTTTAAGAAACAATGACAAAAAAGCACTAACCAAAGAAACTTAAACCTTTTTAGCATTTAAAAAAAATGGTTGACCTAACGGAGAGGCTTTGCACCTTGCTTGAGGGCCGCCCGATCGAATCCAGCTGAAGTGGTGCTTGTATTGTCATTCAGAACTTTGGGTGGAGAAGAAGCAACTTCATTTCCTGTGAGTGGGGCTGGGGAAATTGCATACAGAGGGAAGCCATGGAAGGAGAAGAAGGAGCATCTAATTCAAAATCCCTAATTTCATCTCATTTTTTCAAATTTCTTTCCCCACAAGCAGCATGGTGAATAGGGCTACTAAAATCTCATTCCATCACAATATTATCCATAATTAATTTTATCATTCACTACATCTACTTTGTTACCACCCAAGAGCTATAGGTTGGGATTGGAACATTCTGCATTATGCTACTATCTACTAGTTGAAACTATGATAACCCTGTTGGAGCCATGATTAGGCGGGGAGCTATTTGAATTGACTTCCAATTTTGCACAGATTCCGTTTTTTTCTGCTATTAAAGCCTGATTGGAGAATGTCAATTGCCAAAGATTGTGGCATCTTACCAGATCACGTAGTTTTTTCTTCTTATTTATTGTTTGAATTTTTTTACTAGTAATACATATTTTTTTTATGTATCAGATATATTATAAATTGAACTTTTGCAACTGATTAGCATAAAATAGCAATAGTTGGATGAAACTACCCATTTAGCTATGCCTAATTTTAATAGTAGGAGAGTATTTCATATTTATAATGTTTCTACTTATTAAGAGTATTTATGCTAAATGGCAGGTTTAACAATTCTTCTATCAAAAATCAACTTTATTTCTTATGTTTGTGTGCTGACTCTAATCTATAACTTTTTTTGGCCAACCAAAAACCCAGTTTTCACATGGATGATTCAATACTAAAAAAACAATGTTGAATTGAAAATTGTCCAAGAATTAATTAAGCAAATCATTTTCAATTTTATATTATAGCATATAAATAAATAAAATTATTATTTAATTAAAACATTGATCCAAAGGATTCACGTGGGCACAATGATCCAAAGGATTTACGTAGACATAATTCATCATAGGGCCACAGTGGTCTAACATTAGAATAATATTATGCACCTCCCAGATGGAAATGCGTTGTTGGAGTTAGAAAATGTAGCGGATAGTGACACTCACCAGACTTTGTCTCTCCCTATGGATTGGAGTAAGAAAATTATAGACCAGCCCAAGAAATTGCTTCTGCGTATATTCCTCCAACTTTGGAATATCTTCTATTCTGAAAATATCTCACAATGCACATTCAAAGCTTTTTATTTATCACACTAACCTTCAAAGCTGAATGTGCATTGTGGGATATTTTCAGAATGTGAAATATACCATAAGGAAAACTTGCATCAGATCTGGCTGGTCCTTTGAATTCCTTTGTATCTTCACCTACCATGCATGGCTGGCATGGCGTCCGAGTGCTATTTCTTAATATACTGAAGAGGAAGAGGATGAAGAAAATGGGAAAATTTGGAGTAAGAAGATAAGAAAATGTTATTGTTTAAATAGTAAATAAAACGCTACATATATTAAATACATTTATATCTATAAATTCTATATATTAATGGGAATTATTATGGTGTATTAGAATTCTCATAAATATGAGAGACAGATATGCCATTATTGCTATAAATGTGGCGTTTTTTTTAATTGAAGATGAAGAGCAATAAGATGGGAGAGCTTAATAATGATTTGAAGTTATTGTCTATTAGATTTCTCTAGATATTTTAACAATATTTAAATAGTAAATATAACTAATTATATTAAATGCATCCCTGTATCAAGATATTCTAACATATACTTTACATTAAATACATTATGTACTCTATAAATTCTAAAAAGGTTTTACAATCCTCATTAATATTACAATAGATATATTATTGCTATTAATATTTTATCATGCAACTAATAGTGAATGTGGAGGCAATTATTTTTTAAGAGATGGAGGATGATGAGGAAAATGATGGAAAAATCAACATAAAGATAAGAAAACTATTGTTTATTAATATAAATTACAATAGAATACAACAATATTTTAGCAAATAGGACACTAGTTTCATCAAATACATTGATAACTCTAAAAATTCTAAATAATAACGGGATTCTTTGTAATGTATTAAAATGCTCATTAATATGACATATTTCATTTATTCAAGCAAAATGTGAATGTAGCCAATGTTGTATCTTAAAAATTGAAGGTATCCCAAGAAGATAGGAAAATGATAATAATGATAAGCTCATTGTTTCTTAAAATATTGAAGATGGGGCGAGAGAAGATGTGAAAAATATGGAGGAAGAATATATGAAAAGGTTCTTATCAATTACAATATAATACAACTATATTTAAATAGTAAATAAAACATTACATATATTAAATAAATTGATCTTTAGAAATTCTATATAATAATGAAATGGGTTATGTTAAATTAAACTAATCATTAATATGAATATTACATTTGTTCACATACAACTAATGGTGAATGTAGAGAGTTTCTTAAATATTGAAGATGGGAGGACCATAATAATGAAGATGGTTATGGTCTATTAAATGACAATTATAATAGAATTAAAATAATATTTATATAGAAAAATAACATACTACAATATTAAATACAATGATATATTTTTGCATTCTTCTAAAAACTATTTTGGCTCTAGAAATGCTAGATAGTAATGGGAGCTCTAGAAATTCTAACTAGTAATAGGATTGGTTATGGTGTGCTAGTTTTATTAAATATTAGTGGCTCTAGAAATTGTATATAGTAATGAGATTGATTATGTTGTATTACTCATTAAATATGGGTGGCTCAAAATTTTCTAAATAGTTATTGGACTGCCCTCTTACCATGATCATTAATATGAGAGATAGATATGTCATTTTTGCTATTACATTTACTATTGTTGCTTGAAAATTGAAGATATGGAGAAATAAAATGGGCAGTAATAACCATAAAAAAGTTAGGGTGGCAATTGGACCCCACCTAGTCCAATTCATACTTAGGAGGATTCAACCTAAGGTTAATGACACTAACTCTAACTCTATGTGATTCGTTAGGGGTGGTGCTTGCTAACTTAGCTATTACCTTTACGGTCCGATCGGGTTCGGTGACCTGAAATCGAAAATGGATTGGTTAAAATTCGATTAGACCGATTTTCTAAAATTTTAAAATTTTTAAATTCATATAAATTTATTTTCTATAAAATAGTGATTTTAATTTCTCAAATCGATATTTTTATGCTATTTAAAAAAAATAAAATTTTGAACTAGTTTCATATAGTTAATTCCGATTTAATATAGTAAAGATCCAATTCGCACATACCAATCTAGTTCTCAAGACTTTATTTGGACATAATCCTAAATCGATAAAAAAATTTCTCTCAGGAGAAACTAATATTTTCATTGGTTCAAATTTTTTAGTACCAAATATTTACCATTTCATTACTTAAATAGTATTACCACATATTTTATTGGATATTTCACGTTTGCTCTCCCAATTTCTTTTTCTTAGGCCATCAACGCATTCAATTCCCCCTTTTCTCGAGCATTCTTTCCAAAAATATCAAATTTATTTTTTTGCCTTATTTTGTTCATAATTTAAACTCTTGTTCATATTTCATTGTTGGATATAAAAAGTTATTTTATGGCTTATTCTTACTCACTTCTTGCTACACATCATAACTACACATCATAGGTGATTATTAATGGTATTTTTATAATTATTTTGATTGAGATATTATAAAAGTTTCGTGCCATTAACAAATGGCACCATACTTCATATTCCCATATTCTCTTTTTGGAGAATAACATAACATACGTCTCATCTCGAAATTTAAATCATTCGTTCTCCCTAGTGTTAATTATTTCATCGTTGTTATTTACAACATGATTAGGTATTCACACTCTAGGTGAAGATCTAGTAGCTATATGATCTCCCATTTCCTTTTCTCTAAACGCTCACTTGCTAATATGATTAACATGTTAAAATATGACTACTGATACTCTATTATTTTGTCATTTCCTTTCCGTGTGAGCATACACTTACACATTGTAAATTATCATGATTGATTTCTTTTACCGGTCTATCCAATGTATTTTTTTTCTTCGATCTAATAATTGAACCATTTGATGTTAAGACTCTTCCTAAATGGTTTCCATTCCCATTCCACGAGTTTATCATTTACTTATTCTAATTACTTGATTTTCGTCCTTACTTATTGTTATAGTGTAATGTCCTTTACATTTATTTGTGACTCTCCATATTCGCTTGATGGCAGTGAGATTCAATCTCACTATTCTTTATCTTATTTCCACTATTTGTAGAATTTCATTCTTTAAAAACTTCCCTTGATGTATCTTCCAATGAAAATGTTCAATTATTCTTTATTTTTATTATACTTAACCAATTTTTTTATTTAATTATTAAATTTTCTCATCATTTCTCAATTTGGTCAAATTCATACTCATTATTATCCCTTCTAATTTAGGTTATCATCTTTCACTTTAGTTGGAGATATTATCCCTAAAAATTTCTATTTTTTAGTATATTAGTATTTGTTTATAACAATTATGCAATTTTTCCTTTCTTAATTAATCTCTCATTGAGTATTTACCTACTTTAGTTTTTCTTTATTTGTCTAGTTCACTACACACGCACTCCTCCCCTCTATTTTTAACTTAATAACTTATGACATGCATCTCTTACAATGATGAAATGATAAGCCAAGCTACATATTGTTGGCCATTTCCTCAAAATAATCCTTGATTAAAAGCATTCGTCCTCCTCGCTCCAACAATTCAAAGATGACACCAACCTGGCAAAATGGGTCAGCAACTAGGAAGTACTTTACATACAAACAAGGTTATCCATCTGTTTCACCAAATGACAATTGATGGAAAGCACAATAGCACCAAAGAATTACAAGAAATCTTTCAAAACGATTTCCTCTCGGTCTTTGTTCTTGCAGTTCTTTTATTCATTTTCTACATTTTGTATGGATAGAGATGGTAATAATCATTTCTTCTCATAAACTTTGTTTTCATAAAGATAACTGATAACACTTCAAGCAAAATCTAATCTTAAGTTATCCAATAACAACATTAACCTAAATGAATTAGGGTTCCAGTATGACATTTACAACCTGTTACATATCAGAAATTCAATCTATTGGATCAATATTTATAGTTGTATAGCCAACATTAATCACTTAGATCAGTAAATCAATGGAAGAGCTCATTGTAAAATACATGTAATCTCTGATCTAGCCTTAAGAAAATATCGAATCTAGCATTGTGTTCATTACTCCCAGCCTACTCCTCTCTTGATGATCTACATTTTTGTAATCCACTACCTCTCGGAATAAATTTTGGTTAAGAGTACATTGTTGGCTCCCATATACAGCAGCTTGTATGCCGGCCATCAGTTTAATTATGTCACTGTCAGAAAAACCTTCAATTTTTGTAGTAACATCCCTAATCACATCATCGGCCAATCCCTTGGTTTCATTCTTTTAATATTATTTTTTGAACAAGTTCTCGAACCATCCGAATTTCCTAGACCCTACTTGAAATATGTACTTGTCAAGATACAACTTCAGAAGCTTGAAGCATTCTTTTTTATCCTAGCAAGGGAAATTCAAGGGACTGATCTATTCGATCTACTACAACTAAATCAAGATCCCCTAATCGATTAGTAGCGAGAACAAGCACAGTATCCTTTGACCGGTTACTTATGCGGAAAAAAGGGCATTGAGTGCACTTCTTTGAGCCTCACTCATGTAGGTTTTGTTACGCCTGCAGTTTTGAAGAAGACAAACCAGCTGGAGTGATGATACTTCACAATTACATATAATTTGAATGATGTATGTACTTTATCAATTGCAACATGAATGAATGGATCCCGTATTAGATTGGCACCATATTGGCACCTGTAGAAAATGAACATGAATGAATCCTCCAAGCAGACTAATAAAATGTAGATAAAAATCAGAACTAGGAGTATGTTGTATCAAGGGTAAGCCTAACACCAAGTAAACCATGCAACAATGAATTCCACAATTTAAAACTACAATAAGACTGTGTTAATTAGTTTTGCCACCCCAAATTATGATAACCAAGATATAAAATGGGATTTTCTTGAGTTATACAAACAATTGAAATAACAAAAAAATTTCACCATAAAACAAAAAAAAAAAGCAAATGGCCAAAATACTAAAAAGCAACTGCCAAATTGGAGTATTTTCTTAATAATAATCAACTTGCTACGATAAATTACTTGACAACTTGGATTAGCCTTATATGTATGTATTATGTATATTAAATATTCAATCAATAATTCAGTAATTCATGGAGCATATACGAGGGAATTTTTTTGTAAAATTGATTGTGCAACATCACTTACTTGCACAAAAATGAATCTGCTTCATCAATAAAAAGCAGCTGTCCCTGCGAGACTTATTGGCCCTATCAAAAAGCTGATCTATCTTGATAACAGCTTGAGGTCCCAATAGAGCAATATTCCCTCCAGCCATCAATGCATAATCCAATCCCACATAATAAGTGATCCAAGATTAGAAAAAAAGAGATTAGGTTGAGAGTAATTGTTTGTGGGAAAGAACAACACAAATGAATTGAGTAATCCAAAGTTTGATCATACAACAAAATGGTAATTAAAGGGGATGACATGAACTTCCATCATTGAAATACATCAATAATACCAAGGGATAGAATTCATACGAAATTCTTTACCAACTCCCTAGCAGCCATCATTTATTCTATCCATAGAGGACCATAGAAGAGCATAAGAAGGGAAAAAAACCTCGTATGTCAATAATCATCAAGAAATCCAATGATTGGAATCGAAAGGACCCAATAAAGAAGTTGGGAAAGGAGGAGTAGGTAAGAGAAATCCATATGGTTATGAGAGACATAACTTCAAAGGCATGATTGATGAGAGGATAATGGTAAAAAGGATAGTTGAGGAATGCTATCAAAAGAAAAGAGGGATGGAGTTATACGATCCTTGAAAGGTCGAAAATCTAAGAGAGACCCTCAAGGAGATGTTCTAGAAATCTAATGGATAGAGACAGGTACAAGAAAATACCATGCTGTAGGGGGCATGTAAGCTCAACAATCTCGAGGAGAATATGACTCAAATTAAAGAAGAGTCGGCTAATAAGCATGACGAGGTTGAATATAAAAATTTGGAATGAAGTTATAATTGATAACGAATGGAAGAAGGGTCAAAATAGGACGAAAAAGTGATAATAAATAGAACCGTGGAAACAAGTACTTAACGCTTGAAAGAACATCGAGTTAAAGGTTTCAATGACCAAGGGTTAACTAGACACATGAATGGTTAGGTATCTTGGAATTCCCAATCTTGAGTACAAAACCTCAAAGGGAAGAATGTGTTCCAAGCAAAGAAAGATATGAATATAAGAATATACCCTGAAGTAATGTATGTCTAGTTATGATAAACTCCATGGAGGGAGTAAATAATATAAAGGAAAAGAAATTCCTTAAGTGAAGTATGTAAAAAGGGCTAATTGGAAGAACAAGAGAAGAGTTTGCATGTTAAGCAAACACCAAAGGGACATCAAAGGAAATGATTCCTAATAAAAGGTTGATAATTAAGTTTTGGGGACAAAACTCCTAAAATGAGGGGAGAGTTGTAAACCCCGCCCTTTTGAACTAAGGAAAACCGGGAAAAGAACCGGTTCACAAACCTGATTATTATGTACTGGGAAATTTGGAAATTTACAACTCTTGGGTGGATATAAGGGTTCATAAAACCATGGAAAAGAACCTTAGGACAAATTGGAATAGAAAAACAAGACCGGTTTAGATGAATCAGATCCAACTAGATTGAACCGATTTATGAATTGAGTTGGTTCATGAATCGGAACCGATAGAGAACAGGCAAATTAGAGAAATTTCAACTCCCTTTTGACCCAAAGAGATTTATAAACCTTGGGAAGGAACCTTAGAACAAAGTGGGAGAGAAAAACTAGACCGGTTCGAGTGAACCAGACCCGAACTAAATTAAACTGGTTTAAGAACCGAGTTAGTTTATGAACCGGAACCGATAGAGAGATGGTAAAGGAGGAATTTTATTGACCCTAAGTGGCCTAAGGAGTCATAAAAGTCATGAAAAAGCACTTTAGGGTGAATTGGAGATGAAAACCAAACCGGTTCAGGTGAATTATATCCGAATCCTATTGGACCGGTTTGAACTACTATTGAAACGAATGACTAAATTCATTTTTCTAGGTGGCTTAAAATTTCAAATTTGAGATTTGAGACCACCATTGGATAGAAAATGAGTTTAGATGAATTTATAAATTTTTAGATTTGAAAAACTTGGTCGAATGGGGGGTGAACCAGCCAGTTTATGCTTTGAACCCGGTTCAGACCGGTCCGGTCCTGTTCGGAATAATGTCGTCTTTTTCTTTCAGATGATAGCACTGTTCACTTGCCGAAAAATTGAAGCAGCGCCGACGAAGAAGAAACATTTTTGTTTAGTATGTTTCAGGCCACCATCTATCATAAAGGTGCCAAACAGACGGCCAACGAGTCCCCGAGCTCCTTATATAAAGACCCCCTCCCCATTCATCCTCTCCATACCTGAAAAGCTCACTCTCTCTCAGTTGCTTAGTTTTCCGGCGAAGATCAAACCAGAGCTCCGATATAGAGTCTTTTCTGAGCCAAAGAAGGCAAGGTTGGGTTCTTTAGAAACAGGGAGAAGTCAGCTACATGCCTGTAGTCTCCGTTTGCTCCGAGGGTCGCTAGAGAAGCACCGGCGTGATGGTACAATGAAGCAGCTCTAGCGGACCGAAGTTGCCCTATTTCATCCGAGTTGAAATGGGCCATTTTGAGCCCTTCTCATACCAAACCAAGCCCTCCCAGCTGGATTAGAATGGAAAGGTAAGCCAATTCGACTCCCCTATGCAATTTCCGATCAGTGTTTGAGAGAGAGTCGGCTGAATTTCAATGATGAAATTCTAATCCAATTCGACATCAATTGATGTCATTTTTTATCCTATGAAGAACCTCAGGAAGAGAACTACCTGCCCAAATAGAAAGCTCAGACCGTCGTGCCCTCACCGGTGAGTAATCGAAGCTTTCTCTCTCTATAGTTCATTTTCCGGTGAACATCCGTCTAAGCTCGTTCCAGCATTAAAACTTGAGATTCAAATTGCTAAAGAATCATAAGAACATGTAGAAACTCAATTTCAACTTCAATTTCAACAATTGGAAATGTTTCATCGGTCAATTTGATGAAATGAAATTCAGTTGTGTTAAGAAGTTGGAATTGGGGGAAAATTGGGGATTTTCGAAAATTCAAAGGACTGAAATGTAATTTCCTAAAATTGAGGGTCAATTGGTCATAATAAAAATGTTAGAGGACCAATTGAGGAATTTTTTAAGTTTTAGGGTGAAACTTACCATTTTTGTAAAGTAAGGGCAAAATGGTAATTTTGGAAAACTTGGGGGACCAAATTGGAAATTTGGGAAATTAAACTCTTTTTTGTGAAATGAAATAAATTGAGGTCCTATGATAAATTTTAAATGTTTCGGAACTGAATTTGAGGAAAAACCGGTATTAGGTACTTAAAGTTAAAGAGTAATAACTTTAGGGACCTAATTGCAAATAAATAAAAGTTTGGTAATGAAGGCTATTAGGCTGAAGGATAATGAACCGAGATGTTCATATCATGTAGGAACATGAAGTACTAGGAACGCTAGCAAGGACAAGCTCGCATGAATAGAAAGAACCTATCTAGTGGAATTCACTGCATTAACGGGTGAGTGGGATTTTATATCATACCCGGTTGGGGCTGATAAGTATCTCAAAATGAAAACCGACTACTAAGTGGTATTTTAAACATCACAACTTAGAGGAGTGATGTGAAAAACATGCAAAAAAACTACTTAACTGTTATAAGTAGATCATACTCGGTTGGTATGATGAAACTTCCTCGAAGGAAGTTAAAAACCCGTTCATCGGTTATGACCGGAGATGTCCTTATACCCGATCGGTATGATGGACAGTTGAAAACATCTTTTTGTCGGAAGTGCTCTCCACTAATTATGTGCCAATGCTTAAACGAATTGGGAGACCTTCTTGATGGGAGCTCAAATAGCTCTTATAGGCTGGGGGCCTTGGTTTTGGAACTTGGGGGCTAATATGCCTGAGGCCCAAGGCCAGTTGGCCCGAGCAAGAGCTCGTAAACAAACATGAGTTATATGCCATAAAACTTTAAATAAATGAATTATTTGGCCATGGTACCAAAACAGATCAACATACTCAATCAACTAGTGGGAGTGCGACATGACAGGTCGACGAACCAGTCAAGATAAACAACTACGGGTTGAGTTGAGGGACGGGGCCATTGGACCAATGGCACCATAGATTATATTCCATGATAAAAAAAAACATTGATTGTGCATGCACTGTGATTATGGGACTAACAAGATGCCTAAGAGGGGTAGTGATGCGTCCTAAGGGCACTGGAGACCTGGTGGGTATAAGGGCAGTTCGTCGTACCAGGTGACCGTGTGAAATTTGGAGTAGCACTAAGCGCATGAGACCAGGGTGGGGACGAGATGAGGTCTCTGTCCTCATACGGACATGGAGAATTGATTTCGGGGTTGAGGGTCGGATGTCGCATACATCCACTTATTCTCAGGGTAGAAGTGGACGTGCTTCTATCTAGGTGGTCGATAAAGTGGCTCTGAAGCCACAAGTGGGTTCAGTGGTCGTGCTAGCCTATAAATGTGTATTTGACCTTCATGATGAAGGATGTGTGTTGGGTGATGACACCCCATGATCAATATGGAAATGGTGGTAAAAACCAAGATTTGAATTGAGAGGATTTTTGTAAGAAAGGAGTTTGGTACACACCGATACAAATATTTTTCATAAAAGTAAAAGTGTTTGAAAAACACATTCACTGAGCATTCGTACTCACCCCCTCCCTTATATCCCTTTCAGGAAATTTTGAATAGCCTACCCTTAAAGACCATCAACTAAGACGCCTGTGAGACAGGTATGATAAAATTAAAATATTATGCAGTTTTAATTTATGTTATTCTAGGAAAAGGTGCAGGTTTAAAGGACGCCTTACTCTTTACGGTCTATAATAAGAGGATACCCATTAATAAACCGGGAGAGTGGTGGGTTGATCACGGGGATCCGGCCAAATTAGGTCGGGGCGTGACAAATTTAATAACACATCACCAAATCTTTTCCCACGATTTGAGGATCCCTTATCAGTTGTCCATGTAAGATTGCTTGCATTTCGTTTAAAAATACTTGACCAAGGATATTTCCCTAGAGAAAATTCTCTTATGAGTGATGGTTGGCCTAATATTCTATCCACATAACTCCATATTACCATCACCCTTCTCTACATAGACAAGAAGAAATATTATAAAATTGATATTTCCCATAAGGATTATCATACAGGATAATAAGTTACACTTACTAATATTTTAAATATACCGTGTGGTTCATTGTGTTGATGTGCACCATTTTCTTTTGAGCACAACATTTCATTGAACTGATTTATAAGTAGGACCATGCAATTCATCTCAAGTAGAATAAGTTCAAAAATATTATAAACATTGATAATATATTTTTCGAAAGGATAAACTATCTACAAAATTCAACAACAAATAATAATCACATCTTTCTCTAAAATAATCCGGAAAGAGAAAGCTCCACCTAAAGAATCCCCTTCATAAAAAATTTTAAATACTAAATTTGTTGAGCAAAAAAAATCACAAAAATACATCAATAATACTAAGGGATATAATTCATACTTCAGCAACCATTTTTTTTTTCATGTTTTTGGAGAACCATAGAAGAGCATGCTCGGAAAAGATGCTTGTCTCATGAAACTTTGTATTGGTCGTAGCGTTTGCAAGTTGTACTATTCATTTTTGAAGAGAACGGTTTAATACCACCTCATAAAATCTTTTCCTACTTTTTGAGGATCACTTATCAGTTGTCCATGAAAGATTACTTGCATATCTTTTGAATATGTCTGACCAAGTATACTTTTTTAGATACTTGGCCCAATATTCTATCCAAATAACTTCATATTACCCTTATCCATTTCCTAAATAGATAAGTAGAGACATTATCTTTTCCAAGGGATCATCATATAGGATAATAAGTTAAATTACATTTCATTGAATTGAGTTATAAACTGTACCATACAATTCATCTCATATAGGATAAGCCCAAAAAATATTTTAAACATTGATAACATATTTTTTAAAATTTAGGCAATCATTTTCCAAAATTTTTGGTACACTTTTCAAATGTCTTATATGTTGTGGTGCTATAGAAAAAATTTATTATAAGAAACGGTGACAAAAAAGCACTAACCAAAGAAACTTAAACTTTTTTGGCATTTAAAAATGGGTTGACCTCACAGAAGCCTTTGCGCCTCACTCGAGGGCCTCCGGGTCGAATCCCTGAAGTGGTCCTTGTATTGTCATTCAGAACTTTGGGTGGAGAAGAAGCAACTCATTTTCATGTGAGTTAGGCTGGGGAGATTGCATGCCGAGGGAAGCCATGGAAAGAGAAGAGGGAGTAGCACTGCCCGGCAAGGGTGGAGAGGAGGGAGTAGCATTGTCTTCCTGCCTCTCGTGGTGATTTAGGGCTACTCAAATTCTGACATGTGGCATCTTGCTAATATTGCTCCCTCAATTTAGATTTTTCCGTTTTGTTATCTTCTCTCTCCATTCCCACCTCATTCAAAATCCCTGATGTCATATCTTATTTTTACAAATTTCTTTCCCCACAAGCAGCATGGTGAATAGGGCAACTCAAATCTCTTTATTATCCATAGTTAATTTTATCATTCACTACATTTACTTTGTTACAACCACCTAGAGTTACAGGTTGGGATTGGAACATTTTGCATTTTACTACTATCTACTGGTTGGAACTATGATAACCTTGTTGGAGCCATATTTTAGAGGGAAGCTATTTAAATTGACTGCCGATTTTGCACAGGTTCCGTTTTTTACTGCTTCAAAGCTGTTGCCAGGGGTGAACAACTTCCTATGGAAGCCTGAATGGAGGATGTCAAGTGCTAATGATGGTAGCATCTTACCAGATCACATCGTTTTTTCTCGTTATTTATTGTTAGTTTTTTTTACTGAGTAATATATATTTTTTATGTATAACATATATTATAAACTGAACTTTTGCAACAGATTAGTATAAGATAGCAATTGTTGGATGAAACTCCCGTTAGCTAGCCTAATTTTAATAGTAGGAGAGTATATCACATTTAAAATGTTTCTAGTATTTATGGTAAATGGCAGGTATAACAATTGTTCTGTTAAAAATTAACTTTATTCCTTATGTTTGTCTGCCGACTCTAATCTATAACTTTTTTTTGGCCATCCAAAAACTAGTGTTCACTTGGATGTTTCAATGCTAAAAAACAATATTGAATTGAAAATTGCCCAATAATCAATTAAGCAAATTTGTTATGAATTTTATAGTATAGTATATAAATAAATAAATTTATTATTTAATTAAAACATAACTTATCAAATTAATTCAACTTGTTATAAATTTTAAGATTTATGGACAATGGGCACAATCATCCAAAGGATTCACGTAGACATAATTTATCATAGGGCCACAGTGGTCCAACATTAGAATAATATTATGCACCTCCCAAGATTCTTTTCCTGCACAATTGCACCTCCCAAGATGGAAGTGCATTGTTGGAGTTAGAAAATATAGAGGATAGTGACACTCACCATAGTTTGTCTCTCTCTCTATGGATTGGAGTAAGAAAATTATTGACCAGCCCAAGAAATTTCTTCTGAGTATATTCCTCCAACTTTGGAATATCTTCCATTCTGAAAATATGTCACAATGCACATTCAAAGCTTTTTATTTATCACACTCACCTTCAAAGCTGAATGTGCATTGTGGGATATTTTCAGAATGTGAAATATACCATAAGGAAAACTTGCATCAGATCTGGCTGGTCCTTTGAATTCCTTGGTAGCTTCACCTACAATGCATGGCTGGCATGGTGTCCCGGTGCTATTTCTTAAAATACTGAAGAGGAAGAGGATGAAGAAAATGGGAAAATATGGAGGAAGAAGATAAGAAAATGTTATTGTTTAAATAGAAAATAAAACACTACATATATTAAATACATTTATATCTATAAATTCTAGATATTAATGGGAATTATTACGGTGTAGTAGAATTCTCATTAATATGATTATTGCTATAAATGTGGCGTTTTTTTTAATTGAAGATGAAGAGCAATAAGATGGGGAGAACTTAATAATGATTAGAAGTTATTATCTATTAGATTTCTCTTGATATTTTAACAATTGATATTTAAATAGTAAATAAAACTAATTATATTAAATGCATCCATGTATCAATATATTCTAGCATAGAGATTATATTAAATACATTATGTACTCTATAAATTCTAAAAAAGTATTACAATCCTCGTTAATATTACAATAGATATATTATTGCTAGTACTATTTTCTCATGCAACTAATTGTGAATGTGGAGGCAATTATTTTTTAAGAGATGGAAGACGATGAGGAAAATGATGGGAAAATCAAAATAAAGAAAAGAAAACTATTGTTTATTAATATCAATTACAATAGAATACAACATTATTTTTGCAAATAGGACATTATTTTTCATCAAAAACATTGATAACTCTAAAAATTCTAATTAATAATGGGATTCTTTGTAATGTATTAAAATGCTCATTAATATGACATATTTCATTTGTTCAAGCAAAATGTGAATGTAGCCAATGTTGTTTCTTAAAAATTGAAGGTAACCCAAGAAGATAGGAAAATGATAATAATGATAAGCTCATTGTTTCTTAAAATATTGAAGATGGGGAGAAAGAAGATGTGAAAAATATGGAGGAAGAATATATCAAAAGGTTCTTATCAATTATAATATAATACAATTATATTTAAATAGTAAATAAAAAACTACATATATTAAATACATTGATCTTTAGAAATTCTATATAATAATGAAATGTGTTATGTTATATTAAATTAATCATTAATATGAATATTACATTTGTTCACATACAACTAATGGTGAATGTAGACAGTTTCTTAAATATTGAAGATGGGAAGACCATAATAATGAAGATGGTTATGGTAGATTAAATGATAATTAGAATAGGATAAAAATAATATTTAAATAGAAAATAACATATTAACAATATTAAATACATTGATATCTCTTTGCATTCTACTAGAAACAACATTGGCTCTAGAAATGCTAGATACTAATGGGAGCTCTAGAAATTCTACCTAGTAATAGGATTGGTTATGGTGTATTAGTTTTATTAAATATTGGTGTCTCTATAAATTCTATATAGTAATGAGATTGGTTATGGTATATTACTTTCATTAAATATGGATGGCTCAGAAAATTCTAAATAGTAATTGGATTGCCCTCTTACAATTATGATTAATATGAGAGATGGCACAAATACTATAAAGCAACTAGCAAATTGGAGTATTTTCTTAATAATAACCAACTTCATAAGATAAATTACTAGACAACTTGGAGTGGCCTTATATATATCTATTATGTACATTATATATACAATCAATCATTCAGCAATTCATGGAGCATATACCGAGTGAATATTTTGTACAAGTGATTGTGTAACATCACTTACACAAAAATGCATCAGCTTCATCAATAAAAAGTTGCTGTCTCCTGCAAGACTTCTTGACCAAATAAAAAAGCTGATGTATCTTGGTAATAGCTTGAGGTCCCAAGGGAGAAATATTTTCTCCAGCCATCAATGCATAATCCAATCCATGATAATGAGTGATCCAAGATTAGGAAAGAATATGTGAGGTTGAGAGTAATTGTTTGTGGGAAAGAAAACTCATGAATTGAGTAATCCAAAGTTTGATACAACAAAATGGTAATTAAAAGGTAAAACATGAACTTTCATCACTGAAATACATCAATAATATCAAGGGATAGAATTCATACGAAATTCTTTACCAACTCCTAGGCAACCATCGTTTTTCCTGTCCCTAGAGGACCATAGAAGAGCTGCTCCGAAAAGGAACCTGATGAGACTTTGTACTGGTCATAGCACTGACTAGATGTAGTATTCTTTTTTTAAGAGAACGATTTAATACTACATCACTAAATCTTTTCCCACGATTTGAGGATCCCTTATCAGTTGTCCATGTAAGATTGCTTGCATTTCGTTTAAAAATACTTGATCAATCATACTTCCCTAGAGAAAATTCTCTAATGAGTGATGGTTAGCCCAATATTCTATCCACATAACTCTATATTACCATCACCCCTTCTCTACATAGAACAGTAGAAAAATTATGAAATTAATCTTTCCCATAGGGATTATCATACAAGTTAATAAGTAACACTTACTAATATTTTACATATACAGTGTGTTTCAATATATTGATATACACTATTTTCTTTTGAGCACAACATTTCATTGAGCTGATTTATAAGCAGGGCCATGCAATTCATCTCAAGTAGAATAAGTCCAAAAACATTTTAAACATTGATAATATATTTTTCAAAAGGATAAAATATCTACAAAGTTCAACATCAAATAATAATCACATCATTCTCTAAAATAATTTGGAAAGAGAAAGCTCAACTTGAAGAATCCCCTTCATAAAAAATTTTAAATACTAAAAAAAGTCAAAATTCGTACCTTGTTGCGTATACTCTTGTAGTTAGAGTTGTTACTCCACCAACAACAACCACCAACTTATTTTGATCAGTTAGAATAGCATGTAAATCACCTAAGGTTGATCGAAGATCATCAGTAAAATTAAATAGAAATTTGTACTAGATAAATATATATAAGTTAAAAAATTACAGAAGATTAAACAAAAATTATAGTCATCCAAATAGCCTTATAGCATTATATAACAAATGAATACACACCATACCTTCAATATGGTTAACAGTCTTATTTATTACAGCTATCCATTTTTTTGTCTCTGCATTTGCACGACCTACTAACATGCATATGTTAACATCTTTTGTTAGCTTACCTTCATAAGCTCTCCCTTCACCTTCATCCATGGCCCTAAATCTAATAGTTTATGTTGAGCCTGAATATGCTCCTTTGTAGCCCGCCATGCTTGCTCCAGCCTAATTGTTGATTTTTCTTGAAAGTTCACAATCTCTAAATTCCTTACCCTTTAAAATTCATTCTCAGCCTGCAATAAGTAAATTCTTTAAGTTCCCATTGACAAAAGAGTTGGCCAATTACTGAAATAGTTTATATGGTATATGCCTGCAATCTCTTCCTTGCCAATTCATCCTCATAACAAGTCATTTGTGACTTTGTCTGAGCTTGAAACTAAGCAAGTTTCTTTTGCTCATTGTACACTACTCTTTGCCTCTCCTAACAATGGAGGAAAACAATAAAACATCACAGGAACTCATACTAACCCATTGTTAATTAATTAAATTATACACTTTTCATTGATTCATGTAACAGGCAATCAAATATAGAGAGAAAGGATGGAAGAAATAAAATTAAGAGGTTACAATTTCTGCTTGAGCTTGGGTTGCCTTGAACTCAACAGCCTTAGCACCCAGTTCTGTAAGCCTTGTTTCCTCCTACTGCTTGATGAGATCAAACACCTAAAATAAAAGCCAAATGGATGTAAAGTCCTTCATAGATTCATAAGAAACCTAAGATTTTTCTGGTAGGGAAATAGCTAAACTGATGGCTGGAGTACAAGCGGCTCTTTATGAGAGCGAAGAATGCATTCTTGATCCAAACTTATTCCTGGAGGTGGTGGATTACGAAGTTGTAGAGCATCAATAGAGGAGGAGGCTTGCTGGGAGTGATGAACCAATGCTTGATTTAAATGTTTTGATCTTTTTAAAGTGAATGATAAAATTATAAGCATTTTCTTATTATATACCTACAACATTCTCTTCTTTTAGTGGTAGAAGTTTTATTAGTTGCATGTTAATCAAGTTTTCTCGTTGCCTATCATTACTATTATTGTCCTCAACGAGGACATGGGGGAGATTTTGATATTTATGTGATAATGTCTAGTTCTTGAAAAAATATGAAGACATGGGTTAGCAGAGTAGCTTGAAAAAAAATAACAGTTTGGGCACTTGACAATACTTTTGCTTAAAAAATAGTTTGTAAACCGTGCGACAATGAATGCCACAGTTTAAAAACTACAATAAGAGTGTGTTAATTAGATTTGCCACCCCGAATTTTGACAATCAAGATATAGAATGTGCTTTTCTTGAGTTATACGAACAATTGAAATAACAAAAAAAATCACCATAGAACTAAAAAGAAGCATATGGCCAAAATACTAAAAAGCAACTAGCAAAGTGGAGTATTTTGTTAATAATAACCAACTTGCTATGATAAATTACTAGACAACTTGCAGTAACCTTATATGTATGTATTATATACATTATATATAAAATTAATCTTTCAATAATTCATGGAGTATATACCAAGGAAATATTTTGTACAATTGATTGTGCAACATTACTTACTTGCACAAATATGCATACGCTTCATTAATAAAAAGCAGCATTCCGTGCGAGACTTCTTGACTCATCAAAAAAACTAATTTATCTTTGTAACAGTTTGAGGTCCCAATGGAGCAATGTCTCCTCCCATCAACAATGTATAATCCAATCCCAAATAATGAGTAACCCAAGATTAGGATCCAGAGTTTGATCTTACAACAAAATGCTAATAAAAGGGGAAAAAATTAACTTCCATCACTGAAATAAATTTGTTGAACTAACAAAATCATGAAAATATATCAATAATACTAAGGGATAGAATTCATACAGTAGCAACCATTTTTTTTCTTGTTTTTGGAGGACCATAGTAGAGCATGCTCCGAAAAGGTGCCTGCTTGATGAAACTTTGTATTGGTTGTAGCACTGACAAGTTGTAGTATTTGTTTTTGAACAAAATAGTTTTAATACCACATCACCAAATCTTTTCCCATTATTTGAGAATCACTTATCCGTTGTCCATGAAAGATTGCTTGCATATCATTTGAATATGCCTGAACAAAGATATTTTCTTTGATTGTTGGCCTAATATTCTATCCACATAACTCCATATTACCCTTGCCCCTTTTCTACATAAACAAGTAGAAATATTATGTAATTGATCTTTCCCATATGGATAATCATACACGATAATAAGTCTAACTGCATTTCATTGAACTAACTTATAAGCAGTACCATACAATGCATCTCATGTAGGGTAAGCCCAAAAGCATTTTAAAAATTGATAACATATTTTTCAAAAGGGTAAAATTACAGCAACCATTTTCTGAAATGTTCGGTATAGCCTCTCAAATGTCTTATATGTTGTGGAGCTACAACAAAAAATTACGATCAGAAAGATAAAGAAAAAGAACTAATCAAAGAAACTTAAACCTGCGGGGCCTGTGGTACATGCACTGCCGTCGATCAGGGGGAGTCAGCGAAAAACCCTCACATAATTTGTGTACAACTCCCAAAAATTTCTCTCAGCTTCATCTAAGCTCTGGGCCTAATCCAGTTCCCTGGGTTGGGAAATTTCATCCTCCATCGAGTAGGGAGGGGTTCTTTCTCTAGGTGCATCCTAGGGGATAGGTTCTTCTATCACTTCTATCCTTTGCTCTATAGCATGTATCTATGGGATATATTCTTCGGGGGCATTTTCATTCATATTATCTACAAGGGTTGTTAGGAATCAAGGATTAGGATGGGTTGCAGAAAAACTTATCAGGAAAATTATGCTCTGATACCACTCAAGTTGTCACGCCCTGACCAGGTTTATTTGAGGTCCCCTGATCAACCCGCCACCCTTTCCTGTATCATCCGGGTATTTCAAACCTAACGATACAAAGAAAGTAAAGGCATGTCTACATTCAAACCCTTACTATAAGTTGGGGGCAGGAAAGTACTTCGAGGGCCCAAGCTTGTCCTAGAACTTTCCGTCTTGGTCCTAAATCTGTAAGGGTGAGAGGAGGGGAATGAGTATACAATACTTAGTGAGGGATACTACTATAACAATCACTTTAATTCATTGCTTTGCCCATTAATTATTCATTTGTCATTTTTCAAATATTAACCATGCATCAACTGCCCTCCTATCATATGAGGGATCACACATTCGCAGAACGATCCTCGACCGTTCCACTTGTGGATTGGAACACCTTTACCGTCCACCTTGATAGAGGTGCACTGCCTCAACCTTGAGTTTGAGTGAACATCAATAGTTCGACTCTCAACCCCTGATCACTTCATCATCTCTGCTTTGTGGGATGAGACCTCCTTTCCCCTAATGCCTCGGTCTCAATGCACATGAAGCTCCCTGAGCTTGTCGACCTACTAGATGCCATACCGCCCTTATGCACCTTGGGTCGTCCATTAGTCCTTGGGATCCATCACTACCTCATGCTAGGTGTCCTAATGGCTCGAATCACATAGTGCATGCATAATCAAGAGTATTTTAAGTTATAGCCATTATCTTTGGCCCTCTAGCTCAACGGTTTGTTGGCTTGGCTTCGGCCCACGTGTGCTGGCCCAACAGGTTTGACAACCTATCTTCGGTAGAGCAGTGGCTTGGCCCAACAAGCTCAACAACTCAAACTTGGCTCGGGGTATTACACACAATTTCCTATTAATTGGATCTTTTAGCATTTCTCATCACATGTTAGTTCTGGACGGGTCCATACCCCTGTCCATCAACCTTGGGCCCACTTGCATACTGAGCTTATGCCCAATATTAGCTCCCAAATATTTTAAGCAGATTCACCTAATTAGGGGAGGCTAATTTCGAGAAAATATGTCACATCATGTCTGTAGTAACTTGAAATTTCAGTCGGAAAATTTTTCGGAATTGTATTATAAGTTTAAAATTCAATTGATATAATTTGAATAAATATGATTTAAAATAAAATGAAAAGTTTTGTTTTTACCGAAATAAAAAACTCAAAGGAATCGAGTTTAATCCGTTGAATTTAAGGGGAAATTAAATATTATATATATAATTGTTAATTATATATATATATATAAATGTTGAAGAGATGTTTATATATAAGGGTATTTATATATACCTGTACAAAATAATTTCCAAACAAATATAAAAGAGAAAGGGATTTGAGAGTTGAGGTTCTACCATTATCAAATAAATATACACACAATTTTATTATGATGTTTAAAGTACCAATATAGTTATGTTATACAAAAAGTAATGAAACCCATGTCTACATGAGCAATTGAAATAACAATTCTACTCCATCATACTACGAAGTGAATGCAGATATAAAACATATATTCATATAACGTTGGACAATATAAAATAACAGTTGTGAAATTAAAATTGTCCTAAAGAGCCTAGGCCCCTATGTAAATCCAACCATACATATTTACAATTTTATTCTAGTTATTTCCTTTAGGTGAAAATAATAAGATAATTATGTGAATTTCTTCTAGTACGAAACTATTAGCACTTTCAAGTATTAGTCCTAGGCCCCTACCATAAATACCCATAAATTAATACCTAACTTCATTAAGGTGAATTCATTAGATAACAATAACTATTCCAATTCTTTCTCACATGAGAAACAATAAAAATGAAGGAATTAATGAAGATAAACCTAAATTAACTCTTCCCATTAAATGAAAGCTTCTTAAAATTAAAGCCTTTTATGACCAGAAATTAATGAAGAATTTCTATGGTCACATAAACTCTAAAAAATTTATGTATGTTGTAATAAGAATCCTAACTTGTATTCACTATAAATAGGGACACCAATGAACCTACCATACACACATACACATGCACAAATATTCAAACAATGAATGCACAATATGAGAAATTAGTTGTAGAAATTTTACAAGATGAGAGAGATATCGCTTAGAACATTCATTTCCTAGAAGATAACATAACTACAAGAATAATAATCTTATATTTTTTGTCATAAAACACCTCCCATATCAGCTTTCCAAATAAATATCTATTTTTAAAAGGGATAAAAAAAAGTCTCGTTGAATGCACTATCATACTTTTATTGGATGATAAGTTAGTATTGAATAGTAAAAATAAGTTAAATTTCCTAATTTAATGAGAATAATTGACAATATTTAAGTATTATAAAGCACATAACAATTATTGGAATGAAGGGAAAAATACCATAGAATTTCCTAGATATCATCCCATTGCCCAACCCATAAATTTATATAAAGTCCTAGTTACTCAAAAAGGTAATTAGTTATCAGTTTTAATGCTTAAAGATCAATGGGACTAAAGTTGGGTGCCCCATTTAACATGATCTATTTAATGAAAAGCATTAAAGGAAATGTAAATTAAGTGAGAATTATTCATGTTATATAATAAGATGGGTATTAGATGTGCACATAAGAAATCAAAAGTCGAGTTAATAAGAGTAGTGATTTGGGGTATCATGAATGGGAATGAGAAAAAGGTTAGAGTCCTTCTCATTTATGATGATAAATGTTGGAATTCCATCATACTACAACTGGACATAATATATCAAGTAGAAATAAAGTAGTAATAAATCTTCTTCATTTAAAAAAAAATTTACAGCTATATAAGGAGCTTAGAACAAATGATCAGAGCCACACCAACTGAGCTAAGAGAGCAATTCGAGTAGAAGCGAGCTACTCAGTCGACTAGTCGTTGTTCACACCTCAAACATCATTTTTGCCATGATCACATTAGATCTACCAGATTAATATTCCCTACCTATGAAATTCTTAATCCCAACATCCACCATGCAACATCCAAATTTAAGGAAAATTGGGGAAGTATCAAAGCAGAGAAACACCAATAAAACCAATTGGGGACATGTACCTGTGAATCGGGGATGAGTACCTGCCCCCAACCTAACCGGACCTACAGATGTTTGCCAATAATTTGTGGACGATCATAATGTGGATATACGAGACCGAATGAGAGTACTAGGATGCCCCCAGATTTAGTTGTCGTCATCAACATGGCCCGTGAGTGTGAGCATCTGGTACAGACGAGATGCTGCTGGATAGAACAAATCAACATGAAAGAGGAAGGAGGCGAGAACAGTCAGGGAAGACAAAAGGAGCCTAGTGGACAGAAATGTGGGACAAGAATGGGGTTTCCTAGGACAATGGAAGGTTAGTATACCCAAAGGGAGGCAAGTACAACCCCAAAAAGGAGAAGCCCTTATTGCCCAAAGTGCTAGAAAAGCCATGAAGGACCATGCCGAGTATGCTTCGAATGTAGACAACTTGGACACTTTGCGAAGAACTACCTAGCCCTTTGAGGCAATATACAACGAAGTATCCTTTAACCACCTCAAGGAAACACAAGGGTACTAGAAGGTGGGCAAGACATAGCCACTATGTCAAGGGTAGCAACCATATTATACAACCTCACCAAGGATCCTAGAATCATAGATAGTACTTACCAAAATTCCCCTAGACAAGTATAGCCAAACCTTGTAATTTGTTACTGCTATAATAAATGAAAGTTCTATTTCCTACAAAAATAAACTTGTTATGAGATACAAGTAAGAGAAAATCCAAAGAACGTACCAACCAAATTTCCAAAAAAAAAAGGAAATAGTAAGGATGACATCCAAGGATGTCATGAAGTAGATTTAAGGGCAAATGAAAAAGGGATTCCACGAAAGAGGGGGAAGAATCCTCCCAAGGAAGGAAACCTTGGGAAGGCATACATGTCCCAACTAAGAGGTGATGGAACCAAGTGATGATGGATGAGGAGATGAACTTGCAAATGAAGTGCATGTTGAGGTGAAAGAACCAAGGGAAGCAAACTAGGAGGACCCAAGGAGTAAGTTAAACCCGAGGAACAGGTAAGTAGGATGATAGCATTAAAAGATGTGATACAAGAAAGAAAGGAGTGGACTGCTCAATTTAATGAAATAGAGGAAAAACATCTAAGAAACCTTGGAGAAGTAAGCCCTCCAATTAAGAAGTGATAAAGGGAAATGACCACTAACATCAATACTGGTCGTGGTCCATGCTCGCTTAATGAAGCCTAAAGAGTGGATGACTAGGCATAGTGTGGAGTACACGAAATAAGACCCGATAATCGGAAGTCCCTCAGATAGGGAATATGAGACAAAATAGAGAGAAAGCTTCAAAAGCTTACCGTCGGTGGTGCGGCGGTCCGAGCTTTTAATATGGGCAGATAGCTCTCATCCTGAGGTTTCTCCTAGAATCAAGAATCGCATCAATTCATGTCAAATTGAGGGAGATTTCGATCAATGAAGTTTTGTCGATTCTCTCTTTAACACTAATCGGAAATTATAGAGGGAGGCCAAATTGGCTTACCTTTCCACTCTAATTCAGTCGTATGAGGGTTGTGGAAGTGTGGGGAGACCTTCATTTGGCTTGAGAAGGGCTCGAATTGTGCATTTTTAGCTCAGTTAAATAGGGCAACTTCGGTCCGCTGGAGCTGCTTCACTATTCGATCACGCTGGAACTTTCTAGCAATCCTTGGAGCAAATGGAGACTACCGTCGGGTAGCTGACTTCTTCCTAAATCTAAAGAACCTAACCTCCCCTTCTTTGGCTCAAAAAAGTGCCCAAGTGAAAGCTCTGGTTCGATCGGTGACTTAATGGAAGTCATCTATTTCCTGAAACTCCTTCGCCAGAGACTTTTCATCTTCACTAGTGCTGCTCAATTTTCCAGAGAGTGAACAATGCTATCATCTTAAGGAAGAAAACAACATTGTTCCAGACCGGTCTGAACTGGGTGCAATGCTTAAACTGGCCGCTTTAGGCTCGATTTGACCGAGTTTTTCAAAATTTAAAATTTGTAAATTCATCTAAATTCATTCTCTATCCAATGGTGGCCTCAATTCTCCAATTTGAATTTTCTAAGCCACCTAGAAAAATGAATTTAGAAAATGGTTCAATAGTGGTTCAAACCGGTTCAATCTAGTTCACCTGAACTGGTCTAGTTTTCACTTCCAATTCATCCCAATGTCCTTTTCCATGACTTTTATGACTCTTTAGGTCACTTGAGATTTGTAAATTTCCTGTTTTGCCCTTGCTCAAATGGTTGGGGTTCATGAACTGTTTCGGTTTTCTCACTCGTGTTGATCGGTTCTTTCCCTAGTTTCCTTGTCTTTATGGGATGGGGTTTATAGTTTTCCTTACCTACTTGTCCTTTCCTAATTTCCATATTCGATTTTTCTAGTTTCAAATCATTGGGTTTCCCGATAACTTACCAACACGCCGAGATTCTTCCCTTCTTATGTCCTTCCTCATTTCTAGAGGTATCCTTTACTCAAGGACTTTCACTTTCCTTAATCCACTCTTACTCACTCATGACCATTTCATGATTCTTTATTCCGAGTTGATCCCTTTTTATGGTTTCATTCGCTACCATGTCTTTCAAAGTAGAGACTTTCACCTTAGGAGCTTCATGTTCAACCTTCTTACCATTCCATGAAGGTTTCATTTCTCCATCTCCTTACATTTTTTTATTAGAGCATTCGCCTGCTTCAAATGAGCCTCTCAAAAGATGATCAAGTGATTTTGAAACTAGGTGGATGTGAGCTCTCCCCAGAAAGAAATAGACATGTACTAGGGTACGAGTAAGAATGAGGATGGAGTATAAAAGATGTACCCATAGGATCTTAAGATTAAAGGTAAGCATGAAAGAATAGCATCAAGGGACGTCATTTAAAGTTAGGTGTCTTCAAGATGAATGAAAAAGAAATTTCAAGAGACAAGGGTAAGAATCCTCCCAAATAAGAAAATCTTGAGAAAGGATACATGACCTAATAAAGAAGAAATGGAACCAGGTGACGAGAGGTGAGGAGACGAATTTGCAAATAGAATGCGTGCTAAGGTGAAAGAAACTCAGGGAAGCATATTAAGAGAATCTAAGGAAGTAGTTAAACTCAAGAAAAGGGTAAGCAGGAAGTTAAGATCAAGAGATGTTGTGACAAGTAAGAATAAGTGAACTATCCATAATAAGGTAATGAAGGAAAGAACGTCCGAGAAATGTTGGGAAAGTGAACCCTCCAAATAAGATGTGGTTAAGGAGGAATAACCACAAATGGTAAGACAAGTCATAGTCCACACGTGCATACGAAGCTTAAAGAGTGGACGACTGAGCATAATGTGAAGTGTACAGAATAAGACCAAAAATTGAAAGTATCTTCAGTAAGGAAAAAGGGATGAAATGGAAGTTGTGGATAAAGAAGGATCCAATATGAGCAAATGCCCTATCATAGATAGGGTTGCGAAGAGAGGGAGAAAGAACCCTACAATGAATGATAAGGAGGTTGAGCATGTAACTCCTAAGATGGAAATCTCTATTGTAAGGGACATAGTAGAGAACAAAATAGGAAGGAGGGAACCTTCCCAAGCAAAAGAATCAACACAGAGATCGAAAGCGATTATTGTAGAATGAAGAATCATGAAGTGATTACGAGTAAGTAAAAGTGGATTAAGGAAAAAGGAAAAATCTTTGGATAAAGAACGCCAAGGACTTAAGAAGGAAAGAATCTAAGCTTGTTAGTAAATTATTGGGAAACCAAATCATTGGAACTGTAAAGACTCAATAAGAAAGTTGAGAAAGGACAAATGGGTAAGGAGAACTAACACAGTTTTGTAAGTTGATTGGATAATGGTAAAGGTAGTCGAGAAATACTACCAAATGAAAAGAGGGATGAAGCTATACAATCCCTAAGAGGTTAGAAAGTTAGGAATAACCCAAAGGAGGTGTTTTGGAAATCTAATGGATATAGAGACAAGATCTAGGAAATGTCATGTTGTAAGGGGTATGTAAACCCAATAGTCCCGAGGAAAACATGACTCAAAATAAGAAAGAGTCAGTTAGTAAGCATGACAAGATCTAACATAAAATTTGGATGGAATTATAATGGGCAACGGGTGAAGGAAGAGTTAAAATAGGATGAAATCAGGTATGTAATGCTCTATAGGACATCGAGCTATGGGTTTCAATGACCAAGAGGTTAACTAGATGTGGGAATGGTTAGGTATCTTGGAATTCCCAATCTTGAGTATAGGACCTCAAAGAGAAAAATGTTGCTCTAAGCAAAGAAAGATGTTAATCAAAGAATATACCCTGAAGTAAGGTATGTCTAGTTATGATAAACTCTATGGAGGGAGTAAATAATTCAAAGGAAAAGAAATTCCTTAACTGAAGGATGTAAAAATGGGCTAATTGAAAGAACACGAGAAGAGTTTGCATGTTAAGCAAACACCAAATGGATATCAAAGGAAATGGTTCCTCATGCAAGGTGCTAATTAAGTTTTGGGGACAAAACTCCAAAAAGGAGGGGACAGTTGTAAACCCCACCCTTTTGAGTTAAGGAAAATCGGGAAAAGAACCAGTCAAACCGAGTGAGAAAATTGTATCGGTTCACAAACCCGATCATTTGGGAATGGGCAATTTGAAAATTTACCACTCCCGGGTGATTAAAAGGGTTCATAAAACCTTGGAAAAGAACCTTAGGACAAATTGGAAGAGAAAAACCAGACTAGTTTAGATGAATTGGATCCAACTGGATTGAACCGGTTTTTGAATTGAGTCGGTTCATGAACCAGAACCGATAGAGAAAGGGAAAATCGGGAAATTTATGGATCTCGAGTGACCCAAAAAGTCCCAAAAGTCATGGAAATGGACTTGAGAATGAATTGGAGATGAAAATCAAACCGGTTCAGGTGAACCGAATCCAGTTCAGATCAAAACCAATTTGGAACAGTTTGAACCACTATTGAACTGGATTCTAAATTCATTTTTCTAGGTGGCTTAAAAAATTCAAATTTGAGATTTGAGGCCACCATTGGATAGAAAATAAATTTAGAAATTTCTAGATTTGAAAATTTTGGTCAAATCGGGGGCGAACCGGCCATTATAAGCTTTGAACCCAGTTTAGACCAATCTCGTCTGGTTCGGAATAGTGTCATCCTCTTCCTTCATATGACAGCAATGTTCACTCGCCGGAAAATCGCGCAACGCCGGCAAAACTGAAAAGTCTCCAACCAGGGAGTTTCAGGTAATGAATGACCGCCATTAAGGTGCCAATCAGACTGCCAAGAAGTCATCGAGCTTCTTATATAAAGACCCCATCCCCATTCATCCTGTCCACACTTGAAAAGCTCACTCTCTCTCAGTTGCTTAGTTTTCTGGAAAGGTCAATCCAGAGCTCCGATATAGGGTCTTTTCTGAGCCAAACAAGGTGAGGTCGGGTTCTTTAGAATTGGGGAGAAGTCAGCTACTGTAGTCTTTGTTTGCCCTGAGGGTTGCCGGAGAAGTGTCGGCATGATGGAACACTGAAGCAGCTCTGGCGGACCAAAGCTGCCATATTTTGGCCAAGCTGAAATCGGTCAATTCGAGCCCTCCTCAGGCCAAACCAAGCCCTCCCAATACTTCCTCAGCCCTCCCATGGCCGAATTAGGACTCTAAGGTAAGCCAATCCGGCTCCACTCTATAATTTCTGACCGATGCTAGAGAGAGAACCGACAAAATTTCAATGATGAAATTCTAACTCAATTAGGCATCAATTGATGTAATTCTTGATTCTAGGATAAACCTCATGATGAGCTATCTACCCAGATTGAAAGCTTGGACCGTCGTGCCCCCGACGGTGAGTAATTGAAGCTTTTTCTCTCTATAGTCTATTTTCCAGCGAAGCTCTATTTAAGCTCATTCTGACGTCAAAACTTGTGATTCATAGTGCTATTGAATTGTATGAAGATGTAGGATCTCAATTTCAACTTCAATTTCAACAATTAGAAGTGTTTGATCGTTCAAGGTGATGAAATCAAATTCGGCTGTGTTAAGAAGTTAAAATTTGGGAAAACAGTTTGGGAAAATTGGGGATTTTCAAAATTCAAATGAACAAAATGCAATTTTATGAATTGAGGGTTAATTAGGCATGACAAAATGTTAGAGGGCCAATTGAGAAATTTTAGAATTTTTGGGGTGAAACTTACCTTTTTTGTAAAGGAAGGGCAAAATGGTAATTTTGGAAAAGTTGGGGGACCAAATTGGAAATTTGGGAAATTAAACCCCTTCTTGTGAAATGGAATAAATTGAGGTCTTAAGATAAAATTTAAAAGTTTTAGGACTCAATTTGAGGAAAAACTATTATTAGGGACTTAAAGTTAAAGAAAAATAACTTTAGGGACTGAATTATAAATAAATAGAAAGTTCGATTTTCTCATTCATTTGGAATGAATGGAGGATATTAGGCCGGGGGATAATGAACAAGGATATTCATATCTTATAGGAACATGAAGTACTGGGAATGCTAGTAAGGACAAGCTCTCGTGAATACAATAACCAGTCTAGTGAAATTCACTACTTTAACGAGTGAGTGGGATTTTATATCATACCTGGTTGAGAATTATAAGTATCTAAAGTTTTATGGCATATAATTCATGTTTGTTTACGAGCTCCTGCTCGTGCCAACGGGCCTTGGGCCCACTCTACGAGATTTTCAAAATTTGGCATATTAGCCCCAAGTTCCAAAACCGAGGCCCCCAACCTATAAGAGCTATTCAAGCATCCGTCAAGAAGGTCTCCCAAATAGTTTAAGCATTGGCAAATAGTCAGGGGTGAGCACTTCCGAAAAAATTATATTTTCAACTATCCATTATACCGACCGAGTATAAGGACATCTCTGCTCATAACCGATGAACGGGTTTTTAAATTCCTTTGAGAAAGTTATATCATACCAACCGGGTTTGATCTACTTACAACTGGTAAGTAGTTTTTCCACCTGATTTTCACATCACTCCTCTAAGATGTGATGTTTAAAATGCCACTTGATAGTGGGTTTTCATTCTAGTATGCTTATCATTCCCAACTGGGTATGATATAAAATCCTACTCACAACTGGTAAGTGGTTTTTAACTTAAGTTGTACTCCTCATCTCAACCGGGTATGATGTTAGTAAACCCACTCACCCGTTAATATCGTGAATTCCACTTAGACCGGTTCTTTGTAGTCACGCGAGCTTGTCCTTGCTGGCGTTCCCGGTACTTCGTGTTCCTACACAATATGAACATCTCGGTTCATTATCCTTTGGCCTAATAGTTTTCATTCATTCCAAATGAATGAGAAAGTCAAACTTTCATTTATTTCTAATTAGGTCCCTAAAGTTATTTCTCTTAAACTTTAACTCCCTAATGTCGGTTTTTCTTCAAATTGAGTCCCAAAACTTTTAAAATTTATCAAGGGACCTCAATTTATTCCATTTCACAAAAAGGGGATTAATTTCCTAAATTTCCAATTTGGTTCCCTAACTTTTCCAAAATTACCATTTTGCCCTTCCTTTACAAAAATGGTAAATTTCACCCCAAAAATTCTAAAATTCCTCAATTGTCCCTCTAACATTTTTATCATGCCCGATTGACCCTCAATTTTAGAAAATTGCATTTCGGTCCTTCGAATCTTCAAAAATTCCCAATTTTCCCCCAATTCCAACTTCTTAACACAGTTGAATTTGATTTTATCAAATTGACTGATAAAACGTTTCCAATTGTTGAAATTGAGTTTCTACATATTCATACGATTCTTTAGCAATGTGAATCGTATGTTTTAACGTCGGGACGAGCTCAAATAGAGATTCACAAAAAAATGAACTATAGAGAGAGGAAGCTTCGATTACTCACCGGTGAAGGCATGGCAGTCCAAGCTTTAGATTTGGGCAGATACCTCTCATCCTGAGGTTTATACTAGAATCAAGGATCGCATCAATTAATACTAAATTGAGTTAGAATTTCATCATTGAAATTATGCCGGTTCTCTCTCTAGCACTGACAAAAAATTGTAGAGAGGTGTCGAATTGGCTTACCTTTCAGTCCTAATTCGGCTATGGGAGGGCTGAGGAAGTGTTGGGAGGGCTTGGTTTGGCCTGAGGAGGGCTCGAAATGGCTAATTTCAGCTTGGCTGAAATAGGGCAGCTTCAGTCCGCCGAAGCTGCTTCACTGTTCCATCATGCCGACTCTTCTCCAGCGATTCTCGGATTGATTGGAGGTTGCTATCAGATAGCTGACTTCTCTCCGGTTCTAAAGAGCCCGATCTCTCCTTCCGAGGTTAAGAAAAATGTTCAAGTCGAAGATTTGGTTCGAGCTTCACCGGGAAATGGAGCAATAGAGAGAGAGAGAGAAGTTTTTAGGTGTGAGGAGAATGAATGGGGATGACCTCTTTATATAGGTGTAAAATCATGTATTAAATCGGAGAGATTTATTGCTAGTATTAATATTGCCATAAATTATTGGTATTAATTTCAATAATTTAATTAAGTATTAAATTATTTGTATTAATTACAATAATTTAATTTAGGTATTAAATTATTGGTATTAATTATAATAATTAAATATATATTAATTTATGGCTATTTATGATAAGGCTTAAATTCATAGTTCTTATGGGATCTTGTTCACCTGAACCAATTTGGTTTTTCTCTTCTAATTTGTCTTAAGTTTCTTTTCTAAGGTTTAATGAACCCTTTATATCACCCAGAAGTTGTAAATTTCCAAATTGCTTGTTCCCAAAGGTTCGGGTTTGTAAACCGGCTTGGTTTTCTTACTCAGTTTGACCGGTTCTTTTCTCAGTTTTCCTTAGCTCAAAAGTGTGGGGTTTACAAGACAAGTATGATAAATTTAAAATATTATGCAGTTTTGATTTATGTTATTCAAGGAAAAGGTGCAGGTTTAAAGGATGCCTTACTATTTATGGTTTATAATAAGGGGAAAACCCTTTAATAAACCGGGAGAGTGGCGGGTTGATCATGGGGATCCAACCAAATCGGATCGGGGCATTACATTAATCTTGTAAGAGGCACATGACTCTGTCTATGCAATGCATTCGAGCAGTGCCAAAATGTACCGCACCCTCAAACAAGGATATGAGTGGAAAGGGATGAAGAGGGAGATTGTGGAATATGTAGCCCGATGCTTCTTCTATCAACAGATTAAAGCTAAACATCAAAAATCTTCAGGACTGCTACAACCCTTACTAATCCCCAAATGGAAGTGGGGACATATCTCTATGGACTTTGTCATAGGATTATCTATCATGCTCCAACCTGATTTGATAGAATCCCCATGACTAACTCACCACTCACCCGGTTTATTAAAAGGTTTCCCCTTATTATAAACCGTAAAGAGTAAGGCGTCCTTTAAACCAGCACCTTTTCCTAGAATAACATAAATCAAAACTACATAATATTTTAAATTTATCATACCTGTTTCACAGGCATCTTAGTTGATGGTCTTTAAGTGTAGGCTTTCCAAAATTTCCTGAAAGGGATATAAAGGAGGGGGTGAGTACGACTACTCAGTGAATGGGTTTTCAAAACTTTTAACTTTTAAGAAAAAGATTAGTACTGGAGTGTGTCAAACTCCTTTCTTTCAAAAGTCCTTTCCTTTCAAATTTCAGTTTTTACCACCATTTCTTAGTAATTACGGTGTGTCATCACCCAACACACATCCTTCATCATGAAGGTAAAACACACATTTGCAAGCCAGTACGTCCACTGAACCCACTTGTGGCATCAAAGCGACTTTACCAGCCTCCTAGATAGAAGCACATCCACTTCTACCCTGAGAATGAGTGGATGTTCGCGACATCCAACCCTCAATCCCGAAATCAATTCTCCGTGTTCATATGAGGACAAAGACCTCATCCTGTCCCCACCCTAGTCTCATGCGCTTGGTCCTACTCCAAATTTCACATGGTCACCTGGTACAACGAACTGCCCTTATACCCACCAGGTCGTCCAGTGCCCTTAGGACGCATCACTACCCATCTTGGGCGTCTTGGTGGTCCCGAAATCACAGTGCATGCACGATCAGTATTTTCTTATCATGCCATATAATCTATAGTGCCACTCGTCCAATGGCTCCGACCCTCATCTCAACACGCAGTTGTATGTCTTAACTTGTCCCTCGACCTCTCATGTCGGACTATCGCTAGTTGACTGAATATGTTAGTCCTGTCTTGGTACCATGGATCAAGTCTGCCCATTTCATACCTATAAGAGTGACAAATTCGGTGGAACAACAGGCTATCTTGTACATAAGGGAGATTGTGAGACTCCATGGTATCCTGGTAAGCATAGTGTCGGATAGAGAACCTAGATTTACCTCGAGTTTTTGGCCCAATTTACAAAGTGCCTTGGGAACCAAACTCCACATGAGTATGAAATTTTATTCTTAGATCGATGGATAGTCTGAGTGGACGATCCAAAACCTGGAGGACATATTACGGGCATATGTACTCACCATGAATAAGGGTTGGGAAGAATACTTGTGCCTGATAGAATTTGCTTATAATAACAGTTATCATGCTAGTATTCAAATGGCTCCTTATAAAGCCCTTTATGGATGAACATGTCGTACCCCCTTGTTTTGGGAAGAGGTGGGAGAAAGGAAACTGGAAAGGGTTAAACTAATTGAGGATGCCATAGAAAAGATTAAGATAATAAGGAGTTGATTTAAGGTCGCTCAAGACAAGCAAAAGAGCTATGCGGATCATCGGAGAAGTGATCTGGAATTTAATGTGGGAGACCAAGTGTTCCTAAAAGTATCCCCATGGAGAGGAATACTTAGGTTTTAGGGCAAGGATAAGCTTGACCAAAAAGGAAAGTTATCAGGCAGAGGGTTCCCGAGCTCCCTATATAAAGAGCTCCTCTCCATTCATCCTCCACACACTAGAAATCTCCATTCTTTCACAACTACTCCATTTTCAGGTGAAGCTCAAACCAAAGCTCCGACTTGGATAGTTTTCTTAGCCTCAGAAAGCAAGGTCGGGTTCTACAAACTCCGGGGGAAGTCAACTACTTCACAGTAAACTAATTGACCAAGAAGCGCCGACGGAATCAAATAGTGAAGCAACTCTGACGGACTGAATCTGCCCTATTTCGGCCAAGTTTAAATTGACCAAGTTCAGCCCTTCCCTTGCCAAACCAAGCCTCCCCAACACCCCTACATCCCTCATATGACCTCAACTAAGCTGAAAGGTAAGCTCATTCGGCCCTCCTCAGTCATTGCAGATAGGAGTTTCACTAATAGAATTAGTGTGAAATTTCACTAATAGAATTCTTCCTCAATTCGATGTTAATTGTAGCGATTCTTGATCCTAGGAGAAACCTCAAGACAAGAGCTACCTGCCTAGATAGAGAGCTCAGACTGCCGCATCTCCGATGGTAAGTTTTTGAAGCTTTCTCTCTCTAAGCACAATTTTCCAATGAAGCTCCGTTTGAGCTCAAATCGGACCCAAATAATGCAGTTCAAATCTCAATTGAATCTTATGGAAGCGTACGAACTAATCCATACCTTCAATTGGAGCAATTAACCCCGATTGAATAACTAATTTGAAGAAATCAAATTTGGTCGGTTTGAATGGGTGAAATAGGGGAAAATTGGGGATTTTGTAAAATTGAGGGACCTTTTTGCAATTTCCCAAAATTGAAGGTCAATTGGCCATAAGAATGATGTTGAGAGACCAATTGGTTAATTTTTGAAAATTTGGGGGCCAAATTGCTATTTTTTGAAAATTAGCGGAAAATGGTAATTTTGAAATGTTTGCGGACCAAATTGGAAATTTGGAAAACTTGAGCCCCTTATACAATTTTGAGTAAAATGAGGAGTCAAAAGGAAATTTTGGAAACCTTGGTACTCAAATTGGGCAAACAAGAGCATTAGGGACCTAAAGTTAAGAGAAATGAACTTTAGGGACCTTAAGTGCAATTAATCAAAAATTGTGAACCTAAGCTTTTATGTCAAACTGTAAATGATAAGGCTGCCCAAATTGTGTAGGGACATGTGTGACGAGAACACAAGCAAGAGAAAGCTCACGTAGAATTGGAAAACCGACCGAGGACAAACACATCACGGTTATCGAATGAGTGGGCTTATTTACATCATACATGGTTGGGATGATGAGCACTTTAGAAACGAAAAACCACTTGTAAGTGGAATCTTGACATCATACCATGTTGGGGTGATGGGAAAACTAAGCTAAAACCTACTTACTGGTTGTAAGTATAGGAAATCATACCTAGTTGGTATGATGGTATTCCTTGAAGGAAGAAGAAACCCATTTGTTGGTTGTAAGCACAAATATCATCACACCTAGTTGATGTGATGAAGTAAAAATGTATTTTGTTAGAAGTGTTCTCCCTAGAATGCGTACCAATGCTTAAACTTTTTGGGAATCATCACCCAACACACATTCTTCATCATGAAGGTTACACACATTCGCTGGTCAACACGACCACTAAACCCACTTGTGGCTTCGGAGCGACTTTATCGGCCACCTAGATAAAAGCACGTCCACTTCTACCTTGAGAATGAGTGGATGTACACGATATCTGACCCTTAATCCAGAAATTGATTCTTCGTGTTTGTATAAGGACAGAGACCTCATCCCGTCCCCACCTCGGTCTCATGCGCTTGGTGCTACTCCAAATTTCGCACGGTCACCTAGAACGACGAACTGCCCTTATACTCACCGGGTCATCCAAGGCCCTTAGGACGCATCACTACCCCTCATGGGTGTCTTGATGATCCCGTACCCATAGTGCATGCACAAACAATGTTTTCTTATTATGCCATGTAATCTGTGGTGTCATTAGTCCAATGGTCCCAACTTTCAACTCAACCTGCAGCTGTTTGTCTTGACTGGTCCGGAGACCGGTCATGTCGCAGTGTTGCTAGTTGACTAAGAATGTCGAACCAGCCTTGGTATCATGACCATACAATTTACTTATTAAAGTTTTATGGCACATATATTATGTTTGTTTATGAGCTCCTGCTCGTGCCCATTGGCCTATGGCCCACTGTTCGAGATTTTCAAAACCAAGCATATTACCCTCCAAGTTCCAAAAATTGAGGCCCGCGGCCTATAAGAGCAATTCAAGCTCCCGTCGAGAAGGTCTCCCAAATTGTTTAAGCATTGGTACACAGTCAGGGGAGAACACTTCCGACAAAAATATATTTTCACTGTCCATTATACCGACCTAATATAAGGACATCTCCATTCATAACCGATGAACGGGTTTTTGAACTTCCTTCGAGGAAGTTTCATAATACCAACCGAGTATGATCTACTTACAACCGGTAACTAGTATTTCCACATGGTTTTCACATCACTAATCTAAGTTGTGATGTTTAAAATACCACATAGTAGTGGGTTTTTATTTGGATGTGCTTATCAACCTCAACCGGGTATGATATAAAATCCCACTCACTTGATCGTGCAGTGAAATTCCACTTAGTCAAGTTCTGTGCCTAGCACGCTGGACCTCGACTAGCATTCCCGATGTCTCATTCTCCTACACGAAATTAACATAGTTGTTCATTATTCTTTGGCCTAATAGCCCTCATTCGTTCCAAATGAATGAGAAAACCCAACTTTATATATATTTGCAATTAGGTCGCTAAAGTTATTTTTCTTTAACTTTAAGTCCCTATTGCCAGGTTTTTCCTCAAATTGAGTCCCAAAACTTTTTTAAAATTTATCTTAGGACCTCAATTTATTAAATTTTGCAAAAAGGGGTTTAATTTTCCCAAATTTCCAATTTGGTCCCTCAATTTTTTCAAAATTACCATTTTGCCCTTCCTTTACAAAAATGGTAAATTTTGCCCGCAAAATTCTAAAATTTCTCAATTGGCTCTCTAATATGCTTATCATGACCACTTGACCCTCAATTTTAGAAAATTTCATTTTGGTCCCACGAATTTCAAAAATCCCTAAATTTCCCCAATTTCAACTATTTAACACAATCGAATATGATTTCATCAAATTGACCAATCAAACACCTCTAATTGTTAAAATTGAAGTTGAAATTGAGTTTCTACATGTTCCTACGATTCTATAGAACTTTGAATTGCAGGTTTTAATGTCAGAACGAGCTCAAGCGGAGCTTCGCAGGAAGACAAACTGTAGATAGTGAAAGCTTCGACTTCTCACCGGTGAGAGCGTGACGGTCTGAGCTTTCTATCTAGGCAAGTAGCTCTCCTCTAGAGGTTCTTCCTAGAATCAAGAATGACATTAATTGATGTCGAATTGGATTAGAATTTTTCATTGAAATTCGGTTGACTCTCTCTCTAACACTTATCAGAAATTGCAAAGTGGAGCCGAATTGGCTTACCTTTCGGTCTTAATTCGGTCGTGGAAGGGCTGAGGAGGTGTCGAGAGGGTTTGCTTTGGCTTGAGGAGGGCTCGAATTGGCCGATTTCAACTTGGCCGAAACAAGGCAGCTACGGCCCACTGGAGCTGCTTCACTGTTCGATCACGCCGGCCCTTCTCCGATGACTCTTAGACCGAACGTATGTGACCATCGTGTAGTTGACTTCTGCCCAGTTCTAATGAACCCGAACTTGCCTTCTTTGGCTCAAAATTGACCCTATATTGAAGCTCTAGTTTGAGCTTCACTAGAAAACTAAGCAACTAAGAGAGAGTGAGCTTTTCAGGTGTGGAGAGGATGAATGGAGAGGGGCTCTTTATATATGGAGCTCGGGGACCCGTTGGCCGTATGTTTGGCATCGTTATAACTGGCATTGAAGACCTGAAATGTACCGAATGGAAGCATTTCTCCTTTGCCAGCAGTACTTTGATTTTTCGGTGAGTGAACAACGTTGTCATCCTGAGGAAGAAGATGACACTATTATGAACCGGACCAGACCGGTCCGAACCGGGTTCAAAGATTAAACTGGCCGGTTAACCACCCATTCGACCGAGTTTTTCAAATCTAAAAATTTTCTAAATTCATCTAAATTCATTTTCTATATAATGGTGATCTCAAATCTCAAATTTGAAAATTTTAAGCCACCTAGAAAAATGAATTTAGCATATGGTTTAATAGTGATTCAAACCGGTTCAATCCGGTTCAGATCTGGTTCACCTGAGCTAGTTTGGTTTTCACCTCCAATTCATTCTCTAATCCATTTTCATGACTCCTTTGGCTCCTTAGGTCATTTAGGATCCATAAAATTCCAAGTTTACCATCTCCTTCTCAATTTTTGGTTCACAAACTGGCTCGGTTCTTAAACCGATTTAATCCGGTTCGGGTCTGATTCACCCGAACCAATCTGGTTTCTCTCTCCCACATTGTTCTAAGGTTCCTTCCTAAGGATTATAAATCTCTTTGAATCACAAGGTATCCATAAGCTTCTTGGTTTACCCATTCTCTATCGGTTCTGGTTCATGAATCAACTCGGTTCATAAACCGGTTCTATCTGAATCAGACTCGGTTCTCTTAAACTACTTTCATCTTTCCTCCTCATTTCATCCTAGGGTTCTTTTCCCAAGTTTATGAACCTTTTTGAGTCACATGGGAGTTAGAAATTTTCAAATTTGCTCGTCCCCTAACAATTGGGCCTGTAGACTAATTCGGTTTAAAGATTCAAATTTACCGGTTTTCTCATTATTAAAAGACAAGGTTTACAACTCTCCCTCCTTTTAGGGGTTTTGTACTCAAAACAGTTACATGTCAAATAACTGAGGATAAATATCCCTCATCATAGACTCGGTTTCCCATGTCTCTTCATGCATAGGTCCGTTCTACCACAATACCTTGACCATAGGAATTTTCTTGTTCCTCAAATTCTTGTCTCTCCGGTCAATGATTCGTACCGGCTCTGTCTAATAAGTTAGGTTCTCTTCTAGTTCCATTGGAGGTCAGTCTAGTACGTGACTAGGATCAGGCTGATATTTTTGAAGTACTGAAATGTGGAATACATCATGTATTCTCTGCAGATCAGAAGGCAGTTCTAATTTAAAAGCTACTGGTCCTATCTTTTGAATAAGGGGATATGGGCCAATATATCTTGGTTTCAGCTTTCCTCTTTTCTGAAACCTAAGTATTCCTCTCCATGTAGATAGTTTGAGGAATACCTTATCACCCACTTCGAACTCCAGATCTTTCGTTCGATTGTTCGCATAACTCTTCTGCCTGTCCTGTGCAGTCTTAAGATGACTCCTTATTAATTTTATCTTCTTTGTGGCATCCACTATTATTTATGTCCTTTCTAATTTTCTTTCCCCCACTTCCTCCCAAAATAAAGGGGTACGACAAGGTCGTCCAAAAGGGCTTCATAGGGAGCCATCTGGATACTGGCATGATAACTACTATTATATGCAAACTCCATCAGGCATAAGTATTCCTCCTACCTTTTGTTCATGGTGAGCACACATGCTCTCAACATATCTTCCAAGGTTTGGATGGTTCACTCAGACTGCCCATCTGTCTGAAGGTGAAATGCCGTACTCATATGGAGCTTGGTCCCCATGGCATTTTGCAAACTCGACAAAACTTGGAAGTAAATCTCGAATCTCTATCTGATACTATACTCACCGGGACACCATGGAGTCTTATTATTTCCTTCATGTATAGGATGACCAACTGTTCTACTATGTCCGTCACTTTTATAGGGAGGAAATGAGCTGATTTGGTCAATCTATCCACTATTACCCAAATCGCATCTTGACCCTTTTTGGTCACCAGTAGGCCTGTGACGAAGTCCATGGTGATGTGCCCCCATTTCCACTCCGGAATTGGTAAGGGTTGTAGTAGTCCTGACGGTTTCTGATGCTCTGCTTTTATCTGTTGATAGGACAAGCATCAGACTACATATTCCGCAATGTCCCTCTTCATACCCTTCCACCAGTATCCTTGTTTGAGGATGCGGTATATCTTAGTACTGCCAGTATGCATAACATACACTAAATCGTGTGCCTCTTCCAATATTAGTCTCTACAACTCCTTATCTTGAAGCACACATACCCTACCCTTATAGGTATGTACTCCGTCACCTCACATATCATAGTCTGGTTTCCTTTCTCTGTTAGTTGAATCCAAATAGGACCTTTATATGCTCGGTATAGACTGTGCCTTATCGCTACATTCACCACCAGGCATTTTTCGTGTCTATACATCCTCAGGCTCACTTCCATTCTTTCCAGTTGTTGCAACAAAGGTAAGTAGCTTGTTTTGACTTGTGTCACCTCAGTTTGATACTTGCGACTTAAGGCATCTGCTACCACATTTGCCATTCTGGGGTGGTATTCTATCACAAGATCATAATCCTTCACCAATTCTAGCCATCTCCTCTAACGAAGATTTAACTCCTTCTAAGTTAGGAAGTACTTAAAGCGCTTGTGATTTGTGTATATCCTGCACTTAACCCCGTAAAGGTAGTTTCACCATATCTTTAGGGCAAACACTATTGTAGCTAATTCCAAGTCGTGAGTCGGGTAATTTCTCTCATGTATCTCTAGTTGTCGCGAGGCATACGTGATAACCTTCCCTTGTTGCATTAAAACACATCTCAGTCCTTGTCAAGAGGCATCACTATAGACTGTGTACTCTCCCGCATTAGGATCGGGTAAGGAGAGTACTGGTGCGGTTGTTAGTCGGGTCTTTAACTCCTAAAAAGACTTCTCAGAATCGTCATTCCATTTATACTCAACTCCCTTCCTGGTGAGTCGAGTTAGAGTAGTTTCTATTTTAGAAAAGTCTTGCACAAACCGCCTATAATATCCTGCCAATCCTAATAAACTTCTTATTTCTGTAGGACTCCTTGGAGCCTTCCAATCTGATATGGCTTCTACCTTAGCTGGATCTACTTTAACTCCATCCTTAGATACGATGTGCCCTAAGAATCCTACTTCTTTCAACCAGAATTCACACTTGGAAAACTTTGCATATAATTGGTTTTCTTTCAAGATTTCCAATGTAACTGTCATATGCTCTCCGTGTTCCGACCTGGTTCATGAGTACATAAGGATATCATCTATGAATACTATCATGAACCTGTCTAGATGAGATTGGAACACGTGATTCATTAAGTCCATGAAGGCTGCAGGGGCATTCGTTAACCCAAACGGCATCACTTGAATTCATAATGTCCATATCTGGATCGAAAAGCCGTCTTAGGGATGTCCTCTTCTCTAATCCTTAGTTGGTGGTAACCTGATCGAAGATCTATTTTTGAGAAGTAGGATGCTTCTTTTAACTGATCAAACAAATCATCTATCCTTGGGAGTGGGTATCGGTTCTTGATGGTGACTTGATTCAGCTTCCTGTAGTTAATACATAGTCTCATACTCCTGTCCTTTTTCTTCACAAACAAAATAGGAGCACCCCATGGAGACTGACTTGGACGTATGAAATCTGTCACGCCCCAACCCGGTTTGGTCGGATCCCCATGATCAACCCGCCACTCTCCCGATTTATTAAAGGATTTCCCTTTATTGTAAACCGTAAAGAGTAAGGCATCCTTTAACATGCACCTTTTCCTGGAATAGCATAATCAAAACTGCATGAAATTTAAAAATTTACATACCTATCTTACAGGAATCTTAGTTGATGGTCTTTAAGGGGAGGCTTTCCAGGATTTCCTGAAAGGGATATAAGAGAGGGGTCTATGGAGTGTGTCAGACTCCTATGTTTTCAAAAATCCCTTCAATTAAAAATTCAGGTTTTTCCACCATTTCTTATTTACCACAGTGTGTCATCACCCAACACACATCCTTCATCATGAATGTTACACACATTCGCAAGTCAGTATCAGTACTGAACCTGCTAGTGGCTTCGGAGCGACTTTTCCTGCCACCCGGATAGAAGTACAACCACTTCTACCCTGGGAATGAGTGGATGTACGTGACATCCGACCCACAATCCCGAAATCACTTCTTTCTATCCATATGAGGACAGAGACCTCATCCTGTCCCCACCCCGGTCTCATGCGCTTGGTGCTACTCCAGATTTCGCATAGACACCTAGAACGACGAACTGCCCTTATAGCCACCAAGTTGTCTAGTGCCCTTAGGACGCATCACTACCCCTCATGGGCGTCTTGATGATCCCATACTCATAGTGCATGCACAAACAATGTTTTCTCATATTGCCATGTAATTTGTGGTACCACTAGTCTAATGGCCCTGACTCTCAACTCAACCCGCAGTTGTTTGTCTTGACTGGTCCGTCGACCTGTCATGTCGCACTACCGCTAGTTGACTAAGCATGTCGGTCCTATCTTGGTACCATGGCCAAACAATTCACTTATTAAGTTTTATGGCACATATATCATGTTCGTTTATGAGTTTCTGCTCGTGCCAACTAGCCTTGGGCCCACTGTACAAGATTTTCAAAATCGGGCATTTAGCCCCCAAGTTCCAAAATCGAGGCCCCCGACCTATCAGAGCTATTCGAGCTCCCGTCAAGAAGGTCTCCCAAATTGTTTAAGCATTGGCACACAGTCAGGGGAGAGTACTTCAGACAAAACATATATCTTTTTCTATCCATTATACCACCTAGGTATAAGGACACCTCCGTTCATAACCGATGAACGAGTTTTCAACTTCTTTAGAGGAAGTCTCATCATACCAACCGGGTATGTTCTACTTACAATCGGTAAGTAGTTTTACTGTATGATTTTCACATCACTTCCTCTAAGTAGTGATGTTTAAAATACCACTTAATAGTGGGATTTTATACCGAGGTACTTATCATTCCCAACCGGGTATGATATAAAATTTCCACTCACAACCGGTAAGTGGTTTTTAATTTTATGTTGTGCTCATCATCCCAACCGGGTATGATGTTAGTAAACCCACTCACCCGTTAATGTCATGAATTCCACTAGACTGGTTTTTTGTATTCACACGAGCTTGACCTTACTAGCGTTCCTTGTACTTCATGTTCCTACACGATATGAACATCTCGAATCATTATCCTTCGGCCTAATCGCCTTCATTCATTCCAAATGAATGAGAAAGTCAAACTTTCATTTATTTGTAATTAGGTTCCTAAAGTTATTTCTCTTTAACTTTAAGTCTCTAATGCCGGTTTTTCCTCAAATTGAGTCCTGAAACTTATAAAACTTATCATAGGACCTCAATTTATTCCATTTCACTAAAAGGGGATTAATTTCTCAAATTTCCAATTTGGTCCTCCAACTTTCCCAAAACTACCATTTTGCCCTTCCTTTACAAAAATGGTAAGTTTTGCCCCAAAAATTCTAAAATTTCTCAATTTGTCCTCCAACATTATTTTCATGCCCAATTGGACCTCAATTTCATAAAATCTCCTTTTGTCCTTCGAATCTCGAAAATCCCCCAATTTCAACTCTTCAACACTACCGAATTTGATTTCATCAAATTGACTGATCAAACACCTCTAATTGTTGAAGTTGGAGTTGAAATTGAATTCCTACATGTTCATACAATTCTAAGGAACTTTGAAATTACAGATTTTAACAACGGAACGAGCTCAAATGGAGCTTTGTTGGAAATCATATTGTAGAGAGAGAAAGTTTCAATTTCTCACCGGTGAGGGCACAACGGTCTGAGCTTTCAATCTGGGCAGATAGATCTCATCTTGATGATCATCCTAGACTCAAGAATTGCATCAATTGATGCCGAATTGAGTTAGAATTTCATCATTAAAATTTTGTCGATTCTCTCTCTAGCACCGGCTGGAAATTGTAGAAAGAAGCCGAATTGGCTTACCTTTCAGTCCTAATTTGGCCGTGGGAGGGCTGAGGAAGTGTTGGGAGGGCTTGGTTTGGTCTGAGGAGGGCTCGAAATGGATGATTTCAGATTCGCTGAAATAGGCAACTTCGGTCCGCCGGAGCTGCTTCACTGTTCCATCATGTCGGCGCTTCTCCAGCGATTCTTGGATTGACTATAGTTTGCTATTAGATAGTTGTCTTCTCCTTGGTTCTAAAGAGCTTTACCTCTCCTTCCGAGGTTAAGAAAAATGTTAAAGTTAAAACTCTGGTTCGAGCTGGAAATGGAGTAGTAGAGAGAGAGAGAGAGAGAAGTGTTCAGGTGTGAGGAGAATAAATGGGGATGAGCTATTTATATAGGTGTAAAAATCATGTATTAAATAGGAGAAATTTATTAGTAGTATTAATATTGCCATAAATTATTGGTATTAATTCCAATAATTTAATTTAGGTATTAAATTATTGGTATTAATTACAATAATTAAATATATATTAATTTATGGACATTAAAAATTCTTTTGACCAAAATTTCGGGTTACAAAAAGAATCATACTTCACCCATCCTCACACTAGTCTCAGGTAAGCATGCTTAACTTAACAATTCTTATGGATTCTTGTTCACCTGAACCAATTTGGTTTTTCTCTTCTAATTTGTCTTAAGTTTCTTTTCAAAGGTTTAATGAACTCTTTGGATCACCCGAGAGTTGTAAATTCCCAAATTGCCTGTTCAGAAATGATCGGGTTTGTGAACCGGTTCTGAATCCTAACTTGGTTTGACCGGTTCTTTTCCTAGTTTTCCTTAGCTCGAAATGGCGGGTTTTACAAAATCCTTTTCCAATAATCCGTCCAGTTGTTCCTTTAATTCTTTCAGCTCTATTGGAGCCATGCGATATGGGGCTTGGGATATGGGGTTTATTAATTGGGTTATTTTTATAGTAGACTCTACTTGGCGACTTGGAGGCAGCCCAAGTAGTTCTTCTGGAAAAACTTCTGCATAATGTCTGACTACTGGAATGTCTTCCAGTTTCTTTTCTTCAAAATCTTCATGTACAACCATGGCCAGAAAGACTATACAACTTTATGTATCATCTTTTGAACCTTCAGGTGGGACACCAATTGTACTTCACTTTTCATTTTATCTCCCTGGAACTTTAGTCCCTTAGTCTTGAAAGTATGAAAAGTTACTATCTTCCTTTTATAGTCCATCCTTGCTTGATGATTACTCAGCCAGTCCATCTCCAAAATTACTTAAACTTCTCTTAGAGGTAATGGGATCAAGTCAGCTTCAAGTTTGATTCCTCCAATTTCTATCTCACATCCCTTTAATTGTTTATTCCTGTTCAGACCTTCTCCTAAGGGTGTAAGGATGTTAAGGCTTTGTACTAGCGGAGTGAGCTCCAGGGGTACCTTAGAAACCAACTCTTCCTTGATAAATGATCGCTCTGCTCCAGAGTAAAAAAGAGCATAAACTAGTTGTCCCCACAGCTGTATATACCCTAATTTAAGGAACATATGTTTTAGAAGGAATTCTCTTTATTAAATCAAAAGAAGTTTAATTTACATGACTCTTTTGGACTAGTTGGTAGGGTTTTGGGATGTACCCGCTATAGTGATAGGGTCTCCTCTAGCCTCCTCCTAAGTGCGGTTGTATACTCTAGCCGGTACTCTTGCTATAGCTTTTGGTCTAGGGTTCTTGGAGTTCCCTTGAGGTGGTCCAAGAGTATTTTTCGGTCTGCTCTCCCTAAGAGTAGGACAATCCTTTACAAAGTGTCCCACTTGTCTGCAAGCGAAACAGGTATGGCATGCTCTCTCATGGTTCCTTTGATACTTCGGACAGCAAGGGTTCCCTTGGGGTAAGGTAGGGACTACACTAGGAAGGGGTGAAGGCATGCCCCTTCTTTGTTGGAATACCATTTTGTTTTCTCCTCTTGGGCCGGTATATTCTCTCCATCCTCCTTGATGGTTTGAATCCTTATCCCCCTTTCTGGTTGTCTGGTCCACTCAACGACGTCGGGTCTGTACCAGTCGCTCTCATTTGTGCGGGCCATACTAATTACAGCTGCTAGGTCTGTGGGGCATCCGAGTACTCCCATACGGTCTCTAATGTCCATGTTGAGATCGTCCACAAACCTCTAGCATATGTCAGCTAGTCTAGCTAGGTCGGGAGCAAAGGGTCTTAACTCGTTAAATTTTGTTTCATACTCTACTATGGAACTAAGCCCTTGTTGAAGCCAGATGAACTCTTGTTTCTTCTCGTTTATTAGGTGGGGTGCCAGTACTCCTCCAAGTATCTTTCCTCAAATTGCTCCAAAGTGGGGGTGGTGGTATGTAGGTTTCGGACATTGTTCCACCACTGTCTAGCGCTTCCTTCTAGGAAGAATTCCATCAGGATCACCCTATCTTCTAGCAGTAGCCGGACAATTCCCATCAACTTCTTGGTATTGGCCAGCCAATCCATGGCGATCCTTGCATCCTTTTCTCCTAGGAAAGGTTTACATCCTAGTTGTCAGAGAGTTTTGAGATTTCTAGGTATGTCCGTTGGAGTGGTTGGATTAGCAGGGGTGGGATTGCATTTCCTTTGGTTCAACCCGTGAGTTGGTGCCCACCTCAAGAGTGAGGTTAGGTTGGCCAAATACACGAGTGAACTCCTCGTACAATCTTTGATGCTCTCTGCTGAGTCTAGGAGGAGTTGTCAGGGCTGCTCTTAGAGTTTCTACATGTAGGGGTGGTTGGGCAGTGTTGGAGACGGTAGCCTTAGTTCTCTTGGTTCCTTTCTTTGGAACCATTTCTGACAAAATTTTTAACATAGTCCTATTAGTTTCTATATTTTCTAGTCTTCACTATGTATTCGAGGAAATAGGCTCTGATACCACTCTAGTTGTCATGCCCCGACCCGGTTTGGTCAGATCCCTGTGAACAACCCGCCACTCTCCCATTTTATTTAAGGGTTTCCCCTTTTATAAACTGTAAAGAGAAAGGCGTTCTTTGCACCTTTTTCCAGGAATAACATAAATCAAAATTGCATAGAAATTTTAAAATAATCATACATGTCTTGCAGGCGTTTAAATTCGCAGGTCTTTAAGGATAGGCTTTCTAGGACTACCTTAAAGACCTACGAATTTAAACTCCTGCAAGACATGTACGACCACTCAATGAATGGGTTTCAAATCTTTTGACTTTCAAGAAAAACATTTACATTGGAGTGTGCCAGACTCATCTATTTTTTTAAAAATCCCTTCATTTTAAGAATCAATTTTTACCACCATTTCTTATTTATCTCAGTGTGTCATTACCCAACACACATCCTTCATCATGAAGGTTACACACATTCGTAGGTCAACACAACCACTGAACCCACTTGTGGCTTCGGAGCGACTTTACTGGCCACCTAGATAGAAGCACGTCCACTTCTACCCTGAGAATGAGTGGATGTACGTGACATCTGACCCTCAATCCCGAAATTGATTCTTCGTGTCTGTACGATTCCTTAGCACTTTGAATCGTAAGTTTTAATGTCGGAATGAGCTCAAACAGAGCTTTACCGGAAAATAGACTGTAGAGAGAGAAAGCTTCGATTGCTCATCGGTGAGGACGCGACGGTCTGAGCTTTCTATCTGGGCAGATAGCTCTCCTCCTGAGGTTCCTCCTAGGATAAAAAATGACATAAATTGATATCGAATTGGATTAGAATTCTATCATTTAAATTCTGTTGAGTCCCTCTCTAACACCGGTCGAAAATTGCAGGGGGAAGCCAAATTAACTTACCTTTAGTCCTAATTCGGCCGTGGAAGGGCTGAGAAAATATTGGGAGAGCTTGGTTTAGCCTAAGAAGGGCTCGAATTGACCTATTTTAGCTTGGCTAAAACAGGGCAGCTTCGGTGGACCGAAGCTGCTTCACTATTCGATCACACCGGTGCTTCTCCGGCGACTCTCGGAATGAGTGGATGTCACCACCGTGTAGCTGACTTCTTCCTGGTTCTAAGGAACCTAACCTCGCCTTCTTTGGCTCATAAATGGCCCTATATCATATCTCTTGTTTGAGCTTCACTAGAAAACTAAGCAACTGTGAGAGAGTGAGCTTTTTAGGTGTAGAGATGATGAATGGAGAGCGGCTCTTTATATAGGGAGCTGGGGGACTCGTCTACCGTCCATTTGGCACCTTTATGACAGACATTGATGGCCGGAAACGTATTGAACGGAAATGTTTCTTCTTCGATGGCATTGCTTTGATTTTTCGGCGAGTGAACAGTGTTGTCATCTGAAGGAAGAAGACGACACTGTTCTGAACTGGATCTTACCGGTCCGAACCGGGTTCAAAGCTTAAACTGTTCGGTTCACCCCTAATTTGACCGAATTTTTCAAATCTAAAAATTTCTAAATTCATTTTCTATCCAATGGCAGCATCAAATCTCAAATTTGAATTTTTTAAGCCACCTAGAAAAATGAATTTAGCATATGGTTCAATAGTGGTTCAAACCGGTCAAAACTAGTTCAATCCGGTTCACCTGAACTAGTTTGGTTTTCATCTCCAACACATCCTAAAGTCCTTTTCATGACTTTTATGTCTCCTTAGGTCATTCGAGGTCTCTAAATTTCCTGGTTTGCCCCCACTCTATGGGTTTTGGTTCATAAACCGGCTTGGTTTCTTTAGCCAGTTCAATTTGGTTCGGGTACAGTTCACCTAAACTGGTTTGGTTTCTCTCTCTCAATTTGTCCTAATATTCCTTTCCAATGTTTAAGAACCTCTTTGGGTCACTTGGGAGTTTAAATTCTTCTAGCTTGCTCGTTCCCCAATAAAGGGGCTTATGAACCGGTTCAGTTTTCTCACTCAGTAAGACTAGTTCTTTTCCTGGTTTTCCTTAACTCCAAGGAGCGGGGTTTACAACTCTCCCCTCCTTTTAGAAGTTTTGTCCCCAAAACTTATTTCACATTATTCGTGTGTTGGCTTAAACTTTTTATTGTTATAAAATTTTCTATTCTTTCATCCTACATTCTTCTTGGTTATTTTTGTTCATCTCTTTCATCATGTAATTAAGATTCTCATCTCATTCCCATCCTTTCCTCATTCTATGAAATTTACCTTATCCTAGAGTATTTCCTTTGAACATCTACGATCATTCTATTTTGTTAAGTCCTTCTTTCCTAAGGCACCATTTCACATCCCAAGCTTCTTTCACCCACAATTTCAAAACTAGAATTCCCAGTCATTTTTCTTCCACGAATTCTGGCATTTATTATCTTTTCATACTACATGGAGTCCTTCCTCATTCCTTGGTTATCACCTTTTATGCTTGACTTTGTTATGTCTTACTCATAGACCATTCCTTGTGTAAGTGGTATTTCTCAGAGTCAGTTGGATTTACCCATCCCTCTTACCACATGACGTTCTTCTTGATGTTTTAACTTTACGTCCCTATGACAGTATTGGTTTCCATACTTCTCGTCTTTTCCAAATTTCTTTATTCATTCATTCCGCCTTCAAATCCTTAAATTTCCCAATACTTATTGACATATTAAAACTTTTGCTCTTTTACTTCCTTCTGCCTTCCTGCTAGTGTCCTTCCCTCCTTAAGATCTCTTCTCTTTCCAATTCCATCCTTACCTTTATCAATGTTTCTCCCAGTATTATTCATTCTAAGTTTAGTTCATTTCTTACTCGTATGGAATCTGTTGATGTCATCTTCCTTTCTATATATCACTTGGGCTTATTTATCCCCTGATTTCTTTATGATTTCCTTCTCTTTGTACATGATTCTTTCTTTTCCATTATCTTGTTCTTGAGGAGTTATTCTCTTGCTTATTCTGTTGATTTCACTTTCTTTCCTTGGTACACCAATGTCTTCCCAAGATTTCTTTCTCTAATGAACTTTACATTCTCTTTCCCTTAGTATTTCCTTCTAGTTCTACCACTGAAATCCTTAAATTTCTGGAGTATCTTTTTGCCGATATTTTCCCCAACTTACTCTTACTCTTTGAATCCATGAGTACCTTCTATTGATCTTGCTTCATTTCCACTCACTTCAATATTCGTTTATTCCTTTGAGGTGGATCTCTCGTTCTCATCATATCCAAACCTTTTGTACCTTCATATCCTTAGTATTTCCCTTTTTGCCTTAGTTAGGGTGTATTCTTCCACTATTCCCTATCTCTAGTTAAACTTCATTTACTCATCCAAATAATTTGGTCCAAATAAGTTATTTCCTTATATAGGATTCTTCTACAATTCCTATTTTGAGTTTTTCAGGCTTTCCTTTAGTAGATCATGCTCACCCTCCCAATACTCTCACTTAACTACTCGTACTTCTTACCGAGGACCTCATCACAGCCTTGGTGTTGCAACCCTCCTTCGATTAACCATTTTTGACCTGAAGCTTTCTCCTTCCCCGATTCAACTTCCTATTTTCCATCCCCCTTCTGGAGTCTTCCAATTTGTGTTTCCTGTGTTTGATCACCCTATCTTTTGGAAATATTCTTTTTAAGTTTTCTCCTAAATTTAAGGACCTGGTACGATTCATCTTCTCTCATTTTTTTTCATACTTTACCTTCCACATGTCTCTTATCCTTTAGAATTCCTAAGGAATCTGTATCTTAGTTCTTTAATAGTAATTTGTTACACCTGGGACTTCCTATTGTTGTACTTTCACTCCATCCTTCCCTGGTGGACTCTATACTTAATTTCTTTTTCTTATCGATCAGCTTCTATTCTTTGTGGTTCCTTTGGGATGTTATACTTCCTCCCGGGTTTTTCCTTATCCTAAATTCTCCGAGTTTAGTTTTAACTTCTTGGTCTCTCAAAAAAAAATTGTATTCTTGGATGGTTGCTCCTCCACTCCCTTTTCCTTTACTTAGGATCTCCTTCTGATGAATTTCTTCTTATCGTGTTTCTAAGGGTAAGTATTAAGGGTTGAGTTTAACTATTAATAACTCATTCTTCCTTAGAAGAACTTCTACCCTTTTTCTTATCATACTCTTAAATTTTATCAAAGAACTCAGGAGCTTTAACAAACTTCTACTTTCATTTATTCAGGAAATATTTTCTTGCCATAATTTGGTCTATTACAGGAATTCTCTACCCTCTAATCCATTAGGGTCATAGAACTAGAGTTAACCCTAGAACGATTATGAGACTCTTGATCAGAAGGCTCTAAGGAACTGGTTGAGGTCCTTTCGTGCTCCTTAATAGGACAAATTTCATGTATGGCCTCCAATTTGTACCACCTTAGTACTTCTAACCCATACTCATAAGTCCACCTCATCCATTGAGATGGATTGAAGCTAGGTTGAGTGGGTAGAGGTACTTGGTGGACCTTCATGAAGGTGGCATATGCATCCCAATAGTTATCCTAGGCCTCCTTCTTGGTGGGATTCCCTTTCGGTTGTTGTGGCATTGGAGGAGGAAGGGTTGGACTTCTAGGAGGTGATGCTGGTTCCTCTTGTCTGGAGGAGGGTATATGATACCTTCTGGTTCTAGTAAGGCTCTGACTAGTTTCTGGTAGTCTTCCACCATGTCCTTGGGTACTCTTTATTCACCCCTTAAAAACCTTTGGACGGCTTCCTCCCTTGGGTTGGATGTCTTTTTCACGATTATAGGGGGAGGACTGGATTTTTCCATTTATTTCCTAGGGACTCTCATTCCTACACAATAGTTTAGGGTCGGTTTAATATCAGGGCATCATATTGATAATGTTTCAAGGAAACTAGGCTCTGATACCACTCTAGTTGTCATGCCCCAACCCAGTTTGGTTGGATCCCTATGAACAACCCGCCGCTCTCTCGATTCAAGAGGAGTTTCCTCCTTTAACTCGAGATGAGCTAGGCGTAATTTCGACCTTGTTCCCTAGAAAGACATATATCAAATAAAATGTAAGCTTAAGGAAAATTAAGCATACCTGACAAAGGGTAAGGCTCGGTGTTATTCCTAGTCATTTTCTCTTTTCCTGAAAAGGGGATAGAAAAGAGGGGTGAGTTTCTACAACTCAGTGAATGGGTTTTCGAAAATTTTATTTTTAAGAAAAAGATTTGTATTGGAGTGTGTCAGACTCCTTATTTTCTTGCAAAAATCCTTTTATTTCAAATCTCTGTTTTTACCCTCATTTCTTATTAATAATGGTGTGTCATCACCAAACACACATCCTTCATCATGAAGGTTAAACACACATTCGCATGCCAGTACATCCACTGAACCCACTTGTGGCATCGGAGCGACTTTACCGGCCACCTAGATAGAAGCACGTCCACTTCTACCCTAAGAATGAGTGGATGTTCGTGACATCCGACCCTCAATCCCGTAATGATTCTCCATGTTCGTATGAGGATAGAGACCTCATCCCGATCCCACCCCGGTCTCATGCGCTTGATGCTACTCCAAATTTTGCATGGTTACCTAGTTCGACGAACTGCCCTTATATCCACCAGGTCGTCTAGGGCCCTTAGGACACAACACTACCCCTCTTGAGCATCTTGAAGGTCTCGTATTCATAGTGCATGCACAATCACTATTTTTACATCATGTCTTAGGATCTATGGTGCCACTAGTCTAATGGCCCCGACCCTCAACTCAACCTGCAGTTATTTGTCTTGACAAGTTCGTTGACCTGTCATGTCGCATTGTTGCTAGTTGACTGAATATGTCAGTCCTGTCTTGGTACCATGGCCAAAAACTCCATTTATTAAAGTTTTATGGCACATATCTAATGTTTTTTTACGAGCTCCTACTCGTGCCCACTAGCCTATGGCCCACTGTTTGAGATTTTTAAAACCGGGCATATTAGCCCCCAAGTTTCAAAACTAAGGCCCCGACCTATAAGAGCTATTCGAGCTCCCGTCAATAAGGTCTCCCAAATCATTCAAGCAGTGACACATAGTCAGGGGAGAGCACTTCCGACAAAAATAAGTTTTCAACTATCCATCATACCAACCGGGTATGATGATACCACCACTCATAACCGATGAACGGCTTTTCCACTTCCCACGAGTATGCTTCATCATACCAACCGGGTATGATCTACTCATGATTTGTAGGTAGTTTTTCTGCGTCATTTTCACATCACTCCTCTATGTTGTGATGTTTAAAATATCACTAAGTAGTGGGTTTTCATTTCGAGATACTTATCATCCCCAACCGGGTATGATATAAAATCCCACTCACCCCATCATGCAGTGAAATTCCACTTAGTCGGTTTCCGTCCCTAGCAAGCTTAACTTCAGTTGGCGTTCCCGATGTCTCGCTTTCCTACATGAAATGAATATAGTTGTTCTTTATTCTTTTGGCCTAATAGCACTCATTTGTTCCAAATGAATGAGAAAAACCAATTTTTCCTTTATTTGCATTTAGGTCCCTAAAGTTATTTTTATTTAACTTTAAGTCCAAAAATGCTGGTTTTTCCTCAAATTGAGTCACAAAACTTTTAAAATTTTTCTTGGGATCTCAATTTACTCAATTTCATTAAAAAAAATTCCAGTTTTCCAAATTCCCAATTTGGTCCCCCAACTTTTCCAAAATTATCATTTTGCCCTTCCTTTACAAAAATAGTAAGTTTTACCCCAAAAATTCTAAAATTCCTCAATTAGCCCTCTAACATTCTTATCATGCCAAATTGACCCTCAATTTTAGAAAATTGTATTTTGGTCCTTCGAATTTATGAAAATCCCCAATTTCCTCAAAATTTCCCCCAATTTCAACTCACTAACATAGTCGAATTTGATTTCATCAAATTGGCTGATCAAACACTTCTAATTATTGAAATTGAGTTTCTACATGTTCATACAATTCCTTGGCATTTTGAATCATAAGTTTTAATGTCGGAACGAGCTCAAAAAGAGTTTCACCGGAAAACAGATTGTAGAGACAAAGCCTCGATTGCTCATCGGTGAGGGCACGATAGTCTAAGCTTTCTATCTATGCAGGTAGCTCTCCTCCTGAGGTTCCTCCTAGGATGAAGAATGACATCACTTGATGTCGAATTGGATTAGAATTCTGTCATTTAAATTTGGTTGACTCTCTCTCTAACACCGGTCGGAAATTGTAGAGGGGAGTCAAATTGGCTTACCTTTTGGTCCTAATTCAGTCATGGGAGGGCTAAGGAAGTGTTGGGAGGGCTTGGTTTGGCCCGAGGAGGGCTCGAATTGGCCAATTTCAGCTCGGCCAAAATAGTGCAGCTTCGGTCCGTCGGAGCTGCTTCACTGTTTGATCACGTCGGTGCTTCTCCGACGACTCTCAGAACAAGTGGATGTCACCACCATGTAGATGACTTCTCCCCAGTTCTAAAGAACCCGAGCTCTCCTCCTTTGGCTCATAAATGACCATATATTGGAGCACTAGTTCGAGCATCACAGGAAAACAAAGCAGCTGAGAGGGAGTGAGCTTTTAAGGTGTGGAGAGGATTAATGCAGAAGGGCTCTTTATATATGGAGCTTGGGGACTCATCTGCCGTCCGTTTGGCACCTTTGTGACAAACATTGATGGTCTAAAACATACTGAATGGAAGTGTTTCTTCTTCGCTGAAGCTGCTTCAATTTTCCGATGAGTGAACGGTGCTTTCATCTGAAGGAAGAAGATGACACTATTCCAAATCGGACCAAACCGGTACGAACCGGGTACAAAGCTTAAATCGGCCGGTTCATCCCCAATTTGACCAAATTTTTCAAATCTAAAAATTTCTAAATTCATTTTCTATCTAATGGTGGCCTCAAATTTCAAATTTGAATTATTTAAGCCACCTAGAAAAATAAATTTAGCATTCGGTTCAATAGTGTTTCAAACTAGTTCAATTCGGTGCGGATCCGGTTCACCTAAACCAATTTGGTTTTCATCTCCAACTCATCCTAAAGTCCTTTTTCATGATTTTATGACTTCTTAGGTCATCTGGGGTTGCTAAATTTCCCGGTTTGCCCCCTCTCCATGGGTTTCGGTTCATAAACGAACTTGGTTTCTTAAGCCGATTCAATTTGGTTCGAGTATGGTTCACCCAAATCAGTTTGGTTTCTCTCTCTCAATTTGTACTAAAGTTCCTTTCCAAGGTTTAGGAACCTCTTTGGGTCTCTTGGGAGTTAAAATTCCTCCAACTTGCCCGTTCCCCAATAAAGGGGCTTAAGAACCGGTTCAATATTCTTACTCAATAAGACCGGTTCTTTTTTTGGTTTTCCTTAACTCCAAGGAACGGGGTTTTCATGTGTGATTTTTCCATGGTACCAAGTCAGGACCGACAGTACTCGATGGACTGGTGGTAGTGCATCAAGGCCAGGTCGATGGATCGGCCTAAACAAATAGCTTCCGGTCGGGTTGAGGGTCGGGGCCGTTGAACTAATGGCACCAAAGATAAATAGCTATGTGAAAACTATTGTTTTGTGCATGCACTTGAGGTACAGGACCATCAAGACACCCAAGAGGGGTAGTGATGCATCCTAAGGGCTATTGGACGACATGGTGGAAATAAGGGCAGTTCGTCGTGCCAGCAGTCGGGAAGCTCAGAGTAGTTTCTTGCGCATGAGACTAGGGTGGGGTTGGGATGAGGTTTCTGTTCTCATACGGATGCAGAGTGATTTTTAGGTCTGAGGGTCGGATGTTACGAACATCCACTCAGACCCAAGATAGAAGTGGATGAACTTCTATCTTGTTGGCCGGTAAAGACGCTCCAAGCCACAAGTGGGTGCAGTGGATGGGTTGCACCTGCTAATGTGTATTCCCTTCCTGATGAATGGTGTGTGTTATTTGCTAAGCACACCTAATGTGGAATTGAGGAAAAAGGTTTTGAAAACTAGAATGTAAGGAAAGATCCTTCTTAAAGAAATGAAAATCTTCACACACATTTTGAACACACTATTTCTTGAAAACTCGCTCCCAACACCCGCTCACTATATTATAGAACTCACCCCCCTCCCTTTTTATCCCTTTTAGGTAACCAAGGAGAACCAACCCTAAAGACCCTCATGTAGTCAAAATATATGACATGTATGATCAATTTAATGCATGTAATTTTGTATAATGTTATTCCAAGAAAAACAGGAAAAAGGACTCTTTACTCCTCACAGTTTAGAATAGGGTGAAACCCTTTATAGACCAAAGGGAGTGGTGGGTTGCTCATGGGGATTCGACCAAACCGGGTTGGGGCATGACATGAAGTGTCAGACAATTGATGTCCACTCAAACTCCGTGTAGTGGCAATGCACCTCTACCAGGGTAGACGATAAACGCGCACTGATCCACAAGTGGCACAATCAAGGATCGTTCTGCGAATGTGTGATCCCTCCTATGATAAGAGGGCAGTTGTTGATGTGAATTTGAGAAACCCAAGAAGAAACTGGTGAAATATCAAATAATTGAAATTGCTAAACTAAACCTTCATAAAATATTTTTCCCCACTCACTGAGTTATTGAACCCCCCCTCCCCCCTTCCCTCTAAACATTTTCAGAAAGGAGCGTGACTACACCGACTTTTCCTCCCCATATCCAAACCCAGATACACAAAATTTAAAGTTTTAGATTTGTTTAATGTTGTCCAAGGAAAACATGATAAGTACTATGTCTGACTCTCTTGATCTTCCAGAAGAGCCCATCTTCAAGATTCGGGGGAGTGGCGAGTTGTCCACAGATCTCCGGCCAAACTGAGTTGGGACGTGACAGTTTACCTCAAATTCGATCATATATTGGCCTAATTCTTTTTTTTAAAATGTTTCATCCAATTATATATCAATTGAGATCAAAATTTTCTATTTTTTGATTTGTCTAATCACTATTAAAAATGAGAGTTTTTCACCTTAAGTTGGTTCAGTACTCTAATTCGAACTGGTTTTCACATGTATTAATCTCAATATTGGTTTTCTATCAAATGAGTTTTTTTATGATAGTTTCATAAATCGATTTCCAATCTCGTTCGATTCTAACACTCAATTTTTGGGTTTTTATTTCCGATTCGATAACGGGATTCGATCCATTTAGGTTTAAATCTCATGTAAAAAATTTCAGTTTTATATGAGTGACACGTGAGTTGACAAAAAAATGAATAACGTAAAAGATAAAGAAAAATATTAGAACATGGAAAAAAATTGGACCAAACATTTAAGCATTCAAATAGCTTTACTTTATTGATAAATTGACTTTCTTTGAATTATATTAGTCAAACTTTAATATAATTTTTAGATATTAATAATTAAATTGAAAAAAAAATTGTTCTAAGCCAGTATAAAACATAGTTAATTTAGATAAAATTGATACGTAAATATAATTGACAACTATGCAAATATTATGTAATTTGATTTTAAATGAATAACTTGAAGAGAAAATAAATAACTAAATTTTGGATAATGACAAGATTTTTATAAGAATTGGAGAATGATCGGCAGAAATTTATGCATAAAAGGAATGGTAAAAAACTCACTCAATATAGCTTGAACATTTTTTAAAAGATTCTCTATTGTATTGTAATCTCACTTTACAAAATATCTTCCAACTAGAAGATGCACAAAAGAACTCATTCTAACTTTATTTTCTAACTTTGAAGTTGATACTAACTTGTATCTCACTACATCAAGTATCATCTCCATAATTTCATGGATGAAGCTCAATTCTCTTTGAAAGATAAGAGCTTCATTTCATTCCATAGCACATAAATGAAGTGTAATTCTCTTTGAAAGATAAGAGTATTCATTTCATTCCAGTACTTGGGGCTTGAAAACTCCTATATTTTCCTTATCCTATAATTTTTTACTCACATGAATCTTTTAAATAATTAAAAATATAGAAAACCAACATTTCCAATTTTTTTCATTTTCATTGGATGGAAAGACTTCATATGATGGTGATACAAACAAAAGTAAGTTCAAAGGATTACATCAAGTGGATATATTAAATGTATATATAATCTATTCTAATAACATTGATTAGATATAATATGATTCCATTCAAGTCACCATAAGTAATGAAACTAGTTAAATATGACTTTTCCTTCAATCAAACACCCAATTGAAAATATCTTTTTTGAATTATTAATTTATTTTACTTTTAAAATGATCAAATGGACCAGTACTACACAACGCTAATTTAATATACATTGTCAATGCTGTCCCAAACTGCCTTTAGCAAGATAGCACGTCATGCCATGTCATACTTTAAATTAGATTAGAATTGGATCTTTAGAAATATCTTCATGTTAGGTAAAACATCTCCCCTGCCCAAATCAACGCTTGTAAGTTGGGCCGTTGTCTAACTGAAACATGGGGTGTCTCTTAATGATTACAAGTCACTAAAAATTATTAAAAGTGTCTAAAAAGTATTAAAAGAAATTGAAAAATCTCTAAAAATAGTTAAAGGGAATGTCAGGCTATTTCATCTCTTCTCATCCTTTTTAATTGTGTTAAGGGATATTTATATTTCAAAATCATTACTTATTTCTTCTAATTATTTTCTATTTTTTTTAAATTGGAGTCTTGAAAATATGGACATTGGAGGGCCATAACGAAAAAGAAAGTACTTTAGTTCAAAAATAAATAGCTGATATTTATTTTACCAATTTTACCAATTGGGAATTAGCGCAACAGTTCTTTAGTTCAAAAATAAATAGCTGACGTAATAAGTTGAGATGGAACAAGAAGGGCATAGCCGTCAAAACTGTATTAATATTTCATGATGATTTACTTCACATGCCACCTATTATGTATAAGACTTGACCTTACATCATAGTATCATGTTATGGTTTTTTGCTCATAATTTTTTTGCATACACTTGTATTATGGTGTTTTTTAAATAATATAATAGGAATGCCCTCTAGAAACTAATAATATAAATATGGATTTGAGAAGGCACAAATTGATTATTAATTATGTACATTTTTTATTATATTAACAATTTTATAAGATGGAAGAAATACTAAAAATATAGATTTACTGATATTGGTAAGCTTATTCATAATTATTTGTGTTACGTAACTGAATTATATATGTATTTATAATATTTTTTATTGCTGTAGGCAGTGAATTTCGGGTCGTCTTGAAAATACGAATTAAGAAGTTTCTTTAAAATTGGCATACTGATGGATGCTGAGGGTCACACTGCATCCACTAAGAGAGAGTATATCTCAAGATCCATGTGCCCGCACATTATATACATGGCATTTTGCGTTAAACCTCACCGCGTTTTATTGACCACCGCACAACTCTTGATCTCCATATCTCTCCACATGAAAATAAATACAAATATTATTGAAAAAAATGGTAAATTTTTAAAAATAATTATAATTATATATTTCATAATTTAATTTTTATATAATATTCTTATTTAATCTAATTAATGATAAATATTTATAAAATGGATAAATTCATATACAAATGTTTAAGTAATAGTTTAAATTATAAATAAATTTTTATTTGATTTTAATAAAATATTTATAAATAAATTAATTTATTAATTAATATTAAACTCACCAATATACTTACCCTACCATAAATATAACAAAAAATACAATAATTTTACGATATAAGTGAAAAAATTATATATTATTTTGATTGAATAACCATATATGAGATACTTGTACATGACACTTAATTTCTCTAAAAAAACTTTTAGAAAATTTTGGTATTAATCTAATTGTTTAAACACTGCAAGTAAAATCTAATAAGTTTAAAAATTATTTTAATAGAAAAACAAGAATCAAATATGATAATATTTAATTACAAAAGTGTATCTATTACAATTTTGTGGCATTTGCCTTTTATATACACATATTACTATTAAATAGCCTAAAAATAAAAAAAATAATACATTTTGATTAACTTGCCAACAAATTTATTTAATTTAAAAATCTAAAACATTTATTGTAGGTAGAGTTAGAAATATATAAATTCGATAAATTGTTTTATAAATATATAAAATAATAATTATCTATCCATATTTTCAAATTTATACCTATTGGCATCCCTTGGTCTCTACTACAATCTCTCCCATTAGTATATGTAATGCTTACTTTAATATTTTTTACCTTGTGATTTGGGCCCTTTTATAACCTCACATCATCATTCAACTAATTTTGTGATAAAATAGTTATTTCCATTTCATGTTATCGTTGTAGCAGATTTCATGTTCCATTTGAGCCATTCTTATTGCTTACAAGGAATAACATCAACCAAACTAATAAAATAGAGACAAAAATTAGAACTAGCAATATGTTGTATAAAGGGTATGTTTAACTCAAGTGAATCGTGCAACCATAAATTCCACAGTTTGAAAACTATAATAAGAGTATGTTAATTAGTTTTACCCTTGGTTTATGATAATCAAGATAAAGAAGATACTTCTTGGGTTATACAAACAAGTGAAATAACAAAAAAATCACGATAAAACTAAAAAAAATTAATTACCAAAACACTAAAAAGCAAATGGCAAATTAGAGTATTTTGTTAATAATATCCAATTTGCTATGATAAATTGCTAGAAAACTTGGAGTAGCCTTATATGTATGTATTATATACATTATATATAAAATTAATGAGCATATATAAGGGAATTTTTTTGTACAATTGATTGTGCAACATCACTTACTTGCACAAAAATGCATCTGCTTCATCAATAAAAAGCAGCAGTTCCTCCTTGAGGTCCCAATGGAACAACATCTCCTCCAGTTATCAATGCATAATTCAATAACAGATTGTCACACCCCGATCCGATTTAGTCGGATCTCTGTGAACAACCCGCTAGTCTTCTGGTTTATTAAGAGTTTTTCCTTTTCTAAAAAGTGATGAGTAAGATATTCTTTTTACCTTTACCTTTCCTATAATAACATTAATCAAAACTGAATACATTAAACCTTACATACCTGTCTTTCATGTTTGGCTACAGGGAAGTCTTTAGGTTTGTTTTGCCCTTAGTTATCTATAAAGGACTAAAGGGAGGGGGTGAGTTTGACAACTCAGGTGTTAGGAGAGAGTTTTCATAAACCAAAACATATTTAATTAAAGTTTCCCAAACTCCTTCTTTTCTTTAATAATGTTCTTTCATCAAATTCTAGTTTTCAAAATCATTACCCTGCCAAGGGTGACATTTCCGTTCAAAAGGATTTTAATTTCTTTTCAAAACTTTATTCCAAGGTTTAACCATTTCTTTTCCAAGGATTATCAAATAATTTCTAAGGTTTTCTCAACTTTTTTTCTCTTTTCCACATTAGGTATGTTTAGCAAACAACACACGCCCTTCATCAGGAGGGGTACACGCTCATTTGCGAGATACAGTTACGACGATTGCACCCACTTGTGGATCAGAGTGTCTTTACTATCCACCCTAATAGTAGTCCCTGACTTCTACCTGGAGTCTAAGTGAACGTCTCCGACGTCCTACCCTTAGACCCAAAATACTTCGTGTCCATATGAGGACGGAGACCTCATCCCAACCCCATCCCAGTCTCATGCACATGAAGCTACGTCAAGTTTCTGTGATTGCTGGCACAACAAACTACCATTATGTCCACCATTTCATCTAATAGCCCTTAGGACGCATCACTACACCTCTTGGGCATCTTAATGGTGCCGAACCTCAAGTGCATGCACAAACAATAATTTTCCACAATATCATTTATCTTTGGTGTCACTAGTCCAATGACCCCGACCCTCAACTCGACTTGCAACTGTTTGTCTCGACTAGTCCATCGACCTAGCCTTGACACACTACCGCCAATCCATCGAGTATGTCGGTCTTGTCTTGGTACCATGGAAAAATCACATATTCCATTCATTTAAAATTTTCATGGCATAATTATCACATGTTTGTTTATGAGCTCCTGTTCGTGCCAACTAGCATTGGGCCTACTGTACGTGACTTTCCAAAATTGGGCATTTTAGCCTTCAAGTTCCAAAACCGAGGCATGTGGCCTATCTAAGCCGTTCTAGCTCTCGTTAAGAAGGTCTCTCAAAAGTCTTAAGCATTGGCACATAATCAAGAGAGAACACTTCTGACAAAATAATTTTTCATTCATCACACCAATCGGGTGTGATGTCATCTCTGCTTACAACTAGTAAGCAGATTTTCTTCTTCCTTCGAGGAGGTCTAACATACTAATCGGGTATGATCTCTCTACGTACAACCCGTACGTAGTTTTTGTATATAGTTCTCACATCACTTCAACCGGGTGTCATGTCAAAATTCTACATATAAGTGGTTTTTCATTTCCGAAGTGGTTATCACCCCAATCGGGTATAATGTGAATAAACCTACTCACTCGTTAACCATGACATGTTCGTCCTTGGTTGGTTTTCCAAAGTCAACATGATATTCTTTTGCTGGCGTTCTGATCCCTCCTATTCCTACATGATTTAGATATCCTTATTTATTAATATTTGACATTACATCCCTCGTTCCTCTCGTTTGAACGACTAAACTCAAAATTTTCAATTAATTGTACTTAGGTTCCTAAAGTTCATTTTCCTTAAATTTAGGTCCCTAATGCAAACTTTTCCCCAAATTGAGTCCCAAAACTTTCCAAAATTCACTTTGGATCCTCAATTTACTCAAAATTGTTTAGGGGGCTCAAGTTTTCCAAATTTCCAATTTAGTCCACAACTTTTAAAAAATTACCATTTTGCCCCTACTTTACAAAAATGGCAATTTGACCTCAATTAATTCCAAAAATCAACCAATTGGTCCTTTAATATATTTTTCATGGCCAATTGACCCTCAATTTTGGAAAATTGCAATTTAGTCCCATAATTTACCAAAATCCCCAAATTTCCCCAAACTTTTCTATAATTTCCCCCTTTCAAACTGACCGAATTTGATTTCATCAAATTGACCATTCAATCAGGGTTAATTGCTCCAATTGAAGGTATGGATCAATTCGTACACTTCCATACGATTCAATTGAGCTTTGAACCGTGTAATTTGGGTCTGAATTGAGCTCAAACGGAGCATCACCGGAAAACTAAACGTAGAGAGCGAAAGGTTCGAAAGCTTACCGTCAGAGATGTGACGGCCTGATCACTCTATCAAGGAAGATAGCTCTATTCCTGAGGTATCTTTTAGGATGAAGAATTCCTACAATTGACCCCAAATTGAAGGAGAATTTCCTTAGTAAAATTCTGTAGTTTCTCTCTCTAACTCCGACCTACAATGAATGAGTAGGGTCGAATTGACTTAACTTTCAGCTCAGTTGAGGTTGTCTAAGGGCTGTGGGGATGTTGGGAGAGCTTAGTTTTGCTTGAAAAGGCCTGAATTCAGCCGATTTCAGCTCGGCCGAAATAGGACAGCTTCGGTCTGCTGGAGCTGTTTTACTTTTTGATTCTATCGGCATTTCTCTGGCGGTCCTTGGATCGAACGGAGGGTGCTATCAGATAGCTGACTTCCCCAGAGTCTAAAGAGCATGACCTCGCATTGTATGGTTGAGAAAAAATGCCCAAGTCGGAGATCTAGTTCGAGCTTCACCGAAATTTTGAGCGGTTGAGAGAGAATGGAGTTTTTAGGTGTGAGGAGAATGAATAGAGAGTAACTCTTTATATAGGGAGTGGGGACTCACTAGCCATCCATTTGGCACTTTTATAGTGCTCATTCAAGGCTTGAAATGCCCTAAACAGAGACTTTTCACCTTCACCAGCGCTGTTCATTTTTCCGGCGAGTGAAGAGTGCTGTAATCTAAATGAAGGAGACGAAATTGTTATGAACCGGTTTCAATGCTTAAACCAGCAGGTTGAGTCCCGATTCAACCGAGTTTTCAAAATTAAAAATTTCTAAATTTATCTAAATTTATTCTCTCTCCAATAGTGATTTCAATCCTACAATTTGAATATTTTAAGCCATATAAAAAATTAATTTAGAAATTGGTTCAATAATGCTTCAAATCCATTTAAACCGGTTTAATCCGGTTTAGGTCCGACTCACCTGAACCGATCTGATTTTTTTCTTCCAATTCATCCCAACATTATTTTGTAAAGCCAATATTTAAAAAAAAAGATAAATAATAAGTGAGACCCAACCATCGAGTGGCCTCGGTACAAATACTTACAATGAAACCTTATGAAGTTTCTCATTTTGCAAACCCTAAATGCCACATTCACCCCCTCCATCCTCTCCACCTTCGCCATCAACGCCTCCACCCTCCTCTCCCTCCAGACCCGTCTCCCCGACCATCCTTCTACATCTCATCAGGATTCACCTTGGAACGGAGATAGAAAGAGACAGAGAAAATGCCAACCCCCGAACGAGATAGACTCTGGAGAGTCTAAGCTTCTCCATTGACAGCACCACCCCCACATGCACCCCTTCTCTCCTCCCTCGAACCCTAACCCTAAGAAATCTTCCTCCGAAGTACTCCTCCTTATCCCTGTCTTCACCGTCCCTTTTCTTCCTCTTCTCCACCGGTCGGTCAGTGTACTGGTCATCTAAGTTGCCGATCCGAAGTTTACGTCGGCGCTGCCATTAATGTCGGGTAGTACGCGTCGAGAATCCGAGTCTTTGAGTTCGTGAACGAGGGAGACCTCCCGACCGTGGCATTTGATGGATCCATGAAAGTAGGATCTGGCCTGGCGAATTTGGCAGTGAGCAAGAGGTGGCGGGGAGGGTGATCTCTGAGATGGTCAAGTTTGCAAAATGGAAAGTGCCGGAAAAAGAGCATAATAGCACGTTTGAATCTCTTGAATGTACTGGTATCTCTGTGAAGGAGAGAAATAAGCCACCGGTTAAAGCTATGGAATACAACAACTTCTCTGGTCATATACTTGGATCAGCCGTAGAACCATTGCGAAAGCTAGATGGAGCAACCTAAGTCTGAGGAGCGTCCCAAGTTTAGATTGATGTCAGTTTGTGGAAGAAAGGACATGGAAGATGTTGTCACCGTTCATCCATGGTTCTGCTCAGAATACATAAGAGGAGTAAATCTCGTTGGCGTCCTTCATGGACATAGTTCTCATTTATCTAGTGCATCAGATCTTGCTATCGGGAATTTGAGAAGGTGGATGGTAGTGGCTCGTTTCAGTTATCTTGTGTTTGGTTCTATTGAGATTACCATGAGGTGCAAGCATAGTATACACGAATGAGAAGATCAGACGGTTGTCGGAGCAACAGATTCAGTGGACTGAAGGAGACAATGGAGAGGAGTTTCACAAGAATGGACCGTGAAGTCAACGAGTATCGCAGCGGTGACGATACCGGTGCCTCTAGCTGCCGCTGTGAGCTCCTAACTCCAAAATGCGACGCCGTCGGGTCCACTGCCGTCTCGCTCGAGACAAGATCGTCCTCTCCAACTCTGGTGACTCCCGCGCCGTCTTCTTTCGTGTAGGTGTCACCATCCCCCTCTCTTCCCTTCCCGCGACTCTTCTGCATGTAGATAGATAGATATACCTTATGCAGTTCAACCGAAGTAGTGGCGGCGACTCCTCTGGCTCGGAGACATCGTCTTCCCATGAGCAGTGGCAGCAGAGGCCGCCGCTTCCATCACCCCAGCAGCGGAGGTGGATGGTAATGCAGTACCCAGCGGCTATGATGATGCCGCACAACCATCAGGTGGTCCATCCTCATCACTACACCCCTCAGTCAGTACATGGCTTATGCCAAGTACCAGGTGGCGGCACCCTTGCCGCCTCAGCATCAGCAGCAGAGGCCTCACCACGGCCAGCAGCTGCCCCATGGCAGTGATGATAACCGAACGATTTGAGTTGGGGACTTGCACCACTGGATGGGAGAGAGTTACCTGCACACCTGCTTTGCCTCCGTTGGCGAGATTGCTTCCATTAAGGTGATCCGAAACAAGGAGACAAGTCTCTCTCAGGGATACGGGTTTGTGGAATTCTTCATAGGAGACAACGTTCGGTTCAGGCTTATCAATTTTCATAGGAGACTTAGCTGCAGATGTTACGGACATCTTATTTCACGAGACATTTGTCAGTAAATATCCATCGGTTAAGGCTGCAAAAGTCGTATTTGATATTAATACAGGGAGTTCGAAAGGATATGGCTTTGTGAGGTTGGGGATGATGGTGAGAGAATGCAGGCAATGACTGAGATGAATGGTGTATACTGCTCAAGCACGCCGATGCGTATTGGAGCTGCAACCCCTACGAAATCATCTAGTTATCAGCAACAACACTCTTCTCAAGTTGGATATTTATCAAATGACCCATCAACTCAATCTGATGGAGATTCTACAAACACGACAATATTTGTTGGAGGCCTAGATCCCAATGTTACTGATGAGGATCTCCGACAACCTTTCTCTCAGTACGGAGAGATACTATCAGTCAAAATACCAATCGGGAAAGGATGCGGTTTTGTACAATTTGCAAACAGGGATAATGCTAAAGAGGCATTACAAAAGTTGAAAGGAACAACAATTGGCAAGCAAACTGTGTGCCCCTCATGGGGTCGTAATCCAGCAAATAAGCTGTTCCGAGGAGATTTTTCCAACCAGCTATGTCCAGCATACTATGGAGGGCAAATATATGGCGGTTATGGGTATGCTGTGCCACTACCTTATGACCCAACAATGTACGCAGCAGCATATGGAACCTACCCGGTTTATGGAAGCCATCAGCTGCAAGTAAAGATTTGAATATTAAACAGCTGCTCATGAGATCCCTTCTTTCTGGAATTTGCTTCCACTCGTACCAGTAGGTTTCCTATCGTATACTTGGGATGGTCTCTCTTTGTCATCAGATGGGCTTAGCCGTTAAGGTCTTTGCGCAATTTGATGAACCAAATACCCATTTATATAATATGCCGATTAGCTCTCACGCCTCGAGGGCACTTGAGACTTTCTAGAGGATGCTGATAAATGACGTTCGTGGTGTACTCTTTATTTTTGAAGGGATGCTCCAGTCAATCTTATCTGCCCTTAGTTGAGAAGATTCACACCCTATGGAAAATTTTGGGTTCTCTGCGGATATATTTGTACCCAACTCACTCATTGACATTTATTCTAAGTGCAGTTGGTTGGGTATTTTTCACGATGGAATAGAGGAATATTATTCCTTGGAATACAATGGGAAGCCGTGGCCTATTTGACGAAATGCCCATTAGAGATACAATGAGCTAGAATACTATCTTGGATGGTTATGTTAAAACAGGCGTTATAAAACAGTTATTAGCATTTTAGCTGGTTGGGATTTTGAGACTGCCATCAAGGGTATGTTTGGCAAATTAGAAATGGAGGAGGGACATGTTTGGCTGGGAAGTGAGATAGAAGGGAATTTACCGAAATGCCCCTAATATCGAAAATTCAGGAGAATACTATTCGACGAATCCCAGATTTACCAAAGGGTTCGGTGGGAATAGAAGGGAGAACATTCACACACAATGGTACAAGAGGAAACACATGCACTCAGGAACCCCTATGGGATGAACACATCCTTAGAAAAAAATGAGTGGGATTTTTGAAATTGGTACGGATTGGACCGATGATGTAATAGTATTTGAAATTTCTACCTTTAATTAAGTAAAACATTTTGAGAATATATTTTCCTTTACTGTGTAAACCAAGCTAAAAATCTTATTTTGGGGAATATATTTTGTATGGGGATTCTAAGGTACCAATGGGCCCTAGGCCACGATTTTTAAAAAGGAATTGGGTCTAAGGCCATGTTTTGGAAATCTCGTGAAAGTGGGCCCAAGGTCGATGGACACAGGTGTGGACCCGTCTAAAATGAACATGTGATAAATAATGTTAAAAGATATGAATAATGGGAACTTTGTGTGCTACCCATCGAGCAAAGCGAAGTTGTCGAGCTTGTTGGGTCGAACCGCTACTATGCCAAAACCAGGTCATTGAACCTGTTGTGCTTGTACGCATTGGCTGAATCCAAGCCGATATACTGTTGTACTAGAGGGCCAAAGATAAAGGACCATCAAGACACTTGGCATGATGTAGTGATGGAGCCCAAGGACTACTGGATGACCTAAGGAGCATAAGGGCAATTTCGTTTAGTAGGCACAAAGCTGAGGAGCTTCCTATGCATGGAGACCGAGGAAGTAGGGGGAATGAGATGTCGTCCCATTGAGCGGACCTAGTGGAGAAACTTGAGTTTGGGGTCGGACTATTGATGTACGCACAAACTCTGGGTAGAGGCAGTATCCCTCTATTAGGATGGATGATAAAGGCGATCCGATCAACAAGTGGCATGGTTGAGGACTGTTCTGCGAATGTGTGATCCCTCCTATGATACGAGGGTGGTTGATTGTGTGTGCTAAACTTAAAACATAAGGTGAAAAGATAACTTTATTCCGATGAAAGAAACGGATGTCAAACTTGTCAAATACAAGTAAATTCTTTAATATCTACACAAAATTACCCATGGTGACTCCTATTTTCCTAAAACTTCCTAAAACCCCAATTAGAGTATGAGCTGAATTGTGGACATGAAGTCACAATGTCAACAAGGCCCTCTCACTAAGTTGTCAAACTCATTCCCCTCCGATTACCCCTTTCAGGTAACAACCTTGAAGAAAGACATATGTTGATGAGGAAAACCAAACCTAAACCAAATGTATGTCATACATTCAATACATAATCCCAGTATATGGTTTTCAAATTTGATTTTCCAAAGGTCAATTTCCTAAATTGGAAAATAATTTTAGATATTTTGTTTTGAGCCTTGCACCCTTTCGATTTTACAATGATGAGGTGCCCATCATTGTAATGTCGGAAGGATGCGGCGGTTGTCTACAAGTCCAACTGGGAAAAACCAGGTTGGGGTGTGACACCTTTTCCATGACTTTTATGACTATTTATGTCACTTGAGATATGTAAATTTCCCTTTTACCTTTTCTCTAACAGTTGGGGTTAGTGAACCGATTTGATTTTTCTCATTCGGGTTGACCAGTTCTTTCCCTTGTTTCCTTATCTTTAAGGGACGGGGTTTACAACTCTCCCCTCCTTTTAGGAGTTTTGTCCCCAAAACTAAATTTAACATGCTTTTTCTCAGTAATAATTTCTCTTGATGTCCACTTGGGGTTTACTTGACATGTTAACAGTTTAGTTATTCTTTCAATTAGCCCCTTTATAACACGCACTTAAGGAATTTCTTTTCTTTCCCTTGTTTACTAATTTCATGGAGTTTATCATAACTAGGCATGTCTTACCTACTATTCCAAGGGCACATCCTTAGGTTTATTTCTTTCTCTACTTAGGGCAAGATTCTTCCTCTTAGGGTTCTTGCCCAAGACTTCAGGATTGGGAGTTCCAAAATGGCCAATCGTTCCCGTGTTTAGTTATTCTCTTGATTGTTGAAATCCTTAGCTCGGTGTTCTTTCGAGTGTTACGTACTTGTTTTCACGGGTTTTGGTGTTATCATCTTTTCGTCCTATCTTGACCATTCCCCCATTCGTTATTTATTACAACTTTAGTACAAGTTATGTCTGACCTCATCATACTTACCAACTAACTCTTCCTTACTTAAGTCACATTTTTCCTCGGGACTGTTGGGCTTTCATGTCCCTTACAACATGACATACTCTAGAACCTGTCTTTAACCATTTTAAATTTTAGAACACTTCCATAATGGTTGTTCTCAACTTTCCAATGTTTTAGGGATCGTATAACTTCTCCCTTCTTTTTGTTTGGTAGTATTCCTCGACTACCTTTACTGTTATCCAATCACTTACATAACTGTGTCAATTTTCCTTACCCACTCGTCCTTTCCCAACTTTCTTATTGGGTCTTTCCGGTTCCCATTATTGGGTTTCTAGATGATTCACCAACACGCTGAGATTCTTTCCTTCTTAGGTCCTTCCTCATTCCCAATGGCATCCTTTACTCAAGGACTTTCCCTTTCCCTAAATCCATTCTTACTCGCGCGTGACCATTTCATGATTATTTATTCTGAGTTGATCCCTTTCGGTCTACATGTCGATTGCTTTGTTTCGGGAGTTCCCTCATTACGATTTTGTTCTATACTATTTACCTTAAAGTAGAGACTTTCACCGTCGGAGCTACACGTTCAACCTTCTCAACATTCCTTGCAAGTTCCCTTTTCTTCATCTCTTTACACCCTTTATATTGGAGCATCTGCCAGCTTTCAATCCTCCATTGTATTAAAATCTCCATTTCATTTCTTATTCCCTATCCAAGAACTTCCTACTATTGGTCTTATTTCTGGTATTCCACCCTATGCTCAGCCATCCACTCTTTTGGGCTCTATTAGGCGATCGTGGACCACGACTAGTCTTGATGTCAGTGGTCGTTTCTCTTATTCACTTCTAAAGTGGAGGGCTTACCTTTCCGAGATTTCTCAGGTGTTCTTTCCTCTATTCCTTTTGTTATGGATAGTCCACCCCTTTCCTACTTGTCACGACGTCCTCTATTGATATCTTCCTACTTACATGTTCCTTGGGTCCTCCTAGTATGCTTTCACCTCAGCATGCTCTTCATTTCCTCATCCTTCATCACTTGGTCCATTACTTCTTAGTCGGGACCTGTATGCCTCCCGAGGGTTTCCTTCCTTGGGAGAATCCTTCCCCTTCTTTCCCAAAATTCCTTTTTATTCGCCCTTGAGGGCATCTAACCTTAAATTCACTTTCCTAACATCTTTTGATGCTATCCTTCCTGTTTCCCTTTCTTTGGAGATTGGGTGGGATATGTCCTTAGAATTTTCTTTTACTTGTATCTCATCACAAGTTTATTTTTGTAGGAAATGAAACTTTTATTTATTGTAATGATAGCGAATTATTGGGTTTTGGCTATATTTGTCTAGGGGAGCTATGGTAAATACTACCTATGATACTAGGATCATTCCATGCTTCCTCTTGGGTGAGGTTGTCTACTCCGGTTGGTACCCTTGACATAGTGGCTTTGTCTTGTTCTCTGTCTAGTACCCTTATGTTCCCTTGTGGTGGTTGATGGTTACTTCGTCGTGTGTTACCTCGAAGGGCTGGACAACTCTTTGCAAAGTGTCTGAGTTATCCGCATTCGAAGCATGCTCGACACTACCCTTCATGGTTTTTCTGACACCTAGGACAATAGGAGTTTCTCCTATGTAGGGTTATACTTTCCTCCCTTTGGGCATGATAACCGTCATTTCTCCTAAAGGGCCCCATTCTTGTCCCCCCATCTTTGTCCACCTGGCTCTCTTTGACTTCTCTGACTATTCTGTCCTCCCTCTTCCTTCTGGTTGGCTTACTCTATCTGGCGACGTCTTGTCTATGCTAGATGCTCACACTCATGGGCCATGCTGATGATGGCAGCCAAATCCGTGGGGCGTCCTAGTACTTCCATCTGGTCTCGTATGTCCATGTTGATACCGTCCACGAACCGTTGGCAGATATCTACCGGTCCAGCTAAATCTGAAGCAAAAAGGTCTTAGCTCATTAAATCTAGTCTCATACTCCGAGATGGTGTGGGATCCTTGTTGGAGTCGGGAGAATTCTTTTTTCTTCTCATTGAACAGATGCAAAGCTAAGTATTTCTCTGAATACCTCTTCTCGAATTGCTCCCAGGTAGGTGTGGTGGCATGCAAGCTTCTGACATTGTCCCACCACCTCTTTACACTGGCTTCCAAGAAAAACTCTATTAGGATTACCATATCTTCTGATGAAATCCTGACTATCCCCATGAGTTTCTTAATGCTGGCTAGCTAGTCCATAGCAGCTCAAACATCCTTCTCTCCTAGGAATGGCTTACATCCTAGTTGTTAGAGAGTTTTGAGGTATTTGGGAATGTCAACTGGAGGAGGAACATTAATAGGAGGGGGATGAGATTGTACTTCCTCGGGCTCAGCTTGAGAGTTGGTGTCCGAATTAGGCCATCCAAACACTCGAGTGAATTCTTCATACAATCTCTAGTCTTCCGAGCCTAGTCCAGGTGGAACTATCTGGGTTTCTCGGGGAGTTTCTACATGAAGGGGTTGTTGGGTAGTGTTAAAAACTGTGACTCTTGTTCTCTTGGTTCCTCTCTTGGGAGCCATATGAAATTTTAAAATTTATTCTTATTAGTTTCTATGTTACGTAGTCTTGATAATTTATTCGTGGAAACATGCTCTGATACCACTCAAGTTGTCATGCCTCGACCCGGTTTGGTCGGATCCCCGCAAAAGACCCGCCACTCTCCCGGTTTATTAAGAGTTTCCCCTTCTCTAAACTGTGATGAGTAAGGCATCATTTTTACACGTATCTTTCCTAGAATAACATTAATCCAAACTAAATACATTAATCCTTGCATACTTGTCTTTCAGGTTTAGCTACAGGGAAGTCTTTAGGTTTGTTTTGCCCTTAGTTACCTGAAAAGAGGTAAATGGAGGGGGTGAGTTCGACAACTCAGTGAATGGGTGTTGGGAGAGAGTTTTCACAAACCCAAAAATCTTTAATTGGAGTGTGCCAATCTCCTTATTTTCTTTAAAAATGTTATTTCCTCAAATTCTAGTTTTTAAAACCATTACCCTGCCAAGGGCAACATTTTCGTTCAAAAGGATTTTAATTTTTTTTCCAAACCTTATTCCAAGGTTTTACCCTTTCTTTTCCAAGGATTCTCAAATCCTTTCAAAGGTTTTCTTAACCTTTTTCTCTTTTCCACATTAGGTGTGTTTAGTGAACAATACACGCCCTTCATTAGGAAAGGTACACACTCATTCGCGAGATGCAGTTACGACAACTGCACCCACTTATGGATCGGAGCATCTTTATCATCCACCTTGATAGAAGTCCCTAACTTCTACCCGGAGTCTAAGTGAACGTCTCTAACATCCTACCCTCAGACCCAAAATACTTCATGTCCATATGAGGACAGAGACCTCATCCCGACCCCACCCCAGTCTCATGTGCATGAAGCTACGTCGAGCTTCCCTAACTACTAGCACGTCAAACTACCCTTATCTCCACCATGTCCTCCAATAGCCCTTAGGACGCATCACTACTCTTGGACATCTTAATGGTTTTGAACATGAAGCACTTAACAAACAATTATTTTCCATAAAATCATTTATCTTTGGTCCAACGACCCCAACCCTCAATTTGACCTGCAGCTGTTTGTCTCGACCGATCCATCGACCTGGCCCTGATGCACTTTCGCCAATACATCGAGTATATCGGTCCTATCTTGGTACCATGGGGAAATAACACATTTCATTCATTTAAAATTTTCATGGCATAATTATAACATGTTTGTTTACGAGCTCCTACTCATGCCAACTGACCTTGGGCCTACTGTACATGATTTTACAAAACTGGGCATTTTTGCCCTCAAGTTCTTAAACCAAGGCCTCTGGCCTATCTGAGTTGTTCTAGCTCTCATCAAGAAAGTCTCCCAAAATTTTTAATTATTGGCACACAGTCAAGGGAGAACACTTATAACAAAATAATTTTTCATTCATGACACCAACCGGGTGTGATGACATCTCTACTTACAACTGGTAAGTGAGTTTTCTCCTTCCTTCGATGAGGTCCATCATACCAACCAGATATGATCTCTCTACTTACAACTGGTAAGCAGTTTTTCTGCAAAGTTCTCACATCACTCCAACCAGGTGTGATGTCAAAATTCCACATAGAAGTGGTTTTTCATTTTCGAAGTGGTCATCACCCCAACCAAGTATGATGTGAATAAAACCCACTCATCCGTTAACCGTGACGTGTTCGTCCTTGGTTGGTTTTCCAAAGTTGACTCAAGCTTCTCCTGCTGGCGTTCCAGTCCCTCATGCTCTTACACGATTTGGGCATCCTTATCTATTAATATTTGGCATTATAGCACTCGTTCCTCTCGTATGAATGACTAAACTCAAAATTTTCAGTTAATTGCACTTAGGTCCCTAAATTCATTTTCCTTGACTTTAGGTCCCTAAGGCAAACACTTCCAAATTGAGTCCTGAAACTTCCCAAAATTCACTTTGGGTCCTCAATTTACTCAAAATTGTTTAAGGGGCTCAAGTTTTCCAAAATTCCAATTTGATCCCCAATTGTTCAAAAATTACCATTTTGCCCCTACTTTACAAAAATGGCAATTTGACCCAAATTAATTCCAATATGCAACCAATTGGTCCTCCAATATCTTTTCCATGCTCAATTGGCCCTAAATTTTTGGAAATTACAATTTAGACCCTCAATTTTACGAAATCCCCAAATTTCCCCAAACTTTTCCCCAATTTTCCCCTTTTCAAACTGGTCGAATTTGATTTCATCAAATTGAACATTCAATCAAGGTTAATTGCTCCAATTGAAGGTATGGATCAGTTCCTACAGTACCATACGATTCAATTGAGCTTTGGACAACATCATTTGGGTCCGAATTGAGCTCAAATGGAGCTTCGCCGGCAAATTGAACATAGAGAGAGAAAGCTTCGAAAGCTTACCATCGGAGGTGCAACGATATGATCTCTCTGTTGGGGAAGATAACTCTCTTCCTAAGGTAGCTTCTAGGATCAATAATTCCTACATTTGACCCCAAATTGAAGGAGAATTTCGTTAGTATAATTCTACAATTTCTCTTTCTAACTCCGACCTACAACGAGTGAGGAGGATCGAATTGGCTTACCTTTCAACTCAGTTGAGGTTGCCTAAGGGCTGTGCGGATATTAGGAGAGCTTAGTTTGGCCTGAGCAGGGCTGAATTCGGCCGATTTCATCACGACTAAAGTAGGGCAACTTCGGTCCGCTAGAGCTACTTCACTGTTTGATTCCACTGGTGTTTCTCTAGGAGTCCTTGGATAGAACGGAGGGTGCTATTAGATAGGTGACTTCAATCAGAGTCTAAAGAGCCCAACCTCACCTTCTAAGGTTGAGAAAAATGCCCAAGTCGGAGCTCTGATTTGAGCTTCACCAGAAATTGGAGCAGTTGAGAGAGAATGGAGTTTTTAGGTGTGAGGAGAATGAATGGAGAGGAGCTCTTTATATAGGGAGCTCGGGGACTCACTGGCTATCCGTTTGGCACCTTTATGGTGCTCATTCATGGCCTAAAATGCCCTGAACGGAGACTTTTCACCTTCGTTGGCGTTGTTCATTTTTTTTGACAAGTGAACAGTATTATTATCTAAAGGAAGAAGTCGACACTCTTCTGAATCGGACTAGACCAGTTCGAACTGGGTTCAATGCTTTAATCAGCCAGTTCAAGTCTGATTCGACCGAGTTTTTCAAAATTAAAAATTTCTAAATTCATCTAAATTTATTCTCTATCCAATGATAGCTTCAATTCTCCAATTTGAATATTTTAAGCCACCTAGAAAAATAAATTTAGAAATAGGTTCAAACGGGTTCAAATCGGTTCAATTTAGTTCAGATCTAGTTTACCTAAACCGGTCTGGTTTTCTCTTCCAATTCATCCCAAAGTCCTTTTCCATGACCTTTATTACTCTTTAGGTTACTCGGAATTTGTAAATTTCCCTTTTCCCCTTTTCTCTAACGGTTGGGGTTAGTGAACCAGTTTGGTTTTTCTCACCTGGGTTGACGGTTTTTTCTCTGGTTTCCTTATCTTTAAGGGATGTGGTTTACACAGATAATGAGTGATCACATATTAGAAACAAGAGATGAGGTTGACAATAATGGTTTGTGGGAAAGAACAACACAAACGAATTGAGTAATCCAGGGTTTGATCTTACAATAAAAGGAGAAAACATGAACTTACTTCACCAAAAGATTGACACCAAGGGGCTCACTGGTGATACGATTTGGAAAGTAGTTGCAAAAACCAAAGGTTTTTATGGTAGGGAAATAACTAAGCTAATGATTGGCGTACAAGCTGCTATTTATGGGAGCGAACAATGGCTTCTTGACCTGAAGTTAATGATTAAGATCAAGAGGCTGACTGTGATGTGATTAGATTAGGGAGCAGCTACAAAAACCTAAGGTTTTTCTAGTAGAGAAATAGCTAAGCTAATGTCTGGTGTACAATATGCTATTTATGGGAGCGAAAAATGCCTTTTTAACCTAAACTTATTCTTAGAGGTGGTGGATTATGAAGTTGCATAACATCAATAGAGGAGGAGGCTTGCTCAGAGTGACCCGCTAATGCGTGATTTAAAATTTTTGCTCTTTTTAAAGTGAATGATAAAATCATAAGCATTTTTTTATTGTATGCCTACAACATCCTCTTCATTTAGTGGTATAAGTCCTATTGGTTGCACTAAACACAAAGATTTCAATAGGCTCAATAAATCTTATTAATTGGTACATTGCTCTCTAGCACACATCTCATAAGATCAATACTATAACTAATATGTACCAGTTAACAAGATCTAGAGAGACTATTGAAATCTTTGTATTCACTCTAATCCACTCTTCTTGCATAAGATCAATACTTGTTATGTTTTTTCAAACTATTCCTTTCATAACCCATGCCTACATATTTTTTAAAAAAGTAGATCCCATCATCTATAAGTCAAAATCCCCTCATTTCCTAATAGAAGACAATAATAGTAATAATAGGTTACAAGCAAACTAGAATAACATGCAACCACTAACACTTCTACTGCTCCATGAAAAGGATGTTGTAGGTATAAGATAAGAACTTGTTTATGATTTCATCAATAACTTTAATAAGTGTAAAAAATTTGAATCAGGCATCTCGTCACTCCCATCAAGCCTCCTCTATTGGTGCTATGCAACTTTGTAATCTACCACCTCTCGAATAAGTTTGGGTCAAGAAGGCATTATTCACTCCCATAAACAGCAACTTGAATTCTAGTCATCAACTTAGCTATTTCCCTGCCAGAAAAGACCTTTGATTTTTCATCAGCTTCTCTAATCACAACGTCACTTAGCTCCTTGGTCTCAATCTTTTGCTATTGTTTCTTGAATAAGTTCTTGAACCACCCGAATTTCCTAGATCCTCCTTGAGATATGTATTTGTTAAGATACAGCTTCAAGAGCTTGAAGCATTCTTTTTTTCATACAAGGGAAATTTTAGGGCCTCATCTATTCAATCTGCCACAACTGAATGTAGATTCCCTGGACAGTTAGTAGCGAGAACACGCACAATGTCCTTTGATTGGTCAAAAAAGAAGGGCATTGAGTGCTTAAACCTCACTTATATAGGTTTTGTTCAACCTGCAATTTTGAAGAAAACAAACTAATTGGAGTTATGATATTTCACAATTACATATAATTTGAATTATGCAAGTACTTTATCAATTCATAGTCTATCTTCTCCACTGACAACAGAAACAAAAAAAAAAAAAAGAAAACTGACACTAAACCTTTTTATTGCAACACCAAGCAAACTAATAAAATAGAGACAAAAATCAGAAATATCAATCTGTTGTATCAAGGGTAAGCCTAACTCAAAGTGAACCATGCAACCATGAATACCACCATTTGAAGACTATAATAAGAGTATGTTAATTAGTTTTACCCTTGGTTTATGACAATCATGATATAGAAGGGGCTTTTTCTTGGGTTATACAAACAAGTGAAAACCCTAAAAAAATTATCATATAAGTAAAAAGAAGATAATTGCCAAAACACCAAAAAGCAATTGGGAAAGTAGAGTATTTTGTTAATAATAACCAACTTGCTATGATAAATGACTAGACAACTTGCAGTGGCCTTATATTTATGTATTATATACATTATATTTCAGCAATTCATCGAGCATATATACCAAGGGAATTTTTTGTACAATTGATTGTGCAACATCACTTACTTGCACAAATATGCATATGTTTCATCAATAAAAAGAAGCAGTTCCTTGCAAGACTTATTGACTGAGCAAAAAAGCTTATGTATCTTTGTAATAGTTTGAGGTCCCAATGGAGCAACATCTTGTCCAATCATCAATGCATAATTCAATCACTAATAACGAGTGACCCAAGATTAGGAAACAAGAGATGTAGTTGACAGTAACAGTTTGTAGGAAAAAACAACACAATCGAATTGAGTATTCCAAGGTTTGATCTTACAACAAAATGGTAATAAAAGGAGAAAACATTAACTTTCATCACCGAAATAAATTTGTTCAGCTAAATAAATCACAAAAATATATCAATAATGCCAAGGGATAGAATTCATACGATAGCCGCCATTATTTTTCATGTCCTTGGAGGACCATAGAAGATTATACTTTGAAAAGGTGCTTGAAGAGAATTTGTATTGGTCATAGCACTCGCAAGTTGTAGTATTCTTTTTTGAAGAGAACAATGTAATACCACATCACCAAATCTTTTTCCACTATTTGAGAATCCCTTATCAGTTTTCCATGAAAGATTGCTTGAATATCGTTTGAATATGTCTGACCAATGAAACATTTTTAGATGGTTGGCTCAATATTCTATCCACATAACTTCATATTATCATTGTCCCTTTCCTAAATAGACAAGTAGAGATATTATGTAATTGATCTTTCCCATATGGATCATCACACATGATAATAAGTCTGCATTTCATTGAACTGAGTTATAAACAGTACCATACAATGTATCTCATGACAAGCCCAAAAATATTTTAAACTTTGATAACATATTTTCAAAGGATAAAATTACAACAACCATTTTCCGAAATATTCAGTACAGCCTCTCAAATGTCTTATATGTTGTGGAACTACAGCAAAAATTTACAATAAAAAATGATGAAAAAAAACACTAACCAAAGAAACTTAAACCTTTTTAACATTTGAAAAGGCGTTGATGTCACGGAGAGCATTAACGCCACGCTTGAGGGCCTTGGGGTCGAATCCAGCTGAAGTGGTCCTTGTATTGTCATTCAGAACTTTGGGTGGAGAAGAAACAGCCTCATTTCCCAGTGAGTCAGGCTGGGGAGATTGCATGCCAGGAGGTGTCTTCGTGCCTCTGGTGTGGTGAATTATAGGGCTACTAAAATTCTGACATGTGGCATCTTCACGCTATTATTGCTCCCTCAATTTAAATTTTTCCCTCTTTTTTTCCTCCTCTCTTTTTCCAATGGATTCTCCTCTCTCTCCCCCCTCTCATTCAAAACCCCTAATTTCATATCTCATTTTTGCAAATTTCTTTCCCCACTAGCAGGTGGTGAATAAAGCTACTCATATCTCTTTCCATCGCGATATTGTCCATAGTTCATTTTATTATTCACTGCATCTACTTTGTTACCACCACCTGGAGCTATAGGTCGGGATTGGAACATTCTGCTTATCCACTGGTTGGAACTTGGAATGCAAACGAATGATGGTAACCTTTGGGAGCTTTATTATTTGTGAAACCCATATGTTGTTATTGCTGCTTCCTACAATTCCTGCACAGATTCTGTTTTTGTTGACAGCATGAGAACTACTTCCTACAATTCCTATGGAAGCTTGATTGGTGGATGTCAATTGCTAATGATGGTGGCATCTAACTAGATCACATGAGTTTTTCTCCTTATTTATTGTTTGAATTTTTTTTACGAGAAATACATATTTTTTTATGTATCAAATATATTATAAACTAAACTTTTGTTCCTGATTAGCATAACATAGCAATGGTTGGGTGAAACTGCCCAGCTAGCTATGCCTAATTTTAATAGTAGGAGAGTATACCACATTTAAAATATTTCTCCTTGTTAAGAGTATTTATGGAAAACTACAGGTTTAACAATTGTCGTGTCAAGAATCAGCTTTATTCCTTATGATCATGAATCAGCTTTATTACTTATGTTTGTCTTTAATTCAGGCTGACACTAATCTATAGCCTTTTTTTGCCAACAAAAAATGCAGTGTTCACCGGGATGTTTCAATGCTAAAAAAACAATATTGAATTGAAAATTGCCCAAGAATTATTAAGCTAATTTGTTATTAATTTTATATTATAGTATATAAAAAATAAATTTATTATTTAATTAAAACAAAACTTATCAATTTCATTAAACTTGTTATCAATTTTAAGATTTACGGACGGTCGGCACAATGATCCAAAGGATTCACATAGATATCAATCCTCATAGGGCCACAGATACAACAGTAGAATAATATTATGTACCACCCAAGATGGAAGTGTAAGAAAATGTATGAGGATACGTTTTAGGAGTTTAGTGACACTCACCATGGTTTGTCTCTTTATAAATTGGAGTAAGAAAATTATAGACTAGCCCAAGAAATTTTTGAGATTTTTTCTGAATATATTCCTCCAACTTTGGAATATCTTCCATTCTGAAAATATCTCACAATGCACATTCAAAGCCTTTTCTTTATTACACTCACATTGAAAGCTGAATGTGCATTGTGGGTTATTTTCAGAATGTGAAATACACCATAAGGAGTTCCAGAGGAAAATTCCTTTGTATTTCCTACCATGCATGGCGTCCCAATGCTATTTCTTAAAATATTGAAGAGGAAGAGAATGAAAAAAATGGGAAAATATGGAGGAAGAATATAAGAAAATGATCTTGTTTAAATAGTAAATAAAACACTAAATATATTATTAAATACATTGATATCTATAAATTCTAGATATTAATGGGATTTATTATGGTGTATTAGAATGTTCTGATCATTAATATGAGAGATATATATGCTATAAATGTGGTGTTTGGTTTTTGAAAATTGATGATTAAGAGTAATAAGATGGTGAGAGCTTAATAATGATAAGAAGTTATTGTCTATTAGATTTCTCTAAATATTCTAACAAATATTTAAATAGTAAATAGAACTAATTACATTAAATGCATCCATGTATCAAGATATTCTAGTATATATATGATACTATTTACATTAAATACATTGTGTACTCTTAGAAATTCTAAAAAAAGTATTGCAATCCTCATTAATATTACAATATATATATATATATATATATATTATTGCTATTAATATTTTCTCATGCAACTAATAGTGAATGTGGAGGCAATTATCTTTTAAAAGATTGAAGATGATGAGGAAAATGATGGGAAAATCAAAATAAAGATAAGAAAACTCTTGTCTATTAATATCAATTACAATAGAATACAACAATATTTTAGCAAATAGGACACTAGTTTCATCAAATACATTGAGCACTCTAAATTTTTTAAATAATAATGGGACTCTTTATAATGTATTAAAATGCTCGTTAATATGACATATTTCATTTGTTCAAGCAAAATGTGAATATAGCTAATGTTATTTCTTAAAAATTGAAGATGGGGGAGAAAGAAGATAAAATATGGAGGAAGAAGATATCATAATGTTCTTTATCAATTATAATAGAATACAACTATATTTAAATAGCAAATAAAGCACTACATATATTAAATACATTGATCTTAAGAAATTCTATATAATAATGAAATGGGTTATATTATATTAAAGTAATCATTAATATGAATATTACATTTAAATAGCAAATAGGACACTAACTACATTAAATACATTGCTATCTCTCTATGCATTCTAGCAAAAAGAACGTTAACTCTAGAAATGCTAGATAGTAATGGGAGCTCTAGAAAATTTCTAGCTAGTAATGGGATTGGTTATGGTGTATTAGTTTCTTGGTGGTAGTAGAAATTTTATATTGTAATGAGATTGGTAATGGTGTATTAATTTCATTAAATATGGGTGGATCTAGAAATTCTAGATACTAATTGGATTGGTTATGCCCTATTACAATTATCATTAATATGAGAGATAGATGTGTCATTATTTCCTATAACATTTCTTCTAATGATAAATGGAGCTATTTCTTGAAAATTGAAGATGTGGAGAAATAAAATGTGGAGTGTAATAATAATAAAAAAAAGTAGGGGTGGCAATTGGACCTCACCTTGTCCACTTCATCCATACGCGGACCCAACCTAGGGTCCTTGACATTGATTGGGCACGCTTAGTAACACGTCGCGCACTGATTGGTCGCACTTGCTAAATTGACACTAACCTGTCAGTGATTCATTGATCGCTTGTATCATTGACCGGTCCGGTTCGACCGTGTTCAATAACCTGATATCGAAAATCGATGGATTCAGATCCGATTCAACCAGTTGTCGAAAATTTAAAATTTTAAAAATTCTTATCAATTCTTTTTTTATCCAATGGTGACTTTAATTTCCTAAATTGATGTTTTTATGCCATATAGAAAAAATGAATTTTTGAACCGGTTACATACGATTCAATTCGGTTCAAGTCTGGTTCGTACTGAACTGGTTCAGTTCTCACACCCACTTTCACCCATGGTCACTCCCTATGGTTTTTGGGTATTTATTGACCACTTGAGATTTTTTGATTTCTCGTTTCAACCTGCATTAATCGATTCCAGTTCGTTCCCATCTCGGATTTCCTTTAAATTTTCCAGTTCCCTAATCCGACTTTCTTGTGGTGCAGAGACAGGGTTTACACAAATACTCATATTTGCACTTTAGTCCTTTACTTTTATTGTCAATAGTTCCCTAGACCCTACAAAATAGGCAAGTCGACACCCCAACTTTCACCAAACTTTACAAGTAGCCCTAGAACTTTATTTTACCCCTTAGAAAAACCCAACAAAATGTTAAATAGCATTTGAGTCCCCTAACTTTCATACATTTGCATTTTTACCCCCAACCATTGATAAACAACTTAAGTATTTCCAAACATTCTTAAACTAAATGGAGGGGTCCCCCTGGCCTCCCTCTTAACTGTCATAAACTAACGATTCTCCTCAGCTCACTGGGCATTGACCTAGTAGGCGGTCCATTGACCGGCTGGTCCATTAATCGACGGGACCATTTACTAGTTTGATCGGATCGAGTTCATTGATCCGAAATAGAAAATCGATCGGTTCATGCCCAATTTGATCGATTTTCTCAAAATTAAAAAATTCTAAATTTATCTAAATTAATTTTCTACACTTTGGTGACTTCAATTTACCAAATTGATATTTTAAAACATCTAAAAAATGAATTTTTGAAATGGTTACTCTCGGTTAATCCTCGTTCAACCTGATTTAAATCTGGTTCACCTTAAAATGGTCCAGTTCTCACATTTGATTTGGTTCATAATCCATTTTCATCATTTTTGGATCTTGACTTGGGATTTTTCAATTTCCCATTTTGGCTTCTATTTGCTAATTCTGGTTAACTTTGAAACTTCATTTTTTCTCAATGGGCCCGACCCCTTATCGGTCCACAATACCTTCTCTAACATGGTATCAGAGTTAGTGGAACCCTTCCAACCATATAAACCCACAACACTTCTCTATTTTATCCAATGTGGGATCTTATTCTCAACACCCGCCCTCACGTGCAACGTGGATACACTTGCCACGTGCAATTCTCAACACCCGCCCTCAACACCTATCTACGAGCCGGGTATTCCCCTTCCGGTCTCGGACGAGGGGGGACACAATGGCCCCGAGTCAGGTACGGGTGCGAGCCCACTGGCTCTGATACCATGTTAGAGAAGGTATTGTGGACCAATAAGGGGTCGGGCCCATGTCTACTTAAAAGTCATGACTTTTAAGTAGACATGGGAAATTTTCTAGTTTTCATTTTCGGCATTCTTATTATGAGAGAACTGGGTTTACAATTACTCAAATACTTTTAAGGAGTTTTGTCCTCAAAACTAGTTATGCATTAATTAAATCGGTATTTTTCACCATCACAAATCATGTTTTCTTCCATAATCTAGTCATTGTGCTAGAATACCATTTTTATTTGAATATTTTTGAATCTTAAGATTTTTTTCATTTCGACCCATGATTCGAACATGTTATATCTTATAGGATGAATTCTTATCATATTTCTTCTTTTCAACTTTAGCTCTCCATCAAACTACTTGTTTATATCTTGAAGATCTCCTTTATCCCCTTCACTCGATTATTGTGCAAAAAAAAATCCCCTTCACTCGGGAGTTATTTAGGGGAATTATCAAGCGTAGAATTCCATTTCCTAGACCTTCTCATACACTCCTTATCTCATGGTCACATGGAGACCTTCCTTTAGACTTAGACAAGTGTTTTCCAATATGGAGTGTCATTGCACTTCTAGTCCGTCTTGAGTAGCATTCTCTTATATTACACACTCATTCTAATAATAGATTTGGGATCCTCCCATTGTGTTTTTCACTTATTATCTAAATTTAAGGTTTTGGTTATCCAACTCAAATAACAGTTATGTTAATCCTCCTTATTCGAGTGTCATTTCTTTAGGAAGTTTTAACTTCATCCTTTTGTCCATTCTAACTTCTCAGTTCAAGGCATATCGTCTCATCTATAGGCATTTAAGTACTCTTAAAACTTTATTTGGACATAGTCCTAATACAACGAACAAGTTTCTCTTAGGTGAAACCAATATTTTCATTGGTTTAGATTTTCTCAATGCCAAATCTTCATCATTTCATTCCTTAAATAGTATTGCCACGGACTTTATCCAATATTTTAGGTTTACTCTCTCAATCTCTTTTTCTTATGCCATCAAAGCATTCCACCTCAGGTTTCTCGCATTCCTTCCATCTTGTGAGGTAATCAATTTTGTTAAACGGAAGAAGTTACTTTATGGCTTCTTCTTATTACCTCATTGCTCCTCCTTCATAACAGCACATTATAGATGATTATTAATGGTCTTTTTATAATTATTTTGGTTGAGTTATTATTAAGGTTTCATGCCATTACTAAATGACACCATACTTCATATCTCCGCACTCTCTTTTGAGAGTATAACATAATATACGTCTTATCTCGGAATTTAAATCATTCGTTCTCCTATCTTGGGGTGTTCATTCTTCATTAATTATTTCGCCGTGGTTTTTAATGGAATGATTAGGTATTCAATACTACATTCCCATTCCAGGGGTTTCTCCTTTAATTAGTCTAATAACTTGATTTTCGTTGTTCCTTATTGTTATTGCGTCACATCCTTTACTGTTATTAGTGACTATGGGGATTTCCACTTGATGGCAGTGAGATTCCATCTCACTAGTCTTTATCTTATTTATGCTAGCGGTAGAAGTTCATTCTTTAGAAACTCCACTTGAGTCTATCTCTCTTCCAATGGAAATTTTCAGTTACATATCAAGGTTTTCATTCCAACAATTCAAGAATTTCTTGTTTTTCTTATATTTAACCGATTTTCTTATTAGTTATTCTTGTTTTCTATTATTAGATTTATTGATATTTCTCAAATGCATACTCATATTTATCCATTCTAATTTATGCTATCATCTTCCGCTTTAGTTGGAGATATCATTCCCTAAAAATTTTCTATTTTTTTTTCTATTTATGTTTGTTTATAACTGAGATTTCTACTTTCTTAATTAATCTCTCATTAAGTATTGACCTACTTAGTTTTTTCTTTATTTGTCTAGTTCACTACATGCATCTCTTACAATGATGAAATGATAAGCCAAGCTACATTTTGGTGATAATTTCATCGAAATAATCCTTAATTAAAAGTCAATAATGACACTTGATGGAAAGCACAATAGCACCAAATAACACTTGAGAATCTTTCAAAACTGTTTCCTCTCATAGTCTTTGTTTTCAAATAGATGACTGATAATACTTGTAATTGTTTTATTCATTTTCCACGTTTGGTACTGATGGAGATGGTAATAACCATTTTCTCTCATAATCATTGTTTTCAGAAACATAACTGATAAAACTTCAAGCAAAATTCAATTTTAAGTTATCCAATAGCAACATAAACCTAAATAAATTAAAGTTACAGAATAACATTTACAACCTGTTACATATTTGGAATTCAATCCATTGGATCAATATTTATAGTTATATAGCCAACTATAATCACCTAGATCAGTAAACCAATGAAAGAGCTCATTGTAAAATGTATGTAATCTCTCATCTAGCAATAAGAAAATATCTGTGTATGTATGTAGATCCCATCATCTAAAAATCAAAATCCCCTCATTTTATGGTAACGTGCAACAAGCAAACTGGAATAACATGCAACGGCTACCACTTTACCACTCCATAAAAGATAATGTTGTAGACATCAAGTAAGAATTTTCTTATAATTTCATCATAAAACCGAATCAAGCATTGGGCTCATAACTCTCAGCAAGCCTCCACCTATGTTGATGCTCTACAACTTTGTAATCCACCACCTCCCGAAATAAATTTGGGTCAAGAAGGTATTGTTCGCTCCAATAAACAGCAGCTTATACACCAACCATCAGCTTAGCTATTTCCCTACCAAAAAAACCTTTAATTTTTGCAGCAGTTTTTCTAATGACATCATCGGTAAGTCCCTTGGTCTTAATCTTTTGATATTGTTTTTTGAACAAGTTCTTGAACCACCTGGATTTCCTATATCTTGCTTGATATATATATTTGTCAAGATACAAATTCAAAATCTTGAAGCATTCTTTTTCTCCGGGTAAGGGAAATTCAAGGGACTCATCTATTCAGTCTACTACATCTAAATCAAGACCCCTAGTCGGTTAGTCGCCAGAACAAGCACAATGTCCTTTATCTGGTTACCTGTACGGAAGAAAAGGCCATTGAGTGCACTTTTTTGAGCCTCACTCATGTAGGTTTTGTTATGCCTGCAGTTTTGAAGAAGACAAACTAGCTGGGTTATGATACTTCACAATTGCATATATTTTGAATGATGCATGTACTTTATCAATTGTCAATTAGGTATTAGATTGACACTTGTACAAAATTAATATGATTGAATCCTCCGAGCAAACTAATAAAATAGAGACAAAAACCAGAAGTAGGAGTATTTTGTATCAAGGGTAAGTCTAACTCTAAGTGAATTGAGCAACCATGAATGCCAAAGTTTGAAGACTACAATAAGAGTATGTTAATTAGTTTTACCCTTGATTTATGACAATCAATATATAGAATGGGCTTTTTCTTGTGTTATACAAATAAGTGAAATAACAAAAAAAAATCACCATAAAATTAAAAAGAAGTTGATTGCCAAAACACTAAAAAATCAACTCCCAAAGTGAAGTATTTTGCTAATAATAACTAACTTTTTTTGCACAATTAATAATAACCAACTTGGTATCATAAATTACCGAAAACCTGCATTAGCTCTATATGTATGTATTATATACATTATATATATAATTAATCCTTAAGCGATTCATGAGCATACCAAGGGTGGTTTAGAGAGGGGGAAGAAGAAGAGGGAGTAGCACGGCGTGGCAAGGGTGGAGAGGAGGGAGTGGCACCGTCTTCATGCCTATGGTGTGGTGAATTATTGGGCTGCTCAAATTCTAACATGTGGCATCTTCACGCTATTATTGCTCCATCAATTTAGATTTTTCCCTTTTTTTCTCTTCTCTCTTTTCATTCTCTCCCCCATCTAATTCAAAATACCTAATTTCAGATCTTATTTTTACAAATTTCTTTCCCCACGAGCAGCGTGGTGAATAGGACTACTCAAATCTCTTTTCATTGCGATATTATCCATAGTTCATTTTATCATTCACTCCATCTACTTTGTTACTAACACCTGGAGCTATAGGTCAGGATTGAAACATTTTGCTGCTATCTACCGGTTGGAACTACAGTAACCTTGTTGGAGCCATGATTTGGAGGGGATTTATTTGAATTCGGATGACGTTTTTTGCTGATTGAGAGCTGTTGCAGTAGGATAACAACTTTTTCTATAGTTCTGTGGAAGCTCATTGGAGGATGTCAATTGCTAATGATGGTGGAATCTGACGAGATCACATATTTTTTCTCCTTATTTATTGTTTGAAATTTTTTTAGGAGAAATACATATTTTTTTATGTTTATGTATCACATATATTATAAACTAAACTTTTGCTATTGATTAACCTAAGATAGCAATGGTTGGGTGAGCTGCCCATTTAACTATGCCTAATTTTAATAGTAGGAGTGGATATCACATTTAAAATGTTTGAGTATTTATGTTAAATTGCAGATTTAACAATTTTCCTCTGAATAATCAGCTTTATTCATTATGTTTGTGTGCTGACACTAATTTATAGCTTTATTTTGGCCAACCAAAAACCCAATGTTCACTTGGATATTTCAATGCTAAAAAAATAATATTGAATTGAAAATTGTCCAAGAATCAATTAAGCTATTTTGTTATCAATTTTATATTATAGTATATAAATAAATAAATAAATTTATTATCTAATTAAAACATAACTGAATTGGAGGATACTGACACTCACCATATTTTGTCTCTCTATAAATTGGAGAAAGAAAATTATACACCAGCCCAAGAAATTCCTGAAATTGCTTCGGAATATATTTCTCCAACTTTGGAATATCTTCCATTCTGATTGGGGCATGACAACTTCACTGGTATCATAGCACATTTTTCCTTACAAATTCTCAAAACCTTAGGCGCTGACCACCCGTAACATTTTTCAATAAAACATGAACGAAAACATGAGCGAAGAGTACATCCATTGGAAGAACGCTAACGATCAGAGGGGAGATGCGAATGAGGAATACATTCCTTGGAGGAACACCCAATGGAGAACCCCCAACGTTTGGTGGAAGATGAGACCCCTCCACCTTGAAACCCAAGACTAACCCAGGCCCAAGAAGAGGCAGAAAGGAGCTTTTGGGAAGCTTATGCCAACTACGTGAGGGTCTTCCATAAACTACCTCTAATTCGAAGCGACCTAGACTCCGTGATGGCACCAACACTTAAGCACCCCTCCGTCACCCCCCCCCCCCCCCACACACACACACACACACACCAAATAATGGTATAAATAATATAATTCACAATAATAAGATGCCACTCATGTCCATTCCTTGTAATGGTGCCACACACAAGATGTTATCGGGAGCTTGTGCAACACATGCTACATCCCCATCTCTTAGCATATTGAATGCATTCCACAGTTTTTATGCTAAAAACGTGTTTTGCACACGGGAGGTCAAACCTCTCTGGATGTCTCCCGTTTTATTTTTATGAATGCACAATCACCAGGAGCTTGACTCTTCGTGAGTCAACTTCCCTTTTCAAGCAAACGGCCCAACTGCCTTAGGCTCGGGTTTCACCTCATAAACGCAACCCAATCATAATCACAGCAAGTATAACACACATATCGGGAGTTCGAGTGTAGCCTCACATGGTTTGTTCTACAAATGAGTGATCTCTTTTTATGAGAAAAAGGGTGTTTGATTGTTTGTCTAATACAAACTCATCAAATTAATAACCTAGTGATATGAAAGATATACTATTATCTATTTAAGTCTTGTAACTTGAAACCTACTCTTTGAGTTGTGAACTCACTCCTCTTCCCCAAATCCCCATAGGAAGAATCGGGAAAAACCTCCAAGAAAAAGGACATCTGAAATCTTAAAGAAAGGTATGAGAAATTGTTATAATTCGATAAATATGGTTATTTTGCGATTATTGTATTGGAAGAACATTTACATATTGATGCCTTACTCCTACCTAGATCATCATGGTGGACAATACCATCCTGGCATAGAGAGGGGTGGCAAGTTGATCACGGAGTCTCAACCAAACCGAGTTGGGGTGTGACACTTTAGTTGAGAAATTAGGTTGGGGTGCCATGAAGACGTCCTAACTCATCCACCCAATTCAATCATATCACACATATGATCGTAACAATATAATGGTCCTTCTTATCCAGATGTGTTGTAAACTATGTGACCGACCCTGCTACTCATGTTCTTTAACATGCATCATCTTATAACACATATTAGTTTCTTTAAATCTTGGGGTTCGATATGCTATCTGACCAAGCCCACTACTCATTTTCTTATATATAATAATACATCATATCTATTATTTAAAAAATTCTTAGAGCTCGGTATGCTACCTAACTGACCCCACTACTTGTGTTTTCAAAACACCATTAATGTCATTATGTGCTAAATACCCGAAATGGCTTTTAGTTCTCTAACTGATTTGTTCATAATTGTTTTCTTCTTAACTTAAATAAATCACACGAAGCTTAACAACCTGTAAAGTCTCGGGTTATTAGCCCTACTGCTATGTTCGACTTAGTTCATAGCCTTCTTTGAAAAATCTTCACAGAACATAGTTCTTATTTTCTCTTATACCATCATCATGGTTTCTTAGTCTATTTCATGTCTCAAATTGACAAACCCCAAGTGACTCAAAGAGTCATAAAAAGTATGGAAAAGAACCTTGGAACAACTGGGAAGAGAAAACCAGACTAGTTCGGGGTGAATCGGATTGAATTGGTTTGAACCATACTTGAATTGGTTCCTAAATTCATTTTTCTTGGTGCCTTAAAATGATCAAATTGGTGAATTGAAGCCACCATTAGATGGAGAATGAATTTAGATGAATTTAGAAATTTTTAGTTTTGAGAAAATCGATCGAATTGGGCATGAATCGGTCGATTTACGCATTGAACCCGGTCAGACCCATCCAATACGGTCCAGAACAGTGTCATCTTCTTCCTCAAGATGACAGCATTGTTCAATCAATGTAGAAATGGATAACGCCAACGAAGCTTAAATTGCACCAATCCGACCATTTTTGGGCGAGGATAGGCTCAACCAAAATGCAAGGTTGTCGGGCAGAGGGTCACCGAGCTCCCTAAATAAAAAGCTCTCAATTCATCTTCCACACACCTCAAAATCTCCATTCTTTCTCAACTGCTCTAGTTTTCAATGAAGCTCAAACCAAAGCTCCGATATCGTCACTTTTCTCAGCCTTAGGAGGCAAGGTTAGGTTCTATAGATTTCGGGGGAAGTCAGCTACCTAACAACAACGTCCTTTTGACCCGAGGATTGCCCGAGAAGCGCCGGCAGGACTGAAGATGCTCTGTTTTGGCTGTGCTGAATTCGGCCAAATTCAGCCCTCCTTTGGCCAAACCAAGCCTTTTTAACACCTCTAAGACCCGCACACGACCGCAATAGAGCTGAAAGGTAAGCCAATTCGGCCCTTCTTTGTCATTTCCGATTGGAGTTAGAGAGAGAAAGTGTGAAACTTAACTAATAGAATTCTCCCTCAAATCAATATCAAATGTAGAAATTCTTGATCCTATAAGGAACCTCAGGATGAGAGCTACCTTACTAGATAGAGAGCACAGACCGTCACACCACCGACGAAAAGCTTTCAAAGCTTTCTCTCTCTACAAATGATTTCTCGGCGAAGCTCCATTTGAGCTCGTTCCGATCTCAATTCATGTGATTCAAAGCTCAATTAATGCAATTAACCCCGATTGAAAGGCCAATTTAAAGAAATCAAATTTGGTCAAGGGGGAGGGGGCAGTTTGGGGAACATTGGGGATTTCCCAAAAATTGAAGGCCAATTGGCCATGAAATAGAGCACCAATTGGTTAATTTTTGAAACATTTGGGGTCAAATTTCCATTTTTGAAAGTAGGGGCAAAATGGAAATTTTTGAAAAGTTGGGGACCAAATTGTAAATTTGGGAAACTTGAGCCCCTTATGAAATTTTGAGTAAAATGAGGGCTCAAAGGGAATTTTGGAAACCTTAGGACTCAAATTAGGAAAAAAATTGGCATTAGAGACCTAAAGTTAAGAAAAATAAACTTTAGGGACCTAACTGCAATTTATCGATAATTTGTGAGCCTAAGCTCTTATTCCAAAACGTAAGTGATAAGGCTGTCCAAATCATGTAGGGATAAGTGTAACCGAAATGCAAGCAAGAGAAAGTTTGTGTAGACTTGGAAAATCGACCGAGGATGAACACCTCACGGTTATCGAGTGAGTGGTCATATTTATATTATACCCGTTTGGGATGGTGAGCAATTTAGAAATGAAAACCAATTGTAAGTGAGACTTTACTATCAAACCCGGTTAGGGTGATGGGTGATTTAAGCTAAAACCTACTTATCGATTGTAAGTGGAGAAAATCATACCCAGTTGGTGTGATGAACTTCCTTGAAGGAAGGAGTAACCCACTTGCCGGTTCTAAGCGGAGATATCATCACACCCAGTTGGTGGATGAAGTGAAAATATATTTTTTCAAAAGTGTTCTCCCCTGACTATGTGCCAATACTTAAACTATTTGGGAGACCTTCTTGACGTGAGCTAAAATAGTCCGTATATGCTAGAGGCCTCGGTTTTTGAACTTAAGGGGCTAAACACCCAGTTTTGGAAAATCACGTGTTGTGGGCCCAAGGCCAATGGGCACGAGTAGGAGCTCATAAACAAACTTGAATTGAGAAAGCCATGAAATATCTAATGAAATTATTGTGTGATTTCGCCATGGTACCAAGTTAAGGCCGATAGTACTTGATGGACTGGTGGCGGTGCGTCAGGTCCAGGTCAACGGACCAACCTAGATAAATAGCTACAAGTCGGGTTGAGGGTCGGGGCTGTTGGACTAGGGGCACCAAAGATAAATGGCCAAATGTGAAAACTATTGTTTTGTGCATGCACTTGAGGTACAAGACCATCAAGATGCCCAAGAGGGGTAGTGATGGGTCCTAAGGGCTACTAGACGACATGGTGGAGATAAGGGCAGTTCGTCGTACCAATGAGTCAGGAAGCTCGGAGTAGCTTCTTACCCATGAGACTGGGATGGGTCAAGATGAGGTCTTTGTCCTCAAATGGACACGGAGTGGCATTCAGGTATGAGGACTGAATGTCGAGAACATCCACTCAGACCTAGGGTAGAAGTGGATGGACTTCCATCTTGGTGGCCTGTAAATATGCTCTGAGTCACGAGTGGGTGCAGTGGATGAGCTGCACCTGTGAATATGTGTTCCCTTCCTCATAAAGGGTGTGTGTTGTCTATTAAATGCACCTAATGTGGAAATGAGAAAAAGGGTTTTGAAAACCGAATTTTGAGGAGATCTTCTTTTAAAAGAAATGATATACCTTGGCACAATGTAAATGAAGCTATTTTTCTTAAAAACTCACTCCCAACACCCACTCACTGAGTTGTAGAACTCACCTCCTCTCTTTTACCCCTTTCAAGAGTAAGGAGATTTAACCAACGTAACCCTGAAGATGTATCCACCATCAGGTATGCTTAAAATTTCTTTTAAACTTGCATTTTGATTCATTTATGCTATTCCAGGGAAGAAGGTTTAAAACTACACCTGGCTCCTCTTGATTAACAAAAGGGGAAACCCTCTTAAACCTAGAGAGCGACGGGTGGATCACGAGGATCAAACCAAACCGGGTTGGGGCTTGACAACTTGAGTTGTATCAGAGCCATGTTCCCATGAAAGCATTATCAATACTATGCCCTAACACTAATAAAAACTTAACTACCTTGTAGGAAGAAGAGTCCCTAGGAAATTCGTCGTGCGAACCAAACCTACACATGAGATCGTGAAAAAGATGCCTACCTCTAGAGAGGCAGCCATCTAACGGTTGTTGGAGGTCGAAAAGAAAGTACTAAAGGATATGGTTGAAGACTATTGGAAACTTGTTGGAGCTCTATTAGAGCCCGAAGGCATCACATATCCTCCTCCAAGGAGCCTGACACCCCCACCAGCCTTGCAATAGCCTAAAAAGACTCCAACTAAGAAGGAGGCCTGGGATAATTATTGGGATGCCCAAGCCATCTTTATGAAAGTCCACCAAGAACCCCCACCAGTTCAATCTAACTAAAACCCTTCCCAATGGATGAGGTGGACCTATGAGTGTGAAGCTAAGGTGTTAATAAGGTACGAACTTGAGGCATTCCATAGAGGAGTATGGATGGAAGTCGAATAGTTCATCAGAGCCTTCGGACCACGAATCTCGAAACCATTCGGAGGCTAACTCCCGCCCTATGACTCCAAGGGACTAGGAAGTAGTAAATTCCGGTAATAAGCCGAGTATGGCAAGAAACTACCTCTTTGAATGAATAAAGTTCATTTTTCCTTAAATTAAAAGTTAATATTCCTAATAATGACAAGTACAACTAGCAAGATTGGAGTATATCAATCATGGTCGAGGTAATAGATGGAGTGAAGGCCTCCTAAGGAGGAAAAACTACCAGTCACTTCTAGTTAACACTAACCCCAAGATAGTCAACCTAGATAGTTCCCTCACAAGAACTAGTAAACACCAAGTATCAAGGCAACAAGACAAGAGACTAAGAAGGGAATTTCTAGAGAGGAACCAAGAGCCTACCTAGAAAGGAGGTCATCAGGAAGGACATACCCTAACCAAAGGAAGAAGGAAAGAGTGTGAGGGAAGCAGGGTCAAAGAAATAGGATGAATCTAGGAAAAAGGAGGTCAACATCAACAGATGGAGGAGGAGTGAAGGAAAGGCTAAGGACAATAAGGAATTGAGAGAGCCTCATGCAAGAGTTAGGAAACCAAGAGGAATTGGGTTGCCTCTAGGAAGAACCACTTGAATGAAAGATAACCAAGAGGAGAGGTATGGTACAATAACCCCCTAAAAAGGGTGAATGCGGAAAACATCTTCTGGTAACTTTAGGATCAAATGGCAAGAGTGAATAGGAAAAGAAATGTGCTAGGAAAAGGAACCCTGAAGGAATGTATATGTACCCTTAAAAGAAACATAAATAGGAAGATAGACATAACGCAAAGTGCTAGGAACCCACCAACGATCAGGAACTCCTCGAAGGAAGGATGAGGAACAAGAAAAGGGAATTAGAGGACGAAAAGAATTAAGGGCGGATAACCATATCAATAACATAAGGGTGTATGAGAGGAAAGAAGGAAAGGCCTACAAGGAGCATTAGGAAGATTGAACATGAAAGTCCTAGGATGGAAATCCCTAAGAAAAAGGATGAAGGTAGGAAGTAAGACCATGAGAAGAAAATTTCAAAGCTAAGGAATTGAAGGGTGGATCATAAGAGGCATAACCTAAAATAAGAAAACCAAAAAGGGTATAAGTAGTTAAGGATGTCTCTTAATGATACACGCGACTTGCTTTGAAAATAGGAGATTAGTCAAGTGGGAGACAACTAAAAGGAGGGGAGAGTTGTAAACCACATCCTTTAAAGATAAGAAAATTTGGGAAAGAACTGGTCAACTTAAGAGAGAAAACCCATCCTGTTCATGAACCTTAACCGATAGAGGAAGGGTAAAATGGGAAATCGACAAACCCCAATTGACTCAAAGAGTCATAAAAAGCATGGAAAGGAACCTTGGGACAATTGGGAAGAGAGAACCAGATAGGTTTGGGGTGAACCGAATTGAACCGGTTTCAACCATATTTGAACCGGTTCCTAAATTAATTTTTCTTGGTGGCTTAAAATGATCAAATTGGGGAATTGAAGCCACCATTAGATGGAGGATGAATTTAGATAAATTTAGAAAATTTTAATTTTGAGAAAATCGGTTAAATCAGGCCTAAACTGGCCGATTTACGCATTGAACCTGATTGGACCGATCCGGTCCAGTTCAGAACAGTGTCATCTTCTTCCTCAAGATGACAACACTGTTCATTCAATGAAGAGATAGATAACGCCTGTGAAGCTTAAATTGCTCCAATCAGGCCGATTTAATGTGAGGATAAGCATGACAAAATTGGAAGGTTGTCGGGTAGAGGGTCCCTATGCTCCCTATATAAAGAGCTCCTCTCCATTTATCCTCCAGACACCTCAAATCTCCATTCTCTCCCAATTGCTCCAATTTTTGGTGAAACTTGAACCAAAGCTCCAATATAGGAACTTTTCTCAGCCTTAGGAGGCAAGGTCGGGTTCTATAGATTCCGGGGAAGTCAGCTACATGACAACAACTTCCTTTCGACCGGAGGACCGTCGGAGAAGCACCGGCAGAATCAAATAGTGAAACAGCTCCGAAGGACCGAAGCTGCGCTATTTTAGTTGAGCTAAATTCGGAAAAAATTCAGCCCGACTACGGCCAAACCAAGCCATCCCGACACCCCTACGACCATCACACGACTACAACAAAGCTAAAAGGTAAGCCAATTCGGCTCTACTCTGTCATTTTCGGTCATAGTTAGAGAGAGAAGGTGTGAAACTTTACTGATAGAATTCTCCCTCAATTCGATGCCAAATGTAGAAATTCTTGATCCTAGAAGGAACCTTAGGATGAGAGCTACCTTCCCAAATAGATACCGTCGCACCTCCGACGAAAAGCTTTCAAAGCTTTCTCTCTGTACGAATGATTTTTGATGAAGCTCCATTGAGCACATTGCAGCCTCAATTCATGCAATTCAAAGCTCAATTGAATCACATGTAAGTGTAGGAACTAATTTATACCTCCTATTAGAGCAATTAACCAATTGAATGGCCAACTTGAAGAAATGAAATTTGGTCAGTTTGAAAGGGAGAAATTTTTGGGGAAAATTGGGAATTTCAAAAAATTGAGCAACCTCTTTGCAATTTCCCAAAAATTGAAGGCCAATTGGCCATGAAAAAGATCTTGGAGGACCAATTGGTTGATTTTTGAAACATTTGGGGTCAAATTGCCATTTTTGGAAAGTATGGGAAAAATGGTAATTTTTGAAAAGTTGGGGACCAAATTGGAAATTTGTAAAACTTGAGCCCCTTCTGAAATTTTGAGTACAATGAGGACTCAACGAGAATTTTGGAAACCCTGTGACTCAAATTGGGAAAACAAAATGGCATTAGGGATCTAAAGTTAAGAAAAATGAACTTTATGGACCCAAGTGCAATTCATCGATAATTTGTTAGCCTAGGCTTTTATGTCAAACTGTAAGTGATAAGGCTGCCCAAATCATGTAGGGACAAGTGTGACCGAAATGCAAGCTAGAGAAAGCTCGCGTAGACTTGGAAAACTGACTGAGCACAAACACATCACTGTTGTCGGATGAGTGAACTTATTTACATAATACTCGTTCAGGATGGTGAGCACTTTAGAAACGAAAACCACTTGTAAGTGGGACTTTAACATCATACCCGATTGAGGTGATTGGTGATTTAAGCTAAAACCTACTTACCGATTGTATGTAGAGGAAATCATACCCGGTTGGTATGATAAGCTTCCGGTTGGTGGATAAGGAGAAACCCGCTTGTCGATTGTAAGCGGAGATATCATCATGCCCGGTTGGTGGATAAAGTGAAAATATATTTTTGTTAGAAGTGTTCTCCCCTTACTGTGTGCCAATGCTTAAACTATTCGGGACACCTTCTTGGCAGGAGCTAAAATAGCCCATATATGCTAAAGGCCTCAGGATTTGAACTTGTGGGGCTAAACGCCCATTTTTGGAAAATCACATGTAGTTAGCCCAAGGCCAATGGGCACGAGTAGGAGCTCATAAACATACTTGAATTGAGAAAGCCACGAAATCTCTATTAAAATTATTGTGTGATTTGGCCATGGTACCATGTTAGGACCGACAATACTCGATGGACTGGCGGTAGTGCGTCAAGGCTAGGTCGACGGACTGGACTAGACAAAAGCTGCAAGTCAAGTTGAGGATCGGGGCCGTTGGACCAGGGGAACCAAAGATAAATGACCAAATGTGAAAACTATTGTTGTGTGCATGCATTTGAGGTACACGACCATCAAGACGCCTAAAAGGGGTAGTGATGGGTCCTAAGGGCTACTGGATGACATGGTGGAGATAAGGGCAGTTCGTTGTGCCGCTCAGTCGGGAAGCTCAGAGTAGCTTCTTGCGCATGAGACCAGGGTGGGGTTAGGATGAGGTCTCTATCCTCATATGAACACAGAGTGGCATTCGGGTCTGAGGGTCGAATGTCAAGAACATCCACTTAGACCCAAGGTAGAAGTGGATGGACTTCTATCTTGGTGGCTGGTAAAAATGCTCCAAGCCACAAGTGGGTTCAGTGGACAGGATGCACCTGCGAATGTGTGTTCCCTTCCTGATGAAGGGCATGTGTTGTCTACTAAACACACCTAATGTGGAAATGAGAAAAAAGGTTTTGAAAACTGAATTTTACGGACAACTTCTTTTAAAAGAAATGATATATCATGGCACAATGTAAATGAAGCCATTTTTCTTAAAAACTCACTCCCAATACCCACTCATTGAGTTATAGAACTCACCCTCTCTCTTTTACACCTTTCAAGAGTAAGGAGATTTAACCAATGAAACCCTGAAGATGTATCCTCTGTCAAGTGTGCTTAAAATTTCTTTGAAGCTAGAATTTCATTGATTTATAGTATTCTAGTGAAAAAGGTTTAAAATTACACCTGGCTCCTCTTGATTAACAGAAGGGGAAACCCTCTTAAACCAAAAGAGTGGCGGGTTGATCACAGGGATCCGACTAAACTGGGTCGGGGTATGACATGGTCAATTTTTTGTTATCCTTGGCCGGAATAGTGTTGTTTTGGCCTCGATCAGGGTCTCAACCAAAAAATGGACACAAAGTTGGGTTTTGGTCGGGAACTCATATAAAAGGAAGTGGTGACAACCGACGTTGGGTGGGTTGGGTTGCTAACATCCCCATAAGTGTGTGGACACTTGAATCATCTTTTGAGATGGTCTAAGTCATTTGTAATTTTCATTTTACAAAGATGTGTCATAATTAGAGAACTATCAGAGCTTCTCTGATTTTTCATAGTCATGAGGCATACCTATATCCCGGACGATCACCGTGGTTGATGAGAGGTGATCGTGAGGAGCTTTGAGAATAAATTAAGTTGTGCTTAGCCATCTAAGAGGTTTGTGTGAGCTCAAAAATCATTTGGAATGTTTTTGGTTGAGGGAGTCGAATTACTATTATGTCATGCTGACACCCATATGGGGCATGTCAGTAGATGAGAAGGGTATTGTTCGAAAGCTAACCTAGGCATGGTTCCAACGTTGCCAATATGTGCATGTTTTATGGTCGAGTGAGGAAATTGGAAGCTCTAATAAATAGGTCACCAAAAAGTGGAGTAAGCTTGTTTTTAGAGAGATCCTACCTAACGTCAGTGAGGGAGCGATTGACACTTATAAACGAAGCTTGGTGGAGCAACAAATTATCACACCACATCCATAGTTGGTTAGATAGGACCTCCTAAACCTCGCTTTGCATTTAATTTCCCTCAGTGACAAGATACTAGAAATCGCATTGTGTATTGAGTATTTTCGGGTCAAAATCGAGTATTCAAGTTAGAAGTCGAGCATGCAAGATGATCACATGCATGGGTGTGCCCTAGACCCAGTGCATGTGTGCGCCCCATGCAACACATCACTTCGTTCGAATTGTAGCAAACAAGATTCTTCAAATAAATTAGTTGGTTCAGTCATTTCTTGGTTGGTTCACACCTAATTTAATTGGTTCTTAGCCTGAATTATGTTTCTAAAAATTATTCATTTAATACTCTACAATTTAGCTCCAAGAATGATCTAATTTCAATTTATATTGCCCCTTCTAAAAATTGGGGAGGGGGGGGGGGAGGGTGGTACTGCTCCAAGATGGTTCAACTGGTTTTGGATGTATCTTGATCGGTTTGTGATTGACCTAATTGATTCTTGGCCCCATTTTCATATTATTTGGATTCACAAGTCACCATTTCTCTATTAGTTGAACCCTTCTAAAAGAATCAGGGCTCTTTGCCCCAAACTAGTTTACCTCCAATTTAATTTGGTTTCCACTCGCGTATTTCCCCATCCTTGGATTCTAACTCTGTGGGGGTTCTTTAGAGTTGTTTTCTTGAATTCAACGGTGTACAATCTCATTAGAAATCCATCCCCCAATCCCAACTCAATTCGGATCCATATTTGATTTTTCATTCCTAGTCCATAGTCAATTAAAACCGATTTTAATAATTGTCTGGTATTACAATCAGTCAATGAGCAAACCAGACCGCCAAAATTTGATAAATAATGTGTATGTGAATTTAATGATCTTTTTATGAACACGAGTAGTGGGATTGGTTAGATAGAAAACTAAACCTCGGGTAAAGCATGAATAATGTGTTCATTGTATGATATTGTTGTTTTGAGAACATAGGTAGTGGGATTAGTCACATAGAAAATTGAACTTGTAAATAAATGGCCATAAAGTTTTTTGAGCATGTACTCTCGTTATTGTATGACTGAGTTGATCTGTATTACACCAATATTGCACATATCATTAGATATGGTATTGATGTATATGGTGGATTGAAATCAGAGTCATAAGGGGGAAAGTGAATGCTTCTAGATATTTCTACATATCTGTAGTGAGGTTTATGGTGTGGTCTAGGCGTGCATATGGCAAGAATGGGTTAAGACGATCATAATTATACATGATGGTTAATGACACAATATCGACATCACTACAAGGGGGACGATAATTTTTGGATGTGCTTTACAAGTGCAAAATATATGCACATACCCCTCGTAGTCCCAAGTTTCTCGTCTGTGAGAATTTAGGAAATATGGTGATGGTTCATACTGCCTAATTTGAATATTTGATGATGTTGTGTGCTTATATCATTTACATTAATATGAGGGGGATGATCAACATTAGATGTACATTACAAGTGCTGAACATTATACACATATCGCTTATAGCCTGAATTTTCTCATGTATGAGATCTTAGGGAATATGATGATATATATTGGCTAGATTAATTTTTTAATAAAATTGTGTGTTGATTAACAATGATTAAAAGATATGAGAGATGAATTCCCAAGATAATTGATTAGTTTAATGATTAAAAAATAAAAGTGTTATTTTGGTTACGTACATAGAAAAATTATATGGAAATTTACATGTTAAATATTTTGAGTAAATGTCATGGTGGTAAGTAATGTTGTGGCCTGATGTCGGTAAACACACTCACAGAGTTGTGAGCTCACCCACTCCCCAAAATAATTCCAGGTGATTGTGGGAGCACGAGTAAGTACAATTCTAGGCATCGCCATGTTATATGCACGAATCAAGGTAGGAACCTCAAAGTGAACACAAAAAGCTTTACTAGTTTACTTATTTGTTACTATGTTCACGAGAAAAAAAATGTATTTATTTTTTGGCACATTCTTGTATTCAATAAAAATTTTAATTCCTATTGAAATTTATAAGTATTTTTATTTTGAGCATTGGTTATATCATATTGAATATTGGAAAATAGAATATAGTTCAAGTGAATTAAATTCAGAATATATGTAGGGTATATTTGCACTATTTACAAATATACCTCTAACTTATTAATATTGCACACTCCCCCTCAAGATGGACCATAGATATCTACCATTTCAATCTTATTACAAATATTATCCCATTCTCTAGAACTTAAACCTTTAGTTAAAAAATTTGCTAATTGTCCACTAGTCTTCATATATTGCAGTTCCACAATCTTAATATTAATTTTTTCTTTGATGAAAAATCGATCAATTTCCACGTGTTTGGTCCTATCATGTTGAACTGGATTGTTGGAAATATTTATAGCAGACTTTTTATCGCACCACAACTTCATAGGTTCTTCACTAAAGAGGTGGAGCTCTATTAATAAGCTTTTTATCCAAATTATCTCACAAACAGTTTGATCCATTGATTTGTACTCCACTTCTACTGATGATCGGATGACTACTTCTTGTTTCTTACTCCTCCAAGATACAAGATTACCTTCAACAAACACACAATAGTCAGATGTAGATCTCCTATCATCCACACAACTAGCCCAATCTGAATCACAAAAGCATTCCACTCTGGTGTGACTCTGAGGCTTAAACCAAAGTCCCTTACCCAGACTCCTTTTTAAATATCTCAATATCCTAATGGTAGCATCCCAATGAGTTGTCCTGGGATCATGCATATATCTGCTCACAATACTAACTGTATATGTGATATAAGGTCTTGTATGACATAGATAGATCAATCGTCCCACAATTCTTTGATATCGTTCTTTATCCACTGGGTCACCTAACTGAGCACATAACTTATGATTCATTTCAATTGGTGTCGAAGCAGCTCGACAACTTAACATCTCTGTCTTAGTGAGTAAGTCTAATATATACTTTCTCTGAGAAACTACTATACCTTTCCTATATCCTGCAATTCTTTACTTAGTTGTTTTTTCAACTGCAATATCTCAACATCATAATACCCAGTGATGATGATATCATCCACATATAATTCAAGAATAGCAACTCAACCATTAGAGTGTCGATAGAAAATTGTATGGTCTCTGTTACACTGCCGATAACCCATTTTGATCACTACACGTCAAAATCGATCAAACCATGCTCTTGGTGACTGTTTGAGTCCATACAGAGATTTTTTCAATCTACATACCTTTCTCATAGTATTCATCGTACCAAAATTAGGTGGAATCTCCACATATACTTCCTCCTGTAGGTCTCCATGCAAAAATGCATTCTTTATATCCATTGGATGTAATGTCCACCCAAAATTAGCAACACATGAGATAAGCATACTAGCAGTGCTCATCTTAGCTACTGGTGCAAAAGTCTCATCATAGTTTATTCCATATGTTTGACTATAACCTTTTTCCACCAACCTTGCTTTGTATCTCACAACTTCTCCTTCGGCATTCTGTTTCATATTGAATACCCACTTACATCCTACAGCCTTTTTTCCATTTGGAAGTTGAGCAAGTACGCACGTTTTATTCTTCTCTAGTGCTTTCATCTCCTCATGCATTGCTCCATGCCACTTTGGATCCCATTTAGCTTCTTGCCAATTATTTGGTATATGTACTGACTGTAGTGATGCAATAAACAAATTGTATGCAAGTGCAATAGATGCATATGAAACATAATTAGATATATCATTCTCAAAACCATATCTAATTGAAGGTTTCCCTGCATTAGTTCTACGTTCTCTACTAATGGCAATAGGTAAGGAATCATTACCATCCGACGACGTGGATGAACTATTAGAAGGTTGTATAGAGTTATTACCTTCTGGTGACGTTGATGAAGGTTGTATCGAGTCATTACCTTCTTGTGAGGTTGATGAACCGTTAGAGGGTTGATTAATACTTGAGATTGTCTCACCATCACCTAACTCATCTTTCTCCCCCTTAGCATCATCTTTATTTCTTGTACTATATACCTTCAATTGAGGCTCATCCTTTTTTCCATCTTTGTTACTCCAAATTATAGGACATGGATTCACTCCTAAAATAATATTTTCAGCACTTTGATCATTGACAATTTCTTCATTTGTTTGTCGTATATCAGGAATTGACAAGTTTTGTTATACGGTTGCAGTTTTTGTTGATTCCTTATAGAAGGGTTCATTCTCACGAAAAGTCACATTCATACTCACAAAGAGTCTTTTCTCACTTGTACTCCAACACTTATATCCCTTTTGTGTACTGGAATAACCCACATAAATATATTTTAATGCATGAGAATCAAGCTTGCTTACTGAAAGACTATGATCTCTCACAAAACATATACATCCAAACACATGGGGAGGGACTATGTATGTGTTTTTTCCCATCAATACTTCACAAGGTGATCTAAAGTTCAACACTTGCGAGGGAATTTGATTAATCAAATAAGTTGTTGTCAGTACAGCTTCACTCCATAAATACTTTGGTACATTCATCCTGAAGAGAAGAGAACGAGCAACTTCCAACAAATGATAATTTTTCCTCTCTACAACACCATTTTGTTGGGGGGTATCTAGACATGTAGTCTGATGAATAATTCCCTTACTAGTAGATAAAACAAAAATTCTTGATTCACATACTCAGTGCCATTGTATGTTCTAAGAGTACAAACTTTGGTATTAAATTGAGTTTGAACAATAGCCAGAAAATCCTTGAAACATAATAGTGCTTCTCCTTTGTGCTTCATCAAATATGACCATGTTATTCGAGAGTGACAATCAATAAATGTGATAAACCATCTGAATCCACTAACAGAGGTAATCAGACATAGCCCCCAAACGTCCGAGTGAATCAATGAAAATGGCTCTATACTTCTTAATCCAGTAGAATTATAACTTATTTTTGTGTGTTTTCCAAACTCACAAGCATCACAAACAAGTTTATTGCATTCTACTTTACTCGTCAGCTCTAGTCTCAACCTTTTAAGACTATCAAAAGATGGATGTCCCAACCGACAATGTTCTAACATTGCTTCATCTTCTTCTTTACTATTCATTGCAACACTCAAACTTTTATCCACAACTCTTCTATTTAGATACCACAATTCTCCACGCTTACTACCTATTTCAAGTATCTTATTAGTGTTTCTCTTTTGAAAGATACAAGTCTCCCCATAAAAAATTACTTGACAATTCAATTGATCAGTGATACTACTAACTGACAATAGATTAACTAGAAAAGAGTGAACATATAAAATAGATGATAATGTAATCAAATTAGTACATCTAACAGAGCCCTTCCTTTTTATAGATTATACTGTTCCATCTACCGTATGAACAACTCTCTTATGAGTTTGAGGATATTTATCATATGTATTAAATTGTTTTATTGATCTTGTCACATGTCTTAAAGCACTAGAATCAATAACCCAATCTATGGAAGATTCAAGTATTTGTACCTGATTACCACAATTGATCTCATTCTCGTCTAGTATGATGAGACATCTACTATTCATATTTATCTCTCTCTAATCCCTTCCAACTTCTAGATCTCCTGGCCGCAACTTCTAGCGACGACAAATCTTAGAGGTATCTTTTCATCTCCTTTGATAATTCAGCTACTTCGCATTCGGAGCCATCTCATGCTCCCTTATCCTTCAAATCCGCCAAAACTTGAAAATACCAGAAAAGCATAACTCTGATACTATATTTAATATTGGAAAATAGAATATAGTTCAAGTAAATTACATTCAAAATATATATAGGGTATATTTTCATATTTACAAATATACCCCTAGCTTATTAATATTGCACATATCGATACTACTTGGGTGAAGTTACCCACAATTACATCATTGAGCGGACATGGTGAGTTATCATTGGACCTAATATTAGTTGGGGCGTGACAACTGGACCTTAGCAATAAGTACAATATTAATTTAATTCATTACCAAAGATAGCTGGCCAATAGTAAAGTAGTGATGGAATACTGTGACTGTCCACTATCTTAGTAAGACTAATAGAAGGTCCCATTGAATCAATCATTTTTCCGTAAGTGCAAAAGTTGCTCTCTCCACCTCCTCTCTCTCTCAATGTTACTTAGGAGCTCCTCATTTATACCCGTAATAACTATTGGGTGTACCCCTTGAGAGCCCCCTTGTAGTTAGTGTTGACCTCATTATGGAAGACCTCATCATAGTGACATTTGATTCAATTTATGATTTCCTCTTCATCTTCCACCCAAGTACCCTCCTTAGTTTTGAGTCTCAATATGTGACTATGATTATTCTTTAAGAGCACATTTTGATAGAAAAACTTCATGTTCCTTTTCCCATCATTGAGCCATTATGGCTCTTTGGTGCCAAAACACTTCTTCCTCCTGCCAAATATTATTAAACTTCATATGAAGTAAACTTCTATCGGTTCTTGAGACTATATCCCCACCATTCAATCTACTCAATTCATCCTTCAGCTTATCAATTTCTATACTAGAGTTTTTACTTCTTTCTCGCTCCATTTGGGGAGAGTCGACACAGGTTTGTAGAGCTTATAGTTGAGCATGTGTAGATCACCACACACGGCCTAACCTAGTTTAACATGATTTCTTCTCGACATGTCGGATAATTCAGCCATTTTTCATCAAATCTAAAATGACATTGAGCATTTCTCTTTGGTTTAAGGCACTCTACCCATAGTGGGATATGGTCTAACTCAATTCATTTGCCATGGCTAACCGTCATACTAGGGAACATTTCCAACAATTCCACTGAGAACAAAGCTCGATCTAGCTACTCAAATATTGTATGTGGCTCCATCTAATGGTTAATCGAAGTGTACAATTGCCCATGGAAACTACAGTCCTAGAGCTCTGAGTCAAAAAATATTTTCTAAAATGCCAAGAGGCACCGATGCTCCTTAGGCTCACCTCTTGACTTTTTCAAACTTTTAGATATTGAGTTAAAGTTTCCTACCACCAGTCGCAACTAACTTGACACCTAGGCCATAAAGATTAGTTGATCCCATTAATTGTGCCTTTTACAAAAAAGAAAACCATATACCAACTATATATGAATCACATGTTTTGATGGTTGCAACCTTAATATGATATAAATGATGTTTTGTTGAGCATTGATGATCTCCACTTTGACATAATTCCAACAAATTACTAGCTCACCTCCTACTCCCACTAGCACAACATATTTAACATACTAATATTTAATTTGTTTCAAGATCTTATTTAGCACTAAGATCTTGTTCTTAGTTTCCATAAGGAATATAAGATCTATAGAGGTATTCCTAATGAGGTCTTTCATATGTCAGATTGTCACGGCAAACCCAATCCTTTTACAGAACCATAGTAGCAACTTCATATTTGTCCTATGACTAATTTTGGCCAATCACCACAACAATAACTCGTTGCACATCCAATCAACTCATTTAGCTGGGGTCCCAACCCCTTACTTCTAGCAATATGTGCTAAGGGGTAGGTCTTGCAATTCTTGGCCCCTCAAATTCTCCCTTCTAATAAGAGGGGACAACCTGGCTTTCTTTCCAATGCATCATTGTTTACCATGGGGTGCAGTCTCTAACATCTTTTCATCCTTTTCAACTCAACTTTTTTAAGGGAGAGCTTGGTAAGCAATTCAATAAGAAATTATAATCTTCTCTATCCCCTCATCAACAGCCTCTGGTGAGAGCTCCAAAGTGTACCCTTCCTTGTGTGACTCTATCCGGCTTGGGTTATTGTACCTTGGGTCTTTAATACCTCCTCAATAACAATAGGTTGAGTGGGTTGATCATATGTCACTTGGGCTTCCACAACTTGTGGAGGTTCGCTAAGTGCACGCTTATCATGGGTCTCTGTAGCATTCCCTTGTCGCATGCCCATTTGTATGGCCATTATTATACCTCCACGTATAGTCCCATGGGAGGCCCAAGACAAGTACTGTATTTGTTCTCGATTATGGGGCATCTTTGCAGTACTTAATAGTGTGTCCAATTCTTCTGCATCATAATAGAAGGATTGAGGCCTCTCATATCAAAATTGAACCCAATATGGTTCTTTCTTAGTACCTTCTATCCAAGTTCCAAGAGGCTCAGTGGATTCTCAACTTTCATAACCTCGCATACCGCTGAACCTAACTTTTAGCCATTCGGCTCAACAATCTCGTTACTCATAAGATCATGAACTTAAAACCAAACCGACATATGAGTATATATAATACTTGATTACTTATGAGTAAGTATCAAATTATGTCAGTGTACAAGAGCTTTTTCTCACTACTAGATCAACCTACTCGTGTTTTTCAAAGACAAATAAGAACATAATTTTGTCGAGTCTTATAATATTTATAAGACCAATATGAACACATACCACTTAACCACACTATCCATCATAGCACAATTGACACTCATATCAATAATGATCTTCCCGAGCAACATAACTTGTCAAACTTGCTTTAGAATCCAAACTAAGCATACCCTAGACATTTTATTTCACCATTCTTCATATAATGCATATTTAGTATTACACTTTTAAGAAAATAAAAAAAAGTAATACATGTAAAGTGAATTAAACCATTAAGAAATTGATAATTCTCAATTATTTGGGTCTTATACCTTATGTAATATATCCAAAAAATGATGATGTTGGACATTAATTAGGTCGGAAATAGTTTGATTAGATTAGATTAGTAGTTGTTATTGTTGTTTTGAATTAGTAGGTTTGGCACTGTGGCAACTGTATAAATTATTTAGGGTGGTGCCATATGCTCATTAAGGTATCAATTAAAAAAATTGTGAATGAAAAATTGAATATTTAGAATATTGTATCCCTTATTATATTATATATATATAGATATATGATCGAATGAATTAATCTCATCTAATACATTTTACTAAAACTAGGAACAGTATAAAAGCGTGTACAATATACAATCAAATTTCACAAAAAAAACGTCTTTTCATGTTAAAAAAAAAGATAATAAGGTCGTATTATAATAGAATTCAAATCAGAACCATGTTCTCGATTAAATTTGATTGATTTTGTATGATAAATATGAATAGTAAAGTTACATTCCTCCAACTTCATTTACTATTTTATTTTAAAAATAAAACGTCACTCCATCCGACCGTAATAATTTGGTGAGATTTTGTTTGATTCCATCCAACTAATCCTTTATATTTAACCGTGTAAATGGTGGGAGAATTATAATATATTTTCTTTCATCATATTCATATTTCTCAATTTTATACTGTATATGCATATTTCTCAATTCCTAAAATTTTAAATAATAATAATGGCTAATTCTCGAAATTATTAATTTTTACCTATTTTTAATCCTTTTCGATATTTTAATAATAAAGTGTTTTTTATTATAATAAAAAAATATATAGAAGAGATAGTAGTGATAAAAAATTAAACGGTAGAAATTGATATAATTTATGGGTTACACATTGACAGTAAATGTATGATTTCTTTCCCATGCATATCTTTTATAAAATTATTTTTATACCGTGGGCAAGATATTTTTGGCATTTAGCATTTACTAACAAAATATCTCAATATTACACTCAAGCCTCTCTTACCCTCTTTTTGCCCATTTTTTTTCTGGTAGAACTCTCTCTCTATCTTCGTCCCTATTCATATATAATGACTTGGCCCCTTCTACATTTTATCGTCATTCATTCGAAACCTCAAACCACCATTCCCTTACTCATTTGTCCTGATATCCTTCTCCTTTCAGCCCTCCGTTCAAAAAGCAAAACCCCCTGAATCGACAGACAGATCTCTCACAGCCCATTGTCTTTTTCGCAGATTAAGTATTACAGCTACCTATCTCCTGCTGAAACTGGATACCAAAGATGTGCGGCGGTGCTATCATCGCTGAATTCATCACCCGTAATAAGGGGAGCGGCCCTGGCCGCCGGGTCCTCTGTAGCGATGATCTCTGGCCCGACTCTCTGTTTCTCTCAAAACCTATTCAGGTTGATAGCGTCGAGTCGAAACAGAGCCACGCCAGCTGTGAAGAGGTGGCCACCCCTCATAAACGCCCCCAGATCCTTAACGGTACGATTTCCTAATTCTTAGCCATACTATAGGGTTATTCCATCATCTCTGGGTTCTTTCTCTCTCTTAGTCTGTGGTTGGGTCTCTAAGAGGAATTTCGTGGAGCAGGTGCCGAAGAGGAGAAGACGGTCGCCAAGAGGCAGAGGAAGAACCTCTACCGTGGGATCAGGCAGCGGCCGTGGGGCAAATGGGCAGCCGAGATCCGCGACCCGAGGAAGGGGGTCCGAGTCTGGCTGGGTACATTCAACACGGCCGAGGAGGCAGCCCGGGCGTATGACCGTGAAGCCCGCAAGATCCGCGGTAAGAAGGCCAAAGTCAACTTCCCCAACGAGGAAGAGACCCCTCTTTTCTCCGTCCAGGGCCACCGCCACCAGACCTCCCCTCATCTCTCGACCTATGGCTCAGTCGACGCCGCTCTCTATCAGGACCAATACAACCCAAACCAAAGCTGGACAGGGAAGACGTTCAACTTTGTGTTTGGGCAATCAAACTCAGGCGGTCTCGACACCTCCGTCCACGTGCCGATGATCGTGTCCAGCGAGGAAGTCGGTTCCGGATCCGGATCCGGATCAGGATCGGGATCGGAGGACACGTACTACGAGCTGGCGCCGGTGACGGCCATTAAAGAGGAAGAGGTGAAGAAGGAGGAGTCGCCCGAAGATAGGGAGATGCGAAAACTGTCGGAGGAGCTGCTGGCCTACGAGGACTACATGAAGTTCTACCATATCCCTTATCTGGACGGACAATCTGAGGCGCCACCGCCACATCCGGCCCAGGAGAGCGTCGTGGGCGAGCTCTGGAACTTCGAGGAAGAGGGTGGCCCGGTGACCCCGGCCTCGAATTGACTAAAATATCTATCCTTTTTTTCATTCCCTTCCCCCTGTTGTTTCTGATCAATGTTTAGGTAATTGTCTGGCTGGGCCATGGGTGTCCATGTAACAGGGGATGAAAGTGATGGCTGTTATGGTAATTCGGCATTATTATGATTTAACTCGTATTATCAGTATGAGATGTGTTGTGTTTATCTTCTACTATATTAGTAAATTTCTCTTTCGATATCTCCATGGATACATCATATCAAGGTCGTTTCTATGAACGGAATGATACTCTCAGGAAAGATAGTTTAATGTTAAACTCGAAGAAGGGTTGGAGTTGGGTTAAAAGATCAATATGCCTCTTGACAGGCTGGTGAGTGGGTGAAGAATATATTTTGGGCAAATGGTTTAAAACAAAACAACATACAGGCCATGGTTTTAATATTGGTGGGCGCACTTGGGAATGGAGGGAGGTTGGGAGATAGATATGTCAACTGCATGTGTGTCAAATGTTCCTTTGCTTTGCGGGTCCACTTGTATTTGACGCATGCGCGACCCTGTCCCTTGGTCCCCAATCCTATCAGTAAATGTATTTGTTGAACAGTTAATTAAACAATCATTTTATCACATTCCACTTGAAATGCTGGTGTAAAGTCATTTCTTGCAAAATGTACTTGCCTGCCCAATTAGTAGGTCAAAATATAAATTACAAATAATTTGATCATATATATGATTATAAATTGAACCATTTTTTAGTTTTTATCAATCCTAATATCCTTCACATTTTTAGATAGTCACATGGTAACACAACTTAAAAAATTATCAATACTATACCTATCCATAAGTATATACCACAATAAATAAATCATTACTACAGTATCATTCAAATAAATTGAAATTCATCGTTTGAGCATTTGCACAATCACGTCAAAGGAAATGTAAATAACTTAATTGTCAAATTTATTGAGCAAAAAAAATGTCAAATTCATGTATAAACCTGCTTCAGGTTTTTAAAAGATGGAGATGGGGTAGGGTAGAGGATTGACTCCATCCAACATGAGAGCATATTTAGATTTAATAGTAATATGTCATGAAACATTCAAGGTCATATTATCGGGTCATGTCTATCCAAACTATGTAGTTCAATAACTTCTAGTTGATCAACTATAACTTTTACAAAATTGATTTCAAAATATACCCCATAATATATAATAATTATTAATATTTCTACCATAAAAAAATTTCTAATTTATCTAAATAAATTATATTTAAGAAAAATAATTTCGAACATTTAATTATTTTCTTTTGCTAGTTTATCTATAGAGTATAACTACAATTTAATGTGAAAATATTGGTTGTTAAAGGGTTAACATACCTAATTTGTTTGGTCACACACAATCCACTGTATCATTTCAATTTTACAATTATTAGCATCTTATTATAATTAGTCATTTATAATTTAAGACTAATAATATTTACCTGACTCAGTTTATGCGTAACCAACTCACGTGTATTGTTAACTTAAATAATATTATGTAAAAATTTAATATCTTTTAAAAAAATGTACCTACGTTGGCGTATTTCTTGAAAAAAATTTAAAAATAGAGTGAGTATTTCAACTCAGTGAACGGGTAATTTTAAATGTAAATTTATTTAAAATTCTCATTAGTTTATAGTGTTTATCATTTTCTCATTATCATTATGTATTGTTTATGAAATTGGGTTTACATACAATTACATACCGTTTTATCATTAAAAGTGATCATAAGTTTACAAAACAGTATTGTTTCATTTGTGCACCGCAGCGCTTTTATCGTCTACCCTAATAGAAGTTTATGGCTTCAACCTTGGGTCTTAGTGGGCATCAATTACCCGACCCCCAGTGTAAAACTCATCATTTGGGACCAAAGAAAACTAGAACAAGAACTAGTATAGATTTATATATGAAGAAATGAATGAAAAATAGTTAATATGATAAATTGGTAAATCCTAAGTAACAAAAAATTCACAAAAATTTCAAGAATGAACCAAATTGAACCGAGATAAATTGTAGTGTATCGGTTCACAAATTCATTTTTTTAGGTGGTTTAAAAATATTAGATTGTGAAATTGAGGCCAACAATAGATAGAAAATGAATTTAGAAAATTTTAAATTTTAGAAATTTGGTCAAATCGGGTCCAAACCAGCCAGATTTTGAATTTGTGTCACCGAACCTGGTCAGACCGGACCGGTCAACATTCAACGGTCAACGACGCCCTGTCAATAACCACACAAGCACAAGCAACCAGTGTGAGGCTACCACATGTCCAGTCAATGGGTCAATAGATGACGTGGCGGATGAGTTGGACCTCCACATTAGAAAAACTGGGCAATCACAATGCTCTACTTGGCACAACCGTCACATTATCGTCTTCAACCTTCAAACACTGATTGAGAGAATAGAGGAGAGAGAGACGTTGGAAAAGCTAGAGTATCCGACGACTTGAAAAACTCTCCGGTAAGGTCACCGGCGGCCGAGTCGAAGGTCGAGTCTTACGCTAGTGGATAGCCTAAATAGTTGTCGAGCTCCCTATATAAAGAGCACCCTCTATTCGTTCTTAGTATCTCACAATTGAGCGAAGAAGAAGAATAATGCATTTTTCGGCGAGCTGCAAACCAAAGCTCCGACAACGGGACTTTTCTTAACCTCCGAAGCCACATTGAGTGTATTTAGAATCGGGAAGAAGTTCTCTACCCATCCCTACCCTCATTTTAGCCGGAGAGCCACTGAGGAAGAACGAGTAAGCCCGAACAGTACCACTGCTCATCGGCCAGGAAACTGCTCCACCTTTTGCCACCACTTCAAGCTTCCCCACGACCAATTGTGGCCAAACCTAACCCCCTAGACCTCACCTATAGGTGTCTTGAGCTTCCCTCGAGCCAAGAAGGTAAGCTCCCTCCGTTGGAAAATAATATTCACAGTCGATTTCTGTAAAAAACTTTAACACTGAAATTTACACTGCTCAGGTCATCAATTCAGACGTGGTTTAATCCAAGAAGGATCCCCATGATGAGAGCAACGCGTTGGTAGCCAAAGCTCCGACCACTAGATCCTAACTGGTAAGATATCGAAGCTTTCTCTCTCTAGACTATATTTTTCCGGCGAAGCTCCATTTGAGCTCATTTTTTAGCCAAATGAAGTGCTTCAAGACTTAAAATGATAAGGAAAACATAAAGGAAGTGATCCAAATCACAAATGGGGACAATTAACCATGTTTTCATGGTCAATTTTAGGAAATTAAGATTTAGGGTCCAAATTACAAATTTTGAGAAATTTGGGCATATTGGGGATGTTTTTTTAAATTGGGGGCTGAATGACAAATTGATAAAATCGAGGGCATTTTAATAAAATTCCCTCCCAATAGAGGATCATTTGGGAAAATTAGATAAAATAGAGGACCAATTTGCAAAAATTTGAAATGTTGGGTTCAAATTGCAATTACGGGAAAATTTGGAGGCTACATGGCAATTTTAGAAATTTGTGGGGTGCATGGGCAATTTGGATAAAACTAAAGACCTAGAAAAGATAATTGGAAAACCGAGGGACTAAATTGAAGAAAAAGGGATAATTAAGGACTTAAAGGTAATCACACAAACCTTAGGTATCAAAGTGCAATTAAGGCAAAATATGAGGGCCTATATGCAAATGCTCAAAGAGATGTGGTCCCTTAGTCAAGTACCCTAATAAGGATATTTGTGTTGTGTAGGAGCAGGTTGTTCGAGCGTTGGCTTCTAGAAAGATAACGTGAGGCCAGACTCCGTCGGGACGACCTCGCCAAGATTACTAGGTGAGTGGGAACCACTATAACGTCAATTCCAATTGGAATGACAGTTTAGCTTTGAAAACCATTTTCTCAGAATTAGCCTTCTCTAATTTGGTCTAGGCTCGATATGCTAGTGGGCCCAATGCCGATGGATACGGGCATGGACCTGTCCATAACAAATATGTGATGAATGATGCTAAAAGATCTGAATAATAGGAACTTTGTGTGATACCCATTGAGCCAAGTCTGAGTTGTCGAGCTTATTGGGCCAAACCTCTACTCTGCCAAAGCCAGGTTGTCGAACCTGTTGGTACAGTACGTGTGGGCCAAATCCAAGCCGACAGACCGTTGTGCTGGAGGGCAAATAATAAAGTTATAATTAAAAAGACTATTGATTGTGCATGCACTGTGATGTTTGGGCCATCATGACAATTAGCATGAGGCAGTGATGGAGCCAAAGGATCGTTGGATGACCTAGGGTACATAAGGGCAGTTTTGTCGTTAAGTAGGTTGTGAAGCTCGAGGAAGCTTCCTGCGCACTAAGACCGAGGCAGTAGGAGAAATGAGGTCTCGTCCCACTATGCGAACATTGTGAAGTGATAAGGGTTTGAGGGTCGGACTATTGATGTCCACTCAAACTCCGGGTAGAGGCAGTGCACTTCTATTAGGGTGGACAATAAAGGCGCTTTGGTCTACAAGTGACACGGTTGAGGACCGTTCTACGAACGCGTGATCCCTCTTATGATAAGAGGGAAATTGTTGATATGTATTTGAGAAATTTGAGAAGAAACTGCTGAATTATCAAATATTTGAAAATGCTGAATTGAACCTTTCCTAAAAGATTTTTTCCCACTCACTAAGTTGTTGACCTCACCCCCTCCCTCTAAACATTTTCAAGAAAGAACGTGACTACACCTGCTTTTCCTCCCCAGACCTGTAAACCCCCTCTTTGTAGTTAAGGAAAAGTTGTAAAGAACCGGTCAAACCGAGTGAGAAAAATTGAATCAGTTCACAAACCCGATTATTGAGAATATGGAAAATTTGAGAAATTTCAACCCCCATGTGACCTAAAAAGATTCATAAACATTGGGAAGGAATCTTAAAACCAAGTGGGAGAGAAAAACTGGACCAATTCGGGTGAACTAGATTTGAACCGATTAATTAATCGAGCTAATTTATGAACTGGAACCGATAGAGATAGGGCAAACCGGGGAAATTATGGATATTAAGTGACCTAAAGAGTCATATAAGTCATGAAAAAAGACTTATGGATGAATTGGAGATGAAAACCAAATCGATTTAGGTGAACTAGATCCGAACTAGATTGAACCGGTTTGGACCGGTTTGAACCACTATTGAACTGGATGCTAAATTTATTTTTCTTGGTGGATTAAAAAATTCAAATTTGAGATTTGAGGCCACCATTGCATAAAAATGAATTAAGATGAATTTAGAAAATTTTAGATTTTAAAAATTCGGTCGAATTGGGGGTGAACTGGCCGGTTTAAGCTTTGAACCTGTTTCAGACCAGTCTTGTCTAGTTTGGAATAGTGTAGTCTTCTTCCTTCAAATGACAACACTGTTCACTCATCGGAAAATCAAAACAGCGCTAGCGAAGAAGAAATGTTTCCGTTCAATACATTTTAGGCTATCAATTACTGTCATAAATGTGCCAAATGGACGACCGACGAGTCCCCGAGTTGCCTATATAAAGAGCCCCTCTTCATTCATCCTCTCTACAACTAAAAACCTCATTCTCTCTCAGTTACTTAGTTTTCCAGTGAAGCTCGAACTAGAGCTTTGATATAGGGTCATTTTTTAGCAAAAGAAGGTGTGGTTGGGTTCCTTCGAATTGGGGAGAAGTCAGCTACACGGTGGTAACATCCATTCGCTCTGAGGGTCGTTTGAGAAGCGCCGATGTGATCAAATAGTGAAGCAGCTCTAGCGGACCGAAGCTACCCTATTTCGACTGAGCTGAAATTGGCTAATTTGAGCCCTCCTCAGGCCAAACCAAGCTCTCCCAACAGTTCTCAGCCCTACCAAGGCCGAATTAGAATGGAAAGGAAAGCTAATTCGACTCCCCTCTGTAATTTTTGACTGGTGCTAGAGAGAAAACCGACAAAATTTTGATGACAGAATTCTCACCCAATTCTACATCAATTGATGCAATTCTTGATCCTAGAAGGAACCTCAAGTGTAGAGCTATCTACCCATATTGGAAGCTCGGAATGTCGCACCCCCGACGGTGAGCAATTGAAGCTTTCTCTCTCTAAGTTCTATTTTCCAGTGAAGCTCCGTTTGAGCTCGTTCCGACATCAAAACTTACGATTCAAAGTGCAATTGAATCATATGAAGATGTAGAAAATCAAATTTAACTTCAATTTCAGCAATTAGAAATGTTTAATCGGTCAATTTGATAAAATCAAATTCGACTGTGTTAGGGAGTTGAAATTAGGGGAATAATTGGGGAAAATTGGAGGGACCAAAATGTAATTTTATAAAATTGAGGGTCAATTGAGCATGATAAGAGTGTTAGGGGACCAATTGAGCAAATTTTATAATTTTTGCGGTAAAACTTAACATTTTTGTAAAGGAAGGGCAAAATGGTAATTTAGGAAAAATTTGGTGGCCAAATTGGGAATTTGGGAAACTTGAACCCCTTTTTGTGAAATTGAGTAAATTGAGGTCACAAGGGGAATTTTAAATGTTTTGAGACTCAATTTGGGAAAAAATTGGCAATTGGGGCATAAAGTAAAAGGAAAAATAACTTTAGAGACCAAATTGCAAATATTTGAAAAGTTGAATATTTAGTCATTCATAATGAATGAAGGTGATCAAACCAAATAATAATGAACAACAATGTTCATTTCGTGTAGGAACACGAGACATTAGGAATGCCAACTGAGATTAAGCTCAAAAGGGATGAAAATCAACTAAGAGGGATTTGACTGCATGATCGGGTGAGTGAGAATTTTTATATCATATCCGGTTGGGATGATAAGTGCCTTAAAAATGAAAATCCACTGCTAAGTGGTATTTTAAACATCACACCTGAGATGAATGATGCAAAAATGATGCAGAAAAACTAATTACCGGTTATAAGTAGATCATACCCTGTAGGTATGATGAAACTTCATCGGAGGAACTGGAAAACCCGTTCATTGGTTATGAGCGGAGATGTCCTAATACTTGGTTGGTATGATAGATAGTTGAAAATATATTTTGTCGGAAGTGTTCTCCCTTGTCTGTGTACCACTGCTTAAATAATTTGGGAGACCTTCTTGACGGGAGCTCGAATAGCTCTGTTAGCATGGAGACCTCGGTTTTGGAACATGGGGGCTAATATGACCAATTTTAAAAATCTCGAACAGTGCACCCTAGGCCGGTTGGCACGAGTCATAAACAAACATGATTTATATGCCATGAAAATTTAAGTAATTGAATTGTTTGGCCTTGGTACCAAGATAGGACCGACATACTCAGCCAACTAGCGGTAGTACGACATGACAAGTCTCCGGACTAGTCAAGTCAAATTGAATGGGGAGGGGCTCTTTATATAGGAAGCTTGGGGACTTCTTGGCCATCCGATTGGCGCCTTAATGGCTATCATTCATTGCCTGAAAATCCCTGGTTAGAGACTATTCAGCTTTGCCTGCGCTGCAAGATTTTTCGGCGAGTGAACAGTGCTGTTATTTGAAGGAAGAAGACGATACTGTTCCGTACTGGACTGGACTTGTCTAAACCGGGTTCAAAGCTTAAATCGGCTGGTTCACCCCCCATTTGACTGAATTTTTCAAATCTAAAAATTTCTAAATTCATCTAAATTCATTTTCTATCCAATGGTGGCCTCAAATCTCAAATTTGAATTTTTTAAGCCACATAGGAAAATTAATTTAGAATCTTGTTCAATAGTGGTTTAAACCGGTTCAATCCAGTTTGGATCCGATTCACTTGAACCGGTTTGGTTTTCATCTTCAATTCATTCTCAAGTCCATTTCCATGACTTTTGGGACTCTTTGGGTCAGTCGGGAACCATAAATTTCCCGGTTTACCCTTTCTCTATCAGTTCTGGTTCATGAACCGACTCGGTTCATAAATCGGTTTAATCCAGTTGGATTCGGTTCATCTAAACCGGTTTGGTTTTTCTCTTCCAATTCATCCCAAGGTTCTTTTCCAAGGTTTTATGAACCCTTTGGGCCACCCAGGAGTTGTAAATTTCCAAATTGCCCATTCCCAAATGATCAGGTTTTGAACCGGTTCGATTTTCTTACTCGGTTTGACTAGTTCTTTTCCCGATTTTCCTTATCTTAAAAGGGCGGGTTTTACAATTGCAGGTTGAGTTGAGGGTCGGGGCTGTTGGACCAATAGCACCATAGATTATATGGCATCATGTGAAAAATGTTGGTTGTGCATTCACTATGTTTATGGGACCTTCAAGACGCCCAAAATTGGTAGTGATGTGTCCTAGGTCCCTGGACAACTTGGTGGATATAAGGGCAGTTAATCGTACTAGAAGCCTTGCGAAGATCGACGTAGCTTCAAGCGCACGAAATCGAAGTGGAGTATGGATGAGGTCTCTGTCCTCATATGGACACATAGATTTGTAATGAGATTAAGGGTTGGATGTCTCAAACATCCACTCATTCTCGGGGTAGAAGTGGATGTTCTTCTATCTAGGTAGCCGGTAAAGTCACTTCGACGCCACAAGTGGGTATAGCGGTCGGGCTGGCCTGCGATTGTGTGTTTGATTTTCATGATGAAGGATGTGTGTTGGGTGATAACATGCCGTGATAATAAGAAATAATTTTTTGAAAACTAAGATTTGAAGATGAGAAAATTAAAGGAATTAAGGAGTATGGCACACTTTAACTTGAAAACTATATTTTTTTTACTCCATTTTTAAATACCCATTCACTAAGTTGTAGAAACTCACCCCTCTTTTCTATCCCTTTTTAAGGATAAGAGAAAATGACTAGGAAAAACACTAAGCCTTACCCTCTGTCAGGTATGCTTAATTACTCTTAAGCTTGCATTTTATTTGATATATATCTTTCTAGGGAACAAAGTCGAAAATACGCATTGCTCCTCTTGAGTTAAAGAAGGGGGAAACTCATCTTGAACCAAAAGAGTAGCGGGTTGTTCACGGGGATCCGACCAATTCGGGTCGGGGTGTGACAAGACCCCAACCCAGGTACATAAATTTAAAGTTTCACTTTTGGTTAATATTGTCTAGGGAAAACATGATAGGTACTACACATGGCTCTCTGGATCTACTAGAGGAGTCCCTCTTTGAGGTCTCGAAGAGTGCAAGTTGTTCACAGGACCTCGACCAAACTGGGTCGGGGCATGACAACTTCGGTGGTATCAAAGCTTGTGCTTTCCCGTATACATTATCAAAACTTTATAACATAAATACTAGTTAAAGAAAATTTCAACCCATCTATGGCACCCAAGAGAGGAATGAAGAGATCAAGGGCGGCAACCGCTGATTCTACCGGAAACCCCCTCCCGGAGGTAGAATTCCTGGGAGCGCCATTAGTCCCACAGGGTATCATCTCCGAGCACCAGAGGCTATATGAGGAATTCACAAGGGTGGTCGGGGAGCCCCACCTTAGCGACAAGGCCCAACTTAGCAACAAGCCCCAACTTAGCAACAAGCCCCACCTAGACTCAGAGTCCTAAACCCACTAGAAGGAGGTCCAATCCCAACCCTCTTCCGTACCTATTCCACCCCTGTTCGACATCCCTTGATACCTTAAGATGCTCTGACAACTAGAGTGTAAGCCATTCTCTATAGGGTGAAGGAGGCCGGGGCCGCCATGGACTGGTTGGCGTACCTGAAGAAGTTCATGGGTATCATCAGGATACCCCCAAAGGAAATGGTCACGCTGGCAGAATTCTTTCTGAAGTCCAACGCAAAGCGGTGGTGGGATAACGCACATAGCCCCATCCTAACCATACTCACCTAGGAAGAGTTTGAGAGAAGGTACACAAAAGAGTACCTAGCTCCCCACATAATCAACGAGAAGAAGGTGGAATTTTTCCAACTCCACCAGGGAGCACGCACGGTCTCAAAATATGAGACAAAATTCAACAAGTTGAGGCCCTTTGCCCCTGACTTGGCAGGATTGGCCGATCCCTGCTAGAAGTTCATTGACAACCTCAATATGGATATAAGAGACCAGATGGGGGTTTTGGGTTGCCCCACTGACCTAGACACCATAGTTGGCATGGTGCATGAATTCAAGCAGTTGGTCTAAATGAGGCACCACTAGATGGAGCTGGATGGGCAAAGGGAGGACAAGGGGCAAAGCAGTAGAGGAGGCTTGAGAGAACAGGCCGACCTCGATGGGCAAACCAACCAATGTTTCCATGAAGGGTGGAGGGCCACCGTGGCCATAGGGATATGAACACACTCCCTCTGAAGAGAGGCCCCTATTGCCCGCAATTCTAGAAAAACCATGAAGGGGCGTATATAGCATGTTATGGGTGCGAGCAATCTGGGCATTACATTAGGAATTGCCCAAGGGCATGAGAAAATGCCCCGTGATACACTTCACCACCAACGTTTGGAAATCAGAGGGCACCCAATGGGGGAAGAGAAGCACCCACAAGAGTCTTCGCCAAGGTCTATAACCTGACCTAGGAGGAAGCTCAAAAGGACCCCAACATGGTGGCTAGTACATCCCAACCCTCCTCTTAAATCGAGTCTGTAGCTCGGAGTCTTGTAGGCCCCTTCTTTCAATTAATAAAATACATTTCCTTTAAGAAGTCCCTTAACTACCACTCAGGTTTCGTACAAGTATCCAAAAATGAAAGGTACACCCTCTTTGACTTAGGGGCATAATGATCTTTCATCAAGGAAGCCTAGCCCCGGAACTCCTTAAGGAACCATCCCCTCTCCTGCCACCCCTCCATATCCTCACACCCCTAGGAGAAACACTGGAGTGACATGAGTACATTAAGGCATGTGAAGTGCAGATAGGAAGGACCACCCTAGAGGCCGACCTGATTCCTCTTCCGCTATGAGAAGTAGATGTCATCTTAGTAATGGATTGGCTAAGCACACATCAGTGTGGATTGTGGAAGTAAGAGGAAAACCTTACAAGCTCTTGGGAAGGATGAGGTTGTATTTAAAGGGGATAAGGGAAGAGCAGGAATATACTTGGTGTCCTACATAGAAGTGCAAGACTTACTATGGAAAGGGTGCAATGTATTCCTTGCTTAGATCACTTGGAAGGATTCACCAGACAAGGAGTTAACCAAAATCATGATAGTTAACCATTATCCCAACATCTTCTCGGAGGAACTACCCGGTCTATAGAGAGAGAAAGTTCAGTTTCCTTGCCAGTGAGGAGGCAACAGTCAAAGCTCTTTATGTGGGCATCTAGTGCTCTTCTAAGGGGTCATTCTAGGATCAACTTGCTGGACAATTGCCTGTTGGAGCACATCGAATTTGATGAAAGAATTTCAGGCAAGTTAGCTTCTGCAACTTTGAAATTCTAGCAACATAGGGCAGAATTGGCATATCTCACAGGTTGAAGGAGGCTTGGTATGGGTGGAGGAAAGCTGGGGAGGGGTCGGTTTAGCTGCTTGAGGCTAGGGGTGATCGAGGTGAAACTAGAAAAGTTTGGTTTCTTCTTGGTCAAAGGAGTAGAAGTCCTGTTTGAGCTCATTGAAGCTTAGGTGGTGGTCCTTATGTAGAGCTGAGGTTGCAGTCGGTTAAAGGACTTCTTCCCGGTTCCAATGGCACCGATGGGAGCTTAAGAGGTTGAGAAAAAGCTTGACATCGGAGCTCTAGTTTATGCTTCATCAAAAAGTAAACCTCTTCTCCTTCTTCACTCTATGGTGGGATGCAGAATGCGAGGGAAGCAATGCTTTTTATACTAGGTGCTCAACAACCGTCCGAGCTATTGGCAAACATAGGACTCGACCACCACCTCACTCATTGGTGGCATGATCAGAGCTTTTTTTGAGTTGCCAAAGACTTTCTCTCTACCCCTTATCCCTTCCTCTCAATTAGCCAAGTGAGGAATATGACACTGTGTTGCTCATGCGAGCATATTGGCTTGCCACGTGGCATGCTGTGATTGGCTATTTTTGCTGACGGAGCGTCCTTCTGAGAAACCTAGTCAGCCTTTGACTCCCTGACCAAACATGTGGCAATCTCCCATTGGTCGATCATTCCAATGTGGCCACAGACCGTATCCCTATCGGCCGCTGACCGTGACACATGGCATCCTCTGATTGGTCCTTTTTTAAATACTTCAAATTTCCCTTCTAACACATAGTGCCACTACCATGTATTAGCCTCTGATTGGTTGGGGCTATCCGATGTGTCTCCGCCATGTGTTGACCTCTAATTGGTCGATCGTCATGGTGCTCTTGCCACGTGTCCATTTCTCATTGGTCGGTCGTTGCTGAGGTGGATTTCCTCACTTGATTGTTGACCAAGGACATGTGTCACACCTAGATTGGTCAGCGTTTCGAGGCATTCATTGTACAGGGCGCGCTTCACCACGCATCGCGCACTGATTGGTGGCTCATGCTAACTAGGTGCTGACTTGGCAGCGGTCCGTTGATCAGTTGTACTATTGATTGGTCCAGTCTGACCGAGTTCGACGACCCGAATTCGACAATCGGTCGGTTCAGGACTAATTCAACCGATTTTCCAAAATTTAAAAATTTTCCAAATCTTCTAAAATCATTTCCTATCTAATGGTGGCCTTAATTTCCTAATTTGATGTTTTTATGCCACCTAGAAAATAATTCTTTGAACTGGTTCATCCCAATTTAGATTCACTTTGGTTTGAACTAGTCTAGTTCTCTCACCCATTCTCCTTCATGGTTCCTTCTCCAAATTTTTGGGTCCTTATTGACCACTTGGGTTTTCTATTTTCCTATATGACCCGTACTCATCCATTCAAAATAGGTCAAAGCTTAGTTTTAATACGAAATTTCCCGGTTCTCTAGCTCGATTTTCTTATTATATGAATGTGGGATTTACAACTTCTCCCCTCCTTAGAGGAGTTTTGTACCCAAAACTTTTACATATTGAACAATTGAGGGTGCCTTTCTCTCATAGCACACTTCGTTTCCCATGTCTCCTCTTATACTTGGCCACTTCGCCAAAGGACCTTCACCATGGGAATCCTCTTGTTCCTTAGGTTTTTCTCTCGTATGTCGAGGATTTGTATCGGCTTCACCTCGTAAATCAGGTCTTCCTCCAGCTTAGGCACCAACTGATCCAATACATGAATGGGGTTAGGCTCATATTTTTGGAGTACTGACACATGGAACACATCGTGTATTCTTTGCAGATCCGGAGGCAACTTGAGGTTGTATGTCACCGATCCAACCCTCTAAACTATGGTATAATGACCAATGTACCTTGATTTCAATTTTCCTCACTGTTGAAACCTGAGTATCCCTCTCCATGGTGATACCTTGAGGAATACCCAGTCTCCTACCTCAAACTCTAGGTTCTGCCTCCTGTGATCGGCGTAGCTCTTTTGTCTATCCCGGGCCACCTTAAGGCGACTCCTTATTATTTGTATTTTCTTTGTTGCATCCTCTGTCAGCTCGATCTTGTCGAGCTTCCTTTCCCCTACTTCCTCCCATAATAGAGGTGTATGACATGGTCATCTATAAAGGGTCTCATAAGGTGCTATTTGTATGCTGATTTGGTAACTGCCCTTATAGGCAACCTCCATGAGGCATAGATAGTTTTCCCAACTTTTGTTCATTGTCAATACGCATGTTTGGAGCATATCTTCCAAGGTTTGGATTGTTCGCTTAGACTGTCCATTTGTTTAAGGGTGGAAGGTAGTGCTCATGTGGAGTTTGTTCCTCGTGCATCCTGCAGGCTGGGCTAAAACCAGGAGGTAAACCTCGAGTCTCAATATGATACTATGCTTACCGGGATTCCACGGAGTCTTACGATCTGGCGAAGCTCCATTTGAACTCGTTTCGGACCCAAATCCTACAATTCAAAGTGCAATCGAATTGTATGGAGGTGTAGAAATTGATTCATATAATCAATTTGAAGAAATAACCCCAATTGAATGACTAATTTGAATAAATCAAATTTGTTCAGTAAATTTGGGGATTTTGAAAACTTGAGGGACCTCCATGCAATTTCTCAAAATTGAAGGTCAATTGGCAAAGAGAAACATGTTGGAGGATCAATTGGTCAATTTTTGAAATATTTGGGGCCAAATGACTATTTCTGGAAAGTAGGGGCAATATCGTAATTTTTGACACAATTGGGGACAAAATTGGGAATTTGGAAAACTTGAGCGCCTTACACAATTCTTAGTAAATTAAGGACGCAAAGAGGATATTGGATGTACTTGGTACTTAATTTGGGGGAAATTTAACACTAGGGACCTAAAGAAAAAAAACATGAACTTTAGAGACATAAACATAATAAACCAAAAAATTGTGGTCTAGTAGCCAATACTAAAAAGCTAAGATGTTTTTATGCCAAACCCTAATGTATAAGAGTGGACAAACCCTGTAGGGACTCTTGAGATTGGAACGCTAATAGGGGAGCCAAACTTGGACTTGGAGAATCGGCTAGGGACAAACGCGTCAGAGTCACCGGGTGACTGAGAACTTTATACTTCATTCCCGGTTGGGGTGATAAGCACGTTTTGAAAGCTAAAAACCTACTTACTGGTTGTGAGTAGGATTATCTAACATCATACCCGGTTGGTATAATTAGCTTCCTTAAGGAAAGGAAAAACCTGCATACCGATCTATCATCACACCCGTTTGGCATGGTGAATTAAAAGAGATTTTTGTTAGAAGTGTTCTCCCCTGATTGTGTGACATCTGCTTAAACAATTTGGGAGACCTTCTTGACGGGAGCTAGAATAGCTTTAATAGGCCAGGGACCTCGATTTTTGAACTCATAGGGCTCAAGGCCTAGTTTTGGAAAAACACATGTAGTGGTCCCAAGGGCAATGGGCATGGATTGGATCCTGTAAATAAACATGATTAGGAAGAGCCATGAAAACTACCATTTAAAATGGAAAATGATTGTGCGATTCGCCATGGTATCTAGTTAGGACCAATAATACTTGATGGGCAGGCGACAATGCGTCAGGGCTAGGTTGAGGGACCAACCTAGACAAATAGCTGCAGATCATGTTGAGTGTTGGAGTCGTTGGACCATCTACACCAAAGAGAATGGCTTAATCATGAAAACTCTTGTTTCTGCATGCACTCCTGGATATGAGACCATCAAGATGCCCTAGGAGTAGTGATGGGTTCCATGGGCTGTTGGACGACATGGTGGAGATAAGGGTAGTTCGTCATGCTAGTTAGTCATAAAGTCCTGTGAGCTTCTTGCGCATGAGACCGGGGTGGGGTCAGGATGAGGTCTCTGTTCTCATATGAACATGAAGTGGAATTCGGGTCTAATGGTCGGATGTCTGGGACGTCCTCTCAGACTTAGGGTTGAAGTTTGTGACTTCTATCTAGGTGTAAAGCAAAGTCTAGGATAGCCTTACGATTGTTTGTACCCTTCTTGATGAAGGGCGTGTATTTTTTTGCTAAGCGCCTCTCGAGGCAAGGGGATCTGCTAAGAGAGCTAAACACACATAATATGAAAATGGAAAAAGTTCTGTGATTTGAGATTTGAGAAAATCGTTAAAAATGAATGTTAAGCATTGGCATGGTTTTGATAACCTAAGCGTTTGAAAACTTAATCCCAACACCAGCTCACTAAGTTGTAGAAACTCAACCCCTCCTTTTATCCCTTTTCAGGAGTAAGGAGATCAACTGAGAGAGCTCAAAAAGATGTATCCTCCATTAGGTACGCTTAAAGTTCTTTTAAGCTTGCTTTAGTTTGATTTATGCTATTCCAGGGAACAAGATTTGAAACTTCAACTGGCTCTTCTTTACTAAAAGAAAGGGAAACCCGTCTTGAACCAAGGGTGTAGTGGGTTGCTCACAGGGATCTGACCTAACCGGGTCGGGGCATGACAACTTGAGTGGTGTTAGAGCTGTGTTCCCTTGAAAGCATTCACCAGACTAATCTAGGTGTAAAGCAAAGTCGTGCTGATCCCCAAGTAGGTGCAGTCTAGGACAGCCTTGCGATTGTTTGTACCCTTCTTGATGAAATGCGTGTATTTGTTTGCTAAGCGCCTCTCGATGCAAGGGGATGTGCTAAGAGAGCTAAACACACATAATATGAAAGTGGAAAAAGTTCTGTGATTTGAGATTTGAGAAAAGCGTTAAAAATGAATGTTAAGCATTGGCATGGTTTTGATAACCTAAGCGTTTGAAAACTTAATCCCAACACCAGCTCACTAAGTTGTAGAAACTCACCCCCTCCATTTATCCCTTTTCAGGAGTAAGGAGATCAACTGAGAGAGCTCAAAAAGATGTATCATCCATCAGGTACGCTTAAAGTTCTTTTAAGCTTGCTTTAGTTTGATTTATGCTATTCCAGGGAACAAGATTTGAAACTTTGCCTGGCTCCTCTTTACTAAAAGAAAGGGAAACCCCTCTTGAACCAAGGGTGCGGTGGGTTGCTCACAGGGATCTAACCAAACCGGGTCGAGGCGTGACAACTTGAGTGGTGTTAGAGCTGTGTTCCCTTGAAAGCATTCACTAGACTATGTCCTGACACTAGGATTAAATTACCTTGTAGGAAGAAGAGTCCCTAGGAAGTTCGTTGTATGAACCAACCCTACTCACGGACCCTTGAAGAAGGCTTTTACTTCCATCAAGATAGATGTCCAAAAACTTGCTGAATTCGAGAAGAGGGTGCCACAGGACATGGTTGAGTACTATAGAAAGCTTCTTAGGGAGATATTGAAACCAACTAATATAACATATCCCTCCTCAAGGTAGGAAGATCCCTTACATACTCCAAGGAACCCGACACCACCTCTAGCACCACAATAGCCGGAAAGGACCCTAACTCGAAGGGAGGCCTCAAACAACTATTGGAAGGCTCATGCAACCTTCATGAAGTTTTTCCAGGCACCCCCACCAGCTCAGTGCCACTTGGACCCCACCCAATCGATAAAGTGGGCCTATGAATGTAAAGATGAGATGCTGGGAAGGTACAAACTCGAGGTATTCCATGGAGTCCGTTCTAGCAGGGAGGTCCACCAAGAGTGTGGATGGACATCTACCAGCTCTTCCAAGCCCTCAGACCACGAATCCTGAAACAATTTGGAGGCTAACTCCTAGCCTATGACCCCGAGGAATTAAAAGGAAATTTAGTGAGAATTATCTATAATAAGCCGAGTACGACAAGAACTATTTCCGAATAAAGATGAATAAAGTTTTCTTTCATATATGCTAGTCTCCCCATTGATAAATGAGTTACCACAAGGGATGGGAAAATACCCCAAAGGTAGTAATAAGGACCAAGACAGAACATGGAGGGACCATCCGAGTTGGAAGACTATAGGCAAAACCTTCACATAAAAGGATGGATAGAAGGAACTAAAAAAGGAGTTAGTACTAACTACCCCCGCTCCCCCGCACCCCCCCCCCCCTACACAAGAAGGCCAAAAAGTTATGAAGCAAACTATACCCGAACCTTTCCCAAGGAAGTAGACTTGTACGAGATGTAAGTGATATTAATAAATAGGGCTACAAGAATGTACCACAAGATTTTTAAGGAAGGATCAATAAAGAGGACAACGACAAAGGATGGCATAAAGTTACTCTAAGGTTGGACACTCATAAATACAAGAGAGGGAGGAGCCTAGTAAAGGGAGGAGTACTTGAGAAGGGCATGCCCCAATAAAGAAATGATGGACCCAACAGAACTGGGGAAAGCAATTAAGCTGCGCCTGAAAAAGTAGTAGAAGTGAGAGGACCCAATGACCGGAAATCCCTTGCATAATAAAAAAGGGTTAAAGGTGGGAATTGGAGGACATTGAGGAATTAAGGGTCGACAACCATATCGATAATAGAATGGTGCAAGAAAAGGAGGAAGGAAAAACCTTCAAGCAATGTTAGGGAGGTTGAACATGAAACTCCCAGGGCGAAAGTCCCTACAGAGAAGGGCAAAGGTAGGAAGTGAGATCACGCCAAGAAGCGACAGGAGGCTTGACCCAAAATAAGAAGCCCAAGAAGGGGGCACAAGTGGTTGAGGATGTACTTGAAGGAAGGAAGTCATCGAACAAGGATACCATAGGAAAAAAAATGAAATGAATGGGAAAGAAGATCACAAATAAGTTAGTAAGCTTAGAGAGGGATAGGAAACATAGAGGTCGGAACCGAGAAACCCAATAAAGGAGATGAGGAAGGATACGTAGACAAGAGGAACCAAATGCTATAAAAAAGGGGCATAACGTCAAGGAAAAAGGACAACTGGATATCACTGAGGGTAGTTGAGAGACACTATCGAGTAACAAGAAGGCATAATCATAGTAACTTCAAAGAGGTTGGAAAGGCATGAATCACATTCAAGGGGTCACCTAGGATTGTAGGGGAAGGAACGATAATAGGACGGTCAACTCCAAGACATGGATGAAAACTCTCAAGAGGAAGGACCCTACCCTAAGCGGAATAAGGAGTGGACATAAAGGTATACTTTTGGGAATAGTGGGTAAGACACACCAAATCAAGATACCCTCCATAGAGTGAGCGATTGATGGAATGGGAGAGAAATTTGATTAATGTGTGGATTAAAAAGGGACTAAGTAAAGGAACAATTAAGGGAGAGCATGTCAAGTAAAAGTAAGTTGACACCAAGGGAGGTTTTTCCAATGTAAAATGAGGTGAAACGTAGTTTTTGGGACAAAACTCCTAAAAGGAGGGGAGAGTTGTGAAACCCATCATCCACAAGTTAAGAAAACTGGGAAAGAACCTGTCAAATTGAGGAGAAAACCGAAACCCTTGTTGAATCGAGAAAAATAAAGAAGGGTTGAAATGGGAAATTCCAAGTGATCAAGATGTCATATAAATCATGGAGAAGGATTATGAAGAAAATTGGATGAGAAAACCAGACCGATTCGGGGTGATACAGACTTGAACCGGATTGAACCGTTTGAACTATACATGAACCAGTCTCTAAATTCATTTTTCTTGGTGGCTTAAAATGATCAATTTGGGAAATTGATGCCACCATTGAATAGGAAATGAATTTAGACAAATTTAGAAATTTTTTGATTTCGAGAGAACTCGTCGAATTGAGCATGAACCGACCGATTTTCTCTATTTCGTCACTGAACCCAGTCAGACTGGACCGATCAATGCCCAGTCAGCATGCACGTGACCAATTAGAGTGCGACGTGTGGCAAGGTGTGCTCTGTTAGCTTGTCAACCGGTGCCCAGTTAATAGCTACGTAGACACGACCAGCCAATGAGAAGCTGGCACGTGTCTGGTCAACCGGTCAATGGCTGACGTTGGAGTTGAGTTGGACCGCCATGTCAGCAGGACCGACAATTCATGTCCTACCATGTGGCTAACCCGCACGTATGATCTTGCACTTGTGGAACAGTTTCATCTTCCTCCTCTGTCCGATTACACTGTTCATCAAGGAATGAAAATATTTCCTTTTCCAGTGAATGGAGATTTGCTTCGATTTGGGCAATTTCCGATCAGGATGAGCACGAACAGTATGGAAACTGGTCGGGCAGAGGGTCCTCAAGCTCCCTATATAAAGAGCTCCCCTCCGTTCGTTCTCCACACACCTCAATTCACTATTCTCTATGAAGTGCTCTATTCTTCGACGAAGCTCGAACCAAAGCTCTAACTTTGGCACTTTTTTTTATCCTTATAAGATGAATTCAGCTTCTACAGACTCGGGAGGATGTCAGCTACCTGGCGGCTACCTCCAAATGATCCGAGAATTGCTGGAGTAGCACCGACAAGCTCGAACAGTGAAGTAGCTCTAGAAAACCGAAACTGCGTTATTTTAGCCAATCAGAAATCAGCTAATTTTGACATCCTGTGGCCAAATCGAATCCTCCCATAGCCCCCACGGCCACCACATGGCCTCTACAAAGGCGAAAGGTAAGCCAATTCAGCCATCCTCCATCGTTATTCTTCGGTTCTAGAGAGAGAAAGTGATAGAATTCTTTGATCAAATTCTCACTAATCCTAAAATAATTGTTCCCATTCTTGATCCTAGGAGGACCCTGAGGATAAGAGCCGTCTTCCCCGATCAAGAACTTGGATTTTTGCACCTCCTATGGTAATCTTTCGAAGCTTTATTTCTATACGTCCAGTTTTCCGGTGAAGCTCCATTTGAGCTAGTTTCAAACCCAAATCCTGCAATCAAAGTGCAATTGAATTGTATGGAGCTATAGAAACTGATTCATATCATCAATTTGAAGAAATAACCCCAATTGAATGACCAATTTGAAGAAATGAAATTTGGTCAATATAGGGGTAGAAATTATGGGAAAATTGTGGGAAAATTGAGGGACCTCCATGCAATTTCTCAAAATTGAAGGTCAATTGCAATGAGAAAGATGTTGGGGGACCAATTAGTCAATTTTTTAAAATATTTGGGCCCAAATGGCTATTTTTGGAAAGTAGGGACAAAATCGTAATTTTTGAAAAAAAATTGGGGACCAAATTGAGAATTTGGAAAACTTGAGCCGTTACACAATTCTAAATAAATTAAAGACCCAAAGAGGATATTGGAAGTCCTTGGAACTTAATTTGGAGGAATTTAACACTAAGTTCCTAAAGTAAAAAAGTATGAACTTTCAGAATCTAAATGTAATAAACTAGAAAACTTGGGCCTATTAGCCAATACTTAAAAGCTAAGAAGCTTTTACGCCAAACCCTAATGTATAAGAGTGGACAAACCCTTTAGGGACTCTTGAGACCAGAACGCTAACAAGGGAGCCAAACTCGGACTTGGAGAACCGGCTAGGGACGAACGCGTTAGAGTCACCGGGTGAGTGGGAACTTTATATTTCATACCCAATTGAGATGATGAGCACGTTTTGAAAGATAGAAACCTACTTACCGATTGTGAGTAGGATTATCTAGCATCACACTTAGTTGGTATGATGAGCTTCCTTAAGAAAAGGAAAAACCTGCATACTAGTTGTAAGCGGATCTATCATCACACTTGGTTGGTGTGGAGAATTAAAAAAGATTTTTGTTAGAAGTTGTCACGCCCGACCTAGTTTGGTCTGATCCCTGTGAGCAACTCGCCACTCCCTTTGGTCCATAAATGGTTTCACCCTTTTCTAAATTACGAGTAGTAAGGTGTCCTACTTTCTTGTCTTTCCTTGAATAGCATTATACAAAACGAAATATTTTAAATTAGCATACTTGTCTTACAAGGAGGTCTTTAAGTTTTGGTTTTCCCTTGGTTACCTTAAAAGAAAAATGGGAGGGGGTGAGTTGTATAACTTAGTGAGCGGTTGTTAGGAGTGGGTTTTCACAATAGCCTTAGTTTATCCAAACCACAAAAGGTTATTATTTCCTTTAAAGGGGTTTTTTCCTCAAATTTCGGTTTTCAAGACCTTTACCCTATAATGGGTGACATTTTCTTTCAAAAGGTTTTCAAATTCAATTTATTTTTCAAAACCTTTACCCAAGGTTTACCATTCCTTCTTCCAAGATTTCTCAAATCCTTTCCAAGGTTTTCAACACCTTTTTCCTTATTCACATTAGGCATGTTTAGCTTTCTTAGCCCATCCCCTTGCATTGGGAGGTGTTTAGCAAACAACACTCACCCTTCATTAGGAAGGGTACACACATTTGCGAGATGCAATTACGATGACTGCACCCACTTGTGGATCAGAGTGTCTTTACCATCCACTCTGATAGAAGTCCCTGACTTCTACCTGGAGTCTGAGTGAATGTCCTAGATGTTCGACACTCAGAACCAAAATACTTCATGTCTATATGAGGACAGAGACCTCATACTGACCCCACCCTAGTCTCATGCATAAGAAGCTACTCCGAGCTTCTAGACTAGTTGGCAAGACTAACTGCCCTTATCTCCACCATGTCATCTAGGAGCCCTTAGAACCCATCACTACCCTTCTTGCGCATCTTGATGGTCCTATTCCACAAGTTCATGCATAAAAGAATAGGTTTCAATATATCCATTATCTTTGGTGCCAATGGTCTAACGGCCTCTACCCTCAACCCATCCCGTAGTTGTTTCTCTAGGTCGGTGCATCGACCTGACCCTAACGCAATACTAACAGCCCATCGAGTGTTGTCGACCCTGATTCGGTACCATGGTGAAATCACCTACACAATTTCATTAGAAATTTCATGGCTTCCCTTTACTCAAAATTTTTTGCGAGCTCCTACTTGTGCCCACTCGTCGTGGGCCCACTGCACGTGATTTTCCAAAATTGAGCTTTTAGCCTAATAAGTTCAAAAATCGAGGCCTCTAGCCTATCTGAGCTATTCTAGCTCCTATCAAGAAAGTCTCCCAAATCTTTTAAGAATTGGCACCCAGTTAGGGGAGGACACTAATGACAAAGCATTGTTTTCAACTTCATCACACCAACCGAGTGTAATGATATCTTCACTTACTACCGGTAAAAGAGTTTTTCCTTTCCTTAAGGAAGTTTGTCATACCAACCGGGTATGATCATCTTTACTTACAACCAATATGTAGGTTTTATTTTCATAAAAGTAGGCTCATCATCCTAATCGGGTATGATTTGATTAAGTCCACTCACCCGATGATTGTGACATATTCATTTCTTTTCGGTTTCTAAATTCACACTAGCTTATCCTTGTTGGCGACCCGGTCTCTCATGTTCCTACACGATTTGGGATCCTTATCAGTTAAGGTTTTGCAGAACATCCATCGTTTTCTCACGTACGAGTGTCTAGGCTTAGAAGTGTAAATTAATTGCACTTATGTCCGTAAAGATCATTTTTCTTAACTTTAGGTCCCTAATGCCAACTTTTCCCCAATTTTGTCCCAAAGCTTCCAAAATTCCCTTTGAGTCCTCAATTTACTCAAAATTGTATAAGGGGCTCAAGTTTTCCAAATTTCCAATTTGGTCCCCAACTTTTCAAAAATTACAATTTTTGCCCCTACATTCCAGAAATGGCAATTTGAAACCAAATATTCCAAAAATTGACCAATTGGTCCCTCAACATATTTCTCATGCCCAATTGGCCTTCAATTTTGGGAAATTGTAGAGTAGTCCCTCAACTTTCTTAAATTTCCAAATTTCCCAAAAAATTTCCCCCAATTTCTCCCCTTCAAACTGACCAAATTTTATTTATTCAAATTGGTCATTCAATTAGGGTTATTTGCTAAAATTGAATGTATGGATCAGTTCTTACACTTCCATATGATTCAATTGAGCTTTGAACTGCAACATTTGGGTTTGAATTGAGCTCAAACAAAGATTCGTTGGAAAACTACTCGTAGTGAGAGAAAACTTTGAAAGCTTACCGTTGGAGGTATGGCGGTTCGAGCAATCAATTGAGGAAGGTAGCTCTGGTCCTGAGGTTTCTTTTTGGATCAAGAATTGCTACAATTGATATCGAATAAAGGGAGAATTTTGTCAGTAAATTTTAGCACTTTCTCTCTTTAACTCCGATCTGCACGATTGAGGAGGGCCGAATTGGCTTACCTTTTTGCTCTGTTTAGGTCGTATGAGGGCTGTGGGGGGTGTTGTGAAGGCATATTTTTGCTAGATTAGGGCTGAATATGGCCGAATTCAGCTTGACCAAAATAGGGCAGCTTCGGCCCATCAGAGCTGGTTCATTCTTTGATTCCGCCATCACTTCTCCAGCGTACGTCGAGTTGAAAGGAAGGTACTATCAAGTAGCTAACTTCCCTCGAAGTTTGTAGGACCTGACCTTGCCTTCTGAGGCTGAGAAAAATGCCTATATCGGAGCTCTGGTTTGATCTTTGCCAAAAGATGGAAAAGTTGAGAGAGAATGGAGATTTCAGGTGTGTGGGCGATTAATGGAGAGAAGCTCTTTATATAGGGAGCTCGGTGACACTCTACCCGATAACTTTCCTTTTTTGTCGAGCTTACCCTCGTCTTGAAACGACCTGATTGGAGCCATTTTTTCCTTCACCAGAATTATCTATTTTCTCCATTGAATGAACAGTGCTATCGTCCTAAGGAAGAAGATGACACTGTTTTGAACCGGAGGGGACCAGTCCGACCGGGTTCAATGCGTAGATCGATCAGTTCAGGCTCGATTTGACTAGTTTTTATCAAAATTAAATAATTCTAAATTCATCTAAATTAATTCTCTATCTAATGGGGGCTTCAATTCCCCAATTTGATCATTTTAAGCTGCCAAGAAAAATGAATTTAGAAATCAGTTCAAGTATTGTTCAATCCGGTTCAATTTGGTTCATGTCCAGTTCGCCCTAAACATGTTTGGTTTTCTCTTCCCATTTGTCCCAAGGTTCTTTTCCATGATTTGTATGACACTTTGTGTCACTTAGGATTTGTCAATCCCCCAATTTACCCTTTCCTTATTGGTTATGGTTTGAGAACCGGCTCAGTTTCCTCTTTTGAAATGACCGATTCTTTTCTCGGTTTTTCTTATCCTTAAAGGATGGGGTTTACAACTCTCCCCTCCTTTTAGGGGTTTTGTCCCCAAAACTAAGTCAGCATCCTTTGCATCAGGAAATAATTTCCCATGATGTCAACTTGAGGTTTGCTTGACATGCTTAGACTTTGGTTGTTCTTTCACTTAGCCCCTTTAAATCACGCACTTAAGGAATTTCTTTTCCTTTCCATCGATTACTCACTCCATGGAGTTTATCATAACTTGGCATCTCTTACCCATGAGTCCGAAGGTATATCTTTAGGTTCACTTTTTACTCTACTTGAGGCAAGATTCTTCCTCTTGAAGGTTCTTGCATAGGATTTCAGGATTGGAGTTCCAAATTGCCCAATCGTTCCCGTGTCTTGTTATTATCATGATCGTTGAAACCCTTAGCTGAGTTTTCTTTGGAGCGTTACATACTTGTTATCACGGATTTCGGTGTTATCACCTTATCGTCCAACTTTATCCCTTCCTTCATCTGTTGTTTATTACAACTTCAGTCCAAATTTTACGTTTGACCGTGTCATGCTTAACTAACTGACTCTTCCTTACTTGAGTCACATTTCTCACAGGGACTATTGGGCGTACATGTCCCTTACAACATGACATGTTCTAGAACCTGCCATTGTCCATTTGGATTCTAGAATACTTCCTTGATGATAGTTCTCAAATTTCTAACCTTTCGAGGATCGTATAGTTTCGTCCCTCCTTTCGTCTAGTGGTATTCCTCTTGTAAACCCGGCTCTTTTGAGTTAAGGAAAACCGGGAAAAGGACCAGTCAAATCTTGTGAGAAATACCAGACCGGTGCACAAATTTGACCATTTGAGGGTCCATAAAACCTTGGAAAAGAACTTTAGGACAAATTGGAAGAGAAAAACCAGACCGGTTTAGATAAACTGGATCCAACTAGATTGAACTAGTTTATGATAATGTATTCGAGGAAACAGACTCTGATACAACTCAAGTTGTCATGCTCCGACCCGGTTCTAAGGCTGAGAAAAATACCTTTATTGGATCTTTGGTTCGAGCTTTGCCAAAAAATGTTGCAATTGAGAGAGAATGGTGATTTCAAGTGTGTGGAGGATGAATGGAGAGGATCTCTTTATATTGAGAGCTCGGGGACCCTCTCCCTAACAACTTTCCTTTTTGGTCGAACTTATCATTGCCCTGAAAGGGCCTAATTGGAGCTATTTTCCGTCACCGGTTTTATCCGTTTTCTACATTGAATGAATAGTGCTGTCATCCTGAGCAAGAAGATGACACTATTCTACACTGTACCGGACCGGTCCGACCGGGTTCAATGAATAATTCGGCCAGTTCAGGCCCGATTCAACTGATTTTCTCCAAATTAAAAATTTCTAAATTCATCTAAATTCATTCTCTATCTAATGGTGGCTTCAATTTCCCAATTTGATCATTTAAAGCCGCTAAGAAAAATGAATTTATAAACCGGTTCAATCCGGTTCATGTACAATTTGCCCTAAATAGGTCTTGTTTTCTCTTCCCATTTCTCCCAATGTTCTTTTCCATGATTTGTATGACTCTTTGAGAAACTCAGGATTTGTCAATCCCCCAATTTACCCTTTCCTTATTGGTTATGGTTTGTGAATCGGCTCGGTTTCCTCTTTTGAAATGTCTGGTTCTTTTTCCAGTTTTTGTTATCCTTAAAGGACAGGGTTTACAGAAGTGTTATCCCTTAACTATGTGACAAATGCTTAGAAAATTTGGGAGACCTTCTTGACGAGAGTTAGAATAGCTCTAATAGGCCAAGGGCCTTGGTTTTTGAACTCATACGGCTCAAGGCCCAATTTTGGAAAAATATGTGCAATGAGCCCAAGGCCAATGGACACGTATTGAAGCCCTTAAACAAACATGATTAGGAAGATCCATGAAAACTACTATTTAAAATGCAAAAATGATTGTGTGATTCACCACAGTATCGAGTAAGGATCGATAATTCTTGATGGGCTGACAAGGGCTAGGTCGACGGACTGGCCAAGACAAACAGCTGTAGGTCGGATTAAGTATTAGGGCTGTTGGACAATCAATGCCAAAGAGAATGGCTTAATCATGAAGAATCTTGTTAGTGCATGCACTCAAGTATATGGGACCATCAAGACGACCTAGGGGTAGTGATGGGTTCCAAGGGCTGTTGGATGACATGGTGGAGATAAGGGCAGTTTGTCGTGCAAGTTAGTCATGAAGCTCTGGGAGCTTCTAGAGCATGAGACCGGGGTGGGGTCAAAATGAGCTCTCCATCCTCACACGAAAATAAAGTGGAATTTGGGTCTAAGGGTCAGACGTCTGGGACATCTACTCAAACTTAGAGTAGAAGTCTAGGACTTCTATCTGGATGGACAACATAGTCGCACTAATCCCCAAGTGGGTGCAGTTTGGGACTGCCCTGTGAATGTTTGTACCATTCCTGATGAAGGGCATGTGATTGTTTGCTAAACGCCTCCTGAGGCATGAGTATGTGCTAAGAGAGTTAAACACACCTAATATGAAATGGAAAAAGTCATGAGATTTGAGAAAATCCTTAAAAATAAATGTTAAACCTTGGCATGGTTTTGATAACCTAAGCATTTGAAAACTCACTCCCAACACCCGCTCACTGAGTTGTAGAAACTCACCCCCTCCTTGTATCCCTTTTTAAGATTAAGTATATCAATTGAGAGAGCTCAAAAGATGTATCCTCCGTCAGGTACGCTTAAAGTTCTTTTAAGCTTGTTTTAGTTTGATTTATGCTATTCATGGGAACAACATTTTAAATTTCGCCTAACTTCTCTTGACTAAAAGAAAGGGAAACCCCTCTTGAACCAAGGGAGCACTAGGTTGCTTTTGGGGATCTAACCAAACAAGGTCGGGGCATGACACTTGGTGCGTGGGAGGTTATTACTTTCTTTCCATAATCAGGTTCATTCCTAGTATTATTTCCACTTCCTTTAGGGGTAATGGAATTAGGTCCGCCTCCAAGTTCACCCCGTTGATCTTGACTTTGCACCCCATTAAATATTTGTGTAGGGTTAGTCATTCTCCTAATGGGGTGAGGATGCTGAGGCTTGGCTTGATGGAGGTAAGTCCTCGAGGAATGTTTGGAACCAAGTTTTCCTTGACAAAGGACTATTGAGCCCTTGAGTAAAAAAGGGCGTAGAATTCCCTTCCAAACAATTGCACATATCCTAGGTATGAAAGATCACCAGATTTATTTAAGGAATAAAATGTTTATTTATTAAAATAAATACATACATAGTTTGGGTTACATTTTTCAAAGGAGGGTTTTGGAGGTACCAACTACAGTGCTGGGATATTCTTAGGCTTCTTCCTATGTGAGGTTGTATACTCTAGCCGGTACCCTCGATGCATTGGCTGTCTCCTACCCTCTGTGTGGTGCCTTTGTATTCCCTTGGGTTGGTTGGAGGGTATTGCATTGCGCGTTGCCCCGAAGTGCTGGACAACTCCTAACAAAAGTGCCTGAGCTGACCACATCCAAAGCATGCTTGGCATGTCCCTTCGTGGTTCCGCTCGCACTTTATGCAGTAGGGAATCCTCCTTTGTGGGCCTATGCCCCTTGTTGGCCTGGTAGCCCTCCCTTTTTCTATGTAACCCCATCCTCGTCCTCCACCTTGGTTCACCTTGCTCCCTTCGACCTCCCCGGCTACTTTGGCCCCTTTCCTCCTTCCGTCTGTAATAGGCGCTTGCATTTATGGGCCATGCTGATGATGGTAGGCAAGTTTGTGGGGCATCCTAGTACCCCCATCCAGTCTCGTACATCCTTGTTGAGACCATCCATGAACTGTTGGATGATGTTTGCTGGTCTTGTCAAGTCCGGAGCAAAGGGCCTCCATTCATTGAACATGGTCTCGTACTCCGAGATGGTGTTGGATCCTTGTCGGAGCCGTGAGAACTCCTGCTTCTTCTCGTTGATCAAGTGGGGGGCAAGTATTCCTACGAATACCTCTCTTCAAATTCCTCCCATGTGGGTGTGGTGTTGGATAGACTCCTTACATTATCCCACTACCTTTTGGCACTGACCTCCAAGAAAAACTTGTCTAGGGTCATCATCTCCTCTAGAGGCATCCTTGTTATTCCCATGAATTTCTTGATGCTAGCAAGCCAGTCCATAGCTGCCCCATCGCCCTTCTCTCCTCAGAAGGATTTACACTCCAATTGACGTAAGGTTTTGAGATACTTGGGGATGTCAATTTGGTGAGGGGTAAGGACGGAGGTGGAGTGGGATTGTACTTCCTCAGGCCTAGTGTGGGAGTTGGTATCAGTTTCGGGGGTGAGGTTGGGTCTCCCTAACACACACGTGAACTCCTCATATAACCGATGATATTCCATGTTTAATCCTGGTGGGGATTGTCTAAGCCCCTCTAGACTCTCCTTCGGGGACAATGTTTCTGGCAGTATCGGTGTCTGCTTCTCTAGTTCTCTTGGTTCTGTGTTTGGGAGCCATTTATGGAGAGTTAGAGAGTTTTTGTTTAGTTTTAGGATATATAGTTTTGCTAATTAATTTGAGGGAACCTGGCTCTGATACCACTAAAGTTGTCACACCCTGACCTGGTTTGGTCGGAACCCCGTGAGCAACCCGCCACTCGCTTTGTTCTAGAGGAGTCACTTCTCCCAAGACCGTGAAAAGTCATGCGTACATTCTGCCATTGTTCCCTGGAATAATATTATACAAAACTTAATATCTTTTAAATAAATTTACTCGAGGTTAATGGTGTTGTAGATGATCTCTAAATGTGCCTCCCTTTCCTAAAAAAAATTTAAACGGAGGGGGTGAGTCTTTCAACTCAGTGAGCGGGTAATCTTAAATATATATTCAGTTGGACTTCTCATTAGTTTATAGTGTTTCATCATTTTCTCATTATCCTTGTGTGTTGTACATGAAATTGAGTTGACACACAATTACACACCCTTTTATCATTAAAAGGGATCACACATTCGTGGAATAGTCTCCGATTGTTCCACTTTTGGACCAGAGCTCCTTTTCCATCCACCCTAATAGAAGTTCACTGTTTCTTCCCTGGATCTGAGTGGGTATCAATTACCCGACCCACAAGCTCGAATAAGACTCTGTGTCCTCAATGTGGGACGAGACCTCTCCCTCTCCGACCTTGGTCTCAATGCACATGAAGCTCCTAGAGCTTCTCGACAAACTCGATGACAAGCTTCCCTTATACTCCCTAGGTTGTCCAACATCCCTTAGTACCACTACTACCCCATATAGAGTAACCCAATTTGGCATGGTGGCTGGTTCACACAATTTACATGTTAGGAGAATATTTATTAGCAGATAAGCATTATTTGTCTATGGGTGCCGGCTCGTGCTTATTGGCCTTGGACCCACTCGAGCATTTCTAGCTCTATTATTTCATGGTTCATTCTTTCATCAGCACCATCTCCCAAAAGGTTTAAGCTTGATCACACAGTCAGGGGAGAATGACCCTAGAAAATTGATTTCAATATGGGAAAACTAGTACTCATCAGTCCAACTGAACATGATACTAAACCCAATCACCTAGGTTGGTGTAACTTGTCTCCGACGGTATCTCGGTCGACCACACGCTCTAGTGCATGATCCTTGGAATTTCTTGTCCTACATGGTCCAAGCATTCATATCAGTACTTTCACACTCTGACCCGGTTTGGTCGGATCCCCGTGAACAACCCGTCGCTCTCTTGGTTCAAGAGGAGTTTCTCCCTTCTTTAACTTAAGAGGAGCCAGGCGTATTTTCGACCTTATTCCCTGGAAAGACATATATCAAATAAAATGCAAGCTTAAGAGTAATTAAGCATACCTGACAGAGGGTAAGGCTCGGTGTTTTTCCTAGTCATTTTCTCTTTTCCTGAAAAAGGGATAGAAAAGAGGGGTGAGTTTCTACAACTTAGTGAATGGTTATTTAAAAATGGAGTTAAAAAAGATATAGTTTTCAAGTTGGAGTGTTCCAAACTCCTTAATTCCTTTAATTTTCTCATATTGAAATCTTGGTTTTCAAAAAATCATTTCTTATTACCATGGTGTGTTATCACCCAACACACATCCTTAATCATGAAGGGTCAAACACACAATCGCAGGCCAGCCCGTCCATTGAACCCACTTGTGGCGTCGGAGCGACTTTACATGCTACCTAGATAGAAGTACGTCCACTTCTACCCAGAGAATGAGTGGATGTTCATCACATCTGACCCACAATCCCATAACAAATATCTGTGTCCGTATGAGTACAGAGACCTCATCTTGACCACACCCTGGTCTCGTGTGCTTGAAGCTACATCGAGCTTCGCAAGGCTACTAATACAACTAACTGCCCTTATATCCACAAGGTCGACCAGGGCCCTAGGACACATCACTACCCCTCTTGGGCATCTTGAAGGTCCTGTAACACAGTGCATGCCCAATCAATATTTTTCACATGATGCCATATAATCTGTGGTACCACTGGTCCAACGGCCCTGACCCTTAACTCAACCTACAACTGTTTGACTTGACTAGTACATAAACATGTCATGTCGCACTTCTGCTAGTTGACTGAGTATGCCGGTCCTGTCTTGGTACCATGGCCAAACAATTCAATTACCTAAGTTTTCATGGCATATAAATCATGTTTATTTACGAGCTCTTGCTCGTGCCAACCGGCCTAGGGCCCACTGTTCGAGATTTTCAAAATTGGGCATATTAGACCCCAAGTTCCAAGACCGAGGCCTCCAGCCTAATAGAGCTATTCGAGCTTCCATCAAGAAGGTCTCCCAAATTGTTTAAGCAATGGCACATAGTCAAGGGCGAACACTTTCGACAAAATATTTTTTCAGTTGTCCATCATAACAACTGAGTATGAGGACATCTCCACTCATAACCGATGAGCGGGTTTTCCACTTCCTTCGAGAAAGTTTCATCATACCAATCAGGTATGATCTACTTACAATCAGAAAGTAGTTTTTCAGCATCATTTTTACATCACTCCTCTCAAGTGTGATGTTTAAAATACCACTTAGTAGTGGTTTTTCTATTTCGAGGCACTTATCATCCCAACCGGGTATGATATAAAAATCTCACTCACCCCATCGTGCAGTAAAATTCCTCTTAGTTAATTTTCGCCCCTTTCAAGCTTAATCTCAGCTAGCATTCCTGATGTCACGTGTTCCTACATGAAATGAACATTGTTGTTTATTATCATTTTATTTGATCACCTTCATTCATTATGAATGACTAAATATTCAACTTTTCAAATATTTGCAATTTGGTACCTAAAGTTATTTTTACTTTTACTTTAGGTCCCAAATGTCGGCCTTTTCCCAAATTGAGTCCCAAAACTTTTAAAATTCCCCAATGGGACCTCAATTTATTCAATTTCAAAAAAAGGGCTTCAAGTTTCCCAAATTCCCACTTTGGCCTGCAAATTTTTCCAAAATTACCATTTTGCCCTTCATTTACAAAAATGGTAAGTTTTACCCCAAAATTTCTAAAATTTGCTCAATTGGTCCCCTAACACTCTTATCATACCCAATTGACCCTTAATTTTATAAAATTGCATTTTGGTCTCTTGAATTTTCAAAAATCCCCAACTTTCCCCCAGTTTCAACTCGCTAACACAAACGAATTTGATTTCATCAAATTGACCAATCAAACACTTCTGATTTTTGAAATTGAAGTTAAATTTGAGTTTCTACATCTTCATATGATTCAATTGCACTTTGAATCATAAGTTTTGACGCCGGGACAAGCTAAAACGGAGCTTCGCCAAAAAATAGAACGTAGAGAGAGAAAGCTTCAATTGCTCACCATTGGAGGTGCGGCGGTCAGAGCTTCCAATCTGGGCAGATAGCTCTCCCCCTGAAGTTTCTCTTAGGACCAAGAATTGAATTAATTGATGCCGAATTGGGTGAGAATTCTATCATCGAAATTCTGCCAATTCTCTCTCTAGCACTAGTCGGAAATTATAGAGGGGAGCCAAATTGGCTTACATTTCCATTCTAATTAGGCCGTGGGAGGGCTAAGGAGGTGTTAGGAGAGCATGGTATGGCCTGAGTAGGGCTTGAATTGGAAAATTTCAGCTCGACCGAAATATGATAGCTTCTATCTGTTGGAGCTGCTTCAATGTTTAATCATGTCAGCACTTCTCCAGTGACCTTCGAAGTGAATGGATGTTACCACCATGTAGTTGACTTCTCCACGGTTCTAAGGAACCCAATCACACCTTATTTTGCTCAGAAATGACACTAAATCGGTGCTTTGGTTCAAGCTTCGCCGGAAAACAAAGCAGCTTAGAGAGAGTGAGGTTATCAGGTGTGAGGAGGAGGAATGGAGAGGGGCTCTTTATATAGGGAGCTCGGGGATTCATCGACTATCCGTTTGGCACCTTTATGATAGTGCTGTCATCTGAAAGAAGAAGACGATTCTATTCTAAACTGTACCGGACCCGTCCAAACCGGGTTCAAAGCTTAAACTGGCCAGTTCCCCCCCAATTCGACTAAATATTTCAAATCTAAGATTTCTAAATTCATCTAAATTCATTTTCTATCCAATGGTTGCCTCAAATCTCAAATTTTCATTTTTTAAGCCACCTAGAAAAATGAATTTAGCATCCGGTTCAATATTGTTTCAAACTGGTCCAAATCGGTTAAATTCGGTTCAGAATTGGTTTGGTTTTTATCTCCAATTCATCCATAATTCTTTTTTCATGACTTATGTGACTCTTCACATCACTTGGGATCCATAATTTCTCTGGTTTGCCCTCTCTCTATCGATTCTGGTTCATAAACCAACTTGGTTCATTAATCGGTTTAATCCGGTTTGGATCCGGTTCACCCGAACTGGTCCAGTTTTTCTCTCCCACTTAGTTTTAAGATTCCTTCCCAAGGTTTATAAATCTTCTTGGGTAACATGGGAGTTGAAATTTCTCCAATTTTCCCTTTTCTCAATAATTAGGTTTGTAAACTGATTATATTTTTCTCACTCGATTTGACTGGTTCTTTTCTGGTTTTTCCTTAACTCCAATAAGTGGGGTTTACAACTCTCCCCTCCTTTTAGGAGTTTTGTCCCCAAAACTTATTTCACACTATTTACGTATTGGCTTAAACTTTTTATTGTTACGAGTTTTCTATTTTTTTTCTTACAACATTCTTTGTTGTTTCTGTTCATCCCTTTCATCACATACCTAAGATTTTCATCTCATTTTCATCTTCCTTGGAGAACTAGGATCACTTCCTTTAGTTACATGTTCCTTTCCAAGGCACCATTTCCCATTCCAAGCTTTTTTTACACAAAAATTTTAGAACTATGAGTTCTAATCATTTTTCTTCCATAGATTTTGGCGTTTATCCCCTTTTTGTCCTGCATGGATACCTTACTCATTCTTTGGTTATCCGTTTTTTTGCTTGACTTTGTTATACCTTTCTTATAGAACCTTTTCATTGCCCAATTCATATTTCCTTGAGTCAGTTGGGTTTACATGCCCCTTACTGCATGACATTCTTCATGATGTCCTTGACTTTACATCCCTATTGCCGTATTGGTTTCCTTATTCCCTTGTCCTTTCCAAACTTCCTTATTCAGTCATTCAACCTTCAAATCCGTGAACCTCCTAATACTCGCTGACGTAATTAAGACTCCTAATTTCATACTTCATTCTTCATTCCCACGGGTGCCCTTCCTTTTTATGATCTTTTCTCCTTCCAAATTTACTCTCATCAATGTTCCTCCCACTATTCATTATTCTGAGTTAGTTCCTTTCTTATTTGTATAGTATCTTTTGATGTCAGCCTCCTACTTACATGTTACTTGGGTTTGATTTATCCCTTGAATATTTATGATTTCTTTCCCCTTGTACTTGATCCTTTCATCTCTCGTATCTTGTCCTTGAGAAGCTTATTCTCTTTCTTATTCCATTGGTTCTATTTCCTCTTCATTAGTACACCCATGTCTTCCCTAGATTCCTTTCTCTAGCATGCTTCACATTCCCTTTCTCTTGGAATTTCCTTCTAGTTCTATAATTGAAATCACTAAATTATGTAGTGACTTTTGTCGATATCTTCACCAACTTACTTTTACTCTTTGGATCCATGAGTACCTTTCGTTTATCTTGCTTCATTCCCATTTGTTCCAGAATTTGCTTATTCCTTTGAGGTAGACCTTTCATCCTTATTGTACCCAAACCTTTTGTATCTTTATGTCCTTGGTATTCCCCCTTTGTCTTGGTTAGGATGTATTCTTTTGCCATTCCCCACCTCTTATTAGACTTCATTTACTTCTCCGAATAATTTGGTCCATATAAGTTATTTCCTTAAATCGAATCCTATCTAAAGTCTCTATTTGAGTTTCCAGGTCTTCTTGCAGTAGGTCACGCTCAACCTCCCAACACTATCACTTAACTACTTGTACTTCTTACTAAGGACCTTATTTCAACTCTGATTTTTCAACCTTCCCTTAATTAATTGACCTATGGCTTTCTCCTTCCTCGCTCCAACTTCCTATTTTTATCCTCCTTCTAGTCTCCTCCATTCTGGGATTCCCTTTTTGTTTAATCACCTTACTATTCCTTAGAAATTCTTTCCTTTAAATCTTCTCCTAACTTAAGGGTCTTCTATGGCTTATCCACTCCTGCTTTTCTTCCTCTTTTGATCCATACCTTTGCCTTCCTGTTATTCTACTTCCTTCCTATCTTCCTTCCCATCTTTTTATTCTTGATCTACTCCTCCTTGTTTTTCCTTACTTTTCATTCTCTAAGTTTATTTTTAACCCCTTGGACTTTCCATGATTCTGTACTCCTTGATGATTGCTTTCCTTTGTACCCCTTATTAATCACAGTGTGTCATCACCTAACACACATCCTTCATCATGAAGGTCAATCACACAATCGTAGGCTAGTATGTCCATTGAACCCACTTGTGGCGTCGGAGTGACTTTACCGACCACCTATATTGAAGTACGTCCACTTCTATCCTAAGAATGAGTGGATGTTCACGACACTCGACCCTCAATCTTGTAACAATTCTCCATGTTCGTATGAGGACAGAGACCTCATCCTGTCCCCACCCCGGTCTTGTGCTCTTGAAGCTATGTCGAGATTTGCAAGGTCACCTAGTGCGACTAACTGCCCTTATATCCACTAGGTCGTCCAGGGCCCTAGGATGCATTACTACCCCTCTTGGGCGTATTGAAGGTCCCATAATCACAGTGCATGCACAATCAATATTTTCACATCATGCCATATAATATGTGGTGCCACTGGTCCAACAGCCCTGACCCTCAACTCAACCTGTAGTTGTTTGTCCTGACTAGTCCAGAGACCTGTCACGTCGCACTGCCGCTAGTTGAATGAGTATGTCAGCCCTGTCTTGGTACCATGGCCAAAGAATTCAATTACTTAAGTTTTCATGGTATTTAATTCATGTTTATTTACGAGCTCCTGCTCGTGACAACCGACCTAGGGCCCAATGTTCGAGATTTTCAAAATTGGGCATATTAGCCTCCAAGTTCCAAAACTGAGGTCTCCGGCCTAACAGAGCTATTCGAGCTCCCGTAAAGAAGGTCTCCCAAATTGTTTAAGTAGTGGCACATAGTTAGGGGAGAACACTTCCGACAAAATATATTTTCAACTGTCCATCATACCAACCGAGTATGAGGATATCTCCGCTCATAACTGATGAATGGGTTTTCCACTTCCTCCGAGGAATTATCATCATACCAATGGGTATGATCTACTTATAGCCGGTAACTAGTTTTTCCATGTCATTTTCACATCACTCCTCTGAGGTGTGATGTTTAAAATTCTACTTAGCAATGAGTTTTCATTTTCGAGGTACTTATCATCCCAACTAGATAAGATATAAAAATCCCACTCATCTGATCGTGCAATGAAATTCCTCTTAGTCAATTTTCGTCCCTTTCGAGCTTAATCTTAGTTAGCGTTCCTAATGTCTCGTGTTCCTACACGAAATGAAAATTGTTGTTCATTATCATTTGGTTTGATCAACTTCATTCATTATGAATGACTAAATATTCAACTTTTCAAATATTTACAATTTGGTCCCTAAAGTTATTTTTCCTTTTACTTTAGTCCCCAATTACTGGTTTTTCCCCAAATTGAGTCCCAAAACTTTTAAAATTCTTCTTGGGACCTCAATTTTCTCAATTTCATAAAAAGGGGTTCAAGTTTCCCAAATTCCCAATTTGGCCCCTAAATTTTCCAAAATTACCATTTTGCCATTCCATTAAAAAAATGGTAAGTTTTACCCAAAAAATTCTAAAATTGCTTAATTGACCCTCTAACATTCTAATCATGCCCAATTGACCCTCAATTTTATAAAATTACATTTTGATCCTTTAAAATTTTAAAAATCCCCAAAATTTCTCTAAAATTTCCCCAATTTTCCCCCAATTTCAACTTCCTAACATTGTCGAATTTGTTTTCATCAAATTAACCAATCAAACACTTCTAATTGTTGAAATTGAAGTTAAAATTGAGTTTCTACATCTTATATGATTCAATAGCAGTTGGAATTGTATGTTTCGACGTTGAAACAATCTCAAACAGAGATTTGCCGGAAAATAGAACGTAGAGAGAGAAAGCTTTAATTGCTCATCAGCGGGGGCGCAGCTGTTCGGGTTTTTGATCTGGACAGATAGCTTGTGTCCTGAGATTCCTCATAGGATCAAGAATTGCATCAATTGATGCCAAATTATATTATAATTTCTTCATCGATATTTTGTCGATTCTCTCTCTAACACCGGTCAAAAATTACAAAGGGAGCCGAATTGTCTTTATATAGGATGCTCGAGGATTTCCTGGCCGTTCAATCGACACCTTAATGGCTGTCATTCATTGCCTGAAGCTTCCTGTCCAGACACTTTTCAGCTTCCCTGGCTTTGTGTGATTTTCCAGCGAGTGAACAATATTGTCATATGAAGGAAGAAGACGACATTATTCTGAACTGGATTGTACCGGTCCGAACCAGGTTCAAAGATTAAACTGGCCGGTTTACCCCCAATTAGACTAAAATTTTCAAATCTAAAAATTTCTAAATTCATTTTCTATCTAATGGTGGCCTCAAATCTCAAATTAAAAATTTTTAAGCCACCTAGAAAAATGAATTTAGAATCTGTTCAATAATGGTTCAAATCGGTCCAAACCGGTTCAATCCGGTTCAAATTTGGTTCACCTAAATCGGTTTGGTTTTCATCTCCAATTCATTCTCAATTCCATTTCCATGACTTTTGGGACTCTTTAGGTCACTTGGGATGCATAAATTTTCTAGTTTACTCTTTCTCTATTGATTCAGGTTTGTAGACCGAGTCGATTTTAAATTTGAAAATGAGTGGTTCTTTCCCCAGTTTTCTTATTATCAAAGGATGGAGTTGATAACGCTACTTTCCTTATAGGGGTTTTGTCCCCAAAATAGTTACATGTTAAATAATTGAGGGTAACTATCCCTCATCATACTCTCGGTTTCCCATGTCTTTTCTTGCACGGGTCCGTTCTGCCACAATACCTTGACCATAGGGATTCTCTTGTTCCTTAAATTCTTGTCCCTACAGTTGATGATTCGTATCAGTTTTGTCTGATAGGTCATATTCTCTTCTAGTTCTAATGGAGGTCGGTCTTATACATGACTAGGATTAGGTTGATATTTCCGAAGTACCTAGATGTGGAACACATCATGTATTCTATACAGGTCAGGAGGTAGTTCCAATTTATAAGCTAACAGGCCTATCCTTTGAATGATGGGATATGGACTGATATATCTTAGTTTCAACTTTCCTGTTTGCTAAAACCTAATATTCCCCTCTGTGGGGATACTTTGAGGAATACTTGATCTCCCACCTCGAACTCCAGATCTATCCTTCTATTATTTGCATAACTCTTTTGCCTGTCCCATGCAGTCTTAAGATGACTCCTTATTAATTTTATCTTCTCTATGGCATCCTCAATTAGTTCTACCCTTTCCAACTTCCTTTCCATCGCTTCTTCCCAAAATAGAGGGGTACGACATGGTCGTCCATAAAGGGCTTCATAGGGAGCCATCTGAATACTGGCCTAATAACTATTATTGTAAGCAAATTCCACCAGGCACAAGTATTCATCCCAGCTTTTATTCATGGTGAGTACGCACGTTCTTAGCATGTCTTCTAAGGTTTGGATGGTTCACTCAGACTATCAATCTATCAGAGGATGGAATGTCGTGCTCATGGAAAGGTTGGTTCCCATGGAATTTTGTAAACTTGGCCAAAGCCTTGAAGTAAATCATAGAACTCTGTCTGATACTATACTTACCGGAACACCATGAAGTCTTACAATTTCCCTCATGTATAAGATGGTCAGCTGTTCTATTGTGTCCGTCACTCTTATAGGAAGGAAATGAGCTGATTTGGTCAATCTATCCACGATGACCCAAATCGCATCTCGACCCTTTCTTGCCACTGGTAGACTCGTGATGAAGTCCATGGTGATGTATTCCCATTTCCACACTGGAATTGGTAAGGGTTGTAGCAGTCTTGACGATTTTTGGTGCTCTGCTTTTATCTGTTGACAGTACAAACATCGGGCTACATATTTTGCAATGTCTCTCTTCATGCCTTTCCACCAGTATCCTTGTTTGAGGGTGTAGTACATCTTGGTACTGCTCGAATGCAATGCATACACCGAATCATGTCCCTCTTCTAGAATTAACCTCTTCAACTCCTTGTCTCGAGGCACACATACCCTACCCTTGTAAGTTAGTACTCCATCACCTTGCAAGTCGTAGTCCAGTTTCCTTTCTCTGTTAAACGGGTCCAAATAAGATTGAAGTTCTTTATCAACCTTTTCTTGAGCCTTAATATGCTTGGCTAGACTGGCCTCACCGCCACATTAGCCACCAAGCATTTTTCCTGCTTGTCCATCCTCAAGTCCGGCTCCATCCTTCCCAATTGTTGCAATAAGGGTAGGTAACTTATCTTTACATGTGTCACCTCAGTTTGGTACTTGTGACTTAAGGCATCTGCTACCACATTTGCCTTTCCAAGGTGATACTCTATCACAAGGTCATAATCCTTTACCCATTCCTGCCATCTCGTCTGGCAGAGATTTAACTCCTTCTTAGCTAGGAATTACTTAAGACTCTTATGATCTGTGTATATCCTACACATATATTGTCACAATATATTTAGGGCAAACACTATTGCAGCTAATTTCAAGTCATGAGTTAGGTAATTTCTTTCATGTACCTTCAGTTGTCGTGAGGCATAAGCGATAACCTTCCCTTGTTGCATTATGACACATCCAATTCCTTATCCGAATGCATCACTATAGACTATGTACTCTCCTACATTAGGATCAGGTAATAAGAGTACCTGTGCAGTTGTTAGACGAGTCTTTAACTCTTGAAAAGGCTTCTCATAGCTCTCATCCCATTTATACTCAACTCCCTTCCTAGTGAGTCGAGTTAGAGGAGCTGCCATCTTAGAAAAGTCATGCACAAACCGTCTATAGTATCTTGCCAATCCTAAGAATCTTCTTATTTCTGTAGGATTCTTTGGAGCCTTCCAATCTGATATGGCTTCCACCTTAGATGGATCTACTTTGACTCCTTCATTGGATACGATATGCCCTAAGAATCCTATGTCCTGCAGCCAGAACTCACACTTGGAAAATTTTGCATATAATCGGTTTTCCTTTAATATTTCCAAGGTGGTTGCCAAATGCTCTTCATGTTTCGACCTGGTTCGTGAGTATATAAGGATGTCATCTATAAATACTATCATGAACCTATCCAAATTAGGTTGGATAATTCAGTTCATCAAGTCCATGAAGGCTGCAGGGGCATTCGTCAATCCGAACGATATCACTCTGAACTCATAATGTCCATATCTAGATCAAAATGTCGTCTTAGGGATGTCCTCTTCTCGAATCTTGAGTTGGTGATAGCCTGACTAAAGGTCTATTTTGGAGAAGTAAGTTGCTCCTTTTAACTAATCAAACAAATCATCTATCCTTCAGAGTGGGTATTGATTCTTGATGGTGACCTGGTTCAACTTTCTGTAGTCGAGCAAATGGAGACAACATGTGTGTAGCTAACTTCTCCCCGGTTCTAAAGAACTCGACCATGCCATCTTTGGCTTAGAAATGACCCTATATCGGAGCTCTAGTTCGAGATTCACTGGAAAACTATGCAGCTAAGAGAGAATGTAGTTTTATGTGTGGAGAGGATGAATGAGGAGGGCCTGTTTATATAGGAAGCTTGGGGACTTCCTGGCCATCCGATCAGCATCTTAATGGTGGTTATTCATTGCCTGAAATTCCCGGGCCGGAGACTTTTCAGCTTCACCGGTGTTGTGGTGAGTGAACAGTGCTGTCATATGTAGGAAGAAGATGACACTGTTCCGAACCGGACCGGACCGGTTCGAACCAAGTTCAAAGCTTAAACCAACCGATTCACCCCCAATTCGACCAAAATTTTCAAATCTAAAAATTTCTAAATTCATCTAAATTCATTTTCTATCCAATGGTGGCCTCAAATCTCAAATTTGAATTTTTTAAGCCAACTAGAAAAATGAATGTAGAATCCAGTTCAATCCGGTTTAGATCCAGTTCACCTAAACCGGTTTAGTTTTCATCTCAAATTCATTCTTAAGTCCATTTCCATGACTTTTGGGACTCTTTGGGTAACTCGGAATCCATAAATTTCCTTGTTTACCCTTTCTCTATCGGTTTGGATTTATAGACTGACTTGGTTTTAAATTTGAAAATGACCGGTTCTTTCCTCGATTTTCTTATTTTCAAAGGACGGGGTTTATAGATGCCAAATTGGGTGAGAATTCTATCATCGAAATTCTGTCAGTTCTCTCTCTAGCACCGATCAGAAATTACAAAGGGGAGACAAATTGCATTACCTTTCCATTCTAATTCGACCATGGGAGGGCTGAGGAGGTGTTGGGAGAGCTTGGTTTGGCATGAGGAGGGCTCGAATTGGCAAATTTCAGCTTAGCCAAAACAAGGTAGCTTCGGTCCTTCGGAGCTGCTTCACTGTTCAATCATGTCGGCACTTCTCCAGCGACCCTTGGAGCGAATGGATTTTACCACCGTGAAGCTAACTTCTCCCTGGTTCTAAGGAACCTAACCATGCCTTCTTTGGCTCAGAAATGACCCTATATCGGAGCTATGGTTCGAGCTTTGTAGGAAAACTAAGCAACTGAGAGAGAGTGAGGTTTTCAGGTGTGGAGAAGATGAATGAAGAGGGGCTCTTTATATAGGGAGCTTGGGGACACCTCGACCGTATGTTTGGCACCTTTGTGACAGTCATTGATGGCCTGAAATGTACTAAACAGAAATATTTGTTCTTCGCCGGTGCTGCTTCGATTCTTCGGCGACTGAACAGTGCTGTAATATGAAGGAAGAAGACGACACTGTTCCGAACCGGGTTCAAAGCTTAAACTGGCCGGTTCATCCCCAATTTGACCGAATTTTTCAAATCTAAAAATTTCTAAATTCATTTTCTATCTAATGGTGGCATCAAATCTCAAATTTAAAATTTTTAATCAACCGAGAAAAATGAATTTAGCATCCGGTTCAATAGCGGTTCAAACTGGTCCAAACCAGTTCAATCCGGTTCACCTTAACAAGTTTGGTTTTCATCTCCAATTCATCCATAAGTCCTTTTTCATGACTCATATGACTCTTTAGGTCACTTGGGATCCATAATTTCCTCAGTTTGTCCTCTCTCTATCGGTTCTGGTTCATAAATCGACTTTGTTCATAAACCGGTTCAATCCGGTTTGGATCCGGTTCACCCGAACTGGTTCGATTTTTCTATCCCACTTGGTTTTAAGATTCCTTCCCAAGGTTTTTGAATCTTCTTGGGTCACATTGGAGTTGAAATTTCTCCAATTTGCCCTTTTCTCAATAATCGAGTTTGTGAACCGATTCGGTTTTTCTCACTCGGTTTGACCGGTTCTTTCCTAGTTTTTCCTTAACTCTAAAGAGTAGTGTTTACATATACAATTGGTAGGAAAGACCTCACAATTGCCCATATTGGTGATTTAATCATTAATTATGCCATAATTAAGGTTAGGTCCATAAAGTGAAGAATTTGCCCTTAGATCCCTAATGACCCATTTATCAATTAGGTCCCTAAGGTATTCATCTTTTCCATTTAGGTCCCTTATTTTCCTTTATTTCCATTCAAGTCCTCAAATTTTCATTATTTTCAATTCAGCCACCAAAATTTTAAAATCCCCAATTTAACCCAAATTCCCTCATTTTATTGCATTTTGACCCACAAATCTTGGATTCATCAAATTGACCACCTAAGTTTGGGCCATTACCCCCTATCATGCTGCTAAACACTACCCCATCTCCCCCACGATCCATTTGACCTTTGAGTGATGATTTGAGCTCAAATAGAGCCTCATCTGAAAAGGTCTCTAGGGAGAGAAAGCTCGGTTTTCTTACCGGTGAGGAGGTGGCAGTCGGAGCTCTTCATGTGGGCGGCTAGTGCTCTTCCAAGGGGTCCTTCTAGGATAAACTTCCTGGCCAATTTCCTGTTGGAGCACCACAAATTTGATGAAAGAAGTTGATGCAAATTTGCTTTTACAACTTCAAAATTTGGGCAACAGAGTATGGAATTGGCTTACCTCACAGGTTGTACGAGTCCTGGTATGGAAGGTGGAAGGCTTGGGTGGTGTCGGTTTAGCAGCCTGAGGCCGGGGTGAAAGGGGTGCAGCTCGAAGATTTTGGCTTCTTTTCAGTCGAAGAATCAGAAGTCCTATTTGAGTTCACTGGAGCTTTAGTGATGTTCTTTTGGCCAAACTAACATCTCAGTCGGGTAGAGGACTTCTTCCTGGTTCCAATGGCACAAATGGGAGCTTTAGAGGTTGAGAAAAAGCTTGACACTAGAGCTCTGGTTTTATCTTCATCAAAAAGTAGACCTCTTCCCCTTCTTCGCTCTCTAGTGGTATGAGGAATGCGAGGGAAGGGGTTCCATTAATAAAGGGAGCTCAGCAACTGTTCAGGCTATCGGCTGGCATAGGACTCGACCCCCACCTCGCTCACTGTCAACTAAACCGGAGTCTTTTCTGACTCGTTGGGGACTTTCTCTCTCCTCCTTAACCCCATCTCTCAATCAGCCAAGTCGCTTGCTGTGATTGGCTAGTTTTGCTCATGTAACATTTATCTCAGTAGCCTAGTGAGCCTTTGACTCACTAATCGGACACATCGCAACTTTCTAGTTTATAATCATTCCAACATGGCTACTAACTATATCCCTGTCATTCGTTTTTAAATATGTCATATTTCCCTCCGAACGCGCAGTGCCACTAACACGTATCAGCCTTCAATTGGCCATGGCTATCCGATGTGTCTCTGCCACGTGTTGACCTCTAATTGGTTGATCATTCCTCAAACATCCCCATTAGATGCTAATGTGGCGTGTGAAACCCGACCCTCAGACCAAAGTGAACTGGGGAAAGAATCGGCGATTTTGAGAAAATCGAGCCGAAAAAGGGACCAAAAATGAGTTAAAATGGGAAATTGGAAAATCACAAGTGACCAAAACTTCATAAAAATCATGAGCAAGAACTAGGAATGGGAATTGATGAGGGAACCTCACCGGTTCGAGGTAAACCAAACTTTAACCAGATTGAACCGAGATGGACCATAGTGAACTGGTTCACTAATTCATTTTTCTAGGTTGCTTAAAAATGTTAGTTTGACAAATTGAGACCACCATTATAAATAAAATTAATTTAGATAAATTTTTTAATTTAAAAAAATAGGTCAAATTGGGTTTGAACCAACCAAATTTTGAATTCGGGTCATCGAACAAGTTTGGACAAGACCATTCAACGGACTGACCGATCAACGAACCGGTCAATGGTCAACGGTGCCTAGTTAGCAGCCATGGAAGCATAGATAGCTAATGGGAAATTGCCACATGTCCGGTCAACGGTCAATGTGCCACGTGTCACACCCACCACGTCATCGTCTACAACCTCAAGCCACTAATAGTGAGAAGAGAGAAGAGAGAGAGAGAGGCTGGAAAAGCTGGAGTCTTTGGCGACTCAAAAATCTCTCTGGTCAGGTCAACGACGGCTGAGTCTCACACCAGCAGGTAGCCTGAACAGTTGTCGAGCTCCCTATATAAAGAGCACCCATCCATTCATCCTCAACATCCCACAATCGGCTGAAGAAGATGAAACGCTCAATTTTTTGGCAAGCAGCAAACCAGAGCTCCGACATCAGGGCTTTTTTCCACCTCCGAAGCTACAATCGGTGTCGTTAGAACCAGGAGGAAGTTCTCCACACAACTGCACCCTCCCTTCAGCCCGAGGACCGCTGTAGAGGAGTGAGGAAGCTCAAATAGTAATGCGGCTCCTCGGCTGTCAGCACCCTAGAGGTTGACCAAGTTCCCCAAATACCACCTAAAGGTGCCCCAACCTTCACAATATTTCAGTCATAAATTATTTTGGAATTGTATTAAAAGTTTAAAATTTAATTGATATAATTGGAATAAATTTGATTTAAAATAAAATAAAAAGTGTTGTTTTGACAGAAATAAATAACTCGATGGAATGGATAGGGTAAATACCTAGTAAATACTTTAGGTGAAAATAATTAGATAATTAGGTGAGTTTGGTTTAGTGCGAAACTATTACCACTTTGTAGTGTTAGTTTACACCATATCATAAATACCCATAAATTAATGCGTACATAAAATTATTGGAATTAATACTCATAAATACCCATAAATTTCCTTAATGAGAATAACTGACAAAATTAATAACCATAAATACCCATAATGTAATAATAAATCTTCCCCATTTAATAAATAATTTTAAAACTATATAATGATCTTAGTATAATTTATCACAGCGACACCAACTGAGCTAGCTGGTCCACTAGTCCTTGTTCACACCCCAAATATCATTTTTGCCATGATCACATTAGATTTACCAAATTAATACTCCATACCTATGAAATTCTCAATCTCAACATCCACCATGCAACAACCAAATTTAAGGAAAATAGGTAAGTATAGGAGTAGAGAAACACCAATAAGACCAATCAAGGACGGGTACCTCAGAATCCCTCCAAGATGAACATATCTTTGGATAAAAGGTGAGTGAGCTAATTTACACTTCATACCCAGTTGGGATGATGAACACATTTTCTAAATTGTAAGCCACCGTGAGTGTGTTTATTCATATCATATACGATTGGGGTGATGAGCACCTTGCAAATGACAAACCACTTATATGTGGGATTTTAACATCACACCCGGTTGGAGTGATGTGAGAACTAAGCGAAAAACTACTTAGTGGTTGTAAGTAGAGAAAATCATACCCGATCGGTATGATGGACTTCCTTGAAGGAAGAAGAAAACCCGCTCGTTGGTTATAAGCGGATATATCATCACACCCGGTTGGTGTGATGAATTGAAAGATGATTTTTGTCAGAAGTGTTCTCCCCTAACGGTGTGCCAATTCTTAAAATTTTTGGGAGACCTTCTTGACGAGAGATGGAACATCTCATATAGGCTAGTGGCCTCGATTTTAGAACTTGTAAGGCTAAATGCTTATTTTTGGAAAATTACTTACAGTGGGCCTAAGGCTAGTTGGCACGAGCAGGAGCTCATAAACAATCATGATATGTTAAAGCCATGAAAATTCTTAATGGATGGATTATGTGATTTCACCATGGTACCAAGTCAGAACCGACATACTCGATGGACTGGTGACAGTGTGTCAAGGCCAAATCGACGAGCCGGCTTAAATAAATAGTTGTAGGTCGAGTTGAGGATCGGGGCCGTTGCACCAATGGCACGAAAGATAAATGGATTTGTGGAAAATTATTATTTTTGCATGCACTTGAGGTTTAGAATCATCAAGATGCTCAAGAGGGGTAGTGATGCATCCTAGGGGCTACTGGATGACATGGTGGAGAAAAGGGTAGTTTGTCGTGCCAGTAGTCTCGGAAGCTCGATGTAGCTTCATGCGCATGAGACCGAGGTGGGGTCGGGATGAGGTCTTTGTCCTAATACAGACATGGAGTTAATTTTAAGTTTGAGGGTCGAATGTCACGAACATCTACTCATACCTAGGGTAGAAGTGGACGGATTTCTATCTAGGTGGCCGGTAAAGTTGCTTCGACACCACAAGTGGGTGTAGTGGACGGGCTACCTTACGAATATGTGATCCCTTCCTGATGAAGGGCATGTGTTGAATGTTAAACACACCTAATATGAATAATGAGGAAAAAGAATTAGTAAACCTTGGAAAAAATGTTTTGGAAAGAGATTAAAAATTGAGGAAAAACCCTTTTAAAAGAAAAGGTCACCCTTGGCAGGGTAAAGGTTTTGAAAACTGGAAATTGAGGAAAGAAAATTCTTAAAGAAAATAAGGAGTTTGGCACTCTCCGATTAAAGTTGTTTTGCTTATGAAAAGTCAGTCTAAACACCCATTCAATAAGTTGTAGAACCCACCCCCTTCCTTATATCCTTTTCAGGTAAACAAGGGAAAAACCAAACTTAGAGACCTCCCTATATGGGAATTATAAATATAGTTATGTTTGTTTAAAAGTCTTTCAGTTTTGTATAATGTTATTCCAGGAAAGTTTGGAAAAAGGACGCCTTACTCATCGCGGTTTAGAAAAGGATGAAACCCTTCATGAACCAAAGGGCGTGGCGGGTTGCTCACGTGGATCCGACCAAACTGGGTCAGGGCATGATAGTTGGGGCCTAGTCGCCCATACGTGAGAAAATGATGGTTGTCATGTCAAACCTTAATTGATAAGGATGCCCAAATCATGTAGGGACATGAGAAACCAGAATGCCGGCAAGGAAAATCTAGTGTAGACTTGGAAACTGATTAAGGACGAACACGTCATGATCATAAGGTGAGTGGGCTTGATTACATCATACATGTTGGGATGGTGATCACATTAGAAGTGAAAAACCAACTTACCAGTTGTGAGTAGGGTTACTTAACATCATACCGGTTGGTATGATGAACTTTCTTGAGAAAAGGAGAAACCTGCTTACCAGTTGTAAGCGGAGATATCATCACACCTAGTTGGTGTGATGAAGTGGAAAAATATACTCTTGTTAGAAGTGTTCTCCCTTGACCATCTACCATTGCTTAAACTATTTGGGAGACCTTAATGATGGGAGCTAGAACAGCTCAGATAGGCTAGAGGCCTCAAGTTTTGAACTCATGGGGGTTGAATGCCCAGCTTTGGAAAATCATGTGTAATGGGCCTACGGCTAGTGGGCACGAGCAGGAGCTCGTAAACAAACTTGTGTTAAGGAAACCCTAAAATTTCTAATGAAATGGTTGTGTGATTTCACCATGGTACCAAGTCAGGACCAACAGTACCCGATGGATTGGCGGTAGTGCGTCAAGGCCAGGTCGACGAACCGGCCTAGACAAATAACTGTAGGTCGTGTTGAGGGTCGGGGTCGTTGGACCAAGGGCACCAAAGGTAATGGCCATATGTGAAAAATTCTTGTATGTGCATGTAGTTGTGGTATAGATCAAGATGCCCAAGAAGGGTAGTGATGGGTCCTAAGGGCTACTGGATGACATGGTGGAGATAAGGGCAGTTCGTTGTGCCAATTAGTCTTGAAGCTCATAATAGCTTCTTGCGTATGAAACCGGGGTGAGGTCGGGATGATGTCTCCATCCTCATATGGACATGAAGTATTTTGGGTTAGAGGGTCGAATGTCTTGGACATTCACTCAGACTTTGGGTAGAAGTCAGGTACTCCTATTAGGGTGGATGGTAAAGATGCTCTGATCCATAAGTAGGTGCAGTCGTCGTAAATGCATCTCGCGAATGTATGTACCCTTGTTGATAAAGGGCATGTGTTGTTTGCTAAAATGCCTCCCGAGGCAAGGGGGTGGGCTAACAAAGCTAAACACACGTAATGTGAATAAAGAAAAGGTTTTGAAAACCTTAGAAAGGATGTGAGAATCCATGGAAAAAGTAATGGTAAACCTTTTTGAAACCATTTTGAAAGAAAATGTCACCCCTAGGTAGAGTAAAGGTTTTGAAAACCGAAATTAAGGAAAAATACTTTTTTAAGCAAATCATAACCTTGGGGTGGTTTGGTTAAAATAAGGCTATTTTGAAAACTCATTACAAACAGCCGCTCACTAAGTTGTAGAACCCACCCCTTCCTTTTTTCCTCTTTTAGGTAACCTAGGGAAAACCAAAACTTAAAGACCTCCTTGAAAGATAGGTATGCCATTTTTAAGATATTTAGTTTTGTTTAATGTTATTCCATAAAAGATAGGAAAGAAGGACACCTTAATACTTGTAGTTTAAAAAGGGTGAAACCCTTTACGGACCAAAGGGAGTGGCAGGTTGCTCACGTGGATCCAACCAAATTGGATCGGGGCGTGACACTTTACTTCTATTAGACTTTTTCTTAAATTACTGGGCTCTTAATATATTTGGGTCAGGATCATTACTATAAGATCCTCATTTAATATGTTAGGCTTCTTTTACAAAATTGAGCTTAGCTTGTATTTTTAAGCCCATTTCTTTTATGGATTTAATGTATGAGCTTTTAGACCCCTTTGATTGTTTATCATTTTCCTTTGTATTTAATTGAAATTTGTACACGTTTGGTATAATTAATATAACCACTCGCATGTTTATATTTATATACATCAAGGTAGTAAATGATTATCTCCAAAAAGGAATGATCATCCATTTAATGGATTGTTTGGGCCTGCTAACTCCAAAGTCATTATCCAATATTTTTGGGTTCCTTGAATATCCGTTCATAAGTTATCTCTTTTCATTATTCAATTGAATATATATATATATTGGTAAAAATTATCATGTGTGCTCTTGGTACATGGTACGGGTCCTCTTGTTATTATAAGTATTGTCCATGCGCTCCATAATCACTAGTTTCATATTTAGTCATTCTTGATTGAACTTTCTTATTTTCTCTATCCCCTCATTTATTCCATATTATAGAGATTTTACTAACCGAGAGAGTTGTAAGACGATAAAATAGAAAATTTATATATTAATGGAAGTTTATTCCAGTAAGCAAAAAGTGTGAAATATGTTTTGGGGACAAAACTCCTAAAAGGAGAGGAGAGTTGTAAACCCCGCTCTTTAAAGTTAAGGAAAAAATCGGTAAAAGAACCAGTCAAACCGAATAAGAAAAATCGAATCGTTTCACAAACTCGATCTTCGGGGAATGGACAATTTTGGGAATTTACAACTCCAGAGTGACCCAAAAGAGTTCATAAACCTTGGAAAAGAACCATAGGATAAATTGGAAGAGAAAAACCAGAGCGGTTCGAATAAACCGGATCTAAACGGGTTTATGAACCGAAAATAATAGAGAGAGGGCAAATCAGGAAATTTATGGATCCCAAGTAACCTAAAGAGTCACATAAATCATGAAAAAGGACTTTAGGATGAATGGGGGATGAAAACAAAATCGGTTCAGGTCAACCGGATCTGAACCAGATTGAACCGGTTTGAACCACTATAGAACTGGGTGCTAAATTCATTTTTCTAGGTAGCTTAGAAAATTCCAATTTGAGAATTGAGGCCACCATTTGATAGAGAATGAATTTAGATAAATTTAGAAATTTTTAATTTTTAAAAACTCGATCGAATCTGGCTTAAATTGGCTGATTTAAGCATTGAATCCAATTCAGACCAGTTCGGTTCGGAACATTGTCGTCTTCTTCTTTCTGATGATAGCACTATTCACTCGCCGGAAAATCGAAGCAGCACTAGCGACGAAGAAATGTTTTTGTTCAGTACATTTCAATCCATCAATGATTGACATAAAGGTGCGAAACGAACGACCGACCTGTCCCTGAGCTCCCTACATGAAGAGCCTTTCTCCATTTATCCACTCCATACATGAAAACCTCACTCTGTCTCAGCTACTAAGTGTTCCGACAAAGCTTGAACTAGAGATCCGATATAGGGTCTTTTTTGAGCCAAAGAAGATTTGGTTGGCTTTCTTAGAACTGGGGAGAAGTCAGCTACAAGATGGTAGTTTCCATTCACTCTGAGGGTCATCGACGAAGCGTCGGCGTGATCGAACAGTGAAGCAGCTATGGCAGACCCAATCTTCCATGTTTCTGTCGAGCTAAAATCAACCAATTTGAGCCATTCTCAGGCCAAACCAAGCTCTCCCAACAATTCCTCAGCCCTCCTATGGCTAAATTAGAACTAAAAGTTAAGCCAATTTGGCTCCCCTCTGTAATTTCTGATCGGTGCTAGAGGGAGAACCAACAAAACTTCGATGATAAAATTCTCACTCAATTCGGCATCAATTTGCAATTCTTGATCCTAGGAAGAACCTCAGGAAGAGAGCTATCTGCCCAGATTCAAAGATCGGACCGCCGCACCTTCGATAGTATGCATTCGAAGCTTTCTCTCTCTACGTTATATTTTTCGGCGAAGCTCCGTTTGTGCTCGTTCTGTTATCAAAACTTGTGATTCAAAGTGCAATTGAATTGTATGAAGATGAAGGAACTCCAATTTAACCTCAATTTCAATGATTAAACTTGTTTGATCGGTCAATTTGATGAAATCAAATTCGACAGTGTTAGAAAGTTTAGATTGGGGGAAAATATGGGGAAATTTTGGGGATTTCAAAAATTCGAGGGGCCTAAATGCAATTTTATAAAATTGAGGGCCAATTGGGCATGATAAGAGTGTTGGAGGACTAATTGAGCAACTTTTGGACTTTTTTGGGTAAAACTTAGCCTTTTTGAAAGGAGGGGCAAAATGGTAATTTTGGAAAAAATTAAGGACCAAATTGGGAATTTGGGAAACTTAAACCCTTTTTTGTGAAATTGAATAAATTGAGGTCCCCAGGTGAATTTTTAAGGTTTCGAGACTAAATTTGGGAAAAAACCAGTATTTGGGGCCTAAAGTAAAAGAAAAAGAACTTTACGGACCAAATTGCAAATAATTGAAAAGTTAGATATTTCTAGTCATTCGTAATGAATGAAGACTATCAAGCCAAATAATAACGAATAAGGATGTTCATACCATGTAGGAACACAAGATATCGGGAACGCCAGCTAAAGCAAAGCTCACAAGGGACGAAAGCCAATTTAGAGGAAATACACTGCACGATCGGGTGAGTGGGATTTAATATCATACTCGGTTGGGAACATAAGTTCCTCGAAAATGAAAACCCACTACTAAGTGGTATTTTAAACATCACACCTAAGAGGAGTGATGAGAAAATCACACGAAAAAACTACTTACCGGTTGTAAGTAGATCATACCCGGTTGGTATGATGAAACTTCTTGGAAGGAAATGGAAAACCCACTTATCGGTTATAAGCAAAGATGTCCTCACACTCAGTTGGTATGGTGGACTATTGAAAAGTTTATTTTGTCAGAAGAGATCTCCCCTGACAATGTGCCACTACTTAAAATTTTTGGGAAACCTTCTTGATGGGAGCTCGAATAGCTCATATAGGTCGGATGTCATGCCCCGACCCGGTTTGGTCGGATCCCCGTGATCAAACTGTCACTCTCCCAGTTTATTAAAGGGTTTCTCCTTATTATAAACCATAAAGAGTAAGGCATCCTTTAAACCTGCACCTTTCTTGGAATACCATAATCAAAACTGCATAAAATTCTAAATTTATCATACGTGTTTCCACAGGCATCTTAGTTGATGGTCTTTAAGGGTAGGCATTTTGGAATTTCCTGAAAGGGAAATTTACATGTCGATTTTGATTTCATCAAATTGATTGATCAAACACTTCTAATTGTTGAAATTGAGTTTTTACAAGTTCATACGATTCCCTAGCACTTGGAATCATAAGTTTTAACATCGGAACGAGCTCAAATGGAGCTTCGCCGAAAAACAGACTATAGAGAGAGAAAGCTTCAATTACTCACCATCGAGGCTCGGCTGTCCGAGCTTTTGATCTGAGTAGATAGATCTAGTCCTCAGGTTCATCCTAGAATCAAAAATTGCATCAATTGATGCCGAATTGAGTTAGAATTTCCTCATCAAAATTCTGTCGATTTTCTCTCTAACACCGGTTGGAAATTACAGAGGTGAGCCAAATTGGCTTACCTTTCCATTCTAATTTAGCTATAGGAGAGTTGTGGAGGTGTTGGTAAGGCTTGGTTTGGCCTGAGGAGGGCTCGAATTGGCCGATTTCAGCACTGCTGAAACAGGGTAGCTTCGGTCCGCCGGAGCTGCTTCATTGTTCCATCATGCCAATGCTTCTCCGGCGACCGTTGGAGCAAACAGAGACTACAAGCGTGTAGTTGACTTCTCCCCAGTTCTAAAGAGCCCGACCTCTCCTAATGAGGTTAGGAAAACTATCGAAGCTCTCGTTCAAGCTACACCGAGAAATGGAGTAGTAGAGAGGGAGAGAAGTGTTAAGTGTGAGGAGAATGAATGAGGATGAGCTCTTTATATAAGTGTAAAATTGTGTATTAAATGGGGTGAGATTTATTACTAGTATTAATGTTGCAAAAAATTGATGAGTATTTATTAGTATTCATTTCCAAAATTTAATTTAGGTATTAAATTATTGGTATTAATTACAATAATTAAATATATATTAATTTATGGCTATTTATGATAGGGAGTACATTCGCATAAAATTTTTTGACCGAAATTTTAGGTTACAAAAAAATAACATACTTCCTAGGAGGTCACCCATCCTTGCACGGTGTTCTGATGGGATCTAGTTCAACTGAACCAATTTGGTTTTTCTCTTCTAATTTGTTTTAAGGTTCTTTTCCAAGGTTTTATAAACCCTTTGGATCACCCGAAAGTTGTAAATTTCCAAAATGCTTAATCCCAAATAATCGGGTTTGTAGACTGGTACAGTTTTCTTACTCGGTTTAACCATTTCTTAAGGTTTACATAGCACCATTCTCCAGGATACTTCCTCATTTGATCTTTTGAGATTCCTACCATGAGTCAGGCATTTGGGAAGCCTCTAGGGCTGTCTTCCTACGAGGACAAGGTGTTGAGTAGAGTCATTCCTAGTTTTCTTGGTTCTTCTCCCGGGAGCCATCCGAAAATTTTAAGATAAATCCTATTAGTTACTATATTTTCTAGTCTTAATTATGTATTCAAAGAAACAGGCTTTGATACCATTCTAGTTGTCATGCCCAACCTAGTTTGGTCAGATCCCCGTGATCAACTCACCACTCTTCTTATTATAAACCATAAAGAGTAAGGGGTTCTTTAAACCTACACCTTTCATGGAATAACATAATCAAAACTACATAAAATTTTAAATTTATCATACCTGTTTCACAGGCATCTTAGTTGATGGACTTTAAGGGTAGGCTTTCTAGAATTTCTTGAAAGGGATATGAGGGAGGGGTGAGTACGACTACTCAGTGAATGGGTTTTTGAAATTTAACTTTTAGAAAAAAGATTTGTATTGGAGTGCGTCAGACTCCTTATTTTCATTCAAAAATTCTTTCATTTCAAATCTCTGTTTGTATCACCATTTCTTATTAAGCACAATGTGTCATCACCCAACACACATCCTTCATCATGAAGGTCAAAAACACATAATCACATGACAGCCCATCGTCCACTGAACCCACTTGTGCCATCGGAGCGACTTTACCAGCCACCTAGATAGAAGCACGTCCACTTCTACCCTAAGAATGAGTGGATGTACACATCATCCAACCCTCAATCCCGAAATCAATTCTCCGTGTTCGTATGAGGACAGAGACCTCATCCCGACCCCACCTCGGTCTCATGTGCAATGAAGCAACGTCGAGCTTCGTAAGGTCACCAAGTTCGACGATCTACCCTTACACCCACCAGGTCGTCCAGGGACCTAGGACGCATCACTACCCCTCTTGGGTGTCTTAATGGTCCCATACACACAGTGCATGCACAATCAGTATTTTCTCATCATGCCATATAATCTGTGGTGCCACTGGTCCAACGGCCTCGACCCTCAACTCAACCTATAGCTATTTGTCTTGACTGGTCGATCGATGTGTCACATCGCACTGCCATTAGTTGATTGAGTATGTCGGTCCTGTCTTGGTACCATGGCCAAACAATTCATTTATTTAAATTTTTATGGTATATATCTCATGTTTGTTTACAAGCTTCTGCTTGTGCCAAGTGGCCTTGTGCCCACTCTACGAGATTTTCAAAATTGGGCATATTAACACCCAAGTTCTAAAACTGAGGCTCATGGCCTATCAGAGCTATTCGACCTCCCGTTAAGAAGGTCTCCCAAATTATTTAAACAGTGGCACACAATCAGGGGAGAGCACTTCCGATAAAACATATTTTCAACTATCTATCATACCAACCGGGTATAAGGATATCTCCGTTCATAACCGATGAACGACTTTTCCACTTCCTCCGAGGAAGTTTTATCATACCAACCAGGTATGATCTACTTACAATCAGTAAATAGTTTTTCCATGTCATTTTCACATCACTCTTCTAAGTTGTGATGTTTAAAAATACCTCTTAATAGTAGGTTTTCATTTCGAGGTACTTATCATCCCCAAACGGGTATGATATAAAATCCCACTGACAACCGGTAAGTGGTTTCTAGCTTAATTCACTCATCACCACAACCGGGTATTATGTTAAAAGTTCCACTCACGGTGACTTCTAATTTAGAAAAGGTGCATATCATCCCAATCAGGTATGATGTAAATAACCCACTCACTTGTTAATGCAATGAATTCCACTAGACCGATTCTTTATATTCACGCGAGCTTGTCCTTGCTGGCATTCCCGGTACTTCGTGATCCTACACGATATGAATATCCCTCGTCCAAATAGCCTTCATTCATTCCAAATGAATGAGAAAACCAAACTTTTATTTATTTGCAATTAGGTCCCTAAAGTTATTTTTCTTTAACTTTAAGTCCCTAATGCCAGTTTTTCCTCAAATTGAGCCTAGAAACTTTTAAAATTTATCTTAGGACCTCAATTTATCCAAATTCACAAAAAGGGGTTTAGTTTCCCAAATTTCTAATGTGGTCCCCCAACTTTTCCAAAATTACCATTTTGCCCTTCCTTTACAAAAATGGTAAGTTTCACCCCAAAAATTCTAAAATTCCTCAATTAGCCCTCTAACATTCTTATCATGCCCAATTGACCCTCAATTTTATAAAATTGCATCTTGGTCCTTCAAATTTTCAAAAATCCCCAAAGCTTCCCCCAATTTTAACTCACTAACACTACCAAATTTGATTTAATCAAATTGGCCAATCAAACACCTCAAATTGCTGAAATTGGAGTTGAAATTGAGTTTCTACATGTTCATACAATTTCATAGAACTTTGAATCATAAGTTTTAATGCCAGAATGAGCTCAAACCGAGCTTCGTCAAAAAATAGACTATAGAGAGAGAAAGATTTGATTGCTCACCGGTGAAGGCGCAGTGGTTTGAACTTTCTATCTAGGCAGGTAGCTCTCCTCCAAAGGTTCTTCCTAGGATAAAGAATTGTATCAATTGATGCCGAATTGAGTTAGAATTTCTTAACCAAAATTCTGTCAATTCTCTCTCTAGCACCTGTCGGAAATTACAAAGGGGAGCCAAATTGGCTTACCTTTCAATCTTAATTTGCCTATGGGAGGGCTAAGGAAGTGTTAGGAAGTCTTGGTTTGGCCTGAGTAGGGCTTGAAATGGCCAATTTCAACTCGACTGAAATAGGGCAGCTTTAGTCTGTCAGAGCTGCTTCATTGTTCCATCATGTCGACGCTTCTCCGACAACCCTCGGAGCAAACGAAGACTATAGGTGTGTAGCTGACTTCTCGTCAGTTTTAAAGAGCCTGACCTCTCCTTCCGAGGTTAAGAAAAATACTCAAGTCGAATCTCTGGTTCAATTTTCACCGGGAAATGGAGCAATAGGGAGGGAGAGAAGTGTTCAGGTGTGAGGATAATGAATGGGGATGAGCTCTTTATATAGGTGTAAAATTGTGTATTAAATGGGGGAGATTCATTACTAGTATTAATGTTGCCATAAATTGATGAGTATTTATTAGTATTAATTTCAATAATTTAATTTAGGTATTAAATTATTGGTATTAATTATAATAATTAAATATATATATATATATATATTTATGGCTATTTATGATAGGGAGTGCGTTCGCATAAAAAATTTTTATCGAAATTTTAGGTTACAAAAAAAATAACATACTTCCGAGTAGGTCACCCATCCTCGCACAACTCTCACGTATGCATGCTTAATTTCGGTGTTCTCATGGGATCAAGTTCATCTGAACCGATCTAATTTTTCTCTTCTAATTTGTTTTAAGGTTCTTTTCCAAGGTTTTTCAAACCCTTTGGATCACCCAGAACTTGTAAATTTACAAATTGCTTGTAACCAAATGATCGGGTTTGTAAATCAACACGGTTTTCTTACTCAGTTTGACTGGTTCTTTTCTCTGTTTTCCTTAACTCAAAAGGTCAAGGTTTACACCGGAGGCCTCGGTTTTGGAACTTGGGGGCTAATATGCCCAATTTTGAAAATCTCAAATAGTGGGCCCTAGTCAAATTGGCACAAGTAGGAGCTCATAAAACAAACACGATTATTAAGCCATGAAAACTTAAGTAAATGAGTTGTTTTGCCATGGTACCAAGACAAGATTGACATACTCAATCGACTAGCGGCAGTGTGACATGAGAGGTCTTCGGACTAGTCAAGACAAATAGCTGCAGGTCGAGTTGAGGGTTGGGGCCATCGGACCAGTCTCACCACAGATTATATGGCTTATGTGAAAAACTATTGATTTGTGCATGCACTATGTTACGGGACCTTCAAGATGCCTAAGAGGGTAGTGATGCATCCTAGGGCTCTGGATGACTTGGTGGACATAAGGGTAGTTAGTCATACCAGAAGTCTTGCGAAGCTCAATGTAGCTTCATGTGCATGAGACCATTGTGGGATAGGATGAGGTCTCTGTCCTCATACAGATACAGAGTTTTGTTATTGGATTGAGGGTTGGATGTCACGAAGATTCACTTATTCTCAGGGTAGAAATAGACATGCTTTTATCTACGTGGCCGGTAAAGTCGCTCCGATGCCACAAGTGGGTACAGTGGATGAGCTAGCATGTGATTGTGTGTTCCTTCATGATGAAGGGTGTGTGTTGATTAATAAACACACCGTTGTGATAAGAAATGGCAATAAAAACCAAGATTTGAAGATGAGAAATTTTAAAGAACTTAAGGAGTCTGGCACACTCCAATTTGAAAACTATTTTTATCAAAACTTTATTTTTAAAAATACCCATTCACTAAGTTGTAGAAACTCACCACTCTTTTTATCCCTTTTTAGGAAATAGAGAAAATGATTAGGGATAACACCAAGCCTTACCCTCTATCAAGTATGCTTAATTTCTCTTAATCTTGCATTTTATTCGATATATGTCTTTCCAGGGAACAAGGTTGAAAGTACGGATGACTACTCTTGAGTTAAAGGAGGAGGAAACTCCTCTCTAACTCATGGGGATCCAACCAAACCGAATCAGGGCGTGACATCAATAGTCTCTCTAGATCTGGTTAATTGGTACATATTTGTTATTATATTGATCTTATTAGGTGTGTGCTAGAGAGCAATGTACCAGTTAATAAGATCTTAAGAGCCTATTGTAATCTTTGTGTTCAGTGCAACTCGATCTTCTCGTATGGATCAATTTAATAAATGTTATCCCTTTTCTTCACACTAGTCTATACAAACTGTTTTTTAAGCAAATGTATTGTTAAGTGCCCAATAGCTATTATTTTTTTTTCAAGCTACTCTGCCAACCCATGGCTTCATATTTTTTCAAGAATTAGACCTTATCATCTAAATATCAAAATCTCCCTCATGTCCTAGTAGAGAACAATAATAGCAATGACAAGCAACAAGCAAACTTGATTAACATGCAACCAATAAAACTTCTACCACTAAATGAAGAGGATGTTATAGGCATATAATAATAAAATGCTTATAATTTTATCATTCACTTTTATTAACCAAAATATTACTTAATTATTGCTTATTTATTATTGAGTTGTATATAAATAGGATGTTATAGTACAGTCAATAACACAACACAATCTTATCTATTGTGTGCGCTCTTTCTCTCTACTCTTTCTTTTCTAAATTTCTTCATTTCCTTTATGGTATCAAAGCTAGCCTAAAGCTTCGCAGCATTGTTCCAGCTTTGAAGATCCAGAACACATCTGCTGCCTACTATTGACGACTCTTGAGCAATCACCTTTTATTCAAAACCAATCTTCTCCGTACGTGGTATCAATATTTTCATCCTTCTCTACAAATATGAGTTCCTCTACCACAGTAATCCTTCCTAATTCACTCCCTACATTACCTATCAAGTTAGACAATACTAATTACTATCTTTGGAGAAACAATATCACAAATTTGTTGCAAGCATATCAGTTATTTGGATATGCAGATGGTAGTATCCCTCTACCCAAATCCACTGTGATGCTGAAAGAAGGAGCTACTGAGCTTGAAACAATCAACCCAGAATATGAAGCGTGGACTATCCGGGATAAGTTCACTTTAACAACTATAATTTCCTATTTATCTACTGAGGTGAATTTACAGATAATCGGAGCTGTTACCTCTGCAGACGCCTGGAGCCAGCTTGAAATTTTGTATAGCTCCCAAACCCACGCTCAAAAGGATATCCTTGATCAACAGTGGAGGGAGTTGAAGAAGGGAGAATAGCCTATGGCATCTTATTTAGCAACCATTTCCAACTTAGCTACCTCTTTTGCTCAAATCGGTCGTCCGAAACTAGATCATGAAATCAAGGACAAATTATTTGATGGTTTAGATAGGGAATGGGAAGCTCTTACCCTTGCAATGTCACCAGTTCTCGAAGCAATGACTCTTGATTTGCTGAAGGCCCTTCTCCTTGCTCAAGATGCACGACGAGTTCAAAAATATGGTACTGACTCCGGCTCCAGTAGTGCACCGCTCTCTGGCCTACTCGGAGATTTTTCTAAGTCTGCATCTCATGCTGCTGCCTTCTCTAGTCACGGACCACGAGGACTCCTTCCAACTCCACCCCGTCCTCGCTTCAGTGATCTCCGACACCATAATTATAGAGGAGGACGCAATGGAAGAACTGATAGAGGCCGGGGATAAACTCTTGAAAATCGTGGGAATTTTTCTTTACAGGGATTTAAACCACGCGGATCTAGACCACATTTTAGCTCACGTCAGACGGATGCCCAACCCACCACTACAATTCGGCCCACTTCTCCTAAGCCCACTTCTTCCTATAGTGTGATATGCCAGCTATGTGGGCTCATTGGCCACTCAGCCCATCGCTGTCCATCATTCAAATTAAAGCCCACACCCTCTACTGCTTAGGCTCATTCTTCTTATGGACATAAACCCAGTCCACATCATCTATACTGGTATGTCAATTCAGGTGCTACAAGCCATATTACTAATGATCTGTCACACTTGTCTATTTAGGACGATTCGACACTCCCTGAGCACCTCACGATCGGAGATGGGACAGGTTTACCTATTATCTCTTCTGGATTTGCCTATTTAACTTCACATTCACGATGTTTCTCACTTACTAATATTTATTATGTTCCCAAAATTTCTCTCAATTTATTATCTGTGTCTTGTTTCACTCAAGACAATTCTTGCTATTTTGAATTCTATTCCACTCATTTTCTTATCAAAGATCTCTTTTCTCATCAGGAGCTGCTCCGCGGGAGTCGTAGGAACAGTCTCTACTATTTACGCACTCGTTGTAATATTTCTTCCATTGCTTGTATTAGTCGCATAGAGTCTGTTCCTAGGTGGCATCAACGTTTGGGTCACCCTTCTTTTCAAATTATGAGTCGTGTGCTTTCAGATCATTTATCAATGAATAATATTTCTCCCTTACCCTTTTATGACTCATGCTTTTGTGGTAAAATTACTCAACAACCATTTCCAGTCACTCACCATAAGAGTACCCATCCTCTCGAATTAATTCACACAGATATTTGGGGACCATCCCCCATTATTTCCTCTACAGGTCATCACTATTATGTTCATTTTTTGGATGATTATAGCAAATTTTCATGGTATTTTGTTATGAAACAACGATTTGATGTTCTCTCTGTTTTTCGTGCCTTCCGTTTACAAGTTGAAAATTTACTTGGTCAACGGATTAAATCTCTCTAATCTGATGGTGCTAAAGAATTTCTTTCTAGTGCTTTCCAATCTGAGTTACAATCCGCAGGTATTCTCCAATGGATCTCCTATCCACACACACCTCAACAAAATGGATCTGCCGAACGTAAGCATCGTCACATTATCGATATGGGTCTTACTCTTCTTATTCACTCTCATGTTCCCACCAAATATTGGCCGTTTTCCTTTGAGACCGCTGTCTTCCTTATCAATCGCCTTCCCACAAGATCTCTCCACTTTCGATCCCCCTATGAGGTACTTCACCATTCTACTCCTGATTATAAGTTACTTCGAGTTTTTGGTTGTCGTTGCTTTCCTTATCTCCGCCCTTATCTTGCTCACAAACTTCAACCTCGTTCAACTCCTTGTGTGTTTCTTGGATATCCCTCCAATTATCTTGGATATCATTGTCTTGATACTCAAACAGGATGCATATTTCTATGTCGTACAGTCCATTTTGATGAATCTATTTTTCCATTTGCCTCCTCGAGTTCCACATGTATGCCTTCCCCTCCTCCTACCGTGCACCCTCCTATGGTGAATCTCCCCACACCCATCCCGTCTCCACCTCCGGACTCAGGTATGTTGCCTCAATCTCCGATACAAACATAAGTTGACTCACCTATTATTTATGTTGAAGATGATCATGCTGCACCATCTTCTTCTCCTACATTGGATCATGCTCCTGCTCCACCTCCAGTTTCGCGTATGGTGACTCGCTCTCAAGATGGCAGACTACCTCAACAGCGCTTCACTATTGATCCTACAGTGTTCATTGCCTCTATGGAACCCCGTACTTATTCCCAATCTTCTCCTCACTCCTTTTGGGTTAAGGCTATGCATACTGAGCTTGCCGCTCTTCTTCACAACTAGACTTGGGATCTCATGCCCGCTCCACCTGGTCAGCCTATTGTAGGGTGCAAATGGGTTTACAAAATCAAGCATCATTCTGATGGCTCAGTGGCTCGATATAAGGCTCGTCTTGTTGCTAAGGGCTACTCACAGCATCCTGGTCTTGATTATGATGATACCTTCAGCCCCATTATTAAACCTGTTCCTATACGGGTAATTCTTTCCCTTGCTATATCTTTCAATTGGACCATTCGTCAGCTTGATGTGGATAATGCTTTTCTTCATGGTTATCTCAATGAGGATGTTTATATGGATCAACCCCCTGGATTTGTTGATCCTTGCTTTCCTAGCCATGTTTGTCGCCTACGCAAATCTCTATATGGCCTCAAACAAGCTCCTCATGCTTGGTTCTTCCGCCTGAGTTCCTATCTTCATCAACTTGGTTTTTGTAGCTCTGTTGCTGATAGCTCTCTATTTATCTACCGCACGAGTGAGTTTGTTAATTTTCTACTTATCTATGTTGATGATATCATTCTCACTGGTTCTTCTGTTGCACCCATTGGGAACATCCTTCATGCCCTTCATAGAGAATTCTCTATTAAGGATCTTGGTCCACTTCATCATTTTTTAGGCATTAAAGTTACTGCTCACTCTCATGGTTTATATCTCACACAGCAGAAGTATATTTGTGATCTTCTCTCTCGGGCTGCCATGAGTACTTGTAAGCCCATTTCCATGCCAGTTGCCTCTGGTCCCCGACTTTCACAATATGATGGCCTTCCTCTTCCTGATCCTACTGAATATCGTCAACTTGTCGGCTCTCTACAGTATCTCACTCTCACTCGACCTGACATCGCATATGCGGTTCTTCAGGTTTGTCAATTTATGCATCGTCCCACCACTACTCATTGGACTGCTATTAAGCGCATTCTCTGCTATCTTCAAGGGACACTTCATCATGGTCTTACTCTCTGGCAACATCCTCCTTCTAGTCTTCACTATTTTTCTGACGCTGACTAGGCCGAAAATCCGGATGATCGACGTTCTGTTAGTGGTTTTGCAATTTTTCTTGGCCACAATCTTATCTCATGGAGTTCTAAGAAACAACGAACAGTCGCTCGATCTAGCACTGAGGCCAAGTACAAAAGTCTTGCCAATGCAACCGCTGAACTAATCTGGCTTCAATCTCTTCTTAAAGAACTCGACATCTCTTCCACTCATTCTCCAGTTTTGTGGTGCGATAATCTTTCAGCCATTTATCTCACTGCCAACCCCGTCTTCCATGCTCGCACAAAACATATTGAGATTGATTTTCATTTTGTTCGTGAACAAGTGCGTCAAAGTTTACTCGATGTTCGTTTTATAGGAACTACTGCTCAATTGGCGGATTTGCTCACCAAAGGTCTCCCTTCTACCCGTCTCTCTCTTTTACGAGACAAGCTCAACATCCGTGAACTCCCGTTGAGTTTGCGGGGGAGTAATAACCAAAATATTACTTAATTATTGTATACATTAATATGCATTTATCACACAATTTAATATAGTGATTTATTACAGCACTTAATGTAGTAACGTATTTGTAACGGTTTATTATTTATTATTGAGTTGTATATAAATAGGATGTTATAGTACAGTCAATAACACAACACAATCTTATCTATTGTGTGCGCTCTTTCTCTCTACTCTTTCTTTTCTAAATTTCTTCATTTCCTTTAACTTTAAAAAGAGCAAAAAATTTAAATCAGGCATTGACTCATCACTCTCAGTAAGCCTCCTCCTTTGTTGTTGCTCTACAACTTCGTAATCCACCACCTCCAAGAATAAGTTTGGGTTAAGAATGCGTTCTTCACTCCCATAAAGAGCTGCTTGTACGCCAACCATCAGTTTAGCTATTTCCCTACTAGAAAAACCTTAGGTTTCTTATATATTTGTGAAGGACCTTACAGTCATTTTGCTTTTATTTTAGGTGTTTGAGCTCATCAAGAAGTAGGAGGAAATAAGACTTGCAGAACTAGGTGCTAAGGTTGCTGAGTTCAAGGCAATCCAAGCTCAAGTAGAAATTGTAACCTCTTCATTCTCTTTCTCCCATCCTTTCTCCCTCTCTATCTAATTTCCTATGATACGAATCAATGAAAAGTGTATTAATTAATTAATTAATTAAGAATGGGTTAGTATGAGTTCTTGTGATGTTTTATTGTTTTCCTCTGTTGTTAGGAGAGGCAAAAGAGTAGTGTACGATGAGCAAAAGAAACTTGCTAAGTTTCAAGCTCAGACATTATGAGGACGAATTAGCAAGGATGAGGTTGCAGGCATATACTATACAAACTGTTTCAGTAATTGGCCAACTCTTTTTTCAACGAGAACTTAAAGAATTGACTTATTGCATGAGAATGAATTTTAAAGTGTAAGGAATCAAGAGATTATGAACCTTCAAGAACAATCAATAATTAGGTTGGAGCAAGTATGGTGGGCTACAAAGGAGCAGATTCAAGCTCAATGTAAACTATTAGATTTAGGGCAGTGGCTAAAGATGAAGGGAGAGCTCATGAAGGTAAGCTAACTAAAAATGTTAACATGCGCATGCTAGTAGATCGTGCAAATGTAGAGACAGAAAAGTGGGTAGTTGCAATAAACACGACTTTTTACTATAGTGGAGGTATGGTGTGTATTCATTTGTTATATAAGGCTATTTGGATTACTATAATTTTTGTTAAATTTTCTATCATTTTTTCACTTATATATATTTATTTGGTACAAATATCTATTTAAGTTTACTGATGATATTTGATCAACCTTATATGGTTTGCGTGCTATTCTAACTGATTAAAATAAGTTGGTGGTGGATTAAAAGCTCTAATTGCTGGCGTATATGCAACAAGGTAGAAATATTTGACTTTTTTTGTATTAAAATTTTTTTATGAAGGGGATTTTTTAGGCATAGCTTTCTCTTTCCGGGTTATGTTAGAGAATGATGTGATTATTATTTGATGTTGAAATTTGCAAATAGTTTATCCTTTGAAAAATATATTATCAATGTTTAAAATATTTTTGGGCTTATTCTAATTTAGATGAATTGAATGTCCTACTTATAAATTAGTTCAATAAAATGTTGTGCTCAAAAGAAAATGGTGCACATCAACACATTGAAATACACGATATATGTAAAAGATTAAGTGCTACTTATTATCTTGTATGATGATCCATATGGGAAATATTAATTTCATAATGTTTATACTTGTCTATGGAGAGAAGGGGCGAGGGAAATATGGAGTTATGTGGATAAAAGATTAGGCCAACCATCGCTCATCAGAGAATCTTCTCTAGGAAAGTATCCTTGATTACGTATTTTTAAACTATATGCAAACAATTTTACTTGGACAACTGATAAGGGATCCTCAAATAGTAGGAAAAAATTTGGTGATGTGGTATTAAATTGTTCTCTTCGAAAAAGAATACTACATCTAGCATGTGTTACAGCCAATACAAAGTCTCATCAGACACCTTTTCGAAACATGCTCTTATATGGTCCTCCAGGGATAGAAAAAATGATGGCTACTATGGAGTTGGTAAAGAATTCCATATGAATTCTATTCCTTGGTATTATTGATGTTTTTCGTGATTGAAGTTTATGTTTTCCCCTTTAATTACCATTTTGTTGTATGATCAAACTCTGGATTACTCAATTCATTTGTGTTGTTCTTTCCCACAAACAATTACTGTCAACCTCATCTCTTCTTTCCTAATTTTGGGTCACTCATTATCTTGGATTGGATTATGCATTGATAACTGTAGGAGATGTTGCTTTATTGGGACCTCAATTGTACAAAAATTTCCCTCTGTATATGCTCCATGAATTTCTAAATGATTGATTTTATATATAATGTACATAATACATACATATAAGGCTACTCCAAGTTGTCTAGTAATTTATCATAGCAAGTTAGTTATTATTAAGAAAATACTCCACTTTGCTGGTTGCTTTTTAGTATTTTGGACATATGCTTCTTTTTAGTTCTATGGTGAATTTTTTTTGTTATTTCAATTGTTTGTATAACTCATGAAAAGTCCCTTCTATATCTTGATTGTCATAATTCGAGGTGAGAAAACTAATTAACACATTCTTATTGTAGTCTTTAAATTGTGGCATTTATTGTTGCACAGTTTACTTGCAGTTAGGCTTACCCTTGATACAACATACTCCTAATTCTGATTTTTATCTATATTTTATTAGTTTGCTTGGAGGATTCATTCATGTTCATTTTGTACAAGTGTCGATCTAATACTAGCTGGATTCATTCATTTATGTTGCAATTGATAAAGTACATGCATCATTCAAATTATATGTAATTGTTAAGTATCATAACTTCAGTTAGTTTGTCTTCTTCAAAACTATAGGCATAACAAAACCTACATGAGTGAGGCTCAAAGAAGTGTACTCAATGCCCTTCTCTTCCACACAGGTGACCAGTCAAAGGACATTGTGCTTGTTCTTGCTACTAATCGATTACGGGATCTTGATTTAGCTGTAGTAGATCAAATGGATTAGTCCCTTGAATTTACCTTGCCCAGAGAAAAAGAACGCTTCAAACTTTTGAAGTTGTATCTTGACAAGTACATATTTCAAGCAGGAAATCTGGGTGGTTAAAGAACTTGTGCAAAAAATAATATCAAAAGATTGAAATCAAAGGACTGACCGATGATGTGATTAGGGAAGCTGCTACAAAAATTGAAGGTTTTTATGGCAAGGAAATAGCTAAACTGATGTCCGACGTACAAGTTCTTGTATATGGGAGCGAACAATGCCTTTTTAACCCAAATTTATTCCGAGAGGTGGTGGATTACAAAATTGTAGATCTTCAATATAGAAGTATGCTGGCTGGGAGTGATACCACAATGCCTGATTCGATTTTTTTGATGAAATCATAAGAAAATTCTTACCTCATTCCTACAACATCCTCTTTATGGAGTGGTGAAGTGTTAGTGGTTAAATGTTATTCCCTTATTGCATGTTATCATATAATGTGGGGGATTTTGATATTTATATGATGGGATTTGCATACACAGATATTTTCTTAAGGCTAGATGAGAGATTACATGTATTTTACAATGAGCTCTTCCATTGGTTTATTGATCTAAGTGATTAATATTGGCTATACAACTATAAATATTGATCTAATATATTGAATTTCTGATATGTAATAGGTTGTAAATGTTATACCGGAACCCTAATTCATTTAGGTTAATGTTGGTATTGGATAACTTAAGATTAGATTTTGCCTGAAATGTTATCAATTATCTTTATGAAAACAATGTTTATGAGAGGAAATGGTTATTACCATCTCCATCCGTACCAAATGTAGAAAATGAATAAAAGAATTGCAAGTCTTTTTGAGAACAAAGATCGAGAGGAAACTGTTTTGAAAGATTCTTTATAATTCTTTGGTGCTATTGTGCTTTCCATTAATTTTCATTTGGTGAAACAGATGGATAACCTTGTTTGGAATAAAGTACTTCCTAGTTGCTGACCCATTTTGCTCAGTTGGTGTCAGCTTTGAATTGTTGGAGTGAGGACAGATATTTTTAATCAAGGATTATTTCAAGAAATGACCAACAAAATGTAGCTTGGGCTTATCATTTCATCACTATAAGAGATGCATGTAGTAAATTAGTAAGTTAAAAATAGAGGGGAGGAGTACAAACTGAAGTTGGTAAATACTTAATGAGAGATTATTTAAGGAGAAATTGCATAATGGTTATAAACATATACTAATATACTAAAAAATAGAAAATTTTAGGGATAATATCTCCAACTAAAGTGAAAGATGATAACCTAAATTAGAAGGGATAGTAATGAGTATCCATTTGAACAAATTGAGAAATTATGAGAAAATCTAATAATTCAATAAGAAAATTGATTAAATATAATAAAAATAAGAAATTACTAAAAGGAAAACCTTGATAAATAATTGAAGATTTTTATTGAAAATTACTACAAATAGTGGAAATAAGATAAAGAATAGTGAGATGGAATCTCACCGCGATCAAGCGAAATCTCGAGAGTCACTAATAACTGTAAAGGACATGACACTATAACAATAAGTAAGGATGAAAATTAAGTCATTAGAGTAAGTAAATGATAAACTCGTGGAATCAGAATGGAGGATTGGTTTTCTGGAAACCATTAGGGAGAGTCTTAATATCAAATGGTTCAATGATTAGATCAAAGAAAAAAATACCTTAAGTAGCGTAAAAGAAACCAATCATTATAATTTTCATTGAGTAAGTGGAAAGGAAATGACAAAGTAATAGAGTATTAGTAGTAATATTTCCTAGGAAATAGAAGATATTATTGCTAGGAGATCTTTACCTAGAGTTTGAATACCTAATCATGCCATTAATAACAACTGAAGGAATAATTAATAAAGAATTAACGCCACAAGATGGGAGAACAATGATTTAAATTCCCATATGAGAGATAAGTTATGTTATACTCCCGAAAGAGAATATGAGGATATGAAGTATGGTGTCATTTGTTAATAGCTTGAAACTTTCACAATACCTCAACCAAAATAATTATAAAAAGACTATTAATAATCACCTATGATGTAAAGTTATGAAGGGGGACAAGAAGAAAGCCGTAACGAATCGCATAGAGTTAGCATCATTAACCCTAGATTGAATCCATGTAAGCATGAACTGGACTAGGTGGGGTTCAATTGTCACCCCTAACGTTTTTATCATTATTACACTCCCCAATTTATTTGTCCATATCTTCAATTTTCAAGCAACAATACTATATAACGCTACATTTATCATTAGAACAAATGTAATATGAATAATGACATATTAAATCATTGTAAGGGGAGAATCCAATTACTATTTATAATTTTTTGAGCCACTGATATTTAATGAAAGTAATACACCATAACTAATCTCATTACTATATAGAATTTCTAGAGCCTCCAATATTTAATTAAATTAATACACTATAACTAATTCTATTACTAGCTAGAATTTCTAGAGCTCCCATTACTATCTAGCATTTCTAAAGCCAATGTTATTTTGGCTGGAATGCATAGAGATATCAATTTATTTAATATTGTTAGTATCTTATTTTCTATTTAAATATTATTTTTATTCTATTCTAATTTTCAGACCATAACCATCTTCATTATTACGTTCTTCCCATCTTATTAATGCACATCTTCAATATTTAAGAAACTGTATACATTCACCCTTAGTTGTATGTGAACAAATGTAATATTCATATTAATGATTAATTTAATATAACATAACCTAATTCATTATTATATATAATTTATAAAAATCAATGTATTTAATATATGTAGTGCTTTATTTACTATTTAAATATAGTTATATTATATTTTAATTGATAAGAACCTTTTGATATCTTCTTCCTCTATATTTTCACATCTTTTTTCTCCCCATATTCAATATTTTAAGAAATAATGAGCTTATCATTATTACCATTATCCTATCTTCGGGCATACCTTCAATTTTTAAGAATCAACATTGGCTACATTCACATTTTGCTTGAACAAATGAAATATGTCATATTAATGAGCATTTTAATACATTACAAATAATCCCATTATTATTTAGAATTTTTAGAGTTATCAATTTATTTGATAAAACTAGTCTCCTATTTGCTAAAATATTGTTGTATTATATTGCAATTGATATTAATAAACAATAGTTTTCTTATCTTTATTTTGATTTTCCCATCATTTTCCTCATATCTTCAATCTTTTAAAAAATAATTGCCTCCACATTCACTATTAGTTGCATGAGAAAATATTAATAGCAATAATATATATATATTGTAATATTAATGAGGATTGTAATACTTTTTTAGAATCTATAGAGTACATAATGTATTTAATGTAAATAGTATCATATATGCTAGAATATCTTGATACATGGATGCATTTAATGTAATTAGTTCTATTTACGATTTAAATATCAATTGTTAAAATATCTGCATAAATCTAATAGATAATAACTTCTAATCATTATTAAGTTCTCCCCATCTTATTACTCTTCATCTTCAATTTAAAAAAACGCCATATTTATAGCAATAATGGCATATGTGTCTCTCATATTAATTAGCATTCTAATACACCATAATAATTCTCATTAATATCTGGAATTTATAGATATAAATGTATTTAATATATATAGTGTTTTCTTTACAATTTAAACAAGAACATTTTCTTCATCCTCTTCCTCTTCAGTATTTTAAGAAATAGCGCCATGCTAACCATGCATGGTAGGTGAAGCTACAAAGGAATTCAAAGGGCCAACCAGATCTGATGCAAGTTTTCCTCTGTAACTCCTTATCGTATATTTCACATTCTGAAAATATCCCACAATGCACATTCTACTTTGAAGGTGAGTGTGATAAAGAAAAAGCTTTGAATGTGCATTGTGATGGTTGGATCCCTGTGATCAACACCCCACCCTTCCCTTAGCAACAAGGGTATTTCTACCAAGATGGTTCAGGAAAGATAAAGGTGTACCAGTACATTGGTTTTCCATAACAAATTTCACAAGATGACATAAAATATAATTACTTTTTAGGTTCGGTTCGTGCCTCGAGCTTCAACTCTACTTGGCACGACTTTTCCTTAAAGGGATTTAAGGGTGGGGGAATGAGTTCATAACTCAGTGAGAGGAAATTTCTACAACATAATTTTAGTCAAACATTTTTTTTGTTCATAATCATGATTCATATTATTTTTCATCCAACATTCACCCTTTTATCATAAAAGGGTTCACTCGATTGCAGAGCAGTCCCCGACTACTCCACTAGTTGTCCGGAGCGCATTTACCGACCACTATGATAGAAGGTCACACCTTCTACCTCGAGGTCTGAGTCAGCCTTACCGACCATCCATTGGGCCTCAATTTCTCCATGTCCGCTATTGTAGGACGAGACATCTCCCCCTTTTTCCCTAGTCTCAATTCGCTTGAAGCTCCCTGAGCTTCTTGACTTCTTGGACCACAAACTTCCCTTATGCTCCATGGGTCATCTAGTAGCCCTTGGAACTAGCACTACCCCATACTGGGCGCCTCAATTATATCTGTTGAGAGTAAGATTCCACATTAGATAAAATAGAGAAGTGTCGTAGGTTTATAAGGTTGGAAATGTTCCACTACTTACAAGTCATGACTTTTAAGTAGACATGAGCCTGACTCCTTATCGGTCCACAATACCTTCTCACATGGTATTAGAGCCAGTGGGCTCGCACTCGTACCCGACCCAAGACTGGAAACCCAGCTTGTGGTCTGATTCTTCTCCCCTTATCAATCATCTTCCATCATACCTTCTCCCCTTCTAAGTCTCTCCAACGAGAGCATGAGACCTTCCTCTACTTTCCCCCTTGAGTCCTTCCTCTACTTTCCTCCTCATTCGAGGCCCGAAGAATAATATCCGGCTTGTAGACAATTCTTGAGGGCGGGTTTAAAAAATATTGCACATGGGAAGTGTATCCCGTTGTACGTGAGGGCGGGTGTTGAGAATAAGATTCCACATTGGATAAAATAGAGAAGTATTGTGGGATTATAAGGTTGGAAAGGTTCCCCTTATCGATCCACAATACCTTCTCACAGTTTTGTTTCTCAACATGCACAATCATAAGCCTTTTAATTAAGACCTTTATCTTTGGGCTACCGGCCCTACGAGTCTATTGGCCCGACTTCGGCCCAATGTCCACCTGCCCAACGAGTTCGATGACCCAGCTTTGATGTGGTAGCTACTAGCACAACAAGCTCAACAACCTAACTCTACACTCGATAGCAATATCACACAATTTTACCTTTTATGGTAATCTTTCATAGCCTCATTGCTCATCTAATTATTGATGGGTTTAACACATGGCCATTAGCCTTGAGACCACTTGAAAAATTCTAGCTCTACTAAGAAGTAGCTCCCACAAACTTTAAGCAATTTTACACAGTTAGGGGAGACTACTTTCGAAAAAGTAGTTCTAAATAAGTAAAGGTGCTCATCACTCCAAACGAGTCTGATGCTGGAATTTCTACTCACCCAGTAACCGTGACATATTCTTTTTGGCTAGATTCCTGATCTGCAACGAGCTCCTCTACGTGAGCACTCGGACGCTCGATTCCTACAGGATCCGAGTAATCACATAAGGGAATTTGGTATGTGAGACCTCCTTCTAGCACATAGGTCCTTCAATTATTCCTAAATTACATTTCGGTCCCTAATTCTTGAAAATTTTACATCTTGGCCCTCGATAACCATTTTATCCTCAATTAAGTCCCTAAGATTTTTCTTATTTCTACTCAAGTCCTAAGTATCACTTTAATAGATATTCAGCCCACAATTTTTCAAAAATCCCCAAATTGCCCCAAATTTCCCAAAATTTGCACTTTCACCCCTGGTTTCTCATCTCATCCAATTGATTGCCGATACTTTGTTAATTCCCCCTATCATGTTGCTACTCGATTCCCCTACTCCCTACGAACATCCTGAACTTAGACTTTATTAATTTGACTATATTTCAAGCTCAAACAAAGTTTTGTCGAAAAATAGGTCTTAGAGAGAGAAAGCTTTGAAATCTTATCAGCTAGGTCACAGTTGCTAGAGTTCTCAATTTGGGAAGCTTGTGCTTACCGTGAGGGTCCTTCTAGAATCAAGAATTTCTTCAATGGATGAACTGAGCAAGGAGAATTTGATTAGTGTAGCTTTTGACACTTTCTCTTTCTAGAATTTTACTATTCTGATAAGAGGAGGTAGATTTGACTTACTCTCGAGTTTCAGGGAGGTTGGGTGTTAGTTGGAAAGGGCTGGGGGGAGGGGGGTGTTTAGCTATAGCAGGTTGGGAGTGACTAGCATTTGGCATTGTGTAGGCTCCGTAACTCTCCTCCGGTGGTCTTCGAGCTGAGTGGAGACCACAGTGAGGTAGAGGACCTCCTCCTAGTTTTAAGAACTCCTAATTCACCTCCCGAGGTCTCAAAAAGTCCACTTGACGAAGCTCTCATTTGCGCTTCACTAGAAAATGGAGTCATCTGTCTTCTAGGGCTGCCTGAGCGATGGGGAGGATGGGCGGTGAGGTGCCCATCATATTGAGGGCTCGACAACTAACAGGGCTACCAGCCAGTGGCAGTGGTGGTAGATTTTTTGGATCCTGGAGAATCGGTCTCTCTCCAAAAATCACATGCTATTCATTTGCCCAAGGTTGAAGATAAAACTATGCTGCACGTGTGAGCTTCACACGTACGACCTGCCACGTGGCATGCTGTGATTGTCTGGCTTTGTTGATGTGGCATCCAACTCAGCGTCCGAGTCACCCATTAACTCGTTGATCGGCCATGTGGTGACCTCCCATTGGTCACCAGTTCCAGTGTGGCCAATGACAATACTCGGTCAGTATTTGACCAGGACACACAACGTCCTCAGATTGGCTGATTTAAATTAATCAGATTTCCCTCTTCGCACACTCCACGACTGCCATCTATTGGCCTCTTATTGGCTGATTTAAATAATCCTATATCTCTCCTGGCATATTGTGTGACTGCCACATGTCAACTGCTGATTGGCTGAGGCCATTCGACGTGGATCAACCATGTGTCGACCTCTGATTGGTTGACTATTTCTCCGATATCCCAGTCGGACGATGATGTATCACATTTGGCACGTGTTTGTCCCATTGGTCAGTCCGGCTAACTAGGTTTCTCTGACATTGACTTTTGACTGAGGATTTTTGTCGCTCTCCTATTGGTCAGCCATTACTGATGGGGATTTTCCTCCTCAAACCATTGATCGAGGACACATGTTGCTATCGGATTAGCCAGTGCTTCTAGGTGTTAACCTAGTAGTTGACAGGGTGCACTTCGCCAGACATCACATGCTAATTGTTCACGCCTATTGACTGTGTGTTAACCTAGCATTCGGTCAGTAGACCGGCTAGACCATGGACTGCTCTGGTTTGACTGGGTTCGGTGACTCGAATTCGAAAATCGGTCGATTCAGGCCCGATTCAACTGGTTTTCTGAAAATTAAAATTTCTAAATTTGTCTAAATTCATTTTCTATCTAATGATAGCTGCAATTTTCTAAATTGATATTTTTAAGTCATCTAGAAAAATGAATCTTTGAACCAATTCCACATGGTTCTATCCTGGTTCAGGTAAGGTTCACCGTGAACGAGTTTGATTTTTCACATCCAATTCACTTCCTGTTTCCTTTCCATGATTCTTTGGTCTTCATTGGCCACTTAGGATTTCTCAAATTCCTGTTTTGACCCTCCTTTACCAATTCCAGTTCACTTAGACTCTCGGTTTTCTCTCGAAAAGTTTTGGTTCCCCTTTCCGGTTCCTTATTTTGAGAGGATGTGATTTACATTTGATCTCTCTTTATAGTCTCGATTTAATTTGAACTTTGATTTTGCTCAAAATTTTTTGGTCCTCTTATTTAGAGAAATCGAAGTTTCCAAGTATTTCCCACCTTTTAAGTAGTTTTTTCTTCAAAAATCTTACATATTGAACAATTGAGGGAATTTCTTTCTCATTATAGACTTAGTTTCCCATGTTTCTTTTTTGACCTAATTGTTGCGCCAAAGTACCTTCAACATGGGAATCTTCTTGTTTCGAAGGTTTTTTTTACCATTTCAATTGGACATGTTCCACCTCATATGACATGTTTTCCGCCAACTCTAGCGGTGGGTGTTCTAGTACATGACTTGGGTCAGACTCATATTTTCTCACTACTAGACATGAAATACGTCATGTATCCTTTGTAATTCTGGGGTTGTTCTAGCTTATGGTCCAAAAATCTAATTCTTTGGATAATTTGATAAGGACTTATATATCTTGGCTTTAATTTTCCCCACTGTTAAAATCTAAAAATTCCTCCAATGAGACACCTTGATCGATACTTTGTCTCTAATTTTGAATTCCAATTCCCTTTGTCGATGGTCAACATAAATTTTCTATCGATCTTGAGTCACTTTAAGTTGATGCCTTATCAATTTAATCTTCTTGGTTGCATCCTCAACGAGCTCAATCTTCTAAAGCCTTCATTTGCCAACGTCATCCCAAAATATGGGAGTATGACATGGTCTTCCATACAAGGTATCATATTGTGCCATCTCTATACTTTCCGGTTAACTATTATTGTAAGAAAACTTTATTAGGCACATATAGCCTTCCTAATTTCGATTCAAATTCAAGCAACAAGCTTAGAGCATGCCCTCATAGGTCTGAATGTCCTCTTCGGTTGTCCATTATTTTGTTGGTTGAATCTCGTACTCATGTGGAGTTTTGTCCCTAAAGCTTCTTGTAAGCTCGACCAAAACCATGAAGTAAATATGGGATCTTAATTTGACACTATACTAACCAGAATTCTATATAAACACACAATTTCTCCAACATATAAATTCGCTAACTTTTCAATCGTATCCGTTACTCATATGGATAGTAAGTGTGCTGATTTGGTTAATCAATCCACTATTATTCAGATAGTGTCATGCCCTTTGGGTGTAACTAACAACCTTGTCACGAAGTCCACCATGATATTTTCCCATTTCCATTTAAGGATGGGAAGTGGTTATAACAATCCGACATGATTTTCTTGTTTCACTTTAATTTGTTGGCATGATAAGCAACTAGACACATACTCAACTCTATCCCTTTTCACGCCCTTCTACCAATATCCTATCTTTAGTGTTTGGAATATCTTTGTACTTCCTAGGTGCATATCGTATATCGAGTCATGTGCTTCTTTTAGTATGACTCTATTTAGTTCTCCCTTACTTGATACACACACCCTTCCTTTAAATGATAACAATTTATCCCCCTTATTACAAAGTTCATGGCTACTCCATTGGCTATCTGGTCCACATATGGTTTGAACTCCATATCTAGTTATTGTTAAACTCTATTTGTTCTACTAGTTTATGTCTCATTATAACGTGAGCAAATAAGCATTGTTTCCCTAGTTTTGAGTTGAGTTCTATCTTCACTTTGCTCACTTATTCCAATAGAGGCATATAAGTAGTACTTATATCAACTACTCTAGTATGATACTTTTGACTTAGAGCTTCTACAACCACGTTGGCCTTATTGGAGTGATATTCAATTATCAAGTCGTAGTATTTGACTAACTCTATCCACTCATTTCCCTCAGATTAAGCTCTTTCTGTGTTATAAGATAATTTAAATTCTAATTATCTATGAATATCCTATAAGTAACTCCATAAAGTTTTTGTCACCAAATATTAAGGGCGAGCAGCCAACTCTAAATCATGTGTAGGATATTTTACCCCATGTGTCTTTAATTGTCTTAGCACATAAGCTATCACTCTCTCCTTTTGCATTAAAATACACACAAGCCTTTCCCAAAGGCATCATTGTATATAGTGTATATTCCTTCCACTAGATCCAGTAGTACCAACATAGGTGTGACTTTAATTCTTGAAATAAAATTTTGCATTTCTAATCCAACTGATAATTTAGGCCCTTTTCTCGTGAGGCATGTTAGCAAAATAACTATACTTGAGAAGTCTTCCACAAACTTCCGATAATACCCAACTAGTCCTAAGAGAGTACAAATTTTTGTAGGATTAGTGGGTGGTTTCCACTTTGATTTTGCATGTACTTTCATGGGGTCCACCTTAATCCCTTCCTTGGAAAAAATATGTCATAAGAAACCCAATTATTGTAACCAAAATTCAAACTTCAAGAATTTGATGTAAAGTTTTTTTCCTTTAAGATTCTCGAAGTGATTCCTAGATGTTCTTCATGATCCTTCTTTGTTCATTAGTAGATTAGTATATCATCTATAAATACTATCACAAATTTGTCTAAATAAGGCTAAAATACTCGGTTCATCACATACATGAATGTTGTAGAAGTATTTATTAATTTGAATATCATAACTCTAAATTCATAGTATTCATAACAAAATTTCAGAAAACCGGTCTAATCGGGTCTGAACAAGATGGTTTTTGATTTAGGCTCACCGAACCTAGTTCGACCGAACTGAACAATGGTCCAGCCGATCAACGAATCGCCTACCAGGGCCTAGTCAATGCACGCAACTAATCATCGCACGACACGTGGCAAAGAGCATTGCGTTAGCCGCATGGTTAACATCTTAAAGCGCTGACCAATTAGAGTGAGACACGTATCTTTGGTCAATGGTCAAATAAAGAAAAAAGCCACATCATTGGAAACTAACCAATGGGAACGTGACACATGTCTTCAGTAAAAGTGAGCTGAAGAGAATCACCATCAGGTGGGCTGCCCAATGAGAGGCTGACACATAGAAAAAGTGCCTAGTTAGCGGTCGACTAGGATATTGGAGAATTGTTGACCAATAAGAAGCCATCATGTGGCAAAGCCACGTCAGATGGCCACAACCATTCAGAGGTAGATAAGTGGCAATGGCGTAGTGAGTCAAGTTGGAAAACTGACGAATTTAAATCAGCCAATTAGAGGACATAATGTGTCCCGATCAACTGGGGTTAGATTTGATTAGCAGGAATTTTATGGACCCTAAGTGACCCAAGGAGTCACAAAAGACATGGAAATGGACTTGTGAAGGAATTGGGGACGAAAACTAAACTGGTTCAGGTGAACCAAATTCAAAACGGTTCGGACTGGTTTGAACCACTATTGAACCAAATCCTAAATTAATTTTTCTAGGTGGCTTAAATAATTCAAATTAGAGATTTGAGGCCACCATTATATAAAGAATGAATTTAGAAATTTTTAGATATGAAAAACTTGGTAGAATGGGGGGGGGGGGGTGAACCGGCCGGTTTAAGCTTTAAACTCGGTTTGGACTGGTCCGGTCCGGTTCAGAACAGTGTCATCTTCTTCCTTAGGATGACAGTGCTATTCACTCGTCGGGAAATTGAAGAAATGCCGGTGAAGGAGAAATGCTTCTGTTCAGGGCATTTCAAGTCTTCAATGTCAGTCATAATGGTGCCAAACGGACGGCCAACGGGTCCCCGAGATCTCTACATAAAGAGCCCCTCCCATTCAGCCTCTCCAAACCTAAAAACTCCATTCTCTCTCAACTGCTCCATTTTTCGGTGAAGCTCAAACCAGAGCTTTGACATGGGGTCTTTTCTGAGCCAAACAAGGCGAGGTTAGGTTCTTTAGAACTGGGAGAAGTCAGTTACACGTCTGTAGTCTCCGTTCACTCCGAGGGTCGCCAGCGTGATGAAACAGTGAAGCAGCTCGAGCAAACCGAAGCTGGCCTATTTCGGCTGAGTTGAAATCGGCCAATTTTTGCCCTCCTCAAGCCAAACACCAAACCTTCCCAACACTTCCTTAGCCCTCCCACGACCGAATTAGGACTGAAAGGTAAGCCAATTCAGTTCAACTCTACAATTTTTGACCGGTGCTAGAGAGATAACCGGTAGAATTTCAATGATAAAATTCTAACTCAATTCTACATCAATTGATACGATTCTTGATTCTAGGATGAACCTCAGGATAAGAGCTATCTACCCAGATTGAAAGCTCGGACTGTTGTGCCCTCACCGGTGAGTAATCAAAGATTTGTCTCTCTACAGTCTGTTTTTCGACGAAGCTCCATTGGAGCTCGTTTCGGCGTCAAAACTTGCGATTCAAAGTGCTATTGAATCGTTAGAAGATGGAGAAACTCAATTTCAAATCCAATTTCAACAATTGGGAGAAGAGGCCAATGGTATCACCATTAGTTAACTTTTATGTTTTGTAAACTTTGTTATGGAAAACGAGTACTCCAACGTCTTTACCTTCCTCGAACTATTAGTACAAGGAAGGGTGGCGGGTTGATCATAGAATCTCGACCAAACTAGGTCAGGGTGTGATAATTTAAGTGGTATCAGAGCAAGGTTTTCCAAAAAAGTTTCAAAACTAAAAGCCCTAGAACACTAATACACGATAAATTTCTATCAACAAATATGGCCCCCTTATAGAAACCGAATGGACACACGCTGTCGTAGCCACCCCAAAACTAGGCAAAAATGTTGCCCCACGTGAGGGAATTAGCTTGGGAGCTCAAAACCCTAGGAGGACCCAACCCATGAGACCAATGATGTCTCTTGAGCCAATGAGACTTTACGAAGAATTTGTCAAGGTATTCGGGGAACCTTGCTTTATGCTTAAGAATGGGGATCGTTCCATAGGAAGTGCGCACCTGAGGTTGGTGACATGTGGTAGGCCCCAGCAAGCAATGAAAAAACTTCCCAAAGCCTGAGAAGGAGAAAGAGCTATAAAGGACCACGCAGGAAGGTCACCTGCTACAATTATGGACAAATGGGAAATTACGCATGACAGTACTCAATACCACAAAGGAATGTGGTACCCACTTATGCGAGCACTGCTTCTGCAGGCAGGGAAGGACGTGAAGAAAGCAAGAGAAAGGAGAAGAAGGCAGAGGAAGACTCTCCATCATGTAAATATCGAAGGACCCACATTGGAGCCAATGATGGGATAACCTGCTATAGGTGTGGAGGAATTTGACACATGGCGAGGAAGTGTCTCATGCCATAAGGATGGATGGAAATACCTCCCCAGAGGAATATCTCCCCGACTCTAGAAATCTAAAGGAATGGGAGACAGGACGCCACCTAGAGAGCCACAACTTAAAGTGAGGATTTCAGACCCATCCCAGAGAGTGTTCCTCAAGGTTCTAGCATAGAACTTCCTGACCTTTCATTTAACCATTTGCCTTAGAGGGAAGAAATCCCCAACTGTATATTATATTCGATTTCCAATAAATAAAACTTCAAGTTTCTGTTACCCTGAATCATAGTGTATCCAATCTAGCTCTCGTGCCTTGAAACAAATGAGAAACGGGAAGGACAAACCTCAGATAGGAAGGGTCGGAGAACTAAGACCCCAAAAGATTTTGCCAACCTACTTAAAAACTTAGGAACGACAAATAACGCCTTTGTATTCCATAGACTAGGAGGTCAAGCACCCTGACCTCTCCAAAGGAAGCAGGCCTATGTAAAAGGAAAGGTATGATCATGTATAAAGCTAAACCCAAAGAACGGGCGAACGAGGAGATGATATCAAGGGAGACAACAACCCCGTCAGATAGGAAAGGTAATCATGACTAGGAATAAAAGAAAAGAATTTCCAAGAAGAGGGGAACCTTGGAAGATGTACACCCACTGACTAAAGAATGATGAACCTCACACTAGTCTCTAACCCCACCTACTTGAGGAAAAATAGTATCAAACGATGAGGCGTAACCAGGGGTGCACAAGATGAGGACGAGAATTAGAAGTTCATCAGGTAAGAACATGGAGTTAGGGATGGCAAAGTGTATCTACTTTGGAAAAGCAAAGGAGCCAAGTAGGGTTCTAGACCCACCCAACAAAAGTTGACAACTACTAACCATGGGATAACCAAAGGAGACAAAAATGACGCCCTAAGCAGAATTGAAAGGAGTGGTGACAACCACACCCTGAAGAAGGTGACATGTTGGGCTTTAAGTGAACTCGAGAGACAATTGTCTCGAGACAATGAGAGTAATTGGAACAAGGAGGTTGAACAAACCAACCCTCGTGAAACTCATGGATTTAGACCCCAATGAGGAGGGAAAAGTAAAGAGGGCAAACATCAGAAGAGAAGGATGAAGGAAATCCTTAGGACAATCCATGGCCAAAAAGAATTTGGCAATCACCCTCACACCACGAGAAGGACCAAGTGCACCTTTCGTGAGGCGACCAAGAGACATCGACATAAAGAAACTTGGACTTTCCCGAAATCAAGTAAACTTGTAGGAATAAGGAAAGGATACAAAGGAAGGGAAAGTAGAATAAGAACGACATCAAAGGATGTCACGTAGTCAGTTAAGGATTTGATACCCCAGGGACGGATGAAAAGGAGAGTGTACCCAAAGCCCAAGGAATGAAGCGAAACCCAACGAGTGGATAATAGGATAGCAAACTCAAGTAATACCGTAACACGTGGGAATGGGTGGAATAGCCCTAATAAAGGAACCTAGGGAAGGATACCCGAGAAACCTTGGAAAATATGCCCTCAATTGAGAGGTGATTACTTGGACATGAGGGTAAGACATAGCAATGGAAGTAATACCAAGGGAATAAATGAGCAAACAAAAAGGGAGAAACTAGAGCGATAGGATGTCATATAACACCCCGAGTTGACTGCGATAGAATCCATTTCCGATGTCAAGGATGGACGGCTAAGTTTCGAGGACAAAACTTCTAAAAGGAGGGAAGAGTTGTGAAACTAGACCCTCGAACCATGTAAACCGAGGAAAGAACCGACAATTTTGAGAAAACCGAGCTGAAAAAGTAATAAACAAATGACAAAGAAGGGTTAAAAAGGGAAATTGGAAAATCCCAAGTGACCAAATATTCATTAAAATCATGAAGAAGAACCGGGAAGGGGAGTTGAAGAGAGAACTAGACCATTTTGGGGTGAACCGGACCTGAACCAAACTGAAACAAGATGGACCATAGTGAACTAGTTCACTAATTCATTTTTTTGGTGGCTTAAAAATATCAATTTGGTAAATTGAGGCCACCATTAGATAGAAAATAAATTTAGATGAATTTAGAAATTTTTAAATTTCAAAAAAATGGTTGCATCGTGTCCAAACCGGCCAAATTTTGAATTCGGGTCATCGAACCCGGTTGAACAGGAGTAGTCAACGGTCAATGAACCAGTCAATAGTCAATGATCAATGGCTGACAAGGCAGCCACACTGGCACTCCACATCAGAAAAATTAAGCAATCACAGTGCGCCATGTGACAAGCCCACAACGTCATCATCTTCAACCTCCAACTGCTGACAATGAGAAGAGAGAAGAAAGAGTCGTTGGAAAAGTTGGAGTCTCTGGCGACTTGAAAAACTCTTTAGTAAGGTCATCAGCGGCTGAGTCGGAGGTCGAGTCTTACGCTAGTGGGTAGCTTGTGTAGTTGTCGAGCTCCTTATATGAAGAGCACCCCTCCATTCGATATCAATATCCCACAATCGACTGAAGAAGACGAAGTGCTCACTTTTTCAACGAGCAGCAAACTAGAGCTCTGACATTGAGGCTTTTCTCCACCTCTAAGGCTACATTCAGTACCATTAGAATCAGGAGGAAGTCCTCTACATAGTTGCACCCTCCATTCCACCCGAGAGCCACTGTGGAAGAATGAGGGAGCTCAAATAGTAATGCTGCTCCTTGACTATCAGTAGCTCGAGTTGCTTGAGCTCAATACGAGCACTCCCCATGCCAATTTTGACTAAACCAAGCCCTCCAAACGCCACCTAGAGGTGCCCTCACCTTCTTTCGAGCTAGCACAGCAAGCCCTTCCGCTGCCCCTTTGCCGAAAAATACTGTTCATAGCCGATTTCTGCAATAACTTTAACACTGAAATTCGCACTGCTCAGACCACCAATTGAGGTGTGGTTTGATCCAGGGAAAGCAAGAGCTTCGATGCTAGACCCTCTTCGGAGTGATATCGATGCTTTCTATCTCTAGACTGAATTTTCCAGTAAAGCTCCGTTTGAGCTCATTTTTTAGCTAAATCAAGTTGTTCCAAGCTCAAAATGATGAGGAAGACATATGGGAGATGATTCAGATCACCAACCGAGATAATTAACCATGTTTTGGGGGTCAATTGAATGAAATTATGATCCGGAGACCAAATTTTGATTCTCCTGATAAGAGTACTCGAACCATGCAGGAGCTAATTGTTCGTGTACCGGTGCAACGAGGCGCACCACGAGTTAGGATCTCACCTGGATGGCCACGTCAGTATTACCGATGACTGGGAACCACTATAATGTCCATTCTGGTTAAGCTTTGAAAACTATTTTCTCAAAATTAGCATCCCTTAACAGGGTGACTTTGCTTAAAATATTTGAGAGCTAATTACGGGCTTAGGCTCGAAGTGCTAGTGGGACCAAGGCCGATGGGTATGGGTGTTTACCTATCTAGAATAAACATATGATATATGATTGCTAAAAGACCTGAATAATGGGAACTTTGCGTGATACCTATCGAGTCAAGCTGAGTTGTCAAGCTAGTTGGGCTGAACTGCTACTCTGCCAAAGCCAGGTCGTCAAACCTGTTGTGCCAATATAAATGGGCCGAAGCCAAGCTAGCAGACTGTTGTGCTACAGGACCAAAGATAAAGGTTTGGGACCTTATTGTAATAAAGACAAAGATTGAGACTCAAGTGCAAATATGAGTATTTGCATGACCAAAAGAAAACTTTTTGGTAGTCCAATGATATAAACATAATTTATAAATGTTTAGGGATCTATATGATAAAATTTGGGGTCAAATTAATACATAAGGCAAAGTCCTTAAGAAGAGGGTCATATTGGATGACAGACTTCCCATATACTTCATGGGTCATCCAGTAGCCCTTGGAGCCACCACTACCCCACAATGGGTGCTTCGATGGCTCCAAACTCGTTGCATGCACTTAAGTAGTCTTGTTATTTATATTCGTCATCTTTGGGGCTACTGGCCCAACGAGCCCAACGAGTCGACTTCGGCTTTATGACCTCAAGCCCAACAAGTTCGTTGATCTGGCATTATGTTAGTGGTTTGTAGCCCAATGAGTATGTCCACCCGACTTCAGCATAGTAGCAACACACACACATAATTATTCATTTATGAGAGTATTCTAGTATGTAAGACTTAACTTGTAAACGGGCCTAATCCAATGCCCATTGGCCTTGGGCCCACTTCAGCACTTCTAGTATATTATATCATGGTTCATGCTCTCACCAAAATTGTCTCCCAAAATGTGTAAGTGTAGTCAACCAGTCTGGAGAGAACGACTCTTGAAAATGGTTTTCAATTTAGAAGACCGGTACCCATTAGTCAAACCGGACATGATGCTAAACTCACTCACCCGGTGTGCAGTGACTCATTTCTCCCAAGCTAGTTCTTCCGTATTTTTGTGGTGTTTCGTAGTTATAGGTTGATGTGCTTCCTCTCATACCTACATCATTCTAAGTAAGGAACATTAAGTCCTGGTATATTTCAAAATTCCCGAATTCTACCCTTATGGTAATTACCCCCAGTTAAATATCAACATTAGAAATTGTTAAGTTGTAAATATTCACAAAATTCCCTTTTTGGACTCTAAAATCTAAAATTTCCCTTAAATACACTCTAGTCCCTAATTTTTCCAACATTAAAAATTTGCCCTAAATTCCCAAAAATGGCCAATTGGACCCTAATTTCCTTAAAATCAACAATTGGCCCCCAACTTCCTTCAAATTGCCAACTGACACTAAATTTTAAGAAAAATTGCACTTAAGTCCCGTAGTATTTGTGTCACGCCCTGACCCGTTTTGGTCAGATCCCCATGATCAACCCACCACTCTCCTGACTTACTAAGGGTTGCCCCTTCTTTTTAAACTGAGAGGAGTAAGGCATCCTTTCAACTTGCACCTTTCCTAGAATAACATAAATCAAAACTGCATAAAATTTTAAACTTTTCAGATTTACCTTACAGGTGTGTTAGCTGGTGGTCTTTGGGTATACTTTCTAGGGTTACCTGAAAGGGATATAAGGGAGGGGGTGAGTACAATAACTCAGTGAATGGGTTTTCAAATTTTAACATTTAGGAAAAATGTTTGAATTGGAGTGTGCCAAACTCCTTATTTTCTTTTAAAAACATTTAATTCTTAATTTCAGTATTTAGAACCATTTCTTATTTCCACGATGCGTTATCACCCAACACACATCCATCTTCATGAAGGTAAAATACACAATCGTAGGCCAGCCCATCCACTAAACCCACTTGTGGCGTCGGAGCGACTTTACCGGCCACCTAGATAGAAGCATGTCTGCTTCTTCCTTGAGAATGAATGGATGTTCCCGACATCCTACCTTGAATCCCGTAATAAATATCCGTGTCCGTTTGAGGATAGAGACTTCATCCTCTCCCCACCCTAGTCTCATGCGCTTGAAGCTAATCCGAGCTTCATAAGACTTCTGGTACGACTAACTGCTCTTATATCCACCAGGTTGTCCAGAACCCTATGATGCATCACTACCCCTATTAGACGTCTTAAAGGTCCCGTAACATAGTGCATGCACAATCAACAATTTTTCACATAATGCCATATAATCTGTGGTGCCATTGGTCTAATGGCTTTGACCTTCGACTCGACCTACAGCTGTTTGTCTTGACTAGTCCGCAGACTTGTCATATCGCACTACCGCTAGTTGACTGAGTATGTCAGTCCTGTCTCAGTACCATGGCCAAACAACTCATTTACTTAAGTTTTCATGGCATATTAATCAAGTTTGTTTATGAGCTCTTGCTCGTGCCAATTGGCCTAGGGCCTACTATTCAAGATTTTTAAAATCAAGCATATTAGCCCCGAAGTTCCAAAATTGAGGCCTCCAGCCTAATAGATCTATTTGAGCTCCCGTCAAGAAGGTCTCCCAAAATGTTTAAGCAGTGGCACACAGTCAGGGGAGAGCACATCCGACAAAATATACTTTTCAACTATCCATCATACAAACCAAGTATGAGGACATCTCCCCTCACAACCGATGAACGGGTTTTCCACTTCCTTTGAGTAAGTTTCTTCATACCAACCGGATATGATCTGCATACAACCGATAAGTAGTTTTTTGTGTCATTTCCACATCACTCCTCTCAGGTGATTATTAAAATACCACTTAGCAGTGGGTTTTCATTTTCGAGGTGCTTACAATCCCAACTGGGTATGATATTAAATTCCCACTCTCCCGATAGTGCTGTGAATATCTTCATAGACAGCTTGTTGTCCTTACTTGAACTTGTCTTAGCTGGTGTTCTCGATATTTCATGTTCCTACACGATATGAACACACTTGTTCATTATCCTTTGCCCACTACATTCATGGAAACTTCACCTTGAGTAACTTTTTTCTGACCTAAACAGAATCTACCTTCGTGCCTCATGACTTTTGTACTAGCCCATAGATTCTAAGATGCTATACAAGTGTGCCTTCTCAATGATATGCTACCTTGATTGCCACTCAACTAGGTCCCTCTTCTTCATGGGTTAGGGATGGGTGACATTGGTGAGGTGGTCCACCCTAGCCCACATCACACCATCCATCCCAATATCCAATACTATTCCCTTCCCGGAATAGGGAGTTGTTGGATGAGTCTTGCCATCCTTCATGGCCTAGCTTTGCTTTCTGAACGAAACACCATCCGCTCTACCCTTTTGATGTTTTTTACCTTTTCTCACCCAGTCACCGACACCCTTCCCATAACAGCATCACCTTGGAACCCTTATCTAGGTGCATCACATATATATGGAGTCATGTGTCTACTCTTGTATAACTTCCTCGAGTCCCAACTTCATGGGAACACCCCACCCGGTCCTTAGGGACATGTGGTTCTTCTTTGTGGAAATTGTGGTTAGTAGGAGGTGTCTCTCATCCCCCTTTTTAGAGTTGCCATGGGATTATGGCATGGCCCTTACTTGGCTGGTGGTAAAAGCACATGTCTCCCTCTTCCATGGCATTAGGTTCCACCATTCATGCATAGGTAGTTGCATATGTTCTATGTGAGCTTAGCTCAACTCGTGTTCTTAGCTCAAGCTATCAGCTACATCTTGTGAGTTAGTTAGCCTCCTTCAAGTTTCTTCTAGTTGCCCAACCACATATGGAAGATCGTTTCCCCACTCCAACAATGTCATACCTCCCAGTTTAGGTCTGGAAGCCTCACTTTCATAGCGGATTCATCCCCGCTCTTACCCAGGAGAATTAGTACGACCAATGTGAGTCTTTTCTCAAGATCTCCATCCATGACTCATACTTCACCTCATTTTTGTGGCACATTTGTGTTAGTAAGCAATTATAAGGAAGATGCCCCTCGAGTTCTTGTAGTATCAAGTCAATCATAGGAAATCCCTCACCTATGTAAGGTCCCTAAGTATCATCCTAGTTAGATACTGCCCCACCTTTGGTAGGATGAACCCAGATCCCTTTCTCCCGATATATTATTCTAATAATGTCATTTTTATTAGCCATAATTCATACCTTGTGAATTTGGCATCTAATGGTTCCTTCCAGAGGATCCCCTAGTGCAATATTTGAGGTGTTCCTCACGATATATCTTGATGAGGGTATAATAGGACATTTCTAATCTCGGGAAGTGGATCACGTTTATTGACCATTGCCTAACCCAGTCAACGATTAGTGACAAACCACCTTATGCTCCCATCCTTCTTTTTACGAGTAGGTATGGAGCACCTTAAGGAGAATGGTGGTTCTCTTGAACCCCACTTCTCCTCTGACTTTCAATTTTTTTCTGTGTTGTTGGTGCCATCCGATATGTATTTTTCCATATCCGGTTAGTCTTAGAGGAAAACATTGATCACAAGGTCGAGCTATCTATAAACCTCATTGTCTCGGAATAAGGAATCAGAAAGGGAACCGACAATTTTTGAGAGAAAATCGAGAATTGAAGGGAATCAGAATTAGTAAAGAAGGATCAAAATAGGAATTTGGAAAATCCCAAATGGCTATTAAACACTTAAAAATCATGGAAAATAATCATGAAGCGAATAGGATGTGAAAATCATACCGTTTTAGGGTGAACCGAACCTAAACCAAATAGAGTCATAAAGAGTCGGTTCAAAGATTCATTTTTCTAGGTGGCATAAAAACATCAACTTGGATAATTGAAGCAACCATTAATTGGAAAATGAATTTAGATAAATTTAGAAAATTTCAATTTTAAGAAAATTGGTCGAATCGGGCCTAAATCGGCTAATTTCTGAATTCGGGTCATCGAACTCGGTCTAACTAGAATGATCAATGGTCCAGTCGGTCAATAGACCACTGTAGGTGTGATCAATTAGTCAGGAAGCACTGTCCAATCAAAGCACGATACGTGTCCTTGACCAATGCTGAAAAGGAGGAAAATCTACTCAACATCGAATGACCAATAAGAAATAGACATGTCCCTGATCTGCTGTCAATGTCGAAGAAGCTTAGTCAGCTAAAATGGCCAATATGAAGTGGACATGTGGCAAAGGTGTCGTGTTAGCATCCAATTGGGATATCCGAGAAATGGTCAACCAATCAAAGGTTGACACGTGATAGAGCCACGTCGGGTGGCATCAGCCAATCAGCAACTGACACGTGGCAGCCGCACAGTACACTAGGAGAGATATAGGATTATTTAAATTAGCCAATCAGAGGCTGACATAAGGCAGTCACGCAGTGCGGGTAAATATAATTCATTGAAATTGACCAATCAGAGGATGCCATATGTCATGGTCAATGACTGACCGAGTATGGTCAGCAGCCACGCTAGAATTGGTGAGCAGTGGGAGGTCACCACGAGGCTAGTCTATGAGTCAAAGGGTGACTCAGACACTGAGTTGGATGCCACGTTAGAAATGTCAGTGAATCATAGCACGCCATGTAGCAGCTTGCACATGTGAGGATAGCACGTTAAGCATAGTGTCATTTTCAACCTTGGGCAGATTAACAGAGCACGATTGTCATAGAGAGACCAAGTCTCCGGAGGCCAAACAATCCATCATAGCTTTCGCAATTAGGTGTATCAGGCACTAAGTGTTGTGTTGGTCGGTAGCCCTAGCAGTTTTCAAGCCCTCTATATAAGGAGCGCCTCCCCACCCATCCTCCCCATCAATAGGGAGGCTCCAAAAGACAAATGACTCCAGTTTTCGATGAGGCGCAAATTATCTATGACAAGGGGACTTTCTCATAACTCAGGAGCTAAATTGGGAGTCCTTAGATTCGGGTGGATGTTCTCTACCTCGTTATAGTTCCCACTCTGCTCGAAGACCACCTGAGGAGTGTTACGGAGCCTACACAGTACCTCTGCTCTAGTGGTCGCAGAACAGCTGAATCATGTTGAGCCAAATTTTGGTCACTCCCAACCTCCTTAAGCTAAATCAACCCTCCCCCAACTATTCACGATTGACACCCAACCTCCTTGAAGCTCGAAAGTAAGTCCAATCTGACGCCTCTTATCGGAATAGTAAAATGCTAGAGAGAGAAAGTGTTCAAAGCTACGCTGATCGAATTCTCCATGCTCCTGCAAGGACCCTCCCGACGAGCACAAGCTTCCCAAATTGAAAACTCTGACAACCAAGACCCAGTTAGTAATATTAAGAAACATTCTCTCTCTAGAACCTATTTTCTGATGATGCTCCATTGGAGCTCAAAACTGAGAAAAATTGAGAAATTCAAAGTTCATGATGATCATATGGAGTTGGGGGAATTGAATAACGACATTATAGGGGAGAATTGATAGCGTTTAGGTGGTCAATTGAAGGAAATGAGAAATCAGGGGTCAAAGTGCAAGCTTTGGGAAATTTGGTGGTGATTTGGGGATTTTAAAAATTTTGGGGGCTGAATTGCAATTAATGGGAAACTTAGGACTTGAGTGGAAATAAGAAAAACTCAGGGACTTAATCTTTAAATCATAGGGATCTTATTTATCCCCTTCTCTCAAGAGTTACTTAAGAGCATTGTCCAACGTAGGATTCCTTTCCTAGGACCTTCTCTTACCTTATTTCCTAGGACTTTCTTTAAACTTGATAGATATTTTTCATATGGGTTCTTGTTTGCACATGTATTCCATTTGGAGTAAAATTATAAACCCCACCCTTTTGAGTTATAGAAAATCGGGAAAAGAACTTATCAAACCGAGCGAGAAACACTGAACCGATTCACAAAACCCAATCATCAGAGAATGGGCAATTTGTGAAATTTACAACTCCCGAATGACCCAAAAGGGTTCATAAAACATTGGAAAAAGATCTTAGGACAATTTGTGAGAGAAAACCAGTCCGGTTTAGGAGACCCGAACCCGAGCTGGATTGAACCAATTTATAAATCGGGTCAGTTTATGAACCAAGTCGGTTATTGAAGCGGAACCAATAGAGAAAGGGCAATCTGGGAAATTTATGGATCCCAAGTGACCTAAAAAGTCACAAGTCATGAAAAAGGGATTTAGGATGAATTGGAGATGAAAACCAAACCAGTTCAAGTGAATTGGATTCGAACTAGATTGAACCAATTTGGACTAGTTTGAACCACTATTGAACCAGATGCTAAATTCATTTATCTAGGTGGCTTAAAATTTTCAAATTGGAGAATTGAGGCCACCATTAGATAGAGAATGAATTTAGAAGAATTTTGAAATTTTTAATTTTGAAAAATTCAGTCGAATCGGGCCTGAATCGGCCAGTTTAAGCTTTAATCCTAGTTCGCACCGGTCCGGTTCAGTTCGGAACAGTGTCATCTTCTGCCTTAAGATGAAAGCACTGTTCACTCATCGAAAAATTGAGCAGAGCCATTGAAGATGAAAAGTCTATGACCAGCTAGTTTCATGCAATGAATGATTGCCATAAAGGTGCCAATCGGAAGGCCAATAAGTCCTCGAGCTTCCTATATAAAGTGCCCCTCCTCATTCATCCTCTTCACACCTGAAAACTCTATTCTCTCTCAATTGCTCCATTTTCTAGTGAAGCTCGAAACAGAGCTCTAACATAGTGTGTTTCTTGAGCCAAAGAAAGTGTGGTCGGGTTCTTTAGAATCTGAGAGAAGTCAGCTACCTGATGGTAGTCTCCATTTGTTTTGAGGATCGCCGGAGAGACGCCGGCGTGATAGAATAGTGAAGTAGCTCCAACAGACCGAAGCTACCCTAGTTTGGCCAAGTTGTAAACGACCAATTCAAGCCGTCCTCAGGCCAAACCAAACCCTCCCAACACCTCCACAGCCCTCCTATAGGTGAATTAGAGCAGAAAGTAAGCCAAATGGGGTTCACTCTGTAAATTCTGATCGGTGCTAGAGAGATAACTAACATAATTTCTATATCTAAATTCTTACTTAATTCAGCATCAATTGATTCAATTCTTAATCCTAGGAGGAACCTCAAGGCGTGATCTATTTGCCTAGATCGAAAGCTTGGATCGCCGCTCCCCCGATGATCAATCAATTTGATCAAATTAAATTCGGTTGAGTTAGAAGGTTGAAATTGGGGGAAAAATTAGAGGAAATTTAGGGATTTCGAAAATTCGAAAGACTAGAGTGCAATTTAATAAAATTGAGGGCCAATTGGGTATGATAAAGATGTTTGAGGACCAATTGGGAAATTTTGGGAATTTTTGGGAAAAAAATTACCATTTTTGTAAAGTAGGGGCAAAATGATAATTTTGGACAAGTTGGGGACCACATTGGAAATTTGGGAAACTTGAACCCCTTTTGTGATTTTAAATAAATTGTGGTCCTAAGGTGAATTTTAGAGTTTCGGGACTCAATTTGTGGGAAGATCAGCATTAGGGAATTAAAGAAAAATAACTTTAGGGACCTAATTGCAAATAAATGAAAAGTTTGGTTCCGGTGGGAACATGGATTTACATATCATGTAGGAACATGAAGTATCGGTAATGGCAGCTAAGACAAGTTCGCTTGAAGGTAAGAAGCTGGCTAAGAGGAAATTCACTGCACTACCGGGTGAGTGGGATATTTAATATCATACCCTTAATAAAGGCATAGGTTTAAAGAACGCCTTACTCATCACGGTTTAAAAGATGGGGAAACCCTTAATAAACCGGGAGAGTGGCGGGTTGATCATGGGAATTCTAGCCAAACCGGGTTGGGGAGTGACACACATTCTCTTATCTTACACCATCATTATAATAACATGTTTGGGATGCTTCCATTCTATTTTTCACTCGTCTGGTGGTTCTCCAGACTTTATTTTGACAAAGTCGTGGTAGGATGAATTATGGGACTATGCCCGTCCCTCTTATTTGGTAGTATTGCTCGACTACATTGAACATTATCAAAATGTACAATGCATACATTTCCATTATTTAGTCATTATTGACTTACTAAATCTGCATTTTTCTTATGTTATAAGGACTTTCATATTACCAAATCCTCACCATTTCATCCATGAAATGGTACTTCAATGAGACTGTATCCAATACTTTATGCTTGCTCTTCCAAGCTCTTCTCCTTAATTAGCTAGAGTATTCCATTTACCCAATTTTCATCAAAGTATTAATTGTGGAAATATTTAATTCATTTCCTTTTGTTGCCTTTTCATTGATCTCTCCATAGATTGTTTCCAGAAGTTTCGGTCTACCAATTCCCTTCCATGGAGATGGTATATATTTCCTCTAATTCCTTCATCTTCATTATTTCTTATTATTGACAATGGTCTTGCCTATAACTTCTTCATCACTCCATTTCGGATGTGATGTGTATTGCCTAGGTACCACTTGTAAACCCCGCTCCTTTGGGATAAGAAAATAGGGGAAAGCACCGGTCAAAACAAAGAGAAAGTACCGAACCGATTCACGAACCCTAACCGTTAGAAAAAGGGCAAATTGAGAAATTTACAAATCTTGAGTGACCAAAGAGTCATAAAAGTCATGGAAAAGGACTTTAGGGTGGATTGGAAGAGAAAACCAAATTGATTCAGGTGAATCGGACCACAATTGAATTGAATCGGTTTGAACTATCATTAAACCATTTTCTAAATTCATTTTTCTAGTTGGCTTAATATATTAAAATTAGGGGAATGAAGCCATCATTGGATAGAGAAAGAATTTAGATAAATTTAAAAAATTTTAATTTTGAAAAAATTGATTGAATCGGGCCTGAACCGGCCGGTTTAAGAATTGAATATGGTTCAGACCGGTCTGGTCCAGTTCGGAACAGTGTCGTCCTCTTCCTTTAGATGACAGCACTATTCCCTCGCGGGAAAAATGAATAGCACCAGTGAAGGTGAAAAGTCTCCATTCATGACATTTTAAGCCATGAACGAGCGGCATAAAGGTGCCAATCAGACAGCCAGATAGTCCCCGAGCTCCCTATATGAAGACCTCCTCTCCATTCCTTCTCCTCACACCTAAAAACTCCACTCTCTCTCAACTAATCAGGTTTCTAGTGAAGCTTGAACTAGAGCTCCAATATTGAGGTTTTCTTGAGTATTAGAAGATGAGGTCGGTTTCCTTATGGTGAGGAAGAAGTTAGTTACCCGACGGTAGTCTCCATTCGATACAAGGATCGCCAGAGAAGTGTCAGCGTAATCAAATAGTGAAGTAGCTCTGGTGAACCGAAGTTGCCCTGTTTTAGCCCTCCTCAGGCCAAACCAAGCTCTCCCAACATCCCTACAGCCCTTAGTTGACCTCAACTAAGCTGAAAGGTAACCCAATTCAACCCTACTTAGTTGTTACAGGCCGGAGTTAGAGAAAGAAACTACAAAAAATCATTGACAAAATTCTCCCTTAATTTGAGGTCAGTTGTAGGAATTCTTGATCCTATAAGATACCTCAGGAAGAGAGCTAACTTCCTAGATAGAGAGATTGGATTGTATCACCTCCGATGGTAAGCTTTCAAAGCTTTCACTCTCTACATTCAATTTCCCGGCAATCATCCGTTTGAGCCCAATTCGGACCCAAATGACGCGATTCAAAGCTCAATTGAATCATATGGAAGTGTAGGAACTGATCCATACTTCAATTGGAGAAATTAACCCCGATTGAATGGTCAATTTGATGAAATTAAATTCGACCATTTTGAAAGGGGAAAATTAGGGAAAATTTTGGGGAAATTTGGGGATTTCATAAAATTGATGGACTGAATTGCAATTTCCTAAAATTGAGGGTCAATTAGACTTGAAAAGGATGTTGGAGTACCAATTGGTTGATTTTTAAAAATAATCGGGTGCAAATTGTCATTTTTTATAAAATAGTTGCAAAATGGTAATTTTTGAAAAGTTGAGGACCAAATTGGAAATTTGGGAAACTTGATCCCTTTTAGTGAATTTGAGTAAAATGAGGACCTAAAGTGAATTTTGGATGTTTCGGGACTCACTTTGGGAAAAAGTTTTCATTAGGAACCTAAAGTCAAGGAAAAAGAATTGTAGTGACCTAAATGCAATTAATTGGAAATTTTGGGCACTTTCGTTCATATGTGAGGAATGAAGGCTATCATGCCAATTATTAATAGATAAAAATATCCAAATCATGAGGAACATAAAGGACCAGAATGCTAGCAAGGATAAGCTAGCATGGAGGCAAAACTTGGCTAAGAAGGGATACACTGCAATTATCGGGTGGGTGGGTTTATTCATATCATACCTAGTTGGGATGATGAGCACTTCGAAAATGAAAAATCACTTTTATGTGGAATTTTAACATCACATCCATTTGAAGTGATGTTATAACTATGTAGAAAACTACTTACCGGTTGTGAGTAGAGAGAACATACCCGATTGGTATGATGGATTTCCAAGAAGGATGGAGAAAACCCGCTTGTCGGTTGTAAGCGGAGATGTCATCACACCTAGTTGGTGTGATGAATAGAAAATTATTTTGTCAGAAGTGTTCTCCCCTAAATAAGTGCCAATGCTTAAAAATTTTGGGTGACCTTATTGACAAGAGCTAGAACAGCTCAGATTGGCCATAGGCCTCGATTTTGGAACTTGAGGGCTAAAATGCCTGATTTTTGAAAATCACATACAGTGGGCCCAAGGCCAGTTGGAACAAGCAGGAGCTCGTAAACAAACATGATCTATTTATTCCATGAAAATTATAAATGAATGAAATGTGTGATTTTGCCATGTTACCAAGATAGGGCCAACATACTCGATGGACAAGTAGTGCATTAGGGTTAGGTTGACGGACCGGTCTAGACAAATAGATGTAGGTTGAGTTGAGGGTCGGGGCCGTTGGACTAGAAGTATGTCCACTTTTACCCTGAGAATGAGTGGATGTTCGTGACATCCGACCCTTAATCCTGTAACAAATCTCCGTGTCCGTATGAGGACAGAGACCTCATCATGTCCCCATCTCGGTCTCATGCGCTTGAAGCTGCTCCAAGCTTCACAAGACTTCTCGTACGACTAACTGTTCTTGTATCTACCAAGTCGTCCAGAGCCGTGTGATGCATCACTACCCCTCTTGGGCCTCTTGAAGGTCCCGGGACCATCAAGATGCCCAAGAGGGGTAGTGATGTTTCCTAAGGTCTATTAGACAATATGGTGGGGATAAGGGCAGTTTGTCATGCCAGCAATCAGGGATGATCGATATAGCTTCATGCGCATGAGACCAGGGTGGGTTGGGATGAGGTCTATGTCCTCATATGGACATGAAGTATTTGGGGTTTGATAGTACGACGTCAGAGACATTCACTCAAACTTTAGGTAGAAGTCAAGGACTTCTATCAAGTTGGACGGTAAAGACACTCCGATCGACAAGTGGGTGAAGTCGGCCTAATTGTATCTCGCGAATATGTGTGTATCCTTCCTGATAAAGGGTGTGTGTTGTTTGTGAAACACACCTAATATGGAAAAGGGAAAAAGTTTATGAAAACCTTGGAAAGGATTTGAGAATCCTTTGAAAAAGAAATTGTAAAACCTTAAAATAAGAAAATGCCTTTGCAGGGTAAAGTTTTTGAAAGCCAGAATTTGAGAATAGAAAAATTTTAAAGAAAATAAGGAGTTTGGCACACTCGGATTAAAAATGTTTTGCTTTATGAAAACTCTCTCCCAACAGCCATTAACTGAGTTGTCGAACTCACCCCCTCCCTTTACCCCTTTTCTAGTAACCAAGGGAAAATAAACTTAAAGAACTTTCCTGTAGCCGAACCTGTAAGATAGTTATGTAAGGTTTAATGTTATTTTTGGAAAGATACAATTAAAAAGGATGTCTTACTGCTCGTAGGTTAGAGAAGGGGAAACTCTTAATAAACTAGGAGAGTGGTGTATTGCTCACGGGGTTCCAACCAAACTGGGTCGGGGCGTGACAACATAAGTGGTACTGGAGCCTATTTTCTCGAATACATTATCAAATCTATATAACATAGTAACAAATAGGAATAAATTTTAAAATTTCAGATGGCTCCCAAGAGAGCAACCAAGAGAACAAGAGCCGCAATTTCTAATATTGCCTAACAAGCCCTTATTGTAGAAACTCTCCGAGAAACGTAGAGAGTTCCACCTGCATTAAGCTCGGAACACCGGAGATTGTATGAGGAATTCACTCGAGTATTTGGACGGCCTAACCAGGACACCAACACACGAGCTAAGCCCGAGGAAGTACAATCTCATCCCCATCCTGTTAAAGTTCCTCCTCCAATTGACATCCCCAAATACCTCAAAACCCTCCGACAACTATAATGAACAGTGTTGTCATCCTAAGGAAGAATATGACACTGTTCCAAACCGGACCGGACCGGTCTGACCGGGTTCAGGGTATAAATCGGCCGGTATAGGTCCGGTTTGACCAGTTTTCTCAAAATTAAAAATTTATAAATTTATCTAAATTAACTCTCTATCTAATGATGGCTTCAATTACCCAATTTGATCATTTTAAGCCACCATGAAAAATGAATTTAGAAACCGGTTCAAGTATGGTTCAAACTGGTTCAATCTAGTTCATGTCCGGTTTGTCCAGAACTGGTATGATTTTCTCTTCCCATTTGTCCCAAGGTTCTTTTCCATGATTTGTATGACTCTTTTAGACACTCGATATTTTTTAATTCCCCAATTTACCCTTACCTTATTGGTTATGGTTTGTGAACCTTTCTCTTTCAAAATGACCGGTTCTTTCCCGGGTTTTATAAACTATAAAGAGATAGGGTTTACGTATGGTATATGAACCGATGTACCTAGGTTTCAATTTCCTCAGTTTTTGAAACCTATGTATTCCCCTCCATGGGGATACCTTGAAAAATATTTGGTCTCAAACATCAAATTCTAAGTTCCTTCTCCGATGGTCCATATAGCTCTTTTGCATGTCTTGAGTGGCCTTAAGTCGACTCCTTATGATCTTAATATTTTCTGTGGCGTCTTCTATTAGTTCGATCATTTCTAGATTCCTTTCCCCCTCCTCTTCTCAAAATAAGGGGGGTAAGGCTTAGTCATCCATAAAGGGCCTTGTAAGGATCCATTTGAATATTGGCCTGATAATTGTTATTATAAGCAAATTCCATCAGGCACAAGTATTCCTCTCAACCCTTATTCATAGTAAGTACGCATGCTCGTAGCATGTCCTCAATGGTTTGGATCGACCGCTCAGACTGTCCATCGATCTGAGGATGAACTGTCGTACTCATGTGGAGCTTGGTCCCTAAGGAACTTTGCAAACTTGGCCAGAACCTTGAGGTAAACCTAGGGTCTCTATCTGACACTATGCTTACCAGGACGCCATAGAGTATCACAATCTCCCTTATGTATAAAACTGCTAGTTGTTCCTCTGAATCGATCACCCTTATTAATAAGAAGTGGGCAGAATTGGTCAATCTATCTACAATGACCCAAATTGCATCTCGTCCCTTCCTAGTCACAGGTAGTCTCATGACAAAGTACATAGTGATGTGTTTCCATTTCCGTTTTGGAATTGGTAGGGGTTGTAGCAGTCCTGAAGGTTTTTGGTGTTCCTCTTTAATATGCTAATAGGACAAGCTTCGTGCTACATATTCCATGATATCCCTCTTCATCCCTCTGCACCAATAACCTTGTTTGAGGGTGCAGTAAATCTAGGTACAACCCAAATGCATTGCATAAATAGAGTCATGTGCCTCTTCCAATATTAATCTCTTCAGTTCCTTGTCTTGAGGCACACACACTCTTTCCTTATAGGTCAGTTGTCATGCCTCGACTCAATTTGGTCGTATCCCTGTGAGTAACCCGTCGCTCCTGTGGTTCAAGAGGGGTTTCCCCATTCCTTAATTCAAGAGGAGCCAAGCAAAATCTCAACCTTGTTCCCTGGAATAACATATATCAATAATAATGCAAGCTTAAGAGAAATTAAGCATACCTAATAGAGGGTAAATCCTTGTGTTATCCCTATTCATTTTCTATTCCTGAAAATGGATAAAAAGGGTGGGTGAGTTTCTACAACGCAATGAATGAGTAATTTTAAAAAAAGAGTTTTAATAAAATAATTTGGAGTGTACTAGACTCCTTATTTTTCTTTCAAAGATATTTCTTCCTCATATTTTCAATTTTCAAAAAATTTTCACATTATCCACATTCGGTATGTTTAGCAATCAACACACACACTTCATCATGAAGGGATCACACATCAGTAGGGCAGCCCGTCCATTGAACCCATTTGTGGCGTCGGAGTGACTTTACCGGCCACCTAGATAGAAGCTCGTCCACTTCTACCCTAGGAATGGATGGATATTTGCGAGATCCAACACTCAAACGTGAAAAGAAACTTCGTGTCCATATGAGGATAGAGAGCTCATCCAGACCCCACCCCCGTCTCATGTGCATGAAGCCACGTCGAGCTTCCTTGACAGCTGACATGGAAGATTGTCCTTATCTCCTCCATGTCATCCAGTAGCCCTTAGGATGCATCACTACCCCTCTTGGGCGTCTTGATGGGCTCGAACCTAAGTGCATGCACAAACAATAATTTTTCCATATAAGCCATTAAGCTTTGGTGCCATTTGTCCAACAGCCCCGACCCTCAACTCAACCTGCAACTATTTGTCTAGACTAGTCTATTGATCTGTCTTGTCGCACTGCCGCCAGTCCATCGAGTATGTCGGTCTTGTCTTGGTACCATGGCCAAATCACATCATTCATTAAAATTTTCATGGCTTAACATAATGTTTGTTTACGAGCTCATGCTCATGCCAACTGGCCTTGGGACCATTGTATGAGATTTTTAAAATCAGGCATTCTAGCCCCCAAGTTCCAAAACCGAGGCCTCCGTCCTATCTAAGCTATTTGAGCTCTCGTCAAGAAGGTCTCCCAAAATCTTTAAGCAGTGGCACATAGTTAAGGGAGAACACTTCTCACAAAATATCTTTTCACTCATCGAACACACCAACCGAGTGTGATGACATCTCCGCTTACAATTGATAAACGAGTTTTTCCACTTCCTTCTAGGAAGTTCATCATACCAACTAGGTATGATATACTTACAACCGGTGTGATGTTAAAATTCCACTTACTAGTGGTTTTTCATTCCGAGGTACTCATCATCCTAACTGAGTATGATGTAAAAATTCCCACTCACCCAATAGTGCAGTGTATTCCTCTTATTTGGCTCTTTGCATTCACGTGAGCTTGTCTTTGGTTGCGTTCTTAGTAGTTCGTGTTCCTACACAATATGAACATCCTTGTTCATTAACCTTTGGCCTAATAGCCTTCATTCATCACAAATGAATAAAATGCCCAAACTTTTAATTATTTGTATTTAGATCCCTAAAGTTCTTGGATGAGGGTATGTAATGCCTTCTGGTTCTAGTAAGCCTCCCACAAGTTTCTGATAATTGTCTACCATATCCTTGGGTACTCTTTTCTCACCTTTTAAGAATCGTTGAACAACTGCCTCCCTTGGGATAGGTGTCTTTTTCAAGGTTATGTGTGGAGGATTGGAGTTCACAATGAACTTCCTAGGGATTCTCCTACCTACATGATAGTTAAATTTTTATTAATGTTAGGGTATAGTATTGATAATGTTTCCAGGGAACTTAACATTGATACCACTCAAGTGTCATGTCCCAACCTAGTTTGGTCAAATCCCCGTGAGCAACCCGCCGCTCCCATGGTTCAAGAGGGGTTCCCCCTTCCTTAATTCAAGAGGAGCCAGGTGAAATCTCAACATTGTTCCTTGGAATAACATATAATAATAATAATGCAACATTTAGAGAAATTAAGCATACCTGATAGAGGGTAAATCCGAGTGTTATCCCTAGTCATTTTCTACAACTAATAAGGGATAAAAAGAGCGGGTGAGTTTCTACAACTCAATGAATGGGTAATTTAAAAAAAGAGTTTTAATAAAATAATTTGGAGTGTGCCAAACTCCTTATTTTCCTTTCAATGTTATTTCTTCCTCATTCTCAATTTATAAAAGCTTTTCACATTATCCACATTTAGTGTGTTTAGCAATCAACACATGCCCATTATAATGAAGGGATCACACATTCATAGGGCAGCCCATCCACTGCACCCACTTGTGCTGTCGGAGTGACTTTAACGGCCACCTCGATAGAAGCCCATCCACTTCTACCCTATGAATTAGTGATGTTTGCGACATCTGACCCTCAAACTTGAAAAGAAACTCCATGTGCATATGAGGACAGAGATCTTATCCTAACCCCAGCTCGGTCTCATGCACATGAAGCTACGTCGAGCTTCCCTGACTGCTGGTAAGACAAACTGCCCTTATCTCCCCTATGTCTTCCAGTAGCCCCTAGGACGCATCACAACCCCTCTCAGGCGTGTTGATGGTCTTGAGCATCAATGCATGCAAAAGCAATAATTTTTTTTCCATATAAGCCATTAATCTTTCGTGCCACTGGTCCAACGTGTAAACCCCGACCTCGAAGTTAAGGAAAAACTAGGAAAGAACTTGTCAAACCGAGTGAGAAAACTGAAGTTGTTCACATATCTTGATCACCAGAGAATGGGCAAATAGGGAAATTTACAACTCCCGAGTGACCCAAAGAGTCAAAAAACCTTGGAAAGGGACTTTAGGACATTTTGGGATAGAAAACTCGATAGGTTCAGGTGAAGCGGATCTAAACCAGATTGAACCGGTTTGGACCGATTTGAACCACTATTGAATCGGATGTTAAATTCATTTTTCTAGGTCGCTTATAAAATTCAAATTGGAGAATTGAGGCCACCATTGGATAGAGAATGAATTTATATAAATTTACAAATTTTTAATTTTGAAAAACTTTGTCGAATCGGACATAAACCGGCCAGTTAAGCATTGAACCCTGTTCAGACCAGTCAAGTCCAATTTGAAAGAGTATTGTCTTCTTCCTCCAGATGAAAACACTATTCACTCACTGGAAAATCGAGCAGCATCGGCGAAGATGAAAAGTTTCCAGCTAGGTAGTTTCAGGCAATGAATGACCGTCATAAAGGCATCAATCGGACAGCCAAGAAGTCCCCAAGCTTCATATATAAAGAGCTCCTCCTCATTCATCTTGCTCTCACCTGAAAACTCCTATCTCTCCCTACTACTGCATTTTTTTGGTGAAGTTCAAACTGGAGCTCCGACTTGGGCATTTTTCTGAGCCAAATAAGGTGAGGACGGGTCTTTTGATTCGGGGAGAAGTCAGCTAACCGATGGTAGTCTCCATTTGCTCTGATGATCGCCGAAGAAACGCCGGCGTGATCGAACAGTGAAGTAACTCAAGTAGAGCCAAGCTGCCCTATTTTGGCCGAGCTAAAAATGGCCAATTCGAGCCATTCTCAAGCCAAACCATGCTCTCCCAACACTTCTATAGCTCTCATACGATTGAATTAGAGCTGAAAGGTAATCCAGTTTTGCTCCCCTCTATAAATTTTGATCAGTGTTAGTGAGATGACCAGACCAAATTCTCCCTCAATTCGGCATGAATTGATGCAATTCTTGATCCTAGGAGAAACTTCAGGATGAGAGCTATCTACCCAGACCAAAAGCTCGTACCGCCACACACCCGACGGTAAGCTTTCTCTCTCTAAGTCTAGTTTTTCGATGAAGCTCCGTTTGAGCTCAATTCGAGTCCAAATGACGATATTCAAAGTTCCATTAAATCATGTGAATGTGTAGGAACTCAGTTCTACATCTAATTTTAACAATTAACCTTGATTGATTGTTCAATTTGATAAAATCAAATTTGGCTAGTTTGAAAGGAAGAAATTGGGGGAACTTTTGGGGAATATTGGGTTTCTCGAAAATTTGAAAGACTAAAGTGCAATTTCCCAAAATTGAGATCCAATTGGGCATGGTAAAAATGTTGGAGGACCAATTGGTCGATTTTGGAATTATTGGGATGAAATTTACCATTTTTGTAAAGTAGGGGCAAAATTGTAACTTTTGAAAAGTTGGGGACCAAATTGGACATTTGGGAAACTTGAACCCATTTTTGTAATTTTGAATAAATTGAGGTACCAAAGTGTTTTTCAAAAGTTTAGGGACTCAATTTGGAAAAAAAATTCATTAGGGACCTAAAGTTAAAGAAATAAACTTTAGGGACCTAAATGCAAATAATTAAAATTTTGGGCATTTCATTCATTTCCAATGAATGAAGGCAATTAGGCCTAATGTAAATAAAAAAGGATGCTCAGATCATCTAGGAACACAAAATACCAGGAACGCTACCAAAGATAAGCTCGCGTGAAGACAAAGTGCTAATTAAGAGTAATTCAGTGCACTATTGGGTGAGTGGGAATTTTCACATCATACACGGTTGGCATGATGAGTATCTTGGAACTTAAAACCCACTATTATGTGGAATTTTAATATCACACATGGATGGGGTGATATGAGAAACACACGGAAAAACTACTTAATGGTTGTAGATAGATCATACCCGGTTAGTATGATGAACTTCTTAAAAGAAAGTAAAAAACGTACTTATTGGTTATGAGCGGAGATGTCCTCATACCTGGTCGGTGTGATGGATAGGTAAAAAGTTATTTTTGGTGAAAAGTGCTATCCTCTGACTTTGTGCCAGTGCTTAAACATTTTGGGAGACCTTCTTGACCGGAGCTCGAATAGCTCAGATAGGTCAGAGGCCTCGGTTTTGGAACTTGCGAGCTAGAATGCCCGATTTTGAAAATCTCGTATAGTGGGCCCAAGGCTAGTTTGACCAAGCAAGAGCTCATAAACAAACATGATGTTAAGCCATGAAAACTTTAATGAATAATGTGATTGGCCATGGTGCCAATATTGGACCGAGATACTTGATGGACTGACGGTAGTGCCACAAGACAGGTCGACAGACCAGTCGAGACAAACAGTTGCAGCTCGAGTTGAGGGTCAGGGCTGTTGGACCAGTGGCACCCAAGATTATATGGCTTATGTGGAAAATTATTATTTTTGAGCATGCACTAAGGTTCGAGACCATCAAAATTGTCAGGCCCCAACCCGGTTTGGTCGGATCCCCGTGAACAACTTGCCACTCTCCCGGCTTATTAAAGGGTTTCCCCTTATTATAAACCGTAAAGAGTAAGGCGTCCTTTACACCTACATCATTTCCTGGAATAACATAATCAAAACTACATTAAATTTTAAAGTTTACATACCTGTCTTACATGCATTGTAGTTGATGGTCTTTCAAGGTAGGCTTTCCGGGATTTCCTAAAAGGGATATAAGGGAGGGGGTGAGTACGACTACTCAGTGAATGGGTTTTGAAAGGTCTACTTTTAACTTTTAAAAAAAACATTTATATGGAGTGTGCTAGACTCCTCTCCTTTAAAAAATCTCTTCATTTAAAATTTCTCTCGGGTTTTTCAATTATATCATAGTTACGGGTGTTTCATCACCCAACAAACATCCTTAATCATGAAGGTTACACACATTTGCAAGTCAGTATCACTACTGAACTCGCTAGTGGCTTGGGAGCGACTTTTCCTGCCATCCAGATAGAAGCACAACCACTTCTATCCTAAGAATGAGTGGATGTTCGCGGCATCCGACCATCAATCCCGTAATCGCTTCTTCGTGTCCATATGAGGATAGAGACCTCATTCTATCCCCACCCCGGTCTCATGCGCTTGGTGCTACTCCAAATTTCGCACAGACACTTAGAACGACGATCTGCCCTTATACTCATCGGGTCGTCCAGTGCCCTTAGGACACAACACTACCACTCATGTGTGTCTTGATGATCCCGTACTCATAGTGCCTACACAACCAAAGTTTTCTTAAATTGCCATGTAATATGTGGTGCCATTTGTCCCAACGGCCTTGTCTCTCAACTCAACCTGCAGTTGTTTCTTTTGACTGGTCCGTCGACCTATCATGTTACACTGTCGCTAGTTGACTGAGCATGTCAGTCCTATCTTGGTACCATGGCCAGACAATTAACTTATTAAGTTTTATGGCACATATATCATATTCGTTTACGAGCTCCTGCTCGTGCCAACTAGCCTTAGGCCCACTGTACGAGATTTTCAAAATCGGGCATTTAGCCCCCAAGTTCCAAAACCGAGGCCCCTGACCTATAATAGCAATTCGAGCTCCCGTTAAGAAGGTCTCCCAAATAGTTTAAGCATTGGCACATAGTCAGGGGAGAACACTTTCGACAAAATAGGATTTCATTGTCCATTATACCAACCGGTATAAGGACATCTCAGTTCATAACCGATGAATGGGTTTTCAACTTCATTCAAGAAAGTCTCATCATACCAACCGGGTATGATCTACTTACAACTGGTAATTAGTTTTTCGGCATGGTTTTCACATCACTTTCTCTAAGTTGTTATGATTAAAATTCCACTAAATAGTGGGTTTTTATACCGAGGTACTTATCATCCCTAACCGGGTATGACATATAATCCCACTCACAACTGGTTAGTGATTTTTTATCTTTAAGTTGCACTCATCATCCCAACCAGGTATGATGGTAGTACACCCACTCACTCGTTATTGTCGTGAATTCCACTAGACCGATTCTTTGTATTCACGCGAGCTTGTACTTGCTGGCATTCTCGGTACTTCGTGTTCCTACACAATATGAACATCTCGGTTCATTATCCTTCGATGTAATCGCCTTCATTCATTCTTAATGAATGAGAAAGTCAAAATTTAATTTATTTGTAATTAGGTCCCTAAAGTTATTTCTCTTTACCTTTATGACCCTAATGCCGATTTTTCCTCAAATTGAGTCCCGAAACTTCTAAAATTTATCATAGGACCTCAATTTATTTCATTTCCAAAAAGGGGATTAATTTCCCAAATTTCCAATTTGGTCCTCCAACTTTTCCAAAATTACCATTTTGCCCTTCCTTTACAAAAATGGTAAGTTTTGCCCCAAAAATTCCAAAATTCCTCAATTGGCCCTCTAACATTATTTTCATGTCCAATTGACCATCAATTTCATAAAATTACATTTTGGTCCTTTGAATTTTGAAAATCCCTAATTTCCCCCAATTCCAACTCTTTAACACGGCCGAATTTGATTTCGTCAAATTGACCGATCAAACACCTCTGATTGTTGAAATTGAGTTTCTACATGTTCATACGATTCCAAGGAACTTTGAATTGTAGATTTTAATGCCAGAACGATCTCAAATGGAGCTTTGCTAGAAAACAGACTGTAGTGGGAGAAAGCTTTGATTTCTCACCGGTGAGGGCACGGCAGTCCAAGCTTTCGATTTGGGTAAATAGCTCTCATCCTGAGGTTTATCCTAGAATTAAGAATTGCATCCATTGATGCCAAATTGAGTTAGAATTTTATCATTGAAATTTTGCTGGTTCTCTCTAGCACCGGTTGGAAATTGTACAGGGGAGCCGAATTGGCTTACCCTTCAGTCCTAATTCAGCCATGGGAGGGCTGAGGAAGTGTTGGGAAGGCTTATTTTGGATTGAGGAGCACTTGAAATGGCTGATTTCAACTCTACCGAAACAAGGCAGCTTCGGTCCGCTGGAGCTGCTTCACTGTTTCATCACACTGGCGACCCTCAAAGTAAATGTAGACTACAGACGTGTAGCTGACTTCTCCCCGATTCTAAAGAACCCAACCTTGCTTTGTTTGGCTCAAAAAAGACCCCTTATCGGAGCTTTGGTTCGAGCTTTTTCGAAAAATGGAGCAGTTGAGAGAGAATGGAGTTTTCAAGTGTGGAGAGGACGAATGGGGAGGGGCTCTTTATATAGGGAGCTCGGGGACCCGTTGGCTGTCCGTTTGGCACCGTTATAACTGACATTGATGACCAGAAATGCCCGAACAGAGGCATTTCTTCTTCGTCAGCATTTCTTCAGATTCCCAGCGAGTGAACAGTGCTGTCATCCTATGGAAGAACACTGTTCCAAACCAGACCGGACTAGACCGGATCGGTCCGAACCGGTTTCAAAGTTTAAATCGACCGGTTCACCCCCCATTCGATAGAGTTTTTCAAATCTAAAAATTTCTAAATTCATTCTCTATCCAATGGTGGCCTTAAATCTCTAATTTAAATTATTTAAGCCACCTGGAAAAATGAATTTATGATTTGGTTTATTAGTGGTTCAAACCGGTCCAAACCGGTTTGGATCCGGTTCACCTGAATTGGTTTGGTTTTCATCCCCAATTCCTTCACAAGTCCATTTTCATGTCTTTTATGATTCCTTGGGTCACTTAGAGTCCATAAAATTCCTGGTTTACCATCTCTTTATCGATTTCGATTCATAAACCGACTTCGTCCTTAAACCGGTTCAATCCGGTTCGGGTTCGGTTCAACCGAACCGGTCTGGTTTTTCTCTCCCACTTTGTTCTAAGGTTCCTTCCCAAGGTTTATGAATTTCTTTGGAGTATAATGGAGGTGAATTCCTTTGTTTTGCTTGATCTCTATCAGTTCCGGTTTATGAACCGACTCGGTTCATAAATCGGTTCAATCCTGTTGGACCCGATTCATCCAAACCAGTCTAATTTTCCACTTCCAATTCATCCTAAAGTTCTTTTCCCTAATATTTTGAACCCTTTGGATCACCTAGGAATTGTAAATTCCTAAATTACCCCTTCACAATTGATCAGGTTTGTGAACTGGTTCGATTTTCTCACTCAGTTTCACTGGTTCCCTTCCCGGTTTTCCTTAGCTCAAAAGGGCAAGGTTTACAACTCTCCCCTCCTTTTACTAGCTTTGTCCCTAAAACTTAGTTAGCTACCTTGCATGAGAAATCATTTCCTTTGATGCCCCTTTGGTGTTTGCTTAAGATGCAAACTTTTCTCTCATCCTTGCAATTAGTCCCTTTTACAACCTTAACTTAAGGAATTCCTTTTCCTTTATATTATTTACTCCCTCCATGGAGTTTGTCATAACTAGACATACCTTACCTTAGGGTATGTTCTTTGATTTTATCTCTCTCTTTGCTTAGAGCAACATTCATCCCCTTGAGGTCCTGTACTCAAGATTGGAAATTCCAAGATAACTAACCATTTCCGTGTCTAGTTAACTGCTTGATCATTGAAACCCTTAGCTCGTCGTCCTATAGAGCATTTCATACATATTTCCACAGATTTCTTTATCATTACCTTTTCATCCCATTTCGACTCTTCCTTCATTTGTTGTTCATTACAAATCAGTCCATAATACGTTTGACTTTGTCATGCTTATGAACCGACTCTTCCTTATTTTGAGTCATGTTTGCATCGGGATCGTTGGGTTTCTTGTCCCTTATAGCATGACATTTTCTAGATCTTATCTCTATATCCATTAGATCTCCAAAACATCTCCTTTAGGGTCATTCCTTATTTCTCAACCTCTCAGGGACTGCATAACTTCATCCCTCTTTCCTCTGGTAGTATTCCTCGACTACCTTTACCGTTATTAACTCAATTTACACCACTATGTCGGTTCTCGTTACCTACTCATCACTTTTTGACTTCCTTATTAAGTATTTCTAGTTCCAATTAATTAAATTTCCAGATATTTTACCGACATGCTGGGTTTCGTCCTTTCTTAGGTCCATCATCATTCCCAATGATATCCTTTAGTCAAGGTTTTCCTTTGGCCTTAATCCCCTCTTACTTGTTCGTAACCATTTCAGAATTCTTTATATCGAGTTAATTTCTTCCGTTCTACATGTCGTTTGCTTGGTTTGGGGAGTTTTACCTTTTTACGGTTTCATTCTCTACTATTTCCTTCAAGGTAGAGACTTTCATCTTAGGAGATACCATTTCTTGAAGGTTTCCTTTCTTCATCACTTTACACTCTTTCCATATTGGGGCATTTGTCCCCTTTTAGTCCTCCTTTGTCTTAAAATTTTCTCATTCCATCACTTATTCCTTATTTGAGTAGTTTATTAATCTTATTTCATATCCTTCATATTATGCTCAGTCGTCCAATCTTTAGGCTTTATTGCATGTGGACTACAGCTTGTCTTATCAATCGCGGTTATTCCTCTATAACCACATCTTATTTGGAGGGCTCACTTTCCCAACATTTCTTAAACGTTCTTTCCTTCCTTACCTTATTATGGATAGTCCACTCATTCTTACTTGCCACAACATCTCTTAATATATTTCCTTAGGTTTCTTTCACCTTAGCAAGCATTTTATTTGTGAATTTGTCTCCTCACCTCTTGCCACCAGGTTCCATTTATTCATTATTACGTCATGTATCCTTTCTTAGGATTCCCTTATTTGGGAGAATTCTTACTTCTCTCTTGAAATTTCTTTTTCATACATCCTTCAAGACACCTTACTTTAAATGATGTCCCTTGATGCTATTCTTTCATGTTTACCTTTACTCTTGAGATCCTACGGGTACGTCTTTCATACTCCATCCTCATTATCACTCGTACCCCAGTGCATGTCTATATATTCCATAGGGAGAGCTCACATCCACCTAGTGCCAAAATCACTTGATCGTCCTTCGAGAGGCTCACTTACCCATCTCATGGCTTTTTGATAGTAAATCCGATTTTGGTCATTGATTTCTTTAAGGATTTCCTTTCTCCGTTTTTTTCAACATTTTAGCCTTTTTACTTCTCCCTTCTTTGACATGGTTTAAATCCATGGTTCTCTCAAATACCAGTTCCTTAACTGTGTCTTTCTCTTTATTTTTCTGGTCCAATCGTCTAGGTAGCTGTATCACTCGTTCTACATGCCCATCCTATTGTCCATCATAGAGTGTAGTCTTTACTACATCTCATTCTTTCTTAGGATTTTGTTCATTCTTTTTGGCTGTCCGTCATTATTAGTTTTCCTCTTTCGACTTGGTTCTCCTGTTCCCTCCAAACAGGTCACCCTGGGCCATTACGATACTTCCTTCCTTGGAAACATTTCCTAATTAAAGGTTGGTTCCTTGCACTCCACATTGTGTCCATCCACCCATCAATAATTCCTTTAGTTTAATTTCCTTCTTAGGACCTCATTTTTCCTTGCTACTCGACTTTTCCATCTCAACCAACATTTTATTTGTGAGCTTATCGTTCCTTCTATTTCTGTTGGTTCCATTTCCTCTCAATTGGGATACACATGTCTTTTCGGGGCTTCCTTCCTTTGTAGAATTCTTTCCCTTTCTTCGGGAATTCCTTTTTACATTTGCTCTGGGGATTTCTACCCTTGATGTTGTCTTCTCCTATTTACCTTTACTCCTCAGGTCTTGCAGACAAATCTTTTGATACTCTATCTGCATCCTCATTCATATCCAATACTTGTCTATTTCCTTAGGGAACGTACAAGTCTTCCTTGTTTCAAGATTTCTTGACAATTATGTGAGAGGCTTTCCCATTCTTTTCTTGGCTTGAGTTTAGGTGTTAATTTGGCCTTTGGTCCTGTTAAGGATTTCTTTCATCCTTCTTTCCCCATGTACTTGGCCTTTCCGCTCCTCTCTTCTTGGCTGGAATTCAATTTATGGTTTTCCCGTGTATTAGCTCGTTAACTGCCCTGCCTCCACCAGTCCCTTGGTTTAGGTTTTCTTAAGGCAGTTGTCTTCTCGAGTACTCCTGTCCTTAATGTCCATCTCACTGACCTTTTTAGGGTGTAATCCTTTCTACTTCCCGGTCTTCTTTTGGGTGTCATTTGTTCCTTCGATCTATCTTGTTGTAACGACTTGCTTTCTCTTGTCCTGTTGGTCCGAACTTCCTATTTGACATAGTTGCTTTTTTTTCCAAGGTGATTTATTCCGAAAATCCCAATGTGTCCCATTTTGTCATCAATGTTCGTCTTGTCTTCTCTTGTGGATGCACTCCTTTCTTTGCTCCTAAATTGTTTGGATTTTCTTCTTAAAGAGGGAATTCTCCTCTTCACTCTCATTGTACCCTTCCCTATAGTTTCCAGAGGACGTTTCTCAATGTTTGCCCCTTATTAGAGGGTTCTAGATATACTTCCCATGTACCTTATCCCTACTCTTGAGGTATCTTTCTCGATTTGACCTTCTTAAGAAGAAATTTAAATTTTTTATTCATCTCGTCATTTCTTCACCTCTTGGCGAACCGCTTACTTAGGCCACTCCATGGTTTCGGTCTCCAGTCCTTCGTGACCTTTGAGGAGGTATTGCCCTAAATTTATGAGGTGTGAAACACCCCTTCTTTCCTTACACCCATAATAGTTTATCTTGGTACTTGTCCTTAGTAGGGTTGGGCACTTTTTCAGGTAATGTCTCCATCGTTCTTACTTGAAATAGGTTATTCCCTTATATGGATTGTTGTAGTCCTTTCTTTCCTTCGAGTAGGGCATTTCCAGGTTTACTATTGGTTTGGTGCTCTACTGTTCTTGTGTCTGATCGCTTTAATAGTTTTCTCACTAAATCTCCTTTGCTAAAGGGTCATGGTAAGAGTCCTCCTAGGTTTCCTGATTCATCTCCCATCACTAGGATGTGACTTTTCTTTACTTTCTAGGATATTGTGGGTTTGTTTTATTTTCCTTATGCCATATTCCTAGTAAGATCACATCCTCAAAAGATATAGTTTTGGGGAGTTTGAATCTTTTGTTAACATGGGGATACAAAAGGTTGGTCTCTCAGCCCTATCATAGAAAATGGTCACAAATTAACTAGTGAGCTATAAAATTCTTGATAAGTATCCTCCTTTATACTTAGGGTTGTGCCATCAATAGGTCCTAGCACCATTCTCCAGGATACTTCCCCATTTGGTCTTTCGAGATTCCTTCGAGGTCTTAGTCATTTGGGAAGCTTCTAAGGTTGTCTTTCTACGAGGACATGGTGCTGAGCAAAGTCATTCCTAGTTTTCTTGGTTCCTCTCCTGGGAGCCATCTGAAAATTTTAAGATAAATTCTATCAGTTACTATATTTTCTAGTCTTGAATATGTATTCGAGGAAATAGGCACTGATACCACTCAAGTTGTCATGCCCTGACCCGGTTTGATCGGATCCCCATGAACAACCAGTCACTTTCCCGATTTATTAAAGGGTTTCCCCTTATTATAAACCATAAAGAGTAAGGCGTCCTTTAAACCTACACCATTTCCTGGAATAACATAATCACAACTACATGAAATTTTAAACTTTACATACCTATCTTACAGGCATCTTAGTTGATGGTCTTTCATGGTAGGCTTTCCGAGATTTCTTGAAAGGGATATAAGGGAGGGGGTGAGTACGACTGCTTAGTGAATGGGTTTTCAAAGTTTTACTTTTAACTTTTAAGAAAAATATTTATATGGAGTGTGCCAGACTCCCTTCTTTTCAAAAATCCCTTCATTTAAAATCTCTCTCAATTTTTTCAATTATTTCATAGTTACCGGTGTGTCATCACCCAACACACATCCTTCATCATGAAGGTTACACACATTCACAAGTCAGTATCATTACTAAACCCACTAGTGGCTTCGGAGCGACTTTTCCTACCACTGGGATAGAAGCACGACCACTTCTACCCTAAGAATGAGTGGATGTTCGTGACATCCGACCCTCAATCCTAAAATCACTTCTTCGTGTCCATATGAGGACAGAGACCTCATCTTATCCCCACCCCAGTCTCATGCGCTTGGTGCTACTCCAAATTTTCGCACAGACACCTGGAACGACAATCTACCCTTATACTCACCGGGTCGTCCAGGGCCCTTAGGACACATCACTACCCCTCATGGGCATCTTGATGATCCCATACTCATAGTGCATGCACAACCAAAGTTTTCTTAAATTGCCATGCAATATGTGGTCCCATTTGTCCCAACGGCCCCGACTCTCAACTTAACCCGCAGTTGTTTTTCTTGACTGGTACGTTGACCTGCCATGTCGCACTACTACTAGTTGACTGAGCATGTCAGTCCTATGTTGGTACCATGGCCAGACAATTCACTTATTATGTTTTATGGCACATATATCATGTTCGTTTACGAGCTCCTGCTCGTGCCAGCTGGCCTTGGGTCCACTAAACGAGATTTCCAAAATCGGATATTTAGCCCCCAAGTTCCAAAACCGAGGCCCCCGGCCTATAAGAGCTATTCCAGCTCCTGTAAAGAAGGTCTCCCAAATAGTTTAAGCATTGGTACACAGTCAAGGGAGAACACTTCTGACAAAATTGGTTTTCACTCTCCATTATACCAATCGGTATAAGGACATCTCTGTTCATAACCGATGAACGGGTTTTCAACTTCCTCCAAGGAAGTCTCCTCATACCAATCGGGTATGATCTACTTACAACTAGTAAGTAGTTTTTCCGCATGGTTTTCACATCACTTTCTCTAAGTTGTTATGATGAAAATTACACTAAACAGTGGGTTTTATACCGAGGTACTTATCATCCCTAACTGGGTATTATATATAATCCCACTCACAACCGGTAAGTGGTTTTTTATCTATAAGTTGTACTCATCATCCCAACCGGATATGATGTTAGTAAACCCACTCACTCGTTAATGTCGTGAATTCCACTAGACCGGTTCTTTGTATTCACGTGAGCTTATCCTCGACCTAATCGTGTTCCTACACGATATCAACATCTCAGTTCATTATCCTTCGACCTAATCGCCTTCATTCATTCCAAATTAATGAGAAAGTCAAATTTTCATTTATTTGTAATTAGGTCCCTAAAGTTATTTCTCTTTAACTTTAAGTCCCTAATGCCGGTTTTTCCTCAAATTGAGTCTTGAAACTTCTAAAATTTATCATAAGACCTCAATTTATTGAATTTCACAAAAAGGGGATTAATTTCTCAAATTTCCAATTTGGTCCTCTAACTTTTCCGAACTTACCATTCTGCCCTTCCTTTACATAAATGGTAAGTTTTGCCCCAAAAATTCCAAAATTCCTCAATTGGTCCTCCAACATTATTTTCATGCCCAATTGACCCTCAATTTCATAAAATTACATTTTGGTCCTTTGAATTTCAAAAATCCCCAATTTCCCCCAATTCTAACTCTTTAACACTGCCGAATTTGATTTCATCAAATTGACCGATCAAACACCTCTAATTGTTTTAATTGAAATTGAAATTAAGTTCCTGCATGTTCATACGATTCTAAGTAACTTTGAATCATAGATTTTAATGCCGGAACAAGCTCAAACGGAGCTTCGCCGGAAAATGAACTATAGAGAGAGAAAGCTTCGATTACTCACCGGTGAAGGCATGGCAGTCCAAGCTTTCGATCTGGCAGATACCTCTCATCCTAAGGTTCATCCTAGAATCAAGAATCGTATCAACTGATGCCAAATTGAGTTAGAATTTCATCATTGAAATTCTGCTGGTTCTCTCTCTAGCATCGGTTGAAGATTGTAGAGGGGAGCCGAATTGGCTTACCTTTCAGTCCTAATTCGGCAGTGGGAGGGTTGAGGAAGTGTTTGGAAGGCTTGGTTTGGCATGAGGAGGGCTCGAAATGGCTAATTTTAACTCGGCCAAAATGGGGAAGCTTTAGTCCGCCGGAGCTGCTTCACTGTTTCATCATGTCGACCACCCTCTGAGTGAACGGAGACTACAAACGTGTAGCTGACTTCTCCCAGATTCTAAAGAACCCGACCTCACCTTGTTTGGCTCAGGAAAGACCCTATGTTGGAGCTTTGGTTCGAGCTTCACCAAAAAATGGAGTAGTTGAGAGAGAATGGAGTTTTCAGGTGTGGAGAGGATGAATGGGGAGTGGCTCTTTATATAGGGAGCTCGAGGACTCGTTGGTTGTCCGTTTGGCACTATTATGACTAACATTGATGACCAGAAATGCCCCGAACAGAAGCGTTTCTTCTTCTATTTACCGGCGAGTGAACAGTGCTGTCATCCTAAGGAAGAAGATGACACTGTCCGAACCGGACCGGACCGGTCCAAAGCAGTTTCAAAGCTTAAACTGACCGGTTCACCCCCCATTCAATTAAGTTTTTCAAATCTAAAAATTTCTAAATTCATTCTCCATCTAATGGTGGCCTCAAATCTCTAATTTGAATTATTTAATCTACCTAGAAAAATGAATTTAGGATTTGGTTCATTAGTGGTTCAAACTGGTCTAAACTGGTTCAGATCCGGTTCACCTGAATTGGGTTGGTTTTCATCCCCAATTCCTTCACAAGTCCATTTCCATGTCTTTTGTGATTCCTTGGGTCACTTTGGGTCCATAAAATTCCTGGTTTACCATCTCTTTATCCATTCCGGTTTATAAACTGACTTAGTGCTTAAATCGGTTCAATATAGTTTGGGTTCCGAACCGTATTGGATTGGTTTTGACCAATTTGAACCACTATTGAACAGGATGCTAAATTCATTTTTCTAGGTGGCTCAAAAAACTTGGTCGAATCAGCATTAAACCGACTAGTTTAAGCATTGAACCTAGTTCGGACCAGCCTGGTCCAGTTCAGAACAGTGTTGTCTTCTTCCTTCAAATGACAACACTGTTCACTCGTCGAAAAATCGAGAAGCCCTGACGAAGATGAAAAGTCTCTGGCCAAGGAATTTTAGGCAATGAATGATCGCCATAAATGTAAACCCCGCCCTTTGGAGTTGAGGAAACTTGGAAAAGAACCGATCAATCTGAGTGAGAAATACTGAAACGGTTCATAAACCTGATCATTAGAGAACGGACAATTTGGGAAATACTGAACTAGCCGGTTTAAGCTTTGAACCCGGTTCGGACAAGTCTGATCTAATTCAGAACAATGTCATCTTCTTCCTTTAGATGACTGCATTGTTCACTCACCGAAAAATCGAGCAGCGCCGACGAAGAAGAAAAGTCTTCAGCTAGGGAGTTTAAGGCAATGAATGACTGCCATTAAAACACCAATTGGACAACCAAGAAGTACTTGATCTTCCTATATATAGAGCCCTTCCTCATTTATCCTCTCCACACCTGAAAACTTTATTCTCTCTCAACTGCTCTAATTTCCAGCAAAGCACAAACTAGAACTCTGATATAGGGTCTTTTTTTAGCCAAAGAAGGTGTGGTCAGGTTTTTTCGATTTGAGGAGAAGTCACCTACACGCCTGTAGTCTCTATTTGCTTTGAGGGTCACCGGAGAAGCGCCGACATGATCGAACAGTGAAGCAGCTCCAGCGGACTGAAGCTGCCCTATTTCAGACGAGCTTGAATTGGCTCCCCTTTATAAATTTCGATTGGTGCTAGCGAGAGAACCGACAAAGTTTTGATGACTAAATTCTCACTCAATTTTGCATCAATTGATGCAATTCTTGATCCTAGGAAGAAGTTTAAGACAAGAGCTATCTGCCTAGATTAAAAGCTCGGACCGTCGCGCCCCCAATGGTAGGCTTTCGAAGCTTTCTCTCTCTAAGTCTAGTTTTCCTACGAAGCTCAATTTGAGCTAATTCTGACCTCAAATTGTGCGATTCAAAGTGCAATTGAATCATATGAAGGTGAAGCAACTCTAATCTCTCTTCAATATAAAAAATTAAGCTCATTTGATCAGTCAATTTGATGAAATCAAATTCGACTAAGTTAGAAGGTTGAAATTGGGGGGGAAATTGGGAGAAATTTGGAGATTTCAAAAATTCAATGGACTAAAGGGCAATTTCATAAAATTGAGGGCCAATTGGGCTTGATAAAGATGTTGGAGGACCAATTGGCCAAATTTTAGAATTTTTGGGGTAAAATGTGTATTTTGGAAAAGTTGGGGACCAAATTGGAAATTTGGGAAATTGAACCCCTTTTATGAATTTGAATAAATTGATGTCCCAAGGTGAATTTTAAAAGTTTTGAGACTCAATTTGAGAAAAAACTAACATTAAAGACTTAAAGTTAAAGAAAAATAACCTTAGGGACCTCATTGTAAATAAGTGAAAAGTTTGGTTTTCTCATTCATTTGGGATGAATAAAGGCAATTAGGCCAAATGTTAATGAACAAGGATGTTCATATCATATAGCAACACAAAGTACTGGCAACGCTAGCTAAGACAACATCACGTAAAGGCAACAAGCCGACTAAGAGGAAATTCACTACACTATCGGGTGAGTGGGATTTTTAATATCATACCTGGTTGGGATGATAAGCACCTCAAAACTGAAAACCCACTGCTAAGTGGTATTTTAACCATCACACCTGAGAGTAGTGATGTGGAAATTATGCGAAAAAACTACATACTGATTGTAAGTAGATCAAACCCGGTTGGTATTATGAAACTTCTAGGAAGGAAGTGGAATACCCACTCGTCGGTTATAAGAGAGTCCTCATACTCGGTTGGTGTGATACACGACTGAAAAGTTTATTTTGTCAGAAGTGCTCTCCCTTGAATGTGTGCCACTGCTTAAAATTTTTGGGAGACCTTCTTCAAGGTAGCTTGAATAGCTCAGTTAGGCCGGAGGCCTCGGTTTTGGAACTTGGGGGCTAATATGACCGATTTTTGAAAATCTTTAATAGTTGGCCCTATGCCAATTAGCATGACTAGAAGCTCATAAACAAACATGATCATTAAGCCATGAAAACTTAAGTAAATGAGTTGTTTGGCCATGGTACCAAGATGGAACCGATATACTTGATGGACTAGCGGCAGTGCCACATGATAGGTCTTTAGATTAGTCAAGACAAACAACGCAAGTCGAGTTGAGAGTCGAGGACGTTGGACCGGTGGCACCACAGATTATATGGCTTATGAGAAAAACTGTTGATTTGTGCATGCACTGTGTTATGGGACCTTCAAGACACCCAAGAGGGGTAGTGATGTGTCTTAGGGCTCTAAATGACCTGGTCAAAATAAGGTCAGTTAGTCGTATAAGATGTCTTGAGAAGCTCGATTTAGCTTCATGCGCATGAGACCGGGTTGGGGACAGGATGAGGTTTCTGTCCTCATAAAGATACGGAGTTTGTTATGGGAGTGAGGGTCAGATGTCGCGTACATACACTCATTCTCATGATAGAAGTGGTTGTGCTTCAATCTAGGTAGCCGGTAAAGTTGCTCTGACACCACAAGTGGATATAGTGGACAGGCTGGCCTGCGATTGTGTATTTTCCTCCATGATGAAGGGCGTTTGTTGGTTGATAAACACACCATTAATTGAGAAATGGTTATGAAAACCGAGATTTGAGAATGAACTATTTTTAAAAGAAAAATAAGGAGTCTCGCACACTCCAATTCAAACTATTTTTGAAAGTCATACCCTAAAACACCCATTCATTAAGTGGTTGAACTCACCCCCTCCCTTATATCCCTTTTAGGTAAACCTGGAAAGCTTACTACAATTCAATCTTGATAATGTATTCGAGGAAATAGGCTCTGATACCATTCAAGTTGTCATGCCCTGACCCGGAATCCCCGTGAACAACCCACCACTCTTCCGATTCATTATGGGTTTTCCTCTTCTTTTAGACCGAGAGGAGTAAGACATCCTTTATACCTGTACCTTTCTTAGAATAACATTAATTAAAATTGAATAAATTTAAACTTTCATATCTGTCTTGCAGGTTTAGTTAGTATAAGGACTTTAGGTGGGCTTTTCCCTTGGTTTCCTGAAAAGGGGTAACGGAGGGGGTGATTTCAACAACTTAATGAATGGGTTTTTGAAATTTAGTTTCCTGAAAAATAGTTTGTATTGGAGTGTGCTAGACTCCTTATTTTCTTTGAAATCCTTCTTTCCTTGAATATCCGGTTATTCAAAACCAATTTTCTCACAATTGGTGTGTTTAACAATCAACATGCGCCCTTCATCATGAAGGGATCACATATTCGGAGTAAATCCCATCCACTGCACCCACTTATGGCTTTGGAGCAACTTTATCGGCCACATAAATAGAAGCACGTCCACTTCAACCCTAGGATTGAGTGGATGTACGCGACATCTGACCCTCAAACTTGAAAAGAAACTCCATGTTCGTATGAGGACAGAGACCTCATCCAGACCCCACCCCGATCTCATGCAGGTAACACACTTGTAATGCAGGTAAGAAAAGTTTCAAATTTTATGCAGTTTTGATTTATGTTATTCCAGGAAAGGTGCATGTTTAAAGGATGCCTTACTCTTCACAGTTTATAAAGAAGGGGCAACCCTTAGTAAGCCGAGAAAGTGGCGGGTTGATCATAGGGATTTGATCAAATCGGGTCGGGGCGTGACAACTTTAGTGGTATTAGAGCATGTTTACTCAAATACATTATCAAGACTAGATAACATAATAACATATAGGAATATTTTTAAAATTTTGAGATGGCCCCAACAAAAGTAGCCAAACAAACCCACACTACCTTAGCCACCCTGGAAGCTAGGAAGAATCCCATCCCAAGGGAGGAAATGAACCAGGAGTATAGAAGGACCCTTGGAGTAACCTCAGGTCAAAGAGGACTTGACAAGAAAGCCTCCAAGGTGTTCAGGCTCAAGGATGGCAAGGCATCAAACCATCAGGAACCCCTTAAAAAGGCGCCACAATGCTCCAAGTATAGGAGGAACCATAAAGATCCACACAAGGAGATGACCTGTAATAAATGTGGGCAATGGGGACACTACAATAGAAGATGTCCGACATTTTGGAGGACAAGTCTCGAGAGGATCTGTTATGAATGTAGGAAGGTGGGACACATAGCAAAGAATTGTCCCACACTACAAGGAATCCAAGTGATACCTTCTAATAAGGACACCTCCACCCCTAGAGAAGTTCGAAGAGATAATATTACAAGAACCACAATTGTGACTAGGGAACCAATCTCACCCAAGAAGAAATCCCTCTAGATGATATTTTAGTAATGAGTACTCCCCAACCCATCAATATAACAATCTCCCTCAAGAGATGTTAAAAACCCAAAACTGCATTTTTTTTAATAAATAAGATTCTGACCTTCTGAAAATTTCTCTGTTCCTTAATAATATGAAAGCATGTCTCAATTGCCCGAGAAAGAATCATGGAAAGAAGATCAAGGGTAGGACCTTAAGAAAACCCAAAGATAGTAGAATATAGATAAAGGGAATTTTCCCTTAAGGAGCACTACAAACCACCTAAGAGCAAAGAAGGTAATATCTCCTCCATAGAAGACAAGCTAAACGATGAAAGACAACTAGAAAGCCTTGAGGCAGTAAGGTATGATCTACTTTGGAAAAATAGAGGGGCCAAGAAGGGTTGTAGACTAACCTAGCGAGGAAGGGGGAAGTGGAAAGGCCAGAATAGTTGAAAGGAAGGATGAAGAAAACCCTTGAAGAAATAAATGGTCGAAAATGAAATGATGACCACACTTAAGCCATGAGGACTTAGTAAGTCATGCACAAAAAGGTCTTGGAGCAAATATGTGCCTGAACCATTTCTAAGGAAGGAGACCCTCAGAAGGCATACATGTTCCAACTAAGAAATAATGGACCAGGTGACGAAAGATGAGGAGATGAAGTGCAAGCCAAGGTGAAAGAACCAAGGGAAGCATATTAAGAGGACCCAAGGGGAAAGTTAAACGCAAGGAACGGGCATGTTGGAAATAGCATCAAATGATACAGTGACAAGTGAAAATGGGTGGGCTACCCATCATAAAGAAAAAGAGGAAAGAACATCTGGAAAACCTAGGAAAACTAAGGCCTTCAATTCAGAAGGAGGTAAGAAGAAAATAACTAATGACATTAAGACTGGTCGTGGCCCACACTCACTAAATAGAGCCCAAGGAGTATATGGCTGGACATAAAGGGTGCTAGGAACTAATCTATCAGCAAGAGCTCTTCGAAGAGATGATAAGGAGCAAAAAGGAAATGGAGGACAGTTAAGGATAAAGAACAGGAAACAATACCGACCTTAGAATGGTGTTGGAAGGAAAGAATGAAAAGCCTTCAAGAAGCATTAATTACTGTAGGTAGAGGATACAATTAAGAAGTGAGACCTCAAAAAGGGAAGTCCCAAAGCTAAGGAACCACTAGATGGATCCTAAGAGGTTTAAACCGACATAAAGAGCCTCATAAAGAATCATAAGTGGTTAAGGGTATGTCGGGATGGCCAAAGTATTACCTGATTTGGAAGGGCAAAGAAGCCAATTAGAGATTTCTAATGAACCTAGAAAAGAAGGGAGCAATTAGTAACAATAGGATGGTCAAGGAGAATAAACGAGACTATAGGAAAGACCTGTGAATAGTGAGACAACACTCTAAAGAAGGATAATAGAGCGAGCATAGTGTTGAATACACGAAATAAGACCTGACGATTAGTAAATTATTAAAGTTGGACGAAAGCCCAAATTTAAATGGGGTGTAAAAATGCAAAGGAAGGAAAACCTTCAAGGAGTAGTAAGAAATTCGAACATCTAGCACCTAAAGGGAAATCTCTACTTTGAAGGTCGTAGTAGAGAATGAAAATCATTAAAGGAGAACTCCCTAAAAATAAAGGAATCGTGAAATGGTCACAAGTAAATGAGAGTGAGTTTAGGGAAAAGAAAAATACTTGAGTAAAGGACATCACCAGAAATGAAGAAAGACATAAGAAGAGAAGAATCCCAACGTGTCGGTAAGTCATCAGGAAATCCAATGACTTAGACCAGAAAGACCCAACAAGGAAGTTGGGAAAGGATGGGTGTGTAAGGAAAGCTGACACAGTTGTGTAAGACATTTTTTCAAGGCATGAGGGACGACTGGATAATGGTAAAGATAGTCAAGGAATACTACCCGATGATAAGAGGGATAAAGTTATTCAATCCCTGAAACGTTGGAAGGTTGGGAACACCTAGCATGGAAGTGTTCTAAAATTGTAATGATAAAAGACATATTCTGGAGCATTGTCATGCTGTAAGAGATACGTAAGGCCAACAAGCCCGAAGAAACATATGACTCAAACAAGGAAGAGTCTGTTCGTAAGAATGATGAGATCAAACATAACTTGGACTGAAGTTGTAATAAGTAATGAATGAAGGAAGGATTAAAATAGGATGAAGGGGTAATAACACTTAAATCCATGAAATCAATTACGTAATGCTTGTAAGAACGTCAACCTAAGGGTTTCAATGATGAAGCAAATAACTAGACAAAGGATTGATTGGGCACCTGGGAACTCCCAATCCTGAAATCTTGAGAAAGAAGCCCAAAGAGGAAGAATCTTGCCTTAAGTAAAGAAAGATGCGAACCTACTAGTTATGATAAAAACTCCATGGAAGAAGTAAACAATATAAAGTAAAAGAAATTCATTAAGTGCGTGATTTAAGGTGGAGTGAATGAAATAACGACCAAAGTATTAACATGTCTAAGTTGACATTAAGGGAAGTTATCCTAGAGTGAAATTTAGTTTTGGGGAAAAAACTCCTAAAAAGAGGGGAGAGTTGTAAGCCCCGCCCTTTGGAGTTAAGGAAATTGGGAAAAGAACTAGTCAAACTGAGTGAGAAATACCGAACCGGTTCACAAACCCGATCATCAGAGAACAACCAATTTGGAAAATTTACAACTCCCGAGTGACCCAAAGTGTTCATAAAACCTTGGAAAAGAACCTTAGGACAAATTGGAAGAGAAAAACCAGACCGGTTCAGATGAATTGAACTGATTTGGACCAATTTGAACCACTATTGAACTGGATGGTAAATTCATTATTTTAGGTGGCTTAGAAAATTTAAATTTGAGATTTGAGGCCATCATTGGATAGAAAATGAACTTAGATGAATTTAAAAATTTTTAATTTTGAAAAATTTGATGAAATCGGGCCTGAACCGGTTGGTTTAACCTTTAAACCTAGTTTAGACCGGTCCAGTTCAGTTTGGGACAATATCGTCTTCTTCCTTCGGATAATAGCATTGTTCACTCGTCGAAAAATTGAGCAACACTGGCGAAGATGAAAATTCTCTAGCTAGGGATTTTTAGGCAATGAATGACCCCTATTAAGGCACCAATTGGATGGCCAAGAAGTCCCCGAGCTTCCTATATAAAGAGCCCCTCCTCATTCATCCTCTCTAGACCTAAAAACTCAATTCTCTCTCAATTGCTCCAATTTCTAGTGAAGCTCGAACAAGAGCTTCGATATAGGATCTTTTTTGAGCCAAAGAAGGTGTGGTCGGGTTCTTTGGATTCAGAGAGAAGTCAGCCACATGCTTGTAGTCTGCATTTGCTTCGAGGGTCGACGGAGAAGCGTCAATGTGATCGAATAGTGAAGTAGTTTGATGGACCAAAGCTGCCCTATTTTGGCCAAGCTGAAATTGGCCAATTCGAACCCTTCTCAATCCAAACCAAGCCCTCCCAACACCTCAATGGTCCTCCTACAGTTGAATTGGAGCAGAAAGGATGCCAATTTGCTCCCCTCTGTAAATTTGGATTGGTGCTAGAGAGAGAACAGGTAGAACTTCGATGACTAAATTCTCACTAAATTCGGCATCAATTGATGCAATTCTTGATCCTAGGAGTAACCTCATGATAAGAGCCATCTACCTAGATTGAATGCTTGGACCGTCGTGCCCCCGATGATAAACTTTCGAAGCTTTCTCCCTCTAAGTCCAATTTTCCAGCAAAGCTCCGTTTAAGCTAATTTCGACCTCAAATCGTGTGATTCAAAGTGCAATTGAATTGTATGAATGTGTAGGAACTCCAATCTAACTTCAATTTCAAAAATTATTCTCATTTGATCAGTCAATTTGATTAAATCAAATTCGACTAGGTTAGAAGGTTGAAATTAGGGGAAAATTCGAAGAAATTTGGGGATTTCAAAAGTTCAAGGGACTAAACTATAATTTCATAACATTGAGGGCCAATTGGGCATGATAAAGATGTTGGAGGACCAATTGGGCAAATTTTGGAATTTTGGGGAAAAACTTACTGTTTTTGTAAAGTAGGACAAAAGTTACGGACCAAATTGGAAATTTGGGAAATTGAATCCCTTTTGTGAATCTGAATAAATTGAGGCCCCAAAGTGAATTTTAAAAGTTTTGAGACTCAACTTGAGGAAAAACCGACATTAGGGACTTAAAGTTAAAGAAAAATAACTTTAGGGACCTCATTGCAAATAAGTGAAAAGTTTGGTTTTCTCATTCATTTGGGATGAATGAAGGCTATTAGGCCAAAAGATAATGAAAAAGGATGTTCATATCGTGTAGCAACATAAAGTACTAGGAACGCTAACTAAGACAACTTCACATAAAGGCAACAAGGCGATTAATAGGAAATTCATTGCACTACCGGGTGAGTGGGATTTTTAATATGATACTCGGTTGGGATGATAAGTACCTCAGAACTGAAAATCCACTTCGAAGTGATATTTTAACCATCACAATTGAGAGGAGTGATGTGAAAATTACGCGAAAAAACTACTTACTGATTGTAAGTAGATCATACCCGGTTAGTATGATGAAACTTTCGTGAAGGAAGTGGAAGATCTGCTTATCAGTTATAAGCGGAGATGTCCTCATACTCGGTTGGTGTGATGGACAACTAAAGTTTATTTTGTTAGAAGTGCTCTCCCTTGAATGTGTGCCACATATTAAAATTTTTGGGAGACCTTCTTGACGGAGCTCGAATAACTTAGTTAGGCCGGAGGCCTCGGTTTTAGAACTTGGGGGCTAATATGCCCGATTTTTTAAAATCTCGAATAGTGGCCCCTAGGCTAGTTGGCACGAGCAGGAGCTCATAAACAAACATGATTATTAAGCCATGAAAACTTATGTAAATAAGTTGTTTGGCCATGGTACAGAAACAAGACCAACATACTCGATGGACTAGCGGTAGTGCGACATGACAGGTCTATGGATCAGTCAAGACAAACAGCTGCAAGTCGAGTTGAGAGTCAGGGTCGTTAGACTAGTGGCACCATAAATTATATGGCTTATGTGAAAAACTATTGATTTGTGCATTCACTATTACGAGATCTTCAAGACGCCCAAGAGGGGTAGTGATATGTCCTAGGGATCTAGACGACCTCATGGAAATAAGGGTCGTTAGTCGTACCAGTAGTCTTGAGAAGCTCAATGTAGCTTCATGCGCATGAGACCGTGGTGGGGATGGGATGAGGTCTCTGTCCTCATACAAACATAGAGTTTTGTAACAGGATTGAGGGTCAGATATCACGTACATCCACTCATTCTTAGGGTAGAAGTGGAAGTGCTTTAATCTAGGTGGCTAGTAAAGTCGCTCCTACGCCATAAGTCGGTTTAGTGGATGGGCTGGCTTGCAAATGTGTATTTCCTTCATGATGAAGGACGTGTGTTGGTTGTTGATAAACACATCATGAAATGACAAATGGTTATGAAAACCAAGATTTGAAAATGAATGTTTTTAAAGGAAAAATAAGGATTCTAGCATACTACAGTTCAAACTATTTTTCTAAAAGTCATACCCTAAAATACCCATTCACTAAGTCATTGAACTCACCCCATCCCTTATATCCCTTTCAAGTAACCCCTAAAAGCTTACCCCAAAGACCACCAGCTAACACACCTGTAAGGTAGGTATGATGAGTTTAAAATTTTGTGCAGTTTTGAAGAAGGATGTTCATATCGTGTAGGAACACGAAGTATCGAGAATTCCAGCTAAGACAAGTTCGCGTAAAGGCAACAAGCCGGCTAAAAGGAAATTCACTGCACTATCGTATGAGTGGGATTTAATATCATACCCAGTTGGGATGATAAGCACCTTGAAAATGAAAACCCTTTGCTAAGTGGTATTTTAATCATCACATCTGAGAAGAGCGATGTGGAAATCTTGCGGAAAAACTAATTACCGGTTGTGAGTAGATCATACCCGGTTGATATGATGAAACTTCCTCGAAGGAAGTGGAAAACACACTTGTAATTACAAGCAGAGATGTCCTCATACCCTGTTGGTATGATGGACAGTTGAAAAGTTTATTTTTTTGGAAATGCTCTCCCCTAACTGTGTGCCACTACTTAAAAATTTTGGGATACTTTCTTCACTAGAGCTCGAATAGCTCATATAGGCAAGAGACCTCAATTTTGGAACATGGGGGCTAATATGCCCGATTTTGAAAATCTCGAACAATGGGCCCTAGGCCAGTTGGCACGAGTAGGAGCTCCTAAACAAACATGATTATTAAGCCATGAAAACTAAGAAAATGAGTTGTTTGGCAATGGTACCGATACAGGACTAACATACTCAATGGACTAGTGGCAGTGCAACATGATAGGTGTTTAGACTAGTTAAGACATACAGTTGCAGGTCGAGTTGAGGGTTTGGGCCGTTGGACCAGTGGCACCACAAATTATATGGCTTATTTGAAAAACTGTTGATTTGTGCATGCACTGTGTTACGGGACCTTCAAGATGCGTCCTAGGGCTCTGGACAACCTTGTGGAAATAAGGGCATTTAGTTGCACCAGAAGTCTTGTGAAGCTCGACATAGCTTCAAGCGCATGAGACCGGGGTGGAGACAAGATGAGGTCTCTATCCTTATTCGGATAGGGAGTTTTGTTAGGGGATTAAGGGTCGAATGTCGCGAACATCCACTCATTCTTAGGGTAGGAGTGGACATGCTTCTATCTAGGTGGCTGGTAAAGTTGCTCCGATGCCACAAGTGGGTACAGTGGACGAGCTGGCCTACGAATGTGTGTTCCTTCATAATGAAGGGTGTGTGTTGGTTGATAAACACATCATTATGATGAGAAACAGTTATGAAAAATTGAATTTGAAAATGAAATGTTTTTAAAGGAAAAATAAGGATTCTGGCAAACTCCAATTCAAACTATTTTTCTAAAAGTCATACCCTAATACACCCATTCACTAAGTCGTTGAACTCACCCCCTCCCTTATATCACTTCCAAGTAACCCCTGAAAGCTTACCCCAAAGACCACCAGTTAACGCACCTGTATGGCATGTATGATGAGTTTAAAATTTTGTGCAGTTTTGAATTATGTTATTCCAGGAAAGGTGTAGATTTAAAGGACGCCTTACTCTTCATGGTTTATAAATAAGTGGCAACCCTTAGTAATCCAGGAGAGTGGTGAGTTGATCACGGGGATCCGACCAAACCGGGTCGGGGCGTGACAACTTGAGTGGTAGTAGAGCCCGTTTCTTCGAATATATAATCAAGACTAGAAAATTTCATAACTAATAGGATTTATCTTAAAATTTTCAAAATGGCTCCAGAGAAAGGAACCAAGAGAACTAGGGATGGAGTCTCCAACACTGCCCAATCACCCCTACCTATAGAAACTCCTAGAGAAGCTAAGACAACTCCTCCTGGACTAAGCACAGAGCACCATAGATTGTATGAGGAGTTCACCCGTGTATTTAGACAACCTAACCTTGTCCCTCAGGCAGGCACCAATTCTCGGGTTGAACCAAAGGAAGTGCAATCCCATCCTCCCCCTGTTAACCATCCCCCTCCATTAGACATTCCCAGAAACCTCAAGACTCTCCGTCAACTAGGGTGTAAACCCTTCCTCTTAGAAAAGGATGCTGGTGCCACGATGGATTGGCTGGCAAACATTAAGAAGATGATGGGAATCTTCAGGATACCACCAGAGGATATGGTGATCCTGACAGAATTCTTCTTGGAGGGAAGTGCCAAACGATGGTGGGACAATGTCCGAAACCTACATACCACCATCCCCACTTGGGAATAGTTCTCAGAGAGGTACTCAGAGGAGTACTTGGCACCTCATTTGATAAATGAGAAGAAGCAGGTGTACATACGGCTTCGACAAGGGCTTAACTCCATATCAGAGTACAAGACCAAATTCAACAAGTTAATACCATTTGCTCCTGACCAGGCAAGGCTAGCAGACATATGCCGGAGGTTCATTGACGGTCTCAATTTGGACATTCGAGATCATGTAGGAGTACTAGGATGCCCCACAGACCTAGCACCAGTAATCAGTATGGCTCCTGAGTGTGATCGATTGGTGCAGACCCAACGCCGTTGGATGGAGCAGACGACCCGAAAGGAGGATAAGAGTCCAAACCGCGAGGAAGGACGGAAGGAGCATAATGGTCCAAAATGGGGAAATAGAATGGCATTTCAAAGGAGAAGAGACATGCCACCACCTCCCTATAGAGTGGTCCCCAGCTTACCTTAATGAAACCCTCGCTGTCCAAAGTGTCAAATGAACCATGAGGGAGCATGTTTTACCTGCTTTGCATGCGGACAAGTGGGGCACTTTGCAAAGGACTGTCCCACTCTCCTGGAACAGGTAGAGGAATACTATTGGACCACCTCAAGGGAACCACAGGAACCCTTGGCTAGATGCCACAACACGAGTACTAGCTAGGGTATACAACTTCACCTAGGAAGAGGCTAGAAGAGACCCTAGCACTATAGCGAGCACATCCCAAAACCCTCCAAACTAGTTCAAGAGAATCTTGTAAACGAAAAAGTTTTATTTAATAAAGAAAAGCTTTCTTCTAAATACACGTTTCTTCAATTAGGATATATACTACTATGGGGACAACTACCTGCAGCTGTTTGTTTAAGTCGGTCCGTCGACCTGGCCCTAACGCACTACCACTAGTCCATTGTGAATTGTCAGTCCTAACTCGGTACCATGGCGAAATCATACAACCAATTTCATTAGAAAATTTCATGGCTTTCTTTAATCAAGTTTGTTTATGAGCTCCTTCTTTTGCCCACTGACCTTGGGCCCACTGCATGTATTTTTCCAAAATCGGGCATTTAGCCCCATGAGTTAAAAAACCAAGCCCTCTGGCCTATCTAAGCTATTCTAGCTCCGGTAAAGAAGGTTTACCTAATATTTTAAGTATTTTCACACAGTCAGGGGAGAACACTGCTAACAAAAATTCATTTTCACCTTCATCATGCCAACCTACCGTTATGATATTTTCACTTACAACCGATAAGTGGTTTTCTCCTTTCCTCAAGGAAGCTCATCATACCAACTGGGTATGATTATCTCTACTTTTGACCAGTAAGTAGGGTTTATCAGTTAAAGATGGTATTCCTCATCCCGACCGGGTATCAAGTTAAATAATCCCACTCACCCGATGATCGTGACGTATTCGTCTCTAGTTAGTTTCCGAATCCACGATAGCTTTTCTTTGTTGGCGTTCCGGTCTCTCGCGTCCTTACACGATTTGGGCATCCTTATCAATTATGATTTGTCATAATAGCCATCGTTTTCTCATGTATGAGCGACTGGTTTCAAAATTGTTGATTAATTGTACTTAGGTCCCTAAAGTTCATTTTCCTTAACTGTAGGTCCCTAATGCCAACTTTTCCCCAAATTGAGTCCTAAGGCTTCCAAAATTCCCTTTGAATCCTCAATTTACTCAAAATTGTCTAAGGGACTTAAGTTTTCCAAATTTCCAATTTAGTCCCCAACTTTTCAAAAATTACAATTTTGCCCCAACTTTCAAAAAATGGCAATTTGAACCCAATTGTTCCAAAAATTGACCAATTGGACCTCCAACAGCTTTCTTATGGCCAATTAGACCTCCAACATCTTTCTTATGGCCAATTGGCCTTCAATTTTGGGACAATCCCAAGAGGTCACTCAATTTTTCCAAAATTCCCAATTTTCCCCAATTTCTTCCCTTCAAACTGATCAAATTTGATTTCTTCAAATTGGCCATTCAATCAGGGTAAATTGCTCCAATTGAAGGTATGGATCAGTTCCCACACTTCCATATGATTCAATTGAGCCCTAAATTGTAACATTTAGGTTTGAATTGACCTCAAACGGAGCTTCGCTGGAAAACTACTCGTAGAGAGAGAAAGCTTTGAAAGCTTACTATCGAAGGTGCAGCGGTCCGAGCTTTCGATCGGGAAAGATAACTCTTGTCCTTAGGTTCTTTCTAGGATCAAGAATCGCTATAATCGAAGTCGAATTGAGGGTGAATTTAGTCAATGAATTTGGCTTACCTTTCAGCTCTGTTTAGGCTATATGAGGGTTGTTGGAGAGGCTTGGTTTGGCCGGAGGAGGGCTGAATTTGGCCAAATTCAGCTCAGCCTAGATAGGGTAGCTTCGGTCCGTCAGAGCTGTTTCACTGTTTGATTTTGCCGGCGCTTCTCCAACAGTCCTCGAGTCGAAAGGAAGTTGCTATCAGGTAGCTAACTTCCCATAGAGTCTGTAGGACACGACCTTACCTTCTAAGGCTAAGTAAACTACTCAAGTTGGAGCTCTAGTTTGAGCTTCACCGAAAAATGGAGTAGTTGAGGGAGAATGGCGATTTGAGGTGTGTAGAGGATGAATGGAGAGGAGCTTTTTATATAGGGAGCTCGAGGACCCTCTACCTGACCACTTTCCATTTTGGTTGAGCTTATCCTCACCTAAAAATAGTCTGATTGGAGTCATTACACCTTCACCAGAGATATACATTTTTACATTAATGAACAATGTTGCCATCCTAAGGAAGAAGATGTCTCTCTTCCAAACTGGATCAGATCGGTCCGACCGGTTCAATGACAAAAATCAGCTTGTTCAGGCCCGATTCAACTGGTTTTTTCAAAATTAAAAATGTAAACCCCTTCCTTTGATAATAAGAAAAACCAAGAAAAGAACCGGTCATTTCCAAATAGAGAACCGAGTCGGCTTATAAACCGTAACCGATGGAAAAAGTACAAATTGTGTAAATTATGAATCCCGAGTGGCCTAAAGAGTCACAAAAGACATGAGAAAGGACTTTAGGATGAATTGGAAGAGAAAACCAAACCGGTTCATGTGAACCAGTTTGAACCGGTTTGAACTACTATTGAATTGGTTTCTACATTTATTTTTCTAGGTGGCTTAAAAAATTTGAATAGGAGAATTGAAGCCACCATTGGATAGAGAATGAATTTAGATGAATTTACAATATTTTAATTTTGAAAAACTTGGTCGAATCGTGTCTGAACTGACCAGTTTAAGCATTGAACTCGGTTTAGAATAGTGTCGTCTTCTTCCTTCAGATGACACCACTATTCACTCGCTGGAAAATCGAGCAACGCTAGCGAAGATGAAAAGTCTCTGGCCAAGGAGTTTCAGGAAATGAATGACTACCATAAAGGTGCTAATCAAATGGCCAAGAAGTCCTCAAGCTTCCTATAATTCATTCTCCTCACACCTGAAAACTCTACTCTCTCCCTACTGCTCCATTTTCTGATGAAGCTCGAACCAGAGCTCCAACTTGGGCATTTTTCAAAGCCAAATAAGGTGAGGTCAGGTCCCTAAGATTCGGAGAGAAGTGAGCTACCCAACGGTAGTCTCCAATTGCTCCAAGGATCGCTGGAGAAATGTCATTATGATTAAACAATGAAGCAGCTCCAGCGGACCGAAGTTGCTCTATTTCTATTGAGCTAAAAATGGCCAATTTGAGCACTTCTCTGGGCAAACCAAGCTTCCCCAACACTTACACAACCCTCATACAACTGAATTAGAGTGGAAAGTTAAGCTAATTTAGCTACCCTTTATAATGTTTTTATCAGTGTTAGAGAGAGAACCAATGAAACTTCACTGACCAAATTCACCATAAATTTGACATGAATAGATGTGATTCTTAATCCTAGGATAAACCTTAGGATGAGAGTTATCTGCCCAGATTGAAAGCTCAGACTATCGCGCCCTTAATAGTAAGCTTTCGAAGCTTTCTCTCTCTAAGTTCAATATTCCGGCGAAGCTTTGTTTGAGCTCATTCCAGCGTCAATTCATGCCATTCAAAATGCAGTTGAATCATATGGATGTGGAGGAACTGAATTTTACCTTCAATTTCAACAATGAACCTCGATTGATGAAATCAAATTCAATCATGTTGAAAGGGGAAAATTGGGGATTTCAAAAATTCAAAGGACAAACATGCTATTTCCCAAAATTGAGGGCCAATTGGCCATGAAAAAGATGTTGAAGGACCAATGGGTCGAAATTTGGAATTTTTTGGGGTCAAATTTGCCATTTTTTTGAAGTAGGGGCATAATGGTAATTTGTGAAAAGTTAGGGAGCAAATTGGAAATTTAGGAAACTTGAACCACTTTGTGTAATTTTTAAAAAATCGAGGTCCCAAAGTGAATTTTAGAAGTTTTTGGGAAAATTGGTATTAGGGACCAAAAGTTAAATAAAAAGATTTTTAGGAACTTAAATGCAAATAATTAAAAGTTTGTGCATTTTATTCATTCATGATGAATGAAGGCTATTAGGCCAAAGGTTAATGAACAAGTATGTTCATATCGTGTAGGAACACGAAGTATTGAGAACACCAACAAAGACAATAATGCGTGAAGGCAAAGTGTCAAATAAGAGGAATACACTAAACTATTGGGTGAGTGGGAATTTTCACATCATACCCAGTTGGGATTATGAGTATATCAGAATTTAAAACCCACTAATATGTGGAATTTTAATATCACATTGGATGGGGTGATGTGAGAAATACGCGGAAAAACTACTTACCTGTTGTAAGTAGATCATATCCGGTTGGTATGATGAACTTCCTAAAAGGAAGTAGAAAACATGCTTATCAATTATGAGCAGAGATGTCCTCACACCCAGTTGGTGAGATGGATAGTTGAAAAGTTATTTTTGTCAGAAGTGCTATCCCCTGACCGTGTGCCACTGCATAAACATTTTGGGAGATCTTCTTGACAGGAGCTCGAATAGCTCTGATAGGCTAGAGGTCTCGTTTTAGAACTTAGGGGCTAAAATGCACGATTTTGAATATTTCGTATAGTTGGCACAAGGAGGAGCTCGTAAACAAACATGAGATTAAGCCATGAAAATTTTAATGAATGAAGTGATTTGGCCATTGTACCAAGAAAGGACCGACACACTCGATGAATTGGTGGCAATGCGACAAGACAGGTCAACAAATCAGTCGAGACAAACAGCTGTAGGTCGAATTGAGGATCGATGTCGTTGGACTAATGGCACCAACAATTAATGGCTTATATGGAAAAATTATTATTTGTGCATGCATTGAGGTTCAGGACCATCAAGACACCCATGAGGGGTAGTCATGCGTCCTATGGGCTATAGGACGACATGGTGGAGATAGGGGTAGTTTGTCGTGATAGCAGTCAGGGAAGCTCGACGTAGCTTCATGCGCATGAGATTGGGGTGAGGTCGGAATGATGTGTCTGTCCTCATACGGACACGAAGTTTCTTTGCGGGTTTGAGGGTCGAATGTCGTGTACATTCACTCATTCCCAAGGTAGAAGTGGACAGGCTTCTATCTAGGTGGCCGGTAAAGTTGGTTTGATGCCACAAGTGGGTGCAATGGATGGGTTGCCCTGCGAATGTGTGATCCCTTCACGATGAAGGGCATGTGCTGATTGTTAAACAAACCGATTGTGGTTAATGAGGAATAATAGTTTTGAAAATCGAGAAATTGAGGAAGAAATGGTTTTAAAGAAAATAATGTGTCTAGCACACTCCAATTCAAACTATTTTTTGTAAAACTCATATTTCAAACACCCATTCACTTTGTTGTCGAACTCACCCCCTTCCTTTACCTCTTTTCAGGAAATCGAGTGAAAAACTGACCTAAAGACCTTCAGCTAGCTAATCTTGTAAGACATGTATGTAAGTTTACATTTGATGTAGTTCTGATTAATGTTATTCTAGGAAAGGTACAAATTTAAAGGACACCTTACTCCTCACGGTTTAAAGAAGGGGAAAACCATTTATAAATCGGAAGGGTGGCGGATTGCTCATAGGGATCCGACTAAATCAGGTTGAGGCGTGACAAAAATTTTCTAAATTAATTTGATTCATTCTCTATCAAATGGTGGCTTCAATTTTCCAATTTTAATATTTTAAGCCACCAACAAAAATGAATTTACAAACCGGTTCAAGTATGGTTCAAACCGGTTCACCCTGAACTTGCCTGGTTTTCTCCTGCCATTTGTCCCAAGGTTCCTTTCCATGATTTTTAGGACTCTTTGAGTTACTTGGAATTTTCAAATTTCCCAATTTACCCCTTCTTTATCGGGTATGCTTTGTGAAACAACTCAATTTTCTCTTTTGAAATGATCGATTCTTTTCTCAGTTTTCTTATCTTTAAAAGGGACGGGGTTTATATTAGCCCTCCTAGAGATTGATACTCTATATCTTCTCTTTACTATGGCTTCAAACTCATAGGTTCGATTGAGAAGAGTTGCAGATCCAGACTCTTGGTGAGTTTGAATGGGTGGAAGTTTCTTAAACACCTTAACGTAGTTTGCATAGGCCTCCCAAAAGTTGTTCTTGACCACCAATCAAGTAAGAGTTAGGTTAGTGTTTCCCCTCCTCATGTTTGGTTGGTTCCCTATCCATAGAGTTATAACATCCTCAAGGGACTTGGATGGGGTTCTCCTTCTTTTAGGAATCCTCCTATAGGAATGGTGTTTTCTTTTAGTTTGGAATTTTACAAAATTTATGCACTTTCAGAGCATGTCACACTTGGCCATCCTGGTACATCCTTAACCACATATGCCCTTTAATGGGGTTCGTTATTTTGGTTCAAGTCTCTTATCGTTCATTTGTCGGTAACATAGCTTGGGAATTTCTCTTCCATGGTCCCAACTCCTATATTTATCCTTCTTCGAGAAGCTATTGATTGTCAGTGAGTTTCCAATAATTGTGTCCTGCCTATCACTAACTCTTTCAAGGGTACTTGTATTTTCCTTCGGGTTCTCTTCTTACCATACTTCTTTTCCTCTTCCTTCTCTCCTTGTCTTATCCTAAAGTGACTTAGCACCTTCTGCGCTCCTACTTCTTCCTTACTTTCCTCTTAGTCAACTTCCATTCCATTTTTTTCCCTTGGGGTAGCCCAATTCTTCTTGGTTTCCTAACTTTTATATTTAGGGTCTTCCTTAACTCCCTATGGTCCTTAGGCCTTTACTACTCCTACACCTTTTGATGCTTACTTCGTTTACACCGGACTTCACACTCTTCCTCTTCTTCCTTCCCTTAGTTAGGGTATGTCCTTCCTGGTGAACTCTAGGTAGACTCCTCTAGAATTTCTTTTTCAGTCTTGTTGCCTTGTTACTCTATACTCCTGATTTGTAGGGGAAACTTATTTGGCTATCTTTAAGGTTTGGGTTAACTAGAGGTGACTCGTAGTTTTCTTCCTTATTACCCCGGTCATTACATGTATATTTTCTTTCTTGTTAGTTGTACTTGTTATTATCAAAGAGATTAAATTTTAAATCAAGGAAATTGCACTTTCATTCATTCCAAGAGATAGTTTCTTGCTGTACTCGGCTTATTACAGGAATTTACTACTTCCTAGTCTCTTGGGGTCATAGGCCAGGAGTTTGTCTCTGACCGGTTGTGGGATTCACGGTCTGAAGGCTCTGAGGAACTGGTTGAAGTCCATCCATATTCCCTTTGGATTTCCCTTATGGGACGAACTTCATGAATGACCTCAAGACTGTACCTTCTCATTACCTCTAACTCGCACTTGTATGTCCACTTCATCCATTGAGAAGGATTGAAGCTTTATTGAGCAGGTGTTGGTACTTGGTGGACTTTCATGAAAGTGGCGTGGGCATTCCAATAGTTGTCTCAAGCCTCTTTCTTAGTGGGAGTCCTCTCTGGTTGTTGTGGGGCTGGAGGAGGTGTTAGGCTCCTTAGAGGAGGGATAGATTCTTCATGTCTTGGAGGAGGATATGTGATGCATTCTGGCTCTGGTAGGGCTCCTACGAGTTTCCTATAATCTTCAACTATGTCATTGGGCACTCTCTTCTCGCCCTCCAAGAATCGTTGAACGACCGCCTCCCTTGGGTAGGCATCTTTTTCACGATCATGTGTAGGGTTTGAGATCGTACATCATATTTTCTAGGGATTCTTCTTCCAACACGGTAATTAAGTTTTCATTAGTGTCAGGGCATAGTATTACTAATGCTTCAAGGGAGCACTAGGGTCTCACACCACTCAAGTTGTCACGCCCCGACCCAATTTGGTCGGATCCCTATGATCAACTTGCCGCTCCCTTGGTTTAAGAGGGGTTTCCCCCTTTTTTTAATCAAGAGGAGCCATGCGTAATTTAACATTGTGTCCTGAAATAACATAGATCAATAAAAAGCAAGCTTAAAATAACTTTTAAGCATACCTGACAAAGGGTAGATCTGGGTGATTTCCTTAGTAATTTTCTCTACTCCTGAAAAGGGATATGAAAGAGGAATGAGTTTCTGCAACTCAATGAATGGGTGTTGGGAGTGAGTTTTCATAATTAAAACAAATTTAATCGAAGTGTTTCAAGATCTTTATTTCAATTAAAAATATTCTATCCTCAAATTCTAGTTTTCAAAATTCCTTTTTCCTCATTTTCCTCATTAGGTGTGTTTAACAGTCAGCACACACCCTTCATCAGGAAGGGATCACACATTCACAGAGCAGCCCGTCCACTGCACCCACTTATGGTTCAGAGAGACTTTACCGGCAACCAAGATAGAAGCCCGTCCACTTCTACCCTAGGTCTGAGTGGATGTTCATGACATCCGACTCTCAAACGCAAAATCAACTTCGTGTCCGTATGAGGAAAGATACCTCATCACGACCCTACCCTGGTCTCATGCACATGAATCTACGTTGAGCTTACCTGATTACTGGCAAAACAAACTGCTCTTATCTCCACCATATCGTCTAATAGCCCATAGGATGCATCACTACCCCTCTTCGGCATCTTAATGTTCTCGAACCTCAAATGCATACACAAACAATAGTTTTTCCACAAAGCCATTTGTCTTTGGTGTCATTGGTCCAATAGCCCCGATCCATAACTCGCCCTATAGTTGTTTGTCTAGGCCAGTCCATCAACTTGGCCCTAACACACTGCTGCCAATCCATTGAGTATGTCAATCCTATCATGGTACCTTGAAGAAATAACATAATCCATTCATTAAGAGTTTTCATGGCTTAAATATTCCATGTTTGTTTATGAGCTCCTGCTCGTGCCAACTGGCCTTGGGCCCATGTCAGAGCTCTAGTTTGATTTCATGGGAAAATAGAGTAGTTGAGAGAGAATGAAGATTTCAGGTATGAGGAGAATGAATGGAGAGTAGCTCTTTATATAGGGAGCTCGGGGACTCTTTGCCCAAGCATTTAGCATCTTGATGGTGCTCATTCATGACCTGAAATGCCCTATATGAAGGCATTTCATCTTAGTCGGCTCTATCCGTTGATTGAACTGTGTCGTCATCTGAAGGAAGAAGATGACACTATTTTGAACCGGACCGGACTGGTCCGAACCTGTTTCAATGCTTAAACCTGCTAGTTTCGGCCCAATTCGACCGAGTTTTTCAAAATAAAAAATTTCTAAATTCATCCTCTATCCAATGGTGGCTTCAATTCCCTAATTTGAATATTTTAAACCACCTAGAGAAATGAATTGAGCAATCGGTTCAATGATGGTTCAAATCAGTCCAATGTGGTTATGATCCAGTTCACCTGAACCGATCTAGTTTTCTCTTCCAATTTGTCTCAATGTCCCTTTCCATGGTTTTTATGACTTTTCAGGTAACTCAGCATTTGTAAATTTCCTAATCTGTCATTTCTCTAACGGTTGTAGTTCATGAACCAGTTTGGTTTTCTCCCTTGGTTTGATAGGTTCCTTCGCCGATTTTCTTATCTTTAAGGGACAAGGTTTACATGTAGAAACTCACCTCTTCCTTTAAACCCTTTAAGTAAAGGAGACAAAAACCTTAGAGGATTTCTTGAAGTTGAACCCTAAGACAGGTATGCCTTTAAGTTACTCAACTTTTGTATAATGATATTCCAGAAAACCAGGTAAAAAGGATGCTTAACTCCCCACGGTCTAGAAGGAAGGGAAGAGTTGTAAACCCCGCCCTTTTGAGTTAAGGAAAAATCGGAGAAAGAATCGGTCAAACCGAGTGAGAAAATTGAACTGGTTCACAAACTTGATCACTAGAGAATAGGAAAATTGGGAAATTTACAACTCCAGAATGACCCAAAGAGTCATAAAAACCTTGGAAATCGACCTTCAAATAATTTGGAAGAGAAAACCAGACCGGTTTAGGTGAACCCGATCCGAACATAATTGAACTAGTTTGGACCGGTTTGAACCACTATTGAAATGAATGCTAAATTCATTTTTCTAGGCATCTTAGAAAATTCAAATTGGAGAATTGAGACCATCATTTGAGAGAAAATGAATTTAGATAAATTTACAAATTTTTAATTTTGAAAAACTCGATCGAATCGGACCTAAACTAGTCAATTTAAGCATTGAACCCGGTTTAGACTGGTCTGGTCCGATTCGGAATAGTGTCGTCTTCTTCCTTCAAATGACTGCAATGTTCACTCACTAGAAAATTGAACAATGTCGATGAAGAAGAAACATTTTCGTTTAGTACGTTTTAGGCCATCAATGACTGTTATTAAGGTGTCAAATGGACGGTCGGAGATTCCCCAAGCTCCCTATATAAAGAGCCCCTATCCATTCATCCTCCACACATCTGAAAACCTCTCTCCCTCAGCTATTTAGTTTTTTGATGAAGCTCAAACTAGAGCTCTGACATAGGGTGTTTTCTGAGACAAAGAAGGTATGGTCGGGTTCCTTAGAATCGGGGTGAAGTCAGCTACAAGGTGGTACTCTCCAATTACTCCGAGGATCGCCGGAGAAGCGCCAGCTTGATCGAACAGTGAAGTAGCTCCGGTGGACTGAAGCTACCCTGTTCCTGTCGAGATGAAATCAGCCGATTCGAGCCCTCCTCAGGCCAAACTAATCTATCTTAACACTTAGCTCTCATACAACTGAATTAGAGTGGGAACGTAAGCGAATTTGGCTACCCTTTGTGAATTCCGATCGGTGCTAGAGAGAGAACCGGTAAATCTTTATTGACCAAATTCTCCCTCAATTCGACAAGAATTGAGGTGATTATTGATTCTAGGAGAAACCTCAAGACTAGAGCTATCTTCCCAGATTGAAAGCTCGGACCACCGCGCCCCCAACTGTAAGCTTTCTCTCTCTATGTTCAGTTTTCCAGTGAAGCAATGTTTAAGCTTGATTCAGTGTCAATTCATGTGATTCAAACTATAATTGAATTGTACGAATGTGCAGGAACTTAAATCAACCTTCAATTTAAACAATTAACCTCGCTTGATCAGTCAATTTGATAAATCAAATTTGACCAAGTTGAAAGGCTAAAATTGGGAAATTTTGGAGATTTCAAAAATTCAAGGGACTAAAATGAAATTTCATAAAATTGAGGGCCAATTGGGCATGGAAAAGATGTTTGAACCCCTTTTTGGACTTTTTGGGGTGAAATTTACCATTTTTGTAAAGTAGGGGCAAAATGGTAATTTTGCAAAAAAAATTGGGGACCAAATTGGGAATTTGGGAAACTTGAACCCCTTTTTGTAATTTTGAATAAATTTAGGTCCCAAAGTAAATTTTTGATGTTTTGGGACTCAATTTGGGGAAAAATCATCATTAGGGACCTATAATTAAAGAAAAAAAACTTTAGGGGCCTAATTGCAATTAATTAAAAAGTTTGGTATTTTATTCATTTGTTATGAATGAAGGCCATCAAACCAAAGAATAATGAATAAGTATGTCCATACCATGTAGGAACGTGAAGTACCTAGAACACTAGCTAAGACAAGCTCCCGAGGAGACAAAAAGCCAGTTAAGAAGGATTCACTAAATTAATGAGTGAGTGGGATTTTCACATCATACCCGGTTAGGCTGATGAGAACCTCGAAAATGAAAACCCACTACTATGTGGAATTTTCAACATCACATATGGATGGAGTGATGTGGAAATTACACGAAAAAACCACTTACCGATTGTAAGTAGGTCATACCCGGTTGGTATGATAAACTTTCTCGAAGGAAGAAAAAAACCCACTTATCGGTTATAAGCGAAGATGTTCTACACCTGGTTGGTGCGATGGACATGTGAAAAGATTATTTTGTCAGAAGTGCTCTCCCTTGACTTTGTGCCACTGCTTAAAATTTTTGGGAGACCTTCTTGACGGGAGCTCGAATAGCACAGATTGGCCGAAGGCCTCGGTTTTCGAACTTGAGGGCTAAAATGCCCGATTTTGAAAATCTCGTATAGTGAGCCCAAGGCCAGTTGGCACGAGCAGGAGCTCATAAACAAACATGAGACTAAGCAATGAAAACTTTAAAGGAATTATGTGTTTGGCCATGGTACCAAGATTGGACCAACAAACTCGATGGACTGGTAGCAGTGCGACAAGATAGGTCAATAGACCAATCGAGACAAATAGTTACAAGTCTAGTTGAGGGCCGAGGTCGTTGGACCAATGGCACCAAAGATTAAATGGCTTATAAGGAAAACTCATGTTTTATGCATGCACGAGGTACGAGACCTTCAAGACGCCCAAGAGAGGTAGTGATGTTGTCTTGTCGCACTGCCATCAGTCCATCGAGTAAGTCGGTCTAATCTTGGTACCATGGCCAAACACATAATTCATTTAAATTTTTCATGGCTTAGTCTCATATTTGTTTATGAGCTCCTGCTCGTGCCAACTGGCCTTGGGCTTACTGTACAAGATTATCAAAATCGGGCATTTTAGCCCCAAGTTCCAAAACCGAGACCTCCAGCCTATCTGTGCTATTCGAGCTCCCATCAAGAAGGTCTCCCAAAAAGTTTAATTAGTGGCACAAAGTCAAGGGATAGCACTTCCAACAAAATAATCTTTTCACATGTCCATCACACCAACCAGTCGAGACAAACAGTTGCAAGTCAAGTTGAGGGTCGAGGCCATTAGACCAGTGGCACCAAAGATTAAATGGCTTCTAAGGAAAACTCTTGTTTTGTGCATGCACTGACGTATGAGACCTTCAAGATGCCCAAGAGGGGTAGTGATGCGTCCTTGGGGCTACTAGACAACATGGTGGAGATAAGGGCAGATTGTCGAGCTAGAAGTCAGGGAAGCTCGACATAGCTTCATGTGCATGAGACCGGGGTGGGGTTAGGATGAGGTCTCTGTCTTCATATGGATATGGAGTTTCTTTAAGGGATTAAGGGTCAGATTTCACGTACATCCACTCATTCTCAGGGTAGAAGTGGACAGGCTTCTATCTAGGTGGTCGGAAAAGTCACACCGATGCCACAAGTGGGTGCAGTGGATGTGCTGCCCTGTGAATGTTTGATCCTTTCATGATGAAGGGTGTGTGTTGATTGTTAAACAAACCGACTATGATTAATGAGGAATGATAGTTTTGAAAATCGAGATTTTAAGGATGAAATGTCTTAAAGAAAATAAGGAGTCTGGCACACTCCAATTCAAAAACTATTTTATTGAAACTTTATTTTTAAAATACCCATTCATTGAGTTTTAGAAACTCACCCACACTTTTTATCCCTTTTTAGGAAATACATAAATGACTAGAGGTAACACCAGGCCTTACCCTATGCTATTCCAGGGAACAAGGTTGAAATTACGCCTGGCTCCTCTTGAATAAAAGAAGGGGGAAACCCCTCTTGAACCAATAGAGTGGCGGGTTATTCATGGGGATCCGACCAAACCGGGTCGGGGCGTGACAAAATCCTTCTTAAACCAAAGGAGTGGCGGGTTGTGTCATGCCCCAATCCGATTTGATCGGATCCCCATGAGCAACCCGCCACTCTCCTGGTTTATTATAGATTTTCCCATTCTTAAAAGCGTGAGGAGTAAGGCGTCCTTTAAACATGTACCATTCGTGGAATAACATTAATCAAAACTACATCAAATTTTAAACTTTCATAGCTGGCTTGTGGATGTAGCTAACAGGAGGTCTTAAAGTAGGCTTTTCCCTTGGTTACCTAAAAAGGTGTGTAAGGGAGGGGGTGAGTTCAACAACTAAGTGAATGGGTATTTAGAACTTGATTATAAAAAAATAGTTTGAATTGAAGTGTGCAAGGCTCCTTATTTTCTTAAAACCATTTCCTCAATTTCTTGGTTTTCAAAGCCATTATTCCTCGTTAACCACATCGGTGTGTTTAACAATCAACACACGCCCTTCGTCATGAAGGGATCACACATCCGCAGGGCAGCCCATCCACTGCACCCATTTGTGGCGTCGGAGCAACTTTACCGGCCACCTAGATAGAAGCCCGTCCACTTATACCCTTGGAATGAGTGGATGTATGTGGCATCCAACCCTTAAACTCGAAAAGAAACTCCGTGTCCATATGAGGACAGAGACCTCATCCCAAACCCACCCCAGTCTCATGCGCATGAAGCTACATCAAGCTTCCCTGACAGCTAGCATGACAAACTACCCTTATCTCCAACTTGTTGTCCAGTAGCCCCTAGGATGCATCACTACCCCTCTTGGGTGTCTTGATGATCTTGAACCACAATGCATGCACAAATAATCATTTTCCATATAAACCATTAATCTTTGGTGCCACTGGTCCAATGGCCTCGACCCTCAACTCGACCTATAGTTGCTTGTCTCGACTGGTCCATCGACCTATCTGGTCGCGCTGCCGCCAGTCCATTGAGTATGTCATTCCTATCTTAGTACCACAGCCAAATCACATCATTCAATAAAATTTTCATGGCTTAATCTCATGTTTGTTTATGAGCTTATGATCGTGCCAATTGGCCTTGGGCCCATTGTACGAGATTTTCAAAATCGGGCATTTTAGCCCCAAGTTCCAACACTGAGGCCTCCGACCTATCTAAGCTATTCGAGCTCCCGTCAATAAAGTCTCCCAAAAAGTGAATTTCTTTCAACCGACTTTTTGCCTTTACTCGAGCTTGTCTTAGCTAGCGTTCCTGGTACTTCATGTTCCTTCATGAAATGAACATCCTTGTTCATTATTCTTTGGCCTGATAGCATTCATTCATCAATAATGAATAAAATCCCTAAACTTTTCAATTAATTGCAATTAGGTCCCTAAAGTTTTTTTTCTTTAACTTTAGATCCCTAATGCCAATTTTTCCCAAAATTGAGTCCTGAAACTTCAAAAATTCACTTTGGGACCTCAATTTATTTAAATCACAAAAAGTGGTTCAAGTTTCCCAAATTCCCTATTTGGTCCCCAACTTTTCCAAAATTACCATTGTGCCCCTACTTTACAAAAATGGTAAAATTGACCCCAATAGTTCAAAAAATTGATCAATTGGTCCTCCAACATCTTTTCCATGCCCAATTTGCCCTCACTATTAGGAAATTGCCCTTTAGTACCTCGAATTTTCATAATTTTCCCCCAATTTCAACCTAATTGGATTTAATTTCATCAAATTGACCGATCAATCGAAATTAATTGTTGAAATTGAAGGTGGATTTGAATTTCTACACATCCATACAATTCAATTGCACTTTGAATCGCATGAATTGACACCGGAATGAGCTCAAATGGAGCTTCGCCCAAAAACTTAACATAGAGAGAGAAAGCTTCGAAAGCTTACGGTAGGGGGCGCAACGGTCTGAGCTTTTGATCTGGGCATATAGCTTCTGTCATTAGTTTCCTCCTATGATCAAGAATCACATAAATTCATGTCAAATTGATAGAGAACTTGGTAAGTGATGTTTTGCCAGTTCTCTTTCTAACACAAATCAAAATTTACAGAGGGGGGCCAAATTGGCTTACCTTTACGCTCTAATTTGATCGAATGAGGGTTGAGGGAGTGTTGGGAGAGCTTGGTTTGGCCTGAGAAGAGCTTGATTTGGTCGTTTTTAGCTCAGTCAAAATAAGGCAGCTTCGGTTCGCTAGAGCTGGTTCACTGTTATATCACGTCGGCATTTCTCTAGCGATCCTCAGAGCAAATGGATACTACCTAACCTCACATTCTTTAGTTCTGAAAAATGCCCAAGTCAGAACTCTGGTTCGAGCTTCACCGGAAAATGGAGCAACAGGAAGTGAGTGAAGTTTTTTGGTGTGAGGAGGAAGAATGAGGAGGGGCTCTTTATATAGGAAGCTCGAGGACTTCTTGGCTATTTGATTGGCACCTTAATGACGGTCATTCATTGCCTGAAACTCCCTAGCCAGAGACTTTTCATCTTCACCGGCGCTACTCAATATTCTAGTGAGTGAATAGTGCTATCATCTAAAGGAAGAATGTGGCCTTAATTTTCAACACTTAAATTGGCCGAACTGGATTCAACACTTAAATTGGCCGATTCAGGCCCGATTCGACCGAGTTTTTCAAAATTAAAAATTTGTAAATTCATCTAAAATCATTCTCTATCAAATGTGGCCTTAATTTTCAAATTTTAATTATCTAAGCCACCTAGAAAAATGCATATAGAAATCGGTTCAATAGTCGTTCAATCAGGTTCAGGTGCGGTTCACCTGAATCGGTCTGGTTTTCACTTCCAATTCATCCCAAAGTCCTTTTCCATGACTTTTATGACTCTTTAGGTCACTCGGGATTAGTAAATTTCTTGTTATGCCCTTTTCTTTATCGGTTGGGGTTTGTGAACCGATTTAGTTTTCTTACCTGGGTTGACCAGTTCTTTCCCCAGTTTCCTTGTCTTTAAGGGACGGGGTTTATAACTCTCCCCTCCTTTTAGGAGTTTTGTCCCTAAAACTAAATCAGCTTTTTTCACTCCAGGATAAACTTCCCTTAATGTAAACTTGAACATGTTAACACTTCGATTGTTCTTTCACTTAGACCAGTTTAAATCACACGCTTAAGGAATTTCTTTTCCTTTAAATTGTTTACTCCTTCCATGGAGTTTATCATAACTAATATGTCTTGCCCGTGAGTCCAAAGTTATATCCCTAGGTTCACATCTTCCTTTGCTTAGGGCAAGATTCTTCCCCTTGAGGTTCTTACTCAAGATTTTCAGATTGAGAGTTCTAAGATTCCTAATCGTTACTGTGTCCAATTATTCTCTTTATTGTTGAAACCTTTAGCTTGGTGTTCTTTCAAGCATTACGTACTTATTTTCATAGGTTTTGGTGTCATTACCCCTTCATCCTAATTTGAACCTTCCTTCATCCATCATTTATTACAACTTCCGTCAAAATTTTGTTTGACCTTGTCATGCTTACCAACTGACTCTTCCTTACTTGAGTCACATTTTTCCTCGAGACTATTGGGCTTATATGCCGCTTATAGCATGACATACTCTAGAACATGTCTTTGACCATTTTAAATTTTTAGAACACTTCTATAATGGTTGTTCTTAACTTTCCAAGCTTTCAGGGATCATATAATTTCATCCCTCTTATTGTTTGATAGTATTCCTCGACTATCTTAACCGTTATCAAATCAGCTTACATAACTGGGACGGTTTTCCTTACCCACTCGTCCTTTCCCTTCTTCCTTATTGGGTCTTTCTGGTTCCAATTATTGGGTTTTCATGTGATTTACCGATACACTAGGATTCTTCCTTTCTTAGGTCCTTCCTCATTCCCAATGGCATCCTTTACTCAAGGATTTTCCTTTGTCCTTAATCCACTCTTACTTGCTCATGACCATTTCATGATTCATTATTTCAAGTTGATCCCTTGTTGGTCTATGTGTTAATTGTTTTGTTTGGGGAGTTCCCTTCTTACGGTTTTATTCTCTACTATGTCCCTCAAAGGAGAGATTTTGACCTTAAGAGCTACATGCTCAACCTTCTTACCATTCTTTGGAGATTTCTTCCTTCATTTCCTTACACCTTCTTCTATGTTGAGGCATTTTCCCACTTTAAATCCTTCCTCGTCTTAAAATTCCATTTCATCCCATATTCCTTATCTGAGAAATTTCTAATTATTGGTTTTATTTCGTGTACTTCACACAATGTCCATCTGTCCATTTTTTAGGCTCCATTAACTGAGCGTGGACCACGACCCGTCCTAATGTCAATGGTCATTTCCCTAATTCACTTCTTAATTGAGGGATTACTTCTCCAAGGTTTCTCATACGTTTTGTCTTTTATTCCCTTATTATTGTAGTCCACCCATTCCTACTTGTTACAACATCTTTTGATGTTACCATCCTATTTACCCGTTCCTTGGGTTTAATTTACTTCTTGGACCCTCATGAGTATTTTTCCTTTGTATTTGATCTTTCCATCTCAATTAGCATTTCATTGGTGAGCTTATCTTTCTTTCTACTTTGGTTGGTTCCATTACCTCTTAGTCAGGATACGTATCCCTATCTCCCAGAATTCCTTTTTCATTCGTACTTTAGAAGTATCTAATCATTAAATGACATCCTTTGATGTCGTCCTTCTTGTGTACGCTTCCTGAGAAATCTGGCGGTACATCCTTATACCATTTTCTTAATTCTACTTCTATCACGCACAAGTTTTCTTTCTTGAGAAGGGTTTAGACACAGTTTATTTCAAGACCTCTTTGTGTGAGGTTTACTTAATCCTTCTCATGGCTTGAGTATGGTCCTCATTTCGTTTTCGTCCATAATTTCCTTTAAGGATTTCCTTCATCCTTCTTTTCCAACATTTGGCCTTTCCACTTCTCTCTTCTTTGCCTGGGTTTAAATCCATAATTACTATGAGGGTTAGTTCATTAACTATCTTGTCCCTACTACTTTCCTTGTTTACTTGTCTTGGGTTAGTTGCCTCTCAAGTTCACTTGTCCTTGGAGCCTAACCTATTGCCCCTTTTTTAGTGTAGTCTTTACTACTTCCTGGTGCTTCCTAGGGTGTCTCCTTTCACAACTACTAGTTACATATGTTAGCTAGGTTCTTCTTGGCTCCTCTTCTTTTCCATAGTAGGTTACTCCTTGCTATCCCAAGGCATCCTATTTGTCTCTCAACATTAGGGGTTTGTCTTCTCTGGTAGATGTGCTTCCTTCTTTGCTCTTGGATGGCCTATAGCTCTCTTGTGAGAGAAGATTCCCTTCATCTATATTATATTATGTTTGTGATTTCTCAAGGTCCTACCTTCGTTCCTACCTGCCTCTTTGGATTTGGATTTTTTTGGTAGCCAACGTGTTTCTCAAGATGTATTGCCCTAAATCCATAGGGTTTAGGATAGTACTCCATTACCTGTCCTATCCCCCTACATGTTAACTTCATACCTGTCCTTAGTAGGGTTTGGCACTTCTACACGCAGTGTCCCTATCGTTCATACCTATAATTACGTGTACCTAAGTGGTTCCTCCTATCATCTTTTTAGGGAATTGCTGGTTTTGGTGCTTTGCCATCCTTATGTCTAGATAGCTTGAGAGTTTTTTTTAGTCTTCTTTACCAAAGGATCACTCTAAGAGTCCTCCTAGATCTCTTGATTCCCTAATTCAGTTTCTTTAACTGGGATGGGATTCTCCTTAGTTTCTATGGTAGTGTAGTTTTGTTTGGTTACTTTTCTTGGGGCCATCTTCCTAACAAGATCACATCTTTTGAGAGATGGGGTTTTTAGAAATTTGGAGTACTTCATTAATAGAGTAATATAATATGTTGGGTTTTAGCCCTGTTACAAAAAGTGGTCACAGAATAGATAGAGAGCTATGAGATTCTTGATAAGTATCCTACTAGGTAAGGTTATACGCCCATTGTTAGCGTTTATAGCTTCAGGCTTGGCTCCCTTCGTACTTAGGGTTGTGACCACAACAGGTCCTGGCACCATCCTCCAAAATACTTCCCCAATTGGTCTTTTAAGACTTTTACTACTCTTCAGTCATTAGGGAGATTCTAGGGTTGAATTCCTACAAGGACAGGATGTTGGGTAGTGTTGGTGATGTCATTGGTAGTTTTCTTGGTTACTCTCTTGCAATCAACTGTGAATTTTAACACTTTCTATTAGTTACTATGTTATATAGTCTTGATAATGTATTCGAGAAAATAGGCTCTAATACTACTCAAGTTGTCATGCCCCGACCAGGTTTGGTCAGATCCCTACTAGCAACCCGCCACTCTTCCCGTTTATTATGGGTTTTCCCATTCTTTAAACTGTGAGTAGTAAGGCATCCTTTAAACTAGTACCTTTCCTGGAATAATATTAATCAAAACTGTATGAAATTTTAAACTTTCATACATGCCTTGTAGGTGTAGCTAGCTGGAGGTCTTTCAGTAGGTTTTTCCCTTGGTTACCTGAAAAGGAGTATAAGGGAAGGTGTGAGTACAACAACTCAGTGAATGAGTGTTTAAAACTTGATTTTCAGAAAATAGTTTGAATTGGAGTGTGTTAGACTCCTAATTTTCTTAAAACCATTTCCTAAATTTCTCGGTTTTCAAAACCATTATTCCTCATTAACCACAATCAGTGTGTTTAACAATCAACACACGCCCTTTGTTATGAAGGGATAACACATTTGCAGGGCAACCCGTCCAAAGCACCCACTTGTGGTGTTGGAGCGAATTTACAAGATACCAAGATAGAAGTCTATCCATTTCGACCTTAGGAATGAGTGAATATATTCAATATTTGACCCTCAAATTTGAAAAGAAACTTCGTGTCTGTATAAGTACAGAGATCTCATCCCGACCCCACCATGATCTCATACTTATTAATCTATAAGATTTCTTGATGGCTGGAATGACAAACTGAAATTATCTCCATCATAAAATATATAATTATAATTATTTTTAAAATGTTACCATTTTTTCAATAATATTTATATTTATTTTTATGTGGAGAGGTTTAACGCAAAATGCCATGTCAATATCAATGCTTCATATGCGGTCTTACCCTCAGCATCCATAGTATGCCAATTTTGAAGAAACTCCTTAATTCACAGTTAATGCATCCTTATCATTTAAAGGTGAAGAGCAACTCATGGTAGATGCGACTCGAAATTCACTGCCTACACCAATAAAAAAAATATTATAAATACATATATAATTCAGTTACATAACTCAACTAATAACTAATAAGCTTAACAATATTGGTAAATTTATATTTTTAGTATTTCTTCCATCTTATGAAATTGTTAAATAATAAAAATTGTATATCATTAATTATTAATAATCAATTTGTACCTTCTTAAATCCATATTTATATCATCAGTTTTGAGACAGTTTCCTATTATATTATTTATAAAAATATTATTACATTATAATTCAGAAGATAACCTATTAACCCCTTTAATTTTTCGGATTTATATTCACCAACACTTTGATATTAATTTAAAATTTATATATTTTCCGATTATATTATTTAAAAATATCATAATTTTAACTGTTTTATATTCGTACAAGTTTTTTGTAATATAAATTTATTTCATTATAAAAATTGAATTTATTTTTGTATATATAGAAATAAAATTTATTAAATAGCTTCTGCCTACTTCTCCTATCATGATGAAAGGCGGCCACTTTAACGTAGATGAAGCAACAAGTTTTGCATTTTAGGTGGACTGAAACATAAAATTACGTCTACGCCCTTTCTTGTTCCAGCTCATCTTAGACTGACTATTTCTCCGCAATCTGATACAGTGATTATTACTTGTATACACGATCTTATTTGTTCTAACCATAATATGTGTATGCAAAAAAACAATTATGAGCAAAAAATCATAACATGATACTATGATGTAACGTCAAGTCTTATACATAATAGGTGGCATGTGAAGTAAATTATCATGAAGTATTAATACAATTTTGACGTCAACTATTAAGTCAGCTATTTATTTTTGAACTAAGGAACTGTTGTGCTAATTCACAATTGGTAAAATAAATATCAGAGTTCTTGAGTACTTTCTTTTTCGCTATGACCCTACAATGTCCATATTTTTCAAGGCTCCAATTTAAAAAAAATAGAAAATTATTAGAAGAAATAAGTAATGATTTTGAAATATAAATTTCCCTTATCACAATTAAAAAGGATTAGAACAGATTAAATAGCTAGAATTCCCTTTTAACTATTTTTAGGAATTTTTCAATTTCTTTTAATACATTTTAGCAACTTTTAATAATTTTTAGTGACTTGTAATCATAAGAGAACCCTGTTTCAGTTCGACAACGGCCCAACTTACAAGCCTTGATTTGTCTAGTGGAGATGTTTTACCTAACATGAAGATATTTCTAAAGAACCAATTCTAATATAATTTAAAGTATGATATGGCATATCTTCCTAAAGGCAGTTAGGTGAGTTAGGTGAGCGACAACATTGACAATGTATATCAAATTAGCTGGTCCATTTGATCATTTTAAAAGTAAAATAAATTAATAAGTCAAAAAAGATATTTTCAATTGGGTGTTTGATTGCAAGAAAAGTCATATTTAACTAGTTTCATTTCTTATGGTGACTTGAATGGAATCATATTATATCTGACAAATGTTATTAGAATAGACTATATATATATATTTAATATATCCACTTGATGTAATCCTTTGAGCATACTTTTGTCTGTATCCCCATCATATGAAGTATTTCCATCCAATTGACCATTTATAGCAGAAAATAAAAAATGGAAATGTTGGTTTTCTATATTTTTAATTATTTAAAAGATTCATGGGAGTAAAAAAATTATAGAATAAGGAAAATATAGGATTTTTCAAGCCCCAAGTAAAAGTTGCAAAAAAATTAGACTCTCCACCATTCCACCCAATTTATCATATTAACTATCATGTTATAAAAAAATGGATAACTTGTATAAAAATACTTTATAATAAAACTTTATGGATAAAGTAATAAATAAAAAAAATATTTATAAAATAATTGAATCGTTACACAATAAAAACAATATACTATCTTTCAATATTTTGAAAATATTTTCTACCATCTATTTACAAAAATGTGGAAGTAAAATACTGATGATTTATAATTTTAAAATTAATCTCAAAATTTAATAATATATTTGATATTATATAATATACTATTGTGTAAAATAATTGAATATTTATTTTATTCAAACACTTCTACATTATTTGTTATATTAACGTAATTTTCTTGAACTAATTAATAGGGATCTTTTATATATATATATATATATATATATGAAGTTCAGTTGTATTCAATGTGATTCTTCTACCATGAAATATATTAATAATTGAAATAAAGAGGGATATAAAATAATAAATATATGTATGGCAACTTGCTTGGACTTGATGTATACCATAAATAACTAGTGTTGAGCTAGACTTACAAGCACATGAGATGTCCAAATCTAGTGGGCATGTCCACTTTGTTGTTCAATAAAAACTCAACTCCTCGTATAACAATTTAACCCTTAATTATAATACAAGATAAGACACATTCTGCGCTTGCTTATTTATTGTCAATTATATTACATATTTCGAACTACAACAACTTTAAGTGATATCCAACTTTTATAAACATATTAAAAGGGAAAAAATATAGAAGAAGATGTCGTGTGGTTACTAACCTTGATTTAATTTCGGACAAAAGATTTTTAGTTTTTTTTTTTGGACCAAAACACATCATTTTTTTGATTGAATTGTCTCCACACTACCAAATTAAATGTTTTGGCAGTGATTTCGAAATCCAATTGTATGAATGTTAATAAGTTATATAAGAAAATTTTAATATTTAATAAAACCATCTAACCTTTTTTGCTCTATATAAAACCATCTAACTCAACCTATATTAGTTTGTGCAAAAAAAACAACCTACATTAGTTAGGATATGTAAGTACTTCTCTATTTTTTAATGCTAAAGACTAGACTGGTCTAGGTGTCCCATTTATAGTAATAACAAGAACCATAAAGACATGGATGAATAAATGATACTATTACATTAGGCCACAAACTTCAAATTCCATTGGATTCAATCCAAATCTTTAGGCTCCACCTTTATAGTAGATCATTGTGTTGAATGTTTCAAGAAAAATATGATATAATATGATGAGACATTAGTTAAGGTTTATTTTTTTTACTAAATAATTTAATAAAAAGAACAATGTGTTAGATTGATTGTTAAAACTGGTATTAGACTGATAAACTTTAAGATTCAGTCAAAATTTAATTGAGGTATATAATATGTGTCTTCCTATTAAGTAAAACATGTGTTTGAGACTTATAAATGAAAATTAATAATACTGAGATAATTATATATTTTAATGAGTTTTAAGTTATTAAAATATATATTAATGATAGACAAATAAGCTAATGCATATCGGTTTGACCCAAATAAAATATAAAAGTCACGTCCTAACGTATTGTGAGGATAAATTTTCACAGATCATCATGTTAATTCACGTTGAGAGTAAATGATTTGTATTGAAGGTTCACGCTACATGGAATTATGGCTGAATATATTGAAGGAGGCAAGTATTCCATCTTTGAGGCCATGTTTCAAGGTCTGAAAGTTTTCTGGGGGTGTAGTGTTAGTGGCCCTGTACTCCCAGTCAGGAAGAACAAGGTGCAAAAGTTGGCTGCTGTAAAGACTCCTGCAAATAATTTCTTTTGGGACAGCAGGGCCATCTGGAATCAAGACACTAATATGAGATGTTGTGAGGTTGAGAACATAGGATATGAGATGACACTCACTTATGGGGTTTGTGGGGCACATATCGAGGGCCTTGGTGATCAGTTGCCTTGCCATAAAGAATTCAAAAGTACCGTGAGATAGAACCAAATGTTTGACAAAGGTTGTTGTCAAAGATTGACATTCATAGATCGACCTTGAACTATATCGATGAGATAGAGATAATCGTACAGGGCATATTCTACCGCTTACAAATTTAGTTATTTATTTTCTCATCAAGTTATTCATTTAAAATCAAATTACATAATATTTGCATAGTTGTCAATTAATATATATGTATCAATTTTATCTAAATTAACTATGTTTTATACTTGCTTAGAACAATTTTTTTTTCAATTTAATTATTAATATCTAAAAATTATATTAAAGTTTGACTAATATAATTCAAAGAAAGTCAATTTATCAATAAAGTAAAACTATTCGAATGCTTAAATGTTTGGTCCAATTTTTTTCCATGTTCTAATATTTTTCTTTATCTTTTACATTAGTCATTTTTTTGTCAACTGAAGTGTCACTCATATAAAACAGAAATTTTTTACATGAGATTTAAACCTAAATGGATCAAATCTCGTTATCGAATTGGAAATAAAAACCCAAAAATCGAGTGTTAGAATTGAACGAGATTGAAAATCGATTCATGAAACTATCATAAAAGAACTCATTTGAACGAAAACCAATATCGAGATTAATACAGGTGAAAACCAGATCGAATTAGTATTAAACCAACTTATGGTGAAAAACTCTTATTTTTAATAGTGATTAGACAAATCGGAAAATAGAAAATTTTGATCCCAATTGTTATATAATTGGATGAAACCTTTTCAGAAAAAAGAATTAGGACAATATACGATCGAATTGGAGGTAAACTATCACACCTCGACCCAATTTGGTCAGGGATCTGTGGACAACCTGCCACTCTCCCAGATCTCGAAGATGAGCTCCTCTGGGAGATCAAGAGATATAGGCGTAGTATCTATCATGTTTTCCTTGGATAACATTAAACAAAACTGAAACTTTAAATTTTGTGTACCTGGGTTTGGATTTGGGGAGGAAAAGTTGGTGTAGTCGCACTCTTTCATGAAAATGTTTAGAGGGAGGGGTGGAGGGGGTGCGACAACTCAGTGAGTGGGGAAAAATCTATAATGAAGGTTTAGTTTAGCAGTTTCAATTATTTGATATTTTAGCACTTTCTTCTTGGGTTTCTCAAATTCACATCAATAACCGCTCTCCTATCATAGGTGGGATCACACATTCGCAGAACAATCCTCGACCATGCCACTTGTGGATGATAGCGACTTTACCATCCACCCTAGTAGAGGTGCACTGCCTTTACATAGTGTTTGAGTGGACATCAATTGTCTGACACTTCATATCACACCCCGACCCGATTTAGTCGAATCCCAGTGACCAACCCGCCACTCCCTTTGGTCTTTGAAGGGTTTCACCCTCTTTTAAATTGCGAGTAATAAGGCATTTTTTCCTATTTTTCTTGGAATAACATTATACAAAATTGCATGCATTAAATAGATCATACATGTCACATATTTCGACTATAGGAGGGTATTTAGGGATGGTTCTCCTTGGTTACCTAAAAGGGGTAAAAGGGAGGGGGTGAGTCCTACAACTCAATGAACAAGTGTTGGGAGCGAGTTTTCAAGAAATAGTGTGTTCAAAATGTTTGCCAAGATTTTCATTTCTTTAAGAAGGATCTTTCCTCACATTCCTATTTTTAAAACCGTTTTACTCAATTCCACATTAGGGGTGTTTGGCAGACAACACACACCATTCATCAAGAAGGCAACACACATTCGTAGGTGTAGCCCGTCCACTGCACCCACTTGTGGCTCGGAGCATCTTTACCGGCTACCAAGATAGAAGTTCCTCCACTTCTACCTAGGGTTTGAGTGGATGTTCACAAAATCCGACCCTCGGACCTGAAAATCACTCTGCGTCCATAGGAGAACATAGAGCTCATCTCGACCTCACCTCGGTCTCATGCATAAGAAGCTACTCCGAGCTTCCTGACCGCTGGCATGACGAACCGCCCTTCTATCATAAGAGGGATCACACATACGCAGAACAATCTTTGACCATGCTACTTATGGATGATAGCTCCATTACCATCCACCCTAGTAGAGGTGCATTGTCTCTACATAGTGTTTGAGTGGACATCAATAGTCTGACACTTCATATCACACCTCGACCCGGTTTGGTCGAATCCCCGTGAGCAACCCACCACTCCCTTTGGTCTTTGATGGGTTTCACCCTCTTCTAAACCGTGAGTAATAAGGCATTCTTTTTCCTATTTTTCTTGGAATAACATTATACAAAATTGCATGCCTTAAATTGATCATACATGTCTTATATCCCGACTATAGGAGGGTATTTGGGGTTGGTTCTCCTTGGTTTCCTAAAAGGGGTAAAAAGGGAGGGGGTGTGTTCTACAACTCAGTGAACAAGTGTTGGGAGCGAGTTTTCAAGAAATAGTGTGTTCAAAATGTTTGCCAATATTTTCATTTCTTTAGGAAGGATCTTTCCTCACATTCCTATTTTTAAAACCGTTTTACTCAATTCCACATTAGGTGTGTTTAGCAGACAACACACACCATTCATCAAGAAGGGAACACACATTCGTAGCTGTAGCCCATCCACTGCACCCACTTGTGGCTCGGAGCATCTTTACCGGCTACCAAGATAGAAGTTCCTCCACTTCTACCTAGGGTTTGAGTGGATGTTCACAAAATCCGACCCTCGGACCTGAAAATCACTTTGTGTTCGTAGAAGAACAAAGAGCTCATCTCGACCCCACCCCGGTCTCATGTATAAGAAGCTACTCCGAGCTTCCCAACCGCTGGCATGACGAATTGCCCTTATCTCCACCATGTCCTCCAATAGCCCTTATGATGTATCACTACTTGTCTTGGATGTCTTGATGGCCCTATACCTTAAGTGCATGCACAAAACAATACTTTTCACATAGCCATTTATCTTTGGTTCCACTAGTGTAATGGCCCCGACCCTTAACCCGACTTACAACTGTTTGTCTAGGCCGGTCTGTCGACCTGGCCCTAACGCACTACTGCTAGTCTATAAAGTACTATCTGTCCTGACTTGGAACCATGGCAAAATCACACATCAATTTCATTAATGTTTTCATGGCTTTCTCAATTCAAGTTTGTTTACGAGCTCTTGCTCATGCCCACTGACCTTAGGCCCACTACACATGATTTTCCAAAAATGGGCATTTAGCCCTACAAGTTCCAAAACCAAGGCATCCGACCTATCTGAGCTATTCTAGCTCCGGTCAAGGTCTCCCAAAAATTTTAAGCATTGACACACAGTCAGGGGAGAACACTTTTGACAAAATACTTTTTCACTTCATCATACCAACTAGTGTGATGATATTTTTGCTTACAACCGACAAACGGGTTTCTTCTTCCTTCAAGGAAGACTAATATACCAATCAGGTATGATTTCCTATATTTACAACTGGTAAGTAGGTTTTAGCTTAGTTTGCCCATCACCCCAACAAGGTATGATGTCAAGATTCCACTTACAAGTGATTTTTTGTTTCTAAAGTGCTCATCATCCCAACCGTGTATGATGTAAATAAGCCCACTCATCCGATAAATGTGGTGTGTTCGTCCTCAGTCAGTTATTCAATTCTACGCATGCTTTCTCTTGCTTGTATTCTCATCAACGTGTCCTAACACAATTTGGACAGCTTTATCATTTACAATTTGGCATAAATCTTAGGTTCATAATTTTCAATTAATTGCACTTACGTCCTTAAAGTTCATTTCTCTTATCTTTAGGTCCCTAATGCTCATATTTGCCCAATTTGAGTCCCAAGGTTACCAATATTTCCTTTTGAGTACTCATTTTACTCAAAATTTTATAAGTGGCTCAAGTTTTCAAATTTCCAATTTGGTCCCCAAACTTTTCAAAAATTACCATTTTGCCCTACTTTCCAAAAATGGCAATTTGGCCCCAAATGTTTCAAAAATCAACCAATTGGTCCCTCAACATCTTTCTTATGGCCAATTGATCTTAAATTTGGGGAAATTGCAAAAAGGTCCCTCAATTTTACGAAATCCCCAATTTCTCCCATTTAAACTGATCGAATTTTGATTTTTTCAAATTGGTCATTCAATCGGGGTTAATTGCTCCAATTGAAGGTATAGATTAGTTCCTACACTTCCACATGATTCAATTGAGCTTTGAACCACGTTATTTGGGTAAGATTTGAGTTCAAACAGAGATTCGTCGGAAAATTGTGCTTAGAGAGAGAAAGCTTCAAAAGCTTACCATTGGAGGTGCGGCAGTCCGAGCTCTATATTTCGGCATGTAGCTCTTGTCCTGAGGTTACTCCTAGGATCAAGAGTCGCTACAATTAACATTGAATCGAGGGAGAATTCTATCAGTGAAATTTCACACTTTCTCTCTCTAACTGCGATCTGCAATGACTGAGGAGGGCCGAATGAGCTTACCTTTCACCTCAGTTGAGGTCGTATGAGGGATGTAGGGGATGTTGGGGAGGCTTGGTTTGGCTAGAGTACGGCTGAGCTTGGCCAATTTCAGCTTGGCTAAAATAGGGCAACTTCAGTCCGTCGAGATTACTTCATTGTTTGATTCCGCCGGTGCTTCTCCGACGGTCCTCGGGTCAAAAGGAAGTTGCTGAGTTCCTTTAGAGTCTGTAGGACCCGACCTTGCATTCTTAGGCTAAGAAAACTACCCAAGTCGGAGCTTTGGTTTGAGTTTCACTGGAAAATGTTGCAGTTGAGAGAGAATGGAGATTTTAGGTATGAGGAGGATGAATGGGGAGGAGCTCTTTATATAGGGAGCTCGAGGGCCCTCTGCCAGACAACTTTCCTTTTTGGTTGAGCTTATCCTCACCCTAAAACGGCCTGATCAGAGCCATTTTTCCCTCACCAAAGTTACATTTTCTACATTGAATGAACAGTGATGTCATATAAAGGAAGAAGATGACACTCTTCCGAATTAGACCAGATTGGTCTGATCGGGTTCAATGCATAAATCGACCGGTTCATACGCTATTCAATTGGTTTTCTCAAAATTTAAAATTTCTAAATTTATCTAAATCCATTTTCTATCTAATGGTGGCTTCAATTCCCCAATTTGAATATTTTAAGCTACATTGAAAAATGAATTTAGAAACTAGTTCAAGGATGATTCAAATAGGTTCAATCTGGTTCAAGTCCGATTCACCTAAACCGATCTAGTTTTATTTTCCAATTTATCCCAAGGTTCCTTTCCAAGGTTTCTATGACTCTTAGGGTCACTTGGGATTTGAAAATTTCTCAATTTACCCTTTCCTTATTGGTTGGGGTTTGTGAACTAGCCTAGTTTTCTCTTTTGAAACGACCAATTTTTTTCCTGGTTTTCTTATGTATAAAAGGACGGGATTTACAACTCTCCCCTCCTTTTAGGGGTTTTGTCCCCAAAATAGTTTACATGTCAAACAACTGAGGGTACCCATCCCTCTTAATGCTTTTGGTTTCCCATGTCTTCTCTTGCACGGGTTCATTTTGCCAAAAAACCTTGACCATAGGAATCTTCTTATTCCTTAGGTTCTTGTCTCTCCGGTCAATGATTTGCACTAGTTCTGCTTGGTTAGTCAAATTTTCTTCTAACTCTTGTGCAGGTAGGTCCAACACATGGCTAGGATCAGGCTGGTTCTTCTGGAGTACCGAGATATGGAATATGTCATGTATTCTTTGTAAGTTTGAAAGTAGTTCTAGTTTATATGCCACTGGCCCTATCCTTTGGACTATGGTGTACAGACCGATGTATCTTAGTTTCAACTTTCCCCGTTGTTGAAACCTAAGTATTCCCCTCCTTAGGGATACTTTTAGGAACACTTGGTCTCCCACATTAAATTCCAGATCTCTTCTCCGATGATCCGTATAGCTCTTTTGCCTGTCCTGAATGGCCTTAAATCGACTCCATATTATGCTAATCTTTTCTGTGGCATCCTCAATTAATTCAACCCTTTCTAGTTTCCTTTCTCCCACCTCTTCCTAAAACAAGGGGGGTATGTGTTGAAATAGTATAAGTTATTTAAAGGAATTATGATATAATCTTGGATATTAAGATTATATCATATATTCTATTTAAGGTAGTTAATAAATAGACATGTATATATATTAAGTTAGGGTTTGGAGAAAATAAGGGGGTTTTTCAATTTCTCATCCCCAATGCCTCTCTATCAATATATTTGTTTTCCCTTACTCGAATTCAGTTTTATAACATGGTATCAGAGCTAAGGTTTTCTTCTATTTTTAAGGTTTTTTGATTTGAAGGCTCAAGACACGGCATAACTGAATTGTCGTAGAAGATGGAGAAAACAGATGCAGTATTAACAGGAAGGGAGTTGAAGGAAATTTTAGAAGGTATGGCCAAATTGCTTGTAGGAAGAGAAGATGTATTGTCTCAACATAACAATACTCTCAATCGAGATTTGAAGTTGGAATTACTCCCAATAGAGTAGAGACTTGAAGGAACGAAAAACTATTTGAGTTGGTCGAGAAAGATGAGACTCATACTAGAGTCAAAATATTTGGAAGATTACATTGACGACTTGTATGAAGAACCCACTGATACTACCAGCACATCATGGAAGGTGTGGAGGGCGACTAATACTCTGGTGGTTGCATGGATAATAGGATCACTTTCTCCTTCTATCGCGGGGTTGGTAGAAGGTATTGATAAAGCATCTGATATATGGAAGATTTTGGCTACTCAATTCTCTGGTATCGGGAATATGATGACTGTGATTGAGATTGAAGATAAATTGGATGCACTAAAGCAGGGGGAGCGAAGCATAATAGAATACAGTACTGAGCTGAAAAGGTTATGGTCCGAACTTGATTATTATGATCCATTGATTACATCTGATCCTTCAGATACAACTTCTATTAGAGCATGGATGGAGCGACGACGTGTGATTCACCTCCTGAGGGGACTAAATCTAGAATATGAAAACAAGAGAGCAATGATATGTCATCAGTCTCCAATTCCTCTGATGGAAGATGTTATTGCTGCACTAATTCATGAGGAGTCAAGACAAAAGGTTATGAACACTTCTAAGATATCAGCAATACGAGTTCGCTCTACTCTAGCAAAACCGATTATTAACAACCGACAATGCTATAATTGTGGGAAGAATGGACATATTAGCTGGAATTGTTCCTCGACACGTATTCCTACATGGGGTGGAACAAGTCATAGCATCAGAGGACGTGGAGCCCGAGGTCAAGGTCGAGGTTATGGACGATTTGGGGGACAAACCTATCGTGCATTTCAAACAACGACATGTGTTATGCTAATGCTGACTCTGGTATTATTGCACATGCATTTTCTTCTAAACCATCTTTCACAGAATGGATTATTGATTCAGGCGCATCTAGACATGTGACAGGAACATCAGTAGAGTTTATTACATATACTGGTTCTCCACCTTTTTCCCATAATAGAGTTCAAACTGCTGATGGCACATTTCAACCGGTTATGGGATTCGGCTTGATTAAATGCACTTCATCAATTACATTATCATCAGTTCTACATGTCCCATCATTTCCAGTTAATCTATTATCAGTTAGTGCAATTAGTGATCAATTGAACTGTCAAGTAATCTTTGATCGAGATTCATGTGTCATTCAGGAAAGGAATACCAAGAGAATAATTGGGACTGGACGGAGGCTTGATGGATTGTGGTATCTTATGAGAGATGAGTCTAGCACAGCTTTAACCACTACTTTTTCTGAACGAGCAATGAATGAAGTCATATTGGAGCATTGTCGTCTTGGTCATCTATCGTTTGAGAATCTTAAGAGGGTAAGGCCTGACTTGATGAATAATGTAGAACGTAGCAAGCTTGTATGTGATGCTTGTGAGTTTGGAAAACATACAAGAACACGTTATTCTCCTACTGGTTTAAGAAGTATTTCACCATTTTCGTTGATACATTCTGATGTTTGGGGACCATGTCCAGTTACTTCGATTGGCGGATTCAGATGGTTTATTACATTTATTGATTGTTACTCAAGGATGACATGGGTATATTTGATGAAAAATAAATCTGAGACACTGGTTTGCTTTAAAGATTTTTTAGCTTTGGTGCAAACACAATATAATGCCAAAGTGAGTACTCTCCGTACAGATAATGGTACTGAATATGTTAATAGAGAATTCTCATCGTATTTATCTACAAAGGGGATTCTACATCAGACCACATGTCCAGATACACCAGAACAGAATGGAGTGGCAGAACGGAAGAATCGACACTTGTTAGAGGTAGCTCGCACACTTCTATTTACAATGAATGTTCCAAAATATCTATGGAGTGAAGCAGTATTGACGGCAACATATTTAATTAACCGGATGCCTTCTCAGATATTAAACTTTCAATCTCCTTGTGAACTTTTGATGGGACGTAATATATATGCAATCCGTCCTCGTGTATTTGGTTGCGTATGTTTTGTGAGAGATCATCGTCCCACAGTAACTAAACTTGATCCACGTGCATTGAAGTGTATTTATGTGGGCTATTCTAGCACTCAGAAAGGTTACAAGTGCTGGTGTCCAAGCGAGAGAAGACTTTTTGTGAGTATGGATGTAACATTTCATGAGAATGAACCCTTTTATGGTGAATCAACAACGTCATCCACAGTGCTAGATGATTTGACTGAAGCACAACATGGAAATGAAGAGAGAATTAGTGATAATAAAGAAGATCATGTCATTGTAGGTATAATCCCATGTCCTAAGAGATTGAGTAGCAATGAAGGAGGGACCAATGAACCAGAATTGAAGGTTTATAGTAGAAGGAACAAGAGTTGTGCTCAGGGGGAGGAAGATAAAGAAGATGATGGAGAGCGACAAGAACAGATACTTATACCACACTCATTGCCCACATATGTCCCAGATACCCATCAATCTTCTGACGATTCCTTATCATCACCGGATGTCCCAGATACCCATCAATCTTCTGACGATTCCTCATCATCACCAAATGTCCTAGATACCCATCAATCTCCTGACGATTCCTCGTCATCACCAGATGGTAATGAATCTCTGCCCATTGCTATTCGTAAAGAATCTAGAGCTAATGCAGGAAAACCTCCAATTAGATATGGTTATGAATATGATATATCTAATTATGTCTCATATGAATCTATCCCATCTACATACAAGACCTTTATTGTATCATTACAGTTAGTGCACATACCAAGAAATTGGCAAGAGGCTAAAAATGATCCAAAGTGGCTTGCAGCGATGCATGAGGAGATGCGTGCATTAGAGAAAAATAAGACATGGGAACTGGCATTACTTCCAAGCGGAAAAAAGGTTGTTGGATGCAAATGGGTATTCACTGTTAAGCAAAATGCTGAAGGAAAGGTTGAAAGGTATAAAGCAAGATTGGTAGCAAAAGGCTACAGCCAGACGTATGGAATAGATTATGATGAGACATTTGCACCAGTTGCTAAAATGAGTACCGTCAGAATACTTATATCATGTGCTGCCAACTATGGATGGAAATTACATCAATTAGATGTAAAGAATGCATTTTTGCATGGAGACTTACAAGAAGAGGTATATATGGAAATTCCACTTGGATTTGATACAATGAAGACCACTGGGAGGGTATGTAAACTTAAGAAGTCTTTGTATGGACTTAAGCAATCACCAAGAGCTTGGTTTGACCGATTTCGACATGCAATAGTTAGAATGGGATATCAACAATGCAATGGAGATTACACAGTTTTCTATCGACACTCAAATAGTCAAGTTGCTATCCTTGCAGTATATGTAGATGATATTATTATAACTGGAGATGATAGCGATGAGATAATACGACTAAAGCAAAGATTGAGCAAAGAATTTGAAGTGAAAGATTTAGGTGCACTTAAGTATTTTCTTGGTATTGAGATAGTTAGGTCTAGGACAGGCATAGTGCTTTCTCAGAGAAAATATCTATTGGATCTACTTACTGAAACAAGGATGTTGTGTTGTCGAACTGCTGCTACTCCAATTGAACCAAATCATAAGCTATGTGCTCAGTCAGGGGACCCAGTGGATAAAGAACAATACCAAAGAATTGTGGGACGACTTATCTACTTGTGTCACACATGACCGGATATAACATATGCGGTTAGTATTGTAAGTAGATATATGCATGATCCTAGGACAGAACATTGGGAGGCAGTTATGCGAATATTGAGATATCTAAAGAGTAGCCCGGGAAAAGGCCTTTGGTTCAAGTCTCAAGGTCATACTAAAGTTGAAGGATTTTGTGACTCTGATTGGGCTAGTTGTGTAGATGATAGAAGATCGACATCAGGTTATTGCGTGTTTGTTGGAGGTAATCTTGTATCTTGGAGAAGTAAGAAACAGGAGGTGGTCGCAAGATCAACAGCAGAGATAGAATACAGAGCTATGACTCAAGGCATATGTGAGATAATATGGATAAAGAACTTATTGATGGAGTTATGTTTATTCAGGAAAGAACCCATTAAGTTATGGTGTGATAATAAATCAGTGATCAGCATTGCTAACAATCCAGTTCAACATGATAGAACCAAACATATTGAAATTGATCGATTCTTCATAAAAGAGAAACTTGAGAGCAAGATCGTGGAGCTACACTACATGAAGACTGGCGAACAATTAGCAGATTGTTTAACTAAAGGATTAGGATCTAAAGAGTGGATTAATATTTGTAACAAGATGGGAATGATAGATATTTATCGCCCATCTTGAGGGGGAGTGTTGAAATAGTATAAGTTATTTAAGGGAATTATGATATAATCTTGGATATTAAGATTATATCATATATTCTATTTAAGGTAGTTAATAAATAGACATGTATATATATTAAGTTAGGGTTTGGAGAAAATAAGGGGGTTTTTCAATTTCTCATCCCCAATGCCTCTCTATCAATATATTTGTTTTCCCTTACTCGAATTCAGTTTTATAACAGTATGACATGGTTATCCATAAGGAGCCATTTGAATATTGGCATGATAACTATTATTATAAACAAATTCCATCAGGCACAAGTATTCTTCCCAACCCTATTTCATGGTGAGTACACATGCCCATAACATGTCCTCTAAGATTTGGATCGTCCACTCAAACTATCCATCGGTCTAAGGATGAAATGTCGTACTCATGTGATGTTTGGTTCCCAAGGCACTTTGCAAACTGGGCCAAAATCTCGAGGTAAATCTAGGGTTTCTATCCAACACTATGCTTACCAGGATGCCATGGAGTCTCACAATCTCCCTTATGTATAAGACATCCAATTGTTCCACTGAATCTGTTACTCTTGTAGGTATCAAATGGGGGGACCTGGTCAATCGATCCACAATGATCCAGATTGCATCTCACCCCTTTCTTGTCACAGGTAATCCTGTGACAAAGTCCATAGTGATATATTCCCACTTCCATTTGGGGATTGGTAAGGGTTGTAGTAGTCCTGAAGGTTTCTGATGTTCAGCTTTAATTTGTTGACAGGACAAGCATCGAGCTACATATTTCGCAATCTCCCTCTTCATCCCTTTCCACCAATATCCTTGTTTGTGGGTGCGGTACATTTTGGTACTGCTCGGATGCTTTACATAGACATAGTCATGTGCCTCTTACAAGATTAATCTCTTATGTTCCTTATCTTGAGACACACACACTCTACCCTTATAGGTTAACACCCCATCACCGCAAAGATTGTAGTCCGATTTCGTCACTCTAGTGACCAGGTCCAAATAGGGCTGGAGTTCCTGATCCCCTTTTTGTTAGATCTTAATTTGCTTTGTTAGTCTTGGTCTCACCACTATGTCAGCCAACAGGCATTTCTCTTTCCTGTCCACCTTAAGGTGCACTTCCATCCTTCCCAATTGTTGCAACAAGGGTAAGTAGCTGGTCTTGATCTGCGCTGCTTTGATTTGGTACTTGCAATTTAAAGCGTCTACCACCACATTGGCCTTATTGGGGTGATATTCTATCACAAGGTCATAGTCCTTGTCCAATTCCAGCTATCTCCTCTGGTAGAGGTTCAACTCCATCTGAGTTAAGAAGTACTTAAGACTCTTGTGATCAGTATATATCCTACACGTAACCCCGTATAAATAATGTTACCAAATCTTTAGGGCGAACACTATTGCGGTAACTCTAAGTCATGGCTAGGGTAGTTTCGCTCATGTACCTTTAATTGTCGCGAAGTGTAGCGATAACCTTTCCTTTTTGCATTAATACGCATCCAAGTCCCTGTCCAGATGCATCACCATATATGGTATACTCCCTAACACTTGGGTCAGGTAGGGAGAGTAGAGGTGCTATTGTCAACCAGGTCTTCAACTCTAAGAAGGATTTCGCACAACTTTCATCCCACTTATACTCTAGTCCTTTCTAGTGAGACGAGTCAAAGGGGCAACTATCTTAGAGAAATCTTGCACTAATAGTCTGTAATATCCTGCCAAGCCTAAGAAACTTCGTATTTTCGAGGGATTCTTGGGTGCCTTCCAATCGAATATGGCCTCCACCTTTGTTGGGTTTACCTTGACTCCATCTTTTGACATTATGTGCCTTAAGAATCCTACCTCTTGCAACCAAAACTCACACTTGGAGAATTTTGCATATAAGCTGTTATCTCATAGTATCTCTAAGGTGATAACCAGATGTTCTTCGTGCTCTAGCTTATTTCATGAGTATATAAGAATGTCGTCTATAAATACTATCACGAACTTGTCCAAGTGTAGCTGGAACACTCGGTTCATTAAATCCATGAAGGTTATAGGGGCATTTGTCAAGCCAAAAGGCATCACCCTAAACTTATAATGTTCGTATCGGGATCGAAACGTGGTCTTAGGTATATCTTCCTCCCTAATTCTGAGTTCGTGGTATCCTGATCGAAGGTCGATCTTGGAGAAGTAGGCCGCTCCATTTAATTGGTCGAATAGGTCATCGATCCGTGGAAGTAGATACTTATTTTTTATGGTGACCTGATTCAACTTCCAATAATCAATGCTTAGCCTCATGCTCCGGTCCTTTTTTTTTTTACGAATAGGACTAGTGCACCCCATGGAGACTAAAGGTATATGAAGCCTTTCTCCAATAGCTCATATAGCTGCTCCTTTAATTCCTTTAACTCCGCTGGAGCCATGCGATAAGGAGCTTGGGATATGGTATGTGTTCCTGGGATTACTTCTATTGTAAATTCCAATTGTCGGCATGGGGGTAATCTGGGTAATTCTTATGGGAATACATCTGGGTAGTGTTCAACTACCAGAATGCCTTCTGGTCCCTTTTCCTCTTATTTTCCGTTGATGATCATTGCAAGAAAAGCATTATAACCTTTTTGTATCATATTTTGTGCTCTTATATGGGACACCATCTGTATTTCTACCTTCCTCTGATCTCCTTGGAAACATAATCCTAGTGTTTTGAGAGTATGGAAAGTTATTACTTTCTTCTCACAATCCATCTTGTCTTGATGTGTACTTAACCAATCCATTCCTGATATTATTTCTACCTCCCTTAGGGATAATGGGAACAAATCCGCCTCCAATTTAATTCCTCCAATCTTGATCTCACATCCCTTTAACTGTTTGTCCCTATTTAATCCTTCTCCTAAGGGTGTGAGGATATTGAGACTTTGTTCTAGAGAGGTAAGTTCTAGGGGAAGACTTGGGATTAGATCTTCTTTGATGAAGGATCTTTCCGCTCCCGAGTTGAAGAGGGCATAGACTTTTCTTCCCCACAAATGTACTTACCTTGATTGAAGAAACACATGTTTTTAGAAGAAAATTCCTTTATTGAATGAAATTTTAATTGTAGGTTTATCCCAATCTTAGTTGGGAGGGTTTTGGGAAGTACCTGTTATGGTACTAAGGTCTTTTCTAACCTCTTCCTAGGTGAGGTTGTATACCCTAGTTGGTACTCTAGTTGTGGTATCCTGCGTTGGAGTCCTTGGGGTGGTCCAAGCATGTTTCGTTGCTTGTTCTCCCTACGAGTGGGGCATTCCTTTGCAAAGTGCTCCACCTGCCCACATGCAAAACAAGACAAGCAAGTTCCCTCGTGGTACCTTTGGCACCTAGGACAATGAGGGTTTCCTTGTGGTCGGGTAGGAATCACTCTTCGTGGGGGTGGAGATATGTCCTTCCTCCTTTTGAGTCCCACCCTATCTCCCCATCTTGGGCCATTTAGCTCCTTCCATCCTCCATGATGGCATTGGCCTTTATCCTCCTTCTAGTTCGTCAGCTCCATTCGGCAACGTTGGGTTTATACTAGTTGCTCACATTCGTAAGCCATACTAATCACTGCTGCGAGATCTGTGGGGTGTCCTAATACTCCTATCCACTCTCGTATGTCCATGTTGAGATTGTCCATGAATCGTTGGCATATATCTGCCAGTCCAGCTAGGTCAAGGGTAAAGGGTTCTAACTCATTGAACTTGGTTTCATACTCGAAATAGAGTTAAGCCCTTGTCGGAGTCGGAGGAAGTCTTGCTTCTTCTCATTAATCAAGTGTGGAGCCAGGTAATCCTCCGTGTACCTCTCCTAAAATTGCTCACAGGTGGGTGTGGAGGTATGCATGCTCCTGACATTATCACACCATCTTTTGGCAATGCCCTCTAGGAAAAATTCTGTCAGAATCACCATGTCCTCTGGTGAAATCCTGACTATCCCCATAAGCTTCTTGATGTTGGCCAGCCAATCCATAATGGCTCTAGCATCCTTCTCTCTGAGAAAAGGCTTACACCCCGGTTGACAGAGAGTTTTTAGGTATTTGGTGATGTCAACTGGAGGAGGATGGTTAATAGGAGGGGGATGAGATTGTACATCCTCTGACTCAGCTCAAAAGTTGGTGCCCACCTCAGGGATGAGGTTAGGTTGTCCAAATACTCGGGTGAATTTATCGTACAATCTCTGGTATTTTGAGCTTAATCTAGGTGGAACTGTTTGGGCTTCTCGAGGAGTTTCCATAGTAAGGGGTGGTTGGTCAGTGTCAGATACTACATCTCTTGTTCTCTTAGTTACTCTCTTAGGAGGCATTTGAAATTTTAAATTATTCCTATTAGTTACTATGTTCTATAGTCTTGATAATGTATTCGAGAAAACATGCTCTAATACCACTCAATTTGTCATGCTCCGACCCGGTTTGGTTGGATCCCCGTGAGCAACCCACCACTCCCATTCGTCTATGAAGGGTTTCACCTCTTCTAAACCACGAGGAATATGTCGTCCTTTTTCCTAAAATAACATTACACAAAACTACATGCATTAAATTGATCATCCATGTCATATATTTCAACTACAAGAGGTTCTTTAGGGTTGGTTCTCCTTGGTTACCTAAAAGGGGTAAAAAGGGAGGGGAGGGGGTGAGTTCTACAACTCAGTGAGCGGGTGTTGGGAGCAAGTTTTCAAGAAATAGTGTGTTCAAAATGTGTTCCAAGATTTTCATTTCTTTAAGAAGTATCTTTCCAAACATTCCAGTTTTCAAAACCTTTTTCCTCAATTCCACATTAGGTGTGTTTAGTAGACAACACACGCCCTACATCAAGAAGGGAACACACATTCGCAGGTGTAGCCAATCCACTACACCCATGTAAACCCCATCCTTTTAAAATAAGAAAAATTGGAAAAGAACCTGTCATTTCCAAAGAGAAAATCGAGTCGATTCATAAACCTTAACAGATAGAGAAAGAGCAATTTGAGAAATTTACAAATCCCAAGTGACTCAAAGAGTCATAAAAGTCATGGAAAAGGTCTTTGGGATGAATTGGAAGAGAAAATCAAACTGGTTTTGGTGAATGAGACATGAACTGGAACGAACCAATTTGAGCCACCACTGAACCAATTTCTAAATTCATTTTTCTAAGTGGCTTAAAATATTCAAATTGGAGAATTGAAGCCACCATTGCATAGGGAATGAATTTAGAAATTTTTAATTTTGAAAAATTCGGTTGTATCGGGCTTGAACTGATCGGTTTAAGTATTGAACCCGGTTTGGACCAGTTCGGTCCGGTCTGGAACAATTTCATCTTCTTCCTTTAGATGACAACACTATTCAGTCACCGAAAGAATGGACAGTGCTGACAAAGTTGAATCGTCTCTGTTCTGGGTGTTTCAGGCCATGAATGAGCACCATAAAGGTGCCAAACGGATGGCTAGAGAGTCCCCAAGCTCCCAATATAAAGAGCTCCTCTCCATTCATTTTCTTCACATACCTGAAAACTCCACTCTCTCTCTGGTGAATCAGTTATGAAGGACTGAAGCTGAGGTTGGGTTCCTTAGATTCGGGGAGAAGTCAACCACCCGATTGTAGTCTCTATTCGATCCAAGGACCATTAGAGTAGCACCGATGGAATTAAACAATGAAGCAGTTATGACGGACTGAAGCTGCCCTATTTCGGCTAAGCTGAAATCGGTCGAATTAAGAACTCCTCAGGCCAAACCAAGCTCTCCCAACATCCCCACAACCCTTAGTTGACCTCAACCAAGCTGAAAGGTAAGCCAATTCGGTCTTACTCCATCGTTCCTGGTCAGAGTTAGAGAGAGAAACTACAAAATTTTACTGATGAAATTCTCCTATGATTCACGGGCAATTGTAGGAATTCTTAATCCTATAAGATACCTCAGGAAGAGAGGTATCTTCCCTGATAGAGATATCGGACCGCTGCACCCTCGACGGTAAGCTTTCGAAGCTTTCTCTCTCTACACTTAGTTTTTCGGCGAAGCTCCATTTTAGCTCAATTCGGAGCCAAATGATGCAGTTCAAAGCATAATTGAATTGTATGGAAGTGTAGGAACTGACCCATACATTCTATTGGTGCAATTAACCTCGATTGAATTGTCAATTTGATTAAATCAAATTGGACCAGTTTGAAAGGGGAAATTAGGGAAAATTTTGGGGGAATTTTGGGGATTTAGTAAAATTGATGGACCAAATTACAAATTTCCAAAATTGAGGGCCAATTGGCCATGAAAAGGATGTTGGAGGACCAATTGGTCTATTTTTTAAATTAATTGGGGTCAAATTGCCATTTTTGTAAAGTAGGGGCAAAATGGTAATTTTTGAAATGTTGGGGACCAAATTGGAAATTTTTAAAACTTGAACCCCTTAAACAATTTTGAGTAAATTGAGGACCCAAAGTGAAATTTTAGAAGGTTCGAGACTCAATTTGTGGAAAAGTTAGCATTAGGGACCTAAAGTCAAGGAAAAAGAACTTTAGGAACTTAAATGCAATTAACAAAAAATTCTGGGCATTTTCGTTTAGATGTGAGAATGAAGGCTATTATGCCAAATATTAATAGATAAGGATGTCCAAATCATTTAGGAACATGAATGATTGGAATGCCGGCAAGGATAAGCTAGCGTGGAGGCAAAACCCGACTAAGAAGTAATAAACTTCAATTTTTGGGTGAGTGGGTTTATTCACGTCATACCTCGTTTGGATGATGAGGACTTCAGAAATAAAAAATCACTTCTACGTGGAATTTTAACATCACATCTGGTTGGAGTGATGTGAGAACTTTGTGGAAAATCTACTTATCGGTTGTAAGAAGAGAGAGCATACTCGGTTGGTATGATGGACTTCCTAGAAGGAAGGAGAAAATCCGCTTGCCGGTTATAAGTGTAGATGTCAGCACACCCGATTGGTGTGATAAATGAAAAATAATTTTATTAGAAGTATTCTCCCCTGACTGTGTGCCAATGCTTAAAAAGTTTGGGAGACCTTCTTGACGAGAGCTAGAACAGCTCAGATAGGCCAGATGACTCGATTTTGGAACATGAGGGCTACAATGGCCGGTTTTTGGAAAATCAAATAAAATGGGCCCAAGGGCAGTTGGCATGAGCAACAACTTGTAAACAAACATGTGATATTTATGCCATCAAAATTCTAAATGAATGGAATGTGTGATTTTGCCATGGTGCCATGCCATACTCGATGGATTGGCAGATTGCGTTTAGGCTAAGTCGACGGACCGACTTAGACAAACATTTCTAGGTTGAGTTAAGGGTTGGGGCCGTTGGACCAATGGCACCAAAGAAAAATGGCATTGTGGAAAAATTATTGCTTGTGCATGCACTTGAGGTTCGGGACCATCAACACGCCCAAGACGGGTAGTGATGCATCCTAGGGGCTAATTGACAAAATGGTGGAGATAAGGATAGTTTATCATGCCATTAGTCAGGGAAGCTCGACGTAGCTTCATGCACATGAGACCAGGGTGGTGCTAGGATGAGGTCTCTGTCCTCATATGGACATGGAGTTGATTTTGATTTTGAGGGTCAGATATCACAAACATCCACTCATTCCCACGGTAGAAGTGGACGGGCTTCTATCTAGGTGGCTAGTAAAGTCGCTCCGATGTCACAAGTGGGTGCAGTGGACGGGCTGCCCAGCGAATGTGTTATTCCCTTCCTGATTAAGGGCGTGTGTTGATTATTAAACACACCTGATATGGAAATGAGGAAAATGGTTTGAAAAACTAGGAATTTGAGGAATGAATATTTTTATAAGAAATAAAGAGTCTGACATACTCTGATTAAAGATGTTTTAATTATGAAAACTCTCTCCCAAAACCCATTCACTGAGTTGTCGGACTCATCACCTCCCTTTACCCCTTTTCAGGTAACCAAGGGAAAAACCATTTAAATATTTTCTGGTAGCTGAATCTGCAAGACAAGTATGTAAGGTTAATGTATTTAGTTTGGATTAATGTTATTCCAGGAAAGATACAGGTGAAACGAACGCCTTACTCCTCGCAGTTTAGAGAAAGGGAAAACCCTTAATAAATCGGGAGAGTGGTGGGTTGTTCACGGGGATCCGACAAATCCTGGTCGGGGCATGACAACTTGAGTGGTATTAGAGCCTGTTTCCTCAAATACATTAACAAGATTATAGAACATAGAAACTAATAGGAATAATTTTAAAATTTCAAATGGCTCCCAAGAGAGGAACCAAGAGAACAAGAGCCGCAATCTCCAACAGTGCCCAACCACCCCTTCCTGTGGAAACTCCCATAGGAGCCCAGACATCCCAACCTGGATGAAGCTCGAAACACCAGAGGTTGTAAGAGGGAGTTCACTCGAGCATTTGGGCAACCTAACCTCGTCCTTGAGGCAGGCACCAACTCTCGAGCTGAACTGGCAGATGTATAATCTCATCCTGCTACTGTTAACCATCCCCTCCAGTTGACATTCCCAAGTATCTCATGACTCTCCATCAACAAGGGTGTAGGCCTTTTCTTGGAGAGAAAGATGTGGGAGCTGCCATGGATGGGCTAGCTAACATCAACAAGCTGATGGGGATAGTCAGGATATCACCAGAAGACATGGTGATCCTGACAGAATTTTTCCTAGAGGGTAGTGCCAAAAGATGGTGGGACAATGTCCAAAACCTGCATACCTCCACACCCACCTAGAAGTAGTTTGAGGAGAGGTACGTGGAGGAGTACCTGGCCCCTCATCTGATTAATAAGAATAAGGAGGATTTCCTCCGACTCTGACAAGCGCTTAACTCTATATCGGAGTATGAAACCAAATTCAATGAGTTAAGACCCTTTGCTCCTAATTTGGCTGGACTAGCGAACATATGCCACTGATTCGTAGACTGCCTCAATATGGACATACGAAACCATATGGGAGTACTAGGACGCCCCACATGTAAACCCCGTACTTTTGAGTTAAGGAAAACCGGGAAAAGAATTGGTCAAACCAAGTAAGAAAACCGAGTCGGTTTACAAACCCCATCATTTAGGAACAAACAATTTGGCAATTTACAACTTGCGGGTGATCTAAAGGGTTCATTAAACCTTGGAAAAGAAACTTAAGACAAATTAGAAGAGAAAAACCAAATTGGTTCAGGTGAACGAGAATCCATAAGAACTTTAAAGTTAAGTGTGCTTGCCCGAGAGTAGTTTGAGAATGGGTGACCTCACACTTCTCTCTCTCTCTATTGCTCCATTTCCCGGTGAATCTCAAACCAAAGCTTCGACTTGAACATTTTTCTTAACCTCGGAAGGAGAGGCCGGGCTCTTTAGAACTGGGGAGAAGATAGCTATCTGATAGCAAACTCTAGTCAATTCGAGAATCACTAGAGATGCGCTAGCATGATGGAACAGTGAAGCAGCTCTGACGGATTGAAGCTGCCCTATTTCATCCAAGCTGAAATCGACCATTTTGAGCCCTCCTCAGACCAAACCAAGCCCTTCCCACACTTCCTCAGCCCTCCCACAACCAAATTAGGACTAAAAGGTAAGCCAATTCGGCTCCTCTCTACAATTTTCGGTCAGTGCTAGAGAGAGATTTGAAAGAATTTCAATGATGAAATTCTAACTTAATTCAGCATCAATTGATGTGATTCTTGAATCTATGATGAACCTTAGGATGAGAGCTATTTGCCCAGATCGAAAGCTCGGACCGCCGTGCCCTTACCAGTGAGTAATCGAAGCTTTCTCTCTCTATAGTCCATTTTCTGATGAAGCTCCGTTTGAGCTTGTTCTGGCATCAAAACTTGCAATTCAAAGTGCTATTGAATCGTAAGAGGATGGTGGAACTCAATTTTAACTTCAATTTCAACAATTAGAGGTGTTTGATGGGTCAATTTAATGAAATCAAATTTGGTTGTGCTAAGGAGTTGAAATTGGGAAAATTGGGGATTTTTGAAATTCTAAGGACCAAAATGCAATTTTATGAAATTGAGGGTCAATTGGGCATGAAAATAATGTCGGAGGACCAATTGAGGAATTTTAGAAATTTTGGGGCAAAATGGTAATTTTGGAAAAGTTGGGGGATCAAATTGGAAATTTTGGAAATTAAACCCCTTTTGTGAAATTGAATAAATTGAGGTCCCAAGATAAATTTTAAAATTTTCGGGACTCAATTTGAGGAAAAACCTACATTTGGGGACTTAATGAGAAATAACTTTAGGGACCTAATTGCAAATAACGAAAAAGTTTAGGTTTTCTCATTAATTGGAAATGAATGAAGGTTTTTAAGTCGAGTAATGGTGAACAAGGATGTACATATCATGTAGGAACATGAGGTACTGGGAATGCCAGCATGGACGAGCTCGCATGAATACAAAGAACCGTTCTAGTGGAGTTCACTACGTTAACGGGTGAGTGGGTTTACTAACATCATACCCGATTGGGATTATGAGCACAACTTAAAATTAAAAACCACTTACCGGTTATGAGTGAGATTATATATATCATACCTAGTTGGGGATGATAAGTTCTTTGGTATAAAAACCCACTATTTAGTGGTATTTTAATCATCACCACTTAGAGCGTGATGCAAAAATATTGCAGAAAAACTACTTACTTGTTGTAAGTAGATCATACCTGGTTGGTATGATGAGACTTCCTCGAAGGAAGTTGAAAACCCGTTTATCGATTATGAACAGAGATGTCCTTATATCGGTTAGTATAATGGACAGTAAAAACCTATTTTTTCGGAAGTGTTCTCCCCTAATTGTGTACCATTGCTTAAACTATTTGGAAGACCTTCTCAATGGGAGCTCGAACAGCATTGATAGGCCAGGGGCCTCGGTTTTGGAACTTGGGGGCTAAATGCCCGATTTTAAAAATCTCGTACAGTGGGCCCAAGGCCAGTTTGCATGAGTAGGAGCTTGTAAACGAACATGATATATGTGGCATAAAACTTAATATGTAAATTGTTTGGCCATGGTACCAAGATAGTACTGACATGCTCAGTCAACTAGCGGCAGTGTGACAAGATAGGTAGACGGACCAGTCAAGACAAACAACTGTGGGCTGAGTTGAGAGTTGGGGCCATTGAACCAATGGCACCACAGATTACATGGCAAGTTGAGAAAATATTGTTTGTGCATGCACTGTGAGTACGGGACTATCAAGATGCCAATGAGGGGTAGTGATGCCTCCTAAGGGCACTGGACGACCTGGTGGCTATAAGGGCAGTTCGTCATTCCAGGTGTATGTGCGAAATTTGGAGTAGCACCAAGCTTATGAGACCGGGGTGGGGACAGGATGAGGTCTCTATCCTCATATGGACACGAAGAAGCAATTTCGGGATTGAGTATTGGATGTCATGAACATCCACTCATTCTCAAGTTAAAAGTAGTCGTGCTTCTATCTAGGTAGCAGGAAAAGTCGCTCCGAAGCCACTAGCGGGTTCAGTAGTGATACTAACTTGCGAATGTATGTAACCTTCATGATGAAGGATGTGTGTTGGGTGATGACATACCGGTAACTATGAAATAATGGAAAAACCCAAGAGAAATTTTAAATGAAGGGATTTTTGAAAAGAAAGGAGTCTAGCACACTCCGTATACATGTTTTTCTTAAAAGTTAAAAGTAGACATTTGAAAACCCATTCATTGAGTAGTCGTACTTACCCCTCCCTTATATCCCTTTCAGGAAATCCTGGAAAGCCTACTTGAAAGACCATCAACTAAGATGCCTGTAAGACAGGTATGTAAAGTTTAAAATTTCATGCAATTTTGATTATGCTATTCTAGGAAATGGTGCAGGTTTAAAGGACGCCTTACTCTTTACAGTTTATAATAAGGGGAAACCCTTTAATAAACTGGGAGAGTAACAGGTTGTTCACAGGGATCTGACCAAACTAGGTTTGGTCATGACACCACAGATCTAGCGGCGGTGATCAATATGGCTCACCAATGTGAGCGACTGGTGCAAACCCGATGCCGTCGAATGGAGCAAACGATCCGAAAGGAGGATAAGGGCCAATGCCATCATGGAGGACGGAAGGAGCAAAATGGCCCAAGATGGGGAAATAGGTGGGTTTCCAAAACAAAAAGGATGTACTACCTCCAAGAGTGATTGCATCCCTACCACAAGGAAACCCTCACTGTCCTAGTTGCCAAAGGTACCACGAGGGAGTGTGCTTGTCTTATTATGCATGTGGAAAAGTGGATCACTTTGCAAAGTTATGCCACACTCTTAGGGAGAACAAGCAAAGGAATATGCTTGGACCACCCCAAGGGAACCAAAGGACTCCCCGAAAGGACGCCATAGCTAGAGTACTGGTTAGGGTATACAACCTCACCCAGAAGTGGCTAGGAAATACCTTTGTACCGTAGCAAGTACTTCCCAAAACACTCCCAACTAGATTAAGAAAAACTTGTAATTTGAAATTTCGTTCAATAAAGGAAATATTTTCTTCTAAAAACATGTGTTTCTCCAATAAGGGAACGTACATTTGTTGGTACAAAAGGACTCGGGAGCAGAAATATCTTTTATCAAAGAGGACCTAATCCTAAGTTTACCCCTAGAACTCACCCCACTAGGACAAAGTCTCAACATCCTTACACCCTTAGGAGAAGGGATAAATAGTGATAGATAGCTGAAGGGATGTAAGATAGAGAGTGGAGGAATCAAACTCGTAGCAGATTTGATTCTATTACCTCTAAGGAGGGTAGAAATAATCCTTGGAATGGATTGGTTAAGTACCCATCAAACTAGGATGGACTATGGAAAGAAGGTAGTAACCTTCCACACTCCCGAGACAATTAGACTAAAATTCCAAGGAGACCAGAGGATGACTGGAGTATAGATGGTGTCTCATATAAAAGCTCAAAAGATGATACAGAAAGGCTTTTTTGGCAATGATCATCAACGAGAAGTCTGAAGAGAAGGGACCCATAGATATTCCGGTAGTTGAACACTACCCATATGTATTCCTAGAAGAATTACCTGGATTACCCCCAAGCGGACAATTAGAGTTCACCATAGAGATTATCCAAGGAACAAACCCCATATCCCAAGCCCCTTATCACATGGCTCCAGCAGAGATAAAGGAACTGAAGGAGCAACTAGATGAGCTATTGGAGAAGTACTTCATACATGCTAGTTAGTCTCCATGGGGTACACCAGTCCTATTCATAAATAAAAAGGATGGGAGTATGAGACTGTGCATAAACTATAGGAACTTGAACTTGGTCACCATCAAGAACAAGTATCCACTTCCACAGATTGATGACCTTTTTGACCAACTAAAAGAAGCAGCATACTTCTCCAAGATAGACATTCGGTCGGACTATTACCATCTTAGAATCTGAGAGAAAGATATTCCTAAGACTACATTTTAGTCCCGATATGAACATCACAAGTTTAGGATGATGTGGTTTAGATTAACAAATGCCCCTACAACCTTCATGGATTTAATGAACCGAGTGTTCTAGCGATACTTGGGCAATTTTGTGAAAGTTTTTATAGATGACATTCTTATATAGTCATGAACCAGACTGAAGCATGAAGAACATTTAACAATCACCTTAGAGATACTACGGGAAAACTGCTTATATGCAAAATTCTTCAAGTGTGAGTTCTAGTTTTAGGAAGTAGGGATCTTAGGACACACAGTATTTAAAGGAGTCAAGGTAGACCCAACAAAGGTGGAAGCCATATCCGATTGGAAAGCACCTGTGAATCCCTTGGAGATACGAAGTATCTTATGCTTGGTAGGATACTATAGACGGTTTGTGTAGTATTTCTCTGAGATAACTGCCCCTTTTACTCGGCTTACTAGGAAAGGAGTAGAGTATAAATGGGATGAAAGCTATGAGAAATCTTTCTTGGAGTTGAAGACTCGCTTGAAAACTGCACCTGTACTCTCCCTTCCTGACCCAAGTGCGGAGGAGTACACCGTCTATAGTGATGCATATGGACAATGACTCAGATGTGTACTGATGCAACAAGGAAAATGTTATTGCTTATACCTCATGACAACTTAAGGTACATGAGTGGAATTACCCTACCTATGACTTGGAATTAGCTGCAATAGTGTTCACCCTAAATATTTGGCTACACTACCTATACGAGGTTAAGTGTAAGATATACACTGATCATAAGAGTCTTAAGTATTTCTTAACTTAGAAGGAGTTGAACCTCTACTAGAGGAGATGGCTGGATTTGGATAAAGATTATGATCTTGTGATAGAGTATCACCACGGGAAGGCAAATGTACTGGGAGATGCCCTAAGTTGTAAGTACCAAACTGAGGTGGCGCAGATAAAGACAAGCTACTTACCCTTGTTGCAACCGTTAGGAAGAATGGAGGTGGACCTTACGATGGACAAAAGGGAGAGATGCTTACTGGCTGATGTGGTGGTGAGACCCAGCCTAACAAAGCAAATTAAGGTTAGCAAATAGCAGATAAGGAGCTCCAACCCTATTTTGACCCGGTCAACAAAGGAAGAAAAGCAAACTATGATCTTCATAGCGACGGAGCACTAACCTACAAGAGTAGACTGTGTATGCCTCAAGATAAGGAACTGAAGAGGTTAATTCTGGAAGAGGCACACGACTCTGTTTATGCGATGCAACCGGGCAGTACTAAGATGTAATATACCCTCAAACAAGGATATTGGTGGAAAGGAATGAAAAGGGTTACTGCAGAATACATCGCCTGATGCTTGTCCTATCTGCAGATTAAAGTTGAGCATTAGAAACCATTAGGACTGCTACATCCCTTGCCGATCCCAGAATGGAAATGGAAGTACATCACTATTGACTTTGTCACGGGATTACCTGTGATAAGGAAGGGACGAGACGCAATTTGGGTTATTGTGGCCAGATTAACCAAGTCCGCCCATTTCCTACCGATAAAAGTGATGAATTCAGTAGAACAATTGACCGTCTTATACATGAGGGAGATAGTAAGACTCCATAGCATCCTAGTGAGCATAATATTAGATAGTGTAAACCCCGCACTTTTGAGTTAAGGAAAACCGTGAAAAAGAATTGGTCAAACCGAATAAGAAAACCGAGCCGGTTTACATTTGGGAATAAGCAATATGGAAATTTACAACTTTTGGGTGATCCAAAGGGATCATTAAACCTTGGAAAAGAAACTTAAGACAAACTAGAAAATAAAAACCAAATTGGTTCAGGTGAAATAGGTTTTATAAGAAATTTAAAGTTAAGCGTGCTTGGCCGAGAGTATTGTGAGGATGGGTGACCTCCTTGGAAGTATGATTTTTTTGTAATCAGAAATTTCGGTCAAAAATTTTTATCCGAATGTACACCTTATCATAAATAGCCATAAATTAATATATATTTAATTATTATAATTAATAAAATAATTTAATACTCAAATTAAATTATTGGAATTAATACAAATAATTTAATGCCGAAATTAAATTATTGAAATTAATATCAATAATTTATGGCAATATTAATACTAGTAATAAATCTCTCCCATTTAATACACGGTTTTACACCTATATAAAGAGGTCATCCCCATTCATTCTCCTCACACCTAAACACTTCTCTCCCTCTCTACTGCTCCATTTCCTGGTGAAGCTCGAACCAAAATTTTGACTTAAACATTTTTCTTAGCCTCGGTAGGAGAGGTCATGCTCTTTAGAACCGAGGAGAAGTCAGCTATCGGATAGCAAACTCTAGTCAATTCAAGAATCATTAAAGAAGCATCGACATGATGGAACAGTGAAGCAGCTTCAGTGGTCCGAAGCTGCCCGATTTCGGTGAAGCTGAAATCGGCCATTTTGAGCCCTCCTTAGACCAAACCAAGCCCTCACAACAATTTCTCAGCCCTCCCACAGCCAAATTAGGACTGAAAGGTAAGCCAATTCGGCTCCCCTCTATAATTTCCGACCGGTGATAGAGAGAGAACCGGCAGAATTTTAATGATGAAATTCTAACTCAATTAAGCATCCATTGATGCAATTCATGGTTCTAGGATGATCCTCAAGATGAGAGCTATCTACCCAGATCGAAAGCTTGGACCGTCGTGCCCTCACCGGTGAGAAATCGAAGCTTTCTCTCTCTATAGTCTATTTCCCGGCGAAGCTCCGTTTGAGCTCGATTCAGCATTAAAATCTGTGACTCAAAGTTTCTTAGAATCATATGTACATGCAGGAACTCAATTTCAACTCCAATTTCAATAATTAGAAGTGTTTGATTGGTCAATTTGATGAAATCAAATTTAGTAGTGTTGAAGAGTTGAAATTGGGGGAAAATTGGGGATTTTCGAAATTCAAAGGGTCAAAATGAAATTTTATGAAATTCAGGGTCAATTGGGTATGAAAATAATGTTGGAGAACCAATTAAAGAATTTTGAAAATTTTGGGGCAAAATTTACCATTTTTGTAAAGGAAGGGCAAAATGGTAATTTTGGAAAAAATTGGGGGACCAAATTGGAAATTTGGGAAATTCAACCCCTTTTTGTGAAATGGAATAAATTGAGGTCCTATGATAAATTTTAGAAGTTTCGGGACTCAATTTGAGGAAAAATCGGCATTTGGGACTTAAAGTTAAAGATAAATAACTTTAGGGACCTAATTACAAATAAATGAAAGTTTGACTTTCTCATTCATTTGAAATGAATGAAGGCAATTAGGTCGAAGGAGAATGAACCAAGATGATCATATCGTGTAGGAACACGAAGTACCGGGAACACTAACAAGGTCAAGCTCGCGTGAATACCAAGAACCGGTCTAGTGGAATTCACGAAATTAACAGGTGAGTGGGTTTACTAACATCATACACGGTTGGGATGATGAGAACAACTTAAAGATAAAAACCACTTACCGGTTGTGAGTGGAAATTTTATATCATACCCGGTAAGGGATGATAAGTACCTCGGTATAAAAACCCACTGTTTAGTAGTATTTTAATCATCACCACTTAGAGAAAGTGATGTGAAAATTATGCGAAAAAAACTACTTACCAGTTGTAAGTAGATCATACCTGGTTGGTATGATAAGACTTCCTTGAAGGAAGTTGAAAACTCGTTCATCGGTTATGAACGGAGATGTCCTTATACCGGTTGGTATAATTGATAGTGAAAACCTATTTTGTCGGAAGTGTTCTCCCCTAAGTATGTGCCAATGCTTAAACTATTTGGGAGACCTTCTTGACGGGAGCTCGAATAGCTCTTATAGGTCGGGGACCTCGATTTTGGAACTTGAGGGCTAGAATGCCCAGTTTTTTGAAAATCTCGTACAGTGGGCCCAAGGCCAATTGGCACGAGCAGGAGCTTGTAAACGAACATGATATATGTGCCATAAAACTTAATAAGTGAATTGTTTGGCCATGGTACCACGATAGGACCGACATGCTCAGTCAACTAGCGGCAGTAGAACATGACAAATCGACAAACTAGTCAAGACAAACAACTGTTGGTTGAGTTAAGAGTCGGGGCTGTTGGACCAGTGGCACCACATATTAAATGGCTTGATAAGAAAACATTGTTTGTGCATGCACTATGATTACGGGATCATCAAGATGCCCATTAGGGGTAGTGATGTGTCCTAAGGACCCTAGACAACCCAGTGAGTATAAGGGTAGATCGTCGTTCCAGGTGTCTGTGCGAAATTTGGAGTAGCACCAAGCGCATGAGACCAGGGTGGGGACAGGATGAGGTCTCTGTCCTCATGCGGACAAGAAGAAGTGTTTTCGGGATTATGGATCGGATGTCACGTACATCCACTCATTCCTATGGTAGAAGTGGTAGTACTTCTATCTGGGTGGCAAGAAAAGTTGCTCCGAAGCCACTAGCGGGTTCAATAGTGATACTGACTTGCGAATGTGTGTAACCTTCATGATGAAGGATGTGTGTTGGGTGATGACACACCGTGGTAAATAAGAAATGGTAGAAAAACTCGAATTTTTAAATGAAGGGATTTTTGAAAACAAAGGAGTATGGCATCTCCATATAAATATTTTTCTAAAAGGTCAAAAGCTTTTAAAAACCCATTCACTGAGTAGTCGTAATCACCCCCTCCCTTATATCCCTTTCAGGAAATCCTGGAAAGCCCCCCCTTAAAGACCGTCAACTAAGATGCTTGTAAGATAGGTATGTAATGTTTTAAATTTCATGCAGTTTTGATTATGCTATTCCAGGAAAAGTTGTAGGTTAAAGGATGCCTTACTCTTTACGGTTTACAATAAGGGGAAATCCTTTAATAAACCGGGAGAGTGGTGGGTTGATCACAGGGATCCGACCAAACTGGGTCGGCGCGTGACAGATAGAGACCCTAGATTTACCTTGAGGTTCTGGCCTAGTTTGTAAAGTGCCATGGGAAACAAGCTCCATATGAGTACAACATTTCATCTTCAGATTGATGGATAGTTCGAGCAAATGATTCAAACCCTAGAGGACATGCTAAGGGCATGCATACTCACTATGGATAAGGATTGGGAGGAATACTTGGGCCTAATGGAGTTTACGTACAATAACAGTTATTAGGCAAGTATTCAAATGGCTCCTTATGAGGCCCTTTATGGACGACCGTGTCGTTCCACCTATTTTGGGAAGAGGTGGGAGAAAGGAAGTTGGAAAGGGTCAAACTAATTGAGGACGCCAAAGAAAAGATTAAAATAATAAGGAGTTGACTTAAGGCCACTTAGGATAGGTAGAAGAGCTCTGCGGACAATAGGAGAAAGGATCTAGAATTTGTTGTGGAAGACCAAGTGTTCCTAAAGGTATCCCCATGGAGGTGAATACTTTGGTTTCAACAATGGGGAAAGTTGAAACCAAGGTACATCGGTCCTTATCCCATCGTCCAAAGGATAGGACAAGTGGCATATAAATTGGAACTACCTCCAGACTAACAGAGAATACATGATGTCTTCCATATCTCGGTACTCCAGATGTACAAGCGTGATCCTAGTCTTGTACTGGACCAACCTCCACTAGAGTTAGAAGAGAACTTGACCTATCATGCAGATCCGGTGTGAATCATAGACTGGAGAGACATGAACTTGAGGAATAAGAAAATTCCTATAGTCATGGTTCTTTAGTAGAACGGGCCCGTGTAAGAAGTGACATGGGAGACCGAGAGCGTTATGAAGGATGAGTACCCTCATTTGTTTGACATGTAATTGATTTGGGGACAACACCCCTAAAAGGAAGGGAGAGTTGTTAACCCCGTCCTCTTATAATAAGAAAACTAGCAAAAGAACCGGTCATTTCCAAAGAGAAAACCAAGTCAGTTCATAAACCTTAACTAATAGAGAAAGAGCAATTTGAGAAATTTACAAATCTCAAGTGACTCAAAGAGTCATAAAAGTCATGAAAAAGGACTTTAGAATGAATTGGAAGAGAAAACCAAACCAGTTCAGGTGAACCGAACCTGAACTAGATTGAATTGGTTTAAACCACCATTGAACTAGTTTCTGAAATCATTTTTCTAGGTGGCTTAAAATACTCAAATTGGGAAATTGAAGCCACCATTTGATAGAGAATGAATTTAGAAAATTTTAATTTTGAAAAACTTGGTCAAATCGGGCTTGAATTGGCCGGTTTAATCATTGAACCCGGTTCGGACCGGTCTGGTACGGTTCGGAACAGTGTCATCTTCTTCCTTCAGATGACAGCACTATTCACTCGCTAGAAGAACGGACAGTGCCAATGAAGTTAAATCGTCTCCATTCGGGGTGTTTTAGGCCATGAATGAGCACCATAAAAGTGCCAAACAGACGACCAGAGAGTATCCGAGCTCCCTCTATAAAGATCTCCTCTCCATACATTCTCCTCACACCTGAAAAATTCCACACTCTCTCAATTACTCATTTTTCCAGAAAAGCTCGAACCAGAGCTCCAACATTGATGTTTTTCTGAGCCTTAGATGGAGAGGTCGAGTTCCTTAGATTCGGGGATAAGTCAGCTACTCAACGGTAGTCTTCATTAGATCCAAGGACCGCAGGAGAAGCGTCGGCAGATTCAAATAGTGAAGCAGCTCCGACATATTGAAGCTACCCTATTTTGGTTGAATTCAGCCCTCCTAAAAATAAAACCAAGTTCCCCAACATCCCCATAACCCTTAGATGACCTTAACCGAGGTGAAAGGTAAGCCAATTCGGCCCTAGTCAATCATTGCAGGTTGGAGTTAGAAAGTGAAACTACAGAATTTCACTAACGAAATTCTCCTTCGATTCAGGGTCAATTGTAGGAATTCTTGACTATAGAAGATATCTTAGGAAGAGAGCTATCTTCCCTAATAGAGAGATTGGACCGCTGCACCCTTAACGTAAGCTTTCAAAGCTTTCTCTCTCTACGGTCAGTTTTTCGACGAAGCTCCGTTTGAGCTCAATTCGGACCCAAATGACACAGTTCAAAGCTCAATTGAATCATATGGGAGTGTAGAAGCTGATCCATACTTCAATTGGAGTAATTAATCCCGATTGAATGGTCAATTTGATAAAATCAAATTCTACCAGTTTGAAATGGGGAAAATTTGGGGATTTCGTAAAATTGAGGGACCAAATTGCAATTTCACAAAATTTAGGGCCAATTGGCCATAAAAAGGATGTTGGAGGACCAATTAGTCAATTTTTGAAATTAATTGGGGTCAAATTGCCATTTTTGGAAATTTGGAAAAGTTGAACCCCTTAAACGATTTTGAGTAAATTGAGGACCCAAAGTGAGTTTTTAGAAGGTTCGGGACTCAATTTGAAAAAAAATTTAGTATTAGGGACCTAAATTCAAAGAAAAAGAACTTTAGGGACTTAAATGCAATTAACTAAAAATTGTGGTCATTTTCGTTCAAACATGAGGAATGAAGGCTATCATGCCAAATATTAATAGATAAGGATGTCCAAATCATGTAGGAACACGAAGGACCAGAATGCCAGCAAGGATAAACTAGCATGGAGGCAAAACCCAACTAAGAAGGAATACACTACGATTATCGGGTGAGTGGGTTTATTCACATCATATACGGTTGGGATGATAATTACTACGGAAATGAAAAACCACTTCTACGTGAAATTTTAACATCACACCCCGTTGGAGTGATGTGAGAACTTTGCGAAAAATCTAGTTATCGGTTGTAAATTGAGAGATCATACCAGTTGGTATGATGGACTTCCTCGAAGGAAGGAGAAAATCCGCTTGCTAGTTATAAGTGGAGAAGTCATCACACCCTGTTGGTGTGATGAATGGAATAATATTTTGTCAAAAGTATTCTCCCTTGACTATGTGCCAATGCTTAAAAATTTTGGGAGACCTTTTTCACAAGAGCTAGAACTGCTCAAATAAGTCAGAGGCCTCGATTTTGGAACATTAGGGATAAAATGCTAGATTTTTGGAAAATCACGTATAGTGGGCCCAAGGCCAATTGGCATGAGCAGGTGCTTGTAAACAAATATGTGATATTTATGCCATGAAAATTCTAAATGAATGGAATGTGTGATTTCGCTATGGTACCAACATAGGACTAACATACCCGATGGACTGGCTGCAGTGTGTTAGTGCTAGGTCAATAGACTGGCCTAGACAAACAGTTGGAGATCAAGTAGAGGGTCAAGGCTGTTGGACTAGTGGCACCAATGATAAATGGCATTGTGGAAAAATTATTGTTTGTGCATGCACTTGAGGTTTGGGAGCACCAAGTTGCCCAAGAGGGTTATTGATGCATCCTAGGGGCTACTGGATGACATGGTGGAGATAAGAGTAGTTTGTCGTGCCAATAATTAGGGAAGCTCAACATAGCTTCATGCTCATGAGACCAGGGTGGGGTCGAAATGATGTCTTTGTCCTCATACAGACACAGAGTTGATTTTGGGTTTGAGAGTTGGATGCCATAAACATCTACACATTCCCATGATAGAAGTGGATGGACTTCTATTTAGGTGGCTGGTAAAGTTGATCCGACGCCATAAGTGGGTGCAGTGGATGGACTACCCTGCGAATGTGTGATTCCCGTCCTGATGAAGGGTGTGTGCTAATTGTTAAACACACCTGATATGGAAATGAGGAAAATGGTTTGAAAAAATGGGAATTTGAGGAAGGAATATTTTTAAAAGAAATAAGGAGTCCGGCACACTTCGATTGAAAATGTTTTAATTATGAAAACTTTCTCCCAATACCCATTCACTAAGTTGTCGAACTCACCCCCTCCCTTTACCCCTTTACAGCTAACCAAGGGAAAACACACTTAAAAACTTTTTGATAGCTGAACTTGTAAGATAGGTATGTAAGGTTAATGTATTCAGTTTGTTATTCTAGGAAAGATGCAAGTGAAAAGGACACCTTACTTCTCAAGGTTTAGAGAAAGGGAAAACCCTTAATAAACCAGGAGAGTGGCGGGTTGTTCACGGGGATCTGACCAAACCAGTGGATCTGACAACCCACTTGTGGATCAGAGCATGTTTATCTACCACCAAAATAGATGTCTGTCCACTTGTGGATCAGAGCATGGTCTGAGAAGATGTTCGTGACATCTGACCCTTAGACCTGAAAATCACTTTGTGTTCGTGTGAGAACAAAGACCTCATCCCAACCCACCCTGGTCTCATGTACAAGAAGCTACTTTGAGCTTCCCAACTGTTGACACAACGAACTGCCCTTATCTCCACCATGTCGTCTGGTAGCCCTTAGGAGGCATCACTACCCCTGTTAGGTGTCTTGATGGTCTTGTACTTCAAGTGCATGCACAAAATAATTGTTTTTACAAAACCATTTATCTTTGGTGCCACTAGTCCAATGGCCCCGACCCTCAACCTACCTGCAGCTATTTGTCTAGGCTAGTCCGTCGACCTGGCCATAACGCACTACCGCCAACCATTCGAGTACTGTTGGTCCTGATAGTACATAATTAGAGTGTTCATGGCTTTCTTAATTCAAGATTGTTTATGAGCTCCTGCTCATGTCTACCGACATTGGGCCCACAGCATGTAATTTTCCAAAATCCTGTGTTTAGCCCTACAAGGTCCAAAATCGAGGCCTCCGGCATATTTGAGCTATTCTAGCTCCTGTCAAGAAGGTCTACCAAAAAGTTTAAGCATTGGCATACAGTTAGGGGAGAACACTTCTGACAAAATACATTTTCACTTTATCACACCAACCGGGTGTGATGATATCTCCGCTTACAACCGACAAGCAGATTTCTTCTTCCTTAAAGGAAGACCATTATACCAATTGGGCATGATTTCCTCTACTTGCAACTGTTAAGTAGGTTTTAGCTTAGTTTTCCCATCACCCCAACATGGTATGATGTCAATATTGCACTTACAAGTGGTTTTTCGTTTCTAATGTGCTCATCATCCCAACCATTTATGATGTAAATAGGCCCACTCATCCGATAACCGTGACATGTTCGTCCTCAGTAGGTTTTCCAATTCTACACAAGCTTTCTCTTGCTTGCATTCTCATCACACGTGTCCCTACACAATTTGGGTAGCCTTATCATTTACGGTTTGCCATAAAAGCTTAGGCTCACAATTTTTTATTAATTACACTTAGGTCATTAAAGTTCATTTCTCTTAACTTTAGGTCCCTAGTGCTCATGTCTGCCCAATTTGAGTCCCAAGGTTTCCAAAATTTCCTTTTGAGTCCTCATTTTACTCAAATTTGTATAAGGTGCTCAAGTTTTCCAAATTTCCAATTTGGTCCCCAAACTTTTCAAAAATTACCATTATGCATCTACTTTCCAAAAATGATAATTTGGCACCAAATGTTTCAAAAATTCACCATTTGGTCCCTCAACATCTTTCTTATGGTCAATTGACCGTCAATTTTTGGAAATTGCAAAAAGGTCCCTCAATTTTATGAAATCCCCAATTTTTTGCCAAAAATTTCCCCATTTACTCCCTTTCAAACTGACCGTATTTGATTTCTTCAAATTTGTCATTCAATCGGGGTTAATTGCTCCAATTGAAGGTAAGAATCAATTCCTACACTTCCATACGATTCAATTGAGCTTTGAACCATGTTATTTAGGTCTGATTTGAACTCAAATGGAGCTTCGCTGGAAAATTGTTTGTAGAGAGAGAAAGCTTCGAAATCTTACGAGGTGCGGCGGTCCGAGCTCTCTATCTGGGCAGGTAGCTCTTGTCTTGAGGTTTCTCATAGGATCAATAATCACTATAATTAACATTGAATCGAGGGAGAATTCTATCAGTGATGTTTCACACATTCTCTCTCTAACTCTAATTTGCAATGAGTGAGGAGGGCCAAATTGGCTTACCTTTCAGCTTAGTTGAGGTCATATGAGGGCTATAGGGGTGTTGGGGTAGCTTAGTTTGGCTAGTGGAGAGCTAAATTTGGCCTATTTCAGCTCGCCGAAATAGAGCAGCTTCAGTCCATCCGAGGTGCTTCAATATTTGATTCCATCGGCGCTTCTCCGACTGCCCTTAGGTCGAAAGGAAGTTGCTGTCACATAGCGGACTTCCCGTGGAGTATGTAGGATCCGACCATGCCTTCTATGGCTAAGAAAACTGCCCAAGTTGGAGCTCTGGTTTGAGCTTCACTCGAAATGGTGTAGTTGAGAAAGAATGGAGATTTCAGCTGTGAGGTGGATGAATGGAGAGGAGCACTTTATATAGGAAGCTCGGGGACCCTCTACCCAATAACTTTCCTTTTTAATCGAGCTTATCCTTACCCTGAAACGACCTGATCAAAGCCATTTTCCTTCACCAGAGTTACCATTTTCTGCATTGAATGAACAGTGTTGTCATTTGAATGAAGAAGACAACACTGTTCCAAACTTGACCGGATCGGTCTGACTGTGTTCAATGCGTAAATCGTCCAGTTCAGGCCCGATTCAACCAATTTTCTCAAGATTTAAAAAGTTTAAATTCATCTAAATTCATTCTCTATATAATGGTGGCTTTAATTCCCCTATTTGAATATTTTAAGCCATCTAGAAAAATGAATTTAGAAAGCGGTTCAAGGATGGTTCAAACAGGTTCAAGTCCGGTTCACCTGAACCGGTCTAGTTTTCTCTTTCAATTTATCACAAGGTTCCTTTCCAAGGTTTCTATGACTCTTTGGTCACTCAAGATTTGACAAATTTCTCAATTTACCTTTTCATTATCAGTTAGTGTTTGTGAACCAGCTTGGTTTTCTCTTTTGAAATAACTGATTCTTTTCACATTTTCTTATCTATAAAAGGATGGGGTTTACACTTCAAACCCTTATTACTTTACCGTGTCCAATTAGTGGGACGAGACCTCATTTCCCTTACCGCCTTGGTCTTCATGTGAAAGAAGCTACTCGGCTTCACGACCTACTGAATGACGAAACCGCCCTTATGCACCCTTGGCCATCCAACAGTCCTTGGGTTCCATCACTACATCATGCCAGGTCTCCCGATGGCCCAAACATCACAGTGCATGCACAATCAACAATTTTTTTGAATAGCCTTTATCTTTGCCCTCTAGCACAATAGTCTACTAGCTTGGCTTTGGTCCACGCGTACTTGCTCAACAGGTTCGATGACTTGGCTTCGGCAAAGTAGCGATTCTACCCAACAAGCTCGACAACTCAACTTGGCTCGAAGGGTATCACACAAGGTTCCAATTATTCAGGTCTTTTAGCATCATATATCACATATCCATTATAGACGGGTCCACGCCCGTATCCATCAGTCTTTGGCCCACTAGCATCTCGAGCCTAAGACCGAAATTAGCTCCCAAATATTTTAAGTAGAGTCACCCAATTAGGGGAGGCTAATTCCAAGAAAATGGTTATACAAGCTAAATCGTCATTACAACTGGAATTGACGTCACAGCGGTTCCCACTCACCCGATAATCTCAGTGGGGTCATCCCGATGAAGTTTGGCGTTGTGGTCTCTTTCCGAAGGTCAGCACTCGAACAAAGTATTACTACATGGCACGAATATCCTCATTAGGGTATTAGACTAAAGGACCGCCTTTCTTTGAGTATTTGCTTATAGGCCCTTATATTTTACCTTAATTGCACTTTGGTCCTTGAGATTGTTGTCTTTACCTTTACGTCCTTAGTTGCCCCTTTTTCTTCAATTCAGTCCTCCGATTTTCCAATTATCTTTTTTGGTCCTTAGTTTTATCAAAATCTCCCCAAGGACCCTCAATTTTCTAAAATTACCATTTAACCCTAAAATTTCCCAAAATTGCAATTTGACCCCAAATTCTCAAGTTTTGCAAATTGGTTCTCCATTCAATCCAATTTGCCCAATTGACCCTCAATTGGGAGGGAATTTCATGAAAAGACCCTCAATTTTATCAATTGCCATTTGGTCCCCAATTTTTGAAAAATCCCCAAATTTCCCAAACTTTTCAAAAATTACAATTTGGTCCCGAATCACAATTTCATTCAACTGACACTCGAAACTTGGTTAATGGCCCTCCTTCTCAATCAAAATCATCTTCTCTATGTTTTTATCGTCATTTCAAGCTGTGAACTGGTCGATCTGGCTTAGAAATGAGATCAAATGGAAGTTCACCCGAAAATACATTCTAGAGAGAGAAAGTATCGATATCTTTCCGGTGAGGGCCCAATCATCGGAGCTTCAGCTACCACCTTATTGGTCTGATCATGGGGATCCTCACTAGATCAGACCGTGCTTCAATTGATGACCTGAGCAGAGTGAATTTTAGTATTAAAGTTTTTTGCAAAATTTAGCCATGAATAGTGTTTTTTGGCGATGGGAGGTGGTGGGAGCTTACCTTCTTAGCTTTGGGATGGTCGGGACACCCTAAGTGGGGCGTAGGGGGTCTGGCTTGGCCACAATTGGCTAGGGGAAGGCTCGTAGTATGCTGCATTAGGTTGGCTATTTTCTGGCCGAGGAGCTACAGCACTGTTTGAGCTTTCTCGTTCCTCATCAGTGGCTCTCAAGCTGAATGGAAGGTGTGGTCACGTAGAGAACATCCTCCTGATTCTATAGACACCCAATGTGGCTTCAAAGACTAAGAAAAATCCCATCATCGAAGCTTGGTTTCACAGCTCACCAAAAAGTGCACTTTCTTCTTCTTCTTCACTCGATTGTGGGATGCCGAGAACGAATGAGGGGGGTGCTCCTTATATAGGGAGCTCGACAACAGTTTAGGCTACTCGCCAACGTAAGACTCGATCTCCAACTCAGCTGCCGGCAACCAGACCAGCAAGTTTTTGAGTCGTCGGAGACTCTGACTTTTCTGGTGACTCTCTCTCCTTCCTTTTCTTTGTCAGAATCTGAAGGTTGAAGACAATGATATGGTGGTCAATCCATGTGGCGTGCCATGATTGGTCAGTTTTTTTGATGTGGAGTCCCATCGGGCTGCCTTATCAACCGTTGACCATTGACCATTGACCATTATTTATTGTCCGTTGACTGGTTCATTGACTAGTCCGATCCTACTGGGTTCGCTATCCAAAATTTGAAAATCGGCCTGTTCAGACTCGGTTCAACCATTTTTCTAAAATATAAAAATTTCTAAATTTATTTTCTATCTAATGGTGAACTCAATTTCCCAAATTGACATTTTTAAACCACATAGAAAAATTAATTTGTGAACCCGTTCACTATATAGTTCATGCCGGTTCGGTCTGGTTTGGGTCCGGTTCTAACCCCAATTCCACTTCTCAGTTCTTCTTTGAAATTTTTGTGAATTTTTTGTCACCAGGGATTTTCAAATTTGGTATGTTTGAAAGGGGGAAATTAGGGATTTCAAAAAATTGAGGGACCTCTATGCAATTTCCCAAAATTGATGGCCAATTGGCCATGAGAAAGATGTAGGTGGATGAATTGGTCAATTTTTGAATCATTTGGGTCGAATTGCCATTTTTGGAAAGTGGGGGAAAAATTGTAATTTTTGATAAGTTGGGGACCAAATTGGAAATTTTGAAAATTTGAGCCCCTTACACAATTCTGAGTAAACTGAGGACCCATGAGGGAATTTTGGAAGTCTTGGGACTCAATTTGGGGTAAAGTTAGCATTAGGGACCTTAAGTTAAGGAAAATGAACTCTAGGGACCTAAGTGCAATAAAGCAACAATTTTGAGCCTAGTCTCTCATATGTGAGAAAACGATGGCTATAATACCAAGTCTTAATTGATAAGGATGCACAAGTCATGTAGGTCCATGAGAGATCGGAACGTCAACAAGGAGAAGCTAGCGTGAACTTGGAAAACCAACTAGGGACAAACACATTACAGTCAGAGAGTGAGTGGGATTAATTATACATCATACCTAGTTAGGACATCTCCGTTTATAACCGATGAACGGGTTTTTAACTTCTTTCGAGGATGTTTCATCATACCAATCGGGTATGATCTACTTACAACTGATAAGTAGTTTTTCCGCTTGGTTTTCACATCACACCTCTAAGTTGTGATGTTTAAAATACCACATAGTAGTGGGTTTTTATTTCGATGTGCTTATCATCCCAACCGGGTATCATATAAAATCCCACTAACTCGATCGGGTTCCGTCTGTCTAGCAAGCTGGACCTCGATTGGCATTCCCGATGTCTCATTCTCCTACACAAAATAAACAAAGTTGTTCATTATTCTTTGGCCTAATAGCCCTCATTCGTTCCAAATGAATGAGAAAACCCAACTTTATATATATTTGCAATTAGTTTTCGAAAATTATCTTTCTTTAAGTCCCTATTGCCGGGTTTTTCCTCAAATTGAGTCCCAAAACTTTTAAAATTTATCTTTGGACTTCAATTTATTAAATTTCGCAAAAAGGGGTTTAATTTGCCAAATTTCTAATTTGGTCCCTCAATTTTTCCAAAATTACCATTTTGCCCTTCCTTTACAAAAAAGGTAAATTTTGGCCCAAAAATTCTAAAATTTCCTAATTGGCCCTCTATTATTCTTATCATGACCAATTCACCCTCAATTTTTGAAAATTACATTTTGGTCCTTCAAATTTTTGAAAATCCCCATTTTTCCCCTTTTTCCCTTAATTTCAACTTTTTAACACAGCCGAATTTGATTTCATCAAATTGACTAATCAAACGGCACTAATTGTTAAAATTGAAGTTGAAATCGAGTTTCTACATGTTCATACAATTTCATATAACTTTGAATCGCATGTTTTAACCCTGAAACGAGCTTAAATGGAGCTTCGTTGGAAAACAGACTATAGAGAGAGAAAGCTTCGATTTCTCACCGGTGAGGGTACAATGGTCTGAGCTTTCTATTTGGGTAGGTAGCTCTCTTCTAGAGGTTCTTCCTAGGATTAAGAATGACATCAATTGACACTAAATTGGATAAGAATTTTGTCATTGCAATTTGGTCGGCTCTCTCTCTAACACCGATCAAAAATTGTGAAAGGGAGTCGAATTGGCTTACCTTTCAGTCCTAATTCGACCGTGGAAGGGCTGAGTAGGTGTTAGGAGAGCTTGGTTTGGCTTGAGGAGGGCTCGAATTGGCCAATTTCAACTCGACTGAAATAGGGCAGCTTCAGTCTGCCGGACCGGCTTCACTGTTCGATCACACCGGTGACTCTTGGGACGAACGGGTGTCACTACCGTGTAGCTGAATTCTCCTCAGTTCTAATGAACCCGACCTTGCCTTCATTGGCTCAGAATTGACCCTATATCGGAACTGTGGTTCGAGATTTATCAGAAAACTAAGCAACTAAGAGAGAGTGAGCTTTTCAGGTGTGGAGAGGACGAATGGAGAGGGGCTCCTTATATAGGGACCTTGGGGACCCGTTGGCCGTTCGTTTGGCACAGTTATAACAGGCATTGAAGACCTGAAATGTACTGAACAGAAGCGTTTCTTTATCACTCATGCTGCTTCGATTTTTTGGCGAGTGAACAGTGTTGTCATCTTGAGGAAGAAGATGACACTGTTCCGAACAGGACCAAACCGGTCCAAACTGGGTTCAAAGGTTAAACCCACCGGTTCACCACCCCATTCGACCAAGTTTATAAAATCTAAAAATTTCTAAATTTATCTAAATTCATTTTCTATCCAATGGTGGTCTCAATTCTCAAATTTGAAAATTTTAAGCCACCTAGAAAAATTAATTTATCTTCCGGTTCAATAGTGATCAAACCGGTCCAAACCAGTTCAATCCAGTTCACTTGAACCAGTTTGGTTTTCATCTCCAATTCATTCTCTAGTCCATTTTCATGACTTCTGTGACTCCTTAGGTCACTTAGGATCCATAAAATTCCCGGTTTACCATCTCTTAATCGATTCCGGTTCATAAACCAGCTTGGTTCTTAAATCGGTTTAATCTGATTTGGGCTCTGTTCTCCCAAACCGACTTGGTTTTTCTCTCCCACTTTATCCTAAGGTTCTTTCCCAAGGTTTATAATCTTTTTGAATAAAAAGGGATCTATAAACTTCTCGACTTACCCATTCACTATCGGTTCCGGTTCATGAATTAACTTGGTTCATAAACCGATTCTATCTAGTTCAGACCAAGTTCTCTTAAATCGCTTCAGTTTTTCTTTCTCATTTCATCCTAAGGTTCTTTTCCAAGATTTTTGAACCATTTTGAGTCACATGGAAGTTGTAAATTGTTAATTTGCCCCGTTTCCAAATAATCGAGCGTGTAGACCATCTGGGTTTAAAATTCAAAACTGATGGATTCTTTCCCTGGTTTTCTCATTATCAAAGGACAGGGTTTACAACTCTCCCCTCCTTTTAAGGATTTTGTCCCTAAAACAGTTTACACATTAAATAATTGAGGGTAACTATCCCTCATCATAGACTCGGTTTCCCATGTCTCTTCCTACATCGGTTCGTTCTGCCACAACACCTTGACCATAGGAATTTTCTTGTTCCTCAAATTATTTTCTGTCCGGTCGATGATTCGTACCGGCTCTGTTTGATAAGTCAGGTTCTCTTCTAGTTCCATTAGAGGTCGGTCCAGTAAGTGACTAGGATCGGGCTAATATTTTTGAAGCACTGAAATGCGGAATACATCATGTATTCTCTGCAAATCTTGAGGCAGTTCTAATTTATAAGCTACTAGTCCTATCCTTTGAATAATGGGATATGGACTGATATATCTTGGTTTCAGCTTTCTTCGTTGCTGAAACCTAAGTATTCCTCTCCATGGAGATACTTTGAGGAATACCTAATCTCCCACTTCGAATTCCAAATTTTTCCTTTGATTGTCCGCATAACTCTTTTACATGTCATGTGTAGTCTTAAGACAACTCCTTATTAATTTTATCTTCTTTGTGGCATCCTCTATTATTACTGTCCTTTCTAACTTTCTCTCCCCCACTCCTTCCGAAAATAAAGGTGTACAACAAGGTCGTCCATAAAGGGCTTTATAGGGAGCCATCTGAATACTGGCCTAGTAACTATTATTATATGCAAATTCCATTAGGCATAAGTATTACTCCCAACTTTTGATCAAGGTGAGCACACACGCTCTTTGCATGTCTTCCATGGTTTGGATGGTTCGCTTAGGCTGACCATCTATCTGAGGGTGAAACGCCGTACTCATATAGAGCTTGGTGCCCATGGCATTTTGCAGACTCGCCCAAAACCTGTAAGTAAATTCGGATCTCTATCCGATACTATACTCACCGGGACACCATAGAATCTTATGATTTCTTTCATGTATAGGACGGCCAGCTATTCTACTGCGTCCATCACATTTATAGGAAGGAAATGAGCTAATTTGGTCAATCTATCCACTATTACTCAAATCACATCTCAACCCTTTCTGGTCACCGGCAGGTCTGTTATGAAGTCTACGGTGATGTGCTCCCATTTCCACTCTAGAATTGGTAAGGGTTGTAGTAGTCGTAACGGTTTCTGATGCTATGCTTTTATCTGTTGACAGGACAAACATCGGGCTACATATTTCGCAATGTCCCTCTTCATACCCTTCCACTAGTATCCTTGTTTGAGGGTGCGGTACATCTTAGTACTACTGGATGCATAGCATACACCAAATCATGTGCCTCTTCCAAAATTAATCTCTACAACTTTTTATCTTGAGGCACATATACCCTACCCTTATAGGTTAGTACTCCATCACCTCGCATATCATAGTCCGTTTCCTTTCTCTATTAATTGGATCCAAATAGGACTGAAGTTCTTTATCAATCTTTTGTTGGGCCTTTATATTCTCGGTTAGACTAGGCCTTACCGCTACATTAGCCACCAAGCATTTTTCCTGTCTGTCTATCCTCAGGTTCACTTCCATCCTTCCCATTTGTTGTAACAAAGGTAAGTAGCTTGTCTTGACTTGTGCCGCCTCAGTTTGATACTTATGACCTAAGGCATCTGCTACTACATTTGCCTTTCTAGCGTAGTATTCTATCAAAAGATCATAATCTTTCACCAATTCTAGCCATCCCCTCTGACGAAGATTTAAATCCTTCTGAGTTAGGAAGTACTTAATGCTCTTGTGATCTGTGTATATCCGACACTTAACCCCGTAAAGGTAGTCTCGCCTTATCTTCAGGGCAAACACTATTGCAGCTAGTTCCAATTCGTGAGTTGGGTAATTTCTTTCATGTATCTTCAGTTGTTGTGAGGCATATGCGATAACCTTTTCTTGTTGCATTAAAACACATCACAATCCTTGTCCAGAGGCATCACTATAGATTGTGTACTCTTCTGCATTAGAATCGGGTAAGGAGAGTACTAGTGTGGTTGTTAGTCGAGTCTTTAACTCCTGAAAAGGCTTCTCACAATCCTCATCCCATTTATACTCAACTGCCTTCCTGGTGAATAGAGTTAAAGGAGTTGTTATTTTTGAAAAGTCTTGCACAAATCGTCTATAGTATCCTGCCAATCCTAAGAAACTTCTAATTTTTGTAGGATTCCTTAGAGCCTTCTATTCTGATATAGCTTCTACCTTGGCTGGATCTACTTTATCTCCGTCCTTAGATATGATGTGCCCTAATAATCCTACTTTTTGCAACAAGAATTCACACTTGGAGAACTTTGCATATAATTGGTTTTCTTTCAAGATTTCCAATGTAATTGCCAGATGATCTTCATGTTCCGACCTGGTTCGTGAGTATATAAGGATATCATCTATTAATACTATCACGAACCTATCCAAATGAGGTTGGAACACACGATTCATTAAGTCCATGAAAGCTGTAGGGGCATTCATCAATCCAAACGACATCACTCTGAATTCATAGTGTCCGTATCTAGATCGAAACGTCGTCTTAGGGATCTCCTCTTCTCTAATCCTTAGTTGGTGATAACCTAATCAAAGATCTATTTTTGAGAAGTAGGTTGCTCCTTTTAACTAATCAAACAAATCATATATCCTTGGGTGTGGGTATCGGTTCTTGATGGTGACTTGATTCCGTTTCCTGTAGTCAATACATAGTCTCATACTCCCATCCTTTCTCTTCACGAACAAGACAGGAGCACCCCATGGAGACTTTCTTGGACGTATGAAATCCTTTTCTAATAATTCGTCTAGTTCTTCCTTTAATTCTATCAGCTCTACCAGAGCCATGCGATATGGGGCTTGGGATATGGGGTTTGTTCCTAGGGATATTTCTATAGTGAACTCCACTTGGCCACTTGGAGGTAGTCCAGGTAGCTCTTCTAGAAAAACTTCTGGATAATCTCTGACTACCGAAATGTCTTCCAGTTTCTTTTCTTCAGAATCTTCATTCACAACCATGGTCAGAAAAACTATACATCCTTTTTGTATCATCTTTTAAGCCTTCAGGTGGGACACCAATTATACTTCACTTTTCCTTTTATCTCCCTAGAACATTAGTCCCTTAGTCTTGGAAGTACGGAAAGTTACCGTCTTTCTTCTATAGTCCATCTTTGCTTGATGATTACTCAGCCGGTCCATCCCTAGAATTAGTTCAACTTCTGTCAAAGGTAATGGGATTTAGTTAGCTTTGAGTTTGATTCCTCCAATTCCTATCTCAGATCTCTTTAATTGTTTATTCCTATTCAAACCTTCTCCTAAGAATGTAAGGACGTTAAGGCTTTGTGCTAGTGGAGTGAGCTCTAGGGATACTTTAGAAACCAACTCTTCCTTGATAAATGATCTCTCTGCTCCAGAGTAAAAAACAACATAAATTGGTTGTCTCCATAGCTATCTATACATTGATTTGAGAAACGTATGTTTTAGAAGTAATTCTCTTTATTAAATCAAAAGACGTTTAGTTTACATGACTCCTTTGGACTAGTTTGTAGGGTTTTGGGATGTACCCGCTACAGTGCTAGGGTCTCCTCTAGCCTCCTCTTGAGTGAGGTTGTATACTCTTGTCGGTACTCTTGTTGTAGCTTCTGGTCTGGGATTCCTTGAGTTCCCTTGAGGTGGTCCAAGAGTATTTTTCTGTTTGTTCTCCCTAAGAGTAGGACAATCCTTTACAAAGTGTCCCACTTGTTCGCAGGCGAAACAGGTATGGCATGCTCCCTCATGGTAGAGACTACTCTGGGAGGGGGTAGAGAAATGCCCCTTCTCCATTGGAATACCATTTTGTTTCCTCCTCTTGGGCCGGTATATTCTCCTCGTCCTTCTTGATGGTTTGAATCCTTATCCACCTTTCTGGTCATTTGCTCCACACGACGACGTCAGGTCTGTACCAGTCGCTCACATTCATGAGCCATACTGATTACAACTGCCAGGTCTATGGGGGCGTCCCGGTACTCTCATACGGTCTCTAATGTCCATGTTGAGACCATCCAGAAACCTCTAGCATATGTCGGTTGGTCCAGCTAGGTTGGGAGTAAAGGGTCTTAACTCGTTGAATTTTATTTCATACTCTAATATGGAACTAAGCCCTTGACGAAGCCAGATCAACTCTTGTTTCTTCTCATTTATTAGGTGGGGTGCCAGGTACTCCTCCGAGTATCTTTCCTCAAATTGCTCCCAAGTGGGGGTGGTGGTATGTAGGTTTTGGACATTGTCCCACCACCATCTAGCGCTTCCTTCCAGGAAGAATTCCATCAGGATCACCCTATCCTCTGGCAGTATCCGGACAATTCCCATCAACTTCTTGGTATTGGCCGGCCAATCCATGTGGGTTCCAACATCTTTTTCTCCAAGGAAAGGTTTACATCCTAGATGTCAGAGAGTTTTGAGATTTCTATTAATGTCCATTAGAGCGGTTGGAGAGGTTGGATTAGCAGGGGGAGGGTGGGATTGCACTTCCTCTAGTTCAACCCGCGAATTGGTGCCCGCCTCAGGATCACTTAGGATACATAAAATTCCCAGTTTACCATCTCTTAATCGATTTTGGTTCATAAACTAGCTCGATTCTTAAACCGGTTTAATTAGGTTCGGGCTCGGTTCTCCCGGACCGACTTGGTTTTTCTCTCCCACTTTGTCCTAAGTTTCTTTCCCAAGGTTTATAATCTATTTGAATTACAAGGGATCCATAAACTTCTTGACTTACCCATTCTCTATTAGTTCCGGTTCATGAATCAACTTTGTTTCTAAACCGGTTCTATCTGGTTTGGACCCGGTTCTCTTGAATTGCTTTGGTTTTTCTTCATCATTTCGTCCTAAGGTTCTTTTCCAAGATTTTTGAACCATTTTGAATCACATGGAAGTTGTAAATTGTCAATTTGCCAAGTTTTCAAATAATCAAGCTTGTAGACCATCTCAGTTTAAAATTCAAAACTGATTAGTTCTTTTCCCGGTTTTCTCATTATCAAAGGACGGGGTTTACACTTTCAGACTTTTGTCCATAATCCCGTGGGTTTTGATGCGATTCCCTTTTTATCTTATTTTGGTCCTTCCTCCATCTTTTGTTTACTATAACTCTGGTCCCAAATTTCATCATGTGCAACTAACGGACTCTTCTTACTTGAGTTACATTTTTCCCTAGGATTGTTTGGCCTTCATGTCCCTTACAACATGGCGTGCTCTAGAATTTTCTTTGTCCATTTTAGTTCTAGAACATTTTCTCGATATGATTTATGCCTTTCCAACCATTAGGAGTTGTGTGGCATCGTCCTTCCTTATTACCCTATAGTATTCCCTAAGCTCCTTCGATGTTATCTAATTGTCCCTTAAATTTTACAACATGAACGTATGGGCCTTTCCTTAACTACTCATTCTTTACCAACTTCCTTATTGGTTTTTTTCAGTTCCAATCATCAAGTTTCCCGATGACTTATCAACACGTTGGGATTCTTCCTCTCTTATGTCCTTCCTCATTTCCAATGGCATCCTTCACTCAGGGACTTCCTATCCTTCCATCCACTCTTACTCGCTTGTAACCATTTCACCATCACTTATTCCAAGTTGATCCCTTTCGATCTACTTATTGATTTCTTGCTTGTGGGGTCTCCCCTTTTATGGTTTTCATTCTCTACTATGTCCTTCAAAGTAGAGACTTCCATTTTAGGGTTATACTTTCGATCTTCTTACCATTCCTTGATGGTTCCTTCCCTTTCCTCACTACACTCTCTTTAATTTGGGTCATTTACCCGCTTTTAATTCTCCGTTGTCTTAAAATTCCCATTTCGTCCCTTATTCCCTATACAATAAATTTCTAATTTTCGGGTCTTATTTCGTATATTCCACACTATGGCCAACCGTCATCCTTTAGGCTCCATTAAGTGAGCATGGATAAAGACAAGTCTTGATGTCATTGGTCGTTAACATTATCCATTTCTTAATTGGAGGGCTTATTTCTCCAGGGTTTCTTAGGTGGTCTTTCCTTTATTTCCTTATTATGGGCAATCCACCCCTTTCTTACTTGTATGACATCTTTTGATGCTATCTTCATATCTACCCGTTCCTTGGGTTTAACTTACTCCTTGGGTTCTGTGTATACTTCCCTTGTAATTGGACCATTATTGTCACGCCCTAACCCGATTTGGTCGGATCCCTTATGAGCAACCTGCCACTTCATTAGGAAGGGAACACTTATTCGCAGGTGTAACCTATCCACTGCACTTACTTGTGGCTTTGAGCGTCTTTACCGACCATCAAGATAGAAGTCCATCCACTTCTACCTTGGGTCTGAGTGGGTGCTCTTGACATCTGAGAGTCAGACCTGAAAGTAACTCCGTGTCCTTATGAGGACATAGACATCATCCCGACCCCACTTAGGTCTCATGCGCAAGAATCTACGTAGAGCTTCCCAACTGCTGGCACGAAAAACTACCCTTATCTCCACCATATCATCTAGTAGACCTTAGGATGCATCACTACCCCTCTTGGGTGTCTTGATGGTCCTGTATCTCAAGTGCATGCACAAAACAATAATTTTCAGAAATTGGCCATTTATCTTTGGTGCCACTGGTCCAACGGCCCTGACCCTCAACCCGACCTACAACTGTTTGTCTAGGTCTATCTGTTGACCTGGCCTTCACGCACTGCCACCATTCCATCGAGTACTGTTAGTCCTAATTTAGTGCAATGGCAAAATCACACAACAATTTCACTAAGAGTTTTCATGGCTTTCATAACTCAGGTTTGTTTACGAGCTCCTACTCGTGCCCACTGGCCTTGGGCCCACTACACTTGATTTTCCCAAACCGGGCATTTAGCCCCACATGTTCAAAAATTGAGGCCTCTTGCTTATCCGAGCTATTCTAGCTCACGTCAATAAGGTCTCCCAAAGAGTTTAAGCATTGGCACATAGTCAGGGGTGAACACTTCTGACAAAAATATATTTTTTACTTCATCTAACCAACTGGGTGTGATTATACCTCTGCTTACAACTGGCAAGTGGGTTTCTCCTTCCTTCAAGGAAGTCCAACATAACAATCGGGCATGATTTCCTCTACTTACAACCAATAAAAAGGTTTTAACTTCGTTTGGACATCAACCCAACCGGATATGATGTCAAAAATCCACTTATAAGTGGTTTTTCATTTCTAAAGTGCTTATCATCCCAACCGGCTATGATGTAAATAAGCCCACTCAACCGATAACTGTAACGTGTTTGTCCTCTGTTGGATTTTCAAGTGGATGCAAGCTTTCTCTTGCTTGCATTCCGATCACACTTGTCCCTACACGATTTGGGCAACCTTATCACTTACGGTTTGACATAAAAGCTTAGTCTCACAAATTAACGATAAATTGCATTAAGGTCCCTAAAGTTTATTTTTCTTAACTTTAGGTCCCTAATGCCAATTTTTGTCCAATTTAAGTCCCAAACTTCCAAATTGTATAAGGGATTCAAGTTTTCCAAATTTCCAATTTGGTCCCCCAAGTTTTCAATAATTACCATTTTACCCCTAGTTTCCAAAAATTGTAATTTACCCCCAAATGTTTCAAAAATCAAGCAATTGGTCCTCCAACATATTTTTGATGGACAATTGGCCCTCAATTTTTGGAAATTGCAAAGAAGTCTTTCAATTTTACAAAATCTCCATTTTCCCCCAAATTTTCCCTTTTAAAACTGGTCGAATTTGATTTCTTCAAATTGACTATTCAATTAGGATTAATTGCTTCAATTAGATATGTAAATCAATTTCTACACTTCCATATAATTCAATTGAGCTTTGAATCACACAAATTAAGTCCGAAACGAGCTCAAATGGAGCTTTTCTGGAAAACTGTACGTAGTGAGAGAAAGCTTCGAAAGCTTACCATCGGAGGTCCGGTGGTCCGAGCTCTCTATTGGGGAAGGTAGCTCTCTTCTTAAGGTACCTTCTAAGATCAAGAATTCCTACAATTTGTCAGTAAAATTTCATGGTTTCTCTCTCTAACTCTAACCTACAACAATTGAGGAGGGCCGAACTAACTTACCTTTCAGCTAAATTAAGGTTGTATGAGTGTTGGGGGGATGTTGGGAGGGTTTGATTTGGCAAGAGGAGGGCTAGATTTGGCCGATTTCAGCTAGGCCAAAACAGGGCAGCTTCGGTCCTTCAGAGCTGTTTCAGCGCTTGACTCTGCCCACGCTTCTCCGATCGTCCTTAGGTTAAATGAAAGTTGCTGTCAGGTAGCTGACTTCCCCCGGAGTCTAAAGAACCCGATGTCGCCATCTAAGAATGAGAAAAATCTCCAAGTCGGAGCTCTAGTTTGAGTTTCACAGGAAAATGGAGCAGTTGAGAGAGAATGGAGACTTCAGGTGTGAGGAGAGTGATTGGAGATGAGCTCTTTATATAAGGAGCTTAGGGACTCTCTGCCTGACCATTTTGCATCTTGGTCAAGCTTATCCTCACCCTTAAACGCCCTGAATGTAGCTGTTTTTCCATCACCAGCGCTGTCCATTTCTGTATTGAATGAACAGTGTTGTTATCTTAAGGAAAAAGATGACATTGTTCAGAACTGGGCAGGACCGGTTCAACCGAGTTAAATTCTTAAACCGATAGTTTAGACCCAATTCGACTGATTTTCACAAAATTAAAAATTTATAAATTCATCTAAATTAATTCTCTATCCAATGGTGGGATCAATTCCCCAATTTGAATATTTTAAGCCACATAGAAAAATGAATTTAGCAACTATTTCAATGATGGTTCAAATAGGTTCAATCTGCTTTAGGTTCGGTTCACCTTAACCGGTCTGTTTTTCTCTTCCAATTTGTCCCAAATTCCTTTTCCATGACTTTTATGACTCTTTGAGTCACTTGGTGTTTGTAAATTTCTCAATTTACTCTTTCTTTATCCGTTATGGTTCATGAATTGGCTCGATTTTCTCTTTCGAATAGACCGACTCATGTTGTCATCTTAAGGAAGAAGGGACGGGGTTTACAACTCTCCCCTCTTTTTAGGGTTTTTCCCCAAAATAATTTACATGTAAAAAAACTAAGGATACCCACTGCACATTACACTCTCAGTTTCACTCGCCTCCTCTTGCACGGGTCCTTTATGCCAAAGAACGTTGACCATAGGAATCTTCTTATTTCTTAGGTTCTTATATCTCTGGTCAATTATTTGCACCGGTTCTGCTTAATAAGTGAGGTTCTCTTCTAGTTCTAGTGGAGGTCAGTCCAGCACATGACTAGGATCAGGCTGATACTTCCGGAGTACCGAGATATAGAATACATCATATATTCTTTGCAAGTTCGGAGAGAATTTTAGTTTATATGCCACTGGCCCTATCCTTTGCACTATTGTGTAATGACTGATGTACCTTGGTTTCAACTTCCCCCGTTGTTAAAATCTAAGTATTCCCCTCCATGGGGATACCTTCAGGAACACTTGGTTTCCCACATTGAATTCCAGATCCCTTCTTCAATGATCCGCATAGCTCTTTTGCCTATCCTAAGCGACCTTAGGTCAACTCCTTATGATCTTAATTATCTCTGTGCCATCCTCACTTAGATTGACCCTTTCCGACTTCCTTTCTTCCACCTCTTCCCAAAATAAGTGGGTACGATAGAGTCGTCCATAAAGGGCCTCATAAGGAGCCATTTGAATACTAGTCTGATAACTATTAATATAAGCAAATTCCTTGAGGCACGAGTATTCTTCCCAACTCTTATTCATGGTGAGTACACATGCCTATAACATGTCCTCCATGGCTTGGATCTTCTACTCAAACTGTCCATCAATCTAAGGATGAAATATCGTGCTCATATGGAGTTTGGTCCCCAAGGCATTTTGCAAACTGGGCCAAAATCTCGAGGTAAATCTAGTGTCTCTATCCGACACTATGCTTACCGGGATGCCATGGAGTCTCACGATCTCCCTTATGTACAAGACAAACATTTGTGCCACTGAATTCATCACTCTTATAGGTAGGAAAATGGCGGACTTGGTTTATCTATCCATAATGACCCAGATTGCGTATCGCCCCTTTCTAGTCACAGGTAGTCCTGTGACAAAATCCATAGTGATATGTTCACACTTCCATTCGGGGATTGGTAAGGGTTGTAGTAGTCCCAAAGGTTTTTGATCTTCAGCTTTAATCTTTTGTTAGGGCAAGCAATAGGCTGCATATTCCTCATTCTCCTTCTTCAACCCTTTCCACCAATATCCTTGTCTAAGGGTGCGGTACATTTTGGTACTACTTGAATGCATTGCATAGAAAGAGTCATGTGTCTCTTCTAAGATTAATCTCTTCAGTTCCTTATCTTGAGGCACACACACTCTACCCTTATAAGTTAGCACGCCATAACTGCAATGTTCGTAGTCTAGTTTCATCACTCTAATGACCGGGTCCAAATAGGGTTTGAGTTCCTTATCCCCTTTTTGTTGGATCCTAATTTATTTTGTTAGGCTGGGTCTTACCACTGCATCAGCCAACAAGCATTTCTCCCTCTTTTCCACCTTAAGGTCCACTTCCATCCTTCCCAACTGTTGTAACAAGGGTAAGTAGCTGGTCTTGATCTGCGCTACTTCGATTTGGTACTTGTGACTTAAAGTGACTACCACCTCATTGGCCTTACTAGGGTGATATTCTATCACAAAATCATTGTCCTTAACCAATTCCAACCATCGCCTCTAGCGAGGTTCAATTCCTTCTGAGTTAGGAAGTACTTAATACTCTTGTAATCAATATATATCCTTCACTTAACCCCGCATAGGTAGTGTCACCAAATTTTTAGTGTGAACACTATTGCGGCTAACTCCAAATCATGGGTAGGGTAGTTCCTCTCATGTAACTTTAATTGTCACGAAGCGTAGGCGATAACCTTTCCTTGTTTCATAAATACACATCCAAGTCCCTGTCTAGATGCGTCACTATATATGGTATACTTCCAAGTGTTGGGAAGTACAAGTGCCGTTTTAAAATGGGTTTTCAACTCCAAGAAGGATTTCTCAGAACTTTCATCCCACTTATATTCTACTTCTTTCCTTGTGAGTTGAGTCAAAGGGGTAGTTGTCTTAGAGAAATCTTGCACAAACCATCTGTAATATCCAGCCAAGCCCAAGAAACTTTGTATCTCTGAGGGATTCCTAGGTACCTTCCAATCCAATAAGGCCTCCACCTTTGCTAGGTCTACCTTGACTCCATCTTTGGACAATATATGCCCTAAGAACCCTATCTCCTACAACTAGAACTCACACTTGGAGAATTTTGCATATAATCGATTTTCTCGTAGTATCTCCAAGGTGATTGCCAGATGTTATTTGTGCTCAAACCTAGTTTGTTAGTATATAAGAATGTCATCTATAAATACTTTCATGAACTTATCTAAGTGTGGCTGGAACACTCGGTTCATCAAATCCATGAAAGTTGCAGGGGCATTCCTTAAGCCAAAAGGCACACCCTAAACTCATAGTGTCCGTATCGAGATCGAAATGCAGTCTTAAGAATATCTTCCTCTTGGATCCTGAGTTGGTGGTATCCTGATTGAATGCCTATCTTGAAGAACTAGGCTGCTCCTTTTAGTTAGTCAAACAGGTTATCAATTCGTGGAAGTGGATACTTGTTCTTTATGGTGACTTGGTTCAACTTCTGATAGTCTATACACAACCTAATGCTCCCATCCTTTTCTTTACGAATAGGACTGGTGCACCCAATGGAGACTGACTAGGGCGTATAAAGCCCTTCTCCAATAGCTCATCTAGGTACTCCTTCAATTCCTTTATTTCTATTGGAACCATGCGATAAGGGGCTTGGCATATGGGATGTGTTCCTAGGATTACTTTTATGGTAAATTCCAATTGTGGGCTTGTTGGTAATCCAAGTAATTCTTCTGGGAATACATCTGGGTAATGTTCAACTACCAGAATGCCTTATGGTCCCTTTTTTTGTGACTTCCCATTGATGATTATTATGAGAAAAGCTTTATAACCTTTGTGTATCATCTTTTGGGCTCTTATGTGGGACACCATCAATACTTCTCCCTTCCATCGGTCTCCTTGAAAACATAATCTGAGTGTTTATGGAGAGTGGACAGTTATTATTTTCTTTCCACAATCTATCTTGGCTTGATGGATACTTAACTAATCAATTCCCAATATTATTTCTACCTCCCTTAGAGGTAATGGGATCAAATCTACCTCTAGTTTAATTCCTCCAATCGTGATCTCTCTTCCCTTTAACTATTTGTCCCTATTTAATCCTTCTCCTAAGGGTGTGAGGATGTTGAGACTTTGTTTTAGAGAGCTAAGTTCTAAGAGAAGACTTGGGATTAGATCTTCTTTGATGAAAGATCTTTTTGCTCCCGAGTCGAAGAAGGCGTGTACCTTTCTTCCCTGCAAGTGTACGTACCCTGATTGAAGAAATACATGTTTTTAGAAAAAAAATTCCTTTATTGAATGGAATTTAAATTACAGGTTTATCTCAATCTTAGTTGGGAGGTTTTATTGGAAGTACCCGCTACGGTACTAGGGTCTTTTCTAGCCTCTTTCTCGGAGTTAAGCCCTTGTCGGAGTTGGAGAAAATCCTGCTTCTTCTCATTAATCAGATGTGGAGCTAGTTACTCCTCTATGTACCTCTCCTCAAATTGTTCCCGATAGGAATGGTGGTGTGTAGGCTCTAGACATTATCCCAACATCTTTTTGCACTAGCCTCAAGGAAAAATTCTACTAGGATCACCATGTCCTTTGGTGAAATTCTGACTATCCCCATAAGCTTCTTGATGTTGGCCACCCATTCCATTGTAGCTCCAGTATCTTTCTCTCCGAGAAAAGGCTTACACCCTAGTTGACAAAGTGTTTTGAGATATTTGTGGATGTTAACTAGAGGAGGATGGTTAATAGGAGGGGGATAAGATTGTACTTCCTTAGGCTCAACTCGAGAGTTGGTACCCACCTCAGGGATGAGGTTAGGTTGTCCAAATACTTGAGTGAATTCCTCATACAATATTTGGTGTTCCGAGCTTAGTCTAGGTGGAACTATGTGGCCTTCTCGGGGAGTTTCCTCATGAAAGGGTTGTTGGACAGTGTTAGAAACTACAGCTCTTGTTCTCTTGCATCCTCTCTTAGGAGCCATCTAAAATTTTAAGATTTGTTCCAATTAGTTACTAGGTTTTATAGTCTTGATAATGTATTCGAGGAAACAGGATTTGATACCACTCAAGTTGTCATGCCCTGGCCCGATTTGGTTTATGAAGAGTTTCACCATTTTCTAAATTACGAGGAGTAAAGCGTCATTTTTCCTAGAATAGTATTATACAAAACTAAATATATTAAATCTTACATACCTATCTTAGGATTTGGCTACAGAAAGGATTTTAGGGTTGGTTTCCCTTGGTTACCTAAAAAGGGGTAAAGGGAGGGGGTGAGTTCTACAACTTAGTGAATGGGTGTTGGGAGTGAGTTTTCATAAAAACAACTTTAATAAATGTGTGCCAAAGGTGTTATATCCTTTCAGAATGATATTTCCTCAAATTCTGGCTTTTAAAAGCCTCTTTCCATTTGCCATCTGTGTGTTTAGCAAACAACACATGCACTTAATCAGGAAGATAACACACATTCGCAAGTGCAGCCCATCCACTGCACTCACTTGTGGCTTGGAGCGTCTTTGTCGGCCACCAAGATAGAAGTCTGTCCACTTCTACCCTGGTTCTGAGTGGGTGTTCTTGACATCCGACCCTCAGTCCCAAAATCAACTTCGTGTGTGTATGAGGATAAAGATCTCATCTCGACCCCACCCTGTTCACATGCACAAGAAGCTAAATATTGATAAGGGCAGCTTCCCGCACAAGAAACTACCCTTATCTCCACCATGTCGTCCAGTAGCCCTTAGGACCATCACTACCCCTCTTGGGCATATTGATGGTTATTACCTCAAGTGCATGCACAAAACAATAATTTTCACAATTGGCCATTTATCTTTGGTTCCACTAGTCAAACGGCCTCGACCCTTAACCTGACCTTGGGCCTTGGGCCAACTACGCGTGATTTTCAAAAATTGGACATTTAACCCCATAAGTTCAAAAACCGAGGTCTCTAGCCTATCTATGCTGTTCTAGCTACCACCAAGAAGATCTCCAAAAGTGTTTAAGCATTGGCACATAAGGCAGGGGAGAACACTTTTGACAAAAATGTATTTTTCACTTCTTCTCACCAACCGGGTGTGATGATACCTCCACTTACAACCGACGAGCAGATTTCTCCTTTCTTCAAGGAAGTCCATCATACCAAATGAGCATGATTTTTTCTCCTTACAATCGGTAAGTAGGTTTTAGCTTTGTTCGCACATCACCCCAACCGAGTATGTTCTCAAAATTCCACTTACAAGTGGTTTTCATTTCTAAAGTGCTCATCATCCAACCGGTTATGATATAAATTGCCCACTCACTCAATAACCGCGACGTGTTCGACCTCGGTTGGTTTTCCAAGTCGATGCTAGCTTTCTCTTGCTTGCGTTCCGGTCACACTCGTGCCTACATGATTTGGGCAACCTTATCACTTATGGTTTGGCATAAAAGCCTTGGCTCACAAATTATCGATAAATAGCATTTAGGTCCCTAATGTTTATTTTTCTTAACTTTAGGTCCCTAATGCAAATTTTTGTCCAATTTGAGTCCTCATTTTACTCAAAATTTTTAAAGGGGTTCAAGTTTTCCACATTTCCAATTTGGTCCCCCCAACTTTTCAAAAATTATCATTTTGCCCCTAATTTCCAAAATGGAAATTTGGCCCCAAATGTTTCAAAAATAGACCAATTGGTCCTCTAACATCTTTTTCATGGCTAATTGGCCCTCATTTTTTGGGAAATTGCAAAGAAGTCCCTCAATTTTAGGAAATCCCCAATTTTCATGACAATTTCGCCCAATTTCCTTCTTTCAAACAAGCCAAATTTGATTTCTTCAAATTGACCATTCAATTAGGGTTAATTGCTTCAATTAGAGATTTAAATCAATTCATACACTTCCATATGATTCAATTGAGCTTTGAATTGCATGAATTGAGGCTGAAATGAGCTCAAACGGAGCTTCACCAAAAAATTGTACGTAGAGAGAGAAAGCTTTGAAAGCTTACCGTCAGTGGTGCGGTGGTTCGAGCTCTCTATCGGGGAAGGTAGATCTCTTTCTGAGGTACTTTCTAGGATTAAGAATTCCTTCAATTGACCTCGAATCAAGGGAGAATTTTGTTAGTGAAATTTCGAAGTTTCTCTCACTAACTATGATTGCAAAGATAGAGGAGGGCCGAATTGGCTTACCTTTCAACTTAGTTGAGGTCATATGCTATTTGTGGGGATGTTGGGAGGGCTTGGTTTGGCTGGAGGAAGGTTGAATTTGGTTTATTTCAGCTCGGTCGAAATAGGGTACCTTCGATCTTTCGGAGCTGCTTCACTGTTTGATTCCGCCGGTGATTCTCCAACGGTCCTCGGGTCGAACGGAAGTTGCTATCAAGTAGCTAACTTCCCCCAGAGTCTAAAGAATCCAACCTTACCTTTTGAGGCTGAAAAAACTGCCCATGTTAGAGCTCTGGTTTGAGTTTTATCAAAAAATGAAGTAGTTGAGAGAGACAAGAGATTTCATGTGTGAGGAGCATGAATGGAGAGGAGCTCTTTATATATGGAGCTCAGGGACTCTCTACCCGACTATTTCACATCTTGGTCAAGCATATCCTCACCTTGAAATGCCCTGAATGGAGCTATTTTTCCTTCGCTAGAACTGTCCATTTTTGTATTGAATGAACAGTGTCGTCATTTGATGGAAGAAGACAACAATGTTCCGAACAGGACCAAACTGGTCCAATTGGGTTCAATGCTTAAACCGACCGCTTCAGGCCCGATTCAACGGATTTTATCAAAATAAAAAATTTATAAATTCACTAAATTCATTGCAGTTTTGACAGGTCTATCGACCTGTAGCTGTTTGTCTCGACTGGTCCGTCGCCGTGCAGCTGTTTGTCTTGACTAGTCCATCAACCTGTCTATTTGCACTACCACTAGTCCATCGAGTATGTCGGTCCTATCTTGATACCATGGCCAAACACATCATTCATTAAAGTTTTCATGGCTTAATCTCATGTTTGTTTACGAGTTCCTACTCATGCCAACTAGCCTTGCGCCCACTATATAAGATTTTCAAAATCAGGCATTATAGTCCCCAAGTTCCAAAATCCAGGCCTTCGACCTATCTGAGCTACTCGAGCTCCCGTCAAGAAGGTCTTCCAAAAAGTTTAAGTAGTGGCACACAGTCATGGGAGAGCACTTCTAAAAAAATAATTTTCCAGTTGTCCATCACACCAACCAGGTGTGAGGGTATCTACACTCATAACCGATGAACTAGTTTTCTATTTCCTTCTAGGAAGTTCATCATACCAATTGGGTATGATCTACTTACAACTGGTAAGTAGTTTTTCCGTGTATTTTCTCACATCACACCATCTAGCTATGATGTTAAAATCCCACATAGTAGCAGGTTTTTATTACCAAGGTGTTCATCATCCCAACTGGGTATGATGTAAAAACTCCGACTCACCCGAAGTGTAGTGTATTTTTTTCCTCTTAATTGGCTCTTTGCCTCATGTGACCATATCCTTGTTGGCGTTCCTGGTACTTCATGTTCCTATATGATATGAACATCAGAAATGCCAGTTGAGGTCCAGCGTGTAAGGGACGGAACTCGACTAAGTGAAATTTCACTGCACGATCAGGTGAGTGGGATTTTATATCATGCTTGGTTATGGATAATAAGCACATCGAAATAAAACTCACTACTATGTGGTATTTTAAACATCACGACATAGAGTAATGATGTGAAAATCATGCAAAAAACCTACTTACCAATGGTAAGTAGATCGTACCTGGTTGGTATGATGAAACTTCATTGAAGGAAGTTGAAAACCCGTTCATCGGTTATGAATGAAGATGTCCTTATATTGGGTCAGTATAATGGACAGTGAAAACATATTTTTGTCGGAAGTGTTCTCCCTTGACTATGTGCCAATGCTTAAACAATTTGGGAGACCTTCTCGACGGGAGCTCAAATAGCTCTTATAGGCCGGGGGCCTCGGTTTTGGAACTTGGGGGCTAATATGCCCAATTTTTTAAAATTTTAAATTGTGAGCCATAGGCCAATGGACACGAGTAGGAGCTCGTAGAAAAATATAATATATGTGCCATAAAACTTTAATAAGTAAATCGTATGGTCAGGGTACCAAGGCTGGTCCTATATTCTCAATCAACTAGTATCAGTGCGACATGACCGGTCTTCGGACCAGTCAAGACAAATAGCTATAGGTTGAGTTGAAAGTTCAGACTGTTGGACTAATTACATCACAGATTACCTGGCATAATAAGAAAACATTTTTTGCACATGCACTATGAGTACGGGATCATCAAGACACCCATAAGGGGTAGCGATGCGTCCTAAGGGCCTTGGACGACTCGGTGAGTATAAGGGTAGATCATCGTTGCAAGTGACCATGCAAAATTTGGAGTAGCACCAAGCGCATGAGACCGAAGTGGGGATGGTATGAGGTCTCTGTCCTCATACGGACATGAAGAATCGATTTTGGGATTGAGGGTCGGATGTCACATACATCCACTCATTCTCAGGGTAGATGTGGATGTGCTTCTATCTAGGTAGCCAATAAAGTCGCTTCGAAGCCATAAGTGGGTTCAGTGGTCGTGCTAGCCTACGAATGTATGTAACCTTCATGATGAAGGATGTATGTTGGGTGATGACACATGGTAAACCCCACACTTTTGAGTTAAGGAAAACTGGGAAAAGAACCGGTCAAACCGAATAAGAAAATAGAGTCGGTTTACATTTGGGAATAAGCAATATGGAAATTCACAACTTTCGGGTGATCCAAAGGGTTCATTAAACCTTGGAAAAGAAACTTAAGACAAACTAGAAAACAAAAACCAAATTGGTTCAGGTGAACTAGATTCCGTAAGAACTTTAAAGGTATGCATGCTTGCCCAAGAGTAGTGCGAGGATGGGTGACCTCCTGGGAAGTATGATATTTTTGTAACCCGAAATTTCGGTCAAAAATTTTTATGCGAACCTAATTAATACCAATAATTTAATTCCCAAATTAAATTATTGGAATTAATACAAATAATTTAATACCAAAATTAAATTATTAAAATTAATACCAATAATTTATGGCAATATAAATACTAATAATAAATCTCTCCCATTTAATACACAGTTTTACACCTATATAAAGAGGTCATCCCCATTCATTCTCCTCACACCCGAACACTTCTCTCTCTCTCTCTCTACTGCTCCATTTCTCGGTGGAGCTTAAACTAGAGCTTTGACTTGAAGATTTTTCTTAACCTCGGAAGGAGAGGCCAGGCTCTTTAGAACTGGGTAGAAGTTAGCTATCTGATAGCAAACTTCAGTCAATTCGAGAATCACTAGAGAAGCGCCGACATGATGGAATAGTGAAGTAGCTCCGGTGGACCAAAACTACCCTGTTTCGGCTGAGTTGAAATTGGCCATTTTGAGCCCTACTTAGTCCAAACCAAGCCTTCCCAACACTTCCTCAGCCTTTCCACGGCCAAATTAGGACCGAAAGGTAAGCCAATTCGGCGCTCCCCTTTACAATTTTCGATCGGTGCTAGAGAGAGAGTCGACTGAATTTCAATGATGAAATTCTAACCCAATTCCGCATCAATTGATGTGATTCTTGATTCTAGGATGAACCTCAGTACGAGACCTATCTACCCAGATCGAAAGCTCGGACCGTCGTGCCTTCACCGGTGAGTAATCAAAGCTTTCTCTCTCTATAGTTCATTTTCCGGCGAAGCTCCGTTTGAGCTCGTCCTGGCGTTAAAACTTGCGATTCACATTTCTATATAATCGTATGAACATGTAGAAACTCAATTTCAACTTCAATTTCAACAATTGGAAACATTTGATGGCTCAATTTGATAAAATCAAATTCGGCTGTGTTAAGAATTTGGAATTGGGGGAAAATTGGAGATTTTCGAAATTCAAAGGATCAAAATGAAATTTTATGAAATTGAGAGTCAATTGGGAATGAAAATAATGTTAGAGGACCAATTGAGGAATTTTGAAATTTTTGGGGCAAAATTTACCATTTATGTAAAGGAAGGGCAAAATGGTAATTTTGGAAAAGTTGGGGGATCAAATTGGAAATTTGGGAAATTAAACCCCTTTTTGTGAAATGGAATAAATTGAGGTCCTATGATAAATTTTAGATGTTTCGGGACTAAATTTGAGGAAAAACTGGCATTTGGGACTTAAAGTTAAAGAGAAATAACTTTAGCGGCCTAATTGCAAATAAATGAAAGTTTGACTTTCTCATTCATTTGGAATGAATGAAGGCGATTAGGCCGAAGGATAATGAACCAAGATGTTCATATCGTGTAGGAACACAAAGTACTGGGAACGCCGGCAAGGACAAGCTCGCGTGAATACCAAGAACGGGTCTAGTGAAATTCACGGCATTAACGGGTGAGTGGGTTTACTAACATCATACCTGATTGGGATGATTAGTACAACTTAAAGTTAAAAACCTCTTACCGGTTGTGAGTGGGTTTACTAACATCATACCCGGTTGGGATGATGAGCACAACTTAAAGTTAAAAACCAGTTACCGGTTGTGAGTGGGTTTACTAACATCATACCCGGTTGGGATGATGAGTACAACTTATAGTTAAAAACCACTTACCGGTTGTGAGTGGGTTTACTAACATCATACACGGTTGGGATAATGAGCACAACTTAAAGTTAAAAACCACTTACCGGTTGTGAGTAGGTTTACTAACATAATACCCGGTTGGGATGATGAGCACAACTTAAAGATAAAAACCACTTACCAGTTGTGAGTGGAAATTTTATGTCATACCCGGTAGGGAATGATAAGTACCTCGGTATAAAAACCCACTATTTAGTGGTATTTTAATCATCACCACTTAGAGAAAGTGATGTGAAAATTATGCGAAAAACCTACTTATCGATTGTAAGTAGATCATACCTGGTTGGTATGATGAGACTTCCTCGAAGGAAGCTGAAAACCCGTTCATCGGTTATGAATGAAAATGTCCTTATACCGGTTGGTATAATGGACAGTGAAAACCTATTTTATCAGAAGTGTTCTGCCCTGATGTTGTGTCAGTGCTTAAACTATTTGGGAGACCTTCTTGACGGGAGCTCGAATAGCTCTTATAGGTCGGGGGCCTCGATTTTGGAACTTGCGGGCTAGAATGCCCAGTTTTTTGAAAATCTCGTATAGTGGGCCCAAGGCCAGTTGACATGAGCAGAAGCTCGTAAACAAACATGATATATGTGCCATAAAACTTAATAAGTGAATTGTTTGGCTATGGTACCAAGATAGGACCGACATGCTCAGTCAACTAGCGGCAGTGCGACATGACAGGTCGACGGACCAGTCAAGACAAACAACTACGGGTTGAGTTGAGAGTCAGGGCCGTTGGACCAGTGGCACCACAGATTACATGGCTTGATAAGAAAACATTGTTCGTGCATGCACTGTGAGTACAAGATCATCAAGACACCCGTGAGAGGTACTGATGCATCCTAAGGGCACTGGACGACCTGGTGGCTATAAGGGCAGTTCATCGTTCCAGGAATCTGTGCGAAATCTAGAGTAGCACCAAGCGCATGAGACCAAGGTGGGGACAGGATGAGGTCTCTATCCTCATGCAGACATGAAGAAGTGATTTTGGGATTGTGGGTCGGATATCGTGTACATCCACTCATTCCCAAGGTAGAAGTGGTTGTGCTTCTATCCGGGTGGCAGGAAAAGTCGCTCCGAAGCCACTAGTGGGTTCAGTAGTGATACTGACTTGCGAATGTGTGTAACCTTCATGATGAAGGACGTGTGTTGGGTGATGACACACCATGGTAACTAAGAAATAATGGAAAAACTCAAATTTTGAAATGAAGGGATTTTTGAAAAGAAAGGAGTATGGCACACTCCATATAAACTTTTTTTTTTAGTCAAAAGTTTTGAACCCCATTCACTGAGTAGTCGTACTCACCCCCTCCCTTATATCCCTTTCAGGAAATCCCGGAAAGCCTACCCTTAAAGACCGTCAACTAAGATGCTTGTAAGACAGGTATGTATAATTTTAAATTTCATACAGTTTTGATTATGCTATTCCCGGAAAAGGTGCAGGGTAAACGACGCCTTACTCTTTATAGTTTACAATCAGGGGAAACCCTTTAATAAACTGGGAGAGTGGTGGGTTGATCACGGGGATTCGACCAAACTTGGTTATGGCGTGACACACATCGTGATAAATAAATGGTGGAAAAACCTGAATTTTTAAATGAAGGGATTTTTGAAAAGTGAGGAGTCTGGCACACTCCAAATATAAATAATTTTCCTAAAAGTTAAAAGTAGACTTTTGAAAAACCCATTCACTGAGTAGTTATTCTCACCCCCTCCCTTATATCCCTTTCAGGAATTCACGAGAAGCCTGTCCTTAAAGACCTGCAAATTTAAACGCTTTCCAGACAGGTATGATTATTTTAAATTTCTATATATTTTTTATTTATGTTATTACTAGAAAATGTGCAAGGAACGCTTTACTCTTTATAGTTTATAATAAGGGGGAAACCCTTTAATAAACCAGGAGAGTGGCGGGTTGTTCACGGGGATCCGACCAAACCGTGTCGGGGTGTGACAATCCTCACCATTAGAATATTTTTGTTTCGAGGCTTCTTCTCACACTGGTCGAGGATCCGGACAGGTTCTACATGGTAGGGCCTAGGCTCTTTAGGACCATTTTAATTTCATAACTGTTATTTTCTATGGTCCAATATTATATGATTATATGTTTTATATTGACATTCACTTAGTTGTATGATTAAGTAGAATTGTTATTTAAATTGCTCATGTAGACTTGGGTTTCATTCCTTTTTGTATAACATAACTATATTGGTACATTAAACATCATTTTATTATGATGTGTATTTATTTTATAATGTTACAACCTCAACTCTCAAATCCATTTCTCCTTTATATTTATTTGGAAATTAATTTTGTCGAGGTATATATATACCATTATATGTAAACATTTCTTCAACATATATATATATATACATAATTAATAATTATATATACAATATTCAATTTCCTCTTAATTTCAATGAACTTAACTCGATTCCATCAAGTTTTTTTTATTTCGGTCAAAACAAAACTTTTCATTTTATTTTAAATCATATTTATTCCAATTATATTAATTAAATTTTAAACTTATAATACAATTTCAAATAAATTTTTCACCGAAATTTCGGGTTACTAAAAACACAGTGTGACATATTTTCTCAGAATTAGCCTCCATTTACTAGGTGAATCTGCTTAAAATATTTGGGAGCTAATTTTGGGCTTAGGCTTGGTATGCAAGTGGGCCCATGGTCGATGAACAAGGGTATGAACCCGTCCAAAACTGGCATGTGATGAGAAATGCTAAAAGATCCAATTAATGGGAAATTGTGTATGATACCCGTTGAGCAATGTTTGAGTTGTGAGCTTATTGGGCCAAGCCGCTGATCTGCTGAAGCTAGATTGTCGAACCTATTGGGCCAGCACGCGTGGGCAGAAGCCAAGCCAACAAATCGTTGAGATGGAGGGCCAAAGATAATGGCTATAACTTAAAATACTCTTGATTGTGCATGGACTATCTGATTCGGGCCATCAGGATAGTTGACATAAGGTAGTGATGGATCCCACAGACTAATGGATGACCCAGGGTGCATAAGGGCAGTATGGGGTCCAGTAGGTCGAGAAGCTCAAGGAGCTTCATGTGCATTGAGACTGAGGCAGTAGGGGAAAGAAGGTCTCATCCTACAAAGCGGACATGATGTAGTGATTAGGGTTTAAGGTTCACACTATTGATGTCCACTCAAACTCAGGGTTGAGGTAGTGCACCTCTATCAAGGTGGACGGTAAAGGTGCTCCGGTCTACAAGTGGAACGGTCGGGGATCGTTCTGCGAATGTGTGATCCCTCATATGATAGGAGGGTGGTTGATGGGCAAAGCAATGAATTAAATTGATTGTTATAGTAGTTTCCCTCACTGAGTATTGTATACTCATTCCCCTCCTCTCACCCTTTCAAGTTTAAGACCGAGACGGAATGTTCTAGGACAAGCTTGGGCCTCAAGGTATATTTCCTACCCCCAACTTATAGTAAGGGTTTAAACGTAGACAAATCTTTACCTTCCCTATATAGTTAGGGTAGAAATACACGAATAATATAGGAAAGGTTGGCGGGTTGATTAGGGGACCTTAAACAAACCGGGTCAGGGTGTGACAACTTGAGTGGTATTAGAGCATAACTTTCTAGATAAGTTTTCCCCCAACCCATCCTAATCCTTGATTCTTGACAACCCTTGTAGAAAATATGAATGGAAATGCCCCCAAAGATTATATCCCATAGATACATGTTATGGAGCAAAGTGTAGAAGCACTAGAAGAACCTATCCCTTGTGATGTACCTAGAGAAAGAACCCCTCCCTACTTGATGGAGGACAAAATTTTGCCACCCAGGGAACTGGATCAAGCCCGGAGCTAAGAAGAAGCTGAGATAAATTTTTGGGGGGCGTACACAAATTATGTGAGGGTTTTTCGCCGAATCCCCCCGATCCACGGCAGTGTGTGCACCGTGGGCCCCGTATGTTTAAGTTTCTTTGGTTAGTTCTTTTTTTTCATCTTTCTGATCGTAAATTTTTGTTGTAGCTCCGCAACATAAAAGACATTTGAGAGTTTGTACAAAACATTTTGGAAAATGGTTGCTGTAATTTTATCCTTTTGAAAAATATGTTATCAATTTTTAAAATGTTTATAGGCTTATCCTACATGAAATGCATTGTATGGTATTGCTTATAACTTAGTTCAATAAAATGCAGTTTGACTTATTATCATGTTTGATGATCCATATGGGAAAGATCAATTACATAATATCTCTACTTTTTTATGTAGGAAAGGGGCAATGGTAATATGGAGTGATAAGGATAGAATATAGGGCCGACAATCTAAGAAAGTATCATTGTTCAGGCATATTCAAATGATATGCATGCAATCTTTCATGGACAGCTGATAAGGGATCCTCAAATAGAGGGAAAAGATTTGGTGATGTGGTATTAAATTGTTCTGTTAAAAAATGAATACTACAACTTGCCGGTGATACGACTAATACAAAGTTTCATCAAGCAGGCACATTTTCGAAGCATGCTCTTCTATGGTCCTCCAAAAACATGAAGAAAAATGGTTGCTACCGATGCTATCGTAATTTTTTTGCTCAACAAATTTATTTCATTGATGGAAGATTATGTTTCCCCTTTTATTACCATTTTGTTGTAAGATCAAACCCTGGATTACTCTTCGTTTGTATTTTTCTTTCCCATCAACCACATCTCTTGTTTCCTAATCTTGGGTCACTCATTATTAGGGATTGGATTATACATTGATGATTGGAGGAGATATTGCTCCATTGGGACCTCAAGCTTTTACAAAGATAAATCAGTTTTTTTGTTGAGTTAAGAAGTCTTTCACAGAACTGCTGCTTTTTATTGATGAAGCATATGCATATTTGTGCAAGTAATGTTGCATAGTCAATTGTACAAAAAATTTCCTTTGTATATGCTCCATGAATTACTGAAATATTAATTTTATATATAATGTATATAATACATACATATAAGGCTTCTACATGTTGTCTAGTAATGTATCATAGCAAGTTGGTTATTATTAACAAAATAATCCATTTTGCCAGTTGCTTTTTAGTATTTTGGCCATTTGCTTCTTTTTAGTTCTATGGGCATTTTTTTTTGTTATTTCAATTGTTTGTATAACTCAAGAAAAGCTTACTCTATATCTAGATTGTCATAATTCGGGTGGCAAACCAAATTAACACACCCTTATTGTAGTCTTTAAACTGTGGCATTCATTGTTGTACGGTTTACAAACTATGTTTTAAGCAAATGTATTGTGAAGTGCCCAATAACTATTTTTTTTTTCAAGCTACTCTGCCAACCCAAGGCTTCAAATTTTTTTAAGAACTAGACATTATCAACTAAATATCAAAATCTCCCTCATGTACTAGTAGAGGACAATAATAGCAATGATAGGCAACAAGCAAACTTGATTAACATGCAAATAATAAAACTTCTACCACTAAATGAAGAGGATGTTGTAGGCATATAATAAGAAAATGCTCATAATTTTATCATTCACTTTAAAAATAGCAAAAAATTTAAATCAAGCATTGGTTCGTCATTCCCAGCATGCCTCCTCCTCTGTTGATGCTTAGCAACTTCATAATCCACCACCTCTAGGAATAAGTTTGGATCAAGAATGCATTCTTTGCTCCCATAAAGAGCCCCTTGTACTCCAGCCATCAATTCAGATATTTCCCTACATGAAAAACCTTAGGATTCTTATGTATCTATGAAGGACCTTACAACCATTTGGCTTTTATTTTACATGTTTGATGTCACGCCCCGACCCGGTTTGGTCGGATCCCCGTGATCAACCCACCACTCTCCTAGTTTATTAAAGGATTTCCCCTTATTGTAAACCGTAAAGAGTAAGGCGTTCTTTAACCTGCATCTTTTCCTGGAATAGAATAATCAAAACTGCATAAAATTTAAAACTTTACATACCTGTCTTACAGGCATCTTAGTTGACGGTCTTTAAGGGGAGGCTTTCCGGGATTTCCTGAAAGGGATATAAGGGAGGGAGTGAATACGACTACTCAGTGAATGGGTTTTTAAAAGCTTTTGACTTTTAAGAAAAGCATTTATATGGAGTGTGCCAGACTCGTTTATTTTCAAAAATCCCTTCATTTAAAAATTCGGGGTTTTCCATCATTTATTATTTACCACAGTGTGTAATCACCCAACACACATCCTTCATCATGAAGGTTACACACATTCGTAAGTCAATATCACTACTGAACCCGCTAGTGGCTTCGGAGCGACTTTTCCTGCCACCCGGATAGAAGTACGACCACTTCTACCCTAGGAATGAGTGGATGTACGTGACATCTGACCCATAATCCTGAAATCACTTCTTCGTGTCCGTATGAGGACAGAGACCTCATCCTGTCCCCACCCCGGTCTCATGCGCTTGGTGCTACTATAGATTTCGCACAGACAGTTGGAACGACGAACTGCCCTTATAACCACCAGGTCGTCCAGTGACCTTAGGACGCATCACTACCCCTCATGGGCATCTTGATGATCTCATACTCAAAGTGCATGCACAAACAATGTTTTCTCATATTGCCATGTAATATGTGGTGCCACTGGTTCAACGACCGCGACTCTCAACTCAACCCGCAATTGTTTGTCTTGACTGGTCCGTCAACCTGTCATGTCGCACTACTGCTAATTGACTGAGCATGTCGGTCCCATCTTGGTACCATGGCCAAACAATTCGTTTATTAAGTTTTATGGCACATATATCATGTTCATTTACGAGCTCCTGCTCATGCCAACTGGCCTTGGGCCCACTGTACGAGATTTTCAAAATTGGGCATTTAGCCCCCAAGTTCCAAAACCGAGGCCCTCGGCCTATTAGAGCTATTCGAGCTCCCGTCGAGAAGGACTCCCAAATAGTTTAAGCATTGGCACATAGTCAGGGGAGAACACTTCCGACAAAATATGTTTTCACTATCCATTATACCAACCGGTATAAGGACATCTTCGTTCATAACCGATGAACGGGTTTTCAACTTCCTTCGAGGAAGTCTCATCATACCAATCTGGTATGATCTACTTACAACCGGTAAGTAGTTTTTCCACAAAATTTTCACATCACTTCCCCTAAGTGTGATGATTAAGATACCACTACATAGTGGGTTTTTATACCGAGGCACTTATCATCCCCAATCGGGTCTGATATATAATCCCACTCACAACTGGTAAGTGGTTTTTAAATTATAAGTTGTGCTCATCATCCCAACCGGGTATGATGTTAGTAAACCCACTCACCCGTTAATGCTGTAAATTACACTAGACTGGTTCTTTGTATTCACGCGAGCTTGTCCTTGTTGGCGTTCCCAGTATTTCACGTTCCTACATGATATTAACAACTTTGTTCATTATTACTCGGCATTACAACCTTGATTCATTTCCAATGAATGAGAAAACCCAAACTTTTAGTTATTTGCAATTAGGTCCCTAAAGTTTTTTCTCTTTAACTTTAAGTCCCTAATGTCAGTTTTTCCTCAAATTGTGTCTTGTAACTTTTAAAATTTATCCTGGGACCTCAATTTATTCAATTTCACCAAAAAGGGGTTTAATTTCCCAAATTTCCAATTTGGTCCCTCATTTTTACCAAAATTACCATTTTGCCCTTCTTTTACAAAAATGGTAAGTTTTGCCCCAAAAATTCCAAAATTCCTCAATTGGTCCTCCAACATTATTTTCATGCCCAATTGACCCTCAATTTCATAAAATTGCATTTTGGCCGTTTGAATTTCAAAAATCCCCATTTTTTCCCCCAATTTCAACTCTTCAACACTACCGAATTTGATTTTATCAAATTGACCAATCAAGCACTTCTAATTATTGAAATTGGAGTTGAAATTAAGTTCCTGCATGTTCATACGATTCTAAGAAACTTTGAATCGTAGATTTTAATGCTGAAACGAGCTTAAACGGAGCTTCACCGGAAAACAGACTGTAGAGAGAGAAAGTTTCGATTTCTCACTGGTGAGGGCACGACGGTCCGAGATTTCAATCTAGGCAGGTAAATCTCATCTTGAGGTTTATCCTAGAATCAAGAATCGCATCGATTTATGTAGAATTGAGTTAGAATTTCATTATTAAAATTCTGTCGGTTCTCTCTCTAACACTGATTGGAAATTGTAGAGGGGAGCCGAATTGACTTACCTTTCAGTCGTAATTCGGCCGTGGGAGGGTTGAGGAAGTGTTGGGAAGGTTTGGTTTGGCCTGAGGAGGGCTCGAAATGGCCAATTTTAACTTGATCGAAATAGGGCAGCTTCAATCCACCGGAGCTACTTCACTGTTCCATCATGTTGGTGCTTCTCTAGTGATTCTCGGATTGACGGGAGTTTGCTATCAGATAGCTGACTTCTCCCCGGTTCTAAAGAGCCCGACCTCTCCTTTCGAGGTTATGAAAAATGTTGAAGTCAAAGCTCTAGTTTAAGCTTCATCGGGAAATGGAGTAGTAGAGAGAGAGAAGTGTTCGGGTGTGAGGAGAATGAATGGGGATGACCTCTTTATATAGGCGTAAAACCCGTGTATTAAATGGGCTAGATTTATTACTAGTATTAATACTGCCATAAATTATTGGTATTAATTCCAATAATTTAATTTTGGTATTAAATTATTTGTATTAATTCCAATAATTTAATGTAGGTATTAAATTATTGGTATTAATTATAATAATTAAACATATATTAGTTTATGGTTATTTATGATAAGGCGTACATAAAAATTTTTGACAGAAATTCGGGTTACAAAAAAATTCATACTTCCCAGGAGGTCACACACTACTCTCAAGCAAGCACGCTTAACTTCAAAGTTCTTATGGAATCTCATTCACTTGAACCAATTTGGTTTTTGTCTTTATTTTGTTTTAAGTTTCTTTTCCAAGGTATAATGAACCCTTTGGATCACCGGAAAGTTGAAATTTCCAAATTGCTTGTTCCCATATGATCGGGTTTGTAAAGTGGCTTGGTTTTCTTACTCGGGTTGATCGGTTCTTTCCCGGTTATCCTTAACTCAAAAGTGCGGGGTTTACATTTGAGCTCATCAAGAAGCAGGAGGGAACAAGGCTAATTTGAGGAAAGAATATTTTTAAAGGAAATAAGGAGTCTGGAACACTCCGATTAAAAGCTATTTTTATGAAAACTCAATCCCAACATCCATTCACTGAGTTGTAGAACTCACCCCCTCCCATTTTACACCTTTTCAGGTAACCAATGAGAACCAACCCTAAAGACCCTCCTGTAGTTAAAATATATGACAGGTATGATCAATTTAATATATGCATATTTGTATAATGTTTATTCTAGGAAAATGGGAAAAAAAGGATGCCTTACTTCTTGCGGTTTAGAAGAGGGTGAAACCCTTCATACACCAAAGGGAGTGGCTTGTTGCTCATGGGGATCCTACCAAACCTGGTCGGGGCGTGACAGGTGTTGTTCATTTTTTTCAATGAGTGAACAATGCTGTCATATGAAGGAAGAAGACGGTGCTATTCTAATGCAGACCAGACCGGTCCGAACCGGGTTCAATGCTTAAACTGACTAGTTCAAGCCTAATTCGATAGAGTTTTTGAAAATAAAAAATTTCTAAATTCATTATCCATCCAATAATGGCTTCAATTCTCCAATTTGAATATTTTAAACCACCTAGAAAAATGAATTTAGCATCCAGTTCAATGTTGGTTCAAACCGTTTCAATATGGTTCAGATGCGTTTCACCAGAACCGGTCTGGGTTTCTCTTAATAATTGTCCTAAATTCCCTTTCCATGGTTTTTATTACTCTTTGGGTCACTCGGGAGTTGTAAATTTCCCAATTTGACCATTCTCTGGTGGTTGGGGTTCGTGAACCGGTTCGGTTTTCTCACTCGTGTTGACAGGTTCTTTCCCGGTTTTTCCTTAACTCCAAAGGATGAGGTTTTATAGGCCCCAACCCTCAACTTGACATGCAGCTATTTGTCTAGGCCGGTCTTTCAACCTGGCCCTTATGCACTGACACTAGTCCATTGAGTATGTCGGTCTTATCTTGGTACCATGGAAAAATCACACATTCCATTGATGTATAATTTTCATTGTATAATTAGATCATGTTTGTATACGAGCTCTTGCTCATGCCAACTGGCCTTAGGCCCATTGTACATGATTTTCCTAAACTGGGCATTTTAGCCCTCAAGTTCCAAAGTCGAGGCCTTTGGCCTATCTAAGCTATTCTGGCTCTCGTTAAGAAGGTATTCCAAAATTTTTAAGCATTGGCACACAGTCACGGGAGAATACTTCTGACAAAAAATAAACTTTTCACTCATCACACCAACCGCGTGTGATGACATCTTCGCTTACAACTGGCAAGCGGGTTTTCTACTTCCATCCAAGAAGTCCATTGCACCAACTAGGTATGATCTACTTACAACCGGTAAGTAATTTTTCTACAATTGTTCTCATATCACTCCATCCAGATCTGATGTTAAAATTCCACATAGAAGTGGTTTTTCATTTCTGAAGTACTCATAATCCCATCTGGATATGATGTGAATAAACCCACTCACAAGTGGTTTTTCATTTCTTCATTGCTCAGCATCCCAACTGAGTATGATGTACAATTAAGCCCACTCAAGCGATAAATGCAGTGTATTCCTTCTTAGTTGGGTTTTGCCTCCATGCTTGCTTATCTTTAATGGTGTTCTAGTCCTTCGTATTCCAGCACAATTTGTATATCCTTATCTATTATTATTTGGCATGATATCCTTCATTCCTCACTTATGAACGAAAATGCCCAAAATTTTCAGTTAATTGCATTTATGTTCCTAAAGTTCTTTTTCCTTGACTTTAGGTCCCTAATGCTAACCTTTCCCCAAATTGAGTCCTGAAACTTCTAAAAATTTACCTGGTGTCCTCAATTTACTCAAAATCATTAAAGGGGTTCAAATTTTTCTAAATTCCAATTTGGTCTCTAACTTTTCAAAAATAACAATTTTGCCCTTACATTACAAAAATGGCAATTTGAACCCAATTATTTTAAATCAACCGATTGGTCCTCCAACATCCTTTTCATGGCCAATTGGCCCTCAATTTTGGGAAATTGCAATTTGGTCCATCAATTTTACGAAATCCCCAATTTCTGCCAAAATTTTCCCCCAATTTCCCCTTTTGAAAATGGCTAAATATGATTTCATCAAATTAACCATTAAATCGAGGTTAATTGATGAAATTGAAGGTGTAATTGAGTTCTTATACATTCATGCGATTTAATTGAGCTTTGAATCGCATGAATTGAGGCTGAAACGAACTAAAATGGAGTTTCGCCAGAAAACTATGCGTAGAGAGAGGAAGCTTTGAAAGCTTGCTATCGATGGTGCGACGGTCCGAGCTTTCTATCCGGACAGGTATCTCTCGTCCTTAGGTTCCTCCTTGGATCATGAATTGCAATAATTCATATCAAATTGAGGGAGAATTTAGTCAATGAAGTTTCATAGTTTCTCTCTCTAACACGATCGGAAATGACAAAGGGGAGCCAAATTGGCTTACCTTTGAGCTCTAATTCGATCGTATGAGGGATGTGGGTGTGTTGGGAGCGCTTGGTTTGGCATGAGTAGGGCTGAATTTGGCCGATTTCAGCTTGGGCAAAACAGGGTACCTTCAGTCCGTCGGAGCTACTTCACTATTTAATTATGCCGGCATTTCTCCGATGGTCCTCGGATCGAATGGAGATTGTCGTCAAGTAGCTGACTTCTCCCCGAATCTAAGAAATCTGACCTAACCTTCTAAGGCTTAGAAAAACATTGATGTCAGAGTTCTGGTTCGAGCTTCACCAAAAAACTGAGTAGTTGTGAGAGAGATGAGTTTTCAGGTGTGAGGAGGATGAATGGAGAGGAGCTCTTTATATTGGGAGCTCAGGGACTCTTTGGTCATCCGTTTGGCACCTTAATGGTGCTCATTGATGGCTTGAAATGCCATAACTGAAGACTTTCCTGATAGAAGTTTGGATTGCTCTACAGGCTTGAGGCCTCGAATTTGAAAATGATAGGGCAGAAAACCTAGTTTTGGAAAACTCACAAAGTAGACCCAAGGCCAATGTGCACAGGTTGGACCCGTAGACAAACATGATTTTAAGAACCATGAAAAATCTTATAAAATGGGAATTATTGTGTGATTTACCATAGGGCCAAGGTAGGACTTTGGAGGCTCTATGGGCTGGGGCAGTGTGCCTAGACCAGGTCGATAGCTGGTCAAAGATCATGGTTAATGATTCAAAACTGTTGTATGCATGCCTGAGGATTCATGGACCATCTAGAAGCTTGAGAGTGGGAAGTCAATGGGTCCCAAGGACTGCTACATGATCTAGGGTGCATAAGGGCGCTTTGGCATCCAGTATGTCGAAAAGCTCTGATACTCAAATTGAGGACGAAGGGGAAATGAGGTCTCATCCCACAAAGCAGACATGATTAGGGTTTAAGGGTTGGACTACTGATGTTCACTCAAACTCAGGGTAAAATTCTGGGACTTCTATTTGGGTGAACGGTAAAGGCGCTCCAGTCCAAAAGTGGAATAGTCGGTGACTATTCTAAGAATGTGTGATCCCTTTCTATGATAGAAAGGGCATGTGAATGTTTGCTGAAACACCACCCGAGCAAGGGGAAGTGCTCATGAAAAGATAAATTCATCATACAACCAAACTAAAAGTATAAAATGTTTTGATAAACAACTTGCTTTCAAAACTCACTTCCCAGACCCCTCCCCCGCTCACTAAGTTATAGAAACTCACCCCTCCCATTAAACCTTTTTCAGGAGAAATACACCGCCAAGAAGAACGAAAGCTATGGGAGAAAGCCAAGGGTAGCGCAAACAGGTAAACTACCATTTAGATATTTTGTAACTTTGTTATAGAAAATAGGTACTTCGATGCCTTTACCTTCCTCAGTCTATTTGGTAGAAATACTAAATTAGTATGAGGAAGGGTGGCAGGTTGATCACAGGACTTCGACTGAATCGGGTCGAGGCATGACATTAGAGGTCACGGATGGTAAAGGTGCTTTGGTCCACAAGTGGAATAGTTAGAGACTGTTCTGTGATTGAGTGATCATTTTTTATGATAAAAGGGTGGTTGTTGGATGAAACCTTCATTAATCATAGGAAAAAGAAAAAAAAGAATAAATATACGTAACTGATCAAATACTGTAGAAAATTTTCCCTCACTGAGTTGTATACTTATTCCCATCCTTTCACCTCTTTCAAGAAACTAGAAAAAGTGGTTGGGACAAGTATAATTGAAGTCCAAGTGAAGGCTCGACCCTTGAGGTAAGTCACATACAATGAATCCCAATTATTTCAAATTGTTATGGAAAACATGTAATAGTACACCTTTACCTTCCATAAATCATCAATATAGGAATACCAAGATGGTTCAGGGAATGGTGGCAGGTTGATCATAGGACTCTGACCAAACCAGGTCGAGTTGTGACATGAACTAACCCCTCCCCCAAACCAATTACATGTGAAAGTCAAGATTCTACAAGGAACGAGTCGAGGACCGCCTATAGAACAACACAACTTGAAGTAGATCTCGAAACTTGCGTACGAAGATTTTTAATTTATGTCTATCATCTACTATATTTGCGGGTTACTTGTTAAATTATTTTGGGCACATTATGTTTTTAAGAGAAGTTCAAATTTTAGCTAAAAATCGAGATTGCCTTTTTTTTATTTTGAGACTTACTCTCTTCGATTTTACTTTGGTGAAAGTATCCACCATTGTAAAATCGAGTGAATTAGCAAGTTGCACAGGACCTCCAATCGGGAATCAAGTTGGGGTGTGATAATCAATGTTCCTTCTTGTTGATGTCGGTAGAGGGCACATCGATGTTAGGGAGAGGTGCGGTTGGAAAGCGAACTTCCACCCAAATTCTAAGGGCATCTTATTGGTTGAGTTTGGTATTTTAAGGAAGAATATATTATCTCTGGAAGTGAGGTCGTCAAAAAATGGAGCATGCTTGGTTTAAAAGGGAGTTTCGACCATAAGTGAGGGAGCATCCAAGTTTTATATAGGGAGCTAGGTGACAAAATGGCCATCACCCCATTTCCATACCTGGCCGGATGGGACCTCATAAATCTAACATTTTATTTAATTTCCCTTATGTACAACATTCCAGAAACCGCATTGTGAATTGAGATATTTTCGGGTCGAAAATGGGTATTCAGGTGAAAAGTCGGGCAAGGAAGTTAATCACAACGTGTGTGTCCGTCTAACATAACGCGTCGCCGGGTACGCACAATAACAAACGAGTTTTCGACGAATAAATTGACATGTTCAGCCGATTTTGGCTATTTATTGGTTGGTTCATCACCAATTCGATCGCTTTTTGAACCAATTGATTTTTCTAAAAGTTTATTTTTTAATTTTCTATAAATTAGACTCAAAGTCGTTGTTTTCTAATTTATTTAACCATTTCTAAAAATCGGGGAGGTTTATCATTATAAGCCATTTTTTTCAATTTAATTCACCTCCAATTCGACTTTATAATGGCCCAATTCCTTTTTTCTAAAAATGTTTCATCTAATTATTTATCAATTGGGATCAAAATTTTTTATTTTCTCATTCGTAAAATCAATATTAAAAATGAGTGATTTTCACATTTAAGTTGGTTCAATACTAATTCAAACTGTTTTTCACTTGTATTATTCCCAATTTTGATTTTTGATCAAATAAGTTCTTTTAAGATAGTTTGATTTTTGATCAAATATCTACCTTTAAATGGCATCCTTTGATGTCATCCTCTTCGATTTATCATTGCTCAAGAAATTTTGCAGGTATATCTTTAGTACTTTATCCTCATCCCCACTTATACCACTGTACACATCTATTTCTTTTAGGGAGAGTTTAAATTTTACTTGTTTCAAGATTTCTTGACCATTATGTGAAAGGCTTAGCTACTCCTTTCTTGGCTTGAATTCTGTCATTAATTTGGTCGTTGGTCCTTTTAAGGATTTCTTTCATCCTTCTTTTCTCCAATATTAGGCTTTTCCACCTCTTCCTTCTTTGCTGGAGTTTACTCTATGACCCTCATGAGGGTAGTTTGTCACTTGCCTCGCACCTACTATTCAGCTTGTCTAATTCTCTTGAGGCAGTTGTCTCTCAAATCTTCTTGTCCTTAATGATCCCTCTAGTGCCCTTTTTAGTGTGTATTCCTTACTAAATCTTGGCCCTCCTTAGGGCATCATTCATTCTATTTGACTATCTTGTTATTATGGTTTGCTTACTTCTGCTATGTTGGCCTGAGACTCCAATTTTGACTTCTCTGCTTTTTCCAAAAGAAGTTGTACTTGCAATCTCAGGACATCCAATTTATCATTAATTGTTAGGCTTGTCTTCTCTTGTGGATGTACTCCTTTTTTTGCTCCTAAATTGTTGGAATTTCTTCTTTAAGGGAGGATTCTCTTCAGCTACCTTTTTGTTCGCTTTGTGGTTTTATTGAGGTCCTACCTTTAACCCCTTTTTTTTCTTCATGCCACTTCGCTAAGATCTTGAAGAGCTTCCTCCTGTCTGTGGTCGAAACTATGAGCTGGAGTCATGTTTCTTGGGATGGTATCCTTTCGGATTTCCTATAGTTGTGAGGGTGTCTTTCTTGGAAATTATTGTTCTAAATCCTAGTGGTATGGGACAATCCTTCATGTCCTATCTCCTTTGTACCTTATAATACGTTGTTTCTTGCTTAGTTACCCTTAGAGTTCTCCTATACTCCATACCATGACTGTTTTCTTATAATGCCTTCTTTGCCTAATAATCTCTTTGATTCATTCCTTTATCCTTGATCTCGGTGGTGTCTAGGGAATCGTGATTTTGTTTGTTTACTTTTCTTGGGGCCATCTTCTTAGCAAGATTTGATCCTTTGAGAGACAGTTTTTAGGAATTGGAAGTACTTCATTTATAGAGGAGTACAATATGTTGAGGGTTTTAGCCCTATTACAGAAAGTAGTCACATAATAGATAGGAAACTACGGTTTTCTTGGCAAGTATCCTCCTTGGTAAGATTATACATCTGTACTAGAATTCCTAGCTTTAGGCTTGGCTCCCTTTGGACACCGGATTTTGACCTTAACTTGTCCTAGCACCATACTCCTTGGTGGTACTGGATATTTCCCCCTTTGGTCCTTTGGGGTTTCTACTATATCTCGGGTATTGGGAAGCTTCTAGAGTTGTCTTCCTATGAGGATAGGGTGTTGAGTAGAATCATTCCTAATGAGTGGATGTGTGCGACATTCGACCCTCAATCCCAAAATCAATTCTTTGTGCATGTATGAGGACAAAGACCTCATTCCGTCCCCACCTTGATCTCATGCACTTGATGCAACTCCAAATTTCGCATGGTCACCTGGTCTGACAAATTGCCCTTATACCCACCAGGTTGTCCAGGGCCCTTAGTACACATGACTACCCCTCTTGAGCGTCTTAATGGTCCCGTAATCATAGTGCATGCACGATGAGTATTGTACATCATGCCTTATAATCTGTGGTGCCACTAGAACAATGGCCCCGACCCTCAACTCAACCTACAGCTGTTTGTCTTGACTAGTCCATCAACATGTCATGTCGCACTGCCATTAGTTGATTGAGTATGACAGTCCTATCTTGGTACCATCACAAAACAATTCATTTATTAAAGTTTTATGGCACATATCTCATGTTTGTTTACGAGCTCTTGCTTGAGACCACTGGCCTATGGCCCACTATTCGAGATTTTCAAAACCGGGCATATTAGCCCCCAAGTTCCAAAACCGTGGCCCCCGACCTATATGAGCTATTCAAGCTCCCGTCAAGAAGGTCTCTCAAATTGTTTAAGCATTGGCACACAGTTAGGGGAGACACTTCCGACAAAAATATGTTTTAAACTATCCATCATACCAACCGATTATGAGGACATCTCTGCTCATAATTGATGAACGGGTTTTCCACTTCCTTCAAGGAAGTTTCATCATAACAACCAGATATGATCTACTTACAACCGGTAAGTAGTTTTTCTGCGTAATTTTCACATCACTTCTCTTAGTTGTGATGTTTAAAATACCACTAAATAGTCGGTTTTTATTTAAAGATACTTATCATTCACAACCAGGTATGATATAAAATCGCACACACCCGTTAATACAGTGAATTCCACTCAACCGGTTCTTTGTATTCACACGAGCTTTTCCATGCTAGGATTATCGGTACTTCGTATTCCTAAACGATATGAAAATCCTTGTTCATTATCCCTCGGCCTAATAGCCTTCATTCATTCCAGATGAATGAAAAAACTAAACTTTCTATTTATTTGCAATTAGGTCACTAAAGTTATTTTTCTTTAAGTCCCTAATGCCGGTTTTTCCTCAAATTGAGTCCCGAAACTTTTAAATTTTATCTTAGGACCTCGATATATTCAAATTCATAAAAAGGGGTATAATTTCCCAAATTTCCAATTTGGTACCCCAACTTTTCCAATATTACCATTTTGCCATTCCTATACAAAAAGGGTAAGTTCCACCCCAAAAATTCTAAAATCCCTCAATTGGCCCCTCAAACATTTTTATCATGCCCAATTGAACCTTAATTTTATAAAATTGCAGGTTGGTCCTTCGAGTTTTTGAAAATCGCCAATTTTCCCCCAATTCTAACTCCTTAACACAACTGCATTTGATTTCATCATGTTGACCGATAAAACACATCTAATTGTTCAAATTGAAGTTAAAATTTAGATCCTACATCTTTATACAATTCAATAGCACTTTGAATCGCAAGTTTTGACGCTAGAATGAGCTCAAACGGAGCTTCGCCGGAAAATAGACTAGAAATAGAGAAAGGTTCGATTTCACACTAGTAAGGGCGTGGTAGTTTAAGTTTTTTATCTGGGCAGACAGCCCTCATCCTAAGGTTGATCCTAGAATAAAGAATTGCATCAATTAATGCTGAATTGAGTTAGAATTACATCATCAAAATTTTGTCGGTTCTCTCTCTAGCACCAGTCGGAAATTGCAAAGGGGAGCCGAATTGGCTTACCTTTCAGTCCTAATTCGGCCATGGGAGGACTGATGAAGTGTAGGGAGGGCTTGCTTTGGCCTGAAGAGGGCTCAAATTGGTCGATTTTAGCACGGCCGAAACTGGGCTGGTTCCATCACACTAATGCTTCTTCGGCGACCCTTTGGAGCAAACGTAGACTACAGGCGTATAGCTGACTTCTCCCCGGTTCTAAAGAACCCGACCTCACCTTGTTTGGCTCAAAAAAGTGTCCAAGTCGGAGCTCTGGTTCGAGCTTTACTGAAAAATGTAGCAATTGAGAGAGAATGGAGTTTTTAGGTGTGGAGAGGGTGAATGGGGAGGGGCTCTTTATATAGGGAGATCGTGGACTCGTCAACCGTCCGTTTGGTATCTTTATGACAAACATTGATAGCCAGAAATGTATTGAAGAAAAACGTTTCTTCTTCGCCAGCGCTGCTTCGATTTTCCGACCAGTGAACAGTGTTGTCATCAGAAGGAAGAAGACGACAATGTTCTGAACCGGACCGGACTGGTCCAAACCAAGTTTAAATCTTAAACCAGTTGGTTCACCCCCATTCGACCAGTTTTTCAAATCTAAATATTTCTAAATTCATTTTCTATCCAATAGTGGCTTCAAATCTCAAATTTGAATTTTTTAAGCCACCTAGAAAAATGAATTTAGAATTCGGTTCAATAGTGGTTCAAACTAGTCCAAATCGATTCGATCCGGTTCGGATTAGGTTCACCTGAACCAGTTTGGTTTTCATCTCCTATTCATTCTTAAGTCCATTTTCAAGACTTTTGGGACTCTTTGGATCACATAGGATCAATAAATTTCTCAGTTTGCCCTTTCTCTATGAGTTTCGATTCATGAACCAACTCAGTTTATAAACCAATTCAATCCAATTGGATCCGATTCATCTAGACCGGTCTGGTTTTTCTCTTCCAATTTGTCATATGATTCATTTCCAAGGTTTTATGAACCCTTTGGATCACCCGGGAGTTGTAAATTTCAAATTGCCCATTCCCAAATGATCGGGTTTGTGAACCAGTTTGGTTTTCTTACTCGGTTAGACAAGTTCTTTTCCCAGTATTTCTTAACTCAAAAGGGTGGGGTTTACATAATAAGATCAATAAGAGTTTTTTATGATGCAGTAACATTGTGATACTAAAATGTAATTTTGGAAAAATTTAGATGAAAATAGTAAATTTTTGAAAAGTTCCAAGACAAAAAGGTAATTTATGAGACATTAAGGACTCAACAAAACTCTCGAAAGGTTATGGGACCTAAAGTAAAGATGTATAAGAGTTTAGAATTTCAAAAATGGGTAATTGGAAAGTATATGGACCATAGTGTAATTTCTATAAGTTTGAAACAACTTGGGGCCTTAGAGTATATATGGGATTACTAAGACTTAGATGATACGGACAAGAGTTGAATAAACTAGTTCTCGATGCATAAATCAAGCGAACTCGACACAAGAGGCAAAACCATAATTTTAAGAAATTACGAGATGATACAATCATATATGGTTTGTATATTTTAAATTGCTATAAGTAGTACAAGTGGGTCCCTCCATCTGATGTCCAGTTTGAACCATCATTGAACCGGTTGCTAAATTCATTTTTCTAGGTAGCTTAAAATATTGAAATTGGGTAATTGAAGCCACCGTTGGATAGATAATGAATTTAGAAATTTTTAATTTTGAAAAACTCGGTCGAATCGAGCCTGAACCAGCCGGTTTAAGCATTGAATCCAGTTTAGATCGGTCCAGTCTAGTTCAGAACATTGTTGTCTTCTTCCTTCAGATGATGACACTGTTCACTTGCTGGAAGAAAGGACAGTGCCAATGAAGATGAATCGCCTCTGTTTAGGGTGTTTCAAGCAATGAATGAGTGCCACAAAAGGTGACAAATGGTCAGGAAGAGAGTCCCCGAGCTCCCTATATAAAGGGCTCCTCCCCATTCATCCACCTCACACCTGAAAATTCCACTCTCTCTCAATTGCTCCATTTTTCGGTGAAGCTCGAACCATAGCTCCGACTTGAACAGTTTTCTCAACATCAGAAGGCGAGGTCAGTTTCATTAGAATCCGGGGGAAGTCAACTATCTGATAGTAACCTCCGTTCGATCCAAGGACCACCAAAGAAGCGTTGGTGGAATCAAATAGTGAAACAGCTCTGACAGACCGAAGTGGCCCTATTTCGGCTGAGCTGAATTCGGCCAAATTCAGCCCTCCTCCAGCCAAACCAAGCCCTACCAACACTCCCACAGCCTCACATTATCATAACAGAGCTGAAAGGTAATCTAATTCGACCCCCTATGGTACCAAGACATGACTGACATACTCGATGGACTGGCGGCAGTGTGTCAGGTCCATGTCAACGAACCAGCCTAGACAAACAGCTGCATGTCGAGTTGAGGGTTGGGGCTATTGGACTAGTGGCACCAAAGATAAATGGATTTGTGGAAAAATTATTGTTTGTGCATGCACTTGAGGTTCAGGACTATTAAGATGCCCAAGAGGGGTAGTGATGCGTCCTAAGGGCTACTGGACGACATGGTGTAGATAAGGGCAGTTTGTCATGCCAACAGTTAGGGAAGCTCGACGTAGCTTCATGCGCATGAGGTCAGGGTAGGGTCCAGATGAGGTCTCTATACTCATATGGACACAAAGTTGCTTTCAGGTTTGAGGGTCAGATGTCGCGAACATCCACTCAGACCTAGGGAAGAAGTGGAAGTGCTTCTATCTAGGTGGCCGGTAAAGTCACTCTAACATAACAAGTTGGTGCATCGGATGGGCTGCCCTGCGAATGTCTGATTCCCTTCCTCATGAAGGACGTGTGTTGACTGTTAAGCACACCTAATGTGGAAAATGAGTAAAAAGGGTTTTGAAAACTAGAAATCAAAGCAAGAATATTTTCAAAGGAAATAAGGAGTCTTACACACTGCGATTTAAAAGTTGTTTCATTTATAAAAACCTAATCTGATCCCTCATTCACTGAGTTGTAGAAACTCACCACTCTTTTATATCCTTTTGTCAAGTATGCTTAAAGGTTATTGTAAGCTCACATTTTCAACAATTTATGTTATTTCTAGGAACGAGGTTAAATTACGCATGGCTCCTCTTGATTAAAGAAAGGTGGAAACCTCTCTTAAACCAAGGGAGCGACGGGTTACTCACAGGGATCTGACCAAACTGGGTCGGGGCGTGACACCCTATGACAATGGAATGATATGCCCAAAGGGAGGCAAGTATAGCACCGAGTGCCAGAAAAGCCATGAGGGGCCATGTCGACTATGCTTCGAATGTAGATAGGTTGGACACTTTGCGAAGAACTGCCCAGCCCTTCGAGGCAATACACAACGAAGTACCCTTCAACTACCTCAAGGGAACCCAAGGGCACTAGATAGTGGGCAAGACATAGCCACTACATCGAGGGTATCAACCAGAGTATAAAACCTCACCTAGGATCCAAGTACTGTAGATAGTACTTACCAAAATTCACTTGGACAAATATAGCCAAAACCCTATAATTCGTTACCTTTATAATAAATGAAAGTTCTATTTCTTACAAAAATAAACTTGTTATGAGATACAAGTAGGATAAAATCCAAAGAACGTACCCACCAAATTTCCAAAGAAAGGGAAACAGGAAGGATGGCATCCAAGAATTTCATAAAGTAGATTTAAGGTTAGATGCCCTCAAGGGTGAAAAAGCAATTCCGAGAGAGAAGGGGAAGAATCCTCCCAAGGAAGGAAACCCTGAAGAGGCATACCTGTCCCAACTAAGAGGTGATAAAACCAAGTAACGAGGGATGGGGAGATGAAGTTGCAAATGAACTGCATGCTGAGATGAAAGAACCAAGGGAAGCATACTAAGATGACCCAAGGAGTAAGTGAAACCCAAGGAATGTGTACATAGGAAGATAACATCAAAAGATGCCGTAACAAGTAAAAATGGGTGGATTAGCCATAATAAGGAAATAGAGGAAAGAACATATGAGAAACCTTTGACAAATATGCATCCAATTAAGAAGTGATTAAGGGAAACAACTATTGACACCAAGAATGGTTATGGTCCATGCTCACTTAATGAAGCCTAAGGAGTGGACGGTTGGGCATAGGGTGGAGTACACAAAGTATGACCGATAATTGGAAGCTCCTCAGATAAGGAATAAGGGATGAAATGGAAATTTCATTCGGGTATACCTACATGAATGAGACACGGAAGGTGAAGGTGTGTTTAATTTCAAACCCTTACCTTAAGTTGGGGGTAGGAAGCGTACCTTGAGGGTCCGAGCACGTCCGGGAACTTTCCGTCTGGGTGTTATCATGAAAAGGGGTGAGAGAGGGGGTGATTAACATACCCAGTGAGGGAAACTACTATAAAGTTTTACTTAAATTCATCTTTTCTATCCTTTAAAATCTTTCTTTTTTATTTCATATATTCCACATGATCAACAACCGCCCTCCTATCAGAGGAGGGGTCAAACATTCACTTAACGATCCTCAACCGTGCCACTTGTGGACTAAAGCGCCTTTACTGTCCACCCTGATAGAGGGATATTGCCTCTACCAAGAGTTTGAGTGGACATTAATAGTCTGACACATCAAACCCCAATTACTTCACTATGACCGTTTAAGGGGACAAGACCTCATTTCCCATACTACCTCAGTCTTCGTGCACAGGAATCTACTCATCTTCATGACCTACTTGATGATGAAACTGCCCTTATGTTCCCTAGGTCATCTAGCAGTCCTTGGGCTCCATCACTACCTCATGGTAGGTGTCTGGATGGCCCGAACGTCACAGTGCATGCACAATCAACAATCTTTTTTAATTATAGCCTTTATCTTTTGCTCCCTAGCACAACAGTATGTCGAATTGGCTTCGACCGATGCATACTACCCCAATAGGTTCGACGATCTAGCTTCGACAGAGTAGTGGTTCGGCCCAACAAGCTCAACAACTCAGCTTGGCTCGATGGGTATCATGCAAGTTTCCCATTATTTAGATCCTTTAGCATTATATATCACATGTCCATTCTGGATGAGTCCACACCCGTATTCATCAGCCTTGGACCCACTAGCATCTCGAGCCTAAGCGGAGTCACCTAGTCAAGGGATGCTAATTCCAAGAGAATAGTTTTCAAAGTTGAATCGTCATTTCAACTAAAATGGACGTCCCAGCAGTTCCCACTCAACCGGTGATCTAAGCGAGGTCGCACCGGCAGAGTCTCCCTCCTTGGTGCGCTTCAGGGGTAGGTGCTCCAGAAATCCGTTCTTGCAGGGTACGAGTGTTTGTATTGGGAAGAGATCACACCCTCTCTTATGTTTGCACCTAGGACCCCGTACTTTACTTAAATTGTGCATGGGTCCCTAATTTCTTTTTAATCTCAATTTGGCACCTTTGGTTACCAATTATTCTTTTTGGATCCTTAACTCTTTCAATTTCACTAATTGGCCCTTAATTCACCAAATTTTCCCTTTAGTCCTTAATTTTCCAAAAATTGCAATTTGTTCCCCAACTTTTCAAAATTTTCAATTGGCCACCAAATTTGTCCAAATTGCCCAATTAACCTTCAATTGGGGTTAATTTCATGAGAACACTCTCAATTTCATGAAATTGTCATTCAATCCTCCCCAAATTCCCAAATCGCCCTGTAAAACCCGCCCTTTTGAGGTAAGGAAAACAGGGAAAAGAACCAGTCAAACCAAGTGAGGATTTAGAACCAGTTCACAAACCCGATCATTTCTGAACGGGCAATTTGGGAATTTACAACTCTCAGGTGATCCAAAGAGTTCATTAAATCTTGGAAAAGAAACTTAAGACAAAATAAAAGACAAATCCAAATTAGTTCAAGTGAACGAGATTCCATAAGAACTTTGTAGTTAAGTGTGCTTACTGGAGAGTAGTGTGAGGAGGATGGGTGACTCTCGGAGTGAACGGTGACTACAGATGTGTAGCTGACTTCTCCCCGGTTCTGAAGGACCCGACCTCACCTTGTTTGGCTCAGAAAAGACCCCGTGTCAGAGCTCTGGTTCGAGCTTCGCTAGAAAATGGAGCAGTTGAGAGAGAATGGAGTTTTCAGGTGTGGAGAGGATGAATGGGGAGGGGCTCTTTATATAGGGAGCTTGGAGACCTATTGGCTGTCCATTTGGCACCGTTATTGCTGTCATTGAAGACCTGAAATGCTCCAAACAGAAGCATTTCTTCTTCGTTGATGTTTCTTCAGTTTCCCAACGAGTGAACAGAGTTGTTATCCTGAGGAAGAAGATGACACTGTTCCGAACCGGGTTCAAAGCTTAAACCGACTGGTTCACCCCCCATTCGACCGAGTTTTTCAAATCTAAAAATTTATAAATTCATTCTCTATCCAATGGTGGCCTCAAATCTCTAATTTTAATTATTTAAACCACCTAGAAAAATGAATTTAGGATTCGGTTCAATAGTGATTCAAACCGGTCCGAACCAGTTCGAATCCGGTTCACCTGAACCAGTTTTGTTTTCATCCCCAATTCCTTCATAAGTCCATTTCCATGTCTTTTGTGACTCCTTGGGTCACTTAGGGTCCATAAAATTCCTGGTTTACCATCTCTTTATCGATTCCAATTCATAAACTAACTCGGTCCTTAAATCGATTCAATCCGGTTCGAGTCCGGTTCACATGAACCGGTCTAGTTTTTCTCTCCCACTTTGTTCTAAGGTTCCTTCCCAAGGTTTATGAATTTCTTTGGAGTACAATGGAGTTGAATTCCTTTGTTTTGCCTGATCTCTATAGGTTCTAGTTTATGAACCGACTCGGTTCGTAAACCGGTTCAATCCTGTTGGACCCGGTTCATCCAAATCGGTCTAATTTTTCTCTTCCAATTCATCCTAAGGGTCTTTTACCTTGTATTGTGAAACCTTTGGATCACTTGAGCGTTGTAAATTCCTAAATTGCCCATTCACAATTATCGAGTTTGTGAACAGGTTCAATTTTCTCACTTGGTTCGATTGGTTCTCCTCCCAGTTTTCCTTAGCTCAAAAGGGTGAGGTTTACAACTCTCCCCTCCTTTTAGGAGTTTTGTCCCCAAAACTTTGTTAGCAACCTTGCATGAGCGATTATTTCCTTTGATGCCCCTTTGATGTTTGCTTAAGATGTAAACTTTTCTCTAGTCCTTTCAATTAGCCCCTTTTACAACCTTCACTTAAATAATTCATCATCTTTTCGTCCTATTTTGACCCTTCCTCCATTCGTTGTCTTTTATAACTTCAGTCAAAATTGTTATATCTGACCTCGTCATGCTTATTAGCTGACTCTTCCTTACTTTGAGTCATATTCTCCTCTGGTTGTTGGGCTTCCATGCCCTTGCAGCATGGCATTTTCTAGGACCTGTCTCTGTCCATTTGATTTCTAGAACATCTCCTACTCTTTCTCCAAATAGATCATACTGGGACATCACAATACTTCCTGGGTAGGATTCTTTCCTTTTCTCTTGACATTCCTTTTTACATTTGCTCAAGGGGATTTTTACCCTTAAATGACATCCCTTGATGTCATCTTCTCCTATTTACCTTTACTCCACAATTCTTGCTGGCACATCTTGTATACTCTATCTGCATCTTCATCCATACCCAGTACATGTCTACTTCTTTCAGGAGAGTACAAATCTTTCTTGTTTCAAGTTTTCTTGACACAAAAATGGTAAGTTTTGCCCCAAAAATTCCAAAATTTCTCAATTGGTCCTCCAACATTATTTTCATGCCCAATTGGCCCTCAATTTCATAAAATTAAATTTTGGTCCTTCAAATTTCAAAAATCCCCAATTTTCCCCCAATTTCAACTGTTTAACACTGCCAAATTTGATTTAATCAAATTGACCAATCAAACACCTCTAATTGTTGAAATTGGAGTTGAAATTGAGTTCCTACATGTTCATACGATTCTAAGGAACTTTGAGTCGTAGATTTTAACGTCGGAACGAGCTCAAACGAAGCTTCGCCGAAAAATAGACTATAAAGAGAAAGCTTCGATTTCTCACCGGTGAGGGCACGACGGTCTGAGCTTTCGATCTGGGCAAATAGCTCTTATCTTGAGGTTAATCCTAGAATCAATAATCACATCAATTGATGCCAAATTGAGTTAGAATTTCATCATTGAAATTCTGTTGGTTCTCTTTCTAGCACCGGCTGAAATTGTAGAGAGAAGCCGAATTAGCTTACCTTTTAGTCCTAATTTGCCTGTGGGAGGGTTAAGGAAGCGCTCAAATGGCTGATTTCAACTCGACCGAAATAGGGCAGCTTCGGTCCACCGTAGCTGCTTCTTTGTTTCATCACACTGGCGACTCTCAGAGTGAACGGAGACTACAGACGTGTAGCTGACTTCTCCCCAGTTCTAAAGGACCCGACCTCACCTTGTTTGGCTTAGAAAAGACCCCGTGTCAGAGCTTTGGTTCGAGCTTCGCCAAAAAAGGGAGCAGTTAAGAGAGAATGGAGTTTTCAGGTGTGGATAGGATGAATGGGGAGGGGCTCTTTATATAGGGAGCTTGGAGACCCGTTGGCCGTCCATTTGGCACCGTTATTGCTGTCATTGAAGACCTGACACATACCAAACAGAAGCGTTTCTTCTTCATTAGGATTTCTTCAGTTTCCCGGCGAGTGAACAGTGTTGTTATCCTGAGGAAGAAGATAACACTGTTCCGAACCAGACCGCACTGCTCCGAACCGGGTTTAATGTTTAAACTGACTGGTTCACCCCCCATTCGACCTAGTTTTTCAAATCTAAAAATTTATAAATTCATTTAAATTCATTCTCTATCCAATGGTGGCCTCAAATCTCCGATTTGAATTATTTAAACCACCCGGTTCACTTGAACCAGTTTCATTTTCATCCCCAATTCCTTCACAAGTCCATTTCCATATCTTTTGTGATTCCTTGGGTCACTTAGGGTCCATTAAATTCCCAATTTACCGTCTCTTTATTGATTCCGGTTCTGAAACCGACTCGGTCCCTAAACCGATTCAGTATGATTTGGGTCCAGTTCACCCGAACCGGTCTGGTTTTTCTCTCCCACTTTGTTCTAAGGTTCCTTCCCAAGGTTTATGAAATTCTTTGGAGTACAATGGAGTTGAATTCCTTTGTTTTGCATGATCCCTATAGGTTCTGGTTCATGAACCGACTCGATTAGTAGACCGGTTAAATCCTATTGGACCTAGTTCATCCAAACTGGTCTAATTTTTCTCTTCCAATTTGTCCTAAGGTTCTTTTCCCTAATTTTATGAAACCTTTGGATCACTTGGGAGTTATAAATTCCTAAATTGCCCATTCACAATTATCGAGTTTGTGAACCGATTGGGTTTTCTCACTTGGTTTGACTGGTTCTCTTCTCGCTTTTCATTAGCTCAAAAGGGCAAGGTTTACATAGGAGTTTCCAGTTTCCTAGGTTAAATATTTTTCATTTATTAAACAACTCATTTCTTCATGTATAAACCTATACAGGTTCTTTTCCCAGTTTTCTTTGATTCCAAGAGACGGGATTTACAACTCTCCCCTCCTTTTAAGAGTTTTGTCCTCAAAACTCTGCCGCCTAACATTCTCTCTAAAGAGATCCTTACACGGCTTCCTTAGGGTGTAAGTTGACATCCTACTGACTTGTATCACTCCCTTTGCCTCACTTCCTCCACTCTTTGGGATTCGGTCAGTTTGACTTGTCCCATTTTTCTTGGCGTTCATGGAGCCTCACCGGTCCGATACATACGATAGCTTGGGGTTAGACTTTCGTTCAGGGGTTGTTGTCTGGGTTTGAGATTTTGATACCTCCCATCGCACCTGGGTTTGTTTACTCCTTTGTCGGCTTGGCACCTTGTCAATCCAACTATTGTGATTTCCTTTCTAGGTGTTACTTCCCTTTTCGAATTTGATTTCATCAAATTGACCGATCAAATGAGTTTAACTATTGAAATTGAAGTTACATTGGAGTTCCTACACCTTCATATGATTTAATTGCAGTTTGAATCGCACGATTTGGTGCAGGAATGAGCTCAAATGGATCTCCATTGGAAAATTGGACTTACTAAGATAAAACTTTGAAAGCTTACCGTTGGGGGTGCGGCAGTCGGAGCTTTTGATCTGGGTAGATAGCTCACATCCTAAGGTTCATCCTAACTTTAAGAATTGTATCAATTGATGCTGAATTGAGTGTGAATTTCATCATAAAGGTTATGCATGTTCTCTCTCTAGCACCGGTCGGAAATTATAGAGTGGGGCCAAATTGGCTTAGCTTTCAGCTCTAATTCAGCTGTAGGAGGGTTGTGGAGGTGTTGGGAGGGCTTGCTTTAGCCTGAGAAGGGCTCAAACTAGCTGAATTCAGCTCGGCTAAAATAGGGCAACTTCGGTCCACCGGAGCTGCTTCATTGTTCGATCACGCCGGTGCTTCTGCGGCGACCCTCGGAGAAAATGGAGATTATAGGCGTGTAGCTTCTCCCTGAATTCAAAGAACCTGATCTCACCTTGTTTGGCTCAGAAAAGTGCCCAAGTCAGAGCTCTGGTTCGAGCTTCACCGGAAACTATAGCAGTTGAGAGAGAATGGAGTTTTCAGGTGTGGAGAGTATGAATGTGGAGGGGCTCTTTATATATGGAGCTCGGGGACTTCTTGGCAATCCGATTGGCACCTTAATTGCAGTCACTAGCTAGAGACTTTTCAGCATCGCCAGTGCTGCGCGATTTTTTAGCGAGTGAATAGTGTTATCATCTGAAGAAACAAGACGACACTTTTCCGAATCGGACCGTACCAGTCCAAACTGGGTTCAAAGATTAAATCGGCCGGTTCACCCCCAATTCGACCGAATTTTTCAAATCTAAAAATTTTCTCAATTCATCTAAATTCATTTTCTATCCAAAGGTATCCTCAAATCTCAAGTTTCAATATTTTGAGCCACATACAAAAATAAATTTAGCTTTCGGTTCAATAGTGGTTCAAACTGGTTCAATCCTTTTCGAATCTGATTCACCTGAACCGGTTTGGTTTTCATTTCCTATTCATCGTAAAGTCCTTTTTCATGACTTTTGTGACTCCTTAGGTCACTAGGGATCCATAAATTTCCTAGTTTTCCCTTTCTCTATCAGTCCCGGTTCATGAACCTAAACACCTAATATAAAAGCCAAATGGCTGTAAAGTCCAGCACAGATTAATAAGAAACCTAAGGTTTTTTGGTAGGGAAATAACTAAACTGATGGCTGGCATACAAGAGGCTCTTTATGGGAGCAAAGAATGCATTCTTGACCCAAACATATTCTTGGAGGTGGTGCATTATGAAGTTGTAGAGCATTAACAAAGGAGGAGGCTTGTTGAGAGTGGAGCAATGCCTGATTTAAAATTTTTACTCTTTTTAAAGTGAATGATAAAATTATAAGCATTTTCTTATTATATGCATACAACATCCTCTTCATTTAGTGGTAAGTTTTATTGGTTGCATGTTAATCAAGTTTGCTTGTTGCCTATCATTACTATTATTGTCCTCTATGAGGACATAAGGGAGATTTTGATATTTAGATGATAAGGTCTACTTATTGAAAAAAATATGAAGCCATTGGTTAGCAGAGTAGCTTGAAAAGAAATTACAGTTATTGGGCACTTGATAATACATTTGTTTAAAAAAATAGTTTGTATTGAATAGTGTGAAGAAAAGGGATAACATTTATTGAATAGATATATATGAGAAGAGCATTGAACACAAAGATTACAATAGGCTTCCTAGATCTTATTAACTGATACATTGCTCTCTAGCACACACTTAATAATATCAATATAACTAATATGTACCAATTAACCAGATCTAGAAATACTATTGAAATCTTTGTGTTCACTCCAATACGCTCTTCTTGCATAAAAACAATACAATAACTATTATCCTTTTTTTTCATACAATTTAGTGCAAACTCTTTTTTAAGCAAACATATTGTCAAGTGCCCAATACTTATTATGATTTTTTCAAACAACTCCTCTGATAACCCATGCCTATATCTTTATTTCAAAAAATACATCCGATCATATAAATGTCAAAATCCCCTCATTTTCTAGCAACAAGTAAACCAGAATAACATGCAACCACTAACACTTTTACCACTCCATGAAAATGATATTGTAGGAGTAATATAAGAATTTACTTATGATTTCAACAGTTACTTTAATAATATCAAAAAATTTGAATCAAGCATTTGGCTCGTCACTCCCTTCATGCCACCTCCACTATTGGTGCTCTACAAGTTTGTTATCCACCATCTCTTGGAATAAGTTTGGATCAAGAATGCATTGTTCGCTCCCATAAGCAGTAACTTGTACTCCAATCATTAGCTTACACTATTTCCTTTAAAGAAAAACTTTCAATTTTCGTAACAGTTTCTCTAATCACAACATCACTTAGCCCCAGGTCTCAATTATTTGCTATTATTTTTTGAACAAGTTCTTGAACCACCCAAATTTCCTAGATCCTCCTTGAAATATGTACTTGTCAAGATACAGCTTGAGGAACCTGAAGCATTCTTTTTTTCATGCAAGGGAAATTTAAGTGCATCATATATTCGATCTACCATAGCTAAATCAAGATCCCCTTGTCAGTTAGTAGCGAGAACAGGCAAAATGTCCTTTCACTGGTCAGAAAAGAAGGGCATTAAGTGCTTAAACCTAACTCATATAGGTTTTTTTCAGCTTGTAATTTTAAAGAAGACATACCAAATGGACTTATGATATTTCATAATTACATATAATTTGAATTATGCAAGTACTTTATCAATTGCCAATCGGGTATTATATTAGCACTGGTAGAAAATGAACATGAATGAATCCTCCATGGTCGATCTTCTCCACTGACAATAGAAACAGAAAAAAGAAAACTAACACCAAACCTTCTTATTGCTTACAATGAAACACCAAACAAACAAATAAAATAGAGAAAAAAATCAGAACTAGGAGTCTATTGTATCCAGGGTAAGCCTAACTCTAAGTGAACCGTGCAACCATAAATAATAGTATGTTAATTAGTTTTACCCTTGGTTTATGACAATTAAGATATAGAAGGGGCTTCTTATTGGGTTATACAAACAAGTGAAATAATAAAAAAAATCACCATTAAACTAAAAAGAAGCTCATTGCCAAAATACTAAAAAGCAACTAGCAAAGTGGAGTATTTTGTTAATAATAACCAACTTGATATGATAAATTACTAGACAACTTACCATAGCCTTATATGTATGTATTAGATACATTATATATAAAATTAATCTTTCAGCGATTTATGGAGCATATACCAAAGGAATTTTTTGTACAATTGATTGTGCAATATTACTTATTTGCAAAAATATGCAAGTGGTTCATCAATAATAAGCAACAGTTCCTTGCGAGACTTCTTGACTCAGCAAAAAAACTAATGTATCTTTGTAACAGCTTGAGATCCTAATGGGGCAACATCTCCTCCAATCATCAATGTATAATCCAATCCCTCGCAATAAATGACCCAAGATTAGGAAACAATAGATGTGGTTGATGGCAATGGTTTGCGGGAAATAACAACACAAACGAATTGAGTAATCTAAGGTTTGATCTTACAATAAAATAGTAATAAAAGGGGAAAACATTAACTTCCATCAATGAAATAAATTTGTTTAACAAAACAAAATCCTGAAAATACATCAACAATACCAAGGGATAGAATTCATACGGTAGCAGCCATTTGTTTCATGTTTTTGGAGCACCATAGAAGAGCATGCTTCGAAAAGGTGCCGCCCTGATGAAACTTTGTGTTTACCATAGCGTCGGCAAGTTGTAGTATTCGTTATTTAACATAATAGTTTAGTACCAAATCACCAAATCTTTTCCCACTATTTGAGGATCCCTTTGGAGTTGTCCATGAAAAATTATTTGTACATTGTTTGAATATGCCTCACTAACGATACCTTTTTAGATGGTTGGCCCAATATTCTATCTAGATAACTCCATGTTGCCCTTGCCCCTTTCCAACATAGACAAGTAGAGAAATTATGTAATTGATCTTTCCCAGGATAATAAGTACATTTCATTTAACTGAGTTATAAGCCCAAAAACATTTTAAATATTGATAACATATTTTTCAAAAGGATAAATTACAACAACCATTTTCCAAAATGTTCAGTATAGCCTCTCAAATGTCTTATATGTTGTGGAGCTACAACAAAAATTTACGATCAGAAACAATGAAAAAAAAATACTAACCAAAGAAACTTAAACGTTCTTGGCATTTGAAGAAGCGTTGATTTCGAGGGCCTCGGGGTCGAATCTGTAAACCCCGCACTTTTGAGTTAAGGAAAAACAGGGAAAATAACTGGTCAAACCGAGTAAGAAAACCGAGCCGGTTTACAAACCCGATCATTTGGGAACAAGCAATATGGAAATTTACAACTTCCGGCTGATCCAAAGGGTTCATTAAACCTTGGAAAACAAACCTAAGACAAATTAAAAGAGAAAAACCAAATTGGTGTAGGTGAACGAGAATCCATAGGAACTTTGAAGATAAGCGTGCTTGCCCGATAGTAGTGTGAGGAAGGGTGACCTCCGAAATGTCGGTCAAAATTTTTTTATGGTAACGTACGCCTTATCATAAATAGTCATAAATTAATATATATTTAATTATTGTAATTAATACTAATAATTTAATACCAAAATTAAATTATTAGAATTAATACCAATAATTTATGATAATATTAATACTAGTAATATATCTCTCCCATTTAATACACGATTTTACACCGAAATTAAATTATTGGAACACTTCTCTCTCTCTCTACTGCTCCATTTCCCGCTAAAGCTTAAACTAGAGCTTTGACTTGAACATTTTTCTTTACCTTGGAAGGAGAGGTCGGGCTCTTTAGAACCGGGGAGAAGTCAACTATCTGATAGCAAACTCCAATCAATCCGAGAATCACTAGAGAAGCATCGACACGATGGAACAGTGAAGCAGCTCCGGCAGACCGGAGCTGCCCTATTTCGGCAGAGTTGAAATTGGCCATTTCAAGCCCTCCTCAGAACGAATCAAGCCTTTCCAACACTTCCTCAGCTCTCCCACGGCCAAATTAGGACTGAAACGTAAGCTAATTCGGCTCCCCTCGGCAATTTCCGGCCGGTGCTAGAGAGAGAACCGGTAGAATTTCAATGATGATATTCTAACTCAATTCAGTATCCATTGATGCGATTCTTGATTCTATGATGAACCTCAGGATGAGAGCTATCTACCCAAATCAAAAGCTCAGACCGCCGTACCCTCACCGGTGAGTAATCGAAGCTTTCTCTCTCTACAGTTCATTTTCCGGTGAAGCTCCATTTGAGCTCGTTCCAGTGTCAAAACATAAGATTCAAAGTGCTATTGAATTGTAAGAAGATGAAGCAACTCAATTTTAACTTCAATTTCAATAATTAGATGTGTTTGATCGTCAATTTGATGAAATCACATTCGGCTATGCTAAGGAGTTGAAATTGGGGAGAAAATTGGCGAAAATGGGGATTTTCAAAATTCAAAGGACCAAAATGCAATTTTATGAGATTAAGGGTCAATTGGGCAAGAAAATAATGTTGGAGAACCAATTGAGGAATTTTGGAATTTTCGGGGCAAAACTTACCATTTTTGTAAAGGAAGGGCAAAATGGTATTTTTGGAAAAATTGGGGGACCAAATTGGAAATTTGGGAAATTAAACCCTTTTTTGGTAAAATTGAATAAATTGAGGTCCCAAGATAAATTTTAAAAGTTACGGGACTCAATTTGAGGAAAAACTGACATTAGGGACTAAAAATTAGAGAGAAATAACTTGAGGGACCTAATTATAAATAATTAAAAGTTTGGGTTTTCTCATTCATTGGAAATGAATTAAGGCTGTTATGCCGAGTAATAATGAACAAGTATGTTCATATCGTGTAGGAACTTGAAATACAGGGAACGCCAGCATGGACGAGGGCGTGTGAATACAAAGAACTGGTCTAGTGGAATTTACTGCGTTAACGAGTGAGTGGGTTTACTAACATCATACCCGATTAGGATGATGAGTGCAACTTAAAGATAAAAATCACTTACCGGTTGTGGGTGTAAATTTTATATCATACTAGGTAGGGGATGATAAGTACCTCATTATAAAAACCCACTGTTTAGTGGTATTTTAATCATCACCACTTAGAGAAAGTGATGTGAAAATTATGCGAAAAAACTACTTACCGCTTGTAAGTAGATCATACCTAGTTGGTATGATGAGACTTCCTCAAAGGAAGTTGAAAACCCATTCATCTGTTATAAACGGAGATGTCCTTATACCAGTCAGTATAATGGATAGCAAAAGACCTATTTTGTCGAAAGTGTTCTCCCTTGACTGTATGTCAATACTTAAACTATTTGGGAGACCTTCTTGATGGGAGCTCGAATAGCTCTTATAGGTCGGGGCCTCGGTTTTGGAACTTGAGGGCTAGAATGCCCAGATTTTTTAAAATATCGTACAGTGGGCCCAAGGCCAGTTGGCACAAGCAGGAGCTCGTAAATGAACATGATATATATGCCATAAAACTTAATAAGTGAATTTTTTGGCCATGGTACCAAGATAGGACCGACATGCTCAGTCAACTAGTGGCAGTGCGACATGACAGGTCGGCGGACCAGTCAAGACAAACAACTGTAGGTTGAGTTGAGAGTCGGGGCCGTTGGACCAGTGGCACCACATATTACATGGCTTGATAAGAAAACATAGTTTGTGCATGCACTGTGAGTGCGGGATCATCAAGACACCCATGAGGGGTAGTGATGCGTCCTAAGGGCACTAGACGACCTGGTGGCTATAAGGGCAGTTCGTCGTTCTAGGTGTCTGTGCAAAATTTGGAGTAGCACCAAGCGCATGAGACTGGGGTGGGGACAGGATGAGGTCTCTATCCTCATATGGACAAAAAAAAGTGATTTCGGGATTGTGGGTCGGATATCCCATATATCCACTCATTCCCAGGGTAGAAGTGGTCGTACTTCTATCCGAGTAGCAGGAAAAGTCACTCCGAAGCCACTAGCAGGTTCAGTGGTGATACTAACTTGCGAATGTGTGTAACCTTCATGATGAAGGATGTGTTTTGGGTGATGAGACATCGTTAACTAAGAAATAATGGAAAAACCTGAATTTTTAAATGAAGGGATTTTTTAAAAGAAAGGAGACTAGCACACTCCATATAAATGTTTTTTTTGAAAGTCAAAAGATTTGAATCACATTCGCTAAGTAGTTGTACTCACCCCCTCTCTTACACCCCTTTCAAGAAGTCCTAGAAAGCCGAACCTTAAAAGACTTGCGCAATTAAATGCCTGCAAGACATGTACAATTAATTTAAATTACTATGTGGTTTTAATTTATGATATTCCTGGAAAAAGGTCCAGGTCTAAAGAATGCCTTACTATTTACAGTTTATAATATAAGGAGAAACCCTTTAGTAAATTAGGAGAGTGGTGGGTTGATCACGGGGATCCGACCGAACCGGGTCGGGGCATGACAGAATCGAGCTGAAGTGGTCCTTGTATTGTCATTCATATCTTTGGGTGGAGAAGAAGCAGCTTCATTTCCCGGTGAGTTGGGCTGGGGAGATTGCATGTTGAGGGAGGCCAAGGAAGGAGAAGAGTGAGTAGCACTACCTGGCGAGGGTGGACAGGAGGGAGTAGCACTGTCTTCATGCCTATGGTGTGGTATAGGGTTACTCAAATTCTAACATGTAGCATCTTCACGCTATTATTGCTCCCTCAATTTAGATTTTCCCTTTTTTTATCTTCTCTCTTTCCATAGTCATTTTATCATTCATTCACTACATCTACTTTGTTACCACCACCTGGAGCTATAGTCGGGATTGGAACATTTGACTACTATCTAATGGTTGGAACTATGGTTACCTTGTTGGAGCCATGATTTGAATTCAACTGTCGATTCTGCACATATTCCAGCCGGAGAACAACTTCCTATTAAAGCCTGATTGGACGAGGTCAATTGCTAATGATGGTGGCATCTCACGATCATATGGTTTTTTTCCTTATTTATTGTTTGAATTTTTTTATGAGAAATAAATATTTTTTTTATGTAACACATATATTATAAACTGAACTTTTGCTACTGATTAGCATAAGATAGGAATGATTGAGTGAAAATGCCCAGTTAGATATGCCTAATTTTAATAGTAGGAGAGGATATCACATTTAAAATGTTTCTACTTATTAAGAGTATTTATGGTAAATTGCAGGTTTAACAATTGTACTGTCAAGAATAAGCTTTATTCCTTATTTTTGTCTGCTGACTCTAGTCTATGGCTTTTTTTGGCCAACCAAAAACCTAGTGTTCACTTGGATGTTTCAATGCTAAAAAAATAATATTAAATTGAAAATTGCCCAAGAATCAATTAAACTAATTTGTTATCAATATTATATTATAGTATATAAATAAATAAATTTATTATTTAATTAAAACATAACTTATCAATTTAATTCAACTTTTTATTAATTTTAAGATATATGGAAAATGATTCAGGTCGACATAATTAATCATAGGGCCACATTGCTCCAACATTAGAATAATATTATAATCCAATCCTTGATAATTAGTGAATCTAGATTAGGAAACAAGAAATATGGTTCACAATAATGGTTTGTGAAAAATAACAACACAAATGAATTGAGTAATCTAAGATTTGATCTTACAACAAAATGGTAATAAAATGGGAAAACATTAATTTCAATCACCGAAATAAATTTGTTGAGCCAAAAAAATCACAAAAATACATCAATAATACCAAGGGATAGAATTTATACTTTAGCAGCCATTTTTTTCATGTTTTTGGAGTACCATAGAAGAGCAAGCTCCGAGAAGGTGGCTGCCTCATGAAACTTTGTATTGGCCCTAGTGCAGGCAAGTTGTAGTATTTATTTTTGAAGAGAACAGTTTAATACCATGTCACCAAATCTTTTCAATTGTCCATAAAAGATTTGCTTGCATATAGTTTGAATATGCCTTATCACGTATACTTTTTTATATGGTTAGCCCAATATTCTATACACAACTTTATATTACCCTTTCCTCTTTCCTACATATACAAATAGAGACATTATGTAATTGATCTTTCCTAGTATAATAAATGCATTTTATTGATCTTTCCTAGTATAATAAGTGTAATTGATCTTTCCCGAGAGCCTCGGGTCGAATCGAGTTGAAGTGGTCTTTGTATTGTCATTCAGAACTTATCTTCTCTCTTTCCATTGTCTCCCCATCTCATTCAAAATCCCTAATTTCAGATCTCATTTTTGCAAATTTCTTTCCCCACAAGTGGTGAATAGGACTAGTCAAAATCTCTTTTGATCATGACATTATACATAGTTCATTTTATCATTCACTGCATCTAGTTTGTTACCACCACCTAAGAATTGGAACATTCTGCTACTATCTACTGGTTGGAACTATGGTAAGCCCTGATTTGGAGGGGATCTATTTGAATTCGACTGCCAATTCTACGCAAATTCCATTTTTTGCTACTTTAGTTGTTGCCAACTTCCTATGGAAGCCTGATTGGAGGATGTCAATTGCTAATGATGGTGGCATCTCACCTTATCACATGGTTTTTTCTCCTTATTTATTATTTAAAGTTTTTACAAGAAATACATATTTTTTTTATGTATCACATATATTATAATTTGAACTTTTGCTACTAATTAGCCCAGTTAGCTATGCCTAATTTTAAAAGTAGAAGAGGATATCATATTTAAAATGTTTCTCCTTATCAAGAGTATTTATGGTAAATTGCAGGTTTAACAATTGTACTGTCAAAAATTAGCTTTATTCCTCATGTTTGTATTATGACCCTAATGTATAGCCTTTTTTTAGCCAACCAAAAATCCAGTGTTGACTTGGATGTTTTAATGCTAGAAAAATAATATTAAATTAAAAATTTATCAAGAATCAATTAAGCTAATTTGTTACCAATTTTCTATAATAGTATATAAATAAATAAATTTATTATTTAATTAAAATATAACTTATCAATTTAATTTAACTTGTTATCAATTGTAATATTTTTGGACAGTGGTACAATGATCAAATGGATTCACGTAGACATAATTCATCATAGGGTCATAGTGGTCCAACATTAGAATAATATTATGCACCTCCCAAGATGGAAGTGCATTGTTGGAGTTGGAAATTGTAAGAGGATAGTGACACTCACCATAGTTTGTCTCTCTCTCTATCTCTATGAATTGGTGTAAGAAAATTATAGACCGGCCCAAGAAATTGCTTCTGAATATATATATACCTCCAACTTTGGAATATCTTCCATTCTGAAAATATCTCACAATGCACATTCAAAGCTTTTTCTTTATCACACTCACCTTCAAAGCTGAATGTGCATTGTGGGATATTTTCAGAATGTGAAATATACCATAAAATGTTAGAGAGGAAAACTTGCGTCATATCTCGTGGCATGGCGTGCTAGTGCTATTTCTTAAAATATTGAAGAGGAAGAGGATGAAGAAAATGGGAAAATATGGAGGAAGAAGATAAGAAAATGTTCTTGTTTAAATAGTAAATAAAACAATACATATATTAAATAAATTTATATCTATAAATTCTAGATATTAATGAGAATTATTATGGTGTATTAGAATGCTCATTAATAATATGAGAGACATATATGCGATTATTGCTATAAATGTGGCATTTTTTTTTAATTTGAAGATGAAGAGTAACAAGATGGGGAGAGCTTAATAATGATTAGAAATCATTGTCTATTAGATAAATAGAACTAATTACATTAAATGCATCCATGTATCAAGATATTCTAGCATATAAGATATTATTTACATTTAATACATTATGTACTCTATAAATTCTAAAAAAGTATTATAATCCTCAATAATATTAGAATATCAATAATATTGCTATTAATATTTCTCATGCAACTAATAGTGAATGTGGAGGCCATTATTTTTTAAAAAGATTGAAGATGATGAGGAAAATGATGGGAAAATCAAAATAAAGATAAGAAAACTATTGTTTATTAATATCAATTACAATAGAATACAACAATATTTTAGCAAATACGACACTAGTTTCATCAAATACATTGATGACTTTAAAAATTCTAAATAATAATAGTATTCTATGTAATGTATTAAAATACTCATTAATATGACATATTTCATTTGTTCAAGTAAAATGTGAACTTAGCCAATGTTGTTTCTTAAAAATTGAATGTATGCCCAACAAGATAGGAAAATGATAATAATGAGATAGCAATGGTTGGGTGAAACTGCCCAATTAACATTTAAAATATTTCTTCTTATTAAGAGTATTTATGGTAAATTGCAAGTTTAATAATTGTCCTATCAAGAATCAACTTTATTCCTTATGTTTGTCTGCTACTCTAATCTATAGCTTTTTTTTACCAACCAAAAACCCAGTGTTCACTTTGATGTTTCAATGCTAAAAAAACAATGTTGAATTGAAAATTACCCAAGAATCAATTAAGCTAATTTGTTATCAATTTTATATTATAGTATATAAATTTATTATTTAATTAAAACATAACTTATCAATTTAATTCAATTTATTATTAATTTTAAGTTTTATGGACAGTGGGCACAATGATCCAAAGGATTCACGTAGACATAATTCACCATAGGGCCACAGTGGTCCAACATTAGAATAATATTATGCACCTCCCAAGATGGAAGTGCATTGTTGGAGTTAGAAAATGTACAATGATAGTGAGAGTCACCATAGTTTGTCTCTCACTCTATGAATTGGAGTAAGAAAATTATAACCAGCCCAAGAAATTGCTTCTGAATATATTCCTCCAACTTTGGAATATCTCCTATTCTGAAAATATCTCACAATGCACATTCATAGCTTTTTCTTTATCACACTCACCTTCAAAGCTGAATGTGTATTGTGGGATATTTTTAGAATGTGAAATATACCATAAAGAGTTACAGAGGAAAACTTGCATCAGATGTGGCTGGCCCTTTGAATTCCTTTGTATTTGTAGCTTCACCTACCATGCAGGGCTGGCATAGCGTCCCAGTGCTATTTCTTAAAATACTAAAGAGGAAGAGGATGAAGAAAATGGGAAAATATGGAGGAAGAAGATAAGAAAATGTTGTTGTTTAAATAGTAAATAAAGCACTACATATATTAAATATATATATATATATATATATAAATTCTAGATATTAATGGGAATTATTATGGTGTATTAGAATGCTCATTAGAGACATATATGCCATTAGTGCTATAAATGTGGCGTTTTTTTTAAATTGAAGATGAAGAGTACTAAGATGGGGAGAGCTTAATAATGATTAGAAGTCATTGTCTATTAGATTTCTCTAGATATTTTAACGATTGATATTTAAATAGTAAATAGAACTAATTACATTAAATGCATCTATGTATCAAGATATTCTAGCATATAGGATACTATTTACATTAAATATATTATATACTCTATAAATTCTAAAAAAGTATTACAATCCTCATTAATATTACAATATATATATTATTGCTATTAATATTTTCTCATGCAACTAATAGTGATTGTGGAGTCAATTATTTTTTAAAAGATTGAAGATGATGAGGAACATTATGGGCAAATCAAAATAAAGATAAGATAACTATTGTTTCTTAATTTTAATTACAATAGAATACAACAATATTTTAGCAAATAGGACACTAGTTTTATCAAATACATTGATAACTTTAAAAATTCTAAATAATAATGGAATTCTTTGTAATGTATTAAAATGCTCATTAATATGACATATTTCATTTGTTCAAGCAAAATGTGAATGTAGCCAATGTTGTTTCTTGAAAATTGAAGGTATACCCAAGAAGATAGGAAAATGATAATGATGATAAGCTCATTGTTTCTTAAAATATTGAAGAAGGGGAGAAAGAAAATGTGAAAAATATGGAGGAAGAAAATGTCAAAAGGTTCTTATCAATTACAATATAATACAACTATATTTAAATAGTAAATAAAATACTACATATATTAAATACATTGATCTATAGAAATTCTATATAATAATGAAATAGGTTATGTTATATTATATTAATCATTAATATGAATATTACATTTGTTCACATACAACTAATGGTGAATGTAGATAGTTTCTTAAATATGGAAGATGTGCATGAAGAAGATGGGAAGACCATAATAATGAAGATGGTTATGGTCTATTAAATGATAATTAGAATAGGATAAAAATAATATTTAAATAGAAAATAAGATACTAACAATATTAAATACATCATATCTCTTTGCATTCTAGTAAAATTAATATTGGCTCTAGAAATGCTAGATAGTAATGGGAGCCCTATAAATTCTAGCTAGTAATAGGATTGGTATTATTTTCATTAAATATGGGTGGCTCAAAAAATTCTAAATAGTAATTGAATTGCACTCTTAGTATGATCATTAATATGAGAGATAGATATGTCATTATTCCTATTATATTTGTTCTAATGATAGGGGTGGCAATTGGACCCCACCTAGTTCGATTCATACTTACCTGGATTCAATCTAGGGCTAATGATGCTAATTATATGTGATTCGTTACCCCTCGCCCTTGCTAATTGGGCGATGACCGTTCCAATCGGGTTCAGTGATCCAACATCAAAAAATCGGTCGGTTAATACCCGATTTGACCTATTTTCTAAAATATAAAATTTTCTAAATTCTTATAAATCTATTTTCTATCCAATGGTGATTTCAATTTCTCAAATTGATATTTTTATGCCATCTAGAAAAAATAAAATTTTGAACTATTTTCATATAGTTAATTACGATTCAATATGGTTAAGGTCCGATTCGCACTGTACTGATCTAGTTCTCAAGAATTTATTTGGACATAGTCCTAATCCAACGAACAAGTTTCTCTTAGGTGAAACAATTATTTTCATTGGTTTAAACTTTTTTAGTACAGAATTTTCACCATTTCATTATTAAATAGTATTACCATGGATTTTATTGGATATTTCAGGTTTGCTGTCACGCCCCGACCTAGTTTGGTCGGATCCCCGTGATCAACTGCCACTCTCTCGGTTTATTAAAGGATTTCCTCTTATTGTAAACCGTAAAGAGTAAGGCATCCTTTAACTTGCACCTTTTCCTGAAATAGCATAATCAAAACTGCATTAAATTTAAAACTTTACATACCTGTCTTACAGGCATATTAGTTGACGGTCTTTAAGAGTAGGTCTTCTAGGATTTCCTAAAAAGGATATAAGGGAAGGGGTGAGTACGACTACTTAGTGAATGAGATTCAAATCTTTTGACTAAAAAAAATATTTATATGGAGTGTGCCAGACTCCTGTCTTTTCAAAAATCCCTTCATTTCAAATTTGGGTTTTTCCATTATTTCTTAGTTACCACGGTGTGTCATCACCCAACACACATCCTTAATCATGAAGGTTACACACATTCGCAAGTCAGTATCACTACAGAACCCAATAGTGGCTTCGGAGCGACTTTTCCTGTCACCCGGATAGAAGCACGACCACTTCTACCCTGTGAATGAGTGGATGTACGCGACATCCAACCCACAATCTTGAAATCACTTCTTTGTGTCCGTATGAGGACAAAGACCTCATCCTGTCCCCACCCCGATCTCATGCGCTTGGTGCTACTCTAGATTTCGCACATACACATGGAACGATAAACTGCCCTTATAGCCACCAAGTCGTCCAGTGCCCTTAGGACGCATCACTACCCCTCATGGGTGTCTTGATGATCCCATACTCACAGTGCATGCACAAACAATGTTTTCTCATATTGCCATGTAATCTGTGGTGCCACTGGTCCAACGGCCTTGACTCTCAACTCAACCCGCAGTTGTTTGTCTTGACTGGTCCGTCGACTGTCATGTCGCACTGCCGCTAGTTGACTGAGCATGTCGGTCCTATCGTGGTACCATAGCCAAAAAATTCACTTATTAAGTTTTATGGCACATATATTATGTTTGTTTACGAGCTCCTGCTCGTGTGTACTGGCCTTGGGCCCACTATACGAGATTTTCAAAATCGGACATTTAGCCCCCAAGTTCCAAAACCGAGGCCCCCAGCCTATCAGAGCTATTCGAGCTCCCATTGAGAAGGCCTCCCAAATTGTTTAAGCATTGGCACACAGTCAGGGGAGAGCACTTCCGACAAAAATTGGTTTTTATTGTCCATCATAGCGACTGGTATAAGGATATCTCCGTTCATAACCGATGAATGGGTTTTCAACTTCCTTCGAGGAAGTCTCATCATACCAACCGGGTATGATCTACTTACAACCCGTAATTAGTTTTTCCGCATAACTTTGACATCACTTTCTCTAATTAGTGATGATTAAAAATACCACTAAACAGTGGGTTTTTAAACTTAGTTACTTATCATCCCCAACCGGGTATGATATAAAATTCCCACTCACAACCGGTAAGTGGTTTTTAATTTTAAGTTGTGCTCATCATCCCAACCGCGTATGATGTTAGTAAACCCATTCACCCATTAATGCCGTGAATTGCACTAGACCGGTTCTTGGTTTCACGCAAGCTTGTCCTTGCTGGTGTTCCCAGTACTTCGGGTTCCTACACGATATGAACATCTTGGTTTCTATTTAACTTTAAGTACCAAATGCCGGTTTTTCCACAAATTGAGTCCCGAAACTTCTAAAATTTATCATAGGACCTCAATTTATTCCATTTCACAAAAAAATGGTTTAATTTCCAAAATTTCCAATTTGGTCCCCCAACTTTTCCAAAATTACCATTTTGCTCTTCGTTTACAAAAATGGTAAATTTCACCCCAAAATTTTCAAAATTCCTCAATTGGTCTTCCAACATTGTTTTCATGCCCAATTGACCCTCAATTTCATAAAATTTCATTTTGATCCTTTGAATTTCGAAAATCCCCAACTTCCCCCCAATTCCAACTTCTTAACACAACCGAATTTGATTTCATCAAATTGACCCATCAAACATTTCCAATTGTTGAAATTGAGTTTCTACATATTCATACGATTCTTTAGAAATATGAATTGCAAGTTTTAACGTCAGGACGAGCTCAAACGAAGTTTCGCTAGAAAATGAATTATAGAGAGAGAAAGCTTCGACTACTCACCGGTGAGGGCACGACAGTCCGAGCTTTTGATCTAGGCAGATAGCTCTCATCTTGAGGTTCATCCTAGTATCAAGAATCACATCAATTGATGCTGAATTGAGTTAGAATTTCATTATTGAAATTCTGTCGGTTCTCTCTCTAGCACCGATCGAAAATTGTAGAGGGGAGCCGAATTGGCTTACCTTTCAGTCGTAATTTAGCCGTGGGAGGGCTGACGGAGTGTTGAGAAGGCTTGGTTTGGCCTGAGGAGGGCTCGAAATGGCCAATTTCAACCCGGCCGAAATAGGGCAGCTCCTGTGGACTGAAGCTGCTTCACTGTTCCATCATGTCGGCACTTCTCTAGTGATTCTCAGATTGACTGGAGTTTGCTATCAGATAGTTGAATTCTCCCCGATTCTGAAGAGCCCAACCTCTCCTTTCGAGGTTAAGAAAAATGTTGAAGTCGAAGCTGTGGTTTAAGCTTCACTAGGAAATGGAGCAATAGAGAGAGAGAGAGAGAGAGAGAGAGAGAGAGAGAAGTGTTCAGGTGTGAGGAGAATGAATGGGGATGACCTGTTTATATAGGTGTAAAACCTATGTATTAAATGGGAGAGATTTATTACTAGTATATTAATTCTAATAATTTAATTTAGGTATTAAATTAATTGCATTAATTAGAATAGTTAAATATATATTAATTTATGGTTATTTATGATAAGGATGGAGGTCACCCATCCTCACACTACTCTCGAGCAAGCACGCTTAACTTCAAAGTTCTTATGGAATCTTGTTCACCTAAACCAATTTGGTTTTTGTCTTCTAATTTTTCTTAAATTTCTTTTCCAAGGTTTAATGAACCCTTTGGATCACCCGGAAGTTGTAAATTTCCATATTACTTGTTCTCAAATGTAAACCGGCTCGGTTTTCTTACTCGGTTTGATCGGTTCTTTTCCCGGTTTTCCTTAACTCAAAAGTGTGGGGTTTACAACTCTCCACTCCTTTTAGAAGTTTTGTCCCCAAAACATAACTAATATATTCCACATCAGGAATAATTTCCCTTAATGTCAACTTGGGTTTTCTTGACATGCTAACACTTTGATTGCTCTTTCGCTTAGTCCCTGTAATCATTCGTCTAAGGAATTTCTTTTCATTTATCATGCTTACTCCTTCCATGGAGTTATAATAATGAGTCGTGTATGGCTCATAAATCCGTCATTGAATACAACTTCAGTCAAATTTATGTTTGACCTTGTTATGTTTACCAACTAACTCCTTCTTACTCGAGTTACATTTTACTCGGGATTGTTGGTGCTTATATGTCCCTTATGATATGACATAGTTCTGAACCTGTCTCAGTCCATTAGACTCCTACAACACCTCTTTTAGGGTTGTTTCCAACATTCCAGCCTTCCAGGGACTGTATAATTTCATCACTCCTTTCATCGGGTAGTATTCCTCAACTACCTTGACTGTTACATAATTATCATTCGTATCTTGGCAACATGTCTTACATAATCGTGTCAATTTTCCTTACCCACTCGTCCTTTCCCAAATTCTTTATTGGGTCTTTCTGGTTCCAATTATTTGGTTTCCCAATAGTTTACCAACAAACTGGGATTCTTTCCTTCTTAAGTCCTTGGCATTCCTTATTCAAGGCTTTTTCCTTTTTCCTTAATCCACTTTTACTTACTCATATTCACTTCATGATTCTTTATTCTACAATAATTGCTTTCAATCTATGTGTCAATTACTTTGCTTGGGAAGGTTTCCTCCTTCCGGTTTTGTTCTCTACTATGTCCCTTACAATAGAGATTTTCATCTTAGGAGTTACATGCTTAACCTCCTTATCATTCATTGTATGGTTCTTTCTCCCTTTCTTCGCACCCTTATCTATGTTAGTTCATCTGTTTGCTTTGGATCCTTCTCTATCCACAACTTTTGTTTTATCCCTTGTTCCTTACATAGGACACTTTGGATTATTAGTTTTATTCTGTGCATTCCACACTATGCTTGGTTATCTACTCTTTAAGCTTCATATGCGTGTGTGGGCTATGACCCGTCTTACCAATTGTGGTTATTCCTTCTTAGCTACACCTTATTAGGGAACTTACTTTCCCAACATCTTCTCGAACATTTTTCCTCTATTACCAGAGTATGGGTTGTCCAATCATTCATACTTGTCAAAGCAACTTTTGATGCTAACCCGTTAAATAATTTATGTTAAGGAGGGTTCACATCCTTCTTATTTCAAGATCTCTTGTTCGCCCTTCTTGAGGCTCACTTAACTGTTCCAAGACTTTAAACTATAAATCTAGTTTTGACCATCGATTTCTTTAAGGATTTCCCTTCGTTCTTCTCTTCCTACGTTTTGGCCTTTTCACTTCTCCCTTCTTTGTTGTGCTTTAAGTCCATGGTTCTCTCGAAAACTAATTCTTTAAGTGTCTTCTTCTCTTTAATTTTCTGGTCTAATTGCTTGGGCAGCTGTATCACTTGTTCTTCATGCCCATCCTTTGTCCTTCATAGAGTGTAGTCTTTACTACATCTCAGCCTTTCTTAGGGTTTTGTTTATTCTCTTTGGCCGTTTCGTTGTTACTCGTTTCTTCTTTCTACTCTATTCTCCTAAAATTATTGTATGGTTCTCCTGCTCTCTCCAAGTAGGTCACACTAGGCCATCACGATACTTCCTTCCCTTGAAACATTTCCCAATTAAGGGTTGGTTCCTTGCACTCCACATTATGTCCATCCGCCCATCAAAATTTCTTCAAGGGTAGTTAGTCATATGCATCCCTCTAAAGTTTACTTTCATAGTGTATTTCTTTATGTAGCGTTCAAATCTTCCTTGTTTCAAGATTTCTTGATAATTATGTGAGAGGCTTGCCTATTTTTTTTCTTGGTTAATTTGGCATTTGGTCTTGTTAAGGATTTCTTTCATCCTTCTTTTCCCAAGTATTTGGCCTTTTCACCCCTCTCTTCTTTGTTGGAACTCAAATTATGGTTTTCGCGTGTATTAGTTTGTTAACTGCCTCGCCTCCACCATTCCTTTGGTCTAAGTTTCTTAGGGCAGTTGTTTCTCGAGTACTCTTGTCCTTAACGTCCATCTCACTGATCTTTTTATGATGTAGTCCCTTCTACTTCCCGGTCATCCTTAGGGTGTCATTTGTTCCCTCTGACTTCATCAAATTGACCAATCAATCACTTCTAATTGTTGAAATTGAAGTTGAAATTGAGTGTATACATGTTCATACAATTCCATAGCACTTTGAATCACAAGTTTTAATGTTGGAATGAGCTTAAATGGAGCTTCGCTGAAAAACATACTATAGAGAGAGAAAGCTTCAATTGCTCACTGGTGAGGGCACGACGGTGTGAGCATTCTATCGAGGCAGGTAGCTCTCCTCCTGAGGTTCCTTCTAGGATCAAGAATGGCCTCTATTGATGCCAAATTGGATTAGAATTTTATCATTGAAATTCTACCGGCTCTCTCTAGCACCGGTCAGCCCTAATTCGTTTGTGGGAGGGCTGAGGAGAGATTGAGAGTGCTTGGTTTGGTCTGAGGAGGGCTCGAGTCGGCCAATTTTAGCTCAGCCAAAATAGGGCAGCTTCGGTCCGCTGGAGCTGCTTCACTATTCGATCACATTTGCACTTTTCCGATGACTCACGAAGCAAATGGATGACCCTATATCAGAGCTATGGTTTGAGCTTTGTCGAAAAACAAAGCAACTGAGAGAGAGTGTAAACCCTGCCCATTTGAGTTAAGGAAAATCGGGAAAACAACTGGTCAAACCGAGTAAGAAAACTGAACCAGATCACGTACCTGATCAATTGAGAACGAGCTAATTGGAAATTTACAACTCCCGTGTGATTCAAAGGATTCATAAAAACCTTGGAAAAGAACCCTAGGACAAATTGGAAGAGAAAAATCATATCGGTTTAGATTAATCGGATCCAATTGGATTGAACCGGTTTATGAACCGAGTCGGTTCATGAACCAGAACCGATGGAGATCGGGCAAATTAGAGAAATTCAACTCCCTTGTGCTCTAAAGAAATTCATAAACCTTGGGAAGGAACCTTAAAACAAAGTGGGAGAGAAAAACTAGACCGATTAAGGTGAATTGAACCTGAATCGAATTAAACCGGTTTAAGAACCGAGACGGTTTATGAACTGGAATCAATAAAGTGATGGTAAATCGGGAATTGTATGGACCCTAAGTGACCTAAGGAGTCACAAAAGTTATGGAAATGGATTTGTGAAGGAATTGGAGATGAAAACCAAATGCTAAATTGATTCTTGTAGGTGGTTTAAAATTTTCAAATTTGAGATTTTAGACCATCATTGGACAGAAAATGAATTTAGAAATTTTTAGATTTGAAAAACTCGGTCGAATGGAGGAGGGGGGTGAACTGGCCGGTTTAAGCTTTGAACCTAGTTCAGACCGGTTTGGAACAGTGTCATCTTCTTCCTCGGGATGATAGCACTGTTCACTCGCTGGGAAATTGAAGCAGCGTAAGCAAATAAGAAACGTTTATGTTCGGTACGTTTTAGGCCATCAATGGTTGTCATAAAGGTGCCAAACGGATGGCCAACGGGTCCCCGAGCTGCCTTTATAAGGAGCCCCTCCCTAACACCTAAAAACTCCATTCTTTCTCAACTGCTCCATTTTCCGGTAAAGGTCGAACCAGAGCTCCAACATGGTCTCTTTTCTGAGCCAAACAAGGCGAGGTCGGGTTCCTTAGAAGCAGGGAGAAGTTAGCTATATGTGTCACGCCCCGACCCTAGTTTGGTCAGATCCCCGTGAACAACCCACCACTCTCCCGATTTATTAAAGAGTTTCCCCTTATTATAATCCATAAAGAGTAAGGCGTCCTTTAAACCTGCACCATTTTCTGGAATAGCATAATCAAAACTACATGAAATTTTAAACTTTACACACCTGTCTTACAGGCATCTTAGTTGATTGTCTTTCCAGGTAGGCTTTCTGGGATTTCCTGAAACGGATATAAGGGAGGGGGTGAGTACGACTACTCAGTGAATGAGTTTTTAAAAGCTTTTGACTTTTAGGAAAAACATTTATAAGGAGTGTGTCGGACTCCTTTGTTTTCAAAAATCCCTTCATTTAAAAATTCGGGTTTTTCCACCATTTCTTATTTACCACGGCATGTCATCACCCAACACACATCCTTCATCATGAAGGTTACACACATTCACAAGGCAGTATCACTACTGAACCCGCTAGTGGCTTCGTAGCGACTTTTCCTGCCACCCGGATAGAAGTACGACCACTTCTACCCTGAGAATGAGTGGATGTACGTGACATCCGACCTGCAATGCCGAAATCACTTATTCGTGTTCGTATGAGGACAGAGACCTCATCCTGTCCCCACCCCGGTCTCATGCGCTTGGTTCTACTCCAGGTCGCCCAGTGCCCTTAGGATGCATCACTACCCCTCATGGGCGTCTTGATTATCCCGTACTCACAGTGCATGCACAAACAATGTTTTCTTATATTGCCATATAATTTGTGGTGCCACTGGTGCAATGGCCCCGACTCTCAACTCAACTCGTAGTTGTTTGTCTTGACTGTTCCGTCAACCTGTCATGTCGCACTGCTGCTAGTTGACTGAACATGTCAGTCCTATCGTGGTACCATGGCCAAACAATTCACTTATTAAGTTTTATGGCACATATATCATGTTTGTTTATGAGCTCCTGCTCGTGCCAACTGGCCTTGGGCCCACTGTACGAGATTTTCAAAAACTGGGCATTCTAGCCCTCAAGTTCCAAAATCGAGGCCCTCGACCTATCAAAGCTATTCAAGCTCCCGTTGAGAAGGTCTCCCAAATTGTTTAAGCATTGGCACACAGTCAGGGGAGAGCACTTCCGACAAAAATAAGTTGGGGGACCAAGTTGGAAATTTGGAAATTTAAACTCCTTTTTGTGAAATGGAATAAATTGAGGTCGTTGATAAATTTTAAAAGTTTCGGAACTCAATTTGAGGAAAAACCAGCATTAGGGACTTAAAGTTTAGGAGAAATAACTTTAGGGGCCTAATTGCAAATAAATGAAAGTTTGAGATTCTCATTCATTTGGAATGAGTGAAGGCTATTAGGCCAAATGATCATGAACCGAGATGTTCATATCGTGTAGGAACACGAAGTACCGGGAACGCCAACAAGGACAAGCTCACGTGAATACAAAGAATCGGTCTAGTGGAATTCATGGCATTAATTATTGAGTGGGTTTACTAATATCATACCTGGTTGGGTTGATGAACACAACTTAATGTTAAAAAAAACCCATTTACCGGTTGTGAGTGTGATTTTATATCATACCCTGTTGGGGATGATAAGTACATCGAAATGAAAACCCACTACCAAGTGGTATTTTAAACATCACAACTTAGAGGAGTGATGTGAAAATCATGCGAAAAAACTACTTACCTGTTGTAAGTAGATCATACACGGTTGGTATGATGAAACTTCCTCGAAGGAAGTTGAAAGCCCGTTCATCGGTTATGAGCGGAGATGTCCTTATACCCGGTCGGTGAAATGGACAGTTAAAAATATAATTTGTCGAAAGTGCTCTCCCCTAACTGTGTGCCAATGCTTAAACTATTTGGGAGACCATATTGATGGAAGCTCAAATAGCTCTTATAGGACGGGGGCCTAGGTTTTGGAACTTGGGGGCTAATATGCCCTATTTTGAAAATCTCGTACAGTGGGCCCAAGGCAAGTTGGCACGAGTAGGAACTCGTAAACAAAAATGATTTATATGCCATAAAACTTTAAATAAAGAATTGTTTGGCCATGGTACCATGATTGGACCAACATACTCAGTCAACTAGCGGCAGTGCGACATGATAGGTCGACGGACCAGTCAAGGCAAACAACTATAGGTTGAGTTGGGAGTGGGGGCCGTGCTCTCCCCTAACTGTGTGCCACTACTTAAAATTTTTGGGAGACCTTCTTGACGGTAGCTCGAATATATCAGATAGGCCGGAGGCCTAGATTTTGGAACTTGGTGGCTAATATGCCCGATTTTTAAAATCTCGAATAGTAAGCCCTAGGCAAGTTGGCATGAGCAGGAGCTCATAAACAAACATGATTATTAGGCCATGAAAACTTAAGTAAATGAGTTGTTTGGCCATGGTACTGAGACAGGACTAACATACTCAATGGACTAGCGATAGTGCAACATGACAGGTCTACGGTTCAGTCAAGACAAATAGGTGCAAGTTGAGTTGAGAGTCAGGGCCATTGGACCATTAGCACCACAAATTATATGGCTTATGTGAAAATTTGTTGATTTGTGCATGCACTATGTTATTGGACCTTCAGGACACCCAAGAGGGGTAGTGATGCATCCTAGAGCTCTTGACAACCTGGTGGAAATAAGAGCAGTTAGTCGTACCAAAAGTCTTGAGAAGCTCGATGTAGCTTCATGCGCATGAGACCGGTGTGGAGACGGGATGAGATCTTTGTCCTCATACAGACACAGAGTTTTATTATGGGATTGAGGGTTGGATGTCGTGTACATCCACTCATTCTCATGGTAGAAGTGGACGTGCTTCTATCTAGGTGGTCGGTATAGTCGCTCCGATGCCACAAGTGGGTATAGTGGATGAGCTGGCCTACGAATGTGTGTTCCTTTATGATGAAGCACGTGTGTTAGTTGATAAACACACTATTGTGATGAGAAATGATTATAAAAGCCGAGATTTGAAAATGAGAAAATTTAATGAAATTAAGTAGTCTAGCACACTCCAATTTGGAAACTATTTTTTTTTATGGAAACTTCATTTTTTAAAATACCCACTCACTGAGTTGTAAAAACTCACTCCTCTTTTTATCCCTTTTCAGGTAATAGAGAAAATGACTAGGGATAACACCAAGCCTTACCCTCTGTCATGTATGCTTAATTTCTCTTAAGCTTGCATTTTATTTGATATATGTCTTTCTAGGGAACAGGGTTGAAAGTACGCCTAGCTCCTCTTGAGTTAAAGAAGGAGGAAACTCATCTTGAACCAGGAGAGCGGTGAGTTGTTCATGGGGATCCGACCAAACTAGGTCGGGGCATGATATTTAGCCTCATGTATCACATGTCTATTTTAGACTGGTCCATGCCCGTATCCACCGGCCTTGGGCCCACTAGTTTCTCGAGCCTAAGCCTAGATTTAGCTTCCAAATGTTTTAAGGAGAGTCACCCAGTCAGGGGAGGCTAATTCCGAGAAAAATAGTTTTTCAAAACTTAAATTGTCATTCCAATCGGAATGGATGTCATAGTGGTTCCCACTCACTCGGTGATCTCAACGGGGTTCTATTGACAGAATTTCTCTCCTTGGTGAGCTTCTAGGGCGGGTGCTTGAGTAATCCGGTCCTGTTGTGTGCGAGTGTTGCTATTAGAATGTGGTGACAAATGGGTCCTATACTTTCTTATATCTACATATAAGGCCCCGTACTTTGCTGAAATTACACTTGGGTCCCTGATTTCACTCTAATCTCTATTGGGTCCCTTGGGTTCCCAATTATTCTTTTTGGGCCCTTAACTATTTTAATTTCACTAATTTGCCCATGATGTACCAATTTTGCCTTTTATAACATAATTTTCAAAAAATTACAGTTTGGTTCCCTAACTTTTCAAAATTTCTAATTTTCCCCAAATTAGTCCAATTTAACCAATTGACCCTCAGTTGGGGTGAATTGCACGAAAACCCGTGTCAATTTTGTGAAATTGCTGTTCAGCCCTCCAATTTTTGAAAATTGCACAAAAGTCCCCCAAAATCCCCAAATCACCCTTCATCTTCTTCCCTAATTCGAGCATATGACACTTTGAATCTTACCTTATCCAATTGGCAGCCTGTAAGTGCTTGTTTTCTTCAATTCTTGCTTCTAATCGCCTCATATAGCTCCCATCAATCATCCAACACTTCAAATTTCTAAATTTGGCTAAGTTTTGTGCCTTGTCGGAGCATCACCGGAAAAGTTACAATAGAGAGAGAAAGATTGCATTTCTTACTGATCGTGAGGCGGTGGCCGGAGCTTGAGGTGGGGAGGGCTAGAGCTAGTCAAGGAGAACCTAGAAGGATCGAGTTCTGCTGCAATTCGCTGCTGCCCTGCGGGAATTTGAAGAGAGATGTTTCGGTCAGTGATGATCTGGAATTTGGGAATTCCCATGAGGGGAGGCGAAATTGAGCTTATCGAGGCCCATATGGGTGTTGGGGAGGGTCTTAGGCGGTCAGTGGTGGCCAAGGTGGGTGGTGGAAGGGCCAGATGGGGTGAGGTGGCATCGGGTAGGAGCTCTCTGCTTCTAGCTCCGAAGCAGCTTTACTTTGCAATCTCCCTCGCACCTCTTGGAGCACTCTCTAGTTGTTTTGAGAAGGTCTAGAGCTGGAGGATTCTTCCCCGGTTCCAATGCCACCATTCGGAGCTCCTTTGATGGAGGTTTCTCCCGTTGTCGGAGCTCTGGTTTGAAGCTTGGTAGAAAACTCACTCTTCTTCTTCTTTGCTCGATTGTGGCATGCTAAGAATGAATGAGGGGGTGCTCTTTATATAGGGAGGTCAGCAACTTCTCAGGCTATAGGCCGGCATAATAATTGGCCTCAGACTCGGCTGCTAGAGACCTTACCAGAGCATTTTTCTTGTCTTCGGAGACTCTAGCTTTCCTGGGGACTCCCTCTCTCTCTCTTCTCTGTTAGTGTCTGAAGGTTAAGATGATGACATGGCGATCGTGCCTCGTGGCACACTATGATTGATCAGTTTTTATGACATGGAATGCTAGCTCGGCTATCGCGTCAACCGTTGACCCATTGACCGGACACATGACAGCCACCCATTGGCTTCTCGTGTCCACGTGGCATGCTGACAGGGCACCATCTATCAATTGACTGGACATGTGGCAGCCTCCCATTGGCTGATTGTGTCTACGTGGTAGCTGACGTGGCACCAGTTGGCCATTGACCATTGACCGGTCCCGTCTAACCGAGTTCCCGATCTAAATTTTGAAAATTGGCCGGTTCAGATCCAGTTGGACCGATTTTCTCAAATTTAAAATTTTCTAAATTTATTTTCTATCTAATGATGGCCTCAATTTTCGAATTTGACATTTTTATGCCACATGGAAAAATGAATTTGTGAACCAGTTCACTATGGTTCATGCCATTTGGGTCTCGTTCGGGTCTGGTTCACCCCGAACCGGTTTGGTTCTCTCTTCTATTCCACTTCTTGGTTATTCCATGAAATTTTTGTGAAATTTTGGTCACTTGGGATTTCCCAGTTTCCCACGTTAGCTATTTTTCATTCATTAGATGATTCGTTTCTTCATGTATAATCATATACCGGTTCTTTTCCTAAATTTTCTTTAGTTCCAAGGAACGGGTTTTATAGCTCTCCCATCCTTTCAGGAGTTTTGTCCTCAAAACTCTATTGCTTGTCCCTTTCTCCTTGAAGAGGTCCTTGTGCCGCTACCTTAGGGGTAAATTGATATCGTACCGACCTCAGTCACTCACTTTTCCACAATTCCTTTGCCTCTTGGTGTTCAGTCTGTTGACTTATCCCTTTTTCCCGGTGTTCGTAGAGCCTTACTTGTTCGATAATTTTGATTGGGTGGGGATCGGACTTGTGTCATGGGTATTTATCTATTGATGTTTCTATATGTTCCACCATTTCTGTGTTCGTCCACTCCATTGTTAGCTATTGTGTTTATCTCCTGCTATGTTAATTCCCCTTCTGTGGCCCTTTAGTCACTCCTCTAATACTCGAGTTCCCTCCTGGGTGGCAATTTGAACCACGTTGCTCCTAGCGAGATGATCCCCATAATCAGTGGTTTTACTCTAGGCCTCAGGCTCGGCTTGCTTCGTGGTTAGGGTCGTGTCCCTTCCGTTCCTTTCCTTAGTGTGGATTCTTCTTTAGGCTCATTATCATGCCCCGACCCAGTTTGGTCAGATCCCCATGATTAACCCACCACTCTCCCAGTTTACTAATGGTTACCCCTTGTTTATAAACCTTGAAGAGTAAGGCGTCCTTTAAACCTGTACATTTCCTGGAATACATAAATCAAAACTACACAAAATTTTAAACTTATGATACATGTCTTACAGGCGTATTAGTTGGTGGTCTTTGGGGTAGGCTTTCCGGGGTTACCTGAAATGGATATAAGGGAGGGGGTGAGTACAATGACTTAGTGAATGGGTTTTCAAAATTTTAACTTTTAGGAAAAATGTTTGATTCGGAGTGTGCTAAACTACTTATTTTCCTTTAAAATTTCTCATTTTCAAAATCTCGGTTTCATAGCCATTACTCACTCCTCACCATAACCGGTGTGTTTATCAACTAACACACACCCTTCATCATAAAAGGAACATACATTCACAGGCCAACCCATCCACTATACCCACTTGTGGCATTGGAGCGACTTTACCGGCCACCTAGATAGAAGTACGTCAACTTCTACCCAAAAAATGAGTGGATGTATGCGACATCCAACCCTCAATCCCGTGAATAAAACTCTGTGTTCGTATGAGGACAAAGACCATATCCCGGTCTCGTGCGCATGAAACACAAACACAGAATCTTTAGGAAGCCCCAAACAAAGTAGCTTCATGGAGTCCAAACACAGAAACTCCATGGAGTCCAAACATAGAAACTCCATGGAGTCCAAACACAAAACTCCATCACTGATTAGTATGATGAGAAACACAAACCCAGTAGCCCCTCTTTTCCCTTATTGCCACCATGTCATCCAACAGCCCTTATGACGCATCACTACACCTCTTGGATGTATTAATGGTCCTGAACCACAAGTGCATGCTCAAACAAAGTTTTCCTCAAAAGCCATTTAATCTTTGATGCCATTATTCCAACGACCCAGACCCTCAACTCGACCTGCAACTGTTTGTCTTGACTGGTCCGTCGACCTGTCATGTCACACTACTGCCAGTCTACTGTGTATGTCGGTCCTATCTTGGTACCATGGCCAATCAATTCATTCATTTAAGTTTTATGGCTCAAATTCATGTTTGTTTATGAGCTCCTGCTCGTCCCAATAGGCATAGGGCCCACTATTTGAGATTTTCAAAATCGAGCATATTAGCACCCAAGATCCAAAACTGAGGCTTCCAGCCTAACAGAGTTATTAAAGCTCCCATCAAGGTCTCCCAAAATGTTTAAGCAGTGGCACACAATCAGGGGAGAGTACTTCCGATAAAATATCTTTCAACTGTCCATCATACTAATCAAATATGAGGACATCTCCGCTTATAACCAATGAATGGGTTTTCCACTTCCTTCAAGGAAGTTTCATCATAGGAACTGGGTATGATCTACTTACACTTATAAGTAATTTTATCGTGTGATTTTTACATCACTCCTCCCAGATGTAATGTTTAAAGTACCACTTAACAGTGGGTTTTCATTTCCAAGTTACTTATTATCCCAACCAGGTATGATATAAAAATCCCACTCACCCAGTAATAGAGTGAATTTTCTGTTAGACGACTTGCTGTCCTTACGCGAACTTGTCTTAGTTGGCTTTCTCGGTACTTTGTGTTCCTACACGATATGAACATTCTTGTTCATTATTCTTTGGCCTAATAGCCCTCATTCATCCCAAATAAATGAGAAAAGCAAACTTTTCCTTTATTTGCAATTAGGTCCCTAAAGTTATTTTTCTTTAACTTTAAGTCCCTAATGCCGATTTTTCCTCAAATTAAGTCCCGAAACTTTTAAAATTCATCTTAGAACCTCAATTTATTTAAATTCACAAAAAGGCGTTTAATTTCCCAAATCTCCAATTTGGCCCCCCAACTTTTCCAAAATTACCATTTTGCCCCTACTTTAAAAAAATGGTATGTTTTGCCCCAAAAATTCCAAAAATTGCCCAATTGGTCCTCCCACATCTTTATCATGCCCAATTGGTCCTCAATTTTATGAAATTACACTTTAGTCCCTCGAATTTTTCAAATTCCCAAATTTCCCCCAATTTCAACCTTCTAACTCAGCCAAATTTGATTTCATCACCGATCAAATGAGTTGAATTGTTGAAATTGAAGTTATATCGGAGTTCCTATACCTTCATACAATTTAATACTTTAAATCACACGATTTGGTGCTGCAATGAGCTCAAAAGGAGTTTCTCTGAAAAACTTGTCTTAGAGAGAGAAAGCTTTGAAAGCTTACCGTTAGGGGCACGACAGTCCGAGCTTTCAATCTGGACAGATAGCTCTTGTCTTGAGGTTACTCTTACGATAAAGAATTTCATGAATTGATGCCGAATTGAGTGAGAATTTTATCATCAATGTTCTGCCGGTTCTCTCTAGCACCGGTAGGAAATTGCACATGAAAGCCAAATTGGCTTATCTTTTAGCTCTAATTCAGCTGTAGGAGGACTCTGGAGGTGTTGGGAGGGATTTATTTGCCTTGAGAATGGCTCAAATTGGCTGATTTCTGCTCAGCCGAAACAAGGTAGCTTCAGTCCACCGGAGCTGCTTCATTGTTCAATAACATTGGCGCTTTTATGGCAACCCTCAGATCAAATGGGGACAACATGCGTGTAGCTAACTTCTCCCCAATTCTAAATGTAAATCCTGCACTTTTGAGTTAAGAAAAACTGCGAAAACAATTGGTCAAACCGAGTAAGAAAACCGAGCTGGTTTACAAACCCGATCATTTGGGAACAAGCAATTTGGAAATTTACAACTTCCGGGTGATCCAAAGGGTTAATTAAACCTAGGAAAAGAAACTTAAGACAAATTAGAAGAGAAAATCCAAATTGGTTCAGGTGAATAAGAATCTATAAGAACTCTAAAGTTAAGCGTACTTGCCCAAGAGTAGTGTGAGGATGGGTGAGCTCCTAGGATGTATGATTTTTTTTGTAACCCAAAATTTGGAATTAATACCAATAATTTAATATTGATATTAATACTAGTAATAAATCTCTCGCATTTAATACAAATAATTTAATATCTAAATTAAATTATTGAAATTAATACTAATAATTTATGGCAATATTAATAATAGTAATAAATCTATCACATTTAATACACGATTTTACAGCTATATAAAGAGGTCATCCCCATTCATTCTCCTCACACCTAAACACTTCTCTCTCTCTCTCTCTACTGCTCCATTTCCCGGTGAAACTCAAACCATAGCTTTGACTTGAACATTTTTCTTAACCTCAGAAGGAGAGGTGAGGCTCATTAGAACCGGGGAGAAGACAGCTATTTGATAGCAAATTCTAATCAATCCGAGAAACGTTGGAGAAGCGCCGGCATGATAGAATAGTGAAGTAGTTCCGGTGGACTAAAGCTGCCCTATTTTGGCCAAGCTGAAATTGGCCATTCCGAGCCCTCCTCAAACCAAACCAAGCCCTCCCAACACTTCCTCAGCCCTCCCACGGCCGAATTAGTATTGAAAGGTAAGCCAATTTGGCTCCTATCTACAATTTTCAGTCGGTGATAGAGAGAGAACTGCTAGAATTTCAATGATGAAATTCTAACTCAATTCGGTATCAATTGATGTGATTCTTGATTCTAGGATGAACCTCAGGACGAGAGCTATCTGCCCAGATCAAAAGCTCGGACCGCCAGCCTTCACTGGTGAGTAATCGAAGCTTTCTCTCTCTATAGTTCATTTTCCAGCAAAGCTCCGTTTGAGCTCGTCCCAACATTAAAACTTGTGATTCACATTGCTAAAGATTCGTATGAAATTGTAGAAACTCAATTTCAACTTCAATTTCAACAATTGGAAATGTTTGGTTGGTCAATTTGATGAAATCAAATTCGGCTGTGTTAAAAAGTTGGAATTGGGCGAAAATTGGGGATTTTCGAAGATTCAACGGACCAGAATGCAATTTCCTAAAACTGAGGGTCAATTGGGCATGATAAAAATGTTAGAGGGTAGAATTTTTGGGGTAAAATTTACCATTTTTTTAAAGGAAGGGCAAAATGGTAATTTTTGAAAAGTTTGGGGCCAAATTGAAAATTTGGAAATTTAAACCCTTTTTTTGTGAAATGGAATAAATTGAGGTCCTATGATAAATTTTAAAAGTTTCAAGACTCAATTTAAGGAAAAATTGGCATTAGGGACTTAAAGTTTGAGATTAATAACTTTAGGGACCTAATTGCAAATAAGTGAAAGTTGACTTTCTCATTCATTTGGAATGAATGAAGGCTGTTAGGCCAAATGATAATGAACCGAGATGTTCATATTGTGTAGGAATACGAAGTACCGGGAACACCGGCAGGGACAAGCTCACGTGAATACATAGAACCAGTTTAGTGGAACTCACGACATTAACGAGTGAGTGGGTTTACTAACATCATACACAGTTGGGATGATGAGCACAACTTAAAATTAAAAATCACTTACCAGTTGTGAGTGGTAATTTTATATCATACCCGGTTGGGGATGATAAGTACCTCGATATGAAAACCCACTATTAAGTAGTATTTTAAACATCACAACTTAGAGGAAGTGATGTGAAAATAATGTGGAAAAACTACTTACCGGTTGTAAGTATATCATACCTACTTGGTATGATGAGACTTCCTCGAAGGAAGTTGAAAGCCCATTCATCGGTTATGAACGGAGGTGTCCTTATAATTGGGCGTTATAATGGATAGAGAAAACATATGTTTTGTCGGAAGTGCTCTCCCCTGACTGTGTGCCAATGCTTAAATAATTTGGGAGACCTTCTTAACGGGAGCTCAAATAGCTCTGATAGGCTGGGTGCCTCGGTTTTGGAACTTGGGGGCTAAATGCTCAATTTTAAAAATCTCGTATAGAGTGCCCAAGGCTAGTTGGCACGAGCAAGAGCTAGCAAATGAACATGATATATGTGCCATAAAATTTAATAAGTGAATTGTTTGTCTATGGTTGCAAGATAGGACCGACATGCTCAGTCAACTAGCGGTAGTGCGACATGACAAGTTGACAGACCAGTCAAGACAAACAACTGCGGGTTGAGTCGAGAGTTGGGGCCGTTAGACTAATGGCACCACAGATTACATGGCAATATGAGAAAACATTGAGTGTGCATGCACTATGAGTAGGGGATCATCAAGACACCCATGAGGGGTAGTGATGCATCCTAAGGGTCCTAGATGACCTAGTGAGTATAAGGGCAGTTCGTCGTCCCAGGTGTCTCTGCGAAATTTGGAGTAGCACCAAGCGTATGAGATGGGGGTGGGGATGGGATGAGGTCTCTGTCCTCATACAGACATGAAGAATTTATTCTGGGAATGAGGGTTGAATGTCATGAACATCCACTCATTCTCTGGGTAGAAAGGGACGTACTTCTATCCGGGTGGTCGGGAAAGTCGCTCCAAAGCCACAAGTGAGTTCAGTGGTCGTGCTGACCTGTGAATGTGTGTAACCTTTATGATGAAGGATGTGTGTTGGGTGATGACACACCATGGTTAAAAAGAAATGTGATAAACCCAAGATTTCAAATCAAATGGTTTTGAAAGAAAGGAGTCTGACACACTCCAATAATAAGTGTTTTCTTAAAAGTCTAAACTTTTGAAAACCCATTCATTGAATAGTCGTACTCACCCCCTCCCTTATATCCCTTTCAGGAGATTTTGGAAAGCCTACCCTTAAAGACCATCAACTATGATGCCCGTAAGACAGGTATGTAAAGTTTAAAATTTCATGCAGTTTTGATTATGTTATTCCAGGAAATGGTGCTGGTTTAAAGGATGCCTTACTCTTTACGGTTTATAATAAGGGGAAACATGGGGATCACGGGGATCTGACCAAACCGGGTCGGGGCGTGACAACTAGAGTGGTATCAGAGCATGTTTCCTCGAATACATAATCAAGACTAGAAAATATGGTAACTAATAGAATTTATCCTAAAATATTCAGATGGCTTCCAGGAGAGGAACCAAGAAAACTAGAAATGACTCTACTCAACACCCTATCTTCGTAGGAAGATAATCCTAGAAGCTTGCCAAATGCCTGAGGCATGGCAGGAATCTCAAAAGACCAAATGGGGAAGTATCCCGAAGAATTGTGCCAGGACCTATTGAGGGCACAACTCTTAGTATAAAGGAAGCCAAGCGTGAAGCCATAAATGCAAGCAAAGGGTCATATAACCTTACATAGGAGGACACTTATCAAGAATCACATAGCTCCCTAGTTATTCGAAGATCATTTTTTGTAATAGGGCCAAAACACCTAACATACTGGACAACCCGATGAGTATAAGGACAGGTCGTCGTTCCAGGTGTCTATGCAAAATTTGGAGTAGCACCAAGCGCATGAGACTAGGGTGGGGATGGGATGAGGTCTCTATCCTCATATGGACACGAAGAAGTGATTTCGGGATTGAGGGTCAGATGTCGCGTACATCCACTCATTCCCAGGGTAGAAGTGGTCATGCTTCTATCCGAGTGGCCGATAAAGTCGCTCTGAAGCCACTAGGGGGTTCAATAGTCGTACCAACCTGTGAATGTGTGTAACCTTCATGACGAAGGATGTGTGTTGGGTGATGACACACCGTGGTAACTAAGAAATGATGGAAAAACCCGAATTTTTAAATGAAGTGATTTTTTAAAAGAAAGGAGTCTAGCACACTCCATATAAATGTTTTTCTTAAAAGTTAAAAGTTAAGCTTTGAAAAACCTATTCATTGAGTTGTAGAAACTCACCCCTCTTTTCTACCCCTTTTCAGGAAAAGAGAAAATGACTAGAAGTAACACCGAGCCTTACCCTTTATCAGGTATGCTTAATTTTTCTTTAAGCTTGCATTTTATTTGATTATGTCTTCCAAGGAACAAGGTTGAAATTTCATGTGGCTCCTCTCGACTAAAAGAAGGAGGAAACTCCTCTTGACCCGAGAAAGAGTTGGGGTTGTTCACGGTGATCCAACCAAACTTGGTTGGGGCGTGACAGTATGCCTAGAACTATTTTTTCTGATCATGATTCTAAATTATTGAGTTACTTTTGGAAGACTTTATGGGGTAAATTGGAAACAAAACATTTATTTTTAATAGCTTATCACCGGCAAATTGACAGTCAAACATAAGTAGTTAATGGAACATTAGGTACTTTATTACGTTCTATAATAAAAAAGAACTTGAAATCATGGGGAATATTGTTTGCCACATGTTGAGTTTGCTTATAATCGTTTTGTTCATTTTACTACTAAGTTTTCACCATTTGAGATTGTATATGGTTTTAACCCAATGACCCCTCTAGATTTAACTCCACTTCCTGTTGGTCAGTTAGTAAATTTTGATGGAAAGAAAAAGGAAGAGTTCGTGAGACAAAGGCATGAGAAGGCAAAGGTGCACATTGAAAGGAAGCCTAAAGCATATGAAAATCAAGCAAATAAGGGTTGTAAAAATATTACATTTGAACCCGGGGATTGGGTTTGGCTTCATTTGAGGAAGGAATGCTTTCTAAAACAAAGGCAGTCAAAACTTCTTCCAAGAGGAGATGGACCATTTCGAGTGTTGGAACGCATCAACAATAATGTTTATAAATTGGAGTTACCAGGTGAGTAAGGTGTTAGTGCAAGTTTCAATGTCACTAATTTAATGCCCTTTGATGTAGGTGACTAGAAAACCGAAGATTTGAGGACAAATCATTTTCAAGAGAGGGAGAATGATGTGAGTCCAACTAAGGGTGTTGCCAATTTGCAAGGTCCAATCACAAAGTCAAGGGATAAAAGAGTTAACGAAGAAATGCAAGGGCTGATTGGAGTGATTGCAGGAGGCCAAGCTGGGAGCACAAATGAAGAGTATTATGAGAGCACTAAAGAAGGCTACAATTCGAATGGGAGATTTATTAATATCATAAATCTTCTATAAGATTAAATTATGAAGCAATATATTTGCTAGATATGTCTAAGAAATATATTAGCAATATTCTCTATGTGGTTGTCATGTCAACCACAATATTCTATTTCCTTATTTAGATTCTCAAGTGTCTATAAAAGGCTAGCTTTAGAGCATTGCAAGGATAGATCTTTGATTATGATTTTTATTGTGAGATTTATGTCTTCTTTCTCTTTTGATAGAACTTTTGAACTTATCAGATTTTTATTTGTGGCGTTCAAGCAATTGGTCTTATCACCAGGGTTTTCTAGGAGCTCTTCCTATAGGAGTTTGGTGTGACATCTACTTCTATTCGTACCTTGTTTTCTCAATCAAACAAGGTATATTCCATTCTTTTTACTTGCATCGTGAAAGTCTTGGGATCTATTCATTATTTGGTGTAGGGTGCCAATAGAATATTGGTGGGGTTCGCATCATTTACAACCTGTTACGTATCAAAAATTCAATCGATTGGATCAGTAAACCAATGGAATAGCTCATTGTAAAATACATGTAATCTCTCATCTAGCCTTTAGAAAATATATGTATATGTAAATGCCATCATATAAATGTCAAAATCCCCCACATTTGATTGTAACAAACAATAAGGGAATAACACCTAACTACTAACACTTCACCACTCCATGAAGAGGATGTTGTAGGAATGAGGTAAGAATTTGCTTATGATTTCATAAAAAAAATTGAACCAGGCATTATGCTTACTCACTGCCAGCACCGGCTATCACTTTATTTATTTCCCTACGAGAAAAACCTTCAATTTTTGTTGATACTTCCCTAATCACATCACTGGTCAGTCCCTTGGTTTCAATCTTTTTATATTATTTTTTGAAGAAGTTCTTGAACCACCAGAATTTCCTAGATCCTACTCGAAATATGCACTTGTCAAGATACAACTTTAGAAGCTTGAAGCGGCCTTTTTCTCCGACCAAGGGAAATTCAGGGGACTCATCTATTCAATCTACTACCGCGAAATCAAGATCCCCTAACCGATTAGTAGTGAGAACATGCACAATGTCTTGAGACTAGTCACCTTTGTGGAAGAGAAGGGCATTGAGTGCACTTCTTTGAGCCTCCCTCATGTAGGTTTTGTTACGCCTACAATTTTGATGAAGATAAACTAGCTGGAGTTATGATACTTCAAAATTACATATAATTTTAATGATGCATGTACTTTATCAATTGCTACATGAATAATTGAATCTAGCTGGTATTAGATTGGCACTTGTGCAAAATGAACATGAATGAATCCTCCAATCAAACTAATAATATATATATATATATATATATATATATATCAGCACTAGGAGTATATTGTATTAAGGGTAAGCCAACCTCCAAGTGAACTGTGCAACAATGAATGCCACAGTTTAAAGACTACAATAAGAGTGTGTTAATTAGTTTTGCCACCCTGAATTATGACAATCAAGATATAAAAGGAGTTTTTCTTGAGCAATATAAATAATTGAAATAACAAAAAAAATTCACCATAGAACTAAAAAAGTATATGGCCAAAATACTAAAAAGCAACTAACAAAGTGGAGTATTTTGTTAATAATAACCAACTTGCTATGATAAATTACTAGACAACTTGGAGTAGCCTTATATGTATGTATTATCTACATTATATATAAAATCGACCATTCAGCAATTCATGGAGCATATACCATTTTTTGTACAGTTAATTGTGCAACATCACTTACTTGCAGAAAAATGCATATGCTTCATCAATAAAAAGCAGTAGTCCCCTATGAGACTTCTTGGCCTAGTCAAAAAGCTGATGTATCTTGGTAACAACTTGAGATCCCAATGGAACAACATCTCCTCCAATCATCAATGCATAATCCAATCCTTGATAATTAGTGACCCAAGATTAGGAAAGGAGAGATGAGGTTAAAAGTAATTGTTTGTTGTAAAGAACATCACAAATGAATTGAGTAATAGAGAGTTTGATCATAAAAAAATGATAATTAAAGTGGAAAATATGAACTTCCATCACAGAAATACATCAATAATACCAAGGTATTGAATTCATACGGAATTCCTTACCAACTCCTTGGTAGCCATCATTTTTCTTGTCCTTAGAGGACCAAATTCCTTCAAGGTAGAGACTTTTATCTTAGGAGATACATGTTCAACCTTTTTACCATTTCTTGAAGGTTTCCTTTCTTCATCTCCTTACTTTATTATGGATAGTCCACTCATTCTTACTTGCCACAACATCTTTTAATATGTTTCCTTGGATTTCCTTCACCTTAGCATGCATTTTATTTGTGGATTTGTCTCCTCACTTCTCGCCACTAGGTTCCGATTATTGTTTATTACGTCATGTATCCTTTCTTAGGATTTCCTTATTTGGGAGAATTCTTACCCTTCTCTCCCGAAATTTCTTTTTCATACATCCTTGAAGACACCTTACTTTAAATGATATCCCTTGATGCTATTCTTTCATGTTTACCTTTACTCTTGAGATCCTACGGGTACGTCTTTAATACTCCATCCTCATTATCACTCGTACTCCAGTACATGTCTATATCTTCCTTAGGGAGAGCTCACATCCACCTAGTGTCAAAATCACTTGATCATCCTTCGAGAGGCTCACTTAACCATCTCATGGCTTTTTGATAGTAAATCCGATCTTGGTCATTGATTTCTTTATGGATTTCCTTTCTCCATTTTATTTAACATTTTAGCCTTTTTTCTTCTCCCTTCTTTTTCATGGTTTAAATCTATGGTTCTCTCAAATACCAGATCCTTAACTGTCTCTTTCTCTTTATTTTTCTAGTCCAATCCTCCGGGCAGTTGTATCACTAGTTCTTCATGCCCACCCTATTGTCCATCATAGAATGTAGTCTTTACTACATCTCATCCTTTCTTAGGGTTTTGTTTATTCTATTTGGTTGTCCATCATTATTAGTTTTCTTCTTTCTACTTGGTTGTCTTGTTCCCTCCAAACAGGTCACCCTGGGCCATTATGATACTTCCTTCCTTGGAAACATTTCCTAATTAAGGGTTGGTTCCTTACACTCCACATTGTGTCCATCCACCCATCAATAATTCCTTTATTTAATTTCCTTCTTAGGACCTCATTTTTCCTTGGTACTCGACTTTTCCATATCAACCAACATTTTATTTGTAAGCTTATCATTCCTTCTATTTCAGTTGGTTCCATTTCCTCTCAATTGGGATACACATGTCTTTTCGGGGCTTCCTTATTTTGTAGAATTCCTTCCCTTTCTCCAGACATTCCTTTTTACATTTGCTCTAGGGGATTTCTACCCTTGACGTTGTCTTCTCCAGTTTACCTTTACTCCTCAAGTCTTGCAGGACATCTTTTATACTCTATCTGCATCCTCATTCACACCCAATACCTATCTATTTCATTAGGGAGCGAACAAATCTTTCTTATTTCAAGATTTCTTGATCATTATGTGAGAAGATTGCCTATTCCTTTCTTGGCTTGAGTTTGGTTGTTAGTTTGGCCTTTTGATCCCTTTAAGGATTTCTTTCATACTTTTCTTTCTAAGTATTTGACCTTTCCACCTCTCTTCTTTGTCGGAACTTACATTATGGTTTTTCCGCGTATTAGCTAGTTAACTGCCCCGCCTCCACCAGTCCCTTGGTTTAGGTCTTTTTAGGGCAGTTGTCTTCTCAAGTACTCCTGTCCTTAACATCATCTCACTGACCTTTTTAGGGTATAGTCCTTTCTACTTCCCGGTCTTCCTTAGGGTGTCATTTGTTCCCTTTGAATAGCTTGTTGTAATGACCTGCTTTCCCTTGTCCTGTTGATCCGAACTTCCTCTTTGGCATAATTGCTTTTTCCAAGGTGATTTATTCTTGTAATCCCAATACTTCCCATTTGTCTTCAAATGTTCATCTTGTCTTCTCTTGTGGATGCACTCCTTTCTTTGCTCTTGAATTGTATGGACTTTCTTCTTATCTAAATATTTTATTAACATTGGAATACAAAGTGTTAGGCTCTCAGCCCTATCACAAAAAATGATCACAAATTAACTAAGTAGGTATGGGATTCTTGATAAGCAACCTCCTTTATACCTAGGGTTGTGCCATCAATAGGTCCTAGCACCATTCTCCAAGATACTTCCCCATTTGGTCCTTCGAGATTCCTTCAAGGCATTTAGGAAGCTTCTAGTGTTGTCTTTTTACGAGGACACGGTGCTGAGCAGAATCATTCCTAGTTTTCTTGATTCCACTCCAGGGGGGCATCTGAAAATTTTAAGATAAATTCTATCAGTTACTATATTTTTAGTCTTGAATATGTATTCGAGGAAACAGGCTCTGATACCACTCTAGTTGTCACACCCTGATCTGGTTTGGTCAGATCCCCGTGAACAACCCGCCACTCTCCCAATTTATTAAAGGGTTTCCCCTTATTATAAATCATAATGAGTAAGGAGTCCTTTAAACCTGCACCATTTCCTAGAATAGCATAATCAAAACTGCATGAAATTTTAAACTTTACATACCTGTCTTATAGGCATCTTAGTTGATGGTCTTTAAGGGTAGGCTTTTCGATATTTCCTAAAAGGGATATAAGGGAGGGGGTGAGTACGACTACTCAGTGAATGGGTTTTCAAAGGTCTACTTTTAACTTTTTAAGAAAAACATTTATATGGAGTGTGCCAGACTCTTTTCTTTTAAAAAATCCCTTCATTTAAGATTTCTCTCATCTTTTTCCATTATTAAATAGTTATCGGTGTGTCATCACCCAACACACATCCTTCATCATGAAGGTTACACACATTCGCAAGTCAGTATCACTACTGAACCCGCTAGTGTCTTTGGAGCGACTTTTCCTGCCACCCAGATAGAAGAACGACCACTTCTACCCAGAGAATGAGTGGATGTATGTGACATCCGACCCTCAATCCCGAAATTGGTTATTCATGTTCGTACGAGGACAAAGACCTCATCCTGTCCCCACCCCGGTCTCATGCGCTTGGTGCTACTCCAAATTTCGGACAGACACCTAGAACGACAAATTGCCCTTATACTCACCGGGTCATCCAGGGCCCTTAGAATGCATTACTACCCCTCATGGGCATCTCGATGATCCCGTACTCATAGTGCATGCACAAACAATGTTTTCTTATCAAGCCATGTAATATGTGGTGCCACTGGTCCAACGGCCCCGACTCTCAACTCAACCTGCAATTCTTTGTCTTGACTAGTCTGTCGACCTGTTATGTTGCACTACCGCTAGTTGACTGAGCATGTCTGTCCTATCTTGGTACCATGGCCAAACAATTTACTTATTAATTTTTATGGCACATATATCATATTCTTTTATGAGCTCCTACTCGTGCCAACTGGCCTTAGGCCCACTGTATGAGATTTTCAAAAACTAGGCATTCTAGCCCTCAAGTTCCAAAACTGAGGCCTCCGACCTATCAAAGCTATTCGAGCTCCCGTCGAGAAGGTCTCCCAAATTGTTGAAGCATTGGCACACTGCCAGGGGAGAGCACTTCCGACAAAATAGGTTTTCACTATCCATTATACCAACCTGTATAAGGACATCTCCATTCATAACCGATGAATGGGTTTTCAACTTCGTTCGAGAAAGTCTCATCATACCAACCGGGTATGATCTACTTAAAACCGACAAGTAGTTTTTCCACATAATTTTCACATCACTTTCTCTAAGTGGTGATGATTAAAATACCACTAAATAGTGGGTTTTTATACCAAGTCACTTATCATTCCTAATCAGGTATGATATATAATCCCACTCACAACTGGTAAGTGGTTTTTAACTTTAAGTTGTGCTCATCATCCCAACCAGGTAAGATGTTAGTAAACCCACTCACCCGTTAATGCCGTGAATTCCACTAGACCGGTTCTTTATATTCATGCGAGCTTGTCCTTGCTGGCATTCCCGGTACTTAGTGTTTCTACACGATATGAATACCTCGGTTCATTATCCTTCGGCCTAATCACTTTCATTTATTTGCAATTAGGTCCCTAAAGTTATTTCTCTTTAACTTTAAGTCCCTAATGCCGGTTTTTCCTCAAATTGAGTCCCAAAACTTCTAAAATTTATCATAAGACCTCAATTTATTCCATTTCACGAAAAGGGGATAAATTTCCCAATTTTCCAATTTGGTCCTCCAACTTTTTCCAAATTACCATTTTGCCCTTCCTTTACAAAAATTGTAAGTTTTGCCCCAAAAATTCCAAAATTCCTCAATTGGTCCTCCAACATTATTTTCATGCCCAATTGTCCCTCAATTTCACAAAATTGTATTTTGGTCCTTTGAATTTCGAAAATCCCCAAAATTTCCCCAAATTTTCTGCCAATTTCAACTCTTCAACACTGCAGAATTTGATTTCATCAAATTGACCGATTAAACATCTCTAATTGTTGAAATTGAGTTCCTACATGTTCATACGATTCTAAGGAACTTTGAATCGTAGATTTTAATGTCGGAACAAGCTCAAACGGAGCTTCGCTGGAAAACATACTATAGAGAGAGAAAGCTTTGATTTCTCACCGGTGAGGGCACGGTGGTTCGAGCTTTCAGTTTGGGTAGATAGCTCTCATCCTAAGGTTCATCCTAGAATTAAGAATCGCATCAATTGATACCGAATTGAGTTAGAATTTCATCATTTAAATTTTGCCCATTCTCTCTCTAGCACCGGCCGAAAATTACAGAGGGGAGCCGAATTGGCTTACCTTTCAGTGCTAATTCGGCCGTGGGAGGGGCTGAGAAAGTGTTGGGAAGGCTTGGTTTGGCCAGAGGAGGGCTCGAAATGGCCAATTTCAACTCAGCCAAAATAGGGCAATTTCGGTCCACCGGAGCTGCTTCACTGTTTCATCACACTGACGTCTCGCCGATGACCCTCGAAATGAACGGACACTACAGACATGTAGCTGACATCTCCCCGGTTCTAAAGAACCCGACCTCATCTTGTTTGACTCAGAAAAGACCCCAAGTCGGAGCTCTGGTTCAAGCTTCACCGAAAAATGGAGTAGTTGAGAGAGAATGGAGTTTTCAGGTGTGGAGAGGATGAATAGGGGGGCTCTTTATAGTGGGAGCTCGGGGACGCATTGGCCATCCGTTGGGCACCGTTATGAGTGACATTGATGACCAGAATTACTCCGAACAGAAGCGTTTCTTCTTCACCGGCGTTTCTTCTGTTTCCCGGTGAGTGAACAGTGCTATCATCTTGAGGAAGAAGATGACACTGTTCCGAACCGGACCGGACCGGTCCGTACTGGGTTCAAATCTTAAACCAGTCGGATCACCTCCCATTCGATCGAGTTTTTCAAATCTAAAGATTTCTAAATTTATCTAAATTCATTCTCTATCCAATGCTGGCTTCAAATCTCCAATTTGAATTATTTAAGCCACCTAGAAAAATAAATTTAGGATTCGGTTCAATAGTGGTTCAAACCGGTCCGAACTGATTCGAATCTGGTTTACCTGAACCGGTTTGGTTTTCATCCTTGGGTCACTTAGGATCCATAAGATTCTCGGTTTACCATCTCTTTATCAATTCTGGTTTATAAACCAGCTTGGTCCTTAAACCGGTTCAAGCGGGTTCGGTCCGGTTCACTCGAACCAGTCTGGTTTTTCTCTCCCACTTTGTTCTAAGGTTTATGAATTTCTTTGGAGTACAATGGAGTTGAATTCCTTTGTTTTGCCTGATCTCTATCGGTTTCGTTTCATGAACCGACATGGTTCATAAATCGGTTCAATCCAGTTGGATTCGGTTCATCTAAACTAGTCTGGTATTTCTCTTCCAATTCATCCTAAGATTCTCTTCCATGGTATTATGAACTCTTTGGATGTTATTCCCAAATTGCCCATTCACAAGTGATCGGGTTTGTGAACCGATTTGATTTTCTCACTTGGTTTGATCGGTTCTCTTCCCAGTTTTCCTTAGCTCTAAAGGGCGGGGTTTACATTTTGGTACTGAGATGCTACCCAGAGGTATTTCTAGAAGAACTACCTAGGCTACCTCCAAGTTGGCAAGTGGAGTTCACCATAGAAATAATCCTAGGAACAAACCCCATATCCCAAGCCCCGTATCGCATGGCTCCGATGGAGTTGATGGAATTAAAGGAACAACTGGATGAATTATTGGAGGAGGATTTCATACAGCCAAGTTAGTCTCTATGGGGTGATCTTGTTCTATTTGTAAAGTAAAAGGATGGAAGCATGAGACTATGCATCGACTACAGAAAGCTGAACCAGGTCACCATCAAGAATCGATACCCACTCCCAAAATAGACCTTCGATCAAGATATCACCAACTAAGGATTTGAGAAGAGGACATCCCTAAGACGACATTTCGATCTAGATATGGACATTATGAGTTTAGAGATATATTATTTGGATTGACGAATGCCCCTGCAGCCTTCATGGACTTGATGAATCGTATGTTCCAACCTCATTTGGACAGCTTCCTGATAATATTTATAGATGACATCCTTATATACTAATGGACCAGGTCGGAACATGAAGAGCATTTGGCAACCACCTTGGAAATATTAAAGGAAAATCAATTATATGCAAAATTTTCTAAGTGTGTCTTCTGGCTGAAGGAGGTAGGATTCTTAGAGCAGATCGTATCCAAGGACAGAGTCAAAGTAGATCCAGCTAAGGTGGAAGTCATATCATATTGTAAGGCTCCATGGAATCCTACAAAAATAAGAAGTTTCTTAGGATCGGCAAGATACTATAGATGGTTTGTACAAGACTTTTCTAAGATATCATGTAAACCCCACTCTTTTGAGTTAAGGAAAACCGGGAAAATAACCGGTAAAACCGAGTGAGAAATATCGAACCGGTTCACAAACCCGACCATTTGAGGGTTCATAAAACCTTGAAAAAGAACCTTAAGATAAAATAGAATAGAAAAATCAGACTGGTTTAGATTAATTGGATTCCATCAGAACACTGAAGTTAATCGTGCTTGCATGAGAGTAGTGCTAGGATAGGTGACCCCTGGTATTAATCGTATGCCCTATCATAAATACCAATAATTTAATATCTAAATTAAATTATTGGAATTAATACCCATAATTAAATACCTAAATTAAATTATTGGAATTAATACTAATTAATACCCATCCATTTATGGCAACATTAATATTGGTAATAAATCTCCCTCATTTAATACACAATTTCTCATCCCCATTCATCCTCATCACACCTGAACACCTCTTTCTACTGCTCCATTTCCCGGTGTAGCTAGAACCAAAGCTTCCATTTGGGTATTTTTCTTAACCTCAGAAGGAGAGGTTGGGCTCTTTAGACTCCAGGGGAAGTCAGCTATCTGATAGCACACTCTAGTCAATCTGAGAATCGCCGAAGAAGCACCGACATAATCAAACAATGAAGCAGCTCCGACAAACCGAAGTTACCTTGTTTCGGCCGAGCTAAAATCGGCCATTTTGAGCCCTCCTCAGGCCAAACCAAGCCTACCCAACACCTCCACAGCCCTCCTATAGCTGAATTAGAGTGGAAAGGTAAGCCAATTCGGATCCCCTCTACAATTTCCGACTGGTGCTAGAGAGAGAACCGACAGAAGATTGATGATAAAATTCTAATCCAATTCAACATCAATCGATGCAATTCTTGATCCTAGGATGAACCTCAGGTATCTGCCCAAATCGAAAGCTCAGACCGTCGTGCCCTCAACGGTGAGTAATTGAAGCTTTCTTTTTGCACAGTCAATTTTCCGGCAAAGCTCCATTTGAGCTCGTTCCGATGTCAAAACTCGTGATTCAAAGTGCTATTGAATCTTATGAAGATGTAGGATCTAAATTTTAACTTTAATTTCAACAATTAGAAGTGTTTAATTGGACAATTTTATGAAATCATATTCGGCTGTGTTAAGGAGTTGAAATGGGGGAAAATTTTGGGGAAAGTTGGTGATTTTCAAAATTTGAAGGACCAAAATGTAATTTAGTAAAATTGAAGGTCAATTGAGCATGATAAGAATGTTAGAGAGCCAATTGACCAATTTTAGAATTTTTGGGGTAAATCTTAGAATTTTTGTAAAGTAAGGACAAAATGGTAATTTTTGAAAAGTTGGGGGACCAAATTGGAAATTTGGAAATTAAACCCCTTTTTATGAAATTGAATAAATTGAGGTCCCAAGGTGAAATTTAAAAGTTTTGGGACTCAATTTGAGGAAAAACTGGCATTAAGGACTTAAAGTTAAAGAAAAATAACTTTAGGGACCTAATTGAAAATAAAAAAAGTTTAGTTTTCTCATTCATTTGGAATGAATGATGGCTATTAGGCTGAGAGATAATGAATGGTAATGTTCATATCGTGTAGGAACATGAAGTACCGGGAACGCTAGTAAGGACAAGCTCGCGTGAATACAAAGAACCAGTCGAGAGGAATTCACTGCATTAACGGGTGAGTGGGCTTACTAACATCATACCCAGTTGGGATGATGAGCATAGATTAAAGTTAAAAACCAGTTACCAGTTGTGAGTGGGTTTTATATTATACCAGGTTAGGGATGATAAGTACCTCGAAATGAAAACCCACTACAAAGTGGTATTTTAAACATCACAACTTAGAGGAGTGATGTGAAAATCACGAAGAAAAACTACTTACCCATTTTAAGTAGGTCATACTCGGTTGGTATGATGAAATTTCCTCGGAGGAAGTGGAAAACCCGCTCATCGGTTATGAGCGGAGATATTCTCATACTCGGTTGGCATGATGGATAGTTAAAAATTTATTTGTAGGAAGCACTCTTCCTTGACTGTGTGCCACTACTTAAACGATTTGGGAGACCTTCTTGACGGGAGCTCGAATAGATCTTATAGGTCGGGGGCCTCGATTTTGGAACTTGGGGGCTAATATGCTGGGTTTTGGAGAATCACGTAAAATGGGCCCAAGGCCAGTGGACACGAGTAGAAGCTTGTAAACAAACATGAGATATATGCCACAAAACTTTAAATAAATGAATTGTTTGCCCATGGTACCAAGATAGGATCGACATATTCAGTTAACTAGTGGTAGTGCAACATGACAAGTCTTTGGACTAGTCAAAACTAATAGCTGCTGGTTGAGTTGAAGGTCGGGGCTATTGGACCAGTGGCACCATAGATTATATGGCATGATGTGAAAATATTGATTGTGCATGCACTGTGATTACAAGACCTTCAAGATGCCCAAGAGGGGTCATGGTGTGTCATAGGGCCCTGGATGACCTATTAGGTATAACGGTAGTTCGTCAGACCAAGTGACCTTGCGAAGCTCAACGCAGCTTCATTGTGCACGAGACTGGGGTGGGGTCAGGATGACGTCTCTATCCTCATACGGACATTGAGTATTTTTGGTCCGAGGGTAGGACTTGAGGGATGTTCACTAAGACTTCAGGTAGAAGTTAGGGACTTCTATTAGGGCGGATGGTAAAGGTGCTCCGATCCACAAGTGGGTGCAGTCGGCGTAACTGTATCTCACAAATGTGTGTGATCCCTTCATGATGAAGGGTGAGTGATTTGTGAAACACACTGAATATGGAAATGGGAAAAGGTTATGGAAACCTTGGAAAGGATTTGAGAATTCTTGGAAACATAATTGGCAAACATTGGGAAAAGGTGTTGAAAACCAGAATTTGAGAAAATAATATTTTAAAAGAAAATAAGGAGTCTGGCACACTCTGAATCAAGCATTTTTTCTAAAAGATAAATTTTAAAAACTCATTCATTGAGTCATTGTACTCACCCCCTCCCTTACATCCCTTTTTAGGTAACCAAGGGAAACCCAACCAAAGACCTTCTATTAGTCACAGCTACAAGACAGGTATGTATGTTAAAATTTTATATGCAGTTTTGATTTATGTTACAGGTTTAAAGGACGCCATACTCTTCTCAGTTATTAAACAAGAGGCTACCCTTAGTAAACCAGGAGAATGGTAGGTTGATCATGGGGATCCGACCAAACTAGGTCGGGGTGTGACATAGCAGCCCCTCTAACTCTACTCACGAGGAAGGGAGTTGAGTATAAATGGGATAATAGCTGTGAGAAGTCTTTTCAAGAGTTAAAGGGTCGACTAACAACCGCACCGGTACTCTCCTTACTTGACCCTAATGTAGGAGAGTACACAATCTATAGTGATGCATCTGGACAAGGGCTTGGATGTGTCTTAATGCAACAAGGGAAGGTTATAGCTTATGCCTCGCGACAACTAAAGGTACATGAAACAAATTACCCGACTCATGACTTGGAATTAGCTGCAATAGTGTTTGCCCTAAATATATGGCGACACTACCTTTACGGGGTTAAGTGTATGATATACATAGATCACAAGAGTCTTAAGTACTTCCTAACTCAAAAGGAGTTAAATCTCCGCCAGAGGAGATGGCTGGAATTGGTGAAGGAATATGACCTTGTGATAGAGTATCACCCTGGAAAAGCAAATGTTATAGTAGATGCCTTAAGTCGCAAGTACCAAACTGAGGTGGCACAAGTAAAGACAAGTTACCTACCCTTGTTGCAACAATTGGGAAGGATGAAGGTGGACCTGAGGATGGACAAGAAGGAAAAATGCTTGCTGCTCATGTGGTGGTGAGGCCCGGTCTAACCAAACATATTAAAGCTCAGCAAAAGGCTGATAAAGAACTCCAATCTTATTTGGACTCGGTTAATAGAGAAAGGAAATTGGACTATGACTTGCGAGGTGATGGAGTACTAACATAGAAGGGTAGGGTATGTTTGCCTCAAGATAAGGAGTTAAAGAGGTTAATTCTGGAAGAGGCACATGATTCGGTGTATGAAATGCATCCGGGCAGTTCCAAGATGTACCACACCCTCAAACAACGATACTCGTGGAAAGGCACGAAGAGGGACATTGCGAAATATATAGCCTAATGTTTGTTCTGTCAACAGATAAAAGCAGAGCATTAGAAACCATCAAGACTGCTACAACCCTTACCAATTCCAGAGTGGAAATGGGAGCACATCACCATGGACTTCGTCACGGGTCTACCGGTGATAAGAGAGAGTCGAGATGTGATTTGGGTCATCGTGGAAAGATTGACCAAATCAGCTCAATTCCTTCCTATAAGACTGATGGACATAGTAGAACAGCTGAAATTATAAGACTTCATGGTGTTCCGATGAGTATAGTATCAGATAGAGATCCAAGAATTACTTCAAGGTTTTCTCCAAGTTTACAAAATGCCATGGGAACCAAGCTTCACATGAGCATGGTATTCTACCCTCAGACAGATGGATAGTCTGAGTGAACCATCCAAACCTTGGATGATATGCTCAGAGCATGCGTACTTACCATGAATAAAAGCTGGGAGGAAAACTTGTGCCTGATGAAATTTGCTTACAATAATAGTTATCAGACCAGTATTCAAATGGCTCCCTATGAAGCCCTTTATGGATGACCATGTCGTACCCCTCTATTTTGGGAAGAAGTGGGGGAAAGGAAGTTAGAAAGGGCAGAACTAATTAAGGATGCCACAGAGAAGATAAAATTAATAAGGAATCATCTTAAGACCGCACATGATAGGCAAAAGAGTTATGCAGAAAATCGTAGAAAAGATCTGGAGTTCAAGGTGGGAGATCTAGTATTCTTCATAGTATCCCCATGGAGGGGAGTACTTAGGTTTTAGCAAAGAGGAATGTTGAAACCAAGATATATTGGTCCATATCCCATCATTCAAAGGAAAGGACCGGTAGCTTTAAATTGGGACTACCTCCTAATCTGTAGAGAATATATGATGTATTTCATATCTCGATGCTTCAGAAATATCAATCGAATCCTAGTCATGTATTGGACAGAACTCTATTAGAACTGGAAGAGAACCTATCCTTTCAGATAGAACCGGTATACAAGAATTTAAGGAACAAGAGAATCCCTACTGTCACGCCGCAACCCGGTTTGGTTGGATCCCCATGAACAACCCGTCGCTCTTTCTCGGTTCAAAAGGAGTTTCCCCCTTTATTTAGTCAAGAGGAGCCAGGCAAAATTTCAATCTTGTTCCCTGGAAGACATATATCAAATAAAATGCAAGCTTAAAGACAAATTTAAGCATACCTGATAAAGGGTAAGCCTCGGTATTACTTCTAGACATTTTCTCTTTTCCTAAAAAGGGGTTGAAAAGAGTGATGAGTTTCTACAACTCAGTGAATGGGTTTTCAAAGGTCTACTTTTAACCTTTAAGAAAAACATTTATGTGGAGTGTGCTAGACTCCTTTTTCTTTTCAAAAATCCCTTCATTTAATATTTTGGGTTTTTTCCATTATTTCTTACTTACCGATGTGTCATCACCTAACATACATCCTTCATCGTTAAGGTTACACACATTCCCAAGTCAATATCACTACTAAACCCGCTAGTGGCTTCGGAGAAACTTTTCCTGCCACCTAGATAGAAGTACGACCACTTCTACCCTGGGAATGAGTGGATGTACGCGACATCCGACCCACAACCCGGAAATCAATTCTTTGTATTTGTATGAGGACAGAGACCTAATCTCATCCCCATCACAGTCTCATGCGCTTGGTGCTACTCCAAATTTCGCACAAACACCTGAAACGACGATCTGCCCTTATATCCACTGGGTCCTCCAGGGCCCTTAGGACACATCACTACCCATCATGGGCGTCTTGATGATCCTGTACTCATGGTGCATGCACAAGCAAAGTTTTTCTTAGATTTTCCATATAATATTTGTCCCAATGGTCCCAACCTTCAAGTCAACATGTAGTTGTTTGTCTCGACTGGTCCGGAGACCTATCATGTCGGACTGCTACTAGTTGACTGAGTATGTCGGACCTGCCTTGGTACCATGACCAAACAATTCACTTATTAAGTTTTAATGGCACACACATATATATATATATATATGATGTTCTTTTACGACTGGTCCATTGTCCTATGGGCCACTGTTAGAGTTTTTCAAAAACTGGCATTTTAGCCCTCAAGTTCCAAAACTAAGGCCCCCGACCTATAAGAGCTATTCGAGCTACCGTTAAGAAGGTCTCCCAAAAAGATTAAGCATTAGCACACAGACAAGGGAGAACACTTCCGACAAAAATAGGTTTTTACTATCCATTATACCGACCGGTATCAGGATATCTCTGTTCATAAATGGGTTTTCAACTTGCTTCGACGAAGTCTAATCATACCAACCGGGTATGATCTACTTACAACCCATAAGTAGTTTTTCTACATAACTTTCACATCACTTTCTCTAAGTAATGATAATTAAAAAATACCACTAAGTAGTGGGTTTTTATAACGAGGTACTTATCTTGCCCAACCGGACATGATACATAATCCCACTCACCCTATAGTGTAGTGAAATTCCACTTAGTTGGGTTCTATCCTTAGCATGCTGGACCTCGACTGGCGTTCCCGATGTCTCATTCTCCTACATGAAATGAACATAATTGTTCATTATTCTTTGGCGTAATAGCCCTCATTCGTTCCAAATGAATGAGAAAACCCAACTTTACATATATTTGCAATTAGGTCCCTAAAGTTATTTTTCTTTAACTTTAAATCCCTATTGTCGGATTTTTCCTAAAATAAAGTCCCAAAACTTTTAAAATTTATCTTAGGACCTAAATCATTTGATTTCACACAAAAGGGTTTAATTTCCCAAATTTCCAATTTGGTCCTTCAATTTTTCCAAAATTACCATTTTGCCCCTTCTTTAGAAAAATGGTAAAATTTGCCCCAAAAATTCCAAAATTTCTCAATTGGCCCTCTAATATTCTTATCATGACCAATTGATCCTCAATTTTAGAAAATTACATTTTGGTCCTTCAAATTTTCAACAATCCCCAAAATTTCCCCCAATTTCAACTCTTTAACATTACCGAATTTGATTTCATCAAATTGACCAATCAAACACCTATAATTGTGGAAATTGGAGTTGAAATTGAATTCCTACATGTTCATACGATTCTAAGGAACTTTGAATTGCAGATTTTAACGTTGAAACGAGCTCAAACGGAGCTTTGCCGGAAAATAGACTGTAGAGAGAGAAAACTTCGATTTCTCACCGGTGAGGGCGCGGCTATCGGAGCTCTCTATCTGGGCAGGTAGCTCTCCTCCAGAGGTTCTTCCTAGGATCAAGAATGACATCAATTGATGTTGAATTGGATTAGAATTTCTTCATCAATATTCGGCCGACTCTCTCTCTAACAATGATCTGAAATTATAAAGGGGAGCCAAATTGGCTTACCTTTCGGTCCTAATTCGGTTGTGGAAGGGCTGAGATGGTGTCGGAAGAGGTTGGTTTGGCCTGAGGAGGGCTTGAATTAGCCGATTTCAACTTGGCTGAAATAGGGCAACTTCGGTCCGCTGGAGCTGCTTCCTTGTTTGATCACGTCGGCGCTTCTTCGGCAACTCTCGGGACGAACAGATGCTACCACCGTGTAGCTGACTTCTCACCGGTTCTAATGAACCCAACCTTGCCTTCTTTGGCTCATAATTGGCTCAATATCGGATCTCTGGTTCGAGCTTCACCAGAAAACTAAGCAACTGAGAGAGAGGGAGCTTTTTAGGTATGGAGAGGACGAATGGATAGGTGCTCTTTCTATAGGGAGCTTGGGGACCCGTTGGTTGTCCGTTTGGCACCGTTTTGACAAGAGTTGATAACCTGAAATGTACCAAACGGAGGCGTTTCTTCTTCACCGGCGTTACTTCAGTTTCCTGGTGAGTGAACAGTGCTGTCATCCTGAGGAAGAAGATGACACTGTTCCAAACCGGACCAGACTGGTCCGAATCGGGTTCAAAGCTTAAACCAGTCGATTCACCCCTCATTCGACCGAGTTTTTCAAATATAAAAATTTCTAAATTCATTACCTATCTAATGGTGGCCTCAAATCTACAATTTGAATTATTTAAGCCACCTAAAAAAATGAATTTAGGATTTGGTTCATTAGTGGTTCGAACCGGTCTGAATCGGTTCGGTTCACCTGAACCAGTTTGGTTTTCATCCCAAATTCCTTCACATGTCCATTTCCATGTCTTTTGTGACTCCTTGGGTCACTTAGGGTTCATAAGATTCCCAGTTTACCATCTCTTTATCGATTCCGGTTGATAAACCCACTCGGTCCTTAAACTAGTTCAATCTAGTTCGGGTCTAGTTCACCCGAACCGGTCTGGTGTTTCTCTCCCACTTTGTTCTAAGGTTCCTTTCCAATGTTTATGAATTTTTTTGGTGTACAATGGAGTTGAATTCCTTTGTTTGCTCGATCTCTATCAATTCCAGTTCATGAACCGACTCGGTTCAGAAACTGGTTCAATCCTGTTGGACTTGGTTCATCCAAACTGATCTAATTTTCCTCTTCCAATTCATCCTAAGGTTCTTTTCCATAGTATTTTGATCCATTTTGATCACTTGAGAGTTGTAAATTCCTAAATTGCCCATTCACAATTACCAAGTTTGTGAACCGGTTCTCTTCCCAGTTTTCCTAAGCTTTAAAGTGCAGGGTTTACACCTACGGTCAAGGTTTTGTGGCAAAACAGACCCGTGCAAGAAGAGACATGGGAAATCGAGAGTGTGATGAGGGATAGTTACCCTCAATTATTTAACATGTAACTGTTTTGGGGACAAAACTCCTAAAAGGAGGGGAGAGTTGTAAACCCCGTCCTTTGATAATAAGAAAACTGGGGAAATAACAAGTCATTTTGAAATTGAAAACTGAGTGGGTCTACAAGCCCGAACCGATAAAGAAAGGGTAAACTGGGAAATTTAATGATCCCGAGTGACCCAAAGAGTCCCAAAATTCATGGAAATGGACTTAAGAATAAATTAGGGATGAAAACCAAATCGGATTGAACTGCTTTGGACCGGTTTGAACCACTATTGAACCAAATTATAAATTCATTTTTTAAGGTGGGTTAAAAAATTCAGATTATTGAACCGACCGGTTTAAGCTTTGAACCCAGTTTAGACTGGTCCGGTTTAGTTTGGAGTAGTGTCATCATCTTCCTACAAATGACAGTACTGTTCACTTATTGGAAAATCATGCAGTGCCGATGAAGCTGAAAAGTATTCAACCAACGAGTTTCAAGCAATTAATGACTACCATTATGGAGTTTATGGGGCGACCAAGAAGTCCACGTGCTTCCTATATAAAGAGCCCCTCCTCATTCATTCTCTCCACAACTGAAAACTCCATTCTCTCTCAACTACTTAGTTTTCCGATGAAGCTCGAACCAGAGTTCGAATATAGGGTCATTTCTGAGCTAATGAAGGTAAGGTCACGTTCCTTAGAACCCGGGAGAAGTAAGCTACATGGTGGTAACATCCATTCACCCCGAGGGTCGCCAGAGAAGCGCCGGTGTGATCGAACAATGAAGCACCTCCGATAGACTAAAGCTGCCCTATTTGGGTCGAGCTAAAATTGGCCGATTCGAGCCTTCCTCAAACCAAAGCAAGCTCTCCCAACACTTCCTCAGCCCTCCATGGTCGAATTAGGATGGAAATGTAAGCCAATTCAAATCCCCTCTACAATTTTTGACTGATGCTAGAGAGATAATTCGCAGAATTTTGATGAAGGAATTCTAACCCAATTCGGCATCAATTGATGCAATTCTTGATCCTAGAAGGAACCTCATGAGCCAAGGTATCTGCCCAGATCAAAAGCTCGGACCGTCGCACCCCCGACAATGAGTAATTGAAGCTTTCTCTCTCTATGTTCTATTTTTCGGCAAAACTCTATCTGAGCTCATTCTGGCATAAAAACTTATGATTCAAAGTGCTATTGAATTGTATGAAGATGTAGAAACTCAATTTTAACTTCAATTTCAACAATTAGAAATGTTTGATCGGTCAATTTGATGATATCAAATTCGGTTGTGTTAGGAAGTTGAAATTGGGGGAAAATTTGGGGATAATTGGGGATTTTCAAAAATTCGAGGGATCAAAATGAAATTTTGTAAAATTGAAAGTGAATTGGGTATGATAAGAGTGTTAGAGGACCAACTGAGTAATTTTAGAATTTTTGGTGTAAAACATACCATTTTTGTAAAGGATGGGCAAAATAGAAATCCAAATTGGGAATTTGGGAAACTTGAACCCCTTTTTTATGAAATTGAGTAAATTGAGATCCCAAGACGTATTTAAAAAGTGTCGGGACTCAATTTGGGGAAAAACCATCAATTGGGGCCTAAAGTAAAAGGAAAAATAACTTTAGTGGACAATTTGTAAATATTGGAAAAGTTGTGAATTCAGTCATTCATACTAAATGAGGTGACCAAGTCAGATGATAATGAAAAACTATGTTCATTTCGTGTAGGAACACAAGACATTGGGAACTCTAGCTAAGATTAAGCTCGCAAGGGATGAAAACCTACTTAGTGGAATTTCACTGCACGATCGGGTGAGTGGGCTTTTTATTTTATTCCCGGTTGTAATGATAAGTACCTCGGAAATGAAAACCCACTACTTATTGATATTTTAAACATCACAACTTAGAGGAGTGGTGTTCAAATGAAATGGAAAAACTAGTTATGTCACGCCCCGACCCGGTTTGGTCAGATCCCCGTGAACAACCCACCACTCTCCCGGTTTATTAAAAGGTTTCCCCTTATTATAATCCGTAAAGAGTAAGGCGTCCTTTAAACCTGCACCATTTCCTAGAATAGCATAATCAAAACTGTATGAAATTTTAAACTTTACATACCTGTCTTACAGGCATCTTAGTTGATGGTCTTTCAAGGTAGGCTTTCCAGGATTTCCTGAAAGGGATATAAGGGAGGGGGTGAGTACAACTACTCAGTGAATGGGTTTTTAAAAGCTTTTGACTTTTAAGAAAAATATTTATATGGAGTGTGCCAGACTCCTTTGTTTTCAAAAATTCCTTCATTTAAAAATTCGGATTTTTCCATTATTTCTTAGTTACCACGGTGTGTCATCACCCAACACACATCCTTCATGATAAAGGTTACACACATTCGCAAGTCAGTATCACTACTGAACCCGCTAGTGGCTTCAAAACGACTTTTCCTGCCACCGGGATAGAAGTACGACCACTTCTACCCTAGGAATGAGTGGATGTACGTGACATCTGACCCACAATCCCGAAATCACTTCTTCGTGTCCGTATGAGGACAGAGACCTCATCCTGTCCCCACCCTGGTCTCATGCGCTTCGTGCTACTCCAGATTTCGCACAGACACCTGGAACGACGAACTGCCCTTATAGCCACCAGGTCGTCTAGTGCCCTTAGGACACATCACTACCCCTCATGGGCGTCTTGATGATCCCGTACTCACATTGCACGCACAAACAATGTTTTCTTATATTGCCATGTAATATGTGGTGCCACTATTCCAACGGCCCCGACTCTCAACTCAACCCGCAGCTGTCATGTCGCACTACCACTAGTTAACTGAGCATGTCGGTCCTATCTTGGTACCATGGCCAAAGAATTCACTTATTAAGTTTTATGGCACATATAACATGTTTGTTTACGAGCTCCTGCTCGTGCCAACTGGCCTTGGGCCCACTGTACGAGATTTTCAAAATCGGGCATTTAGCCCCCAAGTTCCAAAATCGAGGCCCCGGGCCTATTAGAGCTATACGAGCTCCCGTCGAGAAGTTCTCCCAAATTGTTTAAGCATTGGCACACAGTCAGGGGAGAGCATTTCCAACAAAAATAGGTTTTTACTGTCCATCATACCGATCGGTATAAGTACATCTCTGTTCATAACCGATGAACGGGTTTTCAACTTCCTTCGAGGAAGTCTCATCATACCAACCGGGTATGATCTACTTACAACCCGTAAGTAGTTTTTTTGCATAACTTTCACATCACTTTCTCTAAGTAGTGATGATTAAAATACCACTAAACAGTGGGTTTTTATATATAAGCACTTATCATCCCCATCCGGGTATGATGTTAGTAAACCCACTCACAACCGGTAAGTGGTTTTTAACTTTAAACTGTGCTCATCATCCCAACTGGGTATGATGTGAATAACCCACTCACAACCGGTAAGTGGTTTTTATCTTTTAAGTTGTGCTCATCATCCCAACCGGGTATGATGTTAGTAAACCCACTCACAATCGATAAGTGGTTTTTAACTTTAAACTATGCTCATCATCCTAACTGGGTATGATGTGAATAACCTACTCACAACTGGTAAGTGGTTTTTAACTTTTAAGTTGTGCTCATCATCCCAACCGGGTATGATGTTAGTAAACCCACTCACAACCGGTAAGTGGTTTTTAACTTTAAACTGTGCTCATCATCCCAACTGGGTATGATGTGAATAACCCACTCACAACCGGTAAGTGGTTTTTAACTTTTAAGTTGTGCTCATCAGCCCAACCGGGTATGATGTTAGTAAACCGACTCACAACCGGTAAGTGGTTTTTAACTTTAAACTGTGCTCATCATCCCAACTGGGTATGATGTGAATAACCCACTCACAACCGTTAATGCCATGAATTCCACTAGACCGGTTCTTGGTATTCACACGAGCTTGTCCTTGCTGGCGTTCCCAGTACTTCGTGTTCCTACACGATATGAACAACCTTGTTCATTATTACTCGGCATAACAGCTTTCATTCATTTCCAATGAATGAGAAAACCCAAACTTTTAGTTATTTGCAATTAGGTCCCTAAAGTTATTTCTCTTTTCCTCAAATTGAGTCCCGTAACTTTTAAAATTTATCCTAGGACATCAATTTATTCAATTTCACCAAAAAGGTGTTCAATTTCCCAAATTTCCAATTTGGTCCCCCAATTTTTCCAAAATTACCATTTTGCCCTTCTTTTACAAAAATGGTAAGTTTTGCCCCAAAAATTCCAAAATTCCTCAATTTGGTCCTCCAACATTATTTTCATGCCCAATTGACCCTCAATTTCATAAAATTGTATTTTGGTCCTTTGAATTTCGAAAATCCCCAATTTTCCCCAATTTCAACTCTTCAACACTACCGAATTTGATTTTATCAAATTGACTGATCAAACACTTCTAATTATTGAAATTGGAGTTGAAATTGAGTTCCTGCATGTTCATACGATTCTAAGAAACTTTGAATCACAGATTTTAACACCGAAACGAGCTCAAACGGAGCTTCGCCGGAAAATAGACTATAGAGAGAAAGCTTCGATTTCTCACCGGTGAAGGCACGGCGGTCCGAGCTTTCGATCTGGACAGATAGGTCTCATCCTGAGGTTCATCCTTTCAGTCCTAATTCGGCCGTGGAAAGGCTGAGAAAGTGTTGGGAGGGCTTGGTTTAGCCTGAGGAGGGCTTGAAATGGCCGATTTCAGCTTGGCCGAAATAGGGCAGCTTGGGTCCGCCGGAGTTGCTTCACTATTCCATCATGTCAACGCTTCTCCAACGATTCTCGGATTGATTGGAGATTGCTATCAGATAGCTGTCTTCTCTCCTGTTCTAAAGAGCCCGACCTTTGTTCAAGTCGAAGCTCTCGTTCGAGCTTTACCGAGAAATGGAGCAGTAGAGAGAGAGAGAGAGAGAAGTGTTCAGGTGTGTGGAGAATGAAATGGGGATGACCTCTTTATATAGTCGTAAAACCCATGTATTAAATGGGCGAGATTTATTACTAGTATTAATATTGCCATAAATTATTGGTATTAATTCCAATAATTTAATTTCGGTATTAATTCTAACAAATTAAATTTCAGTATTAATTCCAATAATTTAATTTAGGTATTAAATTATTTGTATTAATTTATGATAAGGCGTACATACAAATTTTTTACCGAAATTTTGGGTTACAAAAAAATTCATACTTCCCAGGAGGTCACCCATCCTCACTTTACTCTTGAGTAAACACACTTAACTTTAAAGTTCTTATGGAATCTAGTTCACCTGAACCACTTTGGTTTTTGTTTTCTAATTTGTCTTAAGTTTCTTTTTCAAGGTTTAATGAACCCTTTGGATCACCCGAGAGTTGTAAATTCCCAACTTGCCCATTCAGAAATAATCGGGTTTGTGAACCGGTTCTGAATCCTTACTTGGTTTGACCAGTTTTTTTCCTGGTTTTCCTTAGCTAAAAAGGGCGGGTTTTACAAGTTACTAGTTGTAAGTAGATCGCACTCGGTTGGTATATTGAAACTTACTCTAAGGAAGTGGAAAACCTGTTCATCAATTATGAGAGGAGATATCCTCATACTCGGTTGGTATGATGAATAGTTAAAAATATATTTTTGCCAAAAGTGCTCTCCCAAAACTGTGTGTCACTGCTTAAACGATTTGGGAGACCTTATTTACGGGAGTTCGAATAGCTCTGTTCGGCTAGAGGCCTTGGTTTTGGAATGTGGGGACTATTATGCCCAATTTTGAAAATCTCAATTAGCGAGCAATAGGCCAGTTGGCACGAGCAGGAGCTCGTAAACAAACATGAATTATATGCCATCAAAACTTGAATAATTGAATTGTTTGGCCATGGTACCAAGATAGGATCCATATACTCAGTCAACTAACGGCAGTGTAACATGACAGGTCTCGGGACTAGTCAAGACAAACAGTTGAAGGTTGGGTTGAGGGTCGGGGTTGTTGGACTAGTGGCACCCTAGATTACATGGCATGATGTGAAAATACTAACTGTGCATGCATTATGATTATGGGTCCTTCATTACGCCCAAGAGGGGTAGTGACGCATCCTAGGGCCCTGGATGACCTAGTGGATATAAGGGTAGTTAGTCGTACTGGGTGACCTTGCGAACTAGATGTAGCTTCAAGCGCACAAAACTAGGGTAGGGAGAGGATGAGGTCTCTTTCCTCATACGGACATAGAGAATTGTTACTGGATTGAGGGTCGGATGTCACGAACATCCACTCATTCTCACGATAGAAGTGGACGTGCTTCTATCTAGGTGGCCGGTAAAGTCACTCCGACACCACAAGTGGGTTCAGTGGATGTACTGGCTTGCGATTGTGTGATTGACCTTCATAATTAAGGATGTGTGTCTCGTGATGACACACTGTGACTAATAAGAAATGGTGACAAAAACCAAAGTTCGATATGAAAGGTTTTTAAAGTATAATAAGGAGTCTAGCACACTCCTAACCAACATTTTTTTTTCTAAAACTTAAATTTTTGAAAACCCATTCACTAAGTCATCGTACTCACCCCCTCCCTTATCTCCCCCTTTCAGGAAATCTCAAAAAGCCTACCCCAAAGGACCTTCAACTAATAAGCTTGTGAGACAGGTATGAATTGTTTAAAATTTTATGCAATTTTGATTGATGTATTCTAGGAAAGGTGCAAGTTTAAAGGACAACTTACTCTTCATGGTTTATAAATATGGGGAAACCCTCAGTAAAGCGTAAGGATGGTAGGTTGATCATGGGGTTTTGACAAAACCGTGCTGTGGCGTGACAAACCCAGTCAAGGTAGGCTAACTTCGAGAAAATTGTTTTTCAAAGCTTAAACTGTCATTATAATTAGAATGGACGTCATAGCGATTCCCACTCACCCGGTAATACCGGAGGGGTCATGTAGGTGAAATTTCTCTTCTTTGGGTTCTTCTAGGACTAGTACTTGAGTAATCTGGTCCTATAGGGTGCGAGTTTTCCTATTAGGATGTGGTGACAAATGGGTCCTATACTTTCTTATATCTGCACCTAATACCCCGTACTTTGCTTAAATTGCACTTAGGTCCCTGATTTCACTATAATATCTATTGGGTCCCATGTGTTCCCAACTATTCTTTTTGGGTCCTTAACTCTTTTAATTTCACTAATTTGGCCTTTATTTGCTAATTTTGTCTTTTAGTACTTAATTTTCTAAAAATTGCAGTGTGATTCCCCAACTTTCCAAAATTTCCAATTTTGCCCAAATTTGTTCAATTTGCCCAATTGACCCTCAATTGGGGGGTGAATTTCATGAAAACATCCACAATTTCATGAAACTTCTGTTCAACCCACCAATTTTTGAAAATTTCACAAAAGTCCTCCAATATCCCCAAATCACCCTTCACCTTCTTCCCTAAGTTGAGCATATGACACTTCGAATCTTACCTCATCCAATTGACGTCCTGTAAGTCCTTGTTTTCTCCATTTCTTGCTTCTAATTGCCTCCTACAACTACCCTCGATCGTCCTACACTGCAAATTTCTGAATTTGGCTAAGTTTTGTGCCCTGCCAGACCTTTGCCTTACCGATGGAGAGGCGGTGTGTAAACCTTGCTTTTAGAGTTAAGGAAATCGGGAAAGAACCGGTCAAACCGAGTGAGAAAATCGAATTGGTTCCCAAACCTATTTATTGGGGAACGGGAAAATTGGAGAAATTTCAACTCCCATGTGACCCAAAGAGATTTATAAACCTTGGGAAGGAACCATAGAACAAAGTGGGAGAGAAAAACAAGATCGGTTCGAGTGAACCAAATTTCAACCGGATTGAACTAGTTTAAGAACCGAGTTGGTTTATGAACCAAAACCAACAAAGAGAGGGCAAACTGGGAAATTTATGAACCCTAAGTGACCTAAGGAGTCACAAAAGTCATGAAAAAGGACTTTAGGAAGAATTGGAGATAAAAACCAAACCAGTTCAGGTGAACCGGATTAAACCATTTTGGACCGATTTGAACCACTATTGAACCGGATGCTAAATTCATTTTTCTAAGAGGCTTAAAAAATTCAAATTTGAGATTTGAGGCCACCATTGGATAGAAAATAAATTTAGATTAATTTATAAATTTTTAGATTTGATAAATTTGGTCGAATTGGGGGAGTGAACTGGCCAGTTTAAGCTTTGAACCCGGTATGGACCGGTCTGGTCCGGTTCGGAACAGTGTCGTGTTCTTCCTTCAAATGACAATATGGTTCACTCACCGAAAAGTTGAAGCAGCTCTGGCGAAGAAGAAATGTTTCCATTTAGTATGTTTCAGGCCATCAATGTCTATCATAAAGGTGCCAAACGGACGGCCGACGAGTCCCCGAGCTCCCATAATAAATGGCCCCTCTCCATTCATCCTCTCCACACCTCAAAATCTCACTCTCTCTCAACTACTTAGTTTTCTGGTGAAGCTTGAATGAGAGCTCTGATATAGGGTCTTTTTTTAGCCAAAGAAGGCATGGTAGGGTTCCTTAGAATTGGAGAGAAGTCAGCTACACAGTGGTAACATCCATTCACCTTGAGGGTCGTCCAAAAAGCGCAGCATGATCGAACAGTGAAGCAGCTCCGGTGGACCGAAGCTATCCTATATCGAACAAGCTGAAATTGGCTGATTCGAGCCCTACTCAGACCAAACCAAACACTCCTAACACCTCCTCAGCCCTTCCATGGCCAAATTAGGACTGAAAGTTAATCCAATTCGACACCCCTCTACAATTTTTGACCGATGCTAGAGAGAGTTGAAAGAATTTTGTTGACAAAATTCTAATCTAATTTGACATCAATTGATGCAATTCTTGATACTAGGAGGAACCTCAGGAGGAGAGCTTTTTGCCCCGATTGGAAGCTCGGACCGTCGCACCCCCAACGGTGAGCAATTGAAGCTTTCTCTCTCTACATAATATTTTTCGGCGAAGCTCTGTTTGAGCTTGTTCCAGCATGGAAAGTTACAATTCAAAGGGCTATAGAATCGTATAAAGATGTAGGAACTCAATTTTAACTTCAATTTCAACAATTAGAAGTGTATGATCCGTCAATTTGATAAAATCAAATTCGGTTGTGTTATAAAGTTGAAATTGCGGGAAAAATTGGGGATTTTTAAAAATTTGATGGATGGAAATGCAATTTTATAAAATTGAGGGTCAATGAGGCATGATTAGAATGTTAGAGGGCTAATTGAGCAATTTTAGAATTTTTGGGGTAATACTTACAATCTTTGTAAATGAAGGGCAAAATGGTAATTTTAGAAAATTTGGGAGCCAAATTGAGAATTTGGAAACTTGAACCCCTTTTTATGAAATTGAGTAAATTGAAATCCAAAGAGGAATTTTAAAAGTTTTGAGACTCAATTTGGGAAAACCCGGCAATTGAGGCCTAAAGTAAAATGAAAAATAACTTTAGGGAGTAATTTGCAAATATTGGAAAAGTTGTGAATTAAGTCATTTATTCTGAATGAGGTGATCAAGTCAGATGAAAATGAACAACGATGTTTATTTCATGTAGGAACATGAGATATCAGGAATGCTAGCTAAGGTTAAGCTCGCAAGGGACAAAAATTGACTAAGTGGTAATTCACTGCGCGAATGGGTGAGTGAGATTTTTTTATCATACTCGGTTGGGATGATAAGTACCTCAAAAATGAAAACCCACTACTTAATGGTATTTTAAACATCACAAGTTAGAGGAGTGGTGTCAAACTGACACAAAAATACTACTTACTAGTTATAAGTAATCGTACCCGATTTGTCATGCCCCGACCCTGTTTGGTCGGATCCCCTTGATCAACCGACCACTATTCCAGTTTATTAAAGGATTTCCCCTTATTATAAACCATAAGGAGTACAGCATACTATAAACATACACCTTTTCCTAGAATAGCATACTCAAAACTACATAACATTTTAACTTCACCATACTTGTCTCACAAGTGTCTTAGGTGATGGTTTTTAAGGGTAGGCTTTTCAGGATTTTCTAAAAGGTATATAGGATAGGGGGTGAGTACGACTACTCAGTTAATGGGTTTTCAATACTTTTACTTTCATGAAAAAGATTTGTATTGTAGTGTGCCAGACTCCTTTCTTTCAAAAATCATTTTATTCAAAATCTCGGGTTTTATCTCCATTTCTTTACTTAATCACGGTGTGTCATCACCCAACACACATCCTTCATCATGAAGGTTAAACACACATTCACAGGTCAGTACGTCCATTGAACCCACTTGTGGCTTCGGAGCAACTTTACCGGCCACCCGGATGGAAGTACGTGCACTTCTACCCTGAGAATGAGTGGATGTTCGCGACATCCGACCCTCATTCCCGGAATAAATTCTTCATGTCCGTATGAGGACAGAGACCTCATCCCATCCCCACCTCGGTCTCATGCACTTGGTGCTACTCCAAATTTCGCACGGTCACCTGGAACCACAAACTGCCCTTATACTCACTAGGTCATCCAGGGCCCTTAGGGCGCATCACTACCCCTCATGGGTGTCTTGATGATCTCGTACTCATAGTGCAAGCACAAACAATATTTTCTTATTATGCCATGTAATCTGTGGTGTCATTAGTCCAACAGTCCCGACTTTCAACTCAACTTGCACCTATTTGTCTCGACTAGTCCGGAGACCGGTCATGTCGCACTGCTACTAGTTGATTGAGAATGTCGGACCAGCCTTGGTACCATTACCATACAATTTACTAAAGTTTTATGGCACATATATCATGTTCGTTTATAAGCTTCTGCTCGTGCCCATTGGACTATGGCGTACTGTTCAAGATTTAAAAAAAAATGGGCATATTAGCCCCCAAGTTCCAAAAACCGAGGCTCCCCGACCTATAAAAGCTATTCGAGCTCCCATCGAGATGGTCTCCCAAATTATTTAAGAATTGGCATATAGTCAGGGGAGAACACTTCAGACAAAAAAAATATATTTTCATTGTCCATTATACCGATCTGATATAAGGACATCTCCGTTCATAACCGATGAACGGGTTTTCAACTTCATTCAAGTAAGTTTCATCATACCAAACGGGTATGATCTACTTACAGCTGGTAAGTAGTTTTTTCCATAAGGTTTTCACATCACTACTCTAAGTCGTGATGTTTAAATTACCACATAGTAGTGGGTTTTCATTACGATGTGCTTATCATCCCCAACCGGGTATGATATGAAATCTCACACACCTGTTAATGCCGTGAATTCCACTAGACCAGTTCTTTGTATTCACGCGAGCTTGTCTTTGCTAGTGTTCCTAGTACTTTGTCTTTCTACACGTATGAACATCTCGGTTCATTATCCTTCGGCCTAATAGCCTTCCTTCATTCGAAATGAAAGAGAAAGTCAAACTTTCATTTATTTGCAATTTGGTCCATAATATTATTTCTCTTTAACTTTAAGTCCCTAATGCCGATTTTTCCTTAAATTAAGTCCCAACACTTTTAAAATTTATCATAGGACCTCAATTTATTCCATTTGACAAAAATGGGATTAATTTCCCAAATTTCCAATTTGGTCCCCCAACTTTTCCAAAATTACCATTCTGCCCTTCCTTTACAAAAATGGTAACTTTCACCGCAAAAATTCTAAAATTCCTCAATTGACCCTTTATCATTTTTATCATGCCCAATTAACCCTAAATTTTAGGAAATTGCATTTCGGTCCTTCAAATTTTCGAAAATCCCCAAATTTTCCCCCAATTCCAACTCTTTAATATAGCCAAATTTGATTGCATCAAATTGACTGATCAAACACCTCTAATTGATGAAATTAAAGTTGAAATTGATTTTCTCCTTGTTTATATGATTCCAGAGAACTTGCAATCGTGAGTTTTAATGTCGGAACAAGCTCAAACGATGCTTAGCTAAAAAATAGACAGTAGAGAGAGAAAGCTTCGATTACTCACCGGTGAGGGCACGACTATCCGAGCTTTCGATCTGGGCATATATCTCTTGTCCTGAGGTTCATCCTAAAATAAAGAATCACATAAATTGATGCCGAATTGAGTTAGAATTTCATCATTGAAATTCTATCGGTTCTCTCTCTAGCACCAACCGGAAATTGTAGAGTGGAGTCGAATTTGCTTACCTTTCATTCCTAATTCGGTCGTATGATGGCTGAGGAAGTGTTGGGAGGGCTTAGTTTGGCTTGAGGAGGCCTTAAAATAGTTGATTTCAGCTTGGTCGAAATAGGGCACCTTCGGTCCGCCGGAGCTGCTCCACTGTTCCATTTCATCGGTGTTTATCTAGTGACCCTCAGAGCAAACGGAGACTATAGGCGTGTAGCTAAATTCTCCCCGGTTCTAAAGAATCCAACCTCGCCTTGTTTGGCTCAAAAAAGTGCCCATGTCGGAGCTCTAGTTAGAGCTTCACCAAAAAATGGAGCAGTTGAGAGAGAATGAAGTTTTCAGGTGTGGAGAGGAAGGGGGAGGGGCTCTTTATATAGGGAGCTTGGGGACCCATTGGCCGTCCATTTGGCACCTTTATGACAGCCATTGATGGCTTGAAACGTACCAAACGGAAATTTTTCTTTTTCACTGATGCTGCTTCAATTTTTCAGCGAGTGAATAGTGTTGTCATCTGATGAAGAAGATGATACTGTTCCAAATCGGACTGGACCGGTCCGAACCGGGTTCAAAGCTTAAACCGGCTGGCTCACCCCCCATTTGACCGAGTTTTTAAAATCTAAAAATTTCTAAATTCATTCTCTACCCAATGGTGGCCATAAATCTCCAATTTGAATTATTTAAGCTACCTAGAAAAATGAATTTATGATTTAGTTCAATAGTGGTCCAAACCGATTTGAACCCAGTTCACCTAAATCGGTTTGGTTTTCATCCCCAATTCCTTCACAAGCCAATTTTCATGACTTTTGTGACTCCTTAAGTCACTTAGGGTCCATAAAATTCTCGGTTTACCATCTCTTTATCGATTCCAGTTCATAAACTGGCTTGGTTCTTAAAACTGTTTAATTCGGTTCGGGTCCGGTTCACCCGAACTGGTTTGGTTTCTCTCTCCCACTTTGTTTTAAGGTTCCTTCCCAAGGTTTATGAATTTTTTTGAAGCACAAGGGAGTTGAATTTCTCTAATTTGCCCAATCTCTATCGGTGCCAATTCAAGAACCAATTTGGTTCATAAACCTTTTCAATCCAATTGGATCCGGTTCATCCAAATCTGTCTAGTTTTTTTCTTCCAAATCATCCTAAGGTTCTTTTCCATAGTATTATAAATTCTTTGGATCACCCGGGAGTTGTAAATTCTCAAATTGCCCATTCACAATTGATCGTGTTTGTGAATCAGTTCGGTTTTCTCACTCGGTTTGACCGGTTCTTTTCCCAATTTTTCCTTAGCACAAAAGGGCAGGGTTTACAACTCTCCCCTCCTTTTAGGAGTTTTGTCCCCAAAACTTAATTATCAGCCTTGTATGAGGAATCATTTCCTTTGATGCCCCTTTGGTGTTTGCTTAACATACTAACTCTTCTCTCGTCCTTCCAATTGGCCCTTTTTACAACCTTCACTTAAGGAATTCCTTTTCCTTTATATTATTTACTCCCTCCCTAGAGTTTATCATAACTAGACATACCTTACTTCAGGGTATATTCTTAGATTTTAACTCTTTCTTTGTTTAGAGCAACATTCTTCTCTTTGAGATTCTGTACTCAAGAATTGAAATTCCAAGATAACTAATCATTCCCTTGTCTAGTTATCCTTTTGGTAGTTGAAACCTTCAGCTCGATGTTCTGTCGAGCATTACGTACTTGTTTCCGCAATTTTTCTTCATTATAACTTTTTCGTCCAATTTTGACCCTCTCTTCATTCGTTGTCTATTATAACTTCAGTCCAAATTTTTTTTTTATATTCGACCTTGTGTTTCTTATTAACCGACTCTTCCTTACTTTGAGTTATATTCTCCTCGAGATTGTTGGGCTTTCATGCCCCTTACAGCATGGCATTTTCTAGGACCTATCTCTGTCTATTAGATTTCTAGAACATCTCCTTGAGGGTCTCTCTTAGCTTTTCGACCTTTCAGGGATCGTATAACTTCATCCCTCTTTTCTTTTGATAGCATTCCTCAACTATCCTTTTTACCATTATCCTCTTCTCCATCATGCCATCGAAGTTTTGTCTCACATAACCGCATGGATTCCTCTTACCTACTCATCTTTCCCCAACTTCTTTATTAGGTCTTTTCGGTTCCAATTGATTGAGTTTTCCAATACTATACTGACAAGCTGGGATTCATCATTTCATAGGTCTATCCTCATTCCCAATGACATCCTTTACTCAAGGATTTTACTTTGGCCTTAATCCACTCTTACTTGTTTGTAATCATTTCACAATTCTTTATACTGAGTTGATTCCTTTCGGTCAACATGTCGATTTGCTTGGTTTGAGGAATTTCCCTTTTTTACGGTTTCATTCTCTACTATTTCCTTCAAAGTAGAGACTTTCACCCTGTGAGTTACATGTTCAATCCTTCTTACCATTTCTTGAAGGTTTCCTTTCTTCATCTCCTTACACCCTTTCTATATTGGGGCATTTGCTCGCTTTCAGTCCTCCATTGTATTAAATTTTCCATTCCATCGATTATTCCTTATTTGAGTAGCTTCCGATTATCGGTCTTATTTCGTGTACTCCACCCTATGCCCAACCATCCACTCTTTAGGTTCTATTATGCGAGTGTGGACCACAATCCATCTTGATATTAGTGGTTGTTCCCCCTTAACCACTTCTTTTTTTGGGAGCTTACTTTCCAAAGGTTTCTCGAATGTTCTTTCCTTTATTTTCTTATTATGGGTAGTCTACCCATTCTTACTTGTTACGACATCTATTGATGCTATCTTTCTACCTACTCATTCCTTGGGTTTAACTTACTCCTTAAGTTCTCCTAGTATGTTTCCCTTGGTTCTTTCACCTCACCATGCACTTCATTCGCAATTTCATCTCATCATCCCTCGTCACATGGTCTCATTACCTCTTAGTTGGGACATGTATCCCCCCCTCAGGGTTTCCTTCCATGGTGAGATTCTTTCCCTTTCTCCTGGGATTCGTTCTTCATTCATTTTCGTATGTATATATCCTTGAATGATGTCCTTTGATGCCATCCCCTTCCTTTTACCTTTACTCTTGAAATCTTGTGGTTACATCCTTTGTACCCCATCCTTATTCCTACTTGTACCCTTGTACACGTCTATTTCCTTTAAGTATAGCTCAAATCCTCCTTGTTTCCATATCTCTTAATCATCCTACGTGAGGCCTTACTTAATCTTCTCATGGCTTTGAGTTTGGTCATCAATCCGTTCTTGGCCATTGATTTCTTTCAAGATTTCCTCCATCCTTATTTTCCAAATATTTGGCCTTTCCACCTCTCCCTTCTTTACTAGAGATTAAATTTATGACATTCACGAGGATTAGTTTGTTAACAGACTCGTCCCTACTATTCTCCTTGTCTAATTATCTTAAGACAGTTGTCTCTCGAGTCTTCTTGTCCTTAATGTCCATCCCATTGCCCTTTTTAGGGTGTAGTCCTTACTACTTCCCAGTCCTCCTTGGGGCGTCGTTTATTCTCCTTAACTATCTTGTTGTTACAATTTTGCTTCCTTCCACTATGTTTGTTTGAAACTTGACTTCTCTGCTTTTTCCAAAGCAAGTCGTACTTATCATCCCAAAACATCCCATTTGTCGTCTAATGCTCGGCTTGTCTTCTCTTGTAAAGGTTCTTCATTCCTTGCTCTCAGATGGCTGGAAATTTCTTCTTAAGGAAGAATTCTCTTTATCTACCCTTTGTTTTATTTACAATTGATCGAGGTCCCACCTTCAGTCCATTTCCTCCCTCATCTAGTTGAGGCAAATCACAACACCTTCATTGAGGGACAAAAAGTTTTAGGAACTCAAAATTTTCTTTCGAAATATGATTACCAACTTGGAGTTTTAGCTTTTCTTAAAGGAGATTAGGTCAGGAAGTACCCTCTCTATGCTAGGATCTTGAAGAGCTTCCTCTTGGGTGTGGTTGAAGTTCTGAGTAGGAGTCATATTTCATGGGGTTGAATACTTTCGGATTCATGTAGCTGTAGAGATGTTGTTCTTGGAAGTTATTGTTCTAAATCCTTGCAATGTGGGGCAATCCTTCACTTCATGCCCCATTTCCCTTACACCTATAATAGGTTATCTTGATACTTGTCCTTAGTAATGTTGAGCACTTTCTCAAGTAGTGTTACTATTGTCCTCACCTTGTAACAGGTCATTTCCTTACCTAGTAGTTACTACTAGAGTTCTCACTCCTTAGTCACCTTGTCGGTTTTCTTGTCGAGCCTTCTTTGCCTACTAGTTTTCCCCTAAGAGTTCTCCTAGACTCTTTAGTCTTTTGGTTCATTTCCTTATTTGGGATAGGATTCTCCTCGGTCCCTATAGTTTGTTTGGCTACTTTTCTTGGGGCAATCTTCCTATAATTGAGGTGTAGGCTTACATCCCTTTTTTTTTTAGAGACATGATTTCAGGAACTTGGAATTCTTCATTAACGGAGAAGGAGTACAATATTTTAGGGTCCTAACCATATTATAAAAAGGTGGTTATGAAATAGATAGAGGGCTACGGGGTGTTTGATAAGCATCCTCCATGGTAAGGTTATAAGCCCAAGCTGGTGTTCTTGGTTTCAGGTTTGGCTCCCTTTGTACTCGGGGCTGTGATCTCAATAGGTCCAAGCATCATCCTTTTGGATACTTTGTCATTTGGTCCTTGGGGATTTCTACCATGTCCCAGGCATTTGGGAAGTTCTAGAGTTGTCTTCCTACGAGGACAGGATGCTAAGCAAAGTCATTTCTAGTTTTCTTGGTTCCTCTCCAGGGAGCCATCTGAAAATTTTAAGATAAATCCTATCAATTACTATATTTTCTAGTCTTGATTATGTATTCGAGGAAACAGGCTTTGATACCACTCTAGTTGTCACACCCCGACCTTGTTTGGTCGGATCCACGTAATCAACCCACCACTCTCCCGGTTTATTAAAGGATTTACCCTTATTATAAACCGTAAACAGTAAGGCGTCCTTTAAACCTGCACCTTTTCCTGCAATAGCATAATCAAAACTGCATAACATTTGAACTTCACCATACCTGTCTCACAAGAGTCTTAGGTGATGGTCTTTAAGGGTAGGCTTTCTGGGATTTCCTGAAAGGGATATAAGAGAAGGGGTGAGTACGACTACTTAATGAATGGGTTTTCAATACTTTTACTTTTATGAAAAATATTTGTATTGGCTTAGAAAAGTTCCCATGTCAAAGCTCTTGTTCTAGCTTCACCGAAAAATGGAGCAGTTGAGAGAGAATGAAGTTTTTAGTTGTGGAAAAAATGAATGGGGAGGGGCTCTTTATATAGGGAGATCGGTGACCCGTTGGTCATTCGTTTGGCACACTTATTATAGCTATTGATGGCCTAAAACGTACCGAACAGAAACGTTTCTTTTTCACCGGCGCTGCTTCGATTTTCTAGCGAGTGAACAGTGTTGTCAACCTAAGGTAGAAGATGACACTGTTCCGAACTGGACCGGACCGGTCCAAACTAGGTTCAAAGCTTAAACCGGTCGGTTCACCCCCCATTTGACTAAGTTTTTCACATCTAAAAATTTCTAAATTCATCTAAATTCATTCTCTATCCAATGGTGGCCTCAAATCTCCAATTTCAATTATTTAAGCCACCTTGAAAAATGAATTTAGTATTTGGTTCAATAGTGGTTCAAACCGGTCCAAACTAGTTCGAATCCGGTTCACCTACATCGATTTTGTTTTCATCCCCAATTCCTTCACAAGTCCATTTCCATGACTTTTGTGTCTACATAGGTTACTTAGGGTCCATAAAGTTCTAGGTTTACCATCTCTTTATCAATTTCGGTTCATAAACTTGCTTGGTTCTTAAACCGGTTTAATTCGATTCGGCTCCAGTTCACCCAAACCGGTCTGCTTTTTCTCTCCCACTTTGTTTTAAGGTTCCTTCCCAAGGTTTATGAATTTCTTTGGAGCATAAGGGAGTTGAATTTCTATGATTTGCCTCATCTCTATTAGTTCCGGTCCATGAACCGATTCGGTTCATAAGCCTCTTCAATCTAGTTGGATCCAGTTCATCCAAACTGGTCTGGTTTTTCTCTTCCAAATCACCCTAAGGTTCTTTTGCATAGTATTATAAATCATTTGGATCATCCGGGAGTTGTAAATTCCCAAATTGCCCATTAACAATTGATTAGGTTTGTGAATCGGTTCAGTTTTCTCACTCGGTTTGACCGGTTCTTTTCCCGATTATTCCTTAGCTCAAAAGGGCAAGGTTTAAATGGTTGGTATGATGAAACTTTCGTGGAGGAATTGGAAAACCCGTTCATCAGTTATGAGTGCAGATATCCTCATACTCGATTGATATGATGGATAATTAAAAAAATATTTTTGTCAGAAGTGCTCTCCCCTGACTCTGCCACTACTTAAATGATTTGGAAGACCTTCTTGATGGGACCTCAAATAGCTCTATTAGGTCAGAGGCCTCGATATTGGAAAATGGGGGCTATTATGCCTAATTTTAAAAATCTCGAACAGTTGGCCATAGGCTAGTTGGCACGAGCGGGAGCTCGTAAAAAAAACATGAATTATATGCCATGAAAACTTGAATAATGGAATTGTTTGGCCATGGTACCAAGATAGGACCGACATACTCAGTCAACTAGCGGTTGTGTGAAATGACAGGTCTCCAGACTAGTCAAGACAAACAACTGCAGGTTGAGTTGAGAGTTGGGGCTGTTGGACCTGTGGCACCACAGATTATATGGCATGATGTGAAAATTCTGATTGTGCATGCATTGTGATTACGGGACCTTCAAGACAACCAAGAGTATTAGTGATGCATCCCAGGGCCCTGAACGACCTCGTGGATATATAGGTAGTTAATCGTACCAAGTGACGTTGTGAAGCTTGATGCAGCTTCAACCGCACGAGACCGAGGTGAGGATGGGATGAGGTATCTATCCTCATAAGGACACAGAGAATTGTTACAGGATTGAGGGTCAGATGTCGCGAACATCCAATCATTGTAAGGGTAGAAGTAGACATACTTCTATGTAGGTGGCCGGTAAAGTCGCTTCGACGCCACAAGTGGGTTTAGTGGACGTATTAGCCTATGATTGTGTGATTGACCTTCATGATGAAGGATGTTCTTTTGAAACCGAGATTTTAAAGTGGAGAAAATTTAAAGGAAATTAAGGAGTCTAGCACACTCCAACTTGAAAACATTTTTTTTTAAAACTCCATTTTTAAAATACCCATTCATTGAGTTGTAGAAACACACCCCTCTTTTCTATCCCTTTTCAAGAAAAGAGAAAATGACTTGGAATAATACTGAGCCTAATCCTCTGTTAGGTATGCTTAATTTCTCTTAAGTTTGCATTTTATTTGATATATGTCTTTCCAGGTAACAAGGTCGAAAATACACCTAGCTCCTCTCTAGTAAAAGAAGGGGGAAACTCCTCATGAACCGGATGAGCAGCAGGTTGTTCAAAGGGATTCAACCAAACTAGGTTATGGTGTGACAACTAGAGTGGTATCAGAGCCTAGTTCCCTTGAAACATTATCAATATTATGCGCTAACATTAACCCAACTCTAAACTATCGTACAGGAAGGAGAGTCCCTAGGAAATTTGCGGTGAAAACCAATCCTCTGCCTATAACCTTGAAAAAGACATCCAACCCAAGGGAGGAAGACATCCAAAGGTTTCTAAAGGGCAAGAAAAGGGTGCCCAAGGACACGGTGTCAGACTATCGAAAACTGGTAGGAGCCTTACTAACACTAGAAAGCATCATATACCCTTCTCCCAGAAAAGTAGAACCAGCATCACCTCCTAGAAGTCTAACCCCTCCTCCTCCAATTCCACATCAACCGGAAGGGAATCCAACCAAGATGGAGGCATGGGATAATTATTTGGATGCGTATGCCACCTTCATGAAAGTCCACCAAGTACCTCCACCCACTCAACCTGGCTTCAATCCCTTCCAATGAGTGAAGTGGACTTATGAGTGTGAGGTTGAAGTACTAAGGCAGTACGAATTAGAGACCATGCATGAAATTCGTCCTATTAGGGAGCATGAATGTACCCCAATCAGTTTCTCAGAGCCTTTTGATCAAGAGTCACATAATCGTTCTAGGGTCAACTCTAGTCCTATGACCCAAGGGATTAGGGGTAGAGGATTCCTACAATAAGCCAAATTATGGCAAAAAAATATTTCTTGAATAATGAAAGTAAAAGTTTGTTAAAACATCTAAGTTCTTTGATAAAATTCAAGAAAAAGAATACGATAATAAAATTTTATGTAAAAGGTAGAAATTCACCCGAGGAAGAAAACATGGGTTATTTATAGTTAGACTCAACCCTTAAGACTTACCCTTGGAAACACAATAAGGAATAATCCATCTAAAGGTGATAGTAATGGAAAAAAGAAGTCAGAGAAGCAACCATCCAAGAGAACAGATTTTTGGAGAGTCCAAGAAATTAAAACTAAGCTCTAGGATGAAGGATAAGAAAAAATCGGGAGAAGTAGAACACCCTAATGGGAATCACAAGAATAGAAGCTAATCGAAAAGAAAAGGAAATAAGTATAGAGTCCACCAAGGAAAGATGGAGAGAAAATAAAATAACAAGAAGGCCCAGATGTAACAACTACTAATAAAAACTAAGATACAATTCATTAGGAACTCCAAAGGATAAGGAGACAAGTGGAAGGCAAAAGTATAGATCAAAGGAAGAAGAGAAGTAGGAATAGATGAATTATATAAGGTCCTTAAGCTTATAAGAAATTTTAAAAGGAGAAAATTTCTAAAAGAAAGGTGGGACGATCGAACAAAAGAATCCTAGAATGAAAGACACCAGAGAGAGGATAGGAAATAGGAAGTTGGATCAGGAAGGAGTAAGCTCTAGGTCAAGACAATTGATCGAAGGAAGATTGCAACACTAAAGCCGAAATAAGGTCCTCAGTAAAGAGTATGAATGGCTAAGTGAGTGTGTTGGGAGGTTAAGTGTAATCTACTACAAGAAGATCTGGAAACTCAAAATGGAAACTTTAGACATATTCGATTTAAGGAAATAACTTATATGGACCAAATCATTCAGAGGAGTTAATGAAGTCTATTAAGAGATGGGGAGTAGTAAAAGAATACACCCTAACCAAGACAAAAGGGGAATACCAAGCACATGAAGGTACAAAAGGTTTGGGCACAATGAGGATGAGAGGTCTATCTCAAAGGAATAAACAAATACTGAAGCAAGTGGGAATGAAGCAGGATTAAGTGAAACTATCGACAAAAAGATACTCTAGAAATTAAGGATTTCAATGGTAGAACTAGAACGAAATATCGAGGAAAAGAGAATGTGAAGCTCACCAGAGAACAAAATCTTGGGAAGACATGGGTGTACCAAGGAGAGAAAATGGAACCAACGGAATAAGAAAGAGAATAAACTCCTCAAGAAAAAAATGCTGGAAAAGAAAGGATCATGTACAAGGAGAAGGAAATCGTAAAGAATCAAGGGATAAGTCAAAACTAGGTAATGTATATGTAGGAAGATGACATCAAAAGATGTCATACTAGTAAAAAAGGAACTAAACTCAAAATGAATAATAGTGGGATGAACATTGATAAGAGCAAGTATGGATTTAGAAAGAGAAGAGATCTTAAGGGGGAAGGACACTAATGGGAATGAAGAATGAAGTAAAAGATTAGAAATTTTAATATGTCATTAAGTATCGGGAAATTCAAGGATCTAAAGGTGGAATGATGAAATAAAGATATTTGGAAAAAGATGAGAAGTATGAAAATCAATACTGTTATAGGGACATAAAGTTATGACATCACGAAGAATGCCTTGTGGTAAGGGGGCATGTAATCCAACTAACTCAGAGAAATATGACTTAGGCAAGGAATGGTCTATGAGTAAGGCATAACAAAGTCAAGCATAAAGGTGATAACCAAAGAATGAGGAAGGAATCCATGTAGGATGAAAAGACAATAAATGCTAGAATTTGTGGAAGAAAAATGACCGGAATTTATAGTTCTAGAATTTGGGGTAAAAGAAGCTTGAGATGTGAAATGGTGCCATAGGAAAGAAGGACGTAATGAAAGGAAATGATCATAGATTTTCAAGGAAAATACTCTAGGCTAAGGTAAGTTCCATGGAATGAGGAAAGTATGAGAATCTTAGATATGTGATGAAAGGAATGGACGAAAATAACCGAGAAGGTTGTAGGACGAAAAAATAGAACATTTCATAACAATAAGAAGCTTAATCCAACACGCGAACAATGTGAAATATATTTTGGAGATAAAACTCCTAAAAGGAGGGGAGAGTTGTAAACCTCGCTCTTTGGAGTTAAGGAAAATGGGGAATGAACTGGTCAAATCGAGTGAGAAAACTGAATCGGTTCCCAAACCTGTTTATTGGGAAATGGGCAAATTGGAGAAATTTCAACTCCCTTGTGACCCAGAGAGATTTATAAACCTTGGGAAGGAACCTTAGAACAAAGTGGGAGAGAAAAACAGGATCGATTCTAGTGAACCGAATTGAACTGTTTAAGAATCAAGCCGATTTATGAAACGAAACCAATAGAGAGAGGGCAAACCAGGAAATTTATAGATAATAAGTGACCTAAGGAGTCATAAAATTCATGAGAAAGGACTATAGGATGAATTGGAGATAAAAACCAAACCGGTTTAGGTGAACCAAATCCGAACCAGACTGAACCTGTTTGGACCGGTTTGAAGCACTATTGAACCAGATGCTAAATTCATTTTTCTAAGTGGCTTAAAAAATTCAAATTTGAGATTTGAGGCCACTATTGGATAGAAAATGAATTTAGAAATTTTATATTTGAAAATTTTGATCAAATTGGAGGTGAACCGGTCGGTTTAAGCTTTGAACCCTGTTCTGACTAGTCCGATCTAGTTCGGAACAGTGTTGTCTTCTTCCTTTAGATGAGAACACTGTTCACTCGTCAGAAAATTGAAGTTGCGCAGCGAAGAAGAAACATTTTCATTCAGTACGTTTCAGGCCATTAATATCTATCATAAAGGTGCCAAATGGATGGCCGACAAGTCTACGAGCTCCCTATATAAAGAGCCCCTCTCGATTCATGCTCTCCAAACTTAAAAATCTCACTCTTTCTCAGCTGCATAGTATTCCAGCAAAGATCATACTAGAGCTCTGATATAGAGTCTTTCCTAAACCAAAGAAGGCATGGTCGGGTTCCTTAGAACCGAGGAGAAGTCAGCTATACGATGGTAACATCCATTCACTCCGAGGGTTGTTGGAGAAGCGCTGACGTGATTGAACAGTGAAGCAGGTCCAGTGGATCGAAGCTGTAGTATTTTGGTTGAGCTAAAATTGGCCAATTCAAGCCCTCCTCAGACAAAACCAAGTTCTCCCAACACCTCCTCAGCCCTTGCACAGCTGAATTAGGACTGAGTGGTAAGCTAATTCGGCTCCCCTCTACAATTTTTTACCGGTGCTAGAGAGAGCCGACAGAATTTTGATGATAGAATTCTAATCCAATTTGGCATCAATTGATACAATTCATGATCCTATGAGATCACCAGGAGGAGAGCCTCACCCCCACCGATGAGCAATTGAAGCATTGTATCTCTACGTTCTATTTTCTAGCGAAGCTACGTTTGAGCTTGTTTCGGGGTCAAAACTTATGGTTCAAAGTTCTATAGAATCATATAAAGATGTAGCAACTCAATTTTAACTACAATTTCAACAATTAGAAGCGTTTGATCGGTCAATTTTATGAAATCAAATTCGATTGTGTTAGAGAGTTAAAATTAGGGGAAAATTGGGGATTTTTGAAAATTCGAAGGATCGAAATGCAATTATATAAAAATGAGGGTCAATTGGGCATGATAAGAATGTTAGAGGGCCAATTGAACAATTTTAGAATTTTTGGGGTAAAACTTACAATTTTTATAAAGGAAGGTCAAAATGGTAATTTTGGAAAATTTGGGAGCCAAATTGGAAATTTTTGAAACTTGAACCCCTTTTTATGAAATTGAGTAAATTGAGATCCCAAGAGGAATTTTAAAATTTCGGGATTCAATTGGAAAAAATTGGCAATTGGTGCCTAAAATAATAGGAAAAATAACTTTAGGGGCCAATTTACAAATATAGGAAAAGTTGTTATCAACCCCGCACTTTTGAGTTAAGGAAAACCGGGAAAAGAATTGGTCAAACCGAGTAAGAAAACCGAGCCAGTTTACAAACCCAATAATATGGGAACAAGCAATTTGGGAATTTACAACTTTCGGGTAATCCAAAGAGTTCATTAAACCTTCGAAAAGAAACTTAAGACAAATTAGAAGAGAAAAACCAAATTGGTTCAGGTGAAAGAGAATCCATAAGAACTGTAAAGTTAAGCATATTTACCCGAGAGTTGTGTGAGTATGGTTGACCTCCGATACTGAAATTAAATTATTGGAATTAATACTGATAATTTATGGCAATATTAATACTAGTAATAAATCTCTCCTATTTAATACACAATTTTTACACATATATAAAGAGGTCATCCCCATTCATTCTCCTCACACCCGAACACTTCTCTCTCTCTCTCTACTGCTCCATTTCCCGGTGAAGCTCGAACCATTGTTTTGACTTGAACATTTTTCTTAACCTCAAAAGGAGAGGTCGAGCTCTTTAGAACCGAGGAGAAGACAGGTATCTAATAGCAAACTCCAGTCAATACAAGAATCGTTGGAGTAGCGCCGGCATGATGGAATAGTGAAGCAGCTCCCGCTGACCGAAGCTGCCCTATTTCGGTGAATCTAAAATCACCCATTTCGAGCCCTCCTTAGACTAAACCAAGCCCTCCCAACACTTCCTCTACCCTCCCACGGCCAAATTAGGATTGAAAGGTAAGACAATTTGGCTCCCCTCTACAATTTCCAACCGGTGCTAGAGAGAGAACCAGCAAAATTTCAATGATGAAATTCTAACTCAATTCAGCATCAATTGATGTGTTCTTGATTGTAGGATGATCCTCAAAATGAGAGCTATCTGCCCATGTCAAAAGCTCAGACCTCCGTGCCCTCACCGGTGAGAAATTGAATATTTCTCTCTCTACAATATGTTTTCCAGCGAAGCTCCGTTTGAGCTCGTTCCGGCATTAAAATCTACGATTTCAAAATTCCTTAGAATTGTATAAACATGTAGGAACTCAATTTCAACTCCAACTTCAACAATTAGAGGTGTTTGATCGGTCAATTTGATGAAATCAAATTCGGTAGTGTTGAAGAGTTGAAATTGGGGGGAAAATTGGGGGAAAATTGGGGATTTTCAAAATTTGAAGGACCAAAATGAGATCTTATGAAATTGAGGGCCAATTGGGCATGAAAATAATGTTGGAGGACCAATTGAGTAATTTTAGAATTTTTGGGGCAAAACTTACAATTTTTATAAAGGAAGGGCAAAATGATAATTTTGGAAATGTTGGAGGACCAAATTGGAAATTTGAGAAATTAATCCCCTCTAAGTGAAATGGAATAAGTTGAGGTCCAATGATAAATTTTAGAAGTTTTGGGACTCAATTTGAGGAAAAACCGGCATTAGGGACTTAAAGTTAAAGAGAAATAACTTTAGGAACCTAATTGCAAATAAATGAAAGTTTGACTTTCTCATTCATTTGGAATGAATGAAAGCGATTAGGCCGAAGGATAATGAACCGAGATGTTCATATCGTGTAGGAACATGAAGTACCAGGAACGCCAGCAAGGACAAGCTCGCATGAATACAAAGAACCGGTCCAGTGGAATTCACGGCATTAACAGGTGAGTGGGTTTACTAACATCATACCCGGTTGGGATGATGAGCACAACTTAAAATTTAAAAACCACTTTCCGATTATGAGTGGAAATTTTAGATCATACCCAGTTGGGAATGATAAGTACCTCGGTATGAAAACCCACTATTAAGTAATATTTTAAACATCACTACTTAGAGGAAGTGATGTGAAAATCATGCGAAAAAACTACTTACCGATTGTAAGTAGATCATACCCGGTTGGTATGATGAGACTTCCTCGAAGGAAGTTGAAAACGCTTTGATCGGTTAAGAACGAAGGTGTCCTTATACCCGGGTGGTATAATGGATAGAGAAAACATATGTTTTGTCGGAAGTGCTCTCCCCTGACTATGTGCCAATGCTTAAACAATTTGGGAGACCTTCTCGACGGGAGCTCGAATAGCTCTGATAGGCCGGGGGCCTCAGTTTTGGAACTTGGGGGCTAAATGCCCGATTTTGAAAATCTCATACAATGGGCCCAAGTCTAGTTGGCACGAGCAGGAGCTCGTAAACGAACATGATATATGTGCCATAAAACTTAATAAGTGAATTTTTTGGCCATGGTACCAAGATAGGACCGACATGCTCAGTCAACTAGCGGCAGTGCGACATGACAGGTCGACGGACCAGTCAAGACAAACAACTACGGGTTGAGTTGAGAGTCGAGTCGTTGGACCAGTGGCACCACATATTACATGGCAATATGAGAAAACATTGTTTGTGCATGCACTGTGAGTATGGGATCATCAAGATGCCCATGAGGGGTAGTGGTGTGTCCTAAGGGCATTGGAAGACCTGGTGGCTATAAGGGCAGCTTGTCGTTCCAGGTGTCTGTGCGAAATCTAGAGTAGCACCAAGCGCATGAGACTGAGGTGGGGATAGGATGAGGTCTCTGTCCTCCTACAGACACGAAGAAGTGATTTCAGGATTGTGGGTCGAATGCCGTGTACATCCACTCATTCCCTGGGTAGAAGCGGTCGTACTTCTATCCGGGTAGCCGGAAAAGTCGCTCCGAAGCCACTAGCGAGTTTAGTAGTGATACTGACTTGCGAATATGTGTGTTGGGTGAAGACACATCAGTAACTAAGAAATGGTGGAAAACCCCAATTTTTTAAACAAAGGGATTTTTGAAAAAGAAAGGAGTCTGGCACACTCCAATAATAATTATTTTTCTTAAAAGTCAAAAGCTTTTAAAAACCCATTCACTGAGTAGTCGTACTAACCCCCTCCCTTATATCCCTTTCAGGAAATCCCGGAAAGCTTACCCTTAAAGACCGTCTACTAAGATGCCTGTAAGACAGGTATGTAAAGTTTTAAATTTCATGCAGTTTTGATTATTCTATTCCAGGAAAAGGTGCAGGTTAAAGGACACCTTACTCTTTACGATTTATAATAAGGGGAAACCCTTTAATAAACCAGGAGAGTGGCGGGTTGGTCACGGGGATCCGACCAAACCGGGTCAGGGTGTGACATGTGAGTTGAGTTATTTATATTGAATGAGGTGGTCAAGCCAGATGATAATGTACAACGATGTTCATTTCATGTAGGAACACACGACATCGGGAATGCTAGCTAAGGTTAAGCTTACAAGGGATAAAAACCGATTAAGTGGAAATTAACTACACGAATGGGTGAGTGGGACTTTTATATCATACCCGGTTGGGATGATAAGTACCTCGGAAATGAAAACCCACTACTTAGTGATATTTTAAACATCACAAGTTGGAGGAGTTGTGTGAAAATGATACGGAAAAACTACTTTCTGGTTGTAAGTAGATCGTACCCGGTTGGTATGATGAAACTTCCTCAGAGGAAGTGGAAAACCCATTCAACGGTTATGAGCGGAGATATCCTCATACTCGGTTGGTATGATGGATAATTAAAAACATATTTTTGTAAGAAGTGCTCTCCCCTGACTATATGCCACTGCTTAAACGATATGGGTGACATTCTTGACAGGAGCTTGAATATCTTTGTTAGGTCGGAGGCCTCAGTTTTGCAACTTGGGGACTATTATGCCCAATTTTGAAAATCTTGAATAGCAGGCCAAAGGCTAGTTCGCATGAGCAGGAGCTCGTAAACAAGCATGAATTATATGCCATGAAAACTTGAATAATGGAATTATTTGGCCATGGTACCAAGATCCGACTGACATACTCAGTCGACTTGCGGTAGTGCGAAATGACAGGTCTCCAGAGTAGTCAAGACAAACAGCTGCAGGTTGAGTTGAGGGTTGGGGAAAATGGACCAATGACACCAAGATTATATGGCATGATGTGAAAATACTAATTGTGCATGCACTGTGATTACAGGACCTTTAAGATGCACAAGAGGGGTAGTGATGCATCCTGGGGCCTTGGAGGACCTGGTGGATTTAAGGGCAGTTAGTCCTACCAGGTGAGCTTGCGAAGCTCGACGTAGCTTCAAGCACATGAGACTGGGGTGGGGACGGGATGAGGTCTCTATCCTCATATGAACATTGAGAATTGATACGGGATTGAGGGTTGGATGTCACGAACATCCACTCATTCTTAGGGTAGAAGTGGACATAAATCCTATATAGGTGGCCGGTAAAGTTGCTCTAACGCCACAAGTGGATTCAATGGACGTATCGGCCTGCGATTGTGTGATTGATCACCATGATGAAGGATATTCTTTTGAAATCGAGATTTTAAAGTGGAGAATATTTAAAGGAAATTAAGGAGTTTGGAACACTAGAAATTAAAAAAAAATTAACTCCATTTTTAAAATACCCATTCAGTGAGTTGTAGAAACTCACCCCTCTTTTCTATCCCTTTTCAGGGAAAGAGAAAATGACTAAGAATAACATTGAGCCTTACCCTCTATCGGGTATGCTTAATTTCACTTAAGCTTGCATTTTATTTGATATATGTCTTTACAGGGAACAAGCTCAAAAATACGCCTGCCTCCTCTTGAGTAAAAGTAGGGGGAAACTCCTCTTCAACCGGGAAAGCAGCGGGTTGTTCATGGGGATCTGACCAAACTAGGTCGTGGCGTGACACAGTGGTTAGAGCTAGAGGTGGGGGCGGCTAGAGCTAGTCAAGGGAAACCTAGTAGAATCGAGTTCTACTGCAATTCGCTACTGCCCTACGGGGATTTGAAAAGAGAAGTTTTGGTTAGTACAACACTAGAATTTGGAAATTCCAATAAGGAGAGGCGAAATTGAGCTTACCGAGGCACGTAGGGGTGTTGTAGAGGGTCTTAGGTGGTCAGTGGTGGCCAAGGTGGGTGGTGGAATGGCTGGATGGGGCAAGGTGGCATCGGGCAGGAGCTCATGCTTCGAGCTCCGAAGCAGCTTTACTATGCATTCTCCCTAGCACCTCCCTAAGCACTCCCTGGTTGTTCTGAGAAGGTCTAGAGCTAGAGGATTTTCCACGATTCCAATGCCACCCTTCAAAGCTCCTTTGGTGTAGGTTTTGCTTGTCATCGGAGCTTTGGTTTGAAGCTCTCCAGAAAACTCACTCTTTTTTTTCTTCGCTCGATTGTGGGATGGTGAGAACGAATGAGGGGTGCTCTTTATATAGAGAGGTCGGCAACTGCTCAGGCTATAGGACGACGTAAGATTTGGCCTCTGACTCGGTCATCAGAGACCTGATCCAGCAACTCCCTCTCTCTCTCTCTCTCTCTCTCTCTCTCTCTCTCTCTCTCCTCTATCAGCATCTGAAGGTTGAAGATGATGATGTGGCCTCCCATTAGTTAATCGTGTCTACATGGCAGGTATCATGGCGCCAGCTGGCAATTAACCATTTACTAGTTTGTTGACCGGGCCAGTCCGACTGTGTTCGTGGTCTGAAGTTCGAAAATCGGCTAGTTTGGACTCGGTTCAATTGGTTTTCTCAAATTCAAGCATTTCTAAATTCATTTTCTATCTAATGGTGGTCTCAATTTTTGAATTTGACATTTTTAAGCCACATAGAAAAATGAATTTGTGAACTGATTCACTATGGTTAATGCCGATTCGGTCCGGTTCACCCCGAACAGGTTTGGTTCTCTCTTCAATTCCACTTCCCAATTCTTCCTTGAAGTTTTTGTGAAATTTTGGTTAATTGGGATTTCCCAATTTCCCATGTTAGCTATTTTTTGTTAATTAAACGATTCGTTTCTTCATGTATAAACCTAGACCATTTCTTTGAATACAAGGAATGGGTTTTATAGCTCTCCCCTCCTTTTAGAAGTTTTGTCCTCAAAAATCTGTCGCCTATCCCTTTTTCCCTGAAGAGGTCCTTGCACCACTTCCTTAGGGGTAAATGGATATCCTACCAATATGGGTCACTCGCTTTGCTTCAGTTCCTTTGCCTCCCGGGGTTCAGTCAATTGACTTATCTCTTTTTCCCGACGTTCATAGAGCCTTACCTGTTCGATACTTTTGATAGGGTGGGGGTCGGAATTGCGTCATGGAAATTTATCTGTGTTCGATGTTTCTATATGTCCCGCCATTCCTGGGTTAGTCCACTCTATCGTTGGCTATTGTGTTTATCTCCTGTTGCGTTACTTCCCCTTCTGTGGGCCTTCAGCCCCTCCTATAATATCTGGGTTCCCTCCTGGGTGGCAATTTGAACCTCGTTGCCCCTAGCGATACGATCCCCACAACCGGTGGTTTTACTCTGGGCCTTAGGCCTAGCTTGTTTCGTGATTGGCACCGTGTCCCTTCTGTTCCTATCCTTAGTGTGGATTCTCCTTTAAGATCATCCTTTACATTGTCTAAATCAATTTCTTGCTAGACTCCCTTACTCCTTAGGTTATGATCCCATGTGTTCTGCCCATGCTTTGATGTCACCGAGAATATAAGTGTCTGAATTTTTACGTGAGTTTGGGTTTGCCTGGGTTTATTCGTCCTATCTTGTTGTTCCTTAACGCATCCGCCTGTCCCTGCTGTTAGGTTTTTGGGCTCGGGCAGGCCCCGTCGACTCACTGGTTCTCATCCGTTCATCTATTTGTGCTGTGGTTGGCATTCTCCGGCTAGCGAGGGGGTCCCTTCTTTTCGATTCCTCTCTTCTTTCTTGGCCTATGGTCCATTACATTGGCCGATGTGTAATGGTTGTAGTTCTCCAGGGTTATCCCTTTCTCATCAGCGCCGTCCCTGAGGAACTCCTCCCCCTTGCAGAGTCTGTGGCCTGCATGGAACTGGTTTTTCAAGATTCTTCCCTTACTTGCTCTGAGGTGAGGTCTCAAGTTTTGTCCTTGAGGACTCGAGGTCCTTTCTTGCGGATCCTTGGTGGCTTCGTCTAGGGAGCCACTTTATTTCAACTTGTCCTTCTACCCATTCCTCTCTTGGGGCTAGAGGTTCTAGGTATTGATCCTCCCTATTAGGGTTTGTGTTACTCTTCACATGTTGGGATTCGTACCTCACCTTTGTTTTTTGTCCAGTGATTGGTTTGTCCTTTCCATTCGGCATCCCTTTTCCACTTCCAAGTTTCTTGATGTGACTCCCTTACGTAGTTGTTCTGTTGACTTTATAATTTCCTCGCTTGTTGACTTATACCCTTCTTTAACCTCGGGGGTCAGGGATTTCATTGCGATCTTGCTTGTTTGTCCCTCACCCTAGGGTACTATTCTACAATCCGGAACTTCCTGTCAGGTTGATGTCTTGCAAAGGGGGTGAGGGAGGGGGTGAGTACAACACTTAGTGAGGGGAAAGTACTATAATGGTTTACTTGAATTCATCTTATCTTTCCTAAATTTCATTCATTTTTGTTATTTCACATAGTCACGAGATCAACAATCGCCCTCCTCTCATAGGAGGGTTCACACATTCGTAGAACGGTCCTCAACTGTGCCACTTGTGCATTAGAGCGCCATTACCATTCACTCTGATAGGGGAATACTGCCTCTACTCGAAGTTTGTGCAGACATCAATTGTCCGACCCCAAACTCAAGTTTCTCCACAATGTCTGCTCAATGGGATGAGACCTCATTCCCCCTACTACCTTGATCTGCACGCGCAGTTAGCTCCTTGGCTTCACAACTTACTGAACGATGATAATGCCCTTATGCTCCATGGGTCATCTAGCAGTCCTTGGGTCCCATCACTACCTCATGCTAGGTGTCCTAATGGCCCGAACATCACGGTGCATGTACAATCAATAAGCTTTTTAAGTTATAGCCATTATCTTTGGCCCTCTTGCACAATGGTCTATCAACTTGGCTTCGACTCTGCCACGCATACTGGCCCAACAGGTTCGACTACCTAGCTTCGGTAGAGCAACGGTTTGGCCCAACAAGCTTAACAACTCAACTTGGCTCGATGGGTATCACACAAGTTCCCATTATTCAGGTCTTTTAGCCTCATGTATCACATGTCTATTTTGGACGGGTCCATGCACGTATCCACAAGCCTTGGCCCACTTGTATCTCGAGCCTAAGCCCGAAATTAGCTCCCAAATTTTTTAAGCAAGGTCACCCAGTTAGAGGAGGCTAATTCCAAGAAAATAGTTTTTCAAAGCTTAAACCGTAATTTTAACTAGAATGGGCGTCATAGCGGTTCCCCCTCACCCGATGATCTTGGCGGGATTGTGCCAGCAGAATTTCTCTCCTCATTGTGTTTCTAGGGTTGTGCTCGAGTAATCTGGTCCTACAGGGTGCCAGTGTTAGTATTAGGATGTAGTGACAAATGTGTCCTATACTTTCTTATATTTGCACCTAAGGCCCTGTACTTTGCTTTAATAGCACTTGGGTCCCTAATTTCTCTCTAATCTCTATTGGGTCCCCTAGCTTCCCAATTATTCTTTTTGGGTCCTTAACTCTTTTAATTTCACTAATTTGCCCTTGATTTACCAATTTTACCTTTTATTCCTTAATTTTCTAAAAATTGCAGTTTCGTCCCCCAATTTTTCAAAATTTCCAATTTCCCCTAATTTGTCCAATTTGCCTAATTGACCCTTAATTGTGGTGAATTTCATGAAAACACCCTCAATTTTGTGAAATTGTTGTTCAGCCCTCCAATTTTTAAAAATTGCACAAATTCCCCCAAAATCCCCAAATCACCCTTCATCTTTTTCCCTAATTAGAGCATATGACACTTCGAATCTTACCTCATCCAATTGGTGGCCTATAAGTCCTTGTTTTGTTTAATTCTTACTTCTAATCACCACCTACATCTCCCCTGGATCATCCTGCACTTCAAATTTCTAAATTTGGCTAAGTTTTGTGCCTTGTCAGAGCTTCGCTGGAAAAAGTGACAGTACCGAGAGAAAGCTTGCATTTCTTACCGACGAAGAGGTAGTGGTTGGTGCTTGAGGTGGGGGCGGCTAGAGCAAGTCAAGTGGAACCTAGCAGGATCGAGTTCTACTACAATTCGCTACCGTCCTACAAGAATTTCAAGAGAAGTTCCGGTCGGTGCAGCTCCAGAATTTGGGAATTCTGACAAAGGGAGGTGAAATTGAGCTTATCGAGGCCCATAAAGGTGTTGGGGAGCATCTTAGGTCGTCCGTGGTGGCCAAGGTGGGTGGTGGAAGGGTCGGATGGGGCGAGGTGGCATCGGACAGGAGCTCATTGCTTCGAGCTTTGAAGCAGCTTTGCTATGCAATCTCCCATGCACCTCCCTGAGCACTCCCTGGTTGTTCCGAGAAGGTCTAGAGCTGGAGGATTCTTCCCCGATTCCAATGCAATCCTTTAGAGCTCCTTTGGTGGAGGTTTCGCCCGTCATCGGAGCTCTAGTTTGAAGCTCGCGAGAAAATTCATTCTTCCTTCTCTTCACTCGATTGTGGGATGCTAAGAACGAATGAGAGGGAGCTCTTTATATAGGGAGGTCGGCAACTGTTCAGGCTACCTAGCAGCGTAAGACTCGACCACCGATGACCTGATTGGAGCATTTTTTGAGTAGCCAGAGTCTCCAGCTTTTCCGGCAACTCCCTCTCTCTCTCTCTCTCTCTCTCTCTCTCTCTCTCTTCTCTATCAACATCTAAAAGTTGAAGACGATGACGTGGTGGTCATGCCACGTGGCGCGCTTTGATTGGTCAGTTTTTCTGATGTGGAATGCCAGCTCGGCCACTACGTCATCTATTGACCCGTTGACCAGACTCGTGTCCGCCTCTCATTGGCTGCTCGTGTTTGTGTGGCAAGCTAACGAGGCGACACTGTCTGTTGACCGGACACGTAGCAGCCTCACATTAGCTAACCGTGTCTATGTGGCAATAGACATGGCACTAGTTGGCCGTTGATCATTGACTGTTGACTGGTCTGGTCGGATCGTTGACCTGTCCAGTTCGTTTGGGTTCGCAGTCCGAATTTCAAAAATCGGCTGGTTCAAACTTGGCTCGACCAGTTTTCACAAATTTAAAAATTTCTAAATTTATCTAAATTTATTTTCTATCTAATGGTAGTCTCAATTTTCGAATTTGACATTTTTAAACCACCTAGAAAAATGAATTTGTGTACCAATTCACTATGGTTCATGTCGGTTCGAGTCCGGTTCACCCCGAACCGGTTTGGTTCTCTCTTCAATTCCACTTCGGGGTTCATCCTTGATGTTTTTTTTGAAATTTTGGTCACTTGGGATTTCCCAATTTCCCACGTTAGCTATTTTTCATTCATTAAATGATTCATTTCTTTATGTATAAACCTATACTAGTTCTTTTTCTGGTTTTTCTTTGGTTCTAAGGAATGGGTTTTACATTATTAATTGTCTTTTTATAATTATTTTGGTTGAGGTATTATGAAAGTTTCATGCCATTAACAAATGGCACTGTACTTCATATTCCTATTATTGAGAATAAGATCCCATATTAGATAAAATAGAGAAGTGTTGTGGGTTTATAAGGTTGGAAAGGTTTCACTACTTACAAGTCATGACTTTTAAGTAAACATGGGCCCGACCCCTTATTAATCCACAATACTGCCTCACATGGTATCAAAGTCAGTGGGCTCGCACCCATACCTGACTCGATACCGGAAACTCGGCCAAACCAAGCCCTCCCAACACCTACACAGTACTCCTACAACTAAATTAGAGTTAAAAAGGTAAGCCAATTCCGATGGGTGCTAGAGAGAACCAATATAATTTTGATGAAAAAATTCTCACTCAACTCGACATCAATTGATGCAATTCTTGATCCTATGAGAAACTTCAGGACATGAGCTATTAGCCCAGATTGAAAGCTTGGACCGCCACACCCCCGGTAAGCTTTCAAAGCTTTCTCTCTCTAAGTCCAATTTACCATCAAAGCTCCATTTGAGCTCATTCCAACATCAAATCATGCGATTCAAAGTGCAACTAAATTATATGAATGTGGAGGAACTCCAATCTAACTTCAATTTCAATAATTAAACTCATTTGATCAATCAGCTAAGTTAGAAGGTTGAAACTAGGGGGGATTTGGGGGAAATTTTGGAATTTCAAAAATTCAAGGGACTAAAGTGCAATTTCATAAAATTGATGGCCAATTGTGCAAGATAAAGATGTTGGAGGACCAATTGGGAAAATTTTGGAATATTTGGGGAAAAACTTACCATTTTTGTAAAGTAGGGGTAAAATGGTGATTTTGGAAAAGTTGGGGACCAAATTGGAAATTTGGCAAATTGAACTCCTTTTTGTGAATTTGAATAAATTGTGGTCCCAAGGTGAATTTTAAAAGTTTCAGGACTCAATTTGCGGAAAAATCAGCATTAGGGACTTAAAGTTAAAGAAAAATAACTTTAGGGACCTAATTGGAAATAAATGAAAAGTTTTTCTTTATCATTCATTTGGGATGAATTAAGACTATTATGTCAAAGGATAATGAACAAGTATGTTCATTTTGTGTAGGAACATGAAGTATCAGGTACGCCAGCTAAGACAAGTTTGCGTAAAGGAAACAAGCCGGTTAAGAGAAAATTCACTTTACTATCGGGTGAGTGGGATATTTAATATCATACCCGGTTGGGATGATAAGCTCCTCGGAAATGAAAACCCACTACTAAGTGGTATTTTAATCATCACACCTGAGAGGAGTGATGTGAAATTCATGCAGAAAAACTACTTACCGGTTGTAAGTAGATCATACCTGATTATTATGATGAAACTTCTGGGGAGGAAGTGGAAAACCTACTTATCAGTTATAAGCGGAAATGTCCTCATACTCAGTTGGTATGATGGACGATTGAAAATTTTATTTTATCAAAAGTGCTCTCCCCTGACTGTTTGCCACTGCTTAAAATTTTTGGGAGACCTTCTTGACGGTAGCTTAAATAGCTCAAATAGGCTAGAGGCCTCAGTTTTGGAACTTGGGGGCTGATATGCCTGATTTTGAAAATCTCAAATAGTGGGCCCTAGGCTAGTTGGCATGAGCAGGAGCTCGTAAACAAACATGATTATTAAGCCATGAAAACTTAATTAAATGAGTTGTTTGGCCATGGTACTGAGACAGGACCGACATACTCGATGGACTAGCAGTAGTATGACACGACATATCTATGGATCTGTCAAGACAAACAGCTGCAGGTTGAGTTGACAGTCGGAGCCATTGGACCAGCGGCACCACATATTATATGGCTTATGTGAAAAATTGTTGATTGTCCATACACTGTGTTACGAGACCTTCAAGACACCCATGATGGGTAGTGATGCGTCCTAGAGCTTTGGATGACCTAGTGGAAATATAGGCAATTAGTCATACCAGAAGTCTTGAGAAGCTCTATGTTACTTCATGCGCATGAAATCGGGGTGGGGATGGGATGAGGTCTCTGTCCTCATACGGACATGGTGTTTCGTTATGGGATTGTGGGTTAGATGTTGTGTACATCCACTCATTCTCAGGTAGAAGTGGACGTACTTCTATATAGGTGGCCGGAAAAGTTGCTCCGACACCACAAGTGGGTACAGTGGATAGGCTAGCCTGCGAATGTGTGTTTTCCTTCATGATGAAGGGTGTGTGTTGATTGATAAACACACCGTTGAGATGAGAAATGGCTATGAAAAACTAAGATTTTGAAAATGTGAAATTTAAAGAAAATAAGGAGTCTCTCACACTTCAATTCAAACTATTTTTTCGAAAGTCATACCCAAAAACACCCATTCATCGAGTCGTTGAACTCACCCCCTCCCTTATATCCATTTCAGGTAACCCTGGAAAGCTTACCCCAAAGACCACCAGTTAACACACCTGTAAGGCAAGTATGATAAGTTTCAAATTTTATGCATTTTTTATTTATGTTATTCTAGGAATGGTGCAGGTTTAAAGTACGTCTTACTATTCACGGTTTATAAAGAAGGGGCAACCGTTAGTAAGCCAAGAGAGTGGCGGGTTGATCACGGGGATTCAACCAAACCGGATCGGGGCGTGACAACCAAGGTATTGATTGAATTCATACGAAATATTTTACCAACTCCCGAGCAGCCATCATTTTTCATGTCCCTCGAGGACCATAGAAGAGCATGTTCCAAAAAGGTGCCTGATGAGACCTTGTATTAGCTGTAGCACCAGCTAGATGTAGTATTCTTTTTTGAAGAGAACAATTTAATACCACATCACCAAATCTTTTTTCCACTATTTGAAGATCCTTTATGAGTTGTCCATGCAAGATTGCTTGCATATCATTTATAAATGACTGAGTAAGGATACTTACCTAGAGAAGATTCTCTGATAAGTAATGGTTAGCCCAATATTCTATCTACATAACTCCATATTACCCTTGCCCCTTCTCTATGTAGACAAGTAGAAACATTATGAAATTGATCTTTCCCATATGGATCATCATACAGGATAATAAGTAACACTTACTAATATTTTACATATACCATGTGTTTCAATGTGTTGATGTGCACCATTTTCTTTTGAGCACATCATTTCATTTAACTGATTTATAAGTAGAACCATGCAATTAATCTCAAGTAGAATAAGCTCAAAAACATTTTAAACATTGATAATATATTTTTCAAAACGATAAACTATCTGCAAAATTCAATATCAAATAATAATCACATCATTCTCTAACATGATCAGGAAAGAGAAAGCTCCACCTAAAGAATCCCCTTCATCAAAAATTTTAAATACTAAAAAAGTCAAATAATATTCCTACCTTTTTACGTATACGCCAACAGTTAGAGCTATTACTCCACCAACAACAACCACCAACTTATTTTGATCACTTAGAATAGCATGTAAACTACCTAAGGTTGATCGAAGATCATCAGTAAAGTTAAATAGAAATTAGTACAGATAAAGATATATAAGTGAAAAAATGACAGAAGATTTAACTTATATAACAAATGAATACACACCATATCTCCAATATGGTCAAAAGTCGTGTTTATTGCAGCTACCCATTTTTTTGTCTCTGTATTTGCACGATCTACTAGCATGCGCCTGTTAACATCTTTAGTTAGCTTACCTTCATGATCTCTCCCTTCACCTTAATCCATGGCTCTAAATCTAACCGTTTATGTTGAGCCTGAATTTGCTCCTTTGTAGCATGTCGTGCTTGCTCCAACCTACTTGTTGATTTTTCTTGAAGGTTCACAATCAGAAATAAAAAAATTACTTATGAAAAGGATATTGTAAGCGTAAGATAATAATTTACTTATGATTTCATTAGTTACTTTAATAAAATAAAAAAATTTGAATCAAGCATTTGACTCCTCACTCCCATCAAGCCACCTCCTCTATTGGTGCTCTACATGTTTGTAATCCACCACCTCTCAGAATAAGTTTGGATCAAGAATGCATTATTCACTCCCATAAGCATTAACTTGTATGCCAATTATTAGCTTAAGCTATATCCCTACAAGAAAAACATTCAATTTTCGTAGCAGTTTCTCTAATCACAACGTTACTTAGCCCTAGGTCACAATCTTTAGCTATTGTTTTTTGAACAAGTTCTTGAGCCACCCGAATTTTCTATATCCTCCTTTACATATGTACTTGTCAAGATACAACTTTAGGAGTTTGAAGCATTCATTTTTTTCATGCAAGAGAAATTTAAGTGCATCATCTATTCGATCTGCCACAGTTAAATCAAGATCCCTCTATCGGTTAGTAGCGAGAACATGCAGAATGTCCTTTGACTAGTCAGAAACGAAGGGCATTGAGTGCCTAAACCTCACTCATATAGGTTTTGTTTGGCCTGCAATTTTGAAGAAGACAAACCAACTCGGGTTATGATATTTCACAATTACATATAATTTGAATTATGCAATTACTTTATCAATTGCCAATTGGGTATTATATTAGCATGGGTAGAAAATGAGCATGAATGAATCCTCCATAGTCAATCTTCTCTACTAACAACAGAAATAGAAAAAGGAAAACTAACACCAAACCTTCTTATTGCTTGCAAGGGAACACCAAGCAAACTAATAAAATAGAGACAAAAATCAGAACTAGCAATATGTTGTATCAAGGGTAAGCCTAACTCCAAGTGAACCATGCAACCATGAATGCCACATTTGAAGACTACAATAAGAGTATGTTAATTAGTTTTACACTTGGTTTATGACAATCAAGATATAGAAGGAGCTTCTTCTTGGGTTATACAAACAAGTGAAATAACAAAAAAAGTCACCATAAAACTAAAAAGAAGCTGATTGCCAAAACACTAAAAACCAAGGGGCAAATTAGAGTATTTTGTTAATAATAACCAACATGGTATTATAAATTACTAGACAACTTGCAGCAGCCTTATATGTATGTATCAAGATATTCTAGCATATAGAATATGAAGATGAAGAGTAATTAGATCGGGAGAGCTTAATAATGATTAGAAGTCATTGTCTATTAGATTTCTCTAGATATTTTAAAAATTGATATTTAAATAGTAAATAGAGCTAATTACATTAAATGCATCTATGTATCAAGATATTCTAGCATATAGGATATTATTTACATTAAATACATTATGTACTCTATCAATTCCTAAAAAGTATTACAATCCTCATAATTTTACAATATATATATTATTGCTATTAATATTTTCCCATGCAACTAATAGTGAATGTGGAGTCAATTATTTTTTAAAAGATTGAAGATGATGGGAAAATCAAAATAAAATAAGAAAACTGTTGTTTATTAATATCAATTACAATAGAATACAAAAATATTTTAGCAAATAGGACAATAGTTTCATTAAATACATTGATAACTTTAAAATTTCTAAATAATAATGGGATTATTTGTAACGTATTAAAATGCTCATTAATATGACATATTTCATTTGTTCAAGCAAAATGTGAATGTAGCGAATGTTTTTTTTCTTAAAAATTGAAGTTATGCCCAAGAAGATAGGAAAATGATAATAATGATAAGCTCGTTGTTTCTTAAAATATTGAAGATGGGGAGAAAGAAGATGTGAAAAATATGGAGGAAGAAGATATCAAAAGGTTCTTATAGATTACAATATAATACAACTATATTTAAACAGTAAATAAAGCACAACATATATTAAATATATTGATATTTAGAAATTCTATATAATAATGAAATGGGTTATATTATATTAAATTAATCATTAATATTAATATTACATTTGTTCACATACAACTAATGGTGAATGTAGACAGTTTCTTAAATATTGAAAATGTGCATGAAGAAGATGGGAAGACCATAATAATGAAGATGGTTATGGTCTATTAAATGACAATTAGAATAGTATAAAATAATATTTAAATAGAAAATAAGATACTAACAATATTAAATACATTGATATCTCTAACATTGGCTCTAGAAATGCTCGATAGTAATAGGAGCACTAGAAATTCCAGCTAGTAATAGGATTGGTTATGGTGTATTAGTTTCATTAAATATTGGTGTTTCTAGAAATTCTATAATAATGGGATTGGTTATGGTATATGTGGCTCAAAAAATTCTAAATAGTAATTGAATGGCACTCTTACGGTGATCATTAATATGAGAGATAGATATGTCATTATTCCTATTATATTTGTTATAATGATAAATGTAGCTTTATATAGTATTGTTAATTAAAAATTGAAGATATGGAGAAATAAAATGGAGAGTGTAATAATGATAAAAAAAGACTAGGGGTGGCAATTGGACCCACCTAGTCCCATTCATATTTACCTGGATTCAACCTAGGGTTAATGATGCTAACTCTATGTTAAGTGGGTGCTGACCCAATTTCACCGATATTTTAAAATTTCTAAATTTTTAAATTTTTGTAAATTTATTTTATATTAAATATTTATTTCAATTTTTTAAATTAATATTTTTATGATGTCTAAAAAAATATTAATCCCAATTTAATTCGGTTAAGGTACTGTGGGTTCTCAAGACTTTATTTGAATATAGTTTTAATCTGAGAACAAGTTTCTCTTAGGTGAAACCAATATTTTCTTTGGTTCAAAAATTTTCAGTACCAAATTTTCACAATTTCATTCCTTAAATAGCATTACCTTGGATTTTATTCATTGCCCCGTTTTCTCGCATTCATTCCAAAAATATCAAATTCATTTTTTTGCCATATTTTGTTCATAATATAACCTCTTGTTCATATTTTGTTGTTTAAGAGAAAAGGTTACTTTATGGCTTCTTACTAACTCTTTGCTCTCTTTATAATTATTTTGGTTGAGGTATTATGAACGTTTCATGCCATTAACAAATGGCACAATATTTCATATCCCCGTATTATCCTTTGGGAGCATAATATAGCATACTTCTCTCATTTGGCAATTTAAATTATTCTTTCTCCCATCTTGTGGTGCTAATTATTTCATCGTTATTAATGGTATGATTAGGTACTCACACTATAAGTGAAGATCTTCCATTTCCTTTTCTTTGAGCACTCACTAGCTAATATGATTACCATGGTAAAATATCACTTCCTATACTCTATTACTTTATCATTTCCTTTTTGAGCGAGCATCCACTTACTCATTGAATATTATCATGATTGATTTCTTTTACCTATTTACCCAATGTATTTTTTTCTTTGATCTAATCATTGAAACATTTGATGTTAAAACTCTTCCTAAATAGTTTCCAGAAAATCAATACTCCATTTCCATTCCGAGTTTATCATTTAATACTAGTCAGTGCAAACTCTTTTTTAAGCAACCTTATTGTCAAGTGCCCAATAGGTGTTATGTTTTTTCAAACTACTTCTCTTATAACCCATTCTTATATGTTTTTTCAAAAAATAGATCCCATCATCTAAATGTCAAAATTCCTTCATTTTCTAGAGGACAATAATAGCAATAACAGGCAACAAGCAAACTAGAATAACAGAAAAACACGTGACCACTAACACTTCTACCCCTCCACGAAGAATTTACCTATGATTTCATCAAGTGTTTTTAATAAGAGCAAAATATTTGAATCAGGCATTTGGCTCGTCACTCCCATCAAGCCACCACCTCTATTGGTGCTCTCCAAGTTTGTAATCCACCACCTCCCGGAATAATTTTGGATCAAGAAGACATTCGCTCCTATAAGTAGTAACTTGTACACTAGTTATTAAAATAAACTATTTCTCTAAAAGAAAAACTTTCAACTTTTACAACAGTTTCTCTAATCACAGCGTCACTTAGCCCCAGGTCTCAATTTTTTGTTATTGTTTCTTGAACAAGTTCTTCAACTACCCAAATTTCTTAGATACTCCTTGAAATATGTACTAGTCAAGATAGCTTGAGGAGCATGAAGCTTTCTTATTTTTTTCATGCAAGGGAAATTTAAATGTCTCATCTATTCGATCTGCCATAGCTAAATCAAGATCCCCTCATCGGTTAGTCACGAGAACAGCCACGATGTCATTTGACTAGTCAGAAAAGATGGGCATTGAGTGCTTAAACCTCACTCATATAGGTTTTGTTCGGCCTGTAATTTTGAAGAAGACAAACCAACTGAGTTATGATATTTCATAATTAGATATAATTTGAATTATTCAAGTAATTTATCAATTGTCAATCGGGTATTATATTAGCACTGGTAGAAAATGAACATGAATGAATACTTCATAGTCGATCTTCACCACTGAAAATAGAAACAGAAAAAAGAAAACTAACAACAAACTTTTTTATTGTTTACAATGGAACAACAAGCAAACTAATAAAATAAAGATAAAAATCAGAACTAGAGTCTGTCGTAATCAAGGGTAAGCCTAACTCCAAGTGAACCGTGCAACCATGAATAAGAGTATATTAATTAGTTTTACCCTTGGTTTATGACAATCAAGATATAGAAGGGTCTTCTTCTTGGGTTATACAAACAAGTAAAATAACAAAAAAATCACCATAAAACTAAAAAGAATCTGATTGCCAAAACACTAAAAAGCAATGGCTAAAGTGGAGTATCTTGTTAATAATAACTAATTACTATGATAAATTACTAGACAACTAGTAGTCTTATATGCATGTATTATATATATTATATATAAAATTAATTTTTCAGCGAATCATGGAGCATATACCAAGGAAATATTTTGTACAATTGATTGTCGAACATTACTTACTTGCACAAATATGCATATATTTCTTCAATAAAAAGTTTTTGAGACTTCATGACTCCACAAAAAAACTGATGTATCTTTGTAATAGCTCAAGGTCCCAATGGAGCAATATCTCCTCCTATCATCAATGTATAATCCAATCCCTGATAATGAGTGACCAAGATTAGTAAACAAGAGCCGTGGTTCATAATAATGATTTGTGGGAAATAACAATACAAATAAATTGAGTAATCTAAGGTTTGATCTTACTACAAAATGGTAATAAAAGGTGAAAACATTAACATACATCACCGAAATAAATTTGTTGAGCAAAAAAAATCACGAAAATACATAAATAATAGCAAGGGACAGAATTCATACCTTAGCAGCCATTTTTTTTTAATGTTTTTGGAGGACCATAGAACAACATGCTCGAAAAAGGTTGTTGCCTCATGAAACTTTGTATTGGTCGTAGCGTCGTCAAGTTGTAGTATCCGTTTTTGAAGAGAACAATTTAATACCACATCACCGAATCTTTTCCCACTATTTGAGGATCACTTATCATTTATTCACGAAAGATTGCTTGCATATCCTTTGAATATGCCTTACCAAGTATATTTTTTTTTATATGGTTGACCCAATATTCTATTCACATAACTCCATATTACCCTTGCCCATTTCCTACATATGTAGATACATTATGTAATTGATCTTTCCTAGGATAATAAGTGCATTTCATTGAATTGAGTTATAAGCAGTACCATACACTGCATCTTATGTAGGATAAGTCCAAAAATATTTTAAACATTGATAATATATTTTTCAAAATGATAAAATTATGGCAACTATTTTTCGAAATGTTCAGTACATTCTCTCAAATGTCTTATATGTTGTGGAGCTACAATGAAAATTTACAATAAGAAACGATGAAAGAAAGCACTAACCAAAGAAACTTAAACTTTTTTGGCATTTGAAAAAGTGTAGATCTCACGGAGAGCCTTAGCACCTAGCTAGAGGGCCTCGGGGTCGAATCAAGTTGAAGTGATCCTTGTATAGTCATTCAGTACTTATCTTCTCTCTTTCCATTGTCTCCCCCATCTCATTCAAAATACCTAATTTCAGATCTCATTTTTGTAAATTTCTTTTCCCACAAGCAGCGTGGTCAATAGGGCTACTCAAAATCTCTTTGCAACATTATCCATAGTTCATTTTATCATTCACTGCATCTACTTTGTTTCCACCACCTGGAGCTATAGGTCGGGATTGGAACATTCTGCTACTATCTACTAGTTGGAACTATGGTAAGCCATAATTTGGAGGGGAGCTATTTGAATTCGATTGCCGATTCTAGACAGATTTTGTTTTTTGTAGCTTTAGAGCTCTTGCCAACTTCCTATGGAATCTTGATTGGAGGATGTCAATTGCTAATGATGGTGGCATCTCACTGGATCACATGGTTTATTCTCTTTATTTATTGTTTTAATTTTTTTACAAGAAATACATCAGTGACATTGTGATTAGAGAAACTGTTACAAAATTTGAAATATTTTCTTTTAGGGAAATAGTTTAAGCTAATGACTGGAGTACAAGTTACTGCTTATAGGAGTGAATGTCTTCTTGATCCAAAATTACTCCAGGAGGTGGTGGATTACAAACTTGCATAGCACCAATAGAGGATGTGGCTTCATGGGAGTGATGAGGCAAATGCCTGATTCAAATTTTTTGCCCTTATTAAAGTGAATGATGAAATCATAAGTAAATTCTTATATTATGCCTACAACATCCTCTGCATGGAGGGGTAGAAGTGTTAGTGGTTGCATGTTATTTTGGTTTGCTTGTTGCATGTTAATGATATTATTGTCCACTAGGAAATGAGAGGATTTTGACATTTAGATGATGGAATCTATTTTATGAAAAAAAAAATATAAGAATGAGTTATAAGAGAAGTAGTTTGAAAAAACATAACAGGTATTGGACAATTGACAATACATTTGCTTAAAGAGTTTGCAGAGACTAGTATGAAAAAAATGATAATAGTTATTGTATTGATATTATGCAAGAAGAATTGATTGGAGTGAAAACAAAGTTTTCAATTGTCTCTCTAGATCTTGTTAACTAGTACATATTAGTTACTGTATTTATCTTATGAGGTGTGTGCTAGATAGCAATGTACTAGTTAATAAGGTTTAGAGAGCCTATTGAAATCTTTCTTTTCAGTGCAATCCTCTCTTCTCGCATAGATCAATTCAAATAACTGTTATCCCTTTTCTTCACACTAGTTCGTGCAAACTGTTTTTTAAGCAAATGTATTGTCAAGTTCCCAATAACTGTTATTTTTCTTCATGCTACTCTACCAACCTGTGGCTTCATATTTTTTCAAGAACCAGACTCTATCATCTAAATATCAAAATCTCATTAATATTCTGGTTGAGGACAATAATAACAATGACAGACAACAAGCAAACCTGAATAACATGTGACCAACACTTCTACTACTAAATGAAGAGGATGTTGTAGGCATACAATAAGAAAATGTTTATAATTTTATCATTCACTTTAAAAATAGCAAAAAATTTAAATCAAGCATTGGCTCATCACTCGGAACAAGCCTCCTCTGTTGATGCTATGAAACTTCGTAGTCCACGACCTCCCGGAATAACTTTGTGTTAAGAATACATTCTTCGTTCCTATAAACGGCAGCTTGTACTCCAACCATCATCTTAGCTATTTTCCTACTAGAAAAACCTTAGGTATTTGCAACTTCTCCCTAATCTAATCATATTATCAGTCGGCCCCTTGATTTTAATCATTAACTTTGGATCAAGAATCCATTGTTCACTCCCATAAATAGTAGCTTGTACACCAATCATTATCTTTGTTATTTCCCTACCAGAAAAACCTTCGATTTTTACAACTACTTACCAAATCACATTATCAATGAGCTCCTCAGTCTCAATCTTTTGGTGATCAAAGTTCATGTTTTCCCCTTTTATTATAAGATGAAAATTTGGATTAGTTATTTTGTTTGTGTTGTTATTTCCCACAAACCATTAATGTCAACCACATCGCTTATTTCCTAATCTTGGGTGGCTCATTATCAGGAATTGAATTAGGTATTAATGATTGGATGAGATATTGCTCCATTGGGCCATCAAACTATTACAAGATACATCAGCTTTTTTGCTGAGTCAAGAAGTCTCCCAAGGAACTGTTTCTTTTTAATGATAAAACATATACATATTTGTGCAAGTAAGTGATGTTGCACAATATATATAATGTATATAAAACATACATATAAGACTATTGCAAGTTGTTTAATAATTTATCATAGCAAGTTGGTTATTATTAACAAAATATTCCACTTTGCCACTTGATTTTTAGTGTTTTGGGAATCAGCTTCTTTTTAGTTCTATGGTGATTTTTTTTATTTCACTTGTTTGTATAACCCAAGGAGAAGCTCCTTCTATATCTTGATTGTCATAAACCAAGGGTAAAACTAATTAACATACTTTTATTGTAGTTTTCAAACTGTAGCATTCATGGTTGCACAGTTCACTTAGAGTTAGGCTTACCCTTGATATAATAGATTGCTAGTTATGATTTTTGTATCTGTTTTATTAGTTTGCTTGGTGTTCCCTTGTAAGTAATAAGAAGGTTTGGTGTTAGTTTTCTTTTTTCTGTTTCTGTTGTTAGTGGAGAAGATCAATTATGGAGGATTCATTCATGTTCATTTTCTACAAGTGCTAATACAATACCCAATTGGCAATTGATAAAGTACTTGCATAATTCAAATTATATATAATTGTGAAATATCATAACTCCAGTTGGTTTGTCTTCTTCAAAATTACACTCAATGCCCTTCTTTTCTGACCAGTCAAAGCATATTGTGCTTGTTCTTGATACTAATTGACCAGGGGATCTTGATTTAGCTATGGCAGATTAAATAGATGATGCACTTAAATCTCCCTTGCATGTAAAAAAGAATGCTTCAAGCTCCTAAAGTTCTATCTTGACAAGTACATATGTCAAGGAGAATATTGAAAATTTGAGTGGTTCAAGAACTTTTTCAAAAAACAATAGCAAAAGATTGAGACCTGGGGCTAAGTGACATTGTGATTAGAGAAACTAGGGCAAAAATTGAATGATTTTCTTGTAGGGAAGTAGCTTAAGCTAATAATTGGTGTACAAGTCACTGCTTATAGGAGCGAACAATGCATTCTTGATCTAAACTTATTATGAGAGGTGGTGGATTACAAACTTGTAGAGCACCAATAGAGGAGGTGGCTTGACGGGAGTGAGGAGCCTAATGCTTGATCCAATTTTTTTTATCTTATTAAAGTAATTGATGAAATCATAAGTAAATTGTTATCTTACGCCTACAACATCCTTTCCATGGAGTGGTAAAAGTGTTAGTGGTTTCATGTTATTTTGGTTTGCATGTTGCCTATTATTGCTATTATTGTCCTCTATTAGGAAATGAGGGGATTTTTATATTTATATGATCGGATCTACTTTTTGAAAAAACCTATATGCATGGGTTATAAGAGGAGTAGTTTGAAAAAAATATAACAGGTATTGGACACTTACAATATGTTTGCTTAAAAAAGAGTTTGTAATGACTAGCATGAAAAAAAGGATAATAGTTATTGTATTGATTTTATGCAAGAAGAGCATATTGGATTGAACACAAAGATTTCTATAGTGTCTCTAGATCTAGTTAATTGGTTTTTAATCAAGGATTATTTCGAGAAAATGACCAACAAAATGTTGCTTGGCTTATCATTTCAACATTGTAAGAGATGCATGTAGTAAGTTAGTAAGTTAAAAATAGAGGGGGGAGTGGGTGAGTAGTGAATTAGACAAATAAAGAAAAAACTGAAGTAGGTAAATACTTAACGAGAGATTAATTAAGAAAGAAGAAATCTCATAATTGTTATAAACAAATACTAATATACTAAAAAATATAAATTTTTAGGGATAATATCTCCAACTAAAGTGAAAGACGATAACCTCAATTAGAAGGGATAGTAATGAGTATGGATTTGAACCAATTGAGAAATGATGAGAAAATTTAATAATTAAATAAGAAAATTGGTTAAGTATAATAAAAATAAGAGATTGAAAGGAAAACCTTGATAAATAATTCAACATTTTCATTGGAAGATATCTCAAGTGAAGTTTTTAAAGAATGAAATTCTACAAATAGTGGAAATAAGATAAAGAATAGTGAGATGGAATCTTATCGCGATCAAGCGAAATATCGAGAGTCACTAATAACTGTAAAGGACATTACACTATAAAAAATAAGTAAGGACGAAAATTAAGTAATTAGAGTAAGTAAATGATAAACTCATGGAATGGGAATGGAGGATTTATTTTGAAACCATTTAGAGAGAGTCTTAACATTGAATGGTTTAATGATTAGATCAAAGAAAAAAATACATTGGTAAAAGAAACCAATCATGATAATTTACAATGAGTAAGTGGATGCTCACACGGAAAGGAAATGACAAAGTAATAGAGTATCACTAGTGATATTTTGCCATGTTAATCATATTAGAAGAAGAATCAGACCACGAGCCGAATTTTCAGTCTCGGGTCGGTTACGGGTCTGGTCAATGGATCAATGGCTGATGCGGCGGCCGAGCTGGCATTCCACATAAAAAAAACTGACCAATCATAACGTGCCATGTGGCACGGCCACCAGATCATCATCTTCAACCTTCAGAAGCTGATAGAGGGGAGAGAGAGAGAGAGAGAGTTGCCAGAAAAGCTGGAGTCTCCGGTGACTAAAAAAATGCTCTGATCAGGTCTCTAATGGCCGAGTCTTACTCCGACCGGTAGCCTGAGCAGTTGCTGACCTCCCTATATAAAGAGCACCCTATCATTCGTTCTCAGCATCCCACAATCGAGTGAAGAAGAAGAAGAGTGAGTTTTCCAATGAGCTTCAAACTAGAGCTCCGACGAGGGGCGAAACCTCCACTAAAGGAGCTCCGAAGGGTGGCATTGGAATCGGGGAAGAATCCTCCAGCTTCAAACCTTCTCATAACAACCAGGGAGTGCTTAGGGAGGTGTGAGGAAGATCATACAATAAAGCTACTTCAGAGCTTGAAGTAGCGAGCTCCTGCCTAATGCCACCTCGCCCCATCCAGCCCTTCCACCACCCACCTTGGCCACCACTGATGGCCTAAGACCCTCCCCAACACCCCTATGGGCCCCGATAAGCTCAATTTCAGCTCACCTCGTGGAAATTCCCAAATTCCATAGCTGCACCGACCGGAACTTCTCTCTTCAATTTCCCGCAAGGCAGCAGCGAATTGCATCCGAACTCGATCCTATTAGGTTCCCATTGACTAGCTCTAGCTGCCCCCACCTCAAGCTCCGACCACTGCCTCTCCGTCAGTAAGAAATGAAAGCTTTCTCTCTCTACTATAACTTTCCCGACGAAACTCCAATAAGGCACAAATTCAAAAATTCAAAGTGTAGGACGATCGAGGGGAGTTGTAGGAAGCGGTTAGAAGCAAGAATTGAAGAAAACAAGGACTTACAGGCCGCCAATTGGACAAGGTAAGATTCAAAGTGTCATATGCTTGAATTGGGGAAGAAGACGAAGGGAGGTTTGGGGATTTTGGGAGACTTTTGTGCAATTTTCAAAAATTGGAGGGCTTAATAGCAATTTCACGAAATTGAGGGTGTTTTTAGGAAATTCACCCCAATTGAGGGTTAATTGGGCAAATTGGAAATTTTGAAAAGTTGGGGGGACCAAACTGTAATTTTTAGAAAATTAAGGACTAAAAGGAAAAATTGGTAAATCAAGGGAAAATTAGTGAAATTAAAAGAGTTAAGGACCCAAAAAGAATAATTGGGAACCCAGGGTACCCTATGGAGATTAGAGAGAAATCACGGACCTAGGTGCAATTTAAGCAAAGTACAGGGCCTTAGGTGCAGATATAAGAAAGTATAGGACCCATTTGTCACCACATCCTAATACCAACACTCGCACAATGTAGGACCGGATTACTCGAGCACCGGCCTTAGAAGCACACCGAGAGAGAAATTTTGCCGACACGACCCCGCCAAGATCACCGGGTGAGTGGGAACTACAATGACGTCCATTCCGGTTGGAATTACGATTTAAGATTTGAAAAACTATTTTCTTGGAATTACCCTCCCTTGACGGGGTGAACCTGCTTAAAACATTTGGGAGCCAATTTGGAGCTTAGGCTTGAGATACTAGTGGGCCCAAGGCTGTTTGTCACGCCACAACCCGGTTTGGTCGGATCCCTGTGAACAACCCGCCACTCTCTCGGTTTATTAAAGGGTTTCCCCTTATTATAATCTATAAAGAGTAAGGCATCCTTTAAACCTACACCATTTCCTGGAATAGCATAATCAAAACTGCATGAAATTTTAAATATTACATACCTATCTTACAAGCATCTTAAATGATTGTCTTTTCGGGTATGCTTTCCGGGATTTCCTGAAAGGGGTATAAAGGAGTGGGTGAGTATGACTACTCAGTGAATGGGTTTTAAAAGCTTTTGACTTTTAAGAAAAACATTTATATGGAGTGTCCCAGACTCCTTTGTTTTCAAAAATCCCTTCATTTAAAAATTCAGGTTTTTCCACCATTTCTTATTTACCACGGTGTGTCATCACCCAACACACATCCTTCATCATGAAGGTTACACACATTCGCAAGTCAGTATCACTACTGAACCCGCTAGTGGCTTCGGAGCGACTTTTCCTACCACCTGAATAGAAGTACGACCACTTCTACCCTGGGAATGAGTGGATGTACGTGACATCCAACCCATAATCCCAAAATCACTTCTTCATGTCCGTAAGAGGATAGAGACCTCATCCTGTCCCCACCCCCGTCTCATGTGCTTGGTGCTACTCCAGATTTCGCACAGCCACCTAGAACGACGAACTGCCTTTATAGCTACCAGGTTGTCCAGTGCCCTTAGGACGCATTACTACCCCTCATGGGCATCTTGATGATCCCGTACTCATAGTGCATGCACAAACAATGTTTTCTCATATTGCCATGTAATCTGTGGTGCTACTGGTCCAATGGCCCCGACTCTCAACTCAACCCATAGTTGTTTGTCTTGATTGGTCCGTCGACGTGTCATGTCACACTACCGCTAGTTGACTGAGCATATCGGACCTATCTTGGTACCATGCCCAAACAATTCACTTATTAAGTTTTATGGCACATATATCATGTTCGTTTACGAGCTCCTGCTCGTGCCAATTGGCCTTGGGCCCACTATACGAGATTTTCAAAATCGGGCATTTAGCCCCTAAGTTCCAAAACCGAGGCCCCCGACCTATCAGAGCTATTCAAGCTCCCGTCAAGAAGGCCTCCCAAATTGTTTAAGCATTGGCACACAGTCAGAGGAGAGCACTTCTGACAAAACATATGTTTTCTCAATCCATTATACCGCTCGGGTATAAGGACACCTCCGTTCATAACTGATGAACGGGTTTTCAACTTCCTTCAGGGAAGTCTTATCATACCAACCGGGTATGATCTAGTTACAACCAGTAAGTAGTTTTTCTGCATGATTTTCACATCACTTCCTCTAAGTAGTGATGTGTAAAATACCACTTAATAGTGGGTTTTCATACCGAGGTACTTGTCATTGCCCAACCGGGTATGATATAAACTTTCCACTCACAACCGGTAAGTGGTTTTTAATTTTAAGTTGTGCTCATCATCCCAACCGGGTATGATGTTAGTAAACCCACTCACCCGTTAATGACGTATATTCCACTAGACCGGTTCTTGGTATTCACGTGAGCTTGTCCTTGCTGGCATTCCTGGTACTCCATGTTCCTACACGATATGAACATCTTGGTTCATTATCTTTCGGCCTAATCGCCTTCATTCATTCCAAATGAATGAGAAAGTCAAACTTTCATTTATTTGCAATTAGGTCTCTAAAGTTATTTTTCTTTAACTTTAAGTCCCAAATGCCGAGTTTTCCTCAAATTGAGTCCCAAAACTTCTATAATTTATCATAAGACCTCAATTTATTCCATTTCACAAAAAGGGGTTTAATTTCCCAAATTTCCAATTTGGTCCCCTAACTTTTCCAAAATTACCATTTTGCCCTTCCTTTACAAAAATGGTAAATTTTGCCCCAAAAATTTCAAAATTCCTCAATTGGTCCTCCAACATTAATTTCATGCCCAATTGACCCTCAATTTCATAACATTTCATTTTGGTCCTTTGAATTTCGAAAATCCCCAATTTTCCCTCAATTCCAACTTCTTAACACAGCCGAATTTGATTTCATCAAATTGACCCATCAAACGTTTCCAATTGTTGAAATTGAGTTTCTATATGTTCATATGATTCTTTAGAAATGTGAATCGCAAGTTTTAACGCCGGGACGAGCTCAAATGGAGCTTCGCCGAAAAATGAACTATTGAGAGAGAAAGCATAGATTACTCACCGGTGAAGGCACGACGGTTCGAGCTTTTGATCTAGGCATATAGCTCTCGTCCTGAGGTTCAGCCTAGAATTAAGAATCGCATCAATTGATGCGGAATTGGATTAGAATTTCATCATTGAAATTCAGTCAGCTCTCTCTCTAGCACCAATCAAAAATTGTAAAGGGGAGCCAAATTGGCTTACCTTTCGGTCCTAATTCGGCCGTGGAAAGGCTGAGGAAGTGTTGGGAGGGCTTGGAATGGCCGATTTCAGCTTGGCCAAAATAGGGCAGCTTCGGTGCGCCGGAGCTGCTTCACTATTCCATCATGCCGACGCTTCTCCAACGATTCTCGGATTGACTGGAGTTTGCTATCAGATAGCTGTCTTCTCCCTGGTTCTTAAGAGCTCGACCTCTTCTTCCGAGGCTAAGAAAAATGTTTAAGTCGAAACTCTGGTTTGAGCTTCACCGGGAAATGGAGTAGTAGAGAGAGAGAGAGAGAAGTGTTCAGGTCCGAGGAGAATGAATGGGGATGACCTCTTTATATAGGTGTAAAATCGTGTATTAAATGGGAGAGATTTATTACTACTATTAATATTAACATAAATTATTGGTATTAATTTCAATAATTTAATTTCGGTATTAAATTATTTGTATTAATTCTAATAATTAAATATATATTATGGCCATTTATGATAAGGCGTTCACATAAAAATTTTTGACCTAAATTTCGGGTTACAAAAAAAATCATACTTTACAAGAGGTCACCCATCCTCACAGTAAGCACGCTTAACTTCAAAGTTCTTATAGAATCTCGTTCACCTGAACCAATTTGGTTTTTTTCTTTTATTTTGTCTTAAGTTTCTTTTCCAAGGTTTAATGAACTCTTTGGATCACCCGAGAGTTGTAAATTCTCAAATTGCCCGTTCAGAAATGATCAGGTTTGTGAACCGGTTATGAATCCTCACTTGGTTTGACCGGTTCTTTTCCCTATTTTCCTTAGCTCAAAAGGGCAGGTTTTACACTGTTGGATATGGGCATGGACCCGTCCAAAACAGACATGTGATACATGAGTCTAAAAGACCTGAATAATGGGAACTTGTGTTGTCATGCCCCGACCCGGTTTGGTCGGATCCCCGTGAGCTACGCGCCACTCTTCTCGGATTACTAAGGGTTTTCCCCTCTTTTAAACCCAAGAGGAGTAAGGCATCCTTTAAACCTAAAGTTGTCATGCCCCGACCTGGTTTAGATGGATCCCTGTGAACAACCCACCACTCTACTAGTTTATTAAGGGTATTCCCCTTCTCTAAACCGTGAGTAGTAAGGCATCCTTTTTACCTGTACATTTCCTAGAATAACATTAATCAAAACTGAATATATTAACCTTACATTCCTATCTTAAGGTTCAACTACCGATAGATCTTTAGGATCGCTTTCCCTTGGTTACATGAAAGGGGTAAAAGGGAGAGGGTGAGTTCTACAACTCAGTGAGTGGGTGTTGGGAGTGAGTTTTCAAAAACAAAACAACTTTAATTGGAGTGTGCCAAACTCTTTATTTCCTTTAAGAATATTCTTTCCTCAAATACTAGTTTTTAAAACCTTTACCCTATCGAGGGTGACATTGTCAAGTTGGAGTGTGCTAGACTCCTTAATTTCCTTTAGATTTTCTCCACTTTAAAAATCTTGGTTTTATCACCATTTCTTATTAATCACAGTGTGTCATCACCCAAAACACATCCTTAATCATGAAGGTCAATCACACAATCGTAGGCTAGTACATCCTCTGAACCCACTTGTGGCATCAGAGCAACTTTTCCAGCCACCTAGATAGAAGTACGTCCACTTCTACCTTGAGAATAAGTAGATGTTCACGACATCCGACTCTCAATCCCGAAACCAATTCTCTATGTCCGTATGAGGATAGAGACCTCATCTCGTCCCCACCCTGGTCTCATGCGCTTGATGCTACTCCAAATTTCGCAAGGTCACCTGGTCCGACCAACTGCCCTTATACCCATCAGGTCGTCCAGGGGCCTTAGGACACATCATTACCCCTCTTGGGCGTCTTGAAGGTCCCGTAATCACAGTGCATGCACAATCAGTATTTTACTTCATGCCTTATAATCTGTGGTGCAACTGTTTGTCTTGACTGGTTTGTTGACCTGTAATGTTGCACTACCGCTAGTTGACTGAGTATGTCAGTCCTGTCTTGGTACCATGGCCAAACAATTCATTTATTAATGTTTTATGGCACATATCTCATGTTTATTTACGAGCTCCTGCTCGTGCCCACTAGCATATGGCCCACTATTCGAGCTTTTTAAAACTGGGCATAATAGCCCTCAAGTTCCAAAACCGAGGCCTCCGACCTATAAGAGCTATTCGAGCTACCATTAAGAAGGTCACCCAAATCGTTTAAGCAGTGGCACACATTCATGGGAGAGTACTTCCGACACAAATAAATTTTCAACTATCCATCATACCAATCGAATATGAGGATATCTCTGCTCATAACCGATTAACAGGTTTTCCACTTCCTCAAAGGAAGCTTTATCATACCAACTGGGTATGATCTACTCATGACCTGTCAGTAGTTTTTCCACGTCATTTTCACATCACTCCTCTATGTTGGGATGTTTAAAATATCACTAAGTAGTGGGTTTTCATTTCGAGGTACTTATTATCCCCAACCGGGTATGATATAAAATCCCACTCACAACGGTAAGTGGTTATTAACTTTAAACTATGCTCATCATCCCAATGGGGTATGACGTTAGTAAGCCCACTCACAACCGGTAAGTAGGTTTTCATTAAATAAAAGTGCTCATCATCCCAACCGGGCATGAAGTGTAAATTAGCCCACTCACGGTAACTTCCAATTTAGAAAAGGTGTTCATCATCCCAACCGGGTATGAAGTGTAAATTAGCCCACTCATGGTAGATTCCAATTTGAAAAGGTGCTCATCATCCCAACCGGGTATGAAGTGTAAATTAGCCCACTAACCCATAAACCGTGACGTGTTCATCCATCGTTGGTTTTCCAAGTTGACGCGAGCTTTCTCTTACTGGTGTTTCGATCACACTTGTTCCATCGGAGGTACGATGGTTCGAGCTTTCTATCAGGAAAGGTAGCTCTCTTCCTAAAGTACCTTCTAGGATTAAGAATTCCTACAATTGGCCTTTCAGCTTCGATGAGATCGTATAAGGGTTGTGGGGATGTTGGTTGAGCTTGGTTTGGCTATAAGAGGGCTGAATTCAACCAATTTTAGCTAGGCCGAAACAGGGCAACTTCGATCTGTCAGAGCTGTTTCACTGTTTGATTATATCAGTGCTTCTTCGGTAATCCTAGGATCAAATGGAGGTTGATATCAGATATCTAACCTGCCCTAAAATCTAAAGAGTCAGACCTCTAATTTTGAGATTGAGAAAAATGCCCAAGTTGGAGCTCTGGTTCGAGCTTCACCAAAAAATGGAGCAACAAAGAGAGAGATGGAAGTTTTCAGGTGTGAGAAAAATGAATAGGGATGAGCTCGTAGAATTGGGGAAGATTTACTACTGTCCATTATTCTCATTAAATTGGAAATTGATGAGTATTTATTAATATTAATTCCAATAATTAAATGTAGGTGTTAAATTATGGGTATTAATTCCAACAATTAAATATAGGTATTAATTTATGGGTATTTATGGTAGGGGCCTAGGATTAATACTAATTAAACTAAAAATATATATATATATATATATAATACTAACCAAATAAATTTACTAGATATTTATTTATTTCAGTGAAAACAAAAATTTGGGTTACTAAAAAAAATAACTTCCAAAGAGGTCACCCATCCTAGCACTACTCTCGCCGAAGCACGCTTAACTTTGGAGTTTTAATGAGATTCGGTGCATTAGTGCTAGTATGTTTTTAATTTTGGGTTACCAAAAGAAATACGATTTGACAACTATTGAGAGGGGTGCAACATAAATACTTCTAGGAGGTCACCTCTAACAGTAATCTCACCCAAGCACGCTTAACTTTGGAGTCCTAATGGGATCCTGTGCATTAGTGCTATTATATTTTTTTTTTCTGGTTACTAAAAACATGATGTTATATGTGTGATACCCATTGAGCCAAGCTGAGTTATTAAGATGAATCGCTGCTCTGCCGAAGCTAGATCATTGAACCTGTTAGGCCAGTACGCGTGGCAGGGCCAAAGCCAAGCTGACAGACCGTTATGCAAAAGGGTCAAAGATAATGGCTATAACTTAAAAAGCTTAATGATTTTGCATGCACCGTGATGTTTGGGCCATCAGGACACCTGACATGAGGTAGTGATGGGACCCAAGGACTGCTAGATGACCTAGGGAGCATAAGGGCGGTATTTTCGTTTAGTAGGTTGTGAAGCCAATGAGCTTCTTGTGCACGGAGATCGAGGCAATAAGGGGAATGAGGTCTCGTCCCATTGAGGAGAAATGGTGGAGAAACTTGAGTTTGGAGTTGGACTATTGATCTCCGCACAAACTTTGAGTAGAGGTAGTATTCCTCTATCAAGGTGGATGGTAATGGTGCTCCGGTGCAAAAGTGGCATGGTCGAGGACTATTCTGTGTATGTGTGATCCCTCCTATGAGAGGAGGGCCGTTGTTGATCTTGTGACTATGTGAAATAACGAAAATGAATGAAATTTAGGAAAGATAAGACGAATTTAAGTAAATTGTTATAGTAGTTTCCCCTCACTGAGTGTTGTACTCACCCCCCACCCCCCTCAACCCCTTGGCAGGATATTACCCCGATAGGAAGTTCTGGACGCGCTTAGGCTCTCATGGTACTCTTCCTACCCGAACTACAGTAAGGGTTCGAATGTGGACACGTCTTCACCTTCCTTGCCTCATTTGGGTTGATATACCTAAATGATACAGGGAAGTGTGGCGGGTTTATCATGGATTCTGACCAAACAGAGTCGGGGCATGACAACTTGAGTGGTATCAGAGCATAACTTTCCTGATTAGTTTTCCCCAACCCATCTTAACCATGATTCTCGACAACTTTGTAGAAAATATGAACGAAAACACCTCCAAAGAATATATTCCCTAGATCCATGCTATGGAATAACGAGTGAATGCCCTAGAAGAGCCCATCCCCTAGGACGCACCCCAAGATAGGACCCTCCTTACTCGGGGGAAGATGAAGTGTCTCTGCCAAGGGAACCAGACCTAGTCTAAATTCGGGGAGAAATTGAAAGGAATTTTTCAGAAGCCTATGCTAATTATGTAAGGATTTTTCATCGACTTCCCCCGATTCACAATAGTACGTATACCGCGGGCCCTACCCAACATGCCCACGATGCAGTTATCTTACGCTAATATGGCATAAATATCGCCGCTCCCATGTAGGCCAGGAGGGCCCCAAGTTTATTAGCATCACCAAAATTCGAGGAGCCGGGCATGAATCCGTGCCCCTATTATGGCAGAAACCATGGAGGCGAATTGTTATGCCCCGACCCGTTTTGGTCGGATCCCCGTGATTAACCTACCACTCTCCCAATTTATTAAGGGTTGCCCCTTGTTTATAAACAGTGAATAGTAAGGCGTCCTTGCACCTTTCCTAGAATAACATAAATCAAAACAAAATAAAAATTTTAATTGATCATACCTGTTTTACATGCGGATTAGTTGATGGTCTTTGGGGTAGGCTTTCCAAGATTTCCGAAAAGGATATAAGGGAGGGGTTGAGTACAACAACTTAATGAATGGGTTTTCAAATTTTAATTTTTACGGAAAATATTTGAATTAGAGTGTGTCAGACTCCTTATTCTCTTTTAAAAACCTTTCATTTCAAAGTTCCAAATATCAACATAATTTCTTTTTTACCACGGTGTGTCATCACCAAACACACATCCTTCATTAGAAAGGTTAAATACACAATCGTAGACTAGCCCGTCCACTGAACCCACTTGTGGCGTCGGAGCGACTTTACCAGCCACCTAGATAGAAGCACGTCCTCTTCTACCCAGAGAATGAGTGGATGTTCGCGAGATCTGACCCACAATCCCATAATAATTATTAGTGTCCATATGAGGACAGAGACCTCATCCTGACCCCACCCCGATCTTGTGTGCTTGAAGCTATGTCGAGCTTCACAAGGCTTCTGGTATGACTAACAGCTCTTATATCCACCAGGTCATCTAGTGATGTGAATCCGACTAAAGAGACTACGAATTCACAAGTCCAATCAACCGAACCTGCAATGGAGTTGAACAGTTCGTCACCAAATGAGATAAATAATCATTTGAATCTGCAAGAGGGCCCAATCACAAGGTCAAGGGCTAAAAGATTCAAAGAAGCTTTATATGGGCTGATTAAAGAGATTGTTGAATATTCAAATAGAAGCCTAAATGAAGAGCCCAAGATGAGCCTAAGAGATGGTCCAGATTTAATTAATAAAGAGAGATTTATAAATATAATAAATCTCTTAGGATAATATTAGGTAGTCAGAAGCATTAAGGCAACATAAGTTTTTTGCCAACTTGAATAAATGTGTCTTTTGTTTGGATAAACTTGTATTTCTTGGATATATTATAAGTTCACAAGGGATTGGAGTTGACGAGGAAAAGATTAAGGTAATTCGTGACTGGCCGACACCTAATTCGGTAAGTCAGGTAAGAAGTTTCCATGGATTAGCTAGTTTTTATAGACGTTTTGTTCCAAATTTCAGTAGTTATGTTGCACCTCTTACTGCTGTTATAAAGAAAAACGTACCTTTTAAATGGGGTAATGAGCAACAAAATGCATTTCAATTGATAAAGGAAAAATTAACTACTGCCCCATTGCTCTCATTGCCTAATTTTTTGAAAACATTTGAAATTGAGTGTGATGCATCAGGAGTAGGTATTTGAGGTGTATTAATGTAGAAAGGAAGACCAATTGCATATTTTAGTGAAAAGTTGAGTGGAGCAACCCTTAACTATCCTACCTATGATAAGGAGATGTATGCCCTAGTTCGAACTCTTCAAACATGGCAGCACTACCTATGGCCGAAAGAGTTTGTGATTCACACAGATCATGAATCTCTTAAACATCTCAAAGGACAACACAAGTTGAACAAATGCCATGCAAGGTGGGTGGAGTTCATTGAAACATTCCCATATGTGATCAAGTACAAACAAGGTAAGGAAAATATAGTTGCAGATGCTCTATCGCGAAGGTACGCTATGCTTTCAATGCTTGATTCTAAATTACTTGGTTTTGATTATATCAAGGATTTGTATGCAAATGATCCTGATTTCTGTGAAGTGTTTAAAGGTTGTTGAAGTGGTAGGTTTGGAAAATTTTATTTACAAAATGGATTTCTTTTTCGAGAAAACAAATTATACATCCCTCAGTCTTCTTTGCGTGAGTTACTTGTTAGGGAAGCACATGGTGGAGGACTTATGGGACATTTTGGGGTAGCTAAAACTATGGCGATGATGCACGAGCATTTTTTTTGGCCCCACATGAAAAGGGATGTTGAGAAAATTTGTTCTCGATGCATTACATGTAAGGAGTCTAAGTCTAGGCAACAACCTCACGGCCTGTGTACTCCTCTTCCGATTCCTAATGCACCTTGGATTGATATTTCCATGAATTTTGTTTTAGGATTACCAAGAACTAAGAGGGGGAGGGATTCTGTGTTTGTGGTAGTTGATAGGTTTTTGAAAATGGCACATTTCATTCCATGTCATAAAACTGATGATGCATCGAATGTGGCTGATTTGTTCTTTAGAGAAGTTGTCAGATTGCATGGTGTGCTTAGAACTATTGTTTCTTATCGTGATTCTAAATTCTTGAGTTACTTTTGGAAAACCCTATGGGATAAATTGGGAACCAAACTGCTGTTTTCAACAATATGTCACCCACAAACTGATGGTCAAACAGAAGTAGTAAATAGGACATTAGGTACTTTATTACGTTCTGAATTTGCTTATAATTGTTTTGTTCATTCTACAACTAAGTTTTCACCATTTGAGATTGTTTATAGTTTCAATCCATTAACCCCTCTAGATCTAATTCCACTTCCTGTAGGTGAATTTGTGAATTTTGATGGAAAGAGAAAAGCAGAGTTTGTGAAAGAACTACACGAGAAGACAAAGATGCACATTGAACGGATGACTAAAGTTTATGAAAAACAAGCAAATAAGGGCTGCAAAAGTGTCATTTTTTAACTTGGCGATTGGGTCTGGCTTCATATGAGGAAAGAACGATTTCTGGAACAAATGCGATCAAAACTTCTTCCTAGAGGAGATGGACGATTTCGTGTGTTGGAATGCATTAATAATAATGCTTACAAGCTAGAGTTGCCCGGTGAGTATAGCGTTAATGAAAGCTTCAATGTGACTGATTTAATGCCCTTTGATGTAGGTGATGAAGAAACAGAAGATTTGAGGACAAATCATTTTCAAGAGGGGGAGAATGATGTGAATCTGACTAAAGAGACTACGAATTCACAAGTCCAATCAACCGAACCTGCAATGGAGCTGAACAGTTCGTCACCAAATGAGATAAATAATCATTTGAATCTGTAAGAGGGCCCAATCACAAGGTCAAGGGCTAAAAGATTCAAAGAAGCTTTATATGGGCTGATTAAAGAGATTGCTGAATATTCAAATAGAAGCCCAAATGAAGAGTCCAAGATGAGCCCAAGAGAAGGTCCAGATTTAATTAATAAGGAGAGATTTATAAATATAATAAATCTCTTAGGATAATATTAGGTAGTTAGATTAGATAAGGTTAGCTTATAACCATAATAGAATTTTTTTCTCATTATGTGGGTCATTCGGTTGTTTTCTGAGCCTATAAAAGGCATACTCCACAGCATTGGAGAGACACACTTTGGAATTTATATCTTGTGAGGTTTTGTCTTCTTTCTATCTTGAAAGAGCTTTTGAACTTATCAGGTTTTTACCTGTGGCGTTCAAGCAATCAAGACTTATTACCCGTGGTTTTCTAAGAGTTCTTCTTAGAGGATTTGGGTGTGGCGTCTACATATCCCATACCTTGTTTCTCACTTAAACAAGGTATATTCCATCTTTTCGCACTTGCGTCGTGAAAGTCTTGGGATCATTGCCATATTTGGTGTAGGGTGTCGTCAGCATATTGGCGAGGTTCGCATCATCTAGGGCCCTAGGACACATCACTACCCCTCTTGGGCATCTTGAAGGTCTCATAAAAATAGTGCATGCACAATCAACATTTTTTTCTCATGAAGCCATATATTTTGTGGTGCCACTGCTCCAACAGCTTTGATCATCAACTCAATCTACAGCTGTTTGTCTTAACTAGTCCGAAGACCTATCATATCGTACTCTGCTAGTTGACTGAGTATGTCGATCCTGTCTTGGTACTATGGCCAAACAATTTAATTACTTGAATTTTCAAGAAATATAAATCAAGTTTGTTTACTAGCTCCTGCTTGTGCCAACTGGCCTATGGCCCACTATTTGAGATTTTTAAAATTGGGCACCCCCAAGTTCCAAAATTCAGGCCTCCGGCCTAACAGAGCTATTCAAGCTCTCGTAAAAAAGGTATCTCAAATTATTTAAGCAGTGGCACATAGTCAAGGGAGAGCACATCCGACAAAATATATTTTCAATTGTCCATCATACCAACCGAGTATGAGGACATCTCCGCTCATAACTGATGAACGGATTTTCCACTTCCTTCTAGGAAGTTTCATCATACCAACTGGGTATGATCTACTTACAACAAATAAGTAGTATTTCCCTGTGATTTTCACATCACTCCTCTTAGATGTAATGTTTAAAATACCACTTAGCAATGAGTTTTCATTTCCGAGGTGCTAATCATCCCAACCGGGTATGATATAAAAATCCCACTCACCCGATCGTGTAGTGAAATTCCTCTTAGCTGGCCTATTGTCCTTACTCGAACTTGTCCTAGCTAGCATTCTCGGTACTTTGTGTTCCTACATGATATGCACATTGTTATTCATTATTTTTTGGCCTAATAGCCCTCATTCATTCCAAATGAATGAGAAAACCAATTGTTCCTTCATTTGTAATTAGGTACCTAATGTTATTTTCTTTAACTTTAAGTCCCTAATGCCGGTTTTTCCTCAAATTAGGTCGTGAATCTTTTAAAATTTACCTTAGGACTTCAATTTATTCAAATTCACAAAAGGGGTTTAATTTCCCAAGTTTCCAATTTAGTCCCCCAACTTTTCCAAAATTACCATTTTCCCTACTTTACAAAAATGGTATGTTTTGACAAAAAAATTCCAAAAATTGTCCAATTGGTCCTAAAACATCTTTAACATGGCCAATTGGTCCTCAATTTTATGAAATTGCACTTTAGTCTCTAATTTTTGAAATCCCTAAATTTCCCCACATTTTCCCCCCAATTTCAACCTTCTAACTCGGCCAAATTTGATTTCATCAAATTGACAGATCAAATGAGTTTAATTGTTAAGATTGAAGTTAAATTGGTGTTCCTACACCTTTATATGATTCAATTTCCCTTTAAATCGCATGATTTAGTGTCAGAATGAGCCCAAACATAGGTTCGCCGGAAAAATGGACTTAGAGAGATAAAGCTTTGAAAGCTTACCATAGGGGGCACGGCAGTCCGAGCTTTCGATCTAGGTGGATAGCTTGTGTCCTGAGATTCCTCCGAGGATCAAGAATTGCATCAATTTATGTGGAATTGAGTGAGAATTTCATCATCAAAGTTCTGCTGGTTCTCTCTCTAGCACCAGTCGAAAATTATAGAGGAGAGCCGAATTGGCTTATCTTTCAGCTCTAATTCAGCTGTAGGAGTGCTGTGAAGGTGTTAGGAGGGCTCCGTTTGGCTTGAGGAGGTCTCAAATTGGCCGATTTCAGCTCGGTAGAAATAAAGCAGCTTCTGTCCATCAGACCGGCTTCACTATTTGATCACACAAGCGCTTCTCCGGCGACCTTCGGGGCAAATGGAGAATACAAGCGTGTAGCTGACTTCTCCCCAGTTCTAAAGAACCTAACCTTGCTTTGTTTGGCTAAAAAAAGTGCCGAAGTTGGAGCACTAGTTCGAGCTTCAGCAGAAAATGGAGCATTTAAGAGAGAATGGAGTTTTTAGGTGTCGAGAGGATGAATGAGGAGGGGCTCTTTATATAGGAAGCTCGGGGATTTCTTGGCTGTCCGATTGGTGCCTTAATAGCGATCATTTGTTGCCTGAAACTCCCTGGCTAGAGACTTTTCAGCTTTGCTGGCACTGTGCGATTATCCGACGAGTGAGCAATGTTGTCATGTGAGGGAAGAAGATGACTATCCAATGGTCGAATTGGATTTAAAGATTAAACTAGTCGGTTCAACCCCAATTCAACCGAATTTTTCAAATCTAAAAATTTCTAAATTCATTTATTATCCAATGGTGGCCTCAAATCTCAAATTTGAATTTTTTAATCTACCTAGAAAAATAAATTTAGCCTCCGGTTCAATAGTGGTTCAAATCGATTTAATCTAGTTTGGATCTAGTTCACCTGAACCAGTTTGGTTTTTATCTCCAATTCATCCTAAAGTCCTTTTTCTTGACTTTTGTGACTCTTTAGGTCACTCAGGATCCATAAATTTCCCGGTTTGCACTTTCTCTCTCAGTTCTTCATGAACCGACTTGGTTCATAAACTAGTTCAATCTAGTTGGATCTGGTTGATTTGAACTGATCTAGTTTTTCTCTTCCAATTTGTCCTAAGGTTCTTTTCCAAGGTTTTATGAACCCTTTGGGTCACTCTGGAGTTGTAAATTTCCTAAATTTCCCGTTTCCTAATAATCGAGTTTGTGAAACCATTCGATTTTCTCACTCGGTTTAACCGGTTCTTTTCCCAGATTTCCTTAACTCAAATGGGTGGGGTTTACAACTCTCCCCTCCTTTTAGGAGTGTTTTCTCCAAAACATAATTAGCAACCTCTCATAAGTAACCATTTCCTTTCATGTCCATTTGGTGTTTGCTTAACATGCAAATTGTTCTCTTATTCTGTCAATTAACCCTTTTTACTTCATTCACTTAAGGAATTTCTTTTCCTTTATATTATTTACTCCCTCCATGGAGTTTATCATAACTAGACATACATTAATTAAGGGTATATCCTTAGATTCACATCTTTTTTTGCTTAGAGCAACATTTTTCCCTTTGAGCTCCCCTCGAGAAGGTCTCCCAAAAGTTTTAAGTAGTGGCACACAGTTAGGGGAGAGCACTTCCGAAAAAATAACTTTTTAGTCATCCATCACACCAACCGAGTATGAGGACATCTTCGCTTATAACCGATAAGCAGGTTTTTCACTTCCTTCCAAGAAGTTTCGTCATACCAACTAGGTATGATCTACTTAGAATCGGTAATTAATTTTTCTGCTTGATTTCCACATCACTTCTTTTAGGTGTGATGATTAAAATACCACTTAGTAGTGGGTTTTCATTTTTGAGGTGATTATCATCCCAATCGGGTATGATATTAATTTCCCATTCACCTGATAAATCAATGAATTTTTTTCTTAGCCAGCTTGTTGCCTTTACACAAACTTGTCTTAGCTAGCATTCCTGGTTCTTTATGTTCCTACATGATATGAACATCCTTGTTAATTATATTTTGGCCTAATAGCCTTCATTCAACCCAAATGAATGAGAAAACCAAACTTTTCATTTATTTGCTATTAGGTCCCTAAAGTTATTTTTCTTTAACTTTAAGTCCCTAATGCCGGTTTTTCCTCAAATTGAGTCCAAAACTTTTAAAATTCACCTTGGGATCTCAATTTATTCAAATTCTCAAAAAGGTGTTCAATTTCCCAAATTTCCAATTTGGTCCCCAATTTTTCCAAAAATATAATTTTACCCCTACTTTACAAAAATGGTAAGTTTTGCCCCAAAATTTGCCCAATTGGTTCTCCAACATCTTTATCATATCCAATTGGCCCTCAATTTCATGAAATTGCACTTTAGTCCCTCAAATTTTTGAAATTCCCAAATTTCCCCCAATTTAAACCTTCTAACTCAGTCGAATTTGATTTCATCAAATTGACCGATCAAATGAGTTTAATTGTTGAAATTGAAGTTAGATTTGAGTTTCTACAACTTCATATGATTCAATTGCACTTTAACTCACACGATTTGGTGTCAGAATGAGCTCAAACGGAGCTTCGACGAAAAACTAGACTTAGTGAGAGAAAGCTTCGAAAGCTTTCCGTCGAGGGTGCGGTGGTCCGAGCTTTCAATCTGGGTAGATATCTCTTATCTTGAGGTTTCTCATGGGATCAGGAATTGCATCAATTCATGCTGAATTGAGTGAGAGTTTTATCATTGAAGTTCAGTCAGTTCTCTCTTTAGCATCGATCGAAAATTACAGAGGGGAGCCAAATTTGCTTACCTTTCAGCTCTAATTCAACTATAGGAGGACTGTGGAGGTGTTGTAAGGGCTTGGTTTGGCCTGAGAAGGGTTCGAATTGTTCGATTTCTGCTCAGCCGAAACAGGGCAACTTCCGTCCACTAGAGCTACATCACTATTCGATCATGCTGGCGCTTCTCCGGCGACCCTTAGAGCAAATGGAGACTACAGGCGTGTAGATGACTTCTCCTTGAATCTAAAGAACCCAACCATGCCTTCTTTGGCTCAGAAAGACCTTATATCAGAGCTCTGGTTTGGGCTTCAATGGAAATTGGAGCATTTGAGAGAGAATGGAGTTTGTAGGTGTGTAGAGGATGAATGAGGAAGGGCTGTGTAAACCCCGCACATTTGAGTTAAGGAAAACCGGGAAAAGAACCGGTCAAACCGAATAAGAAAACCAAACCGGTTTACATTTGGGAATAAGCAATATGAAAATTTACAACTTTCGGTTGATCCAAAAGATTTATTAAACATTGGAAAAGAAACTTAAGACAAATTAGAAAACAAAAACTAAATTGGTTCAGTGAATTAGATTCCATAAGAAATTCAAAGTTAAGCGTGCTTACCTGAGAGTAGTGTGAGGATGGGTGACCTTTTGGGAAGTATGATTTTTTATGTAACCTGAAATTTTGGTAAAAAAAATTTTATGTGAACGTACGGCTTATCATAAATAGCCATCAATTAATATATATTTAATTATTGAAATTAATACCAATAATTTAATACCTAAATTAAATTATTGGAATTAATACAAATAATTTAATACCGAAATTAAATTATTGGAATTAATACCGAAATTAAATTATTGGAATTAATACCGAAATTAAATTATTGGAATCAATACCAATAATTTATGGCAATATTAATACTAGTAATAAATCTCGCCCATTTAATACACGGGTTTTACGACTATATAAAAAGGTAATCCCCATTTCATTCTCCTCACACCTGAACAATTCTCTCTCTCTCCCTACTGCTCCATTTCCCGGTAAAGCTCGAACCAGAGCTTCGACTTGAATAAAGGTCGGGCTCTTTAGAACCGGGGAGAAGAAAGCTATCTGATAGCAAGCTCTAGTCAATCCAAGAATCGTTGGAGAAGCGCCGACATGATGGAATAGTGAAGCAACTCCGGCGGACCAAAGCTGCCCTATTTCGGCCAAGCTGAAATCGGCCATTTCAAGCCCTCCTCAGGCCAAACCAAGCCCTCCCAACACTTCCTCAGCCTTTCCACAGCCGAATTAGGACCGGAAGGTAAGTCAATTCGGCTCCCCTTTATAATTTTCGATCGGTGCTAGAGAGAGAGTCGACCGAATTGCAATAACTAAATTCTAATCCAATTCCGCATCAATTGATACAATACTTGATTTTAGGATGAACCTCAGGACAAGACCTATCTACCCAGATCGAAAGCTCGAACTGTCGTGCCTTCACCGGTGAGTAATCGAAGCTTTCTCTCTCTACAGTCTATTTTCCGGCAAAGCTCCGTTTGAGCTCGTTCCGACGTTAAAATTTGCGATTCAAAGTCTCTTAGAATCGTATGAACATACAGGAACTCAATTTCAACTCCAATTTCAATAATTAGAAGTGTTTGATTGGTTAATTTGATGAAATTAAATTCGGTAGTGTTGAAGAGTTGAAATTGGGGGAAAATTTGGGGATTTTCGAAATTCAAAGGGGTCAAAATACAATTTTATGAAATTGAGGGTCAATTGGGCATGAAAATAATGTTGGAGGACCAATTGAGGAATTTTGGAAATTTTGGGGAAAAACTTACCATTTTTGTGAAAGAAGGGCAAAATGGTAATTTTGGAAAAATTGGGGAACCAAATTGGAAATTTGGAAAATTAAACCCCTTTTTGGTGAAATTCAATAAATTGAGGTCCCACGATAAATTTTAAAAGTTACGGGACTCAATTTGAGGAAAAATCGACATTGGGGACTTAATGTTAAAGAGAAATAACTTTAGGGACCTAATTGCAAATAACTAAAAGTTTGGGTTTTCTCATTCATTAATGAATGAAGGCTGTTATGCCGAGTAATAATGAACAAGGTTGTTCATATAGTGTAGGAACGTTAAATACTGGGAACGCCAGCAAGGACAAGCTCGCATGAATTCAAAGAACCAGTCTAGTGGAATTCACGGCATTAACGGGTGAGTGGGTTTACTAACATCATACCCGGTTGGGGATGATAAGTGCCTCGATATAAAAACCCACTGTTTAGTGGTATTTTAATCATCACTACCTAGAGAAAGTGATGTGAAAGTTATGCAAAAAAACTACTTACGGATTGTAAGTAGATCATACCCGGTTGGTATGATGAGACTTCCTCGAAGGAAGTTGAAAACCCGTTCATCGGTTATGAACGGAGATGTCCTTATACCGGTTGGTATGATGGACAGTAAAAACCTATTTTTGTCGGAAGTGCTCTTCCCTGACTGTGTGCCAATGCTTAAACAATTTGGGAGACCTTATCGATGGAAGCTCGAATAGCTCTAATAGGCCCGGGGCCTCAATTTTGGAACTTGGGGGCTAAATGCCCGATTTTGAAAATCTCGTATAGTGGGCCCAAGGCCAGTTGGCACGAGCAGGAGCTTGTAAACGAACATGATATATGTGCCATAAAACTTAATAAGTGAATTGTTTGGCCATGGTACCAAGATAGGACCGACATGCTCAGTCAACTAGCGGCAGTGCGACGTGACAGGTCGACGGACTAGTCAAGACAAACAGCTGCGGGTTGAGTTGAGAGTCAGGGCCGTTGGACTAGTGGCACCACAGATTACATGGCAATATAAGAAAACATTGTTTGTGCATGCACTGTGAGTACAGGATCATCAAGATGCCCATGAGGGGTAGTGATGCATCCTAAGGGCACTAGACGACCTGGTGGCTATAAGGGCAGTTCGTCGTTCCAGGTGTCTGTGCGAAATCTGGAGTAGCACGAAGCGCATGAGACCGGGGTGGGGACAGGATGAGGTCTCTGTCCTCATACGGACATGAAGAAGTGATTTCGGGATTGTGGGTCGGATGTCATGTACATCCACTCATTCCCAGGGTAGAAGTGGTTGAACTTTTATCCGGGTGGTAGGAAAAGTCGCTCCGAAGCCACTAGCGGGTTCAGTAGTGATACTGAATTGCGAATGTGTGTAACCTTCATGATGAAGGATGTGTGTTGGGTGATGTCACACCGTGGTAACTAAGAAATAATGGAAAAATCCAAATTTTAAATGATGGGATTTTTGAAAACAAAGGAGTCTGGCACACTCCATATAAATGTTTTTCTTAAAAGTCAAAAGCTTTTAAAAACCCATTCACTGAGTAGTCGTACTCACCCCCTCCCTTATATCCCTTTCAGGAAAGCCTCCCCTTAAAGACCGTCAACTAAGATGCCTGTAAGACAGGTATGTAAAGTTTTAAATTTCATACAATTTTGATTATGCTATTCTAGGAAAAAGGTGCAAGTTAAAGGACGCCTTACTCTTTACGGTTTACGATAAGGGGAAACCCTTTTATAAACAGGAAGAGTGGCGGGTTGATCATGGGGATCCGACCAAACCGGGTCGGGGCGTGATAGGCTGTTTATATAGGAAGCTCAAGAACTTCTTGGTCATCTGTTTGGAGCCTTAATGGCAGTCATTCATTGACTGAAACTCTCTGGCCGAAGACTTTTCATCTTCGCTGGCGCTGCTCGATTTTCCAGTGAGTGAACAGTGTTGTGATCTGAAGGAAGAAGATGACAATGTTCTTAACCGGATGGAACCGATCTTAACTAGGTTCAAAGCTTAAACCGGCCGATTCAGGCTCGATTCGACTGAATTTTTCAAAATTAAAAATTTCTAAATTCATTTTCTATCCAATGGTGGCCTCAAATCTCAAATTTAAATTTTCTAAGCCAACTAGAAAAATGAATTTAGCATCCAGTTCAATAGTTGTTCAAACCGGTTCAATTCGGTTCGAATCCGGTTCACCTAAACTGGTTTGGTTTTCATCTCCACTTCATCCTAGAGTCCTTTTTCATGCCTTTGCTAATTCTTTGGTTAACTCGGGGTCCATAAATTTCCCGATTTGCCATTTCTCTATCAGTTCTAGTTTGTAAATCGACTCAGTTTTTCAAATTGGAAATGACCGGTTCTTTCCTCAGTTTTCTTATTATCAAAGGATGGGGTTTACAAGGAAACTATGTGGATTAGATACCCCCAGCAACCTAAAGATGAGCCAAAGGGAAGCCACATCAAGAAAGGTGACTCCGGGAAATAGGGATGAATGACCCAAACCAAGATTGGCAGCAGGGCAAAAGTTGAATTACCTAGAGACTCTAACCTGACACCAAGAACAGACCAATAATAGACCTAACCACCCCATGAAATAGCCAAGGTAACTAAAGGATTGTAGCATAGTACCTTAGGGGTGAGGAACAAACGAGAAAGACCACAATGAAACCCCTATCCCCGAAGGTTAAAGAAGGGTAGAAGTCAGCATCGGGGAAATTATAAAGTCAATGGAACAACTGCGTAAGGGAGTCACATGGAGAAACTTGGAAGCAGAAAAGGGATGTTGAATGGAAAGGACAAACCAATCACAGGATAAAAAACAAAGGAGAGGCACGAACCCCAACATGTGAAGAGTAACACAAACCTTGGTAGGGAGGATCAATACCAAGAACCACTAGCCCCAAGAGAGGAATGGGCAGAAAGATTAGTTGAAATAAAGCAATTCCCTAGATGAAGCCACCAAGGATCTGTAGGGAAGGACCCGGGTCCTCAAGGATGGAACCTCAGACCTCACCTGAGAGCAAGTAAAGGAAGAATCTAGAAAAACCAGTTCCATGTAGGCCACAGACTCCGCAAGGGGGAGGAGTTCCTCAGGGGCGACGTTGATGAGAAAGGGATAACCTTGGAGAATTATAGCCATTACACATAAGCCAATGTAATGAATCATAGGCCAAGAAAGAAGAGAGGAATAAAAATGAAGGGACCCCCTCACGAGTTAGAGAACGCCAACCATAGCACAAACAGATGAACGTAGGAGGACCAGTGAGTTGACGGGGTCCGCCTAGGCCTGAAAACCGAACAATAGGGACAGGTGGACGCGATAAGGAACAATGGGATAGAACGAATAAACCCAGGCAAACCCAAACTCATGTAAAGAGTTCGACACTTATATTCTCGGTGACATCAAAGCATGAGCAGAACACATGGGATCATAACCTAAGGAGTAAGGGATTCCAACAAGAAATTGATCTACACAACATAAAGGATGAGCCTAAAGTAGAATCCACACTAACGATAGGAACGGAAGGGACACAGTCTCAACCACGAAGCAAGTCAGGCTTGAGGCCCAAATTAAAACAATCAGCTATGGGGATTGTATCACTAGGGGAAATGATGTTCAAAATGCCACCCAGGAGGGAACCCAAGTATTACAGGAGGGACTAAAGGGTCACGGAAGGGGAAGTAATGCAATAGGAGATAAATGCAATAGCCGACGATGGAGTGGACAAACCCTAGAATGGTGGGACGTATAGAAACATCAAACTCAAATAAATACCCATGATGCAAGCCCAACCCCCACCATATCAAAAGTATCGGACCGGAAAGGCTCTGCGAACTCTAAGAAAAAGGGATAAGTCAACTGACCAAACCCCAGGAGGCAGAGGAATTGAGGCAAAGTGAGTGACTCAGGTCGGTAGGACATCGATTTACCCCTAAGGAATTGAGGCAAGGACCTTTTTAGGGAAAAAGGAATAGGCAATGGAGTTTTGAGGACAAAACTCCTAAAAGGAGGGGAGAGCTGTAAAACCTATTCCTTGGAACTAAAGTAAAACAGGGAAAAGAACTGGTATAGGTTTATACATGAAGAAACAAATCATTTAATCAACGAAAAATAACTAACGTGGGAAATTGGAAAATCCCAAGTGACCAAAACTTCACAAAAACTTCAAAGAAGAATCAGGAAGTGGAATTAAAGAGAGAACCAACGGAACGAAATGACATGAACCATAGTCAACCAGTTCACAAATTCATTTTTATAGGTGGCTTAAAAATATCAAATTGGAAAATTGAGACCACCATTAGATAGAAAATGAATTTAAATGAATTTAAATGAATTTAGTAATTTTTAAATTTGAGAAAACCGGCTGAACCGGATCCGAACCTACTGATTTTCAAAATTCTGACCACGAACTCGGTCGGACAGGACCGGTCAACGGTCAATGGCCAGCATGCGCCACATCATCTACCGCGTAGACAGGATCAGCAAGTGGGAAGCTACCACGTGTTCAGTCAATGGACAGCCAGCGCCCGGTTAGCATGTCAAGCAGACATGAGTAGCTAATGAGAGGCTGCCACGTGACCGATCAACGGTCAACGACTAATGCGGCGACCGAGCTGGCATTCGATGTTCGAAAAAGTGACCAATCATAGTGCGCCACGTGGCTCGGCTGCCACATAATTGTCTTCAACCTTCAAACTCTAATATAGAAGAGAGAGAGTGTGTGTAAACCCCGCACTTTTGAGTTAAGAAAAACCGGGAAAAGAACCGGTCAAACCGAGTAAGAAAACTGAGCCGGTTTACATTTGAGAACACGCAATATGGAAATTTACAACTTTCAGGTGATCTAAAGGGTTCATTAAACCTTGGAAAAGAAATTTAAGAAACTTTAGAAAACAAAAACCAAATTGGTTTAGGTGAACAAGATTTCATAAGAACTTCAAAGTTAAGCGTGCTTGCCCGAGAGTAATGTAAGGATGGGTGACCTCCTGCATGTTCATCCCCATTTCATTCTCCTCACACTTGAACACTTCTCTTTCTCTATCTCTCTACTGCTCCATTTCCCGGTAAAGCTCGAACCAGAGCTTCAACTTGAACATAGGTCGGGCTCTTTAGAACCGGGGAGAAGACAACTATCTGATAGCAAACTCCTGTCAATTCGAGAATTGTTGGAGAAGCGCCGACATGATAGAATAGTGAAGCAACTCCGGCGGACCGAAGCTGCCCTATTTCGGCCAAGTTGAAATCGGCCATTTCAAGCCCTCCTCAGGCCAAACCAAGCCCTCCCAACACTTCCTCAGCCTTTCCACGGCCGAATTAGGACCGAAAGGTAAGCCAATTCGGCTCCCCTTTATAATTTTCGATCGGTGCTAGAGAGAGAGTCGACCGAATTTCAATGTCGAAATTCTAATCCAATTTTCGGCCGGTGCTAAAGAAAGAACTGGCAGAATTTCAATGATGAAATTCTAACTCAATTCGACATCAATTGATGTGATTCTTAATTTTAGGATGAACCTCAAGATGAGAGCTATCTGCCCAGATCGAAAACTCGAACAGCTGTGCCCTCACCGGTGAGAAATCGAAGCTTTCTCTCTCTACAGTCTATTTTCCGACGAAGCTCCGTTTGAGCTTGTTCCGTCATTAAAATATGTGATTCAAAGTTTCTTAGAATTGTATGAACATGTAGGAACTCAATTTCAACTCCAATTTCAACAATTAGAGGTGTTTGATCGGTCAATTTGATGAAATCAAATTCGGCAGTGTTGAAGAGTTGAAATTGGTGGGAAAATTGGGGAAAAATTGGGGATTTTCGAAATTTGAAGGACCAAAATCAAATTTTATGAAATTGAGGGCCAATTGGGCATGAAAATAATGTTGGAGGACCAACTGAGAAATTTTTGAATTTTTGGGGCAAAAGTTACTATTTTTGTAAAGGAAGGACAAAATGGTAATTTTGGAAAAGTTGGAGGACCAAATTGGAAATTTGGGAAATTAATACCCTTTTTGTGAAATGGAACAAATTGAGGTGCTATGATAAATTTTAGAAGTTTGGGGACTCAATTTGAGGAAAAACCAGCATTATGGACCTAAAGTTAAAGAGAAATAACTTTAGGGACCTAATTGCAAATAAATGAAAGTTTGACTTTCTCATTCATTTGGAATGAATGAAGGTGATTAGGCCGAGGGATAATGAGTCGAGATGTTCATATCCTGTAGGAATACGAAGTACCGGGAACGCCAGCAAGGACAAGCTTGTGTGAATACAAAGAACCAGTCTAGTGGAATTCACGGCATTAACGGGTGAATGGGTGTACTAACATCATACCCAGTTGGGATGATGAGCACAACTTAAAATTAAAAACCACTTATCGGTTGTGAGTGGAAATATTATATCATACCCGGTTGGGAATGATAAGTGCCTCGATATAAAAAACCCCACTATTTAGTGGTATTTTAATCTTCACAACTTAGAGAAAGTGAAGTGAAAATTATGCTGAAAAAACTATTTACCGGTTGAAAGTAGATCATACTCAGTTGGTATGATGAGACTTCCTCGAAGAAAGTTGAAAACTCGTTCATCGATTATGAACGGAGAGGTCTATATACCGGTTGGTATAATGGACAATGAAAACCTATTTTGTCAGAAGTGTTCTCCCCTGACTATGTGCCAATGCTTAACTTATTTAGGAGTCCTTCTTGACTAGAGCTCGAATAGCTCTTATAGGTTGGGGGCCTCGGTTTTGGAACTTGAGAGCTAGAATGCCCAGTTATTGAAAATCTCGTACAGTGGGCCCAAGGCCAGTTGGCACGAGTAGGAGCTCATAAACGAATATGATATATGTGCCATAAAACTTAATAAGTGAATTGTTTGGCCATGCTACCAAGATAGGACCGACATGCTCAGTCAACTAGCGATACTGCGACATGATAGGTCGATGGACTAGTCAAGACAAACAACTGTGGGTTGAGTTAAGAGTCGAGGCCGTTGGACTAGTGCCACCACATATTATATGGCTTAATAAGAAAACATTATTTGTGCATGCACTATGAGTACAGGATCATCAAGACGCTCATGAGGGGTAGTGATGCATCCTAAGGGCCCTGGACTACTCGGTGAGTATAAGGGTAGATCGTCATTCCAGGTGTCTGTGCGAAATTTGGAGTAGCATCAAGCGCATGAGACCAAGGTGGGGACAAGATGAGGTCTTTGTCCTCATATTGACATGAAGAAGCGATTTTGGGATTGAGGGTCGGATGTCGCATACATCCACTCAATCCCATGGTAGAAGTGGTCGTGCTTCTATCCGGGTGGCAGGAAAAGTCGCTCTGAAGCCACTAGCGGGTTCAGTAGTGATACTAACTTATGAATGTGTGTAACCTTCATGATGAAGGATGTGTGTTGGGTGATGACACACCGTGGTAACTAAGAAATGATGGAAAAAAACCAAATTTTTAAATGAAGGGATTTTTGAAAAAGAAAGGAGTTTGGCACACTACATATAAATATTTTTCTTAAAAATTAAAAGTAGACCTTTGAAAACCTATTCACTGAGTAGTCGTACTCACCCCTCCCTTATATCCCTTTCAGGAGATTTTAGAAAGCCTACCCTTAAAGACCATTAACTAAGACGCCTGTAATACAGGTATGATAAATCTATATTATTATATAGTTTTGTTTATGTAATTCCTGGAAAAAGGTACAAGTTTAAAGGATGCCTTACTATTTACGGCCTATAATAAGGGGAAACCCTTTAATAAATCGGGAGAATGGTGGGTTGATCATGAGTATTCGACCAAACTAGGTCGGGGCATGACAACTAGAGTGGTATAAGAGCTTGTTTCCTCGAATACATAATCATAACTAGAAAATATAGTAACTAATAGGATTCATCTTAAAATTTACAGATGGCTCCTAGGAGAGGAACCAAGAAAACTAGGAATGGCTCTGCTCAACACCCTGTCCTCATTGGAAGACAACTCTAGAAGCTTACCAAATGCTTGGGGCATGGTAGAAATCCCCAAGGACCAAATGACAAAGTTTCCAAGAGGATGATGCTTGGACCTGTTGAGGTCACACCCTGAGTACAAAGGAAGCCAAGCCTAAGACTAGGAACACCAGTTAGGGCTTATAACCTTACCATGGAGGATGCTTAGCACACACCTCATAGTCCTCTACCTATTTCATGACCACCTCTTTGTAATATGGTTAAGACCCTAATATATTGTACTCCTCTATTAATGAAGAATTCCAAGTTCCAAAAACCATGTCTCCAAACAAGGATGTAAGCCTACGTCTCATCTGTAGGATGATTGCCTCAAGAAAAGTAACAAAACAAACCCTGGGGACCAAGGAGAATCCCATCCCAAATAAGGAAATGAGCCAAAAGACTAAAGAGTCTAGGAGAACTCTTAGGGGAAAATTAGTAGGCAGAGAAGGCTCGACAAGAAAACCGACAAGGAGACTAAGGAGTGAGAACTCTAGTTGTAACTACTCGGCAAGGAAATGACATGTGAGGACAATAGAAATGCTACTCGCGAAAGTTCTCAAAACTATTAAGGACAAGTACCAAGATGGACTAGTATAAGTATAAGGAAAGAACTGGTGTTCCACACCTCATAGATTCAATGCAATACCTCCCTAAAGGTCATGAAGGACATGAAGGATTGGAGATCGATACCATGGAGCGGGTTACATAAATGGTTCACCAAGAGGTTAAGAAATGACGAGGTGAAAGTAAAAACTTCTTAAGAAGGTCAAACCAAGAAGGATACCTCATGAATAGGGATAAGGTACATGAGATGAATACTTAGAACCCTCTCATAAGGGGCAAACACAGAAAAACGTCCCCTAGAACTCTAGTGAATGACACCGTTAGAGTTAAGAAGAGAAGGAATATGCTATAAAAGGGAACTTTGGAGGGATTCATACAACCAAATGCCTTGAAGGAATCATTGGTTGGCAGATGGACATAACGTGGAGTGCAAGGAGCCAATCCCTCATTAGAAATGTCACGCCCTGACCTAGTTTGGTCGGATCCCCGTGATCAACCCGCCACTCTCCCAGTTTACTAAAGGGTTTCCCCTTATTGTAAATAGTAAAGAGTAAGGCGTCCTTTAACCTGCTCCTTTTCCTGGAATAGCATAATCAAAACTGCATGAAATTTAAAACTTTACATACCTGTCTTACAGGCATCTTAGTTGATGGTCTTTAAGGGTAGGCTTTCCAGGATTTCCTGAAAGGGATATAAGGGAGGGGGTGAGTACAACTACTCAGTGAATGGGTTTTTAAAAGCTTTTGACTTTTAAGAAAATAATTATTATTGGAGTGTGCTAGACTCCCTTTTTTTTCAAAAATTCCTTTGTTTAAAAATTCGGGTTTTCCTCCATTTCTTAGTTACCGGTGTCATCACCCAACACACATCCTTCATCATGAAGGTTACACATATTCGCAAGTCAGTATCACTACTGGACCCACTAGGGGCTTCGAAGCAACTTTTCTACCACCCGGATAGAAGTACGACCACTTCTACTCTGGGAATGAGTGGATGTACGCGACATCCGACCCACAATCCCGAAATCATTTCTTCGTGTTTGTATGAGGACAAAGACCTCATCCTGTCCCCACCCCAATCTCATGCACTTGGTGCTACTCTAAATTTCGCATAGACACCTGGAATGACGAATTACTCTTATAGCCACCAGGTCATCCAGTGCCCTTAGGACACATCGCTACACCTCATGGGCGTCATGATTATCCTGTACTCATAGTGCATGCACAAACAATGTTTTCTCATATTGCCATGTAATATGTGGTGCCACTGGTCCAACGGCCCCGACTCTCAACTCAACCCGCAGTTGTTTGTCTTGACTGGTCCGTCGACCTATCATGTTGCACTGCCACTAGTTGACTGAGCATGTCGGTCCTATCTTGGTACCATGGCCAAACAACTCACTTATTAAGTTTTATGGCACATATATCATGTTCATTTACAAGCTCCTGCTCGTGCCAACTGGCCTTGGGCCCACTGTACGAGATTTTCAAAATCGGGCATTTAGCCCCCAAGTTCCAAAACCGAGGCCCCCAGCCTATTAGAGCTATTCGAGCTCCCGTCAAGAAGGTCTCCCAAATTATTTAAGCATTGGCACATAGTCAGGGGAGAGCACTTCCGACAAAACATATGTTTTCTCTATCCATTATACCACACGGGTATAAGGACACCTCCGTTCACAACCGATGAATGGGTTTTCAACTTCCTTTGAGGAAGTCTCATCATACCAACTGGGTATGATGTACTTACAACCGTTAAGTAGTTTTTCCGCATGATTTTCACATCACTTCCTCTAAGTTGTGATGTTTAAAATACCACTTAATAGTGAGTTTTTATACCAAGGTACTTATTGTCCCCAACCAGGTATGATATAAAATTTCCACTCATAACCGATAGGTGGTTTTTAATTTTAAGTTGTGCTCATCATCCCAACTAGGTATGATGTTAGTAAACCCTCACACCCATTAATACCGTGAATTTCACTAGACCAGTTCTTTGTATTCACGCGAGCTTGTCCTTGCTGGTGTTCCCAGTACTTCATGTTCCTACACGATATGAACATCTCGGTTCATTATCCTTCGGTCTAATTGCCTTCATTCATTCCAAATGAATGAGAAAGTCAAACTTTCATTTATTTGCAATTAGGTGCCTAAATTTATTTCTCTTTAACTTTCATTTATTTGCATTTAATGCCGATTTTTCCTCAAATTGAATCCCGAAACTTCTAAAAGTTATCATAGGACCTCAATTTATTCCATTTCATGAAAAAGGGGATGAATTTCCCAAATTTCCAATTTGGTCCTCCAACTTTTCTAAAATTACCATTTTACCCTTCCTTTACAAAAATGGTAAGTTTTGGTCCAAAAATTCTAAAATTTTTCAATTGGTCCTCCAACATTATTTTCATGCAAAATTCACCTTTAATTTCATAAAATTTCATTTTGGTCCTTCAAATTTTGAAAATCCCCAAATTTCCCGTAATTTTTCAGCCAATTTCAACTCTTCAACACTACCGAATTTGATTTCATCAAATTGACTGATCAAACCCTTCTAATTGTTGAAGTTGGAGTTCAAATTGAGTTCTTACATGTTCATACAATTTTCACACCAAAGCGAGCTCAAATAGAGCTTCGCCAGAAAATAGGCTGTAGAGAGAGAAAGTTTTGATTTCTCACGAGTGAGGGCACGACGGTCCGAGCTTTTGATCTAGGAAGATAGCTCTCATCTAGAGGTTCATCCTAAATAAAGAATTGCATCAATTGATGCCAAATTGAGTTAGAATTTCATCATTAAAATTCTGTTGGTTTTCTCTCTAGCACCGGCTGGAAATTGCAGAGGGGAGCCGAATTGGCTTAACTTTCTGTGCTAAGGAAAGTGTTAGGATGGCTTGGTTTGGCCTAAGGAGTGCTTGAAATGACCGATTTCAACTCGGCTGAAATAGGGCAGCTTCGGTCTGCTGGAGCTGCTTCACTGTTTCACCACGTCGGTGTCTCGCCGGCAACTCTTAGAGTGAACGGAGACTACATACGTGTAGCTGACTCCGCCCCGATTACAAAGAACCCAACCTCACCTTGTTTGGCTCAAAAAAGACCCCCTGTCGAAGCTCTGGTTCGAGCTTCACTGAAAAATGGAGCAGTTGAGAGAGAACGGAGTTTTTAGGTGTGGAGAGGATGAATGGGGAGAGGCTTTTTATATAGGGAGCTTGGCACCATTTTTTGCAGACATTGAAGACCTCAAATGCCCTAAACAAAAGTGTTTCTTCTTCACCAGTGTTTCTTCAATTTCCCGGTGAGTGAACAGTGCTATCATCTTGGGGAAGAAGAAGACACTGTTTCGAACTGGACCGAACTGGTCTGAACCGGGTTCAAAGTTTAAACCGGCCGGTTCACCCCCCATTCAATCAAGTTTTTCAAATCTAAAAATTTCTAAATTTATCTAAATTCATTCTCTATCCAATGGTGGCCTAAAATCTCCAATTTGAATTATTTAAGCCACTAGAAAAATGAATTTAGAATTCAGTTCAATAGTGGTTCAAACTGGTCCAAACAGATTAGGATCTGGTTAACCTAAACTGGTTTGGTTTTCATCCCTAATTTCTTCACAAGTGTATTTCCATGTCTTTTATGACTCCTTGGGTCACTTAGGGTCCATAAGATTCCTGGTTTACTATCTCTTTATTTATTCCGGTTCATAAACTGGCTTGGTCCTTAAATCGGTTCGATCCATTTCGAGTCCTGTTCACCTGAACCGACCAGGTTTTTCTCTCCCACTTTGTTCTAAGGTTCCTTCCCGAGGTTTATAAATTTCTTTGGGGCACAAGGGAGTTGAATTTCTCTAATTTGCCCATTCTCTCTATTGGTTCCAGTTCATGAAGCGACTTAGTTCATAAACCGATTCAATCCAGTTGGATTTGGTTCCTCTAAATCGATATGGTATTTCTCTTCCAATTCATCCTAAGGTTCTTTTCCATGGTATTATGAACTCTTTGGATCACCTGAGAGTTGTAAATTCCCAAACGGCCCATTCACAAATGATCGGGTTTGTGAACCAGTTCTGTATCCTCGCTTGGTTTGACTGGTTCTTTTTCCGGTTTTCCTTAGCTCGAAAGGGCAGGTTTTACAAGAAACTACTTGAAGGAAGGATGTACCAGAGGTCGAGACTAACCTACTTTGGAAAAGTGATAGAATGTTAGGTACAACTTCCTTTGGAAAATATAGAGAAGTCAAAGTGGAGATTCGGAACAACAAAATAGAAGTAAGCAAACTATGACGACGAGATGGTCAAAGAAAATGAACGACACCCTAAGAAGGACCGGGAAGTTGTAAGGAATACACCCTAAAAAGGGCACTAGAAGGATCATTAAGGAAAAGGAGATTAGAGAGACAACTACCTCAAGAAAACTAAATAAGGTGAAAAGTAGGGGCGAGACAGGTAACGAACTACTCTCGTGAGGGTCATAGAGTAAACTCCAACAAAGAAGGAAGAGGTGGAAAGGCCAAATATTGGAGAAAAGAGGGATGAAAGAATTCCTTAAAAGGACCAAGGGCCAATTAACAACTAAAACTCAAGCCAAGAAAGGAATAGTCAAGCCTATCACATAACGGTCAAGAAAACTTGAAACAAGAAAGATTTGTCTGCTCCCTAAAGAAGTAGACAAGTACTGGGTACGAATAAAGATGCGGATAGAGTATACAAGATGTGCCTACAAGAATTGTAGAGTAAAGGTAAATGGGAGAAGACGACATCAAGGGATATCATTTAAGGGTAAAAATCCCCCTGAGCAAATGTAAGAAGGAATGTCAAGACAAAAGGAAAGAATCCTACCAAGGAAGTATCGTGATGTCCCAGTATGACCTATTTGGAGAAAGATCAGGAGTATCAAGAAATAGTTCTAGAAGAACCGAGTAGAAAGAAGAAACTAGTAACGGTGGACAGCCAAAGAGAATGAATAAAACCCTAAAAAAGGATGAGATGTAGTAAAGACTACACTCTCTGAAGGACAATGGGATGGGCATGAAGAATGAGTGATATTGCTGCCCAGGCAATTGGACCAGAAAAATAAAAGAAGAAGACAGTTAAAGAAGTAGTTTTTGAAAGAACCATGGATTTAAACCACAACAAAGAAGGGAGAAGTGAAAAGGCCAAAACGTAGGAAGAGAAGAACGAAAGGAAATCCTTAAAGAAATCGACGGTCAAAACCAGATTTATAGTTTAAGTCTTGGAACGGTTAAGTGAGCCTCAAGAAGGGCGAACAAGAGAATTTGAAATAAGGAGGATGTGAACCCTCCTTAACAAAAATTAATTAATGCGTTAGCATCAAAAGATACTATGACAAGTATGAATGAGTGGATAACCCATACTGGGGTAATAGAGGAAAAATGATCAAGAAGATGTTGGGAAAGTAAGTCCCCTAATAAGGTGTTGCTAAGAACGAATAACCATAATTGGTAAGACGGGTCATAGCCCACACACGCATACAAAGCTTCAAGAGCGGACAACCAAACATAGTGTGGAATGCACAGAATAAAACCAATAATCGAAAGTGACCTATGTAAGGAACAAGGGATAAAATAAAAGTTGTGGATAGAGAAGGATCCAAAGCAAATCAGATGGCCTAACACAGATAAGGATACGAAGAAAGGGAGGAAAGGAAACCTTCAAGCAATGGTAAGAAGGTTGAACATGTAGCTCCTAGACCGAAAGTCTCTACCTTGAGGGACACATTAGAGAATGAAAACGTAAAAAGGGAACTCCTCGAAACAAAACAATAAGACTTAAAAGGGTCAAATGGGAATAATGAACTATGAAGTGGTTACAAACAAGTAAGAGCGGATTAAGGCCAAAGGAAATCCTTGAGTAAAGGATGTTATTGGGAGTGATGATGAACCTAAGAATGGACGAGTCCCAACATGTTAGTAAAACATCTAGAGATCAAATAATTGCAACCGGAAAAAAAAAACTCAATAAGGAAGTCAAAATGAGTGGGTAAGGAGAACCAACACAATTGAGTAAGTTGAGTTAATAATGGTAAAAAGGATAGTTGAGGAATGTTATCAAAAGAAAAGAGAAATGAAGTTATACGATTCCTGAAAGGTCTAAAATCTAAGAGAGACACTTTAGGAGATGTTCTAGAAATCAAATGGCAGAGACAAATCCTAGAAAATGTCATGCTGCAAGATCATGTAAGCCCAACAACCCGAGGAGAATATGACTCAAAGTAAGGAAGAGTCGACTAATAAGCATGACGTGGTCAAATATAACAATTTGGACTAAAGTTATAATAGACAACGAATGGAGGAAGGGTCAAAATAGGACGAAAAGGTGATGATAAAGAAATCCATGGAAGTAAGTACGAAATGCTCTATAGGATGACGAGCTAAGGGTTTCAATGACCAAGCGGTTAACTAGGCATGGAAATGGTTAGTTATCTTGGAATTTCCAATCTTGAGTACAAAACCTCAAGGGGAAAAATATTGCTCTAAGCAAAGAGAGAATTAAAATCTAAGAACATACCATGAGGTAAGGTATGTCTAGTTATGAAAAACTCCATGGAGGGAGTAAATAATATAAAGGAAAAATAATTCCTTAAGTGAAGGTTGTAAAAGGGGCTAATTGAAAGGATGAGAGAAAAGTTTGCATCTTAAGCAAACACCAAAGGGGCATCAAGAGAAATGATTGTTCATTCAAGGTTGTTAACTAATTTTTGGGGACAAAACTCCTAAAATGAGGGGAGAGTTGTAAAACCCACCCTTTTGAGCTAAGGAAAACCAGGAAGAGAACCAGTCAAACCAAGTGAGAAAACCGAATTGGTTCACAAACTCGATAATTGTCAATGGGAAATTTAGGAATTTACAACTCCCAGGTGATGCAAAGGGTTCAAAATACTATGGAAAAGAACCTTAGGATGAATTAGAAGAAGAAATTAGACCGGTTTGGATGAACCGGGTCCAATAGGATTGAACCGGTTTATGAACCAAGTCGGTTCATGAACCGGAACCGATAGAAATCAGGCAAAACAAAGGAATTCAACTCCATTATACTCCAAAGAAATTCATAAACCTTGGGAAGGAACCTTAGAACAAAGTGAGAGAGAAAAACCAGACCGGTTCGGGTGAATCGGACCCGGACCGGTTTGAACCACTATTGAAACGAATCCTAAATTCATTTTTCTAGGTGGCTTAAATAATTCAAATTGGAGATTTGAGGCCACCATTGGATAGAGAATGAATTTAGAAGTTTTTAGATTTGGAAAACTCGATTGGATGGGGGGTGAACCGGCCGGTTTAAGCTTTGAACCTGGTTCGGACCGGTCCGGTCCCATTCGGAACAGTGTCATCTTCTTCCTCAGAATGACAGCACTGTTCACTCATTGGGAAACTGAAGAAATGCCGGCGAAGAAGAAACGCTTCTGTTCAGGGCATTTCAAGTCTTCAATGTTAGTCATAACGGTTCCAAATGGACGGCCAACGGGTCTCCAAGCTCCCAATATAAATAGCCCCTCCCCATTTATCCTCTCCACACCTAAAATCTCCATCCTCTCCCAACTGCTTCATTTTTCAGCGAAGCTCAAACCAGAGCTCTGACATGGGGTCTTTTTTGAGCCAAACAAGTCAAGACTGGGTTCTTTAGAACCAAGGAGAAGTCAGCTACACGTCTGTAGTCTCCATTCACTCTGAGACTCGCCGGTGAGATGTTAACGTAATAAAATAGTGAAGCAGCTCCGACGAACTGAAGCTACCCTATTTCGGCCGAATTGAAATCAGCCATTTCGAGCCCTCCTCAGTCCAAACCAAGCCTTCCCAACACTTCCTCAGCCCTCCCATGGCCCAATTAGGACTAAAAGGTAAGCCAATTCTGCCCCCCTCTGCAATTTCTGGCCAATGCTAGAGAGAGAACAGATAGAATTTCAATGATGAAACTCTAACCCAATCCGGCATCAATTGATGTGACTCTTGATTCTAGGATGAACCTAAAGATGAGAGCTATCTGCCCAAATTGAAAGCTCGAACCAGCGTGCCCTCACCGGTGAGAAATTGAAGCTTTCTCTCTCTACAGTCTGTTTTCCGGTGAAGCTCCGTTTGAGCTCATTTCAGCGTTAAAATCTGCTGTTCAAAGTTTCTTAGAATCGTATGAACATGTAGGTTGCCTAAATACATGGGAGAACTCCTCCTCTAGTATTCTGAGCTAAGTCCAGGTGAGGTTGTTTGGGCTACTCGGGGAGTTTCCACAAGTAGGGGTGGTTTGGTAGTGTCGAAGACTGCAACTCTAGTTCTCTTGGTTCCTTTCTTGGGAGCCATCTAAAAATTTTAAAATTATCCCTATCAGTTACTATGTTCTCTACTCTTGATAATGTATTCGAGGAAATAAGCTTTGATACCACTCAAGTTGTCATGCCACTCTCTTGGTTTATTAAGTGTTTTGCCCTTCTTTAAATCGTGAGGAGTAAGGCGTCCTTTAGACATGTACCATTCCTAGAATAACATTAATCAAAATTGCATAAAATTTAAACTTAAATACTTGTCTTGCAGGTTGAACTAGCTAAAGGTCTTTAGGTAGGTTTTTCCCTCTATTACCTGAAAAGGGGTAAAGGGAGGGGGTGAGTTTAACAACTCAGTGAACGGGTGTTTGAAACATGAGTTTTACAAAAAAAAATTTGTTTGAATTGGAGTGTGTCAGACACCTTATTTTCTTTAAAATCATTTCTTCCTCAATTTCTTGGTTTTTAAAATCATAACTCATCATTCCCCACAGTTGGTGTATTTATCAATCAACACACGTCGTTCATCATGAAGGGATCACACATTCATAGGGAAGCCTGCCCACTGCACCCACTTGTGAAGACGAAGTGACTTTACCGGCCACCAAGATAGAAGCCCGTCCACTTCTACCCTGGGAATGAGTGGATGTTCACGACATCCAACCCTCAAACCTGAAAAGAAATTCTATGTCCGTATTGGGACAGAGACCTCATCCCGACCCCACCCCGGTCTCATGCGCATGAAGCTACGTCAAGCTTCCATGTCTGTTGGCACGACAAACTATCCTTATCTCCACCATGTTGTCCAGTAGCCCCTCCTGGGCATCTTGATGGTCCTGAACCTTAGTGCAAGCACAAACAATAATTTTTCCATATAAGTCATTAATCTTTGATGCCACTAGTCCAATAGCCCTGACCCTCATCTCGACCTGCACCTATTTGTCTAGACCGGTACATCGACGTGGTCTTGTCGCACTGCCGTGAGTCCATTGGGTATGTCGGTCTTGTCATGGTACCGTAGCCAAATCACATCATTCATTAAAATTTTCATTGCTTAACATCATATTTGTTTACAAGCTCCTGCTTGTACCAACTAGCCTTGGGCCCACTGTACGAGATTTTGAAAATCGGGTATTTTAGATCCCAAGTTCCAAAACCAAGGTCTCTAGTCTAACTAAGCTATTCGAGCTCCATTCAAGAAGGTCTCCCAAAATTTATAAGTTGTGGCACACAGTCATGTGAGAACACTTCTCACAAAAATCACTTTTCACTTGTTTATCACACCAACTGGGTGTGATGACATCTCCGCTTACTACTAGTAAACGGGTTTTCCACTTCCTTCTAAGAAGTTCATCATACCAACCGGGTATGATCCACTTACAACCGGTAAGTAGTTTTTCCGCTTGTTTCTCACATCACCCCAACCAGGTGTGATGTTAAAATTCCACATAGTAGTGGGTTTTTATTTCCGAGGTACTTATCATCCCAACTAGGTATGATGTGGAGATTCTCACTCACCCTTTAGTACAATGTATTCCCCTTATTTGGCTCTTTGCCTCCACACGAGCTTGTCTTTGATGGCGTTCCTGGTCCTTCATGATTCTACACGATTTTTACATCCTTGTTTCTTAACATTTGTCATAATAGCCTTAATTCCTCACGTATGAGCAAAATGCCCAAACTTTTAAATTATTTACATTTAGGTCCATAAAGTTCTTTTTCCTGACTTTAGGTCCCTAATGTAAACTTTTTCCCAAATTGAGTCCCGAAACTTCTAAAACTCACTTTAGGACCTCAATTCATTCAAAATTACAAAAAGTGATTCAAGTTTCCCAAATTCCCAATATGGTCCCCCACTTTTCAAAAATTACCATTTTACCCCTACTTTACAAAAATGGAAAATTTAATACCAATAATTCCAAAAATCGACCAATTGGTCCTCTAACATCTTTTTCATGGCCAATTGGCCCTCAATTTTGGGAAAATGAACTTTGGTCCCGCAAGTTTTTGAAATTCCCAAATTTCCCCAAACTTTTCCCCTAATTTCCCCCATTCAAACTGGCCAAATTTGATTTCACCAAATTGACCATTCAATCAGGTTTAATTGTTGAAATTGAAGGAAAATTGTGTTTCTACACTTCCACACGATTCAATTGAACTTTGAATCGTATCATTTGGATCTGAAATGGGCTCAAACAGAGCTTCATCGGAAAATTGGACATAGAGAGAGAAAGCTTTGAAAGCTTACTGTCGGAGGTGTGACAGTCCGAGCTTTCAATCTAGGCAACAAGCTCTCATCCTGAGGTTTCCTATAGGATCAAGAATCACATCAATTCATGCCGAAATGAGGGAGAATTTGGTTAGTGAAATTTCACCGGTTCTCTCTCTAACATTGATAAAAAATTATAGAGGGGAGCCAAATTGGCTTACCTTTCAGCTCTAATTCAGTCGTATGAGGGCTGTTGAAGGGTTGAGATAGCTTGGTTTGGCCTTATAAGGGCTCGAATTGGCCATTTTTAGCTCGGTCAAAATAGGGCAGCTTCGGTCCGTCGGAGCTGCTTCAATATTCGATCATGTTGGCGCTTCTCTGGCAATCCTCAGAGCAAATGGAGATTACCGTCGGGTAGCTGAATTCTCCCCTAATCTAAGGAATCCGACCTCACCTTCTTTGGCTCAAAAAAGCCCTAATGTTGGAGCTCTAGTTCAAGCTTCACCAAAAAATGGAGTAGTAGGGAGAGATAGAAGTTTTCAGGTGTGAGGAGGATGAATAAGGTGAGGCTCTTTATATAGGAAGCTCGAGGACTCCATGGTCATACAATTGGCGCCTTTATGGTAGTCCTTCATTGCTTGAAACTTCATGAACAGAGACTTTTCATCTTCGCCGGCGCTACTCTATTTTCCGGCGAGTGAACAATGCTATCATCTAATCGAAGAAGACGATACTGTTCCGAATTGGACCGAAACAGTCCGAACTAGGTTCAATGCTTAAACCGACCGGTTCAGCCAGATTCAACTAAGCTTTTCAAAATTAAAAATTTGTAAATTCATCTAAATTCATTCTCTATCCAATGGTAGCTTCAATTCTCCAATTTGAATTTTCTAAGCCACCTAGAAAAATGAATTTAGAAATCGGTTCAATAGTGGTTCAAACTAGTGCAACTTGGTTTAGGTTCGGTTCACCTGAATCAATTTGGTTTTCACCTCTAGCTCATCCTAAAGTCCTTTCTCATGACTTTTGTGACTCTTTAGGTCAATTGAGATTTATAAATTTTTCGGTTTGCCCTTTCTCTATCGGTTATTGTTTATAAACCGACTCGGTTCTCTCTTTAAAAATGACTGATTCTTTTCCCGATTTTTCTTATTATCAAATGACAGGGTTTACATTATGCCTATAACATACTCATTATGGAGGGGTAGAAGTGTTAGTGGTTGCAGGTTATTCTGGTTTGCTTGTTATTCTAGTTTGCTTGTTGCTTGCTATTGCTATTATTGTCCTCTAGGAAATGAGGGTATTTTGACATTTAAATGATGGGATCTATTTTTTGAAAAAGCATATAAGAATGGGTTATAAGAGAAGTAGTTTGAAAAACATAACACGTATTGGGCACTTGACAATACAGTCGCTTAAAAAAGAGTTTGCACTGACTTGTATTAAATGATAAACTCGTGGAATGGGAATGGAGTATTGATTTTCTGGAAACTATTTAGGGAGTGTTTTAACATCAAATGGTTCAATGATTAGATCAAAGAAAAAAATACCTTGGATATACCAGTAAAAGAAACCAATCATGACAATTTTCAATAAGTAAATGGATGCTACTTTTTATTGATGAAGCATATGCATTTTTGTGCGAGTAAGTGATGTTTCACAATCAATTGTACAAAAAGTGATATATGCTCCATGAATTATTGAATGATTGATTTTATATACAATGTACATAATACATACATATAAGGCTGATCCAAGTTGTCTAGTAATTTATCATAGCATTTTGTTATTATTAAAGAAAATACTCCACTTTGCCAGTAGCTTTTTAGTACTTTGGGCATTTGCTTCTTTTCTAGTTCTATGGTGAAATTTTTTTTGTTATTTCAATTGTTAGTATAACTCAAGAAAAGCTCCGTCTATATCTTGATTGTCATAATTTGGGATGGCAAAACTAATTAACACCCTCTTATTGTAGTCTTTAAATGGTGGCATTCATTGTTGCACGATTGGCTGGGAGTTAGGCTTACCCTTGATACAACATACTCCTAGTTCTGATTTTTATCTATATTTTATTAGTTTGATTGGATGATTTATTCATGTTCATTTTGTACAAGTACCAATCTAATACCAGCTGGATTAATTCATTCATGTAGCAATTGATAAAGTACATGCATCATTCCAATTATATGTAATTGTGAAGTAACATAACTCCAGCTGGTTTGTCTTCTTCAAAACTGCAGGCGTAACAAAACCTACATGAGTGAGGCTCAAAGAAGTGCACTCAATGCCCTTCTCTTTCACACATGTGAACGGTCAAACGACATTGTGCTTATTCTCGCTACTAATTGATTAGGGGATCTTGATTTAGTTGTAGTAGATCGAATAGATGAGTCCCCTAAATTTCCCTTGCCTGGAGAAAAAGGACGCTTCAAGCTTCTGAAGTTGTATCTTTACAAGTACATATTTCAAGCAGAATCTAGAAAATCCGTGTGGTTCAGGAACTTGTTCAAAAAACAATATCAAAAGATAGAAACCAAAGGACTGACCGATGATGTGATAATGGAAGTTGCTACAAAAATTGAAGGTTTTTCTGGAAGGGAAATAACTAAACTGATGGTCGGCGTACAAGCTACAGTATATGGGAGCAAACATTGTATTCTTGACCCAAATTTATTTCGAGAGGTGGTGGATTACAAATTGCAGATCATCAACAGAGTAGTAGGCTGGCTGGGAGTAAGCACAATGCCTGATTCGATTTTTTTGATGAAATCATACGCAAATTCTTACGTCAATCCTACAGCATCCTCTTCATGGAGTGGTGAAGTGTTATTGGTTACATGTTATTCCCTTATTGCTTGTTACCATAAAATGTGGGGGATTTTGACATTTATATGATGGGATTTACATACACAGATATTTTCTTAAGGCTAGATGAGAGATTACATGTATTTTACAATGAGCTATTCCATTGGTTTACTGATCTAAGTGATTCATGTTGGCTTTACAACTATAAATATTGATCCAATAGATTGAATTCATGATATGTAACATGTTGCAAATTTCATACCGGAACCCAAATTCATTTAGGTTAATGTTGCTATTGGATAACTTAAGATTGGATTTTGCTTGAAGTGTTATCCGTTATCTTTATGAAAACAAATTCTACGAGAGAAAATGGTTATTATCATCTCCATCAGTACCAAATGTAAAAAATGAATAAAAGAACTGCAAGTAATTTTGAAAACAAAGACGAAGAGGAAATGGTTTTGAAAGATTATTTATAATTCTTTTGTGAAACAGATGGATAACCTTGTTTGGAAATAACCTTGTTTGGAAATAAAGAACTTCCTAGTTGCTGACCCATTTTACCTTGTTTGGAAGTAAAGTACTTCCTAGTTGCTGACCCATTTTGCCCTGTTGGTGTCAGCTTTGAATTGTTGGAGCGAGGAAATGACCAACAAAATGTAGCTTGGTTTATCATTTCATCATTGTAAGAGAAGCACGTAGTAAGTTAGTAAGTTAAAAATAGGGGGGAGTGTGCAGTGAACTAGACAAATAAAAAAAACTGAAGTAGGTAAATACTTAATGATAGATTGATTAAGGAAGGAGAAATCGCATAATTGTTATAAACAAATACTAATGTACTAAAAAATAGAAATTTTTAGGGATAGTATCTCCAACTAAAGTGAAAGATGATAACCTAAATTAGAAGGATAGTAATGAGTATGAATTTGAACAAATTGAGAAATGATGAGAAAATTTAATAATTAAATAAGAAAATTGGATAAGTATAATAAAAATAAGAAATTCCTCAAAGGAAAACCTTGATAAATAATTGAACATTTTCATTGGAAGATGCCTCGAGTGAAGTTTTTAAAGAATGAAATTCTACAAATGGTTGAAATAAGATAAAGAATAGTGAGGTAGAATATCAATGCGATCAAGCATAAGATAAAGAATAGTGAGATAGAATATCGAGAGTCATTAATAACTGTAAAGGACATTACACTATAACAATAAGTAAGGACGAAACCATTTAGGGAGGATTGATTTTCTGGAATGGGAATGGAGGATTGATTTTCTCGAAACCATTTAGGGAGAGTCTTAACATCAAATGGTTCAATGATTAGATTAAAAAAATATATTGGGTAGACCGGTAAAAATTGATAATTTACAATTAGTAAGTGGATGCTCACAAGGAAAGCAAACGACAAAGTGATATAAGTGGATGCTCACACCGAAAGGAAATGACAAAGTAATAGAGTATGAGTAGTGATATTTTGCCATGTTAATCATATTAGTGAGTGAGTGCTCAAAGAAAATGAAATAGGAGATCAGATCCCAACGAGATCTTCACCTAGAGTGTGAACACCTAATCATGCCATAAAGAAGAAATATTTAATGAAGAATTAACACCACAAGATGGGTGAACCAATGATTTAAATTCCAAGATGAGAGATGAGACGTATATTATCTTATGCTCCCAAAATAGAATATGGGGATATGAAGTATGGTGCCATTAACATTGTTAATGGTATGAAACTTTCATAATACCTTAACCAAAATAATTATAAAAATATCAATAATAATCACCTATGATGTGCGGTTATGAAGGGGAGCAAGGAGTTAGTAACAAGAAGCAATAAAATAATTTTTTTTGTTCAACAAGAGTTTAAATTATAAACAAAATATGGCAAAAAAATGAATTTGATATTTCTCGAAAGAATGCTCGAACGAGAAAATTGGGAATTGGATGCTTTGATGGCGTAAAAAAAAAAGAAATTGGAGAGCAAACCTGAAATATCCAAAAAAATTCGTGGTAGTACTATTTAATGAATGAAATGGTGAAGATTTGGTATTGAAAATGTTTAAACTAATGAAAATATTGGTTTCACCTAAAAGAAACTTGTTTGTCCAATTAGGACTATTCCCAAATAAAGTCTTGAGAACTGTATTGGTATAGTGCGAACTAGGCCTTAACTGTATTGAATTAGAATTAACTATATGGAAATAGTTTAAAATTTTATTTTTTTTCTATATAGCATAAAAACATTAATTTGAGAAATTGAAATCAATATTGAATAGAAAATAAATTTATAAAAATTTAGAAAATTTTAAAATTTAGAAAACCGATCAAATCGAGTCTTAATTGACAAATTTTTGATTTTGTCACTGAAACTAATCGGACCGAAACGGTGATCGCCCAATTAGCAAGAGCGATGCCTAACCAATGATATAGAATTAGCACCATTAACCCTAGGTTGAATCCATGTAAGTATGAATTGGACTAGATGGGGTCCAATTGCCACCCCTAGTCTTTTTTTATCATTATTACACTCCCCATTTTATTTCTCCAAATCATCAATTTTCAAGCAACAATACTATATATTGCTACATTTATCATTAGAATAAATGTAATAGGAATAATGACATATCAATCTCTCATATTAATGACATTGTAAGAGGGAAATCCAATTACTATTTAGAATTTTTTGAGCCACCCATATTTAATGAAAGTAATACACCATAACCAATCTCATTACTATATAGAATTTCTAGAGCCACCAATATTTAATGAAACTAATACACTATAACCAATCCTATTACTAGCTAGAATTTCTAGAGCTCCCATTACTATCTAGCATTTCTAGAGCCAATCATGTTTTTACTAGAATGCAAAGAGATATCAATTTATTTAATATTGTTAGTATTTTATTTTCAATTTAAATATTATTTTTATCCTATTCTAATTGTCATTTAATAGACCATAACCATCTTCATTATTATGGTCTTCCTATCGTCTTCGTACACATCTTCAATATTTAAGAAAGTGTCTACATTCACCATTAGTTGTATGTGAACAATTGTAATATTCATATTAATGATTAATTTAATATAACATAACCCATTTTATTATTATATAGAATTTCTAAAGATCAATGTATTTAATATATGTAGTGTTTTATTTACTATTTAAATATAGTTGTATTATATTGTAATTGATAAGAACCTTTTGATATCTTTTTCCTCCATATTTTTCTCATCTTATTTCTCCCCATCTTCAATATTTTAAGAAACAATTAGCTTATCATTATTATCATTTTCCTATCTTCTTGGGCATATCTTCAATTTTTAAGAAACTACATTCGCTACATTCAAATTTTGCTTGAATAAATGAAATATGTCATATTAATGATTATTTTAATAGATTACAAAGAATCCTATTATTACTAAGAATTTTTAGTGTTGTCAATGTTTTTGATGAAACTAGCGTCCTATTTGCTAAAATATCGTTGTATTCTATTGTAATTGATATTAATAAACAATAGTTTTCTTATTTTTATTTTGATTTTCCCATCATTTTCCTCATCATCTTCAATATTTTAAAAAATAATTGCCTCCACATTCACTATTAGTTGCATAAGAAAATATTAATAGCAATAATATATATTGTAATATTAATGAGGATTGTAATTCTTTTTTAGACTTTATAGAGTACATAATGTATTTAATGTAAATAGTATCCTATATGCTAGAAAATCTTGATACATGGATGCATTTAATGTAATTAGTTCTATTTACTATTTAAATATCAATTGTTTAAATATCACTTGTTAAAATATCTAGAGAAATCTAATAGACAATTACTCTAATCATTATTAAGCTCTCCCCATCTTATTACTCTTCATCTTCAATTTAAAAAAAAACGCCACATTTATACCAATAATGGCATATATGAATATAATATTAATGAGCATTCTAATAGACCATAAAAATTCCCATTAATATCTAGAATTTATAGATATAAATGTATTTAATATATGTAATATTTTATTTACTATTTAAACATGAACATTTTCTTATCTTCTTCCTCCATATTTTCCCATTTTCTTCATCCTCTTCCTCTTCAGTATTTTTATTTTAAGAAATATCACTGGGACGCCATGCCAGCCATGCATGGTAGGTGAAGCTACAAAGGAATCCAAAGGACCAGCCAGATTTGATGCAAGTTTTCCTCTGTATCTCGTTATGGTATATTTCACATTCTGAAAATATCCCACGATGCAAATTCAGCTTTTAACGTGAGTTTTGGGAGGTGCATAATATAATTCTAATGTTGGACCAATGTGGCCCTATGATGAATTATGTCTATGTGAATCCTTTGGATCATTGTGCCCCTGTGCATAAATCTTAAAATTGATAACGAGTGGAATTAAATTGATTAGTTATATTTTAATTTAATAATAAATTTATTTATTTTATATTATAATATAAAATTGATAACAAATTAGTTTAATTGATTCTTGGGCAATTTTCAATTCAATACTGTTTTTTAGCATTGAATCATCAAAGTGAACACTGGGTTTTTGGTTGGTAAAAAAAAGCTATTGATTAGAGTCAGCAGACAAACATAAGAAATAAAGCTGATTATTGACGGGATAATTGTTAAATCTGCAATTTACCATAAAAAGTTTTAATAAGTAGAAAATTTTTAAATATATCCTCTCGTACTATTAAAATTAGGCATATCTAGCTTGGCAGTTTCACCCAACCATTGCTATCTTATGCTAATCGGTAGCAAAAGTTCAATTTATAATATATGTGATATATAAAAAAAAGCCCTAGTTCTCAATTTTTTGCTATTGTTTCTTAGACAAGTTATTTAGCTACCTGAATTTCCTAGATCCTCCTTAAAATATGTATTTGTCAAGTTATAACTTGAGGGGCTTGAAGCATTCTTTTTTTTCATGTAAGGGAAATTTAAGTGCCTCATCTATGCCACAGCTAAATCAAGATCCTCTTATCGGTTAGTAGCGAGAACAAGCACAATGTCCTTTGACTGGTCAGAAAAGATGAGCATTGGGTGCTTAAACATCACTCATATTGGTTTTGTTCGGCCTGCAATTTTGAAGAAGACAAACAAACTGAAGTTATGATATTTCAGAATTACATATAATTTGAATTATGCAAGTACTTTATCAATTGCTAATGGGGTATTATATTACCACCGGTAGAAAATGAACATAAATGAATTCTCAATAGTCGATCTTTTCCGCTGAAAATAAAAATAGAAAAAAGAAAATTGACACCAAACATTTGTATTGCTTACCATGGAACACCAGGCAAACTAATAAAACAGAGACAAAAATCAGAACTATAAGCCTGTTGTATTAAGGGTAACCGTGCAACCATGAATAAGAGTATGTTAATTAGTTTTACATATATTGTATGTATTAAGGGTAACCGTGCATTTGAAAAAATGTGAGAGCCTCAGCGCCTCGCTCGAGGGCCTCAGGGTCGAATGGAGGTGAAGTGGTCTTTGTATGGTCATTCAGAACTTTGGGTGGAGAAGAAGCAGTTTCATTTCTCGGCGAGTCAGGCTGGGGTGATTGAATGCCGAGAGGCCAGGGAAGGAGAAGAGGGAGTAGTACTGTATTCATGCCTATGGTGTGGTGAATTATAGGGCTACTCAAATTTTGACATGGGGCATCTTCAAGCTATTATTGTTCCCTCAATTTAGATTTTTTTCCATTTTTTTATCTTCTCTCATTCCATCCCCATCTCATTCAAAATCCCTAATTTCAAATCTCATTTTTGCAAATTTCTTTCTCCATGAGTTGGTGAATAGGGCTACTCAAATCTCTGGCCATATTATCCATAGTTCATTTTATCATTCATTCACTGCATCTATGGGATTGGAATATTCTGCTACTATCCACTGGTTGGAACTATGGTAACCTTGATGGAGCCATGATTTGGTGGGGAGCTATTTGAATTCAACTGCCTACACAGATTCCATTTTTTGCTGCATTAGAGTTGTTGCCAACAAGAGAACTACTTCCTATGGAAGCCTGATTGGAGGATGTGAATTGCTAATGATGGTGCTATCTCACCATATCACACGGTTTTTTCTGCTTATTTATTGTTTGAATTTTTTTTACAAGAAATACATATTTTTTTTATGTATCACATATATTATAAACTAAACTTTTGCTACTGATTAGCATAAGATAGCAATGGTTAGGTGAAACTTCCCAATTAGCTATGCCTAATTTTAATAGGAGGAGAGGATATCACATTTAAAACATTTCTCCTTATTAAGAGTATTAATGGTAAATTGCCGATTTAACAATTGTCCGGTCAATGATCAGTTTTATTCCTTATGTTTATAGGCTGACTCTAATCTATAGCTTTTTTTTGCCAACCAAAAATCAGTATTCACTTGGATGTTTCAATGCTAAAAAAACAATATTGAATTGAAAATTATCCAAGAATCAATTAAGCTAATTAGTTATCAATTTTATATTATAGTATATAAATAAATAAATTTATTATTTAAAACAGAACTTATAAATTTAATTCAACTTGTTATCAATTTTAAGATTTATGGACAGTGGGTACAATGATCAAAACGATTCAGGTAGACATAATTCATCATAGGGCTAAGGTGGTCCAACATACCTCCCAAGATGGAAGTGCATTATTGGAGTTAGAAAATGTAGAGGATAGTGACACTCACCATAGTTTGCCTCTCTCTCTCTATGAATTGGACTAAGAAAATTATAGACTAGCCCAAGAAATTGCTTCTGAATATATTCCTCCAACGTTGGAATATCTTCCATTCTGAAAATATCTCACAATGCACATTCAAAGCTTTTTCTTTATCACACTCACGTTAAAAGCCGAATGTGCATTGTGGGATATTTTCAGAGTGTGAAATATACCATAAGGAGTTACAGAGGAAAACTTGCATCAGATCTGGCTGGTCCTTTGAATTCCTTTGTAGCTTCACCTACCATGCATGGCTGGTATGGCCTCCCAGCGCTATTTCTTAAAATACTGAAGAGGAAGAGGATGAAGAAAATGGGAAAATATGGAGGAAGAAGATAAGAAAATGTTCTTGTTTAAATAGTAAATAAAACACTACATATATTATTGCTATTAATATTTTCTCATGCGAATGTGGAGACAATTATTTTTAAAAGATTGAAGATGATAAGGATGGGAAAATCAAAATAAAGATAAGAAAACTATTGTTTATTAATATTAATTACAATAGAATACAACAACGTTTTAGCAAATAGGACACTAGTTTCATCAAAAACATTGACAACACTAAAAATTCTTAGTAATAATAGGATTCTTTGTAATCTATTAAAATAATCATTAATATGACATATTTCATTTATTCAAGCAAAATTTGAATGTAGCGAATGTAGTTTCTTAAAAATTGAAGGTATGCCCAAGAAGATAGAAAAATGATAAGCTCATTGTTTCTTAAAATATTGAAGATGGGGAGAAACCAGATGTGAAAAATATGGAGGAAGAAGATATCAAAAGGCGTATCAATTACAATATAATACAACTATATTTAAATAGTAAATAAAGCACTACATATATTAAATATATTGATCATTAGAAATTCTATATAATAATGAAATGGGTTACGTTATATTAAATTATTCATTAATATTAATATTACATTTGTTCACATACAAGTAATGGTGAATGTAGACAGTTTCTTAAATATTGAAGATGTGCATGAAGAAGATGGAAAGACCATAATAATGGAGATCGTTATGGTCTATCAAAATGACAAGTAGAATAGGATAAAAATAATATTTAAATAGAAATTAAGATACTAACAATATTAAATACATTGATATCTCTATGCATTCTAGCAAAAAGAACATTGGCTCTAGAAATGCTAGATAGTAATGGGAGCAGTAGAAATTCTAGCTATTAATAAGATTGGTTATGGTGTATTAGTTTCACTAAATGTTGGTGGCTCTAGAAATTCTATACAGCAATGGAATTGGTTATGGTGTATTATATTCATTAAATATGGGTGGCTCAAAAAATTCTAAATAGTAATTAAATTGCCCTCTTACAATGATTACAATGATCATTAAAATGAGAGATAGATATGTCATTCTTCCTATTATATTTGTTCTAATGATAAATGTAGCTTTATATAGTATTGTTGCTTGAAAATTGAAGATATGGAGAAATAAAATGGGGAGTATAATAATGATAAAATTAGGGGTGGCAATTGGACCCCACCTAGTCCCGTTCATACTACCTGAATTCAACCTAGGGTTAATGATGCTAACTCTGTGATTTGTTATGCCTTGCACTTGTTAATTGGGTGCTGACAGATATCGGGTTTGGTAACCGAAATAAAAAATTGGTTGGTTAATATTTATTTCGACCGATTTTTTAAAATTTAAAAATTTGTTAATTTTGGTAAATTTATTTTATATCAAATAATTTTTTCAATTTACCAAAATGATATTTTTATGTTATATAGAAAAAATAAAATTTTAAATGATTTCTATATAGTTTATCCTAATTCAATACGATTAAGGTCCGGTTTGTATTGGACCGATTGGGTTCTCAAAACTTTATTTGCACATAGTTCTAATCGGACGAACAAGTTTCTCTTAGGTGAAACCAATATTTTCAGGTTCAAACTTTTTCGGTACCAAATCTTTATCATTTCATTCTTTAAATAGTATTACCACATAATTTATTGGATATTTCAGGTTTGCTCTCCATTCAATCCCCAGTTTTCGCATTCTTTCCAAAAATATCAAATTCATTTTTTTTGCTATATTTTGTTCATAATTTAACCATTCTTCATATTTTATTGTTGAACAGAAAAAGTTACTTTATGGCTTCTTACTATCTCCGTGCTCCCCCTTCTTAACCTCACATCAAAGGTGATAATTAATGGTCTCTTTATAATTATTTTGGTTGAGGTATTATGAATGTTTCATGCCATTAACAAATAGCACAATACTTCATATCCCTGTATTCTCCTTTGGTAGCATAACATAACATATATCTCATCCTGGGATTTAAATCATTCGTTCTCCCACCACTAATGGCATGATTTAATCCTAGTTAGTGCAAACTCGATATGATATACCATGGTAAAATATCACTACTATATTCTATTACTTTGTCATTTCCTTTTCGTATGATCATCCACTTACTTATTGAAAATTATCATGATTGGTTTCTTTTATCTATCTACCCAAGATATTTTTTTTCTTTGATCTAACCATTTGATTTTAAAACTCTCCCTAAATAGTTTCCAAAAAATCAATACTCCGTTCCCATTCCATGAGTTTATCATTTAATCCTAGTTAGTGCAAACTCTTTTTTAAGCAACCGTATTGTCAAGTGCCTAATATGTATTATGTTTTTTTCAAACTACTTCTCTTATAACCCATTCTTATATGTTTTTTTCAAAAAACAGATCCGATCATCTAAATGTCAAAATCCTTTCATTTCCTAGAGGACAGTAATAGTAATAACAGGCAACAAACAAACCAGAATAACATGAAACCACTAACACTTCTACCCCTCCTTGATGAGTATGTTGTAGGCATAATGTAAACCTCGTCCTTTAATAATAAGAAAAACCTAGAAAAGAACTGATCATTTTCATAGAGAGAACCAAGTCGGTTTATAAATAGTAACCGATAGACAAAGGGCAAATCGGGAAATTTATAAATCCCGATTGACCTAAAGAGTTACAATAGTCATGAGAAAGAACTTTAGGATGAATTGGAGGTGAAAACCAAACCGGTAGTGATGTGTCCTAGGGGCTACTGGACGACATGGTGGAGATAAGGGCTGTTTGTCGTGCCAGCGGTCAGGGAAGCTCGATGTAGCTTTATGCGCATGAGACCGAGGTGGGGTCGGGATAAGGTCTCTGTCCTCATACAGACACAGAGTTTTTTTTTCGGGTTTGAGGGTCGGATATCATGAATATACACTCATTCCCAGGGTAGAAGTGGATGGGCTTATGTCTAGGTGGCCAGTAAAGTCGCTCCGACACCACAAGTGGATGCAGTGGATGGGCTGCCCTACAAAAGTGTGATCCCTTCATGATCGAGGGCGTGTGTTGATTGTTAAACACACCGACTATTGTGAATGATGAGTAATGGTTTTGAAAATCGTGAAACTGAGGAAGAAAGGATTTTGAAGAAAATAAAGAGTCTCGCACACTCCAATTCAAACCATTTTTTGTGAAACTCATGTTTCAAACACCCGTTCACTAAGTAGTCAAACTCACCCCCTCCCTTTACCCCTTTTTAGATAACTGAGGGAAAAACCTACCTAAAGACCTTAATAAATCTGCAAGACAAGTATGTAAGTTTAAATTTAATGCAATTTTGATTAATGTTATTCCAGGAAAGGAATAGATCTAAAGGACGCCTTACTCCTCACAGTTTAAAGAAGGAGAAAACCCTTAATAAACCGAGAGAGTGGCGGGTTACTCATGTGGATCCAACCAAACTAGGTCGGGGTGTGACACATAAGATAAGAATTTATTTATGATTTCATTAGTGTCTTTAAATAAAGCAAAAAATTTGAATCAAGCATTTGGCTCGTCAGTCCCATCAAGCTACCTCCTCTAGTGGTGCTCTGCAAGTTTGTAATCCACCACCTCCTAGAATAATTTTGGATCAAGAAGACATTCGCTCCTACAAGCAGTAACTTGTACACTAGTCATTAGCATAAACTATTTCCCTGAAAGAAAAACTTATGATCTTTGCAACAGTTTCTCTAATCATAACGTCACTTAGGCCTAGGTCTCAATGTTTTACTATTGTTTCTTGAACCACCCGAATTTCCTAGATCCTCCTTGAAATATGTACTTGTTAAGATACAGTTTGAGGAGCTTGAAGCATTGTCTTTTTTTTTTCATGCAAGGGAAATTTAAGTGTATCATCTATTCAATCTGCCACAGCTAAATCAAGATCCCCTGGTTGGTTAGTAGCGAGAACAGGTACACTGTCCTTGATTGGTCAGAAAAAAGGGCATTGAGTGCTTAAACCTCATTCATATAGGTTTTGTTCGGCCTGCAATTTTGAAGAAGACAAACCAATTGAAGTTATGATATTTCATAATTAGATATAATTTGAATTATGCAAGTACTTTATCAATTTCCAATCGAGAATTATATTAGCATTAGTAGCAAATGAACATGAATGAATCCTTCATAGTTGATCTTCTTCAGTGACAATAGAAACATAAAACAGAAAAATGACACCAAAACTTCTTATTGCTTACAATGGAACACCAATCAAACAAATAAAATAGAGATAAAAATCAGAACTAGAGTGTGTTGTATTAAGGGTAAGCCTAACACCAAGTGAAATGTGCAACCATGAATAAGAGTATGTTAATTAGTTTTACCCTTGGTTTATGATAATCAAGATATAGAAGGGGCTTCTTCTTGGGTTAAACAAACAAGTGAAATAACAAAAAAAATCACCATAAAACTAAAAAGAAGCTGATTGCCAAAACACTAAAAAGCAATTGGTAAAGTGGAGTATTTTGTTAATAATAACCAACTTGCTTTGATAAATTACTAGACAACTTGTAGTAGCCTTATATGTATGTATTATATACAATATTTATAAAATTAATCTTTGAGCGATTGGAGCATATACTAAGGGAATATTTTGTACAATTGATTGTGCAACATTACTTGCACAAATATGCATATGCTTCATGAATAAAAAGTTACAGTTCCCTTTGAGACTTCTTAACTCAGCAAAAAAACTAATGTATCTTTGTAATAGCTTGAGGTCCCAATGGAGCAGCATCTCCTCCAATCATAAATGTATAATCCAATCCTTGATAATGAGTGAGTACTGTCGGTCCTGACTTGGTACCATGGAAAAATCACACATGAAAACCCCGCACCTTGGAGTTAAGGAAAACCAAAAAAAGAACCGGTCTTATTGAGTAAGAATACTGAACCGGTTCTTAAGCCCCTTTATTGGGGAACGGGCAAGTTGGAGGAATTTTAACTCCCAAGAGACCCAAAGAGGTTCCTAAACCTTGGAAAGGAACTTTAGTACAAATTGAGAGAGAGAAACCAAACCGATTTGGGTGAACCATACTCGAACCAAATTAAATCGGCTTAAGAAACCAAGTTCGTTTATGAACTGAAACCCATAGAGAGGGGGCAAACCGGGAAATTTAGCAACCCCAGATGACCTAAGAAGTCATAAAATCATGAAAAAGGACTTTAGGATGAGTTGGAGATGAAAACCAAATTGGTTTAGGTGAACCGGATCCGAACCGAATTGAACTAGTTTGAAACACTATTGAACTGAATGCTAAATTTATTTTTCTAGGTGGCTTAAATAATTCAAATTTGAAATTTGAGGCCACCATTAGATAGAAAATGAATTTAGAAATTTTTAGATTGGGGATGAACCGGCCGATTTAAGCTTTGTACCCGGTTCGTACCGGTTTGGTCCGATTCGGAATAGTGTCATCTTCTTCCTTCAGATGAAAGCACTGTTCACTCATCGGAAAATTGAAGCAGCTTCAGCGAAGAAGAAACACTTCCATTCAGTATGTTTTAGACCATCAATGTTTGTCACAAAGGTGCCAAACGGACGGCAGATGAGTCCCCAAGCTCCATATATAAAGAGCCCTTCTGCATTAATCCTCTCCACACCTTAAAAGCTCACTCCCTCTCAGCTGCTTTGTTTTCCTGTGATGCTCGAACTAATGCTCCAATATATGGTCATTTATGAGCCAAAGGAGGAGAGCTCAGGTTCTTTAGAACTGGGGAGAAGTCATCTACATGGTGGTGACATCCACTTGTTCCGAGAGTCGTCGGAGAAGCACCGACGTGATCAAACAGTGAAGCAGCTCCGACGGACTAAAGCTGCACTATTTTGGCCGAGCTGAAATTGGCCAATTCGAGCCCTCCTCGGGCCAAACCAAGCCCTCCCAACACTTCCTCAGCCCTCCCACGGCTGAATTAGGACCAAAAGGTAAGCCAATTTGACTCCCCTCTACAATTTCCGACCGGTGTTAGAGAGAGAGTCAACCAAATTTAAATGACAGAATTCTAATCCAATTCGACATCAAGTGATGTCATTCTTCATCCTAGGAGGAACCTCAGGAGGAGAGCTACCTGCATAAATAGAAAGCTTAGACTGTCGTGCCCTCACCGATGAGCAATCGAGGCTTTGTCTCTACAATCTGTTTTCCGGCGAAACTCTTTTTGAGCTCGTTCCGACATTAAAACTTATGATTCAAAATGCCAAGGAATTGTATGAACATGTAAAAACTCAATTTCAACAATTAGAAGTGTTTGATCAGCCAATTTGATGAAATCAAATTCGACTATGTTAGTGAGTTGAAATTGGGGGAAATTTGGGAAATTAACCCCCTTTTTTTTGGTGAAATTGAATAAATTGAGGTCCTAGGATAAATTTTAAAAGTTACGGGACTCAATTTGAGGAAAAACCGACATTAGAAACTTAAAGTTAAAGAGAAATAACTTTAGGGACCTAATTGCAAATAACTAAAAGTTTTAGTTTTCTCATTCATTGGAAATGAATGAAAGTTGTTATGCCGAGTAATAATGAACAAGGTTGTTCATATCGTGTAGGAACGCGAAATACTGGGAACACCAACAAGGACAAGCTTGTGTGAATACAAAGAACCGGTCTAGTGGAATTCACGACATTAAAGGCTGAGTGGGTTTACTAACATCATACTCGGTTGGGCTGATGAGCACAACTTAAAATTTAAAAACCACTTACCAGTTGTGAGTGGGATTATATATCATACTCGATTGGGGATGATAAGTGCCTTGGTATAAAAACCCATTGTTTAGTGGTATTTTAATCATCACCACTTAGAGGAAGTGATGTGAAAATTTTGCCGAAAAACTATTTACCGGTTGTAAGTAGATCATACCCGGTTGATATGATAAGACTTCCTCGAAGGAAGTTGAAAACCCGTTCATCGGTTATGAACGGAGATGTCCTTATACCGGTTGGTATAATGGACAGTGAAAACCTATTTTGTCGGAAGTGTTCTCCCCTGATTGTGTGCCAATTCTTAAACTATTTGGGAGACCTTCTCGATGGGAGCTCGAATAGCTCTGATAGGTCGGGGGGCCTCGGTTTTTGAACTTGGGGGCTAAATGACAATTTTGAAAATCTCGTACAGTGGGTCCAAGGTTAGTTGGCACGAGCAGGAGCTCGTAAATGAACATGATATATGTGCCATAAAACTTAATAAACGAATTGTTTGGTCATGGTACCAAGATAGGACCGACATGCTCAGTCAACTAGCAGCAGTGCGACATGATAGGTCGACGGACCAGTCAAGACAAACAACTGTGGGTTGAGTTGAGAGTCGGGGCCGTTGGACTAGTGGCACCACATATTACATGGCAATATGAGAAAACATTGTTTGTGCATGCATTGTGAGTACGTGATCATCAAGACGCCCATGAGGGGTAGTGATGCGTCCTAAGGGCACTGGACGACTTGGTGGCTATAAGGGCAGTTCGTCGTTCCAGCTATCTGTGCGAAATCTGGAGTAGCACCAAGCGCATGAGATCGGGGTGGGGACAGGATGAGGTCTCTATCCTCATAGGGACACGAAGAAGTGATTTCGGGATTGTGGGTTGGATGTCACGTACATCCACTCATTCCTACAGTAGAAGTGGTCGTACTTCTATCCGGGTGGTAGGAAAAGTTGCTCCGAAGCCACTAGCGGGTTCATTAGTGATACTGACTTGCGAATGTGTGTAACCTTTATGATGAAGGATGTGTGTTGGGTGATGACACACCGTGGTAAATAATAAATGGTGGAAAAACCTAAATTTTTAAATGAATGGATTTTTGAAAACAAAGAAGTCTAACACACTCCATATAAATGTTTTTCTTAAAAGTCAAAAGCTTTTAAAAATCCATTCACTGAATAGTCGTACTACTCACCCCCTCCCTTATATCCCTTTCAGGAAATCCCGGAAAGCTTCCCCTTAAAGACCGTCAACTAAGATGCCTATAAGACTGGTATGTAAAGTTTTAAATTTTATGCAGTTTTGATTATTCTATTTCAGGTAAAGGTGCAAGTTAAAGGATGCCTTACTCTTTATGGTTTACAATAAGGGGAAATACTTTAATAAACCGGGAGAGTGACGGGTTGATCACGGGGATCCGACCAAATCGGGTCGGGGCGTGACAACCCTTGCCCCTTTCCTACATAGACAAGTAGAAACATTATGTAATTGATTTTTCCCATAGGAATCATCATATAAGATAACAAGTCAGACTGTATTTCATTGAACTGATTTATAAGCAATACCATACACTACATCTCATGTAGGATAAGCCCAAAATCATTTTAAATATTGATAACATATTTTTCAAAAGGATAAAATTGCAAGAACCATTTTCCGAAATGTTCAGTACACTTTTCAAATGTCTTATATGTTGTGGAGCTATAGAAAAATTTTACTATCTGAAGCGATGAGAAAAAGCACTAACCAAAGAAACTTCAACCTTTTTGGCATTTGAAAAAGCGTTGATCTCACAGAGAGGCTTAGCGGTTTGCTCGAGGGCCTCGAGGTCGAATCAAGTTAAAGTGGTCCTTGTATTGTCATTCAGAACCTTGGGTGGAGAAGAAGCAGCTTCATTTCTTGGTGAGTTAGGCTGGGGAGATTGCATGCTGAGGGAGGCCAGAGAAGGAGAAGAGGGAGTAGCACTACTCGACGAGGGTGGAGAGGAGGGAGTAGCATAGTCTTCATGCCTCTAGTGTGATGAATTATAGGGCTACTCAAATTCTGACATGTGACATGTGGCATCTTCATGCTATTATTGCTCCATCAATTTAGATTTTTTCCTTTTTTTTATCTTCTCTCTTTCCATCCCCATCTCATTCAAAATCCCTAATTTCAGATCTGCTTTTTGCAAATTGCTTTCCCCACGAGTAGCATGGTGAATAGGGCTACTCAAATCTCTTTCCATCACGATATTATCCATAGTTCATTTTATCATTTACTGCATCTACTTTGTTACCACCACCTAGAGCTGGTTGGAACATTCTGCTACTATCGACTGGTTGGAACTATGGTAACCTTGTTGGAGACATGATTTGGAGGGGAGCTATTTGAATTCAATTGCCAATTCTGCACAGATTCCATTTTTTGCTGCTTCACACAACTGTTCAACAACTTCCTATGGAAGCCTGATGGGAGGATGTCAATTGCTAATTATGGTGGCATCTCATTAGATCACATTGTTTTTTCTCCATATTTATTGTTTGAATTTTTTTACGAGAAATACATATTATTTTTATGTATCACATATATTATAAACTAAACTTTTGCTACTCATTAGCATAAAATAGCAATGGTTGGCTTATGCCTAATTTTAATAGTAGGAGAGGATATCACATTTAAAATGTTTCGTATTATTAAGACTATTTATAGTAAATTGCAGGTTTAATAATTGTCCTATCAAGAATGAGCTTTATTCCTTATGTTTGTCCACTGACTCTAATCTATAGCTTTTTCTGGACAACCAAAAACCTAGTGTTCATTTGGATGTTTTAATGCTAAAATAAAAATATTGAATAGAAAATTGCCCAAGAATCAATTAAACTAATTTGGTATCAAAATACTAAAAAACAATCGGCAAAGTAGAGCATTTTCTTAATAATAACCAACATGATATAATTAATTACTTGAAAACTTGGAGTAGCCTTATATGTATGTATTATGTACATTATATATAAAATCAATCATTCAACAATTCATGTAGCAAATACCATTTTTTGTACAATTGATTGTGCAACATCACTTGCACAAAAATGCATATGCTTCATTAATAAAAAGCAGCAGTCCCTGCGAGACTTCTTGACCCAGTCAAAAAGCTAATATATCTTGGTAATAACTTGAGATGCCAATGGAGCAACATCTCCTCCAGTCATCAATGCATAATCCAATCCCTAATAATGAGTGACCCAAGATTAGGAAAGAAGAGATGAGGTTGACAGTAATTGTTTGTGGGAAAGAATAACACAAATGAATAACAACACAAACGAGAATAACAAGCAAACCAGAATAACATGTAACCACTAACACTTCTACTCCTCCATGAAGAGTATGTTATAGCCATAATGTAAACCCCGTCCTTTGATAATTAGAAAAACTGGGAAAAGAACAGGTCATTTTCAAAGAGTGAACCGAGTCATTTATAAACTTATAAAGAAAGGACAAAGCGGAAAATTTATAAATTTTGAGTGACCTAAAGAGTCACAAAAGTTAAGAGAAAGGACTTTAGGATGAATTAGAAGTGAAAACCAAACTGGTTAAGGTGAACCAGACCTGAACTGAGTTGAATTGGTTTGAACCACTATTGAAGAGTTTTCTAAATTCGTTTTTCTAGGTGGCTTAGAAAATTCAAATTGGAGAATTGAAGCTACCATTGGATAGAGAATGAATTTAGATGAATTTAGAAATTTTTAGTTTTGAAAAACTCAGTTGAATCTTTCCTAAATAGGCCGGTTTAAGAATTGAACCTGGTTCGGACCGGTCTGGTTCAAAATCGTGTCATTTTCTTCCTTTAGATGACAGCACTATTCACTAGCCAAAGATGAAAAGTCTACATTTAGGGAGTTTCAGCCAATGAATGACCATCATAAATGTGCCAATCGGACGACCAAGAATCCCCGAGCTTCCAATATAAAGAGCTCCTCCTCATTCATCCTCCTCATACATGAAAACTTCTCTCTCTCCCTACTGCTCCATTTTCTGATGATGCTTGAACCAAAGCTCCGACATTGAGGTTTTTCTGAGCCAAATAAGGCGAGGTTTTGGTTCCTTAGATTCGAAGAGAATTCAACTACCCGATGATAGTCTCCATTTTCTCCAAGTATTCCTAGAGAAGCACCAGCATGATCGAATATTGAAGTAGCTCCGATGAACTAAAGCTGCCCTATTTCGGCTGAGCTAAAAATGGTTAATTTGAGCCCTTATCAGGCCAAACCAAGCTCTCCCAACACATCCACAGCCGTCATACGACTGAATTAGAGCTAAAAGGTAAGCCAATTTGGCACCCCTCATTAATTTCCAATCAATGATAGAGAGAGAATAGGCAAAACTTCACTGACCAAATTCTCCCTCATTTCCTCATGAATTGATGCGATTCTTGATCCTAGGAGGAACTTGAGGATGAGGCTATCTGCCCAGATCGAAAGCTCGGACAACCGCACCTTCAACGAAAAGCTTTCAAAGCTTTCTCTCTATAAGTCCATTTTTTCGACAAAGCTCCATTTGTGCTCAATTCGAATCCAAATATCGCGATTCAAAGTTCCATTGAATCTTGTGGAAGTTTAGGAACTCAATTTTACCTTCAATTTTAACAATTAAACCTAATTGAATGGTAAATTTGATGAAATCAAATTCAACCAGTTTGAAAGAGGGGAAATTTGGAAATTTCAAAAACTTGGGGGACCAAAGTTCAATTTCCCAAAATTGAGGGCCAATTGGCCATGAAAAAGATGTTGGAGGACCCATTGGTCAATTTTTGTAATTATTGGAATTAAATTTGTCATTTTTGTAAAGTAGGGGAAAATGGTAATTTTTGAAATATTGGGGACCAAATTTGAAATTTGGGAAACTTGAACCCCTTTTTGTAATTTTGAATGAATTGAGGCCCTAAAGTGGGTTTTAGAAGTTTTGGCACTCAATTTGGGAAAAAATTTACATTAGGGACCTAAAGTACGGAAAAAGAACTTTAGGGACCAAAATGTATATAACTGAAAAGTTTTGGCATTTTGCTCATATGTGAGGAATTAGAGCTATTATGCCAAATATTAATAAAGAAGGATGTAGAAAATGTGTATGATTACGAAGTACCGGGAATGCCAGCAAAGACAAGCTCATGTCGAGGCAAAGAGTGAAATATGAGGAATACACTACACTAAAGGGTGAGTGGGAATTTTCACATCATACCCGGTTGGGATGATGAGTACCTTGGAAATAAAAACCCACTACTATTTGAAATTTTAACATCAGATCTGGTTGGGGTGATGTGAGAAACACGCGGAAAAACTACTTATCGGTTGTAAGTATATCATACCCGGTTGGTATGACGAACTTCTTGGAAGGAAGTGGAAAACCCATTTACTGGTAGTAAGCGGAGATGTAAACCCTGCCCTTTTGAGTTTATAAAACCGGTAAATGTACCAGTTAAACCGAGTAAGAAAACCGAACCGGTTTACAAACCTGATCATTTGGGAATGTGCAATTTGGAAATTTACAGGTCCCGGGTGATCCAAAGGATTTATAAAACCTTGGGAAAGAACCTTAGGATAAATTGGAAGAGAAAAACTAGACCGGTTTAGATGTACCGGATCCAACCAAATTAAATCAGTTTAAGAATTGAGTCGATTTATGAACCAGAACCGATAGAGAGAAAATAAACTACGAATTTTATGGACCCTAAGTGACCTAAGGAGTCATAAAAGTCATGAAAAAGGACTTTAAGGTGAATTATAGATGAAAACCAAACCGGTTCAGGTGAATCGGATTCGAATCGGTTTGGAACGGTTTGAACCACTATTGAACCAAATTTTAAAATTATTCTTCTAGGTGGCTTAAATAATTCAAATTTGAGATTTGAGGCCACCATTGGATTGAAAATGAATTTAGAAATTTTTAGATTTGAAAAACTTGGTCGAATGGGTGGTGAACTGGCTGATTTAAGCTTTGAACCCGGTTCAGACCGGTCCGGTCTAGTTCGGAACAGTGTCGTCCTCTTCCTTCAAATGACAACATTGTTCACTCACTGGAAAATCGAAGCAGCACTGGTGAAGAAGAAACGTCTCCGTTCAATACGTTTCAGGCCATCAATTTCTATCATAAAGGTGCCAAACGGATGATCAATGAGTCCCCGATCTCCCTATATAAAGAGCCCCTCTCCATTCATCCTCTCCACACCTGAAAAACTTACTCTCTCTCAACAACTCCATTTTTTGGTGAAGCTCGAACCAGAGCTCCAACATGGGCACTTTTCTGAGCCAAACAAGGCAAGGTCGAGATCTTTAGAACTAGGGAGAAGTCAGCTACACGCCTGTAGTCTCCGTTTGCTCCAAGGGTCGTTGGAGAAGCATCAATGTGATTGAACAGTGAAGCAGCTCCGACGGACCGAAGTTACCTTGTTTCAGCCAAGATGAAATCAGCTATTTCGAGCCCTCCTCAGGCCAAACCAAGCCCTCCCAACACTTTCTCACCAATATAATTTTGACGATGAAATTCTAACTCAATTTGGCATCAATTGAATCGTATGAAAAAGGAGGAACTCAATTTTAACTTCAATTTGAACAATTAGAAGTGTTTGATTTGTCAATTTGATGAAATCAAATTCGTTTGTGTTAAGAAGATGAAATTGGGGGGGGGGATTGGAGAAAATTGGGAATTTTTGAAATTTGAAGGATCGATATGCAATTTAATGAAATTGAGGGTCAATTGGGCATGATAATAATGTTAGAGGACCAATTGAGGAATTTTGGACTTTTTAGGGTAAAACTTTCCATTTTTGTAAAGGAAGGGCAAAATGGTAATTTTGGAAAAGTTAGGGGACCAAATTGGAAATTTAGAAAATTAAACCCCTTTTTGTGAAATGGAATAAATTGAGGTACTAAGATAAATTTTAAAAGTTTCGGATTTCAAATTTGAGGAAAAACCGGCATTAGGGACTTAATGTTAAAGAGAAATAACTTTAGGGACCTAATTTCAAATAAATAAAAGTTTGGTTTTCTCATTCATTTGAATGAATGAAGGCTATTAGGCCGAAGGATAATGAACCGATATGTTCATATCATGTAGCAACACGAAGTATCGGGAATGCTAGCAAGGACAAGCTCACGTGAATACAAAGAATAGGTCTAGTGGAATTCGCTACATTAATGGGTGAGTGGGATTTTATATCATACCTTGTTAGGGATGATAAGTACCTCAAAATGAAAAGCCACTACTAAGTGGAATTTTAAACATCACAACTTAGAGGAGTGATGTGAAAATCATGTGGAAAAACTACTTATCGGTTGTAAGTAGATCATACCCGGTTGGTATGATGAAACTTCTTCAAAGGAAGTTGAAAACCCGTTCGTCGGTTATGAACGGAGATGTCCTTATACCTGATTGGTAGAATGGACAGTTGAAAACATATTTTTGTTGAAAGTGCTCTCCCCTGTCTGTGTGCCAATGCTTAAACGATTTGGGAGACCTTCTTGACGGGAGCTCGAATGGCTCTTATAGGCTGGAGGCCTCGGTTTTGGAACTTGGGGGCTATTATGCCCGATTTTGAAAATATCGAACAAGTGGGCCATAGGCCAGTGGGCACGAGCAGGAGCTCGTAAACAAACATGAGATATGTGCCATAAAACTCCAATAAATGAATTATTTGGCCATGGTACTAAGACAGGACCGACATATTCAGTCAACTAGTGGCAGTGCGACATGACAGATCTCTGGACCTGTAAAAACAAACAGCTGCAGGTTGAGTTGAGGGTCGGTGCCATTAGACCAACGACACCACGGATTATATGGAATGATAAGAAAATACTATTTGTGCATGCACAGTGATTTCAAGACCATCAAGATGCCTAAGAGGGGTTGTGATGTGTCCTAAGGGCCCTGGATGACCTGGTGAGTATAAGGGCAGTTCGTCGTACCAGGTGACCTTGTGAAATTTGTAGTAGCACCAAGCGCATGAGATCGGGTGGGGATGAGATGAGGTCTCTGTCCTTATACAGACACAGAGAATTGATTTTGGGATTGAGGGTCGGATGTCACATACATCCACTCATTTTCATGGTAGAAGTGGACGTGCTTCTATCTAGGTGGCCGGTAAAGTTGCTCCGATGCCATTCCTTTTAATTTTCTCTTCTTTAAAAGCTCGGTTTTCAAAATACACCATTCATCATGAAGGTCAATCACACAATCGCAAGCCAATACGTCCACTAAACCCACTTGTGGCTTCGGAGCGACTTTACCAGCCACCTAGATAGAAGTACGTCCACTTCTACTATGGGAATGAGTGGATGTTCGTGACATCTGATCCTCAATCCTGTAACAAATATCTGTGTCCGTATGAGGAGAGAGACCTCATCCCGACTCACCCCGGTCTCGTGCGCTTGAAGCTACGTCGAGCTTCATAAGGCTTCCTAGTACGACTAACTGCCCTTATATTCACCAGGTCATCCATGGCCCTAGGACACAACACTACCCCTCTTGGGCGTCTTGAAGATCCCGTAAACACAGTGCATGTACAATTAGTATTTTCACATCATGCCATCTAATCTGTTAATTACTCAAGTTTTCATGGCATATAATTCATGTTTGTTTACGAGCTCCTGCTCGTGCCAACTGGCCTAGGGCCCACTATTCAAGATTTTCAAAATTGGGCATAATAGCCCCCAAGTTCCAAAACCGAGGCCTCCGATCTAATAGAGCTATTTGAGCTCCCATCAAGAAGGTCACCCAAATTGTTTAAGTAGTGGCACACAGTCAGGGGAGAGCACTTCCAACAAAAATACTTTTCAATTGTCCTTCATACCAACAGAGTATGGGGACATCTCCTTTCATAACCAATAAATGGGTTTTTCCACTTCCTTCGACTAAGTTTCATCATACCAACCGAGTATGATCTACCTACACTAGTAATTAGTTTTTCCGCATGATTTTCATATCACTTCTCTCAGGTATGATGTTTAAAATACCACTTAGCAGTGGGTTTTCATTTATGAGGTGCTTATCATCCCAACCGGGTATAATATAAAAATTCCATTTGTTTCCTTTTACTTTAGGCCCCAATTGCCAGTTTTTCCACAAATTGAGTCCCAAAACTTTTAAAATTCCTCTTGGAACCTGAATTTACTCAAATTCATAAAAAGGGGTTCAAGTTTCCCAAATTCCCAATTTGGCCCCCAAATTATCCAAAATTACTCATTTTGCCCTTCCTTTATAAAAATGGTAAGTTTTACCCCGATAATTCTAAAATTGCTCAATTGGTCCTCTAGCATTCTTATCATGCCCAATTGACCCTCAATTTTATAAAATTGCATTTTGGTCCTTCAAATTTTGAAAATCCCAAAATTTCCCCAAAATTTTCCCCAATTTCAACTTTCTAACACAGTTGAATTTGATTTCATCAAATTGACCAATCAAACACTTCTAATTGTTGAAATTGAAGTTAAATGTGAGTTTCTACATCTTCATAAGATTAAATTGCACATTCAATCGCATGTTTTGACGCTGGAATTAGCTCAAATGGAGCTTCGTCGAAAATAGAACGTAGAGAGAGAAAGCTTCAATTACTCACTGTCGGGAGCGCAGTGATCCGAGCTTCCAATTCGGCCTAATGGCTCTCCTCTAAGGTTTCTCCTAAGATAAAGAATGGCATCAATTGATGCCGAATTGGATTAGAATTCTATCATCAAAATTCTACTGATTCTCTCTAGCACCGGTCATAAATTGCAGGGGGCGAATTGTCTTATCTTTTAGTCCTAATTCGATCGTGGGAGGATTGAGGAGGTGTTGGGAGAGCTTTCTTTGATTTGAGAAGGGCTCGATTTGTCAAATTTTAGCATGACTGAAATAGGGTAGATTCGGTCCGCCAGAGCTACATCACTATTTGATCACGATGGCACTTCTCTAGCGACTCTTGGAGCAAATGAATGTTACCACCGTGTAGCTGACTTCTCGCTGGTTCTAAGGAACCCGGCCACACCTTCTTTGGCTTAGAAATGACCCTAAATCAAAGCTCTGGTTTGAGCTTTGCTGGAGAACTAAGCAGCTAAGAGAGAGTGAGGTTTACATGTGTTTAGAGGATGAATGGAGAGGGGCTCTTTATATAGGGAGCTCGGGGACTCGTCAGACATCCGTTTGGCACCTTTATGGCTGTCATTGATGGTGTGAAACATACTTAACAAAAACTCTCCCCTCCTTTTAGGAGTTTTGTCCCCAAAACTTATTTCACATTGTTCGCGTGTGGGCTTAAACATTTTGTTGTTATGAAATTTTCTATTTTATCATCCTACAACCTTCTTAGTTATTTTCGTTCATCCCTTTCCTCACATATCTAAGATTCTCATCCTTTCCTCATTCCATGGAAATTACCTTAACCTAGAAAATTTTCCTTGAAGATCTATGATCATTTCCTTAAGTTACGTCCTTCTTTCCCAAGGCACCATTTCCCATCCCATGCTTATTTTACCCAAAATTTCAGAACTTTTAGTTTAGGTCATTTTTCTTCAACGGATTTTGGCGTTTTATTGCTTTTCATCCTACGTGGATTCCTTCCTCATTCTTTGGTTATCACCTTTATGTTTGACTTTGTTATGCCTTCTCATAGACCATTCCTTGCCTAAGTCATATTTCTCTGAGTCAGTTGGATCTACATGCCCCTTTACCACATGACATTCTTCGTGGTGTCCTTAACTTTACGTCCCTATAACAGCATTGATTTTCGTACTTCTCATTTTTTTTCAAATTTCTTTATTCGATCATTCAACCTTCAAATCCTTCATTTTCCTGATACTTACTGACATATTAAAATTTATGTTCTTCTACTTCATTCCTCAATCCCACCAGTGTCCTTCCTCCTCAAGATCTCTTCAGTTTCTAAACCCATCCTTGCTCTTATCAATGATCCTCCCACTATTATGCATTCTAAGTTTAGTTCCTTTCTTACTCGTATGGCATATTTTGATGTCATTTTTCTACCTATACATTACCTAGGTTTGACTTATCCCTTGATTCTTTACGATTTCCTTCTCCTTGTACATTATCCTTTCTTTTCCAGCATCTTGTTCTTGAGGAGTTTATTCTCTTTCTTACTCTGTTGGTTCCATTTCCCCTTCATTAGTACACCTATGTCTTCCCAAGTTTCCTTTCTCTGGCGAGCTTCACATTTCCTTTCTCTTGGGATTTCCTTCTAATTAAACTGTTGGAATCATTAAACTCTGTAGTATCTTTTTATGATATCTTCACCAGCTTACTTTTACTTTTTGTATCCATGAGTAGCTTCCGTATATCTTGCTTCATTCCCATTTGCTCCAGCATTTGTTTGTTCTGTTGAGGTGGACCTCTCATCCTTATTGTGTCCAAACATTTCATATCTTTGTGTCCTTGGCATTCCCCTTTTGTCTTGGTTAGGGTGTATTCTTTTTCTTCTCACCATCTCATATTAGACTTCGTTTACTCCTCCGAATACCTTTGTCCATATAAGCTATATCTTTAAATTGGATACGTCCAGAATTTCCTATTTGGGATTCCAGGTCTTCTCGCAGTAGATCACGCTTAACCTCCTAACACACTCATTTAGCCACTCGTACTTCTTACTAAGGACCTTATTTTAACTCTAGTTTTGCAACCTTCCCTCGATTGATTGCCTTGACTTGGAGCTTTCTCCTTCCTCTCCCCAACTTCCTATTTTTATCTTCCTTGTATCTTCCATTCTAGGATTTCCTTTTTGTTTGATTATCTTATCGTTCTTTAGAAATCCATTCCTCTAAATCTTCTCATGACTTAAGGGTCTTGTATGACTTATCTACTCCTATTTCTCTTCCTCTTTTGATTCATACCTTTGCCTTCCTTAAGTCTTTCTCTCTTACGAAGTTCCTAAGGAATTGTACCTTAATTTATTATGTAGTATTTATACTTGGCTTTCCTGTTATCTTCCTTGGTGGTCTCTTATTTCTTTTTCTTTTTGATATTCCTATAATTCTTTTTGGAATGTTCTACCCCCCTTGTTTTTCCTTACTCCTTATTCTCTAAGCTTATTTTAACTCCTTTTACCTTTCATGATCCTGTACTTCTTGATGATTGTTTTCCTTCTCCTTTCTTTTTCTTAAGATCTTTCTTAGATGGATTCTTCTTTATTGTCTTCTAAGGGTAAGTCCTAAGGGTTGAGATTTACTCATATTTTCTTCATTAGGTGATTTCGTACTTAGATTTTTATTTTCATATTCTTTGTTTTAAATAACATAGAAGTTTTAATAAAACTTTTACTTTCCTTCATTCAAGAAATATTTTTCTTGCTATAATTTGGCTTTTTATAGGAATTCTCTACCCAATAATCCCTTGGGGTCACAGGACTAGAGTTAACCCTAGAACGATTATGAGACTTGATCAGAAGGCTCTGAGGAACTGATTGGGGTCCATTCGAACTCCCTAATAGGGTGAATTTCATGGATGGTCTCTAATCCGTACCGACTTAGTACTTCAACCTCACACTCATAGGTCCACTTCACCCATTGGGAGGGATTGAAGCCAGGTTGAGTGGGTGGAGGTACTTGGTGAACCTTCATAAACATGGCATACGCATCCCAATAATTATTCCAGGCCTCTTTCTTGGTGGGATTCCTTTCTAGTTGTTGTGGGACTGGAGGAGGAGGGGTTGGACTTCTAGGAGGTGCTACTGGTTCCACTTGTCTGGGAGGAGGGTATATGATGCCTTCTGGTTCCAGTAAAGCTCCTATTAGTTTCCAATAGTCTTCCACCATGTCCTTAGGCACCCTTTTTTCGCCCTTTAGAAACCTTTGTATGGCTTCATCCTTGGGGTTGGATGTCTTTTCAAAGGTTATAGGTGGAGGACTGGATTTCACCGCGAATTTCCTAGGGACTCTCCTTCCTACACAATAGTTTAGAGTTGGGTTAATGTTAGGGCATAATATTTATAATGTTTCAAGGGAAAATGGCTCTAATACCACTCTAGTTGGCACGCCCCGACCCGATTTGGTTGGATCCCCATGAAAAACCTGCCGCTCTCCTGGTTCAAGAGGAGTTTCCCCCTTCTTTTACTCGAGAGGACCCTTGCGTATATTTTACCTTGTGACCTAGAAAGACATATCAAATAAAATGCAAGCTTAAGAGAAATTAAGCATACCTGACAGAGGGTAAGGCTCATTGTTATTCCTAGTCATTTTCTCTTTTCCTAAAAAGGGATAGAAAAGAGGGGTGAGTTTCTACAACTCAGTAAATGGGTATTTTAAAAATGGAGTTTTCAAAAAAATATTTTTAAGTTGGAGTGTGCCAGACTCCTTAATTCCTTTAAATTTTCTCCGCTTTAAAAGCTCAATTTTCAAAACACATCATTCATCATGAAGGTCAATCACACAATCGTAGGCCAGTACGTCCATTAAACCCACTTGTGGTGTCGGAGCAACTTTACTGACCACCTAGATAGAAGTACGTCCACTTCTACCATGGGAATGAGTGGATGTTCGTGACATCCGATCCTCAATTCTATAATAAATATTCGTGTCCGTATGAAGACAAAGAACTTATCCCGACCTCACCGTAGCCTCATGCGCTTGAATCTACGTCGAGCTTCGCAAGGCCTCTTGGTACGACTAACTACCCTTATATCAACCAGGTCATCTAGGGCCCTAGGACACATCACTACACCTCTTGGGTGTCTTGAAGGTCTTGTAAACACAATGGATGCACAATCAGTATTTTCACATCATGTTATCTAATCTATGGTGCCACTAGTCCAGTGGCCCCAACCCTCAACTCAAGCTGCAGATATTTGTCTTAACTAGTTCGGAGACCTGTCATGTTGCACTGCCACTAGTTGATTACGTATGTTGGTCTTATCTTAATACCATGGCCAAATAATTCAATTACTCAAGTTTTCATGGCATATAATTCATGTTTGTTTATGAGCTCCTGATTGGGCCCCCAAATTCCAAAATCAAGGCCTCCAGCCTAACAGTGCTATTTGAGCTCCTGTCAAGAAGGTCTCCCAAATTGTTTAAGCAGTGGCACATAGTAAGGGGAGAGCACTTCCGACAAAAATACTTTTCAACTCTCATTCATACCAACCGAGTATTAGGACATCTCCGCTCATGACCAATGAACAGGTTTTCCACTTCCTTCAAGTAAGTTTTATCATACCAACCCAGTATGATCTACTTACACCATTAAGTAGTTTTTCCGCATGATTTTCACATCACTCCTCTCAAGTGTGATGTTTAAAATACCAATTAGCAATGGGTTTTCATTTTCGAGGTGCTTATCATCCCAATCGGGTATGATATAAAAATCCCACTCAACCGATCGTTCAATGAAATTCCACTTAGTAGGTTTTCATCCCTTGCGAGCTTAACCTTAGCTAGCATTCCCGATGTTCCATGTTCCTACACAAAATGAACATCGTTGTTCACTATCATCTGGCTTGATAACCTCATTCAGTGTAAATGACTAAATTCACAACTTTTCAAATATTTACAAATTTGTCCCAAAAGTATTTTTTTTCCTTTTACTTTTGGCCCCAATTGCTGGTTTTTCCCCAAATTGAGTTTCGAAACTTTAAAAATTCCTCTTGGGACCTCAATTAACTTAATTTCATAAAAGGGATTCAAGTTTCCCAAATTTCCAATTTGACCCCTAAATTTTCCAAAATTACCATTTTGTCCTTCCTTTACAAAAATGGTAAGTTTTACCCCAAAAAAATTTTAAATTGCTCAATTGGTCCTCTAACATTCTTATCATGTCCAATTGACCCTCAATTTTATAAAATTGCATTTTGGTCCTTCAAATTTTTGAAAATCGCCAATTTTCCCAAATTTTTTAAAAAGGGCACTGGACGACTTGGTGGCTATAAGGGTAGTTCGTCGTTCCAGGTCTTTGTTCGAAATCTGGAGTAGCACCAAGCACATGAGACTGTGGTGGGGACAAGATGAGGTCTCTGTCCTCATACGGACACGAAGAAGTGATTTCAGGATTGTGGGTCAGATGTCACGTACATCCACTCATTCCGAGGGTAGAAGCGGTCGTACTTCTATCCGGGTGGCAGGAAAAGTCACTCCGAAGCCACTAGTGGGTTTAGTAGTGATACTGACTTGCGAATATGTGTAACCTTCATGATGAAGGATGTGTGTTGGGTGATGACACACCCAAATTTTTAAACAAAGGGATTTTTGAAAAAGAAAGGAGTCTGGCATACTCTAATAATAATTATTTTCTTAAAAGTCAAAAGCTTTTAAAAACCCATTCACTTAGCAGTCGTACTCACCCCCTCCCTTATATCCCTTTCTGGAAATCTTGGAAAGCCTACCCTTAAAGACCGTCAACTTAGATGCCTATAAGACAGGCATATAAAGTTTTAAATTTCGTACAGTTCTGATTATGTTATTCCAAGAAAAGGTGCAAGTTAAAGGATGCCTTACTCTTTGTTGTTTACAATGAGGGGAAACCCTTTAATAAACCGGAAGAGTGGTGGGTTGATCACGGGGATCCGACCAAACTGGGTTGGGGCGTGACAAGTCAGCTACACGCTTGTAGTATCCGTTTGCTCCGAGGGTCATCGGAGAAGTGTCGACGTGATCGAACACAGAAGCAGCTCCAGTGAAACGAAGCTGCCTTGTTTCGTCCGTGCTGTAATCAGGCAATTCAAGCCCTCCTCAGGCCAAACCAAGCCTTCCTAACACATCCATAGCCCCCTGCAACTGAATTAGGGCAAAAAGATAAGCCAATTTGGCTCCCCTCTGTAAATTCCAATTTGTGCTAGAGAGAGAACTGGAAGAACTTCGATGATTAAATTCTCACTCAATTTGACATCAATTGATGCAATTCATGATCCTAGGAGGAACCTTAAGACAAGAGCTATCTGCCCAGATCAAAAGCTCAAACCACCGCACTCCCAACGGTAAGCTTTCGAAGCTTTCTCTCTCAAAGTCTAGTTTTCCAGCGAAGCTCCGTTTGAACTCATTCCAGCGTCAAATTGTGCGATTCAAAGTATAATTAAATAGTATGAAGTTGTAGGAACTCCAATATAACTTTAATTTCAATAATTAAACACATTTGATATGTCAATTTGATGAAATCAAATTCAGCTCAGTTAAAAGGTTGAAATTGGGAAAAATTGGGGGAAATTTGGGAATTTAAAAAATTCAAGGGAATAAAGTGTAATTTCATAAAATTGAGGGCCAATTGGGCATGATAAAGATGTTGGAGGACCAATTGGCCAATTTTGAAATTTTTTGGGCAAAATTTACCATTTTTGTAAAGTAGGACAAAATGGTAATATTGGAAAAGTTGGGGGACCAAATTGGAAATTTGGGAAATTTAACCTCTTTTTGTGAATCTGAATAAATTGAGGTCCCAAGATGAATTTTAAAATTTTTGGGACTCAATTTGAGGAAAAATCGGCATTAGGGACTTAAAGTTAAAGAAAAATAAATTTAGGGACCTACTTGTAATTAAAGGAAAATTTTGGTTTTCTCATTCATTTGGGATGAATGAGGGCTATTAGGCCAAAGGATAATGAACAAGAGTGTTCATATCGTATAGGAACACGAAGTACCAAGAATGCCAGCTAAGACAAGTTCGAGTAAGGACAACAAGAGGACTAAAAGGATTTTCACTGCACTATCGGGTGAGTGGGATTTAATATCATACTCGGTTGGGATGATAAGCACATCGGAAATGAAAACCCACTACTAAGTGATATTTTAACCATCATATCTACGAAGAGTGATGTGAAAATCATACGAAAAAACTACTTACCTATTGTATGTAGATCATACTTGATTGGTATGATTAAACTTTCTGGAAGGAAGAGGAAAACCTGCTTATCAGTTATAAGCAGAGATGTCCTAATACTCAATAATACCAGAGTATTGAATTCATACAAAATTCTTTACCAACTCCCTGGCCGCCATCATTTTTCTTCTCCCTCGAGGACCATAGAAGAGTATGTCCCGAAAAGGTGCCTGATTAGACTTTGTATTAGACATAGCACTAATGAGATGTCCATGCAAGATTACTTCCATTTCGTTTAAAAATGGGTGACCAAGGATACTTCTCTTGATAAGATTCTCTTATAAATGATGGTTTGCCCAATATTCTACCCACATAATTTCATATTACCCTCGCCTCTTCTGTATATAGGCAAGTAGAAATATTATGAAATTGATATTTCCCATATGGATCATCATACAAGATAATAAGTAACACTTAATATTATTTTACATATACCATGCAATTAATCTTAAGTAGAATAAGCCCACAAATATTTTAAACATTGATATTATATTTTTCAAAAAGATAAACTATCTATAAAATTCAACATCAAATAATAATCATATCATTATCTACCATAATCCGGAAAGAGAAAGCTCCATTTGAAGAATCCACTTCATCAAAAATTTTAAATACTAAAAAAAGTTAAATATTCCTACCTTTTTGCTAGTTAGAGCTATTATTGAACCAATAGCAACCACCAACATATTTTGATCACCTAGAATAGCATATAAACCACCTAATGTTGATAGAAGATCATCAGTAAACTTAAATAGAAATTTATACTAAATAAATATATATAAGTGAAAAAATGATAGAAGATTTGAAAAAAATTATAGTAATCCAAATAACCTTATATCAAAATGAATACACACCATATCTCTAATATGGTCAAAAGTTGTGTTTATTGTAGCTACCAATTTTTTTGTCTTTGTATTTGCACGATCTACTAGCATGCGCCTGTTAACATCTTTAGTTAACTTACAATCATGAACTCTCTCCTCACCTTAATCCATGGCCCTAAATCTAATAGTTTATGTTGAGTCTAAATCTGCTCCTTTGTAGCCGTCGTGCTTGCTCCAGCCTAATTGTTGATTTTTCTTGAACATTTACAATCTCTTGATTCCTTACCCTTTAAAATTCATTCTCAGTATGCAATAAGTCAATTCTTTAGATTCCCATTAACAAAAGAGTTAGCCAATTACTGAAATAGTTTGTATGGTACATGCCTACAATCTCTTACTTGTCAATTCATCCTGCTATTTGTGATTTTGTCTAGCTTGAATCTGAGCAAGTTTATTTTGCTCATCATACACAACTCTTTGGCTCTCATAGGAAAATAATAAAACATCACGTGAACTCATATTAACCCATTGTTAATTAATTAACTAATTAATTAATTAATACATAAGAAACCTAAGGTTTTTTTGCTAGGAAAATAGCTAAATTGATGGTTGGCGTACATGTGGCTTTTTATGGGAGCGAAGAATGCATTCTTGACCCAAACTTATTCCTAGAGGTGGTGGATTAGGAAGTTGCAGACAATTAACAAAGGAGGAAGCATACTGGAGTGGAGCAATGCTTGATATAAATTTTTTTATCTTTTTAAAGTGAATGATAAAATTAATAGTAGGAGAGTATATCACATTTAAAATATTTTTTTATTAAGATTATTTATGGTAAATTACCATTTTAACAACTGTCCTATAATCACCTTTATTCCTTATGTTTGTCTGCTTACTCTAATCTATAATATTACAATATATATATATATATTATTGCAATTAATATTTTCTCATGAAACTAATAGTGAATGTGGAGGCAATTATTTTTTAAAAGATGGAAGATTTTAAGGAAAATGATGGGAAATCAAAATAAAGATAAGAAAACCATTGTTTATTCATATCAATTACAATAGAATACAACAATATTTTAGCAAATAGGACACTAGTTTCATCAAATAAATTGATAACTCTAAAAATTCTAAATAATAATGGGATTCTTTGTAATGTATTAAAATGCTCATTAATATTACATATTTCATTTGTTCAAGCAAAATGTGAATGTAGCGAATGTAGTATCTTAAAAATTGAAGATATGCCCAAGAACATAGGAAAATCATAATAATGATAAGCTAATTGTTTCTTAAAATATTGAAGATGGGGAGAAAGAAGATGTGAAAAATATGGAGGAAGAAGATATCAAAAGGTTTTTATCAATTACAATATAATGCAACTCTATTTAAATAGTAAATAAAACACTCCATATATTAAATACATTGATCTTTAGAAATACTAAATAATAATGAAATGGGTTATGTTACATTAAATTCATCATTAATATGAATATTACATTTGTTCACATACAACTAATGGTGAATGTAGACAGTTTCTTAAAATATTGAATATGTGCATGAAGAATATGGGAAGACCATAATAATGAAGACGGTTATGGTCTATTAAATGACAATTAGAATAGGATAAAAATAAAATTTAAATAGAAAATAAGATACTAACAATATTAAATACATTGATATCTCTTTGCATTCTAGTAAAAACAACATTGGAAATGCTAGATAGTAATGGGTGCTCTAGAAATTCTACCTAGTAATAGGATTGGTTATGGTGTATTACTTTCATTAAATATGGGTGACTCAAAAAATTCTAAATAGTAATTGGATTGTCCTATTACAATGATTATTAATATGAGAGATAGATATGTCATTATTCCTATTACATTTATTCTAATGATAAATGTAGTGATATATAGGGGTGGGTGTGATAATGATAAAAAAGTTAGGGGTGGCAATTGGACCCCACCATGTCCTGTTCATACTTACCTTGATTCAACCTAGGGTTAATGATGCTAACTCTATGCCATTAGTTATAGGTCGCGCTTGCTAATTGTGCGATAACCGTTCCAATTTAATCAGGTTCGGTGACCTGAAATCGAAAATTCGTCGGTTAAGACCCGATTCAACTGATTTTCTAAAATTTAAAATTTTCTAAATTCTTAAAAATTTATTTTCTATCTAATTGTTATTTCAAATTCTCAAATTAATATTTTTATGCCATCAATAAAAAATAAAATTTTGAACTATTTCCATATAGTTAATTCCGATTCAATTCGGTTAAGATCTAGTTCGTATTGTACCAATCCGGTTCTCAAGATTTTATTTGGACATAGTACTAATCCGACGAACAAGTTTCTCTTAGGTGAAACCAATATTTTCATTGGTTCAAACTTTTTCAGTACCATATCTTCAACATTTCATTCTTTAAATAGTATTATCACTGATTTTATTGGATATTTCAAGTTTGCTCTACCAATTTCTTCTTCTTACGCCATCAAAGCATGCAATCACCATTTTCTCATTGGAGCATTCTTTCTAAAAATATCAAATTCATTTTTTGTCATATTTTGTTCATAATTTAAACTCTTGTTCATATTCCGTTGTTGATCTAAAAAAATTATTTTATGGCTTCTTACTAACTCTTGCTCCCCTTCATAACCACACATAATAGGTGATTATTAATGATCTTTTTATAATTATTTTGGTTGAGGTATTATGAAAGTTTCATGCCATTAATAAATGGCACTATACTTCAAATCCATGTGTTCTCTTTTGGGAGCATAACATAACATATGTCTCATCTTGGAATTTAAATCATTCCTTCTCCCATCTTGTGGTGTTAATTCTTCATTAATTATTTCGTCCTTATTATTTATAGCATAATTAGGTATTCACACTCTAAGTGAGGATCTCTTGGGATCTGATCTCCCATTTTCTTTTCTTTGAGCGCTTACTTACTAATATGATTAACATGGCAAAATATCACTACTATACTCTATTACTTTGTCATTTCCTTTTCATGTGAGCATCCACTTATTATAAATTATCATGATTGGTTTCTTTTACTGGTCTACCCAATGTATTTTTTTCTTTGATCTAATCATTGAACCATTTGATGTTAAAACTCTCCCTAAATTGTTTTTAGAAAATCAATCCTCCATTCCCATTCCACGAGTTTATCATTTACTTACTCTAATTACTTAATTTTCGTCCTTACTTATTGTTATAGTGTAATGTCCGTTACATTTATTAGTGACTCTCGGTATTTCGCATGATGGCCGTAAGATTCAATCTCACTATTCTTTATCTTATTTCCACTATTTGTATAATTTCATTTTTTTAAAAACTTCACTTGAGATATCTTCCAATGAAAATGTTCAATTATTTGTCAAGGTTTTTCTTTCAGGAATTTTTTATTTTTATTATACGTATCCAAATTTCTTATTTAATTATTAAATTTTCTCATCATTTCTCAATTTGTTCAAATTTATACTCATTACTATCCCTTCTAATTTGTTCAAATTCATACTCATTACTATTCCTTCTAATTTAGGTTATCATCTTCCACTTTAGTTGGAGATATTATCCCTAAAAATTTCTATTTTTTAGTATATTAGTATTTATTTGTAACAATTATGCAATTTCTCCCTTTTTAAATTAATCTCTAATGAAGTATTTACCTACTTCATTTTTCTTTATTTGTCTAGGTCACTACTCACACACTCCTCCCATCTATTTTTAACGTTAACTTACTACATGTATCTCTTACAATGATGAAATGATAAACCAAGCTACATTTTGCTGGTCATTTCCTCGAAATAATCCTTAATTAAAAGCATCCATCCTCGCTCCAACAATTCAAAGCTGACACCAACCGGGCAAAATGGTTCAGCAACTTGGAAGTACTTTACTTCCAAACAAGGTTATCCATCTATTTCACCAAATGACAGTTGATGGAAAGCACAATAGCACCAAAGAATTATAAAAAATCTTTCAAAATTGTTTCCTCTAATTCTTTGTTTTCAAAAATACTTGCAGTTTTTTTAGTCATTTTCTACATTTGGTACAAATGGAGATGGTAATAACCATTTCCTCTCATAAACTTTGTTTTCATAAAGATAATTGATAACACTTCAAGTAAAATCTAATCTTAAGTTATCCAATAGCAACATTAATCTAAATAAATTAGGGTTCCCGTATGACATTTACAACCTGTTACATATCATGAATTCAGTCTATTGACTCAATATTTATAGTTGTATAGCCAACATTAATCACTTAGATTAGTAAATCAATGGAAGAGCTCATTGTAAAATACATGTAATTTCTCATCTATCCTTAAGAAAATATCAGTGTATGCAAATCACATTATATAAATGTCAAAATTCCCCACATTTTTATGGTAACATGCAACAAGGGAATAACATGTAACCACTAACACTTCACCGCTCCATGAAAACAACGTTGCAGGACTAAGGTAAGAATTTGCTTATAATTTCATCAAAAAAATCGAATCAGGCATTGTGCTCATCACTCCTAGCCAGCCTACTCCTTTGTTGATGATCTACAATTTTGTAATCCACCACCTCTCGGAATAAATTTACATCAAGAATACATTGTTCGCTCTCATATACAGCAGCTTGTATGTCGGGCATCAGTTTAGCTATTTCCCCGCTAGAAAACCCTTCAATTTTTGTAGCAGCTTCCCTAATCAAATCACGGTTAAGTCCCTTGATTTCAATCTTTTGATATTGTTTTTTGAACAAGCTCTTGAACCATCTGGATTTCCTAGATCCTGCTTGAAATATGTACTTCTCAAGATATAACTTAAGCTTGAAGCGTTCTTTTTCTTCAAGTAAAGGAAATTCAAGGGGCTCATCTATTTGATCTACTACATCTATATCAAGATCCCCTAATCCATTAATAGTGAGAACAAGCACTCCTTTGACTGGTCACTTGTTTGGAAGAAAAGGGCATTGACTGCACTTATTTGAGCCTCACTCACGTAGGTTTTGACATGTGGCATCTTCACGCTATTATTGGTCTCTCAATTTAAATTATTCCCTCTTTTTTTTCTCTTCTCTTTCCACCGGCTTCTCCTTTGTCTCCCCCATCTCATTCAAAATCCCTAATTGCAGATCTCATTTTTGCAAATTTCTTTTCCCACCAGCAACTTGGTGAATAGGGCTACTCAAATCTCTTTCCATGGCGATATTATCCACAGTTCATTTTATTATTCACTGCATCTACTTTGTTACCACCACCTGAAGCTATAGGTCGGGATTGGAACATTATGCTTATCTACTGGTTGGAACTTGGAATGCAGACGATTGATGGTAACCTTTGACAGCTTTACTGTTGGTGGAACCCATATACTTGTTGTTGCTGCTTCGATTGGAGCCATGATTTGCGGGGAGGGAGAGCTATTTGAATTCGACTGCCAATTCTGCACAGATTCTGTTTTTTTTTTGCCAGGAGAACTTCCTACAATTCATTTGGAAGCCTGATTATGCTAATCACTAGATCACATGATTTTTTCTCCTTATTTATTGTTTGATTTTTTTTACGAGAAATACATATTTTTTTATGTATCACATGTGTTAGAAACTAAACCTTTGCTCCTGATTAGCATAAGATAGCAACTGTTGGGTGAAACTATCCAGCTAGCTATGTCTAATTTTAATAGTAGGAGAGGATACCACATTTAAAATGTTTTTCCTTATTCCTTATGTTTGTCTTAATTCAGGCTGACAATAGCACCAAAGAATTATAGAGAATCTTTCAAAACTATTTTCTCATGTTCTTTGTTTTCAAAAAGACTTGCAGTTCTTTTATTCATTTTTTACATTTGGTACGGATGGAGATGGTAATAACCATTTTCTCACGTAGACTTTGTTTTCATAAAGATAATGGATAACACTACAAGCAAAATTCAATCTTAAGTGATCCAATAGTAACATTAACCTAAATGAATTAGAGTTTCTATGACAATTACAACCTGTTACATATCGGGAATTCAATCTATTGGATCAATATTTATAGTTGTAAAGCCAACATTAATCACTTAGATCAGTAAACCAATGTAATAGCTCATTGTAAAATACATGTAATCTCTCATCTAGCCTTAAGAAAATATCTGTGTATGTAAATCCCATCATATAAATGTCAAAATCCCCCAGATTTTATAGGAGTGAGGTAAGAATTTACTTATGATTTCATCAAAAAAATCCAATCAGGCATTGTGCTTACTCCTAGCCAGCCTACTCCACCGTTGATGATCTGCAATTTTGTAGTCCACCACCTCTCGAAATAAATTTGGGTCAAGAATACATTGTTCGCTCCCATATAGTAGCTTGTACGCCGACCATCAATTTAGTTATTTCCCTGCAGAAAAACCTTCAATTTTTGTAGCAACTTCCCTAATCACCTCATCGCCCAGTCCCTTGATTTCAATCTTTTGATATTCGTTTTTGAACAAGTTCTTAAACCACTTGGATTTCCTAGATCCTGCTTGAAATATGTACTTTTCAAGATATAACTTCAGAAGCTTGAAGCGTCCTTTTTCTCCTGGCAAGGGAAATTCAAGGGACTCATCTATTTGATCTACTACAACTAAATCAAGATCCCCTATTTGATTAGTAGGGAGAACAAGCACAATGTCCTTTGATTGGTCACCTGTGCGGAAGAGAAGGGCATTAAGTGCAGTTCTTTGAGCCTCACTCATGTAGGTATTGTTATGCCTAGAGTTTTGAAGAAGACAAACTAGCTGAAGTTATGATACTTCACAATTACATATAATTTGAATGATGCATGTACTTTATCAATTGCAACATTAATGAATGAATCCAGCCGGTATTAGATTGGCACTTTTACAAAATGAACATTAATGAATCCTCCAATCAAACTAATAAAATATAGATAAAAATCAGAACTAGGATTATGTTGTATCAAGGGTAAGCCTAACTCCAATTAAATTGTGCAACAATGAATTGCATAGTTTAAGACTACAAGAAGAGTGTGTTAATTAGTTTTGTCACCCCGAATTATGACAATCAAGATATAGGAGCTTTTCTTGAGTTATACAAACAATTGAAATAACAAAAAAAAATTCATCATAGAACTAAAAAGAAGCAGATGGAAAAAAATACTAAAAAGCAACTGGTTGAGTATTTTCTAATAATAACCAACTTGCTATGATAAATAACTAGACAACTTGGAGTAGCCTTATATGTATGTATTATGTACATTATATATAAAATCAATCATTCAACAATTCATGGATATACCATTTTTTGTACAATTGATTGTGCAACATCACTTACTTGCACAAAAATGCATATGCTTCATCAATAAAAAGCAGCAGTCCCTTGCAAGACTTCTTGGCCCAGTCAAAAAGCTCATGTATCTTGGTAACAGCTTGAGGTCCCATTGGAGCAACATCTCCTCCAATCATCAATGTATAATCCAATCACTGATAATGAGTGACCCAAGATTAGGAAAGAAGATATGAGGTTCATAGTAATTTTTTAGGGGAAAGAACAACACAAATGAATTGAGTAATCCAGAGTTTGATCATACAAAAAAATGGTAATTAAAGGGGAAAATATGAAGTTCCATCATGGAAATACATCAATAATGCTAAGGTATTGAATTCATACATAATTCTTTACCAACTCCTTGGCATCCATTGTTTTTCCTGTCCTTGGAAGACATTAGAAGAGCATGTTCCAAAAAGGTAACTGATAAGACTTTGTATTAGTCGTAGTACCTGTTAGATGTAGTATTCTTTTTTGAAGAGAATTATTTAATACCAAATCAACAAATCTTTTCCCACTATTTGAGGAACCCTTATCAATTGTCCATGTAAGATTGCTTTCATATCGTTTAAAAATGTCTGACCAAGGATACTTCCCTAGAGAAGATTTTCTGATAAGTGATGGTTGGACCAATATTATATCCACATAACTCCATATTACCCTCAATAAGTAACACTTACTAATATTTTACTTATAAAGTGTGTTTCAATGTGTTAATGTGCGCCATTTTCTTTTGAGCACATCATTTCAATGAATTGATTTATATGCAGGACCATGCAATTCATCTCAAATAGAATAAGCCCAAAAATATTTTAAACACTGATAATATATTTTTCAAAAGGATAAACTATCTGTAAAATTAAACATCAAATAATAATCACATCTTTCTCTAACGTAACCCGGAAAGGGAAAGCTCCACCTAAAGAATCCCCTACATCAAAAATTTGAAATACTAAAAAAATCAAATGTTCCTACCTTGTTGCATATATGCCAACAGTTAGAGATGTTAGTCCACCACTAGCAACCACCAACTTAATTTTATCAGTTATAATAGCACGTAAACCACCTAAGGTTGATCAAAGATCATCAGTAAACATAAATAGAAATTTGTACCAAATAAAGATATATAAGTGAAAAAAAGACAGAAGATTTAACAAAAATTATAGTAATAAAAATAGCCTTATATAACAAATGAATACACACCATATCTCCAATATAGTCAAAAGTGTGTTTATTGTAGCTACCCATTTTTCTATCTCTGTTTTTGCACGATCTACTAGCATGCGCCTATTAACATCTTTAGTTAGCTTACCTTCATGAGCCCTCTTCACCTTAATCCTTGGCCCTAAATCTAATAGTTTACGTTGAGCCTGAATCTACTCCTCTATAGCACCCCATGCTTGCTCCAGCCTAATTGTTGATTTTTCATGAAGGTTCACAATCTCTTGATTCCTTACCCTTTAAAATTCATTCTCAACTTGCAATAAGTCATTTTTTAGGTTCCCGTTGATAAAAGAGTTGGCCAATTACTAAAATAATTTGTATGGTATATGCTTGCAATCTCATCCTTGCCAATTTGTCCTCATAACGAGCCATTTGTGATTTTGTTTGAGCTTGAAACTGAGCAAGTTTGTTTTGCTCATCGCACACAACTCTTTGCCTCTCCTAATAATAGAGGAAGACAATAAAACATCATAGGAACTCATATTAACCCATCGTTAATTATTTAATTAATAGACTTTTTATTGATTCATATCACAGGCAATCAGACAGAGAAAGAAAGGATGGGAGAAATAGAATGAAGATGTTACAATTTCTAGTTGAGCTTGGATTGCCTTGAACTCAGCAGCCTTAGTACCCAGTTCTACAAGCCTTGTTTCGTCTTGCTTCTTGATGAGCTCAAACACCTAAAATTAAAGCCAAATGGTTGTAAGGTCCTTCATAGATACATAAGAAACTTAAGGTTTTTTTTTGTAGGGTAATAGCTAAACTGATGGTTGGCGTACAAGCGACTCTTTGTGGGAGCGAAGAATGCATTCTTGACCCAAACTTATTTTTGGAGGTGATGGATTATTAAGTTGTAGAGCACTAACAAAGGAGGTGGCTTGCTGGGAGTGGAGCTGTAAACCCTGCACTTTTGAGATAAGGAAAACTGGGAAAAGAACCAGTCAAACCGAGTGAGAAACACTGAACTTGTTTAGAAACCCAATCATCAGAGAACGGGCAATTTGGAAAATTTACAACTTCTGAGTGACCCAAAGGGTTCATAAAACCTTGGAAAAGAAACTTTGGACAAATTAGAAGAGAAAAATCAGACTAGTTCATGTGAAGCGGATCTAAACCGGATTGAACTGGTTTATCAATCGAGTTAGTTCATGAATTGGAACTAATAGAGAAAGGGCAAACTAGGAATTTTATGGATCCTGAGTGACCTAAAGAGTCAAAAAAGTTTAAAAAAAAGACTTTAGTATGAATTGGCGATGAAAACCAAACTGGTTCAGGTGAACCGGATCTGAACTGGATTGAACAAGTTTGGACTGGTTTGAACCAGTATTGAACCGGATGCTAAATTAATTTTTCTATGTGGCTTAGAAAATTCTAATTTGATAATTGAGGGTACCATTTGATAGATAATGAATTTAAAAAATTTTTAATTTTGAAAAACTTGGTCGAATTGGGCCTGAACTGGCTGGTTTAATCTTTGAACCCGGTTCAGACCAGTCCGGTCCGGTTCGAAATAGTGTTGTCTTCTTCCTTCAAATGACAACACTCTTCACTCTCCGAAAAATCGTGCAATGCCGATGAAGATGAAAAGTCTCCAGCCAGGGAGTTTCAAGCAATGAATGACCACCATTAAGGCGTCAATCGAACGGCCAAGAAGTCCTCGAGCTTCCTATATAAAGAGCCCCTCCTCATTCACCCTCTCTACACCTGAAAAGTCCATTCTCTCTCAACTGCTCCATTTTCTGGTGAAGCTCAAACCAAAGCACTGACATAGTGTCTTTTCTAAACCAAAGAAGGTGTGGTCGGGTTCTTTGGATTTGGGGAGAAGTCAGCCATACGCCTGTAGTCTCCATTTACTCCGACGGACGCTGGAGAAGCGCCAGTGTGAATGAACAGTGAAGCAGCTTCGACGGACTAAAGCTTCCTTGTTTCGCTCGATCTGAAATCGGCCAATTCGAGCCCTACTCAAGCCAAACCAAGCACTCCCAACACCTCCACAGCCATCCTATAGCTGAATTAGAGTAAAAAGTTAAGCAAATTTTGCTAACCTCTGTAAATTCCGATCGGTGCTAGAGAGAGAACCAACAAAACTTTGATAACTAAGTTCTCATTCAATTTGGCATTAACTAATGCAATTATTGATCCTAGGATGAACCTCATGACGAGAGCTATCTGGCTAGTTCAAAAGCTTGGACTGCTGCGCCCCCGATGGTAAGCCTTCAAAGCTTTCTCTCTCAAAGTCTAGTTTTCCGATGAATCTCCATTTGAGCTCATTCCGACATCAAATTTTGCGATTCAAAGTGCAATTGAATCGTATTAAGTGTAGGAATTCTAATCTAACTTCAATTTCAACAATTAAATTCATTTGATTGGTCAATTTGATGAAATCAAATTCGGCTGAGTAAGAAGGTTGAAATTGGGGGGAAATTGAGGGAAAATTGGGAATTTCAAAAGTTCGAGGGGACTAAAGTGCAATTTCAAAAAATTGAGGGCCAACTGGGCATGATAAAAATGTTGGAGGACTAATTGGGCAAAATTTGGAATTTTAGGGACAAAACATACCATTTTTTTAAAGTACAGGCAAAAAGGTAATTTTGGAAAAGTTGGGGATCAAATTGGAAATTTGGGAAATTAAACCACTTTTTGAGAATTTGAATAAATTAGGTCCCAAGGTGAATTTTAAAATTTTCGGCACTCAATTTGAGGAAAAACTGATATTAGGGATTTAAAGTTAAAGAAAATAGCTTTAGGGACCTAATTGTAAATAAAGGAAAAAGTTTGGTTTTCTCATTTATTTGGGATGAATGATGGCTATTAGATCAAAGGATAATGAACAAGATTGTTCATATCATGTAGGAACACGAAGTTCCGAGAACGCCAGCTAAGACAAGTTCGTGTAAATACAACAAGCCGACTAATAGGATATTCACTACACTATCTAGTGAGTGGGAATTTAATATCATACCCGGTTGGGATGATAAGCACCTCGAAAATGAAAACCCACTTCCAAGTGGTATTTTAATCATCTGACCTAGAGGAGTGATGTGGAAATTACGTGGAAAAACTACTTACTGGTTGTAAGTAGATAATACCCAGTTGATATGATGAAACTTCCTGGAAGAAAGTGGAAAACCCGCTTATCGGTTATAAGTGGAGATGTCCTCATACTTGGTTGGTGTGATGGACAGCTAAAAATTAATTTTATCGGAAGAGCTCTCCCGTCATTGTGTGTCATTGCTTAAAAGTTTTGGAATACCTTCTTGACGAGAGCTCGAATAGCTCATATGGGCCAGAGGCCTTGGTTTTGGAACTTGGGGGCTATTATTGCCAATATTGAAAATCTCGTACAGTGGGCCCTAGGCCAGTTGACACGAATTGGAGCTTGTAAACAAACATGATTATTAAGCCATGAAAACATAAGTAAATGAGTTGTTTGGCCATGGTACCACGACACGACCGACATACTCAATTGACTAGCGACAGTGCGACAGGATAGGTTTTTGGACTAGTCAAGATAAACAACTACAGGTCGAGTTGAGGGTCGGGGCCGTTGGACTAGTGGCAACATAGATTATATGGCTTATGTGAAAAATTGTTGATTGTGCATGCACTGTGTTATGAGACCTTCAAAACGTCCAAGAGGGGTAGTGATGCGTCCTAGGGCTCTGGACGACCTAGTGGGTATAAGCACAGTTAGTCGTACCAAAAGTCTTGCGAAGCTCGACATAGCTTCAAGCACATGAGACCGGGGTAAGGTCGGGATGAGGTCTCTATCCTCATACAGACACGGAGTTTTGTTATGGGATTGAGGGTTGGATGTCGCAAACATCCACTCATTCTTAGGGTAGAAGTGAATGTGCTTCTATCTTGGTGGTCAATAAAGTCGCTTCGACGCCACAAGTGGGTACATTCAATGGGCTGCCCTACGATTGTGTGTTCCTTCACGATGAAGGGTGTGTGTTCCTTCACGATGAAGGGTGTGTGTTGGTTGATAAACACTTCGTTATGATGAGAAATGATTATGGAAACTAAGAATTGAGAATAAAATATTTTTCAAGAAAATAAGGAGTCTGGCACACTCCGATTCAAACATTTTTCCTAAAAATTAAATTTAAAAAACCCATTCACTGAGTCGTTGTACTCACCCCCTCCCTTATATCCCTTTTCAGGTAAACCACGGAAAAACTTAGCCAAAGACCCCAGATAACTACATCTACAAGACAAGTATGTAAAGTTTACAATTTTATGCAATTTTGATTTATGGTATTCTATGAAATGTACAAGTTTAAAAAACGTCTTACCCCTCACGATTTAAAGAAGGGGAAAACCCTTAATAAACCAGGAGAGTGGCGATTTTCTCATGGGGATCCGATCAAACTGGGTCGAGGTGTGATAACTTGAGTGGTATCTGGGCATGTTTCCTTGAATACATTATCAAAACCATATAAGATAGTAACTAAGGGAAAATTTTAAAATTTTCAGATGGCTATCAAGAAAGGAACCAAGAAAACTAGGACTGGCATTACCAACACCACCCAACACTCTGTTCCCATAGGGAGATCTGCCTAAAATACCCAAGAAGTCCCAAAGAACCAAGAGACATAAGTGGGAAGTATCTAGAAGGTTGGTGCCAGGATTTGTTGAGGTCAGAATCCTAAGTATGAAGGATGCCAAGCGTAAGGCCAGGAACGCCATCAAGTGCTTATAACCTTACTAAGGAGAACACCTGTCAAGAACCTAGTAGCTCCGCATATGTTTTGTAAATATTTTTTTGTAATGGGGATAAGACTCCAACCTAATGTACTACCTCTCCAATAATAAAGAACTCCAAGATCCTAAAACTATATCTCTCAAAATGATGTGACCTTGCGCCTCAGCTATAGGAAGCTTTTTCCAAGGAAAAGTAACCAAACAAATCTGCATTACCTTAGACACTACAGAGACCAAGGAGATTCCCATCCCAAATAAAGGAATGAATCAAGGAAATTATTAGGTGAATAAAGCACGACAAGAAAACCATTAAGGCAATTAAGGTGTCTAGGAGAACACTTGGAGTAACAACTGAGTAAGAAAATGACCTATTACAAGCTGTAAGGGAAATAAGACATAAAGTGAAGAAATGTCCCATACCACAAGGATTTAGAACAATACTTTCCAAGGATAATGCCCCCACAACTATAAGAATCTGGAAGAATGCCATCCCTAGAAACAGGACTCCTGCTCGGAATTTTAACCACATCCAGGAGGAAGCTCTTCAAGATCCTAGCATAATGGCATGAAGGAAAAAGGACAGAAGGTAGGACCTCGATAAACCGCAAAACATAACAAAAGGTTGCTGAGGAAAATTCTCCCTTAAACTTTCAACCATCTAGGAGCAAGGAAGGAAGCGGCTCCACAAGAGAAGACAAGCCAATGACAAATGAGATGTCTTGGGATGATAAGTGTGACCTACTTTGGAAAAAGCAAAGAAGTCAAATTAGAGTTTCGGATAAACATAACAGAAGAAAGCAAATCAAAATAACAAGATAGTCAAGGAGAATAAATGACACCCTGAGGAGTACTGAGAAGTAGTATGGACTACACCCTAAAAAGGGCAATGGAATGGTCAATAAGGACAAAGAAGACTCAAGAGACAACTACCTCAAGATAATTAGACAAGGTGAATAGTAGAGGCGAGGAATGTAACAAACTAACCCTCGTGAGGGTCATAGATTAAGCTCTAGTGAAGAAAGGAAAGATGGAAAGGCCAAACATTTGGAAAAGAAGGATGGAGGAAATCCTTGAAGAGATCAATAGCCAATACCAAATTGATGACCAAACTCAAAGCCAAGAGAAGACTAAGTAAAACTCGCACAAAGAGATCTTGAAACAAACCATGTTTGAAACTTTCCCAAGTAAGAAAACTTGTCTGGGATACAAGTAGAATTTAGGAAATGGTAAAGGACGTACAGCAGTAAGTGTGCATGGGAAGGACGACGTCAAAGGATCTCATTTAATGATTAGATACTTCCAAAGAATGAATGAAAAAGGAATTTTGGGAGAAAGGGAAAGAATCCTACCAAGGAAGGAAGCCCCAAAAAGGCATACTATCCCAATTAAAAGGAAATGGAACCAACCGAAATGGAAAGAAAGATAAGCTCACAAATGAAATGCTGGTTGAGACGGAAAGATCAAATACCAAGGAAAAGTACTCATGAGGACCTAAGAAGTAAATTAAACCCAAGGAACGAGTAAATAGGATGGTAGCATCAAAAGATGCTGTAACGAGTAGGAGTGGGTGGACTACAATAATAAGAGCATAAAGGAAAGAATGTATGCAGAATCTTGGAGAAATAAGTCCTCAATTAAGAAGTAAATTAGGGAAACGACCGCTCACATTAGGACAGGTCGTGGTCCACGCTCACTTAATGGAGCCTAAAGAATGGACGGATGGGCCTAGTGTGAAGTACACGAAATAAGACCAATAATTAGAAATTTCTTAGATAAGGAATGAAATGAAATTTTAAGACGAATAAGGATTTATAGTGAGCAAATGTCTCAATATAGAAGAAGGTGTAAGGAAATGAAGGAAGAAATCTCCAAAGGATGGTAAGAAGGTTGAACATGTAACTTTTAAGGTTAAAATCTCTACTTTGAGGGACATTGTAGAGAATGAAACCGTAAGAATGGAACTCCCCAAATAAAACAATTAACACATAGACCAAAAAGGGATCAACTAGAAATAATGAATTGTGAAATGGTCACAAGCAAGTAAGAGTTGTTTAAGGACAAAGGAAAATCCATGAGTAAATGATGTCACTGGGAGTAAGGAAGGACCTAAGAAAGGAAGAATAACCGTTATGAAAGTGCTCTAAAAATTTAAATTGGTCAAAGACATTTTCTAGAGTATGTCATGCTGTAAAGGGGCATGAAAGCCCAACAATTTCTAGGAAAAATGTGACTTAAGTAAGGAAGAGTCAATTAGTATGCATGACGAAGTCAAATAAATTTTAACCAAAATTGAAATAAATGACGGGCAAAGGAAGGGTCAAAATAGGACGAAGTGGTAATAACACCGAAACCCGTGAAAAATAAGTATGTAATGCTCGAATGAACACCAAACTAATAGTTTCAACAATGAAGAGAATAACTTGACACAATAACGATCAGGCATCAAGAACATCAAGGGGAAAAATCTTTCCCTATGTAAAGGAAGATGTGAACCTAGTGAAATACCTTTGAACTCGCGGGCAAGACATACTAGTTATAATAAACTCCATGAAAGGAGTAAATAATGTAAAGGAAAGTAACTTCCTTAAGCGCATAATTTAAAGTGGTCTAAGTGGAAGAATGACTGATGTGTTAACATGTTAAAGTTAACGTTAAGGGAAGTTTATTCAAGAGTGAAAAATGCTGATTTAGTTTTGGGGACATGGGAAAAGAACCGGTCAAACCGAGTGAGAAACACCGAACCGATTCACAAACTTGATCATCAGAGAACATGTAATTTGGGAAATTTACAACTCCTGAGTGACCCAAATGGTTCATAAAACCTTGAAAAAGAACCATAGGACAAATTGGAAGGGAAAAACAAGACCGGTTCAGATGAACCAAATCCAAATCAAATTGAACCGGTTTATGAAATAGAACCAATAGAGAAAGGTCAAATCGGGAATTTTATGGATCTGAGTGACCTAAAGAGTCACAAAAGTCAAGAAAAAGGACATTAGGATGAATTGGAGATGGAAACCAAATAGGTTCTGGTGAACCGGATCCAAACCGGATTGGACCGGTTTGGACCAGTTTGAACCACTATTGAACCGAATGCTAAATTCATTTTTCTAGGTGGCTTAGAAAATTCCAATTTGAGAATTGAGGGCACCATTTGTTAGATAATGAATTTAGAAATTTTTAATTTTGAAAACCTCGGTCGAATCAGGCCATAACCAACCAATTTAATCTTTGAACCCGGTTCGGACAGGTCCGGTCTGGTTCGGAACAGTGTCATCTTCTTCCTTCAGATGACAACACTGTTCACTCATCGGAAAATCAAGCAGCGCTGACGAAGATGAAAAGTCTCCGGCCAGGGAGTGTCAGGCAATGAATGACCGCCATTATGGTGCCAGTCGGACGACCAAAAAGTCCCCAACCCTCTCCTCATTCATGCTCTCCACACCTGAAAACTCCATTCTCTCTCAACTGCTCCAATTTTTGACAATGCTCAAACTAGAGCTCTGATATAGCGTCTTTTCCGAGCCAAAGAAGGCATGGTCAGGTTCTTTAGATTCGGAGAGAAGTCAACTACACGCATGTAGTCTCCATTTGCTCTTAGGGTCACCGAAGAAGTGTCGGTGTGATCGAATAGTGAAGCAGCTCCAGCAGACTGAAGGTCCCCTATTTCAACCAAGCTGAAATCGAAAAATTCAAGCCCTCCTCAGGCCAAACCAAGCCCTCCCAACACCTGTACAACCCTCCTACTGCTGAATTAGAGCAAAAAGGTAAGCCAATTTGGCTCCCCTCTATAATTTCAATTGGTGCTAGAGAGAGAACCGGTAGAACTTCGATGACTAAATTCTCATTCAATTCGACATCAATTGATGCAATTCTTGATCATAGGAGGAACCTTAGGACAAGAGCTATCAATCCAAAATGAAAGCTCAAACCGATGCACCCCCGACGGTAAGTTTTTAAAGCTTTCTCTCTCTAAATCTAGTTTTCCGGCAAAGCTCCATTTGAGATCATTTCGACATCAAATCTTGTGATTCAAAGTGAAATTGAATCATATGAAGGTGTATGAACTCCAATTTAACTTCAATTTCAACAATTAAACTCAGTTGATCGGTCAATTTGATGAAATCAAATTCGGCTGAGTTAGAAGGTTGAAATTAGGGGAAATTTGGGAATTTCAAAAATCCGAGGGACTAAAGTGCAATTTCATAAAATTGAGGTCCAATTGGGCATGATAAAGATGTTGGAGGACCAATTGGGCAAATTTTGGAATTTTTGGGACAAAACTTACCATTTTTGTAAAGTAGGGGCAACATGATAATTTTGGAAAAGTTAGGGATCGAATTAGAAATTTAGGAAATTAAAACCCTTTTTGTGAATTTGAATAAATTGAGGTTTCAAGATGAATTTTAAAAGTTTCGGCACTCAATTTGAGGAAAAACCGGCATTAGGGACTTAAAGTTAAAGAAAAATAACTTTAGTGACCTAATTGCAAATAAAGGGAAAAGTTTGGTTTTCTTATTCATTTGGGATGAATGAGGGCTATTAGGCTAAAGGATAATGAACAAGATTGTTCTTATCGTGTAGGAACACGAAGTATTGAGAATGCCAACTAAGACAAGTTCGAGTAAGTACAACAAGCCGACAAAGAGGATCTTTACTACTCTATCAAGTGAGTGGGAATTTAATATCATACTCGGTTGGGATGATAAGCACCTCGAAAATGAAAACCCATTGCTAACTGGTATTTTAATCATCACACCTTAGAGGAGTGATGTTGAAATCATGCGAAAAAACTACTTACTAGTTGTATGTAGATCATACCCGGTTAGTATGATGAAAATTCCTGGAAGGAAGTGGAAAACCCGCTTATCGGTTATAAGCGGAGATGTCCTCATACTCAGTTGGTGTGATGGATGGGTGAAAAGTTATTTTTTTAGAAGTGCTCTTCTTGACTTTGTGCCACTGTTTAAAATTTTGGGAGATGTTCTTTACGTCAACTCGAATAACTCAGATAGGCTGGAGGCCTCGGTTTTGGAACTTGGGGGCTAATATGCCCGATTTTGAAAATCTCGAATAGTGGGCCCCAGGCCAGTTGGCACGAGCAGGAGCTCGTAAACTATCATGATTATTAAGCCATGAAAACTTAAGTAAATGAGTTGTTTGGCCATGGTACCTATCATGCCCCAACATACTAACCGAGTATGAGGATATCTCCGCTCATAACTGATGAACGTGTTTTCCACTTCCTCCAAGGATGTTTCATCATACCAACCGAGTATGATCTACTTACAACCAGTAAGTAGTTTTTCCACATTATTTTCACATCACTTCTCTAAGTTGTGATGTTTAAAATACCATTAAGTAGTGGTTTTCATTTCGAGGTACTTATTATCCCAACCGTGTATGATATAAAAATCTCACTCACCCATTCGTGAAGTGAATTTCCACTTAGTTGGTTTTTTTGTCCCTTGCGAGCTTAAACTCAGCTAGCATTCCCGATGTCTCGTGTTCCTATACGAAATGAACATCGTTGTTCATTATCATCTAACTTGATCACCTCATTTAGTATAAATGACTCAATTCACAACTTTTCCAATATTTGTAATTTGGTCCCTAAAGTTACTTTTTCCTTTTACTTTAGGTCCCAATTGCCGGTTTTTCCCCAAATTGAGTCCCGAAACTTTTAAAATTCCTCTTGGACCCTCAATTTACTCAAATTCATAAAAAGGGGTTCAAGTTTCCCAAATTCCCAATTTGGCCCCCAAATTTTCCAAAATTACCATTTTGCCCTTCCTTTACAAAATGGTAAGTTTTACCCCAAAAATTCTAAAGTTGATCAATTGGTCCTCTAACATTCCTATCATGCCCAATTGACACACAATTTTATAAAATTGCATTTTGGTCCTTTTAACTTTTCAAAAATCCTAAATTTCCCCAAAATTTCCCACAATTTCAACTCCCTAACACATTCAAATTTGATTTCATCAAATTGACCAATCAAACTCTTCTAATTTTTGAAATTGAAGTTGAAATTGAGTTTCTACATGTTCATATGATTCCATAGCACTTTGAATAGTAAGTTTTAAAGTCAGAATGAGCTCAAACAGAGCTTCGCCGGAAAATAGACTGTAGAGAGAGACAGCTTCAATTGCTTACCGGTGAGGGCACGACGGTCTGAGCTTTCTATCTAGGCAGGTATCTCTCCACCTGAGGTTCCTCCTAGGATCAAGAATGGCATCAATTGATGTCAAATTGGATTAGATTTCTGTCATTGAAATTCTATCAGCTCTCTCTAGCATAGGTCAAAAATTGCAGAGGGGAGCCAAATTGGCTTACCTTTCAATCCTATTTCGACCTTGGGATGGCCAAGGAAGTGTTGGGAGAGCTTGGTTTCATCTGAGGAGGGCTCAAATCGGCCAATTTCAGCTTGGCCAAAATAGGGCAGCTTCAGTCCATCGGAACTACTTCACAGTCCATCGGCACTTCTCCGCGACTCTCGAAGCGAATGGATATCACCACCGTGTAGCTGACTTCCCCCCCCCCCCCCCTGAGAGAGAGTGAGCATTTTAGGTGTGGAAAGAATGAATGGAGAGGGGCTCTTTATATAGGGAGCTCGGGGACTCATTGACAATCCGTTTGGCATCTTTATGGCAGACATTGATGGCATGAAACATATTGAATGGAAATGTTTCTTCTTTGCCGATGCTACTTCGATTTTTCGGTGACTGAACATTGCTATCATCTGAAGGAATAAGATGACACTGTTTCGAACCGGACCGGACCAGTCCGAACCGGGTTCAAAGCTTAAACCGGCCGGTTCACCCCTGATTCGACCGAATTTTTTAAATCTAAAAATTTTGAAATTCAACTAAATTCATTTTCTATCCAATGGTGGCCTCAAATCTCAAATTTGAATTTTTTAAGCCACCTAGAAAAATAAATTTATCATTCGGTTCAATAGTGGTTGAAACTGGTCCAAATTGGTACAATCCGGTTTGGATCCGATTCACCTAAACCGGTTTGGTTTTCATCTCCAATTTATCCTAAAGTCCTTTTTCATGGTTTTTATGACTCCTTAGGTCACTTAGGGTCCCTAAATTTCCCGATTTGCCGTCTCTCTATGGGTTCCAATTCATAAATCGGTTCGGTTCTTAAATTGATTCAATCTGGTTTGGGTCTAGATCACCCTAACCAATTCAATTTTTCTCTCTCAATTTGTACTAAAGTGTTTTTCAAAGGTTGATGAACCCTTTTGAGTCACTTGAGAGTTGAAATTCCTCCAATTTGCCTGTTCCCCAATAAACTGGTTTGTGAACCGGTTCGATTTTCTCACTCAGTTTGACTGGTCCTTTCCCAGTTTTCCTTAATTCCAGGGAGCGGGGTTTACAGTACTGAGACAGGATTGACATACTAAATAGACTAGTGGTAGTGTGACATGACATGTTTTTGGACTAGTCAAGACAAACAGCTGCAGGTCAAGTTAAGAGTTGGGGCTGTTGGACCAGTGGCAACAGAGATTATATGGCTTATGTGAAAAACTGTTGATTGTGCATGCAGTGTTATGGGACCTTTAAGATGCCCAAGAGGGGTAGTGATGCATCCCAGGGCTTTGGACGACCTGGTGGGTATAACCAGAAGTCTTATGAAGCTTGTCGTAGCTTCAAGTGCATGAGACCAGGGTGGGGATGGGATGATATCTCTGTCCTCATATGGACATAGAGTTTTGTTACGGGATTGAGGGTCGGATGTCACGAACATCCACTCATTCTCAGGTTAGAAGTGGATGTGCTTCTATCTAGGTGGTCGGTAAAGTCGCTCCGACGCCACAAGTGGGTACAGTGGATAGCCTGGCCTACGATTGTATGTTCCTTCATGATGAAGGGCGTGTGTTGGTTGATAAACACACTGTTATGGTGAGAAATGGTTATGGAAACCAAGAATTGAAAATGAAATATTTTTAAAAGAAAATAAGGAGTCTGGCACACTTCGATTCAAACATTTTTTCTAAAAAGTATATTTTAAAAACCCATTCACTTGGTCGTTGTACTCATCCCCTCTCTTATATCGCTTTTCAGGTAAACCAGGGAAAAACCTACCCAAAGACCCAGATAACTACTCCTGTAAAGATAGGTATGTAAAGTTTAAAATTTAATGCAATTTTTATTTCTTGTATTCTAGGAAAGGTATAGGTTTAAAGAACGGGAAAACCCTTAATAAAACAAGAGAGTGGTGGTTTGCTTACGGGTATCCGACCAAACCAGGTCGGGTGTGACAAGAGCAATGCCTGATTTAAATTTTTTGCTCTTTTTAAAGTGAATGATAAAATTATAAGCATTTTCTTATTATATGCCTACAACATCCTCTTCATTTAGTGGTATAAGTTTTATTGGTTGCATGTTAATCAAGTTTGCTTATTGTCGGTCATTACTATTATTGTCCTCTACCAGGACATGAGGGAGAATTTGATATTTAGATGATAAGGTCTGGTTCTTGAAAAAATATGAAGCCATGGATTGGTAGAATAGCTTGAAAAAAATAACAATTATTGGGCACTTGACAATACATTTTCTTAAAAAATAGTTTGTATAGACTAGTGTGAAGAAAAGGGATAACAGTTATTGAATTGATCTTTACAAGAAGAACAGGTTGTAGTTAACACAAAGATTACAACAGGCTCTCTAGATCTTATTAACTAGTACATTGCTCTCTAGCACACACCTAATATGATCAATAAAATAACTAATATGTACCAATTAACCAGATCTAGAGAGAGACCAATCACATTAATGTCAAAATCCCCTCATTCCATGCAAGGAAAATTTAAGTGCATCATCTATTCGATCTGCCACAAGTAAATCAAGATCCCCTGGTCGGTTAGTAGCGAGAACAGGCACAATTTCCTTTTACTGGTAAAAAAGAAGGGCATTGAGTACCTCAACCTCACTCATATAGGTTTTGTTCGGCCTATAATTTTGAAGAAGACAAATCAACTGGAGTTATGATATTTAAAAATTATATATAATTTGAATTATGAAGTACTTTATCAATTGGCAAATGAACATGAATGAATCCTCCATAATAGATGTTCTCCTCTAACAACATAAACAGAAAAAATAAAACTAACACCAAACCTTCTTATTGCTTACAAGGGAACACCAAGCAAACTAATAAAACAAAGACAAAAATCAAAACTAGCAAACTGTTGTATCAAGGGCAAGCCTAACTCCAAGTGAACCGAGCAACCATGAATGCTACAGTTTGAAGACTACAACAAGAGTATGTTAATTAGTTTTACCCTTGGTTTATGACAATCAAGATATTGAAGGAGCTTCATCTTGGGTTATACAAACAAGTGAAATAACAAAAAAAATCACCATAGAACGAAAAAGAAGCTGATTGCCAAAACACTAAAAAGCAAGTGGCAAAGTGGAGTATTTTGTTAATAATTAACAACTTGCTATGATAAATTACTAGACAACTTGCAGTAACCTTATATATATGTATTATATACACTATATATATTGTGCAACATCACTTACTTGCACAAATATGCATATGATTCATCAATAAAAAGTAGTAATTCCCTAGGAGACTTCTTGACTCAGCAAAAAAACTGATGTATCTTTGTAATAGCTTGAGGGCCCAATGGAGCAATATTTCCTCCAATCATCAATGCATAATCCAATCCATGATAATGAGTGACCCAAGATTAGGAAACAAGAGATGTGGTTGACAGTAATGGTTTGTGGGAAAGAACAATACAAACGAATTGAGTAATTCAAGGTTTCATCTTACAATAAAAGGGGAAAACATGAACTTCCATCACCAAAAGGTTGAGACCAAGGGGCTCACTGATGATGTGATTTGGGAAGTAGTTGTAAAAATCGAAGGTTGTTCTAGTAAAGAAATAACAAAGCTAATCATTGGCATACAAGCTACTGTTTATGGGAGCGAAAAATGGATTCTTGATCTGAAGTTAATGATTAATATCAAGGGGTTGTCTCCTACTATGATTATATTAGGGAGCAGTTGCAAAAATCTAAGGTTTTTCTGGTAGGAAAATAGCTGAGATGATGGTTGGAGTACAAGCTGCTATTTATGGGATCGAATGTATTCTTGACCCAAAGTTATTTTGGGAGGTCGTGGATTACGAAGTTGTAGAGCATCAACAGAGGAGAGGGCTTGTTGGAAGTGACGAGCCAGTGCTTGATTTATATTTTTTTGCTCTTTTTAAAGTGAATGATAAAATTATAAGCATTTTCTTATTGTATGTTTACAACATCCTCTTCATTTAGTGGTAGAAGTGTTATTGGTTGCATGTTAATCAAGTTTGCTTGTTGCCTATCATTGCTATTATTGTCCTCTACCTGAACATGAAGGAGATTTTGATATTTAGATGATAGGGTCTGGTTCTTGAAAAAATATGAAGCCATGGGTTGGCAGAGTAGCTTGAAAAAAAATAACACTTATTGGGAACTTGACAATACATTTTCTTAAAAAATAGTTTGCACAGACTAGTGTGAAGAAAAGGGATAACAATTATTGAATTGATCTATGCAAGAAAAGTGGGTTGCACTGAACACAAAGATTTCAATAGGCTCTCTAAATCTTATTAACTGGTACATTGCTCTCTAGCACACACCTCATAAGATCATGACAATAACTAATATGTACCAGTTAAAAAGATCTAGAGAGACAATTGAAATCTTTGTTTTCACTCCAATCCACTCTTCTTGCATAATATCAATACAATAACTATTATCATTTTTATCATACTATTCAGTGCAAACTCTTTTTTAAGCAAACTTATTGTCAAGTGCCCAATACCTATTATGGTTTTCAAACTACTTCTCTTATAACCCATGCTTATATATTTTTTTCAAAAAACAGATTCCATCATCTAAATGTTAGAATCTCCTCATTTCCTAAAGGACAATAGTAGCAATAACAGGCAACAAGCAAACCAAAATAACATGCAACCACTATCACTTCTACCCCTCTACCCCTCCATGAAGAGGATGTTGTAGGCATAAGATATGAATTTACTTATGATTTCATCAGTCACTTTAATGAGAGCAAAAAATTTGAATCTGGCATTTGGCTCGTCACTCCCATCAAGACACCTCCTCTATTGTTGCTCTGCAAGTTTGTAATCCACCACCTCTTAGAATAATTTTAGATCAAGAAGACAATCACTCCTATAAGCAGTAACTTATACTCTAATCATTAGCTTAAACTATTTCACTAAAAGAAAAACTTTTGATTTTTGTAACAGTTTCTCTAATCACAATGTCACTTAGCCCCAGGTCTCAATTTTTTGCTATTGTTTCTTGAACAAGTTATTGAACCACCCGAATTTCCTAGATCCTCTTTGAAATATGTACTTGTCAAGATACAGCTTGAGGAGCTTGAAGCATTCTTTTTTTTTCATGCAAGGGAAATTTAAGTGCCTCATCTATTTGATCTGCCATAGTTATATCAAGATCCCCTGGTCGGTTAGTAGCAACAGGAGGCATAATGTACTTTGACTGGTCAGAAAAGATGGACATTGAGTGCTTAAACCTTATTCATATAGGTTTTGTTTGACCTGAAATTTTGAATAAGACAAACAAACTTTAGTTATGACAATTCATAATTACATATAATTTGAATAATGCATGTACTTTATTAATTGCCAATCGGGTATTATATTAGCATCGTAGAAAATGAACATGAATGAATCCTCCATATTCGATCTTCTCCACTAACAATATAAACAAGAAAAAAGAAAACTCACACCAAACCTTCATAATGCTTACAATGGAACCCCAGACAAACTAATAAAATAGAGATAAAAATTAGAACTAGGAGTTTGTTGTATCAAGGGTAAGCCTAACTCTGAGTGAACTGTGCAACCATGAATAAGAGTATGTTAATTAGTTTTACCCTTGGTTTATAACAATGAAGATATAAAATGGGCTTCTTCTTGGGTTATACAAACAAGTGAAATAACAAAAAAAATCACCATAATATGAAAAAGAAGTTGATTGCCAAAATACTAAAAAACAACTAGCAAAGTGGAGTATTTTGTTAATAATAACCAACTTGTTATGATAAATTAATAGACAACTTGCAGTAACCTTATATGTATGTATTATACACATTATATATAAAATTAATGGAGCATATACCAATGGAATTTTTAGTACAATTGATTGTACAACATTACTTACTTGCACAAATATGCATATGTTTCATCCATAAAAAGCAGCAATTCCCTACTAGACTTCATTACTCAGCAAAAAAGTGATGTATGTGTAACAGTTTGAGATCCCAATGGAGCATTCCTCCAATCATCAATGTATAATCCAATCCCTAATAATGAGTGACCCAAGATTAGGAAATAAGAGATGTGGTTGACAATAATGATTTTTGGGAAAGAACAAAAATAAAAGGGGAAAACATTAACTTCCATCACCAAAATAAATTTGTTTACCAAAAAAATCACGAAAATATATCAATAATACCAAGGTATAAAATTCATACGGTAGCAACCATTTTTTTTCATGTTTTTGGAGGACCATAGAAGAGCATGCTCCGAAACAGTGCTGGCCTGATGAAACTTTGTATTGACCATAGCGCCGACAAGTTGTAGAATTTATTTTTGAAGAAAATATTTTAATATCACATCACCAAATCTTTCTGCACTATTTGAGTATCCTTATGTTGTCCATAAAATATTGCTTGCATATATGTCTGACCAAGGATTTTTTAGATGGTTGGCCCAATATTCTATCCACATAACTCTATATCCCTTGCCCCTTTCCTACATAGACAACAAGAGATATTATGTAATTGATCTTTCCCATGATAATAAGTGCATTTCAATGAACTGAGTTATAAATAATACCATACAATTCATCTTATGTAAGATAAACCCAAAAATATTTTACACATTGATAGCATATTTTTCAAAAGGATAAAATTACAGCAACCATTTTCTAAAATGTTCAGTACAGCCTCACAAATGTCTTATATGTTATAGAGCTACAACAAAAATTTATGATAAAAAACAATGAAAAAAAACACTAATCAAATAAACTTAAACCTTTTTGACATTTGAAAAAGCGTTGATCTCACGGAGAGCCTTAGCGCCTCACTCAAGGGCGAGTTGGAGTGGTCCTTGTACTGTCATTAAGAACATTGGCTGGAGAAGAAGCAGTTTCATTTCTGGATGAGTCAGGAGAAGAGGGGTAGCACTGCCTCGCTGGTGGAGAGGAGGGAGTAGCACCATCTTCATGCCTATGGTGTGGTGAATTATAGGGCTACTCAAATTCTGACATGTGGCATCTTCTTGCTATTATTGCTCCCTCAATTTAGAATTTTCCATTTTTTATCTTCTCTCTTTCTACCCCATTTCATAGTTCATTTTATCATTCATTCAGTTACCACCACCTGGAGCTATAGGTCAGGATTGGAACATTCTGCTACCATCTATTGGTTGGAACTATGGTAATCTTGTTGGAACCATGATTTGGAGGGGAGCTATTTGAATTCGACTATGGATTCTGCACAGATTCCATTTTTTTTCTGCTTCAGAGTTGTTGCCAGTAGGAGAACAACTTCCTTTGGAAGCCTGATGGGAGGATGTAAATTGCTAATGATGGTGGCATCTCACCAGATCACATGGTTTTTTCTCCTAATTTATTGTTTGAATTTTTTTACCCAGTTAGCTATGCCTAATTTTAATAGTAGGAAAGAATATTACATTTAAAATGTTTCTACTTATTAAAAGTATTTATGGTAAATGGTAAATTGTAGGTTTAACAATTGTATTGTCACCAATCAGTTTTATTCCTTATGTTTGTAACTCTAATCTATAACTTTTTTTTGGCCAACCAAAAACCCAGTTTTCACTTGGATGTTTTAATGCTAAAAAAATAATATTGAATTGAAAATTGCCCAAGTATCAATTAAGCTAATTTGTTATCAATTTTATATAATAGTATATAAATAAATAAATTTATTATTTAATTAAAACATAACTTATCAATTTAATTCAACTTTTTATCAATTTTAAGATTTATGGACAGTGGGCACAATGATAATCATTCTTTCTCCCATCTTGTGGTGTTAATTCTTCATTAATTATTTTGTGGTTGTTATTAATGGCATGATCTCCCATTAATTATCTTGTAGCAATCTGATCTCCTATTTCCTTTTCTTTGAGTGCTTCGGCTAATATGATTACTGTGTAAAATATCACTACTGATAAATCCACTTACTCATTGAAAATTATCATGATTGGTTTCTTTTACCGGTTTACCCAAGGTATTTTTTTCTTTGATCAAATCATTGAACCATTTGATGTTAAAACTCTCCCTAAATAGTTTCTAGAAAATCAATACTCCATTCCCATTCCACGAGTTTATCATTTAATACTTGTCAATTCAAGTGCCGAATAAGATCAATACAATAACTAATATGTACCAGTTAACAAGATCTAGAGAGATAATTGAAATCTTTGTTTTCACTCTAATCCGTTCTTCTTGCATAATATCAATACAATAACTATTATCATTTTTTTTCATACTAGTTGGTTCAAACTCTTTTTTAAGCAAATGTATTGTCAAGTGTGCAATACTTATTATATTTTTTCAAACTAGTTCTCTTATAACCCATTCTTATATGTTTTTTCAAAAAACAGATCTCATCATCTAAATGTAAAAATCCCTTCATTTCCTAGAGGACAATAATAGCAATAACAGGCAACAAGCAAACAAGAATAATAAGCAAATCACAATAACTTGCAACCACTAACACTTCTACCCCTCCATGAAGAGTATGTTGTAGGCATAATGTAAATCTTGTCCTTTGATAATAAGAAAAACCGGGAAAAGAACTAGTCATTTTCAAAAAGAGAACCAAGTCAATTTATAAACAATAACCGATAGAGAAAGGGTAAAACGGGAAATTTACAAATCCCGAGTGACCTAAAGAGTCATAAAAGTTATGGAAAAGGACTTTGAAATGAATTGGGAGTGGAAACCAAAATAATTCAGGTGAACTGGACCTGAACCAGATTGAATCAGTTTGAACCGGTTTGAACCACCATTGAACTTGTTTCTAAATTCATTTTTCTAGGAGGCTTAAATTATTTAAATTGGAGAATTGAAGCCTCCATTAGATAGAGAATGAATATAGATAAATTTAAAAAATTTTAATTTTGAAAAAGTCGATCAAATCATGCCTAAATCGGCTAGTTTAAGTATTGAACTGGGTTCTGATCAGTCCGGTCCAGTTCGGAACAGTGTTGTCTTCTTCCTTAAGATGACAATACTATTCACTCACCGGAAAAGCGAGCAGTGCCAGCGAAGATGAAAAGTCTATATTCAAGGTGTTTTAGGCCATGAATGATCACCATAAAGGTGCCAATCAAACGGCCAAAGAGTCTCCGAGCTCCCTATATAAAGATCTTCTCCTCATACATCCTCCTCACACTTGAAAGCTCATCTCTCTACTGCTCAAATTTCTAGTGAATCTTGAACTAGAGCTTTGTGTTGGGCATTTTTCTAAGCCAAAGAAGGTGAGGTTGGGTTCCTTAGAATTATGGAGAAGTTAGCTACCCGACGGTGGCCACCATTCGATCCGAGGATTGTTAGAGAAGCGCTGGCATAATCAATCAATGAAGCAGCTCCAGTAGACCGAATCTTCCCTATTTCAAGTGAGCTAAAAATGGCCAATTTGAGCCCTTCTCAGACCAAACCAAGCTCTCCCAACACTTCCATAGCCCTCATACAACTGAATAAGAGCTAAATTGTAAGCCAATTTGGCTCCCCTCTGTAATTTCCAATCAGTGTTAGAGAAAGAACCGACGAAACTTCACTGAATAAAATTCTCCCTCATTTCGGCATGAATTGATACGATTCTTGATCATAGGAGGAACCTCAGGATGAGAGCTATCTGCCTAGATCGAATGCTTGGACCGTTGCACCCCCGGTGGTAAGCTTTCAAAGCTTTCTCTCTCTAAGGCTAGTTTTTCAATGAAGCTCCATTTGAGCTCATTTCGGATGCAAATGACGCGATTCAAAGTACCATTGAATCATGTGGAAGTGTAGAAACTCATTTTTACCTTCAATTTAACAATTAAACCTGATTGAATGGTAAATTTGATGAAATCAAATTTGGCCTATTTGAAAGGGGGAAATTGGGAAAAAAGTTTGGAGAAATTTGGGAATTTCAAAAAAATGAGGGACTAAAGTGAAATTTCCAAAATTGAGTGCCATTTGGCAATGAAAAAGATGTTGGATGACCAATTGGTCAATTTTTGGAATTATTGGGGCTCAAATTTGCCATTTTTGTAAGGTAAGGGCAAAATGGTAATTTTTGAAAAGTTAGGGACCAAATTGGAAATTTGGGAAACTTGAACACTCTTTTTGTAATTTTGAATGAATTGAGGTACTAAAGTGAGTTTTAGAAGTTTTGGGACTCAATTTAGGAAAAAAGTTTACATTAGAGACCTAAAGTTAAGGAAAAAGAACTTTAGGGACCTAAATGTAAATAATTGATAAGTCTGGGCATTTTGCTCATATGTGAGGAATTAGGGCTATTATGCCAAATGTTAATAAACAAGGATGTCCAAATCGTGTAGGAGCATTAATGACCAGGAACACCAATAAAGACAAGTTCGTGTGGAGGCAAAGAGATAAATAAGAGGAATACACTACACTAATAGGTGAGTTAGAATTTTGACATCATACCCGGTTGGGATGATGAGTACCTCGAAAATAAAAACCCACTACTATGTGGAATTTTAACATCACATGTGGTTGGGTGATGTGAGAAACACGCGAAAAAACTACTTAATAGTTGTAAGTAGAACATACCCGGTTGGTATGATAAACTTTCTAGAAGGAAGTGGAAAACCCATTTAATGGTAGTAAGCAGAGATGTCATCACACCCAGTTGGTGTGATAGATGAGCTGCCTTGCAAATGTGTGATCCCTTCATGATGAAGGGCGTGTGTTGATTGTTAAACACACTGACTGTGGTGAATGATGAGTAATGGTTTTTAAAACCAAGAAATTGAGGAAGAAAGGATTTTAAAGAAAATATGGAGTCTAGCACACTCCAATTCAAACTTTTTTTTTTGAAAGTCATATTTCAAACACTCGTTCATTGAGTTGTCAAACTCACCCCTCCCTTTTACCCTTTTCAGGTAACTGAGGGAAAAATCTAACTAAATACCTTAAGCTAGCTAGACCTGCAAGAAATGTAAGTTTCAATTTTATGCAGTTTTGATTAATGTTGTTCCGGGAAATGTACAAGTCTAAAGGACGCCTTACTCCTCATAGTTTAAAGAAGGGGAAAACCCTTAATAAACTGAGAGAGTGGATAGTTGCTCACGGGGATCCAACCAAACCCGATCGGGGCATGAAAACTTGAGTGGTATCAGAGCCTATTTCCTCGAATACATTATCAAGACTAGAGAATATAGTAATTGATAGGGATAATTTTAAAATATTTAGATGGCTCCTAACAAAGGAACCAAGAGAACTAGATATACAGTCTCTAACACTGCCCAACCACCCCTACCTGTGGAAACTCCCCGAGGAGCCTAGACAACCCCACTTGGACTTAGCTTGAAACACTAGAGGTTGTATGAGGAGTTCATCAGTGTATTTGGGCAACCTAACCTCATCTCTGAGGTAGGCACCAACTCTCGGGTTGAACCAGAGGAAGTACAATCCCATCATCCTCCTATTATCCACCCCCCTCGAGTTTACATTGCCAAAAATCTCAAGACTCTCCATCAACTAGGGTGTAAGCCATTCCTCATAGAGAAAGATGCTGGTGCTGCCATTGATTGGTTGGCAAATGTGTTGATTGGGATAGTGAGGATATCACCAGAGGACATGGTGATCCTGATAGAATTCTTCCTAGAGGGAGGTGCCAAAAGATGCTGGGATAATGTCTGAAACCTGCACACCTCCACCCTCACCTGGGAGCAATTTGAGGAGAGGTACATGGAGGAGTACCTGGCTCCTCATTTGATTAATGAGAAGAAGCAAGATTTCCTCCGACTTCGGCAAGGGCTTAACTCCATATTGGAGTATGAAACAAAATTCAACGAGATAAGACCCTTTGCTCCTGAAATAGTCGGACCAGCAAATATATGCTAGTGGTTCATGGGTGGTCTCAATATGGACATATGAGACTGTATGGGAGTACTAGGACATCCCACGTACCTAGCAATAGTAATCATTATGGCTCATGAGTGTGAGCAACTGGTGCAAACCCAACGCCGTCAGATGGAGCAGATGACCTGAAAGGAGGACAAGGGCCAAAACCGCTATGGAGGATGGAAGGATCGTCCAAGATGATGAAATAGAGTGGCATTTCAAAAGAGAAAGGATATGCCACCACCTCCCCAAAGAGTAATTCCCACCTTGCCCTAAGGAAACCCTCACTGTACTAGGTGCCAAAAGCACCATGAGGGAGCATGCTTGTCCTGTTTTACATGCGGATAAGTGGATCACTTTGCAAAGGAATACCCCACTCTTATGGAGAACAAGCAAAGGAATACACTTGGATCACCACAAGGGAACCCCAGAAATTCCAGGCTAGATGCTATAGCGAGAGTACTAGCTAGGGTATACAACCTCACCTAGGAAGAGGCTAGGAAAGACCTTAGTACTGTAGCGGGTACATCCCAAACCCCTCCCAATTAGCTTAAGAAAAATCTTGTAATTGAAAATTTTTATTCAATAAAGAAAGCCTTTCCTCTAAAGATACATGTCTTCAATCATGGTATGTGCTTTTATGGGGACAATAGGTCTACGCCCTTTTCGACTCAGCAGTTGAGAGATCCTTCATCAAAGAAAACATAATTCCAAGTTTACCCCTATAATTTACCCCTCTAGGACAAAGTCTCAACATCCTCTTGCCCTTAGGAGAAGGGTTAAATAGGAACAAACAATTAAATGGATGTGAGATAAAGATTGGAGGAATCAAACTTGAAGCAGATTTAATTCTATTGCCTCTAAGGGAGGTAGAAGTGATCCTTGGGATGGATTAGTTAAGTAACCATCAGGATAGGATGGGCTATGGAGAGAAGATAATGACCTTCCACACTCCCGAGACAAACATATTAAAATTCCAAGGAGACCGAAGGAAGGGTGAAGTACAGTTGGTGTCACATATGAAGGCCCAAAAGATGATACATAAAGGTTGTACGGCTTTTCTGGCCATGATCATCAATGAAAAGTTTGAGGAGAAGGGACTTAAAGACATTCCGGTGGTTAAACACTATGCAAAGGTATTTTTGGAAGAATTACCTAGACTACCCCTAAGTTGACAAGTGGAATTCACTATAGAAATTATCCTAAGAACAAACCCCATATCTTAAGCCCCTTATCGCATGGCTCCAGCGGAACTGGAGGAATTGATGGAGCAACTGGACGAACTATTAGAGATGGATTTTATACAACCTAGCCAGTCTCCATTGAGTGCCCCAGTCCTATTCATGAAGAAAAAGGATGGAAGCATGAGACTATGCATAGATTAGAAGAAGTTGAATCAAGTCACCATCAAGAACAAGTACCCACTTCCTTGGATTGATGACATGTTCGATCAACTAAAAGGGGCAGCCTACTTCTCTAAAATAGACCTTCGGTTGGGCTATCACCAACTTTGGATCCGAGAGGAGTACATTCCTAAGACAACATTTATGTCCCAATACGGACATTATGAGTTCAAAGTGATGCCATTCAGATTGATAAATGCTCCTACAACCTTCATGCATTTAATGAACGGAGTTTTCCAACCTCACTTGGACAGGTTCATGAGAGTATTTATAGATGATATTCTCATATTCTCACAAACTAGGTTGGAGCATGAAGAACATTTGGCAATCACCTTGGAGATATTGAGGGAGAACCATTTATATGCAAAATTCTTCAAAGGTGTGTTTTGACTATAGGAGGTAGGATTCTTAGGACATATAGTGTACAAAGATGGAGTCAAGGTAGATCCAGCAAAGGTGGAGGCCATATCTGATTGGAAGGCACCCAATAATCCTTAAGAGATACGAAGTTTGTTAGGTCTGGCAACATACTACAGACGGTTCGTGTAAGATTTCTCAAGATAGCAGCCCCTCTGACTCGACTCACCAGGAAAGGAGTTGAATATAAATGGGATAATAGCTATGAGAAATTTTTCTTGGAGTTGAAGAATCGATTGACAACCGGACTAGTACTCTCCCTTCCTAACCCAAGTGCGGAAGAGTACACTGTCCATAGTAATGCATCCGGACAAGGACTCGGATGTGTACTGATACAACAAGGAAAGGTTATCGTCTATGCCTCGAGACAACTTAAGGTACATCAGAGAAATTACCCAACCCATGACCTAGAATTAGCTGCGATAGTGTTTGCCTTAAAGATTTGGTGACACTACCTCCATGGGATTAAGTGTAGGATATACACTGATTACAAGAGTCTTAAGTATTTCTTAACTTAGAAGGAGTTAAATCTCTGCCAGAGGAGATGGCTGGAATTTGTGAAAGATTATGATCTTGTGATAGAGTATCACCCTAGAAAGGCAAATGTGGTGGCAGATGCCTTAAGTCGTAGATACCAAACTGAGGTGGTGCAAATAAAGACAAGTTACATACCATTGTGGCAATAGCTAGGGAGAATGGAGGTGGACCTGAAGATGGACAAGTAGGAGAAATGCTTGTTAGCAAATGTATTGGTGAGACCCGGTCTAACCGAGTAGATTAAGGCACAACAAAAGGCTGATAAGGAACTCCAATCTTATTTAGACCCGGTTAAGAGGGAGATGAAACCGGACTATAACTTTCGAGGTGATGAAGTGCTAACCTTAAAGAGTAGGGTATGTGTGCCTCAAGATACGGAGCTTAAGAGGTTAATCCTAGAAGAGGCACACGATTCGGTGTATGCGATGCATCTGGGCAGTACTAATATGTACCTCACCCTCAAACAAGGATATTGGTGGAAGGGAATGAAGAGGGACATTGTGAAATATGTAGCCCGATGTTTGTCCTATCAACAGTTAAAGGTTGAGCATCAGAAACCATCAGAATTACTTCAACCCTTGCTAATTCTAGAAGGGAAATAGGAGTACATTACCATGGACTTTATCACCTAACTACATGTGACCAGGAATGGTCGAGATGCAATTTGGGTCATCGTGGATATATTAACCAAATCTGCTCCTTTTCTTCCTATATGAGTGACGGATACAGTGGAACAACTGGCCGTCTTATACATGAGGGAGATAGTAAGACTCCATGGCGTCCCGATGAGTATAGTATCGGATAGAGACCCCCGATATACATCAAGGTTTTGGCCAAGTTGACAAAGTGCCTTGGGAACCAAGATCCACATGACTACGGCATTTCATCCTCAGACCGATGGATAGTCTAAACGAATGATTCAGACCTTGGAGGATATGTTAAGGGCTTGCGTGCTCACCATGGACAAAGGTTCGGAGGAATACTTGTGCATAATGGAATTTGCTTACAATAATAACTATTAGGCTAGTATTCAGATGGCTCCTTTTGAAGCCCTTTATGGATGACCATGTTGTACCCCTTTATTTTTGGAAGAAGTGGGGGAAAGGAAGCTAGAAAGGGTCGAGCTAACCGAGGATGCCACAAAGAAAATCAAGTTAATCAGGAGTCATCTTAAGGCCGCTCAAGACAGGCAAAAGAGTTATGCTAATCATCAAAGAAGAGATCTAGACTTTGATGTGGGAGACCAAGTGTTTTTGAAGCTATCCCCATGGAGGGGAATACATAGGTTTCAATAACGGGGAAAGTTGAAAACAAGGTACATCGGTCCTTATCCCATCATACAAAGGATAGGACCGGTGGCCTATAAATTGGAACTACCTCTAGACTTGGAAGAGAACTACCACCGATGTATTCCATATTTCAGTACATTGGACTGACCTCCACCATAATTGGAAGAGAACTTGACCTATAAAATAGAACCAATACGAATTATCGACTAGAGGGATAAGAACTTAAGGAATAAGAGAATTTCTATGGTCAAAGTTCTTTGGCAAAACAGACCTGTGCAAGAAGAGATATGGGAAACTGAGAGTGTAATGAGGGATGGTTACCCTCAATTGTTTGACATGTAACTGTTTTGGGGACAAAACCCCTAAAAGAAGGGGAGAGTTGTAAACCTCGTGCTTTGATAATAAGAAAAATTAGGAAATGAACCGATCATTTTTAAAGAGATAATCGAGTAAGTTTATAAACAAAAACCCATAGAGAAAGGGCAAAGTGGGAAATTTATAAATCCTGAGTGATCTAAATAGTCAAAAAGTCATGAGAAAGGGCTTTAGGATGAATTGGAGATGAAATCCATACCGATTCAGGTAAATCGGACCTGAACCGGGTTGAATGGGATTGAACCACTATTGAATCGGTTTCTAAATTCATTTTTCTAGGTGGATTAGAAAATCTGCTCTATTTTGGCTTATCAGAATTCGGCCAATTCTGACCTCCTGCGGCCGAATCGAGCCCTCCCATAACGTCCTCGGCGACCACATGACCACTACAGAGGTGAAAGGTATGCCAATTTGGTCCTCCTCTATCTTTACAGTTCGGTTCTAGGGAGAGAAAGTGACAAAATTCTTTGAACGAATTCCCACTAATCCTGAAGCAATTGCCCCAATTCTTGATCCTAGGAGGTCCCTAAGGACAAAGGATGTCTACCCTAATCAAGAACTCGGATTGTCGTGCCTCCAACGGTAAGCTTTCGAAGCTTTCTCTCTCTTCATTCAGTTTTTCGGCGAAGCTCCATTTTAGCTTGTTTATGATCCAAATCCTGCCATTCAAAGTGAAATTAAATTGTAGGGATGTTTAGAAACTGATTCATATAATCAATTTGAAGAAATAACCCCAATTGAATGGCAAATTTGAAGAAATCAAATTCGGTCAGTAAAGGGGGTAGAAATTGGGAGAAATTTTGGGGAAAATTGGGGATTTCAAAAAATTGAGGTACCTCCATGCAATTTCTCAAAATTGATGGTCAATTGGGATTTAGAAAGATGCTGGAGAACCCATTTGTCATTTTTTGAAAGATTTGGTGCCAAATGGCTATTTTTTGGAAAGTAGGGGCAAAATGGTAATTTTGGAAAATTTAGAGACCAAATTGGGAATTTGGAAAACTTGAGCCCCTTACATATTTTTAAGTTAATTAAGGATCCAAGGAGGATATTGGAAGTCCTTGATACTTGATTTGGGGAAAATTTGACACTAGGGACCTAAAGTCAAGAAGTATGAACTTTAGGAACCTAAGTGATATAAACCAGAAATTTGGGCCTAGTAGCCAATACTAAAAAGCTAGAAAGCTTTTTACGCCAAGCCCTAACGTATAACCATGGTCAAACCCTGTAGGGACTCTTGAGACCAGAACGTTAACAAGGGAGCTAGACACAGACTTGGAAAACCGGATAGGGATGAGCGCGTTAGAGTCTACGTGTGAGTGAGATTTTTATAAATCATACCGGTTGGGATGATGAGCTCACTTTTATGAATTGAAAACCTACTGAGTGGATTGTGAGTATGATCCTATTAACATCATATCCAGTTGTTATGATGAGTTTCTCATAGGAAAGGAAAAATCTGCATATCAGTTGTAAGAGAACCTATCATCACACCCGGTTGGTATGATGACTTAAAAGAGTATTTTGTCAAAAGTGTTCTCCCCTAAGTGTTTCTCACTGCTTAAACCATTTGGGAGACCTTCATGATGTGAGCTAGATTAGCTCTAATAGGCCAGGGCATGGTTTTGATTACATAAGCGTTTGAAAACTCACTCCCAACACTCGCTCGGTGAGTTGTAGAAATTCACCTCCTCTGTTTATCCCTTTTCAGGTGTAAGGAGACTAATTGAGAGAGTTCAGAAAGATGTATCCTCCATCAGGTATGCTTAAAGTTCTTTTAAGCTTGCTTTAGTTTGATTTATGCTATTTCAGGGAATAAGATTTAAAATTTCGCATGGCTCCTCTTGACTAAAACAAGGGGAAACCCCTCTTGAACCAAGGGAGCAGCGGGTTGCTCACGGGGATCTGACTAAATCGGGTCGGTGCATGACAGCAGTTGTTTTCACTCTCAAGATCTGGCAACCCTGCCTATATGGGGTTAAGTGTGGGATATATACAAATCACAAGAGTGTCAAGTATTTCCTAACTCAAAAAGAGCTAAATCTCAGACAGAGGAGGAGGCTGGAGTTAGTGAAGGATTATGACCTCATGATAGAATACCACCCTGGGAAGGCTAATGTTGTGGTAGATGCTCTGAGTCGCAAGTATCAAACTGAGGCGGTCCAGATAAAGACAAACTAACTGCCCTTGCTAAACCAATTGGGAGAAATGAAGGTGGACCTCAAGGTAGATAGAGAAAAGAGGTGTCTGATGGCTGATATAGCTGTAAGACTCAGCCTAGTAGAGTTAATCAGGGTTCACTAGAAAGGGGACAAGGAACTTTAGCACTACTTGGACCCAACCAATGAGGGAACAACACAAACTATACCCTTTGAGGCGATGAATTGTAGACCTACAAAAGTAGGGTATGTGTGTCTTAGGATAAGGAATTGAGGAGGCTAATATTGGAGGAAGCACACGACTCTGTGTATGCCATGCATCTGGGTAGTACAAAGATGTATTGTACCCTTAAGTAGGGTTATTGGTGGAAAGGGATAAAGAGAGACATCGTAGAATATGTAGTGCGATGTTTATCGTACCAAAAAATAAAGGTGGAACACTAGAAACCCTCGGGTCTACTACAACCCCTACCAATTCCCGAATGGAAATGGGATCATATTGCCATGGGCTTTGTGACGGGACTACCAGTGACAAGGAAAGAACGAGATGCGATTTGGGTCATTGTGGATAGATTGAACAAATCCGCCCGCTTCTTACCAATAAAGGTAATCGATTCCATTGAAAAACTGGTCGCCTTATACATAGGAGAAATTGTAAGATTCTACGGTGTCACGCCCCGACCCGGTTTGGTCAGATCCCCGTGAACAACCTGCCACTCTTCCTATTTATTAAATGGTTTCCCCTTATTATAATCTGTGAAGAGTAAGGCATCCTTTAAAGCTGCACCATTTCCTGGAATAGCATAATCAAAACTGCATGAAATTTTAAACTTTACATACCTGTCTTACATGGCATCTTAGTTGATTGTCTTTCAAGGTAGGCTTTTCGGGATTTCCTAAAAGGGATATAAGGAGTGGGTGAGTACAACTACTCAGTGAATGGGATTTTAAAGATCTACTTTTCACTTTTAAGAAAAACATTTATATGGAGTGTGCCAGACTCCTTTCTTTTCAAAAATCCATTCATTTAAAAATTTGGATTTTTCCATTATTTCTTACTTACCGGTGTGTCATCACCCAACACACATCCTTCATCATGAAGGTTACACACATTCGCAAGTCAGTATCACTACTGAACCCGCTAGTGACTTCGGAGCGACTTTTCCTACCACCTGGATAGATGTACGACCACTTCTACCCTAGGAATGAGTGGATGTATGCGACATTCAACCCACAATCCCGAAATCACTTCTTCGTGTCCATATGAGGACAAAGACCTCATCCTATCCCCACCCCGGTCTCATGCGCTTGGTGCTACTCCAGATTTCGCACAAACAGCTGGAACGACGAACTGCCCTTATAGCCACCAGGTCGTCCAGTGCCCTTAGGACGCATCACTATCCCTCATGGGAATCTTGATGATCCCGTACTCACAATGCATGCACAAATAATGTTTTCTCATATTGCCATGTAATCTATGGTGCCACTAGTCCAACAGCCCCGACTCTTAACTCAACCCGCAGTTGTTTATCTTGACTGGTCCGTCGACCTGTCATGTCGCACTACCACCAGTTGACTGAGCATGTCGATCCTATCTTAGTACCATGGCCAAACAATTCACTTATTAAGTTTTATGGCACATATATCATGTTCGTTTACGAGCTCTAGTTCGTGCCAATTGGCCTTGGGCCCACTGTACGAGATTTTCAAAATCGAGCATTTAGCCCCCAAGTTCCAAAATCGAGGCCCTCGGCCTATCAAAGCTATTTGAGCTCCCGTCGAGAAGGTCTCCCAAATTGTTTAAGCATTGGCACACAATTAGGGTAGAGTACTTCCAACAAAACATATGTTTTCTCTATCCATTATACCGTCCGGTATAAGGACACTTCCGTTCATAACCGATGAACGGGTTTTCAACTTCCTTCGAGGAAGTCTCATCATACCAACCGGGTATGATCTACTTACAATCAGTAAGTAGTTTTTCCGCATGATTTTCACATTACTTCCTCTAAGTAGTGATGTTTAAAATACCACTAAATAGTGGATTTTCATACTGAGGTAATTATCATTCCCAACCGGGTATGATATAAAATTTCCACTCACAACTGGTAAGTGGTTTTAAAATTTTAAGTTGTGCTCATCATCCCAACCGGGTATGATGTTAGTAAACCCACTCACCTGTTAATGCCGTGAATTCCACTAGACTGGTTCTTGGTATTCACGCGAGCTTGTCCTTGCTGGCGTTCCCGGTACTTCCTGTTCCTACACGATATGAACATCTTGGTTCATTATCCTTCGGCCTAATCGCCTTCATTCATTCCAAATGAATGAGAAAGTCAAACTTTCATTTATTTGTAATTTGGTCCCTAAAGTTATTTCTCTTTAACTTTAAGTCCCAAATGCTGGTTTTTCCTCAAATTAAGTCTCGAAACTTCTAAAATTTATCATAGGACCTCAATTTCTTCCATTTCACAAAAATGGGTTTAATCTCCCAAATTTCCAATTTGGTCCCCCAACTTTTCCAAAATTACCATTTTGCCCTTCATTTACAAAAATGGTAAATTTTGCCCCAAAAATTTCAAAATTCCTCAATTGGTTCTCCAACATTATTTTGCCCTTCTCCAATTTCATTTTGGTCCTTTGAATTTCAAAAATCCCCAATTTTTCCCCAATTCCAACTTCTTAACACAACCGAATTTAATTTCATCAAATTGACCCATCAAACATTTCCAATTGTTAAAATTGAGTTTCTACATATTCATACGATTCTTTAGAAATGTGAATCACAAGTTTTAACGCCGGGATGAGCTCAAACGGAGCTTCGCCGGAAAATGAACTATAGAGAAAGAAATCTTTGATTACTCACCAGTGAAGGCACGACGGTCCGAGCTTTCGATCTGGGTAGATAGCTCTCATCCTAGGGTTCATCCTAGAATCATGAATTGCATCAATTGATGTGGAATTGGATTAGAATTTCATCATTGAAATTTGGTTGACTCTCTCTCTAGCACCGATCGAAAATTTTAAAGGGGAGCCGAATTGGCTTACCTTTCGGTCCTAATTCTATCGTGGAAAGGCTGAGGAAGTGTTGAAAAGGCTTGGTTTGGCCTGAGGAGGGCTCGAAATGGAGTTGCTTCACTGTTCGGCCAAAATAGGGCAGCTTCGGTCCACCGGAGCTGCTTCACTATTCCATCATGTCGGTGCTTCTCTATTGATTCTCGGATTGACTGGAGTTTGCTATCAAATAGCTGACTTCTCCCCGGTTCTAAAGAGCCTGACCTCTCCTTTTGAGGTTAAGAAAAATGTTGAAGTCGAAACTCTGGTTTAAGCTTCACTGAGAAATGGAGCAGTAGAGAGAGAGAGAGAGAGAGAAGTGTTCGGGTGTGATGAGAATGAATGGGGATGACCTCTTTATATAGGTGTAAAACCAGTGTATTAAATGGGAGAGATTTATTACTAGTATTAATATTGCCATAAATTATTAATATTAATTCCTATAATTTAATTTTGGTATTAATTCCAATAATTTAATTTCAGTATTAAATTATTTGTATTAATTATAATAATTAAATATATATTAATTTATGGTTATTTATGATAAGGCATATCGCATAAAAATTTTTTATCGAAATTTTGGGTTACAAAAAAATATTCATACTTCCCAAGAGGTCACCCATCCTCACACTTCTCTCGTGCAAGCACACGCTTAACTTCAAAGTTCTTATGGAATCTTGTTCACCTAAACCAATTTGGTTTTTATCTTCTAATTTTTCTTAAATTTCTTTTCCAAGGTTTAATGAACCCTTTGGATCACCCGGAAGTTGTAAATTTCCATATTGCTTGTTCCCAAATGTAAACTGGCTTGGTTTTCTTACTCGGTTTGACTGGTTCTTTTCCCAGTTTTCCTTAACTAAAAAGTGCGGGGTTTACATGCAGTGTCCCGGTAAGCATAGTATTGGATCGGGACCCGAGATTTACCTCAATGTTTTGGCCTAGCCTACAAAGCACCTTAGGAATCAAACTCCATATGATTACAGTGTTCCATCCTCAAACCAATGGACAATCTAAGCGGACAATCCAAACCTTAGAGGATATGCTCCGGGCATGCGTACTCACAATGAACAAGGGTTGGGAGGAATACTTGTGCCTGATGGAGTTTAGTTACAATAATAGTTACCAGGCCAGTATTCAAATGGCTCCTTATGAGGCTCTTTATGGATGACCATGTCGTACTCCCTTAATTTGGGAAGTGATGGAAGAAAGGTATCACGAAAGAGTTGAGCTAACAAAAGATGCCACCGAAAAAATCCAAATCATAAGGAGTCGACTTAAGGCAGCACATGACATACAGAAGAGATATGTGGAACATCGAAGTAGAGACATGCAATTTGAAGTAGGAGACCAAGTATTTCTCAAGGTATCCCCATGGAGGGGAATACTCAGGTTCCAACAACGAGAAAAGTTCAAACCTAAGTATATTGGCCCCTACACAATAATCCAAAGGGTAGTTCCAATAGCATATAAACTTGAATTGCCTCTAGACTTACAAAGGATACATGATGTATTCTATATTTCAGTACTCTGAAGTACCAGCCCGACACCAGCCATGTGTTGGACCGACCCCCATCCGAGTTGGAGGAAAATATGACCTATCAAGCAACACTAGTGCAAATCCCCGATGAAGCAACAAGAGCCTGAGGAACAAGAAGATTCCCATGGTCAAGGTTCTTTAGCAGAACGGACTAGTACAAGAGGAGACCTAGGAAACTGAAAGTGTCATGACGGATGGGCACCCCCAACTGTTTCAGTTGTAACCATTTTGGTGACAAAACCCCTAAATGGACAGGAGAGTTGTAAACCCTGTCCGTTCGAGAATGAGAAAATCAGGAAAGAATCGATCGATTCTAAGGAGAAAACCAAACCATTTAACGAACCAAAAATGATAAATAAGGGTTAAAATGGGAAATTGAAAAATTCCAAATGACCAAAAAGTCATGAAAATCATGGGAAAGAAACAAGAAGTAAATTGGATGTGAAAATCGGATCAGTTCAGGGTGAACCGAACCTGAACTGAGTTGAACCATAATGAATCGGATTAGATAATTCATTTTTCTAGGTGGTATGGAAATCTCAAATTGGAAAATTGAAGCCACCATCAGATAGAAAATGAATTTAGACTAATTTAGAAATTTTTAATTTTGAGAAAATTGGTCGAATCAGACTTGAACTGGCCGATTTTGTTCACGATCCTGATTAGACCTAAACAGTCCAATTCCTAACAGTGTCGTCTTCTTCCTTGGGATGACAGCACTGTTCATCAATGAAGAAAATTTTCATTTCCCAATGAACGAATATTCTCTCCAATTTGGGCATTTTCTAGTGAGGATAAGCTCGACCAGTATGGAAATTGGTAGAGTAGAGGGTCCCCGAGCTTCCTATATAAAGAGCTCCCCTCCATTCATCCTCCCCACACATCAAATTGCCTCCCTCTCCAAAGTGCTCAATTTTTTGGAAAGGCTCAAACCAGAGTTCCAACTTGGGCACTTTTCTCAGCCTTAGAAGGCAAACTCAGGACCTACAAACTTCGAGGGAAGTTAGCAACCTCACAATAACCTCCCATTGACCCAAGGATCACGGGAGAAGTGTCAACGAGATCGAACAGTAAAGCAGCTTCCTCGGTTCGAAGCTGCCCTATTTTGGCTGACCTAAATTCAGCCAATTCAGACCTCCTACAGCCAAACCAGGCCTTCCCTTAGCTTTCAAGGCCATCACACAACCTCTCCAAAGGAGAAAGGTAACCAATTCGGCCCTCCTCCGACGTTGCAATTCGGTTCTAAAGAGAGAAATTAACAGATTTTGTTGATCAATTCCCACTGATCCTGACACCAATTGTCAAAATTCTTGATCTTAGAAGGACCTTGAGGAAAATAGCTAACTCACTAGATTAAGAACTCGGATCGTCACGCCCTCGACGATAAGCTTTCTCTCTCTACGTATAGTTTTCCGGTGAAGCTCTATTTGAGCTTGTTTCATACCCAAATTCTACAATTCAAAGCTCAATTGGATCGTATGGAACTGTACAAACTAATTCATACCATTAATTGGAGCAATTAACCCCATTTGAATGGTCAATTTGAAGAAATCAAATTCGGACAGTATAAAGGGGGAAATTAGGGGAAAAATTTTGGAGGAAATTGGGAATTTCGAAAAATTGAAGGACCTAAATGCAATTTCTCAAAATTTAAGGTAAATTGGCAATGAGAAAGTTGTTGGAGGACCAATTCGTCAAATTTTGAAAGAATTGGGACCAATTGTCCATTTTTGGAAGTTAGGGGCAAAGTGGTAATTTTGGAATAGTTGGGGACCTATTTGGAAACATTTGGAAAATTTGAGCCCCATTTACAATTTTTAGAAAATTAAGAACCCAAGAGGGATATTGGAAACCCCAGGGACTTATTGAAAATAATTGAGCATCTAGAGACCTAAAGTCAAAGCTATGGACTTTAGGGACCTAACTGCAATAAGGCAAAAATAATGGCCTAAATGTAACTACATGGAAATAGAAGGGATATTGTCATGCCCCAACCAGGTTTGGTCGGATCCCCATGAACAACCCATCACTCTCCCGGTTTATTAAAGGGTTTCCCCTTATTATAAACCGTAAAGAGTCAGGCGTCCTTTAAACCTGCACCATTTCCTAGAATAGCATAATCAAAACTCAATGAAATTTTAAACTTTACATACTTGTCTTACAGGCATCTTAGTTGATGGTCCTTTAGGTAGGCTTTCTGGGATTTCCTAAAAGGGATATAAGGGAGGGGCTGAGTACGACTACTCGGTGAATAGGTTTTCAAACATCTACTTTTAACTTTTATGAAAAACATTTATATTGAGTGTGCCAGACTCCTTTCTTTTCAAAAACCCTTCATTTAAAATTTCTCTCATGTTTTTCCATTATTTCATAGTTACCGGTGTGTCATCAACCAACACACATCTTTCATCATGAAGGTTACACACATTGGCAAGTCAGTATCACTACTAAACTCGCTAGTGGCTTCGGAGCAACTTTTCCTGCCACTCGGATAGAAGCGCGACCACTTCTACCCTGAGAATGAGTGGTTGTTCGCGACATCCAACCCTTATGCACTTGGTACTACTCCAGATTTCGCACAGACAATTGGAACGACGAACTGCTCTTATAGCCACCAGGTCGTCCAGTGCCCTTAGGACGCATCACTACCCCTCATGGGCATCTTGATGATCCCGTACTCACAGTGCATGCACAAATAATGTTTTCTCATATTGCCATGTACTCTATGGTGCCACTGGTCCAATGGCCGCAGTTGTTTGTCTTGACTGGTCCGTCGACCTTTCATGTCACACTGCCGCTAATTGACTAAGCATGTTGGTCCTATCTTGGAACCATGGCCAAACAATTCACTTATTAAGTTTTATGGCACATATATCATGTTCGTTTACGAGGTCCTGCTCATGCCAACTAGCCTTGGGCCCACTGTACCAGATTTTCAAAATCGGGCATTTAGTCCCAAGTTGCAAAACCGAGGCCCCAGGCCTTTTAGAGCTATTCAAGCTCCCATCGAGAAAGTCTCCCAAATCGTTTAAGCATTGGCACACAGTCAGGGGAGGGCACTTCCGACAAAACATATGTTTTCTCTATCCATTATACCGGCCGGTATAAGGCACCTCCGTTCATAACCGATGAACGGGTTTTCAACTTCCTTCGAGGAAGTCTCATCTTACCAACTGGGTATAATCTACTTACAACCGGTAAGTAGTTTTTCTGGATGATTTTCACATCACTTCCTCTAAGTAGTGATGTTTAAAATACCACTTAATAGTGGGTTTTCATACTGAGGTACTTATCATCCCCAACCAGGGATGATATAAAATTCCCACTCACAACCGGTAAGTGGTTTTAAATTTTTAAGTTGTGCTCATCATCCCAACCGGGTATGATGTTAGTAAACCCACTCACTCGGTAATGTCGTGAATTCCACTGGACCGGTTCTTTGTATTCACACAACTTGTCCTTGCTGGTGATCCCGGTACTTCGTGGTCCTACACGATATGAACATCTCAATTCATTATCCTTCAGCCTAATAGCCTTCATTCATTCCAAATGAATGAGAAAGTCAAAGTTTCATTTATTTGCAATTAGGTCCCTAAAGTTATTTCTCTTAAACTTTAAGTCCCTAATGCCGGTTTTTCCTCAAATTGAGTCCCGAAACTTTAAAAATTTATAAGGGACCTCAATTTATTACATTTCACAAAAAGGGGATTAATTTCCCAAATTTCCAATTTGGTCCCCCAAGTTTTCCAAAATTACCATTTTGCCCTTCCTTTACAAAAATGGCAAGTTTTGCCCCAAAAATTCCAAAATTTCTCAATTGGTCCTCCAACATTATTTTCATGCCTAATTGACCTCAATTTCATAAAATTGGATTTTGGTCCTTCAAATTTTGAAAATCCCTAATTTTCCCCCAATTTCAACTCCTTAGCATAGTCGAATTTGATTTTATCAAATCGACCGATCAAACAACTCCAATTGTTGAAATTGAAGTGAAAATTGAGTTCCTCCATCCTCTTATGATTCAACATCACTTTGAATAGCAAGTTTTGACGCCGAAACGAGCTCAAACGGAGCTTCATTGGAAAACGGATTGTAGAGAGAGAAAGTTTTGATTACTCACCGGTGAGGACACAGCGGTCCGAGCTTTCGATCTGGGCAGATAGCTCTCATCCTAAGGTTTATCCTAGAATCAAGAATCACATCAATTGATGCTGAATTGAGTTAGAATTTCATCATTGAAATTTTGTCAGTTCTCTCTATAGCACCGGCCGAAAATTGTAGGGGGGAGCCGAATTGGCTTACCTTTATGTCCTAATTCGGCTGTGGGAGGGCTGAGGAAGTATTGGGAAAGCTTGGTTTGGCCTGAGGAGGGCTCTAAATAGTCGATTTCAGCTTGGTCGAAATAGGGCAGCTTCAGTCCGTCGGAGCTGCTTCATTGTTCCATCATGTCGGCGCTACTCCAACGATTCTCAAAATGACTAGAGTTTGCTATCAGATAGCTATCTTCTCCCCGGTTCTAAAGAACCCGACCTCTCCTTCCGAGGTTAAGAAAAATGTTCAAGTCGAAGCTCTGGTACGAGCTTCATTGAGAAATGGAACAGTAGAGAGAGATAGAGAAGTGTTCAGGTGTGAGGAGAATGAATGGGGATAACCTCTTTATATAGGTGTAAAAATCGTGTATTAAATAGGAGAGATTTATTACTAGTATTAATATTGCCATAAATTATTGGTATTAATTCCAATAATTTAATTTCGGTATTAAATTATTTGTATTAATTCTAATAATATAATTTAGGTATTAAATTATTGGTATAAATTACAATAATTAAATATATATTAATTTATGGCTATTTATGATAAGAAGTACATTCGCATAAAAATTTTTTACCAAAATTTTGGATTACAAAAAAAAATCATAATTCCCAGGAGGTCACACATTCTCACGCTACTCTCGAGCAAGCATGCTTAACTTTAGAGTTCCTATGGATTCTCATTCACCTGAACCAATTTGGTTTTTCTCTTCTAATTTGTCTTAAGTTCTTTTCAAAGGTTTAATGAACTCTTTGGATCACCTGAGAGTTATAAATTCCCAAATTGCCCATTCATAAAAGATCGGGTTTGTGAAACGGTTCTGTATCCTCACTTGGTTTGACAGGTTCTTTTCCCAGTTTTCCTTAGCTCAAAAGGGCGAGTTTTATAGATATTCATGCCAAGTCGTTCTTGATAAAGATACTCAAACCATGTAGGAATAAATTTGGATAAGGTCGTGAGCAAAGGATCTCAAACTGAACTTGGAAAGTTGACTGGAGACGAACACGTCACAGTCATCGTGTCACGCTCCAAACCAGTTTGGTCGGATCCCCGTGAGCAACCCGCAATTCCCTTTGGTTCATGAAGGGTTTCGCCCTTTTCTAAACTGCGAGGAGTAAGGTGTCCTTTTTCCTGTCTTTCTTGGAATAACATTATACAAAACTAAAAATCTTTTAAAAAGACATACTTGTCTTTACAGTTCCCATACAGGGAGTTCCTTAAGTTTGGCTTTTCCCTTGGTTACATAAAAGGGGTAAAAGGGAGTGGGTAAGTTCAACAACTCAGTGAGTGGGTGTTGGGAATGGGTTTTAAAAATAGGCACACCAAAGTTATCATTTCATTAAGAAGAAGTTTTTCACTCAGTTTGTTTTTCAAAATATTTACCCTGCCAAGGGTGTCATTTCTTTTCAGAAGGATTTAAATTTCTTTTCCAAACCTTATTCCAAGGTTTTACCATTTCTTTTTCCAAGGATTCTCAAATCATTTCCAAGGTTTTCTTAAGCTTTTTATCATTTCCCCATTAGGTATATTTAGCAAACAACACATGCCCTTCCTCTAGAAGGGAATCATACATTCGTAGGGTAGCCCATCCACTGCACCCACTTGTGGCATCGGATCGACTTTACGGGCCACCTAGATAGAAGCCCATCTACTTCTACCTTGGGTCTAAGTAGATGTTTGTGACATCCGACCCTCAAACCCAAATCAACTTTGTGTTCGTATAAGGATAGAGACCTCATACCGACCACAGCCCGGTCTCATGCTCATGAAGCTACATTGAGCTTCCCTAACTACTGGTATGACAAATTGCCATTATCTCCACCAAAACATCCAATATCCCATAGGACACATCACTACCCCTCTTGGCCGTCTTAATGATCTCAAACCTCAAGTCCATGCACAAACAATAATTTTCCACAAAGCCATTTATCTTTGTTGCCACTAGTACAACAGCCCCGGCCCTCAACTTGACCAGCAACTGTTTGTCTAGCCGGTCCGTCGTCCTGGCCGTGACGCACTGTAGCCAATCCATCGAGTATGTCGGTCTTGACTTGGTACCATGGCAAAGTCACATAATCCATTCATTAAGAAGTTTCATGGCTTTAACATATCATCATTGTTTATGAGCTTTTGCTCGTGCCAACTGGCCTTGGATCCATTGTACGTGATTTTCCAAAATCGGGCATTTATCCCTACAAGTTCCAAAACCGAGGCCTCTAGCCTATTTGAGGTGTTCTAGCTCCCATCAAGAAGGTCTCCCAAAATGTTTTAAGCATTGACACATAGTAAAGGGAGAACACTTCTAACAAAAACATCTTTTCACTTCATCACACCAACTGGGTGTGATGATATCTCCGCTTACAATCTGCATGCTGGTTTCTACTTCCATCAAGGAAGTCCATCATACCAACCGGGTATGATTCCCTCTACTTGCAACCGGTAAGTAGGTTTTTAGCATAATTCTCACATCACTCCAACCAGGTGTGATGTTAAAATCCCACATATGAGTGGTTTATCATTTCTATAATGCTCATCATCCCAACCGGGTATTATGTAAATAGGACCACTCATGGTGGCTTCCAAATTAGAAAAGGTGTTCATCATCCCAACTAGGTATGAAGTGTAAATTAGCTCACTCACCTTTTATCTAGAGATATGTTCATCTTGGAGGGATTCCCAACTACCTAACCCTTATTGGTCTTATTGGTGTTTCTCTGCTCTAATACTTTCACATTTTCCTTAAATTTGGTTGTCGCATGGTGGGTGTCAAGATTAAGAATTTCATATGTAGGGAGTATTAATCTAGTAGATCTAATGTGATCATGGCAAAGATGATGTTTAAGGTGTGAACAAGGACTAGTGGACCAAGTAGCTCTCTTCTACATTGAATTGCTCGCTTAGCTCAATTGGTGTCACTCTAATAAATTGCTCTAAGCTCCTTATATAGCTATAAATTTTGTTGTTAAATGGGGAAGATTTATTACTACATTATGGGTATTTTTGGGTATTAATGTTGTCAGTTATTCTCATTAAATTAGAAAATTGATGGGTATTTATGAGTATTAATTCCAATGATTGAATGTAGGTATTAATTTATGGGTATTTATGAGTATTAATTCCAATAATTGAATGTATGTATTAATTTATGGGTATTAATTATATAATTGAATGTAGGTATTAATTTATGGGTATTAATTCTAATAATTGAATGTAGTTATTAATTTGTGGGTATTTATGATAGGGGTGTAGGACTAATAATACAAAGTGCTAATAGTTTCGTACTAAACCAAATTCACATAATTATCTCATTATTTTTACCTAAATGAATTTACTAGGTATTTACCCTATCCTTTCCATCGAGTTATTTATTTCGATCAAAACAACACTTTTCATTTTATTTTAAATCAAATTTATTCCAATTATTCCAATTAAATTTTAAAGTTATAATACAATTGCAGAAAAATTAGTCTATACTTCTTACCCTTTTTGTACACTTATGTGGTTTCATTTTCAATAACTTTCTACGGAGACATTTGTATACTTTACCACAATAACTTCTAAAGATAATGTCATCTTTTCTCAAGACTATTTATTTTATCAGTGGACAATTTTACTCAGGTTCTCTTATCTAATTCTTCCAATGAAAATTGTGTATTCTGCCATACATTCTTATCGATAAAAATTTATAATTGGGGCTTCCTTATAAGGTTGAATTGCACACCAAGTTAATGGCATCTTCATATCTTTATCAATCACTTAGTGTTTACATAAAACTTTTGTCCTCTTAAGCGAGCATTGTTTATATACCATTTAAAAGGAAATATCACTTTTAGAGTATTTTCAAATACCTATCTCTCATTAGATATTTTATGTTCTATGATCACATGGTCTTTATATTTACTAGTTATTCATTTCCTTTAGGAGGTTTCTAACACCTTCTAATCCCACGAAGGTTCTAAAAATCTTAAACAATTTTTCATCCACTAGTTCATGCATCCATCATTAGACTATATCCTCCCATTTCATGGTGCTTTTTTCATCAAGATTGTACCAACTTATTGGGTCTACAATACCATGTACTTTTTGAATTACTTCATCATTCATCATCATGCCCTTCCTCATAGCAAGACATGTTGGTATATCATTCTCCATGATTTTCCATTCTTCACATGCTTTTGTATTGTGGTATTTGTTTATAACCATTTCGTTGTTCTCCATTACGACTTATTATTTTATAAGTTGTTCTTTTTTTAAGACTTTCATCTCATTGGACTTCTTTGTTTACATTTGAGTCTATTGCTTTAGAAAATTTTATCTTAGTCATATGTGACCACCTTTCCTTTAATGCCCTCCTGAGGAATTTCCCAGTTTAGGAACTAATTTCATTGGTATTTGAGGATTTCACTCTCGTTCGAATTTGTCATTGGTTGCATCCATTATTTCAAATCAAGGTACTCTATGCATATTACATGAGTGTTTGGTTTATTAAACCTTTGTCTCACATTTCCATTACATCTCATCAACTGGGTTAGGCTCTTATAAGTTTTTCACAACATCCCTGCGATTATCATGTGTTTCATTTAGTACAAAATTTTGGTACTTCAAATGAAAGTACTTATATTTATGGAGTTACATATGTAAAGGTTTAAGGTAAGGAAATTACATATTCCTTTCTATTTCCTTCAGCTCCTTTGTCGAGTATCATTCATAAGGTTTCTTGTATATCTTTTCAGCTTTCCAAACTTTTGATGAATCCTTTATAAGGATATTTTTCTGATTTCTCCCTGAAATCCACATATCACATTCTTAATAATACTCATGTTACTCTTGTGGATGTTTTCCCACTATAGGTTTCCCAACATCCCTTTTCATTCATCCTTGAGGACATCCAACCTTAAATGACATCCTTTGATGCCATCCTCTCCTACTTACCTTTACTCTTGAAGCCTTGTAGGCACGTCTTTTGTACCCCATCCTCATTCCCACTTGTACCCCAGTACACGTCTATTTCTTTTAGGGAGAGATAAATTCTCCTTGTTTCAAGATCTTTTGATCATCCTATAAGAGGCTTACTTAACCTTCTCATGGCTTGAGTTTGGTTATTAATCTGTTCTTTGTTGGAGTTTAAATTTATGACATTCTTGAGGGTTAGTTCATTAACTGCATTGTCCCTACTATTCTACTTATCTAAATATCTTGAGATAGTTGTCTCTCGAGTCTACTTGTTCTTAATGTCCATCCTATTGCCATTTATGGTGTAGTCATTATTACTTCCTGGTCCTTCTTAGGACCTCGTTTATTCTCCTTAACCATCCTGTTGTTAATAGTTGCATACTTCCACTAGGTTCGTCTAAAGTCTCTATTTGACTCATCTGCTTTTCCACTTGGCCATCCCAATACATTATTAACCACTTATGTCCCTTTATGAGATTCCTTATTTCGGCTTAAGCCTCTTATGATCCATCTATCGGTTCCTTAGCTTGAAAATTTCCCCTTTTTTATGATCTCACTTCCTACCTTTATCCTTCTACCTAAGGACTTTTGTCCTGTGAGTTTCATGTTCAACCTCCCTAACACTCCTTTAAGGATTTTTCTTCTTTCCTTTCTTACACCCATCGGTCATCTACCCTTAATCCTTCACTATTCTCAAATTCCCTTTTTGTTCCTTATCCTTCCTTCGAGGAGTTCTTGATTATGGGTTGGTTCCTTGCACTCCACGCTATGTCCAACCGCCCATCAATGGTCCCTTCAAGGGGTACTTAGTTGTATACATCCCCCCAGAGTTCCCTTTCCTAGCACATTTATTCCCTCTTAACTCTTTCTGTGTCCTACCGTAAAGTTGTCTGATGCAAACCCCGCCAATATGTTGACGACACCCTACACCAAATATGACAAAGACCCCAAGACTTTTACGACACAAGTGCGAAAAGATGGAATATACCTTATTTATGTGAGAAACAAGGTATGGGATATGTAGACGCCACAACCAAATCCTCTAAGAAGAACTCTAAAAAAACCTCGGATGATAAGTCTTGATTGCTTGAACGACACAAGTAAAAACTTGATAAGTTCAACAAGCTCTTTCAGGATAGAAAGAAGACAAAACTCACAAAATTGAAATTCCAAAGTATGTCGCTCCAATGTTGTGGAGTATGCCTTTTATAGGCTTAGAAAACAATCGAATAGACCACAAAATAAGGAAAAAAATCTATTATGGTTATAAACTAACCGTATCTAATCTAAATATCTAGGATATTTTAATAACTAATTTAAAAATCTAAACTATCTAATATTATCCTAAGAGATTTATTATATTTATAAATCTCTCCTTATTAATTAAATCTGGACCTTCTCTTGGGCTCATCTTGGGCTCTTCATTTTGAGCTTCTATTTGAATATTCAGCAATCTCTTTAATCAGCCCATATAAAGCTTTTTTGAATCTTTTAGCCCTTAACCTTGTAATTGGGCCCTCTTGCAGTCTCAAATGATTATTCATTTCATTTTGTGACAAACTGTTCAGCTCCATTGTAGGTTCAGTTAATTGGACTTGTGAATTCATTGTCTATTTAGTCGGATTCACATCATTCTCCCCCTCTTGAAAATGATTTGTCCTCAAATCTTCTGTATCTTCATCACCTACATCAAAGGGCATTAAATCAGTAACATTGAAACTTTCATTAACGCTATACTCACCAGGTAACTCTAGCTTGTAAGCATTATTATTAATGCGTTCCAACACACGAAATGGTCCATCTCCTCTAGGAAGAAGTTTTGATCACCTTTGTTTCGGAAATTGTTCTTTCCTCATATGAAGCCAGACCCAATCGTCGGGTTAAAAAATGACACTTTTGTGGCCCTTGTTTGCTTATTTTTCATAAACTTTAGTTATCCGTTCAATGTGCATCTTTGTCTTCTCGTGTAGTTCTTTCACAAACTCTACTTTTCTCTCTCCATCAAAATTCACCAATTCACCTACAGGAAGTGATGTTAGATCTAGAGGGGTTAATGGATTGAAACCATAAATAATCTCAAATGGTGAAAACTTAGTTGTAGAATGAACAGAACAATTATAAGCAAATTCAACATGTGGTAAGCAATCTTCCCATGATTTCAAATTCTTTTTTATTATAGAACGTAATAAAGTACCTAATGTCCTATTTACTACTTCTATTTGACAGTTAGTTTGTGCGTGACATGTTGTTGAAAACAACAGTTTGGTTCCCAATTTACCCCATAGGGTTTTCCAAAAGTAACTCAAGAATTTAGAATCATGATCAGAAATAATAGTTCTAGGCATACCATGCAATCTAACAACTTCTCTAAAGAACAAATCAGCAACATTCGATGCATCATCAGTTTTATGACATGGAATGAAATGTGCCATTTTCGAAAATCTATCAACTACCACAAACACAGAATCCCTCCCCCTCTTAGTTCTTGGTAATCCTAAAACAAAATCCATGGAAATATCAATCCAAGGTGCATTAGGAATCAGAAGAGGAGTATACAGGCCATGAGGTTGTTGCCTAGACTTAGACTCATTATATGTAATGCATCGAGAACAAATTTTCTCAACATCCCTTTTCATGTGGGGCCAAAAAAAATGCTCATGCATTATCGCCATGGTCTTAGCTACACCAAAATATCCCATAAGTCCCCTAACAAGTAACTCACGCAAAGAAGACTGAAGGATTCATAATTTGTTTTCTTGAAAAAGAAATCCATTTTGTAAATAAAATTTTCCAAACTTACCACTTCGACAACCTTTAAACACTTCATAGAAATTAGGATCGTTTGCATACAAATCCTTGATATAATCAAAACCAAGTAATTTATAATCAAGCATTGAAAGCATAGCGTACCTTCACGATAGAGCATCTGCAACTATATTTTCCTTACCTTGTTTGTACTTGATCACATATGGGAATGTTTCAACGAACTCCACCCACCTTGCATGGCATTTGTTCAACTTGTGTTGTCCTTTGTGATGCTTAAGAGATTCATGATCTGTGTGAATCACAAACTCTTTCGGCCATAGATAGTGCTGCCATGTTTGAAGAGTTTGAACTAGGGCATACATCTCCTTATCATAGGTAGGATAGTTAAGCGTTGCTCCACCCAACTTTTCACTAAAATATGCAATTAGTCTTCCTTCCTGCATTAATACACCTTCAATACCTACTCCTGATGCATCACACTCAATTTCAAATGTTTTCAAAAAATCAGGCAATGAGAGCAATGGGGCAGTAGTTAGTTTTTCCTTTATCAATTGAAATGCATTTTGTTGCTCATTACCCCATTTAAAAGGTACTTTTTTCTTTATAATAGCAGTAAGAGGTGCAACATAACTACTGAAATTTGGAACAAAACGTCTATAAAAACTAGCCAATCCATGAAAAATTCTTACCTGACTTACCGAATTAGGTGTCGACCAGTCGCGAATTGCCTTAATCTTTTCCTCGTCAACTCCAATCCCTTCTGAACTTATAATATATCCAAGAAACACAAGTTTATCTGAGCAAAAGACACATTTATTCAAGTTGGCAAACAACTTATGTTGCCTTAATGCTTCTAACACAGCTCTTAAATGTGCTACATGTTCATCCATGGTCTTGCTATAGATTAGAATATCATCAAAATATACCACTACAAATCTCCCAATAAAAGCATGTAATACATGATTCATTAATCTCATGAAAGTGCTTGGTGCATTAGTCAATCCAAAGGGCATAACTAACCATTGATATAATCCTTGTTTAGTTTTAAATGCAGTTTTCCATTCATCCCCTTCTTTCATTCGAATTTGATGATATCCACTCTTAAGATCTATTTTCGAAAATAGATAAGATCCATGCAACTCATCTAACATGTAATCCAAACGAGGAATAGGGTGGTGATACTTTACCATGATGTTGTTGATGGCTCGACAATCCACGCATATTCGCCAAGTTTCGTCCTTCTTAGGTACAAGTAGTACTTGCATAGCACAAGGACTCATACTCTCTCGAACATACCCCTTTTCCATCAGCTCTAGGACTTGGCGTTGAAGTTCCTTTATTTCCTCAGGGTTACTTCTATATGTTGGTCGGTTGGGAATCATCGCTCCAGGGATGAAATCAATTTGATGTTCAATTCCTCGAATTGGTGGCAAACCTGGTGGTATCTCTTCAGGAAAGACATCGATAAATTCCTGCAAAACAGTAATAATATTGCTCGGCAAAGATCCAACAAGATCGTTAGTACTCAAAAAGGCATCCTTGTACATAAGTACAATAAGAGCCTGATGTGAAAGTAAAGCTCGCTTGATCTCACTTTTTCTTGTAGTGAAATTGCTTTTACTCTCTTTTTTTCCACTTCTGGCTTTTCCCTCTTTTTTTTCAACTCTGATATTTCTCCTTTCTTTTTTTTCTACTATTTTCTATTCATTTGCCTTTTTCTTTTTCAATTGATCCTCAAAAACTTGCCTTGGAGTCAATGGTACAAGAGATATTGGTCTCTCATTCATCACAAAAGAGTAACTATTAGTGAATCCATCATGCATAACTTAACAATCAAACTGTCAAGGTCGTCCAAAAAGTATATGGCCTGCGTGCATTGGTACCACATCACATAGTATCTCATCTTGATATTTTCCAATAGAAAATGCAACCAACACTTGTTTGGTTACCTTGAGTTCACCTTAGTCATTCAGCCATTGTAGTCGATAAGGCTTCGGATGCTTTAAGGTTGGTAATGCCAATTTCTCCACCAGCTCAGTGCTAGCTACATTAGTGCAACTTCCCCCATCTATAATAACACAGCAAACCTTATTTTTCACACAACAAGGAGTATGAAATAAGTTCTCACGCTGATTGTTTTCTTCTTCTTGGGCTTGAACACTAAGAGTTCGTCGTGCAACCAACAATTCCCCTTCTTCTGCATATTCATTAGCATCTTCAAGTGGTGGAATCCCCGAATCGATATCTTCTTTTTCATCATCAGTCTCAATTTCACCATTAGCATTGATCACCATTGCCCGCTTATTTGGGTATTGACTTGCAATGTGACCCCTGCCTTGGCATCGGAAACACTTAATATCACGAGTTTTGGGAGTTATGATATGGGTGTTACCTTGATTTTGGGTCACAGCTTGCTTGGTTGTCTCTTTTAGTGGAGCATGCTGAGGTTGAGTTGATTGACTCTCAAATCGCCTTGAGGATGGTTTCCATGAGTTCAAGGAACCATTGTTTAATCCCCTTTTGTGTAAACTCTTTCTCTTCAATTGTTGTTCGACTTTGATAGCTTGATGTACCATATCTTGGAGCTCAACAAGATATTGCATTTCCACCACGTTAGCTATCTCATGGTTTAGACCATGCAAAAATCTCGCCATTGTTGCCTCTCTGTCTTCCTCCACATTTACTCGAATCATCGCAATCTCCATCTCCTTGAAGTATTCTTCGATGCTTTTTTATCCTTGGGTAAGCCTTTGGAGTTTATTGAATAACTCCCGGTGATAGTGGCTAGGAACAAATCGTCATCGCATGATCGCTTTCATTTCATGCCAAGACTCCACAGGGCGTTCGTGATGGGAGCATAAATAGTAAATTCAATAGCAGCAAGTCGTACCTTTTTCATATCCAAGTAATTATGACAATAAAAAACCATCTCCATCCTCTTTTCCCATTCAAGATACGCTTCTGGATTAGTTTTTCCTTGAAAAGAGGGTATCTTCAACTTGATATCATCCAGGTTGTCATCAACTCGGGGTCATTCTCTATGAGCATATCGATCGAACTCCTCGAGTTCTTGTGGATCAAAATGTCTTGACTAAAAGCTTCGAGGTCGCTGTTCAGTAGGGGTATGTTGACGCGAATGCCTCACTCCTTCTTCCAATTGATCAATTCGCTCATGAAGCGGTTCCAACTCGGACTTCAGCATTCGTCTCATTTCGCTTATTATGGCTTGAATTTGTAAATTTGGAATCGGTTGTTGGGAATCTTCTTCATTTGGCGTATCTCTTCGTCGTTGTGCCATGAGTTCCTACAAATGATAAAAATAACATAAGAACCTTGCCAACGCTCCCTTACGTATTTCTCTTAATCACTCATGTTTTCACACTCAATTGGCTTTTTCTTATAGATTCAAACACTCTTGTCTTTTTCCTTTCATATGTCTTCTTTCAATCTAAATTGAACTTTAAAAAACAAATTGTTTTTACGAAGCAGTTCAACTTGAGGAACAATTAAGGCAAATCAATAAGGTTTTCAAAAACCAATTCCATAAGAATTTAAGTGTGTTGTACGAATAGACTCAGAGAACAATAAAATTGAGATAGAGAAAGAAATTAAGTTGAAATGAAGTAGACTAGATAGAGCAGAATGAAATTTAAGCTAGAATTGTGTGCCTCTTTTTTTTTCCTTTTTTATACGAATTTTTTTTTGCTCTTTTTTTTAGCACGAATATTTTTTTGCTTTTTTTTCTCTTTTTTTGGCATGGATTTTTTTTGGCTTTTTTTTCTTTTTTTTAACCGACTGAAGAGAAGATAGATAGAAGAAGATGAGAATTTTTTTCTTTTATAGAGAATAGAAATAGGTAGAGAAGATAAAAAAAAGAACAAGATAAAAATATGGGATAGAAATTGTCGTGCAACCGTGTGCTCTGATACCAACTGATGCGAACCCCGCCAATATGTTGATGACACCCTACACGAAATATGGCAAAGACCCCAAGACTTTCACGACGCAAGTGTAAAAAAATGGAATATACCTTGTTTATGTGAGAAACAAGGTATGGGATATGTAGACGCCACACCCAAATCCTCTAAGAAGAACTCTTAGAAAACCCCGGGTGATAAGTCTTGATTGCTTGAACGCCACAGGTAAAAACCTTATAAGTTCAAAAAGCCCTTTCAGGATAGAAAGAAGACAAAACTCACAAAATTGAAATTTCAAAGTGTGTCTCTCCAATGCTGTGGAGTATGCCTTTTATAGGCTCAGAAAACAACCGAATAGACCACAAAATAAGGAAAAAAAATCTATTATGGTTATAAACTAACCATATCTAATCTAAATATCTAGGATATTTTAATAACTAATTTAAAAATCCGAACTATCTAATATTATCCTAAGAGATTTATTATATTTATAAATCTCTCCTTATTAATTAAATCTGGACCTTCTCTTGGGCTCATCTTGGACTCTTCATTTGGGCTTCTATTTGAATATTCAGCAATCTCTTTAATTATCCCATATAAAGCTTCTTTGAATCTTTTAGCCCTTGACCTTGTGATTGGACCCTCTTGCAGTCTCAAATGATTATTCATCTCATTTGGTGACAAACTGTTCAGCTTCATTGCAGGTTCGATTGATTGGACTTGTGAATTCGTAATCTCTTTAGTCGGATTCACATCATTGCCGGAGTACATTTTCTGCATTTGCTCTTTCTGAGGGGGTTCTAGGTGTACTTCCCATGTACCTTACCTCAATTCTTATGGTATTCCTCTCTTGTTTTACCTTCTTAAAAAGAAGTTTGAATTTTTTTTTCTTTATCCTGCTATTTCTTAACCTCCTTCCGAATAGCTTACTTAACCCACTCCATGGTTTTGGTTACTAGTCCTTCCTTGTTCCTTGCATTTCTCATCCAAGACATTCCTCGTAATTCTCTTTTCCTTTTATCTATATTCTACTTTGTTGTATTTCCTCTAGTCGTTATCTTCCATGACCCTTCCTTATATAGTTGAGGTATGATAACGTGACTTTGTTTGAGGAAGAGTTTTGGAAAAATTAGAATTTTTATTAATAAGGGGTACAATACATTTTGGTCATTATTCCTATTACAAGAAGTAGTTTCAGCTTGTGGAGCTACTATACTACGTTCTTAGTAATCATCCTTCTTCGTTATAAGTCCCTTACGGTGTCCTTGGTGTTAGGTTGGCTCTCCTCTTACTCATGGATGTGACCTAAACAGGTGCTGGCACCACATTCCTTGGTGGCATTTGGTACTTCCCCATAATGCCTCTTGGTCCTTTGTGACTTCTACTACACCTCAATCATTGGAGAGCTTTTAGGGTGGTCTTCCTACTGGGACAAATTGTTGGGTAATGTTGGTGACATCAGTCCTAGTTTTCTTGGTTCCTCTCTTGGGAGCCATCTGAAAATTTTAAAACTTTCTCTTAGTTACTATGTTATATAGTCTTAATAATGTATTCGAGGAAACATGCTCTAATACTACTCAAGTTATCACACCCCGATCCGGTTTGGTTGGATCCCTGTGAGTAACCTGTCACTCTCTTTGGTTCATGAAGGGTTTCACCCTTTTCTAAACCGCGAGGAGTAAGGCATCATATTTCATGTCTTTCCTGGAATAACATTATACAAAATTGAAAATCTTTTAAAGAGACATACTTGTCTTTACAGTTCCCATACAGGGGTGTCTTTAAGTTTGGTTTTTCCCTTGGTTACCTGAAAGGGGTAAAAGGGAGGGATGAGTTCTACAACTCAGTGAGCGAATGTTGGAAGTGGGTTTTAAAAATAGCCACACCAAAGTTATCATTTCTTTAAGAAGAAAGTTTTTCCTCAAAGTTTGATTTTCAAAACCTTTACCCTGCCAAGGGTGTCATTTCCTTTCAAAAGGATTTTAATTTCTTTTCCAAACCATATTCCAAGGTTTAACCATTTCTTTTTCCAAGGATTCTCAAATCCTTTCCAAGGTTTTCTTAAACTTTTTCTCATTTCCCCATTAGGTATGTTTAGCAAACAACACACGCCCTTCCTCAGGAAGGGAATCACACATTGGGCAGCTCATCCATTGCACCCACTTTCCTACAACTATTTCTCTAGGTCGGTCTGTTGACCTGGCCCTAACGCGTTGTCGCCAGTCCATCGAGTTTGTTGGTCCAGACTTGGTACCATGGTGAAATCAAATAATCCATTAATTAAGAATTTTCATGGCATTAACATATCATGATTATTTACGAGCTTCTGCTTGTGCCAACTGGCCTTGGGCCCACTATACGTGATTTTCCAAAATCGGGCATTTAGCCCCCACAAGTTCCAAAACTGAGGCCTCTGGCCTATTTGAGGTGTTCTAGCTCCCATCAAGAAGGTCTCCCAAAAAGTTTAAGCTTTGGTCACAGTTAGTGGAGAACACTTCTTACAAAAACATCTTTTCACTTCATCACACCAACCAGGTGTGATGATATCTCCGCTTACAACCAGCAAGTGGATTTCTACTTTATTCAAGGAAGACCATCATACCAATTGAGTATGATTTTCTCTACTTATAATCACTAAGTAGGTTTTTAGCTTAATTCTCACATCACTCCGACCAAGTGTGATGTTAAAATCTCACATATAAGTGATTTTTCATTTCTAAAGTGCTCATCATCCCAAATGGGTATGATATGATGTAAATATGTCCACTCACGGTGGCTTCCAATTTAGAAAAGGTGCTCATCATCCCAACCGGGTATGTAGTGTAAATTAGTCCACTCACCTTTTATCCAGAGATATATTCATCTTGGATGGATTCCTAGGTACTCGTCCCTGATTGGTCATATTGGTGTTTTTCTGCTCCGATACTTTCCCATTTTCCTTAAATTTGGTTGTTGCATGGTGGATGTTGAGATTAAGTATTTCATAGGTAGGGAGTATTAATCTGGTAGATCTAATGTGATCGTGGCAAATATTATGTTTGAGGTGTGAAATGGACTAGTGAACCAGGTTGCTCTCTTCTACATCGAATTGCTCTATTAGCTCAGTTGGTGTTGCTTTGATAAATTGTTCTAAGCTCCTTATATAACTGTAAAATTGTTTGTTAAATGGAGAAAATTTATTACTATATTATGGATTTATTACTATATAGCTCGTCAAAATTTTGTTTCTCTTATTTTAAACACAAAAAGAGAGACAATTAGAACTATTATATTGAATAAAATATTTGATAATTTTGTAAGGGTATATTTATTTGAATATAGATTATATTGTTATTATCTTTTGATATTGGAATATCCAATTTATAGTATTTACAAATAATATTGGTGTAAATTAATAGCAAAAAGAGTGAGGAATGTCTCATCATGTCAAAGGGAGTATTGGACTATGATGCTTTTATAGATACATTCTTGCATCAACATAATATAGGCAATCGAGTTGACGATACTTTTACAACTACTTCATATGATAGCATTGTTTCTTAAATAAATTCAAAATTTGAAAAGACATTAAAGAAAGATAATATTAAAAATTGTTTGTAGGTATTAAAAGGACATTTTTCAAAATGCTTTGATATCTTTAAAGGGGGTCTAAGTGGATTTTCATGGAATTCAACTAATAAGATGTGGGATGTTGAACCTTATATTTGGAAGAAACTAATTGAGGTATGATGTCATTTTGTACTCTATTGAAAATTTTGTTATCTATATTTTATTGTTATAATTATATGTATTTATTTATTTTATTGCTACTAGGCATATCCTCATGTTAGGAAATGGATGAATAAATTAATTCCAAATTATGATAAAATGTTGGTATTATATGGAAAGGATAGAGCGACTTAAGAGCATGCTGAAACTCCAAAGGAGAGAGATATTGTCAATCTTCTACTGTTGTTGAAAAAATCATAGAAATCGTATATGGCATAGATAGTATGGTTTCTAAAAGTGAAGTTATTCTTGAGAATGCTTAAAAGGTAGGATATACTTCAACCAATTTGGAAGATAAAAAAATTGAATATTGTAGAAAATATGTGAATGAAAAAAAGGCCAATCATGTCAAAGTTGATAAAGATGCCATTTGCATTAAGTGTAATATATATTATTATTTAAAAATATTTAATTAAGGCTATAATAGTATATTTACACTTTTAATGATTTGTACTTACCCTCCATCCAAACAATGGATTTGGAGGTGTTTAATATCACCTCCAAACCCATCACTTCACATCCTCTTCAAACCCTTCGCTTCACCTCCCCACCAAATCCCACCATACCATTCAATCCAAACATAGCCTTAATGTTCTATATTATCACACCGCAATCGGGTTTGGTTGGAACCTCGTGATCAACCCAACAACCATCCTTGTGATGTTTCCACTACCACAATCCAAGAAGGTAAAGACTTAACAACCTGAGTGTTTTCCATAACAAAATTTACAAAACATACATAGAGTTACCTTTCTTCTTGAAAGATTATTCGGCTCTTTCCCTATACTGTCACGCCACAACCTGGTTTGGTTGGAACCCTGTGATCAACCCAACAACCTTCCTTGTGATGTTTCCACTACCACAATCCAAGAAGGTAAATACTTAACAACCTAAGGGTTTTCCATAACAATATTTACAAAACATACATAGAGGTACCTTTTTTCTTGAAAGATTATTCGACTCGTGGGGTTCTCTTCTTCTAAAATGACAACTTCCTTGAAAGGGGTTAAGGGAGAAGGGATGAGTTCGCAACTTAGTAAGCATGGTTAAGTGATATCGTGACTTCTTTTCCATGATTTAACATAACTTTTCCCTTTTCTTTTAAAATCATCGAGATGTATCAAGATAAACAAGCCACTACTTATTTTATCTTTTATAAAATGGTTCCTTTAAGTTTCACCACTTGTTCCTACAAGCTTAGGGTAGGTATCTTCCTAGTGGGAGGGATTTGATGATGTACACCTACCACGGTTTGTTCACATAAACACATAAACACCATTTTTAGTTAAGGGATCATACAATCATAGGATAGACCCTCAAAGGTTACAACCTTGATTTGTCGCGCTAGTAGCCCGTAGCATCATTACCATTCACCTTGGTGAGAGGCCATAACTTCCACCACATTGTCTATGTGAGCACCATTGCCCAACCCCCAAACATTATCGATTCTTCTATCTGCTATTGAGGGATGAGACCTCTCCCCCTTCTTCCTCGGTCTCAATGTGCACAAAGCTCCAAGAGCTTCAAGACACACTAGAAGAGCATAACTGCCCTTGTGCTAACCTTATTGTCCATAAGACCTTAGAACCAACACTACTTCGTATCGGGCGGCTATTTGGTTCTACGCTATTGTGTAATCACATACAATTATATTTTTATTTAAGGCCTTTATCTTTGCGTTGCTAGGCTGTGACCTGGCTTCGACTTAGCAGCTTCAGCAAACATTATCAATTTATGATAATTTTAACATACTCTTAAATTAGAACTTATTTACGGGACCAGACCCGTCTTCCATTAGCCTTGGGCCCACTTCACTTTCCAAAATTGTGGCCTTAGGCCCACTTGCACAGAACTAGATCTAACCCATCATTGTCAATCATGGGTCTCGCACATTTCCTGCATCCATACATCATTTAAGGGTTGTCCTATTAGCATACTTAATGCTTTCTTCAAAAATATAATCCCAAAAGGTTTAAGTAGCTTTACACAATCACAAGATTACATTTCTAAAAATATGATTTCAAGATAAAGCATGCTTCTAAATATGCATTATCGGTCTAATCATACTCGATGTCAATAATCCCACTCACCTAAGATCTGTGACTTGTTTGTCTTGGACAATGTTCAATAACACGAGTTAGATTCTCGATTGTAGGTGAGGCCCTTCCTTTCGTACCTACATGATCACGGATAATCGATCCATCAATTATTTGATCTTTATACTTAGGTCCCTTTATTTTTTTTAATTTCACTTAAGTCCATAAGTATATTTTCTTGACAAATAAATTTCAAAATATTCACCATAATTTCCTCAATTTACTTTATTTACAATTTTATCCTCAAATAATTTTATTTAATATAAAATTATTCAAATTTACAAATAAATAATTTTAAATACTTTTAATTGCTATTAAATTCCCCAAAAATCATTTAAATGCAATTGAGCCTCCAATTTCATTTAAATCCTCAATTGACCCTCAATTTATCTCAATTGCACCAAAATCCATAAATTTCCAAAAATCCCCAAATTGCCCAATTTCTCCAAAATTTTACTTTGTCTCTTGAAATCTCATTTAATCAAATTGTCCACTTAAACTCAGTTAATTGCCTCTTATCATGGTGGTAATTATCTCCAAACCTCTATACGATAATTTCAAGTTTTGAATCGTTCAATTTGGCCTAGAATTGAGCTCAAACAAAGTTTCACGAAAAAATATTTCTAGAGAGAGAAAGCTTCAAATTCTTAAGAGCGATGACACAATTGTCAAAGCTCTTGACTTGGGGAGATAGCTCTCATTGAAAGGATCTCCTAGGATCACATTTCACCTTAATTGATGCCCTGAACAAGGAGAATTCAATTAGTAAAATTTAAGTAGTTTACTCTTTGTAAATTCACTCATTCGGCGATGGGCGGCAGCAATTGCTTACCTCAAAGATTTAAGGAGGACTAGGCTCGGTCATAGAGAGTCGTGGGAGGGACGATCGGGTCTTAGGAGGTCCGAGGTGGCCAAAATTTAGCTCAAAAGTTTCTGCTACTTCTCGATAGTCGGAGTGACTATATTGTGTCGACTCACCAATGCTTCTACAATGATCCTTGAGCTGAAGGGAGTATGCAACAAGTTAGAGGACTTCCTCCCAATTCTAGAGAACCCGAATTCGCATTCAGAGGTGGAGAAAAAGGTCAATGTTGGAGCTATGGTTTAGGGATGGTCGAAAACTATAGTAGTTCATCTTTTTAGGCTTTTGAGGGTTGAAGATAATGAATAGAGGGGAGCTCTTTATATAGGGTGCTCGGGGTCTGGCCGTTGTAGCCATCCATCTATCGATCAATCAGTAACTCTTTGATTTATGGCCTTGTTAGAGCAATTTAAAGCGCACTGGAGTTAAGGTGTTAGTCTTTCTCCCTTCCTATTCAGAAGTTTGAAGGAAGAAGACGATATTATGCGCACGTGTGAGCTGCCACGTGTCATGTTGTAATTGGTTGGCATTGCTAAAGCGTCCTCCCACTCATATTCTGGGTCACCCTTTGAATCATTGATCGAACACATGGCGGGCTTTCATTAGTCATCTAAACCAGTGTAGCCACTCATGGAATATAACCCTCCATTAACCATCACATGTGGCGTCCTCGGATTGGCTGATTTAAATTCGTCAGTTTTCCCACCTGATGTAATGTGTCATTGCCATGTGTCAGCCTCTGATTAGTTGTGGCCATCCGACATGGATTTTCCACATGTTGACTTTTGATTGGTCGATCGTTCTTCGACATCCTAGTCGGTCGCTGATCTGACACACTTGCCACGTTTCAGCCTTTCATTGGTTAACTCAGATAATGGGGATTCTCCTCAACTAACTGTTAATTGAGGACATGTGTCACGCTCCCATTGGTCAGTTTCTATTGATGTGGCTTTTTTTCGTGTGACCGTTTACCAGGGACACATGTAACGCTCTAATTAGCCAGTGCTTCCAGACACTGACCGAGCGGTTGACTGGGTGCGTTTCGCCACACATCGCACATTGATTGGTCATGTGTGTTGACTGGACAATGACTTGTCAGGTGGTTCATTAATCGAGTTTGGTGACCCAAAATAGTAAATCGATCGGTTTAGGCCCTATTGGACTAGCTTCCTCAAAATTAAAAAATTTTAAATTTATCTAATTTTATTTTCTAAACATTGGTGACTTCAATTTCCCAAATTAATATTTTTAAGTTATCTAGAAAAATAAATTTTTGAATCGGTTCTTCTTGGTTCAACCCAATTTAGATTTGATTCACCATGAACCGATCCGGTTCTCATAACCATTTTACTTCATCATCCATTTTCATTCATTTTGGATATTGATTGATCACTTGGGATCATTTAAATTCTTGTTTTTGGTTTCCCTTAACCAATTTTGCTTCACTTTGAACAACGATTTTCTTAATAAATTTTCTGATTCTCATTTTTTACTTTTATATTATGAGGAAACAGGGTTTACATATACATTTTGGTACTACCATGGTGAATTGTGTATACTGAGACATGTGCCTACTCGAGAATGGTATTCTTAAGCTTAGTGTCCTTGGGGACAACCACCCGTCCCTTGTAGGCCAATAATTTGTCTATCCGAAATCAGAATTGTAAACTCCATTTTCAATAATAAGGAAGCAAAAATTAGGAACCATAAAATTTTGAATAAAAAATAAGGTTAAAGCGAATTAAAATTGGTATAGAGATTCCAAAACGAGGATTTGGAAAATTCAAGTGGTCGATAAAGACCAAAAAAACATGGAAAGGGATCATGAATGGAATTGGATTAGTAAACTAAACTGGTTAAGGCAATTTGAGAAATTGAAGCCACTATTTGATAGAAAATGAATTTAGACAAAATTAAAATTTTTTAAAATTTAGAAAAACCGTATGAATCGAGCCTGAACCGACCAATTTTTTATTTCGGGTTGCCGAACCAGTTCCAACCCAACCAGTTAATAATTTAACCGGTCTACGAACCACCTATCAGATCAGTGTACAGTTAATACATGCAACCAATCAGTGTACAACGCGTAGTGAACTGCGTTTATTCAATAGCTCGGTCAGCACCTATTAATCATACAAGTCTTAATTGGTGTATAGTGACACATGTTAAAGAAGTGATAGACATAATTAAGATAAATTAATTATGCATGGGATAGTGGATTGATGGTGAATAGTAGCACTGATCATCCCATTAAAATTATATTTTAGTTAATTTTCTTGATTAATCATGTTTTATTATTATAAATATAATAGATGAACAAAACTATATTTAATATTATTATCATACTAAATAATAAATTTGTATAGTACGAGGTTTTATATGGTTTTTAAAAATTTTGAAGAAATTATAAATAGTATAGAATAGATTTATCCCTTTTTCACGAAACTCGAAAATATAGTAGTTAATAGTGATAGAGAGTTATTGTATAAATATTTTGAGAAAAAAAGTGAGGTTATTTTAGCTAAAAACTAGAGGGAATTGGTGGGGCAAGATTAGTATCATATTAAAGTTGTATAAAAATATTATGAACTTATAATATTACAATTTATTAGAGGAAAATTATATTATTTCATTTGAAAAATTATAGCTTATTTAAAATTCATTAAATGGGAATTCTTATGGCCAAATTTGAAAGTATTATTTGATATCAAAATTGCAGGTTCTAGTTTTTGTCTACTTCAACACATTCATGTTGGTCATAGCCAACAGGTTCTACGTTAAATTACACATCTTTTTCTTTATCAAAGCCATCATCCTATACAAATCCGGATGAAATCTTACTCCTAAGTGCAATCTTTCAGAAAAAAATTTGAAGATACACAAAAAAAAAATTGTTTGTCCATGATCAGTTGAATGATAGATCATTATTTTAAAAACTCACAATATTAATTTTATTTATCAAATTTAAGATTTTAAACGTCACTTGATCATAGACAAGGGGAGCAATTGACCACAGCATAAGAAAATATTATGAGCTTCTAAATAATTGAATGGTATATTCACATAAAACAAAAATTAATAATAGTATATAATTAGCTTATAAATAAACAAAAATTTGCTTATTCATGCAATGTATGATTCTCACCCAAACTATTTTTTTTACAAATTTTAGATTCTCTTATAGGAAGAAAGAAAGTGCTTTCCCTTTTATCTTACAACAACAATAACCTGTCTGGCTTCTACCTCTGAGTACAAGAAGACAGACCAAAGAAGTGACATTAAAGATTTAATTCACAGGTAAGAAGTAGATGGCTGGACATTTGTTTAAAAAGAGTAGCCGGTTGACATGTCCAATCATCTAAATGATGACTGAATCTCCTCCAGAGTTCGTCCCTTGGTCTCGGGAACGAATAGTGTCACAAAGGCCACTGTAAAAGCGGCCACAACCGCATAAAATGTGAAGGTACCTGCGGGAAAGAGAGAATAGTATAGTTTATTCCTGAGATCAATCTTCATACGCTTTCAATACAATGTAGAATAACAAGCTCAATAAATACATCGATCATCTGAAGATTCAAGGCTGCTATATTATATCTGCTATGAACTTATTTCAACACCAACAACATAGAAAATGAAAATCACAACTAAAATGAATCAATTATACAGCCGCAACTGAATGCTCTAAATCTTTTGAAAGATATTAAGTGGCTGCTTCTCAAAAGATTAATGTTTGTAAAGGGTACAGTTTAATATTTTCTAATCAATATGTAATGAGGTCAAATTTGGCCTATGCATATGTTTGATATTCGGCTGAAATGTCCACTATAGCTTAAAACATGTAGTTCTATGTATAGTTGGGTAGCAGGGTGTGTTATATGTGCAATCTACAATAAGCATGCAAACCTTTTCCCCAAGAACCTGGATTTGGAGCAATTTAGGGTATTGAAGGTAAAGATGAAGATGAAAAGGCTCTCCTATATGGTAGATAGAAAATATGGAATCCTATCTATCTGTAGAAAATGAAAGTCAATTTTACCTCCAGAGCTCCACTCCAAAAGCAAGTTCGCACTCATCGTGATTGCAAAGGATGTTAACCAATTTATCAATACTGCTACACTGCCGGCAAGACCTTTAATACTCACTGGAAGAATCTGAAAATTTGCAGTTGAATATAATATCAGCTATGTATCTACACCTCTTTACCTCGAGATAAAACCTGTACCGTTTACAGCACACAGAAAACTGCTTATTACCTCTGCCATAATAAGCCAGGGAATCGCACCCATTCCTAGAGAGAACGAAATAACAAAAGCCTGGGCAGATACAATGTAAGCAAGCAGTGCTCCTAGGAGTCTCAAATGAAAAGGAATGATGTATTAAAGACTATATGAGTGCAAGTAATCCTCACCACAACCCCAGCGAGTGAAATTATCCCCATAACAGCATACATCTTAGAATCTTCTGATGCAGAAGCCTGGTAGTATTAACAAGGCATCACATGATATAACATCCACAAACTCTAAAATAAAATTAGAAGGGCTATTGTGAAAACAATACTTACCTCTATATAGAATGCAATAGCAGTGATGGCAAGGCTGATTGTCATTGCAGAAGATGAAACCTATTAAATAATTCAGATGTTATAGAGCACACATTTTGATTAGCACACTAAAAAATTCACAGTTAACCTTCTCTGAAACTGGAATCTTACAACGACACCATACTGCACCCTTCTGAATTCAATTATTTGTACCCTGAAGTCTATGTAACATAATTTACATTTCCAAGTTGTGATCAGGTTGCATATTTTCTAAAATAAGAGCCTGCCAAAAATATGACTTATATGCACCAAGTGTAAATCCATTGGCTCCATTATTCAAGGGCCAGAAATTGAAAAAGTATTTCACCAATTAATTGATCAGGGCCATGAAGAACAAGTTAGTAATATTTTTGTATCTAATAAATGGCTTTCAAAGGACTGAAGATTTCCTGAAACCAATAAAATGAATATTATTAATTAGGACGCACATTTAACCAAATGAAAATTTTCAAGAAGTAAAACATTCCAAAAATCAAAATTCAGCACCCGGATGCATATAAGATAATTTAATTTTTTTTCAAGGTGCATTACAAGCAATGCCTAATAATGTTGATATAGTTAATCTTTCTTCTTTCTCAAGTATATGAGTTGAGAGATTAGGTGTTCCTACTATTAGAAGCAATCTGCGTCCTGCTCTATCCATCAGCCAAAGGTTAACCACTGTGGCAATAACCTGAAGAATAGCAGCTGCTTATCAGCAGTCATACCATTTTCTAATAAATCTGGCTTATTATGAAATTGAAGCTACTTTTATAACAAATTAGAAATGCATTCTTTATTTGTATATTAAATAATTTCCCACAACAACATGAGCATCAAATAAACTTGCTTATTATAAAAATCCTCAATATAGTTTTTTCCCTAGAAAATTGATGCTCTTACTGATTTCAACTTCTATTCGATATATAAAAAATTATGTAGATGACCATATCAAGAAGGTTCCATTTCATAAGGATGATGGATTTATAATTAAGTATATAGTGAAAAGAGGTTACTAAGGGCATCTAACTGTCCACAGAACAGAGCGAGGCAAAATCATTTTACCTGAATAGCACCAAGAGCAACAGTTACAGCATTACTTGATGAAATACCTGTTCCATTTTCACAGTTCAAGCAAAACAGAAAATCTGTTAGGTTGTTATTTGATACTCTAAACTTCCAAACAACACAAAATCTCAACTTTAACCTTTCTAAACAAAATCTCAACTTTAACCTTTCTAAACAAAATCTCAACTTTGCTAGTGCTCACATAATAAAGGTGTGAGAAAACATTGTGGATTGATAAGAAATCAATCTCAAATTTAATTAAAATTCTAAGTTAATAAGTGATGGTATTCAATCATATTATAAACTCACAACATTTCTCTAGTCATGTCAATATTTGATATTCTCAATACTCACTCTCACGTGGATGACGCCTACAAGTTCGATAATTTTCTTACATAATAAAGTTTCATAATGATTTGGATTTTCTGAAGGGGGGTCATACATGATGTGAGCTCAGTGACTCTAATATCATGTGAGAAAATGGTGTGGGCTAATAAGAGATCAAACCCATATCCACTTAAAAACCTAAGCTGATAAGTGATGGTATCCAATTTTCTTATAAATTCATAACATTTCCCTAATCTTAACAATGTGGAATCACATTCTTAACAAAAGGAATAAGTTTTTGTTTTGCTAGTGGTGGTGGTAATGGCCACATTGCAATGGTTGAAATCCATAAACCATTTGTAGCATTGAAATGAACCATAAATGAATTGTAGATTTAAATGCTAATTTAGCATTGAGAAAAATACTTCATGAGCCCAAGAAAGGTTTAGTGAAATAGCATATGCCCTCAAGTTGGAATCAAGAATGAGGTGGGATATATTCTCATTAGCTATACTTGAGTCCCTTTTTCCCTTCCTCTATCCCTTGGTACTCTTTTGCAACTAAAAAGAAATCAGATACAATTTAATTTTTTCTTCCGGATGATTTAAATATTTTAATAATTACAGCAAGCTCCTAAAACTGCACAATAAAGTTTATGACAGATTTAATTTTCAGGCTAAAATATACCTCTCCAAGTTTCTAGTCCATTGTCAACCTTCAGATCACATTTTCTTCAGATTGACATGGGGCAAAAGCTCATTTTCTTATCATTATTTCAACTATAACTGAAATATGGAGCAACTTGAAGTAAATACCTACTAAGATTTTAGTCAAAGGGTTAGAGTATTACCAGCATTTTCAAATATTTTTGTTGAATAGAACATAACACCATTGATGCCACTTAGCTGCTGGAGAGTTAGCAGACCAATACCTATCTACAATATTCATATAAATCCATAGAGGATTAGAATACTGGAAACCAAAACGAAAATCCAAAGATAACCGAAGATTATATAAATTAAAATCAACCATTAGAGGCAACCAATATCGTCTTCGCTTGAGATTCGCTAATCTTATTGTGGTTCTCTTGCTTGATGAAGCAACAGCTCTCTGGGAAGAGGCAACCATAAGAAATAAAAAAAATGTGATATATGAAGAACCATGAGATTCTTGAGCATTGAATTCTAGTACCTTGATGTCATTCACTTCAACAGATATATCTTTATCAAAGCCCCTTAGAACTTGCAAAGATATTTCAAACTCCTCTGTCATTCCCATTTTGGCCTGATAACGATCAGTCCAAAAAGAATGTGAAATATATTGATGATAAATGAAGCAGAAAAACAATCATAACTCATAGAAACTAAAAAATTAAACAGAAGATGAAAGAATGAATTTTCTTCTTGCAAAAAAATGTAATAGCAATTACATACCAGCCAACGAGGAGATTCAGGTATAAAAAATAGGCCAGGAATCACAATTAAACAGGGAAGAGCTCCTGAAACAAGTTATTATTATTAACTAAGCAAAATTTGCAAATCAAGCATATCTGAAGTTACAGAAACTGTGACAAGAAACAAGGCAGAATTATTTGCAGCCAAAAGAAAAATAAGAATAATACCATCTTTTCTATCATCTAGATGCTAGCCTGAGCAATAGTCAATTAACTTCTAAATTACAACTGCTCTACTCAAAAGCGTTAGATAAATCATCCATAAAAACACAATTATTTTTGGATTTTATCAGAGACTTTGTTAATGACTTAAATTAACATGTTATTAACTCTCCCTATTATCACAAGGTTTATCCCTTAGATATTATTGTGAGAATCTGACATAACATTCCTTCTATTAATGTAGACATAAAATAGCATTAGAAAGCACTTTATTTTCCCTAGATTGTTAAAACCAAAGGTTATTTTATGTCGATATAAAAAAACAATACGACATGAACTCCATCACCAATAATTAATGAGTGTGGCATCATGATGAAAAAATAAATAAAGATATGTCAATTTAGCCAATTAAGAAAATTTGTGACAATATAGAGAAAAATTAAAAATCAACTGTTTTTAGGTGATTTGGCTAAATTGTTAATATTCAACATAATGATATCTCTTCCTGGACTAACCTAATATTGCAAGCACTCTCCAACTGAAAAACATTCCAAGCAGATATGCCAGCAAGACTCCAATTGTAATAGAAAGCTGCATAAAAGAGTGAAAATGCTCTGATGGTTTTTTTTGTGTGGAAATGAAGTTCTTGTGATCTTATCCATCTATCTATATTCAGTAACTATGCAATAATAACAACTTTAACAGCAATAAGGCATCTTAAAGACCTGATTTATAGATCCTAGACTTCCTCTCTTGTCTTGAGGCGCTATCTCAGCAATATAAACAGGAACCTGACAAATAGTAGCAAACTTTTAATGTTTATGCAGTTTCATTAGGAGGTTCAATTGAAAGCTCAGAGATTTCTTTTTTTTTTTTTTACCGTGAATGAAATTATGCCAACACCAAATCCCTCCAACAACCTTCCCATGTACAAGAAGGAGGTATCCTATAGGAAAAAATTAATTGAAAGAGAATTTATTAGGATAGTTGTCCCTTCTTGGGAAGGAATGAAGAACCATATAAATGAGCACGAGTAATCTTATCCAAATTCAACTTTCCACCTATCCTTTTTCTCTTTCCCTCTTTGTTTTTCTGTTTTGATTAGTGAATAAGATAATATACTTCACTAAATCACATAGAGAAGTGCCAGATATCACTAACTTTTGCAAATGATATAGCAAGCCATCCTATAACATTGGGAACTGCAGCAACCATAAGAGACTGGAAGATAGGAAAACAAAGAATTAGCTGCAAAAAATAGAGGATGAAAGGATAGTTTCAGCATGGTACATTACAGTATATAAGAGAAGTGTATCATAATATCAGTTAGCAGCAATAACTAAAGAGAGGGTGAAAGGATTGTTTCAGCATGGTACATTGCAGTATATACAAGAAGTGTACCATACAATCACATCTAGGACTTACTAGTTCCTTAATAAAAAGTTTGTCGGGTCATTGAATACTGAAGCTTGGCCAAATAGATGCACTTTACACCTTGTAACAACACAACTAATTAAGATTTGAGTTTCAAAAAAAGACTTTTTAAGGGGAGTGTATAAAATCAAATGATGACATGAAATAGCAAACAAATAATGTGCTTGTAGTGACTTGATAATCATACGAAAAGACATGTTTTCTGCATGGTTCAGAACTACTAGGTCTCTGACTGTAAATGATCTTTCTCCGAGATTGCGAACAATCTCTAAGCACTCGACCCAAAAGCAACCTGCTTGTTTTTTATAGTGAAAACATGACCAAAAAATTATTGATTTCCAAATTATTTATAACCTTGCAGACTTCTCTATCCCAGTAGACTATTTCCTTCACCTGACAAAAAATTATGAGCAACTACGTGTAGAAAGCATGATGATGAGAAATTAGCAATACCAAATTCATGCAAATTACAATGTGAAATCTAAAGGACATTGACATTTTAAGACAAGAATGAGAACTAATGAACCACAACCATCAAGAACCCTCACGTACCCCTTTGCGTCCAATGTACTCTGACATTTGACCACTGGTAATTGCCCCAACCATAGCTCCCACATTCGCCAAAGAGCCAAAAATGGAGTACTGCCATCTCAAGGTGAGTGTAATAAGACATCAAAACGAGAAATAAACTAGAAAAGGCTGATCAAATAGCAAGTCAAACCTGGGATACTGTGAGACCGAGGTCTTCAATGATCGATTCTTCTGTGGGAGAAGAGTATCCGCACTGAGAGTTGAAGAGCAGTCACAAATAGAGTAGGAAACGTAAAATAACCACATGTACAGGTCCCAAATCTCTCAAAGTAGAAGAGGTTTATCTGATTAAATTATTTTAGTGAAGGAAGTTAGTCGCATACTGTGAATCCGAACTGGATTGGGCACAAAGACACGATGAGGACACAGAGGAGGACGGAGATGCCGCCGTCCATGATCTGAGCTGATGAGCCGAGGCTGCCGCTGGAGTGCCTGGAGCCCATCTTGTACCAGCTCCCAGTATGCAGAAACGGCTTCCGGACCTCGCTGCTCCCATCCTCGAGGTCATCTCTGCCACCGGCCCTACTGCTCATGGCCAATCTATCGAACTCCCACCCGATCTCCTTGAAGGAATAGGGGATGATCAGAAAACGAAGGATTGCTGAAGGATTTTTGCCCGCTAGTGAGATGCAAAGTGAGAACCTATCAAGCTGTTGGAGGAGGCAAAGCCATCAAGATGATTAACGAGGAAGATCTTGCATTGATCAGCTACGTCCTTTGGATTTCATGAAGTTAATGAGCTGGGTAGTCAGAATGATTGGGATCTGGAGAAGTCTATCCAACTGTGATCTAATTGGAAATCTAAAGGTGCAGTATATACATCAAATGAGGTACAAAAATTTTAGTGCAAAAAAACGTACAAAATTACAAATGACATGATTAGATCTTCTTTTATTTTCTTGGATTGTAGGCTCGTGCTTCCGAGAAACACGTTAGTTTCCATATTAAAATGGAATATGAGGTGATGATGTAGGTTAGAGAAAAATAATACATCTATTAATATATGAAATAAAAAGAAAATATCGGATCACACGTGGCCACGTTTTCCATTTTGGCTGCGCCAACTATGTATTTTTTTTTGCTTAATACGCAAACTATATATTAATTTAGGGCTTTGGAAACTAATTGTAATAGATATAGTATTTTAACTAATAATAACTGGTGGTGTTTAATTAGGTTTATGAATAGATGCAATTGATATGTTGGGATGATTATAGAGGAAAAAAAAAAGATATGTTGGGATGATCATTAAAAAAAATCGATTTTAGGGTACTAGTTATCCAAAATTGGAATAGGAGATACATATATTATTATTTAAAAATTTATTTATTTATTTTAAATCTTAATAAAAATATATATCAAATCATGGTTGATTAGAGTATACAACTTAATTTATTTAATATAGTGAACCGTTTGAACTTCAAGTGGAACATTCACTCTCCCTTAGAAAATATACATCAAATGATTGTTGACTTTAGTATACAATCTAATTTATTTACTATAAGGAACTGGAAAATTGGTTCCATATGGCATCCTCAATTTTGTTTTTTTTCTTAGAATTTATTTTTTGGGCATTTTAAAATTTTTGAATTCTTGTGCAAGTCATATTTACTGTAGTTACTAGCACAAAGTTTGAATACATAATGAAATGCGAATTCTTTACAAAATGTTGGTTTGACTTAATTCTAGTATTATGTTGCACAATGTTTTTTTGTTCATATCAAAATTCCAATTTAATCATATAAATCCAATCACGGTGGATCCCAAGTGTAAAGTGGTTTTTTCTTGAATAATGAACATCCTCTTACATGTTTTCCAAGAAAACAAACTTTTAGATCAACTTAAAGTCCAATGATTGAATCCCCTACATCATAGATGGAACCACTATTCCATTTCAAGAATGACGCTAATGACAAATGATCTAAACATTTAATTTAAACATTATATCATATCACACGTTCTATAACAATATACACTTCCTTTTCTTTATCATAATAATAAAAGAGATTCTCATTTTCATATGATCTACCACTTTATTATACTTACTAATGGACATATTTATTCACCATATTTTGTGATAACTCAAGAATGACCCAATCTTTTTCATGAATGTTAAATTCATATGTTTTAAGAGTATTTTCTAACATATATCAATATGTTATATCTCACTTTAGTCTTAATATTAAAACTATCATGGCAAGACAATTCATCTGAACTTAGTTTTATAGATTTCTCATACCTAAATGGATTATATCACATGACTCATGTCTATAAAAATTCCACAATAAAAGTGTGTAGAGAAAAAAGCAATATTTCTTAATGTAGCTAAGAGTTTATCATTCCAATTTGGACTACCCACATGCTACTAGTGTGACTATTTTCATATAACTGTGTATCTCATCAATAGATGAGCATCTTCCGTTTCTGCAAGACAAGTTTCCCTTTTAGTTTCCACATTAGAAAAAAGATCTAGCTATCATAATCTTAATGCTTTTTGCTACTCTTATTACATGTCTACTCCATTGATTTCTCATGGGAAGTTTGATCTCAACATGTGTGCTTCTAAGTTATCTACTTGTATAAATTATTGGACCTTTACTCTCTTCAAGATCATATCAACATACATGTTATTTTCCATTGAAATTGCAGTCCCTGCACTCATTATACCGTCACATTCAATACCTTACTCTACTTATCAACCAAATATTCCATTATTTATACTATTGGTCATTCTCTTCTACCATGAAAATCGCTTACTTAAAGATTATAATTATTAGGCAATTCATGTTGGTTCTATAAGCCATATTTATTTGGATTATTCCAAATGATCAAATTCTCTTCCGTTCTTTAACTTGAATTTAACTAAGGTTAATTATCCTACATGTAGGGGCTTCTAAAATGTTCATCTAGATAACTTGCAATAATATAAATGTATATATATATATATATAATGCCCTATAAATTTTACATGTATAAATCCGGAACAAATCCGCTGTAAAACATCCAATATGATAAAATTGAATTTTATTTTATTAGTACACTATAGGTACAAATATTAATATACTTAAATAAATACTCTTATTTTTATATAGTTCCAATAAAGTGATTAAGGTCGCATTTCCCAAGTAGACTGTCAAAACTTTTAGTATAGGCTCGATTTATCCCGTTCTTGAAATGTAATAATATATTACACTCATGATCTTTGGTGCTAACGATTCAATAGCTCCGACACTACTTGGACTACAACTATTTGCCTAGACCGACCCGTCGACCTAGTCTGGGCTCACTACCACTAGCCCATCGAGCCTTGTCAGTCCTATCTTGGCCCTGTGGCAAGTCACACAATAATTCCAATTTTATGAGATTTTTCATGGTTCTTATGATCATGTTTGTCTACAAGTTCTAACCCGTCCACGTTGGCCTTCAGCCCACTTCATGAGTTTTCCAAAAGTGGGCCCTCAGCCCTATCATTTTCAAATCCTAGGCCTCGAGCCTGTTGGAGGAATCCTAGCCCCCATTTGGAATGTCTCCCAAAATGTTAAAGCAGTTTCACACAGTCAAGGGTGACCATTCCTGGAAAATTGATTTTTGAATTTAAAAGCAGTTCTCATCACCCCAACTGGGTATGATGCTGGAAATCCCACTCACTCGGTAATAGTGGTGTGGTCGTCCTAGTGAGATCTTGATTTGTGGTGCACTTCCTTGCACCGGTAGTTGAACAATCGACTCCTACACGGTTGAGTACCCTTATCAGGAGAATCAACATAAGGGACCTCATAGTTTTCAGGAATTTGTGCATAAATCCTCACACTATGCCTTAATTATATTTAGGTCCCTCAATGTTTATAACCGTACATTTAGGCCCCTAATCTTCATTTAATCTCAATTAAGTCCCTAGGACTTCCAATTATCTCTCATGGGTCCTTAACATTTCCAAAAATACCAATTGGTCCTCAATTTTCCTAAAATTTCCAAGTGGTCCTTAATTTTCCAAAAATTGCCAATTGGTCTTTAAAATTTCAAAAATTCCCCATTGGCCCTCCATTTCATCCAATTGTTCAATTGACCTCCAATTAGAAGTTAATTTCATGAAAATACCCCAATTTTCCTTAAAGTGCAATTCATTCTCCAATTTTCCAAAAATCCCCAAATTGCCCAATTTCTTAAGAATTGCAATTTGGTCTCCAAATCACAATTTCATTTAATTAACCCCCAAAACTCAGTTGCTTGCCCCCGTTTGTGATCTGAATCTTCTTCCCCATGTTTCCCTCGTCATTTCAAGCATTGAACTGCTAGATTTGGCTCAGAAATGACCTCAAATGGAGCTTCGTTATAAAATACAATCTAGAGAGAGAAAACTTTGATATCTTACTGGTGAGGGTCTGACAACCGTAGCTCTTGCTTTCTCTAAATTGCTCTCCTCACGAGGATCCTCCTTAGATCAAACCGTTCCTCAATTGGTGTCTTGAGCAGTGTGAATTTCTTAGTTTAAATTTTTGTAGAATTATGCTGTAAATAGTATTTTCCAACAAAGGGGCGACGAAGGGGCTTACCGCATTAGCTCAGGGGAAGGTCGGGGCACCTCTAGGTGTAGTTTGGGGGGCTTGGTTAGCCAAAATTGGCATGGGGACGGCTCAACTTTAGCTCGAGCAGCTCGAGCTGCTGACAATCGAGGAGCAATGTCACTGCTTTATCTTCCTCGATCTTCTACGGTGATTCTCGGACTGATGGGAAGGTGCAACTGGGTAGGGGACTTCCTCCCGGTTCTAGTGAGACCGAATGCAACTTCAATGGTGGAGAAAAGCCCTAATGTCGGAGTTGTGGTTTGCTGCTCGCCGGAAAACTAAGTACTTCACCTTCTTCGCTAGATTGTGGAATGTTGAGAATGAATGGAGGGTGCTATTTATATAGGGAGCTCGGCAACTGACCGGGCTATCGGTCGGCATAGGACTCGACTACCGGCGATTGGACCAGAGTATTTTCCAAGTCATCAAGACTTCCCCTTCCTTTTCTCTCTCTCTCCTCTCTGTTCTCTCTATCAACGGTCGGAGGTTGAAGACGATGACGTGGTAGGTGTCACGCCTCGATCTGGTTTGGTCAGATCCTCGTGATTAACCCGCCACTCTCCTGGTTATTAAGGGTTTTCCCTTCTTTTAAACTGTGAGTAGTAAGACGTATTTAAACATGTACCTTTCATGGAATAACATTAATCAAGACTGCATGAAATTTAAACTTATCATACATGTCTTACAAGTGTGGTTAACTTGAGGCCTTTGGGTAGGCTTCCCCTCGGTTACCTGAAAAGGGGTATAAGGGAAGGGTGAGTTCAATGACTTAGTGAATGGGTGTTTAAAATATGACTTTTAGAAAATAGTTTGAATTTTAGTGTGCTATACTCCTTATTTTCTTTAAAACATTTCAAACTCAAAATCTCAATTAACATAGCCATTTCTTATCATTAATCACAAACAATGTGTTTATCAACCAATACACGCCCTTCATCATGAAGCGAACACACATTCGCAGGGCATCACATCCACTGCACCCACTTGCGGTGTCAGAGCAACTTTATCGGCTACCTAGATAGAAGTTCATCCAATTCTACCCTGAGAATGAGTGGATGTATACGACATCCCTGAGAGAGAAAGCTTTGAAAGCTTACCGTCAGGGGCACAATGGTCTGAGCTTTCAATCTAGATAGACAACTCTTATCTAGATTGAATTCGAATTGAGGGAGAATTTGATCAGTAAACATATGTTCGTTCTCTCTCTAGCATTGATCGAAATTTATAGTGGGGAGCCAAATTGGCTTATCTTTCCACTCTAATTCAATTGTAAGAGGACTGTGGAAGTGTTGGGAGGCTTGGTTTGGCCTGAGTAGGGCTCGAATTGGCCATTTTTGGCTCGACCGAAATAGGGCAGCTCCAGTCCGCTAGAGCTACTTAACTGTTCTATCACGCCGGCGTTGCTCTAGCAATCCTTGGAGCAAATGGAGACTATAGTCGTGTAGCTGACTTCTCTCAGAATCTAAACAACCCAACCATGCTTTCTTTGGCTTAGAAAAATGCCCAAGTTAGAATTCTGGTTCGAGCTTCACTGGAAAATAGCGCAATAGGATGAGATAGTGGAGTCTTTAGGTGTGAGGAGGATGAATGACGAGGGGCTCTTTATATAGAAAGTTCGGGGACTTCTCGATTATAAAGAGTAACTCGTCTTTTAAACATCTACCTTTTTTCTGGAATAACATAAATCAAAACTGCACAATATTTTAATTTCATCATACCTGTCTCACAAGCATCTTAGTTGATGGTCTTTAAGGGTATGCTTTACAAAATTTCCTGAAAAGGGATATAAGGTAAGGGTGAGTACAACGACTCAGTGAATGGGTTTTTCAAAACTTTTAACTTTTGAGAAAAAGAATTGTATTGGAGTGTGCCAGACTCCTTTCTTTCAAAAATCCTTTCATTTAAAATCTCAGTTTTTACCACTATTTCTTATTAACTATGGTGTGCCATCACCCAACACACATCCTTCATCATGAAGGTCAAACACACATTTGTAGGCCAGCACGTCCACTAAACCCACTTGTGGCTTCGGAGCGACTTTACCGGTCACCTAGATTGAAGTACGTCCACATCTACCTTGAGAATGAGTGGATGTTTGCAACATCCAACCCTCAATCCTAAAATTAATTCTTTGTGTCCGTATGAGGACAGAGACCTCATCCCGTCCCCACCCCGGTCTCATGTGCTTGGCGCTACTCCAAATTTCACACAATCACCTGGTTTGACGAACTGCCCTTATACCCACTAGGTCGTCCAATGCCCTTATAACACATCATTACCCCTCTTGGGCATCTTGATGGTCCCGTGTTCACAATGCATGCACAATCAATGTTTTCTTATCATGCCATATAATCTGTGTGCCACTGGTCCAACAGCCCCGACCCTCAACTCAACCCGCAGTTGTTTGTTTTGACTGGTCCATCAACCTGTCATGTCACACAGCCGCTAGTTGACTGAGTATGTCGGTCCTATCTTGGTACCATGGCCAAACAATTCCTTTAATTATAGTTTTATGGCATATAACTCATGTTTGTTTACAAGCTCTTGCTCGTGCCAACTGGCCTTGGGCCCACTGTACGAGATTTTGAAAATCGAGCATATTAGCCCCCAAGTTCCAAAATGAGGCTCCCGACCTATAAGAGCTATTCGAGCTCCTGTCAAGAAGGTCTCCCAAATCGTTTAAGCATTGGCACACAATCAGGAAATAACACTTCCTACAAAGGTAAGTTTTGAGCTGTCCATCATAATGACTGAGTATAAGGACATCTCCGCTCATAACCGATGAGCAGGTTCTCAACTTCCTTCGAGTAAGTTTCATCATACCAACCAGGTATTATCTACTTACAATCAGTAAGTAGTTTTTCTGCATGTTTTTCACATCACTCCTCCAAGTTGTGATGTTTACAATACCACTTAGTAGTGGGTTTTCATTTCGAGGTACTAATCATCTTGAACTGGGTATGATATAAAATTCCCACTCACAACTGGTAAGTGGTTTTTAACTCTTAGTTGTGCTCATCATCCCAACCGGGTATGACGTTAGTAAACCCACTCATCCATTAATGTAGTGAATTCCACTAGACCAATTCTTTGTTTTCACACGAGCTTATCCTTGCTAGCATTCCCGGTACTTCGTGTTCCTACACGATATGAACATCTCGGTTAATTATCCTTCGGCCTAATAGCCTCTATTCATTCCAAATGAATGAGAAAACCAAACTTTTATTTATTTTTAATTAGTTCCCTAAAGTTATATCTCTTTAACTTTAGGTCCCTAATGCTGGTTATTTCTCAAATTGAGTCCCAAAACTTTTAAAATTTATCATAGGACCTCAATTTATTCCATTTCACAAATTTCCAATTTGATCCCCCAACTTTTCCAAAATTACCATTTTTCCCTTCCTTTACAAAAATGGTAAATTTTACCCCAAAAATTCTAAAATTCCTCAATTGGTCCTGTAACATTTTTATCATGTCCAATTGACTCTCAATTTTTGGAAATTGCATTTTGTCCTTCGAATTTTCAAAAATCCCCAATTTCACCCAAATTTCCCCCAATTCCAACTTATTAACACAGCTAAATCTGATTTCATCAAATTGACCAATCAAACGTTTACAATTGTTGAAATTGAAGTTGAAATTAAGTTTCTACATGTTCATACAATTCTTTAGAAATTTGAATCGCAAGTTTTAACATCGTGACGAGCTCAAACAAAGCTTCGTCGAAAAATGAACTGTAGATAGAGAAAGCTTCGATTATTCACAGGTGAGGACACGACAGTCCGAGCTTTCGATCTGGGTAGATAGCTCTCATCTTAATGTTCATCCTAGAATAAAAAGTCACATCAATTGATGCCGAATTGAGTAAGAATTGCATTATCAAAATTCTATCAGTTCTCTCTGTAGCACCACCGGGAAATTGTAGAGGGGAGGTGAATTAGCATACCTTTCAGTCCTAATTCGGCCGTGGGAGGGCTGAGGAAGTGTTGGAAGGGCTTGGTTTGGCCTGAGGAGGGCTTGAAATTGCTGATTTCAACTTTGCCGAAACAGGGCAGCTTCGGTCCGTCGGAGTTGCTTCACTATTCCATCATGCCGACGTTTCTTCAGCAACCCTTAGGAGCAAACAAAGAATACAGGGGTGTAGCTAACTTCTCCTCTGTTCTAAAGAACTCGACCTGGCCTTCTTTGGATCAGAAAAGACCCTATATTAGAGCTCTGATTCGAGCTTTATCGGAAAACTAAGCAATTAAGAGAGAGTGAACTTTTTAGTGTGGAGATGATGAATGGGGAGGGGGTCTTTATATAGGAATCTCGGGGACTCCTTGGCCGTCCGATTGCTGCCATTATGACAAGCATTGATGGCTGGAAACATATTGAATGGAGACGTTTCTTCTTCGTCGGTGCTACTTCGATTTTCCGGTGAGTGAATAGTGTTGTCATCTGAAGGAAGAAGACGACACAGTTGTAAACTGGACCGGAATGGTCTGAACCGAGTTCGAAGCTTAAACTAGTCGGTTCACCCCTCATTGAACAGAGTTTTCAAATCTAAAAATTTCTAAATTCATTTTCTATCCAATGGTGGCCTCAAGTCTCAAATTTCAATTATTTAAGCCACTTAGAAAAATGAATTTTGGATTCGGTTCAATAGTGGTTCAAACCAGTCCAAACTTGTTCGAATCCGGTTCACCTGAACCGGTTTGGTTTTCATCCCCAAGTCCTTCACAAGTCCATTTCCATGACTTTTGTGACTCCTTAGGTCACTTAGTGTCCATAATATTTCTGGTTTATCATCTCTTTATCAATTTCGGTTCATAAACTGACTCAGTCCTTAAACCGGTTTAATCCGGTTCGGGTCCGGTTCACCTGAACCAGTCTGGTTTTTCTAAGGTTCTAAGGTTTTGGTGTTCTAAGGTTCCTTCCCAAAATTTATAAATCTCTTTGGGTCATAAGGGATCCATAAATTTCCCTCTTTGCCCTTTCTCATTTAGTTCCGGTTCATGAACTGACCCGGTTCATAAACTGGTTCAATCCAATTGGATCTAGTTCATCTTAGTCGATATGGTTTTTCTCTTCCAATTTGTCCAAAGGTTCTTTTACAAGGTTTTATGAACCCTTTGGATCACCCGAGAGTTGTAAATTTCCAAATTTCTCATTCCCAATTTATAGGATACGTGAACCGGTTCTATTTTCTTACTAGGTTTGACCGGTTCTTTTCCCGGTTGTTCCTTAACTCAAAAGGGCGGGGTTTACACATCTAAATTAATTCTCTATCAAATGGTGGCCTCAATTCTCCAATTTGAATTTTCTAAGGCACTGAGAAAAATGAATTTAAAAACTAGTTCAATGTTGGTTCAAACTGGTTCAATCTGGTTCAGATCTAGTTCACCTGAACTAGTTTGGTTTTAACCTCCAATTCATCATAAAGTGCTTTTTCATGGCTTTTGTAACTCTTTAGGTCACTCAGGATCCATAAATTTTCCGGTTTGCCCTTTCTCTATCGATTCCATTTTATAGATCGACTCAATTTTCTTTTTGGAAATGTCCAGTTCTTTTCTTGGTTTTATTATTATCAATGGATGGGGGTTTACTACTCTTCCCTCCTTTTAGGGGTTTTGTCCCCAAAACAATTACATGTAAAATAATTAAGGGTAATTATCCCTCATTACACTTTCAGTTTCCCATGTGTCTTCATGCATGGGTCCATTTTGCCACAGAACCTGGACCATAGGAATACTCTTATTCCTTAAGTTCTTATCCCTTTGGTCGATCATTTGTAACAGTTCTATTTGATAGGTCAAGTTCTCTTCAGCTCTTGTGGAGGTCAGTCCAACAAATGACTAGGATCAGGCTGGTACTTCCGAAGTACTAAGATATGGAATACGTCATGTATTCTCTACAAGTCTAGAGGTAGTTCCAATTTATAGGCCCCCGGTCCTATTCTTTGAATGATGGGATATGGATCAAAATATCTTGGATTCAACTTTCCCTATTATTGAAACCTAAGTATTCCCCTACATGGGGATACCTTGAGAAACACTTAATCTCCCACATTAAACTCTAGATCTTTCCTTCAATGATACGCAACTTTTTTGCATGTCCCGAGCGATCTTAAGGCGACTCCTGATTAATTTTATTTTTTCCGTGGCATCCTCGATTAGCTCTGCCATTTCCAGCTTCCTTTCCCCCACTTCTTCCCAAAATAGAGGGGTACAACATGGTCATCAACATCAGGCTACATATTTCACAATGTCCCTCTTCATGCACTTCCACTAATATCTTTGTTTGAGGGCGCGGTACATCTTAGTACTACCTGGATACATTGTATACATTGAATCGTGTGCCTCTTCCATAATTAACCTCTTCAACTCCTTATCTTGAGGTACACAAACCATACCCTTGTTGGTTAGCACTCCATCACCTCGTAGGTCGTAGTCCATTTTCGTTTCTCTATTAAATGAATCCAAATAGGTTTGGTGTTCCTTATCAGTCTTCTGTTGAGTCTTAATGTACTCGGTTATATTGGGCCTCACTACCACATTAGCACCAAGCATTTTTCCTGCTTGTCCATCTTTAAGTACACCTCCATCCTTCCCAATTGTTGCAACAAGGGTATGAAACTTGTCTTTACTCGTGCTGCCTCAGTTTGGTACTTGCGACTTAAGGTATTTGCTACCACATTTGCCTTTCCGGGGTGGTACTCTATCACAAGGTCATAGTTCTTCACCAATTCCAACCATCTTCTCTTGTGGAGATTTAACTCCTTTTGAGTTAGGACGTACTTAAGACTCTTGTTATCCATGTATATCCTACACTTAACCCTATAAAGGTAGTGTCGCCAAATCTTTAAGGAAAACACTATTGCAGCTAATTCCAGATCATAGGTTGGGTAGTTTCTTTCATGTACCTTAAGTTGTAGTGAGGCATAAGCGATAACCTTCCCTTGTTGCATCAATACGCATTCGAGTCTTTGTCCGGATGTATCACTAAAGATGACGTACTCTTTTGCATTGGGATCAAGTAGGGAGAGTACTGGTGCGGTTGTCAATTGAGTATTCAACTCTAAGAAAGACTTCTCACATTTTGTATCCCACTTATACTCAACTCCTTTCCTAATGAGCTGAGTCAGAAGGACTGCTATCTTTGAAAAGTTTTGCATGAACCTCTATAGTATCCTACCAGACCTAAGAAACTTTGTATCTCCGAAGGATTCCTGGGTGCCTTCTAATCTGATATGGCTTCCACCTTCGCTAGATCCACCTTAACTCCATCTTTGGACACTATATGTCCTAAGAATCCTACCTCTTGTAGCCATAACTCACACTTGGAGAATTTTTCATATAAGTGATTTTCCCTTAATATCTCCAAGATAAATGTCAGGTGTTCTTCATGCTCCAACCTAGTTCGTGAGTATACAAGAATATCATCTATGAATACTATCATGAATCTATCCAAGTATGGTTGGAACATATGGTTCATTAAATCCATAAAGGCTACAGGGGCGTTCATTAATCCAAATGGCATCACTCTAAATTCGTAATGTCCGTATCGAGATCAGAATACTGTCTTAGGAATGTCCTCCTCTCGAATCCTGAGTTAGTGATAGCCCAACCGAAGGTCTATTTTGGAGAAGTAAGCTGCTCCTTTTAATTGGTCAAATAGGTCATCAATCCATGGGAGTGGGTATCTGTTCTTAATGGTGACCTGGTTCAACTTACTGTAATCTATGCACAGTCTCATGTTTCCATCCTTTTTCTTTACGAATAGGACGAGCGCACCCCACAGAGACTGGCTAGGACGTATGAAATCCTTCTCCAATAATTCATCCAATTGCTCTTTCAATTCCTTCAATTCTGTTGGAGCCATGCAATATGGGGCTTGGGATATGGGGTTTGTTCCTAGGATGATTTCTATGGTGATCTCTACTTGTCGATTTGGAGGTAGTCCAAGTAGTTCATCTAGAAATACTTATGGATAATGCTTAACCACTGGAATGTCCAATCTCTTCTCTTTAGACTCTTTGTTGATGACCATGGCTAGGAAGGCTGTACAACCTTTCTGTATCATCTTTTGAGCCTTCATATGGGACACCAATAGCACTTCATCCCTTCTTCTATCTCCTTGATTTTTTAATCTATTTATCTTGGGAGTGTGGAAGGTTACTGCCTTCTTTCCACAGTTTATCATGGCCTGATGGTTGCTTAACCAATCCATCCCAAAGATTACTTCTACCTCTTTCAGGGGCAATGGAATCAAATATACTTCAAGTTTGATTCCCCCAATCTTTATTTCACATCCTTTTAATTGTTTGTTCCTGTTTAGCCCTTCTTCTAAGAGTGTTAGGATGTTGAGACTTTGTTTTAGAGGAGTGAGTTCTAAGGGTAAGATTGGAATTAAGTCCTATTTGATGAAGGATATTTCAGCTCTTGAGTTGAAGAGTGCATAGACTTGTTGTCCCCATTATTGCACATACCCAGATATGAGGAAGCATATAATTTTAGAGCAAAGGTTTTTCTTTATTGAATAAAAATTTCAATTACAAGATTCTCTTGAACTAGTTGGGAGGGCTTTGGGATATACCCGCTATAGTGCTAGGGTCTTTTCTAGCGTCATTTTAGGTGAGGTTGTATACCCTAGCTAGTACTCGTGTTGTAGCATCTAGTCTAGGTTTCCCTTGAGGTGATCCAAGTATATTCCTCTGCTTGTTCTCCCTGAGAGTGGCACATTCTTTTGCATAGTGCCCCACTTGTTAGTATGCAAAGTAGATCAAGCATGCTCCCTCATGGTTCCTTTGACACCTTAGACAATGAGGGTTTCCTTCGGGCAAGGTGGGGATTACTCTCTAGGAGGTGGTGGCATGTCCTTTCTTCTTTCAAATGCCATTATATTTCTCCATTTTGGACCATTATGCTTCTTCCGTCCTTCTTGGCAGTTTTGACTCTTATCCTCCCTCTGGGTTGTCTACTCCATCCGACGGTGTCGGGTCTGCACCAACCACTCACACTCATTGTCACGCCCCGACCCGGTTTGGTCGGATCCCCGTGAACAACCCGCCACTCTCTCGGTTTATTAAAGGGTTTCCCCTTATTATAATTCGTAAAGAGTAAGGCATCCTTTAAACCTACACCATTTCCTGGAATAACATAATCAAAACTGCATGAAATTTAAAACTTTACATACCTGTCTTATAGGCATCTTAGTTGACGGTCTTTAAGGGTAGGCTATTCGGGATTTTCTGAAAAGGATATAAGGGAGGGGGTGAGTATGACTACTCAGTGAATGGGTTTTCAAAGGTCTACTTTTAACTTTTCAGAAAAACATTTATATGGAGTTTGCCGGACTCCTTTCTTTTAAAAAAAATCCCTTCATTTAAAAATTTGGGTTTTTCCATTATTTCTTAGTTATTGGCATGTCATCACCAAACACACATCCTTCATCATGAAGGTTACACACATTTGCAAGTCAGTATCTGTTGAAATAGTATAAGTTATTTAAGGTAATTATGATATAATCTTGGATATTAAGATTATATCATATATTCTATTTAAGGTAGTTAATAAATAGACATGTATATATATTAAGTTAGGGTTTGGAGAAAATAAAGGGGGTTTTTCAATTTCTCATCCCCAATGCCTCTCTATCAATATATTCGTTTTCCCTTACTCGAATTCAGTTTTATAACATGGTATCAGAGCTAAGGTTTTCTTCTATTTTTAAGGTTTTTTGATTTGAAGGCTCAAGACACGGCATAACTGAATTGTCGTAGAAGATGGAGAAAACGGATGCAGCATTAACAGGAAGGGAGTTGAAGGAAATTTTAGAAGGTATGGCCAAATTGCTTGTAGGAAGAGAAGATGTATTGTCTCAACATAACAATACTCTCAATCGAGATTTGAAGTTGGAATTACTCCCAATAGAGCAGAGACTTGAAGGAACGAAAAACTATTTGAGTTGGTCGAGAAAGATGAGACTCATACTAGAGTCAAAATATTTGGAAGATTACATTAACGACTCGTATGAAGAACCCACTGATACTACCAGCACATCATGGAAGGTGTGGAGGGCGACTAATTCTCTGGTGGTTGCATGGATAATAGGATCACTTTCTCCTTCTATCGCGGGGTTGGTAGAAGGTATTAATAAAGCATCTAATATATGGAAGATTTTGGCTACTCAATTCTCTGGTATTGGGAATATGATGACTGTGATTGAGATTGAAGATAAATTGGATGCACTAAAGCAGGGGGAGCGAAGCATAATAGAATACAGTACTGAGCTGAAAAGGTTATGGTCCGAACTTGATTATTATGATCCATTAATTACATCTGATCCTTCAGATACAGCTTCTATTAGAGCATGGATGGAGCGACGACGTGTGATTCACCTCCTGAGGGGACTAAATCTAGAATATGAAAACAAGAGAGCAATGATATGTCATCAGTCTCCAATTCCTCCGATGGAAGATGTTATTGCTGCACTAATTCATGAGCAGTCAAGACAAAAGGTTATGAACACTTCTAAGATATCAGCAATACCAGTTCGCTCTACTCTAGCAAAACCGATTATTGATAACCGACAATGCTATAATTGTGGGAAGAATGGACATATTAGCTGGAATTGTTCCTCGACACGTATTCCTGCATGGGGTGGAACAAGTCATAGCATCAGAGGACGTGGAGCCCGAGGTCAAGCTCGAGGTTATGGACGATTTGGGGGACAAACCTATCGTGCTAAAGGTGCTGACATTTCAAACAACGACATGTGTTATGCTAATGCTGACTCAGGTATTATTGCACATGCATTTTCTTCTAAACCATCTTTCACAGAATGGATTATTGATTCAGGCGCATCTAGACATGTGACAGGAACATCAGTAGAGTTTATTACATATACTGGTTCTCCACCTTTTTCCCATAATAGAGTTCAAACTGCTGATGGCACATTTCAACCGGTTATGGGATTCGGCTCGATTAAATGCACTTCATCAATTACATTATCATCAGTTCTACATGTCCCATCATTTCCAGTTAATCTATTATCAGTTAGTGCAATTAGTGATCAATTGAACTGTCAAGTAATCTTTGATCGAGATTCATGTGTCATTCAGGAAAGGAATACCAAGAGAATAATTGGGACTGGACGGAGGCTTGATGGATTGTGGTATCTTATGAGAGATGAGTCTAGCATAGCTTTAACCACTACTTTGTCTAAACGAGCAATGAATGAAGTCATATTGGAGCATCGTCGTCTTGGTCATCTATCGTTTGAGAATCTTAAGAGGGTAAGGCCTGACTTGATGAATAATGTAGAACGTAGCAAGCTTGTATGTGATGCTTGTGAGTTTGGAAAACATACAAGAACACGTTATTCTCCTACTGGTTTAAGAAGTATTTCACCATTTTCGTTGATACATTCTGATGTTTGGGGACCATGTCCAGTTACTTCGATTGGCGGATTCAGATGGTTTATTACATTTATTGATTGTTACTCAAGGATGACATGGGTATATTTGATGAAAAATAAATCTGAGACACTGGTTTGCTTTAAAGATTTTTTAGCTTTGGTGCAGACACAATATAATGCCAAAGTGAGTACTCTCCGTACAGATAATGGTACTGAATATGTTAATAGAGAATTCTCATCGTATTTATCTACAAAGGGGATTTTGCATCAGACCACATGTCCAGATACACCAGAACAGAATGGAGTGGCAGAACGGAAGAATCGACACTTGTTAGAGGTAGCTCGCACACTTCTATTTACAATGAATGTTCCAAAATATCTATGGAGTGAAGCAGTATTGACAGCAACATATTTAATTAACCGGATGCCTTCTCAGATATTAAACTTTCAATCTCCTTGTGAACTTTTGATGGGACATAATATATATGCAATCCGTCCTCGTGTATTTGGTTGCGTATGTTTTGTGAGAGATCATCGTCCCACAGTAACTAAACTTGATCCACGTGCATTGAAGTGTATTTATGTGGGCTATTCTAGCACTCAGAAAGGTTACAAGTGCTGGTGTCCAAGCGAGAGAAGACTTTTTGTGAGTATGGATGTAACATTTCGTGAGAATGAACCCTTTTATGGTGAATCAACAACGTCATCCACAGTGCTAGATGATTTGACTGAAGCACAACATGGAAATGAAGAGAGAATTAGTAATAATAAAGAAGATGATGTCATTGTAGGTATAATCCCATGTCCTAAGAGATTGAGTAGCAATGAAGGAGGGACCAATGAACCAAAATTGAAGGTTTATAGTAAAAGGAACAAGAGTTGTGCTCAGGGGGAGGAAGATAAAGAAGATGATGGAGAGCAACAAGAACAGATACTTATACCACACTCATTGCCCACATATGTCCCAGATACCCATCAATCTTCTGACGATTCCTTATCATCACCGGATGTCCCAGATACCCATCAATCTTCTGACGATTCCTCATCATCACCAAATGTCCTAGATACCCATCAATCTCCTGACGATTCCTCGTCATCACCAGATGGTAATGAATCTCTGCCCATTGCTATTCGTAAAAAATCTAGAGCTAATGCAGGAAAACCTCCAATTAGATATGGTTATGAATATGATATATCTAATTATGTCTCATATGAATCTATCCCATCTACATACAAGACCTTTATTGTATCATTACAGTTAGTGCACATACCAAGAAATTGGCAAGAGGCTAAAAATGATCCAAAGTGGCTTGCAGCGATGCATGAGGAGATGCGTGCATTAGAGAAAAATAAGACATGGGAATTGGCATTACTTCCAAGCGGAAAAAAGGTTGTTGGATGCAAATGGGTATTCACTGTTAAGCAAAATGCTGAAGGAAAGATTGAAAGGTATAAAGCAAGATTGGTAGCAAAAGGCTACAGCCAGACGTATGGAATAGATTATGATGAGACATTTGCACCAGTTGCTAAAATGAGTACCGTCAGAATACTTATATCATGTGCTGCCAACTATGGATGGAAATTACATCAATTAGATGTAAAGAATGCATTTTTGCATGGAGACTTACAAGAAGAGGTATATATGGAAATTCCACCTGGATTTGATACAATGAAGACCACTGGGAGGGTATGTAAACTTAAGAAGTCTTTGTATGGACTTAAGCAATCACCAAGAGCTTGGTTTGACCGATTTCGACATGCAATAGTTAGAATGGGATATCAACAATGCAATGGAGATCACACAGTTTTCTATCGACACTCAAATAGTCAAGTTGCTATCCTTGCAGTATATGTAGATGATATTATTATAACTGGAGATGATAGCGATGAGATAATACGACTAAAGCAAAGATTGAGCAAAGAATTTGAAGTGAAAGATTTGGGTGCACTTAAGTATTTTCTTGGTATTGAGATAGTCAGGTCTAGGACAGGCATAGTGCTTTCTCAGAGAAAATATCTATTGGATCTACTTACTGAAACAAGGATGTTGGGTTGTCGAACTGCTGCTACTCCAATTGAACCAAATCATAAGCTATGTGCTCAGTCAGGGGACCCAGTGGATAAAGAACAATACCAAAGAATTGTGGGACGACTTATCTACTTGTGTCACACACGACCGGATATAACATATGCGGTTAGTATTGTAAGTAGATATATGCATGATCCTAGGACAGAACATTGGGAGGCAGTTATGCGAATATTGAGATATCTAAAGAGTAGCCCGGGAAAAGGCCTTTGGTTCAAGTCTCAAGGTCATACTAAAGTTGAAGGATTTTGTGACTCTGATTGGGCTAGTTGTGTAGATGATAGAAGATCGACATCAGGTTATTGCGTGTTTGTTGGAGGTAATCTTGTATCTTGGAGAAGTAAGAAACAGGAGGTGGTCGCAAGATCAACGGCAGAGGCAGAATACAGAGCTATGACTCAAGGCATATGTGAGATAATATGGATAAAGAACTTATTGATGGAGTTATGTTTATTCAGGAAAGAACCCATTAAGTTATGGTGTGATAATAAATCAGCGATCAGCATTGCTAACAATCCAGTTCAACATGATAGAACCAAACATATTGAAATTGATCGATTCTTCATCAAAGAGAAACTTGAGAGCAAGATCGTGGAGCTACACTACATGAAGACTGGCGAACAATTAGCAGATTGTTTAACTAAAGGATTAGGATCTAAAGAGTGGATTAATATTTGTAACAAGATGGGAATGATAGATATTTATCGCCCATCTTGAGGGGGAGTGTTGAAATAGTATAAGTTATTTAAGGTAATTATGATATAATCTTGGATATTAAGATTATATCATATATTCTATTTAAGGTAGTTAATAAATAGACATGTATATATATTAAGTTAGGGTTTGGAGAAAATAAAGGGGGTTTTTCAATTTCTCATCCCCAATGCCTCTCTATCAATATATTCGTTTTCCCTTACTCGAATTCAGTTTTATAACAGTATCACTACTGAACTCGCTAGTAGCTTCGGAGCGACTTTTCCTGCCACCCGGATAGAAGTTCTTTCTCCCTTTCTTTGCACCCTTATCTATGTTAGGGCATTTGTTTGCTTTGGATCCTTTTTTATCCACAACTTTTGTTTTATCCCTTATTCCTTAGATGGGATACTTTCGATTATTGGTTTTATTTCATGCAATCCACCCTATGCTCGGTCGTCCACTCTTTAAGCTTCATATGCGCGTGTGGACTATGACCCATCTTTCTAATTACGGTTATTCCTCCTTAGCCACATCTTATTTGGAGGACTTACTTTCCCAATGTTTCTCGAACATTCTTTACTTTATTACCTTAGTATGGGTTGTCCACTCATTCATACTTGTCACAACTTCTTTTTGATGCTAACCCGTTAACTTATTTCCATTTAAGGAGGGTTCACATGCTTCTTGTTTCAAAATCTCTTGTTCATCCTTCGTGAAGCTCACTTAACCATCTCAAGATCTTAAACTAGAAATCCGATTTTGGTCATTAATTTCTTTAAGGATTTTCCTTCATTCTTCTTTTTCCAATGTTTTGGCCTTTTCACTTCTCGCTTCTTTTTCTTGGTTTAAATCCAGGATTCTCTCGAAGACCAATTCTTCAACTATCTCCTTCTCTCCATTTTTTTGATCCAATCATCTGGGCAGCTGTATCACTCGTCCTTCATGCCCATCCTTTGTCCTTTATAGAGTGTAGTCTTTACTACATCTCAACCTTTCTTAGGGTTTTTTTTATTCTCTTTGGGCATCCCGTTGTGACTCGTTTCTTCTTTCTACTCTGTTCTCCTGAAATTATTGTTTAGTTCTCCTGCTCTTTGAAATACTTCCTTCCTTTGAAATATTTCCCAATTAAGGGTTAGTTTCTTGCACTCCACATTATGTCCATCCGCCCATCAAAATTCCTTCAAGGGTAGTTAGTCGAATGCATCCCTCTAAAGTTTACTTTCATAGTGTATTTCTTTATGGAGCGTTCAAATCTTCCTTATTTCAAGATTTCTTGATAATTATGTGAGAGGCTTGCCTATTATTATTTTTTCTTGGTTAATTTGTCCTTTGGTCTTGTTAAGGATTTCTTTCATCCTTCTTTTCCCGAGTATTTGGCCTTTTTGCCCCTCTCTTCTTTGTTGGAACTCAAATTATGGTTTTCCCGTGTATTAGTTTGTTAACTACCTCGCCTCCACCATTCCTTTGGTCTAAGTTTCTTAGGGTAGTTATTTCTCGAGTACTCTTGTCCTTAACGTCCATCTCATTGACCTTTTTATTGTGTAGCCCCTTCTACTTCCTGGTCTTCCTTAGGGTGTCATTTGTTCCCTCTGACTATCTTGTTGTAACGACTTGCTTTCTCTTGTCCTGTTGGTCCAAACTTCCTATTTGACATAGTTGCTTTTTCCAAGGTGATTTATTCCTGTAATCCCAATACGTCCCGTTTGTCATCAAATGTTCGTCTTGTCTTCTCTTGTGGATGCACTCCTTTCTTTGCTCCTAAATTGTTTGGATTTTCTTCTTAAAGGGGGAATTGTCTTCAGCTATCCTTTGTTCCGTTTGTGGTTTTATTGAGGTCCTACCTTTACCCCTTTTTCCTTCTTACCACTTTGCTAAGATTTGGAAGAGTTTCCTCTTATCTGTGGTTGCAAATGGAGTCACGTTTCTTGGGATGGTATCCTTTCGGATTTCCTATAGTTGTGGGGTGTTTATTCTTGGAAAATATTGTCCTGACTCCTGGCGATGTGGGACAGTTTTTCACTTCGTGTCCTACTCCTCTCTAGGTTAACTTGATTCCTATCCTTTGTAGGGTTGGGCACTTCTCCACGCAGTGTCCCTATCATTCATGCTTGTCATTACATGAACATGAGTAGTTCCTCCTGGCGTTTTCTTGGGAATTGTTAGTTTTGGTGCTCCTTCATCCTTAAGTCTGGATACCGTGAGAGTTTTTTTTTTCTTTTTGGAGTCTTCCTTGAAGATCACATCATTTGAGGGACAGGGTTTTTTAGGAATTTGGAGTATTTCATTAATAGAGTAGTACAGTATGTTGGGGATTTTGGCCCTATTATAGTAAATGGTCACCAAATAACTAGGGAGCTACAAGATTCTTGATAAGCATCCTCCTATGTAAGGTTATATGCCCCATTTTATGGCTTTACGCTTGGCTTCCTTTATACTTAGAGTTGTGACCTCAATAGGTCCTGTCACCATTCTCTAGGATACTTTCTCATTTGCTCTTTTGAGATTTCTGCCATGCTTTAGGCATTTGAGAAGCTTCTAGAGTTGTCTTCCTACGAAGATAAGGTGTTGAGTAGAGCCATTTCTAGTTTTCTTGGTTCCTCTCCTGGGAGCCATTTGAAAATTTTAGGATAAATCCTATTTGTTACAATATTTTATAGTCTTGATTATGTATTCGAGGAAACAGGCTCTGATACCACTCTAGTTGTCACATACCGACCCAATTTGGTCAGATCCCCGTGAACAACTCGCCACTGTCTTGGTTTATTAAAGGGTTTCCCCTTATTATAATCCGTAAAGAGTAAGGCGTCCTTTAAACCTGCACCATTTCCTGGAATAGTATAATCAAAACTGGATGAAATTTTAAACTTTACATACCTGTCTTACAGGCATCTTAGTTGACGGTCTTTAAGGGTAGGCTTTTCGGGATTTTCTGAAAAGGATATAAGGGAGGGGGTGAGTACGACTACTTAATGAATGGGTTTTTAAAGGTCTACTTTTAACTTTTAAGAAAAACATTTATATGGAGTGTGTCAGACTCCTTTCTTTTCAAAAAAATCCCTTCATTTAAAAATTTGGGTTTTTCCCTTCTTTCTTAGTTACCAGTGTGTCATCACCCAACACACATCCTTCATTATAAAGGTTACACACATTCGCAAGTCAGTATCACTACTGAACCCGCTAGTGGCTTCGGTGCAACTTTTCCTACCATCCGGATAGAAGCACGACCACTTCTATCTTGGGAATGAGTGGATGTACGGGACATTCGACCCACAATCCCGAAATCACTTCTTCGTGTCCGTATGAGGATAGAGACCTCATCTTGCCCCCACCCCGGTCTCATGCGCTTGGTGCTACTCCAGATTTCTCACAGACACCTGGAACGACGAACTGCCCTTATAGCCACCAGGTTGTCCAGTGCCCTTAGGACGCATCACTACCCCTCATGGGCATCTTGATGATCCCATACTCACAGTGCATGCACAAACAATGTTTTCTTATCAAGCCATGTAATCTGTGGTGCCACTAGTCCAACGGCCCCGACTCTCAACTCAACTCGTAGTTGTTTGTCTTGACTGGTCCGTCGACCTGTCATGTCGCATTGCCGCTAGTTGACTGAGAATGTCGGTCCTATCTTGGTACCATGGCCAAACAATTCACTTATTAAGTTTTATGGCACATATATCATCTTCGTTTACGAGCTCCTCCTCGTGCCAACTGGCCTTGGGCCCACTGTACTAGATTTTCAAAAAACTGGGCATTCTAGCCCGCAAGTTCCAAAATCGAGGCCCCCGCCCTATAAGAGCTATTCGAGCTCCCGTCAAGAAGGTCTCCCAAATAGTTTAAGCATTGGCACACAGTTAGGAGAGAACACTTCTGACAAAATAGGTTTTCACTGTCCATTATACCAACCAGTATAAGGACATCTCTGTTCATAGTCGATGAACGGGTTTTCAACTTCCTTCGAGGAAGTCTCATCATACCAACCGGGTATGATCTACTTATAACCGGTAAATAGTTTTTCCGCATAATTTTCACATCACTTTCTCTAAGTGGTGATGATTAAAATACCACTAAATAGTGGGTTTTTATAGAGAGGTACTTATCATCCTCTACCGGGTATGATATAAAATTTTCTCTCACAACTGGTAAGTGGTTTTTATCATTAAGTTATGCTCATCATCCCAACCGGGTATGATGTTAGTAAATCCACTCACCCGTTAATGCCGTGAATTCCACTAGATTGGTTCTTTGTATTCACGCGGGCTTGTCCTTGCTGGTGTTATCGGTATTTCGCGTTCCTACACGATATGAACAACCTTGTTCATTATTACTCAGCATAACAACCTTCATTCATTTCTAATAAATGAGAAAACCCAAACTTTTAGTTATTTGCAATTAGGTCCCTAAAGTTATTTCTCTTTAACTTTAAGTCCATAATGTCGGTTTTTCCTCAAATTGAGTCCTGTAACTTTTAAAATTTATCCTGCGACCTCAATTTATTCAATTTCACCAAAAAGGGGTTTAATTTCCCAAATTTCCAATTTGGTTCCCCAATTTTTCCAAAATTACCATTTTGCCCTTCTTTTACAAAAATGGTAAGTTTTGCCCCAAAAATTCCAAAATTCCTCAATTGGTCCTCAAACATTATTTTCATGCCCAATTGACCCTCAATTTCATAAAATTGTATTTTGGCCCTTTGAATTTCGAAAATCCCCCAATTTTCCCCCTATTTCAACTCTTCAACACTACCGAATTTGATTTCATCAAATTGACCAATCAAACACTTCTAATTATTGAAATTGGAGTTGAAATTGAGTTCCTGCATGTTCATACAATTCTAAGAAACTTTGAATCGCAGATTTTAACGCCGGAACGAGCTCAAATGGAGCTTCGCCGGAAAATAGACTATAGATAGAGAAAGCTTCGATTACTCACCGATGAAGGCACATCGGTCCGAGCTTTCGATCTGGGCAGATAGGTCTCATCCTGAGGTTCATCCTAGAATCAAGTATTGCATCAATTGATGCAGAATTGGATTAGAATTTCTTCATTGAAATTCGGTAGACTCTCTCTCTAGCACCGATTGAAAATTGTAAAGGGGAGCCGAATTGGCTTACCTTTTGGTCCTAATTCGGCCATGGAAAGGCTGAGAAAGTGTTGGGAGGGCTTGAAATGGCCGATTTCAGCTTGGCCGAAATAGGGCACCTTCGGTCCGCTTGAGTTGCTTCACTATTCCATCATGTGGGCGCTTCTCCAACGATTCTCAAATTGATTGGAGTTTGCTATCAGATAGCTGTCTTCTCCCCGATTCTAAAGAGCCCGACCTTTGTTCAAGTCGAAGCTCTGGTTCGAGCTTTACCGGGAAATGGAGCAATAGAGAGAGAGAGAGAAGTGTTCAGGTGTGAGGAGAATGAAATGGGGATGACCTTTTTATATAGGCGTAAAACTCGTGTATTAAATGGGCGAGATTTATTACTAGGATTAATATTGCCATAAATTATTGGTATTAATTCCATTAATTTAATTTTGGAATTAAGTTCAATAATTTAATTTCGGTATTAAATTATTTATATTAATTATAATAATTAAATATATATTAATTTATAGTTATTTATGATAAGGCGTACATAAAATTTTTTTACCGAAATTTTGGGTTACAAAAAAATTCATATTTCCCAGGAGGTCACCCATCCTCACACTACTATCTAGTAAGCACACTTAACTCTTTAGTTCTTATGAAATCTAGTTCACCTGAACCAATTTGATTTTTCTTTTCTAAAGTTTCTTAAATTTCTTTTCCAAGGTTTAATGAACCCTTTAGATCACTTGGAAGTTGTAAATTTCCATATTGCGTGTTCTTAAATGTAAATCGCCTCAATTTTCTTACTCGGTTTGACCAGTTCTTTTCCCGATTTTTCTTAACTCAAAAGTGTGGGGTTTACACTCATGAGCTATACTGATTACTAGCTTATGTGGCTGCTGACTGGGCTTCATTTATTGTTAAACGGTCTAGACCGTTGTCCGATCTGGACCGTTGACCGGTCCGGTCCGACTAGGTTCATTGACTCGAATTAAAAAATCAGTCGGTTTAGGACCGATTCGACAGGTTTTCTGAAATTTAAAAATTTCTAAATTAATCTAAATTCATTTTCTATCTAATTTTGTCCTTAATTTCCCAAATTGACATTTTTAATCCACCTAGAAAAATGAATCATTGAATCGGTTCACTATGGTTCAATTCGATTCAGTTCGATTCACCCCGAACCTATGTGATTCTCCTATCCAATTCACTTTATGGTCTTCCCCAAGATTTTTGTAAATTTTTGGTCACTTGGGATTTTCCAATGTCCTATATTAGCCCTTCTTTATTATTTTTGGTTCCTTTTTTGGCTCAGTTTTCTCAAAACCGCCGGTTCTTTCCCCTGGTTTATTTGGTTCGGGGACGGGTTTCACAACTCTCCCTTCCTTTTAGGAGTTTTGTCCTAAAAAATTAGTCGTCCATCCTTTACCTTAGGAATGAATTCTCTTGCCGTTGACTTAGGGTTTGATTTAACATCCTACCATTTTTGGTACACCTTTCACTCATTCATTAACTCCCTTAGACTTAATTCCTTTGACTTGTCTTACTCCCATGTCCAAATAATTTCTTAGGTCCAATGCTTCCCACTATTTGGGGTCAAATATTTCCTTTTGAGGGTTTTGTCTAGAATTGAGAGTTCCAAAACATTTGACCAAACCTGGGTCCATTTACTTCCTTGGTCGTTGAATGTCCTTAGCATGTTGTCCCATCGAGCCTATCACACTTATTTTTCACGAGTTTTTAAGTTATCCCCTTTTTGTCCTATATTGGTCCTTCATTTCATTCTTATACTAATTTCTCGTTTGGTTTATCCATTCCCCATTGTTATGTTTCCCATCCACTTCTTGATTTATCGACATACTGGTGGGTTTCCTTCTTTCATTCCTTCCTCATGCACAGTTCTTTATTTCGAGTTAGTCCCTTATGGGCTTTCTTGTCCCTTCCTAGATTTCACCTGAAGGAGTTCCCTTCGTAGGTTTCATCTTTCACTCTTGCACTTTGAAGTCGAGATTTTCCATACTTTAGGTTACGCAATCATCCTTCTCATCATTTCTTGATGGTTTTTCCTTTGATCACTTCTTAATCGAAGGGCACACTCTCGAAGGTTTTTCAGATCTCCTTTCCTACATCTTCTTATTAGGGGTATTCCACTCATTCCCACTTGTTACGACATCATCTGAGGCTATCTTCCTACTATTCGTTCCTTAGGCTTCTATTCGCCCCTTGGGCTTTGGGTACACTTCCTTTTGCATTTCTTGAGGGTATTAGACCTTTAATCAACTCTATGACAGCCTTAATTGTCGTCACTTTTTGTTTACCCTTCTTTTGTACCCTTTTCTTATTCCTACTTGTAATTATTACAAGTTTCCTTTGATTTGGGGAAAGTTCAGATTCTCTTTGTGTAGATGCCTCTTTATCACCTTATTAGAGGTTCACTCAATTCTCCTCGTAGCTCGATGTGGTCACTAATCTCTTCTGCCATTGATTGCTCTATGAGTTTCCTTCATCCTTCCTTTTTATGACGTTTGGCCTTTTCACTTCTCCCTCCTCCATCGAGGTTTAAATCTATAATTCTCATGAGGGGTAGTTCATTTAACTGCCTCGTTCCTATTGCTCTCCTTGTCCAATCATCTTGAGATAGTTGGCTCTCAAGCTTACTCATTCTTGACACCCATCCCAATACCCTTCTCAGAGTGTGGTCATTAATACTTTCCAACCCTTCTTGTGCATTCCATAGTTTCTAGATGCCTACTTTCACTAGTTCATTTGTAACCTTACTTGAGTCCTCTATTTTTCCAAAGCAGGTTATGCCTTGTTAGGAATCCTAGACTTTAGATTCCTACCTGAGAAATTCTCGGTTTTCATCCCTTATCTTTGTGCACTGCAGGTTACGCCCTGTTGTTTGATCCTATGTTTCCTTAAGTAGGTGTGGGTAGAAACCAGTCTTGATGTCCATCCTTTCTTAGTTAGTGGGTGTAGCTTTTTGGGATTCTTCTTCCTTTCAAAATCCCTCCCTTGGTCTCTTCGTAGTGGTTACCTTACCCATCCCGATTGGGTTATGGTCTATTTTGTTGTTGTCTCCTTGTCTGCTTGTCCTTCAGGTTTAATCATGTACAGGGTCCTACATTCCCTCTTTATAGGCTTGCCTCTTTAGGGGAGGTCTGGGTACTTGACTTCCTATTCTAAGGGATTGAAAGACGTTTGTTGTCCTTCCTAAGTTTTAAATAGTTCGGCAAAAATTTTTGGGTCATAGTTCTCCGACCCTTCTTACCCGAGGTTTATCCTTCTTGTTCCTTATTTGTGCTGAGGGACGAGATCTTGATTGGACACCTTATGATTCAGGTGATAGAAGTTTTTGGAAACTTGAAATTTTATTTGTAAACCCCGCCCTTTTGAGCTAAGGAAAACCGGGAAGGGAACTGGTCAAACTGAGTGAGAATACTGAACCGGTTCACAAACCCGATCAATTGTGAATAGGAAATTTAAGAATTTACAACTCCTAGGTGATCCAAAAGGTTCATAATACTATGAAAAAGAACCTAAGGACGAATTGGAAAAGGAAAACTAGACTGGTTTGGATGAACCGAGTCCAACAGGATTGAACCGGTTTATGTATCGAGTTGGTTCATGAACTGGAACTAATAGAGAAAGGATAAACAGGAAATTTAAGCATCCCTTGTGACCCGAAGAGATTTATAAACCATGGGAGGGAACCTTAGAACAAAGTGGGAGAGAAAAACCAGATCGGTTCGGGTGAATCGGACCCAAACTGGATTGAACTAGTTTAAGGACTAAGTTAGTTTATGAACTGGAATCAATAAAGAGATGGTAAACCGGGAATTTTATGGACCCTAAGTGACCCAAGGAGTCACAAAAGACATGGAAATAGACTTGTGAAGGAATTGGGGATGAAAACCAAACCGGTTCAGGTGAACCGGATCCGAACCGGTTCAGATCGGTTTGAACCACTATTGAACCGAATCCTATATTCATTTTTCTAGGTGGTTTAAATAATCCAAATTGGAGATTTGAGGCCACCATTAGAAAGAGGATGAATTTATATGAATTTAGAAATTTTTAGATTTGAAAAACTCAATCGATTGGGGGGTGAACCGACTGGTTTAAGCTTTGAACCCGGTTTGGATCTGTCCGGTCCAGTTCGGAACAATGTCATCTTCTTCCTCAGGATGACAGCACTGTTCACTCGCTAGGAAACTGAAGAAACACCGGTGAAGAAGAAACACTACTGTTCGGGGCATTTCAGGTCTTCAATGTCAGTTATAACGGTGCCAAACAGATGGCCAACTAGTCCCCGAGCTCCCTATATAAAGAGCCCCTCCCCATTCATTCTCTCTCAACTACTCCATTTTCTGAAGAAGCTCGAACTAGAGCTCCAACATGGGGTCTTTTCTGAACCAAACAAGGCGAGGTTGGGTTCTTTAGAACCGGGGAGATGTCAGATACACGTCTATACTCTCCGTTCACTTCGAGGGTCGCCGGCGTGATGAAACAGTGAAGCTGCACTATTTTGGCCGAGCTGAAATTGGCCGTTTTGAGCCCTCCTTAGGCCAAATCAAGTCCTTCCAACACTTCCTCAGCCCTCCCACGACTGAATTAGGACTGAAAGGTAAGCCAATTCGGCTACCCTCTACAATTTTTGACCGGTGCTAGAGAGAGAACCAATAGAAATTCAATGATGAAATCCTAACTTAATTAAGCATTAATTGATGTGATTCTTGATTCTAGGATAAACCTTAGGATAAGAGCTATCTGCCCAAATTGAAAGCTCAGACCGTCGTGCCTTCACCAGTGAGTAATCGAAGCTTTCTCTCTCTACAGTCTATTTTCCAATGAAGCTTCATTTGAGCTCGTTTCGACGTCAAAACTTATGATTCAAAGTGCTATTAAATCATAAGAAGATGGAGGAACTCAATTTTAACTTCAATTTCAATAATTAGAGATGTTTGATCGGTCAATTTGATGAAATCAAATTCGGCTTTGTTAAGGAGTTGAAATTGGGGGCACATTTGGGAAAAATTGGGGATTTTAAAAATTTGAAGGACCAAAATGCAATTTTATGAAATTGAGGGTCAATTGGGCCTGAAAATAATGTTGGAGGACCAATTGAGGAATTTTTGGGGCAAAACTTACCATTTTTGTAAAGGAAGGGAAAAATGGTAATTTTGGAAAAGTTGGGGGACTAAATTGGAAATTTGGGAAATTAAACCCCTTTTTGTGAAATTGAATAAATTGAGGTCCCAAGATAAATTTTAAAAGTTTAGGGACTCAAGTTGAGGAAAAAACGACATTTGGGGACTTAAAGTTAAAGAGAAATAACTTTAGGGTCATAATTGCAAATAATTGAAAAGTTTGGGTTTTCTCGTTTGTTTGAAATGAATGTTGTTAAGCCGAGTAATATGAACAAGGATGTTCATATCGTCTAGGAACATGAAGTACCGAGAACGCTAGCATGGATGAGCTTGCATGAATAAAAAGAATCACTTTAGTGGAATTCACTAAATTAACGGTTGAGTGGGTTTACTAACATCATACCCAGTGGGGATGATGAGTACAACTTAAAGATAAAAACCACTTACCGGTTGTGAGTGGGATCTTATATGATACACGGTTGGGGATGATAAGTAACTCGGTATGAAAACCCACTATTTAGTGGTATTTTAAACATCAAAATATAGAGGAGTTGATGTGAAAATTTTATGGAAAACTACTTATCGGTTGTAAGTAGATCATACCCGGTTGGTATGATGACACACCGTGGTAAATAAGAAATGATGGAAAATCCTAAGACTTTAAATGAAGGGATTTTTGAAAAAGAAAGGAGTCTGGCACACTCCAATAATAAATGTTTTCTTATGAGTCTAAACATTTGGAAAACCCATTCACTGGGTAGTCGTACTCACCCCTCCCTTATATCCCTTTCAGGAGATTTCAGAAAGCCTACCCTTAAAGACCATCAACTAAGATGTCTGTGATACAGCTATGATAAATCTAAATTATTATGCAGTTTTGTTTATATTATTCTTGGAAAAGATGTATCTTTAAAGGACGCCTTACTCTTTATGGTCTATAATAAGGGGAAACCCTTTAATAAACCTAGAGAGTAGTGGGTTGATCACGGTGACCCGACCAAATAGGGTCGGGGCATGACATTATTTATTGGGAATAGAATACAATACATTTGGGGACCTCTTTCCCTCTAAGTGAGATGGAAAGCACAATTCTATGATTGGATGGACTTTCTCCGGGGTGAGTTTGAAATCCTCATTTGGAGTTGCGACTTCTAGGGTGGCTTCATGTCTTCCATCCTATCGGACTTTGGTAGTCGGGGAGGCATTACTCTTAGGAGGTTTTGCCAACCATCCTAGTGGCGTTGGACATCTCCTTATAACTTGTTATCTCGAAACCAACTCCTTTGTGGATCCTTCAGCATTTACATGGTGGAGAGGCTTGCTCTACTCTCCTTTGCTTTTTCTTCCTTTCAACATGTCCTTCCCCGCCCATGGTGGTAGTGCTCCCGCGAGTGGGTACCACATTCCTTAGTGGTTTTGGGCACTTTTGTTCATAGTGTCCCCTCTATCCACAATTGTAGCAGGTTACTTCCTTTCGTGGACCGTTATAGCTTCTTCTCCACCTTAGGCTTTGGGAGTTTTTCTTGGTGGTTTTTGGGGCCCTTGATGTTTCACCATCCTTGGATGCGTACTTCCTATGGAACAGTCCCCCATCCTAAGTGCGAAGCAAGATTGCCCGAATACCTTGACTAATTCTTCGTAAAGTCCTTGTGGCTCAAGAAATGTCCATAGTCACGTGGGTTAGGTCCTCCTAGACTCTTGAGCTCCCAATCTACTTCCCTTGCATGAGGCATGATTTCTTTCCGGTTCTAGGGTGGCCAAGACAATGTGGGTTTGTTCGGTTTCTCTACGATTGGTCATATCTGTTTGATAGAAGTTTATGGTGGGTTAAGGTTCTAGGGCTTTTAGTTTGAAATTTTGTTTGGAAAACCATGCTCTAATACCACTTTAGTTGTCACGTCTCAACACGGTTCGGTCGGAGTCCTATGATCAACCCACCACCCTTCTTCGTACTAATTTAGTATTTCTACCAAATGGGTTGAGGAAGGTAAAGGCGTTAGAGTACTTGTTTTCCATAACAATGTTACAAAGCATCTAAATGGTAGTTTACCTATCCGCGCTACCTTTGGCTTTGTCCCCTAGCTTATGTTCCTCTTGGGGATGTACTTCTCCTGAAAAAGGTTTAATGGGAGGGAGTGGGTTTCTACAACTCAATGAAAGGAGGGGGTGGTTGGGAAGTGAGTTTTTAAAGCACTTTATTTATCAAATCATTTTATACTTTTAGTTTGATTATAATATGAATTCATTTCTTCTAAAGTACTTCCCCATTGCTCGGGAGGTATTTCAACAAATATTCACACGCCCTTTCTATCATAGAAAGGGATCACACATTCGCAAAATAGTCCCTGGCTATTACACTTGTGGACTAGAGTGCATTTACTGTCCACCTAAGTTTAAATGGACATCAATAGTCCAACCCTCAAACCCTAATAATGTCCACTTTGTGGAACAAGACCTCGTTTCCCCTCCGACCTCGGTATTAGTCTACATGAAGCTATCAAAGCTTCTCGACATACTTGATGCCAAGCTGCCCTTATGCACCCTTGGGTCGTCTAGAAGCCCTTGGGACCCATCGACTCCCCCTCTCGGGCATCTAGATGCTTCGAGATTCCTCATCTATGCATACAACAGTTTTGAATCATTAACCATGATCTTTGGTGTCAAATGTCCAACAGCCCTGACACTTGACCTAGCTTGCAGCTGTTTGCTTGGACCGGCCCGTCGACCTGTTCTGTGCTTACTACCACTAGCCTATCAAGCCTTGTTAGTGTTGTCTTGGACCCGTGGAAAGTCACACAATAATTCCAATTTTATGAGATTTTTCATGGTTGTTATGATCTTGTTTGTCAATAGGTTATAACCCGTGCACACTAACCTTGGGCCAACTTCATGAGTTTTCCAAAACAAGGCCTTCGGCCCAATCATTTTCTAATTCGAGGCCTTGAGCCTGTTGGAGCAATACTAGGCCCCATCAGCAATGTCTACCAAAATGTTTAAGATGTTTTACGTAGTCAGGGAAGACCATTCTCGGAAAAAGGATTTTTGAATTTAAAAGTGGTTATCATCTCTTCCAACCGGGTATGTTGCTGGAAATCTCAATCACCCGGTAACAGTGAGGTGGCCTTCCTAGTGAGATCTTGATTTGTGTTGTGCTTCCTTGCACCGGTTTCCTTTTACAATTAGCTTGTGGATGGTTTGAGTACCCTTATCAGGGGAATTGACATAAGGGAGCTCATAGTTTCAAGTATTTGTGCATAGGTCCTCACACTATGCCTTAATTGCATTTAGGTCCCTCAATGCTTATAACCATACATTTGGGTCCCTAATCTTCATATAATCTCAATTAACTACCTAGGACTTCCAATTATCTCTCATGGGTTCTTAACTTTTCCAAAATTACCAATTGGTCGACAATTTTCCCGAAATTGCCAATTGGTCCTTAATATCCCAAAAATTGTCAATTGGTCGTTGAATTTTCAAAAATTGCCAATTGCCCCTCAATTTCATCGAATTGCCCAATTGGGACCCAATTGGAAGTTAATTTCAAGAAAATGCCCCTATTTTCCTTAAATCGCAATTCGTTCCCCAATTTTCCAAAAATCCCAAAATTGCCTAATTTCTTAATAATTGCAATTTGGTCTCCAAATCACAATTTCATTCAATTGACCTCTCAAAACTCAATTAATTGCCCTGTTTGTGATCTGAATCTTCTTCCCCATGTTTCCCTCATTGTTTAAAGCTTTAAACCACTCCAATGGGCTAAAAAATGAGCTCAAACAGAGCTTCACCGGAAAATGTAGTATAGAGAGAGAAAGCTTCGATATCTTACTAGTGAGGGTCCGATGATTGGAGCTCTTGCTTTCTTTGAATTACTCTCCTCTTGAGGATCATCCCTAGATCAAACCGCACCTCAATTGGTGGCCTGAGCAATGTGTATTTCTCAGTTTAAAGTTTTGCAGAATTATGTCATGAATAGTGTTTTCTGGCAAAGGGGCAGTGGAGGGGCTTACCGTATTAGCTCGGGGGAAGGTCGGGGCACCTCTAGGTGCAGTTTAGGGGGCTTGGTTTGGCTGGAATTGGCTTAGAGATGGCTCGACTTGAGCTAGAGCAGCTCGGGTTGTTGACAGTCAAGAAGCGGCGTCACTATTTGAGCTTCCTCACTATTTTACGATGGTTCTCGAGCTGAAGGGAAGGTGTAACTAGGTAGAAGGCTTACTCCCGGTTCTAATGAGACCAAATGCAGATTTAGAGGTGGAGAAGAGCCTTGATGTCGAAGCTCTTGTTTGCTGCTCGTCGGAGAACTAATTACTTTACCTTCTTCTCTCAATTGTGGGATTTTGGAATGAATGGAGAGGTGATCTTTATATAGGGAGCTCGACAACTAACCAAGCTACCGGTTGATGTAGGACTCAGCCTTCGACTCGGTCACTGGTGATCGAACTATAGCATTTTCTGAGTTGTCGAAGACTCTCCCTTCTGTCACTGTCTATACTCTCTATCCTCTCTGTCAATGGCCAGAGGTTTAACATGATGACATGGTGAGTGTGCCACATGGCGCGCTTAAATAGTTGGTTTTTCTGATGTGGCTTTCCAACTCAGCCGTCGCATCAACTGTTAACTATTGATCGAACACTTGGCAGCCTCCCATTGGATGCTCGTGTATGTGTGGCAGCCTGACTTATCATCCGCTGACTATTGACCAGACATGTGTCAGCCTCCCATTGGCTACTGATTGGGCTCCATTGATCGTTGACTGGTCCGGTCTATTAACCGGTCTGGACTATTGACGGGTCCGGTCCGATCGGGTTCGGTGACCCAAATTTGAAAATAGGCTAGTTCAAATATGATTCGACCGATTCAAGCTCAATTCGACCAATTTTCTGAAATTTAAAACTTTCTAAATTTTTCTAAATTCATTTTCTATCTAATGGTGGCCTCAATTTCCCAAATTGACATTTTAAAGCCAGTTAGAAAAATAAATCATTGAACTGGTTCAATGTGGTTCAATCTGATTTGGGTCTAGTTCACCATGAACTGGTTCGATTCTCCTATCCAATTCACTCCATGGTTCTTCCCCAATATTTTTGTGAATTTTTGATAACTTGGGATTTTCCAATTTCCCACATTAGCCCTTCTTTGTTATTTTTGGTTCCTTTTTCAACTTAATTTTCTAAAAATCGCTATTTCATTTCCCCAGTTTACTTGGTCTAGGGGATGGGTTTCACAACACGACAGCATAATCCATTAAGCTTGAGGATTGTTGGAGAAGCACCACCGAGCTTGCATAGTAATATTGATCCCTCATTAGTCGTAGACCAGAGTTAGTCGAACTCAATTTGAGCTACCCTCATGCCAACCACGACCAAACCAAGCCCTCTAGACATTTTCTAGAGTAGTCCAAACTTTCCTTGAATCATCATGGTAAGTCCCCTCCATTGCCCTTTGTCGGAATTTATAGTTCATAGAGCACTTGGTCATTGTGGTCTAGACCTTCCCTAGAGTAGTCCAGACCATCCCTGAATCGTAGTGGTAAGTCCCAACCGTTGCCCTTCGTTGGAATTTACAATTCACAGTGCACTTTTTCCAAAAACTAAAATATGAAATTCGCACTTATCAAGCCACCAATTGAGGCTCGGTTTGATCCAGGAAGGATACCTAGGAAGAGATCAATCCATTGGAATCAAAATCTCTAATCGTCAGATCCTAACCAGTAAGTAAACGAAGCTTTCTATCTCTAAGATGATTTTACAGTGAAGCTCCCTTTTGTGCTCATTTCTTTGCCAAATCTATTGTTTTAAAGCTTGAAATGGATCAAGGGACATAGGGAAGATTATTAGTATCATGTTATAACTTAATTGGGAAGAAATAAGGTCGAATTGATGAAATTCATGTAGGAGGACTAAATTGTAATTTTTGAAAAGTTGGGGACTTAATTTCAATTTTTAGAAAAAATTGGAAATTTTCTACAATTAATGAGAATTTATGTACCCAATTGAAAATTTGAGGAAATTAGGGACTCAACTAGAAGAGTTGAAAATCTTAGGGACCTAATTGAGATGAAGGTATAGCTTAAGGACTAAAACATAATTATGGAAAGTTAAGGGTCTTAAATATAATTACCTCAGTAATTGGGTCTAAATTGCCCAATTTGTCCTAGGAACGAATTCCCTACAAGATCATGCAAAGGAAAGGTACGCCAAGTTCGAAAACTTCTCGGGAATGACCAAATCTCGAAATACGAGTGAGTAGAATTTTCGACATCATACCCGTTTGGAGTAACAAACTTACTTTCAAAGTTAGAAAACCGTTTTCCAAAAATAGTCTCCCCTAACTACATGAACCAGGTCAAAGCTTTTGGGAGATACTTTGATGGAAGCATGAAACATATATTACTTAGAGTTAGAACTACTCTATTGGGCCAAAGGTATCAGTTTTTGAAACTAACATGGAACAATGCAAGTTTTGGAGAAACTCGTGAAGTGGGCCCAAGGTCAATGGGAATAGGCTTAAACCTGTAGACAAATTAATTGTCACACCGTGCTTTTAGTAACCCAAAATTTCGATCGGAAATTTTTCTGAAATTATATTATAAGTTTAAAATTTAATTGATATAATTGTAATAAATTTGATTTAAAATAAAATGAAAAGTGTTGTTTTGACAGAAATAAATAACTTGATGGAATCGAGTTAAGTCCATTGAATTTAAGCGAAAATTAAATATTATATATATAATTGTTAATAAGGTATATGTATATATAAATGTTGAAGAGATTTTTACATATAAGGGTATATATACATGTACAAAATTAATTTCCAAACAAATATAAAGGAGAAAGGGATTTGAGAGTTGAGAGTGTACCATTATCAAATAAATATACATAATTTTATTAAGATGTTCAAAGTACTAATATAGTTATGTTATACAAAAAGGAATGAAACCCAAGGCTACATGAACAATTTAAATAACAATTCCACTCAATCATACTACTAAGTGAATGCCAATATAAAACATAGATTTATATAATATTGGACCATACAAAATAACAGATGTAGAATTAAAACGGTCCTAAAGAGCCTAGGCCCTGTGAAAATCCAACCATACATATTTACAATTTTATTCTACCTTATAGAAATGGAATGGATAGGGTAAATACCTAATAAATTTCTTTAGGTGAAAATAATGAGATGATTATGTGAATTTGGTTTAATATAAACTATTAACACTTTGGAGTATTAGTATTACACCCCCACCATAAATACCTATAAATTAATACCTATATTTAATTAAGGTGAATTCATTAGATAACAATAACTATTTCAATTCTTTTTCAGATATATGGGAAACAATAAAAATGAAGGAAATTACCAAATGTCTTAGCATATAAACATAAATTAACTTTTCCCACTAAATGAAAGGTTCTTGAAATTAATGCCTTTTATGACAAGAAATTAATGAAGAATTTCTATAGTCACATAAGCTCAAAAAAATTATATATGTTGCAATAAGAATACTAACTTGCATTCACTATAAATAGGAACACCATTGAACCTATCATACACACACACACACAAATATTCAAAAAACAACGAATGCGCAATATGAGAAATTACCTGTAGAATTTCTACAAGATGGGAGAGATATCGCTTAGTACATTCATTTCAAAGAAGACAACATTACTACTAGAATAATAATTATATATTATCTGTCATAAAACACCTCCCATATCAGATTTCCAAATAAATATTTATTCTTAAAATGGATCAAAGAAAGTGTCATTGAATGCCTATCATACCTTTATTTGACAAACTTTAATAACTCCTATAAAAATAAACCCCATATGCAACTTAGTATTGAAAAATAAAAATTAGTTCAATTTCCTAATTTAATGAGAATAATTGACAAAATTTAAGTATCCTAAAGCACATAACAATTATTGGAATGAATGGGAAAAGACCATATAATTTCTTAGATATCGTCCCTTTGCCCAACCCATAAATTTATATAATGTCATAGTTACTCAAAGGGGTAATTAGTTATCAATTTTAATGCTTAAAAATGAATGGGGCTAAAGTTGGGCGCCCCATTTAACATGAGCTATTTAATGTAAAGAATTAAAGGAAATGTAAATTAAGTGAGAATTATCAATGCTATATAATAAGATGGGTATTAGACGTGCGCATAAGGAATCAAAAGTTGAGCTAATGAGAGTAGTGATTTGGGATATCATAAATGAGAATGAGAAAGGGTTAGAGTTCCTTCTCATTTATGATGATAAAGGATGGAATTCCATTAGAGTACGTAAGGACTAGGTTGACAGACCGGCCTAGACAAAGAGTTGCAGGTCGAGTTGAGGTTTGGGGCCGTTGGACCATTAGCACCAAAGATAATGGCCATATTTGAAAACTGTTGTTTGTGCATGCACTTGTGGTACATGACCATCAAGTTGCCTAAGAGGGGTAGTGATGGTTCATAAGGGCTACTGGATGACATGGTGGAGATAAGGGCAGTTCGTCATTCCAATTAGTTTGGAAGCTCAGAGTAGCTTCTTGCACATGCGACCGGGGTGGGGTTGAGATAAGGTCTCTATCCTCATACAGACATAGAATGGCATTTGGGTCTGAGGGTCAGATGTCTAAAACATTCATTTAGACCCATGGTAGAAGTGGATGGGCTTCTATCTTGGTGGACGGTAAAGACACTCCAATCCACAAGTGGATGCAGTAGACGTGCTACACCTGCGAATGTGCGTACCCTTCCTAATGAAGGGAATGTGTTTGTTTGCTAAATGCCTCCCTAGGTAAGGGGATGGGCTAAACACATCTAATAGTATTGGAAAAGGTTTTGAAAACTGAAATTTAGGAAACCTCCCTTTAAAGGAAATGATAACCTTGGCTTGGTTTGATAAATAAAAGTTATTTTGAAAAATCACTCCCAACACCCGCTCAATGTATTGTAGAACTCACCCCCTTCCTTTTACCCCTTTTAGGTAACCAAGGGAAAACTAAACTTAAAGACCTCCCTATAAGACATGTATGTTAGTTTTTATTCAGTTTTGTATAATGCTATTCCAGGAAAGACAGGAAAGAAGGATGCCTTACTCCTCCCAATTTAGAAAAGGATGAAATCCTTCATGGACCAAAGGGAGTGGTGGGTTGCTCACAGGGATCCGACCAAATCAGGTTGAGGCATGACAACTTGAGTGGTATGAGAGCATGTTTCCTCGAATTCATTATCAAGACTATATAACCTAAAACTAAACAAAAAAAAAATACCCAATACCCTTAAGCTTCTACCAAAAATACCTTTATTGAAATGAGTGCTAGGTTTATGACATTAGTATGGAAGTGACCTTGAGGAATAGGCCATGGTTGAATACCTACCATGGGATGTCGAGAAAGCTATAGTGGGAAAACATCAACAAGAGTAACATAAGTGTTATTAAGAATATGATATGTGGATTTCATGGAGAAATCGAAAAATATCCTTATAAAGGATATATAAAAAATTTGGAAAGCTGAAAAGATATACAAGAAATCTTATGAATGATACTCGGCAAAGGAACCGAAGGAAATAGAAAGGAATATGTAATTTCCTTACCTTAAACCTTTACATATGGAACACCATAAATATAAGTACTTTCATTTGAAATACTAAAATTTTGTACTAAATGAAACCCATGAAGGGAAATTTTATTGCAAGTAATAAGAAAGTTGCTTGACTACCTAAGCGCATGGATGTTGTGGAAAACTTATAAGGGCCTAACCTAGTTGATGGATGTAATGGATCTGGAGCATGAGTCTAAAATAAGAGGTTCTAGGAAATGTAAGACAAAGGTTAAATAAACCAAACACTCATGTAATACGCATAGAGTATCTTGATTTGGATTAATGGATGCAATCAATTAAAAATTCGAACAAGAGTGAAACCCTTAAATACTAATGAAATTAGTTCCTAAAGTGGGAAATTCCTTGGGAGGGCATTAAAGGAAAGGTGGTCACAGATGATCGAGATATAATTTTCTAAAGCAATAGACACAAATGTAAAAAAGAAGTACAATGAGATGAAAGTCTTAAAAAAAAGAATGACTTATAAATAATAAGTCATAATAGAGAACAACAAAATGGTTATAAACAAATACCTCAATACAAAAGTATGTCAAGAATGGAAAATCGTGGAGAATGATATACCAACATGTTTTTCCATATGGAAGGGTATGATGATGAACGATGGAGTAAATAAAAAAGTACATGTTATCGTATACCCAATAAGATGGTACAATCTTTATGGAAAAAGGACCCTGAAATAGGAGGATATAGTCCAATGATGGATGTATGAAACGGTGGAGGAAAAATTGTTAAATATTTTTAGAACCTTAGTTGGATTAAAAGGTGTCAAACAAACATCCTAAAGCAAATGAAGAACTAGTAAATATAAAGGCCATGTGATCATAGAACATCAATTCTATAATGAGAGATAGGTATTTGAAAATACACTAAAGTGATATTTCCTTTTGAATGGTATAAATAGTACTCACTAAAGAGGGCAAAATTTGTATGTAAACACTAAGTGATCGATTAAGATATGAAGATACCATTAACTTGGTGTGCAATTCAACCTTATAAGGAAGGCCCAATCAGAAATTTTAATCGATTAGAATGTATGGCTGAATACCCAATTTACTTTAGATGATTTAGATAAGAGAACCTGAGTAAAATTGTCCACTAATAAAATAAATAGTCTTGAGAAAATATAACATTATCTTGAGAAGTTATTGTGGTTAATTAAACAAATGTCTTTGTAGAAAGTTATTGATAATGAAACCACAAAAGTGCATAAAAAGGTTAAGAAGTAGAGACTAATGTTGCATGAGGTTTAGGGACAAAACTCTAAAAACGTCTAGAGTACTTGTCACACCGTGTTTTTAGTAACCCAAAATTTCGTTCGGGAATATTTACAAAAGTGTATTATAAGTTTTAAATTCAATTGATATAATTGGAATAAATTTGATTTAAAATAAAATGAAAAGTATTGTTTTAACTAAAATAAATAACTCGATGCAATTGAGTTAAGTCCATTAAATTTAAGTGGAAATTAAATATTATATATAGAATTGTTAATTATGTATATATATATAAATGTTGAAAAATATTTACATATAAGGGTATATATATACTTGTACAAAATTAATTTACAAACAAATATAAAGGATAAAGGGATTTGAGAGTTAAGGTCGTACCATTATCAAATAAATACACACATAATTTTATTATGATGTTCAAAGTTTCAATATAGTTATGTTATACAAAAAGTAATGAAACCCAAGTCTACATGAATAATTTAAATAAAAATTCCACTCCATGATACTACTAAATGAATGTCGATATAAAACATATATTCATATAATGTTATACCATAGAAAATAACAGTTGTGGAATTAAAAGGGCCCTAAAGAGCTTAGGCCCTATGAAAATCCAACCATACATATTTTCAATTTTATTCTATCTTATCGAAATGTAATAGATAGGGTAAATACCTACTAAATTACTTTAGCTGAAAATAATAATGAGACCATTATGTGAATTTTATTTAATACGAAACTAAATTAATCCTACCATAAATACCCATAAATTAATACTTACATTCAATTCAATTAATGTGAATTCATTAGATAACAATAACTTTTCCAATTATTTTTCACACATATGGTAATCAATAAAAATGAAGAAAATTACCAAAAGTCTTATAAAAAAAACCTAAATTAACTCTTCCCACTAAATAAAAGATTCTTAAAATTAAAGCCTTTTATGACAAGAAATTATTTAAGAATTTCTATGATCACATAAAGTCAAAATAATTATGTATGTTGCAATAAGAATCCTAACTTGCATTCACTATATAAACAGGGACACCAATGAACCTACCATACACACACACACATACAAATATTCATACAACAAATGCACAATATGAGAAATTACCTATAGGATTTCTACAAGATGGGAGAGATATAGCTTAGTACATTCATTTCATAGAAAATAACATAACTACAAGAATAATAATCATATATTTGTATGGTCACATAAACTCAAAATAATTATGACAAGAAATTAATTAAGAATTTCTATGGTCACATAAACTCAAAATAATTATGTATGTGGCAATAAGAATCCTAACTTGCATTCACTATAAATAGGGACACGAATGAACCTACCATACACACACACACACATACAAATATAGTCACGCCCCGACCCGGTTTGGTCGGATCCCCGTGATCAACCCACCACTCTCCCAGTTTATTAAAGGGTTTCCCCTTATTGTAAACCGTAAAAAGTAAGGCGTCCTTTAACCTGTACCTTTTTCCTGGAATAGCATAATCAAAACTGCATGAAATTTAAAACTTTACATACCTGTCTTACATGCATCTTAGTTGACGGTCTTTAAGGGGAGGCTTTCCGGGATTTCCTGAAAGGGATATAAGGGAGGGGGTGAGTACGACTACTCAGTGAATGGGTTTTTAAAAGCTTTTGACTTTTAAGAAAAACATTTATATGGAGTGTGCCAGACTCCTTTGTTTTAAAAAACCCCTTCATTTAAAAATTTAGGTTTTTCCACCATTTGTTATTTACCACGGTATGTCATCACCCAACACACATCCTTCATCATGAAGGTTACACACATTTGCAAGTCAGTATCACTATTGAACCCGCTAGTGACTTTGGAGTGACTTTTCCTGCCACCCGGATAGAAGTACGACCACTTCTATCCTGGGAATGAGTGGATGTTCGTGATATCCGACCCACAATCCCAAAATCACTTCTTCGTGTCCGTATGAGGACAGAGATCTCATCATGTCCCCACGCCGGTCTCATGCGCTTGGTGCTACTCCAGATTTCGCACAGACACCTGGAACGACGAACTGCCCTTATAGCCACCAGGTCGTCCAGTGCCCTTAGGACGCATCACTACCCCTCACGGGCGTCTTGATAATCCCGTACTCACAGTGCATGCATAAATAATGTTTTCTTATATTGCCATGTAATCTGTGGTGCCACTAGTCCAACGGCCCCGACTCTCAACTCAACCCGCAGTTGTTTGTCTTGACTAGTCCGTCGACCTGTCATGTCGCACTACCGCTAGTTGACTGAGCATGTCGGTCCTATCTTGGTACTATGGCCAAACAATTCACTTATTAAGTTTTATGACACATATATCATGTTCATTTACGAGCTCCTGCTCATGCTAATTGGCCTTGGGCCCACTGTACGAGATTTTCAAAATCGGGCATTTAGTCCCCAAGTTCCAAAATCGAGGCCCCCGGCCTATTAGAGCTATTCGAGCTCCCGTCGAGAAGGTCTCCCAAATTGTTTAAGCATTGGCACACAGTCAGGGGAGAGCACTTCCGACAAAAATAGGTTTTTACTGTCCATCATACCGACCGGTATAAGGACATCTCTGTTCATAACCGATGAACGGGTTTTCAACTTCCTTCGAGGAAGTCTCATCATACCAACCGGGTATGATCTACTTACAACCCATAAGTAGTTTTTTTTGCATAACTTTCACATCACTTTCTCTAAGTAGTGATGATTAAAATACCACTAAACAGTGGGTTTTTATATCGTGGCACTTATCATCCCCAACCGGGTATGATGTTAGTAAACCCACTCACCCATTAATGCCGTGAATTCCACTAGATTGGTTCTTTGTATTCACGCGAGCTTGTCCTTGCTGGCGTTCCCGGTATTTAACGTTCCTACACGATATGAACAACCTTGTTCATTATTACTCGGCATAACAGCCTTCATTCATTAATGAATGAGAAAACCTAAACTTTCAGTTATTTGCAGTTAGGTTCCTAAAGTTATTTCTCTTTAACTTTAAGTCCCTATTGTTAGTTTTTCCTCAAATTGAGTCCCGTAACTTTTAAAATTTATCGTGGGACCTCAATTTATTCAATTTCACCAAAAAGAGGTTTAATTTTCCAAATTACCAATTTGGTTCCCCAATTTTTCTAAAATTACCATTTTGCCCTTCTTTCACAAAAATGGTAAGTTTTTTTCCCAAAATTTCCAAAATTCCTCAATTGGTCCTCCAACATTATCTTCATGCCCAATTGACCCTCAATTTCATAAAATTGTATTTTGGCCCCTTTGAATTTCGAAAATCCCCAAAATTTCCCCCAATTTCCACTTTTCAACACTACCGAATTTGATTTCATCAAATTAACCGATCAAACACTTCTAATTATTGAAATTGGAGTTGAAATTGAGTTACTGTATGTTCATACGATTCTAAGAAACTTTGAATTGCAGATTTTAACGTCGAAATGAGCTCAAACGGAGATTTGTCGGAAAACAGACTGTAGAGAGAGAAAGCTTCGATTACTCACCGGTGAAGGCACGACAGTTCGAGCTTTCGATCTAGGCAGATAGGTCTCGTCCGGAGTTCATCCTAAAATCAAGTATTGTATCAATTGATGCGGAATTGGATTATAATTTCGTCATTGAAATTAGGTCGACTCTCTCTCTAGCACCGATCGAAAATTATAAAGGGGTGCCGAATTGGCTTACCTTTCGGTCCTAATTCGGCCGTGGAAAGGCTGAGGAAGTGTTGGGAAGGCTTGGTTTGGCCTGAGGAGGGCTTAAAATGGCCGATTTCAGCTTGGCCGAAATAGGGCAGCTTCGGTCCGCCGGAGTTGCTTCACTATTCCATCATGTCGGCACTTCTCCAACGATTCTCGGATTGACTGAAGTTTTCTATCAGATAGCTGTCTTCTCCCCAGTTCTAAAGAGCCCGACCTTTGTTCAAGTCGAAGCTCTGGTTCGAGCTTTACTAGGAAATGGAGCAGTAGAGAGAGAGAGAAGTGTTCAGGTGTGAGGAGAATTATTACTAGTATTAATATTGCCATAAATTATTGGTATTAATTCCAATAATTTAATTTTGATATTAAATTATTTGTATTAATTCCAATAATACTTCCCAGGAGGTGACCCATCCTCACACTACTCTGAAGTAAGCACGCTTAACTTTGAAGTTCTTATGGAATCTAGTTCACCTAAACCAATTTGGTTTTTGTTTTCTAATTTGTCTTAAGTTTCTTTTCCAATGTTTAATAAATCCTTTGGATCAACCGAAAGTTGTAAATTTTCATATTGCTTATTCCCAAATGTAAACCGGTTTGGTTTTCTTATTCGGTTTGATCGGTTCTTTTCCCGGTTTTCCTTAACTCAAATGTGCAGGGTTTACAGTCAACCTCTCATGTCGCACTGCCGCTAGTTGACTGAGCATGTCGGTCCTATCTTGGTACCATGGACAAACAATTCACTTATTAAGTTTTATGGCACATATATCATGTTCGTTTACGAGCTCCTGCTCGTGCCAACTGGTGTTGAGCCCATTGTACGAGATTTTCAAAATTGGGCATTTATCCCCCAAGTTCTAAAACCAAGGCCCCCAGCCTATCAGAGCTATTCGAGCTCCCGTCGAGAAGGTCTCCCAAATTGTTTAAGCATTGGCACACAGTCAGGGGAGAGCACTTTCGACAAAACATATGTTTTTTCTATCCAATATACCGCACGTGTATAAGGACACCTCCGTTCATAACCGATGAACGGGTTTTCAACTTCCATCAAGGAAGTCTCATCATACCAACCGGGTATGATCTACTTATAATCGGTAAGTAGTTTTTCCCCATGATTTTCACATCACTTCCTCTATGTAGTGATATTTAAAAGTACCACTTAATAGTGGGTTTTCATACCGAGGTTCTTATCATTCCCAACCGGGTATGATATAAAATTTCCACTCACAACCGGTAAGTGGTTTTTAAATTTTAAGTTGTGCTCATCATACTAACCGGGTATGATGTTAGTAAACCCACTCACCCATTAATGCCGTGAATTCCACTAGACCTATTCTTGGTATTCACGTGAGCTTGTCCTTGCTGGCGTTCCCGGCACTTCGTGTTCCTACACGATATGAACATCTTGGTTCTTTATCCTTCGGACTAATCGCCTTCATTCATTCCAAATGAATGAGAAAGTCAAAGTTTCATTTATTTGTAATTAGGTCCCTAAAGTTATTTTTCTTTAACTTTAAGTCCCAAATGCCAATTTTCCCTCAAATTAAGTCCCAAAACTTCTAAAATTTATCATAGGACCTCAATTTATTCCATTTCACAAAAAGGGGTTTAATTTCCCAAATTTCCAATTTGGTGCCCTAACTTTTCCAAAATTACCATTTTGCCCTTCCTTTACAAAAATGGTAAATTTTGCTCCAAAAATTTCAAATTTCCTCAATTGGTCCTCTAACATTATTTTCATGCCCAATTGACCCTCAATTTCATAAAATTTCATTTTGGTCCTTTGAAGTTCGAAAATCCCCAATTTTCCCCCAATTCCAACTTCTTAACACAGCCGAATTTGATTTCATGAAATTGACCCATCAAACGTTTGCAATTGTTGAAATTGAAGTTGAAATTGAGTTTCTACATGTTCATACAATTCTTTAAAAATGTGAATCGCAAGTTTTAACGTCAGAATGAGCTCAAACAGAGCTTCGCTGGAAAATGAACTATAGAGAGAGAAAGCTTCGATTACTCACCAGTGAAGGCACGATAGTCCGAGCTTTCGATTTGGGCAGATAGCTCTCGTCCTGAGGTTCATCCTAGAATCAAGAATCGCATCAATTGATGTGGAATTGTATTAGAATTTTGTCATTGAAATTCGATCGACTCTCTCTCTAGCACCGATAAAAAATTGTAAAGGGGGTCGAATTGGCTTACCTTCCGATCCTAATTCAGCCGTGGAAAGGTTGAGGAAGTGTTGGAAGGGCTTGGTTTGGCCTGACGAGGTCTTGAAATGGCCGATTTCAGCTTGGCTGAAATAGGGCAACTTCGGTCCACCGGAGCTGCTTCACTATTCCATCTTGCCGGCGTTTCTCCAACGATTCTCGAATTGACTAGAGTTTGCTATCAGATAGCTGTCTTCTCCCCGGTTCTAAAGATCTCAACCTCTCCTTCTGAGGTTAAGAAAAATGTTTCAGTCGAAACTCTGGTTCGAGCTACACTGGGAAACGGAGGAGTAGAGAGAGAGATGTGTTCAAGTGTGAGAAAAATGAATTGGGATAACCTCTTTATATAGGTGTAAAACCATGTATTAAATGGGAGAGATTTATTACTTTTATTAATATTGACATAAATTATTGGTATTAATTTCAATAATTTAATTTTGTAATTAAATTATTTGTATTAATTTCAACAATTTAATTTAGGTATTAAATTATTGGTATTAATTATAATAATTAAATATATATTAATTTATGGCCATTTATGATAATGGTACATTCACATAAAAATTTTTGACCGAAATTTCAGGTTACAAAAAAAATCATACTTCCTAGGAGGTCACCTGAACTTCAAAGTTTTTATAGAATCTTGTTCACTTGAACCAATTTAGTTTTTATCTTTTATTTTATTTTAATTTTCTTTTCCAAGGTTTAATGAACCCTTTGGATCACCCGAAAGTTATAAATTTCCAAATTGCTTATTCCCATATGATCGGATTTGTAAACCGGCTCGATTTTCTTACTCGGTTTAACCGGTTCTTTTCCCAGTTTTCCTTAACTCAAAAGTGTAGGGTTTACAAATATTCATACAACAAATGCACAATATGAGAAATTACCTATAGAATTTCTACAAGATAGGAGAGATATCGCTTAGTACATTCATTTTCTAGAAGATAACATAACTGCGAGAATAATAATCATATATTCTCTATCATAAAACACCTCCCATATCAACTTTCCAAAGAAATATCTATTCCTAAAATAATAATCATATATTATGTATCATCAAACACCTCTCATATTAGCTTTCCAAATAAACATTTATTCTTAAAATGGATCAAAGAAAGTCTGGTTGAATGTGCTAACATATATTTATTATATGAACTTTAATAACTCCAATAAAAATAAACCCTGTATGCAACTTAGTATTGAATAGTAAAAATTAGTTCAATTTCCTAATTTAATGAGAATAACTAACAATATTTAAGTATCATAAAACACAAAACAATTATTGGAATGAAGGGGAAAAGTCCATAGAATTTCCTAGATATCATCCATTTGCCCAAACCATAAATTTATATAATGTCCTAGTTACTTAGAGGGGTACTTAGTTATCAGTTTTAATGCTTAAAGATAAATGGGATAAAGTTGGGTTCCATTTAAAATGGGTTATTTAATGTAAAGCATTAAAGAAAATGTAAATTATGTGAGAATTATCCATGTTATATAATAAGATGGGGATTAGATGTGCCCATAAATTATCAAAATTCTAGTTAATTAGATTAGTGATTTGGGGGTATCATTTAATGAGAATGAGAAAGGGTTAGAGTTCCTTCTCATTTATGATGATAAAGAATAGAATTTCATCAAACTACAACTGATCATAATATATCAATAAAAAATAATGTAGTAGTAAATATTCCCCATTTAACAAACACTTTTATAGCTATATAAGGAGATTAGAACAATTTATTTGAGGGACACCAATTGAGCTAAGAGAACAATTTGAGTATAAGAGAGCTACCTAGTCAACTAGTCCTTGTTCACACCTCAAACATCATTTTTGCAATGATCACATTAGATCTACTAGATTAATACTCCCTACCTATGAAATTCTCAATCTCGAAATCCACCATGCAACAACCAAATTTAAGGAAAATTGGATAGTATCGGAGCAGCAAAACACCAATAAGAACAACTACGGAAGGGTACATGGGAATCCCTCCAAAAAGAAAATATCTCTAGATAAAAGGTGAGTGGGCATACTTGATGTCATACCCGGTTGGGGTGATGGGCAAAGTTAAAGTTTAAAAACCTACTTATCGGTTCTAAGTGGGATTATCTAACATCATACCTGGTTGGTATGACAATCTTCCTGGAGGAAAGGAGAAACCTGCTTATCGATTGTAAGTGAAGATATCATCACACCTGGTTGGTGTGATGAAGTTTAAAATAATTTTTGGTCATTAGTGTTCTCCCCTAACTGTGTGCCAATGCTTAAAAGAATTTGGGAAACCTTCTTGACGAGAGCTAGAACAACTTAGATAGGCTAGAGGCCTCAATTTTTGAACTCATGGGGCTAAATACACAATTTTGGAAAAACACGTGCAGAGGGCCCCAGGCCAATTGGCACGAGCAGGAGCTCATAAACTAACTCGAGTAAAGAAAGCCATGAAAATTTCTAATGAAATTGTTGTGTGATTTCACTATGGTACCATGTCAGGACCGATAATGCTCGATGAAATGGCAGTAGTGCGTCAGGGCCAGGTCGACGAACCGGCCTAGACAAACAACTGCAGGTCGGGTTGAGGGTTAGGGTCGTTGAACCATCGACACCAAAGATAATGTCAATATGTGAAAACCATTGTTTGTGCATGCACTTGTGGTACAAGACCATCAAGATGCACAAGAGGGGTAGTGATGTGTCCTAAGGGTTACTAGACAACATGATAGAGATAAAGGTAGTTTTTCGTGCCAGTTAGTCTAGAAGGTCAAAGTAGCTTCTTGCGCATGAGACTGGGGTGGGGTCGGGATGAGGTCTCTCTCCTCATACGGACACGAAGCTGCATTCGGGTCTGAGGGTCAGATGTCGAGAGCATCCACTCAAACCTACGGTATAACTGGATGGGATTCTATCTTGGTGGAGAGTAAAGACGCTCTGATCCACAAGTGGGTCGAGTGGCCGTGCTACACCTGTGAATGTGTGTACCCTTCCTAATGAAGAGTGTGTGATTGTTTGCCTAATCTCTCTCGAGGCAAGGGGATGGGCTAAACACACCTAATGGTATTGGAAAAAGGTTTTGAAAACCAAAATTTAGGAAACCTCTCTTTAAAGGAAATGATAACCTTGACATGGTTTGTTAAATAAAAGCTATTTTGAAAACTCACTCCCAACACCCGCTCACTGAGTTGTAGAACTCATACCCTCCCTTTTACCCCTTTTAGGTAACCAAAGGAAAACCAAACTTAAAGACCTCCCTGTTAGACAGGTATGTCAGTTTTTATTCAGTTTTGTAAAATGCTATTCTAGGAAAGAAACGAAAGAAGGACGTCTTACTCCTCGCGGTTTAGAAAAGGGTGAAACCCTTCATGGACCAAAGGGAGTGGAGGATTGCTCATGGGGATCCGACCAAACTAGGTTGGGGCATGACATTAATAATTATGAGCATATGGAAAACTATCACAAATGGTTGATTTGTGTGAAATAACTACCGAGCCAAGGCCAGGTTGTCGAACTCATTGGGCTAGTAGCTACCAAGCCGAAGCTGAGTCATCGAACATGTTGGTTTGGTAGTAACTAAGCCAAAGCTGGGTCATCAAACTCATCGGGGTGGTAGCACCAAAGATAAAGGTCTAAATTAAAAAGACTTTTGATTGTGCATGTTGAGATATAGAACCATTAAGGTGCCCGATATGGGGTAGTGTTTGTTCTAAGGACAGTTGGACAACTTAGGGAGCATAAGAGATGATTTTTCGTGCTAATATGTCAAGAAGCTCTAGGAGCTTCAAGGGCATTGAGATAGAAGAAGAAGAGGGAGAGGTCTCGTCCCACAATAGTGGACATGAAGTTTCAAATTAAGTTTGGCGATTAGGCAATGGTGCTCACACAGACTTGTGGTAGAGGTTGTAGACTCTTACCAAGGGTGGATGGTATAAAGTCGCTCATGTCCACAAGTGGAATAGTTGGGGACAATGCTATGAAAGTATGATCACTTTGATGATAAAGGGGGTGTGTGATAGTGTGCTAAACCAAACTCGGAAAGGGTGAATGCTAAATTAGCCCTTTCAAGATAAAGCATGTAAAACCCTTAAAAAAGAATGATGATATATGTTAACATATGAAAACCCCCCTTTTTTATCCTTGAGAAGACACCTTTTATCCACTCACTGAGTTGTAGAACCCACCCTTTCCCTTATCTCCTTTTAGGGAAGTTGTTACAACAAGTAGAGTGAAAGCCTGAGAAGTAAGCCGGGATTACCATGAAGAGGTAATTTTATTAATTCATTTGTTTACTTTGTTATGAAAAACATATACGTTTGTAAGCCTTTACCTTTCTTGGTCTATCTTGGTAGAAATACCATCTTAGTACAAGAAGGGTGGTGGGTTGATCATGGAGATCCAACCAAACCGGATTGGGGTATGAAAAAAATAGTATCACCCCATCTCGATTTCTCAAACCAGTATCACTTTCATACCCTGCTCCTCATGTCAGGTTCTTACTCAAACTTTTTAAAATGATATTTGACTTTAGCGGGAACGGTATTACCAATTCACGGTTCTTATATGAGCTTTCAAAATAATACTTGCTACCTTAACAAACAAGGTCACACAAGCAAGAAATTAAGGAACTCGGTCAGTCCAAAAGGACGTGCCATCAAATACACCCACTCGACTCGAGTCTCAGAACTTGTTCATTCTAGGGGTTCTAGAGATCCTGCACCTGATCCCGCTCATGTGATCTCATACCTGTTCTACTATATATAGCAATTAGAGGGGACATATCCCTCTTGGTATACCACAAATCACTATACCGTAACTCACTTAGGAATTTATTGTTTTCCTCCATAGGACCGAGATATTTGACTCACTAGTCAGTAAGTCAACTCGTATACTAATCTTTCCTAAGGTTAATCACCCAAGCTCAAGGTTATTTCCTTTTCACTTCCATATTGAAGTACCTAACATTCATTTATTTACCACCTAGTCGTCCTACTTTTCCCAATTTACCATTTGGTCCTCAACATGGGTAAAATTACCATTTTGCCCTTATATGTTACAACTTGTCTTTCTTTAGACCTAATAATTTCCCAAGTCTTCCATTAGAGTCCCTCAAGTTCTCTTGAGTCCCATTTAGATCCCAAATAGACACTGGAACTTTTTCAAGCTCTATTTCCCAAAATTACCAAAAGGTCCCTAAATTTTGGTAAAATTACCATTTTGCCCCTCTTCTTTGGTACTTAGGTTTCGAAACCCATTTACCCCAGATGTTTCTCATCAACGTCCCTAAAAATTCATAAAGTATGTTTGGTACCTTAGACAGCCCAAATGTTGCCTTTTGGCCATGCAAATACTTATATTTGCAACTTAGTCACTAATGTTACCTTTATTGTAAATAGGTCCTTATACATTCCACAATAGGCAAACCAAGTCCCCTATCCTCACCTAACTTTCCAATCAACCCCATAACTTCATTCAGCCCCTTAGGAAGGGCCAGTAAAAAGTTCATTCCAATTTGGGTCCCTTATGTTTCACTTATTTGCATTGTAGTCCTTGACTTTTGACCCATAACCAAAGTATCTCTCAAAATTAGGAAATTAAGTGGGAAGCTCCCCCTAACCTCCCTCTACCACATCATAACCTTAGTTTGGTTGGAGTTTGTAGGAATTGCTTTGACTGGGCTTGATTGAAAACATAACAAAAAACAAGTAAGATTAAGGTAAAAGTTAGGAACTCATCGGAGACAACATGTCGATTATCAAGGCTAGTAGGGTTGGAAAGTTGACTCTCCAAGGAGTTTGTGGCCACTTGAATTACCTTGATTGGTAGTTTGTAACTCATGTAATATCAATTTTAGTAAGCTCACCCACTTAAACCAACAATCAAAATTTGAATGAATTAATTCTCCTTATATGCTCATAGAAATCGAGTAAGCTTTGTGGCTATTGAAAGATGGTAGTCTGAGGAATCTACTGAATATTTCTCAATTGTCGAGGGCCATCGAGGCCACTAGAACTCACCCTCAAAGAAACTACTATGTTTTCGACTGTTAGATCACTGCCACTGTGCGCTCATGTTAACGTTGGTAGAGTGAGAGTTGAGGGTCGAGAGTGGTGGCATTAGAAAGCTAAGGACACCAAGATCACGTTCTGAGGTGGTTGGATGATGGAGCTAGGCTCTCTACAACTCAGGTCATTGAAATTGAGAGCTATTTGTGCTCGAGAGAGGATTCTGGTTGAATTCTGTTGGGAGAATAACTAAACATTATATGGTTGGATTCTAGACTTTCGTGGCAATCCAACCATTGCTCTCTTTCATTAATCTATTGCCCATAGCCATGGGAATGAATTAATTAACACTAGGTTGTCTACTGATGTTTATCAATTATTTTCACAGAAATCGAGTAGGGGGTCGAGTGAAGAAGACTACATGCGCACTGACCGATATGCACCATAACGAACTGGTTTTCGATGAATATCTTAGTGGTTTTTGGCCCGATTCACCTCTTTTCTGGTCGGTTCATGTAAAAATAAAAATATCTAAAAATTATACATTCAATTTTCTATTGAATGAACTCAAGAACTGAATCATTTGGATTTTTTTTAACACCATAAAAAATTTGGGAGGGGGGTTTGTGCTCAAAGTTGGTTCAATCCGTTTCGGCGCTTCTAGGGTCAATTCACCTCCGACCAGACCAGTTCACCTCCGAGTCGTTTAGGGGTGCTACCCCCTTCCATCAAAGATTCATATTTTTAAACTAACTCTCCAAATCTTGGCTTGGGTTCTATTCCTAGCTCTAGTTTTGTTCCCAACTCGAAGCTTTGTTCTTAGTTTTGGCTTTTTATCTCTAATTTGAAATTTATTTTCGTGTTTCATATCATCTTTCTAGTTTAGAGTTTTATTCTTTGTATGGGATTTCATTTCCGACTCATACTCGTGTTTCAGTCCACTTACGCTATGTTTGGATTGAGGGGTTTTAAGGGATTTGGACGGGGAGGGGTTCTAAGGGGGGAAAAATCCCTCATTTGGTCAAAAAATGGAGGGATTTGGAGGGGTTGAAAATCACCTCCAAACCCCTCCAACCGCTCCAAATCCATGTAACTTTCTTTTACTTTATTTAACATTTTTAAAAGTACTTAACACATGCATGGATGTTATAGAAGACTATAAAATGCACTAGTCGATCCAATAGAACTTGCTTGCATTAAATCCAACTCTTTGTTTTATACATATTTTCTCTCCAAGGACTCATAAAGTGCATTTCTCATATATTTGCATGGAAGTTTACACTACATAATTCAAATAATATTCATTGGTCAGATTTGGTTATTTTTGGTAATTATAGTAAACTAATGTAATTTTTCCAAAAATTATGATTTTTTCCCTCATAATGGGTTCTCTCTACAAATTTGTCAAATAACCCATTTATACGACTCATTCTATAACTTATTTATAACTTAAGATTTTTCCTCAATTGACTCTATTTACCATAAGACATCAAATCTTTAAGCGTTTTATTTTTACACTAATTATTTTCTAAAATTATATTTTAGTCCTTATTTTTTTCACTATTTACAAAAATTCCCACCTTTCTTTCAAAAACTTTACTATATGAGTCTAACCTGTAAAATTCTCATTTTTGTCCTCAATTTTGTGTTACATATTTCATTTCTGTCCTTATAAATTAAACTATAGGCATCAAACATTATATTATATATCATTTTATCGCTAAATATTTTCCAATTTCATTTAGGGTGATATTACAATAAGTGAATAGTATTTCTTGTAATACCATACATAATTAATATTTGTTAGGAATAGTTTATCTCCCTATGCATATAATCTCCTCTCATCTCATCCATTATCTCAACTTTAAATTTCTACTCTCTCATTGAGGAAATTGCTAGATGTGTTCAATCATCAACAAGAAGTCTTTCATATGGGGTTTTTGTACAATAAGTAGTGTATATCATGACATACTTTTGGTGAGTTCATTTCTTAATTTTGAAAAAGGACATGGAGTGAATAAACATGCTCCATCTTTTTTATGGCATGATGATAGCATAAGTAACATGCTCTATCTTTTTTATGTCGTGATGAGAGAAAACTAACATGGAACAAATGTGGCATGTGACAAGGTATACTTATTATGTGTTCTTGAGTAATTTATATTCATAGGTTGGCAAGTAAACATGTTGGGAGTGCTTTTGTACTTGGACTTCGTATAATGGTTTGTGGTAAAGTTTGTTTTAGGCTATTTTTTAATAGAGAGGTTAGTAGACATTTGGAGCTTAGAAGCGAGCGATTTGGAGGGGAGGTTAAGTGATAGATTTAGAGCTATTAAAATTTTTTAATAATCTATTGTTTGTATTAAGATAAAATGTGTTGAACTATTATTTATTAAAAAATTAGAAATATAAATTTATCATTTTAACTAAATTAAATAATTAATTAGGTATTATAAATAATTATATGAAATATAATGTGACACCCGACCCTTTTTAGTTGGAACCCTGTGAACAAAATACCACTCCTCTTAGAATAAAAAGGACAAGCACTATTGTAGTACCCGTAGTAGTCAGACATAACCTGAAAATAATTCAAAATAATTTCAAGAAAATATATTTTCATAAAATTTACCATAATATTATTTATGCATAAAAATACCAGGAAGCTAAATCTTCGCACGAGTTTATGTTCGTGATTTTCCTGAAAGGCTTTAAGTGAGGGGTGAGTTCTACAACTTAGTGAGTGGGTAATAAGGTTATTACTCAATAATGTTTAAAGGATTGTTCATTTATCAACATCATTCTCCTTCATGAGTTTTGGCTTAAGACACAAGCACATGCCCTTTATCATTAAAGGGTTCATTCCTTCACATAATAGTCCCCGACTCTTCCACTTGTGACCCGGAGTAGCTTTACTATCTACCCTGGAAAAAGGCTGCAACCTCTACTACAAGTCTTTGTGAGCACCATTGCCCAACCCATACATTTTTTCGAACTTCATGTCCACTATTGTAGGATGAGACATCTTCCCCTTCTTCCTCGGTCTCAATGTGCATGAAGCTCCTAGAGCTTCTCGACATACTCGAACAAAAAAGCTTCCCTTAAACTCCTTAAGTCGTCCACCAACCCATAAAACCAACACTACCCCTATACCGAGCACCGAAATGATTCTGTATCTCATCAAACACAATCAACAATCTTTTGTTAAAACCTTTATCTTTGTGGTACTAGCCCAACGAGTTCGATAACACAACTTCTACTCCATAGCTAAATCACACAATTATCTATTTATGAAAAATTTTCATAAGGCTCACAAATCATAATTTGTCTACAGGTCTGGGCTCATTTTCCATTGGCCTTGGGCCCACTTCAGGAGTTTTCCAAAACATGGCTTTGAGCCCACTTCAGTTCAAAAAACATGGCATTGGGCCCACTAGAGCAATTCTAGCTCTATAAGGTACATGGTTCATACTCTCAGTAGAAATATCTCCCAAAATTTGTTTGAGTGGTTCCACATAGTCAAGGGAGACTATTTCTAGAAAATGGTTATAGCTTTCGGTAATACAAAGTACGTTCATCACTTCAAATGGGCTTGATGTCAAAAATCTCACTCACTCGAATTTCGTGACTTTTTCATCTGGGATGGATTTTCGATAACTTTGAACTATGTTGCTGATTTATATCAAAGATCTTCCTTCCACACTTACATTGCCACAGATAATGAGTTACTCAAATAATTGAAATATTATAATTACTTTTAATTAGAATGAAATTCCCAAAAATTATTTTTAATTGTAATTAAATCACAAAACTCTTCTTATTTGACAATTGATCCTCAATTGATGTCAATTTCATAAAAAACACCAAATTTCCAAAAATGCCTAATTTGCCCAATTTTATCCAAATTTTATTTTAGCCCTTGAATACTTGATTCATCAAATTGGATGCTTACACCTTGTAAATTTCCTCTAACATGCTACTAATCATCTTCTCCATCTTCCTACGAGCATTCTAAGATTTGAATCACTTAATTTGACCCAAAATCGAGCTCAAACAAAGATTCACCAGAAAATCTTTCTAGAGAGAGAAATCTTCAATTTCTTACCGGTGAAGGAATAATTGTTGGAGCTCTGGGTATGGGTAACTAGTGCTTGTTAAGTGGATCCTACTAGGATCAAATTTTATGTTAATTGATAGCTTGGGCAAGGAGAATTTCATTAGCAAAAGTTTCATAATTTTTCTTTGTAATTTCACTATTTCAGCGAAGGGAGACAAAATTGGCTTACCACAAAGGTTCATGGAGGTCGAGGTTTGGTCATGTGGTAGGGTCGGCCTCTTAGGGGGTCAGTGGTGGTTGGAATTTAGCTCTAAAACTCATGCAAAATTATGCTATTGAAGTGATGGTAGTGTGTGTTCTCACTAGAGCTTCTTTGTTAATCTTCAAGTTGAATGGAATTACAGGAAGGTGGAGGTCTTCTTCAGGATTATTGAAAATTAACTTGCGGGGATAGATGTGGAGAAAAGGGTCGATGTTAGAGCTCTAATTCAAGGGTGGTTGTGTAAACTCTGCCTTTTTGAGCTAAGGAAAAATTGGTAAAAGAACTGGTCAGACCAAGTGAGAAAATCGAACCAGTTCACAAACTCAATCATTTGTGAACGAGCAATTTGGGAATTTATAACTCCCGGGTGATCCAAAGGGTTTATAATACTATGGAAAAGAACCTTAGAATGAATTGGAAGAGAAAAACCGGACCGGTTTGAATGAATCGGATCCAACTAGATTGAAACGGTTTAGAAACTAAGTCGGTTCGTGAACCGGAACTGATAGAGAAATGGCAAATAGGGAAATTTATGGATCCCTTGTGACCTGAAGAGATTTATAAACCTTGGTAAGGAACCTTAGAACAAAGTGGGAGAGAAAAACTAGATCGGTTCGGGTGAACCGGACTCGAACCAAATTGAACTGGTTGAAGGACTCAGTCGATTTATGAACCAAAATTGATAAAAAGATGGTAAAAAAGAAATTTTATGGATCATAAGTGACCCAAGAAGTCACGAAAGACATGGAAATGGACTTGTGAAGGAATTGGGGATGAAAACCAAACCAGTTCAGGTGAACTGGATCTGAACCGATTTGGACCGGTTTGAACCACTATTGAACCAGATCCTAAATTCATTTTTCTAGGTGGTTAAATAATTGAAATTAAAGATTTGAGGCCACCATTGGATAGAAAATGAATTTAGATGAATTTAGAAATTTTTTTATTTGAAAATTTTGGTTGAGTGATGGGTGAACCGGCCGATTTAAGCTTCGAACCCGATTCAGACTGGTCCGGTCCGGTTCGGAACACTAAGCGGGGTTGTTGGTCGAGGTTGTTGGACCAGTGGCATCACAGATTATATGGCATGATAAGAAAATACTGTTTGTGCATGCACTGTGATTACGGGACCATCAAGACGCCGAAGAGGCGTATTGATGCATCCTAAGAGCATTGGACGACCTGGTGAGTATAAGGCAGTTCGTCGTACTAGGTAATCGTGTGAAATTTAGAGTAGCACTAAGCGCATGAGACTAGGGTGGGGATGAGATGAGGTCTCTATTCTCATATGGACACGAAGAATTGATTTCAAGATTGATGGTCACATGTCGCGAACATTCACTCATTCGTAGGGTAGAAGTAGACGTACTTCTATTTGGGTGGCCGGTAACTCCTAAGGGAAACTCCCCAAACCAAGCAAATCGGCATGTAGACCGAAAGGAATCAACTCAGTATAAAGAATTGTGAAATAATTACGAACAAGTAAGATTGGATTAAGGCCAAAGTAAAATCCTTGAGTAAAGAATGTCATTGGAAACGAGGATGGATCTAAGAAAGGATGAATCCTAGCTCATCTGTATAGTATTGGAAAAACCCAATCAATTGTAACCGAAAAGACCCAATAAAGAAGTTGGGGAAAGATGAGTAAGTAAGAGGAATCCATGCGGTTATGTGAGACATAACTTCAAAGGCATGATGGAGGAGAGGATAATGGTAAAAGTATAGTTGAGGAATGCTATCAAAAGAAAAGAGGGATGAAGTTATACAATCCCTGAAAGGTCGAAAAGCTAAGAGAGACCATCAAGGAGATGTTTTAGAAATCTAATGGATAGAGATAGGTCCTAGAAAATGCCATGCTGTTAGGGGCATGTAAGCCCAACAATCCCGAGGGGAATATGACTCAAATTAAGAAAGAGTCGGCTAATAATCATGACAAGGTCAAATAAAAAAAATATTTTGTACCGAAGTTATAATAGACAACGAATGAAGGAATGGTCAAAATAGGACAAAGAAGTTATAATAAAGAAAAATCGTGGAAACAAGTACATAACGCTCAAAAGAACATCGAGCTAAAGGTTTCAATGACCAAGCGGTTAACTAGACACGGAAATGGTTAGTTATCTCGGAATTTCCATTCTTGAGTATGGAACCTCAAAGGGAAGAATGTTGCTCTAAACAAAGAAAGAGATAAAATCTAAGAATAAAACATGAAGTAAGGTATGCCTAGTTTTGATAAAATCCATGGAGGGAGTAAATAATATAAAGGAAAAGGAATTCATTAACTGAAGGTTGTAAAAAGGGCTAATTAGAAGGACAAGAGAAGAGTTTGCATGTTAAGCAAACACCAAAGGGGCATCAAAGGAAATGATTCCTCATACAAGGCTCATAATTAAGTTTTGGGGACAAAACTCCTAAAAGGAGGGGAGAGTTGTAAACCCTGCCCTTTTGAGCTAAGGAAAAACCGGGAAAAGAACTGGTAAAACTGAGTGAGAAAACCGAACCTGTTCACAAACTCGATCATTTGTGAACGAGCAATTTGGGAATTTATAACTCCCAGGTGATCCAAATGGTTTATAATACTATGGAAAAGAACCTTAGGATGAATTGGAAGAGAAAAACCAGACCGATTTGAATGAACCAGATCCAACTAGAGTGAACCGGTTTATGAACCAAGTCGGTTCATGAACTGGAACCGATAGAGAAAGGGCAAACAGGGAAATTTATGGATCCCTTATGACCTGAAGTGATTTATAAACCTTGGGAAGGAACCTTAGAACAAAGTGGGAGATAAAAACCAGATTATTTTGGGTGAACCAGAACCGAACCAGATTGAACCGATTTAAGGACCGAGTCGTTTTATGAACCAGAATCGATAAAGAGACGGTAAACAAGAAATTTTATGGATCCTAAGTGACCTAAGGAGTCACAAAAGACATGAAAATGGACTTGTGAAGGAATTGCAGATGAAAACCAAACCGGTTCAGGTGATCCGGGTTCAAACAGGTTTGGACCGGTTTGAACCATTATTGAATCGGATCCTAAATTCATTTTTCTAGGTGTTAAATAATTCAAATTTGAGATTTGAAGTCATTGGATAGAAAATTAATTTAGATGAATTTAGAAATTTTTAGATTTGAAAAACTCGATCAGATGAGGGGTGAACCGGCTGGTTTAAGCTTCGAACCCGGTTAAGACTGGTCTGGTCTGGTTCAGAACAGTGTCATCTTCTTCCTCAGGATAGCACTATTCACTCGCCGAAAAATTGAAGCAGTGCCCGTGAAGATTAAACACATCCATTTGGTGCGTTTCAAGTCTTTAATGCCTATAATAACAGTGCCAAACGGACAACCAACGGGTCCCCGAGTTCCCTATATAAAGAGCCCCTCTCCATTTGTCATCTCCATACCTGAAAAGCTTACTCTCTCTCAGTTTCTTAGTTTTCCGGTGAAGCTTGAACTAGAGCTCTGATATAGGGTCTTTTCTTTAACAAACAAGCCAAGGTTAGGTTCTTTAGAAGAGGGGAGAAGTCAGCTACACGCCTGTAGTCTCCGTTTGCTCCGAGGGTCATCAGAGAAATGCCGGTGTGATGAATCAGTGAAGCAGCTCTGGTGGACTAACGCTGCCTTGTTTCAGCTGAGTTGAAATCCACCATTTTGAGCCCTCCTTAGGCCAAACCAAGCCATCTCGACACTTCCTCAGTCCTTCCACAAACGAATTAGGATCAAACAGCAAGCCAATTCGGCTCCCCTTTATAATTTTCGATCGGGGTTAGAGAGAGAGTCCATGGAATTTCAATAACAAAATTCTAATCCAATTTCGCATCAATTGATGTGATTCTTCATTCTAGTATGAACCTTAGGATGAGAACTATCTGCCCAGATCAAAAACTCGGACCATCATGCCCTCACCGGTGAGTAATCGAAGCTTTCTCTCTCTACAGTCTATTTTCCAACGAAGCTCCGTTTGAGCTCGTTCTGGCGTTAAAACTCGCGATTCAAACTTCTATGGAATCGTGTGAACATGGAGAAACTCAATTTCAACTTCAATTTCAACAATTAGTGGTGTTTGATCGGACAATTTGATGAAATCAAATTCAATTGTGTTAAAGAGTTGAAATTGGGGGAAAATTGGAGGAAAAAGGGGATTTTCGAAAATTCGAGGGACCGATATGCAATTTCCTAAATTTGAGGGTCAATTGGGCATGATAAAAATGTTAGAGGGCCAATTGAAGAATTTTAGAATTTTTGGGGGTGAAAGTTACCATTTTTGTAAAGGAAGGGCAAAACATGTAATTTTGGAAAAGTTGGGGGACCAAATTGGAAATTTGGGAAATTAATCTCGTTTTTGTGAAATGGAATAAATTGAGGTCCTATGATAAATTTTAAAAGTTTCGGGACTCAATTTGAGGAAAAACTGAAATTAGGGACTTAAAGTTAAAGAGAAACTACTTTAGGGACCTATTCGCAAATAAATGAAAGTTTGACTTTCTCATTCATTTGGAATGAATCAAGGCTAATAGGCCAAAAGATAATGAACCTAGATGTTCATATCTTATAGGAACACGAAGTATTGGGAACGCCAACAAGGACAAGCTCGCGTGAATACAAGAACCGATCTAGTGGAATTCACGACATTAACAGGTGAGTGGGTTTACTAACGTCATAACCGATGATGAACACAACTTAAAATTAAAAACCACTTACCGGTTGTGAGTGAGATTTTATACCATACCCGGTTGGGGATGATAAGTACCTCGAAATGAAAACCCCTACCAGGTGGTATTTTAAACATCACAACTTAGAGGAGTGATGTGAAAATCATGTGGAAAAACTACTTACGAGTTGTAAGTAGATAATACCCGGTTGCTATAATGAAACTTCCTTGATGGAAGTTGAAAACTCGTTCATCGGTTACGAGCAGAGATGTCCTTATACCGGGTCGGTATAATGGATAGTTGAAAATATATTTTTGTCGGAAGTGCTCTCCCTTGACTGTGTGCCAATGCTTAAACTATTTGGGAGACTTTCTTGACGGGAGCTTATTTGTGATTTTGAAAATCTCGTATAGTGGGCCCAAGGCCAGTTGGCACGAGCTCGTAAACAAACATGAGTTACATGCCATAAAACTTTAAATAAAGGAATTGATTAGCAATGGTACCAAGACAGGACCGACATACTCAATCAACTAGTGGTAGTGTGATATGACAGGTCGACAGACCAATTAAGAAAAATAACTGCGGGTTGAGTTGAGGGTCGGGGTTGTTGGACCAGTAGCACCACAGATTATATGGCATTATAAGAAAATACTATTTGTGCATGCACTTTGATTACGGGACCATCAAGACGCCCAAGAGGGGTAGTGATAAGTCCTAAGGGCACTAGATGACCAAGTCGGTATAATGGTAGTTCGTCATACTAGGTGACTGTGCGAAATTTGGAGTAGCACTAAGCGAATGAGACCGAGGTGGGGATGGGATGAGGTCTCTATCCTCATACAGAAACGAAGAATTGATTTTGGGATTGAGGGTTGGATGTCACGAACATCCACTCATTCTCAGGGTAGAAGTGGACGTACTTATATTTGGGTGGCCGGTAAGGTCGCTCCAAAGCCACAAGTGGGTTCAGTGGACGTACTGACCTGCGAATGTGTGTTTAACCTTCATCATAAAGGATGTGTATTGGGTGATGACACACCGTGATTAAATAAGGAAGTAGTGATTATCTTGAGATTTCAAATGAAATGGTTTTGAAAGAAAGGAGTCTGACACACTCCAAAATTTATCTTTGTCCCAAGGATAAAAAGTTTTGAAAACCCATTCACTGAGTAGTCGTACTCACCTCCTCCCTTATATCCCTTTCAAAAGATTTCGAAAAGCTTACCATTCATGACTATCAACTAAGATGCCTGTGAGACAGGTATGATAAATCTAAATTATTATGCTGTTTTGATTTATATTATTCCAGGAAATGGTGCACATTAAAAGGACGCCTTACTCTTTACGATTTATAATAAGGGGAAACCCTTTAATAAACCGAGAGAGTAGCAGGTTGTTCACGGGGATCCGACCAAATCGGGTCGGGGCGTGATAACTAGAATGTGGAGTTGTTCAGGTTCTCTCATCAATGGAGGAGTGTAGAGGAAGAATGGAGAGGAGCTCTTTATATAGGGAGCTTAGGGACTGACCGTGCTAGCCATCCATCCATCGGTCGGCCATTAACTCGCTGATTTAAGGCCTTGTCAGAGTTGTTAAAGATTCGTCGAAGTTAAGGCATCGGTCCTTCTTCCTTCATGTTCAAAAAATTAAAGGAAGAAGATGACAATGTGCATGCGTGTGTGAGCTACGCACGTGTGGGCTGCAACATGTGATGTTGCGATTGGTTGGCATCACTGATATAGCTGCTTACTCAGCATCCGAGTCACCCACTGACTTGTAGACCAGACACGTGGTGACTTCTCATTGGTCGCCTAAATCGGCATGGTCGCTAACCGAATCTAACACTTTATTGACCATGACACGTGGCATCCTCTAATTGGCTAGTTTAAATCTTTCATTGCCACATGTTAGCCATTAAATGGTTGTGGCCATCTAACGTGGCTTAGCCACATGTCAACCTCTGATTGGTCAATCGTTCTCCGACATCCTAGTCGATTGCTGACATGGCACCTTTGCCATGTGTCAACACCTTATTGGTCATACCTAATGACGAGGCTTCTCCTTAGTTGATCATTGACTAAGGACACGTGTTGCTCCCTCATTGGTCAGTTTTTAGAGACAGCCTTTTCTTTTTCTCATCGTTGATCGAGGATAGGTGTCACGCTCTAATTGGTGAGCTCTTCCATATGCTGACCAAGAGACTGATTGTGTGCACTTTGCCAATCGTCGCATGCAGATTTGTCGTGCACGCTGATGGAGGGCTGAAACTAGCAAGTGGTCCATTGACCGGTTCGATCGGATTAGATTCGATGATGCAAAATAAAAAAATCAGTCAGTTCAAGCCTGATTCCTCCGGTTTTCTAAAAAATAAATTAATCTAAATTCATTTTCTATACAATTGTGACTTCAAATTTTCTAATTGACATTTTTAAGTCAACAAGAAAAATAAAATTTTTAACCGGTTCGATCTAGTTCACCCTTAACCAGTCCGATTTTTACATAATACTTGATTCATGGTTTTTTTTCTTTTGTTTTTCGATCCTCGTTGATCTCTTGGGATTTTTCAAATTCCTGTTTTATTTTATTTTTACAAATTTCTATTTCACTTTGAACCACAATTTCCTTTCAAGAATTTTCGGTCTTCTATTTCAGATTATTTGTCATTGGAAAATGGGGTTTACAATTTCTCCACTCTTTTTGGGAGTTTTGTCCTCAAAACTCATTTGATATTATTACAAGTTCCTTAAGATAATTTCGGTTCTCCTCTTAATTATTCTCGAATTCCAATGACTAAAATTTCCCCACTTTTTTGTTGGGGTATTTTCCTTCTTACCATCATGCATAATTACTCTTGTCTTGAACATTCATCCAAGATTATATCGTGGTTTAGATTCCATCATACATTCATGTTTGTTCTATTAGGACTTTTCTAACCCCATGATCTAATATGGACTTCTTGGTGAGTTTGAATCATAGTGACATCTTTTTCCATATATTCACATATTTCATATTTGAAATATCATATCCCCTTCTTTCTAGAAGGTGTTGGTCACTTCCAAGCGATCCTATTGGTATTTTATCCATCCTGGCATTCTTTGTCAATCGGCATCACCATATTGGTTGATTGGACCCTTTTTTCCATCACCATTAGTTTCTAAATGATTCTTACTTCGAACAAGTGACGATTCTATTTCTTATTTCTAATATCTTCCATATTTGTGGTGACTTCCTATTTAACCACATTCCATGAAATTCTACTTTCTAATTTCTTACTTCATAACCCAAGTCAATGAGTCACATTGTCACGCCCCGACCCGGTTTTGTCAGATCCCCGTGATCAACCCGCTACTCTCCCACTTTATTAAGGGTTTTCCCCTTCTTTAAACCATGAGGAGTAAGACGTCCTTTAAACATGTACTTTTCTTGGAATAAAATTAATCAAAACTACATGAAATTTAAAATTTACATACATGAGTGGTTATGTGGCGGTCTTTGGGTGAGTTTTCCCTTGGTTACATGAAAAGGGGTATAAGGGAGGGGGTGAGTTCAACGACTTAATGTAAGGGTATTTAAAAATTTACTTTCAAAAAATAGTTTGAATTGGAGTGTGCAAAACTCCTTATTTTCTTTAAGACATTTCATCCTCAAAATCTCAGTTTTCAAAACCATTATTTCTCCTTAACCACAGTCGGTGTATTTAATAATCAACACACACCCTTCATCTTGAAGTGATCACACATTCATAGGGCAGCACGTCCACTACACCCACTTGTGACGTTGAAGAGACTTTACCGGCCACCTAGATAGAAGCTCATTCACTTCTACCCAAGGAATGACTGGATGTACTTGACATCCGACCCTCAAACTCGAAAAGAAACTCTATATTCGTATGAGGACAGAGACCTAATCCCGACCCCACCCCGGTCGCATGAACATGAAGCTACATCAAGATTCCCTGACTATTGGCACGACAATCTGCCCTTATCTCTACCATGTCATCCAGTAGCCCTTAGGACGCATCACTACCCCTCTTGGTCATCTTGAAGGTCTCGTACCTTAGTGCATACACAAAACAAGAGTTTTCCTCATATGCCATTTAATCTTTGGTGCCACTGGTATAACGGACCCGGCCCTCAACTCGACCTGTAGCTGTTTGTCGCCACCTAGATAGAAGCTCGTTCACTTCTACCCAAGGAATGACCAGATGTACTTGACATCCGACCCTCAAACTCGAAAAGAAACTCTATATTCATATGAGGACAGAGACCTAATCCTGACCCCACCCCAGTCGCATGAACATGAAGCTACGTCAAGCTTCCTTGACTACTGGCACGACAATCTGCCCTTATCTTTAGCATGTCATCCAGTATCCCCTAGGACGCATCACTACCCCTCTTGGTCATCTTGAAGGTCTCGTACCTTAGTGCATACACAAAACAAGAGTTTTCCTCATATGCCATTTAATCTTTGGTGCCACTGGTACAACAGACCCGACCCTCAACTCGACCTGTAGATGTTTGTCGCCACCTAGATAGAAGCTCGTTCTCTTCTACCCAAGGAATGACTAGATGTACTTGACATCCGACCCTCAAACTTGAAAACAAACTCTATATCCGTATGAGGACAGAGACCTAATCCTGACCCCACCCTCGGTCGCATGAACATGAAGCTACGTCAAGCTTCCCTGACTACTGGCATGACAATCTGCCCTTATCTCTACCATGTCATCTAGTAGCCCCTAGGACGCATCACTACCCCTCTTGGTCATCTTGAAGGTCTCGTACCTTAGTGCATACACAAAACAAGAGTTTTCCTCATATGCCATTTAATCTTTGGTGCCACTGGTACAATGGCCCCGACCCTCAACTCGACCTATAGATGTTTGTCGTGACCAGTCTATCAACTTATCTTGTCGCACTACCACCAGTCCATCGAGTTTGTTGGTCTTGTTTTGGTACCATGGCCAAATGCTTAATTCATTTAAAGTTTTCATGGTTTAGTCTCATGCTTGTGCCAACTGGCCTTAGGCCCACTGTACGAGATTTTTAAAGCCGGGCATTTTAGCCCCAAGTTCCAAAACCGACGCCTCTGACCTATCTGAGCTATTCGAGCTCTTGTTAAGAAGGTATCTTAAAAAGTTTAACTATTGGCACACAGTCAGGATAGAGCACTCCCGACAAAATATTCTTTTCATATGTCCATCACACCAACTAGGTCTGAGGACATCTCTGCTTATAACTGATAAGGGGGTTTTCTATTTCCTTCTAGGAAGTTCATCATACCAACTAGGTATGATCCAATTACAACTATTAAATAGTTTTTCCACATTATTTTCACATCACTCCATTCAGATGTTATGTTTAAAATTCTACTTAGTGGTGGGTTTTCATTATCGAGGTGCTCATCATCTCAACTGGGTATGATGTAAAAATCCCATTCACCCATGAATGTCGTGAATCCTTCTTAACCGATTTTTTGTCTCCTCGTGAGCTTGTCAGAGTCGGCGTTCCTGGTTCTTCACATTTCTACATGATATGAACATCCTTGTTCATTATACTTTGGCTTGATAGCTAACATTTTAATTAATTGCAATTAGGTCCCTTAAGTTATTTTTCTTTAACTTAAAGTCCCTAATGCTAATTTTTCCACAAATTGAGTTCCAAAACTTCAAAAATTTACTTTGAGACCTCAATTTATTCAAAATTACAAATAGGGGTTCAAGTTTCCCAAATTCCCAATTTGGTCTCCAACTTTTCTAAAATTACCATTTTGCCCTTACTTTACAAAAATGATAAAATTTACCCCAAAAATTCAAAAAATTGACCAATTGGTCCTTCAACATATTTTCCATGCCCAATTGGCCCTCAATTTTGGGAAAATGCACTTTAGTACCTCGAATTATCAAAATTCCCAATTTTTTCCCAATTTCAATCTTTCAACCTGACTGAATTTGATTTCATCAAATTGACTGATCAATTGAAGTTAATTATTGAAATTAAAGGTGGGTTTGAGTTCCTACTCATCCATACAATTCAATTGCACTTTGAATCGCATGAATTTGCATCGTAACGAGCTTAAACGGAGCTTCACCAGAAAACTTAACATAAAGAGAGAAGGCTTGGAAAGATTATCGTCGGGGGCATCATAATCGAGATTTCGATCTGGGTAGATAGCTTCTATCCTGAGGTTCCTTTTAGGATCAAGAATCATCTTAATTCATGATGAATTGAGGGAGAATTTGGTTAGTAAAGATCTGTCGGTTCTCTCTCTAGGATCAAGAATCACCTTTCCACTCTAATTCAACTGTATGAGGGTTGTGGAAGTGTTGAGAGGGCTTGCTTTGGCCTGAGAAGGGCTCAAATTGGCCATTTTCAACTTGGCCAAAACAGGGTAGTTTTGGTTCGCCGGAGTTGCTTCACTATTTTATCATGCCAGCATTTCTCAGGCGATCCTCTAAGCAATTGGAGGCTACCGTCATGTAGTTGACTTCTCCCCGAATCTAAAGAACCCAACTACGCCTTCTTTAGCTTAGAAAAATGCCCAAGTAGAAGCTCTGGTTCGAGTTTCACCGAAAAATGGAGCATTGGGGAGAGAGTGGAGTTATCAAGTGTGAGGAAGATGAATGAGGAGGGGCTCTTTATATAGAAAGCTCGGGCATTTTTTGGTCATCTGATTGGCACCTTAATGGCAGTCATTCATTGCCTAAAACTCCCTGACTGGTGAGTTTTCATCTTCATTGGCCTGCTAGATTTTCCGGTGAGTAAACAGTGCTGTTATCTAAAAGAAAAAGACGACATTGCTGTAAACCGAACCAGACCGGTTCAAACCGAGTTCAACGATTAAACCGGCTGGTTCATGCCCAATTTGATCGAGTTTTTCAAAATTAAAATTTGTATATTCATCTAAATTCATTATCTATCCAATGGTTGTTTCAATTCTCCAATTTGAATTTTCTAAGCTACCTAGAAAAATGAATTTAGAAACTAGTTCAATAGTGGTTCAAACCGGTTCAATCTAGTTCATGTCCAGTTCACCTGAACTGGTGTGGTTTTCACTTCCAGTTCATCCAAAAGTCCTTTCTCATGAATTTTGTGACTCTTTAGGTCACTCAAAATTTATAAATTTCATAGTTTTCCATTTCTTTAATGGTTGGGGTTCCTGAATCAGTTCGGTTTCCTCACCCGAGTTGACTGGTTCTTACCCCAGTTTCCTTATCTTTAAGGGACAGGGTTTACAACTCTCACTTCCTTTTAGGAGTTTTGTGCCCAAAACTAAATCAGCAATTTTTCACTTTGAGATAAACTTCCTTTAATGTTAACTTGAACATGTTAACACTTCGCTCGTCCTTTCCCTTAGACCACTTTAAATTACACACTTAAGGAATTTCCTTTCCTTTACATTGTTTACTTCTTCCATGGAGTTTATCATAACTAGTATGTCTTGCCTGCGAGTGCATAGGTATATCCCTAGGTTTACATCTTCCATTGCTTATGGCAAGTTTCTTCCCCTTGATGTTCTTACTCAAGATTTTCGGATTGGGAGTTCGAAGATGCCCAAACGTTACTATGTCTCGTTATTCACTTCATCGTTGAAATCCTTAGCTCAGTGTTCTTTCGAGAATTACGTACTGGTTTCTACATGTTTCGGTGTTATTACCCCTTCATCCTATTTTGACCATTCCTTCGTCCATCATTTATTACAACTTCGATCAACATTTTCTTTGACCTCATCACCCTTACCAACCGACTCTTCTTTACATGAGTCATCTTTTTCCTCGAGACTATTGGACTTACATGCTCCTTACATCATGACTTACTCTAGAACATGTCTTTGAGCATTTTAATTTTTTTAGAACACTTCAATAATTGTTGTTCTTAACATTCCAACCTTACAGGGATCGTATAATTTCATCCCTCTTGTCATTTGATAGCATTCCTCGACTATCATTAACGTTATCCAATCAACGTACATAACTATGTCAGTTTTCCTTACCCACTCATACTTTCCCAACTTCCTTATTAGGTATTCCTGGTTTCAAACTATTGGGTTTCCATATGATTTACCGACATGCTAGGATTCTTCATTACTTAAGCCCTTCCTCATTATGAGTGTCATTCTTTACTCAAGGATTTTCCTTTGTCCTTAATCCACTCTTAATTGCTCGTGACCATTTTACGATTCATTATTTCGAGTTGATCACTTTTTTGTCTATGTGTTGATTGTTTTGTTTGGGGAGTTCCCTTCTTACAGTTTCATTCTCTACTATGTCCCTCAAAGTAAAGATTTTAACCTTAAGAGCTACATGCTCAACCTTCTTACCATTCTTTGTAGATTTCTTTATTCATTTCCTTACACCTTCTTCTATGTTGAGGCATTTTCCACATGAATCCTTGTTCATCTTAAAATTACATTTCATCCCTTATTCCTTATATGAGGAATTTCTAATTATTAGTCTTATTTTGTGTACTCCACACAATGCGTTTTTGTCCATTCTTTAGGCTCTATTAAGTGAGCGTGAACCATGACACATTCTGATGTCAGTGGTCGTTTCCCTAATTCACTTCTTAATTAAGGGCTTACTTCTCTAAGATTACTCATATATTCTTTCTTTTATTCTCTTATTATTGTAGTTCACCCATTCTTACTTATTACGATATCTTTTGATGCTACCATCCTATGTACACATTCCATAGGTTTAATTTACTTGTTGGGCCCTCAAGAGTATTTTTTTGTACTTGATCTTTCCATCTCAACCAGCATTTTATTGATGAGCATATATTTCTTTCCACTTCAGTTGGTTCCTTTACCTCTTAGTTGGGATATGTATGCCTTTTTATGGCTCCCTTCCTTGGTAGGATTCTTTCACTTTCTCTTAGAATTCCTTTTTCGTTCGTCCTTTGGAAATATCTAATCATTAAATGACATCCTTTGATGTTGTCCTTCCTGTGTACCCTTCCTAAGAAATCTAGCGGTACGCCCTTGTACCATTTCCTTAATTCTACCTATATTTCGCACAAGTTTTCTTCCTTAGGAAGGGTTTAGAAACAATTTGTTTCAAGACCTCCTTCTGTGATGCTTACTTAATCCTCCTCATGGCTTGAGTATGGTCCCCATTCCATTTTCGGCCATAATTTCCTTTAAGGATTTCCTTTATCCTTCTTTTCCAACATTTGGCCTTTCCACTTCTCTCTTCTTCTTCTGGTTTTAAATGCATAATTTTCTATGAGGGTCAGTCATTAACTATCTCATCCCTACTACTTTCCTTATTTATTTGTCTTGGTTTAGTTGACCTTCGAGTTCACTTGTCCTTGGAGCCTATCCTATCACCTTCTTTTTAGTGTAGTCTTTACTATTTTCTAGTCCTTCCTAGGGTGTCTCCTCCCACAGATAGTTGTTACATCTATTCACTAGATTCTTCTTGGCAACTCTGCTTTTCGATAGTAGGTTACTCCTGCTATCCCTGAGGCATCCTATTTGTCTCTCAACATTTGGGGCTTGTCTTCTCTGGTGGAGGTACTTCCTTCTTTGTTCCTAGATAGCATGTAGCTCTCTTGTAAAGCAAGATTCCCTTCATCTATATTATATTCTTATTTGTGATTTCTCAAGGTCCTACCTTCAGTCCTTCCTGCCTTCCATGGCTTTGGATTTTTCATAGTCGACGTGTTTTCTCGGGAGGTTTTGCCCTAAATCCATGGAGTTTGGGACAGACCTCCATTACATGTCCTATACCCCCTACATGTTAATTTGATTCATGTCCTTAGCAGGGTTGAGCACTTCTCCACACAGTGTCCCTATCGTTCATACTTGTAAATAACAGGACCTAAGTGGTTCCTCCTAGCATCTTTCTAGGGAATTGCTGGTGTTGGTGCTTCGTCGTCCTTGAGTCTGGATACCTTTAGAGTTTCTTGTGGAGTCTTCTTTGCCAAAGGATCACACTAAGAGTCCACCTATCTTTCTTGATTCCCTAATTTAGTTTCTTAACTAGGATGGGATTCTCCTTAGTTTCTATGGTAATGTAGGTTTGTTTGGTAACTTTCCTTGGGGTCATCTTTCTAGCAAGATAACATCCTTTGAGAAATAGGGTTTTTAGGAATTTGGAGTACTTCATTAATAGAGGAGTATAATGTAAACCTCGTCCTTTGACAATAAGAAAACCGGGGAAAGAACTGGTCAGTTTTAAATTCTTAAATTGAATTGGTCTATAAGCTCGATTAATAGGAAATGTGCAAATTGAGAATTTACAACTTCCATGTGAATCAAAATGGTTCATAAATTTTGGAAAAGAACCATAGGACGAATTGCGGAAGAAAAACTAGATCGGTTCAAGTGAACAGGGTACGAACCAGATAGAATCGGTTTATGAACAAGAACCAATAGAGAATGGGTAAACCAAGAAATTTATGGATCCCTTGTGATCCAAAGAGATTTATAAACCTTGGAAAGGAACATTAGAACAAAGTGGGAGAGAAAAACCAGATCGGTTCGGATAAACTGGACCCGAACCGGATTGAACCGGTTTAAGGACCGAGTCGATTTATGAACCGGAATCGATAAAGAGATGGTAAATCGGGAATGTTATGGAACCTAAGTGACCTAAGGAGTCCCAAAAGTCATGGAAATGGACTTGTGAAGGAATTGGGGATGAAAACCAAACCGATTTAGGTGAACTGGATCTGAACCGATTTGGACCGGTTTGTACCACTATTGAACTAGATCCTAAATTTATTTTTCTAGGTAGCTTAAATAATACAAATTTAAGATTTGAGGCCACCATTGAATAGAAAATGAATTTAGAAATTTTTAGATTTGAAAAAATCGGTTGAATGAGGGGTGAACCATCCAATTTAAATTTCGAACCTGATTTGGACCGGTTCGGAACAGCGTCGTCTTCTACCTTTAAATGATAGCACTATTCACTTGCCGGAAAATCGAAGCAGCGTTGGTGGAGAAAAAATATTTCTGTTCAATACATTTCAGGCCATCAATGTCTATCATCAAGGTGCCAAATGGACGCCAACGAGTCCCCGAGCTCTCTATATAAAGAGCCCCTCTCCATTCATCCTCTCCACACTTGAAAAGCTCACTCTCTCTCAGTTGCTTAGTTTTCCGGCAGAGCTCAAAACAGAGCTTCGATATAGGGTCATTTCTGAGCCAAAGAAGGCAAGGTCGGGTTCATTAGAACCGGGGAGAAGTCAGCTACACGGTGATGACTTCCATTTGTTCTGAGAGTCATCAGAGAAGCACCGACGTGATCGAACAGTGAAGCAGCTCCGGTGGATTTGATAAATTTAGAAATTTTTTATTTTGAAAAACTCTATCGAATCGAGCCTGAACTGGCCGATTTAATCTTTGAACCCGGTACAGATTTGTCCGATCCAGTTCGAAACAGTGTCATCTTCTTCCATCAAATGACAACACTGTTCACTCACTGGAAAATTGTGCAGCACTAGCAAAGATGAAAAGTCTCTGGCCATGGAGTTTCAGGCAATGAATGACCACCATTAAGGTGCCAATCGGACAGCAAAGAAATCCCCGAGGTTCCTATATAAAGAGACCCTCCCCATTCATCCTCTACACACCTGAAAACTTCATTCTCTCTCAATTGCTCCAATTTCCAGTGAAGCTCAAACTGGAACTCCGATATAGGGTCTTTTCTAAGCCAAAGAAGCAGTGGTCAAGTTCCTTAGAACTGAAGAGAAGTCAGCTACATGGTGGTAGTCTCCATTTGCTCTGATGGTCGTCAATGAATTGTCGGAATGAACAAACAGTGTAGCAGCTCCAGCGAACCCAAGCTACCCTATTTCAGTTGAGCTGAAATCAGTCAATTCAAGCCAAACCAGGCCATCCCAACACCTCCATACACTTCCTATAGTTGAATTAGAGCTGAAAGGTAAGTCAATTTAGCTCTCCTTTGTAATTTCCGACTGGTGCTAGAGACAGAACCGGTAGAAATTCGATGATAAATTTCTCACTCAATTCATCATCAATTGATGCAATTCTTGATTATAGGAGTAACCTTAAGATAAGAGTTATATGCCCATATTAAAATCACAGACCGTCACGCCCCCGACTGTAAGCTTTCGAAGCTTTCTCTCTCTAGGACCAATTTTCGGGTGAAGCTCCATTTTAGCTCATTCTAGCATCAAATCATGCGATTCGAAGTGTAATTTAATTGTATGAGGTTGTAGGAACTCCAATCTAACTTCAATTTCAACAATTAAACTCATTTGATTGGTCAATTTGATGAAATCAAACTCGGTTGAGTTAGAATGTTGAAATTTGGGGAAATATTGGGGGAAATTTGGGAATTTTAAAAATTCGAGTGATTAAAGTGAAATTTCATAAAATTGAGGAACAAGTGGGCATGATAAAGATATTACACGACCAACTGGGCAAATTTTGAAATTTTTGGGGCAAAACTTACCATTTTTGTAAAGTAGGGGCTGAATGGTAATTTTGGAAAAGTTGGGGGATCAAATTAGAAATTTGGGAAATTGAACCCCTTTTTGTGAATTTGAATAAATTGAGTTCCCAAGGTGAATTTTAAAAGTTTCTATACTCAATTTGAGGAAAAACTGGCATTTGGGACTTAAAGTTAAAAAAATAACTTTAGGGACTTAATTGCAAATAAATGAAAAGTTTAGTTTTCTCATTCATTTGGAATGAATGAAGGCTATTTGGCCAAAGGATAATGAACAATGATATTCATATCATGTAGGAACATGAAGTACTGGGAAAGCCAATTAAGACATGGTCGCGAAAAGGCAATAAGCCAGCTAAGTGGAAATTCACTACACTATCGGGTGAGTGGCATTTTTATATCATACTCGATTGGGATGATAAGCTCCTCGGAAATGAAAATTCATTGCTAAGTGGTATTTTAATCATCATATCTGAGAAGAGTGATGTGGAAATCATACAGAAAAAGCACTTACCAGTGGTAAGTAGATCATACCCGAACTGGATCCGAACCAAATTGAACCGGTTTGAATCACTATTGAACCAGATGCAAAATTTATTTTTCTAGGTGGCTTAGAAAATTCCAATTTGGGACTTGAGGCCATCATTTGATAGATAATGAATTTAGATGAATTTGTAAAATTTTAATTTTAAAAAACTCGGTCGAATCGTACCTGAACTGACCGATTTAAGCTTTGAACTCAGCTCGGATCGGTCCGGTCTGGTTTGGAACAGTGTTGTCTTCTTCCTTTAGATGAAAAGACTATTCACTCATCGAAAAATTGTGTAGCATTGGCGAAGATGAAAAGTCTCTGACCAGGGAGTTTCAAGCAATGAATAACCACCATTAAGGTGCCAATCGAACTGCAAAGAAGTCCCCGAGGTTCCTATATAAGGATCCCCTCCCCATTCATCCTCTCCACACCTAAAAACTCAATTCTCTCTCAACTGCTCCAATTTCCAGTGAAGCTCGAACTAGAGCTCTGATATAAGGTCTTTTCGAAGCCAAAGAATGCATGGTCAAGTTCCTTAGAACCGAGGAGAAGTCAGCTACATGGTGGTTGTCTCCATTCACTCGGAGGGCCGCCGGTGAAGCACTAGTATGATCGAACATTGAAGCAGTTCTAGCGGACCAAAACTACCCTATTTTGGCTGAGTTGAAATCGGGCAATTTGAGCCCTTCTCAAGCCAAACCAAGCTATCCCAACACCTCCACAGTCTTCCTACAGCTGAATTAGAGATGAAAGTATAACCAATTTGGGTCTCCTCTATAATTTCTGACCGGTGCTAGAGAGAGAACTGACAAAAGTTTGATGATAAAATTCTCACTCAATTCAGCATCAATTGATGCAATTTTTTATTCTAGAAGTAACCTCAGGATAAGAGCTATCTGCCCAGATTGAAAGCTCGGACCATCACGCCCCCGACGATAAGCTTTCGAATCTTTCTCTCTCTAAGTTTAGTTTTCCGGCGAAGCTCCATTTGAGCTCATTCCGATAACAAATCATGCGATTCAATAAGTAATTGAATCATATGAAGTTGTAGGAACTCTAATATAACTTTAATTTGAACAATTAAACTCATTTGATCGGTCAATTTGATGAAATCAAATTCAGCTGAGTTAGAAGGTTGAAATTGGGGGAAATTTTGGAATTTCAAAAATTCGAGTGACTAAATTGCAATTTCATAAAATTGAGGGCCAATTGGGCATGATAAATGTATTGAAGGACCAATTGGGCAAATTTTGGGGCAAAACTTACCATTTTTGTAAAGTAGCTGCAAAATGGTAATTTTGGAAAAGTTGGGGGGCCAAATGAGAAATTTGGAAAATTTAACCCATTTTTGTGAATTTGAATAAATTGAGGTCCAAGGTGAATTTTAAAAGTTTTTATACTGTATTTGAGGAAAAATCAGCATTAGTGACTTAAAGTTAAAGAAAAATAACTTTAGAGACCTCATTGTAAATAAATAAAAAGTTTGGTTTTCTCATTCATTTGGAACGAATGAAGGCTATTAGGCCAAATGATAATAAACAAGGATGTTCATGTCGTGTTGGAGCACGAAGTACCGGGAAAGCCAGCTAAGACATGTTCACGTAAAGGCAACAAGCCATTTAAGAGGAAATTCACTATACTATCAAGTGAGTGGGATTTTTATATCGTACTCGGCTGGGATAATAAGCTCCTCGAAAATGAAAAACCACTGCTAAGTGGTATTTTAATCATCACATCTGAGAAGAGTGATGTGGAAATCATACAGAAAAACTACTTACCGGTGGTAAGTACATCATACCCGGTTGGTATGATGAAACTTCCTTGAAAGAAGTGGAAAACCCACTTGTCAGTTATAAGCAGAGATATTCTCATGGTCGATTGGTATAATTGACAATTGAAAAGTTTATTTTGTCAGGAATGCTCTCTACTGACTATGTGCCACTACTTAAAATTTTTGGAAGACTTTCTTGACGAGTGATCGAATAGCTCATATAGGTTGGAGGCCTTAGTTTTGGAACTTGGGGGCTAATATGCCCGATTTTGAAAATCTCGAATAGTGGGCCCTAGGCCAGTTGGCACAAGTAGGAGCCCGTAAACAAACATGATTATTAAGCCATGAAAAATTATGTAAATGAGTTGTTTGGCCATGTTACCGAGATAGAACCGACATACTCAATGGATTAGAAACTGTGCGACATGATAAGTCTTCGGACTAGTCAAGACAAACAACTAAAGGTCGAGTTGACGGTGAGGGCCGTTTGACCAGTGGCTCCACAAATTATATGGCTTATGTGAAAATTGTTGATTTGTGCATGCACTGTATTATGGGACCTTCAAGATGCCCAAGAGGGGTTGTGATGCATCCTAAGGCTTTGGACGACTTGGTGGATATAAGGGCTGTTTGTCGTACGAGAAGTCTTGCGAAGCTCGAAGTAGCTTCAAGCGCATGAGATTGGGGTAGGGATAGGATGAGGTCTCTGTCCTCATACGGATATGGAATTTTGTTAAGGGATTAAGGGTTGGATGTTGTGAACATCCACACATTCTTAGGGTAGAAGGGGATGTGCATCTATCTTGGTGGGCTGTAAAGTTGCTTCGACGCCACAAGTGGGTACAGTGGATGGGCTGGCCTGTGATTGTGTGTTTTACCTTCATGATGAAAGATGTGTGTTAAGTGATAAACACACTGTGGTAATGAAAAATGATTATAAAAACCAAATTTGAGAACGAAACATTTTTTTAAAAAAAAATAAGGAGTCTGACACACTCCGATTCAAACATTTTTTTAAAAAAAATTTAAACTCTGAAAACCCTTTCAGTGAGTCACTGTACTCACTCCCTCTCTTATACCCTTTTCAGGTAAACCCCGAAAAGCATACCCCAAAGACCACTAACTAACACACCTATAAGTTAGTTATGATAAATTTAAAATTTTCTACAGTTTTGATTTATGTTATTCTAGGAAAGGTGCAAGTTTAAAGGACTCCAAACTCCTCACAGTTTACTAAAAGAAAAGGGCAACACTTAGTAAGTCGGGAGAGTGGTGTTTTGATCACAGGGATCTGACCAAACCTGGTCGGGGCGTGACAACTTGTGTGGTATCAAAGCCTATTTCCTTAAATACATTATTAAACTATATAACATAGTAACTAAGAGAAAATTTTAAAATTTTCAGATGGATCCCAAGAGAGAAACCAAGAAAACTTGGACTGCGTTACCAACACCACCCAACTTTGTCCCCGTAGGGAGATCAACCTAAAAGACCTAAGAAGTCCCAAAGAACCAAGAGACATTATTGGGAAGTATCCAAAAGGATGGTGCCATGATCTATTGAGGTCATAATCCTTAGTACAAAGGAAGCAAAGCCTAAGGGCCAGGAATGCCATCAAGGGCTTATAACCTTACGAAGGAGGATGCTTGTTAAGAACCCAATAACTCCCCATCTGTTTCGTAACCACTTTTTTTAATGGGGCTAAGACCCCAACCTATTGTACTACCTCTCCAATAATAAAGATTTCCAAGTTCCTAAAACCATATCTCTCAAAATTATGTGACCTTGCGCCTTAGTTGTAGCAAGATTTACCACAGAAAGTAACCAAACAAAACCCGCATTACCTTAGACACTATAGAGACCAAGGAGATTCCCATCCCAAATAAAGGAATGAATCAAGGGAATTGTCGGGCAAAATAAGGCACAACAAGAAAATTTGTCAAGGTAATTAAAGAGTCTAGGAGAACTCTTGGTGTAGCTGAGAAAGGAAATGACCTATTACAAGTGCAAGGAAATAGGAAATGAAGTGAAGGACTATCCCACACCATATGGATTTAGGATAATATTTTCCAAGAATAACGCCCTCACAGCTATAGGAAACCCAAAAGAATACCATCTCTAGAAATACAACTCCTGCTCGGAATTTCAACTACATATAGGAGAAAGCTCTTCAAGATACTAGCATAGTGGTAGGGAGGAAAAAGGACTCAAGGTATGTGTAAACCCCACACCTTGGAGATAAGGAAAATTGGGAAAGAACCAGTCAAACTAAGTGAAAAAATCGAACCGGTTCACAAACCCATTTTTTGGGGAACAGGCAAATTAAAGTAATTTTGACTCCCTAGTGACTCAAAAAGGTTCATAAACCTTGGAAAAACACTTGAGGACAAAGTTAGAGAGAAAAGCCAGTTCGGTTCGGGTGAACCGGACTCGAACCATTTTAACAACCTAGCCGGTTTATGAACCCGCCCATAGAGAAAGGGCAAACTGGGAAATTTAGGGACCCTAAGTGACCTAAGTAGTCATAAAATTCATGAAAAAGGACTTTAGAATGAATTGGAGATGAAAACCAAACAAGTTTAGGTGAACGGATCTAAATCGTATTGAACCGGCTTGGACCTGTTTAATCCACTATTAAATCGGATGCTAAATTCATTTTTTTAGGTGGCTTCAAAATTTCAAATTTGAGATTTGAGACCACCATTGGATAGAAAATGAATTTAAATAAATTTAGAAATTTTTAGATTTTAAAAATTCGATGGAATTGGGGATGAACCGGCCGGTTTAAGCTTTGAACCCAATTTGGACTAGTCGAGTCTGATTCAGAATAGTGTCATCTTCTTCCTTCAAATGACAACACTATTTGCCCTAACCCGGTTTGGTCAGATCCCGGTGATCAACCCGCCACTCTCCAGGTTTATTAAAGGGTTTCCCCTTATTGTAAACCGTAAAGAGTAAGGCGTCCTTTAACCTGCACCTTTTTCCCGCCAACCGGGTATGATGTTAGGAAACCCACTCACAACCGGTAAGTGGTTTTTAACTTTAAGTTGTGCTCATCATCCCAACCGGGTATGATGTTAGTAAACCCACTCACCTGTTAATGCCGTGAATTCCATTAGACTAGTTCTTTGTATTCACGCGAGCTTGTCCTTGCTGGCATTACTGGTATTTTGTGTTCCTACACGATATGAACAACCTTGTTCATTATAACTTGGCATAACAGCCTTCATTCATTTCCAATGAATGAGAAAACTAAAACTTTTAGTTACGTTCAATTAGGTCCCTAAAGTTATTTCTCTTTAACTTTAAGTCCCTAATGTCGGTTTTTCCCCAAATTGAGTCCCGTAAGTTTTAAAATTTATCCTAGGACCTCAATTTAATCAATTTAACCAAAAAGGGGTTTAATTTCCCAAATTTCCAATTTGGTTCCCCAATTTTTCCAAAATTACCATTTTGCCCTTCTTTTACAAAAATGGTAAGTTTTGCCCCAAAAATTTCAAAATTCCTCAATTGGTCCTCCAACATTATTTTCATGCCCAATTGATCCTCAATTTCATAAAATTGTATTTTGGCCTATTGAATTTCAAAAATCCCCAAATTTTCCCCCAATTTCAACTCTTCAACACTACCAAATTTGATTTTATCAAATTGACCGATCAAACACTTCTAATTATCGAAATTTGAGTTGAAATTGAGTTCCTGCATGTTCATACAATTCTAAGAAACTTTAAATCGCGGATTTTAATTCCAGAACGAGCTCAAACGGAACTCCGCCGGAAAAATAGACTGTAGAGAGAGAAAGCTTAAATTACTCACCGGTGAAGGCACGACAGTCCGAGCTTTCGATCTGGGCAGATAGGTCTCATCCTGAGGTTCATCCTAGAATCAAGAATTGCATCAATTGATGGGGAATTGGATTAGAATTTCGTCATTGAAATTCGGTCAACTCTCTCTCTAACACCGATCGAAAATTGTAAAGGAGAGCCGAATTGGCTTAACTTTCGGTCCTAATTTGGCCGTGGAAAGGCTGAGGAAGTGTTGGGAGGGCTTGGTTTGGCCTGAGGAGGGCTTGAAATGGCCGATTTCAGCTTGGCCGACTTCACTATTCCATCATGTTGGCGCTTCTCCAATGATTCTCAGATTGACTAGAGTTTGCTATCAGATAGCTGTCTTCTCCCCAGTTCTAAAAAGACCAACCTTTGTTCAATTCGAAGTGTTTAGAGAGAGAGAGAGAGAAGTGTTTAGGTGTGAGGAGAATGAAATGGGGATGACCTCTTTATATAGGCGTAAAACCCGTGTATTAAATGGGTGAGATTTATTACTAGTATTAATATTACCATAAATTATTGCTATTAATTCCAATAATTTAATTTCGGTATTAAATTATTTGTATTAATTCAAATAATTTAATTTCGGTATTAAATTATTTGTATTAATTCCAATAATTTAATTTATGTATTAAATTATTGGAATTTATTACAATAATTAAATATATATTAATTTATGGTTATTTATGATAAGGCGTACATAAAAAATTTTTACCGAAATTTCGGGTTACAAAAAAAAATTCATACTTCCCAAGAGGTCACCCATCCTCACACTACTCTCAAGCAAGTACGCTTAACTTTAAAATTCTTATAAAATCTAGTTTATCTCAACCAATTTGGTTTTTGTTGTCTAAAGTTTCTTAAATTTCTTTTCAAAGGTTTAATAAACCCTTTAGATCACTCGAAAGTTGTAAATTTCCATATTGAGTGTTCCCAAATGTAAACCGGCTTAGTTTTCTTACTCGGTTTGACCGGTTCTTTTCCCGGTTTTTCTTTACTCAAAAGTGTCAGGTTTACATGCTTAGTTTTCCAGCGAAGCTCGAACTAGAGCTTTGATATAGGGCCATTTCTACCCCAAAGAAGGCAAGTTTGGGTTCCTTAGAACCGGGGTGAAGTCAGCTACATGGTGGTGACATCCATTCACTTCGAGAGTCGCTGGAGAAGTGCCGGCGTGATAAAAAAGTGAAGCAGCTTTGGTGGACCGTAGCAACCCTGTTTTGGTTGAGCTAAAATTGGCTGACTCAAGCCCTCCTCAGACCAAACCAAGCTCTCCCGACACTTACTTAGCCCTTCCATGGCCAAAATAGGAATGAAAGTTAAGCCAATTCGGCCCCCTCTATAATTTCCGACCGGTGCTAGAGAGAGCCAATAGAATTTCAATGATAGAATTCTAATTCAATTCGGCATCAAATGAGAAGATATACCTACCTAGATAGAAAGCTCAGACCGACGCGCCCTCATCGGTGAGCAATTGAAGCTTTCTTTCTCTGCTTACTATATTCTGGCGAAGCTCCATTTGAGCCTATTTTGGCGTTAAAACTTGCGATTCAAAGTGCTATAGAATCGTATGGACATGTAGAAACTCAATTTCAACTTCAATTTCAAAATTAAAAGTGTTTGATTGGTTGATTTGATGATTTTTTTTAAATTGAGGGTTAATTGAGAATGATAAGAATGTTAGAGGGCCAATTGAGCAATTTTAGAATTTTTGGGGTAAAACTTACCATTTTTGTAAAGGAAGGGCAAAATGGTAATTTGAAAATTTGGGGGCCAAATAGGTAATTTGGAAAAACTTGAACCCGTTTTTATGAAATTGAGTAAATTGAGATCCCAAGAGAAATTTTAAAAGTTTTGGGACTCAATTTGACGAAAAACCGGAATTAGAGACTTAAAGTTAAAGAAAAATAACTTTAGGGACCTAAATGCAAATAAAGTAAAAGTTAGTTTTCTCATTCATTTGGAATGAATGAGGGCTATTAGGCCAAAGAATAATGAATAACTATGTTCATTTTGTGTAGAAAAATGAGACATCGGGAATGCCAGTTAAAGTTGAGCTTGCTAGGGATGGAAACCGATTAAGTGGAATTTCAATTCACGATCGGGTGAGTGGGATTTAATGTCATACCCGGTTGGGATGATAAGCACCTCAGAAATGAAAACCTATTGCTAAGTGATATTTTAACCATCCCACCCGAGACAAGTGATATGGAAATTACATGGAAAAACTACTTACCAATTGTAAGTGGATCATACCCGGTTGGTATGATGAACATCCTAGAAGGAAGTAGAAAACCCGCTTCTAGGTTATATGTGGAGATATTGGTATGATGGACAGATGAAAAGTTTATTTTTGTTGGAAGTGCTCTCCTCTGATAGTGTGCCACTGCTAAATCGATTTGGGAAACCTTCTCGATGGGAGCTCGAATAGCTCTGATAGGCCAGAGGCCTCGGTTTTGGAACTTGGGGGCTAATATGCCCAGTTTTGAAAATCTCAAACTATGGGCCATAGTCTTAAAACTTTAAATAAATGAATTGTTTAGCCATGGTACCAAGACAGGACCGACATATTCAATCAACTAGTGGTAGTGCGACATGACAAGTCTCTGGACTAGTCAAGACAAACAGCTGCAGGTTGAGTTGAGGGTCGAGACCATTGGACCAGTGGCACCATAGATTATATGACATGATGTGTAAATACTAATTGTGCATGCATTATGTTTACGGGTCTTTCAAGACACACAAAAGGGGTAGTGATGTGTCTTAAGGCTCTAGACAACCTAGTGGGTATATGGGCAGTTCATCGGACCAGGTGACCTTGTGAAGCTCGAAGTAGCTTCAAGTGCACGATATCGGGGTGAGGACGGGATGAGGTCTCTATCCTCATATGGACATGAAAAATTTTATGGGATTGAAGGTCAGATGTTGTGAACAACCACTCATTCTCAGGATAGAAATGGATTTGCTTCTATCTAGGTGGCCAGTATATTTGCTCTGACGCCATAAGTGGGTTTAGTGGACATGCTGGCCAGCAACTGTGTGATTGACCTTCATGATGAAGGATGTTCTTTGAAACTAAGATTTTAAAGTTAGAGAAAGTTTAAATGAAATTAAGGAGTCTAACCCACTCCAATAATTTAAAACTTTTTTTTAAACTTCATTTTTTATAAAATCACCCATTCACTGACTTGTAGAAACTCACCCCTCTTTTCTATCCCTTTTCAGAAAAAGAGAAAATGTCTAGGTATAACACCAAGCCTTTTCCTCTATTAGGTATCCTTAATTTCTCTTAAGCTTGCATTCTATTTGATATATGTCTTTCCAAAGAACAAGGTTGAAAATATGCTTGGTTCATCTCAATTTAAAGAAGGGGGAAACTCCTCTTGAACCGAGAGAGCGTCGAGTTGTTCACGGGAATCCTACCAAACTATATTGGAGCGTGACAACTAAAGTGGTATCAGAGCCTAGTTCTGCTTAAACATTATCAATATTATGCCCTGACATTAACCCAACTCTAAACTATCGTGTAGGAAGTGGAATCCTTAGGAAATTCACGGTGAAATCCAATACTACACCTATAACCTTGAAAAAGACATCCAACCCAAGGGAGGAAGTCGTCCAAAGGTTTCTAAAGGGCATGAAAAGGGTGTCCAAGGACATGGTGGAAGACTACTGAAAACTAATAGGAGCCTTACTGGAACCAGAAGGCATCATATACTCTCATCCCAAACAAGAGGAACCAACATCCCCTCCTAGAACTCCAACCCCTCCTCCTCTAGTCCAACCACAACCAGAAGGAAATCCCACCAAGAAAGAGGTATGGGATACTATTGGGATGCATATGCCAACTTCATGAAGGTCCACCAAGTACCTCCACCCACTCCACCTGGCTTCAATTCGTCTCAATGGGTGAAGTGGACTTATGCGTATAAGGTGGAAGTACTAAGGCAGTACGGATTGGAGGCCATACATGAAATTTGTCCTATTAAGGAGTGTGAATGGACCACAATCAGTTCCTCAAAGCCTTCTGATCAAGATTCTAATAATCGTTCTAGGGTTATCTCTAGCTCAATGACCCCAAGGGATTAGGGGGTAAAGAATTCTTGTAATAAGCCAAATTATGGCAAGAAAATTTTTCATGAATAAATGAAAGTAGAAGTTTGTTAAATCACTTGAGTTCTTTGATTAAAGTTAAGAGTATGATAATTAAAGTTTAAGTAAAAGGTAGAAATTCCCCTAAGGAAGAAAAGATGGGTTTTTAATTGTTAAACTTAACCCTTAAGACTTACATTTAGAAACACGGTAAGGAGTATTTCATTTGAAGGAGATCCTAAGAAAAGGAAAAAGGAATTGGAGAAGCAACCATCCAAGAGTGTAGAATTTTTTGAGAGTTCAAGAAGTTAAAACTAAGATCTAAGGATAAGGAAAAAACCTAGGAGGTGAAAGTATGGAACAAAGGAAGAAGAAAAATAGGAGTAGATGAATCGTACAAGGTTCTTAAGTTTAGGAGAAAATTTAAAAGGGAAAATTTTCTAGAAGAAAGATAGGGCAATCGAACAAAAGAATCCCAAAATGGAAGACACCAGAAGGAGGATGGAAAATAGGAAGTTGGATTAGGGAAGGAGAAACTCCCGGTCAAGACAATTGATTGATGGAAGGTTGCAACACCAAAGCTGAAATGAGGTCCTTAGTAAGGAGTACGAATGGCTAAGTAAGTGTGTTGGGAGGTTAAGTGTGATCTACTACAAGAAAACTTTGAAACCCAAATAGAAATTTTAGATGGACTTGATTTAAGGAAATAACTTATATTGACCAATCAATTCGGAGGAGTAAATGAATTCTAGTAAGTGATGGAGAGTAGTAAAAAGAAATACACCCTAACCAAGACAAAGGGGGAATACCAAGGACACGAAGATACGAAAGGTTTGGACACAATAAGGATGAGAGGTATACCTCAAAGGAATAAATAAATGTTGGAGCAAGTGGGAATGAAGTAGGATAAATAGAAGGTACTCATGGATCCAAAGAGTAAGGGTAAGCTGGTGAGGATATCGGTAAAATACATTTCAAAATCTAATGATTTCATTGGTAAAACTAGAAGGAAATTACAAGAGGAAGAGAAGGTGAAGCTAACCAAAGAAAGAAACCTTGGGAAGACATGGGGTACCAATAAAGGGAAAATGGCACAAACAGAAAAACAAAGAGAATAAACTCCTCAAGAACAAGATGTTGTAAAAGAAAGAATCATGTACAAGGAGAAGAAAATCGTAAAGAAATCAAGGGATACGTCAAACCCAGGTAATGTATAGAAAGGAAGATGACATCAACAAATGCCATACGAGTAAGAAAGGAACTAAACTCAGAATAAATAATAGTGGAAGGAACATTGATAAGAGCAAGGATGGATTTGGAAAGGGAGGAGATCTTAAGGGGGAAGGACACCAGTAGGAATGAAGAATGAAGTAAATGATCAAAAATTTTAATATTTTAGTAAGTATTGGGAAATTTAAGGATTTGAAGGTGGAAAGACCGAATAAAGAAATTGGGAAAAATGAGAAGTATGGAAACTAATATTGTTATAGGGACATAAAGTCAAAGACATCACAAAGAACGCCATGTGGTAAAGGGGCAGATAAATCCAACTGACTCAGAGAAATACGACTCAAGCAAGGAATGGCCTGTGAGTAAGGCATAACAAAGTCAAGCCTAAAGGTGATAACCAAAGAATGGGAAGGGAATCCATGTTGGATGAAAAGGCAATAAATGCCAAAAGTCATGGAAGAAATATGACGAGAATTTTAAGTTCTAAAATTTAGGTAAAAGAAGCTTGGGATGGGAAATGGTGCCTTTAGAAGGAAGGACATAACTAAGGGAAATGATAATAGATCTTCAAGGAAAATATTCTAGGTCAAGGCGAGTTCTATGGAACGAGGAAAGGATGATGATGAGATGAGAATATCAGATATGTGATGAAAGGGATGAATGAAAATAACCGAGAAGGTGGTAGGACGATAAAATAGAAAATTTTATAAAAATAAAAAGTTAAAGCCAACACACAAATAATGTTAAATATGTTTTGGGGATAAAACACCCAAAAGGAGAGGATAGTTGTAAACTCCGCACATTGAAGTTAAGGAAAATAGGGAAAGAACCAGTCAAACCGAGTGAGAAAACCGAACTGGTTTACAAACCCATTTATTGGGTAACGAGCAAATTGGAGAAATTTTGACTCCCAAGTGACCCAAAAGGTTTAGAAACCTTGGAAAAACACTTTAGGACAAAGTGAAAGAGAAAAACTCAATCGGTTCGGGTGAACCAGACCTAAACCGGTTTGAACCGGTTTAAGAACTGAGTCGATTTATGAACTGGGACCCATAGAGAGAGAAAACTGGGAAATTTAGGGACCCTAAGTGACCTAATGAGTCATAAAAGTCATGAAAAGGACTTTAGGATGAATTGGAGTTGAAAACCAAACTGGTTTAGACAAACTGAATCCGAACCGGATTGAACTAGTTTGAACCACTATTAAACTAGATGCTAAATTAATTTTTCTAGGTGGCTTAAAAAAATTCAAATTTGAGATTTGAGACCACCATTAGATAGAAAATGAATTTAGAAATTTTTAGATTTAAAAATTTTGGTCGAATTAGGGGTGAATCGGCCAGTTTAAGCTTTGAACGAGGTTCTGACCGGTCAGGTCCGATTCGGAACGGTGTCGTCTTCTTCCTTCAGATGACAACACTGATCACTCACCGGAAAATTGAAGCGACATTGAAGAAGAAGAAACGTTTCAGTTCAATACATTTTAGGCCACCAATGTCTATCATAAAGTTTCCAAACAGACGGTCGATAAGTCCCCGGGCTCCCTATATAAAGAGCCCCTCTCCATTCATCCTCTTCACACCTCAAAAGCTCACTCTCTCTTAGTTGCTTAGTTTTCCGGTGAAGCTCAAACCAAAGCTCCAATATAGGGTCATTTCTAAGACAAAAAAAGTGAGGTCTGGTTCCTTAGAACCGGGGGGAAGTTAACTACATGGTGGTAACATCCATTCACTACAAGAGTCGACGAAGAAGCGTCGGTGTAATTAAACTGTGAAGCAGCTTCGATGGACCAAAACTACCCTATTTTGGCCGATTCGAGCCCTCCTTAGACCTTGCTAAGGATGGAAATAGAATAAATGGAATTTCACTGTACGATCAGGTAAGTGGGATTTTTATATCATACTAGTTGGGATGATAAGCACCTCGAAATGAAAACCCACTACTTAGTGGAATTGGAAGCATCACAACATAGAGGATTGATGTGAAAATAATGTGGAAAAATTACTTACTGGTTTTAAGTAGATCATACTAGATTAGTATGATAAAACTTCTTTGGAGGAAGTGGAAAACCCATTCATCAGTTATGAGCAAAGATATCCTCATACTCGATTGGTATGATGGATAGTTGAAAATATAATTTTATCAGATGTGCTCTCCCGTAACTGTGTGCCACTGCTTAAATGATTTGGGAGACCTTCCCGATGAGAGCTCGAATAGCTCTGATAGGCCGGAGGCCTCGGTTTCGGAACTTGGGGGCTAATATGCCCAATTTTAAAAATCTCCAACAGTGGGCCATAGGCCAATTGGCATGAGCTAGAGCTCGTAAACAAACATGAGTTATATGCAATAAAACTTTAAATAAATGAATTTTTTGCCATGGTACCAAGATAGGACCGACATATTCAATCAACTACTAGTAGTGTGACATGATAGGTCTCCAAACTAGTCAAGACAAATAGTTGCAGGTTAAGTTGAGGGTTAGGGCCATTAGACTAGTGGCACCACATATTATATGGCATGATGTGAAAATATTGATTGTGCATGCATTGTATTTACAGGACCTTCAAGACGCTCGGAGAGGTAGTGATGTATCCTAGGGCCCTAGATGACCTAGTGGGTATAAGGGCAGTTTGTCGGACCAAGTGACCATGCAAAGCTCGAAGTAGTTTCAAGCATATGAGACCGGGGTGGGGACGGGATGAGGTCTCTGTCCTCATATGGACAAAGAGAATTTTACGGGATTGAGGGTCAGATATTGCAAATATACACACATTCTTACGCTGGAATTGGGCATGCTTCTATCTAGGTGGCCGATAAAGTCACTTCGACACAAAAAGTGTGTTTAGTGGACGTGTTGGTCTGTGACTATGTGATTAACCTTTATGATGAAGGATGTTCTTTGAAACCGTGAATTTAATGTTGGAGAAAATTTAAAGGAAATTAAAGAGTTTGGCACACTCTAATAATTTAAAATATTTTTAAAACTTCATTGTTATTTAAAAAATACCCATTCACTGAGTTGTAGAAACTCACCCCACTTTTCTATCCATTTTTAAGAAAAGAGAAAATGACTAGGAATAACACCGAGTATCACTTGTGAACAACCCGCCGCTCTCTAGGTTAAAGGGGAGTTTCCTCTGACTTAAACTCAAGATGAGCCAGGTGTAATTTCGACCTTGTTCCCTGGAAGATATTTATCTAAAAAAATGCTAGCTTAAGGAAAATTTAAGCATACCTGATAGAGTGTGAGGCTCGGTATTATTCTTAGTCATTTTTCCTTTTCCTAAAAAAGGGATAGAAAAGGAGGGGTGAGTATGACTACTCAGGAAATGGGTTTTCAAAAATGACTTTGAGGAAAAAGGATTGTATTGGAGTGTGCCAATCTCCTTTCTTTCAAAAATCATTTCATTTAAAATTATGGGTTTATCACCCTTTCCTTATTAAATCACGGTGTGTCATCACCCAACACACAACCTTCATCATGAAGGTCAAACACACATTCACAGACCAGCACAACCACTGAACCCACTTGTGACTTCGGAGCAACTTTACTGGCCACCTATATAAAAGTACGTCCACTTCTACCTTGAGAATGAGTGGATGAACATGACATTAGACCCTCAATCCTGAAATCAATTCTTCATATTCGTATGAGGATAGAGACCTCATCTCGTCCCAACCTCGGTCTCATGCGCTTATGCTACTCCAAATTTCGCACGATCACCTGGTACAACGAACTGCCCTTATACTCACTAGGTCGTCAAGGGCCCTTAGGATGCATCACTACCCCTCATGGATGTCTTGATGATACCGAAATCATAGTGCATGCACAAATATTATTTTCTTATCATGCCATATAAACTATGGTGCCACTGGTCCAAAGGCCCTAACTCTCAACTCAACCTACAGCTGTTTGTCTTGACTGGTCCGGAGACCTGCCATGTCACACTGCCACTAGTTGACTGAATATGTCGGTCCTATCTTGGTACAATGGCCAAACAATTCATTTATTAATGTTTTATGGCACGTATCTCATGTTTGTTTACGATCTTCTACTCGTGCCCACTAGCCTATGGCCCACTTGTTCGAGATTTTCAAAATCGGGCATAATAGCCCCCAAGTTCCAAAATCGAGACCCCCTGCCTTTAAAAGCTATTCGAGCTCCTGTCAAGAAGGTCTCCCAAATCATTTAAGCATTGACACATATTCAAAGGAGACACTTCTGTCAAAAATATGTTTTCAACTGTCCATCATATCGACCGGGTATAAGGACATCTCCACTCATAACTGATGAACGGGTTTTCAACTTCCTTCAAGAATGTTTCATCATACCAACCGGGTATGATCTACTTACAACCGGTAACTAGTTTTTTTGCATGATTTTCACATCACTCCTCTAAGTTATGATGTTTAAAATACCACTTGGTAGTGGATTTTCATTTCGAGGTACTTATCATCCCCCAACCGGGTATGATTTAAAATCCCACTCACCCATAAATGCAGTGAATTCCACTAGATCAGTTCCATGTATTTGCTCAAGCTTGTCTTTACTGGCGTTCCAGTACTTCATGATCCTATACAATATGAACATCTCGATTCATTATCTCTCGTCCTAATAGCCTTCATTCATTCTAAATGAATGAGAAAAACCAAACTTTTATTTATTTGCAATTACGTCCCTAAAGTTATTTTTTTAAATTTAAGTCCCAAATGCCAATTTTTCCTCAAATTGAGTCTCAATACTTTTAAAATTCTCCTTGGGACCTCATTATTCAATTTCACAAAAAGTGATTTAAATTTTCCAAATTTCCAATTTGGTCCCTAAACTTTTCCAAAATTACCAATTTTGCCCTTCCTTTACAAAAACAGTAAATTTTACCCCAGAAATTTTAAAATTCCTCAATTGGCCCTCTAGCATATTTCTTATGCCCAATTAACCCTCAATTTTAGGAAATTGCATTTCGGTCCTTCGAATTTTCAAAAATTCCCAATTTTCCCAAAATTTTCCCCCAATTCCAACTTCTTAACACAACCGAATATGATTTTATCAAATTGACCGATCAAACATTTCCAATTGTTGAAATTTAAGTTGAAATTGAGTTTCCACATGTTCATATGGTTCGTTAGAAATTTGAATCGAAAGTTTTAGCGCCAGAATGAGCTCAAATGGAGCTTCACCGAAAAATGACACGACGGTGAGGACACGACGGTCTGGGCTTTCTATCTGGGCAGGTAGTCCTCCTCTTAATGTTCTTCCTAGGATAAATAATGACATCAATTGATGTCAAATTGGATTAGAATTTCATCATAGATATTCGACCGACTATCTCTCTAACACCGATCGAAAATTGTAGAGGGGAGCCGAATTGACTTACCTTTCTGTCCTAATTCGGCCATGGGAGGGCTTGGTTTGGTCTGAGAAGGGCTCGAATTGGCCATTTTCAACTTAGCCAAAATAGGGCAGCTTCGGTCCACCAGAGCTGCTTCATTATTCGATCACGCTGGCGCTCCTTCGACGACTCTCGGATCGAATGGATGTCACCACCGTGTAGCTAATTCTGCCCGGTTCTAATGAACCCGACCTTGCCTTCCTTGGCTCTTTAGTTTGAGTTTCGCTGGAAAACTAAGCAACTGAGAGAGAGTGAGCTTTTTAGGTGTGGATAGGATGAATGGAGAGGATTTCTTTTTATAGGGAGCTTGGGGACTCGTTGGCCATCTGTTTAGCATCTTTATAACAAGCATTGATGGCTCGAAACGTAGTGAACGATGCTATCATTTGATGGAAGAAGACGACACTATTCCGAACCGGACCGAACTGGGCCGAACTAGGTTTAAAGCTTAAACCAGCCGGTTCACCCCTCATTTGACAGAATTTTTCAAATAAAAAAATTTCTAAATTTATTTTCTATCCAATGGTGGCTTCAAATCTCTAATTTAAATTCTTTTAGCTACCTAGAAAAATGAATTTAAAATTTGGTTCAATAGTGGTCCAAACCGGTTCAATCCAATTTGGCTCTGGTTCACCTGAACCGATTTAGTTTTTCTCTCCAATTCCCTCTCCAATCCATTTCCATGACATTTGGAACTCTTTAGGGCACTTGGGATCCACAAATTTCTCGGTCTACCCTCTCTCTATCGATTATGGTTCATGAATCGATTTGGTTCATAAACCGGTTCTATCCGGTTCGAACCAGGTTCACTTGAACTAGTCCAGTTTTTCATCCCCAATTTGTCCTAAGGTTCTTTTCCAAGATTTATGAACCATTTTGAGTCACATGAAAGTTGTAAATTCTCAATTTGCCCATTTCCTATTAATCGAGCTTGTAGACCATTTCGGTTTAAAAATTGAAAACTGACTGGTTGTTTCCCCGATTTTCTCATTATCAAAGGACGGAGTTTACAACTCCCCCCTCCTTTTAAGGGTTTTGTCCCCAAATTAGTTACACATTAAATAATTGAGGGTAATTATCCCTCATAATAGACTCGGTTTCCCATGCCTCTTGCTACACAGGTTCGTTCTGCCACAACACCTTGACCATAGGAATTTTTTTGTTCCTCAAATTCTTCTCTCTCTGGTCAATGATTCGTACTGGCTCTGCTTGATAGGTCAGGTTCTCTTCTAGTTCTATTAGAGGTCAGTCCAATACATGACTAGGATCAGGATGATATTTCTAAAGTATTGAGATATGGAATACATCAGGTATTCTCTACAGGTCAGGAGGTAGTTCCAATTTATAAGCTACCGGTCCTATCCTTTGAATGATGGGATATGGACCGATATAGCTAGGTTTGAACTTTCCTCTTTGTGGGAAACTAAGTATTCCCCTCCAAGGGGGACACTTTAAGGAACACTTGATCTCCTACCTCAAACTCCAAATCTTTCCTTCGATTGTCTGCATAACACTTTTGCCTGTCTTGAGCGATCTTAAAAAGACTCCTTATTAATTATATCTTCTCGGTGGCATCCTCAATTAATTATTCCCTTTCTATTTTCTTTTCCCCCACTTCTTCCCAAAATAAAGGGGTACGGCATGGTCGTCCATAAAGGGCTTCATAGGGAGCCATCTAAATACTAGCCTGATAACTATTGTTGTAAGCGAATTCCAACAAAACACAAATCTTTCTCCTAGTTTTTATTCATGGTGAGTATGCACACTCTCAGCATGTCTTCTAAGGTTTGGATGGTTCGCTCCGACTGACCATCTGTCTGTGGGTGAAATGTTGTGCTCATATGAAGTTTAGTCCCCATGGCATTTTGTAAACTTGGCCAAAACCTAGAGATAAATCTCGGATCTCTATCCGATACTATACCCACTAGGACACCATGGAGTCTCATGATTTCCTTCATGTATAGGATGGCCAACTATTCTACTATTTCCGTCACTTTTATAGGAAGGAAATGTGCTGATTTAGTCAATCTATCCACTATGACCATGACAAAGTCCATGGTGATGTGCTCCCATTTCCACTCCGGAATTGGTAAGGGTTGTAATAGTCTTGACGGTTTATGATGTTCTACTTTTATCTATTGACAATACAAACATCGGGCTACATATTCCGCAATGTCCCTCTTCATACCCTTCCACCAGTATCCTTGTTTTAGGGTACAATACATCTTAGTACTGCCCGGATGCATAACATACTCCGGATCGTGTGCCTCCTCTAGAATTCATCTTTTCAACTCCTTATCTTGAGGCAGACACATACCCTACCCTTATAGGTTATTACACCGTCACCTCACATTTCGTAGTCCTGTTTCTTTCTCTATTTACAAGATCCAAATAAGACTAGAGTTCTTTTATTAGTTCTTTGTTGAGCCTTAATATACTCGATTAAAATGGGTATTGCCTCCACATTAGCCACCAAGCATATTTCCTACTTGTCTACCCTCAGATCTACCTTCATCCTTTTTAATTATTGTACAAATTAGGTAACTTGTCTTTACGTGTGCCGTCTCAGGTTGATACTTGCGACTAAAGGCATCTGCTACCACATTAGCCTTTCCAAGGTGATATTCTATTTGAAGATCATAATGCTTCACCAATTTCAGCCATCTCCTTCTGAGTTAGAAAGTACTTAAGGCTCTTGTGATATGTGTACATCATGTACTTAACCTTGTAAAGATAGTGTCACCATATCTTTAGGGCAACACTATTGTAGCAAATTCTCAGTCATGAGTCATGTAATTTCTTTCCCTTTGTACATGATTCTTTCCTTCCCATTATCTTGTTCTTCAGGAATCATCCTCTTGCTCATTCCATTTATTTCACTTTCTTTCCTTGATACGCCAATGTCTTTCCAAGATTTCTTTCTCTGATGAGCTTTTCATTCTCTTTTCCCTCTGTATTTCCTTCTGGATCTACTATTGAAATCCTTAAATTTCTGAAGTATATCTTGCCGATATTTTCACCAACTTATTCTTTCTCTTTAGATCCAAGAGTACATTTTGTTGATCTTGCCCCATTTCCACTCGCTTCAATATTCGTCTATTCCATTGAGGTGGGTCTCTCCTCCTCATCGTGTCCAACCTTTCGTACCTTTATATCCCTAGTATTTCTCTTTTCGTCTTGGTTGGGGTGTATTCTTCCACTATTCCCCATCTCTGGTTAGATTACGTTTACTCCTCCAAATAATTTGGTCAAAATAAGTTATTTCCTTATATAGGATTCTTTTGAAGTTCCTATTTTGAGTTTTACAGGCCCGCTTGTAGTAGATCATGCCCAACCTCTCTGTACTTTCATCTAACCACTCGTATTTTCTAGTGTTTGATCGCCCTATCCTTTGGAAATTTTCCACTAAACTTAAGGACTTGGTACAGTTCATCTACTTCTTGTTTTTCTTCCTTCTTTGCCTCATACTTTACCTTCCACTTGTCTCTTATCATTTGAAATTTCTAAGGAATTTGTATCTTAGTTTTTTAGTTTGTTACACCTGGTACTTTCTGTTGTTGTACTTTCTCTCCATCTTTCCATGGTAGAATCTATACTTAATTTCTTTTCCTTATTGATCCGCTTCTGTTCTTGTGGTTCCTTTTGGGATGTTATACTTCTTGTATTTTCGATTCTCAGAACTTCTCAAAAGTCATGTACTCTTGGATGGTTGCTCCTCCAACTCTTTTCCTTTCCTTAGGACCCTCATCAGATGAATTTATCGTGTTTCTAAGGTAAGTCTTAAGGGTTGAGTTTAACTACCATAAACACATTCTTCCTTATGGGGTTCCCTTTTTTTATTTAAAATCTTATTATCTTACACTTAATTTTTCTCAAGGAAACTTTGGAGTTTTAATAAACTTCACTTTCATTTATTTAGGAAATAGTTTCTTGCCAAATTTTGGTACAGGAATTCTCTACCCCTTAATCCCATGGGGTCATAGAGCTAGAGTTAACCCTAGAACGATTATGGGACTCTTGATCAGAAGGCTCTGAGGAACTGATTGGGGTCTTTTCATGCTCTTTAATAGGACGACTTCCATGTATGGCCTCCAATCCGTACCGCCTTAGTACTTCCTCCTCACACTCATAGGTACACTTCACCCATTGAGGGCATAATATTGATAATGTTTCATGGGAACTTATCTGTGATACCACTCTAGTTGTCACGCCCCAACCCGGTTTGGTTGGATCCTCGTGAACAACCCGCCGCTCTCTCAATTCAAGAGGAGTTTCCTCATACTATAACTCAAGATGAGCCAAGCGTAATTTTGACCTTGTTCCTAGGAGGACATATATCCAAAAGAATGCAATCTTAAGGAAAATTTAAGCAGACCTGATAGAGGGTAAGGCTCGGTAGTATTCTTAGTCATTTTTACTTTTCCTGAAAAAGGGATACAAAGGAGAGGGTGAGTACGACTACTTAGTGAATAGTTTTTCAAAAATGACTTTGAGGAAAAAGGATTGTATTGGAGTGTTCCAGACTCCTTTCTTTAAAAAATTATTTCATTTAAAATTTCGAGTTTTATCACCATTTCCATATTAAATCATGGTGTGTCATCACCCAACACACAACCTTTATCATGAAGGTCAAATACACATTTGCAGGCCAACATGACCACTAAACCCACTTGTGGCTTCAGAGCAGCTTTACTGGCCACCTAGATAGAAGTACATCCACTTCTACCCTAAGAATGAGTGGATGTATGTGTCATCCAACCCACAATCCCGAAATCAATTCTCCATGTTCGTATGATGATAGAGACCTCATCTCGTCCCCACCCGGGTCTCATGCACAAAGTGCTACTCCAAATTTCACACTATCACCTAGTACGATGAACTGTCCATATACTCACCAGGTCGTCCAGGGCCCTTAGGATGCATCACTACCCCTCATGGGTGTCTTGATGATCTAAAATCATAGTGCATGTACAAATAGTATTTTCTTATCATGCCATATAATATGTGGTGCCATTGGTCCAACGGCCCCGACTCTTAACTCAACCTGGAGCTGTTTGTCTTGACTAGTCCAGAGACCTATCATGCCACACTGCCACTAATTGACTGAATATGCTAGTCCTATCTTGGTACCATGGCCAAACAATTCATTTATTAAAGTTTTATGTCACATATCTCATGTTTGTTTACGAGCTCCTGCTCATGCCCACTAGCATGTGGCCCACTTATTCGAGATTTTCAAAACCGGGCGTAATTGCCCCTAAGTTCCAAAATCGAGGCCTCCAGCCTTTAAGATCTATTTGAGCTCCCATCAAGAAGGTCTCCCAAATCATTTAAGCATTGACACACAGTGAAGGGAGAGCACTTCCAACAAAAATATGTTTTAAGCTATTTATCATACCGACTGAGTATAAGGACATCTCCGCTCATAACCGATGAAAGGGTTTTCAACTTCCTTCGAGGAAGTTTCATCATACCAACCGGGTATGATCTACTTATAACCGGTAAGTAGTTTTTTCGCATGATTTTTACATCACTCCTCTAAGTTATGATGTTTAAAATATCACTTGGTAGTGGATTTTCATTTTGAGGTACTTATCATCCCCTAACCGAGTATGATATAAAATCCCACTCACCCGTAAATGTAGTGAATTCCACTAGACCGGTTCCATGTATTCGCGGAAGCTTGTCTTTGCTGGCATTCCTAGTACTTCGTGTTCCTACACAATATGAACATCTCGGTTCATTATCTCTCGTCCTAATAGCCTTCATTCATTCTAAATGAATGAGAAATACCAAACTTTTATTTATTTACAATTTCGTCCTTAAGGTTATTTTCTAACTTTAAGTCCCAAATGCCAGTTTTTCCTCAAATTGAGTCCCAAAACTTTTAAAATTCTCCTTGGGACATCAATTTATTCAATTTCATAAAAAGGGGTTTAAAGTTCCAAAATTTCCAATTTGGTCCCCAAATTTTTCTAAAATTACCATTTTGCCCTTCCTTTACAAAAATGGTAAATTTTACCCCAAAAATTCTAAAATTCCTCAATTGGCCCTCTAACATTTTTATCATTCCCAATTAACCCTCAATTTTAGGAAATTGCATTCTGTCCTTCAAATTTTCGAAAATCCCCAATTTTCCCCCATTTCCAACTTCTTAACACAGTTGAATTTGATTTAATCAAATTGACCGATCAAACGTTTTCAATTGTTGGAATTAAAGTTGAAATTGAGTTTCTATATGTTCATATTATAATTTAGCAATTTGAATCGCAAGTTTTAGCACCGGAACAAGCTTAAATGGAGATTTGCCAGAAAATGAATTGTAGAGAGAGAAAGCTTCATTTACTCACCGATAAGGGCACGACGGTTTGGGCTTTCAATCTGGATGAAGAATGACATCAATTGATATCGAATTGGATTAGAATTTAATCATAGAAATTCGGTCATCTCTCTCTCTAACAATGATCAGAAATTGTAGAGGGGAGCCGAATTGGCTTACCTTTCAATCCTAATTCGGACGTGGGAAGGCTGATGAAGTGTTAGGGGGGCTTGGTTTGGCTTGAGGAGGGCTCGAATTAGCTGTTTTCAACTTGGCCAAAATAGGCTAGCTTCGATCCACCAAAGCTGTTTCACTGTTCAATCACGCCGGCGCTCCTCCAGTGACTCTCATATCGAATGGATGTCACCACTTTGTAGCTGACTTCTACCCGGTTCTAATGAACCCAATCTCACCTTCCTTGGCTCAGAAATGACCCTATATCAGAGCTCTGGTTCAAGCTTCGCTAGAAAACTAAGCAACTGAGAGAGAGTGAGCTTTTAAGGTGTGGAGATGATGAAAGGAGAGGTCTCTTTATATAGAGAGCTTGGGGACTCATCGACCGTCCGTTTGGCATCTTTATGATAGGCATTGATGGCCAGAAATGTATTGCACGTAGACGTTTCTTCTTCACTGGCGCTACTTCAATTTTTCGGCAAGTAAACAATGTTGTCATCTGAAGGAAGAAGACGACACTATTCCAAACCGGACGGGACCAGTCTGAACCTAGTTCAAAGCTTAAACTGGCCAGTTCAACCCTCATTTGATCGAATTTTTCAGATCTAAAATTTTCTAAATTCATTTTCTATCCAATGATGGCTTCAAATCTCAAATTTGAATTCTTTAAGCCACTTAGAAAAATGAATTTAGAATTCGGTTCAATAGTGGTCCAAACCAGTTCAATCCGGTTCGGATCCAGTTCACTTGAACCGGTTTGGTTTTTCTCTCCAATTCCCTCTCTAGTCCATTTCCATGACATTTGGGACTCTTTGGGTCACTTAGGATCCATAAATTTCCCAGTCTACCCTCTTTCTATCGATTCCAGTCCATGAGTCAATTTGGTTCATAAACCGGTTTTATCTGGTTCGGACTTGGTTCACTTGAACCGGTCTAGTTTTTCTTCCCCAATTTGTCCTAAGGTTCTTTTCTATGATTTATGAACCATTTTGAGTCACATGAAAGTTGTAAATTCTCTATTTACTCATTTCCTATTAATCAAGCTTGTAGACCAATTCGGTTTAAAAATTCAAAACTGACTGGTTCTTTCCCCGGTTTTCTCATTATCAAGGGACGTGATTACACCGAGCCTTATCCTCTGTTAGGTATGCTTAATTTCTGTTAAGCTTGCATTCTATTTGATATATGTCTTTCCAAGGAACATGGTCGAAAATACACCTAGTACATCTCAATTTAAAGAAGGGTGAAACTCTTCTTGAACCGATAGAGTGGCTGGTTATTCACGGGCATCCAACCAAACTGGATTGGGGCATGACAGTAAGACCCCGATAAACCGCAAACAAGAACAATGTATTGTTGAAGAAAATTTTTCCTTAAGATGAAATTTCTAGCCATTTAGGAGCAAAGAAGGGAGCACCTCCATGAGAGAAGACCATCTGAGCATTTGACGACAAATGAAATGTCTCGAGATGGCAAATACGACTCACTTTGGAAAAAGCAGTGAAGCCAAATAGAAGTTTCGAACAAACATAGCGGAAGGAAGCAAGTCGTTACAACAAGATAGTCAAGGAGAATAAACAAAGCTCTAAGGAAGCCCAAGAAATAGAAAGGACTACACCGTAAAAAAAGGTAGTAGGATGGGCATTTAGTACAAGAACACTCAAGAAACCCCTGCCCTAACAAAACTGTACCAATGGAATGGTAGAGACAAGGCAGTTAATGAACTGATACTCGTGAAAGCCATAATTTATGCTCCAACAAAGAAGGGAGAGGTTGAAAGGCCAAATATTTGAAAAAAAAAGAAAGATGAACAATATGATCAAGAGAGGAGTAGGCAAGCCTCTCACATGATCAAGAGATCTTAAAATAAGGAGGACTTGAGCTCTCCGTAAAAGAAATAGATATGTACTTGGGTACAATTAAGGATACGGATAGAGTATAAAAGATGTGCCCGCAAGATTTCAAGAGTAGAGGTAGACAGGAGAAGATGACATTAAAGGATGTCATTTAAAGGTAGATATTCCCTAGAGCAACTGAAAAAGAATTTTGGGAGAAAGGGAAAGAGTCCTACCAAGTAAGGAAACACTAGAATGGTAGATGTAACCCAACTAACAAGTAATGGAACCAAGTGAAGAGGGATAAGGAGATAAACTTGTAATTGAAGTGCATGTTGAGGTGGAAGAACCAAGGAAAGCATATTAGGAGGACCCAAGGAGTAAGTTAAACCCAAGGAATGGGTAAGTAAGAAGATAACATCAAAAGATGTCGTACAAATAAGAGAGGGGTGGACCGCCCAAAATAAGGAAAAAAGAGAGGAAAGAACATATGAGAAACTTTGGAGAAGTAAGCCCTCCAAATAAGAAGTGGTTGAAGGGGAAAACTACCACTAATATGAAGACAGATCATGGTCCACACTCGCATAAAGAGTGGACGACTAAGTATAGGGTGGAGTACACAAATTAAGACTAATAATCAAAAGTTACTCAGATAAGGAATAAGGGATGAAATGGAATTTTAAGATAAGGAAGGATTCAAAGCAGTCAAATGCCCTAGTATAGAAGGAGATGTAAGGAAATAAAAGAAGAAACCTTCAAGGAATGATAAGAAGGTTGAGCATGTAGCTCCTAATATGGAAGTCTCTACTGTGAGGTACATAGTAGAGAACTAAACTGGAAGAAGGGAACTTTCCTAAGCAAAAGAATCGACACATAGACCAAAAGCGATTAATTTGGAATAAAGAATCATGAAATGATTGCAAATAAGTAAAAGTGGATTAAGGAAAAGGAAAATCCTTCAATAAAGAATGTCAAAGACTTAAGAAGGAAATAATCCCAACTTGTTGGTAAACCGTCGAGAAACCAAATAATTGGAATCGAAAATACCCAATAAGGAAGTTGGTAAAAGATGAGTGGGTAAGGAAAATTGGCATGGTTATGTAAGACATGATTTCAAGGGCAAGATTGATGAGTGAATAACAGTAAAGGTAGTTGAGAATATACTACCAAATGAAGTTATACTACCCTGAAAGGTTCAAAAGATTAGAATGACCCTCAAGTATTCTAGAAATGTAATGGAGAGAGACAGGTTCTAGAAAATGTCATGTCTTTAAGGGGCATGTAAGCCCAACAGTCCTGAGGAAAAAATGTGACTTGAGTAAGATCGAGTCATTGAGTAAAAATGATAAGGTCAAATATAAATATCGGGACCAAAGTTGTAATAAACATCGAATGAGGGAAGGGTAAAAATAAGACAAAAAGGTGATAACACTGAAACCCGTGAAAACAAGTATGTAGCACTCGAGAGGACACATAGATAAGGGTTTCAATGACCAAGAGAATAACTAGACAAGGGAACTATTGGGCAGCTTGGGACTCCGAATCCTAAAATTTTGAGCAAGAGGAAGAATCCTACCCTAAGTAGAGGAGCAAGTGAACTTAAGGATGTACCTTGGCATAGTGGGTAAGACATGCCTAATTATGATAAACCCCATGGAGTGAGTGAACAATGGAAAGGAAAAAGAAATTCCTTAAGTGAATGATATAAAAAGGGCTAACTAAAAGAATAATTAAAGAATTAGCATATCAAGAAAACCACAAGTCGACACCAAAGGAATCTATTTCTGATGCAAACGTTGCTGATTATGTTTTGGGGACAAAACTCCTAAAAGGAGGAGAGAGTTATAAACCCCACTCTTTGTAGATAAGGAAAAATCGGGGAAAGAATTGATCAAACCGGGTGAGAAAAACCTAACCGGTTCAAACCCAATCATTAGAGAATGGGCAAATTGGGAAATTTATAACTCCCAAGTGACCCAAAGGGTCATAAAAATCATGGAAAGGGACTTTAGGACAATTTGGGGAAGAAAACAAGACCGGTTCAAGTGAACCGGATCCGAACTAGATTGAACCGATTTGAACTACTATAGAACTAGATGCTAAATTCATTTTTCTAGGTGGCTTAGAAAATTCCAATTTGAGAATTGAGGCCACCATTTGATAGATAATGAATTTAAATGAAATTAGAAATTTTTAATTTTGAAAAACTTAGTCAAATCAGGCCTCAACTAGCCTGTTTAAGCTTTGAACCCGATTCGGACTGGTCCAGTCTGGTTCGGAATAATGTTGTCATCTTCCTTTAGATGATAGCATTGTTTACTCACCGGAAAATCATGCAATGCCGATGAAGATGAAAAGTCTCCAGCCAGGGAGTTTTAGGTAATGAATGATCATCATTAAGGTGCCAATCAGATGGCAAAGAAGTCCCCAAGCTTTCTATATAAAGAGCCTTTCCCCGTTCATCCTCTCCACACCTGAAAACTCCATTCTCTCTCAACTGCTCCAATTTTCGATGAAGCTCGAACTAGTGCTCTGATATAAGATCTTTTTCGAGCCAAAGAAGGTGTGGTCAGGTTCCTTAGAACCAGGGAGAAGTCAGTTACACGGGGTAGTCTCCATTCGCTCTGAAGGTCGCCAGCAAAGCGCCGGCGTGATCGAACAGTGAATCAGCTCTGGCGGACCGAAGCTACCCTATTTCGACCGAGTTGAAATTTGGCTAACTCGAGCTCAAGCCAAACCAAGCCCTCCTAACACCTCCACAATCTTCCTACAACTGAATTAGAGCTGAAAGATAAGCTAATTTGGCTCTCATCTATAATTTATGACAGGTGCTAGAGAGAGAACCGGTAGAACTTCGATGATAAAATTCTCACTCAATTCGGTATCAATTGAAGCAATTCTTAATCCTAAGAGTAACCTTGGGATAAGATCTATCTACTCAGATTGAAATCTCGGACCGTCGCGCACCCGACAGTAAGCTTTCTCTCTCTAAGTCTAGTTTTCCGGCAAAGCTCCATTTAAGCTCATTCTGGCATCAAATCGTGTGATTTAAAGTGCAATTGAATTGTATGAAGTTGTAGGAACTCCAATCTAACTTAAATTTCAATAATTAAACTCATTTTATTGGTCAATTTGATTCAATCAAATTCGGTTGAGTTAGAAGGTTAAAATTGGGGAAAATTTGGGGGGAAATTTGGTAATTTCCATAATTCGAGTGACTAAAGTGCAATTTCATAAAATTGAGGGCCAATTGGTCATGATAAAGATATTGGCAGACCAGTTAGGTAAATTTTGGAATTTTTGGCGTAAAAATACCATTTTTGTAAAATAGGGGCAAAATGGTAATTTTGAAAAAGTTAGGGGACCAAATTGGAAATTTGGGAAATTGAACCCCTTTTGAGAATTTGAATAAATTGAAGTCCCAAGGTGAATTTTAAAAGTTTTGGGACTCATTTTGAGGAAAAACCGATATTAGGGACCTAGAGTTAAAGAAAAATAACTTTAGGGACCTAATTACAAATAAATGAAAAGTTTGGTTTTCTCATTCATTTCGAATGAATGAAGGCTATTAGGACAAAGGATAATGAACATGGATGTTCATATCATGTAGGAACACGAAGTACCGGGAAAGCCAGCTACGACAAGTTCACGTAAAGGCAACAAGCTGTCTAAGAGGAAATTTATTGCACTATCAGGTGAATGGGATTTTTATATCATATCTGGTCGGGATGATAAGTGTCACACCCCAACCCGATTTGGTTGGATCCCCGTGAACAACCCAACGCTATATCCATTCAAGAGGAGTTTCCCCCTTCTTTAAATTGAGATGAACCAGGCGTATTTTTTTACCATGTTCCTTGAAAAGACATATATCACATAGAATGCAAGCTTAAAAGAAATTAACCATAGCTGACAGAGGATAAAGCTTAGTGTTATTCCTAATCATTTTCTTTTTTCCTGAAAAGGGATAGAAAAATGGGTGAGTTTCTACAAGTCGGTGATTGGGTGTTTTAAAAAAATGTTTTAAATTATTGGAGTGTGTCCGACTCCTTAATTTCCTTTAAATTTTCTTTACTTTAAAAATCTTAATTTTGAAAGAACATCCTTCATCATAAACGTCAATCATACAGTCATAGGCCAGCACGTCCACTGAACCCACTTTTGGCGTCGAAGAAACTTTATCGGCAACCTAGATAGAAGCACGTCCACTTCTACCTTGAGAATGAGTGGATGTTTGTGACATCCAACCCTTAATCCCGTAAAATTATCCATGTCCGTATGAGGATAGAGACCCCATCCCATCCCCACCCCGGTCTTGTGCGCTTGAAGCTACTCCGAGCATCGCAAGGTCACCTGGTCTGATGAACTACCCTTATACCCACTAGGTCCTCTAGGGCCCTAGGACACATCAATTGGCCTCTTGGGCGTCTTGAAGGATACATAAACAAAATATATGCATAATTAGTATTTTCACATCATGCCATATAATCTGTGGTGCCACCGGTCCAACAGCCCTGACCCTCAACTCAACCTACAGCTACTTGTCTTTACTAGTCTGGAGACCTATCATGTCGTACTGCCACTACTTGATTGAATATGTTGGTCCTATCTTGGTACAATGGCCAAACAATTCATTTATTTAAGTTTTATGGCATATAACTCATGTTTGTTTACAAGCTCCCTTCGTGCCAACTAGCCTTCGGCCCACTATTTGAGATTTTCAAAACCGGCATATTAGCCCCCAAGTTACAAAACCAAGGCCTCCAGCCTATAAGAGCTATTCAAGCTCCCGTCAGGAAGGTCTCCCAAATCATTTAAGGAGTGGAAAACAGTCAGGGTGAGCTATTCCGACAAAAAATAAATTTTTAACTATCCATCATACCAACCAAGTATGAGGATATCTCTACTCATAATCGATGAACGGGTTTTCCACTACCTCCAAGAAAGTTTCATCATACAAACCGGGTATGATCTACTTACATATAAGTAGTTTTTCTACATCATTTTCGCATCACTTCTCTAATTTGTAATATTTAAAATACCACTAAGTTGTGGGTTTTCATTTTGAGGTACTTATCATCCCCAACCGAGTATTATATAAAATCCCACTCACCTAATCAAGTAGTGAAATTCCACTTACTTGGTTTCCATCCCTAGCAAGATTAACATCATTAAGCGTCCCCGATGTCTCGTTTTCCTACAAGAAATGAACATCGCTGTTCCTTATTCTTTGTGTAATAGCCCTCATTCGTTCCAAATAAATGAGAAAACCAACTTTTCCTTTATATGCATTTAGGTCCCTAAAGTTATTTTTCTTTAACTTTAAGTACCTAATGTCGATTTTTCCTCAAATTGAGTCTCAAAACTTTAAAAAATTGCACTTCGGATCTCAATTTCATGAAAAGCGGTTCAAGTTTCCAAAATTCTCAATTTGGCTCCCAAATTTTCCAAAATTACCATTTTGCCCTTCCATTGCAAAAATGATAAGTTTTACCCCAAAAATTCTAAAATTGCTCAATTGACCCTCTAACATTCTTATCATGCCCAGTTGACCCTCAATTTTTTTAAAATTTCATTTTGGTCCTTCAAAATTTTTTAAAATCCCCAATTTCCTCAAAATTTCCCCCAATTTCAACTACCTTACACAACCGAATTTGATTTCATCAAATAGACCGATCAAACACTTCAAATTATTGAAATTGAAGTTGAAATTGAGTTTCTACATGTTCATCTGATTCCATAGCACTTTGAATCACAAATTTTAACACCAGAACAAGCTCAAATGGAGCTTCGTCGGAAAATAGTCTATAGAGAGAGAAAGCTTCAATTACTCATCATTGAAGGTGCGACGGTCTGAGCTTTCTATCTAGGCAGGTAGCTCTCCTCCTAAGTTTCCTCCTAGGATCAAGAATGGCATCAATTGATGCCGAATTAGATTAGAATTTTGTCATTGAAATTCTGCGGGCTCTCTCTAGCACCGGTCAAAAATTGCATAGGTGAGCCAAATTGGCTTATCTTTCAGTTCTATTTTGGCCATGGAAGGGCTGAGGATGTGTTGGGAGAGCTTGTGTGGTCTGAGGAGGGCTCGAATTGGCCAATTTCTGCTTGGCCAAAATAGGGTCGCTTTGGTCCGCCGGAGCTGCTTCACTGTTCGATCACGCCAACGCTTCTCCGGCAACTCTTAGAGTGAATGGTTGTCACCACTGTGTAGCTTACTTCCCCCCGATTCCAAGGAACCCAACCTCACCTTCTTTGGCTCAGAAATGACCCTATATCAGAGCTCTGGTTCAAGCTTCGCTAGATAACAAAGCAGCTGAGAGAGAGTGAGCTTTTCAGGTATGGCGAGGGGCTCTTTATATAGGGAACTCAGGGACTCGTTGTCCATTCGTTTTGCACCTTTATGACAGACATTGATGGTCTAAAACATATTGAACGGAAATGTTTCTTCTTCACCAGCACTATTTCAATTTTTCGGTGAGTGAACAGTGTTGTCATCTAAAGGAAAAAGATGACACTGTTCCGAACCGAACCTGACAGGTACGAACTGGGTTCAAAGCTTAAATCGCTCGGTTCACCCCCGATTCGACCAAAGTTTTCAAATCTAAAAATTTCTAAATTCATTTTCTATCCAATGATGGTCTCAAATCTCAAATTTGAATTGTTTTTAAGCCACCTAGAAAAATGAATTTAGCATTTGGTTCAATAGTGGTTCAAGCCAGTCCAAACCGGTTCAATTTGGTTTGAATCTAGTTCACCTTAACCGGTTTAGTTTTTATCTACAATTGATCCTAAAGTCCTTTTTCATGACTTTTATGACTCCTTAGGTCACTTAGGGTTCCTAAAATTTCTAGTTCGTACTCTCTCTATGGGTCATAGTTCATAAACAGACTTAGTTCGTAAACCGGTTCAAACTGGTTCGGTTTTAGTTCACCCGAACCGATCTGATTTTTCTCTCTCACTTTGTCCTAAAGTGTTTTTCCAAGATTTTTTAACCTTTTGTAGACACTTGGGAGTCAAAATTTTTTCAATTTTGCCGTTCCCCAATAAACGCGTTTGTGAACTAGTTCGGTTTTCTCACTTGGTTTGATTGGTTCTTTCCTGGTTTTCCTTAACTCCAAGGTGCGGTGTTTACAACTCTCCCCACCTTTTAGGAGTTTTGTCCCCAAAACTTATTTAACATTGTTTGCGTGTTGGCTTAAACTTTTTATTTTTATGAAATTTTCTATTTTATCATCCTACCACCATCTCGGTTATTTTCGTTTATCCCTTTCATCACATATCTACGATTCTCATCTCATCCTTTCCTCATTCTATAGAATTTTGCCTTGACCTAGAATATTTTCCTTGAAGATCGATGATCATTTCCCTTAGTTACGTCCTTCCTTCTGAAGGCACCATTTCCCATCTCAAGCTTCTTTTACCTAAATTTCATAACATAAAATTCCGGTCATTTTTCTTCCATGGCTTTTGGCGTTTATTTCCTTTTCATCCAACATGGATTCCCTCCTCATTCTTTGGCTATCACCATTAGGCTTGACTTCATTATGCCTTACTCAAAGACCATTCCTTACTGAGTCGTATTTCTCTGAGTTAATAGGATTTACATGTCCCTTTACCGCATGGCGTTCTTTGTGATATCTTTAACTTTACGTCCCTATAACAATATTATTATTTGTACTTCTCATTCCCACTGGTGTCCTTGCCCCTTAAGATCTCTTCTCTTTCCAAATCCATCCTTGTTCTTATCAATGTTCCTTCCACTTTTATTCATTCTAAGTTTAGTTCCTTTCTTACTTGTATGGCATATGTTGATGTCATCTTCCTTTCTAAACATTACCTGGGTTTGACTTATCCCTTGATTTCTTTACAATTTCCTTCTCCTTGTACACGATTCTTTCTTTTCCAACATCTTGTTCTTGAGGAGTTTATTCTCTTTCTTATTATGTTGGCTCCATTTCCCCTTTATTGGTACCCCCATGTCTTCCTAAGGTTTCTTTCTTTGGTGAGCTTCATCTTCTCTTCCTCTCGTAATCTCCTTCTAGTTTTACCATTGAAATCATTATATTCTAGAATGTCTTTTGTTGATATCCTCACCAGCTTACCCTTACACTTTTGATCAATGAGTACCTTATGTTTATCCTGCTTCATTCCCACTTGCTCCAACATTTGTATATTCCTTTGAGGTGTACCTCTTAACCTTATTGTGTCCAAACCTTCTGTATCTTCGTGTCCTTGGTATTCTCCCTTTGTCTTGGTTAGGGTGTATTTCTTTTTACTACTCCCCATCACTTACTACACTTCATTTACTCCTTCGAATTAATTGGTCTATATAAGTCATTTCCTTAAATCGAGTCCATCTAAAATTTTTATTTGGATTTCCAGGTCTTCTTGTACTAGATCGCACTTAACCTCCCAACACACTTACTTAGCCACTTGTACTCCTTACTGAGGATCTCATTTCGGCTTTGGTGTTGCAACCTTCCTTCAATCAAATGTTTTTACCTAGAGCTTTCTCCTTCCCGATCCAACTTCCTATTTTCCATCCTCCTTCTAGTGTGTTCCATTTTGGGATTCTTTGGTTCGATCACCCTATCTTTCTTTTAGAAATTTTTCCTTTTAAATTTTCTCCTAAACTTAAGAACCTTGTACGATTCATCTACTCCTATTTTTCTTCTTTCTTTCATCCATACTTTTACCTTCCACGTGTCTCATTTGTCCTTTGGAATTCCTAATAAATATGAATCTTACTTCTTTAATAGTAGTTGTTACACTTGGGACTTCCTATTGTTGTACTTTCTCTACATCTAGCCTTGATGGACTCTATACTAATTCTTTTTCTTCTCGATCAGCTTCTATTCTTGTGGTTCCTTTGGATGTTCTACTTCTTCCCGGGTTTTTTCCTAATCCACCATTCTCAGAGTTTAGTTTTAATTTCTTAGACTCTCCAAAAATTTTGTATTCTTGGATGGTTGCTTCTCCAAATCCTTTTTTCCTTTTGTCAGGATCTCCTTCAGATGAATTACTCCTTATCGTGTTTTGAAGGGTAAGTCTTAAGGGTTGAGTTTAGCTATCTACCCATCATTTCATCCTTAGGGGAATTTCTACCTTTTACTTAAGCTTTTATTATCATACTCTTAAATTTTATCAAAGAACTCAGGAGTTTTAACAAACATCTACTTTCATTTATTCAAGAAATATTTTCTTGCCATAATTTTTCTTATTACAGGAATTCTCTACCCCATAATCCCTTGGGGTCATAGGGCTAGAGTTAACCCTAGAACGATTATGGCACTCTTGATCAAAAGGCTTTGAGGAACTGATTGGGGTTCATTCGCGCTCCCTAATAGGACAAATTTCATGTATGGCCTCCAATCCGTACCGCCTTAGTACTTCCACCTCACACTCATAAGTCCACTTCTCCCATTGAGACGGATTGAGCCAGGTTAACTGGGTGGAGGTACTTGGTGGACCTTCATAAAGGTGGCATATACATCCCAATAGTTATCCCAGGCCTCTTTCTTGGTGGGATTTCCTTCTGGTTGTGGTGGGACTAGACGAGGAGGGGTTGGACTTCTAGGAGGGGATGCTGGTTCCTATTGTCTAGGAGGAGGGTATATGGTGTCTTCTAGTTCTAGTAAGGCTCCTACTAGTTCCCTATAGTCTTCCACCATGTCCATGGGTACCCGTTTTCACCCTTTAGAAACCTTTAGATAGCTTCCTCCCTTAGGTTGGATGTCTTTTTCCAGGATATAGGTGGAGGATTGGATTTCACCATGAATTTCCTAGGGATTCTCCTTCCTACATGATAGTTTAGAGTTGGGATAATATCAGGGCATAATATTGATAATGTTTCAAGGGAACTAGGCTCTGATACCACTCTAGTTGTCATGCCCCAACCCGATTTGATTGGTGAGAAGTTTCCCCCTTCTTTAAATCAAGATGAACCAAATGTATTTTTGACCTTGTTCCCTGGAAAGACATATATCAAATAGAATGCAAGCTTAAGAGAATTTAAGCATACCTGACATAGGATAAGGCTCGGTGTTATTCCTAATCATTTTCTCTTTTCCTGAAAAGGGATAGAAAAGAGGGGGAGTTTCTACAACTTAGTGAATGATTGTTTTAAAAAAACAACCGGCAAGCGGGTTTCTCCTTCCTTCAAGGAAGTCCATCATAATAACCGAGTATGATTTCCTCTAGTTACAATCGATAAGTAGGTTTTAGCTTAGTTCGCACATCACTCCAATCGGGTGTCATGTTAAAATTCTACTTACAAGTGGTTTTTCGTTTCGAAAGTGCTCACCATCCCAACCATGTATGATATGAATAAGCCCACTCACCTAATAACCATGACGTGTTCGTCTTCGGTTGGTTTTTCAAGTCGACGCGAGCTTTCTCTTGCTTTTGTTCCAATCACACTTGTCCCAATAAAAATTAGGCAGCCTTATCACTTATAGTTTCGCACAAAAGCCTAGTCTCACGAATTATCGATAAATTACATTTAGGTCCCTAAAGTTTATTTTTCCTAACTTTACGTCCCTAATGCCAACCTTTGACCAATTTGAGTCCCAAAATTTCCAAAACTCCTTTTGAGTCCTCATTTTACTCAAAATTGTGTAAGTGGTTCAAGTTTTCCAAATTTCCAATTTGGTCCTCCAACTTTTCAGAAATTACCATTTTGCCCCCCACTTTCCAAAAATGGCAATTTGACCCCAATATTTCCAAAAATTAACCAATTGGTCCTCCAACATCTTTTCCATGGCCAATTGGCCCTCAATTTTGGGAAATTGCAAAGTGGTCCCTCAATTTTACGAAATCCCCAATTTTCCCAAAGTCCTCCCCCTTTCCCCGCCCCCTCCCCCACCCCCCCCCCCCTCCCCATTTCTCTCCTTGAAACTGATTGAATTTGATTTTTTCAAATTAGCCATTCAATAAGGGTTAATTACTCCAATTACGGATCAGTTCCTACACTTCCATATGATTCAATTAGGCTTTAAACCACATCATTTGGGTCCGAATTGAGCTCAAACGGAGCTTTGCCAGAAAACTATGCATAGAGAGAGAGAAAGCTTCGAAAGCTTACTGTCAAAGATGCAAAGGTCTGAGATCTCTATCGGGTAAGGTAGTCTGAGTCTAAAGAACCCAACCTCGCCTTCTTAGTTTGAGAAAACTACCCAAGTTGGAGCTCTAGTTTGATCTTCATTGGAGAATGGAGTAGTTGAGAAAGAATGGAGATTTCAGGTGTGAGGAGGATGAATGGAGAGGAACAATTTACATAGGAAGCTCGAGAACTCTCTGCCCGACCGTTTCACATCTTGGTCAAGCTTATCCATGCCCTAAAACAACCTGAACAGAGACATTTTTCCTTCGCTGGCACTGTCCATTTTCTACATTGAATGAATAGTGCAGTCATCAGAAGGAAGAAGATGACACTATTCTGAACTGAACCAGTCCGAGTGGGTTCAATGCTTAAACCGGTAGGTTCATGCCTGATTTGACCAGTTTTCTCACATTTAAAAATTTTCTAAATTCCTTATCTATGCAATGGTGGTTTCAATTCCCCGATTTGAATATTTTAAGCCACCAAGAAAAATAAATTTAGCAACCGGTTTAGTGATTGTTCAAACTGATTCAATCCAATTCAGGTCCGATTCACCTGAACCGGTCCAGTTTTCTCTTCCAATTCATCCCAAGGTTCCTTCCCATGGTTTTTATGACTCTTTGGGTCACTCGGGATTTGTAAATTTCCCATTTTGCACTTTCTCTATCAGTTAAGGTTCATGAACCAACTCGTTTTCCCTTTTGAGACCACCAATTCTTTTCTTGATTTTCTTATCTATAAAGGGACAATGTTTACAGAGTCTTTCGGACAACCTGTTATAGAAAGAAAATCAATAAACCAAGTGACTAGATATAATAGAACACTAACTAAAAGCGAGAAGGAAAGATGAAACTTTTATGGATGAGTTCGAGTTAACTAGAATCGCAACTAAGGTTAGAGACAGAGTTGAATGCCTGCTAGTGGAGGGATGGAGGAGTCATGATTGAGTTGAAGGTGAACATAGGGCATCTTCACGTTGAGGTAGACTTGAAGAGTAGGAGGGCATAACTGAAGTTGAGAGGATTTTTGTAGTAGAATGAAAGGAAATTACAACAACCTCGAGCAGCATTAAATGAAGTGTTGATGGCATTTGGTTAAGTGACCATATTACCCTCAGTCACAGTATAAGCACTATGAAACAAAGACGACCTAAGGCTGTGCAAACCCCATCCTTTGATAATAAGAAAACCGGGAAAAGAATCAGTCATTTCTAAGGAGAAAACCGAGTCAGTTTATAAATCGAAGCAAATAGAGAAAGGGTAAACCAGGAAATTTATGGATCCTAAGTGACCTAAAGAGTAATAAAAGTCATGAGAAAGGACTTTAGGATGAATTGGAGGTGAAAACCAAACCGGTTCAGGTGAACTAGACCTGAACTGGATTGAACTAGTTTGAACCGGTATGAACCACTATTGAATTGGTTTCTAAATTCATTTTCCTAGGTGTCATAGAAAATTCAAATTTGAGAATTTAAATCGCTATTCAAGCTCCCGTCAAGAAGATCTCCCAAATTGTTTAAGAATTGGCACACATTCAGGGGAGAACACTCCTGACAAAATGGGTTTTCATTGTCAATTATACCAATAGGTATAAGTACATCTCCGTTCATGATCGATGAACAGGTTTTCAACTGCCTTCAAGGAAGTCTAATCATACCAATTGGGTATGATCTACTTACAACCGGTAAGTAGTTTTTCCGCATTGTTTTCACATCACTTTCTCTAAGTTGTGATGATTAAAATTCCAATAAATAGTGGGTTTTTATACCAAGGTACTTATCATCCCCAACCATGTATGATATATAATCCCACTCACAATCAATAAGTGGTTTTTATAATTAAGTTGTACTTATCATCCCAACTAGGTATGACAGTAGTAAACCCACTCACCCATTAATGCAATGAATTCCACTAGAATGGTTCCTTGTATTTACGTGAGCTTGTCAATGCTGGCATTCCGAGGATTTCGCGTTCCTACACGATATGAACATTCTTGTTCATTATTACTCGGCATAACAACCTTCATTCATTTTAAATGAATGCGAAAACCCAAACTTTTAGTTATTTGTAATTAGGTCCCTAAAGTTATTTCTATTTAACTTTAAGTCCCTAATGTCAGTTTTTCCTCAAATTGAGTCCCGTAACTTTTAAAATTTATCTTGGGATCTCAATTTATTCAATTTCACCAAAAAGGGCTTTAATTTCCCAAATTTCTAATTTGGTCCCCCAATTTTTCCAAAATTACCATTTGCCCTTCCTTTACAAAAATGGTAAGTTTTGCCCCAAAAATTCCAAAATTCCTCAATTGGCCCTCCAACATTATTTGCATGCCTAATTGACCCTCAATTTCATAAAATTGCATTTTTGTCCTTTAAATTTCAAAAACCCCCAATTTTCCCCAATTTTCCCCCCAATTTCAACTCCTTAGCACAGCCGAATTCGATTTTATCAAATTGACCAATCAAACACCTCTAATTGTTGAAATTGAAGTTAAAATTGAAGTTAAAATTGAGTTCCTCTATCTTCTTGTGATTCAATAGCACTTTGAATCGCAAGTTTTGATGCCGGAACGAGCTCAAACAGTGCTTCACTAGAAAATAGACTACAGAGAGAGAAAGCTTCGATTACTCATCGTTGAGGACACGACGGTCTAAGTTTTTGATCTGGGCAGATAGCTCTCATCCTGAGGTTCATCCTAGAATCAAGAATTGCATAAATTGATGCCAAATTGAGTTAGAATTTCAGTATTAAAATTCTATCGGATCTCTCTCTAGCACCGCTCGGAAATTGCAGAGAGAAGCCAAATTGACTTACCTTTCAGTCCTAATTCGGTCATGGGAGGGCTGAGAAATTGTTGGGAGGGCTTGATTTGTTCTAAGGAGGGTTCGAAATGGCTGATTTCAGCTTGGCCGAAATAGGGCAACTTCGGTCCGCCGGAGCTGCTTCACTGTTCCATCATGCCGGTGCTTCTCCAACGATTCTTGGATTGACTAGAGTTTGCTATCAGATAGTTGTCTTCTCCCCGGTTCTAAAGAGCCCGACCTCTTCTTCCGAGGTTAAGAAAAATATTCAAGTCGAAGCTCTGGTTCGAGCTTCACCAAGAAATGGAGCAGTAGAAAGAGAGAGAGAACTATTCAGGTGTGAGGAGAATGAATGGGGATGACCTCTTTATATAGGTGTAAAAATCGTGTATTAAATGGGAGAGATTTATTACTAATATTAATATTGCCATAAATTATTGGTATTAATTCCAATAAATTAATTTTGTATTAAATTATTTGTATTAATTACAATAATTAAATATATATTAATTTATTGTTATTTATGATAAGGCTTACGTTCGCATAAAAGTTTTTTACCAAAATTTCGGGTTACAAAAAAAATCATACTTCACAGGAGGTCACCCATCTTCACACTACTCTCGGGCAAGCACGCTTAAATTCAAAGTTCTTATGGATTCTCGTTCACCTAAACCAATTTAGATTTTCCCTTCTAATTTATCTTAAGTTTCTTTTCCAAGGTTTAATAAACCCTTTGGATCATCCGAAAGTTGTAAATTTCCAAATTGCTTGTTCCCAAATGATCAAGATTGTAAACTGGCTCAATTTTCTTACTTGGTTTGATTGGTTCGAGGAAGCAGGCTTTGATACCACCCTAGTTGTCATGCCTCAACCCAGTTTGGTTGGATCCCCATAAATAACCTGCCACTCTCCCGGCTTATTAAAGGGTTTCCCCTTATTATAAGTCGTAATGAGTAAGGCGTCCCTTAAACCTGCACCATTTCCTGGAATAGCATAATCAAAACTGTATGAAATTTTAAACTTTGCATACCTATCTTACAGGCATCTTAGTTGATGGTCTTTCAGGGTAGGCTTTCCAGGATTTTCTAAAAGGGATATAAGGGAGGAGGTGAGTACGACTACTCAGTGAATGGGTTTTCAAAGGTCTACTTTTAACTTTTAAGAAAAATATTTATATGGAGTTTTTCAGTCTCCTTTCTTCTAAAAAAATCCCTTAATTTAAAATTTCTCTCGGGCTTTTCCATTATTACATAGTTACCGGTGTGTCATCACCCAACACACATGCTTCATCATGAAGGTTACACACATTCGCAAGTCAGTATCACGACTGAACCCGCTAGTGGCTTTGGAGCGACTTTTCCTACCACCCGGATAGAAGCACGACCACTTATACCCTGAGAATGAGTGGATGTTCGTGACATCTGACCCTCAATCCCGAAATCACTTCTTCGTGTTGTATGAGGACAGAGACCTCATCATATCCCCACCCCAGTCTCATGCACTTGGTGCTACTCGAAATTTCGCACAGACAAGCCACCAGGTCGTCCAATACCCTTAGGACCCATCACTACCCCTCATGCGCGTCTTGATGATCCCGTACTCATAGTGCATGCACAAACAATGTTTTCTCATTATGCCATATAATATGTGGTGCCATTGGTCCAATGGCCCCGACTCTCAGTTGTCTATCTTGACTAGTCCGTTGACCTATCATGTCGCACTGCCGCTAGTTGTCTGAGCATGTTGGTCCTATCTTGGTACCATGGCCAAACAATTCACTTATTAAGTTTTATGGCACATATATCATATTCGTTTATGAGCTCCTACTCGTGCCAATTGGCCTTGGGCCCACTATACGAGATTTTCAAAATCGGGCATTTAGCCCCTAAGTTCCAAAACCGAGGCCCCCGGCCTATCAGAGCTATTTGAGCTCCTGTCGAGAAGATCTCCCAAATTGTTTAAGCATTGGCACACAGTCAGGGGAGAGCACTTCCGACAAAACCTATGTTTTCTCTATCCATTATACCACCCGGGTATAAGGACACCTCCGTTCATAACTGATGAATGAGTTTTCAACTTCCTTCGAGGAAGTCTCATCATACCAATCGGGTAGGATCTCCTTACAACCGGTTAGTAGTTTTTTCCGCATGATTTTCACATCACTTCCTTTAAGTTGTGATGTTTAAAACACCACTTAATAGTGGGTTTTCATACCGAGGTACTTATCATCCCCAACCGGGTATTATATAAAATTCTCACTCATAACCGGTAAGTGGTTTTTAATTTTTAGTTGTGCTCATCATCCCAACCGGGTATGATGTTAGTAAACCCACTCACCCGTTAATGTTGTAAATTCCACTAGACCGGTTTTTTGTATTCATGCAAGCTTGTCCTTGCTGGCGTTCCTAGTACTTCGTGTTCCTACAGGATATGAACACCTTGGTTCATTATCCTTTGGCCTAATCACTTTCATTCATTCCAAATGAATGATAAAGTCAAACTTTCATTTATTTGTTATTAGGTCCCTAAAGTTATTTCTCTTTAACTTTAGTCCCTAATGCTGGTTTTTCCTCAAATTGAGTCCCGAAACTTCTAAAATTTATCATAGGACCTTAATTTATTCCATTTCATAAAAAGGAGATAAATTTTCCAATTTTCCAATTTGGTCCTCCAACTTTTCCAAAATTATCATTTTGCCCTTCCTTTACAAAAATGGTATGTTTTGCCCCAAAAATTCCAAAATTCCTCAATTGGTCCTCCAACATTATTTTCATGACCAATTGACCCTAAATTTCATTAAATTGTATTTTGGTCCTTTGAATTTCAAAAATCCCCAAATTTTCCACAATTTCCCCCCCCCCCCAATTTCAACTCTTCAACACTGTCGAATTTGATTTTATCAAATTAATCCATCAAACACCTCTAATTGTTGAAATTGGAGTTGAAATTGAGTTCCTACATGTTCAAACGATTCCAAGAAACTTTGAATTGCAGATTTTAACGTCGGAATGAGCTCAAACGGCGCTTCGCCGAAAAATAGACTATAGAGAGAGAAAGCTTCTATTTCTCACCGATGAGGGCATAGCGGTCCAAACTTTTGATTTGGGCAGATAGCTCTCATCCTGGGTTCATCCTACCATCAAGAATTGTATCAATTGATGCCGAATTGAGTTAGAATTTCATCATTGAAATTCTACCGGTTCTCTCTCTAGCAACGGCTAGAAATTTTAGAGGGGAGTCGAATTTGCTTACCTTTTAGTCCTAATTCGACCATGGAAGGGTTGAGGAAGTGTTGGGAAGGCTTGGTTTGGCCTGAGGAGGGCTCAAAATGGCCAATTTCAACTCGGCCAAAATAGGGTAGCTTCGGTTCGCCAGAGTTGCTTCACTGTTTCATCACACCGGCGACCCTTGAAGTGAACGGAGACTACAAACGTGTAGCTGACTTCTCCTCGGTTCTAAAGAACCTGAGCTCACCTTCTTTGGCTCAGAAAAGACCCCATGTCAGAGCTTTGGTTTTAGCTTTGCCAAAAAATGGAGCAGTTGAGAGAGAATGGAGTTTTCAGGTGTGAAGAGGATGAATGGGGAGGGGCTCTTTATATAGGGAGCTCGGGGACATATTGGCTATCCATTTGGCACCGTTATAACTAAAATTGATGACCAGAAATCCCCCGAACATAAGCATTTCTTCTTCACTGGCATTTATTTAGTTTCCCAATGAGTGAATAGTGTTATCATCCTGAGGAAGAAGTTGCCACTGTTCCGTAACGGACTGGACTAGTCCGAACCGGGTTCAATGTTTAAACCGGTCACTTCACCCCCCATTCGATCAAGTTTTTCAAATCTAAAAATTTCTAAATTCATCTAAATTCATTCTCTATCCAATGGTTTCTTTAAATATCCAATTTGAATTATTTAAGCCACCTAGAAAAATGAATTTAGGATTCTTTTCAATAGTGGTTCAAACTGGTCCCCAATTGCTTGACAAGTCCATTTCCATGTCTCTTGTGACTCCTTGGGTCACTTAGGGTCCATAAGATTCCTGGTTTACCATCTCTTTATCAATTTTGTTTCATAAACCGTCTTCGTCCTTAAACCGGTTCAACCTGGTTCGGGTCCAGTTCACTCCAACCGATCTGGTTTTTCTCTCCCACTTTGTTGTAAGGTTCCTTCTCAAGGTTTATGAATTTCTTTGGAGTACAATAGAGTTGAATTCCTTTATTTTGCCCGATCTCTATCGGTTCCGGTTCATGAATCGACTCGGTTCATAAACCGGTTCAATCCAGCTGGATTCGGTTCATCTAAACCAGTTTGGTGTTTCTCTTTCAATTCATCCTAAGATTCTTTTCCATGGTATTATGAACTCTTTGGATCACCTGAGAGTTATAAATTCCCAAATTGCCCATTCATAAATGATCAGGTTTGTGAACCGTTTCAATTTTCTCACTTGGTTTGACCGGTTCTCTTCCCGGTTTTCCTTAGCTCTAAAGGGCGGGGTTTATAGACTGGCACGACGAATTGCCCTTATCTCCGCCATGTCATCCAATAACCCTTAGGACCCATCACTACCCCCTAGGGTATCTTGATGGTCCTGTATCACAAGTGCATGCACAAACAATAATTTTCTCATATGGCCATTATCTTTGGTGCCAATGGTCCAACGGCCTCGATCCTCAACCCGACCTATAGCTTTTTGTGTATGCTGGTCTGTCGACCTAGCTGTGACACACTTATTATTAGTCCTCACTTGCTACCATGGTGAAATCACACAACCAATTTCATTAGAAATTTTCATGGCTTTCTTTAATCAAGTTATTTATGAGCTCCTACTCGTGCCCACTAGCTTTACTACCACTACACGTGTTTTTCCAAAATCGGACATTTAGCCCTAAGAGTTTAAAAATTGAGGCCTCTGGCCTATCTGAGCTGTTCTAGATCCCATCAAGAAGGTCTCCGAAATCTTTTAAGCATTGGCACACAGTTAAGGGAGAACGCTTCTGACAAAAAGTTTATTTTCAATTTATTGCACTCACCAGGTGGGATGATATCCCTCCTTACAACCGGTAAGTGGGTTTCTCCTTTCCACAAGGAAGTTCATCATACCAACTAGGTATGATTATCTCTACTTATGACTAGTAAGTAGGTTTTATCAGTTAAAGATGGTTCTCCCCATCCCATTCGGGTATGAAGTTAGATAATCCCACTTACTCGCTGACCGTGACGTGTTCGTCTCTAGTCGGTTCCCAAATTCACGCTATCTTTTCCTTGTTGGCATTCCAATCTCTCGCATCCCTACATGATTTGGGCATCCTTATCAATTAAGGTTTGGCATAACAACCATCGTTTTCTCACGTATGAGTAACTAGGCCAAAATTGTTAATTGATTGCACTTAGGTCCCTAAAGTTCATTTTCCTCAACTTTAGGTCCCTAATGCCAACCTTTCCCCAAATTGAGTCCTAAGGCTTCCAAAATTCCCTTTGAGTCCTCAATTTACACAAAATTGTATAAGGGATCAAGTTTTCCAAATTTCTAATTCAGTCCCCAAGTTTTCAAAAACTACAAATTTGCCCCTACTTTACAAAAAATAGCAATTTAACGCCAAATGTTCCAAAAAATTGACCAATTGGTCCCCCAATATCTTTCTCATGGCCAATTGGCCTTCAATTTTGGGAAATTCCAAAGAGGTCCCTCAAATTTTTGAAATCCCCAATTTCCCCCTAAAATTTTCCCTAATTTCTCACGTTCAAACTGGCCAAATTTGATTTCTTAAAATTGGCCATTCAATCATGGTTCATTGCTCCAATTGAAGGTATGGATCAGTTGCTACACTTACATACAATTCAATTGAGCTTTGAACTACATCATTTGGTTCTGAATTGAGCTCAAATGGAGCTTCACCAGAAAACTACTCGTAGAGAGAGAAAGCTTCAAAAACTTACCGTCAGAGGTGCGGTGGTTCGAGCTCTCAATTGGGGAAGGTAGCTCTTGTCCTAAGAGCCCTTCTAGGATCAAGAATTGCTACAGTTGAAGTCAAATCGAGGGTGAATTTATTTAGTGAATTTTGGCACTTTATCTCTCTAACAATGATCTGCAATGACTGAGGAGGGCCGAATTGGCTTTCCTTTCAGCACTGTTAAGGTCTTGTGAGGGTCGTGGGGATGTTGGGGAGGCTTGGTTTGGTTGAAGGAGGGCTTAATTTGGCCAAATTCAGCTCGTCCAAAATAGGGCAGCTTCAGTTCGTTAGAGCTACTTCACTGTTTGATTTTGTCAACGCTTCTCCGGTGGTCCTCGGGTCGAAAGGAAGATGCTATAAGGTAGTTGACTTCCCTCGGAGTCTGTAGGACCCGACCTTGCCTTCTAAGGCTAAGAAAACTACCTAAGTCAGAGCTCTAGTTTGAGCTTCACCAAAAAAATGGAGCAGTTGAGAGAGAATATCGATTTGAGGTGTGTGGATGATAAATGGAGATGAGCACTTTATAAGGGGAGCTCGGGGACCATTTGCCCGACAGTTTTCCATCTTGGTCGAGCTTATCCTTGCTCTAAAATGGCCTGAACGGAGCAATTTCATCTTCACTAGAGACACTTTCTGTATTAATGACAGTACTGTCATCATGAGGAAAACGATGACACTGTTCTGAATCAGACCATACCAGTTCGACCAGGTTCAATGGCGTAGATTGACCGGTTCATGCCCGATTCAATCGAATTCTCAAAATTAAAATTTTCTAAATTAATCTAAATTCATTCTCTATCTAAGGGTGGCTTCAATTTTCCAATTTGAATATTTTAAGCCCCCAAGAAAATTGAATTTAGAAATCGGTTCAAACTGGTTCAGGTCCAGTTCACCCTGAACTGGTCTGGTTTTCTCTTCCCATTTGTCCCAAGGTTTTTTTCCATGATTTTTTAGTCACTTGGAATTTGTCAATTTTCCCATTTCTCCATTTCTTTATCGGTTATATTCGTAAACTAGTTTAGTTATCTATTTTGAAATGACCGATTCTTTTCCCAGTTATCTTATCTATAAAGAGACAGGGTTTACAACTCTCTACTCATTTTAGGGGTTTTGTCCCCAAAACAATTTACATCTAAAATAAATGAGAGTACCCATCCCTCATAACACACTTAGTTTGCCATGTCTCCTCTTGCACTAGTATGTCACGACTCAACCCGGTTTGGTCAGATCCGCGTGAACAGCTCATCGCTCTCCCAGTTCAAGAGGAGTTTCCCTTAACTCAAGAAGAGCCAGGCATACTTTCAACCTTGTTCCATAGAAATACATATATCAAATAAAATGCAAGCTTAAGAGAATTTAAGCATACCTGACAGAGGATAAATCTCGGTGTTATTCCTAGTCATTTTCTCTATTTCCTAAAAGGGGATAAAAACAGGGGTGAGTTTCTATAATTTAGTGAATGGGTAATTTAAAAACAAAATTAAGTTTCGATAAAAATAATTTTCAAGTTGAAGTGTGTCAGACTCCTTAATTTCTTTAAATTCTCTCATCTTCAAATTTTTTATTTTCAAAATCATTTCTTATTACCACGGTGTGTCATCACCCAACACACATGCTTATTAATTGATTCTTCCTTATTTCGAGTCATGTTTTCCTTAAGACTGTTGGGTTTACCTGCTCCTTACAGCATGACATTTTCTATATTTTGTCCCTATATCCATTAGATTTTAAGAAGACCTCCTCTAAGGTTATTCCCAACTTTCCAACCTCTCAGGGAATGTATAACTTCATCCCTCTTTTCTTTTGGTAGTATTCCTGAACTACTTTTACTGTTATCCAATCAACTTACAAAACTGTGTGGGTTCTCCTTACCCACTCATCCTTTCTCTATTTCCTTATTGAGTCTTTCTGATTCCAATTATTTGGTTTCCAGGTGATTTAATAACATGTTGAGATTTTTTCCTTCTTAAGTCCTTGGTGTTCTTTATCCAAGGATTTTTTTCCTTATTCCTTAATCTACTTTTACTTACTCGTAATCATTTCATGATTCTTCATTATAAAATAATCATTATTGATATATGTGTCGATTTCTTTGCTTAGAAAGGTTCCCTTCTTCCAGTTTTGTTCTCTACTATGTCCCTCACAATAGAGATTTTCCTTTTATGAGCTACATGCTCAACCTTCTTATTATTCCTTATAGGGTTCTTTCTTCTTTTCTTTGCACCCCTATCTATGTTAGGGCATTTGCCCGTATTGGGTCCTTCTTTATGTACAACTTTTGTTTCATCCCTTATTCCTTACTAGAGATACTTTCAATTTTTCAGTCTCATTCTGTGCACTTCTCACTATGCTCAGTCATCCACTCTTTAAGCTTCATATGCGCGTGTGGACTATGACTTGTCTTACCAATTGTGATTATTCCTCCTTAACCACATCTTTATTCGGAGGGTTTACTTTCCCAAGGTTTCTCGGACATTCTTTCCTTCATTACCTTATTATGGATAGTACACTCATTCTTACTTGTCATAGCATCTATTGATACTAACTTCCTACTTACCCTTTTCTTGAGTTTAACTTACTCCTTAGATTCTCTTAATATGTTTCTATGGGTTTCTTTCACCTTAGCATGCATTTTATTTGCAAATTCATCTCCTCACCTCTCGTCACCTGGTTCCATTTTTTATTTATTAAGTCATGTATTCTTTCTCAGTATTTCCTTATTTGGGAGGATTCTTATCCCTTTTTTCTATAATTTCTTTTTCATTCATCTTGAAGGCACCTAACTTTAAATGATGTCCCATGATGCCATTCTTTTATACTTACCTTTACTCTTGAGATCCTACAGGTACATCCTTCATACTCCATCCTCATTCTCACTCGTACCTAGTACATGACTATTTCTTTCTAGGGAGAGTTCACATCGACCTAGTTTCTTATGATCTCCTTCAAATGAATTTCTCCTTTTCCTTTTCCTTATCCTAAGTGAGCCCTCAATGTTCCATCATGCTGGCACTTCTCCGGCGACCCTCAGAGCAAATAGAGACTACAGGCGTGAAGCTGACTTCTCCCCGATTCTAAAGAACCCGACCTCACCTTCTTTGGCTAAAAAATAACCCTATATTAGAGCTCTGGCTTGAGCTTCACCAGAAAACTAAGCAGGCGAGAGAGAGTGAGCTTTTCAAGTGTGGAGAGGATGAATGGGGAGAGGGTCTTTATATAGGAAGCTCAAAGACTTTTTGGCCGTCTAATTGGAATCTTTTTTACAGAAATTGATGGTCGAAAACGTATTGAACGGAGACATTTCTTATTTGCCGGCACTGCTTTAATTTTTCTGAGAGTGAACAGTGCTATCATCTGAATGAACAAGATGACACTATTTCGAACCGGACTGGACCGAGTTCAAAGCTTAAACAGGTCGATTCACCCTTAAATCTAAAAATTTCTAAATTTATTTTCTATCCAATGGTGGCCTTAAATCTCAAATTTGAATTTTTTAAGCCGCCTAAAAAAAGGAATTTAGAATCCGATTCAATAGTGGTTCAAACTGGTTTAATCTAGTTCGGATTCGGTTCACCTGAACCAGTTTGGTTTTCATCTCCATTTCATTCTCAAGTCCATTTCCATGACTTTTGGGACTCTTTGGATCACTCGGGATCCATAGATTTCCCAGTTTGCCCTTTTTGTATCGATTTTGGTTCATGAACCGACTCGGTTCATAAACCGGTTCAATCCAGTTGGATTCGGTTCATCTAAACCGATCTAGTTTTTCTCTTCCAATTTGTCCTAAGGTTCTTTTCTAAGGTTTTATGAACCATTTGGATCACATGAGAATTGTAAATTTCCAAAATTGTCCGTTCCCAAATGATCGGGTTGGTAAACCGGTTCAGTTTTCTTACTCGGTTTGACCGGTTCTTTTCCCAGTTTTCCTTAACTCAAAAAGGCGGGGTTTACATGGTGGCTATTACGCACAATTTTAAAAATCTCGAACAGTGGGCCATAGGCTAGTGGGCATGAGCAGAAGCTCGTAAACAAACATAAGATATGTACCATAAAACTTTAATAAATGAATTGTTTGGCCATGGTACCAAGACAGGACCAACATACTCAGTTAACAAGTAGTAGTGCGACATGACAGGTCCCTAGACCAGTCAAAACAAACAGCTGTAGGTTGAGTTGAAAGTCGGGGCCGTTAGACTAGTGGCACCACAGATTATATGGTATGAAAAGAAAATTCTAATTGTGCATGCACTATGATTACGGGATCATCAAGATGCCCAAGAGAGGTCGTGATTAAGGGCACTGGATGACCTGGTGAGTATAAGGGAGTTCATCGTACCAGGTGGCCATGGGAAATTTGGAGTAGCTCCAAGCACATGAGATCGAGGTGGGGACAGGTTGAGGTCTTTGTACTCATACGGACACAGAGAATTTATTTTGGTATTTAGGGTCAGATGTCGCGTACATCCACTCATTCTTAGGGTAGAAGTGGATGTGCTTCTATGTAGGTGGCCGATAAAGTCACTCCAATGCCACAAGTGGGTTCAGTGGATGTACTGGCCTGTGAATGTGTGTTGACCTTCATGATGAAGGATGTGTTTTGGGTGATGACACATCGTGTTTAATAAGGAATGGTAGTAAAAACTGAAATTTTAAATGAAAGGATTTTTGAAAGAAAGGAGTCTTGCACACTCCAATATAAATCTTTTTCCTAAAAGTTAAAAGTTTTGAAAACTCATTCACTGAGTTATAGAAAGTCAACTCTCCTTTCTATCCCTTTTTTAGGAAAAGAGAAAATGACTAGGAATAATACCGAGCCTTACCCTCTGTCAGGTATGCTTAATTTTCCTTAAGCTTGCATTTTATTTGATATATGTCTTTCCAGGGAACAAGGTTGAAATTACGCCAGGCTCATCTCAAGTTAAAGAAGGAGGAAACTCCTCTTGAACCGAGAGAGTTGCGGGTTTTTCACGGGGATCCAACCAAACCGGGGTGGGGCGTGACAACTAGAGTAGTATCAGAGCCTAGTTCCCTTGAAACAATATCAATATTATGCCCTGATATTAACCCAACTCAAAACTATGGTGTAGAAAGGAGTGTCCCTAGGAAATTCGCGGAAAAATTGAGTCCTTCCTCTATACTCATGAAAAAGACATCTAACCCAAGGAAGGAAGCTGTTCAAATGTTCGAAGACTACCGGAAACTAGACGAAACCTTACTAGAACCAGAAGGCATCATATACCCTCCTCCCAAACAAGAGGAACTAGCATCACCTCCTAGAAGTCCAACCCCTCCTCCTTCAATGCCACAACAACCGAAAGGGAATCCCACCAAGAAGGAGGCATGGGATAACTATTGGGATGCATATGCCACCTTCATGAAGTTCCACCAAGTACCTCCACCCACTCAACCTGACTTCAATCCGTCTCAGTTGGTGAAGTGGACTTATGAATGTGAGGCAGAAGTACTAAGGTTGTACGGATTGGAGGCCATACATGAAATTTGTCCTATTGAGGAGCATGAATGGACTCCAATTAGTTTCTTAGAGCCTTCTAATCAAGAGTCCCATAATCGTTCTAGGGTTAACTCTAGCCCTATGACCCCAAGGGATTAGGGGTAGAGAATTCATATAATAAGCCAAATTATGGCAAGAAAGTATTTCCTGAATAAATGAAGGTAGAAGTTTATTAAAAACTCTTGTGTTCCTTGAGAAAATTTAGGAGTATGATAATAAAAGTTTAAATAAAATGGTAGAAATCCCCTAAGAAAAAATGGGTTATTAATAGTTAAACTCAACCCTTAAGACTTACCCTTAGAAACACGATAAAGAGGAATTCATCTAAATGAGATCATAAGAAAAGGAAAAGGGAGTTAGAGGAGCAACCATCCAAGAGTACATAATTTTTTTGAGAGATCAAGAAGTTAAAACTAAACCCTGAGAATTTAGGATAAGGAAAAAAAACGCCGGGAGGAAGTACAACATCCCAAAGGAACCATAAGAATAGAAGCTGATCGAGAAGAAAAGGAAATTGAGTATAGAATCCACCAGGGAAAGATGGAGAGAAAGTACAACAAAAGGAAGTCTCAATTATAACAAATTACTATTATAGAACTAAGATACAAAATTCCTTAGGAATTCTGAAGGATAAAAGACAAGTGGAAGGTAAAGTATGGATCAAAGAAAGAAGAAAAACAGGAGTAGATGAATCATACCAAGTCCTTAAGTTTAGGAGAAATTTTCCAAAAGATAGGGCGATCGAACACAGGAATCCAAAATTGGAAGACACTAGAAGGAGGATGGAAAATAGGAAGTTGGATCGGGGAAGGAGAAAGCTCCAAGTAAAAAAAATGGTCGATCAAAGGAGGGTTGCAACACCAAGGTCGTGATGAGGTCCTCGGTAAGAAGTACGAGTGGTTAGGTGAGAGTATTGGGAGGTTGAGCATGATCTACTACAAGAAAGCCTGGAAAACTCAAAATAGGAACTTTAGAAGAATCATATATAAGGAAATAACTTATTTGGACCAAATTAATTGGAGTAAATGAAGCCTAACCAGAGATAGGGAATAGTGGAAGAATACACCCTAACCAAGACAAAAATAGAAACACTAAGGATATGAAGGTACGAAAGGTTTGGACACAATGAGGATGAGAGACCCACCTCAAAGGAATAGGCGAATATTGAAGCGAATGGAAATGAAGTAAGATCAGTAGAAGGTACTCCTGGATTCAAAGAGTAAGAGTAAGTTAGTGAAAATATTGGCAAAAGATACTCTAGAAATTTAAGGATTTCAATGGTGGGACAAGAAGGAAATACGGAGGGAAAGATAATGTGAAGCTCATCGGAGAAAGAAATCTTGGGAATACATTGGTGTACCAAAGAAAGAAAGTGAAACCAACAGAATAAGCAAGAGAATAATTCCTCAAGAACAAGATAATGGAAAGGAAAGAATCATGTACAAAGAGAAGGAAATTGTAAAGGAATCAGGGGATAAATGAACCCAAGTGATATATAGAAAGAAATATGATGTCAACAGGTTCCATACAAGTAAGAAAGGAACTAAACTCAGAATGAATAATACTGGAAGAAACATTGATAAAGGCAAGGATAGAATTAGAGAGAGAAGAGATCTTAAGGGGGAAAGGATACTAGTGGGAAGGCAGAATGAAGTAAAAGAGTGAAAGTTTTAATATGTCTATAAGTATCGGAAAATTTAAGGATTTGAAGGTGGAATGAACAAATAAAAGAAATTTAGAAAAAACAAGAAGTAAGGAAACCAATACAGTCATAGGAACGTAAATTTAAAACATGACGAAGAACGTCATGCGTTAAGAAGGATGGGTAAACCCAACTGACTCCGAGAAATACAACTGATACGAGAAATGGTGTTTGAGTAAGACATAACGAAGTCAAGTATAAAAGGTAATAACCAAAGAATGAGGAAGGACTCCATGTAGGAGGAAAAGACAATAAATGACAGAATTTGTGAAGGAAAAATGACCGGGAATCCTAGTTTTGAAACTTTAGGTGAAAGAAGCTTGGGACGTGAAATGGTGCATTAGGAAAGAAGGATGAAATGAAAGAGAATGATCGTAGATGTTCAAAGGAAATACTCTAGGTGTCACGCCCTGACCTGGTTTTGTTGGATCCTCATGATCAACCCGCCACTCTCCCGGTTTATTAAAGGGTTTCCCCTTATTGTAAATCGTAAAGAGTAAGGCATCCTTTAAACCTGCACCATTTCCTAGAATAACATAATCAACACTACATGAAATTTTAAACTTTACATACCTGTCTTACAGGCATCTTAGTTGATGGTCTTTCAAGGTAGGCTTTCCGAGATTTCCTGAAAGGGATATAAGGGAGGGGGTGAGTACGACTACTCAGTGAATGCATTTTCAAAGGTTTACTTTTAATTTTTAAGAAAAATATTTATATGAAGTGTGCCAAACTCCTTTCTTTTAAAAAAAAAATCCCTTCATTTAAAAATTTGGGTTTTTCCATTATTTCTTAGTTACCGGTATATCATCAGCCAACACACATCCTTCATCATGAAGGATACACACATTCGCAAGTCAGTATCACTACTGAACCCGCTAGTGGCTTCGGAGTGACTTTTCCTGCCACCCGGATAGAAGTACGACCACTTCTACCCTGGGAATGAGTGAATGTATGCGACATCCGACCCACAATCCTGAAATCACTTCTTCGTGTCCGTATGAGGATAGAGACCTCATCCTATGCCCACTCCGGTCTCATGCGCTTGGTGCTACTCCAGATTTCGCACAGATAGTTGGAACGACGAACTGCCCTTATAGCCACCAAGTCGTCCAGTGCCCTTAGGACGCATCACTACCGCTCATGGGCGTCTTGATGATCCCGTACTCATAGTGCATGCACAAACAATGTTTTCTTATATTGCCATGTAATCTGTGGTGCCACTGGTCCAACGGCCCCGACTCTCAACTCAACCCACAGTTGTTTTTCTTGACTGGTCCGTCGACCTGTCATGTCACACTGCCGCTAGTTGACTAAGCATGTCGGTCTTATCTTGGTCCCATGGCCAAACAATTCACTTGTTAAGTTTTATGGCACATATATCATGTTCGTTTACGAGCTCCTGCTCGTGCCAACTGGCCTTGGGCCCACTGTACGAAATTTTCAAAATTTGGCATTTAGCCCCCAAATTCCAAAACCGAGGCCTTCAGCCTATAAGAGCTATTCGAGGTCCCGTCGAAATGGTCACCCAAATAGTTTAAGCATTGGCATAGAGTCAGGGGAGAACACTTCCGACAAAATAGGTTTTCACTCTCCATTATACTAACTAGTATAAGGACATCTCCGTTCATAACCGATGAACGGGATTTCAACTTCCTTCGGGGAAGTCTCATCATACCAACCGGGTATGATCTACTTAAAACCGATAAGTAGTTTTTTGCGCATAATTTTCATATCACTTTCTCTAAGTGGTCATGATTAAAATACCACTAAATAGTGGGTTTTTATACCGAGGTACTTATCATCCCCTACCGGGTATGATATAAAATTTCCACTCACAACCGGTAAGTGGTTTTTATCTTTATGTTATGCTCATCATCCCAATCGGGTATGATGTTAGTAAACCCACTCACCCATTAATGCCGTGAATTCCACTAGACCGGTTCTTTGTATTCACGCGAGCTTGTCCTTGTCAGCGTTCCCGGTATTTCACGTTTCTACACGATATGATCAACCTTGTTCATTATTACTCGACATAACAACCTTCATGTCGGTTTACAATTAGGTCCCTAAAGTTATTTCTCTTTAACTTTAAGTCCCTAATGTCAGTTTTTCTTCAAATTGAGTCTCGTAACTTTTAAAATTTATCCTGGGACCTCAATTTATTCAATTTCACCGAAAAGGGGTTTAATTTCCCAAATTTCCAATTTGGTCCCCCAGTTTTACCAAAATTACCATTTTGTCCTTCTTTTACTAAAATGGTAAGTTTTGCCCCAAAACTTCCAAAATTACTCAATTGGTCCTCCAACATTATTTTCATGCCCAATTGACCCTCATTTTCATAAAATTGTATTTTGGCCCTTTGAATTTCAAAAATCCCCAATTTTCTCCCAATTCCATCTTCTCAACACAGCCGAATTTGATTTCATCAAATTGACCCATCAAATGTTTTCAATTGTTGAAATTGAAATTGAAATCGAGTTTCTACATGTTCATACGATTCTTCAGAAATGTGAATCACAAGTTTTAATGACGGGACGAGCTCAAACATAGCTTCGCTGAAAAATGAACTATAGAGAGAGAAAGCTTTGATTACTTACTGGTGAAGGCACGGCGGTTCGAGCTTTCGATCTAGGCCAATAGCTCTCATCCTAAGGTTCATCCTAATTCGGCCATGGAAAGGATGAGGAAGTGTTGGGAGGGCTTGGTTTGGCCTGAGGAGTGCTTGAAATGACCGATTTCAGCTTGGCCGAAATAGGGCAGCTTCGGTTCGTCGGAGTTGCTTCACTATTCCATCATGTCGATGCTTCTCCAACAATTCTGGGATTGACTAGAGTTTGCTATCAGATAGTTGTCTTCTCCCTAGTTCTAAAGAGCCCGACCTTTGTTCAAGTCAAAGCTCTAGTTCGAGCTTTACCGGGAAATGGAGCAGTAGAGAGAGAGAGAGAAATGTTCAGGTGTGAGGAGAATCAAATGGGGATGACCTCTTTATATAGGCGTAAAACCCATGTATTAAATGGGCGAGATTTATTACTAGTATTAATATTGCCATAAATTATTGGTATTAATTCCAATAATTTAATTTCGGTATTAATTCCAATAATTTAATTTCAGTATTAATTACAATAATTAAATATATATTAATTTATAGTTATTTATGATAAAGCGTACATACAAATTTTTTACCGAAATTTCGGGTTACAAAAAGTTTCATACTTCGCAGGAGGTCACCCATCCTCACACTACTCTCGGGCAAGCACGCTTAACTTTAAAGTTCTTACGGAATCTAGTTCACCTAAACCACTTTGGTTTTTGTTTTCTAATTTGTCTTAAGTTTCTTTTCCAAGGTTTAATGAACCCTTTGGATCACCTGAGAGTTATAAATTCCCAACTTGCCCGTTCAGAAATAATCGGGTTTGTAAACTGGTTCTGAATCCTCACTTGGTTTGACCGGTTGTTTTCCTGGTTTTCCTTAGCTCAAAAGGGCGGGTTTTACAACTTTCCCCTCCTTTTAGGAGTTTTGTCCCCAATACTTAGTTAACATCCTTGCCTGAGCAATCATTTCCTTTGATGACCCTTTGGTGTTTGCTTAAGATATAAACTTTTCTCTTGTCCTTGAAATTAGTCTCTTTTACAATCTTCACTTAAGAAATTCATTTTCATTAATATTATTTACTCCCTCCATGGAGTTTGTGATAACTAGACATACCTTACCTCAGGGTACGTTCTTAGATTTTATCTCTCTTTTTGCTTAGAGAAACATTCTTCCCCTTTAGGTCCTATACTCAAGATTGGAAATTCTAAGATAACTAACTATTTTCGTGTCTAGTTAAACGCTTGATCATTGAAACACTTAGCTCGTCGCCCTATAGAGCATTTCGTACTTATTTTCGTGGATTTCTTTATCACCACCTTTTTGTCCTATTTCGACTCTTCCTCCATTCGTTGTCTATTATAAATTCGGTCCAAATTGTTATATTTGACCTCGTCATGCTTATTAGCCGACTCTTCCTTACTTCGAGTCATATTCTCCTCGGGTTGTTGGGCTTACATGCCCTTACAGCATGTCATTTTCTAGGACCTGTCTCTGTCCATTTGATTTTTGGAACATCTCCAGAAGTGTCTCTCTTAGCTTTTAGACTTTTTAGGGATCGTATAACTTCATTTCTCCTTTTTTTTATAGTATTCCTCAACCATCCTTTTTTTTTACCATTATTAACTCCACTTACTTAATTGTGTTGGTTCTCCTTACCCACTCGTTCCTTTTCGACTTCCTTATTGAGTATTTCCTGTTCCAATTAATTAAATTCCCAAATGTTTTACCGGCATGCTGGGTTTCGTCCTTTCTTAGATCCATCATCATTCCCAATGATATCCCCTACTCAAGGGTTTTCCTTTGGCCTTAATCCCCTATGATTTGTTCGCAACCATTTCACAATTCTTTATTTTTCTAGTCCAATCATCTGGGCAGCTGTACACTCGTTCTTCATGCCCATCCTATTATCCATCATAGAATGTAATCTTTACTACATTTCATTCCTTCTTAGGGTTTTGTTTATTCTATTTGGCTGTCTATTGTTATTAGTTTTCTTCTTTCTACTTGGTTCTCCTGTTCCCTCCAAACAGGTCAGCCTGGGCCATTATGGTACTTCCTTCCTTAGAAACATTTCCTAATTAAGGTTTGGTTCCTTTCACTCCACATTGTGTCCATCCGCCCCTCCATAATTCCTTTAGTTTAATTTCCTTCTTAGGACCTCATTTTTCCTTAGTACTCGACTTTTCCATCTCAACCAACATTTCATTTGGTTGGTTCCATTTCCTCTCAATTGGGATACACATGTCTTTTCGAGGCTTCCTTCCTTTGTAGAATTCTTTCCCTTTCTCCGGACATTCCTTTTTACATTTTCCCTGGGGGATTTCTACTCTTGATGTTGTCTTCTCCTCTTTACCTTTACTCCTCAGGTCTTGCAAGACATCTTTTATACTCTATCTGCATCCTCATTCATACCCAATACCTGTCTATTACCTTAGGGAGCGTATAAATCTTCCTTATTTCAAGATTTCTTGATCATTATGTGAGAAGCTTGCCTATTTCTTTCTTGGCTTGTGTTTGGTTGTTAATTTGGCCTTTTGGTTCCTTTAGGGGTTTCTTTCATCCTTCTCTTTCAGAGTATTTGACCTTTCCGCCTCTCTTCCTTGTCGAAACTTACATCATGGTTCTTCTGTGTATTAGCTGGTTAACTGCCCCGCCTCCACTAGTCCCTTGGTTTAGGTCTTCTTAGGGCAGTTGTCTTCTCGAGTACTCCGGTCCTTAACGTCATCTCACTGATCATTTTAGGGTGTAGTCCTTTCTACTTCCCGGTCTTCCTTAGGTATGTTGGTTAGAGACTTCGATTTTTAACTTTTCTGCTTTTTCCAAAAGAGGTAGTACTTTAAAATTATATCACTTTTCCAAAGCATATTAGTCTTGGCCTCTGACACTTCCTTCCTTCAAGTAGTTTCTAATGAGGGGTTGGCTCCTTGCACATCCGCCAACCAATGATTCATTTTCACAGCGTATTCCTTCTCTTCTTCACTCTCACTATGTCATTCCCTAGAGTTTCAGGGGACGTTTTTCTGTGTTTGCCCCTTACAAGAGGGTTCTAAGTATGATTCTCATGTACCACCCTATTCATGAGGCATCCTTCTTGGTTTGACCTTCTTAAGAAGTTTTTGTATTCACCTCGTCTTTTCTTGACCTCTTTTTGAATTGTTTATGTAACCCACTCCATGGTATCAGTCTCTTATCCTTCATGTCCTTCATGACCTTTGAGGAGGTATTGCCCTGAATCTATGATGTGTGGAACACCCCTTCTTTCCTTACACCTATAATAGTACAACTTGGCACTTGTCCTTTAGTAGGGTTGGGCATCTCTTCAGGTAAAATCCCATCGTCATTCCCTTACATGGATTGTTGTCATTCTTACTTTCCTTCTAGTGGGGCTTTTTCCATGGTTACTATTGGTTTGGTGCTTACTGTTCTTGAGTCTGATCACTTTGACAGTTTTCTAGCTGAATCACCTTTGCTAAGGGTCATGGTAAGAGTCCTCCTAGGTTTCCTGATTCATCTTCCATCACTGGGTTGCGACTCTTCCTTAGTTTCTAGGATAGTGCGGGTTTGTTTTCTTTTCCTTATGCCATATTCTAGTAATATCACATCCTCAAAAAATAGAGTCTTGGGGAATTTGAATCTTTTATTAACATGGGGATACAAAAGGTTGGGCTCTCAACTCTATCACAGAAAATGGTTGCAAAATAACTAAGGAGCTATGAAATTTTGATAAACGTCTTCCTCCATAATTAGAGTTGTGCCACCAATAGGTCCTAGCACCATTCTCCAAGATACTTCCCCATTTGGTCTTTTGACATTTCACCCCGGTCTCAAGCATTTGGGAAGCTTCTAGGGTTGTCTCCCTACGGAGGTAGGGTGTTGAGTAAAGCCATTCCAAGTTTTCTTGGTTCCTCTCCGGGAGCCATCTGAAATTTTTAGGATAAATCCTATTAGTTACTATATTTTCTAGTCTTGATTATGTATTTGAGGAAACAAGCTCTGATACCACTCTAGTTGTCACGCCCCAACCCGATTTGGTCGGATCCCCGTGATCAACCCACCACTTTCCCAGTTTATTAAAGGGTTTCCCCTTATTGTAAACCGTAAAGAGTAAGGCGTCCTTTAAACCTACACCATTTCCTAGAATAACATAATCAAAACTGCATGAAATTTTAAACTTTACCTACCTGTCTTACAGGCATCTTAGTTGATGTTCTTTAAAGGTAGGCTTTCCAGGATTTCCTAAAAAGGATATAAGGGAGGGGGGTGAGTACGACTACTTAGTGAATGGGTTTTCAAAGGTCTACTTTTAATTTTTAAGGAAAATATTTATATGGAGTGTGCGAAACTCCTTTCTTTTCAAAAAAAATCCCTTCATTTAAAAATTTGGGTTTTTCCATTATTTCTTAGTTACCGGTATGTCATCACCTAACACACATCCTTCATCATTAATGTTACACACATTCGCAAGTCAGTCTCACTACTGAACCCGCTAGTGGCATCAGAGCGACTTTTCCTGCCACCCGGATAGAAATACGACCACTTCTACCCTGGGAATGAGTAGATGTACGCGACATCCGACCCACAATCCTGAAATCACATCTTCGTGTCCGTATGACGAGAGAGACCTCATCCTATCCCCACCCCGGTATCATGCGCTTGGTGCTACTCTAGATTTCGCACAGACAACTGGAACGACAAACTGCCCTTATAGCCACCGGGTCGTCCAGTGCCCTTAGGACGCATCACTATCCCTCATGGGCGTCTTGATGATCCCGTACTCATAGTGCATGCACAAACAATGTTTTCTTATATTGCCATGTAATCTATGGTGCCACTGGTCCAACGGCCCCGACTCTCAACTCAACCCGCAATTGTTTGTCTTGACTGGTCCGTCGACCTGTCATATCGCACTGCCGCTAGTTGACTGAGCATGTCGGTCCTATCTTGGTATCATGGCCAAACAATTCACTTATTAAGTTTTATGGCACATATATCATGTTCGTTTACGAGCTCCTGCTCGTGCCAACTGACCTTGGGCCCATTGTACGAGATTTTCAAAATTTGGCATTTAGCCCCCAAGTTCCAAAATCGAGGCCCCCGACCTATAAGAGCTATTCGAGCTCCCGTCGAGAAGGTCTCCCAAATAGTTTAAGCGTTGGTAGAGAGTCAGGGGAGAACACTTCCGACAAAATAGGTTTTCACTGTCCATTATACCAACTAGTATAAGGACATCTCCGTTCATAACCGATGAACGGGTTTTCAACTTCCTTCGAGGAAGTCTCATCATATCAACCGAGTATGATCTACTTACAATCGTAAGTAGTTTTTTTTCGCATAATTTTCACATCACTTTCTCTAAGTGATGATGATTAAAATACCACTAAACAGTGGGTTTTTATACCGAGGTACTTATCATCCCCTACCGTGTATGATATAAAATTTCCACTCACAACCGGTAAGTGGTTTTTCTCTTTATGTTATGCTCATCATCCCAACCGAGTATGATATTAGTCCACTAGACAGGTTATTTGTATTCACGCGAGCTTGTCCTTGCTGGTGTTCCCGGTATTTTGTGTTCCTACACGATATGAACAACCTTGTTCATTATTACTCGACATAACAACCTTCATTCATTTCCAATGAATGAGAAAACCTAAACTTTTAGTTATTTGCAATTAGGTCCCTAAATTTATTTATCTTTAACTTTAAGTCCCTAATGTTGGTGTTTCCTCAAATTAAGTACTGTAACTTTTAAAATTTATCCTAGGACCTCAATTTATTCAATTTCACCAAAAAGGGGTTTAATTTCCCAAATTTCGAATTTGGTCCCCCAATTTTACCAAAATTACCATTGTGCCCTTCTTTTACAAAAAATGGTAAGTTTTGCCCTAAAAATTCCAAAATTCCTCAATTGGTCCTCCAACATTATTTTCATGCCCAATTGACCCTCAATTTCATAAAATTGTATTTTGGCCCTTTGAATTTCAAAATCCCCAATTTTCCCCCAATTCCAACTTCTTAACCCAGCTGAATTTGATTTCATCAAATTGACCCATCAAACATTTCCAATTGTTGAAATTGAAGTTGAAATCGAGTTTCTACATGTTTATTCGATTCTTTAGAAATGTGAATCGCAAGTTTTAATGCCGGAACGAGCTCAAACGGAGCTTCATCGAAAAATGAACTATAAAGATAGAAATCTTCGATTACTCACCGATGAAGGCACGGCGGTTTGAGCTTTCAATCTAGGAAAATAGCTCTCGTCCTGAGGTTCATCCTTTCAGTCATAATTCGGCCATGGAAAGGCTGAGAAAGTGTTGGGAGGGCTTGGTTTGGCCTGAGGAGCGCTTGAAATGGCCAATTTTAGCTTGGCGGAAATAGGGCAGCTTCGATCCGCCGGAGTTGCTTCACTATTCCATCATGTCGGCGCTTCTCCAATGATTCTCGGATTGACTAGAGTTTGCTATCAGATAGCTGTCTTCTCCCTAGTTCTATAGAGCCCGACCTTTGATCACGTTAATGCTCTAGTTCGAGCTTTACCGGGAAATGGAGCAGTAGAGAGAGAGAGAGAAATGTTCAGGTGTGAGGAGAATCAAATGGGGATGAACTCTTTATATAGGCGTAAAACCCATGTATTAAATGGGCGAGATTTATTAATAGTATTAGTATTGCCATAAATTATTGGTATTAATTCCAATAATTTAATTTCGGTATTCAATTATTTGTATAAATTTCAATAATTTAATTTAGGTATTAAATTATTAGTATTAATTACAATAATTAAATATATATTAATTTATAGTTATTTATGATAAGGTGTACATACAAATTTTTGACCGAAATTTCGGGTTACAAAAAATTTCATACTTCTAGGAGGTCACCCATCCTCACACTACTCTCAGGCAAGCACGCTTAACTTTAAATTTTTTATGGAATTTAGTTCACTTGAACCACTTTGGTTTTTGTTTTCTAATTTGTCTTAAGTTTCTTTTCAAAGATTTAATGAACCCTTTGGATCACCTGAGAGTTGTAAATTCCCAACTTGCCCATTCAGAAATAATCGGGTTTGTAAACCGGTTCTGAATCCTCACTTGGTTTGACCGGTTCTTTTCCTGGTTTTCCTTAGCTCAAAAGGGCGGGTTTTACACTAGGCTAAGATAAATTTCATAGAATGAGGAAAGGATGAGAATGAGATGAGAATCTTTAATACATGATGAAAGAGAAGAACAAAAATAACCAAGAAGATCGTAGAATGAAAGAATTGAAAATTTTATAACAATAAAAAGTTTAGATCAACATATGAATAATGGGAAATAAGTTTTGAGTACAAAAATCCAAAAAGGAAGGGAGAGTTGTAAACCCCGCTCTTTGGAGTTAAGGAAAACCTAGAAAAAAAAAAGAATCGGTCTTACTAAGTGAGAAAACCCAACCGGTTCATAAGCCCATTATAGGGGAACGGGCATGTTGGAGAAATCTTAACTCTTAAGTGACTCAAAGAGGTTCATTAACCCTGGAAAAGAACATTAGGATGAATTGGGGAAGAAAAACTAGACCGGTTCAAGTGAACCGGGTCTGAACCAAATAGAACCGTTTTATGAACCGAGTCAATTCATGAACTAGAACCGATAGAGAAAGGGTAAAACCGAGAATTTATGGATCTTGAGTTACCCAAAGAGTACCCAAAGTCATGGAAATGGACTTGAGAAGGAATTGGAGACTGGTTCTATTTGGGGACTTGATGGGCATTTATTAGTATTAATTCCAATAATTAAATATTTGTATTAAATTATTGGTATTAATTTCAATAAATAAATATAGGTATTTATAATATAATTCCATAAACTACTTTTGACCCAAATTTTGGGTTACTAAAAAAAATAACTTTGATATTTTAATAGGATCTAGTGCATTAGTGCTAATATGTTATTAGATTTTAGGTTACTAAAAAATATGGTTTGATAACTATTGAGGAGATTCAACATGAATACTTTCCAATAAGTCACCCATCCTAGCACTACTCTCATCAATCACGCTTAACTTCGAAGTTCTAAAGGGATCATGCATTAGTACTGGTATGTTTTTAATTTTAGATTATTAAAAAAATTATAATTTATCAACCATTGAAAGGGTGCAACCCTACATTAATACTTCCCAGTAAGTCTCCCATCCTAGCACTTCTCTCGCATAACCGCACTTAACTTTGGAGTTTTTATCGGATCTTTACACATTGGTGTTGGTATGTTATTTAATTTTGGGTTACTAAAAAAATATGGTTTGACAACTATTAAGGGGATGGAACATGAATGGAAAATTAATACTTCCCAAGAGATCACCCATCCTAACACTACTCTAGCCCATGCACACTTGACCTTGGAGTTTTGATAGGATCCGATGCATTAGTGCTAGTATGTTATTTAATTTTGGATTTCTAAAACAATATGGATTGACAAATATTGAGAGAATGCAAAATGAATACTTCTTAGGAGTTTACCCATCCTAGCACTACTCGCTTGCAAGCACGCTTAACTTCGGTGTTCTAATGGTATCTGCTTCATCTGAACTAATCTGGTTTTTCTCTTCAAATTTTTTTCTAATTACTAAAAACACAGTGTTCACAGAAGGTCCCTGAGCTCCCTATAAAAAGAGCTTCTCTCCATTTATCCTTCACACAGCTCAAAACTCCATTCACTCTCAACTACTCCATTTTTGGTGAAGCTCGAACTAGAGCTCCGATATAGGCCTTTTTTTCAGCCTGAGAAGGCAAGATTGGGTCCTATAGACTCCGAGGGAAGTCAGACTTGATAGCATCTCCCTTTCGAGCCAGAGATGCACCGGCAGAATCAAACAATGAAGCAGCTTCGATGGACCAAAGCTGCCCTGTTTTTGTAGAGTCGAATTTGGCAAAATTTATCCCTCCTCCAGCCAAACCAAGCCTCCCCAACACCCTCACGGCCCTCACACGACCTCAACAGAGCTGAAAGGTAAGCCAATTTGGCCTTACTCAATCGTTGCACATTGGAGTTAGAGAGAGAAAGTGCTAAATTTTACTAATAAAATTCTCCCTCAATTGGACATCACTGGTAACAATTCTTGATCCTAGAAGGAACCTCAGAATGTAAACTACCTCCTCAGATTGAGAGCTCGGACTGCTGCACCTCTAACGGTAAGCTTTCGAAGCTTTCTCTCTCTAGGAATGGTTTTCTGGCAAAGCTCCGTTTGAGCTCAATTCGGACTCAAATGCTATGGTTCAAAGCTCAATTGAATTGGATGGAAGTGTAGGAACTGATCCATACCTTCAATTGGAGCAATTAACACCAATTGAAGGGACAATTTGAAGAAATCATATTTAGCCAGTTTGAAGGGGAGAAATTGCAGGAAAATTTTGGGGAAATTTGGGAATTTTGAAAAATTGAGGGATCTCTATGCAATTTCTAAAGGCCAATTGGCCATGAGAAAAGTTTTAGGGGACCAATTGGTCAAGTTCTGAAACATTTGGGGTCAAATTGCTATTTTTTGGAAAGTAAGGGCAAAATCGTAATTTTTGGAAAATTGGGGACCAAATTGAAAATTTGAGAAACTTGAGTCCCTTACACAATTTAAAGTAATTTAAGGGCCCAAGGAGGATATTGGAAGTACAATGGACTTAATTTGAGGAAATTTTTACATTAGGGACCTAAAGTCAAAAGGTGTGAACTTTAGGGACCTAAGTGCAATAAATATAAATTTGGGCCCTAGTCGCCCATACGTGAGAAAATGATGTCTGTCATGCCAAAACTTAATTGATAAGAATGCCTAAATCATGTAGGGAAACGAGAAACTGGAACGCCAACAAGGAAAAGCTTGCGTGGACTTGGAAATCGACTAGAGACGAACATATTTACATTATATCTGGTTGGGATGGTGGGCACTTTAGAAACAAAAAACAACTTGTAAGTGGAACTTTATCATCATACCTAGTTGGGGTGATGAGTAATTTAAGCTAAAACATATTTACCAATTGTAAGTAGAGGAAATCATCCCTAGGTGGTATGATTAACTTCATGTAAGGAAGGAGAAACCCTCTTGTCGGTTGTAAGTAGAGATATCATCACACCCAATTGGTGGGATGAAGTTAAAATATATTTTTGTTAGAAGTGTTCTCCCCTGACTGTCTACCAATGCTTAAACTATTTGGGAGACCTTCTAGATGGGAGCTAAAACATCTTAGATAGGCTAGAGGCCTTAGATTTTGAACTCATACCGCTAAATGCTTGGCTTTTGGAAAATCACATGCAGTGGGCCCAAGGCCAGTGGACATGAGCAGGAACACGTAAACACACTTGATAAAAGGAAAGCCATGAAATTTCTAATGAAAATGCTGTGATATTTCCATGGTACCGTGTCAGGACCGACAATACTCGATGGGCTAGCAGTAGTGCGTCAGGGCCAAGTCAACGGATCAACCTAGACAAATAGCTATAGGTTGGGTTAAGGGTCGGGTCCATCGAACCAGTAGCACCAAAGATAATGGCTATATGTGGAAACTTTTGTTTATGCATGCACTTGTGGTACCGGACCATCAAGACATCCAAGAGGGGTAGTGATGGGTCCTAAGGGCTATAGGATGACTTGGTGGAGATAAGGGCAGATAGTTGTGTCGGTCCGCCTTAAAGCTCGAAGTAGCTTCATGCGCTTGAGACTTGGTAGGGGTTGGGATGAGGTCTCCATCCTCATACGAACACAGAGTATTTTGGTTTTAGGGTTGAACATCTAGGATGTTCACTCAGACTCCATAAAGAAGTCAAGGACTTCTGTAAGGGTGGATGGTAAAGACGCTCAGATCCACAAGTGGGTGTAGTCGTCGTAACTACATCTCGCGAATGTGTTTACTCTTCCTTATGAAGGGTGTGTGTTGTTTGCTAAAATGCCTCCCGAGGCAAGGGGATGGGCTAAAAAAGCTAAACACACCTAATGTGAACAAGGAAAAAGGTTTTGAAAACCTTTGAAAGGATTTGAGAATCCTTGGAAAAAGGAATGGTAAACCTTGGAAAATAAATTGAATTTGAAACACTTTTGAAAGAAAATGTCACCCTTTGGAAGGATAAATGTTTTAAAAACCAAAATTTAGGAAAAATCCCTTTTAAAGGAAATAATAACCTTGGCATGGTTTGGTTAATCTAAGGCTATTTTGAAAACTCACTTCCAACACCCGCTCATTGAGTTGTAGAAATCACCCCCTCCCTTTTACCCCTTCCAAGTAACCAAGGGGAAACCAAAACTTAAAGACCACCTTACAAGACATGTATGTATATTTTAAGATATTTGGTTTTGTATAATGCTATTCCAGGAAATACAGGAAAGAAGGGTGTCTTACTCCTCACAGTTTAAAAAGGGTGAAATCATTTACGGACCAAAGGGGGTGGCGGGTTGCTCACAGGGATCCGACCAAACTGGGTCGGGGCATGACAAGCTCGTTCACTACACCCACTTATGGATCGAAGCATATTTACTATCCACCAAGATTGAAGCACGTCCACTTCTACCTTGGGCCTGAGTGGATGTTCTCGACATTCGACCCTCAGACCCGAATGCCACTCAATATTCGTATGAGGACCGAGACCTCATCCTAACCCCACCCTGATCTCATGCGCAAGAAGCTACTCCAAGCATCCAGGCTGACTAGGGCATCACTACACCCCTAGGGCATCTTGATGGTCCTATATCGCAAGTGTAAGCACAAACAACAATTTTCTCATATGGCCATTATCTTTGGTGCCAATGGTCCAATAGCCTTGATCCTCAACCCAACCTACAACTATTTGTCTAGGTCGGTCCATTGACCTGGCCCTGACGCACTACCGCTAGTCCATTAAGTAGTGTCAGTCCTGACTTGGTACAATGGCGAAATCACACAACCAATTTCATTATAAATTTTCATAGCTTTCTTTAATCAATTTTGTTTACGAGCTTCTGCTCGTGCCCATTGGCCTTGGGCCCACTGTACGTATTTTTCCAAAAGCGGGAATTTAGCCCCATGAGTTAAAAAACCAAGGCCTCTATCCTATATGAGCTGTTCTAGCTCCCATCAAGAAGGTCTCTCAAATCTTTTAAGCGTTGGTACACAGTCAGGGGATAACACTTCTGACAAAAAATTTATTTTCAACTTTATCGCACTAACTGGGTGTGATGATATCTCCGCTTACAACCGGTAAACAGGTTTCTCCTTTCCTCATAGAAGTTCATCATACCAATCAGGTATGACTATCACTACTTATGATGAGTAAGTAGGTTTTATCAATTAAATATGGTACTCCTCATCCCGATCGGGTATGAAGTTAGATAATTCCACTCATCCGATGACCATGACATATTCGTCTCTAATCGGTTTCCGAATCCATGCTAGCTTTTCTTTGTTGGCATTCTAGTCTCTTGCATCCCTGCACAATTTAGGCATCCTTATTAATTAAGGTTTGGCATAACAACTATCGTTTTCTCACGTATGAATGATGAGGCTCAAAATTATTAATTAATTGCACTTAGGTCCATAAAGTTTATTTTCCTTAACTTTAGGTCCCTAATACCAACTTTTCCCCAATTTGATTCCCAAGGCTTCCAAAATTCCCTTTGAGTCCTTAATTTACTCAAAATTGTATAAGGGCACAATTTTTCCAAATTTCCATTTTGGTTCCCAGCTTTTCAAAAATTACAAATTTGCCCCTACTTTCCAAAAATGGAAATTTGACCCCAAATATTCAAAAAATTGACCAATTGGTCCCTTAATATATTTTTCATGGCCAATTGGCCTTCAATTTTGGGAAATTGCAAAGAGGTTCCTCAATTTTTTGAAATCCCCAAAATTGCAAAGAATTTATTTTCTACAAATTGGTCATTCAATCGAGTTTAATTGCTCCGATTGAAAGTATGGATCAGTTCTTACAATTCCATATGATTCAATTGAGCTTTAAATTGCAACATTTGGGTCTGAATTGAGTTCAAACGGAGCTTCGCTAGAAAACTGCTTGTAAATAGAGAGAATGATTTCAAAGCTTACCGTCAAAGGTGTGGCGTTCCGAGATCTGGATTGGGGAACGTAGATCTTGTCCTGAGGTTCCTTCTAGGATCAAGAATTGCTACAATTGAAGTCAAATCGAGGATAAATTTAGTTAGTGAAATTTGAAACTTTCTCTCTCTAACCCCGATCTGCCACGACTGATGACGTTCGAATTGACTTAAATTTCAGCTCTTTTATTGTCTTGTGAGGGCATGGGAGTATTGGAAAGGCTTGGTTTGGCTGGAGGAGGGTTGAATTTGGCCAAATTTAGCTCGGCTAAAATAGGGCAGCTCCGGTCCGTCGGAGCTACTTCAATGTTTGATTCCGACGGTGCTTCTCCAATTCTCCTCAAGTCAAAAGGAAGATGCTATGAGGTATTTGACTTCCCCAGAGTCTATAGGACCCGACCCGATTTGAGGTGTGTGGAGGATGAATGGAGAGGAGCTCTGCCCAACCGTTTTCCATTTTGATTGAGCTTATCCTCGCCTTGAAATGGCCTAAATGGAGCGGTTTCATCTTCGATAGAGTTATACATTTTCTACATTAATGAATATTGTTGTCAACCTAAGGAAGAAGATGATATTTTTCTGAACTGGACTGGATCGGTTCGGCCGAGTTTAATGGCGTAAATCAGTTGGTTCAGGCCCGATTCATCTAGTCAAGATAAACAGGTGTAGGTTGAGTTGAAGGTCGGGGCCGTTGAATTAGTGGCACCACAGATTATATGGCATGATAAGAAAATACTAATTGTGCATGCACTGTGATTACGGGACCATCAAGACGCCCAAGAGGGGTAGTGATGCTTCCTAAGAGTCTTGGACGACCTGTTGAGTATAAGGGCAGTTCGTCGTACTAGGTGACTGTGCGAAATTTGGAGTAGCACCAAGCGCATGAGAGAGGTGTGGGGATGGGATGAGGTCTCTGTCCTCTTACAAACATGAAGAATTGATTTCAGGATTGAGGGTCAGATGTCCCGTACATTCACTCATACTTAGGGTAGAAGTGGATGTGCTTCTATCTAGGTGGCCGGTAAAATCACTCCGACGCCACAAGTGTGTTCAGTGGACTTAATGGCCTGAGAATGTATGTTTGACCTTCATGGTGAAGGATGTGTGTTGGGTGATGACACACTATGATTAATAAGAAATGGTGGTAAAAATCGAGATTTGAAAAGAAAGGATTTTTGAAAGAAAGGAGTCTAGCACACTCCAATACAATTCTTTTTCCTAAAGGTTAAAAATTTTGAAAACCCATTCACTGGATTGTTGTACTCACCCCCTCACTTATATCCCTTTCAGGAAATTCACGAAAGCCTACCCTTAAAGACCATCAACTAAGACACCTGTGAAATATGTATGATAAATTTAAAATATTATGCAGTTATGATTTATGTTATTCCATGAAAAGGTGCTTGTTTATAGGATGTCTTACTCTTTACGGTTTATAATAAGGGGAAACCCTTTAATAAATCGGGAGAGTGGCGGGTTGATCACAGGGATATGACCAAACCGGGTCGGGGCGTGACATTAGAAGAGGGGAAAAACCTGAATAAATTGTGAGAGTGGCGGGTTGTTCACAAGGATCTTACTGAGGAGAATGCTTGTCAAGAACCTAGTAACTCCCATCTATTTCGTAACCACTTTTTGGAACAGGGCTCAGACCCCATCCCAGCTAAGACCCCATCCCATTGTACTACCTCTCCAATAATAAAGAACTCCAAGTTCCTCAAAACTTTATCTCTCAAAAATAATGTGACCTTGCACCTCAGCTATTGGAAAATTTCCTAAGAAAAGTAACCATACAAACCTGTGTTACCTTAGGCAAGGAAATTTCCCATTCCGAAGAAAGGAATGAATCAAGGAAATTTTTGGGCAAAGAAGGCATGGCAAGAAAATCATCAAGGTAAGGAGTCTAGGAGAAAATCTTGGAGTAACAACTGGGCAAGAAAACAACATATTACAAAGTGTCAAGGAAATGACAAATGAAGTGAAGGACTGTCCCACACCATAAGGATTTACAACAATATTTTATGAGAAAAACACCTGTACTGCTATAGGAATCCAAAAGGATACCATCATAAGAAACATGATTCCTGTCACGCTCCAACCCGGTTTGGTCGAATTCCCATGATCAACCCGCCATACTCCCAGTTTATTTAGGGTTGCCCTTATTTATAAACCAGAGTAAGACGTCCTTTAAACATGCAACTTTTTGGGAATAGAATAAATCAAAATTGCATAAAATTTTAAATTAATCATACTTGTCTTATAGGTGTAACTAACAGGAGCTCTTGGGTAGGTTCTCCTTAGTTTATCTGAAAGGGATATAAGGGAGGGGGTGAGTAATACTACTTAGTGAATGGGTTTTCAAAATTTAACATTTAGGAAAAAGATTTCTATTGGAGTGTGCCAGACTCCTTACTTTCTTTCAAAATTACTTTCATTTCAAATCTCGGTTTTTACCAGCATTTCTTATTAATCATGGTGTATCATCACCCAACACACATCCTTCATCATGAAAGTCAATCACACAATTGCAGGCCAGCCCGTCCACTAAACCCACTTGAGGTGTCAGAGCAACTTGAAGGTCATCCAAGGGCCTAGGATGCATCACTACCCCTATTGGGCATCTTGAAGGTCTCATACACATAGTGCATGCACAATCAGTATTTTCACATCATGCCATATAATCTATGGTGCCACTGGTCCAACAGCTCCGACCTTTAACTCAACCTGCAACTGTTTGTCTCGATTAGTCTGAAGACCTGTCATGTCGCACTGCCACTAGTTCACTGAATATGTCGGTCCTATCTTGGTATCATGGCCAAAAAAATTATTTATTTAAAGTTTTATGGAATATCTCATGTTTGTTTACGAGCTTCTGCCTATGCCAATTGGCCTATGGCCCACTGTTCGAGATTTTCAAAACCAAGCATATTAACCCCCAAGTTCCAAAACCGAGGCTCCTAACTTATTGAGCTATTCGAGCTCACGTCAAGAACGTCTCCCAAATAGTTTAAGCAATGGTACACAGTCAGGGGAGAGTACTTCTGACAAAAAATATGTTTTCAACTATCCATCATACCAACCGAGTATAAGGACATCTCCATTTATAACCGATGAACGGGTTTTCAACGTCATTTGCGGAAGTTTCATTATACCAATCGGGTATGATCTACTTACAATCGGTATGTAGTTTTTCCGTGTGATTTTTACATCACTACTCTAAGTCAAGATGTTTAAAATACCACTTAGTAGTGGGTTTTCATTTCGAGGTACTTATCATCCCCAACCGGGTATGATATAAAATCCCACTCACCCATTAATACAGTGAATTCCACTAGACCGGTTCTTTGTATTCAGACAAGCTTGTTCTTGCTAGCATTCCTAGTACCTCGGCCTAATAGCCTTAGCTCATTCCAAATGAATGAGAAAACCAAACTTTCTATTTATTTGCAATTAGGTCCCTAAAGTTATTTTTCTTTATCTTTAAGTCCCTATTGCTTGTTTTTCCTCAAATTGAGTCCCAAAACTTTTAAAATTTATCTTAGGACCTCAATTTATTAAAATTTCACAAAAGGGGTTAAATTTCCAATTTGGACCCCCAACTTTTCTAAAATTACCATTTTGCCCTTCATTTACAAAAATGGTAAGTTTCACCCCAAAAATTCTAAAATTCCTCAATTGTCCCTTTAACATTCTTATCATGCCCAATTGATGCTCGATTTTATAAAATTGTATCTTGGTCCTTCAAATTTTCGAACATCCTCAATTTTCCTCAATATTTTCCCCAATTTCAACTTAACAAAGTCAATTTTGATTTCATCAAATTGACCAAATAAACACTTCTAATTATTGAAATTGAAGTTGAAATTGAGTTCTTACATCTTCATACAATTCAATAGCACTTTGAATTGTAAGTTTTGACGTACGAACGAGCTAAAACGGAGCTTCGCCGGAAAATAGACTATAGAGAGAGAAAGCTTTAATTACTCACCGTCGGGGGTACGGCGGTCCGAGCTTTCGATCTGGGAAGATAGCTCTCATCCTAAGGTTCATCCTAGAATCAAGAATTGCATCAATTGATGCCAAATTGAGTTAGAATTTCATCATCGAAATTATGTTGGTTCTCTCTCTAACACCTGCCAAAAATTACAAAGGGGAGCCAAATTGGCTTATCTTTCAGTCCTAATTTGGTCATGGGAGGGTTGTGGAGGTGTTGGGAGGGCTTGGTTTGGATGGAGGAGGGCTCGAATTGGCCGATTTCAGCTTGACCAAAATAGGGCAGCTTCAGTCCACCGGAGCTACTTCACTATTCCATCACATCGGTACTTCTTCGATGACCCTCGGAGCAAACAAAGACTACATGCATGTAGCTGACTTCTCCCCAATTCTAAAAACCCCACCTCACCTTCTTTGGCTAAAAAATGAGCCTATATCAGAGCTCTGGTTCGAACTTCAGCAGAAAACAAAGCAACTGAGAGAGAGTGAGCTTTTTAGGTGTGGAGAGGATGAATGAAGAGGGAGTCTTTGTATAGGTAGCTTAGAGACTTCTTGGTCGTCCGATTGGTGCCTTAATGGCAGCATTCATTGTCTGAAACTCCTTGGCTAGAGACTTTTCAGCTTAGTTGGTGCTGTGTGATTTTCTAGCGAGGGAACAATGTTGTCATCTAAAGAAAGAAGATGACACTATTCTGAACTGGACTGTACCGATCTAAACCAAGTTCAAAGCTTAAACCGACCGGTTCACCACCCATTCAACCGAATTTTTCAAATCTAAAAATTTCTAAATTCATTTTCTATCCAATGGTGGCCTCAAATCTCTAATTTGAGTTTTTTAAGCCACATAGAAAAATGAATTTAGAATCTGGTTCAATAGTGGTTCAAACCAATCCAAACTGGTCAATTCGGTTCGGATCTAGTTCACTTGAACCGGTTTGGTTTTCATATTCAATTCATTCTCAAGTCTATTTCCATGATATTTTGGACTCTTTGGGTCACTCGGGATCCATAATTTTCCTAGTTTGCCCTTTCTCTACCGTTTCCCATTCATGAATCGACTCAGTTTGCCATGCCCCGACCTAGTTTGGTCAGATCCCCATAAACAACCTGCCACTCTCCCGGTTTATTAAAGGTTTTATTAAAGGTGTTCTTTCAACATGCACCTTTTCCTTGAATAACATAAATCAAAACTGCATAATATTTTAAATTTATCATACCTGTCTGACAGGCATCTTACTTGAGGGTCTTTAAGGGTAGGCTTTATGAAAGCGAGGGGTTGAGTACGACTACTCAGTGAATGGGTTTTCAAAACTTTTAACTTTAGGAAAATGATTTTTATTGGAGTGTGCCAGACTCCTTTCTTTCAAAAGTCCTTTGGTTTCAAATCTCAGTTTTTACCACCATTTCTTTATTTAATCACGGTGTGTTATCACCCAACACACATCCTTCATCATGAAGGTCAAACACACATTAATAGGTCAGTACGTCCACTAAACCCACTTGTGGCGTCGGAGCGACTTTACTGGCCACCTAGATAGAAGTACGTCTACTTCTACCCTAAGAAAGAGTGGATGTTCGTGACATACAATCCTCAATCGCAAAATCAATTCTCCGTGTCCATATGAGGATAGAGACCTCATCCCATCCCCATCCCGTTCTCATGCACTTGGTGCTACTCCACCCCATTATCATGTGCACGGTCACCTAATACGACGAACTACCCTTATAGCCACCAGGTCGTCTAGTGCCCTTAGGACACATCACTACCCCCCTCTTGGGCATCTTGATGGTCCTGTAATCACAATGCATGCATAATCAGTATTTTCTTATCATGCCATATAATTTGTGGTGCCACTAGCCCAACGGCCCTGACCCTCAACTCAACCCGTAATTGTTTGTCTCGACCGGTTCGTCGACCGGTCATGTCACACTACCGCCAGTTAACTGAGTATGTCGATCCTGTCTTGGAACCATGGCCAAACAATTCATTTATTTAAAGTTTTATGGCATATAACTCATGTTTGTTTATGAGCTCCTCGTGCCAACTGGCCTTGGGCCCACTATACGAGATTTTTAAAATTGGGCATATTAGCCCCCAAGTTCCAAAACTATGGCCCCACGCATATAAGAGCTATTCAAGCTCCCATCAAGAAGGTCTCCCAAATCATTTAAGCATTGACACACAGTTAAGGGATAACACTTCTAACAAAAATATGTTTTCAACTGTCCATTATACCGATGGGGTACATGGACATCTCTACTCATAACCGATGAACGAGTTTTCAACTTCTTTCGAGTAAGTTTCCTCATACCAACCGAGTATGATCTACTTACAACCGGTAAGTAGTTTTTCCGCATAATTTTCACATCACTCCTCTAAGTTGTGATTTTTAAAATACCACTTGGTAGTGGGTTTTCATTTCGAGAAAATTATCATCCCCAATTGGGTATGATATAAAATCCCACTCACCCGTTAATGTAGTGAATTCCAGTAGACCGATTCTTTGTATACACGCGAGCTTGTCCTTGTTGGCATTCCTAGTACATCGTGTTCCTACACGATATGAACATCTCGATTCATTATCCTTCGGCCTAATAGCCTTCATTCATTCCAAATGAATGAGAAAGCCAAACTTTCATTTATTTGCAATTACGTCCCTAAATTTATTTCTCTTCAACTTTAAGACCCTATTGCCAATTTTTCCTCAAATTTAGTCCCAAAACTTTTAAAATTTATCATAGGACCTCAATTTATTCCATTTCACAGAAAAGGGGTTTAATTTCTAGTTTGGTCCCCCAACTTTTCCAAAATTACCATTTTGCCCTTCCTTTGCAAAAATGGTAAATTTCACCCCAAAAATTCTAAAATTACTCAATTGGCCCTTTAACATACTTATCATGCCCAATTGACCCTATATTTTATTAAATTGCATCTTGGTCCTTCAAATTTTCAAAAATCCCAGATTCCCCCCACCCCCCCCCTTCCCCCCCCCAATTTCAACTCCTTAACACTACCGAATTTGATTTCATCAAATTGACCAATCAAACACTTCTAATTGTTGAAATTAAAGTTAAAATTGAGTTTCAACATGTTTATACGAATCAATAGCACTTTGAATCGTAAGTTTTAAAGTTGAAACGAGCTCAAACAGAGCTTTGCTAGAAAACATACTTTAGAAAGAAAGCTTCGATTACTCACCATTGGGGGCACGACGATCCGAGCTTTTTGATTTGGACAGATAGCTCTCATCCTGAGGTTCATCCTAAAATATAGTATTGCATCCTTTCGGTCCTAATTCAGCCGTGGGAGGGCTGAGGAAGTGTTGGGAGGGCTTGATTTGGCTTGAGGAAGGATCGAAATGGCCGATTTCAAGTCGGCCAAAATAGGGTAGCTTTGGTCCACCGGAGCTGCTTCACTATTCCATCACGCTGGCTCTTCTCTAGTGACCCTCAGAGCAAATAGAAACTACAGGCGTGTAGTTGACTTCACCCTAGTTCTAAAAAACCTAACCTCGCCTTCTTTGGCTAAAAAATGACCCTATATTAGAGCTCTGGTTTGAGCTTCACTGGAAAATGGAGCTGTTGAAAGAGAGTGAGCTTTTTCAGGTGTGGAGTGGATGAATGGAGAGGGGCTCTTTATATAGGGAGCTAGAGGACTCGTCGGCTATTCATTTGGCACCTTTATGACATGCATTGATGACCGGAAACATATTGAATGGAGACGTCTCTTCTTCGACGGCACTGCTTCAATTTTTCAGTGATTGACCAGTGCTATCATCTGAAGGAAGAACACGACACTATTCCAAATTGGACCATTCCGAACTGTGTTCGAAGCTTAAACTAGCCGATTCACCCCTAATTCACCGAGTTTTTCAAATCTAAAAATTTCTAAATTCATTTTCTATCCGATGATGGCCTCAAATCTCAAATTTGAATTACTTAAGCCACCTAAAAAAATGAATCTAGAATCTAGTTCAATAGTGGTTCAAACCGGTTCAATCCGGCTGGATCTGGTTCTCCTCAACCGGTTTGGTTTTCATCTCCAATTCACCTAAAGTCCTTTTTCCAGATTTTTATGACTCCTTAGGTCACTTAGGGTCCATAAAATTCCCGGTTTACCATCTCTCTATCAGTTCTGGTTCATAAACCGGCTCAGTTCTTAAACTGGTTTAATCTAGTTCGGGTCTGCTTAACCCGAACCAGTATAGTTTTTCTCTCCCACTTTGTTCAAAGGTTCCTTCCCAAGGTTTATAGATCTCTTCAGGTCACAACAGATCCATAAATTTCCCAATTTGCCCTTTCTCTATCGGTTCTGGTTCATGAACCAACTTGGTTCATAAACCGGTTCAATCTAGTTGGATATGGTTCATCTAAACCGATCTAGTTTTTCTCTTCCAATTTGTCCTAAGGTTCTTTTCCAAGGTTTTATGAACCCTTTGGATCACTTGGGAGTTGTAAGTTTCCAAATTTTCCATTTCTTAATAATCGGGTTTGTGAACTGGTTCTATTTTTCTCACTCAGTTTGACCGGTTCTTTTCTCGGTTTTCCTTAACTCAAAATGGCTAGGTTTAGAACTCTCCCCTCTTTTTACGAGTTTTGTCCCCAAAACTTAATTAGCACCCTTGCATGAGGAACCATTTCCTTTGATGTTCATTTGGTGTTTTGCTTAACATGAATACTCTTCTCTTATTCTTTCAATTATCCCTTTTTACATCCTTCACTTAAGGAATTTCCTTATTTTCTTTTTTTTTCTTTATATCATTTACTCCCTCCATGGAGTTTAACATATCTAGATATATCTTACTTAAGGGTATATCCTTAGATTCACATCTCTCTTTACTTAGAGCAACATTTTTCCCTTTGAGGTCCCATACTCAGAATTGAGAGTTCCAAGATACCTAACCATTCTCGTGTTTAGTTAATCTCTTGGTCATTAAAACCCTTAGCTCGACATCCTTTAGAGCATTAAATACATGTTTTCACGGATTTCCTTCTCATCACCTTTTTGTCCTATTCCGACTCTTCCTTCATACATTGCTCATTACAATTCTGTCCAAATTTTATGTTTGACATTATCATTTTTACTAACTGACTCTTCCTTCATACATTGCTCCCTCCAAATAAGATGTGGTTATGGAGGAATAACCACAATTGGTAAGACATACCGTAGTCCACACACGTATAATGAAGCCTAAAGAGTGGATGGCTGAGCATAGTATGAAATACATGAAATAAGATTAATAAGTTCCTCAAATGAAGAATAAGGGATGAAATGGAATTTTAAGATGGGGAAGGATTCTAAGCATGCAAATGCCACAATATAGAACAAAAGTAAGGAAAACGGACAAAGAAACCTTTAAGGAATGGTAAGAAGGTTGAGAATGTAGCTTCTTGAATGAAAGTCTCTACCTTGAAGGACATATTAGAGAATGAAATTGTAAAAAGGAAACTCCCCGAACAAAACAATAGACTGAAAAGGGTCAAACGGGAATAATGAACTATGAAATGATTACGAACAAGTAAGAGTGGATTAAGGCCAAAGGAAATCCTTGAGTAAAGGATGTTATTGGGAATGAGGATGGACCTAAGAAAGGATGAATCCCAGCATGTTAGTAAAACATCTAGAAATCAAATAATTGGAACCGGAAGGACTCAATAAGGAAGTTAAAAAAGGACGAGTGGGTAAGGAGAAACGACACAGTTTTGTAAGTTGATGTGGACAACGGTAAAGGTAGTCGAGGAATACTACCAAAAGAAAAGGGGGATGAAGTTATACAATCCCTGAGAGGTTGTAAAGTTAGGAATAATCCTCAAGGTGGTGTTCTGGAAATCTAATGGACATAGAGACAAGATCTAGAAAATTTCATGTTGTAAAGGGGAGGTAAACCCAACAGTCACGAGGAAAACATGACTCAAAATAAGGAAGAGTCAGTTAGTAAAAAATGACAATGTCAAACATAAAATTTGGACTGAATTGTAATGAGCAACAAATAAAGGAATAGTCGAAATAGGACGAAAAGGTGATGACAAGGAAATCCATGAAAACAAGTACGTAACACTCTAAAGGACGTCAAGCTAAGGGTTACAATGACCAAGAGGTTAACTTGACACGGGAATGGTTAGGTATCTTGGAACTCCCAATTTTGAGTAAGGGACCTCAAAGTGAAAAATGTTGCTCTAAGAAAAGAGAGATGTGAATCTAAGGATATACCCTTAAGTAAGGTATATCTAGTTATGATAAAATCCATGAAGGGAGTAAATGATATAAAGGAAAAGAAATTCCTTAAGTGAAGAAGGTAAAAAGGGCTAGTTGGAAGAACAAGAGAAGAGTTTACATGTTAAGCAAACACCAAATGGATATAAAAGGAAATGATTCCTCATGCAAGGTTGCTAATTAAGTTTTGGGGACAAAACTCCAAGTTGTAAACCCCACCCTTTTGAGTTAAGGAAAATGGAGAAAAGAACCAGTGAATCCGAGTAAGAAAACTAAACCGGTTCACAAACCCGTTTATTGGGGAACGGGCAAATTAGAGAAATTTCAACTCTCTAGTGACCCAAAGAGATTTATAAACCTCGAGAAGGAACCTTAGAACAAAGTGGGAGAGAAAAAAAAGACCGGTTCGTGTGAATTGGACCCAAACTGGGTTAAACCGGTTTAAGAACTGAGTTAGTTTATAAACAGGAACTGATAGGGAGATGGTAAAATCAAAATTTTATGGACCCTAAGTGACCTAAGGAGTCATAAAAGTCAGCGAAAAGGAATTTAGGGTGAATTGGAGATGAAAACCAAACCAGTTTAGGTGAATTGTATTCGAACCGGATTGAACCGGTTTGGACTAGTTTGAAACACTATTGAACCAGATTCTAAATTAATTTTTCTATGTGGCTTAAATAATTCAAATTTGATATTTGAGGCCATCATTGGATACAAAATGAATTTAGATGAATTTAGAAAATTTTAGATTTGAAAAACTCGGTTGAATGGGGGGGTGAACCGGCCGGTTTAAGCTTCGAACCTGGTTCAAACCAGTCCGGTCCGATTCGGAACAGTGTTGTCTTCTTCCTTCTGATGACAACACTGTTCACTCTCCAGAAAATTGAAGCAGCGTCGATGAAGAAGAAACATCTTCATTCAATACATTTCCAGCCATCAATGCCTATCATAATGGTGCCAAATGAACGGCCAACAAGTCCCCGAGCTCCCTATATAAAAAGCCCCTCTCCATTTATCCTCTTCACACCTGAAAAGCTCACTCTCTCTCAACAGCTCCATTTTTCGGTGAGGCTCAAACCAGAGCTCTGATATAAGGTCATTTCTGAGCCAAAGAAGGTGAGGTCGGGTTATTTAGAACTAGGGAGAAGTCAGCTACACCTATGTAGTCTCCGTTTGTTCTGAGGGTCGTCGGAGAAGCGCTGACATGATGAAATAGTGAAGAAACTCCAGTGGACTAAACCTACCTTGTTTCGGCGAAGATGAAATCGGCCATTTCGAGCCCTCCTCATGCCTAACCAAGCCCTCCCAACACTTCCTCAACTCTCACACAGCCGAATTAAGACTGAAAGGTAAGCCAATTCGGCTTCCCTGTGCAATTTCTAACAGTTGCTAGAGAGAACCGATAGAATTTCAATGATGAAATTCTAACTCAATTTGGCATTAATTGATGCAATTCCTGATTCTAAGATAAACCTTAGGATGAGAGCTATATGCCCAAATTGAAAGCTTGGACCGTCGTGCCCCCGACGGTGAGTAATCGAAGCTTTCTCTCTCTATAGTCTATTTTCCGTAAAGCTCCATTTGAGCTTGGTCCGGTGTTAAAACTTATGATTCAAAGTGCTATGAAATCATATGAACATGTAGAAACTCAATTTCAACAATTAGAAGTGTTTGATAGGTCAATTTGATGAAATCAAATTTGGCAATGTTAAGTAGTTGAAATTGGGGGAAAATTGTGGATTTTCAAAAATTTGAAGGACCAATATGCAATTTTAAAAAATTGAGGGTCAATTGAGCATGATAAGTATGTTAAAGATCCAATTGAGGAATTTTAGAATTTTTGGGGTGAAATTTACCATTTTTGTAAAGAAAGGGCAAAATGGTAATTTTGGAAAAGTTGGGGGACCAAATTGGAAATTTAGGAAATTAAACCCCTTTTTTGTGAAATGGAATAAATTGAGGTCATATTATAAATTTTAATGTTTGGGGACTCGATTTAAGGAAAAACCGGCATTAAGGACTTAAAGTTAAAGAGAAATAACTTTAGGGACCTAATTGCAAATAAATAAAAGTTTGGTTTTCTCATTCATTTGGAATGAATGAAAGCTATTAAGCCGAAGGATAATGAAACAAGTTGTTTATATCATTATGGAACATAAAGTACCGGGAATGCCAACAAAGACAAGCTCGCGTGAATACAAAGAACCGGTCTATTAGAATTCCTTGCATTAACAGGTGAGTGGGATTTTATATCATACCCAGTTGGGGATGATAAGTACCTCGAAATGAAAACCTACTACCAAGTGGTATTTTAAACATCACAACTTAGAGTAGTGATGTGAAAATCATGCAGAAAAACTACTTACTGGTTGTAAATAGATCATACCCAGTTGGTATGATGAAAATTACTCAATGGAAGTTGAAAACCCGTTCATCGGTTATGAGCGGAGATGTCCTTGTACCCGGTCGGTATAATAGACAATTGAAAACATATTTTTGTCGGAAGTGTTCTCCCCTAATTGTGTGCCAATGCTTAAATGATTTGGGAGACCTTCTTGATGGGAGCTCGAATAGCTATTTAAGGTTGGGGGCCTCGGTTTTGGAACATGGGGGTTAATATGCCCGATTTTGTAAATCTCGTACAGTGGACCCAAGGCCAGTTGGCACGAGCAGGAGCTCGTAAACAAACATGAGTTATATGCCATAAAACTTTAAATAAAGGAATTGTTTGGCCATGGTACCAAGATAGGACCGACATACTCAGTCAACTAGGGGTAGTGTAACATGACAGGTCGACGGACCAATCGAGATAAACAACTACGGGTTGAGTTGAGGGTCGAGGCTGTTGGACCAGTGGCACCATAGATTTTATGGCATGATAAGAAAATACTGATTGTGCATGCACTGTGATTACAGGACCATCAAGATGCCCAAGAGGGGTAGTGATGTGTCTTATGGGCACTGGACGACCTGGTGGGTATATGGGTAGTTTGTCGTACCAGGTGACCATGGGAAATTTGGAGTAGCACCAAGCGCATGAGACTGAGGTGGGGACGGGATGAGGTTATTGTCCTCATATAGACATGGAGAATCAATTTTAGGATTGAGGGTCAAATGTCATGTACATCCACTCATTCTCAGGGTTGAAGTGGATGTGCTTCTATCTAGGTGGTCGGTAAAGTCGCTCCGACGACACAAGTGAGTTTAGTGGACGGGCTGGCCTACGAACGTGTGTTTGACCTTCATGATGAAGGGTGTGTGTTGGGTGATGATACATTGTGTTTAATAAGGAAATAATGGTAAAAACTGAGATTTGATATGAAAGGATTTTTGAAAGAAAGGAATCTGGCACACTGCAATACAAGTCTTTTTCATAAAAGTTAAAAGTTTTGAAAAACCCATTCACTGAGTAGTCATACTCACTCCCTCCCTTATATCCCTTTTAGTAAATTTTGGAAAGCCTACCATTAAAGACCATCAACTAAGACGTCTGTTAGACATGTACGATCAATTTAAAATACTATTCACGGTTTATAAACAAGGGCAAACATTAATAAACCGTGATAGTGGTGGGTTGATCACGGTTTATTAAGGGTTCCCTTGTTTATAAACCATGAATAGTAAGGCTTGTTTTAAACATGCACCTTTCCTAGAATAACATAAATTAAAATTGTATAAAATTTTAAATTAATCATACATGTCTTACATGTGTAACTAACATGAGCTCTTGGGTAGGTTTTCCTTGGTCTACTTGAAAGGGATATAAGGGAGTGGGTGAGTACAACTACTCAGTGAACGAATTTTCGAAATTTAACTTTTAGGAAAAAGATTTGTATTAGAGTGTGCCAGACTCCTTATTTTCTTTCAAAAATACTTTAATTTCAAATCTCTGTTTTCATCACCATTTCTTTTTAATCACGGTGTGTCATCATCCAACACACATCCTTCATCATGAAGGTCAATCACACAATCATAGGCTAGCCCTTCCAATGAACCCACTTGTGGTGTTGGAGCATCTTTACCGACCACCTAGATAGAAGCATGTCCACTTCTACCCTAAGAATGAGTGGATGTACATGACATCCGACCCTCATTCCCGAAATAAATTCTTCGTGTCTGTAACACCGTGTTTTTAGTAACCAAACAAAAAATTTTGTAAAGAAAAACCAGATTGGTTCAAATGAACTAGATCCCATTACAACACTGAAGTTAAGCATGCTTGCTAGGGAGTAGTGCTAGGATGGGTAACCTCTTGGGAAGTATTCATTTTGCATTGATGTTGCATCCTCTCAATAGTTGTCAAACCATATTTTTTAGTAACCCAAAATTAAATAACATACCAACACCAATGCACAAAGATTCGATTAGAACTTCAAAGTTAAGCGTGCTTAGGCGAGAGAACTGCTAGGATGGGTGACCTACTGGAAGTATTCATATAGGGTTTGCACCCTTTTAATAGTTGATAAATCATAATTTTTTTAGTAAGTCAAAATTAAAAACATACCAGCACTAATGCAGATCCCTTTAGAACTTTGAAGTTAAGCGTGCTTGATGAGAGTAGTGCTAGGATGGGTGACTTATTGGGAAGTATTCATGTTGCATCCCGTCAATAGTTGTCAAACCATATTTTTTAGTAACCCAAAATGTAATAACATATTGGCACTAATGTACCAGATCCTATCAAAACATCAAAGTTAATTATGCTTGGGTGAGAGTAGTGCTAGGATGGGTAACCTCCTAGGAAGTTGTTTCTTTTAGTAACCCGAAATTTTGGTCAAAAGTAGTTTATGGAATAATATTATTAGTTTAAAATTCAATTGATATAATTGGAATAGTTAAAATAAAAAGTGTAAATTATTAGGTGAAAATAATGAGATAAATACCTATATTTTTTATCCTAAATATATAAATATCATAAATACCTATATTTATTTATTGAAATTAATACTAATAATTTAATACATATATTTAATTATTAGAATTAATACTAATAAATGCCCATCAAAATAATGACAACATTAATACCGTAGTAATAAATCCTCCCCATTTAATACCCAATTCTACTCCTATATAAAGAGCTCATCCTCATTCATTCTCCTCTACCTAAAACTCGTTTCTCTCTCTAATACTCCATTTCTCGGTAAAGCTTGAACCAAAGCTTCCACTTAGGCATTTTTCTTAACCTCAAAAGGAGAGGTCAAGCTCTTTAGATTTTGGGGAAGTTAGATATTTGATAGACACCTCCATTCGATCCGAGGATTGTCGAATAAGCATCGACCTAATCAATCAGTGAAACAGCTCTAGTAGACCGTAGCTGCCTTGTTTCGACCTAGCTAAAATTAGTTGAATTCAGCCCTCCTCTAGCCAAACCAAGCTCTCCCAACATCCCCACAACCCTCATACGAACACGTCATAGTTAATGGGTGAGTGGGTTATTCACATCATACTTTGTTGGGATGATGAACACCTTTTCTTAATTGGAAGCCACAGTGAGTGGGACTTTTAACATCATACATGGTTGGGGTGATGAGCTAATTAAGCTAGAAAGCACTTACCAGTTGTGAGCGGGCTTACTAACATCATACCCGGTTGGGATGATGAGCACAATTTAAAGATTAAAAACCACTTACGAGTTGTGAGTGGGATTTTTATATCATATCCGATTGGGGATGATAAGTACCTTGAAATAAAAACCCACTACTTAGTGGTATTTTAAACATTACAACTTAGAGGTGTGATGTGAAAATCTCGTAGAAAAACTACTTATTGGTTGTAAGTAGATCATACCCGGTTGGTATGATAAAACTTCCACGAAGAAAGTTGAAAACCCGTTCATCGGTTATGAGCGGAGATGTCCTTATACCCAATCGATATGATGGACAGTTGAAAACATATTTTGTTGAAAATTCTCTCCCCTTACTGTGTGCCACTGCTTAAATGATTTGGGAGACCTTCTTGATGGGAGCTCAAATAGCTCTATTAGGTTGTAAGCCTTGATTTTGGAACTTGGGGGCTAATATGCCCAATTTTGGAAAATCACGTATATTTGGCCCAAGGCAAGTGGACATGAGTAGAAGATCATAAACAAACATGAGATATATACCATAAAACTTTAAATAAATGAATTGTTTGGCCATGGTACCAAGACAAGACAGACATATTCAGTAAACTAGTGGCAGTGCAACATGATAGGTCTCCAGACTAGTTAAGACAAACAGCTGCAGGTTGAGTTGATGGTCAGGGCTGTTGGACCAATGGCACCACAAATTATAAGGCATGATGTGAAAATACTGATTGTGCATGCATTGTGTGTACGGGACCTTCAAGACCCCAAGAGGGGTAGTGATGTGTCCTATGGCCTTGGACAACCTGGTGGATATAAGGATAGTTCGTCGAACTGGGTGACCTTGCGACGCTTAACGAAGCTTCAAGTGCACGAGACCGGGGTGAGGTTGGGATGAGGTCTCTCCCATCAAGAAGGTCTCCCAAATAGTTTAAGTAGTGGCACAGAGTCAGGGGATAGCACTCCTAACAAAAATATATTTTCAACTGTCTATCACACCGACCAGGTATAAGGCAATCTTCATTCATAATCGATAAATGGGTTTTCAACTTCATTCGAGAAAGTTTCATCATACCAACCTGGTATGAACTAATTACAACTGGTAAGTAGTTTTCCCGAGTGCTTTCACATCACTCCTATAAGACATGATGTTTAAAATACCACTTAGTAGTGGGTTTTCATTTTGAGGTATTTATCATCCCCAACCGGGTATGATATAAAATCCTAGTCACTCGTTAATGCAGTGAATTCCACTGGACTGATTCTTTGTATTCACACGAGCTTGTCCTTGTTGGCGCTCCTGGTACCTCATTTTCCTACACGATATAAACATTTCGGTTCATTATCCCTCAACCTAATAGCCTTCGCTCATTCTAAATGAATGAGAAAACCAAAGTTTCTATTTATTTACAATTAGGTACATAAGGTTATTTTTCTTTAAATTTGAGTCCCTCATGCCTATTTTAAAATTTATCTTATGACCACAATTTATTCAAATTTCACAAAAAAGGATTTAAATTTCCATATTTCCAATTTGGTCTCCCAACTTTTCTAAAATTTCCATTTTGCCCATCCTTTACAAAAATCGTAAGTTTCACCCCAAAAATTCTACAATTCCTCAATTGACCCTTTAACATTCTTATCATGCCCCAATTGACCTTCAATTTTATAAAATTGTATCTTGGTCCTTCGAATTTTGAAAATCCCCAATTTTTCCCCAATTTCAACTTTCTAACACAGCCAAATTTGATTTCATCAAATTGACCAATTAAACACTTCTAATTGTTGAAATTGAGTTCCTACATCATCATACAATTCAATAGCACTTTGAATCGCAAGTTTTGATGCCGTAATGAGCTCAAACGAAGCTTTGTCAGAAAATAGACTATAGAGAGAGAAAGCTTAAATAACTCGCCATTGGGGGCATGGCGCTCTGATCTTTTGATCTAGGCAAATAGCTCTTGTCCTAAGGTTCATCCTAGAATCAAGAATTGTATCAATTGATGCTAAATTGAGTTAGAATTTCATCATCAAAATTTTGTCAGTTCTCTCTCTAGCACCAGCCGAAAATTACAGAGGGGAGCCAAATTGGCTTACCTTTCAATCCTAATTCAGTTGTGGGAGGGTTGTGGAGGTGTTGGGAGGGCTTGGTTTGGCTGGAGGAGGTCTCGAATTGGCCGATTTCAGCTTGGCCAAAATAGGGCAGTTTTGATCTGCCAAAGCTGCTTGACTGTTCCATCACACCGGCACTTCTCCGACGACCCTCAGAGTAAACAGAGACTACATCCAGGTAGCTGACTTCTCCCCGGTTCTAAAGGACCAGACCTCGCCTTCTTTAGCTCAGAAATAACACTATATCGGAGCTCTGGTTTGAACTTCACAAGAAAACATAGCAACTAAGAGAGAGTGAGCATTTTAGGTGTGGAGAGGATGAATGAAGAGGGAGTCTTTGTATAGGAAGCTCGGGGACTTCTTGGTCGTCCGATTGGTGCCTTAATGGCAGTCATTCAATGTCTGAAACTCCCTGGCTATAGACTTTTTAGCTTCACCACACTGCGCGATTTTCCGGTGAGTGAACAGTGTTGACATCTAAAGGAAGAAGATGACACTGTTCCGAACTGGATCGGACTGGTCCAAAATGGGTTCAAAGCATAAACCGGTCAGTTCACCCCCCATTCGACTGAATTTTTCAAATCTAAAAGTTTCTAAATTCATTTTCTATACAATGTAGCCTCAAATCTCAAATTTGAATTTCTTAAGCTACCTAGAAAAATGAATTTAGAATCCGGTTCAATTGTGGTTCAAATCGGTCCAAACCAGTTCAATCTGGCTCGGATGGTTTGGTTTTCATCTCCAATTCATTCTCAAGTCTATTTCCATGACTTTTGGGTCTCTTTGGGTCACTGGGAACCATAAATTTCCCAATTTTCCCTTTCTCTAATGGTTCCAATTCATGAATCAACTCAGCTCACAAACCGGTTCAATTTAGTTGGATTTGGTTCATCTAAACCGGTCTTGTTTTTCTCTTCCAATTTGTCCTAAGGGTCTTTTCCAAGGTTTTATGAACCCTTTGGATCACCCGAGTGTTGTAAATTTCCAAAATTAACCATTCCTAAATGATCGGGTTTGTGAACTGGTTTGGTTTTCTTACTCGGTTTGACCGGTTCTTTTCTCGGTTGTCCTTAACTAAAAAGGGCGGGGTTTACAATTCCTGTTCGTAATTTCAACCATAGTGAGGAGGAAGATCTTCAAGATCCTAGCATAGTGGCAGGAAGGAAAAAGTACTGAATGTAGGACCTTGATAAACCATAAACAAAACAAGGGTAGCAGAAGAGAACTCTCCCTTAAGAAGAAATTTCCTGCCATTTGGGAGCAAAGAAGGGAGTGCCTCCATAGGAGAAGACAAGTTGAGCATTTGATGACAAATGGGATGCCTCGGGATTGGTAAGTACGACTCACTTTGGAAAAAGCAATGAAGCCAAATAGGAGTTCGGACCAACATAGTAGAAGGAAGCAAGTTGTAACCACAAGATAGTCAAGGAGAATAAATGACACCCTAAGGAAGATCGGGAAGTAGAAAGGATTGCACTCTAAAAGGGCAGCAGGATGGATCCAAGTGACGAAGGATGAGGTGATGAACTTGCAAATGAAGTGCATGCTGAGATGAAATAACCAAGGGAAGCATACTAGGGGGACCCAAAGAAGTAAGTTAAACCCAAGGGACATGTAAGTAGGAAGATAGCATCAAAAGTTGATGTGAGAAGTAAGAATGGATGGACTACCCATAATAAGAGAATAAAGGAAAGAACGTCCAAGAAATCTTGGAGGATTAAACCCTCCAATTAAGAAGCAGCTGAGCGGAACAACCACTAACATCAAAGCTGGTTGTGCTCCACACTCCCTTGATGGAGCCTAAGTAGAGAAGGAAGTGAACCTAAGGATATACCTTTGGACTCACAAGCAAGACATACTAGTTATGATAAAACTCCATGGAAGGAGTAAACAATATAAAGGAATAAAAATTCCTTAAGTGCGTGATTTAAGGTGGATTGAGTGAAAGAGCGACCAAAGTCATAACATGTCTAAGTTGACTTTAAGGGAAGTTATCCTAGAGTGAAATTTAGTTTTGGGGACAAAACTCCTAAAAGGAGGGGAGAGTTGTAAACCCCGTCTTTTGGATTTAAGGAAAACCGGGAAAAGAAACAGTCAAACTTAGGGAGAAACACCGAAACGGTTCACAAACCCGATCATCCGGGAACGGGCAATTTGGGAAATTTACACCTCCTGAGTGACCCAAAGGGCTCATAAAACCAAGGAAAAGGACCTTAGGACAACTTGGGAGAGAAAACCAGACCAGTTTAGGAGAATCGGATTTGAGCCAAATTGAACCAGTTTCTGAACTAAGCTGGTTTATAAACCAGAACCGATAGAAATAAGGCAAATTGGGAAATCTATGGATCTACAGTGACCTAAGAAGTAACAAAAGTCATGAAAAAGAAATTTAGGATGAATTGGAAATGAAAACCAAACCGGTTCAGGTGAACCGGATCCAAACCAAATTAAACTGGTTTGGACCAGTTTGAACCACTATTGAACTAGATGCTAAATTCATTTTTCTAGGTGGCTTAAAAAATTCAAATTTGATATTGGAGGCCACCATTGGATAGGGAATGAATTTAGATAAATTTAGAAATTTTTAATTTTGAAAAACTCTATCAAATCGGGCCTGAACTGGTTGGTTTAAGCTTTGAACTCAGTTCAGACTGGTCCGGTGCAGTTAGGAACAGTGTCGTCTTCTTCCTTCAGATGACAACACTGTTCACTCACCGAAAAATCGAGCAGCACCGGGAAAGCTGACAAGTCTCCGGTCAGAGAGTTTCAGGCAATCAATGATTGTCATAAAGGTGGCAAATGGATGGCTGATGAGTCCCAAAGCTTCCTATATAAATAGCCCCTCCTCATTCGTCCTCTCTACACCTGAAAACTCCATTCTCTCTCAACTGCTTTGATTTCTAGTGAAGCTCGAACCAAAGCTCTAATATAGAGTCTTTTTTGAGCCAAAGAAGGCGTGGTTAGGTTCTTTGCATTCGGGGATAAGTCAGCTACATGTTTGTAGTCTCCATTTGCTCCGAGGGTCGTCGGAGAAGTGCCAGTGTGATTGAACAGTGAAGCAACTCCAGCGGACTGGAGCTGCCCTATTTTGGTCGAGCTGAAATCAGCTAATTCGATCCCTTCTCAGGCCAAATGAAGCCCTCCCAACACCTCCACAGTCCTCCTACAACTGAATTAGAGATGAAAGGTAAGCCAATTTGGCTCCCCTCCGCAAGTTCTAATCAGTGCTAGAGAGAGTATCGGTAGAACTTCAATGACTAAATTCTCACTCAATTCGACATCAATTGATGCAATTCTTGACACTAGGAGTAACCTCAGGACAAGAGCTATCTACCCAGATTGAAAGCTCGGACCGTCGTGCCCCTAACGGTAAGTTTTCGAAGCTTTCTCTCTCTAAGTCTAGTTTTCCAGCGAAGCTCCGTTTGAGCTCATTCCTGCATCAAATCGTGCGATTCAAAGTGCAATTTAATTGTATGAAGGTCTTGGAACTCCAATATAACATCAATTTCAACAATTAAACTCATTTGATCGGTCAATTTGATAAAATCAAATTTGGGGGAAAATTGGGGAAATTTGGGGATTTCAAAAATTCAAGGGACTAAAGTGCAATTTCATAAAATTGAGGGCTAATTGGGCATGATAAAGATGTTGTAGTTCTAATTGGGAAAATTTTGGAATTTTTGGGTCAAAACTTACCATTTTTGTAAAGTAAGGGCAAAATGGTAATTTTGTAAAAGTTGGGGACCAAATTGGAAATTTGGGAAACTTGAACCCCTTTATGTGAATTTGAATAAATTGAGGTACCAAGGTGAATTTTAGAAATTTCGGGTCTCAATTTGAGTAAAAATCGGTAGTAGGGACCAAAAGTTAAAGAAAATGAACTTTAGGGACCTAATTTCAATAAATCAAAAAGTTTCATTATTTGATCCATGCACAATGAAAGAAGGCTATCAGGCCAAGGGATAGTGAACAATGATGTCATATCGTGTAGGAAAATGGGGGTACCGGGAATGCCCGCTAGGACAAGCTTATGTGAAGACAAAGAACTAATAGAGAGGAATTCACTGCATTAATGGGTGAGTGGGCTTACTAACGTCATACCCGGTTGGGATGATGAGCACAACTTAAATGAATGAATTGATTGGCCATGGTACCAAGATGGGACTGATATACTCGATGGACTGGCGGCAGTGCGATATGATAGGTCGACCGACCAGTCGAGACAAACATCTACAGGTCAAGTTGAGGGTCAGGGCCATTGTGCCAGTGGCACCAAAGATTAAATGGCTTTTGAGGAAAGCTTTGTTTGTGCATGGACTTGAGGTTTGAGAGCATTAGAACGCCCAAAAGAGGTAGTGATGTGTCCTAAGGGCTGCTAGATGACATGGTGACGATAAGGGAAAAGAGAAACTACTAGATTTGTGTTTCTCGTCATACCAGTTAGTCATGGAGTTCTGTGTTTGTACTCCATGAAGTTTATGTGTTTGGACTCCACAAAGCTACTGTGTTTGGGGTTTCATGAAACTTCTATGTTTGATTATCATGCGCACGAGACCGGGATATGGTCTATGTTCTCATATGGACACAAAGTAATTTGGGTCTGAAGGTAGGACGTTAGAGACATTCTCTCAGACTTCGGGTGGAAGTCTGAGACTTCTATCACAGTGGATGGTAAAGATGCTTCGATCTAAGAGTGGGTGCAGTCTGTGTAACTACATCTCGCAAATGTTTGTGATCCCTCATGATGAAGAGTGTGTGTTGTAGGTTAAACACATTGAATATGAAACTGGGAATAAGGTTATGAAAACTATGAAAAGGTTATGAAAACTGTGGAAAGGATTTGAGAATCCTTAGAAATTAATTGGGAAACCTTGGAAAAATGTTTTTGATAAACCCAAATTTGAAGAAAAACATTTTTATGAAATAAGGAGTCTGATACACTCCGATTAAAGAAATTGATTTTTGTGAAAACTCTCACCCAACACCCATTCACTGAGTTGTCAAACTCACCCCCTCACTTTACCCATTTTCAGGAAACTAAGGGAAAATCAACCTTAAAAATTTATCGGTAGCCGAACCTTAAGGCATGTATATAAAATTTATATTCAGTTTTGATTAATGTTATTCCAGGTTAGAAGGACGCCTTACTCCCAGTGTTTAGAAGAGGGGAAAACCCTGAATAAACCGGAAGAGTGACAGGTTGTTCATGGAGATCCGATCAAACCGGGTCAGGGCGTGACAAGGACAAAGCTGGACTATGACCTTTGAGGCGATGGAGTACTAACCCTCAAGGGTAGAGTGTGGGTGCATCAAGATAAGGAACTGAAGAGGTTAATTCTAGAAGAGGCTATTTATGTGATTCATCTATGCACTACTAAGATGTATTGTACCCTCAAACAAGGTTATTGGTGTAAAGGGATGAAGAGGGATATTGCAGAATATGTAGCCTGATACTTGTACTGTTAGTAGATTAAAGTTGAGCATCAGTGTAACACTGTGTTTTTAGAAAAAAATTTAGGACAGAAAAACTAAATTGGTTCAGAAGAACTCGATCCCATTAGAATACCGAAGTTAACCGTGCTTGTATGAGAGTAGTGCTAGGATGGGTGATCTCCTGGGAATTATTCTTTTGCTTTCTCTCAATAGTTGTCAACCCTTATTGTTTTAGTAACCCAAAAATAAATAACATACTAGCACTAATGCGATCCTATCAAAACTCTAAGCTTAAGTGTGCTTGGGGCTAGAGTAGTGTTAGGATGGGTGACCTTCTGGAAAGTATTCATTTTTTCATTCTCTCAATAGTTGTCAAACAATATTGTTTTAGTAACCCAAAATTAAATAACATACTAGCATTAATTCATTGGATCCTATCAAAACTTCAAAGTTAAGCCAGTTTGGGCTAGAGTAGTGTTAGGATGGGTGACCTCCTGTGAAGTATTCATTTTGCATTCTCTAAATAGTTGTCAAACCATATTTTTTTGTAATAAAAAATTAAATAACATACCAACACTAATGCACCATAAGTAATAGTTGTCACATCATATTTTTTTAGTAAATCAAAAATTAAAACATACCAACAGGATCTCTTTAGAACTTTGAAGTTAGGCGTGCTTGGTAAGAGTAGTGCTAGGATGTGTGACCTAGCGAAGTATTCATGTTACATCCCCTCAATAGTTGTCAAACCTTATTTTTTTAGTAACCCAAAATAAAATAACATACTAGCACTAATGCATTGGATCATATCAAAACTCCGAAGTTAAGCATGCTTGGGTGAGAGTAATGTTAGGATTGGTGACCTCCTGGGAAATTGTTTTTTTCAGTAACACGAAATTTCAGTTAAAAGTAGTTTATGGAAATATATTATAAGTTTAAAAATTAATTAATATAATTGGAATAAATAAAATGAAAAGTGTAAATTATTACGTAAAAATAATGAGATATATATTTTTTAATTAATTAATCCTACGTCCCTAACATAAATATCATAAATAACTATATTTATTTATTTTAATTAATACCAATAATTTAATATATATATATATATATATTTAGTTATTGGAATTAATACTAATAAATGCCCATCAATTTCACAAGAATAATGACAACATTAATACCGTAGTAATAAATCCTCCCCATTTAATACGCAATTCTACTCGAGCTCATCCCCATTCATTATGCTCACACCTGAAAACTACTCTCTCTCTCTCTCTCTAATACTCCATTTCTGGATGAAGCTCGAACATGAGCTTCGGCTTAGGCATTTTTCTTAACCTCAAAAGGAGAGGTCGGGCTCTTTAGATTTCGGGGGAAGTCAGCTATCTGATAGCAACCCCCATTCGATCCGAGGATCACCGAATAAGCACCGACATAATCAAACAATGAAACAGCTCCAGTAGACCGAAGCTGGCCTATTTCGGCCTAGCTAAAATTAGCCAAATTCAGCCCTCCTCTAGCCAAACCAAGCACTCCCAACATCGCCACAACCCTCATACGACGTCAATATTGAAAGGTCAATATTATGAATTCTTAATCTTAGAAGGTACTTTAGGAAGAGAGCTACCTTTCCCAATAGAAATCTCGGACAGTCGCACCTCTGATGGGACAACTGTGATCAGAACGCCAACAAGAGAAAGCTCACATCAAATTGGAAAACCAACCGTACATGAACACGTTGCGATTAATGTGTGAGTGGGTGATTCACATCATACCCAGTTGTGATGATGATCACCTTTTCTAAATTAGAATTCACTGTGAGTGGGCTTACTAACGTCATACCTGATTGGGATGATTAGCATAGTTTAAAGTTAAAAACCACTTACAGATTTTGAGTGGGATTTTATATCATAACCGGTTGGGGATGATAAGTACCTCGAAATGAAAACCCACTATTAAGTGGTATTTTTAAATGTCACAACTTAGAAGAGTGATGTGAAAATGACACGGAAAAACTACTTACTGATTGTAAGTAGATCATACCTGGTTGATATGATGAAACCTCCTCAGAGGAAGTGAAAAACCCGTTCAACGGTTATGAGGAGAGATATCCTTATACCCGGTTGGTATGATGGATAGTTGAAAATATGTTTTGTCGAAAGTGCTCTCCTCTTACTGTGTGCCACTACTTAAACAATTTGGGAGACCTTCTTAACGGGAGCTCGAATAGCTCTGATACATCGAGAGCCTCAGTTTTGGATAATGGTGGCTAATATGCCCAATTTTGAAAATCTCGTACAGTGGGCCCAAGGCCAGTTGGCACGAGCAGGAGCTCGTAAACAAACATGAGTTATATGACATAAAACTTTAAATAAATTAATTTTTTCGCCATGGTACCATGATAGGACCAACATAATCAATCAACTAATGGCATTGCTATATGACAAGTCTCCTGACTACTCAAGACAAACAGCTGCATATTGAGTTGATGGTTGAGGCCATTAGACTAGTGGCACCACAGATTATAAGGCATGGTGTGAAAATATTGATTGTGCATGCACTATGTGTACAGGACCTTCAAGACGCCCAAGAGTGGTAATGATGAGTCCTAGGGCCCTAGACAACCTGGTGGATATAAGGGCAGTTCGTCGGACCAGGAGACCTTGTGAAGCTCGACCGGGGTGGGGTCGAGATGAGGTCTCTGTCCTCATACGAACATGGAGAATTGATTTCAGGATTGAGGGTCGGATGTCTCGTACATCCACTCATTCTCAAGGTAGAAGTGAATGTGCTTCTATCTAGGTGGCCGAGAAAGTCGCTCTGACGCCACAAGTGGGTAAAGTGGATGGGCTGGCCTATGATTGTGTGTTTTGACCTTCATGATGAAGGATGTGTGTTGGGTGATGACACACCGTGATTAATAAGAAATGGTAAAAAATTGAGATTTTTAAAGTGGAGAAAATCTAAAAGAAATTAAGGAGTCAAGCACACTTCAACTTGAAAATGTCACCCTTAATAGGGTAAAGGTTTTAAAAACTAGTATTTGAGAAAAGGATATTTTAAAAGAAAATTAGGAGTTTGGCACACTCTAATTAAAGTTGTTTTGATTATGAAAACTCACTCACAACCCCCACTCACTAAGTTGTAGAACTCACCCCCTCCCTTTTGCCCCTTTCAGGAAACCATGAGAAAACCAATCTTAACGACTTCCCTGTATAGGAACTATAAAATCTGGTATGTCTGTTTTTTAGTTTTGTATAATGTTATTCCAACCAAGGTATAGGTTTAAAGGACACCTTACTCCTCTCGGGTTTAAAAGAGGGAAAAACCCTTAGTAAACCGGGAAGAGTAGCGTGTTGCTCATGGGGATCTAACCAAACCGGGTTGGGGCGTGACATTTAGAAACGATCAGGACTACTACAACCTTTGCCAATCCTAGGATGGAAATGGGAGTATATCACTATGGACTTTGTCACGGGACTACCTATGACTAGGAAAGGATGAGACACAATTTGTGTCATTATGGACAGATTGACCAAGTTCACCCATTTCCCACCTATAACAATGATGGATTTAGTGGAAAAACTAGTTGTCTTATACATGAGGGAGATAGTGAGATTCCATGGCGTCTCGGTGAGCATAGTGTCGGATATAGACCCTAGATTTACCTCAAGGTTCTGGCCTAGTATGCAAAGTGCCTTCTGAACCAAGCTCCACATGAGTACGACATTTCATCCTCAGACCGATGGACAGTCTGAGCGAATGATACAAACCCTAAAAGACATGCTAAGGGCATGTGTACTCACTATGGATAAGGGTTGGGAGAAATACTTGTGCCTAATGAAGTTTGCGTACAATAACAGTTATCAAGTTAGTATTCAAATGGAAACTTATGAGGCCCTTTATGGACGACCATGTAATACCCCCTTGTTTTGGGAAAGAGGTGGAAGAAAGGAAGCTGGAAAGGGTCGAACTAATTGAGGATACCACAGAAAAGATCAAGATAATCAAGAGTTGTCTCAAGGCGCTCAAGACAGGCAAAAGAGTTATGCGGATCAACAGAGAAGAGATCTGGAATTTGATGTGGGAGACCAAGTGTTCCTAAAAGTATCTCCATGGAGGGGAATACTTAGGTTTCAACAACGAGGGAAGTTGACACCAAGGTATATTGGTCCATAAACAATAGTCCAAAGGATAGGATCGGTGGCATATAAACTAGAACTGCCTCTAGACTTCCAAAGAATACATGATGTATTCCATATCTCGGTACTCTGAAAGTACCATCCTGATCCTAGCCATGTGTTGGACTGAACTCTACCAGAGCTAGAAGAGAACCTAACCTATCAAGTAGAACCGGTGTGAATCATCGATCGGAGGGATAAAAACTTGAGGAATAAGATAATTCATATGGTCAAGGTTCTTTGGTAGAATGGACCCATGCAAGAGGAGATATGGGAGACCAAGAACATTATGAGGGATGGGTGCCCTCATTTGTTTGACATTTAATTGCTTTGGGGACAAAACCCCTAAAAGGAGGGGAGAGTTGTAAACTCTGTCCTTTTATGAATAATAAAACTAGGGAAAGAACTAGTCAATTCAAAAGAGAAAACTGAGCTAGTTCACAAACCCCAACGAAGAAGGGAAGGGTAAATTGAGAAAATTTCAAATCCCAAATGATCCAAAGAATCATAAAAACCTTGGAAAGGAACATTAGGATAAATTGGAAGAGAAAACAAAAACGGTTTAGGTGAACCAATCCTAAACCGAATTGAAACATTTTGAACCATCATTGAACCGATCGCTAAATTCATTTTTATAGGTGGCTTAAAATATTCAAATTGGGGAATTGAAGCCACCATTGAATAGAGAATGAATTTAGATGAATGTTAGAAATTTCTAATTTTGAAAAATTCGATCGAATCGGGCTTGAACAAGCCGGTTTAAGCATTAAACCCGGTCAGACCTATCACACCGTATTTTTAGTAACACGAAATTTCAGTCAGAAATTTTTCTAGAATTGTATTATAAGTTTAAAATTCAATTGATATTATTAGAATAAATTTGATTTAAAATAAAATAAAAAGTATTGTTTTGAAAAAAATAAATAACTCGATGGAATCGATAGGGTAAATACCTAGTAAATTACTTTAGGTGAAAATAATGAGATAATTATGTAAATTTGGTTTAGTATGAAACTATTAGCACTTTGTAGTATTAGTCTTACGCCCCTACCATAAATACCCATAAATTAATACCTATATTTAATTATTAGAATTAATACTCATAAATACCCATAAATTAATACCTACTTTTAATTATTAAAATTAATACCCATAAATAACCATAAAATATTATCTACATTCAATTATTGGAATTAATACCCATAAATACCCATCAATTTCTCAATTTAATTACAATAACTGACAACATTAATACTCATAAATACTCATAATGTAGAAATAAATCTACCCCATTTAACAAACAATTTTACAACTATATAAGGAGCTCAAAATAATTCATTAGAGCGACACCAACTGAGCTAATAGAGCAATTCAAGTAGAAGAGGGCTACATGGTCCACTAGTCCTTGTTCACACCTCAAACATCATCTTTGTCAAGGTCACATTAAAACTAATGGATTAATACTCCCTACTAATGAAATTCTCAATCTCTGCATTCACCATGCAACAACCAAATTTAAGGAAAATGGGGAAGTATCGGAGCAGAGAAACAACAATAAGACCAATCAAGGACGGGTACCTGGGAATCCCTCTAGTATGAACATATATCTGCATAAAAGGTGAATGGGCTAATTTATACACTTCATACCCAATTGGGATGATGTGCACCTTTTCTAAATTGGAAGCCACCGTGAGTGGGTTTATTCACAATATACTTGGTTGGGATGATGAGTACTTCGTAAATGAAAAATAACTTCTATATGGGATTTTAACATCACACCCAATTGTAGTGATGTGAGAACTACGTAAAGAGATCATACCCAGTTGGTATGATAGACTTCCTGGAAGGAAGGAGAAAACTCGCTTACCGGTTGTAGGCGGAGATGTCATCACACTTGGTTGGTGTCATGAGTTGAAAGGTCATTTTTTTGTCAGAAGTGTTCTCCCCTAACTGTGGGCCAATGCTTAAAATTTTATGGACATATGCTTGTCAAGAGCTAGAACAGCTTACATAGGCCAGAGGCCTCAGTTTTGAAACTTGTGGGGCTAAATGGCCAATTTTGGAAATCACGTACAGTGGGCCCAAGGCTAGTTGGCATGAGTAGGAGCTCGTAAACAATCATGATATGTTAAAGCCTTGAAAATTCTTAATGAATGGATTATGTAATTTCGCCATGGTACTAAGTCAGGATCGTCATACTCGATGGACTAGCGGTAGTGCGTCAGAGCTAGGTTGACAGACCGACCTAGACAAACAGCTGTAGGTCGAGTTGAGGGTCGGGGTCGTTGGACTAGTGGGTCCAAAGATAAATGGCTTTGTAGAAAATTATTGTTTGTGCATGTACTTGAGGTTTAGGACCATTAAGACGCCCAAGAGGGGTAGTGATGCGTTCTAATAGCTACTGAACGATATGGTGGAGATAAGTGCAGTTTGTCGTGCCAGTAGTCAGGGAAGCTCGACGTAGCTTCATGCGCATGAGACCAGGGGTTGGGTCGTGATGAGGTCTCTATACTCATACAGACACAGAGTTGATTTCGAGTTTGAGGGTTAGATATCGCGAACATCCTCTTAGACCTAGGGTAGAAGTGGACAGACTTATATCTAGTTGGTCGGTAAAGTCGTTCTGACGTCACAAGTAGGTGCAGTAGATGGGCTACCCTACAAATGTGTGATCCCTTCAAGATGAAGGGCGTGTGTTGAATTTCAAACACACCTAATGTGGAAAATGAGGAAAAAGGGTTATGAAAACTGAACTTGAGGAAAGATTATTTTTAAAGGAAATAAGGAGTCGAGCACACTTTCAATATATCTTGTTTTCGGAAACTCTCTCCCAAACACCCATTCACTGAGTTATTAAACTCACCCCTCCCTTTTACCCATTTCAAGTAACCAAGGGAAAAACCAAACTTAAAGACCTTCCTGTATAGGAACTATAAAGATAGGTATGTCTGTTTAAAAGATTTTCAGTTTTGTATAATGTTATTCTAGGAAAGACGGGAAAATGGTTGCCTTACTCCTCACGGTTTAGAAAAGGGCAAAACCCTTCATGAACCAAAGGGAGTGGCGGGTTTCTCATGGAGATCTGACCAAACTAGGTCGCGGCATGACAACTTGAGTGGTATCAGAGCCTGTTTCCTCAAATAAATTATCATGACTATATAACATAGTAACTAAGAGAAAGTTTGAGGTGTAGTAGAAGTCACAAAGGACCAAGAGGCATTATGGGGAAGTACCCAATGCCACCAAGGAATGTGGTGTCAGCACCTATTGTGGTCACATCCATGAGTAAGAGGAGAGCCAACCTAACATCAAGGACACTGTAAGGGACTTATAACTAAGAAGGACGATTATTAAGAACCTAGTATAGTAGCTCCACAAGCTAAAACTACTTCTTGTAATAGGCATAACGCCTAAAACGTATTGTGCCCCTTATTAATAAAAATTCTAATTTTTCAAAAATTTTGTCCCTCAAACGAAGTCGAGTTCTCATACCTCAGCTATATGAGGAGGGGTCACGGAAGATAAGAAGGACCAAAGGAAATATGATGAAGTAGAATATAGATAAAAGCAAAAGAGAACTAGGAGGAATATCTTGGATGAGAAATGTATGGATCAAGGAAGGACTGCCAACAAAAACCATGAAGCGGGTTAAGTAAGTTGTTCGCGAGGAGGTCAAGAAATAGCAGGATAAAAAAATTCAAACTTCTTTTTAAGAAGTTCAAACAAGATAGGAATACCATAAGAATTGAGGTAAGGTACATGGGAAGTACACCTAGAACCCTCTTAGAAAGGGCAAACACAGAAAACATCCTCTAGCAACTTTAGGGTAGGACACGAAAATTTTGAAGATGGAAGAAAGGTGCTAGGCGGAACTCTGGAGGGATATATACTTGAAGGGACCATTGATGGGCAGTTGGACATAACGTGGAGTGCAAGGAACCAACCCATAATTAGGAACTCCTCGAAGTAAGGATAAGGAACAAAAAGGGAATTGGAGGACAGTGAAGGATTAAGGGCAGATGACCAATGAGTGTAAGAAAGGTAAGAAGAAAAAGCCTTCAAGGAGTATTAGGGAGGTTGAACGTGAAACTCACGAGACGAAAGTCCCCAGTAGAAGGATAAAGGTAGGAAGTGAGACCATAAAAAAAGGGGAAATTCACAAGCTAAGGAACCGACAGATGGATCATAAGAGGCTTAACCCGAAATAAAGAATCTCATAAAGGGGCATAAGTGGTTAAGGATGTATCGGGATGGCCAAGTGTAACTGACTTTGGAAAAGTAGAGGAGTCAAATAAAGTTTTCAGATGAACCTAGTGGAAGGAAGCAACTAATAACAACGGGATGGTCAATGAGAATAAATGACACCCTAAGAAGGACCGGGAAGTAATAAGGACTACACCCTAAAGAGCAATTGAATGAATATCCAGAACAAATAGACTCGAGAGACAGCTGTCTCAAGATAATTAAACAAGGAGAATAGTAGGGATGACGTAGTTAACATACTGACCCTCGAGAAGGTCATAAATTTAAACTCCAGCAATGAAGGGAGAGGTGGAAAGGCCAAACATTTGGTAAATAAGGATGAAGGAAATCCTTAAAGAGATAAATGGCCAAGACTGGATTAACGACCAAACTCAATCCATGAGAAGGTTAAGTAAGCCTCTCACAAGATGATCAAGAGATCTTGAAACAAGGAGAGTTTGAGCTCTCCCTAAAAGAAATAGACGTGTACTGAGGTACAAGTTGGAATGAGGATGGGGTACAAAAGATGTGCCCAGAAGGCTTCAAGAGTAAAGGTAAGCAGGACATTGTAACAAGACAGGACTGACATATTCGATCAACTAGCGGCAGTGCATTAGGGCCAAGTCGACAGACCAGCTTAGACAAATAATTGCAGGTTGGGTTGAGGGTTGGGGCCATTGGACTAGTGGCACCAAAGATAAATAGCTATGTGAAAAATTATTGTTTGTGCATGCATTTGAGGTTCAAAACCATGAAGACGCCCAAGAAGTGTAGTGCTAGCAATTTGTCATGCTATAGGACGACCTAGTAGAGATAAGGGCAGTTTATCGTGCTAGCAGTCAAGGAAGCTCGAAGTAGATTCATGCACATGAGATTGAGGTGGGGTCGGGATGAGGTCTCTATCCTCATACGAACATGGAGTTGATTTCGGGTTTGAGGGTTAGATGTCGTGAACATACATTCAGACCCAGGGTCGAAGTTGACAGGCTTCTATCTTAGTGGCCGATAAAGTCGATTCGAGCCACAAGTGGGTGATGTGGATGGGCTGCCCTACAAATGTATGATCCCTTCATGATGAAGGGTGTGTGTTAACTGTTAAATACACCTAATGTGGAAAATGAGGAAAAAGGGTTTTGAAAACCAAAAATTGAGGAAGGAACATTCTTAAAGGAAATAAGGAGTCGAGCACACTACGACTAATATTGTTTTGTTTATAAAAACTCACTCCCAACACCCATTCACTAAGTTGTTATCATGCCCTAACCCGATTTGGTTGGACCCTTATGAGCAACCCGCCACTCTCCCGGTTTATTAAGGGTTCTCCCCATCTTTAAACCATAAGGAGTAAGGCATCCTTTATACCTACACCTTTCCTTAAATAACATTAATCAAAACTGCATAAAATTTTAACTTACATACAGGTCATGCAGGTTTGGCTAACTGAAGATCTTTAAGTAGGTTTTTCCCTCAGTTACCAGAAAAGGAGTAAAGGGAGAGGGTGAGTTTGACAACTTAGTGAATGGGTGTTTGAAACATGAGTTTCAGAAAATAGTTTGAATTGGAGTGTGCTAAACTCCTTATTTTCAATTTTCAAAACCGTTACTCATCATTAATCATAGACGATGCAATTAACAATCAACTCATGGCCTTCATCATGAAGGGATCGTACATTCGTAGGGCAGCCCATCCACTACACCCACTTGTGGCATTGTAGCGACTTTACCGGCCACCTAGATAGAAGTCTGCCCACTTCTACCCTAAGAATGAGTGGATGTAAGCAACATCCGACCCTCAAACCCAAAAAGAAACCCCATGTTCGTATGAGGACAAAGACCCCATCCCGACCCCATCCCAGTCTAATGCGCATGAAGCTACATCGAGCTTCCCAGACTACTGGCACGACAAACTACCCTTATCTCCACCATGTCGTCCAATAGCACCTAGGATGCATCACTACCCCTCTTGGGCTTCTTGATGGTCCCGAACCTCAGTGCATGCACAAACAATAATTTACCATAGAAGCAATTAATCTTGGGTGCCACTAGTCCAATGGCCCCAACCCTCAACTCGACCTACAGCTGTTTGTCTCAACTGGTCCGTTGACCTATCTTGTCGCACTGCCACCAGTCCATCGAGTGTGTCAATCTTGTCTTGGTACCATGGCCAAATCAAATTATTCATTAAATTTTTCATGGCTTAACATAATGTTTGTGTACGAGCTCCTGCTCATGCCAACTGGCCTTGAGCCCACTGTACGAGATTTTTAAAATAGGGCATTTTAGCCCCCAAGTTCCAAAACTGAGGCCTCCAACCTATTTGAGATATTTGAGCTCTCATCAAGAAGGTCTCCCAAAATGTTTAAGTAGTGTCACATAATCAAGGGAGAGCACTTCTAACAAAAATAACTTTTCATATGTCCATTACACAAACCGAGTGTGGGGACATCTCCGCTCATAACCGATAAGCGGGTTTTCTACTTCCTTCCAGGAAGTTCATCATACTAATCGGGTATGATCTACTTACAACCGATAAGTAGTTCCTCCACGTGTTTTCTCACATCACCCCAACCAGGTGTAATGTTAAAATTCAACATAATAGTGGGTTTTCATTTCCGAGGTTCTCATCATCCCAACCGTGTATGATGTGAAAATTTCCACTCACATGATAGTGGAGTGAATTCCTCTTATTTGGTTCTTTGCCTCCACGCGAGCATGTCTTTACTGGCGCTCCCAGTACTTCGTGTCCTACATGATATGAACATCATTATTCATTAACCTTTGGACTAATAGCCTTCATTGATCATGAATAAATAAAATCATCACACTTTTAATTTATTTGCATTTAGGTCCCTAAAGTTCTTTTGTTTAACTTTAGGTTATAATGCCAATTTTTCCCAAATAGAGTCCCTAAACATTTAAAAATTCATTGAGAGTCCTCAATTTATCCAAAATCCCAAAAAGGTTTCAAGTTTCCCAAATTTCCAATTTGGTCCCTAACTTTCCAAAAATTACCATTTTGCCCCTACTTTGCAAAAATGGCAATTTGAGCCCCCAAAATTTTCAAAAATTGACCAATTGGTCCTCCAACATCTTTTCCATCACCAATTGGCCCTCAATTTTAGAAATTGCAATTTTAGTCCCTCGAATTTTTTAAATTCCCAAATTTCCCCCTTTCAAACTGGTCAAATTTGATTTCATCAAATTGACCATTCAATTAGTTTTAATTGTTGAAATTCATGGTAAAATTGAGTTCCTACACTTTCACACAATTCAATGGAACTTTGAATCGCATCATTTGGATTCGAATTGATCTCAAATGGAGCTTCATTGGAAAACTAGACTTAGGGAGAGAAAGCATCGAAAGCTTGCCGTCGGGGGTGTGGCGGTCCAAGCTTTTGATCTGGGCAGATAGCTCTCATCTTAAGGTTTCTCCTAGGATCAAGAATCACATCAATTCATGTCGAATTGAGGGAGAATTTGGCCAGTGAAGTTTCGTCGGTTCTCTCTCTAACACTAATAAAAAATTATAGAGGAGTGCCAAATTGGATTACCTTTCTGGTCTAATTCAGTTGTATGAGGGTTTTGGAAGTGTTGGGAAAGCTTGTTTTGGCCTAAGAAGGGCTCGAATTGGCCATTTTTAGCTCAGTCGAAATTGAGCAACTACGATCCACCAAAGCTGCTTCATTGTTCGATCACCCCAGCACTTCTCTAGCGATCCTCGGAGCAAATGGAGTCTACCCTTAGGTAGCTTACTTCTCCCTGAATCTAATGAACCCGACCTCGCCTTCTTTGGCTTGGAAAAATGCCCAAGTCGGAGCTCTAGTCCAAGCTTCACCGGAAAATGGATATGTAGGGAGAGAGAGGAGTTTTTTGGTGTGAGGAAGATGAATTAGGAGGAACTCTTTATATAGGAAGCTCAAGAACTTCTTGGTCGTCCGATTGGCACCTTTGTGGTGGTCATTCATTTCTTGAAACTCCCTGGACGAAGACTTTTCATCTTCATCGGTGCTGCTCGATTTTTCAGTGAGTGAATAGTGTTGTCATCTGAAGAAAGAAGATGGCACAGTTTTGAACCAAACCGGACCGGGGGACTTCTTGGTCATTCGATTGGCATCTTTATGGTAGTCATTCATTTCCTAAAACACCCTGGCTGGAGACTTTTCATATTCATTGGCACTGATCAATTTTTCGGAGAGTAAACAGTAATGTCATCTGAAGGAAGAAGATGACACTATTCTGAACCGGATCAGACCGGTCCATACCAGGTTTAATGCTTAAATCGGCCAGTTTAGGCTCGATTTGACTGAGTTTTTCAAAATTAAAATTTTTTAAATTCATCAAAATTTATTCTTTATCCAATGGTGGCTTCAATTCTCCAATTTTAATTTTCTAAGCCACCTAGAAAAATGAATTTAGAAATTGATTTAATTGTGGTTTAAACCAGTTCAGAATCGGTTCACCTAAATTGGTTTGGTTTTCACATCCAATTCATCCTAAAGTTCTTTTTCATGACTTTTATGACTCATTAGGTCACTCAGGATTTATAAATTTCCCATTTTGCCCTTTCTCTATCGGTTACTATTTATAAACTGACTCGGTTTTCTCTTTTAAAATTACCGGTTCTTTTCCCAGTTTTTCTTATTATCAAAGGACGGGGTTTACAACACTCCCCTCCTTTTGAGAGTTTTATCCCTAAAATAGTTACATGTTAAATAATTGAGGGTATCCATCCCTCATTACACATTAGGTCTCCCGTGTCTCTTCTTGCAAGAGTCTATTTTGCCAAAGAAATTTGACCATAGTAATCTTCTTATTCCTCAAGTTCATATCCCTCCGATCAATGATTCGTACCGATTCTATTTGATAGGTCAAGTTCTCTTCCAGCTCTAGTGGTGGTCAGTCCAATACATGGCTAGGATCAGGCTAGTACCTCCAAAGCATAGAGATATGGAATACATCGTGTATTCTCTACAAGTCTGGAGGTATTTCCAATTTATAAGCTACCAGTTCTATCCTTTGGATGGTAGGATAAGGATCGATATACCTTGGTTTCAACTTTCCCCATTGTTGAAACCCAAGTATTCCCCTCTATGGGGATACCTTGAGAAACATTTGGTCTCCCACATCAAACTCCAGATCCCTTCTCCTATGATCCACATAACTGTTTTGTCTGTCCTGAGCAGCCTTAATGCGATACATGATTAACTTAATTTTCTATGTGGCATCCTCGATTAGCTTGACCCTTTCTAGTTTCCTTTCCCTCACTTCTTCCCAAAATAAAGGGGTACAACAACGTCATCCATAAAGGGCTTCATAAGGAGCCATCTAAATACTGGTCTGATAGCTATTATTGTAAGCAAATTCCATTAGGCATAGGTATTCCTTCCAAACTTTGTCCATGGTGAGTACGCATGCCATTAGCATGTCCTCCAAGGTTTGAATCGTCTGTTCAGACTGTCCATCAGTCTGAGGATGAAACGTCGTACTCATATGGAGCTTGGTTCCCAAGGTACTTTGTAAACTTAGCCAGAACCTTGAAGTAAATTGGGGGCCTCTGTCCGATAATATACTTATTGTGATGCCATGGAGTCTTACTATCTCCTTCATGTATAAGACGGCTAGATGTTCTACTGTATCTGTCACTCTTATAGGAAGGAAATGAGCGGATTTGGTCAATCTATCCACGATGACACAAATTGCGTCTCGACCCTTCTTGGTCATAGGTAGTCCTGTGACAAAGTCCATGGTAATGTGCTCCCATTTCCATTCCAGAATTGGCAAGGGTTGGAGCAGTCTTGATGGCTTTTTATGCTCAACCTTTATCTACTGATAGGACAAACAACGAGCTATATATTCCACAATGTCCCTCTTCATTCCCTTCCACCAATATCCTTGTTTGAGGGTGTTGTACATCTTAATACTACCTGGATGCATTGCATACATCAAATTGTGTGCCTCTTCTAGAATTAACCTCTTCAGCTCCTTATCTTGAGGCACACATAACCTACCTTTGTAGGTTAGCACTCCATCACTTCACAAGTCGTAGTCCAGTTTTGTTTCTCTATTAACCGGGTCCAAATAAGATTGGAGTTCCTTATCAGCCTTTTGTTGAGCCTTAATTTGCTCAGTTAGACTGGGTCTCACCACCACATTAGCCAACAATCATTTCTCATGCTTGTCTATCTTCAGGTGCACCTCCATTCTCCAGTTGTTGCAACAAGGGTATGTAACTTATCTTTATTTGTGCCACCTCGGTTTGGTATTTATGACTTAAGGCATTTGCCACCTTATTTGCCTTTCCAGAGTGATACTCTATCACAAGATCATAGTCCTTCACCAATTCCAGCCATCTTCTCTAGTGGAGATTTAACTCTTTCTAAGTAAGGAAATACTTAAGACTCTTGTAATTAGTGTATATCCTACACTTAACCCCGTAGAGGTATTGTCACCAAATCTTTAAGGCAAACACTATTGCAGCTAATTCCAAGTCGTGGGTTGGGTAGTTTCTCTCATGTACCTTAAGTTGTCATGAGGCATAGGCGATAACCTTTCCTTGTTGCATTAGTACACATCCAAGTACTTGTTTGGATGCATCACTATAGATGTTGTACTCTCCTACACTTGGGTCAGGAAGGAAGAGTACCAGTGTAGTTGTCAATCGAGTCTTCAACTCCAAGAAAGATTTCTCACAGCTTTCATCCCATTTATACTCAACTCCTTTCCTAGTGAGCCGAGTCATAGGGGTTGTTATCTTAGAGAAATTTTGCACAAACCATTTGTAGTATCATGCCAAACCTAAGAAACTTCGTATCTCGGAAGGATTCCTAGGTGCCTTCCAATAATATATGGCTTCCACCTTTGCTAGATCTACCTTGACTCCATCCTTGAACACTATATATCCTAAGAATCCTACCTCCTACAGCCATAACTCACACTTGGAGAATTTTGCATGTAAGTGGTTTTCCCTCAATATCTCCAAGGTGATTGCCAAATGTTCTTCGTGCTCCAACCCAGTTCATGAGTATATGAGAAAATCATTTATGAATACTATCATGAACCTATCCTAGTGTAGTTAGAACACACGGTTCATTAAATCCATTAAGGCTACAAGGGCATTTGTTAATCCGAATGGCATTACTCTGAATTCGTAATGTCCGTATTGAGACCGAAATGTTGTCTTAGGAATGTCCACCTCTCAGATCCTAAGTTGGTAATAGCCTGACCGAAGGTCTATCTTGGAGAAGTAGGCTGCTCCTTTTAGTTGGTTGAATAGGTCATCAATTTGGGGAAGTGGGTACATGTTCTTGATGGTGTCCTGATTCAACATCCTATAATCTATGCATAGTCTCATGCTTCCATCCTTTTTCTTCACGAATAGGACGGGTGCACCCCATGGAGACTGGCTAGGACGTATAAAATCCTTCTTCAATAGTTCGTTCTGTTGTTTCTTCAATTCCTTCAATTCCGTTGGAGCCATAAGATAAGGGGCTTGGGATATGGGGTTTATTCCTAGGATAATTTCTATGGTGAATTCCACTTGCTAACTTGGAGGTAGTCCAAATAATTCTTCCAGAAATGCTTCTAGATAGTGCTTAACTATCAGAATGTCTTTGAGTCCCTTCTCTTCAAACTTTTCACTGATGACCATGGCCAAAAAAGTTGTACAGCCTTTTTGTATCATCTTTTGGGCCTTCATATGGAACACCATATGTACTTCACCCTTCCTTTGGCCTCCTTGGAAGTTTAATCCTTTTGTCTCAAAAGTGTGGAAGGTCATTGTCTTCTTTCCACAGTCCATCCTCGCCTAATGGTTACTTAACCAATCCATCCTAAGGATCACTTCTACCTACCTCAGAGACAACGAAATCAAATCTGCCTCGAGTTTAATTCCTTTAATCTTTATCTCACATCCCTTTAATTATTTGTATACCCTAGCTGGTACTCTGGCTGTAGCATCTAGTCTAGGATTCTTGGGTTTTCCTTGTGGTGGTCCAAGTGTATTCCTCTGCTTGTTCTCCTGAGAGTAGGGCATTCCTTTGCAAAGTGCCCCACTTGACCACATGCAAAACAAGTCAAGCATGCTCCCTCGTGGTGCCTTTAGCACCTAGGACAACAAGGGCAAGGTGAGGATTACTCTTTGGGGAGGTGGTGGCATGTCCCTTCTCCTTTGAAATGCCACTCTATTTCCCCATCTCGGACCATTATACTCATTTCGTCCTCCCTAACAATTTTGACCCTTATCCTCCTTCTAGGTCATCTGCTCCATCCGATGGTGTTAGGTTTGTACCAGTCGCTCACACTCATGAGCCATACTAATTACTAGTGCTAGGTCCGTGGGGCATCCTAGTACTCCCACACGGTCTCGTATGTCCATATTGAGACCGTCCAGGAATCGCTAGCCCAGCTAGGTCAAGAGCAAAGGGTCTTAACTCGTTGAATTTTGTTTCATCCTGTGATATGGAGTTAAGCCCTTGCCAAAGTTGGAGGAAATCTTGCTTCTTCTCGTTAATCAAATGAGGAGCCAGGTACTCTTCCGCGTACCTCTCCTCAAATTGCTCCCATGTAGGGGTGGAGGTATGTAGGTTTCAGACATTGTCCCACCATCTTTTAGAACTTCCTCTAGGAACAATTATGTCAGGATTACCATGTCCTCGGGTGATATCCTGACTATCCCCATCAGCTTTTTGACATTTGCCAACCAATCCATGGTAGCACCAGCATCTTTCTCTCCAAGGAAAGGCATACACCCCAATTGACGGAGAGTCTTGATATTTTTGGGAATATCAACTGGAGGGGGATGACTAACAAGAGGAGGATGTTATTGTACTTTCTCTAGTTCAACCCGAGAGTTGGTGCCTACCTCAGGGATGAGGTTAGGCTGCCCAAATACACAGGTGAATTCCTCGTACAACCTCTGGTGTTCCGAGCTCAATTCAGGTGTGGTTGTCTAGGCTCCTCGAGGAGTTTCCACAGGTAGGGGTGGTTGGGCAGTGTTGGAGACTGCCGCTCTAGTTCTCTTGGTTCCTTTCTTGGGAGCCATTATGAAAATTTTTAAAATCATCCCAATTAGTTACTATGTTCTCTAATCTTGATAATGTATTTGAGGAAACAGACTATGATACAACTCAAGTTGTCATGCCCTGACCCGATTTGGTCGAATCGCCATTAGAAACCTGTCACTCTCCCAGTTTATTAAGGGTTCTCCTCTTCTTTAAATCGTGGGAAGTAAGGCATCCTTTATACATGTACCTATCCTAGAATAACATTAATTAAAACTGCATAAAATTTTAACTTACATACCTGTCATGCAAGTTTGGCTAACTGAAAGTCTTTAGGTAGGTGTTTCCCTCGGTTACCTGAAAAGGGGTAAAGGGGGGTGAGCTTGACAACTTAGTGAATGGGTGTTTGAGACATGAGTTTCATAAAATATGTTGATTTGGAGTGTGTAACACTACTTATTTTCTTTAAAAACAATTTCTTCCATAGTTTCTCAGTTTTCAAAACCATTACTCATCATTAAACATAGTCGGTGTGTTAAACAATCAGCACACACTCTTAATCATGAAGGGATCACACATTCACAGGGCAGTCCGTCCACTACACCAACTTGTGGCGGCATAGGGATTTTACCGGCCACCTAGATAGAAGCCCGTCCACTTCTACCCTGAGAATGAGTGGATGTACACGACATCTAACCCTTAAACATGAAAAGAAACTTCATGTATGTATGAGGACAAAGACCTCATCCTGACCCCACCCTGGTCTCATGCACATAAAGATACGTTGAGCTTCCCTGACTGTTGGCACGACAAACTACCCTTATCTCTACCATGTCGTCCAGTAGCCCCTAGGATGCACCACTTCCCCTCTTAGGCATCTTGATGGTCTCAAACCTCAGTGCATGCACAAACAATAATTTTACATATAAGCCATTAATCTTTGGTGTCACTGGTCCAACGGCCCCGACCTGCAATTGTTTGTCTCGACTGGTCTAAGGACTTGTCTTGTCGCACTGCCATAAGTCCATCGAGTATGTGGGTCCTGTCTTGGTACCATGGCCAAATCACATCATTTATTAAATTTTTCATGGCTTAACATAATGTTTGTTTACGAGCTTCTGCTCATGCCAACTAGCCTTGGGCCCACTGTACGAGATTTTCAAAACCGGGCATTTTAGCCACCCAAGTTCCAAAACCAAGGCCTCCGACCTATCTGACCTATTCGAGCTCTCGTCAAGAAGGTCTCCCAAAATGTTTATGTAGTGGCACATAGTCAGGGGAGAGCACTTCTCACAAAAATAACTTTTCACCTATCAATCACACCAACCGGGTGTGTGGACATCTCCACTCATAACCGATAAGCAAGTTTTCTACTTCCTTCTAGGAAGTTCATCATACCAACTAAGTATGATCTACTTATAATCGGTAAGTAGTTTTTCCAAGTGTTTTCTCACATCACTCCAACCAGGTGAGATGTTAAAATTCCACATAAGGTACTCATCATCCCAACCGGGTATGATGTGAAAATTCCCACTCACACGATAGTGCAATGAATTCCTCTTATCTAGCTCTTTGCCACCACGCGAGCTTGTCTTTGCTAGCGTTCCCAGTACTTCATGTTCCTACACGATATGAACATCCTTGTTCATTAACCTTTGGAGTAATAGCCTTCATTTATCATGAATAAATAAAATCCTCACACTTTTAATTTATTTGCATTTAGGTCCCTAAAGTTCTTTTGTTTAACATTAGGTAATAATACCAATTTTTCCCAAATAGAGTCCCTAAACTTTCAAAAGTTCATTGAGGGTCCTCAATTTATCCAAAATCCCAAAAAGGGTTCAAGTTTCCCAAATTTCCAATTTGGTCCCTAGCTTTTCAAAAATTACCATTTTGCCCCTACATTGCAAAAATGGCAATTTGACCACCAAAAATTCCAAAAATCGACCAATTGGTCCTCCAACATTTTTTCCATGGCCAATTGACCCTCAATTTTTGGAAATTGTACTTTAGTCCCTCTAATTTTAGAAATTCCCACAATTTCCCCAAAATTTTCCCTAATTTCCCTTTTTCAAAGTGGCCAAATTTGATTTCATCAAAATAACCATTCAATCAGGTTTAATTTTTGAAATTGAAAGTAAAATTGAGTTCCTACACTTCCATATGATTCAATTTAACTTTGAATCGCATCATTTGGATCTGAATTGAGCTCAAACGGAGCTTCATCGAAAAACTGGACTTAGAGAGAGAAAGCTTCGAAAGCTTACCGTCGAAAGTGCGGCGGTCCGAGCTTTTAATTTGGGCAGATAGCTCTCATCCTAAGATTTCTCCTAGGATCAAGAATCGCATTAATTCATTCCAAATTGAGGGAGAATTTAGTCAGTGAAGTTTTGTCGGTTCTCTCTCTAACACTCAACAAAAATTACAGAAGGGAGCAAAATTGGGTTATCTTTCTGCTCTAATTTAGTTGTATTAGGATCATGGAAGTGTTAGGGAAGCTTGTTTTCATCTAAGAAGGGCTCGAATTGGCCATTTTTAACTCAGTTGAAATAGAGTAGCTTCGATCTGCAAGAGCTGCTTCTCTGTTCGATCACACCGGTGCTTCTCCGGTGATCCTCGAAGCAAATGGTGACTACTGTTGGGTAGCTGACTTCTCCTCGAATCTAATGAACTCGACCTCACCTTCTTTGGCTTAGAAAAATGCCCAAGTCAGAGCTCTGGTTCAAGCTTCATTAGAAAATGGTGTAGTAGGGAGATAAATGAGTTTTCAGGTGTGAGGAGGAATAATGAGCTGGGGCTCTTTATATAGAAAGCTCGGGGTCTTATTGGCCATCCGATTGGCACCTTATGGCGGTCATTCATTGCCTGAAACTCCCTGGTCAGAGGCTTTTCATCTTCATTAGCGCTGCGCAATTTTTCGGCGAGTGAACAGTGTTATCATCTGAATGAAGAAGTCGACATTATTTTAAACCGGACAGGACCAGTCCGAACCGTTTCAATGCTTAAGCCAGCCGGTTCAAGTCTGCTTCGACCAATTTTTTCAAAATTAAAAATTTGTAAATTCATCTAAATTTATTCTCTATCCAATGGTTGCTTCAATTCTCCAATTTGAATTTTCTAAGCCACAGAAAAATGAATTTAGAAATTGGTTCATTAGTGGTTCAAATTGGTTCAATCCGATTCACATGAACCGGTTTGGTTTTCACCTCCAATTCATCCTAGAGTCCTTTTTCATGACTTTTATGACTCTTTAGATCACTCAAGATTTATAAATTTCATGGTTTGTCATTTCTCTATCGTTTGCTATTTATAAATTGATTTAATTTTCTCTTTGAAAATTACCTATTCTTTTCCCAGTTTTTCTTATTATCAAAAGATGGGGTTTACAGTTGTAGAACTCACCCCCCTCCCTTTACCCCTTTTTGGGAAACCAAGGGAAACCTAAAGACTTTTCTGTAACCGATCCTAAAAGGCAAGTATGTAAGTTTTAATATATTTAGTTTTGTTTAATGCTATTCCAAGGAAAGATATAAGCAAAAGGATGGCTTACTACTCATAGTTTAGAAAAGGGGAAACCCTTAATAAACCATGAGAGTAGCAGGTTGCTCACAAAGATCTGACCAAACCGGTTCGGGGTGTGACACGTTGACCCATTGACACGTGGTAGCCTTTCATTGGCTATTTATGCATACTTTGATGTTGACCGTTGATCGTGACTTGTGGCATCCTCTAATTGGCTAGTTTAAATATATCAGTTTTCCCACCTGGCGTATAGGGCCACTACCACATGTCAGCCTCTGATTAGTTGAAGCCATCTAACGTGGTGTGCCATGCGTTGACCTCTGATTGCTCAATCATTTCTCTGACATCCTTGTCAGATGTTGATGCGGTGTCCTTGCCACATGCCAACTCCTCATTGGTCAGCCTTGTTGACTGGGCCTTTCTAACATTGACCTTTGACCAGGACATGTGTCACTCTCCTATTGGTCAGTCGTCACTCACGTGGATTTGCTATCTTTGACTGTTGACCAAGGACACATCCCGCCTCCTGATTGGCCAGTGCTTCCAAGCGCTGACTGAGCGGTTGACTGGGCACACTTTGCCATACGTTGCACAGTGATTGGTCACATAAGCTGACTGGGCGCTAACCTAGTAGCGATCCATAGACCGGTTGGACTATTGACTAGTCCGGTTAGATTGGGTTCAGTGGCCTGAAATCCAAAATCATCTAGTTTGGCCCAATTTGATCGGTTTTCTAATAATTCAAAATTTCTAAATTAATCTAAATTCATTTTCCATCTAATGGTGACCTCAATTTCAAAAATTGACATTTTTAAGCCACCTAAAAAAATGAATTAGAAAACCAAACCGGTTCAGGTGAACTGAATTGAACAGGTTTGGACCAGTTTGAACCATCATTGAACCCGATAATAAATTCATTTTTCTAGGTGGCTTAAAATATTCAAATTGGGAAATTGAAACCCCATTGAATAAATAATAATTTAGATGAATTTTGAAATTTTTTATTTTGAAAAACTCGGTCGAATCGGGCCTGAACCAACCAGTTTAAGCATTAAACCCAGTTTGGACTGATCCGGTCTGGTTTGGAATATTGTCATCTTCTTCCTTCAGATGACAACACTGTTCACATGCTGAAAAATCTAACAGTGCCAGCAAAGTGAAAAGTCTCTATTTGGGGCATTTCAGGCCATGAATGATCACCATAAAGGCACCAATCGGACGGCCAAAGTGTTCCTAGGCTCCCTATATAAAGAGCTCCTCCCCATTCATACTCCTCACTCCTGAAAACTCCTCTCTCTCTACTGCTCCATTTTCTAGTGAAGCTCAAACCATAGCTCGGACTTGGGCATTTTTCTCAACCTCAGAAGGTGAGGTCGAGTTCCTTAGACTTAGAGAGAAGTTAGCTACCCGATAGTGGTCACCATTCGATCTGAAGATCATCGGAGAAGCGTCGGTGTAATCAAATAGTGAAGCAGCTCCGACGAACAGAAGCGGCCCTATTTCGGACGAGCTAAAAACAACCAAATTGAGCCCTCCTCAGGCCAAACCAAGCCCTCCTAGCACTTTCACAGTCCTCATACGACCGAATTAGTGCTGAAAGGTATGCCAGTTTGGCTCTCCTCTGTAAATTTCAATCAGCGTTAGAGAGAGAAACGATGAACCATCACTAACCAAATTCATACTCAATTCGACATGAATTGTTGCAATTGTTGATCCTAGGATGATCTTCAAGATGAAAGCTACCTGCACTGATCAAAAGTTCGGACTTCCACACCTCCAACGGTAAGCTTTCGAAGCTTTCTCTAAGTTTAATTTTCCAATGAAACTCCGTTTAAGCTCAATTCGGACCTAAATGATGCGATTCAAAGCTCAATTGAATCATATGGAAATGTAAGGCTGTTATGCCAAGTATTGATAGATAAATTGTCCAAATCATGTAGGAGCATGAAGGACCGAAACGCTGGCAAGAGAAGCTCGTGTCAACTTTGGAAAACCAACCAAGGACGAACACGTCACAGTTAACGAGTGAGTGGGTTTATTCACATCATACCTGGTTGGGATGATGAGCACTTCGGGAATGAAAAATCACTTCTATGTGGAATTTTAACATCACACCTGGTTGGAGTGATGTGAGAACTATATGAAAAAACTACTTACCAGTTGTAAATAGAGCATACCCGGTTGGTATCATGGACTTCCTAGAAGGAAGTAGAAAACCCACCTACAGGTTGTAAGCGGAGATGTCATCACATCCAGTTGGTGTGATTGATGGAAAAAATTCATATTTTGTCAGATGTGTTCTCCCCTGACTATGTGCCAATGCTTAAAACTTTTGGGAGCCTTCTTGATGAGAGTTAGAATAGCTCAGATAGGCCTGAAGCCTCGGTTTTGGAACTTGGGGCTAAAATGCCCGGTTTTGGAAAATCACGTATAGTGGGCCCAAGGCCAATTGGCGCGAGCAGGAGCTCGTAAACAAACATGATGATTAAGCTATGAAAATTCTTAATGAATGAATTTTGTGATTTTGCCATGGTACCAAGACAGGAACAACATACTCGATAGACTGGTGGTAGTGCGATAGGACCAGGTCGACGTACCAGTCTAGACAAACAGCTGCAAGTAGAGGATCGGGGTCATTGGACTAGTGGCACCAAAGATAAATGGCTTTGTGGAAAACTTTTGTTTGTGCATACACTTGACGTTTGGGACCAACAAGACACCCAAGAGTTGTAGTGATGCATCCTAGGGGCTACTGGATGACATGGTGCAGATAAGGGCAGTTTGTCATACCAACAGTTATGGAAGCTTGACGTAGCTTCATGCACATGAGACCGGGGTAGGGTCAGGATGAGTTCTCTATCCTCAGATGGACACGAAGTATTTTTGGTTCTGAGGGTTAAGCATCAGAGATGTTCACTTAGACTCTGAGTAGAAGTTGGAGAGTTCTATTAGGGTGGATGGTAAAGATGTTACAAACCACTAGTGGGTGCAGTCGGCGTAACTACATCTCATGAATATGTGTGTGCGCCCATCCTGATGAAGGACATGTGTTGTTTATGAAACACACCTACTATGGAAATGGGAAAGTGGTTTTGAAAACCTTAGAAAAGATTTAAGAATCCTTGGAAAAGAATTGGTAAACCTTGGAAAAAGATTTTGAAAACTAGAATTTGAAGAAAAGAATATTCTTAAAGAAAATAAGGAGTTTGGTACACTCCGAATAAAGTTGTTTTTGTGAAAACTCTCACCCAACACCCATTCATTGAGTTGTGAAACTCACCCCCTCCCTTTACTCCTTTTCAGGTAACCGAGGAAAAAACCTACATAAAGACCTTCCGATAGCTGAAACTGCAAGACAAGTATGTAAGGTTAAATTATTAAGTTTTGATTAATGTTATTCCAGGAAAGGTGCAGGTAAAAAGGATGCCTTACTCCTCACGGTTTAGAGAAGGGGAAAACCCTTAAAAATCAGGAGAGTGGCAGGTTGTTCACGGGGATCCAACCAAACTAGGTCGAGGCGTGACAACTTGAGTGGTATCAGAGCTAGTTTCTTCTAATACATTATCAAGACTATATAACATAGTAACTAATAGTAATAAATTTTAAAATTTTTAGATGGCTCCCAAGAGAGGAAATAAGAGAACAAGAGACACAATTCCTGACACTGCCCAACAACCTTTGTAAACCCCGTTCTTTGGAGTTAAACCTCGCACTTTGCAATAAACGAAAATTGGGAAAAGAATCGGTCAAATCGAGTGAGAAAACCGAACCGGTTCACAAACCCAATTCTTGGGGAACGGGCAAACTGGAGAATTTAAAACTCCTGAATGACCCAAAAGCGATCATAAACCTTAGGAAAGAACCCTAGGATAAATTGGGAGAGAAAAATCAGACCGGTTCGAGTGAACTGAATAGAACCGGTTTAGGAACTGAGTCAGTTATCAAACCGGAACCGATAGAGAGAGGGCAAACCAGGAAATTTATGGATCCCAAGTGACCTAAAGAGTCACATGGGTCATGAAAAAGGACTTTAGGATGAATGGGGGATGAAAACCAAACCGGTTTAGGTGAATAGGATCCGAACTAGATTGAACTAGTTTGGACCGGTTTGAACCACTATTGAACCGGATGCTAAATTCATTTTTCTAGGTGGTTAAGAAATTTCCAATTTGAGAATTGACGCCACCATTTGATAGATAATGAATTTAGAAATTTTTAATTTTAAAAAATTCAGACGAATCGAGCCTGAATCGGCCAGTTTAAACTTTGAACTTGGTTCGGACCAGTATGGTCCGGTTCGGAATAGTGTCGTCTTCTTCCTTCAAATGATAGCACTATTCACTCGCCAAAAAATCGAAGCAGTGCCAACGAAGAGGAAACATTTCCACTTAGTATGTTTTAGGGCATCAATAACTGTCATAAAGGTGTCAAACGGACGACCGACGAGTCCCTGAGCACCCTATATAAACAGCCCCTCTCCATTCATCCTCTCCATACCTAAAAACCTCACTCTCTCTCAACTACTCAGTTTACTAGCAAAGCTTGAACTAGAGCTCTGATATAGGGTCTTTTTTTAGCCAAAGAAGGCGTAGTCAGGTTCCTTAGAACTAGGGAGAAGTCAGCTACAAGGTGGTAGTCTCCATTTACTTCGAGGGTCGCTGGAGAAGCGCCGGCGTGATCGAACAGTGAAGCAGCTCTGGCGGACCGAAGCTGCCTTATTTCTGTTGAGCTAAAATCGGCCAATTTGAGCTCTCCTCGGGCCAAACCAAGCTCTCCCAACACCTCATCAGCCCTCTTACGACCGAATTAGAACTGAAAAGTAAGTTAATTTGGCTCCACTTTGTAATTTTTTACCAGTGCTAGAGAGAGAACCAACAGAACTTCAATGATAAAATTCTCACTCAATTCGGCATAAATTGATGCAATTCTTGATCCTAGAAGAAACCTCAGGAGTAGAGCTATATAACCAGATTGAAAGCTCGGACAGTTGCACCCCCGACGGTGAGCATTTGAAGCTTTCTCTCTCAACGTTCTATTTTCCGGCGAAGCTACGTTTGAGCTCGTTCTAGCATCAAAACTTGCGATTCAAAGTGCAATTGAATCGTATGAAGATGTAGGAAATCCAATTTAACTTCATTTTCAACAATTAAACTCGTTTGATCGGTCAATTTGATAAAATCAAATTCAACTGTGTTGGAAAGTTGAAATTGGGGGAAATTTGGGGAAATTTTGGGGAATTCGAAAATTTGACTAACTAAAATGTAATTTTATAAAATTGAGGGCCAATTGGCCATGATAAGAATGTTAGTGGATCAATTGAGCCAATTTTAGAATTTTGGGGGTAAAACTTACCATTTTTGTAAAGGAAGGGCAAAATGGTAATTTTGAAAAAGTTGGGGACCAAATTGGGAATTTGGGAAACTCGAACCCCTTTTTGTGAAGTTGAATAAATTGAGGTCTCAAGGAGAATTTTTAAAGTTTCGGGACTCAATTTGGGGAAAAATCGGCATCTCGAGCCAAAAGTAAAAGAAAAAGAACTTTGGGGACCAAATTGCAAATCTTTGAAAAGTTAGATATTTTTAATCATTCATAAGTAATGAAGGCTATGAAGCCAAATAATAATGAACAAGGATGTTCATACCGTATAGGAACACAAGATATCGGGAACGCTAGTTGAAGCAAAGCTCGCTAGGGACGAAAGCCGATTTAGAGGAAATACATTGCACGATCAGGTGAGTAGGATAGTTTATATAATACCCAGTTGGGATGATAAGAACCTCGAAAATGAAAACTCACTGCTAAGTGGTATTTTAAACATCACACCTGAAAGGAGTGATGTGAAAATCACGCGGAAAAACTACTTACCGGTTGTAAGTAGATCATAGCCGATTGGTATGATGAAACTTCCTGGAAAGAAATGGAAAACTCGCTTATCGATTATAAGCGGAGACGTCTCCATACCTGGCTGGTATGATAGACAAACGAAAGGTTTATTTTGCCAGAAGTCCTCTCCCTTGACTGTGTGCCCTTGCTTAAAATTTTTGGGAGGCCTTCTTGACGGGAGCTCAAATAGCTCACATAGACCAGAGGCCTCGGTTTTGGAACTTGGGGGCTAATATGCCCAATTTTGAAAATCTCAAACAGTGGGCCCTAAGCCAGTTGGCACAAGCATGAGCTCGTAAACAAACATGATGATTAAGCCATGAAAACTTAAGTAAATGAGCTATTTGGCCATGGTACTGAGACAAGAGTGACATACTTAATGGACTAGTGGCAGGGCGACATAACAGGCCTTCATACTAGTCAAGACAAACAGTTGTAAGTCGAGTTAAGGGTCGGAGCCGTTAGTCCAGTGGCAACACAGATTATATGGCTTATGTGAAAACTGTTGATTTGTGCATGCACTGTGTTACAACACCTTCAAGATGCCCAAGAGGGGTAGTGATGCGTCTCAGGGCTTTGGACGACCTGATGGAAATAAGGGTAGTTAGTCATATTAGAAGTCTTGCAAAGCTCAACTTAGCTTCATTGCACATGAGACCGGGGTGTGGACTGGATGAGGTCTTTGTCCTCATACAAACACGGAGTTTTTGTTACGAGATAGAGGGTCGGATGTCGCGAACATCCACTCATTCTCATGGTAGAAGTGGATGTGATTCTATCTAGGTGGCCGGTAAAGTCGCTCTGATACCACAAGTGGGTTTAGTGGATGGGTTGCCCTGCGATTGTGTGCCTTCTTGATGAAGGGCATGTGTTGGTTAGTACACCGTTGTGATGAGAATGATTATTAAAACTGAGAATTTAAAATGGAAAATTTTTAAAGAAATTAAGGAGTCTGGCACACTCTAAATTGAAAACTATTGTTTATCGAAAACTTCATTTTTTTAAAATGCTCATTCTCTAAGTTGTAGAAACTCACCCTCTTTTATCCATTTTTAATAAATAGAGAAAATGACTAGGGATAACATCAAGTCTTACCCTCTGTCAAGTATGCTTAATTTCTCTTAAGCTTGCATTTTATTTGATATATGTCTTTCCAGGGAATAAGGTTGAAAGTACGCCTAGCTCCTCTTGAATTAAAGAAGGAGGAAACTCCTCTTGAACCAGGAGAGTGGCGGGTTTCTCACGAGGATGTGACCAAACTACATCGAGGCGTGACAACCCCTTCCTATAGAAACTCTCCGGGAAACCTAGACAGTTCCACCTGGACTAAGCTCGGAACACTAGGTATTGTATGAGAAATTCACTCGAGTGCTTGGACGGCCTAAACATGATACCAACTCTCGAGCTGAGCCCAAGGAAGTACAATCTCATCCCTCTCCTATTTATGTTCCTCCTCCAGTTAACATCCCCAAATACCTCAAAACTCTCCGAAAACTAGGATGTAATCCATTACTAGGAGAGAAGGATGTTGGAGCTACTATGAACTGGCTAGCTAGCATCAAGAAACTCATGGGGATAGTCAGGATTTCATCATAAGATATGGTAATCCTTGCAGAGTTTTTCCTGGAAGCTAGTGCGAAGAGGTAGTGGGATAATGTCAGAAGCTTGCATGCCACTACACCCACCGGGGAGCAATTCGAGGAGAGGTATTCAGAGGAATACTTAGTTCTGCATCTAATCAATGAGAAGAAACAAGAATTCTTCCGACTCCGACAAGGATCCCACACCATCTCCAAGAATGAGACTAGATTTAATGGGCTAAGACCTTTTGCTCCAGATTTAGCCAAATCGAAAGATATCTGCCAAAAATTCACGAACGATCTCAACATGGACATACGAGATTGGATAGGAGTATTAGGATGTCCCACAGATTTTGTTGCCATCATCAGCATGGCCCATGAGTGTGAGCGTCTGGTACAGACAAGATGCCGCCGGATAAAGCAAGTCGGCCAGAAGGAAGAGGGAGGACAGAATAGCTAGAGAAGTTAAAGGGAGCTTGGTGGGCAAAGATGGGGGGAAAAGAACGAGGTCCTTTAAGAGAAATGATGGTTATCATGCCCAAAGGGAGGCAAGTACAACCCCACATAGGAGAAACCCCTATTGCCCTAGGTGCCGGAAAAATCATGAAGGGTCGTGTCCAGCATGCTTCAAATGTGGATAGCTCGGACAATTTGCAAAGAGTTATCCAGCCCTTTCAGGTAATACACAACGAAGTATCCATCAACCACCTCAAGAGAACCCAAGGGCACTAGACGGAGAACAAGACATTGCCACTATGTCAAGGGTACCTACCAGAGTATAAAATGTCACCCAAGAGGAAGCATGGAATGATCCTAGTACCATAGCTAGTACTTACCATAGCTCCCCTAGACAAATATTGCCAAAACCCTATAATTCGCTATCATTAAAATAAATAAAAGTTCCACTTCCTACAATAATAAAATTGTGATGAGATACAAGTAAAAGAAAATTTCTAAGGACATATCCACCCAATCTCCAAAGAAATGGAAACAAGAAGGATGGCATCTGAAGATGTCAGGAAAGTAAAATTTAAAGTTAGATGCCCTCAAGGGCGAATAAAAAGGAATTTTGGGAAAAAAGGGGAAGGATTCTCCCAATGAACGAAACCCTAGGGAGGCATACATGTCTCGACTAAGAAGTAATGGACCAAGTGACGAATGATGAGGAAATGAAGAACAAGCTGAGCTGAAAGAACAAAGGGAAGCATGCTAGGAGGACACAAGGAGTAAGTTAAACCCAACGAACAGGTAAGTAGGAAAATAGCAACAGAGGACGTAGTGACAAGTAGGAAAGGGGCAGACTACCCAAAAAAAGGAATAGAGAAGAACACCTGAGAAACATCATAAAGGTAAGCCCACCACTTTAGAAGTGAATAAAAGAAATAACCACCAACATCAAAAATATTTGTGGTCCACGATCACCTAATGGAGCCCAAAAGAGTATACGGTTGAGCATAAGGTAAAATACAAGAAATAAGACCAATGGTAGGAAGTTCTTGGATAAGAATAAGAAATTAAATGGAGATTTTAACACAATGGAGGATTGAATGCGGGCAGATGCCCCAATATAAAAGGTTTAGAGAGATGAAGAAAAGGGAACTTGCAAGAAATGTTGTGAAGGTTAAATGTGTAGCTCTGATGGTGAAAGTCTCTACTTTGAGGCACATAGTAGAGAATGAAATCATAAGAAGAGCTCTTCCCAAATAAAGTAATCGACACATAGACCAAAAGTGATCAACTCAGAATAAATAATCATGAAATGGTCACTAGCGAGTAAGAATGGATTTAGGGAAAGGGAAAGTCCTAGTGTAAATGATGCCACTAGGAATGAGGAAGAACCTAAGAAGGGAAGAATCCCATCGTGTCAGTAAATTATCTAGAAACCCAATAATTGGAACCGGAAAGAACCAATAAGGAAGCTAGGAAAGGATGAGTGGGTAAGGAAAACTGACATGATTATGTAAGTTAATTGGAAAACGGTAAGGGTAGTTGCGGAATACTACCAAACAAAAAGAGGAATGAAGTTATACGATCCTTGAAAGGTTGGGAAGTTAAGAAAGAACCATTATGGAAGTATTCTAAAATTTAAAATGGTCAAAGACAGGTTCTAGAGTATGTCATGCTATAAGGGGCATGTAAGCCCAATAGTCCCGAGGAAAAATGTGACTCGAGTAAGAAAGAGTCACTTGGTAAGCATGACGAGGTTAGACATAATTTTGACCGAAGTTGTAATAAATGATGGATGAAGGAAGGGTCAAAATAGGATGAAGGGATAATAACACCAAAACCTGTGAAAACAAGTACGAAAAGCTCGGAGGAACACCGAGCTAAGGGTTTCAATGAAAAAAAGAATAACTAGATACATAAACGATTGGGCATCTTGGAACTCCTGATTTTGAAATCCTAAGTAAAGAACCTCAAGGGAAATAATTTTGCTTTAAGCAAAGAAAGATGTGAATCTAAGGATATACCCTTGAACTCTCAAGTAAGGTATGCTTAGCTAGGATAAGCTCCATGGAATGAGTAAGCAATGGAAAAGAAAAGAAAATTCTTAAAGTGCGTATTATAAAGGGGCTAAGTGAAAATAAGTCAAATGGTTTTATGACAACAAACCTCAAATTTACATCGATGGAAATTATTTCTTGTGCAAAGGATGTGGATTAATTTTTAGGAACAAAACTCTTAAAAGGAGGGGAGAGTTGTAAAGCCCGCCTTTAAAGGTAAGGAAACCGGGGAAAGAACCGATCAAACTCGAGTGAGAAAACCGAAGCAGTTCACAAAACCCAACCTTTAGAGAAAGTGCAAATTGGGAAAATTACACATCCTGTGTGGCCCAAAGAGTCTTAGAAACCATGGAAAGGGATTTTGGAACAATTTGGAAGAGAAAACCAAACCTGTTTAGGTGAACTGGATATGAATCAGATTGAATCGGTTTGAACCATCATTGAACCAGATACTAAATTTATTTTTATAGGTGGCTGAAAATATTCAAATTGGGGAATTGGAGCCACCATTGAATAGAGAATGAATTTAGATAAACTTAGAAATTTTTAATTTTGAAAAACTTAGTCGAATTGGTCCTGAACCAGCCGGTTTAAGCATTGAACCTAGTTCGGACCGGTCTAGTCTGGTTCGGAACAGTGTCGTCTTTTTCATTCAGATGACAACACTATTCACTCGTCAAAAAAGCTAACAGCACCGGGCAAAGTCCAAATCCAGTTTTTCTGTGTTCCCTGCCGGTAGTTGAAAACTCTCCATTCAGGGCGTTTCAGGCCATGAATGATCGCCATAAAGGCACCAATTAGATGGCCAGAGAGTTCTCAAGCTCCCTATATAAAGAGATCCTCCCCATTCATACTCCTCACACCTAAAAACACCTCTCTCTCTCTCTCTCTCTCTCTCTACTGCTTCATTTTCTGGTAAACCTCAAACCAAAGCTCCAACTTGGGCATTTTTCTCAACCTTAGAAGGCGAGATCATGCTCCTTAGACTTGGGGAGAAGTTAGCTACCCGATGGTGGTCACTATTCGATCCAAGGATCATCGGCAAAGCACCGGCGTAATCAAATAGTGAAGCAGCTTTGATGAACCGAAGCTGCCCTAGTTCGGCTAAGCTGAAAATGGCCAAATTGAGCCATCCTCAGTCCAAACCAAGCCCTCCCAACACATCTAAAGCCCTCATATGATCTAATTAGAGCTGAAAGGTAAGATAATTTGGCTCCCCTATGTAAATTTCTCTATCAGCATTAGTGAGAGAAATGATGAAAATTCACAGACCAAATTCACACTCAATTTGACATGAATTGTTGCAATTCTTGATCCTAGGAGGATCCTCAGGATGAGAGCTACCTGCCCTGATCGAAAGCTTAGACTGCCGCCCCTTAGACAGTAAGCTTTTGAAAACCTTGGAACACCGAACTAAGGGTTTCCATGATGAAGAGAATAACTAGATATAGGTACGATTGCACATCTTGGAACTCCCAATCCTGAAATTCTAAGTAAAGAACCTCAAGGGAAAGAATTTTGCTTTAAGCAAAAAAAGGTGTGAATATATGGAAATATCCTTGAACTCTCAAGTAAGGTATGCTTAGCTAGGAAAAGCTCCATGGAATGAGTAAGCAATGGAAAGGAAAAGAAAATTCTTAAAGTGCCTGTTATAAAGGAGCTAAGTGAGTATAATCGAAATGGTTGTATGACAATAAACTTCAAATTTACATCGAGGGAAATTATTTCATGTACAAAGGATGTTGATTTAGTTTTGGGGACAAAACTCCTAAAATGAGGGGAGAGTTGTAAACCCTGTCCTTTAAAGGAAAGGGAATCGGGGAAAGAACCGATCAAACTTGAGTGAGAAAACCGAACCAATTCACAAACCCCAAGTATTAGAGAAAGGGCAAATTGGGAAAATTACATATCCTGGGTGACCCAAAGAGTCTTAAAAACCATGGAAAGGAATATTGGAACAATTTGGAAGAGAAAAAAAAAACCTGTTCAGGAAAATTGGATATGAACTGGATTGAACCAATTTGGACTGGTTTGAACAATCATTGAACCGGATACTAAACTCATTTTTATAGGTGGCTAGAAATATTCAAATTGGGGAATTTAAGCCACCATTGAATAGAGAATGAATTTAGATAAATTTAGAAATTTTTGATTTTGAAAAACTCAATTGAGTTGGGCTTGAACCGGCCGGTTAAAGAATTAAACCAAGTTCATACCGGTCCGGTCCGGTTTGGAACTATGTTGTCTTCTTCCTTCAGATGATAGACTATTCACTCGACGAAAAAGCTAACAGCATCGAAAAAGGTGAAAAGTCTCCATCTGATAGTCATAGAGGCACCAATCAGATGGCCAGAGAGTTCTCGAGCTCCCTATATAAAGAGATCATCCCCATTCATACTCCACACACCTAAAAACCTCTCTCTCTCTCTCTCTCTCTCTCTCTCTCTCTCTCTCTCTCTCTATTGCTCTATCTTTTGGTGAACCTCAAACCAAAGCTCTGACTTGAGCATTTTTCTCAACCTTAGAAGGCAAGATTAGGTTCCTTAGACTCGAGGAGAAGTCAGCTACCCACGGTGGTCAGCATTTGATCTAAAGATCACCGGAGAAGTGTCAACGTAATAAAACAGTGAAGCAGCTCCGATGAACTAAAGCTGCCCTATTTCAACTGAGCTAAAAATGGCCAAATTGAGCCCTCCTCCTGCCAAACCAAGCCCTCCCAACACTTCCAAAGCCCTCATACGACTAAATTAGAGCTTAAAGGTAAGCCAATTTGGCTTCCCTCTGTAACTTTCGATCAACATTAGAGAGAGAAACAGTGAAATTTCACTTACCAAATTTAGACTCAATTCAACATGAATTGTTGCAATTCTTGATCCTAGGAGGATCGTCAAGACGAGAGCTACCTATCCCGATCGAAAGCTCGGACTGACGCACCTCTGACAGTAATTTTTTAAAGCTTTCTCTCTCTAAGTTCAGTTTTTCGATAAAGCTCTATTTGAGCTCAATTTAGACCAAAATAATGCGGTTCAAAGCTCAATTGAATTATATCTAAGTGTAAGAACTAATCCATACCTTAAATTAGAGCAATTAACGCCGATTGAATGGTCAATTTGATGAAATCAAATTCGTCTAGTTGGAAAGGGGGGAAATTGGGGAAAATTTTGGGGAAATTTCGAGATTTCATAAAATTGATTGACCAAATTGAAATTTCCCTAAATTGAGAGCCAATTGGCCATGAAAAGGATGTTGGAGGACCAATTTTTTTATTTTTTAAAATAATTGGGGTCAAACTGCCATTTTTGTAAAGTAGGGGCAAAATGGTAATTTTTGAAATGTTGGGGACCAAATTGGAAATTTTGGAAACTTGAACCCTTAAGTGATTTTGAGTAAATTAACGACCCAAAATGCATTTTGGAAGTTTCAGGACTCAATTTCGGGAAAAGTTTGCATTAGGGACCTAAATCAAGGAAAATGAACTTTAAGGACGTAAGTGAAATTAACTAGAAGTTTTAAGTTTAGTCGTTCATATGTGAGGAACGAAGGTTGTTAGGCCAAGTATTGATAGATAAGGTTGTCCAAATCATGTAGGAGCACGAAGGACCAGAATGCCAGTAAAAGAATCTAGCGTCAACTTTGGAAAACCAACCGAGGACAAATACGTCACGGTTAACGGGTGAGTCGATTTATTCACATCATACCCGGTTGGGATGATGAGCACTTCAGGAATGAAAAACCACTTCTATGTGGAATTTTAACATCACACCTGGTTGGAGTGATGTGAGAACTACACTAAAAAACTATTTACCAATTGTAAGTAGATCATACGTAGTTGGTATGATGGACTTCATAGAAGGAAGTAGAAAACTTGCCTATCGGTTGTAGGTGGAGATGTCATCACACCAGGTTGGTGTGATAGATGGAAAAAATTCATATTTTATCAGAAATGTTCTCCCCTGACTGTGTGCCAATGCTTAAAACTTTTGGGGGACCTTCTTGACAAGAGCTAGAATAGCTCAAATAGGCCAGAGGCCTCAGTTTTGGAACTTGGGGCTAAAATGCCCGGTTTTGGAAAATCACGTACAGTGGGCCCAAGGCCAGTTGGCACGAGCAGGAGCTCGTAAACAAACATGATGATTAAGCCATGAAAATTCTTAATGAATGAATTTTGTGATTTCTCCATGGTACCAAGACAGGACTGACATACTCGATGGACTAGTGGCAGTGCGATAGGACCAGGTCGACGAATCGGTCTAGACAAATAGCTGGAGGTCGAGTTGAGGATCTGGGTCATTGGACCAGTGGCACCAAAGATAAATGGCTTTGTGGAAAACTTTTATGTGTGCATGCACTTGAGGTTCGGGACCATCAAGATGTACAAGAGGGGTAGTGAAGTGCCCTAAGGGCTACTAGATGACATGGTGAAGATAAGGGTAGTTTGTCGTGCCAGCAATCAAGGAAGCTCAATGTAGCTTCATGCACATGAAACTAGGGTGGGGTCAGGATGAGATCTCCATCCTCATATGTACAAGAAGTATTTTTGGGTCAGAGTGTTGAGCATCAAAGATGTTCACTCAGACTCCAGGTACTAGTCAGGGACTTCTTTCATGGTGGATGGTAAAGACACTCTGATCCATAAGTGGGCGCAGTCGTAGTAACTGCATCTTGTGAATATTTGTGTGTACCCTTACTGATGATGGGCGTGTGTTGTTTGTGAAACACACCTAATATGGAAATGGGAAAGAGATTTTGAAAACCTTGGAAAGAATTTAAGAATTCTTAGAAAACCTCCGAAAATCTACACTCCAAATCTCTCCAAACTACTCAATCCAAACATAACCTTGGTGTCCAAGTTATCAAGGTGAAGCCTAGACCTTGACAATTTTGTGATAGAAGATCAATCAATCCCTTATGGCTCTCTTAGGCCAGCCACCACTACCACTAACATCAAGCACCACTCTTGTTGTTACTTCATTTATGGGCACCTAGATAAGGGGTTCCATGATTAGTTCTTATGCTACTTCGATCTACACCACAATTTCATTCCCTTTACTCTTGATTTTCTTCGATTTTAGGTTGCTCCTCTTCTATACTAAGTTATGCTTTCTAATTTGTGAGTCTACCATACTCGATAATCTTTTGGCCTTCTTTTCTTAACTATCACCTTCTTCCACCTCTCCCTAAATAGAGGGTTTTATCATTTTTTTTCCTTGAGACTCTCCTCTAATGTGAGCAAGTGAAATTTTGAAAGGGTAGTTTAATTGTAATTCCCCAACTTGGTTCGGTCAGAGTCCTATAATCAACCTGTCGCCCTTCCATGAACCACTCAAGTTGTCACACCCTGACCTGGTTTGGTCAGAGTCTTGTGATCAACCCGCCACCCTTCCCCGAACCATCCTAGTAAACATACCTTGATGATTCAAGGAAGGTAAAGGCGTACTTATACACGTTTCCATAATACAATCGAAACTCATAGTTTGGGAATTACCTTGAGGGTTCAAGCCTTTGCTTGGACTTCAATTATACTTGACCCGACACCTCTTAAGTTTTCCTAAAAGGGTGAAAGGAGGGAAATGAGTATACAACTCAATGAGGGGAAAATCTCTACATCGATCAATTTTATAAATTTATTTATTTATCCCTTTTTCCGTGATCCACGTAGGGCTCATAAATCAATCACCCTTTTTATTGTAAAAACGAATCACTCAATCGTAGACTAATCCTCGACTGGTCCACTTGTAGACCGTAGCACCTTTATCATGCAACCTGATAGAGATCCGTGACCTCTACCCGGAGTTTGAGTGCACGTTAGTCATCCGATCCTCAAACCCTAGCCATACTTCATGTCCACTTTGTGGGATGAGATCTTTACCCATCCGACCTTGGTCTGATTGCATAGGAAGCTCTTGGAGCTCCTTGACATACTAGATAACGGACTGCCCTTATGCTCCCTAGGTCGTCCAGCGACCCTTGGAACCTCCACTACCCCATACCGGGTGACTCGATGGTTCTGCATCTCATGCATGCACAATCAAAGTCTTTTCATTAAGGCCATTTTCTTTGGCCCACCAGCCCCACAATGTGTTGACTTGGCTTCGGCCCCTTGCCTACTAACCCAACGGGTTCAACGACCCAGCATCGGCTTAGCAACTGTTTCGCCCAATATCCCGACCATGGGTCGGTAATTATCACACACAATTATCCATTATAGAGACTTTCAATGGCTCATGGATTGCTAATTTTCAATGGCCCCGTACCCATGCCCATCGGTCGTGGGCCCACTTGCATTATAAAGTCCCTCACCAGAATTAGCTCCCAATTTGAGGGTTCTTAAATTTGAACTTAGGTTCTTCAATTTTTTGAAAATCCTCAATTTTCCCCCAATTTCTTCCCCAAATTATTCCCTCTTTGCCCCCGAGATTAAATTTCGTCAAATTGACAGCCAATACTCAACCAATTTCCTCCTAGCATGCTTCTAATTAGTTTCTCCACCCTCCCATGATCATACTATGCTTTGGATTACGGTTTTTGGACCCAAAACAAGCTCAAAAATATGGGCAACTAGTACTCATTGAGGGTGTCCTACTAGAATCGAGTCCTGTAACAGTTGGCCAACGGACGACGGGAATTAGAAGAGAGAATTTTTTTCAGGTGCGGAGCTCTACAACTCTATCGTTCCGATGGAGAGAGATGAAATTGGCTTACCTAGCAACTAGAAGGGATCAGGAGGTGTCTTAGGGGAGTCATGGGAGGTCGATATCAGTTGCAGTAGGTCTGGGGTGACTCAAATTCTATTGGCCACAAGTTCTCTACTTCGAGCTGTCAGAGCAGCTTCACTATGTGATCACTTTGGCGCTCCTTAGGGAGTTCTCAAGTTAAGCTAAGGGTGTGGCTAGTCGGAGGACTTCTCCCCGATTGTATTGCCACCAACCGGAGCTCTTTTGGTTGAGAAGAGGCCCGTTGTGGAAGCTCTAGTTTGCACTTCGTCGGAAAGTGGATTGTTTGTCTTTAGGGGGTGCCTGAGCGGTGGGGAGCCCGATTGGGAGGGTGCTCTTCATATATGGAGCTTGGCAACTGATAGGGCTATTGGTCGACGTCAGTTTCAGCATCTGACTCACTCTATTCTATCGGTGGTGGCCGATTTTCCCATTCGTGGAAGATCCGGTCTACTTCTAGCGGTCATGGGTTGCCATCAGTCCAAAGTTGAAGATGACACTACTCCGCACGTGCAAGCTTCGCACATGTGGATTTGCCACGTGGTGCACTGTGATTAGTTGGCTCTGCTCATGCGACCTCCAACTCGACTACCTAGTCAGCCTTTGACTCGTTACAGGACATGTGGCAAACTCCCATTGGCTACTCCCTCCTACATGGTTACTGATAAGATTTCTATTGATCGTTGATTGTGACACGTGGTTTCCTTTGATTGATTAATTTAAATGCATCAGGTTTCCCTCCTAACGCATAGTGCCACTACTACGTGTCAACCATCTGATGTGGCAATGCCACGTGTCGACCTCTGATTGGGCGGTCATTTCTCTAACATCCTTGCTCAATGCTGACATGGCACCCTTGCCACATCTCAACTCTCATTGGCTAGCCTTTGTCATGCCCCGACCTGGTTTGGTCGGATCCCAATGAACAACCCGCCGCTCTCTTGGTTCAAGAGGGGTTTCCCCCTTCTTTAACTCAAAAGGAGCCATGCGTAATTTCAACCTTGTTCCCTATAATAACATATATCAAATAAAATGTAAGATTAAGAGAAACTAAGCATACCTAACAGAGGGTAAGGCTGTGTGTTATCCCTAATCATTTTACTATTTCCTAGAAAGGGATAAAAAGTGTGGGTGAGTTTCTACAACTCAGTGAATGAGTATTTTTAAAAAAAATTGAATTTCAATAAAATAATTTTTAAATTGGAGTGTGCTAGACACCTTAATTTCTTTAAAATTTCTCATTTTCAAAATCTCAATTTTTCATAGCCATTTCCCATCACAACGGTGTGTTTATCAACCAATACACACTCCTCATCATGAAGGGAACACACATTCACAGGCCAACTCGTCCACTATACCTACTTGCGGCATCGGTGCGACTTTACCAGCCACATAGATAGAAGCACGTCCACTTCTACCCTTAGAATGAGTAGACGTACGCGACATCCGACCCTCAATCCTATAACAAAACTCTGTGTTTGTATGAGGACAGAGACCTCATCACGTCCCCACACCAGTCTCATGCGTACGAAGCTATGTTGAACATCTCAATACTACTCGTACAATTAACTGCCCTTATCTCCACCATGTCGTTAAGAGACCTAGGAAGCATCACTACCCCTCTTGGGCGTCTTGAAGGTCTCATAACATAGTACACACACAAGTCAATAATTTTCCACATAAGCCATATAATATGTGGTGCCACTGGTCCAACGGCCCCGACCCTCAACTTGACCTACAGCTATTTGTCTCCACTGGTCCTTAGACTTGTCATATTGCACTGCCACTAGTCTATCGAGTAAGTCGATCCTGTCAATTTTTCCAAAATTAACATTTTGCCCCTCTTTTACAAAAATGGTAAGTTTTACCCCAAAATTTTCAAAAATTGTTCAATTAGTCATCCAATAACATTATCATGCCCAATTGGCCCTCAATTTTATAAAATTGCATCTAGTCCCTCAAATTTTTGAAATCCCCAATTTTCCCCCAATTTCAACTTTCCAACATAGTCGAATTTGATTTCATCAAATTGACCAATCAAATGAGTTTATTTGTTGAAAATGATGTTAAATTGACCAATTGCACTTTAAATCGCACGATTTGACACCAGAACGAACTCAAACGGAGCTTCGTTGAAAAACAAAACATAGAGAGAGAAAGCTTCGAATGCTTACCGTCAGGGGCGGTGGTCTGAGCTTTCGATCTATGCAGATAGCTCTCATCCTGAGGATCCTCCTAGGATCAAAAATTGCATCAATTGATGCTGAATTGAGTGAGATTGTTGTCATCGAAAATCTGTCGGTTCTCTCTCTAACATCAGTCGGGTATTATAGAGGGGAATCAAATTGGCTTACCTTTCCATTCTAATTCGGCCGTAGGAAGGCTGAGGAGGTGTTGGGAGAGCTTGGATTGGCCTAATGATGGCTAAAATTCGCTAATTTTAGCTCGACAAAAATAGGACAGCTTTGGTTCGTCGGAGCTGCTTCAATGTTCGATCACGTCGACGCTTCTCTGGCGACCCACGAAGCAATTAGAGACTACCACCATGTAGCTGACTTCACCCCTATTCTAAGGAACCTGACCACACCTTTTTTGGCTCAAAAAAGACCCTGTATCAAAGCTCTAGCTTGAGCTTCCCCAAAAAACTGAGTAGCTGAGAGAGAGTGAGGTTTTCATGTGTGAAAAAGATGAATGGAGAGGGGCTCTTTATAAAGGAACCTCGGGGAATCATCGGCTGTCCGTTTGGCACATTTATGACAGTCATTCATGGTTCAATTTTCCAGTGAGTGAACAGTGTTATCATCTGAAGGAAGAAGATGACACTATTCTAAACCGAGTTAAAAGCTTAAACTAGCCGATTCAGGCAAGATTTGACCAAGTTTTTCAAAATTAAAAATTTCTAAATTCATTCTCTATCAAATGGTGGCCTCAATTCTCAAATTGGAATTTTCTAAGCCACCTAGAAAAATGAATTTAGCATCTGGTTCAATAGTGGTTCAAATCGGTTCAATCCGGTTCAGATCCGATTCACCTAAACTGGTTTGGTTTTTCATCCCCCATTCATCATGAAGCCTTTTTTCATGATTTTTGTGACTCGTTAGGTCACTCGACATCCATAAATTTCCCAGTTTGCCCTCTCTCTATCGGTTCTGGTTCATAAACCGGCTCGGTTCATAAATTGGTTCAATCTGGTTCGAATCTAGTTCACCCGAACCGGTCTGGTTTTTCCCTCCCAATTTGTTCTGAAGTTCTTTTCCAAGGTTTTTATGAACCCTTTAGGTCACTCGGGAGTTATAAATTTCCCAAATTATTCATTCTTCGATGATTGGGTTTGTGAACTGGTTCAATTTTCTCACTCGGTTTGATCGGTTATTTTCCTGGTTTTCCTTAACTTCAAAGAGCGGGGTTTACAACTCTCCCCTCTTTTTAGGAGTTTTGCCCCCAAAACCTATTTCACACTTTTTGTGTACTGGAATAAATTTTCCATTGATATATAATTTTTTCTAGTTTATCGGCTTAAAACCTTCTCAATTGTTTTTGTTCATCCCTTACATCACATACCTAAGATTTTCGTTTCATTGACATCTCTTTCTCATTCCATGGAACTCACTTTAGCTAAGCATATCTCCCTGGAAGACTTAGAATCATATCCTTTAGTTACATCATTCTTTTCCCAAGGCACCATTTCTTCATTCCAAACTTCTTTACCTAAGATTTTAGGACTAGGAGTTCCAGTCATATTCTTCCACAGGTTTTGGCATTTATCACCTTTTCATCCTACATGGATCCTTTCTTCATTCTTTGGTTATTACTTCTTTCATCCTTTCATCCTTGACTTCGTCATGCCTTAATCATAGACTCTTCCTTGCCTAAGTCATATTTTTTGTGGGACAGTTGGATTTACATGTCCTTTACTACATGACATTCTTTGGAACTTGACCTTGACTTCACATCCCTATAACCGTATTGGTTTTCCTTAGTTACTCATCTTTTCTAGACTTCTTTATTCGGTCATTCAATTTTCAAGTCCTTTAACTTCCTGATAACTTACTAACATACTAAAACTCTTCCTTCCTTACTTCATTCCACATTCCCACTCACGTCCTTCCTTTTTAAGGTCTCTTCTCTTTCTAAATCCATTCTTACTCTCATCATAATCCTTTCACTATCCTTTATTTCGAGTTAGTTGCTTTCTTACTTGTATTGTCATGCCCCGACCCGGTTTGGTCGGATCCTAGTGATCAACCCGCACTCTCCCGGTTTATTAAAGGATTTCCCCTTATTGTAAACCGTAAAGAGTAAGGTGTCCTTTAACTTGTACATTTTCCTAGAATAGCATAATCAAAACTGCATGAAATTTAAAACTTTACATACCTATCTTACAGGCATCTTAGTTGAAGGTCTTTAAGGGAAGGCTTTCGGGATTTCCTAAAAGGGATTTAAGGGAGGGGGTGAGTACGACTACTCAGTGAATGGGTTTTTAAAAGCTTTTGACTTTTAAGAAAAACATTTATATGGAGTGTGCCAGACTCCTTTGTTTTCAAAAATCCCTTCATTTAAAAATTCAGGTTTTTCCACCATTTCTTATTTACCACGGCGTGTCATCACCCAACACACATCCTTCATCATGAAGGTTACACACATCCACAAGTTAATATCACTACTGAACCCGCAAGTGGCTTCGGAGCAATTTTTCCTGCCACCCAAATAGAAGTACGGCCACTTCTACCCTAGGAATGAGTGGATGTACGTGACATCCGACCCACAATCCCGAAATCACTTCTTCGTGTCAGTATGAGGACAGAGACCTCATCCTGTCCCCACCCCGGTCTCATGCGCTTGGTGCTACTCCAGATTTCGCATAGACAACTGGAACAACGAACTGCCCTTATAGCCACCAGGTCGTCCAGTGCCCTTAGGACGCATCACTACCCCTCATGGACGTCTTGATGATCTCGTACTCACAGTGCATGCACAAACAATGTTTTCTCATATTACCATGTAATTTGTGGTGCCACTAGTCCAATAGCCCCAACTCTCAACTCAACCCGCAGTTGTTTATATTAACTGGTTCGTCGACCTATCATGTCACACTGCCGCTAGTTGACTGAGCATGTCAGTCCTATCTTGATACCATGGCCAAACAATTCATTTATTAAGTTTTATAGCACATATATCATGTTCATTTACGAGCTCTTGCTCGTGCCAACTGGCCTTGGGCCCACTGTACAAGATTTTCAAAATTGGGCATTTAGCCCCCAAGTTCCAAAATCGAGGCCCCTGGCCTATAAGAGCTATTCGAGCTCCTGTCAAGAAGGTCTCCCAAATAGTTTAAGCATTGGCACACAGTCAGGGGAGAACACTTCCAACAAAATAGGTTTTCACTATTAATTATACTGATCGGTATAAGGACATCTCCGTTCATAACCGATGAACGGGTTTTCAACTTCCTTCGAGGAAGTCTCATCATACCAACTGGGTATGATCTACTTACAACCGATAAGTAGTTTTTCCGTAAAATTTTCACATCACTTCCTCTAAGTGGTGATGATTAAAATACCACTAAACAGTGGGTTTTTATACCAAGGCACTTATCATCCCCAACCGGGTATGATATATAATCCCACTCACAACCGGTAAGTGGTTTTTAAATTTTAAGTTGTGCTCATCATCCCAACTAAGTATGATGTTAGTAAACCCACTTACCCGTTAATGCCGTGAATTCCACTAGACCGGTTCTTTTTATTCACACAAGCTTGTCCTTGCTGGCGGTCCTGGTACTTCGTGTTCCTACACGATATGAACATCTCAGTTCATTATCCTTCGGCCTAATCGCCTTCATTCATTCCAAATGAATGAGAAAGTCAAACTTTCATTTATTTGCAATTAGGTTACTAAAGTTATTTCTCTTTAAGTCCCTAATGCCAATTTTTCCTCAAATTGAGTCCCAAAACTTCTAAAATTTATCATAGGACCTCAATTTATTCCATTTCACTAAAAGGGGATTAATTTCTCAAATTTCCAATTTGGTCCTACAACTTTTCCAAAATTACCATTTTGTCCTTCATTTACAAAAATGGTAAGTTTTGCCCCAAAAATTCTAAAATTTCTCAATTGGTCCTCCAACATTATTTTCATGCCCAATTGGCCCTCAATTTCATAAAATTTTATTTTGGTCCATCGAATTTTAAAAATCCCCAAATTTCCCCAAATTTTTCCCCCAATTTCAAATCTTCAACACTACTGAATTTGATTTCATCAAATTGACTGATCAAACACCTCTAATTGTTGAAATTGGAGTTGAAATTGAGTTCCTACATATTCATACAAGTCTAAGGAACTTTGAATCACAGATTTTAATGCCAGAATGAGCTCAAACGGAGTTTCGTCGGAAAATAAATTGTAGAGAGATAAAGCTTCGATTTCTCACCGGTGAGGGCACGACAGTTCGAGCTTTCGATCTGGGCAGATAGCTCTCATCTTGAGGATCATCCTAGAAGTAAGAATTGCATCAATTGATGCCGAATTGAGTTAGAATTTCATCATTGAAATTCTGTCGGTTCTCTCTCTAGCACTGGCCGGAAATTGTAGAGGGGGGTCGAATTGGTTTTCCTTTTAGTTGTAATTCAGCCGTGGGAGGGCTGAGGAAGTGTTGGGAAGGCTTAGTTTGGCCCGAGGAGGGCTTGAAATGGCCGATTTTAGCTTGGCCAAAATAGGGCAGCTTCGGTCCGCTGGAGCTGCTTTACTATTTCATTATGTCGGTGCCTCTCCAACGATTCTCATATTCACTGGAGTTTGCAGAGCCCGACCTTTGTTCAAGTCGAAGCTCTAGTTCGAGCTTCACCGGGAAATGGAGCAGTAGAGAGAGAGAGAGAAGTGTTCGGGTGTGAGGAGAATGAATAGGGATGACCTCTTTATATAGGTGTAAAACCGTGTATTAAATGGGAGAGATTTATTACTAGTATTAATATTGCCATAAATTATTGGTATTAATTCTAATAATTTAATTCTGGTATTAAATTATTTGTATTAATTTTAATAATTTAATTTAGATATTAAATTATTTGTATTAATTCCAATAATTTAATTTGGTATTGAATTATTGGTATTAATTAAAATAATTAAATATATATTAATTTATAGCTATTTATGATAAGCCGTATGTTCGCATAAAATTTTTTTACCGAAATTTCGGGTTAGAAAAAATTCATACTTCCCAAGAGGTCACCCATCCTCACACTACTCTCGAGCAATCATGCTTAACTTTAAAGTTCTTATGGAATCTAGTTCACCTAAACCAATTTAGTTTTTATTTTCTAATTTATTTTAAGTTTCTTTTCCAAGGTTTAATGAACCCTTTGGATCACCCGAAAGTTGTAAATTTCCATATTACTTATTCCCAAATGTAAACCGGCTCGATTTTCTTATTCGGTTTGACCGGTTCTTTTCCCAGTTTTCCTTAACTCAAAAGTGCAGGGTTTACACGTATGGCATCCTTTGATGTCGTCTTCCTACTTACACGTTACTTGGGTATGACTTATCCCTTGGATCTTCACAATTTATTTCCCCTTGTACTTGATCCTTTCATCTCACGCATCTTGTTCTTGAGGAGCATATTTTCTTTCCAATTTCATTGGTTCCATTTCCTCTTTATTGATACACCTATGTTTTTCCAAGATTCCCTTCTCTAGTAAGTTTCACACTCCTTTTTTCCCAGAATTTCCTTCTAGTTTTATCATTACAAATATTCAATTTGGAATGTCCTTCTTTGCCGTTATCTTCACAAGCTTAACTTTACTCTTTAGATCCTATGAGTACTTTTCATTTATCTTACCTCATTCTTACTTACTCTAGCATTTGTTTATTCCTTTGAAGTGGACCTCACATCCCTCTCGTGTCAAAACCTTTCGTATCTCTGTGTCCTTGGTATTCCTCCATTTGCCTCGTTTAGCGCGTGTTTCTTACTACTCACCAATTCTTATTAGAGCTTCTTTTACTCCTCCGGACATTTTGGTCAATAGGAATTATTTCCTTCAATCGGATCCGTCTAAAATTTCTATTTGGGTTTACATGTCTTCTTGCAAGTAGATCATACTTTAACCTCTCTAAACACTCACTTAGCTACTCTTACTTCTTGTTGAGTTCCTTATTTCAGCTCCAATTTTGTGACATTCCCTCGATTGATTTTCTTAACCTGGAGCTTTCCCCTTCCTTGATCCAACTTTCTATTCTCATCCTTCTTCTAATGTCTCCCGTTCTAGAATTCTTACGTATGATCTCCCTACCATTCCTTAGAAGTTCTTCCTTTTTAATCTTCACTTATACTTAAGGATCTTGTATGGTTCATTCACTCTAGCTTTTCTTCCTTTTTTATTTCATACCTTGCCTTTCCATAAGTTTCCTTATTTTATGGAGTTCTTAAGAAATTGTGTTTTAGTTCTTTTACAAGTAGGTGTTTTGTTATCAAATTTTCTTCTCATCCTACCTTAGTGGCCTTGACATCCTTGGTGTTTTTGACAATTTACTTCCTTTCTCCCTAATCAGCTTCCATTCCTTTGGTTCCCTTTAGAATATTCTACTCCTTCTTGTTTTTCCTTACTCTTATTATTTGAGCCTTTCCTTATCTCCTTGAACTCTCCCTGAGTTCATACTTTTTGATATTCACTTCCCTTTGTTCCAACTTCTTCTTCCTTTTCTTAGTTAAGATCTCCCTTGGATGAATTCTTCCTTATTGTACTTCTGAGGGTAGGTCTTAAGGGTTGAGGTTATAAATAACCCATCTTTTCTTACTTAGGTGATTTCCTACATTTTACTATAATCTTCATTATCACACTCTTTTTGCTTTGAATCTATCGAGGAACTCATAGTTTTTATCAAAAAAGTTTTACTTTTATTTATTCAAGAAAATATTTTCTTGCCATACTTGGCTTATTACAGGAATTTTATACCCCCTAATCCCTTGGGGTCATAGATCGAGAGTTAACCCTAGAGCGGTTGTGGGATTCTTGATCAAAAAGTTCTAAGTAACTAGTTGGGGTCCACTTATATTCCCTTATAGGACGAATCTCGTGCATGGCCTCCAATCCGTACTGCCTTACTACCTCGACCTCACACTCATAGGTCCACTTCATCCATTGGGAGGGATTGAAGCCAAGTTGAGTAGGTGTAGGTACTTGGTGGACCTTCATGAAGGTGGCATATGCATCCCAGTAGTTATCCCAAGCCTCCTTCTTGGTTGGATTTCTCTTCGGTTGTTGAGGGACTGTAGGAGAGGTTGGGCTTCTAGGAGGAGATATCAGTTCTTCTTGTCTTGGAGAAGGGTATGTGATGCCTTCTGGTTCCAATAAGGCTCCTACCAGTTTCCGGTAGTCTTCCACCATGTCTTTGGGTACTCTTTCGCATCCTTTAGGAATCTTTGTACGGCTTTCTCCCTTGGGTTGGATGTCTTTTTAAGGGTTATTGTGGAGGGCTGGATTTCACCACGAACTTCCTAGGAACTCTCCTTCCTACACGATAGTTTAAAGTTGGATTAATGTCAAGGCATAATATTGATAATGTCTCATGGTAACTAGGCTATACCACTTAAGTTGTCACGCCCCGACCCGGTTTGGTCGGATCCCCATGAACAACTCGTAGCTCTCTTGGTTCAAGAGGGGTTTCCTCCTTCTTTAACTCAAAAAGAGTTAGGCGTAATTTCAACCTTGTTCAATGGAATAACATATATCAAATAAAATGTAAGTTTAAGAGAAATTAAGCATACTTGATAGAGGGTAAGGCTTGGTGTTATCCCTAATCATTTTCCTATTTCCTGGAAAGGGGTAAAAAAAGGTGGATGAGTTTCTACAACTCAGTGAATGGGTATTTTCAAAAAAAATGGAGTTTCAATAAAATAATTTTTAAATTGAAGGGTGTCAGACTCCTTAATTTCTTTAAAATTTCTCATTTTCAAAATCTCAGTTTTTCATAGCCATTTCCCATCACAACGGTGTGTTTATCAACCAACACATGCCCTTCATCATGAAGGGAACACACATTCACAATCCAGCCCGTCCATTGTACCCACATGTGGCATCGGTGCAACTTTACCGGCCACCTAGATAGAATCACATCCACTTCTACCTTGAGAATGAGTGGATGTACGTGACATCCGACCCTTAATCCCATAATAAAACACTGTGTTCATATGAGGACAGAGACCTCATCCCATCCCCACCCCGATCTCATGTGCATAAAGCTACGTCGAGCTTCTCAAGACTACTGGTACGACTAACTGCCCTTATCTCCACCATGTCATCCAGAGCCCTAGGACGCACCACTACCCCTCTTGAGCATCTTAAAGGTTCCGTAATATAGTGCATGCACAAGTCAATAATTTTCCACATAAGCCATATAATCTATGGTGCCACTGGTCGAACGACTCTGACCCTTAACTTGACCAGCAGCTCTTTGTCTCAACTAGTCCGTAGACCTGTTATGTCGCACTACCACCAATCCATCGAGTAAGTCGGTCCTGTCTTGGTACCATGGCCAAACAATTCATTCACTTATGTTTTCATGGCTTAAATCATGTCTGTTTATGAGCTCCTACTCGTGCCAACTAGCCTAGGGTCCACTATTCGAAAATTTCAAAATCGGCATATTAGCCCTCAAGTTCCAAAACCGAGGCCTCCGGCCTATCTGAGCTATTTGAGCTCCCATCAACAAGGTCTCCCAAAAGTTTTAAGAAGTGGCATACAGTCAAGGGAGAGCACTTCTAACAAAATAGACTTTTTAGTTGTCCATCATACCAACCGGATATGAAGACATCTCCACTTATAATTGAAAAGCGGGTTTTCTACTTCATTCGAGGAAGTTTCATCATACCAATCGGGTATGATCTATTTTCAACCGGTAAATAGATTTTTCGCGTAATTTCCACATCACTCCTCTTGGGTGTGATGGTTAAAATACCACTTAACAGTGGGTTTTCATTTTTTAGGTGTTTATCATCCCAACCGAGTGTGATATTAAATATTTCACTCACCCAATCGTGTAGTGTATCTCCTCTATATCGATTTTTGTTCCTTGCAAACTTTTTCTCAGCTGGCGTTCCTAATATCTCGTGTTACTACATGGTATAAACATCCATGTTCATTATCATTTGGCTTGATGGCCTTCATTCATTATGAATGACTAAAATATCCAACTTTTCAAATATTTACAATTGGGTCCCTAAAGTTCTTTTTCTTTCATTTTAGACCCAAAATGTCGATTTATCTCACAAATTGAGTCCCGAAACTTTTAAAATTCACCTTGGGACCTCAATTTATTCAATTTTATAAAAAGGGGTTCAAGCTTCCCAAATTCCCAATTTGGTCCTCAATTTTTCCAAAATTACCATTTTACCCCTCTTTTACAAAAATGGTAATTTTTTCCACAAAATTTCCAAAAATAGCTCAATTGTCCTCCAATACCCTTATCATGCCCAATTGGCCCTCAATTTTATAAAATTGCATTTTACTCCTTCAAATTTTTGAAATCACCAATTTATCCCTTAATTTCAACTTTCCAACACAACTGAATTTGATTTCATCAAATTGATCGATCAAATGAGTTTAATTATTGAAATTGAAGTTAAATTGGAGTTCCTACATCTTCATATGATTCAATTTCACTTTGAATCGCACAATTTAACGCACGAACGAGCTCAAACGAAGTTTCGCCGGAAAATAGAACGTAGAGAGAAAAAGCTTCAAATGCTTACTGTCAGGGGTGCAGCGGTTCGAGCTTTCGATTTAGGTAGATAGCTCTCATCATGAGGTTACTCCTAGGATAAAGAATTGCATCAATTGATGCCGAATTGAGTAATAATTTTGTCATAAAAAATCTATCGGTTCTCTCTCTAGCACCAATCAAAAATTATAGAGAGGGCCAAATTAGCTTACCTTTCCATTCTAATTCGGCTGTATAAGGGCTAAGAAGGTGTTGGGAAAGCTTGGTTTGGCCTGAGGAGGGCTCGAATTGGCTAATTTTATCTCGACACAAATAGGGCAGCTTCGGTGCTTCACTGTGTAGCTAATTTGAGACTACCACCGTGTAGCTGACTTCTCCCCGATTCTAAGGAACCCAGCCATGCCTTCTTTGGCTCAAAAAAGACCCTATATCAGAGCTCTGGTTTGAGCTTCGCCGGAAAACTAAGTAGCTGAGAGAGTGAAGTTTTTAGGTGTGAAGAGGATGAATGAAGAGGGGTTCTTTATGTAGGGAGCTCAGGGACTCGTCAGTCGTCCATTTGGCACCTTTATAATAATCATTGATGGCCTGAAACATACTGAATGGAAATATTTCCTCATCGCCGGTGCTGGTTCAATTTTCTAATGAGTGAACAGTGTTGTCATCTCAAGGAAGAAGACGACATTGTTCCAAACTAGACCGGACCGATTCGAACCAGGTTCAAAGCTTAAACTGGTTAGTTCAGGCCCGATTCGACCAAGTTTTTTAAAATAAAAAATTTATAAATTCATTCTCTATCAAATGCAGCCTCAATTCTCAAATTGGAATTTTCTAAGCCACCTAGAAAAATGAATTTAGCATCTCGTTCAATAGTTGTTCAAACCGGTCCAAACTAGTTCAATCCGATTCACCTGAACCGGTTTGGTTTTTCATCCCCCATTCATCCTAAAGTCCTTTTTCATGATTTTTGTAACTCGTTAGGTCACTCGATATCCATAAATTTCCTTGTTTTCCCTCTCTCTATCGGTTTGGGTTCATAAACCGGTTCAATATGGTTTGGATCCGATTCACCCGAACCAGTCTGGTTTTTCTCTCCCAATTTATCCTAAAGTTCTTTTCCAAGGTTTTATGAACCCTTTGCGTCACTTGGGAGTTGTAAATTCCCCAAATTGTTCATTCTCTAATGATCGGGTTTGTGAACCGGTTCGGTTTTCTAACTCGATTTGACCGGTTCTTTTCCCAATTTTCCTTAACTCCGAAAGGCGAGGTTTACAACTTTGTTGATGAGCCTCTTTGACATTGACCGTTGATTGGGACACGTGTTTCCCTCCTATTGGTCGGTCATCACTGATGTGGATTTTCCTACTCTAACCATTGACCAAGGACACGTGTCAGATTCTGGTTGGTTAGTGCTTTCAGGCGCTAACTGAGCAGCTGACTGGGCACACTTTGTCATGTGTCACACTCTGATTGGTCGCACCTGCTGACTGAGTGCCGACCTAGCAGCGGTCCTTTGACCGACTGGACCGTTAACCAGTCCGGATTGACTAGGTTCAGTGACCCGAAAAAGAAAATCGGTTAGTTTAGGCCAGATTCGACCGGTTTTCCCAAAATTAAAAATTTTTAAATTTATTTAAATTCATTCTCTATATTATGGTGGCTTCAATTCCCCAATTTAATATTTTTAAACCACCTAGAAAAATAAATTTTTGAACTAGTTCTTTACGGTTCAACCTAGTTCAATATGATTCAAGCATGATTCACCCTAAATCGGTCTTGTTTTCACATCCAATCTATGTCATGGTTCTTCTCCATGATTTTTGTGATTTATTGGTTACTTGGAATTTTTCAAATCCTCAATTTAGCCCTTTTTTATCCTATTATGGCTCACTTAGATACTTGGTTTTTCTCTTGAAAACTTTTGATTCTCTTTTTCAGTTCCCTTGGTCTGAGAGATTGGGATTTACATTAATCCTCTATCTTCAAGAGTTCCTTATTGACCCACTATAATCATTTCTTTTCCATGTTTATGTCCCTCCTTTAAGCTATTTCATCCAATTTTCATTATTTCAAACACTTATTACCAACTTATGATATAGGCCATTTTTGTCTGGGTTGATTTGAGGGTATTTTTGTTGTTAGTTCTAGGGCTGAGTATGTTTCTATTGGAGGTCTTACTTAGTGCTTGTGTTTTTTGGTTGTGTAGGTGAGTTATTCTAAGAGCGAAACTAATATTTCAATTGATTGAACGACAGATGGGATGCATAAGAAGGAAGGGAAAATCTTGTTGCCAATTAGAGAAAGCAAATATTTCAATTGTTGTGTAGGTGAGTTATTGTTGTGGGGATAGTAATGTTCACAGGGGTGGTGAATACAATAGAAACATGCATAATTTATAAAGGGGAGGCGAGGAGAGCTATGAGAAGGAACACGAAGGGCAGTTTTAGGATTGCTCAATAAATGTGAACTTATTGTTTTAAATTGATTAAATAAAATATTAATTATATATCATTTTTATTTATACTTTTTATTTATAATTTTATTAAATAAAAATTATATGTATTTTACATTTTTAATTTTATACCTAATTTAAGATATGAAAGGTGGATAGATATTAGATTATATTTAAAGTGAATTAAATCTAACTCTACTCAACAATATTCATTAATTAAATTTTTAATTGTTTAATTCATGTTAATGTATTTTAATAGAAGTTATAAAAGTAAGTGTTTATAGTGATGAAATAATTAGTTAAAACAAAAGTAATGGAGAAAATTCTTCAAAATACTCTAAATTACTTCATTTACTCTAAATTATATTATCAATTATTTATTTATTTATTTATTATTATTATTATTATTATATATTAGTATTATTTTATATAATATAAATATTATACATAAAAATAAAATATACTATATATAATATAATTTATTATATATATTATTTATTATAACTATACATAGGTATATATATTAATTATTTATTATAATAATAAATTAATTATTTTATATAATATATTATTTTAGTATATAATATGTTTAATATAATTTAAATATATATAATATTAATAAATTATTTAATTTAATTAAAAAATAAATTTATATTTCTAATTAATTAATTTATATTAAAAAAATTCCAAATAATAAATTATTAAAAAAAATTATCAAATACTAAATTATTTTTGCCAACACTTCTCTAGAAATCACTCACCAGGAAATGAAAAAAAAAAAAAAAGTAAAGGGAGGAGGATATGCACCATGACAAACTATGTCGTTTCGCAACTGCTCCACGTTGAAGCTTCTCTTATCCCTATCATTCGATTCACCAACGGCCGCTAGCGGTCGAGTGAGCAGCTTTTCTCGTCTGCAATGGCGTCCTCACTTATTTCTCTATACTCCGTCAGAATCCCACGTCATTGCCACTGCTTAAGCCTCATACACATCTCTCCGCCACCGTCCCTCATCTACGCCTCCTCATTTACCTCAAACTATTTGGCGTCTACTAAGTGCAGGGAGAGATCCTCCACCACTCTCTCGAGAGGCTTATCTCATCCTCAGTTCTCATCTTCAGGAAAGACCTCCGTGGCTCCCAATCTGTGCTATTTCATTGCTCAGTCAGCTGCGGCAGTTGCCACTCCAGTAACACAGTCAGAGTATACCACTAGACCCTCAGTCTCTGTTCTGCAATTAATAGTTAAATAAGTATTGTGTTTTTGTTTATAATAGATTTAAGTTTTTTTGCCAGCATCCTCATTTCATTATTAGAATTCTAGTAATAATCGAGTTCTTTTGGTTTCTGCACTTGGGAGTTATAGTATGTTTTAGGGGTGTATGCTTCCTTGTTTTCTCTTCATTGTATTGAAGATTGTTGAGATTAGAGTCAATGCACCAATGTCATAATTGTGGACTTTTCAACTATTATTAAATCCGTGGAAATTCTACAGTGAAGTATAATCTGCAATGCTGCGGGAATACATTCAATTTTGCGATCAAGTTAATTTCTTTCACAACAAGGCACACTCATTCACATACTACGAGATTTCACTAGGCAAGAAGGATTTTTATACTGATGAACTCAGGTCCAGTACCATAACTGACGCTTAAGATCCTCCAGGTCTTATCAACCAGGGCCCTTTCTACTAGTATATAAAGGCAACCCAATTTTAGACACTAATATATTTACTGTTCTTCCTAGTTAGAGTTCAGGTGCTTATTGAAACAACCCCATTATGTTTCTTTTTTTTTATTCTATTTCTTTTATTAATCTCTTCTAAATGGAGTTTTCTTGATCTTCCTATTGAAACTTTAACACCTATAAATAAAAATTCGATTATAGTCTCCTCTATGTCATTGTTTGTGGAGCATCCTCTATCCATTAACACAGTGACTTGAACTTGTGTCAGTTGTCCTCCCAGCCCTATACCTAAAGCTGAAGATACTGCTAGAGGTCGAATTTACCATGAAACTTATGGATGTCAAATGAACATTAATGACATGGAGATTGTTCTTTCGATCATGAAGAATTCTGGCTATAGTGAAGTAGTTGATTTTCCTGAGAGCGCTGAGATCATTTTTATCAATACATGTGCCATTAGGGACAATGCTGAGCATAAGGTATGGCAAAGGCTCAACTATTTCTGGTTTTTGAAGAGGGAATGGAAGAAAAATATTGCTATTGGTAGGTCAGACTCCCGACGGCCTCCTAAAATAGTTGTTTTAGGATGCATGGCCGAAAGGTTGAAGGACAAGATACTAGATGCTGATAAGATGGTTGATGTGGTTTGTGGTCCGGATGCATATAGAGATCTACCTCGTTTACTGGAGGAAGTTGATGCCGGTCAAAAGGGGATTAATACATTGCTTTCACTTGAAGAGACTTATGCTGATATAAACCCAGTCAGAATATCAAAAAACGCAGTTTCTGCTTTTGTCTCCATCATGAGGGGTTGCAACAATATGTGCTCTTTCTGTATAGTTCCTTTTACTAGGGGCAGAGAACGTTCACGTGATGTTGATTCAATCGTGAAGGAGGTTGCTGAGTTGGCAAAGGAAGGTGTAAAAGAGGTTACACTTCTGGGACAGAATGTTAACAGCTACAATGATACATCTGGACTTGAACAAGAAGTTGAACCAGGTACCAACTGGAAATTCAGCGATGGATTCTCCAGTATGTCCAAGGTCAAGAAAATGGGCCGACGATTTGCTGACCTTCTTGGCCGTCTGTCCTCCGAGTTTCCCGAGTTAAGATTTAGGTACACATCTCCACACCCTAAAGATTTTCCCGATGAGCTGTTATATATTATGAGAGACAGACACAATGTCTGCAAGCATATCCACTTACCAGCACAAAGTGGGAGCAGCTCAGTGTTAGAGAGGATGCGGCGTGGTTACACCCGAGAAGCCTACTTGGATCTGGTGCGAAAGATAAGGGCGATTGTTCCAGATGTGAGCATTAGCAGTGACTTTATATGTGGTAAAGTCTTTCATTCATAGTTTAATGTTGATAAGTGCCTTTTTCTGACTATCAGCACTCCTGCATTATTTCCCCATTGTCCTTTATTTATTATCACCATTATTTCTATGCCACATCAAAGGTTTTATGCCAAATTTTAATCTTATTAAAAGGGTTTGTACAATGTAATTTTTCCAATCTTTTATTTCACAGAACCAGTGCCATTTATTCGAAAGTTGAAAGGCTAAATTCCTTTTGGTAGGTTTCTGTGGAGAAACTGAGGATGATCACCTAAACACACTGAGCCTTATAAGAACTGTGGGTTATGATATGGCATTCATGTTTGCATACAGCATGAGAGAAAGAACGCATGCGCATAGGAATTACACTGATGATGTCCCTCAGGAAGTAAAGCAAAGGAGGCTAACTGAGCTGATCAAAGCCTTCCATGAGAGCACGGTGAAGTGCTATGACTCTCAAATTGGGACCATTCAACTGGTTTTGGTGGAAGGACTCAACAAGAAAGCTCCAGAAGCAGAACTTGTTGGTAAGAACGACAGATTCCACCGAGTGTCATTCAAGAACCTTCCAGTTCTTGATCGTGCTGATCAATTGGCTGACAAGAGAAATCCAGTTGTTGGAGACTATGTTGAAGTTCACATTCTGAAATCTACACGAACGACACTGATTGGCGAAGCAATTGCAATCACCAAGTTGAGCCTTTACCACAACATGCAGGATGAAGAAGAATTACTTGCACTTGGAAGCATGGCTGCATAGTAAGTCAGAGGATGCCTTCTTCATATATGTAATGAAATCATGCTTGCTGGATAGAAGATCTAATAATACAATGGGGTTGATCTTTGGGGAATGTTCTCACTACAATGCTCATGATGGCTTTAGCCAATTCTTTAGTACTGGGTTGCTTGGTTGTATTCAAATCATTGTGTCTGGTTGTTCAAATTATATGCTGCCGACCTCCATTTCCAGATATATCCATTGAGTTGGTTGTGGTTCTTGTTGGAGGGGCATGAGTCAGAGTTAGTTCTCTATAGCATGGTGACAGGGAGAGAGCCCTGATAAGTTGATGCTTTCTGGAGAAATTAGAGCTCTAGTTGATGCTGAAGAATGTAAATGAATGCAAGACGTGTTTTATCTTCCCCTGATCACCATTTTTTATCAAACAAACCTCTTTGATCTGTATACCTTTTTAACTAAATTCTATGCCTATGTAATAAAAATTAAAGGATAAGGAATAGAGGCATTGCCTGAAAATTTCAAGAGCAAAAGCATGAAGCCAACTTTGTAATTTCCAAATCTTTGGTCAGAAATGGACAAATGCATGTGTGACCATTTTTTGGTCATTCATCCTTGATGGCTAACAGCGCAAAAAAAAAACCCTTGATGCCTAAACTTTCGGGTACAGAATCTCCTATAGATAGAGGTGCATCACCATGGATGTCAACATATTTATAGTACGTTGTTAACATACTTGTCAATAATGGAATCAGATTCAACCCAAATCCATGGAGTAAATAAAAGTTCTAAGAGGGGAATCCACGCTTGTAGTCATACTAAAAGCTGCAAGCCAAAGCTTCCTAAATAGTCTGGCAGATTATCTTCAAATTAAATTACTTGGGTAAGTCACTTCTAAATATCATTTCCCTAAAAAAATTGTGATGACATGAAATGTGACTGAAACAATGTCGCACACGACTTTGGCTAAGAAAGACAATCATGAGATACACAAAACAATAACTCCAATCCCAAAGACCCAACTTAGGCTAGGAAATTCTAAACAGGTGAAAATGACAAGACAGGTGATAGGGAACATCAACATGAGATATGATGCCACAAACAAACCAATCAAGCAACAAAGTACTAATATTGTAAACATCCATATGCTGGGAGCAACATTCACCAGTCTCAATCCCCATGTGACATGAAAATCATAAAGGCCAGATTTACCATGTTCAAGTTCAGGCTTGTAACCTATTCATTAAAGCACAAGTGCAGGGACGTCAGTTTACATGTCTTAAGCAGAAGTTGTGGTTGTCATATGTTTAATGGTCATTTCCTCAAGTTCAGCTCTGCGGGACCCAACCAACTTGTCCACAATCTTCCCATCCTTCACAAACATGAAGGTCGGCATGGCCTCCACTTCCCATTCCTGTGCAACAGTCTGCAAACACAAGAAAATAATAATAGCTCTCGGGTTTGATGGGATTCACCATCATTGAAAACATTTTTCACAACTTCATTATTATCTACTGGAATGTAGAGAAGAATAAATCTTCAGAGCTTGAATACTTTTATGTTTCCCAGCAAAAAAAACGAAATACTAGTACAAACATAGGGGCATTAACATTATGTCACCAGTTAAAACCTAACATATACCATTTATGTTACTTAAAACTAGTTCTTTCAACTTGTGCATGAGCGAGTCATTTATGATATCTTCTCATTGTTCAGCTTATCAGCTAGACATGCCAACTTCTGTATCTCTTTACTAATGTATCAGAAGTTCTCACTTTCTTGATTTACGGACCACTGTCAATGTTTTAAATTATGGGAATTAAGAACCAATAGATTTAAATAAATAATTATAAATATCTACATATTCCAAGATATTCTCAATTATATTTAACTTATTATTGATGATATATACAAACTAATCTATATAATGAATTACACACTACTCTAATTTGTGTGGTGAACTTTTAAATATTTATCGACTTTCACTATGTATTAATGTCAGGGGTAAAAATGATATGCAGGAATAGAGCATCAGCTAGCGTTTTTACTATTAATGAGATACACTACTTGAGTTTTCAGAGTTGGAATTTGATTGACACCAAATTTACATAGTTCTTATATTCATCTTTTATTGTTCTCAAAATAGATTTTTGGCAATTTCTCTCTCTTTATATAGTAGATGTCTGAATATATTATTTTTAGATAGTCAACTTTCCATTAATACGATTGTCTCCATGATGAATTTCATTGTATTTCTTATTTGCTACATGTAACAAGGGAGAAGGGATATTCTTTTGTACCTTTAACTCATCCACATCGACCTTGAGAAACAGGACACTGGGGAATCTCCTAGCCAGTTCTGCCAGGAAGGGTGCTATGAAACGACATGGTCCACACCATGAAGCAGTAAAATCAACAACCACCTACAGTAAAAATCAGAGACTTCAGTATGTGCGGGACATAAGATTTAATGTTTAAAATTAACAGGTAAGTATAGATTTCTGAAGAGATTTGAATTCAAGAGTTGAATCCATAGAAAATTATCATTAAAATTAATCCCTAAATATTATGGACTCTCACGATATTAAAATAAATCTGGCTAAAGTTGTTGGAAACCAAATTTATAAAAATGAAAATAAAAGATAAAGGGTGATTATGGCCAAAAAAACCAAGCATGATTAAAGTTGAATTAAGATTCATTAATAATTTTATTCTATCAGTTATATTTTTAACAATTTAATCTCCTAATGTACCAGATATTAGGTTAAAGTGAAATTAGAAGATAATTATTGAAAAAAATTGAGTTATCGAAGTGTTCAAGTCAGAAATAAGTGTTATGCAATGCTAAACTACTCAAAGATAAATCATCAAATGTTTAATAAAATCTCCTAAGTTCCATCAGGTTACATTCCCTTAAACATTACCAGACCTTATGCGCGCCAACACGGTCTACCGAATGACTAAGCAGACGAAATAGAGGGTCCTAAATGACACTTGAAAATTTTGAGTCGATAAAATCAGCTTGACGATGAAAGGCAAACAAACTCTATATAAACCACCTACAGCTGACCACCTTCAAAGATTCTGAATTAAACAGGGTTAGATATTGAGTCAAAATTTGCCACCAGAATGACATAAAACTGAAAAAAAAAATGGTCCTTCTCAGTTTCTATAAGAAATTCTTTTTCGAAAAGAGACGGTGACTAGTTAATATGAAAAACCAATAGGCGGTTACAGGTGCAATAAGATAAACAGATCTGAAAACATAAAATCGACACTCAAAGGTCTGCATCAACAATATTGATAATCTTGCAGGAACAATGAACAGGACACAAAGATCGAGCAGAAAACTGAATAAATATGGACGCCGCAAGAAGAAGATCAAATTCAGATAGAGGATTTACGAGTTTGTCCGGTTCATTATTGCTCTTCTGAATCTGCTCGGTCCACGACTTGATGGTGTGACAACCGATGACTTGTCCGTTCTCCGCAGCCATTTCTTTTCTCTCTCTAAGTTTGGAGCGCCCTCGCGATTCGATTCGACGTTTCTAATATTTTTCTATTCTATCAAGTTGTTGAACATTGGGGGTATGCGCCTGCTTTCACAAGGACTGGGCTACAAAGTTTCCCCTAATTCGGGCCGAAATTATACCACCAACCCACCAAAGATCCGGGGATACGGAGATTTTTTTTAATTGGAGTACGGAAGAATTTGTGGTTTGATAAAATAAAATATGAGTTTATAATGCAGTTTAACACCTCCAAATTATTTAATTTAGATTTGGAGTGATTATATTAATGTATAAATAAAGTAAATAACTTTTTATTTACTTATTTTATTATTTGTTTATTAACAGGATATAGGAATGGGGTACTAAAATGTAAAAAAAAAAATTAAAGTTGTGAGGACTAATTCAAAATTGGGAAGGAAACGATAAAAAACATGGAAAATAAGCCCAGGGCAGAAAAGAAAATACAATTTTAAATAAAGGGGTTTAATTGAAATAAAGAATAAGTTTATGGATTTATTATTGATAATTAAGTACTTAAGATAGAAAATAATTATGAATTCAATTATTAATCTTAAATAATATAAATTTGATAATTTAAGGGTTATTTTAATCAAATAAAGAGTGAGTGTAAATAAGTATTTGAATTTAATTTAGATTTATAAGGAATTAAAAGTTTAAAGATAATTAATAAAGTGAGTAATATCTAAATAATAAATCTTGTTACTTTACACTTGAATAATAGGACTATAATGGTTAATTGATGAATTAAAAAAAAAGAGAATTAGTCCTTAATAGGGCAAAAAGAAAAAAAATGTAGAGAAATAACATTTAAGAAAAAAAATCTAGGTGAGTAAGGTACAAAGTTAAGTTATTTGTAAATAGAGATAGTGGTAAAATGAAAATTTCATATAAATAGGAAAAATAATAAATGTGGTGACCGAACTCTTGAGATATAATTTCATGTCCTAATCCAATTATCTTGATGGTTGATTCCATCAAACTCACCAATACACTCGATTTCACCATAATGGGTATATTCACCATATTGTTTCCATAAATATTATGAGAAAAATAGCAATTGATAAGAAAAATAATTAAACTTTCGTATACATAATAAGAGTACTACCTTAAAGATAATTGACTTGGGGATATTCTCCCACATAATCTCTATCGTGCTAAGCTTTTACCTATAATTGTTTAGGGGAGGGGGTGTGCTTACAACTCAGTGAATGGGGTACCGCCATTGGAAAACTACATGGCTTATGATTTAAACATCATCCATTAAACGACCTAACATAATTTCCATTATGGGTTCTTAATTACTATCATATTTTCGTAGTTTATCTCACCCTAACCATAATTTACGCTTGTAAACCCTACTCTTTTGAGTTAAGAAATACCGGGAAAAGAATCGGTCAAACCAAGTAAGAAAACCGAACTAGTTCACATATCTGACCAATTGAGAATAGGCAATTTGGAAATTTACAACTCGTAGATGATCCAAAAGTTTCATAAAACCTTGGAAAAAAACCTTAGGACAAATTGGAAGAGAAAAACTAGACTGGTTTAGATGAACCAAATCCAATTGGATTGAACCGGTTTATGAATTGAGTCGGTTCATGAACCGAAACCAATAGAGAAAGGGCAAATAGGGAAATTTATGGATTACTTGTGACCCGAATAGATTTATAAACCTTGGGAAGGAACCTTAGAACAAAGTGGGAGAGAAAAACCAGACTAGTTCAGGTGAACCGAACTCGAACCAAATTAAACCGGTTTAAGAATTGAGCTGGTTTATGAACCAGAACCGATAGAGATGGTAAATTGGGAAATTTATGGACCCTAAATGACCTAAGGAGTCACAAAAGTCAAGGAAATGGACTTGTGAAGGAATTGGAGATGAAAACCAAACTGGTTCAGTTGAACTAGATCTGAACTGATTTGGACTGGTTTGAACCACTATTGAACCGGATCCTAAATTTATTTTTTTAAGTAGATTAAATAATTTAAATTTGAGATTAGAGGCCACTATTAGATAGAAAATGAATTTAGATAAATTTAGAAATTTTTAGATTTGAAAAACTTGGTCGAATAAGGGGTGAACCGACCGGTTTAAGCTTCGAACCTGGTTCGGACCGGTCCGGTCTGGTTCAGAACAGTATCATCTTCTTCCTCCAGATGACAACACTGTTCACTCGCCGAAAAATCGAAGCAGTGTTGGTGAAGTAGAAACGCCTCCGTTCAATATGTTTCCGGCCATCAATGCCTGTCATAAAGGCACCAATCGGACGACCAAGGAGTCCCAAAGCTTCCTATATAAAGACCTCCTCCCCATTCATCCTCTCCACACCTGAAAAGCTCACTCTCTCTTAGTTGCTTAGTTTTCCAGTGAAGCTCGAACCAGAGCTCCGATATAGGGTCTTTTCTAAGCCAAAGAAGGCAAGGTCAGGTTCTTTAGAACCGCGGAAAAGTCAGCTACACGCCTGTAGTCTCCGTTTGCTTTAAGGGTCGCCGGAGAAACGCTGGCGTGATGGAACAATGAAGCAGCTCCGACGGACCGAAGCTGCCCTATTTCGGCCGAGTTTAAATCAACCATTTCAAGCCCTCCTCAGGCCAAACCAATCCCTCCCAACACTTCCTCAACCCTCCCATGGCCGAATTAGGACTGAAAGGTAAGCCAATTCGGCTCTCCTCTGCAATTTTCGGCCGATGCTAGAGAGAGAACCGACAGAATTTTGATGATGAAATTCTAACTCAATTTGGGATCAATTGATGTGATTCTTAATTCTAGGATGAACCTCAGGATGAGAGCTATCTGCCCAGATCGAAAGCTCGGACCGCTGTGCCTTCACCAATGAGTAATCAAAGCTTTCTCTCTCTACAGTTCATTTTTCGGCGAAGCTCCGTTTGATCTCGTCCCGACGTTAAAACTTGTGATTCAAATTGCTAAAGAATTGTATGAACATGTAGAAACTTAATTTCAACAATTGGAAATGTTTGGTCGGTCAATTTGGTGAAATCAAATTCAATTGTGTTAAAAAGTTGGAATTATGGGAAAAATTGGGGGAAATTGGGGATTTTTGAAAATTCAAAGGACCAAAGTGCAATTTCCTAAAATTGAGGGTCAATTGGGCATGATAAAAGTGTTAGAGGACTAATTGAGGAATTTTAGAATTTTTGGGGTAAAATTTACCATTTTTGTAAAGTAAGGGCAAAATGGTAATTTTGGAAAAGTTGGGGGGACCAAATTGGAAATTCGGGAAATTAAACCCCTTTTTGTGAAATTGAATAAATTGAGGTCCCAAGGGGAATTTAAAAATTTTTAGGACTCAATTTGAGAAAAAACCAGCATTAGGGACTTAAAGTAAAAGAAAATTTAATTTAGGGACCTAATTGCAAATAAAGGAAAAAATTTAGTTTTCTCATTCATTTAGAATGAATGAAGGCTATTATGCTGAGAGATAATGAATCGAGATATTCATATCGTGTAGGAACATGAGGTACTAGGAACACCAACAAGGACAAGCTCACGTGAATACAAAGATCCGGTCAAGTGGAATTCACTGCATTAACAGGTGAGTGGGATTTTATACCATACCCGATTAGGGATGATAAGTACCTTGAAATGAAAACCCACTAATAAGTGGTATTTTAAACATCACAACGTAGAGAAGTGATGTGAAAATCATGCGAAAAAACTACTTACCGATTGTAAGTAGATCATACCCAGTTGGTATGATGAAACTTCCTCAAAGGAAGTTGAAAACCCATTCATCAGTTATGAGCGGAGATGTCCTTATACTCGGTCGGTATAATGGACAGTTGAAAACATATTTTTGTTAGAAGTGCTCTCCCTTGACTTTGTGCCAATGCTTAAACAATTTGGGAGACTTTCTTAACGGGAGCTCGAATAGCTCTTATAGGCCGGGGGGCCTCAGTTTTAGAACTTGGGGGCTAATATGCTTGATTTTGAAAATCTTGTACAGTGGGCCCAAGGCCAGTTGGCACGAACAAGAGCTCATAAACAAACATAAGTTATATGCCATAAAACTTTAAATAAAGGAATTGTTTGCCCATGGTACCAAGACAGGACCGACATACTCAGTCAACTAGCCGTAGTGCGACATGACAGGTCGACGGACCAGTCAATTCAAACAACTGCGAGTTGAATTGAGGGTCGGGGCCATTGGACCAGTGGCACCACAGATTATATGGCATGATAAGAAAATATTGATTATGCATGCACTATGATTACGGGACCATCAAGATGCCCAAGAGGGGTAGTGATGCGTCCTAAGGACACTGGACGACCTAGTGGGTATAAGGGCAGTTCGTCGTACTAGGTGACCGTGTGAAATTTGGAGTAACACCAAGCGCATGACACCGGAGTGGGGACGGGATGAGGTCTCTGTCCTCATACGAACACAAAGAATTGATTTCAGGATTGAGGGTTGGATGCCGTGAACATCCACTCATTCTAAGGGTAGAAGTTGATGTACTTCTATTTAGATGGCCGGTAAAGTCGCTCCGAAGCCACAAGTGGGTTCAATGGACATGTTGGCCTGTGAATGTGTGTTTGACCTTCATGATGAAGGATGTGTGTTGGGTGATAACACACTGTGGTTAATAAAAAATGGTGTTAAAAACAAAGATTTGAAATGGGAGGATTTTTGAAAGAAAGGAGTTTGGCACACTCCAATACAATTCTTTTTCCTAAAAGTTAAAAGTTTTGAAAACACATTCATTGAGTCGTTGTACTTACCCCCTCCCTTATATCCCTTTCAAGAAATTTTGGAAAGCCTACTCTTAAAGACCATTAACTAAGACGCCTGTGAGACAAGTATGATGAAATTAAAATATTGTGCAGTTTTGATTTATGTTATTCTAGGAAAAAGTGCCGATTTAAAGGACGCCTTACTCTTTACGATCTATAATAAGGGGAAACCCTTTAATAAACCGGGAGAGTGGTGGGTTGTTCATGGGGATCCGACCAAACCGGGTCGGGGCGTGACAACGCTACGGTCAGTTCACTCTCGATCTCCTTAACAATTCTCACATGCATATTTCATATTAATATCATATTACCATACATAAGAAACTTAGGCCCCACAAATACATGGGTGGCTCATGGCCCCATATCACTTGGGCTATCCACTTGCCCTATTCATGCCTAGAGGGTATTTCACGATACCGACCGGGAACTCTAACAATGTGGGAGTCATGTGCCTCCATCCACAATTGATGCCTCTTACGATCGTCTGTTAGTTGGATGTTCTTGCATCCAGGGTCATGACCCACATATCCACCATTCGCCAGCACATTCCCCTTACACATGCTACTCAATCCCGTCATCATCTCACGCATCAATGTAACTGGGGATAATACCCATACATCAATCGGGTGTCCCGAAAAATCTGGAAGATACTACACAACATCTCTCCTTATCCCTCCCTTTTAAATTTCCCTAAGACATTAACACTGATTCAGAAGGTGTCTGGCTAACACCCCACTTCACACTGGTATCTCAATAACATAAGAAAAACACAACAATCATAATCATAAGCCATTTCTGGACCTATCTCAATACTCACGAGTATGTTTCTCATTCCGAGCATCTCTACATATTGCACACAACAAAATTCACAGCAGAAGTCATTACAGGTAGCTTGGTCTATCACTAGACCAACTCCCACAATTCAGATAAACGGGCACAAGGCTCCAAACACATGGTCCTATCCAACCTTAGAAAATTGTTATCCTAGTCTTACGACCTTTCCTTACATCTTAGATTTTTTAAGGAGCATTTTCTTTAATAGACATGCACTTAGTAATTTTACACTTTTTATATAAACTTCCAAAAGTCAAGTTTCTCAATCATTTCAAGGTAATTATTTAAACACCCAAAGTGCTTCGGTTGGCCCAATCGAATTCGTTGTCATTATTCCCACTCATCATTTGATCGGGACTTGTTCATCTCGATTGTTACTATCCTATCTTTGGTTGTGAGATCCACTGCGAATTCATTCTACATGAATCAAATTGCATAACTGGGTCAATTTAGATTCTCACAAAGCACTTATAAATTTTATCCCATAATTTTTTTACAAATGACAGTTTTGGCATTCTACTTGGTTCTCTCGACTAAGGTGTTGATAAACATTTAGGACACTAAACCACTTATGATTTTCTCCCAAATAAAAGTTAAATGCACATTAAGTCTTATTTACCTAAATTCCCTAAGAGTTTCTAAGTTTCTTAGTTAGATAACCCAACTTTTCCAAAATTTGCATTTGATCCTTAAGTTGGGCAATTACCATTTTGCCCATACTTATCAAAAGTTCCCCAATTTGGACGCTAGACTTCCTAATTCTCTCATTTGGGTCTTTACAACTACTTTAAACACACTTGGGCCCCAAAATGTATGAGTTACATTTTGGTCCCTGAAATGGATAAAATTACCATTTTGCCCCTCACTTGCAAAAATATCTATTTTTATATATTTACTTTAGAAAAATTACCATTTTGTCCTTCATAATTCAAAATTAACTATTTGACATCCCTTTAAACATAATTGACCATTTTGCTCCTATTTGAGCAAAATTACCCTTTTGCCACTCCTTTATATATTATTTATGATTTTACCTTCAAACTCCTAAAAATGACTTTAGACATCTCCATATGTTGCAAAATCACTTCTAAGCCCCTTAGGCTACTCTTAGGAACATTTTCCCCAAATTTGCAAAATTGTCCCAAAACTTTCCATATCATTTTATTACCTAAACTTTGGAACTCAATTCAAATGAACTTCTAAATTCACAATTTACCCCAATTGATCTTATTATACCCCTAATGGCTCGTGGAAGGAGTGGGAAGGCTTACCACGACTAACCACGACCAAATTTAGTCATTTTCCAAAACTAGCCGAAATTGATCAATGGGGGAGGGGGTCTTGGAAATTCTCACTAGAGGTGGCTGCTACTTAGGAATTTTGTAGCCAAGGTCTAAGTGAAACTTTATGTGATGGTGGTTGGCCAAGTGGTCATAGGAATTAGGCGAATTTGGCCGTCAATTGGCTGTGATCGAGCTAAACCCGACAGACACCACCGATGAAAATTGGCTCCCACCAGCCGATTTCACCCTTGCCGAAGGTCGGCCCTGCCCATGGAGAGGTAGAGGGGAGGCATGCCATCACTTTGGCACTGGTGGCCATTAGAGTGCTAGTTGGAGGAGGGAGAATTTGTCCCTGCAAGTTCATCGACAGTGGCCGATCTTTCTATCCATGATTAGGGTCGGCCAAAATGACCTTTATGCGGCCTTTTCGCATACTAGTAGGTTGGGATCTAACCATATACCTCAAGAGGAGTTAGTTAGAGATATTTGGACACCAAGATCACCCATTTGGTGTTTGAACGAGAGAGTATTGCTCGTTTAAGTAACTAGAGGTCGGGGAGTGATCCGAGATCAGAAATTTTGACTTTGAATGCTAAATCTGAGCTATCTAATAAGAGTTGATGCAATTAACTCTATAGGAGACCCAATAGATCAGTTTCTAGCTTATCTCTACAATTTGTAGCACTTAATTTGATGAAGAAATTAGTGAATTTAATTGAAATTTGCAGTGGCGTGTGTAGAAATCTTATCGGTTGGTGGGCGGTGGCTCGGGATTAGTCTGGTTGACCCGACTCGGTCCCATCCAACTTGACTTCCCTTCCTTTTATTTTTATTTTTGAACTTTAAATTACCATTTTGCCCTTTTGGGTCCTTTCGATAATCAAATTCTAAATCTCGGCCCCGGTCAGACGAAAACTGGCTTCTCCCAAAATCTTGATTTTTATGGCGGGAACGTGATCCTAAATCTAATGGGATTCCTAGTCTCAAAATTGAGTTTTCTATCCCATTTCCAACATGGGGTTATGATTCAAACTTAAATTTCCAAATCCCTACTCGGGGTCCATTCCCTATTCAAGGTTCCCTTCATGATCTTAGTTTTGGTCGTTAGTTTGGGATTTCATTCTTGATCTCATATCTCATTATCACACCCCAATCCGATTTGGTCGAAACCCTGTGAGAAACCCGCCACTTTCCTGGTTTATTAATGGTTTTCACCTTCTTTAAATCGTGAGGAGTAAGGCATCCTTTTTACATGTACCTTTCCTAGAATAACATTAATCAAAACTGAATAAATTTAAAGTTACACACATGTCTTGCAGGTTTAGCTAGTGGAAGGTCTTTAGGTGGGTTTTTTCCTCAGTTACCTAAAAAGGGGTAAAGGGAGGGGGTGAGTTCGACAACTCAGTGAATGGGTGTTGGGAGAGAATATACAAAACATATTTAATTGGAGTGTACTTGACTCCTTATTTCTTTCAAAAATATTCTTTTACATTCATTCCCGGTTCTTCAAACTATTTTCTCATTATCCACAATCAATGTGTTTTACAATCAACACATACCCTTCATCATAAAGGGATCACACATTCGTATGGAAGCCCGTCCACTACAATCACTTGTGGCATTGGAGCGATTTTACCGGCCACCTAGATAGAAGCCCGTCCACTTCTAGCTTGGGAATGAGTGGATGTTCGTGACATTCAACCCTCAACCTAAAATTAACTCCATGTCGGTATGAGGATAGAGACCTCATCCCAACCCCACCCTGGTCTCATGCGCATGAAGCTACGTTGAGCTTCCCTGACTACTGGCACCACAAATTGCCCTTATCTCCACCATGTCGTCTAGTAGCCCCTAGGATGCATCACTACCCATCTTGGGCATCTTGATGGTCTCGAACCTCAAGTGCATGTACAAACAAAGTTTTTCATAAAGCCATTAATCCTTGGTGCCAGTGGTCCAATGGCCTAGACTCTCAACTCGATCTGTAGTTGTTTGTGTAGACCGATCCGTCGACCTGGTCCTGCCGCACTACCACTAGTCAATTGAGTATGTCGGTCCTGTCTTGGTACCACGACCAAATCACATAACTCATTCATTAAAAATTTTCATTGCTTATCATCATGTTTGTTTACGTGCTCCTGCTGGCCTTGGGCCCACTATACGTGATTTTCCAAAAATTGGGCATTTTAGCCCCCAAGTTCCAAAAGCGAGGTCTCTGCCTATCTAGGCTAATCCAACTCTTGTCAAGAAGGTCTCCCAATAGTTTTAAGCATTGGCATATAGTTAGGAGAGAACACTATTGACAAAAAAACTTTTCACTCGTCCATCACACCAACCAGGTGTGATGACACCTCCACTTACAACCGGTAAGCGGGTTTTCCACTTTCTTCCAGGAAGTTCTTCGTACCAACTAGGTATGATCTACTTACAACTGGTAAATAGTTTTTCCACATAGTTCTCACATCACTCCATCCAAGTATGATGTTAAAATTCCACATAGTAGTGGTTTTTTTCATTTTCAAGGTGCTTATCATCCGAACTGGGTGTGATATAAATAATCCCACTCACCTAATAAGTGCAGTATATTCCTACTTAGTCGGCTTTTTGCCTCCACGCGAGCTTATCCTTGCTAGTGTTCTGGTCCTTCGTGTTTCTACATGATTTGGACATCATCTTCTATTAATATCTAGCATAATTGCCTTCATTCCTCACATATGAATGAAATGACAAAATTTTCAATTATTTGCATTTAGGTCCCTAAAGTTCTTTTTCCTTAACCTTAGGTCCCTAATTCTAACTTTTCCCCAAAATGGGTCCCGAAACCTACAAAAATTCACTTTGGGTCCTCAATTTACTCAAAATTACTTAAGGGGTTCAAGTTTCCCAATTTCCAATTTGGTCCCCAACTTTTCAAAAATTACTATTTTGCCCCTACTTTACAAAATGGCAATTTGACCCCAATAAATTTCAAAATTCGACCAATTGGTCCTCCAACATCATTTTCATGGCCAATTGGCTTTCAATTTTTGGAAATTTCACTTTGGTCCCTCAATTTTACAAAATCCCCAATTTTCCCCCAATGTTTACACTTTTCAAATTGGTTGAATTTGATTTCATCAAATTGACCATTCAATCTAGGTTAATTGATCCAATTGAAGGTATGGATCAGTTCCTACATTTCCACATGATTCAATGGAGCTTTGAATCACATCATTTGGGTCCGAATTGTGCTCAAACAGAGTTTTGTCGGAAAACTGAACTTAGAGAAAGAAAGCTTACCGTTGGAGGTGTTGTGGTCTAGGCTTTCGATCGGGACAGGTAGCTCTCATCCTCAGGATCCTCCTAGGATGAAGAATTACAACAATTCATGTCCAATTGAGTGAGAATTTGGTCATTGAAGTATCACCGCTTTTCTGTCTAACACTGATCAGAATTTACAAAGGGGAGAGAAATTGGCTTATCTTTCAGCTCTAATTCAGTCGTATGAGGGCTGTGGAAGTGTTGGGAGAGCTTGGTTTAGCATGAGGAGGGCTCAATTTGGTCATTTTTAGCTTAGCTGAAATAGCGCATCTTCGGTCCGTCGAAGCTGCTTCACCGTTTGATTACGCCAGAGCGTCTCCGGAGATCCTCGGATCGAATGGTGACCACCGTTGGGTAGTTGATTTCTCCCTGAGTCTAAGGAACCCGACCTCGCCTTCTTTGGCTCAGAAAAATGCCCAAGTCGAAGCTCTGGTTCAAGTTTCACCAAAAATTGGAGTAGTAGAGAGAGAGAGAGAGAGAGAGAGAGAGAGAGGAGTTTTTAGGTGTGAGGAGGAGCACTTTATATAGGTAGCTCGAGGAGTCATTGGTCGTCCACTTGGCGCCTTTATGGCGATAATTTATGGCCTGCAACGCTCTGAACGGATACTTCCCATCTTCTCTGGTGCTGCTCACTTTTTCAGAAAGTGAATAGTGTTATCATCTGAAGGAATCAAACAACACTGTTCCGAACTGGACCGGATCGGTTTGAATCGGGTTCAATGCTTAAACCAGTCAGTTTAGGCTCGATTCGACCGAGTTTTTCAAAATTAAAAATTTCTAAATTTATCTAAATTCATTTTCTATCCAATGGTGGCCTTAATTCTCCAATTTGTATAATTTAAGCCACCTAGAAAAATGAATTTAGAAATCGGTTCAATAGTGGTTCAATCCGGTTCAGGTTTGATTAACCTAAACCGGTCTGGTTTTCACTTCAATTCATCCCAAAGTCCTTTTCTATGACTTTTATGACTCTTCAGGTCACTCAAGATTTGTAAATTTCTCTGTTTTCCCTTTCTCTAATAGTTGGGGTTTGTGAACTAGTTCAATTTTCTCACCCGGGTTAACTGGTTCTTTCCCCGATTTCCTTGTCTTTAAGGGACGGGGTTTATAACTCTCCCCTCATTTTAGGAGTTTTGTTGCCAAAACTTAATTTGAAACCTTTGCATTAGGAACAATTTCCTTTGATGTCAACTTGGTGTTTGCTTTACATGCTAACTGTTCAATTGTTCTTTTAGTTATCCGTTTTTATATCATTCACTTAAGGAATTTCTTTTCCTTTATATTATTTACTCCCTCCATGGAGATTATCATAACTAGTATGTCTTGCCCGTGAGTCCAAAGGTATATCCTTTGGTTCACATCTTCCTTTACTTAGGGCAAGATTCTTTCTCCTGAAAGTTCTTGCTCAGTATTTCAGGATTGTTAGCTCCAAGATGCCCAATCATTGTTGTATCAAGTTTTTCCCTTTATTGTTGAAACCCTTAGCTTAGTGTCCTTTCAAGCACTACGTACTTGCTTCCACAAGTTTCGGTGTTATCACCTTTTCATCCTATATTGACCTTTCCCTCATTCGTTGTTTATTACAACTTCGGTTCAAATATAATGCTTGACCTTATCATGCTTAACTATCTGACACTTCCTTAATAGATTCATATTTTCCCTGGGATTGTTAGGCTTACATGTTCCTTATAGCATTACATACACTAGAACCTGTCATTCACCATTTAAAATTTTAGAACACTTCCATAATGGTTGTTCTCAACCTTCCAAACTTTCAGAAATATTATAACTTCATCCCTCTTTTCGTCTGATAGTATTTCTTTACTGTTATCCCATCATCCATTTTACCTTTGATGTTATATCTTACCTAACTGTATCAGTTTTCATTACCTACTCGTCTTTTTCCAACTTCTTTATTGAGTCTTTATGGTTTCAAATAATTGGGTTTTTTTTATGATTTATCAACACATTGTAATTCTTCCCTTCTTATGTCATCCCACATTTCCATTGGCATCCTTTCCTCAAGGAATTTCCCTTTTCTTAATCGACTCTTACTCGCTCATGATCATTTCATGATTCTTTATTCCAAGTTAATCACTTTTGGTTTGTGTCAATTCCTTTGTTTCGAGAGGTTCCATTCTTCCAATTTTGTATCCCTCACAGTAGAGACTTACATCTTAGGAGCTACATGCCCAACCTTCTTATCATTCCTTGAAGGGTTCTCTCTTCCTTTCTTCACACCCCTTTCTATGTTAGGGCATTTGCCCGCTTTGGATCCTTCTTTATCTACAACTTTTGTTTCATCCCTTATTCCTTACTTGAGACACTTCCGATTATCGGTCTTATTTTGTGTACTCTATACTATGCTCAGTCATCCACTCTTTAGGCTCCAATAGGCGAGCGTGAACCACAACCAGTCTTGATATTTGTGGTTGTTCCATTTAACCACTTCTTAATTGGGGGGCTTACTTCCCAAGATTTCTTGAACGTTCTTTTCTTTATTTTTCTTATTATGGGTAGTCCACCCACTCCTACTTATCACGCATCTTTTGATGTTATCTTCCTACTTACTCGTTCCTTGGGTTTAAATTACTCATTGGGTCTTGCTAGTATGCTTCATTGGTTTTTTTCACCTCAGCATGCACTTCATTTGTAACTTCGTCTCCTCATCCCTTACCACTTGGTTCTATTACCTCTTAGTTGGATCATGTATCCCTCCCCAGGGTTTCCTTCCTTGGGAGGAATTTTTTTACCCTTTTCTCCTGAAATTCCTTTTTTATTTGCCCTTGAGGGCATCCAATCTTTAAATGACATCCTTTGATGCCATCCTCTCCTGCTTACCTTTACTCTTGAAATCTTACGGGCACATCTTTTGCACCCTATCCTCATCCCCACTTGTACCCCAGTAAACGTGTCACACCCTGACCCTATTTGGTTGGATCCCCGTGAGCAACCCGCCACTCTTCCAGTTTATTTAGGGTTTTCCCCTTCTTTAAACCGTGAGGAGTAAGGCGTCCTTTAAACCTGTACCTTTCCTAGAATAACATTAATAAAAACTATATGAAATTTTAAACTTACATATTTGTCTTGCAGGTATAGCTAACTGGAGGTCTTTAAGGTAGGCTTTTCTCTTGGTTACCTAAAAAGGGGTATAAGGGAGGGGGTGAGTTCAACTACTCAATGAAAGCATGTTTAAAACTTGACTTTTAGAAAAATAGTTTCAATTGGAGTGTGTCAGACTCCTTATTTTCTTAAAACATTTTCTCAATTTCTCAGTTTTCAAAACCATCATTTCCTCATTATCCACAATTGGTGTGTTTAACAATCAATACACTCCCTTCATCATGAAGGGATCACACATTCGTAGGGTAGCCCGTCCACTACACCCACTTATGGCATCGGAGCGAATTTATCGACCACCTAGATAGAAGTCCGTCCACTTCTACCTTACGAATGAGTGGATGTTCATGACATCTGACCGTCGAACCTGAAAAGCAACTTCGTGTCCATATGAGGATAGAGACCTCATCCCGACCCCACCTCGGCCTCATGCACATGAAGCTACGTCGAGCTTCCCAGACTACTGGCATGACAATCTACCCTTATCTCCACCATGTCATCCAATAGCACTTAGGATGCATCACTACCCCTCTTGGGCGTCTTGATGGTCCCAAACCTTAGTGCATGTCACGCCCCAATCCAGTTTGGTTGGATCCCCATGAACAACCCATCGCTCTCTCGATTCAAGAGGAGTTTCCTCTGACTTTAACTCGAGATGAGCCAGGCGTAATTTTGAGCTTGTTCCCTGGAAAGACATATATCCAATAAAATGCAAGCTTAAGGAAAATTGAGCATACCTAATATAGGGTAAGGTTCGGTATTATTCCTAGTTATTTTCTCTTTTCCTGAAAAAGGGATAGAAAAGAGGGGTGAGTTTCTACAACTCAGTGAATAGGTTTTCAAAAGTCTACTTTTAACTTTAGGAAAACATTTGTATTGGAGTGTGCCAGACTCCTTTCTTTCAAAAATTCTTTCATTTAAAATCTTAGGTTTTATCACCATTTCCTTATTTAATCACGGTGTGTCATCACCCAACACACAACCTTCATCATGAAGGTCAAACACACATTCACAAGCCAGCACAACCACCGAACCCACTTGTGGCTTTGGAGCGTCTTTACTGGCCACCTAGGTAGAATTACGTCCACTTCTACCCTAAGAGTGAGTGGATTTACGTGACAATCGACCCTCAATCCCGAAATCAATTCTCCATGTCCGTATGAGGATAGAGACCTCATCCTGTCCCCACCCCGGTCTCATGCGCTTAGTACTACTCCAAATTTCGCACAGTCACCTGGTATGATGAACTACCCTTATACTCACCAGGTCATCCAGGGCCTTTAGGATGCATCACTATCCCTCATGGGTGTCTTAATGATCTTGTAATCATAGTGCATGCACAAATAGTATTTTCTTATCATGGCATATAATCTGTGGTGCCACTGGTCCAACGACCCCGACTCTCAACTCAACCTGCAACTGTTTGTCTTGACTGGTCCAGAGACCTGTCATGTCACACTACCACTAGTTGACTGAATATGTCAGTTCTATCTTGGTACCATGGCCAAACAATTCATTTATTTAGTTTCATGGTGCATATCTCATATTTGTTTATGAGCTCCTGCTCGTGCCCACTGAACTTTGGCCCACTTGTTTGAGATTTTCAAAATCGAGCATAATAGCCCCCAAGTTCCAAAACCAGAGGCCCCCGACCTATAAGAGCTATTCGAGCTCCCATCAAGAAGGTCTCCCAAATCATTTAAGCATTGGCACACAGTTAGGGGAGAGCACTTCTGACAAAAGTATATTTTCAGCTGTCCATTATACCAACCAGGTATAAGGACATCTCCGCTCATAACCAATGAATGGGTTTTCAACTTCCTTCGAGGAAGTTTTCATCATACCAACTGGGTATAATCTACTTACAACTGGTAAGTAGTTTTTCCACATGATTTTAAATCACTCCACTAAGTTGTGATATTTAAAATACCACTTGGTAGTGGGTTTTCATTTCGAGGTACTTATCATCCTCAACCGGGTATGATATAAAATCCCACTCACCGGTTTCTTGATTTCACATGAGCTTGTCCTTGCTAGCGTTCCCGATGCTTCATGTTCCTACACGATATGAACATCTCAGTTCATTATCTCTCGGCCTAATACGCTTCATTCATTCCAAATGAATGAGAAAAACCAAACTTTTATTTATTTGTAATTAGGTCCCTAAAGTTATTTTTCTTTAACTTTAAGTCCCTAATGCTAATTTTTCCTCAAATTGAGTTCCTAAACTTTTAAAATTTTCCTTGGGACCTCAATTTATTCAATTTCAGAAAAAGGGGTTTAATTTCCCAAATTTCCAATTTGGTCCCCCTACTTTTCCAAAATTACCATTTTGCCAATCCTTTAAAAAGAATGGTAAAATTTACCCCGAAAATTCTAAAATTTCTCAATTGGCCCTCTAACATTTTTATCATGCCCAATTGACCCTCAATTTTAGGAAATTGCATTTCGGTCCCTCGAATTTTTGAAAATTCCCAATTTTCCCCAATTTTCACCCAATTCCAACTTTTTAACACATCTGAATTTGATTTCTTCAAATCAACCGATCAAATGTTTCCAATTGTTGAAATTGAAGTTGAAATCGAGTTTCTACATGTTCATATGATTCTTTAACAATTTGAATCGCAAGTTTTAATGTCGGGACGAGCTCAAATGGAGCTTCGCTAGAAAATGAACTGTAGAGAGAGAAAACTTCAATTACTCACCGGTGAGGGCACGATGGTCCGAGCTTTCTATCTGGGCAGGTAGTTTGCCTCGTGAGGTTCTTCCTAGGATTAAGAATGACATCAATTGATGTTGAATTGGATTAGTATTTCGACCGACTCTCTCTCTAACACCAATCGGAACTTGTAGAGGGGAGCCAAATTGGCTTAACTTTCCATCCTAATTCGATCGTGGGAGGGCTTGTTTTGGCATGAGGAGGGCTCGAATTGGTTGATTTCAGATTGGTCGAAACAAGGCAACTTCGATCTGTCGGAGCTGCTTCACTATTCGATCACGCCGGTGCTTCTCCGACAACTCTCAGAACGAATGGAAGTCACCACCATGTAGCTGACTTCTCCTAGTTCTAATGAACCCAGCCTCACCTTCTTTGTCTTAGAAATGACCCTATATCAGAGCTTTGTTTTGAGCTCTACTGGGAAACTAAGCAACTGAGAGAGAGTGAGCTTTTTAGGTGTGTAGAGGATGAATGGGGAGGGGGTCTTTATATAGGAAGCTCAGGGACTCCTTGGTGGTTCGATTGGTGCCCTTATGACAGGCATTGATGGCCAGAAACATATTGAACGAAGATATTTCTTCTTCGCTAGTGCTGCTTCAATTCTCCAGCGAGTGAACAGTGTTGTCACCTGAAGGAAGAAGACGACATTATTCCAAACCGGACCGGTCTAAACTGGGTTTGAAGCTTAAACCGGCCAATTCACCCCTCATTCGACTGAGTTTTTCAAATCTAAAAATTTCTAAATTCATCTAAATTCATTTTCTATCTAATGGTGCCCTCAAATCTCAAATTTGAATTACTTAAGCCACCTAGAAAAATGAATTTAGGATCCGGTTCAATAGGGGTTCAAACCGGTTCAGATTCGGTTCACCTGAGCCGATTTGGTTTTCATCCCCAATTCCTTCACAAGTCCATTTCCATGATTTTTGTGACTACTTAGGTCACTTAGGGTCCATAAAATTTCTGGTTTACCATTTCTTTTTTTATTCCGATTCATAAACCAACTCGGTCCTTAAACCGGTTCAATTCGGTTCGGGCCTGGTTCTCTTGAACCGATCCGGTTTTTCTTCCCCATTTTGTCCTAAGGTTCTATTCCAAGATTTATGAATCATCTTGAGTTACATGGAAGGTGCAAAATTCTCAATTTGCCCGTTTTCTATTAATCGAGCTTGTAGACCGTTCGGTTTAAAATTCTAAACTTACCAGTTCTTTCCCCGGTTTTCTCATTGTCAAAGGACGGGGTTTACAACCTACTAACTAAGTGCCTAGTCAACGTGGATAACCAATCAATGCATGACGCGTGGCGAAGCTCGCCCCATCAGCCGCTCGGTCAATGCCTAGAAGCGTTGATCAATTAGAGCGTGACGCGTGTACTCGGTCAAAGAAAGAAAATTCACGTTACCAAAGACCGACCAATAGGAGAGCGACACATGTCCTTAGTCAATAGTCAACTGAGGAGAAGTCTTGTTAGCCAGGCTAGCCAATGAGGAGCTAACATGTGGCAAAGATGCCAGGTCAGCGACCAACTAGGACATCAAAGAAACAGTCTACCAATCAGAGGTCGACGCATGGTAGAGCCACATAGGATGGTCCCAACCAATGAGAGGTTGACATGTGGTAGTGGCACAGTGCGTTAGGAGGGAAATCTGAGTTATTTAAATTAGCTAATGAGAGGACTTCACGTGTCATAGTCAAACGGCTAGTCGAATCTGGTCAGCGGCGACGTTGGAATGAGCGACCAATGGTAGGTTGCCACGTGGTAAGTCAACGAGTCAAAAGATGACTTGGACGCTGAGTGGGAAGTCGCGTCAGCAAAGCCAGTTAATCACAGTGTGGCACGTGTCAGCTCGTACGTGTGAAGCTTACACGCACTACATAGTGTTGTCTTCAACTTTTGAAAGCTGGTAGATAAAGATGACGAACTGCTGCTCGGTCTCTAACGACCAAAAAACCCTCCCGATATGATCGTGAACAGGAGAGATTGGGGCCGAGGGATGGACAAATGAGTAGCCATGTCAGTTTTTGACCTCCCTATATAAAGAGCTACTCCCCATTTGTCCTTATCATCCTTCAAACGACTGAACAAGATAAATGCTCCATTTCCAAGCGAAGTATGAACGAGAGCTCCAACATGTGCCTTTCCGGCAACCTCCGAAGGCGAATTCAGGTTCCCTGGAATGAGGAAGAAGTTCCCTACCTTGTTGTAACCTCCTTTCAGCTCGAGGATCACCGAAGAAGTGCCAGCGAGCTCGCATAGTAACCTTGCTCTCTCGGTAGTCTATGTCCATAGTCGGTCGAGCTTAATTCGAGCCACCTTCGGACCAACCACGGCTAAGCCAAGCTCTCCAGACCTTCACTAGATGAGTCCCGACCTTCCTTTAACCGTCTTGGTAAGTCCCCTTCGCTGGAATTCACTATTTACAATGTATTTTCCCTGAAAACTAAATTAAATCATTTGCACTATTGAGTCCACCAATTGAGGTGTGATTTGATACATGAAGGATACATAGGAAGAGAGAAATCTAGTAGAAGTAAAAGCTCCAATCATCGAATCCTCACAGGAGAGTAATCGAAACTTTCTCTTTTTAGGTCCAGTATGTTATGGACTCCAGTAGTTCCTGTGCGCATTTGAGAACAAGGTAAAGCAAGAGAGGTTTTGTCCCTCCATAGCGCACAATTTCAATCGGATAATATGTGGGGATTGGGCAATGGTGCTCACAAAGGTAAATGGTCGAAATTGTATCTTCGCACCAACGAGGTAGAGGTTGTAGCCTCTCACCAAGATGGACGGTAAATACGTTTCATTCCACTTTTTATGGGAAAAATGGTGTTTTAATGGTCGAGATCGTAGACTCACATGACCTGCTCTACGAATAAATGATCACTTTTTATGGGAAAAATAGTGTTTTATTGTTTGTCCAATACAAACCCACCAAATTAATAATCCATTAATATAAAAGATATACTACTATTTCTTTGAGTTTCAATACCTTGAAACCTACTCACCCAGTTGTGGATTCACCACTCTCCCTTAAACCTCTAAGAAAAAATATGAAGAGAAATACTTGTGAAACACTGCTTACATGGTATATTTTATACTTTAATAATATTATGGTATGTTTTTATATAAAGATATTTTCTTGAAAATATTTTGAAATACTCTTTGGGTCACGTCTAACTCCTACCAGGATTGTGGCGGTAAATTTCTTTTTAAAAATACCGAAAGGAGTGGTGGGTTGTTTATAGGGTTCCGACCAAACCGGATCAGGGTGTGACAGCAATGGTGGGTTCAATAAAACTTGTTGTTAATATACTCACTCATCGTTTTAATTGGGACTTGTTCATCTTGACATATTCAACTTGTTTAGGATATGTGATACTCGTATGATAACATGTCAGGTTACTCTACATGAATCTAATCATGTAACTCGGGTCAAATTTGGTTTTCCTTGAGGTACTCTATTAATATATGATAATTTTTCCAAACAAATATAATTTTTATCTTCTGGGTTTGGTTCACTCGACTTGTGCGCCAACTAAACCCATTTATACTAACTACTTCTATTATTTTTTTCACAAATTTAAGATTATTACCATATTTGACCATATTTATTAAAATGGCAAAAAATCTCTAAGTTTTCCACTTATATACTTAATTTTCTAAATTTTTATTTTAGTAATTAATATTAGCAAAAATATCATTTTACCCTTATGTTCCAACATTTTTTCTTTTGGTACTATAGATTTCTCAAGTCTTCCATTTAGGTACTCATACGTCTTTTAGTTTCTTAATTTTTCAAGAATTACATTTGAGAACTCAACTTTCACTATTTATACTTTTGCCCCTAAACATTTCTTAAGGTTCCATTTAGGTTTTTAGGTTTTCAAAATTCAACATTTGAGTATCAAATCTTCTATTTTCAAATCTTCTATTTTCTTTCATATTAGTCCCTAGATATTCTTCATACCCTCTTAGATACCCTCAATATTTCTCATTTCTAAATTAGTTCTCTAATTTTACAAAAATTATATTTGGATACTTGATATTTGTTTCTCAACAAAATATATGAACAACCTATATAAACGACATATGTGAGTTCCCTAAAACTATGTTTAGATTAAAGAGTTTTGAGTAATTTGGAGTGGGGTGAAGTGGAGGATTTGGAGGGAGGTGAAGTGATGAGTTTGGATGTGTTATTTTTTTTTACACGATGTGTTTGTAGGTGTTATTAAACACCTCCAAATAATTCATTTGGATGGAGTGAAAATACAAATTATTAAAAGTATAAATATACTATTATACCCTTAACTAAATATTTTCAAATAATTATATATATTTTAAAATATACCCTATCCAATTTATCCAATATTATACTACTATATTTCTCAATAATCATAAACGATTATATATATATATATATTACACATATTTTAATAATAAAAAATAATATTAATTAATAATAACATAATCTATAAAATAAAAAACATTAATAACTATAACAAATATATATATATATATTCCTACCAGAACCCTAGATGCAGCCAGTCACCGACCACCTAAGTTGCCACTACTGTAGTAGCCACCCTCATACTCTAATTTTTCGTTTTCTCTATGCTTACACTGCTCTCATCTGATTCTATATTATTTAATTTTTTAAGTTCATTTATTTCCGGTGGGAATGAAAGATATGGAATGATTTGAAAATAATAAAAAAAATTATGTACTGATTTGGAGATTTAAAAAGTTGGACTTATGAAAATATAAATTTGGGGCTGGATGGTAAATTTAGAAACTATAAGGACTAAAATGTAAAAATTATAAATTTGAGAACTTGACTACAAATATAATATTTTAGATGATTGAATTTTAAAGGACTAATTTATAAAAATAATAAATTTAAGGATAAAATACGAGAAATGAAGAATTAGAAACTAAATTTAGGATAATAGAAAATTAATAATCTAATTGTAAAAAAAAAAGATTTGAGGACAAATGTATAAATAAAAATGTTTATTTACTATTTTATGAAAAACTAAATACTTATAAAACTAATTTTTTAGAACCAAATTATAAATTTAAAATGTGTAAAACTGATATGTGAAAAATAAGTGTTATTATTAAATATTGTAAAATAAAAATTTTAGAATTTATTTAAAATATTAAGAACGTTAAAAAGACAAAACGATAACCTATAACAACTTTAACAATAATATATATTTTATTATATTGATCATATTAATATTAGCTAATTTTTACAAAAATATATCTATATTTTTTTGGATCTTATAAAAATAAAGTGCAATTACCAAAAATCAATTTAAGTAATGCTGTCTACAAGACTTGGTTTCCTATCCGACCCGAGTAAACTCGGGTACACATTCGGGTTAACTCTCGGGTTCAAGTACATATATTAGAAATGAGATTCGAGCTCTCCTAATATAACATCTGATAATATAATAATATTCGTATAATATTGATTTAACTAATAGTTTAATTTCGTATATTCAATATATATTGGTTGAATACTATTAAAAAGATAAATTTGATTAATTTTATAAATATACGTTAATATAATATTTAATCATATATACAAATATTGCAATTGTTTTATAATTATTTATTAATAATCTATATTTTTATGTGATGATTAGTTTCTTGATTACTTCCGTGGATTACAATAATTATTGTTGATTATTTAATGGAATATCTGAAGCATAATCATTTTAAATTTCTTCATAATAAGTCAGGTAGACTCGGCCCATGTCCCAACGGTAATGAAAAAAAATTGGCAGCGGAAAAAACAATATTCAGAATGCTAATTTCATAGACCGGTTTCTATCAAATATATTCGCATAGCATACAGCACCATATATCTAAATTCAGAGTTGACACTAACAGCCAGAATCAATCTCTAGCCCATACACCACTCCAGTCACTGCCTCTGGCTTGGCGTCGACGAAAAAACGTCCGGCCATCCTCTCGAAAGTGCGCCATATGAGCAGGCTGTCGGAGCCGGCCTGGTGGCTCTTTCCGGCCGTGCGTTCCACCTGGAGGGCCCCCGCCACCCGCTCTAGGCCGCCGTAGAGACCGTTGCAAAACCGAATCATGTGCTTCATGTCGAAGACGCGGGGGCCGAAGAAGATGCGCAGAAGGCCAAGGAAGTCCTCCATCCGCGTGGGGAGGGTGCGGCCGATGAGGATCTTGATCAGGTAGCCAAAGTCGTAGGCGCTGTGGAAGGTGATCCACGTGACGTAGGGGTTGAACAGCAGGCCGGAGGTCCGCAAAAAGTATGCGAAGTGCACGGAATCCACCCCCTCCTTGCGATTTCGCTCGAAGTCAATGCCTTGACAACGAAGGAGGGCGATAGACTCTGGCCAGTGGGGGTCACGCCAAGCGTCGAAGTCCCGGAAGTTGAACTCCCAGATGAATCCGGTGTTGGTGCCGAGATTGGGAAGGTTGCCGTGGGCGTCAGTGTATAAATAAAAATGTTAGAAACTAATTTTAGGATAATAGAAAATTAATAATCTAATTGTATAAAAAGAGATTTGAGAATAAATGTATATATAAAAATGTTTATTTACTATTTTATAAAAAAATTAAATACTTATTAAACTAATTTTTGAGAACCAAATTATAAATTTAAAATATTAATACTAATATATGAAAATAAGTGTTAGTTATTAAATATTGTAAAATAAAAATTTTAAGATTAATTTAAAATATTAAGAATGTTAAAAATACAAAATAATAACCAATAAAAACTTTAACAAAAATATATTAACAATAGTATATATGTGTTCTTATATCGATTTTATTAATATTAATCAATTTTAATAAAAATATGTCTAACTAATAATATATATTCTTGAATATTGTGAAAAGAATATTATTTAAGTAATGATTATATTATTTTTACATTATTATAAAACGTATTTAACTTATTATTTCGAGATCCGATAATAAAATAAAAATAAAAATATAATTAGACGATTAACTTAAAAAATTAAATTTATATATGAATTATATTTTGATGATATTTAATAGTATATAAAATTATAAATAGTAAATAATTGTGTTTGCTTCATAATAAGTACATTTTTAATTAAAATTTTAAGTTTTTATACTATAGTTGTGAAGCTAACACAAATATTAGTATAACCAATAATGCATAAATTATTAAATGTTTAATACTTGGATGTGAGAAATTTATATTTTTACACCAGAAAAATTAAGTTTATTTAAAAAATTTTAGTTATAAAAAGTAAGTAATTGTTAAATATGATCACGTGAATTAATAATTAATAATATTAATGTATAATTAAAAGTTATAACAATTAAAATTTATAATTTTATAAATATACAAAATTTTTTTATTTTATTTAATATAAGATTTTATTCTCAAAATATTATCAATATTATATTTTAAGTATTAATATATTATCAATATTCTCACCATAATGCAATCGTATTTTAAAGCCAATAAAAAATAAAAGTAGTTTAATTTAATTAATTTTATTTTAAATTTAATATAAATGAATATAATTTACTTAATGAATTACAATTAATGTAGTCGGATTAAATAGCCCCTGAGTATTAAATTAAATTTAAGTAATTATATATAAATAAATATTTATTAAATATATATAAGTGTGAAAAATATATATTTAAATATATAGATATAAATATACGTATATATAAGGTATATAAATTAATATAAATTTATTATTTTAATCTCCAATCTTTCCCTTTTACACTTGATTTCACTCGAAAAAAATTGAATTTCCCTCTACTTTCTACCTGCCTAGTATTGTTAGAGTGAACAAAAAATCTAAACAAGAAATCTTCCCCTCCGTCTTCTCTCCGTTTATGAGTATTACATCTTTTACTAGTCCTTCCGTCCCTCTTGACTTTCAAGTACAATAGATAGAGAAAAAACTGAGATATTTTTCATCAATTAGGAAGAAAAAATGGGCATAGCGCTTACGATTCCTTCGAGCTTTGCCCTACCAAGATTGAGGCCGTCGAGTCCTACGACACCAATCTCCTTCTCGGCTGCTCCGATGGTTCCTTCCGAATCTAGGGTCAGCTCCTCCGCTCTTTGTATTGTCTATTTTGTGTGTGAATATAGTGGAAGAGGTAAAAGGTGGTGGAGGTGTAATAGGAGATCCGTCCTAGAAGGTGTTGACTTCATTGGATAACCATCAAATGCTCAGTCGGCTTTCGAGCAGTGGACACTCCAGCCGTCCCCGCCTTCCTCTCCCCTCTGCTCCCCTCGCTATCGTCATAGTCACTCAAAGAGCAGCTTCGATAGTTTGTCTCCGCCCCAGACCCACCGGACCCTCCCCCAACGTCTCACCTGGCTCTTCCTCTCCATCCTCCTCCATTGCCAAGGTGTGTTTCTCTTCTTCTCACTTATCTACATCTCCGACATGCTCCTCTATAGGTGCATAGTTAAGTTCAACGTAGTCCCTATTATCATGCACCACCTTGCTCCTTACTCCCTCTATTGCAGCCTCTAACTCTACTAGAATACTAGAAGATCAAGACCGAGATGGAAGCTGATAATTGCTCTTCGAACATGATATCAACTATATGGAAACACTGATAGAAAGGTGGCGAATGGAAACCATGTATAAGCAATTTCATGGGAGGGATTCCTAAATCGAATAGTTATATATATGTTGAGGCAAATGATTGTATGAACCAGTAGATGCAGTTGCTGTAGTAGACTACCTCAATGCCACCCTCACCCTCTTAAGATCTCTCCCTCGTCTCCATCCTTAAAGCTTTCATACTCAATCTCAGAACCGCGGGAGTTGGAACCCCAACTCTCGTCCTTCCCAATCCCCCTTAAAAGGTACAATCTTTTGTTGGTCGATTCTTAGAATCTGGGAGCATTGATCACAGAATTCTGCTCTTTTTTTTTTCCTTCGTTTGTCGTAGTCCTGACCCATCTTAATCACCCTTCCGATCCGTGAATTTTTACTGAGAATTTGGCAGAGTGGAGCAAGAATTGGGTCTCGAGGTTGGGACTTTAGGTCCATCGGCGGTTTCGAGGCTGGGGTGCTAATTTGAGGCTTCATCTTCTCGGGAGGAGCGAGGATGAGAATCGGACAATGAACGATGCTGGTTTTGCGTAGCGGTTATGCGTCGGGTAAGGGTGCAACAACAATCGCGGCAGGGGAGTAGAAATCGCAAGAAGCAGCAGTTGAGTTTGAACAAAGCGGGTGGGGCCATAGCCACTTGAACACGACAAAGGAGGGCTGCTGCTTCGCGGTGCCCGCTAATAATGACCAACGTATTCAGAAGGCGAATGATCAGCCAGGATTACTTGTTTGTATTGCTTCAGCCCGTAAGGAGGTATAGTATAATATAAACTACCATAGACTATTGGAGGAGAAGGAAGAGGTTGCTTAGAAGCCAATTGATGGATACAATAACGCTGCTCGGAGTACTGATAAGGGGCCGATAGCAGAAGAAGAGGGGAGCACCGCCTGCTTCTTGAGAGGGTGAAAGTTGGCAGCTCCCCATTATACAAATTAGAAAGGAAATTGGGGAAGGGGCTTAGGACAGGTCTTTATTAGTTGACCTGTCTCTATCTTCTGCCCCTACTGTAATTAGAGCAGCTTCTAGCAAACTTCTATAGTGTCAAAGTGATAACAATGTGAAGCTCATTATTCTTGATAGGTTGAATGAGCTCAAGAACTCACACAGAGAGTTCAGTGGGGAGTAGAAGGGAGAACGTGCACACACAATGATGTAAGAGGAAACACATGCACCCAAGAACCCCTTCGGAATGAACACATCCTCGGATAAAAGGTGAGTGAGATTTCTGACATTAGTACTGATTGGACTGATGATACAATAGTACTTGAAATATTCTACCTTTAATTTAGTAAAATATCTTGATAATATACTGCCATTTACTGTGTGAACCAAGCTAAAAATCTTATTTTGGGGGAATGTATCTTGTATGGAGATTATAATGTACCAATGGACCTAATGCCATATTTTAGAAATCTCGTGAAAGTGGGCCTAAGGCCGATGGACACGGGTGTGGACCCGTCCATAATTTATATATGATGAATGATGCTAAAAGATATGAATAATGAGAATTTGTATTATACCCATTGAGCTAAGTTGAGTTGTCGAGCTTGTTGGGCCAAATCGCTACTTTGCCGAAGTCAGGTCGTCGTACCTATTCGGCTAGTACGCGTGATGGGGTCGAAATCAAGCTGACAAATTGTTGTGCAAAATGGCCAAAGATAATGGCTATAACGTAAGCTTGTTGATTGTGCATGCACCGTGATGTTCGGGCCATCAAGACACGTGGCATGAGGTAGTGATGAAAACCAAGGACTACTGGATGACCCAAGGAGCATAAGGGCATTGTCGTCATTCAGTAGGTCGTGAAGCCGATGAGCTTCCTATGCACGGGAACCGATATAGTAGGGGGAATGAGGTCTCGTCCCATTGAGTTGACATGGGGGATAAATTTGAGAGTTTAGGGTCAAACTATTGATGTACGCACAAACTTCAAGTAGAAGCAGTATCTCTCTATCAAGATGGATGGTAAAGGCGCTTCGGTCCACAAGTGGTAGGTCAATGATCATTCTACAAATGTGTGATCCCTCCAATGATAGGGGGACGGTTGATTGTGTGTGCTAAATTTAAAACCTAAAGAATAACTTTTTTCTGACTAAAGAAATAGATTTCAGTCATGTCAAATAAAAGTCAATTATTTAATATCTATATAAGCTTACCCAGGGTGATTTCTATTTTACCTAAACATTCATGAAACCCCATTTAGATTATGAGTTGAATTGTGGACATGAAGTCACGATGTTAACGAAGCCCTCTCACTGAGTTGTTGAACTCATTCCCCTACAATCACCCATTTCAAGTAAAAATGTTGAAGAATAATATGTGTCGACGAAAAGCCAAACCCAAACCAAATGTATGTTTTACATTTAGTATATAGTTACTGTATATGATCTTTTTGAAATTGAATTTTTAAAAGTTAATTTATTAAATAGGAAAATAATTTGAGATATTTTATTTTGAGCCTTTTTCCCTGTCAATTTTATAATTATGAGGCACCCATCGTTGTAAAGTCGGGAGGATGGGACGGTTGTCTGGAATTTCGACCGGGAAGAACCGGGTCAAAGTGTGACACGTACTGTACACATTAAAACTTGAACAACAATAAGTTTAATATAAAATTATACTTGAATTTGACTTTCGTAAGAATATATACCATAATTCAAAATTAATAACGAGAAATTATATGAGTTATCTGTATTTATATTAATAAATTGCTATATTATATACTAAAGTTTTTAAAGTGAAATTAGTTAAACAATAAACTCATTACTATTCAGATTTATTAGTATATTTTTAAATTATGAATTGGGGTTAAAAAGTGATTTGAATATTACTATATTATATACTATTAGTATTATTATTAAAAATAAAATAATTATTTATTATTAATATTGTAATTACACTAATGTTATATCATATTTTATAGGTGTATAGTGATTTCATTTGGAAATTGTTATTAACTTTAAATATTTTATTCAAAAGTATAATTTAATATAAAAATACTAACATATAACATAATACGCTCTACCACACTGGACTCAAGAATGAAAGCTTCATCTCTTTCTTTTTCTTCAACGCTTGAATAATTTCAAGTACTTTTCCAAAAATAAACGACACTCGACTGCTTCTACCTAGGCCCAAAATGATCCGCTCGGACTTTGTATAACTATAAAAGGGCCCAAAAGGGAAGAGGAAGATGAAACACACAAACCCTCTAGTTAGTAAGCTCTAAGTAAAAACGGAGATAAGCTTTTATATGGAAATTGCTGGTTTGAGACTTTATGTCTCTTTTTATTCTATAACATTTTTATCATGTCTAATTGACTCTTAATTTTAGGAAATTGTATTTCGGTCCTTAGAATTTTCGAAAATCCCCAAATTTTCCCTAATTCCAACTTCTTAACACAGTCGATTATGATTTCATCAAATTGATTGATAAAACGTTTCCAATTGTTGAAATTGAAGTTGAAATCGAGTTTCTACATGTTCATACGATTTTTTAGCAATTTGAATCGCAAGTTTTAACATCGGAATGAGCTCAAACGGAGCTTCGCTGAAAAATGAACTATAAAGAGAGAAAGCTTCGATTACTCACCGGTGAGGGCACGGCGATCCGGGCTTTCTATCTAGGCAAGTAGTTCTCCTCCTAATATTCTTTCTAGGATCAAGAATGACATCAATTGATGTCGAATTGGATTAGATTTTCGTCATTGAAATGCGACCGACTCTCTCTCCAACACTGATAAAAAATTGCAGAGGGAAGTCGAATTGGCTTACCTTTCCATCCTAATTCGCCTGTGGGAGGGCTAAGGAAGTGTTGGGAGGTCTTGGTTTGGCATGATGAGGGCTCAAATTGGCCAATTTCAACTCGGCCGAAACAGGGCAGCTTCGGTCCGCTAGAGCTGCTTCACTGTTCGATCACGTCGGCGCTTCTCCGATGTCACGCCCCGACCCGGTTTGGTCGGATCCCCTGATCAACCCGCCACTCTCCCGGTTTATTAAAGGATTTCCCCTTATTGTAAACTGTAAAGAGTAAGGCGTCCTTTAACTTGCACCTTTTCCTGTAATAGCATAATCAAAATTATATGAAATTTAAAACTTTACATACCTGTCTTACAGGCATCATAGTTGACAGTTTTTAAGGGGAGGCTTTTCGGGATTTCCTGAAAGGGATATAAGGGAGGGGGTGAGTACGACTACTCAGTGAATGGGTTTTTAAAAACTTTTAACTTTTAAGAAAAATATTTCTATGGAGTGTGCTGGACTCCTTTTTTTTTTTTTTTTTAAAATGCCTTCATTTAAAAATTCGAGTTTTTCCACTATTTCTTAGTTACCGTTGTGTCATCACCCAACACACATCCTTCATCATGAAGGTTACACATATTCGCAAGTCAGTATCACTACTAAACCCACTAGTGGCTACGGAGCGACTTTTCCTGCCACCCGGATAGAAGCACAGCCACTTCTACCCTGGGAATGAGTGGATGTACGTGACATCCGACCCACAATCCCGAAATCACTTCTTCGTGTCCGTATGAGGATAGAGACCTCATCTTGTCCCCACCCCGGTCTCATGCGCTTGGTGCTACTCCAGATTTCGTACAGACACCTGGAACGATGAATTGCCCTTATAGCCACCAGGTCGTCCAATGCCCTTAGGATGCATCACTACCCCTCATGGGCGTCTTGATGATCCCGGACTCACAGTGCATGCACAAACAATGTTTTCTCATATTGCCATGTAATCTATGGTGCGACTGGTCCAATGACCCCAACTCTCAACTCAACCCGTAGTTGTTTGTCTTGATTGGTCCATCGACCTGTCATGTCGCACTGCTGCTATTTGACTGAGCATGTTGGTCCTATCTTGGTACCATGGCCAAACAATTCACTTATTAAGTTTTATGACACATATATCATGTTTGTTTATGAGCTCCTGCTCGTGCCAACTGGCCTTGGGCCCACTGTACGAGATTTTCAAAATCGGGCATTTAGCCCCCAAGTTCCAAAACCGAGGCCCCCGACCTATCAGAGCTATTCGAGCTCCCATCAATAAGGTCTCCCAAATTGTTTAAGCATTGGCACAAAGTCAGGGGAGAGCACTTCTGACAAAACATATGTTTTCTATATCCATTATACCGCCTGGTATAAGGACACCTCCGTTCATAATCGATGAACAGGTTTTCAACTTCCTTCGAGGAAGTCTCATCATACCAACCGGGTATGATCTACTTATAACCGGTAAGTAGTTTTTCCGCATGATTTTCACATCACTTCCTCTGAGTAGTGATGTTTAAAATACCACTAAATAGTGGGTTTTCATACCGAGGTACTTATCATCCCCAACCGGGTACGATATAAAATTCCCACTCACTACCGGTAAGTGGTTTCTAAATTTTAAGTTGTGCTCATCATCCCAACCGGGTATGATGTTAGTAAACCCACTCACAACCGAAAAGTGGTTTTTAACTTTAAGTTGTGCTCATCATCCCAACTAGGTATGATGTTATTAAACCCACTCACCCGTTAATGTCGTGAATTCCATTAGACCGGTTCTTTGTACTCACGTGAGCTTGTCCTCGCTGGCGTTTCTGGTACTTCGTGTTCCTACACGATATGAACATCTCGGTTCATTATCCTTCAGCCTAATCGCCTTCATTCATTCCAAATGAATGAGAATGTCACGCCCCGACCCGGTTTGGTCGGATCCCCATGATCAACCCGCCACTCTCTCGGTTTATTAAAGGGTTTCCCCTTATTGTAAATCGTAAAGAGTAAGGCGTCCTTTAATCTGCACCTTTTTCCTGGAATAGCATAATCAAAACTGCATGAAATTTAAAACTTTACATACCTATCTTACAAGCATCTTAGTTGACGGTCTTTAAGGGGAGGCTTTTCGGGATTTCCTGAAAGGGATATAAGGGAGGGGGTGAGTACAACTACGCAGTGAATGGGTTTTTAAAAGCTTTTAACTTTTAAGAAAAACATTTATATGGAGTGTGCCTGACTCCTTTGTTTTCAAAAATCCCTTCATTTAAAAATTCAGGTTTTCCCATTATTTCTTAGTTACCACGGTGTGTCATCACCCAACACACATCCTTCATCATGAAGGTTACACACATTCGCAAGTCAGTATCACTATTGAACCCGCTAGTGACTTCGGAGCGACTTTTCCTGCCACCTGGATAGAAGTACGACCACTTCTACCCTGGAAATGAGTGGATGTACGTGACATCCGACCCACAATCCCGAAATGACTTTTTCGTGTCCGTATGAGGACAAAGACCTCATCATGTCCCCAGCTCGGTCTCATGCTCTTGGTGCTACTCCAAATTTCGCACAGACACCTGGAACGACGAACTGCCCTTATAGCCACCAGGTCGTCCAGTGCCCTTAGGATGCATCACTACCCCTCATGGGTGTCTTGATGATCCCATACTCACAGTGCATGCACAAACAATGTTTTCTTATATTGCCATGTAATCTGTGGTGCCACTAGTCCAACGGCCCCGACTCTCAACTCAACTCGCAGCTGTTTGTCTTGACTAGTTCGTCGACCTGTCATGTCGCACTGCCGCTAGTTGACTGAGCATGTCGGTCCTATCTTGGTACCATGGCCAAACAATTCACTTATTAAGTTTTATGGCACATATATCATGTTTGTTTACGAGCTCCTGCTCGTGCCAATTGGCCTTGGGCCCACTGTACGAGATTTTTAAAATCGAGCATTTAGCCCCCAAGTTCCAAAACCGAGGCCCCTTGCCTATCAGAGCTTATTCGAGCTCCCGCCGAGAAGGTCTCCCAAATAGTTTAAGCATTGGTACATAGTTAAGGGAGAACACTTCCGACAAAATAGGTTTTCACTGTCCATTATACCAACCAGTATAAGGACATCTCCGTTCATAACCAATGAACGGGTTTTCAACTTACTTCGAGGAAGTCTCATCATACCAACCGGGTATGATCTACTTACAAACGGTAAGTAGTTTTTTTTCGCATAATTTTCACATCACTTTCTCCAAGTGGTGATGATTAAAATACCACTAAACAGTGATTTTTTATACTGAGGTACTTATCATCCCCTACCGGGTATAATATAAAATTTCCACTCACAACTGGTAAGTGGTTTTTATCTTTAATTTATGTTCATCATCCCAATCGGGTATGATGTTAGTAAACCCACTCACAACCAGTAAGTGGTTTTTATCTTTAAGTTGTGTTCATCATCCCAACCGGGTATGATGTTAGTAAACCCACTCACAACCAGTAAGTGGTTTTTATCTTTAAGTTGTGTTCATCATCCCAACCGGGTATGATGTTAGTAAACCCACTCACCCGTTAATGCCGTGAATTCCACTAGACTGGTTCTTTATATTCACGCGAGCTTGTCCTTGCTGGCGTTCCCGGTATTTCGCGTTCCTACACGATATGAACAACTTGGTTCATTATCATTCGGCCTAATCGCCTTCATTCATTCCAAATGAATGAGAAAGTCAAACTTTCATTTATTTGCAATTAGGTCCCTAAAGTTATTTCTCTTTAACTTTAACTCCCAAATACCGGTTTTTCCTCAAATTGAGTCTCGAAACTTCTAAAATTTATCATAGGATCTCAATTTATTCCATTTCACAAAAAGGGGTTTAATTTCCTAAATTTCCAATTTGGTCCTCTAACTTTTCCAAAATTACCATTTTGCCCTTTCTTTACAAAAATGGTAATTTTTGCCCCAAAAATTTCAGAATTCCTCAATTGGTCCTTTAACATTATTTTCATGCCCAATTGACCCTCAATTTAATAAAATTTCATTTTGGTCCTTTGAATTTCGAAAATCCCCAATTTTCCCCCAATTCCAACTTCTTAACACAGCCGAATTTTATTTTATCAAATTGACCCATCAAACGTTTCTAATTATTGAAATTAAAGTTGAAATTGAGTTTCTACATGTTCATACGATTCTTCAGAAATGTGAATCGCAAGTTTTAATGCTGGGACAAGCTCAAACGGAGCTTCGCCGGAAAATGAACTATATAGAGAGAAAGCTTCGATTACTCACCGGTGAAGGCACGACGGTTCGAGCTTTCGATCTGGACAGATAGCTCTCATCTTGAGGTTCATCCTAGAATCAAGAATCGCATCAATTGATGCGGAATTGGATTAGAATTTCATCATTGAAATTCAATCGACTCTCTCTCTAGCACCAATCGAAAATTATAAAGGGGAGCCGAATTGGCTTACCTTTCGGTCCTAATTTGGCCGTGGAAAGGCTGAGTAAGTGTTGGGAGGGCTTGGATTGGCCTGAGCAGGGCTTGAAATGGCTGATTTCAGCTTGGCCGAAATAGGGTAGCTTCGGTCTGCCGGAGCTGCTTCACTATTCTATCACGTCGACGCTTCTCCAATGATTCTCGTATTGACTAGAGTTTGCTATCAGATAGCTGTCTTCTCCCCGGTTCTAAAGAGCCCGACCTTTATTAAAGTCGAAGCTCTGGTTCGAGCTTTACCGGGAAATGGAGCAGTAGTGAGAGAGAGAGAAGTGTTTAGGTGTGAGGAGAATGGAATGGGGATGACCTCTTTATATAGTCGTAAAACCCGTGTATTAAATGGGTGGGATTTATTACTAGTATTAATATTGCCATAAATTATTGGTATTATAAAAATTTTTATAAAAATTTTGAAACCCGTGTATTAAATGGGTGAGTTCGCATAAAAATTTTTAACCGAAATTTCAGGTTACAAAAAATCATACTTCCAAAGAGGTCACCCATCCTCACACTACTCTCAAGTAAGCACGCTTAACTTTGAAGTTTTTATAGAATCTAGTTCACCTAAACCAATTTGGTTTTTATTTTCTATTTTGTTTTAAGTTTCTTTTCCAATGTTTAATGAACCCTTTGGATCACCCGAAAATTGTAAATTTCGATATTGCTTATTCCCAAATGTAAACTGGTTTGGTTTTCTTATTCAGTTTGACCGGTTCTTTTCCCGGTTTTCCTTAACTCAAATGTGCGGGGTTGACAGAGAAAGTCAAACTTTCATTTATTTGCAATTAGGTCCCAAAAGTTATTTCTCTTTAACTTTAAGTCCCTAATGCCGGTTTTCCTCAAATTAAGTCCCGAAACTTCTAAAATTTATCATAGGACCTCAATTTATTCCATTTCACTAAAAGGGGATTAATTTATCAAATTTCCAATTTGGTCCTCCAACTTTTTGCAAAATTACCATTTTGCCCTTCCTTTACAAAAATGGTAAGTTTTTCCCCAAAAATTCTAAAATTTCTCAATTGGTCCTCCAACATTATTTTCATACCCAATTGGCCTCAATTTCATAAAATCTCATTTTGGTCCTTCGAATTTCAAAAATCCTCAAATTTCCCCCAATTTTCCCCCAATTTCAACTCTTCAACACTACCGAATTTGATTTCATCAGATTGACCAATTAAACACCTCTAATTGTTAAAGTTAGAGTTGAAATTGAGTTTCTACACGTTGCTACGATTCTAAGGAACTTTGAAATCATAGATTTTAATGCCAGAACGAGCTCAAACGGAGCTTTGCCGAAAAATAGATTGTAGTGAGAGAAAGCTTCGATTTCTCACCTGTGAGTGCCCGACGGTCCGAGCTTTTGATTTGGGCAGATAGCTCTCATCTTGAGGTTCATCCTAGAATCAAGAATTGCATCAATTGATGCCGAATTGAGTTAGAATTTCATCATTGAAATTCTGCCGGTTCTCTTTCTAGCATCGGGCGGAAATTGTAGAGGGGAGCCGAATTGGCTTACCTTTCAGTCCTAATTTGGCCGTGGGAGGGCTGAGGAAGTGTTGGGAGGGCTTGGTTTGGACTGAGGAGGGCTCGAAATGGCCGATTTCAACTTCATCGAAATAGGGCAGCTTCGGTCCGCCGGAGCTGCTTCACTGTTCCATCATGCCGGCGCTTCTCTAGTGATTCTCGGATTGACTAGAGTTTGCTATTAGATAGTTGTCTTCTCATCAGTTATAAAGAGCTCGACCTCTTCTTCCAAGGTTAAGAAAAATGTTTAATTCGAAACTCTGGTTTGAGCTTCACCGGGAAATGGAGCAGTAGAGAGAGAGAAGTGTTCTGGTGTGAGGAGAATGAATGGGGATGACCTCGTTATGTAGGTGTAAAATCGTGTATTAAAATGGGAGAGATTTTTTACTAGTATTAATATTGACATAAATTATTGATATTAATTTTAATAATTTAATTTTGGTATTAAATTATTTGTATTAATTCCAATAATTAAATATATATTAATTTATGGCTATTTATAATAAAGCATACCTTCGCATAAAAATTTTTCAAGTTACAAAAAAATTATATTTCCTAGGAGGTCACCCATCCTCACACTACTCTTGAACAAGCACACTTAACTTCAAAGTTCTTATAGAATCTCATTCACCTAAACCAATTTGGTTTTTGTCTAAAGTTTCTTTTCTAAGGTTTAATGAACCCTTTGGATCACCCGGAAGTTGTAAATTTTCAAATTGCTTATTCCCATATGATTGGGTTTGTAAACCGACTCGATTTTCTTACTCGGTTTGACCGGTTCTTTTCCCGGTTTTCCTTAACTCAAAAGTGTGGGGTTTACATCTGATGACTCTCGGAACGAATGGAAGTCACCACCGTATAGCTGACTTCTCCCTGGTTCTAATGAACCTGAACTCGCTTTTTTTGGCTTAGAAATGACCCTATATCAGAGCTCTCATTCGAGCTTCACCGAAAAACTAAGCAATTGAGAGAGAGTGAGCTTTTCAGGTGTAGAGAGGATGAATGGAGTGGGGCACTTTATATAGGGAGCTCGGGGACTTATTGGCCGTCCATTTGACACCTTTATGATAGACATTGATGGCCTAAAATGTATTGAACAGAAACGTTTCTTTTCCGTCGGTGCTACTTGATTTTCCGGCGAGTGAACAATACTGTCATCTGAAGGAGGAAGATGACACTATTCCAAACCGGACTGGACTGGTTCGAAGCTTAAACCGGCTGGTTCACCCCACATTCAATTGAGTTTTTCAATTCTAAAAATTTCTAAATTCATCTAAATTCATTTTCTATCCAATGGTAGCCTCAAATCTCAAATTTGAATTATTTAGCCATCTAGAAAAATGAATTTAGGATCTAGTTCAATAGTGGTTCAAACCGGTCCAAACTGGTTCGGATCTGGTTCACTTGAACCGGTTTGGTTTTCATCCGCAATTCCTTCACAAGTCCATTTCCATAACTTTTGTGACTCCTTAGGTCACTTAGGGTCCATAAAATTCCTGGTTTACCATCTCTTTATCGATTCTGTTTCATAAATCGACAATGTATTTAAATTGGTTCAATCTGGTTCGGGTCCGGTTTACCCGAATCGATCTGGTTTTTCTCTCCCACTTTGTTCTAATGTTCCTTCCCAAGGTTTATAAATCTCTTTGGATCACAAGGGATCCATAAATTTCTTGGTTTACCCATTTTATATTGGTTCCGGTTCAGGAATTAACTCAGTTCATAAACCGGTTCTATCTGGTTCGGACTATGTTCTCTTGAACTGATCCGGTTTTTCTTCCCCATTTCGTCCTAAGGTTCTTTTCCCAAGTTTATGGACCATTTGAGTCACATGGGAGTTGTTCATTATCATCTAGCTCAATCACTATGCAAAATGAACATCATTATCAACTTTGCCTTTTACAAAAATGGTAAGTTTTAGGCAAAAAATTCTAAAATGCTCAATTGGCCCTCTAAAATTCTTATCATGCCCAATTGGCCCTTAATTTTATAAAGTTACATTTTAGTCCTTCAAATTTTCAAAAATCCCCAATTTCCCCAAAATTTCCCCTAATTTCAACTCGCTAACACAACTGAATTTGATTTTATCAAATTGACAGATCAAACACTTCTAATTGTTGAAATTGAAGTTGAAATTGAGTTTCTACATCTTCATACGATTCCATAGCACTTTGAATGAATGGGGAAATGTTGAGGTGTGAGGAGAATGAATGGGGATGACTAGATGTAAAAATCGTGTATTAAATGGGAGAGATTTATTCCTAATATTAATATTATTATAAATTATTAGTATTAATTCTAATAATTTAATTTTATTACTAGTATTAATATTGCCATAAATTATTGGTATTAATTCCAATAATTTAATTTTGGTATTAAATTATTTGTATTAATTCCAATAATTTAATTTAGGTATTAAATTATTGGTATTAATTACAATAATTAAATATATATTAATTTATGGCTATTTATGATAAGGGTACGTTTTCATAAAAATTTTTGACCAAGAGGCCACCCATCCTCACACTACTCTCGAGCAAGCACGTTTAACATTAAAATTCTCACGAATTCTCTTTCACCTGAACTAATTTGGTTTTTATATTCTAATTTGTCTTAAGTTTCTTTTTCAAGGTTTAATAAACCCTTTGTATCACCCGGAAGTTGTAAATTTCCAAATTGCTTGGTCCCAAATGATCGGATTTGTAAATCGTCTTGGTTTTCTTACTTGGTTTGACCGGTTCTTTTCTCGATTTTCCTTAACTCAAAAGTGTGGGGTTTACAACTCTCCCCTCCTTTTAGGAGTTTTGTCCCCAAAACTTAACCAATATATTCCACATCGGGAATAATTTCCCTTAATGTCAACTCAGGTTTTCTTGACATGCTAACACTTCGATTGCTTTTTCACTTAGTCCTCGTAATCATTCATCTAAGGAATTTCTTTTCATTTATCATGCTTACTCCTTCCATGGAGTTATAATAATGAGGCTGTATGGCTCATTAATCCTAATGTATATTCTTAGGTTCGCATCTCCCTTTATTTAGGATAAGGTTCTTACTTTTGGGGATTTTACTCAAGATTTCAGGATTGGGAGTTCCAAGGTGCCCAATCGTTCCTTTTCCTAGTTATTCTCTTCATCGTTGAAACCTCTAGCTCGAAGTTCTTTCGATTATTACATACGTGTTTTCACAGATTTTTGTGTTATTATTCTTTCCTCCCAATTTGACCCATCCTTCATCTGTCATTGATTACAATTTCGGTCAAATTTATGTTTGACCTTGTTATGTTTACCAACTGACTCCTTCTTACTTGAGTTACATTTTACTCTAGATTGTTGGTGCTTATATGTCCCTTATGACATGACATAGTTCTTAACCTATCTCAGTCCATCAGACTCCTACAACACCACTTTTAGGGTTGTTTCCAACTTTCCAACCTTTTAGAGACTATATAATTTCATCCCTCCTTTAATTGGGTAGTATTCCTCAACTACCTTTACTGTTACCGAATTATCATTCGTATCTTGACAACATGTCTTACATAACCGTGTCAATTTTTCTTACCCACTTGTCCTATCCCAATTTCTTTATTGAATTTTTCTGGTGCCAATTATTTGGTTTCCCAATAGTTTACCATCAAACTAGGATACTTTCCTTCTTAAGTCCTTAGCATTCCTTATTCAAGGTTTTTTCCTATTTCCTTAATCCACTTTTACTTACTCATAATCACTTCATGATTCTTTGTTCTACAATAATTGCTTTCGATCTATGTGTCGATTACTTTGCTTGGGATGGTTCTCTCCTTCGGGTTTTGTTCTCTACTATGTCCCTTACAATAGAGATTTCCATCTTAGGAGTTACATGCTCAACCTCCTTATCATTCATTGTATGGTTATTTCTCCCTTTCTTCGTACCCTTATCTATGTTAGGGCATCTGTTTGCTTTTGATCCTTCTCTATCCACAACTTTTGTTCTATCCCTTATTCCTTATATGGGATACTTCTGATTATTGGTTTTATTCCGTGCATTCCACCCTAAGCTCGGTCATCCACTCTTTAAGCTTCATATGCGCGTGTGGACTTTGACCCATCTTACCAATTGCGGTTATTCCTCCTTAGCCACATCTTATTTGGAGGACTTACTTTCCCAATGTTTCTCAAACATTCTTTACTTTATTACCTTAGTATGGGTTGTCCACTCATTTATACTTGTCACAACATCTTTTTGATGCTAACCCGTTAACTTATTTCCGTTTAAGGAGGGTTCACATGCTTCTTGTTTCAAAATCTCTTGTTCGTCCTTCGTGAAGCTCACTTAACCGTCTCAAGACTTTAAACTAGAAACCCAGTTTTGGCCATTAATTTCTTTAAGAATTTTCCTTCATTCTTCTTTTTCCAATGTTTTGGCCTTTTCACTTCTCCCTTCTTTGTCGTGGTTTAAATCCAGTGTTCTCTTGAAGACCAGTTCTTCAATTGTCTCCTTCTCTCCATTATTTTTATGATCCAATCATTTGGGCAGCTGTATCACTTGTCCTTCATGCCCATCCTTTGTCCTTCATAGAGTGTAGTCTTTACTAAATCTCAGCCTTTCTTAGGGTTTTGTTTATTCTCTTTGGCCATCCCGTTGTTACTCGTTTTTTCTTTCTACTCTGTTCTCCTAAAATTATTGTTTGGTTCTCCTACTCTCTCCAAGTAGGTCACACTGGGCCATCACGATACTTCCTTCCTTTGAAACATTTCCCAATTAAGGGTTGGTTCCTTGCACTCCACATTATGTCCATCCGTCCATCAAAATTCCTTCAAGGGTAGTTAGTCGTATACATCCCTCTAAAGTTTACTTTCATAGTGTATTTCTTTATGGAGCGTTCAAATCTTCCTTGTTTAGAGATTTATTGATAATTATGTGAGAGACTTGCCTATTTTTTTCTTAGTTAATTTGACCTTTGGTCCTGTTAAGGATTTCTTTCATCCTTGTTTTCCTGAGTATTTGGCCTTTTTGCCCCTCTCTTCTTTGTTGGAACTCAAATTATGGTTTTCCCGTGTATTAGTTTGTTAACTGCCTCGCCTCCACCATTCCTTTAGTCTAAGTTTCTTATGGCAGTTGTTTCTCGAGTACTCTTGTCCTTAACGTCCATCTCACTGACCTTTTTATGGTGTAGCCCCTTCTACTTCCCGGTCTTCATTAGGGGGTCATTTGTTCCCTCTGACTATCTTGTTGTAACGACTTGCTTTCTCTTGTCCTATTGGTCCGAACTTCCTATTTGGCATAGTTGCTTTTTCCAAGGTGATTTATTCTTATAATCCCAATATGTCCCATTTGTCATCAAATGTTCGTCTTGTCTTCTCTTGTGGATGCACTCCTTTCTTTGCTCCTAAATTGTTTGGATTTTCTTCTTAAAGGGGGAATTCTCTTCAGCTATCCTTTGTTCCGTTTGTGGTTTTATTGAGGTCCTACCTTAAAATGGTAATTTTGGAAAAGTTGGGGGACCAAATTGGAAATTTGAGAAATTAAACCCCTTTTTATGGAATTGAATAAATTGAGGTCCCAAGGTGAAATTTTAAAGTTTTGGGACTCAATTTGAGGAAAAACCGGCATTAGGGACTTAAAAAAAAATAACTTTAGGGACCTAATTGCCAATAAATAAAAAGTTTAGTTTTCTCATTCATTTGGAATGACTTAAGGCTATTAGGCCGAGAGATAATGAATAGTGATGTTCATATCATCTAGGAAAATGAAATAACGGGAATGCCAGCAAGGACCAGCTAGCATGAATACAAAGAACTGATCGAGAGTAATTCACTACATTAACGGGTGAGTGAGAATCTTATGCACCATATCGGTTGGGATGATTAGCACTTTTATTTATGGAAAGCCTACTTCCTGGTTGTGAGTCAGATTTTATATCATACCCGGTTGCAATGATAAGTACCTCAGAAATAAAAACCCGCTACTAAGTGGTAATTTAAACATCACACCTGAGAGGAGTGATGTAAAAATCACATGGAAAAACTACTTATCAATTGTAAGTTGATCATACCCGGTTGGTATGATGAAACTTCCTTGGAGGACGTGGAAAACTCGTTCATCGATTATGAGTGGAGATATCCTCATACCCGGTTAGTATGATGGATAGTTGAAAATATGTTTTGTTGGAAGTGCTCTCCCCTAATTGTGTGCCGCTGCTTAAACGATTTGGAAAACCTTCTTGAGGGAAGCTCAAATAACTCTGATAGGTCAGAGGCCTCGGTTTTGGAACTTGAGGACTAACATGCCCAATTTTGAAAATCTCGAACAGTGGGTTATAGGGCAATTGGCACGAGTAGGAGCTCATAAACAAACATAAGTTATATGCATAAAACTTTAAATAAATGAATTGTTTGGCCATGGTACCAAGACATGACCGACATATTCAGTCAACTAGTGGCACTGCAACATGACAGGTCTGCGGACTAGTCAAGACAATCAGCTGTAGGTTGAGTTGAAGGTCGAGGCCATTGGACCAGTGGCACCACAGATTATATGGCATGATGTGAAAATACTAATTGTGCATACACTATGTTTACGAGACCTTCAAGACGCCTAAGAGGGGTAGTAATGTGTGCTAGGGCCCTGGACGACCTAGTGGGTATAAGGGTTGTTCGTCAGACCAGTTGACCTTGCGAAGCTCGATAGAGATTCAAGTGCACGAGATCACGGTGGGGTTAGGATGAGGTCTCTATTCTCATACAGAGGAGAATTGATATGGGATTGAGGGTCGGATGTAGCGAACATCCACTCATTCTCAGGGTAGAAGTGGGCACGTTTCTATCTAGGTGGCTGATAAAGTTGCCCCTACCCTACAAGTGGGTTCAGTGGACGCGCTGGCGTGCGATTATGTGTTTTTGACCTTCATGATGAAGGATGTGTGTTGGGTGATGACACACCGTGATAAATAAGAAATGGTGATTAAAATTGGAACTTTTAAATGAAAGGTTTTTAAATGAGAATAAGGAGTCTGGCACACTCCAGCTCAAACAATTTTCGTAAAAGTTAAATTTTGAAAACCCATTCACTGAGTCATTGTACTCACCCCCTTCTTTATATCCCTTTCAGGAAATCCTAGAAAAGCCTACCCAAGTACCATCAATTAATATGCTTATAAGACAGGTATGTTCAATTTAAAATCTTATACAGTTTTGATTTATGCTATTCCATGAAAGGTGCAGGTTTAAAGGATGCCTTACTCTTCATTGTTTATAAACAAGGGACAACCCTTAATGAACTGGGGGAGTGGCGGGTTGATCATGAGGATCCGACCAAACCGGGTCGGGGCGTGATAATTTTGGTCTAACATGTCTCGTCGGAGTTGCGACGGTTCGAGCTCTCGATTTAGAAAGGTAGCTCTCGTCCTTAGGATCCTTCTAGGATCAAGAATTGGTTTCACCTCTGTAGAGGTCGTGTTAGGGTCGTTTGGACATTGGAGAGGCTCGGTTTGGATATAGAAGGGTTTAATTGGCTGAATTCAGTTTGGCCAAAATAGGGCAGCTTTAGTCTGATGGAGCTGCTTCATTGTTCGATCATGTAGACACTTCTCCAGCGATCCTTGGGTCGAATGGAGGTTGTTGTGAGGTAGTTGAGTTTTCCCAAAGTCTGTAGGACCTGACCTTGCTTTCTAAGGTTGAGAAAAGTGCCCATGTCGGCGCTTAGGTTTGATCTTCACTAGAAAATGGAGCACATGGGAGATGAAGGCGATTTGAGATGTGTGGAGGATGAATGGAGGGGAGCTCTTTATATAGGGAGCTTAAGGACCCTCTGCTCTACCAGTTTCCATATTAGTCGAGCTTATCCTCTCTAGAAAATGCCTAAATAGGAGAGAATATTCCTTCGGCGGAGAAGGAAAGTTTTCATGCCATATGAATAGTGTTGTCAACACAAGGAAGAAGACGACATTGTTCTGAACTGGTCTGGACCGGTCTGTTTGGGTTCAATGGCAAAAATTGGTTGGTCAGGCTTGATTCGACCGATTTTCTTGAAATTAAAAATTTCTAAATTAATCTAATTTATTTTCTATTTAATGGTGGCCTCAATTTTCCAAATTGAGATTTTTAAGCTACCAAGAAAAATGAATTTAGAGACCAGTTCATGTATAGTTCAAATTGGTTCAATTTGGTTTAATCAGGTTCAAGTCCGATTCACCCCGAACCGGTCCGGTTTCCATCCATTTTACTTCATGATTCTTCCCCATGACTTTTATGACTTTTTGGTCACTTGGGATTTTCCAAATTTCCATTTTAGCCCTTCTTTATCATCTTCGGTTCATTTAGTGGCTCAGTTTTCTCATGAGAGTTACCGGTTCTTTTCTTGATTTCCTTGGTTTGAGAGGACGGGTTTCACATATAGGGCTATAAGCCCAACCCATGTAATGTAGGGAGATGGCTGAATGACTGATCGGGCTCCCGAGTATAAAGCTTGGGGACTTCTTGGCCGTCCGATTGGCCCCTTAATGGCGTTCATTCATTGGCTGAAACTCCCTGGCTAGAGACTTTTCAGCTTCACTGGAGCTATGCGATTTTTCGACGAGTGAATAGTGTTGTCATCTGAAGGAAGAAGACGACATTGTTCCGAACCGGACCGGACCGGTCCAAACCGGGTTCGAAGCTTAAACCGGCTGGTTCACCCCCGTTTTGACCAAAATTTTCAAATCTAAAAATTTCATAATTCTTCTAAATTCATTTTCTATCTAATAAAATCTCAAATTTGAATTTTCTAAGACACCTAGAAAAATGAATTTAGCTTCCGATTCAATTGTGGTTGAAACTGGTCCAAACCGGTTCAATCCAGTTTGGATCCAGTTTAGCTAAACCGGTTTGGTTTTCATCTCCAATTCATTCTCAAGTCCATTTTCATGATTTTTGGGACTATTTGGGTTACTCAGGATCCATAAATTTCCCAGTTTGCCATTTCTCTATCTATTTCGGTTCATGAACCGACTTAGTTTATAAACTGGTTCAATCCAGTTGGAACCGATTCATCTGAACTGGTCAATTTTCTCTCTTCCAATTTGTCCTAAGGTTCTTTTCCAAGGTTTTCTGAACCCTTTGGATCACTCGAGAGTTGTAAATTTCGAAATTGCCCATTTCCTGATAATTGGGTTTGTGAACTAGTTCGGTTTTCTCACTTGGTTTGACCGGTTCTTTTCCCGGTTTTTCCTTAACTCAAAAGGGCGGGGTTTACCGGAACGCCAACAAGAAAAAGCTAGAGTGGACTTGGAAGCTAATTGGGAACGAACATGTCATAGTCAACGTGTGAGTGGGATTATTAACGTCATACCTAGTTGGGATGATAAGCACTATTTTTAATGGATAAAACCTACTTATCTGTTGTGAGTAGACATGAACAAACATCATACCCAGTTGGTATGATGAGTTTCCTTTACAATATGATGAGTTTCCTTAAGAAAAGTAGAAAACCACCTACTAGTTGTAAGCGGATCCATCCTCACACCTGGTTAGTGTGATGAGATAAGAAGTGATTTTTATTAGAAGTGTTCTCCCCTGGTTATGTGACAATTGCTTGAACTATTTGGGAGACCCTTTTTATGGGAGCTAGAGCAGCTCTAATAGGATAGGGGCCTCAGTTTCTGAACTAATAGGGCTCAAGGCCTAGTTTTGGAAAAATATATGCAGTGGGCCCAAGGCCAGTGGGCATGGGCTAGAACCCATAAACAAACATGATTAGGAAGAGCCATGAAAACTACTAATTAAAATGGATAATGATTGTTTGATTCATCATGGTATCAAGTCCAGATCTAGAAATGCTCGATGGACTGGTGGTAGTGCATCAAGGCCAGGACGACAGACCGGCCTAGACAAACAGCTGCAGGTCGAGTTGAGTGTCGGGGCCATTGGACCATTGGCACTAAAGAGGATGGCTAAGTATATGAAAACTTTTGTTTGTGCATCGAATTAAGGTACTTGACCATCAAGATGCCTCAAGGGGTAGTGATGGGTTCCAAGAGACGTTGGACGACATGGAGGCGATAAGGGCATATTGTCATACCAGTCAGTCATGAAGCTACTGTGTTTGGGCTTCATACGCATAAGACTAGGGTGGGGACACAGTGAGGTCTCCATTCTCATACGGACATGAAATTAAAGAGAAATTTTGAGAATTTTATGAAATTAACTTCCCATTTGTGGGCCAATTGGCAATTTGGATGAAATTAAGGGCCAATCGACGATTTTTGGAAAATTGGGGACCAATTGGTAATTTTGAGGAAATTAAGAACCAATTGGTAATTTTGGGAAAATTAAGGACCTAAGAGGAATATTGGAAACCTTAGGGACTTAATTGAAAATAATTGAGCATTAGGGACCTAAAGTTAAAATTATGAACTTCAAGGACCTAAGTGTAATAAGTCATAAATTAAGGACCTATATGCAAATACTTGGGTGTAAGAGGTCTTTTTTGCCAAACCTTCCTTATGTGAATACTCGAACCATGTAGAAACTGATTGTATGAATTCTTGTGCAAAGTAGCACACCATTGGATGGAATCCAATTGGGACAAACATGGCACATTTATCCTATGAGTGGGATTTTTCAATGTCATAACCGATTGGGGTGACAAACACTATTTTCAATTTTGAAAACTATTTTTCAGGAATGATCTCCCCTAGTTGCGTGAAACTGCTTAAACATTTTGGGAGTCATTTATGATAAGAGCTAGAATTGCTCTAGTAGACCAGAGGCCTCAGTTTTGAAACTAATAGGGCCCAAGACCTAGTTTTGAAACTAATAGAGCCAAAAACAGATCATAAATACTCGATTAGCTAGTAGTTACCGAGTTGAGGCTAAGTGGAAATACTCGTTGGGCTGGTAATTATCAAGCTGTAGTCGAGGTGTTAAATTCGTTGGGATGGTGCCACCAAAGATAAAGGTCTAAAGTAAAAGACTTTTGTATGTGCATGATGAGATACAAAACCATCGAGATACACGATATGGGGTAGTGTTGGTTTTAAGGGCGGTTGAACGATACTGGATGCATACGGTAAGTTTGGTCGTCCAGTAAGTCTCGAAGCTCGAAGTTACTTCATGCGCATTGAGATCGAGGCGGGGGAGGAGAGGTCTCATCGCCCTGTGGACACATAGTATTTTCAGGTCTGAGGGTCGGACAAATGATGTCCACTTAGACTTAGGGTAGAAGTCACATACTTCTATTCGTGTGGACGGTAAAAACACTCAGATCCACAAGTGGAGTAGTCGACGAACTACTCTGCAAACATGTGAACTTTCTTTGATAAATGGCATGTGTGGTTGTATGTTAAATCAATCCCGTGCAAGGGGAAGTATTAATACATTTTTTTAGGAAGAAGAAAAACTCACAAACCTGTGAACAAGAAATAGAGATGTTATAAACTATTTTGAAAGCTCACCCTAAAACCCACTCACTGAGTTGAAGAACTGACCCATATCTTTAAAATCTTTTTTAGGAAAGAGACAACTTTTAAAGAATCTAGCCACCACGCCACTAAATTCAGTTATTTTTATTTTAAGCTAACCCTTTTCTCATTCTCATTCATGATACACCAAATCACTACTCTCATTAACTCGACTTTTGATTCCTTATGTGCAACTTTAATGCCCGTCTTATTATATAACATGGATGCCTTAACCCCAGGTAATTTACATTTCCTATAATGCTTTACATTAAATAGCCCATGTTAAATGGGATTGCAAACCACGTCCTTTGATAATAAGAAAAATAAGGAAAGAATCGGTCATATTCAATTTGAAAACCGAGTCGGTCTACAAACCAGAACCGATAGAGAAAGGGAAAACCGAAAAATTTATGGATCCCGAGTGACCCAAAGAGTCCCAAAAGTCATAAAAAAGGAATTAAGGATGAATTGGAGATGAAAACAAAATCGGTTCAAGTGAACCAGATCCAAACTGAATTGAACCCGTTTGAACCACTATTGAACCGGATGCTAAGTTTATTTTTCTAGGTGGCTTAGAAAATTCAAATTTGTGATTTGATGCCACCATTGGATAGAAAATGAATTTAGAAATTTTTAAATATGAAAAATTCGGTCGAATTGGGGGTGAACCGACCGGTTTAAGCTTTGAACCCGGTTCGGACCGGTCCGGTCCAGTTAGGAACAGTGTCGTCGTCTTCCTTTTAATGATAGCACTATTCACTCACCGGAAAATATCGTAGCACCGGTACAGCTGAAAAGTCTCTGGCCAGAGAGTTTTAGGCAACGAATGAACGTCATTAAGGCACCAATCGGAATGCTAAGAAGTCTCTGAGCTTATATAAAGATCCCCTCCTCATTCATCCTTTACACACCTAAAAACTCCATTCTCTCTCAACTGCTCCAATTTTTTATGAAACTTGAACCAAAGCTTCGATATTGGGTCTTTTCTGAGTCAAAGAAGGCGTGGTCAGATTCTTTAGAAAAGAGGAGAAGTTAGCTAATCGATGATAGTCTCCATTTGCTCCGAGGGTTGTCGGAGAGACGCGGGCGTGATAGAATAGTGAAGTAGCTCCAGGGGACCGAAGCTGCCCTGTTTTGGCCAAGCTAAAAACGGCCAATTCGAGCCCCCTTCAGGCCTAACCAAGCCCTCCCAATACCTCCACAGCCCTCTTACATCTGAATTAGAGCTGAAAGGTAAGCCAATTTGGCTCCCCTCTATAATTTCCAACCAGTGCTAGAGAGAGAATCGGTAGAACTTCGATGGTAAAATTATTACTCAATTAAGAATCAATTGATGTAATTCTTGATCCTAGGAGGAAGCTTAGGACAAGAGCTACCTGCCCAGATTGAAAGCTCAGTCCACCGTGCCCCTGATAGTAAGATTTCTAAGCTTTCTCTCTCTAAGTCCATTTTTTTCGGTGAAGCTCCGTTTGAGCTCATTTCGATACCAAATCGTGTGATTCAAAGTGCAATTGAATCATATGAAGGTGTAGGAACTCTAATCTAACTTCAATCTCAATAATTAAACTCACTGGATCGGTCAATTTGATGAAATCATATTTGGTTGAGTTAGAACGTTGAAATTGGGAGAAATTTTGGAATTTTAAAAATTTGAGGGACTAAAGTGCAATTTCTTAAAATTGAGGACCAATTAGGCAATTTTAGAATTTTTGGGGCAAAACTTACCCTTTTTGTAAAGTAAGGGCAAAATGGTAATTTTGGAAAAGTTGGGGGACCAAATTGGAAATTTGGAAAATTGAACCCCTTTTTGTGAAATTGAATAAATTGATGTACCAAGGTGAATTTTAAATGTTTTAGGACTCAATTTGAGGAAAAACTAGCATTACGGACTTAAAGTTAAAGAAAAATAACTTTAGGTACTTAATTGCAAATAAATGAAAAGTTTGGTTTTCTCATTCATTTGGAATGAATGAAGTCTATTAGGTTGAGGGATAATGAATAAGGATGTTCATATCGTGTAGGAATACGAAGTACTGGGAAGGCCAACAAGGACAACCTCGTGGGAATACAAAGAACCTGTCGAGTGGAATTCACTACATTAATGGTTGAGTAGGAATTTAATATCATACCCGGTTGGGATGATAAGCTCCTCGAAAATGAAAACCCACTACTAAGTGGTATTTTAGTCATCACACATGAGAGAAGTGATGTGGAAATCAAGTGGAAAAACTACTTACCGATTATAAGTAGATCATGCCCGGTCGGTATGATGTAACTTACTCGAAGGAAGTTGAAAACCCGTTCATTGGTTACGAGCGGAGATGTCCTCATACTCAGATGGAATGATGGACAGTTGAAAACTATAATTTGTCGGAAGTGCTCTCCCCTGACTGTGTACCACTACTTAAACATTTTGGGAGACCTTATTGGTGGGAGCTCGAATAGCTCCGTTAGGCTGGAGGCCACGGTTTTGGAACTTAGGGGCTAATATGTCCGATTTTGAAAATCTCGAATAGTGGGCCCTAAGCCAGTTGGCATGAGCAGGAACTCGTAAAGAAACATGATGAATATGCCATGAAAACTTAAGTAAATGTGTTGTTTGGTATTGGTACCGAGGCAAGACCCACATACTCAGTCAACTAGCGGTAGTGTGACATGATAGGTCTCTGGACTAGTCAAGACAAACAACTGCGGGTCGAGTTGAGAGTCGGGGCCTTTGCACCAATGGCACCACAAATTATTTCGCATTATGTGAAAAACTATTGATTTTGCATGCATTGTTTTACGGGATCTTTAAGACGTCCAAGAGGGGTAGTGATGCATCCTAGGGCTCTGGACGGCCTGGTGGATATAAGGGTAGTTAGTCGTACCAAAATTCTTGCGAAGCTCGAAGTAGCTTCAAGTGCATGAGACTGAGGTTGGGATAGGATGAGGTCTCTGTCCTCATACGGACACAGAGATTTGTTATGGGATTGAGGGTCAGATGTTGTGAACATCCACTCATTCTTAAGGTTGAAGTGGACATACTTTTATCTAGGTGGCTAGTAAAGTCACTCCGATTCAACAAGTGGGTTCAGTGGATGGGCTAGCCTACGATTGTTTGTTTTACCTTCATGATTAAGGATGTTTGTTGGGTGATGACACACCATAATTAATAAGAAATGGTGGTAAAAACCGAAATTGAGAATAAATATTTTTAAAATAAAATAAGGAGTCTAGCAAAATCCATATCAAACATTTTTCCTAAAAGTTAAATTTTGAAAACCCATTCACTATGTCGTTGTACTCACCCCTCCCTTATATCCCATTTAGGTAAACCCTGAAAAGCTTACCCCAAAGACCACCAGCTAACACACTTGTAAGGCAGGTATGATAAGTTTAAAATTTTGTGCAATTTTGATTTATGTTATTCCAGGAAAGGTGCAGGTTTAAAGGACTCCTTACTCCTCACGGTTTATAAACAAGGGACAACTCTTAGTAAAACGGGAGAGTGGCCGGTTGATCACGGGGATCCGACCAAACCGGGTGGGGGCATGATAACTTGAGTGGTATTAGAGCCTGTTTCCTCGAATACATTATAAAGACTAGAAAATATACTAACTAATAGGATTGATTTAAAAATTTTTAGAATGGCTTCGAAGAAAGGAACCAAAAGAATTAGGGTTGCATTTTCCAATACTGCCCAACCACCACCACCACCTGTAGAAACTCCCTGAGAAGCTCAGACAACTCCTCCTGGACTCAGCACGGAGCACTAAAGATTGTATGAGGAGTTCACCCATATATTTGGACAACCTAACCTCGTCCTTGAGGCAGACACGAATTCTCCGAAGTGCAATCCCATCCTCCCCTTGTTAACCATCCCACTCCAACATGCATTCCCAGAAACCTCATGTAAATCCCGCCCTTTTGAATTAAGGAAAACCAAGAAAAGAATCAATCAAACCGAGTGAGAAACACCGAACTGGTTCACAAACCCGATCATAGGGGAACGGGCAAATTAGGGAATTTACAACTCCTGAGTGACCCCAAAAGAGTTCATAAGCATTGAAAAAGAACCTTAGGACAAATTGAGAGAGAAAAAACTAGACCGGTTTGGGTGAACCGGATCCGAACAAGATTAAACCGGTTTATGAACCAAAAACCAAAGAGAGAGGGCAAACCGGAAAATTTATGGATCCCAAGTGACCCAAAGAGTTCCAAAAGTCATGGAAAAGGACTTATGGATGAATTGGAGGTGAAAACCAAACTGGTTCAGGTGAACCGAATCCGAACCGAATTGAACCGGCTTGAACTGGTTTGAACCACTATTGAACTAGATGCTAAATTCATTTTTCTAGGTGGCTTAAAAAATTGAAATTTAAGATTTGAAGCCATCATTGGATAGAAAATAAATTTAGGCGAATTTAGAAATTTTTAGATTTAAAAAATTCGATCGAATTGGGAGTGAACCGGCCGGTTTAATCTTTGAACCTTATTTGGACCGGTCCGGTCTAGTTCAGAATAGTGTCGTCTTCTCCCTTCAAATGACAGTACTGTTCACTCACCAGAAAATCATGCAGTGCCGGTGATTGAGAAAAGTCTACAGCCAGGGAGTTTCAAGCAATGAATAACAACCATTAAGGTGCCAATCAGATGACCAAGAAACCCCCGAGCTTCCTATATAAAGAGCCCCTCCTCATTCATCCTATCCACACCTGAAAACTCCATTATCTCTCAACTGCTTCTATTTCTGGTGAAGCTTAAACTAGAACTCCGACTTGGGCACATTTCTAAGCCAAACAAGGTGAGGTCAGGTTCATTATAACTGAGGAGAAGTCAACTACATGCATGTAGTCTCCATTTGCTCTGAGGGTGGTCGAAGGAATGCCGACATGATCGAACATTGAAGCAGCTCCAACGGATTGAAGCTACCTTGTTTCAGCTGAGCTGAAATAGGCCAATTCGAGCCCTTCTCATGCCAAACCAAGCCCTCCTAACCTCCACAACCCTCCTACAACTGAATTAGAGCTAAAAGGTAAGCCAATTTGGCTACCTTTGTAATTTGATCGGTGCTAGAGAGAACCGAAAAAACTTCAATTATGAAATTCTCACTAAATTCAGAATCAATTGATGCAATTCTTGATTCTATGAGGAACCTTAGGACACAATCTATCTGCCCAGACCGAAAGCTCGGACCGCCGCACCCTCGATGGTAAGCTTTCGAAGCTTTCTCTCTCTAAGTCTTATTTTTCAGCAAACTCCGTTTGAGCTCAACTCGACACAAAATCATTCAATTCAAAGTGCAATTGAATTGTATGAAGGTGTAAGAACTCCAATTTAAGTTCAATTTCAATAATTAAACTCATTTGATTGGTCAATTTGATGAAATCCTATTCAACAAAGTTAGAAGGTTGAAATTCAGGGAAATTTGGGAATTTTAAAAATTAGAGGGACTAATGTGCAATTTCATAAAATTGAGGACCAATTGGTAATCATAAGATGTTAGAGGACCAATTGGGCAATTTTGAAATTTTTGGGGCAAAACTTACCATTTCTGTAAAGTAGGGGCAAAATAGTAATTTTGGAAAAAGTTGGGGGACCCAATTGGAAATTTGGTAAATTAAACCCCTTTTGGTGAATTTGAATAAATTGAGCTCCTAAGATAAATTTTAAAAGTTTCGGGACTCAATTTTAGAAAAACTGATATTGGGGACGAATGAGGGCTATTAGGCAAAAGAATAATGAACAAAAATGTTCATATCGTGTGGGAACACGAATTACCAAGAATGCTAGTTAAGATGAGTTCGAGTAAGGACAACAAGTCGGCTAAGAGGAATTTCACTACACTATCGGGTGAGTGGGATTTTTATATCATACCCGGTTGGGATGATAAGTATCTTGAAAGTGAAAACCCACTACTAAGTGGAATTTTAAACATCACACTTGAATGAAGTGATGTGGAAATTACACGGAAAAACTACGTAACAGTTGTAAGTAGAACATACCCGATTGGTATGATGAAACTTTCTCGAAGGAAGTGGAGAACCCGTTTATCAGTTATAAGTGGAGATGTCCTCATACTCAGTTGTTATGATGGACAGTTGAAATATATTTTTGTTAGAAGTGCTCTCCCTTGATTGTGTGCCATTGCTTAAACATTTTGGAAGACCTTCTTGACGGGAGGTCGAATAGCTCTATTAGGCCGAAAGACTTAGTTTTGGAACTTGGTTGTTGTTATTCCCTATTTTGAAAATCTCGAATAGTGGGCCCTAGGCCGATTGGCATGAGCAAGAGCTCGTAAACAAATATGATTTATATTAAGTAATTGAATTGTTTGGCCATGATACCAAGACAGGATGGACATACTCAGTCAACTAGCGGCAGTGCGACATGACAGGTCTCCAGACTAGAAAAGACAAACAGTTGCATGTTGAGTTGAGAGTCGGGGCCGTTGGACTAGTGGCACCACATATTATATGGCATCTTGTGAAAAATGTTGATTGTGAATGCACTATGTTTATGAGATCTTCAAGGTGCCCAAAAGGGGTAGTGATGTGTCCTAGGGCCCTAGACGACCTGGTGGATATAAGGGCAGTTACTCGTACTAGAAGCCTTGCAAAGCTCGACATAGCTTCAAGCGCATGAGACCGGGGTGGGGTTAGGATGAGGTCTCTGTCCTCATATGGACATGGAGAATCGTTACGGGATTAGGGATCGGATGTCGTGAACATCTACTCAATCTCAAGGTAAAAGTGGATGTGCTTCTATCTAGGTGGCTGGTAAAGTCACTCTGATGCCACAAGTGGGTTCAGTAGACGTACTGGCCTGCGATTATGTGTTTGACCTTCATGATGAAGGGTGTGTGTTGGTTAATAAGAAATAGTGATAAAAACGAAAATTTGAAATGAAAGGTTTTTAAAAGAAAATAAGTAGTATTACATACTCCAAATCAAACATTTTTCCTAAAAAATTGAATTTTGAAAACCCATTCACTGAGTTATTGTACTCACCCCCTCCCTTATATCCATTTTAGGTAACTCCAAAAAGCCTACCCTAAAGACCACCAACTAATACGCCTATAAGACAGGTATGCTTAGTTTAAAATTTTATATAATTTTAATTTATGTTATTACATGAAAGGTGCTGATTTAAAGGACGCCTTACTCTTCACAGTTTATAAACAAGGGGCAACCCATAGTAAACTGGGAGAGTGGAAGGGTGATCACGGGGATCCGACCAAACTAGATCGGGACGTGACACCTCAAGACTCTCCTACAACTAGGGTGTAAGCCCTTCCTCGGAGAAAAGGATGCTAGAGCTGTGATGGATTGCCTGGCAATCATTAAGAAGCTGATGGGAATCGTTAGGATACCACTAGAGGATATGGTGATCCTAACAGTATTCTTCTTGGAGGGAAGCGCCAAACGATGGTGGGACAATGTCCGAAATGTACTTACCACTATCCCCACATGTGAACAGTTCGAGGAGAGGTACTCGGAGGAGTACTTGGCACCCCATCTGATAATTGAGAAGAAGCAGGAGTTCATACGGCTTCAGCAAGGACTTAACTCCATATCGGAGTATGAGAAAAAATTCAACGAGTTAAGACCCTTTGCTCTTGACCTAGCTAGGCCGATAGACATATGCCATAGGTTCGCGGATGATCTCAATATGGACATTTGAGACCATATGGGAGTATTGGGATGCCCCACAGACCTGGCAGCCATAATCAGTATAGCTTACGAGTGTGAGCAACTAGTGTAGACTCGACGTTGTCGGATGGAGTAGATGACCTAAAAGGAGGATAAGGGTCCATACCGTCAGGGAGGATGGAAGGAGCGTAACGGTCCAAAATGGGGAAATAGAATGGCATTTCAAAGGAGAAGGGACATGCCACCACCCCTCCCCCCCAAAGTAGTCCCCACCTTAAGTCAAGGAAACCCTCGCTGTCCAAAGTGTAAAAAAAACTATGAGGGAGAATGCTTTACCTGTGTTGCATGCGGGCAAGTGGGATACTTTGCAAAGGACTGTCCCACTCTCAGGGAGAACAGGCAGAGGAACACTCTCAGACCACCTCAAGGGAATCCTAGGAACCCTAGGCTAGAAGAGACCCTAGCACTGTAGTGGGTACACCCCAAAACCTGCCAAATTAGTTCAAGAAAACCATGTAAACTGAAGATCTTTTTATTTAATAAAGGAAAATTTCTTCTAAACTATACGCTTTTTCAATCAGGATATATACAACTATGGGGACAACAAGTCTATGCCCTCTTTGACTCCACCTAAGGTCGGGCTTTCATCAACTCAGGATTCGAGAGAAGGACATTCTCAAAACGGCATTCCGATCCAGATATGGACATTATGAGTTCAGAGTAATGCCATTCAGACTAACGAATGCACCTGCAGCCTTCATGGATTTGATGAATCGTATGTTCCAACCACATTTGGACAAGTTCATGATAGTATCCATAGATGACATCCTTATATACTCACAAATCAGGTCAGAACATGAAGAGCATTTGGCAATCACCTTGGAGATATTAAAGGAAAATCAATTATATGCAAAATTATCCAAGTGTGAGTTTTGGCTGCAGGAAATAGGATTCTTAGGACACATAGTGTACAAGGATGAAGTTAAAGTAGATCCACCTAAGGTGGAAGCCATATTAGATTGGAAGGCTCCAAGGAATCTGATAGAAATAAGAAGTTTCTTAGGTCTGGTAGGATACTATAGACAGTCCGTGCAAGACTTTTCTAATATAGAAGCTCCTCTAACTCGACTCACCAGGAAATGAGTTGAGTATAAGTGGGATGAGAGTCGTTAGAAGTCTTTCTTGGAGTTAAAGACTCAACTGACAACCACACAGGTATTCTCCTTACCTGACTCTAATGTAGAAGAGTACATCGTCTATAGTGATGCATCTAGACATGGACTCGGGTGTGTTTTAATGCAACAAGGGAAGGTTATCGCCTATGCCTCGCGACAACTTAAGGTACATGAAAGAAACTACCTAACTCATGATTTGGAATTAGCTACAATAGTGTTTGCCCTAAAGATTTGGCGACACTACCTTTATGGGGTTAAGTGTAGGATATACACAGATTACAAGAGTCTTAAGTACTTTTTAACTCAAAAGGAGTTAAATCTCCGCCAGAGGAGATGGCTGGAATTGGTTAAGGACTATGACCTTGTGATAGAATATCACCCCAGAAAGGTAAATGTGGTAGCAGATGCCTTGAGTCGCAAGTACCAAACTAACGCGACACAAGTAAAGACGAGTTACTTACCCTTGTTGCAACAATTGGGAAAAATGGACGTGGACCTGAAAATGGACAAGCGGAAAAGGCGCATGGTGGTTAATGTGGTAGTGAGGCCCAGTTTAACTGAGCAAATCTAGGCCCAACAAAAAGTAGATAAGAAACTTTAACCTTATCTAGATCTGGTTAATAGAGAAACTAAACTGGACTACAACCTACGTAATGGTGGGGTGCTAACCTACAAGGGTAGGGTATGTGTGACTCAAAGTAAGGAACTAAAGAGGTTAATCCTAGAAGAGGCACACAATTTGGTACTGCACCCTCAAACAAGGATATTGATGGAAAGGTATGAAGAGGGACATTGCAGAATATGTAGCCCGATGCTTGTCCTATCAGCAAATAAAAGTAGAGCATCAGAAACCGTCAAGACTGCTACAACCCTTACCAATTCCGGAGTGGAAATGGGAGCACATCACCATGGACTTTGTCACGGGACTACCAGTGATAGAAAGGGTCGAAATGCGATTTGGGTCATCGTGGATAGATTGACCAAATCAACTCATTTCCTTCCTATAAGAGTGACGAACACAGTGGAACAAATGACTATCTTATACATGAGGGAAATAATGAGACTCCATGGCATTCCAGTGAGTATAGTATCAGATAGAAATCCAAGATTTATTTCAAGGTTTTGGCCAAGCTTACACAGTGCATTGGGAACTAATTTCAACATGAGCACAATGTTTCATCCTCAGACAAATGGACAGTCTAAGCGAACCATCCAAACCTTGGAGGACATGCTAAGAGCGTGCATACTCACCATGAAGAAAGGCTAGGAAGAATACTTGTGCCTGATGGAATTTTCTTACAATAATAGTTATCAGGTCAGTATTCAAATGGCTTCCTATGAAGCCCTTTATGGACAAACATGTCGTACTTCTCTATTTTGGGAAGAAGTGGGGGCAATAAAGTTAGAAAGGGCATAACTAATCGAGGATGCCACGGAGAAGATAAAACTAATTAGAAGTTGCCTTAAGACAGCATAGGACATGCAAAAGTGTTACACGGACAATCGAAGGAAAGATTTGGAGTTTGTAGTAGAAGATCAAGTATTTCCACAAGTGTCTCCATGGAGGGGAATACTTAGGTTTTAGCAAAGAAGAAAATTGAAACCAAGGTATATTAGTCCATATCCCATTATTCAAAGGATAGGACCAATGACCTATAAATTGGAACTACCTCTAGACCTACAAAGAATACACGATGTATTTCACATCTATGTGCTTCAGAAGTATCAACCTAACCCTAGTCATATATTGGACTGACCTCCATTAGAGTGAGAAGAGAACCTGACCTATCAAATAGAACCAGTACGAATCATCGACCGAAGGGACAAGAATTTAAGGAATAATAGGATTCATATGGTTAAGGTCCTTTGGCAGAATGGACCTGTGCAAGAATGAGGAACCGAAAGTGTGATGAGGGACAATTACCCTAAATTATGTAGCATGTAACTGTTTTGGGGACAAAACCCCTAAAAGGAGGGGAGAGTTGTAAACCCCGTCCTTTGATAATAAGAAAACCAGGGAAAGAATTGGTCATTTTCAACTTGAAAACTGTGTCAGTCTACAAAATCGAAAATGATATAGAAAGTGCAAACTAGGAAATTTATGGATCCTGAGTGACCCAAAGAGTCCCAAATATCATGTAAGAGGATTTAATGATGAATTGTACATGAAAACCAAACCAATTCAAGTGAACTGGATCTGAAGCGTATTGAACCGGTTTGGACCACTATTGAACTGAATGCTAAATTCATTTTTCTAGGTGGCTTAGAAAATTAAAATTTGAGATTTGAGGCCACCATTTGATAGAAAATGAATTTTGATGAATTTATAAAATTTTAAGTTTGAAAAATTCGGTCAAATTGGGGGTGAACCAGCCAGTTTAAACTTTAAACCTAGTTCGGACCGGTCCGGTCTAGTTCGAAACAGTGTAATTTTCTTCCTTCAGATGACAACACTCTTCACTCACTGGAAAATCGTGCTGTGGCGGCGAAGTTGAAAAGTCTCTGGCTAGGGAGTTTCAGGCAATGAATGACTACCATTAAGGTGCCAATCGGACGACCAAGAAGTCTCCGAGCTACCTATATAAAAGACCCTCCTCATTCATCCTCTCCATACCTAAAAACTCCATTCTCTCTCAACTGCTCCAATTTCTAGCAAAGCTCGAACCAGAGCTTTGATATTGGCTCTTTTCTTAACCAAATAAGGTGTGGTTAGTTCTTTAGAATAAGGGAGAAGTCAGCTACCTGTCAGTAGTCTCTAATTGTTCCAAGGGTCGCCGGAGAGATGCCGACGAGATAGAATAGTGAAGCAGCTCCAACGGACCGAAGATGCCCTGTTTTGGCCGAGCTAAAAACTGCCAATTTGAGCCCCCCTCAGGCCAAACCAAGCCCTCCCAACACCTCCACACCCACTTATAGCAGAATTAGAGCTGAAAGGTAAGCCAATTTGGCTCCCCTTTGTAATTTTCGACTGGTGCTAGAGAGAGAACCATCATAACTTCGATGATAAAATTCTCAGTCAACTCATGATCAATTGATGTAATTCTTGATCCTAGGAGGAACCTCAGGACAAGAGCTACCTGCCCAGATTGAAAGCTCGGACTATGGCATCCCCGACGGCAAGCTTTCGAAGCTTTCTCTCTCTAAGTCCAGATTTCGGCGAAGCTCCATTTGAGCTCATTCTGGCACAAAATCATGCGATCCAAAATGCAATTGAATTGTATGAAGGTGTAGGAACTCTAATCTAACTTCAATTTCAACAATTAAACTCATTTGATCGGTCAATTTAATAGAATCAAATCCGTCTGAGTTAGAATGTTGAAATTGGGGGAAAAAGTTAGGGGAAATTTGGGAATTTCAAAATTTTGAGGGACTAAAGTGCAATTTTATAAAATTGAGGACCAATTGGGAATGATAAAGATGTTGGAGGACCAATTGGGCAATTTTGGAAATTTTGGGGCAAAACTTACCATTTTTGTTAAGTTGGGGCAAAATGGTAATTTTGGAATAGTTGGGGGACTAAATTGGAAATTTGGGAAATTGAATTCCTTTTTTTGAAATTGAATAAACTGAGATCCCAATGTGAATTTTAAAAGTTTCGGGACTCAATTTGAGGAAAAACCAGCATTAGGGACTTAAAGTTATAGAAAAATAACTTTAGGGACCTAATTGCAAATAAATGAAAAGTTTTGTTTTCTCATTTATTTGGAATGAATGAAGGCTATTAGGTTGAGGGATAATGAACAAGGATGTTCATATCGTGTAAGAACACGAAGTACTAAGAACGCTAGCAAGGACATGCTCGCGTGAATACAAAGAACTGGTCGAGAGTAATTCACTACATTAACATGTGAGTGGTAATTTATTATCATACCCGGTTGGGATGATAAGCACCTCAAAAATGAAAACCCACTGCTAAGTGGCATTTTAATCATCACACCTGAGAGGAGTGATGTGGAAATCAAGCGGGAAAACTACTTACCAGTTGTAAGTAGATCATACCTAGTTGGTATGATGAAACTTACTCGAAGGAAGTGGAAAACCCATTCATCGTTTATGAGTAGAGATGTCCTCATACTCGGTTGTATGATGGACTATTGAAAATTATATTTTGTCGGAAGTGCTCTCCCATAAATGTGTGGCACTGCTTAAATATTTTGGGAGACCTTCTTGATGGGTGCTCGAATAGCTATGTTAGGCCAGAAGCCTCGGTTTTGGAACTTGGGGGCTAATATGCCCAATTTTGAAAATCTCAAATAGTGGGACCTAGGCCAGTTTGCACGAGTAGGAGCTCGTAAACAAACATGATTAATATGCCATGAAAACTTAAGTAAATGAGTTGTTTTTCCATGTTTCCGAGACAGGACCGACATACTCTGTGAACTAGCGACAATGCGACATGACAAGTCTCCGGACTAGTCAAGATAAACAGTTGCATGTCGAGTTGAGGATCGGGGCCATTGGACCAGTGGCACCATAGATTATATCGCATTATGTGAAAAAGTGTTGATTGTGCATGCACTATGTTATAGAACCTTCAAGATGCCCAATAGGGTAGTGATGCGTTCTAGGGCTCTGGACGACCAAGTGGATACAGTTAATCGTACCAGAAGTCTTGAAAAGCTCAAAGTTGCTTAAAGCGCATGAGATTGGGGTGGGGCCAGGATGAGGTCTCTGTCCTCATATGGACACGAAGATTTGTTATGGGATTGAGGGTCAGATGTTGTGAACATCCACTCATTCTTAGGGCAGAAGTGGACATGCTTCTATCTAGGTGGTCAGTAAAGTTGCTGCAATGCCACAAGTGGGTTCAGTGGATGGGCTAGCCTATGATTGTATGTTTTTTCCTTCATGATTAAGGATGTGTATTGGGTGATGACACACCGTGCTAATAAGAAATGGTTATAAAAACTAAAATTAAGAATGAAAGGTTTTAAAAAGAAAATAAGGAGTCTGGCAAACTCTAAATCAAACATTTTTCCTAAAAGTTAAATTTTGAAAACTCATTGTCATGCCCCGACCCGGTTTGGTCGGATCCCCGTGATCAACCCGCCACTCTCTCGGTTTATTAAAGGGTTTTCCCTTATCGTAAACCGTAAAGAGTAAGACGTCCTTTAACTTGCACCTTTTTCCTAGAATAGCATAATCAAAACTGTATGAAATTTAAAACTTTACATACCTGTCTTATAGGCATCTTTGTTGACGGTCTTTAAGGAGAGGCTTTCCGGGATTTCCTGAAAGGGATATAAGGGAGGGGGTGAGTACGACTACTCAGTGAATGGGTTTTTAAAAGCTTTTGACTTTTAAGAAAAACATTTATATGGAGTGTGCCAGACTCCTTTATTTTCAAAAATCCCATCATTTAAAAATTTGGATTTTTCCATTATTTCTTAGTTACCACGATGTGTCATCACCCAACACACATCCTTCATCATGAAGGTTACACACATTCGCAAGTTAGTATCACTACTAAACCCACTAGTGGCTTCGGAACGACTTTTCCTACCACCTGGATAGAAGTACGACCACTTCTACCCTGGGAATGAGTGGATGTACGTGACATCCTACCCACAATCCTGAAATCACTTTTTCATCTCCGTATGAGGACAGAGACCTCATCCTGTCCCCACCCCGGTCTCATGCGCTTCGTGCTACTCCAGATTACCCCGATCTTATAGCCACCAGGTCGTCCAGTGCCCTTAGGATGCATCACTACCCCTCATGGGCGTCTTGATGATCCCGTACTCACAGTGCATGCACAAACAATGTTTTCTTATATTGCCATGTAATCTGTGGTGCCACTAGTCCAATGGCCCCGACTCTCAACTCAACCTGCAGCTATTTGTCTTGACTAGTTCGTCGACCTATCATGTCGCACTACCGCTAGTTGACTGAGCATGTCGGTCTTATCTTGGTACCATGGCCAAACAATTCACTTATTAAGTTGTATGGCACATATATCATGTTCATTTATGAGCTCCTGCACGTGCCAACTGGCCTTGGGCCCACTATACGAGATTTTCAAAAAAACTGGGCATTCTAGCCCTCAAGTTCCAAAATCGAGGCCCCCGACCTATAAGAGCTATTCGAGCTCCCGTCGAGAAGGTCTCCCAAATTGTTTAAGCATTGGCACACAGTAAGGGGAGAGCACTTCTAACAAAAATAGGTTTTTACTATCTATCATACCGACCGGTATAAGGACATCTCCATTCATAACCGATGAATGGGTTTTCAACTTCCTTCGAGGAAGTCTCATCATACCAACCGAGTATGATCTACTTACAACCCGTAAGTAGTTTTTTTCGCATAACTTTCACATCACTTTCTCTAAGTAGTGATGATTAAAATACCACTAAACAGTGGGTTTTTATATCGAGGCACTTATCATCCCCAACCAGGTATGATGTTAGTAAACCCACTCAACCGTTAATGCCGTGAATTCCACTAGACTGGTTCTTTGTATTCACGCGAGCTTGTCCTTGCTGGCGTTCCCGGTATTTAACGTTCCTACACGATATGAACAACCTTGTTCATTATTACTCGGCATAACAGCCTTCAGTCATTAATGAATGAGAAAACCCAAACTTTTAGTTATTTGCAATTAGGTCCCTAAAGTTATTTCTCTTTAACTTTAAGTCTCTAATGTCGGTTTTTCCTCAAATTGAGTCTCGTAACTTTTAAAATTTATTGTGGGACCTCAATTTATTCAATTTCACCAAGAAGGGGTTTAATTTTTCAAATTTCTAATTTGGTTCCCCAATTTTTCCAAAATTACCATTTTGCCCTTCTTTCACAAAAATAGTAAGTTTTTCCCCAAAATTTCCAAAATTCCTCAATTGGTCCTCCAACATTATTTTCATGCCCAATTGACCCTCAATTTCATAAAATTGTATTTTGGCCCCTTTGAATTTCGAAAATCCCCAAATTTTCCCCCAATTTCAACTCTTCAACACTCCCGAATTTTATTTCATCAAATTAACTGATCAAACACTTCTAATTATTGAAATTGGAGTTGAAATTGAGTTCCTGTATGTTCATACAATTCTAAGAAACTTTGAATTGCAGATTTTAACGTCGGAATGAGCTCAAACGGAGCTTTGTCGAAAAATAGACTGTAGAGAGAGAAAGCTTTGATTACTCACCGGTGAAGGCACGACAGTCCGAGCTTTTGATCTAGGCAGATAGGTCTTATCCTAAGGTTCATCCTAAAATCAAGTATTGTATCAATTGATGCGGAATTGGATTAGAATTTCATCATTGAAATTCGGTCGATTCTCTCTCTAGCACCGATCGAAAATTATAAAGGGGAGCCGAATTGGCTTACCTTTCGGTCCTAATTCGGCCGTGGAAAGGCTATGGAAGTGTTGGGAGAGCTTGGTTTGGCCTGAGGAGGGCTTGAAAAGGCCGATTCCAGCTTGGTCAAAATAGGGTAGCTTCGGTCTGCCGGAGTTGCTTCACTATTCCATCATGTCGGTGCTTCTCCAACGATTCTTGGATTGACTGGAGTTTGCTATTAGATATCTATCTTCTCCCCAGTTCTAAAGCAGTAGAGAGAGAGTGAGAAGTGTTCAGGTTCCTAGGAGGTCACCCATCCTCACACTACTCTCAAGTAAGCACACTTAACTTTGAAGTTCTTATGGAATCTAGTTCACCTAAACCAATTTGGTTTTTGTTTTCTAGTTTGTCTTAAGTTTCTTTTCCAATGTTTAATAAATCCTTTGGATCAACCGAAAGTTGTAAATTTTCATATTGCTTATTCCCAAATGTAAACCGGTTTTGCTTTCTTATTCAGTTTGACCGGTTCTTTTCTCGGTTTTCCTTAACTCAAATGTGCGGGGTTTACACTCATTCACTTAGTCGTTGTACTCACCCCCTCCCTTATATCCCCCTTTCAGGTAACCTCAGAAAGCTAACCTCAAAGACCACCAGCAAACACACTTATAAGGCATGTATGATAAGTTAAAAATTTTGTGCAGTTTTAATTTATGTTATTCCTGGAAAGGTGCAGGTTGAAAGGACGCCTTACTCCTCATGGTTTATAAACAAGGGGCATCCTTTAGTAAACTGGGAGAGTGGCGGGTTGATCAGGGGATCCGACAAAACCGGGTTGGTTCGTGATAGGGACGCCCCTTTAACTTTATCCCCCATTGATTTTTAATCATTAAAACTGATAACTAATTACCCCTTTGAGTAACTAGGACTCAACATGTGGTGGATTGATAGCATTATATAAATTTATGGGTTGGGCAAATGGACGATATTTAGAAAATTCTATGGTCTTTTCCCCTTCATTCCAATAACTGTTATGTGTTTTAGGATACTTAAATGTTGTTAGTTATTCTCATTAAATTAGGAAATTGAACTGGTTTTTGCAATTCATACTAAGTTGCATATGGGGTTTATTTTTACTGGAGTTACTAAAGTTCATCCAATAAAAGTATGATAGCGCATTGAGCAAGAATTCCTTTGATCCATTTTAAGAATCGATATTTATTTGGAAAGATGATATGGGAGGTGTTTTATGATAGAGAATATATAATTATTATTCTTATAGTTATGTTATCTTCTAGTAAATGAATGTACTAATCCATATCTCTCCCATCATGTAGAAATTCTACAAATTATTATTGTAGTTATGTTATTCTTGCAGTTATGTTCTTTGAGAATATATAATTATTATTCTTGCAGTTATGTTATTCTTGCTCCTAGTCTGCGTAATATTTATGTGTGTGTATATGGTAGGTTAAATGGTGTCGCTATTTATGGTAAATGCAAGTTAGTATTCTTATTGTAACATACATAGTTTTTTTTTATGTGACCATAAAAATTCTTCATTAATTTCTTGTCATAGAAGGCTTTAATTATAAGAACCCTTTATTTAGTTGGAAGAGTTAATTTTGGTTGATCTTTAAGACTTTCAAGGTAATTTACTTCATTTTTATTGTTTCCCATATATCTCAAAAATATTTGGAATAGTTATTGTTATCTAATGAATGCACCTTAATTGAATGTATGTATTAATTTATGAGTATTTATGCTAGGGGCATATGACTAATACTCCAAATTCACATAATGATCTCATTATTTTCACATAAAGGAATTTACTAGGTATTTACCCTATCCATTCCATTTCGATAAGGTAGAATAAATATGTGAATATGTATGATGGATTTTCAAAGGTCCTAGGCTCTTTAGGACCCTTTTAATTCCACAATTGTTATTTTTTATGGTCCAATATTATATGAAACTATGTTTTATATCGGCATTCACTTAGTTGTATCATGGAGTGAAATTGTTATTTAAATTCCTCATGTAGACTTGGGTTTCAATCCTTTTTGTATAACATAACTATATCGGCACTTTGAACATGTTAATAAAATCATATGTGTATTTATTTGATAACTCTCAAATCCCTTTCTCCTCTATATTTGTTTGAAAATTATTTTTCTATATGTATATATATACCCTTATATGTAAAGATCTCTTCAACATTTATATATATATATAATTTACAATTATATATATAATATTTTTACTCCATCATCCATCATCATAGACATGTTGGTATATCATTCTCAAGATTTTCCATTCTTCACATACTTTGGTATTGAGATATTTGTTTATAAACATTCTGTTGTTATCCATTACGACTTATTACTTTATAAGTCATTATTTTTTTAAGACTTTCATCTCATTGGACTTCTTTTGTACGTTTGAGTCTATTACTTTAGAAAATTTTATCTCGGGCATATGTGACTTCCTTTCATTTAATGCCCTCCTGAAGAATTTCCCACTTTATGAACTAATTTCATTGGTATTTGAGGATTTCACTCACATTCGAATTTATCATTGGTTGCACCCACTAATCCAAATCAAGGTACTCTTTGCGTATTGCATGAGTGTTTGTTTTGTTAAACCTTTATCTCATATTTCCTAGAATCTCTTCTTTTAGACTCATGCTCTAGATCCGTTACATCTCATCAACTGGGTTAGGCTCTTTTAAGTTTTCCACAACATACTTGTGGGTATCATTGGTCGTCCAGAAAGTTTCTTATTACTTGCAATAAAATTTCTCTTCATGGGTTTCATTAACTACAAAATTTTGGTACTTCCAATGAAGGTACTTATATTTATGGCATTTCATATGTAAAGGTATAAGGTAAGGAAATTACATATTCCTTTTTATTTCCTTCAGCTCCTTTATCAAGTATCATTCATAAGGTTTCTTGTATATCATTTTAGCTTTCCTAACTTTTGGTGAATCCTTTCTAAGGATATTCTCCGATTTCTCCCTAAAATCCTCGTATCGCTTTCTTAATATCACTCATGTTACTCTTGTAGATGTTTTCCCACTATAGGTTTCACGACATCCCTTGGTAGGTATTCAATCATGGCCTATTCCTCGAGGTCACTTCCATACTAGAGTCATAAACCTTGCACTCATTTCAATAAAGGTATTTCTAGTAGAAGGTTAAGGATATTGAGTATTTTTTTTGTTTAGTTTTTGGTTATATAGTTTTGATAATGAATTCAATGAAACAAGCTCTGATACCACTCAAGTTGTCATGCCCCGACCCGATTTGGTTGGATCCTCGTGAGCAACTAGCTATTCCCTTTGGTTCATGAAGGGTTTCGCCCTTTTCTAAACTACAAGGAGTAAGGCATCCTTTTTTTTTTCTGTATTTCATGGAATAATATTATAGAAAACTGAAAATCTTTTAAACAGACATACCTATCTTTACAGTTCCCACATAGGAAGGTCTTTAAGTTTGGTTTTCCCTTAGTTACCTCAAAGGGGTAAAAGAGAGGGGGTATGTTCTACAACTCAGTGAGTGGGTGCTGGGAGTGAGTTTTCAAAATAGCCTTAGTTTATCCAAACCACACCAAGGTTTTCATTTTCTTTAAAAAGGATTTATTCCAAAATTTCGGTTTTCAAAACCATTACCCTGCCAAGGGTAACATTTTCTTTCAAAAGAGATTTCCTCAAAGTTAATTTCCTTTCCAAAAACTTTTTCCAAGGTTTACCATTTCTTTGCCAAGGATTCTAAAGTCTCGAAACCTTTTTTCCATTTCCATATTAGGTGTGTTTAGCATTCTTAGCCCATCCCCTTGCCATAGAAGGCTTTTAACAAACAAACACACGCCCTTAATCTGGAAGGGTACACACATTCGTAGGTGCCCATCCCTTATTGGTGTTTTTCTTCTCCGATACTTCCCAATTTTCCTTAAATTTGGTTGTTGCATGGTGGATGTCGAGATTGAGAAATTCATAGGTAGGGAGTATTAATCTAGTAGATCTAATGTGATCATGGCAAAGATGATGTTTGAGGTGTGAACAAGGACTAGTGGACTAGGTAGCTCTCTTCTACTCTAATTGCTCTACTTGCTCAGTTGGTGTGCATTTGATTTATTACTACATTATTTCTCATTGATATATTTTGATTGTAGTCCCATGGAATTCCAACTCCAGCTTTTATCTTTTAAATGAGAAGGAACTCTAACCCTTACTCATTCTCATTCATGATACCCCAAATCACTACTATCATTAACTTCACTTTTGATTCCTTATGTGTAGGTTTAATGCCCATCTTATTATATAACATGGATGCCTTAACCACACCTAATTTACATTTCCTTTAATGCTTTACATTAAATAGCCCATGTTAAATGGGATGCCCCTTTAACTTTAGCCCCCATTTATTTTAACTAATTACCCCTTTGAGTAACTAGGACTCAACATGTGGTGGATTGATAACATTATGTAAATTTATGGGTTGGGAAAATGGATGATATCTAGGAAATTCTATGGTATTTTCCCCTTCATTCCAATACTTATTATTATTAAATTTCATCCAATAAAGGTATGATAGCGCATTCACCAAGAATTCCTTTGATCCATTTTAAGAATCTATATTTATTTGAAAAGGTGATATGGGAGGTGTTTTATGATAGAGAATATATAATTATTATATTATCTTCTAGGAAATGAATGTACTAATCCATATCTCTCCCATCTTATAGAAATTCTAGAAATTATCATTGTAGTTATGTTATTCTTGTTATGTGCTTTCAAAATATATAATTATTATTCTTGTAGATATGTTATTGTTGCTCCTAGTCTGCTTATTTAATATTTATCTGTGTGTGTATGGTAGGTTAATTGGTGTCCCTATTTATAGTGAATGCAAGTTAGGATTCTTATTGCAACATACATAATTTTTTTTATGTGACCATAAAATTTTTTTCATTAGTTTCTTGTCATAAAGGCTTTAATCATAAGCACATTTCAATTAGTGGGAATAGTTAATTTAGGTTTATCTTCTAAAACTTTCAAGGTAATTTCCTTCATTTTTATTGGAATAATTATTGTTATTTAATGAATGCACCTTAATTGAATGCATGTATTAATTTATGGGTATTTATGCTAGGGGCATATGACTAATACTCCAAATTCATATAATGATCTCATTATTTTCACATAAAGGAATTTAATAAGTATTTACCCTATCCATTCCATTTTGATAAGATAGAATAAATATGTGAATATGTATGGTGGATTTTCAAAGGGCGTAGGCTCTTTAGGACCCTTTTAATTCCACAATTGTTATTTTCTATGGTCCAACATTATATGAAACTATGTTTTATATCGGCATTCACTTAGTTGTATTATGGAGTGGAATTGTTATTTAAATTCCTCATGTATACTTGGGTTTCAATTCTTTTTGTATAACATAACTATATTGGTACTTTGAACATTTTAATAAAATCTTATGTGTATTTATTTGATAATAGTACAATCTCAACTCTCAAATCCCTTTATACTCTATATTTGTTTTGAAATTAATTTTGTACACGTATATATATACCCTTATATGTAAATATCTCTTCAACATTTATATGTAATTTTGTTTTGACAATTATATATATAATATTTAATTTCTGCTTAAATTCAATGGACTTAACTAGATTTCATCTAGTTATTTATTTGGGTCAAACCTGCACTTTTCATTTTACTTTAAACTAGATTTATTCCAGTTATATCAATTTAATTTTAAACTTATAATACAATTCCGGAAAAGTTTTCACCGGAAATTTTGAGTTACTTAAAACACGGTGTTACTCTTATGACCATTTCCTCCTTAAAAATTAACTTTGCTTTAGTGGGCATGCATTCATTCATTTAATCTTCTTATATGAGTTTTTTAAGTTAGGCATTCTATTATTTTCACACATGAATACATACAATCATGTATGTGCTTCGGTCAATCCAATCAAACATGTTGTCAATGTTCCCACTTGCATCATGTCACATAATTTATTCATTCTGTGAGAGATTCCATTAATCATGCTCTTTGCTTCCGCTTGAGTGATCTTTTACATTTTCTACAATATTTAGCATTAAGGAGTTAGTTCCACTTTTGATCTTTCTTGGCTTTAATTTATCATGCATGTGCTTAATAATCTACGATTTAGCCCTCCTTAGCCCAACTACTTGGATTATTAGTTGCAAAAATGAACCATTTTTCTTAACAATTTCTAAGGTTAATTCTCCCAAGCATAAAGTAATTCTTTTTCCATTTTGCACTTATTGAAATACTCATCTATCCTTTATCTACCACATAGTTATACAACTTACCTTAAATCACCATTTGATCCTTAACATGGGCAAAATTTCGATTTTGCCCTTATGTTTTAAATTTCTTATTTTTGGACATTAGACATTTCCTAGTCTTCCAATTGGGTTTCCCAAGTTTGCTTGTGTCCCATTTTGGTCCCTAATATGCTATGGAACAATTCCAAGAGTCAATTCTTACTAGTTATCGAATGGTCCCAAAGTTTGGGAAAAATTACCATTTTGCCTCTCTTATTTACAACTTATCCTTTGGGACTCCATTTCCCTTCATTTTACACATACAAGTCCCTAAACTTTCTTTAATTATGTTTAGGTACTTGGACTATCCAAAAGATGTCTTTTGGCTGCCCAAACATTCCTATTTGAACTTTAGCCCTAAACATTACATTTATTGCAAATAGGTCCCCATACCTTCAAAAGTATGGTAACCTAGTTCCAAAACATCATCAAATTTTAAATCAGACCCCACACATTATTTAACCACCTCGGTAGACCCTCTAGAAAGCTCATTCTTTAATGGGTCCCTTAACTTTACATTTTTTGCATGTTGGCGCTAAACTTTACCATAAAACTATAGTATATTTAAAAATTACAAAACTAAGTGTCAAGGTTCCCCAAACCTTTCTCTAGGAAATCGTAAGCTTAGTTTGTCCTGAATAGGCTTACATTGCTATGATGAGGCTTGATTGGAAGATTTAGCAAAAATGAGTAATAGTTGGGTCAAAGCTGGGAACTCACCAGAGGTGGCACATCGGTCACCGAGGTTGGTGTAGTTGGGAAGCTGACTTCCTTCGGAGTTCATGACCACTTGAATAATCTTGATTGGTGGTATGTAGCTCCTACAAATTTCATTTTATTCAGCTAGACCATGAAACCCAAGATTCATAACTTAAAAGATTTATTTCTCTCTCAAAACTTACTCAAATCGGGTAATTGCAGTGGCCCTGGAAAGATTAAAGTGTCAGGGACTTGCTGAATATTTCTCAGCTCGAGAGGGCTGTCCTGGCTGTCTAAATTGGCATGTAAAATAAGTTCTTTGTTTTTTTTATCATTGGAGTTCATGCAATGTGTGATCTTGTTGGAGACAATAGAAGTAGAGTTGAGGGCTGGGAAGGGTGGTGATGGAAAGCTGACTTCCTCAGCCTTCCAAGAGAACCAAGATCATGATCAAAGGTGGTCGAACGAAAGAACTATTTTCTTTGGTAGTTGGGAGCAATCGACTTTCAAAGTGAAATTTGAATGATTTCCAACAATGGGGACATGCATGCCTTATATGGACATGTTCTAGACTCTCGTGACTACCTATCCATAGCCTATTTATATCATTCCATAGTTTGTGGTTGTATGCATGGATTAATTACCATCAAAGTTAGATTCAGGCTATCTGCTGAGGTCTACAAATTCGGGTCAGAACTCGGGCGAGGAAGATCATGTTCACACACATGGCTGCACGTACACGCTTTTGCTGTCACATGCCAACCGGTCTGCACTTTAGCAAACCGGTTTCTGGAGAATTTATTGGCCAGTTCAATAATGTTTGGCCACACTTACCCATTTTTTGACTAGTTTTTGGGAAAATAAAAATACCTAAAAAGTATACATTCAATTTCCAATTTAATGGAGGCATGAACTAACTCATTGTGATTTATCTAGCACCCTAAAATATTCTAGGGGTTTTACCAGTTCTGAGTCGGTCAATCAGTTTCAACCATCCCGTGGTAGGTTCACCTCCGATTCGATCAATTCCTTGCCCAAATAAATTTTCTAAAACTAGCTTCTCACCCTCTCTTGATTAGTCTCAAAATTCTCCATTTTATGAGTTGTGTAGGCATCTTTAAAAATCAGGGGCATTTTCCCATAATTCGGTTCGGTCCCTTTTTGGGCTAGTTTTCACATGGTGCTTTTCCATCCCTTGATTCATGGTCCTTTAAGGTATTTTTAGAGTGTACTAGTTTCTTACCCACTTTCATCATTGGTTTATGATCCAATTTCTACTCTCTAAATCCTAGCTTAGGGTCTCATCCTTTTATCTCTGGTTTGGAATTTCATTCCCTGTTTCATATCCTATTACGGATTTAGAATTTTATTCTTAGTTTAGGCTCCTATTCTTGGTTCAACCCGGTCTGGTTTTGGAATTAGGAATTACCGGTGTTACATTATTCCTTGTACCACCACCTAATTCTACATTAGGCCCTAGCTAAAATGTTGGGTGATGTAAGGGTCAATTTATAGAAGCCCTAACTATTGAGGTCATACAATTGCTATTTGGACAGTTGCAAGCATAGTGCCCTAATTGTCCACACATATAATAAGTTGAAACTAAACAAGTACTTTAATGAAACTTCCCACACTTTGGACACTAGGGTGATTCATTTCTTGTGTTGGCATTTCTCCCTGCACCACTCATCGAAAATTTCCCGTGACGACTACCCATCCTTAAACGGTCCTTTCCCCTTCCATTGGGGAAAATGATTGGTTGTACTCAAAGGGTGGCTATGTGATGGAGTTGAAACCATTTGGGTATACTTCCTAGACAAAACTAATGGTACTTCTCTTTCCTTCCTCTTCCCAAACCCTTCAACACATTGGTTGATTATTCAAAGGAGGCACTCACACTTGCAAGCATAAATAATCAAAATGACTAGGTTATTGGGTCGCTCAATACACCGCATGTAGCATCAGGTTTCTAGGGAGATTCCATCTAGAAATCACTAACATATGTCTACAGGGCTGGAGAAGTGTTGTGTGATCATGTCAAGGCATTAAACTGATTCCCATACATAGTTATTGATCTATTACCCTATCACACCTGTAGGAGTTCTTGCTTCATTTCATTCATCATGTATGCAAACATGTACTTCTACATAAATCAATTTTCAAATTATGCCCATTTTGGTTAGGAGGATGTTGTGGCATGTATGTTGAACCACCACCTATATGCATTCTCCTCTAAGAGGAACTCCACCATGGTTACCCACTCTGCCATGGGTACCTTCATTATATCAATCATTTTATAGGTATTTCTCAATAATTCCATGGTTGACACCACGTCCTTCTAGCTAGAGAATGACTTGCACCCTACTTACCTTAGGGCTTTCAAATACCTCAAAATGTCAAAGTCTTGCACTTCGCTAATCTAAGGTAGGGTTGCTTGTTTAGGTCACACCACATCAGTCTCCCTTTATTTAGATGGTTCCGTAGGAAGGGATGCAAGACTGGAAAATCCCAACTTAGTAACTGAGCCGAGTCGAATCGTGAAGTGGGATCAAACGGGGTGTATAAGCTTGAACATAAAAGATGAAGGGATTGAATGAGAGTTCAAGAGGGTTGAGAAAGGGTCATGAGAAACCCTTAGTGGAGTCATAGGACACAAAGTCATGGATTGGGAGAAAATCAGGAGAGAATCAATTTGAACTAGGTTCAAGCTAGGTCGAGTCACAAAATCCCCCAAAATTTTGAGGGGTTAAAACAAATCCAAATTTAGCAGTTCTTGATTCAATTCCATAGGAAATTAAATATACAATTTTTATGCATTTTTATTATCTCAAGAACCGGTCATGAAAGGGGAGAACCAAGAAAAAAATCGTTGAACCTACTGAAAAATTCATTGGAAACCGGTTCGCTATAATGCCAAACCGGTCGGTTGAGATGCTAGACACATGCATGCATGACCACGCACACGCGTGTCATTTTCCTTGATCGATTCTCAAACCCAAATGCTCTATTTTAAACTGACAACACATCATTGACCCATTGACTTCACCGCTTGGGGATATTAATTCATTTCCTACACCACAAGCTATGGATTAATGAAATGATGCTATCGATAGATAGCACACAAGTCTAGAAAATAACCGTATAAATTGGAGGTTGCTCCCTCACCAGAATTTGCTCAAAATCCTCTCCCAACCATTGACTGCTCCCAACTCCGATGACTTGACTACCACAGAGAATATTATCCACCATCTGACCACCTTTCATGACATTCTTGTTACCCTTGGAAAGTTGAGGACTTTAGGTTTCCATCACCACCTCTTTCCACCCACAACTCCACTTCTGCTTCACCGGGGAGATAGTACATTACTCAATCTTTGATAACTCTAAATAGGGCAGCTATTTTAGAGGTCAAATTGGACGGCCATGATGGCTCACGCAAGATGAGGAAAATTGGGTGAGTTTCTTGTAACACCAGATTTCCATAGCCTAAGTTGAGTGAGAATTGGATCTCAATTTAATCATCAAATTCTCAAATCACGTGCAAAGTGGCAGAGCAAACTAAAATGCTAATTGTAGGATCTACAAACCACCATTTGAGCTGATTCAAGGGCCACAAACACATGAGAGAGCTATATAGCCCCATTGACTTTGATGGCCGACATGCCACTTCTAGTGAGTTTCCAACTTTGATCCAACTTGCATCGAACTAAGTCTTTGATTTAGATCAAGCCTGATCAGAGTAATTTTGGCCACCTCCAGCCAAATCAAGTTTAGAGACACTTTAGTTATAGGTCAAAGTTTGGGGACCAAAATAAAAATATATGAAAGTTAGGGGAACCAAATGGGATTGTGTCACACCTCAACCCGGTTTGGTCAGATCCTCGTGAGCAAATCGCCGCTCCCTTGGTTCAAGAGGGGTTTCCCCATCATTTAGATAAGAGGAGCCAGCTGAAATTTCAAATCTTGTTCCCTGGAATAACATTAATCAAACTAAAGCAAGCATAAAAGAACTTTAAGCGTACCTAACTTAGGGTTCATCTTCTCAAGCTCTCTGGTGGATCTCCTTTTTCCTAAAAAAGGGATAAGAGAGGGGGTAAGTTTCTAAAACTCAAGAGCGGGTGATGGGAGTGAGTTTTAGGGAAACAATATTTAGTTTATTAAAACCCTTTTTATAATCTTTCTTAACTCCTTGGTTTGTCTAGCTCTATTAACAAATCCCCTTGCCTTGGAAAGCGTTTAGCAAACAAACACACGCCCTTTATCATAAAGGGTACAAACGTTCGCATGGAAGTCCCATACTGCACCCACTTGGGGATGAGCATGACAATGCTGTCCACCCCAATAGAAGTCCTAGACTTCTACCTGAGTGTGAGTGGATGTCCCAAACGTCCGACCCTTAGACTAGAAATTCACTTCGTGTCTGTATGAGGATAGAGATCTCATCCTGACCCCACACCAATGTCATGCACAAGAAGCTCCCAGAGCTTCATGACTAACTGGCACGACAAACTGCCCTTAACTCCACCATTTCGTCAAGCAGCCCTTGGAACCCATCACTACTCGTAGGGCATCTTGATGGTCCTGAATCCATGAGTGCATGCACAAATAATAAATTTTCATCATTATCCATTATCTTTGATGCCGATAGTCTATCAGTGTAAACCCCGCCCTTTTGAGTTAAGGAAAATCGGGAAAAGAACCGGTCAAATCGAGTGAGAAACACCGAACAGATTAATAAACCCGATCATTAGAGAATGAGCAATTTGGGAAATTTGCAACTCCCAAGTGACCCAAAGGATTCACATTGGAAAAGAACCTTAGGACAAATTGGAAGAGAAAATCAAGACGATTTAGATGAACCAGATCCAACTATATTGAACTAGTTAATGAACCGAGTCGGTTCATGAACAGGAACCGATAGAGAAAGGGCAAACCGGGAAATTTATGGATCTCAAGTGACCTAAAGAGTCACAAAAGTCAAACAAAAGGACTTTAGGATGAATTGGAGATGAAAACTAAACTGATTCAGGTGAACCAGATCTAAACTGGATTGAACTGGTTTGGACCGGTTTGAACCACTATTGAACTAGATGTTAAATTCATTTTTCTTGGTAGATTAAAAAAATTCAAATTTGAGATTTGAGGCCTAATTGGATAGAAAATGAATTTATATATTTTTAGATTTGAAAACTTTGTTGATGAAATTCTCATTCAATTCGACATGAATTAATGCAATTCTTGATCCTAGGAGGAACCTCAGGACACAAGCTATCTACCCAGATTGAATGCTTAGACCTCTGCGCCCTGACGTTAAGCTTTCAAAGCTTTCTCTCTCTGTCTAGTTTCCCAACGAAGCTTCATTTGAGCTCATTCCGACACCAAATCGTGCGATTCAAAGTGCAATTAAATCGTATGAAGGTGTAATAACTCTAATTTTACTTCAATTTCAACAATTAAACTCATTTGATCGATCAATTTGATGAAATCAAATTTGGCAGAGTTGGAGGACCAATTGGGCAATTTTTGGAATTTTTGGTGTAAAAAATACCATTTTTGTTAAGTAGGGGCAAAATGGTAATTTTGGAAAAGTTGGGGGGACCAAATTGGAAATTTGGGAAAATTTAACCCCTTTTGTGAATTTGAATAAATTGAGGCCCTAAGAGAAATTTTAAAAGTCTTAGGACTCAATTTAAGGAAAAATTGACATTAGGGACTTAAAGTTAGGGACCTGATCGCAAATAAATGAAAAGTTAGTTTACTCATTTATTTGGGAAGAATGAGGGCTATTTGGCCAAAGAATAATGAACAAGAATATTCATATCGAATAGTTAAGAGGAATTTCAGTGCACGATTAGGTGAGTGAGATTTTTATATCATACTCAGTTTAGGATGATAGGCACCTCGAAAATAAAAACCCACTACTAAGTGGTATTTTAGACATCACACTTTAGAGGAGTGATGTGAAAATTACGCGAAAAAACTACTTACCGGTTGTAAGTGTATCATACCCGGTTGGTATGATGAAACTTACTCAAAGAAAGTGGAAAAGCTGTTTATCTATTATGAGCGGAGATGTCCTCATACTCGGTTGGTATGATGAATAGTTGAAAAATATATTTTATCGGAAGTGCTCTCCCCTAATTGTGTGCCATTACTTAAATAATTTGGGAGACTTTTTTACTGGAGCTTGAATTGCTCTATTAGGCCAGAGGCCTTGGTTTTGGAACTTGGGGAGCTAATATGCCCAATTTTGAAAATCTGGAATAGTGGGCCCTAGGCCAGTTGGAAGGAGCAGGAGCTCATAAACAAAGATGATTTATATGCCATGAAAATTTAAGTAAATGAATTGTTTGGCCAAGGTACCAAGACAGGACCAACATACTTAGTCAACTAGCGGCAATGCGACATGACATGTCTTCGTACTAGTCAAGACAAACAGCTGCATGTCAAGTTGAGGGTCGGGGCCGTTAGACCAATGGCACCACAAATTATATAGCGTCATGTAAACCCCACTCTTTTGAATTAAGGAAATTCGGGAAAAGAACCGGTCAAACCGAGTGAGAAATACTGAACCAATTCACAAAACCGATCATTTGAGAATGAGCAATTTGGAAATTTACAACTCCTGGGTGATCTAAAGGGTTCATAAAACCTTGGAAAAGAACATTAGGAAAAATTGGAAGAAAAAAAACTAGACTAGTTCAGATGAACCAGATCTAACTAGATTGAACTGGTTTATAAATTGAGTCAATTCATGAACCGAAACCGGTAGAGAAAGGGCAAACCGGGAAATTTATGGATCTCGAGTGACCGAAATATTCCCAAAAGTCAAGGAATTGAACTTGAGAATGAATTGGAGATGAAAACCAAACCGGTTCAGGTGAACCGGATTTGAATAAAATTGAACCAAGTTTGGACCGGTTTGAACCACTATTGAAAGAAAAATTAAACCCCCTTTTGTGAATTTGAATAAATTGAGGTCCCAAGATAACTTTTGAATGTCTCGGGACTCAATTTGAGGAAAAACATGCATTAGGGACTTAAAGTTAAAAAAATAACTTTAGGGACCTAATTGCAAAATAAAGGAAAATTTGATTTTCTCATTCATTTGGGATGAATGAGTCTATTAGGCCAAAAAATATTGAACAATAATGTTCTTATTGTGTATGAACACAAAATACCAAGAATGCGAGCTAAGACGAGTTCGAGTAAGGACAACACGCCGGCTAAGAGTAATTTCACTAAATGATCGGGTGAGTGAGATTTTTATATCATACCTGATTTAGGATGATAAGCACCACGAAAATGAAAACCCACTAATAAGTGGTATTTTAAACATCACAATTTAGAGGAGTGATGTGAAAATTATGCAGAAAAACTACTTACCGGTAGTAAGTGTATCATACCTGATTGTTATGATGAAACTTCCTCGAAGGATGTGGAAAACCTGTTCATCGATTATAAGCGGAGATGTCCTCATACTCGGTTGGTATGATGGACAGTTGAAAAATATATTTTGTCAAAATTGCTCTCGCTTGACTATGTGCCACTGCTTAAACAATTTGGGTGGCCTTCTTGATAGGAGCTGGAATAGCTCTATTAGGCAGGAGGCCTCAATTTTGGAACTTGAGGGCTAATATGCCCAATTTTGATAATCTCGAGCAGTGAGCCCTAGGCCAATTGGCATGAGCAGGAGCTCATAAACAAAAATCATTTATATGCCATGAAAACTTAAGTAAATGAATTATTTGGCCATGGTACCAAGACATGATCAACATACTCAGTCAACTAGCTGTAGTGTGACATGGTAGGTCTCTGGTCTAGTCAAAACAAATAGCTGCAGATCAAGTTAAGGGTCGAGGCCGTTGGACCAATAGCACCACAGATTATATTGGCATCATGTGAAAAATGTTAATTGTGCATGCATTGTGTTTACGGGACCTTCAAGACGGTCAAGGTGGATAGTGATGCATCCAAGGGCCCTGGACAACCTGATGGATATAAGGGCAGTTAATCGTACTAGAAGCCTTACGAAGCTTGATGTAGCTTCAAGCGCATGAGACGGGGTGGGGTCGGGATGAGGTCTCTGTATTCATACAAATATGGAGATTTGTTACGAGATTGAGGGTCGGATGTCGCGAACATCCACTCATTCTTAGGATAAAAGTGGACGTAATTCTATCTAGGTGGCCGGTAAAGTCGCTTTGATGCCACAAGTGGATTCAGTGGATGGGTTGACCTGTGATTTTGTGTTGACCTTCATGATGAAGGATGTGTGTTCAGTGATGACACACCGTGATTAATAAGAAATGGTGATAAAAAATCAGAATTTGAAATGAAAGGTTTTTAAAAGAAAATAAGGAGTTTGTCACAATCTGAATCAAACATTTTTCCTCAAAGAGAAATTTTGAAAACCCATTGACTAAGTCGTTGTACTCACCCCCTCACTTATATCCCTTTTAGGTAACCCTAGAAAGCCTACCCTAAGGACCCCCAGCTAATACGCCTGTAAGACAGGTATGATCCGTTTAAAATTTTATGTAGTTTTGATTTATGTTATTCTAGGAAATGTGCAAGTTTAAAGGATGCCTTACTCTTCACAGGTTATAAACAAGGGGTAACCCTTAGTAAATTGAGAAAGTGGCGGGTTGATCACAGGGATCTGACCAAACCGGGTTAGGGTGTGACAATCAGCCCCGACGCTTAACCTGACCAAATCGACCTGTCCTTGACGCAATATTGCCAGCCCATCGAGCATTGTTGACCCTAACTTGGTACCTTGGCAAATCACACAATTGATTCCATTTTAAATAAATGTTTTCATTGCTCTTCCTACTCAAGATTGTTTACGGGCTTCACCTTGTGCCCAATAGCCTTAGGACCATTACACATGTTTTTCAAAACTAGAACTTGTGCACTATGAGCTCAAATCCGAGCCCCTTGGCTTTTTAGAGCTGTTCTAGCTTACGTCAAGAAGGTCTCCCAAATTGTTTAAGCAATGGCACAAAGTTAGGGGAGAACACTTCTGACAAAATCTCTTTTTAACTCATCACCCCAACTGGGTGTGATGATAGGTTCACTTACAACCAGTATGAGGGTTTTTCCTTTTCGTATGCGAGCTCATCATACCAACTGAGTGTGATGTTTAAATGATCCTATTCACAACCGATAAGTAGTTTTTTAACTTTTTAAACGTGTTCATCATCCCAACCGGGTATGAAGTATAAAGATCACACTCACTCGATGATTTTGACGAGTTCATCCTTAGTCGGTTCTCCAAGTTTGAGTTTGGCTCGCTTGTTAGCGGTCCGGTCTCAAGAGTCCCTACAGGGTTTGACCACTCTTATAAGTTAGGATTTGGCGTAAAAGCTTTCTAGCTTTTCAGTATTCGCTACTAGGCCCAAATTTCTAGTTTATTGCACTTAGGTCCCTAAAGTTCATACTTCTTAACTTTAGGTCCCTAGTCTTAAGTTTTTCCCCAATTTCCCTAGGGTTCTTAATTTACTTAAAATTGTGTAAGTAGCTCAAGTTTTTCAAATTCCCAATTTTGTCCCCAATTTTTCCAAAATTACCATTTTGCTCCTACTTTCCAAAAATAGCCATTTAGCCCCAATTCTTTTCAAACTGACCAATTGGTCCTCCAGCATCTTTCTCATACCCAATTTACCTCAAATTTTGAGAAATTGCAAGGAGATTTCTCAATTTTTTGAAATCCCCAAAATTTCCCCCAATTTCTACCCCCTTTATTGACTGAATTTGATTTCTTAAAATTGGCTACAGTTGGGGTAGGACCCAAATTTGATTTCTTAAGATTTCCCAAGTTTGTAGTACCCAAATTTGGGTTTTGAGGATAGAGGAAGTGCACAAATTTGAGCTATGGTTCAAACTTCACCGAAGAACATGGCACTTTAGAGAGAAAAGGTAATTTGAGGTGCGTGAAGGATGAACAAATGGTAGCTTTTTATATAGGGAGCTCGAAGACCCTCTGCCCGACCAATTTACATACTGGTCATGCTCATTCTAATTGGAAATTGCCCAAATCGAAGCAAATTTCCTTCTCTGGAAAAGGAAAGAAATTCTTTCCGCGATGAACATTATCATCAGACAGAGGAAGAATATGACACTATTACACACATGTGAGATTTGCACGTGCAAGCAGGCCATGTGGAAACATGTGATTTGTCAGTCCTGTTGACATTGCAATCCAACTTAGCTGTCTCATTAACCATTGACCGGTTGATTAGACATGGGGCAGCCCGTGATTGGTCAGTCCTACTGACATGGCGATCTGACTCAACTACCACGTCAGTCGTTGATTAGTTCACCAAACACATGGCAACCTCTCATTGGTTGATCGTGTCTACATGGCAGCTGACTAGGCATCCATTGGCCATTGACCGACTGACAGAGTGCGCATTGCCATGTGTCGCACTCTGATTGGTCACGTGCATGCTGACGTGGCGCTGACCTATTAGCTGTTGGTTGACCAATTGGTCCGTTGGTCGGACTTGTTCGTTGACCGGTTTGACTATAACATCTTGGTCACTTGGGATTTTCCAATTTCGCTTTTTCAACCCTTCTTTTATGTTCTGGATTCATGAAGAGGTTCAATTTTCTCCTCAATTTGACTGGTTCTTTCTCAATTTGCTTGACTTGTGGTGATGATGGGTTTCACAACTCTCCCCTCCTTTTTGGAGTTTTGTCCCAAAAACTAAATTTCGCCTCCCTCACATTGGGAAACTCTCTCGTGGTGTCAACTTGTTTTTACTTGACATGCTATCCCTTGATTGTTCTTTTACTTAATCCATTTTAATCCATGCACTAATGGAATTTCTCTTCTATTCCATCAATCACTCACTCCATAGAGGGTATCCTGACTTGATACGTCTTACCCATTATTTCTAAAGTATACATTTAGGTCCACTTTCTATTCTGCTTAGGGTAAAGTCTGTCTGCTTGAATGTTTTGATCCATTTCCTTGGATTGACAATCCCATAATCATTCTTTCCTTTACAATCCTAGGTCACCTCATGATGGTGATTCATGCACTTCCCTACCTTCTCCGAGTTACTATAGTTTGCACCATCTTGTCATCCAGTAGTGTCTCTCGACTACTCTCGGTGTTATCTAGTCGTCCCATTTTCTTTGACGTCACACTCTTTTGGTAACATTTGGTTCACCTTATTTACTCGCCCTTCCTCATCTCCCTTATTGGGTTTCCCGATTTTGACCACTGTGTTCTCCTCCACATCTAGGCTTGCTACCTCTCTTGTGGTTTGCTCTCCCTTCAATTTCCTTCCTTATTCTAAGTGGTATCCTTGCACGAGGACTTTCTTCCTCCTAGTACATCCTCAACCACTTGTGCCCCCTTCTTGGGTTTCTTATTTTGGGTTAAGCCTCTTATGGTTCTCATGTCGCTTCCTTGGCTCGATCTAACTTCCTACCTTTACCCTTGTACGTAGGGACTTTTGCCCTAGGAGTTTCATGTTCAACCTCCCTAACATTCCTTGAAGGCTTTTCCTTCCTCCTTTTCTTACACCCTTCTATTATAGGTATAGTTGTCGGCTTTTAATCCTTCGTTGTCTTCCAATTCCCCATTTTGTCCCTTATCCCCTATGTGAGGAATTTTCGATCATTGGGTCTTTTCACTTTGGTGTAATTGCTTTCCCCGGTTTCATCGGGTCCATCGTCTCTTTGTTGGGGCATGCACTTCTCTAGCACTCCTTCCTTTACTAGCCTCCTTCCTTTCTTCATCTTTTTTAGTATCCAACCTTAGTGTAAATTTATGCCATCCTTTGTTGTTGTCCTACTTGTTTACTCTTCCTTAGAAATCCTACGGTACATCCCAGTACCCTTTTAATTGAACTTACTTGCATCCCGTAAAAGCCTGCTTCCTTGGGAAGAGTTTGGGTATTGTTTGCTTCAAGACTTCTTGACCTCCTTGTGTAAGGCTCATTTAATTTTTCTCATTGCCTGAGTGTGGTCACCAATTCATTTTTGGCCATTTTTTCTTTGAGGATTTTCATTATCCTTATTCTCCTAATGTTTGGCCTTTTTATCTCTCCCCTCTTAGCCGAGTTTACATTCATAATTTCCACGAAGGTTAGTTCGTTAACCGTCTCATTCCCTACTGCTCTCCTCATTCCATTGTTTTGAGATAGTCATCTCTCGAATTCACTCGTCCTTGATGCCCATCATGTCGCCCTTTGTAGGGTGTAGTCATAACAACTTCACTGTCCTTCCTTCCTCCTTCGAGGGACACCTGAGTGTTGGGTTCTTTTCATGTGTTCCATACTATGTCCAACAGTCCAATCATGATTCACTTGAGTCATACACATCTTTCCAGGCTTTCTTCCATTAATACTTATTCTCCCTTCCTTGCTCCTGCAGCTATCGACCCTAGAACCTCTTGATGCCATTTATCGGGTTTACCTCTTTCAGGGGAAATCCAGTGTGTACGTCTTATGTACCTTATTCTTTGTTGCCATTCTTTTGAGTTGTCCCCCTTAAGGGAAAGTTCAGTTCCTCTTTATTTTAGAGTTTCTTGACTCATCTACGAGGGTTCACTTAATCCCTGTTGGTCATTAGGTTCCCTTCTTATACTAATCCTCCCACTCATACATGTTACTGCATCGTTTGATGCCAGCTTCCCTTTTTCCCTTTCCTTGGTTTTATCTCATTCTTTGGATCTGCAGAAGTGTGCTTCCCTTGCACTCGATCCCCTTTTCATCTATGAGCTCATCCTTTTCTCTTCCCATTCAGTTGGATCCTTTGCCTCTTTGTTAGGTCATGTCCCTTCCTATTACTCCCTTTCTTGGTAGGCTCCTTATTCTTCCCTGAAATTCTTGAGGTTTCCTACTCTTTAACTCAACTTGTCACCTTTGTCCATTTGGGCTTGATGTTCCTTACTCCTATTTGAGGCTGTTTAAGTTAAGCCATCTTAGGGTGGTCGATTAGTACTAATTGATTTTTTAATTCTTTCCACCTTTCCATTTTTGTGAAGGTTTTGCATATAGTCTTTCTCCTCGGGTGGTCCCTCCATGCTCAAACTTAGTCCTCATCACTACATTTGGGTGTATTCCCATTCCTTGTTGTTAGTGGTAACTCGTTGTTAATGGGGAGACTAGAATATAAATAGAAAAACTTTATTAGTCTTTATTTATTTTAGGAATAATTCTTGTCATACTCGACTTATTACAAATAATTCTCCCTACTTGTCCTCAGGGTCATAGGCCAGGAGTTAGCCTCCGAATTATTTCAAGATTCATGGTCCAAGGGCTGATAAATGTCCATACATATTCTTGGTGGACCTACCTGCTAGGATGGACCCCATGGAATACCTCAAGCACGTATCTTCCCAGCATCTCAGCTTCGCATTCGTAGGTCTACTTTATCCATTTGGTGGGGTCTAAGTTGTACTGAGCTGGGTAGGGCTCCTAGAAAACCTACATGAAGGTTGCATGAGCATCCCAATAGTTGTTCCAAGCCTCCCCTAAGTTGGGGTCCTTTCCGACTGTCGTGGTGCTGGAGGTGGTGTCGATTCTCTTGGAGGGGGTATGGGTTCTTCCTACCTTGGGAAGGGATAAGGTATGTTGGTTGGTTTCAGTATCTCCTCAAGAAGCTTCCTATAGTACTCAACCATGTCCTTTGGCATCCTCTTTTCAAATTCAACAAGTTTTTAGATTTTTATCTTGCTTGTGGTATGAGCCTTTTTCTAGGGTCCATGAGTGGGGTTGGTTCGCACGACAAATTTCCTAGGGACTCTTCTTCCTATAAGATAATTAAATCTTTATTAGTGTCAAGTCATAGTCATGATAATCCTTTCAAGGGACTCTTCTATCCCATCGATATCAATGTGCATGAAGCTCGCAAAGCTTCGAGACATATTGTTACAGTATTTTCTACACTTGTAACACCCTTGCAGTCCAATAGCCCTTAGAACCAACACTATCCCATACGGACGTCTCTAGGTTTTATATCTCAGCATGCACAATCAAAAGTTTTTTTAATTAAGACCTTTATCTTTTGTGCTACTAGCCCAACGAGTTCAATGACCTGACCTCACCTCCATAGCTAAATCACACAAATTAACCATTTATGAAAGTTTTTCCATAGGCTCATAAATCTTAATTTGTCTACAGGTTTAAGCTCGTGCCCATTGGCCTTGGGCCCACTCGTACTAGTTTTTCATAATGTGGCCTTAGGCCCACTTCATTTTAAAAAATGTGGTCTTAGGCCCACTTTTCACATAACTAGATCTAACCAACCACTGTCGATCATAGGCCTCACTAATATCCTACATCAACGGTCATACTAGACCATACCACCGAGGTGTATCAATAAATAGTCCCTAGGGTGTCCTAATAACATGCTTCATGCTTTCATCAGAAATATAATCCCAAAATATTTAGGTAGTTTCACATAGTTAGAGGATTATATTTGTGGAATTCTATTTTCAAAGTAAAGCATGTTCCAATTTATGTGCCTGATCGGTCCAATCGGCCCATTATCAGAAATCCCACTCACCAGATATTACTGTCTTGGTCACCCAAGGGATTTTTGTAAACCCTGCCCTTTTGAGCTAAGGAAAACCGGGAAGCGAACCGGTCAAACCGTGTGAGAAAATCGAACCGGTTCACAAACCCGATCAATTGTGAATGGGCAATTTAGGAATTTACAACTTCCAGGTGATCCAAAGGGTTCATAATACTATGGAAAAGAACATTAGGACGAATTAGAAGTGGAAAATTAGACCGGTTTGGATTAAATGGGTCCAACATGATTGAACTAGTTTATGAACCGAGTCGATTCATGAACCGGAACCGATAGAGATAGGGCAAAAAAAAGGAATTCAACTCCATAGTACTCCAAAGAAAACCATAAACCTTGGGAAGGAACCTTAGAACAAAGTGGGAGAGAAAAATTAGACCGGTTTAGGTGAACCGGACCCAATCCGGATTGAACTAGATTAACGATCGAGTCAGTTTATGAACCGAAATCGATAAAGAGATGGTAAACCAGGAATTTTATGGACCCTAAGTGACTCAAGGAGTCACAAAAGACATGTAAATGGACTTGTAAAGGAATTGGGGATGAAAACCAAACCAGTTCAAACCGGTTTGAACCACTATTAAACTGAATCATAAATTCATTTTTCTAGGTGGTTTAAATAATTTAAATTTGAGATTTGAGGCCACCATTGGATAGAAAATGAATTTAGATGAATTTAGAAATTTTTAGATTTGAAAAACTCGATCGAAGGGGGGGGGAGGGGGTGAACCGGCCAGTTTATGCTTTGAACCCGGTTCGGACCGGTCCAGTCTCTGTTCGAAACAGTGTCATCCTCTTCCTCAGGATGATAGCACTGTTCACTCACCGGGAAACTGAAGTAATGCCGGTGAAGAAGAAACACTTTTGTTCGGGGCGTTTCAAGTCTTCAATGTTAGTCATAACGGTGCCAAACGGATGACCAATGGGTTCTCGAGCTCCCTACATAGAGAACCCCTCCCCATTCATCATCTCCACACCTTAAAACTCCATTCTCACTCAACTGCTCCATTTTTCGGTGAAGCTTGAACCAAAGCTCCGATATGGGGTCTTTTCTAAGCCAAACAAGGTGAGGTCAGGTTCTTTAGAACTGGGGAGAAGTCAACTACACGCCTGTAGTCTCCGTTTGCTCCAAGGGTTGCCGGAGAAATGCCGACGTGATGAAATAGTGAAGCAGCTCTAGCAGACCAAAGCTGACCTATTTCGGCCGAGTTTGAAATTGGCCATTTTGAGCCCTCTTCAAACCAAACCAAGCCTTCCCAACACTTTCTCAGCCCTCCCACGGCCGAATTAGGACAGAAAGGTAAGCCAATTCAGCTCCCCTCTACAATTTTCGGCCGGAGCTAGAGAGAGAACCGGCAGAATTTCAATGATGAAATTCTAACTTAATTTGGCATCAATTGATGCGATTCTTGATTCTAGAATGAACCTTAAGATGAGAGCTATCTACCCAAATTGAAAGCTCGGACCGTCGTGCCCTCACCGGTGAGAAATCGAAGCTTTCTCTCTCTATAGTCTATTTTCTGGTGAAGCTCCGTCTGAGCTCGTTCCGGCGTTAAAATCTGCGATTCAAAGTTCCTTAGAATCATATGAACATGTAGGAACTCAATTTCAACTCCAATTTCAACAATTAGAGGTGTTTGATCGGTCAATTTGATGAGATCAAATTCTACAGTGTTGAAGAGTTTAAATTGGGGAAAAATTGGGGATTTTAGAAATTTAAAGGACCAAAATGCAATTTTATGAAATTGAGGGTCAATTGGGCATAAAAATAATGTTGGAGGACCAATTGAGGAATTTTGCAATTTTTGGGGCAAAACTTACCATTTTTGTAAAGGAAGGTCAAAATGGTAATTTTGGAAAAGTTGGGGGACCAAATTGGAAATTTGGGAAATTAAACCCCTTTTTGGTGAAATTGAAAAAATTTATGTCCCAAGATAAATTTTAAAAGTTTCGGGACTCGATTTGAGGAAAAATCGACATTTGGGACTTAAAGAGAAATAACTTTAGGGACCTAATTGCAAATAACTAAAAAGTTTGGGTTTTCTCATTCATTTGAAATGAATGAAGGTTGTTATGCCGAGTAATAATGAACAAGGATGTTTATATCGTATAGGAATGCGAAGTACTGGGAGCGCCAGCATGGACGAGCTCTCGTGAATACAAAGAACCGGTATAGGGGAATTCACTGCGTTAACGGGTGAGTGGATTTATTAACATCATAGCCGGTTGGGATGATGAGCACAACTTAAAGATAAAAACCACTTACCAGTTGTGAGTGGGATTATATATCATACCCGGTTGGGGATGATAAGTACCTCGGTATAAAAACCCACTATTTAGTGGTGTTTTAATCATCACCACTTAGAGAAAGTGATGTAAAAATTATGCGAAAAAACTACTTACCGGTTGTAAGTAGATCATACCCGGTTGGTATGATGAGTCTTCCTCGAAGGAAGTTGAAAATCCGTTCATCGGTTATGAATGGAGTTGTCCTTATACTGGTCGGTATAATGGACAGTGAAAACCTATTTTCTCGGAAGTGTTCTCCCCTGACTGTGTGCCAATGCTTAAACTATTTGGGAGACCTTCTTGACGGGAGTTCGAATAGCTCTTATAGGTTGGGGGCCTCGATTTTGGAACTTGAGGACTAATATGCCCTGTTTTTGAAAAAAACTCGAATAGTGGGCCATAGGTAAATGGATACGAGCCGGAGCTCATAAAAAGAACATGATATATATATATGTGCCATTAAAACTTAATAAGTGAATTGTTTGATCATGGTACCAAGGCAGGTCCGACATATTCAGTCAACTAGTAGTAGTGCGACATGACCGATCTTCGGACCAGTCAAGACAAACAGCTACCGGTTGAGTTGAAAGTCGGGACTGTTGGGACTAATGGCACCACATATTACATAACAATTTAAGAAAACTTTGTTTGTGCATGCATTATGAGTACGAGATCATCAAGACACCCATGAGGGGTAGTGATGTGTCCTAAGGGCCCTAGATGACCCGGTGAGTATAAGGGCAGATCGTCGTTCCAGGTGTCTGTGCGAAATTTGGAGTAGCACCAAGCGCATGAGACCGGGGTGGGGACAGGATGAGGTCTCTATCCTCATATGGTCGCGAAGAAGCAAATTTCAGGATTTAGGATCGGATGTCACATACATCCACTCATTCCCAGGGTAGAAGTGGTCATGCTTCTATCCGGGTGGCCGGTAAAGTAGCTCTGAAGCCACTAGTGGGTTCAGTGATCGTGCTAACCTACAAATGTGTGTAACCTTCATGATGAAGGATGTGTGTAACCAAAGAATGCTCTGATATGACTGTCAACGATTGAGTTAAGGGTCGAGTCTTGGGCAGACTCGGTCAGTTGTCGAGCTCCCTATATAAAGAGCTCCCTCCACTCGTCCTGCTCATCCTACAAACGATCGAAGAAGAGAGATTGCCTAGTTTTTTGACTAGGCGTAAACTAGAACTCTGATATTAGTGTTTTCTTTAGCCTTTGACACTGCAATTGGACTCATTGGAATCGGGAGGAAGTTCTCGACCCAGCTGCACATTTCATTCAACCGGAGGAGCATCGACAAGCCTGCACAATACTACTGCTCCAACGAACCCGAAGTGATGAAGCTTTGTCAAACTGAATTATGGCAACCCCAAACCTCCCGCAACTAAACCGACCCTCCCATGACTCCTCCTCACCAACCCTCGACTTCCCTAGAGCTTTAGCGTAGGTCCATTTCGCCTCCACTTGTCAAAATAGTAAAATTTAAAGAGAGAAAGAGGCAGAACTATACTAATCGAATTCTCCCTACCCAGGATGTTAATTGGGTTGATTCTTGATCCTCAAATGACCCTCCCGATGAGTTCTAGCTTCCCAAATCTAGAGTTGCGAGAACCACACCCCGACCGATGATATTTCAAAGGTCTCCCTCTAAGTACAATTTTTTGGCAATGCTCTATTTGAGCTTATTTCAGGGTCAATTAAGATGATTTGAATCATGAACAGATTGTAGGAATGTGGGAAAGATGATTAATAGCATGCTAAGTATCAATTAACTGGGTTTGCATGTTCAATTTGATGAAATATGATTTCCGAACCAAAATGAACAATTTGGGGAAGTTTGGGCAAAAATTGGGAATTTTCGAAAATTTGGGAACTTTTGTGTAATTAAATTTTAATTGAGGACCAATTGGAAAATTTGAATAAATTGAGGATCAATTGGGGAATTTGAGGAAAATTTGGGATAAATCAATCATTTTCAAGAAATTAAGGACCATTTGGCAATTTTAGAGAATTTATGGACTTAATTGTAATTAAGTATAAATTTGGGATTTTAATTGCAATTAAAGGGAATTATGGGGATTTATTGCAAAACTTAGTAAGTTTATGGGAGTTGGAAGTGAATCAAGAATTTATTTTCCATGTTGATAAAGTCTATGGATTAAGTGAAATGAATCAAATAGCTGAATAATTCCTTATCTGAAATATTGTAGGTATGAGAATGGTACCCCTACTATAACCGCAGAACATCTTAGAAGTGCAAACAATCCAGCCCAGGGAAACAAGTTATGACAAACTAGGTGAATGTACTTTCCTAAATTGAAAATGGTTTTCCAGAATTAATCTCCCCCTAATTGCTTGAACAAGCTTAAACTTTTTGGAAGATTTTTCTGATGAGAGCATAAACCATGAAATATTAGAGATAGTATTGGTCGAGTGGGCCTAAGGCCAATGGGCATAGGCTTAGGCCCGTAAACATGTTAAAGTGTACGTGCTTAAAATACTTTCATAATCAATTGATGATGTGAACTAGTTACCAAGCCGAAGCTGAGTCATCGAATGTATTGGCCTAGTAGCACCAAAGACAATGGTCAAAAAACAATTTATAAGACTGTTGATAGTGCATGCTGTATTATGGAACCATCAGGGTGCCTAGTTTGGGGGTAGTGGTGGTTCTAAGGGCTATTAGACGACCTAGGGAGCATAAGGGAAGCTTTGTCGTCAAGTATGTTGGAAAGCTCAAGGAGCTTCATGCGCACTGAGACCGAGGTTGGAGGGGGAGAGGTCTTGTCCCACATTTGCAGACATGAAGTACGAACTCGAGTTTAGGGATCGGGCAATTGATGCCCATATAGACTTTGGTAGAAGTTGTGAACTTCTACTAGGGTGGACGATAAAAATGCTACGGTCGACAAGTGGAACAGTCTGAGATAGTTCTATGAACGTGTGTTCCCCTTTGATGATAAAGGGTGGTTGATTGTATGCTAATTCAACTTGCAAATTAAATAAATTACCAGAATATTTAAGCATGTTGATTGCTTAACCCCTCCCTGAGTTATGAAAACACACCCACTCCCTTAACCCCTTTTTAGGGAAGCTCTTACATCAAGAAGGGGGAAAGGCCAAAGAAGTTCTCAAGGTAAGGCAAATTTATATGGTCATTTTGATTACTTTGTTTTGGAAAACCAATTTGTTGTGGTACAACTTTACTTTTCTTGTACTACCTTGGTAGGGATACCTAGATAGTGCAAGAAAAGGTGGCGGGTTGTTCACGAGGTTCCGACTAAACAAGGTCGAGGTGTGACAACTTTATTGGTATTAAAGCTAGGTTTTCTAAACAAGTTTCAAAACTAAATCATGAAACGTTGACTAATGAACACTCTTCACCCTAAAATAGGTATAATGAGGGAAGGGGATGAAAAGGGACAATGTGGAGTATGTGGTGAAGGGTCTATCCTACCAACGGATTAAGGCAAAGCATCAAAAGCCCTCTAGACTATTGTAGCCCTGACCCATTCTTGAATGGAATTAGGAGAATATCACCATGGACTTCATAACAAGGTTGCTAGTGACTAGGAGGGGACATGATGCTATATGGGTCTTCGTGGATTGATTGACCCAATCTGCCCCTTTCCTACCAATAAAGGTGATCGACTCCATGGAACAGTTGTCAGGTAAGTAAACAAATTGTCATGCCCCGACCCAATTTGGTCGGATCCCCGTGATCAACCCGCCACTCTCCCGGCTTACTAAGGGTTGCCCTTTTTTTTTAAAACCGTGAGGAGTAAAGCATCCTTTAAACCAGCACCTTTCCTTGAATAACATAAATCAAATCTGCATAAAATTTTAAACTTTTCATACCTGCCTTATAGGTGTGTTAGCTGGTGATCTTTGGGTAAGCTTTCTGGGGTTACCTGAAAGGGATATATGAGAGGGGGATGAGTTCAATGACTAAGTGAAAGGGTGTTCAAAGATTTACATTTAGAAAAAATAGTTTGAATTTGGTGTGTGCTAGTCACCATATTTTTCTTTTAAAAATCATTTCATTCTCAATTCTTGGTTTTCATAACCATTTCTCATCATAACAGTGTGTTTATCAACCAACACATTCCCTTCATCATGAAGGAACACACAATCGTAGACCAGTTCATCCACTATACCCACTTGTGGCATCGGAGTGACTTTATCGGCCACCTAGATAGAAGTACGTCCACTTATACCCTAAGAATGAGTGGATGTTTGCAACATCCAACCCTCAATCCCATAATAAAACTTCGTGTCTGTATGAGGACATAGACCTCATCCCGTCCCCACCCTGGTCTCATACGCATGAAGCTACGTCAAGCTTCACAAGACTTCTGGTATGACTAACTGCTCTTATTTCTACCTGATCATCAAGAGTCTTAAGAAGTATCACTACGCTTCTTGGGCATCTTGAACATCCTATAACACAGTGTATGCACAAATTAACAGTTTTTCACATAAGCCATGTAATATGTGGTGCCACTTGTCCAACGGCTAGACCCTCAACTCGACTTGCAACTTTTTGTCTTGGCTAGTCCGAAGACCTGTCATGTCACACTGCCATTAGTCCATTGAGTTTGTCAGTCTTGTCTCGGTACCATGGCCAAACAACTCATTTACTTAAGTTTTCATGGTTTAATAATCATGTTTGTTTACGAGCTTCTCCTCGTGCCAACTAGCCTAGGGCCCACTATTCTAAATTTTCAAAATTGGGCATATTAGACCCCAAGTTCCAAAATCCAGGCCTCCGCCTATATGAGCTATTTGAGCTCCCGTCAAGAATATCTCCCAAAAGTTTTAACTAGTGGCACACAGTTAGGGGAGAGCACTTACGACAAAATAAACTTTTCAACTGTCCATCATACCAACCAAGTATAAGGACATCTCCGCTTATAACCAATAAGTGAGTTTTCCACTTCCTTCTAGGAAATTTCATCACACCAATCATGTATGATCTACTTACAACCGGTAAGTAGATTTTCCGCATGATTTCCACATCACTATTCTCATATATGATGATTAAAATACCACTTAGTAGTGGTTTTTAAATTTCGAGGTGCTTATCATCCCAATCGGGTATGATATAAAATTCCCACTCACCTGATAGTGCATTGAATTTCCTATTAGTCGACTTGTTGCCTCTACGTGAACTTGTCATAGCCGGCGTTCCCAAAATTTCATGTTCCTATAAGCTATGAACATCATTGTTCATTATCCTTTGGCCTGATAGCCTTCATTCATCCCAAATGAATGAGAAAACTAAACTTTTCATTTATTTGCAATTAGGTCCCTAAAGATATTTTTCTTTAACTTCAAGTCCCCAATGTCGATTTTTCCTCAAATTGAGTCCTGAAACTTTTAAAATTCACATTCACCTAAATTTATTCAAATTTACAAAAAGGGGTTCAATTTCCCAAATTTCCAATTTGGTCCTCAAATTTTCCAAAATTACCATTTTGCCCCTACTTTACAAAAATGGTAAGTTTTGCCCCAAAAATTCCAAAATTTGTCCAATTGGTCCTCTAAATCTTTATCATGCCAAATTAGCACTCGATTTTATGAAATTGCACTTTAGTCCCTCAAATTTTTGAAATTCCCAAATTTTCCCCCAATTTCAACCTTCTGACTCAGCCGAATTTTAATTTCATCAAATTGAACGATAAAATGAGTTTAATTATTGAAATTGTAGTTAGATTTGAGTTCCTACACCTTCATATGATTCTCACGATTTGATGCCGGAATGAGCTCTAACGGAGCTTCACCAGAAAACTGGACTTAGAGAGAGAAAGTTTCGAAAGCTTACAATCGGGGGCGCGACGGTCCGAGCTTTCAATCTAGGCGGATAGCTATTATCATGAGGTTCCTCCTAGGATCAAGAATTGTAGTAATTGATGCCCAATTAAGTGAGTATTTAGTCATCAAAATTCTGTCAGTTCTCTCTCTAGAACCAATCGGAATTTACACACGAGAGTCAAATTGGATTATCTTTCAGCTCTAATTTAGCTATAGGAGGACTGTGGAGGTCTTGGAAGGGCTTGGTTTGGCCTGAGATGGGCTTGAATTGGCCAATTTCAGCTCGACCGAAATAGGGTAGCTTCTGTCCGCCGGAGCTACTTGACTATTTGATCATGTCGGTGCTTCTCTAGTGACCTTCAGAATAAATGGAGACTACATGTGTGTAGCTGACTTCTCCCCAAATCCAAAGAACCCGACCTCATCTTTTTTTGCTCAGAAAAGTGCCCAAGTTCGAGCTATGGTTTGAGCTTCGCCAGAAATTGGAGCAATTGAGAGAGAATGTAGTATTCAAGTGTGGAGAGGATGAATGAGGGGCTCTTTATATAGAAAGCTCGAGAACTTCTTGGGCATCCGATTGGCACCTTAATGGCGGTCATTCATTGCATGAAACTCCTTGGTCAGAGACTTTTCAGCTTCATCGGCGTTGTTCGATTTTTCGGCGAGTGAACAATGTTGTCATTTGAAGAAATCCGAACCGGACTATATCAGTCTGAACCGGGTTCAAAGCTTAAATCGGCCGATTTAGGCCGAATTCAATCAAATTTTTTAAAATTAAAAATTTCTAAATTCATTCTCTATCCAATGGTGATCTCAATTCTCCAATTTGAATTTCCTAAGCCACATAGAAAAATGAATTTAGCATCCAGTTTAATAGTGGTTCGGATCCGGTTCATTTAAATCATTTTGGTTTTCATCTCCAATCCAACCTAAAGCCCTTTTCATGAGTTTTATGACTCATTAGGTCACTCGAGATCCATAAATTTCCAGGTTTGCCCTTTGTCTATTGATTCTGGTTGATAAACCGACTCAATTTATAAACTGGTTCAATCTGGCTTGGGTCTGATTCTCCTGAACCGGTCTGGTTTTCTCTCCCAAATTGTTCTAATATCCTTTTCCAAGGTTTTATGAACCCTTTGGGTCACTTGGAAGTTGTAAATTTCCCAAATTTCCTATTCTCTAATGATCGGGTTTTGTGAATCGGTTCGGTGTTTCTCACTCGGTTTAACCTGTTCTTTTCCAGTTTTTCCTTAACTCAAAAGGGCGGGGTTTACAACTCTCCCCTCCTTTTAGGATTTTTGTCCCCAAAAATAAATTAGCATTTTTCACTCCGGCATAAACTTCCCTTAATGTCAACTTAGACATATTAATACTTTTCTCGTTCTTTCACTTAGTCCAACTTAAATCATGCACTTAAGGAATTTCTTTTCCTTTACATTGTTTACTCCTTCCATGGAGTTTTATCATAACTAGTATGTCTTGCATGTGAGTCCAAAGGTATATCCCTAGGTTCGCATCTCCCTTTAGATAGGGTGAGATTCTCCCCTTTGGGGTTCTTAGTCAAGATTTCAAGATTGGTAACACCAAGGTGCCCAATCGTTCCCTTGTCTAGTTATTCTCTTCATCGTTGAAACACTTAGCTCATCGTTCTTTCAAGCATTTTGTACTTGTTTTCATAGGTTTTGGTGTTACTATTCCTTTGTTCTAATTTAACTCATCATTCACCCGTCATTGATTACAGCTTCGGTCAAAATTATGTTTAACCCTGTCATGCTTACTAACTGACTCTTCCCTACTTTGAGTCATATTTTCCTCAAGACTGTTGGGCTTACATGCCACTTACAACATGATATTTTCTCGAACTTGTCTCTATCCATTTGATTGCTATAACACTTCTTTGAGGGTTGTTCTCAATTTCCAACCTTTTAGGGATTGTATTACTTCATCTCTCTTTTTGTTTGGTGGTATTTCTTGACTACCTTTACCGTTATTCAATCAACTTACATAACCGTGTCAGTTTTCCTTACCCACTCATCTTTTGCCAATTTCCTTATTGGTTATTTCCTATTCCAATTATTTGATTTCCCGACGGTTTACTAACAAGCTGGGATTCTTTCCTTCTGAAGTCCTTGGGATTCTTTATTCAAGGTTTTTCCTTAATCTACTTTTACTTACTCATGATCATTTCATGATTCTTTATTCAAAATTAATCACTTTCGGTCCACATGTCAATTCCTTTGCTTAGGAAGGTTCCCTTCTTCTGATTTCGTTCTCTACCATGTCCCTCACAGTAGAGACTTCCATCTTAGGAGCTAAATGCTCAATCTTCTTATCATTCCCTAAAGAGTTCTTTCTTCCTTTCTTTACACCCCTTTCTATGTTAGGGCATTTGCCCACTTTAGATCCTTCTCTATCCACAACTTCTATTTCATACCTTATTCCTTACTTGAGATACTTCCAATTATCGATCTTATTCCATGCACTCCACACTATACTCAACCGTCCACTCTTTAGGCTCCATTATGCACGTGTGGACTACAACCCATCTTACCATTTGTGGTTATTCCTCCTTAGCCACATATTATTCGGAGGACTTACTTTCCCAATGTTTCTTTGTCGTCAAATGCTCGGCCGATCTTCTCTCGTGGAAGCGCTCTCTTCTTTACTCCTAAATGGCTAGAAATTTCTTCTTAAGGAACAATTTTCTTCAGCTATACTTTGTTCTTGTTTTAGTTTATTGAGATCCTACCTTCAGTCCTTTTTCTTCATGCCATTTTGCTAGAATCTTGAAGAGCTTCCACCTGGATGTAGTTGAAATTCTGAGTAGGAGTTGTATTTCTAGGGATTGTATCCTTTCGGGTTTCCTATAGTTGTGGGGGCGTTATTCTTGGAAAAATATTGTCCTAAATTCTTGTGGTGTGGGACAGTCCTTCACTTCATGTCCCATTTTCTTACACTTGTAACAAGTCGTTTCCTTGCACAGTTACTCCAAGAGATCTCCTACACTCCATAATTACTTTAACAATTTTGCTTGTTGTGCCTTCTTTGCCCAACAATTCCCTTGATTCATTCCTTTACTTTGGATGGGAATCTCTTTGATCTTCGTGATGTCTAGGGTAACATGGGTTTGTTTGGTTACTTTTCTTGGGTAATCTTCCTATAGTTGAGGTGCAAGGTCACATTATGTTTTAGAGATATAGTTTTTAGGAACTTGGAATTCTTTATTAGTGGGTAAGTAGTACAATATGTTGGGGTCTTTGGCCCATTACAAAAGTGGTTACGAAATAGATGGGGAGCTACAGGGTTTTTGACAAGCATCCTCCTTAGTAAGGTTATAAGCCCTTGATGGTGTTCCTGGCCCTAGGCTTGGCTCCCTTGATACTCAAGATTGTGACCTCAATAGATCCTAGCACCATCCTTCTGGATATTTCCCACTAATGTCTCTTCATTCTTTAGGATTCTTGAGTAGTTTAGGGTGATCTCCCTATGGGGACAAAGTGTTGGATAGTGTTGGTAACACCAATACTAGTTTTCTTGGTTCCTCTCTGGGAGCCATCTGAAAATTTTAAAATTTTCTCTTAGTTACTATGTTATATAGTCTTGATAATGTATTCGAGGAAACATGCTATGATACAACTCAAGTTGTCATGCCCCGAACCGGTTTGGTCGGATCCCCATAATCAACCCACCACTCGCTCGGCTTACTAAGGGTTGCCCCTTTTTTTAAAACCATGAGTAGTAAGGCATCCTTTAAACCTGCACCTTTCCTAGAATAACATAAATCAAAACTGCATAAATTTTTTAACTTTTCATACTTGCCTTACAGGTGTGTTAGCTGGTAATCTTTAGGTAAGCTTTTTGGGGTTACCTAAAAGGGATATACGGGAGGGGGGTGAGTTCAACGATTCAGTGAATGGGTGTTCAAAGATTTACTTTTAGAAAAAATAGTTTGAATTTGGAGTGTGCCAAATTCCTTAATTTTCTTTTAAAAAAATATTTCATTCTCAATTCTTGGTTTCTATAACCATTTCTCATCATAATGGTGTGTTTATCAACCAACACACGCCCTTCATCATGAAGGAACACACACCCTTCATCATGAAGGAACACATGCCCTTCATTATAAAGGAACACACGCCCTTCATCATTAAGGAACACACAATCACAGGCCAGCCCATCCACTGTAAACACTTGTGGTGTCGGAACAAATTTACCGGCCACCTATATAGAAGTACGTCCACTTCTACCTTGAGAATGAGTGGATCTTTGCGACATCCGACCCTCAATCCCATAATAAAACTCCGTGTCCGTATGAGGACGAAGACCTCATCCCGTGCCCACCCCGGTCTCATGCACATGAAGTTACGTCAAGCTTTGCAAGACTTCTAGTACGACTAACTACCCTTATTTCCACTAGGACGTTAGAGCCCTCTTGGGCATCTTGTACGTCCTGTAACACACTGCATGCATAAATCAATAGTTTTTCACATAAGACATATAATCTATGGTGCCACTGGTCTAATGGCCCCGACCCTTAACTTGTCATGGAGCTATTTGTCTTGACTAGTATGAAGACCTGTCATGTCGCACTGCTGCTAGTCCATTGAGTTTGTCGATCCTATCTCAGTACCATGGCTACACAACTCATTTACTTATGTTTTAGGATGAATAAGGAGGGGCTCTTTATATAGGAAGCTCGAGGACTTCTTGGCCATCGGATTAGAGCCTTAATGGTGGTCATTCATTGCCTAAAACTAACTGGCCGGAGACTTTTTAGCTTTGCCGGCACTTTTTGATATTCCCTGAGTGGACAGTACTATCATCTGAAGGAAGAAGACGACACTATTCCGAACCGGACTAGACCAATCCGAACTAAGTTCAAAGCTTAAACCGGCCGGTTCAGGCCCGATTCGGTCGAATTTTTCAAAATTAAAAATTTCTAAATTCATTCTCTATCCAATAGTGGCCTCAATAGTCCAATTTGAATTTTCTAAGCCACCTAGAAAAATAAATTTAGCATGTAGTTCAATAATGGTTCAAATTGGTTCAATTCAGTTCAGATCCAGTTCACCTGAACCGGTTTGGTTTTCATCTCCAATTCAACCTAAAGCCTTTTTCATGACTTTAGTGACTCTTTAGGTCACTCAGGATCCATAAACCGACTCGATTTATAAATCGATTCAATCTGGCTCAGTCCAATTCTCCTAAACCGGTCTGGTTTTCTCTCCTAAATTATCCTAAGATCCTTTTCCATGGTTTTATGTTTGTGTCACTCGGGAGTTGTAAATTTCACAGATTGCCCTTTCTATAATGATTGGGTTTTGTGAACCGGTTCAGTGTGTCTCGCTTGGTTTGATTGGTTCTTTTCCCGATTTTCCTTAACTCAAAAGGGTGGGGTTTATACAAATGGTGCCCTATGAGGCCATCTATGGGAAACCATGTGGGATGCCCCTATTCTGGGAGGAGGTAGGGGAAAGGGAGCTCGAAAGGGGTCGGGGTCATAAAAGATGTGACGGAAAAAGATCAAAACAATACGAAGTCGGCTTAAGGCGACCCATGATAGGCAGAAGAGTTATGTCGACCAAGGAAGATGGGATGTGGAATTTGAGGTGGGAGATCAAGTATTTCTCAAGGTATCACCCATGCAAAGAATACTTAGGTTTCAACAATGAGGGAAGTTGAAGCCAAGATATATCGGTCCTTGTAACGTAATTGAAAGGGTACGGCTGTTGGTGTACAAGATCGAGTTACTCCCGAACCTGTAGAGGTTACACAACATATTCCACATATTGGTACTCAGGAAGTATGTGTATACCCCATCCTTTCTGAAATGAGAAAATCAGGAAAATAACCGGCAATTTTCATGAGAAAACTAAACACATAAGTGAACCAAAAATAGTAAAGAAGGGTTAAAACGGGAATTTGGAAAATTTCCAAGTAACCAAGAAACCATAAAAATCATGGGAAAGAACCATGAAGTGTAGTAGATGTAAAACCAAACCGGTTCATGTTGAACTAGACCTGAACCATATCAAACTAGATTGAACCATGAAGAACCGATTTAGTAATTCATTTTTCTAGGTGGCTTAAAAATGTCAAATTGGAAAATTTAAGCCACCATTAGATAGAAAATGAATTTAGATTAATTTAGAAATTTTTAATTTTTGGAAAACTGATCAAATCGTTTGAATTTGGAGCCTGAACTAGCTAATTTTCATTTTCGTGTCACAGAACCCGGTCGGACCAGACCGATCAATGGTCCAGTAGGTCAACGAACCATTGGTAAGTCAGCGCCTAGTTAGCAAGTACGACCAATCAGTGTGCGACATGTGGTGAAGTGTGCATAGTAAACCGCTTACTTAGCTCCTGGAAGTACTGGCCAATCAGAAGGTGACATGTGTCATCGGTCAATGGTCAGAGGAAGAAAATCTACCTCAGCAATGATCGACCAATATGATAGTGACACTTGTCCCAATCAACGGTAAGCAAAAATTCGATCAGCAGCGACGAAGACACGGACAACCAAAGGAAGGGTGTCACGTGTCTCGTCAATGGGTCAAATGCTGACTGGGCTGCTGAGTCAGAAGCTACATTAGCAAAGACAACCAATCACGAGGCACCATGTGACACGTCCACATGTGTGTAGCCAGACGTGTGGAACAGTGTCATCTTCCACCTAACATCTAAGAGGAGAGAGAAATGACTTGATGGCCACCAAAAATACGATGACCAATAAATGCCTTCTATTTTGGCCATAAATAGAGCAATTGAGGTCGAGTGATTGGGGAATAGATAAGTTTGTCAGTCCCTAAGCTCCCTATATAAAGATCTCCTCACCATTCGTTTTCCTCATCCCTCAAACACGTGGATAAGAAGAAGTGCACTTTCTGATGAAGCTCGAACTAGAGCTCCAATTTGAGCACTTTTCTCCACCTCAGTAGGTAAATTCGGGTTCTTTAGAATCCTTAGTCAGCTACCCGACCATAAGCTACATTCAACTCGAGGATAGCCGAAGAAGCACCAGCGAGCTCGCACAGTACCGTCCCTCCCTGATGATCGGTAACCTGAGCTGCTTGAGCCCAATTTGAGCCATCCCTCATCCAATCCTTGCCAAACTGAGCTCCCTAGACCACTCTTAGAGGTGCCCTGATCTTCCTTGAGCTAAGATGGTAAGCCCCATCTGTCACCGTCCTCTAGAAAATACAATTCACAATGCGTTTGTACTGGAAATTAAATTATGAAATTCGCACTGCTCAAGCCACAAAATGAAGCATGGTTTGATCAAGGAAGGATCAATAAGAAGAGAGAAATCCTTTGGAATCGAAAGCACCGATTGTCGGCTCTTCACCGGTGAGTAATCGATACTTTCTCTCTCTAGAACTATTTTCCAGCGAAGCTTCGATTAAGCTCATTTCTAAGCCAAATGAAGTGTTTTAAAGCTTGAAATGATGAGGGAGACATAGGGAAGATGATTTTGATCATGAATGGAAACAATTGCCCAAGTTTGGGTGGTCAATTTAATGAAACAAGTTTTCAGGGTCAAATGGCAATTTATGGAAAAGTTGGGTAATTTGTGAATTTTGGGAAAATTGGGGGCTGAATTGGAATTTTAAGTCATTTCTTATTAGAGCCGGGATAGCTCAACATGCCGGAGGCCTCGATTTCGGTGGTCGGAGCTCTCGATGTGGGTGTCTAGTGCTCTCTTAGGGGAGTCCTTCTAGGATCAAGTTGCAGGTCAATTGCCTGCCATAACACAATGAATTTGATAAGAGAATTTCATTTGTTCTAGCTTATGTGATTTTGAAATTCTAGTGACATTGGGTAGAATTGGCCAATCTCGAAGGTTGCATAGAGTTGGGAATCGATCGAGGAGGGATAGGGAGGGGTCGGCCTAGCTATGGAAGGTCGGGGGCGACTGGAGTGTAGCTTAGAGAGTTTCGGCCTTTTCATAGCCGAAGGAGCAACAATATTGTTTGAGCTCGTCAGTGCTCCAACATTGTTCCTTAGGTCGAACTGATGTTGTAGTGCGGTGGAGGACTTCTTATAGGTTCCAGGGAGTCCAATTGTGGTGTCGGAGGCTGAGAAAAATGCCGATGTCGGAGCCCTAGTTCACACCTCATCGAAAAACTAAGCACTCTCTCTTCTTCGATTGTTTGTAGGATGAGCAAGATGAGTGGGGAGGAGCTCTCTATATACGAAGCTCGGCAGTTGACCTGGCTATCAGTCTGACCATGACTTGGCCCCCGAATCTCCCGTTCACGGTCATATCATAGCAATTTTTTACTGTCAGAGACTTACTAGTGAATTCCTCATTCTTATCTGCGAGCGTTTCGAAGAGGAAGGCGACAATGTGTCGCATGTGCGAGCTTGCCTATCATGCCCCGACATGGTTGGGTCGGATCCCCGTGATCAACCCGCCGCTCCCTTGGTTTAAGAGGGGTTTTCCCCTTTCTTTAATTAAGAGGAGCCAGGCGTAAATTTCAACCTTGCGTAAATTTATTAATATAAATCAATAATAATGCAAGCTTAAAAATAAATATTTAAGCATACTTAACAAAAGGTAGGTTTGAGTGTTATCCTTAGTAATTTTCCTTAAATCCTGAAAAAAGGATAGAAATAGTGGGTGAGTTTCTACAACTCACTAAATGGGTGTTTGAAAAAGAATTCTTTTAAAAAAAGTTTTTAATTGGAGTGTAACAGACTTCTTATTTCCTTTAAGATTATTCGTTTCTCAAATTCCGATTTTCAAACACTTTCCTCATTATTCACAATTAGTGTGTTTAACAATCAATACACGTCCTCCATCATGAAGGGATAATACATTCGCAGGGTAGCCCATCCACTGCACCCACTTGTGGCATTGGAGCGACTTTACGGGCCACCTAGATAGAAGCTCATCCTCTTCTACCCTGGGAATGAGTGGATGTTCACGACATCCGACCCACAAACCTGAAAATCAACTCTGTGTTCATATGAGGATAGAGACCTCATCCTAACCCCACCCCGATCTCATGCGCATGAAGCTACGTCGAGCTTCCTTGACCGTTGGCATGACAAACTGCCTTTATCTCCACCATGTTGACCAATAGCCCATATGATGCACCACTACCCCTCATGGGTGTCTTGATGGTCCCGAACCTCTAGTACAAGCACAAACAAAGTTTTCTAGAAAGCCATTTATCTTTGGTGCCACTAGTCCAACGACTCCACCCTCAACTCGACCTGTAGTTGTCTGTCTAGACTGATCCATCGACATGGTCCTGTCGTACTACCGTTACTCCATCGAGTATGTCAATCCTATCTTGGTACCATGGTCAACCGATAAGCGGGTTTTCTACTTCCTTCTAGGAAGTTCATCATACCAACCAGGTAAGATCTACTTACAATCGGTAAGTAGTTTTTATGCGTAGTTCTTACATCACTCCAATCATGTGTGATGTTAAAATTCCACATAGAAGTGGTTTTTTCATTTCCAAAGTAATGGCAAATGTGGGTCAAAACAGGAAATCGAAAGATCCCAAGTGGTCGATAAATACCCAAAAACCACGAGAAGTAACCATGGGTGAAGGTGGGTGTGAGAACTGGATCGGTTTAGTCCGAACTGGACTTGAACCGGATCGAAATGGGAAGAACCCTATGGAACCAGTTCAAAGATTCATTTTTCTATGTGGCATAAAAACATCAATTTGTAAAATTGAAGCCACATTGGATAAAAAATGAATTTACAAGAATTTAGAAATTTTTAAATTTCATAAAAGCGGTCAAATCGGGCCTAAACCAGCCAATTTTTTATTTAAAGTCACCGAACTTGGTCAGACCGGACCGGTCAACGGTCTAGCCAGACAAGGAACCGATGTCAGGTCAGTGCCCAGTCAGCATGCACGACAAATCAGCGTGTGTTGCATGGCAAAGCACGCCTAGTCAACGCACAGTCAGGAAGCGTTAACCAATTGGGGAGTGACATGTGTCCCTAGTCAATGGTCAATGTTGGAGAAGCCCAGTTAGTGGGACTGACTAATGAGAAGCGAACACGTAGCAAAGGCACCACTTCAGCATTCGATTAGGATATCTGAGAAACGATCAACCAATCAAAGGTCGACACATGGCAGAGCCACATCGGATGGCCTTGCCAATCAGAGGTTGACATGTGGCGGTGGCACGAGGGGAAATCTAACATATTTAAAGGGGCCAATTAGAGGACGCCACGTGTCACAATCAATGGTTGATTAAGTTATGGTCAATAGCCATATTGGAATGAGCGACCAATAGGAGGCTGCCACGTGTCTAGTCAATGAGTTAAAGGCTGACTAGACTGTTGAGTAGGATGCTACGTCAACAAATCCAACCAATCACAGTATGCCATGTGGCAAGCTCGCATTAATGACACATTGTCATCTACATCCTTTCAGCATCTAATAGAGAATGGGATAGGAAGAAGATGAGTCTTTGACGACTTGGGAAAAGCTCTGGTATGATCGCCGACGGTCAAGTCAGGGGTCAATTCCTATGTCGATCGGTAGTTCAAACAGTTTCCAAGCTCCCTATATAAAAAGCACCCCTCCCCTTGCATTCCTCATCCCACCATTGAACAAAGAAGGAGAGGACATCAATTTTTTAGTGAGGCTTAAACTACAGCTCCCACATTGGGCTTTTCCTCAACCTTCGAAGCTCTCACCAATATCATTGGAACTAGAAGGAAGTCCTCTGCCGTGCTACACCCTCCACTTGACTCGAGGACCACCGGAAGAACACCATAGGGCCCAATTAGTGACACTACTCCAAAGGACTTGAAGTAGCATGTTTTGTTCAAACTAAATTCTAGCCACCTCCGACCTTCTACAACCGAACCAACCGAACCAACCCTCCCACGAGTCCTTTGAGCCAACCACCAACTCCCATGAAGCTTCCACATAACTAATGTCACGCCTCGGCCCAATTTGGTTGGATCCCCGTGAACAACCCGTCGCTCCCTTGGTTCAAGAGGGGTTTTCCCCTTCTTTAATTCAAGAGGAGACAGATGTAATCTGAATCTTGTTCCCTAGAATAACATATATCAATAATAATGCAAGCTTAAGAGAAGATTAAGCATACCTGACAAAGGGTAAATCCTAGTGTTATCCATAGTCATTCTCTATTCCTAAAAAGGGAAAAAAAAAGGTTGGTGAGTTTCTACTACTCAGTGAATGAGACATTGAAAAAGAGTTTCAATAATATAATTTGGAGTGTGTCAGACTCTTTAATTTCCTTTCAAAATTTTTCATTTCTCATATTCTCAGTTTTCAAAGACTTTTCCACATTTTTTTCTTTTATTTCATATTTAGTGTGTTTAGCAATCAACACACGCCCTTCATCATGAAGGGGTCACACATTCGTAGGGTATCCCGTCTACTACACCCACTTGTGGTGTCAAAGCGACTTTACCGGCCACCTAGATAGAAGCACATCCACTTCTACCCTAGGAATGAGTGGATGTACGTGACATCCATGTTCGTATGAGGACAAAGACCTCATCCTGACCCCACCCTGGTCTCGTGCGCATGAAGCTACGTCGAGCTTCCCTAACTACTGTCACGACAAACTGCCCTTATCTCCACCACGTCGTCCAGTATCCCTTAGGATGCATCACTACACCTCTTGGGCATCTTGATGGTCCCGAACCTCAGTGCATGGACAAACAAAGTTTTCTTTTCATTAAGCCATTAATTTGTGGTGCCACTGGTCCATCGGCTCCGACCCTCATCTCGACTTGCGGCTATTTGTCTCGACTGGTCTGTTGACCTATATTGTCGCACTACCACCAGTCCATCGAGTATGTTGGTCATGTCTTGGTACCATGGCCAAATCACATCATTCATTAAATTTTTCATGGCTTAATCCCATGTTTGTTTACGAGCTCCTGCTCGTGTAAACTGACCTTGGGCTCACTGTACGAGATTTTCAAAATTGGGCAATCTAGCACCAAAGTTCCAAAACTGAGGCATGATATGAACATCCTTGTTCATTAACTTTTAGCCTAATAGCCTTCATTCATTATAAATGAATAAAATCCCCAAACTTTTAATTATTTGCATTTAGGTCCCTAAAGTTCTTTTCCTTAACTTAAGGTTCCTAATGTCAATTTTCCCCAAATTGAGTCCTGAAACTTTCAAAAATTCATTGTGGGTCCTCAATTTATCCAAAATCCCAAAAAGGGTTCAAGTTTTTCAATTTTCCAATTTGGTCCCTAACTTTTCAAAAATTACCATTTTGCCCATACTTTGCAAAAATGGTAATTTTACCCCCAAAAATTCCAATTTTGACCCATTGGTCCTCCAACATCTTTTCATGGCCAATTGGCCCTCAATTTTAGGAAATTGGACTTTAGACCATCAAGGTTTTGAAATCTCCAATTTCCCCCTTTCAACCTGACCGAATTTGATTTAATCAAATTGACCAATCAATCGAGATTCATTGTTGAAAGTGAAGATAAAATTGAGTTCTTAAACATCCATATGATTGAGTTGCACTTTGAATCACATGAATTGACGCTAAAATGAGCTCAAATGGAGCTTCACCGGAAAACTGGATTTAGAGAGAGAAGGCTTCGAAAGCATACCGTCGGAGGTGCAGCAATCCGAACTTTTGATCTGGGTAGATGGCTCTCATCCTAAAGTTCCTCCTAGAATCAATAATCACCTCAATTCATGTCAAATTGAGGGAGAATTTGATCAGTAAAGTTTTATCGTTTCTCTCTCTAACATCGATTGAAATTTAGAGAGGGTAGCCAAATTGGCATACCTTTCTCCTCTAATTCGGTCGTATGAGGGCTGAGAGAGTGTTGGAAGATCTTGGTTTGGTTTGAGAAGGGCTCAAATCAGCTGATTTCAACTTTACAAAATAGGGCAGCTTCGGTCCGTCGGAACTACTTCAATGTTCGATCACATCGGCACTTCTACACCGATCCTTGGAGCAATTGGAGACTACCTTCGGGTAGCTAACTTCTCCCCAAGTCTAAGGAACCCGATCACACCTTCTTTGGCTTAGAAAAACCCATATGTCAAAGCTATGGTTCTAGCTTCATCAGAAAACTGAGTAGCTGAGGGAGAGTGAAGTTTTCGAGTGTGTGGAGGATGAATGGAGATGGGCTCTTAATATAGGGAGCTTCGGGACTATTCGGCCATCCGTTTGGCACCTTAATAACAATCACTGATGGCCTAAAACGTCCTTAATGGAAACGTTCCCTCTCCGCCAGTGCTATTTGATTTTCTGGTGAGTGAACAATTTTGTCATTTGAATGAAGAAGATGACATTGTTCCGAACCGGACCAAACTGATTTGAACCAGGTTCAACACTTAAACCAGCTGGTTCATGCCCGATTTGACAGAGTTTATCAAAATTAAAAATTTCTAAATTCATTATCTATCCAATGGCGGCCTCAATTAATTTTCTAAGCCACCTAGAAAAATAAATTTAGCATCTGGTTTAATGACGGTTCAAATCGATCCAAACCGGTTCAATCTGGTTCACCTAAACCAGTCTGGTTTTTTTCCCAAGTTATCCTAAAGTCCCTTTCCAATGTTTTTATGACTCTTTGGGTCACTCCTGAGTTATAAATTTCTCAAATTTCCCATTCTCTAGTGGTTGGGTTTGTGATCTGGTTCGGTTTTCTCACTCGTGTTGACCGGTTCATTCCCCGATTTTTCCTTAACTCCAAAGGGTGGGTTTACAACTCTCCCCTCCTTTTAGGAGTTGTCCCCAAAACTTATTGCACATCCTTTGTACTAGAATAAACTCCCCTTGATATCAACTGGTAGTTTATCGGCATACAATCTTCTTGGTTATTTCCGTTTATCCCTTATATAACATATACTTAAGATTTCTTTTCCTTCCCATCACTTTCTCATTCCAAAGAGCTTAATTTAGCTAAGCATATCTCACTAGAAGGTTTAAGGTCATATCCTTAAATTTTACATCTTCTTTCCTCAAAGTACAATTTCTCCATCCCAAGATTCTTTCCTTAAGATTTCAGGATTGGGAGTTAAAAATACCCAATCATTCCTATATCCAGTTATTCTCTTTATTGTTGACATCCTTAGCTTAATGTCCGTTCAAGCACTGCGTACATGGTTCCACAGGTGTCAGTGTTATCACCTTTTCATCCTATATTAATCCTTTCCTCATTTGTTGGTTATTACAACTTCGTTCCAAATTTAATGTCGGGCCTTGTCATGTTTAACTAACGAACTCTTCCTTACTTGAGTCATATTTCCCTGGGATTGTTGGGCTTACATGTCCCTCACAGCACAACATTCTTTAAACCATGTCTTTGACCATTTAACATTTTTAAAACACTTCCTTAATGATTGTTCTCAAACTTCCTACCTTTCATGGATAGTATAACTTCATCCCTCTTTTCGTCTGGTAGTATTTTTTGAATATCTTTACTGTTTACTAATCATCCATTTTGCCTTTATCGTCATATCCTATATAACCATATTGGTTTTCCTTACTTACTCATCTTTTCCCAACCTCTTTATTGGGTCTCTCTAATTTCAAGTCTTTGAGTTTCTCGATAACTTACTGACATGCTGAAACTTATGTCATTCCTCATTTCCAGTGGCGTTCTTTCCTCAATAACTTTCCTTTTTCTTAATCCAATCTTACTCACTCATGATCATTTCACGATTCTTTATTCCGAGTTAGTTCCTTTCTTACTCGTACGACATCCTTTTGATGTTGTCTTCCTACTTACCTATTACTTGGGTTTAACTTACCCCTTGGACCCTCACGATTACTTTTCCTTTGCACATGATCATTTCATCTCCAACAGCTTGTCTTTGAGGAGCTTATCTTCTTTCAAATTATGTTGGTTCCATTACCTCTTAATTGGAGCATATATGTTTTTCCAAGGTTTTCTTCCTTGGTAAGTTTTATACTCCTTTTCTCTTAGAATTCTCTTCTAGTTTTACCATTACGAATGTCTAACCTTAAATGACATTCTTTGATGCCATCTTCTCCTACTTACCTTTACCCTTAAGACCCTATGAGTACTTATTGTAAACCACATCTTCATTCTTACTTACTCCCATTACTCATCTATTTCTTTGAGATGGAGTTCACATCCCCTTTGTTTCACAATTTCTTGATTGTCTTGCAGAAAGCTTATTTAACCTTCCCATAGCTTTTAGGTTGTTACTGCAATCTTAACCATTGATCTCTTTATGGGTTTCCTCCATCTTTATTTACAAAAGGTTTTAGCATTTCCACCCTTTCCTTCTTTACTGGGATTGTGACCTTCACAAGGGTCAGTTCGTTAACTACCTCACCCGTATTATTCTCTCAGTTTAATTATTTGAGATAATTGACTCTCGAATCTTCGTGTCTAATTGACTCTCGAATCTTCGTGTCCTTAGTATTCATCCCTTTGTCATATTTAGGGTGTAGTCCTTACTACTCTCAATTCTTCTTAGAGTATAGTTTTATTCTCCCCGATGAGCTGGTTGTTATGGATTATTTCCTTGAACTGGGTCCGTCTAAAATCCCTATTTGGTTTCGATGCCTTCTTTCAAGTAGATCACACTTAGCCTCTCCAGACACTTACTTAGCCCCTTATACCTTTTAATTAGCTCCTTATTTTAGCTCCAATTTTTGCGATATTTCCTTTATTGATTACCTTAGCTTGGAACTTTCTCCTTCCACCATCCCACTCCCTATTCTCATCCTTCTTCTCGGGTCTTCCATTATGAGATTTTTACAATCAATCTCCCTATTGCTCCTTGAAAGTTATTCTTTTATTCTTTTCTTATACTCATGCATCTTTGTATGGTTATAAACTCTGGATTTCCCCCTTCTTATTCCATTCCTTTGCTTTCTGCAAGTCCCCTTATTTTCATGGAGTACCTAAGAACTTGTATCCTAACTCTTTCCAAGAATGTATTATTCCTAAAATTATCTTCCTATTATACTTCTTTCCTTTCCCTTTTCTCCTTGTGTTATCTTATTTGACTAAGCCTCTTTAGTGCTCCCATTTCATTCTTACTTTCTTCCTGGTCAACTTTCATTCCTTTGGTTTTCCTTGGGATAGTCTAATACCTTTTGTTTCATTACTTTTATTCCTTAAGTCTTTCCTTAATGCTTAGACTCTCACTAGTCCCATGCTCTTTGATGTTTTCTTCCTCTACTCCAAACTTCTCTTTCCTTTCCTTAGTTAGGATTTATCTCCCTTGGGTGAACTCTAGTAATGTCACGCCCTGACCCGGTTTGGTCGGATCCCCGTGATCAACCTGCCACTCTCCCAGTTTATTAAAGGGTTTCTCCTTATTATAGACCGTAAAGAGTAAGGTGTCATTTACACTTGCACTTTTCTAGGAATAACATAAACAAAAATGCATAATAATTTAGATTTATCATACCTGTATCACAAGCATCTTAGTTGATGGTCTTTAAGGGTGGGTCTTCCCAAAATCTTCTGAAAGGGATATAAGGGAGGGGGTGAGTACGATTACTCAGTGAATGGGTTTTTCAAAACTTTTTATCTTTAGGAAAAAGATAAATTTTTGAGTATGCCAAACTCCTTACTTTCAAAACCATTTCATTTGAAATCTTGGGCTTTATCACCATTTCCTTATTTAATCACAGTGTGCCATTACCTAATACACATCCTTCTTCATCATGAAGGTTAAACACACATTCGCAGGTCAATACGTCAACTGAACCCACTTGTATCTTCAAAGCAACTTTACCGGCCACCCAGATAGAAGTACGTCCACTTCTACCCTGAGAATAAGTGGATGTTCACAACATCCAACCCTCAATCCCAAAATCAATTCTTCATTTACGTATGAGGAAAGAGACCTCATCCCATCCCCACCCCAATCTCATGCGCTTAGTGCTACTCCAAATTTCACACGATCGCTTGGAATGACGAATTGCCCTTATACTCACCGGGTCATCCAAGGCCCTTAGGACGCATCACTACCCCTCATGGGCGTCTTGATAATCTCGTACTCATAGTGCATGCACAAACAATGTTTTCTTATATGCCATGTAATATGTGGTGTCATTAGTCCAACGGTCCTGACCTTCAAATCAACCTACTGCTGTTTGTCTTGACCGGCCTGGAGACCGGTCATGTCACACTACTGCTAGTTGACTGAAAATGTCGGACCAGCCTTGGTACCATAACCAAACAATTTACTTATTAAAATTTTATGGAACATATATCATATTTTTTTACAAGCTCCTACTCGTGCCCATTGGCCTATGGCCCACTGTTCGAGATTTTCAAAACCGGTCATCTTAGCCCCTGAGTTCCAAAACTGAGGCCCCCAGCCTATAAGAGCTATTCAAGCTCCCATCAAGAAGATCTCCCAAATTGTTTAAGCATTGGCACATAGTCAGGGGAGAGTACTTTCAACAAAAATATGTTTTCACTGTCCCTTATACCGCACGGGTATAAGGACATCTCCATTCATAATCGATGAATGAGTTTCCAACTTCCTTCGAGGAAGTTTCATCAAACCAACCGGATATGATCTACTTACAACCAATAAGTAGTTTTTCTGCATGGTTTTCATATCACTACTCTAAAATACCACATAGTAGTTGATTTTCATTTCGATGTGTTTATCATCCCCAAGCAGGTATGATATAAAATCTCACTCACAACCGGTAAGTGATTTTTAACTTGTGCTCATCATCCCAACCGGGTATGACGTTAGTAAACCCACTCACTCGTTAATATAGTGAATTCCACTAGAACGGATCTATGTATTCACGCGAGCTTGTCCTTACTGGTGTTCCCAGTACTTCATGTTCCTACATGATATGAACATCTCGCTTCATTATCCTTTGGCCTAATAGCCTTCATTCATTTCAAATGAATGAGAAAGTCAAACTTTCATTTATATGCAATTAGGTCCCTAAAATTATTTCTCTTTAACTTTAAATCCCTAATGTCGGTTTTTCCTCAAATTGAGTTCCGAAACTTTTAAAATTTATCATAGGACTTCAATTTATTCCATTTCACAAAAAGGGGATTAATTTCCCAATTTTCCAATTTGGTCCCCCAACTTTACCAAAATTACCATTTTGCCCTTCCTTTACAAAAATGGCAAGTTTCACCCCAATAATCCTAAAATTCCTCAATTGGCCCTTTAACATTTTTATCATGCCCAATTCACCCTCAATTTTAGGAAATTGCATTTTGGTCACTCGAATTTTTTAAAATCCCCAATTTCCCCCAATTCCAACTTTTTAACACAGCCGAATTTGATTTTATCAAATTGACCAATCAAACACCTTTAATTGTTGAAATTGAGTTTCTCCATGTTTATACGATTCCATAAAACTTTGAATCACAAGTTTTAATGCCGGAACGAGCTCAAACGGAGCTTCGCCGGAAAACAGACTATAGAGAGAGAAAGCTTCGATTACTCACCGGTAAGGACCCAACGGTCCGAGCTTTTGATCTGGGCAGATAGCTCTCGTCCTAAGGTTCATCCTAGAATCAAGAATCATATCAATAAATGTCGAATTGGATTAGAATTTTGTCATTGAAATTCAATCGACGCTCTCTCTAACACCGATTAGAAATTAAAAAGGGGAGTTGAATTAGCTTACCTTTCAGTCCTAATTCGGCCGTGGAAGGGCTGAGAAGGTGTCGGGAGAGCTTGGTTTGGCCTGAGTAGGGCTTGAATTGGCCGATTTCAACTCGGCCGAAATAGGGCAGCTTAGGTCCACCGGAGCTGCTTCACTGTTCCATCATGCCAAAGTTTCTCCAGCGACCCTTAGAGCAAATGGAGACTACAGGCGTGTAGCTGACTTCTCCCTGGTTCTAAAGGACCTGACCTCACCTTCTTTGGCTCAAAAAAGACCCCATATTGGAGCTCTGGTTTGAGCTTCACCGAAAAATGGAGTAGTTGTGAGAGAGTGAGCTTTCCAGGTGTAGAGAGCATGAATGGAGAGGGGCTCTTTATATAGGGAGTTCGGGGACCCGTTGGTCGTCCATTTGGCACCGTTATGACAGGCATTGAAGACTTGAAACATACCGAACAGAAGCGTTTCTTCTTCACCAGCGCTGCTTCGATTTTCCAGTGAGTGAACACTGCTGTCATCCTGAAGAAAAAGATGACACTGTTCCGAACCGGACCGGACCGGTCTGAACCGTGTTTGAAGCTTAAACCTGCCGGTTCACCCCTCATTCGACCAAGTTTTTCAAATCTAAAAATTTCTAAATTCATTTTCTATCCAATGGTGGCCTCAAATGTCAAATTTGAATTACTTAAGCTATCGAGAAAAATGAATTTAGGATCTGGTTCAATAGTGGTTCAAACCGGTTCGGATCTAGTTCACATGAACCGGTTTGGTTTTTATCCCCAATTCCTTCACAAGTCCATTTCCATGTCTTTAGTCACTCATTGGGTCACTTAGGGTCCATAAAATTCTCGGTTTACCATCTCTTTATTGATTTCGGTTCATAAACCAACTTAGCTCTTAAATCGGTTCAATTCGGTTTGGGTCCGATTCACCCGAACCGATCTGGTTTTTCTCTCCCAATTTGTTCTAAGGATTCTTCCCAAGGTTCATAAATCTCTTTGGGTCACAAGGGATCCATAAATTTCCTTGTTTCCCTTTCTCTATCAATTTTGGTTCATGAACCGATTCGGTTCATGTAATGCCTTCTAATTCCAGTAAGGCTCCCACAAGTTTCCGATAATCTTCTACCATATCCTTGGTTACTATTTTCTCGCCTTTTAAGAATCATTGAATGGTTGCCTCCCTAGTGGTAGGTGTCTTTTTTAGGGTTATGTGTGGAGGATTGGATTTCACAATGAGCTTCCTAGGGATTCCCCTTCCTACACGATAGATAAAGTTTTATTAATGTCAGGGCATAGTATTGATAATGTTTCAAGGGAACTTAGCTCTCATACCACTTAAGCTATCACGCTCTGACCCGATTTGGTCGGATCCCCATTAACAACCCGCAGCACCCTTGGTTCTAGAGTGGTTTCCCCCTTCTTTAATTCAAGAGGAGCCAAACGTAATCTCAACCTCATTCCCTAAAATAACATATATCAATAATAAAGTAAACTCAAGAGAAAAGCATACCTGACAGAGGGTAAATTCTAGTGTTATCCCTAGCCATTCTCTATTCCTGAAAAAGGGATAAAAAGGGTGGGTGAGTATCTATAACTCAGTGGATGGGAGATTGAAAAAGAGTTTCAATAAAATAATTTGGAGTGTGCCAGACTCCTTAATTTCCTTTCAAAATTATTCCATTCTCATATTCTCGATTTTCAAAAACTTTTCCACATTTATTTTCATTATTCATATTTAGTGTGTTTAGCAATCAACATATGCCCTTCATCATGAAGGGATCACACATTCACAGGGTAGGTCGTTCACTACACCCACTTGTGGTGTCGGAGCGACTTTATCGGCCACCTAGATAGAAGTTCATCCACTTCTACCATGGGAATAAGTGGATGTACACGACATCCGACCCTTAAACCTGAAAGGAAAACTTTGTGTCCGTATGAGGACAGAGACCTCATCACGACCCCACCCCAGTCTCGTGCACAAGAAGCTACGTTGAGCTTCCTTGACTGTTGGCACGACAAACTGCCCTTATCACCACCATGTCATCTAGTAGCCCCTAGAATGCAACACTACCCCTCTTGGGCGTCTTGATGGTCCCAAACCTCAGTGCATGTATAAAACAATAATTTTTCATATAAGCCATTTAATCTTTGGTGCCACTAGTCCAACGACCCCGACTCTCAACTCGACCTGTAGCTATTTGTCTCGACTAGTCCGTCGACCTATCTTGTCACACTGCCACTAGTTCATCGATTATGTCGGTCCTATCTTGGTACCATGGCCAAATCACATCATTCATTAAAAGTTTCATGGCTTAATCCCATGTTTGTTTATGAGCTCCTCCTCATGCCAACTGGCCTTGGGCCCACTATACCAGATTTTCAAAATTGGGCATTCTAGCCCCCAAGTTCCAAAACCGACGCATCCTACCTATTTGAGCTATTCGAGCTCCCATCAAGAATGTCTCCCAAAATGTTTAAGCAATGGCATAGAATTAGGGGAGAGCACTTCTAAAAAAAATAACCATCCAATTGTCCATCACACCAACCGGGTGTGAGGACATCTCCGCTCATAATCAATAAGCGGGTTTTCTACTTCTTTCTAGGAAGTTCATCATACCAACCAGGTATGATCTACTTACAACCGTTAAGTAGTTTTCCGCGTATTTTCTCACATCGTCCCCATCCAGGTGTGATGTTAAAATGCCATTCAGTAATGGTTTTTCATTCAAAGTTACTCATCATCCCAACCGGGTATGATGTGAAAATTCTCACTCACCCGATAGTGTAGTGAATTCCTCTTATTTGGCTCTTTGCCTCCACGCGGGCTTGTCTTTGCGAGCGTTCCCGATACTTCATGTTCCTACACGATATAAACATCCTTGTTCATTAACCTTTGGCCTAATAGCCTTCATTAATTATGAATTAATAAAATCTCCAAATTTTTAATTATTTACATTTAGGTCCCTAAAGTTCATTTCCTTAACTTTAGGTCCCTAATGGCAATTATTTCCCAAATTGAGTCCCGAAACTTTCAAAAATTCATTATGGATCCTCAATTTATCCAAAATCCTAAAAAGGGTTCAAGTTTCCCAATTTTCTAATTTGGTCCCTAACTTTTCAAAAATTACCGTTTGCCCCTACTTTGCAAAAATGTCAATTTGACCCCCAAAAATTCCAATTTCGACCCATTGATCCTCTCACATCTTTTTTATGGCCAATTGGATCTCAATTTTATGAAATTACACTTTAGTACCTCAAATTTTTGAATTCCCCAATTTCCCCCAATCACCCCCCAACCTGGTCGAATTTGATTTCATCAAATTGATGAATCAATCAAGGTTCATTGTTGAAATTGAAGGTAAATTTGAGTTCCTACACATCCTTACGATTCAATTGCACTTTGAATCGCATGAATTGATGTCGGAACGAGCTCAAACGGAGCTTTGCCAGAAAATTGGACTTAGAGAGAGAAAGCTTTGAAAAGCTTACCGTTGGAGGTGCGACGGTCCGAGCTTTTGATCTGCGCAGATAGCTCTCATCCTGAGATTCCTCCTATAATCAAGAATCACCTTAATTCATGTTGAATTGAGGAGAATTCGGTCAGTAAAGTTTCATCGGTTCTCTCACTAACACCGATCGAAATTTACAAAGGGGAGCCAAATTAGCTTAACTTTCCACTCTAATTTGGTTGTATGAGGGCTGAGGGAGTGCTGGGAGAGCTTAGTTTGGTCTGAGGAGGGCTCAAATTAGTCGATTTCAACTTTACAAAAATAGGGTAGCTACGGTGCATCGGAGCTGCTTCAATGTTCGATCACGCTCACACTTCTCCGACTACCTTGCTTCAATGAAAACTTTAATGAATGATGTGTTTGGCCATGGTACCAAAATAGGACCGACATACTCAATGTACTTGTCACAGTGCGACAAGATAGGTCGACGGATCAATCGAGATAAACAGCTGCAGGTCGAGTTAAGGGTCGGGCTCGTTGGACCAGTGGCACCAAAGATTAAATGTCTTATGAGGAAACTATTATTTTGTGCATGCACTGAGGTTCGGGACCATCAAGACATCCAAGAAGGGTAGTGATGCATCCTAGTGTCTACTAGATGACATGGCGGAGATAAGGGCAGTTTGTCGTGCCAGCAGTCACGGAAGCTCGATGTAGCTTCATGCGCAGAGTCTAGGGTGGGGTTGGGATGAGGTCTTTGTTCTCATATGGACACAAAGTATTTTTGGTCTGAGGGTAGGATGTTAGAGACATTCACTCAGACTTCGGGTAGAAGTTAGAGACTTCTAAGAAGATGGATGGTAAAGATGCTCTAATCCACAAGTGAGTGTAGTCGGCGTAACTGCATCTCGCGAATGTGTGTGATCCCTTCATGATGAAGGACATGAGTTTTTTTGTGAATCACAACAAATATGGAAATGGGAAAGAGGTTATCAAAACTATGGAAAGGATTTGAGAATCTGTGGAAATGAATTGGTAAACTGTAAACCCCGTCCTTTAATAGTGAGAAAAACCAGGGAAAGGACCGGTCAATTTCCAAATTTAAAACAGAATCGGTCTACAAGCCCTATTATTACGAAATGGGAAAATTTGAGAATCTACAACTCCCATGTGACTCAAAATGGCTCATAAATCTTGGAAAAGAACCTTAGGACAAAATGGGGAAGAAAAACTGAACCGGTTCAAGTGAACTGGGTCAAGTGAACTAGGTCCAAACCAGATAGAACCGGTTTATGAACCAGGTCGACTCATGAACCGGAACCAATAGAGAAAGGGGTAAAGCGAGGAAGTTATAAATCTTGAATAACCCAAAGAATCTCGAAAGTCATGGAAATGGACTTGAGAAGGAATTGGAGATAAAAACCAAACCGGTTCGTGCAAATTTAATCCGAACCAAATTGAATCGATTTGAACAACTATTCAACCAGATTCTAAATTCATTTTTATAGGTGGCATAAAGAATTCAAATTTGAGATTTGAGGCCACCATTGGATAGAAAATGAATTTAGAAATTTTTAGATATGAAAAATTTGGTCAAATGGGGGGTGAACTGGCCAGTTTAAGCTTTGGACACTATTCGGACCGGTCCGTTCAGAACAGTGTCATCTTCTTCCTTCAAATGATAGCACTGTTCACTCGCCGAAAAATCACGCAGTGCCAGCGAAGCTGAAAAGTCTCTGGCCAGGGAGTTTCAGATAACGAATGACCACCATTAAAGCACCAATCGAACGGCCAAGAAGTCCCCGAGCTTCCTATATAAAGAGCCCATCTCCATTCATCCTCTCTACACCTGAAAAGCTTACTCTCTCTTAGTTGCTTAGTTTTCCAGCAAAGCTCATACCAGAGCTCCAATATAGGGTCATTTCTAAGCCAAAGAAGGCAAGGTCAAGTTCCTTAGAATTGGGGAGAAGTCAGCTACACGGTGGTGACATGCACTCATTTCGAGAGTCACCGGAGAAGCGCCAGCATGATCAAAGAGTGAGGCAGCTCTGGTGGACGGAAGCTGCCCTATTTCGGTCGAGCTGAAATTAGCCAATTTGAGCCTTCCTCAAGCCAAACCAAGCCCCCCCAACACTTCCTCAGCCCTTCCACGGCCGAATTAGGATAGAAAGGTAAGCTAATTTGGCTCCCCTCTACAATTTCCGATCAATGTTAGAGAGAGAGTCGACCGAATTCCAATGACAGAATTTTAATCCAATTCAGCATCAATTGATGTCATTCTTGATCCTAGGAAGAACCTCAAAAGGAGAACTAATTGCTCAGATAGAAAGCTCAGACCGTCGTGCCCTCACTGGTGAGCAATCGAAGCTTTCTCCTCTACCGTCTATTTTCCGACAAAGCTCCGTTTGAGCTCGTTCTAGCGTTAAAACTTACGATTCAAAATGCTAGAGAATTGTATAAACATGTAGAAACTCAATTTCAACTTCAATTTCAACAATTAGAAGTGTTTGATTAGACAATTTGATTAAATCAAATTTGGTTGTGTTAGAAAGTTGAAATTGGGGGAAAATTGGGGATTTTTGAAAATTTGAATGAACAAGATGTGATTTTATAAAATTGAGGGTCAATTCAGCATCATAGGAATGTTAGAGGGCCAATTGAGGAATTTTAGAATTTTTGGGGTGAAACTTACCGTTTTTGTAAAGGAAGGGCAAAATGGTAATTTTGGAAAAATTGGGGGGACCAAATTGGAAATTTGGGAAATTAAACCCCTTTTGTGAATTTGAATAAATTGAGGCCCTAAGATCAATTTTAAATGTTTCAAGACTCAATTTGAGGAAAAACCCGCAATAGGGACTTAAAGATAAAGAAAAATAACTTTAGGGACCTAATTACAAATAAATATAAAGTTTGGTTTTATCATTCATTTGGAATAAATGAAGGCTATTAGGCCAAAGAATAATGAACAAGGATGTTCATATCATGTAGGAATATGAAGTACCGGGAATGCTAGCAAGGACAAGTTTAAAATAGGGCAACTTCAGTCCGTCGGAGCTGCTTCATTGTTTGATTCTATCGTCGCTTCTCCAGCGGTCATCAAGTTAAAGGGAGGTTGCTGTCAAGTAGCTAACTTTCCCTAGAGTATGTAGGACCAGACCTTGCCTTTTGAAACTAAGAAAGATGCCCAAGTAGGAGCTCTAGTTCAAGCTTCACCAAAAAATGGAGCAGATGAGAGAGAATGGCGATTTGAGGTGTGTGGAAGATGAATGGAGAGGAGCTCTTTATATAGGGATCTCAAGGATCCTCTGTCTGACCACTTTCCATTTTGATCAAGCTTATCCTTGCTTGAAAATGACCTAATTGAAGCAAATATTCCTTTGTCGGAGAAGGAAGTTTTCTGCATTAATGAACAGTGATGTCATCCTAAGGAAGAAGATTACATTGTTCCGAACCGAACCGGTCCAGTCTGATCAGGTTTAACGGCAAAAATCAGCCGATTTAGGCCCGATTCGACCGGTTTTCCCAAATCTAAAAATTTCTAAATTCATTTCCTATCCAATGGTGGCTTCAATTTCCAAATTTGATCACTTTAAGCTACCACAAAAAATGAATTTAGAATTTGATTCATTTTTTGTTTAAACCGGTTCAATCCATTTCAGGTCCGGTTCACCCTTATTTGGTCTAATTTTCTCTTCCCATTTGTTCCAAGGTTCTTTTCCATGATTTTTATGACTCTTTGAGTCACTTGGGATTTTCCAATTTCCCATTTTACCCTTTCTTTACCGGTTGGGGTTCAATAACCTATTCAGTTTTCTCTTTTGAATTGGCTGGTTCTTTTCCCAGTTTTCTTATCGTTAAAGGATGGGGTTTACAACTCTCCCCTCCTTTTAGGGGTTTTGTCCCCAAAACTAAGTCAGCAATCCTTTGCATCGAGAGTAACTTCCCTTGATGTCCTCTTGGGGTTTGCTCAGCATACTATCACTTTGGTTATTCCCTTCACTTAGTCCTTTAGCCATGCACTTAAGGAATCTATCTTCCTTTCCATTTTCCACTCACTCCATGGAGTGTATCACAATCAGTTATGTCCTACCCCTAATCTCATGGTTCATTCTTAGGTCCACTTCTTACTCTACTTAGGGTAAGACTTTTCCTCTTGGGGGTTTCTTATCCAAATCACTCAGTTAGGTGTTCCATATATATCTGATTGTCCACGTTTCCAATCATTCACTTAGTTGTTGACGCTCTTTATCTTAGCATCCTTTCAAACTTTTCGCCCTTAACTCTGTGGGTTTTGATATGATTTCCTCCTTAACTTATTTTGGTCCTTTCTCCATCTTTTGTTTACTACGACTCAAATTCCAGTTCTTAGGTTTCACTAACAAACTCTGTCTTGCTTGAGTAACTTTTTCCTAGGAGTGTTGGAATTATGTGTTCCTTACAGCATGACATGTTCTACAAATGCCATTGTCCATTATAATTCTAGAACGCTTTTCCTCGATAACGGTTCCTGCCCTTTCAATCGTTTAGGAGTCGTGTGGCTTCGTTCCTTCTTATTACTCGGTAGTGTTCCCCAACTACCTTCAGTGCAATCCAATTGTCCTTTAAATTTTGACATCAGGATCGTATCGGTTTTTCCTTATCTACTCATTCCTTACCTACTTCCATATTGGTTTTTCCACCCGTTCCAACCATCGGTTTTCCAGATGACTTATCGACACATTGGGATTCTTCCTCTCTCATGTCCTTCCTCATTTCCAATGGCATCTTATTCGAAAGAACTTTCCTTTCTTCCATCCACTCTTACTCGTTTGTGACCATTTCACCATTCATTATCTCAAGTTGATCTCTTCCAGTCTACGTGTCAATTTCTTTGTTTGGGGAGTTCTCCTTTCATGGTTTTCATTTTCTACTATTTCCTTCGAAGTAGAGACTTCCATCTTAGGGGCTATGCCTTTGATCTTCTTACCATTTCTTGAAGTTTTCCTTCCTTGACAATCTTACACACTTTTAAATTTGAGCTTTCGCCCACCTTTAATCCTTCATCGACCTTAATTTCCTAGTTCACCCCTTTACGTCCCATCCGAGGGTTGTCGAGAAGTGCCAGCATGATCGAACAGAAAAGTAGCTTCGGCAGACCGAAGCTGCCCTATTTCGGTTAAGCTGAAATCGGCCAATTGGAGCCATTCTCAGGCCAAACCAAACCCTCCCAACATCTCCATAGCCCTCCTATAGCTGAATTAGAATGGAAAAGTAAGTCAATTTGGCTCCCCTTTATAAATTCTAATCGGTGCTAGAGAGGGAACCGGCAGAAATTCGATGACTAAATTCTCATTCAATTTGGCATCAATTGATGTAATTCTTGATACTAGGAGAAACCTCAAGATGAGAGCTATCAGCCCAAATCAAAAGCTCGGACCGCCGCACTCCCGATGATAAACTTTCGAAGCTCTCTCTCTCTAAGTCCAGTTTTCCAGCAAAGCTCCATTTGATCTCATTGCAGCATCAAATCATGCGATTCAAAGTGCAATTAAAATGTATGAAGGTGAAGGGACTTCAATCTAACTTCAATTTCAACAATTAAACTCATTTGATCAGTCAATTTTAGAAAATTAAATATGGCTGAGATAGAACGTTGGCCCAATGACCTCGACTCATAATTCGACTTACAATGGTTTGTCTTGACTAGTCCAAAGACTTGTCATGTCGCACTGCTGCTAGTCCATTGAGTATGTCAATCCTATCTCGGCACCATGGCCAAACAACTCATTTACTTAAGTTTTTATGGCTTAATAATCATGTTTGTTTACGAGCTCCTGCTTGTGCCAACAGGCCTAGGGCCCGCTGTTTGAGATTTTCAAACTCGGGCATATTAGCCCTCAAGTTCAAAAACTGAGACCTCTGGCCTATCTGAGCTATTCGAGCACCTATCAAGAAGGTCTCCCAAAAATTTTAACTAGTGGCACACAATCAGGGGAGAGCACTTCTAACAAAATAACTTTTTAGTTGTTCATCACACAGATCAAATAGGAGGATATCTCCGCTTATAATCGATAAGTGGGATTTTCACTTCATTCAAGGAAGTTTCATCATACCAACCAAGTATGATCTACTTACAACTGATAAGTAGTTTTTTCGCATGATTTCCACATCACTCCTATCAGGTGTGATGATAAAAATACCACTTAGTATTGGGTTTTCATTTTTTGAGGTACTTATTATCCTAATCGGGTATGATATTAAATTCCCACTCACCCGTTAATTTAGTGAATTCCTCTCGACTGGTTCTTTATCTTCACCCGAGCTTGTCCTTGCTGGCGGTCTTGGTACTTCATGTTCCTACACCATAAATTACATGGTTATGTGAAAAATTGTGATTGTGCATGCACTGTGTTACGAGACCTTCAAGACACCAAAGAGGGGTAGTGATGCATCCTAGGGCTCTAGATGACCTGGTGGAGATAAAGGTAGTTAGTTATACCAAAAGTCATCATAAGCTTGACGAAGCTTCATGCGCATGAGACCGGGGTGGGGACAAGATGAGGTCACTGTCCTCATATGGACATAGAGTATTTTTAGTTTGAGGGTAGGACGTCAGAGACGTTCACTCAAACTTCGGGTAGAAGTGAGAGACTTCTATCAGGGGGGATGGTAAAGATTCTCCGATCCACAAGTGGGAGCAATTGGTGTAACTACATCTCGCAAATGTGTTTGATCCCTTCATGATGAAGGGCGTGTGTTGTATGTGAAACACACTGAATATGGACATGGGAAAGAGGTTATGAAAACTGTGGAAAGGTTTTGAAAATCCTTGGAAATGAATTGGGAAACCTTGGAAAAAGGTTTTGATAAACCAAAATTTGAAGAAAAGCATTCTTATGAAATAAGAAGTCTAGCACACACTGATTAAATAAATTGATTAGAAGAGGATGGCCCATGAAGCATTATTCGTTGTCATCATCAGCATGGCCCATGAGTGTGAACGTCTGATACAGACAAGACATCATCGGATAGAGCAAGCTGGCCAAAAGGAAGAGGGAGGATAGAGCAACTAGAAAGGTCAAAAGGAGCCTGGTAGACAAAAATGGGGGACAAGAATGGGGTCTTTTAAGAGAAATGACACTTACCATGCTCAAAGAGAGACAAGTACAATCCCATAAAAGAGAAACCCCTCTTGCCCTAGATGCCAAAAAAGTCATGAAGGGTCATGTCAGACAGGCTCGACACTTGAGGTGCTCAGACACTTTGCAAAGAGTTGTCTAGTCCTTTGAGGTAATACCCAACGAAGTTACCATCCACCACCTCAAGGAAACCCAAGTGCGCTAAACGAAGGACAAGACATAGCCACTACGTCAAGGGTACCAACCCGAGTATACAACCTCAACCAAAAGGAAGCACAGGATGAACCTAGTACTATAGTTAGTACTTACCATAGCTCCCCTAGACCAATATAACCAAAAACCTTGTAATTCATTATAATTATAATAAAAGTTCCATTTCTTATAAAAACTTGTGATGAAATACAAGTAAAAGGAAATCCTACGAACATACCCACCTAACCTCGAAGGTGAAGCAGGAAGGATGGTATCCTTAAAGATGGTCAAAGACAGGTTCTAGAATATGTCATGCTGTAAGGACAGGTAAGCCCAATAGTCCCAAAAAAAAATGTGACTCAAGTAAGGAAGAGTTAGTTGGTAAGCATGACGAGGTCAGACATAATTTGGATCGGAGTTTAAATAAATAACAGATGGAGGAAGGGTTAAAATAGAACAAAGGGGTAATAACACCCAAACTTGTGGAAACAAGTACATAATGCTCGGAAGAACACCAGGCTAAGGGTTTCAATGATAAAGAGAATAACTAGACATAGGAATGATTGGGCATCTTGGAACTCCAAACCCAAAAATCTTGAGTAAGAACCTCAGGTGGAAGAATTATGCCTTAAGTAAAGGTAGATAAAAAAACTAGGGATATACCTTTGGACTCACAGGCAAGACATACTAGTTATGATAAACTCTATGGAGGGGGTAAACAATGTAAAGGAAAAGAAATTTATGAGTATGTGTTATACCAGGGCTGAATGGAAATGACCAAGAAGGTTGTATGTAATAAATAACAAACTAATGCCGAGATAAGTTATTTTCAGTATGGGGGATGTTGAATAAAGTTTTGGAGACAAAACTTCTAAAAGGAGGGGAGAGTTGTAAACCCCGCCCTTTAGAGTTAAGGAAAACCGGGAAAAGAACCGGTCAAATCGAGTGAGAAACACCGAATCGGTTCACAAACCCGATCATCAGAAAATGAGCAATTTGGGAAATTTACAACTCCCGAGTTACCAAAAGGGTTCATAAAACCTTAGAAAAAAACCTTAGGACAAATTGGAAGAGAAAACCCTATCTAGTTCAGATGAACCAGATCCAACTAGATTGAACTGGTATATGAACCAAGTCTGTTCATGAACTGGAATCGCTAGAGAAAGTGCAAACCGGGAAATTTATGAATCTCAAGTTTCCTAAATAGTTACAAAAGTCAAAAAAAAGGACTTTAGGATAAATTGGAGATGAAAACCAAACCAGTTCAGGAGAACCAGATATGAACCGGATACGAACCGGTTTGGACCGGTTTGAACTACTATTGAACTAGATGTTAAATTTATTTTTCTAGGTGGCCTAGAAATTAAAATTTGAGATTTGAGGCTACCATTGGATAGAGAATAAATTTAGATAAATTTTGAAATTTTTAATTTTGAAAAACTTGGTCGAATCGGGCCTGAACCGACTAGATTAATCTTTGAACCCAGTTCAGATCGATCCGGTCCGGTTTGGAACAGTGCTGTCTTCTTCCTTCAGATGATGACACTATTCACTCACCGAAAATGACTAAAATCTCATTCAATTCAGCATCAATTGATGCAATTCTTGATCCTAGGAGAAACCTCAGGATGAGAGCTATCTATCTAGATTGAAAGCTCGGACCACCGTGCCCTCGTCGGTAAGCTTTCGAAGCTTTCTCTTTCTAAGTCTAATTTTTCAGTGAAGCACTGTTTGAGCTCATTCCAGCATCAAATCATGCGATTCAAAGTGCAATTGAATCATATGAAGGTGTATGAACTTCAATATGACTTCAATTGCAACAATTAAACTCATTTGATTGGTCAATTTGATAAAATCAAATTCAGCTAAGTTAGAAGGTTGAAATTGGGGGAAATTCGGGGATTTCAAAATTTTGAGGGACTAAAGTGCAATTTCATAAACTTTAGGGCCAATTGGGCATGATAAAGATGTTTGAGGATCAATTGGACAATTTTTGGAATTTTTGGGGCAAAACTTACCATTTTTGTAAAGTAGGGGCAAATGGTAACTTGGGAAAAGTTGGGGACCAAATTGGAGATTTGGGAAACTTGAACCCCTTTATGTGATTTTGAATAAATTGAGGTCCAAAGGTGAATGTTAGAAATTCATGGTCTCAATTTGTGGGGAAATGGCATTAGGGACCTAAAGTTAAAGAAAAAGAACTTTAGGGACCTAATTGCAATGAATCAAAAAGTTTAAGTACTTCATCCATGCATGATAAATGAAGGCTATTAGGCCAAGGGATAATGAACAATCATGTTCATATCATGTAGGAACATGAAGTAACGGGACCACCAGTAAGGACAAGCTCGCGTGAAGACAAAGAACTGGTCGAGAGGAATTCACTGCATTAACGGGTGTGTGGGAATTTAATATCATACCCAGTTGGGACGATAAGCACCTCGAAAAATCAAAACCCACTGTTAAGTGGTATTTTAATCATCGCACCTGAGAGGAGTGATGTGGAAATCACACAAAAAACTACTTACCGATTGTAAGTAGATCATACCCAGTTGGTATGATGAAACTTCCAGGAAGTGGAAAACTCGTTTATCGATTATAAGCGGAGATGTCCTCATACTCGGTTGGTGTGATGGGTAACTAAATAGTTATTTTGTCATAAGTGCTCTCCCCTAACTATGTACCACTACATAAAAGTTTTGAAAGACCTTCTTGACGGGAGCTCGAATACTCAGATAGGCTGGAGGCCTCGATTTTGGAACATAAGGGTTAATATGCCCGATTATGAAAATCTCGAACAAAGCACCCTAGGCCAGTTGACACAAGCAGGAGCTCGTAAACAAACATGATTATTAAGCCATGAAAACTTAAGTAAATGAGTTGTTTGGCCATGGTACCAAGACAGAACTGACATACTCAATGGACTAGCAGTAGTGTGACATGACAAGTCTTCGGACTAGTCAAGACAAACAGTTACAGGTCGAGTTGAGAGTCAGGGCTGTTGGACCAGTGGCACCATAGATTACATGGCTTATCTGAAAAATTGTGATTGTGCATGCACTGTGTTATGGGACCTTCAAGACGCCCAAGAGGAGTAGTGATGCATTCTAGGGCTCTGGATGCCCTGGTGGAGTTAAGGGCAGTTAATCGTACTGGAATTCTTGAGAAGCTTGACGTAACTTCATGCGCATGAGACCGAACTGGGGACGGGATGAGGTCTTTGTCCTCATATGGATATGGATTATTTTTAGTCTAAGAGTAGGACGTCAGAAATGTTCACTCAGACTTCTGGTAGAAGTCAAAGACTTCTATAAGGGTGGATGGTAAACAAACTCCGATCCACAAGTGGGTGCAGTCAGCATAACTGCATCTCACGAATGTGTATGATCCCTTCATGATGAAGGGTATGTGTTGTATGTTAAAAACATTGAATATGGAAATGGGAAAGAGGTTATGAAAACCGTGGAAAGGATTTGAGAATCCTTGTAAATGAATTGGGAAACCTTGGAAAAGGTTTTGATAAACCAAATTTTGAAGAAAAGCATTATTTTGAAATAAGGAGTCTAGTACACTCTAATTAAAGAAATTGATTTTTGTGAAAACTCTCACCCCCAACAACCATTCACTATGTTGTCAAACTCACCCCCTTCCTTTACCCCTTTTCAGGAAACCAAGGGAAAACTGACCTTAAAGATTTATCGGTAGTCGAACCTTAATGCAGGTATGTAAAAATTTATATTCAGTTTTGATTAATATTATTTTAGGAAAGTACATGTAAGCAGGACGCCTTACTCCCCACAATTTAGAGGAGGGGAAAACCCTAAATAAACTGGGAGAGTTATGGGTTATTCATGGGGATCCGACCAAACCGGGTCGGGGCGTGACAAGCCAAGTCAGGGGGAAAGGGTCTTAACTCATTGAATTTGGTCTCATACTCCAATATTGAGTTAAGCCCTTGTTGAAGTCAGAGGAAATCTTGCTTCTTCTCGTTAATCAAATGAGGAGCCAGGTACTCCTCTACATACCTCTCCTCAAACTGCTCCCAGGTGGGTGTGGAGGTATGCAGGCTTTGGACATTGTCCCACCATCTTTTGGCACTTCCCTCTAGGAAGAATTATGTTAGTATCACCATATCCTCTGGTGATAGCCTGACTATCCCCATCAGCTTCTTGACATTAGCAAAATAATTCATGGCGGCCCTAGAAACTTCCTCTCTGAGGAAAGGCTTACATCCCAGTAGACGGAGAGTCTTGAGATTTTTGGGAATATCAACTAGAGGGGGATGGCTAACAGGAGGAGGATGGGATTGTACTTCCTCCGGTTTAGACTGAGAGTTGGTACCTACCTCAATGATGAGGTTAGATTGCCTAAATACACAGGTGAACTCCTCATACAATCTCTAGTGTTCCGAGCTAAGTCCAGGCGGGGTTGTGTGGGCTCCTCGGGGAGTTTCCACAAGGAGGGATGGCTAGGCAGTATTGGAGATGGCAGCTCTAGTTCTCTTGGTTTCTTTCTTTGGAGCCATCTGAAATTTTGAAAATATCCCTTTTAATTACTATGTTCTCTAGTCTTAATAATGTATTCGAGGAAACAGGCTCTGATATAACTCAAATTGTCATGTCCCAACCCGGTTTGGTTGGATCCCCGTGAGCAACCCGCTACTCTCCCGGTTTATTAAGGGTTTTCTCTTTCTTTAAACCATGAGCAGTAAGGCATCCTTTATACTTATACCTTTTATGGAATAACAGTAATAAGGGAGGGGGTGAGTACGACTACTCAGTGAATGGGTTTTCAAAAATTCACTTTGAGGAAAAGAATTGTGTTGGAGTGTGCTAAACTCCTTTCTTTCAAAAATCCTTTCATTTAAAATCTTGGGTTTTATCAACATTTCCTTATTTAATCACGGTGTGTCATCACCCAACACACAACCTTCATCATGAAGGTCAAACACACATTCGTAGGCCAGCAAGATCACTAAACCCAATTGCGGCTTCAGAGCGACTTTACCGGCCACCTAGATAGAAGTACGTCCACTTCTACCCTGGAAATGAGTCGATGTATGTGACATCCGACCCTTAATCCCGAAATCAATGCTCCATGTCCGTATGAGGATAGAGACCTCATCCCATCCCCACCCTGGTCTCATGTGTTTGGTGCTACTCAAAATTTCACACAGTCACCTAGTACGACGAACTGCCCTTATACTCACTAGGTCGTCCAGGGCCCTTAGGATGCATCACTACCCCTCTTGGGCGTCTTGATGGTCTCGTAATCATAGTGCATGCACAAACAATATTTTCTTATCATGCCATATAATCTGTGATTCCATTGGTCCAACGGCCTTGACCCTCAACTCAACTTGCAGTTATTTGTCTTGACTAGTCCAGAGACCTATCATGTCGCACTGCCTCTAGTTGACTAAGTATGTCGGTCATGTCTTTGTACCATGGCCAAACAATTCATTTATTAAAGTTTTATAGCACATATATCATGTTTGTTTACGAGCTCCTACTCGTGTCCACTGGCCTATAGCCCACTGTTCGAGATTTTTAAAATCGGGCATAATAGCCCCAAGTTCTAAAACCGAGGCCTCCAAGCCTATAAGAGCTATTCGAGCTTCCGTCAAGAAGATCTCCCAAATAGTTTAAGCATTGGCACACAGTCAAGGGAGAGTACTTCTGACAAAATTATATTTTCAACTGTCCATTATACCGAACGGGTATAAGGACATCTCCGCTCATAACTGATGAACGGGTTTTCAACTTCCTTCGAGGAAGTTTTATCATACCAACCAGGTATGATCTACTTACAATTGATAAGTAGTTTTTCCGCATCATTTTCACATCACTCCTCTAAGTTGTGATTTTTAAAATACCACTAGTTAGTGGGTTTTCAATTCGAGGTACTTATCGTCCCCAACCAGGTATGACATAAAATCCCACTCACAACCGGTAAGTGGTTTTTAACTTTAAGTTGTGCTAATCATCCCAACTGGGTATGACGTTAGTAAACCCACTCACCTGTTAATGCAGTGAATTACACTAGAGTAGTTTTTTGTATTCACATGAGCTTATCCTTGTTGGCGTTCCTAGTATCTTATGTTCCTACATGATATGAACATTTTAGTTCATTATCACTCGGCCTAATAGCCTTCATTCATTCCAAATGAATGAGAAAACTAAACTTTTATTTATTTGCAATTAGGTCCCTAAAGTTATTTCTCTTTAACTTTAGGTCCCTAATGCAGGTTTTTCCTCAAATTGAGTCCCGAAACTTTAAAAATTTATCACAGGACCTAAATTTATTCCATTTCATAAAAAGGTGTTTAATTTCCCAAATTTCCAATTTGGTTCCTCAACTTTTCCAAAATTACCATTTTGTCCATACTTTACAAAAATGGTAAATTTTACCCCAAAAATTTTAAAATTCCTCAATTGGCCCTCTAACATTTTTATCATGCCCAATTAACACTCAATTTTAGGAAATTTCATTTCGATCCTTCGAATTTTTGAAAATCTCCAATTTTCCGCAATTTTTTCCCCAATTCCAACTTTTTAACACAGCTGAATTCGATTTCATCAAATTGACCAATCAAAAACTTTCCATTGTTGAAATTGAAGTTGAAATTGAGTTTCTACATGTTCATACGATTCTCTAGCAATTTGAATCACAAGTTTTAACATTGGAATGACCTCAAACGGAGCTTCTCTAGAAAATGAACTATAGAGGGAGAAAGCTTCGATTACTCACCGGTGATGGCACGACGGTCCGAGATTTTGATCTGGGCAGATAGCTCTCATCCTGTGGTTCATCCTAGAATCAAGAATCGCATCAATTGATGCTGAATTGAGTTAGAATTTCATCATCAAAATTCTGTCGGTTCTCTCTCTAGCACCAGCCGAAAATTGCAGAGGGGAGCCGAATTGGTTTATCTTTCATTCCTAATTTGGCCATCGGAGGGCTGAGGAAGTGTTGGAAGTGCTTGGTTTGGCCTAAGCTGCTTCACTATTCCATCATGTTGCATTTCTCTGGCGACCCTCGGAGCAAACAGAGACTACAAGCATGTAGCTGTCTTATCCCCGCTTCTAAAAAACCCAACCTCTCCTTCCGAGGTTAAGAAAAATGCTCAAGTCGAAGCTCTGGTTCGAGCATCACCGAGATATTAAGCAGTACAGAGAGAGAAGTGTTCAGGTGTGAGGAGAATGAATGGTGATGAGCTCTTTATATAGCTATAAAATTGTGTATTAAATGGGGGAGATTTATTACTAGTATTAATATTGCCATAAATTATTGGTATTAATTCTAATAATTTAATTTATATATTAAATTATTTGTATTAATTATAATAATTAAATATATATTAATTTATGGCTATTTATTATAGGGCATTCGCATAAAAATTTTGGTAAAAAAAACATCCCATCCTCACACTACTCTCGAGCAAGCACGCTTAACTTCAAAGTTCTTTTGGGATTTCATTCACCTTACCAATTTGGATTTTCTCTTCTAATTTATCTTAAGGTTCTTTTACATTGTTTTATGAACCCTCAAATGGTTAGGTTTGTGAACTGCTCTAGTATTTCTCACTCGGTTTGACTGGTTCTTTTCCTGATTTTCCTTAACTAAAAAAAGTGGGGTTTACAGGGGGTGAGTTCGACAACTCAGTAAATGGGTGTTTGAAAAATGAGTTTCTAGAAAATAGTTTTGAATTGGAGTGTGTCAGACTCCTTATTTCCTTTAAAATCATTTCTTCCTTGAATTCTTGGTTATTCAAAACCAATTTCCTCATTATCCACAATCGATGTGTTTAACAATCAACATACGCCCTTCATCATGAAGGGATCATACATTCGTAGTGCAGCCAATCCAATACACCCACTTGTGGCGTTGGAGCGACTTTATCGGCCACCTAGATAGATGTCCGTCCACTTCTAGCCTGGGAATGAGTGGATGTTCGTGACATCCAACCCTCAAACCCGAAAAGTAACTCAGTGTCCGTATAAGGATAGAGACCTCATCCTGACCCCACCCCAGCCACATTCGCATGAAGCTACGTCGAGCTTCCCTAACTGCTGGCACAACAATCTGCCCTTATCTCCACCATGTTGTCTAGTAGCCCTTAGGACGCATCATCCCCTCTTGGGCATCTTGATGGTCCCGAACCTCAGTGCATGCATAAACAAAGTTTTCCAAATAAGCCATTAAGCTTTGGTGCCACTGGTCCAACGACCCCGACCCTTAACTCGACCTACAATTATTTGTCTAGACAGGTCCGTCGACCTAGACTTGTCGCATTGGCACTAGTCCATCGAGTATATCGGATCTGTCTTGGTACCATAGCCAAATCACATCATTTATTAAAATTTTCATGGATTATCATCATGTTTGTTTACAAGCTCCTGCTCGTGCCAATTGGCCTTGGGCCTATTGTACGAGATTTTCAAAATCAAGCATTTTAGCCCCCATGTTCCAAAATCGAGGCATCTGGCTTATCTAAGCTATTTGAGCTCTCATCAATAAGGTTTCCTAAACTTTTTAAGTATTGGCACACAGTGAGGGGACAGCACTTCTGACAAAATAACTTTATCACTTGTCCATCACATCAACTGGGTGTGATGACATCTTCGCTTATAACTGGTAAGTGGGTTTTCCATTTCCTTCTAGGAAGTTTATCATACCAACGGGGTATGATCTACTTACAACTGGTAAGTAGTTTTTCCACGTGTTTCTCACATCACCCCAACCATGCATAATGTTAAAATTTCCACTTAGTAGTGGTTTTTCCTTTTTGAGGTACTCATAATCCCAACCGGGTACGATGTGAAAAATCTCACTCACCCAATATTCGCAATGTACTTTCTTCTTAATTGGCTTTTTTCCTTCACACGAGTTTATCCTTGCTGGCATTCCCAGTCCTTCGTGTTCCTACACTATTTGAACATCATTGTTCATTAACCTTTGGCCTCCTAAAGTTCTTTTTCCTTAACTTTAGGTCCCTAATGTAAACTTTTCCACAAACTGAGTCCCGAAACATCTAAAATTCACTTTGGGACCTCAATTTATTAAAAATCACAAAAAGGGGTTCAAGTTTCCCAAATTTCCAATTTGGTCCCCAACTTTTCAAAAATTACCATTTTGCCCCTACTTTACACAAATGGAAATTTGACCACAATAAATTCAAAAAATTGACCAATTGGTCCTCCAACGTCTTTGTCAAGGCCAATTGGCCCTCAATTTTGGGAAATTTCACTTTGGTCCCTCAATTTTACGAAATTTCCCTCAATTTGATTTTATCAAATTAACCATTCAATCGGAGTTAATTGATCCAATTGAAGGTATGGATCAGTTCTTAAATTTCCACACGATTCAATGGAGCTTTAAATCATGTCATTTGGGTCTGAATTGAGCTCAAACGAAGCTTTGTCGTAAAACTAAACTTAGAGAGAGAAAGCTTCGAAAGCTTACCATCGGGGGTGCGGCGGTCCGAGCTTTCGATCGGGGCAGATAGCTCCCATCTTGAGGTTTCTCCTAGGATCAAGAATCACATCAATTCATGTTGAATTGAGGGAGAATTTGGTCAATGAAGTTTCGTTGGTTCTCTCTCTAACACTAATAAAAAATTACAAAGTTAAGTTAAATTGGCTTACCTTTTAGCTTTAATTCAATCGTATGTGGGCTGTGAAAGTATTGGGAGAGCATGGTTTGGCCTGAAAAGGGCTCAAATTGGCCGTTTTCAGCTTGGCCGAAATAGAGCAGCTTCGGTCTGCTGGAAATGCTTCACTGTTTGATTATGTCGAAGCTTCTCTATCGGGTAGTTGACTTCTCCCCGAGTCTAAGGAACCCGACCTCACCTTCTTTGGCTCAAAAAAATGCCCAGGTCGGAGATATAGTTCAAGCTTCACCTGAAATTGGAGTGGAAGAGAAAGAGAGGAGCTTTCAAGAGTGATGAGGATGAATGAGGGTGAGCTCTTTATATAGAAAACTCGGGGACTCCTCAACCATCTGATTGGTGCATTTATGGCAATCATTCATGGCCGAAAATGTCATGAATGGAGACTTTTCATCTTAGTCGGCGCTATTAGCTTTGTTGGCGAGTGAGCAGTGCTGTCATCTAAAGGATGAAGATGACATTGTTTCGAACCGGTCCAAACCAGGTTCAATCTTAAACCGACCAGTTCAGGCCTGATTCGACCGAGTTTTTCAAAATTAAAAATTTCTAAATTCATTCTCTATCCAATAGTGGCTTCAATTCTCCAATTTGTATTTTCTAAGCCACCTAGAAAAATAAATTTAGAAATTGGTTCAATCCAGTTCAAGTCCAGTTCACCTGAACCGATTTGGTTTTCACTTACAGTTCATCTTAAAGTCCTTTCTCATGACTTTTGTGACTCTTTAGGTCACTCGAGAGTTATAAATTTCCTAGTTTATTCTGTATCGATCACGGTTTATAAACCGACTTGGTTTTCTCTTTAAAAATGACCAGTTCTTTTCCATATTTTTCTTACTATCAAAGTACAGGGTTTACACCCGATGTCGAAGCTCTGGTTTACTGCTCACCAAAAAATTAAGCGGTTCATCTTCTTCGGTTAATTGCGGGATGCTGAAATCAAATGGAGGTGTGCCCTTTATATAGGGAGCTCGGCAACTGCTCAGGCTACCCGCCAGCGAAAGACTCGGCCTTCGACTCGACCGCCGATGACTTGATCGAAGAGTTTTTCGAGTCGCTAGAGACTCCAGCTTTTTCGGCGTCTCTCTCTCTCTTCAATTTGTCAGCGACTAGAGGTTGAAGACGATGATGTAGTAAGCATGCCACGTGGTGTGCTATGATTGTCCAGTTTTTTTGATGTGAAGGTCCAACTCATACGTCACGTCAACCGTTGACCAGTTGAATGGATACGTAGTAGTCTCCCATTTGTTGCCCATGTTTGTGTGGCATGCTGATTGGTCATCCGTTGACCATTGACCAAACACGTGGCAGCCTCTCATTGGCTGCTCGTGCTTGTGTGGTTGTTGATGGAGCGTCATTGAATGTTGATCGTTCATCGTTGACCGATTCATTGACCATTGATCAGTTCGTTGACCAGTTAGACCGTACCGTTCTAGTTCAACCAGGTTTGGTGACCCGAATTCGAATTTTGGCTAGTTCAGACCCGATTCGACCATTTTTTTAAATTAAATATTTCTAAATTCATTTTATATCTAATAGTGGCCTCAATTTCCCAAATTCACATTTTTAAGCCACCCAAAAAAATGAATTAGTGAACCGGTTCACTATGGTCCATCATGGTTTAGTCTGATTTTCCCCGAACCGGTCAGGTTTTTTCATCAATTCCCCTTCCTGGTTCTTCCTCATGATTTTTATGAATTTTTGGTTAGTTGGGATTTTCCAATTTTCCATTTTAACCCTTATTTGTCATTTTTTTTGTTCCTTTTTCGGCTCAGTTTTCTCAAAACCGCCAGTTCTTTCCTCGGTTTACTTGGTGCGAGGGTCGGGTTTCACATCTTGAGACTAAGCCGACCCTACCACAACTCTCCACGATCGAGCCTCATCCTCTCTAAGCCTTTGTGGTAAGCAATTGTTGTTTCCCTTCGCTGGAATATTGAATTTACAGAGAGAAAACTGTGCAAATTTCGCTAATTGAATTCTCCTTGCTCAGGCAATCAATTGAAGTGAAATTTGATCATGAGAGGGTCCTCTTGATGAGAGCTAGCTCCCCATATCAAGAGCTTCAACAATCATGTCCTTGCCGGTAAGAAATCAAAGTTTTCTCTCTCTAGAAATATTTTTTGATGAAACTTTGTTTGAGCTCAACTATAGGCCAAATTGGACCATTCAGAGCTTGAAATGATCATGGAGAGGTAGGGGTGATTAGCAGCATGATTGAAGGCAATTAACCAAATTTAATTAGTCAATTTTTTTAATTGAGGATTAGGGGAAAAAGTGCAATTTTGAAAAAAATGGCAAATTAGGGATTTTTGGAAATTTGCGGATTTTATGCAATTAACAAAAATTGAGGGTAAAATTGTAAATAAGAGGAGTTTATAAACTTAATTACAATTAAAAATAATTTTTGGGAATTTGATTGCAATTACAAATAAATATAATACTTGATTTGTAATTTTTAATAATATATGGGGATGAAATTGCAAATAAAGTAAAATTCAAATATTATGGCAAATAATTGGGAATTTATTTTCCAATAAAATAAATTTAGAGATTTATATGGAAGTGCAAGAAAAATAGGGATTTAAGTGGAAATTTTAGATAATTGATTAGTTTATTATTTGTGATAATGTATGTATGAAAAGAAGGCTTTTTACCTACAATCGCGTTGTTGAGCAAAAAAAAAAACCTACAACTGTGACACCATCCAGATACATCGAAAATCCATCTGGGACGAATAAGTCACGAATCTCGGGTGAGTGTTATTTAGTGCATCGAGTTTGATTGCACCGATGACGTGTTACTACTCGAAAATTGAAAAGCATGATTGATTAGAAAACTTATTTTTCCAAAAATATAATACACTCACTATGTAAATTTACTCAAACAATTTTAGAATATATTTTTGAAGTAAAGTATGGAGCATGTTAATAGTACTACCCTTAAATGGTATATAGATAAACTTCAAGGGTGATGATCTAGTTTCGACCATCGATGTAGGAAATGGGCGAGGCCCATGGTCGACAGAACGTTGGTTAGATCTAGTTCTATGAAATGGGTGAGTTTCTCAACTTATTGAGAGGGTATCATATGGAAAGATTTAATATGCTTTCGTATTAGGTCCAAACTAATGATTATGCCACATTATCCCTTTTTTCATTTCCCTTTTTACACCATTAAGGAAATTTGGTGCGTATCATCAAGTAGACACGCAACACACACCCTTTACTCAAAAAAGGGATCACACGTTCGTAGAACAGTTTTCCACTTATGGACCGGAGCGCCTTTATTGTCCACCCTGGTAGAAGTTCACCACTTCTACCAAAAATCTAGGTGGGCATCAATTGCTCGACCCCTAGACCTGATTTCATACTTCATTTCCACAATGTGGGATGAGACCTCTCCCTCTCCAACCTCAGTCTCAATGTGAATGAAGCTCCTCGAGCTTCCAGACATATTGAAGGACAAACTTCCCTCATGCTCCCTAGGTCGTTTAACAGCCCTTAGAACTACCACTACCCCATAACAGGTGCATCGATGGTTTCACATCTCAAACAAAAACAATCAATAAGTCTTTTCAGTTAATAAATTTTATCTTTGGTGCTACCGGCCCCCATGAGCTTGCTGACCTGGCTTTGGCTTGGTACCGCCAGCCCAAAGGGTTTGATGACCCGATTTTGGCTTGGTGACCACTAGCCCAACGAGTTTGACAACTCTGTTCACAACTCGGTAGCTATCACAAACAATTGTCCATTATATGAGTTTTTACCTAAGCATGTGCTCATTGGCCTTGGGCCCACTAAAGCATCACTAGCTCGCCTTAGAAATAGCTCCCAAAATATTTAAGCAAATTCACGTAGTCAAGGGAGACTATTTCCAGGAAAATAGTTTTTTATTGAAAACATGCTCATCACCCTAATCAGGCGTGATGTCAGAAATTCCCACTCACCCGATAGTTGTGACATGTTCTTCCCAGCTGGATTCCGATCACGACATGCTCCTCCGCACAATTACTCAAACAACTCGTTCTTACATGGTTCGAGTATTCACATAAGTAGGGTTAAGAATAAGAAACTCATTCTCATGTATTCGCACATAGTTCCTTAATTTATGCCTTAAGTACAATTAGGTCCCAAAAGCTCGTAACTTTGCCATTAGGTTTCTAATATTCAATTTTTCTTCAATTAGGTCCCTAATGCTTCCAATTTCCTTCTTAGATCCCTAATTTCCTCTTATTTTCACCCAAGTCCTCAATTTTTCTTTATTTGCAATTCAGCCCCTAATTTTCCAAAAATCCTGAATTCGCCCATTTTTCCCAAAAGTACACTTTTACCCCTAAATTCTCATTTCGTCGAATTGACCTCTTAAACTCGGTTATTTGCCCCTATCATACTACTAACCGCTTCACATATCTCTCTACGATCATCATGACTTTTGAACAACTTCAATTGATCCATTTTTTAGCTCAAACGGAGTTTCGTCGAAAAAGTTTTCTAGAGAGAGAAAGCACAATTTTCTTACCATTGAGGGGGCGATGGTCAGAGCTCTTAATGTGGGCAGCTAGTGATCTCCCAAGGGGTCCATCTATGATCCAATTAAGGGACAATTACATGTCGGAGCATGACAAATTTAATGAGAGAAGTTCGATGTTCTAGCTTCTGCAACTTTGAAATACTGGTGACCTAGGATGGAATTAGCTTACCTCAAAGGTTGTAGGGAGTCGAAAATTGGTCGAGGAGGGTTGGGGAGGGCTTGGTCTAGCTACATAAGGTCGAGGGTGACTGATGTAAAGCTTGAAGTGTTTCAGCTTCCCTAGGACCAAGGAGTAGTAGCATTGTTTGAGCCCACCGAAGCTCTGGTAGTGGTCCTCAAGCCGAACTGAGGTTGTCGTCGAGTGGAGAACTTCGTCTCAGTTCCAGGGAGTCCTATTGCGAAGTTGAAGGCTGAGGAAACTGTTGGTGTGGGAGCTCTGGTTTACTCCTCGTTGGAAAAATGAGTGCTATCACTTTTTTATCATTTGTAGGATGAGCAAGACAAGTGGGGATAATCTTTTTATATAGGGAGCTCGGCAACTAACCAGTGAACCGTCTACCCAAGACTCGGACCTTAACTCAACCACCGACGGTCATACCGGAGCATTATCGGACCATCAGAGATCGAAGAGCTCGCTTTTTCCTCCTTTTTGCCAACTTTTAGTGGTAGACGATGACATTGTATCACGTGTGCAAGCTCTGCATGTGTGGGCTTGGCATGTAGCGCATTGTGATTACCTGATTTGTTGACGTGGCTTACTACTTAGTATCCATCAACCTTTGACTTGTTGACCGAACACGTGGCAGCCTCCCATTGGCCGCTCATTCCAACATGGTTGCTGACCGTATTTTTGTCGACCATTGTCCATGACATGTGGCGTTCTCTGATTGGCTCATTTAAATATGTCAGATTTTCCTCCCTAACGTACAATGTCAATGCCATGTGTCAGCCTCTTGTTGGTTGATGTTATCCAACATGGCCCTACCATGTGTTGACCTTTGATTGGTCGACCGTTTCTCGTACATCCAAGTCGAACGTTGACGTGGCACCTTTGCCATGTGTCCACTCTCCATTAGCCGGTTCAACTCACTTGACTTCTCCAACATTGACCATTGATCAGGGACATGTGTCACCTCCTTTTGGCCAACACTTCCAAGTGTTGACCGAACGGCTGATGGATCGCACTTCGCCACGCATCATGCGCTGACTAGGCACTGAGCTGGCAAATGTTTCGTTGACTAGTACGATCAGATTGGGTTTGGTGATCTGAATTCGTAAATCGGTCATTTCTTACCCAATTTAACTAGTTTTCTAAATTTTAAAATTTTCTAAATTCATGTAAATTTATTTTCTATCTAATCGTGGATTCAATTTACCAAATTAATATTTTTAAACTAACTAAAAAATAAATTTTTGAAACAATTACATATGGTTTATCTCATTTTAGTTTGTTTCGGGTCCAATTCAGCCTAAATCGATATGATTCTAATGGTTAATTTTATAAATAGTTTATTCTCATAATTTTTTTATATTTATTGGCTACTTAAAATTTTAAATTTTCCGTTTTTAGTATTATTTATCGTTTTCAGTTCATTTCAATCTCAATTTTTTTATTAAATTTTTTATTCCTAATTTTTCTTTTATTATGTGAAAACTGGATTTACAAATTATTTTACCCAAATTTATATATATAGCACATGTTCAACCCTAATGCACTTAATATGCTTTGAAATAAAAATTGTAATACTTTATATTTTGCCTATTTAAATTTTCGTATATAACCTACTTATCATAAAATAATGTTGGATTAATTTTTTAATGAATAAATATTATAATTATTTAAAATAAATAAATATGATAATTTTTAAATTTGGAAAAAAAATACCGCCTAAATAAAATTAATAATTTGTTTAGATGGATAAATTTTTAAAATTTTGGAGTAAAGAGTTTTAGAAATATGAAAGAGTTGGAAATTGATGGATCTTGGGGGAGATTATTAAATAATTTCAAATCAACAGCTAAATGAAAAGTTAAAAAAGTGTTATCATTAATTTAAATAGTTTATTAAATAATCACATATTAATTTCTATTTATATATATAATTTATTTAAATTATAATATTAAAATGAAATAAAATATATAATTATATTATATATGAACAAATATATGTATACTATTTTTATAATATATTTAAAATTTTAATTAATATTAATTATATAATAATATTTATATATAAATATTGTGTAATAGCAATACCGTATATAATATTGTAGAACATATATTTTTATATATCATATAACTCAAATAAATTATAGTAATTATATATAAATATCATAAAATAAAAACAAAATTTTATGTATATAATAAATTATAATATATTTACAAGTAAATATATTTTTATGTATCACATTATATAATAATAATATCATGAAATAATAATATATAATTATTATATAACAAAATGAGTAACATGAAAAATAATATGTATATTTGATAAACTATAATTTATATGTATAATATATCTTTTATTATATAATTTTACTATATATTTATATAGTTTTTTTAATACAAATTTTATTTAAAATATATAAAAATAAAAATGATATTAAAATAATTAATAAAAAGATAAATATGTAAATTAATATTTAAGTAACTTTAGTTGAACCTATTCCCATATTTTCAAATTCCAAAAAATGGAGGCCGTTTGTAGAGTTGATTAATCCTTCCAAAACTATAAAAAAAATATTAAATAAAATGAATTTTTGAAAATTTTCAAATCACTCAATTTAAGTGAAGTGTAAGGAATTTAATAGTTTAATTACTAATTTTACTTATAGAGTTAGTTGAAGTAAAATTGAAAGTACAAGTTTTTGAAAAATGAAAATTAATGATAAAATATTAGATAAAAATAAAATTAGTTGATTAAATTATAAAAATTAAAATTAAGAGAATTAAATTAAGACGATGAAATTAGTTATTGATTTTTTTAACAAAAAAATACTAGATAAGATAGTAAAATTACGTAATTATCCATCTTCTCGCGTTGATAGATATTTGCTCCGGCAAGACAATCCCATAATAGGATTCGCTCGGTAATTATAGTTTTACGTCTATATAATCTTCAAGAACAGTAATCCCTTATTTAAGTTTAACATTATATGGATTCATGATTTGTAAAGTCTGAGAACTCGCTGTTTTAGTAAAATAAAAATCTAAAAAAATTAAATTAAAATCCTCCATTTATACCGAAGATAAAGTTTTCTGGTATCATTTATTTTTTTAAATTATTTTTATATATTTATATTATTATTTATTTTTAATGTATTTTTATTATTATATAATTTAAATAAATTTATATATTAATATTATTTTATATAAAATTGTATAATATAATTATATAATGAAAATATTATATATAAAAAATAATATATCAAATATATAATATAATCTATCATGTATATTTATATTAATTTTCTTATTATAATTATAAAATATATCTTAATTATTATATAATTAATATTAATAATTTATTATAATAATAAATTAATTATTTTATTATATAATATATTTAATATAAGTTAATTATATATAATAACTAATAAAGTATTTAATTTGATTTAATTTGATTTAATATTAAATTATATTTTTAATTTTTCATTAATAATAATTAACATAATTAATTAATAACAAATGAAAAGGGTGAAGAATTCAACCGCTGGGGCGGCGGTGGCACTTCTCTAAGCTCCAGGGAGCAACAGCCACGTGTAGCGACTTCAAGTCGCAGGTTACTTTGTTGTTCCCCTTTGTGATTATGGATTTTTAGGCATTTGGATGGTTGTAATGGAAAACGTAATTTTAATTTCCGAATGCGTTTTCAATGTTAGGCAAAACCTTTTTTTTTTGTAAAGTAGCCATTCCCGTATATGGATTTTTATAAGTAGCCTATAGTTGTATTCTATTCAGGAAGCTGTATTTATGCAGAGCAGTATATAGCTGTTTGTGGTAAGTTCTGTCTCTTAGAGTATTAGGATATCGGAGAATGTATTATGTATTTGAGTATTTTTTTTCTTTTATATTCGTGTAGTGTAAATGACTAGTGACATATAACTGTAATAATATATTATTTTAAGAAGATATTATGTATGGATAAAGTGTAGTATATATAGAATATGTATTTACTTAAAATTTAATATTATATCGGATAAAATTTTTACAATCTTACGAATAAATAATTTTTTATTTTATTTAATTTAAAATTATATTCAAGAGAATCGAATGATTAGCGCTATCAAAAGATTCATGTCTTCCGCATAGACTATTCATCTTCTTTTTTTTTTTTTAATTGATAGTGCACTTTTATTATATCACCACTAATAAGATGAATTGACTAAAGTGGAGTAAGCTCATAATGAGGATCAGGGAAAGGACTTGCATACTTATAATAAAGTTTTCCTTATAAATACAGCATCAAGACTTCTCACCAACCTAAATTCGCTTTGGGCAAGAGTTCTAAAATATCTATTGGTTGAACACACTGATTTTATTATCTCTTCGGTAGGTCGAGATCCTTCTAGTTATAGAGCAGTATTCAAGTTAGTAAATACCTTCTCAAATCAGGTCTCCTGTGACAAGTTGAAGATGTGAAAAAATTAGCATGTGGAAAGATATATGGCTGACAGCAGCTCCATCATATATGATATGAACCTCTCTTCCGTTCCTCGATATGGTTAGAATTTAGCTAGGTTATCCCCTTACTTCTTAACTAGTTGATAAACTCATATAGTCATTTAAAACATTTGGTTTAGTAACTGTTGAATTTACTTACAGGCTTTTATATATAACTTAGATTTTGCCATATTCCTATACCAGTATCATCTTCTTATTCCCCAACCAACCAGATTGTGGAAAAGTGTACGGGTATCAAAAATTCACGTAAGGTAATAATGTTCCAATGGCGGACTGTTTATAATGTTCTTTCTGCCCTGACTTCTTATTTTCTAGAAAGTTATCTGTCCGCTAACACGTTTGGTGTTGATTTGCTAGCTCTTGTATTAGAATTGATAGTGTTGCTTGTGGCTCTTTAACTAGATAATTAACCTATTGTTTTGTCATGCTAAAGCTTGATCAGAAAAATCAGCAGGAGAATTTAACTACCTTTGCCTACACTGGTTCATTATATTTGCATATACTTACTGTTTCATCCGAAAAGAATGTAATAGTTCCTGTTTTGAACATGTCTTACCGCATTCTCCTATTGTAATTTCTAATGTCCAGACTACATTGGTTGATAAGGTTTCTATAGTAGGCATGTTTTCCTTTCCATTTAAACGAATATAGGCACCAACCTCGCCCCATGTATGACAACCTCCCCACCATATATGGTTAAAATTAATAGCAATTGTGTACTTAATCTTAATTCTGATCTTACAGGATAAAATGTCACAATTGATCATTTAGGTGTCGTGTCATGGGTAGCAGGCGATCAGATTCACGTCTCCAACACCTTGGAAGCTGAAACTAAGAGTCTAATAGTTGTAATACATTGAGCCAAAGATCAAGGGTGGCTGCAGATCATTCTGGAGGCTGATTCTAAGTTCCTATTTGATGCACTCACATATACCCATTTCATCATACATTGGGTTATCAACCCCTATATTATTGAAATTAAAACACTATCACTGGTTTTTGCTTCCTTTAAACCTAGTCTAGTGAAATGTTCTGTTCATTCCGTAGATACAATATATATTGTCTTACATGGTAGGCTAAAGAGGTAAATAGTTATCAATCTGTGATGCCTCTTTTGTCCTTTTTTGGGCGATAAGTACTTCCTTAAAATTTTTTCTTGTAAGCTTAACTATGTGGGACGTTATCCTAATAAAGAGAAAAATTGGTGTAACAACCCCTGACCATCTCTCCAACTAATCCGTGCCCTGAATTATGCTTATGCAGATGACCTTGAGTAAGACAGATGACATTAGTAGCAAGTGCACTGGGTTGATACCTGAATTTCTGCTATTCTGAAAGGAAACCATCTCAAACCAAAGCTGTTGTTGATCAAATGTATATAACTAAATATTTTTTGCTGATTATCAAACAGCATAATTAAACAAAAATGCTCCATAACTCTGGCATCATTTTACCGCTATAGCTTTGGCTCTCCACTAAAGGAATTAAGTGCTGATACAGACGTCAAGAAATGCTACCCTCAACTCCCACATTTATCAAGCCCATTGAAACAATTCAGTTCTGAAATGCAAAAGAAACAAGCAGAGTGCTCGGATCTTTTGCTCTGCCACAGAAACTCAAAAGAAAGAGACTCTCAAGCAGCAGTAGAATCTTGATCATCCTCATCAGCATCTGGAGATGAAGTATTGCTACTGGCAGCAGCAGGAGCCAACCCAACACTCGCTTCAACCTCCTTCCACTCATTCAAACTATTGGGTGGGAACTTCTTCTTCACAGTCCTCAACAACCCCTTTGCCTCCTCCATGTACTTCTTCTCCACCAACCCTTCCACCAAGCTCCTCAGCGTCATTAAATTTGGAATCTTTTTTGCCTTAACACTATCTTTGAAGAACCAATATGCCCTCTTATACTGACCTCTCTCACAACTATAACGCACCAAAGTCCTAAAAGTCCCCACGTTTGGCTTACACCCGTTCTGTCTCAAGCTCTCGTAGACTTTCCTAGCACCCTCCATCAGCCCTGCTTTACAGTAGGAGGTTATTAGGTAATTGTAGCTGACTGTGCTAGGTTCCACCCCTTTCTCCTTCATTTCCTCGATGATATCGTTGACTCTCTCGGGACCCGCATCATGGGCATTCATGATCTTGACATTATACACGGCTGAATCTAACTCACAGCCTTTAGAAACCATCTCAAGCCACAATTTTTCTGCCTCATCGCTTCTTCCCAACTTGTATAGAGCGTCCAAAATTGTGGTGAATGTGATAGCTGTGATCTCCAGACCCTTCTCCTCCATTTCCCTCAAAATAGCCATCCCCTTTTCGGGTGAACCAGCTTCACAGTATGATTTTATAACTATCCCATAAGAGATCTTATCGGGCACGATATTGTACTTTGTGCTCATCTCGTTGAATAAGCTGGGAACTTTTTCGTACAGTTTGCATGCATTACAGGCCGTTAGAAGAACATTGAACGATAGGACGGTTCTTGGGGTACCGTATTTCTCCATCTGAGAGAAGGTGTTGAGTGCTTGCTCAAACATGCCAGCGCTACCAAAAGAGCGGATTAGGGTAGATAAGTAGGGCTCCTCCCTGATCCTGGGATCTGACTTGTGGGACTCGAGGAGGTTTTCGATGTCAGAGAAGCGGCAGGACTTAGCAAGGCGTCGGACGGCAACTTCCTGGGCAAAGTGTGATGAGGCGGGACTTGAGTTGTCCTTGGATACAGAGTTGTAAATCTCTAAGGCCTTGTCAGGGTCGAACTCGTACCGGAGTTTCGATTTGGCTTGGGATATGGACATTGACGCAGCGACAGCCATCCCGGAACTAGTGTTGATGGTCGTAACCGCCGCAGTGGCGGCGGCTGAAGTAGAGAGGCGGCGGAGAGAACTAGTACACGACATACTTGACTAGTAGTGATGACTGGAGGAGAGGAAATGATGTAGCCTAGGTTTTTAACCAAGGGAACAATAATGAGTATTTGAGTTTTATTATTAGCAAATTACCTGTAGGGATTAATGTATAAGATTTTAGTAACATACAGGTATTAAAGTATAAGATTTTAGTAACATTAGGACTAAATTTAGTATATGCACATAAAAAAAGAACAATGGTGAGTTGATATAGGGTTGACATATACTAAATTTACTCCGTATTGTTCCTAAAATCTTATACTTTAGTCCCTACAGGTAATTTGCTAATAATAAAACTCAAATATGAAGTAACTAGTTAACATAATTCTCATATTCACTTAATTGTAGATTTGGAGAGAATTAAACCATTATTTTTTTTGTATAGATACATGGCACAATTAATCAATTTAATATTTGTCAAATATTAATTGTTTTAATTATGAAAGCCAAAAATTCTAAAAATTATCTAATTTTTGCTCAAACATCTTTATCATACCCAATTGGTTATCAATTTTATGCAATTACACTTTAGTCCCTTTAATTTTTAAAAGTCCCAAAATTTCCCTAATTTTCCCCCAATTTCAACATTTTAACTCTGCCAAATTTGATTTTATCAAATTAACCGATAAAATGAGTTTAATTATTGAAATTGAAGTTATATTGGAGTTTCTACACCTTCATACAATTTATTTGCACTTTTAATCGCACGATTTGGTGCTAGAATGAACTCAAATGGTGCTCTACTGAAAAATTGAACTTTGAGAGAGAAAGCTTCGAAAATATACTGTCGGGTGCACGGCGGTCCGATCTTTCAATTTGGGTAGATATCTCTCATTCTGAGGTTTATCATAAAATCAAGAATTCCATTAATTGATGCCGAATTGAGTGAGATTTTTATTGTCAAAGTTCTGTCGGTTCTCTCTCTAGCACCGGTTGGAAATTGTAGAGGTGAGTCAAATTGGCTTACCTTTCAGATCTAATTTAGCTGTAGGAGGGCTGTGGAGGTGTTGAAAAGGCTTGGTTTGGCCTGAGGAGGACTCGAAGTAGCCAATTTCACTCGGCCACATTGGCCACTGGAGCTGTTTCAGGCAATGAACGACCGCCATTAAGAGGCCAATCGGACGGCCAAGAAGTCCCCAAGCTTCCTATATAAAGAGCCCCTCCCCATTCATCATCTTCACACCTGAAAACTTTATTCTTTCGCAGTTGCTCCCATTTTCGGTGAAGCTCGACTAAGAGCTCTGACTTAGGCACTTTTTTGAGCCAAATAAGGTGAGGTCAAGTTCTTTAGAACCAGGGTGAAGTCAGCTACACGCCTGTAGTTTCCATTTGCTCTGAGGCGCACCGAAGAAGCACCGGCGTGACAAAATAGTAAAGCAGCTCTAGCGAACCGAAGCTGCCCTATTTCGGTCGAGCTGAAATCGACCAATTTGAGCCCTCCTCAGACCAAACCAAGCTTTCCCAACACCTCCACAGCCCTCCTACAGCTGAATTAGAGCTAAAAGGTAAGCCAATTCAGCTTCTCTCTACAATTTTCGACCGGTGCAAGAGACAGAACCGACAGAACTTTGACGATACAAATCCCACTCAATTCGGCATCAATTGATGTAATTCTTGATTCTAGGATGAACCTCAGGATGAGAGCTACCTGCCCAAATCGAAAGCTCAGACCATAGTGCACCCGACAATAAACATTTGAAGCTTTCTCTCTCTAAGTTCAGTTTTTTGGCGGAGCTCCATTTGAGCTCATTCCGGCACCAAATCGTGCGATTCAAAGTGCAAATGAATCGTATAAAGGTGCAAGAACTCCAATGTAACATCAATTTCAACAATTAAACTTATTCCATCGGTCAATTTGATAAAATCACATTCGGCAGAGTTAGAATGTTGAAATTGGGGGAAATTTTAAAATTTTGAAAATTAGAGGGACTAAAGTGTAATTTCATAAAATTGAGGATCCATTGGGCATAATAAAGATGTTGGAGGACCAATTGGTAATTTTTAGAAATTTTTTGGACAAAACTTACCATTTTTGTAAAGTAGGGGCAAAATGGTAATTTTGGAAAAGTTAGGGGAGCAAATTGGAAATTTAAGAAATTAAACCCCTTTTTATGAAATTGAATAAATTGAGGTCCCAAGATGAAATTTTAAAGTTTTGGGACTCAATTTGAGGAAAAATCGACATTAGACACTTAAAGTTAAATAAAAATAACTTTAGGCACCTAATTGCAAATAAATAAAAAATTTAGTTTTCTCATTCATTTGGAATGAATGAAGGCTATTAGGCCGAGAGATAATGAACAGTGATTTTCAAATCGTGTAGGAACACGAAGTACCGGGAATGCCAGTAAGGACAATCTCGCGTGAATATAAAGAAACAGTCGAGAGAAATTAACTATATTAACGGGTGAGTGGGAATCTTGCACATCATACCGGTTGGGATGATTAGAACTTTTATTTAAGGAAAACTTACTTACCAGTTGTGAGGTGGATTTTATATCAGAACCAATTGGGATAATAAGTACCTTGTAAATGAAAACCTACTACTAAATGGTAATTTAAACATCACATCTGAGAGGAGTGATGTAAAAATCACACGGAAAATCTACTTACCGATTGTAAGTAGATCATACCCGGTTGGTATGATAAAACTTACTTGGAGGAAGTGGAAAACCTGTTCATCGGTTATGAGCAGAGATATCCTTATATCTGGTTGGTATAATGAATAGTTGAAAATATGTTTTGTCGGAAGTGCTCTCCCCTTACTGTGTACCACTGCTTAAACGATTTGGGAGACATTCTTGACGAGAGCTCGAATAGCTCTGATAGGTTGAAGGACTTGGTTTTGGAACTTGAGGGCTAACATGCCCAATTTTGAAAATCTCGAACAATGGGCCATAGGCTAGTTTGCACGAGCAAGAGCTCGTAAACAAACATGAGTTATATGCTAAAAAACTTTAAATAAATGAATTGTTTGGCCATGGTACCAAGAGAGGACTGACATATTCAGTCAATTAGTGGTAGTGCGACATGACAGGTGTGCGAACTAGTCAAGACAAATAGCTACAGGTTGAGTTGAAGGTCGAGGCTATTGGTCTAGTGGCACCACAGATTATATGGCATGATGTGAAAATAATGATTGTGCATGCACTGTGTTTACAAGACCTTCAAGACACCCAAGGGGGATAGTGATGTGTCCTAGGGCCATGGACGACCTGGTGGTATAAGGGCACTTCGTCAAACCAGTGACCTTGCGAAGCTCGACATAGCTTCAAGCGCACGAGTTCAGGGTGGAGTCGGGATGAGGACTCTGTCCTCATACGGACACAGAGAATTGATACGGGATTAAGGGTTGGATGTTGCAAACATCCACTCATTCTCAGGGTAGAAGTGGACGTGCCTCTATCTAGGTGGTCAGTAAAATCGCTTTAACACAAGTGGGTTCAGTAGATGGGGTGGCCTACGATTGTTTGTTTTTAACATTAATGATGAAGGATGTGTGTTGGGTGATGACACCGTGATAAATAAGAAATGGTGATAAAAACCAGAACTTTTAAATGAAAGGTTTTTAAAAGAGAATAAGGATTCTGGTACACTTCAACTCAAATAATTTTCCTAAAATTTAAAATTTGAAAACCCATTCATTGAGTTGTTGTACTCACCCCCTCCCTTATATCACTTTCAAGAATTTACGGAAAAGCCTACTCCAAGTACCATAAATTAATATGCCTCTAAGTCAGGTATGTTCAGTTTAAAATCTTATCTAGAAAACTAGGAATCACTATACTCAATACCCTATCCTCATAGGAAGACAACCCTAGATGTAAACCCTGCACTTTTGAGTTAAGGAAAATCGGAAGAAGAACTGGTCAAACTGAGTAAGAAAACCGAGTCAGTTTACAAATGCGATCATTTGGGAACAAGCAATTTGGAAATTTACAACTTTCGGGTGATCCAAAGGGTTCATTAAACCTTGGAAAAGAAACTTAAGACAAATTAGAAGAGAAAAACCAAATTGGTTTAGATGAATGAGATTACATAAGAATTCTGAAGTTAAGCGTGCTTGCCCAAGAGTAGTGTGATGATGGGTGATCTCCTACGAAGTATGATTTTTTTAATAACACAAAATTTCGGTCAAAAATTTTTATTCAAACCTATTCCATATCATAAATAGCCATAAATTAATATATATTTAATTATTGGAATTAATACCAATAATTTATGACAATATTAATACTAGTAATAAATCTCTCCCATTTAATACACCATTCATCCTCCTCACACCCGAACACTTTTCTCTATCTCTCTCTCTCTACTGCTCCATTTTCGGGCGAAGCTTAAACCAGAGCTTCGACTTAAACATTTTTATTAACCTCGGAAGCAGAGGTCGGGCTCTTTAGAATCGGGGAGAAGTCAGCTATCTAATAGCAAACTTCAGTCAATCCGAGAATCATTAGAGAAGCGCCGACATGATGGAACAGTGAAGTCGCTCCGGCGGACCGAAGCTGTCCTGTTTTGGCTGAGTTGAAATTGGCCATTTCGAGCCCTCCTCATGCCAAACCAAGCCTTCTCAACACTTACTCAACCCTCCCACGACCAAATTAGGACTGGAAGGTAAGCCAATTCGGCTCCCCTCTGCAATTTCCGGTCGGTGCTAGAGAGAGAACCGACAGAATTTCAATAATGAAATTCTAACTCAATTCGGCATCAATTGATGTGATTCTTGATTCTAGGATGAACCTCAAGATGAGAGCTATCTGTCCAGATCGAAAGCTCAGACCGTCCTGCCTTCACCGGTGAGAAATCGTAGCTTTCTCTCTCTATAGTCTGTTTTCCAGCGAAGCTCTATTTGAGCTTGTTTTGGCGTTAAAATCTACGATTCAAAGTTCCTTAGAATCGTATGAACATGTAGGAACTCAATTTCAACTTCAATTTCAACAATTAGAGGTGTTTGATTGGTCAATTTGATGAAATCAAATTTGGCTAAGTTAAAGAGTTGGAATTTGGGGGAAATTGGAGGGTTTCGAAATTGAAAGGACCAAAATGTAATTTTATGAAATTGAGGGTCAATTGGGCATGAAAATAATGTTGGAGGACCAATTGAGGAAATTTTGGAATTTTTGGGGCAAAACATACCATTTTTGTAAAGGAAGGGCAAAATGGTAATTTTGGAAAAGTTGGAGGACCAAATTAGAAATTTGGGAAATTAATCCCATTTTTGAGAAATGGAATAAATTGAGGTACTATGATAAATTTTAGAAGTTTCAGGACTCAATTTGAGGAAAAACCGACATTAAGGACTTAAAAGTTAAAAAGAAATAACTTTAGGGACCTAATTACAAATAAATGAAAGTTTGACTTTCTAATTCATTCGGAATGAATGAAGGCGATTAGGCCAAAGGATAATAAACCAAGATGTTTATATCGTGTAGGAACATGAAGTACTGGGAACGCCAGCAAGGACAAGCTCGCGTGAATATAAAGAACCGGTCTAGTGGAATTCACAACATTTACGGTTGGGATGATGAGCACGACTTAAAGTTAAAAACCACTTAGAGGTTGTGAGTGAGTTTACTAACATCATACCCGGTTGGGATGATGAGCACAACTTAAAGATAAAAACCACTTACCGGTAGTGAGTGGGAATTTTATATCATACCCAGTTGGGGATGATAAGTACCTCAGTATAAAAACCCACTATTTAGTGGTATTTTAAACATCACAACTTAAAGGAAGTGGTGTGAAAATCATATGAAAAAACTACTTACCGATTGTAAGTAGATCATACCTAGTTGGTATGATAAGACTTCCTCGAAGGAAGTTGAAAACTCATTAATCGGTGATAAATGGAGGTGTCCTTATACCTGAACAGTATAATGGATAGAGAAAACATACGTTTTGTCATAAGTGCTCTCCCCTGACTGTGTGCCAATGCTTAAACAATTTGGGAGACCTTCTCAACGAGAGCTCGAATAGCTCTGATAGGCTAGGGGCCTCGGTTTTGGAACTTGGGGGCTAAATGCCTGATTTTGAAAATCTCGTACAGTGGGCCCAACGCATGAGCAGGAGCTCATGAACGAACATGATATATGTGCCATAAAACTTAATAAGTGAATTGTTTGGCCATGGTACCAAGATAGAACCGACATATTTAGTCAACTAGCGGTAGTGCGACATGATAGGTTGATAGACCAGTCAAGAAGAACAACTGTGGGTTGAGTTGAGAGTTGGGGCCATTGGGACAAATGGCACCACATATTACATGGTATTTTAAGAAAACTTTTTTTATGCATGCACTATGAGTACGGGATCATCAAGACACCCATGAGGGGTAGTGATGTGTCCTAAGGGCCCTGGACGACCCGGTGAGTATAAGGGCAGATTTTCGTTCCAGGTGTCTTTGCTAAATTTCGAGTAGCACCAAGCGCATGAGACCGGGGTGGGGACGGGATGAGGTCTCTGTCCTCATACGAACATGAAGAAGTGATTTTGGGATTGTGGGTCGGATGTCACGTACATCCACTCATTCCCAGGGTAGAAGTGGTCGTACTTCTATCCAAGTGGCAGGAAAAGTCGCTCCGAAGCCACTAGCGGGTTTAGTAGTGATACTGACTTGTGAATGTGTGTAACCTTCATGTTAAAGGATGTGTGTTGGGTGATGACACACCCTGGTTAAATATGAAATGGTGGAAAAATCGAAAATTTTTAATCAAGGGATTTTTGAAAGAAAGGAGTCTGGCACACTCCAATGATAAATGTTTTTCTTAAAAGTCAAAACTTTTGAAAAACCCATTTACTGAGTAGTTGTCCTCACCCATCCCCTATATCCCTTTTCAGGAAATACGGGAAAAGCCTGCCCTTAAGGACAATGAACTAAGACGCCTATGATACAGGTATGATAAATCTAAATTCTTATGCAGTTTCGTTTATGTTATTCTTGGAAAAGGTGTAGGTTTAAAGGATGCATTACTCTTTACGGTCTATAATAAGGAGAAACCCTTTAATAAACCGAGAGAGTGGCGGGTTGATCACGGGGATCCTACCAAACCAGGTCAGGACGTGACAACTAGAGTGGTATCAGAACCTGTTTCCTCGAATACATAATCAATACTAGAAAATATCGTAATTAATAGGATTTATCCTAAAATTTTCAGATGGCTCCCAGGAGAGGAACCAAGAAAACTTGGAATGGCTCTACTCAATACCCTACCTTCGTAGGAAGACAACCTTAGAAGCTTCCCAAATGCATGAGACCTGGCAGAAATATCGAAAGACCAAATGGGGAAGTATCCTAGAGAATGGTGCTAGGACATATTGATGGCACAACCCTTAGTATAAAGGAGGATGCTTATCAAGAATCCCATAGCTCCCTAGTTAATTTGTGACCATTTTCTGTGATAGGGCTGAGAACCCAACCATTTGTATTCCTATGTTAATAAAATATTCAAATTCTCCAAAACTCTATCTTCTAAGAATGTGATCTTACTAGGAATATGGCCTAAGAAAAATAAAACAAACCAACACTAACCTAAAAACTAAGGAAATGTCACATCCCGGTGATGGGAGATGAATCAGGAAACCTAGAAGGACTCTTACCATGACCCTTAGCAAAGGTGATTCAGCAAGAAAACTGTCAAAGTGATCAGACTCAAGAATGGTAAAGCACCAAACCACTAGTAACCTTGGAAAAGCCCCGCTCAAAGGAAAAAAGAAACCACAACAATCCATATAAGGGAATAACGATGGGACATTACCTGAAGAGTGCTGAACCCTACTAAGGACAAGTACCAAGATAAACTATTATAGGTGTAAGGAAAGAAGGAGTGTCCCACACCTCATAGATTTAAGGGAATACCTCCTTAAAGATCACTAGACATGAAGGACTGGAGACCGAAACTATGAAGTAGGTTAAGTAAGCGGTTCACAAAGAGGTCAAGAAAGATTGAGGTGAATGCCAAATTTAAACTTCTTCTTAAGAAGGGAAAATAGAGAAGAATACCATCCCAAGGAACACGGCTCCCACTCGTAATTTCAACCACAGACCGGAGGAAAGTTTTCGAGATCACAACAAAGTGGCAGGAAGGAAAAAAAAGGGGGGGCTGAAGGTAGGACTTCGATAAAACCATAAACAAAACAAAAGGTAGTTGAAGAGAACTCTCCCTTAAAGAAGAAATTTCCAATAATTTAGGAGAAAAGGGGGGGAGTGCATCCACAAGAGAGACAAGCCAAACGTTTGACGACAAATGGGATGTCTTGGGATTTCAAGTACGACTTCCTTAGGAAAACGATAGAGAAGTCAAATTGGAGATTTGGAGCAACATAATAGGAAGGAAGCAAACCGTGACAACAAAATAGTCAAAGAAAATAAATGACAACTTAAGGAAGACCGAGAGGTAGAAAGGACTACACTCTAAAAAGGTTAGTGAGATGGATGTTAAGGACAGGAGTACTCGAGAAGAAAACTACCCTAAGAAAAACCTAAACCATTGGAATGGTAGAGGCAGGGCAGTTAACGAGCTAATACGCAGAAAACCATAATGTAAGTTCCGACAAAGAAGAGAGAGGTGGAAATGTCAAATACTCGGGAAAAGAAGGATGCAAGAAATCCTTAAAAGGACCAAAGGCCAATTAATGACTAAACTCAAGCCAAGAAAGGAAGAGGCAAGCCTCTCATGCAATGATCCTGAAACAAGGAAGATTTGTACGCTCCCTAAAAAAATAGACAAGTACTGGGTACAAATAAGGATGCAAATAGAGCATAAAAGATGTGCCTACAAGATTTGAGGAGTAAAGGTAAATAAGAGGAGATGACATCAAGGGATGTCATTTAAGTGTAGAAATCTCCTAGAGCAAATGTAAGAAAAGAATGTCAGGGGAAAGGCAAAGAATCCTACCAAGGAAGGAAGCCCCGGAAAGACATGCGTATCCCAATTAAGAGGAAATGGAACCAACCCTTATTTAGGAAATGTTTTCCAAGGAAGGAAGTATTGTCATGGTCCAGTGTTACCCTTTTTGGAGAGAACAGGAGAACCATGTAGAAAGAGGAAAACTAGTAATGACGGACAACCAAAGATAATGAACAAAACCCTAAGAAAGGATGAGATGTAATAAAGACTACACTCTATGATGGACAATAGGATGGGCATGAATACAACTGCCCAGACGATAGGACCAGAAAAATAAAGAGAAAGAGATAGTTAAAGAACTGGTCTTCGAGAGAACCATGGACTTAAACCACAACAAAGAAGGGAGAAGTGGAAAGGCCAAAACATTGGGAAAGAAGTACAAAGGAAAATCCTTAAAGCAATCGATGGCCAAAACCAATTTTATAGATTTAAGACGGTTAAGTGAGCCTCACGAAGGACGAACAAGAGATTTTGAAACAAGGAGGATGTGAACCCTCAAACGGAAATAAGTTAACGGGTTAGCATCAAAAAGATGTTGTGACAAGTATGAATGAGTGGACAATCCATACTAAGGTGATAAAGTAAAGAATGTTCGAGAAACATTAGGAAGGTAAGTCCTCCAAATAAGATGTAGCTAAGGAGGAATAACCGCAATTGGTAAGACGGGTCATAGTCCACACATGCATATGAAGCTTAAAGAGTGGACGACCGAGCATATGGTGGAATGCACGGAATAAAACCAGGATAAAACAAAAGTTGTGGATTGAGAAGGATCCAAAGCAAACAAATGCCCTAACATAGATAAGGGTGCGAAGAAATGGAGAAAGAACCATACAATGAATGATAAGGAGGTTGAGCATGTAACTCCTAAGATGGAAATCTCTATTGTAAGGGACATAGTAGAGAACAAAACTGGAAGGAGGGAACCTTCCCAAGTAAAGTAATGGACACATAGATCGAAAGCAATTATTGTAGAATGAAGAATCATGAAGTGATTTATGAGTAAGTAAAAGTGGATTAAGGAAAAAGGAAAAACCCTTGAATAAGGAATGCCAAGGACTTAAGAAGGAAAGAATCCTAGTTTATTGGTAAACTATTGGAAAACCAAATAATTGGCACCAAAAAGACCCAATAAGGAAGTTGGTAAAGGACAAGTGGGTAAGGAAAACCAACACGTTTATGTAAGACATGTTGTCAAGATATGAATGATAATTGGATAACAGTAAAGGTAGTTGAGGAATACTACCCGATGAAAGGAGGGATGAAATTATATAGTCCCTAGAAGGCTGGAATGTTGGAAACAAGCCGGTCAAACCAGGTAAGAAAACTGAGCCGGTTTACAAACTCGATCATTTGGGAACAAGCAATTTGGAATTTTATAACTTCCAGGTGATCTGAAGGGTTCATTAAACCTTGGAAAAGAAACTTAAGACAAATTAGAAGAGAAAAACCAAATTGGTTTAGGTGAACGAGAATCCATAAGAACTCTGAAGTTAATATTGCCATAAACTATTGTAATTAATACAATAATTTAATACCTAAATTAAATTATTGGAATTAATATAAATAATTTAATACCGAAATTAAATTATTTGAATTAATACTAATAATTTATGGCAATATTAATACTAGTAAAAAATCTCTCCCATTTTTAATACATAGTTTTACACCTATATAAAGAGGCCATCCCCATTCATTCTCCTCACACCCGAACACTTCTCTCTATCTCGCTCTCTCTACTGCTCCATTTCCCGGTGAAGCTTAAACCAAAGCTTCGACTTGAACATTTTTCTTAACCTTAGAAGGAGAGGTCGAGCTCTTTAGAACCGGGGAGAATTCAGCTATCTGATAGCAAACTCCAGTCAATCCGAGAATCACTAGAGAAGCATCGACGTGATAAAACAGTGAAGCAGCTTCGACAGACCGAAGCTGTCCTATTTCGACCGGATTTAAATTGGCCATTTCAAGCCCTCCTCAAGCCAAACCAATCCTTCCCAACATTTCCTCAGCCCTCCCACGGTTGAATTAGGACTGAAAGGTAAGCCAATTCGGCTCCCTTCTGTAATTTTTGGCCAGTGCTAGAGAGAGAACCGGTAAAAATTCAATAATGAAATTCTAACTCAATTTGACATCAATTGATGCGATTCTTGATTCTAGGATGAACCTCAAAATGAGAGATATCTGCCCATATCAAAAGCTCATACCGTTGTGCCCTCACCGGTGAGAAATCGAAGCTTTCTCTATCGACAGTCTATTTTTCGGTGAAGCTCCATTTAAGTTCGCTCCAGCGTTAAAATCTGCAATTCAAAATTCCTTAGAATCGTATGAACATGTAGGAACTCAATTTCAACTTCAATTTTAATAATTAGACGTGTTTAATCGATCAATTTGATGAAATCAAATTCGGCTGTGTTAAAGAGTTGGAATTTGGGGGAAATTGGGGATTTTCTAGATTGAAAGGACCAAAATGCAATTTTATGAAATTGGCCGATTTCAGCTCGGCCGAAATAGGGCAGCTTTGGTCCGCTAGAGTTGCTTCACTGTTTCGTCACGCTGGTGCTTCTTTGGTGAGCCTCGGAGCAAATGGAAACTACAGGCGTGTAGCTGACTTCACCTCGGTTCTAAAGAACTTGACCTCACCTTGTTTGGCTAAAAAAAGTGCCCAAGTTAGAGCTCTTATTTGAGCTTCACCGGAAATGGGAGCAACTGAGAGAGAATGGAGTTTTCAGGTGTGAAGAGAATGAGTGGGGAGGGGCTCTTTATATAGGAAGCTCGGGGACTTCTTGGCCGTCCGATTGGCCCTTTAATGGCGATCATTCATTGCCTGAAGCAGCTCCAGTGGCCAATTTGGCCGAGCTGAAATTGGCCACTTCGAGCCTCCTCAGGCCAAACCAAGCCTTCCCAACACCTCCACAGCCCTCCTACAGCTGAATTAGATATGAAAGGTAAGCTAATTCGACTCACCTCTACAATTTCCGACCGGTGCTAGAGAGAGAACCGGCAAAACTTTGACGATAAAATTCTCACTCAATTCGACATCAATTAATGTAATTCTTGATTCTATGATGAACCTCAGAACGAGAGATACCTATCCAGATCAAAAGCTTGGACCTTCGTGCACCCGATAGTATGTTTTCGAAGCTTTCTCTCTCAAAGTTCAATTTTTTGGTGGAGCACCATTTGAGCTCATTCTGGCACCAAATCGTGCGATTCAAAGTGCAAATGAATCGTATGAATGCGTAGGAACTCCAATGTAACTTCAATTTCAATAATTAAACTCATTTTATCGGTCAATTTGATAAAATCAAATTCGACAGAGTTAAAATGGTGAAATTGGGGGAAAATTAGGGGAAATTTGGGAATTTCAAAAATTAGAGGGACTAAAGTGTAATTTCATAACATTGAGGACCAATTGGGTATGATAAAGATGTTGGAGGACCAATTGGGCAATTTTTGGAATTTTTGGGGCAAAACTTACCATTTTTATAAAGTAGGGGCAAAATGGTAATTTTGGAAAAGTTGGGGGACCAAATTGGAAATTTGAGAAATTAAACCCCTTTTTATGAAATTGAATAAATTGAGGTCCCAAGGTGAAATTTTAAAGTTTTAGGACTCAATTTGAGGAAAAACCGACATTAGGGACTTAAAGTTAAAGAAAAATAACTTTAGGGACCTTTTTGCCAATAAATAAAAAGTTTAGTTTTCTAGAATGAATTAAGGCTATTGGGCTGAGAGATAATGAACAGTGATGTTCATATCATCTAGGAGATCGAAGTAATGGGAATGCCAGCAAGGACCAGCTCGCATGAATACAAATAACTGGTCGAGAGTAATTCACTATATTAACGGGTTAGTGGGAATCTTATACATCATATCGGTTGGGATGATTAGCACTTTCATTTAAGGAAAACCTACTTACTGGTTGTGAGTGAGATTTTATATCATACCCAGTTGCGATGATAAGTACCTCAGAAATAAAAATCCACTACTAAGTGGTAATTTAAACATCACACCTGAGAGGAGTGATGTGAAAATCACATGGAAAAACTACTTATCAATTGTAAGTAGATCATACCCGGTTGGTATGATAAAAATTCCTTGGATGAAGTGGAAAACTCAATCATCGGTTATGAGTGGAAATATCCTCATACCCGATTGGTAAGATGGATAGTTGAAAATATGTTTTGTTGGAAGTGCTCTCCCCTAACTGTGTGTCGCTGCTTAAACGATTTTGGAAGACCTTCTTGAGGGAAGCTCAAATAGCTCTAATAGGTCAGAGGCCTCGGTTTTGGAACTTGAGGACTAACATGCCCAACTTTAAATATCTCGAACAGTGGGCCATAGGCCAGTTGGTATGAGTAGGAGCTCGTAAACAAACATGAGTTATATGCATAAAACTTTAAATAAATTAATTGTTTGGGCATGGTACCAAGACATGACCGACATATTCAGTCAACTAGTGGCACTGCAACATGACAGGTCTGCGGACTAGTCAAGACAATTAGTTGTAAGTTGAGTTGAAGGTCGAGGCCATTGAACCAGTAGCACCACAGATTATATGGCATGATATGAAAATACTGATTGTGCATAGACTATGTTTACGAGACCTTCAAGATGTCTAAGAGGGGTAGTGATGTGTATAAGGGCCCTGGACGACCTGGTGGGTATAAGGGTAGTTCGTCGGACCAGTTGACCTTGCGAAGCTCGATAGAGATTCAAGTGCACAAGATTAGGGTGGGGTTGGGATGAGGTCTCTGTTCTCATACAGAGGAGAATTGATATGGGATTGAGGGTCGGATGTAGCGAACATCCACTCATTCTCAGGGTAGAAGAGGACGTGTTTCTATCTAGGTGGCTGGTAAAGTCGTCCCCACCTCACAAGTGGGTTCAGTGTACGAGCTAGCCTGTGATTACGTGTTTTTGACCTTCATGATGAAGGATGTGGGTTGGGTGATGACACACCATGATAAATAAGAAATGGTGATTAAAACTAGAACTTTTAAATGAAAGGTTTTTAAATGAGAATAAGGAGTCTGGTACACTCCAACTCAAACAATTTTCCTAAAAGTTAAATTTTGAAAACCCCTTCACTGAGTCGTTGTACTCACCCCCCCCCTCCCTTATATCTCTTTCAGGAAATCCCAGAAAACACTACCCAAGTACCATCAATTAATATGCCTATAAGACAGGTATGTTCGGTTTAAAATCTTATACAGTTTTGATTTATGCTATTCCATGAAAGGTGCAGGTTTAAAGGACGCCTTACTCTTCACTGTTTATAAACAAGGGATAACCCTTAATGAACTGGGAGAGTGGTGGGTTGATCATGGGGATCCGACCAAACCGAGTCGGGGCGTGATAATTCTGGTCTAACATGTCTCATCGGAGTTGCGATGGTCTGAGCTCTCGATCTAGGAAGGTAGCTCTCGTCCTTAGGATCCTTCTAGGATCAAGAATTGGTGTCACCTCTGTAGAGGTCGTGTTAGGGTCGTTTGGACATTGGGGAGGCTCGATTTGGGTGTAAAAGGGTTGAATTGGCTGAATTCAGTTTGGCCAAAATAGGGCAACTTCAGTCCGATGGAGCTGCTTCACTGTTCGATCAAGTCAACGCTTCTCCAACGATCCTTGGGTCAAATGGAGGTTGTTGTGAGGTAGCTGACTTCCCCCAAAGTCTGTAGGACCTGACCTTGCTTTCTAAGGTTGAGAAAAGTGCCTAAGTTAGAGCTTAGGTTTGAGCTTCACCAAAAAATGGAGCACATGGGAGATGAGGGTGATTTGAGGTGTGTGGAGGATGAATGGAGGGGATCTCTTTATATAGGGAGCTCAAGGACCCTCTGCTCTACCAATTTCCATATTAGTCGAGCTTATCCTCTCTAGAAAATGCCCAAATCGAAGAGAATATTCCTTCGGTGGAGAAGGAAAGTTTTTATGCCATATGAACAGTGTTGTCAACACAAGGAAGAAGACAACACTGTTCTGAATTGGACTAGATCGGTCCGTTCGGGTTCAATGGCAAAAATTGGTTAGTTCAGGCTTGATTCGATCGATTTTCTTGAAATAAAAAAATTCTAAATTAATCTAAATTTATTTTCTATTTAATGGTAGCCTCAATTTTCCAAATTGAAAATTTTAAGCTAACAAGAAAAATGAATTTAGAGACCAGTTCATGTATAGTTCAAATCGGTTCAATCTGGTTTAATCTAGTTCAAGTCCGGTTCACCCTGAACCGGTTCGGTTTCCATCCATTTTACTTCATGATTCTTCCCCATGACTTTTATGACTTTTTGGTCACTTGGGATTTTCCAAATTTCCATTTTAGCCCTTCTTTATCATCTTCGGTTCATTTAGTGGCTCAGTTTTCTTATGAGAGTTACCAGTTCTTTTCTTGATTTCCTTGGTTCGAGAGGACGGGTTTCACATATAGGGCTCTAAGCCCAACCCATGTAATGTGGGGAGATGGCCAAATGACTGATCGGGCTCCCGAGTATGTTTACACCAAATATTGTGTTAATTATGTCGAGGTAAATCTCTCACTCAGCCTTAGTGTTTCACATTCAAGTATCTCTTGGTAAAGCTCCCCCTCACCAATTTACCTTATCAATCAATGAATCGTTCATATGATCTCATTGGAATGAACATTATCTCACCATGTTCCAAACAAACACATACGGTTCATGTGGATGTCAAGTATGTGTCATCAACCATTCGTATATTCTGGTTATCCCCTCTGACCATGCATTTAAGTATATGTATACCTTATTTGTCTACTACTGACACGCACATAAGTATACACGGATCACATGGCCATTTGGAAGCAAAATTTAATCCCTCTTTATCCTCTCCTTCTAGTCTATCCTAGGCATTGTTAGTACCATGATAGGGATCCTGACGATGCCCATATTCACAATAATGGCCTAAATACCAATGTAGTCATACCAACAGTTGATACATTACCATGCACATGGCCTTATATGTAATTTGAATATATCAACAAGAAGTTTTACACATCATGCATAGATTTACTTAGAGATCGATTTTATATCGATCAACTCCACTACTCATGTTTTCTTAGGGTTTCACACCCTCATTTCACATGTTATATAAGCGTTATTTTCATGAGTCATTCTAACACTTATTTCTAGTAATGATCTCAATTTTTGGTTTTGTGCCATCGATTCATATAGTACTATCATTTTCCCAGTTTCTAAACTTTCTTTTCATTATTCATTATTATACATTCATTTTCCTACATGCTTATGCATCCATGTAGTTTTTCTCCATTTTCATAATACTTTTCAAAGCTTACAACATGTGCATTTTATAGAGTTTATGGAAAATAGTAAAGTGTGGATGTCGGTCCAATCAAATATTCCATCAATAATCTCACTCATAGTTATAATTGAAACTTGTTCATCCCCACGAGTTTAATCTTGTCATGGGTCACGTGATCCCCGTATAATAAGTATCGAGTTACTACATAATCATATCATATATTTGGTGTCATTTTTTACTTTTATATGGAACTCATATACTACCCCATAATTTTCCAAAATTACTATTTGTACCTTCGGCCTAATTTGCTCGACTTATGTATCGATGAAACTATTTTAACTTACATTCTTCTACCATTTCATTACACATATCAAAGTTATACCTATATTGGTCACATCTTTCCAAATTTCCCAAAAATTTCTAAGTTTCCCACTTAAATCTTCAACTTTTTCAAAATTTGTATTTTAGTCCCTAAGATGGCCAAAATTACCATTTTGCCCCTTACTTGTAAAATGTCCAATTTTTATCTCTTTACTTCTAAAAAATTACCATTTTGACCCCCATAGTTCAAAATAAACTATTTTATTCTCTATTGGACATAAATAATAATTTTACCCCTATTTGAGGAAATTTATCATTTTACCCCTCTTTTATTGAAAATTATAGCTTTGTTCCCAAACTTCCGAAAATCACTTTAAACATTTACATTTGTCCCAAGATACCTTACTAGCCCCTCAGGCTACCCTTGTTTACTATCTTCATAAGTTTCCCCATTTTTGTGAATCGACCTCAAAATTTTCAAAATTTACATTTTAGTCTACAAACTTTGAAAATCAATCAAACCAAGTTTTATTTTCCCAAATCACTCAAAAATGCTTTCAATAAACTCCCAAATTTGGTTGTTTCCAAAATTGGCAGAAATAGAGCTACCCGAGTATTTGTCGGAAATTCCCACTAGAAACGGTCAAAGTGGTGATCAAAGTTGAGGTGTTTTGAAGCAAAGGTTTGACAAATTAGTTTGTGGTGGTGAACGACCAAGTGGTCGCTAGAGTTGGGAGAATTTGGGTCTCGATTGACCACTGTCGGACAAAGCCGAGTAGACCCAACAATGGAAATCGACTCATGGTAGTCAATTATCCCCTTGTTGGAGGTCAGACCTTGATAATGGGAATTAGAAGTGAGGTAGATGGTCACGTTGGCACCAGTGCCCACTGGAGTGGTGGATAAAGGTGGCTGAATTTGGCCAAGCAAGGGCGGTAGTAACACGAATTTTTTGTCCCAGAAATAGAGTTAGGAAAATGACTCTCATGTGATATTTTACGATCACTTACAAGTCAATGTACTAATAGAAAACTCAATAGTAGTCTATTAGCAGAATTTTGACATAAAAATCATCTTATTTGGTGGTCGGGTGATGGATAATCACTCAATTGATTACTTAATGGTTGAGAGAGGTTACAATATCACGTTTTTCAACTTTGAGCAAAACTTTTAATCTGATTAGTAGTTTAAAACTTAATTAATATGAAAGTTTTCATCTTATCACTACATTTTGTTGTATAAAATTTTGTCAAAATTTGATTTAATTAGAGTATTTACCGTTCAAACTATCGATTAAATGTTATCGCTCAAAAAAGAAGGATAGTGGCATAATTTTTGTTAGCTTAGTCAAATTAACTCAAATACAAACATACCAATTACTTTTATTTCTTTTTTATATTTAATAAAATTACCACTTTTACCCATCTCAAATTACTGGATAATTTAATTAATAATACTTAAAAGATTCTCAATAATTTACCTATAATATTACTATCGATAATATTCGGAGATTCTCCACCATACTAATTTGGGTTATTAGGATGACAAATATTGTCATATAATTAATATTTAATATATTTTATTATTATCATAATTACTTAATTCTATTATATTATATAATTATAAGATAAAAATATAATATTTAATATTTAATGTGTATATATTATAATTTATTATATATATTTTTATTACTATTATATAATATTTATATATAAACATTTTTATACAAGTAATATTTATATGATAAGATTATATAATTGTATCAATAATCTATTTTATGTTATATGATATATATAAAAATACATGTTTTTATATATACAATATATTCTATTATATATATATATTATTTCTATTATACAATATTTATATAAAATTTTTATTATATAATTAAAATTAAATTATTTTATAATTATAATAATAACTTTATATTATATAATTTAATTATATTATAAAAATATATTCTATATATAATTAATTATATATTCCATTTTATTATTAGTAATATAATTTAATTCAATTATACATATATAAATTAATATCGTGACTATCTAATAAATAATTTAAATTAATTAAAAATGATATAGTAATCTTTTTAACTTTTTATTTACCTCATTTTTCCTCCCTACAAAATATCGATTTAAAAGTGGTTAATAACTCATCCAAACTTACACTTTCCCACTCTTTCAAACTCATCAATTAAAGAAAGCCTAAAAGACGGTTGTAAATAAAAATGAATAATTTTTAAAACAATGATTTAAATGTAAATGAAAGAATGAATAATTTAAAAAAAAAAGCATGTTGAAGATAAAGGATGTGCTGCATTGACCTTAAGTCGTCCCATAAGTTGATTTAAATAAGCATCGTCATATACGGACACAGACCGGATCCCATACAGATAAATTGGACGAATCAGGTTGAATCTTTTTGCTAAAACATATGATGCGTGTTAGATACAAACATGTAAGGCCATAAAAGGGTGTCCATCTACACGGCCTGCGCCTGCCTCGGACAGATTTCATAGGCCTAGGCTGGGAGGGATTTGCGGCCCTAATTATAACCCTAAGCCCGTGTCACAATATCCCATTGGATTTGGATTCCAGCCGCATGATCGTATGACTACTAGTAAATTATATGGAAATTCGCCTCGTAGATAAAGATTTTCAGAACGTAAAATATTATTTTTATTCAACCCAAGAGAAGTATGATGTTTATTTATTTAATTCATAATATATATATATATTTGCACAAAGTTATATTTTTAATTTCCAAAGGTGTATGAATGTTGGCAAAAAAGTGTGTATAGATATATATTTTTAAATAAATATATAATAAAATTGTGCAATTACTAAAATTAGTGTTTGGTTCGGAGAATTTCCAATTGTAATTTTTTTAGACCATTTTCCTTCAATTAAATATGTTAAATAATTATAATAGTTTTGGTAAAATCATGTCATATTTAGCTCATTATCAATTCAAATTAAAAAACAATACGATCAATATTTGTTTTTCATTTACAAAACTCTAATTAGATTTTACTTCAGAAGAACAATTGCTTTATATATTCACTTTCTCCCCTTAATTGTAGTCGTCTTTGGTTTTCCTGATCTCTTTGCAGTCTTTTTCAAAGATGGCTGAAAATTACAAGTACACGAATATATGCTATTCATATAGAATAAGCTCTTTTTTATCCCACGGATTTTTCTCTATTGCTTAAGGAGCAAGGTCTCACATATTAGTAACATTAGCGTAATTATTTGGTAGTATATCGTTGCAGTTTAATTATATTCTATGTATAATTTATTTTTATGAAATAGTATGCAGTATAATACCATCATTATAAAAAAAATATGAATTTGATTTATCTCTTAGAAAATCATATACTTCTTAAATTAGTAATATGTCATTTCTAAGCAATTGAGACTCCTAGTGTTATACAACCTGAAAGCACTTTCTTGCATTGAGGCATGGCTGAAGCAGTCATGATGCGCAGTTAACTACGACAAGGGGTGAGGGGTGAAAAGGATATTCATGAATGTGTTGCTTTTGGTTTATACTTGAACGCTATGTATGCATTTTATGGAGCAAATTGCGCACATTTAGGTTGATTGATGGCACATTGTCTCCTTTATCATTTAAATGAGTATAAGTTTGCGGCTTCATGATGTGATTTAATTGAACACTATATTTTTTTTGGACTGTAATTGAAAGATATATTCAATCATGAACAAAAAGATAGTTTGTTCCATTAAGCTTAGTAGTAGCCTTAGACAGGTACTCTATAGTTTAAATGAGTATAGCTAGCCTTAGGCAGGTACTCTTTAGTTTCTTTGTCACTATATGGTATAACCCTCTTGCCTATAAGGAATGAACTTGAAAAGATTTGAACTTATGGTCTTCCTTTTATATACAATTATCAATCACATATTTGTATTTAAGTGCCATATAAAATACTTGAATAAATTTTGTGTTATATTATTCTAAAAATATAAAGTATTTGCGTAGCAAGGTAAACAGACGAGTGTTAAGCATAGAGTAACATAAAATATTATCAGATTTATTCCAAAAATGCTTTGTCCAATATCATTATTATTAAGGAAGATATTGTAATTCGATCATGGCATTAGAAATTCCCATGTCCGTTTATTTTTCTCTTCTCTTTTATCCTCTAGGACCCAGGCTCCATTTGAAAGACAAAAACAATGATAGCACAAGCGTGGACACCTATATTGCAACAAGACATCAATTGATTCTCTATTGTTGTGAACATGCTGCCTACTTAATGATGCCTATTATCTGCTCCCTTTATCACATACAAATAAACACGTGGTTTAACCACAACCAATCAACCAAAATCCTGTCGCCTATATGTTGAATTAGAAGTCTATAAAGAAGTATCATGTTCAAATTTATGATAATGAAAAAAATCACCTTATGAAACTTTTATGTTCAGATGCCGTTCAACATTAATTAATTACGAGGCCATTACTGAGCAAAAAAAAAAAAGGAGGCCATGGGCTAGAGCTTCTATCTTTTCCCTGGACCCTGGTCGGGTTGTCATGCCATTACGAGGTCACAGTTTTCAATTGAGCCGAGAGACCAAGGCAATAAATACACATCTCCTTTAGCACTTGTGAATGACCTAAATTCACGGCCTATCAATGCTCTCTCCACTAACCACCTCTAATTGATTGATATTCCTTTTGCCCTGTGGGTTTTATATATTATAACCATAGCAGCTATATGTCCATCATTACAACGTTGATCACGACATATCTCATTTAACAAGACGCTCGAATGGTGAACTGGGCGCGTTCCACAAATTTATTTATCATTGGATTAGATAGATAGGTCTTTATGGGGTCGTTCTTTGTTAATTAGTGAATTGGTTCAAAAAATGCCTTACGTGACTCGGTTATAAGCTTTCAGCTAACCACTTGTTCTTATCTTCTAGGATTCGACAAATATCCTGGTTTTATATCCCATTTTGGGAGCCGGGTTAGAAAGATTATACGAGTGTATGTACATCCAAATCACAGATGAACCAGTATGGTTAGCTTGAAATAATTAGTGGTCAGTGGGGGACCATAGAATTGAAGCATGAAGGAATGTAATATTGTCGCCGAAAGCAAAAGATGTCACGGTCGGCTTCCTCCCATGCACCACCATAGCTACTTTGTTGAATGTCAAGCGAATTAAAATAATATTCCATACAATGTTATTATTATTATTGTATTGTATATTCTATGTTGAGAGTATAGATAATTCATATATATGGTTGAACCAAATTAAATATAGAATCCGGATGTGAAGATGCAGTTCCAATAGGGAACCTCATTTTAGGCTAGCTTGCCAAGGCAGTTAGCCTTCAAAGCAAATGCAGAGCTATTAGGATCAAGTCGATGCTGAAAACTAAATAACCAATATGTCATATTTTTTATATTTTGGTTGGTTAATATATTCTATATGTTTGATTAATGCCAATGAATTTACTGTTTAATGTAAGGCATATTCAAAATAATATGCCAAAAGCAATTTATATCGTGAGAAAGTTCATCCACGCACTTGATCGCAACTCTTGACTTTATGTATTTTTTTGGGGTGAAAATTTGACCAAAGTTCTTATCCTTTGGCATGGATTATAGTGCAAGTTTGCGGCTTTTTCTTGATATGGCTTTGTTGCCCTTGATGATGCCTTCCACGGGGGCTTCATGTGGCGCCTATCATATTGTTCCAATTCTTCCACGACTTTCATGCATTGCATGGAATTTCCACTAATTAAGCACTTTTATTTCTTCACGGAACAAGAAAAATGTCAAAAGCTATAATTATGTCGAACAAAGTGGGAGCCTGACACTGAGCAAAAAAAAGTGGGTGCCTCCCAAGTGGGGGAGTTTAACAAAAAACCAATACAACTAAATAGTAACACTGATAAAGATATTCCCTCAGTAAAACATTAAAGGGAAAAATGTCACTTTTTAATATGTATGATTAAAAAGTAATTTTCAAAGATATATGACAATATCACTTTTAAGCATATAGTACTAAATAATTCACCTTAAAATATATAAAATTCAAGTGAACAAAATCCCAAAGATTTAGGACTAATCATGCATTTATCCCTGTTAAATTTATCACGATTTCATTATTTTTCCCGAAATTGATTTCATAGCATGTAAAAATAATGAGTTGAAGTTGTATGTTATGATAATATATAAAATGAATTTGTGAAAATAATATTTAATTATCAAGTATGTCCCCAAGTTTTCATTCATTTAATCATGACATTGACTTGGATAATTTTATGTTATTATGAAAAATCATCATATATTTGTTAATTAGGTGAGATGCCACTTAATATTTATTATAATAGAGTTTTGGGTGCCTTGCATGTTAAAATTATTTCGGTGTAAATTTGATAAGTATGTAATGTTTGTGTTCGTTTATAAGACAAAAAAACAATTATAGCTAAAATTTATTTTACATAAACTAATAAAAGCTAGTAAAATTCTCCGTTGGACATTAACTCTATTGTTTCAAGGAAAACTATCTCGAATATCAAAGGTTTGTTCTAGTGTCATTAAGTAATTCAACCCCATTGTCTTAGCAAAGTTTTATGTAAGCGGGAGGTGGTATGTAACAATAAAAACTCCCAATCAGAAATCAAAATGAACAAAACAACAAACTAAGTTCAATTTGAAAAGGAAAAATTCGAACGAAAGCAGAAGAAAACAACAACGTTCATTAAATATACTTCGGTAATATCCCGTTGTCAAAATTTAAGAATATGGAAAAACTCTTCCATTAAAAATTGGTTTAAATCATGTTTGAAATGTTCCGTATCATAAAACTCTTCCATTTTTAAAAAATATTAAATAAATCAGAATTTAATGATTATTAAGTCTATTCAATGATAAATTAAACAAATAATTTTTAAAATTTTTTATTGGGCAACAAATCAATTAAATTAGAGATGAACTAGTCGAAAAATTCGCTATAAATTGGTTCGTAATAATGCGGGACATGCAGGGGCACAAGACATGCAGGGCCACGCAGCTTCGCCACATGTATCATCCGCCCGACTTAATAACCCAAACCCAAATTTTTCTAAGCCACATTTCCAAAACCCACCACTAACTAATTAATTCATTAAGAGAGATATATGCTAAGAAATGATGAAAGAAGACTACTATTAGATAGCCAATTAAATCTAGTTTATGATATGGACCATTGGTGATCATAATTTGTATATAGCACCTTTTCCTCTCTGGCCACCAAAATTAGTGATTTAAATATACTTGAAAAATAACTTAAGACAACTTTCCAAGGCGGATAGAGTATAAAAGATGTGCCTGCAAGATTTGAGAAGTAAAGGTAAATAGGAGAAGAGGACATCAAGGGATGTCATTTAAGGGTAGAAATCCCTTAAAGCAAATGTAAGAAAAGAATGTCAAAGAAAAGGCAAATAATCCTAGTAAGGAAGGAAGCCCCAGAAAGACATGTGTATCCTAATTAAGAGGAAATGGAACCAACCGAAATGGAAAGAACGATAAGCTCACAAATGAAATGCTGGTTGAGATGGAAAGATCCAGTAGCAAGGAAAAGTTCTCATGAGGTCTTAAGAAGTAAGTTAAACCAAAGGAATGAATAAATGACATGGTAGCATCAAAGAATGCCGTAACAAATAGGAGTGGGTGGACTACAAGAATAAGAGAGTAAAAGAAAGAATATATGAGGAATCTTGGAGAAATAAGCCCTTAATTAAGAAATCAATTAGGGAAAATGATCACTAAATAAGGACAGGTTGTGGTCCATGCTTACATAATGGAGCCTAAGGAATGGACAGATGAGCATAGTGTAGAGTATCTGAAATAAGATCAACTATTAGAAATTCCTTAGATAAGGAATTAAAGGAAATTTTAAGATGAATAAGGATTCTGAAATAAGACCGATAATCGGAAGCTACTCAAATAAGGAATAATGGATGGAATGGAAAATTTAAGACAATGGAGGACTGAAAGTGGGCAAATGCCCCAATATAGAAAGAGTGTAAGGAGATGAAGAAAGTAAACCTTCAAGAAATGGTAAGAAGGTTGAACATGTAACTTCTAAGGTGAAAGTCTCTAATTTGAAGGAAATAGTAGAGAATGAAACCGTAAAAAGGGAAACTCCCCAAACCAAGCAAATCGACATTTAGACCGAAAGGAATCAACTCGATATAAGAAGTGGCGTGATGGCCTTGTGATTCTAAGTACACTGATGGCCTTAGAAACTCATATAAGAAGTGGAGATGAATAAGATTATGCCCAATAAATCAAATGAGATTTTAGAAAGGATAAATAAGAATCGATCATAAGACCGGAGCACGTGGTGTGAAACTAGGGAAAAAGTGTGGCTTAAAGCCTTTGGTGAATTTGGGGAGATGGTTGTTGAGGGGCTAGACTCCGAATGTCACGCCTTGACCCAGTTTAGTTGGATCCCCATGATCAACCCGCCACTCTCTCGATTTATTAAAGGGTTTCCCCTTATTATAAACAGTAAACAGTAAGGCGTCCTTTAACCTGCACCTTTTCCTAGAATAACATAAATCAAAACTGTGTAATAATTTAGATTGATCATACCTGTCTCACATGCTTCTTATTTGATGGTCTTTAAGGGTAGGCTTTCCGAAATCTACTGAAAGGGATATAAGGGAGTGGGTGAGTACAACTACTAAGTGAACAAGTTTTAAAAAGTTTAGACTTTTAAGAAAACATTTATTATTGGAGTGTGCCAGACTCCTTTCTTTCAAAACCATTTCATTTGCAAATCTCGGGTTTATCACCATTTCTTTTTATCACGGTGTGTCATCACCCAACACACATCCTTCATCATGAAGGTTACACACATTCGTAGGTCAACGCAACCATTAAACCCACTTGTGGCTTCGGAGCGACTTTACCAGCGACCTAGATAGAAGTACGAACACTTCTACCCTAAGAATGAGCGAATGTACGTGACATCTGACCCTCAATCCCGAAATCAATTCTTCATGTCCATATGAGGACAAAGACCTCATCCTATCCCCACCCCGATCTCATGCGCTTGGTGCTACTCCAAATTTTGCACGGTCACCTGGTACAACGAATTGCCCTTATACTCACCGGGTTGTCTAGTGCCCTTAGGATGCATCACTACCCCTCTTGGGCATCTTGATGGTCATGTACTCACAGTGCATGCACAAACAATGTTTTCTTATCATGCCATGTAATCTATGGTGCCACTAGTCCAACGGCCCCGACTCTCAACTCAATCTGTAGTTGTTTGTCTTAACTGGTCCGTCGACCTGTCATGTCGCACTGCTACTAGTTGACTGAGCATGTTGGTCCTATCTTGGTACCATGGCCAAACAATTTACTTATTAAAAGTTTTATGGCATATAATTCATGTTTGTTTACGAGCTCCTGCTCATGCCAACTGGCCTTGGGCCCACTGTACAAGATTTTAAAAAATCGGGCATATTAGCCCCCAAGTTCCAAAACTAAGGCCCCTGACCTTTAAGAGCTATTCGAGCTCCCATCGAGAAGGTCTTCCAAATGGTTTAAGCATTGGCGCACAGTTAGGGGTGAACACTTCCCACAAAAGTATGTTTTCACTGTCCATTATTCTGACTCGATATAAGGACATCTCCGTTCATAACTGATGAACGGGTTTTCAACATCCTTCAAGGAAGTTTCATCATACCAACCGGGTATGATCTACTTATAACCGGTAAGTAGTTTTTTTGCATGGTTTTCACATCAGTACTCTAAGTCTTGATGTTTAAAATACCACATAGTAGTGGGTTTTCATTTTGATGAGCTTATCATCCCCAATTGGGTATGACATCAAGTCCCACTCATAACCGGTAAGTGGTTTTTAACTTTATGTTGTGCTCATCATCCCAATCGGGTATGACGTTAGTAAACCCACTCACCCCTTAATGCCGTGAATTCCACTAGAACGGTTCTTTGTATTCACGCGAGCTTGTCCTTGCTGGCATTCCTGGTACTTCGTGTTCCTACACGATATGAAAATCTTGGTTCATTATCTTTCAACCTAATAGCCTTCATTTGTTCCAAATGAAGGAGAAAGTCAAACTTTCATTTATTTGCAATTATGTTCATAAAGTTATTTCTCTTTAACTTTAAGTCCCTAATGCTGGTTTTTCCTCAAATTGAGTCCCAAAACTTTTAAAATTTATAATATGACCTCAATTTATTCCATTTCACAAAAAGGGGATTAATTTCCCAAATTTCCAATTTGGTCCCCCACCTTTTCCAAAATTACCATTTTGCCCTTCCTTTAAAAAAATGGTAAGTTTAACCCCAAAAATTCTAAAATTCCTCAATTGGCTCTCCAACATTTTTATCATGCTCAATTAACCCTCAATTTTTGGAAATTTCATTTTGGCCCTTCAAATTTTCAAAAATCCCCAATTTTCCCAAAATTTTCCCTAAATTTCAACTCCTTAACACTGTCGAATTTGATTTCATCAAATTGGCCAACCAAACAATTCTAATTGTTGAAATTGAAGTTGAAATTGAGTTTCTACATGTTCATACAATTTCATAGCACTTTGAATCGTAAGTTTTAACGCCGGAACAAGCTCAAATGGAGCTTCGCCAGAAAACAAATTGTAGAGAGAGAAATCTCCAATTACTCACTGGTGAGGGTACGACGGTCCCAATCTGGGCAGATAGCTCTCATCCTTATGTTCATCCTAGAATCAAGAATCGCATCAATTGATGCCGAATTGAGTTAGAAATTCTACTAGTTCCCTCTCTAGCACTAGCCGAAAATTGTAGAGTGGAGCTAAATTGGCTTACCTTTCAGTCCTAATTTGGCTGTGAGAGGGCTGAGGAAGTGTTGGAAAGGCTTGGTTTGGTATGAGGAGGGCTCAAAATGGTCGATTTCAACTCAGTCGAAATAGGGCAGCTTCGGTTCACCGTAGCTGCTTCACTGTTTCATCACGTCGGCATTTCTTCGGCGACCCTTGTAGCAAATGGAGACTACAAGCATGTAGCTGACTTGTCCCTGGTTCTAAAGAACCCGACCTTGCCTTGTTTGGCTCAGAAAAGACCCTACATTGGAGCTTTGGTTCAAGCTTCACCAAAAAACTAAGCAAATGAGAGAGAGTGAGCTTTTTAGGTGTGGAGAGGACGAATGGAGAGGGGCTCTTTATATAGGGAGCTTGAGGACCCGTTAGTCGTCCGTTTGGCACTGTTATGACAGAAGACCTGAAACATACCGAACAGAAGCATTTCTTCTTCATTGGTGCTGCTTTGATTTTTCGGTGAGTGAACAGTGCTGTCATCCTGAGGAAAAATATGACATTGTTCCGAATTGGATGGGGACCCGTCCGAACCAGGTTTGAAGCTTACACCGGCCGGTTCACCCCTCATTCGATTGAGTTTTTCAAATCTAAAAATTTCTAAATTCATCTAAATTCATTTTCTATCAATGGTGGTCTCAAATCTCAAATTTGAATTATTTAAGCCATCTAGAAAAATGAATTTAGGATCCGGTTCAATATTAGTTCAAATCGGTCCAAATCGGTTCGCATCCGGTTCACCTGAACCGGTTTGGTTTTCATCCCCAATTCCTTCACAAGTCCATTTCCATATCTTTTGTGACTCCTTGGGTCACTTAGGGTCCATAAAATTCCCGGTTTACTATCTCTTTTTCGATTCATGTTCATAAACTGACTCGATCCTTAAATCGGTTCAATCCGGTTCAGGTCTGGTTCACCTGAACCGATCTAGTTTTTCTCTCCCACTTTGTTCAAGGTTCCTTCCCTGTTTGCCCTTTCTCTATCGGTTCTAGTTCATGAACTGACTCGGTTCATAAACCAGTTCAATCTAGTCGGATCCGGTTCATCCAAGCTGGTCTGATTTTTCTCTTCCAATTCATCCTAAGGTTCTTTTCCATTGTATTATAAACCCTTTGGATTACCCAAGAGTTGTAAATTCCCAAATTGCCCGTTCACAAATGATTGGGTTTGTGAACCGGTTCAGTTTTCTCACTCTGTTTGACCGGTTCTTTTCCCGATTTTTCCTTAGCTTAAAAGAGCAGGGTTTACACCTAATATGCTTAATGTGCTATTTTAGTGGCCGGATTCCGAAACATTCCATGAGACCCGAGTCTAGAGTTGGATGACCAAATTGTGTGATATGGTGAGATGATTCCATGATGGACTGGACTCCTAGTATTTGTTTTACATTATTGTGTGGAGTCATTCAATTAATGCCTAGACTCCCATGCATCTCCATATTTAGCATGTTGATTTGGTGCATTATTATTTGTGAGTGATTCAGGGGAAAGCTGACCGAGAAATGCGTCGAGCTACCAGTAACGAGATGCGTTAAGCATCATTACGAGAGCATCCATGAGTGCCACAGTTTTGACCATGGGTCATTTGGATTATTTTTATAAATACCGGTATAGAAGGGGGAGGGGGGAGGGAGGCGATGGATGAAATTGAGTCGCATGTGTACGAGGAATGGGTCGGGAAGATGCGATTAAGTGGGCATAACCCCGGGTGCTGAGACACCCAACTTTGAGATGACATGTGATGTTATTAGTTGTGGTAGAGCGTTCACGATCCCCACACTCCAATTTCCTAGTCTGGTACCATCCAAGTGGGGTAGTGCATTCCGGGGGGTGATATATGTATGTAGGGCCTGAGTAGCCCAATTTTGTACATGCCCGAGTGCTCATCTTATGCAAGAGAGCTGCCGCAGGGCTGCCATGATCCCATGATGATGAGGCACCAAACTACGAAATGACATGAGTGATGTGCCAGATGTGGTATGAGTGCCTTGGTCCTACCACACTCCAGTTCCGAGTTTGGTGTTGCCAAGTGCCGATATATTCCGGGTGTGTGATTATTTGCTACAGAGCCATGAGTTGGCCATGTTTTTGTTAAACATCTAAGTTGACGAGTAAAGGTGCGTTTGAAACCCGTCCTCTTGGACAGAGGAAACCAGAAAGAAGGAACCAGAAAATTATGAAAGAAAACCAAGGATCTAAGTGAACTAGGATGGGTAAACAAGAATTAAAATGGGAAATTGGAAAATCACAAGTAGCCAATAAACCACAAAAAGTATGGAGAAGAACCATAAAGTGGATTGGATATTAAAACCGGACTGATTCAGGGTGAACCTGACATGAACTGGATTGAACTAGGATGAACCAGTGTAATAATTCATTTTTCTAGGTGGCATAAAAATATCAATTTAAAAAATTGATGCCTCCAATAGATAGAAAATGAATTTAGATTAATTTAGAAATTTTGAATTTTTAGAAAACTGGTCAAATCGAGCCTAAACCGACCTATTTTCATTTTCGGGTCACCTAACCCGTTCGGATTGGACCAATCAACAGTCTAGTCGATAAACGGACCATTGCTAGGTCAACGCCGAATCAACAAGTATGACTAATTAGCACATGACACATGGAGAAGCGCTAGCCAATCAAAAGGGAACATGTGTCCTAGGTCAACAATCAGAGGAAGAAAATCTACCTCAGCAACGACTGACAAATAGGAGAGCAACACGTGTCCTGATCAATAGTCAGCGGACACCCGGTCAGTAGCCATGTAGACACATACAACCAATGGGAGGCTACCACATGTTCAGTCAACATGTCAAAAGTTGATTATGCTACTGAGTCAAAAGCCATGTTAGCAAAGATATCCAATCAGAAGACCCCATATGGCACGTCCGCATGTGCGGAACATTGGCGTCTTCAACTTGGCAGCAGAGAGGAGAAAGGAAAGACAAGCTGTTCTCCGCAAATATGATGACCAATAAATGACTCTAATTATGGCCGAAAAAGGAGTAATTGAGGCTAGGTGATTGGGGAATGGATAAGTCTGTCAGTCCTTGAGCTCCCTATATAAAGAGCACCTCCCTATTCGTCTTCCTCATCCCTCAAACGCCTCGAGAAGAAGAAGTACTCAATTTTTAGGTGAAGATCAAACTAGAGCTCCATCTTGGACACTTTTCTTCACCTCAAAAGGCGAATTCAAGTTCTTTAGAATCCTGAAGAAGTCAGCTACACAACCAAAACCTCCATTCAGCTCGAGGATTGCTAGAGAAGCACCAACGAGCTTGCATAGTGTCATTGCTCTGCGATGGTTGACAACTCGACCTGCTTTAGTTCAATTCGAGCCATCACCAAACCAATTATGACCAAACCAAGCTCCCTAGATCACCCTTAGAGGTGCCCCGACCTTTTCTAAGCTAAATTGGTAAATCCCCTCCACCGCCCTTCGCCGAATTTTACTATTCATAGACGGTTTTTCCTGAAACATAAAAGTGAAAATTCATAGTACTTAAGCCATCGATTGAAGCTCGGTTTGATCTAGGAAGGACCCATAGGAAGAGAGCAACTTAGAGAAAGCAAGTGCTCTAATCATCGTATCATAACTAGTAATAAATCGAAGCTTTCTCTCTCTAGACCAAAATTTTCATCGAAGCTCCGTTTAAGCTCATTTCTAAGCCGAATTGGTTGTTTTAAAGCTTGAAATGATGAGGGAGACATAGGGAAGATCATTTATATCATGAATGGGGACAATTATCCAAGTTTTGATTATCAATTGAATGAAATGAGATTTCGGAGACCAAATTGCAATTTTGGAAAATTAGGTGCCAAATTGGAATTAAATGAATATTGGGGAATTTTCATGAAACTAACTCTGAATTGAGGACCAATTGGCTATTTTGATGAAATTGAGGGCTAATTGGCAATTTTCGGAAATTAAGGGCCAATCGACAATTTTTAAAAATTGGGGACCAATTGGTAAATTTAAGAAATTAAGGACCAATTAGTAGTTTTGGAAAAATACTAAGGACCTATAGGGATATTGGAAATCCTAGGGACTTAATAAAAAAGAATTTGAGCAATTGGGACCTAAAGTCAAAGATTAAGAACTTTGGGGACCTAATTACAAATAAGGCATAAATTTATGACCCCTATGCAAATATTTGAAAATTTGTGTTCCTTATGTCGAACCTTCCTAATATGGATACTCGAACCATGTAGGAACGGGTTGTACGAGTACATGTGCAAATGAGCACAATAGGATTGGAATTCCAACTTAGATGAACACGTCATGGTTATTGGGTGAGTGAACTTATTAGCGTCATACCCAGTTGTGGTGATGAGCACATGTTTAATTTAAAACCACTATGAGTGGGACCTTTTATACGTCATACCCAATTGGGTTGATAAGTACACCTTTTCTAAAATGAAAAAAACCACTATGAGTGGGATTTTCCATCATCATGCCCAGTTGGGATGATGATCACATTTTAAGTTTGAAAACCATTTTTCCAAAGATGATCTTTGCTGACTGTGTGCAACTGCTTAAAAATTTTGGGAGACTTTTCTAATGAGGGCTAGGATAGCTCCAACAAACCGGAGCCTCAATTTTGAACTTATAGGGCTTAAGGCCCAATTTTGAAAAAAACTTGTGAAGTGAGCCGAAGGCCACTGGGCACGAGCTGGAGGCAGTAGAAAAATATGATTATAAGAGCCATGAAAACTTTCATAATTGGCAAATTTTGTGTGAATTGCCACGATGGTGAACCCAGATCGACAAAACTCGATGGGCTAGTGGCAGTGCGCCTCGACCAAATCAATGAACTGGTCAGACAAACAACTATGGAGCCCAAGTTGAGAGTCGGTGCTGTTGGCATCAAAGATAATGGATCATAAAACCCAAAACTATTGTTTGTGTATACATTATGATACGAGACCATCAAGACGCCCAAGAGCGGTAGTGTTGGTTCTAAGGCTGTTGGATGACCTAGATGCGATAAGGGCGGTTTTGTCATGCCAATGAGTCATGAAGCTCATATTAGCTTCCTTCGCACTAAGACCGGGGTTGGGTCAGGATGAGGTCTCTATCCCCACATAGTGGACACAAATTACTTTGGGTCTGAAGGTCAGACAATTAATGTCCCCTCAGACTCTAGGTAGAAGTCGAGGAGTTCTATCAAGGTGGGTGGTAAAGATGCATTGATCCACAAGTGGGTGTAGTCATTGTTACCGTATCTCACTAATGCTTGGACCCTTTATGATAAAAGGTGTATGATTATTTGTTAAACCAAGTCTTGAGCAAGGGGAAAATGTGTGAACTGATTTTTGATAAAGGAGCACATATGTTATACGCTAATCCCGAGTACGGGGAAAGCATTGAAATATTTTTCTAAGGTAAAGAAAAATGCAGAATCATGTGAAGAAAGAAATATATGATTAACTGTTTTTGAAAACTCACCCCCAATACCCGCTCACTGAGTTATAGAAACTCACCCAACCCTTTTAACCTTTTTCATGAAAAGAAGACACCCCTTTGAGGAAATCCTTACATCTAGCCTAAAGATCCAGGTAAGTTACTCTTACCGTTTCATTTTTGTATGATATTATTCTGTAGAATAATAATAGAAAATACGTCTGACTCCTCGCTGTCTTAGGAAGTGGTGACTCTTCCTAAACCAAAGTGAGTGGCGGGCTGTTCACGGGGTTCCAACCAAACCGGGTCATGGCTTGACAACACAAGTTTTGATTATTCCAAAGGTGTTGTGCCACACCCCAACCCAGTTCAGTCAGAGTCCTGTGATCAACACGCCACCCTTCCCCGTACTAACTTAGTATTTCTACTAAATAGACTGAGGAAGGTAAAGACGTAGAAGCACACTTATTTTCAATAACAAAATTTATAAAACATTTAAATAATGGTTTACTTGTTCGTGGTCCCTTTGGCTTTCCCCCTAGCTTATGCTTTTCTTGACGAGGGTTTTTTTTTCCTGAAAAGGGTTTAGGGGGAGGGTGTGAGTTTCTACAACTTAGTGAGTGGGGGGTTGGGGAGTGAGTTTTCAAAACAAACAGTTTATCAAAGTGTTTTATCCTTTTAGTTCACTGTGATATAAATTCATCTCTTTTTAGTACTTCCCCTTGCTTGACAGGCATTTGGCAAACATTCACACACCCTTTATATCATAGAAAGGGATCACACATTTGCAAAATAGTCTTCGACTGTTCCACTTGTGGACTATAGCATCTTTACCGTCGAAGACTATTTTGCATGTCGGTCGACTGTTCCTTAAGATGTAATAAGGGTATGTTTGTCATGCCAGTTAGTCAAATAGCTCGGAGTAGCTTCCAACGCACTACGACCGAGACGTCAGGAGAAATGAGGTCTCGTCCCATAAAGCAAACATGAAGAATGATTAGGGTTTGAGGGTTAGATTTATGATTTGCACTCAAACTCCAGGTAGGGGTTGATAACCTCTACTCTGGTGGACGGTAAAGATGCTATAGTCCACAAGTGGAACAGTCGAAGACTATTTTGCAAATGTGTGATCCCTTTCTATGATATAAAGGGTGTGTGAATGTTTGCCAAATGCCTGTCAAGCAAGGGGAAGTACTAAAAAGAGATGAATTTATATCACAGTGAACTAAAAGGATAAAACACTTTGATAAACTATTTGTTTTGAAAACTCACTCCCCAACCCCCCACTCACTAAGTTGTACAAACTCACACCCTCCCCCTAAACCCTTTTCAGGAAAAAAAAAACCCTCGTCAAGAAAAGCATAAGCTAGGGGGAAAGCCATAAAACATACCCTGTTTGTCTTGACTAGTCCGTCGACCTGTCATGTCGCACTACCGCTAGTTGACTGAGCATGTCGGTCCTATCTTGGTACCATGGCCAAACAATTCACTTATTAAGTTTTATGGCACATATATCATGTTCGTTTACGAGCTCCTGCTTGTGCCAACTGGCCTTGGGCCCACTGTACGAGATTTTCAAAATCGGGCATTTCGCCCCCAAGTTCCAAAACCGAGGCCCTTGGCCTATCAGAGCTATTCGAGCTCCCGTCGAGAAGGTCTCCCAAATAGTTTAAGCATTGGCACACAGTCAAGGGAGAACACTTCTGACAAAAATAGGTTTTTACTATCCATCATACCGACCGGTATAAGGACATCTCCGTTCATAACCGATGAACGGGTTTTCAACTTCCTTCTAGGAAGTCTCATCATACCAACCGGGTATGATCTACTTACAACCCGTAAGTAGTTTTTCCGCATAACTTTCACATCACTTTCTTTAAGTAGTGATGATTAAAATACCATGAAACAGTGGGTTTTTATATCGAGGTACTTATCATCCCCAACCGGGTATGATGTTAGTAAACCCACTCACAACCGGTAAATGGTTTTTAACTTTATAAGGTGTGCTCATCATCCCAATCAGGTATGATTTTTGTAAACCCACTCACCAGTTAATGCCGTGAATTCCACTAGACCGGTTCTTGGTATTCACGCGAGCTTGTCCTTGCTGGCGTTCCCGGTACTTCGTGTTCCGGTGAAGGCACGTCGGTCCGAGCTTTCGATCTGGGCAGATAGGTCTCATCCTGAGGTTCATCCTTTCGGTCCTAATTCGGTCGTGGAAAGGCTGAGAAAGTGTTGGGAGGGCTTGAAATGGCCGATTTCAGCTTGGCCGAAATAGGGCAGCTTCGGTCTCTCTCTACTCGGATTGATTAGAGTTTGCTATCAGATAGCTGTCTTCCCCCTGGTTCTAAAGAGCTCGACCTTTGTTCAAGTCGAAGCTCTCGTTCGAGCTTTACCGGGAAATGGAGCAGTAGAGAGAGAGAGAGAAGTGTTCAGGTGTGAGGAGAATGAAATGGGGATGAACTCTTTATATAGTTGTAAAACCCGTGTATTAAATGGGCGAGATTTATTACTGGTATTAATATTGCCATAAATTATTAGTATTAATTCCAATAATTTAATTTCGGTATTAATTCTAATAAATTAAATTTCAGTATTAATTCTAATAATTTAATTTCCGTATTAAATTATTTGTATTAATTCCAATAATTTAATTTAGGTATTAAATTATTGCTATTAATTATATATTAATTTATGATAAGGCGTACATACAAATTTTTGACCGAAATTTCGGGTTACAAAAAAAATTCATACTTCCCAGGAGGCACGCTTAACTTTAAAGTTCTTGTGGAATCTAGTTCACTTAAACCACTTTGGTTTTTGTTTTCTAATTTGTTTTAAGTTTCTTTTCCAAGGTTTAATGAACCCTTTGGATCACCCGAAAGTTGTAAATTCCCAACTTGCCCGTTCAGAAATAATCGGGTTTGTGAACCGGTTCTAAATCCTCACTTGGTTTGACCAGTTCTTTTCTTGGTTTTCCTTAGCTCAAAAGGGCGGGTTTTACACTTGACTTGGCCCGTAGTTGTTTGCCTGACCGTTTCATCGACCTAGACCAGGCGCACTGCCACTAGCCCCTTGAGCCTTGACAGTTCTATCTTGGTCCCGTGGCAAGTCACACAAAATTTCCAATTTTATGAAATTTTCATGGTTCTTATAATCATGTTTGTCTACGGGCTCCAACTCGTGCCCACTAGCCTTGGGCCCACTTCACGATTTTTTCAAAATTGGGCCTCAAGCCCTATCATTTTCAAATATGAGGACTCGAACCAATTAGAGCAATTCTACCTCCCATCTAGAACGTCTCCCAAAATGTTTAAGCAGTTTCACGCAGTCAGGGGAGACCATTCCTGAAAAAATGATTTTCAAACTTAAAGCGGTTCTCATCACCCCAACCAAGTATGACACTGAAAATCCCACTCAACCGGTAATAGTGATGTGGTCGTCCTGATGAGATCTCGATTTGTGGTGCGCTTTTTTGCACTGGTACTTGAACAACCAGTTCTAGTGAGGGTCTAACGATTGGAGCTCTTGCTTTCTCTGAATTGCTCTCCTCTTGGGGATCCTTCTTGGATCAAACCACACCTCAATTGGTGGCTTGAGTAGTGTGAATTTCTCAGTTTAAATCTTAGTAAAAATGCACTGTGAACAGTATTTTTTGGCAAGGGGCAGTAGAGGGAACTCACCATTTTAGCTCAAGGAAGATCGTGACACCTCTAGGTGTGGTCTAGGGAGCTCAGTTTGGCTGGAATTGGTTTGTGGATGGCTCGAATTGAGCTTAAGCAGCTTGGGCTGCTGACTGTCGAGGAGCTGTGACAGTGTGCGAGCTTCCCCGCTCTTCTCCGATTGTCCTAAGGCTGAAGGGATGGTGCAGTTGAATAGAGGACTTCCTCCCAGTTCTAAGGACACCAAATACAGTTTTAGAGGTTGAAGAAAACCCCGCTGTCAGAGATTTGGTTTATTGCTCACTAGAAAATAGTGTACTTCATGTTCTTTGCTCGGTTGTGGGGTTGGGAAGACAAATAAAGAGGTGCTCTTTATATAGGGAGCTCGACAACTTACCGGGCTACCGACCAGCATAGAACTTGGCCTCTAACTTGGCCACCGGTGGTCATATCAGAACTCTTCTCGTGTTGTTGGAGGAATCATCTTCCCCACATCTCTCTCCTTTCTATCAGTTAACTAAGGAAGATGACGATGACGTCGTAGTTGTGCCACATGGCGCAATATGATTGGTTAGTCTTTCGAACATGACATGCCAACTCAGTCGTCGTGTCAGCCATTGACCGGTTGACCAGACACGTGGCAGCCTCCCATTGCTGACCGGGCAACTGCTACTGTTGAATGGACACGTAGTAGCTTCCCATTGGCTGCTCATGTTTGCATGGTTATTGACTGGGTGCCCACACACTGTTGGCCAATTGATCGGTGCGATCTGACTGGGTTCGGTGACCCGAATTCAAAAATAGGTTAGTACAGGCCCGATTTGACTGGTTTTCTAAAAATTAAAAATTTCTAAATTAATCTTAATTTATTCTCTATCTAATAGTGACCTCAATTTTTCAAATTGACATTTTTAAGCCACCTAGAAAAATGAATCATTGAACTAGTTCACTATGGTTCAATCAAGTTCAGGTCCGGTTCACCCCGAATCGGTCCAATTTTCCCATTCAATTTACTTCATGGTTCTTCCCCATGATTTTTATGAATTTTTGGTCACTTGGGATTTTCCAATTTCCCATTTTAACCCTTCTTTACTATTTTCGGTTCATCAATGACTCGGTTTTCTCATGAAAATTGGCCGTTTCTTTTCTCGGTTTCCTTGGTTCGAGTGGACGGGTTTCACAATTCTCCCATTCTTTTAGGAGTTTTGTCCCCAAAACTTAGTTGTTGATCCTTTTTCATCGGGTATGAATCCCCTTACGATCAACTTGGGGTTCGATTTGATACCCAATCGCTTTGGTCACCCCTTTCATTCAGCCCCTTTAAACCATGTGCTTAAGAAATTTCTCTTCCTCTCCATGATCCACTCACTCCATGGAGTTTATCATGATTAGGCCTGTCTTACCCACTAGTCCTATAAACCCTGTCCCTTAAAGAAAAGGAAACCGGGGAAAGAACCCATCAACACGGGTGAGAAAACTGAACCAATTCATGAACCCCAACTATTAGGGAAAGGGTAAAATGAGAAATTTACAAATCCCAAGTGATCTAAATAGTCATAAAAGTCATGGAAAAGGACTTTGGGATGAATTGGAAGAGAAAACCAAACCGGTTTAGATGAACCGGACCTGAACCGGTTTGAACCACTATTGAACCAGTTTATAAATTCATTTTTCTAGGTGGCTTAAAATATTCAAATTGGAGAATTGATGCCACCATTACACATTCGCAGGTCAGTACGTTCACTGAAACCACTTGTGGCATCATAGCGACTTTACCAGTCACCTGGATAGAAGCACGTCCAATTCTACCTTGAGAATGAGTAGATGTATGTGACATCTGACTCTCAATCCCGAAATTAATTCTCCATGTCCGTATGAGGATAGAGACCTCATCTCGTCCCCACCCCGGTCTCATGTGCTTGGTGCTACTCCAAATTTTGCACAGTCACCTAGTTCGACAAACTGCCCTTATACCCACCAGGTCATCCAGGGCCCTTAGGACGTATCACTACCCCTCTTGGGCATCTTGATGGTCTACTAATCATAGTGTATGCACAATTAGTATTTTCTTATCTTGCCATATAATTTGTGGTGCCACAGGTCCAATGGCCCTAATCGTCAACTCAACCTGCAGTTGTTTGTCTTGACTGGTCCGTCTACCTGTCATGTCGCACTACCGCTAATTGACTGAGTATGTCAGTCCTATCTTGGTACCATCGCCAAAAAATTCCTTTATTTAAAGTTTCATGACATATAACTAATGTTTTTTTACGAGCTCCTGCTCGTGCCAACTGGTCTTGGGACCACTATACGAGATTTTCAAAATCGGACATATTAGCCCCCAAATTCCAAAACCGAGGTCCCCGACCTATAAGAGCTATTCGAGCTCGCTTCAAGAAGGTCTCGCAAATTGTTTAAGCGTTGGCACACAGTTAGGGGAGAGCACTTTCGACAAAAATATGTTTTCAACTGTCCATCATACCGACCAGGTATAAGGACATCTCTGCTCATAACCGATGAACGGGTTTTCCACTTCCTTCGAGGAAGTTTCATCGCACCAACTGGGTATGATCTACATACAATCGGTAAGTAGTTTTTCTTCGCATGTTTTTCACATCACTCCTCTAAGTTGTGATGTTTCAAATACCACTTAGTAGTGGGTTTTCTTTTCGAGGTACTTATCATCCCCAACTGGGTATAATATAAAATCCCACTCACCCATTAATGCAGTGAATTCCACTAGAGACCGGTTCTTTGTATTCACACGAGCTTGTCCTTGTTGGCGTTCCCAGTACTTCGTGTTCCTACACGATATGAACATCTAAGTTGATTATCCTTCGGCCTAATAGCCTTCCTTCATTCCGAATGAATGAGAAAACCAAACTTTTATTTATTTGCAATTTCATTAAATTGACCAATCCAATAGTTCTAATTGTTGAAATTGAAGTTAAAATTGAATTACTTCATCTTCATACGATTCAATAGCACTTTGAATCACAAGTTTTGACGCCGGAATGAGCTCAAACGGTGCTTCACCGGAAAACAGAATGTAGAGAGAAAAAGCTTCGAAAGCTTACCGTCGGGGGCACGATGTTTCGAGCTTTTGATCAGGGCAGATAACTCTCATCTTGAGGTTCATCCTAGAATCAAGAATCACATCAATTGATGCCAAATTGAGTTTGAATTTCATCATCGAAATTCTGGGAGTTCTCTCTCTGGCACTAGTAAAAAATTGTAGAGGGGAGCCAAATTGGCTTAACTTTCTATTCTAATTCAGTCGTGGGAGGGTTGAGGAAGTGTTGGGAGGGCTTGGTTTGGCCTGAGGAGGGCTCAAAATGGCCGATTTCTGCTTGGCCGAAACAGGGCATCTTCAGTCCGCCGGAGCTGCTTCACTGTTCCATCACATTGATGCTTCTCCAACAAACGGAGACTACATGCATGTAGTTGACTTCTCCTCGGTTCTAAAGAATCCGACCTTGCCTTCTTCGGCTCAAAAATGGCCCTATATCGGAGCTTTGGTTTTAGCTTCACCGAAAAACTAAGAAGCTGAGAGAGAATGAGTTTTTCAGGTGTGGAGAGGATGAATGGAGATGGGCTCTTTATATAGGGAGCTCGGGGACTTGTCGGCTGTTAGTTTGGCACCTTTATGATAGGCATTGATGGAAATTCATTTTCTATCCAATGGTGACCTCAAATCTCAAATTTAAATTATTTAAGCCACCTAGAAAAATGAATCTAGAATCCTGTTCAATATTGGTTCAAACTGGTCCAAACCGGTTCAATCTGGTTCGGATCTTGTTCACCCGAACAGGTTTTGTTTTCATCTCCAATTCACCCTAAAGTCCTTTTTCCTGACTTTTATGACAGGGTCCATAAAGTTCCCGGTTTACCATATCTCTATCGGTTCCAGTTCATAAACCGGTTTATTCCGGTTCACCTGAACCGGTCTAGTTTTTCTCTCTCACTTTGTTATAAGGTTCCTTCCCAAGGTTTATAAATCTCTTTGGGTCACAAGGGAGTTGAAATTTCTCTAATTTGCCTATTCCCCAATAAATGGTTGTATGAACCAGTTCGGTTTTCTTATCGGTTTCACTAGTTCTTTTTCCCATTTTTCCTTTTCTCAAAAGGGCAGGGTTTACAATTCTCCCCTCCTTTTAGGAGTTTTGTCCCCAAAACTTAATTAGCAACCTTGCATGAGGAATCATTCCCTAAAAAACATGCAAACTCCCTTCATGGAGTTTATCCTAACTAGATATGCCTTACTTAAGGGTATATCCTTAGATTCACATCTCTCTTGGCTTAGAGCAACATTTTTCCCTTTGAGGTCCCGTACTCAAAATTGGGCGTTCCATGATACCAAACCATTCTCGTGTCTAGTTAACCACTTGGTTGTTGCAACCCTTAGCTCGGCGTCCTTTAGAGAGTTACGTACCTGTTTTCACGGATTTCCTTGTCATCACCTTTTCGTCCTCCTTTATAGGTTGCTCATTACAATTCAGTCCAAATTTTTGGTTTGACATTGTCAGTTTTACTAACTGACTCTTCCTTTTTTTAAGTCATGTTTTCCTCGGGATTGTTGGGTTTACCTGCCCTTTACATCATGATGTTTTCTAGATCTTGTCTCTATGTACATTAGATTTCCAGAACCCCTCCTTTAGGATTATTCCTAACTTTCCAACCTCTCAGGGATTGTATAACTTCATCCCTCTTTTCTTTTGGTAATATTCCTCGATTATCTTAACCGTTGTCCACATCAACTTACAAAACTGTGTGGTTTCTCCTTACCCACTCGTCTTTTTCAACTTCCTTGTTGAGTCTTTCCAGGTCCAATTATTTGATTTCCAGATGTTTTACTGACATGCTGGGATTCATCCTTTCTTAGGTTCATCCTCATTCCAAATAACATACTTTACTCAAGGATTTTCTTTGGTCTTAATCCACTCTTACTTGTTCGTAATCATTTCATAGTTCATTTTTCCCATTTAACCATTTTCATTCTATTGTTTTGTTCGAGGAGTTCCCTTTTTATGATTTCATGCTCTAATATGTCCCTCAAGGTAGAGACTTTCGTTCTAGGAGCTACATGCTCAACATTCTTACCATTCCTTGAAGGTTTCTTCCTCTGTTTTCCTTCCTTTCCTTCTATACTGTGGCATTTGCCTACTTAGTATCCTTCCTCATCTTAAAATTCCATTTCGTCCCTTATTCTTTATTTGAGGAACTTATTAATCTTATTTTGTGTACTTCATACTATGCTCAGTTGTCCACTCTTTAGGCTTCATTATACGCATGTGGACTATAACCTATCTTACCAATTGTAGTTATTCCTCCATAACCACATCTTATTTGGAGGGCTTACTTTCCCAACATTTCTCAAACGTTCTTTCCTTCATTACTTTATTATGGATAGTCCACTCATTCTTACTTGTCGCAACATCTCTTAATATGTTTCCTTGGATTTCTTTCACCTTAGCATGCATTTTATTTGAGAATTCATCTCCTCACCTCTCGTCACCGGTTCCATTTCTTCTTTATTAGGTCATGCTTCATTTCTCAAGATTTTCCTTATTTGGGAGGATTCTTACCCTTTTCTCCCGTAATTTCTTTTTCATACATCTTTGAAGACACCTAACTTAAATGATGTCCCTTGATGCTATTCTTTTATGCTTACCTTTATTCTTGAGATCCTATGGATAGGTTTTTCGTACTCCATCCTCATTATCAATCGTACCCCAGTATGTGTCTATTTCTTTCTAGGGAGAGCTCACATCCACCTAGTTTCAAAATCACTTGATCATCCTTCGAGAGGCTCACTTAACAATATGAAGACTTTAAATTATAAATCCGGTTTTGGCCATTTATTTCTTTAAGGATTTTCCTTTGTTCTTCTCTTTCCAATGTTTTGGCCTTTTCACTTCTCCCTTTTTTGTCGTAGTTTAAATCCATGGTTCTCTCGAAGACCAATTCTTTAACTGTCTCTTTCTCTCCATTTCTTTGGTCCAATCATCTGGGTAGCTGTATCACTTATCCTTCATGCCCATCCTATTGTCCTTCATAGAGTGTAGTCTTTACTACATATCAACCTTTCTTAAGGTTTTGTTTATTCTCTTTGGCTGTCCCGTTGCTACTAGTTCCTTCTTTCTACTTGGTTCTCCTAAAATTATTATTTGGTTCTCCTGCTTTCTCCAAACAGGTTACACTGGGCCATCACGATACTTCCTCTCTTTAAAACATTTCCGAATTAAAGGTTGGTCCCTTGCACTCCACATTATGTCCATTCGCCCATCAATAATTCCTTCAAGGGTAGTTAGTTGTATGCATCCTTCCAAAGTTTACTTTCATAGTGTGTTTCTTTATGGAGCGTTCAAATCTTCCTTTTTTCAAGATTTCTTGACAATTATGTGAGAGGCTTGCCTATTCCTTTCTTGGCTTGAGTTTAGTCATTAATTTGGCCTTTGGTCCTTTTAAGGATTTCTTTCATATTTCTTTTCTCGAGTATTTGGCCTTTTCACCTCTCTCTTCTTTGTTGAAACTCAAAGTATGCCTTTCCCATGTATTAGTTTGTTAACTGCCACGCCTCCACCATTCCTTTGGTTTAAGTTTCTTGGGGCAGTTGTTTTTTCGAGTCCTCCCATCCTTAACGTTCATGTCACTGACCTTTTTTGGGTGTAGTCCTTTCTATCTCCTGGTCTTCCTTAGGGTGTCATTTATTCTCTTTGACTATCTTATTGTAATGACTTGCTTTCTTTTGTCATGTTGGTCCGAAGTTCCTATTTGGCTTCATTTCTTTTTCCAAGGAGATTCATTCCTTTAATCCTAATACATCCCATTTATCGTCAAATGTTCGTCTTGTCTTCTCTTGTGGTTGCTCTTCCTTCTTTGCTCACAATATTTATAATTTTCTTCTTTTAAGGGAGAGTTCTCTTTGTTCTATTTATGGTTTATCGAGGTCTACCTTTAGTCACTTTTATTTTTCTTCTTACCATTATGCTAGAATCTTGAAGAGCTTACTCTTGGATGTAATTGAAATTCTGAGCAGTAGTTGTATTTCTAAGGATGATATCCTTTCGAGTTTCCTATAGCTGTGGAGGCATTATTCTTGGAAAATATTGTCTTGACTCCTTGCGGTGTGGGATAGTTTTTTTTCACTTCGTGTCCTATTCCCTTATAGGTTAACTTGATTCCTGTCCTTAGTAGGGTTGGGCACTCCTCCATGTAATATCCCTATTGTTCATACTTGTAATTACATGAACATAAGTGGTTGCATTTTTCTAGGGAATTGTTAGTTTTGGGTGCTCCTTCGTCCTTAAATCTAGATATATTGAGAGTTTTTCTTGTGGAGTCTTCTTTGTCAATTGATCACTCTCAGAGTTCTCTTAGATTTCTTGATTCCTTAATTTGATTTCCTCAACTTGGATGGGATTCTCCTAGTTTCTATGGTAGTACAGGCTTGTTTGGTCACTTTCTTTGTGGGTATCTTCCTTGAAGATCACATTCTTTGAGGGACAAGGTTTTTAGGAATTTTTAGTACTTCATTAATAGAGGAGTACAATATATTGGGTGTTTTGGCCATATTATAGAAAATGATCACAAAATAACTTGGGGATCTATGGGATTCTTGATAAGCATCATCCTATGTAAGGTTATATGCCCTTTGCTGGTGTTTATGGCTTCATGCTTGGCTTCCTTCACACACTTTGAGCTATGACCTCAATAGGTCCTAGCACCATCCTCTTGGATACTTCCTCATTTAGCCTTTGAGAGTTCTACCATACCTCAGGCATTGGAAAGCTTCTAGGGTTATCTTCCTACGAGGACAAGGTATTGAATAGAGTCATTCCTAGTTTTCTTGGTTCCTCTCCTGGGATCCATCTGAAAATTTTAAGACCAATTCTATTAGTTACCATATTTTCTAGTCTAGATTATGTATTCAAGGAAATAAGCTCTGATACCACTCTAGGTGTCACGCCTTGACCCGGTTTGGTTGGATCCCCATGAGCAACCCACCACTCTCTCGGTTTATTAAAGGGTTTTCCCTTATTATAAACCGTAAAGAGTAAGGCGTCCTTTAAACTTGCACCTTTTCCTAGAATAATATAAATAAAAAATGCATAATAATTTAAATTTATCATAATTGTCTCACAGGCATCTTAGTTGATGGTCTTTAAGGGTAGGCTTTCCGAAATTTCCTCAAAGAGATATAAGGGAGGGGGTGAGTACGACTACTAAGTGAATGGGTTTTCAAAACTTTTAACTTTAGGAAAAAGATTTGTATTGGAGTGTGCAAGACTCCTTTCTTTCAAAAGTCCTTTGATTTCAAATCTCGGTTTTTACCACCATTTCTTTATTTAATCACGGTGTGTTATCACCTAACACACATCCTTATCATGAAGGTCAAACACACATTTGTAGGTCAGTGCGTCCACTGAACCCACTTGTGGCATCGGAGCGACTTTACCGACCACCTAGATAGAATCATGTCCACTTCTACCCTGAGAATGAGTGGATGTACATCACATCCGACCCTCAATCCTGTCCTCACCCCGGTCTCATGCGCTTGGTGCTACTCCAAATTTCGCACGATCACCGGGTACGGCGAACTGCCCTTATACCCACCAGGTCGTCCAATGCCCTTAGGATGCATCACTACCCCTCTTGGGTATCTTGACTGTCTCATAATCACATTGCATGCACAATCAATATTTTTTTATCATGCCATATAATCTGTGGTACCACTGGTCCAACAGCCCCGACCCTCAACTCAACCTGCAGTTGTTTGTCTTGACTAGTCCATCGACCTGTCATGTCGCACTACCGCCAGTTGACTGAGTATGTCGGTCCTGTCTTGGTATCTTGGCCAAACAATTCCTTTATTTAAAGTTTTATGGCATATAACTCATGTTTGTTTACGAGCTCCTGCTTAGGTCAATTGGCCTTGGGCCCACTCTACGAGATTTTCAAAATTGTGTATATTAGCCCCCGACTTCCAAAATGAGGCCCCTTGTCTATGGAGCTATTCGAGCTCCCGTCAAGAAGGTCTCCCAAATTATGTAAGCATTGGCATACAGTCTGGGGAGAGCACTTTCGACAAAAATATGTTTTCAATTGTCCATCATACCGACCAGGTATAAGGACATCTCCGCTCATCATACCAACCGGGTATGATCTACTTACAACTGGTAAGTAGTTTTTCTCCGCATGTTTTTCACATCACTCCTCTAGGTTGTGATGTTTCAAATACCACTTAGTAGTGGGTTTTCTTTTCGAGGTACTTATCATCCCCAACTGGGTATAATATAAAATCCCATTCACCCATTAATGTAGTGAATTCCACTAGAGACCAGTTCTTAGTATTCACATGAGCTTGTCCTTGTTGGCGTTCCCAGTATTTCGTGTTCCTACACGATATGAACATCTAAGTTCATTATCCTTTGGCCTAATAGCCTTCATTAATTCCGAATGAATGAGAAAACTAAACTTTTATTTATTTGCAATTAGATCCCTAAAGTTATTTGTTTTTAACTTTAAGTCCCTAATGTTGGTTTTTCCTCAAATTGAGTCCAGAAACTTTTAAAATTTATTCTAGGACCTCTATTTATTCCATTTCACAAAAAGGGGTTTAATTTTCCCAAATTTCCAATTTGGTCCCCCCAACTTTTTCAAAATTACAAATTTGCCCTTTGTTTTACCCCAAAAATTCCAAAATTCCTCAATTGGTCATCTAACATTATTATCATGCCCAATTGACCCACAATTTCATAAAATTACATTTTGGTCCTTCAAATTTTGAAAATTCCCAAATCTCCCCAAATTTCCCTAATTTCAACTCCTTAACCTATCCAAATTTGATTTTATTTAATTGACCGATCAAACACTTCTAATTATTTAAATTGAAGTTAAAATTGAATTCCTCCATCTTTATACGATTCAATAGCACTTTAAATCGCAAGTTTTGATGCTGGAACAAGCTCAAACGGAGCTTTACCGGAAAATAGACTGTAGAGAGAGAAAGCTTCAAAAGCTTACTGTCGAGGGCACGACGGTCCGAGCTTTTGATCTGGGAAGATAGGTCTCATCTTGAGGTTCATCCTAGAATCTAGAGTCACACCAATTGATGCCGAATTGAGTTAGAATTTCATCATCAAAATTCTGCTGTTTCTCTCTCTAGCACCGTTAAAAAATTGTAGAGGAGAGCCAAATTGGCTTACCTTTCCATTCTAATTTGGTCATAGGAGGGCTAAGGAAGTGTTGGGAGGGCATGGTTTGGCATGAGGAGGGCTTGAAATGGCCAATTTTAGCTCAGCCGAAACAAGGCAGCTTCGGTCCGTCGGAGCTGCTTCATTGTTCCATCGCGCCGGCGCTTCTTCAGCGACCCTTAGAGCAAACGGAGACTACAGGCGTTTAGCTGACTTCTCTCTGGTTCTAAAGAACTCGACCTCACCTTCTTTGGCTTAGAAATGACCCTAAATTGGAGCTCTGGTTTGAGCTTCGCTGGAAAACTAAGAAGCTGAGAAAGAGTGAGCTTTTCAGGTGTGAAGAGCATGAATGGAGAGGGGCTCTTTATATAGGGAGCTCGAGGACTCGTCAGCCATCTGTTTGGCAGCTTTATGACAGGCATTGATGGCCAAAAATGTATAGAATGGAGACATTTCTTCTTTATTAGCGCTGCTTCGATTTTTGGGATGACATTGTTCTGAACCGGACCGGACTGGTCTAAACCGATTTTAAAGCTTAAACCGGTCGATTCACCCCTCATTGCACAGAGTTTTTCAAATATAAAAATTTCTAAATTCATTTTCTATCCAATGGTGGCCTCAAATCTCAAATTTGAATTATTTAAGCCACTTAGAAAAATGAATCTAGAATGCGGTTCAATAGTGGTTCAAACCAGTCCAAACCAGTTCAATCCAGCTCGTATCCAATTTGGTTTTCATCTCCAATTCACCCTAAAGTCCTTTTTCCTGACTTTTATGTCTTCTTAGGTCACTTAGGGTCCATAAAGTTCCCAGTTTACCATCTCTCTATCGGTTCTGATTCATAAACTGACTCGGTTCTTAAACCGGTTTAATCTGGTTCAGGTTCGGTTCACTCGAACTCGTCTTGTGTTTTTCTCCCACTTTGTTCTAAGGTTCCTTCCCAAGGTTTATAAATATCTTTGGGTCACAAGGGAGTTGAAATTTATCTAATTTGCCTATTCCCTAATAAACGGGTTGGTGAATCGGTTCGGTTTTCTTACTCTCTTTCACCGGTTCTTTTTCCTAGTTTTCCTTAACTCAAAAGGGTGGGTTTACAGTTGGAATGGCTCAGATAGGCCCGATTTTGGAATATCACATACAGTGGGCCCAAGGCTAGTGGGCATGAGTAGAAGCTCGTAAATAAAAATGAATAGGAATAGCCATGAAAACTCTCACTAAAATTGGAATTTACTGTGTGATTCGCCATGGTACCAAGTCAAGACCGACAAGGTTCAATGGGCTAGCGGCAGTATGTTAGGGATAGGTCGATGAATTAGTCAGATAAACAACTATAGGTCCGGTTGAGTGTCGGGGCCATTAGACTGTAGGCACCAAAGATAAATGACTTTATGGAAAAATATTGTTTGTGCATGCACTTGAGTAACATGACCATCAAGACGCCTAAGAGGGGTAGTGATACATCCTAAGGGCTGCTGGACGACATGATGACAATAAGGGAAAGAGAAACTACTGTGTTTGAGTTTCTCATCATACCCATTATTTATGGAGTTACTGTGTTTGGACTCCATAAGGCTACTGTGTTTGGGGTTTCCTAAACGTATTGTATTTGAGATTCATGTGCACGAGACCGGGATAAGGTCTTTGTCCTCGTACGGACACGGAGTTGATTTCGAGTTTGAGGGTCAGATGTCGGGAACATCTACTCATTCCTAGGGTAGAAGTGAATGGGCTTCTATCTAGGTGGCCGGTAAAATCGCTCCGACGCCACAAATGGGTGCAGCGAACGGGCTGCCCTGCAAATGTGTGATTCCCTTCTTGATGAAGGGCGTGTGTTGATTGTAAACACAACTGATGTGGAAATGAGGAAAAGAATTTGCAAAAATTGGGAATTTTAGAATATTTAGAAAAGATAAGGAGTTTGGCACACTCTGATTAAAGATATTTTATGAAAAACTTTTTCCGAACAACACCCATTTACTAAGTTATTGAACTCACCCCCTCCCTTTACCCCTTTCCAGGTAACCAAGTGAGAACCCACTTAAAGATTAATGTTGTTCTATGAAAGTGACAAGTGAAAAGGACGTCTTACTCACGGTTTAGAGAAGGGGAAACCCTTAATAAATCGGGAGAGTGGTGGGTTGCTCACGGGGATCCAACCAAACCCGGTCGGGCGTGACAACTTGAGTTGTATCATAGCTTGTTTCCTTGAATACATTATCAAGACTATATAACATAGTAACTAAGAGGAATAAGCTTTAAAAATTTACAGATGGCTCTCAAGAGAGGAACCAAGAGAATAAGAGCTATAGTTACTGACACTGACCAAGAACCCCTCAAGCAGAAACTCCCCAATAAGCCCAAATAGTTCCATCTGGATTAAGCTCGAAACATCAGAGACTGTATGAGGAGTTCACCTGAGTGTTTGGATGGCCTAACCTCACTCCTGAGGTGGACACTAACTCTCGAGCTGAGTTTAAGGTAGTACAATCTCATCCCCCTTCTACTAACGTTCCTCCTCCAATTGACATTCTCAAATACCTCAAAACCCTCCGACAATTAGGATATAAGCCATTCCTAGGAGCGAAGGATGCTATGGACTAGCTAGCCATAATCAAGAAATTCATTGGAATAGTTAGGATTTTACCAGAGGATATGGTAATCTTGGCAGAGTTTTTCCTACAAGCCAATGCAAAAAGGTGGTGGGATAATGTTAAAAGCTTGCATGCACCACCCTCACATGGGAGCAATTTGAGGAAAGATATATGAAGGTATACTAGCTCCACATCTAACCAACGAGACGAAGCAAGACTTCCTCCGATTCCGACAAGGGCTTTACTCTATCTTGGAGTATGAAACCAAGTTTAATGAGTTAAGACGCTTTGCCCCCGACCTAGCCGGACCTGCAGATGTTTGCCAATGATTTGTGGACAGTCTTAATATGGACATACATGATCTTATGGGAGTACTAGAACGCCCCATTGATTTGGCTGCTGTCATTAGCTTGGCCCATGAATGTGAGCGTTTGGTACAGACGAGATGCCATTTGGAAGAACAGACCGATAGGAAAGAAGAAGGAGGCCATGACAGCCAAGGAAGACAAAAGGAGCCAGGTGGACAAAAATGGGGTTAATGGTGTTCCCTAGGACAATGGAATGTTATCATACCCAAAGGGACGCAAGTACAGCCCCACAAAGGAGAAGCTCCTATTGTTCCAAGTGCGAGGAAAACCATGCAGGACAATGCTGAATATACTTTGAATGGAGACAGCCTGACCACTTTTCGAAAAACTGACCAACCCTCAATGGTAATACACAACGAAGTACTCACCGACCACCTCAAGGAAACCCAAGGGCACTAGACAGAGGGCAAGACATCGCCACTACATTGAGGATCCCAACCAGAGTATACAACCTCACCCAGGAGGAAACATAGAAGGATCCTAGTACCATAATTAGTACTTAACAGAATTCCCCTAAACAAATATAGCCAAAGACTGTAATTCGTTACCATCATAAAAAATGAAAGTTATATTTCCTATAAAAATAAAATTGTGATACTAGTAGGAGAAAATACAAAGGACGTACCCACCAAATTTCAAAGGGGAATGAGAAAGAATGGCATCTAAGAATTCAAGGTTAGATGCCTTCATGGACGCATAGAATTTTAGGAGAGAAGGCGAAGAATACTCCCAAGGAAGGAAACCCTAAGGAAGCATACATGTCCCATCTAAGAGGTAGTGGAACCAAGTGACGAGGGATAAGGAGATGATCTTACAAAGGAAGTACATGCTGAGGTGAAGGAATCAAGGGTGGCATGCTAGGATGACTCAAGGAAGTAAGTTAAACCCAAGGAACGTCCAAGAAACCTTAGAGAATTAAGCCATCCAATTGAGAAGTAGTTTAGTGGTACAACCACTAACATCAAGGCTGGTTGTGGTCCACGCTCACTTGATGGAGCCTAAGGAGTGGACGACTATGCATAGGGTGGAGTACATGAAATAAAATCAATAATCGGAAGTTTCTCAGATAAGGAATGAGAAATGAAATGGAATTTTAAGATGAGAAAGGATTAAAAGTGGGCAAATGCCTCAATATAGAAGGAGGTGTAAGTAAATGAAGGAAGAAAACCTTCAAGGAGTGGTAAGAAGGTGGAGCATGGAGCTCCAAAGGTTAAAATCTCTACTTTGAGAGACATAGTAGAGAATGAAATTGTAAGTAGGGAATTCCCCAAACAAATCAATCGACACATAGACCAAAAAGGGGGATCAACTCGAAAGGAATAATGAAATGGTCACGAGTGAGTCAGAGTGGATTAAGGAAAAAGAAAGTCATTGAATAAAGGATGCCGCTAAAGAAGAGGAAGGACATAAGAAGGGAAGAATCCTTGCATGTCAATAAGTTATCAGGAAACCCAATGATTGGAATAAAAAAGACCCAATAAAGAAGTTGGGAAAGGACGAGTATGTAAGAGGAATCGACATGGTTATGTGAGACATGATGTCAAAAGCAAGATGAATGAGAGGATAATAGTAAAAGTAGTTGAGGAATACTACCAAACAAAGAGACCGATGATGTTTTATGATCCCTGAAAGGTTGGAAAGTTGAGAACGACCCTCAAGGAAGTGTTTTAGAAATCTAATGGACAGAGACAGGTTCTAGAAGATGTCATGCTGTAAAGGGCATGTAAGCCCAACAGTCCCAAGGAAAATATGACTCAAAGTAGGGAAGAGTCAATTAGAAAGCATGACATGTTCAAACATAAAATTTGGACCAAAGTTGTAATAAATAATGGATGGAGGAAGGGTCGAAATAGGACAAAAAGGTGATAACACCGAAACCTATGAAAAACAAGTACATAACGCTCGGAAGAACACCGAGTAAAGGGTTCAATGATCAAGAGAATAAATAGACACAGGAATGATTGGGCATCTTGGAACTCCCAATCGTGGAATCTAGAGTAAGAACCTCAAGGGGAAGAATCTTGCCCTAAGCAAAGGAAGTTGTGAACCGAGGGATATACCTTTGGACTCACGGGCAAGACATACTATTTATGATAACTCCATGGAAGGAGTAAACAATGTAAAGGAAAAACAATTCCTTAAACATGTGATTTAAAGTGAGCTAAGTGAAAGAACAACTGAAGTGTTAACATTGCCAAGTTGATATTAAGGGAAGTTCATCTTGGAGTGAAAAATGCTAATTAAGTTTTGTGAACAAAACTCCTAAAAGGAGGGGAGAGTTGTAAACCCCGTCCCTTAAAGAAAAGGAAACCAAGGAAAGAACCGGTCAACTCGGGTGAAAAAACTAAACCGGTTCACGATCCCCAATCATTAGGGAAATGGCAATATTGGAAATTTGTAAATTCTGAGTGACTTAAAGAGTCATAAAAGTCATGGAAAAGGAATTTGGGATGAATTGGAAGAGAAAACCTAACCGGTTCAGGTGAACTAGACCTGATCTAGATTGAACCAGTTTGAACCACTATTGAACCACTTCGGCAGATCGAAGCTGCCCTATTTTGGCTAAGCTAAAATCGACTGAATTCAGCTTTCTCCCGACCAAACCAAGCTCTGCCAACATCCTTACAGCCCTTAGAAGATCTTAATTGAGTTGAAAGGTAAGCCAATTCGATCCTTCTCAATCATTGCAGGTCTGAGTTAGAGAGAGAAATTGTAGAATTTCACTAACGAAATTGTCCCTCAATTCAGTATCAATTGGAGGAATTCTTGATCATGGAAGATACCTCTGGAAGAGAGCTATCTTCCCCAATTGAAAGATCGGACCATCGCACCTCCGATGGTAAGCTTTTGAAGCTTTCTCTCTCTAAGTTAAGTTTTCTGACGAAGCTCCATTTGAGCTCAATTCGGACCTAAATGATGCGGTTCAAAGCTTAATTTAATTGTATGGAAGCATAGAAACTGATCTATACCATCAATTGGAGAAATTAACCCTGATTGAGTGGTCAATTTAATAAAATAAAATTTAGCCAGTTTGAAAGGGGGAAATTGGGAGAAAATTTGAGGATTTCATAAAATTGAGGGACCAAATTGCAATTTCCTAAAATTGAGGGCCAATTGGTCATGAGAAAGATGTTGGAGGACCAATTGGTCAATTTTTGAAAATAATTAGCATCAAATTGCCATTTTTTTAAAGTCGGGGCAAAATTGTAATTTTTGAAAAGTTGGGGACCAAATTGAAAATTTGGGAAACTTGAACCTTGAGATAATTTTGAGTAGATTGAAGAGGGAAAGTGAATTTTTGGAGGTTTAGGGACTCTATTTAGAGAAAAGTTTGTATTTGGTCCCTAAAGTCAAGGAAAAAGAACTTTATTGACCTAAATGCAATTATTTGGAAATTTTGAGTTTAATGGAATGAAGGCTGTTATGCCAATTATTAATATATAAGGTTGTCCAAGTCATGTAGGAGCATGAAGGACCGGAACGCCAACAAGAGAAGCTCACGTCGACTTGGGAAAATCAACCGAGGACGAACACGTCACATCATACCCAGTTGGGATGATGAGCACTTCGAAAATAAAAAACCACTTCTATGTGGAATTTTAACATCACACCTGGTTAGAGCGATGTGAGAACTACTCGGAAAAACTACTTACCAGTTGTAAGTAGATCATACTCGATTGGTATGATGGACTTCCTTGAAGGAAGTAGAAAACCCGCTTATCGATCGTAAGCGGAGATGTCATCACACTCGGTTGGTGTGATGGATGAAAATTTTATTTTTTCAGAAGTGTTCTCTCCTAACTGTGTGCTATTGCTTAAAACTTTTGGGAGACCTTCTTAACAAGAGCTGGAATAACTGAGATAGGCCAGAGGCCTCAGTTTTGGAACTTGAGGGCTAAAATGCCCGATTTTGGAAAATCACGTACAATGGGCCCAAGGCAAATGGGCATGAGCAGAAGCTCATAAACAAACATGAATAGGAAGAGCCATGTAAACTCTCATTAAAAGTGGAATTTACTGTGTGATTCACCACGGTACCAAGTCAGGACCGACAAGGCTTGATGGGCTAGCGGTAGTGGGTTAGGGCTAGGTCGACGAATCAATCAAATAAATAACTATAGGATAGGTTGAGTGTTGGGGCCATTGGACCGTAGGCACTAAAGGTACCAAGTTACTGTATTTGGACTCCATGAGGCTACTATGTTTGGGGCTTCCTAAAGCTACTGTGTTTGAGCTTCATACGTATGAGATTGGGATAAGGTCTCTGTCCTCACACAGACATAGAGTTGATTTCGAGTTTGAGGGTCGGATGTTGCAAACATCCACTAATTTTAAGGGTAGAAGTGGACGAGGTTTTATTTAGGTGGCTGATAAAGTCGCTTTGACACCACAAGTGGGTGCAGTGGATGGGCTATCTTGTGAATGTGTGATTCCCTTCTTTATGAAAGGCATGTGTTGATTGTTAAACACACCTGATGTGTAAATGAGGAAAAGAAATTTTGAAAACTGGGAATTTGAGAATATTTAAAAAAGATAAGGAGTCTGGCACACTTTGATTAAAGATGTTTTATGAAAAACTTTCTCCCAAACACCCATTCACTAAGTTGTCGAACACACCCCTCTCTTTACCCCTTTCTAGGTAACCAAGCGAGAACCCACTTAAAGAATTTCTGATAGCTGTATTTGCAAGACATGTATGTAAAGTTAATATATTTAGTTTTGATTAATATTGTTCTAGTAAAGTTATAGGTGAAAAGGATGCCTTACTCCTCACGGTTTAGAGAAGGGGTAAAAATCCTTAATAAACCGGGAGAGTGGCGGGTTGCTCATGGGGATCTAACCAAACTGGGTTGGGGCGTGACAAGTCTAAAGGTACATCCTTAGGTCCACGTTTTACTCTACTTAGGGTAAGACTCTTCCACTTGGGGGGTTCTTATCTGAGTCATTGGGTTGGCCGTTCCATAAACATCCGATTGTCCATATTTCCATTGATTTCCTTATCATGGGTATTCCACCCATTCTCACTTGTTACGACATCATTTGAGGTTATCCTCCTACTACCCGTTCCTTAGGTTTAGCTTTACTCCTTGGGCTTTGGGTACACTTACCTTATAATGGATCCTTCATCCCAACCTACCTTCCATTTGCAAGTTTACCTTTTATTCCACTTCAATTTGTTTTTTTCTTCTTCGTTGAGATAGGTGTGCCTCTTAGAGCTCCCTTCCTATGTAGGTCTTCCTCTCCCCCCTCCCTCCGGAATTCCCTTTTGCATTCATTTTCGAGGGTATCTGACCATAAATTGTCTTCATGATGTCCTTTGATGCCATCCTCTTCGGCTTACCCCTACTTAGAGAATCATACTGACACATCCTTTGTACGTCATCTTTATTCCTACTTGAAGTGACCACACGTTTATTTCATTTGGGAGGAGTTTTGATCTCTTTTCATTTTGAGTTTTCTTGACATCCTTCTGAGATGCTTACTTAATCATTCTCGTGGCTAGAGTTTGGTCATCTGTTTGCTTTTGACCATTGATTTCTTCAAGGATTTCCATCATCACTCTTTTATAACATTTGGCCTTTTCAGTTCTTTCTTCTTTGTCGGGGTTTAAGTCCATGATTGCCACCTTCTTGATTTGGCCTGCCCCAGTTCCTACTCATATAGTAGAGGTTAGGACTCTCATCTTCATGACTAGGTTCCCTTAGCTAGGTGCCCTCCCTTTTTTTGTGGTGGCATCCCTAGTTCCCACCTTTGGCTCCTTGGGCCCAGCTCGGTTCACTAAGCATGTCCTATCCTTCCCTCGGTTGACAGCATTCCTACTTTGAGTTCTTTAGTCCCTCATTGTTGGCTTGTCTCCCGGTACCTTATTCAGACTTATCCCATGTGGTTTCCCTTTGACTTCTTGGGCTCTAAGGGTTACTCCATTGGTATTCTATCAGCTCCCACTAACCTTGTAATCTTCCCTTCCTTGAGATTCAAACTTCTTAGTACCGAGTTCTTACCATAGTCTTCCGTGGATGGGGTTGCCATGCTTTTGTTCTTACATTATTTAGGTGTTCCATCGCTCGTTCCGACTCATGTACTCTTCCATATGCGTTGATTTCCCATTTTGTAGGCATCCTGCCTCTCATGATCGCTAGGAGTTTTCCTTATTTGACCATCCTTTACTAACCCTCTCTGGGGGTGTTCACGATTTCGACTATCGGGTTTCCCGATCACTCCTCTTTTTCCAACATGTTCAAGATTTCTTCCCTCATGTTCTTCCCATCTTTGATGACACACCTAAAGGGTATTTGTTCCTTCAATTGGTTTCACTTTCTCCTCTCATTCCTTTATAGTTGAGACTTCCATATTTGAAACCATGGTCTAACCTTCTTATCCTTCCTTGGAGGTTTCCTCTTTCCACATCCTTGCACTTTTTATTTGGTGTCTTCATCCATCCCATTTCCCCCTACCAGCTTTGGATTTCCAACCAGAACTTTATTTTTTTTTCTCTACCTGAGGAATTTTTGGTTCTCGGCACTATGCCTCGTCATCTGATCCTATGTTTCCCTTAAGTAGGTGTGGGTAGGAACTAGTCTTGATTTCCATAATTTCATAGTTAGTGGATGTACTCTTCCAAGATTCCTCTTCCTTTAGAAATTCCTTCCCTTATTCCTTGTCTGCTCTCTCTTCCTTTCTCCTCCTTTCTCCATGTCCTTTCCCACTAGTGGAGGCAGTGCCCCTAGGTGTTGGTGCCACATCCCTTAGTGGTTTTGGGCACTTTCGTGCATAGTGTCCCCATTGTCCACAATTGTAACAGGTTACTTCCTTGCGTGGACCTTTATGGCTTCTTTTTCCATCTCGAACCTTGAGGAGTTTTTCTTGGTGGTTACTAGTGGTCTCTATGTTTAACCATCTTTAGGTGTGTACTTCCTACGAAACAACCCTCCTTCCTTAGCATGAAGCAAGGTCTCCCAAATACTTTGAGAAATTCCTTGTAAAGTCTCTTTGGCTCAGGAGTTATCCTTGGTATAGTGGGTTGGGTCCTCCTAGACTCTTGATCTCCCAAGCTAACTTCCTCAATCGGGGTAAGATTTCTTCTGGGTCCTGTGGTGGCCGAGGCAGCACGGGTTTGTTCAATTCCTCTAGGAGGGGTCATATTTGTTTGATAGAGTTTTACCATTGGTCAAAGATTGAAATGATGATGTAGACATAGTGAAGACGATTCAGATCACGAATGGGGACAATTGATTGAGTTTTGAGGATCAATTTAACGAATTGATGTTTTGGGGACCAAATTGCAATTTTTGAAAAATTGGCAATTTGGGGATTTTGGGAAAATCTAGGGCCAAATTGGAAATTAAAGAAAATTCAAGGGATTTTCATGAAATTAACCCCCAATTGAGGTCCAATTGGGCAGATTCGATGAAATGGGGAACCAATCAGGAATTTTTGGAAATTTAAGGACCCATTTGGAAATTTTTGGAAATTTAAGGACCAATTGGAAATTTTGGAAAAATTGAGTACCAATTGGTAACTTTGGGAAAAAAATAATGACCCATGAGGGATAATTGGATGTCCTATGGACTTTATTGAGGCTAAAGGAAGATGAGGGACCTAAATGAAATTAAGGCATAATGGGAGGACCTATGCGCAAATACATGAAAGTATGATGCCTCTTATGCCAATTCTCATTATATGGATACTCGTACCATGTAGGAGTTGATTGCCAAGTACTAATGCAAGGGAGCACTCCACAAAGCGAGGTCTCACTAGGACAATCACATCGCTGTCACCGGGTGAGTGGGAAATTTGCAACATCTGTCCCGATAGGGACAATGGCTTTGCCTAAAAAATGATTTTCTCGGAATTAGCCTCCCTTGATTGGGTGACTCTGCTTAAAATATTTGGGAGCTAATTTTGAAGCTTAGCCTCGGTGATACAAGTGGGCCCAAGGCTGATGGACACGAGTATAGACCCGTTAAGAATGAGCATGTTATGAATTGCTAAATGTCCTAATAATGGATAATGTTGTGTGATACCCACCGAGCCAAGGTTGGGATGTTTGACTTGTTGGGCCGAATAGCTTCTAAGCCATAGCCGGGTTGTCGAACACGTTGGGCTGGTGTGCATAGCCCGAAACCAAGCCAATAGACCCCAAGATGATGGCTATAAATGAATAAGACTCTTGATTGTGCATGCAATGTGATGCAAGACCATTGGGACATTTAGTACGAGGTAGTGTTGGTCCCAAGGATTGCTGGATGACCTAGGAAGCATAAGGGCGATTTGTCATCTAGCATGTCGAGAAGCTTTGGGAGCTTCCGGTGCACTGAGACTATAGCAACTCGAGGAAGGAGGACTCGTCCTACAAAGTGGACATGAAGTGTGATTATGGTTTGAGGGTCTAACGAGCAAGGTCCACTCAAACTCAGGGTAGAGGCTGTTAACCTCTATTAGGGTGGATGATAAAGGGGCTCTGGTCCATAAGTGGAACAGTCGGGGACTGTTCTGTGAATGTGTGATCCCTTTCTATGATAGAAAAGGGTGTGTGATTGTGTGACCGAGAAGGGGTAGAAATTGAAACACCATAAACCTGATGACACCTAATTAAATGCACCCTAAAAATTTCTCCCACTTAGTAAGTTGTGGAACTCACCCCTTCCCATAAACATTTTTCAGGAAGGAAGAAACTACACAGAAGCTCTCCCTTGCCAAGACCCGAACTAAGTACGAATTAGATTTCTAGTTTTGTTTAATGCCATTCCGGAAAACATAACAGGTAATACACCCGACTCTTCCCTATCGTGGGGAGGAACCCCTCCTCGAGGTTTGCGAGAGAGGCAGGTTGATCACATAGTCTCGACTAAACTGGGTAGGGGCGTGACAAATCGGGTTGGGTGACCCGAAATAAAAAATCGATCAGATTAAGCCAGATTCAACTAGTTTTCTAAAAATTAAAAATTTATTAATTTATCTAAATTAATTTTCTACACATTGTTGACTTCAATGTCCAAAATTGATATTTTTAAGTCAACTAGAAAAATGAATCTTTGAATCATTTCTTCACAATTCATGTCCGGTTCACTCTGAACTAGTCTAGTTTTCACATCCAATTTGGCTAATGATCCATTTCCATCATTTTTTAATCTTTATTATATATTTGAGATTTTTAAATTTCCCATTTTGGCATCTCTTTACCAATTCAGGTTTTCTTTGAACAATCATTTTCTAAAAAAAAAAAAAATCCAGCTTTCTTATTATGAGAAAAACAGAGTTTACACATGACATACATCTCCCTCAAGTCCGAGTGAAGATTTTGGAAGACAACTCTTTCCTTGTATCCCTACTTGGAGTCATCCTCATTAGGCTGGACATCACCTCTAATAATTGGCGCCATGTCGGCATCATAACACATCCAGCCAATGATATCACATATATAGTCACACAATATAATGGCCATTCTAATTTAGGCATGCGATATTCGATTTGACCGACCATGCTACTCATATTCTTTAGCAAGCATAAAAATCATATCACACAATGGATTTCTTTAAATTCTTGAGGCTCAGTATAATATCTGACCTACCCCACTGCTCGGTATTCTCATTTCGTCAAACATATTGTATGTACCACTATCATAATTTCATGGTTTTGATATTTGAACAAAATCATTCATTATTGGCTACTTCTTAGCTTAACCAAGCACGTAAAGCCTAGTCTCCTTTTAATGTTTAGAAAAAAATCCCAGACTCTTCATATATTGACATCATGGTTCTTACTCCAATTCATTCTCATCATATTTCGTGTTCCATTTGTAAAGCCTATAATATTGTTATCCTCTTATTAATTCTATAAAACTTAATAAAGAATCATGATCTATCCAATAGGGTTCATTATCTATAAATCCATTCACCCGAGTATCCAAATACATGTTTGTTTTGGTATATTCCTAAGTATATATGATTGATAATTCCACTCGACTAGTTTTAGCAATATAAGCTACATAATTAAGAGAAATACAACATGATTAGATTTGGTTCTAAATGGTATATCACAATACCATCCCGTAATTTCTCATAAATTACGGTACTGAACCTTGGGTCGGGTCCGCTCAAATCTCATATTTGCAACCCATTTATACAACGTTCTTTTATAGGTTCTAAGACTCTAATATCTTTCCCTCTTTGTTGGGAATTTTTTCACAAGGTCCTTGAGCCATTTCTAATTTTTCATTAAGGTCCTTATACTTTCTACTTGTTGCACATTAGTCCCTAACTTTTCAAAAATTGCATTTTGGTCCGTCTTTCTCTTTACTCCTTTTGGACTTATATTTTGTATATAACTTCTACATCAGGTCCTCTAACATTTCTTTGTATTAGTAAAGGTCCCTAACTTCTCATAAATTCCATTTTGGTCCTCTAACTTTTCAAAAATCACCATTTAGTCCCTTAAACATTTCTAAAAGTTCCACATGAGTCCCTAGCCTATTTAAGCAACCAATTGAATTCTCTATGCTTTTTCCAACTTTCCTTTTAGTCTGCATATGTCCACTGAATCACATTCGGGTCCCCATTTTTATGAAATCATAGTTTGGTCCCTAAACTTTCTAAAAATTATGATTTAGTCCCAAAAATTTATCTTTTTAAAACCATTATAATAACCTTTAAAACTTTTATCTAGGTCACTTATCATCTTCTCTAGGTCCCCACGATCACTTAATGATCAGTATTGGCTGAAACAGTGTTATTTTGGCCTCGATCTCTCTCTTTCTATAAAATAAACATTGAGTCAGGTTTTTGACGAAAACTCATCGATGAGGAAGTAGTGATGGTTGATGGCAGTGGGGTTGTGTAGTTGTCTCCCCCACAAGTCTATGGATACCTTTATCACCTCCTATGGTTGTCTAATTCACCTAAAATTTCTGATTAATAGTTAGGTATAAGAAATAGAGATCTACTGGAGTATCTTAGATTTTTTATGGTCATGAGGCTTACCGATATCTAGAATGACCACTACGGTTGGTGAGAGGGGACCGAGAATGGCTTCTTGAGTTAATTTGGATTGCGGTTGGCCGTCAAGGAGGTTGGGCCAATGTTAGAATGCTCCTGCCCTATTTTTGGCCTAGAGAGTAGCGGTACTATTCCATTGAATTACATCGGTAGATGACACGTCAGAGCTAGGGAAAACTAGCCTTGATGCAGTTCTAATGCTAACAATATTAACAAGTTTGGTGGTCATATGATAAAATGGAAAGCTCTGGCAAGGTGGTCACAAAAATATTGGAGGAAACATACTTCTAGAGAGAATTCACGTCATACTCCAATGAGAGAAGGGCTGACAATTATAAAGGCAGCTCATGGGACAAATTCTCTATCAGACCATTTCCATAGCAATCTAGATGGGACTCTCTAGCCTATACTTTTTATTTAATATTCTCAGTGGAGTAAATGTGGAAAATTTCATTGATAGTCGGGGTCACACCTTGACCCGGTTTGGTCATATCCTCGTGATCAACCCACCACTGTCCTAGTTTACTAAGGGTTGCCCCTTGTTTATAAACCGTGAAGAGTAAGGCGTCCTTTAAACTTACACCTTTTTTGAAATAACATAAATCAAAACTACATAAAATTTTAATCTAATCATACATGTATTACATGCATATTAGCTGAGGGTCCTTAGGATAGGCTTTATGGGGTTTCATGAAAGGGATATAAAGGAGGGGGTGAGTACAACTACTTAGTGAATGAGTTTTTAAAATTTCTCTTTTAGGAAAAATGTTTGATTCGGAGTGTGCCTATCCCTCATACCAACCAAGTATGAGGACATCTTCACTCATAACCAATGAATGGGTTTTCCACTTCCTTCGAGGAAGTTTCATCATACCAAGTGGGTATGATCTACTTACAACCGGTAATTACTTTTTTTGTGTCATTTTTACATCACTCCTGTTAGGTGTGATGTTTAAAATACCAATTAGTAGTGGGTTTTAATTTTTGAGGTACTTATCATCCAAACCGAGGATGATATAAAAATCCTATTCACCCGATCGTGCAGTGAAATTCCTCTTATCTGATTTGTTGACCTTACTCAAACTCATCTTAGCTAGCGTTCTTAGTACTTTGTGTTCCTATACAAAATGAACATTTTTGTTCATTATTTCTTTGCCTAATAGCCCTCATTCATCCCAAATGAATGAGGAAACCAACTTTTCCTTGCAATTAGGTCCCTAAAAGTTATTTTTCTTTAAATTCAAGTCTCTAATGCCAATTTTTCATCAAATTGAGTCCCAAAACTTTTAAAATTTATCTTAGGTCCTTAATTTATTCAAATTCACAGAAAGGGGTTTAATTTCCCAAATTTCCATTTTGGTCCCCCAACTTTTCCAAAATTACCATTTTACCCCTATTTTATAAAAATGGTAAGTTTTGCCCAAAAAATTCCAAAAATAGCCAAATTGGTCCTCCATCATCTTTATCATACCCAATTGGTCCTTAATTTTATTAAATTGCACTTTTGTCCCTCTAATTTTTGAAATTCCCAAATTTCCCCCAATTTCAACCTTCTACCCTGCCGAATTTGATTTTATCAAATTGACCGATCAATTGAGTTTAATTATTAAAATTGAAGTTACATTGGAGTTCCTACACCTTCATATGGTTCAATTGCACTTTGAATTGCATGATTTGGTGCAGAATGAGCTCAAACAAAGCTCCGCCGAAAATTGCACTTAGAGACACAGAGCTTCATAAGCTTATTGTCGGGGGCATGACGGTTCGAGCTTTCAATCTGGACTGGTAGCTCTCATCCCGAAGTTCATCCTAGAATCAAGAATTGCATCATTTGATGCCAAATTGAGTGAGAATTTTATCATCAAAATTTTGTCGGTTCTCTCTATAACACCGGTCGAAAATTACAAAGTGGAGTCAAATTGACTTACCTTTCATCTCTAATTCAGCTGCAAGAGGGTTGTGGAAGTGTTGAGAGGGCTCAGTTTGGCTTGAGGAGGGCTCGAATTGGCCAATTTTAGCTCGACCAAAACATGACACCTTTGGTTCGCTAGAACTGCTTCACTATTCTATCACACCGGCGTTTCTCCTACGAACCTCAGAGCAAATAGAGACAACATGTGTGTAGCTGACTTCTCCCCGAATCTAAAGAACCTAAACTTGTCTTCTTTGGCTTAGAAAAATGCCCAAGTCGGAGCTCTGGTTCGAGCTTCTTTAGAAATTGGAGCAATTGAAATAGAATTGAGTTTTTAGGTGTGGAGAGGATGAATGAGGAGTGGCTGATTATATAGGAAGCTCGGGAACTTCCTAGCCGTTTCATTGGTACCTTAATGGCGGTCATTCATTGCTTAAAACTCCCTGGCTGGAGACTTTTCAGCTTTGTTGGCACTGCACAATTTTCCAGTGAGTGAACAATGTTGTCATCTGATGGAAGAAGACAACAATGTTCCGAACCGGTCCGAACTAAGTTCAAAACTTAAACCGCCCGTTTCACCCCCAATTCGACCAAAATTTTCAAATCTAAAACTTTCTAAATTCATGTAAATTCTTTTTCTATCCAATGGTGACCTCAAATCTCAAATTTGAATTTTGTAAGCCACCAAGAAAAATAAATTTAACATCCGGTTCGATAGTGGTTCAAATCAGTTCAATCTGGTTCACCTAAACTGGTTTGGTTTTAAACTCCAATTCATTCTTAAGTCCATTTCCATGACTTTTGGGACTCTTTGGGTCACTTGGGACCCATAATTTTCTCGGCTTGCCCTCTCTCTATTGGTTCTGGTTCATAAACCGGCTTGGTTCATAAATCAGTTCAATCCGATTCGGATCTGATTCACCCAAACCAGTATGGTTTTTCTCTTCTAGTTTGTCCTAAGGTTCTTTTTCTTGGTTTGTGAACCATTTTGAGTCACTTGGGAGTTGTAAATTCTCCAATTTGATCATTTCTTGATAATCGAGTTTCTAAACCGGTTCGGTTTTCTTACTCGGTTTGACCTGTTCTTTTCCTGGTTTTCCATAACTCTAAAGAGTAGGGTTTACAGTCGGGTTGTCTCCGAGTTTGAGTCGGGTATTCAAATCCTAGGTTAGGTGGAGATGAAGACACGCGGGTGGATGTTGATGTTGTCCTAATTCTTTTTTTACTAAATATTCTCCATCATATTCCATAACATCGAGGAAATCCCAAAATGAAAATTTGGTTGAATTGAACCGAGAGATAGGATCAAAAAGGGGTGGAAACCCCAAACTGAGCTGAGAGAAATGTCTGACGAGGATACTAGAGGGATGAAACAGGGCATGTGAGGTTAGAGGAAATGCTCTGGGAACCGAAATTAAGGATTAGGGAAAACGCGAGAGATAACTGGCTTGAACTCTGGTTGGGCTAACTTAGGTCATAAACCCCTTGAATTTTAGAGAGAACTAAACAAATTGGAATGGAGTGGTTCTTGAGTCCATTCAATAAGAAATTAAATGTAGAATTTCTAGATATTTTTATTTTTCCAAGAACTATAATTTATGGAAAAATATGGGATATTACTTATAAGTGTTTTGTAGATATGTAAATTGACCCGATTGTGTAATTGATTCATGTAGAATGAATCCAACAGGGGATCATATGAGGATCACACAACTAGAGATAGAGAAAATAACAATTGGGACAAACAGGTTCCAATAAAAACCGTTCATGGGAATATTGACGACAAGTTTGGTTGGACTGACCAGAGCACCTTGACTGTTTGAATGACTTCCTTGAAGTGAATAATAAGCTTGACATTTGTAACCCATATAAGATGTTTATATTAAATGCATGTCCATTAAAGGAAATGATATTTAAAAGCCAAGAGTAAGGAAAGATCATAAGACTAGTATAATGCATTTTGCTGAGTTCTGGTAGGACTTGATATTGGGGTTGTGTACCCACCTTGTTGATTCTTGGAGTTGGTCGAGTGATAGACCAAACTCCCTATGATGAATTGCTTTAAGCATTTCATAGATATGGTCGGAATAGGGACCATGCTTTTTAAATATTGAGGTAGGGACGAGTGTGCCTTGTTAATATAATTGTTGTGTTTTCTTATCATATTGAGATACAGGTAAAGGAGGGGGCATTGGCATTGGCAGGACACCTTTTGAGATAGTGTCGACACCTTTTGGGTTTGCGCTGTAGCGAACTGGGTTCTGGAAAATTAATTGATCTATTCGGACAATTACAACCTTTCCTTGGAATGTTCATCTCTAGTTCGGCTGGTTCTTGACCCAATTTACTTTTTTATAATAATCCTTCATCCAAATTCCTATTATTTGGGTATAAGAATGCTCATTTTCATGTTTGTATAGCCCGATTTAAAAATTGTGGTTTTTTTAAAACTCTAAATCAGTTCTATCAGTTTTGGCCTTCTTTTGGACGGTTCATCTATGATTCGATTGGTTCTCGGCCCAATTCTTTTTTACTAAACATTCTCCATCATTTCCATGTTGATTTGGCTCAAAGATAGTAAACCTCGTATTCATATAATAAGAAAACTGGGCTAGAGAATCAGGAAACTTTGTATAAAAACCGAGCTTTGTCCTAACCGCAATGGACGAGTATAGGTCAAAATAGGAAAATAAGAAGCCCCAAATGGCCGATAGGGACCCAAACATTTTTAGAAGGAACCATGAAGGAAAATGGGTGTGAGAATTGGATTGGTTCAGACCAAACTAGATCTGAACTAGGTTGAACTAGGATGAACCATGTAGAACTAGCTCAAAGACTTATTTTTCTAGGTGGCATAAAAACCTCAAATGGGGAAATTGAGGCCACCATTGGATAGGAAGTGATTTTAGAAGAATATAGAAAATTTTAAAATTTGGAAAACCAATCAAATCAAGCCTGAACCGACTGATTTTCGAATTTGGGTAGCCAAATTCGGTCAGATCGGACCTAGCAATGGTCTAGCTGGTCATCGGATCCATGCTAGGTCTACGCTCTATCAGTGTACAATCAGTGCCTAGAAGCACTAACCAATTAGGGTGCGACATGTGTCCTTGGTCATTGGTCATCTAAGGAAATCCACCTTAGTGATGACTAACCAATGGGGAATAAACACGTGTTAGCGGCCCCACATTAGATTATGAAGGGGAAGTTCGAGGAACGATCGACCAATCAGCGGTCGACACATGGCGGAGCCACGTCGGATAGCTCCCACCTATAGGAGGTTGACATGTGGCAGTGGCATTGTGTTAGGAGGGAAAACTAACGTATTCAAAAGGACTAGCCTGGCCGCTGTGCGAGTGAGGATGGCACCAAGTCCTACGTCGGCTAGTAGCCCAGATAGTTGTCGAGCTCCGTATATAAAGAGCACCCCTTGTAATCCCCATCCCTTTATAGATAAGAAAAATCGGGAAAAGAATTGGTCATTTCAAAAGAGAAAACAAAGCCGGTTCACAAACCATAATCGATAAAGAAAGGGCAAAATGGGGAAATTAACAAATCACAAGTAACTCAAAGAGTTATAAAATCATGGAAAAGAACCTTGGGACAAATGGGAAGAGAAAACCAGACTGGTTTAGGGTGAACCAGACATGAACCGAATTGAACTGATTTGAACAATACTTTAACTATTTTCTAAATTCATCTTTCTTGGTAGCTTAAAATGTAAACCATGTCCTTTGATAATAAGTAAAACCGAGAAAAGAACTAGTCATTTTCAAAAAGGGAACCGAGTCAGTTTATAAATATTAACCGTTAGAGAAAGGTCAAACCGAGAAATTTATAAATCTTGAGTGATCTAAAGAGTCCCAAAAGTCATGAGAAGGGACTTTAGGATGAATTTAAGGTGAAAACCAAACCAATTCAAGTGAACTGGATTGAATAGGTTTGAACCACTATTGAACCGATTTCTAAATTCATTTTGCTAGGTGGCTTAGAAAATTCAAATTGGGGAATTGAAGCCAATTGGATAGAGAATGGATTTAGATGAATTTACAAATTTTTAATTTTGAAAAACTCTATCGAATCAAGCTTGAACCAACCGGTTTAAGCATTGAACCCGGTTCGGACCGGTCCGGTCAGGTTCGGAATTGTGTCATCTTCTTCCTTCAAATGATAGCACTGTTCACTCACCAGAAAATCGAGCAGCTCAGGAAAAGATGAAAAGTCTCTGACCAGGGAGTTTAAGACAATGAATGACTGCTATAAAGGTGCCAATCGAACGGCCAAGAAGTCCCCAAGCTTCCGATATAAAGAGCTCCTCCTCATTCATTCTCCTCACACCTAAAAACTCCACTCTATCCCTACTACTCCATTTTTTGGTGAAGCTCAAATCAGAGATCTGACATTGGGGTTTTTCTGAGCCAAATAAGGTGAGGTCAGGTTCCTTAGATTCATGCATAAGTCAGCTACTTGACGGTAGTCTCCATTTGCTTCGAGGATCACCGAACTTGCCTTGTTTTGGCTGAGCTAAAAATGGCCAATTTGAGCCCTTCTCAGGCCAAACCAAGCACTTCCAACACTTCCACAACCTTCATACGACTGAATTAGAGCTAAAGGTATGCCAATTTGGCTCCCCTCTGTAATTTCTGATTAGTGTTAGAGAGAGAACCGACAAAACTTCATTGACCGAATTCTCCCTCCATTTGGCATTAATTGATGCGATTCATGATCTTAGGAGGAACCTTAGGACAAGTGCTATCTGCCCATATCAAAAGCTCAGACCGTTGCACCCCCTGATGGTAAGCTTTCGAAGCTTTCTCTTTGAGTCCAATTTTTCGATGAAGCTCCATTTGAGCTCAATTCGGATCCAAATGACAAGATTCAAAGTTCCATTGAATCATTTGGAAGTGTAGGAACTCAATTTTACTTTCAATTTCAACAATTAAACCCAATTGAATGGTCAATTTGATGAAAACAAATTCGGCGAGTTTGAAAGGGAAAAATTGTGGGAAAATTGGGGAAATTTGGGAATTTCATAAAATTGAGGGACTAATTTGCAATTTCCTAAAATTGAGGCCCAATTGGCCATTTAAAAGATGTTGGAGGACCAATTGGTCTATTTTTGTAAAGTAGGGACAAAATGGTGATTTTTGAAATGTTGGGGACCAAATTGAAAATTTGGGAAACTTGAACCCCTTTTTGTGATTTTGAATAAATTGAGGTCCTAAAGTGAATTTTTGAAGTTTTAGGGACTCAATTTGTGGAAAAATTGGCATTAGGGATCTAAAGTTAAAGAAAAAGAACTTTTGGGACCTAAATGCAAATAATTAAATGTTTGGGCATTTTATTCATTCGTGATCAATGATGGCTATTAGGGTAAAGGTTAATGAACAATAATGTTTATATCGTGTAGGAACACGAAGTACCAAGAATGCTAACAAGGATAAGCTTGCGTGAGGCAAAAAGTCGATTAAGAAGAAAGTTACAGTGTGAATATCGTGTGAGGAGGAACTTTCACATCATACCCGGTTGGGATGAGGAGTACCTCGGAATGAAAAACCATAACTAAGTGGAATTTTAACATTACACCTAGATGGGGTGACGTGTAAACTACGCAAAAAAACTACTTACCATTTGTAAGTAGATCATACCCGGTTGGTATGATGAACTTCCTGGAAAGAAGTGGAAAACCCGTTTACCAGTTGTAAGGAGAGATGTAATCACACCCGGCTGGTGTGATAGATGAATGAAAAGATTATTTTTGTCGAAAGTGCTCTCCCTTGACTGTGTGCCACTGCTTAAACTTTTTGGGAGACCTTTTTGACTGGAGCTCGAATAGCTTAGATAGGTCGGAGGCCTCAGTTTTGGAACTTGGGGGATAGAATGCCCAATTTTGAAAATCTCGTACATTTGGCCCAAGGCTAGTTGGCATGAGCAGGAGCTCGTAAACAAACATTATGTTAACCCATGAAAATTTTAATGAATGATGTGATTTGGCCATGGTACCAAGATAGGACCAACATACTTGATGGATTGGTGACAGTATTACAAGACAGGTCGACAGAATAATCTTGACAAATAGCTGCAGGTCGAGTAGAGGGTTGGGGCCGTTGGACCATTGGCACCAAAGATTAATGACTTATATGGAAAATTATTGTTTGTGCATGCATTGAGGTTCGGGACCATCAAGATGGCTAAGAGGGGTAGTGATGCGTCCTAGGGGCTATTGGACGAAATGGTGGAGATAAGGGTAGTTTGTCGTGCCGACAGTCAGGTAAGCTCGACATAGCTTCATGTGCAAGAGACCAGGGTGGGGTCAGGATGAGGTCTCTATCCTCATACAAACATCGACATTCTTTTCGGGTTTGAGGGTCAGATGTCGCGAACATCCACTCATTCCCAGGGTAGAAGTGGACGTGCTTCTATCTAGGTGGCTTGTAAAGTCTTTCTAACACCACAATTGGGTACAGTGGATGGGCTGCCCTACGAATGTGTGATCCCTTCATGATGAAGGGCATGTGTTGATTATTAAACACACCGATTGTGAAGAAATTAGTTTTGAATAACCGGATATTCAAGGAAATAATGATTTTAAAGAAAATAAGGAGTCTAGGACACTCCAATGCAAACTAGTTTTCAAGAAACTAATGTTTCAAAAACTCATTCACTGAGTTGTGGAACTCAACCCCCTTCCCCTACCCCTTTTCAAGTACCAAGGAAAAAACCTACCTAAAGACCTTCAGCTCGCTAAACCTGTAAAACAAGTATGTAAGTTTATATTTTATGTAGTTTTGATTAATGTTATTCCTCGAAAGGTACAGGTTTAAAGGATACCTTACTCTTTACGGTTTAAAAAATGGCAAAATCCTTAATAAATCGAGAGAGTGGCGGGTTACTCACGGAGATCCGATAAATTGTGTCGGGGCATGACATAAAAGGTTCCAATTGGTAAATTGAAGCCACCATTAGATAGAAAATGAATTTAGATTAATTTAGAAAATTTTAATTTTGAGAAAATTGGTCGAATCGGGCCTGAACTGGCCAATTTCTGCCATTAAACCCGGTTGGACCGGTCCGGTTTGGAACATTGTTATCTTATTCCTCAAAATGAGAGCACTATTCATTAATGTAGAAAATGTATATCTCTTGCGAAGATGAAACCGCTCCGTTGAGGGCTTTTTAGTGCAAGGATAAGCTTGTTTAAAATGGAAAGTGGTTGGGCAGAGGGTCCCCGAGCTCAATATATAAATAGCTCCTCTCCATTCATTATCTACACACCTCAAATCTCCATTCTCTCTCAACTACACCAATTTCTGGTAAAGCTCGAACTAGAGCTCTAACATAGGCCTTTTTCTTAGCCTCAAAAGGCAAGGTCGGGTCCTATAAACTTTGAGGAAAGTCAGCTACATGACAGCAACATCCTTTCGACCCGAGGACTGCCAGTGGAATCAAACAATGAAGTAGCTCCAACAGACCGAAGCTATCTATTTTGGCCATACTTAATTCTGCCAAATTCAGCCCTATTCCCGCCAAACCGAGCCTCCCCAACACCCCACAGCCCTCGGCCGACCCTAATAGAGCTTAAAGGTAAGCCAATCCGGCCGCTGCATTTATTGATTAAATTGCCGAATTTCATTGAGAAACTACCGAATTTCATTGATTAAATTTACCCTCGATTTCCCTTCAATTGTAGTGATTCTTGTTCCTAGAAGGAATCTCAGGAAAACAGCTACCTTCTTGATCAAGAGGTCGGACTGTCGCAACCTAGATAGTAAGCTTTTGAAGCTTTCTCTCTCAACGAGCAGTTTTCTAGCAAAGCTTCGTTCAAGCTCAATTTGGACCCAAATACTACAGATCAAAGCTCAATTGAATCATATGGAAGAGTAGGAACTGATCCATACCTTCAATTGGAGCAATTAACCCCAATAGAATGGCAATTTTGAAGAAATCAAATTCGGTCAGTTTGACAGGGAGAAATTGAGGGAAATTTTAGGGAAAAATTGGGGATTTCAAAAACTTGAGCGGACCTCTTCGCAATTTCTAAAAATTGAAGGCCGATTGGCCATAAGAAAGATGTTGGGGGACCAATTGTTCAATTTTTGGAACATTTGGTGTCAAATTGCCATTTTAGAAAAGTAGGGGCAAAATTATACTTTTTGAAAAGTTGGGGACCAAATTGGAAATTTGGAAAACTTGTGGTCTTATACAATTTTGAGTAAATTGAAGGCTCAAAGGGAATTTTTGAAGCCTAAGACACAATTTGTAGAAAATTTGGCATTAGGGACCTAAAGTTAAGGAAAGTGAACTTTAGGGACTTAAGTGCAATTAAGCAACAATTTTGAGCATAATTACTCATACGTGAGAAAATAGGGGCAGTTATGCCAAACCTTAATTGATAAGGATGCCCAAATTGTGTAGGGACACGTGTGACTAGAACGCCAACAAGAGAAAGCTCACATAAACTTGGAAAATTGACTAGGGATGAACACGTCAAAGTCATCGGGTGAATGGGATTATCTAACTTCATACCCGGTTGAGATGAGGAATACCATCTTTAACTGATAAAACCTACTTACTAATTGTAAGTAGAGATAATCATACCCAGTTGGTTTGATGAACTTTCTTGAGGAAAGGAGCAACCCGCTTACTGGTTGTAAGCAGAAATATCATCACACCCGTTTGGTGTGATGAAGTTGAAAATAAACTTTTTGTCAGAAGTGTTCTCCCCTGACTATGTGCCAATGCTTAAAAGATTTGGTAGACCTTTTTAATGGGAGCTAGAACAACTTAGATAGGCCAGATGCCTTGATTTTTTAAATCATGGGGCTAACTGCCCGGTTTTGGAAAGAAATGAATATTTCTAATGAAATTTAGTTGTGTGATTTTTCCATGGTACCAAGTCAGGACTGATAGTGCTCGATGGACTGGTGGCAGTGCGTTATGGCTAGGTCGAGGGACCGGTCGGGTTGAGCGTCGGGGCCATTGGACCATTGGCACCAAAGATAATGGCCATATATGAAAACTATTGTTTGTACATGCACTTGTGGTACGAGACCATCTGGATGCCTTAGGGGGAGTGATGGATCCTAAGAGCTACTATATGACATGGTGGAGATATGGGCAGTTCGTCGTGCCAGTCAATCTAGAAGCTTGGTGAAGCTTCTTACGCATGAGACCGAGGTGGGGTCAGGATGAGGTATCTATCCTCATACGGACACGAAGTGACATTTGGGTTTGGGGGTCGGATGTTGAGAACATCCACTCAGACCCATGGTAGAAGTGGATGGGCTTCTATCTTGGTGGATGGTAAAGACGCTCTGATCCACAAGTGGGTGCAATGGACTGGCTGCACCTACGAATGAGTGTACCCTTCCTGATGAAGGGCATGTGTTTGTTTGCTAAACGCCTCCCGAGGCAAGGGGATGGGCTAAGAAAGTTAAACACACCTAATATGTGTATGAAAAAAGGTTTTGAAAACCAAAATTTGAGAAAAAAAAATCCTTTTTAAAAGGAAATGTTAATATTGGTACAATTCGGTTAAAGCGATTTTGAAAACTCTTTCCCAACAACTACTCATTAAGTTGTAGAACTCACCCCCTTCCTTTTACCCCTTTCTGGTAACCAAGTTAACAGCATACTTAAAGGCCCTCCTAATATGGAACAGTAAGAAGATAGGTATGTGTCATGCCCCGACCCTGTTTGATCGGAGCCCCGTGAACAACCCGCCGCTCTTTCTCGATTTAAGAGGAGTTTCCCCCTTTATTTAGTCAAGGGGAGACGTGCAAAATTTCAACCTTGTTCCCTTGAAGAATATATCAAATAAAATGCAAGCTTAAGGACAATTTAAGCATACCAGGCAAAGGGTAAGGCTCGGTGTTACTTCTAATCATTTTCTCTTTTCCTGAAAAGGGGTAGAAAAGAGGGGTGAGTTTCTACAACTTAGTGAATGGGTTTTCAAAGGTCTACTTTTAACTTTTAAGAAAATCATTTATATGGAGTGTGCCATACTCCTTTCTTTTCAAAAATCCCTTCATTTAAAAATTTGGATTTTCCCATTATTTCTTAGTTACCGGTGTGTTATCACCCAACACACATCCTTCATCATGAAGGTTGCACACATTCATAAGTCAGTATCACTACTGAACTCACTAGTGGCTTCGGAGCAACTTTTCCTGGCACCTAGATAGAAGTACGACCACTTCTACCCTAGGAATGAGTGAATGTACGCGACATCCGACCCACAATCTTGAAATCACTTCTTCGTGTCTATATGAGGACAGAGACCTCATCCTATCCCCACCTCGATCTCATGCGCTTGGTGCTACTCCAAATTTCGCACAGACACCTGGAACGACGATCTGCCCTTATACTCACTGTGTCCATTGGCCAATGGCCCACTGTTCGAGTTTTTCAAAAACTGGCATTTTAGTCCTCAAGTTCCAAAATCAAGGCCCCCGACATATAAGAGCTATTCGAGCTCTCATCAAGAAGATCTCCCAAATAGTTTAAGCATTGGCACATGGTTAGGGGAGAACACTTTCAACAAAAATAGGTTTTTATTTTCCATTATACCAGCCTATATAAGGACATCTCCGTTCATAACTGATGAACGGGTTTTGAACTTCCATCGGGGAAGTCTAATCATACCAACCGGGTATAATCTACTTACAACCCGTAAGTAGTTTTTTCTGCATAACTTTCACATCACTTTCTCTAAGTAGTGATGATTTAAAATTACCAGTAAGAACTGGGTTTTTATACCGAGGTACTTATCATCCCCAACTGAGTATGATACATAATCCCACTCACCCGATAGTACATTGAAATTCCACTTAGTCGGATTCTGTCCTTAGCAAGTTGGTCCTCAACTGGCGTTCTTGATATCTCATTCTCCTACAAAAAAATGAACATAATTGTTCATTATTCTTTGGCCAAATAGCCCTCATTTGTTCCAAATGAATGAGAAAACCCAACTTTACATATATTTACAATTAGGTCCCTAAAGTTAATTTTCTTTTAACTTTAGGTCCCTATTGTTGGGTTTTTCCTAAATTCAAGTCCTGAAACTTTTAAAATTTATCTTAGGACCTCAAATCATTTGATTTCACACAAAGGGGTTTAATTTCCCAAATTTCCAATTTGGTCCTTCAATTTTCCCAAAATTACCATTTTGCCCCTTCTTTAGAAAAATGGTAAATTTTGCCCCAAAAATTCCAAAATTTCTCAATTGGCCCCCTAATATTTTTATCATGACCAATTGACCCTCAATTTTAGAAAATTACATTTTGGTCCTTCAAATTTTTGAAAATCCCTAATTTTCCCCCAATTCCAACTCTTCAACACTGCCGAATTTGATTTCATCAAATTGACCGACCAAACACCTCTAATTGTTGAAATTGGAGTTGGAATTGAGTTCCTAAATATTCATACGATTCTAAGGAACTTTAAATCATAGATTTTTGTGCCGGAACGAGCTCAAATGGAGCTTCGCCATAAAACATACTGTAGAGAGAGAAAGTTTCGATTTCTCACCAGTGAGGGCGCGATAGTCGGAGCTCTTTATTTGTGTAGGTAGCTCTCCTCTAGAGGTTTCTCCTAGGATCAAGAATGATATCAATTGATGTCGAATTGGATTAGAATTTCTTCATCGAAATTCGGCTGACTCTCTCTCTAACAATGATATGAAATTGAAAAGGGGAGCCGAATTGGCTTAACTTTCAGTTCTAATTCGGTTGTGGAAGGGCTAAGGTGGTGTCGGGAGGGCTTGGTTTAGCTTGAGGAGGGATCGAATTGGGCGAATTCAACTCAACCGAAATAGGGCAGCTTCGGTCCACCGAAGCTGCTTCACTGTTTGATCATGCCAGTGCTTCTCCGACGACTCTCAGGACGAACGGATGCTACCACCGTGTAACTGACTTCTTCCCGATTCTAATGAGCCCAACCTGACCTTCTTTGGCTCATAATTGACCCTATATCAGAGCTCTGGTTCGAGCTTCGTAGGAAAACTAAGCAACTGAGAGAGAGAGAGAGATTTTCTGGTGTGGAGAGGACGAATGGAGAGGGGCTCTTTATATAGGGAGCTTGGGGACCCTTTGGTCGTCCGGTTGGCACCATTATGACAGGAATTGATAACCTGAAACGTACCAAACGGAGGCGTTTCTTCTTCGTCGGTGTTTCTTCAATTTCCTGGCGAGTTAACAGTGCTGTCATCTTGAGGAAGAAGATGAAAATGTTTCGAACCAGACCAGATCGGTCCGAACCGGGTTCAAAGATTAAACCGGCCGGTTCACCCCTCATTTGACCGTGTTTTTCAGATCTAATAATTTCTAAGTTCATTCTCTATCCAATGGCGGCCTCAAATCTCTAATTTGAATTTCTTAAGCCATCTAGAAAAATGAATTTAAGATTCGGTTCATTATTGGTTCAAACCGGTCCGAACCGGTTTGGATCCGGTTCAACTGAATCAGTTTGGTTTTCATCCCCAATTCCTCCACAAGTCCATTTCCATGTCTTTTGTGACTCCTTGGGTTACTTAGGGTTCATAAGATTCCCAGTTTACCATCTCTTTATCGATTCCAGTTCATAAACTGGCTTGATCCTTAAACTGATTTAATCTGGTTCGGGTCTGGTTCACCCGAACCGATCTGGTTTTTCTCTTGGACTTTGTTCTAAGGTTTCTTCCCAAGGTTTATAAATTTCTTTGGGGCACAAGGAAGTTGAATTTCTCTATTTTTTCCATTCTCTATTGGTTCTGGTTCATGAACTGACTCGATTCATAAACCAGCTCAATCGAGTTGGATTCGGTTCATCTAAACCGGTCTGGTATTTCTCTTCCAATTCATCCTAAGGTTCTTTTCCATGGTATTATGAACTCTTTGGATCACCCAAGAGTTGTAAATTCTCAAACTGCTCATTCACAAATGATCGGGTTTGTGAACCAGTTTTGTATCCTCACTTGGTTTGACCGATTCTTTTCCCAATTTTCCTTACCTCGAAAGGGCGGGTTTTATAGTATGTTTGTTTTAAAATACTCAATTTTGTATAATACTATTCCAAGAAAGATAGGTAAAAGGATGCCTTTCTCCTTGAGGTTTAGAAATGAGAGAAATCTTTAATGGACCAAAGGGATTGGTGGGTTGCTCCTGGGGATCAGACCAAACTGGATCGGGGTGTGACAACTTGAGTGGTATTAGAGCCTATTTACTCGAATGCATTATCAAGACTATATAATGTAGTAATTAAGAGGAATAAATTTTAAAATTTCAAATGGCTCCCAAGAGAGGAACCAAGAGAACAAGAGCCACACTTATTGACACTACCCAACAACTCCTCCCCTGTGGAAACTCCCCGAGAAGCCCAGATAGTTCCACCCGAACAAAGCTCGGAACACCAGAGATGGTTCAAGGAGTTCACCCGAGTGTTTGGATGGCTTAACCTCACCCCTGAGGTGGACACAAACTCTTGATCTAAGCCCGAGGAAGTACAATTACATTCCCCATCCTACTAACAATCCCCCTCTAGTTGACATCCCTAAATACCTCAAAACTCTCCATCAACTAGGATGTAAGCCTTTCCTAGGAGAGAAGGATGTTGGAGCTGCTATGGACTAGCTGCCAACATTAAGAAACTTTTGGGGATAGTCAGGATTTCACCAGAGGACATGGTAATCCTAGTAGAATTTTTTGTAGAGGCCAATGCGAAAAGGTGGTGGGACAATGTCAGAAGCCTGCATACCACCACCCCTGCCTGAGAATAATTTGAGGAAAGGTATACAGAGGAATACCTAGCTCCACATCTGATTAATGAGAAGAAGCAAGAATTCCTCTGACACTAATAAGGGCTTAACTCTATCTTGGAGTATGAAACTAAGTTCAACGAGTTAAGACCCTTTGCCCCTGATCTAGTCAGACCTACAAATATTTGCCAACGATTCGTGGATGGTCTCAACATGGACATACAAGACCAGATGGGAGTACTAGGATGCTCCACGAATCTGGCAACTATAATCAGTTTGGCTCACGAATGTGAGCATCTGGTATAAACCGAAAGCTGCCAGATGGAGCAGGCTAACCGGAAGGAGGACAAGAGCCAAGGCCGTCATGGAGGACAGATGGAGCAAAATGGTCCACAGTGGGGAAACATATGGGTTTCCAAAAGAGGAGGGATGTGCCACCACCTCAACGGAGAGTGATCTCCACCTTGTTACAACGAAACCCTTATTGTCGTAGATGCTAAAGATACCATGATGGAGCCTTCTTATCCTGTTTCGAATGTGGGCAAGTGGGACATTTGCAAAGGAATGCCCCACTCTTAGAGAGAATAAGCAACGGAACACGCTCGGACCACCACAAGGGAACCCAAGGACTCCAAGGCAGGACGCCATGACAAGGGTACCAGATAGGGAATACAACCTCACCCAAGAAGTGGCTAGAAAAGACCTTAGTAACGTAGTGGGTACTTCCCAAAACGTCCATAAATAAAATTGAGACAAAACCTGTAATTGGATTTCATTCAATAAAGAAATTTTAAAATTTTCTTCTAAAAACATTTGTTTCTTCAATTAGGGTACATACACTTGTGGGGGAGAGAAGTCTACACTCTCTTTGACTCGGGAATAGAGAGATCCTTCATCAAGGACGATCTAATCCCAATTCTTCCCCTAGAACTTACTCCCTAGAACAAAGTCTCAACATCCTCACACTCTTAGGAGAAGGACTAAATAGGCACAAATAGTTAAAGGGATATGAGATCATGAAAGGAGGAGTTAAACTAGATGTAGATCTGACCCCATTACCTCTAAGGGGGGTAGAAATAATATTGGGAATGGATTGGTTAAGCACCCATCAAGCCAAGATGAACTATAGGAAGAAGATAATAACTTTCCACACTCCCGAAACACTTGGACTACATTTCCAAGGAGACATGGGGAAGGGAGAAGTGCAATTAGTGTCCTACATAAAGGCTAAAAAGACGATACATAAGCGTTGTAAAGCTTTCCTTGCAATGATCATCAATGAGAAGTCAGTAGAGAAGGGACCTGAAGGAAACCTGATAGTTGAACACTACCCAGACGTATTTCTTGAGGGATTACTCGGATTAACCCCAAGTTGACAACTAGAATTTACCATATAGGTAATCTCCGGAACACATCCCATATCCCAAGCCCCTTTTCGCATGGCTCCAATGGAGTTAAAGAAGCAGCTGGACAAGCTATTGGAGAAGGGTTTCATAAGCACTAGTCAATCTCCATGGATTTAATGAACCAAGTGTTCCTTTCACGCCCCGGTGTATTAAAGGTTTGCCCCTTGTTTAATAACCATGGAGAGTAAGGCATCCTTTAAACCTACACCTTTCCTAGAATATCATAAATCAAAACTACATAACATTTTAAATTTATCATACTTGTGTTACAGGCGTATTAGTTAGTGGTCTTGCATGTAGGCTTTCCAGGATTTCCTAAAAGGGATATAAGAGAGGGTGTGAGTACAACTACTCAGTGAATGGGTTTTCAAAATTTAATTTTTGGGAAAATGATTTGTATTGGGGTGTGACAGACTGCTTATTTTCTTTCAAAAGTCCTTTAATTTTAAATCTCGATATTTATCACCATTTCTTATTAGTCACGGTGTGTCATCACCCAACACACATCCTTCATCATGAAGGTCAATCACACAATCGCAGGCTAGTACATCCACTGAACCCACTTGTGGAGTTAGAGCGATTTTACCGGCCACCTAGATAGAAGTACGTCCACTTCTACCCTAAGAATGAGTGGATGTTCGTGACATCCGACCCTCAATCCTGTAACAATTCTCCGTGTCCATATGAGGACAGAGACCTCATCCCGTCCCCACCCAGTATCATGCACTTGATGCTACTCCAAATTTCGCTTGGTCACTGGGTCCGACGAACTGCCCTTATACCCACCAGGTTGTCTAGGGCCCTTAGGACACATCACTACCCCTCTTGGGCATCTTGAAGGTCCCATAATCAAAGTGCATGAAGAAATAGTATTTTTATACCATGCTTTATAATTTATGGTGTCACTGGTCCAATGGCGCCCACTCTCAACTCAACCTACAGCTGTTTGTCTTGACTGGTCCGTCGACTTGTCATGTCGCATTGTAGCTAGTTGATTGAGTATGTCGGTCTTGTCTTGGTACCATGGCCAAAAAATTTATTTATTAATATTTTATGGCATATATCTCATGTTTGTTTACGAGCTCCTGCTCATGCCTATTGACCTATGGTCCTCTATTCGAGATTTTTAAAACTAGGCATAATAGCCCTCAAGTTCCATAACCGAGGCCTCCAGCCTATAAGAGCTATTCGAGCTCCCATCAAGAAGGTCTCCGAAATCATTTAAGCAATGGCACACGGTCAGGGGAAAGCACTTACGACAAAATAAATTTTCAACTATCAATCATAGCAACCGAATATGAGGATATCTTCACTCATAACCGATGAATGGGTTTTCCACTTCCTCCGAGTAAGCTTCATCATAGCAAGCAGGTATGATCTACTCACGACTTGTAAGTAGTTTTTCTGTGTCATTTTCACAACACTCCTCTATGTTATGATGTTTAAAATACCACTAAGTAGTCGGTTTTCATTTCGAGGTACTTATCATTACCAACCGGGTATGATATAAAATCCCACTCACAACAGATAAGTGGTTTTTAACTTATTTCGCTCATCACCCCAACTGGGTTTTTAACTTTAAATCCCTAATGCTGGTTTTTCCTCAAATTAAGTCCCAAAACTTTTAAAATTTATCTTAGGACCTCAATTTATTCAAATTCACAAAAAGGGATTTATTTCCTAATTTCCAATTCGGTCCCCCAACTTTTCCAAAATTACCATTTTGCCCTTCCTTTACAAAAATAGTAAGTTTCACCCCAAAAATTCTAAAATTCCTCAATTGGCCCTCTAACATTCTTATTACACCCAATTGACCCTCTATTTTATAAAATTGCATCTTGGTCACTCGAATTTTTAAAAATCCCCAATTTTCCCCCCAATTTTAACTTCCAAACACACCTGAATTTGATTTTATCAAATTGACAAATCAAACATTTCTAATTATTGAAATTGAAGTTGAAATTGAGTTTATACATGTTTATACGATTCCATAGCAATTTGAATTGCAAGCTTAAATGCCAGAATGAGCTCAAAGGGAGCTTCGTCGGAAAATAGACTATAGAGAGAGAAAGCTTCAATTGCTCACCGGTAAGGGCATGACGGCCTGAGCTTTCTATCTTGGCAGGTAGCTCTCCTTCTAAGGTTCCTCCTAGGATCAAGAATGACCTAAATTGATGTTAAATTGGATTAGAATTTTGTCATTGAAATTCTACCGACTCTCTCTCTAACACCGGTCGAAAATGGCATAGGGAAGACGAATTGGCTTACCTTTCGGTCCTAATTCAGCTGTAGGAGGGCTGTGGAGGTGTTGGTAAGGCTTGGTTTGACCTAAGGAGGGCTTGAATTGGTCGATTTGAGCTCAGTCGAAACAGAGCAGCTTTAGTCTGCCAGAGCTATTTCATTGTTTGATTATGTCGGCACTTCTTCGGTGATCCTCGGATCGAATGGAGGTTGCTATCAGATAGTTGACTTCCCCTGGAATCTAAAGAGTCTGACCTCTCCTTCTGAGGTTAAGAAAAATGCCCAAGTCGAAGTTATAGTTCGAGCTTCATCAGGAAATTGAGCAACAGAGGGAGAGAGAGAGAGAGAAAAGTGTTCATGTGTTAGGAGGATAAATGGGGTGAGCTCTTTATATAGGTGTAAAATTGTGTATTAAATGGGGGAGATTTATTGTTAGTATTAATGTTGCACTAAATTGATGGGTATTTATTAGTATTAATTCCAATAATTTAATTTAGGTATTAAATTATGGGTATTTATGATACGGGTATGATTAATTTTTTACCAAAATTTTCGGTTACAAAAAAAAACATACTTCCCAAAAGGTCACCCATCCTAATACTAATCTCATGCAAGCACACTTAACTTTGATATTCTAATGGAATCCAATTCAACTAAACCAGTCTTGTTTTTCTCTTCTAATTTGTCTTAAGGTTCTTTTCCAAGGTTTTATAAACCCTCAAATGGTCAGGTTTGTGAACCGGTCTGGTATTTCTCACTCCGTTTGACCGGTTCTTTTCCTAGTTTTCCTTAACTCAAAAGAGCGGGGTTTATAGTTGCAACTGCACTTGGACAAGTTCGTGATAGTGTTTATAGATGACATAATTATATACTCATGAACTAGGTAGGAGCATAATGAACATCTGGCTATCACCTTGGAGACACTACGAAATAATCGCTTATATGCGACCTTCTCCAAGTGTGAGTTTTGGTTATAGGAGGTAGGGTTCATAGGTGACATATTGTCCAAAGATGGAGTCAAGGTGGACTTGGCAAAAGTGGAGGCCATATTTGATTGGAAGGCATCCAAGAATCCCTCTAAGATACGCAATTTCTTGGGCTTGGCAAGGTACTACAGACGGTTTGTTCAGGAGTTATCTAAGATAGCTGCCCCTTTGACCTGTCTCACAAGGAAAGGAGTGGAGTATAAGTGGGATGAAAGCTGTGAGGAATCCTTCCTTGAGTTGAAGACCCCTTTAACAATGGCATCCATACTCTCTCTGCCTGACCCAAGTGCATGGGAATATACCATCTATAGTGACGCATCCGGATAGGGACTCGAATGCATAATAATGCAACAAGGAGAGGTTATCGCCTACGCCTCACAACAACTAAAGGTACATGAGAGAAACTACCCTACCCATGACTTAGAGTTAGCTGCAATAGTGTTTGCCCTCAATATTTGGTGACACTACCAATATAGGTTTAAGTGTAGGATATATACTGATCACGAGAGTCTTAAGTACTTCCTAATTTAGAGGGAGTTGAACATCCACCAAAGGAGATGGCTGGAGTTGGTAAAGGATTATGATCTTGCAATAGAATATCACCCCGAGAAGGCTAATGTGGTGGTAAATGCTCTAAGTCTCAAGTATCAAACCGAGGTGACACAGATAAAGACAAGCTACTTGCCCTTGTTACATCGATTGGGAAGAATGGAAGTGGACCTTAAAGTAGACAAGGTTGAGAAATGCCTATTAGACAAGGTTGAGAAATGCCTATTGGCTGATGTAGTGGTAAGACCCAGTCTAATGAAGCAAATAAAGGTCCTGCAAAAAGGGGATAAGGAACTCCAACCCTATTTGAACCTGGTCAATGAAGGGACAAACTCAAACTACAACCTTCGAGGTGATGGAGTGCTAAGCTATAAGGCTAGAGTGTGTGCACCTCAAGATAAGGAACTGAATAGATTACTCTTGGAAGAGGCACATGACTCTGTATATGCGATGCATCCAGACAATACCAAGATGTACCACACACTCAAAGAAGGTTATTGGTGGAGAGGGATCAAGAGGGATATTGCGGAATATGTAGCCTGATGCTTGTCCTATCAGTAGATTAAAGCTGAGCACCTGAAACCTTCACGACTACTACAACCCTTACCAATCCCCAAATGGAAATGAGAACACATCAATATGGACTTTGTCACGGGACTACTTGTGACTAGAACTGGACGAGATGCAATTTGGGTCATTGTGGATAGATTGACCAAGTCCGCATATTTCTTACAAATAAGAGTGATAGATTTGATAGAACAACTAGCCATCTTATATATAAGGGAGATTGTGAGACTCCATGGCATCCTAGTAAGCATAGTGTCGGATAGAGACCCTAGATTTACCTCAAGGTTCTGGTCTAGTTTGCAAAGTGCCTTGGGGACCAAGCTCCACATGAGTACGATGTTTCATCCTTGGACCGATGGACAGTCTGAGTGAACGATCCAAACCCTAGAAGACATACTACGAGCATGCATACTCACCATGAATAAAGGCTGGGAGGAATACTTGGGCCTGATGGAATTTGCCTATAATTATAGTTATGAGGCCAATATTCAAATGGCTCCTTATGAGGCCCTTTATGGATGACTATGCCGTACCCCCTTATTTTGGGAAGATGTTGGAGAAAGGAAGCTAGAAAGGGTTAAACTAATAGAAGACGCCACAAAAAAGATTAAGATCATAAGGAGTCGACTTATGGTCGCTCAAGTCAGGAAAAAGAGCTACGCAGACCATTAGAGAAGGGATCTAGAATTTGATGTGGGAGACCAAGTGTTTGTCAAGGTATCCCCATGGAGGGGAATACTTAGGTTCCAACAACAGGGGAAGTTAAAACCAAGGTACATCGGTCCCTACACCATAGTCCAAAAGTTAGGGCTGGTGGCATATAAATTGGAATTGCCTCCGGACTTACAAAGAATACATGATGTATTCCATATCTCTATACTCCGAATGTATCAGTCCGATCCCAATCATGTGCTGGACTGACCTCCACCTGAGTTGGAAGAGAACCTGACCTATCAGGTAGAACCGGTGCAAATCATTGACCGGGGAGACAAGAACATGAGGAACAAGAAGATCCTATGGTGAAGGTTCTTTGGTAGAACGGACTAGTGCAAGAGGAGACATGGGAAACCGAGAGTGTTGTGAGGGATGGGTACCCTCATTTATTCGATATTTAAATTGTTTTGGGGACAAAACCCTAAAAGGAGGGGAGAGATATAAACCCCATCCCTTTATGTATAAGAAAAACTGGGAAAAGAACTAGTCATTTCAAAAGAGAAAACCGAGCCAGTTAACGAATCATAACTGATAAAGAAAGGGCAAAATGGGGAAATTGACAAATCCCAAGTGACTCAAAGAGTCATAAAAATTATGGAAAAGAACCTTGGGACAAATGGGAGGAGAAAACTAGACCGGTTTAGGGCGAACCAGACATGAACCAGATTGAACCAATTTGTACCATACTTGAACCAGTTTCTAAATTTATTTTTCTTGGTAGCTTAAAATTTTCAAACTGGGAAATTGAAGTTGTCACGCCCTGACCTGGTTTGCTCGGATCCCCATGATCAACCCATCACTCTCCCAGTTTACTAAAGGATCTCCCCTTATATTATAAACCGTAAAGAGTAAGGCGTTCTTTAAACCTGCACCTTTTTCCAGGAATATCATAAATTAAAACTGTATAGTAATTTAAAATAATTGTACCTGTCTTGCAGGTGTTTAATTGTGCAAGTCTTTTAAGATTCAACTTTCTAGGACTTCCTGAAAGGGGTATAAGGGAGGGGGTGAGAACAACTACTTAGTGAATGGGATTCAAATCTTTTAACTTTCAAGAAAAACATTTATATGAAGTGTGCGAGACTCCTTTCTTTTCAAAAATCCCTTCATTTAAAAATTTGGGTTTTTCCATTATTTCTTAGTTACCGGTGTGTCATCACCTAACACACATCCTTCATCATGAAGGTTACACACATTCGTAGGTCAGTACGACTAATGAACCCACTAGTGGCTTCAGAGCAACTTTACCGACTACCTGGATAGAAGCATGACCACTTCTACCCTAGGAATGAGTGGATGTATGCGACATCTGACCCTAAATCCCAAAATAGTTTTTTCGTATCCATATGAGGACAGAGACCTCAACTTGTCCACACCTGAAACGACGATCTACCCTTATACTCACCGGATTGTCCAGGGCCCTTAGGACGCATCACTACCCCTCATGGGTGTCTTGATGATCGCGTACTCATGGTGCATGCACAAACAAAGTTTTCTTAAATTTCCATGTAATATGTGGTGCCATTAGTCCCATCGATTCTGACTTTCAATTCAGCATGTAGCTGTTTGTTTTGACTGGTCTAAAGACTGGTCATGTCGCACTACTTCTAGTTGACTTGGTATGTCGGACCTACCTTGGTACCATGACCAAACAATTCACTTATTAAGGTTTAATGGCACATGTATATCATGTTCATTTACGTGCTCCTCCTCATGTCCATTAGCATATGACCCACTATTCGAGTTTTTCAAAAACAGAGCATATTAGCCCTCAAGTTCCAAAACCGAGGCCCCCGGCCTATAAGAGCTATTCAAGCTCCCATCAAGAAGGTCTCCCAAATAGTTTAAGCATTGGCACACAATTAGGGGAGAACACTTCCCACAAATAGGTTTTCACTGTCCATTATATTGACCGATATAAGGACAGCTCCGTTCATAACCGCTGAATGGGTTTTCAACTTCCTTCGAGGAAGTCTCATCATACCAACCAGTTATGATCTACTAACAATCGGTAAATTATTTTTCTGCAAAATTTTCACATCACTTGTCTAAGTGGTGATGATTAAAATACCACTAAGCAGTAGGTTTTTATACCGAGGTACGTATCATCCCCAACTGGGTATGATATATAATCCCATTCACCCGATAGTGCAATGAAATTCCTCTTAGTCCGGTTTCGTCCTTAGCAAGCTGGACCTCGACTGGCATTCCATATGTCTCGTTCTTCTACATGAAATGAACATAATTGTTCATTATTCTTTGGCCTAGTTGCCCTCATTCGTTCCAAATGAGCGAGAAAATCCAATTTTGCATATATTTGAAATTAGGTCCCTAAAGTTATTTTTTTCTTTAACTTTAAGTCCATATTGCCGGGTTTTTTCTTAAATTTGAGTCCTGAAACTTTTAAAATTTATCTTAGAACTTCAATTTATTTAACTTCACACAAAGGGGTTTAATTTCCCAAATTTCCAATTTGGTCCCTCAATTTTTCCAAAATTACCATTTTCCCCTTCTTTAGAAAAATGGTAAATTTTATCCCAAATATTCTAAAATTTCCCAATTGGCCCTCTAATATTCTTATTATGACTAATTGACCCTCAATTTTAGAAAATTACATTTTGGTCCTTCGAATTTTCAAAAATCCCCAAAATTTCCCCAATTTCAACTCTTCAACACTATCGAATTTGATTTGATCAAATTGACCAATCAAACTCCTCTAATTGTTGAAATTGGAGTTGAAATTGAGTTCCTACATGTTCATACGATTCTAAGGAACTTTGAATTACAGATTTTAACGCTGGAACGAGCTCAAACGGAGCTTCACCGGAAAATAAACTATATGAACATGTCATATCGGAGCACTGGTTCGAGATTTGCTAGAAAACTAAGCAACTGAGAGAGTGAGCTTTTCAGGTATGGAGAGGAAGAATAGAGAGGGGCTCTTTATATAGGGAGCTCGGGGACCCATTGGCCATCTGTTTACCATCTTTATGACAGGCATTGAAGACCTTAAATGTACCGAACGAAAATGTTTCTTTTTCGCCGGTGCTACTTGTATTTTCTGGTGAGTGAATAGTGTTGTCATCCTAAGGAAGAAGATGACACTGTTCTGAACCAGACCGGATCGGTTCGAATCGGGTTCAAAACTTAAACCGGCTGGTTCACCCCTCATTCGACCGAGTTTTTCAAATCTAAAAATTTCTAAATTCATCTAAATTCATTCTCTATTCAATGGTGGCCTCAAATCTCTTATTTGAATTATTTAAGCCACCTAGAAAAATGAATTTAGGATTCGGTTCAATAGTGATTATAACCAGTTCGAACCAGTTCGTATCCGATTGACCTAAACCGGCTTGGTTTTCATCCCCAATTCCTTCACAAGTCCATTTCCATGTCTTTTGTGACTCCTTGGGTCACTTAGGGTCCATAAAATTCTAGGTTTACCACCTCTTAATTGATTTCAGTTCATAAACCAACTCGGTTCTTAAACCGGTTTAATCAGGTTCGGGTGAACCGGACCCGAACCGATCTGGTTTTTCTCTCCCACATTGTTCTAAGGTTCCTTCCCAAGGATTATAAATCACAAGGAATCTGTAAACTTCTTGGTTAAGTCATTCTCTATCGGTTTCGGTTTATGAATCAACTTGGTTCATAAACCAGTTCTATCCAGTTTAGACTCGGTTCTCTTGAACTGCTTTGGCCTTTCTTCCTCATATCATCCCAAAGTTCTTTTCCCAAGTTTATGAATATTTTTGAGTCACATGGGCAAGGTCGGGTTCTATAGACTTCGGGGGAAGTCATCTACCTGACAACAATTTCTTTTCGACCTAAGGACCATTGGAGAAGCGCCGACAAAATCAAACAGTGAAGCAGCTCCGACAGACTGAAGCTAACCTGTTTTGGCCTCCTCTGAGTTGAATTCAGTCATATTCAGCCCTCCTCTGACCAAACCAAGCCTCCCCAACACCCCCACGACCCTCACATGACCTTTACAGAGCTGAAAGTAAGCCAATTCGGTCCTCCTCAGTCGTTGCAGATTGGGGTTAGAGATAGAAAGTGCCGAATTTCACCGACTAAATTCACCCTTGATTTAACTTCAATTATAAGGATTCTTGATCCTAGAAGAAACCTTAGGAAAAGAGCTACCTTCCAGATTGAGAGCTTGGACCACCGCACCTCCGACGGTAAGCTTTCGAATGTTTCTCTCTCTACAAGCAGATTTCCGGTGAAGCTCCGTTTGAGCTCAATTCAGATCCAAATGCTACATTTCAAAGCTCAATTAAATTGTATGGAAGTGTAGGAAATGATCCATATCTACAATTGGAGCAATTAAGCCAAGTAGAATGGCCAATTTGAATAAATCAGATTTAGTTAGTTTTAAGAGGAGAAATTGGGGAAAATTTTGGGATTTTGAAAAATTGTAGGACCACTTTGCAATTTCACAAAATTGAAGGCTAATTGGACATGAGAAAGATATCGGGGGACCAATTGGTCAATTTTTGGAAATCTTAGTGTAAAATTGCAATTTTTGGAAAATAAGGGCAAAATTGTAATTTTTGAAAATTTGGGGACAATATTGGAAATTTGAAAAACTTGAGCATTTATACTCTTTTGAGTAAATTGAGGACTCAGAGGGAATTTTGGAAACCTTGGGACTCATTTGTGGAAAAGTTGGCATTAGGGACCTAAATTTAAGGAAAGTGAACTTTAGGGAACTAAGTGAATTAATCAACAATTTTGAGCCTATTCGCTCAGACCTGAAAAAACGAGGGCTGTTATGCCAAACCTTAATTGATAAGGATGGCCAAATCGTGTAGGGACATGTGTGATCGGATAGCCAGCAAGAGAAAGCTCGCGTAAAGTTGGAAAACCGACTGGTCATGAACTATGATGATATCTCCAATTACATCCGGTTGTAATCGGAGATATCATCACATCTAGTTGGTATGATGAAGTTGAAAATAAACTTTTTGTCAAAAGTGTTCTCCCCTAACTATGTGCCATTGCTTAAAAGATCAGGGGGACCTTTTTTACGGGAGCTAGAACAACTTAGATAGACTAGAGGCCTTGTTTTTTGAAATCATATTGCTATATGCCCGGTTTTGGAAAAACACATGCAGTGGGCCCAAGGATAGTGGGCACGAGCAGGAGCACGTAAACAAACTTCATTAAAGAAAGCCATGAAAATTTCTAATGAAATTTTGTTGTGTGATTTTGCCATGGTACTGAGTTAGGACTGATAGTGCTCAATGGACTGGCGACAGTGCGTTAGGGCTAGGTCGACGATCCGGCCTAGACAAACATTTACAGGTCGGGTTGAGCATTGGGGCTGTTGGACCATTGGCACCAATGATAATGGCCATCTGTGAAAACTGTTGTTTGTGCATGCACTTGTAGTATGAGACCATCTAGATACCCTAAGGGGGTAGTGATGGGTCCTAAGGGCTACTAGATGACATGGTGGAGATAAGAGCAGTTCATCATTTCAGTCAGTCTGGAAGCTCAAAGAAGCTTATTACGGATGAGACTAGGTGGGATCGAGATGAGGTCTCTATTTTCATAGGGACACAAAGTGGCATTCGGTTCTGGGTGTCAAATGTTGTAAACATCCACTCAGACCCAACGTAGAAGTGGACGAGCTTCTATCTTAGTGGATTGGTAAAAGGCTCCGATCCATAAGTGAGTGTAGTGGACAAGTTGCGCCTGCAAATGTATGTACCCTTCTTGATGAAGGGCGTGTGTTTGTTTGCTAAACGCCTCCTGAGGCAAGGGGATGTACTAAGGAAGCTAAACACTCCTAATATGGGTATGGAAAAAGGTTTTGAAAATCGAAATTTAAGAAAAAAATCATTTTTTTAAAGGAAATAATAATCTTGGCACAGTTCGGATAAAGCAATTTTGAAACCTCATTCCCAACAATCGTTCACTCAGTTGTATAACTCATAGCTTCTCTTTTACTCCTTTTAGGTAACCAAGGAAACACCATACTTAAAGACCATCTTGATTTGGAACTGTAAGAAGATATGTATGTCTGTTTTAAGATATTCAATTTTGTATAATGCAATTCCAGGTAAGACAATTAAAAGGATACATTTCTCCTCATGGTTTAGAAAAGGGTGAAACCTTTAATAGACTAAACAGAGTGGCGGGTTGCTCATAGGGATCTGACCAAACCGGGTCGGGGCATGACATCCCTCTCCCAGCATTCCTCATCCCACCATTTAGTGAAAAAAGAGAAGAGGTCTACTTTCGAGCGAAGCTTAAACCAAGGCTCATGAATTGGGCCTTTTCTCAACCTCTGAAGCTCCCCTCGGTGCCATTGGAACTCGGAAGAAGTCCTCTACCTGACTGCAACCTCAACTCGGCCTAAGGACCATCACTAGAGCTCCAACAAGCTCAAATAGGACCACTACTCCTTTGGCTGAGAAGAAGCCAAACTCTTTGAGCTGCACCCGAGTCACCCCGCACCCTCCCCCTCCCCCCCTCCTCCAGCATTCCTCATCCCAATATTGAGTGGAAAAAGAGAAGAGGTCTACTTTCTGGCAAAGCTTAAATGAAAGATCATGCATTGGGCCTTTTCTCAAACTCTAAAGCTCCCCTCAGTGCCATTGGAACTCGGAAGAAGTCCTCTACCCGACTACAACCTCAACTCAGCCTAAGGACCACCACTAGAGCTCCAGCGAGCTCAAATAGGACGACTACTCCTTTGGCTGAGAAGAAGCCAAACTCTTTGAGATGCACCCTAGTCATCCCGCATCCTCCTCGTCCCCTCTCCTCCCCCCACTCCCCCTCTCTCCCTCCCCCTCGCCCCCTCACGTCTTAAGCTCAACTCGGCCTAAGGACCACCACCAGAGCTCCGGCGAGCTCAAACATGACCACTACTCCTTTGGTTGAGAAGAAGCCAAACTCTTTGAGCTGCACCTTGGTCACCCCCCACCCTCTCCGACCGTTGCCCCTCACTGGTAAGGAAACCAAACTTTCACTTCCTACAAACCTTTTTCTGATGAGGCTCCGTCTAAGCTCAAATCAGCACCGATTATGGTCATTCAAAGGTCTAATTGATCTTGGGGAGATGGGGGAGTAATTAGTAGCATGATAGGGTGTAATTACCTATGTTTGGGTGGACAATTTTATTAATCCAAGTTTCAGGGGTCAAATGACATAAATTGAGGAAATTTGGGTGAAATTGGGAATTTTTGGAAAATTGGGGGTTGAATTGAAATGAATGAAAAGTTAAGGACTTGAATGGAAATAAAGGAAAATTAGGGACCTAAAAGGAAAAATGGAAAACTTAGGGACCTAATTGACGATAAATGGAATGTTAAGGACCTAAAGGAAAAACTTAAGACTTTAGGGGCCCAAATGTAATTTTGGCATAATTAAGGACCAAATTGCCAATATGGGACAATACGATGTCTTTCATGCCCCTTGTACTAAGATGAATGCTCGGATCATGTAGGACAGGCAGTGCTAGGGATCGTGCATAAGAATTCATGGATGGTCAAGATATCTCTAGAAGCAAGTCACACCACCCCGGGTGAGTGGGTTTAGCATCAGGTCTGGTTGGACTGATCAGTACTAGTTTTCCTAAATTGAAAACAAAATTTCCAGGGTTGTTCTAACTTGAGTGGTTGAATAAGCTTAAAGGTTTTGTGAGACGGTCGTGACGAGAGCATGAACCATGAGATCATAGAGATAGAAATGCTCAAGTGGGCCCAAGGCCAATGGGTACGGGCTTGAGCACGTAGACAAATAAGCTTATGTTCTAAGATACATTCTAAAAAATGATTCATTGTGTGAACCAGCCACTTTGCCAAAGCTAGGCCGTCATACTCGTTGGGTTAGTAGCCGTTAAGTTGAAGCCAATTCATCGAACTCGTTGGGCCTGCGGTTATGGAATCAAAGACAAGTTGTCAGGCTGGTTGGGCCAGTAGCACCAAAGATAACGAATATAACTAACAAAACTATTGATTGTGCATGCAATGATTTCAGAACCATTGAGGCACTCGGTATAGGGTAGTGGTGATTCCAAGGGCTGCTGGATGACCCAGGGAGTATAAGGAAAGTTCTTTGTCCAGTATGTCAAGAAGCTCAGGTAGCTTCATGCTCACTGAAACCGAGGTTAGAGGGGGAGAGATCTCGTCCAAGTTTGCGGACATGGAGTAGTATACGGGTCAAGGGGTCGGGTAATTTTTACCCACTAGAAGTCGTGGGCTTCTATAAGGGTGGACGGTAGAGGTACTACAATAGACAAGTGTAATAGTCGGGGAATGTTTTGTGAATGTGTGATCTCTTTTGATAATAAAAGGATAATGAGGAAACACGCTATGAACTAATTTAAATGAAAAAGTCCAAACGAACTTATCTTTAAGATTACTCGCTCACTAAGTTGAAAGACTCAACCCTCCCTGTTAAATTTTTCTGGAAAGGAAGATCATTAAGAGTTCATTCATCGCATTCTTAAAATCACATATCTTTTACTTAAACTCTACTAGCATAATAATTTTGCATAATGTTATTACATGAAACGATGGCAGAAAGTATGTCTGACTCTTCATGGCCTTAGGAAAAGATACTCCTCTAAGCCAAAGAGAGTGGTGGGTTGCTCACACGCTTCCGACCAAACCAAATCGGGGCGTGACAACTTTTGTGGTATCAGAGCCAAATTCCCTCGAATTCATTATAAAGACTATATAACCTAAAACAAAACAAAAACTCTACAACCCTCCATTAGATGGCTCCCAAACGAGGAACCAAGAGAACTAGGGCACTAGCTACTGACACTACCATAAACATTATCCTAGAAGGAGAGTACATAGGTGATGTGAATCCAATTAAAGAGACTATGAATTCACAAGTCCAATCAATCGAACCTGCAATGGAGCTGAATAGTTCGTCACCAAATGAGATGAATGATCATTTGGGACTTCAAGAGGGCTCAATCACAAGGTTCAGGGTTAAAATATTCAAATAAGCTTTATATGGGCTGATTAAAGAGATTGCGAAAAATTCAAGTGGAAGCCCAATAGAAGAGCCCAAGAAAAGCCGAAGAGAAAGTCCTTATTTACTTAACAGGGAGAGATTTATTAATATAATAAATGTTCTAGGATATTAAATGATAATATTAGAAATTTAGATTTTAAATTAGTTATTAAAATATCCTAGATATTTACATTTGATGAGAAGTGATATGGTTGGCATGTAACCATAAGATATTTTTTTCCTTGTTTTTAGGCTATTCATTTGTTATACGTGCCTATAAAAGGCACACTCCACAGCATTGGAGGAGACAGTTTGGAAATTCAATTTTGTGAGATTTTGCCTTCTTTCTCTATTGAAATAACTTTTGAACTTATCAAGTTTTTACCTATGGCATTGAAGCAATCAGACTTATCAGCAGAGTTTTCTAAGAGTTCTTCTTAGAGGATTTAGGTGTGGCGTCTACATATCTCATACCTTGTTTCTCACATAAACAAGCTATATTTTCATCTACTCGTACATGCTTCATGAAAGTCTAGGATTGTTTGCCATATTTGGTGTTGGGTGTCATCAACATATGGTGAGGTTTGCATCAGTTGATATTAGAGCTCACGGTTGCATGACATGTTTCATGTTATCTTTCATATCTGATTCTTTTTTTCTTCTCTTCCTATTTCTATTCTCTATAAAATAAAAATAAAAAAAATGTATCATCTTCTTCTATCTATCTTCTTTTTAGTAAGGAAAAAAAATTCATGCCAAAAAAATAGAGAAAAAAAAGAGGAAAAAAAATCTGTGCAAGAAAAGGGGCAAAAAAAAGAGAGGCACACAATTCTATCTTGATTTTCATTCTTATTTAATTGTATTTATTTATTCTGATCATTCTGAGTTTTATTTTTTATTACTATATTCCATCTAAGTTTCTTATGTTTCTTCTCTATCTAAATTTCATTTTTTTCCTTCTTATCTAACTAAGTCTATTCATACTTTTAACTTAAATTCTTTTGGAATTGCTTTTTGAAAACCTTAATGATTTATCTTGATTATTCCTCAAGTGGAACTGCTTTGTAAAAAATGATTTGTTTTTAAGTTCAATTAAGATTGAAAAAACACAAATGAGTGGAAAAAGGCAAGAGTGTTTTGAATCTATCAAAAAAGCTATTTAGTGAGAAACACAAGTGCTTGAGTGAAACATGTGAGAGAGGGTTGCGAGTATCTTTTCTTTCTAACAATTGTTAGGATCACAAGGCCCAACAACAAAGAAATACTATTAAAGAAGAAGGTTCCATATCGCCCATTAAAAATCTACAATGGAAAGAAATGAAGAGTGAAATGAAACAGATAGTGAAGTCTGAATTTGAGCCACTTCATACGCGAATGGATCGCTTGGAGGAACGTGTGAGATGACTCTCACATCAACATACTTCCATTGAATGACCATGGAGCATTCGATCTCGATGCTTTGATCCATAGGAATTGGGGGAGTTCAATGATCTCTAAGTCAATCGCGACAACCTCAAGCTCAATTCCTTCAATCAACATACTACTCGGGACAGACCATGGATTGATGATATCTTTGACAACCAACACGAGAATTTATTTCATACTCATTTATTTATGAAAAATAAGGTTTATTCTGTTATCATAGATGGGGAAAGCTATACTAACTCTGCTAGCACCGAGCATGTGGAGAAGTTGGCATTACATACAATGAAGCATCCAAATCCATATCAAATTCAATGGCTGAATGATCAACCTAAATTCAAGATAACCCAACAGGTGTTAATGTCCTTCTCTATTGAGAAATATCAGGATGAAATATTATATGATGTAGTACCAATACATGCATGTCATATTCTATTGGGAGAACCTTGGAGGTTAGATCGTCAAGTTACATATGATAGATTAATAGATAGGTACTCATTCGTAATGAATAATAGACCAATATCTCTTATTCCTTTGACATTACAACAAGTTTTTAAGGATCATATGAAAAAGAAAAAGGAAAATGAAAAGAAAATACCAAAAAAACAACAAGAGAGGAAAGCCAAAATTGAAGATGAAGAGAGAAAATGCAACATTGAATAAGAAGAGAGAAAAACTAGAGTTGAAACAAAGGAGGGAAAAGCCAGAATTGAAAATGATGACAGCAAAAGGCTACGTTGAAAAAGAAGAAAGAAAAGCCATAATAAAAAGAAAATAGAGTAAAAACAATTTTATGGAGAGAAAAAGTGAGATTAAGAGTGATATAATTTCATAATCTATCTTTACAGTACTTATGTATAAAGATTTACTTTTTACTAAACAAATTATCGGATATTTGCCAAGAATATTATCTCTTTTTTTTACAGGAATTCAACCTTGTTGTTCCTATGAGGATAACTCATATTTTGCCACCAGTTTGAGAAATCAATAATCAAATTCAACACCAAATCCTAAATTTGAAGAAACTAAGATATGCACGGGATAACATGATTTTAGGTGTTGTGCAAAAGCTTAAGAAAGACAAATTTTGGCGAAACTTTGTTGATTTTTCAATCATCAACCATATGAAGTTAATGTATTTTCACCTTATTCCCCGATTAAATATTATGGTAGATGAGTTGCATGGAAACTATTTGTTTCCAAAATTTGATCATAAGAGTGAATATTCTCAAATTCGAAGGAAAGGTAATTATGGATTGAAAACAACATTGAAAGTAAAACATGGTTTATTTGAATGGTTGGTTATGGTTTTTGGTTTAACTAATGCATCTAATACTTTTATGAGGTTATTGAATTATGTACTGCGTGCTTTTACTGAAGACTTTGTTTGCACATATTTTGATAAAATCATAATATACAACAATTACTTAGATAAAAATGAAGGATATTTAAAAATTGCCTTGCAAGTTTTTAGGAAAGATTAGTTGTTTGCCAATTTGAAGAATTGCATATTGTGTTTGGATAAACTTGTATTTCCTGGATATGTTATAAGTTTTGAAGGGAATGGCATTGATAATGAAATTAAGTCAATTCGAGATTGACCAATGCATATTTCGCCTAATTTATGGCCGAAAGTGTTTATGATTCACACAGATCATGAATATCTTAAACACATAAAGGGGCAACAATCATTGATACGTAATGCAAGGTGGGTGGAATTCATTTATAAATCCACTTTTGGGATCAAGTGTAAGCAAGGTATAAAAAATGTAGTTGCTAATACATTATTTGGAAGGTACATTTTGCTTACAATCATTGATACTAAATTACTTAGTTTTGCTTGGAATACTTTGTTGGATACAAAACTTCTATTTTCAATTACATGTTTACCACATGTTGTGTTTGCATATAATCATTATATTTATTCAATGACTAAGTTATCACCATTGGAGATTATCTATTGTTATAATCCCTTGGATAGAAAATGATAGACTCAAGAAAATATTAATCTAGCAAACAAGAGTTTCAAGAAGGTTGTTTTTGATCCAGGGTATGGATTAGTTTACATCTGAGGAATGAATGGTTTATGGATAGAAAACTATCAAAATTTATTATATTAGAGGGATCATCACACAAGGGATTTATTTTAACTCATCACACAAACCGGGTGTGATGATATCTCCACTTACAACCTATAGGCGAGTTTCCCCTTTCCTTAAGGAAGTTTGTCATACCAACTGAGTATGATCATCTCTACTTACAACCAGTAAATAGGTTTTCTTTTCATAAAAGTAAGCTCATCATTCCAACTGGGTACGATGTGAATAAGCACACTCACCCCATTATCGTGATGTATTCGTCTCTAGTCAGTTTCCAACTCCACGCTAGCTTTTCCTTATCGACATTCCGGTCTCTCGTGCTACTGCATGATTTGGTTATCTTTATTAATTAAGGTTTGGCATAACAACCATTGTTTTCTAACGTATGAGCGACTGGGCTCAAAATTATTAATTAATTGTACTTAGATCCCTAAAGTTTATTTTCCTTAACTTTAAGTCCCTAATGCCAACTTTTCTCCAAATTGAGTCCCAAGGCTTCCTAAATTCCCTTTGAGACCTCAATTTACTCAAAATTGCATAAAGGGCTCAAGTTTTCCAAATTTCCAATTTGGTCCCCAACTTTTCAAAAATTACAAATTTGCCCCTACTTTCCAAAAATGGAAATTTGGCCCTAAAGTTCCAAAAATTGACCAATTGGTCCTCCAAGATATTTATCATGGCCATTTGACGATGAATTTTGGGAAATTGCAAAGAGGTCCCTAAATTTTTTTAAATCCCCAATTTTCCCCATCAAGCTGTCCAAATATGATTTCTTCAAATTGGCCATTCAATCGAGGTAAATTGCTCAAATTGAAGTTATGGATCAGTTCCTACACTTCCATACAATTCAATTGAGCTTTGAACTACAACATTTGGGTCCAAATTGTGCTTAAATGAAGCTTCGCTAGAAAATTGTTCGTAGAGATAGAATGCTTTGAAAGCATATTGTCGGAGGTGCAACGGTCAGAGTTCTCGATCTGAGGAGATTGCTCTTGTCCTGAAGTTAGGTAACTAACTTCCCAGAGTCAATAGGACCCGACCTTAACTTCTGATGCTGAGAAAAGGGTCTATATCGGAACTCTGGCTCGAGCTTCACCAAAAATGTAGTAGTTGAGAGAGAATGGATAATTGAGGTGTTTAGAGGATGAATTGAGAGGAGCTCTTTACATAGGGAGCTCAGGGACCCTCTTCCAAACAACTTTCCTTTTTGGTCGAGCTTATCCTGATTGGAGCTATTTTTCCATCGCCGATGTTATCTGTTTTCTATATTGAATGAACAGTGCTATCATTTTAAGGAAGAAGATGACAATATTCTGAACCAGACCGGACCGGACTGGTTCGATCGGATTCAATGCAAAAATCGGCCGGTTCAGTCTCAATTCAACCGTTTTCTCAAAATTAAAAATTTCTAAATTAATCTAAATTCTTTCTCTATCTAATAGTGGCTTAAATTACCAAATTTGAATATTTTAAGCCACCTAGAAAAATGAATGTAGAAACCAGTTTAAGTATGGTTCCAACAGCTTCAATCCGACTCAATGTGGTTTAGGTCCAATTCACCCTCAATTGGTTTGGTTTTCTCTTCCTAATTATCCCAATGTTCTTTTCCATGCTTTTCATGACTCTTTGAGTCACTTGAGATTTTTGAATTCGCCCATTATGCCCTTTATTTATCGGTATGGTTTGTGCACCGATTCAATTTTCTCTTTTGAAACGATCGGTTCTTTTCCCATTTTTCTTATCTATAAAGGAACGGGGTTTATATTATCTGACAAAGATACTGTTAGCTATAACATAAATATTTCTAATTTAATGCCTTTTGATGCAGATGATAAAGGAACATAATATTTGAAGACACATCATTTTCAAGAGGGGGTGAATGAAGTGAATTAGATTAAAGGGACTACGAATTCCCAAGTCAATCAACTGAACCTACAATGGAGCCAAACAGTTTGCACCAAATGATATGAATGATCATTTAGGTCTCACGGGTGCCCAATCACATGGTTTAGGGTTAAAATATTCAAATAAGCTTTATATGGGCTGATTAAAAAGATTGTGGTAAATCTAAGTGGAAGCCTAATAGAAGAGCCCAAGAAAAGTTCAAGAGAAGGTACATATTTAATTAATAGGGAGAGATTTATTAATATAATAAAATTTCTAGGATATTAAATGATATTATTAGATATTTAATTATTTAAATTCAGATTTTTAAAGTAGTTATTAAAATATCCTAGACATTTACATTAGATGATTAGTGATATGGTTGGCATGTAATCATAAGATATTTTTTTTCCTTGTTTTTAGGCTATTCATTTGTTATTTGTGCCTATAAAAAGCACACTCCACTTGGAGGAGATACTTTGTAAAATCAATTTTGTGATGTTTTTTTTTAAGGTTTTTCAATTTTGCAAAGTTTTGTCTTATTTATCTCTTGAAAGAACTTTTGAAATTATCAGTTTTTTACCTGTGGCGTTTAAGCAATTAGACTTATCACCAAAGTTTTCTAAGAGTTCTTCTTAGAGGATTTGTGTGTGGCATCTACATATCTCATACCTTGTTTCTCACATAAACAAGGTATATTTTCATCCTTTTGTACTTGCGTCATGAAAGTCTTGGGGTGTTTTCCATATTTGGTGTTGGGTGTCGTCAACATATTGGTGAGGTTCCCATCAAGAGGGGCTCAAACGACCCCACCAGGACTAAGCTCGGAACATCAAAGGTTATATGTAGAGTTTATGTGGGTATTCAGGAGAGGCAACCTCACCCCCAAAGTTGATACCAACTCCCACGCTGGGCTTATGGAAGTGCTATCCCACTCCACTTCCATCCCTACACCTCCCCTAATTGACATTCCCAAGTACCTCATAATACTCCATCAATTGGGGTGAAAGTCCTTCCAAGGAGAGAAGGATACTGGATTAGCTATGTACTGGATGGCTAGCATTATGAAGTTCATGGGAATAATAAGGACGCCTCCGAAGGAGATGGTGTACTATGCCCCGACCTTGTTTGGTCAGAACCCAATGAGCAACCCAACACTCCCGTTGGTCTAGGAAGAGTCACCACTCCCAAGACCGCTAGGAGTGAGGCATACCTTTTGTCATTGCTCATTAGAATAACATTATGCAAAACTAATAATTTAAAAATTAAAATACCTGGATTTAGAGACTTACATTAAGGATTCCCAAAAGGGTCGTCTTCTTTCCTGAAAAAATGTTAAAGGGAGTGGGTGAGTTTCTACAACTTAGTGCATGGGTGTTAGGGTGAGCTTTCTAAAGAATTTATAACATATTTATTGCTCACTAATGTGTGGTTCAATATCCACTTGTGGATCGGAGCGTCTTTACCATCCTCATTGATAGAAGTTCGTGACTTCTACCCTAAGTCTGAGTGGTCAACCCTTGGAACTAATACTACACCATATTGGGTGCCTCGATGGTTCCTTAAATTGGTGCAAGCACAAACAATAATTTTAAGAAATTTTATCCATTATCTTTGTTGCTACTGGTCCAACGATCCTACCACTCAGCTTCAGCTCCATAACTTTTATGCCTAACAGGTTCAATGACCTTGTTTCGGCTTAGCAACTACTAGTCCAATGAGTTGACAGACCGACTTCGGCATGATGGCAACTACTAGAAAACTGAGTTGAAAGATTTTCATAACTCAATATTTTATTTGTTTACGGGCTTCAGTCCTGCCCATTGGCCTTGGGCCTACTTTACAAGTTTTTCAATAGTGGCCCTTGGGCCCTATCATTTTCAAAATCAAGGCCTCAGGCCTACAAGAGCAATTCCTACTCTTAGAAATGTCTCCCGAAATGTTAAACAGTTTTACACAGTCGAGGAAGACCATTCTTGGAAAATAATTTTCAATACTTAAAAATGGTGCTTATCACCCCAATCATGTATGATGTTGGAAAATTCCACTCACCAGATAAATGTAATGTGTTCGTCCCAGTTGCATTCCAACCATTGAGGTGATCCTTTGCACAAGTGCTCATACAACCAGTTACTACATGGTTCGAGTATTTCACATGAGAAAGGTTTGGCATGAAAGACCATTTACTTCCAAGTATTTATGAATTGGTCCTTAAGTTATGCCTTATTGCACTCAGGTCCCCAATGCTTAATTTATTTCCAATTAGGTTTCTAAGGTTTCCAATCTTCCTCTTAGGTTTTTAATTTTCCCTAAATTACCAATTGGTACCTCAACTTTCCAAAAATTTCCAACGAGCCCTCAATTTCCTGAAAATTGTCAATTGGCCCTTAATTGGGAGTTAATTTCATAAAAATCTCCCAATTTTCCTTTAATTGCAATTCTACCCCCAATTTTCTAAAAATCCCCAAATTGCCGAATTTTGCAAAAAATCACAATTTGACCCCCGAAATCTTATTTGATTCAATTGACACCTTAAAATCTAGAAATTGACCCCTTTCATGATCTCATTCATCTTCCTTATGTCTCACTCATCATTTCAAGCTTCAACACACTGAAAATGGCTAAAAAAATGAGCTCGAATGGACCTTCGCCAAAAAGTCAATCTAAAGAGAGAAATCTTCGATTTCTTACCGGTGAGTATCCAACAATTGGAGCTTTTGATTCCAATGGATTACTCTTTCCTAGTAATTCTTCCTAGATCAAACTGCGGTTCAATTATTGGCCTGAGTAGTGCAAATTTCACAATTTAGTTTTTAGCCAAAACTGACTGTGAATAGTGAATTCCGGCGAAAGGCAGGAGAGCAGACTTACTAATTCAACTCAAGAAAGGTCAAGGAACTTCAATGGGTGATCTAGGGAGTGTGGTTTAGCTATAATTGGTCGAATTATGGCTCAAATTGAGCTCAAGCAGCTTAGGTTGTAGACCACCGATGAGTGACGGTACTGTGCGAACTCGCGAGTGCTTCTCTGACGATCCTCAAGCTGAATGGAGGATGTCTTCATATAGTTGACTTCCTCAAGATTCCAGAGAACCCAAATTTTACTTTAGAGGTAGAGAAAAGTGCCACAGTCGGGGTCTAGTTCATGCTTCATTGAAAAATGGACACTTCTTCTTTTCTAGGCATTTGAGGGATGAGGAGGACGAATTCAAAGGAGCTCTTTATAAAGAGAGGTCGAGAACTAATTGTTCTCTCTGTTATCCCATCAATTGGCCATTAACTCTCCAATGTTGTTTGTAGGGGAGATCGTAAGATTCCATGGGGTCCCGGTAAGCATAGTATCAGACCGAGGTCCGAGGTTCACCTCCTAGTTTTAGCCCAGCCTATAAGATGCCCTGGGCACCAAACTCCACATGAGCACCTCCTTCCATCCTCAGATAGTTGAATAGTGTCACTCCTCGACCCAATTTGGTCGGAACCCCATGTGTAACCCACCACTCCCTTTTGTCTAAGAAGGATCACCCCTTCTCAAGGCTACGATGAGTCACGCGTAACTTCTGACCTTGTTTCCTAGAATAGCATTATACAAAACTTAATACATAGAAAGAACCTTAAAGCTTACCTGATTTAGGATTTTGCTTCAAGATATCATTAAGGTTTAGTCTCCTTTCTTGAAAAGGGGTTTAAAGAGATGGGGTGAGTTTCTACAACTCAGTGAGTGGGTGTTGAGGAATGAGTTTTCAAATATATATATATAGTTTATCAAATCAATTAGCACATTGTTCATTAAAACCTTTCATCCTTATAAAGCCTTTGTGTGTTTAGTTCTTTTAGCATATCCCCTTTCCACTGTAGGCATTCAGAAAACAACCACATGCCCTTTATCATAAAGGGTGCACACGTTTAACGGTGCAGTACGACCACTGCACCCACTTGTGCATCAGAGTGTCTTTACCGTCCACCATGATAGAAGTCTCTGACTTCTACCTTTAGTCTAAGTGACGCCCCAGGCTCTAGGCCCTTAGACTCCACATAACTCTGTGTCCATATGAGGACGAAGACCTCATCCCACCTACACCCCAATCTCAATGTACAAGAAGCCCCAACATAGTAGCTTCATGACTAACTGGTATGACGAGAAGCCCAAACACAATAGCTCCTAACTTCCCTTATCACTGCCATGTCATACAACAACCCTTATAACCCATCACAACCCCCTTGGGCATCTTGATGGTCCCAAATCAAAGTGCATGCGCAAACAATAGTTTTCATATATAGTCATTATCTTTGGTGTTAACGGTCTAATGGCCCCGACACTCGACCCGGCCTATAGCTGATTGCCTGACCAATCCATCGACCTGATCCTCTTGCACTACCACTAGCCCATCAAGCCTTGTCGGTCCTGACTTGGTTTCATGGAGAATGACACAAACTTTTCCACTTTTAATAAGAGTTTTCATGGCTCTTCCTATTCATATTTGTTTAGGGGCTCCAACCCGTGCCCCTAGCCTTGGGCCCACTTTACGCATTTTCCAAACTAGGCCTTGGGACTTATGAGTTCAAATTCGAGGCACCTAGCCTATTAGAGCTATTTTAGCTCTCGTCAAGAAGATCTCCCAAATAGTTTAAGCAATGGCACATAGACAAGGGAGAACACTTCCGACAAAAACCACTTTTAGCTTAACGTACTCATCACACCAACCGAGTGTGATGACAAAGGTAGGTCTGTTTACAACCGGTAAGCAGGTTTTTCATTCTTAAAAGTGCCCATCATCCCAACTGGGCAAGATGTATCAAAAGTCCCACTTACAACTGGTATGTACATTTTTAGTTTAATAAAGGTGTGCTCATCACCCCAACCAGGTATGATGTTGGAAATTTCCACTCACAAGTGGTTTTTCTTTTTAATTAAAACATGCTCATCACCTCAACCGGGTATGACGTTAGTGAGTCCACTCACCTGATGACTATGACGTGTTCGTCCCCAGTCAGCTTTCCGAGTCCTATTCAAGCTCATTTGCTCATGTCCTTATCCAAATTCTTTCCTACATGGTTTGATTATCTTTATAAGGAACGATTTGGCATGAATAGCCCTTCTATTTCCAGGTATTTACATTTAGGCCATTATTTTTTTCTTATTGCAATTAGGTCCCTAAAGTGCATAATCTGTGACTTTAGTTCCCAAACGCTTACTATTTTTTAACTAAGTCACTAGGGCTTCCAATATCCCTTTTGGGTCCTTAATTTTCTCAAAATGGTATATGATGCTCAAATTTCCCAAATTTCCAATTTGGTCACCCAATTTTTACAAAATTGCCATTTTTCCCCTAAGTTCCAAAAATGGCCACTTGGTCCCAATTCATTCACAAATTGACCAATTGGTCTCAATTCATTCAAAAATTGATCAATTGGTCCCAATTCATTCAAAAATTGACCAATTGGTCCCAATTCATTCAAAAATTGACCAATTGGTCCTCCAACATCTTTCTCACTGCAAATTGACCTTCAATTTTAAAAAATTTCATTTAGGTCCTTCAATTTTTCAAAATTCTCAATTTTCCACAATTTCACCCCATTTTTATTGGCTGAATTTGATTTCTTCAAATTGGCCATTTAAATGTGGCTTATTGCTCCAATTGATGGCATTGATCGATTCCTACACATCCATACAATCCAATTGCGCTTTGAATTGCATTATTTCGATCCAAAATGAGCTCAAATGGAGCATCGTTGGAAAATTGTACATAGAAAGAGAAATCTTCGAAAGCTTTCCGTTAGAGGCGAGGTGGTCTGAGCTGTCAATCTGGAAAGGTAGCTCTTCTCCTTATGGTCCTTCTAGGATCAAGAATTGCTACAATTAATGTCATGATTAGTGTGAATTTTGTATGTGAAATTCAACTCTTTCTCTCTTTAGAACCAAACCTCAACAATGGAGGAGGCCAAATTAGCTTACCTTTCGCCTCTCTAGAGATTGTGTGATGGCCGTGGAGAATATGGGAAGGCTTGGTTTGGCCATAAGAGGTTTGAATTGGCCAAATATTGGACGGTAGAAATAGGGCAACTTTAAACTGACGAAGGTGCTTCATATTTGGTCTCACATAACTTCTCCAACGATCCTTGGGTCGAGGGGAGGTTGCTGTTAGGTAGCTGACTTCCCCCAGAGTCTGTAGGACCCGAGTTTGCCTTCTAAACATGAGAAAAGTGCCCTAGTCGGAGCTCTGGTTTGAGCCTTGCCAAAAAAATAAGTTGTAAACCCCATCCTTTTGAGTTAAGGACAATTGGGAAAAGAACCGGTAAAACCAAGTGACTAAAACTGAACCAGTTCACAAACTCGATCATCAGAGAATTAGAAATTTGGGAAATTTACAACTCCCAAGAGACCCAAAGGGTTCATAAAGTCTTGGAAAAGAACATTAGGACAAATTGGAAGAGAAACACCAGACCGGTTTAGATGAACCAGATCCAATTAGATTGAACTGGTTTATGAACCAAGTGGGTTCATGAACCAGAACCAACAGAGAAAGGGCAAACCCAAAAATTTATGCATCCCGAGTGACCTAAATAGTCACAAAAGTCAAGAAAAAGGACTTTAGGATGAATTGGAGATGAAAACCAAACTGGTTCAAGTGAACCAGATCTGAACTGGATTGAACCGGTTTGGACCAATTTGAACCACTATTGAACTAGATCCTAAATTTATTTTTCTAAGAGGCTTAAAAAATTAAAATTTTAGATTTGAGGCCACCATTGGATAGAAAATGAATTTAGATAAATTTAGAAATTTTTACATTTGAAAATTTTGGTTGAATTGGGGGTGAACCGACCAGTTTAATCTTTGAACCCGATTCATATTGGTACTGTCTGGTTCAGAACATTATTGTCTTCTTCCTTCAGATGATAACACTATTCACTCACCAAAAAATCGTGCAGTGTCGATGAATCTAAATAGTCTAAGGCCAAGGAGTTTCAGGAAATGAATGACCGCCATTAAGGCTCCAATTATACGACCAAGGAGTCCCCGAGCTTCCTATATAAAGAGCCCATCCCCATTCATCCTCTCCACACCAGAAAACTCAATTATCTCTTAGCTGCTCCAATTTCCGGTGAAACTCGAACCAGAGCTCCGACTTGGGCACTTTTCTAAGCCAAATATAGTGAGGTTGGATTCTTTAGAACTGGAAGAAGTCAACTACATGATTGTAGTCTCTATTTGCTCCGAGAGTCGTCGGAGGAACGCCAGCGTGATCGAACAGTGAAATAGCTCCGACGGACAGAAGCTGCCCCATTTTGGCTGAGCTAAAATAGGTTAATTCGAGCCCTTCTCAGGCCAAACCAAGCCCTCCCTTCTCAGCTGAATTTGGCTCCCCTTTATAAATTTCGACTGGAGCTATAGAGAGAATAGACAAAACTTCGATGAGAAAATTCTCACTCAATTTGGCATCAATTGATGTAATTCTTCATCCTAGGAGGAACCTCAGGACATAAGCTATCTACCCAAATTGAAAGATCGGACCACTGCGCCCCCGACGGTATGCTTTCGAAGCTTTCTCTCTCTAAGTCCAATTTTCCGTTGGAGCTCCGTTTGAGCTCATTACAGCACCAAATCGTGCTACTCAAAGTGCAATTGAATCATATGAAGGTGTAAGAACTCCAATGTAACTACAATTTCAATAATTAAACTCATTTGATCTGTCAATTTGATAAAATCAATATTGACAAAGTTAGAAGGTTGAAATTGAGGGAAAATTTGGGGGAAATTTAGGAATTTCAAAAATTAAAGGGTCTAAAGTGCAATTTCATAACATTGAGGACCAATTGGGCATGAAAAAGATGTTAGAGGACCAACTGGGCAATTTTTAAAATTTTTGGGGCAAAACTTACCCTTTTTGTAAAGTAGAGGAAAATGGTAATTTTGGAAAAGTTGGGGGACCAAATTGGAAATTTGGGAAATTAAACCCATTTTTGTAAATTTTAATAAATTGAGGTCCTAAGAGAAATTTTCTAAGTTTTGGGACTTAATTTGAGGAAAAACCGGAATTAGGGATTTAAAGTTAAAGAAAAATAACTTTAGGGACCTAATTGAAAATAAAGGGAAGAGTTGGTTTTCTAATTTATTTAGGATGAATGAGGGCTATTAGGCCAAAAAATAATGAAGAAGAATGTTCATATCGTATAGGAACACGAAGTACTTAGAACACTAGCGAAGACGAGTTCAAGTAAGGATAACAAGCCAACTAAGAGGAATTTCACTGCACTATCGAGTGAGTGAGATTTTTATATCATACACGGTTGGGATGATAAGTACCTCGGAAATTAAAACCACTAGTTAGTGGTATTTTAAACATCATAACTTAGAGGAGCGATGTGAAAATAATGCGGAAAAACTACTTACCAGTTGTAAATAGATCATACTCGGTTGGTATGATGAAAACTTCCTCGGAGGAAGTGGAAAACCTGTTCATCAGTTATGAGCGAAGATATCATCACACTAGGTTGGTATGAAGGATAGTTGAAAATATATTTTTGTTGGAAGTGCTCTCCCTTGACTGTGTGCCATTGCTTAAACGATTTGGAAGACCTTCTTGACGGGATCTCAAATAGCTTTGTTAGGCTGGAGGCCTCGATTTTGGAACTTGGGGGCTATTATGCCCAATTTTGAAAATCCCAAACAGTGGGCCCTAGGCTATTTGGAAAGAGCAGGAGCTTGTAAACAAACATGAATTATATGCCATGAAAACATGAGTAAGAGAATTGTTTGGCCATGGTACCAAGATAGGACTGACATACTCAATCTGTCACGCCCCGTCCTAGTTTGGTGGGATCCCCGTGATCAACCTGCCACTCTTCTGATTTATTAAAGGGTTTCCTGTTATTGTAAACCATAAAGAGTGAGGCGTCCTTTAACTTGCACCTTTTCCTAGAATAGCATAATCAAAACTATATGAAATTTTAAACTTTACTTACCTGTCTTACAGGCGTCTTAGTTTACGGTCTTTAAAGGTAGGCTTTCTGGGATTTCTTGAAAGCGATATAACGAAGGGAGTGAGTACGACTACTCAGTGAATGGGTTTTCAAAGGTCTACTTTTAACTTTTTAAAAAATATTTATATGGAGTAAGCCAGACTCCTTTCTTTTTCAAAATCCCTTCATTTAAAAATTCGGGTTTTTCCACTATTTCTTAGTTACCACGGTGTGTCATCACCCAACACACATCCTTCATCATGAAGGTTACACACATTTGCAAGTCAGTACCACTACTGAACCCGCTAGTGTCTTTGGAGGGACTTTTCCTGCCACCCGGATAGAACCATGACCACTTCTACCCTAGGAATGAGTGAATGTATGCGACATCCGACCCAAAATACCGAAATCACTTCTTCGTGTCCGTATAAGGACAGAGACCACATCCTGTCCCCACACCGGTCTCATGCGCTTGGTGCTGCTCCAACTTTTGCACAGACACCTAGAACGACGAACTACCCTAATAGCCACCAGGTCGTCCAGTGCCCTTAGGACGCATGACTACCCCTCATGGGCATCTTGATGATCTCGTACTCACAGTGCATGCACAAACAATGTTTTCTCATATTGCCATGTAATTTGTGGTGCCACTGGTCCAATGGCCCTGACTATCAACTCAACCCGCAATTGTTTGTCTTCACAGGTCCGTCGACCTGTCATGTTGCACTGCCGCTAGTTGACTGAGCATGTCGGTCCTATCTTGGTACCATGGCCAAACAATTCATTTATTAAGTTTTATGGAACATATATCATGTTTATTTATGAGCTCCTGCTCGTGCCAACAGGCCTTGGGCCCACTATACGAGATTTTCAAAGTCGGGCATTTCGCCCCCAGGTTCCAAAACTGAGGCCCCCAGCCTATCAGAGCTATTCGATCTCCCGTCGAGAAGGTCTCCAAAATAGTTTAGGCATTGGCACATAGTTAGAGGAGAACACTTCCGACAAAGTAGGTTTTCACTGTCCATTATACCAACAGGTATAAGGACATCTCCGTTCATAATTGATGAACGAGTTTACAACTTCCTTCGAGGAATTCTCATCATACCAACCGGGTATGATCTACTTACAACCGGTAAGTAGTGTTTCTGCAATATTTTCACATCACTTTCTCTAAGTGGTGATGATTAAAATAGTTCTAAACAAGGGGTTTTTATAGCGAGGTACTTATCATCCCCAACTGGGTATGATATATATAATTCCACTCACTACCAATAAGTGGTTTTTAATTTTAAGTTGTGCTCATCATCCTAACTAGGTATGATGTTAGTAAACCCACTCACCCATTAACGCAGTAAATTCCACTAGAACGGTTCTTTGTATTCATGCGAGCTCGTCCTTACTAGCATTCCTGGTACTTCATGTTCTTGTACAATATGAACATCTCGGTTCATTATCCTTCGACCTAATCGCCTTCATTCATTCGAAATGAACAAGAAAGTCAAACTTTAATTTAATCGCAATTAGGTCCCCAAAGTTATTTCTCTTTAACGTTAAGTCCCTAATGCCGGTTTTACCTCAAATTGGGTCCCGAAACTTCTAAAATTTATCATAGGACATCAATTTATTCCATTTCACAAAAAAGGGATTAATTTCCCAAATTTTCAATTTGGTCCTCCAACTTTTCCAAAATTACCATTTTGCTGTTCCATTCCAACATTATTTACTTGCCCAATTGACCCTCAATTTCATAAAATTGCATTTTGGTCCTTTAAATTTCGAAAATACCCAATTTCCCCCAGTTTTCCCCCAATTCCAACTCTTTAACACAGCCAAATTAGATTTCATCCAATTGACCGATCAAACACCTCTAATTGTTGAAATTGAAGTTGCAATTGAGTTCTTCCATGTTCATACAATTCCATAGCACTTTGAATCATGAGTTTTGACGTCGGAACGAGCTCAAACAGAGCTTCGCCTAAAAACGGACTATAGAGAGAGAGCTTCGATTACTCACTGGTGAGGGCACGACAGTCCGAGGTTTCAATCTGGATAGATAGCTCTCATCCTGAGGTTCATCCTAGAATCAAGAATCACATCAATTGATGCCGAATTGAGTTAGAATTTCATCCTTGAAATTCTGCCGGTTCTCTCTCTAGCACCGGCCAGAAATCGTAGAGTGGAGCCGAATTGGCTTATCTTTCAGTCCTAATTCGGCCGTCAAAGAGCTAAGGAAGTGTTGCGAAGGCTTGGTTTGGCCTGAGGAGGGCTCGAAATGGCCGATTTCCACTTGGCCGAAACATGGCAGCTCCGGTCCGTCGGAGCTGCTTCATTGTTTCATTACACCGGCATCTCTCTAGCGACCCTCGGAGTTAACAGAGACTATAGACATGTAGCTGACTTCTCCCTAGTTCTAAAGAACCTGACCACACCTTGTTTGGCTCAGAAAAGACCCCATGTCAGAGCTCTAGTTCATGCTTCACCAGAAAATGGAGCAGTTGAGACAAAATGTAGTTTTTAGGTGTGTAGATGATGAATGGGGAGGGGCTCTTTATATAGGGAGATCGGGGACCCGTTGGTCGTCCATTTGGCACCGTTATGACTGACATTGATGACCAGAAACGCCCTGAATAGAAGCATTTCTTCTTCGCCGGCGTTTCTTCAATTTCCCGGCGAGTGAACAGTGTTGTCATCTTAAGGAAGAAGATGACCCTATGCCGAACTGGATCGGACCGGTCCGAATTGGGTTTAAAGCTTAAACCAGCCAATTCACCCCCCATTCGATCAGTTTTTCAAATCTAAAAATTTCTAAATTCATCTAAATTCATTCTCTATCCAATGGTGGTATCAAATCTCCAATTTGAATTATTTAAGCCTCCTAGAAAAATAAATTTGGGATTCGGTTCAATAGTGGTTCAAACCAGTCCGAACAGGTTCGAATCCGGTTCACTTGAACTGGTTTGGTTTTCATCCCCAATTCCATTACAAGTCCATTTTCATGGCTTTTGTGACTCCTTGGATCACTTAGGGTCCATAAAATTCCTGGTTTACCGTCTCTTTATCGATTCCGGTTCATAAACCGACTCGGTCCTTAAACTGGTTCAATCCGGTTTGGGTCCGGTTCACCCGAACCAGTCTAGTTTTTCTCTCCCACTTTGTTCTAAGGTTCCTTCCCAAGGGTTATGAATTTCTTTGGAGTACAATGGAGTTGAATTCCTTTGTTTTGCCTGATCTCTATCGGTTCTGGTTCATGAACCGACTCGGTTCATATATCGGTTCAATCCTATTGGACTCGGTTCATCCAAACCGGTCTAATTTTCCTCTTCCAATTCGTCCTAAGGTTCTTTTCCATAGTATTTTGAACCCTTTGGATCACCTGGGAGTTGTAAATTCCTAAATTACCCATTCACAATTGATTAGGTTTGTGAACCGGTTCGGTTTGACCGGTTCCCTTCCTGATTTTTCCTTAGATCAAAAGGGCGAGGTTTACAACTCTCCCCTCCTTTTAGAAGTTTTGTCCCCAAAACTTAGTTAGCTACCTTGCATGAGCAATCATTTTCTTTGATGCACCTTTGGTGTTTGCTTAAGATGCAAACTTTTCTCTCATCCTTGCAATTAGTCCCTTTTACAACCTTCACTTAAGGAATGCCTTTTTCCTTTATATTATTTACTCCCTCAATGGAGTTTTTCATAACTAGGCATACCTTACCTCAGGGTATGTTCTTATATTTTTATCTCTCTCTTTGCTTAGAGCAACATTCTTCCCCTTGAGGTCCTGTACTCAAGATTGGAAATTCCAAAATAACTAACCATTTCCATATCTAGTTAACATCCATGGAATTTCCATATCAATGATCAATCTTGGCCGTTATGTGAGAGGCTTGCATATTCCTTTCTTTGCTTGAGTTTTAGTCGTTAATTGGCACTTTGTCCTTTTAAGGATTTCTTTCATCCTTCTTTTCTCCAATATTTGGCCTTTCCACCTCTTCCTTCTTTGCTGGAGTTTACTCTATGACCCTCACGAGAGTAGTTCGTTACCTGTCTCGCCCCTACTTTTCACCTTATTTAGTTTTCTTGAGGCAGTTGTCTCTCTAATCTCCTTGTCCTTAATGATCCTTCCAGTGCCCCTTTTTAGGGTGTATTCCTTACTACTTCCCGGTCCTCCTTAGGCGTCATTCATTTTCTTTGACCATCTCGTTGTCAAGGTTTGCTTACTTCTATTATGTTGCTCCGAATCTCAACTTTGACTTCTCTATATTTTCCAAAGAAAGTTGTACCTAACATTCTATCACCTTTCCAAAGTAGGTCAATCTCAGCCTCCAAAACATCCTTCCTTCAAGTAGTTTCTAATGAGAGGTTGGCTCCTTGCACTCCACATTATGTCCATCTGCCAACCAATGATTCCTTCAAGGCACTTTGTTGTATGCATCCATCTAGAGTTCCGAGGGACGTTTTTCATAGCGTATTCCTTCTCTTCTTTACTCTAACTATGTCATTCCCTAGAGTTCCGGGGGACGTTTTTCTATGTTTGCCCCTTATGGGAGGGTTCTAAGTATGCTTCTCATGTACCTTATCCCTATTCATGAGGTATCCTTCTCGGTTTGACCTTCTTAAGAAGTTTTTGCATTCACCTCGTTATTTCTTGACCTCTTGGTAAACCGTTTACGTAACCCGCTCCATGGTATCGGTCTCCAATCCTTCATGTCCTTCGTGATCCTTTCCTTCATGATCCTTGAGGAGGTATTGCCTTGAATCTATATGGTGTGGAACGCCCCTTCTTTCCTTATACTTATACTAGTTCGTCTTGGTACTTGTTCTTATTAGTGTTGAGCACTTTCTCAAGTAGCATTCCTATTGTCCTCACCTTGTAACATGTCATTTCCTTGCCCAGTAGTCACTATCAGAGTTCTCACTCTTTTGTCTCCTTGTCGATTTTCTTGGCGAGCCTTCTTTGCCTACTAATTTTCCCCTAAGAGTTCTCCTAGACTCTTTAGTCTTTTGGTTCCTTTCCTTATTTGGGATGGGATTCTCCTCGGTCCCCGAGGTTTGTTTGGTTACTTTTCTTCAGAAAATCTTCCTACAGTTGAGACGTAGGCTTACATCCTTGTTTAGAGACATAGTTTTAGGAACTTGGAAATTCTTCATTAATGGAGAAGGAGTACAATATATTAGGGTCTTAACCATATTACAAAGAGGTGGTCATGAATTAGGTAGAGGACTACGGGGTGTGTGCTAAGAATCCTCCATGGTAAGGTTATAAGCCCTAATTGGTGTTCCTGGTCACATGCTTGGCTTCCTTTGTACTCAGGGTGTGACCTCAACAAGTCCAAGCATCATCCTTTTGGATACTTTGTCATTTGCTCCCTGGGGATTTCTACCATGCCCTGGGCATTTGGGAAGCTTCTAGAGTTGTCTTCCTATGAGGACAAGGTGCTGAGCAGAGTCATCCCTAGTTTTCTTGGTTCCTCTACTAGGAGCCATCTGTAAATTTTAGAAGAAATACTATCAGTTACTATATTTTCTAGTCTTTAATATGTATTCGAGGAAACAGGCTCTGATACCACTCTAGTTGTCATGCCCCGACCCGGTTTGGTCAGATCCCTGTGATAAACCCGCCACTCTCCCGGTTTATTAAAGGGTTTCCCCTTATTGTAAATCGTAAAGAGTAAGGCGTCCTTTAACCTGCACATTTTCCTAGAATAGCATAATCAAAACTACATGAAATTTTAAACTTTACATACCTGCCTTACAGGCTTCTTAGTTGATGGTCTTTAAGGGTAGGCTTTCCGGGATTTCTTGAAAGGGATATAAGGGAGGGGGCGAGTACGACTACTCAATGAATGGGTTTTTAAAGGTCTACTTTTAACTTTTAAAAAAATATTTATATGAAGTGTTCCAGACTCCTTTCTTTTTCAAAAATCCCTTCATTTAAAAATTCAGGTTTTTCCACAATTTCTTAATTACTATGGTGTGTTATCACCCAACACACATCCTTCATCATGAAGGTTACTCACATTCGAAGGTCAGTATCACTACTGAACCCGCTAGTGGCTTCGGAGCGACTTTTCCTGCAACCAAGATAGAAGCACGACCACTTCTACCCTCGGAATGAGTGGATGCACGCGACATCTGACCCAAAATCCTGAAATCACTTCTTCGTGTCCGTATAAGAACAAAAACCTCATCCTGTCCCCACCCCGGTCTCATGAGCATGGTGCTACTCCAAATTTCGCATAGACATTTGGAACAACAAACTGCCCTTGTAGCCACCAAGTCGTCCAGTGCCCTTAGGACACATCACTACCCCTTATGGGCGTCTTGATGATCCTATACTCACAATGCATTCACAAACAATGTTTTCTCATATTTCCATGTAATCTGTGGTGCCACTAGTCCAACGGCCCCGACTGTCAACTCAACCCGCAGTTGTTTGTCTTAACTGGTTGGTCGACCTATCATGTCGCACTGTCGCTAGTTGACTGAGCATGTCAGTCCTATCTTGGTACCATGGCCAAACAATTCACTTGTTAAGTTTTATGGCACATATATCATGTTCGTTTATGAGCTCCTACTCGTGCCAACTAGCCTTGTGCCCACTGTACGAGATTTTCAAAGTCGGGCATTTAGCCCCCAAGTTCCAAAATCGAGCCCCCGATCTATCAGAGCTATTCGAGCTCCCGTCGAGAAGGTCTCCCAAATAGTTTAAGCATTGGCACACTGCCAAGGGAGAACACTTCTGACAAACTTGGTTTTTACTGTCCATTATACCGACCGGTATAAGGACATCTCCGTTCATAACTGATGAATGGGTTTTCAACTTCCTTCGAGAAAGTCTCATCATACCAACCGGTATGATCTACTTACAATGGGTAAGTAGTTTTTTTGCAATATTTTCACATCAATTTCTCCAAGTGGTGATGATTAAAATACTACTAAACAGTGGGTTTTTATATCGAGGTACTTATCATCCCCAACCGGGTATGATATATATAATCCTACTCACTACCGATAAGTGGTTTTTAATTTTAAGTTGTGCTCATCATCCCAACCGGGTATGATGTTAGTAAATCCACTCACCCGTTAATGCAGTAAATTCCCCTAGACCGGTTCTTTGTATTCACCCAAGCTTCTCCATACTGGCGTTCCCGGTACTTCGTGTTCCATCTCGGTTCATTATTCTTCAACTTAATCACCTTCATTCATTCCAAATGAAGGAGAAAGTCAAACTTTCATTTAATTCAAATTAGGTCCCTAAAGTTATTTCTCTTTAACTATAGGTCCATAATACCGGTTTTTCCTCAAATTGGGTCCCAAAACTTCTAAAATTTATCATAGGACCTCAATTTATTCCATTTTACAAAAAAGGATTAATTTCCCAAATTTTCAATTTGGTCCTCCAACTTTTCAGAAATTCCACAATTGGTCCTCAACATTAATTCCATGCCCAATTGACCCTCAATTTCGTAAAATTGCATTTTGGTCCTTAAATTTTCGAAAATCCCCAATTTCCCCCAATTTTCCCCTAATTCCAACTCTTTAACACAGCTGAATTTGATTTTATCAAATTGACCGATCAAACACCTCTAATTGTTGAAATTGAAGTTGCAATTGAGTTCATCCATGTTCATACGATTCCATAGCACTTTGAATCGTGAGTTTTGACGTTGGAACGAGCTGAAATGGAACATCGCCGGAAAACGGACTATAGAGAGAGAAAGCTTCGATTACTCACCGATGAGGGCACGACAGTTTGAGCTTTCGATCTGGGCAGATAGCTTACATCCTGAGGTTCATCCTAGAATAAAGAATTGCATCAATTGATGCCGAATTGAGTTAGAATTTTATCCTTGAAATTCTGCTAGTTCTCTCTCTAGCACCGACCGAAAATTATAGAGGGTAGCTGAATTGGCTTACCTTTCAGTCCTAATTCGGCCGTGGAAGGGCTGAGGAAGTGTTGGAAAGGCTTGGTTTGGCCTGAGGAGGGCTCGAAATGGCCGATTTTAACTCAGTCGAAATAAGGCAGCTTCGGTCAATCGGACCTGCCTCACTGTTTCATCATGCCAGCGTTTCTCCGGCAACCCTCGGAGCAAACGGAGACTACATGTGTGTAGTTGACTTCTCCTCGGTTCTAAAGGACCCAACATCACCTTGTTTGGGTTAGAAAAGACCCCATGTCAGAGCTCTCATTCAAGCTTCGCTAGAAAATTGAGTAGTTGATAGAGAATGGAGTTTTCAGGTGTGGAGATGATGAATGGGGAGGGGCTCTTTATATTGGGAGATCGGGGACCCATTGGCCATTTGTTTGGCACCATTATGACTGACATTGATGACTAGAAATGCCCTGAACAAAAGCGTTTCTTCTTCGCCGGCGTTTCTTTAGTTTCCCGGCAAGTGAACAATGTTGTCATCCTAGGGAAGAAGATGACACTATTCCGAACTGGACCGGACCAGTCCCCTCTCTAAACGACACTTGTGCCAAAAAATCCCTTGCCTCTCTCTACCACCCATTGGTTGTGGCCAACCTTCGACAATGGAAGTTTGAACTACAACGCGTTCATTTCCACTTAGGGAAATATCCAAATTCGACCAACTACGATCAGGATTTTACCCCAAACTCCTCCCAAGAGACTTAGGAGTTAGATGGAGATATTTAGGAACGTGTTATAAATATTGAAGTTAATTAAGAATGCTTATAAAATTTGTGGACCAAAATGTAAGGTTTAGGTAGTTTTGGGACTAGTCTACAATTAGCAAAAAATTATCAAATGGTCCCTAAGGAAAGTATCATGGGTAGGAAGTATTTTTTGGCAAATGGAGGACTCGAAAATGGTTTTTGAAAGAGAAGGTCAAAATGGACATTTTTGGGTAAATGAGGGGCAAAATAAAAATTTTGCCTAAAGAGGTTCAAAATGGTCATTTGATATCCTTAGAGGACTAAATGGGTAGTATGAGAAGTTTAGGGTAAAAAGAATGAGTTTAAGAAAGTTAGGGACTAAAATGAAAGATTGGTAAAGTATATGGGCAAAATGGTAAATTATGTAAAGTTGATGTCAAAAGGACAATTTGATGAAATTTAGGGTCCTAAGTGTAATATTAAGAAAGTTTGAAGCTAGAAATAATATGTTTGGGCAAAATATAAATGTTATAAATTTTAAGGGTAAATTTGTTATATTAGTAAAGTTTGGGGTAAAAACATAAATATGGGGAATTTATGGGTCAAATGGTAAATACCAAATCGTAAGTGGCTCAAGGGTGATAAATTGGAAATCTAATGGCCAAATGATAACTAGATAAATTAAAAGGGGCATAAATGAAGTCTTATGAAACTAGAGGATCAACAAGGTAAATAAAAAAAAAACATAGGTGCTTAGATATTCCAGCCACACTTGGACAAGTTCATGATAGTATTTATAGACGACATTCTCATATACTCACGAACTAGGCTGGAGCATGAATAGCATTTGGCTATCACCTTGCAGATACTACGAGAAAATCGCTTATATGTAAAATTATCCAAGTGTGAGTTCTAGTTGCAAGTGGTAGGGTTCATAGTGTCCAAAGATGGAGACAAGGTAGACTCAGTAAAGGTGGAGTCCATATCCAATTGGAAGGCACCTAGGAATTCCTCGGAGATACGAAGTTTCTTAGGCATGGTGGGATATTATATATGGTTTGTGCGGGATTTCTCTATGATACTCTTTGACTCATCTCGCAAGGAAAGGATTAGACTATAAGTGGGATGAATGTTGTGAGAAATCCTTCTTGGAGTTGAAGACCTGTTTGACAACAACACCTGTACTCTCTCTACATTACCCGAGCGCAGGAGAGTATACCATCTATAGTGACTCATCTGGACAGGGACTTAGATGTGTATTGATGCATCAAGGAAAAGTTTTTGCCTTTGCCTCGAGACAACTAAAGGTACATGAACGAAACTACCCTACCCACGACTAGGAGGTAGTTATGATAGTGTTCACCCTCAAGATTTGGTGACACTACTTATATGGGATTAAGTTTAGGATATATACTAATCACAAGAGTCTTAAATACTTCCTAACTCAAAAGGAGTTGAACCTTTGCTAGAGAAGATGGCTAGAATTGGTTAAAGACTAAGACCTTGTGATAGAATATCACCTCAGGAAGGCCAATGTAGTGGCAGATGCCCTAAGTCACAAGTACCAAACTGAGGCGACGCAAATAAAGGCAAGGTACTTGCCATTGTTGCAGTAGTTGGAAAGAATGGAGGTGGACCTTAAGGTGGACAAGGGAGAGAAATGCTTATTGGCGAACGTAATAGTACGACCCAGCCTAATATAGCAAATTAAGGTCTAGAAAAAAGCAGATAAAGAACTCCAACCCTATTTGGATCCGGTCCACGGAGGGACGAAATTGGACTATAACCTTCGAGGCGACGGAGTACTAACCTACAAGGGTACTGTGTGTGCGCTTCAAGATAAGGAACTGAAGAGGTTAATTATGGAAGAAACACATAACTTTGTTTATGCGATGCATCTGGGCAGTACTAAGATGTATTGCACCCTAAAACAAGGTTATTGTGAGGATATTGCAGAATATGTAGCCTGATGCTTGTCCTGTTAGCGGATTAAAGCTGAGCATCATAAACCATCAGGATTGCTACAATTATATCGTATGGAAGTGTATAAATTGATCCATATCTTCAATTGGAGCAATTAACCCCAATTGAATGGCCAATTTGAAGAAATCAAATTTGGTCAATTTGAAGGGGAGAAATTGTGGGAAAATTTGAGGAAAATTGGGAATTTCGTAAAATTGAGGAACCTATTTGCAATTTCCCAAAATTGAGGGCCAATTGGCCATGAAAAAGATGATGAGTGACCAATTGGTCAATTTTTTTAATAGCTGGGGTCAAATTGCCATTTTTTGAAAGTAAGGGCAAAATGGTAATTTTTGAAAAGTTAGGGACAAAATTGGAAATTTGGAAAACTTGAGCCCCTTATACAATTTTGAGTAAAATGATGACTCAAATGGAATTCTTGGAAACCTTGGGACTCAAATTGGGGAAAAGTTGGCATTAGGAACCTAAAGTTAAATAAAAGGAACTTTAGGGACCTAAGTGCAAATTATAAATAAATTGTGAGACAAGGCTTTTATGTCAAGCTGTAATTGATAAGGCTGTCTAAAATGTGTAGGGACGAGTGTGACCGAAATGCCAATAAGATATCTTGGTGGCCAGTAAAGATGGTCCAAGACACAAGTGGGTGCAGTGGATGGGTTGCACCTACGAATGTGTGATCCCACCCTGATGAAGGGCATGTGTTGAAAGTTAAACACACATAATGTGGAAAATGAGGAAAAAAAGGGTTTTGAAAAACTAGAATTTGAAGAAAGATCATTTTTAAAGGAAATGAGATTTTTTGGCACACTTTTATTAAAGCTATCTACGTAAACTCACTCCCAACACCCATTCACTAAGTTGTAGAACTCACCCCCTCACTTTACCCCTTTTTAGATAACCATGGGAAACAAAACCTAAAGTCTTTCCTGTATCCGAACCTGAAATACAGGTATGTAAGATTTAATATATATTCAATTTTGTATAATGCTATTATAGGAAAAGCAGGTAAAAGGACAACTTCATCCTCGCGGTTTAGAAAAGGGTGAAACTCTTCCAAAACCTAAGGTAGTGGCTGGTTGCTCATGGGGATCCGACCAAACCGGGTCGGGGCATGACAGTCATAGTCCTTCACTAGCTCTAACCATCTCCTTTGTCAGAGGTTAAGCTCCTTTTGGGTTAGAAATTATTCTAGACTCTTGTGGTCGGTGTATATCCAGCACTTGACCCCGTACAAGTAGTATCGTTAGATTTTGAAGGCGAACATTGTTGCTGCCAATTCTAAATCATTAGTGGGGTTATTCCGCTCATGCGCCTTTAACAGTTGTGAGGCGAACACAATGGCTTACCCTTGTTGCATTTGAACACTCCTGAGTCCCTGTCCTGATTTGTACTGTAGATGAGACGATGTACTCTCCTACATTTACGTCAAGCAAGGCTAGCACTACAACCATTGTTAGACGATGTACTGTAGAGAGACTTCTCGCACGTGTCATCCTACTTGTACTCTACTCCCTTCCTTGTGAGCCAAGTTAACAGGGCTACTACCTCTAAAAAATCTTTTACAAACTTCCAATAATACCCCATGAGTCCTAAGAAGCTGCGTATCTCTATTGGGTTGGTGGGTGCCTTCCAGTTGTATATTGATTCTTCCTTTGCCAGGTCCACCTTAACCCCATCCTTGGACACAATATGTCCTAAGAAACCCAACTCTTGCAACCAAAATTCATGCTTGGAGAACTTTGCGTAGAGTTGATTCCCTCGTAGTATGTCTAGCATGGTGACCAAATGTTCTTCATGTTCCGTCTTGGTTCATGAGTATGTGAGAATATCATTTATAAAAACTATCATGAACCTGTCCAAATGAGGTTGGAATACCCAGTTCATTAAGTCCATGAAGGTTGCGATCTTTGGTACATCTCCCTCTCAGATCCTTAGCTGGTGGTATCCTAACTGGAGATCTATATTCGAGAAGTAGGTCGACCCTCTTAACTGGTCAAATAGGTCGTCAATACATGGGAGAGGATACTTATTTTTAACAGTTACTTGGTTTAACCTCCAGTAGTTTATGCACATCCTCACACTACCGTTCTTCTTCTTTACAAATAAGACTGGTGTACCCCACGGCAACTAACTAGGGCATATGTATCACGCCCTGACCCTGTTTGGTTGGATCCTCGTGATCAACCCGCCACTCTCCCAGTTTATTTAAGGGTTTCCCTTGTTATAAACCGTAAAGAGTAAGGCGTACTTTAACCTGCACCTTACCTGGAATAACATAAATCAAAACTGCATAAAAATTTTAAATTTATCATACTTGTCTCACATGCATATTAGTTTGTGATCCTTGATGACAGCCATTTTGGGATTTCCTAAAAGGGATATAAGGGAGGGGGTGAGTACAACGACTTAGTGAATGGGTTTTCGAAATTAAATTTTTAGGAAAATCATTTGTTTTGGAGTGTGCAGACTCGTTATTTCCTTTCAAAAACCTTTTATTTCAAATCTCAGTTTTTATTACCATGTCATATTAATTCACGATGTGTCATCACCCAACACACATCCTTCATCATGAAGGTCAAACACAGAATCACATGCCAGCTCGTCCACTGAACACACCTGTGGCATCGGAGCGACTTTATCGACCACCTAGTTAGAAGCACGTCCACTTCTACCCTAAGAATGAGTGGATATTTGTGACATCCAACCCTCAACCCCAAAATCAATTCTCCGTGTCTGTATGAGAATAGAGACCTCATCCCGATCCCACGCCAATCTCGTGCACTTGATGCTACGTCACGCTTCGCAAGGACACCTAGTCCGACGAACTATCCTTATACCCACTAGGGCGTCCATGGCCCTAGGACACATCACTACCCCTCTTGGATATTTAGAAGGTCCCGTAATCACAGTACATGCACAATCAGTATTTTTACATCATGCCATATAATATGTGGTGTCACTAGTCCAACAGCTCCGCCCCTCAACTTAACCTGCAGCTGTTTGTCTTGATTGGTCTGTGGACCTGTCATGTCGCACTATCACTCGTTGACTGGGTATGTCAGTCCTGTCTTGGTACCATAGCCAAACAATTCCCTTCTTTAAAGTTTTATGGCATATAACTCACTAGTGTGTTGTCCTTACTTGAGTTGGTCTCAGCTAGCGTTCTTGGTACTTCATGTTCCTACACGATATGAACGTTCTTGTTCAATATTCTTTGGCCTAACAGCCCTCATTCATCCCAATTGAATGAGAAAATCAAATTATTCCTTTATTTGCAATTTGGTCCCTAAAATTACTTTTCTTTAACATTAAGTCCCCAATGTCAATTTCTCCTCAATTTGAGTCCTTAAACCATTAAAATTCTTCTTGGGACTTCAATTTAACTAATTTCATAAAAAGGGGTTTAAGTTTTCCAAATTCCCAATTTCGCCACCAAATTTTCCAAAAATTCTAAAATTGCTCAATTGGCCCTCTAACATTCATATCATGCCCAATTGACCCTCAATTTTAGAAAATTGCATTTTGGTCCTTCAAATTTTTGAAAATACCCAATTTCAACTCCCAGAACACAGCCGAATTTAATTTCAACAAATTGACCAATCAAACACTTCTAATTGTTGAAATTGAGTTTCTACATGTTCATACAATTCCAAAGCACTTTGAATTGTAAGTTTTAACATTGGAACGAGCTCAAATGGAGCTTTGCCGAAAAACATACTATAGAGAGAGAAAGAAAGCTTCAATTACTCACCGATTAGGGCACGACGGTCTGAGCTCTCTATTTGGGCAGGTAGCTCTACTCCTGAGGTTTCTCCTAGGATAAAGAATGGCATCAATTGATGTCAAATTGGATTAAAATTCTGTCATTGAAATTCTGTTAGCTCTCTCTCTAGCACCTGTCAAAAATTGCAGAAGGGAGCAAAATTTGCATACCTTTCAGTCCTATTTCGGTCATGGGAGGGCTAAGGAAGTGTTGGGAGAGCTTGGTTTGATCTAAGGAGGGCTCAAATTGGCCAATTTCAACTTGGACAAAACAGAGCAACTTCGGTTTGCTGGAGCTGCTTCATTGTTCAATCACGCCAGCACTTCTCCAACGACTCTTGAAGAAATGGATGCCACCACCATGTAGCTTACCTCTCCCTGGTTCTAAGGAACCCGACCTTGCCTTCTTTGGATCAGAAATGACCCTATATCGGAGCTTTGGTTCGAGCTTCTATGGAAAGCTAAGCACCTGAGAGAGAGTGAGCTTTTCATGTGTGGAGAGGATGAATGAGGAGGGGCTCTTTTTATAGAAAGCTCGGGGACTTCTTCGCCGTCCGATTGGCACCTAAATGGATGTCATTCATTGCCTGAAACTCACTGGTCGGAGACTTTCAACTTCTTCGGCGCTGTGCATTTTTTCGGCAAGTGAATAGTGATGTCATATGTAGGAAGAAGACGACATTATTCCAAACCAGACTGGACAAGTCCTAACTGGGTTCAAAACATAGATTGGCTGGTTCACCGTCCATTTGACCAAAATTTTCAAATCTAAAAATTTATAAATTCATCTAAATTCATTTTCTAACCAATGTGGCCTCAAATCTAAAATTTGAATTTTTTAAGCCACCTAGAAAAATGAATTTAGAATTTGGTTCAATAGTGGTTCAAACCGGTCCAAACTAGTTCAATCCGGTTAGGATCCAGTTCACCTGAACCGGTTTGGTTTTCATCTCCAATTTATTCTTAAGTACATTTACATGACTTTTGGGACTTTTTGGGTCACTCGGGGTCTATAAATTTTCTGATTTTCCCTTTCTCTATCGGTTCATAAATCGGTTCAATCCAGTTGGATCCAGATCATCTAAACTGGTTTGGTTTGTCTCCTCCAATTTGTCCAAAGGTTTTATGAACAATTTGGATCACTCAAGAGTTGTAAATTTCCAATTGTGATCCAAATTCCCAAATGATCAGGATTGTGAACCGGTTCGGTTTTCTTACTCGGTTTGACTGGTTCTTTTCTCGATTTTCCTTAACTCAAGAGTGTGGGGTTTACAACTCTCTCCTCCTTTTATAAGTTTTGTCCCCAAAACTTAATTAGAGAACTTGCATGAGGAACCATTTCCTTTGATGTCCATTTGGTATTTGCTTAACATGCAAACTCTTATCTTGTTCTTTTAATTAACCATTTTTAAATCATTCAATAAAGGAATTTCTTTTCCTTTATATTATTTGCTCCCTCCTTGGAGTTTATCATAACTAGTATGTCTTGCTCTGTGAGTACAAAGTTATATCCCTAGTTTCGCATCTCCCTTTACTTAGGGCAAGATTCTTCCCCTTTTGGGTTCTTACTCAAGATTCCAGAATTAGGAGTTCCAAGGTTCCCAATCATTCCTTTGTCCTAATTTGACCCATCCATCATTCATCATTGATTACAGCTTCGGTCGAAATTATGTATGACCTTGTTATGCTTATTGATTGGCTCTTTCTTACTCGAGTCATATCCTTCCTTGTGTTGTTGGGCTTGTTGTCCCATACATCATGACAATGCTCCAAAGTATGTCCTTGACCATTAGTATTTTAGAACATTTCCTTATAGGGTGTTCCCAATCTTCCAGCCTTTCAAGGGTTGTATAACTCCGTCTAGTAGTACATTCCCGAATACCTTCTCTGTTTATTCCCTCATCCATCTTGCCTTGGCAACATGTCATAACTGTGTCGATTTTCCTTACTTACTAGTCCTTTCCCATCTTCTTTGTTGGGTCTTTTTGGTTCCAATTATTTGGTTTCTAGATGATTTACCGACATGCTGGGATTCATCCTTTCTTAGATCCGTCCTCATTCCTAATGACATCCATTACTCAAGGATTTTTCTTTGTCATTAATCCACTCTTACTTGTTCATAATCATTTCATAACTCATTATTCCCCTTTGATCTCTATTAGTCTATTTGTCTATTGTTTTGTTCGGGGAGTTCCCTTTTTACGGTTTCATTATCCACTATGTTCCTCATGGTAGAGACTTTCGTCCTAGGACCTACATGCTCGACCTTCTAACTATTCCTTAAGGGTTTCCTCCTTTGTTTCCTTACTTTCCTTCTATACTGTAGCATTTGCCCACTTAGAATCCTTCACCATCTTAAAATTCCATTTTGTCCCTTATTCTTTATGTAAACCTCGCACTTTTGAGTTAAGGAAAATCGGCAAAAGAACCGGTCAAACCGAGTAAAAACATCGAGCCGGTTTACAAACCCTATCATTTGCGAGCAAGCAATTTGGAAATTTACAACTTTCGAGTGATACAAAGGGTTCATTAAACCTTGGAAAAAAAACTTAAGACAAATTAGAAGAGAATAACCAAATTGGTTTAGGTAAACGAGAATCCATAAGAACTCTGAGGATGGGTGACCTCCTGCCATATCTTAAATAGCCATAAATTAATATATATTTAATTATTCTAATTAATACCAATAATTTATGGCAATATTAATAATAGTAATAAATCTCTCTCATTTAATACACGATTTTACACAGGTCATCACCATTCATTTTCCTCACACCCGAACACTTCTCTCTCTCTCTCTCTATTGCTCCATTTCCTAGTGAAGCTCGAACCAGAGCTTCGACTTGAACATTTTTCTTAACCTTAGAAGGAGAGGTCGAGTTCTTTCGAACCAGGGAGAAGACAACAATCTAATAGCAAACTCCAGTCAATCCGAGAATCATTGGAGAAGCGCCGACATGATAGAACAGTGAAGCAGCTCAGGCGGACCGTAGCTGCCCTATTTCGGCCAAGCTAAAATCGGCCATTTCGAGCCCTCCTCAAACCAAACCAAGCCCTCCCAACACTTCCTCAGCCCTCGAACAGCCGAATTAGGATTGAAAGGTAAGCCAATTCGGCTCCTCTATGCAATTTTCGGTCGGTGCTAGAGAGAGAACTGACGAAATTTCAATGATAAAATTCAAACTCAATTCGGCATCAATTGATGTGATTCTTGATTCTAGGATGAACCTCAGGATGAGAGCTATCTGCCCAAATTGAAAGCTCGGACCGACGTGTCCTCAATTAATCAAAGCTTTCTCTCTCTATAATCCATTTTCCGGCGAAGCTCTGTTTGAGCTCGTTCCGGCGTCAAAACTTACGATTCAAAGTGCTATTGAATCATAAGAAGATGGAGGAACTCAATTTTAACTTCAATTTCAACAATTAGATGTCTTTGATCGGTCAATTTAATGAAATCAAATGTGGATATGCTAAGGAATTGAAATTGGGGAAAATTAGGGATTTTTGAAATTCAAAGGACCAAAATGCAATTTTATGAAATTGAGGGTCAATTGGGCATGAAAATAATGTTGGAGGACCAATTGAGGAATTTTGAAATTTTTGGGGCAAAACTTACCATTTTTGTAAAGGAAGGGCAAAATGGTAATTTTGGAAAAATTGGGGGACCAAATTAGAAATTTGGGAAATTAAACCCCTTTTTGGTGAAATTGAATAAATTGAGGTCCCAAGATAAATTTTAAACGTTATGGGACTCAATTTGAGTAAAAACTGACATTAGGGACTTAAAGTTAAAGAGAAATAACTTTAAGGACCTAATTGCAAATAACTAAAAGTTTGGGTTTTCCCATTTATTGGAAATGAATGAAGGCTGTTATGTCGAGTAATAATCAAAGAGGATGTTCATATCTTATTGGAACACGAAGTATCGGGAACGCCAACAAGGACAAGCTCGCGTGAATACATAGAACCGGTCTAGTGGAATTCACAGCATTAATGGGTGAGTGGGTTTACTAACATCATACCCGGTTGGGATGATGAGCACAACTTAAAATTAAAAACCACTTACCGGTTGTGAGTGTAAATTTTATATCATACCCGGTTGGTAATGATAAGTACCTCAGTATGAAAACCGACTATTAAGTGGTATTTTAAACATCACTACTTAGAGGAAGTGATGTGAAAATCATGCTGAAAAACTACTTACCGGTTGTAAGTAGATCATACCTGGTTGGTATGATGAGACTTCCTTGAAGGAAGTTGAAAACCCGTTCATCAGTTATGAACGGGGATGTCCTTATACCAGTTGGTATAATGGACAGTGAAAACCTATTTTGTCGGAAGTGTTCTCCCCTGACTGTGTGCCAATGCTTAAACTATTTAGGAGACCTTCTTAACGGGAGCTCGAATAGCTCTTATATGTTGGGGGCCTCGATTTTGGAACTTGGGGACTAAATGCCCGATTTTGAAAATCTCGTATAGTGGTGGGCCAAGGCCAATTTGGCCCGATTTTAAAAAATGCCTTACTCTGTACGATTTATAATATCAGGGGAAACCCTTTAGTAAATCAGGAGAGTGGCGAGTTGATCACGGGGATCCGACCAAACTGGGTCGGGGCGTGACACTTTATTTGAGGAAACTTATTAGTCTTATTTCGCATACTTTATATTATGCTCAGCCGTCCACTCTGTAGGCTTCATTATGTGTGTGTGGACTATGACCCGTCTTGCTAATCATGGTTATTTCTCCTTAGCCACATCTTATTTGGAGAGCTTGCTTTCCCAAATTTTCTCGGACGTTCTTTCCTTTATTTCTTTATTATGGGTAGTCCAGTCATTATTACTTGTCGCAACATCTTTTGATGCTAACTCTCTATTTCTCGTTCCTTTTAACTTATTCCTTGGGTCCTCCCAGTAGGTATTCTTGGTTCTTTCTCCTCAGCTTTAGCTTCATTTGTAAGTTTATCTCCTTAACCCTCTTCACTTGGTTCCATTTCCTTTCAGTTGGATTACATATGTCATTCCAGTGTTTCCTTCCTTGGTAGAACTTTTCCCTTCCTCCCAAATTTTTTTAAATTTGCTCTAAGAATTATATACTCTTAAATGACATCGTTGGATGTTGTCTACTCCTGTTTTACCTTTACTCTTGAAATCTTGTGGCACATCTTTTGTACTATATCCTCATCCTCACTTCTACTCCAGTACATGCTTATTTGTTTTAAGGAGAGTTCAAACCTTCGTTGTTTTAGGATTTCTTGACCATTATGTGGCCTACTTGACTACTCCAATCCCTGCTTGAGTTTAGTCGTTAATTTGGCCCTTTGTCTCTTTAGGGATTTTCTTTTATTCTTCTCTTTCTCAATATTTCACCTTTCCACCTCTCCCTTCTTTGTCGGAGCTTAAATTGTGACCGTTGCGAGTATTAGTTTGTTAACTTCCTCGTCCTTACCCTTCCTTTAGTCTTAAAGTAATTGTTTCTTGAGTCTTCTTGTCCTAAATGTCCAACTTGCTGCCCTTTTTTAGTGTAGTCCTTCCTACTTCTCGGTCTTCCTTAGGGTGTTATTTATTTATAGGGACGGTCTTGTTGTTACAACTTGCTTTCTTCCACCATGTTGGTTCGAACTCTTATTCAGTTTCATTGCCCTTTTCCAAGGTAATTCATACTTGCAATCCCAAGATATCCCATTTGTCATCAAATGTTCAACTTATTTTTTCTTGTGGATGCTCTCCCTTCTTTGCTCCTAAATTATTAGAATTTTCTTTTTTAAGGGAGAATTCTCTTCATTCTATTTGTAGTTTACCAAGTTCCTACCTTCGCCCCTTTTTCCTTCCTACAACTAGGATTTTGAAAAACTTCCTCCTAACTATGGTTGTAATGACGAGCTAGAGTCGTGTTTCTTGGAATGGTACCATTTTGGATTTCTATAACTGTGGGGCATTTATTCTTGGATCGTGTTGTTCTAAATCCTAGTGGTGTGGAACAGTCCCTTACTTTATGCACCTGGTAATAGGTCATTTTCTTACCTAGTGATTTCTCCAAGAGCTCCCCTAAACTCCTGACCATGACGATTTGCTTGTTATGCTTTCTTTGCACAACAATTTCCTTAGTTCATTCCCTTATTTGGTATGAGATTCTTCTTGGTTTCCATAGTGTCTAAGGAAATGCAGGGTTGTTTAGTTACCTTCTGTGGGAAGTCTTCCTACAGCTGAGGTGTAAGGTCACATTATTTTAAGAGATATGGTTTTAGAAACTTAGAATTCTTTATTATTGGAGAGGTAGTACAATAAGTTGGGGTCTTAGCCCTCATTACAAAAGTGTTTTAGATGGGAAGCTACTAGGTTCTTTCACAAGCGTCTTCCTTAGTAAGGTTATAAACCCTCGATGGTGTTCCTGGCCTTAGGTTTGTCTTCCTTCGTACTTAGAATTGTGACCCCAACAGATCCTGGCACCATCCTTCTGGATAGTTCCACTAATGTCTCTTGATTCTTGGGAACTTCTCGGGTATGTTAGGGTGATTTCCCTACTAGGACAAAGAGTTAGCAAGTGTTGGTAACGCCAGTCCTAGTTTTCTTGGTTCCTCTCCTGAGAGCCATCTGAAAATTTTAAAATCATTCCTATTAGTTACTATCTTTTCTAGGCTCTTATACCACTCAAGTTGTCATGCCTTAACCCGGTTTGGTTGGATCCCCATGATCAACCCGCAACTCTCCCGGTTTATTTAAGGGTTTCCCCTTGTTATAAATCGTAAAGAGTGTCCTTTAACCTACACCTTTCCTAGAATAACATAAATAAAAACTAGATAAAATTTTAATTTTATCATACCTATCTCACAGGCATATTAGTTGATAATCCTTGAGGGTAAACTTTCCGAAATTTCCTGAAATGGGTATAAGGGAGGGGTGAGTATAACAACTCACTGAATGGGTTTTCAAAATTAAATTTTTGGGAAAATCATTTGTTTTGGAGTGTGTCAGACTCCTTATTTCCTTTCAAAAACCTCGGTTTTTATTACCACCTCATATTAATTCATGGTGTATCACCTAACACACATCCTTCATCATGAAGGTCAAACACACAATCATAGGCCAGCACGTCCACTGAACCCACCTGTGGAGTTGGAGCAACTTTAGCGGCCACCTAGATAAGCACGTCCACTTCTACGTTAAGAATGCATGGATGTTTGCGACATCCAACCCTCAATCCTAAAATCAATTCTTTGTGTCTGTATGAGGACAAAGACCTCATCCCGACCCCATCTCGGTCTCATGTGCTTGAAACTACGTCGATCTTCGCAAGGTCACCTGGTCTAATGAACTACACTTATACCCATCAGGTCTTCTAGTGCCCTAGGAAACATCACTACAACTCTTGGGCATCTTGAAGGTACCGTAATCACAGTGCATGCACAATCAGTATTTTCATATCATGCCATATAATCTGTGGTGCCACTGGTCCAACGGCCCCAACCCTCAACTCAACCTGCAGCCGTTTGCCTTGAATGGTCCGTCGACCTATGATGTCGCACTGCAGCTAGTTGATAGAGTATGTCGGTCCTATCTTGGTACCATGGCCAAACAATTCATTTATTTAAAGTTTTATGGCATATATCTCATGTTTGTTTATGAGCTCCTGCTCGTGCCAACTGGCCTAGGTCCCAATGTTCGAGATTTTCAAAACCGGGCATATTAGCCCCCGAGTTCCAAAATCGAGGCCTCCGTCCTAACAGAGCTATTCGAGATCCTGTCAAGAAGGTCTCCCAAATCATTTAAGTAGTGGCACACGGTCAAGGGAGAGTATTTTTGACAAAAATATATTTTTAACTATCCATCATACTAACCGAGTATGAGGATATCTCCGCTCATAACCTATGAACGGGTTTTCCTCTTCCACCGAGGAAGTTTCATCATACCAACCAGGTATTTTCTACTTACAACCAGTAATTAGTTTTTCTGTGTTATTTTCACATCACTCCTCTAAGTTGTGGTATTTAAAATACCACTAAGTTATGGGTTTTCATTTCGAGGTGCTTATCATCCGAACCGGGTATGATATAAAAATCATACTCATCCATTCGTGTAGTGAAATCCACTAGACCGGTTCTTTGTATTCATGCGAGCTTGTCCTTGTTGGCGTTCCCGATACCTCATGTTCCTACACGATATGAATATCTCAGTTCATTATCCCTCAGCCTACTAGCCTTCATTCATTCCAAATGAATGAAAAAACTAAACTTTTATTTATTTGCAATTAGGTCCCTAAGATTATTTTTTTTTAACTTTGAGTCCCTAATATCAGTTTTTTTCCTCAAATTGAATCCTAAAACTTTTAAAATTCTCCTTGTGACCTCAATTTATTCAATTTCACAAAAAAGGGTTTAATTTGCCAAATTTCCAATTTGGTCCCCTAATTTTTCCAAAATTACCATTTAGCCCTTCCTTTAAAAAATGGAATGTTTTACCCCAAATATTCTAAAATTCCTTAATTGGCCCTCTAAACTTTTTATCATGCCCAATTAACCCTCAATTTTATAAAATTGCATTTTGATCCTTCAAACTTCGAAAATCCCCAATTTTCCATCAATTTCAACTCCTCAACACAGCCGAATTTGATTTTATCAAATTGACCAAACAAACACTTCTAATTGTTGAAATTGAAGTTAAAATTGAGTTTCTACATCTTCATACGATTCAATAGCACTTTGAATTGCAAGTTTTGATGCCGGAACGAGGTCAAACAGAGCTTCACAGGAAAAAAATACTATATAGAGAGAGAAAGCTTCGAAAGCTTACCATCGGGGGCACGGCAGTACTAGGTTTCGATTTGGGCAGATAGCTCTTGTCCTGAGGTTCATCCTAGAATCAAGAATTGCATCAATTGATGTCGAATTGAGTTAGAATTTTCTCATCAAAATTATGTCGGTTTTCTCTCTAACACCAGTAAAAAATTATAGAGGACAGCCGAATTGGCTTACCTTTCCATTCTAATTCGACTGCGGGAGGGCTGAGGAAGTGTTGGGATGACTTGGTTTGGTCTGAGAAGGGCTCGAATTGGCCTATTTCAACTTGGCCAAAACAGGGCAGCTTCAGTCGTCGGAGTTGCTTCACTGTTGCATCATGCTAGCTTTTCTCCAGCGACCCTCGGAGCAAACGAAGACTACATGCGTGTAGATGACTTCTCCCCGGTTCTAAAGAGCCCGACCTCCCTTTCCAAGGTTAAGAAAAATACTCAAGTCTAAGCTCTATTTTGAGCTTCACTGAGAAATGGAGCAGTAGAGAGAGAAGTGTTCAGGTGTGATGAGAATGAATGGGGATAAGCTATTTATATAGGTGTAAAATTGTGTATTAAATGGGGGAGATTTATTACTAGTATTAATGTTGCCATAAATTGATGAGTATTTATTAGTATTAATTCCAATAATTTAATTTAGGTATTAAATTATTGGTATTTTCTATTTATGATAGGGCGTACGATTTGCATAAAAAGTTTTGCCCGAAATTTCGTGTTATAAAAAAAATATACATCACAAGGTTCTTTTCCAAGGTTTTATGAACCCTTTGGATCACCCGGAAGTTGCAAATTTCCAAATTGCTTGTTTCCAAATGATCGGGTTTGTAAACCGGTTTGGTTTTCTTACTCAATTTGACTATTTCTTTTCCCAGTTTTCCTTAACTCAAAAGGGTAGGGTTTACACAACCCCTCCCTTTACCCCTTTTCATGTAACCGGGGGAAAACCTACTTATAGACCTTCCAATAGTTGAACATGCAAGATAAGTGTGCAAAGTTAATATATTTAGTTTTGATTAATGTTATGCTAGGAAAGGTACAGGTTGAATTATGTCTTACTCCCCATTGTTTAAAGAAGGGTAAAACCCCTCTTGAACAAAGGGAATGGCGGGTTGTTCACGGGGATCCAACCAAACTAGGTTGAGGTGTGACAACTTGAGTGGTATTAGAGCCTATTTCCTTGAATACATTATCAAGACAAGAGAACATAGTAACTAATAGGGATAATTTTAAAATTTTTAGATGGCTCCCAAGAGGGGAACCAAGAGAACTAGAGACGTAATCTCCGACACTACCCAACCACCCTGTGGAAACTCCCCAAGGAGCACACACAACCCCACCTGGATTAAGCTTGGAACATTAGAAATTGTACGAGTTCACCCGAGTGTTCGGATGGCCTAACCTCACTCCTGAGGTGGACATCAACTCTCTAGCTGAGCTTGAGGAAGTACAATCTCATCCCCCTCCTGCTAACGTTCCTCCTCGAGTGGTCATTCCCAAATACCTCAAAACCTTTTGATAATCAGGATGTAAACCATTCCAAGGAGAGAAGAATGATGAGGCTACAATGGACTAGCTGGCCAACATCAAGAAACTAATAGGGATAGTCAAGATTTCACCAGAGGATATGGTAATCCTGGCTATGTTTTTCTTGGAAGCCAGTGCGAAGAGGTGGTAGGATAACGTCAGAAGCTTGCATGCCACTACCCCTACATGGGAGCAATTTGAGGAAAGGTATACAGAGGAATACCTAGCTCCACATCTAATCAATGAGAAGAAGCAAGACTTCCTCCGACTCCGACAAGGGCTTAACTCTATCTCGGAGTATGAAACTAGGTTTAACAAGTTAAGACCATTTGCCACCAACCTAGCCGGACCTACAGATGTTTGCCAACGATTCGTGGACAATCTTAATCTAGAAAAATGGGAATGAATGGAAGTACTAGGACACTCCACAGATTTGGCTGTTGTCATCAACATGTCCCATGAATGTGAGCATCTAGTATACACGAGACACCATCGGATAGAACAAATTGGTAGGAATAAGGAAGGAGGCCAAGATAACTGAGGAAGACAAAAAGAGCCATGTGGACAGAAATGGGGGACAAGAATGGGGTTCCCTAGGAAAATGGAAGGTATCATACCCATAAGAAGGCAAGTATAGCCCCACAAAAGAGATGCCACTATTGTTTCAAGTGCTAGAAAAACCATGAAGGACCATAACAAATATGCTTTGAATGTAGATAGCCTGGTCACTTTGCGAAAAACTACACAGTCCTTTGGGACAATACACAACGAAGTACCCGCTGACCACCTCAAGGAAACCCAAGGGCACTAGACAGAGGGCAAGACACCGCCATTACATCGAGGGTCCCAACCAGAGTATACAACCTCACCTAGGAGGAAACACAAAAGGATTCGAGTGCAGTAGTTAGTACTTACCAGCTTTCCCCTAAACAAATATAGCCAAATACTATAATTTGCTACCATCATAATAAATAAAAGTTATATTTCCTAGAAAAAATAAACTTATGATACAAGTAGGTGAAAATACAAAGGACGTACCCACAAAATTTCAAGGAGAAATCGAGAAAGAATGACATCTAAGGAAGTCATGAAGTGGATTTAAGGTTAGATGCCCTCAAATGCATAGAATTCCAGGAAAGAAGGGGGAAGAATAATCTCAAGGAAGGAGAAGCATACATATCCCAACTAAGATGTAAACCTGACTCTTTTGAGTTAAGGAAAACTGGGAAAAGAACTGGTCAAACCGAGTGAGAAATACCGGACCGGTTCACAAACCCGACCATTTGAGAGTTGATAAAACCTTGGAAAAAAACTTTAAGACAAATTAGCAGAGAAAAACCAGACAGTTCAGATGAAATGGATCCCATTATAACACCGAAGTTAAGCCTACTTGCATGAGAGTATGTTTTTTTCTAATACCTAAATTAAATTATTAGAATTTATACTAATAAATACCCATCAATTTATGGCAACATTAATACTTGTAATAAATCTCCCCCATTTTAATACACAATTTTACACCTATATAAAGAGCTCATCCCCATTCATCCTCCACACACCTAACACACGTCTCTCTCTCTCTCCCTCTCTCTCTCTCTCTCTCTACTACTCCAATTCCCGATGAAGCTCGAACCAGAGCTTGGACTTGGGAATTTTTCTTAACCTCAGAAAGAGAGGTCGAGCTATTTAGATTCCGGGGGAAGTCAGCTATCTGATAACAACCTCCATTCGATCCGAGGATCGTCGCCGGCATCATCAAATAGTGAAGTAGCTCTGGTAGACCGAAGCTGCCCTATTTTGTCCTAGCAAAAATTGGTCAAATTCATCCCTCCTCAAGCCAAACCAAGCCTTCCCAACACTCCACAGCCCTTCTACAGCTGAATTAGAGCGGAAAGGTAAGCCAATTCGGCTCCCCTCTACAATGTCCAACTAGTGCTAGAGAGAGAACCGATAGAAGTTTGATGATAAAATTCTCATTCAATTTGGCATCAATTGATGCAATTCTTGATTTTAGGATAAACCTTAGTAGGAGAGCTATCTGCCTAGATTGAAAGCTCAGACCGACGTGCCCCCGACGGCGAGTAATTAAAGCTTTCTATAGTCTATTTTCTAGCAAAGCTCCATTTGAGCTCATTCCGGTGTCAAAACTTATGATTCAATGTGCTATTGAATCGTATGAAGATGTAGGATCTCAATTTTAACTTCAATTTCAGCAATGAGAAGTATGTGATTGGTCAATTTGATGAAATCAAATTCGGTTGTGTTAAGGAGTTGAAATTAGGGGAAATTTGGGGAAATTTAAGGATTTTTGAAATTTGAAGGACTAAAATGCAATTTAGTAAAATTGAAGATTAATTGGGCATGATAAGAATGTTAGTGGTCCAATAGAGAAAAGTTAGAATTTTTGGGGTAAAACTTACCGTTTTTGTAAAGGAAGGGTAAAATGGTAATTTTTGAAAAGTTGTGGGACCAAATTGAAAAATTGGGTAAGTAAACCCCTTTTTATGAAATTGAATGAATTGAGGTCCCATGGGGAATTTTAAAAGTTTTGGGACTCAATTTGAGGAAAAACTGATATTAGGGACTTAAAGTTAAAGAAAAATAACTTTAGGGACCTAATTGCAAATAAATAAAAGTTTGGTTTTTTCATTCATTTGGAATGAATGAAGACTATTAGGCCGAGGGATAATGAACCGAGATGTTCATATCGTGTAGGAACACGAGGTATCGAGAACGCCAACAAGCACAAGCTCGCGTGAATACAAAGAACTGGTCTAGTGGAATTCATTGTATTAACGAGTGAGTGGGATTTTATATCATACCCGATTGGGAATGATAAGCACCTCAAAATGAAAACCCATTATTTAGTCATATTTTAAACATCACAACTTAGAGAAATGATGTAAAAATCACGCAGAAAAACTACTTATCGATTGTAAGTATATCATACTCGGTTGGTATGATGAAACTTTCTCGAAGGAAGTGGAAAACCCGTTCATCTGTTATGAGAGGAGATGTTCTCATACTTAGTTGATATGATGGATAGTTGAAAATATATTTTTATATGAAGTGCTCTCCCCTGACTGTGTGCCAATGCTTAAACGATTTGGGAAACCTTCTTGATGGGAGCTCGAATAGCTCTTATAGGTCGGGGGGCCTCGGTTTTGGAACTTGGGGGCTATTATGCCCTATTTTGAAAATCTCGAACAGTGGGCCATAGGGCAACGAGCACGAGCAGGAGCTCATAAACAAACATGAGATATGTGCCATAAAACTTTAATAAATGAATTGTATGGCCATGGTACCAAGACATGACCAACATACTTAGTCAACTAGCGGTAGTGCAACCTAACAGGCCGACGGACCAGTCAAGACAAACAGTTGCATATTGAGTTGAGGGTCGGGGCCGTTAGACCAATGGCACCACAAATTATATGGCAAGATGTAAAAATACTAATTGTGAATGCATTGTGATTACGTGACCTTCAAGATGCCCAAGAGGTGTTGTGATGTGTCCTAGGGCCCTAGACGACTTGGTGGGTATAAGGGCAAATCATCGGACTAGGTGACCTTCTGAATCTCGACGTAGCTTCCAGCGCATGAGACCTAGGTGGGGTCGGGATGAGGTCTATGTCCTCATACGAATACGGAGAATTGATTTTGGGATTGAGGGTCAGATGTCGCGTACATCCACTCATTCTCAGGGTAGAAGTGAATGTGCTTCTCTCTAATGGCCGGTAAAGTCGCTCTGACGCCACAAGTGGATTTAGTGGAGGGGCTGGCCTGCGATTGTGTGATTGACCTTCATGATGAATGATGTGTGTTGGGTGATGACACACCGTGATTAATAAGAAATGGTGATGAAAATATAGATTTGAGATGAATGGATTTTTTAAAGAAAATATGGAGTCTAGCACACTCCAATATAAATCTTTTTCCTAAAAGTTAAATTTCGAAAACCCATTCACTGAGTAGTTGTACTCACCCCCTCCCTTATATCCCTTTTAGGTAGACCAAGGAAAACCTACCCAAGACCTCTTGTTAGTTACACCTGTATGACAAGTATGATTAATTTAAAATTTTATGTTGTTTTGATTTATGCTATTCCAGGAAAGGTGCAGGTTTAAAGGACGCCTTACTCTTCATGGTTTATAAACAAGGGACAACCCTTAATAAACCAGGAGAGTGACCGGTTGATCATGGGGATCCGACCAAATCGGGTCGGGGCGTGACATAAGAGGTAGTGAAACCAAGTGATGAGAGATAAAGAGATGAGTTTGCAAAGGAAGTACATGCTGAGGTGAGAGAATCAAGGGATGTATACTAGGATGACCCAAGGAAGTAAGTTAAACCCAAGGAACAAGTAAGTCGGAAGATAGCATCAAAAGATGTCGTGACAATTAAGAATGTGTGGACTACCCATAATAAGGAAGTAAAGTAAGGAACATCCAAGAAACCTTGGAGAATTAAGCCCTCCAATTAAGAAGTAGTTAAATGGAATAACCACTAGACTTAGTGAGGAGTATAAGGAATAAGACCGAGAATCAGAAGTGCCTCAAGTAAAGGATAAGGGGTATGAAGAAATGTAGGAAGGAAAACTTCAAGGAATGGAAAAAGGGTTGAGCATATAGCTCCGAAGGTGAAAGTCTCTACTTTTATGGACATAGTAGAGAATGAAACCGTAAAAAGGGGATACCCCAAACACAGCCATCGGGACGTAGACTGAAAGGGATCAACTCAGCAGAAATAATCGTGAAATGGTCACGAATGAGTAAGAGTGGATGAAGGAAAAGGAAAGTGCATGGGTAAAGGATGCCACTGGGAATGAGGAAGGACATAAGAAGGGTCAAAACTGGACAAAAAGGAGTATGTAGTGTTTGAAGGGACACCGAACTAAGGGTTTCAATGATAAAGAAAATTACTAGACACAGGAATGATTGGGTATCTTCGAACTCACAATCCTAAAATAATGAGTAAAGAACCTAAAGGGGGAAGAATCTTGCTCTAAGCAAAGGAGGATGAGAATCTAAAGGTATACCCTTGGACTCTCAAGTAAGATATGCTTAGCTTCGATAAGCTCCATGGAATGAGTAAGCAGTGGAAAGGAAAATAAATTTCTTAAAGTGTGTGTTAGAAAGAGACTAAATGAAGATGACCAAAATGCTAGAATATCAACCAAACCTCAAGTTGACACAAAAGAAAATTATTCCTGATGCAAATGTTGCTAATCTAGTTTTGGGGACAAAACTCCTACAAGGAGGGGAGAGTTGTAAACCTCATCCCTTAAAGACAGGGAAACCAGAGAAAGAACCAATCAACCCGAGTGACAAAACCTAATCGGTTCACAAACCCCAACTATTAGAGAAAAGGCAAAATGGGAAATTTACAAATCCTGAATGACCTAAAGAGTAAAAAAAATCATGGAAAAGGACTTTGGAATGAATTGGAAGTGAAAACTAGGCAGATTCAGGTGAACCAGACTTGAACCGGTTTGAACCACTATTGAACAGATTTCTAAATTCATTTTTCTAGTTGGCGTAAAAAATTCAAATTGGGAAATTGAAGCCACCATTGGAAAGAGAATGAATTTAGAAATTTTTAATTTTGACAAACTCGGTTGAATCGGGCCTGAATCGACCGGTTTAAGCATTGAACCCGGTTCGGACCGGTACGGTCCGGTTCGGAACAGTGTCATCTTCTTCCTTCAGATGATAGCACTATTCACTCGCTGGAAAAGTGAGCAGCGCTGACGAAGATGAAAAGTCACCATTCAACACATTTTAGGTCGTGAATGATCTCCATAAAGGCACCAATCAAACGACCAAGGAGTCCTCGAGCTTCCTATATAAAGACCTCATCATCATTCATCGTCCTCAGACCTGAAAACTCCTGTCTTCCCCTACTGCTCCATTTTCCGGTGAAGCTCAAACCAGAGCTTCGACATTGGGGTATTTTCTGAGCCAAAGAAGGTGAGGTGGGGTTCCTTAGAATCGAGGAGAAGTCAGCTACCCGACGGTGGTCACCATTTGGTATGAGGATCGCCAGAGAAGCAATGGCGTAATCAAATAGTGAAGCAGCTCTGGCGAACCAAAACTGACCTATTTCGGTCGAGCTAAAAATGCCCAAATTGAGCCCTCCTCAATCCAAACCAAGCTCTTCCAACACTTCCACAACCCTCAAACGACTAAATTAGAGGTGAAAGGTAAGCCAATTTGGCTCTACTTTGTAAATGTCGATCAATGTTAGAGAGAGAAATGATGAAACTTCAATAACCAAATTCTCACTCAATTTGACATAAATTGTTGTAATTCTTAATCATAGGAGAATTCTCAGGACAAGAGCTACCTGCCCCGATTGAAAGCTCACACCGCCGCGCTCATCCCAACCGGGTATAATATAAAAATCCCACTCACCCATTAATACAGTGAATTTCTCTCGACCGTTTCTTTGTATTCACGCGAGCTTGTCCTTGTTGGTGTTCCCGGTACATCATGATCCTACACGATATGAACATCCTTGTTAATTATCCCCCGGCCTAATAGCCTTCATTCATTCCAAATGAATAAAAAACCAAACTTTTCAATTATTTCCAATTAGGTCCCTAAAGTAATTTTTCTTTAACTTTAAATCTGTAATGTCGATTTTTCCTCAAATTATGTCCCGAAACATTCAAAATTCACCTTGAGACCTCAATTTATTCAATTTCACAAAAGGGGGTTCAATTTTCCAAATTTTAAACTTGGTCCCCCAATTTTTTCCAAAATTACTATTTTGCCCCTATCTTACAAAAAAGGTAAGTTTTGCTCTCAAAATTCCAAAATTCCCCAATTGATCCACTGACATCTTTATTATCCCAATTTGTCCTCAATTTTTTGAAATTGCACTTTAGTCCCTCGAATTTTTGAAATTCTACAATTTCCCCCAATTTTTGCCCCAATTTCAACCTTCTAACTATGTCGAATTTGATTTCATCAAATTGGCCGATCAAAAGAGTTTAATTATTGAAATTGAAGCTAGATTAGATTTCCTACACCATCATACGATTCAATGGCACTTTGAATGACATGATTTGGTGTCGGAATAAGCTCAAACAGAGCTTTGCCAGAAAACTGAACTTAGAGAGAGAAAGCTTCGAAAGCTTATCGTCGGGGACACGGCAGTCCGAGCTTCTGATCTGAACAGATAGCTCTTGTCCTGAGGTTACTCCTAGCATCAAAAATTGCATCAATTGATGCCAAATTGAGAGAGAATTGTTTCATCAAAATTCTGTTAGTTTTCTCTCTAGCACTGGTCGGAAATTGCAGAGGGGAGCCAAATTGGATTATCTTTCAGCTCTAATTCAGCAATAGGAGAACTCTGGAGGTGTTGGGAGGGCTTGGTTTGGCTAGAGAAGGGCTTGAATTGGATGATTTCAGCTTGGCCAAAATAAGGCCGCTTCAATCCACTAGAGCTACTTCATTGTTCGATCACACCGGCGCTTCTCCAGCAACCCTCGTAGCAAATGGAGACTACAAGCTTGTAGCTGACTTCTCCCCGATTCTAAAGAACCTGACCTCACCTTGTTTGGCTCAAAAAAGTACCCAAGTCGATGCTCTGGTTCACGCTTCACCATAAAATGGAGCAGTTGAGAGAGAATGGAGTTTTTATCTACAATTCATCCTAAGGTCCTTTTTCATGACTTTTGACACTCCTTAGGTCACTCGGTATCCATAAATTTCTTTTGTTACCTATACCCAATCAGTTTTGGTTCATGAACCAACTCAGTTCATATACTGATACAATCAAGTTCGAATCTGTTTCTCCTGAACCGATCTGGTTTTCTCTCCCAAATCATCCTAACATCCTTTTTCAAGGTTTTATGAACCCTTTGGGTCACTCAGGAGTTGTAAGTTCCAAAATTGCCCATTCTTTGATGATCGGGTTTGTGAATTAGTTCAGTTTTTCTCATTCAAGTTGAACGGTTCTTTCCCCAGTTTCCTTGTTTTAAAGGGACGAGGTTTACAACTCTCGCCTTCTTTTAAGAGTTTTGTCTGCAAAACTAAATCAGCACCATTTGTATCAGAAATAACTTCCCTTAATGTTCACTTGGGATTTGCTTGACATGCCAACCGTTTGGTTGTTTCTTCACTTAGCCCTTTTTTAATCATGCACTTAAGGAATCTCTTTTCCTTTTTGTTATCTTACTCACTTCCTGAAGTTTATCATAATTAAGCATGTCTTACCCCCACGTCCAAAAGAATATCTTTATATTCCCTTCCTAGTCTTCCTAGGGTGGTTTCTTCCTCTCGAGAGTTCCAAGCTGTCCAATCGTTCCCTTGGGTTTAAGTTACTTTCTTGGATCATCTTAGCATGCCTTCTTTAATTCTTTCACCCCTACATGAACTTCCTTTGTAGCCTCATATCCTTATCCCTCATCACTTGCTTCCATTACCTCTTAGTTAGGATATGTATGGTTCCCTAGAGTTTTCCTTCCTTGGTAGTATTCTTCCCCTTTCTTCCAAAATTTTAAGTGTCCTTGAGGGTATCTATCCTCAAAGTGACATACTTAAATGTCATCCTTTCCTATTTACTCCTTGAAATTTTATGGGTACATCCTTTGAATTTTCTCTTACTTGTATCACAACTTTATCTTTGTAGGAAATATAACTTTCATTATGATGATAAACAATTACAGTTTTTAGCTATATTTATTCAGAGGAATTTTGGTAAGTACTAAGTACAGTACAATGGTCTTCTCGTTTTTCTTCTTGGGTGAGGTTTTATACTCTGATTGGGACCCTTGATGTAGTGGCGATGTCTTGCTCTCTGTCTAGTGCCCTTGGGTTTCCTTGAAGTGGTAGTTGGGTACTTTGTTGTGTATTGCCCTCATGGGCTGGGCAGTTTTCACAAAATGGTCAGGCTGTCTACATTCGTAGCACATTTGGCATAGTCCTTCATGGTTTTTCTGGCATTTGAAACAATAGGGGCTTCTCCTTCGCGGAACTGTATTTGTCTACCTTTGTGTATGATAACCTTCCGTTGTCCTAGAGAACCCCATTTGTGTTCTCCATTTCTGTCCACCTAGCTCCTTTTATCTTCCTCGGCTGTCCTAGCCTCCTTCCTCTTTCCTACCAGTTTATTCTATCCGGCAGTGTCTCGTCTGTACAAGATGCTCAGATTCATGGCCCATGTTGTTGACAGCAGCTAAATTCGTGCGGCATCCTAGTACTCTCATTCAGTCTCGTTTGTCCGTATTAAGATCGTCCACAAATCATTGGCAAAAATCCATAGGTCCGGCTAGGTTAGGAGCAAAGGGTCTTAACTCATTAAACTTTGTTTCATACTCTGACTAACTAGTATGACAAGAAACACAAACCATGTAGCTTTCCTTTTCTCATATCGCCACCATGTCATCTAGCCGCCCTTACGACGCATTACTACCCCTCTTGGGCATCTTAATGGTCCCAAACCTCAAGTGCATGCACAAACAATGTTTTCCTAAAAAGACATTTAATCTTTGGTGCCATTGGTCCAACGGACCCGACCCTCAACTCGACCTGCAGTTGTTTGTCTTGACTGCTCCATCAACCTGTCATGTCGCACTACTGCTAGTCTATTGAGTATGTTGGTCATCTTTCGATACCATGGCCAAATAATTCATTTACTTAAGTTTTCATGGCAATGAATCATGTTTGTTTACAAACTTCTGCTCGTGTCAACTGGCCAAGGGCCCACTGTTTGTGATTTTCAATTTCGGGCATAATAGCCCTAACTTCCAAAACCTAGGCCTCCGGCCTAACAGAGCTAATCAAGCTCCCGTCAAGAAAGTCTCCCAAAATGTTTAAGTACTAACACACAGTTAGGGGAGAGCACTTCCAACAAAATATATTTTCAACTGTCCATCATGCCAACTAAGTATGAGGACATCTCCACTCATAACTGATGAACGGGTTTTCCACTTCCTTCGGGGAAGTTTCATCGTACCGACCGGGTATAATCTACTTACAACCAGTAAGTAGTTTTTCCGCTTGATTTCCACATCACTTCTCTTAGCTGTGATGATTAAAATACCACTTAGTATTGGGTTTTCATTTTCAAGGTGCTTATCATCCCAATCGGGTATGATATAAAAATCCCACTCACTCGTTAATGTAGTGAATTCCTCTCGACCAGTTCTTTGTATTCACACAAGCTAGTCCTTGTTGGTGTTCCCGGTACTTCCTGTTCCTACACAATATGAACATCCTTGTTCATCATCCCCTAGCCTAATAGCCTTAAGTCATTCCAAATGAATGAGAATACTAAACTTTTCATTTATTTGTAATTAAGTCCCTAAAGTTATTTTTCTTCAAGTCCCAAATGTTGGTTTTTCTTCAAATTGACTCTCGAAACTTTTGAAATTCACCTTAGGACCTCAATTTATTCAATTTCACAAACGGGGGTTAAATTTCACAAATTTCTAATATGGCCTCCCAATTTTTTCCAAAATTAACATTTTGCCCCTACTTTACAAAAATGGTATGCTTTGCCCCAAAAATTCCAAAATTTAACAATTGATCCTCCAACATCTTTATTATGCCCAATTGGTTCTCAATTTTATGAAATTGCACTTTAGTCCCTCAAATTTTTGAAAATTCCCCAATTTCAACCTTCTAACTCTGCCGAATTTGATTTCATCAAATTGACCGATCTTTGAATAGCATGATTTGGTGTCGGAATTAGCTCAAATGGAGCTTCACCGAAAAACTGGACTTAGAGAGAGAAAGCATCAAATACTTACCATCTAGGGCACGGTGGTACGAGCTATAGATCAAGGCAGGTAGCTCTTGTCCTTAGGTTTCTCCTAGGATCAAGAATTGCATCAATTGATGCTGAATTGAGTGAGAATTTTATCATTAATGTTTTGTCGGTTCTCTCTCAAGCATTAGTTGAAAATTGTAGACTATAGCCAAATTAGCTTACCTTTCAGCTCTAATTCATTTGTAGGAGGACTGTAGAGGTGTTGGGAGGGCTTGGTTTGGCCTGAGAAGGGCTCAAATTGGTCAATTTCAGCTCAGCCAAAATAGGGCACCTTTGGTCCACCGACGCTGCTTCACTATTCGATTATGCTGGTGTTTCTCTAGCAACCCTCGGAGCAAATGGAGACTAAAGGCATGTAGCTGACTTCTCCCTAGTTCTAAAGAACCCGACCTCACCTTGTTTGGCTCGGATAAGTGCACAAGTCGGAGCTCTAGTTTGAGCTAAACCAGAAAATGGAGTAGTTGGGAGAGAATGTAGTTTTCAAGTGTGGAGAAGATGAATGAGGAGGGACTTTTTTATAGGAAGCATGGGGACTTCTTGGATGTTCGATGGGTGCCTTAATGGCAGTCATTCATTGCCTGAAACTCCCTGGCCGGATACCTTTCAGCTTCATCGGCGTTACGTAATTTTTCGACGAGTGAACAGTGCTGTCATCTAAAGGAAGAAGACAACACTATTCCGAACTAGACCGGACCAGTCTAAACCGGGTTTAAAGCTTAAACTGGTCGGTTCACCCCCAATTCGATTGAATTTTTCAAATCTAAAAATTTTTAAATTCATCTAACTTCATTTTCTATCCAATGGTGGCCTTAAATATCAAATTTATATTTTTTAAGCCACCTAGAAAAAGAAATTTAACATCCGGTTCAAATAGTTCCAAACCAGTTCAATCCGGTTCGGATCTGATTCACCTGAACTGGTTTGGTTTTCATCTTGAATTCATCCTAAAGTCCTTTTTCATGACTTTTGTGACTCCTTAGGTCACTCGGGATCCATAAATTTCCCAGTTTGACTTTTCTCAATCAGTTTCGATTCATGAACCAACTCGATTCATAAATCGGTTCAATCTAGTTCGGATCTGGTTCTCCTGAACCAATCTAGTTTTCTCTCCAAAATCATCCTAAGATCCTTTTCCAAGGTTTTATGAACCCTTTGGGTCACTCGGGAGTTGTGAATTCCCAAATTGCTTGTTCCCTCATGATCGGGTTTGTGAACCGGTTTGGTTTTTCTCATTCGGGTTGACCGGTTCTTTCCCTAGTTTCCCTATTTTAAAGGGACGGGGTTTATAGCCACACCATCGATGGTAAGCTTTCGAAGCTTTCTCTCTCTAAGTTCAGTTTTCTAATGAAGCTCCGTTTGAGCTCAATTCAGACCCAAATGTTGCAATTCAAGCTCCATTGAATCGTGTGGAGGTGTAGGAACTAATCCATACCTTCAATTTGATCAATTAACCTTATCCACTAGGCTCGAAGGAAAGGTCATTATTTAATGAAAATTCTTACCTTCAATTGGATGAATTAACCCTGATTGAATGCTAAATTTGATGAAATCATATTCGGCCAATTTGAAAGGGGCAAATTTTGGGAAAATTATAGGGGAAATTAGGGATTTCGTAAAAGTGAGGGAACAAATTGTAATTTCCAAAAATTGAGGGCCAATTGACCATGAAAAGGATGTTGGAGGACCAATTGGTCGATTTTTTTAAATTTATTGTGGTCAAATTGCCATTTTTGTAAAGTATGGGCAAAATGGTAATTTTTGAAAAATTGGGGACCAAATTGGAAATTTGGGAAACTTGAACCCCTTAAGTGATTTTGAATAAATTGAGGATCCAAAGTGAATTTTAGAAGTTTTAAGACTCAATTTGAGGAAAAGTTTGCATTAGGGACCTAAGTGTAAATAATTGAAAAGTGTGGGCATTTTGTTCATACGTGAGGGATGGAAGCTATTATGTCAAATGTTAATAAACAAGAATGTCCAAATCATGTAGGAACATGAAAAACCACAATGCCAGTAAGGATAAGTTCGTGTGGAGGCAAAAAGCCAATTTATAGGAAATACACTACAATTATTAGGTGAGTAGGATTTATTCACATCATTCTCGGTTGGGATGATAAGCACCTCAGAAATGAAAAACCACTACTATATGAAATTTTAACATCACACCTGATTGGGGTGATGTGAGAACTACATGGAAAAACTACTTACCGATTGTAAGTAGATCATACCCTGTTGGTATGATAAATTTCCTAAAGGAACTAGAAAACCCAATTACCGATGGTAAGTAGAGATGTCATCACACCCGGTTGATGTGATGGACAAGTTAAAATTTATTTTGTTAGAAGTGTTCTCCCCTTACTATGTGCCAATGCTTAAAAATTTTGGGAGACCTTCTTGACGAGAGCTCGAATAGCTCAAATAGGCCAGAGGCCTCGGTTTTGGAAATTGGGGGCTAAAATTCTCGATTTTTGGAAAACCTCGTTCAGTGGGCCCAAGGCCAGTTGGCAGGAGCTCATAAACAAACATGATGATAAGCCATCAAAACTCTCATTAAAAGTGGAATTTACTGTGTGCTTTGCCACGGTACTAGGTCAGGACCGACAAGGCTCGATGGGCTAGTGGTAGTGCGTCAAGGCTAGGTCAACTGACTAGTCAGATAAAAAACTGCATGCCGGGTTGAGTGTCGGAGCCATTGGACAGTAGGCACCAAAGATAAATGGTTTTATGGAAAAATATTGTTTGTGCATCCACTTAAGTAACAGGACCATCAAGACGCCCAAGAGGGGGTAGTGATACGTCCTAAGGGCTACTGGATGACATGGTGGCGATAAGGGAAAGAGAAGCTACTGTGTTTGAGTTTCTCATCGTACCAGTTAGTCATGGATTTACTGTGCTTGGACTCCACGAAATTAATGTGTTTGAACACCAAGAGGCTACTATGTTTGGGGCTTCCTAGAGCTACTGTGTTTGAGCATCATGCGCATGAGACAGGGATATAGTATTTGTCCTCATGCGGACACGAAGTTGATTTTCGGGTTTGAGGGACCGATGTCACGAACATCCACTCATTCCCAGGGTCGAAATGGACTGGTTTCTATCTAAGTGGTCGGTAAAGTCGCTCCGACACCAGAAGGGGGTGCAGTGGACGGGTTGTCCTGCAAATGTGTGATCCCTTCATGATGAAGGGCATGTGTTGATTGTTAAACACACCAATTGTGAATAATAAGGAAAAATTAGCTTTGAATAACCACAAAATTAAGAAAGAAATTATCTTAAAGGAAATAAGGAGTCTGGCACACTCCAAGAAAAAACTATTTTATAGAAACTCATTTTCAAACACCCATTCACTAAGTTATCGAACTCACCCCTCCCTTTACACCTTTTCAGGTAACCGAGGGAAAACCTAATTACAGACCTTCCAATAGTTGAACTTGCAAGACAAGTATGCAAAGTTAATATATTCAGTTTTGATTAATATTATTCCATGAAAGGTACAGGGAGAAGGACGTCTTACTCCTCAAGGTCTAAAGAAGGGTAAAACCCCTCTTGAACCAAGGGAGTGGCGGGTTGTTCATGGGGATTCGACCAAACCGGGTCGGGGCGTGACAGAAACTAAGTGGCTACAAAAGGAAGATAAGTTTGAGTGAATGGGGAAAGGAAGTTTTATGAACAAATTTTTTTCATTTCGAAGGTGTGGAAGGTGAACTCCAAATCTGTCACACCCCAACCCAATTTGGATGGAACCTTGTGAACAACCCGCCACTTCTCCCAATACTATAATAGATGCCACCTCCGTAATCTACTATTGAAAGAAGCAAGGCTCAAGACAATGAGGAAAATCGTGCATCCTATATGTTTTCCAAAAATTGTCGGAATAATTCATGTAGTACATAAATATTATAAAGAAATATTTTCAAAACAATTTGGTAGCTCATCCTCTAACGTCATTCTCGAAATAGTTAGGACTTGAAAGGGGTAAAGGATGGGGTGAGTTTATAACTCAATGATAGTTTCTACTAACATCATGACTTCTTATCCACAATTCAACATATACTCAAAAATAGATTAAAGTTTCTTTTTCTTAAAACAAATGGTTTATATGGCCTTGACAACAATCTACAACTTGTCCAATCATTTAGAAATTGTTTATCAATAAATCCACTACTTCTTTATCATAAGCTCAAATCAGGTTCCTTCCTAGTTGGAAGAATTTTCATAGTTCATATATGGTGGATTTTCAATAGGTTTGCATCACAAAAACAAACACCCTTTGTTAGTAAATGGATCAAACATTAGCAGAATAGACCCTTAGAGGCTACAACCTCGATTTGTTCCACTAGTGTTCCATAGCGTCTTTACCATCCACCCTGGTTAAAAAACCATGGCTTAAACCACCAAACATTATCAATACTTATGTCCACTATTGAGCGATGAGACCTCATTTTGCTTCCCCTCGGTCTCATGCGCACGAGGCTCCTAGAGCTTCAAGATATACTAGAACAACATAACTTCGCTTATACCAACATTAATGTTTAGAAGCCCTTAGGACCAACACTACTACATACAATGCATCTCCTTGATTTCAAACAATTGAAATTACAAACACATATCTTTAGATTTAAGACCTTTATATTTGCGCTAATAACCCAATGGGCTTCAACCCCAACTCTAGCTAAACAACTTCAGCAAAACATTATCATATTGTGATAATTTTATCAGGCTCTTAAATCAAAACATAATTACAGGTTTTAACACGTTTCTATTGGCCTTGGACCCACTTGTATGAGTTTTCAAAACACAGCCTTGGGTCCACTTCACTTTTCATAATCATGGCCTTGGGCCCACTTTCACATAACTATATCTAACCATCCTTCAGTCAACCATAGGCCTCACCCATATACTACATCGATGATTGAAACAAGATCACCCCCCTTGAAGTATATCCATACACCAGTAAAGGATATTCCTATTAACATGCTTCATGCTTTCTTCATAAATATATCCCAAAAGGTTTGAGCAGTTTCACACAATCAGGGAATCATATTTTTAGAAAATAATTTTCTAAGCGAGCATGCTTTTGATTTACGGGTAGTAACGCATCATCAATCATATCGAACTCGATGCCAAAAATCCCACTCACCTAAGATATGTGACTTGTTAGTCCCTGATGGATTTCTAATGTCTCTAGATGGTTTCGTGATTGTAGGTAAAAAGCCTACTTTTAAAACCAAAATTAACTCATCAATTATCCAAAATTTACACTTATGACATGCCCCGACCCGGTTTGGTCAGATCCCCATGAACAACCCGACACTCTCTTGGTTCAAGAGGAGTTTCCTCCTTCTTTAACTCAAGAGGAGTCGGGCATATTATCAACCTTGTTCCCTAGGAAAGACATATATCAAATAAAATGCAAGCTTAAGAGAAATTAAGCATACATGATAGAGGGTAAGTCTTGGTGTTATCCCTAGTCATTTTCACTAATTCCTGAAAAAGAGATAAAAAGATGGGTGAGTTTCTAAAACTCAGTGAATCAGTTTTAATAAAAAAAATTAAGTTCGATGAAAAATAGTTTTCCAAATAAATGGAGTGTGTGAGACTTCTTAATTTCCTTACGTTTTCCCATCATCAATATCGATTTTTAAAAATAATTTTTTATTACCATGATGTGTCATCACTAAAAACACATCCTTCATCATGAAGGTCAAAGATGAAGGTCAAACACACAATCGCAGGCTAGCCCATCCATTGAACCAACTTGTGGCATTGGAGCGACTTCATTGGCCACCTATCCTAAGAATGAGTGGATCTTCGCGACATCCATCCCTCAATCCCACAATAAGCCTCCATGTCCGTATGAGGATAGAGACATCATCCTGACCCCACCCCGATCTCATGTTCTTGAAGCTACATCTAGCATAGCAAGACTTCTAGTATGACAATCTGCCCTTAAATCCAACGAGTCATCCAAAGCCTTGGGACGCATCACTACCACTCTTGGGAGTCTTGGTCCCGTAAACACAGTGCATGCACAATCACCAAATTTCACATGATGCCATATAATCTATGATGCCACTAGTCCAACGGCCCCAACCCTAACCTCGACTTGAAGTTGTTTTTCTTGACTAGTACGAAGACCTGTCATGTCACACTGCCGCAATTCGACTGAGTATGTCAATCCTGTCTTGGTACCATGGCCAAAAAATTCGTTTACTTAAGTTTTCATGGCATATAAATCATGTTTGTCTATAAGCTCCAACTCGTGCCAACTGGCATAAGGCCTACTGTTCGAGATTTTCAAAATTTGGGCATATTAGCCACAAGTTACAAAACTGAGGTCTACGACCTAAAAGAACTATTTGAGCTCACGTCAAGAAGGTCTCCCAAATTGTTTAAGTAGTGGCAAACAGTCAGGCAAGAACACTTCCAACAAAATATATTTTTCGATGGTCCATCATACCAACCGAGTATGAGGACATCTTCGCTCATAATCGATGAACAGGTTTTCCACTTCCTTCAAGTAAGTTTCACCATACCAATCAGGTATGATCTACTTACAACCGGTAACTAGTTTTTCCGCATGATTTTTACATCATTCCTCTCGGGTGTGATGTTTAAATTATGACTTAGCAGTGGCTTTTCAATTATGAGGTGCTTATCATCCCAATCGGGTATGATATAAAAATCTCACTCACTCCATCATGCAGTGAAATTCCTCTTAGTCGGTTTTCGTCACTTGCGAGCTTAATCTCAGATGGCATTCTGATGTATCGTGTTCCTACACGAAATGAACATTATTCTTTATTATCATTTGCCTTGATCACCTTCATTTATTATGAATGACTAAATATTCAACTTTTTAAATATTTACAATTTGGTCGCTAAAGTTATTTTCCTTTACTTTAGGCCCCAACTGACAATTTTTCCCCAAATTAAGTCCCAAAACTTTTAAAATTCCCCTTGGGATGTTAATATTCAATTTTATAAAAAGGGGTTCAATTTTCCCAAATTCCCAAAATTACCAATTTTCCCTTCCTTTACAAAAATGGTAAGTTTACCCAAAAAATTCTAAAATTTGCTCAGTTAGTCACTAATATTCTTATCATGTTCAATTGACCCTCAATTTAATAAAATTGCATTTTGGTCCTTCAAATTTTTGAAAATCCCCCATTTTCTCCAATTTTTCCCCCAATTTCAACTTCCTAACACAGCCGAATTTGATTTCATCATATTTATCGATCATACCTTCTAAATCTTGAAATTTAAGTTAAATTTGATTTTATACATCTTCATATGCTTCAATTGCACTTTGAATTGTAAGTTTTGACGTCGAAACGAGCTCAAACAAATCTTCGCCGAAAACTAGAACATAGAGAGAGAAAGCTTCAATTGCTCACCATCGGGGCTGTGGCGGTCCGAGCTTGCAGATAGCTCTCCTTCTGAGGTTCCTCCTAGGATCAAGAATTGCATCAATTGATGCCAAATTTGGTGAGAATTCTATTATCGAAATTCTATCGGTTCTCTGTCTAGCAATAGTCAGAAATTACAGAGGGGAGCTAAATTGGCTTACCTTTTGGTTCTAATTTGGTCATGGGAGGGCTGAGGAGGTGTTAGGAGAGCTTGGTTTGGCCTGAAGAGGGCTCAAATTGACCAATTTCTACTAGGCCAAAAAGTGCAACTTCGGTCTGTCGGAGCTGCTTCAATGTTCGATCACGCCAGCGCTTCCCCAGTAACCCTCAGAGCGAATGGATACTACCACCGTGTAGCTGACTTCTCCCCGATTCCAAGGAACCTAACCATTCCTTCTTTGGCTCAGAAAAGACCCTATATCGGAGCTCTAGTTTGAGCTTCATTGAAAAACTAAGCAGCTGAGAGAGAGTAAGCTCTTCAGATGTAGAGAGGCTGAATGGAGAGGGGCTCTTTATAAAGAGAGCTCGGGGACTTGTCGAACGTTTGTTTGGCACCTTTGTGATAGTCATTGATGGCCTGAAATATACTAAAAGGAAACATTTCCTCTTTGTCAGCGCTGCTTCGATTTCCTAGTGAGTGAACAGTGTTGTCATCTGAATGAAGAAGACGACACTATTCTGAACCGGGTTCATAGCTTAAACCGGTCAGTTCTCCCCAATTCCAACGAATTTTTCAAATCTAAAAATTTTTAAATTCATTTTCTATCCAATGGTGGCTTTAAATCTCAAATTTGAATTTTTTAAGCCATCTAGAAAAATGAATTTAGTATCAGGTTCAATAGTGGTTCAAATCGGTCCAAACTGGTTCAATTCTATACATATCTAGTTCACCTGAACTGGTTTGGTTTTCATCTCCAATTCATCCATAGGTCTTTTTTCATGACTTCTATGACTCTTTAGGTCACTTGTGATCCATAATTTCCCCGGTTTACCCTCTCTCTATCAGTTCTGTTTCATAAACAATCTCAGTTCATTAACTGGTTCGGATCCAGTTCACCCGAATCGGTTCTGATCCGGTTCACCCGAACCGGTCCAGTTTTTCTCTTCCACTTGGTTCTAAGGTTCCTTCCCAAAGTTTATGAATCTTTTTTAGTCATATGGGAGTTGAAATTTCTCCAATTTGCCCGTTTCTCAATAATCCGGTTTGTGAACCGGTTCGATTTTCTCACTCAGTTTGATCGGCTCTTTCCCAGTTTTCCTAAACTACAAAGAGCGGGGTTTACAACTCTCCCCTCCTTTTAGGAGTTTTGTCCCCAAAACCTATTTTACACTATTTGTGTATTAGCTTAAACTTTTTATTGTTATGAAATTTTCTATTTTATCATCTTACAACCTTCTCGGTTGTTTTCGTTCATACCTTTCATCACATACCTAAGATTCTCGTCTCATTCTCATCATTTTCTCATTCCATGGAATGTACTTTATCCTAGAATATCTTCCTTGAAGAACTCGGATCATTTCCTTTAGTTACATATTCCTTCCCAAGGTAGCATTTCCCATACCAAGCTTCTTTTACCCAAAAATTTCAGAACTATGAGTTCCGGTCATTTTTCTACCACAAATTTTGGCGTTTACCACCTTTTCATCCTACTTGGATACCATCCTCATTCTTTAGTTATCACTTTTGTGCTTGACTTCATTATGCCTTACTTATAGAACTTCCCTTGCCCAAGTCGTATTTCCTTGGAGTAGTTGGGTTTACATGCCCCTTACTGTATGAGATTCTTCGTGATGTCTTTGACATTGCATCCTTATAACCGTATTGGTTTCCATACTTACTCTTCTTTTCCAAACTTCCTTATTCAGTCATTTAACCTTCAAATCCTTGAACTTCCTGATCCTCGCTGACATATTTACAACTCTTGATCTTATACTTCATTCTTCATTCCCACTAGTGTCCTTCCTCTTTAAGATCTCTTCTCTTTCCAAATCCATTCTTGCTCTCATCAATGTTCCTCCCACTATTATTCATTCTAAGTTAGTTCCTTTCTTACTCGTATGGCATCTTTTGATGTCGTCCACCTACTTACACATTACTTGGGTTTGAGTTATCCCTTGAATCTTTACGATTTCCTTCCCCTTGTACTTGATCCTTTCACCTCTAGCATCTTGTTCTTGAGAAGCTTATTCTCTTTCTTATTTCGTTGGTTTCATTTCCTCTTCATTGGTACACCCATATCTTTCCAAGATTCCTTTGTCTGGCGAGCTTCACATTCCCTCTCTTTCGAGATTTCCTTCTTGTTTAACCAATGAAATCATTAAATTCTGGAATGTCTTTTGCTGATATCTTCATCAACTTACTTTTACTCTTTAGATCCATGAGTACCTTTCATTTATCTTGCTTCATTCCCACTTGTTCCAGCATTTGTTTATTCCTTTGAGGTGGACATCTCATCCTTATTGTGTCCAAACGTTCCATATCTTCGTGTCCTTGGCATCCCCCCCCCCCTCTTGTCTTGGTTAGGGTGTATTCTTTCACAAATCCCCATCTCTTATTAGACTTCATTTAATCCTCTAAATGATTTGGTACATATAAGTTATTTCCTTAAATTAGATCCGTCTAAAGTTTCTATTTGGGTTTCCAGGTCTTTTGTAGTAATCACACTCAACCCCCCAACACACTCACTTAGTCACTAGTACTTCTTACTAAGGACCTTATTTCGAATCTGGTTTTGCAACCTTCCCTCGATTGATTGTCTTGACCTGGAGCTTTCACATTCCTCGATCCAACTTCCTATTTTCATCTTCCTTCTAATATCTTCCATTCTGGTATTTCCTTTTTATTTAATCATGTTACCGTTCTTTAGAAATTATTTCCTTATATCTTCACCTAACTTAAGGGTCTTTTATGAATTATCCCCTCTTGCTTTTCTTCTTCTTTGGGTCCATACCTTTGCCTTCCACAAGTCTTTCTATCTTATAATGTTCCTAAGGAATAGTATCTTAGTTTATTAAGTAGTTGTTACACATGGGCCTTTCTGTTATTATACTTTCTTCCCATCTTTCTTTGGTGGTCTCTATACTTATTTCTTTTTCTTCCTAATCAGCTTCTATTATTGTGGTTCCTTTCGGAATGTTCTGTTCCTCCTTGTTTTTCCTTACTCTTCATTCTCTAAGCTTATTTTTAACTCCTTAGACTTTCCATGATTTTGTACTCCTTGATGATTACTTTCCTTTTTTCCACTTCTTTTTCTTTTTCTTAAGATCTCCCTTAGATGGATTCTTCCTTATTGTATTCCCAAGAGTAAGTTTTAAGGATTGAGATTTACTCGTATTTTCTTCCTTAGATGATTTCCTACAATTTACTTAGATTTTTATTATCATACTCTATTATTTTGAATATATCAAATAACTCAGAAGTGTTAACAAAAATTTTAATTTCATTCATTCAAAAAATATTTTTCTTGCCATACTTTGGCTTATTACAGAAATTTTCTACCTCCTAATCCCTTGGGCTCATAGAACTAGAATTAACCCTTAAACAGTTGTGAGGCTTTTCATTAGAAGGCTCTGAGGAATTGATTGGGGTCCATTCACGCTCCCTAATAGGACGAATTTCATGTATGGCCTCCAATCTACACCGCCTTAGTACCTCAATCTCACACTCATAGGTCCACTTCACCCACTAGGAGGGAGTGAAGCCTGGTTGAGTAGGTGGAGGTACTTGGTGGACCTTCATGAAGGTGGCATATGCATCCCAATAATTATCCCAGGCCTCCTTCTTGGTTGGATTCCCCTCCAATTGTTGTGGGACTGGAGGAGGAGGGATTGGACACCTAGGAGGTGATACCGGTTCTTCTTCTCTAGGAGGAGGGTATATGATGCCTTCCGCTTACAGAAAAGCTCCCACCAGTTTTCAGTATCTTCCACCATGTCCTTGGGTACTCATTTTTCGCCCTTTGGTAACCTTTGTTCGGCTTCCTCCCTCGGATTAGGTGTCTTTTTCGAGGTTATGGGTGGAGGACTAGATTTCACCGCGAACCTCCTAGGGACTTTCCTTTAAACACGATAGTTTAAAGTTTAATTAAAGTTAGGGCATAATATTGATAATTTTTCAAGGGAACTAGACTCTAATACCACTCTAGTTGTCACACCCCGACGCGGTTTGGTCAGATCCCCATTAACAACTAGACACTCTCTTGGTTCAAGAGGAGTTTCCTCTTTCTTTAACTCAAGTGGAGCCAGGCGTATTATCAACCTTGTTCCTCGGGAAGACATATATCAAATAAAATGCAAGCTAAAGAAAAATTAAGCATACATAAAAGAGGGTAAGGCTTTTAATTAATTCATGAAAAAGGGATAAAAGAGTGGTGAGTTTCTAAAACTTAGTGAATGGATTTTAATTAAAAAAAATTAAGTTTAATGAAAAATAGTTTTCCAAAAAAAATGGAGTGTGTCATACTCCTTAATTTCTTTAAGTTTTCTAATCATCAATATCGGTTTTCAAAAATCATTTCTTATTACCATGATGTGTCATCACCCAACACACATCCTTCATCATTAAGGTCAAACACACAATCGCAAGTCAGCCCATCCATTAAACCCACTTGTGGCGTCGGAGCGACTTTATCGGCCACCTAGATAGAAGTACGTCCACTTCTATCCTGAGAATGAGTGGATGTTCGTGACATCCGACCCTCAATCTCGTAATAAACCTACATGTCTATATGACAACAAAGACCTCGTCCTGACCCCATCCTAGTCTAATGCAATTGAAGCTACGTCGAGATTTGCAAGACATCTGGTACGACGATCTGCCCTTATATCTACCGGGTCGTCCAAAGCCCTAAGAAGCATCACTACCCCTCTTGGGTGTCTAGAAGGTCCCATAAACACAGGGCATGCACAATCAACAATTTTCACATGATGCCATATAATCTATTGTGCCACTGGTCCAACGACCCGGACCCTTAACTCGACCTGCAGTTGTTTGTCTTGACAAGTCTGGAGACCTATCATGTCGCACTACCACTAGTCGACTGAGTATGTCAGTCCTGTCTTAGTACCATGGCCAAACATTTTTTTTACTTAAGTTTTCATGGCATATAAATCATGTTTGTTTACGAGCTCCTGCTCATGCCAACTAGCCTAGGGCCCACTATTCAAAATTTTCAAAATTTGGGCATATTAGCCCCAAGTTCCAAAACCGAGGCCTTCGGCCTAACAGAGCTATTCGAGCTCCCGTCAAAAAGATCAACCAAATTGTTTAAGCAGTGGCACACAATCAGGAGAGAGCACTTCTGACAAAATATATTTTTCGACGGTCCATCATACCAATCGAGTATGTGGACATCTGCGCTTATAACCGATGAACGTGTTTTCCACTTCCTTCGAGTAAGTTTTATCAAACCAACTGGGTATGATCAACTTACAACCGATAAATAGTTTTTTCACATGATTTTCACATCATTCCTCTCAGGTGTGATGTATAAATTACCACTTAGCAGTAGGTTTTCAATTCCGAGGTGCTTATTATCCAAATCAGATATGATATAAAAATGCCACTCACCCGATCGTATAGTTAATTTTCTCTTAGTCGGTTTTAATCACTTGCGACCTTAATCACAATTGGCGTTCCCAATGTCTCATGTTCCTAAATGAAATGAACATTATTGTTCACCTTCATTCATTATTAATGACTAAATATTCAACTTTTCAAATATTTACAATTTGGTCCCTAAAGTTATTTTCCTTTACTTTAGGCCCCAATTGACGGTTTTTCCCCAAATTGAGTCCCGAAACTTTTAAAATTCCCCGTGGGACCTTAATTTATTCAATTTCATAAAAAGGGGTTCAAGTTTCACAAATTCCGAATTTGGCCCCCAATTTTCCCAAAATTACCAATTTGCCCTTCTTTTACAAAAATGGTAAGTTTTACCCCAAAAATTCTAAAATTTTCTCAATTGGTCCCCTAATACTCTTATCATGCCCAATTGACCCTCAATTTTATAAAATTACATTTTGCTCCCTCGAATTTTTTAAAATCTCCAATTTTTCCCAATTTGTTTCCTCCAATTTCAACTTACTAACACAGTCGAATTTGAGTTCATCAAACTGACCAATCAAACACTTCTAATTGTTGAAATTGAAGTTAAACTTGAGTTTCTACATCTTCATATGATTTAATTGCACTTTGAATCGTAAGTTTTGACTCCGAAACGAGCTCAAATGAAGCTTCACCTGAAAATAGAACGTAGAGAGATAATGCTTCAATTACTCACCGTCCGGGCTGCAGCAGTCCGAGCTTCTTATCTAGCAGATAGCTCTTCTCCTGAGGTTTCTCCTAGGATCAAGAATTGCATCAATTGATGCAGAATTGGGTAAGAATTCTAGCATCAAAATTCTGTCAATTCTCTCTCTAGCACCGGTCAAAAATTATAGAGGGGAGCCGGATTGGCTTACCTTTTAATTCTAATTCGGCCATGGGAGGGCTAAGGAGGTGTTGGGAGAGCTTGGTTTGGGCTGAGTAGGGCTCGAATTGGCCAATTTCAGCTCGGCCAAAATAGGGTAGCTTCAGTTCACCAGAGTTGTTTCACTGTTTTATAACGTCGGCACTTCTCCAGCGACCCTCGTAGCGAATGGATACTATCACCATGTAGTTGATTTCACCCCAGATCTAAGGAACCCGACCAAACCTTCTTTGGCTCAAAAAAGCCATATATTGGAACTCTGGTTCAAGCTTTACTGAAAACTAAGTAGCTGAGAGAGAGTGAGGTTTTTAGGTGTGGAGAGGATGAATGGAGAGTGGCTCTTTATATAGGGAGCTCGAGGACTCGTCGACCGTCCGTTTGGCACCTTTATGACAGACATTGATAGCCTGCTACGTATTAAATGAAAATGTTTCCTATTCAATGGTGCTGCTTCGATTTTCCAGTGAGTGAACTGTGCTGTCATCTAAAGGAAGAAGACTCTATTCTGAATTGGACTGTACCGGTCCGAACCGGGTTCAAAGCTTAAACCAGCTGGTTCACCCCCAATTTGACCGGATAATTCAAATCTAAAAATTTCTAAATTCATCTAAATTCATTTTTTATCTAATGGTGGCCTCAAATCTCAAATTTGAATTTTTTAAGCCACCTAGAAAAATGAATTTAGCATTCGGTTTAATAGTGGTTCAAGTCAGTCTAAACCGGTTTGGATCTGGTTCACCTGAACCGGTTTGGTTTTCATCTCCAATTCATCAATAAGTCCTTTTTCATGACTTATGTGACTCTTTAGTTCACTTGTGATCCATAATTTCCCTAATTTGCCCTCTCTCTATTGGTTGCAGTTCATAAACTAGTTCGGTTCAATCTGGTTCGGATCCGGTTCACCTGAACTGGTCTGGTTTTTCTCTCCCACTTGGTTCAAAGGTTACTTCCCAAGGTTTATGAATCTTTTTGGGTCACATGGGAGTTGAAATTTCTCCAATTTGCCCGTTCCTCAATAATCGAGTTTGTGAACCATTTCAGTTTTCTCACTCGGTTTGATCGGTTCGTTCCCGATTTTCCTTAACACCAAAGAGCAGGGTTTACAGCATATGTCCCTATGTTTTCTTTTATCTACCAAGTAGACCCTAAGTTTATTTTATTGACAAATAAATTCCTAATTATTTGCCACAATTTCCTAAATTTGCAATTTCAACAACATATAATTTTATTTAAAATAATATTATCCAAAATTGCAAATAAAGCATTATATTTACATTTACTTACAATTAAATTCACAAAAAAAATTGATTGCAATTAAGTCCCAAAATTCATCTTATTTACAATTTGACCCTCAATTTATGCTAATTGCACAAAAATCCCCAAATCACCCCATTTCTTCAAAATTGCACTTTGGCCCTGAATTCTCAATCCATTAAATTGGACAATTAAACTCAGTTAATTACCACCTATGATGCAGCTAATCATCACCCCTATCTCCCCACGATCATTCCAAGCTTTGAATTGTCCAATTTGGCCAAGAATTGATCTTAAATGAAGCTTTGCGAGAAAACCTTTCTAGAGAGAGAGATTTGATTTCTTAATGGTAAGGTCACGATTACCAGAACTCTTGATATGGAGAGCTAACTCTTATCGAGTGGATCCTCTCATTATCAAAATTCCCATCAATTGATAGCCTGAGTAGTGATAATTTAATTAGCAAATTTTGCACAGTTTGTTCTCTGTAAATTCAGTATTCCAGTGAAGGTCAATGACAATTACTTACTTTAAAGGCTCAGTAAGGATGAGGCTTGGTTGTGGAGAGTTGTAGGAGCGTCAGCCCAGACTCAGAAGGTCTGAGAGTGACCTAAATTTAGCTCAAAATGTTATGCTCAAAAGGAGTATGCATGAAGGTAGATGACTTCCTTAGGATTCTGGAGAACTCAATTTTACATTCAGAGGTGAAGAAATGGATCAATGCTAGGGTTGTGGTTCAGAGATGGTCGGAAATCAGAGTAATTCGTGTTGTTTGCAATGTGGAGTTGTGGAGAGGACGAACAAAGAGAAGCTCTTCATATAGAGAGCTGGGGAACTGAAGGTTCTATCTATTCTAAGGCGGTCAGCCATAAATTCCCTGGTTTAATTCCTTGTTGGAGGTAGTAAATGCTCACTAGAGTTATAGCGACAATCTCTCTCCCCTTCCGCTCAAAAGTTCGAAGGAAGAAGACAACATTATGTGCATGTGTGCGAGCTACCATGTGGCACACTGTGATTGGATGGAATTGTTGACGCGGCCTCCCACTTAGCATCCAAGTCACCCTTTAACCCATTGAACAAACATATAGTGACATCTCGTTGGTTACTTAACTTGACATGGTTGTCGATTGAATCTAACCCTCAGTTGACCATGACACATGACGTACTCTCATTGGCTGATTTAAATTCGTTAGTTTTCCCACCTGACATATTGTGTCATTTCCATGTGTCCTCCTTTAATTGGCTATGAACTTCCGACAGGCCTTGCCGTGTGTCGACTCTTGATTCAACACCTCTCGGACATCCTCCTTGGCTACTTACCTAACATCTTTTCCATGTGTCAACCTCCCATTGGTCAGCATTGCTAAAGATATTTTTCTTTGTTGACTTAGGACATGTGTCTTGCTCCTATTGGTCAGTCTTTGGTGACGTGGATTTTTCTTCATTGATCGAGGCCACGTGTCACGCTCTAATTGGTCAATGATTTGAGATATTAACTAAGCGGCTGGCTGGAAGTGCTTCGCCACACATCATGTGCTAATTGGTCTCCCACACTGACTAGGTCTTGACCTAGCATGTGGTCTATAAACCCCGCTCTTTTGAGTTAAGGAAAAACTGGGAAAAGAACCGGTCAAACTGAGTGAGAAAACCGAATCGATTCACAAACCCGATCATTTGAGAATGGGCAATTTGGAAATTTACAACTCCCAGGTGATCCAATGGGTTCATAAAACCTTGGAAAAAATCTTAGGACAAATTCAAAGAGAAAAACCAGACTGGTTTAGATGAACCGGATCCATCTAGATCGAACCGGTTTATGGACGGAGTCGGTTCATGAACTGAAATCGAGAAAGAAAGGGCAAACCGGGAAATTAATGGATCCCGAGTGACACCAAGAGTCCCAAAAGTCATGGAAATGGACTTGAGAATGAATTGGCGATGAAAACCAAACTGGTGCAGGTGAACCGGATTGAACCAGTTTGAACCACTATTGAACCGGATTCTAAATTCATTTTTCTAGGTGGCTTAAAAAATTCAAATTTGAGATTTTGAAGCCACCCTAGAATAGAAAATGAATTTAGAAATTTTTAGATTTTAAAATTTTAAAATTTCAGTCGAATGGGGGTTGAACCGGCCGGTTTAAGCTTTGAACTGGGACCGGTCCGGTCTAGTTCGGAACAATCTCGTCTTCTTACTTCAGATGACAGCACTACTCACTTGCCGGAAAATTGTGTAGCACTAGCGAAGCTGAAAAGTCTCTGGCCAAGGAGTTCCAGGCAATGAATGTCCACCATAAAGGTGCCAATTGGACGGCCAATAAGTCCCTAATCTTCCTATATATAGAGTCAGTCCCATTCATCCTCTCCACACCTGAAAAGCTCACTTTTTCTTAGCTGCTTAGTTTTTCGGCGAAGCTCAAATCAGAGCTCTGATATAGGGTCATTTCTGAGCTAAAGAATGTGAGGTTTGGTTTTTAGAACCGGGGAGAAGTCAGCTACACACATATAGTCTCTATTTGCTCCGATGGTTGCCAGAGAAGCGTCGGCGTGATGGAACAGTAAAGCAGCTCCGGCGGACCAAAGTTGTCATGCCCCGACCCGGTTTGGTCAGATCCCCGTGATCAACCCGCCACTCTCCCGGTTTATTAAAGGGTTTCCCCTTATTATAAACTGTAAAGAGTAAGGCATCCTTTAACCCGCACCTTTTTCTAGAATAACATAAATCAAAACTACATAATAATTTGGATTTATCATACCTGTCTCACAGGCATCTTAGTTAATGGTCTTTAAGGGTAGGCTTTCCGAAATCTCCTAAAAGGGATATAAGGGAGGGAGTTAGTATGACTACTAACTGAATGGATTTTCAAAAGTTTGAACTTTTAAGAAAAATATTTATTTTTGGAGAGTGCCAGCCTCCTCTCTTTTAAAAAAATCATTTCATTTAAATCTCATATTTTATCACCATTTCCTTATTTAATCACAGTGTGTCATCACGCAACATATATCCTTCATCATGAAGATTAAACACACGTTCACAAGTCAGTACGTCCGTAGAACCCACTTGTGGCTTCAGAGCAACTTTTTCGGCCACCCAGATAGAAGTACATCCACCTCTACCCTAAGAATGAGTGGATGTACGTGACATCCGACCCTCAATCCTGAAATCGATTCATTGTGTCCGTATGAGGACAGTGACCTCATCCCGTCCCCACCCCGGTCTCAGGCACTTGGTGCTACTCCAAATTTCGCATGGTCACCTAGAACGACGAACTACCCTTATACTCACCGGGTTGTTCAGGGCCCTTAGGACATATCACTACCCCTCATGGGCGTCTTGATAATCTCGTACTCATAGTGCAAGCACAAACAATGTTTTCTTATTGTGTCGTGTAATATGTGGTGTCCTTAGTCCAACGGTCCCAACTTTCAACTGAACCTACAGCTGTTTGTCTTGACTGGTCTGAAGACTGGTCATGTCACACTGCTGCCAGTTGACTGAGAATGTCGGACCAGCCTTGGTACCATGATAATACAATTTACTTATTAAAGTTTTAAGACACATATATCATGTTCATTTACGAGCTTCTGCTTGTGCCCATTAGGCTATGGCCCACTGTGCGAGATTTTCAAAACTGGGCATATTAGCCCCCAAGTTCCAAAACCAAGGCCCCCGACTTTTAAGAGCTATTCGAGCTCCCACCGAGAAGGTCTCCCAAATTGTTTAAGCATTGGCAAATAGTCAGGGGAGAACACTTCCGACAAAAGTATGTTTTTACTGTCCATTATACCGATCCGATATAAGGACATCTCCATTAATAACCGATGAACGAGTTTTCAACTTCCTTCGAGAAAGTTTTATCATACCAACAGGGTATGATCTACTTACAACCATCAAGTAGTTTTTCTGCATGGTTTTCACATCAATACTCTAAGTCGTGATGTTTAAAATACCACAAAGTAGTGGGTTTTCATTTCGATGAGCTTATCATTCCCAATCGGGTATGACATAAAATCCCACTCACAACCGGTAAGTGGTTTTTAACTTTCAGTTGCGCTAATCTTCCCAACTGGGTATGACCTTAGTAAACCCACTCACCCGTTAATGCCATGAATTCTACTAGACCGGTTCTTTGTAATCACATGAGCTTGTCCTTGCTGGCATTCCCGGTACTTCGTGTTCCTACATAATATGAATATCTCGGTTCATTATCCTTCAGCCTAATAGACTTCATTCATTCCAAATGAATGAGAGAATCAAACTTTTATTTATTTGCAATTAGGTCCCTAAAGTTATTTCTCTTAAACTTTAAGTCCCCAATGCCGGTTTTTCCTCAAATTGAGTCCCGAAACTTTTGAAATTTATCAAATGACCTTAATTTATTCCTTTTCACAAAAAGGGGATTAATTTCCCAAATTTTCAATTTGGTCCCCCAACTTTTCCAAAATTACCATTTTGCACTTCCCTTACAAAAATGGTAAGTTTCAACCCAAAAATTCTAAAATTCCTCAATTGGCCCTCAAACATTTTTATCATGCCCAATTGACCCTTAATTTTAGGAAATTTCATTTTGGTCTCTCAAATTTTTGAAAATCTCCAATTTCCCCCAAGTTTCCCCCTAATTCTAACTTTTTAACATACTCGAATTTGATTTTAACAAATTGACCGATCAAACACCTCTAATTGATGAAATTGAAGTTGAAATTGAGTTTCTCCATGTTCATACAATACAATAGAATGAGTTTTAATGTCAGAACAAGCTCAAATGGAGCTTCACCCAAAAATAGTACGTAGAGAGAGAAAGCTTCGATTACTCACCGGTGAGAGCACGGCGGTCCGAGCTTTCGATCTGGGCAGATAGCTCTCATCCCGTGGTTCATCCTAGAATCAAGAATCGCATCAATTGATGCCAAATTGGATTAGAATTTTGTCATTTAAATTTGGACAACTCTCTCTCTAAAACTAATCAGAAATTGTAAATGAGAGTCGAATTGGCATACCTTTCGGTTTTAATTCGGCTGTGGAAGGGCTAAGGAAGTGTTGGGAGGCCTTGGTTTGGCCTAAGGAGGGCTCCAAATGGCCGATTTCAACTCGGCCAAAACAGGGCAGCTTCAATCTACCGAAGTTGCTTCACTGTTTCATTACACCAGCATTTCTTCAGCGACCCTCGGAGCAAACGGAGATTACGGGTGTGTAGCTGACTTCTCCCTGGATATAAAGAACCCAAACTCACCTTGTTTTGCTCAAAAAAGACCCTATATCGGAGCTCTTGTTCGAGCTTCACCGGAAAAATAAATAACTAAGAAATAGTGAGCTTTTCATGTGTGAAGAGGATGAACGGAGAGGGGCTCATTATATAGGGAGCTCGAAGACCCATTGGTCGTACATTTCGCACTATTGTGACAGGCATTGAAGAACTGAAACGTACCGAATGGAAGCGTTTCTTCTTCGCCGGTGCTACTTCAATTTTTCAGCGAGTGAATAGTGTTGTCATCCTGAGTAAGAAGATGACACTGCTCCAAACTAGACTGGACCTGTCCGAACCAGGTTTGAAGCTTAAACCAGTCGGTTCACCCCTTATTCGACCAAGTTTTTCAAATCTAAAAATTTCTAAATTCATTTTCTATCCAATGGTGGCCTTAAATCTCGAATTTGAATTATTTAAGCCACCTAGAAAAATAAATTTAAGATCCAGTTCAATAGTGGTTCACACCAGTCCAAACCGGTTCAGTTCCGGTTCACCTGAACCGATTTGATTTTCATCCCCAATTCCCTCACAAGTCCATTTCCATTCTTTTGTGACTACTTGGGTCACTTAGGGTCCATAAAATTCCCGATTTACCATCTCTTTATCAATTATGGTTCATAAACTTACTCGGTCATTAAATCGGTTCATTCCAATTCAGGACTGGTTCATCCGAACCGATCTGGTTTTTCTCTCCCACTTTTTCTAAGGTTCCTTCCCAAGGTTTATAAATTTCTTTGGCGATCCAGGGATTTGAATTTCTCTGATTTGCCTGTTCTCTATTGGTTCCGGTTCATGAACCGACTCGATTCATAAACCAGTTCAATCAAATTGGATTTGGTTCATCCAAACCGGTCTAGTTTTTCTCTTCCAATTCATCCTAAGGTTCTTTTCCATGGTATTATGAACCTTTTAGACCACTTGAGAGTTGTAAATTCTCAAATTGCCCGTTCACAAATGATCAGGTTTGTGAACCAATTCAGTTTTCTCACTTGGTTTGATCGGTTCTTTTCCCGATTTTCCTTAGCTTAAAAGGGCAAGGTTTACAACTCTCCCCTCCTTTTAGGAGTTTTGTCCCCAAAACTTAATTATCAGCCTTGTATGAGGAATCATTTCCTTTGATGACCCTTTGGTGTCTGTTTAACATGCAAACTCTTCTCTCGTCCTTCCAATTAGCCCTTTTTACAACCTTCAATTAAGGAATTCCTTTTCCTTTATATTATTTACTCCCTCCATGGAGTTTATCATAACTAGACATACCTTACTTCAGGATATATTCTTAGATTTTATCTCTTTCTTTGTTTAAAGCAACATTCTTCCCTTTGAAATTCTGTACTCAAGATTGGGAATTCCAAGATAACTAATCATTCACATGTCTAGTTATCCTTTTGGTAGTTGAAACCTTTAGATCGATGTTCTTTCGAGTGTTACATACTTGTTTCAACAGTTTTTCTTTATAACTTTTTCGTCCTATTTTGACGCTTCCCTCATTCGTTGTCTATTACAACTTTGGTCCAAAATTTTATATTTGACCTTGTCATGCTTATTAGCCGACTCTTCCTTACTTTGAGTCATATTCTCCTCGGGATTGTTGGGCTTGGTTGCCCCTTACAGCATGGCATTTTCTAGGACCTATCTCTATCCATCAAATTTCTAGAACATCTCCTTGAGGGTCTCTCTTAGCTTCTTGACCTTTCAGGGATTGTATAACTTCATCCCTCTTTTCTTTTGATAGCATTCCTCAATTATCCATTTTACCATTATCCTCTCCTCCATCATGCCTTTGAATTTGTGTCTCACATAACTGTATGGATTCCTCTTACCTACTCATCTTTCCCCAACTTCTTTATTAGGTCTTTTCAGTTCCAACTGATTGGGTTTTCCAATACTATACCGACAAGCTGGGATTCATCCCTTCTTAGTTTCATCCTCGTTCCCAATGACATCATTTACTCAAGGATTTTACCTTGGCCTTAATCCACTCTATTTGTTCATAATCATTTCACAATTCTATATACCGAGTTGATTCCTTTCGGTCTACATGTTGATTTGCTTGGTTTGGGGAGTTTCCCTTTTTACGGTTTCATTCTCTACTATTTCCTTCAAGGTAGAGACTTTCACCTTAGGAGTTACATGTTCAACCTTCTTACCATTTCTTGAAGGTTTCCTTTCTTCATCTCCTTACACCCTTTCTATATTGGGGCATTCACCCGCTTTCAGTCCTCCATTGTTTTAAATTTTCCATTCCATCCCTTATTCCTTATTTGAGTAGCTTCCAATTATCGGTCTTATTTTGTGTACTCCACACTATGCTCAGTCATCCACTCTATAGGCTCTATTATGCGAGTGTGGACCACAATCCATCTTGATATTAGTGGTTGTTCCCCCTTAACCACTTCTTATTTAGGGAGCTTACTTTCCCAAGGTTTCTCGAACGTTCTTTCCTTTATTTTCTTATTATGGGTAATCAACCCATTCTAACTTATTACGGCATCTATTGATGCTATCTTTCTACCTACTCGTTCCTTGGGTTTAACTTACTCCTTAGGTTCTCCTAGTATGTTTCCCTTGGTTCTTTCACCTCACCATGCACTTCATTTGCAATTCTTCTCCTCATCCCTCATCACTTGGTCCCATTACCTCTTAGTTGGGACATGTATCCCTCCTCAGGGTTTCCTTCCTTAGTGAGATTCCTTCCCTTTCTCCCAAAATTCCTTCTTCATTCATTTTCATTTGTATATATCCTTGGATGACACCCTTTGATGCCATCCCCATCTGTTTACCTTTACTCTTGAAATCTTATGGGTACATCCTTTGTACCCCATCCTCATTCCAACTTATACCCCTATACATGTCTATTTCCTTTAACTAGAGCTCAAATCCTCCTTGTTTCCAAATCTCTTAATCGTCCAACGAGAGGCTTACTTAATCTTCTCCTGGATTTGAGTTTGATCGTCAATCCGTTCTTGGCCATTGATCTCTTTAAGGATTTCCTCCATCCTTCATTTCCAAATATTTGGCCTTTCCACCTCTCCCTTCTTTACTAGAGATTAAATTTATGACATTCATGAGGGTTAGTTCGTTAACTGACTTGTCCCTACTATTCTCCATTTCTAATTATCTTGAGACAGTTGTCTCTCGAGTCTTCTTGTCCTTAATGCTCATCCCATTTCCCTTTTTAGGGTGTAGTCCTTACTACTTCCCAGTCCTCCTTAGGGCGTCGTTTATTCTCCTTAACTATCTTGTTGTTACGATTTGCTTCTTTTCGCTATATTGGTCCGAAACTTGACTTCTCTACTTTTTCCAAAGCAAGTCATATTTATCATCCCAAAACATCCCATTTGTTGTCTAATGCTCGGCATGTCTTCTCTTGTAGAGGTGCTTCCTTCCTAGCTCCCAGATGGCTGGAAATTTCTTCTTAAGGAAGAATTCTTTTCATCTACCCTTTGTTTTATTTGCGGTTGATTGAGGTCCTACTTTCAGTCATTTTACTCCCTCATCTAGTTGAGGCACACCATTACACCATCATTGAGGGACAAAAAGTTTTAGGAACTCAAAATTTACTTTTGAAATACGATTACCAACTTGGAGCTTTAGCTTTTCTTAAAGGAGATTAGGTCAGGAAGTACCTGTCACTATGCTAGGTTCTTGAAGAGCATCCTCCTGGGAGTGGTTGAAGTTTCGAGCAGGAGTGATATTTCATGGGGTGGAATACTTTTGAATTCATGTAGCTGTAAAGGCATTTTTCTTGGAAGGTATTGTTCTAAATCCTTGCGATGTGGGGCAATCCTTCACTTCATGCCCCATTTCCCTTACACCTATAACAGGTTATCTTGATACTTGTCCTTAGTAGTGTTGAGCACTTTCTCGAGTAGTGTTCCTATTGTCCTCACCTTGTAACAGTTCATTTCCTTGCCCAGTAGTTACTACCAGAGTTCTCACTCCTTAGTCACCTTGTCAATTTTCTTGTCAAGCCTTCTTTGCCTACTAGTTTTCCCCTAAGAGTTATCCTAGACTCTTTAGTCTTTTAGTTCATTTCCTTATTTGGGATGGGTTTCTCCTCAGTCCCCGCGGTTTGATTAGTTACTTTTCTTGGGGCAATCTTCCTACAGTTGAGGCATAGGCTTACATCTTTTTTATTTTTTGAGACATGGTTTCAGGAACTTGGAATTCTTCATTAATGGACGAGTACAATATGTTAGGGTCTTAACCATATTACAAAGAGGTTGTTATGAAATAGATAGAGGGCTACGGGGTATTTGATAAGTATCCTCCATGGTAAGGTTATAAACCCTAACTAGTGTTCCTGGTTTCAGGCTTGGCTTCCTTTGCACTTGGGGGTGGGACATCAACAGGTCCAAGCATCATCCTCTTAGATACTTTGTCATTTGGTCCTTGGGATTTCTACCAAGCCCCAGACATTTGGGAAGCTTCTAGAGTTGTCTTTCTACAAGGACAAGGTGTTAAGCAGAGTCATTCCTAGTTTTATTGTTTCCTCTCCTGGGAGCAATCTGAAAAATTTTAAGATAAATCCTATTAGTTACTATATTTTCTAGTGTTGATTATGTATTCGAGGAAATAGGCTCTGATACCATTCTAGTTGTCATGCCCTGACCCGGTTTGGTCAGATCCCCGTGATCAACCCGCCACTCTCCCAGTTTATTAAAGGGTTTCCCCTTATTATAAACCGTAAAGAGTAAGGCGTCCTTTAACCTGCATCTTTTTCCTAGAATAACATGAATCAAAACTGCATAATAATTTGGATTTATCATATATGTCTCACAGGCGTCTTAGTTTATGGTCTTTAAGGGTAAGTTTTCCGAAATCTCCTGAAAGGGATATAAGGGAGGGAGTGAGTACGACTACTCAATTAATGGGTTTACAAAAGTTTGGACTTTTAAGAAAAACATATATTTTTGAAGTGTGTCAGACTCCTCTCTTATAAAAAAATCATTTCATTTAAATCTTGGGTTTTATCACCATTTCCTTATTTAATCACGATGTGTAATCACCCAACACACATCCATCATCATGAAGGTTAAACACACATTCGCAGGTCAATACGTCCACTCAACACACTTATAGCTTCGGAGCGACTTTTTCGGCCACCCAAATAGAAGTACATCCACTTCTATCCTGAGAATGAATGGATGTACGCGACATCCAACCCTCAATCCCGAAATTGATTCTTTGTGTCCGTATGAGGACAGAGATCTCATCCCGTCCCCACCCCGGTCTCATGCGCATGGTGTTACTCCAAATTTTGCACGGTTACCTGGAATGATGAACTGCCCTTATACTCATCGCGTTGTCCAGGGCCCTTATGACACATCACTACCCCATATGATTGTCTTGATGATCCCATACTCAGTGCATGCACAAACAATGTTTTCTTATTATGTCATGTAATCTGTGATGTCATTAGTCCAATGGTCTGGACTTTCAACTCAACCTACAATTGTTTGTCTTGACTAGTCCGAAGACCGGTCATGTCGCACTACTGCCAGTTAACTAAGAATGTCTGACCAGCCTTGGTACCATGACCATACAATTTACTTATTAAAGTTTTATTGCACATATATAATTTTTGTTTACGAGCTGCTCGTGCCCATAGGCCTATGGCCCACTATGCAAGATTTTCAAAACCGAGCATATTAGCCCCCAAATTCCAAAACTCATGCCCCATGACTTTAAGAGCTATTTGAGCTCCTGTCAAGAAGGTTTCCCAAATTGTTTCAGCATTGGCACACAGTCAGGGGAGAACACTTCCGACAAAATTATATTTTCACTGTCCATTATACTAACCCGATATAAGGACATCTCCGTTCATAACCAATGAACGGGTTTTCAACTTCCGTCGAGGAAGTTTCATAATATAAACCGGGTCTGATCTACTTACAATCGCTAAGTTATTTTTTCTACATGGTTTTCACATCACTACTTTAAGTCGTGATGTTTAAAATTCCACATAGTAGTGGGTTTTCATTTCGATGAGCTTATCATCCCTAATCGGGTATAACATAATATCCCACTCACAACTGGTAAGTGGTTTTTAACTTTAAGTTGTGCTCATCATCCCAACCGGGTATGACGTTAGTAAACCTACTCACCCTTAATGCAGTGAATTCCACTAGAGCGGTTCTTTGTAATCACGCGAGCCTGTCCTTGTTGGCGTTCCAGGTACTTCGTGTTCCTACACGATATGAACATCTTGGTTCATTATCCTTTGGCCTAATAACCTTCATTCATTCCAACTGAATGAGAAAGTCAAACTTTCAATTATTTGTAATTAGGTCCCTAAAGTTATTTCTCTTAAACTTTAAATCCCTAATATCGGTTTGTCCTCAAATTGAGTCCCAAAACTTTTAAACTTTATCAAAGTACCTTAATTTATTCCATTTCACAAAAAGGGGATTAATTTCCTAAATTTACAATTTGGTCCCCTAACTTTTCCAAAATTACCATTTTGCCCTTCCTTTACAAACATTTTTATCATGCCCAATTGACCCTCAATTTTAGGAAACTGCATTTAGGTCCCTCGACTTTTCAAAAATCCCCAATTTCCCCCAACTCAAACTCTTTAACACAGCCGAATTTGATTTCATCATATTGACCAGTCAAACACCTCTAATTTTTGAAATTGAAATTGAAATTGATTTTCTCCATGTTCACACGATTCCATAGAACTTTAAATCACGAGTTTTAACATCAGAACGAGTTCAAACGGAGCTTCGTTGGAAAACAGTCTTTAGAGAGAGAAAGCTTCGATTACTCACCGGTGAGGTCACGACAATCAGAGCTTTCGATCTAGGCAGATAGCTCTCATCCTGAGGTTCATCCTAGAATCAATAATCGCATCAATTGATGCCAAATTGGATTAAAATTTTGTCATTGAAATTCGGATGACTCTCTCTCTAACACCGATTGTAAATTGTAAACGGGAGTCGAATTGGCTTAACTTTCGGTCCTAATTCGACCTTGGAAGGGCTGAGGAAGTGTTGAGAGTGCTTGGTTTGGCCTGAGGAGGGCTCAAAATGGCCGATTTCAACTTGGCCGAAACAGGGTAGCTTCGGTCCATCGGAGCTGCTTCACTGTTTCATCACGCCGACGTTTCTTCGGCGACCCTCGGAGCAAATGGAGACTACAAGCGTGTAGCTAACTTCTCTCTGGCTCTAAGGAACCCAACCTTGCCTTGTTTAGCTCAGAAAAGACCCTATATCAGAGCTCTGGTTAAGGCTTCGCCAAAAAACTAAGCAACTGAGAGAGAGTGAGCTTTCCAGGTGTGGAGAGGACGAATGGAGATGGGCTCTTTATATACGGAGCTCGAGGACCCGTTAGTCATCCGTTTGGCACTGTTATGACAGGCATTGAAGACTTGAAATGTACCGAATGGAAGCGTTTCTTCTTCATTAGTGTTGCTTCAATTTTCCGGTGAGTGAACAGTGTTGTCATCCTGATGAAGAAGATAACACTGTTCCGAACCAGACCGGACCCGTCCGACCGGGTTCAAAGCTTAGACCGGTCGGTTCACCCCTCATTCGACTAAGTTTTTCAAATCTAAACATTTCTAAATTCATTTTCTATCCAATGGTGGCCTCAAATCTCAAATTTGAATTATTTAAGCCACCTAGAAAAATGAATTTATGATCCGGTTCAATAGCGGTTCAAACCGGTCCAATCCGATTCGGATCTGGTTCACCTGAACTGGTTTGGTTTTCATCCCCAATTCCCTCACAAGTCCATTTCCAGGTCTTTTATGACTCCTTGGGTCACTTAGAGTCTATATAATTCCTGGTTTACCATATCTTTATCAATTTCGGTTCATAAACTAACTCGGTCCTTAAACCTATTCAATCCGGTTCGAGTCCGGTTCATCTGAACTAATCTGGTTTTTCTATCCCACTTTGTTCTAAGGTTCCTTCCCAAGGTTTATAAATTTCTTTGGAGCACTGGGGAGTTGAATTTCACTTATTTGGTCGAGTTGAAATCGACCATTTTAAGCCCTCTTCATGCCAAACCAAGCCTTCCCAACACCTCAACGGCCCTCATACAACTGAAATAGAATGTAAAGGTAAGCCAATTCAACTCCCCTCTACAATTTCTAACCGGTGTTAGAGAGAGAACCGCAGAATTTTGATAATGAAATTCTAACTCAATTCAACATCAATTGATGCAATTCTTGATTGTAGGATGAAACTCAGGATGAGAGCTATCTACCAAGATTGACATCTCGGACCGCCATGCCCCCGACAATAAGCTTCCGAAGCTTTCCCTCTCTACAGTATGTTTTCTAGCGAAGGTCCATTTGAGCATATTATGGTGTCAAAACTTGCGATTCAAAGTGATATTGAATTGTATGATGATGTAGAAACTCAATTTTAACTTCAATTTCAATAATTAGAACTATTTAATCAGTCAATTTGATAAAATTAACTTCGGCTGTGTTAGTAAGTTGAAATTGGGGAAAAATTTTGGAAAGTAAGAATTTTTAAATTCGAAGGACCAAAATGCAATTTTATGAAATTGAGGGTCAATTGGACATGATAAAAATGTTAGAGGGCCAACAAAGTAATTTTAGAATTTTTGGGGTAAAACTTACCATTTTTGTAATGGAAGGGCAAAATGGTAATTTTGGAAAAGTTGGGGGACCAAAATTGGAAATTTGGTAAATTAAATCCCTTTTGTGAATTTGAATAAATTGAGTCCTAAGATAAATTTTAAAAGTTTCGGGACTCAATTTGAGGAAAAATCGGAATTATGGACTTAAAGTTCAAGAAAAATAACTTAGGGACCTAATTGCAAATAAATAGAAAGTTTGGTTTTCTCATTCATTTGGAATAAATTAAGGCTATTAGGCCGAGGGATAATGAATAAGGATGTTCATATTGTCTAGGAATATGAAGTACTAGGAACACCAACAAGGACAAACTTGTGTGAATACAAAGAACTAATCGAGTGGAATTCACTACATTAACGGATGAGTGGGCTTACTAACTTCATACCCGGTAGGGATGATGAGCATAGTTTAAAGTTAAAAACCACCTACCGGTTGTGAGTGAGAATTTTATTTTATACACGGTTGGGGATGATAAGTACCTCAAAATGAAAATCCACAAATTAGTGGTATTTTAAACATCACAACTTAGAGTAGTGATGTGAAAATTACTTATAGATTATAATTAGATCATACCCGGTTGGTATGATGAAACTTAATCAGAGGAAGTGGAAAACCCGTTCATCGGTTATGAGCAGAGATATCCTCATACTCGGTTGGTATGATGGATAATTGAAATTTTATTTTGTCAGAAGTGCTCTCCCCTGACCGTATGCCACTGCTTAAACAATTTGGGAGACTTTTTTGACGGGAGCTCGGATAGCTTTGTTAGGCCGGAGGCCTTGATTATGAAACTTGGGTGCTAATATGCCCGATTTTGAAAATCTCGTACAGTGGGCCCAAGGCCAGTTAGCACAAACAGTAGCTCATAAATAAAACATGAGTTACATGCCATAAAATTTTAAATAAATGAATTGTTTGGCCATGGTACCAAGACAGGACCGACATACTCAATCAACTAGCTGCAGTGCGACATAACAAGTCGATGGACTAGTCAAGACAAACAGATGCAGGTTGAGTTGAGGGTCGGGGCCATAGGACCAATGGCACCACAGATTATATGGTAAGATGTGAAAATACTAATTGTGCATGCACTGTGATTACAGGACCTACAAGAAGCCCAAGAGAGGTAGTGATATGTCTTAGGGCCCTAGATGAACTGGTGGGTATAAGGGCAGATCGTCGGACCAGGTGACCTTGCGAAGCTCAACGTAGCTTCATTGCGCATGAGACCGTGGTGGGATCGGGATGTGGTCTCTATCCTCATACGGACATGGAGAATTCATTTTAGGATTGAGGGTCGGATGTCACGTACAACCACTCATTCTCTGGGTAGAAGTGGACGTGCTTCTATCTAGGTGGCCGGTAAAGTCTCTTCGAAGCCACAAGTGGGTTCAGTGGATGGGCTGGCCTATGATTATGTGATTGACCTTCATGATGAAGGATGTGTGTTGGGTGATGACACACCGTGATTAATAAGAAATGGTGATGAAAATAGAGGTTTGAAATGAAAGGATTTTTTAAAGAAAATAAGGAGTCTGGCACACTCAAATACAAATCTTTTTCCTAAAAGTTAAATTTTGAAAACCCATTCACTAAGTAGTTGTACTCACCCCCTCCCTTATATCCCTTTCAGGTAGACTAAGGAAAACCTACCCAAGACCTCCTGTTAGTTACACCAGTATGACATGTATGATTCATTTAAAATTTTATGTAGTTTTGATTTATGCTATTCCAGGAAAGATGCAAGTTTAAATAACGCCTTACTCTTCATGGTTTATAAACAAGGGGCAACCCTTTAATAAACCAAGGGACTGGCGGGTTGATCACGGGGATCCAACCAAACCGGGTATCAGAGCTTGTTTTCTCTAATACATAATCAAGACTAGAAAATATAGTAACTAATATGATTTATCTTATAATTTTCAGATGGCTCCGAGGAGAGTAACCAAGAAAACTAGGAATTACTCTACTCAACACCATGTCCTTGTAGGGAGAAACTCTAGAAGTTTCCCAATGCCCGAGATATAGTAGAAACCCCAAAGGACCAAATGGGAAAATATCCAGTACCACCAAGGAGTATAGTGCCACGGCATGTTAGGGTCACAGTTCTGTGTACAAAGGGAGCCAAGCTTAAAGCCAGGAATGCTAGTACGAACGTATAATCTTACCAAGGAGGATATTTGCCAAGAAAATCGCTGCTTCCTATCTATTCTATGAATACTTTTTGTAATAGTACTAAAACCCCAACCTTTTGTATCCCCCTATTAATGAAATACTCAAGTTCTTAAATTCCTATCTCTCAATGATGTGATCTTGCTAGGAAGATTGCCCCAAGGAAAGTAACCAAACAAACCCACACTACCATAAAAACTAGAGAAATTTCCATTTCGGTTAGGGAAATTGAATTAGGAAATTAAGAAACCCAAAAGGACTATTAGAATAACCCTTAGCAAGGGAGACTCAAGAAGGAAATTATCATGATGTTCAAACTCAAGGACAGCGAAGCACCAAACCACCAGCAACCCTAGAAAGACCCGAAAATGTTTGAATTCCAGAAAGAACCACATCAGTCCATGCTAGAAATAATATGGAATAAGAGAATAAGACATGTAGTCAAGGACAGTTCCATACCCCGTGGACGGAGGGCAATGCCACCAAAGGACCATGTCAACTATCAAAGTCCAAGGACACAGAATACTTGTAGGACCAAAGGCCAAAAACTGTGGAGTGAGTTAAGTAAACTATACATAAGGAGGACAAGAAATAGCGAGGTAAAGGAAGGAAATTTGAACTTCTTCTTAATAGGTTCAACCATAGAGGAATACCACAAGAATAGAGGTAAGGTATATGGGAGGTACGCCTAGAACCCCCTTAGAAAGGGGCAAACACAAAAAATGTCCTCCGAAAATGTTAGTGTAGGATACCGTAAGAATGAAGAAGAGAAGAAAGGAGTTACAAAAAGGAATTCTGGAGGAAGGCATACGATTAAGTACCCTCTTGAAGGGATCATTGGTTGGCGGATGGACATAATGTGGAGTGCAAGGAACCAACCCATCGTTAGAAACTTCTCAAAGGAAAGATGTATCAAAGGCCAAGTATGACCTGCTTTGGAAGAGTAATAGAGCCAAATAATGATTCCAGGACAAACTAGTAGAAAGAAGTAACTAGTAACAATTGGATGGGCATGAAAGACAAGTAATATAGCTATCCAAACAGTTGGATAATAAAAATTGTAGGAATGAGGCAGTTAATGAACTAACCTTTAGGAGAACCATGGATTTAAACCACAACAAGGAAGGGAGATGTGAAAAGGGTAAAGTGTTGAAAAAGAAAATGGAGAAAGGAAATCCTTAAAGAAATTAATGACCAAGACCAGATTTACGATCAAAAGGCCATGAGATGGTTAAGTGAGCCTTTCGAAGGATGATCAAGGGATTTTGAAACTAGGTGGATGTGAGCTCTCCCTAGAAAGAAATAGACATGTACTGGGGTATGAGTGAGATTAAGGATGGAGTACGAAGGACGTACCCGTAGGATCTCAAGAGTAAAGGTAAGCATGACAGAATGGCATCAAGGGACATCATTTAAAGTTTGGTGCCTTCAAGATGAATGAAAAAGAAATTACGGAAAAAAAAGCGGTAAGAATCCTTCCAAATAAGGAAATACTGAGAAAGGATACATGACCTAATAAATAAGAAATGGAACCATGTGACGAGAGGTGGGGAGAAGAATTTGCAAATAAAATGCATGCCAAGGTGAAAGAAACCCAGGGAAGCATATTAAGAGAATCTAAGGAGTAAGTTAAACTCAAGAAAAAAGAAAGTAGGAAGTTAGCATCAAGAGATGCTATGACAAGTAAGAATGAGTGTATCCATAATAAGGTAATGAAGGAAAGAATGTCCGAGAAACATTGGGAAAGTAAACCCTCCAAATAAGATGTGGTTAAGGAGGAATAACCACAATTGGTAAGACAAGTTATAGTCCACACGCGCATATGAAGCTTAAAAAGTGGACGACTGAGCATAGTGTTAAGTGTATGGAATATGACCGAAAATTGAAAGTATCTCCACTAAGGAATAAGGGGTGAAACATAAGTTATGAATAAAGGACCTAATACGGGCAAATGCCTTAACATAGATAGGGGTGCAAAGAAAAGAAGAAAGAACCCTATAAGGAATAATAAGAAGGTTGAGTATGTAGCTCCTAAGAGGGAAGTCTCTATTGTGAGGGACATAGTAGAGAACGAAACCGAAAGAAGGGAACCTTCCCAAGCAAAGGAATCGACACATAGATCAAAAGTGATTATATTAGAACAAAGAATCATGAAATGATTACGAGAAGGTAAAAGTGGATTAAGGAATAAGGAAAAATCCTTGGACAAAGAACGCCAAGGACTTAAGAAGGAAAGAATCCCAGCTTGTCAGTAAATTATTGGGAAACTAAATCATTAGAATCGAAAAGACTCAATAAGGAAGTTGAGAAAGGACAAGTGGGTAAGGAGAACTGACACAGTTTTGTAAATTTATTAGATAACGGTAAAGGTAGTTGAGAAATACTATCAAAAGAAAAGGGGGTGAAGTTATACAATTCCTAAGAGGTTGGAAAGTTAGGAATAACCCTAAAGGAGGTGTTCTAGAAATCTAATGGACATAGAGAAAAGACCTAGAAAATGTCATGATGTAAGGAGCATGTAAACCCAACAGTCCTAAGGAAAACATGACTCAAAATAAGGAAGAGTCAGTTAGTAAGCATGACAAGGTCAAACATAAAAATTTGGATGGAATCATAATGGACAACGGGGGAAGGAAGAGTCAAAATAGGACGAAAACAGGTATGTAATACTCTAAAGGACGTCGAGATAAGGATTTCAACAACCAAGTGGTTAACTAGACACAGGAATGGTTAGATATCTTGGAACTCCCAATCTTGAGTATAAGACCTCCAAGAAAAAAATTGTTGCTCTAAGCAAAGAAAGATGTGAATCTAAGGATATACCCTTGAGTAAGGTGTGTCTAGTTATAATAAACTCCACGGATGGAGTAAATAATACAAATGAAAAGAAATTCCTTAAGTGAAGGATGAAAAAAGGGATAGTTGAAAGAACAAGAGAAGAGTTTGCATGTTGAGCAAACACCCAATTGGACATCAAAGGAAATGATTCCTCATGCAAGGTTGCTAATTAAGTTTTGGGGACAAAACTCCAAAAAGGAGAGAAGAGTTGTAAACCCCACTCTTTTGAGTTACGGGAAAACTAGGAAAAGAACCGGTCAAACCGAGTGAAAAAACCGAACCGGTTCACAAACCTGATCATTTGGGAACGGGCAATTTGGAAATTTACAACACTCGAGTGATCCAAAGGGTTCATAAAACATTGGAAAAGAATATTAGGACAAATTGGAAGAGAAAAACCAAACCAGTTTAGATGAACCGGGTCCAACTGTATCGAACTAGTTTATGGACCAAGTCAGTTCATGAACCGTAATAGAAAGAGAAAAGGAAAACTGGGAAATTTAAGCATCATGAGTGACCCCAAAGAGTCCCAAAAGTCATGGAAATGGACTTGAGAATAAATTGGAGATGAAAACCAAACAGGTTCAGGTGAACCGGATCCGAATCGGATTGAACTGGTTTGGACCGATTTGAACCACTATTGAACCGAATTCTAAATTTATTTTTCTAGGTGGCTTAAAAAATTTTAATTTGAGATTTGAGATCAGCCTTGGATAGAAAATGAATTTAGATAAATTTAGAAATTTTTAGATTTGAAAAATTCGGTCGAATGGGGGGTGAACCGGCTGGTTTAAGCTTTGAACTCAGTTCATACTAGTCCGGTCCGGTTCGAAACAGTGTTATCTACTTCCTTCAGATGACAACACTGTTCACTCACCAAAAAATCGCACAACATCGAGAGGCTGAAAAGTCTTCGTCCAGGGAGTTTCAAGCAATGAATGACTGCATTAAGGTACCAATCAAATGGCCAAGAAGTCCTCTTACCATGTCCAATTGGTACCTACTACCACACTTTATATCTCAGTCACCTCTCCAGGGGTATACCCATGCCATTATTTTCTTTTGGGTCTTTTGAATCCTTCATTCACTCCTCTTGGATGCCCTTTATCCATCAATTATCCTATTACCATTTTTTGTAATGGCATGATTGTCATTCGAATATGAGGTGAAGATCTTTAGTGATCCTTCCCCCATTTCTTTTCCTTTGAGTGTTCATTTACTCATCTTTCTATCTTAATGATATGTCACTATGTACACTCTTTTCCTTCATCTTTTAGTTATATCCTTGAGGGGTTCCATCCTTTCTTCGAGCATCCACTCACTTTGTGGTACTCGTTATGATTGGCTTCTCTTATATATCTACTAAAATTATTTTATTTATTCCAATCATATTTCCTTTATGGTTAAACTATTTCAAGTAAGGTTTCCATTCAAAAACCACTTCTGGTCACAAATTTATGATACCACATAGGTTTAACCAGTCCTTTTGTTTGGTTGGCATCTATGTCATTAAAAGCCTTAGCGTTTCGCCTTTCGAACTTGTCATTCCTGGCTTATCTTGTTTTGGCATTATTAACTTTGCCCCTCTGGTCTTGTGCTAGTCCTTAAGTTCAACATAAATATTCCTTCTTTACTTACAATTTTTTATCTTTCCATAGACCGTTTCATCGCTACCCTTTTTGTTAGAGTGGTTGGTAGTTTCTGAGATTTCCTTGATGATGGTGAGTTTCTATCTCCCTAGTAGTTGGTTCCTTCCAATGAGTTGCATTCATTCCTTTCTTAAGAACTTCATTTGAGCCTCTCTCATCTGGCGAGGGTCTTCTGTTATGTCTCAAGGTGTCCCTTCAAGCACTTTTGGCATTCCTTGTTTTACTTATCATTTACCAACTTCCTTATTGTTAATACTATGTTCTCACTATTGGGTTCCCCGATCATTTCTCAATTTTCCTAGTGGACTGCTCATGGTTATCATCCATCTAATTCACATCATGCTTATCCATTTCATTGCATATATCTCTCCTTAGGGGTTTCTATTACCGTAGCCTTCTTGCGCTTGTCTGTGATCATTCAACAATTATTCCATATTTACTTATGAGTTGTTCCTTATGGTAAGTAATTGCATCCTTTGGCTTTTCTTTAAGAGTTCTCCTTGCTTGTCACATTCTCTACTCTTGTCCTTCAAAGTACAAACTTCGATCTTTTAAACTTTACATTCAACCTTCTGGTCACTCCTTAAGATTTCCTTCCTTACTATCCTTACACCTTTTTATATTATTGTATTTCTCCACATCCAATTCGTTGTTGCATTTGAATTTATCCATTTATAATTACTTATTATTTAAGGAATTCATATTACATGAGTCTTATCTCGTATTCCTCATATTAAGCCCTACCATTCAAATTGAACTTTTTAAAATGGATGTGGTACCCAACCAATCCTCCCTGATTCTCATCTTCATCGTTTCATGAGTTAGATTAGATGACTCCCTTATCGGAGTACGTACTTCTCCAGGATTCCCTTCCTTGGTATGTCTCATTCAACATCTCGAGAAGTCTCTTCCTTTGATCCATCTTTATGGGTACTTGTCTCATTGAAAGTTTATATGATATATTTTGTTGTCTCCTTCCTATTTACCCACTCTTTAGTGTTAGGGTTAGTATTCCCGAGTACGATGTCTAGGAAATTCTATGGTCTTTTCGCCTTCATTCCAATAATTGTTTTGTGCTTTATGACACTTAAATGTTGTCAACTATTCTCATAAAATTGAATTGGTTTTTGCAATTCATACTAAATTGCACATGTGATTAATTTTTATTATAGTTGCTAAAGTTCAACCAATAAAGGTATAATAGCACCTTAGCAAGACTTCCTTTGATATGTTTTAAGAATCGTTATTTATTTAGAAAGCTGATAATGTAGGTGTTTTATGACAGAGAATATATGATTATTACTCTTGCATTTATGCTATCTTATAGGAAATGAATTTACTAAGTGATATCTCTCCCTGTATAAATTCTACATGTAATTACTCCTATTATGCCCACTCATTTATGTTAAAGTATATTAACTTATTTCATGACTCATGGATGAGTATTGGATTGGTTAGACCCTTATGCATGGATCTAAATGGATATTTATCATGAATGAATCGTCTTATGTTATAAGATTTCAGAAAGGATATGTCATGTGGTTTAATTGCTTCATGAAGCATTCAATTCTTTGACTTAGTGGGTTATACTCTATATATAGCCTTGCACAACTTTCATGCACTATCTTCAGATCGAGAATATGTCAAGTGAACTGAAAATTTATAACTATTAGTATTGTGAGTATCATGATTTGAATCTTCACCATTTGGTTATATTTCCTTATGTTCTAAAACTCTTTCTTTTTAATTGAACTGCTGATTTTTCCTAGATAAAATTTGTATTTCCCTCAAGTGGTTCGGTATATTAGCCCTTAGTTTACTGGTAGTTGAAAAATTAACTTCATTATAAATTGGCATTGACTATGATGTTTAGTTGTTTGTTGTTGGCTACTATGAGTTGATTAATTGTTTTGTTGGTAATGCAGAGTATCATAATCTACCATACTTTTATAAAACTTTGTGATGTTTATCTTCTATGTAAGCCATAATAATCGATAGACTAGTAACTCAACCTTTTCATACTAGGTTCACAAACAACATATCTCTTGCTTTTCATTTTCGGCTCTATTTATTTTTAATCCAGCATTAGTACTTTAGAACTCTATATAGTTTATATCACAAATCATAGCTTATGCAATTTATGAATTTCATTGCTTAGGTAGTTTCTCACTTGCATCAACATATTAGACTTTAAGTAAAATCGTAATCATATATTACTTTTCATTAAATCTTTCAAGGGACTTGGTTGTCTTGTATAATTTTTGTTTGTTTGAATTGTAGGCCCCATTGAATGAGGAATTCAAGCCACTTGATTCAATTCATAACACAAGTAACCACAAATAGGCCACAGAGATCATCATGGATGGATTTTCAAGGGTGTTTGCTATATACAAGGAATGTCACATTTTGGATTCTAGGACAGTCAAGTTTAAGTGTCCCAAGGTAATTATCAATTTTACTAAAGTTCAACATTTCTGTTTATTTCGCTTTTACTTACTTTGCTTGTTAAGTATTGTTATTTTTAAGGTCATGGGTTGTGCACCCCTTTTAGGAGCACTTGTAATTAGCCAAGAGACATAATTGTGCATGTACTTGAATATATTACTATATTTATTTATTTATTTATTTGATATTAATACAACCTTAGCTCTCAAATCCCTTTCTCCTTTACATACGTTTGGAAATTAATCATGTACAGGTGTATGTACCTTTATATGTAAAAGTCATTTATTCACAATATATATATAATTATCAAATATATATTTATATATATAATTATCAAATATATATAAATATATATATTTATTTTTCCGCTTAATTATAACAGACTTAACTCGATTCTATCGAGTTATTTATTTCCGTGAAATCAGCCCTTATCATTTTATTTTAAATTAGTTTTGTTCCAATTATACCAATTTAGTTTTAAACTTAAATTAAAATTCCAATAAATTTTCCAACTGAAATTTTAGGTTAATAAAACACGATGTTACAAATGACCACTTGAAATTTTCTAATTTTCTGTTTAGGATTCTCTATACCAAGTCCGGTTCATTTTGAACATTGGTTTTCACTAGAAATTTTTTGAATCCCAATTTCGGCTTCCTTATTATTGGAAACGAGGTTTAAATAGTTAGTTGGCGACATGGGTGGCATTGGAAATCTAACTCTCTTGGTGTTAGTGGCCTCTTGAACCACCCCAAATGGAGGTTTAAGCCTCTTGAAAAATGTGATTTACAAAGGGTGTTCAAAACAAGGTAGTCACTAGAGCTTTTAAAAATCATCACAGTCATGAGGCTTACCTTTAACTCGAACGGCCCACACATGTTGGCTAGAGGGGACCAAGAGGAGTTTCCAAAAGTATATTGGGTAGTGGTTGGCCATCATGGAGGTCAATCTAAGGTTGGGAAGAGGCTGTTATGTTTTTAGTTGAGGGAGCGAGATAACTATTTGATCACTCTAGTACCAGTAGAGGGCACGTCAGCATTAGGGAGAGGTGGAGGGTGAAAGTTGACTTTCACTTGGTTTTAACACCACTAGAATGGTAAAGTTTAGTGGTTGGAATCAAAAGTTATTAGATCTAGAAGTAAGGTCACCAGAAAACTGAGCAACTTCCCTTCTAGAGAGAATTTCGGCCACCAGTCATAGAGTGAGGGGCCAAGTCTTATATGCAGAGCGCAGGGGACCAAGTTTCCATCACCCCATGTCCTTAGTTGGTCGTATTGAACCTCACAGGCCTCATGTTCCATTTAATTCTCCTTGTGAACAAGAACCCATATATCGCACAAAATTGGGTCATTATGTGGGTTTCAAGTCGGATTTCAGGTTAAAGTTGGGCAAAGAAGATGACCACATGCATGCACGCTTGAGTGTGTACGCCCTGTGTAACACATCAATCGTTTCGTGTTGTAGCAAATTGATTTTTGATTAATAAATTCACGTGTTCGGCTAATTTTGGTTTTTTTCTTGGCTAATTCTTACCCCAATTTATTTTTCAAAAAAAAATCCTGTTCAATTCCAACTTGGGCTCATGAACTTTCATTTTCTGATTTATCTAGCTCTTTCTAAAAATCAGGGGATTTTACTATTCCTAGTGGGTTTAATCAGGTTTAGTCATCTTTTGGTCAGTTCACCTTTGATTCAACTGGTTCTTAAACCAATTTATTTTCTAAAAATTCCTTATCTAATTTCATATCAATTTAGCTCAAGAATTGCTATTTTTTTATTTGTATAGCTACTCCTAAAAATCGAGTCTTTTTGTCTAAAGTCGGTTCGATCATGTTTTAAACCAATTTTCACTTAGACTTTTTCTAATCCTTAATTTACAATCGAAGGAGATTTTTTAGGATAATTTCATGAACTTACCCATTTCCAATTCATATTGATTCCAAATCTAGGTTTTCATTCCTGGCTCAACATAGCTTTCCGGTTCAATTGGGCTTAAATCTCAGTCTCCGAAATTTTGGTGTTACATTACATGTATGATGTTGTGCAAATATTCTTAACTTGATTGTGAAATCATTATTGGATACTATTTGAGACATTATTGAGAATATATGTGACAATGTCTCGTATTAGACTACAATCCCTAAGAAGTGGGAGAAATTTTAAGAAACGACTCATCAATTTCACATTGATACAAGTAGTAAATTTACTTTAAATTGAAAAACTAGTTGAAATTCAACTTATTTAATGTTAAGAGTGGCATTATACTACAAAAATGTGTTTTCGCTTAAAGTTCCTTGATTCCAACTACTAATATTTACAAAGTGAACTTGATTTCAGGTGGAACTGGCAGTGCATGACTCGTGATGTTGGATTAAAAATTTGAAAGAACAACGCGAATTAATTTATTTAGTTGTTGATTGTTTTTTTTTTTCAGAAATTATTGCAATGTTGCTTGATTACACTTATGTTATTGTACATTACATGATATGAGAGATTTGGTATAATTCTTGAAAATTTGATGTTATAGTTTTCATATTATTTGATTAATATAATAGTTCATTCAATTTTCAAGATATAAGAGGGAGTATAAATAAAATGGTGGAGTTGCTTATGAACGTTTTAAGAAACAATCATATTATTTCGAATGTTCAAATCAATGTGACCTGGTTCAATAAATAATTCACAAATTTTACTCATAAATTATGAATAATAGTAATTATCGACTCTATTCTAAATGAATATCTATCAAATTCAACTAGAAAATGATCACGAAAGTGAACACTCTACCAACTAGTTCAACTACATTTCAAAATCTAGTCAATTATAGTTGTGTTAGATCATTCGAGATGGATTAGTCCATTCGGATCTAAAATTCATACCCATCCTAGGGTAAAATTATGACCCAAATTTTGTTAAATTTAGGTTGGATATGCTCGTTTGGGTAACATTGACACGATCGGGTCGGGTTGGCCTAATTTATTTTAAAAAGTGAATTGGATCTGAGTAAAAATTCGAGCCTGGATCTAGTCAATTCTGGTTGGGTTGACTTGTTCGGGTCTAGTTGTCATGTTCGAGTCTACCATTCAGGACAGATTTGTATTTAAAATTCAGACATAATTCATGTTGGAATATACAACTTGATTCAGGTATACCATTAAATTCACAATGCAATTTAAAATTCGGTCCAAAATAGGGGTTCAATTTTTTAGACTCAATCGAACGTGACATAAGTCGGGTCAGGGTAGGGGCCGAACCGACCATGACTTGATCAGGTCAGTGTCCAATTTCTCGAACCTAAAGTTTGGTTTCAAGTCTAACTATATGAACCTCATCATCGAGTGCATGTGGATTTGAGTTTGTTGGACCCACCTCTAGGTCGAGTCTTGGTTCTAAGTGACTCGACCCCAAAAATTATCTCCCGTGATTGTAATGGACTTGGTTGGCCCGTGAACCAAAATATATTTTTTTTACTTAAGAATTTCAAATTGTGAAGTGGATATACTAGTAAGATTGCCCTACCAACTTAGTTAAGGTCAGTTTTTATTTAAAATATAAATACTTTAATATATAAAGTTCCTTATTAAAAATCCTAGTTGGACGTCCTTTTTTAGGCAAAGTTTTAATTTGCCACCCAAATATTTTGGTACTAAAGCATTTTAAAAAGTTGCCCAAACTTTTTCTTATATTATAACATTTATATTTTAATTATCCTTTGGGCAATGACAAGGGTCATAATAGTATTTAGACAATATCTTGAAGTCTAAAATTAAGTATCACGAAAGACCTAGAAAATAATTTTACGAAACCGATTTGCTACGAGGTGTTTTTGTTAGGAAGCAAATCTTGGGAACTAAAATGTAAATAAGAAAAGGTTAGAGTACCCATTTGTGAATAATTTTTCTATGGGGTCTTCTTAAGGGTTTAAATAAAGTTTTAGAACCATTTGGAAATATTGAAAAAATTTTGCTATTAGGTTGGAATGTTTGGAATGCTTAATAACTTAAATGTAATAAAATGAACAGTTAAGGACTAAAGTGAAAATTAAGGATTTTATCCATACAAAATTAATTTTTGAGAAGTATAAGGACCTAAATAAGAGTAAAGAAAGTCTAGGGGCCTAAATGGAAGAATAGAAGAATAAAAGGTATTGGAAAGACAAGTTTTTAAAAAATATAGAAAAATGGTCATTTTCCCAACTTAAGGGTCATTTTGTAAATAATAAGAAATAAGGCCTATAAAATATTCTAAGGAATTTTGGAGACCAAAATAGGACTTAAGAAAACTTGGTGACCCAAATAAAAAATTTAGGAAAGTATAAGGTACAAAAAGGAAAGACTTTAAGACATGAATGACAAAATGTTAATTTTACCAAACTTATGGACCAAATGTTAAATTTAGAAAATTAAGGCCACTAGATGGTAAATAAGGGACTTATAACTAATTAGGTAAGTTTAATCTTGAGAGGTTATAACTTTAAGCTCTATGGACTAATCTTAGAGAAAGTTGGTAAAAGAATGATCACTCAACTAGTAACTAGAGTAAAATGGTTTTGATAGGCAAAACCGTGATCTCTTAGGAAAATTACAATGTACTAGTCTAGGGCTACTAAGGTGCTTGAACTTATCTACTTGTCTTACTATAAATCTTATAGAATGAACATGAGATCGCTGAAGCCATGACTCCGAGAGCAGGAGTAAGGAGAGCTTACTATAACGAACAAGTTTTAAAAATCACTATAAATGGTAGTAATGACGATGAATCTAATTAAAACGATCGAAATATCTTGTGTGTTTTGAGTGTTGCCTTAAAATAAATAATAATCTTGATTTTAAAACTCATATAAGAAGTGAAAAACGATTTAAGTGCATATCCATTAAAATAATTTCCTTTAAAAGGTTAAGAAATAGGAAAAGGTAGTAAGTATCAGGGTAATAGAATATTACCTTAGAAAACATCTCAAAGTTTGAAATTAAGAATCAGGAAAGAACTTGGAAAATTTTGGTCCTAACTGGGTTTGGACTAGCTTAGATCACAATAACCTTGATTTTTATAGTGGGGTAAACAAATAAGAATTATATAATTTTTTAGTCTATTTAATAGTAAATTGAATAAAAAAATTAAATATTTTATTGGGCCAAGAATCAGTATTAAAATATATGAATTGATCAAAAAAATCATTAGAAACTAATTTATTACAGTGCCGACAGGTCGATACACCACGCTTAATATAGGTCAAGTGAGGGTAGGGCCGAACAAACCATTACTTGGTTGGGTTCATGCCCTATTTCTTGGACCCGAAATCTAGTTTCGGGTCCAACCATCTGAACCTCATTATTGAGCACATAAGAATTCGAGTTTGTTAGACTCATGTCAATGTCGAATTTAGGTTTAAAGTGATCTGTTCAGAAAATTATGCTCTTTGGTTACAATGTATTTCATTAACCCGTAAACCAATATATATATATATATATATATATATATATTACTTACGAATTTCAAAATGTGAACCAAATATATGGGTAAGACTGCTATACCAACTTAGTTAATGTCGGTTTTTTATTTATTCAAAATATAAATATTTTAATATATGAAGTTCATTATTAAAAATTCTAATGGTACGTCCTTTTCGGGTGAAAATTTTAATTTGTCATCCAAATTTTTTGAGAGTTAAACCTTTCTAAAAAGTGGTCTAATAATTTTTTATATTTTAATTAATTAATAAAATCAGAATTATATTAGCTGAAAAAGCAGTATTATATCAATACGTTGCAAGTTCAAAAATCTGAGTTGTTTGGGAATTATATTTTGGGTTCTTGCATGGTAAACCAAGTGTTGGTTATAAGTGTGAGATCAATGAGAATATATATTTTGGGTTCTTGCAAGGTAATTAAAGGGTTGAATTTAAGTGTGAGATCAATCATGAACTCATAATGACCATAGGCTTAATTCCCAAATTTGAACATGATTATTGGATCCAGTTAAGATGATTTCAACTCAAGTATCCGGTGTTGGGTTTGTCCCTCCTTACCCAGACCTCATGGCCTCTAACCTAGTCAAAACTCATTTAGCCCCATTGTCATGCCTAATCAAAACTCCTTTCTAAAAACATAGAAATAACTATGCATTTGAGGTTCTTTTGAGTCATTGATCTTTATTATTAATAGATGTCTATACTTTACTTATTTATAACATTATAAATGAATTTGAAGGGTAGAAGTTCGAAATGATTAATGAATATCTACTTCAATATTGTTCACACTTGCACCATTTTTCTCAATACATTATTTAGTTTTTTTTTTATAAGGTTGAGATAATATTATATTTAAATACTTGATATTTGAATTATTGAATTGAATGTCTAATTTTCTTATTATATTATACTTAAATGACATTTTTACTTCTTCAATTACCAAAAAGAGAAACTAGATCAAAATTATACCATTAGATATAATATTATTCAAATATTATATTATTATTTAAAGTTTAAATACATAAATATAATATTATTCATATATTATATTTTCATATAAAATAATATTTGAATGATTATGAAATAAATATTAATATTTTTATATACTTAAATACTAGTCTAACTTTTTCGAGATTATTTAAATAAAATTCCATCAAACATGTGTATTGATCTATAATCAGATATAATGTATATATATATATATAATTAAAGTTACCGCTATTCTATGTTAATAGAAGAATCTTCCTTTTTTTTTTGCTCAATATGAAGAATCTTCCTTAAACAATGTTAAAAGAGTGAAATATTTGTTAAGTTAGAGGCCCGCACATGATTTTTGTCCAGAAATTTAATTAGCGAGCAGGAATATTATTCATGGAAAAAGGACAAGTGAGGTCAAATAATCATGCTTTTTCCTGATAAAATAATGGAGGAATATTTGTTTTAACCCTTCACCAAACCCCTTGCGGGTGTGCAGAAGGCCAATGATTACACCCACGAGGGCAGCTGGGTATCTGCCACGTGGCAGATACCACACGTGTGGGTGGACCTATTCTGCGGTTAGTGACGTGACATGACAGTGTGTCTACAGTGCGGTGGAAATTATTTGCCCACCAGATACTTTACAGCCTGATTTGATTAGAAGAGATTCCGGGAAAACAAAAGGTGAAAAATAAACCACAAATACAATCTTCAAATTGATGCTAATTATTTTTCTATTTTGACAAAAATAATTTACGACTAACTACAAAAAAAGAATAATTTACAAATTATAGAAAATATGTAAAATTAGTTTTCATTCAGAATTTTGAAATAGTTGTAAATTATAGAATGTTAATTTTTATTTCTTTAATCAATTTTTTTATTATTATAAATATTAGAGCGAATGGCTCCAACTTAAAATTTTAGGGGTAATACATATATGATTTTTTTGTCTAAAAATACATTAATCTAAAATTTTATATTAATTTTGGTATCAATTATAAATGATATTAAAAATTATCAATTTCTTGAGAAATAAAAAGAAAGTAAAAAATGTGGGAAAAGGGACCTTTCTATAATTGCATGGGAGTGTTGAGCAAAAAAAATTATTGCGCGAGAGAAATAGCGGATTTTGTCACCATAAATGGCTGGACCTTTCAACAACCTCAAAAGAGATAGCGGGGAAGGTGCGCCTATTTGAGAAATTGAAGAGGTCCTTCTCCCCTAATTGCATTTTTATTATTAATTTTTAATTTTAATAAAAAAATATTTAAAATTATTATATACTTATTAAATTTAATATTAAAAATAATTTTTAATCATCAAAATTTAGGTTAAAATTAAGATTACACCTAAAGGTTACTTTCAACTGTGAGTATACTAAAGTTTAGGGCTAATATAAAATTTTACAATGCTACGAATAAATTTAGGAATAATTTACTAATTTAATGATCCATTCACAAATTCATATATTCAATCTAAAATTCAAAGATAATTTTAAGAAAAAAAGAGAGTATTGGGATAAATCTAAATATTTTCTATTTATAAAAATTAAAGTGATTATTCGAATTAATGTTATATGTCCAAGTTTATGTGGTGAGTGGGCCAAGCTGGTGTTTGCTACTGCTACCAAAATTTGGAGCATATGACATTCTTTCCTTAATTTTTCTCTTTATTTTATTATATGACAAACTGGTGATATATATCTCTTAATTTTTTACTCATTACTAATCATTGGCGTGTTTTTTGTCCATTCGAGTTAACAGTACAGATAATATAGGATATTATATGTCCGACCTGCACTGACTTCCATCTGTAAAGGCTTGAAGATCATCGAAGAAAGAGATAGATGGTGCTCTTTACGCTATCCTAGAACCTTTCTTCACCAACTTAATTTCTAAGGTTATGAGAGCTCCAGCCCCAGTTGAGATACACAAAGGGGTGCTTCAGCTTGTTAGGGGGCTCCAATTCCCATACACCATATAAAACTCCAATATTTATATCATAAATTATTTATATATAATTAAAAGTATCCTATATATATATTTGTTACTATTTTTTACCCCTCAGAAATATTAAATGTTATTCGAACAAAATAAATAATATCAATATATTTTCCAAAAAAAAAATATCAAGATTCAATGCACATCAATAATGCTGCTTCCCTACCTCTCTTTCTCTCTCTTTTTTTTTTCTGGCTATCTCTCTCTTTCTTGAAATCCCTCGTATTTGATATAGGAGTTCTCATCCTTCTCATCAGCATGTATTCCTTCAATCATTTTAACTTTATTGGCCAAATGGTACCAATCATTTCAGAGAGGAATAGTTAATTAGATATAAATATATATTTTTTAAAAACCTAACAAGTGTTTTTAATCAAATTATTTTTATCTAAAAATGGTATTGTTTCATGAGAAATTTAATTTATCTTTCATGGACCCATTAAAATTTTTTTTATTGAATTCAAAATCTCATTAAGGGGAAATAGTGTCCAACAGGAAATTCATAAATTTTATTCAAAGGTAAAATTAATAGAGTCTTAGTAGTTGAAGTTAGAGTGCATCATGATAATGTAATAAATATTATTTTAAAGTATATTATAATTTATACAAAATAATATATAATATTTTGATTTGAGAGAGGTGATCACCAGTTAATTCACTTTCGTAAAAATATAAATATAGTTAAATAATTCTAAAAATTAGATGTCAACTTCTTATTAGATACTACTTATTGTATTTATTTAATTGAACAAAAAACTTAATGTATTTATTATTTATTAATAACCACTTAATATTTGTTTCATGTACAGTATTAAAACCACTTAGCTACAGTTTAGTCATTTTTCTTTGGTTGATTAAGGAAAGAAATTGCAAAAAGAATGTCGGATGAAAACAAAATGAATTCATACGTCACAGTGCATGGTAAGGACTCTGAGGTATGAGATACATAAGTAAACGTCTTGATACACCCTTCAATCATTCCTCTCCCATCATGCCCCCAAAGTGAATCTCCCCGCCCGAAAAATCCAGCACTCATCTTATCAACTCGGTCCATATTTCAGGGATGGGGACATGGCCAACGGCTAATAAATACGGATGGTGAGATTGGGCATCCGTTAGATAATAACAAATGAAAAAAAGGGAGCCTAACTTTTGCATAGGTAACCCATCACTTTAATCCATTCATCAAGCAACCTTCACGAGGGCCCATATCAACATATACGAGAGAAAACGGAGAGCTACTGATCTACTCCTTGCAGGGTCCATCTAGATGCTTCAGATTAAAAGTTGATTCGCTTGGTGGATGGATGGATATTCTTGCACGGACGTGTGTCCCGGATACGTGTACGTGTTATTAGAGGCAAATGCATGTTCGGGATGAAAGGTTGCGTTTACATCCATTGATTTTAACATAGTGGAGGTAATTTATATGTCAATATTCTACATGTGTAAGATGGAGGAACTGGCCCAATATCCAGCATGTAAAATAATGAGTCCCTCTGCACCTCGGCTTAACCCACTCTGCCATGATAACTCACGCTTGGTTTTTCTTTTTCTTTCTTTTATAATGATTCACCTTTCTTTTTCTTGTCGATTTACAAACTTGTAAAAAAAACCGTGGCATTATTTCCGGCAAAATGATTGTCCGCCTGTCCCATTTTCTCCACAGCCTTCCTTGACCATCATCTGCTAACGTCTTTTATTTAGCGCAACAACTTTGCTTTTTCCGCTAGTTGATGGCAAGGATTCATCTCAGTGTTCCAGGATACTTTTCGTGCGCATGATCCGTGGATGTACTAATGATTTATTGAGTGAAAGGGGGTCACTTTTGATTAAGGAAATTTTTTTAAATTCTCCTTCTTTTTCAAAATTCCGCATGAGAAAATTGTATAAAAAAACAAATAATGTAAATGGATATGATACATTACAAGATATATTTAGATTGTCCATCCAAAATGATACGTTTTTCGAAGATGCTATATAACTATGCATACATAATGATAAATATATGAATTAAAATAATTATTTCAATACATTTAGAACTAATTCAGTGTAAAAATAGTATACATATAATATTGAAATAGTAATTTTGAGATGCAAGTATTTAAATCTAAGAAATGAAAACATATGTGATCTTAAATGTAATTTTGCATGTGTTTTATAATAAAAATAATTTTTGTTGCAAAAATATGAAAATAAAGCACGATATATCGTATCTTTAGTTCAAATTAAAATAAGTAAAACAATAGGTGTGGTGGAAAAGGTTTTGCCAATATAGTGTAATAAAAGGCATAACTTAGAGAGTATTTATGAGTCCCCTTAAAAATGGCTGATTTGGTAAAATATAGGGCCATCTTCTACCGTATGATGTCATTTTATGCTGAATTTAATATTAAAATTTCAATTAATAAAAAATGTATAGATACTAAAAGAAAATAAATAACCTTAAAACAGTAAATATAAAGAAAAAAAATAAACAAATGTAGTATATTCAATGCACTCCCAACTGCTACCTAAAATCCCAAATAAATGGGGGTGAGAGAATCGGTGAAAGCCTGAGTTCTGAAATTGATATTTGAACAACCAAAACACATGAAGAACAATTTCTCTGTCAAATCAGCAATTTTCTTATTGGAAATTTCATAATTGCATTAATCCATCTCAGACATTTACAAAATGGTGAATATAAGGAGGAGGGAAATAACATAGACCAGTAGGATGAGTTGTTTCTCGAGCAAAAAAAAAATGATGGGCTTAAACTTGTCTTTGCTCGCTTCTATATATTACATTGCTGGTTTCCCTTAATATACAAATAGAAAGCACGTAAAGGAAAAGATGATAGACGTTGAGTCCAACGGATTTCCTTTAGCTAGTGCCATCATTGAGTCCAACTCTTCTTGCCATCATCTTCTAGAGCAACAATGGCTGCCAATAAAATGAAGACTTATTTCCCAAAATTTTGCACTCACTTGCCAATCAAAGAAAATATGATCCCTTGAGGATTGGATAGGAAACATGTTAATTGTAATCTCCCATATAGTGAAGTTAATTTAGTTTTACCAAGACAAATTCACATGACATCATCAAAATAAAATTAGATAAAAATATAAAAAATACTCTTATATTTTATATTATATTTGTATTGAGTGGTTTAAAAAAATTTAAAAATTTATTGTTTGTATGGAAATTAAGTTAGATGAATGATTATTAATAAAAAATTTAGAAATATAAATTTATTATTTTAATTAAATTAAATAATTTATTAGTTACTATATATATAATTAAATTATGTTAAATATATTTTGTGTAATTATTTTTTATATAATATTTTTATTATATAATTTATATAAAATATTATTATATAAATTTATTTAAAATATATAAGAATAAAAATAAATAAAAAATAAAAATATTATAAATAATAAATGAGAGTATTAAAATAATTTAATTAATAAATTATACAATTTCTTCAAATAACCCAAAAATAAATATATTACATAGTAGTGTAGCAATTCTCCATCACTCCAAACCCGTTCATTTTATTTTAACAAATAAGTAATTTCTCAACCTCTACAAATCACTCTAATTTCAAATAACTCAATACCTTAAAAAAGACAACACGAAAAAAGGCCTATTACATCAACAAGAATATTTTTTTCTCGTGAATGAATATACTCATGTAGCAACAAATAAGAGTATGTGTAACACCTTCATTGAATGAATAACAGTCCTAAAAAATTTGTGTAAACGGATTGAGAATTAATTTTTGAAATGAACCAATTAGTATATGTTTCTTTTAAGGTTAAAATAATAAATTAATAAAAAATTAAAATTAAAAAAAAATTCGTCATCCAACCTAAATTGAGTCAAACTAAAGGTCTAATTAATATAAATGGAACCAAACGAGTCATTTCTTTTCTTCACATGCTAGATATCTTATTTATATTTTATTTTCACCACCTTTAATGTACACTGTAAGTCATTGGCAAAACCTATTATTTTGATAATTTTCGTTCAATTTGAACTACTCTCTAACTATATTGGCCCAACACTCCCTTTCTATTGTCATTTCTCTTTAATAATACAATTAATTTAATGATACTTTGTTTTTTAAATAGTAAGTAACAAAGGATGGTTACCCATGAATTGACTATGAATCATCGTCTCCAACCTCTCTCGAAGTCTTTCACTCCTCCAAAGTCCACTTGTGTGTGACATTGCCTTTACAATCCTACCTATGTTTTCGTTCTCGCGACATCTATTACACCATCCATGCAATTCTAATTCTATGAATAATCTAAATTAATCATTACCCCATTGTCTTCAATCACGATGAACCTCTTCCGTTCGCCATGCTCTATTTTACTTTGTTCTCTATAACTCAATCAATACTAAAAAATGGATTAATAAGAAGTTAAATTTCATGAGTTGAACCATGGAAAAAAGATAAGACTAATTTGGAAAGTTTTTGAAAGGATTAAGGGATCAATTTGAAAAAATATTGAAAGTTTAGGGAGTTTTTGGTAAATCTAGAAGGTTAAGGATTGATTTAAAAATTTTGAAAATTTGAAGGGTGAACTTTTAAGTTCTAGGAAATGGGGATGTAAGGTGAAAATAACATGATTGAATATCATATTGAAAATAAGAAAAAATGGAATAATAATTTATAATTTTTAAAATTTTAGTGAACAAAATGTAAATTAATTTAGAAAAATATAGTTTATTAGGGTTTGTATTCGAAGTTTTGGACAATATGAACTGAATTGTGAAAATAGTTTAAGTGAGGAACAAAGTCCAATTAAGAGAAAATTAGAGTACTAATGTCACGCCCCGACCCAATTTACATGGTCGGGGTCCAATAACAAGCCATCAAGTTCCATTAATTCTACAATTATAGATATATTCACCAAAATAGTATTAATATGACCAAAATTTAAAATAAAATATTATTTTAAATAGAATTAAAACTTTTATTTCATTAGAATAATATGCCAAAAAATGAATATAAATTCTCATTGAATACAATAACTAATAAATATAAAATTAAACATTTGTGTACTCAATTCGATATACATACCTTACTTTGTGAGTGTGGTGGGATGATGTCCTAGACTTGTGATTCCATGACCTCCTAAGTTTTCATTTAATAATTTTAGGGAGAGGGAACTCACAACTTAATTAATGTGTTTACTGACATTATATCACTAAATAACTTATGACCTCAACCTTTACTTAATATATCTAACATGTAGGCTTCAATATTATTAATTTACTATCCCTAAAATTTACACGATAATAATATCATCTTTTAACCTTTATACTTGCTAGTTTATGTAAGTAAAATAAGTTCCCATTTGTTACACCAATCAAGCAACAAACACATAATATCATCACATTCTCAATCCCGATAGCATATGCATAGTCATATTCCTTGAGATCTCACACAAAAAGTTTATCACCCTTATAGTGATGTTAATAATGTGTAATTGAACATAATATATGCTTATGACCATTTCATCCATGCATGATCAAAAGTACACCTATACCCCACCATACGTCTCATTGCTAGTTCGTGGAAAGATCTTAAACTTATTACTCTCCCTATCACGCCTCGATCCGATTTGGTCGAAACTCCATGAGCAACCCGCCACTCCCCTTGGTTTAAGAAGGATTTCTTTTCCTTCTAGACCGCGAGAAGTCAGACGTCCTTTTTACCTGGTTTCCTAGAATAACATTATACAAAACTTGCGAACATAAAATCATACCTATCTTAGGGTTCATGTAAACCCCGCCCTTTTGAGCTAAGGAAAACCGGGAAAAGAACCGGTCAAACCGAGGGAGAAAACCGAACTGATTCACAAACTCGATCATTTGTGAATGGGCACTTTGGGAATTTACAACTCCCGGGTAATCCAAAGGATTCATAATACCATGGAAAAGGACCTTAGGATGAATTGGAAGAGAAAAACTAGACCGGTTTGGATGAACTGGATCCAATTGGATTGAACCAAGTCGGTTCATGAACCAGAATCGATAGAGAACAGAAAATCAGTGAAATTCAACTTCCTTGTGCTCCCAAGAAATTTATAAACCTTGGGAAGGAACCTTAGAACAAAGTCGGAGAGAAAAACCAGACCGATTTGGGTGAACCGAATCTGAACTAGATTAAACCGGTTTAAGAACTGAGTCGGTTTATGAACCAGAATCGATAAAGAGATGGTAAACTAGGAATTTTATGGACCCTAAGTGACCCAAGGAGTCAGAAAAGACATGGAAATGGACTTGTGAAGGAATTGGGGATAAAAACCAAATCGGTTTAGGTGAACCGGATCCGAACCGGTTTAGACCGGTTTGAAACTCTATTGAACCAGTTTCTAAATTCATTTTTCTAGGTGGCTTAAAAAATTTGAATTTGAGATTTGAGACTACCATTGGATAGAAAATGAATTTAGATAAATTTAGAAATTTTTAGATTTGTAAAACTTCATCGAATGGGGGATGAACCAGTCGGTTTAATCTTTGAACCTTGTTTGGACCGGTCCGGTCCGGTTCGGAATAGTGTCATCTTCTTCCTCAGGATGACAGTACTGTTCACTCGTTGGAAAATTTAAGCAGTGCCAGCGAAGAAGAAACGTTTCCGTTCAGTATGTTTCAAGCTATCAATGTCTCTCATAAAGGTTCCAAACAGACAGCCAACGGGTCCCCGAGCTCTCTATATAAAGAGCCCCTCCACACTCTCCACACCTAAAAACTGCATTCTCTCTCAACTGCTCCATTTTTCAGTGAAACTCGAACCAGAGCTCCGATATGGGGTCTTTTCTGAGCCAAACAAGATGAGGTCAGATTCTTTAGAATTGGAGAGAAGTCAGCTACACGCCTGTAGTCTCTGTTTGCTCCAAGGGTCGCCGGAGAAGTGTCGGTGTGATGGAACAGTGAAGCAGCTCCGGTGGACCGAAGCTGCCCTATTTCGGCCGAGCTGAAATCGGCCATTTCGAGCCCTACTCAAGCTAAACCAAGCCCTCCCAACACTTCCTCAGCCCTTCCACGGCCGAATTAGGATGAATTGGAAGAGAAAAACTAGACCGGTTTGGATGAACTGAATCCAATTGGATTGAACTAAGTGGGTTCATGAACCAGAACCGATAGAGAACGGAAAATCAGTGAAATTCAACTTCCTTGTGCTCCAAAGAAATTTATAAACCTTGGCAAGGAACCTTAGAACAAAGTGGGAGAGAAAAAACAGACCGGTTTGGGTGAACCGGACCTGAACCAGATTAAACTGGTTTAAGAACCGAGTCGGTTTATGAACCGAAATCGATAAAGAGATGGTAAACTAGGAATTTTATGGACCCTAAGTGACCCAAGGAGTCAGAAAAGACATGGAAATGGGCTTGTGAAGGAATTGGGGATGAAAACCAAATCGGTTTAGGTGAACCAGATCCGAACCGGTTTGGACCGGTTTGAAACTCAATTGAACCAGATTCTAAATTCATTTTTCTAGGTGGCTTAAAAAATTTGAATTTGAGATTTGAGACCACCATTGGATAGAAAATGAATTTAGATAAATTTAGAAATTTTTAGATTTGTAAAACTTCATCAAATGGGGGATGAACCAGTCGGTTTAATCTTTGAACCCTGTTTGGACCGGTCCGGTTCGGTTCGGAATAGTGTCATCTTCTTCCTCAGGATGACAGTACTGTTCACTCGCAGGAAAATTTAAGTAGCGCCGGTGAAGAAGAAACGTTTCCGTTCAGTATGTTTCAAGCTATCAATGTCTCTCATAAAGGTTCCAAACAGACAGCCAACGGGTCCCCGAGCTCCCTATATAAAGACCCCCTCCCCACTCTCCACACCTGAAAACTGCATTCTCTCTCAACTGCTCCATTTTTCGATGAAACTCTAACTAGAGCTCCGATATGGGGTCTTTTCTGAGCTAAACAAGACGAGGTCAGATTCTTTAGAATTGGAGAGAAGTCAGCTACACGCCTGTAGTCTCTGTTTGCTCTAAGGGTCGCCGGAGAAGCGTCGGCATGATGGAACAGTGAAGCAGCTTCAGTGGACCGAAGCTGCCCTGTTTCGGCCGAGCTGAAATTGGCCATTTTGAGCCCTACTCAAGCTAAACCAAGCCCTCCCAACACTTCATCAGCCCTTCCACGGCCGAATTAGGACCGAAAGGTAAGCCAATTCGACTCCCCTTTACAATTTCCAATCGGTGTTAGAGAGAGAGTCGACCGAATTTCAATGACGAAATTCTAATCCAATTTGGCACCAATTGATGTGATTCTTGATTCTAGGATGAAACTCAGGATGAGAGCTATTTGCCCAAATTGAAAGCTCAGGTCGCCGTGCCCTTACCGGTGAGTAATCGAAGCTTTCTCTCTCTACCGTCTATTTTCCAGCGAAGCTCCATTTGAGCTCATTCCAGTGTTAAAACTTGCGATTCAAAGTTCTATGGAATTGTATGAACATGGAGAAACTCAATTTCAACTTCAATTTCAACAATTAGAGATGTTTGATCGGTCAATTTGATAAAATCAAACTCGGTTGTGTTAAAAAGTTCGAATTGGGGGAAATTAGGGATTTTCAAAAATTCGAGGGACTGAAATGCAATTTCCTAAAACTGAGGGACAATTGGGCATGATAAAAATATTTGAGGGCCAATTGTGGAATTTTAGAATTTTTGGGGTGAAACTTACCATTTTTGTAATGGAAGGGCAAAATGGTAATTTTGGAAAAGTTGGGGGACCAAATTGGAAATTTGGTAAATTAATCCCCTTTTTGTGAAATGGAATAAATTGAGGTCCTATGATAAATTTTAAAATTTTTGGGACTTATTTTGAGGAAAAACTGGCATTAGGGACTTAAAGTTAAAGACAAATAACTTTAGGGAACTAATTGTAAATAAATGAAAGTTTGACTTTCTCATTCATTTGGAATGAATGAAGGCTATTAGGCCAAAGGATAATGAACCAAGATGTTCATATCATGTAGGAACACGAAGTACCCAGAATGCTAGCAATGACAAGCTCGCGTGAATACGAAGAACTAGTCTAGTGGAATTGACGATATTAACGGGTGAGTGGGTTTACTAACATCATACCCGGTTGGGATGATGAGTACAACTTAAAGTTAAAAACCACTTACCGGTTGTGAGTGGAATTTTATGTCATACCCGATTGGGGATGAGAAGCTCATCGAAATGAAAACCCATTGCTAAGTGGTATTTTAAACATCACGACTTAGAGTAGTGTTGTGAAAACCATGCAAAAAAACTACTTACCGGTTGTAAGTAGATCATACCCAGTTGATATGATGAAACTTCCTTGAAGGAAATTGAAAACCCATTCATCGGTTATGAACGGAGATGTCCTTATATCGGGTCAGTATAATGGACAGTGAAAACATACTTTTGTTGGAAGTGTTCTCCCCTGACTGTGTGCCAATGCTTAAACAATTTGGGAGACCTTATTGACGGGAGCTCGAATAGCTCTTAAAGGCCGGGGGCCTCGGTTTTGGAACTTGGGGGCTAATATGCCTGATTTTGAAAATCTCGTATAGTGGACCCAAGGCCAGTTGGCACGAGCAGGAGCTCGTGAACAAATATGAATTATATGCCATAAAACTTTGAATAAAGGAATTGTTTGGCCATGGTACCAAGATAGGACTGACATACTCAGTAAACTAGCGGTAATGCAATATGACAGGTCGATGGACCAGTCAAGACAAATAACTGCAGGTTGAGTTGAGGGTCAGGGCCGTTTGACCAGTGGCACCACAAATTATATGGCATAATGAGAAAACATTGATTGTGCATGCACTGTGAGTACGGGATCATCAAGACGTCCAAGAGGGGTAGTGATGCATCCTAAGGGCACTGGACGACCTGGTGAGTATAAGGGCAGTTCGTCGTACCAGGTGACCATGCAAAATTTGGAGTAGCACTAAGAACGTGAGACTGGAGTGAGGACAAGATGAGGTCTTTGTTCTCAAACAAACACGAAGAATTGATTTCGCGAACATCCACTCATTCTTAGGGTAGAAGTGGACGTACTTCTATCTAGGTGGTCGGTAAAGTCGCTCCGAAGCCACAAGTGGGTTCAGTGGACGTACTGACCTGCGAATGTGTGTTTAACCTTCATGATGAAGGATGTGTGTTGGGTGATGACACACCGTGATTAAATAAGGAAATGGTGATAAAACCCAAGATTTTGATTGAAATGATTTTTGAAAGAAATGAGTGTGGCACACTCCAATACAATTCTTTTTCCTAAAATATAAAAGTTTTGAAAAACCCATTCACTAAGTAGTCGTACTTACTCCCTCCCTTATATCCCTTTCAGGAAATCTTGGAAAGCCTACCCTTAAAGACCATAAACTAAAACACCTAAGACAGGTATGGTGAAGTTAAAATGCTATGTAGTTTTGATTATGCTATTCTAGGAAATGGTGCAGGTTTAAAGGACGCTTTACTCTTTACGGTTTATAATAAGGGGAAACCCTTTAATAAACTGGGAGAGTGGCAGGTTGATCACGGGGATCCGACCAAATAGGGTCGGGGCGTGATAGTTCATCTTCAAGAAACCCTCTAAGGTTTTTGTTTACTTTCCCGAAAGGGTTAAAGGGAGGGGGTGAGTTTGTATAACTAAGTGAGTAGGTGTTGGGAGTGAGTTTTAAAAGCAATGTTTTAGAAAAACATGATTTCTTCACATGTAAGTGGATTTTTCTTTATCTAAGAAAACATTCCATCCCTTTTCAATTCCTTCACCATTATGTGAGGTCAACTCTTTTAACATTTTCCCATACTCGGGAAGTATTTCACATAGTACAACCATACATGCCCCTTTATAAAAAATTGTTTACACATATTTTTCAAATAACTAGATTATCAGAAACATCTTTCTTTTTCACAGCTTTTATTATTATTATTTTTACTTATTATGTGTGTTTATATCATGCCTGACCCAATTTGGTCGGATCCCCGTGAACAACCTACCACTCTCCCGGTTTATTAAGGGTTTTCCCCATCTCTAAGCCGTGAGGAGTAAGGCGTCCTTTTTCACCTGTACCTTTCATGTAATAACATTAATCAAAACTGAATATATTAACCATACATACCTATCTTGATGGTTCAACTTTAGGTGGGTATTCCCTTGGTTACCTGAAAAGGGGGTAAAGGGAGGGGGTGAGTTCGACAACTCAGTGAATGGGTGTTGGGTGAGAGCTTTTCACAAAATCAATTTTAATCAGAGTGTGCCCGACTCCTCATTTCATTAAAATCCTTTTTTTTCAAATTCCGGTTTATCAAAACCTTTTTCCAAGGTATACCAATTCATTTCCAAGGATTTTCAATCATTTCCACGATTTTCATAACCTCTTTCCCATTTCCATATTAGGTGTGTTTCACAAACAACACACACTCTTCATCAGGAAGGGTACACACACATATTGGCGAGATGCAGTTATGCCGACTGCACCCACTTGTGGATCAGAGCATCTTTACCATCCACACTGTAGGAGTTCCTGACTTCTACCTAGAGTCTGAGTGAACATCTCTGATATTCATCCCTCAGTCCCAAAATACTTCGTGTCCATATGAGGACGGAGACTTTATCCCGACCCCACACCGGTCTCATGCGCATGAAGCTACGCCGAGCTTCCCTAATTGCTGGCACGACAAACTGCCCTAATCTCCACCATGTCGTCCAATAGCCCCTAGGACACATCACTACCCCTCTTGAGTGTCTTAATGGCCCCGAACCTCAAGTGCATGCACAAAAAAATTTTCCATAAAGCCATTTATCTTTCGTTCCACTAGTCCAACGACCCCGACCCTCAACTCGACCAGCAGCTGTTTATCTAGACCGGTCCGTCGACCTAGTCTTGTCGCACTGCCACCAATCCATTGAGTATGTCGTTCTTGTCTTGGTACCATTGCCAAATCACATCATTCATTCATTAGAATTTTCACGACTTATCATCATGTCTTGGTGCCAACTAACCTTAGGCCCATTGTACGTGATTTTCCAAAATCGGGCATTTTAGCCCCCAAGTTCAAAAATTGAGGCCTCTTGCCTATATGTGCTATTCCAGCTCCTGTCAAGAAAGTCTCCCAAAAGTTTTAAGCATTGGCACACAGTCAGGGGAGAACACTTCTAACAAAATCATCTTTCGATTCATCACACCAATTGGGTGTGATGATATCTCCGCTTACAACCGGTAAGTAGGTTTTTTACTTCCATTCATGAAGTTCATCATACCAACCGAGTATGATCTACTTACAACTAGTAAGTAGTTTTTTCGCGTAGTTCTCACATCACTCCAACCAGGTGTAATGTTAAAATTCCACATAGAAGTGGTTTTTCATTTTCGAAGTACTCATCATCCCAACTGGGTATGATGTGAATAATCCCACTCACCCAATATTCGTAGTGTATTCCTCCTTAATCGGCTTTTTGCCTTCATGAGAGTTTATCCTTGCTGGCTTTCTGGTCCTTCATGTTGCTACATGATTTTGACATCCTTGTTTATTAACATTTGGCATGATGGCCTTCATTCCTCACGTATTAACAAAAATGCCCAAACTTTTCAGTTAATTGCATTTAGGTCCATATAGTTCTTTTTCTTTGACTTTAGGTCCCTAATGCTAACTTTTCCCCAAATTGAGTCTCAAAATTTCTAAAATTCACTTTGGGTCCTTAATTTATTCAGAATCACTTAAGGGGTTCAAGTTTCCCAAATTTCTAATTTAGTCTCCAAATTTTCAAAAATTACCATGTTGCCCCTACTTTACAAAAATGGAAATTTAACCCCAATAAATTAAAAAAATCAGCCAATTTGTCCTCCAACATCCTTTTCATGGCCAGTTGGCCCTTAATTTTTGGAAATTGCACCTTGGTCCCTCAATTTTATGAAATCCCCAATTTGCCCCAATTTTCCCCCTTTTAAACAGGCCGAATTTAATTTTATCAAATTGACCATTCAATCAGAGTTAATTGATCTAATTGAAGGTATGGATCAGTTCCTACACTTCCACACAATTCAATGGAGCCTTGAATCGTGTCATTTGGGTCCGAATTGAGCTCAAACGGAGCTTCGTTGGAAAACTGAACTTAGAGAGAGAAAGCTTCGAAAGCTTACCGTCGGAAGTGTGGTGGTCCGAGCTTTCGATCGTTGCAGGTTGCTCTCATCCTGAGGTTCCTCCTTGGATCAAGAATTGCATCAATTCATATCAAATTGGGGGAGAATTCGGTTAGTGAAGTTTCACCAGTTCTCTCTCTAACACTAATAAGAAATTATAGCGGGGAGCCAAATTGGCTTACTTTTATACTCTAATTCGATTGTATAAGGACTGAGGGAGTGTTGGGAGAGCTTGGTTTAGCCTGAAGAGTGGTCAATTTGGCCGTATTTAGCTCGACCAAAATAGGGCAGCTACGGTCTACTAGAGCTGGTTTACTGTTTGATTATGCTGACGCTTCTCCAATGATCCTCGGAGCAAATGGAGACTACCGTCGGGTAGTTGATTTATCTCCGAATCTAAGGAAACTGACCTTGCATTATTTGGCTTAGAAAAATGCTCAAGTTGGAGCTCTAGTTCAAGCTTCTCTAGAAATTGGAGCAATAGATAGAAAGACGAGTTTTGAGGAGGATAAATTTGGAGGAGCTCTTTATATAGGTAGTTCGGGGACTTCTTGAATGTATGATTGGCACATTTATGGCAGTAATTAATTGCTTGAAACTCCCTAAATGAAGACTTTTCATCTGTGTCGACACTGCTCGATTTTTCGGCGAGTGAACAGTGCTGTCATCTGAAGGAAGAAGACGACATTGTTCCAACCTGAACCGTACTGGTCCGAACAAGGTTCAATGTTTTAATTGGCCGGTTCAGGCCTGATTCGACTGAGTTTTTCAAAATTAAAAATTTCTAAATTCATTCTCTATCCAATGGTGGCTTCAATTCTCTAATTGAATTTTCTAAGTCACCTAGAAAAATGAATTTATAAACTAGTTCAATTGTGATTCAAACCGTTTCAATATGGTTCAGGTTCGGTTCACCCAAACTAGTTTGGTTTTCACTTCCAATTCATCCTAAAGTCCTTTCTCATGACTTTTGTGACTCTTTAGGTCATTCGGGAGTTGTAAATTTCCCTTTTTACCCTTTCCTTTTCGGTTGTGGTTTGTGAACTAACTTGGTTTTCTCACCCGGGTTGACCGGTTCTTTCCTTGGTTTTCTTACATTAAGAAAGTATGGGACCTTAGGTGCAAATATGAGAAAATTTGGGACCCATTTTTCACCACATCCTAATCCCAACACTCGCACCCTGCATGACTGAATTACTCGAGTGCTGACCCTAGGAGCTCACCAAGGAGAGAAAATTCCATCGGCACGACCCCGTCAAAATCACTGGGTGAGTGGGAACCGCTATGACGTCCATTTCGATTGTAATGACGATTTAAGCCTTGAAAAACTATTTTATCAGAATTAGCATCCCTTGACTGGGTGACTCTGTTTAAAACATTTGGGAGCTTATTCCGGGCTTAGGCTTAAGATGCCAGTGGGCCCAAGGCCAGTGGATACGAGCATGGATCCGTCCAAAATAGACATGTGATATGTCACGTCTCGATCCGGTTTGGTCGGATCCCCATGATCAACTCGCTACTCTCCCAACTTTGTAAGGGTTGCCCCTTCTTTATAAATTGTGAGTAGTAAGGCATTTTTTAAACTTGCTCCTTTCATGGAATAACATAAATCAAAACTGCATGAAATTTGAAACTTATCGTACCTGCCTTATACGTGTGTTAGCTGGTGGTCTTTGGGGCAAGCTTTCCGGGGTTACTTGAAAGGGATATAAAGGAGGGGGTGAGTTTAACAACTCAGTGAATGGGTGTTTTAGGGTATGACTTTTAGAAAAATAGTTTGAATTGGTTTGTGCCAAACTCCTTATTTTTCTTTTAAAAACATTTCATTCTCAAATTCAGTTTTCATAACCATTTCTCATCATAACGGTGTGTTTATAAACCGACACTGTAAACCTCCCCCTTTTGAGTTAAGGAAAATCGGGAAAAGAATCGGTGAAACAAAGTAAGAAAATCGAATCGGTTCACAAACCCGTTTATTGGAGAACGGGAAAATTAGAGAAATTTCAACTCCCTTGTGCCCCAAAGAGATTTATAAATCTTGGGAAGGAACCTTAGAACAAAATGGGTGAGAAAAAACCAGACCGAAACTGGATTAAATCGGTTTAAGAATCGAGCTAGTTTATGAACCGGAACCAATAGAGAAATGGTAAACCGAAAAATTTATGGAGCCTATGTGACCTCAGGAGACATAAAAATCATGAAAAAGGACTTTAGGTGAATTAGAGATGAAAACCAAACTGGTTCAGGTGAACCGGATCTGAACCGATTTGGATTGATTTAAACCACTATTGAACTGAATTCTAAATTTATTTTTGTAGGTGGGTTAAATAATTTAAATTTGAGATTTGAGGTCATTATTGGATAGAAAATGAATTTAAAAATTTTTAGATTTGTAAAAATCCATCGAATGGGGGGTGAACAGGCCCATTTAAGCTTTGAACCCGGTTCGGACCGGTCCAGTCCGATTTGTAACAGTGTCGTCTTCTTCCTTCTGATGAAAGCATTGTTCACTGACCGAAAAATCGAAGCAACGCCGATGAAGAAGAAACGTCTCTATTCAATACATTTCTGGCCATCAATGCCTGTCATAAAGGCACCAATCGGACGACCAAGGAGTCCTCGAGCTTCCTATATAAAGATAGTTTTCCCATTCATCCTTTCCACACCTGAAAAGCTCACTCTCTCTTAGTTGCTTAGTTTTTCGATGAAGCTGAAACCAGAGCTCTGATATAAGGTCATTTCTAAGACAAAGAAGGTGAGATTGGGTTCTTTAGAACCGGGGAGAAGTCAGTTACACACCTATAGTCTCCATTTGCTCCTAGGGTTACCGGAGAAACGTTGGTGTGATGGAATAGTGAAGCAGCTCTAGTGGACCAAAGCTGCCCTTTTTCGGCCGAGTTGAAATCGGCCATTTCGAGCCCTCCTCAGGCCAAACTAAGCCCTCCCAACACTTCCTCAGCTCTCCCACGGCCGAATTAGGGCTGAAAGGTGAGCCAATTTGGCTCCCCTCTACAATTTTCGGCTAGTGCTAGAGAGAGAACCAACCTAATTTTGATGATGAAATTTTAACTCAATTCGGCATCAATTGATGTGATTCTTGATTCTAGGATAAACTTCATAACGAGAGCTATCTGTCTTGATTGAAAGCTCAGACTGCCGTGCCCTAGACGGTGAGTAATCGAAGCTTTCTCTCTCTATAGTACATTTTCTAGCGAAGCTCCATTTGAGCTCATTCTGACGTTAAAACATATGATTTAAAGTGCTATGGAATCATATGAACATGTAGAAATTCAATTTCAACTTCAAATTTAACTTTAATTTCAACTTTAATTTCAACAATCAGAAGTGTTTGAACGGTCAATTTGATGAAATCAAATTCGACAGTGTTAAGGAGTTAAAATTGGTGGAAAAATTGGGGAAAATTCGGTCTGAAATGCAATTTCCTAAAATTGAGGGTCAATTGGGCATGATAAAATGTTAGAGGGCCAATTGAGGAATTTTAGAATTTTTGGGGTATATTTTACCTTTTTTGTAAAGGAAGGGCAAAATGGTAATTTTGGAAAACTTAAGGGACCAAATTGGAAATTTGAGAAATTAAACCCCCTTTTTGTGAAATAGATTAAATTGAGGTCCTATGATAAATTTTAAAAGTTTCGGGACTCAATTTGAGGAAAAACCGGCATTTGGGACATAAAGTTAAAGAGAAATAACTTTAGGGACCTAAGTGCAAATAAATGAAAGTTTGATTTTCTCATTCATTTGGAATGAATGAAGGCTATTAGGTCGAAAGATAATGAACTGAGATGTTCATATCGTGTAGGAACACGATGTACCGGGAACGCTAGCAAGGACACGCTCGCATGAATACAAAGAACCAGTCTAGTGGAATTCACTGCATTAACAGGTGAAGGGGATTTTATATCATACCCGGTTGGGGATGATAAGTACCTCGAAATGAAAACCCACTACTAAGTGGTATTTTAAACATCACAACTTAGAGGAGTGATGTGAAAAACATGCAGAAAAACTACTTATTGGTCGTAAGTAGATCATACCCGGTTGGTATGATGAAACTTCCTCGAAGGAAGTTGAAAACCCGTTCATTGGTTATGAGTGGAGATGTCCTTATACCCGGTCAGTATGATGGACAGTTGAAAACAAATTTTGGTTAGAAGTGCTCTCCCTTGACTGTGTGCCAATGCTTAAACGATTTGGGAGACCTTCTTGATGGGAGCTCGAATAGCTCTTATATGCATAGGGCCATAGTTTTGGAACTTGGGGGCTAATATGCCCGATTTTGAAAATCTCGAACAAGTGGGCCATAGGCCAGTGGGCACGAGCTGGAGCTCGTAAACAAATATGAGATATGTGCCATAAAACTCTAATAAATGAATTGTTTGGCCATGGTACCAAGACATGATTGACATATTCAGTCAACTAATGGCAGTGCGACGGGGCCGTTGGACTAGTGGCACCATAAATTTTATGGCATGATAAGAAAATACTGTTTGTGCATGCATTATTATTACGGGACCATCAAGACACCCAAGAGGGGTAGTAATGCGTCTTAAGGCTTGTGGGTATAAGGGCAGTTCGTCGTACCAAGTGACCATGCGGAATTTGGAGTAGCACCAAGTGCATAAGACCGGGGTGGGGACGAGATGAGGTCTCTGTCCTCATGTGGACACAGAGAATTGATTTCACGATTGAGGGTTGGATGTCGTGTACATCCACTCATTCTCAGGGTAGAAGTGAACGTGCTTCTATCTATATGGCCGGTAAAGTCGCTCCGATGTCACAAGTGGGTTCAGTGGACGTGCTGGCCTGTGAATGTGTGTGACCTTCATGATGAAGGATGTGTGTTGGGTGATGACACACCGTGGTTAATAAGAAATGATGGTAAAAATAGAGATTTAAAATGAAAGGATTTTTGAAAGAAAGGAGACTGGCACACTCCAATACAATTCTTTTTCCTAAAAGATAAAAAGTGCTGAAAATCCATTCACTGAGTAGTCATACTCACCCCCTCCCATATATACCTTTCAAAAAATTTCAGAAAATCTACCAATAAAGACCACCAACTAAGATGCCTGTGAGATAGGTATGATGAAATTAAAATATTATACAGTTTTATTTTATGTTATTCTTGGAAAAGGTGCAGGTTTAAAGGACGCCTTACTCTTTACGGTCTATAATAAGGGGTAACCCTTTCATAAACTGGGAGAGTGACAGGTTGATCATGGGGATCCAACCAAACCGGGTCGAAGCATGACAGACACATTGCCTTCATCATGAAGGAAACACACATTTGCAGGCCAACTCGTCCACTGTACCCACTTGTGGCATTAGAACGACTTTATGAATCACCTAGATAGAAGCACGTCCACTTCTAACTTGAGAATGAGTGAATGTACACGACATTTAACCCTCAATCCCGTAACAAAACTCCATGTCCATATGAGGACAGAAACCACATCCTGTCTTCACCCTGGTCTTATGCGTAATGAAGCTATGTCAAGCTTTTCAAGACTTCTGGTACGACTAACTGCCCTTATCTCCACTAGGTCGTCAAGAGCCCTAGGACACATCACTACCCCTCTTGGGCATCTTGAAGATCCCATAACACAGTGCATGCACAAATCAATAATTTTTCCACATAATCCATATAATCTGTGGTGGCACTGGTCTAACGGCCCCAACTCTCAACTTGACTTGCAACTGTTTGTCTTGACTAGTCTGAAGACCTGTCATATCGCACTGCCTCTAGTCCATTGAGTATGTCGGTCCTGTCTCATTACCATGGCCAAAAAATAAATTCATTATGTTTTCATGGCTTAAAATCATGTTTGTTTATGAGCTCCTGCTCATGGCCTAGGGCCCACTGTTCGAGATTTTAAAATCGGGCTTATTAGCCCCTAAGTTCCAAAACCGAGACCTCCAGCCTAACTGAGCTATTCGAGCTTCTGTCAAGAAGTTATCTCAAAAATTTTTTAACAGTGGCACACAGTCAGGGGAGAGCACTTCTGACAAAATAAACTTTTTAGTCGTCCATCACACCAACCGAGTATGAGGACATCACCGCTCGAAATTTATAGGGGGAAGCCAAATTGGCTTACCTTTCAGCTTTATTTCAGCTATAGAAGGACTGTGGAGGTGTTGGGAGGGCTTGATTTGGCTTGAGAAGGGTTCAAATTAGCTGATTTCAGCTGAGCTGAAATAGGGCAACTTCGGTCTATCGGAGCTGCTTCACTGTTTGATCATGCTACTGTTTCTTCGGTAACCCTCAGAGCAAATGGAGACTACAGGCGTGTAACTAAGTTCTCCTAGAATCCAAAGAACCCTACCATGCCTTCTGTCAATCAAAAAAATGCCCAAGTCAGAGCTTTGGTTTGAACTTCATCGAAAAATAGAGCAGTTGAGAGAGAATGGAGTTTTCATGTGTGAGGAGGATGAATGAGGAGAGGCTTTTAATATAGGAAGCTTGAGGACTTCTTGGCCATCCAATTGGCACCTTAATTGTAGTCATTTATTGCCTAAAACTCCGTGGCCGAAGACTTTTCAGCTTCGCCGGCACTGCTCGATTTTCCGGCGAGTGAACAGTGCTGTGATCTAAAGGAAGAAGACAACACTATTTCAAACTGGACCGGACTAGTTCAAACCAGGTTCAAAGCTTAAACCGGGTGGTTTAGGCTCAATTTTACCAAATTTTTTAAAATTAAAAATTTCTAAATTAATCTAAATTTATTTTCTATCCAATGGTGGCCTCAAATCTCAAATTTGATATTTCTAAGCCATCTAGAAAAATGAATTTAGCATCCAGTTCAATAGTGGTTCAAACCGGTCCAAACTAGTCCAAATCGGTTCAATCTAGTTCACCTGAACCGGTTTGGTTTTCATCTCCAATTCATTCCATAGTCCTTTTTCATGAGTTTTTTTTGACTCTTTAGGTCACTCAGGATCTATATATTTCCCGGTTTGCCCATTCTCTATTGGTTTCGGTTCATGAACCAACTCGGTTAATAAATCGGATCAATTTCGCTTGGATCTGGTTCTCCTGAACTGGTTTGGTTTTCTCTCCCAAATATTCCTAAGGTCCTTTTCCAAGGTTTTATGAATCCATTGGGTCACTCGAGAGTTATAAATTTCCTAAATTGCTCATTCTTTGATGATGGGGTTTGTGAATTTGTTCGGTTTTCTCATTCAGTTTGACAGTTTCTTTTCCCAGTTTTCCTTTAACTCCAATGAGCGGGGTTTACAACTCTCCCCTCCTTTTAGGAGTTTTGTCCCTAATACTAAATCAGCATTTTTCACTTCAGGATAAACTACCCTAAATGTCAACATCAACATGTTAATACTTTGGTTGTTCTTTCACTTGGCTCATTTTAAATCATGCACTTAAGGGATTTCTTTGCCTTTACATTGTTTACTCCTTCCATGAAGTTTTATCATAACTAGTATGTCTTGCCCGTGAATCCAAAGGTATATCCCTAGGTTCACATCTCCCTTTACTTAGGGCAAGATTCTTCACTTTGAGGTTCTTTCTCAAGATTTCAGGATTGGGAGTTCCAAGATGCCCAATCGTTCCTTTGTCTAGTTATTCTCTTCATCGTTGAAAACCTTAGCTCGACGTTCTTTCGAGCATTACGTACAGGTTTCGGTGTTATTATCCCTTCATCTTAATTTGACCCTTCCTTCATATGTCATTGATTACAATTTATGTCAAAATTATGTTTGACCTTATCATGCTTAATAACTGACTCTTTCTTACTCAAGTCACATTTTACTCGGGACTGTTGGTGCTTACATGTCCCTTATGATATGACATATTCTACAACCTATCTCTGTCCATTAGACTCCTACAACACCTCCTTTAGGGTTGTTCCCAACTTTCAAACCTTTCAGGGATTGTATAACTTCATCCCTCTTTTCATCGGGTAGTATTCCTCGACTACCTTTACTGTTATTCAATCATTGAATTTCCTGATGACTTTCCGACATGCTGGAATTTTCCCATCTTATGTCTTTCTTCATTTCTGGTGACATCCTTTACTCAAGGATTTTCCTTTCCCCTAAACCCACTTTTACTTGCTGGTGACCATTTCACGGTTCCGTTGTTTTGGGGAGTTCTCCTTTAATGATTTTCATTCTCTACGATGTCCTTCAAAGTAGAGATTTCCCTTTAGGTGCTAGATGTTCAAATTTCTTACTACTCCTTGAAGATTTTTTTTCTAGGTTTATCAAAAATCTCTAATTGGCTTCTTAGCTCTTACAAATTAGGTAATACTTTGGTCATCCTGATATAACCTTTACCACTTATGGTTTTTTATGTCGATTTAAGCCTCTTAGGATCTATCTGGTGGTTCCTTAGCTTTGGAACTTCCCTTTTTGAGGTCTCACTTCCTACTTGTATCCTATACTTAAGGATTCCTATCCTAGTTCAACCTCTATAATGCTTCTTGAATGCTTTTCCTTCTTCCCTTTCTTACACCCTTCTGAGATCGGTGTTGTTGCCCGCTCTTTATCCTTCACCGTCCTCCATTTCCATTTTGTTCCTTATCCTCTCTTCAAAGAATTCCTGCTGATAGATTTGTTCCTAGCACTCTTTATGTCTAGCTATCCACTCCTTAGGCTCCATTAAGTGAGTGTGGGCCACGACTAGTGTAAACCCCGCACTTTTGAGTTAAGGAAAATCGGGAATAGAACTGGTCAAACTGAGTAAGAAAATCAAGTCAGTTTACAAACCCGATCATATGGGAACAAGCAATTTGGAAATTTACAACTTCCAAGTGATCCAAAGGGTTCATTAAACCTTGGAAAAGAAACTTAAGACAAAATAAAAGAGAAAAACCAAATTGCTTAAGGTGAACAAGATCCCATAAGAACTCTAAAGTTAAGCATGCTTACTCGAGAGTAGTGTGAGGATGGGTGACCTCCTCGGAAATATGATTTTTTTTGTAACCCGAAATTTTTTTTTGCTCGAGAGAAGCGTGCGAACGTAAGCCTTATCATAAATGGCCATAAACTAATATATATTTAATTATTGTAATTAATACCAATAATTTAATACCTAAATTAAATTATTGAAATTAATACAAATAATTTAATACCAAAATTAAAGTATTGAAATTAATACCAATAATTTATGTCAATATTAATACTATTAATAAATCTCTCCCATTTAAGACACGATTTTACACAAGAGGTTATCCCTATTCATTCTCCTCACACCTAAACACTTCTCTCTCTCTACTGCTCCATTTCCCGGTGAAGCTCGAACCAGAGTTTTGACTTGAACATTTTTCTTAACCTCAGAAGGAGAGGTTGAGCTCTTTAGAATCGGGGAGAAGACAGCTATCTGATAGAAAACTCCAGTCAATCTAAGAATCGTTGGAGAAGCACCAGCATGATGGAATAGTGAAGCAGCTCCGACGGACTGAAGCTGGCCTATTTCGTCCAAGCTACAATCGTCAATTTTGAGCCCTCCTCAGGCCAAACCAAACCCTTCCAACACTTCCTTAGCCCTCCCATGGTCGAATTAGGACTGAAAGGTAAGCCAATTAGACTCCTCTTTGCAATCTTCGATCGGTGCTAGAGAGAGAACCGACAGAATTTCAATGATGAAATTCTAACTCAATTCAGCATCAATTGATGCAATTCTTGATTCTAGGATGAACCTTAGGATGAAAGCTATCTGCCCAAATTGAAAGCTCGGATCACCGTGCCCTCACCGATGAGTAATCAAAGCTTTCTCTCTCTATAGTCCGTTTTTCAGTGAAGCTCTGTTTGAGCTCGTTCCGACATCAAAACTTACGATTCAAAGTGCTATTGAATCATAAGAAGATGGTGGAACTCAATTTTAACTTCAATTTCAACAATTAGATGTGTTTGATTGGTCAATTTGATGAAATCAAATTTGACTGTGCTGAGGAGTTTAAATTGGGGGAAAAATAGGGGAAATTTGGGGATTTTTGAAATTTGAAGGACTAGAATGAAATTTTATGAATTGAGGGCCAATTGGGCATGAAAATAATGTTGGAGGACCAATTGAGAAAATTTTGAATTTTAGGGGCAAAACTTACCATTTTTGTAAAGGAAGGACAAAATGGTAATTTTGGAAAAGTTGGAGGACCAAATTGGAAATTTGGGAAATTAAACCGCTTTTTGTGAAATTGAATACATTGAGGTCCCAAGATAAATTTTAAAAGTTTCAGGACTTAATTTGAGGAAAAACCGACATTTGAGAGTTAAAGTTAAAGAGAAATAACTTTAGGGACCTAATTATAAATAACTAAAAAGTTTGGGTTTTCTCATTCATTTGGAATGACTGAAGGTTGTTAAGTCGAGTATTAGTGAACAAGGATGTTCATATCGTGTAGGAACACGAAGTACCGGAAATGCCGGCATGGATGAGCTCGAATACAAAGAACCGGTCTAGTGGAATTCACTACATTAACGGGTGAGTGGGTTAACTAACATCATACCCGGTTGTGAGTGGAAATTTTATATCATAACTAGTTTGGAATGATAAGTACCTCGGTATGAAAACCCATTATTAAATGGTATTTTAAACATCACTACTTAGAGGAAGTGATGTGAAAATCATGCGGAAAAACTACTTACCGATTGTAAGTAGATCATACCTGGTTGGTATGATGAGACTTACTCGAAGGAAGTTGAAAACTCGTTCATCGGTTATGAATGGAGGTGTCCTTATACCTGGGTGGTATAATGTATAGAGAAAACATATGTTTTGTTGGAAGTGCTCTTCCCTAACTGTGTGCCAATGCTTAAACAATTTGGTAGACCTTCTCGATAGGAGCTCGAATAGCTCTAATAGGCCGGGGGCCTCGATTTTGGAACTTGGTGGCTAAATGGCCGATTTTGAAAATCTCGTACAGTGGGCCCAAGGCCAGTTGGCACGAGCAGGAGCTCATAAATGAACATGATATATGTGCCATAAAACTTAATAAGTGAATTGTTTGGCCATGGTACCAAGATAGGACCGACATGCTCTGTCAACTAGCGGCAGTGCGACATGACAGGTCGACGGACCAGTGAAGACAAACAACTGCGGGTTAAGTTGAGAGTCGGGGCCGTTGGACTAGTGGCACTACAAATTACATGGCAATATGAGAAAATATTGTTTGTGCATGCACTATGAGTACGAGATCATCAAGACGCCCATGAAGGGTAGTGATACGTCCTAAGGGCACTGGACGACCTGGTGGCTATAAGGGCAATTCGTCGTTCCAGGTGTTTGTGCGAAATCTTGAGTAGCACCAAGCGCATGAGACCTAGGTGGGGATAGGATGAGGTCTCTGTCCTCATACGGACATGAAGAAGTGATTTCTAGATTGTGGGTCAGATGTCGCGTACATCCACTCATTCTAGGGTAGAAGCGGTCGTACTTCTATCCGGGTGGCAGGAAAAGTCGCTCCGAAGCCACTAGCTGGTTTAGTAGTGATATTGACTTGCGAATATGTGTAACCTTCATGATGAAGGATGTGTGTTGGGTGATGACACGCCGGTAACTAAGAAATGGTGGAAAAACCCAAATTTTTAAATGAAGGGATTTTTGAAAAAGAAAGGAGTCTGACACACTCCAATAATAATTATTTTCTTAAATGTCAAAAGTTTTTAAAAACCCATTCACTCAGTAGTCATACTCACTCCCTCCCTTATATCCCTTTCATGCAGTTTTGATTATCCTATTCCAGGAAAAAGGTGCAGGTTAAAGGACACCTTACTCTTTACGGTTTACAATAAGGGGAAACCCTTTAATAAATTGGGAGAGTGGCGGGTTGATCACAGGGATCCGACCAAGCTGGGTCGGGGCATGACAACTAGTCTTGATGTCATTGGTTGCTTTCTCCTTACCTACTTTCGAACTAGAGGGATTATTTTTCCATTGTTTTTTTCGGATATTCTCTCCTTTATTTCCTTATCATAGGTAGCCCACCCATTCTTACTTGTCACTGCATATTTATCATGCCCAATTCAGCCTCAATTTAATGAAATTGTACTTTAGTCCCTCGAATTTTCAAAATCCCCACAATTTCAACCATGTAACTCAACTGAATTTGATTTCATCAATTTGAACAATAAAATGAATTTAATTTTTGAAATTGCAGTTAGATTGGTGTTCTTACACCTTGATACGATTTAGTTGCACTTTGAATCGCACGATTTGATGCTGTAATGAGCACAAACAGAGCTTCACCAGAAAACTGAACTTAGAGAGAGAAAACTTTGAAAGCTTACCGTCAGGGGCGCGACGGTCTGAGCTTTCAATCTAGGCAGATAACTCTAGTCCTGAGCTTCCTCCTTGTTTCAAGAATTTCATATTGATACCAAATTGAGTGAGAATTTAGTCATCGAAGTTCTGTCGGTTCTCTCTCTAGCACCGATCGAAAGTTATAGAAGGGAGCCAAATTGGCTTACCTTTCGCTCTAATTTAGTTGTAAGAGGACTGTGTAGGTGTTATGAGTGTTTGGTTTTGCTTGAGAAGGGCTCAAATTGGCTAAAACAGTGCAGCTTCAATTCGCCGAACCTGCTTCACTCTTCGATCACGCCAGCGCTTCTCCGACGACCCTTGGAGCAAATGGATACTAGAGGAATTTAGCTGACTTCTCCCCTAATCCAAAGAACCCAACCACACCTTCTTTCTCTGAAAAAAATGTCCAAGTCAGAGCTCTAGTTCGAGCTTCACCGGAAAATGGTGCAATTGAGAGAGAATGGAGTTTTCATGTGTGAGGAGGATGAATGAGGAGAGGCTCTTTATTAGGAAGCTCAGGGACTTTTTGGCCATCCAATTGGTGCCTTAATGGTGGTCATTCATTGCTTGAAACTCCTTGTCTATAGACTTTTCAGCTTCACCGGCGCTGCTTGTTTTTCTGGTTAGTGAATAGTGCTGTCATCTAAAGGAAGAAGACGCACTGTTTCGAACCGAACCGGACCGAGTTCAAAACTTAAACTGGCTGATTCATGTCCGATTTGACCAAAATTTTTAAAATTAAAAAATTCTAAATTCATCTAAATTTATTTTCTATCCAATGGTGGCCTCAAATCTCAAATTTGAAATTTCTAAGCCACCTAGAAAAATGAATTTAACATCCAGTTCAAAAGTGGTTCAAACCGGTCCAAATCGGTTCAATCTGGTTCGGATCTGGTTCACTTGAACCGGTTTTCATCTCCAATTCATCCCTAAGTCCTTTTTCATGACTCTTGTGACTCTTTAGGTCACTCAAGATCCATAAATTTCCAGGTTTGCCCTTTCTCTATCAGTTTTGTTTCATAAACCAGTTCAATTTGGCTCGGATCCGATTCTCCTGAACTAGTCTGGTTTTCTCTCCCAAATTGTCCTAAGGTCTTTTTCCAAGGTTTTATGAATCCCTTGGATCACCCGGTAGTTATAAATTTCCCAAATTGTCTGTTCTCTAATGATCGGGTTTATGAACCGGTTCGGTTTTCTCACTCGATTTGACCATTTCTTTTCCTGGTTTTCTTTAAATCCAAAGAGCGGAGTTTACATGGTACATGAGGCTAAAGGATCTGAATAATGGGAACTTGCGTGATACCCATTGAGCCAAGCTGAGTTGTCGAGCTTGTTGGGCCAAACCATTGCTCTGCCGAAGCGAGGTTGTCGAACCTGTTGGGCCAGTGCACGTGGTGGGGCCGAAGCTGAGCTGACAGATCATTATGCAAGAGGGCTAAAGATAATGGCTATAACTTAAAAAGCTTCTTGATTGTGCATGCACCGTGATGTTCAGACCATCAGAACACTTGACATGAGCTAGTGATGGGACCCAAGGATTGTTGGACGACGTAGTGTGCATAAGGGCAATATCGTCGTTCAGTAAGTCGTGAAGTAGAGGGCTTCCTGCGCACAAAGATTGAGGCAGTAGGGGGAATGAGGTCTCATCCTATTGAGTAGACATGGTGGAGAAATTGAGTTTGGGGCATGACTATTGATATATGCACAAACTCTAGGTAGAGGCAGCATCCCTCTATCAGGGTGGATGGTAAAGGCACTTCGGTCCACAAGTGGTGCGGTTAAGGACCGTTCTATGAATGTTTGATCCCTCCTATGATAGGAGGGCGGTTGTTGATATTGTGACTATATGAAATAACAAAAATTGGTTAAATTAAAGAAAGCTAAGATGAATTCATGTAAAACATTATAGTAGTTTCCCTCACTAAGTATTGTACTCACCCCCAACCTCAACCCCATTACAGGACATCACCCCGACAAGAAGTTCTGGACACGGTCAGGCGCTCAAGGTACGCATCCTACCCCAACTAAAGTAATGGTTCGAACGTGGACATGCCTTCACCTTCCCTGCCTCATTTGAGTAGATATACCTAAATGATACATGGAAGGGTGGCGGGTTGATCATGAACTTCGACCAAACCGGGTCGGGGCATGACATCCCTAAAGTCCATAATCTTTGACTTTAGGTCCCTAGATGCTCAAATATTTTCAATCAAGAATGTGGGGTTTCCAATATCACTCTTGTTTCCTTAATTTTCTCAAAATGGTATATGGGGCTCAAATTTACCAAATTGGTTCCCCAACTTTTACCAAGTTACCATTTTGCCCCTAAGTTCCAAAAATGGCCAATTAGTCCCAATTCTTTCAAAAATTGACCAATTGGTCCTCCAACATCTTTCTCACTGCCAATTGACCTTCAATTTTGAGAAATTGCATTTAGGTCCTTCAATTTTTCAAAATTCCTAATTTCCCCCATATTCTCTCCCAATTTCACCCCTTTATACTAACCAAATTTGATTTATTCAAATTGTTCATTCAAATGGAGTTAATTGCTCTAATTGATGGCATGAATCAGCTTTTACACTTCCATACAATCCAATTGAGCTTTGAATTGCAGAATTTGGATCCGAAATGAGCTTAAATGGAGCTTCATCAGAAAATTTTACGTAGAGAGAGAAAACTTCGAAAGCTTACCTTTGGAGGTGTGGTGATCCAAGTTCTTGATTTGTGGAGTTAGCTCTTTTCCTCAGGGTCCTTCTAGGATCAAGAATCGTTGCAATTCGTGTCTTGAGGAGTGAGAATTTGGTATTTGAAATTTGGCACTTTCTCTCTAGAACTGAACTACATCGACGAAGGAGGGTCGAATTGATTTACCATTTTCGTTGGAGAGGTTGAGTGCGAGCTGTAGAGGCTAGGGGAGGGCTCAGTTTCGCCACATGAGGTATGAATTAGCCAAATTCCAATCGGCAAAAATAGGGTAGCTTCGGACTGACAGAGTTACTTCACTGTTTGATCTCTCTAGCACTTCTCCGACGATTCTTTGGCCAAGGAGAGATTGTCGTCAGATAGATGACTTCCTCCGAAGTTTGTAGGACTCAAGTTTGACTTCTAAGGCTGAGGAAAGTGCCAAAGTCAGAGCTCTGGTTTGAGCTTCACCGGTAAATTGAGCACTTCAGAGGAGTGGAGGATTTGTGGTGTGTGGAGGATGAATGGAGGGGAGTTCTTTATATAAGGAGCTCAGGACCCTCTACTCTACTAGTTTCCATATTGGTTGATCTTATCCTCTTCAGAAAATGCCCAAACTAGAGGGAATGTTACCTCGCTAGAAAAGGAAGATTTTTCTGCATTGATGAATAGTGTTTTCATCTCAAAGAAGCCGATGACATTGTTTTGGACTAGACCGGACAAAAAATTGGCCAGTTCAGGCCTGATTCGACTAGTTTTCCAAAAATTAAAAAATTCTAAATTAATCTAAATTTATTTTCTATCTAATGATGGCATCAATTTTCCAAATTGATATTTTTAAGCCACCTAGGAAAATGAATTAAGAAACCAATTCATCCATGGTTCAACCCGGTTCCATTCAGTTCAATCTGGTTTAGGTCTGGTTCATCCTAAACCAGTCCCGTTTTCCCATCCAATTTACTTGATGGTTCCTCCCCATGATTTTTATGACTTTTTGGTAACTTGGAATTTTCCAATTTCCCATTTTAACCCTTCTTTACCATTTTCAGTTCGTTAGATGGTTCGATTTTCACATGAGAGTTGTCGGTTCTTTTCCTCATTTAATTGGTCTGAGAGGACGAGTTTCACAACTCTCCCATCCTTTTAGGAGTTTTATCCCCAAAACTTAATCACGTATCCTTTACATTGGGAATAATTTCCTTTGCTGTCAACTTGGCGTATGCTTGACATGCTACCACTTTGGTTGTTCCTTCACTTAGCCCTTTAAACCACGCGCTTAAGGAATTTCTCTTCCTTTCCATTGTCTATTCACTCCATGGAATTTATCACAATGAGGCATGTCCTTCCCTTTAGTCCAAAGGTATATCCTTAGGTCCACTTCTTACTCTGCTTAGGTAAGACTTTTCCCCTTGAGGGTTCTTGTCCAAGATTTCAGGATTGGGAGTTCCAAAATGTCCGACTGTTCATATCATTCTCTAGATCATTGAAACCCTTAGCTCGGTGTCTTTTCGAGCTTTTCGTACTTATTTTCACAGGTTACAGTGTTATCCACTCTTCGTCCTATATTGTTCCTTCATCCATCCTTTGTTTATTACAACTCCGGTCCAAGTTTTTATATTTGACCTTGTCATGCTTAACTAACCGGCTCTTTCTTCCTTGAGTCACATTTTCCTAGGACTGTTGGACCTATATGTCCCATACAACATGACATGTTCTAGAATTTTCTTTGTCCATTATAGTTAAAGGAAATAACTAATAATAGCATGATAGTAAGGGGGAATAAACTATGCCCTAAAAAGGATCGAAAAGTAGTAAGGGCTACACCCTAAATTGGACAAGGGGATGGACATTAACGACAGAGGAGACTCGAGAGGCAACGATCTTGAAATAATTAAACGAAGGGGAGTAATAGGGACGAGGCAATTAATGAACTAACCCTTGTGAAGATCAAAACTCTAGTAAAGAAGGGAGAGGTGGAAATGGCAAAAATATTTGGGAAGTAAGGATGAAGGAAAGCCTTAAAAAGATTAATGGCTGAGACTGGTGTAACGATCAAAAAGCCATGAGAAGTTAAGTAAAGCCTCCTACAGTATGATCAAGAGATCTTGAAACAAAGAAGATGTGAAATCCACCTAAAAGAAATAGATGGGTTCTGGGAACAAGTGAGAATGAAAATGAGGTATAAAGCAAGTACATATAAGTTTTCAAGAGTAAAAGTAAGCAAGAGAGGATGGCATTAGAGAATGCCATTTACGGCTAGATTTCCTCAATGGCAAAACTAGAAGAGAACCCTAGGAGAAAAGAGTATAAACTACCAAGGAAGGAAACCTTGGAAGGACATAAGTGTCTTAATTAAGAGGTAATGGGACCAACATAAGTGGAAAGGAGATAAGCTCACCAAAGATATGCTGGTAGAGATGGAAAGATCAAGTACAAAGGAAAAGTACTCAGGAGGATCTAAAGAGTAAGTTAAATCCAATTAACGGGTAATTTGGAAAACATCATCAAAAGATGTCGTACGAGTAAGAAAGGGGTGGACTGCCCATAAAAAGCAACGGAGGAAAGCACATCTAAGAACCATTGGAAAAGTAAACCCTCTAGTTAAGAGGTGATTGATGTAAATGATCAATGACATCAAGACTGGTGGTGGTCTATGCTCAATTGATGGAGCCCAAAGAGAAGACGACTGGACATAGTGTGGAGTACACAGAATAAGACTGAGAATCAGAAGTATCTCAAGTAAGGAATAAGGGATGAAACTAAAATTTCAGTTAGAGAAGGATTAAAAGTGGGAAAATGCCCTAATATAGAAAGGGGTACTAGGGAAGAAAGGTAAGAAACCTTCAAGGAATGATAATAGGGTTAAGCGTGTACCTCCTAAGAGGAAAGTCTCTACCATGAGGGAAATAGTAGAGAACAAAATCGTAAGAAGGGAATTTTCCCAAACAAGTAATCGACACATAGACTGAAGGGGATTAAGTCGGAATAAAGAATCGTGAAATGATCACGAGCAAGTAAGAGTGGATTAAGAAAAAGGAAAGTCCTTGAGAAAGGAACACCACTGAAAATGAGGAAGGACATAAGAAGGGTCAAAACTGGACAAAAATGTACGTAGCGCTCGAAAGGACACCGAGCTAAGGGTTTTGAAAATAAAAGAAATGACTAGATACAAGAACTATTGGGCATCTTGGAAATCCCAATCCTGAAATCCGGAGCAAGAACCTCAAGGGAAAGAATCTTGCCCTAATTAAAGGAAGATGTGAACCTAAGGATATATCCTTGAACTCACAGTTAAGACATGCTTAACTAGGATGAGCTCCTTGACAGGAGTAAGTATTGGAAAGGAAAGGAAGTTCCTTAAGTGCGTATTATAAAGGGGCTAAGTGAAAATAAATGAAGTGTTAGCATGTTAAACAAACTCCAAGTTGACATCATGGGAAGTTATTTCCTATGCAAAGGATGCTGAATAAATTTTGAGGACAAAACTCCTAAAAGGAGGGGAGAGTTGTAAACCCCGTCCCTTAAAGATAAGGAAATCGGGGAAAGAACCGGTCAACCCTGGTGAGTAAATCGAATCGGTTCACGAGCCCCAACAGTTAGAGAAAGAGAAATTTGGGAAATTTACAAATCTCGAGTGACTCAAAGAGTCATAAAAACCATGTAAAAGGGACTTTGGGACAAATTGGAAGAGAAAACCAGACCAGTTCAAGAGAACTGGATCTAAACCAGATTGAAGCGGTTTGGACCAGTTTGAACCATCATTGAACTGATTGCTAAATTCATTTTTTTAGGTGGCATAAAATATTCAAATTGCGGAATTGAAGGTATCATAGTATAGAGAATGAATTTAAAAAATTTTAATTTTGAAAACTCTGTTGAATTAGGCCTAAATCGGTCAGTTTAAGTATTGAACCTGGTTCAGACTAGTCCAGTCCGGATTGAAACAATGTCGTGTTCTTCCTTCAGATGATGACACTATTCACTAGCTGGAAGAACGGACAATACCAACAAAGATCAAACGTTTACATTTAGGGCATTTCAGTTCATGAATGAGCACCATTATGGTGCCAAACGATCAACCAAAGAGTCCCTGAGCTGCCTATATTAAGAGCTCCTCTCCATTCATCTTCCTCACACCTGAAAACACCATTCTCTCTCAACTAGTCAGTTTTTCGGTGAAGCTCAAACCAGAGCTCCAACATTGAGGTTTTTCTAAGCCTTAGAAGGCGAGTTTGTTTTTTTTAGATTCTAAGAGAATTCAGCTACCTGATGGTAATTTCTGTTTGATCCGAGGACCGCCAAAGAAGCACCGGCTGAATCAAACAGTGAAGCAGCTTCGATGGACCAAAGCTGCCCTATTTTAACCGAGTTGAAATTGGCCAAATTCAGTCCTTCTCTGGCCAAACTGAGCCCTCTCGACACACCTACAACCCTCACACGACCGTAATGAAACTGAAAGGTAATCCAATTCGGACCTGAACCGAATTGAACCTTGTTAAACTTGTTTAAAGATTCATTTTTTAGGTGGCTAAAAATATCAAATTGGAAAATTGAAGCCACCATTAGGTAGAAAATGAATTTAGATTAATTTAGAAAATTTTAATTTTTAGAAAACCGGTCAAATTAGGCATGAACTGCCTATTTTCGGATTTGGGTCACCAAACCCGATCGGACCGGACCGGTCAATTGTCTAGCCGGTGAATGGACCAGACCGATCAACGGTCCACTAGTCAACAGATTGGATCAGTCAACCAGCCAATGGATAGCGGGTGCTGAGTGATCAACCATGTAGACACGAGCAGCCAATGGGTGGCTGCCACGTGTCTAGTCAATGATCAGCGGACTCCCGATCAACATACCACACATACACGAGCAGCCAATGGGAGGCTGCCATATGTCCGGTCAACCAATCAACGACTGTCGCAATAGCTGAGTGGCAATGGCACGTTAGAAAAATTGACCAATCATAGCATGTCACGTGGCACGTCCGCCATGTCATCGTCTTCTTCTTCGGTCAGCTGAGAGAAAGAGAGAGAGAGGGGAGGGTGATTCCTCCAATGAGCCAGGAAGAGCTCCAGTATGACCACCGATGGCCGAGTTGGAGGCCAACTCGTATGCCGGCCAGTCGCCTGGTCTGTTGATGAGGTCACTATATAAAGAGCACCCCTCCACTCGTCTTCCCCATCCCACAAATGAGCGAAGAAGGTGAAGTGACTTAGAGATTCGATAGTGGGACTTTCCTCAACCTCTAAAGCTTCATTAAGTGTCCCAAGAACTGGGAGGAAGTTCTCTATCCAGCTACACCATCCCTTTAGCCTGAGGACGACAAGAGAAGAGCTGGGAAGCTCGCATAGTACCGCCGCTCCTCGATGGTTAGCAACCTGAGCTCAATTCAAGCCATCCCTATACCAATTATGGACAAACTAAGCTCCTTAGACCACACATAGAGGTGCCCTAACCTTCCTAAGCTAAGATGGTAAGTCCCCTGCGTCGCCCTTCGCCAAAAATTATTGTTCACAATATGTTTCTGCAAAAAAATAAACTGAGAAATTTGCACTGCTCAGGCCACCAATGAAGGCATGGTTTGATCCAGAAGGATCCACATGAGGAGAGCAATTCAGAGAAAGTAAGAGCTCTGGTTCTCAGACCCTCACTGGTAAGATATCAAAGCTTTCTCTCTTTATACTAAGTTTTCTGATAAAGCTTCGTTTGAGCTCATTTCTAAGCCAAATGAAGTGTTTCAAAGCTTGAATTGATGAGGAAGACATAGGTAAGATGATTTAGATCATGAATTGGGACAATTAACCAATTTTTGGTGATCAATCGAATGGAATGATGTTTTGGGGGACAATTGAAAAATTGGGCAATTTGGGGTTTTTTTTTAAAAATTGGGAGGTGAATTATAATTTAAGGAAATTTGGGTGATTTTCATGTAATTAATTCTCAATTGAGGTCCAATTGGTCATTTGGAGGAAATGGTGGGTCAATTGGTAATTTTTGGATATTTAAGGACCAATTGGGAATTTTTTTGAAATTTAAGTACCAATTGGCAATTTTGGAAAAATTGAGGGCCAATTGGTAATTTTTGAAAAACTAAGGATCCATAAGGGATAATTGGAAATCCTAGGGACTTAATTGAAATTAAGGGATGATTAGGGACCTAAAACTAAAGTTATAAACTTTAGGGACCTAAATATATTTAAGGCATATTGGGAGGACCTATGCGCAAATACATGAAATTATGCAACCTCTTATGCCAATTCTCCTGATATGGATACTCGTATCATATTGGAGCTGGTTGCCCATGTGTTGGTGCAAGGGAGCGCACTACAAATCGAGGTCTCACTAGGATGACCAAGTCGCTATTATCGGGTGAGTGAGAAATTTACAACATCGGACCCAATTGGGACGATGGCTTTGCCTCAAAATTTGGATTTCTCGAAATTAGCTTCCATTGACTAGGTGACTTTGCTTAATATATTTGGGAGCTAATTCCGGGGCTTAGGCTCAATGATATAAGTGGGCCCAAGGCCGATGGGCTTGGGTATGGACCCATTAAGAATGCACATGGGTATTCTTTTGTGATACCCACCGAGCCAAGGCTAGAATGTTGGGCATGTTGGGCAGAATAGCCGCTAAGCCGAAGCTGTGTCGTCGAACTCGTTGGGCTGGTGCACATGGGCTGAAGTTGAGCCAACATACTCTTGAATGGGAGGGCCAAAGATAATGGCTATAAATGAATTAGACTTTTCATTGTGCATGTATGTAATGCGCAACCATTGAGACGCTCAACATGGGGTAGTTGTGGTCCCAAGGGCTGCTAGATGCCCAGAGAGCATAAGGGCGGTCTGTCATCCAGTATGTCGGGAAGCTTCCTGCGCACTAAGACCCGATTTATAAACCGACTCGGTTTTCTCTTTGGAAATGACCGGTTATTTCCCTGGTTTTTTTCTTATTATCAAAGAACGGGGTTACAACTCTCCCAAAACAATTACATATCAAATAGTTGATGGTAACTATCCCTCATTACACTTTCGGTTTCCCATGTCTCTTCCTGCACGGGTCCATTTTGCCACAGAACCTTGACGATAGGAATCCACTTATTTCTTAAGTTCTTATCCCTCTGGTCGATGATTCGTACTGGTTCCATTTGATAGGTCAAGTTCTCTTCCAACTTTGGTGGAGGTCGGTCAGATACATGGCTAGGATCAGGCTGATATATCCGAAGTACATAGATATGGAATACATCGTGTATTCTCTGAAGGTCTGGAGGTAGTTCCAATTTATAGGCCACCGGTCCAATCCTTTGAATGATGGGATATGGGCAGATATACCTCAGTTTCAACTTCCCCCTTTGTTAAAACCTAAGTATTCCCCTCCATAGGGTACCTTAAGAAATACTTGATTTTCTACATCAAACTCCATATCTTTCCTTCGATGATCTGCATAACTCTTTTGCCTATCATGTGCGATCTTAAGGCGACTCCTGATTAGTTTTATTTTCTCCATGGTATCCTCGATTATTTCTGCCCTTTCCAACTTCCTTTCCCCCACTTTTTCCCAAAATAAAGGGGTACGACATGGTCGTCCATAAAGGAATTCATAGGGAGCCATCTGAATACTAGCCTAATAGCTGTTATTGTAAGCAAATTCCCTTAAGGCACAAGTATTCCTCCCAGCCTTTGTTCATGGTGAGTACTTACGCTCTTAGCATATCCTCCAAGGTTTGAATGGTTTGCTCAGACTACCCATCAGTCTGAGGAAGAAACACCGTGCTCATGGGGAGCTTGGTTCCAATGGCACTTTGTAAGCTTGTATAGAACCTTGAAGTAAATCTTGGATCTCTATCTGATACTATACTCACCAGAATGCCATGGAGTCTCACTATCTCCTTCATGTATAAGATGACCAGTTGTTCCATTGTATCTGTCACTCTTAATGGGAGAAAATGAGTTGATTTGGTCAATCTATCCCTGATGACCAAAATTGCATCTCAACCCTTTCTTATCACAGGTAGTTCGGTGACAAAGTCCATAAAAATATACTCCCATTTGCATTCCGAAATTGGAAAGGGTTGTAGTAGTCGTAATGGTTTATAATGCTTGACTTTAATATGCTGACAAGACAAGCATCGGGCTATATATTCCTTAATATTCCTCTTCATTCCCTTCCACCAATATTCTTGTTTGAGGGTGCAGTACATCTTAGTACTGCCCAAATGCATTGCATACATCGAATCGTGTGCCTCTTCCATTATTAACCTCTTCAACTCCTTGAGGCACACAAACCCTACTTTTGTAGGTTAGCACTCCATCACCTCGTAGGTCATAGTCCGGTTTCATTTCTCTATTAACTAGATCCAAATAAGTTTGGAGTTCCTTATCAATTTTCTGTTGAGCCTTAATCTCCTCATTTAGACTAGGCCTTACCACCACATTGACCAACAACCACTTCTCCCGCTTGTATATCCTTAGATCCACCTCCATCCTTCCTAATTGTTGCAACAATAGTATGTAGCTTGTCTTTATTTGTGCAGCCTCGGTCTGATATTTGCAATATAAGGCATTTTCCACCACATTTGCCTTTTCAGGGTGATATTCTATCACAAGATCGTAATCCGTTACCAATTCCAACTATCTCCGCTGCCAGAGATTTAACTCTTTTTTAGTCAAGAAATACTTAAGACTCTTGTGATCAATGTATATCCTACACTTAAGCCCGTAAAGGTAGTGTTGCCAAATCTTCAAGGCAAACACTATCGCAGCTAATTCCAGATTGTGGGTTGGGTAGTTTCTCTCATGTACCTTAAGTTGTTGCGAGGCATAAGCAATGACCTTCCCTTGTTGAATCAGTACACATCTGAGTCCATGTACGGATGCATCACTATAGACGGTGTACTCTCCTGCATTTAGGTTGGGTAGGGAGTGTACTGATGCGGTTGTCAATTGTGTCTTGAACACTATGAAAGACTTCTCATAGCTTTCATCCCACTTTTACTCAACTCCTTTCCTGGTGAGCCGAGTCAGAGGAGTTGCTATCTTAGAAAAGTCTTGCATGAACCATTTGTAGTATCCTGCTAGACCGAAGAAACTTCATATCTATGAAGGATTCCTTGGTGCTTTCCAATCTGATATGGCTTCCACCATCGCTGGATCTACCTTGACTCCATCCTTGGACACTATATGTCCTAAGAATCCTACCTCTTGTAGCTAGATCTCACACTTGGACAATTTTGCATATAAGTGATTTTCCTTCAATATCTCCAATGTGATTGCTAAATGTTCTTCATGCTCCAACCCAGTTCGTGAGTATATAAGAATTTCATCTATGAATATTATCATGAACCTGTCCAAGTGTGGTTGTAATACACGGTTCATCAAATCCATGAAGGTTGTAGGGGCATTTGTTAATCCGAATGGCATCACTCTAAACTCATAATGTCCATATCAGGATCGGAATGCCGTCTTGGGAATGTCTTCCTTTCGGATCCTAAGTTGGTGATAGCCTGATCGAAGGTCTATTTTGGAGAAATAAGCTGCTCCTTTTAATTGGTCGAATAGGTCATCAATGTTATTGATAGTGACCTGGTTCAATTTCCTATAGTCAATGTGTAGTCTAATACTTCCATCCTTTTTCTTTATGAATAGGATAGATGTACCCCACGGAGACTGGCTAGTATGTATGAAATCCTTCTCTAATAATTCGTCCAACTGCTCCTTCAATTCCTTCAGTTCCGTTGGAGCCATGCGATAAGGAGCTTAGAATATGTGGTTGGTTCCTGGGATAATATCTATGGTAAATTCCACTTGCCAACTTGGAGGTAGCTTGGGTAATTCTTCTGGAAATACTTTTGGATAGTGTTTAACCATCGGAATGTCTTTGATTTTCTTCTCTTCAGAATCTTCATAAATGATCATGGCTAGGAATGTTGTACAACCTTTTTGTATCATTTTCTGGGCCTTCATATAGGACACCTAGATTAGGAGCAAAGGGTCTTAACTCGTTAAATTTTGTTTCGTACTCCGGTATGAAGTTAAGCCCTTGTCAAAGTCGGATGAACTCTTGCTTCTTCTCATTAATCAGATGAGGAGCCCATGTACCTCTCCTCAAATTGCACCTAGGTGGGGGTGGAGGTATGCAAGTTCTGAACATTGTCCCACCATCATTTAGCACATCCTTCTAGGAAGAATTCTGTTAAGATCACCATGTCCTCTGGTGGTATCCTGACGATCCCCATCAACTTCCTAATGTTTGCTAGCCAATCCATGGCAGCACCAGCATTTTTCTCTCCATGGAAAGGTTTACACCCAGTTGACGGAGGGTCTTGAGATTTTTGGAGGGGGATGGTTAATAGGAGGAGGATGGGATTGCACATCCTCTAGTTTTGAGAATTAGTGCTTGCCTCAGGGATGAGGTTAGGTTGCCTAAATACAAGGGTGAACTTCTCATACAACCTCTAGTGTTCCATGCTAAGTCCAGGAGGGGTTATCTAGGCTCCTCTGGGAGTTTCCATAGGTAGGGGTGGTTGGGCAGTGTTTGAGATTGTAGCTCTAGTACTCTTGGTTCCTTTCTTGAATGCCATTCTAAAAAATTTAAAAATCAATCCTATTAGTTATAATATCTTCTTGTCTTAATTATGTATTCGAGGAAACATGCATTGATACCACTCAAGTTGTCATGGCCCAACCTGGTTTTGTCATATCCCCATGAGAAACATGCCACTCTCCTGGTTTATAAAGGGTTTTCCCCTTCTTTAACCAGGGAGGAGTAAGGCGTCCTTTAAACTTGTACTTTTGTTGGAATAACATTAATAAAAACTACATGAAATTTTAAACTTTACATGCCATGCTTTGACCCGGTTTGGTCGGATCCTCATGAACAACCCACCACTTTCTCGGTTTATTTAAGGGTTTCCCCTTGTTATAAACCGCAAAGAGTAAGGCATCTTTTAAACCTGCACCTTTCCTAGAATAACATAAATCAAAACTAAGGGTAGGTTTAAATTAACCATACCTGTCTCACATGCGTATTAGTTAGTGTTACTTAAGGGTAGGTTTCTGGGATTTCCTAAAAGAGATATAAGGGAGGGGGTGAATACAACTACTTAGTGAATGGGTTTTCAAAATTTTAACTTTTAGAAAAAGATTTGCATTGGAGTGTGTTAGACTCCTTATTTTCTTTCAAAAATCCTTTCATTTCAATCTCTGTTTTTATCACCATTTCTTATTAATCACAGTATGTCATCACCCAACACAATCCTTCATCATGAAGGTCAAACACCCATTTGCATGCTAGTATGTCCACTGAACCCACTTGCTATGTCGAAGCGACTTTACCAGCCACCTAGATAGAAGCATGTCCACTTCTACCCTGAGAATGAGTGGATGTTCACGAAATCCGAACCTCAATCCCATAACAATTCTCCTTGTTTGTATGAGGAAAGAGACCTCATTCCGTCCCCACCTCGGTCTCATAAGCTTGATGTTACTCCAAATTTGGCATGGTCACCTAGTCCAACGAACTGCCCTTTTATCCACCAGGTTGTCTAGGGCCCTTAGAACACATCACTATCCCTCTTGGGTGTCTTTAAGATACCGTAATCACAGTGTAAGCACAATCAGTATTTTTACATCATGCCTTATAATCTGTGGTGCCACTAGTCCAATGGCCCCGACCCTCAACTCAACTTGCAGCTGTTTGTCTTGACTAGTTCGTCGACCTATCATGTCGCATTGCCGCTAGTTGACTAAGTATGTTAGTCCTATCTTGGTACCATGGCCAAACAATCCATCTATTAAAGTTTTATGGCACATATCTCATGTTTGTTTACGAGCTCCTCCTCGTGCCCACTAGCCTTGGCCCACTATTCGAGATTTTTAAAACCGGGCATATTATCCCCTAATTTCAAAAACTGAGGCCCCCGACCTATAAGAGCTATTCGAGCTCCCATCAAGAAGGTCTCCCATATCGTTTAAGCATTGGCACACAGTCAGGGGAGAACACTTTTGACAAAAATATGTTTTCAACTATCCATCATACCAACTGAGTATGAGGACATCTCTGCTCATCATCGATAAACGAGTTTTCCACTTCCTTCGAGTAAGTTTCATCATACCAACTGAGTATAATCTACTTAAAACTGGTAAGTAGTTTTTTCGCATGATTTTCACATCATTTCTCTAAGTTGTGATGTTTAAAATACCACTAAATAGTGGATTTTCATTTCGAGGTACTTATCATTCCCAACCGGGTATGATATAAAATCTCACTCACTCCATTTTCTGGTGAAGCTCGAACGAGAGCAACATGTAAACCCCATCCCTTAAAGATAAGAAAATCAGGGAAAGAACTGGTTAACTCAAGAGTGAAAACCGAATCGGTTCATGAACCTTAATTAATAGAGAAAGGGAAAAATGAGAAATTTACAAATCCAAAATGACCTAAGAAGTCATAAAAATCATGGAAAAGGACTTTGGGACAAATTGGATGAGAAAACCAGACTAGTTCAGGTGAATCGGACCTGAACCGGTTTGAACCATCATTGAATCAGTTGTTAAATTAATTATTCTAGGTGGCTTAAAATATTCAAATTGGAGAATTGAAGCAACTGTTGGATATGAAATGATTTTAGAAATTTTTAATTTTTGAAAAATTCAGTCGAATCGCTCCAGAACCGCCCGGTTTAAGCATTGAACCTAGTAGAATCAGTCCGATCCTATTCAGAACAGTGTTGTCTTCCTCCTTCGTATGATGCACTGTTCATTCAACAAATGAATGGACAGTACCGATGAAGATGAAACACCTCCGTTCAGGGCATTTCAGGTCATGAATGAGCTTGAACAAGATGCCAAATGATTGGGTAGAGAGTCCCCGAGCTCCCTATATAAAGAGCCACTCTCCATTTATCCTCATCACACCTAAAATCTCCACTCTCTCTCAACTACTCCATTTTCTAGTGAAGCTCAAACTAGAGCTCCGACATAGGGGTTTTTTCTGAGCCTTAGAAGGCAAGGTCAGATTCTTTAGATTCAGGAAGAAGTCAGCTACGTGCCGGAACCTCCGTTCGATCTGAGGACCACTGGAGAAGCGGTGGGGGAATCAAACAGTGAAGCAACTCTAACGGAAAAAAGTTACCCTATTTTGGCCGAGCTGAAATCAGCCAAATTCAGGCCTGACACTCCCACGACCCTCACATGACTGTAACAGAGCTGAAAGGTAAGCTAATCCGACCCCCTCTATCATTTTCTGTCGGCATTAGAGAGAGAAATTGTAAAACTTAATTGACACATGCCTCCCTCGATTCGGGGTGAATTGTATCGATTTTGGATCCTAGAAGAAACCTCAGAATAAGAGCTACCTGCCGAGATAGAGAGCTCGGACAGCCGCACCTCTGATGGTAAGCTTTCAAAGCTTTCTCTCTCTACGCACAATTTTCTAGCAAAGCTCTGTTTGAGCTCATTTTGGCCTCAATTCATGTGATTCAAAGCTCAATTGAATTGTATGGAAGTGTAGGAATTGATTTACACCTCCAGTTGAAGCAATTATCCCTGATTGAATGGTTAATTTGATGAAATCATATTTAGCCAGTTTGAATGGGGGAAATTGGGGGAAAATTTTGGGGAAATTTGGGGATTTCGTAAAATTGAGGGACCATTTTGCTATTTCCCAAAATTAAGGGCCAATTGGCCATGAAAAAGATGTTGGAGGACCAATTGGTCGATTTTTGGAAAGATTTGGTGTCAAATTGCCTTTTTTGGAAATTATGGGTAAAATGGTAATTTTTGAAAATTGGGGACCAAATTGGAAATGTGGGAAACTTGAGCCCCTTAAACAATTTTGAGTAAATTGACGACCCAAAGGGAATTTTTACAAGTTTTGAGACTTAATTTGGGAAAAGTTAGCATTAGGGACCTAAAGTCATGAAAATGAACTTTATGGACATAAGTGCAATTAACTAACAATTTGACCCTAGTTGCTTATATGTGAGTAACGAAGGTTATTATGCCAAACTCTAATAGATAAGGGTGCCCAAATTGTTTGAAAACACACGAGACCAGAATGCCAGCAAGGATATGCTAGTGTGGTACCGAAAACCGACTAGAGAAGGATACACTTCAGTTATCGGGTGAGTGAATTTATTCACATCACACCCAGTTGGGATGATGAGTAATTTAGAAAAGAGAAACCACTTGTAAATAGAATTTTGACATCACACCCAGTTGGAGTGATGTGCGAAGTAAGTTAAAACCTACTTACCGTTTGTAAGTAGAGATCATACCGGGTTGGTGTGATATATTTCCTAGAATGACGGAGAAACTCGCTTACCGATCATACCTGGTGTGTGATGAAGTGAAAATATGTTTTGTTAAAAGTGTTTTCCCCTAAATTGTGTGCCAATGCTTAAAATTTTGGGAGACCTTCTTGACGGGAGATAGAATAGATCAGATAGGCCAAAGGCCTTGGTTTTGAACTTGTGGGGCTAAAATGCCCAATTTTGGAAAATCATGTATAGTAGGCCCAAGGACAATTAGCACGAGCAGGAGCTCGTTAACAAACATTATATATGAAAGCTATGAAATCTTTTAATGAAATGGATATTTGATTTTGCCATAGTACCAAAACATGACCGACATACTTGATGGACTAGAGGTAGTGCATTAGGGCCAGGTTAACAGACTGGCCTAGACAAACAGCTGTAGGTCGGGGTCGAGGCCGTTGGACAAGAGGCACCAAAGATAAATGGCTATGTGGAAAAACTATTGTTTGTGCATTCACTTGATGTAAAAGACCATTAAGACGCCCAAGTGGGGTAGTGATGCGTGCTAAGGGCTACTGGATGACATGGTGGAGATAAGAGCATTTTGTTGTGCCAACAGTCAGGGAAGCTCGACGTAGCTTCATGCGTATGAGACCGGTGTGGAGTCGGGATGAGGTCTCTATTCTCATACGAACACGGAGTTGTTTTGGGGTTTAAGGGTCGGATGTCACAAACATCTACTCAGACCTAGCATAGAAATGGACGTGCTTCTATCCTGGTGGTCGGTAAAGTCGCTCTGAGCCACAAGTTGGTGCGGTGGATGGGCTGCCCTGCGAATGTGTGATCCCTTCCAGATAAAGGGCGTTTGTTGACTATTAAATGCACCTAATGTGGAAAATGACGAAAAAGGATTTTGAAAACCGAAATTTGAGGAAAGAATATTTTTAAAGGAAATAAGGTGTTTGGCACACTTCGATTAAAGTTGCTTTATTTATGAAAACTCACTCCCCACACCCATTCACTAAGTTGTAGAATCTCACCTCTCTTTTATATCCCTTTTTAGGAGTAGAGAAAATGACTAAAGAAAGCACCCAAATCTACCCCTGGTTAGGTATGCTTAAAAGTTATTTTAATCTTGCATTTTTATTAATTTATGTTATTCCAGGTAACTATGTTTAAATTATGCATGGCTCCTCTTGATTAATGAAAGGGGGGAACCCCTCTTAAACCAATGGAGCGGCGGGTTGATCACGGGGATCCGACCAAGCCGGGTCGGGGCATGACAACTTGAGTGGTATCAGATCATGTTCCCTTAAAAACATTATTAATACTATGCCCTATCACTAACAGAAACTTAATCACCATGTAGGAAGGAGAGTTCCTAGAAAATTCACCGTGAAATCCAAACCCACACATGAAATTGTAAGAAAGATGCCTACCTCTAGAGAGGCAGCCATTCAACGATTCTTGGAGGATGATAAGAGAGTGCCCAATGACAATGTCGAAGATTATAGGAATCTCTTTGGAGCCCTATTAGAGCCAAAAGGCATCACCTATCATTCTCCAAGGCAGGAAGAACCTATCCCTCCTCCAAGGATCCCAATAACTCCTATAGATCTACAACAACCAAATAGGACTCCCACTAAGAAGGAGTCCTTGGACAATTATTGGTATGCCCAAGCCACCTTTATTAAAGTCCACCAAGTACCCCCACTAATTCAATCCAACTTCAATCCTTCCCAATGGATGAAGTATACATATGAATGCGAGGCTGAGGTGTTGAGAAGGTACGAACTAAAGACCATTCTTGAAGTTCGTTCTATTAGGGAAATCCAAAGGGAATATGGATGGACTTCAACCAGTTCATTAGAGCCTTCAGACCATGAATCATGAGAACATTAAGTAAGGCTCTCGCAGGATGATCAAGAGATCTTCAAACAAATAGGATGCGAGTTCTCCCTAAAAGAAACAGATGTGTACTGGGATACAAGTGAGAATGAGAATGGAGTACAAAAGATGTGTGCATAAGATTTAGAGAATAAAGGTAAGTAGGAGAGGATGGCATCAAAGGATGTCATTTAAGGTTATATGTCCTCAATAGCAAATTAGAGGAGAATTCTAGGAGAAAAGAGTATAAATCTTACCAAGGAAGGAATCATTGGAATGACATATGTGTCCTAATTACGAAGTAATGGGACCAACAGAAGTGGAAAAGAAGATAAGCTCATAACTGATATGCTGGTTGAGATGGAATGATCAAGTACAAAGAAAAAGTACTCATAAGGACCCAAGAAGAATGCTAAACCCAAGAAATGGGTAAGTAGGAAGATAGCATCGAAAGATGTCGTATGAATAAGAAAGGGGTGGACTGCCCATAAAAAGAAAATAGAGGAAAGCACATCTAAGAACCCTTGGAAAAGTAAGACCTCCAGTTAAGAAGTAATTAAAGCAAATGATCACTGACATCAAGAATGATTGTGGTCCACGCTCAATTGATGGAGCATAAGGAGTGGACGGCTGGGTATAGTGTGGAGTTCACGGAATAAGACCCAAAAATCGGAATTTTCTCAAGTAAGGAATAAGGGATGAAACGAAAATTTTTAGACAGAGAAGGATTCCAAGTGGTCAAATGCCCCAATATAGAAAGGGGTGTGAGAAAATGAAGAAAGAAATCTTTAGGAAATGGTTAGAAGGTTGAGCATGTAGCTCCTAAGGTGAAAGTCTCTATTGTGATGGACATAGTACAGAACAAAACTGTAAGTAGGGAACTTCACAAACAAAGTAATCGACACATAAATTGAAAGGGATTAACTCGAAATAAAGAATCTTGAAATGGCCATGAGTGAATAAGAGTGTATTAAGAAAAGGGAAAGTACATGAGGAAAAGACAACACTAGAAATAATGAAGGACATAATAAGGGAAGAATCCTAGCATATCGGTAAGTCATCGAGAGACCCAATGATTAGAACTGAAAGACCTAATAAAGAACTTGGGAAAGGATCAGTAAGTAAGGAAAACTGACATGATTATGTAAGACAAGACGACAAAGGAAAGATGGATGATGGGATAATGGTGGAGGTTGTAAACCGAGAAAAGAACCAGTCAAACGGAGTGAGAAAACTAAACCCGTTCACAAAACCGATCATAAGAGAACCATCAAATTGGGAAATTTACAACTCCCGAGTGACCTAAAGTGTCATAAAAACCTAGGAAAAGGACCTTAGGACAATTTGGGAGAGAAAACCAGACTGGTTCAGGTGAACCAGATCCGAACTGAATTGAACCGGTATGGACCGGTTTGAACCACTATTAAACTAGATGCTAAATTTATTTTTCTAGGTAGCTTAGAAAATTCAAATTGGAGAATTAATGCCACCATTTGATAGAGAATGAATTTAGATGAATTAAGAAATTTTAAAATTTAAAAAACTCGGTTGAATCGGGCTTGAACCAGCCAATTTAAGCGTTGAACCCGGTTCGGTTAAGAATAGTGTCATCTTCTTCCTTGAGATGATAGCACTGTTCACTCGATGAAAAATTGAACCAGCATCGGTGAAGAGGAAATGTTTCCACTGAGCACGTTTTAACTTAACAATGTCTGCCATTAAGGTGCCAAACAAACGGCCGACGAGTCCCCGGGCTCCCTATATAAAGAGTCTATCTCCATTCATCCACCACACACCTGAAAAACTCACTCTCTCTCAGCTACTTAGTTTCCTGATGAAGCTCTGATATAGGGTCTTTTCTGAGCCAAAGAAGGCATGGTCGGCTTCCTAAGACTCGGAGAGAAATCAGCTACATGGTGGTAGTCTCCAATTGCTCCGAGGGTCATGTGAGAAGCGTCGACGTGATCGAATAGTGAAGTAGCTCCGATAGATGTAAGTTGCCCTATTTCTATCGAGCAAAAATCAACCAATTCGAGCCCTCCTTAAGCCAAACCAAGCTTTCCCAACACCTACTTAGCCCTCTTACGGCCGACTTAGTGTGGAAAGGTAAACCAATTTGGCTACCCTCTGTAAATTATTATTGGTGCTAGAGAGAGAACCAACAAATCTTTATTGACTAAATTCTTCTTCTATTTGACATGAATTGAGGTGATTATTGATTCTAGGAAGGATCTCAAGATGAGAGCTATCTACCGAGATCGAAAGCTGGGATCGCTGCGCCCCGATGGTAAGCTTTCTCTCTCTACGTTCAGTTTTCCCACGAAGCTCCATTTGAGCTCGTTCCAGCATCAAATTGTGTGATTCAAAGTGTAATTGAATCGTATGGAGGTATATGATCTTAAATCTTACTTCAATTTAAATAATTAGACTCATTTGATCAGTCAATTTGATGAAATATAATTCAGTTGAGTTGGATGGTAGAAATTGGGGAAAAATTGGTGAAATTTTGGGGATTTCAAAAATTCGAGGGACTAATGTGCAATTTCCTAAAATTGAGGGCCAATTGGGCATGATAAAGATGTTGGAGGACCGATTGGTCAATTTTTGCAAATTTTGGGGTGAAACTTACCATTTTTGTAAAGTAGGGGCAAAATGGTAATTTTGGAAAAATTGAGAACAAATTTGGGAATTTGGGAAACTTGAACCTCTTTATGTAATTTTGAATAAATTGAGGTCTCAAACTAAAATTTTGAAGTTTCAATACTCAATTTGGGGGAAGATCAGCATTAAGGACATAAAGTAAAAGAAAATGAACTTTAGGGACCAAATTGCAAATATTTAAAAAGTTGGATATTTTATTCATTTAAATGAATGAAGGCTATCAAGCCAAAGGATAATGAATAAGGATATTCATACCGTGTAAGAACACAAGGTATTGGGAATGCTAGTTAAGACAAAGCTCGAAAGGAGACGTAAACCACTTAAGAAGTATTCACGACATTCACAGGTGAGTAGGATTTATATATTATACCCGGTAGGGATGATAAGTATCTTACAAATGAAAACCCACTACTAAGTGGAATTTTAACCATCACACCTGAATGTAGTGATGCAGAAATTACGCAAAAAAACTAGTTACTGGTTGTACATAGATCATACCCGGTTGGTATGGTGAACTTCCTGTAAGGAAGTAGAAAACCCGCTTTTCGATTATAAGTAGAGATGTCCACACACCCGATTGGTGTGATGGATAGATGAAAAGATTATTTTCTCGAATGTGCTCTTTCCTGATTGTGTGCCACTGCTTAAATATTTTGGGAGACCTTCTTGACAAGAGCTCAAAATGCTCATATAGGTTGGAGGCCTCGGTTTTGGAACTTGGGGGCTAATATGCGTAATTTTCAAAATCTCATACAATGGGCCTAAGGCTAGTTGGCACGAGTAGGAGGTCATAAACAAACACGAGTTTAAGCAATGAAAATTTTAAATGAATAAATGTGTTTGTCCATGGTACCAAGAGAAGACTAAAATACTTGATGGAATGGTAGTAGTGTGACATGACAGGTCGATAGACCAGTCGAGACAAACAGCTATAGGTCGAGTTGAGGGTCGGGGTCGTTGGACCAGTGGCACCAAAGATTAAATGAATTATGAGAAAAACTATTGTTTTGTGCATGCACTAAGGTATGGGACCTTCAAGACACCTAAGAGGGGTAGTGATACGTCCTAGGGGCTATTGGATGACATGGTGGAAATAAGTGTAGATTGTCATGCTAGCAGTCATGGAAGCGCGACGTAGCTTCATGCGTATGTGATCGGGGTGGGGTCAGGATGAGGTGTATGTCCTCGTATGAACACGTTGTTTTCTTTACGGGATTGAGGGTCAAATGGCGCGTCCATCCACTCATTCTTAGGGTAGAAGTGGATGTGCTTCTATCTAGGTGGACGGTAAAGTCGCTCTAACGCCACAAGTGGGTGTAGTGGACGTGCTGCCCTACGAATGTATGTTCCCTTCATGATGAAGGGTGTGTGTTAGTTGATAAACACACCAATTGTGATTAATGATAATGGCTATGAAAACTAAGATTTTGAGGATGAAAGGAATTAAAAGAAAATAAGAAGTCTGGCACACTCCAATTTAAACTATTTTCTAAAAGTAATATTTAAACACCCATTCACTAAGTTGTAGGAACTCACCCACCTTTTTATCCCTTTTCAAGAAATAAAAAAGGACTACGGAAAACACCAATCCTTACCCTTTGTCAAGTATGCTTAATTATTATGAGTTATATATTTATTGATATATGTTATTCTAGGGAACAAGGTTAAGATTACGTCTGGCTTCTTTTGAATTAAAGAAGGTGAAACCCCTCTTGAACCAAGTGAGTGGTGTGTTGTTCACGAAGATTTGACCAAACCAGGTCGGGGCGTGACAACTTGAGTGGTATTAAAGCTAAGTTCCCCTGAAACATTAACAATATTATGCCCTGACATAAATCAAACTTTAACTATCATGTAGGATGAACTCAATTCGTCATCAATTGATGCAATTCTTGATTCTAGGATGAACCTCAGGACGAGATCTATCTGCCCAGATCAAAAGCTCGAACCGCCATGCCCTCGACGGTAACCTTTTGAAGCTTTCTCTCTCTATAGTCTATTTTTTAGCGAAGCTCCGTTTGAGATCGTTCTAGTGTAAAAACTTGCAATTCAAAGTGCTATTGAATCGTATGAAGATGTAGGATCTCAATTTTAACTTCAATTTCAACAATTAGAAGTGTTTGATTGATCAATTTGATGAAATCAAATTTGGCTGTGTTAAGTAGTTGAAATTGGGGGAAAAATTGGGTATTTTTGAAATTCGAAGGACCAAAATGCAATTTTATAAAGTTGAGGGTCAATTGGGCATGCTAATAATGTTAGAGGGTCAATTGAGAAATTTTAGAATTTTTGGGGTAAACTCACCATTTTTGTAAAGGAGGGGCAAAATGGTAATTTTGGAAAAGTTGGAGGGACCAAATTGTAAATTTGGGAAATTAAACCCCTTTTTGTGAAATTGAATAAATTGAGGCCCCAAGGTTAATTTCAAAAGTTTTGCGACTCAATTTGAGGAGAAACCGACATTAGAGACTTAAAGTGAAAGAAAAATAACTTTAGGGACCTAAATGCAAATAAATAAAAAATTTGATTTTCTCATTCATTTGGAATGAATGAAGGTTATTTGGCCAATGGATAATCAACAAGGATGTTGATATCGTGTAGGAACATGAAGTATCAGGAATGCCAGCAAGGACAAGCTCTTGTGAATACAAAGAACCAGTCCAATGAAATTTACTGTATTAACGGGTGAGTGAGATTTAATATAATACTCAAATGAGAATGATAAGTACCTCGAAATGAAAACCCACTATTTAGTGGTATTTTAAACATTACAACATAAAGAAGTGATGTAAAAATGATGTGGGAAAACTACTTATAGATTTTAAGTAGAATATACTCGGTTGGTATGATGAAACTTCCTCGGAGGAAGTGGAAAACCAGTTCATTGGTTATGAGTGGAAATATCCTCATACTTGATTGGTATGATTGATAGTTGAAAATTTATTTTGTAGTAAGTGCTCTCCCTTCATTGTGTGCCAATGCTTATTCGAGAAGGTCTCCCAAATTGTTTAAGCATTAGCACACAGTAAGGGGAGAGCACTTCCGACAAAACATATGTTTTCTCTATCTATTATACCTCCTAGTATAAGGACACCTCCATTCATAACCGATGAATGGGTTTTCAACTTCCTTCGAGGAAGTCTCATCATACCAACCAAGTATGATCTACTTACAACCGATAAGTAGTTTTTCCGCATGATTTTCACATTACTTCCTCTAAGTAGTGATGTTTAAAATACCACCAAATAGTGGGTTTTCATACCGAGGTACTTATAATTCCCAACCGAGTATGATATAAAATTTCCACTCACAACCGGTAAGTGGTTTTAAAATTTTAAGTTGTGCTCATCATTCCAACTGGGTATGATGTTAGTAAACCCACTCACCTGTTAATGCCGTGAATTCCACTAGACCGGTTCTTTGTATTCACACGAGCTTGTCCTTCCTAGCGTTCCCGGTACTTCGTGTTCCTACACAATATGAACATCTCGGTACATTATCCTTCGACCTAATCGCCTTCATTCATTTCAATTGAATAACAAAGTCAAACTTCCATTTATTTGCAATTAGGTCACTAAAGTTATTTCTCTTTAACTTTATGTCCCTAATGCCGGTTTTTCCTCAAATTGAGTCCTGAAACTTCTAAAATTTATCATAGGACCTTTGTTTATTCCATTTCACAAAAAGGGGATTAATGTCCCAAATTTCTAATTTGGTCCTCCAACTTTTCCAAAATTACCATTTTGCCCTTCCTTTACAATAATGGTAAGTTTTGCCCCAAAAATTCCAAAATTTCACAATTGGTCCTCCAACATTATTTTCATGCCCAATTGGCCCTCAATTTCATAAAATTTCATTTTGGTCCTTCGAATTTTGAAAATCCCCAATTTTCCCCCAATTTTCGCCCAATTTTTCCCCCAATTTCAACTCTTCAACATTGTTGAATTTGATTTCATCAAATTGACCGATCAAACACCTCTAATTGTTGAAATTGGAGTTGAAATTTAGTTCCTACATGTTCATATGATTCTAAGGAACTTTGAATCGTAGATTTTAACGCCAGAACGAGCTCAAACAGAGTTTCGCCGGAAAATAGGCTGTAGAGAGAGAAAGCTTCGATTTCTCATTGGTGAGGGCACGATGGTCCGAGCTTTCAATTTGGGCAGAGAGCACTCATCTTGACGTTCATCCTAGAGTCAAGAATCATATCAATTGATGCCGAATTGAGTTAGAATTTCATCATTGAAATTCTGCCGGTTCTCTCCCTAGCACCGGTTGGAAATTGCAGAGTAGAGTCGAATTGGCTTACCTTTCAGTCCTAATTCGGCCGTGGTAGGGCTCAGGAAGTGTTGGGAATGCTTGGTTTGGCCTGAGAAGGGCTCAAAATGGCAATTTAAACTCGACCAAAATAGGGCAGCTTCGGTTCGCCGTAGCTGTTTCACTATTTCATCACAGCGGCGTCTCACCGGAGACTGTTGTAGTGAACGGAGACACAAACGTGTAGCTAACTTCTCCCTAGTTCTAAAGAACCCGACCTCACCTTGCTTGGCTCAAAAAAGGCCCCATATTCTGAATCGGGTTCATATACCGCGTTTCTTCAGTTTCCCAGCGAGTGAACAGTGTTGTCATCCTTAGGAAGAAGATGACATTGTTCCGAACCGGGTTCAAAGCTTAAACCGGCCGGTTCACCCCTCATTCAATCGAGTTTTTCAAATCTAAAAATTTCTAAATTCATTCTCTATCCAATGGTGGCCTCAAATCTCCTATTTGAATTATTTAAGCACCTAGAAAAATTTTACGATTCGGTTCAATAGTGGTTCAAACCAGTCCGAATTGGTTCAGATCCGGTTCACCTGAACCGGTTTGGTTTTCATCCCCAATTCCTTCACAAGTCCATTTCCATGTCTTTTGTGACTTCTTGGGTCACTTACGGTCCATAAAATTCCCGGTTTACTATCTCTTTATCGATTCCAGTTCATAAACTGGCTTGGTCCTTAAACTGGTTCAATCCGATTCGGGTCCGGTTCACCCGGACCGATTTGGGTTTTCTCTCCCACTTTGTTCTAAGGTTCCTTCCCTAGGTTTATGAATTTCTTTGGATCACTTGTGAGTTGTAAATTCCTAAATTTCCCATTCAAAATTTATCAGGTTTGTGAACCGATTCAGTTTTCTCACTTGGTTTGACCGGTTCTCTTCCCAGTTTTCCTTAGCTCAAAAGGGCGGGGTTTAAAAGTGTCATCTTCTTCCTTTAGATGACAACACTGTTCATTCAACGGACACTCGTGCAGCGCCACTGAAGATGAAAAGTTCCTAGCCAGAGAGTTTCAGGCAAAGAATGACTGCTATTAAAGCACCAATTGAACAACCAAGAAGTCTTTGGGATTCCTATATAAGAGCACCTCCTCATTCATCTTCCTCAAATCTGATAACTCCACTCTCTCCCTACTACTCGAATCAAACCTTCGACTTGGGCATTTTTCTAAGCTAAAGAAGGCATGGTCAGGTTCCTTAGACTCGACCTTTCCTGGAATAACATTAATCAAAATTGAATATAAATTTTACATACCTGCCTCAAGGTTCAACTACTAATAGATCATTAAGCTTGGTTTTTCCCTGGTTTCCTTAAAAGGGGTAAAGGGAGGGGTGAGTTTGAAAACTCAGAGAATGGGTGCTGGGTGAGAGTTTTCACAAAAATCAATTTTAATCTCCTTGTGCTAAACTCCTCATTTCATTAAAAATGCTTTTCTTCAAATTCCGGTTTATCAAAACCTTTTTCCAAGGTTTACCAATTTATTTCCAAGGATTCTCAAATCCTTTCCACAGATTTCATAACCTCTTTCCCATTTCCATATTCGGTGTGTTGCACAAACAACACACACCCTTCGTCATGAAGGAATCACACACATTCGCGAGATGCAGTTACGCCGACTTCACCCACTTGTGGATTAGAGCGTCTTTACCATCCACCCTGATAGAAATCTTTGACTTCTACCCGATGTCTGAGTCAACGTCTCTGACGTCCTACCCCGAGACAAAAAAATACTTTCTGTCCATATGAGGATAGAAACCTCATCCCGACCCCACCTCGGTCTCATGCACATGAAGCTATGTCGAGCTTCCTTGACAATTGGCGTGACAAACTACCAATCTCAACACCATGTCGTCCAGTAGCCCCTAGGACGCATCACTACCCCTCTTGGGTGTCTTGAAGGTCCCGTACCTCAATGCATGCACAAAACAATAGTTTTCCTCTTAAGTCATTTAATCTTTGGTGCCATTGGACCAACGACCCCGACCCTCAACTAGCCATGCAGCTATTTGTCTCGACTGGACAGTTGACCTGTCTTGTCACACTTACAACCGGTAAGCAGGTTTTCTTCTTCCTACTAGGAAGTTCATGACACCAATCGGGTATGATCTACTTACAACCGATAAGTAGTTTTTCCGCATGTTTTCTCACATCATCCCATCCAGGTGTGATGTTAAAATGCCAGTTAATAGTGGTTTTTAAATTCTATGGTACTCATCATCCCAATTGGGTATGATGTAAAAATTCCCACTCACCCGATAAGTGTAGTGTATTTTCCCCTAAAACGAATTTTTGCCTCCACACGAGCTTATACTTGTTTGCGTTCCCAGTACTTAGTGTTCCTACATCATATGAACATCCTTTTCCAATAACATTTGGCCTAATGGCCTTCATTCCTCACGAATGAGCAAAATGCCTAAAATTTTAATTATTTGCATTTAGGTCCCTAAAGTTCTTTTTCTTTAACTTTAGTTCCCTAATGCTAATTTTTCCCCAAATTGAGTCCCGAAATTTCTAAAATTTACTTTGGGAGCTCAACTTATCCAAAATCACAAAAAATGGATTTAAGTTTCCCAACTTTCCAATTCGGTCCCTAACTTTTCAAAAATTACCATTTTGCCCCTACATTACAAAAATGGCAATTTGACCCCAAAAATTCCAAAAATCGACCAATTGGTCCTCCATCTTTTTCATGGCCAATTGGCCCTCAATTTTTGGAAATTGCACTTTGGTCCCTCAGTTTTTTAAAATCCCCAATTTCCTCCAAAATTTCCCCTCAATTTCCATCTTTCAAATTGGCTGAATTTGATTTCATCAAATTGACCAATCAATTGAGGCTATTTGTTAAAATTAGAGCTAAAATTGAGTTCCTACACTTCCACATGATTCAATGGAACTTTGAATCGCTTCATTTGGGCCTGAATTGAGCTCAAACGGAGCTTCATCGGAAAACTAGACTTAGATAGAGAAAGCTTCGAAAGCTTACTGTCGAAGGTGCAGCGGTCCGAGATTTTGATCTGGGTAGATAGCTCTCATTCTGAGGTTTCCCTAGGATCAAGAATCACATCAATTCATGTAAAATTGAGGTAGAATTTGGTTAGTGAATTTCGTCGGTTCTCTTTCTAGCACTAATCGGAATTTACAGAGGAGAGCCAAATTGGCATAACTTTCAGCTCTAATTCAGTCATATGAGGGTTGCGGAAGTGTTGGTTGAACTTGGTCTGGCCTGAGAAGGGATTGAATTTGCCATTTTTAGCTCGGCCGTAATAGGGCAGCTTCGGTCCGCCGGAGCTACTTCACTGTTCAATCACACCGGCATTTCTCCGGTGATCCTCGGAGCAAATGGAGACTACCGAAATATAACTGACTTCTCCTCGAATCTAAAGAACCCAACCTCACCTTATTTGGCTTAGAAAAAATACCCAAGTTGGAGCTTTGTTTGTGCTTCACCAAAAAATGGAGCAGTAGGGAGAGGGGAGTTTTCAGGTGTGATGATGATGAATGAGGAGGAGCTCTTTATATAGGTAGCTCGAGGATTTCTTAGCCCTCCGATTGGTGCCTTTATGGTGATCATTCATTGCTTGAAACTCCCTAGTTGGTGACTTTTCATCTTCACCGGCACTACTCGATTTTCCAGCGAGTGAACAGTCCTGTCATCTGAAGGAAGAAGATGACACTGTTTCGAACTAGAACGGATTGGGTTCAATGCTTTAACCGGCCGGTTCAGGGCCTCAATTTCTAAATTCATTCTTTATCCAATGCTGGCCTCAATTCTCCAATTTGAATTTTCTATGCCACCTTGAAAAATGAATTTAGCATCCGATTCAATAATGGTTCACACCAATCCAAACTAGTTCAATCCAGTTCGGATCCAATACACCTAAATCGATCTGATTTTCTTTCCCAAATTATTCTAAAGTCCATTTCCAAGGTTTTTATGACTCTTTGGGTAACTCAGAAATAGTAAATTTCCCAATTTTCTCATTCTCAAATGGTCGGTGTTCATGAACCAGTTCGATTTTCTCACTTAGGTTCATAGGTTCTTTCCCCTGTTTCATTGTCTTTAAGGGACGAGGTTTACAACTCTCCTCTCCTTTTAGGAGTTTTGTCCCCAAAACTAAATTAACATCCTTTTCCTTGGGAATAATTTCATTTGATGTCCACTTGGGGTTTGCTTGACATGCTAACATTGCGTTTGTTCTTTCACTTAGCCCCTTTTAAACATGCACCTACGAAACTTCTTTTCCTTTCCATTGTTTACTCTTTCCACATAATTTATCATAAACCCATTCATTGAGTTATTGTACTCACCCCCTCCGTTATATCCCTTTCAGGTAAACTCGAAAAGCCTACCCTAAAGACCACCAACTAATACGCATGTAATACAGGTCAGTTCGGTTTAAAATTTTATACAATTTTGATTTATGTTATTCTAGGAAAGGTGCAGGTCTAAAGAATGCCTTACTCATCACTGTTTATAAACAAGGGGCAACCCTTAGTAAATCGAGAGAGTAGTAGGTTGATCATGGGGATCCGACTAAAGTGGGTTGGGGCGTAACAAGAACCCTTCCTGATAATGATACCCAAATCATTTAGGACCACTTGGGACCAAAATACAAGTAAGAGAGAGTTAGCGTGGACATGGAAAATAACATGGGACGAACACGTCAATGAGAACAGAAAAGGATACGCTCATAGATGAAAAAGGGGTCGAGTGCAAGGGAAGCACATTTCTGCATATTCAAATAATGAAATAAACTTTAGTATAGGGAAAAGGGGAAGGTGGCATCGAATGATGCAGTAACATGTAGGAGTGGGAGGATTAGTATAAGAAGGGAACCTAATGACCTATACGGATTAAGCGAACCCTCGTACATGATTCAACAAATTCTGAAACAAAGAGAAACTAAACTTTCCCATAAGAGGGACAACTTGAAAGAAGGGAAACAAAGAATAAGGTACATAACGTGTACCCACAGGATTTCCCCAGAAAGAAGTAAACCTGGGAAACAGCTTCAAGAGGTTCTAGGGCCGATAGTTTTAGGATCTAGGAGGGGAGAATAAGTATTAAGGGAAAAAAGCCTAGAAGGACGTGTACCACTCAAGGGAGTCACGATTCGATGGTTGGACATAGTATGGAGCACACAAAAAGAACCTGACACACAAGAGTCCCTCGAAGTAGGAAAGAAGGACTGGGAAGTAGTTATGACTACAACCTAAAAAGGTCGACAAGATGGTAATCAAGGACAAGTGAATTTGGGAGACGACTATCACAAAACAGTGGAATGAGAAGAGTAGTAGGAATGAGACGGTTAACGAACTAGCCTTCATGGGAATTATGGATATAAACCCGGCTAAGAAGAGAGAGATGAAAAGGCCAAACATTGGGGAAGAAGGATGAAGAAAATCCTTAAGGAATCAATGGCCGAAAAATGAAGTGGCAACCATACTCGGGCCATGAGAAGGATTAAATAAGCCTCACACAAAGAGGTCAAGAGGTCTTGAAGAAAACAATATCGGAACTCTTCCCAAGGAAGTAGACTTGCATGTGATGCAAGTAAGATCAATAAAACATGTACATGGATGTACCGCAAGATTTTCAAGGAAGGGTCAACAACGAGCCTAGTAACGGACGGAAAATACTCGAAAAGGCAAAGAAAGGAAGGAGCCTAGTAACGGAAGGAATCCTGGAGAAGTGCATGCCATAACAAAGAGACGATGGACCCGATGGAACTCGGGAAAGGGACAAAAAGGGGAATTGGAGGACAATGAACGATTAAGGGTCCACAACAGTATCGATAATAGAATGGTGCAACAAAAGGGGAAGGAAAAGCCTTTAAGGAATGTTAGGGAGGTTGAACATGAAACTCCTAAGGCGAAAGTCCCTACGTAGAAGTGTAAAGATAGGAAGTGAGATGAAGCTAAGGAAGCGATAGAAGAACCATAAGAGGCTTAACCCGAAATAAGAAACCCAAGAAGGGGGCACAAGTGGTTGAGGATGTACTGGAAGGAAGTACACATGCAAGGATACCACTGTGAATAAGGAAGGAAACGGAAGGAAGAGAAAACCGTAAGAGTGTTAGTAATCCTAGAAGTGGAGGGGAAACACAGTGGTCGGTACCAAGAAACCCAATAGAGAGATCAAGAAGGGCGAGTAAATAAGGATAACCAAACCCTACCAAAAGATTGTGACATCAAGGAAAAAGGGACGATTGGATAATGGCGAGAGTAGAGATACTACTGGATTACAAGAAGGTGCAAACTATAGTAACTCTGAGAAGGTTGGAGAGACATGACCCGCCATCAAGGGGTCACCTAGGATTGTAAGGGAAAGAACGAGTATGGGATAGTCAATCCAAGGACAAGGAATAAAACCTTCAAGCATAAGGTATACTTAAGAACTAGTGGGTAAGACATATCAAGTTAGGATACCATCCATGGAGTGAGTGATTAAAGGAATGGAAGAGAAATTCCAATAGTGCGTTGATTAAAAAGAGAAATTCCAATAGTGATTAAAGGGGTAGCATGTCAAGTAAAAAACAACTTGACACCACAGGAGAGTTTCCCAATGTAAGTGAGGCAAAATTTAGTTTTGGGGACAAAACTTTTAAAAGGATGGGAGAGTTGTGAAACCCGTCACCACGAGTTAAGGAAACTAGGAAAGAACCGGTCAAATTAAGGAGAAAATTGAACCCCTTGATGAATCGAGAACAATAATGAAGTGTTGAAATGGGAAATTTGAAAATCTCAAGTGACCAAGATGTCACATAAATCATGGAGAGGGATTATGAAGGAAATTGGATGAGAAATCCGGATCAGTTCTAGGTGAACTGGACATGAACCAGACTGAACCGAACCTGAACAAGACTAAACCGGGTTGAACTATACATTAACTAGTCTCTAAATTCATTTTTCTTGGTGGCTTAAAATGATCAATTTTGGAAATTAATGCCACCAATGAATAAAAAATGAATTTAGACAAATTTAGAAATTTTTTATTTTGAGAGAACCGGTAGAATTGGGCTTAAACCGACCGATTTTCACTTTCTAGTCACTAGACCCAATTAGATTGGACCGGTAAACACTCCAATCAATCAATGGACTACTGACCGGTCAGTGCCCAGTTAGGACGCACGAGACTAATTAGAGCACGATGCGTGGCAATGTGTGCTCTGTTAGCTGGTCAACGATCAACAAGTGCCCAGTCAATAAATTTAGACAAATTTCAAAATTTTTAATTTTTAGAGAACCGGTCAAATTTGGCCCGAACCGGCTGATTTTCACTTTCTAGTCACTGGACCCGGTCAGATTGGATAGGTCAATGATCCAACTGGTCAATGGATCGCTGACCAGTCAGCGCCTAGTTAGCATGCGCGAGACCATTCAGAGCATGACACGTGGCAAGGCGTGCTCTGTCATCTGGTCAATGGTCAACGGGTGCCTAGTCAATAGCCACATAGACATGACCAGCCAATGAGAGGCTTCCATATGTCTGGTCAACCGGTTAATGGCTAGCTTGGCGGTTGAGTTGGATCGCCATGAAAGCAAGAACTGACCAATCACGTGCCAACACGTGGCCGACCCACACATGCAAAACTTGCATGTGCGAAACTGTGTCATCGTCCTCCTCCGTTCGATGACACTGTTCATCGAGGAAAAGATTTCTTTCCCTCCTCTCTCTAAAGTGATATGTTCTTCGGCGAAGCTCAAACCAGTGCTCCAATTTGGGCACTACAAACTTAGGAGGATGTTAGATCAAACCAGTGCTCCAATTTCTTTCCCTCCTCTCTCAGGATTTTGAGCTTGAGGCCAAATTGAATACTCCCACATCTCCCTCAGCCACCACACGACTTCCTCGGAGGCAAAAGGTAATCCAATTCGGCCCTCCTTTGTCATTATAGTTCGGTTCTAGAGAGAGAGAGAGAGTGTCAGAGTTCTTTGATTGAATTCCCGCTGATTCTGACAGCAATTGCCTCAATTCTTGATCCTAGGAGGATCCTCTCCACACCTAAAAAGCTCACTCTCTCTCAGTTGCTTAGTTTTTCGATGAAGCTCGAACCAGAGGTCCAATATAGGATTATTTGTAAGCCAAAGAAGGTGAGGTCGGGTTCATTAGAACTAGGGAGAAGTCAGCTACACAGTGGTGACATCCATTTGTTCCGAGAGTCGTCGGAGAAGCGCCGGTGTGATCGAACAGTGAAGTAGTTCCGGATGACCGAAGCTGCCCTATTTCTACTAAGTTGAAATTGGCCAATTCGAGCCTTCCTCAGGCCAAACCAAGCCCTCTTAACACTTCGTCAGCCCTTCCACAATTGAATTAGGATTGAACAGTATGTCAATTCGGCTCCCCTCTGATATTTCCAATCGGTGTTAGAGAGAGAGTCTGCTGAATTTCAATGACAAAATTCTGATCCAATTCAAGATCTATTGATGTCATTCTTGATCCTAGGAAGAACCTTGGGAGGAGAACTACTTGCTCGGATAGAAAACTCGGACCGTCTTGCCCTCACCGGTGAGTAATTGAAGTTTTCTCTCTCTACAGTTCATTTTCCGGCGAAGCTCCGCTTGAGCTTGTTTCGGCGTTAAAACATGCAATTGATATTGCTAAAGAATTGTATGAACATGTAGAAACTCAATTTCAACTTCAATTTCAATAATTGGGAACGTTTGATCGGTTAATTTGATGAAATCAAATTCGGGTACGTTAAGAAGTTGGAATTGGGGGAAAATAGGGGATTTTCGAAAATTCGAAGGACCGAAATGAAATTTCCTAAAATGGTGGGTCAATTGGGCATGAGAAAAATGTTAGAGGGCCAATTGAGGAATTTTAGAATTTTTGGGGTAAAATTTATGATTTTTGTAAAGAAAGGGCACAATGGTAATTTTGGAAAGGTTTGTGGACCAAATTGGAAATTTGGGAAATTTATACCCCTTTTTGTGAAATTGAATAAATTGAGGTCCCAAGGGGAATTTTAAAAGTTTTAGGGCTCAATTTGAGGAAAAACTAGCATTTGGGACTTATAGTTAAAGAAAAATAACTTTAGGGACCTAATTGCAAATAAATAAAAGTTTGGTTTTACCCATTCATTTGGAATGAATGAAGGCTATTAGGCTGAGAGATAATGAGCCAAGAAGTTCATATCGTGTAGGAACACGAAGCACCCGGAACGCCAGCAAGGACAAACTTGCATGAATATAAGGGACGGGTCTCGTGGAATTCATTGCATTGACGGGTGAGTGGGTTATTCATATCATACCCGGTTGGGATGATGAGCACCTTTTCTAAATTAGAGGTTACCATGAGTGGGATAATTTACACTTCATACCCAGTTGGGATGATGGGCACTTTTATTTAATGAAAACTTACATACCGTTTGTGAGTAGGTTATTCACATGATACTCGGTTGGGATGATGAGCATTTTTTCTAAATTAGAAGTCACTATGAGTGGGCTTACTAACGTCATACCCAACCAGGATGATGAGCATAGTTTAAAGTTAAAATCCACTTACCAGTTGTGAGTGGGATTTTATATCATACCCGGTTGGGGAAGATAAGTACCTCAAAATGAAAACCCACTACTAAGTGGTATTTTAAACATCACAACGTAGAGAAGTGATGTGAAAATCATGTTGAAAAACTACTTAGCAGTTGTAAGTAGATCATACCGTGTTGGTATGATGCAACTTTCTCGAAGGAAGTTGAAAACCTATTCATCGGTTATGAGCGGAGATGTCCTTATACCCAATCGGTATAATGGATAGTTGAAAACATATTTTTGTTGGAAGTGTTCTCCCCTGACTGTGTGCCAATGCTTAAACTATTTCGGAGATCTTTTTTACGGGTGCTCGAATAGCTCTTATAGGCTGGGGGCCTTGGTTTTTTAATTTGGGGGCTATTATGCCCAATTTTAAAAATCTCGAATAAGTGGGCCATAGGCCAGTAGGCACGAGCAAGAGTTCGTAAGCAAACATGAGATATGTGCCATAAAACTGTAGTAAATGAATTATTTGGCTATGGTACCAAAATAGGACTGACATATTCAGTCAACTAGTGGCAATGTGACATGACAAGTCTTCGGACCAGTCATGACAAATAGCTGCAGATTGAGTTGAGGGTCGGGACCGTTGGACTAGTGGCAGCATAGATTGCATGGCATGATAAGATAATACTGTTTGTGCATGCACTATGATTACCATGATTAAATAATGAAGTGGTGGTAAAACCCGTAATTTTAAATGAAATTATTTTTTAGAGAAAGGTGTCTAGCACACTCCAATACAATCCTTTTTCCTCAAAGTTTTTTATTGAAAACCCATTCACTGAGTATTCGTACACACCCCCTCCCTTATATCCCTTTTAGAAAATTTCATAAAGTCTACCCTTTAAGACCATTAACCTAGACACATGTGACATAGGTATGATAAAAATTAAAATATTATGCAGTTTTGATCTATGTTATTCTAGGAAAAGTGCAGGTTTAAAGGATACCTTATTCTTTACAGTTTATAATGAGGGGAAACCCTTTAATAAACCGTGAGAGTGGTGGGTTGATCATGAGGATCCAACTAAACCGGGTCGGGGTGTGACAACTTTAGTGGTATTAGAGCATGTTTCCTTGAATACATAATCAAGACTAGACAATATAGTAACTAATAGAAGTCATTTTAAAAATTTACAGAAATGGCTCCAAAGAAAGGAACCAAGAGAACTAGGGCTACCGTTTCCAACACCACTCAACGACCCCTACCTGTAGAAACTTCCAGAGCAGCCCAGACAACCCCTCCTAGACTCATAAGAGAGAATCAAAGATTGTATGAGTAATTCACCTGTGTATTTGGCCAACCTAACCTCACTCCTGAGGTGGGCACCAACTTGTGGGTTGAACCAGAAGAAATACAATCCCACCCTCTCCCTGTTAATCCAACCGCTCCAACGGACATTCCTAGAAATCTCAAAACCCTCTGATAACTAGGATGTAAACCTTTCCTTAGAGAAAAGGATGCTAGAACCGCCATGGATTGGTTGGCCAATACCAAGAAGTTGATGGGAATTGTTTGGATACCACCAGAGGATAAGGAGATCCTGATGTAGTTCTTCGTGGAAGGAAGCGCTAGACGGTGGTGGGACAATGTCCAAAACCTACATACCACCACCCTCACTTGGGAACAATTTGAGGAGAGGTATTCGGAGGAGTACCTAGCACCCCACCTAATAAATGAGAAGAAGCAAGAGTTCATCCGGCTTCAGCAAGGGCTTGACTCCATATTAGAGTATGAAACAAAATTCAATGAGTTAAGACCCTTTGCTCCTGACCTAGCTAGGCCAGCTGACATATGACAGACGTTTGTGGATGGTCTCAACATGGACATTAGAGACCGTATGGGAGTACTAGGACGCCCCCATAGACCTTGCAGTTGTAATCAGTATGGCTCACAAATGTGAGCGACTAGTACAAACTTGACGTCGTCGAGTGGAGTAGACAACCAGAAGGGGGGGATAAGGATCCACACCGTCAAGGAGGACGAATAGAATATATCGACCCAAGAGGACACAAAATGGTATTCCAACGGAGAAGGGGCATGCCACCACCTCCTCCTAGAATAGTCCCTACCTTACGCCAATTAAACCCTAGCTGCCTGAAGTGCCAAAGGAACCATGAGGGAACATACCATACCTGTTTCGCATGCGGACGAGTGAGACACTTCGTAAAGGATTGTCCCACCCTTAGGGAGAACATACAAGGGAATACTCTTGAACCACCTCAAGGGAATCCTAGAAACCTTAGACCAGAAGCTACAACAAGAGTACCAGCTAGAGTATACAACCTCACTCAGGGGGAGCCTAGAGGAGACCGTAGCACTGTAGCGGGTACATCCCAGAACCCTACAAATTTGTCCAAAGAAGTCATGCAAATTAAACATCTTCAGATTTAATAAAAGAGAATTCCTTCTAAACCATACGTTTCTTAAATCTGGGTATATATAGCTATGGGAACAACCAGTCTATCCCTTCTTTGACTCTGAAGCAGAGAGATCATTTATCAAGGACGAGTTGGTTTCGAAAATACCCTTGGAGCTCATTCCACTAGTATAAAGCCTTAACATCCTTACCCCTTTAGGAGAAGGTTTATTCATGAATAAATAATTAAATAGATGTGAGATAAGAATTGGAGGAATCAAACTTGATGCTGACTTGATCCCATTACCCCTAAGGGAGGTTGAAGTAATTTTGGGAATGGACTGGCTAAGTAATCATGTACTCTTCCTACTTGATCCTAATGCAGGAGATTACATAGTCTATAGTGATATCTCTGGACAAGGGCTTGGTTGGGTCCTAATGCAACAAGGGAAGGTTATCGCATATGCCTCGCGACAGCTGAAGGTACATGAGATAAATTACCCAACTCATGACTTGGAATTAGCTGCAATAGTGTTTGCCCTAAAGATATGGTGGCACTACCTCTATAGGGTTAAGTGCAAGATATACACAGATCATAAGAGCCTTATGTACTTTCTGACTCCGAAGGAGTTAAATCTCCATTAGAGGAGATGGCTAGAATTGGTAAAGGATTATGATCTTGTGATAGAATATCAACCCGAAAAGGCTAATGTGGTAGCGGATGCCTTAAGTTGCAAGTATCAAACTGAGGCGACACAAGTAAAGACAAGTTACCTACCCTTGTTACAATAATTGGGAAGGATGGAGGTGAATATGAGGATAGACAAACAGGAAAAATGCTTGGTGATGAATGTGGCAGTAAGACCCAGTCTAACTGAGCATATTAAGACTCAACAAAGGACCGATAAAGAATTCCAGCCTTATTTGGATTTGGTAAACAGAGAAAGGAAACTAGACTATGAAGTACGATGTGACGGAGTACTAACTTATAAGGGTAGGGTATGTGTGCCTCAAGATAAGGAGATGAAAAAATTAATTGTAGAAGAGGCACACGATTCGATGTATGCTACGCATCCGGGCAGTACTAAGATGTATCGCACCCTTAAACAAGGATACTGGTGGAAGGGTGTGAAGAGGGACATTGCGGAATATATAGCTCGATGTTTGTCTTGTCAACAAATAAAAGCAGAACTTCAAAAACCATTAGGACTACTACAACCCTTACCCAATTTCAGAGTGAAAATGGGAGCACATCACCATGGACTTCGTCACAGGCTTTCCGGTGACCAAAAGGGGCCGAGATGCAATTTGGGTCATAGTGGATAGATTGACCAAATCATCAGATTTCCTTCCTATAAAAGTGACGGACACGGTAGAACAGCTGGTCGTCCTATACATGAAGGAAATCATAAGACTCCATGGTTTCCTGGTAAGTATAGTATCGGATAGAGATCCAAGATTTACCTCTAGGTTTTGGACAATCTTAAAAAATGCCATGGGGACTAAACTTGATATGAGCACAACATTTCACCCACAGACAGATGGTCAGTCGAAGTGAACCATCCAAACCTTAGAAGACATGCTGAGAGCATGTGTACTCACCAGGAATAAAAACTGGGAGGAATACTTATATCTGATGGAATTCGCATCCAACAATAGTTATCAGGCCAGTATTCAGATGGCTCCTTATGAAACCCTTTATGGACGACCAGGTCATACCCCTCTATTTTGGGAAGAAGTGCAAGAAAGGAAATTATAAAGGGCAGAATTAATTGGGGATGCCACCGAGAATATAAAATTAATAAGGAGTCGTCTTAAGACTGCTCAAGATAGGCAAAAGAGTTATGCAGACAATCGAAGGAAAGATTTGGAGTTCCAGGTAGGAGATCAAGTGTTCCTCAAAGTGTCCCACTAGAGGGGAATACTTAGATTCCAACAAATAGGAAAGTTGAAACCAAGGTATATCGGTTCATATCCCATCATTCAAAGGATAGGACTGATAGCTTATAAATTGGAACTACCCCTGACCTGCAAAGAATACATGATGTATTCCATATTGCAGTACTTCAGAAATATTAGCCTGATCCTAGTCATGTATTGGATCGACCTCCAATGGAACTGGAAGAGAACCTGACCTATTAGGTAGAGCCAGTAAGAATCTTCGATCAGAGAGACAAGAATTTGAGGAACATGAAAATTCCTATGGTCAATGTGTTGTGGCAGAACGGACCCGTGTAGTTAGAGGTATGGGAAGTAGAGTCTATGATGAGGGATAGTTACCCTCAACTATTTAATGTGTAACTATTTTGGGGACAAAACCCTTAAAAGGAGGGGAGAGTTGTAAACCCCATCCTTTGATAATGAGAAAATCGGGGAAAGAACTGGTCAATTTTGAATTTTTAAACCGAATTGGTCTACAAGCTCGATTAATAGGAAATTGGCATATTGAGAATTTATAACTTCCATGTGGCTCAAAATGGTTCAAAAATCTTGGAAAAGAACCTTAGGATGAATTGGGGAAGAAAAACTAGACCGGTTCAAGTGAACCAGGTCCGAACCGGATAGAATCGGTTTATTGACCGAATTGACTCATGAATCGGAATAGATAGAGAGAGGGTAGACCGGGAAATGTATGGATCCCATGTGACCCAAATAGTCCTAAAAGTCATGGAAATGGACTTGAGGAGGAATTGGAGATGAACCGGATCCGAACTGGTTTGGACCAATTTGAACTACTATTAAACCAGATCCTAAATTCATTTTTCTAGGTGGCATAAAAAATTCAAATTTGAGATTTGAAGCACCATTAAATATAAAATGAATTTAGAAATTTTTGGAATTGAAAATTTTGGTGAAATGAGGGGAGAACCAACCGGTTTAAGCTTTGAACTCGGTTCGGACCGGTCCGGTCCGGTTCGGAATAGTGTCGTCTTCTTCCTTTAGATGACAGCACTGTTCACTCACCGAAAATTCAAAGCAGCGCTATTGAAGAAGAACTATCTCCATTCAATACATTTTTGACCATCAATGCCTGTCATAAAAATGCCAAACAGATGGCTGACGAGTCCCCAATCTCCCTATATAAAGAACCCTTCTCCATTCATCCTCTCAACAGCTAAAAAGCTAACTTTCCCTCAGTTGCTTAGTTTTTTGGTGAAGCTCGAACCAAAGCACCGATATATGGTCATTTCTAAGCCAAAAAAGGTGAGGTCAAGTTCATTAGAACCGTGGAGAAGTCAGCTACATGGTGGTTACTTCCATTTGTTTTGAGAGTCATCGGAGAAGTGTTGGTGTGATCGAATAGTGAAGTAGCTCCGGCCGACTAAAGCTACCCTCTTTCGGCTTAGTTGAAATCGGCCAATTGGAGCCCTCTCAAGCCAAACCAAGCCCTCACAACACTTCCTTAGCCCTCCCACTGCCTAATTAGGATGGAAAGGTAAGCCAATTTGGCCCCGCTCTGCAATTTTCGATCAGAGTTAGAGAGAGAGTCAGACGAATTTTAATGACAAAATTTATTCCAATTCAAAATCAATTGATGTCATTCTTGATCCTAGGAAGAACCTCAGGAGGAGAACTACCTGTCTGGATAGAAAGCTTAGACTGTCGTGCTGTCACTAGTCTGGCGTAACTCCATTTATGCTTGTTCTAACGTTAAAACTTGCAATTCAAATTGCTAAAGAATCGTATGAACATGTAGAAACTCAATTTCAACTTCATTTTCAACAATTGGGAACGTTTGATTGGTCAATTTGATTTAATCAAATTCGACTGTGTTAAGAAGTTGGAATTAGGGGAAATTTTGGGGATTTTCAAAAATTCGTAGGACCAAAATTCAATTTCCTAAAATTGAGGGTCAATTGGGCATGATAAAAATGTTAGAGGGCTAATTGAGGAATTTTAGAATTTTTGGGGTAATATTTACCATTTTTGTAAAGAAAGGGCAAAATGGTAATTTTGGAAAACTTTGCTGATTAAATAGGAATAAATTGAGGTCCCAATGGTAATTTTAAAAGTTTGAGGATTCAATTTGAGGAAAAACTGGCATTTAAGGCTCAAATTGCAAATAAATAAGAGTTTAATTTTTCTCATTCATTTGGAATGAATGAAGGTTATTAGGCTGAGAGATAATGAACCGAGATGTTCATATCGTGTAGGAACACGAAGCACTAGGAACGCCAGTAAGGACAAGCTCGCATTTATACAAGGGATTGGTCTCGTGGAATTCACTAGATTGACTGGTGAGTGGGTCATTCAAATCATACCCGGTTGGGATGATGAGCACTTTTATTTAATGAAAACTTACTTACCAATTGTGAGTGGGTTATTCACATCATACCTAGTTAGGATGGTGAGCTCCTTTTCTAAATTAGAAGTCACCATGTGTGGGCTTACTAACGTCATACCTGGTCAGGATGATGAGTATATTTTAAAGCTAAAAACTGCTCACCGGTTGTGAGTGAGATTTTATATCATACCCGGTTGGAGATGATAAGTACCTCAAAATGAAAACCCACTACTAAGTGGTATTTTAAACATCACAACGTAGGGAAGTGATGTATAAATCATGCGGAAAAACTACTTACCGGTTGTAAGTAGATCATACCCGGTTGGTATGATGAAACTTCCTTAAAGGAAGTTGAAAACCCGTTCATCGGTTTTGAGCGGAGATGTCCTTATACCCGGTTGGTATAATGGAGAGTTAAAACCATATTTTTGTCGGAAGTGTTCTCCCTTGACTGTGTGCTAATGCTTAAACCCGGTTCAGAATAGTCTGGTCTGGTTCGGAACATTGTCATCTTCTTCATTCAGATGATAGCCCTGTTCACTCGCTGGAAAATCGAAGCAGCACGGATGAAGAGGAAACATTTATGTTTAGTATGTTTTAGGCCATCAATGACTGGCACAAAGGTTCCAAACGTATGACCGACGAGTCCCTGAGCTTTTTATACAAAGATCCCCTCTCCATTCATCCTCTCCACACCTAAAAACATCACTCTCTCTCAGTTGCTTAGTTTTTTAGTGAAGCTCGAACTAGCGCTCCAATATAGGGTCTTTTCTGAGCCAAAGAATACATGGTCAGGTTCCCTAGAATCGAGGAGAAGTCAGCTACACGCATTCGCTTTGAGGGTTGTCGGAGAAGCGCCAGCATGATCGAACAGTGAAACAGCTACATCGGACCGAAGCTGCCCTCTTTCGGCCCTCCTATGGCCAAATTCGAACTGAAAGGTAAGCCAATTCGGCTCCCCTCTGTAATTTCTAACTGGTTCTAGTGAGAGAATCGGTAGAAATTCGATGATAGAATTCTCACCCAATTCGGCATCAATTGATACAATTCTTGATCCTACGAGAAGCCTCGGGAGGAGAGATATCAGCCTGGATTGAAAGTTTGAACCGCTGTGCCCCCGACGGTGAGCATTTGAAGCTTTCTCTCTCTACGTTTTGTTTTCTGGTGAAGCTCCATTTGAGATCGTTCTAGTGTCAAAACTTGCGATTCAAAGTGCAATTGAATCATATAAAGATGTAGAAACTCTAATTTAACTTTCATTTCAACAATTAAAAGTGTTTGATCGATCATTTTGATGAAATCAAATTCGGCTGTGTTAAAAAGTTGAAATTGGGGGGAAAATTGGGGATTTCAAACATTCGAGGGACCAAATTGGTAATTTGGGAAACTTGAACCCCTTTTTATTAAATTGAATAAATTCAAGTCCCAAGGGAAATTTTTAAAGTTTCGGGACTCAATTTGGAGAAAACTCGTCAATTGGGGCCTAAAGTAAAGGAAAAATAACATTAGGGACCAAATTGCAAATATCTGAAAAGTTAAATATTTTAGTCATTCATAATGATTGAAGGTTATAAAGCCAAATGATAATGAACAAAAATGATCATTTCATGTAGCAACATGAGATATCGGTAACGCTAGCTAAGATTAAGCTCGCAAAGGATGAAAAATCACATAGAGGAAATACGCTGCATGATCAGGTGAGTGGAATTTTTATATCATACCCGGTTGGGATGATAAGCACCTTGGAAATGAAAACACACAACTAAGTGGTATTTTAAATATGACATCTGAGAGGAGTGATGTGAAAATCACACAGAAAAACTACTTACTGGTGTAAGTATATCATACCCTGTTGGTATGATGAAACTTTCTTGAAAGTAGTGGAAAATCCGTTCATTGTTTATGAGTAGAGATGTCCTCATACTCGGTTGGTATGATTGACAGTTGAAAGATATTTTGATAGAAGTGCTCTCCCCTGACGTTGTGCCACTGCTTAAACATTTTGGGAGACCTTCTTAACAGGAGCTCGAATAGCTCTGTTAGGCCGGAGGCCTCGGTTTTGGAACTCAGGGGCTAATATGCCCAGTTTGGATTAATCTCAAATGGTGGGCACTAGGCCAATTGGCACGAGTAGGAGCTCGTAAACAAACATGATTTATATGTCATGAAAACTTAAGTAAATGAATTGTTTGGCCATGGTACCAAGATTGGACCGACATTCTCAATCAACATGATTTATCGAGGGTTGGATGTCGCGAACATCCACTCATTCTCAAGGTAGAAGTGGGTGTACTTCTATCTAGGTAGCCGGTAAAGTCGCTTCGACACCATAAGTCGGTTCAGTAGATGGGCTGGCTTGTGTGTTTTACCTTGATGATGAAGGATGTGTATTGGATGATGACACACAGTGGTAATAAGAAATGGTTTTTTTTTTAAAATTGAAGATGGGAAAATTTAAAGAAATTAAGGAGTCTGGCACACACCATTTCTGGAAAACTATTTTTCATCGAACTTAAAATTTTTTTTTACCCATTCACTGAGTTGTAGAAACTCACCCCTCTTTATTTATCCCTTTTTAGGAAATAATGAAAATGACTTTGGATAACACCAAACCTTACCCTTTGTCAGGTATGTTTGATCTCTCTTATGCTAGCATTTTATTTGATATATGTCTTTCCATGGAACAAGGTTAAAAGTACGCCTGTCTCTACTTGAGTTAAAGAAGGAGGAAACTTCTTTTAAACCAAGAGAATGGCAGGTTGATCACGAGTATCCGACCAAACCAGGTCAGGGTGTGACAATTAGAGTGGTATTAGAGTCAACTTCCATTGAAACATTATCAATATTATGCCCTAACATTAATCGAACTATAAACTATCGTGTAGGAAGGAGAGTCCCTACGAAATTCACGGTGCAATCTAGTCCTCCACCTATAACCCAGAAAAAGAGACCCAACCCAAGGGAGGAAGCTATAGAAAGGTTTTTAAAGGGTGAGAAACGAGTACCCAAGGACATGTGAAGTCAAGCACAAAAGTGATAACCAAAGAATGAGGAAGGTATCCATGCAGGATGAAAAGGTGATGAACACCAAAATATGTGGAAGAAAAATCACCGAAACTCATAGTTCTGAAATTTTTGGGTAAAAGAAGCTTGGAATGGGAAATCATGCCTTGGGAAGGAAGGATGTAACTAAAGGAAATGATCATAGATCTTCAAGGAAGATAATCTAGGCTAAAGTAAGTTCCATGGATTGAGAAAAGGATGAGAATGAGATGAGAATCTTAGGTATGTGATGAAAGGGATGAACGAAAACAACCGAGAAGGTTGTAAGACGATAAAATAGAAAATTTCATAACTATAAAAAGTTAAGCCAATATGCAAATAGTGTGGAATAAGTTTTGGGGACAAAACTCCTAAAAGTAGGGGAGAGATGTAAACCACGCTCTTTGGATTTAAGGAAAACTATGAAAGAACATATCAAATCGAGTGAGAAAACTAAACCGGTTCACAAACCTTATTATTGAGGAACAGACAAATTAAAGAAATTACAACTACCATATGACCCGAAAAGGCTCATAAACCTTGGAAAAGAACTTTAGATCCAATTGGGAGAGAAAAATTAGACCGGTTCGATTGAACCTAATCCGAACCGGATTGAACTAGTTTAGGAACCGAGCTGGTTTATTAACTCGAACCGATAGAGAGAGGGAGAATAGCGGAAATTATGGATCCAAAGTGACCTAAAGAGTCACATAAGTCATGAAAAAGTATTTATGGATGAATTGGAGATGAAAACCAAACTGGTTCAGGTGAACTGGATCCAAACCCTATTGAACTAGTTTGGACCGGTTTGAACCACTATTGAACTAGATGTTAAATTTATTTTTATAAGTCATTTAAAAAATTCAAATTTGATATTTAAGACCACCATTGGATAGAAAATGAATTTAGACAAATTTAGAAATTTTTTGATTTGAAAAATTCAGTCGAATCGGGGGTGAACCGGCCAGTTTAAGCTTTGAACTTGGTTTAGACTAGTTTAGTCTGATTCAGAATTATGTCGTCTTCTACCTTCAGATGATAGAACTTTTCACTCACCGAAAAATTGAAGCAGCAGCGACGATGAGGAAATGTTTTCGTTCAATACGTTTCAGGCCATCAATAACTGGATAAAGGTGCCAAATGGATGGTCGACGAGTCTCCGAGCTCCCTTTATAAAGAGCCCCTCTCCATTCATGCTCTCCACACTTGAAAACCTCACTCTCTCTCAGCTACTTAGTTTTTCGGTGAATCTCGAACCAAAGCTCTGATATAGGATCTTTTTTTAGCTAAAGAAGGCATGGTCGAATTCCTTAGAACCGGGGAGAAGTTAGCTACATGGTGGTAGTATCCATTCACTCCGAGGGTTGCCGGAGAAGTGCCAGTGAAATCGAACAGTGAAGTAGCTCCGGTAGACTGAAGCTGCCCTGTTTCGGCCGAGCTGAAGTCGGCCAATTTGAGCCCTCCTCAGGCCAAACCAAACTCTCTCAATACCTCCTTAGCCCTCCTAAGGGCGAATTAGAACTGAAAGATAAGCCAATTCAGCTCCCCTATGTAATTTCCGACCAGTGCTAGAGAGAGAATTGGCTGAATTTCAATGATAGAATTCTCACCCAATTTGGCATCAATTAATGCAATTCTTGATCCTAGGAGCAACCTCAAGAGGAGATCTATATGCCTAGATTGAAAGTTCAGACTGTTGTGCCCTCGACGGTGAGCATTTGAAGCTTTCCCTCTCTACATTCTATTTTTCGGTGTAGCTCTGTTTGAGCTCGTTCCGGCATGGAAACTTGTGATTCGAAGTGCAATTGAATAGTATGAGGATGTAGAAACTCTAATTTAATTTCAATTTCAACAATTAAAAGTGTTTGACTGGTCAATTTGATTAAGTCAAATTTAGCTGTGTTAAGAAGTTGAAATTGGGGGAAAATTGGGGATTTCAAAAATTTGAGGGACCAAAATGCAATTTTATAAAATTGAGGGTCAATTTCGCATGGTAAGAGTGTTAGGGGACCAATTGAGCAAATTATATACTTTTTGGGGTAAAACTTACCATTTTATTAAGGAAGGGCAAAATGGTAATTTTGGAAAATTGGAAGCCAATTTAGGAATTTGGGAAAATTGAACCCCTTTTTATGAAATTGAATAAATTGAGGTCCCAAGGGGAATTTTAAAAGTTTTGAGACTCAATTTGTAGAAAACCCGGCAACTGGGGCCTGAGATTAAACTCACAAGGTACGAAAACTGACATAGAGGAAATACACTGCACCATCGGGTGAGTGGGATTTTTATATCATACTCGGTTGGGATGATAAGCACCTCGGAAATCAAAACACACTGTTAAGTGGTATTTTAAACATCACATCTCAGAGGAGTGATGTGAAAATCACATAGAAAAACTACTTACTGGTGTAACTAGATCATACCCGGTTGGTAGGATGAAACTTCCCTAAAGGAAGTGGAAAACTCGTTCATTGGTTATGAGTGGAGATGTCCTCATACTCTGTTCGTATAATGGACAGTTGAAAGTTATTTTATTAAAAGAGCTCTCCCCTGACTATGTGCCACTGCTTAAACATTTTGGGAGAACTTCTTGATGGGACCTAGGCCATTTGGCACGAGCAGGAGCTTGTAAACAAACATGATTTATATGCCATGAAAACTTAAGTAAATGAATTGTTTGGCCATGGTACCAAAACATGACCGACATACTCAGTTAACTTGCAACAGTGCGACATGATAGGTCTATAGACTAGTCAAGATAATCAGCTGCGGGTCGAGTTGAGGGTCGGGGCCGTTGGATTAGTGGCACCACAAATTATATGACATCATGTGAAAAATGTTGATTGTACATGCACTATGTTTACATGACCTTCAAGACACCCAATAGGGGTAGTGATGCGTGCCAGGGCTCTGGACGATCTGTTGGATATATGGGCAGTTTGTCGTACCAGAAGTCTTGCGAAGCTCGAAGTAGCTTCATGCGCATAAGATCAGGGTGGGGAGAGGATGAGGTCTCTATCCTCATACGGTCACAGAAATTTGTTACGGGATTGAGGGTCAGATGTCGCGAACATCCACTCATACTGAGGGTAGAAGTAAACGTACTTCTATCTAGGTGGCCGGTAAAGTCGCTTCGATGCTACAAGTGAGCTTAGTGGATGAGCTGGCCTGCGATTATATGTTTCACCTTCATGATGAAGGATGTGTGTTGGGTGATGACACACCATGGTAATAAGAAATAATTTTTTTTGAAATTGAAGATGGGAAAATTTAAATAAATTAAGGAGTTTCGAACACCCCATTTCTGCAAAACTATTTTTCATCGAACTTAAAAATATTTTTTACCCATTCACTGAGTTATAGAAACTCGCCCCTCTTTTTTATCCCTTTTCAGGAAATAAAGAAAATGAGTAGGGATAACAGCAAACTTTACCCTCTGTCAGGTATGTTTGATCTCTCTTAAGCTTGCATTTTATTTGATATTTGTCTTTATAGGGACAAGATTAAAAGTACGCTTGGCTCTACTTGAGTTAAAGAAGGAGGAATCTCATTTTGAACCAAGAGATCGGCAAGTTGATCATGAGGGTACGACCAAACCAGGTCGGAGCGTGACAAGGGTGGGGTCAGGATGAGGTCTCCGTCCTCATATGGACACAGAGTTGATTTCTGATATAAGGGTTGAACGTCTTTGACATTCACTCAAACTCATGGTAGAAGTCTGTGACTTCTATCCGGGTGGACGACATCGTCTGGCTGATCACCAAGTGGGTACAGTCTAGGATTCCCATGCAAACGTTTGTACCCTTTATGATAAAGGGTGTGTGTTTGTTTGCTAAACGCTTCATGAGGCAAGGAGATTTGTTAATAGAGCTAGATACACCCAGGATTTAAGAAGGATTATAAAAAGGTTTTTAATAAACTATCATTTTCTGAAAACTCACTCCCAACAACCGCACACTAAGTTGTAGAAACTCACCCCCTCCCTTTATCCCTTTTTTAGGAAAAAGGAGATCAACCTGGGAGCCTAAGAAGATGAACCCTAAGTCATGTAGGCTTAAAATTCTTTTAAGGTTGCTTTAGATTGAATAATACTATTCCAAGGAACAAGATTGAACTTTCGCCGGGCTTCTCTTGAACCAAGGGAGTGGCATGTTGTTCACGGGGATCTAACCAAACCGGGTCAGGGTGTGTCAGATTATGTGAACCCTTGTGTAGTAGTCTAGAAATTCCAAAACAAAGAGGATCTGAACTTCCCCCTAAGAAGGTCAACTTGAATGAAGGGCAACTAAGAATAAAGAGAGGATACATAGGACATACCCACAGAATATCCCAAGAAAGGTGTCACGCCCCGACCCGGTTTGGTCGGATCCCGTGATCAACCCGCCACTCTCCTGGTTTGTTAAAGGATTTCCCCTTATTGTAAACCGTAAAGAGTAAGGCATTTTTAACCTGCACCTTTTCCTGGAAGAGCATAATCAAAACTACATGAAATTTAAAACTTTACATACCTCTCTTACAGGCATCTTAGTTGACGGTCTTTACTGAGAGGCTTTCTGGGATTTCCTGAAAGGGATATAAGGGAGGGGGTGAGTATGACTACTCAGTGAATGGGTTTTTAAAAGCTTTTGACTTTTAAGAAAAATATTTATATGGAGTGTGCCAGACTCATTTGTTTTCAAAAATCCCTTCATTTAAAAATTTGAGTTTTTCCACCATTTCTTATTTACCACGGTGTGTCATCACCCAACACACATCCTTCATCATAAAGGTTACACACATTCGCAAGTCAGTATCACTACTGAACCTGCTAGTGGCTTCGGAGCGACTTTTCCTACCACCCGGATAGAAGTACGACCATTTCTACCCTGGGAATGAGTGGATGTATGTGACATCCGACCCACAATCCTAAAATAACTTCTTCATGTCCGTATGAGGATGGAGACCTCATCCTGTCCCCACCCCGGTCTCATGCACTTGGTGCTACTCCAGATTTCGCACAGACACCTGGAACGACGGACTACCCTTATAGCCACTGGGTCGCTGCTAGTTGACTGAGCATGTCAGTCCTATATTGGTACCATGGCCAAACAATTCACTTATTAAGTTTTATGGCACATATATCATGTTTGTTTACGAGCTCTTGCTCGTGCCAACTAACCTTGGGCCCACTATACGAGATTTTCAAAATTGGGCATTTAGCCCCCAAGTTCAAAAACCGAGGCCCCCAGCCTATCAGACATATTCGAGCTCTCGTCGAAAAGGTCTCTCAAATAGTTTAAGCATTGGCATACAGTCAGGGGAGAACACTTCCAACAAAATAGGTTTTTACTATCCATTATAACGACCGGTATAAGGACATCTCCATTCATAATCGATGAACGGGTTTTCAACTTCCTTCGAGGAAGTCTCATCATACCAACCGAGTATGATCTACTTACAACCGGTAAGTAGTTTTTTTCGCATAATTTTCACATCACTTTCTCTAAGTGGTGATGATTAAAATACCACTAAATAGTGGGTTTTTATACCGAGGTACTTATCATCCCCTACCGGGTATGATATAAAATTTTCACTCACAACCGGTAAGTGGTTTTTATCTTTAAGTTGTGCTCATCATCCCAACCAGGTATGATGTTAGTAAACCCAATCACAACCGGTAAGTGGTTTTTAACTTTAAGTTATGCTCATCATCCCAACAGGGTATGATGTTTTTAAACCCACTCACCCGTTAATGCCGTGAATTCCACTAGACCAGTTCTTTTTATTCACATGAGCTTGTCCTTGCTGGCGTTCCTGATACTTCATGTTCCTACCCAATATGAATATCTCGGTTCATTATCCTTTGGCCTGATTGCCTTCATTCATTCCAAATGAACGATAACGTCTAACTTTCATTTATTTGCAATTAGGTCCCTAAAGTTATTTCTCTTTAACTTTAAGTCCCTAATGCCGGTTTTTCCTCAAATTGAGTCTCGAAACTTCTAAAATTTATCATAGGACCACAATTTATTCCATTTCACAAAAAGGGGATTAATTTCTCAAATTTCCAATTTGGTCATCCAACTTTTCCAAAATTACCATTTTGCCTTTCCTTTACAAAAATGGTAAGTTTTTCCCCAAAAATTCTAAAATTTCTCAATTGGTCCTCCAAAATTATTTTCATGCCCAATTGGCCCTCATTTTCATAAAATCTCATTTTGGTCCTTCGAATTTCAAATATCCCCAAATTTCCCCCAATTTCAACTCTTCAAGACTACCGAATTTGATTTCATCAAATTGACCGATCAAACACTTCTAATTGTTGAACTTGGAGTTGAAATTGAGTTCTTACATGTTCTTACAATTCAAAGAAACTTTGAAATCACAGATTTTAACACCGAAACGTGGGAAGGCTTGAAATGGCTGATTTTAGCTTGAGTTCCTACATGTTCTTACATTCTCAACGTGGGAGGGTTGAGAATGTGTTGGGAAGGCTTGGTTTGGCGTGAGGAGGGCTTGAAATGGCTGATTTTAGCTTGGCCAAAATAACGCAGCTTCGGTTTGCTGGAGCTACTTCACTATTCCATTATGCCGGCGCTTCTCCAACGATTCTCAGATTGACTGGAGTTTTCTACCTGATAGCTGTCTTCTCCCTGGTTCTAAAGAGCCCTACCTTTGTTCAAGTCGAAGCTCTAGTTCAAGCTTCACTGGGAAATGGAGCAGTAGAGAGAGAGAGAGAGAAGTGTTCAGGTGTGAGGAGAATGAATGGGGATAACCTCTTTATATAGGTGTAAAACCGTGTATTAAATAAGAGAGATTTATTACTAGTATTAATATTGTCATAAATTATTGGTATTAATTCCAATAATATAATTTTAGTATTAAATTATTTGTATTCATTACAATAATTAAATATATATTAATTTATGACTATTTATTAGCATAAAAATTTTTGACCGAAATTTCGGGTTACAAAAAAACCATACTTCACAGGAGGTCACCCATCCTCACACTACTCTCGAGTAAGCACGCTTAACTTTAAAGTTCGTATGGAATCTAGTTCACCTGAACCAATTTGGTTTTTATTTTCTAATTTGTCTTCAGTTTTTTTTTGAAGGTTTAAATAAAAACCCTTTGGATCACCCGGAAGTTGTAAATTTCCATATTGCTTGTTCCCAAATGTAAACCAGCTCGATTTTCTTATTCGATTTGACCGGTTTCTTTCCCGGTTTTCCTTAACTCAAAAGTGCGGGGTTTACAAAAGGGGTAAACATGGAAAATGGCATCAAGTTGTTCTAGGGTCGGTATATGTAGAAGCAAAGAAAGGAAGAAATGTATTAAGGAATGAAGGCCTAAAAGGATATATACAACTCAAGGTTACTCAAGGGAATCACGATTGGACGTTTGGGCATAGTATGGAGCACACAAAACGAGCTCGATACTCAGGAACTCCTCAAAGGGGGAAAGAAGGACCATGAAGTAGTAATGACTACACCTTAAAAAGGGTGACATGATGGGCATTAAGGATAAGTGAACTCGAGAGATGTCTATCTCAAAACAATTGAACAAGGAGAGTAGTAGGGATGACGCAGTTAATGAACTGTCCCTCGTGAGAATCATGGATGAAAACCCGACGAGGAGAGAAGTAGAAAGGCCAAACATTGGGAAAGAAGGATGAAGGAAATCCTTAAAGAATTAATGGCAGAAAATGAATGGGCAACCACACTCATGCCATGAGAAGGATTAAATAAGCCTCACACAAGGAGGTTAAGTGGAACAAACAGAATTTGGACTCTTTCCAAGGAAGTAAACTTGTACGGGATGCAAGTAAGATTAAGGAAAGGGTACAAGGACGTACTTAAAAGATTTTTAAGGAAGGGTAAACAAGGAGGACAACAAACTATGGCATAAAGTTACTTGTACGGGATGCAAGTAAGATTAAGGAAAGGGTACAAGGACGTACCCATAAGATTTTCAAGGAAGGGTAAACAAGATAGGAGGACAACAAAATATGGCATAAACTTACTTTAAGGTAGGATACCCGTAAGGGCGAGGAAAGGAAGGAGCTCGGTAAAAAAGGGAATCCTAGGGAAGTGCATGTCCCAACAAAGAGATCATGGACCCAATGGAATTGGGAAAAGCAGATAAGCCCACAAATGAAATACAGGTAGAGGTGCAAAGACCCAATGATTGGAAGTTCCTTGCATAAGGGATAAGAGACAAAAAGGGAATTGGAGGACAATGAAGGATTAAGAGCAGACAACAATATCGATATCAAAAGGGTATAAGAAAGGGAAGAAGAAAAAGCCTTCAAGGAGCATTAGGAAGGATAAACATGAAACTCCCAGGACAAAAGTCACTATGTAGAAGGATAAAGGTAGGAAGTGAGACCAGGCTAAGGAACCGACATATGAATCATAAGAGGCTTAACCTGAAATAAGTAACCTAAATATGGGCATAAGTTGTTAAGGATGTACTAGAAGGAGGGAAGTCCTCGTGCAAGGATATCACTAGAGATAAGGAAGGAAATGAAAGGGAGAGAATGCAAGTTAGTAAGCCACGAGTCGATAGGAAACATAGTGGTCAGAACTAGAAAGGATGGAGGAAGGACCAAAAATAAGAAAGAGATAGTATCAAGTCGTGAGATGCAGGATGAAGATCCCGAAAGGATCACTGAGCTAAGAAGCCTAATGACCCTAGAAAGTAGATAAAAATGGGGATAGTCAGACAATAATGGGACATTCAAACCAAAGACATGGATGAAAATCATCAAGAGGACGGGCCTTACCCTAAGCAAAATAGGAAGTGGACCTAAAGGTATACTTTTTGACAGGTGGGTAAGACATACCAAATATACACTCCATGGAGTGAGTGATTAATGAAGTGGAAGAGAAATTCCTTTAGTGCATGGTTTAAAAACAACGGGTATGTAAAGGAACAACCAAGGGCTAGCATGTCAAGTAAACCCCAAGTTGACATCAAGGGTGATTATTCCCAATGTAAAGGGATGCATAATTTAGTTTTGGGAACAAAAGTACTAAGAGGAGGGGAGATTTGTGAAACCCATCACCTCGAATCAAGGAAATCGTGAAAGAACTACTAAATTTAAGGAGAAAACCGAACCACTTAATGAACCGAGAACGATAAAGAAGGGATGAAATGGAAAATTGGAAAATCCTATGTGACCATGATGTCACAAAAATCATGGGGAAGGGTCATGGAGGAAATAGGATGAGAAAACTAGACTGGTTCAGGGTGAACCGAACCTAAGCTAATTTAAACAAGATTGAACTGGTTTGAACTATACATGAACTGATCTCTTAATTCATTTTTCTAGGTGGCTTAAAAAGATTAATTTGGAAAATTGATGCCACCATTGAATAGAAAATGAATTTACACAATTTTAAAAATTTTAAATTTTGAGAAAATTAGTCGAATCGGGCCTGAACCAACAGATTTTCATTTTCTGGTTACAGGACCCGGTCGGACTAGACCGGTCTACAGTCCAACTGGTCGATGGTCTGCTGACCTGACATCACCCAATCAGCATGCATGCGACCAATCAAAGTGCAATGTGTGGTAAGGAGCGCTCTATCAACTCGTCAACGATCAAAAGTCAATGGGTGCTTAGTCAGTAGCCATGTAGACAATACCAGCAAATGAGAGGTTGCCACGTGTCTGGTCAACCGATCAACAGCTGACAGTACAGCTGAGTTGGATCGCCATGTTTGCTGGACCGACCAATCACGTTCTGCCACATGGTCCGCCCGCATGTGTGGAACAGTGTCATCTTCCTCCTTCGTCCGATGACACTGTTCATCGAGGAAAGATTTGCTCTAATTTGGGAAATTTTCCATCATGATGAGCACAACCAATATGGAAATTGGGTGGACAAACGGTCCTTGAGCTCACTATATAAGGTGCTCTCCTCTGTTCATCCTCCACACACCTCAATCCCTCGATCTCTCAGAAGTGCCCTATTTTCCGATGAAGCTCGAACCAGAGCTCTGACTTAGGCACTTCTTCTAAACTTAGAAGACAAATTTGTGTCACAAAAACTTGAGAGGAAGTCAGCTACCTGATGCCTACCTCAAACCGACTCGAGGATCACTGGAGATGTGTGGGCGAGCTCGAATAGTGACGTAGCTCTAGCGGACCGAAGCTGCTCTGTTTCAGTCGACCAAAATTCAACCAATTCTAACTTGTTGCAGCCAAATTGAGTCCTCCCATATCCACCATGGCCACCACACAACCTCTCTAGAAGAGAAAGGTAAGCTAATTCGGCCCACCTCCATTGTTATAGTTTAGTTCTAGATAGAGAAAGTGATGGAGTTCATTGATCGAATTCCTGCAGATCCTGACAACAATTGCCCCAATTCTTGATCGTAGGAGGGCCCTAAAGACAAGAGCTAACTTCCCTGAACAACAACTCGGATCGTCGCACCTCCAACGGTAAGCTTTCAAAGCTTTCTCTCTCTACAGCCAATTTTTCATCAAAGCTCCGTTTGAGCTCGTTTTGGACCCAAATCCTACAATTCAAAGTGTAATTGGATTGTATGTAGGTATAGAAATTGATTCATATCATCAATTTGAGAACATAACTCCAATTGAATTGCCAATTTGAAGAAATCAAATTCGGTTAGTAGAGAGGGGTAGAAATTGGGGGAAAATTGGCAGAAATTTGGGGATTTAAGAAAAATGAGGGACCTCCATGCAATTTCTCAAAATGGAATGTCAATTAGCTATGAGAAATATGTTAGAGGACCAATTGGTTAGTTTTCAAAAGAATTGGTGCCAATTGGCCATTTTTGGAAACTAGGGGCAAAACGGTAATTTAATTAAAATTGGTGACCGATTTGGGAAATTTGGAAAATTTGAGCCCCGTTTACAATTTTAAGTAAATTAAGGACTGAAGGAGGAAAATGGGAGTCCTTGGGACTTGATTGGAGAAAGATTGAACACTAGGGACCTAAAGTCAAGAAGTACGAACTTTAGGGAACCAAGTGCAATAAACCCAAAAATTTGGGCCTAGTAGCCAATACTGAGAAGCTAGATGGATCATGATTATTCCCACAAGTTTCATAATGCTAGCCAGCCAGTCCATAGCAGCTCTATCGTTATTCTCCCCTTGGAACAACTTACATCTTAATTGATAGAGGGTCTTGAGGTATTTGGGGATGTCAATCAAAGGATGGATATTAATAGAAGTGGGATGGGACTGTACTTCCTCGGGCTCAGCTTGGGAGTTGGTGTCCACTTCAGGAGCAAGGTTGGGCCTCCCAAACACTCGAGTGAACTCTTTGTACAACCTTTGATGTTCCGAGCATAGTCCATGTGGACTCGTCTGGGCTTCTCTAGGAGTTTCTACCGGGATGGGGGTTTTGGTAGTGTTGTGGACTGCAGCTCTAGTTCTCTTAGTTCCCCTCTTGGGAGCCATATTAAAATTTTTAAATTTTTTTCTCTTAGTTCATGTGTTATATAGTCTTGATAATGTATTAAAGGAAATAAGCTCTGATACCACTCAAGTTGTCATGCCCCAACCCGGTTTGGTTGGATCCCCGTGAGCAACCTGCTACTCCTTTTGATCTATGAAGGATTTCACTTCCTTCTAAACCATGAGGAGTCAGTGTGAAGCTAGACCCCGCCAGGACGACCCCATTAGAATTTTTGGGTGAGTGGGAATTGTTATAATGTCCATTCCGGTTGGAATAACGGTTCATTTTGAAAATGAATTTTCTCAAAATTAGCATTCCTTGACTGGGTAACTCTTCTTAAAATATTTGGGAGATAATTTTGGGGTTTAGGCTCGGTATGCAAGTTGGTCCAAAGTTGATCGACACAGGTGTGGACCCGTCTAGAACTAGCATATGTTGAGAAATGCTAAAAGATCCAATTAAATAGGAAATTGTTTGTGATACCCACCGAGCCAAGTCTGAGATGTTAGCCTTGTTTGGCCAAACTACTACTAAGCTAAAGAAAGGTCGTCGAACTTGTTGGGCTGGTACGCGTGGGCCGATGCCAAGCCAATAGACTATTGCACTAGAGGGCCAAAGATAATGGCTATTACTTGAAAAACTCTTGATTGTGCATGAACTGTGAGATTCAGAACATCAGGACATATGGAATGAGGTAGTGATGGAGCCCAATGACTGTTAGACGACCTAGGGTGCATAAGGGTGGTATTGCGTCAAGTAGGTCGACAAGCTCATGGAGTTTCCTGTGCACTGAGACCGAGGCAGTAGGGGAAAGGAGGTCTCATCCCATAAAGCGGACATTGTGAAGTGATCAGGGTTTGAGGGTCGAACTATTGATGTCCACTCAAACTCCGGGTAGAGGTACTTAACCTCTTTCATGATGGATGGAAAATGCGCTCCGGTCCACAAGTGGAATGGTCAAGGACCGTTCCACAAACATGTAATCTCTTCTATGATAGGAGGCCGATTGATTGTGTGAAAAATGACAAATGGATTACTAATGGGCGAAATGATAAACTAACCGTTATTGTATTTTCCATCACTGAGTATATATATATATATATATATATAATCATTCGCCTCCACTCACCCCTTTTAGGTCCAAGATAAGGACGGACAGTTTCCGGAAAAGCTCAGGCCCTCAAGGTACATTCCCTAATCCCAACTAATAGTAGGGTTTGAACGTAGACACGCCTTTACCTTCCCTGTATCATTAGGGTAGGATACACGGATGATGTTCGGAAGGGTGGCAGGTTGAGCACGAAACCTCGACCAAACCGGGTTGGGTGTGACAACTTGAGTGGTATCATAGCATAAGTTTCCTCATAAGTTTCCGCCACCCTTCCTAATCATTTATTCCCAATAAACCTTGTAATAAATATGAATGGGAACGCCCCCAAAGAATATATCCCATGGATACATGCCATGAAGCAAAGGCTGGATGCGCTAGAGGAGCCTATCTCGTGGGATGCACCTCGAGAGAGAACCCCTCCCTACTTGATGGAGGATGAAACTTCCCCACATAGGGAACTGAATCAAGCCCAGATCTAAGAAGAGGCCGAGAGAAATTTCTGGGAGGCATACACTAATTATGTGAGAGTTTTCCACCGACTCCCTCCCATACACACTAGTGCGTGTACCGTCAGTCCTATGCAACATGCCCATGATGTTGCGGTCTTAAACTGATATGGGGTGGATATCGCACTAGTGGTGCAAGCTAGGAGGGCTCCTAGTTTCTTAACATCCACGAAGTTCAAGGAATCTAGCATGAACACATGCCTCCATTATAGGAGTTACCACGGAGGCGACTACCTTCCATGAGGAGAACACGCGCCATGGCACCCGATGCTGAGTCTCGAAACCTTCATAGGTTTAACTCTAGATCAATTAACTAGGGTGTTTAAGGGAGCAATAAGAAATTCTCGAGATTGGTTATTGTAATAAACCCTGGCCAGGGTTTTTCTGGTCAAGTAAATAAAAGATTTTAATTATTCTCGTAAGAACAAGGTGTGAAGGGGGTGAATGACCCCAGTATAGAAAAAAACCCGAGGAGGAACCCAAAAAGGTACCAAACGGTTCTTGACCCTACCCCTGTAAGTGGAGAAACCACAGAACTACAAAACGCCAGAAGTAGGTACTTATGAAAAGGGGGAATGTAAAGGAGACACAAGGTGCCAAGGAACCCTAGGAGAACGGGACAAAACACGAAGCTAGGCAAACACGGGGTGGACCAACCCCTGTTCTAAATGCCCCAAGCGAAGATGCCAGAACTAGAATAGGCTAGAAAAAGGGGCAGGAGGATCGTACAAAACAAGCTGGGATGAGGCACTGTAGACAAGAGCCAACTACCCTAAGTAGGAAGACCGTCAACCCTGGGATGAGACTGACCCAACGAACCAAATGGAGATCGAGGAGCTAGAGTAGGGACTAAGAAGGCAACCTCACAAGTGGACATTAATATAAATGTGAAGGACGCTGGTCAAGGATGGCATTAGGACGAATGTTGGTCATGAAAGGTGAAGTCTGGGATTGGTGACACGAAAGAAAATGGAGTGTAGATCAAGGACCATTCTAGAGGACGAATCAAAGGAAGGCCTAACTACCTTAGATGAACCCCGGAGAGTGACAACTGGGATGATCAGGAATAGCGACAAGGTATTCCGTCGAATAGAGGAGTGGGAGGCGAGCTAGTGGTAAGGGGATGGGAGACCCCAACTCTAGGGATTAGGAAATGAAAAACAACAAGGAGGATGGGTGGACAATCAGGGAGCCGATAAGGTTGGATAGGATGTTGCATAAGGAAACCGCACGGAAAAATCCGATGCCCCAGGGAAACACGGGCCGAAAGGGTATCATAACCATAAGGGGGAAAATGTGGGATGAGTCCCCTACCGGAATCGAAAATGTCAAGGGTACGGGCACCTACAAGGTTAGGGAGAAGTGACCAAGCTAGGGGTTTATGCATTACATAACTGGATGGCTCAAAGATAGTGAAGAAACACCACTAAGCTATAATGAAGGATGGAGCCCAAAAAGCATGAGCATGTTAGGAATACGTTAACTGAATTGGGGACACGTGGACCTGATCAACAAGAAGGAACAATGACCACAAAGAGTGACTGAGGATCAACGGGGGGAGGACCCATCCCAATCCATTAGAGAATGGAACCTATGACCATATCCTAGAACAAATAGGAAACCTTAGGAAACCCTCGCCAGTCCCACGAGAATGGTAAACGTCCGGAGAGAGGAGAAGTTCCTTAAGGATGACTTTGATAGGAACTAAGTGCAGAGGCAATCGTAGAAATAAACATGAACACTCACCATCTAGAACAAGGGAAAGGAATGAACCCAAGGAAGTCCAGTTGCTACGGATCAACAAGCAAAATGACCCCAATGCCGATAGAGAAGTGAGGGGCAAGGGGAGGGAAGGACCCCTCTCTAGTTGAAGAACGCCAACAGACGTGAGAATAGACTGAGGAAGGAGGACCCCGATAGGCCGATGGAACTAGTAGAGGGCGAGAAACCCAATAGTCAGGACGGGCACACTAAATAAGGGGATGGAGTAGAATGAATAAATGTAGGAAACCCCAAACTCACACAAGGAGTGTGACATCTACATTCAAGCGACATCGGAGCATGGATGGAATATATGAAATCACAAGCAAAGGGTAAATAGAGTCCAGTAACGAAGTAACTTAGATAATGCAAAAGTAAGAACAAGAGGGAATACGCTCTAAGGAAAAGAGTGAAAGGATGTGGTCCCAATCGCAAGGCAAGTTAGGCTTTAGGTCCAAGGTGGAGCAATAGGATGCAGGAGTCCTATTGGCATGGACATATAGCTCCAACGGTCGACAAAAAGGGAACTTGAGTATGAAAGGACGGACTAGAAGACCAGGAAAGGGGAATAATGCCAAGAAGGGTAGATGCAAAAGCCTAAAGGAACGATGAATCAAGGGACAGGAGGATAAGTCAAATTGACTAAATCCAAAAGGGTAAGGAATTGGGGAAAAAGATGTAATTAAAATGGTAGAGTATCGACTTGTACCCTAAGGAGGTCGCACAGGGATCCCCTTATGATAGAAAAGAGGAACAGTAGTGTTTTGAGGACAAAACTCCTAAAAGGAGGGGAGAGTTGTGGAATCCGTACCCTCAAACCAAGGAAACCGGAAGGAGAACCGACTCAATTTTTGAAAGCTAGGGCAATTTAATCAATAAAAAATAGCAAAGAATAGTTAATGAGAGAAATTGGCAAATCACTAGTGACCAAAAATTCACAAAAATTGTGAGGAAGAACAGGGAAGTGGATTTGATGGCAGATTCGGACCGGTTCAGGGTGAATCGTACTTGAATCGGACTGAACCAAGAGGAACCATAGTGAACCAGTTCAATGATTCATTTTTCTATGTGGCTTAAAAATGTCAATTTGGGAAATTGAGGCCACCATTATATAGAAAATGAATTTAGAAATTTTAAAATTTTTGAAAACCGCTTGAATCGGGTCGAAACCGGACGAGTTTTTGAATTCAGGACAACAAAACCGATCAGATCGGCATTGTTAACAGTCAATAAACTGAACCAGTCAATGGTCCAGCTGGTAACCAAACCACACTAGCAACAGTCAATGGTGCCTTGTCAGTAGCGACGCAAATACGAACAAGCAATGGGAGGCTGCCACGTGTCCCATGAAAGGTCGACGACCGACATGTCAGCCTACCACGCAGACATGAGTAGCCAATGAGATGTCACGACCATTCTGGTCAACTAGTCAATGGTTGACGCAACGGCTGAGTTGGACCTCCACATCAAAAAAACCAGCCAATCACAGCACGTCACATGGCACGCCCGCCACGTCATCATCTTGAACCTCAGTCCACTAACAAAGAAGAGAGAGAGGCAGGAAAAGCTGATGTTTTCAGTGACTCCAAAATATCTCTGATCAGGTCACCGACAGCCAAATTGGAGGCGAAGTCTCAAAGCAGTCGGTAGCTTGAACAGTTGTCGAGCTCCCTATATAAAGAGCACCCTCTCATTCATCCTCCTCACCACACATGCACTCTCTAAAGACCAACAACTTCCTTTCTGGCAAAACTCTAATTGAGGCTCTAGCAGCGAGCAATTTCACAACCAAAGAAGCTCTAAAGGACAGCATTGGAACCAAGGAAGAGTGCTCTAGCTTGAGATACTCTCAAAGCGATAAGAGGATGACCGAAGAAGTGTAGAGACGATAGCACAGTGAAGCTACACTGGAACTCGAAAATAGCGAGCTCCTAACCGACCCACCTCCGATTGCCTAAGACCCTCTACGACCCCTCACAGAAGCCCAATAAGATTAATTTCGCCTCTACTCGTCGAAATTTCTAAGTTTCATAACTGAACCCACCCCTCCAAACTTCTCTCTTCAAATTCCCGTAGGGCAGTGGTGAATCATAGCAAGATTTGATCATGATAGGTTACCCTTGATGAGTACTAGCTACCCCAACCTCAAGCTCCACCCACCGCCCCTCCATCAGTAAGTTAGCAAAGCTTTCTCTCTAGTGTAAATTTTTTGACGAAGCTTTGACAAGGCTTAAAACTCAACCAAATTCAGAAATTAGAAGTGTAGGATGATCAGGGGAAGCTGGAGGAGGTGAATTATAGCCAAAAATGAAGAATTCAAGGACTTCCTAGCTGTCAATTAGACGAGATAAGATTTGAATGTTCATATGTTCAAATTGGGGAAGAAGAAGAATCCAAATTGGGGATTTTGGGACTTTTGTTCAATTTTCAAAAAATTGGAGGGTTGAATGACAAATTAACGAAATTGAGGGTGTTTTCATAAAATTCACTCCCTATTGAGGGTCGATTCGGCAATTTGGGCAAGATAGGGGCAAATTGGAAAATTTGAAAAGTTAAGGACTAAATTGCAATTTTTGGAAAATTAGGGACTAAATTGCAATTTTAAAAAGTGGAATGATTGGAAATCTTATGAGTGCAATTTTTGGAATTTAAAAGAGTCAAGGACCCAAGAAGGATGATTGGAAATCTTATGGGCTTAATTGAGACTAAGGGGCAATTAGGAACCTAAATGCAATTAAGGCAAAATATGAGGCTCCATGGACAAATGCTAAAAATTATGCGACATCTTAGTCGATGCACCCTAATACAAATATTCGTGCCATGTAGTAGTAGACTGCTCAAGCGCCGACTTCTAGAAGCACTCTACGAAGCCAGACCCCACTGGGACGACCTTGTTAGAATTATCGGGTGAGTGGGAATTGTTATAACGTCAATTCCTGTTTGAATGACGGATCATTTTGAAAATGATTTTTCTCGGAATTACCATCCCCTGATTGGGTGACTCTACTTAAAATATTTGAGAGCTAATTTCATGGTTTAGGCTCGGTATGCAGGTGGGCCCAAGGCCAATGGACACGGGTGTGGACCCGTCCAGAACTACCATTTGTAAAGAAATGCTAAAAGATCCAATTAAATGGGAAATTGTGTCTGATACCCACCAAGCCAAGTCTGAGATGTTGGGCTTATTAGGCCAAACCATTGTTATGCTGAAGCTAGGTCGTCAAAACTGTTGGGCCGATACGCGTGAGCTGAAGCCAAGCCAACAGACCATTATGCTAGAGGCCCAAAGATAATGGCTTTAACATAAAAGACTCTTGATTGTGCATGCACTATGAGATTCAAGCCATCAAGACAATTGGTATGAGATAGTGTCGAGCCCAAGGACTAATGGATGACCTAGGGTGCAAAAGGGCGGTGTGGCGTCTAGTAGGTCAAGAAGCTCGGGGGAGCTTCCATTGCACTAAGACTGAGGCAATACTGGAAATGAGGTCTCGTCCCATAAAGTGGACATCATGAAGTCAATAGAGTTTGAGAGTCAAACTATTGTTGTCTACTCAAACTCTAGGTAGAGGTAATTAACCTCTATTCGTGTAGACAGTGAAGACCGTTCTACGAACGTGTGATCCCTCCTATGATAGGAGGGCGGTTGATTGTGTGAAAATGACAAATGGATAACTAATGGGTGAAGTGATAAATTAACTGTTATAGTAGTTTCCCACACTGAGTATATGTATCTATATACTCATTCCCCTCCTCTCACCCCTTTCAGGTGTTGGACAAGGATGGACAGTTCCCGGATAAGCACAGTCCCTCAAGGTATGTTCCCTAACCCCAACCGATAGTAAGGGTTTGAACGTAGGCACACATTTACCTTCCCTGTATCATTAGGGTAGGATACTTGAATAATGCATGGAAGGGTGGTGGGTTGATCACAAAACCTCGACCAAATTGGGTTGGAGTGTGACAATTCGTCTTCCTTCCTGAAAAGGGTTAAAGGGAGGGGGTGAGTTTCTAAAACTTAGTGACCGGTTGTTGGGGAAATGAGTTTTCAAAAATATACATAGTTTTCTCAAAATATTTAAAACACTTGTTCTTTAAAAGTCTTTTATACTTTTTAAGCATTTGTGTGTCTCGCTATTTTAGTTAGACCAAAATGAAAAGTGGTCGGGGCAGAGGGTCCCCGAGCTCCCTATATGAAGAGCTCCTCTCCATTCATCCTCCACACACCTCAAATCGTCATTCTCTCTCAACTTCTCCATTTTTCTGTAAAGATCAAACTAGTGCTCTGACTTGGCAGTTCTCTTAGTCTCACAAGGCAAGGTCAGGTCCTACAGACTCTGGGAAAGTCGACTACTTGACAGCAACCTCCTTTCGACATAAGGATCATCGGAGAAGTACCGAAATAATCAAACAATGAAGCAGCTTCGGTGGATTGAAGCTGCCCTGTTTTAGCTAAGCTGAATTCAGCCCTCCACCGGCCAACCCAAGCCTCCTCAACACCTCCACAGCCCTAATACGGCCTCAACAGAGATGAAAGGTAAGCCAATTCGACCATCCTCTGTTGTTATAGATCGATATTAGAGAGAGAAAGTGCCAAATTTCACTAATCAAATTCACCCTTATTTGGATATCAATTGTAGCAATTCTTAAACCTAGAAGTAACCTTAGGATGAGAGCTAACTCCCCCGATCGAGAGATTAAACAGCTGCACCTCCGACGGTAAGCTTTCAAAGCTTTCTCTCTCTATGACCAATTTTTCGGCGAAGCTCCATTTGAGCTCAATTCGAACTCAAATGTTGCAGTTCAAAGCTCCATTAAATTGTATGGAAGTGTAGGAACTAATCCATAACTTCATTTGGAGAAATTAACCCTAATTGAATGGTCAATTTGAAGGAAAAAAATTCGGTAAGTTTGAAGGGGAGAAATTGGAGGAAAATTGGGGATTTCAAAAAATTGAGGGACCTCTATGCAATTTATCAAAAGGAAGCCCAATTGGCAATAAAAAAGATGTTGGGGGACTATTTGGGCAATATTCGGAACATTTAGGGCCAAATTGCCACTTTTGGAATGTAGGGGCAAAATTGTAATTTTTGAAAAGTTGGGGACCAAATGGGAAATTTGGAAAACATTAGCCTTGTACACAATTTTGAGTAAATTGAGGACCCAAAATGGAATTTTGGAAGTACTGGGCTCAATTTGGGGAAAAGTTAGCATTAGAGACCTAAAGTTAAGGAAAATGAACTTTAGGGATCTAAGTGCAATAAACTAACAATTTTGAGCCTAGTCGGTCATACGAGAGAAAACAATAGCAGTTATGCGAAACCTTAATTGATAAGGATTCCCAAATCATGTAGGAACATGAGAGGCCGGAACATGAGTATATAAGAATCTCATGTATAAATACTATCACAAACCTGTCCAAGTGTGGATGGAACACTCGGTTCATTAAATCCATTAAGGTTATAGGGGTGTTAGTTAAACCAAAATGCATCACTCTATATTGGTAATGCCAGTATTGGGACTGAAATGTGATCATAGGAATGTCTTCCCCTCTAATCCTAAGTTGATGGTAGTTAGACCGAAGATCTATCTTGGAGAAGTAAGCTACTCCTCTCAGTTGATCAAATAGGTCATCGATCCGTGGAAGTGGATATATGTTCTTTATAGTGACATGATTCAGCTTTCTATAGTTTATGTACAGTCTTAGGCACCCGCCATTTTTCTTTACGAATTGGACTAATGCACCCCATGGAGACTGGCTAGGATGTATGAAGTCCTTCTCCAATATCTCATCTAGTTGATCCTTCAATTCTTTCAACTATGCGGGAGACATGCGATAGGGGCTTGGGATATGGGGTTTGTACCTGGAATAATTTCTATGGTGAACTACAATTGTCGTTTTGGGGGAAATTTAGTTAATTCTTCTGAAAATACTTATGGATAGTGTTTAACCACTGAGATGAATTCCCATAAACCCTGTTCTTCGGAGTTAAGGAAAATCGGGAAAAGAACCCATCAAACCTAGTGAGAAAACCGAACTAGTTCTCAAACCCAATTATTAGGAAATGAGCAAATTGGAGAGTTTACAACTCCCAGGTGACTAAAAATGGTTCATAAACCTTAGGACAAATTGGGAGAGAAAAACCAAACTGGTTTAGGTGAATCAGGTCTGAACTAGATTGAATCAGTATGGACCGGTTTGAACAACTGTTGAACCATATGCTCAATTCTTTTTTCTAGGTGGCTTAAAAAATTCAAATTTGAGATTTGAGACCATCATTGGATAGAAAATGAATTTAGATGAATTTAAAAATTTTTAGATTTGAAAAATTTGGTCGAATTGGGAGTTAATTGGCCAGTTTAAGCTTTCAACCCGGTTCAGACCGGTCTGGTCTGGTATCGAACAGTGTCGTCTTCTTCATTCAGATGACAACACTATTCACTCGCCTGAAAATCGTGCAGCACCAGCGAACCTGAAAAGTCTCCAGCCAGGGAGTTTCACGCAATGAATGACCACCATTAAGTTTCTAATCAGATGGCCAAGAAGGCCCCAAGCTTCCTATATAAAGAGCCTCTCCTTATTCATCCTCTCCACACATGAAGACTCCATTCTCTCTTAACTTGTCCAATTTTCGACGAAGCTCGAACTAGATCTCAGACTTGGGCATTTTTCTGAGCCAAACAAGGCAAGCTTAGATTCTTTAGATCTTGGGAGAAGTCAGCTACATGCCTTGTAAACCCCTCCTCCCTTTTTAGTTATGAAAAACTAGGAAAAGAATCAGTCAAACCGAGTGAGAAAATAGAACCAGTTCACAAACCCGATCATTTGAGAATGGGCAATTTGGAAATTTACAACTGCTAGGTGATCTAAATGGTTCATAAAACCTTGGAAAAGAACCTTAGGACAAATTGGAAGAGAAAAAGTGGACCGATTTAGATGAACCGGATCCAACTACATTGAACCGATTTAAGAACCGAGACGGTTCATGAACCGGAACAGATAGAGAAAGGGAAAACCAGGAAATTTATGGATCTCGAGTGACCCAAAGAGTCCCAAAAGTCTTGGAAATGGACTTGAGTATGAATTGGAGATGAAAACCAAACCAGTTCAGGTGACCGGATTGAACCAGTTTGGACCGGTTTCAACCACTATTGAACTAGATATTAAATTAATTTTTCTAAGTGGCTTAAAAAATTAAAATTTGAGATTTGGGGCCATCATTGGATAGAAAATGAATTTAGATGAATTTAGAAATTTTTAGATTTGAAAAACTCGGTTGAATGGGGGTGAACTGGCCTGTATAAGCTTTGAACCCGGTTTAGACCAGTCCGGTCCAATTGGAATAGTGTCATCTTCTTCCTTCAGATGACAACACTGTTCACTGCCTGGAAAATCGTGCAACAGCAGCAAAGTTGAAAAGTCTTTGGCCAGGGAGTTTTAGACAATGAATGACTACCATTAAGGTGCCCATCAGACGGCCAAGATGTCCCCGAGCTTCCTATATATATATATATATAGATCCCCTCCCCATTCATCCTCGCCACACTTGAAAACTCCATTCTCTCTCAATTGCTCCATTTTTCGATGAAGCTCGAACCAAAGCTCTGACATGGGCACTTTTCTTAGCCAAACAAGGTGAGGTCAGGTTCTTTAGAACCGGGGGAGATGTTAGCTACACACCTGTAGTCTTTGTTTGCTCCGAGGGTTGTCGAAGAAGTGCCGACATGATTGAACAATGAAGCAGCTCCGACGAACCGAACCTGCCCTATTTCGGTCAAGCTGAAATTGGCCAATTTGAGTCCTCCTTAGGCCAAACCAAGCCATCCCAACACTTCCTCAGCCCTCCCACGACCGAATTAGGACTGAAAGTTAAGCCAATTCGGCTCCCCTCAATAGTTTCCAACCGGTGCTAGAGAGAGAACAGACAAAATTTCGATGATAGAATTCTAACTCAATTCTGCATCAATTGATGCAATTCTTGATTCTAGGATGAACCTCAAGACTAGTGTTATCTGCCCCGATAGAAAGCTCACACAATCATGCCCTCACTAATCAGAAATCGAAGCTTTCTCTCTCTATAGTTTGTTTTCCAACGAAGTTCCGTTTGAGCATGTTCTTACAACAAAACTTACGATTCAAAGTGCTATTGAATTGTATGAATTTGTAGCATTTAAATTTCAACTTCAATTTCAAAAGTTAGATGTGTTTGATCGGTCAATTGGGTATTTTCGAAAATTTGAAGGACTAAGATGCAATTTTAAAAAATTGAGGGATAATTGGGCATGATAAAAATGTTAGAGGGATAATGAACCAAGATGTTCATATCATGTAGGAACACGAGGTACCAGGAATACCAGTAAGGACAACCTCACCTGAATACAAAGAACTGGTTTAGTGGAATTCACTGCATTAACGGGTGAGTGGGATTTTATATTATACCCAGTTGGGAGTGATAAGTACCTCGAATTAAAAATGCACTATTTAGTGGTATTTTAAACATCACAACTTAGAGAAGTGTTGTGAAAATCATGCGAAAAACTATTTACTGTTTGTAAGTAGATTATACCTGGTTGGTATGATAAAACTTTCTCGGAGGAAGTGGAAAACCCGTTCATCGGTTATGAGCAAAGATGTCCTCATACTCGGTTGGTATGATGGATAGTTGAAAATATATTTTTGTCGGAAGTGCTCTCCCCTGATTGTGTGCAACTGCTTAAACAATTTGGGAGACCTTCTTGACGGGAGCTCGAATAGCTCTTATAGGTCGAGGGCCTCACTTTTTGAACATGGAGGCTACTATGCCCAGTTTTGAAAATCTTGAGCAGTGGACCATAGACTAGTGGGCATGAGTAGGAGCTCGTAAACAAACATGAGATATGTGCCATAAAACTTTAATAAATGAATTGTTTGGCTATGTTACAAAGACAAGACTGACATATTCAGTCAACTAGTGGCAGTGCGATATGACAGGTCAAACAGCTACAGGTTGAGTTCAAGGTCGGGGCCGTTGGGCTAGTGGCACCACAAATTATATGGAATAAATGTAAAAATATTTATTGTGCATGCACTGTGATTATGGGACCATCAAGACACCCAAGAGGGGTACTAATACATCGTAAGGGCCCTTGACGACCGTTTGGGTATAAGGGTAGTTCATTGTACCAGGTGACCATGCGAAATTTGTAGTAGCATCAAGCGCATGAGATCGGGGTGGGGACGAGATGAGGTGTCTATCCTCATACGGACACGAAGAATTTTTATGTGATTGAGGGTCGGATGTCGTGAACATCCACTCATTCTTAAGGTAGAAGTGGAAATGCTTCTATCTAGGTGGCTGGTAAAGTCGCTCCAATGCCACAAGTGAGTTTAGTGGATGTACTGGCCTACAAATGTGTGTTTGACCTTCATCATGAAGGATGTGTGTTGGGTGATGATACACCATGATTAATAAGAAATGGTGGTAAAAACTGAGATTTGAAATGAAAGGATTTTTGAAATAAAGGAGTCAGGCACACTCTGATACAAATCTTTTTTCTAAAAGTTAAATTTTTTTTTAAAACCATTCAATAAGTCATTGTACTCACCCCCTCCCTTATATCCCTTTTAGAAAATTCTGGAAAGCCTACTTTTAAAGACTATCAACTAAGACGCCTGTCAGACAGGTATGATAAATTTAAAATATTATACAGTTTTGATTTATGTTATTCCAGGAAAAGGTACAAGTTTAAAGGACGCCTTACTCTTTATGGTATATAATAAGGGTAAACAATTTAATAAATCGGGAGAGTGGCGGGTTGATCATCGGGATCCGATGAAACTGGATCGAGGCATGACACGGTTGTAGTCTCCATTTTCTTTGAGAGTCGCTGGAGAAGCGCCAACGTGATCTAATAGTGAAGTAACTCCTGCAAACTGAAGCTGCCCTGTTTGGCCATGGTCAAATTGGCCAATTTGAGTGCTTCTTAGGCCAAACCAAGCCCTCTCAACACATCCATAGCCCTCCTACAGCTAAATTAGAACTGATAGGTAAGCCAATTCGGCTCCCCGCTGTAATTTTTTACCGGTGTTAGAGAGAGAACCGACAGAACTTCGATGATGAAATTCTCACTCAATTCAGCATCAATTGATGCAATTCTTCATCCTAGGAGGAACCTCAAGATATAAGCTATCTGTCCAAATCGATAGCTCGGACCACCGTGCCCCCAACGGTAAGCTTCCAAAGCTTTCTCTTTCTAAGTCTAGTTTTTCGGCGAAGCTCCATTTGAGCTCATTACGGCACCAAATCATGTGATTCAAAGTGCAATTTAATCATATGAAGGTGTAGAGACTCCAACTTAACTTTAATTTCAACAATTAAACCCATTTGATTAGTCAATTTGATGAAATTAAATTTGGCAGAGTTAGAAGGTTGAAATTGGGGGAAATTTTGGAGGAAATTTGGGAATTTTTAAAATTAGAGGGAACAAAGTGCAATTTCATAAAATTGAGGACCAAATGGGCATGATAAGGATGTTGGAGGATTAATTGGGAAATTTTGGAATTTCTGGGGCAAAATGGTAATTTTGGAAAATTTGTGGAACCAAATTGGAAATTGAGAAAATTAAACTCCTTTTTGGGAATTTAAAAAAATTGAGGTCCTAAGATGAATTTTAAAAGTTTCGGGACTCGATTTGAGGAAAAACCAACATTAGAGACTTAAAGTTGAAGAAAAATAATATTAGGAACCTAATTGCAAATAAAGGAAAAGGTTGATTTTCTCATTCATTTGGGACGAATGATGGCTGTTAGGCCAAAGAATAATGATAAAGAACGTTCATATGATGTAGGAGCACAAAGTACCAAGAACACTAGCTAAGATGAGTTCGAGTAAGGACAACAAGCCGACGTAGAAGAATTTCACTGCGCTATAGGGTGAGTTGGTGAATTTACACTTCATACCTAGTTGGGATGATGAGCACCTCGAAAATGAAAACCCACTCCTAAGTTGTATTTTAAACATCACACGTAAGAGTAGTGATGTGAAAATCATGTGGAAAAATTAATTACTAGTTATAAGTAGATCATACCCAGTTGGTGTGATGAAACTTCCTCGAAAGAAGTGGAAAACCCGTTCATCAGTTATGAGGGCAGATGTCCTCACACTCGATCGATATGATGAACAGTTGAAAATATATTTTGTCGGAAGTGCTCTCTCCTAATTGTGTGCCACTACTTAAACAATTTGGGAGACCTTCTTGACGGGAGCTCAAATAGCTCTTTTAGTTCGGAGGCCTCGGTTTTGGAACTTGGGGGCTAATATGCCAAATTTTGAAAATCTTGAATAGTGGGCCTTAGGTCGGTTGGCACGAGCAAGAGCTTGTAAAACAAACATGAATTGTAATCCATGAATACATAAGTAATTGAATTGTTTGTCCATGGTACCAAGACAAGATCGACATACTCAGTCAACTAGCAATAGTGCGGCATGACAGGTTTGCGGACTAGTCAAGACAAATAGCTGCAGGTTGAGTTGAGGGTCGGGGCCATTAGACTAGTGATACCATAGATTATATGGCATCATGTGAAAAATGTTGATTGTGCATGCATTGTGTTTACGAGACCTTCAAGATGCCCAAGAGGGGTAGTGATGTATCCTAGGGACTTGGACGACCTGGTGGATATAAGGGTAGTTAGTCGTACTAGAAGCCTTGCGAAGCTCGACGTAGCTTCATGTGCATGAGACTGGGATTGCGTCAGGATGAGGTCTCTATCCTCATATGGACATGAAGAATTGTTACGAGATTGAGGGTCGGATGTTGTGAACATCCACTCATTCTCAGGGTAGAAGTGGATGTGCTTCTATCTAGGTGGCTGGTAAAGTCGCTCCAATGACACAAGTGGGTTTAGTGGACGTACTACCCTGTGATTATGTGTTTGACCTTCATGATGAAGGATGTGCATTGGGTGATGACACACCGTGGTTAATAAGAAATGGCTATAAAAACTGAAATTTGTAATTAAAGGTTTTTAAAAGAAAATAATGAGTCAGACACACTCCAAAACAAACATTTTCCTAAAAATTAAATTTTGGAAAATCATTCACTGAGTCATTGTACTCACCCACTCCCTTATATCCCTTTTAGGTAAACCTTGAAAGCCTACCCTAAAGACCACTAGCTAATATGCTTGTAAGACAGATATGTTTAGTTTAAAATTTTATGCAGTTTTTATTTATATTATTCCAGGAAAGGATGCCTTACTCCTCATGGTTTAGACAAATACGCTTGTACCTTTCCTGTAATAACATAAATCAAAACTAAATATATTGACCTTACATACCTATCTTGTAGGTTCAGCTATCACAACGTCTTCAGGTAGATTTTCCCTAGGTTACATGAAAAGGTGTAAAGGGAGGGGGTGAGTTCGACAACTCAGTGAATGGGAGTTGGGATAGAGTATTCAAAACATCTTCAATTGGAGTATGTCAGACTCCTTATTTCTTTTCAAAAATATTATTTCCCTTTAATTCTAGGTTATTCAAAACCATTTTCCTCATTGTCCATAATTGGTGTGTTTAACAATAAACACATGCCCTTCATCATGGAGGGATCACACATTCACAAGGCATCCCGTCCACTTTACCCATTTGTGGCATCGGAGCAACTTTATCAGCCACCTAGATAGAAGCATGTCCACTTTTACCCTGGGAATGAGAGGATGTTTGCGACATCCGACCCTCAAACTCAAAAATTCACTCTGTGTCTGTATGAGGACAAAGACCTCATCCCGACCCCACTACAGTCTCATGCGCATGAAGCTACGTCGAGCTTCGGTGACTACTGGCAGGACAAACTGCCATTATCTCCACCATGCCGTCCAGTAGCCCCTAGGACGCATCACTACCCCTCTTAGACATCTTAATGGTCCTGAACCTCAAGTGTATGCACATACAAAGTTTTTTCATAAAGCCATTTATCTTTAGTGCCACTAATCCAATGGCACTATTTGTCGATACCAGTGTGTTGACTTGCAGCTATTTGTCGATACCAGTGTGTTGACCTGGTCTTGTCGTACTACTGCCAGTCCATCGACTATGTCGGCTTTGTCTTTGTACCATGACCAAATCACATCATTCATTCATTAAAAATTTCCATTGCTTATCATCATGTTCATTTACGAGCTCCTGCTCGTGCCACCTAACCTTGGGCCCACTGTACGTGATTTTCCAAAAATCGGGCATTTTAGCCTCCAAGTTCCAAAATCGATGCCTCTAGCATATCTGAACAATTCGAGCTCTCATCAAGAAGGTCTCCCAAAATTTTTAAGCATTGGCACACAATTGGAGGAGAACACCTCTTACAAAATAACTTTTCAACTAATCCATCACACCAACTGGGTGTGATGACATCTACGCTTATAACCCGTAAGCGGATTTTCTAATTCCTTCAATGAAGTTCATCATACCAACTGGGTATGATCTACTTACAACTGATAAGTAGTTTTTCCACGTAGTTCTCACATCACCCCAACCAGGCAAGATGTAAAAATTCCACATAATAGTGGTTTTTCATTTCTGAGGTGCTCATCATCCCAATCGGGTATGATGTGAATAAACCAACTCACCCGATGTTCGTAGTGTATGCCTTCTTAGTTGGCTTTTTCCCTCAACGCGAGCTTATCCTTGTTGTCATTTTGGTCCTTTGTGTTCCTACACAATTTGGATATCATTGTTTATTAACATTTGGCATGATAACCTTAATTCATCAAGTATGAACAAAATGTCCAAAATTTTAGTAAAGGACACCAATGGAGATGTGCAAGGACATAAGGAAGGAAAAATCCAAAGCATGTCGATAAGTAAAGAAGTAATCGGGAAATCTAATGATTGGAACCGAGTAAACCCAATAAGGAAGTTGATAAGGGACAAGTAGATAAAGAAAACTGACATGATCATGGAAGACATGATGTCAAAGGTAAATGCATGATGGGATAGTATTAAAGGTAGTTGAGGAATACTACCAAATGATAATAATGGACTAAATCATACGACCCCTCCCACCCCCCTCCCCAAAAGGTTGGAAGGTCATGAAAAACCTTCAAGAAAATGTTCAAAAACTATAATGTACAAGAAAAATTCTAGAACATGTTATGTTGTAAGGGACATGTAGGTCCAGTAGTCCCAAAAAAATGTAACTCAAGTAAGAAAGAGTCAGTTAGTTAAGCATGACAAGGTCAAACAAAAAACTTGTATCAAATTTATAATAAACAAAGGATGGAGGGAGAAACAATATAGGATGAAGAGTGGATAACACCGCAACCTATGAAAATAAGTATAAAAAGCTCAAAAAGACATTGAGCTAAGGGTTTCAACGATTAAGGGAATAAATAGACACGGGAACGGTCGGATATTTTGGAACTCCTAAACCTAAAATCTAAGATAAGAAATCTCACAGGGATGAGTCTTACCATAAGAAGAGTAAGAAGTGGATCTAAGCATGTACCTTTGGACTATTAGGTAAGACATGCCTAATTGTGATAAACTCCATGGAGTGAGTAGACAATGGAAAGGAAAAGAAATTCCATAAGCGCATGTTTTAAAGGGCTAAGTGAAGGAACAACCGAAGTGGTAGCATGTCAAGTAAACCTCAAGTTGACATGAAGGGAAATCATTCCCAATGTAAAGGATACATGCTTATATATTGGGGACAAAACTCCTAAAAATAGGTGAGAATTGTGAAGCTCGTCATCTCGAACCAAGGAAACCGAGAAAAGAATCGGTAAATCGGTAAAAGCTCGTCATGTGAAAATTGAACCATCTACCGAACTGAAAAAAGTAAATAAGGGTTAAAATGGGAAATTAGAAAATCCCAAGTGACCAAAAGGTCATAAAAATCATGGGGAAGAACCATACAGTAAATTGGATGGGAAAACCAAACCGGTTTAGGGTGAACATGACCTAAACCAGATTGAATCGGGTTAAACCAAGGATGAATTGGTTTCTTAATTCATTTTTCTAGGTGGCTTGAAAATCTCCATTTGGAAAATTGAGGCCACCATTAGATAGAAAATAAATTTAGACTAATTTAGAAATTCTTAATTTTTAGAAAACCGGTTGCATCGGGCCTAAACCTGCCAATTTTCATCGCCGAACCCGGTTGGACTGGATCGGTCCGATCTAGAACAATGTCGACTTCTTCCTTGGGATGACAACATTGTTCATCAATGCAGAAAACCTTTCTTTCTTCGATGAGGAAATATTCTCTCCAATTTGGGCATTTTTTGAAGAGGGTAAAAATCTACCAATATTGAAACTAGTAGAGTAGAGGGTCCTCGAGTTCTCAATATAAAGAGCTTCCCTCCATTCATCTTGCACACACCTCAAATAACCTGCTTTTCCAAATTGCTCATGTCATGCCCTGACCCAGTTTGGTTGGATCCCCGTAATCAACATGACACTCTCATAGTTTATTAAGGGTTTCCCCTTGTTTATAAATAGTAAAGAGTAAGGCGTCCTTTTAAACCTGTACCTTTCCTAGAATTACATAAATCAAAACTGCATAAAATTTTAAACTAATCATACCTATCTTTACAGGCGAATTAAAGGTTGGTCTTGGGGTAGACTTTCTGGAGTTACCTAAAAGGGATATAAGGGAGAGGGTGAGTACAACGACTCAATGAATGGGTTTGCAATATTTATCTTTTTAGGAAAAATGTTTGATTCAGAGTGTGCCAGACTCCTTATTCTCCTTTGAAACCTAACTTTTCAAATTCCAGTTTTTATCACCATTTCTTATTAATCACGGTGTGTCATCACCCAACACACATCCTTCAATATGAAGGTCAATCACACAATTGCAGGCCAGTATGTCCACTGAAACCACTTGTGGCATCAGAGCGACTTTACCGGCCTCCTAGATAGAAGCACGTCCACTTTGACCTTGAGAATGAGTGGATGTTCGTGACATCCGACCCTCAATCGCGTAACAATTCTCCATGTCCGTTTGATGATAGAGACCTCATCCCGACCCCACCTTGATCTCGTGTGCTTGAAGCTTTGTCGAGCTTCACAAGGCCTCCTTGTACGACTAACTGCCCTTATATCTACCAGGTTGTCTAGGGCCCTAGGACACATTACTACCCCTCTTGTGCGTCTTGAAGTTCCCATAAACATAGTGCATGCATAACATCAATTTTCACATGATGCCATATAATTTGTGGTGCCACTGGTCCAACAGCTCTGACCCTCTACTCAACTTGCAGCTGTTTGTCTTGACTTGTCTGGAGACCTATCATGTCACATTGTCGCTAGTTCACTGAGTAAACCCTGCCCTTTTGAGCTAAGGAAAAATCAGGAAGGGAACCGGTCAAACCGAGTGAGAAAACTGAACCGGTTCACAAACCTGATCAATTGTGAATGGGTAATTTAGGAATTTACAACTCCTAGGTGATCCAAAGGGTTCAAAATACTATGGAAAAGAACCTTAGGATGAATTGGAAGAGGAAAATTAGACCGGTTTGGATGAACCGGGTCCAATAGGATTGAACCAGTTTATGAACCGAGTCGGTTCATGCACCAGAATCAATAGAGATCGGGTAAAACAAAGGAATTCAACTCCATTGTACTCCAAAGAAATTCATAAACCTTGGGAAGGAACCTTAGAACAAAGTGGGAGAGAAAAATCAGACCAGTTTGGGTGAACCGGACCAGAACCGGATTGAACAGGTTTAAAAACCGAGTCAGTTTATGAACTAAAATCAATAAAGAGACAGTAAACCTGGAATTTTATGGACCCTAAGTGACCCAAGGAGTCACAAAAGACATGAAAATGGACTTGTGAAGGAATTGGGGATGAAATCCAAACTGGTTTAGGTGAATCAGATTCGAACCGCTTCGGACTAGTTTGAACCACTATTGAACTGAATCCTAAATTTATTTTTCTAAGTGGCTTAAATAATTCAAATTGGAGATTTGAGGCCACCAATGGATAGAGAATAAATTTAGATGAATTTAAAAATTTTTAGATTTGAAAAACTTGATCGAATGGAGGGTTTAAGCTTTACACCCAGTCCCAAATTTGGCCTTACAAGGTCGACAACAACTCTCAATATCACTATTCGACACCGAGGTAGGCCAAAATTGTCCTTAGGCAACATTTTCCTAACACTTGCTGGTCGGCACTTGACCACAAACTTGAAGAGGGTTCTCATAGTGGCATTGTGACACCAAAATGCCTAAATTTGTTGATCAGATGAAAGTGTTGGTGCTTTAGTTAGCTTGTCAGACTTCTCTCATGAAATTCAATTTGAAGGGATGATGAAAATGACATTAATTTCTCCCAGCGTCCGCTCGAGAAGTTGTCATTGTAGTGTCAGATCTGATTTCGTGAAATTTGATGAAGAAAATTATCAATTTTGTGTGTTTGCATAACCTGTGAAAACCACGTCCTCTACAACCAAGATAATTGGAAAAGGGAACCAGAAATTTTTGAAAGAAAATTGAAGACATAAGTGAATTGGGATGGTAAATAAGGATTAAACTGAGAATTTAGAAAGTCCCAATTAGCCAATAAATCACAAAAATAATGGAGAAGAACCACAAAGAGGATTGGATGTGAAAATTGGACCGGTTTAGGGTGAACCGGACCTGAAGATGGAACCGTGAGAAATCGATTCAAAGATTTATTTTTCTATGTGGCCTAAAATATCAATTTGGGAAATTGAAGCCACCATTAGATAGAGAATGAATTTAGAAGAATTTAGAAAATTTTAATTTTTGTAAAACCAGTCGTATCGGGCATGAACCAGCTAATTTATGATATCGGGTATTTGAACCCGGTCTGACCGAATAGGTCAACGGTCCTATTGGTCAATGGACTGGTACTAGGTCAACACCTAGTTAGTAGGGGTGACCAATCAGTGCACGACATGTGGTGAAGCGCATAGTCAACCAGCACTGAAAGCGCTGGCCAAACAGAAGGCGACACATGTCCTTGGTCAAATGTCAAAGGAGGAAAATCCACCTCAACGATGATCAACCAATAGAAGAGCGATACGTGTCCCCATCAACAATCAATATCTAAGAGGCTTAGTAAAAAAAGCTGACCAATGAGGAGCTGACACATGGTGACGATACCACATCAACATCAAACAAGGATGTCGAAGAAACGACTGGCCAATCAAAGGTCGACACGTGGCAGTGCCATGTCGAATGACCTTAGTCAATCAGAGTTAGACACATGCCAATGGCTCTGTGCATGAGGATGGAAATCTGTTGCATTTAAATCAGCCAATCAAAGGACACCACGTGTCACGATCAACGGTAGTGGGAATATGGTCAATAGACACGTAGGAAAAAGTAACCAATGGGAGGCTGCCATCTGTTCGGTCAATGTGTCAAAGGCTAACTAGGTTACTGAGTAGGAAGCAATGTTAGCAAAGCCAACAAATCACGTAGCGTCATGTAGCAAGTCCGTACGTGCGAAGCTCGAACGTGTGGCACAGTGTCGTCAACTACCTTTAGATGAACGGAAGAGGGAAGGCAAAAAAATGGATGCCATCTCCAACGATTGATAAACTTCTCTAGAAGGCCATAAATCAGACAATTAATGGCCAATTGATGGGGTAATAGGTAGAATGATTAGTCCTCGAACTCTCTATATAAAGAGCTCCTCCTTATTCATCCTTCTCACCCATCAAACGTCTAGAGAAGGAGTGTCCATTTTCCAACGAAGCACGATCTAGAGGTCCGACTTGGGAACTTTCTTCCACCTCCAAAGTCAAATTTAGGTTGTCTAGAATCATAAAAGAAGTCAACTACGTGACAACAGCCTCCATTCAGCTCGAAGATCTATGGAGAAGTGTCGGCAAGCTCGCATAGTACCGTCGCTCCTTGGCAGTCTACAACCTGAGCTATTCAAGCTCGATTCAAGCCACCCACAACCCAATTTTGGCTAAACCAAACCCCCTAGACCACCCCTAGAAGTGCCCCAACCATCCTTAAGATGAAATGGTAAGTCCCCTTCGTCGCCCTTCACCAAAAATTACTATTCACAGTCGGTTTTGCTTGAAAACTAAATTGCAAAATTTGCACTAATTTGGCAACCAATTAAAGCATAGATTAATAAAAGAAATATCTATATGAAAAGAGACATCAATTGGAAGTAAAAGCTCCGATTGCAAGAACTTCACTAGAAAGAAGTCAAAGTTTCTCTCTCTAGACTAATTTTTCGGTGAAGCTTCATTCGAGCTGATTTTTTAGTAATTTTCAGCAGAATAAAGCTTGAAATTATGAGGGAGACATAGGGAAGATGAATGAGATCAAGAAAGGTGTTGATTAACCAAGATTAAGGGGTCAATTAAACGAAATAATATTTCAGGGGTCAAATTGTAACTTTTGGCAAAAATTGGGCAATTTGGGGATTTTCGGAAAATTGGTGGTCAAATTGCAATTAAAGGAAAATTAGGGGATTTTTATACAATTTACTCCCAATTGTGGTCCAATTGACAATTTTGATGAAATAGAGGGTCAATTAGCAATTTTTGGAAAGTAAGGGACCAATTGGTAATTTATAGGAAAGTGAAGACCAATTGGTAATTTTAGAAAAATTAAGGACCTATATGCAAACACTTGGAAGCAAGAAGTCCTTTTTGCTATATTTTCTTTATGAGAATATTAGGACCCTATAGGAACTGGTCGTGCAAGTATTGGTACAAAGAAGCACATTTGCGATTGGAATTTAGCTGGGACGAATGCGTCTCAGTACCCAGTGTGTGGGACTTTCAATATCATACTTGGATGGGGTGATTAGCACTATTTTGAAGTATTGAAAACTATTTTCAAGGAATGGTCTCCCCTAACTGTGTGAAACTGCTTAAACATTTTGATAGACTTTTCTAAGAGTTGGAATTGCTCCAGTAGGCTTGAGGCCTCAATTTTGAAAATTGTAGGGCCCAAGGCCCAATTTTGGAAAACTCTTGAAGTGAACCCAAGGCCAATGGACACGGGTTAAAGCCTGTAGACAAATAAGCTTATGAGCCATGAAAACTTTCATAACCAGTTATTTGTGTGAATTGCCACAATGTCAAAGCTGATTGTTAACTCATTGGACTAGTAGTTGCTAAGCTGAAGCTAGGTCGTCGCACCTGTTGGCCAAAAAAGCTATGGAGCCGAAGCCGAGTGTTGGGATCCTTGGGCAGGTAGCATGAAAGATAATGGATATATTTTAAAAATTATTGTTTGTGCATGCACCTATTTTCAGAACCATCGAGGCGTCCAATCTACGGTAGTGTTGATTCCAAGGGTTGTTGGATGACCTTGGGAGTAAAAGGGAACCCCTTCATCCAGCACGTCTAGAATCTCGTAGTAGCTTCCTATGCAGTAAGGCCAAGGTGGAAGGGGTAAGCGGTCTCATCCCCCGGTGGACACGAAGTATTTTCGGGTCTGAGGATCAGACTACTAACGTCCACCCAGACTTAGGTGGATGGTAAAGGCACTCTCATGAACAAGTGGATGGAGTGAGCATACTGAATCTACGAATACTTGCAAGCTTCCCAAAGAAAGGGGTAAATGGGAAGGATGACACCAAAGGATGTCATAAAGTTAGGGTTTTATACCCATAAGGATGTAAGAAAGGGGCTAGTGATTCCCAACTTCCCCCTAAGCTCAGTCCCTTGGTTGACCCTATTTCATGTGTGTGATCGTGTATGTGGGTTTGTGGATGGAAACCTCTACTCTGAAGTACGAGAGTAGAGGATGAAACCTATGAAGGGAACTCTTTTAGGTGAGTTAGAGGAATCAACAAGTAGACCGTAAGGAATTAACTCAGAATGAAGAATAAGGGTATGGTCATGAGCAAGTAAGGATGGAATGGAGGACAGAAATCCATAGGTAAGGATGCCATCGGAGATAAGGAAGGACATGAAGGAGGAAAATCCCAAGTATGTCGGTAAGACAAGTAGTGATTGGGAAACCCGATGGTTGGAATTAGGAATGCCCAATAGGGAGGTTGCATAAGGATGGAAGAATAAGGAAAACCCAAAATGATCATGAAAGGTATGATGTCTAATGTAAAAGGAACACTATGTGCATGGAAGAGATGCACGGAGTAGAAACGAGTGGTGAAACACTCTAACAACGTAAAAAGAAGAGTATGAGAAACCATCTAAGGAAGGAAGTGGAAGAATTTAGTACTGGGAAGTTCGAACATCAAAATAGGGTGAATTATGAGGATGGTACGAAATAACCAAGTGATGGAGTTATGAACATTAGATGTTTGCATAACATTCAAGGTAGTTAATGAACACTACCATATGGTAAGGATAGAAAGGAAGTATGCCTAAAGGGCTGACATGCATGAAGGATTCCTAATGGAGATGCAACAATGATGGGCAAATACCCCATGGTATTATATTGAAGTGAATCCCAAGTGGACATCAAAGGATAGCATTCCTTATGTAAGGGATGCATAACAAGTTTTGGCAACAAAATTCCTAAAAGGTGGGCAGAGTTGTAGACCCCGTCCTCTCGGACCAAGAAAACCATGAAAGGGAACCAATTTTTTTTAAAATAAAACCGAAGATCTAAGTGAACCAAGATGGGTAAAGAAGGATTAAAATGAAAATTTGAAAAATAACAACAAGCCAATAAATCACAAAAATAATGGAGAAAAACTATGAAGTGGGTTGGAGGTGAAAGCTGGAAAGGTTCTAGGTGAACTAGACTAGAACTAGATTGAACCAAGAGGAAATGGTTCATAGATTTATTTTACTAATTGGCCTAAAAATATCAATTTGGGAAATTGAAGCCACCATCATATAGAGAATGAATTTAGAAGAATTTAAAAATTTTAATTTTTTTGGAAAACTAGTATAATCGAGTCTAAACCGACCGATTTACAATTTCGGGTTACTAAAATCGATCTTATCAAATTGGGCAATGTTCTAGCCAGTCAATGGACTGCTGCCAAGTCCGTGCCTAGTCAGCGTGTGAGACAAATCAGCGTGCAATACATGGCAAAGCGTGCCAAGTTAACCGCTCAATCAATGCCTGGAAGCGCATGGCAATTAGATGGTAACACATGTCCTTAGCCAACGAGGAGCTGACATGTGGCCAAGATGCCATGTCAGCATTCGATAAGGATGTTAGAGAAATGACCGACCAATTAGAGGTCGACATGTGGCAGTGCCATGTCGAATGACCTCAACCAATTAGAGGTTGACATGTGGCAATGGCAATATGCGTTAGGAGGGAAATGTGAGTCTTTTAAATCAGGCAATTTGAGCAAGCCACGTGTCATGGTCACCGGTTAGCGGATATATGGTCAGCAGACACGTAAGAATGAGTAGGCTGCCTCATGTTCGATCAACGGCTCAAAGGCTAACTTGGCTACTAAGTAGGAAACCACGTCAGCAAACCCAACCAATCACCTAGTGCCACGTGGCAAGTCCACATTTAAAAATCTTGCACATGCGGGACAGTGTCGTCATCTACCTTTGGATGAAAAGAAGTGGGAAGGCCAAAAATGGATGCCTTCTCCGACAACTGATAAACTCCTTTGAAAAGGCCATAAATCAAAGAGTTAATGGCTAATTGATGAGGTAACATATAGAATGATCAATCCCCGAACTCCCTATATGAAGGGCTCCTCTCTATTCGTCCTCCTCACCCCTCAAACGCGTGGAGAAGAAGGAGTGTCCATTTTTCGGTGAATCACGAACTAGAGCTCTGACTTGGGCAGTTTCCTCCATCTCTAAAGTTGAATTTGGGATATCTGGAATCCCAAAGAAGTTAGCTACGTGATGAAAGCCTTCGTTCACATTGAGGATCGCTAGAGAAGCATCGACGAGCACGCATAATACTGTCGCTCCTTGGCAGTCTGCAACCCGAGTTGTTCAAGCTCAGTTCGAGCCACCCACGACCCAATTCTGGCCAATCCAAACTCCCTAGACCACCCCTACAAGTGCCACGACCTTCCCTAAGCTGAATTGGTAAGTCCCCTCCATCGCCTTTCACCAGAATTTACTATTCATAGTTGGTTTTTCCTAAAAACTATATTGCAAAAATCGCAGTGCTTCGACCACCAATTGAAGCATAGTTTGATCCACGAAGTATCTCGAGGAAGAGATCAATCTATTGGAAGCAAAAGCATGATTGGTAGAACCTCACCGGAAAGAAATCGAAGCTTTCTCTCTCTTGACCGGTTTTTCGGTGAAGCTTCATTCGAGCTGAATTTTTTAGCAATTTTCAGCGTGCTAAAACTTGAAATTATGAGGGAGACATAGGGAAGATGAATGAGATCAAGAAAGGTGTCAATTAACCAATATTAAGTGGTCAATTGAATGAAATAAGATTTTGGGGGTCATATTGCAACTTTTGGCAAATTTTGGGCAATTTGGGGATTTTCAAAAAATTGGGGGTCGAATTGCAATTAAAGAAAAATTAGGGGTTTTTTTATGAAATTAACACCCAATTGAGGGCCAATTGACAATTTTGATGAAATGGAGGGTCAATTGGCAATTTTTAGAAAGTGGGGGACTAATTGGTAATTTAAAGGAAAGTGAGGAGAAATTAGTAATTTTGGAAAAATTAAGTACTTATATACACTTTGAAATAGGAAGTCTTGTATGCTATGTTTTCCTTACGAGAATATTCTGTCCCTATAGGAACTGGTTGTGCAAGTATTGGTACAAAGAAGCACATTTGCAATGTGAATTTACCTGGGATGAACGTGTCTCATTACTGAGTGAGTGGGACTTTTGATATCATACCCGGTTGGGGTGATGGGCATCATTTTTAAGTATTGAAAACTATTTTCAAGAATGGTCTCCCCTTATTGTGTGAAACTGATTAAACGTTTTGGGAGACAATTCTGAGAGCTGGGATGGCTCTAGTAGGCTTGAGGCCTCGATTTTGAAAATGAGAGGGCCCATGTCCCAATTTTGGAAAACTCGTGAAGTGGGCCCAAGGCGAATGGGCACGGGCTAAAGCCTGTAGAAAAATAAGCTTTTGAACCATGAAAACTTTTATAACCGTTTATTTGTGTGAATCACCACTATGCCAATGCTGATTCGTTAACTCGTTGGGCTAGGAGTTGCTAAGCCAAAGCTAGGTCATTGAACCTGTTAGCATATAAGCTATGGAGCCGAAGGTGAGTGTCGGGATCATTGGGCCGGTAGTTCCAAAGATAATAGATATAATTTCTAAAATTATTGTTTGTGCATGCACCTATTTGCATAACCATCGAGGCACCCAATCTAGGGTAGTTTTGGTTCCAAGTGCTGTTGGATGACCTATAGAGTAAAAGGGAAGCCCGTCATCCGGCAAGTCTCGAAGTTTAGAGTAGCTTCCTGTGCACTGAAACCAAGGTGGAAGGGTGAAGAGGTCTCGTCCCCTAGTGGACATGATGTATTTTCATGTCTAAGGGTTGGACTACAGACGTCCACTCAGACTCAGGTGGACGGTAAAGGCACTCCGGTCCACAAGTGAATGTAGTCGGCATACTGAATCTGCAAATGTGTGAACCCGTTTTATCAAAGGGTGTGTGATTGTTTGCAAAATGAATTACAAGCAAGGGGAAGTATTGAAAGAGTTAGATCCACACACCAGTGAACAAGAAAGATGTTTTAAATTCTTTTAAAAATTTACACTTACACCCACTCAGTGAGTTGTAAAACTCACCCCTCCCTTTAAGCTTTTTTAGGAAAGAATACGACCCCTTTATGGAATCCTCACACCAAGCCTCTACACCTAGGTATTTAAATTTTAAGTTATTAGTTTTGCATAATGTTATTCCAAGGACAAATGATAAAAGGTATGCGTGACTCCTCGCAATCTTTGGAGTGGTGACTATTCTTAGACCAACAGGAGTGACATATTGCTCATGGGGTTCCGACTAAACCTGGTCGGGGCGTGACATCCTATCTATGCAGAAATCCATATCGGGTGGTTTGCAGGGTGAGTTGTCAGGTCGGCTCGACCAAAGTTGGATTGAATACGACACGACTCGGTTCTCCCTCATTTTAAAACTTTTCAAAATTACACCTTTGCTCCATTGTGTCCTCTTGAAATTTGAAGCATACCCTTTTCCAATCACGACTATCCAAACCCATCTCACTAAAATCCCAACTTCTTATTTGGGAAATTACTTCAAATCCTGATATGGTTCGATCCAATCCCAATTCCTAACTTCGGCTCCTATTCTTGATTCCTCCCAGATTCTTAGTCCATAAGTATCTAATTTGATGGTTGTAAAAATATCTAAATGTTACACAAATTCCCAGTTTGTGTTCTAATCCTCGATTTCTCTTTAGGTTCTTGACCCATCAGTTTCCAATTCTATTGTTTGGAAATCCCAACATTACCCTTTGTAATGTTGGTAGAAGTACATGACTTAGTGCACGCGATGCATTCTAGTAGTACTAAAATGTATCAAACCTTAAAACACTTATACTGGTGGTTTGGGATGAAATGGGAGATAACTAAATATTTAATTGGATGCTTATCATGCCCGTAAATAAATGTTGAACACATAAAAACAAGCAGGTAAACAACATACTCTGTCTATCCTAAAATGGAAGTGGGAAAGGATTATAATGGATTTTGTGGTAGGACTACCTCTCTCCCCTCGAGGGAATGATACTATTTGGGTAATCATGGATTGGTTCATTAAGGAAACTCTTTATCTTCCTATTCCATAGACAAACTTGGTAGAAAGACCAACATCGCTATATATTTCAAAAATTGTATGATTACTTAGTGTTCCTATGTCAATTGTATTCAATCGTAACCCTCATGTCAGGTTGCGTTTCTTTTCTATTATGTAGACATCCCTTGGGACAACTCTTCATATTAGCAGAGCCTTTCACCCTCAAATGAACAAATGGTCTAAAGGAACTATCCAAATGTTAGACGATATATTATATGCATGTGTGTTAAATTTCATGAAGAACTTGGAAAGCTACCTGTGCCTAATAGAACTTGCCTATAGTAATAGTTATAAAAAAGTATCCAAATGTTGCCCTTCAAATTATTGTATGGTAGAAAGAGTAGGACATTGTTGTTTTGGGATGATGTGGGTGAACTAAAGCTAGAAGAAGTGGAAATCATAGAGGATGCGACATAAAAGATCAAGGTAATATGAGAGTACCTAAAGGCAACACTAGACAAAAAGAAGAGCTATGTGGATAATTGATGAAGGGATCAACAATTTATAGTTGTAGACATAGTGTTTTTGAAGGAATCTCAAAGGAAATGAGTACCACATTTCCATCATATAAGCAAAATTAATCAACCGTATATCAGATCATTCCAAGTCGTACAATGTGTCACACCAGTAGCTTGCAAATTACAACTTCCACTATAATTAGAAAATATACACTATGTAATTCATGTGTCCATACTAAGGAAGTATGATCCGAACCTAAGGCATACCCTAGAACAACCCCTAGTAAACTAGAATAAACAATGGCCTATAAAGTGGAACTAATGCAAATAGTGGACATTCAAGAGAAACACCCCTAGAGCAAGATGATCAACAAGGTGAAGGTTTTATGGCATAACAACCAAGCAGAACAGGTAACTTGAGAACATAAATTAGTCATGAGAGTGAAATATCCTCTGTTATTTACTAGAACATAATAAAGTTGTGAGGACAAAACTACAAAAAGGAGTGGAGGAGTTGCAATACTTGAAATTTCTATAAAGAAGTTATAAGGAGTTCAGATTGGAAAAACCTGAATATAATAAGAATTTCCTAAAATGGTTGAAGTGAGCTAGACTGGAAATGAAATTAATTTCACTACAAGCTTCGTAAATGGTAAAAATATAATTATTTGCCCTAAAATTAGGGAAATGAGCAATATAATTTTTATAAAAACAATTTAGATCTAGAAATGGTCTAACTTTAGGAAAATCTAGCCAAGGATGGACAAAATCGATCGAACCGACCAGAAACTACTTTAAAGAGTGTTGACTAGTACCCTAAGTCAGACTGCCATGATAGTGGGCATTACCAATCGATGTGCATCGTGTGGAAACACAACACGACCAATAATGGATAAGCCATGTATGTAGGCGCAACTAATCGTTTTGTATCGTGTGGCAAGACAACACTATTAACATCAGTTAGTTCACATCAACAGAGCCAACCAATGACAAAACTAGGCTAGATCACATCCTACTTACTAGGCTCTAAAGCTCACCCATCTAATACCAATTTTAGGACCCAAGCATAGAAAAAGGTTTCCCATAAAAGGGAAGTCGAGATCAGCTAGATAAATGTACTAAACTTTTATTAACAAATATTTAGCACATATATTTACCAATATTACTTATGAATTGTTTTCCGAAGTTGACATTTTATAAAGATTGTAATGATATTTTTCTAGGTTTATATGTAGACACCATCTCATAGATTATTAACATAGTCATGAGGTTCAAACTCAATACATGGAAGGATTTCTATGTTCCCCAAATCAATTCATGAAAATAAAAGAAAAGATCCTATGGGCATGAGACATTCCCCAATTTAATCCCCCAAGAAAGAATCTTATGGACATTGGACATTCCTTAACTTAATTCTGCAAAAACAATTTTTTTGGGCATTGGACATTCCCTAACTTAATCCCACAAGAATGAATCATATGGGTATGGTACATCCCTCCACTTAATCCCCTTGTGATTCATGATTATACTCCATTCTCTGATTTTGTATTACTTATTCATAATCTAGTTGTAAGATCGAAACTTCCAAAATCGGAGTTAAACCCAACTGGACTAGAAATTGAGGATAAATTGGGAATCGAATAATGAACTAAGAATAAGATTATAAAATAGGAAATGGAATCTTGTTATTAGAATAAGATCTTAAAATAGGAAATGGAATCATGTACTAAGAATGAGAACTGAATTCAGGAATGAAATCATGAATCAAGGATGAAAACCGAAACTAAGAATGGAACACCGAACTTGGAATGGAATCCAAATAGGAATAGGAAATTAGATCATAATGTAAGATTTGAAGTGGGAAAATTAGATCATAACTGAGCTATCGGTCCCCTTGCAGAGTTAAGCGAATTACCACATCATGAACAAATCAAATGTTAGATCTAAAGTTAGAAATTCCGAGAAGAGAAACCTAGTCGACCCCCTGACAATTGAATGAGCAATTCTCTATCGTCTTATCACAAAATGGACTGATCCTTGTATTAAATTGCCACTTATGGACTCCTCTTATATTTTTTGACTAGGCCTCGACTTATGTAGTTGGAAAATGTTGCACGAGGGTCATTTTGGCTGATTCAGATTCACGATGGGACTTTTTTTGATCATCGTACACTTTGAGAGACCACATTCGACAACCTACGGTGGTCACCAGTGCTAAGTGACCGCATGCCTCCACTCTAAAACTCTCATGCTCTAACCATTCTCGAACAACCTCCAATTAGAATTTCTCATAGCTCAATGAATACTTGTGTTTCAGCCATTTTTAGAAAACTACCAAATTTGAACAAATTTTGTCATGGTAAGACCCCCACTCCTCCCACGAGACATTAGGAGTATAATGAAAGTATTTGAGAGTGATATATGAATATATAAGTTTATTTGATTAAGTTTCAAAGTTGTGGGACATAAGTGCAAATTTGAAAAGTTTGGGGCCAATTTGCAAATATGGGAAAATTTATGGAAAAAGTCCCTAAGAGTAGCAGAATGTGCTTAGAGGTATTTTTAAGACAAATGGAGATGTCTAAACTCATTTTTGGTAAAGGATATGAAAATGGTAATGTTGCTCAAATAGGGGTTTATTTTAAAATATGGATGGCAAAATGTTATTTTTGCACATTTTAGGGACCAGTGTGTAATTAATACATTTTTATTGCCCAAATATGTTTGAAGGATATTTGGGGACCAAAATGAGGAACTTTTAATGAGTAGGCGCAAAATGGTAATTTTGCCAAACTTATGTACTAAAATGAAAGATTTGGGAAAATTGTTTTATCTAAGTGGGAAACTTAAAAATATTTTGATATTTTGGTAAATATGAAAAAATGTGTGTTTAACCTATGATATTTGGAATGAGATTATATATGGGGTTAGTCATTTTAATGATTTATTGACATGTGGGTCACGAGAATCAAGCCAGAAGGGCAAAATCCTATATGGGAAATTAAAGGATAAAATTTATATGTGCTGAGGTGATATCTATATAAACCCTGATTATATAATCTGATTCATGTTCAATGAATCCTACATCTGATCACATGTGGATCACACAACCTGAATTAAGGAAAAACATAGTCGAGATGAACAAGTCCCAATGAAACATATAAGTGGGTGTAGTGACGACAAGTTCGATTGGACCGACCGAATGTGCTTTTTCGCTTTTCTATAATACCTTCAAATGCATGATATATGATTTGGAAAATCTTTTGAAAAGTAATGAAAATCGACATGGATGAATGTTCACTAACAAAGACCATATTCATAAGTGACTAAACAGGATATGGGTTGTTAAACCATGATAAACCATAGTCGTCATGCTAGAACTTTGTGACTTGGGGCCGTGTGCCCAAGATTTATTTGCTGATAGGAGTTGGTCAAATTAAAAACCAAACTCTTTGTGTTTAGATATTTATCATGATATTTGCATGTTGTGCATATGAATATTTCAGTTGGTCAGGTGATGGACCAAACTCCATGTGATTGATTCATCATGAATATTGCTTGTTTCTTTTTGTACAGACACCTGAATGGAAATGGTCAAAATAAGGACCATATTCTTTTATATGAAAGATGAGCATAAATGCTATATGAGTGCATATTTCTATTGTAAACCCCGCCCTTTGGACTTAAGGAAAACTAGGGAAATAACCGGTCAATTTGAGTGAGAAAGTTGAACCGGTTCACAAACCCCGATCATGCGATAATAGGTAAATTGAGAAATTTACAACTCCCAAGTGACCCAAATAGTCATAGAAACCTTGGAAAAGGACCTTAGGACAATTTGGGAGAGAAAACCATACCGGTTCAGGTGAATCGGATCCAAACTGGATTGAAAAGGTTTGGACTAGTTTGAACCACTATTTAACCGAATGCTAAATTCATTTTTCTAGGTGGCTTAGAAAATTCAAATTAGAGAATTGAGGCCACCATTTGATATAGAATAAATTTAGATGAATTTACATATTTTTAATTTTGAAAAACTCAGTCAAATAGGGCTTGAACCAACCGGTTTAAGCGTTGAACTTGGTTCGGACCAGTCCTATACAACCCATCCAATTGGACCAAAGGAAACTAGAAAAAGATCCGGTATAGGTTATACATGAAGAATCGAGCCATTTAATGAATGAAAAATAGCTAACGTGGGAAATTGGAAAATCCCAAGTGACCAAAATTTCACAAAAACTTGAAGGAAGAATAGGGAAGTGGAATTGAAGAGAAAACAGAACCGGTTAGGGGTGAACCAGACTTGAACCAGTCCAAACCGGCATGAGCCATAGTGAACCATTCACAAATTCCTTTTTCTAAGTGGCTTAAAAATGTCGAATTGGAAAATTGAGACCATCAATAGGTAGAAAATGAATTTTAATGAATTTTTAAATTTTTAAATTTGATTAAATTTGTTGAACCGAGTTCGAACTGGTCGATTTTCAAAATTCGGACTGTGAACCCGGTCAAACCGAACTGGTGAATGGTCAATGAACCAGTCAATGGTCAATCGTCAATGGCTAGCTGATGCCACGCCAGCTGCCACGTAGACATGGTCAACCAATGGGAGGCTGCTACATGTTTGGTCAACGGAGAGTTGGCGCCCCGTCAGCATGCCATGCAGTCACAAGCCGCCAATGAGAGGCTACGATGTGTTTGGTCAACATGTCAACGACTGAAACGGTGGCCGAGTTAGCATTCCATGTTAGAAAAATTGACCAATCACAGTGTGCCACGTGGCACGACCGCCACACCATCATCTTCAACCTTCATACGCTGACATAGAAGAGAGAGAGGGAGTTGTCAGAAAAGATGAAGTCTCTGACGACTCGAAAAATGCTTCGGTCAGGTCTCTAAGGGCCAAGTTGGAGGCCGAGTCTTATGCTGGCTGATAGCCTGCGTAGTTGCCAACATCCGTATATAGAGACCACCCCCTCATTCTTTCTTGGCATCCCACAATCGAGCAAAGAAAAAGAAGAGTAAGTTTTTTAGTGACCTACAAACCAGAGTTCCGATGATGGGACTTTTCTCGACCTCCGAAGCCACATTGGGTGTCTTTAGAATTAGAAGGAAGTCCTCTACCCACCCATACCTTCCATTCAGCTTGAGAGCCACCGAGGAGGAGCGAGGAAGCATGAACAATGAGGCCACTCCTTGGCCAGAAACCCGCCGGTCCCCTATGCTCACTTAGAGCCTTCCCTCAGCCAATTGCGGCCAAGCTAGACTATAAATCCTGCACTTTTGAGTTAAGGAAAATTGGGAAAAGAACCGGTCAAACCGAGTAAGAAAACCGAGCCAATTTACAAACCTGATCATTTGGGAACAAGTAATTTAGAAATTTACAACTTTCGGGTGATCCAAAAGGTTCATTAAACCTTTGAAAAGGAACTTAAGACAAATTAGAAGAGAAAAACCAAATTGGTTTAGGTGAATAAGAATCCATAATAACTCTAAATTTAAGTTTACTTGCCCGATAGTAGTGTAAGGATGGGTGACCTCTTGGGAAGTATGATTTATTTTTGTAACCCAAAATTTCGGTTAAAAATTTTTATGCAAATGTACACCTTATAAATAGCCATAAATTAATATATATTTAATTATTGTAATTAATATTAATAATTTAATACCTAAATTAAATTATTGGAATTAATAGAAATAATTTAATACTAAAATTAAATTATTAGAATTAATACCAATAATTTATGGCAATATTAATACTAGTAATAAATCTCTCCCATTTACACCTATATAACATATATAAAGAGTTCATCCCCATTCGTGCTCCTCACACCCGAACACTTCTCTCTCTCTACTACTTCATTTCCCGATAAAACTTAAACCAGAGCTTCGACTTGAACATTTTTCTTAACCTCGGAAGAAGAGGTCGGACTATTTTGAACTGGGGAGAAGTCAGCTATCTGATAGCAAACTCTAGTCAATCCGAGAATCATTGGAAAAACACTGACTTGATGGAACAGTGAAGTAGCTCCGACGGACCGAAGGTGCCCTATTTTGGCCAAGCTAAAATCGGCCATTTCGAGCCCTCCTCAGCGAAACCAAGCCCTCCCAACACTTCCTCAGCCCATCCACGGCCGAATTAGGACCAAAAGGTAAGCCAATGCGGCTCCCCTTTACAATATCCGATCGATGTTAGAGAGAGAGTCACCCGAATTTCAATGATGAAATTCTAATCCAATTCAGAATCAATTGATGCGATTCTTGATTCTAGGATTAACCTTAGGAGGAGAGCTATATGTCCAGATCGAAAGCTTGGACCGCCATGCCCTCACCGGTGAGAAATCAAAGCTTTCTCTCTCTACAATCTGTTTTCCGGCGAAGCTCCGTTTGAGCTCGTTAGGGTGTCAAAACTCATGATTCAAAGTTCTACGGAATCGTATGAACATGGAGGAACTCAATTTCAACAATTAGAGGTGTTTGATCGGTCAATTTGATGAAATCAAATTCAGTTGTGTTAAAGAGTTGGAATTGGGGGAAAAATTGGGGGAAATTCGGGATTTTTGGAATTCAAAGAACCAAAAGGAAAATTTTTTAAATTGAGGGTCAATTGGGCATGAAAATAATGTTGGAGGACCAATTAAGGAAATTTTGGAATTTTTGGGGCAAAACTTACCTTTTTTATAAACGAAGGGCAAAATGGTAATTTTGGAAAAGATGGAGGAACAAATTGGAAATTTGGGAAATTAATCCCCTTTTTGTGAAATCGAATAAAAGGAGGTCCTATGATAAATTTTAGAAGTTTTGGGACCCAATTTGAGGAAAAACCGGCATTAGGGACTTAAAGTTAAAGAGAAATAACTTTATGGACCTAATTGCAAATAAATGAAAGTTTGACTTTGTCATTCATTTGGAATGAACTAAGGTGATTAGGCCGAAGGATAATGAACCGAGATGTTCACATCATGTAGGAACACGAAGTACCACGAATGCCAGCAAGAACAAGCTCACGTGAATACAAAGAACCGGTCTAGTGGAATTCACGGCATTAACGGGTGAGTGGGTTTACTAACATCATACATGGTTGGGATGATGAACACAACTTAAAGATAAAAACCACTTACCGGTTGTGAGTGGGAATTTTATATCATATCCGGTTGGGGATGATAAGTACCTCGATATAAAAACCCTCTATTAAATGGTATTTTAAACATCACAACTTAAAGGAAGTGATGTGAAAATCATGCGAAAAAACAACTTACCGATTGTAAGTAGAACATACCTGGTCGGTATGATGAGACTTCCTTGAAGGAAGTTGAAAACCTGTTCATCGGTTATGAACGAAGGTGTCCTTATACCCAGGTGGTATAATGGATAGAGAAAACATATGTTTTGTCGGAAGTGCTCTCCCCTGACTGTGTGCTAATGCTTAAACAATCTAGGAGACCTTCTCGATGGGAGCTCGAATAGCTTTGATAGGTCGGGGGCCTTGGTTTTGGAACTTGGGTGCTAAATGCTCGATTTTGAAAATCTCATACAGTGTTCCCAAGGCTAGTTGGCACGAGCAAGAGCTCGTAAACAAACATGATATATGTGTCATAAAACTTAATAAGTGAATTGTTTTGCCATGGAACCAAGAAAGGACCGACATGCTCAATCAACTAGCGGTAGTGTGACATGATAGGTCGACAGACCTGTCAAACAAACAACTACGGATTGAGTTGAAAGTCGAGGCTATTGGACCAGTGGCACCACAGATTACATGGCAATATGAAAAAATATTGTTTGTGCATGCATTGTGAGTACGGGATCATCAAGACACCCATGAGGGGTAGTGATGCATCCTAAGGGCCTTGGACGACCCAGTGAGTATAACGGCAGATCGTCGTTCTAGGTGTCTGTGCGAAATTTGGAGTAGCACCAAGTGCTTGAGACCAGGATGGGGACGGAATGAGGTCTCTGTCCTCATATGGACACGAAGAAGCAATTTCGAGATTGAGGGTCGGATGTCACGTACATCCACTCCAGGGTAGAAGTGGTCGTGCTTCTATCCAGGTTGCCAGTAAAGTTGCTCTAAAGCCGCTAGTGGGTTCAGTAGTCATATTGACCTGCAAATGTGTGTAACCTTCATTATGAAGGATGTGTGTTAGGTGATGACACACCGTGATAACTAGGAAATGATGGAAAAACCTGAATTTTTAAATGAAGAGATTTTTACAAAGAAAGGAGTCTGGCACACTCCATATAATTGTTTTTCTTAAAGTTAAAAGTAGACCCTTCAAAACCCATTCATTGAGTAGTCGTACTCACCCCCTCCCTTATATCACTTTTAGGAAATCCTAAAAAGCCTACCCTTAAAGACCATTAACTAAGATGTCTATAAGACAGATATGTACAATTTAAAATTTCTTGCAATTTTGATTATGCTATTCCAAGAAATGGTGTAGGTTTAAAAGACGCCTTACTCTTTACGGTTTATAATATGGGGAAACCCTTTAATAAACTGGGAGAGTGGCGGGTTGATCACGGGGATCCGACCAAACCAAGTCAGAGCATGACAACTAGAGTGGTATCAGAGCCTGTTTCCTCGAATATCTAATCAGGACTAGAAAATATAGTAACTAATATGATTATTTTAAAATTTTCAGATAGCTCCCAGTAGAGGAACCAAGAAAACTAGGGTTAACTTTGCTCAGTACCCTGTCCTTGTAGGAGGATAACCCTAGAAGCTTCCCAAATGCTTGAGGCATGGTAGAAATCTCCAACGACCAAATGGAGAAGTATCCCGGAGAATGTGCTAGGACCTATTGAGGGCACAACTCTAAGTATAAAGGAAGCCAAGCGTGTAGCTACAAACGTCAGTAAAGGGTGTATAACCTTACCTAAGTGTTTATCAGGAACCTTGTAGCCCTTATTTTGTGATCACTTTCTTTAATAGGGCTAATTGTACTCCTCGATTAATAAAGTACTCCAAATTCCTAAAAACTTTGTCTATCAAAGGATATAATCTTGTTAGGAAGATAGCCCCAAGATAAATACCTAAACAAAAGACACCATGGATATCAAGGAGTTTATTATTCAAGGAAGGCATGACAAAAGAATCGTCATGGTAAGGAGTCTAGGAGAACTTTGGGGTAACTAAACAGTGGGCAACTTATTATAAGGTACAAAGGAAATAGGGCATGAAATGAAGTACCGTCCCACACCACTAGGATTTAGAATAACACTTCCCAAGGAAGACGCCCTCACAGCTATAGGAAATCTGAAAGGATACCATCCCAAGAAACGTGACTCCAGTTGTAACAACAGATAAGAGGAAACTCGTCAAAATCTTAGCAAAGTGGTAAGAAGGAAAAAGGGGTAAAGGTAAGACCTCAATAAAACCACAAACGGAACAAAGGATAGCTGAAGAGAATTCCCCCCTTAAGAAGAAAATCCAAAAAATTTAGGAGCAAAGAAAGGAGTGCATCCACAATAGAAGACAAGATGAACATTTGATGACAAACGGGACATATTGGGATTACAGGAATAAATCACCTTGGAAAAAGCAACTATGCCAAATAGGAAGTTCGGACCAATAGGACAAGAGAAAGCAAGTCGTTACAACAAGATAGTCAGAGGGAACAAATGACACCTTAAGGAAGACCGGGAAGTAGAAGGGGCTACACCATAAAAAGGTCAGTGAGATAGACGTTAAGGACAAGAGTACTCGAGAAACAACTGCCCTAAGAAACTTAGACTAAAGGAATGGTGGAGGCAAGGCAGTTAACAAACTAATACACGGGAAAACCATAATTTGAGTTCCAACAAAGAAGAGAGGGGCAAAAAGGCCAAATACTCGGGAAAAGAAGGATGAAAGAAATCCTTAACCGGACCAAAGGCCAAATTAACGACTAAACTCAAGCCAAGAAAAGAATAAGCAAGCCTCTCACATAATTAGCGAGAAATCTTGAAACAAGTAAGATTTGAACGCTCCATAAAGAAATATACTATAAAAGTAAACTTTGGAGGGATGCATACGACTAACTACCCTTGAAGGAATTTTGATGGGCGGATGGAGATAATGTGGAGTGCAAGGAAACAACCCTTAATTGGGAAATGTTTTAAAGTAAGGAAGTATCATGATGGCCCAGTGTGACCTACTTGGAGAGAGCAGGAAAACCAAACAATAATTTTAGAAGAACCAAGTAGAAAGAAGAAACGAGTAACAATAGGATAGCCAAAGAGAATAAACAAAACCCTAAGAAAGGCTGAGATGTAGTAAAGACTACACTCTATGAATGACAAATGATGGGCATGAAGGACGAGTGATACAGCTGCCCAGATGATTAGACCAAAAAAACTAGAGAGAAGGAGACAGTTGAAGAACTAGTCTTCGAGAGAACCTTGGATTTAAACCACGACAAAGAAGGGAGAAGTGAAAAGGCCAAAATATTGGAAAAAGAAGAATGAAGGAAAATCCTTAAAGAAATTAGTGGCCAAAACCGTATTTCTAGTTTAACGTCTTGAGATGGTTAAGTGAGCTTCACGAAGGACCAAGAAGAGATTTTGAAACAAGGAGGATGTGAACCCTCCTTAAATGGAAATAAGTTAACGAGTTAGCATCAAAAAGATGTTGTGACAAGTATGAATGAGTGGACAACCCATACTAAGGTAATAAAGTAAAGAATGTTTGAGAAACATTGGGAAAGTAAGTCCTCCAAATAAGATGTGGCTAAGGATGAATAACTACAATTGGTAAGACGGGTCATAGTCCACACGCACATATGAAGTTTAAAGAGTGGACGAGCGAGCATAGGGTGGAATGCATGGAATAAAACCAATAATTGGAAGTATCCCATCTAAGGAATAAGGGATAAAACAATAGTTGTGGATATTGAAGGATCCAAAGCAAACAGATGCCCTAACATAGATAAGGGTGTGAAGAAAGGGAGAAAGAACCATATAATGAATTATAAGGAGGTTGGGCATGTAACTCCTAAGATAGAAATCTCTATTGTAAGGGATATAGTAGAGGACAAAACTAGAAGGAGGGAGCCTTCCCAAGCAAAGTAATCGAGACATAGATCGAAAGCAATTATTGTAGAATGAAGAATCATGAAGTGATTATGAGTAAGTAAAAGTGGATTAAGGAAAAAGGAAAAAACCCTTGAATAAGGAATGCCAAGGACTTAAGAAGGAAAGAATCCTAGTTTGTTGATAAACTATTGGGAAACCAAATAATTGGCACCAGAAAGACCCAATAAAGAAGTTGGGAAAGGACGAGTGGGTAAGGAAAACTGACACAGTTATGTAAGAAATGTTGTCAAGTTACAAATGATAATTGGGTAACAGTAAAGGTAGTTGAGGAATACTACCCGATAAAAGGAGGGATGAAATTATATAGTCCCTAGAAGGCTGAAAAGTTGGAAACAACCCTAAAAGAGGTGTTATGGGAGTCTGATGGACTGAGATAGGTTCAGAACTATGTCATGTTGTAAGGGACATATAAGCACCAACAATCCCAAGTAAAATGTAACTTGAGTAAGAAGGAGTTAGTTGGTAAACATAACAAGGTCAAACATAAATTTGACCAAAGTTGTAATTAATGACGGATGAAGTCAACTGTGAAAACCTAAATATTTTTCTTAACCTCGGAAGGAGAGGTCAGACTCTTTAGAACCAGGGAGAAGTCAGCTGTTCAGGACCGTTCTGTGAATGTGTGATCCCTTCTACAGTAGGAGGGCAGTTGTTGATTTGTGAAACCCAATAATAAATACGTTGAATTATCAAATAATTGAAATAACTAAATTAAGCTTTCGGGAAGGACTTTTCTCCCACTCACTAAGTCGTCGAACTCACCCCTTCCCTCTAATCATTATCAGAAAGGATTATAACTATGCTAGTTTTTTCCCTCCGACCCAAAACCAGGTACACAAATTTAAAAGTTTCAGTTTTGTTAAATGATACCTAGGGAAACCATGACAGGTAATACGCCTGACTCTCTTGACCCCAAGGAGCCCTCTTTGAGGCTCGAGAGAGTGGGGGGTTGTCCATCAAACCCCGCCAAACTGAGCCGAGGCATGACAACTTTGGTGGCATCAGAGCTTGTGTTTTCCTAGATACATTATCAAAACTTTGTAACCTAAATGCTAATTAATGAAAACTTTAAACCAACTATGGCACCCAAATGAGGAGTTAAGGGAACAAGGGCTACAACTACTGTTTCCTTCAGAAACCCTGTCCTGGAGACATAATTCCCAAGAACTACCTCAGTCTTGCAGGGCATCAGTCCTAGACACTAGCGACTGTATGAGGAATTCACTAAGGTGTTTGGAGAAAACCCCATCTGGATTCCAAGTCCTAGATCCACCAAGAGGAGGTAAATCCCAACCCGTTTCTGCACCTATTCCACCCCTCCTCGACATCCCCAAATACTTTAAAACCCTTCGACAATTGGGATGTAAGCCCTTCTATGAGGAGAAGGAGGTCGGGGTCGTAATGGACTGGTTAGCAAGCCTCAAAAAGTTCATGGGTATCATTAGGATAACCCCGGAGGAGAGGGTGACACTGGCTGAATTTTTCCTGGAGTCCAGCATGAAAAGATGGTGGGACAACGCCAAGAACATCTTCCTGACCTCACGTACCTAGGAAGAGTTTGAAGGAAGATAATCGGAAGAATACTTGGCTCCCCACCTCATCAATGAAAAGAAGGTGGAATTCTTCCAACATTACAAGGGAACCCACACGGTCTCGGAATATAAGACTACGTTCAACGAGTTGCGACCCTTCACCCCCGACCTAGCAGGACCAATCGACCTCTGCCAGAAGTTATTGATAGTCTCAATATGGATATAAGAGACCGAATGGGGGTTTTGGGATGCCCCGATGACCTAGCCGCCATAGTGGGCATGGCCCATGATTGCAAGCAGTTAGTTTAGACAAGGCGCCATCGGATGGAAATGGGGGGACGTAGAGAAGAAAAGGGATAGGGCAGCTAAGGAGGCCCAAGGGAACCAGGTCGGCCCCGATGGAGGAACCCACCAAGATTCTCCAGGGGGAGGAGGGCTATCGGGGCCACAAGGAAATAGATGCACTCCCTCCAAAAAGAAGCCCCTATTGCCCTCGAGGCCAGAGGAATCATGAAGGAGCATGTGCATCGTGCTACGGGTGTGGGCAGCCCAGGCACTACATCAGGAGTTACCCAAGGGCTCAAGAGATCAACAGAACTTCGATTACTAAATTATCATTCAATTCAGCATCAATTGATGCAATTCTTGATCCTAGGAGCAACCTAAGGACAAGAACTATCTACCCAAATTGAAAGCTTGGACCGCCACACCCCCGATGGAAAGTTTACGAAGCTTTATCCCTCTATGTTCAGTTTTTCGGCGAATCTCCGTTTGAGCTGATTCCAGCATCAAATCGTGCAATTCAAAGTGCAATTGAATCGTATGAAGGTGTAGGAACTCCAATCTAATTTCAATTTCAACAATTAAATTCATTTGATCGGTCAATTGGATGAAATAAAATTCGACTAAGTTAGAAGGTTGAAATTGTGGGAAAAATTGTAGGAAATTTGGGAATTTTGAAAATTCGAGTTACTAAAGCACAATTTTATAAAATTGAGGGCTAATTGAGCATGTTAAAGATGTTGGAGGATCAATTGGACAAATTTTGGAATTTTTGGGGCAAAACATACCATTTTTTTAAAGTAGGTGTAAAATGATAATTTTGGAAAAGTTGGGTACCAAATTGGAAATTTGGGAAACTTGAACCCCTTTTTGTGAATTTGAATAAATTGAGGCCCCAAGGTGAATTTTAAAAGTTTTGGGACTCAATTTGAGGAAAAATCGACATTAGGGTCTTAAAGTTAAAGAAAAATAACTTTAGGGACCTAATTGTAAATAAATGAAAAGTTTAGTTTTCTCATTCATTTAGGATGAATGAAGGCTATTAGGCTAAAGGATAATGCACAAGGATGTTCATATCAGGTAGGAACATGAAGTACCAGGAATGCCTACGAAGACAAGTTCGCGTAAAGGCAACAAGCCGGCTAAGGGGAAATTCACTACATTATCGTGTGAGTAGGAATTTAATATCATACCCGGTTGGGATGATAAACATCTTGAAAATGAAAACCTACTCCTAAGTAGTATTTTAATCATCATTGGTTGTAAGTAGATCATACTCGATTGGTATGATGAAACTTCTTGGAAGGAAGTGGAAAACTCGCTTATCAGTTATAAGTGGAGATGTCCTCATAACCGGTTGGTATGATGGACAGTTGAAAAGATTATTTTGTCTAAAGAGCTCTCCCCTGATTGTGTGCCACAGCTTTAAATTTTTGGGAGACCTTCTTGATGGGAGCTCGATAGCTCATATAGGCCGAAGGCCTCGGTTTTGGAACTTGGGGGCTAATATGCCCGATTTTGAAAATCTCAAATAGTGAGCCCTAGGCCAGTTGGCACGAGTAGGAGCTCGTAAACAAACATGATTATTCAGCCATGAAAACTTAAGTAAATGAATTATTTGGCTATGGTACCAAGACAGGACCAACATACTCGATAGACTAGTGGTAGTGAGACATGATAGGTGTTCGGACTAGTTAAGACAAATAGCTCGAGGTCGAGTTGAGGGTCGGGGCCGTCGGACCAGTGATACCATAAATTATATGACTTGTGTAAAAAACTGTTGATTTGTGCATGCACTGTGTTATGAAACCTTCAAGACACCCAAGAGGGGTAGTAAACCGTCCTAGGGCTCTGGACGACCTGGTGGAGATAAGGGTAGTTAGTCGTATTGGATGTCTTAAGAAGCTCAACGTAGCTTCATTGCGCATGAGACTGGGATGGGGATGGGATGAGGTCTATGTCCTTATATGGACACGGAGTATTTTTTATTTGAGGGTAGGAAGTCAGAGACGTGCACTCAGACTTCGAGTAGAAGTCAGAGACTTCTATAAGGGTGGTTGGAAAAGACGCTCCGATCCACAAGTGGGTGCAGTCGGCGTAACTGCATCTCGCGAATGTGTGTGATCCCTTCATGATGAAGGGTGTGTGTTGAATGTTAAACACACCAAATATGGAAATGGGAAAGAGGTTATGAAAACCGTGGAGAAGATTTGAGAATACTTGGAAATGAATTGGGAAAAGCATTTTTATGAAATAAGGAGTCTGGCACACTCTGATTAAAAAATTAATTTTTGTGAAATCTCTCACCCAACACCCATTCACTGAGTTGTCGAACTCACCCCCTCCCTTTACCTCTTTTCAGGAAACCAGGGGAAAACCAACCTTAAAGATTTATGAGTAGCCAAATCATAAGGCAGGTATGTAAAATTTATATTCAGTTTTGATTAATGTTATTCCAGGAAAGGTACAGGTAAGAGGGACGCCTTACTCCCCACAGTTTAGAAGATGGGAAAACCATGAATAAACCGGGAGAGAGGCGGGTTGTTCACAGGGATTCGACCAAACCGGGTTGGCCCGTGACAACTTGAGTGGTATTAGAGCTAGTTTCCTTGAATACATAATCAAGCCTAGAAAATATTGTAACTAATAGGATTGATCTTAAAAGTTTCAGATGTCTCCTAGGAGAGCAACCAAGAAAACTAGGAATGACTCTACTCAACACCATGTCCTCGTAGGAAGACAACCCTAGAAGCTTCCTAATGCCTGAGACATAGTAGAAGCCCCAATGGACCAAATGGGGAAGTATCCAATACCACCAAGGAGTACAGTGCCAGGATATGTTAGAGTCACAGTCTTATGTACAAAGGGAGCCAAGCCTAAATCCAGGAATACTTACCAAGAAAATGGTAGCTCTTTATCTATTTTGTAACTACTTTTTGTAATAGAGCTAAACCCCCAATATTTTGTATTCCTCTATTAATGAAGTACTCAAAATTCCTAAATTCCTATCTCTCAATGATATGATCTTGCTAGGAATATGGCCCAAGGAAGTAACCAAACCAACTCACAATACCATGAAACTAGGGAAATTTTCCATTTTAGTTAAGGAAATTTGTAAACTCCTCACATTTGAGTTAAGGAAAACCGGGAAAAGAACCGGCCAAACCGAATAAGAATACCAAACCGGTTTACATTTGGGAATAAGCAATATGAAAATTTACAACTTTCAGTTGATTCAAAGGATTTATTAAACATTGGAAAAGGAACTTAAGACAAATTAGAAAACAAAAACCAAATTGGTTTAGGTGAACTAGATTCTATAAAAACTTCAAAGTTAAGCGTGCTTACCTGAGAGTAGTGTGATGATGGGTAACCCCCTGGGAAGTATGATTTTTTTGTAACCCGAAATTTCGGTCAAAAATTTTTATGTACGGCTTATCATAAATAGCCATCAATTAATATATATTTAATTATTGAAATTAATACCAATAATTTAATACCTATATTTAATTATTAGAATTAATACAAATAATTTAATACCGAAATTAAATTATTGGAATTAATACCAATAATTTATGGCAATATTAATACTAGTAATAAATCTCGTCCATTTAATAAAGAGGTCATCCCCATTTCATTCTCCTCACACCTAAACACTTCTCTCTCTCTCTACTACTCCATTTCCCGGTAAAGCTCGAACTAGAGCTTCGACTTGAACAAAGGTTGGGCTCTTTAGAACCGGGGAGAAGACAGCTATCTGATAGCAAACTCCAATCAATCCGAGAATCGTTGGAGAAACACCGACATGATGGAATAGTGAAGCAACTCCGGCGGACCGAAGTTGCCCTATTTCGGCCAAGCTGAAATCGGCCATTTCAAGCCCTCCTCAAGCTAAACCAAGCCCTCCCAACACTTTCTCAACCTTTCCACGACCGAATTAGGACTGAAAGGTAAGCCAATTCGGCTCCCCTTTACAATTTTTGATTGGTGCTAGAGAGAGAGTCGACCGAATTTCAATGACGAAATTCTAATACAATTCCGCATCAATTGATGCAATTCTTGATTCTAGGATGAACCTCAGGATGAGACCTATCTGCCCAGATCGAAAGCTCGGACCGCCGTGCCTTTACCGGTGAGAAATCGAAGCTTTCTCTCTACAGTCTATTTTCCGGCGAAGCTCCGTTTGAGCTCGTTCCGACATTAAAATCTGTGATTCAAAGTTTCTTAGAATCGTATGAACATGCAGGAACTCAATTTCAACTCAAATTTCAATAATTAGAAGTGTTTGATCAGTCAATTTGATAAAATCAAATTCGGTAGTGTTAAAGAGTTGAAATTGGGGAAAATTGGGGATTTTCGAAATTCAAAGGACCAAAATACAATTTTATGAAATTGAGGGTCAATTGGGCATGAAAATAATGTTGGAGGACCAATTTGAAGAATTTTGGAATTTTTGGGGCAAAACTTACCATTTTTGTAAAAGAAGGGCAAAATGGTAATTTTAGAAAAATTGGGGGACCAAATTGGAAATTTGGAAAATTGAACCCCTTTTTGGTGAAATTGAATAAATTGAGGTCCCAGGATAAATTTTAAAAGTTAGGGGACTCAATTTGAGGAAAAACCGACATTAGGGACTTAAAGTTAAAGAGAAATAACTTTAGGGACCTAATTGCAAATAACTAAAAGTTTGGGTTTTCTCATTCATTGGAAATGAACGAAGGCTGTTATGCTGAGTAATAATGAACAAGGTTGTTCATATCGTGTAGGAACACGAAGTACCGGGAACGCCAGCAAGGACAAGCTCGCGTGAATACCAAGAACCAGTCTAGTGGAATTCACGGTATTAACGGGTGAGTGGGTTATTCACATCATACCCAGTTGGGATGATGAGCACAATTTAAAGTTAAAAACCACTTACCGGTTGTGAGTGGGTTTACTAACATCATACCCGGTTGGGGATGATAAGTGCCTCGATATAAAAAATCCACTGTTTAATGGTATTTTAATCATCACTACTTAGAGAAAGTGATGTGAAAGTTATGATGAGAATTCCTCGAAGGGTTGTAAGTAGATCATACCCGGTTGGTATGATGAGAATTCCTCGAAGGAAGTTGAAAACCCGTTCATCGGTTATGAACGGAGATGTCCTTGTACCGGTCGGTATGATGGACAGTAAAAACCTATTTTTGTTAGAAGTGCTATCCCCTGACTGTGTGCCAATGCTTAAACAATTTGGGAGACCTTCTCGACAGGAGCTCGAATAGCTCTAATAGGCCGGGGGCCTCGATTTTGGAACTTGGGGGCTAAATGCCCGATTTTGAAAATCTTGTACAGTGGGCCCAAGGCCAGTTGGCACGAGCAGGAGCTCGTAAATGAACCTGATATATGTGCCATAAAACTTAATAAGTGAATTGTTTGGCCATGGTACCAAGATAGGACCGACATGCTTAGTCAACTAGCGGCAGTGCGACATGACAGGTCGACGAACTAGTCAAGACAAATAGTTACGGGTTGAGTTGAGAGTCGGGGCCGTTCGACTAGTGGCACCACAGATTACATGGCAATATAAGAAAACATTGTTTGTGCATGCACTGTGAGTACGGGATCATCAAGATGCCCATGAGGGGTAGTGATGCGTCCTAAGGGCACTGGACTACCTGGTGGCTATAAGGGCAGTTCGTTGTTCCAGGTGTCTATGCGAAATCTGGAGTAGCACTAAGCGCATGAGACCGGGGTGGGGACAGGATGAGGTCTCTGTCCTCATACGGACACGAAGAAGTGATTTCGGGATTGTGGGTCGGATGTCACATACATCCACTCATTCCCGGGGTAGAAGTGGTCGTACTTCTATCCGGGTGGCAGGAAAAGTCGCTCCGAAGCCACTAGCGGGTTCAGTAGTGATACTGACTTGCAAATGTGTGTAACCTTCATGATGAAGGATGTGTGTTGGGTGATAACACACCGTGGTAACCAAGAAATTATGGAAAAACCCGAATTTTTAAATGAAGGCATTTTTTAAAACAAAGGAGTCTGACACACTCCATATTAATATTTTTCTTCAAAGTCAAAAGCTTTTAAAAACCCATTCACTGAGTAGTCGTACTCACCCCCTCCCTTATATCCCTTTCAGGAAATCCCGGAAAGCCTACCTTGAAAGACCATCAACTAAGATGCCTGTAAGACAGGTATGTAAAGTTTAAAATTTCATGCAGTTTTGATTATGCTATTCTAGGAAATGGTGCAGGTTTAAAGGATGCCTTACTCTTTACGGATTATAATAAGGGGAAACCCTTTAATAAACTGGGAGAGTGGCGGGTTGTTCACGGGGATCCGACCAAACCGGGTCGGGGCGTGACAAAATTGAATCATGGAATTAAGAAACCTAAAAGGACTCTTAGAATGACAGCAAGGGAGAATCAGCATGAAAACTATCAAGGTGTTCAAACTCAAGGACGGCAAAGCACCAAACCACCAGCAACCCTAGAAAGGCCCCCACAATGCTCAAAAGTAAAAGAGGAACCACAACAATTCACACTTGAGAATAACCATTACATATGTGAAAGATGGGGACACTACGTGAAGAATTGCCCAACCCTACTAAGGACAAGCACCAATATAATCTGTTATAGGTGTAAGGGAAATAGGACTGGTAAAGAAGGATTGTCCCACACCTCATAGATTTAGGGCAATATCTTCTGAAAAGTCACCAAAGACAATAATGACTCATGACTAAAACCATGAAATAGGTTAACAGTTTGCAAAGAGGTCAAGAAATGGCGAGGTAAAGTGAAATTTAAACTCCTTAAGAAGATTAAACGAAGAGGGATATCTCAAGAATAGAGGTAAGGTACATTGAAAGTACACCTAGAACCCCCCTCAGGAGGGACAAACATGGAAAGTGTCCTCCAAAAACTCTATAGTAGGATATAGTGAAGAAGAAAAGAAATACGCTATGAAAGAGAAGTTTGGAAGGATGCATACGACTAAGTACCCCTTGAGGGGATCATTGATGGATGGATGGTTATGACATAGAGTGCAAGGAACCCACCCTTAATTAAGAAATTTTCCAAGGAAGGATATATCCAGATGACCCAGCGTGACCTACTTGGAGAAAAACAGAAGAGCCAAATAATGACTCCAAGAGAACCTCGTAGAAAGGAGGCAGTGAATGAACTGCCCTTCGGGAGAACCATGGATTTAAACCATGACAAAGAAGGGAGAAGTGAAAAGGCCAAAACATTGGAAAAGAATGACAAAGAAAAATACTTAAAGTAATCAATGGCCAAAACCAAATTTACAATTAAAAGTCTTGGGACATTTAAGTGATCCTCATGAAGGATGATCAAGAGATTTCGAAACTAGGAGGATGTGAACTCTCCTTAAAAGGAAATAGAACCTAATGACGAGGGATTTGGAAACAAATTTGTAAATAAAATGCATGTTAAGATGAAGGGAACCCAAGGAAGCATAATAAGAGGAATCCAAGAAGAAAGTTAAACCCAAGGAATGAGTGAGTTGGAAGATATCATCAAAAGATGTTGTACAAGTAAAAAAAAGGTGGATTGGCCATAAAAATGGAATAGTATAAAGTACATCTAACAAATCTTGGAGGGGTAAGTCCTCTAGTTAAGAAGTGACAAAAGTAAACGATTTTTGACATCAAGACTAGTTGTGTTCTACGCTCACTTGATATAGCCTAAAAAGAGTATGGCTAAGCATAAGGTGGAATACATTAAATAAGACCAATAACCGGAAGTCTCTCATATAAGGAACAAGGAAAGGATTGGGAATCTTAAAACAATAGATGATTAAAGGCGGGCAAATAACTGATATAGAAAAGAGTGTGAGGAAAGGAAGAAAGAAACTTTCAAGGAATGGTTAAAAGGTGGTGCAAGTAGCTCCCAGAGTGGAAGCCTCCACTATGAGGGACATAATAAAGAATAAAATTCGTAAGAAGGGAATTTTCTCAAACAAAGTGATCGACACATAGACAGAAAGAGAATAACTCGGAATAAAGAATCATGAAAATGATCATGAGCGAGTAAGAATGGATTAAGGAAAAAGGAAAGTCCTTAAGGAAAGGACTCCACTAGAAATAAAGAAGTTAAGGAAGGACAAGTAGGTAAGGGAAATTGGACACAAATATGTAAGATATGACCTTAAAGGCAAGATGGATGAGTGAATAAATGGTAAAAGTGGTTAGGAATGTACTAACATACGAAATCATACAACCCGTGGAAGGTTGGGAACCCCCAATAAGAAAGTGTTCTAAAATTTTAATGCTCAAAGACAGATTTTGGAGTACTGTCGAGCTATAAGAGACACGCAAGCCCAACAGTCCATGGAAGGATGTGACTCTTAAGGAAGAGTCAGTTAGTTAAGTATAATAAGGTCAATATCAAAATTGGACCAAAAATGTAATAAGTAATTGATGAAGGAAGGGTTAAAATAAGACAAAAAGGTGATAACATAGAAACCCGCGAACATAAGTATGCAATGCTCAAAAGAACATCGAGCTAAGGGTCTCAACGACCAAGAGAATAACTAGACATGGGAAGAATTGGGTATTTTGGAACTCCCAATTTTGAAATCTTAAGTAAAGAATCTCGGGATGGAGAAATTATACTTTAAGGATTGAAGGATGTGAACTTAATGATATGACCTTAAATATTACAGTGAGATATGCTTAGCTAAAGTAAGCTCTGTGGAATGAGAAAGTGATGAGAAGGAAAGGAAAACCTTAAGTGTATGTGATATAAGGGATAAATAGAAATAATCAATAATCTACAAGCTGATATCAAAGGGAAGTTCTGCCCAATGCAAAGAATGTTGGATAAAGTTTTGGCGACAAAACTCCTAAAAAGAGGAGAGGGTTGCAAACCCCGCCGTTTTGAAGTTAAGGACACCACAAAAAGAAAGGGTCAAATCAAGTGAGAAAAACTGAACTGGTTCACAAACCCGATCATCAGAGAACAAGCAATTTGGGAAATGTACAACTCCCAAGTGACCCAAAGGATTCATAATACCTTCAAAATTTATAACTCCCAAGTTCAGGTAATGAATGTCCACCATTAAGGTACCAAGCTTTCTATATAAAGAGCCCCTCCTCATTCATCCTTCTCACACATGAAATCTACATTCTCTCTCAACTATTCCATTTTACGATGAAGCTCGAACCAGAGCTCCAAAATAGGGTCCTTTCTGAGCCAAAGAAGGTGTGGTCGAGTGCTTTAGAACCGGGGAGAAGTCATGTCATGCCCCGACCCAGTTTGGTTGGATCCCCATGATCAACCCACCACTCTCTCGGTTTATTAAGGGTTGCCTCTTGTTTATAAACCATGAAGAGTAAGGCATCCTTTAAACCTGCACCTTTCCTAGAATAGTATAAATCAAAACTGCATAAAATTTTAAATTAATCATACCTGTTTTACAGGTGTAAATAACAGGAGGTCTTGGGTAGATTTTCCTTGGTCTACCTAAAATGGATATAATGGAGGGGGTGAGTACAACTACTTAGTGAATGGGTTTTCAAAATTTATCTTTTAGGAAAAAAGATTTGTATTGGAGTGTGCTAGACACCTTATTTTCGTTCAAAAATCCTTTCATTTCAACTCTCTATTTTCATCACCATTTCTTATTAATCATGGTGTGTCATCACCGAATACACATCCTTCATCATGAAGGTCAATCACACAATCGCATCCAGCCTCTCCACTGAACCCAGTTATGGTGTTAGACTGACTTTACCGGCCATACTAAAATAATCTTTAAATATGCCCATCACACCAACTGGGTGTGAGGTCATCTCCGCTTATAACCGATAAGCGGGTTTTCTCCTTCCTTTTAGGAAGTTCATCATACCAACCGGGTATGATCTACTTACAACTGATATGTAGTTTTTTCGTGTAATTTCCACATCACTCCTTACAGGTGTGATGGTTAAAATACCACTTAGTAGTGGGTTTTCATTTTTGAGGTGCTTATCATCCCAAACGGGAATGATATAAAAATCCCACTCACCCATTAATGTAGTGAATCCCACTTGACCGGTTCTTTGTATTCAAGCGAGCTTGTCCTTGCCGGCGTTCATGGTACTTCGTATTCCTACACAATATGAACATCCTTGTTCATTATCTCTCGTCCAAATAGCCTTCATTCATTCTTAATGAATGAGAAAACCAAACATTTTATTTATTTGTAATTAGGTCCCTAAAGTTATTTTTCTTTAACTTTAAGTCCCTAATGCCGGTTTTTCCTTAAATTGAGTCCCAAAATTTTTAAAATTTACCTTAGGACCTCAATATTTTCAAATTCACAAAAAGGGGTTTAATTTCACAAATTTCCAATTTGGTCCCCCTACTTTTCCAAAATTACATTTTGCCCTTCCTTTAAAAAAATGGCAAGTTTCACCCCAAAAATTCTAAAATTCCTCAATTGGACCTCTAACATTCTTATCATGCCCAATTGACACTCAATTTTATAAAATTACATATTGGTCCTTCGAATTTTTGAAAATCCCTAATTTTCCCTAATTTTCACCCCAATTTCGACTTCCTAACATATTTGAATTTGATTTCATCAAATTGACCAATTAAACACTTATAATTGTTGAAATTAAAGTTAAAATTGACTTCCTACTTCTTCATACAATTCAATAGCACTTTGAATCACAAGTTTTAATGTCGGAACGAGCTCAAACGGAGTTTCATCGGAAAACATACTGTAGAGAGAGAAAGCTTCAATTACTCACCATCAGGGGTACGGTGGTCCGATCTTTTGATCTGGGCGGATAGCTCTCATCCTGAGGTTCATCCTAGAATCAAGAAATGCACCAATTGATGCAGAATTGAGTTAGAATTTCATCATTGAAATTCAGTCGGTTCTCTCTCAAGCACTAGTTGGAAATTGCAAAGGGGAGCCAAATTGGCTTACCTTTCAGTCCTAATTCGGTCGTGGGAAGGCCGAGAAAGTCTTGGGAGGGCTAGGTTTAGCTTGAGGAGGGCTCAAATTGGCCGATTTCAGCTCGGCCGAAATAGGGAAGCTTTAGTCCGCCAGAGCTGCTTCACTGTTCCATCACGCTGGCACTTCTCCTACGACTCTCGGAACGAACCGATGTTACCACCATGTAGTTGACTTCTTCCCGGTTCTAAAGAACCCAATCTCATCTTGTTTGGCTCAGAAAAGTGTCCAAGTCGGAGCTCTATTTTGAGCTTCACCGAAAAATGGAGTGGTTGAGAGAGAACGGAGTTTTTAGACGGGGAAAGGATGAATGGGGATGGGGTCTTTATATAGGAAGCTCGGGGACTTATTGGTCGTCCGATTGATGCTTTAATGGTGGTTATTCATTGTCTGAAACTCCATGGCCAAAGACTTTTAAGCTTCGCCTGCGCTGTGCGATTTTTCGGTGAGTGAATAGTGCTATCACATGAAGGAAGAAGATGACACTGTTCCGAACCAGACCAAACCGAGTTTTTCAAATCTAAAAATTTTTAAATTCATCTAAATCTATTTTCTATCCAATGGTGGCCTCAAATCTCAAAATTCAATTTTTAAAGCCACCTAGAAAAATGAATTTAGAATCCAGTTCAATAGTGGTTCAAACTGGTCCAAACCGGTTTGGATCCGGTTCACCTGAACCGGTTTAGTTTTCAACTCCAATTCATTCTAAAGTCCATTTCCATGACTTTTGGGACTCTTTGGGTCACTCGGGATCCATAAATTTCCCAGGTTGACCTCTCTCTATCGGTTTCAGTTCATGAATCCACTCAGTTCATAAACCGGTTCAATTCAGTTAGATCCGGTTCATCTAAACTGATCTTGTTTTTCTCTTCCAATTTGTCCTAAGGTTCTTTTCCAAGGTTTTATGAACCATTTGGATCACCAAGGAGTTGTAAATTTCCAAAATTGCATGTTCCCAAATGATCGAGTTTGTGAACTGGTTCGGTTTTCTTACTCAGTTTGACCGGTTCTTTTAACAATTTTCCTTAACTCAAAAAGGCGGGGTTTACAACTCTCCCTTCATTTTAGGAGTTTTGTCCCCAAAACTTAATTAGTAACCTTGCATGAGGAACCAATTCCTTTGATGTCCATTTGGTATTTGCTTAACATGGTAACTCTTATCTTGTTTTTCAATTTACCTTTTTTTTACATCCTTCACTTAAGGAATTTCTTTTCCTTTATATTTTTTACTCCCTCCATGGAGTTTATCATAACTAGACATACCTTACTTCAGGGTATATTCTTAGATTCACATCTTTATTTGCTTAGAATAACATTTTTCCCTTTGTGGTCCTATACTCAGGATTGGGAGTTCCAAGATACCTAACCATTCCCGTCTCTAGTTAACCTCTTGGTCATTGAAACCCTTAGCTCGACATCCTTTAGAGCATTACGTACATGTTTTCATGGATTTCCTTGTCATCACCTTTTTTTCCTATTTTTACTCTTCCTTCATCCATTGCTCATTACAATTCAGTCCAAATTTTATGTTTGACTTTGTAATGTTTATTAACTGACTCTTCCTTATTTTGAGTCATGTTTTCCTCGGGATTGTTGGGTTTACCTACCCCTTACCGCATGACATTTTCTAGATTGTCCCTATGTGCATTAGATTTCCAGAACACCACCTATAGGGTTATTCCCAACTTACCAACCTCTCAAGGATTGTATAACTTTATCCCTCTTTTCTTTTGGTAGTATTTCTCAACTACCTTTACTGTTATCCAATCAACTTACAAAACTGTGTGTGTTCTCCTTACCCACTTGTCCCTTCTTAACTTACTTATTGAGTCTTTCTGATTCCAATTAAATGGTTTCCAGGTGATTTACTGGCATGCTGGGATTCTTTCCTTCTTAAGTCCTTGGCGTTCTTTATCCAAGGATTTTTTTCCTTATTCCTTAATCCACCTTTACTTACTCATAATCATTACATGATTCTTCATTCTAAAATAATCACTTTTGATCTATGTGTCGATTTCTTTGATTGGGAAGGTTCCCTTCTACCAGTTTTGTTCTCTATTATGTCCTTCACAATAGAGACTTCCCTTTTAGGAGCTACATGCTTAACCTTCTTATTATTCCTTGTAGGGTTCTTTCTTCTTTCTTCGCACCCCTATCTATGTTAGGGCATTTCCCCATATTGCATCCTTCTTTCTCCACAACTTTTGTTTCATTCCATATTCCTTACTGGAGATACTTTCAATTTTTGGTCTTATTCCGTAATCTTCACACTATGCTCTGTTGTCCACTCTTTAAGCTTCGTATGTGCATGTGGACTATGACCTATCTTACCAACTGTGGTTATTCATTTTTAACCACATCTTATTTGGAGGGCTTACTTTTCTAATGTTTCTCGGACATTCTTTCCTTCATGACCTTATTATGGATAGTCCACCCATTCTTACTTGTCACAGCATCTCTTGATGTTAACTTCTTACTTACCCTTTTCTTAAGTTTAACTTACTCCTTAGGTTCTCTTAATATGCTTCCCTGGGTTTCTTTCACCTTAGCATGCATTTTATTTGCAAATTCGTCTCCTCACCTCTCGTCACCTAGTTCCATTTCTTCTTTATTAGGTCATGTATCCTTTCTTAGGATTTCCTTATTTGGAAGGATTCTTACCCTTTTCTCCCGTAATTTCTTTTTCATTCATATTGATGAGACCTAACTTTAAATGACGTTCCTTAATGCTATAATTTCATGCTTACCTTTACTCTTGAGATCCTACGAGTACGTCTTTCGTAATCCATCCTCATTCTCACTCATACCCAAGTACATGTCTATTTCTTTGTAGGGAGAGCTCACATCCACCTAGTTTCAAAATCCCTTCATCATCCTTCGAGAGGCTCACTTAAAACTCTCATGGCTTTTTTATCATAAATCCGGTCTTGGTCATGGATTCTTTAAGGATTTCCTTTATCCTTTTTTAACATTTTAGCCTTTTCACATATTTCTTCCTTGTCGTGGTTTAAATCCATGGTTCTTCTGAAGGACAGTTCGTTAACTATCTTGTTTCTACTATTTTTATTATCCAACTGTCTGGATAGTTGTATCACTTGTCTTTCATGCCCATCCTATATTTACTAATTACTTCTTTCTACTAGTTTATTCTACAATCGTTATTTGGCTCTATTACTCTTCCAAAGCAGGTCAGACGTGGCCTCCGATATTGTCACGCCCCGACCTGATTTGGTCGGATCCCCGTGAACAACCCGCCACTCTCCCAGTTTATTAAAGGGTTTCCCCTTATTATAATCCGTAAAGAGTAAAGCATCCTTTAAACCTGCACCATTTCCTGGAATAGCGTAATCAAAACTGCATGAAATTTTAAACTTCACATACTTGTCTTACAGGCATCTTAGTTGATGGTCTTTCAAGGTAGGCTTTCCGTGATTTCCTGAAAGGGATATAAGGGAGTGGGGTGAGTACAACTACTTAGTGAATGGGTTTTCAAAGGTCTACTTTTAACTTTTAAGAAAAATATTTATATGGAGTGTGCCAGACTCCTTTCTTTCAAAAAAATCCCTTCATTTAAAAATTCAAGTTTTTCCATTATTTCTTAGTTACCGGTGTGTCATCACCCAACACACATCCTTCATCATGAAGGTTACACACATTCGCAAGTCAGTATCACTACTGAACCCGCTAGTGGCTTCGGAGCGACTTTTCCTGCCACCCGGATAGAAGTACAACCACTACTACCCTGGGAATGAGTGGATGCACGTGACATCCAACCCAAAATCCTGAAATCACTTCTCCATGTCCGTATGAGGACAGAGACCTCATCTTGTCCCCACCCCGGTCTCATGCGCTTGGTGCTACTCTAGATTTCGCACAGACACCTGGAACGACGAAATGCCCTTATAGCCACTAGGTCGTCCAGTGCACTTACGATGCATCACTACCCCTCATGGGCGTCTTGATGATCCCGTACTCACAGTGCATGCACAAACAATGTTTTCTTATCAAGCCATGTAATATGTGGTGCCACTGGTCCAATGGTCCCGACTCTCAACTCAACCCGCAGTTGTTTGTCTTGACTGGTCCGTTGACCTGTCATGTCGCACTACTGCTAGTTGACAGAGCATGTCGGTCTTATCTTGGTACCATGGCCAAACAATTCACTTTATTAAGTTTTATGGAACATATATCATGTTCATTTATGAGCTCCTACTCATGCCAACTGGCCTTGGGCCCACTATACGAGATTTTCAAAAATCTGGGCATTCTAGCCCTCAAGTTCCAAAACCAAGGCCCCTGGCCTATAAGAGCTATTCGAGCTCCCATCAAGAAGGTCTCCCAAATTGTTTAAGCATTGGCACATAGTCAGGGGAGAACACTTACGACAAAATAGGTTTTTACTGTCCATTATATCGACTGGCATAAGGACATCTCCATTCATAACGGATGAACGGGTTTTCAACTTCCTTTGAGAAAGTCTCATCACACCAACCGGGTATGATCTACTTACAACCGGTAAGTAGTTTTTCCGCATAATTTTCACATCACTTTCTCTAAGTGGTGATGATTAAAATACCACTAAACAATTGGTTTTTATACCGAGGTACTTATCATCCCCTACTGGGTATAATATAAAATTTCCACTCACAACCGGTAGGTAGTTTTTATCTTTAAGTTGTGCTCATCATCCCAACCGGGTATGATGTTAGTAAACCCACTCACAACCGGTAAGTGGTTTTTAATTTTAAGTTGTACTCATCATCCCAACCGGGTATAATGTTTAAACCCACTCACAACCGGTAAATGGTTTTTAAATTATAAGGTGTGCTCATCATCCCAATTGGGTATGATTTTTGTAAACCCACTCACCACTGGTAAATGGTTTTTAAATTATAAGGTGTGTTCATCATCCCAATCAGGTATGATGTTTGTAAACCCACTCACAACGGTACATGGTTTTTAATTTTAAGTTGTACTCATTATCCCAACCTGGTATGATGTTTAAACCCACTCACAACCGGTAAATGGTTTTTAAATTATAAGGTGTGCTCATCATCCCAATTGGGTATGATGTTTGTAAACCCACTCACAACTGGTAAATGGTTTTTAAATTATAAGGTGTGCTCATCATCCCAATCGGGTATGATGTTTGTAAACCTACTCACAACTGGTAAATGGTTTTTAAATTATAAGGTGTGATCATCATCCCAATCGGGTATGATGTTTGTAAACCCACTCACAACGGTATGTGGTTTTTAATTTTAAGTTGTACTCATCATCCCAACCGAGTATGATGTTTAAACCCACTCACAACCGGTAAATGGTTTTTAAATTATAAGGTGTGCTCATCATCCCAATCGGGTATGATGTTTGTAAACCCACTCACAACTGGTAAATGGTTTTTAAATTATAAGGTGTGCTCATCATCCCAATCGGGTATGATTTTTGTAAACCCACTCACAACTGGTAAATGGTTTTTAAATTATAAGGTGTGCTCATCATCCCAATCGGGTATGATGTTTGTAAACCCACTCACAACGGTACGTGGTTTTTAATTTTAAGTTGTACTCATCATCCCAACCTGGTATGATGTTTAAACCCACTCACAACCAGTAAATGGTTTTTAAATTATAAGGTGTGCTCATCATCCCAATCGGGTATGATGTTTGTAAACCCACTCACAACTGGTAAATGGTTTTTAAATTATAAGGTGTGCTCATCATCCCAATCGGGTATGATGTTTGTAAACCCACTCACCCATTAATGCCGTAAATTTCACTAGACAGGTTCTTGGTATTCACGTGAGCTTGTCCTTGCTGGCGTTCCCGGTACTTCGTGTTCCTACACGATATGAACAACCTTGTTCATTATTACAAGGCATAACAGCCTTCATTCATTTCCAATGAATGAGAAACCCCAAACTTTTAGTTATTTGCAATTAGGTCCCTAACGTTATTTCTCTTTAACTTTAAGTCCCTAATGTCGGTTTTTCCTCAAATTGAGTCCCGTAACTTTTAAAATTTATCCTGGGACATCAATTTATTCAATTTCACCAAAAAGGGGTTTAATTTCCCAAATTTCTAATTTGGCCCCCCAATTTTTCCAAAATTACCATTTTGCCCTCCTTTTACAAAAATGGTAAGTTTGGCCCCAAAAATTCCAAAATTCCTGAATTGGTCCTCCAACATTATTTTCATGCACAATTGACCCTCAATTTCATAAAATTGTATTTTGGCCCTTTGAATTTTGAAAATCCCCAAAATTTTCCCCCAATTTCAACTCTTCAATACGACCGAATTTGATTTCATCAAATTGATCGACCAAACACTTCTAATTAATGAAATTGGAGTTGAAATTGAGTTCCTGCATGTTCATACGATTCTAAGAAACTTTAAATTGTAGATTTTTTCGTCGGAACGAGCTCAAACGGAGCTTCGCTGGAAAACAAACTGTAGAGAGAGAAAGCTTCGATTACTCACAAGTGAAGGCACAACAGTTCGAGCTTTCAATCTGGGCAGATAGGTCTCGTCCTAAGGTTTATCCTAGAATCAAGAAATGCATAAATTGATGCAGAATTGTATTAGAATTTCATCATTTAAATTCAGTCGACTCTCTCTCTAGCACCGATCGAAAATTGTAAGGGGAGACGAATTAGCTTACCTTTCGGTCCTAATTCGGCCGTGGAAAGGCGGAGGAAGTGTTGGGAGGGCTTGGTTTGGCCTGAGGAGGGCTTGAAATGGCCGATTTTTGCTTGGCCGAAATAGGGCAGCTTGGGTCTGCCAGAGTTGCTTCACTATTTCATTATGTCGGCGCTTCTCCAATGATTCTCGAATTGACTGGAGTTTGCTATCAAATAGTTGTCTTCTCCCTGGTTCTAAAAAGCCCGACCTTTGTTCAACTCGAAGCTCTGGTTCGAGCTTTACCGGGAAATGGAGCAGTAGAGAGAGAGAGAGAGAGAGAGAGAAATATTTAGGTGTGAGGAGAATGAAATGGGGATGACCTCTTTATATAGGCGTAAAACCTGTGTCTTAAATGGGCGAGATTTATTACTAGTATTAATATTTCCATAAATTATTGGTATTAATTTCGGTATTAATTCTAATAAATTAAATTTTGGTATTAATTCCAATAATTTAATTTCGGTATTAAATTATTTGTATTAATTCTAATAATTTAATTTAGGTATTAAATTATTTGTATTAATTCTAATAATTTAATTTAGGTATTAAATTATTGGTATTAATTACAATAATTAAAGTTCTTATGGAATCTAGTTCACCTGAACCAATTTGGTTTTTGTTTTCTAATTTGTCTTAAATTTCTTTTTCAAGGTTTAATGAACCCTTTGGATCACCCAAGAGTTGTAAATTCCCAACTTGCCTGTTTAGAAATAATCGGGTTTGTGAACCGGTTCTGAATCCTCACTTGGTTTGACCGGTTCTTTTCCTGGTTTTCCTCAGCTCGAAAGGGCAGGTTTTACAGATACATCCTTTCTTCAAGAAGTTTCTAATGATGGCTTGGTTCCTTGCACTCCACGATATGTCCATCTGCCAACCAATGATCCCTTCAAGAGGGTACTTAATCGTATGCCTCCCTCTAGAATTTCTTTTTGTAATTCCTTTCTTCTCTTCTTCATTCTTATTGTATCCTACCCAGACATTTTCGGAGGATGTTTTCCGTGTTAACCCCTTTCCGGTGGGGTTCTAGGTGTACCACCCATATACCTTTCCTTTATTCTTGTGATATTCCTCTATGGTTGACCTTTTTAAGAAGCATTTCGAATTTCCTTCCTTCACATCACTATTTCTTGTCCTCCTTGTGAATAGCCTACTTAACTTGCTCCACTGTTATTGGCCTTTGGTCCTACAAGTATTCTGTGTTCTTGGACTTCGATAGTCAGCATGGTCATTCGGTGGCATTGCGCTCAGTCAACGGGGTATGGAACTGTCCTTAACTACTTGTCTTATTCTCTTATTCCATATTATGTTATTTCTTGCATGGACCGATGTGGTTCCTTCTTGACTTCAAGCACTTCCGGGTGTTTCTAGGGTTGCTGGCAGTTTGGTGCTTCGATGTTCTTGAGTTGAACACCTTGATAGTTTCCTTGCTGAGTCTCCCTTGCTAAGGGTCATTCTAATAGTCTTTTTGGATTTCTTAATTCCTTTATTCAATTTCCTTAACTAAAATGGAAAATTTCCCTAGTTTTTATTGTAGTGTGGGTTTCTTTGCTTACTTTCCATGGGGCAATCCTCCATGCAAGATCACATCATTGAGAGATAGGAATTTAAGAATTGAGTACTTCATTAATAGGGGAATACAAAAGGTTGGGGTTTTAGCCCTATCAAAAAAAGTAGTCATAAAATAGATAGGAAGCTACAGTTTTCTTGGCAAGTATCCTCCTTGTTAAGATTATACGTTCGTACTAACATTCATGGCTTTAGGCTTGACTCCCTTTGTACACAAGATTGTGACCCTAACATATCCTGGCACCGTACTCCTTGGTGGTACTGAATATTTCCCCATTTGGTCCTTTGGGGCTTCTACTATATCTCGGGCATTGGGCAGCTTCTAGAGTTGTCTTCCTACGATGACAGGGCGTTGAGTAGAGTCATTCCTACTTTTCTTGGTTCCTCTCCTCGTAGCCATCTGAAAATTTTAAGATAAATCCTATTAGTTACTATATTTTCTAGTCTTTATTATGTATTCGAGGAAACAGTCTCTAATACCACTCTAGTTGTCATGCCCCGACCCGGTTTGGTTAGATTCCCATGATCCCCATGATCCCCACTCTAGTAGTCAATCCCACACGACCGGTTCTTTGTATTCACGCGAGCTTATCCTTGCTGGCATTCCCGATACTTCATATTCTTGCACGATATGAACATTCTTGTTCATTATCTCTCGGCCTAATAGCCTTCATTCATTTCAAATGAATGAGAAAACTAAACTTTCTATTTATTTGCAGTTAGGTCCCTAAAGTTATTTTTCTTCAACTTTAAGTCACTAATGTTGGTTTTTCCTCAAATTAAGCCCTAAAACATTCAAAATTTATCTTAGGACCTCAATTTATTCAAAGTCACAAAAAGGGGTTTAATTTCCCAAATTTCTAATTTGGTCCCCCAACTTTTTCAAAATTACCATTTTGCCCTTCCTTAACAAAAATGGTAAGTTTCACCCCAAAAATTCTAAAAATCCTTAATTGGCCCTCTAACATTCTTATCATGCCAATTGACCCTCGATTTTATAAAATTTCATCTTGGTCCTTCGAATTTTGAAAAATCCCCAATTTTCCCCCCAATTTCAACTTCCTAACACAACTGAATTTGATTTCAACAAATTGACCGATTAACACTTATAATTGTTGAAATTCAAGTTAAAATTGAGCTTCTACATCATCATACAATTCAATAGCTCTTTGAATCGCAAGTTTTGATGTCGGAACGAGCTCAAACGGATCTTCGCTGGAAAACAGACTAGAGATAGAGAAAGTGTCAATTACTCACCGTCGGTGGCACGACGGTCCAAGATTTTCATCTAGATAGATAGCTCTTATCTTGATGTTCATCCTAGAATCAAGAATTGCATCAATTGTTGCCAAATTTAGTTAGAATTTCATCATCAAAATTCGGCTAGTTCTCTCTCTAGCACCGATCGAAAATTACAGAGGGGAGCCGAATTGGCTTACCTTTCAGTCCTAATTCAGCCATGGGAGAGCTGAGGAAGTGTTGCGAGGGCTTGGTTTGGCCTGAGGAGGGCTCGAATTGGCTGATTTCAGCTCGGCCGAAATAGGGCAGTTTCGGTCCGCTGGAGCTGCTACACTATTCCATCACGTCAATGCTTCTCCAGCAACCCTCGGAGCAAACGACCTCACCTTGTTTGGCTCAAAAAAGTGCCCAAGTCAGAGCTCTAGTTTAAGCTTCATTAAAAAAATGGATTAGTTGAGAGAGAATGGAGTTTTTATGTGTGGAGAGGATGAATGGGGAGGGGGTCTTTATATAGGAAGCTTCGGGTCTTCTTGGTCATACGATTGATGCCTTAATGGTTGTCATTCATTATCTCAATCTCCCCGGCCATAGACTTTTCAGCTTCACCGGTACTGCGCGATTTTCTTGTGAATGAACAGTGCCGTCATCTAAAGGAAGAAGATGACACTGTTCCTAACCGGACCGGATCGGTTCGAATCGTGTTCAAAGCTTAAACCGGCTGATTCAAATCTAAAATGTTCTAATTTCATTTTCTATCCAATGGTGGCCTCAAATCTCAAAATTAAAATTTTAAAGCAACCTAGAAAAATGAATTTAGAATCTAGTTCAATAGTAGTTCAAACCGGTCCAAACCGGTTCAATCCACTTCGGATCTGGTTCACCTGAACTGGTTTGGTTTTCATCTCCAATTCATTCTCAAGTCTATTTCCTTGACTTTTGGGACTCTTTGGGTCATTGGGGATCCATAAATTTCCCGATTTTCCCTTTCTTTTTCGGTTCTGGTTCATGAACCGACTCAGTTCATAAATTGGTTCAATCTAGTTGGATCCGTTTCATCAAAACCGATCTGGTTTTTCTCTTCCAATTTGTTCGAAGGTTCTTTTCCAAGGTTTTATGAACCATTTGGATCACTCATGTGTTGTAAATTTCCAAAATTGTTTGTTCCCAAATGATTGGGTTTGTGAACCGGTTCGATTTTCTTACTCGGTTTGACCGGTTCTTTTCTTGGTTTTCCATAACTCAAAAGGGCAGGGTTTATATGCCACCTCTAGTAAGATTCTAGCTTCGAGTTAACTCTAACCCATCTACATGCAAGCTTCTAATTAAGCTTGATAGGAGCACCTCCATCTGAGCCTGACCAAACTAAGTTTATGATAGGCTAGAGGGAGGCCAAGGGGACCTCTCCACTTAGTTTGGTAATTTTTAGAAATACTTTAGGTATAGCTCAACGATTGGGGGACAAAATGCAAATATTTGAAAGTTCGATACCCAAATGTGATTGAGGTTTTTATGAGGTATTACTATGGGAAAAAATAAAGTTTTGGGATGGTAGGAAAGTTTGGTGAAGGTTGGGGACTGGGTTGCCTATGGTGAAAAGTCTATTGACCTATTTATAATAAATTAATAGTTAAGGATCTAAGTGCAAAAACATGGTTTGGCATTGATAAAAAGGCAACCTTTTTGAAACCTAATGACCCAAAATTAATTAAAAGGAGTTTTGGGACCTAAACAAGGGATTTGGGGGGTTAAAGAAACCCCAAAACCGAAATATTTAGAAAGAATGTCAAAATGGTAATTTTGCTAAAACTTAGGCGCCTTTTGGTAATTTCAAGAAAGTATGTCTTAAAATGTTTCAAATAGTTATCAAGGCCCAAAATGGGACTCAGTGGAACCTTGAGAGACACAATTTTCAAAGGTTAAGGGGCACAATGGTAATTTTACCCAAAGTAAGCACCAAATAGTAAATTGGTGAAAATGAAACCACTTAGTGGTCCTAAAGGAGTTTTTTGGTGATTTAAATCATGTACTCAACAAAAAGAGCCTGTATGAGCTAAGGGTCGACCTTAGAAGGAAGTTTGACCAAGGGTCGGGTTCCCAATTGAAGAGTCGGATAACCCCGAATCTCAGGGAAAAGCTATGTGGTAGGACTGTAGAAAGTAATATGGTTGTTTTGAATGGTAAAATGACATGTGTGAATATTACCTTATTGTTTATGAACCTTGCAGATAACACAAGCAGCATCGAGTAGAATCAAGAGTAGGATTCCAAAATACTGCATGGGACGAACATGTTCCGTGAATTGGGTTAGTGGATTTTTTACGGCGCTTCCTATTGGATTGACCATGATTTAAGTAACTTGTTTGTGAGACCTTATGAATTTAAGTAATAAGTTGCTCTTAGAAACTCATATAATCAATTCAAATTGAATAAGAGCATGGCCACTAAAGCAATTAGTATTTTCCTAGTATAATCAACTTAGTGGACAATTGGATGTCATACAAGTATCTTCCTAGTACACTGCTACGATAGGTTGAATGGCAGGATGAGTTGCACGTGTACGGGCATGGGCTGATGAGAGGAGGTTATGCCACCATGACCCAGGTATCAAGGTGCCCAGCTATGAGATGACACGTAGGGGTGTCTGCTGCTACAATACCCAAGGAATTTACATCAACTTATAAAAATAACTTAAAAACCTTCGTTAACAAATTTTGAAAGTTATACCTCATTTGCACAAGTTCTGTAGACAACGTCATGACTTAAAACCACTTAGAACTTGGCAGTCACCTAATATTGTTTGGGGGAGGGGTGAGCTCACATCTTAGTGAATTATATACGAATATCAGGCCATTAGATGACTTACGACTTCAGTCTTCACATAAAACTATAATATGGAAATTTATTCATGATTTTACACAATTAATCACTTTTGTAGTTTTACCCGACCCCTTGAGACCCCTATCTCGGGCCACCTACAATCATAATTCATCATTTTGTCGGGTCAAACTCTCTCTCCCCAAAATCACATCAATGATTAATAGTATGCACAAAATAGCACATATTGACAACTCATGGCTCGAGCCATGCTTGAAAGTCATGTAATAATTCCAATCGAGTATGATGAGAGCATGTAAGTCACGTGTACTCTCCACAATCGATACCCCCAGGTTCCTCTCCCTTTTGGATATTTAGCATCTAGAGGTCATACGATTATCACGCCGTACTCCTTCTCATGCATTGTACACATACGTTTATTTTCTGCCATTTCTCATTGCAATAATGTAGTATTGAGACAACATTCGTACATCAAACGGGGGTCCTAGGAAATATGAAAGAACAATTATGAATCTCCGCTTATCTGGCACTTCCAATTACCCTGGATGCCAACACTACCTTGATAAATGTCATATTAATGCCCAAAACTTCCGACTAGAATATAAATATATACATATGTATATAATAGATGTCATGCCTATCCCGGTTTGGTCAGATTCCCGTGAACAACCCGCCGCTCTCTTGGTTCAAGAGGGGTTTCCCCCTTCTTTAATTCAAGGGGAGCTAGGCGTAATCTCAACCTTGTTCCTTGGAATAACAAATATAAATAAAAATGCAACTCAAAATAATTAAGCATACCTCACAAAGGGTAAGTCCTGGTGTTATCCCTAATTATTTCTCTATTTCCTAAAAAAGGATAAAAAGGGTAGGTGAGTTTCTACAACTTAGTGAATGGGTATTTTAAGTATAAATTTTTAATAAAATAGTTTTTGAATTAGAGTGTACCAAACTGCTTATTTCCTTTAAGATATTTCATTATCAAAATCCTGATTTTTAATTGAGGGCCAATTGAGCATGTTAAGAGTGTTGGAGGACCAATTGAGCAAATTTTGGAATTTTTGTGGTAAAACTTGCTATTTGTGTAAATGAAGGGCAAAATGGTAATTTTAGAAAAATTAGGGACCAAATTGGGAAGCTTGAACCCCTTTTTGTGAATTTGAATAAATTGAGATCCCAAGGAGAATTTTTAAAGAATTACGACTCATTTTGGAGAAAAAAACTGGCATTTGGAGGCTAAAGTAAAAGAAAAAGAACTTTAGGGGACCAAATTACAAATATTTGTAAAGTTAGAAATTTTTAGTCATTCATAATGAATGAATGCTATTAAGTCAAATGATAATGAACAAGGATATTTATACCGTGCAGGAACACGGGACATTGGGATCGCCAACTAAGGCAAAGCTCACAATGGATGAAAGTTGATTTATAGGAAATACACTGCACGATTGGGTGAGTGGGATATTAAATATTATACCCGGTTGGGCTGATAAGCACCTCGAAAATGAAAACCCACTGCTAAGTGGTATTTTAACCATCACACATTAGAGGAGTGATGTGGAAATCATAAGGAAAAAACTATTTACCGGTTGTAAGTAGATCATACCTAGTTGGTATGATGAAACTTCCTGGAAGTGGAAAACCCACTTATTGGTTATAAGCAGTTGGTATGATGGACAGTTGAAAAGTTTTATTTTATTAGATGTGCTCTCCCCTGAATGTGTGCCACTGCTTAAAATTTTTGGGAGGCCTTCTTGACGGGTGCTTGAATAGCTCGTATAGGCCGGAGGCCTCAGTTTTGAAACTTGGGGGCTAATACGTAGGATTTTGAAAATCTTGAATAATGGGCCCTAGGCAAGTTGGCATGAGCAGGAGCTCCTAAAAAAACATGATTATTAAGCCATGAAAACTTTAGTAAATGAGTTTTTTGGCCATTATATCGAGATAGGACCGACATACTCGATGGACTAGCGGTAGTGCGACATGATAGGTCTTCACTAGTCAAGACAAACAGCTGCAGGTCGAGTTGAGGGTCGGGGCCGTTGGACCAGTGGCACCACCAATTATATGGCATTATGTGAAAACAAAATGTTGATTGTGCATGCACTATGTTACGAGACCTTCAAAACGCCCAAGAGGGGTAGTGATGCATCCGAGGGCTCTGGACGACCTGGTGGAAATAAGGGCAGTTAGTCGTACCAGAAGTCTTGCGAAGCTCGACGTAACTTCATTGCGCATGAAACCAAGGTGGAGATGGGATGGCGGCTATGTCTTCATACAGACATGATGATTTGTTATGGGATTAAGGGTCGGATGTCATGTACATCCACTCATTCTCAGGGTAAAAGTGGACGTGTTTCTATCTAGGCGGCTGGTAAAGTCACTCCGATGCCAGAAGTGGGTATAATGGACGGGTTGGCCTAAGAATGTGTGTTCCCTCATGATGAAGGACGTGTGTTGGTTGATAAATACACTGTTGTAATGAGAAATTGTTATGAAAACCAAAATTTGAAAATGAGAAAACTGATAGGAATTAGGGAGTTTGGCACACTCCAATTTGAAAACTATTTTTACTGAAACTTCATTTTATTTTAAATACACATTCACCGAGTTGTAGAAACTCACCCCTCTTTTATCCCTTTTCAAGAAATAGAGAAAATGACTAGGGATAACACCAAGCCTTATCCTCAATTAGGTATGCTTAATTCCTCTTAAGCTTTCATTTTATTTGATATATGTCATTCTAGGGAATAAGGTTGAAAGTACGTCTAATTCCTCTTGAGTTAAAAGGAGGAAACTCCTCTTGAACCAAGAGAGTGACGGGTTGTTCACAGAGATTCAACCAAACTGGGTCGGGGCGTGATAACTTGAGTGGTATCAAAGCCTAGTTCCCTTGAAAAATTATCAATATTATGCTCTAATATTAATCCAACATTAAACATTATCAGAGCCTAGTTCTTAGGAAGTTCGCAATGAAATCCAGTCCTCCACCCACAACCCTGAAAAAGACATCCAACCCGAGAGAGGAAGCCATACATAGGTTCCTAAAGGGTGAGAAACGAGTACCCAAGGACATGGTGGAAGACTACCGGAAACTAGTAGGAGCCTTACTAGAACCGGAAGGCATCATATACCCTCCTCCCAAACAAGAGGAACCAATATCACCTCCTAGAAGCCCAACCCCTCCTCCTCCAATCCCACAACAACCGAAGGGGAATCCAACCAAGAAGGAGGCCTGGGATAATTACTAGGATGCATATGCCACCTTCATGAAGGTTGACCAAGTACCTCCACCTACTCAACCTGACTTCAATCCCTTCCAATGGGTGAAGTGCACCTATGAGTGTGAGGTTGAGGTACTAAGGCAGTATAGATTGGAGGCCATACATGAAATTCATCCTATTAGGGAATACGAATGGACCTCAACCAATTCCTCAGAGCCTTCTGATCAAGAGTCTCACAACCATTCTAGGGTTAATTCTAGTCCCATGACCCCAAGGGATTAAGGGGGTAGAAAATTCATGTAATAAGCCAAGTATGGCAAGAAAATATTTCTTGAATGAATGAAAGTGAAATTTTTGTTAAAACTTCTGAGATCCTTGATAAATTCAAAGCAAAAATAATGTGATAATAAAGATTAAAGTAAATGGTAGGAAATCACCTAAGGAAGAAAAGACGGGTTATTTATAGTTAACCTCAACCCTTAAGACTTTCCCTCAGAAGTACAGTAAGAAAGAATCCATCCAAGGGAGATCTTAAGAAAAGGAAAAAGAAGTTGGAACAAAGGGAAGCAATCATCAAAGAGTACAAATTCATGGAGAGTTCAAGGAGTTAAAGATAGGCTCAAAGAATAAGAGTAAGGAAAAACAAGGAGTAGAATATTCCAAAGGGAACCAAAAGAATAGAAGCTGATCAAGAAGATAAAAAATAAGTATGGGGGAACACCAAGGATGTCAAGACCACCAAGGAAAGATGGGAAGAAAGTAGAATAACAAGAAGGCCTAGGTATAACAACTACTTGTAAAGAACTAAGATACAGTTTCTTAGTAACTCCATAAGATAGGGAGACTTCTAGAAAGTATAGGTACAGACCAAAAGAGGAAGAAAAGCCAGAGTGGATGAACCATACAAGATCCTTAAAGTTTAAGTGAAGAGTGAAAAGAGAGAACTTCCAAAGAACGGTAGGGTGATTAAACAAAAGAATTCCAGAACAGAAGACACTAGAAGGAGGATGATAGTAGGAAGATTGATTCAGGAAGGAGAAAGCTCCAGGTTTGTGAAAAACAACTGAGGAAGTGTCGCAAAAGATCGAACCGAATAAGGACCTCAGTAAAATATAAAAATAACTAAGTGAGTTTTTGGGAAGGTTAACTACAACTTACTTGCAGGAAGACATGAAAACCCAAATCAAAATTTTAGATAGATCCAATTGAAGGAAATAAACTCCTATTGACCAAATTGTTCGAAAGAGTAAATGAAGCTCTAATAAGAATTGGGGATTATTAAGGAATAAACCATAATCAAGACAAGGGAGTAATACCTAGGACACGAAGATACGAAAGATTGGATATAAGAGAGATGAGAGGTTCATGGAAAGATACATGAGTACCAGTTAAGAGGTAATGGAACTAACAAATTTGGGAAGAAGATAAGCTTCTCAAAGACAAGCTGCTAGAAATGAAAGGATCAAGTGCAAAGGGAAAGGAATCGTGAAGATCCAAGAGATAAGTGAAACCCAAGTAATGCGTATGTAGGAAGATGACATCAAAAGACGTTATACAAGTAAGAAAGGGACTTTGCGGAAAAAAGGATCGTGAAACGATGACAATGTGATTAAAAATGGATTTAAAAGGAGAAGAGACCTAAAAAAGGAAGGGTGCCAGTAGAAATGAGGAATGGAATAAGAAAGGAAGAGCTTTAGTATGTCAATAAGTTATAAGAAGCTCAAGGACTTGAAGATTGAATGACCAAATATACAAGTAAGAAAAGACGAGTAAACAAGGCAATCGATATGGCTATAGTGATGTGAAGTCAAAGACAAGTTTTGAAGAATGTCATGAGGTTCGGGGCATGTAAGCCCAACTATCCTAGGGAAAATATGACTTAGGAAAAGAAGGATCTATGATTAAGGCATGACGAAGTCAAGCATAAAGGTGATAACCGAAGAATGAAGAAAGGATCCATGCATGATGAAAAGGTGATAAATGCCAAAACCTATGGAAGAAAATGACCTGAACTCATAGTCCTAAAATCTTTGGTAAAGGAGTTTGGAATGGAGAAATGGTGCCTTGGGGAAAGGAAGAATGTAACGAAAGGAAATGATTTTAAGTCTTCTAGGGAGATATGCTTAGCTAAAGTAAGTTCCATGGAATAAGGAAAGGATGAGAATGAGACGAGAATCATAGGTATGTGATGTAAGGGATCAACAGAAATAACCGAGAAGGTTGTAAGAGAATAAACTAGAAAAAAATTATATCAATAAAAGTTTATTCCAGTATGCAAAAGTGTGAACTATGTTTTGGTGACAAAACTCCTAAAAGGAGGGGAGAGTTGTAAACCCCGCTCTTTGGAGTTATGGAAAACTAGGAAAAGAATCGGTCAAACTGAGTGAGAAAACTAAACTGGTCTACAAACCCGATCATCGGGGAATGGGAAAATTGGAGAATCTATAACACCCAAGTGACCCAAAAGGGTTCATAAACCTTAGAAAAGAACCTTAGGACAAATTGGAAGAGAAAAACTAGATGTGTTCGGGTGAACTGGATCCGAACCAGATTGAACCTGTTTATGAATCGAGCCAGTTTATGAATCGAAACTGATAGAGAAAGGGCAAACCGGGAAGTTTAAGGATCTCGAGTGACCCAAAGAGTTACAAAAGTCATGAAAAATGACTTTATGATGAATTGGAGATGAAAACCAAACCGGTTCAAGTGAACAGGATTTAGACCAGTTTGAACCACTATTGAACCGAATGTTAAATTCCTTTTTCTAGGTGGCTTAGAAAATTCCAATTTGAAAATTAAGGCCACCATTTTATAGATAATGAATTTAGATGAATTTAGAAATTTTTAATTTTGAAAAACTTAGCCTAATGGGGCTTGAATTGACTAGTTTAATCTTTGAACCCAGTTCGGACCGATCTGGTTCGAAACAGTGTCGTCTTCTTCCCTCAGATGAAAGCATTGTTCACTCGCCAGAAAATTGAACTAGTGCCGGCGAAGAGAAAACGTTTCCGTTCAATTTGTTTCAGGCCATCAATGACTGTCATAAAGGTGGCAAACAGACGACCAATTAGTCCTCGAGCTCCCTATATAAAGAGCCCCTCTCCATTCATCGTCTCCATACCTAAAAACCTCATTCTCTCTCAACTACTCAATTTTTCAGTGAAGCACGAAGCAGAGCTCTGATATAGGGTCTTTCCTGAGCCAACGATGGCGTGGTCGAGTTCCTTAGAACCGAGGAGATATCAGCTACACGGTGGTAGTCTCCATTCACTCCGAAGGTCAATGAGTTGTAGAAACTCACCCCCTCTTTTATATCCCTTTTCAAGAGTATGGAAACATGACTAAAGAAAACACCAGGATCTACCCTCTATCAGGTATGCTTAAAAGTTCTTTTAAGCTTGCCTTTTTATTGATTTATGTTATTCTAGAGAACAAGGTTTAAATTATTCCTAGCTCCTATTGATTAAAGGAATGGGAAACCCTTCTTGAACCAAGAAAGCGGTGGGTTTATCACATGGATTTGACCAAATCGGGTCAGGGCGTGACAGTTAAGCCCTGTTTGGAGTCGGAGGAAGTCTTGCTTCTTTTTCTTGATCATATGCGGAGCTAGGTATTCCACCGTATACCTCTCCTTGAATTGCTCCCAAGTGGGGGTGGTGGTAACATGTTTTTGATGTTATCCCACCACATATTTGCACTGGCTTCCAAGAAAAACTCTATTAAGATTACCATATCCTCTTGTGAAATCATAACTATCTCCATGAGTTTCTTGATACTGGCTAGTCAGTCCATCGCAGCTCCATCATCCTTCTCTCCTAAGAAAGGTTTACATCCTAGTTGACGAAGAGTTTTGAGGTATTTGGGGTTGTCAACTGGAGGAGGAATGTTAACAGGAGGCGGATGAGATTGTAGTTCCTCAAGCTTAGATTGAGAGTTAGTGTCCACCTTAGGGGTGAGGTTAGGCTGTCCATACACTCGGGTGAAGTCCTCATACAATCTTTGATGTTTCGAGCTTAGTCCAAGTGGAACTGTCTGTGTTTCTCGGGGAGTTTCCATAGGAAGGGGTTATTGGGCGGTGTTAGAAACTACTGCTCTTGTTCTCTTGGACTCTCTCTTGGGAGACATATGTAATTTTAAAATTTATTCCTCTTAGTTACTATATTATGCAATCTTGATAATGCATTCAAGAAAATAGGCTCTGATACAACTCGGGATCACATCTCAACCCGGTTTGTTCGGATCTCCATGATCAACCCACCACTCCCTTTGGTCAATGAAGGGTTTCACCCTTTTCTAAACCGCCAGAAGTAAGACGTCATTTTCCCGTATTTCCTGGAATAGGATTATACAAAATGGAATGTCTTAAAATAGACGTACATGTCTTACAGTTCCAATAAAGGAGGTCTTTAAGTTTGGTTCTTTCTAAAAGGGGTAAAAGGGAGGGGTGAGTTCTACAACTTAGTGAGCGGGTGTTTTGAGTGAGTTTTCAAAATAGCTTTTAATTATCTAAGCAATGCCAAGGTTATCTTTTCTTTTAAATGGGTTTTCCTCAATTTCGATTTTTAAAAGCCATTTTCCAAGGTTTACCATTCCTTTTTCCAAGGATTCTCAAATCTTGAAACCTTTTTCCCATTTACATATTAGGTGTGTTTAGCTTTCTTAGCCCATCCCCTTGCCTTAAGAGGCGTTTAGCAAATAAACAAACACCCTTCATCAGGAAGGGTGCACACATTTATAGGTGCAGCTCGTCCACAAGACCCACTTGTGGATCGGAGCATCTTTACCATCCTCTAAGATAGAAGTTTATCCACTTCTACCCTGGGTTTGAGTGGATGTTCTTGACATCCGATCCTCAGACCCAAATGCCATCTGTGTCCATATGAGGACAGAGACCTTTCTTGTTCTCGTACACATGAAGCCTAAACGCAGTAACTTTAGGAAACCCAAACGCAGTAGCTTCATGTAGTCCAAACACAATATCTCCATACAGTCCAAACATAGTAACTCCGTGGAGTCCAAACATGACTAAGTAGTACGACGAGAAATCCAAACGTAGTAGCTTCTATTCCCCTTTTATCTACCATGTCGTCCAACAGCCCTTGGGACCCATCAATACCCCCTAAGACATCTTGATGGTCCTGTACCTCAAGTGTATCGACAAACAATAGTTTTTATTTTCTTAACCATTATCTTTGGTGTTGACGGTCCAACAACCCCGACACTCAACCCAACATGCAGTTGTTTGTTTGACTGGTCAGTCGACCTAGCCCTAACACACTACCGCTAGCCCATCGAGCCTTTTCAGTCCTGACTTGGTGCCATGGTGAATCACACAGTTGATTCCACTTTTAATGAGAGTTTTCATGGCTCTTCCTATTCATGTTTGTTTGCAAGCTTCAGCTGGTGCCCATTGGCCTTGGACCCACTACACGTGTTTTTCCAAAATTGGGCATTAAGCCCCCCGAGTTCAAAACACGAGTCCTCTAACCTAACTGAGTTGTTCTAGCTACCGTCAAGAAGGTATCCCAAATCTTTTAAGCATTAGCACATAGTTAGGGGAGAACAATTCTAACAAAAAGGTTATTTTCAACTTCATCACACCAATCTGGTGTGATGATAGCTACACTTATAACCAGTAAGCGGGTTTCTCCTTTCCTCAAGAAAGTTCATCATACTGGTTGGTATGATGTATAAAATTCCTACTCACAACCAGTAAGTGGTTTTCAGCTTAAATTGCTCATCACCCCAACCAGGTATGATGTTAAAAGTCCCACTCACAAGTGATTTTTCATTTCTAAAGTCATCATCATCCCAACCGGATATGATGTAATTAAGCCCACTCACCCGATGATCTTGACGTATTTGTCTCTAGTCGGTTTTCGACTCCACACTAGCTTATCCTTGTTAGAGTTCCAGACTCAAGTGTTCCTACACGATTTTGGCATCCTTATCAGTTAAGGTTTGGCATAACAGCCATCGTTTTATCATGTATGGGCTCAAAATTATTAATTAATTATACTTAGGTCCCTAATTCCAACTTTCCCCAATTTGAATCCCAAAACTTCCAAAATTTCCTTTGTGTCCAGAAATTACTCAAAATTGTATAAGGGGCTCAAGTTTTCCAAATTTCCACTTTGGTCCCCAACTTTTTAAAAATTACAATTTTGGCCCTACATTCCAAAAATGGCAATTTGACCCAAAATGTTCCAAAAATTGACCAATTGGTCCCTCAACATCTTTCTCATGGCCAATTGGCCTTCAATTTAGGGATATTGCAAAGAGGTCCCTCAATTTTTTTAAATCCCCAATTTTCCGCAAATATTTTCCCCAATTTCTCCCCTTCAAACTGATCGAATTTCATTTCTTCAAATTGTCCATTCAATCAGGGTAATTAACCCTAACTGAAGGTATGGATCAATTCCTTCACTTACACATGATTCAATTGAGCTTTGAACCGCAACATTTGTGTCTAAATTGAGCTCAAACAGAGCTTCACTAGAAAATTGCTCGTAGAGAGAGAAAGCTTCGAAAGCTTAGGATAGGAGGTGGGCAGTCCGAGCTCTCGACCAGGGAAGGTAGCTCTTGTTGTAAACCCATTCCTTTGATAATAAGAAAACCCAAAAGAGAACCGGCCATTTCCAAAGAGAAAACCGAGTCGGTTTATAAACTGTAACCGATAGAGAATGGACGAACCGGGAAATTTATGGATCCTAAGTGACCTAATGAGTCACAAAAGTCATGAAAAAGGACTTTAGGATGAATTGGTGGTGAAAACCAAACTGGTTCAAGTGAACCAGATCTAAACCGGTTTGAAGCACTACAGAACTAGTTTCTAAATTCATTTTTTTAGTTGGCTTAGAAAAATCAAATTTGAGAATTTAGGTCACCATTGGATAGATAATGAATTTACAAATTTTTAATTTTGAAAAACTTGGTCGAATCGGGCCTGAACCAGCCAGTTTAAGCATTGGACCCGGTTCGGACCGGTCTGGTCCGGTTCGAAATAGTATCATCTTCTTCCTTCAGATGACAGCACTGTTCACTCGCTGAAAAATTGATCAACGCCACCGAAGATGAAAAGTCTCCGACCAGGGAGTTTTAAGTAATGAATGACCACCAATGGGACGGCCAAGAAGTCCTTGAGCTTCCTATATAAAGAGATCATCCTCATTTATCCTCCTCACACCTAAAAACTCCACTCTCTCCCCACTGCTTCAATTTTTTGTGAAGCTCGACAAAGAGCTCTAACTTGTTCATTTTTCTGAGCCAAAGAAGGCATTGTCAGGTTCTTTAGTTTCGATGAGAAGCCAGCTACACAACAGTAATCTCCGTTTACTCCAAGGATCATTGGAGAAACGCTAGCGTGATAGAAGAATGAAGCAACTCCGACAGACCAAAGTTGCCATGTTTCGATCGAGTTGAAAATGGACAATTAGAGCCCTTCTCAAGCCAAACCAAGCTCTCTCGACACTTCCTCAGCCCTCATACAACTGAATTAAAGTAGAAAGGTAAGCCAATTTGGCTCCCCTCTAAAAATTACGATCGGTGCTAAAGAGAGAACCGACAGATCTTTAATGACCAAATTCTCCATCAATTTGACATGAATTGATGCAATTCTTGATCCTAGGAGGAACCTCACGACAAGAGATATCTGCCCAGATCGAAAGCTCGAACTACCATACCCCTGACAATAAGCTTTCGAAGTTTTCTCTCTCTATGTCCAGGTTTGCGGTGGAGCTCCGTTTGAGCTCATTCCGATGTCAATTCATGCGATTCAAAGTGCAATTGAATTGTAGTGTAGGAACTCAAATCCACCTATAATTTCAAAAATTAACTTCAATTGATCCGTCAATTTGATGAAATCAAATCCAATTAGGTTGAAAGGTGGAAATTGGGAGGAAATTTGGGATTTCAAAAATTCGAGGAACTAAAGTGCAATTTCCTAAAATTGAGCGCCAATTGGGAATGTAAAAGATGTTGGAGGACCAATTGGTCAATATTTGGAATTATTGAGGTCAATTTTACCATTTTTTTAAAGTAGGGGTAAAATGGTAATTTTGGAAAAGTTGGGACTAAATTGGGAATTTGGGAAACTTGAACCTCTTTTTATAATTTTGAATAAATTGAAGTCCCAAAGTAAAATTTTAAAGTTCTGGAACTCAATTTGGGGGAAATTTTGCATTAGGGACCTAAAGTTAAAGAAAAAGAACTTTAGGGACCTAATTGAAAATAATAGAAAAGTTTGGGTTTTTTATTCATTCGTGATGAATGAAGGCTAATAGGCTAAAGGATAATGAGCAAGGATGTTCATATCATGTAGGAACATGAAGTAACAGGAATGCCAGCCAAGAAAAGCTCGCGTGAAGGCAAAAAGTCAATCAAGAGGAATTCACTATAATTACGGGTGAGTGGGATTTTCACATCATACCCGATTGGGATGATGAGCACCACGGTAATAAAAACCCGCTACTATGTGGGATTTTAATATCACACCTGGATGGGGTGATGTGAGAAAAACATATGGAAAAACTACTTACAAGTTGTAAGTAGATCATACCCGGTTGGTATGATGAACTTTGTGGAAGGAAGTAGAAAATCCATTCATCAGTTATGAGCAGAGATGTTCTCACACCCAGTTGGTGTGATGGATAGCTGGAAAATTATTTTGTCAGAAGTGCTCTCCCCTAACTATGTACCACTTCTTAAACTTTTTGGGAGACATTCTTGACGAGAGCTCAAATAGCTCAAATATGCATGCGGCCTCGGTTTTGGAACTTGGGGGGTTAAAATGCCTGATTTTGAAAATCTCGTACAGTGGGCTCAAGGCCAGTTGACACGAGCAGAAGCTCGTAAACAAACATGAGATAAAACCATGAAAACTTTAATGAATGATCTATTTGGCCATGGTACCAAGATAAGACTGACATACTCGATGGATTGGCGATAGTGCGACAAGACAGATCGATGGACCAGTCAAGACAAACAGTTGCATGTTGAGTTGAGGGTCAAGGCCGTTGGACCAGTGGCACCAAAGATTAAATAGCTTATGAGGAAAACTATTGTGTTTGTGCATGCACTAAGGTATGGGACCTTCATGATGCCAAAGAGGGGTAGTGATGTGTCATAGGGGCTACTGGATGACATGATGGAGATAAGGGTAGTTTGTCATGCCAGTAGTTAGGAAAGCTAGATGTAGCTTCATGCACATGAGATCGGGGTGGTGTCGGGATGAGGTCCCTATTCTCATATGAACATGGAGTTTCCTTACGGGATTGAGGGTCAAATGTCATATACATCCACTCATTCTTAGGGTAGAAGTGGACGGGCTTCTATCTAGGTGGCCGGTAAAGTCGCTCCAATGCCACATGTGGGTGCAATGGATGTGCTGCCCTACGAATGTGTGATCCCTTCATGATGAAGGGCATGTTTTAATTGTTAAACACATTGACTATGGTCAATGAGGAATAATGGTTTTGAAAACTGAGATTTTGAGGATGAAACTTCTTAAAGAAACTAAGTAGTCTAGAACACTCCAATTCAAACTATTTTTTTGAAAGTCAAGTTTTTTAACACCCATTCACTGAGTTGTTGAACTCACCCCCTCCCTTATACACCTTTTTAGGTAACCAAGGGGAAACCTACCCAAAGACCTCTAGTTAACTACACCTGTAAGAGAGGTGTGTTAAGTTTAAATTTCATGTAGTTTTGATTAATGTTATTCTAGGAAAAGTAAAATTTAAAGGACACCTTACTCCCAGTTTGAAGAAGGGAAAAACGCTTAATAAACTGAGAGAGTGGCAAGTTGATCATGAGTATCTGACCAAACCAGGTCGGGGCGTGACACTTATCCTGAGGTTCCTTCTAGGATCAAGAATTGCTACAATTGATATCGAATTGAGGGAAAATTTTGTCAGTAAAGTTTAGCACTTTCTCTCTCTAACAACAATCTGCAACGACTGAGTAGGGATGAATTGGCTTAACTTTCAGCTCTGTTGAGATCGTATGAGGGCTATGGGTGTGTTGGAAAGGCTTGGTTTGGCTTAAGGAGGGTGGAATTTGGCCAAATTCAACTTGACCAAAATAGGGCAACTTCGGTCCGTTGGATCTGCTTCATAGTTTGATTCCACTAACGCTTCTTTTGCAACCCTCGAGTCGAAAGGAAGGTGCTATTAGGTAGTTAACTTCCTCTAGAGTCTGTAGGACCCGACCTTGCCTTGTGAGGCTAAGAAAAAAGCCTATATCAAAGCTCTGGTTTGAGCTTCATCGAAAAATGGAGCAGTTGAGAGAGAAAGAAGATTTTATGTCACGCCCCGACCCGGTTTGGTCGGATCCCCATGATCAACCCGCCACTCTCCCGATTTACTAAAGGGTTTTCCCTTATATTATAAATCGTAAAGAGTAAGGCGTTAACCTACACCTTTTTCCAAGAATATCATAAATCAAAACTGCATAGTAATTTAAATTAGTTGTACCAATCTTGCAGGCGTTTAATTGCGCAAGTCCTTTAAGGTTCGGCTTTCCGGGACTTCCTGAAAGAGGTATAAGGGAGGGGGTGAGTACAACTACTCAGTGAATGGGATTCAAATCTTTTAACTTTCAAGAAAAACATTTATATGGAGTGTGCCAAACTCCTTTGTTTTCAAAAAAAATCATTTCATTTAAAAATTCATCTTTTTCCATTATTTCTTAGTTATCGATGTGTCATCACCCAACACACATCCTTCATAATGAAGGTTACACACATTCACAAGTCAGTATCACTACTGAACCCGCTAGTGGCTTCGGAGCGACTTTTCCTGCCACCCGGATTGAAGTACAACCACTTCTACCCTAGGAATGAGTGGATGTATGAAACATCCGACCCACAATCCCGAAATCACTTCTTCGTGTCCGTATGAGGACAGAGACCTCATCTTGTCCCCACCCCAGTCTCATGCGCTTGGTGCTACTGCAAATTTCGCACAGACACCTGGAACGACGAACTGCCCTTATAGCCACCAGGTCGTCCAGTGCCCTTAGGACGCATCACTACCCCTCATGGGCGTCTTGATGATCTCGTACTTACAGTGCATGCACAAACAAAATTTTCTTATATTGCCATGTAATCTGTGGTGCCACTAGTCCAACGGCCCCGACTCTCAACTCAACCCGCAGCTGTTTGTCTTGACTAGTCCGTCGACCTGTCATGTCGCACTGCCGCTAGTTGACTGAGCATGTCGGTCCCATCTTGGTACCATGGCCAAACAATTCACTTATTAAGTTTTATGGCACATATATCATATTCGTTTATGAGCTCCTGCTTGTGCCAACTGGCCTTGGGCCCACTGTACGAGATTTTCAAAATCAGGCATTTAGCCCCCAAGTTCCAAAACTGATGCCCTTGGCCTATCAGAGCTATTCGAGCTCCCGTCAAGAAGGTCTCCCAAATAGTTTAAGCATTGGCACACAGTCAGGGGAGAACACTTTCAACAAAATAGGTTTTCACTGTCCATTATACCAATCGGTATAAGGACATCTCCATTCATAACCGATGAACGGGTTTTAAACTTCCTTCGAGGAAGTCTCATCATACTAACCTGGTATGATCTGAATAACCCACTCACAACCGGTAAGTGGTTTTAAATTTTAAGTTGTGCTCATCATCCCAACCGGGTATGATGTTAGTAAACCCACTCACCCAATAGTGCTGTGAAATTCCACTTAGTCGGGTTCTGTCCTTAGCAAGCTAGACCTCGACTGACTTTCCCGATGTTTCGTTCTCCGGTGAGGGCGTGGTGGTGGAGCTTTCAAATCTAGGCAGATAGCTCTTCTCCAGAGGTTCTTCCTAGGATCAAGGATGACATCAATTGATGTTGAATTGGATTAGAATTTCTTCATTGAGATTCAGTCGACTCTCTCTCTAACAACGATCTAAAATTGTAAAGGGAAACCGAATTGGCTTACCTTTTGGTCCTAATTCGGTCGAGGATGGACTGGGGAAGTGTTGGGAAGGCTTGGTTCGGCCTGAGGAGGGCTTGAAATGGCCGATTTCAGCTTGACCAAAATAGGGTAGCTTCAATCCGCTGGAGCTACTTCACTATTCCATCATGCCGGCGCTTTTCCAACGATTCTCGGATTGACTGGAGTTTGCTACCAGATAGTTGTCTTCTCCCTGTTTCTAAAGAGCCTGACCTTTGTTCAAGTCAAAACTCTAGTTCGAGCTTCACCCGGAAATGGAGTAGTAGGGAGAGAGAGAGAAGTGTTAAGGTGTGAGGAGAATGAAATGGGGATGACCTCTTTATATAGGCGTAAAACCCGTGTATTAAATGGGTGAGATTTATTACTAGTATTAATATTGCCATAAATTATTGGTATTAATTCTAATAATTAAATTTTGTATTAATTTCAATAATTTAATTTAGGTATTAAATTATTGGTATTAATTATAATAATTAAATATATATATTAATTTATGGCTATTTATGAAAGCCGTACGTTCGCATAAAAATTTTTGACCGGTTACAAAAAATCATACTTCCCAAGAGGTCACCCATCCTCACACTACTCTGAGGCAAGCACACTTAACTTTAAAGTTCTTATGAAATGTAGTTCACCTAAACCACTTTGGTTTTTATTTTCTAATTTATCTTAAGTTTCTTTTCCAAGGTTTAATGAACCCTTTGGATCACCCGAAAGTTGTAAATTTCCATATTGCTTATTCCCAAATGTAAACTGGCTTGGTTTTTCTTATTCGGTTTGACTGGTTCTTTTCCCGGTTTTCCTTAACTAAAAAAAATGCAGGTTTTACATTTTAGGTGTGTAGAGGATGAATGGACAGGAGCTCTTTATATAAGGAGCTCGGTGACCCTCTGCCCGATAACTTTCCTTGTTTGTCAAGCTTATTAATGCCCTAAAACAGCATGATCGGAGCCATTGTTCCTTCATTGGCATTATCCACTTTATGTATTAAATGAACAGTGTTGTCATCCTAAGGAAGAAGATGACACTATTCCAAACCAGACAAGACATGTTCGATCGGGTTCAATGCGTAAATCGGCCTGTTCAAGCCCAAATTAAAAATTTTTAAATTCATTCTCTATCTAATGGTGGCTTCAATTCCCCAATTTGATCATTTTAAGCCACCAAGAAAAATAAATTTAGAAACCAGTTCAAGTATGGTTCAAACTGTTTCAATCTGGATCATGTCCGGTTCACCCTAAACCGGTCTGGTTTTCTCTTCCTAACTATCCCAAGGTTCTTTTCCATAATTTTTATGACTCTTTAAGTCATTTGGGAATAGTCAATTTTCCCATTTGGCCCTTTATTTATTGGTTTTATTTCGTGAACCGGCTTGGTTTTCTATTTTGAAACAACTGGTTCTTTTCCGAGTTTTCTTATCAATAATGGGACAAAGTTTACATGGATTATTTAATTCATCCCTAAAACTTACTCAAATCAGGCAAGGTAGGAGGCTATGGAAAACTATAGCCTCACGAGTCTCACCTAATGTTTCATAGCTCACAAGGGCCTTTGCGGCCACCGAAATTAGCTCCTTAAATAGTTGTCATGTTTCAAGTAGTTGGAGATCGAGTAATGTGCAGTCTCGCTAGTGACAATAGAGGAAGATTTGAGTGCTGAGAGGCTTGGCAATGGAAAGTTGAGGCCCTCAATTTTCTAGAGGTACAAAGCACAACGTTAGAGGTGGTCTGGAGGCAAAAAAATTCTATCTGGAAGTCGGATCACCAAAAAATGCAGAAGTTGGTGGATGGGAGAGGATTCTGAGCAAATTTTGATGAGGGATCGACCCAATTTAAATGGAAGTGATCTAGACCTCTATTGTGAAACCCATCACCTCAGACCAAGGAAAACCAGGAAACAACCGGTCAATTTAATGACAAAATTGAATCACTTAAGGAACTGAGGATGATAAAGAGGGGTTAAAATGGGTAATTGGAAAATCCCAAGTGAACAAAAAGTTATAAAAATCATAGGGAAGAACCATGGAACCAATTGGAAGAAAAATCTAGACCGGTTCAAGGTGAACCGAACCTAAACCATGGAACCAGCCTTGAACCGTTTTGAACTATACATGAATTGGTCTCAAATTTCATTTTCCTTGGTGGCTTAAAATAATCAAATTGGGAAATTGAAGCCACCATTGGATAGGAAATGAATTTAGACAATTTTAGATTTGAGAAAACCGATCGAATCATGCCTGAATCGACCAATTTTTGCCATTGAACCCGATTGGACTGGACCTATCCGGAACAATCTCGTCTTCTTCCTTGAGATGACAACACTGTTCATTAGTTCAAAAACTTTCCATTTCCTATGAGAGGAATATTTCTCCGATTAGGGCATTTTTGGGTGAGGATAAGGTTGACCAGAATGGAAATTGGTTGAGCAGAGGTTCCCTGAGCTCCCTTTCTAAAGAGCTCCCCTACATTCATCCTCAACACACCTCAAATTGCCCTCCTCTCCAAAGTGCTCCATTTTCCAGTGAAGCTCAAACTAGAGCTCTGACTTGGGCACTTTTCTCAGTCTCAGAAGGCAAGGTCGGGTCCTACAAACTCAGGGTGAATTCAGCTATCTAACATCAACCTTCCTTCGACTTGAGGATCGTCGGAGAAGCATCGGCGGAATCAAACAATAAAGCAGCTCCAATGGTTCGAAGTTGCCCTATTTTGCCCAAGCTGAATTCGGCCAAATTCAGACCTCCTCCAGCCAAACCAATCCTCCCCAAAGTCCCCATAGTCCTCACACGACCTCCACAGAGGTAAAAGGTAAGCCAATTTGACCCTCTTCCATCATTGAAGATCGGTACTATAGAGAGAAAATGCTGAATTTTACTAACAAAATTCTCCTTCATATGTACTTCAATTGTAGTGATTCTTGATCCTAAGGATGAGAGCTACTATCACGCCCCCACCCGGTTTGGCTGGATCCTTGTGAGCAACCCGCCACTCATTTTGGTCCATCAAGGGTTTCACCCTTTCTAAACCGCAAGGAGTAAGGCATCCTCTTACATGTCTTTCCTAGAATAGCATTTTACAAAACTGAATATTTTAAAACATACATCCATGTCTTCTCACTGTTTAAATAAGAAGGGTCTTTAAGAAGGATCCTTCCTCAGTTACCTGAAAGAGGTAAAAGGGAGAGGTGAGTTCGACAATTCAGTGAGCAGCTGTTGGAAGTGAGTTTCCAAAAAAATAGCTTTATTCAAACCATGCAAAGGTTATCATTTCCTTTAAGAAAAATCTTTCCTCAAATTCCAATTTTTCAAAAACCTTTTCCATTGGCATTAGGTGTGTTTAGCAAACAGCACATGCCCTTCATCAGGAAGGGTACACACATTCGTAGGTGTAGCATGTCCACTGCACTCACTTGTGGATCGATGCATCTTTACCATCCACCAAGATAGAAGTCCGTCCACTTCTACCCTAGATCTGAGTGGATGTTCTCAACATTCGACCCTCAGACCTAAATGCCACTCCATGTCTGTATGAGTACAGAGACCTCATCACGACCCCACCCCAGTCTCATGCGCTAGAAGCTACTCCAAGCTTCCCAACTGACTAGCACGATGAATTACCCTTATCTCCATCATGTATCCAATAGCCCATAGCATCCATCACAACCCCTCTTGGGCATCTTGATGGTCATGTACCACAAGTGCATGCACAAACAATAATTTTTCACATATGGCCATTATCTTCGATGCCGATGGTCCGACGGCCCCGACCCTCAACCCGACCTATAGTTGTTTGTCTAGGTTGGTCCGTTGACCTGGCCCTGACGCACTATCACCATTCCATCAAGTATTGTCGGTCCTGACTCAGTTCAATGGAAAAATCACACAATAATTTCATTAGGAATTATCATGGCTTTCCTTTACTAAAGTTTTTTTGTGAGCTCCTACTCGTTTCCACTAGCCTTGGACCCACTGCACGTGTTTTCCAAAACCAAGCATTTAGTCCCATGAGTTAAAACATGAGGCCTCTATCCTATATGAGTTGTTCTAGCTCTCATCAAGAAGGTCTCTCAAATCTTTTAAGCATTGGCACATAGTCAAGTGAGAACACTTCTGACAAAAAGTATATTTTCACTTTGTCACACCAACTGGGTGTGATGATATCTCCACTTACAACCGGTAAGCGAGTTTCTCTTTTCCTCAAGGAATTCATCTTACCAACCAGGTATGATTACCTCTACTTACGACCGGTAAGTAGGTTTTATCAATTAGAGATGGTACTCTTCATCCCAACCAGGTTAGAAAATCCCACTAACAACTGATAAGTGGTTTTTATCTTAAATCGTTCATCACTCCAACAGGGTAGATGTAAAGTCCCACTCACAAGTGGTTTTTCATTTCTAAAGTACTCACCATCCCAACCATGTATGATGTATAATTAATCCCACTCACCTGATGACTATGATGTGTTTGTCCCCAGTCAGTTTTCCATGTTTGCACAAGCTCTCTCTTGCTGGCATTTCAGTCACACGTGTCCCGACACGATTTGGGCATCCTTATCAATTAAGGTTTAGCATGACAACTAAGGCTAAAACATTATCAATTAATTGCACTTAGGTCCCTAAAGTTCATTTTCCTTAACTTTAGGTCCCCTAATGTCCATTTTTCATCCAAATTGAGTCCCTTAGATTTCCAAAATTCCCTTTAAGTCCTCAATTTACTCAAAATTGTAACAGGGGCTCAATTTTTCCAATTTTCCAATTTGGTCCCAAACTTTTCAAAAATTACAATTTTTCCCCAACTTTCCAAAAAATAGCAATATGACCCCAAATGTTCCAAAAATTGACCAATTGGTCACTCAACATCTTTCACATGAACAATTGGCCTTCGATTTTGGGAAATTACAAAGAGGTCCCTCAATTTTCTGAAATTCCCATTTTTTGCTAAAAGTTTCCCCAAACTTCTCCCCTCCAAACTAACCGAATTTGATTTCTTCAAATTGGACATTCAATCAGGGTTAATTGCTCTAATTGAAGGTATTTAGCAGTTCCTACACTTTCATATGATTCGATTGAGCTTTGAACTGCGACATTTGGGTCTGAATTGAGCTCAAATAGAGCTTCTTCGGAAAATGCTCATAGAGAGAGGAAGCTATGAAAGCTTACCCCCATAGGGATGGGGGAAGTCCTATAGACTTTGAGGTGTGTGGAGGAGGAATGGAGAGGAGCTCTTTATATAGGGAGCTCGAGGACCCTCTACCCGACAACTTTACATTTTAGTCGAGCTTATCCTCACCCTTAAACGGCCTGATCGGAGCCATTTTTCCTTTGCCGGTGTTATTCATTTTCAACATTAATAAATAGTGTTGTCATCCTCATGAAGAAGATGAGACTATTCTGAACCGTACCAGACCAGTTCGACCGGGTTCAATGTGTAAATCGGCCAGTTCAGTCCTAATTCGACCGATTTTCTCAAAATTAAAAATTTCTAAATTTATCTAAATTCATTTTATATATAATGGTGGCTTCAATTCCCCAATTTGATCATTTTAATCCACCAATAAAAAATAAATTTAGAAACTTATTCAAGTATGGTTTAAACCGATTTAATTTGGTTTAATCCGTTTAAGGTCTAGTTCATCGTGAACCAGTTTGGTTTTCTCTTCCCATTTGTCCCAAGGTTCTTTCCCAAGATTTATATGACTCTTTGAGTCATTTGGGATTCATCAATTCCCCAATTTACCCTTTTCTTATCGGTTATAGTTTGTGAACCGGCTATGTAAACCTCGTCCTTTGATAATAAGAAAAAAAAACTAGGAAAAGAACCGGTTATTTCCAAAGAAAAAACTAAGTCAGTTTATACACCGTAACCGATATAGAAAGGGCAAATTGGAAAATTTATAAATCCTAAGTGACCTAAAGTGTCACAAAAGTTATGGAAAAGGACATTAGGATGAATTGGAAGAGAAAACCAAACCGGTTCAGGTGAATTGGACCTAAGTCGGATTGAACCGATTTGAACCACTATTGAACCGGATTTTAAATTCATTTTTCTAGGTGGCTTAGCAAATTTAAATTGGAGAATTGTAACCACCATTGGATAGAGAATGAATTTAGATGAATTTTCAAATTTTTAGTTTTGAAAAACTTGGTCGAATCAAGCATGAACCGACCGGTTTGAGCATTGAACCCGGTTCGAACTAATCAGGTTCGATTCGAAATAGTGTCGTCTTCTTCCTTCAAATGACAGTACTATTCACTCGCCGAAAAAGTGAGCAACACTGGTGAAGATGAAAAGTCTCTATTCAGGGCATTTTTAGCCATGAATGATCGCAATAAAGGCATCAATCGGACGACCAATGAGTCCTCAAGCTTCCTATATAAAGAGCCCCTCATCATTCATCCCCCTCACACTAGAAAACTCCTCTCTCTACTAGTACAATTTTCGATGAAGCTCAAACCAAAGCTTTGACTTGGGCATTTTTCTAAGCCAAATAAGGTGAGGTAAGTTTCCTTAGATTCAGGGAGAAGTCAGCTACACGATGGTAGTTCCCATTTCCTTCGAGGGTCATCGGAGAAGCGTCGGCGTGATAGAACAGTGAAGCAGCTCTGGCGGACTGAAGGTGCTCTATTTTGACCAAGCTAAAAGGACCAATTTGAACCTTTCTTAGGCCAAATCAAACTATCCCAACACTTCCACAGCCCTCATACAAATAAATTAGAGCTGAAAGGTAAGCCAATTTGGCTCCCATGTGTAATTTCCGATAAGTGTTAGAGAGAGAACCGGTGAAACTTCACTAACCAAACTCTCCCTCAATTCGGAATGAATTGATGTGATTATTGATCCTAGGAGGAACCTTAGGATGAGAGCTATCTGCCCAGATCAAAAGCTCGGATCGCCGCCCCTCGACGGTAAGCTTTCGAAGCTTTATCTCTCTAAGTCCAGTTTTCCAAAAAAGCTTCGTTTGAGCTCAATTCGGATCCAAATGACACAATTCAAAGTTCCATTGAATCAATCGTATGAAAGTGTAGGAACTCAATTTAACTTAAATTTCAACAATTAAACATGATTGAATGTTCAATTTAATGAAATCAAATTCAGCCAGTTTGAAAGGGGGAAATTGGGGGAAATTTTGGGAATTTCAAAAAATTGAGTAACCAAAGATCAATTTCCCAAAATTGAGGGCCAATTGGCCTTTAAAAAGATGTTGGAGGACCAAATGGTTGACTTTTGGAATTTATTGGGGTCAAAATTGTCATTTTGTAAAGTACGGGTAAAATGGAAATTTTGGAATAGTTAGGGACCAAATTGCAAATTTGGGAAATTTGAACCCTTTTTGGGATTTTGGATAAATTGAGGACCTAAAGTGAAATTTTGAAAGTTTCGGGACTCAATTTGTGGAAAATTTTCATTAGGGTCCTAAAGTTAAGGAAAATAACTTTAGGGAACTAAATGCAAATAATTAAAAGATTCGACATTTTGTTCATTCGTGAGGAATGAAGGCTATTAGGCCGAATGTTAATGAACAAGGATGTTCATATTGTATAGTAATAAGAATGACCAGGAACACCAGTAAGGATAATCTCGCATGGAGTGAGAAAGTTGCTTTAGGGGAAAATACACTGCACATATCGGGTGAGTGAGTATTTTCACATTATACCCCGTTGGGATGATGAGTACCTCAGAATGAAAAAACACTACTAAGTGGACTTTTAATATCTCATATGAATGAGGTGATGTAGAAACTACGCGGAAAAACGGCACATATCGAGTGAGTGAGTATTTTCACATTATACCCGATTGGGATGATGAGTACCACAGAATAAAAAATCACTACTAAGTGGACTTTTAACATTACACCTAAATGAGGTGATGTGAAAACTACCCGAAAAAACTATTTACCGGCTGTAAGTGAATGATATAAAAAGGGCTAATTGAAAGAACAACTAAAGAGTTAGCATGTCAAGCAAACATCAAGTTGACACCAAAGGAAATTATTCCTGTTGCAAAGGTTGCTAATTATGTTTTCGGGACAAAACCCTTAAAAGGAGGGGAGAGTTGTAAACCCCATCCTTTCATAGTAAGAAAAAAAAAACTGGGAAAAGAACCGATCATTTCCAAAGAGAAAACTGAGTCAATTTATAAATAGTAACCAATAGAGAAAGGGAAAATCGGGATATTTATAAATCCCAAGTGACCTAAAGAGTCACAAAAGTCATGGTTCAGGTGAACTAGACCTGAACCAAATTGAACCGGTTTGAACCACTATTAAACCGGTTTCTAAATTCATTTTTCTAGGTGGCTTAGAAAATTCAAATTGGAGAATTGAAGCCATCATTATATATAGAATGAATTTAGATGAATTTACAAATTTTTAATTTTGAAGAACTTAGTCAAATCGGTTCTGAACCGGCCGATTAAAGCATTGAACCCGGTTCGGACCGGTCCGATCTGGTGCGGAACTGTGTCTTCTTCTTCCTTCAGATGACAACACTGTTCACTTGCTGGAAATGCGAGCAACGCCAGTGTAGATGAAATTTCACACCTTGACCCGGTTTGGTCAGATCCCCGTGATCAACCCGCCACTCTCCCGATTTATTAAGGAGTTTCGCCTTATTATAAACTATAAAGAGTAAGGCGTCCTTTAAATCTGCACCTTTCCTAGAATAACATAAATCAAAACTATATAAAATTCAAAATTTGTCATACCTGTCTCTCAAGCATCTTAGTTAATGGTCTTTAAGGGTAGGCTTTTCGGAATTTTCTGAAAGGGATATAAGGGAGGGGGTGAGTACAACTACTTAGTGAATAGGTTTTCGAAATTTAACTTTTAGGAAAAAAATTTGTATTAGAGTGTGCCATACTCCTTATTTTCTTTCAAAAATCATATCATTTCCATTCTCTATTTTTTTATTTCCATTTCTTATTAATCACAGTGTGTCATCGTCCAACACACATCCTTCATCATGAAGGTCAAAAACACACAATCGTAAACCAGTCTGTCTACTGAACCCACTTGTGGCATCGGAGCGACTTTACTGGCCACCTAGATAGAAGCACGTCCACTTCTACCCTGAGAATGAGTGGATGTACGTGAATCTGACCCTCAATCCCAAAATCAATTCTCTGTGTCCATATGAGGATAGAGACCTCATCCTAACCCCACCCTAGTCTCGTGCGCTTGAAGCTACGTCGAGCATCACAAGGTCACCTGGTCTGACGAACTACCCTTATATCCACCAAGTCGTCCAGGGCCCTAGGGCACATCATTACCCCTCTTGGGCGTCTTGAAGGTCCCATACACACAGTGCATGCACAATCAGTATTTTCACATCATGCCTTATAATATGTGGTGCCACTAGTCCAACAACCCTGACGATCAACTCAACCTGCAGCTGTTTGTCTTGACTAGTTAGGAAACCTGTCATGTCGCACTGTGACTAGTTGACTGAATATGTCGATTTTGTCTTGATACCATGGCCAAACAATTCATTTATTTAAAGTTTTATGGCACATATCTCATGTTTGTTTACGAGCTCATGCTCATGCCAATTGGCCTATGGCCCACTATTCAAGATTTTCAAAATGGAGCATATTAGACCCCAAGTTCCAAAATCGAGGCATCCGGCCTATAAGAGCTATTAGAGCTCACATCAAGAAGGTTTCCCAAATCGTTTAAGCAGTGGCACACAGTCAGGGGAGAGCACTTTCGACAAAAATAAATTTTCAACTATCAATCATACCAATCGGGTATGAGGATATCTTTGCTCACAACTGATGAACGGGTTTTCCACTTCCTCCAACTTTTCCAAAATTACCATTTTGCCCTTCCTTTACAAAAATGGTGAGTTTTACCCCAAAAATTCGAAAATTCCTCAATTGGCCCTCTAACATTCTTATCATGCCCAATTGACCCTCAATTTTATAAAATTATATCTTAGTCCTTTGAATTTTTGAAAATCTCCAATTTTTGCCCAAATTCAACTTCCTAACATAGTCGAATTTGATTTTATCAAATTGACTAATTAAACACTTCTAATTGTTGAAATTGAAGTTAAAATTGAGTTCCTACCTCTTCATACGATTCAATAGCAATTTGAATCACAAGTTTTGACGTCGGAATGAGCTCTAACAGAGCTTCACCAAAAAACAGATTATAGAGTGAGAAAGCTTTAATTACTCACTATGGGGGGCACGACGATCTGAGCTTTCAATCTGGACAGGTAGCTCTTGTCCTGAGGTTCATCCTAGAATCAAGAATTGCATCAATTGATGCCGAATTGAGTTAGAATTTCATCATCAAAATTCTACAGGTTCTCTCTCTAGCACCGGTCGAAAATTTTAGAGGGGGGCCAAATTGGCTTACTTTTCAGTCTTAATTCGGCTGTAGGAGGGCTTACTTTTCAGTCTTGTTTTGGCCTAAGAAGGTCTAAATTTGACCAATTTTAGCTAGGCCGATATAGAGCAGCTTCAGTCTGCTAGAGTTGTTTCACTATTTGATTATGTTGGCGTTTCTTCAGCGATCCTTGGATTGAATGGAGGTTGCTATCAGATAGCTTACTTCCCCCAGAATCTAAATAACCTGACCTATCCTTCTGAGGTTTAGAAAAATGCCCAAGTCGAAGCTCTGGTTTGAGCTTCACCGGGAAATGGAGCAGTAGAGAGAGAGAGAGAGGTGTTCAGGTGTGAGGAGGATGAATGGGAATGAGCTCTTTATATAGGTGTAAAATTGTGTATTAAATGAGAGAGATTTATTACCAGTATTAATGTTGCCATAAATTGATAGGTATTTATTAGAATTAATTCTAATAATTTAATTTAGATATTAAATTATGGGTATTTAAGATATGGCATTCGATTAATACTAATTAAACCAAATTCGCAAAAAATGTTTTGACCGAAATTTTAGGTTACAAAAAAACATACTTTCGTGTTCTGATGGGATCCAGTTCAACTGAACGGTCTGATTTTTCTCTTTTAATTTGTCTTAAGGTTCTTTTCCAAGGTTTTATGAACCCTCAAATGGTCAAATTTGTGATCTGGTCTGGTATTTCTCACTAAATTTGATCGGTTCATTTCCCAGTTTTCCTTAACTCAAAAGAGCGGGGTTTACATGAAAAGTCTTCCTTCAAGGTGTTTTTGGCCATGAATGATCACCATAAAGGCACCATTGGGATGGCAAAGGAGTCCCTGAGCTTCCTATATAAACAGCCCCACCTCATTCATCCTCCTCACACCTAAAAACTCCCCTCTCTCTACTGCTCCAATTTTTGGTGAAGCTTGAACTAGAGCTCTGACTTGGGCATTTTTCTAAGAAAATAAGGCGAGCTCAGGTTCCTTAGATTAAGGGAGAAGTTAGCTACATGACGGTAGTCCCCATTTGCTCTAAGGATCATCGGAGAAGCACTAGCATGATAGAACAGTGAAGAAGCTCCAGTGGACCCAAGCTGCCCTGTTTTGGTCGAGCTAAAAATAACCAATTTAAGCCTTTCTCAGGCCAAACCAAGCTCTCCCAACACTTCCACAACCCTTATACGATTGAATTAGAGTTGAAAGGTAAGCTAATTTGGCTCACCTTTGTAATTTCTGATCAGTGTTAGAGAAAGAACCAATGAAACTTCACTGACCAAATTATCCCTCAATTCGACATGAATTGATGCAATTCTTGATCCTACGAGGAACCTCAGGAAGAGAGCTATCTGCCCACATCGAAATCTCGGACCTCCGCACCCTCAACAGTATGTTTTCAAAGCTTTCTCTCTCTAAGTCCAATTTTCCGACAAAGCTCTATTTTAGCTCAATTCGGATCCAAATGACGCAATTTAAAGTTCCATTGAATCATGTGAAAGTGTAGAAACTCAATTTTACCTTCAATTTCAACATTTGAACATGATTGAAAAGTCAATTGGATGAAATCATATTAAGCTAGTTTGAAAGTGGGAAATTGGGGGAAATTTTTGGGGAAATTTGGGAATTTCAAAAAATTGAGGGTCCAAAATGCAATGTCCCAAAATTGATGGCCAATTGGCCATGAAAAAGATGTTTAGGGGACCAATTGGTCAATTTTTGGAATTTATTGGGGTCAAAAGTGCCATTTTGTAAAGTAGGGGCAAAATGGTTGAGGACCAAATTGGAAATTGGGGAAACTTGAACCCTTTTTGGGATTTTGCATAAATTGAGGATCTAAATTGAAAATTTGAAATTTTGGGACTCAATTTGGGGAAATTTTACATTAGGGACCTAAATGTAAATTATTAAAAGTTAGGGCATTTTGTTAATTTGTGAGGAATGAAGCCTATTTAGGTTGAATGTTATTAAATAAGAATGTTCATATCGTGGAGGAACACGACGGACTCGGAATGCCAACAAGGATAAGGTCGAGTGGAGGCAGAAAGTCGCTTTAGGGGAAAATACACTACACGTATCGTGTGAGTGAGAATTTTCACATCATACCCAGTTGGGATGATGAGTACCTTAGAATGAAAAACCACTACTAAGTAGACTTTTAACATCACACCTGGATGGGGTGATGTGGAAACTATGAGTAAAAACTACTTATTATTTGTAAGTAGATCATACTCGGTTAGTATGATGAACTTCCTAGAAGGAAGTGGAAAACCCGTTTACTGATTGTAAGCAAAGATGTCATCACACCCAGGTAGTGTCATCGATGAGTGAAAAGATATTTTTGTCATAAGTGTTCGCCCCTGACTGTGTGCCACTATTTAAAGATTTATGGAGACCTTATTGACGGGAGCTCAAATAGCTCAGATAAGTCGGAGGCATCGGTTTTGGAACTTGGGGGCTAGAATGCCCGATTTTGAAAATCTCGTACAGTGGGCCCAAGGCCAATTAGCATGAGTAGGAGCTCGTAAACAAACATGATATTAAGCCATGAAAATTTTAATGAATGATGTGATTTGTACATGGTACCAAGATAGGATCGACATACTTGATGGACTAGTGGTAGTGCGACAAGACAGGTCGACGGACAAGTCTAGATGAACAGCTTCAAGTTGAGTTGAGGATCAGGGCTGTTGGACTAGTGGCACCAAAGATTAATGTCTTATGTGGAAAATTATTGTTTGTACATTCAGTGAGGTTCAAGACCATCAAGATGCCCAAGAGGAGTAGTGATGCGTCCTAGGGTCTACTAGATGACATGGTGGAGATAAGGACGGTTTGTCGTTCGAGCAGTTAGGGAAGCTCGACGTAGCTTCATGCGCATGAGACCGAGGTGGGGTCAGGATGAGGTCTTTGTCCTCGTACGGACACGGAGTTTCTTTTTAGAAGTGGATGAGAGTAGAAGTGGATGGGCTTCTATCTAGGTGGCTAATAAAGTTGCTCTGACGCCACAAGTGGGTGCAGTAGATGGGCTACCCTGCAAATGTGTGACCACTTCATGATGAAGGGTATGTGTTGATTGTTAAACACACCGATTGTGAATAAATTTGTTTTTAAATAACCAGGAATTCATGGAAAGAATCATTTTTTAAGAAATTAAGGAATTTGACACACTCCAGTTCAAACTATTTTATAGAAACTCTTGTTTCAACCACCCATTCATTGAGTTGTTGAACTCCCCCCTCCCTTTACCCCTTTTCAGGTAACCGAGAGAAAAACCTATCTAAAGATCTTGAGCAAGCTAAACCTGCAAGACAGGTATGTAAGTTTAATTTTATGTAGTTTTGATTAATGTTATTCCATGAAAGGTACAAGTATAAAGGACGCCTTGCTCCTCAAGGTTTAAAAGATGGGGAAAACCCTTAATAATCTAGGAGAGTGGCGGGTTGCTCAGGGGATCCGACCAAACCGGGTCGGGGTGTGACAGTCTCGGTTTCCTCTTTTGATATGATCCATTATTTTCCCAATTTTATTAACTATAAAGGGGTGGGTTTACAACTCTCCCCTCCTTTTAGGGGTTTTGTCCCCAAAATAATTTACATGTCAAATAACTGATGGTACCCATCACTCGTAACACTCACAATTTCCCATGTCTCCTCTTGCACGGGTTCGTTCTACCAAAGAACCTTGTCCATAGGAATCTTCTTGTTCCTCAAGTTCTTGTGTCTTTAGTCAATGATTTGTACTGGTTCTGCTTGATAAGTCAGGTTCTCTTCTAACTCCAATGGAGGTCAGTCCAACACATGATTGGGATGAGGCTGATACTTTCGGAGTACCGAGATATGGAATACATCATGTATTCTTTGTAAGTCTAAATGCAGTTCTAATTTATAGGCCATTAGGCCAATCCTTTGGACTATGGTGTAGGGATTGATGTACCTAGGTTTTAGCTTTCCCTATTGTTGAAACCTAAGTATTCCTCTCCATTGGGATACCTTGAGAAACACTTGGTCTCCCACTTCAAATTCTAAGTCCCTTCTCTGATGGTTCGCATAGCTCTTCTACCTGTCTTGAGCGGCCTTAAGTTGACTCCTTATAATCTTAATCTTTTTTGTAGCATCCTCTATTAATTCGACCATTTCTAGCCTCCTTTCTCCCACCTCTTCCCAAAATAAAGGGGGTACAACATAGTCATCCATAAAGGGCCTCATAAGAGGCCATTTCAATATTGGCCTAATAACTATTATTATAGGCAAACTCCAATAAGCACAAGTATTCTTCCCAACCCTTATTCATGGTTAGTACGCATGCTCGTAGCATGTCCTCTAGGGTTCGGATTGTCTTTTCAGACTTTCTGTCGGTCTAAGGATGAAATGTCGTACTCATGTGGAGCTTGATCCCCAAGGCATTTTGCAAACTAGGTCAAAACCTCAAGGTAAATCTAGGATCTCTATCTGACACTATGCTTACTGGGACACCATGGAGTCTTATAATTTCTCTCATGTATAAAACTCCTAATTGTTCCACCGAATCTATCACTCTTATTGGTAAGAAGTGGGCGGACTTGGTCAATATATCCACAATGACCCAAATGGCGTCTCGTCCCTTCCTAGTTACAGGTAGTTTAGTGACAAAATCCATAGTAATGTGTTCCTATTTCCATTTGGGGATTGGTAAGGGTTGTAGCAGTTCTGAAGGTTTCTAGTGCTCAGCTTTAATCTATTGATATGACAAGCATCGGGCTACATATTCCGCAATATCCCTCTTCATTCCCTTCCACCAATAACCTTGTTTGAGGGTGCAGTACATCTTGGTACTACTTGGATGCATAGTATAGATAGAGTCATGTGCCACTTCTAAGATTAATCTCTTCAATTCATTATCTTGAGACCCACACACTCTACCCTTATAGGTTAGCACTCGATCACCTCGAAGATTGTAGTCCGAGTTCGTCCCTTTGTTGACCGGGTCCAAATAGGATTGGAGTTCCTTATACCCTTTTTGCATGACCTTTATTTTTTCCATTAGACTGGGTCTTACCACTACATCAGCTAATAAGCATTTTTCTCTCTTGTCCACTTTAAGGTCCACTTCCATTCTTCCCAGCTCCTACAACAAGGATAAGTTACTTGTCTTTATCTACGCTGCCTTAGTTTGATACTTGCGACTTAGAGCGTATGTAACCACATTGGCCTTACCGGGGTCATATTCTATCACAATGACATAATTTTTTACTAACTCCAGCCATCTTCTCTAGCGGAGATTCAACTCCTTCTGAGTCAAGTAGTACTTAAGACTCTTGTGATCGATATATACCCTACACTTAACCCCATATAGGTAGTGTCACCAAATCTTAAGGGTGAATACTAGTGCAGCTAACTCCAAGTCATGGGTAGGGTAGATCCTCTCATGTACCTTTAGTTGTCGTGAGGCGTAGGCAATAATCTTTCCTTGTTACATTAATACACATTTGAGTCCCTATCCGAATGTGTCATTGTAGACTGTATACTCCTCTACACTTGGGTCATGCAAAGAGAGTACGGGTGTTGTTGTTAAATGGGTCTTCAACTCCTAGAAGGATTTCTCACAGCTTTCATCCCACTTATACTCCACTCCTTCGTTGTGAGACGAGTCAAAGGGGCGGCTATCTTAGAGAAATCCTGCACAAACTGTCTATAGTATCCTGCCAGGCCCAAGAAACTGTGTATCTTAGAGGGATTCTTGGGTGTCTTCCAATTGGATATAGCTTCCACCTTTGTCGGGTCTACCTTGACTCCATCTTTAGACACTACGTGCCCTAAGAACCCTACATCTTGCAACCAGAACTCACACTTGGAGATTTTTGCATACAAGCGATTATTTTGAAGTGTCTCCAAGGTGATAGACAAATGTTCTTCATGCTCCAGCCTAGTCCGTGAGTATATAAGTATTTCATCTATAAACACTATCATGAACTTGTTGATGTGTGGCTGGAACACTCGGTTCATCAAATCCATGAAAGTTGTAGGAGCATTCGTAATGCAAAAGGCATCACCCTAAACTCATAGTGTCCGTATCGAGACCGAGAGGCAATCTTAGGGATATCTTCCTCTCGGATCCTGAGTTGGTGGTATCCTGATGGAAGGTTTATCTTGGAGAAGTAGGCTGCTCCTTTTAGTTGGTCAAATAGGTCGTCGATCCGTGGAAGTGGATACTTATTCTTTATGGTGACCTGGTTCAACTTCTAATAGTCTATGCACAACCTCATACTCCCGTCGTTTTTCTTTACGAAGAGGATTGGTGCACCCCATGGAGACTAACTAGGGTGTATGAAACCCTTCTCCGATAACTCATACAACTACTCCTTTAATTCTTTTAACTTCGTTAGAGCCATGCGATAAGGGCTTGGGATATGAGATGTGTTCTAGGGATTAACTCTATGGTAAATTTCAATTGTCAACTTAGGGGTAATCCGAGTAATTCTTCTAGAAATACACCCGGATAGTGTTCAACTACCGGGATGCCATCTGATCCCTTCTCCTCTGACATCCTATTGATGATCATTGCCAGAAAAACTTTACAACCTTTCTATATCATCTTTTGGGCTCTTATGTGGGACACTATTTGTACTTCTCCCTTCCTCTGGTCTCCTTGGAAACATAGTCCGAGTTTTCAGGACTGTGGAAAGTTATTACTTTTTTCCCACAGTCCATCTTGGCTTGATGGGTACTTAACCAATCCATTCCCAATGTTATTTCTACCTCCCATAGAGGTAATGGGATCAAATCTGCCTCTAGTTTAACTCCTCCAATAATGATCTCACATCCCTTTAATTATTTGATCCTATTCAGTCCTTCTCCTAAGGGTGTGAGGATGTTGAGACTTTGTTCTAGGGAGGTAAGTCCTAGGGGAAGGCTTGGCATTAGATCTTCCTTGATGAAGGGTCTCTCCACTACCGAATCAAAGATGGTGTAGAGTTTTCTTCCCCACAAGTGTATGTACCATGATTGAAGAAACGCATGGTTTAGAAGGAAAATTTTCTTTATTGAATGAAAATCAAATTACAAGTTTTGTCTCAATCTTAGTTAGGGAGGTTTTGGGAAGTACCCGCTACGGTACTAGGGTCTTTTCTAGCCTCTTCCTGGGTGAGTTTGTTTACCCTACTGGTACCCTTGTAGTGGAATCCTGCCTAGTTGTCCTTGGGTTCCCTTTGGGTTGTCCAAGCGTGTCCCGTTGCTTATTCTCCCTAAGAGTGGGGCATTCATGTGCAAAGTGCCCCACCTGCCCACATCTAAAATAGGATACACAGGCTCCCTCATGGTATCTTTGGCATCTAGGACAATGAGAGTTTCCTTATGGTAAGGTGGGGATTACTCTCCATGGAGGTGGTGGTATGTCCTTCCTCTTTTGGAAACCCACCCTATTTCCCCATCTTAGACCATTTTGCTCTTTTCGTCCTCCATGATGGCCTTATCCCTTGTCCTTCTACCTATTAGTCTGCTCCAACCGGCGACGTTGAGTTTGCACTGAACGCTAACATATGTCGACCAAATTGATTACAGCTGCCAAATCTGTGGGGCATCCAAGCACTCCCATCCAGTCTCATATGTCCATGTTGAGACCGTTCACAAATTGTTAGCATATATCCGCAGGTCCAGCTATATCATGGGCAAAGGGTCTTAACTCATTAAACTTGGTTTCATATTTCGAGGTAGAGTTAAGCCCTTGTTGGAGTCGGAGGAAATATTGTTTCTTCTCATCAATCAGATGTTGAGATAGGTACTCCTCCGTGTACCTATCCTCGAATTGTTCCAAGGTGGGGTGGTGGTATGTAGGCTTCTGACATTGTCTCACCACCTTTTTGCACTAGCCTCCAGGAAAAACTCTATCAAGATCACCATATACTTTGGTGAAATCCTAACTAACCCCATGAGTTTCTTTATGTTGGTCAGCCAGTCCATAACAGCTCAAGCATCCTTATCTCCTAGGAAAGGCTTACATCCCAGTTGACAAAGAGTTTTCAGGTATTTAGGGATGTCAACTAGAGGAGGGATGTAAGTAGGAGGGGGATGAGATTGTACTTCCTCAAGCTGAGCTCAAGAGTTAGTGTCCACCTTAGCAGCGAGGTTAGGCCATCCAAACACTTGGGTGAACTCCTCGTACAGTCTCTGATGTTTTGAGCTTAATCCAGGTTGAACTGTTTGGACTTATTATGGAGTTTCCACAAGGAGGGGTTGTGGACAGTGTTAGAAACTACAGCTCTTATTTTCTTGGTTCCTCTCTTGGGAGCCATCTAAAATTTTTAGATTTATTTGTATCTATTACTATGTTATAAAGTCTTGATAATTCATTCAAGTAAACAGGCTCTGATACCACACAAGTTATCACGCCCCGACCCACTTTGGTCAGATCCTCGTGAGTAACCCGCCACTTCTTTTTATCCATCAAGGGTTTCACCCTTTCTAAACCATGAGGAATAAGGTGTATTTTTACCTGTCTATCCGGAAATAGCATTATACAAAACTAAATATTTTAAAATAGTCATACCTACCTTCTCACTGTTCAAATTAGGAGGGTCTTCAAGAAGGATCTTTCATCGGTTCCCTAAAAGGGTTAAAAGGGAGGAGTGAGTTCTACTATTCAGTGAGCGGGTGTTGGGAATGAGTTTTCAAGAAAATAGCTTTATTCAAATCATGCCAAGGTTATCATTTCCTTTAAGAAGGATATTTCCTCAAATTCCAATTTATCAAAAATATTTTCCATTGACATTAGGTGTGTTTAGCAAACAACACATGCCCTTCATTAGAAAGGGTACACACATTTGCAAGTGTAGCCCATCAACTACACCCACTTGTGGATCGGAGCGTCTTTACCATCCATCAAAATAGAAGTCCGTCCACTTCTACCGTGGGTCTGAGTGGATGTTCTCGACATCCGACCCTCGGACTCAAATGCCACTCCATGTCTGTATGAGGCTAGAGAACACATCCCGACCCCACCCTACTCTCATGCATAAGAAGCTACTTCGAGCTTCCCGACTGACTGGTACGACAAACTACCTTTTTCTCCACCATGTTGTCCAGTAGCCCTTAGGATCCATCACTATACTTCTTGGGCATTTTGATGGTCCTATATGACAAGTGCATGCACAAATAATAATTTTTCAAATATGGCCATTATCTTTGGTGTCAATGGTCTGATGGCCTCGACCCTCAACCCGACCTGCAGTTGTTTATCAAAGTCGGTCCGTCAACCTAGCCATGATACATTGCTGCCAGTCCATCGAGTATTGTCAGTTCTGACTCGGTACCATGGCGAAATCACACAATAATTTCATTAGGAATTTTCATGGCCTTCCTTTACTCAAATTTGTTTACAAGCTCCTGCTCATGTCCACTGGCTTTGGGCCCACTCCATGTGTTTTCCAAAATCGGGCATTTAGCCCCATGAGTTCAAAACTGAGGCCTCTGGCCTATCTGAGCTATTCTAGCTCCCGTCAAGAAGGTCTCTCAAATCTTTTAAGTATTGGCACACACTCAGAGGATAACACTTCTAACAAAAAGTATATTTTCACTTCATCACACCAATTAGATGTGATTATATCTCCACTTATAACCGGTAAGCAGGTTTCTCCTTTCCTCAAGGAATTCAACATACCAACCGAGTATGATTACCTCTACTTACAAATGGTATGTAGGTTTTATCAGTTAGAGATGGTTCTCTTCATCCCAACCGGGTTAAAAAACCCCACTTACAACCAGTAAGTGGTTCTTAGCTTAAATCGGTCATCACTCCAACCAGGTATAATGTTAAAGTCCCACTCACAAGTGGTTTTTCATTTCTAAAGTGTTAACCATCCCAACCAGGTATGATGTATAAGTAAGCCCACTCACTAGATGAGTGTGACGTGTTTGTCCGCAGTCGGTTTTCCAAGTTTTCGCGAGCTCTCTCTTGTTGGCATTTCGGTCACATGTGTCGCTACACGATTTGGGCATTCTTATCAATTAAGGTTTTGCATGACAACCAAGGCTAAAAAATTATCGATGAATTGCACTTAGGTCCCTAAAGTTCATTTTCCTTAACTTTAGGTCCATAATGCCCACTTCTCCAAATTGAGTCCCAAGGCTTCCAAAATTCCCTTTGAGTCCTCAATTTACTCAAAATTGTATAAGGGGCTCAAGTTTTCCAAATTTCCATTTTGGTCCCAAAATTTTTAGAAATTACAATTTTTCCTCTACTTTCCAAAAATGGCAATTAGACCTTGAATATTCCAAAAATTGACCATTTGGTCCCTCAACATCTTTCTCATGTCCAATTGGCCTTCCATTTTGGAAAATTGCAAAGAGGTCCCTCAATTTTTTCGAAACTCCCAATTTTCCCCAAAATTTTCCCTCAATTTTCCCCAAGAGTTTCCCTCAATTTCTCCGCTTCAAACTAACCAAATTTGATTTCTTCAAATATTCCATCCAATTGGGGTTAATTGCTCCAGTTGAAGGTATGGATCAATTCCTACACTTCCATGTGATTCAATTGAGCTTTGAACAGCAGCATTTTGGTCTGAATTGAGCTCAAACGAATCTTCGTCGGAAATCATAGAGAGAGAAAGCTTCGAAAGCATATCGTCAGAGTGCGGCGGTCCGAGCTCTCGATCGAGGAAGGTAGCTCTTATCATGAGGTTCCTTCTAGGATCAAGAATCGCTACAATTAAAGTCAAATCGAAGGTGAATTTAGTCATTGAAATTTGACACTTTCTCTCTCTAACCTTGATTTGCAACGAATAAGGAGGGCCAAATTGGCTTACCTTTCAACTCTATTAAGGTTGTATGAGGGATGTGGGGGTGTTGGGGAGGCTTGGTTTCACCGGCGAAGGGCTGAATTTGGCCGAATTTAGGTCAACCAAAATAGGGCAGCTTCGGTCCGTCAGAGGTGCTTCACTATTTGATTTCGTCAATGCTTCTCTGGTAGTCCTCTGGTCGAGAGGAAGATTCTATCAGATAGCTGACTTCCCCCCAGAGTCTGTAGGATCCAACCTTGCCTTTTGAGGCAGAGAAAAATGCCTATATCGGAGCTCTGGTTTGAGCTTCGATGGAAAATGGAGCAATTGAAAGAGAATGGAGATTTGAGGTGTGTGGAGGATTAATGGAGAGGAGGTCTTTATATATGGAGCTCGGGGACCCTCTGCCCAACAACTTTCCATTTTGGTCGAGCTTATCCTCACCATGAAACGTCCTAATCAGAGCCATTTTTCCTTCACCATTATCCATTTTCTACATTAATGAACAGTTTTGTCATCCTAAGAAAGAAGATGACACTGTTCTGAACTGAACCAGACCAGTCCAACCGAGTTTGATGTATAAATAAGCCGGAACAGGCCTGATTTTCTCAAAATTAAAATTTTCTAAATTTATTCTCTATCTAATGGTTGCTTCAAATTCTCAATTTTATCATTTTATGCCACTAAGAAAAATGAATTTAGAAACCGCTTCAAGTGTGGTTTAAACCAGTTCAATCCGGTTCAGGTCCAGTTCACCCTGAACCGATTTGGTATTCTATTCCCATTTGTTAATTCCTCAATTTACCCTTTCCTTATAGGTAATGGTTTGTGAATCGGCTCAGTTTCCTCTTACGAAATGATTGGTTCTTTTCCCAGTTTTATTAACTATAAAGGGACGGGGTTTACAGCTACTTCCCCAGATTGAAACCTTGGATCGCCGCACCCGTGACGGTAAGATTTCGAAGATTTCTCCCTCTACGAATAGTTTTCTGGTGAAGCTTCGTTTGAGCTCGTTTTAGACTCAAATTCTGCAATTCAAAGCTTCATTTGTTCGTATGGAAGTGTAGAAACCGATTCATGCCAACAATTGGACCAATTAACCCTAATTGAATGGCCAATTTGAATAAATCAAATTTGGTCTGTAAAGGGGAAGAAATTGGGGAAAATTGGTGATTTCAAAAAATTGAGTGACCTCCATGCAATTTCTCAAAATTGAAGGTCAATTGCCAATGTGAAAGATGTTAGGGGACCAATTGGTTAATTTTTGAAAGAATTAGTGTGAATTGGCCTTTTTTGGAAAGTAGGGCCAAAATGGTAAATTATTAAATATTGGGGGACCAAATTGGAAATTTTAAAAACCAGATCCCCCTATGCAATTTTAATTAAATTTAGGATCCAAAGAGGATATTGGAAACCTTGGGATTCGATTTGGGGGAAAAGTTAGCATTAGGAACCTAGAGTCAAGAAAAATGAACTTTAGGGACCTAAGTGGAATAAACTATGAATTTAGGCCTAGTCGCTCATACGTGAGAAAACGAAGGATGTTATGTCGAACCCTTATTCATAATGATACAAAACCATGTAGGGACACATGAGAGGGGAACGCAAGTAAGAGAGAGCTAGCGGGGATGGGAAACTGACTTAGGACAAACATGTCATAGTCGACGGGTAAGTGGGATTATCTAACGTCATACCCGGTTGGGATGATGAGCATTATTTTAAAAGGATAAAAACCTACTTACCTGTTGTGAGTAGGATTAAATAAAAAGCATACCCGGTTGGTATGATGAGTTTCCTTAAGGAAAGGAAAAATCTGCATACCGGTTGTAAGTGGATCCATCATCACACCCAATTAGTTTGATGAATTAAAAGAGATTTTGTTAGGAAGTGTTCCCCCCTGACTATGTGACAACTGCTTAAACAATTTGGCAAACCTTCTTGATGGGAGCTAGAGTAGCTCTAACAGGCTAGGGGCCTCAGTTTTTGAACTCATAGGGATTAAGGCTCAGATTTGGAAAAACACGTGTAGTGGGCCCAAGGCTAGTGGGCATGGGTTCGAGCTCATAAACAAATATGATTAGGAAAGAGACATGAAAACTACTATTTAAAATAGAAAATTGATTGTGTGATTTGCCACAGCATCGAGTCAAGACCCGCAATGCTTGATGGGCTGGCGGTCGTGCGTCAAGGCAAGGTCGACGGATCGGCCTAGACAAACAGCTGTAGGCCGGGTTGAGTGTCGAGGCCGTTTGACCATTGGCACCAAAGAGAATGGTTTAATCATCTAAAATACTTGTTATTGCATGCACTCATGGATACGAAACCGTCAAGATGCCCTAGGGGTTAATGAAGGGTTCCAAGGGTTGCTAGATAACATGGTGGAGATAAGGGCAGTTTGTCGTGCCAGTTAGTCATAAAGCTCTAGGAGCTTCTTACGCATGAGACTGGGGTGGGTTCAGGATGAGGTCTCGGACCTCATACGGACATGAAGAGGAATTCAGGTGTGAGGGTCGGACGTCTGGGATATCCAATCAGACTAAGGGTAGAAGTCTGGGACTTCTATATAGGTGGACAGCAAAGTTGCACTGATCCCCAAGTGGGTGCAATATAGGACTGCCCTGCCAATGTTTGTACCCTTCATGATGAAGGGCATGTGTTTGTTAGGGTTTTTTAGGGTTTTTTTGGGTTTTTTTGGGTTTTTTTGGGTTTTTTAGGGTGTGAGTGTCAGACGTCTAGGATATCCAATCAGAATCAGGGTAGAAGTCTGGGACTTCTATCTAGGTGGACAGCAAAGTTGCGCTGATCCCCAAGTGGGTGCAATATAGGACTGCCCTGCCAATGTTTGTACCCTTCATGATGAACGGCATGTGTTTGTTTGATAAACGCCTCCCAAGGCAAGGGGATGGGCAAAGAGAGCAAAACACACCTAATATGAAAATGGGAAAAAGTCTTGAGATTTGAGACTTGAGAAAAAATCCTTGAAAAAGGAATGGTAACCTTGGCAATGGTTTTTATAAACTAAGCTTGTTTTTGTTTTGAAAACTTCTTCCCAACACCTACTCACTAAGTTGTAGAAACTCACCCTCTCCCTTTAACCTTTTTTAGGAAAAGGGAAAACCAACCTCAAAGACACCCTCCGCAATTGAATCATAAGACATGTATGTAAATTCTTAATATATTGAGTTTTGCATAATGTTATTCAAAGAAAAACAGGGTAAAAGGAAACGTGACTCCTTGAGGTTTAGAATAGGGTGAAACCTTCTTGGACGAAAGGGAATGGTGGGATGAATCATAGTGAATCAGTTCGATAATTAATTTTTTTAGGTGGCTCAAAAATGTCAATTTGGGAAATTGAGTGAGAATGAGTAAACCAAGACGCTTATGGATCCCTTGTGATTCAAAAAGGTTCATAAACCTTGGGAAGGAATCTTAGAACAATGTGAGAGAGAAAAACCAGATCGGTTCGGGTGAATAGGAACCGAACCGGATTAAACCGGTTTAAGAACCGAGCCAATTTAGGAACTGTAATCGATTAAGAGATGGTAAACTGGGAATTTTATGGACCCTAAGTGACCTAAGGAGTCACAAAAGACATGGAAATGGACCTTTGAAAGAATTGGGGATGAAAACCAAACCAGTTCAGGTGGACCGAATCCGAACCGGTTCGTACCGGTTTGAACCACTATTGAACAGGATCCTAAATTCATTTTTCTAGGTGGCTTAAATAATTCAAATTTGAGATTTGAGATTTGAGGCCACCATTGGATAGAAAATGAATTTAGAAATTTTTAGATTTGAAAAACTCGGTCGAATGAGGGGTGAACCGGCCGGTTTAAGCTTTGAACCCTGTTCGGACCGGCCCGGTCTCGTTTGGAACAGTTTCATGTTCTTCCTTAGGATGACAACACTGTTCACTCGTAGGAAAATCAAAGCAGCGCTGGCAAAAAAGAAACATTTCTATTTGGTACATTTCATGTCTTTAATGCCTGTTATAAAGGTGCCAAATGGATGGCCAACGGGTCCCCGAGCTTCCTATAAAAAGAGCCCCTCTCCATTCGTCCTCTCCACACGTGAAAAGCTCACTCTCTCTCAGTTGCTTAGTTTTCCAGCGAAACTCAAACCAGAGCTCTGATATAGGGTCAATTCTGAGCCAAATAAGGCAAGGTTGGGTTCATTAGAACCAGGGGGAAGTCAGCTACACGGTGGTGACATCCGTTCGTTCCAAGAGTTGTCGAAAAGGCGACGGCGTGATCGAATAGTGAAGCACCTTCAGCCCGCCAGAGCTGCCTTTTTTGGCCAAGTTGAAATTAGCCAATTCAAGCCCTCCTTAGGCCAAACCAAGCTCTCCCAACACCTCCTCAGTCCTTCCACGGCCAAATTAGGACCGAAAGGTAAGCCAATTAGCCTCCCCTTTACAATTTCCAATCGATGTTAGAGAGAGAGTCAACTGAATTTCAATGACGAAATTCTAATCCAATTAGACATGCTGTCATATTTAATCCTAGGAAGAACCTTTGGACGAGAGCTACCTGGCCAAATAGAAAGCTCGGACCACCGTGACTTCACTAGTGAGAAATCGAAGCTTTCTCTCACTATAGTCTGTTTTCTGGCGAAGCTTCGTTTGAGCTCGTTCCTGCGTTAAAACCTACGATTCAAAGTTCCTTAGAATCATATGAACATGTATAAACTCAATTTCAACTTCAATTTTAATGAATAGAGGTGTTTGATTGGTCAATTTGATAAAATCAAATTCGGTTGTGTTAAATAGTTGAAATTGGGGGAAATTTGGGGATTTTCAAAAATTCAAAGGACGAAAATGTAATTTTCTGAAATTGAGGGTCAATTGGTCATCATAAGAATATTAGAGGGCCAATTGAGAAATTTTAGAATTTTTTGGGCAAACCATGCGGACAAAGTACTTACCAATTGTAAGTAGATCATACCCGGTTGGTATGATGAAACTTCCTCGAAGGAAGTTGAAAACCCGTTCATCAGTAATGAACGGAGATGTTCTTATATCGGATCAGTATAATGGACAAAGAAAACATATTTTTGTTGGAAGTCTTCTCCCCTGACTGTGTGCCAATGCCTAAACAATTTGGGAGACCTTCTCGTTAGGAGCTCGAATAGCTCTTATAGGCTAAGGGGGCTTAGTTTTTGGAACTTGGGGGCTAATATGCCCGGTTTTTAAAAATCTAGAACAGTGGCCCATAGGCCAATGGGCATGAGCGGAAGCTCATAAACGAACATGATATATGTGTCATAAAACTTTAATAAGTAAATTGTATGGTCATGGTACCAAGGCTGGTCCGACATTCTCAGTCAACTGGCAGCAGTGCAACATGACCAGTCTCTGGACCTGTCGAGACAAACAACTGTAGGTTGAGTTGAAAGTCGGGACCATTGGACTAATGACACCACAGATTATATGGCATATTAAGAAAATATTGTTTGTGCATGCACTATGAGTACGGGATCATCAAGACACCCATGAGGGGTAGTGATGCGTCCTAAGGGCCCTAGACGACCCGGTGAGTATAAGGGCAGTTGTCGTTCTAGGTGACCGTGCAAAATTTGGAGTAGCACCAAGTGCATGAGACACGGGTTGGGACGGGATGAGGTATTTGTCCTCATATGAACATGAAGAATTTATTCTGGAATGAGGGTCGGATATCGCGAACATCCACTCATTCTTAGGGTAGAAGTGGATGTACTTCTATCCAGGTGGCCGGTAAAATCTCTCTGAAGCCACAAGTGGGTTCAGTGGACGTACTAACCCGTGAATGTGTGTAACCTTCATGATAAAGGATGTGTGTTGGGTGATGACACACCGTGATAATAAAAAATGGTGGAAAACCCAAATTTTTAAATGAAGGGATATTTCAAAAGTGAGGAGTCTGGCACACTCCAATATAAATGCTTTTCTTGAACGTCAAAAGATTTGAAACCCATTCATTGGGTAGTCGTACTCACCCCCTCCCTTATACCCCTATCAGGCTGTCCCGGAAAGCCTGTCCTTAAAGACCTGCGAATTTAAATGCCTACAAGACAGGTTTGATTATTTTAAAATTTCTCTGCAGTTTTGATTTATGTTATTCCTGAAATAAGGTGCAAGTTTAAAGAATGTCTTATTATTTACAGTTTAGAAAAGGGGAAACCCTTTAATAAACCGGGAGAGTGGCGGGTTGTTCATGGGGATCTGACCAAACCGAGTCGGGGTGTGACACCTAGAGTGGTATCAGAGCCTATTTCCTCAAATATATAGTTAAGACTAGAAATTATAGTAATTAATATGACTATTTTAAAAATTTTTGACAGAAATGGCTCCAAAGAAAGGAACCAAGAGAACTACAGATGTTATCTCCAATACCGCCCAGCCACCCCTACCTGTAGAAACTCCCAGAGCAGCCCAGACAACTACTCTTGGACTCAGCAAGGAGCATCAAAGATTGTACAAGGAGTTCACCCGTGTATTTGGCCAACCTAACCTCACTCCTAAGGCGGGCACCAACTCGCAGGTTGAACCAGAGGAAGTGCAATCTCCCCTTCCCCCTGCTAATCCAACCACTCCAATGGACATTCCTAGAAATCACAAAACTCTCCGACAAGTAACATGTAAACATTTCCTCGGAGAAAAGGTTGCTGGGACCACCATGGATTGGCAGGCCAATACCAAGAATGTCATGCCTCAACCCGGTTTGGTCGGATCCCCGTGAACAACTCGCCACTCTCCCGATTTATTAAAGGGTTTCCCCTTATTATAAACCGTAAAGAATAAGGCGTACTTTAAACCTGCACCATTTCCTGCAATAGCATAATCAAAACTGCATGAAATTTTAAATTTTACATACCTATCTTGTAGGCATCTTAGTTTATGGTCTTTCAAGGTAGGCTTTCCAGCATTTCCTGAAAGGGATATAAGGAAGGGGGTGAGTACGACTACTCAATGAATGGATTTTCAAAGGTCTACTTTTAACTTTTAAGAAAAATATTTATATGGAGTGTGCCAGACTCCTTTCTTTTCAAAAATCCCTTCATTTAAAATTTCTCTCGGGTTTTTCCATTATGTCATAGTTACCGATCTGTCATCATCCAACATATATCCTTCACCATGAAGGTTACACACATTCGCAAGTCAGTATCATTACTGAACCCGCTAGTAGCATCGGAGTGACTTTTCCTGCCACTCGGATAGAAGCATGACCACTTCTACCCTAAGATCAAGTGGATGTTCGCGACATCCGACCCTCAATCCCAAAATTGCTTCTTCATGTCCATATGAGGGCAGAGATCTCATCCTATCCCCACCCCGGTCTCATGCGCTTGGTGCTACTCCAAATTTTGCACAGACACCGGGAATGACAATTTGCCCTTATACTTACCGGGTTGTCCAGTGTCCATAGGACACATCAGTACCCCTCATGGGCGTCTTGATGATCCCGTACTCATAGTACATGCACAAACAATGTTTTCTTATCAAGCCATGTAATATCTGGTGCCATTGGTCCAACGGCCCCGACTCTCAACTCAACCCACAATTGTTTGTCTTGACTGGTCTGTCGACCTGTCATGTCGCACTGCCGCTAGTTGACTGAACATGTCGGTCCTATCTTGGTACCATGGAAAAAAAATTTACTTATTAAGTTTAATAGCACACATATCATGTTAATTTATGAGCTCCTGCTCGTGCTAACTGGCCTTGGGCCCATTGTATGAGATTTTCAAAAATCTGGGCATTCTAGCCCTCAAGTTCCAAAACCGAGGCCCCCGGCCTATAAGAGCTATTCGAGCTCCCGTCAAGAAGGTCTCCCAAATAGTTTAAGCATTGGCACACAGTCAAGGGAGAACACTTCCAAAAAAATAGGTTTTCACTGTCCATTATACTGATCGGCTTAAGGACATCTCCGTTCATAACCGATGAACGGGTTTTCAACTTCCTTTGAGGAAGTCTTATCATACCAACCGGATATGATCTAATTACAACCGGTAAGTAGTTTTTCCGCAAAATTTTCACATCACTTCCTCTAAGTGGTGATAATTAAAATACCACTAAATAGTGGGTTTTTATACTGAGGCACTTATCATCCCCAACCAGGTATGATATATAATCCCACTCATAACCAGTAAGTGGTTTTTAAATTTTAAGTTGTGCTCATCATCCCAACCAGGTATGATGTTAGTAAACCCACTCACCCGTTAACGTAGTGAATTCCACTAGACTAGATCTTTGTATTCACGCGAGCTCATCCATGTTGGCGTTCCCGGTACTTTGTGTTCCTACATGATATAAACATCCTTGTTCACTATTACTCGACTTAACAACCTTCATTCAATTCTAATGAATGAGAAAACCCAAACTTTTTAGTTATTTGCAATTAGGTCCCTAAAGTTATTTCTCTTTAACTTTAAGTCCTCAAGTGCAAGTTTTTCCTCAAATTGAGTCCCAGAAATTTTAAAATTTATTCAATTTCACAAAAAGGGTTTAATTTCCCAAATTTCCAATTTGGTCCCCCAACTTTTCCAAAATTACCATTTTGCCCTTCCTTTACAAAAATGGTAAGTTTTGCCCCAAAAATTCCAAAATTCCACAATTGGTCCTCCAACATTATTTTCATGCCCAATTGACCCTCAATTCCATAAAATTGCATTTTGGTCCTTTGAATTTTGAAAATCTCCAATTTTCCCAAATTTTCCCCCAATTTCAACTCCTTAGCATAGCCGAATTTGAATTCATCAAATTGAAAGACCAAACACCACCAATTGTTGAAATTGAAGTTAAAATTGAGTTCCTCCATCCTCTTACGATTCAATAGCACTTTGAATCGCAAGTTTTGACGCCAAAACAAGCTCAAACGGAGCTTCGCTGGAAAATGGATTGTAGAGAGAGAAAGCTTCGATTACTCACCGGTGAGGGTACGACGGTCCGAGCTTTTGATCTGGGAAGATAGCTCTCATCCTAAGGTTCATCCTAGAATCAAGAATCGCATCAATTGATGCCGAATTGAGTTAGAATTTCATCATTGAAATTATGTCGGTTCTCTCTCTAGCACCGGCCAGAAATTGTAGAGAGGAGCCGAATTGGCTTACCTTTCAGCCCTAATTCGGTCGTGGGAGGGCTGAGAAAGTGTTAGGAAGGCTTGGTTTGGCCTAAGGAGGGATCGAAATGGCCGATTTTAGCTTGGCCGAAATAGGGTAGCTTCGGTCCGCCGGAGCTGCTTCACTATTCCATCATGCCGGCGCATCTCCAACAATTCTCGAATTGAATAGAGTTTGCTATCAGATAGCTATCTTCTCCCCGGTTCTAAAGAGCCCGACATCTCCTTCCAAGATTAAGAAAAATGTTCAAGTCGAAGCTCTAGTTCGAGCTTCATCGGGAAATGGAGCAGTAGAGAGAGAAAGAAGTGTTCAGGTGTGAGGAGAATGAATGTGGATGACCTCTTTAATTTTAGTATTAAATGGGAGAGATTTATTACTAGTGTTAATATTCCATAAATTATTGATATTAATTCCAATAATTTAATTTTGGTATTAAATTATTTGTATTAATTCTAATAATTGAATTTAGGTATTAAATTATTGGTATTAATTACAATAATTAAATATATATTAATTTATGACAATTTATGATAAGGCGTACAGTTCGCAAAAAAATTTTTAACCGAAATTTCAGGTTACAAAAGAAATGATACTTCTTAAGAGGTCACCCATCCTTACACTACTCTCGAGCAATCACGCTTAACTTTAGAGTTCTTATGGATTTTCGTTCACCTGAACCAATTTGGTTTTTCTCTTCTAATTTGTCTTAAGTTTCTTTTCCAAGGTTTAATAAACCCTTTGGATCAACTGGAACGTGTAAATTTCCAAATTGCTTGTTCCTAAATGATCGGGATTGTAAAATGGCTCAGTTTTCTTACTCAGTTTGACCGGTTCTTTTTCCCGATTTTTCTTAACTCAAAAGTGTTGGGTTTACAACTCTCCCCTCCTTTTAAGAGTTTTGTCCCCAAAACTTAACCAATATATTCCACAACGGGAATAATTTCCCTTAATATCAACTTGGGTTTTCTTGACATGCTAACACTTCGATTGCTCTTTTGCTTAGTCCCCGTAATCATTCATCTGAGGAATTTCTTTTCATTTATCATGCTTACTCCTTCCATGGAGTTATAATAACAAGGCATGTATGTCTCATTAATCCTAATGTATATTCTTAGGTTCGCATCTCCCTTTATTTAGGATAAGGTTCTTCCTTTTGGGGATTTTACTCAAGATTTCAGGATTGGGAGTTCCAAGGTGCCCAATCGTTCCTTTGTCTAGTTATTCTCTTCATCGTTGAAACCCCTAGCTCGACGTTCTTTCAAGCATTACATACTTGTTTTCATAGGTTTTTGTGTTATTATTCTTTTGTACCAATTTGACCCATCCTTCATCCTTCAATGATTACAACTTCGGTCAAATTTTTGTTTGACCTTGTTATGTTTACCAACTGACTCCTTCTTACTTGAGTTACATTTTACCCAGGATTGTTGGTGCTTATATGTCCCTTACGACATGACATAGTTCTGAACCTGTCTCAATCCATCAGACTCCTATAACACCTCTTTTAGGGTTGTTTCCAACTTTCCAGCCTTCCAAGAACTGTATAATTTCATCCCGTCTTTTATGGGGTAGTATTCCTCAACTACCTTAACTGTTACCCAATTATCATTCGTATCTTGACAACATGTCTTACATAACCATGTCGGTTTTCCTTACCCACTCGTCCTTTCCCAACTTCTTCATTGGGTTTTTCTGGTGCCAATTATTTGTTTTCCTAATAGTTTACCAACAAACTAGGATTCTTTCCTTCTTAAGTCCTTGGCATTCCTTATTCAAGGGTTTTTCCTTTTTCCTTAATCCACTTTTACTTACTCATAATCACTTCATGATTCTTCGTTCTACAATAATTGCTTTCGATCTATGTGTCGATTACATTCCTTGGGAAGGTTCCTTCCTTCTGGTTTTGTTCTCTACAATGTCCCTTACAATAGAGATTTCCATCTTAGGAGTTACATGCTCAACCTCCTTATCATTCATTGTATGGTTCTTTCTCCCTTTCTTCGCACCCTTATCTATATTAGGGCATCTGTTTGCTTTGGATCATTCTTTATCCACAACTTTTGTTTTATCCCTTATTCCTTAGATGGGATACTTTCGATTATTGGTTTTATTCTATGCATTCCACCCTATACTCGATCGTCCACTCTTTAAGCTTCATATGTGCGTGTGGATTATGACCCGTCTTACCAATTGTGGTTATTCCTTCTTAGCCACATATTATTTGGGGGACTTACTTTCACAACGTTTCTCAAACATTCTTTCCTTTATTACCTTAGTATGGGTTGTCTACTCATTCATACTTGTCACAGCATCTTTTGTTGCTAATCCGTTAGATTATTTTCATTTAAGGAGGGTTCACATCCTCCTTGTTTCAAATTCTCTTGATCGCCCTTTGTGAGGCTCACTTAACCATCTTAAGTCAATAAACCCGGTTTTGGCCATCGATTGCTTTAAGGATTTTCCTTCGTTCTTCTTTCCTAATGTTTTGGCCTTTTCACTTCCCCCTTCTTTGTTGTGGTTTAAATCCATGGTTCTCTCGAAGACCAGTTTTTTAACTGCCTCTTTCTCTTTATTTTTATGGTCCTATCGTCTGGGTAGCTATATTCATGCCCATCCTATTGTCCATCATAGAGTGTAGTCTTTACTACATCTCATCCTTTGTTAGGGTTTTGTTCATTATCTTTGGATGTCCGCCGTAACTAGTTTTCCTCTTTCTACATGGTTCCCCTATTCTCTCCAAACAGGTCACACTGGACCATTACAATACTTCCTTCCTTGGAAAACATTTCCTAAATAAGGGTTGGTTCCATTTCCTCTTAATTGGGATACGCATGCCTTTCCAGGGCTTCCTTCCTTGGTAGGATTCTTTGCCTTTCCCCTAACATTCTTTTCTTATATTTGCTCTAGGGGATTTCTACCCTTAAATGACATCCCTTGATGTTTTCTTCTCCTATTTACCTTTACTCCTCAAATCTTGTAGGCACATCTTTTATGCTCTATCTGCATCCTTATTTGTACCCAGTACCAGTCTATTTCTTTAGGGAGCGTACAAATCTTCCTTGTTTCAGGATCATTGTGTGAGAGGCTTGCCTATTCCTTTCTTGGCTTGAGTTTAGTCGTTAATTGGCCTTTGGACCTTTTAAGGATTTCCCAAGTATTTGACCCTTCCGCCTCTCTTTTCTTTGTCAGAACTTACATTATGGTTTTCCGCGTATTAGCTCGTTAACTGCCCTGCCTCTACCATTCCTTTGGTTTAGGTTTTTCTTAGGGCAATTTTCTTCTCGAGTACTCATGTCCTTAATGTCCGTCTCATTGACATTTTTAACTCCCGGTCTTCCTTAAGCTGTCATTTATTTTCTGTGACTATTTTGTTGTTACTGTTTGCTTCCTTTTGTTATGTTGTTCCGAATCTCCAATTTGACATCTCTACCATTTTCCTAAGGAAGTAGTACTTGAAATCCCAAGACATATCATTTGTCGTCAAACGCTTGGCTTGTCTCTATTGTGGATGCACTCCCCCATTTTCTCCTAAATTATTGGAAATTTCTTCTTTAAGGGAGAGTTCTCTTCAACTTCCTTTTGTTCTGTTTATCGTTTTATCGAAGTCCTACCTTTAGCCCCACCCCCCCCCCCATATTTTTTTCCTTCCTACCACTTTGCTGTGATCTTGAAAAATTTCCTCTAGTCTGTGGTTGAAATTACGAGCGGGAGCCGTGTTCCTTGGGATGATATCCTTCTCAATTTTCCCTTCTTAAGAAGAAGTTTAAATTTGGCATTCACCTCGTCCTTTCTTGACTACTTTGTGAACCGCTTACTTAACCTGCTTCATAGTTTCGGTCTCCAATCCTTCATGTCTTTAGTGATCTTTGAGGAGGTATTCCCCTAAATCTATGAGGTGTGGGACACTCCTTCTTTCCTTACACCTATAATAGTTTATCTCGGTATTTGTCCTTAGTAGGGTTGGGTACTTTTCAGGTAATGTCCCATTGTTATTCCCTTACATGGATTGTTGTGGTTTCTTCTTTCCTTCGAGCGAGGCTTTTCCAGGGTTACTAGTGGTTTGGTGCTTTACCATTTTTTAGTCTGATCACTTTTATAGTTTTCTTGCTAGATCACCTTTGCTAAGGGTCATGGTAAGAGTCCTCCTAGGTTTCTTGATTCATCTCCCATAATTGAGATGTGACTTTTCCTTAGTTTCTAGGATAGTGTGGGTTTGTTTTATTTTCCTTAGGCCATCTTCCTAGTAAGATCACATTCTCAGAAGATAGAGTTTTGGAGAATTTGAATATTTTATTAACATGGGAATACAAATGGTTGGGTTCTCAGCCCTATCATAGAAAATGGTCACAAATTAACTAGGGTGCTATGAGATTCTTGATAAGCATCCTCCTTTATACTTAGGGTTGTGCCATGAATAGGTCCTAGCACCATTCTCCAAGATACTTCCCCATTTGGTCTTTCGACATTTCTGTCAGGTCTTAGGCATTTGGGAAGCTTCTAGGATTATCTTCCTATGTAGGTAGGGTGTTGAGTAGAGCCATTCCAAGTTTTCTTAGTTCCTCTGTTGGGAGCCATCTGAAAATTTTAGGATAAATCCTATTAGTTACTATATTTTCTATTCTTGATTATGTATTCGAGGAAACAGGCTCTGATACCACTCTTGATGTCACACCCCGACCCCGTTTGGTTGGATCTCCGTGATCAGCCTGCCACTCTACTGGTTTATTAAAGGGTTTCCCTTTATTATAAACAGTAAAGACTAAGGTGTCCTTTAAACCTACACCATTTCCTAGAATAGCATAATCAAAACTACATGAAATTTTTTAACTTTACATACCTGTCTTATAGGTGTCTTAGTTGATGGTCTTTAAGGGTAGGCTTACCGGCATTTACTGAAAAGGGATATAAGGGAGGAGGTGAGTACGAATACTCAGTGAATGGGTTTTCAAAAGTTTGGACTTTTAAGAAAACATTTATTATTGGTGTGTGCCAGACTCATTTCTTTCAGAAATCCCTTCATTTAAAATCTCGGGTTTTATCACCATTTCCTTATTTAATCTCGGTGTGTCATCACCCAACACACATCCTTCATCATGAAGGTTACACACATTCACAGGTTAGTACGACTACTGAATCCACTAGTGGCTTCGGAGCGACTTTACCGGCCACCTGAATAGAAGCACGACCACTTCTACCCTGAGATAAAGTGGATGTACATGACATCCGACCCTCAATCCCGAAATTGGTTCTTCGTGTCTGTATGAGGACAGAGACCTCATCCTATCCCCACCCCAGTCTCATGCGCTTGGTGCTACTCCAAATTTCGCACAGACACCTAGAACGACGAACTTCCCTTATAGCCACCAGGTTGTCCAGTGCCCTTAGGACGCATCACTACCTCTCATGGGCGTCTTGATGATCCCATACACACAGTGCATGCACAAACAATGTTTTCTCATATTGCCATGTAATATGTGGTGCCACTGGTCCAACAGCCCTGACTCTCAACTCAACCCGCAGTTGTTTGTCTTGACTAGTCTGTCAACCTGTCTTATCGCACTGCCGCTAATTGACTGAGCATGTTGGTCCTATCTTGGTACCCTGGCCAAAAAATTCACTTATTAAGTTTTATGCCACATATATCATATTCGTTTACAAGCTCCTGCTCATGCCAACTGGCCTTGGGCTCACTATACGAGATTTTCAAAATCGGACATTTAGCCCCTAAGTTCCAAAACTTAGGCGCCCGACCCATCAAAGCTATTCGAGCTCCCATTAAGAAGGTCTCCCAAATTGTTTAATCATTGGCACACAATCAAGGGAGAGCACTTCCAACAAAACATATGTTTTCTCTATCCATTATTCTGCCCGGTTATAAGGACACCTCCATCCATAACCGTTGAACTGGTTTTCAACTTCCTTCGAGGAAGTCTCATCATACCAATCGGGTATGATCTACTTACAACCGGTAAATAGTTTTTCTACATGATTTTCACATCACTTCCTTTAAGTTGTGATGTTTAAAATACCACTTAATAGTGGGTTTTCATATCGATCTACTTATAACCGGTAAGTAGTTTTTTTACATGATTTTCACATCACTTCCTTTAAGTTGCGATGTTTAAAATACCACTTAATAGTGGATTTTCATACCAAGGTACTTATCATCCCCAATCGGGTATGATATAAAATTCCCACTCACCCGATAGTGTAGTGAAATTCCACTTAGTCGGGTTCCGTCCTTAGTAAGCTGGACCTCGACCGGCGTTCCCGATGCCTCATTCTCCTACATGAAAATGAACATGATTGTTCATTATTCTTTGGCCAAATAGCCCTCATTCGTTAAAAATGAATGAGAAAACCCAACTTTACATATATTTACAATTAAGTCCCTAAAGTTATTTTTCTTTAAATTTAAGTCCCTATTATCGTGTTTTTCCCTAAATTTGAGCCCTAAAACTTTTAAAATTTACCTTGGGACCTCAAATTATTTAATTTCACATGAAGGGGTTTAATTTCCCAAATTTCCAATTTGGTCCCTTAATTTTTTTCCAAAATTACCATTTTTCCCTTCCTTTACAAAAATGGTAAGTTTTGCCCCAAAATTCCTCAATTGGTCTTCCAACATTATTTTCATGCCCAATTTACCATCAATTTCATAAAATTACATTTTGGTCCTTTGAATTTCGAAAATCCCCAATTTTCCCCCAATTTCAACTCCTTAGCACCGCCGAATTTGATTTCATCAAATTGACCAATCAAACACCTCTAATTGTTGAAATTGAAGTTAAAATTGAGTTCTTCCATCCTCTTACAATTCAATAGCACTTTGAATCGCAAGTTTTCACGCTGGAACGAGCTCAAACATAGCTTCGTCGAAAAATAAACTATAGAGAGAGAAAGCTTCGATTACTCACCGGTGAGGGCACAGCAATCTGAGCTTTTGATATGAGCAGATAGATCTCATCCTGAGGTTCATCCTAGAATAAAAAATTGCATCAATTGATGTCGATTTGATTTAAAAGTTCATCATTGAAATTCTGTTGGTTCTCTCTCTAGCACTGGCCGAAAATTGGAAGCCGAATTGGCTTACCTTTCAGCCCTAATTCGGCCGTAGGAGGGCTGAGGAAGTATTAGGAAGGATTGGTTTGGCCTGAGGAGGGCTCAAAATGGCCGATTTCAACTTGGCCAAAATAGGGCAGCTTTGGTCCGTCGGAGCTGCTTCACTGTTCCATCATGTCGATGCTTCTCCAGCGATTCTCGGATTGACTATAGTTTGCTATCAGATAGCTGTCTTCTCCCGGTTCTAAAGAGCCCGACCTCTCCTTCCGATGTTAAGAAAAATATTCAAGTCGAAGCTCTGGTTCGAGCTTCATCAGGAAATGGAGCATTAGAGAGAGAGAGAGAGAAGTGTTCATGTGTGAGGAGAATGAATGGGGATGACCTCTTTATATAGGTGTAAAAATCGTGTATTAAATGGGAGATATTTATTACTAGTATAAGTATTGCCATAAATTATTGTATTAATTCCAATAATTTAATTTTGGTATTAAATTATTTGTTTTAATTAAAATAATTAAATATATATTAATTTATGGCTATTTATGATAAGGCGTACATTCGCATAAAAAGTTTTGAACAAAATTTCGGGTTACAAAAAAAATCATACCTCGGAGTTCTTATGGATTCTCGTTCACCTAAACCAATTTGGTTTTTCTCTTCCAATTTGTCTTAAGTTTCTCTTCCAAGGTTTAATGAAACCTTTAGAACACCTGAAAGTTGTAAATTTCCAAATTTCTTGTTACCAAATGATCAGGTTTGTAAACCGGCTCGGTTTGACCAGTTCTTTTTCCCAATTTTTCTTAACTCAAAAGTGCAGGGTTTACAACACACCTGTGAGACAAGTATGAAAAGTTTAAAATTTATGCAGTTTTGATTAATGTTATTCCAGGAAAGGTACAGGTTTAAAGGACATCTTACTCCTCACGGTTTATAAGAAGGGGAAACACTTAATAAACCAGGAGAGTGGCGGGTTGATCACGGGGATCTGACCAAACCGGTTCGGGGAATGACAAGTGATTTGGAGTTAAACTAAATTCTGAACCAATTTAGATGCTAAACATGAACAATGTAAAATATCATAAAGCTACCATCAGATAAGCTCCTTTGATTTGAAAAAAATGATCGGGAGAAGTTCAAGTGAAATACGGTTTGAATTGTGGTTGGAATAATTTAAGGCAAAAAGCCCCCAATTTTTAAGAGTAATTAGATAAATCGAAAAATGACAGTTATTGGCCCAATCAACATGAAAAGGATTAAGAACTACATTAATAATTAAGATGGGAGTTGATTCGGGTTGTCTGGGTTGTAAGCCATGAATTGGCCTAACATTAGAGCCTCATTCACTGATTTGTGCACTCACCCTCTCACCGAAAATGATTGTAGGTAACAGCCAAAGGACCCTCGAACGCGGGTAGGAGGGCATCTTCCCATCAAGCACCGAACGAGATAGCCTTTTTGCATGCTCACAAAGGTTACAAATAGAATTTTATTAATTGCTTTATTTTCCAAGTTGTTTATAAAAAAATAATTTGGGTTTACCCGCTTTTAAGAGAAAAATTTAGATTTCCGATGCAAAAGAATAGACAACATAGGAAAGCAAAACTTATTCCCATCAGTTTTACTGTGATGAATTACCACATAATGGTAAAATTGAGTGGATTGGTAGGGTTCAATGACCCGTCAACTGAGTGAATTGCGTCAGGGAGTTACACATACTGTCGCCTCATAATTTTTCCAAAATTACGATTGTGCCCCTTAGGTCAGGTTCGCTCGACTCGCTTGTCGATGAACCAAGTTTAACAAAACTCTCTTATGTGATTTCTTTATACCTATCGAAGGTTTATCCATATTTGATCATATTAGCCAAAATTCCTAAAGTCTCCAATATTCCCACTTGGATACTCAAATTTTGCACAAAAGCATTTTGGTCCGCAAGTAAGGCAAAATTACCATTTTGCCCGTACTCATCCAAGTTCTCACTTTGTACCCTAGACTTTCCAAGCCTCTCATTTAGGTCCTCAAATTACCATAACAATTACTTGGGTCTCTAAGTTCTCTAGATTACTTATGGACCCTTGAGATTAATGATTTTGCACTTGGATCCCTAAAAATGGCAAAATTACCATTTATACCTTCACATACAAAAATCCCATTTTTGCCACTTGTACTTGGAAATATTCCACTTTTCCCCCATGGTTCAAAATGAACACTTTTAACATACATTTAGTGTAATTAACTATTTTACCCCCTTTGGGCAAAATTACGTTTTTTCCTCTAATTTACAAAAGTTTAGGATTTTGCCCTAGAACACCCGAAAACAACTTGAAACACACTTGTATGTCTAGAAAATCACTTCCTATTTCTGGAAGTTTAGGCAACCCTTGGGAATATTTGTAAAAGTTTTCCCCTTTTTAATTTGGTCCCCCAAACATTTTCAAAATAGCACTTTAGTCCTCAAACTTTAAAGATCAAATAAAGAAAGTTCCATTTTCACTAATCCCTCCTAAAACCTATCCTTACACTCCTAATGACTCATAGGGGAATTGGGGTCTTACCCCGCTTGAATTTTGCCAAAATCAACCAAGTACCAAAAATGTCCAAAACTCAGCTACTTAGGGAGTTGTCATAAATTCTGACCAGAGGTGGGTAGAGAGGTGGCTAGTACTTAGGAGTTTTTAACGAACTTCCAAGTGAAACATTTTGTTGTGGTATTCGGCCAAGTGGTTGCTGAAATTGGGTGAATTTGATCATCAACTCTCTATAACTGAGAGGAACCCGACAAACCTAGTAGTGGAAATTGGCTTGTAGAGGCAGATTTTCTCATTATCGGAGGTCAGTCCTTGCCATAGAAGGGTAGAGGAGAGGTAGATGGTCATTTTGGTACCAATATTGATCGGAGTTGTGGCGGGGTGAATAAATTTAGCCCCGAAAGAGCGTTGGTGCGGCGACAATTTCCTATCCCGGCCAAAATGACCCTACTAATGTGCCTTTCGACCTTTAACAGGTTTGTATGCAGATATAAAACTCATGAAGAGACTCTTAGTGGAATTTTGATACTAAGACCACTCTATTTGGTGATCAGGTGAGGAAGAATTTTAAGGAGGAACCACGGGTGTCGAGAGAGAGTCTGAGGATGGGTTTTCCAAGTTCACAAATCAAATTTAATTTGATGGAGTGATGAAATGCAATAACTTCACTTGTAGGCTATTCACGGCATTGTCATTGCATTTTTAGGACTGATTGTGTGGAATTTTATAAACAAAATGGGTCAATTAGACATGTTTCCATAACATGGCATCTACATAAACTAACAAGATTAGCTAGAGGGGTGAATTCGGGTTGTATGGCCAAGAGTCGGGTCGGGTCAGCCAAAGTTGGGTTGAATCTGACACGACTTGGACCCCCTTTATTTTCAAAGTTTCCAAAAATTTAAATGATCTTCTTTCCCTCCTTAGTCCCCTTAGTAATTTAATAAAAAATCTCTGCCCCATTCAGGGGAAAACCGACTTTTTCCAAGACTCTCAGTTTTCATTCTTTGAAATCGAAACACTAATTCTAACATATCCCTATTCTCCACATTAGGTTCCCTAATCCACTTCCAACATTGAAATATGATCTTATTTGAATTTTAAATGTCGATTGGGGTTCACATCCTTGCTCGGGTTTCCATTCTTGGTTTAAGTTTGCATACTTTGTTCAGGATTTCTTTCACATTTTAGTCCTCATTCTCTATTTTAGATTTCATTCCTAGATTAACCTTGGTTTCCTGATCCAGTTTGACTCACAATCTTGTTGTAGGGTTCCATTCCTAGTTCAAATTTTTATTTTTCGGTCTAAGTGGCTTAAGTCTGGTTTTCAAAAATCTGGTCTTTTAAGAAGAAACATTACTTGTTCAAAAATCAAGGGTAAGAGATATTTGATTTGAATTGGATCGAGAATAAAAAATTAAATCACGAATTAATATCCCGATGGGACCCAAAAAGAGCATAGTTTTAATTATCCGAAAAGTGTAAATAAATAAGTTTAACAAAATTTTGGGAATACAAATAAAAAAGAAAAATGCTCAAACTAAGCCCAATCTGACCAAACTTGAATGAAATTGCTCCATGGACCAAATCGGTCAACTTTCAACAATGGGGGAATGCATGCGTGTTGTGGTGCCTACACAAGTGTGAAACATTATGCAAGGCATATGGTCATCATCTTTAACTAGTCGGTCTCACATAAAATTGGTGAAGCATCAGTTGTTCTCAATTACAAGTAACCGCTAATAAATTTTAGTGAAAAGATGAATATCCATCAATGGAACCTCAACCATGTTATGGGCTTCCATGACCCTTGCCCCACATAGCACCCTATAAGATGGTGGAGTCTCTCTCCTCATCGGTGGCTAGAAATTTACTCTAAAAATCGAGTTGCACGAACTTCCTATAACCCCGCTTTCAGACTTCAGTGTGTATTATTTTTGTGAAACCCGTCATCTCATATCAAGGAAAACTAGTAAAGAAGCGGTCAATTTAATGAGAAAACTTAAACACTTAAGGAACTAAGAATGATAAAGATGGGTTAAAATGGGAAATTGGAAAATTTTCAAATGAACAAAAAGTCATGAAAATCATGGGGAAGAACCATGAAGTAAATTGGATGGGAAAACCGGACTCGTTCAGAGTGAACCAGACCTAAACTAGATTGAACTGGGTTGAACCATAATGAACCAAATTGGAAAATTCATTTTTCTAGGTGGCTTGGAAATCTCAAATTGGAAAATTGAGGCCACCATCAAATAGAAAATGAATTTAGACTAATTTAGAAATTTTTATTTTGACAAAACTGGGCGAATCGAGCTTGAACTGGTCGATTTTCGTCACTGAAACTGGTCGGACCGGTCCGATATGGTCCAAAACAGTGTCGTCTTCTTCCTTGGGAAGACACCAATGTTCATATGGCAGAAAAACATTCCTTTTTCTAAAGAGGGAATATTCCCTCTGATTTGGGAATTTTTTAAGAGGATAAGCTCGACCAATATGAAAACTAGTATGGCAGAGGGTCCCTAAGCTCCCCTCCATTAATCCTTCACGCACCTCAAATCGTCCTCCTATCCAAAGTGCTCATTTTTTGGTGAAGCTCAAACTAGAGCTTCAACTTGGACACGTTTCATAGCCTCATAAGGTAAAGTCATGTCCTACAGACTCTGGGGAAGTCAGCTACCTGGCAACAATCTCCCTTCGACCCGTCGATCGCCAAAGAAGCACTGGTGGCATTGAATAGTGAAGCAGCTTCGTCAGTTCGAAACTGCCCTGTTTTGGCCGATCGAAATTTGACCAATTTAGACATCCTACAGCCAAACCAAGCCTCCCCATAGTCCCCACAGCTATCACATGACCTCCACGGAGGCGAAAGGTAAGCCAATTTGGCCATCATCCGTCGTTGCAGATCGATTCTAAAGAGAGAAAGTGTTGAATTTCACTAACCAAATTCACCTTAATCCTAACATCAATTGTAGCAATTCTTGATCCTAGAAGGACTCTAAGGATGAGAGCTACATTCCTAGATCAAGAGCTTAGACCACCGCATCTACGACGGTAACCTTTTGAAGCTTTCCCTCTCTACGTACAATTTTTCGGCAAAGCTTCGTTTGAGCTTGTTTCGAACATAAATTATGTAATTCAAAGCTCCATTTGATCATGTGGAAGTGTAGAAACTGATCCATGCCATCAAATGGAGTAATTAACCCTGTTTGAATGGCTAATATGAAGAAATCAAATTTGGTCAATAGAGAGGGGTAGAAATCAGGAAAAATTGGGGGAAAATTGGGGATTTCAGAAAATTGAGGGACCTTCATGTAATTTCTCAAAATTGAAGGTCAATTGGCAATGAAAAAGATGTTGGAGGACCAATTGATAAGTTTTCAAAAGATTTTGGGTCAATTGACAATTTTTGGAACTTAGGGGCAAAATGGTAAATTTGTAAAAGTTAGGTGGTCAAATTGGAAATTTAGGAAATTTGAGCCCCATATACTATTTTAAGGAAATTAAGGAACCAAGAGTGGTATTGGAATGCCCAAGAGACTTAATTAAAAATAATTGAGCATTTTAGAACTAAAGTCAAAGATTATGGACTTTAGGGACCTAATTACAATAAGACAAAAATAATGGCCTTAAGTGTAAATACATGGAAATAGAAGGGCCATTCATGCCAAGTTGTTCCTTATGAAGATATTCAAACCATGTTGGAATGAATTCGGATAAGGACATGAGCAAAGGAGCTCAAGCCGGAGTTGGAAACTGACTAGGCATGAATGTGTCACAGTCATCGGGTGAGTGGGTTTACTAACGTCATACCCGGTTGGGGTGATGAGCATTTTTTTTTTCAATTGAAAAACCACTATGAGTGGAAACTTTAAACTTCATACCCAGTTGGGATGATTAGCACCATTTTAAAGTTAAAAACCTACTTACCGCTTGTGAGCAAGATTATTTAAACATCATACACAGTTGGTATGGAATTAAATAATCATACTCAATTGATATGATGAGATTCTATACTGAGAGGAAAAACTCGCATACCAATTGTAAGTGAACCTATCATCACACCTGGTTGGTGTGATGAGTTAAAAGAAGATTTTGTCGAAAGTGTTCTCCCTGACTGTGTGCCATTGCTTAAACCATTTGGGAGACCTTTTTGACGAGAGCTAGAACAGCACTAACAGGCCAGGGACCTTGGTTTTGAACTCATAGGGCTTAAGGCCCAGTTGTAGAAAAACATGTGCAATAGGCCCAAGGCCAGTGGGCATGGGCTGAAGCCCATAAACAAACATGAATAGGAAGAGCCAAGAAAACTCTTATTTAAAAATGGAAATTTATTGTGTGATTCACCATGGTACCAAGTCAGGATCGACAGTGCTCAATGGGCTGGCAGTAGTGTGTCAGGGCCAGGACGACGGACCGGCCAGACAAACAACTATAGGTCGGGTTGAGTGTCGAGGTCGTTGGATCGTCGACAACAAAGAGAATGTAATTTATGATAATTTTTGTTTGTGCATGCACTTATGGATTCGGGACCATCAAGATGCCCATTGGGGTAGTGATAGGTTCCAAGGACTATTGGACGACATGGTGGAGATAATGGCAGTTTGTCATGCCAATTAGTCAAGAAGCTTTGGGAGCTTCTTGCACACGAGACCGAGGTGGAGTCGGGATGAGGTCTCAATCCTCATATAAACACGAAGTGAATTTCGGGTCTAAGGGTTGGACGTCTGGGATGTCCACTCAGACTGAGGGTAGAAGTTTGGGACTTCTATCAGGATGGACAGTAAAGTCGCGTTGATCCCCAAGTGGTTGCCGTCTGGGACTGCCCTGCGAACATTTGTACCCTTTATGATAAAGGGTGTGTGTTTGTTTACTAAATGCCTCATGAGGCATGGGGATGTGCTAGAAGAGGTAAACACTCATAATAAGTGAAATGGTGAAAGGTTTTAAAAGCATGTATGGTTGTACTTTGTGAAACACTTCCCAAGTAAGGAGAAGTGTTAAAAGAGTCAACTCACATAATGGTGAAGAAATTTTAAAAGGATGATTTATTTTTCTAAGATAAAAAAAAAAGCCCCAAGATTTTACTGAATAAAGAGTTTTTTTGAAAACCTCATTTCCCAACACCCGCTCACTGAGTTGTAGAAACTCACCCCCTCCCTTTAACCCATATTAAGGAAGGAAGTCAAACCCTTAAGGAATACCTTGAAGCTAAACCCTTAAGACAAAGAAAGGAATGTAAGTTTTTAACATATTCAATTTTGTATAATGTTATTCCGGGAAAATCAGGTAAAAAGGAGGCCTAACTCCTCGCGTTTTAGAAGCAAGTGAAATCCTTCCTAGACCTAAGGGGGTGGCAGGTTGCTCACGGGGATCTGACCAAACTGGGTCAGGGCGTGACAACTTGAGTGGTATCAGAGCATGCTTCCTCGAATACATTATCAAGACTATATAAAATAAGAATTAAGAGAAAATTTTTAAAATTTTTAGATGGCTCCCAAGAGAGAAACCATGAAAACTAGGACTGACATCACCAACACCACCCAACACTTTATACTCGTAGGAAGACAACCCTAGAAACTCTCCAATGCCCGAGATACAGTAGAAGTCCCAAAGGACCAAGAGACATTATGGGGATGTATCCAGTACCACCAAGGAGTATGGTGTCCGGACCTGTTAGGGTCACAACCCCGAGTACGAAGGGTTTAGCTAATAACCTTACCAAGGAAGATTCTTATTAAGAAACCAGTAGCTCCCAATCTACTTGGTGACCACCTTTTTGTAATAGTTCTAAAACCCCAATGTATTGTACTCCTTCTCCATTAATGAAGAACTCCAAATTCCTAAAGCTCTATCTCTCAAAAGTGATGTGATATTGCACCTCAACTGTAGGAAGATTATCCCAAGAAATGTAACCAAACAAACCGCATTATCCTAGACAACACGGAGACCAGGGAGAAAACCGTTAAGTTGATTGGGCTCAAGGATGACAGAGCATAGAACTACGAGTAATTCCCTAGAAAGGCTGCCTAATACTCAAAGTACTAGAGGAACCACAAAGGTCCACGTAAGGAAATGACTTGCTATAGGTGTCGACAATGGGGACACTGTGTAAGAAAGTGTCCACACTATTGAGGAATAGGACATAAGATGAAGGACTGTCCCACACCCCATGGATTTAGGGCAATACCTCCTAAGAACCACATCGACTACCAAAGTCCAAAGGGATGGAAGGCGAAAGACCACCTCAATAACCACAGTTCCAACTAGAGATTTCAAGGAGAAGGCTCGTCAAGGCTCTAGTGTAGTATAGAGTACTTACTATTCAATGTATATATCTCCTTATTTGGGTACAAAGCCCAAACATGTTGTACTCTTTATCAATTAATAAAGGACTCCAAATTTCTAAAACATTACCTCTCAAATGATGATATATTATTCTGCTTCAACAATATGAGGAGGAGTTACGGAAGGCAAAAAGGACCGAAGGTAGGACCTCTAGAAATCGCAAATGAAATAGAATATAGATGAAGGGAAATTTTCCCATAAGGAGAGCTACAAGCCCTCTAGGAGCGTAGAAGGAAGCACCTCCACCAAAGAAGACAAGCCCTAAACATTGAAAGACAAAGGGGATGTCTCACGATAGCAAAGTATGACCTACTTTGGAAAAGCAGAGGAGCCAAGTAGGAAGCAACTAGTAACAACATAATGAATAAGGAAAATAAACGACGCCCTAAGAAGGACCAGGAAGTAGCAAAGACTATACCCTAAAAAAGGCAATAGGATGGGCATTAAAGACAAGTAGACTCAAGAGTCAACTGTCTCAAGACAATTAGACAAGGAGTGTACTAGGGACGAGGCAATTAATGAACTGACCATCGTAAGAATCATGAACTCAAACCCTAGTGAAGAAGGGAGAAGTGGAAAGGCCAAACATTGGAAAAGAAGGATAAAGGAAATCCTTAAAGAAATCAATGGCCGAAAATGAATTTGTGACCACACTCAAGCCATGAGGAGGATTAAGTAAGCCTCGCACAAAGATGTCAAGAAATCTTGGAACAAATAGTGTGTGAACCCTTCCCAAGGAAGAAAATTTGTATGGGATACAAGTAGGATTAAGGAAAGGGTACAAGGACGAACCGCAAGATTTCCAAGGAAGGGTACACAAGAAGGATGACAAACAAGGATGTTATAAAGTTGCTTTAAGGTCGGATACCTGTAAGGGCAAAGAAAGGAAGAAGCCAATCAAGGAAAGAAGTACCGGGGAAGTATATGCCCCAACGAAGAGGCGATGAACCTAATTAAATTGGGAAAAGAAAATAAGCTCGCAAATGCAATGCAGATTGAGGTGAAAAGATCAAGTACAAAGGAAGCAAACTCGTGAGGACCCAAAGAGTAAGTTAAACCTAAGGAACAGGTAAGTGGTAGAATAGCAACAAATGATGCAATGATAAGTGGGAATGGGTCGCATACCCCCAAATAAAAGAACAAGGAATCAAATTTTGAAGGAAGTAAAGCCTTGGGAAAGGACATACTCTAGTCAAAACGTGATTTAAAGGAATCACGATAGACACCGGGACTAATTCTGGTCCACGCCCATGGAGCTTAAGATTGATTGTCGGGACCTAATGTAAAGGACACAAAATAAGACTCGACAATCGGAGAAACCTCGGATAGGAAATAAAGGGCGAACTAGGAAATTAAGGTCGGTGAAGGATTAAAGGTGGGTGAAAGCTCCAATTCAAAAGGGTGTAAGAATGTGAAGTAAGGAAACCTTCAAGGAATGGTAAAAGGGTCAAACGTGTATCTCCTAAGGTGGAAGTCTCTAATTTAAAGGATATAGTAGAGAATGAAACCATCAAAAGGGAACTCCCCAAACAAAGGAATCGGCACATAGACCGGAAGGGATCAACTCAAAATAAGGAATTGTGAAATGGTCACAGGTAAGGAAGGGATGAAGAAAGAGAATCCTTGAGTAAAGGATGCCATTAGAAATGTGGAAGGACCTAAGTAAGGAAAAATTCAAAGCATGTCAGAAAGTCAAGAAGTAATCGAGAAGCCCGATGATTGGAACTGGAAAAACCCCAATAAGGAAGTTGGGAAAGGATGAGTAGATAAGGAAAACCGACACGGTTATGAAAGACATGACGTCAAAGGTAAGAAGGATGATTGGATAATGGTAAATGTAGCCGAGGAATACTATCAAATAAAAAGAAGGATGAAATTATACGATCCCAGAAAGGTTGGAAAGTTGAGAACAACCATCAAGGAAATGTTCTAGAATTTTAATAGACAAAGACAAGTTCTATAACACGTCATGCTGAAAGGGACATGTAAGCCCAACAGTCCTAGGAAAAATGTGACTCAAGTAAGGAAGAGTCAGTTAGTTAAGCATGACAAGGTCAAACATAAAATTTGGACAGGAGTTGTAATAAACAATGGATGGGGGGAGGGTTAAAAAAGGACAAAAAGGTGATAACACTGAAACCCATGAAAATAAGTACGTAACGCTCAAAAGAACATCGAGCTAAGGGTTTCAACAATCAAGAGAATAACTAGACATGGGAACGGTTAGACATTTTGGAACTCCCAATCCTGAAATCCTGGACAAGAACCCTCAAGAAGAAGAGTCTTACCCTAAGTAGAGTAAGAAGTGTACCTAAAGATGTACATTTGGACTAGTGGGTAAGACATGTCTAATTATGATGAACTCCATGGAGTGAGTAAATAATGGAAGGGAAAAGAAATTCCCCAAGCACGTGGTTTAAAGGGATAAGTGAAGGAACAACCAAAGCTGTAGCACGTCAAAGCAAACCCCAAGTTGCCATCAAGGGAAATTATTCCCAATATAAAATATATGTAATTTAGTTTTGGGGACAAAACTCCTAAAAGGAGGGGAGAGTTGTGAAACCCATCATCTCAAATCAAGGAAAATCGAGAAAGAACCAGTCAATTTAATGAGAAAACCGAACCACTTAAAGAACCGAGGATAAATAGGGGTTAAAATGGGAAATTGGAAAATCCCAAGTGACCAAAAAGTCATGAAAATCATGGGGAAGAACCATGAAGTAAATTGGATGGGAAAACCGGACCAGTTTAGGGTGAACCGGATTCAATCAAGTTGAAGCACAATGAACCAGATTGGAAAATTCATTTTTCTAGGTGGCTTGAAAATCTCAAATTGGAAAATTGAGGCCACCATCAAATAGAAAATGAATTTAGACTAATTTAGAAATTTTTAATTTTGAGAAAATTGGTCGAATCAGGTCTGAATCGACCGATTTTTGTCACCAAAACCAGTCGAACTAGTCTAGTTCGGTCCAGAACAGAGTCGTCTTCTTCCTTGGGATGACATCACTATTCATATGACAAAAAAAACCTTCCTTTTCTAGAGCGGGAATATTCCCACCGATTTGGGCATTTTTTGAAGAGGATAAGCTCGACCAATATGCAAACTAATAGGATAGAGGGTCCCTAAGCTCCCTATAATAAGAGCTCCACTCCATTCATAAAACCGCCTACCGGTTCTAAGAGGATCCATCATTACACCTGTTTGGTGTGATGTGATAAAAAGTGTCAGAAGTGTTCTCCCCTAACTATGTGACAACTACTTAAACTATTTAGAAGACCTTCTTGACCGGAGCTAGAGTAGCTCTAATAGGCCAGGGGCCTCGATTTTTGAACTCATAGGGCTCAAGGCACAATTTTGGAAAAATACATGTAGTGGGCCCAAGGCTAGTGTGCACGAGCTAGAGCCCATAAACAAACATGATTAGGAAGAGCCATGAAAACTCCTAATTAAAATGGATAATGATTGTTTGATTCGCCGTGTGATCGAGTCAGGACTGACAATACTCAATGGACTAGCGACAGTGCGTCAGGGCCAGGTCTACGGACTAGCCTAGACAAATAGCTGCATGTCAGGTTAAGTGTCGGGGCCGTTGAACCGTTGGCACCAAAGAGGATGGTTTAAACATGAAAACTTTTGTTTGTGCATGCACTTAAGGTATGAGACCATCAAGATGCCTGAGGGGGTAGTAATGGGTCCCAAGGGCTATAAGACGACATGGGGGCGATAAGGGCACATTGTCGTGCTAGTCAGTCATGGAGCTCTGGGAGCTTCTTGTACATGAGATCGGGGTGGGGTCAGGATAAGGTATCCGTCCTCATACGGACACAAAGTGGCATTCGGGTATGAGGGTCAGACGTTTGGGAAATGTTTGAGTTTGAGAAAATCCTTTAAAAGGAAATGTTAAGCCTTGGAATGGTTTTGATTCATAAACTATACAATTTTGAAAACTCACTCCCAACACCCACTCAATGAGTTGTAGAAACTCACCCCCCCCCTTTACCCGTAGATCGACTAAGAGAGAGAGAGAGTGGGAAGATGTATCATCCGTCAGGTACGCTTAAAGTTTCTTTTAAGCTTGTTTTAGTTTGATATATGTTATTCCAAGGAAAAAAATTTGAACCTTCGCATGGCTTCTCTTAATTAAAAAAAAAAAAAGGAAACCCCTCTTGAACCAAGGGGTTATTAATGGTTTCTTTATAACTATTTTGGTTGAGATGTTATGATCATTTTACGCAATTACCAAATGGCTCCATACTTCATATCCTCGCCATCTCTTTTGGGAGCATAACATATTTTGCATCTCATCTTGGCCTTTAAATCCTTCATTCTCCTATCTTAGGGTGTCCATAATTTATCAATTATTTTACCATCAATCTTAATGGCATGATTAGGCCTTCAAACTCGAGGTGAAGATCTCTTAGCAATCTTGCCTCCCATGTCCTTTCCTTTAAGCACTACCTCACTCATATGATTACCCGGGGTGCAATATCACTATGGGTACTCTTTTACTTCCTCCTTTAGGTAACATCCTTGAGGGGTTTCCCTTCCCTTCGAGCATCTACTTATTCTGTAGAAGTCATTATGATTAGCTTCTCTTACATGTCTACCCAAGGTATTTTTTTCATTGATCCAATCATTGTGCCATTTTATGTTAATAATCTTCATAGATCATTTCTAAAAAAAACCAGTCCTCCATTCCCCTTCCATGGGTTTATCCTTTACTTAGTCTAATGACTTGGTTTTACGTCGTTCCTCATTGTTAGAGTGACATAGCCTTTACGGTTGTTAGTGACTCTCAAGGTTTTCCTTGTTTTATTAATCATTTACCAATTTCCTTATTGGTCATTCTTGGTTCCTACAATCGAGCTTCCCAATCGCTTCTCTATTTGCTTACCGGCATACTCATGGCTAACCCCCTCTAATTTACATTATACATTTTTCCTTTAGTTAGAGATATCCTTCCAGCATATCCTTACACTAAGGACACATGTCACGCTCCTATTGGTCAGTCATTGGTGACGTGGATTTTCTTCGTATGACCTTTGACCAAGGACATGTGTCACACTCAGATTGGTTTGTGTTGTTAGACATTGACCGAGTGGTTGACTAGGCACGCTTCACCATGTGTCACGCGCTGATTGGTCGTGCGTGCTGACTGGGCGTTGACCTGGTTGGCGGATCATTGACTGATTTATTGTAATCGGGTTTGGTTACCCGAAATAGAAAATATGTCGGTTCAGGCCCGATTCGACCAATTTTTTAAAAATAAAAAATTTATAAATTAATCTAAATTCATTTTCTACACATTGGTGACTTCAATTTTTGAAATTGATATTTTTAAGTTAACTAGAAAAATGAATATTTGAAGTGATTATTACCGGTTTAAGCTAGTTCAATCCGATTTAGGTCTAGTTCACCTTGAACCGATCTGGTTCTCACATCAAATTTAGTTCATGATTCATTTCTATTGTATTTTGGATCTTAATTGAACACTTTGAGATTTCCCAATTCATTTTTTTAGTTTTCTTGTTACCAGTTCAGATTCATTTTCAAACACGATTTTCTCTAAAAATTTTCTAGTTCTTATTTCAAGTTTTTTATTTTAAGAGAACAAGGTTTACACCAATAGTGTGTATTGATCCATTGAGTTGAGTAAGTCGTTTGACCCGAGTCAGGTCAACCTTATTCCAATTGTTTTAATATTATTATTTTTTTTAAGTTTTATTTATTTACACATTTATACTAAAATTACATTTTTATCCTTAGTTATTTTGGAAAATAAATCACAATTGAATAAATTTTTACATTCAATTTCCTATATGATTTAATTTATAATTCGATTTGATTCGATTCAGAATTCGATTTCATTTATTAGATCCCAATGTTAAATGTTATATAGTTTTCTATGTCTTTATAAATAACACATTCTAGACAATTATTAGCAAATCTCTTATATAAGTTAAAGTTTACTGCTAGAGTTGTAGAACATGCTCTACAAATAAAGTTGGTTAGCTTAATAATGTAACCAAGTGTTGGATGGAGTAGATCATTGATAAAATCTAATTATATTGTTTTTTCGCCTTGATTAGTTGAGAAGGTGTCATTAGATATTACAACTAATATCCTATTAAATTTGTATTTTGGTGAGAAAACTCACTCCTTCAATTATTAACCATTATCAAAACAAAGCATGTTTGTAATTGATTGATTCAAAACTAAATTGGTCATATCATAATTAATTAAATGAGGAATATGAGATGATAAAATAGTAAAATAAATATTTAAATCATGTCATTTCCTTCTAGGTACATTGTACACTAAAAATTTTGCAGAATAATTTACCGTTTTTCATACTAAACTTACTTTTACTTTATTTTGCCATGTTACACTTCTTCGTATCTCATCTAAATGAGGTTGAATGTGCCATGGACACTGGGTCTCTTTCTTTCACACAACTTCAAAAATCACTTGTGCATCTATATTTGTAAGATGGCATTTAAATCAAATTAGTAAGCTAGTTGTATTCCTTTGATAATGACAAGGGTTTTAATTTCAATCGATGTGCTTGAGTGGACCTTTTCTTCATGCACTCCTAATTCTTATCCTACTCATTCCAATTCTTAATTTCCCTTGTAACTTGTTTGACAATGTGATAAATCAAAATTTCAATCTATGTTATTCTCATCAAACTTTTAAAACATGAAATCACACGTTGATCTTGTGAAAGGTGCATTTATTTTTATAAGAAAATTTTAAAACTAGTATGATAGTGGATACAATTTTTCTTAATAAAGCATGCCAAAATAGTCAGCCCTGACATGAAGGCAAGGTACTGATGCAAGATTTTCACACGAAGTAAGCATTTGATCTGCGCATTGAACTTTTTTTGCCCGTTATTATTTTTTTCTGATTCTTTATTGAAATAATAAATTCGAGTGGTCCTATGATTTATCTAATTTTATGGTATACAGGTAAAATGATATATGGTGTTACTAAGTAACCACGTGTCAATATAGGAAATTTTGGATAATTATTTCAATTATTACTGTAACAATTTATTGAATTTATAGAAATGAATGAATTTAGGAATAAGCAGTTGAAGGTTATATTATACTCATGTTTTTATCTCGTAACAAGATGTGATGATTGTTTCTGCTTTGATTTCATTATAATCATTTTTGTGATATTATATTTAAAACTTGCCATTTTTCTAAAGCATTTTTTTTATATTTGACCATGACATATCTAAGGTACCTTTAGTTTTATTTTTTAAAGTAATTTTTATACTATATTTATATTTAGAAATTTGGAGGGAATTAGAGAAATCCCTTATTTAGTAATAAAAAATAAAGTAATTTGGAGTGACTTGCTACTTCCAAACCTTTCGTTATACTACTACACAATTCAAGTGTAGTAATTTGTAGGGATGGTTTTATTAATATTTAAATTATTTTAATATTTTTATTTATTTTTATTTATTTTTTATATTATTTATTTATTTTTATTTTTATATACTTTAAATATATTTATATATTAATAATATTTTATATAAAAATTATATAATATAAAAATTATAAAAAATATTATAAAAATATTTTTAATATAATTTAATAACATATAATAATTAATAAATTATTTAATTTAATTAAAATAATAAATTTATCTTTTCAATTTTTAAATTAATAATAATTTCACAATTAATTATTAAAAAATTTTAACAACTTCAAATCCAAACCACTCTTTATCACCTCCCTCCGAACCCCTCAAGCACACGAAAGGATCATATAAATGCAACCGAATTGGCTCCTTTCTCAACCTGGCATTTGCTTCTCTCTCGGAAAGGCTTCTGTTTGTTTTCATCAAGGAAAAACCTCTCCGATCCCTCCATCCCTTTTCGCTACTGTGAGTGGAAGAGAAGGCGAAGAAGAAGAAGCGGTACTGTTCATCGGTTCAAAGACAAACATAGAAAAATCGGAATCTCCTTCAAAAGAATGTACTGACTTCTGAAGAGAGAGAGTCTGGAGCAATTAGGTTGGTCATCAATGGTAGGCAGGGAATTAATCCTTTGTGCCCTCCCCTCCATAGCTCTGTTCCTATGCTCACTACTCTTCCACAGAAGACACCGCACGAGGCTGAATTTCCCGCCTGGACTCTCCGGATGGCCCTTCCTCGGCGAGACGATCGCCTACCTCCGGCCGTACTCCGCAACCACCGTCGGCCGCTTCATGGAACAGCATGTATCGAGGTATTCCATATATATTCATTTCTGCATTGCTGCCTCTGAATCTCGATAGCCTCGTGAATCCGTGATTTGTCTGGATCTTTTTTGGCAGGTTCGGGAAGATTTACCGGTCGAATCTGTTCGGGGAACCGACGATTGTGTCGGCCGACGCGGGGCTGAACCGGTTCATCCTCCAGAATGAAGGGAGGCTGTTCGAGTGCAGCTACCCAAGGAGCATCGGAGGGATCCTCGGGAAATGGTCGATGCTGGTTCTGGTCGGAGACATGCACAGGGATATGAGGACCATATCCCTCAACTTCCTCAGCCATGGGAGGCTTAGGACGCACCTGCTCAAGGAGGTCGAGAAGAACACCTTGCTGGTCCTCAGCTCCTGGAGGGACAACTCCACCTTCTCAGCCCAGGACGAAGCCAAGAAGGTAAGTTAAAAAAACAGAGAGAGACAGAGCGAGAGAGAGATTGCAAGCATTATGGCGATGTTAATTTCATTATCTTTCCTTTGCAGTTCACGTTCAACCTGATGGCAAAGCACATCATGAGCCTCGATCCAGGGAAGCCGGAAACAGAGCAGCTCAAGAAGGAGTATGTCACCTTCATGAAAGGTGTTGTCTCTCCGCCGCTGAATTTCCCTGGAACCGCTTACTGGAAGGCCCTGAGGGTAAGACACCGAAGGGAGAAAAATAATCTTTCTGGTAGGTTGGTGAGGGGATCTCTATATTGTAATTCTGAAAAGTTTTTCCCCTTTGTTTTTTTTCCGCAGTCCCGATCGACCATTCTCAGGTTCATCGAACGAAAAATGGAGGAGAGGATCCAGAGAAAGAAGGAATCGGGGGAGAAAGGGGAGGAGGACGATCTCCTGGGGTGGGTGCTGGAGTACTCGAACCTCTCGACTGAGCAAATCCTCGACCTGATACTGAGCTTGCTCTTCGCAGGACATGAGACTTCATCTGTCGCCATAGCTTTGGCTATCTTCTTCCTAGAAGGATGCCCTAGAGCCATTGAACAATTGAGGGTAAGTACTAGGCTCTTGAAAGAAAACCTCTTTGTCATAGTGATTCCGAATCTGGATCGTCCCACTCAGTGAGTCGATCTCTCCCGGTCTTCTTCAATTCGTTTTTATGAATCGTTGGTGGAATACAGAAAGAGCACCTTGAGATTGCCAGAGGGAAGAGGGAGTCAGGGGAGGCCTTGTTGAGTTGGGAGGATTACAAGAAGATGGAATTCACCCAGTGTGTAAGTTCTCCCATGCATTTTTCTTCTCCAAATATAATTCATATGGTATTTAAAATAGGTAATATTAGTCTATTTATGTTTCTAGTACTTATTTAAGGGATAAATGTCTTATTATGTCATAAAAATCAAATCTCCTTTCACAGTCAGTAGATCATATTATTGTCTCCGTCAAAGGTTGACTTTTGAAAATATGTGATTTTTTATTGCAAAAATAATAAGAGGAAGAATAATTGCTAGTAAAATCCTGTAATAAAATCCTAAAATAGGTGAATTTTCGTTGAATGGATAATACATATCCTTGTGCAAAAAAAAAGAGTACATATGCTTCCTTATTTTTTTTGTAGGAAAACAATGTTTGATGACCACATCAAAACAAAATATGCTGCCATAACTGTTCATTGGTTTAGCCTCTAGAATCCAAACAAAATATTATAATTAGAATTGGAATATTCCAGGGTTGGATTATTATTATTATTATTATAATATCAATTACCTCGGTTTTCCTCTTCATGAAGGTTATCAGTGAAACACTAAGACTGGGGAACGTCGTGAGATTTCTGCACAGAAAAGCTCTCAAGGACGTCAGATATAAAGGTACGGGTGAGCCTTCCCATTTAATTCCCTTCAACGATGCTCCCTGAGTTGTATAAGAGCTATCCATGATGTACAATTAAAAAATTTGTTACTCGAATATGTCATTCGGTAGGAAAAAGAAATAGTTAATCTCGTATTTTTATATTTGTGAGTAGATGTACGTTTGAATTATATATTTTTAAAAATTTTCTTAATTTTTTTATATTTAAAAAGGTACTTTTAATTTGATTTTTTATGATTAAAACTATGATTTTTTTGAAATATATGAGAAATAAAAAAATATTCTAAAAAATCGAAAAATATATTATCAACAATGTTATCATCCCATCATCCTACCTTGAAAAGTTTATATTAATTTAATGCAAGATTAGTATAGTTTAGGCTAAAAAGAAAGAGTTTTTCCTTTTTTTACTGTGGTGAAAAGGGTATGACATTCCATGTGGCTGGAAAGTGCTGCCGGTGATTGCAGCCATTCACTTGGATCCTCTCATCTTTGACCAACCTCAGCATTTCAATCCTTGGAGATGGCAGGTCAGTTTGAACTTTGAAAAAAAAATATTTGTTAAATTATCATTATACTTGGTCTTCTCTATAATAGATATTTAGATTATAATATATTGATTTTGCTTTTATGAGAAAGGGCATTACTTGAGTTTGCATGGCTTCCTTTCATCACTTTGCCAGCATTGTTGATCTTTTGCTCTCTGGATTGTTTTCTCTGTTGTTTGTTCTTCTTTGCTCCTTACTTATTTTCAACCCTGGCTTTTGGCCTGGAATTCTTTATTCCTTGCCAAATATTCTTTCTTCAGAATTTCACAATATCTAAGAGTTAATGAGATCTGTTTATGGATAATAGACATACCCATAAAAAGATAGTGTGCGTTGATAAAGGGTAAAGTGCAAAATAATAAAGGCTTACTATGCATATTTGACACAGCACACAGATAAAAAAACGTGTTATGTGCTTCTTATATGAGCTTTCTCAAGTCTACAATGTCTCGTACCTAATTCACATTGAAAGCGACCCAATACTAAAAATGCAACAGTTTCAACTATTTCTTAGTGAGGCCAAGAAGTAAACTATAAATTATTTTTTTATTCTCCTATGTCCGTTTTACATTGTTAAGATGGAACATGGAAGAGCAGTTGATGGAGGACTAATTACCATATATATATATATACACATTCATATCCTTCTCTGCCGAACCTAGAACCCATATCTTACCATGGCTCTTGAGCTATACTGGCACCCATCACTTCAAATCCTTCCAATGACCTCATTACCCTGATAGTCAATAAAAAAACGTCTATCCTGCAATTCATATAAAACTCAGCCTAGAAGCTTCCGGACATGTATATCGCGGAGATGAGCAAAGGGGGCCAACGGATCATGTGGTCTATCTCAAATTCAGACAAGATCTATTGATATTCATCTCTAGCTAGGATATGTTCCAATAAGGGAACATCAATAATGCTACAGTCGAGGACGGAGCCCAGCACGGAACCACCAAACGTGGGGAGCCCACGAGTCACTGGATTAGTTGTACCATGGCCGTTAGATCGCGTGCAATAGCCATGCTGTAACGGAATTAGATTAGATTCCAAATCTAGATAGGTTAGAAAGTGGTGGCTATTGGTGGAAGAGAAGAGATCCTGCTAGCTCCCACATGGAACTGTCATCATCAACAATTCAAGCAGGTCTTCTTGTTTTGGCTGCAAGGACGGAAAAAGCCATATTGTCAGGCCGATGGGTCATTCTCTCTAGTATCGATTGGTCGCTCTCTAGCATCAATCGATATCAGCGTGACATGTGTGGGGATGTGTGGGGATTGTTTGAGTGGATATGGAATCCAGAAGAGTGGTGGAGGTGTGGGTTCGGTCATGATTATGTTATTTGATTATGGAGGAAATAAAATGGTATGGCAAAACAAACCGCCTATCTCTCCTGGGTGCGTGTGGGGTTCGAGCCAGAGGTGAAGCCCATGTGGGTCGTGGGCCATGCGCGTGCACGTGCATCAGTGCCTGCTTTGTTTTCTTTTTCTGTAATTGGTCAAGTTCCTAAAAGCTGGTCCATAGAAAAATGCTTCCAACAAAAGGCAGATGGAAAAGTAAGACAAAAAGGAAAAGTTTTGATCGCGTACCTCCTAAATACCGTACCTAGTAATAAACTTATATGGACCACTTCGATATTTTCCTTTTGATGGGAAATAGCCTTTGCAGCCATTGCTGAGCTCTAGTGGGAAGGAACTAGCTTAGTTTAGGAGTGTTGCTTGGAAAAGGTACGATATTTCAGATATGAAGTATATACATTCTTCATTTCATACTTCTAAGAATTTGGTTGAAAATGAATCTTATAATATAATTAGTGATAAACACTACAAATTTCCTTTCATTATATAGATTTAATGAGGTATATTATATTTGTGTTTGTGCCTGTGTGGAGAGTGCTGAACTTAACCCCATATAGAAGAAATGGAGGAAAGAAAGAAAAGCTTTCAAAATTATTTCCTGTTCAGAATATACATTCATTTTGGATGTTTGTTTGCATGGAAGGATGTCGAGGAACATAAAAAGAATATAATAAAAAAAGAAGAAAAAACCATTTTACACGGAAGAAGAGATAGTCTTCATAATTTTATGTAGGGTTACAATAATTTACTATATTTTTTCATCTGTGGTGTGTGACAGAACAATGATCGTCTACCATCATCAAGTGGGACGGGCCTTTCTACGAGCAACTACTTTATGCCATTCGGAGGAGGGCCCCGGCTCTGCGCCGGATCGGAGCTGGCGAAGCTGGAGATGGCCGTGTTTATCCACCACCTAGTCCTCAACTTCAGCTGGGAACTAGCTGAAAAGGACGAGGCCTACGCCTTCCCCTTTGTTGACTTCCCCAAGGGCTTACCCATCCGAGTGTACTCACGCTACCAGCACCAGCAGCACCACCCGCTGAAAGCGAACGAACCACCTAACATCATCAACTCATGATCTAAGATCGATCACGTAGTTGGAGGGCCGGGATTTCCTTAAATCGATCTCAGCCTCAGAAGGCCCTCTTTCTTTCGATGCATGGTTGATCATATTGTTTTGTTTTTTCTTGTGAAAAAGGACGGGACGGAGAGAAGGAGACTGAAACAAAAGAATGGGGGTGGGGGGAGGGGTTGTCGGTGTAAGTGGGAGATTTGAGTTCTTGGGATGCTACTGCAGCAAATGCAAATGCTACTTGATAATGTGGAATAGGACCACAATTCATCTCTATCATCATTCTATCTAATACAATCCCATCCCCCATTTGTATATTTTTTTACCTCTTTTCCTTCTCATGGTGCGGTAATTTGTTCATGCTCGGAACTTGAGTCAGGCGCATGCATTTAGACTAATTGTTATATAAAGGAGGAAATGTAGAAATCTTAGAATGGTGATTGTATGGATGCCAAGGTGTGGATTTCCTTGTCGTTAGATATAGGTCAACAATTCCTCCATTCGAGATATTGCCTAATCCTGGTTTACTTTTCCACTTCAATGTATTGGAATTTACCATATACCAAATGGAATATGTTAAAATTGATAGTGTGAAATCTAAAATATTATTTTAACCTTATTCTCAGTTCAAAGAATACTCTAACCTTAATAATAGTTCAAATAATTTTTTTTCAACTCAAATAAAGTATAACATTTTTAATTTCATTCAAATAATTTCTAACATTTTCAAATATGTTTAAATATTGTCTTAACATTTGTTAGGTGGCACTATCTTGGTACAAAATAGCATGTACAATATTTAAAATTAAATTTACTCTTAATAGAACTTAAAAATGGAGAGTGTACTTCTTTATATCATTATGTAAATATTATGTTCTTATCTGAGTATATAAAATAATATGACCATATTTCAGAGTTCTTCCAAATGTTGCATACCTATTCGAGCCTTCAAAACCTAATTGATGAAACAACCTAATAGATCAAATTTAATTTGGAAAAAAATCATTCCCTTAGTTTTCCCATGCAAGGAAATTGAATATTATATATATGTATATATTAAAAATTTTAATTGTAACTAATGTTAGAGAGGAAAGGGTTTTTGCATGTACAAAATCAGAGTTACATCAGGCTCTTAAAGATTCATCAATAACTACAAACAAAAATAAATTAGATACATTCGTGTAAAGTGTATTAGCATTAATATTTTGGCGGATAATGCATTGACTAGGATTTGAGAGTTTATCCTCGGTGTGTCCACCTTCGATCCCATCGAGGAATTACATCGCATTGAAGCTCCTTCGCCTCTGTGCATATATTTTTCCAATTCCGTCCAACAAAACCTAAACATACAAATTAAAACGAGATTTCAAAATAACCATAAAGTTTAACTTAATAACATCCCTAACGCTATAGGTATTTTGATTCGACTACTTGAAATATGTCCCTTCTTAGTTGTTATGGAAGTGTAAAAATCACTTAGTACATGCAAAATATCCCTATTGGCATGCAAAGTCCAACCTTCAAACAAACCACTATTTTTACTTTTCTATATTATCGAACACGTGGAAGCTAGTTTGTAAACAATGGCTATATTTCCTATCAATTCAATAATTTTCTTAGTCAAATCGGATTAATCTAAGCACAACATAATAAAATATGATGTACCGACAACTTACAAATATCACATTGAACACAATTACTAATATTTCTAGCACACAAAACACAAAGTAGAACTAATAGGAATTATATTAGAACAAACTCTTGGGATTAAATTCTTAACTCTCGCTATACATTAAATATTCCATATAATAGTCAAAACCTATAAACCTTGTCCTTTTTTTTTGAATAAGAGAACCAAATAAAAAAATCGGGAATTTTGAGTGAAATCGAAGATTAAATTACACTGAAACTACAAAAAAAAAAGAGATTAAACAAGATCCAAAATGAACCAAGTGAGACTTAAATTATCTCAAATTCAAAATGTAATTAATCTAATTGGAAGTTGGAAGTGAGAATCAGTTCGTACAATAGTGAATTGAGACTAAATCGTATTAAAATACATCGAACAAAGAAAAATTGATTTAAAATTTTATTTTTTTGAGGTGAACAAAAAATAGAAAATTGGTAAATTGAGTTTACCATCATATATAATAAATAAATAAATTTATAAAAATTTAATTTTTAAAAAACTAGTCGAATCTGGCTTGAACAGACCGATTTTCGATTTTGGGTCACCGAACTTGTTCCAATTGAATCGGTCAATAGTCTAGTCAGGTCAATGGACTGCACGCGAGGTCAGTGCACAGTCAGCACGTGCAACCAATCAATGTGCGATGCATGGTGATCGCGCTAGATCAATAGACAAGTAAGCATTTAGGAACACTGACCAATTAGAGCGTGATACGTGTCTATCGTCAACGGTTAACTACTAAAATCCATTTCGAATTAATTGACCAATCAGAGAGAGATATATGTTTATAGTTAATGGTTAATTGATAGAATTCCCCGTCAGTGTGATTGACTAATTAGAGAGTGACATGTGACAAGTGTGTCGTGTTAGCAACCATCAAATGTCGGAGAACTACTAACGAATTAATGAATGACATGTGGCATGCCACATCTAAAATCGTTGGCCAATCCTAGGAGGACACATTTAATCCTAAAAGATGTTAGATGAGGAATCTGACTTATTTAAATAAGCTAATCATAGGATGCCACATAGTAAAATCATAAGGGTGTCTGATGACTAGATTTGGTAAACTGCCATGTGGGATTGAATGACTAGAGAGAGATTGCCATGTGTTGGTCAGATGGGCAACGAATGACCTGAACACCCAGTTAGAAACAACATCAATAATTACAATCAATCAAAGTGCACTACATGGCATATAAATCTGTTTTCTCAAAATAAGTAAGCTGGATAGAGAATCGGAAAATTTCAAAAGAAAGCCATGGTTCAAAGTGAACCAGATTTGGTAAACATAAATCAAAATGAGAATTTAAGTGATACTAAGTGGTCAATAAGATCAAAAAATCAAGTAAAAGGATCCTAATGCAAAATATATTTGGGAACTTGACCAGTTCAGGATGTACCAAAACTGAACTGGGTTGAACACGAAAGAACCGATTAAAATATTCATTTTGTGAGATAACTTAAAAATGTCAATTTGGAAAATTGAAGTCACCACTATTTAGAAAAAAAATTTAGAAGAATATTAAAAATTTTAATTTTTAGAAAATTGATCGAATGGAGTCTATACTAACCAATTTTTAATTTCGGGTTATTGAACCCGGTCTAATTGAATTGGTAAATGGTCCAACTAACTCAACAGACCGTGTAAACCCTGTTTCCACATAATGAGAAAGATGGGCAGATGACTAGGAAATTTCAAGTAAGAATCGAGATTGAACCTAACCACAAATCGATAACTAAAGGTCAAAATAGAAAAATTGAAAATACCAAGTGATCGATAAATACCCAAAACTCATGGGAAGGAGCCATGGTGAAATGGGGTGTGAGAACCAGACCGGTTCAGGCTGAAGTGGACATGAACCAAATTGAATTGAGATGAATCATACAGAACCGGTTCAAAGATTTATTTATCTAGGTGGCATAAAAATATCATTTTGGAAAATTGAAGCCACCATTGGATAAAAAATGAATTTACAAAAATTTAAAAATTTTAGAAAATTGGTCAAATCAGGCTTGAATTGGCCGATTTTTTATTTCGGGTCACTGAACTCGGTTGGACCGGATCGGTTAACGGTCCAGCCAGTCAATGGATTGTTGTGAGGTCAACGCCTAGTCAACAGGCACGACCAATTAGCACGCGACGTGTGGCGAAGCGTACCCAGTTAGCGCACAGTGAGCACCTAAAAGCGCTGACCAATCGGGGAGCAACAGGTGTCCCCGGTCAACGATCAATGTTAGAGAAGCCCAGTCAGTGCTTTTAGGTGTCCAATGGGAAGCTGACATATGGAAAAGGTGCCATGTCAACATCGGATATTGGAGAAATGATCAACCAATCAGAGGTTGACATGTGGTTGAGCCACGTCAAATAGCCTCAACCAACCAGAGTCTGACACGTGGCAGTGGCACTGTGCCAGGAGGGAAATCTAATATATTTAAAGTGGCCAATCAAAGGATGCCACGTGTTATAGTCAACGGTCGACAGAAATACGATCAGCAGTCTCATGGGAACGAGCGACCAATGGGAGGCCGCCACATGTCCGGTTAGCAAGTCAAAGGTTAACTAGGCTGCTAAGTAGGAAGCTGCATCAGCAAAGCCATCCAATCATGGAGTATCATGTGGCAAGTCTACATGTACGAAGCTCGCACGCGCAATACAATGTCGCCTTCCTCATTAGGATAGCTAATAGAAAGGGATGAGAGAGAAGGGGGCGCTCTCTGACGACACGTAAAATGCTCCTATCTGACCGCCGGTGAGTGAGACGGGGACCGAGTCCTATGCCGACTGGTGGCCTTGTCAGTTGCCAATCTTTCTAATATAAAGAGCTCCTCCTTCCTCGTCCTACTCATCCTATAGACAAGTGAAGAAGGGAAGACACTCCATCTTTCGATGAGGCATGAACTAGAGCTCTGATGTCAGCCCTTTTCTCAACTCTTGATGCTGCTAAAGGACCCATTGGAATTGGAAGGAAGTCCTCCAACCAGTGACACCCTCCATCTGATTCGAGGACTGTTGGAGGAACACCAGAAGGCCCAAATAGTGACGCTGTTCTAAAGGACCCGAAGTAGCGTGTTTAAGTAGGGCCAAATTCCGGCCACCCGAGGCCTTCTGCAACCAAACCAACTCTCCCACTAGTCCTCCTGGCCAACCCTTGACATCTCCGAAGCTTTCACGTAAGTACCCTTTGCTTCTACTTGTCAGAATAATTAAGCTTTAGAGAGAAAACGTGATAGAACTTCAATGATCAAATTCTCCTTACCCAGGATGTTAACTGGGGCCATTCTTGATCCTTGAAGGACCATACCGATGAGAGCGAACTTGTAAATGCCATCCTTTGATAATGAGAAAAACGAGGAAAGAATCGGTCAGTTTTGAATTTTAAACCGAATCGGTCTACAAGCTTGATTAATAGGAAATGGGCATATTGAGAATTTACAACTTCCACATGACTCCAAATGGTTCATAAATCTTGGAAAAGAACCTTAGGATGAATTGGGGAAGAAAAACTGGACTGGTTCAAGTGAACCGGGTTCGAACAGGATTGAACCTATTTATGAACTAAGTCGACTTATGAACCAGAATCGATAGAGAAAGGGTAAACTGGGAAATTTATGGACCCTAAGTGACCTAAGAAGTCACAAAAGTCATGGAAATGGACATGTGAAGGAATTGGGGATGAAAACCAAACTAGTTCAAGTGAACCGGATCAGAACCGGTTTGGACCGGTTTGAACCACTATTGAACCGAATCCTAAATTCATTTTTCTAGGTGCCTTAAATAATTCAAATTTGAGATTTGAGGCCACTATTGGATAGAAAATGAATTTAGAAATTTTTAGATTTGAAAAACTCGGTTGAATGAAGGGTGAACTGGCCAGTTTAAGCTTTGAACCGAGTTCGGAACAATGTCATCTTCTTCCTTTAGATGACAATATTGTTCACTCACCAGAAAATCGAAGTAGCACTGACGGAGAAAAAACGTTTCCATTCGATATGTTTCAGGCCGTCAATGTTTGTAATAAAGGTGCCAAACGGATGGCCAACAAGTCCCTGAGCTCCCTATATAAAGACCCCTTTCCATTCATCCTCTCTACACTTGAAAAGCTCACTCTCTCTCAGTTGCTTAGTTTTCTGGCGAAGCTCGAACCAGAGCTCTGATATAGGGCCATTTCTAAGCCAAAGAAGGCAAGGTTGGGTTCATTAGAACCGGAGAGAAGTCATCTGCACGGTGGTGACTTCCATTCGTTCCGAGAGTCATTGGAGAAGCGCTGGTGTGATCGAACAATGAAACAAATCCGACGGACTGAAACTGCCTTGTTTTGGCTGAGTTGAAATCGACCGATTTGAGCCCTCCTCAAGCCAAACCAGGCCCTACCAACACTTTCTCAGCCCTCCCACGACCAAATTAGGAAGAAAAGTTAAGCCAATTCGGCTCCCCTCTACATTTTTCGATCAGTGTTAAAGAGAGTCAACCGAATTTCAATGACAAAATTCTAATCCAATTCGACATCAATTGATGTCATTCTTGTTCCTAGAAAGAAACTTAGGAGGAGAACTACCTGCCCAGATAGAAAGCTCGGACAACTGTGTCTTACAGTTCATTTTCCGTTGAAGCTCCGTTTGAGCTCATTCCGACGTTAAAACTTGTGATTCAAATTGCTAAAGAATCGTATGAACATGTAGAAACTTAATTTCAACTTCAATTTCAACAATTGGAAATGTTTGATCGGTCAATTTGATGAAATCAAATTCGGTTGTGTTAATAAGTTGGAATTGGGGGGAAAATTGGGGATTTTCGAAAATTCGAAGGACCGAAATGCAATTTCCTAAAATTGAGGGTCAATTGGGCATGATAAAATTGTTAGAGGGCCAATTGAGGAATTTTAGAATTCTTGGGGTAAAATTTACCATTTTTGTAAAGGAAGGCAAAAAGGTAATTTTGGAAAAGTTGGGGGACCAAATTAGAAATTTGGGAAATTAAACCCCTTTTTGTGAAATTGAATAAATTGAGGTCCCAAGGGGAATTTTAAAAGTTTTAGGACTCAATTTGAGGAAAAATCGGCATTAGGGACTTAAAGTTAAACAAAAATAACATTAGTGACATAATTGCAAATAAACAAAAGTTTAGTTTTTCTCATTTATTTGGAATGAATGAAGGCTATTAGGCCGAGAGATAATGAACTGAGATGTTCATATCGTGTAGGAACAGGAAGCACCGGGAACGCCAGCAAGGACAAACTCGCGTGAATTCACGGCAGTAATAGGTGAGTGGATTTTTAAATCATACTCGATTGGTGATGATAAGTACCTCAAAATGAAAACCCATTGCCAAGTGGTATTTTAAACATCACAACTTAGAGGAGTGATGTGAAAATCATGCGGAAAAACTTCTTACCGGTTGTAAGTAGATCATACCCGGTTGGTATGATGAAACTTCCTTGAAGGAAGTTGAAAAACCGTTCACCGGTTATGAGTGGAGATGTACTTATGCTCGGTTGGTATAATGGACAATTGAAAATTTATTTTGTCGGAAGTGCACTCCTCTAATTGTGTGCCAATGCTTAAACGATTTGGGAGACCGTCTTGATGGGAGCTTGAATAGCTCTTATAGGCTGGGGGCCTTGGTTTTGGAACTTGGGGGCTATTATGCCGGGTTTTGAAAATCTCGAACAAGTGGGCCATAGGCTAGTGGGCATGAGCAGGAGGTCGTAAACAAACATGAGATATGTTCCATAAAAGTTTAATAAATGAATTGTTTGGCCATGGTACCAAGATAGGACCGACATATTCCGTCAACTAACGGCAGTGCGACATGACAGGTCTCCGGACCAGTAAAGAGAAACAGCTGCAGGTTGAGTTGAGAGTCAGGGTCGTTGGACTAGTGACACCACAGATTATATGGCATGATAAGAAAATACTATTTGTGCATGCACTATGATTACGAGATCATCAAGATGCCCATGAGGGGTAGTGATGCATCCTAAGGGCCCTAGACGACCCAGTGAGTTTAAGGGCAGTTCATCGTACCAGGTGACCGTGTGAAATTTGGTGTAGCACGAAGCGCATGAGACCGGGGTTGGGACGGGATGAGATCTCTATCCTCATATGGACATGGAGAATTGATTTTGGGATTGAGGGTCAGATGTCACGTACATCCACTTATTCTTAGGGTAGAAGTGGACGTACTTCTATCTAGGTGGCGGGTAAAGTTGCTCCGAAGCCACAAGTGGGTTTAGTGGTCGTGCTGGGCTGTGAATGTGTGTTTAACCTTCATGATGAAGGTTGTGTATTGGGTGATGACATACCGTGATTAAATAAGGAAATGGTAATAAAACCCAAGATTTTAAATGAAATGATTTTTGAAAGAAAGAAGTCTGGCACACTCCATTACAATCATTTTTCCTAAAAGTTATTTGTTGAAAAACCCATTCACTGAGGAGTCGTACTCACCCCCTACCTTATATCCCTTTCAGAAAATCTCGGAAAGCCTACCCTTAAAGACCGTCAACTAAGATGCCTGTAACGACGAACTGCCCTTATAGCCACCAGGTCATCCAGTGCCCTTAGGACGCATCACTACCCCTCATGGGAGTCTTGATGATCCCATACTCATAGTGCATGCACAAACAATGTTTTCTCATATTGCCATGTAATCTGTGGTGCCACTAGTCCAATGGCCCTGACTCTCAAATCAACTTGCAGTTGTTTGTCTTGACTGGTCCGTTGACCTGTCATGTCGCACTACCGCTAGTTGAGTGAGCATGTCGGTCCTATCTTGGTACCATGACAAACAATTCACTTATTAAGTTTTATGGCACATATATCATGTTCGTTTATGTGCTTCTACTCGTGCCAATTGGCCTTGGGCCCACTGTATAAGATTTTCAAAATCGGGCATTTAGCCTCCAAGTTCCAAAACAGAGGCCCCCGACCTTTCAGAGCTATTCGAGCTCCCATTGAGAAGGTCTCCCAAATTGTTTAAGCATTGGCACACAGTCAGGGGAGAGCACTTCCGAAAAAAATAATCTTTTAATTTGTCCGTCACACCAACCGGGTGTGCGGTCATCTCCCCTTATAACAGATAAGCATGCTTTCTCCTTCCTTTCAAGAAATTCATCAAACCAACCGGGTATGATCTACTTACAACCGGTAAGTAGTTTTTCCACATAATTTCCACATCACTCCTCTCAGGTGTGATGGTTAAAATACCACTTAGTACCGGGTTTTCATTTCTAAGGTGCTTATCATCCCATCTGGGTATGATATAAAAATCCCACTCACTCGTTAATGCAGTGAATGCCACTTGATCGCTTCTTTGTATTCACGTGAGCTTGTCCTTGCTGACGTTCCTGGTACTTTGAATTCCTACACGATATGAACATCCTTGTTCATTATCACTTGGCCTAATAGCCTTCATTCATTCCAAATGAATGAGAAAACCAAACTTTCTATTTATTTGCAATTGGGTCCCTAAAGTTATTTTTCTTTAAGTCCCTAATGCCGGTTTTTCCTCATATTGAGTCCTGAAACTTTTAAAGTTTATCTTAGGACCTCAATTTATTCAAATTCACAAAAAAGGTTTAATTTCTCGAATTTCCAATTTGGTCCCCAACTTTTCCAAAATTACCTTTTTGCCTTTCCTGTACAAAAATGGTAAGTTTCATGGTCCTTCAAATTTTCATAAATCTCCAATTTTCCCCCAATTTCAACTTGCTAACACAGTCGAATTTGATTTTATCAAATTGACCGATTAAACACTTCTAATTGTTGAAATTGAAGTTAAAATTAAGTTCCTACATCTTCATACGATTCAATAGCACTTTGAATCACAAGTTTTGACGCTGGAATGAGCTCAAACGGAGATTGTCTAGAAAATAGACTATAGAGAGAGAAAGCTTCAATTACTCACCGTTGAGGGCACGATGGTCCGAGCTTTCAATTTGGGCATATAACTTTCATCCTGAGGGTCATCCTAGAATCAAGAATTGCATTAATTGAGGTCGAATTGAGTTAGAATTTCATCATCGAAATTTTGCTGGTTCTCTCTCTAGCACTGGTCGGAAATTGTAGAGGGAAGCCGAATTGGCTTACCTTTCAGTCCTAATTCGGCCATAGGAGGGCTGAGGAATTGTTTGGAGGGCTTGGTTTGGCATGAGGAGGGCTCAAATTTTTTGATTTCAGCTCGGCTGAAATAGGGCAACTTCGGTTCGCTGGAGCTGTTTCACTATTCCATCATGTTGGTGCTTCTCCGACGACCCTTGGAGTAAACGGGGACTACAAGCGTGTAGCTGACTTCTCCCCATTTCTAAAGAACCCGACCTTGCCTCAAATCTCAAATTTTAATTTTTAAGCCACCTAGAAAAATGAATTTATAATCTAGTTCAATAATGGTTCAAACCGATTCAATCCGGTTTGGATCCGATTCACTTGAACTGGTTTGGTTTTCATCCCCAATTCATTCTCAAGTCCATTTCCATGACTTTTGGGACTCTTTGGGTTACTCGGGATCCATAAATTTCCCGGTTTGCCCTTTCTCTATCGGTTCCGATTCATCGACCAACTCGGTTCATGAATCGGTTCAATCCAGTTGGATCCGGTTCATCTAAAGTAGTCTGGTTTTTCTCTTCCAATTTTTCCTAAGGTTCTTTTCCAATGTTTTATGAACCCTTTGGATCACTGGGGAGTTGTAAATTTCCAAATTGCCTGTTCCCAAATGATTGGGTTTATGAATCGGTTCTTTTCTTACTCGGTTTGACCAGTTCTTTTCCCGATTTTCCTTAAATAAAAAGGGTGAGGTTTACAACTCTCCCATACTTTTAGCGGTTTTGTCCCCAAAACATAACTAGCAACCTTGTATGAGGAACCAATTCCTTTGATGTCCATTTTATATTTGCTTAACATGCAAACTCTTATCTTGTTCTTTCAATTAACCCTTTTTTCATCATTCACTAAAAGAATTTCTTTTCCTTTCTATTATTTGCTCCCTTCATTGAGTTTATCATACCTAGACATATCTTACTTAATGGTATATGCTTAGATTCGCATATTTCTTTGCTTAGAGTAACATTTTTCCCTTTGAGGTCCCGTACTCAGGATTAGGTATTCCAAGATATCTAATCATTCCTGTTGCTACTAGTTTCTTCTTTCTACTTGGTTCTCCTGGAATTGTTATTTGGTTCTTCTGCTCTCTCCAAACAGGTCACACTTGGGCCATCACGATACCTCTTTCCTTTGAAAAGTTTCCTAATTATGTGTTGGTTCCTTGCACTCCACATTCTGTCCATCCGCCGATCAATGATTCCTTCAAGGGTACTTGGTTGTTTGCATCTCTCCAAAGTTTCATTTCATAGCGTATTTCTTTTCCTCTTCACTCTTACTGTCTCATACCCCTAGAGTTTCCGAAGGACGTTTTTCCGTGTTATGAGGGGGTTCTAGGTATACTTTCTTACCTCCATTCTTGTGGTATCCTTCTCGGCCTAACCTTCTTAGGAAAAAGTTTAATTTGGCTTTTACCTCACTATTTATTGACCTCCTTATGAACCGCTTACTTAACTTGCTCCATGGTTTTGGTCACCAGTCCTTCTTGTCTCTCATGACCTCTGAGTAGGTATTGCTCTATATCCATGAGGTGTGGAACAATCCTACTTTACCTGTCCTATTCCCTTATACCTATAACAGGTTATCTTGGTACTTGTCTTTAGTAGGGTTGGGCATTTCTTCACGTAGTATCCCTCTCGTCCACACTTGTAATAGGTTATTCCTATGCGTGAACCGTTGTGGTTCCTCCTTTCCTTCGAGTATTGTGGGGCCTTTCCAGGGGTTATTAATGGTTTGGTGCTTTTCCATCCCTGAACACCTTGTGAGTTTTCTTCTTTTCCAAACGGTCACTCTAGGAGTTCTCCTATATTTCTTAATTCCCTAATTCAGCTTTCTTTACTAGGATGGGATTCTTCCTAATTTCTATGATAGTGGTGGTTTGTTTTACTATTCTTAGGACCATCTTCTTAGTAATATCACGTCATTGAGAGATAGGATTTCTGAAATTTTGAGTACTTCATTATTAGAGGAGTACAAAAGGTTTGGATCTTAACCCTATTACAAAAATAGTTATAGGAAAGATAGGAAGCTATGATTTTTTTGGAAAGTATCCTCCTTGGTAAGATTATATGACCGTAATAGCCTTCCTAGCTTTAGGCATGGCTCCCTTTGTACACAGGACTGTGACCCTAACATGGCCTGGCACTGTACTCTTTAGTGGTACTGGATACTTCCCTATTTGGTCCTTTGGGCATCTACTATGTCTTAGGCATTAGGAAGCTTCTAAGGTTGTCTTCCTACGTGAACAGGGTGTTGAGTATAGTCATTTTTAGTTTTTTGGTTCCTTTCCTGGGAGCCATCTGAAAATTTTAAGATAAATTTTATTAGTTACTATATTTTCTAATCTTAATTATGTATTCGAGGAAATAGGCTCTGATACCACTCAAGTTGTCACACCTTGACCAGGTTTGGTCGGATCCCCGTGAACAACCCACCACACTCAGTTTATTTAAGGATTTACCCTTGTTATAAATCGAAAGAGTAAGGCGTCTTTTAAACCTGCAACTTTCATGGAATAACATAAATCAAAACTGCATAAAATTATAAATTTATCATACCTGTATAACAGGCATATTAATTAGTGGTGGATCAGGGTAGGCTTTCCGAGATTTCCTGAAAGGGATACAAGGGAGGGGGTGAGTACAACTACTTAGTGTACCAGACTCCTTATTCTCTTTCAAAAATCCTTTTATTTCAAATCTTTATTTTTATCACCATTTCTTATTAATCATGGTGTGTCATCACCCAACACACATTCTTCATCATGAAGGTCAAAAACACACAATCGCATGCCAGCCCGTCCACTGAACCCACTTGTGGCGTCGGAGCGAATTTACCGGCCACCTAAATAGAAGCACGTCCACTTCTACCTTGAGCATGAGTCGATGTACATGACATCCGACCCTCAATCTTGAAATCAATTCTTCGTGTCCGTATGAGGACAGAGACCTCATCCCGACCCCACCCCGGTCTCGTGCACTTGAAGCTACGTCGAGCTTTGCAAGGCCACCTGGTCAGACGATCTGCGCATATACCCACTAGCTCGTCCAGGGCCCTAGGACACATCACTACCCCTCTTGGGCATCTTGAAGGTCCTGTAATCACAGTGCATGCACAATTAGTATTTTCTCATCATGCCATATAATCTATGGTGCCACTGGTCCAATGGGCCCGACCCTCAACTCAACTAGCATCTGTTTGTCTTGACTGGTCCCTCGACCTGTCATGTCGCATTGCCGCTAGTTGACTGAGTATGTCAGTCCTGTCTTGGTACCATGGCCAAAAAATTCATTTATTTAAAGTTTTATGGCATATAACTTATGTTCATTTACGAGCTCCTACTCGTGCCAACTGGCCATGGGCCCACTGTACGAGATTTTCAAAATTGAGCATATAAGCCCCTAAGTTTCAAAATCGAGGACTCTGGCCTATCTAAGCATTTCGAGCTCCCCTCAAGAAGGTCTCCCAAAAAGTTTAAGCAGTGGCACACAGTCAGGGGAGAGCACTTCCGACAAGATAATCTTTTAATCTGTCCATCACACAAACCAGGTGTGAGGTCATCTCTGCTTATAATCGAAAAGTAGGTTTTCTCCTTCATTTCAGGAAGTTCATCAAACCAACCGGGTATGATCTACTTACAACCAGTAAGTAGTTTTTCCGCGTAATTTTCACATTACTTCTCTCAGGTGTGATGGTTAAAATAACACTTAGTAGTGCATTTTCATTTTGGAGGTGCTTATCATCCCAGCCGGGTATGATATAAAAATCTCACTCACCCATTAATGTAGTGAATTCCACTTGACCGGTTCTTTGAATTCACACGAGCTTGTCCTTGCTGGCGTTCCCAGTCCATCATATTCCTACATGATATGAACATCCTTGTTCATTATCCCTCGGCCTAAAAGCCTTCATTCATTCCAAATGAATGAGAAAACCGAACTTTCTATTTATTTGCAATTAGGTCCCTAAAGTTATTTTTCTTTAACTTTAAGTCCCTAATGTCAGTTTTCCTCAAATTGAGTCTCGAAACTTTTAAAATTTATCTTAGGACCTCAATTTATTCAAATTCACGAAAAGGTGTTTAATTTCCCAAATTTCCAATTTGGTCCCCAACTTTTCCAAAATTACCTTTTGGCCCTTCCTTTACAAAAATGGTAAGTTTCTCCCCAAAAATTCTTAAATTCTTCAATTGGCCCTCTAACATTTTTATCATGCCCAATTGACCCTCAATTTTATAAAATTACATCTTAGCCCTTTGAATTTTCGAAAATCTCCAATTTTCCCGCAATTTCAACTTACTAACACAAATGAATTTGATTTCATCAAATTGACCAATTAAACACTTCTAATTGTTGAAGTTGAAGTTAAAATTAAGTTCCTACATCTTCATACGATTCAATAGCACTTTGAATCACAAGTTTTGACACCGGAATGAGCTCAAATGGAGCTTCATCAGAAAAGAGATTGTAGAGAGAGAAAGCTTCAATTACTCACCGTCGAGGGCACGACGGTCCTAGCTTTCGATCTGGGCAAATAGCTCTCATCATGAGCTTCATCCTAGAATCAAGAATTACATCAATTGATGCCAAATTGAGTTAGAATTTTATCATCAAAATTCTGTTGGCTCTCTCTCTAGCACTGGTCGGAAATTACAGAGGATTGTCGAATTGGCTTACCATTCAGTCCTAATTCGGCTGTGAGAGGGCTGAGAAAGTGTTGGGAGGGCTTGGTTTGGCTTGAGGAGGGCTCGAATTGGGCGATTTCAGCTGGACCGAAACATGGCAGCTATGGTCCACCAGAGCTGTTTCATTATTGCATCACGCCGTCGCTTCTCCGGTGACCCTCGAAGCAAATGGGGACTACAAGCATGTAGCTAACTTCTCCCTGGTTCTAAAGAACCCGACCTCACCTTGTTTGGCTCAGAAAAGTGCCCAAGTTAGAGCTCTAGTTCGTGCTTCACCAGAAAATAGAGTAGTTAAGAGAGAATCGAGTTTTTAGGTGTGGAGAGGATGAATGGGGAGGGGGTGTTTATATAGGATGCTCAGGGATTTTGTGGCCATCTGATTGGCACCTTAATGGCAGTCATTCATTATCTGAAACTCCCTGGACAGAGACATTTTATCTTTGCTAGCGCTGAGCATTTTTTTGGTGAGTGAATAGTGCTGTAATCTAAAGGAAGAAGATGACACTGTTCTGAACCGGACCCGACCGACCCAAATCGGGTTCAAGGCTTAAACCGATCGGTTCACCCCAATTCGATTGAATTTTTCAAATCTAAAATTTTTTAAACTCAGTTAAATAGTGGTTCAAACTAGTTCGGTACTGGTTCACCTAAACTAGTTTGGTTTTTCTCTCCAATTCATTCTCAAGTCCATTTCCATGACTTTTGGAACTCTTTGGGTCACTCAGGATACATAAATTTCCCAGTTTTCCATTTCTCTATCGATTCCGGTTCATGGACCGACTTGGTTCATAAATCGGTTCAATCCAGTTGGATCCGGTTCATCTAAACCAGTCTGATTTTTCTATTCCAATTTGTCCTAAGGATCTTTTATAAGGTTTTATGAACCCTTTTGATCAGCGAGGAGTTGTAAATTGCCCGTTCCCAAATGATCGGGTTTGTGAACCAGTTCCATTTTCTTACTCGGTTTGACCGGTTCTTTTCCTGATTTTTCTTAAATAAAAAGGGCGGGGTTTATAACAAACCTTAAAGAATCCCGAGGCCCATCCTTTAATTCAGGTATTTAATATTTTTTAATCTATTAAGTTTTGTATAATACTATTCCAGGGAACAATGATAGAAGATACGCCTGACTTATCGCGGTCTTGTAAGTGGAGACTCTTATAGGACCAATAGGAGTTGCGCGTTGCTCACGGGGTTTCGACCAAACTAGGTCGGGGTGTGACAACTTGAGTGGTATCAGTGCCATGTTCCCTCGAATGCATTATCAAAACTATTTAATCTTAGAACTATATGAAAGCTATCCACCTTGTAGGAACATGACCCCAAAACTCTCTAATGCCCGAAGTATAGTAGAAGCCATAAAGGTCCATGTAGGAAAGTAACCTGTTTTGGATATGGACGGTGGAGACATTTTGCGGGGAAGTGTCCAATACCACCAATGAATGTGGTACCAGCACCTCTTGAGGTCACATCCCCGAGTACGAGGGGAGCCAACCTAACACTAGGGACACTAGCAAGGGCTTATAACCACACCCATGAGGACAATCATTAAGAACCTAATATAGTAACTTCCCAACCTATTGCGTAACTACCTCATGCAATAGGGATAATGCTCCAAACATATTATACTCATTCTCAATTAATAAAAAAAACTCAAAGTTCCTAAAACTCTGTCTCCCAAATAATGATGCAATCTTGTGACTTAACTATATGAGGAGGAGTCCTAGAAGGCAAGAAGGATTGAAGGTAGGACCTTGAGAAACAACAAAATGGAGCATAGTACAAATGAAGGGAAAATTTTCCTTAAGGAATTTACAAGCCATCAGGAGCAAAGAGGGAAATGACTCCACAAGAGATGGGAAACTCCGAATGTCGAACACCCGACAGGATGCTGCAGGATGGCAAAGTGGAAAATCAGAGGAGAAACTAGGTAGGGTTACAAATGAACCTAGCGGTAAGAAACGACTAGCAATTGAGGATGATCAAGGAGGATAAACGATGCCCTAAGAAGGATAGGGAAGTAGTAACAATTACACCCTAATGGAAACATGATGGGCATCAGGAATGAGTGAACTCGTCAGACAATTATCTTAAAACTATTGGACAAGGAGAGTAGTAAGGACGAGGTAGTTAATGAACTAACCCTCATGAAAATTATGGATTAAAACCCCGGTGAAGAAAGGGGAAATGGAAAGGAAAAATGTAAAAAATGAAGGATGAAGGAAATCCTTATAGCAATCAATGGACAAAAGAGATGGACGACCACACTCAAGCCACAAGAAGGATTAAGTAAGATGCTTGCAAGGTGGCCAAGGGACCTCGAGACAAAAAGGATTTGATCCCTCCCTAAGGAAGTAAACTTGTATGGGATACAAGTAGGAATATGGATGGGTACCAAGGGACTTACTCGCAAAATTCTCAAAGAAAGGGTAAACGAGAAGGATGACATCAAAGGATGTCACAAAGTTTCTCATCGAATACCTGTAAAGACAAAAGAGAGGGAGAAGCCTATCAAGAAAGAGTCTTGGAGAGGTATATATGCCCCCGTCCATGCCCACTTAATAGAACCAATATTGGATGGCATGGCATAGTGTGGAGTCCATGAAATAAGACCCGACAATCGGAAGTTCCTGGGATAGGAAATAAAGAGCAGTGAAGGATAAAAGGTGGGAGAATGCACCAATTCAAAGGGGTGTAAGGATGTGAAGGAAGGAAGCCTTCAAGGAATGGTCAGAAGATTGAATGCGTAGTTCCAAAGATGGAAGTCTCTACTTCAGAGGATGAGAGTAGAAAATGGGACAACAAAAAAATGGAACTCCCCTAGATAAATCCAAGGAATCAATAAGTATACTATAAGGAAGTACCTAGTAGTGGGAGGAGAGTAACCGTGAAGTAGTCACAAATAAATGAGGACGTCGTTGGATATAAGGAAGGAGATGAAGGAGGAAAATCTAAAGTATGTCGATAAGTTAAGATGTGATCAGGAAACCCATTGGTTGGAACCAAGAATGCCCAATAAGGAGGTTGGTAAGGATGGACAAATAAGGAAAGCCCAAATGATCATGAAAGGCATGGCATCAAATGTAAAGGGACGATTGGATAACACTGAAGGTAGTTAAGGAATACTATCATATGCTAAGAAGGGACTAAACCATACAATACTTAAAAAGTTAGAAAGGTAGGGGTAGTTATCGGGGGAAATTCTCTAGAAATATAATGGACAAGTATAGTTCTATAACATGTCATACTACAAGGGACATGTATGTCCAATATTCCCAAGAAAGGGTGACTAAAGTATGAAAGAATGGATTAAAGGACCAATATAAGATGAAAAGAAGATGACACCAAAACCTGCAAAAACAAGTACGAAAAGCTCGAAAGGATGCCAAGCTAAAGAATTTCAACAACCATGGGAATAAATAAACATAGGGACAGTCGTAAATCTGGGAACTCCCAGTCTTGTGTTATGGACAAAAGCCCTAAAGAGGAAGGTCTTACTGTTAATCAACTTAATAATCTGACCTAAGAGATACCTTTGGGCAAGTGGGTAAGACAAGCTTATCTTAATAAGTTCCATGGAATAAGTGGATAATCGAAGGAGAAGAAATACCTTAAGTACGTTATCTAAAGCACAAAATGGAAGATGAAATTATAGTGGTATTTTGCCCAGGGAAAACACGTATAAGCAAGGAAACGTTCAAAGAAAAGGAAGTGGGAGGTTGGATCACCACTAAATTCTTCTCCTCAAGAGCAAATACCAAATCGTGTCATTAAGAGTGATGGAAAATAAGTGATAAAAAAATACCCCAAGACATGGAGAGGAAATATACCCAGAGGGCGAATAAGCACGAAGAATGTCCAAAGTAGATGCAACCAGGTCGGGGACGTACCCCACACTGTCATATCAAAGCAAACCCCAAGTGGATATCAAAGAAAATTATTCCCTATGTAAATGATGCATAACTAAGTGTTGGGGACAAAACTCGTAAAAGGTGAGGAGAGTTGTGAAACCCGTCCTCTCAGACCATGGAAATCGGGAAAGGAAAGCAAAAATTTTTAAGAGTAAACTAAGAACCTAAGTGAACCAAAATTGTTAAATAAGGGTTAAAATAGGAATTTGGAAAATCCAAATTAACCAAGAAATCACAAAAATCATGGAGAAGAACCATGAAGTTGATTTGATGTGATAATCAGACCGGTTCAAGTCGAACTGGACCTGAACCTGATCGAACTGAATTGAACCTTGAAGAACCGATTTAATAATTATTTTTTTAGTTAGCTTAAAAATGTCAATTTGGAAAATTGAGGCCACCATTAGATAGAAAATGAATTTAGATAAATTTATAAAATTTTAATTTTTGGGAAACCGATCAAATCGAGCCTGAATCGACCGATTGACGATTTCGGGTCACCGAACCTTGTCAGATTAGACCGGTTAAATAGTTTAGCTGGTCAATAGACTGTTACCAGGTCTGCGCCCAATTAGCATGTGTGACTAATCACGGAGTGCCATGTGGCAAGTCCGCACATGCAAAGCTTGCACGCGTGGAATAGTGTCATCTTCTTGCTTAAGATGATAACACTATTCATGAAAGTGTTTTGCCTTCCATTTCTGGAAAGGGAATATTCCCTCCGGTAATGGCAATTTTCAGAGAGGATAGGCTCAACCAATATGGAAACCGGTAGAGTCAAGGGTCCTCGATCTCCCTATATGAAGAGCTTCCCTTCATTCATCCTCCTCACATCTTAAACACTCGAAGAAGAGGAAGTGCTCGATTTCCCGACGAAGCTCTAACCAAAGCTCTAACTTGGTCACTTCATTCCACCTCGGAATGTAAATTCAGATCCTACAGATTTCAGGGGAAGTTAGCTACCTAACGACGCCCTCCATTCTACTTGGGGATCACCAGAGACGTGCCAACGGTTCCAAATAGTGAAGCTGCTTCGTGGGACTCAATGCTGCCATGTTCTGCCCAGTCCCAATTAGGCCATCTCTGACCTCCTACGGCTAAGCCAAGCCCTCCTCAAGTCTTTCCACCCTACTCTTGACCTCCTGAAGTACCCAAGTAAGTCAATTCAGTCCTCCCTCGTTGGAATAGCTTAATTCTAGAGAGAGAAAGTGCCTAGATTTCACTGATCAAATTCCCATTGCTCATGATGGGAATTAGAGTTTCTCTTGATCCTTGAAGGACCCTCTGGGTAAGAGCTACCATCTCAAATGAAAAGATTCGATCGTCGCAGCTTCGTCAGAAAGCTTCCGAAGCTTTCTCTGTCTACTTCCAATTTTGCGATGAAAGTTCGTTTGAGCTCGTTTAGGACCCAAAAATGATGATTTAAAGTCTGGTCAGATCGTAATGAGGCGAGGAAACCGATTAGAACATGATAGGGAGCAATTGACATGGATTGAAGGGTCAATTGAATGAAACAATATTTCGGGGTCAAATTGCAATTTTGGGATAAATTGGGCAATTTGGGAATTTTGGGAAAATTAGGGGCCGAATTGTAATTCAAGGAAAATTAGGGACTTTCATGAAATTAACTCTCAATTGAGGTCAAATTGGCAATTTTAGGAAATATGGGGACCAATTGGTAATTTTGGAAAAATTAAGGATCAATTGGTGATTTTGGAAAATTAAGGACCTAAGAGGGATTTTGGAAACCCTAGAGACTTGATTAAAAGTAATTGAGCATTAGGGACTTAAAGTCAAAGATTTTAAACTTTAGGGACCTAATTGCAATATGGCATAAATGAAGGGCCTTTTTGTGAAACCGTACTTTTGGGAATAGTCGGACATGTAGAATTTGGTTGCGTGAGTACTTGTGTAGAACACGTCACAGCTATCAGGTGAGTGGAATTTTCCAAAATCATACCTGGTTGGGGTGATGAACCCCTTTTCAAAATTAAAAGCCATAGTGAGTGGAGGTTTTCGACATCATACCTGGTTGAGGTGAAGAATGCCCTCTTAAAACAATAAAAACCGTTTTCTAGAAATTATCTCCCTTGCTTGTGTGAAACTGCTTAAAAGTTTTGAGAGACTATTCTGATGAGAGCTAGGACAGCTTAATAGACCAGAGACCTCAATTTTTGAACTAATAAGGCATAAGGCTCAGTTTTTTGAAAATGCATAAAGTGGGCCCAAGGCTAGTGGGCACGGACCCACAAACTCGATGGGCCAGTAGCTTTTGAGCTAAGGCAAGGTTGACATACCAGTTGGGCTAAGAGCTATGGAGCCAAAGACGAGAGTCGGTGCCTTTGGCACCAAAGATAATGGATCATAATCCTAAGACTATTGTTTGTGCATGCACTATGACACGAGACCATCGAGACGCCCAATGGGGTAGTGTTGGTTCTAAGGGCTGCTGGACAACCATGATGCGATAATGGCAGTTTTGTTGTGCCAGTGAGTCATGAAGCTCGTAGTAGGTTCATGCGCACTAAGACCGAGGTGGGTTTAGATGAAGTCCCATCCCACATAGCGGACACAAAGTATATTTCGGTGTGAGGGTCAGACGGTTAACATTCAATCAAACAAAGGGTAAGAGTTGAGGACTTCTATCAAGGTGGATGGGAAAGATTCTCCGATACATAAGTGGGTGCAGTCAGCATACTGCATTGGTGAACATTTGTACCCTTTATGATAAATGGCATGTGATTGATTGCTAAACATATCCCAAGCAAGAGGAAGTGTTAAAAGACTAACCTCACATACTAGTGAACTAAAATGATGATATGAAAGTTGTTTTTGAAAACTCACCCTAACACTCATTCACTAAGATGTAGAAACTCACCCATCCCTTTAAAATTTTTCAAGACATGAGACAACCCTTAAAGAATCCCGAGGCCAATCCTTTAATTCAGGTATTAAAAATTTTTAAGCTATTAAGTTTTGTATAATGCTATTCCAAGAGAACAATAATAGAAGATACGCTTGACTCCTCGTGGTCTCAGAAGTGGAGACTCTTCTAGGACCAACAGAAGTGGCAGGTTGCTTAGGGGGTTTCGACCAAAACGGGTCAGGGTATGACACGAAGTCTGTCATGAGGGAGAAACATCCTCACTTGTTCGATATGTAAAAAGTTTTAGGGACGAAACTCCTCTAAGGAGGGAAGAAGTTGTAAACCTTGTTTCCACATAATGAGAAAGCAAGGCTCAAGGACTGGAAAATTTACAATAAGAACTTAGGTTGAACCTAAATAGAAATCGATAACCAAATGTCAAAACAGGAAATTTGAAAATCCCAAGTGGTCAATAAATATCCAAAAATCATGGGAAGGAGCCATGGGTGAAATGGGGTGTGAGAACCGAACCAGTTTAGGCTGAATAGGACATGAACAATGATGTGTATGGAATCAATTAAAAGATTCATTTTTCTAGGTGGTATAAAAACAACAATTTTGAAAATTGAAGCCACAATCTGATAGAAAATGAATTCATAAGAATTTAGAAAATTTTAAATTTCAGAAAATTGGTCGAATCGGGCCTGAACTGACCGATTTTCAATTTTGGGTCATCGAACCTAGGTGGACCGTACCGATTAACGGTCCACTCGGTCAATGGACTATTGCTAGGTTAGCGTCCAATCATCAAGCATGACCAATCATCGCGTGGTGAAGCGTGCCCAATCAGCACACAGTCAATGCCTAAAATGCTGATCAACTGGGGAGCAACACGTGTCTCTAGTCAATGGTCAATGTCGGAGAAGCCAAGTTAGTTGGGCCGACCAATGGGAATCTCACATGTGGAAAGGTGCCATGTCAGCGTCCGACTAGGATATCAGAGAAACGATTGACCAATAAGAGGTTGTCACATTGCAGAGCCATGTCAGATAGCCTCGACCAACCAAAGACTGACACATGGTAGTTGCACTATACTTAGTGGGGAATCTGACGTATTTAAAGTGGCCAATCAAAGGACACCACGTGTCATGATCAATGGTTAATAGAAATATGGTTAATAGCCATTGTGGAACAAGCGACCAATGGGAGGCCACCACATGTTCTGTCAGCAAGTCAAATGCTGACTAGGCTGCTGAGTAAGAAGCGTGTTAGCAATGCTAGCCAACATAGAGTGCCACGTGGCAAGCCTACATGTCTCGCACGCGTGATAGAATGTCATCTTACTCCTTAGGATATCTGACATAATGGGAGAAGGGAGAAGGGTGCAGTCTCCGATGACGCGAAAACTTCTCCGATCTGACAACCGGCAAGCGAGACAGGGGTCGAGTCCTATGCCGACCGATAGCCCTGATAGTTGCCAAGCTTCCTATATATAGAGCTCCCCCTCCTCGTCCAACTCATCCTACAAACAAGTGAAGAAGGGAAGACACTTCATTTTTCAGTGAGGCATGAACCAGAGCTCCGACATCGGCTCTTTTCTCCACTCCTCACATTGTGAGAGTACCCATTTTAATTGGGAGGAAGTTCTCCAACTAGCGGCACCCTCCTTCCGACCCGAGGACCACTAGAGGAATGCCAGAAGGCCTAAATAGTTACACTGCTCCGAAAGACCCAGAGTAGTGTGTTTCAGTCAAGCCATATTTCGACCGCCCAAGCCTTCTGCAGCCAAACTATCCCTCCCACTAGTTCTCCCATCTAATCCACAACCTCCTCGAAGCATTCACATAAGTATCCTTCGCCTTTACTCGCGGAACAGTTAAGATTTAGAGAGGAAGCGACAGAACTTCACTGATCAAATTCTCCCTGCCAAGTACGTTAATTTAGGCCATTTTTTTTATCCTCGAAGGACCATCCTGATGAGAACGAACTTCCCAAATCCAGAGCTCGGACAACTGCACCCCTGTCTTTAAACTTTCGAAGCTTTCTCTATCTAAGTCCAATTTTCCAATGAAGCTCCATTTGAGCTTGTTTTGGGTTAAAATTAATGATTCAAAGCATGATTAAGTCGTAGGAAGGTTGGGAAAATGATTAATATCATTATAGGGAGAAATTAACTGGATTTGATGGGTCAATTTGATGAAACAGATACTTAGAGATCAAAATGCAAAGAATTGAGGAAATTGGGTGAAATTGGAGATTTTTGAAAAAAATTGGGAGTCAAATTGCAATTAAAGAGAATTGAGTGCTTGAGTGGAAATAAGATTAAATTATGGACCTAAAAGGGAAATTGGAAACCTTAGGGACCTAATTGAAGATAAATGGGGCATTAGGGACCTAAAGATAAAATTATGAACATGATGGATCTAATCGTTACTAGGGCATAATCAAAGACTGAGTTTCGAATATGTGCAAGTGTGTGGTCCTTCGTGCCTATTGTACTAATGTGAATACTCAGGCCATGAAGGACGAGAGGTTTAAGGAATCATGCAAAGGAACGCATGGCCGAACGAGATTCTACGAGAAACAAGTCACTATACCCCGGTTGTCACGCTTCAACTCGGTGAGGTTGGATCCCCATGAACAACCCACCGCTCTCCCGATTCAAGAGGAGTTTCCCCCTTCCTTAACTCGAGAGGAGCCAGGTGTATTTTCGACCTTGTTCCCTTAGAAGACATATATCAAATAAAATGCGAGCTTAAGAAAAATTAAGCATACCAGACAGAGGGTAAGGTTCAGTGTTATTCCAATACATTTTATCTTTTCTTGAAAAGGGATAGAAAAGAGAGGTGAGTTTCTACACCACAGTGAATGTATATTTTAAAAATGGAGTTTCTATAAAAATATAGTTTTCAAGTTGGAGTGTGCTAGACTCAATTCTTTTAAATTTTCTCATCCACAATTTCGATTTTCAAAAACATATTGTTCATAATGAAGGTCAAACACACAATCGTAGGCCAGTACGTCCACTGGACCCACTTGTGGCGTCGTAGTGACTTTACCAGCCACCTAGATAGAAGCATGTCCACTTCTACCTTGAGAATGAGTGGATATTTGTGACATATGAACCTCAATCCCGTAATAATTCTTTGTGTCCATATGAGAATATAAACCTCATCCCGACCCCACCCTGAGGCTACGTTGAGCTTCGCAAAGCCTTCCGGTATGACTAACTACCCTTATATTTAGAAGGTCATCCAAGGCCCTAGGATATATCACTTCCCCTCTTGGTCATCTTGAAGGTCCCGTAAACACAGTGCATGCACAATCAGTATTTTCACATCATGCAATATAATCTATGGTGCCACTAGCCCAACGGCCCCGACAATCAACTCAACCTGCAGCTATTTGTCTTGACTAGTCTGGAGACCTATCATGTCGCATTGCCGCTGGTTGGCTGAGTAAGTCGATCCTGTCTTAGTACCATGGCCGAACAATTCAATTACTCAAGTTTTCATGGCAAATAAATTCATGTTTGTTTACGAGCTCTTGCTCGTGCCGACTGGCCTAGGGCCCACTATTTGAGATTTTTAAAATTGGGTATAATAGCCCCCAAGTTTCAAAACTGAGGCTTGTAGCCTAATAGAGCTATTTGAGCTCCTGTGAAGAAGGACTTCCAAATTGTTTAAGTAGTGTCACACAGTCAGTGGTGAGCACTTCCAACAAAAATATAAATTTCAACTATCCATCATTCCAACTGAATACGAGGACATCTCCATTCATAATTGATGAATAGGTTTTCCACTTCATCTAAGGAAGTTTTCATCATACCAACCGGGTATGATCATACCAACCGGGTAGTTTTTCCATGTCATTTTCACATCACTCTTCTATGTTGTGATGTTTAAAATACCACTTAGTAGTGGGTTTTCATTTATGAGGTTCTTATCATCCCAAGCAGGTAAGATATAAAAATCCCACCCACCAGATCGTGCAGTAAACTTCCACTTAGTTGGTTTTCGTCCCTTGTGAGCTTAACCTCAGCTAGCATTCCTGATGTCTCGTGTTTCTACACAAAATCAACATCGTTGTTCATTATCATCTAACTTGATCGCCTCATTTAGAATAAATGACTAAATTCACAAGTTTTCCGATATTTGTAAATTGGCCCCTAAAGTTATTTTTCCTTTTACTTTAGGCCCCAATTGCTAGTTTTCCCCAAATTACATCCCGAAACTTTTAAAATTCCTCTTGGGACCTCAATTTACTAATTTCATAAAAAAATACAAGTTTCCCAAATTTCCAATTTGGCACCCAAATTTTCCAAAATTACCATTTTGCCCTTCTTTACAAAATGGTAAGTTTTACCCCAAAAATTCTGAAATTTCTCAGTTGGCCCTCTAACATTCTTATCATGCTCAATTGACCCTCAATTTTATAAAATTACATTATGGTCCCTCAATTTTTTGAAAATCCCCAGTTTCCCTCAATTTTCCCAAATTTCAACTTTCTAACATAGCTGAATTTGATTTCATCAAATTGACAAATCAAACACTTTTAATTATTGAAATTGAAGTTAAAATTAAGTTTCTACATCTTCATACGATTGAATAGAACTTTGAATTGTAAGTTTTAACACTGGAATGAGCTCAAACGGAGCTTTGCCGGAAAACATAACATAGAGAGAGAAAGTTTCAATTGCTTATCGGTGAGGGCACAATGGTCTGAGCTTCCAATCAGGGCCAATAGTTCTTCTCTTGAGGTTACTCCTAAGATCAAGAATTACATCAATTGATGCCGAATTGGATTAGAATTCTATCATTGATATTCTGGCGGTTCTCTCTCATGCATCAGTCAGAAATTGCAAAGGGAAGCCTAATTGGCTAACCTTTCAGTCCTAATTCAGCCGTGGAAGAGCTTGGTTTGGTCTAAGGAGGGCTCGAATTAGCCAATTTCAGCTCGGATGAAATAGGGCAACTTCGGTCCACCATAGTTGCTTCATTGTTCGATCACGTCAGCACTTCTCCAGCGACCCTTAGAGCGAATGGATGTTACCACCATGTAGTTGACTTCTCCCCGGTTCTAAGGAACCTGAACATGCCTCCTTTGGTTAAGAAAAGACCCTATATCGGAGCTCTGGTTCGAGCTTCACATGAAAACTAAGTTGCTGAGAGAGATTGAGATTTTTAGATGTAGAGAGGATGAATGGAGAGGGGCTCTTTATATAGGGAGCTCGGGGACTCGTTGACCATCGATTTGGCACCTTTTTTACAAACATTGATGGCTGAAACGTACTGAATGAAATTGTTTCTTCTTCGTTGGTGCTTTTTTGATTTTCTGGTGATTAAATAGTGCTATCATCTGAAGGAAGAAGACAACACTATTTCGAACCGGACTGGACCGGTCTGAACCGGGTTCAAAGCTTAAACCGACATGTTCACCCCCAATTCGACCGAATTTTTTAAATCTAAAAATTTCTAAATTCATATAAATTCATTTTCTATCCTATGGTGGATATCAAATTTGAATTTTTAAGCCACCTAGAAAAATGAATCTAGGATCTGATTCAATATTGGTTTAAACCAGTCCAAACAGGTTCAATTTGGTTTGGATCCGGTTCACCTGAACAGGTTTGGTTTTCATCCCCCATTCATCCTAAAGTCATTTTCCATGACTTATGTGACTCTTTTAGGTCACTTGTGGTCCATATATTTCCCGGTTTGCCGTCTCTCTATTGGTTCCGGTTCATAAATAGGCTTGGTTCCTAAACCGATTCAATTTGGTTCGAGTCCAGTTCACCCGAACCGGTCCAGTTTTTCTCTTCCACTTGGTTCTAAGGTTCCCTTCCAAGGTTTATGAATCTCTTTGGGTCATGTGGGAGTTGAAATTTCTCCAATTTGCTAGTTCCTCAATAGTTGGGTTTGTGAACCGATTCGATTTTCTCACTTGGTTTGACTGGTTCTTTACAATTTTCCCTTGAATCCTTACAATTTTCTTCCCCTTATACTTGATTGTTTCATCTTTAGTATCTTGTCCTTGATTAGCTTATTCTCTTCCTTATTTCGTTGGTTCTATTTCCTCTTCATTGGTGCACCCATGTCTTCCCAAAATTTCTTTCTCTGGTGAGCTTCACATTCCCTTTCTCTCACGATTTCTTCTAGTTCCATCATTGAAATCATTAAATTCTGTAGTGTCTTTTTCCGATATATTCACCATCTTACTTTTACTCCTTGGATCCAGGAGTACCTTCAATTTATCTTGCTTCATTCCCACTTGCTCTAGCATTTGTTTATTCTTTTGAGGTGGACCTCTCATCCTTATTGTGTTCAAATCTTTTGTATCTTTGTGTCCTCGGTGTTCCCCCTCTATCTTGGTTAGGGTGTATTCTTTTACTCTTCCCCATCTCTTATTAGACTTAGTTTACTCCTTCGGATGATTCGGTCTGTATAATTACTCCTTTAAATAAGATATGTCTAAAGTTTCTATTTGAGTTTCTAGGTCTTCTTATAGTAGATCACGCTTAACCTCCCAACACACTTTCTTAGCCATTCACACTTCTTACTAAGGACCTTATTTCGACTCTGGTTTTGCAACCTTCCCTCGATTGATCGTCTTGATCTAGATCTTCCTCCCTCCTCGATTTCCTACTCTCATTCTTCTCCTAGTGTTTTCCGTTGTGTGATTCTTTTGTTTGATCATCCTACGATTCTTTAAAAGTTCTCTCTTTTCAATCTTCACATATACATATGGATCTTGCGTGATTCATCCACTCTGACTTTTCTTCCCCTTTTGGTCCGTACCTTTGTCTTCCACAAGTCCCCTTATCTCATGAAATTCCTAAAGAACTGTATCTTAGTTTTTGACAAGTAATTGTTGTACCTGAGCCTTCATGTTATTCGACATTCTTTCCATCTTTCCTTTGTGGTCTTGATATCCTTAGTGTTCTCCCATACTTGATTCCCTTTCATCTTGATCAACTTTCATTCCTTTGATCCCATTTGAAATGTTCTACTCCTTTTTTTCCTTGCTCTTCTTTATTTGAGTCTATCTTTTAACTACTCTCCATAAATCTGTACTCTTTAGCGATCACTTCATTTAGTTCCGACTTCTTTTCCTTTTCTTAAGATCTCCCTTCCTTATCGTATCCAATGGTAAGTCTTAAGGATTGAGATTTACAAGTTTCTTCCTTAGATGATTTCCTACCTTTTACTTATATTTTTATTATTCTACTCTTTTGTTTTGAATTTAAATAACTCAGAAGTTTTAATAAAACTCTTTCTTTCCTTCATTCAAGAAATATTTTTCTTACCATAATTTGGCTTATTATAGGAATTCTCTACCCCTTAATCCCTTGGGGTCATAGGATTAGAGTTAACCCTAGAACGATTATGAGACTCTTGATCAGAAGGTTCTGAGGAACTGATTGGGGTCCATTCGCCCTCCCTAATAGGACGAATTTCATGTATGGCCTCCAATCCGTACTGCCTTAGTACTTCAACCCCACACTCGTAAGTCCACTTCACCCATTGGGAGGGATTAAAGCCAGGTTGAGTGGGTGGAGGTACTTAGTGAACCTTCATAAATGTGGCATACACATCCCAATAATTATCCCAGGCCTCTTTCTTGGTGGGATTCCCTTTTGATTGTTATGGGACTGGAGGAGGAGGGGTTGGACATATAGGAGGTTCTACGGGTTCCTTTAGTCTAGGAGGAGGGTATATAATGCCTTGTGGTTCCAGTAAGGCTCCAATTAGATTCCGATAGTCTTCCACCATGTCCTTGGGCACCTTTTTCTCCCATTTAGAAATCTTTGTATGGCTTCCTCCCTTGGGTTGGACATCTTTTTCAAGGTTATAGGTGGAGGACTAGATTTCACCACAAATTTCCTAGGAACTCTCCTTCCTACACGATAGTTTAGAGTTGGGTTAATGTTAGGGCATAATATTGATAATGTTTCAAGGGAACTAGGCTCTGATACCACTCTAGTTGTCACACCCTGACTCGGTTTGGTCCGTACCTTTGTCTTCCACAAGTCCCCTTATCTCATGAAATTCCTAAAGAACTGTATCTTATTTTTGACAAGTAATTGTTGTACCTGAGCCTTCATGTTATTTGACATTCTTTCCATCTTTCCTTTGTGGTCTTGATATCCTTAGTGTTCTCCCATACTTGATTCCCTTTCATCTTGATCAACTTTCATTCCTTTGATCCCATTTGAAATGTTCTACTCCTTTTTTTCCTTGCTCTTCTTTATTTGAGTCTATCTTTTAACTACTCTCCATAAATCTGTACTCTTTAGCGATCACTTCATTTAGTTCCGACTTCTTTTCCTTTTCTTAAGATCTCCCTTCCTTATCGTATCCAATGGTAAGTCTTAAGGATTGAGATTTACAAGTTTCTTCCTTAGATGATTTCCTACCTTTTACTTATATTTTTATTATTCTACTCTTTTGTTTTGAATTTAAATAACTCAGAAGTTTTAATAAAACTCTTTCTTTCCTTCATTCAAGAAATATTTTTCTTACCATAATTTGGCTTATTATAGGAATTCTCTACCCCTTAATCCCTTGGGGTCATAGGATTAGAGTTAACCCTAGAACGATTATGAGACTCTTGATCAGAAGGTTCTGAGGAACTGATTGGGGTCCATTCGCCCTCCCTAATAGGACGAATTTCATGTATGGCCTCCAATCCGTACTGCCTTAGTACTTCAACCCCACACTCGTAAGTCCACTTCACCCATTGGGAGGGATTAAAGCCAGGTTGAGTGGGTGGAGGTACTTAGTGAACCTTCATAAATGTGGCATACACATCCCAATAATTATCCCAGGCCTCTTTCTTGGTGGGATTCCCTTTTGATTGTTATGGGACTGGAGGAGGAGGGGTTGGACATATAGGAGGTTCTACGGGTTCCTTTAGTCTAGGAGGAGGGTATATAATGCCTTGTGGTTCCAGTAAGGCTCCAATTAGATTCCGATAGTCTTCCACCATGTCCTTGGGCACCTTTTTCTCCCATTTAGAAATCTTTGTATGGCTTCCTCCCTTGGGTTGGACATCTTTTTCAAGGTTATAGGTGGAGGACTAGATTTCACCACAAATTTCCTAGGAACTCTCCTTCCTACACGATAGTTTAGAGTTGGGTTAATGTTAGGGCATAATATTGATAATGTTTCAAGGGAACTAGGCTCTGATACCACTCTAGTTGTCACACCCTGACTCGGTTTGGTCCGTACCTTTGTCTTCCACAAGTCCCCTTATCTCATGAAATTCCTAAAGAACTGTATCTTATTTTTGACAAGTAATTGTTGTACCTGAGCCTTCATGTTATTTGACATTCTTTCCATCTTTCCTTTGTGGTCTTGATATCCTTAGTGTTCTCCCATACTTGATTCCCTTTCATCTTGATCAACTTTCATTCCTTTGATCCCATTTGAAATGTTCTACTCCTTTTTTTCCTTGCTCTTCTTTATTTGAGTCTATCTTTTAACTACTCTCCATAAATCTGTACTCTTTAGCGATCACTTCATTTAGTTCCGACTTCTTTTCCTTTTCTTAAGATCTCCCTTCCTTATCGTATCCAATGGTAAGTCTTAAGGATTGAGATTTACAAGTTTCTTCCTTAGATGATTTCCTACCTTTTACTTATATTTTTATTATTCTACTCTTTTGTTTTGAATTTAAATAACTCAGAAGTTTTAATAAAACTCTTTCTTTCCTTCATTCAAGAAATATTTTTCTTACCATAATTTGGCTTATTATAGGAATTCTCTACCCCTTAATCCCTTGGGGTCATAGGATTAGAGTTAACCCTAGAACGATTATGAGACTCTTGATCAGAAGGTTCTGAGGAACTGATTGGGGTCCATTCGCCCTCCCTAATAGGACGAATTTCATGTATGGCCTCCAATCCGTACTGCCTTAGTACTTCAACCCCACACTCGTAAGTCCACTTCACCCATTGGGAGGGATTAAAGCCAGGTTGAGTGGGTGGAGGTACTTAGTGAACCTTCATAAATGTGGCATACACATCCCAATAATTATCCCAGGCCTCTTTCTTGGTGGGATTCCCTTTTGATTGTTATGGGACTGGAGGAGGAGGGGTTGGACATATAGGAGGTTCTACGGGTTCCTTTAGTCTAGGAGGAGGGTATATAATGCCTTGTGGTTCCAGTAAGGCTCCAATTAGATTCCGATAGTCTTCCACCATGTCCTTGGGCACCTTTTTCTCCCATTTAGAAATCTTTGTATGGCTTCCTCCCTTGGGTTGGACATCTTTTTCAAGGTTATAGGTGGAGGACTAGATTTCACCACAAATTTCCTAGGAACTCTCCTTCCTACACGATAGTTTAGAGTTGGGTTAATGTTAGGGCATAATATTGATAATGTTTCAAGGGAACTAGGCTCTGATACCACTCTAGTTGTCACACCCTGACTCGGTTTGGTCCGTACCTTTGTCTTCCACAAGTCCCCTTATCTCATGAAATTCCTAAAGAACTGTATCTTATTTTTGACAAGTAATTGTTGTACCTGAGCCTTCATGTTATTTGACATTCTTTCCATCTTTCCTTTGTGGTCTTGATATCCTTAGTGTTCTCCCATACTTGATTCCCTTTCATCTTGATCAACTTTCATTCCTTTGATCCCATTTGAAATGTTCTACTCCTTTTTTTCCTTGCTCTTCTTTATTTGAGTCTATCTTTTAACTACTCTCCATAAATCTGTACTCTTTAGCGATCACTTCATTTAGTTCCGACTTCTTTTCCTTTTCTTAAGATCTCCCTTCCTTATCGTATCCAATGGTAAGTCTTAAGGATTGAGATTTACAAGTTTCTTCCTTAGATGATTTCCTACCTTTTACTTATATTTTTATTATTCTACTCTTTTGTTTTGAATTTAAATAACTCAGAAGTTTTAATAAAACTCTTTCTTTCCTTCATTCAAGAAATATTTTTCTTACCATAATTTGGCTTATTATAGGAATTCTCTACCCCTTAATCCCTTGGGGTCATAGGATTAGAGTTAACCCTAGAACGATTATGAGACTCTTGATCAGAAGGTTCTGAGAAACTGATTGGGGTCCATTCGCCCTCCCTAATAGGACGAATTTCATGTATGGCCTCCAATCCGTACTGCCTTAGTACTTCAACCCCACACTCGTAAGTCCACTTCACCCATTGGGAGGGATTAAAGCCAGGTTGAGTGGGTGGAGGTACTTAGTGAACCTTCATAAATGTGGCATACACATCCCAATAATTATCCCAGGCCTCTTTCTTGGTGGGATTCCCTTTTGATTGTTATGGGACTGGAGGAGGAGGGGTTGGACATATAGGAGGTTCTACGGGTTCCTTTAGTCTAGGAGGAGGGTATATAATGCCTTGTGGTTCCAGTAAGGCTCCAATTAGATTCCGATAGTCTTCCACCATGTCCTTGGGCACCTTTTTCTCCCATTTAGAAATCTTTGTATGGCTTCCTCCCTTGGGTTGGACATCTTTTTCAAGGTTATAGGTGGAGGACTAGATTTCACCACAAATTTCCTAGGAACTCTCCTTCCTACACGATAGTTTAGAGTTGGGTTAATGTTAGGGCATAATATTGATAATGTTTCAAGGGAACTAGGCTCTGATACCACTCTAGTTGTCACACCCTGACTCGGTTTGGTCCGTACCTTTGTCTTCCACAAGTCCCCTTATCTCATGAAATTCCTAAAGAACTGTATCTTATTTTTGACAAGTAATTGTTGTACCTGAGCCTTCATGTTATTTGACATTCTTTCCATCTTTCCTTTGTGGTCTTGATATCCTTAGTGTTCTCCCATACTTGATTCCCTTTCATCTTGATCAACTTTCATTCCTTTGATCCCATTTGAAATGTTCTACTCCTTTTTTTCCTTGCTCTTCTTTATTTGAGTCTATCTTTTAACTACTCTCCATAAATCTGTACTCTTTAGCGATCACTTCATTTAGTTCCGACTTCTTTTCCTTTTCTTAAGATCTCCCTTCCTTATCGTATCCAATGGTAAGTCTTAAGGATTGAGATTTACAAGTTTCTTCCTTAGATGATTTCCTACCTTTTACTTATATTTTTATTATTCTACTCTTTTGTTTTGAATTTAAATAACTCAGAAGTTTTAATAAAACTCTTTCTTTCCTTCATTCAAGAAATATTTTTCTTACCATAATTTGGCTTATTATAGGAATTCTCTACCCCTTAATCCCTTGGGGTCATAGGATTAGAGTTAACCCTAGAACGATTATGAGACTCTTGATCAGAAGGTTCTGAGGAACTGATTGGGGTCCATTCGCCCTCCCTAATAGGACGAATTTCATGTATGGCCTCCAATCCGTACTGCCTTAGTACTTCAACCCCACACTCGTAAGTCCACTTCACCCATTGGGAGGGATTAAAGCCAGGTTGAGTGGGTGGAGGTACTTAGTGAACCTTCATAAATGTGGCATACACATCCCAATAATTATCCCAGGCCTCTTTCTTGGTGGGATTCCCTTTTGATTGTTATGGGACTGGAGGAGGAGGGGTTGGACATATAGGAGGTTCTACGGGTTCCTTTAGTCTAGGAGGAGGGTATATAATGCCTTGTGGTTCTAGTAAGGCTCCAATTAGATTCCGATAGTCTTCCACCATGTCCTTGGGCACCTTTTTCTCCCATTTAGAAATCTTTGTATGGCTTCCTCCCTTGGGTTGGACATCTTTTTCAAGGTTATAGGTGGAGGACTAGATTTCACCACAAATTTCCTAGGAACTCTCCTTCCTACACGATAGTTTAGAGTTGGGTTAATGTTAGGGCATAATATTGATAATGTTTCAAGGGAACTAGGCTCTGATACCACTCTAGTTGTCACACCCTGACTCGGTTTGGTCCGTACCTTTGTCTTCCACAAGTCCCCTTATCTCATGAAATTCCTAAAGAACTGTATCTTATTTTTGACAAGTAATTGTTGTACCTGAGCCTTCATGTTATTTGACATTCTTTCCATCTTTCCTTTGTGGTCTTGATATCCTTAGTGTTCTCCCATACTTGATTCCCTTTCATCTTGATCAACTTTCATTCCTTTGATCCCATTTGAAATGTTCTACTCCTTTTTTTCCTTGCTCTTCTTTATTTGAGTCTATCTTTTAACTACTCTCCATAAATCTGTACTCTTTAGCGATCACTTCATTTAGTTCCGACTTCTTTTCCTTTTCTTAAGATCTCCCTTCCTTATCGTATCCAATGGTAAGTCTTAAGGATTGAGATTTACAAGTTTCTTCCTTAGATGATTTCCTACCTTTTACTTATATTTTTATTATTCTACTCTTTTGTTTTAAATTTAAATAACTCAGAAGTTTTAATAAAACTCTTTCTTTCCTTCATTCAAGAAATATTTTTCTTACCATAATTTGGCTTATTATAGGAATTCTCTACCCCTTAATCCCTTGGGGTCATAGGATTAGAGTTAACCCTAGAACGATTATGAGACTCTTGATCAGAAGGTTCTGAGGAACTGATTGGGGTCCATTCGCCCTCCCTAATAGGACGAATTTCATGTATGGCCTCCAATCCGTACTGCCTTAGTACTTCAACCCCACACTCGTAAGTCCACTTCACCCATTGGGAGGGATTAAAGCCAGGTTGAGTGGGTGGAGGTACTTGGTGAACCTTCATAAATGTGGCATACACATCCCAATAATTATCCCAGGCCTCTTTCTTGGTGGGATTCCCTTCCGATTGTTATGGGACTGGAGGAGGAGGGGTTGGACATATAGGAGGTTCTACGGGTTCCTTTAGTCTAGGAGGAGGGTATATGATGCCTTGTGGTTCCAGTAAGGCTCCAATTAGATTCCGATAGTCTTCCACCATGTCCTTGGGCACCTTTTTCTCCCATTTAGAAATCTTTGTATGGCTTCCTCCCTTGGGTTGGACATCTTTTTCAAGGTTATAGGTGGAGGACTAGATTTCACCACGAATTTCCTAGGAACTCTCCTTCCTACACGATAGTTTAGAGTTGGGTTAATGTTAGGGCATAATATTGATAATGTTTCAAGGGAACTAGGCTCTGATACCACTCTAGTTGTCACACCCCGACTCGGTTTGGTCGGATCCCCGTGAACAACTCGCCGCTCTCTAGTACAAGAGGAGTCCCCCCCCCCCCCCCCCCCCCCCCCCCCACTTTAACTTGAGAGGAGCCAAGTGTACTTTCAACCTTTTTCTCTAGAAAGACATATATCAAATAAAATGTGAGATTAAGAGAAATTAAGCATATCTGACAGAGGGTAAGGTTCGGTATTATTCCTAGTCATTTTCTATTTTCCTGAAAAGGGATAGAAAATAGGGATAAGTTTCTACAACTCAGTGAATGGCTATTTTAAAAATGGAGTTTCTATAAAAATATAGTTTTCAAGTTGGAGTGTGCCAGACTCCTTAATTCTTTTAAATTTTCTCATCCTGAATTTTGATTTTCAAAAACACATTCTTTATCATGAATGTCAAACACACAATCACAGGCCAGTACGTCCATTGGACCAACTTGTGGCAACGAAGCGACTTTACCGGCCACCTAGATAGAAGCACGTCCACTTCTACTCTAAGAATAAGTGGATGTTCGCGACATCCGACCCTCAATCCCATAATAATTCTCCATGTCCATATAAGGATAAAGACCTCATCTCGACCCCACATCAGTGTCGTGCACTTGAAGTTACGTCAAGCTTCAACATTACCCCTCTTGAGCATCTTGAAGGTCCCGTTAATACAGTGCATGCACAATTAGTATTTTCACATCCTGCCATATAATCTGTGGTCCCACTTGTCTAATGGGTCTAACCTTCAACTCAACCTAGAGCTGTTTGTCTTGACTAGTCTAGAGACCTATCATGTTGCACTATCATTGGTTGACTGAGTATGTCGGTCCTGTTGGTAACATGGCCAAACAATTCAATTACTCAAGTTTTCATGGCATACAAATTCATGTTTGTTTACAAGCTCCTGCTCGTGCCAACTGGCCTAGGGCCCACTATTCGAGATTTTTAAAATTGGGCATAATAGTCCCCAAGTGTCAAAACTTAGGCTTCTAGCCTAATTGAGCTATTTGAGCTCCCATCAACAAGGTTTCCCAAATTGTTTAAGTAGTGGTACATAGTCATGTTAGAGCACTTCCGACAAAAATATAAATTTCAAATGTCCATCATACCAATCGAGTATGAGGACATCTCCACTCATAATCGATGAACAGGTTTTCCACTTCCTTCGAGAAAGTTTTTATCATACCAACCGGGTATGATCTACTTACAACCGGTAATTAGTTTTTCCGTGTCATTTTCACATCACTCTTCTATTTTGTGATGTTTAAAATACCACTTAGTAGTGGAAGGAAGTGGAAGACTCGCTTATCGGTTATAAGTGGAGATGTCCTCATACTCGGTTGGTATGATGGTCAATTGAAAAGTTTATTTTGTTGGAAGTGCTCTCCCCTGACTTTGTGCCACTACTTAAAATTTTTTGGGAGACCTTCTTGATGGGAGCTCGAATAGGTCATAAAGGTCGGAGGCCATGGTTTTGGAACTTGGGGGCTAATATGCTCGACTTTGAAAATCTCGAATAGTGGGCCCTAGGCCAGTTGGCATGAGTAGGAACTCGTAAACAAACATGATATATGCTATGAAAATATAAGTAATTGAATTGTTTGGCCATGTTACCAAAACAAGACCGACACACTCAGTCAACTAGCGGCAGTGCGACATGACAAGTCTCCAGACTAGTGAAGACAAACAACTGTAGGTTGAGTTGAGGGTTGGGGTCATTGGACTAGTGGCACCACAGATTATATGGTATCATGTGAAAATTTTTGATTATGCATGCACTATGTTTACGGGACCTTCGAGACACTCAAGAGGGGTAGTAATGCATCCTAAGGCCTTGGACGACCTAGTTGATATAAGGGTAGTTAGTCATACCTGAAGCCTTACAAAGCTCGACGTAGCTTCAAATGCACGAGACTGGAGTGGGGTCAGGATGTGGTCTTTGTCCACATATAGACATAGAGAATTATTACGGGATTGAGGGTTGGATGTCACGAACATCCACTCATTCCGAGGATAGAAGCAGAAGTGCTTCTATCTAGGTGGCTGGTAAACAAGGCCTCCTGGTACAACTAACTGCCCTAATATCCACCAGGTCGTCTAGGGCCCTAGGGCATATCACTACCCCTATTGAGCGTCTTGAAGGTCTCGTAAACACAGTGCGAGCACAATCAGTATTTTCACATCATGCCATATAATCTATGGTGCTACTGGTCCAAAGGGCTCAACCCTCAACTCAACCTGCAACTGTTTGTCATGATTAGTCCGGAGACCTGTCATGTCGCACTGCTGCTGGTTGACTGATTATGTCAATCCTGTCTTGATGCCATGGCCAAACAATTCAATTACTCAAGTTTTCATGGCATATAAATTCATGTTTGTTTATAAGCTCCTACTTGTGCCAAATGGCCTAGGGCCCACCATTCGAGATTTTCAAAATTGGGCATAATAGCCCCCAAATTTCAAAATTGAGGCTTTTAGCCTAAAAGGGATATTCGAGCTCCTGTGAAGAAGGTCTCTCAAATTGTTTAAGTAGTGGCACATAGTCAGAGGAGAACAGTTCCGACAAAAATATAAATTTCAACTGTCCATCATACCGACTGAGTACGAGGATATCTCCAATTATAACCGATGAATTGGTTTGCCTCTTCCTCCGATGAAGTTTTTCTCATACCAACTGGGTATGATCTACTTACAACCAATATGTAGTTTTTTCGTGTTATTTTCACATCACTCTTCTAAGTTTTGATGTTTAAAATACCACTTAGTAGTGGATTTTCATTTCCGAGGTACTTATCATCCCAACCGGGTATGATATAAAAATCCCACTCACCTGATCGTGTAGTAAACTTCCACTTAGTCGGTTTTCATCCCTTGCGAGCCTAACCATAGCTAGCATTCCCGATGTTTCGTGTTCTTACACGAAATGAACATCGTTGTTCATTATCATCTGGCTTGATCACCTCATTCAGAATGAATGACTAAATTCAGAACTTTTACAATATTTGCAAATTGGCCCGTAAAATTATTTTTCCTTTTACTTTAGGCCCCAATAGCCGGTTTTTCCCCAAATTGAGTCCCGAAACTTTTAAAATTCCTCTTGGGACCTCAATTTACTCAATTTTATAAAAAAAAAATCCAAGTTCCCCAAATTCCCACATTGGCCCCCAAAATTACCATTTTGCCCTTCCTTTACAAAAATGATAAGTTTTACCCCAAAAATTCTAAAATTGCTCAATTGGTCCTCTAACATTCTTATTATGCTCAATTGACCCTCAATTTTATAAAATTACATTTTGGTCTCTCAAATTTTCAAAAATCCCCAATTTTCCCCCATGTTTCCCCTAATTCTAACTTCCTAACACAACCGAATTTGATTTCATCAAATTGACCAATCAAACACTTCTAATTGTTGAGATTGAAGTTAAAATTGAGTTTCTACATCTTCATATGATTTAATAGCACTTTAAATCATAAATTTTGACGTTGGAACGAGCTCAAACAGAGATTCACCAAAAAAGAGAACGTAGAGGGAGAAAGCTTCAATTGCTCACTGGTGGGGGAGCGACGGTCCGGACTTCCAATCAGGGTAGATAGCTCTTCTCTTGAGGTTCCTCCTAGGATCAAGAATTGCATCAATTGATGGTAAATTGGATTAGAATTATGTCATCAAAATTCTATTGGCTCTCTCTAGCACCGTTCGAAAATTGTAGAGGGGAGCCGAATTGGCTTACCTTTCAGTCCTAATTCCACCGTGGAAGGGCTGAGGAGGTGTTGGGAGTGCATGGTTTGGTCTGAGGAGGGCTCAAATCGACCAATTTTAGCTTGGTCGAAACATGGCAGCTTTAGTCCGTTGGAGCTGCTTCACTGTTCGATCACGAATAGTGATGTAGCTCCGACGGACCAAAGCTGTCCTATTTCGGCCAAGTTGAAATCTGCCAATTAAATCCCTTCCGAGACCAAACCAAGCCATCCCAACACTTACTTTTCCCTCCCACGGCCAAATTTGAACAGAAAGGTAAGCCAATTCGGCTCCTCTCTATAATTTTCGACCGGTGTTAGAGAGAGAACTAGAAGAATTTTGATGATGAAATTCTAACTGAATTCGACATCAATTGATGCAATTCTTGATTCTAGGATGAACCTCAAGATGAGGGCTATCTGTCCAGATTGAAAGCTTAGACCGTCATGTCCTTGACGGTGAGTAATTGTAGATTTCTCTCTCTACAATCTATTTTCAGGCAAAGCCCCGCTTGAGCTCGTTCCGACTTTAAAAGTTGCGATTCAAATTGCTAGAGAATCGTATGAACATGTAGAAACTCAATTTCAACTTCAATTTCAAAAATGGAAAGTGTTTGATCGATCCATTTGATGAAATCAAATTTGGCTGTGTTAATAAGTTGGAATTGGGGAAAATTGGGGATTTTAGAAAATTCGAAGGACCAAAATGCAATTTCCTAAAATGGAGGGTCAATTGGACATGATAAAAATGTTAGAGGGCCAATTGAGAAATTTTAGAATTTTTGGGGTAAAATTTACCATTTTTGTAAAAGAATGACAAAATGGTAATTTTGGAGAAGTTGGGGGACCAAATTTGAAATTTGGGAAATTAAACCCCTTTTTATGAAATGGAATAAATTGAGGTCCCACGATAAATTTTAAAAGTTTCAGGACTCAATTTGAGGAAAAACCGGCGTTAGGGACATAAAGTTAAAGAGAACTAACTTTAGGGACCTAATTGCAAATAAATGAAAGTTTAATTTTCTCATTCATTTGGAATGATTGAAGTATATTAGGCTGAAGGATAATGAACCAAGATGTTCACATCATGTAGGAACATGAAGTACCGGAAATGCCAGCAAGGACAAGCTCGCGTGAATACAAAGAACCGGTCTAGTGGAATTCACTACATTAATGGGTGAGTGGGTTTACTAACATCATACCCAGTTGGGATAATGAGCACAACTTAAAGTTAAAAACCACTTACCGGTTGTGAGTGGGATTTTATATCATACCCGGTTGCGGATGATAAGTACCTCGAAATGAAAACCCACTACCAAGTGGTATTTTAAATATCACAACTTAGAGGAGTGATGTGAAAATCATGCGGAAAAACTACTTACCGGTTGTAAGTAGATCATACCCGGTTGGTATGATGAAACTTCCTCAAAGGAAGTTGAAAACCCGTTTATTGGTTATGAGTGAAGATGTCCTTATACCCGTTTGGTATAATGGACAACTGAAAATATATTTTATGGGAAGTGCTCTCCCCTTACTGTGTGCCAATGCTTAAACGATTTTGGAGACCTTCTTGACGGTAGCTCGAATAGCTCTTATAGGTCAGGGGCCTCGATTTTGGAACTTGGGGGCTAATATGCTCGATTTGGATAATCTCGTATAGTGAGCCCAAGGCCAGTTGGCACGAGCAGGAGCTTGTAAACAAACTTGAGTTATATGCCATAAAACTTTAAATAAAGGAATTGTTTGGCCATGGTACCAAGATAGGACCAACACACTCAATCAACTAGCGGTTGTGTGACATGATAGGTCGATGAACCAGTCAAGACAAACAACTGCGGGTTGACTTGAGGGTCGAGGCCATTAGACCACTGGCACCACAAATTATATGGCATGATAAGAAAATATTGATTGTGCATGCACTGTGATTATGGGACCATCAAGACGCCCAAGAGGAGTAGTGATGCATCCTAAGGGCACTAGACGACCTGGTGGGTATAAGGGCGGTTCGTCGTACCAGGTGATCGTGCAAAACTTGGAGTAGCACTAAGCGCATGAGACCGGGGTGGGGACAGGATGAGGTCTCTTTCCTCATATGGATACGGAGAATTGATTTCGGGATTGAGGGTCATATGTCATGTACATCCACTCATTCTCTTTCCTCATATGGACGTGCTTCTATCTACGTGGCCGGTAAAGTCGCTTTGAAGCCACAAGTGGGTTCAATGGTCGTGCTGGCTTACGAATGTGTGTTTGACCTTTATGATGAAGGATGTGTGTTGGGTGATGACATACCATGATTAATATAGAAATGGTGGTAAAAAATCGAGATTTGAATTGAAAGAATTTTCGAAAGAAAAGAGTATGGCACACTCCGATACAATCCTTTTCCTAAAAGTAAAAGTTTTTGGAAAAACTCATTCACTAAGTAGTTGTACTCACCCCTCCCTTATATCCCTTTCAGGAAATTTCGGAAAGCCTACATTTAAAGACCATAAACTATGATGCCTGTGAGACAGGTATGACAAATTTGTAATATTAGATAGTTTTGATTTATGTTATTCCAGGAAAAGGTGCATGTTTAAAAGATGCCCTACTCTTTACAGGTTATAAGAAGGGGAAACCCTTTAATAAACCGGGAGATGGCAAGTTGATCACGGGGATCCGACCAAATCGGGTCAGGGCATGACAACTAGAGTGGTATCAGAGCCTGTTTCCTCAAATACATAATCAAGACTATAAAATATAGTAATTAATAGGATTTATCTTAAAATTTACAGATGGCTCCTAGGAGAGGAACCAAGAAAACTAGGAATGACTCTATTGAACACCCTGTACTCATTGGAAGACAACTCTAGAAGCTTCCCACAGCCCGAGATATAGTAGAAGCCTTAAAGGACCAAATGGGGAAACATCCAGTACCATCAAGGAGTATGATGCACTTTCCATTAGGGATTCTTTCTGGTTAGGATTCATTCTGGTTGTTGGGATGCCGAGGAAGGTGTATGGTCACTTTGAGGAGGTGCACTTTCCATTAGGGATTCACCTATTTCCTGAGGAGGGTTTGGAATTTTTAAAATTTCCCTCATTTATTCAAGGAATGCTCTCTAATCCGCGACCATTTCTTAGGGTTGAGCTCTTTTGAGCTCATAATATATTTTTCTTGTTCACAGATTTAACTTCTTTTTTTTAATAGGTTTAAATACTTCCTCTTGCCCAAGATTAGATTAACATACAACCACATGCCTTTTTATCAAAAATGGTACACATGTTCACAGACCAGTTCGCCGACTACTCCACTTGTGGACTTGAGTATCTTTACCATCCACCTCGTCAGAAGTTAGTGACTTCTACCCAAAGTCTGAGTGGACATGAATTGTCTAACCCTCAAACCTAAATATTCTCCATGTCTGCAATGTGGGATGAGACCTCTCCCCATTCGATCTCGACCTTAGTGTGCATGAAGCTCTTAGAGCTTCTGGACATGCTAGATGACAGACTTTCCTTATGCTCCCTAGGTCATCCAGCTGCACTTGGAACCAACACAACCCCATATCGGACGCATTGATGGTTCCAAACTCATAGCATGCACAAACAATAATTTTTGGAATTATGTACATTATTTTTGGTGCTACCAACCTAACGAGCCTGACAACTCAGCTTCGACTCCATATTTGCTAGCCCAACATGTTTGAAGACCTGGTTTTGGCTCAACAATTACTAGTCCATCGAGTGTGACAGCCTGACTTTGGCACGGTGATGGTTCACACAAATAATCAGTTGTGAAAGATTTTTGTAGCTCATAAAATTATTTGTCTATGGGCTTTATCCCATGCCCATTGGCATTGGGCACACTTCACAAGTTTTTCATAACTAGGCATTGGGCCCTATTAGTTTCAAAACTGAGGCTTCTGGCCCACTAGAGCAATCCTAGCTCTGATCATAAATTTCTCACAAAATGTTTAAGCAGTTTCATGCAGACAGTGGAGACCAATCCTGGAAAATAGTTTTCAAATTTGAAAAATAGTATTCATCACCCCAACAGGGTATTATACTAAAAATCCCACGCACCGAGTAATGTGACGTGTTCATCCCGATTGTATTCTAATTGAAAATGTGCTTCTTTGCAACAGTACTCGCATGACCAGTTCCTACATGGTTCATGTCATGCCCCGACCTGATTTGGTCATATCCCCGTGATCAACCCACCACTCTCCCGGTTTATACAAGGGTTTTCCCCATCATTTAAACTAAAAGGAGTAAGGCGTCCTTTAAACCTGTATATTTCCTAGAATAACATTAATCAAAACTAAAAGAAATTTTAAACTTGTCATACCTATCTTATAGGTGTGGTTAACTTGAGGTCTTTGGGTAGGCTTTCCCTTAGTTACTTGAAAAGTGGTAAAAGGGAGGGGAGAGTTCTTAAAGTATGATTTTAAAAGTATGATTTTAAAAAATAGTTACTTGAAAAGTGGTCTTTGGGTAGACTCAGTGAATGGGTGTTTAAAGTATGATTTTAAAAAATAGTTTGAATTGGAGTGTGCTAGACTCCTTATTTTTCCTTTAAAAACCTTACATTCTCAAATCTCGATTTTTCATACCCATTTCTCAACACAACAATGTGTTTATCAACCAACACACGCCCTTCATCATGAAGGGAACACACATTCGTAGGCCAGCATGTCCACTATACCCACTTGTGGCGTCGAAGTGACTTTACTGGCCACCTAGATAGAAGCACATCCACTTCCACCCTCAGAATGAGTGGATGTACGCGACATTCGACCCTCAATCCTGTAACAAAACTCTATGTCCGTATGAGGACAGAGATCTCATCTTGACCCCACCCCGGTCTCATGCGCATGAAACTATGTTGAGCTTCCAAGACTGCTGGCATGACTAACTGTCCTTATCTCCACCATGTTGTCTAGTAGCCCTAGGACACATCACATCTCCTCTTGGGCACCTTGAAGGTCCTGTATCTCAGTGCATGCTAAAATTAACAATTTTCCACATAATCCATTTAATCTATGGTGCAACTAGTCCAACGGGTCCAACCCTCAACTCGACCTACAATTGTTTGACTAGACTGGTTTGTAGACCTGTCATATTGCACTGTTGCTAGTTCATCGAGTATGTTAGTACTGTCATGGTACCATGACCAAACAACTGTATGTTATTGGACAAACATTGAGTATGTTAGTCCAATGGCTCCAACCCTCAACTCGACCTACAATTGTTTGTCTAGACTGGTCTGTAGACTTGTCATATTGCACTGTTGCCAGTTCATCGAGTATGTTAGTACTGTCATGGTACCATGACCAAAAAATTCATTCATTTAAAGTTTTCATGGCTTAAACTCATGTTTGTTAAGAGCTCTTGCTCGTGCAAACTGGCCTAGGGCCTATTGTCCGAGATTTTCAAAATTGAGCATATTAGTCCCCAAGTTCCAAAACTGAGGCCTCTGGCCTATCTAAGCTATTCGAGCTCCCGTCAAGAATGTCTCCTAAAAGTTTTAAGCAGTGGCACATAGTCAGAGGAGAGCACTTCTGACAAAATAAACTTTTCATTTGTCCATCACACCAACTGTGTCACGCCCCGACCCGGTTTGGTCGGATCCCCGTGAGCAACCCACCACTCTTCCCGGTTTATTAAGGGTTTTCCCCTCTTTTAAACCCGTGAGGATTAAGGCATCCTTTAAACCTGTACCTTTCATGGAATAACATTATACAAAACTGAAAAATAGAAGTACCTGATTTTATAGTTCCTATACAGGGAAGTCTTTAAGATTGGTTTTACCTTGGTTTCCTAAAAGGGGTAGAAGGGAGGGGGTGAGTTCTACAACTCAGTGAATGGTGGTTGGGAGTGAGTTTTCATAAACAAAACAACTTTAATCGAAGTGTGCCAAACTCCTTATTTTCTTTTAAAATATCCTTTCCTCAAATACTGATTTCTAAAACCTTTATCCTACTAAGGGTGATATTTTCAAGTCGGAGTGTGCCAGACTCCTTAATTTACTTAAGATTTTCTCCACTTTAAAAATCTTGATTTTTAACCATTTCTTATTAATCACGGTGTGTCATCATCCAACACACATCCTTCATCATGAAGGTTAAAACACACAATTGCTTGCCAGCCCGTCCACTAAACCCACTTGTGGCATCGAAGCGACTTTATCGGCCACCTAGATAGAAGCACGTCCACTTCTACCCTAAGAATGAGTGGATGTATGCGACATCCTTCCCTCAATCCCAAAATCAATTCTCTGTGTCCGTATGAGGACAGTGCGCTCATCCCGACCCCACCCCGGTCTCATGTGCTTGAAGCTACGTCAAGTTTCACAAGGTCACCTAGTCCATCAAACTACCCTTATATCCACCAGGTTGTCTAGGGCCTAGGACACATCACAACCCCTCTTGGGCATCTTGAAGGTTTCATACACAGTGTATGCACAATCAGTATTTTCACATCATGCCTTATCATTTGTGGTGCCACTGGTCCAATAGCCACAAGCATCAACTCAACCTGCAGATGTTTGTCTTGACTAGTCCGAAGACCTGTCATGTCGTACTGCCACTAGTTGATTGAATATGTCGGTCCTATCTTTGTACCATGGCCAAACAATTCATTTATTTAAAGTTTTGTGGCATATATCTCATGTTTGTTTACGAGCTTCTGCTCGTGTCCACTGGCCTTGGGCCCACTGTATGTGATTTTCCAAAATCGGGCATATTAGCTGCTAAGTTCCAAAACTGAGGCTTACAGCCTAACAGAGATATTCGAGCTCCCATCAAGAAGGTCTCCCAAATCATTTAAACAGTGGCACATAATTAGGGGAGAGCACTTCCGACAAAATACATTTTGATCTATCCATCATACCGACCGAATATAAGGACATCTCCGCTCATAACCGATGAAGGGGTTTTCCACTTTCTTCGAGGAAGTTTCATCATACCAACTAGGTATGATCTATATACAACTGGTAAGTAGTTTTTCTATGTTATTTTCACATCAATCATCTAAGTTATGATGTTTAAAATTCCACTAAGTAGTGGGTTTTTATTTCGAGGTAATTATCAACCCCAACCGGGTATGATATAAAATCCCACTCACAACCGGTAAGTGGTTTTTAACTTAGTTAGCTCATCACCCCAACCGAGTATGATGTTAAAAGTCCCACCCACCCGTTAGGCGTGACGTGTTTGTCTACAGTTGGTTTTCCAAGTTGACGTGAGTTCTCTCTTGCTGGCGTTCCGATCACACTTCTCCTGTCGGAGGTGCAACGGTCTGAGCTTTCTTTCGGGAAAGGTAGCTCTTTTCCTAAATTACCTTATAGGATCATGAATTCCTACTATTTACCTTTCAACATCGTTGTGGTCATATGAGGGTTGTGGGGATGTTGGGAGAGCTTGGTTTGGCTAGAGGAGGGCTGAATTTGTCTAAGTTTAGCTAGGCTGAAATAGGGCAGCTTCAGTCTACCAAAGCTATTTCACATTTGATTTTATTGGCGCTTCTTTGGTGATTCTCAGATCGAATGGAGGTTGCTATCAGATAGCTGACTTCCTCCAGAATCTAAATAGCCCGACCTCTCCTTCTGAGATTAAGAAAAATGCTCAAGTCGAAGCTTTGGTTTGAGCTTCACCGGGAAATTGAGGAGTCGAGAGAGAGAAAGAGAGAGGAGTGTTCAGGTGCGAGGAGAATGAATGGGGATGAGTTGTTTATATAGAAGTAGAATTATGTATTAATTGGGGAGGATTTATTACTACGGTATTAATGTTGTCATTATTCTCGGGAAATTGATGGGCATTTTTTAGTATTAATTCCAATAATTAAATATTTGTATTAAATTATTGGTATTAATTTCAATAAATAAATATAGGTATTTATGATATTTACGTTAGGGACATAAGATTAATAAATTATATATATTTATCTCATTAGTTTCACATAATAATTTACACTTTTCATTTTATTTATTACAATTATATCAATTAAATTTTAAACTTATAATATAATTCCATAATTCATTCCATAAACTACTTTTGATCGAAATTTCTAGTTACTTAAAAAAATAACTTCCCAAGAGGTCATCCATCCTAGCACTACTCTCACCCAAACACACTTAACTTTAATGCTTTGATAGGATGGGGTGCATTAGTGAAAGTATGTTATTACATTTTGGGTTACAAAAATATATTATTTGTCAACTATTGAAAAGGGTGCAACCCTACATTAATATTTCCCAGTAGGTGACCCATCCTAGCACTTCTCTCACCTAACCATGCTTAACTTAAGAGTTTTAATTGAATCTTTATGCATAGGTGTTGATATGTTATTTTGGGTTACTTAAAAAAATATGGTTTGAAAACTATTGAGAGAATGCAAAATGAACACTTCCCGAGGCCAACCATCCTAACAGTACTCTCGCCCAACATCACTTAACCCTGGAGTTTTGATAGGATCAAATGAATTAGTGCTAGTATGTTATTTAATTTTAGGTTACTGAAACAATATGGGTTGACAATTATTGGGAGGTCACCCATCCTAGTACTACTCTCATGCCAGCACGCTTAACTTCGATATTCTAATGTAATTTAGTTCATCTGAATCAATTTGGCTTTTTTGTTATAATTTTTTTTTGTAGTTACTAATGCAACATTTTTAGGAGTTTTGTCCCCAAAACTCATGCAACATTAGTCCCTACTTCTTACCCTTTTTTTGTGCACTTATATGGTTACTTTGTTATATAGTCTTGATAATGTATTCATGGAAAAAGGCTATGATACCATTCTAGTTGTCATTCCCCGACCCGGTTTGGTAAGATCCCGTTATGAGCTACTTACCAACTGGGTATGATCTACTTACAACCGTTAACTAGTTTTTTACGTGATTTTCACATCACTTATCTAAGTTGTGATGTTTAAAATACCACTAAGTAGTGGGTTTTCATTTCAAGGTACTTATCATCCCCAACTAGGTATGATATAAAATCCTACTCACAACCGATAAGTGATTTTTAACTTAATTTGCTCATCATCCAGACCGGGTATGATGTTAAAAGTCTCACTCACCCATTAACTGTGTTCGTCCACGGTTGGTTTTCCAAGTTGATGCGAGTTTTCTCTTGCTAGCATTCCAATCACACATGTCCTGTCGGAGGTGCGACAGTCCGAGCTTTCTATTAGGAAAGGTAGCTCTTTTCCTAAAGTACCATCTAGGATCAAGAATTCCTACTATTGACCTTTCAGCATCATTCAGGTTGTGTTAGGGTTGTAGGGATGTTGGGAGAGCATGGTTTAACTAAAGGAGGGCAGAATTCGGCTAAGTTTAACTAGGCCGAAACTGGGCATCTTCGATCTACCGGAGTTATTTCACTGTTTGATTATGTCAGTTTTTCTTCGGTGATCCTCAGATCGAATGGAGGTTGCTATCAGATAGCTAACTTCCCCCGGAATCTAAAGAGCCCGACCTCGGAGGTTAAGAAAAATGCTCAACTCAAATCTATGGTTTTAGCTTAACCAGGAGTGTTTAGGTGTGAGGAGAATTAATTAGAATTATGAATTAAATGGGGAAGATTTATTACTACGATATTAATGTTGTCATTATTCTTGGGAAATTGATGGGATTTATTAGTATTAATTTCAATAATTAAATATATTTATTAAATTATTGGTATTAATTTCAATAAATAAAATTTGGACACCCATTTTGGCTTACAAAAATATATGATTTGTCAACTATTGAAAAGGATGCAACCCTAAATGAATATTTCCCAGTAGGTCAACCATCCTAGCACTTCTCTCACCTAAGCACGCTTAACTTTGGAGTTTTGATCGAATATTTGTGCATTGGTGTTGTTATGTTATTTAATTTTAGGTTACTAAAAAAATATGGTTTGACAACTATTGAGAGAATGCAAAATAAACACTTACTGAGGTCACCCATCCTAACACTACTCTCACCCAAGCACACTTAACCTTGGAGTTTGGATAGGATCAAATGCATTAGTTCTAGTATGTTATTTAATTTTAGGTTACTAAAACAATATGGGTTGATAACTATTGAGAGAATGCAAAATAAATACTTCCCACGAGGTAACCCATCCTAGTACTATTCTCATGCAAGAATGTTTAACTTTGGTATTCTAATGGGATCAAGTTTATCTGAAATAATTTAGTTTTTCTGTTCTAAATTTTTTTTCTGCTTACTAAAAACACAGTGTTACAAACTGAGTATTAGGACATCTACGCTTATAACTGATAAGCAGGTTTTCTACTTCCTTCCAAGAAGTTTATCATACCAAACAGGTATGATCTACTTACAACTAGTAAATAGTTTTTTCGCATAATTTTCACATCACTACTCTTAGGTGTGATGGTTAAAATATCACTTAATAGTTGCTTTTCATTTCCGAGGTGTTTATCATTCCAACCGGGTATGATATTAAATCCCACTCACCTGTTAATAGAGTCAATTACTCTTGACCGGTTCTTGCTGGCATTCCCGGTATTTCATGTCCCTACACGATGTGAACACCTTGTTCATTATCACTTGGCCTAATATACTTAATTCATCTTGAATGGATGAATTACTCAACTTTTTGATTTATTACAATTAGGTCTCTAAAGTTCTTTTTCTTTTAACTTTAGGTCCCTAATGCCGATTTTCCCCCAAATTGAGTCCTAAAACTTCTAAAATTCATCTTAGGACATCAATTTATTCAAAATCACAAAAAAGGGTTCAAGTTTCCCAAATTTCCAATTTGGTCACCAACTTTTCCAAAATTACCATTTTGCCCCTACTTTGCAAAAATGGTAAGTTTCACCCCAAATTTTCCAAAAATTGGTGAATTGGTCCTCCAACATCTTTATCATGCCCAATTGGCCCTCAATTTTATAAAATTGCACTTTAGTCCCTCGAATTTTTGAAATTCCCAAAATTTCCCCAATTTTTACCATCTAACTCAATCGAATTTAATTTCATAAAATTGACCTATCGAATGAATTTAATTGTTGAAACTGAAGTTAGATTGGAGTTTCTACACCTTAATACGATTCAATTGCACTTTGAATCGCACAATTTGATGTTGGAACGAGCTCAAACAGAGCTTCGCCGGAAAGCTAAACTTAGAGAGAGAAAGCTTTCCGTCGGGGGCATGGTGGTCTGAGCTTTCGATCTGCGTAGATAACTCTTGTCTAGAGGTTTCTCTTAGGATCAAGAATTGCATCAATTGAGAGAGAATTTAGTTATTGAAAATTTTTCAGTTCTCTCTCTATCACCGATCGACAATTACAAAGGGTAGCCAAATTGGCTTACCTTTTTGCTCTTATTCAGCTGTAGGAGGACTGTGGAGATGTTGGGAGAGCTTGACTTGGACTAAGAAGGGCTCGAATTGGCTAATTTCAGCTTGACTAAAACAGGGTAGCTTCGGTTCGCCGGAGCTACTTCATTGTTCTATGACGCCGACATCTCTCCGGCGACCCTCATAGCAAATGGAGACTACTGTCGGGTAGCTGACTTCTCCTCGGTTCTAAAGAACTTGACCACACCATTTCCTAGAATAGCATAATCAAAACTGCATACAATTTTAAACTTTACATGCATGTCTTATAGGCATCTTAGTTGATGGTCTTTTAGGGTAGGCTTTCCAAGATTTCATGAAAGGGATATAAGGGAGGTGGTGAGTATGACTACTCAAAGAATGGATTTTCAAAGGTCTACTTTTTACTTTTAAGAAAAACATTTATATGGAGTGTGCCAGACACCTTTCTTTTCAAAAATCCCTTCATTTAAAAATTTGGTTTTTTTTCCATTATTTCTTAGTTATCGATGTGTCATCACCCAACACACATCCTTCATCATGAAGGTTACACACATTCGCAAGTTAGTATCACTACTGAACCCGCTAGTGGCTTCAGAGTGACTTTTCTTGCCACCCGGATAGAAGCATGACCACTACTACCTTGAGAATGAGTGAATGTTTGCGACATCCAACCCTCAATCCTGAAATCGCTTCTTCGTGTCCATATGAGGACAGAGACCTCATCCTATCCCCACCCCAGTCTCATGTGCTTGGTGCTACTCCAAATTTCGCACAGACACCTGGAACGACGATCTGCCCTTATACTCACTGAGTCATCCAGGGTCCTTAGGACACATCACTACCCCTCATGGGCGTCTTGATGATCCCGTACTCATAGTGCATGCACAAACAATGTTTTCTTATCAAGCCATGTAATATTTGGTGCCACTAGTCCAATGGGCCCGACTCTTAACTTAACCCGCAGTTGTTTGTCTTGACTGGTCCTTCGACCTGTCATGTCGCACTGCCGCTAGTTGATTGAGCATGTCGGTCCTATCTTGGTACCATGGCCAAACAATTCACTTTATTAAGTTTTATGACACATATATCATGTTCATTTAAGAGCTCCTACTCGTGCCAACTGGCCTTGGGCCCACTATATGAGATTTTCAAAAAATCTGGGCATTCTAGCCCTCAAGTTCCAAAACCGAGGCCCCTGGCAAATAAGAGCAATTCGAGCTCCCGTCAAGAAGGTCTCCCAAATAGTTTAAGCATTGGCACACAGTCAGGGGATAACACTTCTAAAAAAAATATTTTTTTACTATCCATTATACTGACCGGTATAAGGACATCTCCGTTCATTACCGATGAACGGGTTTTCAACTTCTTTTGAGGAAGTCTCAGCATACCAACCGGGTATGATCTACTTACAACTGATAAGTAGTTTTTTTCTGCATGGTTTTCACATCACTTTCTCTAAATTGTGATGATTAAAATTCCACTAAACAGTGGGTTTTTATACCGAGGTACTTATCATCCCCAACCGGGTATGATATATAATTCCACTCACAACCGGTAAGTAGTTTTTATCTTTAAGTTGTGCTCTTCATCCCAACCGGGTATGATGTTAGTAAACCCACTCATCTGTTAACACAGTGAATTCCACTTGAACAGTTCTTTGTATTCATGGTAGCTCGTCCATGCTGGCGTTCCTGGTATTTTGTGTTCCTACATGATATGAACATCCTTGTTTATTATTATTCGGCATAACAGCCTTCATTCATTTCCAATGAATGAGAAAACCCAAACTTTTAGTTATTTGCAATTAGGTCCCTAAAGTTATTTCTCTTTAACTTTTAGTCCCAAATGTCAATTTTTCCATAAATTGAGTCCCGTAACTTTTAAAATTTATCTTGGGACCTCAATTTATTCAATTTCACTAAAACGGGGTTTAATTTCCCAAATTTCCATTTTGGTCCCCCAATTTTTCCAAAAATTCCAAAATTTCCTCAATTGGTCCTCCAACATTATTTTCATGCCCAATTGACCCACAATTTCATAAAATTGCATTTTGGCTCTTTGAATTTTGAAAATCCCCAATTTTTTGCCAAATTTTCCCCTAATTTCAACTCTTCAACACTACCGAATTTGATTTCATCAAATTGAACAATCAAACACTTCTAATTGTTGAAATTGGAGTTGAAATTGAGTTCTTACATGTTCATACGATTCTAAGAAACTTTGAATCACAGATTTTAACGTCGGAACGAGCTCGATGAGGGCACAATGGTTGGAGCTTCACTGGAAAACAGACTGTAGAGAGAGAGAGCTTTGATTACTCACCGGTGAGGGCACAATGGTTGGAGCTTTCGATCTAGGCAGATAGCTCTCATCTTGAGGTTCATCCTATAATCAAGAATCACATCAATTGATGCCAAATTAAGTTAGAATTTCATTATTGAAATTCTGTTAGTTCTCTCTATAGCACCGACCGAAAATTGTAGAGGGGAGCCGAATTGGCTTACCTTTCAGTCTTAATTCGGTCGTGGAAGGGCTGAGGAAGTGTTGGGAAGGTTTGGTTTGGCATAAGGAGGGCTCAAAATGGCCAATTTCAACTCGGCCGAAATAGGGCAGCTTCGGTCAATCGGAGCTGCTTCACTGTTCCATCATGTCGACACTTCTCTTGTGATTCTCGAATTGACTCGAGTTTGCTATCAGATAGCTGACTTCTCCCTGATTTTAAAGAGCCCGACCTCTCCTTTCAAGGTTAAGAAAAAAGTTTAAGTTGAAGCTCTGGTATAAGCTTCACCGAGAAATGGAGCAGTAGAGAGAGAGAGAGAGAAGTGTTCAGGTGTGAGGAGAATGAATAGGGATGACCTCTTTATATAGGTATAAAACCTGTATTAAATGGGAGAGATTTATTACTAGTATTAATATTGCCATAAATTATTGGTATTAATTCCAATAATATAATTTATGTATTAAATTTTTTGTATTAATTCCAATAATTTAATTTAGGTATTAAATTATTGGTATTAATTACAATAATTAAATATATATTAATTTATGGCTATTTATGATAAGTTGTATGTCCCCATAAAAATTTTTGACTGAAATTTCGGGTTACAAAAAAAATCATACTACCCAAGAGGTCACCCATCCTCACACTAGTCTCTAGCAAGCACGCTTAACTTTAAAGTTCTTATGAAATCTCATTCACCTGAACCAATTTAGTTTTTGTCTTCTTATTTGTCTTAAGGTTTTTTTCCAAGGTTTAATGAACTCTTTAGATCACCCAGAAGTTGTAAATTTCCATATTGCTTGTTCCCAAATGTAAATCTGCTCGGTTTTCTTACTCGGTTTGACCAGTTCTTTTCCCGATTTTCCTTAACTCAAAAGTGCTGGGTTTACACAGTTAATGTATATGTGAGAAGATGTCATCAAAAGATGCCATACGAGTAAGAAAGGAACTAAACTCAGAATGAATAATAGTGGGAGGAGCAATGATAAGAACAAGTATGGATTTAGAAAGGGAAGAGATATTAAGGGAGAAGGACACTAGTGGGAACGAGGAATGAAGTAAAAGATCAGAAATTTTAATATGTCGTTAAGTATCAGTAAATTCAAGGATTTGAAAGAGGAATGAGCGAAGAAAGAAATTTGGAAGTATGGAAACGAATATTGTTATAGAGATGTAAAGTTAAGACATCACAAAGAATGCCATCTAGTAAGGGGGCATGTAAATCCAACTGACTCGGAGAAATACGACTTAGGCAATGAATGGTCTATGAGTAAGACATAAATAATGGTGATAACAAAGAAATGAGGAAGGAATCCATGTAGGATAAAAAGATAATAAATGATCCATGGAAGAAAAATAACTGGAATTTATAGTATTGAAATTTTGGGTAGAAGAAGCTTCGGATGTGAAATGGTGCCTTGGGAAAGAAGGGTGTAACGAAAGGAAATGATCGTAGATTTTCTAGGAAATATTCCATGGTAAGGTAAGTTCCTTGGAATGAGGAATAACTAAGAAGGTGGTAGGACGATTCATGAGAATCTTACGTATGCGTTGAAAGGAATGTACGAAAATAATCGAGAAGGTGGTAGGACGATAAAATACAAAACTTCATAACAATAAGAGGTTAAGGCAAAATATAAATAATGTGAAATAAGTTTTTGGGACAAAACACCTAAATGGAGGGGAGAGTTGTAAACCCCGCTCTTTGAAGTTAAGGAAAACCAAGAAAGAAATGGTTAAATTGAGTGAGAAAACCGGACTAGTTCCTAAACCCATTATTTGGGGAATGGGAAAAATGAAGAAATTTCAACTCCCTTGTGACCCAAAAAGATTTATAAACATTGGGAAGGGACCTTAGAACAAAGTAGGAGAGAAAAACCGGATCGGTTCGGGTGAACTGAACCTAAACCATATTGAACCAATTTAAGAACCAAGCTGGTTTATGAACTGGAACCAATAAAGAGAGTGCAAACTGGGAAATTTATGGACCTTAAGTGACCTAAGGAGTCATGAAAGTCATGAAAAAGGACTTTAGGATGAATTGGAGGTGAAAACCAAACCGGTTCAGGTGAATTGGATCCGAACTAGATTGAACCGGTTTGAACCACTATTGAACCTGATGCTAAATTCATTTTTCTATATGGCTTAAAAAATTCAAATTTTAGATTTGAGATCACCATTGGATAGAAAATAAATTTAGATGAATTTAGGAATTTTTTGATTTGAAAATTCAGTTGAATTGTTGGTGAACCGGCCGGTTTAAGCTTTGAACCCGATTTGGATCAGTCCGGTCCCGTTCGGAATAGTGTCATCTTCTTCCTTTAGATGACAGCACTGTTCACTCCCTAGAAAATCGAAGCAGTGCTAGCGAAGAAGAAATGTTTCCATTCAGTACATTTTAGGCCATCAATGTCTGTCATGAAGGTGTCAAACGGACAGCCGACGAGTCCCCGAGCACTCAATTTAAAGAGCCCCTCCCTATTCATCCTCTCCACACCTGAAAACCTTAGTCCCTCTCAGCTAATTAGTTTTTCGGTGAAGCTCGAACCAAAGCTCCAATATAGGGTCATTTCTGAACCAATGAAGGTGAGGTCGGGTTCCTTAGAACTGGGGAGAAATCAGCTACACTGTGGTAGTATCCATTCGCCTCGAGGATTAATGGAAAAGCACTGACGTGAATGAACAGTGAAGTAGCTCCGGTGGAGTGAAGTTGCCTTGTTTTGGGCAAGCTGAAATTGGCGGATTTGAGCCTTCTTAGACAAAATCAAGCTCTCCCAACACCTCATTAGCACTTCCTTGGTCGAATTAGGACTAAAAGTTAAGCCAATTCGGCTCCCCTCTACAATTTCCTATCGGTGCTAGAGAGAGAGCCGGTTGAATTTCGATGATAGTATTCTAATCCAATTCGGCATCAATTGATGCAATTATTTTTCTTAGGAGGAACCTTAGGAGGAGAGATACCTGCCCTAATTGGAAACTCGGATCGTCGCACCTTCGCTGGTGAGCAATTGAAGCTTTCTCTCTCTATGTTTAGTTTTCTGGCGAAGCTCTATTTGAGCTCGTTCCGGCAACAAAACTTATGATTCAAAGTGCTATTGAATCGTATGAAGGTGTAGGATCTCATTTTTAAATTCAATTTCAACAATTAGAAGTGTTTGATCAGTCAATTTGATATAATCAAATTCAGTTGAGTTAAAGAGTTGAAATTGGGGAAAAATTGGAGAAAATTGGGGATTTTCAAAACTTTGACGGACTAAAATGCAATTTAATAAAATTGAGGTTGGGCATGATAAAAATATTAGAGGGCTAATTGAGCAATTTTAAAATATTTGGGATAAAACTTACCATTTTTGTAAAGAAAGGGCAAAATGGTAATTTTGGAAATTTTGGTGGTCAAATTGGGAATTTGGCAAACTTGAACTCCTTTTTATGAAATTGAGTAAATTGAGGTCTCGAATGGAATTTTAAAATTTTTGGGACTCAATTTGGGAAAAAATCGGCAATTGGGGCCTAATAGTAAAAAGAAAAAATGACTTTAGCGGCCAATTTGGAAATATTCGAAGTTGTGAATTTAGTCATTTATACCGAATGAGGTGATCAAGCCAAATGATAATGAACAAAGATGTTCATTTCATGTAGGAACATGAGACATCTGGAATGCTATCTGAAGCTAAGTTTGCTTGGGACGAAAACCGATTAAGTGGAATTTCACAGCACGATCGGGTGAGTGAGATTTTTATATCATACCCAGTTGGGATGATAAATACCTTAGAAATTTAAACCCACTACTTAGTGGTATTTTAAACATCATAACTTAGAGGAGTGGTGTGAAAATGAAACGGAAAAAACTACTTATTAATTGTAAGTAAATCATACCCTGTTGGTTTGATGAAACTTCCTCAGAGGAAGTGGAAAACCCGTTCATCGGTTTTGAGTAGAGATATCCTCATACTCGGTTGGTATGATGGATAGTCGAAAATATATTTTGTCGGAAGTGCTCTGCCTGACTATGTGCCATTGCTTAAACAATTTGGCAGACCTTCTTCGTGGGAGCTCAAATAGCTCTGTTAGGCTAGAAGCCTAAGTTTTGGAACTTAGGGCTATTATGCCCAATTTTGAAAATCTCGAATAGTGGGCCATAGGCTAGTTGGCATGAGCAGGAGCTCATAAACAAACATGAATTATATGCCATGAAAACTTGAATATTTAAATTATTTGGCCATGATACTAAGATAGGACCGATAAACTAAGTCAACTAGTGGCAGTGCGACATGACTGGTCTCCGGACTAGTCAAGACAAACAACTTCAGGTTGAGTTGAGAGTTGGGGTCATTTGACAAGTGGCACCATAGATTATATGGCATGATGTGAAAATACTGATAGTGCATGCACTGTGTTTACGGGACCTTCAAGACACCCAAGAGGGGTAGTGATGTGTTCTAGGGCCTTGGACAACTTGGTGGATATAAGGGTAGTTAGTCGTACCATGTGACCTTGCGAAGCTCGATGTAGCTTGAAGTGTACGAGACCGGGGTGGAGACGGGATGAAGTCTCTGTCCTCATACAGACATAGAGAATTGTTATGGGATTGAGGGTCAGATGTCGTGAACATCCACTCATTCTCAGGGTAGAAGTGGATATGCTTCTATCTAGTTGGCCGGTAAAGTTGCTTCGACACCACAAGTGGGTTCAGTGGACATACTGGCCTACGATTGTATGATTGACCTTCATGATGAAGGATGTTCTTTTGAAAACCGAGATTTTAAAGTGGAGAAAATTTAAAGGAAATTAAGGAGTCTGGCACACTCCAACTTCAAAACACTTTTTTTGAACTTCATTTTTAAAATACCTATTTATTGAGTTGTAGAAACTCACCCCTCTTTTCTATACTTTTTCAAGAAAAGAGAAAATGACAAGGAATAACACCGAGCCTTATTATCTGTCAGGTATGCTTAATTTCTCTTAAGCTTGCATTTTATTTGATATATGTCTTTCCATGTAACAAGGACGAAATTTCACCTAGCTCATCTCGAGTTAGAGAAGGAGGAAACTCCTCTTGAACCGAGAGAGCGGCGGGTTGTTCACGAGGATCCAACAAAACCGGCTTGGGGCATGACATTGTCCTTGTTTGCGTTCCCGGTACTTCGTGTCCCTACATGATGTGAACATCCTTGTTCATTATCCCTTGGCCTAATAACATTCATTCATCGTGAATGGATGAAATACTCAATTTTTCAATTTGTTGCAATTAGGTCCCTAAAGTTCTTTTTCTTTTAACTTTAAGTCACTAATGTCGATTTCCCAACTTTTCCAAAATTACCATTTTGCCCCTATTTACAAAAATGGTAAGTTTCACACCAAAAATTCCAAAATTTGGCCAATTGGTACTCCAACATCTTTAGCATGCCCAATTGGCCCTCAATTTTATGAAATTGGACTTTAGTCCATCAAATTTTTGAAATTCCCAAAATTTCCCCAATTTTCCCCCAATTTAACCATCTAACTCAACGAAATTTGTTTACATTAAATTGACCAATCAAATGAGTTTAATTATTGAAATTAAAGTTAGATTGGAGTTCCTACACCTTCATATGATTTAATTGCCCTTTGAATCGCATAATTTGACGCCGAACGAGCTCAAACAGAGTTTCATCGAAAAATTGGACTTAAAGAGAGAAAGCGTTGAAAGCTTATCGTCGGGGGTGTGGCGGTCCCAGATTTCAATATGGGCAGGTAGCTCTTGTCCTTAGGTTACTCCTAGGATCAAGAATTACATCAATTGATGCGGAATTGAGTGACAATTTAGTCATTGAAAATTTGTCGTTTCTCTCTCTAGCAACGATCGGAAATTATAGAGGGAAGCCAAATTGGCTTACTTTTCCACTCAAATTTAGCTGTATGGAGTCTTTGGAGGAGATGGAAGGGCTTGGTTTGGCTATGAAGGGCTCGAATTGGCGGAAGCTTCTATTTGTCAAAGCTGCTACACTGTTTTATCACGTCGGCGTCTCTCCAGCGACACTTGAAGCAAATGGAGACTACCATCGAATAGCTAACTTCTCCCCAGTTCTAAAGAATCCAACCACACCTTCTATGGGTTAGAAAAGACCCTATGTTAGAGCTTTAATTCGAGCTTCACCGGAAAATAGAGTAGTTGAGATGGAATGGATTTTTCAGGTGTTAGGAGGATGAATGAGGAGTGTCTCTTTATATAGGAAGCTCGGGGACTTCTTAGTTATCCGATTGGTGCCTTAATGGCGATCATTCATTGATTGAAACTCCCTAGCCAGAGACTTTTCATCTTCATCGACGCTGCTTGATTTTTTAGCAGGTGAACAGTGTTGTCATCTGAAGGAAGAAGATGATATTGTTCTTAACTGGACTGAACCGGTCCGGACCGGGTTCAAAGGTTAAACCGACCAGTTAATGTCCGATTCGACCGAATTTTTCAAAATTAAAAATTTCAAAATTAATCTAAATTCATTCAATATCAAATGGTGGCCTCAATTCTCTAATTTGAATTTTCTAAATCACCTAGAAAAATGAATTTAGCATCCGGTTCAATAGTGGTTTAAACTAGTCCAAACTGGTTCAGTCTGGTTCTGATCTGGTTCACTTGAACCCTTATGGTTTTCTTCCCCAAATTGTCCTAAATTCCCTTTTCATGATTTTTGTGACTCTTTAGGTCACTTGAAATCCATAAATTTCCCAGTTTACCCTTTGTCTATCTCTTCTGGTTCATAAATCGACTAGGTTCATAAACTAGTTCAATCAGGCTCGGATCCGATTCACCTAAACTAGTCTGGTTTTCTCTCCCAAATTGTCCAAAGGTTCTTTTCCAAGGTTTTTATGAACCCTTTGGGTCACTTTGGAGTTGTAAATTTCCAAAATTATCCATTCTCTAATGATCGAGTTTGTGAACCGATTCGGTTTTCTCACTCGGTTTGACCGCTTCTTTCCTCGGTTTTCCTTAACTTCAAAGGGCGGGGTTTATAGTTCAGGTATGCTCATAATTAAAGTTAGCATAAAAGACCTATTACTTCCAAGTATTTGCATATAAGATCTTAATTTTCCCAATATTGCTAATTGGTCATTACTTTCCTTAAAATTACTAATTGGTCCCTGATTTTCAAAAAAATCACCAATTGGCCCTCAATTTCATCAAAATTATCAATTAACCCTCAATTGAAAGTTCATTGCATAGAAATACACCAATTTTATTTTAATTGAAATTTAGACCCAAATTTTAAAAAAATTGTATTTTCACCCCCAAAATCTCATTTCATTCAATTTACCACTTAAACTTGAACAATTGACCCCTTTCAGGATCTCATTCATCATCACTATTTTTCCTCGTCATTTCAAGATTTTGAACACTGAAAATGGCTTAAAAATGAGCTCAAACGGGGCATCGTTGGAAAAGTTTCGATTTCTTATTAGTAAGGATCCAGTGATCAGATCTCTTTCTTCCTTCGAATTGCTCTCTCTAGGGATCCTTCTTGGATCAAACCACACCTCAATTGGTTGCATGAGCAGTGCAAAATTCATATTTTTCTTTTCTAACAAAACCGAATATGAACAGTGAATTCCGGAGAAGGGCAGCGGAGGGGACTTACCAACTCAACTCAAGTGTCATGCCCCAACCCGGTTTGGTTGGATCCCCGTGAATAACCCGCCGCTCTCTTGTTTCAAGAGGAGTTTCCTCCAATTTTAACTCGAGATGAGCCAGGCGTAATTTTGACCTTGTTCCCTAGAAAGACATATATCAAATAAAATGCAAACTTAAGGAAAATTTAAGCATACCTAATAGATGGTAAGGCTCGATATTATTCCTAGTCATTTTCTCTTATCCTGAAGATGGGATAGAACGGAGGAGTGAGTTTCTATAATTTAGTGAATAAGTTTTCAAAAATCAACTTAAAAAAATCCTCTCATTTAAAATCTTGAGTTTTACCACCATTTCCTTATTTAATCATGGTGTGTCATCACCTAACACACAACCTTCATCATGAAGATCAAATACACATTCGTAGGCCAACACGTACACATAACCCACTTGTGGTGTCGGAGTGACTTTATCAGCCACCTATATAGAAGCATATCTACTTCTACCTTGAGAATGAGTGGATGTACACGACATCCAATGCTCAATCCCGAAATCAATTCTCCATGTCCGTATGAGGATAGAGACGTCATCCCATCCCCACCCCGGCATGATCGAACAGTGAAGCAGCTCCGCAGGCCGAAGCTGCCTGGTTTTGGCCGAGTTGAAATCAGCCAATTCGAGCCCTACTCAGGCCAAACTAAGCCCTTCCAACACTTCCTCAGCTGTCCCATGGCCGAATTAGGTCGGAAAGGTAAGCCAATTCGGCTCCCCTCTACAATTTTCGATCGGTGTTAGAGAGAGTCGACCGAATTTCAATGATGAAAAACTAATCCAATTCAATATTAATTGATGTCATTCTTGATCCTATGAAGAACCTCGGGAGGAGAACTACCTGCCCAGATAGAATGCTAAGACTATCATGCCCTCACCGGTGAGTAATTGAAGCTTTCTCTCTCTATAGTTCATTTTCTAGCGAGGCTTTGTTTGAGCTCGTTCCGGTGTTAAAACTTGTGATTCAAATTGCTAAAGAATCAAATGAACATGTAGAAACTCAATTTCAACAATTGGAAACATTTTTTTTTCAATTTAATGAAATCAAATTTGGCTGTGTTAAGATGTTGTAAATGGGGGAAAAATTGGGGATTTTGAAAAATTCGAAGGACTGAAATGCAATTTCCTAAAATTGAGTGTCAAATGCACATGAGAGAAATGTTAGAGAACTAATTGAGGAATTTAAAAATTTTTGGGGTAAAAGTTACCATTTTAGTAAAGGAAGGGCAAAATGGTAATTTTGGAAAAGTTGGGGGACCAAATTGGAAATTTGGAAATTTAAACCCCTTTTTGAGAAATTGAATAAATTAAGGTCCCAAGGGAAATTTTAAAAGTTTTGGGACTCAATTTGTGGAAAAACTGGCATTAGGGACTTAAAGTTAAAGAAAAATAACTTTACGAACCTAATGGCAAAAAAATAAAAGTTTGGTTTTTCTCATTCATTTGGAATGAATGAAGGCTATTAGGCCGATAGATAATAAACTGAGATGTTCATATCGTGTTGGAACATGAAGTACCGGGAACACTAGCAAGGACAAGCTCGCATGAAATCAAGGAAACGGTCTAGTTACCACAAAATGAAAACCCTCTATCAAGTGTTATTTTAATCATCACAACTTAAAGTAGTGATGTAAAAATCGCGTGGAAAAACTAGTTATCGGTTGTAAGTAGATCATACCCGGTTGGTATGATAAAACTTCCTCGAGGGAGGTTGAAAACCCGTTCATCGTTTATGAGCCGAGATGTCGTTATACCCAGTCGGTATAATGGACAGTTGAAAATATAATTTTGTCGGAAGTGCTCTCCCCTAATTGTGTGTCAATTCTTAATCTATTTGGGAGATCTTCTTGACAGCAGCTCAAATAGCTCTTATAGGCCGACGGGCCTCGGTTTTGAAAATTGGGGGCTATTATGCCCGGTTTTGAAAATCTCGAACAAGTGGGCCACATGCCAATGGTCATGAGCAGGAGCTCGTAAACAAACATCAGATATGTGCCATAAAAAATTAATAAAGAAATTGTTTGGCCATTGTACCAAGACAAGACCGACATATTCAGTCAACTAGCGACAGTGCGACATGATAGGTCTCCAAACCAGTCAAGACAAACAGTTGTAGGTTGAGTTGAGAGTTGGGGCCGTTGGACAAGTGACACCACATATTATATGGCATGCACTATGATTACAGGATCATCAAGATGCCCATGAGGGGTAGTGATGCATCCTAAGGGCCCTGGACGAACCGGTGAGTATAAGGGCAGTTCATCGTACCAGGTGACCATGCGAAATTTGGAGTAGCACTAAGCACATGAGACCGAGGTAGGGATGGGGATGAGGTCTCTATTCAAATACGGACACATAGAATTGATTTTAGGATTGAGGGTCGGATGTTGTGTACATCCACTCATTCTCAGGGTAGATGTGGATGTGCTTCTATCAAGGTAGCCCGTAAAGTCACTCCGAAGCCACAAGCGGGTTCAGTGGATGTGCTAGCCTGCAAATGTGTGTTAACCTTGATGATGAAGGTTGTGTGTTGGGTAATGACACACAGAGATTAAATAAGGAAATGGTGGTAAAACTCAAGATTTTAAATGAAATAATTTTTGAAAGAAAGGAGTCTGGCACACTCTAATACAACTCTTTTCCTCAAAGATATTTTATTGAAAAACCCATTCACCGAGTAGTCATACTCACCCCCTCAATTATATCCCTTTCAGTAAAATTTTGTAAAGTCTACCCTTAAAGACTGATGCAAACCCCACCAATATACTAACGACACCCTACACCAAATATGGAATAGACCCCAAGACTTTCACGATGCAAGTAAAAAGAATGGAATATACCTTGTTTGGTTAAGAAACAAGGTATGGATAGATGTAGACGCCACACCAAACTCCTCTAAGAAGAGCTCCTAGAAAACCCTGGTGATAAATCCGATTTCTTGAACACGACAAGTAAAAACCTGATAAGTTCAAAAGTTCCCTCAAAAGAGAAAGAAGACATAAGCCTCACAATAAAAATTGAAATAAAAAATCTGTCTACAATGGTCTAAACTTAGCATTTTATAGGCACTTGAGAATATTAGCAATCATCTAAATAAGGAAATAAAATATTGGGATTGACATGCCAACCATATAGAAAATATTGCTAATATATTTCTTGATTATATCTAGAAAATATATTGTTTTCTAATTTAATCTTCTAGAAGATTTATGATAAATCTCCCACTTTAAATTCAAATTAGAATTTCAAATTTAAATTATCTTCTTGAGATCTTCTTTTGGGGTTGAGATCTTATTGGGCTCTTCTTTTGGGCTTGAGATCTTATTGGACTCATCTTTTGGGCTTCCACTTGGGTTTCTTCAATTGCTCCAATTAGTCCTTTATCATATCTTTTAGCCCTTAACTTGTGAATCACAAAGTGTCCAATTTGATTCATATCATTGTCCCCCTCTTGAAAATGATTTTTCCTCAAATATTAGATCTCCTTGTCACCTTCATAAAAAAATATATTAAATTAGGAATATTAAAAAATGTAATTGATTAGCTTTAACACTCCAATAGATAAACCAACTCTAGGATGGAGTTTAACCCAAATTCCTGTATCAAAAACAATTTTCTTAAATCCCTGATTAACTTGATTTTCATACGCTCTCTTCTGAATTAGTTTTAGAAACTTATCATTCCTCTTCCAAACTAAACTTACTAACTTAGAATTATTAAATAATATTAAATCTAAATGAGGCAATGAATTAAAACAATAAACGACTTTTAATAATGAAAATTTAATCATGTGAGGAATATAACTATTATATATAAAGTAAATATCATATAAATATTTAGTTGAAAATAAAAGTTTTCTTTCCAATTTACTCCACAAAATATTCCAAAAGTAACTCAAGAATTTATAATCATAATTAACTTTAATAATTCTAGGAATATAATACAATATAGCAACTTCTCTAAATAATAAGTCAGTAACATTTGATGCTCCCTCAGTTTTATGATATTTAATAAGATGTGTTATTTTTAAAAATTGTTTAACTATGAGAAACATAAAATATATTCCCTTTTTAATCCTATGTAATCCATTAATAAATCCCATCAAAATATTAAACCAAACAGCTACTCTAGGAATTGAAATAGTAATATACAAAATATGAAATTATTGGCTAAACTTATCTTTTCTATATGTAATGCATTTAACACAAAATTTCATCACATTCATTTTCATATATGGATCCAAAGAATTATTAAATAATATTGAAATAATATTAGCTACCATAAATTGTCCAATAAGTTCTAAGATATATGATTTCTTAACAAATAACTTACACAAAGAAAATAGAGAGATGCATAATTTATTTTCCTGAAAAAGAAACCAATTTTCCAAGAAATACTTTTCAAACATATCATTTTTATAACTCTTAATCACTTCATAAAAATAAAGAATATTTGCATATAATTTCTTTATATAATCAAAATCAAGAAATTTACTATCAAGGATTATAAATACAGCGTACTTTCGTCATAGTGAATTGACAACTATATATTTCATACCTTGTCTATACTTGATAACATATGGAAAAGTTTTAATGAAAACCACCAACCTTGCATGACGCTTCTTCAACCTATACTTTCTCTTAATATGCAAATCAAATAGATGATTCATGTGAATAATAGATTCTTTTTGCCTTAGCTGCCATATTTATAGAGGTTGAGAAAACATAAATATCTCATTATCATAGGTATGATAGTTGAATGCAACTTTGCTCAACTTTTCACTAAAATATATTATCAATATATCTAAACTGCCTATTTTTGATACTTCACAATTAAGTTTGAATAATTTAGGAAAGTTAGGTAATGCAATAAAATGGAAACTAGTTAGTTTATCCCCTAAATATTTGAATATATTTTCTTGTACATCACATAATTTAAATAAAATATTATTTTCTAAAAATAAAGTGAGATTTATAGGACATTTATTAAATTTAGTAATATAATCCATATAAAAATAAGTAAATATAAGGAAACTTCTCATCTCACTTACCAAATAAGGTGTTGGCCAATCTTGAATTCCCTTAATTTCCTTTTTAATTACAATCCATTTAGAAATAGCAACATATTTAGAAAATATAAGATTAATCCAACAATATATATATCTACTAAAATTAGAAAATAACATATATTTCATAAAAATATTTAAGGTAATTTTTAAATATTTTTCATATTCATATGAGGACATATTATATATTATTATATAATCAAAATATATATCAACTAACTTTTCAATAAAAGTATTTAATAAATAATTCAATAATCTCATAGAAATATTAGTTGCATTAGTTAAACAATAAATTATAATTAAGCATTCATATAAACTAGGTTTTGTCATTAATGCATTTTTCAATCCATATTTATCTTTAATTCAAAATTTATTATATTCACCTTTAAAATTTACTTTTGAACTCAGATAATATCCATACAACTCATCTACCATATGATCTAAATAAGGAATAGAGTATCAAAAATATACCTTGGTATTGTCAATAACTCGACAATCAATGTATCCTTGACAAGTCTTACCCCGTTTGGATAGTTGCACAACTGGTGGATTAATTCTCTTGGGTATAATTCTCTGTTCCATCAACTTTATGAATTGGTGTTGAGTTTGATGCTTGATTCCTTGAGTTATTGCTAAACTACGAGATATCTTCATTGGAACATGCTTGAATTCCTGCAAAAATGATAAAATATTGCTCGGCAAATATTCGACAATGGGGTTAGTATTTAAAAATATATCCTTGTACATAGGTACTGTAAGGACATGTAAACTAATAAAATTATTTTCACTCTCTTTCTTTTCAATTATGACTTTTTTCTTTTCTTTTTCAATTTTGGCTTTTCTCTCTTCTATTTCTCTTTCTTCCTTTTCCACTTTGCCTTTTATATCTTTCTTTTTAATTATGGCTTTTATCTCTTCTTGTTTTTCTACTATTTTCTTTTCAATTGATCCTCATGTATTTGCTATAGAGTTAAAGGTACAAGAGATATCGGTCTATTATGCATCACAAATGAGTACCTATTTGTTAATATATCATGTGTAACTTTATGATCAAACTTACAAGGTTGTCCCAATAGAATATAGCATGCTTGCATTGGCACCACATCACATAATACCTCATCCTTATATCTTCCAATAAAGAATGAAACCAACACTTGCTTGGTTATTAGAGCCTTTTTTTTGCCTTTTTTTATTCTTTTAACTCTTTCTTTTTTTTGCCTTTTTTTAAAATATTTTTTTCTACGAATTTTTTGGCTTTTTTTATTTTGGCTTTTTCTTATTGGCTTTTTCTATTATAAAGAAAGTAGATAAAAAGATGATATATTTTTTTATAGAGAATAGAAGTAGAATGAAAGTATAACTAGATAGGAGAAAAATAGATTTTTTTAATGATTTTTTTATATGGACTAGAAATAGATAGAAGATAATGAAAATATAACTCGATAGAAGAAAAAAAGAGATTTTTTTTGTGTTTTTTTTACTGGATAGAAATAGGTAGAAGATAAGGAAAATAAAACAAAAATTGAAAGGATAGTATGGAACTTGCTGTGCAACTGTGTGCTTTGATACCAACTGATGTGAACCCCGCCAATATACTAACGGCACCCTACACCAAATATGAAATAGACCCCAAGACTTTCACGATGCAATTAAAAGAATGGAATATACCTTGTTTGGTTAAGAAACAAGGTATGGATAGATATAGATGCCACACCAAACTCCTCTAAGAAGAGCTCCTAGAAAACCCTGGTGATAAGTCCTATTTCTTGAACGCCACAAGTAAAAACCTGATAAGTTCAAAAGTTCTCTCAAAAGAGAAAGAAGACATAAGCCTCACAATAAAAATTGAAATCAAAGATCTGTCTACAATGGTCTAAAGTTAAACTTTTATAGGCACTTGACAATATTAGCAATTATCTAAATAAGGAAATAAAATATTAGGGTTAACATGCCAACCATATAGAAAATATTGCTAATATATTTCTTGATTATATTTAGAAAATATATTGTTTCCTAATTTAATCTTCTAGAAGATTTATGATAAATCTCCCACTTTAAATTCAAATTAGAATTTCAAATTTGAATTATCTTCTTGAGATCTTCTTTTGGGCTTGAGATCTTATTGGGCTCTTCTTTTGGGCTTGAGATCTTATTGGACTCATCTTTTGGGCTTTCACTTAGGTTTCTTCAATTGCTCCAATTAGTCCTTTATCAAATATTTTGGCCCTTAACTTGTGAATCACATAGTGCCCAATTTGATTCATATCAAAGACCATTAACCCAAACACCTGCGAGACATGTATGATAAAAATTATGCAGTTTTGATTTATGCTATTCCAGGAAAAGTGCAGGTTTAAAGGATGCCTTACTCTTTACGGTTTATAACGAGGGGAAACCCTTTAATAAACCGGGAGAGTGGTGGGTTGATCACAGGGATCCGACCAAACCGGGTCGGGGCATGACAACTTTAGTGGTATTAGAGCCTGTTTCCTTAAATACATAATCAAGACAAGAAAATATAGTAACAAATAGAAGTCATTTTAAAAATTTTACAAAAATGGCACCAAAGAAGGGAACCAAGAGAACTCAGGCTGCTGTCTCCAACACCGCTCAACCACCCCTACCTGTCGAAACTCCCAGAGCGGCCCAGACATCCCCTCTTGGAGTTAGCAGGGAGCATCAAAGATTGTATGAGGAATTCACTCGTGTATTTGGCCAACCTAACCTCACTCCTAAGGCAGGCACCAACTCGTGGGTTGAGCCAGAAGAAGTACAATCTCACCCTTCCCCTATTAATCCAACCGCTCCAACGTACATTCCTAGAAATCTCAAAACCCTCCAACAACTAGGATGTAAACCTTTCCTTGGAGAAAAAGATGCTAGAATCGCCACGTATTGGTTGGCAGATACCAAGAAGTTGATGGGAATTGTCCATATACCACCAGAGGATAAGGTGATCCTGATGAAGTTCTTTTTGGAAGGAAGCGCTAGACATTAGTGGGACAATGTCCAAAATCTACACACCACCACCCCTACTTGGGAACAATTTGAGGAGAGGTATTTGTTGGAAGATGGTAGAAGGAAGATGGTAACCTTCCGCACTTCCAAAATGAAAGGACTAATTTTCCAAGGAGATAGAAGGAAAGGTGAAGTACAACTGGTGTCCCACCCAAAAGCTCAAAAGATGATACAGAAAGGATGTACAACCTTTCTAGCCATGGTTATAGGTGAGAAGTCTAAAGATAAGGAACTAAAAGATATTTCGGTAGTCAGACATTATCCAGAGGTTTTTCCAAAAGAGTTACCCGGACCACCTCCAAGTCGACAAGTGGAGTTCACTATAGAGATAACCCCAGGAACAAACCCCATATCCTAGGCCCCATATCGCATGGCTCCACCAGAGCGGAGAGAATTAAAGGAATAATTGGATGAATTATTGGAAAATAATTTCATACGTCCAAGTCAGTCTCCTTGGGGTGCTCCTGTTCTATTTGTAAAGAAAAAAGATGAAAGCATGAGACTGTGCATTGACTATAGAAAGCTGAACCATGTCACCATCAAGAATCGATACCCACTCCCAAGGAAAGACGATTTATTTGACCAACTAAAGGGAGCAGCTTACTTCTCTAAAATAGACCTTCAGTCGGGATATCACCAACTCAAGTTTAGAGAAGAGGACATCCCTAGGACGACATTTAGATCTAGATATGGACATTATGAATTCAGAGTGATGCCGTTTGGATTGAAAAATGCCCCTGCAAACTTCATGGACTTAATGAACTGCATGTTCCAACCTCATTTGGACAGGTTTGTGATAGTATTCATAGAAGACATCCTTATTTGGATCTGGTAAATAGTGAAGGGAAACCAAACTACGATGTATGAGGTGACGGAGTGCTAACCTATAAGGGTAGGATATGTGTGACTCAAAATAAGGAGATGAAAAGATTAATCCTAGAAGAGGCACACAATTCGATGTAAGCTATGCATCCAGGCAGTACTAAGATGTATTGCACCCTCAAACAAGGATACTAGTGGAAGGGTATGAAGAGGGACATTGCGGAATATGTGGCCCAATGTTTGTCTTGTCAATAGTTAAAAGCAGAACAACAAAAACTGTCAGGACTACTACAACCCTTACCAATTCAAGAGTAGAAATGGGAGCACATCACCATGGACTTTGTCACGGGCTTACCGGTGACAAAAAGGGGCCGAGATGCGATTTGGGTCATAGTGGATAGATTGACCAAATCAGCACATTTCCATCCTATAAAAGTGACGGACACAGTAGAATAGCTAACCGACCTATATATGATGGAAATCATAAGACTCCATGGTGTCCCGATGAGTATAGTATCGGATAGAGATCCGAGATTTACCTCCACGTTTTGGCCAAGTTTACAAAATGCATGGGGACTAAAATTCATTTGAGCATGGCATTTCACCCACAGGTAGATTGTAAAACCTACACTTTTGAGTTAAAGAAAACCGAGAAAAGAACTAGTCAAACCGAGTAAGAAAACCAAGCCGGTTTATAAACCCAATCATTTGGGAACAAGCAATTTGGAAATTTACAACTTTTAGATGATCCAAAGGGTTCATTAAACCATGGAAAAGAAACTTAACACAAATTAAAATAGAAAAACCAAATTGGTTTAGGTGAATGAGATTCCATAAGAACTTTGAAGTTAAGCGTGCTTGCCCAAGAGTAGTGTGAGGATGGGTGACCTCCTAGAAAGTATGATTTTTTTGTAACCCGAAATTTTGGTCAAAAATTTTTATACGAACGTACGCCTTATCATAAATAGGTATAAATTAATACAAATAATTTAATATTAAAATTAAATTATTAGAATTAATACCAATAATTTATGGTAATATTAATACTAGTAATAAATCTCTCCCATTTAATACACGATTTTACACCTATATAAAGAGGTCATCGCCATTCATTCTCCTCACACATGAACACTTCTCTCTCTCTCTCTCTCTACTGCTCCATTTCTCGGTGAAGCTCGAACCAAAGCTTCGACTTGAACATTTTCTTAACCTCAGAAAGAGAGGTTGGGCTCTTTAGAACCGGGGAGAAGACAACTATCTAAGAGCAAACTCCAGTCAATTCGAGAATCGCTGGAGAAGCGTCAGCATGATCGAACATTGAAGCAGCTCCGGCGGACTGAAGCTGCCCTATTTCGGCTAAGCTGAAATCGGCCATTTTGAGCCTTCCTAAAACCAAACCAAGCCCTCCCAACACCTCCTCAGTCCTTCCTCGGCCGAATTAGGACTGAAAGGTAAGCCAATTCGGTACCCCTTTACAATTTCAGATCGTTGTTAGAGAGAGAGTTGGTTGAATTTCAATGAAGAAATTCTAATCCAATTCGACATCAATTGATGTCATTCTTAATCCAAAGAAAAACCTCTAGAGGAGAGCTACCTGCCCAGATTGAAAAGCTCCACCGCCACGCCCTCACCGGTGAGAAATCAAAGCATTTTCTCTCTACAGTCTGTTTTCCGGCGAATCTCCGTTTGAGCTCGTTCCAACATTAAAATTTGTGATTCAAAGTTCCTTAGAATCATATGAACATGTAGAAACTCAATTTCAACTCCAATTTCAACAATTTGAGGTGTTTGATTGGTCAATTTGATGAAATCAAATTTGGCAATGTTGAAGAGTTGAAATTGGGAAAAAAAGTTGGGGAAATTGGGGATTTTTGGAAATTTGAAGGACTAAAATGTAATTTTCTAAAATTGAGGGTCAATTGGTAATGATAAAAATATTAGAGGGCCAATTGATAAATTTTAGAATTTTTGGTGCAAAAATTTACCATTTTTCTAAAGAAGGGGCAAAATGGTAATTTTGGGAAAATTGATGGACCAAATTGGAAATTTTGGAAATTAAACCTCTTTGTATGAAATCAAATAATTTGAGGCCCTAAGATAAATTTTAAAGGTTTCGGGACTCGAATTTAGGATAAACCCTGCTATAGGAACTTAAAGTTAAAGAAAATTAACTTTAGAGACCTAATTGCAAATATATGTATAGTTGAGTTTTCTCATTCATTTGGAACGAATGAGCGCTATGAGGCCAAAGAATAATGAACAATTATGTTCATCTCGTGTAGGAGAATGAGACATCAGGAATGCTAGTTGAGGTCTAGCTTGCTAAGGACGGAACCCGACTAAGTGGAATTTCACTACACTATCGGGTGAGTGGGATTATAAATCATACCCGGTTGGGGATGATAAGTGCCTCGGTATAAAAACCCACTGTTTAGTGGTATTTTCATCATCACCACTTAGAGAAAGTGATGTGAAAATTTTACGAAAAAAAAACTACTTACCGGTTGTAAGTAGATCATACCTGGTTGGTATGATGAAACTTCCTCGAAGGAAGTTAAAAACTCGTTCATCGGTTATACACGGTGATGTCCTTATACCGATCGGTATAATGGACAGTGAAAACCTATTTTATCGGAAGTGTTCTCCCCTGAGTGTATGCAAATGCTTAAACTATTTTGGAGACCTTCTTGACGGGAGCTCGAATAGCTCTTATAGGCCGGGGGTCTCGGTTTTGGAACTTGAGGGGTAAAATGCCCAGTTTTTGAAAAATTCGAACAGTGGGCCATAGGCCAATGGACACAGGTAGGAGCTCGTAAAAGAACGTGATATATATATATATGTTTGTGATTAAAACTTAATAAGTGAATTGTTTGGTCATGGTACCAAGGCAGGTCCGACATACTCAGACAACTAGTAGCACTGTGACACAACCAGTTGTCACGCCCCGACCCGGTTTGGTCGGATCCTCGTGAACAACCCGCCACTCTCCCGGTTTATTAAAGGGTTTCCCCTTATTATAATCCGTAAAGAGTAAGGCGTCCTTTAAACCTACACCATTTCCTGGAATAGCATAATCAAAACTGCATGAAATTTTAAACTTTACATACCTGTCTTACAGGCATCTTAGTTGATGGTCTTTCAAGGTAGGCTTTCTGGGATTTCCTGAAAGGGATATAAGGGAGGGGGTGAGTACGACTACTCAGTGAATGGGTTTTCAAGGTCTACTTTTAACTTTTAAGAAAAACATTTATATGGAGTGTGCCAGACTCCTTTCTTTTCAAAAAAATCCCTTCATTTAAAAATTTAGGTTTTTCCATTACTTCTTACTTACCGGTGTGTCATCACCCAACACACATCCTTCATCATGAAGGTTACACACATTCGCAAGTCAGTATCATTACTGAACCCGCTAGTGGCTTCGGAGCGTCTTTTCCTGCCACCCGGATAGAAGTACAACCACTTCTACGCTGGGAATGAGTGGATGTACGTGACATCTGACCCACAATCCCGAAATCACTTCTTCATGTCCGTATGAGGACAGGGACCTTATCCTGTCCCCACCCCGGTCTCACGTGCTTGGTGCTACTCCAGATTTCGCACAGACAGCTAGAACGACGAACTGCCCTTATAGCCACTTGGTCGTCCTATGCCCTTAGGATGCATCACTACCCCTCATGGGCGTCTCGATGATCCCGTACTCATAGTGCATGTACAAACAATATTTTCTTATATTGCCATGTAATATGTGGTGCCACTGGTCCAATGTCCCCGACTCTCAACCCAACCCACAGTTGTTTGTTTTGACTGGTCCATCGACCTGTCATGTCGCACGTCGGTCCTATCTTGGTACCATGGCCAAACAATTCACTTATTAAGTTTTATGGCACATATATCATGTTCATTTATGAGCTCCTAGTCGGGCCAACTGGCCTTGGGCCAACTGGCCTTGGGCCAACTGGCCTTGGGCCCACTGTATGAGATTTTCAAAATCGGGCCAATTAGAGCTATTTGAGCTCCAGTCGAGAAGGTCTCCCAAATTGTTTAAGCATTGGCACACAGTCAGGGGAGAACACTTCTGAAAAAATAGATTTTCACTGTCCATTATACCAATCGGTATAAGGACATCTCCATTCATAACCGATGAACGTGTTTTCAACTGCCTTCGAGGAAGTCTCATCATACCAACCGGGTATGATCTACGTACAACCAGTAAGTAGTTTTTTTTTTTTGCAGAATTTTCACATCACTTTCTCTAATTGGTGATGATTAAAATACCACTAAATAGTGGGTTTTTATACCGAGGTACTTATCATCCTTTACCGGGTATGATATAAAATTTCCACTCACAACCGGTAAGTGGTTTTTATCTTTAAGTTGTGCTCATCATCCCAACCGGGTATGATGTTAATAAACCCACTCACAACCGGTAAGTGACTTTTAACTTTTAAGTTGTGCTCATCATCCCAGCCGGGTATGATGTTAGTAAACCCACTCACAATCGGTAAGTGGTTTTTAACTTTACGTTGTGTTCATCATCCCAACCGGGTATGATGTTAGTAAACCCACTCACCCGTTAATGCCGTGAATTCTACTAGACTGGTTCTTTGTATTCACGTGAGCTTGTCCTTGCTGGCGTTTCTGATATTTCACGTTCCTACACGATATGAACAACCTTGTTCATTATTACTTTTAGTTATTTGCAATTAGGTCCCTAAGGTTATTTCTCTTTAACTTTAAGTCCCTAATGTCGGTTTTTCCTCAAATTGAGTCCCGTAAATTTTAAAATTTATCCTGGGACCTCAATTTATTCAATTTCACCAAAAGGGGGTTTAATTTTCCAAATTTCCAATTTGGTTCCCCAATTTTTTCCAAAATTAACATTTTGCCCTTCTTTTACAAAAATGATAAGTTTTGCCCCAAAAATTCCAAAATTCCTCAATTGGTCCTCCAACATTATTTTCATGCCCAATTGACCCTCAATTTCATAAAATTGTAACCACCATGATGAAGGATGTGTATTGGGTGATGACACACCAATAACTAAGAAATAATGGAAAAACCCGAATTTTTAAATGAAGGGATTTTTGAAAAGAAAGGAGTCTGGCACACTCCATATAAATGTTTTTCTTGAAAGTCAAAAGATTTGAATCTCATTCACTAAGTATTTGTACTCACCCCCTCTCTTATACCCCTTTTAGGAAGTCCCAGAAAGCCGAACCTTAAAGGACTTGTGCAATTAAACGCATGCAAGACATGTACAATTAATTTAAATTACTATGCAGTTTTGATTTATGATATTCTTGGAAAAAGGTGCAGGTCTAAAGAATGCCTTACTATTTACGATTTATAATATAAGAGGAAACCCTTTAGTAAATCAGGAGAGTGGGTGTTGATTATGGGGATCTGACCAAACCGGGTTGGGGCATGACAACTAGAGTGGTATCAGAGCCTATTTCCTCGAATACATAGTTAAGACTAGAAAATATAGTAACTAATAGCGTTATTTTTAAATTTGATAGAATGGCTTCAAAGAAAGGAACCAAGAGAACTAGGGCTACCGTCTCCAACACCGCCCAACCACCCCTACCGGTAGAAACTCCTAGAGTAGCCCAGACAACTCCTCCTGGACTCTGTAGGGAGCATCAAAGATTGTACGAGGAGTTCACCCGTGTATTTGGACAACCTCACCTTACTCCTGAGGCAGGTACCAACTCACAGGCTGAGCCCGAGGAAGTGTAATCCCACCCTCCCCCTGCTAATCCAACCACTCCAATGAACATACATAGATATCTCAAAACTCTCCGACAACTAGGATGTACACACTTCCTTGGAGAAAAGGATGCTGGGACTAACATGGACTGGCTGGCCAATATCAAGAAGTTAATGGGAATTGTTCGAATACTGCTAGATGATAAGGTGATCCTGATGGAATTCTTCCTAGAAGGGAGCGCTAGACGGTGGTGGGACAATGTCCGAAATCTACATGCCGCCGCCCCCACTTGGGAGCAATTTGAGGAAAGATACTCGGAAGAATACCTGGAACCCCACCTAATAAATGAGAAGAAACAAGAATTCATCCGACTTTGGCAAGGGCTTAGTTCCATAGTACAGTATGAAACAAAATTTAACGAGTTAAGACCCTTTGCTCCTGACCTAGCCGAACCAACTGACATATGCCAGAGGTTTGTGGACGGTCTCAACTTGGATATTCAAGACTGTATGGGAGTACTGGGACACCCCACAAACCTAGCAGCTGTAATTAGTATGGCTCATGAATGCGAGCGACTGGTACAGACCTGACATCGTCGAATGGAGCAGACGACTAGAAAGGGGGATAAGGATTCAAACTGTCAAAGAGGATGAAGAGAATATACCAGCTCAAGAGGAGGAAACAAAAAGGTATTGCAACGGAGAAGGAACATGCCTCCGCCCCTTCCCAGAGTAGTCCCTACCTTACCCCAAGGGAACCCTCATTGTCCGAAGTGTCAAAGGAATCATGAGGGAGCAAGCCATACCTGTTTTGCCTGCGGACAAGCGGGACACTTTGTGAAGGATTGTCCTACTCTTAGGGAGAACAGACAGAAAAATACTCTTGGACCACCTCAAGGGAACTCCAGGAACCCTAGACCAGAAGCTACGGCAAGAGTACCGGCTGGAGTATACAACCTCACTTAGGAGGAGGCTAGAGGAGACCCTAGCACTGTAGCGGGTACATCCCAAAACCCTACCAACTAGTCCAAAAGAGTCAGGTAAACTGAACATCTTTTAAATTAATAAAGAGAATTCATTCTAAAATATATGTTTCTTAAATCAGGGTATATACAGCTATGGGGACAACCGATTTATTACCCTTGGAGCTCACTCCTCTTGTACAAAGCCTTAACGTCCTTACACCCTTAGGAGAAGGTCTGGATAGAAATAAACAACTAAAGGGGTGTGAGATAAAAATTGGAGGAATCAAACTTGAAGCTGACTTGATTCCGTTACCTTTAAGAGAAGTCGAAGTAATCCTGGGGATGGACTGACTTAGTAATCATCAGGCAAGGATGGATTGTAGAAGGAAGATAGTAACTTTCCATACCTCCAAGACTAAGGGACTAAAGTTCCAGGGACATAAAAGAAAAAGTGAAGTAAAATTTCTGTCCCACCTAAAGGTTCAAAAGATGATTCAGAAAAAATGTACAGTTGTGCTGGCCATGGTGGTAAATGAGGATTTTGAAGAAAAGAAAATGGAACACATTCCGATAGTTAGACATTATCCAGAAGAGCTACCTAGACTACCTCCAAGTCGACAAGTGGAGTTTACTATAGAAATAACCCAGGAACAAACCCCATATCCCAAGCCCCATATCACATGGCTCCGGCAAAACTGAAAGAACTAAAGGAACAACTGGATGAATTATTGGAAAAGGATTTCATACATCTAAGTCAGTCTCCATGGGGTGCTCCTGTTTTGTTCGTGAAGAAAAAGGACGGGAGTATGAGACTATGTATTGACTATAGGAAGCTGAATCAGGTCACCATTAAGAACCGATACCCACTCCCAAGGATAGATGATTTGTTTGATCAGTTAAAAGGAGCAGCATACTTCTCAAAAATAGATCTTTGATCAGGCTACGACCAACTAAGGATTAGAGAAGAGGACATCCCTAAGACGGCGTTTTAATCTAGATATGGACATTATGAATTTTGAGTGATGCCGTTTGGATTGACAAATGCCCCTGCAGCTTTCATGGACCTGATGAACCGCGTGTTCCAACCTCATCTGGACAGGTTCGTGATAGTATTCATAGATGATATCCTTATATACTCACGAACCAGGTTGGAACATGAAGAGCATCTAGCAATTACATTGGAAATCTTGAAGAAAAACCAATTATATGCAAAGTTTTCCAACTGTGAATTCTGGTTGCAAGACGTAGGATTCTTAGGGCACATCGTATCTAAGGATGGAGTTAAGGTGGATCCAGCTAAGGTGGAAGCTATGTCAGAATGGAAAGCTCCAAGGAATCCTACAGAAATTAGAAGTTTCTTAGGATTGGCAGGATACTATAGGCGGTTTTTGCAAGACTTTTCTAAAATAGCAACTCCTCTAACTCAACTCACCAGGAAGGTAGTTGAGTATATATGGGATGAGGATTGTGAAAAGTCTTTTAAGGAGTTAAAGACTTGACTGACGACCGCACCAATATCTCCTTACCCGATCCTACTACAGGAAAGTACACAGTCTATAGTGATGCCACGGGACAAGGATTGGGATGTGTTTTAATGCAACGAGGGAAGGTTATTGCGTATGCCTCGCGACAACTGAAGATACATGAGAGAAATTATGCGACTCACAACTTGGAATTAGTTGCAATAGTGTTTGCCTTGAAGATATGGCGACACTACCTTTACGGGGTTAAGTGCAGGATATACACAGATCACAAGAGCCTTAAGTACTTCCTAACTTAGGAGGAGTTAAATCTTCGTCAGAGGAGATGGCTAGAATTAGTGAAGGACTATGATCTTGTGATAGAATACCACCCCAGAAAGGCAAACAGCTATAGGTTGAGTTGAAGGTCAGGACTGATGGGACAAATGGCACCACATATTACATGGTAATTTAAGAAAACATTGTTCGTGCATGCACCATGAGTATGAGATCATCATGACGCCCATGAGGGGTAGTGATGTGTTCTAAGGGCCATGGACGACCCGGTGAGTATAAGGGCAGATCATCGTTCCAGGTGTCTATGCGAAATTTGGAGTAGCACAAAGTGCATGAGACCGAGGTGGGGACAGGATGAGGTCTCTGTCCTCATATGGACATGAAGAAGCAAATTTCGGGAATGTCGGTCGGATGTCACGTACATCCACTCATTCCTAGGGTAGAAGTGGTCATACTTCTATCCGGGTGGCAGGAAAAGTCGCTCCGAAGCCACTAGCAGGTTCAATAGTAATACTGACTTACGAATGTGTGTAACCTTCATGATGAAGGATGTGTGTTGGGTGATGACACACCGATAACTAAGAAATAATAGACAAACCCAAATTTTTAAATGAAGAGATTTTTTAAAAGAAAGGAGTCTGGCACACTCCATATAATATAAGGGGAAACCCTTTAGTAGTTGTACTCACCCCCTCTATTATACCCCTTTCAGGAAGTCCCGGAAAGTTGAACCTTAAAGGGCTTGCACAATTAAATGCCTGCAAGACAGGTACAATTAATTTAAATTACTATGTAGTTTTAATTTATGATATTCTTGGAAAAAGGTGCAGGTCTAAATAACGCCTTACTCTTTATGATTTATAATATAAGGGGAAACCCTTTAGTAAATCGGGAGAGTGGCAGGTTGATCATGGGGATCCGACCAAACCGGGTCGTGGCGTGACATAGATGGTCAGTCGGAGCGAACCATCCAAACCTTAGAAGATATGCTGAGAGCATGCGCACTCATCATGAATAAAAACTGGGAGGAATACTTGTGTCTGATGGAATTCGCTTACAACAATAGTTATCGGCTAGTATTCAGATGGCTCCCTATCAAGCCCTTTAAGATGACCATGTCGTACCCCTCTATTTTGGGAAGAATTGTGAGAAAGCAAAATAGAAAGGGTGAAATTAATTGAGGATGCCATTGAGAAGATAAAATTAATAAGGATTCGTCTAAAGACTACTTAGGACGGGCAAAAGAGTTATGCGGGCAATCGAAGGAAAGATTTGGAGTTCGAAGTAGGAGATCAAGTGTTCCTCAAAGTGTCCCCTTAGAGAGGAATACTTAGGTTCCAGCAAAGAGGAAAGTTGAAACCAAGGTATATCGGTCCATATCCCATCTTTCAAACGATAGGACCGGTAGCTTATAAATGGGAACTACCTCCTGACCTGCAGAGAATACATGATGTATTCCATATCTCAGTACTTCAGAAATATCAACCTAATCCTTGTCATATATTGGATCGAGCTCCAATAGAACTAGAAGAGAACCTGACCTATCAGGCAGAGCCGATATGAATCATCAACCAGAGAGACAAGAATTTGAGGAATAAGAAAATTCCTATGCTCAAGGTGTTGTGGCAGAATGGACCCTTACAGGAAGAGAAATGAGACACCGTGTCTATGAAGAGGGATAGTTACCCTCAATTATTTAACGTGTAAACTGTTTTGGGGACAAAATCCATAAAAGGAGGGGAGAGTTGTAAACTTCGTCCTTTGATAATGAGAAAACCGGTCAGTTTTGAATTTTAAACCGAATTGGTCTACAAGCTCGATTAATAGAAAACGGGCAAATTGAGAAATTACACCTTCCATGTGACTCAAAATGGTTCATAAATCTTGGAAAAGAACATTAGAACAAAGTGGGAGAGAAAAACTAGGTCGGTTCAGGTAAATCGGACCCGAACCAAATTAAACTAGTTTAAGGACCAAATCGATTTATGAACCAGAATCGATAAAGAGATGGTAAACCGAGAAGGTTATGGACCCTAAGTGACCTGAGGAGTCACAAAAGTTATGAAAATGGACTTGTGAAGGAATAGGGGATGAAAATCAAACCGGTTCAGGTGAACCAGATCCGAATATGTTTGGACCGGTTTTAAGCACTCTTGAACCTGATCGTAAATTCATTTTTCTAGGTGGCTTAAATAATTCAAATTTGACATTTAAGGCCACCATTGGCTAGAAAATGAATTTAGAAATTTTTAGATTTGAAAAACTCGGTTGAATGAGGGGTGAACCTGTTGGTTTAAGCTTTGAACCCAGTTTAGACCGATCTGGTCCAGTTCGGAATAGTGTCGTGTTCTTCCTTCAAATGACAGCACTATTCACTTACCGAAAAATCAAAGCAGCGCCGACAAAGAAGAAATGTTTATGTTCAGTACGTTTGAGGCCATCAATGTCTGTCATAAAGGTGCCAAATAGACGACCGATGAGTCCCCGAGCTCCCTATATAAAGAGCCCTTCTCCATTCATCCTCTCCACGCCACTCTCTTTCAGCTTCTAAGTTTTCTGGTGAATCTTGCACTAGAGCTCCGATATTGGGTCATTTTTTAGCCAACGAAGGTGAGGTCGGGTTCCTTAGAATCTGGGAGAAGTCAACTACACGGTGGTGACATCTGTTAGTTTTGAGAGTCATTGGAGAAGCACCGGCATGATCGAACAGTGAAGCAGCTCCGGCAGACTGAACCTGCCCTAGTTCGGCCGAGTTGAAATTGGCCAATTTGAGCCCTTCTCAGGACATACCAAGCCCTCCCAACACTTCCTCAGCCCTCCCACGGCCGAATTAGGAGGGATGGAAAGTTAAGCCAATTCGGGTCCCCACAGCAATTTCTGATTGGTGTTAGAGAGAGAGTCGGCCAAATTTCAATGATGAAATACTAATCCAATTTGACATTAATTGATGTTATTCTTGATCATAGGAAGAACTTTAGGAGGAGAACTACCTACCCAGATAAAAAGCTCAGACCGCCGTGCCCTCATTGGTGAGTAATCGAAGCTTTCTCTCTCTACAGTTCATTTTTCAGCGAAGCTCCGTTTCAGCTCGTTCCGACATTAAAACTTGTGATTCAAATAGCTAAAGAATCATATGAACATGTAGAAACTCGGTTTCAACTTCAATTTCACCAATTGGAAATGTTTTATTGAACAATTTAATGATATCAAATTCTATTGTGAAGATGTCGAAATTGAGGGAAAAATTGGGTATTTTCAAAAATCCGAAGGACTGAAATGCAATTTCCTTAAATTGAGGGTCAATTGGGCATGAGAGAAATGTTAGAGGGCAAATTGAGGAATTTAAAAATTTTTGGGGTAAAATTTACCATTTTTGTAAATTAAGGGCAAAATGCTAATTTCGGAAAAGTTGGGAGACCAAATTGGAAATTTGGATATTTAAACCCCTTTTTGTGAAATTGAATAAATTGAGGTTTCAGGGAAATTTAAAAGTTTTGGGACTCAATTTGAGGAAAAAATTGCATTAGGGACTTTAGGGACCTAATGGCAAATAAATAAAAGTTTGGTTTTTCTCATTAATTTGGAATGAATGAAGGCTATTAGGCTGAGAGATAATGAACCGAGATGTTCATATCATGTAGGAACACGAAGGATTGGGAATGCCCACAAGGACTAGCTTGCCTGAAATCAAGGAACTGATCTAGTGGAATTCATGACCTTAACGGGTGAGTGGGATTTTATATCATACCCGGTTGGGGATGATAAATACCTCAAAATGAAAATCCACTGTTAAGTGGTATTTTAAACATCACAACTTAAAGTAGTGATGTGAAAATCATGCGGAAAATCTACTTACCGGTTGGAAGTAAATCATAGCCGGTTGGTATGATAAAACTTCCTCAAGGGAAGTTGAAAACTTGTTCATCGGTTATGAGCAGAGATGTCCTTATACCCGGTCGATATAATGGATAGTTGAAAATATAATTTTGCCGGAAGTGCTCTCCACTGACTATGTGCTAATGCTTAAACTATTTGGGAGACCTTCTTGATGGGAGCTCGAATAGCTCTTATAGATCGGGGGGCCTCGATTTTGGAAATTGAGGGCTATTATGCCCGATTTTAAAAATCTCGAACAAGTGGGCCCTAGGCTAGTGGGTACGAGTAGGAGCTCATAAACAAACATGAGATATGTGGCATAAAACTTTATTAAATGAATGACCATAGTACCAAGACAGGACCAACATATTTACTTAACTAGCAGTAGTGCGACATGACAGGTCTTCGGACCAGTCAAGACAAACAACTGCAGGTTGAGTTAAAAGTCAGGGCTGTTGGACCAGTGGCACCACAGATTATATGGCATAATAAGAAAATACTTTTTGTGCATGCACTATGATTATGGGATCATCGAGACACCCATGAGAGGTAGTGATGCTTCCTAAGGGCCTTGGATGACCCGATGACTATGAGGGCAGTTCGTCGTACCAGGTGACCGTGTGAAATTTGGAGTAGCCCTAAGTGCATGAGACTTGGGTGGGACGGAATGAGGTCTCTATCCTCATACGGACACGGAGAATAGATTTTGGTATTGAGAGTCGAATTTCCCATACATCCACTCATTCTCACGGTAGAAGTGGACTCGCTTCTATCTAGGTGGCCGGTAAAGTTGCTCTGGAGACACAAGTGGGTTCAGTGAATGTGCTAGCCTACAAATGTGTGTTAACCTTCAAGATGAAGGTTGTGTGTTGGGTGATGACACACGGTGATTAAATAAGAAAATGGTGGTAAAACCCGAGATGTTAAATGAAATAATTTTTGAAAGAAAGGAGTCTAGCACACCCCAATACAACTCTTTTCCTCGTAGATATTTTCTTGAAAAAACCATTCACGGAGTAGTCATACTCACCCCTCCCTTATGTCCCTTTCAGGAAAATTTTGGAACATCTACCCTTAAAACCATTAACCTAGTTGCTTGTGAGATAAGTATGATAAAAATTATGCAGTTTTGACTTATGCTATTCCAGGAAAAGTGCAGGTTTAAAGGATGCGTTGCTCTTTATGGTTTATAACGAGGGGATAACCTTTAATAAACCGGGAGAGTGGTGGGTTGATCATGGGGATCCGACCAAACCGGGTCGGGGCATGACAAGTTTTCTCTCTCAAATTGTCCTAAAGTCCCTTTCCAAGGTTTTTATGACTCTTTGGGTCACTCGGGAGTTGTAAATTTCTCAATTTGCCCGTTGGGGTTCATGAACCGATTCAGTTTTCTAACTCAAGCTTACCGATTCTTCCCTAGTTTTCCTTAACTCCAAAGGACAAGGTTTAAAACTCTCCCCTCTTTTTAGAAGTTTTGTCCTCAAAACTTATTCAATATCCTTTGCACTGGAAATAACTTTCCTTGATATCACCTTGTAGTGTAAACACCACCTTATGGAGATAAGGAAAAACTGAGGAAGAACCAATCAACACAATTGAGAAAAATCGAACCAGTTCATGAACCCTGACCATTTGAGAATGGGCGAATTGGGAATTTACAACTCCCAAGTGACCCAAAGCATCATAAAAACCTTGGAAAAGGACTTAGGACAATGTGGGAGAGAAGACTAGTCTGGTTCAGGTGAATCGGATCCAAAATGGATTGAACCAGTTTAAATCACTATAGAACCAGATGCTAAATTCATTTTTCAAGGTGGCTTAAAAAATTCCAATTAGAGAATTGAGGCCATCATTGGATAGAGAATGAATTTAGAAATTTTTAATTTTGATAAACTCATTCGAATCAGGCCTAAACATGTCGGTTTAATCATTGAACCCAATTCTAACCAGTAGGGTCTAGTTCGGAACAGGTCGTCTTCTTCCTATAGATGACAGCACTATTCAGTAGCTGGAAAATCAAACAGCACTGGCGGAGAGGAAACATTTTCATTTATAACATTGTAGGCCATCAATGATAGTCATTAATGTGCCAAACGGACGTACGAAGTGTCCCCAAGCTCCCTATATAAAGATCCCCTCACCATTCATCCTCAACACACCTAAAATCCTCACTCTCACTCATTTACTCAATTTTTGGATAAAGCTCGAACCAGAGCTCCAACATAGGAATTTTTCTAAGCCAAGGAAGGTGTGGTCAGGTTCCTTAGACTTTCGGAGAAGTCAGCTACCAGATGATTGTTTCCAATTCCTCCAAGGATCGCTAGGGAAGCATCAACGTGATTGAATAGTGAAGCGGCTCGAGTGGACTGAAGCTGCCCTATTTTTGTCGAGCTGAAATTGGCTGATTTGAGACCTCCTCAGGCCAATCAAAGCTCTCCCAACACTCCCTTAGCCCTCATACGACCAAATTAGAGCGGAAAGGTAAGCCAATTTGGCTCCCCTCTGTAAATTCAAATTGATGTTCGATAGAGAACCAGTGAAACTTTACTGAAAGAATTTTCCCTCAATTTGACATGAATTGAGGTGATTCTTCATTCTAGGAGGAACCTCAGGACGAGAGCTATCTGCCTAGATCGAAAGCTCGGACCGTCGCACCCCCGACGGTAAGATTTCGAAGCTTTCTCTCTCTAAGTCCAGTTTTTCAGTGAAGCTCTGTTTGGGATCATTCTAGCATCAATTTATTGGATTCAAAGTGCAATTGAATTGTATGTATGTGTAGAAACTCAATTTTACCTTCAATTTCAACAATGAACCTTGATTGATTGATCATTTTAATGAAATCAAATTTGGCCAAGTAGAAAGGGGGAATATGGGAAAAAAATTTGGGGGAAATTGGGGATTTCAAAAATTCGATGGATAAAGTGCAATTTACCAAAATTGAGGGCCAATTGGCCATGAAAAAGATTTTGGAGGACCAATTGGTCAAATTTTGGAATTATTGCAGTCAAATTGACATTTTTGTAAAGTAGGGGAAAAATATTAATTTTTGAAAAGCTAGGGACCAAAATGAAAATTTGGGAAATTAGAACACCTTTTGGGATTTTGGATAAATTAAGGACCCACAATGAATTTTTGTATGTTTCAGGACTTAATTTGAGGAAAAACTAGCATTAGGGACCTATAGTTAAAGGAAAAGAATTTTAGGGACATGAATGCAAATAATTAAAAAGTTGGCTAAAGAATAATGAACAAGAATGTTCGTATTGTGTAGGAACACAAAATATCAGGAATGCCAGCAAGGATAAGCTTGCATGGAGGCAGAAAGACACTTTAAGGGAAAAGTACACTGCACTTATCGGGTGAGTGAGAATTTTCACATCATACATGGTTAGGTTGATGAGTACCTCGCTATTAAAAACCCACTATTATGTGGAATTTTACCATCACACCCATTTAGGATGATGTGAGAAAACAAGCGAAAAACTACTTACAGGTTGTAAGTAGATCATACCCAATTGGTATGATGAACTTCCTGAAAGGAAGTGGAAAACCAGCTTATTGATTATGAGCAGAGATGTCACGCCCCGACCCGGTTTGGTCAGATCCCCATGAACAACCTGCCACTCTCCTAGTTTATTAAAGGGTTTCCCCTTATTATAATCCGTAAAGAGTAAGGCGCCCTTTAAACCTGCACCATTTCCTAGAATAGCATAATCAAAACTATATGAAATTTTAAACTTTACATACCTGTCTTATAGGCATCTTAGTTGATTGTCTTCAGGGTAGGCTTTCCGAGATTTCCTAAAAGGGATATAAGGGAGGGGGTGAGTACGACTACTTAGTGAATGGGTTTTTAAAAGTTTTTGACTTTTAAGAAAAACATTTATATTGAGTGTGCCAGACTCCTTTCAAAAATTCCTTCATTTAAAAATTCGGGTTTTTCCACCATTTCTTATTTACCACGGTGTGTCATCACCCAACACACAACCTTCATCATGAAGGTTACACACATTCGCAAGTCAGTATCACTACTAAACCCGCTAGTGGCTTCGGAGCGACTTTTCCTGCCACCCGGATAGAAGTACGACCACTTCTACCCTGGGAATGAGTGGATGTATGTGACATCCCACCCACAATCTTGAAATCACTTCTTCGTGTCTATATGAGGACAGAGACCTCATCCTATCCCCACCCCAGTCGCATGAGCTTGGTGCTACTCCTGATTTCGCACAGACACCTAGAACGATGAACTGCCCATATAGCCACCAAGTCCTCTAGTGTCCTTAGGACGCATCACTACCCCTCATGGGCGTCTCGATGATCCCGTACTCACAGTGCATGCACAAATAATGCTTTCTCATATCACCATGTAATCTGTGGTGCCACTGGTACAATGGCCCTGACTCTCAACTCAACCCGCAGTTGTTTGTCTTGACTGGTCCGTCGACCTATCATGTCGCAGTGCCGCTAGTTGACTGAGAATGTCAGTACTATCTTGGTACCATGGCCAAACAATTCACTTATTAAGTTTTATGGCACATATATCATTTTCATTTATGAGCTCATGCTCGTGCCAACTGGCCTTGGGCCCACTGTACGAGATTTTCAAGAATCTGGGCATTCTAGCCCTGAAGTTCCAAAATCGAGGCCCCCGGCTTATAAGAGATATTCGAGCTCCCGTCAAGAAGGTCTCCCAAATAGTTTAAGTATTGGCACACAGTCAGAGGAGAACACTTTCGACAAAATAGGTTTTCACTATCCATTATACCAATAGGTATAAGGACATCTCTGTTCATAACCGATGAACGGGTTTTCAACTTCCTTCGAGGAAGTCTCATCATACCAACCGGGTATGATCTACTTACAACTGATAAGTAGTTTTTCCGCATAATTTTCACATCACTTTCTCTAAGCGGTGATGATTAAAATACCACTAAAGAGTGGGTTTTTATACCGAGGCACTTATCATCCCCTACAGGGTATGATATAAAATTTCCACTCACAACCGGTAAGTGGTTCTTATCTTTAAGTTGTGCTCATCATCCCAACCGGGTATGATGTTAGTAAACCCACTCACCCGTTAATGCCGTGAATTCCACTAGACTGGTTCTATGTATTCACGCGAGCTTGTCCTTGCTGGCGTTCCCGGTATTTCACGTTCCTACACGATATGAACAACCTTGTTCATTATTACTCGGCATAACAGCCTTCATTCATTTCCAATGAATGAGAAAACCCAAACTTTTAGTTATTTGCAATTAGGTCCCTAAAGTTATTTCTCTTTAACTTTAAGTCCCTAATGTCGATTTTTCCTCAAATTGAGTCCCGTAACTTTTAAAATTTATCCTCAGACCTCAATTTATTCAATTTCACCAAAAAGGGGTTTAATTTCCCAAATTTCCAATTTGGTCCCCCAATTTTTCCAAAATTACCATTTTTCCCTTCTTTTACAAAAATGGTAAGTTTTGCCCCAAAAATTCCAAAATTTCTCAATTGGTCCTCCAACATTATTTTCATGCCCAATTGACCCTTAATTTTATAAAATTGTATTTTGGACCTTTGAATTTCCAAAATCCCCAAATTTTCTCCCAATTTTAACTCTTGAACACTACCGAATTTGATTTCATCAAATTGATTAATCAAACACTTCAAATTATTGAAATTGGAGTTGAAATTGAGTTCCTGCTTGTTCATACGATTCTAAGAAACTTTGAACATGCGGAATTGGATTAGAATTTTGTCATTGAAATTCGGTCGACTCTCTCTCTAGCACCGATCGAAAATTATAAATGGGAGCTGAATTGGCTTACCTTTCGGTCCTAATTTGGCCGTGGAAAGGCTGAGAAAGTGTTGGGAGGGCTTGAAATTGCCGATTTCAGCTAGGCCAAAATTGGGCAGCTTCGGTCAGTCGGAGTTACTTCACTATTCCATCATGTCGGTGCTTCTCCAACAATTCTCGGATTGACTGGAGTTTGCTATCAGAAAGTTGTCTTCTCCACGGTTCGAAAAAGCCCGACCATTGTTCAAGTCGAAGCTCTAGTTTGAGCTTTACCGGGAAATGGAGCAGTAGAGAGATAGAGAGAGAAATGTTCAGGTGTGAGGAGAATGAAATGGGGATGGCCTCTTTATATAGGCGTAAAACCCGTGTATTAAATGGGTGAGATTTATTAATAGTATTAATATTATCATAAATTATTGGAATTAATTCCAATAATTTAATTTCAGTATTAATTTCAACAATTTAATTTAGGTATTAAATTATTGGTATTAATTATAATAATTAAATATATATTAATTTATGGTTATTTATGATAAGGCGTACATAAAAAGTTTTGACCGAAATTTTGGGTTATAAAAAAATTCATACTTCCTAGGAGGTCACCCATTCTCACACTACTCTCAGGCAAGCATGCTTAAGTTCAAAGTTTTTATGGAATCTTGTTCACCTAAACCAATTTGGTTTTTATCTTATAAATTTTCTTAAATTTCTTTTCTAAGGTTTAATGAACCCTTTAGATCACCTGAAAGTTGTAAATTTCCATATTGCTTGTTCTCAAATGTAAACCGGCTCGGTTTTCTTACTTGGTTTGACCGGTTCTTTTCCCGATTTTCCTTAACTCAAAAGTGCGGGGTTTACAACTCTCCCCTCCTTTTTGGAGTTTTGTCCCCAAAACTTATCCAATATATTCCACATCAGGAATAATTTTTCGTAATATCAACTTGTGTTTTCTTGACATGCTAACACTTTGATTGCTCTTTCGTTTAGTCCCCGTAATTATTCAGCTAAGGAATTTCTTTTCATTTATCATACTTACTCCTTCCATGGAGTTATAATAATGAGGCATGTATGGCTCATTAATCCAAATGTATATTCTTAGGTTCACATCTCCCTTTATTTAGGATAAGGTTCTTCCTTTTGGGGATTTTACTCAAGATTTCAGGATTGGGAGTTCCAAGATGCCCAATCGTTCCTTTGTCTAGTTATTCTCTTCATCGTTGAAACCCCTAGCTCGATGTTCTTTCAAGCATTACATACTTGTTTTCACAGGCCTTTGTGTTATTATTCTTTCGTCCCAATTTGACCCATCCTTCATCCGTCATTGATTACAACTTCGATCAAATTTATGTTTGACCTTGTTATGTTTACCAACTAAGTCCTTCTTAATGGAGTTACATTTTACTCGGGATTGTTGGTGCTTATATGTCCCTTATGATATGACATAGTTCTGAACCTGTCTCAGTCCATCAGACTCCTATAACACCTCTTTTAGGGTTGTTTCCAACTTTCCAGCCTTCTAGGGACTGTATAATTTCATCATTCCTTTCATCGGGTAGTATTCCTCAACTACCTTGACTGTTACCTAATTATCATTCGTATCTTGACAACATGTCTTACATAATCATGTCGATTTTCCTTACCCACTCATCCTTTCCCAACTTCTTTATTGGGTCTTTCTGGTGCCAATTATTTGGTTTCCCAATAGTTTACCAACAAAATGGGATTCTTTCCTTCTCAAGTCCTTGGCATTCCTTATTCAAGGGTTTTTCCTATTTCTTTTATCCACTTTTACTTACTCATAATCACTTCATGATTCTTCATTCTACAATAATTGCTTTCGATCAATGTGTCAATTACTTTGCTTGGGAAGGTTCCCTCCTTCCGGTTTTGTTCTCTACTATGTCCCTTACAATAGAGATTTCCATCTTAGGAGTTACATGCTCAACCTCCTTATCATTCATTGTATGGTTCTTTCTCCCTTTCTTCGTACCCTTATCTATGTTAGGGCATCTGTTTGCTTTGGATCCTTTTCTATCCACAACTTTTGTTTTATCCCTTATTCCTTAGATGGGATACTTCCAATTATTGGTTTTATTCTGTGCATTCCACCCTATGCTCGGTCGTCCATTCTTCAAGCTTCATATGCGCATGTGGACTATGACCCATCTTACCAATTGCGGTTATTCCTCCTTAGCCACATCTTATTTGGAGGACTTACTTTCCCAATGTTTCTCGAACATTCTTTACTTTATTACCTTAGTATGGCTTATCCACTCATTCATACTTGTCACAACATCTTTTTGATGCTAACCCGTTAACTTATTTCCGTTTAAGGAGGGTTCACATCCTTCTTGTTTCAAAATCTCTTGTTCATCCTTCGTGAAGCTCACTTAACCGTCTCAAGACTTTAAACTAGAAATCCGATTTTGCTCATTAATTTCTTTAAGGATTTTCTTTCATTCTTATTTTTCCAATGTTTTGGCCTTTTCACTTCTCCCTTCTTTGTTTTGGTTTAAATCTAGGATTCTCTCGAAGACCAGTTCTTCAACTGTCTCCTTCTCTCCATTTTTTTGATCCAATTATCTGCACAGCTGTATCACTCGTCCTTCATGCCCATCGTTTGTCCCTCATAGAGTGTAGTCTTTACTACATCTCAGCCTTTCTTAGGGTTTTGTTTATTCTCTTTGGCCATCCCGTTGTTACTCGTTTCTTCTTTCTACTTTGTTCTCCTGAAATTATTATTTAGTTCTCCTGCTCTCTCCAAGTAGGTCACACTGGGCTATCATGATACTTCCTTCCTTTGAAACATTTCCCAATTAAGGGTTTGTTCCTTGCACTCCACATTATGTCTATTCGACCATCAAAATTCCTTCAAGGGTAGTTAGTCGTATGCATCCCTCTAAAGTTTACTTTCATAGTGTATTTCTTTATGGAGCGTTCAAATCTTCCTTATTTCATGATTTCTTGATAATTATGTGAGAGGCTTGCCTATTATTTTTTTTCTTGGTTAATTTGGCCCTTGGTTTTTTTAAGGATTTCTTTCATCCTTCTTTTCCTGAGTATTTGGCCTTTTCACCCCTCTCTTTTTTGTTGGAACTCAAATTATGTTTTTCCTGCGTATTAGCTGGTTAACTGCCCCACCTCCACCAGTCCCTTGGTTTAGGTCTTCTTAGGGCAATTGTCTTCTCGCGTACTCCTGTCCTTAACGTCATCTCACTGACCTTTTTAGGGTGTAGTCCTTTCTACTTCCCGGTCTTCCTTAGGTATGTTGGTCAGAGACTTTGATTTTTGACTCTTCTGCTTTTTCCAAAAGAGGTATTACTTTAAAATTATATCACTTTTCCAAAGCAGGTTAGTCTTGGCCTCTGATACTTCCTTCCTTCAAGCAGTTTTTGATGAGGGGTTGGCTCCTTCCACATCTGCCAACCAATGATTCCTTTTCTCAACACATTCCTTCTCTTCTTCACTCTCACTGTGTCATTCCCTAGAGTTTTGGGGGACATTTTTTTTTTGTGTTTGCCCCTTATGAGAGGGTTTTAAGTATGCTTCTCATGTACCTTATCCCTATTCATGAGGTATCCTTCTCAGTTTGACCTTCTTAAGAAGTTTTTTGTATTCATCTCATTTTTTCTTGACCTCTTTTTGAATTGTTTATGTAACCTACTCCATGGTATCGGTCTCCAATCCTTCATGTCCTTTAGTAGGGTTGGGCATCTCTTTAGGTAATGTCCCATCGTCATTCCCTTACATGGATTGTTGTGGTTCTTCCTTTCCTTCGAGTGGGGCTTTTTCCAGGGTTACTATTGGTTTAGTGCTTTACCGTTCTTGAGTCTAATCACTTTGACAGTTTTCTAGCCGAATCACCTTTGCTAGGGTCATGGTAAGAGTCCTCCTAGGTTTCCTGATTCATCTTCCATCACTGGGATGCAACTCTTCCATAGTTTCTAGGATAGTGTGGGTTTGTTTTATTTTCCTTAGGCCATATTCCTAGTAATATCACATCCTCAGAAGATAGATTTTTGCGGAATTTGAATCTTTCATTAACATGGGGATACAAAAGGTTGGGCTCTTAGCCCTATCACAGAAAATGGTCACAAATTAACTAGGGAGATATGGAATTCTTGATAAGCATCCTCGTTTATACTTAGGGTTGTGCCATGAATAGGTCCTAGCACCATTCTCCAGGATACTTCCCCATTTGATCTTTTGAATTTCAGCCTGGTCTCAAGCATTTGGGAAGCTTCTAGGGTTGTCTCCCTACTGATGTAGGGTGTTGAGTAGAGTCATTCCAAGTTTTCCTAGTTCCTCTCCTGAGAGCCATCTGAAAATTTTAGGATAAATCCTATTAGTTACTATATTTTCTAGTCTTGATTATGTATTCGAGGAAACAGGCTCTGATGCCACTCTAGTTGCCACACCCCGACCCGGTTTGGTCGGATACCCATGAACAACCCGTCACTCTCCCGGTTTATTAAAGGGTTTCCGCTTATTATAATCCGTAAAGAGTAAGGCGTCCTTTAAACCTGCACTATTTCCTGGAATAACATAATCAAAACTACATGAAATTTTAAATTTTACATACCTGTCTTACAGGCATCTTAGTTGATTGTCTTTCAGGGTAGGCTTTCTGGGATTTCTTGAAAGGGATATAAGGGAGGGCTGAGTACGACTACTCAGTGAATGGGTTTTTAAAAACTTTTGACTTTTAAAAAAAACATTTATATGGAGTGTGCCAGACTCCTTTCAAAAATCCCTTCATTTAAAAATTTGGGTTTTTCCATCATTTCTTATTTGCCACGGTGTGTCATCACCCAACACACATCCGGTGTGCCACTAGTGGCTTCGGAGCAACTTTCCTGCCACCCGGATAGGAGTACGACCACTTCTACCCTGGGAATGAGTGGATGTATGTGACATCCGACCCACAATCCTGAAATCACTACTTCGTGTTCGTATGAGGATAGAGACCTCATCCTGTCCCCACCACGGTCTCATACACTTGGTGCTACTCCAGATTTCGCACAGACACCTGGAACGACGAACTGCCCTTATAGCCACCAGGTCCTCCAGTGTCCTTAGGATGCATCACTACCCTTCATGGGCATCTTCATGATCCCGTACTCACAGTGCATGCACAAACAATGTTTTCTCATATCGCCATGTAATCTGTGGTGCCACTGGTCCAACAGCCTCGACTCTCAACTCAACCCGTAGTTGTTTGTCTTGACTGGTCCGTCGACCTGTCATGTTGCACTGTCGATAGTTGACTGAGCATGTCGGTCCTATCTTGGTACCATGGCCAAACAATTCACTTATTAAGTTTTATGGCACATATATCATGTTCATTTACGAGCTCCTGCTCGTGCCAACTGGATGACCAGAGAGTCCTTGAGCTCCCTATATAAAGAGCCCCTCACCATTCATCCTCCACACGCTTGAAAACCTCACTCTCCCTCAACTACTCAGTTTTTTGATAAAAATTGAACCAAAGCACTGACATAGGGCTTTTTCTAAGCCAAAGAAGGTGTGGTCGGGTTCCTTAGACTTGGGGAGAAGTCAATTAGTTGACGGTAGTCTCTAATTGCTCCGAGGATCGCTAGGGAAGTGCTGGCATGATCGAATAGTGAAGCAGGTCTAGTGGACCAAAGCTGCCATGTTTCTATCGAGCTGAAATTGGCCGATTTGAAAACTTCTCAGGCCAATCCATGCTCTCCCAACACTCCCTTAGCCCTCATTCAGCCAAATTAGAGCGGAAAAATAAGCCAATTTAGCTTCCCTTTGTAAATTTCGATCGGTGTTAGAGTAAGAACTGATGAAACTTTATTGACTGAATTCTTCCTCAATTCGACATAAATTGAGGTGATTCTTCATTCTATGAGAAACCTCAGGATTAGAGCTATCTGCCTAGATCGAAAGCTCGGATCGCCACAACCCCGATGGTAAGCTTTCGAAGCTTTCTCTCTCTAAGTCCAGTTTTTCAGCGAAGCTCCATTTGTGCTCATTCCGACATCAATTTGTGCAATTCAAAGTGCAATTAAATCATATGGATATGTAGGAACTCAATTTTATTTACAATTTTAACAATGAATCTCGATTGATTGATCAATTTGATGAAATCAAATTTCGCCATGTTGAAAGGGGGAAATTGGGGGAAAACTTTGGGGCAAATTGGGGATTTAGAAAATTCAACAAGCTAAAGTGCATTTTTCCAAAATTGAGGGCCAATTGGCCATGAAAAAGATCTTGGAGGACCAATTGGTCAAAATTTTGTATTATTGGGTTTCAAATTGCCATTTTTGTAAATTAGGGGCAAAATTATAATTTCTGAAAAGTAAGGTACCAAATTGGAAATTTAGGAAATTTGATCCCTTTTTGGGATTATGGATAAATTGAGGACCAACAATGAATTTTTGAAAGTTTCGGGACTCAATTTGAGGAAAAATGGCATTAGGGACCTAAAATTAAAGGAAAAGAACTTTAGGGATCTAAATGTAAATAATTAAAAAGTTTAGGTATTTTATTCATTCATGATGAATGAAGGCTATTAGGCCAAAGGATAATGAACAAGGATGTTCATATCGAGTAGGAACACGAAGTACCAAGAATGCCAGCAAGGATAAGATCACGTGGAGGCAGAAAACTGCTTTATGTTAAAAGTACACTGCACTTATTGGGTGAGTGGAAATTTTTACCTCATACTTAGTTGGGATGATGAGTACCTCGAAATTGAAAACACACTATTATTTGGAATTTTAACATCACACCCGATTGGGGTGATGTAAGAAAATACGCGAAAAAACTACTTAACAGTTGTAAGTAGATAATACCCAGTGGGTATGATGAACTTCCTAGAAGGAAGTGGAAAACCCGCTTATCAATTCTCTTGAGTAGTATTATCCTTAATACCAATCTCATTCCCTTTTTAGGGTGTAGTCCTCACTACTTTCCAGTCCATCCTAGGGCGTCGTTTATTCTCTCGGATGATCTGGTTGTTATGAGTTATTTTCTTCAACTGGGTCTGTCTAAAATCCCTATTCGGTTTGTCTTCTCTCTTGCAAGTAGATCACTCTTGGCCATCCAGGTGTTTACTTAGTCACCTATGTCTTTTAATGAGGTACTGATTTCAGCTCCAGTTTATGATGTTTCATATGTTGATTACCTTATCTTGGAACTTCCTCCTTTCCATAGTTCCACTTCCTATCCTTATCCTTTTTCTAGTGACTCCCATCCGGGGAATTTCACATTCATTCTCCCTACTGCTCTTTGAAAGTTATTCATTTATTCTTTTCTTATACTTCCTAACCTTCATATGGTTATTTACTCTGGATTTCTTCCCTATCTTTTATTGTTTTTTTTGTTACACATCCTTGCTTCCAAAAAGTCCCTTATTACTATTGAGTTCCTAAGGATTTGTGTCCTAACTCTTTTCCAAGTATTGGTATTTTTCATGGGGTTTTCTTTCTATCGTACATCTTTCCTTTCTCCTTTCTCCTTGTCCTATCTTAATTGTCTTAACATCTTTAGTGCTTCCCATATATTTCTTACTTTCCTCTAGGTCAGCTTCCATTTCTTTAGTTTTCCTTGGGATAGTCTATTCTTTCTTGTTTCCTTACTTTTATCCATAGAGTCTTTCCTTGACTCCTTAGACTTCCACTCGTCCCATGCACTTTGATGCACTATTCCCCTGCTCCAAACTTCTCCTTCCTTTCCTTAATTAGGATTTGTCTTCCTTGGGTGACCTCTAGTAGTCTCTTCTTTGCCAAGTTTTATTGTCCCTTTTTTGGAGGGAAATCTTACCTTAAAGATTGAGGTTAACTAGTAATGACCCGTTTGTTTTTCCTTCCTTAGGTGATTTCTACCATTTACTCTGATCCTTATTAGCTTACTCTTATTGTTTGAATTCATCAAAGAGACCCAAAAATTTTATCAAGAGAATCTAACTTTCATTCATTCAAAAAATAATTTCATACCATACTTGGCTTATTATAGAGATTTTCTACCCCCTAGTCCTTTGGGGTCATAGGCCGGGAGTTGGTCTTAGAACGATTGTAGGATTCATGATCAAATGGCTCTGAGGAACTAGGTCGGGTCCATCCATATTCCCTTTCTGGGACGAACTTCATGTATAGCCTCCACTCCGTACTGCCTCAATACCTTAGTCTCACACTCATATGTCCCCTTCATCTATTGAGAGGGATTGAAGCTAGATTGAGTAGGTGGAGGTACTTGGTGGACTTTCATGAAGGTGGCATATGCATCCCATTAGTTGTCACAAGCATCCTTCTTTTTGTGATTTCTATTTGGTTCTTGTGGGGCTAGAGGAGGGGTTGGGCTCCTAGAGGAAGGAACATGTTCCTCTTGCCTTGGAGGAGGGTATGTAATGCCTTCTAGTTCTAGTAAGGCTCCCATGAGTTTTTGATAATCCTTCACCATATCTTTGGGCACTCTCTTCTCGCCCTTTAAGAACCGTTGAGAGCTACCTCCCTGGGGTAGGCATATTTTTCTGGGTTAGGTGTGGAGGATTGGATTTCATGACAAACATTCAAGCGATTCTCCTTCCTACATGGTAGTTAAAGTTTTATTAGTGTCAGGGCATAGAATTGATAATGTTTCAAGGGAATTTAGCTGTAATACCACTCAAGTTCTCACGCCCCGACTAGATTTGGTCGGATCCCCGTGATCAACCTGTCGCTCTCTTAGTTCAAGAAGGGTTTCCCCCATTCTTTAATTAATAGAAGCCAGGCGAAATTTACAACTATATTCCCTAGAATAACATATATTAACAAAAATGCAACCTTAAAAAGAAATTTAAGTATACCTGATAGAGGGTAAATCCTAGTTTTATCCCTAGTCATTTCTCTATTTCTGAAAACGGATAAAAAGGATGGGTGAGTTTCTACAACTCAGTGAATGGGTAGTTGAAAAAAAAAGAGTTTTAATAAAATAGTTTTGAATTGGAGTGTGCCAAACTACTTATTTTCTTTTAAAAAATATTATTTCCTTGAATTCCCAATTTTTCAAACCATTTTCCTCACAATCGGTATGTTTAACAATCAACACATGCCATTTATCATGAGGAGACCACACATTCCTATGGCAGCCCGTGTACTACACCCACTTGTAGTGTCGGAGCGACTTTCACGACCACCTAGATAGAAGTCCATACACTTCTACCCTAGTATGAGTGGATCTTCGCAACATCTGACCCTCAAACCTAAAAAGACACTCCGTGACCATATGAGGATGAAGACCTCAACCCAACCCCACCCCGGTCTCTTGCGCATGAAGCTTCGTCGAGCTTCTGTGACTGTTGGCACAACAATTTGCTCTTATCTCCACCATGTCGTCCAGTAGCCCTTAAGTTGCATCACCACCCCTCTTGGGTTTCTTGATGGTCCCGAACGTTAGTGCAAGCACAAACAAAGTTTTCCATATAAGCAATTAATCTTTGGTGCCATAGGTCCAATGGCCCTGACCCTCAACTCGACCTGCAGCTGTTTGTCTAGACCGGTCCGTCGATCTGGTCTTGTCACACTACCGCCAGTCCATCGATTATGTTGGTCTTGTCTTAGTACCATGGCCAAATCACATCATTCATTAAACTTTTCATAGATTATCATCATATTTTTTTACGAGCTCCTGCTCATGAGAACTGGCCTTGGGCCCACTGTATGAGATTTTCAAAATCAGGCATTTTAGCCCCCAAGTTCCAAAACCGAGGCCTCTGACTTATCTAAGCAATTTGAGCTCTTGTCAAGAAAGTCCCCCAAAATTTTTAAGCATTGGCACATAGTGAGGGGAGATCACTTCTGACAAAACAACTTTTTCACTTGTCCATCACACCAACCGGGTGTGATGATATCTCCGCTTATAATCGGTAAGCGGGTTTTCCACTTCCTTTCAATTAGTTCATCATACCAACCAGGTATAATCTACTTACAATCGTTAATTAGTTTTTTCACGTGTTTCTCACTACACCCCAACTAGGCATGATGTGAAAATTTCCACTTAGTAGTGGTTTTTCCTTTCCGAGGTACTCATCATCCCAATCGGGTATGATATGAAAAATCCCACTCACACGATAAGTGTAGTGTATATTCCCCTAAGGCAGCTTTTTGCCTCCACACGAGTTTATCCTTGCTGGCATTCCCGATCCTTCGTGTCCCTACATGATATGAACATCCTTGTTCATTAACTTTTGGCCTAATAGCCTTAATTCCTCATGAATGAACAAAATGCCCAAAATTTAAATTATTTGCATTTAGGTCCCTAAAGTACTTTTTCTTTAACTTGAGGTCCCAAATGCTAATTTTTTTTCAAATGAGTTGCGAAACTTCTAAAATTTGCTTTGGGACCTCAATTTATTCAAAATCACAAAAAGGGGTTCAAGTTTCCCAAATTTCCAATTTGGTCCCCAACTTTTCAAAAATTACCATTTTGATCGTACTTTACAAAAATGGCAATTTGACTCCAATAAATTCAAAGTCGACCAATTAGTCCTCCAATATCTTTTTCATGGCCAACTGGCACTCAATTTTAGAAAATTGCACTTTGGTCCCTCAGTTTTTCGAAATACCCAATTTCCCCCCTTTAAATTGGCCAAATTTGATTTTGTCAAATTGACCAATCAAACGAGGTTAATTGTTGAAATTGAAGGTAAAATTGAGTTGCTACACATCCATATAATTCAATTGAGCTTTGAATAAGATGAATTGATATTGGAACAAGCTCAAACAGAACTTCGCCGAAAAACAGGACTTAGAGAGAGAAATCTTCAAAAGCTTACTGTCGGATGATGCGGCGGTCTGAGCTTTTGATCAGGGCAGGTAGCTCTCGTCCTCAGGTTCCACATAGGATCAAGAATCACCACAATTTATGTCAAATTGAGGCAAAATTCAGTTAGTAAAGTTTCACCGGTTCTCTCTCTAACATTGATTGGAAATTACAGAGTGAGGCAAATTGGCTTACCTTTCCAATCTATATCAGTCAGATGAGGGCTGAAGAAGTGTTGGGAGAGCTTGGTTTGGAGTGAGGAGAACTCAATTTGGTCATCTTAAGCTCGACAAATATAGGGCAGCATTGGTCCATTAGAGTTGCTTCACTATTTGATTACTCTAGTGCTTTTCCATTCATCCTCCACAAAACTCAAATCACCATTCTCTCTCAAGTGCTCCATATTCCGGTGAAGCTCAAACCAGAGCTCCAACTTGAGCACTTTTCTTAGCCTTAGAAGGCAAGGTCGGGTCCTGCAGACTCTGGGGAAGTTAGCTACCTGACAGTAGTCTCCCTTCGAACCAAGGACTGCTAGAGAAGAGCTATTAGAATCAAATAGTGAAGCAACTCTGACAGACTGAAATTGCTCTATATCGGCCAAGCTGCATTCAGCTAAATTCAGACCTCCTCTGGTCAAACCAAAGTTCCCCAACGCCTCCACGACCTTCACATGATCACCATAGAGGTGAAAGGTAAGCAAATTCGGCCCTCCTTCATCGTTATAGATGGCTGTTAGAGAGAGAAAGTGCCAAATTTCACTAACAAAATTCACCCTCGTATAGAATTCAATTGTAGTCATTCTTGATCCTAGAAGGAGAACCTAAGGACGAGAGCTACCTCCCCAGATTGAGAGCTTGGACCGTCACCCCTACAACAGCATACTTTTGAAGCTTTCTCTATCTACGAATAGTTTTCCAATGAAACTTTGTTTGAGCTCATTTCGGACTCAAATTCTGCAATTCTAAGCTCCATTTGATCGTATGGAAGTGTAGCGACTGATCCATGACATCAATTGGAGCAATTAACCCAAATTGAATGGCCAATTTAAAGAAATCCAATTCCAATAATAAAAAGGGGTGATATTGGGGAAAATTGGGGATTTTGAAAAATTGAGGGACCTCCATGTAATTTCTCAAAATTGAAGGCCAGTTGGAAATAAGAAAGATGTTTGGGGACCAATTAGTCAATTTTTGAAATATTTGGGGTCAATTGACTATTTTTGGAAAGTGTGGCAAAATCGTAATTTTTGAAAAATTAGTAACCAAATTAGAAATTTGGGAAACTTGAGCCCCTTACACAATTTAAAGTAACTTAAGGGCCCAAGGAGGATATTGGAAGTCCTCGGGACTTAATTTGAGGAAAATTTAACACTTGGGACCTAAAGTCAAAAGGTATGAACTTTAGGGATCTAAGTGCAATAAACTGAAAATTTGGGTCTAGTCACTCATACGTGAGAAAATATAGGTTATTATGTCGATTCATCATTTATAATGATACCCAAAATCATGTAGGGACACGTGAGACTAGAACACCAGCATGAGAAACCTTGCGTGGACTTGTAAGCCAACTTGGGACAAACGCATCACAATCATCAAGTGAGTGGGATATTTTAAATCTCGTTCCCGGATGAGAGATGATGAGCTCTATTTTTATTGGATAAAACCTACTTATCAGTTGTTAGTAGGAATGAACAAACATTATACCCAGTTGGTATGATAAGTTTTCATAAGGAAAGGAGAAATCCGCCTACCGATTGTAAGCGTAGTTATCATAACACCCGGTTGGTTTGATGAGTTAAAATGTGAATTTTTGTCAGAAGTGTTCTCCCCTGACTGTGTGCGAATGCTTAAAATATTTGGGAGACCTTCTTGATGGGAGCTAGAATAGCTCAAATAGTCCAGGGGCCTCAGTTTTTGAACTCACGGGGCTCAATGCCAAGTTTTGGAAAACACGTGTAGCGGACCTATGGCCAGTGGGCACGGGTAGAAGCTCATAAGCAAACTTGATTAGGAAGAGCCATGAAAACTTCTAATTAATGGAAATTATTGTGTATTGCACCATTATACCGAGTTAGGAGTGATAGTGCTCGATGAACTAGCGGTAGTACATCAGAGCCATGTCAACGAATCAACCTAGACAAATAGTTTTAGGTCAGGTTGTGTGTCGGGGCCGTTGGACCGTTGGCATCAAGAGGATGGATAACTATATGAAAACTCTTGTTTGTGCATGCACTTGTGGTACGAAACCATTAAAACACCCTAGGGGTAGTGATGGGTCCTAAGGGTTGTTGGATGACATGGTGGAGATAAGCACAATTCATCATGCAAGTCAGTCATGAAGCCCTGGAAGCTAGTTGTACATGAGATCAGAGTGGGGTGAAGATGAGGTCTCTATCCTCATACGGAGAGGAAGTGGCATTCAGGTCGAGGGTCGGGCATCTGGGACGTCCGCTTAGACTTAAGGTAGAAGTGGATGGGCTTCTATCATGGTGGACAGAAAAGACGCTCTAATCCACAAGTGGGTGCAATGTACGTGTTGCACCAACGAATGTGTGTACCCTTCCTATTGAAGGGTGTGTGTTTGTTTGTTAATGCCTCTCGAGGCAAGGGGATGGACTAAAAGAGCTAAACACACCTAATATGGAAATGGAAAAGGTTTTGGAAATCTGAATTTGAGGAAAATCCTTAAAAAAAAAAGAAAATGATAACCTTGGCATGGTTATTATAAACCAAAGATGTTTTGAAAACTCACTCCCAACACCCATACATTGTGTTGTAGAACTAACCCATTTCCTTTTACCATTTTCAGGAAATCGAGGAAAACCAATCTTAAATACCCTTATGTAGTTGAACAATAAGACAGGTATGATAATTTAATATACTTAGTTTTTGTATACAGTTATTCCAGGAAAAACTAGAAAAAAATCACCTTACTCCTCGAGGTTTAGAAGAGGGTGAAACTCTTCATAGACTAAAGGGAGTGGTGGGTTACCCATGGGGATCTTATCAAACAGGGTCGAGGCGTGACAACTTGAGTGGTATTAGAGCATGTTTGCTTGAATGCATTATCAAAACTATATAACATAGTAACCAAGAGGATTAAAGTTTTGAAATTTAGAGATGGCTCCCAAGAGAGTAACCAAGAAAACTAGGACTAACGTGACCAACACCACCCAACACTCTATCCTTGTAGGAAGACAACTCTAAAAGCTCTCCATTGCCCGAGGTATTGTAGATATTAGGGGGAAGTATCCAGGAGGATGGTGCCAGGACCTATTGAGGTCACAGTTGAGTACGAAGGGAGCCAAGCCTAAAGCCAAGAATGCTAGCAAGGGCTTATAACCTTACTAAGGAGTATGCTTATCAAGAACTCTATAGCTCCCTATCTATTTTGTAACCACCTTTTTGTAATAGGGCTAAGACCCCAACATAATCTACTCATTCTTCATTAATGAAGAACTCCAAATTCCTAAAACCATATCTCCCAAAAAATGATGTGATCTTACGCCTGAACTTAGGAAGATTGCCCCAAGAAAAGTAGCCAAACAAACCCACGTTACCCTAGACACCACAAAGATCGGGGAGATTCCCATCCCAAATAAGCAAATGAACTAGGGGATTAAGGAATCTAGGAGAACTCTTGGGGGAAACTATTGGGAAAAAAAGGCACAACAAGAAAACTGTCAAGGTGACTAAGGAGTCTAGGAGAACTTGTGGAGTAACTACTAGGTAATGAAGACGTGATAAGAAAACCAATATGGTGATCGGGCTCAAGGATGATAGAGCAGATAACTACTAGCAACCCGCAAGAAAGGCCCCCGATGCTCGAAGTATTAGGGGAACAATAAGGGTCCAAGCAAGGAAATGACCTGTTACAAGTGTGGACAATAGGGACACTACTTAAGAAAGTGCCCAACACTACCAAGGGACAAGCAACAACATACCCTATTATAGGTGTAAGAGAAATGGGACATGTAGTGAAGGAATGTCCGTCACCGCATGGATTTAGAGCAATACCTTCCAAAAACAACGCCTCCTCAGCTACAAGAGTCCCAAAGGATAACACCCCCTGAAACACGACTACTGCTCAGAATTTCAACCACATCTAGGAGAAAGCTCTTCAAGATTCTAGCATAGTGGCGGGTACTTTCTGACCCACAATTGTAACAATCTCCCTTTAAGAAAAGCTACGACCCCCAAGATTGTAATCCCAGTTCGAAAATAAATAAAGAAATTTTGATTTCCTAAAACTTTTTTTGTCCCCCAATGATGATGTGATTGTGTGCCTCAACTACATGAGGAAGGGAAAAGGACAAAAGGTAGGACCATGATAAACCGCAAACAGAGCAAAGTGTAGATAAAGATAATTCTTCCTTAAGAAGAAATTTCCTGTCATCTAGGCACAAGGTAGGAAGTGCCTAAACAAGAGAAGACAAGCCTGAGCATTAGACGACAAATGGGATGTCTCGGGATGGCAAGTGTGACCTGCTTTGGAAAAGCAGAGGAGCCAAATAGGGATTTTAGATGAACCTAATGGAATGAAGCAACTAGTAACAATAGGATGGTAAAAGAGAATAAACGACGCCCTAAGAAGCTCCGGCAGGCCGAAGGTGCCCAATTTCAGCCAAGCTAAAATTGGCCAATACGAGCCCTCTTCTGAAAAATCTAAGACATCCCAACAATTCCTCAGCCCTCCCACGACCAAATTAGAGAGGAAAGGATAGCCAATTTGGCTCCCCTCTATAATTTCTAACCGGTGTTAGAGAGAGAACTGGTAAAATTTTGATGATGAAATTCTAACTTAATTCGACATCAATTGATGCAATTCTTGATTCTAGGATGAACCTTGGGATGAGGGCCATCTGTCCAGATCAAAAGCTCGGACCGTTGTGCCCCCAGCAGTGAGTAATTGAAGCTTTGTCTCTCGCTAGTCTATTTTCCGATGAAGCTCCATTTGAGCTCATTCCTACGTTAAAACTTGTGATTCAAATTGCTAGAGCATTGTATGAACATGTAGAAACTCAATTTCAACTTCAATTTCAATAATGGGAAGTGTTTGATCGGTCAATTTGATAAAATCAAATTTGGCTGTCTTAAGAAGTTGATTGGGCATGATAAAAATGTTAGAGGGCCAATTGAGAAATTTTAGAATTTTTGGGGTGAAACTTACCATTTTTGTTAAGGAAGGGAAAAATGGTAATTTTGGAAAAGTTGGGGGACCAAATTGGAAATTTGGGAAATTAATCGCCCTTTTGTAAAATGGAATAAATGGAGGTCGCATGATAAATTTTAAAAGTTTTGGGACTCAATTTGACGAAAAACCGGCATTAGGAACTTAAAGTTAATGAGAAATAACATTAGGGACCTAATTGCAAATAAATGAAAGTTTGATTTCTCATTCATCTGAAATGAAGGAAGGCTATTAAGCCGAAGGATAATGAACCGAGATGTTCATATCGTGTAGGAACACAAAGTATCGGGAACACCAGCAAGGACAACCTCGTGTGAATACAAAGAATTGATCTAGTGGAATCCACTACATTTACGGGTGGGTGGGTTTACTAGGCAAGGGGCCTCGGTTTTGGAACTTGGGGGCTAATATGCTCGTTTTTTAAAATCTCGTACAGTGGGCCCAAGGCCAGTTGGCATGAATAGGAGCTCGTAAACAAACATGAGTTATATGCCATAAAACTTTAAATAAAGGAATTGTTTGGACATGGTACCAATATAGTACTGACATACTCAGTCAACTAGCGGCAGTGCGACATGATAGGCCAATGGACCAGTCAAGACCAACAACTACAAGTTGAGTTGAGAGTCGAGGTCGTTGGACCATTGGCACCATATATTATATGGCATAATGAGAAAATATTGATTATGCATGCACTATGATTACATGACCATCAAGATGCCCAAGAGGGGTAGTGATGCGTCCTAAGGGCACTAGACGACCTGGTGGGTATAAAGGTAGTTCGTCGTACCAGGTGACCATGCGAAATTTGGAGTAGCACTAAGTGCATGAGACTGGGGTGGGGACGGGATGAGTTCTCTGTCCTCATATGGACATGAAGAATTGATTTTAGGATTGAGGGTTGGTTGTCGCAAACATCCACTCATTCTTAGGGTAGAAGTGGACGTACTTCAATATTGGTGGCCGATAAAGTCGCTCTGAAGCCACAAGTGTGTTAAGTGGAGGGGTTGGACTGCGAATGTGTGTTTAACCTTCAAGATGAAGGATGTGTGTTGGGTGATGACACACCATGATTAAATAAGGAAATGGTGATAAAACCCGAGATTTCAAATGAAATTGTTTTGAATGAAAGGAGTGTGGCACACTCAAAAATTCATCTTTTTCCTAAAGTTAAAAAGTTTTGAAAACCCATTCACTGAGTAGTCGTACTCACCCACTCCATTATATCTCTTTCATGAGATTTCGGAAAGCCTACCCTTAAAGACTATCAACTAAGATGCCTGTGATACATGTATGATAAATCTAAATTATTATGCAGTTTTGTTTATTTTATTCAGGGAAAAAGGTGCAGGTTGAAAGGACGCCTTACTCTTTACAGTCTATAAAAAGGGGAAACCCTTTAATAAACTAGGAGAGTGGCGGGTTGATCATAGGGATCCGATCAAAAGGGGTCGGGGCGTGACAACTAGAGTGGCATCAGAGCCTGTTTCCTCGAATATATAATTAAGACTAGAAAATATTGTAACTGATAGGATTTATCTTAAAATTTTCAGATGGCTCCCAGGAGAGGAACCGAGAAAACTAGGAATGACTCTGTCCTCATATGAAGACAACTCTAGAAGCTTCCCAAATGCCTGGGTATGGTAGAAATCCCAAGGACCAAATGACAAAGTATCCAAGAGGATGATGCTTGGACCTATTGATGTCACACTCCCGAGTACAAAGGGAGCCAATCCTGAAACTAGGAACACCAGCTAGGGCTTATAATCTTACCATGGAAGATGCTTATCAAGCACCCCATAGCCCTCTATCTATTTCATAACCACATTTTTGTAATATGGTTAAAACCCTAACATATTGTACTCCTCCATTAATGAAGAATTCCAAGTTCTTGAAACCATGTCTCTAAAAAAAAGGGATGTAAGCCTACGCCTCATATGTAGGAAGATTGCCCCAAGAAAAGTAACCAAAAAAACTGCGGGGACCGAGGAGAATCCCATTCCAAATAAGGAAATGAACCAAAAGACTAAAGAGTCTAGGAGAACTCTTAGGGGAAAACTAGTAGGGAAAGAAGGCTCGATAAGAAAATCGACAAAGGTGACTAAGGAGTGAGAACTTTGGTAGTAACTACTGGGCAAGGAAATGACCTGTTACAAGGTGAGGACAATAGGAACACTACTCGAGAAAGTGCTCAACACTACTATGGACAAGTATTAAGATAACCTGTTATAGGTGTAAGGGAAATGGGGCATGAAGTGAAGGATTGCCCCACATCGCAAGGATTTAGAACAATACCTTCCAAGAACAACGCCTCTACAACTACATGAATTTGAAAGTATTCCACCCCATGAAATATGACTCCTGCTCGAAACTTCAACCACACCCAGGAGGAAGCACTTGAAGATCCTAGCATAGTGATGGGTATTTCCTGACCTAATCTCCTTTAAGAAAAGCTAAAGCCCCAAGTTAGTAATCGTATTTCGAAAGTAAATTTTGAGTTCCTAAAGCTTTTTGTCCCTCAATGATAGTTTAATGGTCTGCCTCAACTAGATGAGAGAGGAAAAGGATTGAAGGTAGGACCTCGAACAACCGCAAATAAAACAAAGGGTAGATGAAGAGAATTCTTCCTTAAGAAGAAATTTCCAGCCATCTAGGAGTAAGGAAGGAAGTACCTCTACAAGAGAAGACAAGCCGAGCATTAGATGACAAATGGGATGTTTTGGGATGATAAGTACGACTTGCTTTGGAAATCGTAACAATAAGATAGTTAAGGAGAATAAACGATGCCCTAAAGAGGACGTGGGAGTAGTAAGGACTACACCCTAAAAAGGGCAATGGGATGGGCATTAAGGACAAGAAGACTCGAGAGACAACTGTCACAAGATAATTAGACAAGGAGAATAGTAGGGACGAGTCAGTTAACCAACTAACCCTCGTTAATGTCATAAATTTAATCTCTAGTAAAGAAGGGAGAGGTGTAAAGGCCAAATATTTGGAAAAGGATGGAGGAAATCCTTAAAGAGATCAATGGCCAAGAACGAATTAATTGCCAAACTCAAAGCCGAAAGAAGATTAAGTAAGCCTCTCGCAGGACAATTAAGAGATCTACTTAAAGGAAATAGACGTGTACAGGGGTACAAGTTGGAATGAGGATGGGGTATAAAGGATGTACCCCCAAGATTTCAAGAGTAAAGGTAAATGGAAGGGGATGGCATCAAAGGATGTCATTCAAGGATATATACATATGAAAACAAATGAAGAAGGAATTCGGGGAGAAAGGGAAAGAATCCTACCAAGGAAGGAAGCCCCGAAAAGACATGCATATCCCAATTAAGAGGAAATGGAACCAACCGAAATGGAAAGAACAATAAGATCACAAATGAAATGCTGGTTGAGATGGAAAGATTGAGTACCAAGGAAAAGTACTAATGAGGTCCTAAGAAGTAAATTAAACCAAAGGAATGGATAAATAGCATGATAGCATCAAAGAATGTTGTAACGAATAGGAGTGGGTGGATAACTATAATAAGAGAGTAAAAGAAAGAATATATGAGGAATCTTGGAGAAGTAAGCCCTCAATTATGAAATCAATTAGGGAAAATGACCACTGGCATCAAGACGGGTTGTGGTCCATGCTCACTTAATGGAGTCTAAAGAATGGACGGATGAGCATAGTGTAGAGTATATGAAATAAGACCAACAATAAAAAATTCCATAGATAAGGAATGAAAGGAAATTTTAAGACGAATAAGGATTCAAAGTGGGAAATTGCCTCAACATAGAAGAAGGTGTAAGGAAATAAAGGAAGGAATCTCCAAAGGATGGCAAGAAGATTGAACATGTAACTCTTAAGTTTAAAACCTCTACTTTGAGGAATATGGTAGAGAATGAAATCGTAAGAAGGGAATTCCTCGAACAAAATAATCAATACATCGAACAAAAAGAGATCAACTCGAAGTAATGAATCGTGAAATGGTCACGAGCAAGTAAGAGTGGATTAAGGAAAAAGGAAGTCCTTGAATAAAGGATGCCACTAAAGAAGAGAAACGACATAAGATGGGAAAAATCCCCGTATGTCAATAATCATCAGGAAACCCACTGATTGGAATCGAAAGGACACAATAAAAATGTTGGGAAAGGATGAGTAGGTAAGAGAAATCCATGCGGTTATGTGAGACATAACATCGAAGGCATGGTGGATGAGAGGATAAGGGTAAAAAGGATAGTTGAGGAATGCTATCAAAAGAAAAGAGGGATGAAGTTATACAATCCCTGAAAGGTTGAAAAGCTAAGAAAGACCATCAAGGAGATGTTTTAGAAATCTAATGGACAGAGACAGGTCCTAGAAAATGCCATGCTGTAAGGGACATGTAAGCCCAACAATCCCGAGGAGAATATGACAAAAAGTAAGGAAGAGTTAGCTGAAAAGCATGAAGAGGTCGAATATAAAAAAATTGGACCGAAGTTATAATAGACAACAAATGGAGAAATGGTCAAAATAGGACAAAAAAGTGATAATAAAGAAAACTATGAAAACAAGTACATAACGTTCGAAAGAACATCGAGCTAAACATTTCAACGACCAAGGGGTTAACTAGACATGGGAATGGTTAGGTACCTAGGAACTCCCAAATCCTGAGTATAGGACCTCAAAGGGAAAAATGTTTCTCTAAGTAAAGAAAGATATGAATTGAAGAATGTACCCTGAAGTAAGGTATGTATAGTTATGATAAACTCCATGGAGGGAGTAAATAATATAAAGGAAAAGAAATCCCTTAAGTGAAAGAGGCAAAAAGGGCTAATTGAAAGAACAAGGGAAGAGTTTGCATGTTAAGCAAACAAGAAATGGACATCAAAGAAAATGGTTCCTCATGCAAGGTTGCTAATTACGTTTTGTGGAAAAAACTCCTAAAAGGAGGAGAGAGATGTAAACCCCACAATTTTGAGATCAGGAAAACTAGGAAAAGAACCGGTCAAATCGAGTAAGAAAACCGAGCTGGTTTACAAACCCGATCATTTAGGAACAAGCAATTTGGAAATTTACAACTTCCGAGTGATCCAAAGGGTTCATAAAACCTTGGAAAAGAAACTTAAGACAAATTAAAAAAGAAAAACCAAATTGGTTCAAGTGAATGGGATCCCATCAAAACTTTGAAGTTAAGCATTTTTGCCTGAGAGTAGTGCGAGGATGGGTGACCTCCAGGGAAGTATGTTTTTTTGTAACCCAAAATTTCGGTAAATAATTTTTATGGGAATGTACGCTCTATCATAAATAGAAATGAATTAATATATATTTAATTATTAGAATTAATACAAATAATTTAATACATAAATAAAATTATTGGAATTAATACCAATAATTTATGGCAACATTAATACTAGTAATAAATCTCCCCCATTTAATACACAATTTTACACCTATATAAAGATCTCATCCCCATTCATTCTCCTCACACTTGAACACTTCTCTCTCTCTCTACTACTCCATTTCCCGGTGAAGCTCGAACTAGAGCTTCAACTTGAGCATTTTTCTTAACCTCGGAAGGAGAGGTCGGGTTCTTTAGAACTAGAGAGAAGTCAACTATTTGATAGAAAACAACAGTCAATCCAAGAATCGCCGGAGAAGTGCCGGCATGATGGAATAGTGAAGCAGCTTTGGCGGACCAAAGCTGCCCTATTTCAACCAAGCTAAAATCTACCAATAGGAGCCCTTCTCAGACCAAACTAAGCCATCCCAACACTTCCTCAGCCCTATCACGACTAAATTAAAACAGAAAGGTAAGCTAATTCGGCTCCCCTCTGTAATTTCCAACTGGTGTTAGAGAGAGAACTGGTAGAGTTTTGATAATGAAATTCTAACTCAATTGAGCATCAATTGATGCAATTCTTGATTATAGGATGAACCTTAGGACGAAGGCTATCTATCCAGATCAAAAGCTCGGACGGTCATGCCCCCGGCAGTGAGTAATTGAAGCTTTCTCTCTCTATAGTCTATTTCCTGGTGAAGCTCCATTTGAGCTCGTTCCTGCGTTAAAACTTCCTATTCAAATTGCTAGACAATCGTACGAATGTGTAGAAACTCAATTTCAACTTCAATTTCAACAATGGAAAGTGTTTGATTGGTTAATTTGATGAAATCAAATTCAGTTGTGTTAACAAGTTGGAATTGGGGGGAAAATTGGGGTAAATTGGGGATTTTTGAAAATTCGAAGGACCGAGATGCAATTTCCTAAAATTGAGGGTAAATTGGGCATGATAAAAATTTTAGAGGACCAATTGAGGAATTTTAGAATTTCTGGGGTGAAACTTACCATTTTTGTAAAGGAAGGGCGAAATGGTAATTTTGGAAAAGTTGGGGGACCAAATTGGAAATTTGGTAAATTAATCCCATTTTTGCGAAATGGAATAAATTGAGGCCCCATAATAAATTTTAAAAGTTTCGGCAATTAATTTGAGGAAAAATCGGCATTAGGGACTTAAAGTTAAAGAGAAATAACATTAAGGACCTAATTGCAAATAAATGAAAGTTTAACTTTCTTATTTATTTGGAATGAATGAAGGTTATTAGGCTAATGGATAATGAACTGAGATGTTCATATCATGTAGGAACATACTGTGCTGGGAACGCTAGCAAGGACAACCTCGCGTGAATACAGAGAACCGGTCTAGTAGAATTCACTACATTAACGGGTGAGTGGGTTTACTAATATCATACCCTGTTGGGATGATGAGCACAACTTAAAGATAAAAACCACTTAGCTATTGTGAGTGGCATTTTATATCATACCTGGTTGGGAATGATAAGTATATCAGAATGAAAACCCACTACTATGTGGTATTTTAAACATCACAACTTAGAAGAGTGATGTGAAAACCATACAGAAAAACTACTTACCAGTTGTAATTAGATCATACCCAATTGGTATGATGAAACTTCCTCGAAGGAAGTTGTAAACCTGTTCATCGGTTATGAGTGGAGATATCCTTATACTCGGTCGGTATAATGGACAGATGAAAATATATTTTGTCGGAAGTGCTCTCCCCTAACTGTGTACCAATGCTTAAACTATTTGGGAGACCTTCTTGACGGGAGTTCGAATAGCTCTTATAGGTTGGGGTCCTCAATTTTGGAACTTGGGGGCTAATATGCCTGATTTTGAAAATCTCGTATAGTGGGCCCAAGGCCAGTTGGCACGAGCAGGAGCTCGTAAACAAATATGAGTTCTATGTCATAAAACTTTAAATAAAGCAATTGTTTAGCCGTGGTACCATGATAAGACCAACATACTCAGTCAGCTAGTGGTAGTGTGATATGACAGGTCGACGGACCAGTCAAGATAAACAACTACGGATTGAGTTGAGAGTTGAGGCCATTGGACCATTGGCACCACAAATTATATGTCATAATGAGAAAATATTGATTGTGCATGCACTATGAGTACGGGACCATCAATATGCCCAAGAGGGGTAATGATGTGTCCTAACAGCACTGGACGACCTGGTGGGTATAAGGGTAGTTCATCGTACCAGGTGACCGTGTAAAATTTGGACTAGCACTAAGCGCATGAGATCGGGGTGGGGACCAGATGAGGTCTCTATCCTCTTACGAACATGAAGAATTGATTTCGGGATTGAGGGTTGAATGTCCCAAACATCCACTCATTCTCAGGGTAGAAGTGGACGTACTTCTATCTAGGTGGTCGATAAAGTCGCTCCGAAGCCACAAGTGGGTTCAATGGACGGGCTAGCCTACGAATGTGTGTTTAACCTTCATGATGAAGGATGTTTGTTGGGTGATGACACACCATTATTAAATAAGGAAATGGTGATAAAACTCGAGATTTCAAATGAATTGGTTTTGAAAGAAAGGAGTCTGGCACACTCCAAAATTTATCTCTTTCCAAAAGTTAAAAAGTTTTGAAAACCCATTCACGGAGCTCCGACTTGGGCACTTAGCATCAGAAGGCAAGGTCAGGTCCTACAAACTCTGGGAAGTCAGCTACCTGATAGTATTCTCCCTTCGACCTGAGGACTGCTGGAGAAGCGTCGACGGAATCAAACAGTTAAGTAGCTTCGAAAGACCGAAGCTCCCTTATTTCGGTTGAGCTACATTCGACCAAACTCAAACCTCCTTCGGAAAAACCAAGCCTCCCTAACACCCCCATGGGCCTCTTACAACATCCATGGAGGAAAAGGTAAACAAATTCAGCTCTCCTCCATCGTTATAGATCGGTGTTAGAGAGAGAAAGTGCCAAATTTCACTAACAAAATTCACCCTCCTATGGACTTAAATTAGTCATTCTTGATCCTATAATGAACCTAAGGACGAGAGCTACCTCCATGGATTAAGAGATCAGACCGCCACCCCTCTAACGGTAAATTTTCAAAACTTTCTCTCTCTATGAACAGTTTTCTAGGAAAGCTCTTTTTGAGCTTATTTCAAACTCAAATTCTACGATTCAAAGCTCCATTTGATCGTATGGAAGTGTAGGAAGCGATACATTCCATCAATAGGAGCAATAAACCTAGATTGAATGGCCAATTTGAATAAATGAAATTCCGATAGTATAAAGGGTTGAAATTGGGGATTTGGAAAAATTGAGGGACCTTCAATCAATTTCTCAAAATTGAAGGCCAATTGGCAATGCGAAAGATGTTGGCGGGGGGAGGGGTCAATTAGTGAATTTTTGAAATATTTGGGGTCAATTGACTATTTTTTGAAAGTAGGCCCAAAACCATAATTTTTGGAAAATTGGGTACTAAATTGGAAATTTGGGAAACTTGAGCCCCTTACACAATTTAAAGTAAATTAAGGGCACAAGGAGGATATTGAAAGTCCTCGGGACTTAATTTGAGGAAACTTTAACACTAGGGACCAAAAGTCAAAAGGTATGAACCTTAGGCACCTAAGTGAAATAAACTAAAAATTTGGGCCTAATTGCTCATATGTGAGAAAACAAAGGTTGTTATGTCTAACCTGCTTTTATAATGATACCTAAAATCATGCAGAAACATGTAAAACTAGAACACTAGCAAGAGAAAGCTCGTGTGGACTTGTAAGATGACTTGGGACGAATGCGTCATAGTAACCGGGTGAGAGTTAAAAAGTGAATTTTGTTAGAAGTGTTCTCCTCTAATTATGGGCCAATGCTTAAAATATTTGTGAGACCTTCTTGACGGGAGCTAGAACAGCTCAGATAGGCTAGGGGCCTTAGGTTTTGTAGTCATGGGGCTCAATGTCCAATTTTGGAAAACACGTGTAGTGGGCCCAAGGCCAATGAGCACGAGCAAAAGCTCGTAAGAAAACTTGACTAGGAAGAGCCATGAAAACTTCTAATTAATGGAATTTATTATGTGTTGCATCATGGTACCGAGTTAGGACCGATAGTGCTCGATGGACTGGTAGTAGTTCGTCAGGGCAATGTCGACAGACCAGCCTACATAAATAGCTGTAGGTTGGGTTGAGCGTCAAGGCTGTTAGATTGTTAACACCAAAGAGGATTGATAACTATATGAAAACTCTTGTTTGTGCATGCACTTGTTGTACTGGACCATCAAGACACCCTAGGGGGCTAGTGATAGGTCCTAAGGGATGCTAGACGGCAAGGTGGAGATAAGGGCAGTTCTTCATGCCAATCAGTCTTAAAGCCTTGGAAGCTTGTTGCGCATGCGATCGAAGTGAGGTAAAGATGAGGTCTCAGTCCTCATATGGACAGGAAGTGGAATTCGAGTTTGAGTGTCGGGCATCTGGGATGTCCACTGAGACTTAGGGTAGAAGTGAATGTGCTTCTATCATGGTGGATGGTAAAGACACTTTGATCCAAAAGTTGGTTCAGTGGATGTGCTACACCTACAAATGTGTCTACCCTTCTTGATGAAGGGCGTGTGTTTGTTTGCTAAATGTTTGCCGAGGCTAGGGGATGGACTAAGAGAGGTAAACACACCTAATATGGAAATGGAAAAGGTTTTGGAAACCTAAATTTGAGGAAAATCCTTAAAAAAAAAAGAAAATGATCCTTTATAAACCATAGATGTTTTAAAAACTCACTCCCAACACCCTCTAACTAAATTGTATAACTCACCCCTCCCTTTTACCCCTTTTTTGGTAACCGAGGAAAACCAACCTTAAAGACCCTCATGAAGTTGAACTATAAGATAGGTATGATTATTTTAATATATTCAGTTTTCTATAATGTTATTCTAGGAAAAACTTGAAAAAGGACATCTTCATCATCGCTGTTTATAAGAGGGTAAAACCCTTCATAGAACAAAGGCAGTGGCAGGTTACTCATGGGAATCCAACCAAACAGGGTCAGGGCATGACAACTCGAGTGGTATTAGAGTCTGTTTCCTCAAATGCATTGTTAAGACTATGTAACATAGTAACTAAGAGAAACGAAGTTTTAAAATTTACAAATGGCTCCCAAGAGAGTAACCAAGAAAACTAGGACTGACGTGACCAAAACCACCCAAAGCTCTATCGTCGTAGGAAGACAACTCTAAAAGCTCTCCAATGCCCGAGGTAGAGTAGAAATCCCAAATAACCAAGAGACATTAGGGGGAAGTATCTTGGATGATGATGTCATGACTAGTTGAGGTCACAGCCCGAGTACAAAGGGAGCCAAACCTAAAGCTAGGAACGACAGCAAGGGCTTATAACATTACCAAGGAGGACACTTATCAAGAACTCTGTAGCTCCTTGTTTATTTTGTAACCACATTTTTGTAATAGGGCTAAGACCCCAACATAATGTACTCCTCCATTAATGAAAAACCCCAAATTCCTAAAACCATATCTCTAAAAACATTATGTGATCTTATGCCTCAGCTTAGGAAGATTGCCCCAAGAAATGTACCTAAACAAACCCGTGTTACCCTAGACACCATGGAGATCGGGGAGATTCCAATCCCAAATAAGGAAATGAACTATGGGACTAAGGAGTCTAGGAGAACTCTTGGGGGAAACTATTGGGCAAAAAAAAGGCATTACAAGAAAACCGTCAAGGTGATTAAGGAGTCTAGGAGAACTCTTGGAGTAACTACTAGGTAAGGAAGATGCGACAAGAAAACCATTAAGGTGATCGGGTTCAAGGACAACAAAGCACAAAACTACCATCTATCTCCTAGAAAGGCCACCGATGCTCAAAGTATTAGAGGAATCACAATGGTCCACACAAGGAAATGACCTGTTAAGGGTGTGGAAAATAGTGACATTACTTAAGAAGGTGCTTAACACTACCAAGGGACAAGTATCAAGATACCTTGTTATAGGTGTAAGGGAAATGGGACATGTAGTGAAGGATTGTCCTATACCCCAAGGATTTAGAGCAATACCTTCCCAAAACAACGCCACCTCAACTACAGGAGTCTAAAAGGATACCACCCAAAGAAACATGACTCATGTTCGGAATTTCAACCATATACAGAAGGAAGTTCTTCAAGATCCTAGCGTAGTTTCCTGACATGCCATTGTAACAATCTCCCTTTAAGAAAGGCAAAAGCCCTAAGTTTGTAATCACACTTCGAAAATAATTAAAGAAAATTTTGAGTTCCTAAATCTTTTATGTCCCCCAATGATGATGTGATTGTGTGCCTCAACCGCATGAGGAAGGGAAAAGGACTAAAGGTAAGACCTTGATAAAGCGCAAATAGAGCATAGTGTAGATGAAGAGAATTCTTCATTAAGAAGAAATTTCTAGCCATCTAGGCGCAAGGAAGGAAGTGCCTCCAAAAGAGATGACAAGCCCCGATCATTAGACGACAAATGCGATGTCTCGGGATGGCAAGTGTGACCTACTTTGGAAAAGCAGAGGAGCCAAATAGGGATTTCAGACGAACCTAACGAAAGGAAGCAACTAGTACCAATAGGATGGTCACAAAGAATAAACGATGCCTTAAAAAGGACCGGGAAGCGGTAAAGACTACACCCTAAAAAGGGCAATATGATGGGAATTAAGGACTAATAGACTCGAGAGACAATAGTATCAAGACAATTAGACATGGAGAATAGTAGGAATGAGAAAGTTAAAAAATTGACCCTCATGATGGTCTTAAATTTGAACTCTAACAAAGAAGGGAGAGGTGAAAAGGCCAAAATATTGGAAAAGAAGGATGATGGAAATCCTTAAAGAAATCAATGGCTGAAAATGGATTAATGACTAAACCCAAGCCATGAGAAGGATTAAGTAAGCCTCTCGCAAGGTGATTAAGAGACCTTGAACTAAGGAGGATTTGAACCCTCCTTAAATAAATAGACTTGTACTGGGATACAAGTGGGAATGAGGATATGGTACAAAAGACATGCCTGCAAGATTTCAAAACTAAGGGTAAGCAGAAGAGAATGGCATCAAAGGATATCATTTAAGGTTTGATACTCTTGAGGACGAATGAAAAAGTAATTCCGGGAGAAAGGGGAAGAATCCTACTAAGGAAGGAGTACCTAGAGAGGCATACATATCCCAACTAAGAGGTAATGGAACCCATTGAAGTAGAGAAGAAGATAAGCTCAAAAATAAAATGCTGGTTGAGATGGAAAGATCAAGTAAAAAAGAAAGTACTCATAAGGACCCGAGGAGTCAGTTAAACCCAAGGAACGGGTAAGTATGAAGATAGCAACAAAAGATGTCATACAAGTAAATAAGGGCTAGAGTACCCATAATAAGGAAATAAATAAAAGAGCATATGGGAAACCTTTGCGAAGTAAGCCCTCCAATTAAGAAGTGGTTAAGGGAAACAACCATTGACATCAAGACTGGTTGTGGTCCATGCTTGTTTAATGGAGCCTAAAGAGTGGACGGTTGGGAACAGTGTGTAGTACATGAAATAAGACTAGATAATCGAAAGTTCCTCGGATAGGGTGTAAGGAGACGAAGAAAGTAAATCTTCAAGTAATGGTAAGAAGGTTGAACGTGTAACTCCTAAGGTGGAAGTCTCTACTTTGAAGGACATAGTAGAGAATGAAACCATTAAATGGGAACTCCTCAAACAATTGAATCAACACATAGACCAAAAGGGGATCAACTCGGAATAAAGAATCATGAAATGGTCATGAGCCAGTAAGAGTGGATTGAAGAAAGGAAAGTACTTGAGTAAATGGACGCCATTGCAAATGAGGAATCACATAAGAGGGAAACAATCTCAACATGTTGGTAAGTCCTCTAAACCTTATGGATTGGAACCGGGGGAAACCAATAAGGAAGTTGGTAAGAGATGAGTAGATATGGCAAGATTGATACGATTATGATGTCAAAATGTAAAGGGGCAATTGGATAACGCCAAAGGTTGTCGGGGAACAGTACCAGGTAACAAGAAGGAATGAAACCCCACGACTCCTAACAGTTGGAAAGGTATGAACCGTTATCGAGAAAATGTTCTAGAACTATAATTGACAAAGAAATTTCTTGAACATGTCATGTTGTAATAGATATGTAGGAACAATAGTCCCATGAAAATATGACTCAAGTAAGAAAGAGCTCGTTAGTCAAACATGATGAAGTCAAAACTAGAATCGGAGTTGTAGTAAACAAAAGATGGAGGAAGGATCAAAATAAGATAAGGAGGATATCATATCAAAACCCACGATGTTAAGGATGAAAAGTCCGAAAGGATGCTAAGCTAAAGAGCATCAACCACCAAGGGAATAAATGGAAAAGAAGGATGATCGGACATGTATGGAACATCCAACCCAATGACTTGGATAATAACCCTAAAAAACAAGACTCTTACCCTAAGTAGTGTACGAAGTGGACCTAAGGGGGTACCTTTTAACTTGTGGGAAAAACATACCTAATTAGGATACACTCCATGGAGTGAGTAAACAATGAAAAGGAAAAGAAACTCATTAAGCACGTGGTTTAAAGGGCTAAGTGAAGGAACAACCAAAGTAGTAGCATATCAAGCAAACCCCAAGTTGACATCAAGGGAAAAATATTCTCGATACAAAGGATGCTGATTATGTTTTTGTGACAAAACTACTAAATGGAGGGAAGAGTTGTAAACCCCGTTCCTTTAAAGATAAGAAAACCGGGAAAAGAACTGGACAATTCAAAAAGAAATCGGTAAAGAAAGGTTAAAATGGAAAATTGGAAATCCCAATTGACTCAAAGAGTCATAAAAATCATGGAAAAGAACCTTGGAACAAATTGGAAAAGAAAACCAGACCCGTTTAGTGTGAACCAAACTTGAACTAGTTTGAACTATACATGAACCGATTTCTAAATTCATTTTTCTTGGTAGATTTAAGTGATCAAGTTGGAAAATTGAAGCCACCATTGGATAGTAAATGAATTTAGAAATTTTTAGATTTGAGAAAACTTATCGAATCGAGCTTAAACCAACCAATTTTCTCCATTGAATTCGGTCTAGTTCGGAACAATGTCATCTTCTTCCTCAGGATGACAAAACTGTTCATCGGTTTAAAAACTTTTCTTCTCTGGCGAAGGAATATCCTCTTCGATCAGGGCATTTTCCTCCACAAGAGGATAAGCTGACCAAAATGGAAATTGGTCTGGCAGAGGGTCCTCGAGCTCCCTATATAAAGAGCTCCTCTCCATTCATCCTTCACACACCTCAAATTGCCATTCTCTCTCAAGTGCTCTATTTTCCGTTGAAGCTTGAACCAGAGCTCTAACTTGGGCACTTTTCTTAGCCTCAAAAGGCAAGGTTGGGTCCTGTAGCTCTGGGGGAAGTCAACTACATAACAGCAATGTCCCTTCAACCCAAGGACCACTAAAGAAGCATCTACGGAATCAAACAGTGAAGCAGCTCTAACAGACCGAAGCTGCCCTATTTCGAATGAGCTGAATTTGGCAAGATTCATACCTCCTCCAACAAAACCAAGCCTTCCCAATGCCCTTACAGCCTTCACATGACCTCCACGGAGGTGAAATGTAAGCTAATTCAACCCTCCTCCATCATTGCAAATTGGTGTTAGAGAGAGAAAGTGTCGAATATAACTAACAAAATTCACCCTCTTATGGACGTCTATTGTAGTAATTCTTGATCCTAGAAGGAACCTAAGGACAAGATCTACATCCGATAGTAAGCTTTCTCTCTCTATAAATAATTTTCCAGTGAAGCACCGTTTGAGCTTGTTTCAGACTCAAAATCTACTATTTAAAGCTCCATTTGATCATATTGAAGTGTAGGAAGCGATCCATGCCATCAATTGAAGCAATTAACTCAGATTCAATGGCCAATTTGAAAAAATCAAATTTGATCAGTATAAAGCATGGAATTGGGGAAGAAATTAGGGGAAAGTGGGGATTTTGAAAATTTTAGGGACCTCCATGCAAATTCTCAAAATTGAAGGCCAATTAGTAATGAGAAAGATGTTGGGGGACCAATTGGTCAATTTTTGAAATATTTGGGGTAATTTGACTATTTTTGGAAAGTAGGGGTAAAATCGTAATTTTTGGAAAATTAGGGACCAAATTGGAAATTTGGGAAACATGAGCCCCTTACACAATTTAAAGTAACTTAAGGGCCCAAGGAGGATATTGGAAGTACTTGAGACGTAATTTGAGGAATGTTTAACACTAGGGACCCAAAGTCAAGTGGTATGAACTTTAGGGATGTAAGTGCAGTAAACCAAAAATTTGGGCTTGGTCACTCATACGTGATAAAACGAAGGATGTTATGCAAAACCCTCATTGATAATGATACCAAAAAGTGTATAGGAACATGTGAGACCGGAGCACCAACAAGAGAAAGCTCGTGTGGACTTGTAAGTCGATTGGGGACAAACACATCACAATCAATGGGTAAGTGGGATATTATAAATATCCTTCCCAGTTTTATCGATAAAATCTACTTATTGGTTATTAGTAGGAATGAACAAACATTATAACCGGTTGGTATGATGAGTTTCCTTATGTAAAGGAAAAACCTGCCTACCGGTTGTAAGCGGAGTTATCATTACACCCTGTTGGTGTGATGAGTTAAAAGGTGAATTTTGTCAGAAGTGTTATCACTTGACTATGTGCCAATGCTTAAAATTTTCAGGAAACCTTCCTGACGGGAGCTAGAACAACTCAGATAGGATAGGGGCCTTAGTTTTTGAACTCATGGGGCTCAATGCCTACTTTTGAAGAACATGTGTAGCGGGCCCAAGGCCAGTGGGCACGGTCAGATGCTCATAAACAAACTTGATTAGGAAGAGTCATGAAAACTCCTAATTAATGGAATTGATTGTGTGTTGCGCCATGGTACCGAGTCAGTACCGATAATGCTCGATGGACTGGCGGCAGTGCATCAAGGCCAGGTCGACGGATCGGCCTAGACAAATAGCTCAGGTCAAGTTGAGCTTTGGGGCTGTTGGACTCTTGGCACCAAAGAAGGTAGATAACTATATGAAAACTCTTGTTTGTGCATAAACTTATGGTACAAGACTATCAAGATGCCATAAGGGAAGTGATGGGTCCTAAGGGATGCTGGACAACATGGTGGAGATAAGGGTAGTTCGTCCTACTAGTTAGTCTTCAAGCTCTAGAAGTTGTTGCATATGAGATTGGCATGGGGTTAGGATGAGGTCTGCATCCTCATACGTACAAGAAGTGGCATTTGGTTTTGAGGGTCATGCGTTTGGGACATCCACTCAGACTTAGGGTAGAAGTGGATGGGCTTCTATCATGGTGGACGGTAAAGACGCTCCGATCTACAAGTGGGTGCAGTTAACGTGCTACACCTACAAATGTGTGTACCCTTCTTGATGAATGGCATGTGTTTGTTTGCTAAACGCCTCCCGAGGCAAGGGGATGAGCTAAGAGAGCTAAACACACCTAATATGGAAATGGAAAAGGTTTTAGAAACCTAAATTTGAAGAAAATACTTTTAAAAAAAGAAAATGATAATGTTAGCATGATTTTTATAAACCAAAGTTGTTTCGAAAACTCACTCCCAATATCCACTCACTGAGTTATAGAACTCACCCCCTCCATTTTACTCCTTTTTAGGTAACCGAGGAAAACCAACCTTAAAGACCCTCCTGTAGTTGAACTATAAGACATGTATGATTATTTTAATATATTCAGTTTTGTATAATGTTATTCTAGGAAAACCAGGAAAATGGACATAGTACTCCTCACAGTTTAGAGGAGGGTGATATCCTTTACAGACAAAAGGGAGTGGCGGGTTGCTCATGGGGATCTGACATCCGGGCCGTTGTGCCCCCAGCAGTGAGTAATTGAAGCTTTGTCTCTCGCTAGTCTATTTTCCGATGAAGCTCCATTTGAGCTCATTCCTACGTTAAAACTTGTGATTCAAATTGCTAGAGCATTGTATGAACATGTAGAAACTTAATTTCAACTTCAATTTCAATAATGGGAAGTGTTTGATCGGTCAATTTGATAAAATCAAATTTGGCTGTCTTAAGAAGTTGATTGGGCATGATAAAAATGTTAGAGGGCCAATTGAGAAATTTTAGAATTTTTGGGGTGAAACTTACCATTTTTGTTAAGGAAGGGAAAAATGGTAATTTTGGAAAAGTTGGGGGACCAAATTGGAAATTTGGGAAATTAATCGCCCTTTTGTAAAATGGAATAAATGGAGGTCGCATGATAAATTTTAAAAGTTTTGGGACTCAATTTGACGAAAAACCGGCATTAGGAACTTAAAGTTAATGAGAAATAACATTAGGGACCTAATTGCAAATAAATGAAAGTTTGATTTCTCATTCATCTGAAATGAAGGAAGGCTATTAAGCCGAAGGATAATGAACCGAGATGTTCATATCGTGTAGGAACACAAAGTATCGGGAACACCAGCAAGGACAACCTCGTGTGAATACAAAGAATTGATCTAGTGGAATCCACTACATTTACGGGTGGGTGGGTTTACTAGGCAAGGGGCCTCGGTTTTGGAACTTGGGGGCTAATATGCTCGTTTTTTAAAATCTCGTACAGTGGGCCCAAGGCCAGTTGGCATGAATAGGAGCTCGTAAACAAACATGAGTTATATGCCATAAAACTTTAAATAAAGGAATTGTTTGGACATGGTACCAATATAGTACTGACATACTCAGTCAACTAGCGGCAGTGCGACATGATAGGCCAATGGACCAGTCAAGACCAACAACTACAAGTTGAGTTGAGAGTCGAGGTCGTTGGACCATTGGCACCATATATTATATGGCATAATGAGAAAATATTGATTATGCATGCACTATGATTACATGACCATCAAGATGCCCAAGAGGGGTAGTGATGCGTCCTAAGGGCACTAGACGACCTGGTGGGTATAAAGGTAGTTCGTCGTACCAGGTGACCATGCGAAATTTGGAGTAGCACTAAGTGCATGAGACTGGGGTGGGGACGGGATGAGTTCTCTGTCCTCATATGGACATGAAGAATTGATTTTAGGATTGAGGGTTGGTTGTCGCAAACATCCACTCATTCTTAGGGTAGAAGTGGACGTACTTCAATATTGGTGGCCGATAAAGTCGCTCTGAAGCCACAAGTGTGTTAAGTGGAGGGGTTGGACTGCGAATGTGTGTTTAACCTTCAAGATGAAGGATGTGTGTTGGGTGATGACACACCATGATTAAATAAGGAAATGGTGATAAAACCCGAGATTTCAAATGAAATTGTTTTGAATGAAAGGAGTGTGGCACACTCAAAAATTCATCTTTTTCCTAAAGTTAAAAAGTTTTGAAAACCCATTCACTGAGTAGTCGTACTCACCCACTCCATTATATCTCTTTCATGAGATTTCGGAAAGCCTACCCTTAAAGACTATCAACTAAGATGCCTGTGATACATGTATGATAAATCTAAATTATTATGCAGTTTTGTTTATTTTATTCAGGGAAAAAGGTGCAGGTTGAAAGGACGCCTTACTCTTTACAGTCTATAAAAAGGGGAAACCCTTTAATAAACTAGGAGAGTGGCGGGTTGATCATAGGGATCCGATCAAAAGGGGTCGGGGCGTGACAACTAGAGTGGCATCAGAGCCTGTTTCCTCGAATATATAATTAAGACTAGAAAATATTGTAACTGATAGGATTTATCTTAAAATTTTCAGATGGCTCCCAGGAGAGGAACCGAGAAAACTAGGAATGACTCTGTCCTCATATGAAGACAACTCTAGAAGCTTCCCAAATGCCTGGGTATGGTAGAAATCCCAAGGACCAAATGACAAAGTATCCAAGAGGATGATGCTTGGACCTATTGATGTCACACTCCCGAGTACAAAGGGAGCCAATCCTGAAACTAGGAACACCAGCTAGGGCTTATAATCTTACCATGGAAGATGCTTATCAAGCACCCCATAGCCCTCTATCTATTTCATAACCACATTTTTGTAATATGGTTAAAACCCTAACATATTGTACTCCTCCATTAATGAAGAATTCCAAGTTCTTGAAACCATGTCTCTAAAAAAAAGGGATGTAAGCCTACGCCTCATATGTAGGAAGATTGCCCCAAGAAAAGTAACCAAAAAAACTGCGGGGACCGAGGAGAATCCCATTCCAAATAAGGAAATGAACCAAAAGACTAAAGAGTCTAGGAGAACTCTTAGGGGAAAACTAGTAGGGAAAGAAGGCTCGATAAGAAAATCGACAAAGGTGACTAAGGAGTGAGAACTTTGGTAGTAACTACTGGGCAAGGAAATGACCTGTTACAAGGTGAGGACAATAGGAACACTACTCGAGAAAGTGCTCAACACTACTATGGACAAGTATTAAGATAACCTGTTATAGGTGTAAGGGAAATGGGGCATGAAGTGAAGGATTGCCCCACATCGCAAGGATTTAGAACAATACCTTCCAAGAACAACGCCTCTACAACTACATGAATTTGAAAGTATTCCACCCCATGAAATATGACTCCTGCTCGAAACTTCAACCACACCCAGGAGGAAGCACTTGAAGATCCTAGCATAGTGATGGGTATTTCCTGACCTAATCTCCTTTAAGAAAAGCTAAAGCCCCAAGTTAGTAATCGTATTTCGAAAGTAAATTTTGAGTTCCTAAAGCTTTTTGTCCCTCAATGATAGTTTAATGGTCTGCCTCAACTAGATGAGAGAGGAAAAGGATTGAAGGTAGGACCTCGAACAACCGCAAATAAAACAAAGGGTAGATGAAGAGAATTCTTCCTTAAGAAGAAATTTCCAGCCATCTAGGAGTAAGGAAGGAAGTACCTCTACAAGAGAAGACAAGCCGAGCATTAGATGACAAATGGGATGTTTTGGGATGATAAGTACGACTTGCTTTGGAAATCGTAACAATAAGATAGTTAAGGAGAATAAACGATGCCCTAAAGAGGACGTGGGAGTAGTAAGGACTACACCCTAAAAAGGGCAATGGGATGGGCATTAAGGACAAGAAGACTCGAGAGACAACTGTCACAAGATAATTAGACAAGGAGAATAGTAGGGACGAGTCAGTTAACCAACTAACCCTCGTTAATGTCATAAATTTAATCTCTAGTAAAGAAGGGAGAGGTGTAAAGGCCAAATATTTGGAAAAGGATGGAGGAAATCCTTAAAGAGATCAATGGCCAAGAACGAATTAATTGCCAAACTCAAAGCCGAAAGAAGATTAAGTAAGCCTCTCGCAGGACAATTAAGAGATCTACTTAAAGGAAATAGACGTGTACAGGGGTACAAGTTGGAATGAGGATGGGGTATAAAGGATGTACCCCCAAGATTTCAAGAGTAAAGGTAAATGGAAGGGGATGGCATCAAAGGATGTCATTCAAGGATATATACATATGAAAACAAATGAAGAAGGAATTCGGGGAGAAAGGGAAAGAATCCTACCAAGGAAGGAAGCCCCGAAAAGACATGCATATCCCAATTAAGAGGAAATGGAACCAACCGAAATGGAAAGAACAATAAGATCACAAATGAAATGCTGGTTGAGATGGAAAGATTGAGTACCAAGGAAAAGTACTAATGAGGTCCTAAGAAGTAAATTAAACCAAAGGAATGGATAAATAGCATGATAGCATCAAAGAATGTTGTAACGAATAGGAGTGGGTGGATAACTATAATAAGAGAGTAAAAGAAAGAATATATGAGGAATCTTGGAGAAGTAAGCCCTCAATTATGAAATCAATTAGGGAAAATGACCACTGGCATCAAGACGGGTTGTGGTCCATGCTCACTTAATGGAGTCTAAAGAATGGACGGATGAGCATAGTGTAGAGTATATGAAATAAGACCAACAATAAAAAATTCCATAGATAAGGAATGAAAGGAAATTTTAAGACGAATAAGGATTCAAAGTGGGAAATTGCCTCAACATAGAAGAAGGTGTAAGGAAATAAAGGAAGGAATCTCCAAAGGATGGCAAGAAGATTGAACATGTAACTCTTAAGTTTAAAACCTCTACTTTGAGGAATATGGTAGAGAATGAAATCGTAAGAAGGGAATTCCTCGAACAAAATAATCAATACATCGAACAAAAAGAGATCAACTCGAAGTAATGAATCGTGAAATGGTCACGAGCAAGTAAGAGTGGATTAAGGAAAAAGGAAGTCCTTGAATAAAGGATGCCACTAAAGAAGAGAAACGACATAAGATGGGAAAAATCCCCGTATGTCAATAATCATCAGGAAACCCACTGATTGGAATCGAAAGGACACAATAAAAATGTTGGGAAAGGATGAGTAGGTAAGAGAAATCCATGCGGTTATGTGAGACATAACATCGAAGGCATGGTGGATGAGAGGATAAGGGTAAAAAGGATAGTTGAGGAATGCTATCAAAAGAAAAGAGGGATGAAGTTATACAATCCCTGAAAGGTTGAAAAGCTAAGAAAGACCATCAAGGAGATGTTTTAGAAATCTAATGGACAGAGACAGGTCCTAGAAAATGCCATGCTGTAAGGGACATGTAAGCCCAACAATCCCGAGGAGAATATGACAAAAAGTAAGGAAGAGTTAGCTGAAAAGCATGAAGAGGTCGAATATAAAAAAATTGGACCGAAGTTATAATAGACAACAAATGGAGAAATGGTCAAAATAGGACAAAAAAGTGATAATAAAGAAAACTATGAAAACAAGTACATAACGTTCGAAAGAACATCGAGCTAAACATTTCAACGACCAAGGGGTTAACTAGACATGGGAATGGTTAGGTACCTAGGAACTCCCAAATCCTGAGTATAGGACCTCAAAGGGAAAAATGTTTCTCTAAGTAAAGAAAGATATGAATTGAAGAATGTACCCTGAAGTAAGGTATGTATAGTTATGATAAACTCCATGGAGGGAGTAAATAATATAAAGGAAAAGAAATCCCTTAAGTGAAAGAGGCAAAAAGGGCTAATTGAAAGAACAAGGGAAGAGTTTGCATGTTAAGCAAACAAGAAATGGACATCAAAGAAAATGGTTCCTCATGCAAGGTTGCTAATTACGTTTTGTGGAAAAAACTCCTAAAAGGAGGAGAGAGATGTAAACCCCACAATTTTGAGATCAGGAAAACTAGGAAAAGAACCGGTCAAATCGAGTAAGAAAACCGAGCTGGTTTACAAACCCGATCATTTAGGAACAAGCAATTTGGAAATTTACAACTTCCGAGTGATCCAAAGGGTTCATAAAACCTTGGAAAAGAAACTTAAGACAAATTAAAAAAGAAAAACCAAATTGGTTCAAGTGAATGGGATCCCATCAAAACTTTGAAGTTAAGCATTTTTGCCTGAGAGTAGTGCGAGGATGGGTGACCTCCAGGGAAGTATGTTTTTTTGTAACCCAAAATTTCGGTAAATAATTTTTATGGGAATGTACGCTCTATCATAAATAGAAATGAATTAATATATATTTAATTATTAGAATTAATACAAATAATTTAATACATAAATAAAATTATTGGAATTAATACCAATAATTTATGGCAACATTAATACTAGTAATAAATCTCCCCCATTTAATACACAATTTTACACCTATATAAAGATCTCATCCCCATTCATTCTCCTCACACTTGAACACTTCTCTCTCTCTCTACTACTCCATTTCCCGGTGAAGCTCGAACTAGAGCTTCAACTTGAGCATTTTTCTTAACCTCGGAAGGAGAGGTCGGGTTCTTTAGAACTAGAGAGAAGTCAACTATTTGATAGAAAACAACAGTCAATCCAAGAATCGCCGGAGAAGTGCCGGCATGATGGAATAGTGAAGCAGCTTTGGCGGACCAAAGCTGCCCTATTTCAACCAAGCTAAAATCTACCAATAGGAGCCCTTCTCAGACCAAACTAAGCCATCCCAACACTTCCTCAGCCCTATCACGACTAAATTAAAACAGAAAGGTAAGCTAATTCGGCTCCCCTCTGTAATTTCCGACTGGTGTTAGAGAGAGAACTGGTAGAGTTTTGATAATGAAATTCTAACTCAATTGAGCATCAATTGATGCAATTCTTGATTATAGGATGAACCTTAGGACGAAGGCTATCTATCCAGATCAAAAGCTCGGACGGTCATGCCCCCGGCAGTGAGTAATTGAAGCTTTCTCTCTCTATAGTCTATTTCCTGGTGAAGCTCCATTTGAGCTCGTTCCTGCGTTAAAACTTCCTATTCAAATTGCTAGACAATCGTACGAATGTGTAGAAACTCAATTTCAACTTCAATTTCAACAATGGAAAGTGTTTGATTGGTTAATTTGATGAAATCAAATTCAGTTGTGTTAACAAGTTGGAATTGGGGGGAAAATTGGGGTAAATTGGGGATTTTTGAAAATTCGAAGGACCGAGATGCAATTTCCTAAAATTGAGGGTAAATTGGGCATGATAAAAATTTTAGAGGACCAATTGAGGAATTTTAGAATTTCTGGGGTGAAACTTACCATTTTTGTAAAGGAAGGGCGAAATGGTAATTTTGGAAAAGTTGGGGGACCAAATTGGAAATTTGGTAAATTAATCCCATTTTTGCGAAATGGAATAAATTGAGGCCCCATAATAAATTTTAAAAGTTTCGGCAATTAATTTGAGGAAAAATCGGCATTAGGGACTTAAAGTTAAAGAGAAATAACATTAAGGACCTAATTGCAAATAAATGAAAGTTTAACTTTCTTATTTATTTGGAATGAATGAAGGTTATTAGGCTAATGGATAATGAACTGAGATGTTCATATCATGTAGGAACATACTGTGCTGGGAACGCTAGCAAGGACAACCTCGCGTGAATACAGAGAACCGGTCTAGTAGAATTCACTACATTAACGGGTGAGTGGGTTTACTAATATCATACCCTGTTGGGATGATGAGCACAACTTAAAGATAAAAACCACTTAGCTATTGTGAGTGGCATTTTATATCATACCTGGTTGGGAATGATAAGTATATCAGAATGAAAACCCACTACTATGTGGTATTTTAAACATCACAACTTAGAAGAGTGATGTGAAAACCATACAGAAAAACTACTTACCAGTTGTAATTAGATCATACCCAATTGGTATGATGAAACTTCCTCGAAGGAAGTTGTAAACCTGTTCATCGGTTATGAGTGGAGATATCCTTATACTCGGTCGGTATAATGGACAGATGAAAATATATTTTGTCGGAAGTGCTCTCCCCTAACTGTGTACCAATGCTTAAACTATTTGGGAGACCTTCTTGACGGGAGTTCGAATAGCTCTTATAGGTTGGGGTCCTCAATTTTGGAACTTGGGGGCTAATATGCCTGATTTTGAAAATCTCGTATAGTGGGCCCAAGGCCAGTTGGCACGAGCAGGAGCTCGTAAACAAATATGAGTTCTATGTCATAAAACTTTAAATAAAGCAATTGTTTAGCCGTGGTACCATGATAAGACCAACATACTCAGTCAGCTAGTGGTAGTGTGATATGACAGGTCGACGGACCAGTCAAGATAAACAACTACGGATTGAGTTGAGAGTTGAGGCCGTTGGACCATTGGCACCACAAATTATATGTCATAATGAGAAAATATTGATTGTGCATGCACTATGAGTACGGGACCATCAATATGCCCAAGAGGGGTAATGATGTGTCCTAACAGCACTGGACGACCTGGTGGGTATAAGGGTAGTTCATCGTACCAGGTGACCGTGTAAAATTTGGACTAGCACTAAGCGCATGAGATCGGGGTGGGGACCAGATGAGGTCTCTATCCTCTTACGAACATGAAGAATTGATTTCGAGATTGAGGGTTGAATGTCCCAAACATCCACTCATTCTCAGGGTAGAAGTGGACGTACTTCTATCTAGGTGGTCGATAAAGTCGCTCCGAAGCCACAAGTGGGTTCAATGGACGGGCTAGCCTACGAATGTGTGTTTAACCTTCATGATGAAGGATGTTTGTTGGGTGATGACACACCATTATTAAATAAGGAAATGGTGATAAAACTCGAGATTTCAAATGAATTGGTTTTGAAAGAAAGGAGTCTGGCACACTCCAAAATTTATCTCTTTCCAAAAGTTAAAAAGTTTTGAAAACCCATTCACGGAGCTCCGACTTGGGCACTTAGCATCAGAAGGCAAGGTCAGGTCCTACAAACTCTGGGAAGTCAGCTACCTGATAGTATTCTCCCTTCGACCTGAGGACTGCTGGAGAAGCGTCGACGGAATCAAACAGTTAAGTAGCTTCGAAAGACCGAAGCTCCCTTATTTCGGTTGAGCTACATTCGACCAAACTCAAACCTCCTTCGGAAAAACCAAGCCTCCCTAACACCCCCATGGGCCTCTTACAACATCCATGGAGGAAAAGGTAAACAAATTCAGCTCTCCTCCATCGTTATAGATCGGTGTTAGAGAGAGAAAGTGCCAAATTTCACTAACAAAATTCACCCTCCTATGGACTTAAATTAGTCATTCTTGATCCTATAATGAACCTAAGGACGAGAGCTACCTCCATGGATTAAGAGATCAGACCGCCACCCCTCTAACGGTAAATTTTCAAAACTTTCTCTCTCTATGAACAGTTTTCTAGGAAAGCTCTTTTTGAGCTTATTTCAAACTCAAATTCTACGATTCAAAGCTCCATTTGATCGTATGGAAGTGTAGGAAGCGATACATTCCATCAATAGGAGCAATAAACCTAGATTGAATGGCCAATTTGAATAAATGAAATTCCGATAGTATAAAGGGTTGAAATTGGGGATTTGGAAAAATTGAGGGACCTTCAATCAATTTCTCAAAATTGAAGGCCAATTGGCAATGCGAAAGATGTTGGCGGGGGGAGGGGTCAATTAGTGAATTTTTGAAATATTTGGGGTCAATTGACTATTTTTTGAAAGTAGGCCCAAAACCATAATTTTTGGAAAATTGGGTACTAAATTGGAAATTTGGGAAACTTGAGCCCCTTACACAATTTAAAGTAAATTAAGGGCACAAGGAGGATATTGAAAGTCCTCGGGACTTAATTTGAGGAAACTTTAACACTAGGGACCAAAAGTCAAAAGGTATGAACCTTAGGCACCTAAGTGAAATAAACTAAAAATTTGGGCCTAATTGCTCATATGTGAGAAAACAAAGGTTGTTATGTCTAACCTGCTTTTATAATGATACCTAAAATCATGCAGAAACATGTAAAACTAGAACACTAGCAAGAGAAAGCTCGTGTGGACTTGTAAGATGACTTGGGACGAATGCGTCATAGTAACCGGGTGAGAGTTAAAAAGTGAATTTTGTTAGAAGTGTTCTCCTCTAATTATGGGCCAATGCTTAAAATATTTGTGAGACCTTCTTGACGGGAGCTAGAACAGCTCAGATAGGCTAGGGGCCTTAGGTTTTGTAGTCATGGGGCTCAATGTCCAATTTTGGAAAACACGTGTAGTGGGCCCAAGGCCAATGAGCACGAGCAAAAGCTCGTAAGAAAACTTGACTAGGAAGAGCCATGAAAACTTCTAATTAATGGAATTTATTATGTGTTGCATCATGGTACCGAGTTAGGACCGATAGTGCTCGATGGACTGGTAGTAGTTCGTCAGGGCAATGTCGACAGACCAGCCTACATAAATAGCTGTAGGTTGGGTTGAGCGTCAAGGCTGTTAGATTGTTAACACCAAAGAGGATTGATAACTATATGAAAACTCTTGTTTGTGCATGCACTTGTTGTACTGGACCATCAAGACACCCTAGGGGGCTAGTGATAGGTCCTAAGGGATGCTAGACGGCAAGGTGGAGATAAGGGCAGTTCTTCATGCCAATCAGTCTTAAAGCCTTGGAAGCTTGTTGCGCATGCGATCGAAGTGAGGTAAAGATGAGGTCTCAGTCCTCATATGGACAGGAAGTGGAATTCGAGTTTGAGTGTCGGGCATCTGGGATGTCCACTGAGACTTAGGGTAGAAGTGAATGTGCTTCTATCATGGTGGATGGTAAAGACACTTTGATCCAAAAGTTGGTTCAGTGGATGTGCTACACCTACAAATGTGTCTACCCTTCTTGATGAAGGGCGTGTGTTTGTTTGCTAAATGTTTGCCGAGGCTAGGGGATGGACTAAGAGAGGTAAACACACCTAATATGGAAATGGAAAAGGTTTTGGAAACCTAAATTTGAGGAAAATCCTTAAAAAAAAAAGAAAATGATCCTTTATAAACCATAGATGTTTTAAAAACTCACTCCCAACACCCTCTAACTAAATTGTATAACTCACCCCTCCCTTTTACCCCTTTTTTGGTAACCGAGGAAAACCAACCTTAAAGACCCTCATGAAGTTGAACTATAAGATAGGTATGATTATTTTAATATATTCAGTTTTCTATAATGTTATTCTAGGAAAAACTTGAAAAAGGACATCTTCATCATCGCTGTTTATAAGAGGGTAAAACCCTTCATAGAACAAAGGCAGTGGCAGGTTACTCATGGGAATCCAACCAAACAGGGTCAGGGCATGACAACTCGAGTGGTATTAGAGTCTGTTTCCTCAAATGCATTGTTAAGACTATGTAACATAGTAACTAAGAGAAACGAAGTTTTAAAATTTACAAATGGCTCCCAAGAGAGTAACCAAGAAAACTAGGACTGACGTGACCAAAACCACCCAAAGCTCTATCGTCGTAGGAAGACAACTCTAAAAGCTCTCCAATGCCCGAGGTAGAGTAGAAATCCCAAATAACCAAGAGACATTAGGGGGAAGTATCTTGGATGATGATGTCATGACTAGTTGAGGTCACAGCCCGAGTACAAAGGGAGCCAAACCTAAAGCTAGGAACGACAGCAAGGGCTTATAACATTACCAAGGAGGACACTTATCAAGAACTCTGTAGCTCCTTGTTTATTTTGTAACCACATTTTTGTAATAGGGCTAAGACCCCAACATAATGTACTCCTCCATTAATGAAAAACCCCAAATTCCTAAAACCATATCTCTAAAAACATTATGTGATCTTATGCCTCAGCTTAGGAAGATTGCCCCAAGAAATGTACCTAAACAAACCCGTGTTACCCTAGACACCATGGAGATCGGGGAGATTCCAATCCCAAATAAGGAAATGAACTATGGGACTAAGGAGTCTAGGAGAACTCTTGGGGGAAACTATTGGGCAAAAAAAAGGCATTACAAGAAAACCGTCAAGGTGATTAAGGAGTCTAGGAGAACTCTTGGAGTAACTACTAGGTAAGGAAGATGCGACAAGAAAACCATTAAGGTGATCGGGTTCAAGGACAACAAAGCACAAAACTACCATCTATCTCCTAGAAAGGCCACCGATGCTCAAAGTATTAGAGGAATCACAATGGTCCACACAAGGAAATGACCTGTTAAGGGTGTGGAAAATAGTGACATTACTTAAGAAGGTGCTTAACACTACCAAGGGACAAGTATCAAGATACCTTGTTATAGGTGTAAGGGAAATGGGACATGTAGTGAAGGATTGTCCTATACCCCAAGGATTTAGAGCAATACCTTCCCAAAACAACGCCACCTCAACTACAGGAGTCTAAAAGGATACCACCCAAAGAAACATGACTCATGTTCGGAATTTCAACCATATACAGAAGGAAGTTCTTCAAGATCCTAGCGTAGTTTCCTGACATGCCATTGTAACAATCTCCCTTTAAGAAAGGCAAAAGCCCTAAGTTTGTAATCACACTTCGAAAATAATTAAAGAAAATTTTGAGTTCCTAAATCTTTTATGTCCCCCAATGATGATGTGATTGTGTGCCTCAACCGCATGAGGAAGGGAAAAGGACTAAAGGTAAGACCTTGATAAAGCGCAAATAGAGCATAGTGTAGATGAAGAGAATTCTTCATTAAGAAGAAATTTCTAGCCATCTAGGCGCAAGGAAGGAAGTGCCTCCAAAAGAGATGACAAGCCCCGATCATTAGACGACAAATGCGATGTCTCGGGATGGCAAGTGTGACCTACTTTGGAAAAGCAGAGGAGCCAAATAGGGATTTCAGACGAACCTAACGAAAGGAAGCAACTAGTACCAATAGGATGGTCACAAAGAATAAACGATGCCTTAAAAAGGACCGGGAAGCGGTAAAGACTACACCCTAAAAAGGGCAATATGATGGGAATTAAGGACTAATAGACTCGAGAGACAATAGTATCAAGACAATTAGACATGGAGAATAGTAGGAATGAGAAAGTTAAAAAATTGACCCTCATGATGGTCTTAAATTTGAACTCTAACAAAGAAGGGAGAGGTGAAAAGGCCAAAATATTGGAAAAGAAGGATGATGGAAATCCTTAAAGAAATCAATGGCTGAAAATGGATTAATGACTAAACCCAAGCCATGAGAAGGATTAAGTAAGCCTCTCGCAAGGTGATTAAGAGACCTTGAACTAAGGAGGATTTGAACCCTCCTTAAATAAATAGACTTGTACTGGGATACAAGTGGGAATGAGGATATGGTACAAAAGACATGCCTGCAAGATTTCAAAACTAAGGGTAAGCAGAAGAGAATGGCATCAAAGGATATCATTTAAGGTTTGATACTCTTGAGGACGAATGAAAAAGTAATTCCGGGAGAAAGGGGAAGAATCCTACTAAGGAAGGAGTACCTAGAGAGGCATACATATCCCAACTAAGAGGTAATGGAACCCATTGAAGTAGAGAAGAAGATAAGCTCAAAAATAAAATGCTGGTTGAGATGGAAAGATCAAGTAAAAAAGAAAGTACTCATAAGGACCCGAGGAGTCAGTTAAACCCAAGGAACGGGTAAGTATGAAGATAGCAACAAAAGATGTCATACAAGTAAATAAGGGCTAGAGTACCCATAATAAGGAAATAAATAAAAGAGCATATGGGAAACCTTTGCGAAGTAAGCCCTCCAATTAAGAAGTGGTTAAGGGAAACAACCATTGACATCAAGACTGGTTGTGGTCCATGCTTGTTTAATGGAGCCTAAAGAGTGGACGGTTGGGAACAGTGTGTAGTACATGAAATAAGACTAGATAATCGAAAGTTCCTCGGATAGGGTGTAAGGAGACGAAGAAAGTAAATCTTCAAGTAATGGTAAGAAGGTTGAACGTGTAACTCCTAAGGTGGAAGTCTCTACTTTGAAGGACATAGTAGAGAATGAAACCATTAAATGGGAACTCCTCAAACAATTGAATCAACACATAGACCAAAAGGGGATCAACTCGGAATAAAGAATCATGAAATGGTCATGAGCCAGTAAGAGTGGATTGAAGAAAGGAAAGTACTTGAGTAAATGGACGCCATTGCAAATGAGGAATCACATAAGAGGGAAACAATCTCAACATGTTGGTAAGTCCTCTAAACCTTATGGATTGGAACCGGGGGAAACCAATAAGGAAGTTGGTAAGAGATGAGTAGATATGGCAAGATTGATACGATTATGATGTCAAAATGTAAAGGGGCAATTGGATAACGCCAAAGGTTGTCGGGGAACAGTACCAGGTAACAAGAAGGAATGAAACCCCACGACTCCTAACAGTTGGAAAGGTATGAACCGTTATCGAGAAAATGTTCTAGAACTATAATTGACAAAGAAATTTCTTGAACATGTCATGTTGTAATAGATATGTAGGAACAATAGTCCCATGAAAATATGACTCAAGTAAGAAAGAGCTCGTTAGTCAAACATGATGAAGTCAAAACTAGAATCGGAGTTGTAGTAAACAAAAGATGGAGGAAGGATCAAAATAAGATAAGGAGGATATCATATCAAAACCCACGATGTTAAGGATGAAAAGTCCGAAAGGATGCTAAGCTAAAGAGCATCAACCACCAAGGGAATAAATGGAAAAGAAGGATGATCGGACATGTATGGAACATCCAACCCAATGACTTGGATAATAACCCTAAAAAACAAGACTCTTACCCTAAGTAGTGTACGAAGTGGACCTAAGGGGGTACCTTTTAACTTGTGGGAAAAACATACCTAATTAGGATACACTCCATGGAGTGAGTAAACAATGAAAAGGAAAAGAAACTCATTAAGCACGTGGTTTAAAGGGCTAAGTGAAGGAACAACCAAAGTAGTAGCATATCAAGCAAACCCCAAGTTGACATCAAGGGAAAAATATTCTCGATACAAAGGATGCTGATTATGTTTTTGTGACAAAACTACTAAATGGAGGGAAGAGTTGTAAACCCCGTTCCTTTAAAGATAAGAAAACCGGGAAAAGAACTGGACAATTCAAAAAGAAATCGGTAAAGAAAGGTTAAAATGGAAAATTGGAAATCCCAATTGACTCAAAGAGTCATAAAAATCATGGAAAAGAACCTTGGAACAAATTGGAAAAGAAAACCAGACCCGTTTAGTGTGAACCAAACTTGAACTAGTTTGAACTATACATGAACCGATTTCTAAATTCATTTTTCTTGGTAGATTTAAGTGATCAAGTTGGAAAATTGAAGCCACCATTGGATAGTAAATGAATTTAGAAATTTTTAGATTTGAGAAAACTTATCGAATCGAGCTTAAACCAACCAATTTTCTCCATTGAATTCGGTCTAGTTCGGAACAATGTCATCTTCTTCCTCAGGATGACAAAACTGTTCATCGGTTTAAAAACTTTTCTTCTCTGGCGAAGGAATATCCTCTTCGATCAGGGCATTTTCCTCCACAAGAGGATAAGCTGACCAAAATGGAAATTGGTCTGGCAGAGGGTCCTCGAGCTCCCTATATAAAGAGCTCCTCTCCATTCATCCTTCACACACCTCAAATTGCCATTCTCTCTCAAGTGCTCTATTTTCCGTTGAAGCTTGAACCAGAGCTCTAACTTGGGCACTTTTCTTAGCCTCAAAAGGCAAGGTTGGGTCCTGTAGCTCTGGGGGAAGTCAACTACATAACAGCAATGTCCCTTCAACCCAAGGACCACTAAAGAAGCATCTACGGAATCAAACAGTGAAGCAGCTCTAACAGACCGAAGCTGCCCTATTTCGAATGAGCTGAATTTGGCAAGATTCATACCTCCTCCAACAAAACCAAGCCTTCCCAATGCCCTTACAGCCTTCACATGACCTCCACGGAGGTGAAATGTAAGCTAATTCAACCCTCCTCCATCATTGCAAATTGGTGTTAGAGAGAGAAAGTGTCGAATATAACTAACAAAATTCACCCTCTTATGGACGTCTATTGTAGTAATTCTTGATCCTAGAAGGAACCTAAGGACAAGATCTACATCCGATAGTAAGCTTTCTCTCTCTATAAATAATTTTCCAGTGAAGCACCGTTTGAGCTTGTTTCAGACTCAAAATCTACTATTTAAAGCTCCATTTGATCATATTGAAGTGTAGGAAGCGATCCATGCCATCAATTGAAGCAATTAACTCAGATTCAATGGCCAATTTGAAAAAATCAAATTTGATCAGTATAAAGCATGGAATTGGGGAAGAAATTAGGGGAAAGTGGGGATTTTAAAAATTTTAGGGACCTCCATGCAAATTCTCAAAATTGAAGGCCAATTAGTAATGAGAAAGATGTTGGGGGACCAATTGGTCAATTTTTGAAATATTTGGGGTAATTTGACTATTTTTGGAAAGTAGGGGTAAAATCGTAATTTTTGGAAAATTAGGGACCAAATTGGAAATTTGGGAAACATGAGCCCCTTACACAATTTAAAGTAACTTAAGGGCCCAAGGAGGATATTGGAAGTACTTGAGACGTAATTTGAGGAATGTTTAACACTAGGGACCCAAAGTCAAGTGGTATGAACTTTAGGGATGTAAGTGCAGTAAACCAAAAATTTGGGCTTGGTCACTCATACGTGATAAAACGAAGGATGTTATGCAAAACCCTCATTGATAATGATACCAAAAAGTGTATAGGAACATGTGAGACCGGAGCACCAACAAGAGAAAGCTCGTGTGGACTTGTAAGTCGATTGGGGACAAACACATCACAATCAATGGGTAAGTGGGATATTATAAATATCCTTCCCAGTTTTATCGATAAAATCTACTTATTGGTTATTAGTAGGAATGAACAAACATTATAACCGGTTGGTATGATGAGTTTCCTTATGTAAAGGAAAAACCTGCCTACCGGTTGTAAGCGGAGTTATCATTACACCCTGTTGGTGTGATGAGTTAAAAGGTGAATTTTGTCAGAAGTGTTATCACTTGACTATGTGCCAATGCTTAAAATTTTCAGGAAACCTTCCTGACGGGAGCTAGAACAACTCAGATAGGATAGGGGCCTTAGTTTTTGAACTCATGGGGCTCAATGCCTACTTTTGAAGAACATGTGTAGCGGGCCCAAGGCCAGTGGGCACGGTCAGATGCTCATAAACAAACTTGATTAGGAAGAGTCATGAAAACTCCTAATTAATGGAATTGATTGTGTGTTGCGCCATGGTACCGAGTCAGTACCGATAATGCTCGATGGACTGGCGGCAGTGCATCAAGGCCAGGTCGACGGATCGGCCTAGACAAATAGCTCAGGTCAAGTTGAGCTTTGGGGCTGTTGGACTCTTGGCACCAAAGAAGGTAGATAACTATATGAAAACTCTTGTTTGTGCATAAACTTATGGTACAAGACTATCAAGATGCCATAAGGGAAGTGATGGGTCCTAAGGGATGCTGGACAACATGGTGGAGATAAGGGTAGTTCGTCCTACTAGTTAGTCTTCAAGCTCTAGAAGTTGTTGCATATGAGATTGGCATGGGGTTAGGATGAGGTCTGCATCCTCATACGTACAAGAAGTGGCATTTGGTTTTGAGGGTCATGCGTTTGGGACATCCACTCAGACTTAGGGTAGAAGTGGATGGGCTTCTATCATGGTGGACGGTAAAGACGCTCCGATCTACAAGTGGGTGCAGTTAACGTGCTACACCTACAAATGTGTGTACCCTTCTTGATGAATGGCATGTGTTTGTTTGCTAAACGCCTCCCGAGGCAAGGGGATGAGCTAAGAGAGCTAAACACACCTAATATGGAAATGGAAAAGGTTTTAGAAACCTAAATTTGAAGAAAATACTTTTAAAAAAAGAAAATGATAATGTTAGCATGATTTTTATAAACCAAAGTTGTTTCGAAAACTCACTCCCAATATCCACTCACTGAGTTATAGAACTCACCCCCTCCATTTTACTCCTTTTTAGGTAACCGAGGAAAACCAACCTTAAAGACCCTCCTGTAGTTGAACTATAAGACATGTATGATTATTTTAATATATTCAGTTTTGTATAATGTTATTCTAGGAAAACCAGGAAAATGGACATAGTACTCCTCACAGTTTAGAGGAGGGTGATATCCTTTACAGACAAAAGGGAGTGGCGGGTTGCTCATGGGGATCTGACATCCGGGTTAGGACATGACATCATCCCTCCACCCCCTCGATCTCAATGTGCGTGAAGCTCTCTAAGTTCCAAGACATACTGGAATTGTGTTCTTCTACCCTTATAACACCCTTGTTGTCTAGTTGCCCTTATAACCAACACTACCCCATGTCGAACGCCTCTTTAGTTCCATATGATTGCAATCATAGATAAAGAGATTTGATTAATGCCTTTATCTCTACTGTATCGGCCGCTCAGGCTACAACCTGGCTTTAGCAAGGTAGCTTCACAAGCATTTCCAAACTTTGATAATTTCTTATAGGCTCTTAAATCAAGCTTATTTACGGGGCGGGGCCCGTGTCCATCAGCCTTAGGCCCACTTTATTTTTTTGAAAATGTGGCCTTGGGCCCACTTGCACCATACTAGATCTTAGTCCATCATTGTCGATCATGGGTCTCACCCATATCCGTATCGATGGTAGGACTAGACTATAACCCCTGGGATTTATTCATACACCCACCATGGGGTATCCTACTATCATGATTCATGTTATCATTAGAAATATAACCCTAAATCGTTTAAGCAGATTCACACAGTCAGGAGCTAATATTCCTAGAAAAAAAAGGGTATTCGGAATGAAGCATGATCATTCAAAAAGCTCTAATTAGTCCAATCAGTCTCGATGTTCGAAAACCCACTCATCTAGTAATAGTTTCGTGATCATGTTAGTGGGATCCTGATCCATGTTGTGCTCCTCTGCCCAAGTACTCGGACAACCAATTCCAACAAGGGGGCAATGGTCAGAGCTCTAGATAGGGGTGACTAGTGCTCATCCAAGGGATCCTCCTAGGATCAAAGAGCGATTCAATTAGTTGCCTTGTAGTTTCCAAGGAGTCAAGGTTTGGTCGGGGATTGTTGTGGGTAGTTCGGCTAAGCAATAGGAGGTTGAAGGCGACCAAAATTCAACTTGGCCAATTGGGCTTCTTCATGACCGCCAGAGCAACAACAATGTTTGAGCTTGTAGGTGGTCCTCAGGCCAGATGGAGGGTACAACTAGGTAGAAGACTTCTTCTCGGTTTGAGGGAGCTCAAATGCAGTGGCAGAGGCTGAAGAAAACCCTCACGTTGAAGCTTTGGTTTGCATCTCATCAAAAAGTGTAGCACTCTATCTTCTTCGATCATTTGTTGGATTAGGAATATGAGTAGGGAGGAGCTCTTTATATAGGGAGCTCGTCAACTAACAGGACTACCGTTTGACATTGGATTTGGCCCAAGACTCACCCACCAACGGTTAGATTGGAGGGGTTTTCATGCTGCCGGATACCGAAGAGTCTGCTCACCCCTCTCTCTCCTAGAAAGGCTAAGGTTGAAGAAAATTTTATGCGCACGTGTGTGAGCTTTGCATGTACACACTACAATGTGGCGCGACGTGATTGGCTAGCCTTGCTGACCCGACATCTTACTTAGCATCCGAGTCAACTTTTGACTCATTGATCAGATACATGGAAACTTCTCATTGGTCATTCATTCCAACGTGTCCGCTAACCATATTCGATCAGTCATTTGACCATGACACATGGCGTCCTATAATTGGCTAATTTAAATATGTTAGAAATCCTTCATTACGCACAATGCCACGGCCACGTGTTAGACTATGATTGGTTGAGACCACCTGACGTGGCTCTACCACGTATTGACCTATGATTGGTCGACCATATTTTCAACATACTAATCAAATATTGATGTGGTACCTTTTCCATGTGTCAGCTCCTCATTAGCCATCATTAATGATGGGGCTTCTCTGTCAACCATTAACTACGAACATGTGTCACTCTCCTATTAGTTGGTCATCGCTGACATGGATTCTCCTCTTCTTACCATTGATCAAGGACGTGTCATGCCCTGACCCGGTTTGGTCGGATCCCCATGATCAACCCGCCACTCTTCCGGTTTATTAAAGGATTTCCCTTTATTGTAAACCATAAAGAGTAAGGCGTCCTTTAACTTGCACCTTTTCCTTGAATAGCATAATAAAAAATGCATGAACTTTGAATCGTAGATTTTAACACCGGAACGAGCTCAAACGGAGCTTCGCTGGAAAACAGATTGTAGAGAGAGAAAGCTTCGATTTCTCACCGGTGAGGGTACGACGGTTCGAGCTTTCGATCTGGGCAGATAGCTCTCATCTTGAGGATCATCCTAGAATAAAGAATCGCATCAATTGATGCCAAATTGAGTTAGAATTTCATCATTGAAATTCTACTGGTTCTCTCTCTAGCACCGGCCGGAAATTGTAGAGGCGAGTCGAATTGGCTTACCTTTCAGTCCTAATTCGGCCGTGGGAGGGCTGAGGAAGTGTTGGGAGGGCTTGGTTTGGTTTGAGGAGGGCTCGTAATGGCCGATTTCAGATTCGCCGAAATAGGGCAGATTCGGTCCGCCGGAGCTACTTCACTGTTCCATCATGTCGGCGCTTCTCCAGCGATTCTCGGATTGACTGGAGTTTGCTATTAGATAGATGTCTTCTCCTCAGTTTTAAAGAGCTCGACCTCTACTTCCGAGGTTAAGAAAAATGTTCAAGTCAAAACTCTGGTTCGAGATTTACCGGGAAATGGAGCAATAGAGAGAGAGAGAAGTGTTCAAGTATGAGGAGAATGAATGGGGATGACCTAACATGTATTAAATAGGAGAGATTTATTACTAGTATTAATATTGCCATAAATTATTGGTATTAATTCTAATAATTTAATTTTGGTATTAAATTATTTGTATTAATTCCAATAATTTAATTTAGATATTAAATTATTGGTATTAATTATAATAATTAAATATATATTAATTTATGACCATTTATGATAAGGCGTACGTTCGCATAAAAATTTTTTTGACCAAAATTTCGGGTTACAAAAGGAATGATACTTCCCAGGAGGTCACCCATTCTCACACTACTCTCGGGTAAGCACGCTTAACAACTTCACCGTTCTTATGGATTCTCGTTCACCTGAACCAATTTGGTTTTTCTCTTCTAATTTGTCTTAAGTTTCTTTTTGAAGGTTTAATGAATCTTTGGATCATCCGAGAGTTGTAAATTCCCAAATTGCCCGTTCAAAAATGATTGGGTTTGTGAACCAGTTCTGAATCATCACTTGGTTTGACCGGTTCTTTTCCTGGTTTTCCTTAGCTCAAAAGGGGGGGTTTTGCATAATTGGTCAGCGCTTCTAGGCGGTGACTAAGCAGCTGACTGCATGCGCTTTACCATGTGTCATGCGCCAATTGGTCATGCCATTTGACTAGGCGCTGACCTGGCAGTAGTCTGTTACCAATAGGATCATTGACTGGTTCAGTCAGACTGGGTTTAGTGACCCAAAATCTAAAATCAGATAGTTCAGGCCCAATTCGACCAAAATTTAAAAAGTTCTAAATTTTTCAAATGAATTTAAACGAATTTATAAATAGAAAATAAATTAAGACAAATTTTTAAATTTTTAAAATTTTGAAAACCAGTCAAATTGGGTCCGAACCATCCAATTTTCGAATTCGGGACAACGAACCCGGTCGAACCAGTCAATGGTTTAACCGATCAACGGACCAGATCAGTCAATGGTCCAACCAATCAAAAGACCAAACCGGTCAACGGTCAATGGTGCCTCGTCAACACCTAAATAAATATGGGCATCCAATGAGAGGCTGCCACGTGTTCAATCAATGGGTCAACGGCTGAAGCGGCAGTCGAGCTGGACCTCTATGTCAGAAAAACTGACCAATCATAGTGTGCCATGTGCCACGACCGCGCCATCATCATCTTCAACCTTCAGCCACTGATAGAGAGAACGGAGGAGAGAGAGAGGCTGAAAAAGCTAGAGTCTCTGGCGACTGAAAAAACTCTCCAGCCAGGTCACTGGTGGCTGAGTCGGAGGCCGAGTCTTACGTTGGCGGGTAGCTTGAACAGTTGTCTTGCTCCCTATATAAAGACCACCCCTCCATTCATTCTCAGCATCCCACAATCGAGCGAAAAAGAAGAAGTGTGCAAGTTTCTGATGAGCAGTAAACCAGAGCACTGACGATGGGGCTTTAATTAGTCTTCGAAGCCACATTAGGTTTCTTTGGAATCGGAAGGAAGTCCTTTAACTAGCCATACCCTTCGTTCAGCTTGGAAGCCACCGAGGACGAATGAGGGAGCTCGAACAATACAATGCTCCTCGACCAGAAAATTGCCCAACACCCTACAGTCACTTGTAGCTTTCCCATGGCCAATTGCGGCCAAACCAAACCCCCTACACACCATTTGGAACTGTCCCGACCTTTCCCCAAGCTAAGAAGGTAAGCTCCCTCCGTAGCCCTTCATCAGAAAACACTCTTTACACCCAAATTCTACAAAAATTTTAACACTAAAATTCATACTGCTCATGTCATCAATCGAGACATGTTTTGATCTAGGATGGATCCCCACGATGAAAGCAACGTAGTGGTAACCAAAGCTCCGATCATCAGACCCCCACCGATAAGATATTAAAGCTTTCTCTCTCTAGATTGTATTTTCTAATGAAGCTCCGTTTGAGCTAATTTTCGAGTCAAATGAAGTAGTTTAGGGCTAAAACGATGAGGAAAACTTAAAGGAAGTGATCCAAATATTGAGGAAAATTAACCATGTTTTGATGGTAAATTTGACGAAATTGAGATTCGAGGACCAAAATGTAAATTATGAGAAATTTGGGCAAATTGGGGATTTTTTTAAAATTGTGGATCGAATGACAAATTGATGAAATTATGGGGATTTTCATGAAATTACCTACTAATTGAGGGCCAATTAGGCAATTTGGATAAAATGGAGGACCAAATTGTAAAGTTTGAGAAGTTTGGGGCCAAATGACAATTTTGGGGAAATTAGGGACTAAAGAGAAAATTTGGAAAATTGAGGTGCCTATGGGAGATTTCAATAAAACTAAGGACCGAAGAAGGATAATTGGAAATCTTGAGGGGCTTAATTGAAACTAAGGGGTAAATAAGGACCTAAAGATAAAAGCACAAACCCTAGGGACTGAATTTCAATTAAGACAAAATATGAGGGCATATGTGCAAATGCCCCGAAAGATGTGACCCCCTTAGTCAAAGCATCCTAATATGGATATTTGTGTCATGTAGGAGTACACTACTCAAATGTCGACTCTCGAAAGCACACCACAAGGCCATGCTCCATCGGGACAACCCCATCAAGAATTACCGAGTGAGGCGAATGATATAGCATACATTCCTGTTGGGATGATGATTTTTTTTAACACAATTTTCTTGGAATTAGCCTCCTCTAACTAGGTGATTCTACTTAAAATATTTGGGAGCTAATTCAAGGCTTAGGCTTGGTATACAAGTGGGCCCAAGGCCGATTGACACGGGTGTGGACTCGTCCAAAACTAGCATGTTATGAGCAATGCTAAAAGATCATAGTAACGGGAAATTGTGTGTGATACCCGCCAAACCGGGTCCTTGAACTTGTTGGGCTAGTATGCATAGGTCGAAGACAAGTCGATAAACCATTGTGCTAGAGGGCTAAAGATAAAGGCTATAACTTAAAAGACTGTTGATTGCACATGAACTGTGAGATTTGGGCCATCAGGACACTTGGCATGAGGTAGTGATGAAGCCCAAGGATTGTTGGACAACCTAGGTTGCATAAGGGTGGTATGTCGTCCAGTAGGTCATGAAGCTTAAGTAGCTTCCAGCGCACTAAGATCGAGGTGGTAGGGGAAAGGAGGTCTCATCCCATAAGGTGGACATGATGAAGTGATCAGGGTTTGAGGGTCGGATTATTGATGTCTACTCAAACGTAGGGTTGAGGTAGTGCACCTCTATCAGGGTGGATGGAAAAAGTTCTCTAGTCCACAAGTGGAACGGTCTAGGACTATTTTGCGAATGTGTGATCCCACCTATGATAGAATGGCGGTTGATGATCGTGTGAAAAGGAAAAATTGAGAAGGAACTGCTTGTGAAATATCAACTCTTTGAAATTGTTAAAGTAAACATTTCCTAAAAGATTTATTCCCCTCAATGAGTTGTCGAACTCACCCCCTCCCTCTAAACATTTTTTAGGAAGGAACGTGACTACATTAGCCTCTCCCTCCCCGGAATCTATCCTAGGTATAATAATTTACCATTACAATTTTATTTAATGTTGTCCAGGAAAAGCATGACAGGTACCATACCTGACTCTCCTTGATCTACTGGAGGAGTCCCTCTTAGAGGTTTGAGAGAGTGGCGGGTTGATTGCAAGACCTAGACCAAACTAGGTCGGGGCGTGACATAGCAGCGTCTCATTGGTCACTCATTTCAACATGTATGTTGATTGTATTCAGTCAGTCATTTGACCATGGCACATGAGGTCCTTGATTGGTTGATTTAAATATGTTAGATTTCCCTCATGAAGCACAATGCCACTGCCATATCTCAGCCTATGATTGGTTAAGACCACCCAACATAGCTTTACCACGTGTTGACCTATGATTGGTCACCCATATTTCTGACATGCCAGTCGACTGTTGACGTGTTACCTTTACCACATGTTAGCTCCTCATAAGCCAGCTTGGCTAACAGGGCTTATCTATCGTTGACCGTTGACTACGGACACATGTCACTCTCCTATTGGTCAGTCATCATTAACGTGGATTCTCCTCTTATGACCTTTGACTGAGTACACGTGTCACAACCTGATTTGTCAGTGCTTCTAGGCGTTGACTGAGCAGCTAACTAGATGAGCTTTACCATGTGTCGCGTGTCGATTGGTCATGACTTTTGACTAGGCACTGACCTAGCGTGGTCCGTTGACCGACTAGATCATTGACAAATTCGGTCAGACTGGATTTAGTGACCCGAAATCTAAAATTAGTCGGTTCAGGCCTTATTCGACCATTTTTCTAAAATTTAAATAATTCTAAATTTGTCTAATTTCATTTTCTATTCAATGGTGGCTTCAATTTTTCAAATTGATGTTTTTAAGCCACCTAGAAAAATGAATCTTTGAATTGGTTCATATGGTTCAATCTGGTTCAGGTCTAGTTCACCATGAACCGATCCATTTGTCCTATCCAATTTACTTCATGGTTCCTTGGCATGGTTTTTAGATCTTCATTGTGCATTTTGGATCCCTCAATTTCCCGTGTTTGCTTCAATTTACGAGTTCCAGTTTGTTTTACCATTGATTCATACTCAAAATTTTCCAGTTCCTTAGTTCGACTTTCTTATTATTGACAATAGGATTTACACAAGGAGTGCTTGAACCGAAGTAACACCACCCGGAATGAACTCGTAATACCAAAATCTTTACTAAGACTTTATTCTAGTATTTGGGAAACCAAAATAAGCCTAGGTGAGGCACCTTATTCTCTTAAAAATCCACCTCCTCTAACTAAAGAAGTTTATTCTCAGACTCCTACTCTGATGCCTAATTCACCCTTCAACATTCCAAGATACCTGGAAACACTCCAACCATTCTGGTGTTAATCTTTTATGGGAGAAAAGGACTTCGGGGCTGCTATGGACTGGTTAAATAGCAACAAGAAGTTGATGGACTTAATAAAGATACCACCAGAATAGATGGTGGCAGTGGTAGAATACATCATGGAGGGAAGTCTCAAATATTGGTGGGCAAATGTGAGTAACATATTCATCATTATGCTATCATTGGAGGAATTCGAGATGAGATTATCTAAGGAATATTTGACCACTCATCTAATTAACAAGAAAAAACAGCAGTTTTTCCAATTTTAACAAGGATCTAACATAATTTATGAGTATGTGATTCCTTTAAACAAACTAAGGCCTTTTGCTCTAGACCTAACTAGTCATGCTGATATTTGTCAGGAATTTGTAGATGGTCTCAATTTAGATATTTAAGACCGAATGGGAATAATTGGAAGACCCACTAATCTAGTTGCCATTATTAGCATGACACATGAATGTGAATACTTAGTTTAAGACCGAATGGGAATAATTGGAAGACCCACTGATCTATTTGCCATTATTAGCATGACACATGGATGTGAATACTTAGTTTAAGTTAGGCGAAGAAGGATGGAACATTTGGGAAAGGAGGAGGATCGGAGTATCATCTTCTGGGAAGCAAAGAACTCTATCAAATATCACAACAGATCATCAGGGGAACGAAGCAAAAATTCAGTGAATGGGCGGAACTGTTAAGATTGAGCAAGTAGGGGAGCAACCTAGTCTAAAAAAAAAGTAGGGCCAGTAATGCGCAAAGTGTCGTAGAAATCATGACGAGGCATGTAAGGAAGTAAGATGCTTTAGGTGCGACCAATAAGAACATTCCTCACATTTATATTCATCTATGTCCATGATATCATAATTACTGAATCTCCTAATACCTCTCTCAACTTCACTCTTCATTCTATACAATATGAATTCTATATCAAGTATTTGAGGTATCTACATCATTTTATTGATAATTAACTCCACAGTCATGTTCATGACATTTATCTCACTTAATTCAAGTACATTCGAGATTTATTATCTAAAGCTACCATGGATACTTGTAAGCTCGTATATTTGCTCGTTGCTCTTGGATCACAACTCTCACCCAAGGTCTAAGCACCACTTCCAGATCTCATTCATTATAAATTGTGGGTTGCCTTCAAAATCTTACTATTACTCATCCTGATATTGCATATGTTACCCATCAAGTCTGCCAATTTATACATCAACCTAACGTTTTTTATTAGATTGTTGTCAAGCGCATCATTCGCTACCTTCAAGTGTTTATTTTGGCCTTACCATTTGGCGTCACTCACCTACCACTCTCGAGTGCTTCTCTAATGTCAACTGAGTCATGAATACTAATTATTGTCGTTTTATTAGGGGTTATTTTATCTTTTTTCGATTGCAATCTTATTTTATAGAGTTCCAATAAACAACGCACTATCGCATGCTTCAGTATATAAGCCAAATATAAGATTATTGATAATGTGATATCTACACTTATTTGGATATAATTTCTTTTCCAATAATTTAATCTCCCACTTTCTACTTACATATACTTTGGTGCGATAACTTGTCAGCTATATATCACACAACTAATCACATTTTTATGTTCAAACCAAACATATTAAGATCAACTATTAATTTTTTTGTGAACAAGTTAGTGATTGTATTATTAATATTCAATTTATTTCTATTGTTGTACAAATAATTGAACTACTCTCCAAACGTTATTCTATACTCAATTCCGCATTTTTTGGAACAAGCTCAATATTAATAAACTCAATGTTGAAAGTAATAATAATACTTATTTTAAGGAAAATTATTTAAATATTATGATATTATTTTAGTTAGTTATAATATAATATTATTAATTAAGATAATATTATAATATTTTTATAATTTCATTTTATATGAAATTATTTATTAATAAATTTTCGAATTTCAACTTATATTTATGAACTAGCTAGCACGTTTATTTTTAAATATATTTTCTTTCTATATTTTAAATTTTTACAGTAATGTCGCATTTTTTTGCTTGTGTCTCTATATCTGGCATAACATAATAACAATACGAGCAACTCAACTATTTATAATGTAGCTTGCGAGAAGGCGGTATTAATTAGTCAAGTTATAGGATAATGATGTTGATGATTAGGTTGTTATGTGAGCGGGTGTAGCAACTTTGGAATGAGGTCGATGTATGTGTCATTCATAAGGCTTGGTATGTTTTTTTTTGTTGCGAAGAATTTGTTGCACGAGGCATATGACTGAAGGGCTAACAATGTCCCAAGGTTGCTGGAAGAAGAGCGATGGAGATCATCCCTTAATGGCGCTTGCGGTGTTGAAAATCAAATAACGGACAAGGATCTATTTGGTATTGGCAGCAATGATTAGACGATTGCGCTCCTCCTGGTACTGGGGGCACGTATCGATACAAATTGAGAAGTGGAATATAGCCCCGTATGGGCTTATACTCCATTAGCCAGTTGTGGTTATCCTCTTGAATGACCATATTTGATTTCTGCGACATTCCGAATGGTGAATGCAAAGAAAAAAAGTAGTATTCCATTCTTGGTGGAGTAGCCAATTCGTATGTAATTTGGATTTGGCCATCCATAATTCCCACTTTCTTCCCGTGATATTCTTTGCGTAGTTGTTCAGCTTTAGATAATGTGTGCCAACCAATAAAAAAAACATGCAATTCCACTGTTGTGATGCCACCTGGAAAGCGTGGACTGCAGTCGGAAGATCTTCCTGCCGTGATGGCAAAAGAAGCCTGGTTAAACTATTTATTAGACCAAGAGCCTTATCAGGTAGTTAATCTACACAGGCTTTCCTTTCTACTTCAGTTTTTTCTTTTGCACTACACAATAGTTCACTTGACTGGGGAGAATGGAAAAAATATCTGAAGATGGGCTATTGTTTTAGGCCATCATGAACACGGGCTTTGGGTTGTTAGTTCCTTGAAAGTTTCAATAATAATTTTAGACATTTTTTTGTAAGAAAATTTAAATAGATTAAATATATATAATAACAAATAATAACCATATTTTTTAAGATTAAATAAAACTATAATATCTAAATAATATATTAATAAAAATTAGATTCTTTTTACTCAAATAAGACACCGGTATTTTAAGTTTGTCTCAAATAAAATTTTCATTTTTTTGAGTTTACTCAAACAAGATGTTAACATTTATCCAATGCTACCTTTCATTGGCATTTTCGAGTCAATGAATTGAGTCCAATGGAGCCATAGTATATAAAACCGAGGCCTCCTACCTATAAGAGATATTCGAACTCCTGTAAAAAAAGGTCTTTCAAATCATTTAAGCATTGACACAAAGTCAGGGGAGAGCACTTTCGATAAAATATATTTTCAACTGTTCATCATACTAACCGAGTATGAGGACATCTTCACACATAACCGATGAATGAGTTTTTCACTTCCTTCGAGTAAGTTTCATCATATCAACCGGTTATGATCTACTTACAACCGGTAATTAGTTTTTCAGTGTGATTTTCTTATCACTTCTCTAAATTGTAATATTTAAAATACCACTAAATAGTGGGGTTTTCATTTCAAGTTACTCATCATTCCCAACTGAGTATGATATAAAATCTCACTCATAACCGGTAAGTGGTTTTTAACTTTAAGTTGTGCTTATCATCCCAACCGGGTATTACATTAGTAAGCCCACTCACTCGTTAATTCAGTGAATTCCACTCGACCGGTTCTTCGTATTCACGCGAGCTTGTCCTTGCTTGCGTTCTCGGTACTTCATATTCCTACACGATATGAACATCCTTGTTCATTATCCCTCGGCCTAATAGCCTTCATTCTTTCCAAATAAATGAAAAAAGCCAAAATTTCTATTTATTTGCAATTAGGTGCCTAAAGTTATTTTTCTTCAACTTTGAGTCCCTAATGCCGGTTTTTCCTCAAATTGAGTCCCAAAATATTTAAAATTTATCTTAGGACCTCAATATATTCAAATTCACAAAAAGGGGTTTAATTTCACAAATTTTCAATTTGGTCCCCCAACTTTTCAAAAATTACCATTTTGCCATTCTTTTACAAAAATGGTAACTTTCACCCCAAAAATTCAGAAATTCCTCAATTGACCCTCTAACATTCTTATCATGCCCAATTGACTGTCAATTTTATAAAATTGCATCTTGGTCCCTCGAATTTTTGAAAATCCCTATTTTTCCCCTAATTTCAACTTCTTAATACAACCGAATTTGATTTTATCAAATTGACGTATCAAACACATCTAATTGTTGAAATTGAAGTTAAAATTGAGATCCTATAGCTTCATACAATTCAATACCACTTTGAATTGCAAGTTTTTACGCCAGAACGAGCTCAAATGAAGCTTCGCTACAAAATAGACTCTAGAGAGAGAAAGCTTCATTTACTCACCGTCAGGGGCACGGCTATCCGAGCTTTCGATTTGGGCAGATAAATCTTATCCTGAGGTTCATCCTAGAATTAAGAATTGCATCAATTGATGCTGAATTGAGTTAGAATTTCATCATCGAAATTTTTCTGGTTCTCTCTCTGGCACTGGCTAAAAATTATAGAGGGGAGCCAAATTGGCTTACCTTTCAATACTAATTCGGTCATGGGAGGGCTGTCAAGGTGTTGGGAGGGCATGGTTTGGCTTGAGGAGGGCTCAAATTGGCTAACTTCAGCTCGGCCGAAATAGGGCAGCTTCGGTCGATTGGAGCTGCTTCACTGTTCCATCTCGTCGATACTTCTCCGGCGATCCTCGGACCAAACGGAGACTACAAGCGTGTAGTTGAATTCTCCCCGGTTCTAAAGAACCCGACCTTGCCTTCTTTGGGTCAGAAATGACACAATATTGGAGCTCTAATTCGAGTTTCACCGAAAAACTACGCAGTTGAGAGAGAGTGAGCGTTTCAGGTGTGGAGAGAATGAATGGGGAGGGGGTCTTTATATAGGAAGCTCGGGGATTTCCTTGCCGTACGATTGGCACCTTTATGATAGGCATTGATGGTTGGAAACGTATTGAACATAGATGTTTCTTCTTCACCGGTGCTGGTTCGATTTTCCAGTGAGTGAACAGTGCTATCATATGAAGGAAAAAGATGACAGTGTTTCGAACTGGACCGGATAGACCCGAATCGGGTTCGAATTTTAAACTGGTTGGTTCACCCAACATCCGACCGAGTTTTTCACATCTAAAAATTTTTAAATTTATCTAAATTCATTTTCTATCCAATCATGGCCTGAAATTTGAATTTTTAAGCTACCTAGAAAAATAAATTTAGAATTTGGTTCAATAGTGGGTAAAACCGGTCCAAATCGGTTCAATCCTGTTCAGATCCGGTTCACCTAAACCGGTTTGGTTTTCATCTCTAATTCATTCTCAAGTCCATTTCTAAGACTTTTGGGAATGTTTGGGTCACTCGAGATCCATAAATTTCCCAATTTTCCCTTTCCCTATCGGTTCCGGCTCATGAACCTACTCGGTTCATAAACTGATTCAACCTAGTTGGATCTAGTTCATCTCAACCGGTCTGGTTTTTCTTGTCCAATTTGTCCTAAGGTTCTTTTCCAAGGTTTTATGAACCTTTTGGAACATCCATGAGTAGTAAATTTTCAAAATTGCTCGTTCCCAAATGATCGGGTTGTTGAACCGGTTTGGTTTTCTTACTCGGTTTGACGGGTTCTCAAAAGGGCGAGGTTTACACTAACACTGTAGCGGGTACATCCCAGAACCCTACAAATTAGTTTAAGGGAGTCATGTAAATGAAATATGTTTTGATTTAATAAAGGGAATTCCTTCTAAATCATACATTTCTTTAATCAGGGTATATATATCTATGGGGACAACAAGTCTGTGCCCTCTTGGAATCCAGAGCAGAGAGATCATTTATCAAGGAAGAGTTGGTTTTGAAAGTATCCCTAGAAATCACTCCACTAGTACAAAGCCTTAACATCCTTACACATTTAGGAGAAGGTTTAAACAGGAATAAAAAATTAAAGGGGAGTGAGATAAGAATTGGAGGGATCCAACTTGAAGCTAACTTGATCCCATTACCCCTAAAGGATGTTGATGTGAATGGACTGGCTAAGTAATGATCAAGCAAGGATGGACTGTAGAAGGAAGATTGTAACTTTCTGTACTTTCAAGATGAAAGGACTAAAGTTCTAGGGAGTGAGAAGGAAAAGTGAAGTACAATTGGTATCCCACTTGTAGGCTCAAAAGATGATACATAAAGGATGTATAGTTTTTCTGGCCATGGTTGTGGACGAGAAGTCTAAAGAAAAGGTGCTGGAAGACATTTCGGTAGTCAGACATTATCTAGAGGTTTTTCCTAAAGAACTACCCGAACTACCTCCAAGTCGACAAGTGGAATTCACCATAGAAATAACCCTAGGAACAAACCCTATATCCCAAGCTCCATATCGCATAGCTCCAGCAGAGCTGAAAGAATTAAAGGAACTATTGGACGAATTATTGGAAAAGAATTTTATACGTCCAAGTCAGTATCTGTGGGGTGCTCTTGTTCTATTCGTAAAGAAAAATGATGGGAGTATGAGACTGTGCATTAACTACAGAAAGGTGAACCAGGTCACCATGAAGAATCGATACCCACTCCCAAGGATAGATGATTTGTTTGATTAGTTAAAAGGAGCAGCATACTTCTCAAAAATAGACCTTCGGTCAGGCTATCACCAACTCAGGATTAGAGAAGAGGACATACCTAAGACGACATTTCAATCCAGATATGGACAATATGAATTCAGAGTGATGTCGTTTGGATTGACGAATGCCCCAACAACTTTCATGGACTTAATGAATCACATGTTCCAACCTCATTTGGATAGGTTTGTGAGAGTGTTCATAAATGACATCCTTATATACTCACGAACTAGGTCAGAACATGAAGAGCATTTGGCAACTACACTAGAGATATTAAATGAAAATCAATTATATGCAAAATTTTCCCAGTGTGAGTTATGGCTGTAGGAAGTAGAATTCTTAGGGCACATCGTATCTAAGGATGGAGTTAAAGTAGATCCAGCTAAGGTGGAAGCCATAAAAGATTGGAAGGCTCTAAGGAATCCTATAAAAATAAGAAGCTTCTTAGGATTGGCAGGATACTATAGAGGGTTTGTGCAAGACTTATCTAAAATAGCAGCTCCCAGGAAGGGGGTTGAGTATAAATGGGAAGAGAGTTGTGAGAAGTCTTTTTAAGAGTTAAAGACTCAACTAACAACCGCACCAATACTCTCCTTACCTGATCCTAATGTAGTGATGCCTCTAGACAAGGGCTTAGATTTGTCTTAATGCAACAAGGGAAGGGCATCGCGTATGCCTTGCGACAACTGAAGGCACAAGAAAGAAATTACCCGACTCATGACTTGGAATTAGCTGCAACAGTGTTTTCCCTAAAGATATGGCAACACTACCTTTATGGGGTTAAGTGTAGGATATACATAGATCACAAGAGCCTTAAATACTTCCTAACTCAGAAGGAGTTAAATCTCCGTCAGAGGAGATGGCTGGTATTGGTGAAGGATTATGATCTTGTGATAGAATATCACCTCGAAAAGGGAAATGTGGTAGTAAATGCCTTAAGTCGCAAGTATCAAACTGAGGTGGCACAAGTACATACAAGTTACCTACCCTTGTTACAACAATTGGGAAGGATGGAGGTGGATTTGAGGATAGACAAACATGAGAAATTCTTGGTGGCTAATGTGGCAGTAAGACCCAGTCTAACCAAGCATATTAAGGCTCAACAAAAGATTGATAAAAAACTTCAATCTTATTTGGATTCGGTTAATAGAGAAAGGAAACCGAACTACAATGTGCGAGGTGACGGAGTACTAACCTATAAGGGTAGGGTATGTGTGCCTCAAGATATAGAGTTGAAGAGATTAATTTTGGAAGAGGCACACGATTTGGTGTATGCTATGCATCGGGGCAGTACTAAGATGTATTGAACCCTCAAACAAGGATACTGTTGGAAGGGCATGAAGAGGGACATTGCAGGATATGTAGCTAGATGCTTGTCCTGTCAACATATAAAAGCAGAGCATCATAAACCACCTGGACTGCTACATCCCTTACCAATTCTGGAGTGGAAATGGGAGTACATCACTATGTTCTTCGTCATGGGTCTACCAGTGACAAGAAAGGGTCGAGATGTGATTTGGGTCATAGTGGATAGATTGACCAAATCAGCTCAGTTCCTTCCTATAAAGGTGATAGACACAATAGAACAGCTGGCTATCTTATACATGAAGGAAATCGTAACACTTCATGGTGTCTCATTGAGTATAGTATCGGATAGAGATCCAAGATTTACCTCTAGGTTTTGGCCAAGCTTACAATAAGCTATGGGGACCAAACTTCATATGAGCATGGCATTTCACCCTCAGACAGATGGGCAGTTTGAGCGAACCATCCAAACCTTGGAAGACATGCAGAGCTATTTGCCCTGATTGGAAGCTTGGACCACCATGCCCCCGCCGGTGAGCAATTGAAGCTTTCTCTTTCTACGTTCTATTTTCTGGCAAAGCTCCATTTGAGCCCGTTTTGATGTCAAAACTTATGATTCAAAGTGCTATTGAATCATGTCAAGATGTAGGATATCAATTTTAACTTGAATTTCATCAATTATATGTGTTTGATCGGTCAATTTGATAAAATTAAATTCGGCTGTGTTAGGGAGTTGAAATAGGGCAAAATGGGGGATTTTTGAAAATTTGAAGAACCAAAATGCAATTTTATAAAATTGATGGTTATATTAGTGTGCCAATTAAGCAATTTTAGAATTTTTAGGGTAAAAATTACTATTTTTGTAAAGAAAGGACAATATGGTAATTTTGGAAAATTTGGGGTCCAAATTAGGAATTTGGGAAACTTGAACCCCTTTTCATGAAATTGAGTAAATTGAGGTCCCAATACAAATATTGAAAAAATTGTGAATTTAGTCATTCATACTGAATGAGGTGATCAAGCATGATGATAATGAACATTGATGTTCATTTCATGTAGGAACGCGAGACATCGGTAACGCCAGCTGAGGTTAAGCTCACAAGTGACAAAAATCGACTAAGTTAAATTCACTGCACGAATGTGTGAGTGGGATTTTTATATCATACCCGGTTGGGATGATAAGTATCTCAAAAATGAAAACCCACTACTTAGTGGTATTTTAAACGTTGCAACTTAGGGAAGTGGTGTGAAAATGACGCAAAAAACTATTTACTGGTTGTAAGTAGATCATACTCAGTTGTTATGATGAAACTTCATCGGAGGAAGTGGAAAACCCGATTATCGGTTATGAGCGGAGATATCCTCATACTCGGTTGGCATGATGGATAGTTGAAAATATATTTTTGTCAGAAGTGATCTCCCCTGACTATGTGCCACTGCTTAAACGATTTGGGAGACCTTCTTAATGGGAGCTCGAATAGCTCTGTTAGGCTGGAGGCCTCGGTTTTGGAACTTGGGGGCTATTATGCCCAATTTTGAAAATCTCGAACAGTAGGCTATAGGCCAGTTAGCACGAGCAAGAGTTCATGAATAAACATGAATTATATGCCATGAAAACTTGAATAATTGAATAGTTTGGCCATGGTACCGTGATAGGACCAACATTGTCAGTCAACTAGCATTAGTGCGACATGATAGGTCTCGGGACTGGTCAAGACAAACATTTGCAGGTTGAGTTGTGAGTCGGGGCCGTTAGACCAGTGGCACCACAGCTTATATGGCATTATGTGAAAATACTGATTATGCATACACTGTGTTTATAGGACCTTCAAGATGCCAAAGAGGGGTAGTGATGTGTCCTAGGGCCCTGGACGACCTAGTGGATATAAGGGCAGTTAGTCGTACCAGGTGATCTTGTGAAGCTCAACGTAACTTCAGTCGCATAAGATTGGTGTGGAGACGGAATGAGGCCTCTATCCTCATACTGACACGAAGAATTTTTACTGGATTGAGGGTCGGATGTCACGAACATCTACTTATTCTCAGGGTAGAAGTGGACGTACTTCTATCTAGGTAACTGATAAAGTCGCTCTGACGCCACAAGTGGGTTCAGTGGACATACTCTCCTTCGATTGTGTGATTGACCTTCATGATGAAGGATGTTCTTTTGAAAACCGAGATTTTAAGGTGGAGAAAATTTTAATGGAAATTAAGAAGTCTAGCACACTCCAACTTGAAAACATTTTTTTTAAAATACCAATTCACTGAGTTGTAGAAACTCACCCCTATTTTTTATTCCTTTTCAGGAAAAAAGAAAATGACTAGGAATAACCTTGAGCCTTACCCTTTGTTAGGTATGCGTAATTTCTCTCAGGCTTACATTTTATTGATATATGTCTTTCCAGGGAATAAGGTTGAAATTACACCTCGTTCCTCTTGAGTAAAAGAAGGGAAAAACTCCTCTTGAACCGGGAGAGCGGCAGGTTGTTCACGAGGATCTGACCAAACCGGGTCGGGGCGTGACATAGTGTACAAAGGAGTAAAAGTGGATCCAGCCAAAATAGAGACCATATTAAACTGGAAAGCCCCAACTAACTCGATAGAAATCTGTAGCTTCCTCGGCCTCGCTCGATACAAACAGAAATTTGTGGAGCATTTCTCCAGAATATCAGTATGGCCAACGTAGTGGTAGATGCACTCAACTGCATATACCAAACGTGAGTGGCCTTTGTCAATGCAAGCTATCTGCCCTTACTAGGCTAACTACAAAATTTAAGGGTGGCCCCCCACATGGACAAGGGCCAAGGTAACCAAGTAGCAACCATAGTAGTACGACCCGGTCTATTGGACCAAATACAAGCTTTACAAAAAGAAGAAGAGGAACTCCGTCCCCATTGGGAGCCAAACAAGAACAACTTAGTGTCAGGAGCAATGAGGTGATGAACTTCAAAAGGAGGGTGTTTGGGTACTAAATATTCGGGAATTAAACAGGGGGATACTAGAAGAAGCCCACGACTCGATATACGCTATGCATCTACATAATATGAAAAAGTATCATACCCTAAAACATGGATATTGGTGGAAGGGAATGAAGAGGGACATCGCAAAGTACGTGGCCAGATGCCTATCATGTTAGAAAATTAAGGACGAACATCAGAAACCCTCTAGGCTATTGCTGCCTCTCCCAATCCTAGAATGGAAATGGGAGCACATCACCATGGATTTCATGACCGGATTGCCGACAACAAGAAGGGGTCGGGATGCCATATGGGTAATCGTGGATCGACTGACCAAATCTTCACATTTCCAACCCATACGGGTGACAGATCCGATAAGAAAGTTCACCGCCCTATATGTGAGGGAGATCATATGACTCCACGGAGTACCAGTAAGCATAGTATCAGACTGAGACCCAAGGTTCACCTCCCGATTCTGGCCTAACCTCCAGGCAACATTAGGAACCAGACTATCTCAATTAGAACATGGAATATTGATACACATACCCCTTAGGGAAGTGTTAACAAGAGACGAAGTGATAAGAGCTTGTAAAGTGGGAATCGAAGTAAGGACACTCGATGCGGACTTGATTCCACTACCCTTAAAGTATATTGACCTAATCATAGGAATGGATTGGTTGGTAAGGCATCATGCCAAAGTAGGCTGTCAAGAGAAGGAAGTAACATTCCATATTGTTTCCATGACATTAACTGTGACACCCAGAAATCCCAATTAACTAATAGGACTAAAATGAGCAAGAGAATGGGATCAAACTGAGGGATGTAACGTCAACCGAGAAGTGAACCCAGACCAAAATTTAAAGGAGGGAATGATGGAGCGGACAAGAGGGGAGGGGGGGGGGGGGAAGGGCCATGGGAGACCATTAGGAGAGTCTTGGAACACGAGGTTGAGGATTGGGATAGAACAGGGAAAAGAACTAGTTCGGATCTAGAGAAGTCACAACCCTCCCCTCCCCCCCCCCCCCCAACCCTGAATTTTTTAGGGTACTAAACAAGTCCAAATTAAGTGGCTCTTGAGTCCATTCAATAAGAAATTGAATGTAGATTTTTTATGTATTATTATTTTATCAATAACAGGCTAGGAAATGGGTGAATCAAGCCAAAACCATTCAACCAGTCGAGAAATTTGTCAGAAGCTGGTTTTCTACAGTGCCAAATCAGTCGGCTAAGATGTTGGGCGCACACATGTGCGACCACGTGTGCGCGTGTCATCTTCCTAGCTTGATAGCTTAACTGTATTCCCCTATTTTACCCGATGACTCACCTAGAAAACCCGAATCCGCCACTTGGGGAAAATTAATCCATTCCCGAGGTCTCACGCTATGAAATGAAGAAAGAAACATATGGATAGTTTGCCATGAAGGTCTAGATCACCTCCATATGAATTGGGGTCACTCCCGCACTAGATTCTTATCATAATTCACTCTAAAAGTGAAATAGTTGCCAACTCCGATAACCATATTACCAGAGAGGATATCTCCACCGTTCGACCTCCTCCAAAGACATTCTTGATATCTTTAGAAAGCTGAGGATCTTAGTTTCCCATCACCAACCCGCTTGACCAAGAATTCCACCTCTGCCATAGTTCGCGAGATCACATAGTAGTCAATCTCCGATGACTAGAAATCGAGTAGCAATTTTAGAAGCCAATTTCGACAGCCCCCGATGACCCTCGTCACACCCCAACTCGGTTTGGTCAAAATCCTATGAATAACCTGTCACTCCCCCAATACTATAATAGAACCTACAGCCATTAATATTTTTTTGACAAAAGCAATGCCCAAAATAAGGGAAAATGGTGTATTATTTTATATTTTCAAAGTATGCTAGAATATATAGTGTTGTACATAAATTTGAAAGAAAAAATAACATACCAATTTGGCAGTTCATCTTATAATGTCCTAGGCATTTTAAAACCTGGAAGGGATAATGGATTGGGTGTAAACCCCATACTTTTAAGATAAAGAAAACCGGGAAAGAACCGGTCAACCGAGTAAGAAAATCGAGTCGGTTTACAAACCTGATCATTTGAGAACAAGCAATTTGGAAATTTACAACTTTCGTGTGATCCAAAGGGTTCATTAAACCTTAGAAAAGAAATTTAAGACAAATTAGAAAAGAAAAACCAAATTGGTTCAGTTGAACAAGAATCCATAAGAACTTTGAAGTTAAGCATGCTTGCCTAAGAGTAGTGTTTGGATGGGTGACCTCTTGGGAAGTTGAACATTTTTCTTAACCTCGGAAGGAGAGGTCGAGCTCTTTATAATCGAGGAGAAGACAGCTATCTAATAGCAAACTCCAGTCAATCCGAGAATTGCTGGAGAAGCGCCAGGATGATGGAATAGTGAAGCAGCTCCGGCAGACCGAAGCTGCCCTATTTTGGCGAATCTGAAATCGGCCATTTTGAGCCCTCCTCAAAGTAAACCGAGCCCTCCCAACACTTCCTTAGCCCTCCCACGGCCAAATTAAGACTAAAAGGTAAGGCAATTCGGCTCCCCTCTACAATTTCCGGCCGGTGCTAGAGAGAGAATCGATAGAATTTCAATGATAAAATTCTAACTCAATTCGGCATCAATTGATGCGATTCTTGAATTCAGGATGATCCTCAAGATGAGAGCCATTTGCCCAGATCGAAAGCTCGGACCGCCGTACCCTCACCGGTGAGAAATCGAAGCTTTCTCTCTCTACAATTTATTTTCCTGCAAAGCTCCGTTTGAACTCGTTCTGGCGTTAAAATTTGCGATTCAAAGTTCCTTAGAATTGTATGAACATGTAGAAACTCAATTTAAACTCCAATTTCAACAATTAGAGGTGTTTGATGGGTCAATTTGATGAAATCAAGTTCGACAGTGTTGAAGAGTTGAAATTGGGGGAAGAATTGGGGAAAATTTGGGGATTTTTGAAATTCGAAGGACCAAAATGAAATTTTATGAAATTGAGGGCTAATTAGGCATGAAAATAATGTTGGAGGACCAATTGAGAAATTTTAGAATTTTTGGGGCAAAACTTACCATTTTTGTAAAGGAAGGGCAAAATGGTAATTTTGGAAAAGTTGGAGGACCAAATTGGAAATTTGAGAAATTAATCCCCTTTTAGTGAAATGTAATAAATTGAGGTCCTATGATAAATTTTAGAAGTTTCGGGACTCAATTTGAGGAAAAATCGGTATTAGGGACTTAAAGTTAAAGAGAAATAACTTTAGGGACCTAATTGCAAAGAAATGAAAGTTTGACTTTCTTATTCATTTGGAATGAATGAAGGCGATTAGGCTGAAGGATAATGATCCGAGATATTCATATCGTGTAGGAACACGAAGTACCAGGAACACCAGCAAGGATAAGCTCGCGTGAATACAAAGAACCGGTCTAGTAGAATTCACGACATTAACGGGTGAGTGGGTTTACTAACATCATAACCAATTGGGATGATGAGCACAACTTAAAATAAAAACCACTTACCAGTTGTGTGTGGAAATTTTATATCATACCAAGTAGGGGATGATAAGTACCTCGGTATAAAAACCCACTGTTTAGTAGTATTTTATTCATCACCACTTAGAGAAAGTGATGTGAAAATTATGCGGAAAAACTACTTATCGGTTGTAAGTAGATCATACCCGGTTGGTATGATGAGACTTCCTCAAAGGAAGTTGAAAACCCGTTCATCGGTTATGAACGAAGATGTCCTTATACCGATTGGTATAATGGACAGTGAAAACCTATTTTGTTGGAAGTGTTCTCCCCTAACTGTGTGCCAATGCTTAAACTATTTGGTAGACCTTCTTGACAGGAGATCGAATAGCTCTTATAGGCCGGGGGCCTCGATTTTGAAACTTGAGGGCTAGAATGCCTAGTTTTTTTTGAAAATCTCGTACAGTGCGCCCAAGGCCAGTTGGCACGAGCAGGAGCTTGTAAACGAACATGATATATGTGCCATAAAACTTAATAAGTGAATTGTTTGGCCATGGTACCAAGATAGGACCGACATGCTCAGTTAACTAGTGGCAATGCAACATGACAGGTCGACGGACTAGTCAAGACAAACAACTGTGGGTTGAGTTGAGAGTCGGGGCCGTTGGACCAGTGGCACCACATATTACATGGCTTGATAAGAAAACATTGTTTGTGCATGCACTATGAGTATGGGATCATCAATATGCCCATGAAGGGTAGTGATGCGTCCTAAGGGCACTGGACGACCTGGTGGCTATAAGGGTAGTTCGTTGTTCTAGGTGTCTATGCGAAATCTGGAGTAGCAACAAGCGCATGAGACCGAGGTGGGGACAGGATGAGGTCTTTGTCCTCATACGGACACGAAGAAGTGATTTTGGGATTGTGGGTCGGATGTCACGTACATCCACTCATTCCCAGGGTAGAAGTGGTCGTACTTCTATCCGGGTGGCAAGAAAAGTTGCTCCCAAGCCACTAACTGGTTCAGTAGTGATACTGACTTGCGAATGTGTGTAACCTTCATGATGAAGAATGTGTGTTGGGTGATGACACACCTATAACTAAGAAATTATGGAAAAACCCAAATTTTTAAATGAAGGGATTTTTGAAATGAAAGGAGTCTAGCACACTCCATATGAGGGATTTTTGAAATGAAAGAAGTTAAAAGTAGACCTTTAAAAATCCATTCACTGAGTTGACGTACTCACCCCCTCCCTTATATCCTTTTCAGGAAATCCCGGAAAGCCTACCCTAAAAGAAAATCAACTAATATGCCTGTAAGATAGGTATGTAAAGTTTAAAATTTCATGCAGTTTTGATTATGCTATTCCAGTAAATGGTGCAGGTTTAAAGGAATCAAACATTCGTAGAACAGACCCTTAGAGAAACTTTATCGTCCACCCTAGTGAGAGGCCACAACCTTCACCACATCGTCTGTGTGAGAACCATTTCCCATCCTACATACTTATCGATACTTTGATCCCTAGACTTGTGGGGGTGAGACCTCACCCTTCCATCCCCTCGGGTCTCAATGCGCATGAAGCTCCCAAAGCTTCAAGACATATTGGAACATTGTTTTCTACTCTTATAACACCTTTGTTGTCTAGTAGCACTTAGAACCAATACTACCTCATACTTGGCATCTCTTTGGTTTTGTATGATTGCAATCACATACAAAGTTATATTGATTTAAGACCTTTATCTTTGTGCTACAAGCCCAACAAGCTACAATCTAGTTTTGGCGTAGTAGCTTCAACAAGCATTATCTAATTGTGATAATTATTGACAAGCTCTTAATCAAACTTATTTATGGGGTTAAACCCATTTCCATTGGCCTTGGGTGAACTTGTGTGAGATTTTTAAAACATGGCCTTGGGCCCACTTCATTTTCCGAAAATCGTGGCCTTGGCCCAACTTCCATAGTACTAGATCTAGCCCACTGTTGTTGATCGTGGCATCACCCATATCCTGCATCGACAGTTGGACTAGACCATAAACATTGAGGTGTATTCGTACACTATTCATGAGTTGTCCAAATATGATACTTCATGCTATCATAAAAAAATATAACCCCAAATAGTTTAAGCATATTAACATAGTTAAGGGATTATATTTTTGGAAAATCGGGTTTCAAAGTGAATCATGATCTTATCGTTCCTGGTGTTAGAAATCCCACTAACACGATATGCGTGACTCGTTCATATTGGATGATATTCCAAAATTGGTTTAAATTCGTATTATGCGTTTGGACCTTCCTTTCGCACCTCCATAATCACAAATAACTGAACCATTAGTTATCTGACATTCGTCATTAGGTCTTTATGTTTTCTAGACAAATAAGCTCCAAGTATTTGCCATAATTTCTTCACTTATTTCATTTTAAATTTCTATTAAAATAATTTATTTAATATAAAATTACATAGAAAAATTAATAAAGCATTTTATTTTTATTGAATTCTCATTTTCTTTTAAATCATCATTTGGCTCTCAACTAATGTTAATTTCACAAAAATCCCCAATTTGCCCAATTTTATTAAAAAAACTTACATTTTGGACCCAAATTCTTGATTCATTAAATTGAGAGCTTAAATCATGTTAATTTCCTCCTAGCATGCTACTAATCATCTCCCTTATCTTGCTATGAGCATCCTAAGTTTGAATGACTTCAATTGACCCAAAATTGAGCTCAAAATGAGCTTTGTCTGAAACATTTTCTAGAGAGAGAAATCTCCGTTTACTAAGCAAAGGAGGGATGATTTCCAGAACTTTGAGTATGTGTGGCTAGTGCTCATCAAGGGGGGTCTTCTTAGGATCAAGTTGTGTGTCAATTGGTAGCCTCGGCAATGGAAATTTTATGAGAGCAATTTTCATGCTCCATATTCTAAAATTCTAATATTTCAGCTAATGGAGGCGGAATTTGCTTACCTTAAGTGATCCTAGAGGTCGAGGGTCAGTCGTGGAGAGCTGTGGGAGGGTCTGCATGGCTGCAGAAGGTCAGAAGTGACCATAATTCATGCTTGAAGGATTCTGCTACTTTGTGACGACCGGGGTGACGGTACTATGTGAGCTCATCGATGCTCCTCTGATGATCCTTGAGGCAAAGGGAGGTTGTAGCGAGGTTGAGGACTTCTTCCCAATTCTAGGGAACCCGAATTCACCTTTGGAGGTTGAGAAAAATGCCCAAGTCAGAGCTCTGGCTGGTGCCTCACCAGGAAATTGAGCTATTCATCTTTAGTCATTTGAGTGATGATGAGAATGAATGTGGGTAGCTCTTTATCCATTCGTCCATTGCTCAACCCCAATCTCTCCCATTCATGGTCATATGGGAAGGATTTTTTGGTTGTCGAAGTAAATGCAGCCAACTCATTAACCTTATTTGCCTAGTTTAGAGGTTGAAGATGAAATTGTGCACGTGCGTGTGAGCTACCCACTCAATCTTCGAGTCATCCTTTGACTCGCTGACTGGCCACATGGTGACCTTCTATTGATCACTCATTCCAATGTGGCCGTTGACCATATTTGACTAGTCATTGATCATGGCACATGGCATCCTCTTATTGGCTGGTTTCAATAAGCCAGGTTTCCCTCTTGATGCACTATGCCACTACAATGCGTTAGCCTCTTATTAGTTGGGACCATCTGACGTGGCTCTGCCATGTGTCGGCCTCTAATTGATCGACCGTTTCTTCGATATCCTAGTTAGTTGCTGACGTGGCATCTTTGCCATATGTCAGCCCCTCATTGGCCAACTCAACTGATGAGGCTTCTCCTTAGTTGACCATTGGCTGGGGACACGTCTCGCTCTCCATTTGGTTGGTCGTTAATGATGTGGGTTTTCTTTCTTTTACCGTTGACTAAGGACACGCGTCATGCTCTGATTGGTCAGCGCTTCCAGCTGCTAATCGAGTGGTTGACTGGTCGTGCTTCGCCATGCGTCACACACTAATTGGTCGCGTGGGCTGACTATGCGCTAACCTGGCAGGTGGTCCATTGATTGACTGGACAATTGACAGAGTCACTCAAATTCATTGGTCATTAGTGACATGGATTTTCTTTCTTTTACCGTTGACTAAGGACACGAATCATGCTCTGATTGGTCAGTGCTTCTAGCCGCTAATTGAGTGGCTGACTGGTTGTGCTTCACCATGCGTCACACGTTAATTGGTCGAGTGGGTTGACTCTGCGCTAACCTGGCAGGCGGTCCATTGATTTACTGGACAATTGACCAGTTCACTCAGATTGGGTTCGGTGACTTGAAATTAAAAATCGGCCGGTTCTGTCCCTATTCGACAAATTTTCTAAATTTTGAAAAATTTTAAAATTCGTCTAAATTTTCTATTAAATAGTGACATCAATTTCCCAAATTGATATTTTTAAGTTAACTAGAAAAAATAATCTTTGAACTAGTTTTTCATGGTTCAGGTCCGATTTACCTTGAAATGGTCCGATTCTCACATCAAATTCACTTCATGGTTCTTTTCCATAGCTTTTGGATCATAATTGACCCCTTTGGGATTTTTCCAAATTCTCGTTTTGGCTTATAAATACAAATTTTGGTTTCTTTTTAACCTTGGTTTTTAACCACACATTCTAGGTGGATCATATTGGACTTAATGCCTTATCCATTCTTAAGGCTTGGTCATTCAATTAGAATAGTCCAATGTCATAATCCCTTTTTATTCGAAGATCCTTCTTTTGAGAACTCGAAATCACAACTTTGCTCATTTATAGTCAATTGAGCTTCAATTTTAAAAATTGCATAGAGGTCTCTCAATTTTTTCAAATCCCCAATTTCCCCCAAAATTTCCCCCAATTTCGACCTCCTTTATTGACCAAATTTGATTTCTTCAAATTGACTATTCAATTGGGGTTATTTCCTCAAATTGATGATTTTGATCAGTTTCTGCACTTCCATACAATTGCAGTTTGAATTGTAGGATTTGGGTCCGAAACGAGCTCAAATGGAGCTTCACCAGAAAACTAGATGTATAGAGAGAAAGTTTTGAAAGCTTACCATTGGAGGTGCGACGATCCAAGTTCTTGATTGGGGAAGTTAGCTCTTATCCCCAGGGTCCTCCTAGGATCAAGAATCAGGGAAACTATTGTCAGGATCCATGGGAATTTGATCAAAGAACACTATCACGTTCTTTCTCTAGAATTGACGTGCAATGATGGAGGATGGCCAAATTGGCTTACCTTTCACCTCCAGGGAGGTCGTGTGGTGGCCGAGGGAACTATGGGATGACTCAATTGGGCCACAAAGATAAAGGTCTAGCTAACATGGTGATCCAACTCAACTGCCACGTCAGTCGTTGGCCATTAACCCGACATGTGGCAGCCCCTCATTGGCTGGTCATGTCTGCATGGCTGCTGACTAGGCACCTATTGGCCGTTGGCCAACAGATAGAGCGTGCCTTGCCACGTGTTGCAGTCAGATTGCTCACGCGCATTTGGACTGGGTGTTGACCGGTTAGCGGTCCATTAACCGGTTGGACCGTTGATTGGTCCGGTCTGACTAGGTCTAGTGACCATAAAATGAAAATCAGCCAGTTCAAACCTGATTCGAACGGTTCTCTTAAAATTAAAAATTTTTAAATTTGTCTAAATACATTTTTCTCTTCAATGGTGGCATCAATTTCCCAAATTGATAATTTTAAGCCACCAAGAAAAATGAATTAAGAGACTGGTTCATGTATAGTTCAACCTGTTTCGGTATGGTTCAAGTCCGATTCATCATGAACCAGTCTGATTTTCTCATCCAATTTCTTTCATAACCCTTCCCCATGATTTATGTGACATCTTGGTCACTTGGGATTTTCCAATTTCCCATTTCAACCCTTCTTTATCGTTCTCAATTCATCAAGTGGTTCGGTTTTATCCTTAATTTGACTGGTTCTTTCTCTATTTCCTTTATCTGAGGTGACGGGTTTCACAACTCTCCCCTCCTTTTAGGATTTTTGTCCTCAAAACTAAATTTTGCCTCCCTTTACATTGGGAGAAATCTCCTTTGTTGTCAACTTGTGGTTTATTTTACATGCTACCCCTTGCATGTTCCTTTACTTAGCCCTTTTTAATCCTCCCACTAATGGAATTTCTCTTCTATTCCATTAGTCAATTACTCCATAGAGGGTATCCTGATTCGATATGTCTTACCCACTAGTCCAAAAGTATACCTTAAGGTCCACTTCTTATTCTACTTAGGCTAAGGTCCATCGTCTTGAAGGTTTATATCCATGTCTTTGGGTTGACTATCCCATAATTGTCATTTCCCTTACAATGGCGGTTCGTGCCCTTCTAATCTTCTTAGAGTTACTATGCTTTGCGTCTTCTTGTCATCCGGTAGTGTCTCTCGATTGCTCTCGGTGTTATCCAGCCGTCCTTTTTCCTTGACGTCATGCCTTTTTGGTAGCATTTGGTTCTCCTTATTTACTCACCCTTCCTCATCTCCCTTATTGGGTTTCCCGATTCCGACAACTGTGTTTCACATCCACCTTTGGGCTTACTGACTTTCTTTCGGTTTTTTGTTCCTTTCGATTCCTTCCTTATTTCTAGTGGTATCCTTGCACGAGGACTTCCTTCTTTCTTGTACATCCTCAACCACTTGTTCCCCTTTTTAGGTTTCTTTGTTTCTGGTTAATCCTCTTATGGTTCTCCTATCGACTCCTTGGGTTGATCTCACTTCCTACCTTTACCCTTCTACGTAGGGACTTTCGCCTTGGGAGTTTCATGTTCAACCTCCCGAACATTCCTTGAAGGCTTTTCCTTCCTCCCTTTCTTACACCCTTCTGTTATCGGTATGGTTGTCAACCCTTAATACTTCATTGTCCTACAATACCCCTTAATGTCCCTTATACATTATGCGAGGGATTTCTAGTCATTGTGACTTTTCACTTCAACCCGTTTTTCAAGCACATGCTTAACTGCTTTTCCGAATTTCATTGGGTCCATCGTCTCTCTATTGGGGACATGTTCATCCAGGACTCCTTTCTTTACTATGCTACTTCCTTTCTTTGCCCTTACGATCATCTGATCTTAGTGTAACTTAATGCCATCCCTTGCTATCGCCCTTCTAGTTTTCCCTTCCTTGAAAATCTTATGGGTACATCCTTGTACCCCTTTCTCAACCTTACTTGCATTCTGTACAAGTCCACTTCCTTGGGACGAGTTCGGGTGCTGTTTGTTTCAAGATTTCATGATCTCCTTGTGTGAGGCTTATTTAATCCTTCTCAAGGCCTGACTGGGGTCGTGTAAACCTCGCACTTTTGAGTTAAGAAAAATCGGGAAAAGAACTAGTCAAACCGAGTAATAAAACCGAGCCGGTTTACAAATCGGATCATTTGGGAACAAGCAATTTGGAAAAATACAACTTCCGGGTGATACAAAGGGTTCATTAAACCTTGGAAAAGAAACTTAAGACAAATTAGAAGAGAAAAACCACACTGGTTTAGATGAACAAGAATCCATAAGAACTCTAAATTTAAGCATGCCTGCTTGATAGTAGTGTGAGGATGGGTGACCTCCTGGGAAGTATGACTTTTTTTTTAACCCAAAATTTCGGTAAAAAATTTTTATGCAAATGTACGCCTTATCATAAATAGCCATAAATTAATATATATTTAATTATTGTAATTAATACCAATAATTTATGACAATATTAATACTATTAATAAATCTCTCCCATTTAATACAAGATTTTACACCTATATAAAAAGCTCATTCCCATTCATTCTCCTCACACCTGAACACTTCTCTCTCTCTCTCTCTCTACTGCTCCATTTCTTGATGAAGCTTGAACCCGAGCTTCAACTTAAACATTTTTCTTAACCTCAGAAGAAGAGGTCGAGCTCTTTAGAACTGGGGAGTAGACAACTATCTGATAGCATACTCTAGTCAATCCGAGAATCACAGGAGAAGCAATGGCATTGGAACAGTGAAGCAGCTCCGGCGGACCGTAGCTGCCCTATTTTGGCCAGGCTGAAATCGGCCATTTTGAGCCCTCGTCAAGCCAAACCAAGCCCTCCCAGGACTTCCTCAGCCCTTCCACGGCCGAATTAGGACTGAAAGGTAAGCCAATTCGGCTCCCCTTTACAATTTTCGATCGGTCTTAGAGAGAGTCGGCCAAATTTCAATGACGAAATTCTAATCCAATTTGGTATCAATTGATGCAATTCTTGATTTTAAGATGAACCTCAGGATGAGAGCTATCTGCCCAGATTGAAAGCTCGTACCGTTATGCCCTCACCGGTGAGTAATTAAAACTTTCTCTCTCTATAGTCTGTTTTTCAGCGAAGCTCCGTTTGAGCTCGTTCCCGCATTAAAACTCACGATTTAAAGTTCTATGATATCGTATGTATATAGAGAAACTCAATTTCAACTTCAATTTCAACAATTAGAGGTGTTTGATCGACCAATTTGATAAAATCAAATTCGGCTGTGTTAAAGAGTTGGAATTGGGGAAAATTGCAGATTTTCAAAAATTTGAGTGACTAAAATGCAATTCTCCTAAAATTGAGGGTCAATTGGACATAATAAAAATGTTAGAGGGCCAATTGAGAAATTTTAAAATTTTTGGGGTAAAATTTACCATTTTTGTAAAGGAAGGGCAAAATGATAATTTTGGAAAAGTTGGGGACCAAATTGGAAATTTGGAAATTTAAACCCCTTTTTGTGAAATGGAATAAATTGAGGTCCCTAGATAAATTTTAAAAGTTTCGCGACACAATTTGAGGAAAAATCAGCATTAGGGACTTAAAGTTTAAGAGAAATAACTTTAGGGACCTAATTGCAAATAAATGAAAGTTTGACTTTCTCATTCATTTGGAATGAATGAAGGCTTAGGCCAAAGGATAATGAACCGAGATGTTCATATTTTTTAGAAAAATGAAGTACCAGGAATGCCAACAAGGAAAAGCTCGCGTAAATACAAAGAACTGGTCTAGTGGAATTTACGGTATTAACAGGTGAGTGGGTTTACTAACGTCATACTCGGTTGGGATGATGAGTATAACTTAAAGTTAAAAACCACTTACTAGTTGTGAGTGGGATTATATATCATACCCCGTTGGGAATGATAAGTGCCTTGGTATAAAAACCCCCTATTTAGTGGTATTATAATAATCACCACTTAGAGAAAGTGATGTGAAAATTATGGGGAAAAAACTACTTACCGGTTATAAAAAAATCATACCCGGTTGGTATGATAAGACTTCCTCGAAAGAAGTTGAAAACCTATTTATCGGTTATAAACGGAGATATCCTTATATCGGTTGGTATAATGGACAGTGAAAACCTATTTTGTCCGAAGTGTTCTTCCTTGACTGTGTGCTAACGCTTTAACTATTTAGGAGACCTTCTTGATGGGAGCTCGAATAGCTCTTATAGGTGGGGGGCCACGGTTTTGGAACATAGGGGCTAAATGCCCGATTTTGAAAATCTCGTACAGTGGGTCCAAAGCCAGTTGGCATGAGGAGGAGCTCGTAAACGAACATGATATATGTGCCATAAAACTTAATAAGTGAATTGTTTGGCCATGGTACCAAGATAGGACCGACATGCTCACTCAACTAGCAGTAGTGCGACATGACAGGTCGACGGACTAGTCAAGACAAACAACTGCGGGTTGAGTTGAGAGTCGGGGCCGTTCTACTAGTGGCACCAAAGATTACATGGCAATATGAGAAAACATTGTTTGTGCATGCACTATGAGTATGAGATCATCAAGACGTCCATGAGGGGTAGTGATGTGTCCTAAGGGTCCTGGACGACCCGGTGAATATAAGAGCAGATCATTGTTCCAGGTGTCTGTGAAAATTTTGGAATAACACCAAGCGTATGAGGATGGAGGTGGGGACGGGATGAGGTCTCTGTACTCATATGGACACGAAAAAGCAATTTTGGAATTGAGGGTCAGATGTCACATACATCCACTCATTCCCAGGGTAGAAGTGGTCGTGCCTCTATCCAGGTGGCAGGAAAAGTCGCTCCGAAGCCACTAGCGGGTTTAGTAGTAATACTAACTTGCGAATGTGTGTAACTTTCATGATGAAGGATGTGTGTTGGGTGACGACACACCGTGTTAACTATGAAATGATGGAAAAACCTGAATTTTTAAATAAATGGATTTTTGAAAAAGAAGGGAGTCTAGCACACTCCATATAAATATTTTTTTCTTAAAAGTTAAAAGTAGAACTTTGAAAACCCGTTCACTAAGTAGTTGTACTCACCCCCTCCCTTATATCCCTTTCACGAATCCCAGAAAGTCTACCATTAAAGGCCATCAACTAAGACACATGTAACACATGTGTGTAAAGTTTAAAATTTCATTTAATTTTGATTATGCTATTTTAGGAAAAGGAGCAAGTTAAAGGACGTGTTACTCTTTATGATTTACAATAAGGGGAAACCTTTTAATAAAGCAGGAGAGTGGCAGGTTGAACATGGTGATCCGACCAAACTGGGTCAGGGCATGACAACCAGAGTGATATCAGAGCATATTTCCTCGAATACATAATCAAGACTAGAAAATATAGTAACTGATAGGATTTATCTTAAAAATTTCAGATGGCTCTCAAGAGAGGAACCAAGAAAACTAGGAATGACTTTGTTCAGCACCCTGTCCTGGTAGGAAGACAACTCTAGAAGCTTCCCAAATGCCTGGGGTATGGTAGAAATCCCCATGGACCAAATGACAAAGTATCCAAGAGTATGATGCTTAGACCTATTGAGGTCACACCCCTGAGTACAAAGGGAGCAAGCCTGAAACTAGGAACACCAGCTAGGGCTCTATCTATTTCATAGAGGATGCTTATCAAACACCCCGTAGCCCTCTATCTATTTCATAACCACCTCTTTGTAATATGGTTAATACCCTAAAATATTGTACTCTTTCTCCATAAATGAAGAATTCCAAGTTCCTGAAACCATGTCTCTAAAAAAGGATGTAAGCCTACGCGCTCAACTGTAGGAAGATTGCCTCAAGAAAAGTAACCAAACAAACCGTAGGGACCGAGGAGAACCCCATCCCAAATAAGGAAATGAACCAAAAGACTAAAGAGGCTAGCAGAACTCTTAGGTGAAAACTAGTAGGCAGAGAAGGCATGACAAGAAAACCGACAAGGAGACTAAGGAGTGAGAACTCTATTAGTAACTACTAGGCAAAGAAATGACTTGTTATAAGGTGAGGACAATAGGAACACTACTCTAGAGAGTGCTCAACACTACTAAGGACAAGTATCAAGATAACCTTTTATAGGTGTAAAGGAAATGGGGCATGAAGTGAAGGATTGCCCCACATCGCAAGGATTTAGAACAATACCTTCCAAGAACAATGCCTCTACAGCTACATGAATCCGAAATTATTCCACCCCATGAAATATGACTCCTACTCGAAACTTCAACCATACTAGGAGGTAGCTCTTCAAGATCCTAGCATAGTGGCAGGTACTCCCCGATCCAATCTTCTATAAGAAAAGCTAAAGCCCCAAGTTGGTACTCGTATTTCGAAAGTAAATTTTGAGTTCCAAAAACTTTTTGTCCTTCAATGATGGTGTAATGGTGTGCCTCAACTAGATGAGGGAGGAAAAGGATTGAATGTAGGACGTCGATCAACCGCAAATAAAACATAGGGTAGATGAAGAGAATTCTTCCTTGAGAAAAAATTTCCAGCCATCTGGTAGCAAGGAAGGAATCACCTCTACAAGAGAAGACAAGATGAGCATTAGATGACAAATGGGATGTTTTGGGATGATAAGTACGACTTGCTTTGGAAAAAGGAGAGAAGTCAAGTTTCAGACCAACATAGCAGAAAGAAGCAAATTGTAACAACAAGATAGTTAAGGAGAATAAACGACGCCCTAAGGAGGGCTGGGAAGTAGTAAGGACTACACCCTAAAAAGGGCAATGGGATGGGCATTAAGGGCAAGAAGACTCGAGAGACAACTATCTCAAGATAATTAGACAAGGAGAATAGTAGGGACGAGTCACTTAATGAACAAACCCTTGTGAATGTCATAAATTTAATCTCTAGTAAAGAACGGTCCTTAAAGAAATCAATGGCCAAGAATGGATTGATGACAAAACTCAAAGCCAGGAGAAGATTAAGTAGGCCTCTCGCAGGATGATTAAGAGATATGGAAACAAGGAGGATTTGAGCTCTACTTAAAGGAAATAGATGTGTATAGGGGTATAGGTTGGAATGAGGATGGGGTACAAAGTATGTACCTACAAGATTTCAAGAGTAAAGGTAAACGGAAGGGGATGGCATCAAAGGACGTCATTCAAGGATATATACATACGAAAATGAATGAAGAAGGAATTTTGGGAGAAAGGGAAAGAATCTCACCAAGGAAGGAAACCCTGAGGAGGGATACATGTCCCAACTAAGAGGTAATGGGACAAAGTGACAAAGGATGAGGAGATGAACTTGCAAATGAAGTGCATGGTGAGGTGAAAGAACCAAGGGAAACATACTAGGAGAACCTAAGGAGTAAGTTAAACCCAAGGAACGAGTAGGTAGAAAGATAGCCTCAATAGATGTCGTAACAAGTAAGAATAGGTAGACTACCCATAATAAGAAAATAAAGGAAAGAATGTTCAAAAAACCCTAGGAAAGTAAGCTCCATATATAAGAAGTGGTTAAGGGGGAACAACCACTAATATCAAGATGGATTATGGTCCACACTCGCATAATAGAGCCTAAAGTGTGGATGGCTGGTAATAGGGTGGAGTATACGAAATAAGACCGATAATTGGAAACTACTCAAATAAGGAATAAGCGATGGAATGGAAAATTTAAGACAATGGAGGACTAAAAGCAGGAAAATGCCCAATATAGAAAGGGTGTAAGGAGATGAAGAAAAGAAACCTTCAAGAAATGGTAAGAAGGTTGAGCATGTAACTCCTAAGTTGAAAGTCTCTACATTGAATGAAATAGTAGAGAATGAAACCGTAAATAGGGAAACTCCCCAAACCAAGTAAATTGACATGTAGGCAAAAAGGAATCAACTCAGTATAAAGAATTGTGAAATGATTACGAACAAATAAGAGTGGATTAAGGCCAAAGTAAAATCCTTGAGTAAAGGATGTCATTGGGAACGGACAGAGATAGGTCCTAGAAAATACCATGCTGTAAGGGTGATGTGAGCCCAACAATCCCAAGGAGAATATGACTTAAAGTAAGGAAGAGTCGGCTAATAAGCATGACATGGTCGGATATAAAAAAATTTTGGACCGAAGTTATAATAGACAACGAATGAAGGAAGGGTCAAAATATGACGAAAAAGTGATAATAAAGAAAAACCATGGAAACAAGTACGTAACACTTGAAAGCACATCAAGTTAAAGGTTTAAACTACCAAAATGATAACTAGACATGGGAATGATTAGTTATTTTGGAATTCCCAATCTTGAGTAAAGAATCTCAAAGGGAAGAATGTTGCTCTAAACAAAGAAAGATATGAATCTAAGGATATACACTAGAATAAGGTATGTCTAGTTATGATAAACTCCGTGGAGGGAGTAAATAATATAAAGGAAAAGAAATTTCCTTAAGTGAAGGATGTAAAAAAAGGGCTAATTGAAATAATAATAGAAGAGTATGCATGTAAAGCAAACACCAAAGGGACATCAAAGTAAATGATTCCTTATGCAAGGTTGATAATTAAGTTTTGGGGACAAAACTCCTAAAAGGAGGGGAGAGTTGTAAACCCTACAATTTTGAGTTAAGGAAAATCGGAAAAAGAACCGATCAAACCAAGTAAGAAAACCGAGCCGGTTTACAAATCCGATAATTTAGGAACAAGCAATTTGGAAAATTACAACTTCCTCGTGATGAGTTCATTAAACTTTGGAAAAGAAACTTAAGACAAATTATAATAGAAAAACCAAATTGGTTTAGGTGAACGAGAATCCATAAGAACTCTAAAGTTAAGTGTATTTGCTTGAGAGTACTGTGAGGATGGTTGACCTTTAGGAAAGTATGAGGTTTTTTTTTATAACCCGAAATTTCGGTCAAAAATTTTTATGCGAACATATGCCTTATCATAAATAGCCATAAATTAATATATATATTTAATTATTGTAATTAATACCAATTATTTAATAACTAAATTAAATTGTTAGAATTAATACAAATAATTTAATACCAAATTAAATTATTGAAATTAATAACAATAATTTATGGCAATATTAATACTAGTAATAAATCTAACCCATTTAATACACGATTTTACACGTATATAAAGAGGTCATCCCCATTCATTTTCCTCACATCTGAACACTTCTCTCTCTCTCTCTACTGTTCCATTTCCTAGTGAAGCTCGAACTAGAGCTTCGACTTGAACATTTTTCTTAACCTCGAAAGGAGAGGTCGAGCTCTTTAGAACTGGGGAGAAGACAACTATCTGATAGGAAACTCCAGTTAATCCGAGAATCACTGGAGAAGCGCCAACATGATGGAACAATAAAGCAGCTCCGGCGGACCGAAGCTGCCCTATTTCAGCTAAGCTAAAATCTGCAATTTCGAGCCCTCCTCAGGCCAAACGAAGCCCTCCCAACACTTCCTTAGCCCTTCCACGGCCGGATTAGGACGGAAAGGTAAGCCAATTCGGCTACCCTTTATCATTTCCGATCGATGTTAAAGAGAGTTGGCAAAATTTCAATGATAAAATTCTAATCCAATTTGGCATTAATTGATGTGATTCTTGATTTTAGGATGAACCTCAGAATGAGAGCTATCTCTCCAGATCAAAAGCTAGGACCGTCGTGCCCTCAACGGTGAGTAATCGAAGCTTTCTCTCTCTATAGTCTATTTTCCAACGAAACTTCGTTTGAGTTGTTATGGCGTTAAAACCTGTGATTTAAAGTTCTATGGAATTGTATGAACATAGAGAAACTCAATTTCAACTTCAATTTCAACAATTAGACGTGTTTGATCGATCAATTTGATAAAATTAAATTCGGCCGTGTTAAAGAGTTGGAATTGGGGGAAATTGGGGATTTTCGAAAATTTGAGGGATCCAAATGCAATTTCCTAAAATTGAGGGTCAATTGAATATAATAAAAATGTTAGAGGGCCAATTGAGAAATTTTAGAATTTTGGGGTAAAATTTACAATTTTTCTAAAGGAAGGGTAAAATGGTAATTTTGGAATAGTTAGGGGACCAAATTAGAAATTTGGAAATTTAAACCCCTTTTTTTGAAATGGAATAAATTGAGGTACCTTGATAAATTTTAAATGTTTCGGGACTCAATTTGAGGACAAACCGGAATTAGAGACTTAAAGTTTAAGAAAAATAACTTTGGGGACCGAATTGCAAATAAAATAAAGTTTGACTTTCTTATTCATTTCACATGAATGAAGGCTATTAGGCCGAATGATAATGAACCGAGATGTTCATATCATGTAGGAACACGAAGTACCAGGAACGCTACTAAGGACAAGCTCGCGTGAATAAAAAGAACCGTTCTAGTGGAATTCACAACATTAACGGGTGAGTGGGTTTACTAATGTCATACTCGGTTGGGATGATGAGCATGAGACGGGGGTAGGGATGGGATGAGGTCTGTGTCCACATATGTACATGAACAAGCGATTTTGGGATTGAGGGTTGGATGTCGCATACCTCCACTCAGTCCCAAGGTAGAAGTGGTGTTGCTTCTATCCGGGTGGCAGGAAAAGTCGCTTCGAAGACACTAGCGGGTTTAATAGTGATACTGACTTGTGAATGTGTGTAACCTTCATGATGAAGGATGTGTGTTGGGTGATGACATACCGTGGTAACTAAGAAATGATGGAAAAACCTTAATTTCTAAATGAAGGCATTTTTGAAAAAGAAAGGAGTCTGGCACACTCCATATAAATGTTTTCTTCTTAAAAGTTAAAAGTAGACTTTTGAAAACCCATTCACTAAGTAGTTGTACTCACCCCCTCCCTTATATCCCTTTCAGCAAATCTCGGAATGCCAACCCTTAAAACTATCAACTAATACACCTGTAAGACAGGTATGTAAAGTTTAAAATTTTATGTAGTTTTGATTATGCTATTCTAGGAAAAGGTGTAGGTTAAAGGACATCTTACTCTTTACGGTTTACAATAAGGGGAAACCCTTTAATAAACTGGGAGAGTGGCAGGTTGATCACGGGGATCGGACCAAACTGGGTCGGGGAGTGATAGGTCGCCAATTCATTTTTTCGGCCATTAACTCTTTAAGGATTTTCTTCATCCTCCTTTCCCAATGTTTGGCCTTTCCACCTCTCCCCTCTTCGTCGGATTTACATCCATGATTTTCAAGAAGGTCAATTCATTAACTGCCTCATCCTAATTACTCTCCTTGTTCAATTGGTTTGAGACCATTGTCTCTTGAGATCTCTTGTCCATGATGCCCATCGTGTCGCCCTTTTTAGGGTGTAGTCATTACTTATCACGCCCCGACCCGGTTTGGTTTGATCCCCATAAGCAACCCACCACTCCATTTGGTCTTCGAAGGATTTCACTTCCTTCTAAACTGCGAGGAGTCAAACATCCTTTTTACCTAATTTTACTGGAATAACATTATACCTGTCCTCATCTTAAGGGTTTGGCTTCAAGGAATTCCTTAAGGGTTTGCCTTCCATCTTGAAAAGGGGTTAAAGGGAGCGGATGAGTTTCGACAAGTTAGTGAGCGGGTGTTGGGGAGTGAGTTTTCAAAAAATATTGTTTATCAAAATATTTCACCCTTTATAAATTCATTCATTATTATATGAGTTCAACTCTTAACACTTATGCTTGCTCGGGACCCATCACTACCCCCTTAGGCATCTTGATGGTCCTGAATCCATTGGTGCATGCACAAACAATAGTTTTCATAATTTAGCCATTCTCTTTGGTGCCGATGGTCCAACGACACTAAGACTCAACCCAGCTTATAGCTGTCTGTTCGGACGGTCTGTTAACCTGGCCGTGATGCACTATCGCTAGCCCATCGAGCATTGTCTGTCCAAACTTGGTATCGTGGCAAATCACACAATTAATCTCCATTTTAAATAAGAGATTTCATGGCTCTTCCTATTCATGTTTGTTTAGGGCTTTAGTGTCACACCCTGACCTAGTTTGGTCGAATCCCCGTGAGCAACCTGACACTCTCTCAGTTTATTAAGGGTTTTCCCCTTTTCTAAACCACGAGAAGAAAGGCCTCCTTTTCACTTGTACTTTTTTCATGGAATAGTATTAATCAAAACTGAATACATTAAATCTTTCATACATGTCTTGCAGGTTCAGCTACAAGAAAGTCTTTCAATGGGTATTCTCTTGGTTACCTGAAAAGGGGTAAAGGGAGGGGGTGAGTTCGGCAACTTAGTAAATGGGTGTTGGGAGAGAGTTTTCGTAATCAAAACATCTATAATTGGAATGTGCCAGACTCCTTATTTCCTTTAAAATGTTCTTTCCTCAAATCATGGTTTACGAAACCCATTTTCCTTATTTTCCACCTTAGGTGTGTTAATAGTCAACACACGCCCTTCAATAGGAAGGGATCACACATTCACAGGGCAGCCCATCCACTGCACCATCTTGTGGTGTCATGGCCTGACCCAGTTTTGTTAGATCTCGGTGATCAACCCACCATTCTGCCAGTTTATTAAAGGGTTTCCCCTTAATATAAACCGTAAAGAATAAGGTTTTCTTTAAACCTGCACCTTTTCCTGGAATAACATAAATCAAAACTGCACAATATTTTAAATTTGTCATACCTATCTCACAAGCATCTTAGTTGATGGCCTTTAAGGGTAGGCATCCCAAAGTTTCCTAAAAGGTATATAAGGGAGGGGTGAGTACGACTACTCAGTGAATGGGTTTTTTTTTTAAAACTTTTACTTTTATGAAAAAGATTTATATCGGAGTGTGCCAAACTCCTTTCTTTCAAAAATCCTTTCAATTTAAATCTCGGTTTTTACCACCATTTCCATATTAATTACGGTATGTCCTTTCAATTTAAATATCCTTTCTTGAAGTTTTCTCTCTCTAAGTCCAGTTTTTTGATGAATCTCCACTTGAGCTCATTCCGGCGTCAATTCATGCAATTCAAAGACCAATTGAATTGTATGGATGTGTGGGAACTCAATTTTACCTTCAATTTCAACAACAAACCTTGATTGATTGGTAAATTTGATGAAATCAAATTCGGCTAGGTTGAAAGGAGGAAATTGGGGGAAATTAGGGATTTCAAAAATTCGAGGGATTAATGTACAATTTCCCAAAATTAAGGGCCAATTGGCCATGGAAAAGATGTTGGAGGACCAATTAGTTGATTTTTGGAATTTTTAGGGGTCAAATTGCAATTTTTATAAAGTAGGTGCAAAATGGTATTTTTTGAAAACTTAGGGACCAAATTGGAAATTTGGGAAACTTGGACCATTTTTGGGATTTTGGATAAATTTAGAACCCATAATGAATATTTGAAAGTTTTGGGACTCAATTTGTGGGAAAATTGGCATTAGGGACCTAAAGTTAAAGGAAAATAACTTTAGGGACCTAAATGCAAATAATTAAAAAGTTTTGGTATTTTGTTTATTCATGAGGAATGAAGTCTATTAGGCTAAATGATAATGAACAAGGATCTTCAAATCGTGTTGGAACATGATTGATTGGGAACACCGACAAAGACAAGCTCGCGTGGAGCAAAGAGCCGAATAAGAGGAATACACTGCACTATCGGGTGAGTGAGAATTTTCACAACATAACTGGTTGGGATGATGAGTACTCGGAATGAAAAACCACTACTAAGTGGAATTTAAATATCACACCTGGATGGGGTGATGTGGAAACAATACAAAAAAAAATACTTACCGGTTGTAAGTAGATCATACCCGGTTGGTATGATGAACTTTTTTGAAGGAAGTGGAAGACCCATTTACCAGTTGTAAGCGAAGATGTCATCACACCCAGTTGGTGTGATCGACCAATGAAAACCTATTTTGTCAAAAGTGTTCTCCCCTAAAAACCTATTTTGGGAGACCTTATTGATGGGAGCTCGAATAGCTTAGATAGGCCAGAGGCCTCTATTTTGGAACTTTGGGGCTAAAATGCCCAATTTTGAAAATCTTGTATAGTGGGCGCAAGGCCAATTGGCACAAGTAGGGGCTCATAAACAAACATGATTTTAAGCCATGAAAATTTAGCCATGGTACCAAGGCAGGACTAACATACTCGATGGACTAGCGACAGTGCGATGAGATAGGTTGACGGACTAGTCTAGACAAATAGTTGAAATGACCAGTGGCACCACAAATTAATGGCTTATATGGAAAATTATTGTTTATGCATGCATTGAGGTTCTAGACCATCAAGATGCCCAAGAGGGGTAGTGATGTGTCCTAGGGGCTACTGGTACGTTGTGGAGATGGTGGAGATAAGGGCAGTTTGTCGTAATAGTAGTTAGGGAAGCTCGACATAGCTTCATGTGTACGAGACCGTAGTGGGGTCGAGATGAGGTCTCTGTCCTCATAGGTACATGGAATTTCTTTTCGGGTTTGAGGGTTGGATGTCACATACATCGGCTCATTTCTAGGGTAGAAGTGGACGGGATTCTATAGAGGTCGTCGGCGGTCCTAATCACCCCATCCAGTTATGGTATCAAAAGTCCCACACACTAGGTACTGAGATGCGTTCGTCCCAGCTAAATTCCAATCACAAATGTGCTTCTTTGTACCAATACTTGCACGACTAGTTCCTATAGGGTCCTAATATTCTCATAAAGAAAATATAGCATAAAGGACTTCTTGCTTCCCAGTGTTTGCATATAGATCCTTAATTTTTTCAAAATTACCAATTGGTCCTTCACTTTCCAAAAATTGTCAATTGACCCTCTATTTCATCAAAATTGTCAATTGGCCCACAATTGGGAATTGTATAAAAATCCTCTAATTTTCCTTTAATTGCAATTCGACCCCCAATTTTTCTCATACGGATACTTGGATGATGGAGTCTTGAATCAACCATGAATGATGAATGGTGAGAGTTTCATTAAATAATGAACTGACCCACCATCTCCTTCATGATTAGGGAGGGTCGGGTTGTACTGGTGATTTGGGAGCTGCTTGGTGGGGTTGACGACCAAGCCAACTTCCTTACTAGAAGTAAGGGAAAAACATTACTTCTGTGTATGAAAGACATTGATCCACTCTTCCTAACAAATTGCACCCGTACATTATTTGAGATTTTAGGGAGAGGTTAGTTGAACATATCAAGGATGGGGATGAAAATTTAATCTTTTATGTACATTATTTGAGATTTTAGGCACAAAATTCATTTTAATATCAAATTTTATCCTTTAAGAAGAAGAAGAGGAATATATCAAGGATGGGGATGAAAATTTGATCTTTTATGTACATTATTTGAGATTTTAGGCACAAAATTCATTTCAGTATCAAATTTTATCCTTTTAATATATGATAAAATTATGGGGAAAAGGAAAAAAAATGCGATGAAAAATGTAAATAAGTGAGTGGAAAAGAAAAGGGAACAAAATCTGAGTAATCCTTGCTGCACACCAGTACCAAATATCAGACCCTAGTCCCATCCTCTGTTTTACTGCACTTTACAAGCTCTTCCATTCCTTTCTGTCTTCCAACATGCTAATCCCATCCCTAAAAATCTCTTTCTCTCTCTTTCTAAAGGATCAGTTTTTTTTCTTTGATACTGCTAGCTGCTGCTGATGAAATGTGATGAACTAACTGAAGGGGGTCTCATATTAATAGTAGCGGAGTAGCATTTTACAGTGTCTATCAATTGACCCTAAGAGAGTCCAAGTATTCCCAGCTTCTCTCAACTTCCTCCGTCTCTCTCTCTCTCACACACAAAATGTATTCAGGTTTGTCACCATTTTGTTCTCACTAGCCTTGCCTTTATAGAATGCATGCTTCATTGGAGCTCTTGATTATTGGTTTCTCTTCTCTTGCTTTTAATTTTATATTATATTGTGGATGAATTTGAAGAAAAAAAGCTGATTTTTTCCTTTTTATTCATATTGTTACATTGAATCTGTATTGTCTTTTTGTGATGACTCTCCAATTTGTAGTTGTTTGATTTTTTTGCTTGGAAATTTCTGTTCCTATTCTTACTGTTGTTCTTCCCCTTGCTCTACAAAGTGAGATGAGATATGGAAGGAGGAATTGTGTTGAGCCCTGTGAGAAGCACAATATTTTAATCACTAGAGACCCCATCGACTAATCTACAAGAAGAATAAATTTCAAAGAACTACCTTTTCTTCTTCTATAGATTTGTTCTCATTGGATGCATGGTTGTTGCCTCTCTATTTAAAATTTCTACTGCATATTTTTTTTCTTTAGCATATTCTACACCAGTCTCATTCCCATAGTCTGTATATTTGTCTGCATAATGAGGGTTTCTAGGATTAATCTCAGGATCCGAGCTATCTGCCCAGATCGAAAGCTCGGACTGCCATGCCCTCACCAGTGAGTAATCGAAGCTTTCTCTCTCTACAGTTTGTTTTCTGGCAAAACTCTATTTGAGCAAGTTCCGACGTCAAAACTTGTGATTAAAAGTGCTATTGAATCATAAGAGGATGGAGGAACTCTCAATTTCAACAATTAGAGTGTTTGATTGGTCAATTTGATGAAATCAAATTCAGTTGTGCTAATGAGTTGAAATTGGGGGAAAAATTAGGGATTTTTGAAATTTGAAGGACCAAAATTTAATTTTATGTAATTGAAGGTCAATTGGGTATGAAAATAATGCTGGAGGACCAATTGAGGAATTTTGGAATTGTTGGGGCAAAACTTACCATTTTTGTAAAGGAAGGGCAAAATGGTAATTTTGAAAAAGTTGGGGGACCAAATTAGAAATTTGGGAAATTAAAAACCTTTTTGGTGAAATTGAATAAATTGAGGTCCCAAGATAAATTTTACAAGTTTCGGGACTCGATTTGAGGAAAAACCGACATTAGGGACTTAAAGTTAAAGAGAAATAACTTTAGGGACCTAATTGCAAATAACTAAAAAGTTTGGGCTTTCTCATTCATTTGAAATGAATGAAGTCTATTATGCTAGGTAATAATTAGCAAAAATGTTCATATCGTGTAGAAACGCGAAGTACCAGGAATGCCAGCATGGACGAGCTTGCATGAATACAAAGAACCGGTCTAGTGGAATTCACTACATTAACGAGTGAGTGGGAATTTTATATCATACCTGGTAGGGGATGATAAGTACCTCGGTATGAAAACCCACTATTAAGTGGTATTTTAAACATCACAACATAGAGGAAATGATGTGAAAATCATGCGGAAAAACTACTTACCGGTTGTAAGTAGATCATACCCGGTTGGTATGATAAGACTTCTTCGAAGGAAGTTAAAGACCCGTTCATCGATTTGGTAATTAGCTAGTTGCTAGATTAGATTGGTTTTTCTTATGTAATTAAGCTAATTTTGATCCAATTAATGACTCTCTCTCTCTCTCCCCGTCTCACACAATTTCAATTACCAATTTCTCTCTTCTTCTCTTCTGAGAAAACATTAGAAAACTAATATCCATGGATTCATCACCCTCTCCAAGTATTTTGATGTCTATGGTTGTTTCCCTTAATTACTTCTTAATTGAAGGGCTTACTTCTCCAAGGTTTCTTAGATATACTTTTCTTTATTTCCTTATTATGGGTATTCCACCCATTCTTACTTGTCAAGGCACCTTTTGATGTTATCTTCCTACTTACTCATTCCTTGGTTTTAACCTACTCCTTGGGTTCTAGGTATACTTCCCTTGTAATTGGTCCTTTATGCCAACTTGCATTCCATTTGCAATTTTACCTTCTATTCCACTTTAATTGAGTTCATTACTTCTTCATTGGGATATTTATGTCTCTCCAGTGCTCCCTTCCTTGGTAGGCTTCCTCCTCTATCCCTAGATTTCCTCTTTCCTTCGTCTTCTTAGGTATCTATCTTTAAGTCAACCTCATGACATCCTTTGATGTCATCCTCTCCTTCTTACTCTTACTTTGGGGAATCTTGCTGGCACATACCTTTTACCTTGTCTTTATTCCAACTTGTACTCACTACAATTTTATTTTTATAAGGGAGGGATTTCGATCTCTTTCCTTTCGTGGTTTCTTAATCTCCTTCTAAGAGCTTGCTTAATCCCTCCCGTGGCTTGAGTTTGGTTGTCGATCCGTTCTCGGCCATTAATTTCTTTAAGGATTTCCTTCATCCTTCTTTTTCAATGTTTGGCCTTTTCAGTTCTACCTTCTTTGTCGGGTTTAAGTTCATAGTTCTCCCGAGTGTTAGTTCGTTAACTGCCTTGTCCATAATATTTTTCTTGTCCAACTGTCTAGGGCAATTGTCTCTAGAATTTACTCATCCTTTATGATTGTCCTGTCATCCTTAATCCTTCACTGTCCTCCAATTCTCTTTTTGTTCCTTATCCTCCATTTGAGGTGTCAATAGTCGTATACATCCTTCCAGAGTTCCCTTTCCTAGTACATTTCTTCTCCTGTTCACTCTTTCCGTGTCCTACCCTAGAGTTGTCGGAGGATGTTTTCTACGTTTTCTCTTTCTGAGGGTTGTAGGTGTACTTCTCATATACCTTACCTCTATACTTGTGGTATTCCTCTCTGGTTGACCTTCTTAAGAAGAAGTTCAAAATTTTTTTTACCTCGCTATTTCTTGACCTCTTTGCGAACAACTTACTTAACTTGCTCCACGGTTTTGGTCATTAGTCCTTCCTTGATTCTTGCATTTCTCATCCAAGACATTACTCCTACTTAACTTTTCCTTTTGTCTATACTCTACTTCATTTGTGTTCTCTACCTTTGGTCCTTCTTATCTTTCGTGACCCCTCCTCATATAGTTGAGGTATGAGAACGCAAGTTTGTTTGAGGGACAGAGTTTTTAGGAAAAATTATAATTTTTATTAAAAAGGGTACAATACGTTGTGAGCGTTAACTCTATTACAAGAAGTAGTTTCAACTTATGGAGCTCTAATACTAGGTTCTTAGTAAGCGTCTTTCTTGGTTATAAGTCCATTATGGTTGTTCTTGGAATTAGGTTTGCTCTCCTCCTACTCATGAATGTGACCTCAACAGGTGCTAGCACCACAATTCCTCATGGCATTGGATGCTTCCCCATAATGTCTCTTGGTCCTTTGTGACTTCTACTATACCTCAGGTATTGGAGAGCTTTTAGGGTTGTTTTTCTATGATGACAGAGTGTTGGGTGGTTTTGGTAGCGTCAGTATAAGTTTTCTTGGTTCCTCTCTTGGGAGCCATCTATAAATTTTAAAACTTTGTTTCTCTTAGTTACTATGTTATATAGTCTTGATAATGTATTCGAGGCTCTGATATCACTAAAGTTGTCACACCCTGACCCGGTTTGATCGGATCTCCATGAGCATCCCACCACTTCCTTCGGTCTATGAAGGGTTTCACCATTTTCTAAACCGTGAGAAATAAGGCGTCATTTTTCCTGTTTTTCCTAGAATAGCATTATACAAAATTGAATATATTAAAGTAGTCATACTTGTCTACCAGAGGGTATTTAAGGTTGATTTTCCCTTGTTACCTGAAAATGAGTAAAGGGAGGGGATGATTTTTACAACTCAGTGAGTGAGTGTTAGGAATGAGTTTTCAAAACATCCTTAGTTATCAAAACCATGTCAAGGTTAACATCTCCTTTTAAAGGGATTTCTTCAAATTTAGTTTTCCAAAACCTCTTTCCATTTCCATATTAGGTGTGTTTAGATTTCTTAGCCCACCCCCTTGCCTTGAGAGGCATATAGAAAATAAACACATGCCCTTCATCAGGAAGGGCACACACATTCATAGGTGTAGCACGCCCACTAAACCCACTTGGGAATCGGAGTGTCTTTACCGTCCACCATGATAGAAACCCGTCCACTTCTACCCTGAGTTTGAGTGGACGTCCCAAACGTCCAACCCTTAGACCCGAATGCCACTTCGTGTTCGTATAAGGACGGAGGCCTCATCTTGACCCCGCCCCATTCTCATGCACAAGAAGCTCCTAGAGCTTCATGACTAACCGACACAATGAACTGCCCTTATCTCATTACCATGAGCTTTACCCTTTGTCAGTCGTCCTAGGCTTCTGGTTCAAATTAGGATAACTATGGGTGTGTTATCCCTAGACATCACATACCTAGGCTTAATATACCCTTCATCAAATTAACCATTCAATTGAAGTTAATTTATCCAATTAAAGGTGTGGATCAGTTTCTACACTTCCACATGATTCAATGGAGCATTGAATCACGTCATTTGGGTGTGAATTGAGCTCAAACGGAGCTTTGATAGAAAGCTGAACTTAGAGAGAGAAAACTTCGAAAGCTTACCATTGAAGATCTGGCGATCTGAGCTTTCAATCGGGGTAGGTAGCACTTGTTCTAAAGATCCTCCTAGGATCAAGAGTTGCAACAATTCATGTCGAATTGAGTGAGAATTTGGTTAGTGAAGTTTTCTTTAAACCCCGCACTTTTGAGTTATAGAAAATTGGGAAAAAGAACCAATCAAACCGAGTAAGAAAACTTACCCGGTTTACAAACCCGATCATTTGGGCACAAGTAATTTGGAAATTTGGAAATTTACAACTTCTGGGTGATCCAAAGGGTTCACTGTTCCATCATGCCGATGCTTCTCCAGCGATTATCGGATTGACTAGAGTTTGTTATCAAATAGTTGTCTTCTCCCCGATTCTAAAGAGCCTGACCTCTCCTTCCGAGGTTAAGAAAAATGTTCAAGTCGAAGCTCTAGTTTGAGCTTCATCTGGAAATGGAGGAGTAGAGAGAGAGAGAAGTGTTCAAGTGTGATGAAAATAAATGGGGATGATCTCTTTATATAGGTGTAAAAATTGTGTATTAAATGGGAGAGATTTATTACTAGTATAAATATTGGCATAAATTATTGGTATTAATTTAAATAATTTAATTTAGGTATAAAATTATTGGTATTAATTGTAATAATTAAATATATATTAATTTGATGGAACATTGAAGCAGCTCTAGCAGACCGAAGTTGCCCTATTTCGTCCAAGTTGAAATCGGCCATTTTGAGCCCTACTCAGGCCAAACCAAGCCTTCTCAACACTTCCTCAGCCCTCTCATGGTCGAATTAGGACTGAAAGGTAGGCCAATTCTGCTCCGCTCTATAATTTCTGGCCAGTGCTAGAGAGAGAACTCACAGAAATTCAATGATGACATTCTAACTCAATTCGGCATCAATTGATGCGATTCTTGATTCTAGGATTAACCTCATGATGAGAGCTATCTGCCTAACTTGAAAGCTCAAACTGCCGAGCCCTCACCGGTGAGAAATCGTAGCTTTCTCTCTCTATAGTCTATTTTACAATGAAACTCCGTTTGAGCTCGTTCCGACGTTAAAGTTTATGATTCAAAGTTTCATAGAATCATATAAACATGTAGGAACTCAATTTCAACAATTAGAGGTGTTTGATCAGTCAATTTGATGAAATCAAATTCAATAGTGTTGAAGGGTTGAAATTGTGGAAAAATTGAGGAAATTTTGGGGATTTTCGAAATTCAAAGGACCAAAATGCAATTTTATAAAATTAAGGGTCAATTGGGCATGAAAATAATGTTGGAGGACCAATTGAGAAATTTTGGAATTTCTGGGGCAAAACTTAGCATGTTTCTAAAGGAAGGGCAAAATAGTAATTTTGGAAAAGTTGGAGGACCAAATTGGAAATTTGGGAAATTATTCCCCTTTTTGTGAAATGGAATAAATTGAGGTCCTATGATAAATTTTAGAATTTTCGGGACTCAATTTCAGGAAAAACCGACATTAGGGACTTAAAGATAACTTTAGTGAGTTAATTGCAAATAAATGAAAGTTTGACTTTCACATTCATTTGTTATGAATTAAGGCAATTAGGTCAAAGGATAATGAACCGAGATGTTCATATCGTGTAGGAACACGAAGTACTGGGAACACCAACAAGGACAAGCTTGCGTGAATACAAAGAACCGGTCTAGTGGAATTCACGACATTAACGGGTCAGTGGGTTTATTAACATCATACCCAGTTGAGATGATGAACACAACTTAAAATTAAAAATAACTTACCGGTTGTGAGTGGAAATTTTATATCATACCCAGTTGGGAATGATAAGTACCTTGGTATGAAAACCCACTATTAAGTGGTATTTTAAACATCACTACTTAGAGGAAGTGATGTGAAAATCATGCGGAAAAACTACTTACCGGTTCTAAGTAGATCATACCCGATTGGTATGATGAGACTTCCTCGAAGGAAGTTCAAAACCCATTCATCAGTTATGAACGGAGGTATCCTTATACCCGGGTGGTATAATGGATAGAGAAAACATATGTTTTGTTGGAACTACTCTCCCCTGAATGTGTGCCAATTCTTAAACAATTTAGGAGACCTTCTTGACGTGAGCTCAAATAACTCTGATAGGCCCGGGGCCTCGATTTTGGAACATGGGGGCTAAACGCCCGATTTTTAAAATCTTGTATAGTGGGCCCAAGGCCAGTTGGCATGAGTAGGAGCTCGTAAACGAACATGATATATGTGCCATAAAACTTGACAAATGAATTGTTTGGCCATAGTACCAAGATAGGACCAACATGCTTAGTCAACTAGCGGCAGTGCGACATGACCGGTCGATGGACCAGTCAAGACAAACAATTGCGGGTTGAGTTGAGAGTAGGGGCCGTTGGACCAGTGGCACCATAGATTACATGAAAATATGAGAAAACATTGTTTGTGCATGCACTGTGAGTACAAGATCATCAAGATGCCCATGAGGTGTAGTGATGTATCCTAAGGGCACTTGATGACCTGGTGGCTATGATGGCAGTTCGTCGTTCCAGCTGTCTGTGCGAAATTTGGAGTAGCACTAAGAGCATGAGACCGGGGTGGGGACAGGAAGAGGTCTCTGTCCTCATACGGAAACGAAGAAGTGATTTCGAGATTGTGGGTCGGATGTTGCAAACATCCACTCATTTCTTAGGTAGAAGTGGACGTGCTTCTATCCTCTAGCGGGTTTAGTAGTGATACTGACTTGCAAATGTGTGTAACCTTCATGATGATGGATGTGTGTTGGGTGATGAAACTAAGAAATAATGGAAAAACTGAATTTTTAAATGAAGGGATTTTTGAAAAGAAAGAAGTATGGCACACTCCATATAAATGTTTTTTTTAGTCAAAAGATTTGAATCCCATTCACTGAGTAGTCGTACTCACCCCCTCCCTTATATCCCTTTCAGGAGATTTCGGAAAGCTTACCTGTAAAGACTATCAGCTAAGACACCTGTGAGATAGGTATGATGAATTTAAAATAGTTATTCAGTTTTGATTATGTTATTCTAGGAAAAAGGTGCATGTTTAAAGGACATCTTACTCTTTACGGTTTAGGATAAGGGGAAACCCTTTAATAAATCGAGAGAGTGGCGGGTTATTCACGGGGATCCAACCAAACCGGGTCGGGGCATGACAACTAGAGTGGTATCAGAGCCTGTTTCCTCGAATACATATTCAAGACTAGAAAATATAGTAACTGATAGGATTTATCTTAAAATTTTCAGATGGCTCCCAGGAGAGGAACCAAGAAAACTAGGAATAACTCTGCTCAGCACCGTGTCCTCATAGAAAGACAATCCTAGAAGCTTCTCAAATGCCTAAGACTTCGAAGGAATCTCGAAAGACCAAATGGGGAAGTATCCTGGAGAATGGTGCTAGGACCTATTGATGGCACAACCCTAAGTATAAAGGAGGATGCTTATTAAGAATTCTATATCTCCCTAGTTAATTTGTGACCATTTTCTGTGATAGGGCTGAGAGCCCAACCTTTTGTATCCCCATGTTAATAAAAGATTCAAATTTCCCAAAACTCTATATTCTGAGGATGTCATCTTACTAGGAATATGACATAAGGAAAATAAAACAAACCCACACTATCCTAGATACTAAGGAAAAGTCGCATCCCCGTGATGGAAGATGAATCAGGAAACCTAGGAGGACTCTTGCCATGACCCTTAGCAAAGGTGATTCAACAAAATAACTGTCAAAGTGATCAGACTCAAGAATGGTAAAAGCACCAAACCACTAGTAACGCTAGAAGAAGCCCCACTCAAAGGAAAGAATGAACAACAACAATCCATGTAAGGGATGCCCAACAATCCATGGGACATTACCTGAAGAGATGCCCAACCCTACTAAAGGACAGGTACCAAGATGAACTATTATAGGCGTAAGGAAAGAAGGGGTGTTCCACACCTCATAGATTCAAGGCAATACCTCCTCAAAGGTCATGAAGGACATGAAGGATTGGAGACCGATACCATGGAGTGGGTTATGTAAACGATACACAAAGAGGTCAAGAAAAGATGAGGTGAATAAAAAAACTTCTTAAGAAGGTCATACTGAGAAGGATACTTCATGAATAGGGATAAGGTACATGAGAAGCATACTTAGAACCCTCTCATAAGGGGCAAACATAGAAAAACGTCCTATGAAAAGGAACTGTGGAGGGATGCATACAACCAAGTGCCATGAAGGAATCATTGGTTGGCATATGGACATAACGTGGAATGCAAGGAGCCAACCCCTCATTTGAAACTACTTGAAGGAAGGATGTATCGGAGGCCGAGACTAACCTATTTTGGAAAAGTGATAGAATGTTAGGTACAACTTCCTTTGGAAAATATAGAGAAGTCAAAGTGGAGATTCGAAACAACATAACAGAAGTAAGAAAATCATGACAACAAAATATTCAAAGAAAATAAATGACAACTTAAGGAAGACCGGGAGGTAGAAAGGACTACACCCTAAAAAGGTCAATGAGATGGACGTTAAGGATAGGAGTACTTGAGAGGAAAACTGACCTAAGAAAAAGCTAAACCAAAGGAATGGTAGAGATGGGGCAGTTAACGAGCTAATACACAGAAAACCATAATGTAAGTTCTAACAAAGAAGAGAGAGGCGGAAATGTCAAATACTCGGGAAAAGAAGGATGCAAGAAATCTTTAAAAGGACCAAAGGCCAATTAACGACTAAACTCAAGCCAAGAAAGGAATAGGCAAGCATCTCACACAATGATCCTAAAACAAGGAAGATTTGTACCTCCCTAAAGAAATAGATAGGTACTGAGTACGAATAAGGATGTAGATAGAGCATAAAAGATGTGCCTACAAGATTTGAGGAATAAAGGTAAATAGGAGAAGAGAACATCAAGGGATGTCATTTAAGGGTAGAAATCCCCTAGAGCAAAAGTAAGAAAAGAATTTCAAGGGAAAGGCAAAGAATCCTACCAAGGAAGGAAGCTCCGAAAAGACATGCGTATCCCAATTAAGAGGAAATGGAACCAACCCTTATTTAGGAAATGTTTTCCAAGGAAGGAAGTATTGTAATGGTCCAGTGTGACCTATTTGGAGAGAAAATAAGAACCATGTAGAAAGAGGAAAACTAGTAACAACGGACAGTGAAAGATAATGAACAGAACCCTAAGAAAGGATCAGATGTAGTAAAGACTACACTCTGTGATGGACAATAGGATGGGCATCAATACAGCTGCCCAGACGATAGGACTAGAAAAATAAAGAGAAAGAGATAGTTAAAGAATTGGTCTTCCAGTGAACCATGGATTTAAACCACAACAAAGAAGGGAGAAGTGAAAAGGCCAAAACATTGGGAAAGAAGAACAAAGGAAAATCCTTAAAGCAATCGATGGCCAAAATCGGGTTTATAAACTTAAGATGGTTAAGTGAGCCTCACGTAGGGCAAACAAGAGAATTTGAAACAAGGAGGATGTGAACCCTTCTTAAATGGAAACAATCTAACGGATTAGCACCAAAAGATGCTGTGACAAGTATGAATGAGTGGACAACCTATACTAAGGTAATAAAGGAAGGAATGTTCGAGAAACATTGTGAAAGTAAGTCCCCCAAATAAGATGTGGCAAAGAAGAAATAACCACAATTGGTAAGACGGATCAAAGTCCACACGCGCATATGAAGCTTAAAGTGTGGACGACCGAGCATAGGGTGGAATGCACAAAATAAAACCAATAATCGGAAGTATCCCATCTAAGGAATAAGGGATAAAACAAAACTTGTGGATAGATAAGGATCCAAAGCAAGCAAATGCCCTAACATAAATAAGGGTGCGAAGAAAGGGAGAAAGAACCATACAATGAATGATAAGGAGGTTGAGCATGTAACTCCTAAGATGGAAATCTCTATTCTAAGAGACATAGTAGAGAACAAAACCGGAAGGAGTGAACCTTTCCAAGCAAAGTAATCGACACATAGATCGAAAGCAATTATTGTAGAATGAAGAATCATGAAGTGATTATGAGTAAGTAAAAGTGGATTAAGGAAAAATGAAAAACCCTTGAATAAGGAATGCCAAGGACTTAAGAAGGAAAGAATCCTAGTTTGTTGGTAAACTATTGGGAAACCAAATAATTGGCACCAGAAAGACCCAATAAATAAGTTGGGAAAGGATGAGTGGATAAGGAAAACCGACACAGTTATATAAGACATGTTGTCAAGATACGAATGATAATTGAGTAATAGTAAAGGTAGTTGAGGAATACTACCCGATGAAAGGAGGGATGAAATTATACAGTCCCTAGAAGGCTAGAAAGTTCGAAACAACCCTAAAAGAGGTGTTATAGGAGTTTGATGGACTGAGACATGTTCAAAACTATGTCATGTCGTAAGGGACATATAAGCACCAACAATTCCAAGTAAAATGTAACTCGAGTAAGAAAGAGTCAGTTGGTAAACATAACAAGGTCAAACATAAATCTGACTGAAGTTGTAATCAATGACGGATGAAGGATGGGTCAAATTGGGATGAAAGAATAATAACACAAAATCCTGTGAAAAAAAGTATGTAATGCTCGAAAGAATGTTAAGCTAGGGGTTTCAACGATGAAGAGAATAACTACACAAAGGAACGATTGAGCACCTTGGAACTCCCAATTCTGAAATCTTGATTAAAATCCCCAAAAGGAAGAACCTTATCCTAAATAAAGGGAGATGCAAACCTAAGAATATACATTAGGATTAATGAGCCATGCATCTGTCGTTATTATAACTCCATGGAAGGAGTAAGAATGATAAATGAAAAGAAATTCCTTAGATGAATGATTACGGGGACTAAGCGAAAGAGCAATCGAAGTGTTAGCATGTCAAGAAAATCCAAGTTGACATTAAGGGAAATTATTCCCGATGTGGAATGTATTGGTTAAGTTTTGGGGACAAAACTCCTTAATGGAGGGGAGAGTTGTAAACCCTGCACTTTTGAGTTAAGGAAAATCGGGAAAAAGAACCGGTCAAGCCGAGTAAGAAAATCGAGCCGGTTTACAAATTCGATCATTTGCAAATAAGCAATTTGGAAATTTACAAGTTCCGGGTGATCCAAAGGGTTCATTAAACATTGGAAAAGAAACTTAAGACAAATTAGAAGAGAAAAACCAAATTGGTTTAGGTGAACAAGAATCCATAAGAACTCTGAAGTTAAGCGTACTTGCTCAAGAGTAGTGTGAGGATGGGTGACCTATTGGGAAGTATGATTTTTTTTGTAACCTGAAATGAACGTACGCCTTATCATAAATTGCCATAAATTAATATATATTTAATTATTGGAATTCATACCAATAATTTATGGCAATATTAATACTAGTAATAACTCTCTCCCATTTAATACACAATTTTTACACCTATATTAAGAGGTCATCCCCATTCTTTTTCCTCACACATGAACACTTCTCTCTCTCTCTACTGCTTCATTTCCCGATGAAGCTCGAACCAGAGCTTCGACATGAACATTTTTCTTAACCTTGGAAGGAGAGGTCGGACTCTTTAGAACTGAGGAGAAGACAACTATCTGATAGTAAACTCTAGTCAATCTGAGAATCGCTGGAGAAGCGTTGGCATAATGGAATAGTAAGGCAGCTTCGACGGACTGAAGTTGCCCTATTTCGGCCAAGCTGAAATCGGCCATTTTGAGCCCTCCTTAGGCCAAACCAAGCCTTCCCAACACTTCCTTAGACCTCCCATGGCCGAATTAGGACTGAAAGGTAAGCTAATTCGCCTCCCTTCTACAATTTCCAGCTAGTGCAAGAGAGAGAACTGGCAGAATTTCAATGATGAAATTCTTACTCAATTAGGCATCAATTGATGCAATTCTTGATTATAGGATGAACCTCAGGATGAGAGCTATCTGCCCAAATCAAAAGATCGGACCGCCATGCCCTCACCAGTGAGAAATCGAAGCTTTCTCTCTCTATAGTATATTTTCAGGCAAAGCTCCGTTTGAGCTCGTTCCGGCCTTAAAATCTGTGATTCAAAGTTCCTTAGAATCATATGAACATGTAGAAACTCAATTTCAACTTCAATTTCAATAATTAGAGATGTTTGATCGGTCAATTTGATGAAATCAAATTCAACAATCTTAAAGGGTTGAAATTGGGGAAAATTGGGGAAATTTTGGGGATTTTTGAAATTCAAAGGACCAAAACATAATTTTATGAAACTAAGTCAATTGGGCATGAAAATAATGTTATAGGACCAATTGAGGAATTCTAGAATTTTTGGGGCAAAACTTACCATGTTTGTAAAGGAAGGGCAAAATGGTTATTTTGGAAAAGTTAGAGGACCAAATTGGAAATTTGGGAAATTAATTCCCTTTTTGTGAAATGGAATAAATTGAGGTCCTATGATAAATTTTAGAAGTTTTGGGACTCAATATGAGGAAAAACCGACATTAGGGACTTAAAGTTAAAGAGAAATAACTTTAAGGACATAATTGCAAATAAATGAAAGTTTGACTTTCTCATTCATTTGGAATGAATGAAGGCGATTAGGTCGAAGGATAATGAATCGAGACGTTCATATCGTGTAGGAACACGAAGTATTAGGAATGCCAACAAGGACAAGCTCGTGTGAATACAAAGAACTGATCTAGTGGAATTCACGAAATTAATGGGTGAGTGGGTTTACTAACATCATACATGGTTGGGATGAGGAGCACAACTTAAGTACCTCGGTTGGGGTGGAAATTTTATATCATGTTAGTAAACCGGGTATGATGTTAGTAAACCCACTCACCCGATCGTGCAGTGAAATTCCACTTGGTCAGTTTCCATCCCTAGTAAGCTAGACTTCGGCTGGCGTTCCTGATGTCTCATTCTCCTACATGAAATGAATAGTTGTTCATTATTCTTTGGCCTATTAGCCCACATTCGTCTAAACTGAGTGAGAAAACCCAACTTTCTATATATTTTCAATTATGTCCCTAAATTTATTTTTCTTTATCTTTAAGTCCCTATTGCAGGGTTTTTTCGCCAATTTTAGTCCCAAAACTATTAAAATTTATCTTAGGATCTCATTTTATTAAAATTCACAAAGAGGGTTTAATTTCCCAATTTTCCAATTTGGTCCCACAACTTTTCCAAAATTACCATTTTCCCTTCCTTTACTGGTAAATTTTACCCCAAAAATTCTAAAATTTCTCAATTGGCCCTCTAATATTCTTATCATGCCCAATTCACCCTCAATTTTAGAAAATTTAATTTTGGTCCCTCAATTTTTTCAAAAATCCCTAATTTCCCTAGTTTTTCCTCCAATGCCCTCTCTTTAACACAGTGAAATTTGATTTCATCAAATTGACCGATCAAATACCTCTAATTGTTGAAATTGAAGTTAAAATTGAGTTTTAATGCTAGAACGAGCTGAAACGGAGCTTTGCCAAAAAAATAGACTATAGAGAGAGAATGCTTCGATTGCTCACCTTTGAGGGCGCGACGGTCTGAGCTTTCTATTTGGGCACGTGGCTCTCCTCCAGAGGTTCTTCCTAGGATCAAGAATAACATCAATTAATGTCGAATTGGATTATAATTTCGTCATTGAAATTCGGTCCACTCTCTCTCTAATAATAATCGGAAATTGTAGAGGGGAGCCGAATTGGCTTACCTTTCCGTCCTAATTTGGCCGTGGAAGGGCTGAGGAAGTGTCGGGAGCGCTTGATTTGGCCTGAGGAGGGCTCGAATTAGCCAATTTCAACTCGGTTGAAGTAGGGCTGCTTCGGTTCGCTAGAGTTGCTTCACTGTTCAATCACGCCGGCACTTCTCCGACGACTCCCGGAATGAATGGTTGCCACCACCGTGTAGCTGGCTTCTTCCCAGTTCTAAGGAACCTGACGTTGCCTTCTTTGGCTAAAAAATGACCCTAGTTCTAAGGAACCGAGTTTGAAGCTTAAACCAGTCGGTTCACCCCGCATTCAACCGAGTTTTTTAAATCTAAAATTTCCTAAATTCATCTAAATTCATTTTCTATCCAATGGTGGCCTCAAATCTCAAATTTGAATTATATAAGCCACCTATAAAAATGAATTTATGATTCAGTTCAATAGTGGTTCAAACCAGTCCAAACCAGTTAGAATCCGATTCACCTAAACCGTTTTGGTTTTCATCCCTAATTCATTTACAAGTCCATTTCCATGTCTTTTGTGACTCCTTAGGTCTCTTAGAGTCCATAAATTCCCCGGTTTACCATTTCTCTATCAATTCCGACTCATAAACCAACTTGGTCTATAAACTGGTTCAATCCGATTTTGGTTTAGTTAAACCGAACCGATCAAATTTTCTTTCCCCATTTTATCTTAAGGTTCTTCTCCAAGATTTATGAACAATTTTGAGTCATATGGAAGGAGTGAATTCTCAATTTTTCTCATTTTCTATTAATCGAGCTTATAGACCAATTCAGTTAAAATTTGAAACTGACCGGTTCTTTCCCGGTTTTCTCATTATCAAAGGATGGGGTTTATAACTCTCCCCTTCTTTTAAGGGTTTTGTCCCCAAAACAGTTACACATTAAATAATTGAGGATAACTATCCCTCATCATAGACTCGGTTTCCCATGTCTCTTACAGCACGGGTCCATTCTGCTACAACACCGAGACCATAGAAATTTTCTTGTTCCTCAAATTCTTGTCTCTCTAGTCAATGATTCGTAGGTTAGGTTCTCTTCTAGTTCCATTGGGGTTCGGCCCAATACGTGACTAGGATCAGGTTGATATTTTCGAAGCACTGAGATGTTGAATACATCATGTATTCTCAGTAGATCAGGAGGCGGTTCCAATTTATAAACTACTAGTCCTATCCTTTGAATAATGGGACAGGGACTGATATATCTTGGTTTCAGCTTTCCTCTTTGGTGAAACCTAAGTATTCCTCTCCAAGGGGATACTTTGAGGAATACTTGATCTCCCACTTCAAACTCCAGATTTTTCCTTCGATTGTCTGCATAACTCTTTTGTCTATCCTATGCGGTCTTAAGACGACTCCTTATTAATTTTATCTTCTCTGTGGCATCCTCTATTATTTCTGCCCTTTCTAACTTTCTTTCCCCCACTTCTTCCAAAAATAAAGGAGTGCGACATGGTTATCCATAAAGGGCTTCATAGGGAGCCATCTGATTAGTGGCTTGATAACTATTATTGTAAGCAAATTCCATCAAGTACAAGTATTCCTCCGAACCTTTATTCTTGTTGAGTATGCATGCTCTCAGCATGTCTTCTAATGTTTAGATGGTTCGCTCGGACTTCCCGTCTGTCTGAGGGTGAAATATTGTGCTCATATGAAGTTTGGTCCCCATAGCATGGTAAATCTTGGATCTCTGTTTGATACTATACTCACTGAGCCTTAATATGCTCGATTAGACTAGGTGTTACCTCCACATGAGCCACCAAGCATTTTTCCTGCATGTTTATCCTCAATTCCACCTCCATCCTTCCCAATTGTTGCAACAAGGGTAGGTAACTTGTCTTTACTTGTGCCGCCTCAGTTTGATACTTGTGACTTAAGGTATCTGCTACCACGTTTGCCTTTTCGAGGTGATATTCTATCACAAGATCATAATCCTTTATCAATTCTAGCCATCTCCTCTATCAAAGATTTAACTCTTTCTGAGTTAGAAAGTACTTAAGGCTTTTGTGATCCGTGTATATCCTTCACACTACTCCGTAAAGGTAGTGTCGCCATATCTTTAGGGCAAACACTATTGCAGCTAGTTCAAAGTCATGAGTGGGGTAATTTCTTTCATGTACCTTCAGTTGTCATGAAGCATATGCGATAACCTTCCCTTGTTGTATTATGACACATCTAAGCCCTTGTCCAGAGGCATCACTAAAGACTATGTACTCTCCTGCATTAGGATAAGGTAAGGGGAGTACTAGTGCGGTTGTTAGTCGAGTCTTTAAGTAAACCCCGTCCTTTAGTAATGAGAAAAATCGAGAAAGAGTCGATCAATGTTATCTTTAAAATGAATTGTTCTACAAGCCTGACTATTAGAGGATGAGCAAATTAAAAAATTTCTAACTCCCATGTGATTCCAAAATATTCATAAACTTGGGAAAAGAATTCTAGGATGATATGAGGAAGAAAGAATGAAGCAGTTCAAGAGAACTAGGTCCGAACCAGAGAGAACCGGTTTATGATACGAGTTGATTCATGAATTGGAGCCAATAGAGAATGGGTAAACCAAGAAGCTTATGAATCTCTTGTGATTCAAAGAGAACTTATAATCCTTGGGAAAGAACCTTAGAATAATGTGGGAAAGAAAAACCAGATCGGTTAAGGTGAACCGGACCCAAACCGGATTGAACTGGTTTAAGAACCAAGCCGATTTCTGAACCGAAATTGATAAAGTGATAATAAACCGGGAATCTTATGGACCTTAAATGACCTATGGAGTCACAAAAGTCATGAAAATGGACTAGAGGAAGAATTGGAAAGGAAAACCAAACCGGTTCAAGTGAACTAGACTCGAACCAGGTTGAAACGGTTTGGACCGGTTTGAGTCACTATTGAACAAGACACTAAATTCATTTCCTATGTGGCTTAGAATTTTCAAATTTGAGATTAAAGACCATATTAGATAGAGAATGAATTTAGATGAATTTAGAAATTTTTAGATTTGAAAAACTCGGTCGAATGGGGGATGAACCGGTCGGTTTAAACTTGAACCCAGTTCGGACCGGTCCGGTCCAGTTCGGAACAGTGTCATCTTCTTCCACAGGATAACAGCACTGTTCACTCATCAGGAAACTAAAGAAATGTGGAAAAGAAGAAACACTTCCATTTGGTATGTTTCAGGTCTTTACTTCCTATCATAACGGTGCCAAATGGACAGCTAATGGGTGGCCGAGCTCCTTATATAAAGAGCCCCTCTCCATTCGTCCTCTCCACATCTGAAAAGCTCACTCTCTCTTAGTTTCTTAGTTTTCCGGTGAAGCTTGAACTAGAGCTCTGATATAGGATTAATTCTAAGCCGAAGAAGGCTTGGTCGGGTTCATTAGAACTGGGGAGAATCAGCTACACAGCGGTGGCATCCATTTGTCCCGAGAGTCGCCGGAGAAGTGCTGGCATGATCAAACAATGAAGCACCTCAGGTGGACCGAAGTTACCCTATTTTGGCCGAGTTGAAATAGGCCAATTCGAGCCCTCCTCAGGCCAAACCAAGCTCTCCCAATACCTCTTCAGCCCTTCCAAGACCGAATTAGGATCGAAAGGTAAGCCAATTCGACTCCCCTTTACAATTTTAGATCTTTGTTAGAGAGAGACTCAACCAAATTTCAATGAAGAAATTCTAATCCAATTCGACATCAATTGATGTCATTGTTGATCCTTGGAAGAACCTTTGGAGGAGAGCTATCTGCCCAGATAGAAAGCTTTGATTGTCGCGCCCTCACTAGTGAGAAATCGAAGCTTTCTCTCTCTACAGTTTATTTTCCGGTGAAACTCCGTTTGAGCTCGTTACGGTGTTAAAATATGCAATTCAAAGTTTCTTAGAATCGTATGAACATGTAGAGGCTCAATTTCAACTCTAATTTCAACAATTAGAGGAGTTTGATCGGTCAATTTGATGAAACTAAATTCGGCAGTGTTGAATAATTGAAATTAGGGGAAAAATTGGGGAAATTTGGGGATTTTCCAAAATTTGAAGGACCAAAATGTAATTTTCTAAAATTGAGGGTCAATTGGTCATGATAAAAATAATAGAGGGCCAATTGAGAAAGTTTAGAATTTTTGGGGCAAAATTTACCATTTTTCTAAAGAAGGAGCTAAATGGTAATTTTGGAAAAATGAAGGAACCAAATTGGAAATTTGGGAAATTAAACCCCTTTGTGTGAAATTAAATAATTTGAGTCCTAAGATAAATTTTAAAAGTTTCAGGACTCAAATTTAAGAAAACCCCAACAATAGGGACTTAAAGTTAAAGAAAAATAACTTTAGGGACCTAATTGCAAACATAAGTAAAGTTGGGTTTTCTCATTCATTTGGAATGAATGAGGGCTATTAGGCCAAAAAATAATGAATAATTATGTTCATTTCATGTAGGAGAATGAGACATCGGGAATGCCAGTCGTGGTCCAACTTGTTAAGGACAAAACCCGACTAAGTGGAATTTCACTGCACTATTGGGTGAGTGGAATTATATATCATACCTGGTTGGGGATGATAAGTACCTCGGTATAAAAACCCACTGTTTAGTGGTATTTTAATCATAACCACTTAGAGAAAGTGATGTGAAAATTTTGCGAAAAACTACTTACCGGTTGTAAGTAGATCATACCTAGTTGGTATGATGAGACTTCCTTGAACGAAGTTGAAAACCCATACATCGGTTATGAACGAAGATGTATACCAGTCGGTATAATGGACGGTGAAAACCTATTTTGTCAAAAGTGTTCTCCCTTGACTGTGTGCCAAGCTTAAACTTTTTGGGAGACCTTCTTGATAGGAGCTCGAATAGCTCTTATAAGCTGGGGGCCTCGGTTTTGGAACAAAATAGTTAGAATGCCCAGTTTTTGAGAAAGTCAAATAGTGGTGCATAGGCCAATGGACACGAGCAGTTGCTCGTAAACAAACATGATATATATGTTCCATTAAACCTTAATAAGTAAATTGTTTGGTCATGGTACCAAGGTAGGTCCGACATACTCAAACAACCAGTAGCAGTACGACATGACCGGTCTCTAGACCAGTCAAAACAAACAGCTACCGGTTGAGTTGAAAGTCGGGAGCGTTGGGACTAATGGCACCACATATTACATGGCAATTTAAGAAAATTTTGTTTGTGCATGCACTATGAGTACGAGATCATCAAGATGCCCATGAGGGGTAGTGATGTGTCGTAAGGGCCCTGGACGACCCGGTGAGTATAAGGGCAGATCATCGTTCTAGGTGTCTGTGCGAAATTTCGAGTAGCACCAAGCGCATGAGACCGGGGTGGGTATGGGATGAGGTCTCTGTCCTCATATGGATACAAAGAAGTGATTTTGGGATTGAGGGTCGGATGTCACATACATCCACTCATTCCTAGGGTAGAAGTGGTCGTGCTTCTATCCGGGTGGCCGGTAAAGTCGCTCCGAAGCCACTAGTGGGCTCAGTAGTTGTACTGACCTACGAATGTGTGTAACCTTCATGATGAAGGATGTGTGTTTCGTGATGACACACCTTGGTAACTAAGAAATGATGGAATAACCTGAATTTTTAAATGAAGGGATTTTGAAAAGAAAGGAGTCTAGCACACTCCATATAAATATTTGTCTTGAAAGAAAGATTTGAAACCTATTCACTGAGTAGTTGTACTCACCCCCTCTCTTATACCCCTTTTAGGAAGTCCCGGAAAGCTGATTCTTAAAAGACTTGCATAATTAAATGTTTGCCAGACAAGTATGATCAATTTAAATTACTATGCAGTTTTGATTTATGATATTCCTGGAAAAAGGTGTAGGTTTAAAGAACGCCTTGTTCTTTACAATTTATAATATAAGGGGAAACCCTTTAATAAACCGAGAGAGTGGCAGGTTAATCACGAGGATCTGACCAAACCGGGTCACGGCATGACACTTTAACTCTTGGAAAGACATCTCACAGTTCTTATCCCATTTATACTCAACTCCCTTCCTTGTGAGTCAAGTTATTGTAGCTGCTATTTTAGAAAAATCATGCACGAACTGGCTATAGTATCGTGCCAATCCTAAGAAACTCCTTATTTCTTTATGGCTTCTACCTTAGCTGGCTCTACTTTAACTCCGTCCTTGGATATGATGTGCCCTACGAATCCTACCTCCCGTAGCTAGAACTCGCATTTGGAAAACTTTGCATATAATTTGTTTTCTTTCAATGTTTCCAATGTAGTTGCCAAATGCTCTTCATGTTTTGACCTAGTTCGTGAGTATATGAGGATGTCGTCTATGAATACTATCACAAATCTATCCAAATGAAGTTGGAATATGTGATTCATTAAGTCCATGAAAGCTGTAGGAGCATTCGTCAATCCAAACGGCATCACTCTGAACTGATAATGTCCATATCTGGATCGAAATGCCATCTTAGGAATGTCCTCCTCTCAAATCCTAAGTTGGTGATAACCCAACCGAAGATCTATTTTGGAGAAGTAAGCTACTCCCTTTTATTGGTCAACCAAATCGTCTATCCTTGGAAGGGGGTATCAATTTTTGATGGTGACCTGGTTCAGCTTTCTATAATCAATGCACAGTCTCATGCTTCCATCCTTTTTCTTTTCGAATAGAATAGGAGCACCCCATGGAGATTGACTTGGACGTATGAAATCCTTTTCCAATAATTCGTCCAGTTGTTCCTTTAATTCTTTTAGCTCTGTTGGAGCCATGCGATATGGGGCTTGGGATATGGGGTTTGTTTCTGGGGTTATTTCTATGGTGAACTCCACTTGGCGAATTGAAGGTAGTCTAGGTAACTCTTCTGGAAAAACCTCTAGATAATGTCTGACTACTAGAATGTCTTCCAATTTCTTTTCTTCAGAATCTTCATTCACAACTATGGCCAAAAAAATTGTACATCCTTTCTATATCATCTTTTGAGCTTTTAGGTGAGACACCAATTGTATTCTACTTTCCTTTTTTTCTCCCTGGAACTTTAGTCCCTTAGTCTCGGGAGTATGGAAAGTTACTGCCTTCCTTCTACAGTCCATCCTCGCTTGATAATTACTCAGCCAGTCCATCCCCAGAATTACTTCAACCACCCTTAGGGGTAATGGAATCAAGTCAACTTCAAGTTTGATTCCTCCAATTCCTATCTCACATCCCTTTAATTGTTTATTCCTATTCAAACCTTCTCCTAAGGATGTAAGGATGTTAAGGCTTTGAACTAGGGGAGTGAGTTCCAGGGGTACTTTAGAAACCAACTCTTCCTATATAAATGATCTCTTTGCTCTAGAGTCAAAGAGGGCATAAACTTGTTGTCCCCATGGTTGTATATACCCTGATTTAGTAAACATACTATTTAGAAGGAATTTTTTTTATTAATTTAAAAGATGTTTAGTTTACATGACTCCTTTGGATTAATTTGTAGGGTTTTGGGATGTACCCGCTGCAGTGCTAGGGTCTCCTCTAGCCTCTTCTTGAGTGAGGTAGTATACTCTAGCCGGTACTCTTGCTATAGCTTCTTGCCTAGGATTTTTGGGGTTCCCTTAAGTAGGTCCAAGAGTATTCTTCTATCTATTCTCTCTAAGTGTAAGGCAATCCTTTACGAAGTGTCTCACTTGTCCGCATGCGAAGCAGGTAGGACATGCTTCCTCATGGTTCCTTTGACACTTACCGCAGCGAGGGTTCCTTTGGGGTAAGGTAGGGATTACTCTCGTAGGAGGTGGAGGCATGCCCTTTCTTTGTTGGAATACCATTTTGTTTCCTCCTCTTTGGCCGGTATATTCTCTCCATCCTCCTTGATGGTTTGAACTCTTATCCCCCTTTCCGGTCATCTGCTCCACTCGTCAACGTCGGGTCTGTACTAGTTGCTCACATTCGTGAGCCATATTGATTACAGCTGCCAGGTTTGTGGGGCATTTCAGTACTCCCATACAGTCTCAAATGTCCATGTTGAGACTGTCCACAAACCTCTAGCATATGACAGCTGGCCCAGCTAGGTTGGGGGCAAATCGTCTTTACTCATTGAATTTTGTTTCATAATCTGATATGGAGCTAAGCCCTTGCTGAAGCCGGATGAACTCTTGTTTCTTCTCATTTATCAGGTGGCGTGCCAGGTACTCCTCCGAGTATCTTTCCTCAAATTGCTCCCAAGTGGGAGTGGTTTTATGTAGGTTTCAGACATTATCCCACCACCATCAAGTGCTTCCTTCCAGGAAGAATTCCATCAGGATCACCCTATCCTCCGGTAGTATTTGGACAATTCCCATCAACTTCTTAGTATTGGCCAGCCAATCCATGGCAGTTCTAGCATCCTTTTCTCCGAGGAAAGGTTTACATCCTAGTTGTCGGAGAGTTTTGAGATTTCTTGGAATGTCCGTTGGTGCGGTTGGATTAGTAGGGGGGAGGGTGGGATTGCACATCCTCTGGTTCAACCCAGGAGTTGGTACCCGCCTCAAGAGTGAGGTTAGGTTGGCCAAATACACGGGTGAAATCCTCATACAATCTTTGATGATCCCTGCTAAGTCTAGGAGGAGTTGTGTGGGCTGCTGTGGGAGTTTCTACGGGTAGGGGTGGCTGGACGGTGTTGGAGACAGTAGACGTAGTTCTCTTGGTTCCTTTCTTTGGAGCCATTTCTGTAAAATTTTAAAATAGTTATATTAGTTACTATATATATATATATTCTAGTCTTGACCATGTATTCGAGGAAATAGGCTCTGATATAACTCTAATTATCATGCCCTAACCTAGTTTGGTCGGATTCCCGTGAGCAACCTACCACTCTTCCCAGTTTACTAAGGGTTTCCCCTCTATTAAACCTAGGAGGAGTAAGGAGTCCTTTGAACCTGCACCTTTTTCCTAGAATGACATCAATCAAAACTATAAAATATTTTTAAATTTCTCATACTTATCTTGCAGTCGTTTAAATTTATAGTTCTTTAAGGACAGGCTTTTTGGGACTTCCTAAAAGGGATATAAAGGAGGTGATGAGTACGATTACTGAGTGAAAGGGTTTCAAAACTTTTAACCTTTAAAAAAACATTTTTATTTGGAGTTTGTCAGACTCATTTCTTTCAAAAATCCTTTCAAATTCAAATCTCGGGTTTTTGTCATCATTTCCTCGTTTACCACAGTGTGTCATCACCCAACACACATCCTTCATCATGAAGGCTTAACACACATTCGCAGGCCAGTACGACTACTGAACCTACTTGTGGCTTTGGAGCGACTTTACCGGCCACCTAGATAGAAGCACGTCCACTTCTACCCTGAGAATGAGCAGATGTACGCGACATCTGACCCTCAATCTTTAAATCGATTCTTCATGTCCGTATGAGGATAGAGATCTCATCCCGTCCCCACCCTAGTCTAATGCGCTTTAGTGCTACTCCAAATTTCGCACGGTCTGGAATCCGGTGCCATTAGTTAAACGACCCTGACCTTCAACTCAACCTGCAACTATTTGTTTTGACAGGTCTGGAGACCGATCATGTCGCATTGCTGCTAGTTGACTGAGTGTATTGCTCCTGTCTTGGTACCATGACCAAACAATTCATTTATTGAAATTTTATGGCACATATCTCATATTTTTTTACGAGCTCCTACTCATGCACACTGTTCAAGATTTTTAAAATCGAGCATAACAGCCCCCAAGTTTCAAAACCAAGGCCCTCGGCCTATAAGAGCTATTTGAGCTTCCATCAAGAAGGTCTCCCAAATAGTTTAAGCATTGGCACACGGTTAGGGGAGAGCACTTCTGACAAAATATATTTTCAACTATCCATTATATCGACCGGGTATAAGGACATCTCTGCTCATAACCAATGAACGGGTTTTCAACTTCCTTCGACGAGGTTTTATCATACCAACCGGGTATGAACTAATTACAACTAGTAAGTAGTTTTTTCGCATGATTTTTACATCACTCCTATAAGTTGTGATGTTTAAAATTCCACTAGTTAGTAGGTTTTCATTTTGACTTACTTATCATCCACAACCTAGTATGATATAGAATCCCACTCCCAACTGATAAGTGGTTTTTAACTTTAAGTTATGCTTATCATCCCAACTGGGTATGACGTTAGTAAACCCACTCACCCGATCGTGCAGTAAAATTCCACTTAGTCAATTTATGTCCCTAGTAAGCTGGACATCGGCTAGCGTTCCCGATGTCTCGTTCTCCTACACAAAATAAACATAGTTGTTCATGATTCTTTGGCCTATTACCCCTCATCTATTTCAAATGAATGAGAAAATCCAACTTTCTATATATTTGTAGTTAGGTCCCTAAAGTTATTTTTCTTTAACTTTTAGTCCCTATTGCTAGGTTTTTCCTCCAATTTGAGTCCCTATTTCTAGACTGCCACACCTCTCACGGGACACTTGAGACAGGAACGCAAGCAAGGGAGCTAGCATGGACTTGGAAAATTAACTGGGGATGAACACATCATAGTCATCGGGTGAGTGGAAAATTTCTAATGTCAAACCCAATTGGGGTAATAATCACTTTTATCAAAGGAAAACTTATTTAATGGTTGTTAGTTAGATTATTTAACATCATACCCAGTTGGTACGATGATCTTCTTTACTGAATGGAAAAACCCGCATACCGGTTGTAAGCGGACCTATCATCACACCCAGTTGGTGTGATGAGATAAAAAGGAAGATTTTGTCAGAAGGGTTCTCCCTTGACTAAGTGCCATTGCTTAAACTATTTGGGAAACCTTCTTAACTAGAGCTAGAACAGTTCTAACAGGCCAGGGGCCTCGATTTTGAACTCATAGGGATAAATGCTAACTTTTGAAAAATACGTACAGTGGGCCCAAGGCCAGTGGGCATAGACTGAAGCCCATAAACAAATATAAATAGGAAGAGTCATGAAACCTCATATTTAAAATGGAAATTAATTGTGTGATTCGTCATGGTACCAAGCCAGGACCGACAATGCTTGATGGGCTGGCAATAGTGCATTAGGGTTAGGTCGACGGACCGTCCACCCAAATAGATGTAGGAAGGGTTGAGTGTTAGGGTCGTTGGACCGTCAACACCAAAGAGAATGGCTATGTTATGAAAATAATTGTTTGTGTATGCACTTATGGATTTGGAACCATCAAGATGGTGGGTAGTGATAAGTTCCAAGGGCTATTGGATGACATGGTGGAGATAAGGGCAGTTCGTCGTGGCAGTTAGTCATGAAGCTCTCAGAGCTTCTTGCGCACGAGACCGGGGTGGGATAAAGATGAGGTCTTCATCCTCATACGAACATGAAGTGAATGTTGGGTCCAAGGGTCAGATGTCTCGTACGTCCACTCAGACTCATGGTAGAAATTAGGGACTTCTATCATGGTGGATGGTAAAGACGCTCTAATCCACAAGTGGGTGAAATCATTGTAATTGCATCTCACGAATGCTTGAACCCTTTATGAGAAAGGGTGTGTGGTTGTTTTCTTAACACCTCTCGAGTCCAAGGGAAAATGTGTGAACCCTTTGTGATAAAGGGGCACGTACAGTTGTAGGTGAAACACTTCCTGAGCAAGGGGAAGTGTTAAGAGTTGCACTCACATAACAATGAAGGAATTTAAAAAGCATGAAATGTTTTGATAAATAATATTTTTTGAAAACTCACTGCCCAACACCACCTCACTGAGTTGTAGAAACTCACCCCTCCCTCTAACCCCTTTTTTGGACGGAAGACAAACCCTTAAGGAATACCTCGAACCCAAACCCTTAAGACAATGACAGGTATGTAAGTTTTATCATATTCAGTTTTTTATATTGTTATTCTAGGAAAATTTGGTAAAAAGGACGCCTGACTCCTCATTGTTTAGAAGGAAGTGAAATCCATTATTGACTAAAGGGAGTGTCGGATTGCTCATTGGGATCTAACCAAACTAGGTCGGGGTTTGACAACTTGAGTGGTATCAGAGCCTATTTCCTCGAATATATTATCATGACTATATAACATAAGAATTAAATGAAAACTACTTACCTTGTTGGAAAGGTGGCCCCAAGAAAAGTAGCCAAACAAACCCGCGCTATGCTAGGCACGACGAAAATCAAGAAGAATCTCATCCCAAAGAAGAAGATCAACCAGGGGACTAAGGAGTTTAGAAGGACCCTTTTAATGACTGCAGAGTAAAGGAGACTTGACAAGAAAACTATCAAGGTGTTAGAGCTTAAGGACAACAAAGCATAGATCCCCAAATTGAGCCCCAAAACATCTAAAAATTCACTCTGGGTCCTCAATTTACTCAAAATCGTTAAAGGGGATCAAGTTTTCCAATTTTCCAATTTGGTCCTCAATTTTTCAGAAATTACCATTTTGCCCTTACTTTACAAAAATGGAAATTTGACCCCAATTATTTTAAAAAATTGATCAATTGGTCCTCCAACATCTTTTTCATGCCTAGTTGGCCCTCAATTTTGGGAAATTGCAATTTGGTCCATCAATTTTATGAAATCCCCAATTTGCCCCAAAATGTTTCCCCAATTTCGCCCTTACAAAGTGGTCGAATTTGATTTCATCAAATTGACCATTCAATCAAGGCTAATTGTTGAAATTGAAGATATAATTGAGTTTCTACACATCATACGATTAAATTGAACTTTAAATCACATGAATTGAGGCTGAAACGAGCTCAAACGGAGTGTCGCCAAAAAACTGCGAGTAGAGAGAGAAAGCTTCGAAAGCTTTCCATCGGAGGTGCGACAGTCCAAGCTTTTGATGAGGACAAGTAGCTCTCATCCTTATGTTCCTCCTAGTATCAAAAATTACAACAATTCTTGTCATGCCCCAACCCGGTTTGGTCGAATCCCCATGAGCAACCCGCCGCTCCCTTGGTTTAAAAGGGGTTTCCCCCACAAAATGTGGGACTAGTGACTTATACGTAACAAAATGAAGGATGTTATGTCAAACCTTTATTGATAATGATAGCCAAAATGTGTAGGGACACATGAGACTAGAATGCCAGCAAGAAAAAGCTAGCGCGGACTTGGAAGCTGACTATGGACGAACACGTCACAGTGAACGGGTGAGTGGGCTTACTAACGTCATGCTCGATTAAGGTGACGAGCATGTTTTAAATGAAAAGAAAGACTACCGTGAGTGGGACTTTTATACAGGTTGGGATGTTGAGCACTATTTTGAATGGATAAAACCTACTTACTGGTTGTGAGTAGGAATGAACCAACATCATACCTAGCTGGTATGTTAAGTTTCTTTAAAAAAAGGACAAACCCGCCTACCGATTATAAGCAGAGTTATCATCACACCCAGTTGGTGTGATAAGATAAAAATATAATTTTGTCAAAAGTGTTCTCCCCTCACTGTGTGACAACTACTTAAAATGTTTGGGAGACCTTCTTGACGAGAGCTAGAACAACTAAATAGGCCAGGGGTCTCGATTTTTGAACTCATAAGGCTAAATGCCCAATTTTGGAAAACACGTGTAGTGGGCCTAAGGCTAGTGGGCACTAACAATAGCTTATAAAAAAACTTGATTAGAAAGAGCCATGAAAACTCCTAATTAAAATGGAATGGATTGTGTGTTGCACCATCGTATCAAGACAGGATCGACAATGCTCAATGGACTGGTGGTAGTGCGTCAGGGCTAGGACGACGGACTGGCCTAGACAAATAGTTGTAGGTCGGGTTGAGCGTCGAAGCATTGGACCGTTAGCACAAAAAAAGATGGATAACTATATGAAAACTATTGTTTGTGCATGCACTTATGGTAGTGACCATCAAGACAACCTAGGTGGTACTGATGGGTCCCAAGGGTTGTTGGACGACATGGTGGAGATAAGGGCAGTTTGTTGTGCTAGTTAGTCATGAAACTCTGGGAGCTTCTTGCGCATGAGACCGGGGTGGGGTCAAGATGAAGTCTCCATCCTCATACGGACACGAAGTGGCTTTCGAGTCTAAGGGTCGAACTTCTAGGATGTCCGTCCACTAAGACTCAAGGTAGAAGTGGATGGGCTTCTATCACGGTGGATGGAAAAGACGCTCCGATCCACAAGTGGGTTCAGTGGGCGTGCTGCACCTATGAATGTGTGTACCCTTCTAGATGAAGGGGATGGGTTAAGAAAGCTAAATACACCTAATATGGAAAGGTTTTAGAAAATTGGATTTGAGGAAATCCCTTAAAAGGAGATGTTAACCTTAACATAGTTTTGATAACAAAAGATGTTTTGAAAACTCCTTCCCAACACCTGCTCACCGAGTTGTAGAACTCATCTCCTCCCTTTACCCATTTTCAGGTAACATGGGAAAACAAAACTTAAAGACCCTCTGGTAGATAGGTAAGACTACTTTAATATATTCAGTTTTTTGTAATGATATTCTAGGAAAAATAGGAAAAAAGAAGCCTTACTCCTCACAGTTTAGAAAAGGGTGAAAACCTTCATATACCGAAGGAAGTGACAGGTTGCTCATGGGGATCTGACTAAACTAGGTCAGGGTGTGATAAATATCCTCTTTGATTAGGGCATTTTTGGGTGAGGATAAGCTCAACCAAAATGGAAACTAGTCGGGCAGACGGTCCCCGAGCTCCCTATATAAAGAGCTCCTCTCCATTCATCCTCCATACAACTCAAATCGCAATTTTCTCTCAAGTGCTCCATATTCTGGTGAAGCTCAAACCAGAGCTCCAACTTGGGCATTTTTCTTAGCCTCAAATGGCAAGGTCGGGTTCTACAGAATTTGAGGGAAGTCAACTACCTGTTAGCAATCTCCATTCGACCCGAGGACCGCCGAAGAAGCGCCGGTGGAATCAAATAGTGAAGTAGCTCTTATGGACTGAAGCTGGCCTATTTTGGCTGAGCTGAATTCGATCAAATTCATACCACTTTTGGCCAAACCATGCCTCCCCAACGCCCCCATGACCCTCACACGACCTCCACAGAGGTGAAAGGTAAGTCAATTTGGCACTCCTCCATCATTAAAGATCTATGTTATAGAAAGAAAGTGTAGAATTTCACTAATAGAATTCACACTCATATGGACTTCAGTTATAGCAATTCTTGATCCTACAAGGATCCTAAGGACGAGAGCTACATCCTCAGATCAAAAGCCCAGACCGTCGCATTTTTTGATGGTAAGCTTTTGAATCTTTCCCTCTCAACGAACAGTTTTCTAGTGAAGCTCTGTTTAAGCTCGTTTCGGACTCAAATTCTGCAATTCAAAGCTCCATTTGAATGTATGAAAATGTAGGAACCGATCCATGCCATTAATTGGAGCAATTAACCCCAACTTAATGGCTAATATGAAGAAATCAAATTCGGACGGTATAAAGGGGTGAAATTGGGGAAATTTTGGGGATTTCGAAAAATTGAGGGTCCTCCGTGCAATTTCTAAAAATTGAAGGTCAATTGGAAATGAAAAAGATGTTGGGGGACCAATTGGTCTATTTTCGGATGATTAGGGGCCAAGTGGCTATTTTTGTAAAGTAAGGGCAAAATTGTAAGTTTTAGAAAATTGGGGACCAAATTGGATTTTAGGAAAAACTTGAGCCCCTTACACAATTTTGAGTAAATTGAGGATGCAAAGAGGATATTGGAAGCTATTGGATTTTTGGGGAAAACATTAGTATTAGGGACCTAAAGTCAAGAAAAATGAACTTTAGGGACCTAAGTGCAATAAACCAAAAATTTGAGCCTCGCGGCTCATACTTGAGAAAAGAAGGCTATTATGTCGAACCCTTGTTGATAATGATACCCAAATTGTGTAGGAACACATGAGACCATGAAGCCAACAAGAAAAAGCTAGCGAGGACTTGGAAGCTGACTAGGGATGAACGTGTTATAATCAACGGGTGAGTGGGACTTTTATACATCATACCGGTTGGGATGAGGAGCACTATTTTTAATGGATAAAACCTACTTACTAGTTGTGAGTAGGAGTGAACAAACATCATACCTAGTTGGTATGATAAGTTTCCTTAATGAAATGAGTAAACTGCCTACTGGTTGTAAGCGGATCCATCATCACACCCGGTTGGTGTGATCAGATAAGAAAATAATTTTTGTTAGAAGTGTTCTCCACTTACTGTGTGACAACTGCTTAAAATATTTGGGAGGTCATCTTGACGGGAGCTAGAACAACACAAATACGCCAAGGCGTTAGTTTTTGAACTCATAGGGCTAAATGCCCAGTTTTGGAAAATACATCTAGTGGGCCCAAGGCCAGTGGACACGGGCAGAAGCTCGTAAACAAACTTGATTAGGAAGAGCCATCAAAACTCCTAATTAAAATGGAATTGATTGTGTGTTGCACCATGGTACCGAGTTGGGACCGACAATGCTCGATGGATTGGCGACAGTGTGTTAGGGTCAGGTTGATCGACTAGTTTAGACAAACAACTGTAGGTCTATTTGAGCGTCGGGGTCGTTGGATAGTTGGCACCAAAGAGGATGGATAATTATATGTAAACTGTTATTTGTGCATGTACTTAAGGATCAGAACCATCAAGATGCCTAGGGGGTAGTGATGGATCCCAATGGCTATTGGATAACATGGGGGCGATAAGGTCAGTTTGTCATGCCTGTTAGTCAGAAAGCTCTTAGAGCTTCTTGCGCATGAGACCGAGGTGGGGACAAGATGAGGACTCGTCCACAAACAAACATGAAGTGGCTTTTGGGTTTGAGGGTCGGACATCTCAAACGTCCACTCACACTTAGGGTAGAAGTGGATGGGCTTCTATCAGCGTGGACAGCAAAGTCGCACTAGTCCCCAAGTGGGTGCAGTCTGGGACTGCCTTGCGAATGTGTGTACCCTTCCTGATGAAGGACATGTGGTCATTTGCTAAACGCCTCTCGTAGCAAGAGTATGGTTCTAAACATGATTTTCAGAAAAACCCTTTAAAAAGGAATGGTAAACCTTGGAATGGTTTTGATAAAATTAATTAAATGCATTTTTGAAAATTTGCTCCCAACACCAGCTTAGTAAGTTGTAGAAACTCACCCCCTCCTTTTACCCATTTTTATGTAAAAGAGGAAGATCAACCTTAAATACCCCTATTAGTTGAACCATAAGACGGGTATGAAAATTTTATATTAAATTTTGTATAATACTATTCTAGGAAAAATAGGAAAAAGGACGCCTAACTCCTCATGGTTTAGAAAGTGGTGAAGCCCCTCATAGACTAAAGGGAGTGGCGGGTTGCTCACGGGGTTCCGACCAAACCGAGTTGGGCATGACAACTTGAGTGGTATCAGAGCCTATTTCCTATAATGCATTATCAAAACTATATAACGTAGTAACTAAGAAGAATAAGTTTTAAATTTTAAAATGGCTCCCTAAAGAAGAACCATGAGAACTAGAGTCGCAGTCACTAACAATGCCCAACACCCCATCCTTGTGGAAACTTCCCCAGAAGTCCAGATAGTTTCGCCTGGACTAAGCACATCAGAGGTTGTATGAGGAGTTTACCCGAGCGTTTGGGCGACCCAACCTCACCCCTAAGGTGGACACCAACTCTCGAGCTAAGCCCAAGGAAGTACAATCCCCGCCCCCACCTACTAAAATTCCTCCTCCAGTTGACATCCCCAAATACATCAAAACCCTCCATCAACTGGGATGTAAGCCCTTTCAAGGAGAGAATGATGTTAGAGCTACTATGGACTGGCTGGCCAACATCAAGAAACTCATGGGGATAGTTAGGATTTCACTAGAGGATATGGTAATCTTGGCAGAATTTTTCTTGCAAGCCATCACAAAAAGATTGTGGGATAATGTCAGAAGTCTGCATACCACCACCCCCACCTGGGAGCAACTCGGGGAGAGGTATACAGAGTAATACCTAGCTTCGCATCTGATCAACGATAAGAAGCAAGACTTCCTCCAACTCCGATAAGGGCTTAACTCTATCTCAGAGTATGAAACCAAGTTTAACAAGTTAATACCCTTTGCCATCGACCTAGCCAGACCTGCAGATATTTGTTAACAATTTGTGGACAGACTTAAAATGGACATGCGAGACCGGATGGCAGTACTAGGGCACCCCACAAATCTAGTAGCCAGAATCAGTATGGCTCATAAATGTGAGCGTCTAGTATAAACCTGACACCGCCGGATGGAGCAGGCCAACCGAAAGGAGGATAAAAGCTAAGGCCTCCACGGGGGACAGAATAAGCAAAGTGGTCCTAAGTAGGGAAACAAGATGGGTTTCCCAAGGAGGAAGGAAGTACACCAACCTTAAAGGAAGGTAATCCCCACCATATTGTAGAAGAGCCCTTGCTGTCCTAGGTGCTAGAGGTACCTCGAGGGAGCATGTTCATCCTGCTTCTAATGTGGATAAGTGGGGCCCTTTGCAAGGGAATGCCCCACTCTTAGGGAGAATAAGCAATGAAACACACTTGGACCACCCCAAGAGAAACCGACTCCAAGGGAGGATACCACCACCACGACAAGGGTACCAACTAGGGTATATAACCTATAAACCTCATCCCTTAAAGATAAGAAAAATTGGGGAAAGAACTGGTCAACCCAATTGAGAAAATTGAACTGGTTCACGAATCACAACTATTAGAGAAAGTGCAAATTGGGAAATTTACAAATCCCGAGTGACCCAAAAAGTCATAAAAACCATGGAATGGGATTTTGGGATAAATTGGAAGAGAAAAGTAGACTGGTTCAGGTGAATTAGACCTTAACCGGATTGAACCAGTCTGAACCATCATTGAACTAGTTGCTAAATTCATTTTTCTAAGTGGCTTAAAATATTCAAATTGGGGAATTGAAGCCACCATTGGATAGAGAATGAAGTTAGATGAATTTAGGAAATTTTAATTTCAAAAAACTCAATTGAATCGGGCCTGAACGGGCCGGTTTAGACATTGAACCCAGTCGGACAAGTCTGGTATAGTTCAAAATAGTGTCGTCTTCTTCCTTTAGATAACGACACAGTTCATTCAATGAATGAACGGATAGCACCGGTGAAGATGAAATGCATCCGTTCAGTTCGTTTCACATCATGAATTAACTTGACCAAGATGCCAAATTATCGGGCAGAGAGTCCCCGAGCTCCCTACATAAATAGCTACTCTCCATTCATTCTCCTCACAGATGAAATCTCCACTCTCTATCAACTGCTCCATTTTTCGACAAAGCTCGAACTGGAGCTCTGATGTCACACTGTGTTTTTAGTAACCTGAAATTTTGGTAGGAAATTTTTCTAAAATTGTATTTTAAGTTTAAAAGTCAATTGATATAATTGGAATAAATTTGAATTAAAATAAAATGAAAAGTATTGTTTTGACTTAAATAAATAACTCGATGGAATTGATTTAAGTCTGTTGAATTTAAGAAAAAATTGAATATTATATATATAATTGTTAATTATGCATATATATATATATGTTGAATAGATGTTTACAAATAAGGGTATATATATAACTGTACAAAATTTATTTACACACAAATATAAAGGAGAAAGGGACTTGACAGTTGAGATTGTACCATTATTAAATAAATACCTACATTCAATTATTAGAATTAATACCCATCAATTTTCCAATTTAATGAGAATAACTGACAATACTAATGCACATAAATAACAATAATTTAGTAATAAATCTTTCCCATTTAACAAACAATTTTACAGCTATATAAAGAGATTCTCTCCATTCATCCTCTTCACACTTAAAAGCTCCATTCTCTCTCAACTACTCTAATTTACGGTGAAGATCCAACTAAAGCTCTAGCTTGGGTATTTTTCTAAACCTCAGAAGGCGAGGACTAGTTTTGTAGACTCCAGGGGAAGTCATCTATCTAATAGCAACCTCCATTTGATTCGAGGACCGCTGGAGAAGCACCAACGATAGTCAAACTGTGAAGCAGCTCCGACGGATCAAAGATGCCCTATTTTGGCCAAGCTGAAATTGGCCGAATTCAGCCCTCCTCAGGCCAAACCAAGCTCTCCCAACATTCCCACAACACTTAGACAACCATAACCAAGTTGAAAGGTAAGTCAATTCGGTCCTCCTCCATCGTTGTAGGTTGGAGTTAGAGAGAGAAACTACAAAATTTCACTGACAAAATTCTCCCTTGATTCAGGGTCAGTTGTAGGAATTCTTCATCCTAGAATATACCTCAGGAAGAGAGTTATCTTCCTGGATTGAGAGATCGGACCGTTGCTCCTCCAACGGTAAGCTTTCAAAGTTTCTCTCTCTCTCGCTACGCTTAGTTTTTTGACGATGCTCCGTTTGAGCTCAATTCGGACCCAAATGACACGGCTCAAGGCTCAATTGAATCATATGGAAGTGTAAGAACTGATCCATACGTTCAATTGGAGCAATTAACCCTGATTGAATGGTCAATTTGATGAAATCAAATTTGGCCAATTTGAAAGGGGGAAATTGGAAAATTTTTTGGGAAATTTAAGGATTTCATAAAATTCTAGGACTAAATTGCAATTTCCCAAAATTGAGGGCCAATTGACCATGGAAAAGATGTTGGATGACCAATTGGTCAATTTTTTGAATATTTGGGGTCAAATTTCCATTTTTGGAAAGTAAGGGCAAAATGGTAATTTTTGAAAAGTTGGGGATCAAATTGGAAATTTGGAAAACTTGAGGCCCTTAAACAATTTTGAGTAAATTGAGGATCCAAAGTAAAATTTTGGATGTTTCGGGACTCAATTTGGGGAAAAGTTGGCATTAGGGACTTAAAAGTCAAGGAAAATGAACTATACGGACCTAAGTGCAATTTATTGGAAATTTTGAGCCTGGTTGTTTATATGTGAGTAACGAAGGCTGTTATACAAAATATTAATAGATAAGGATGTCCAAATAGTGTAAAAACACGAGGGACCAGAACGCCAACAAGGACAAGCTAGCATGGACGTGGAAACCGACTAAAGAAGAATACACTTCAGTTATCGGGTGAGTGGGTTTATTCACATCATACCCGGTTGGGATATGAGCACTTCCAAAATGAAAAACCATTTCTATGTGGGATTTTAACATCACTCCCAGTTCGGAACAATGTAGTCTTCGTCCTTTAGATGACAACACTGTTCGCTCACCGGAAAATCGCGCAGTGTCGGAGAAGCTGAAAAGTCTCCAGCCAAGGAGTTTCATGCAATGAATGACCACCATTAAGGCACCAATCAGACGTCCACGAAGTCCCCGAGCATTCTATATAAAGATCCCCTGCTCATTCATCCTCTCCACACCTGAAAATTCCATTCTCTCTCAACTACTTCAATTTCTAGTAAAGCTTGAACCAGAGCTCCAACTTGGGCATTTTTCTTAGCCAAACAAGGTGAGGTTGGGCTCTTTAGAACTAGGGAGAGGTCAGCTACATGCCTATAGTCTCTGTTTGGTCCGAGTGTCGCCGGAGAAGTGCCCGCATGATCGAATAGTGAAGCAGCTCTAGTGAACTGAAGCTGCCCTATTTTGGCCGAGCTGAAATCGACCAATTTGAGCCATTCTAAGGCCAAACTAAACCCTCCCAACACCTCCACAGCCTTCCTACAGCTAAATTAGAGCTGAAAGTTAAGCTAATTCAGCTCACCTCTACAATTTCCAACTAATGCTAGAGAGAGAACCGACAGAACTTTGGTGATGAAATTCTCACACAATTCGGCATCAATTGATGCAATTCTTGATCCTAGGATGAATCTTAGGACACGAGCTATCTGTCCAGATCAAAAGCTTGGACCACTACGCAACTGACGGTAAGCTTTCGAAACTTTCTCTCTCTAAGTCCAATTATTCGTCGAAGCTCCATTTGAGCTCATTCCGACACCAAATTGTGCGATTCAAAGTGTAATTAAATCATATGAAGATGTAGGCACTTCAATCTAACTTCAATTTTAACAATTAATCTCATCTGATTGGTTAATTTGAGGAAATCAAATTTGGCAAAGTTAGAAGGTTGAAATTGGGGGAAATTTTGGAATTTCTAGGGCAAAACTTACAATTTTTGTAAAGTAGGTGTAAAATGATAATTTTGGAAAAGTTGGGGACCAAATTAGAAATTTGGGAAATTGAACCCCTTTTGTGAAATTTAAAAAACTGAGGTCCCAAGGTGAATTTTAAAAGTTTCGGGACTCAATTTGAGCAAAAATTGGCATTAAGGACTTAAAGTTACAGAAAAATATCTTTAGGGACCTAATTGCAAATAAGTGAAAAGTTTCATTTTCTAATTCATTTGGAATGAATGAAGGCTATTAGGCCAAGGGATAATGAACAAGGATATTCATATCGTGTAATAACATAGAGTAGCGGGAACGCCATCAAGGATAAGCTCGTGTGAATACAAAGATCCGGTCGAGGGGAATTCACTGCATTAACAGGTGAGTGGGATTTTTATATCATACCTGGTTGGGATGATAAATACCTTGAAAATGAAAACCCACTGCTAAGTGGTATATTAAACATCACACCTGAGAGGAGTGATGTGAAAATGGGGTGGAAAAACTACTTATCAGTTGTAAGTAGATCATACCCAGTTGGTATAATGAAACTTTCTCGAAGGAAGTGGAAAACCCATTCATCGATTATGAGTGAAGATCTCCTCATACTAGGTTGGTATGATGGATAGTTGAAAATATATTTTGTCAGAAGTGCTCTCCCCTGACTGTGTGCTAATACTTAAACAATTTAGGAGATTTTCTTCACGGGAGCTTGAATAACTCTGTTAGGCTGGAGCCCTAGGCTTTGGAACTTTAGGTCTAATATGCCAATTTTTTAAAATATCGAAGAGTGGGCCCTAGGCCAGTTGGCGCAAGCAGGAGCTCATAAACAAACATGAATTATATGCCATAAAAATTTAATTAAATGAATTATTTTGCCATGGTGCCAAGACAGGACCGACATAATCGATAGACTAACAACAGTGCGACATGATAGGTCAATGGACCAGTCGAGACAAACAGTTGCAGGTCGAGATGAGGGTCGAGGCTGTTGGACTAGTGATACCAAAGATTAAATGGCTTTTGAGGAAAACTTTGTTTGTGCATGCACTTGAGGTTTGGGAACATTAAGACACCCAAGAGGGGTAGTGATGCGTCCTAAGATCTGTTGAATGACTTGGTGGCAATAAGGGAAAAGAGATGCTATTGGGTTTGTGTTTCTCATCATACCAATTAGTCTTGGAGTTTTGTGTTTGTACTACACAGAGTTTTGTGTTTGTACTCCATGGAGTTCTGTGTTTGTACTCTATGGAGTTTTGTGTTTGTACTCCTTAAGCTTATGTGTTTGAGTTTCATGTGCAGGAGACTGAAATATGGTCCATGTACTCATACGGACACTGAGTTTTAATCATGTGTGTTCCCTTCATGATGAAGGGCTTGTGCTAGATGATAAACACATCGGTTATGGTTGAGGAGTGAGTAATGGCGATGAAACTAAGGTTTTGAAAATGAGAAAATTTAAAATAAGGAGTCTGGCACACTCTAATTTAAATATTTTCCTTAAATGTCAAACTTTAAACACTCATTCACTGAGTAATTGAACTCACTCCCTCCCTTATATCTCTTTTCAAGTAAGCAAGAGAAACCTACTCAAAGACCTCCTGTTAGTCACACCTGCAAGACACCACTTTTTATTTTGTCACCACTTTCTGTAATAGGGTTAAAACCCCCAACATGTTGTACTACTCTATTAATGAAGTACTCTCAATTCCTAAAAACCCTATCTCTCAAAGGATGTAATCCTACTAGGAAGATGGCCCCAAGAAAAGTAACCAAACAAAACTACGATTCCCTAGACACTACGGAGATCAATGATAAAGGAATGAATCAAGGAGATTCTTAGGCAAAGAAGGCATGACAAGAAAATAGTCATGATAAGGAGTCTAGAAGAACTCTTGGAGTAATAACTGGGCAAGGAAACAACCTATTACAAGGTACATGAAGTGAAGGACTATCCCACACCACTAGGATTTGGAACAATACTTTCCAAGAATGACGCCCTCACAGCTATAGGAAATCCAAAAGGATACCATCCCAAGAAACATGATTCTAGCTTGTAATTTCAACCATAGATAGAAGGAAGATTTTCAAGATCTTAACGAAGTGGCAGGAAGGAAAAAGGGCTAAAGGTAGGACCTCAATAAAACCACAAACAAAACAAAAGGTAGCTGAAGAGAATTCTCTCCTAAAGAAGAAATTTCCAACAATTTAGGAGCAAAGAAGGGAGTGCATCCACAAGTGAAGACAACCCGAGCATTTGACAACAAATGGGATGTCTTGAGATTGCAAGTACAACTTCCTTTGGAAAAAGCAGAAAAGTCAAATTGGAGTATCGGACCATCATAGCAGAAGTAAGCAAACCATAACAACAAGATAGTCAAGGAGAATGAACGACTCCCTAAGGAGGACTGGTAAGTAGTAAGGAATACACCCTAAAAAGGGCAATGGAATGGTCATTAAGGACAAGAAGACTCGAGAGACAACTACCTCAAGAGAATTAGACATGGTGAATAGTAGAGGTGAGGCAAGTAACGAACTAACCCTCGTGAGAGCCATAGATTAAGCCCTAGTAAAATAAGGAAAGATGGAAAGGCCAAATATTTGGAAAAGAAGGATAGAGGAAATCCTTATGGAGATCAATAGCCAAGACCAAATTGATGACCAAACTCAAAGCTGGAAAAAGATTAAGCCACGCACAAAGAGGTCTTGAAACAAATCATGTCTGAACTTTTCCCAAGTAAGAAAACTTGTGTAGGATACAAGTAAAATTAAGGAAATAAGTTAACGAATAGATAGGAAGTTAAAATCAAAAGATGTTGTGACAAGTAAGAATGAGTGGACTATCCATAATAAGGTAATGAAGGAAAGAACGTCCGAGAAACGTTGGGAAAGTAAGCCCTCCAAATAAGATGTGGTTAAAGAGGAATAACCACAATTGGTAAAACAGGTCATAGTCCACCAGCACATATGAAGCTTAAAGAGTTGTGGAATGCAAAAAATAAAATCGATAATCAGAAGTATCTCAAGTAAGGAATAAGGGGTGAAACATAAGTTGTGGATAGAGAAGGATCCAAAGAGAACAAATGCCCTAACATAGATAGGGGTGCGAAGAAAGGGAGAAAGAACCCTACAAGGAATGATTAGAAGGTGGAGCATCTAGCTTCTAAGATGGAAATCTCTATTGTGATGGACATAGTAGAGAACGAAATCGAAAAAAAGTAACCTTTCCAAGCAAAGTAATTGACACATAGATCGAAAGTGATTATTTTAGAACGAAGAATCACGAAATGATTACGAGTAAGTAAAAGTGGATTAAGGAATAAGGAAAAATCCTTAGATAATGAATGCCAAGGACTTAAGAAGGAAAGAATCCCAACTTGTTAGAAAATTATTGGGAAAATAAATCATTAGAATTGGAAAGACTAAATAAGGAAGTTGAGAAAGGATGAGTGGTTAAGGAGAACCGACACAATTTTGTAAGTTAATTGGATAACAGTGAAAGTAGTCGAGGAATACTACCAAAAGAAAAGAGGGATGAAGTTATACAATCCCTAAGAGGTTAGAAAGTTGGGAATAACCCTAAAGGAGGTGTTTTGGAAATCTAATGGACATAGAGACAAAATCTAGAAAATGTCATGTTGTAAGGGGGCATGTAAACCCAACAACCCCGAGGAAAACAAGATTCAAAATAAGAAAGAGTCAGTTAGTAAGCATGACTAGGTCAAACATAAATATTTGGACTGAAATTGTAATGAACAACGGATGAAGGAAGAGTGGAAATAGGATGAAAAGGTGATAATAAGGCAACCTGTGAAAATAGGTATGTAATGCTCTAAAGGACATCAAGCTAAGGGTTTCAATAACCAAGAGGTTAACTAGACATGGGAATGGTTAGGTATCTTGGAACTCCTAATCCTTAGTACAGGACCTCAAAGGGAAAAATGTTGCTCTAAGCAAAGAAAGGTGTGAATCTAAGGATAAACCCTTAAGTAAGGTATGTATAGTTATGATAAACTCCATGGATAGAGTAAATAATATAAAGGAAAAGAAATTCCTTAAGTGAATGATGTAAAAAGGGTTAATTGATAGAAGAAGAGAAGAGTTTGCATATTAAGCAAACACCAAATGGACATAAAAGGAAATGATTCATCATGCAAGGTTGCTAATAAAGTTTTGAGGACAAAACTCCTAAAAGGAGGGGAGAGTTGTTAACACCACCCTTTTAAGTTAAAGGAATAACTAGGAAATGAACCAGTCAAACCGAGTGAGAAAATCGAACCGGTTCACAAACTCGATTATCAAGAAACGGGCAATATGGGAAATTTACAACTCTCGAGTAACCCAGAGGGTTCATAAAACCTTGGAAAAGAACCTTAGGACAAATTGGAAGAGAAAAACTAGAACAATTCAGTTGAACCAGATCCAACTAGATTGAACCGGTTTATGGATTGAGTCGGATCATGAACCAGAACCGATATTGAAAGGGAAAACTGGGAAATTTATGGGTCCCGAGTGACTTAAAGAGTCACAAAAGTCAAGAAAAATAACTTTAGGATTAATTGGAGATGAAAACCAAATTGGTTCAGGTGAACCGGATCTGAACAAGATTGAACCAGTTTGGACCAGTTTGAACGACTATTAAACCAGATGCTAAATTCATTTTTCTAGGTGGCTTAAAAAATTCAAATTTGAGATTTGAGGCCACCATTAGATAGAAAATAAATTTAGATAAATTTAGAAATTTTTAGATTTGAAAATTTTGATCGAATTGGGGATGAACTGGTTGGTTTAAGCTTGGAATCTTGTTCAGACCGATCCGGTCCGATTCGAAACAGTTTCATCTTCTTCCTTCAAATGACAACACTATTCACTGGCCGAAAAATCACGCAGCACTGGCGAAGCTGAAAAGTCTCTGGCCAGGGAATTTCATGAAATGAATGACCTCCATCAAGGCACCAATCAAACAGCTAAGAAGTCTCTAAGCTTCCTATATAAAGAGCCCCTCCTCATTCATCCTCTCCACACCTGAAAACTCCATTCTCTCTCAATTCCTCCAATTTTTGGCAAATCTCAAACTAGAGCTCTGACTACGGCATTGTTTTGAGCAAAACAAGGTGAGGTTGGGTTCCTTAGAACCAGGGAGAGGTCAGCTACACACATGTAGTCTCTGTTTGCTCCAAGGGTCATTAGAGAAGCGTCAGTATGATCGAACAGTGAAGCAGCTCCAGCGGACCGAAGCTGCCCTATTTTGGTCGAGCTGAAATTGGCCAATTCATGCACTTCTCAGGCTAAACCAAGCCCTCTCAACACCTCCATAACCCTCCTACAACTGAAATAGAGCTGAATGGTAAGACAATTCGGCTCCACTATGTAATTTCCGACCTGTGCTAAAGTGAGAACTGGTAGAACTTCGATGATGAAATTCTCACTCAATTCGGCATCAATTGATGCAATTCTTGATCCTAGAAGGAACCTGAGGACACAAGCTATCTGCCTAGATTGAAAGTTCGGACTGCCATGCCCCCGGTGGTAAGCTCTTGAAGCTTTCTCTCTCTAAATCCAATTTTCTAGCGAAGCTCCGTTTGAGCTCATTTTGGCACCAAATTGTGCGATTCAAAGTGCAATTGAATCGTATGAAGATGTAGGAACTTCAATCTAACTTCAATTTCAACAATTAAACTCATCTGATCCGTCAATTTGATGAAATCAAATTCGACCAAGTTAGAAGGTTGAAATTGGGGGAAAATTGAGGGAAAATTGGGAATTTTAAAAATTCGAGGCACTAAAGTATAATTTCATAAAATTGAGGACCAATTAGGCATAAGAAAGATGTTGGAGTACCAATTGGGAATTTTGGAATTTTTGGGGCAAAACTTACCATTTTTGAAAAGTATGGGAAAATGGTAATTTTGGAAAAGTTGGGGGATCAAATTAGAAATTTTGGAAATTGAACCCTTGTTGTGAAATTGAAAAAATATGAGGTCCCAAGGTGAATTTTAAAATTTTCAGGACTCAATTTGAGTGAAAACCAGCATTAGGGACTTAAAGATGTAGAAAAATAACTTTAGGGAGCTTATTGCAAATAAATAAAAAGTTTGGTTTTCTCATTCATTTGGACAGAATGAAGGCTATTAGGTCAATGGATAATGAACAAGGATGTTCATACCATGTTGGAACACGGAGTACCAGGAACGCCAACAAGGGCAAGCTCGCGTGAATACAAAAATCTGGTCGAGAGGAATTCACTACATTAACGGGTGAGTGGGATTTTTATATCATACATGTTTGGGATGATAAATACCTCAAAAATAAAAACCCACTGCTAAGTGGTATTTTAAACATCACACCTGAGAGTAGTGATGTGAAAATGATGCAGAAAAACTATTTATCAGTTGTAAGTAGATCATACCCGATTGGTATGATGAAACTTCCTTGAAAGAAGTGGAAAACCCGTTCATCGGTTATGAGCAGAGATGTCCCCACACTAGATTGGCCTAGGCGAATTTAAGGGCTAATATGCCCAATTTTTTAAAAACTCGAAAAGTGGGCCCTAGGCCAGTTGGCACAAGTAGGAGCTCATAAATAACCATGAATTATATGCCATGAAAATTTAATTAAATGAATTGTTTGGCCACGGTGCCGAGACAGGATCGACATACTCGATAGACTAGTAGTAGTGCAACATGACATGTTGATGGACCAGTCGAGACAAATAATTGTAGGTCAAGTTGAGGGTCAGGGCCGTTGGACCAGTGGCTCCAAACATTAAACGAATTTTGAGGAAAACTTTGTTTGTGCATGCACTTGAGGTTCGAGACCATTAAAATGCCCAACAAGGGGTAGTGATGCATCCTAATGGCTGCTTGATGACATGGTGGCAATAAGGGAAAAGATATGCTACTAGGTTTGTGTTTCTCGTCATACCAATTAGTCATGGAATTATGCGCTTGTACTCCACGAAGTTCTATGTTTGTACTCCATGTAGTTTCGTGTTTGTACTCCACGATGTTTCTGTGTTTAGACTCCACGAAGCTATTGTGCTTGGGACTTCCAGAAGCTTTTGTGTTTGGACTCCGTGAAGCTACTGTGCTTGGGACTTCCTAAAGCTTCTATGTTTGAGTTTCATGTGCATGAGATCAAAATATGGTCCATATCCTCATACGGACGTAGAGTTTTAATCATGTGTACTCCCCTCATGATGAAGAGCATGTGTTAGATGATAAACATACTGTGTTAGAGTGTGAAGTCTGGTGTAAAGGAAGTTAGCATCAAAAGGTGCAGGAGTAGTAAAAGCCTAAGGACCATAAGGAGTTAAGGATAAGCACCTATATATATAAGTTAAGAAACCAAGAAGAATTGGGCTGCCCCAAGGGAAACAAGTGGAATGGAAGCTGACCAATAGGAAAGTAAGGAAGAAGTAAGAGTGTGGAAGGTGCTAAGCCACTTTAGGATAAGACAAGGAGAGAGGGAGAGGAAAAGAAGTATGATAGGAAGAGAACCTGAAGGAATATACAAGTTCCCTTGAAAGAGTTAGTGATAGGTAGGACATAACTATTAGGAACTCACTAACAATCAGGAGCTCTTCGAAGATGATTAAAGATAGGAGTTGGGACCATGGAAAGAGAAATTCCCAAGCTACGTAACCGACAGATGAACCATAAGAGGCTTGAACTGAAATAAGGAACCTCATTAAAGGGCATATGTAGTTATGGATGTACAGGGATGGCCAACTGTGACCTGCTCTGGAAGAGCATATAAGTCCAATACAGATTTCAAATGAACCTAGCGAAAGAAAACACTTAGTAACAACAAGATAGTTCAGGAGAATAAACTATGCCCTAAGAAGGATCGATAATTAGCAAGGACTACACACTAAATAGAACAATGTGATGGATATTAAGGACAAGAAGACTCGAGAGACAACTGTCTCAAAATAATTAAACAAGGGTTATAGTAAAAACGAATTAGTTAACGAACTAACTCTTGTGAAGGTCAAAAACTCCAGTAAAGAAGTTAGAAGTAGAAAGGCCAAAATCTTTGGGAAATAAGGATGAAGGAAAACCATGAAGAGATCAATGGCCAAGATAATATTAACGATCAAAAGCCATGAGAAGGGTAAGTAAGCCTTCTATAGGATGATCAAGAGATCTTGAAAACAAAGAGGATGTGAACTCTCCCTAAAAGAAATAGATGTGTACTGGGATACAAGTGAGAATGAAGATGGGGTATAAAAGAAGTGCACGTAAGGTTTCAAGAGTAAAGGCAATCAGGAGAGAATGGCATCAAAGGATGTCATTTAAGGTTATATGTTCTCAATAACAAACGAGAAAAGAATTCTGGGAGAACGAAGTATAAATCCTACCAAGGAGAGAAACCTTGAAATGACATGCATGTCCCAACTAAGAGGTAATGGAACCAACAGAAGTGGAAAAGAAGATAAGATCATAAATGATCTACTGGTTTAGATGGAAAGATCAAGTACAATGGAAAAGTACTCATGAAGGCCCAATGAGTAAGTTAAATCCAAGTAACGGGTAAGTAGGGAGATAGCATCAAAAGATGTCGTACGAGTAATAAAGAGGTGGACTACCTATAAAAAAAAGGGAAACAGAGGAAAGTACATCTAAGAACACTTGGAAAAGTAAGCCCACCAATTAAGAAGTTATTAAAGTAAATGATCACTGAAATTAAAACTGGTGGTGGTCTACGCTCAATTGTTAGAGCCTAAAGAGTGGATCATGAAAAAGTAAGTCTTTGAGGAAAGGACACCCCTGGAAATGAGGAAGGATATAAGAAGGAAAGATTATTCACATGTTAGTACGTCATAGGGAGACCCAATGATTGGAATCAGAAAGACCCAATAAAGAAGTCGGGAAAGGATGAGTAGGTAAGGAAAACCAACATGGTTATGTAAGACATGACGACAAAAGAATGATGGAAGATGGGATAACGGTAGAGGTAGTCGAGAAACACTACCAAACGAAAAAGAGGGATGAAGTGATATGATCATTGAAAGGTAGGAAGGTTGAGAACAACCATTATGGAAGTGTTCTAAAAATTTTAAATGGTCAAAGATAGGTTCTAGAGTATGTCGTATTGTAAGGGACATGTAAGCCTAACAGCCTAGGGAAAAATATGACTCAAGTAAGGAAGAGTCGGTTAGTTAAGCATAACATGGTCAAACATTAAATTTGGACCGAAGTTGTAATAAACAACGAATGAGGGAAGGGTCAAAATAGGACAAAAAGGGAAAATACTGAAACCTATGAAAACAAATACGTAGCGCTCAAAAGGACACCGAGCTAAGGGTTTCAATGATAAAAAAGAATAATTAGACACGAGAACGATTGGGCATCTTGGAACTCCCAATCCTGAAATCTTAAGTAAGAACCTCAAGGGGAAGAATCTTGCCCTAAGCAAAGGATGATGTGAACCTAAGGATATAACCTTGAACTCATGGGTAAAACATGCTTAGCTATGCTAAACTCCATGGAATGAGTAAACAATGAAAAGGAAAAGAAATTCCTTTAGTGCGTGTTATAAAGGGGCCAAGTGAAAAACAACCGCAGTGTTAACATGTCAAGCAAATTCCAAGTTGACATCAATGGAAGTTATTTCCTATGTAAAGGATGTTGATTATGTTTTGGGAACAAAACTCCTAAAATGAAGGGAGAGTTGTAAAACTCATCCCTTAAAGATAAGGAAAGCCGAGGAAAGAACCGACCAACCCAAGGGAGAAAACTGAACCGATTCACGAACCGCAACTGTTAAAGAAAGGGTAATTTGGGAAATTTACAAACCCCAAGTAACCCAAAGAGTCATAAAAACCATGGAAAGAGACTTTGGGATAAATTGGACGAGAAAATCATACCGGTTCAAGTGAAATGGACCTGAACAAGATTGAATTAGTTTGGACCGGTTTGAACCATCATTGAACCGGTTTGAGCCATCATTGAACCAGTGGCTTAAAATATTCAAATTGGGGAATTGAAGCCACCATTGGATACAAAATAAATTTAGAAATTTTTAATTTCAAAAAACTCAGTCAAATCTGGCTTGAACCGGTCGATTTAAGCATTGAACCTGATCGGACCGGTCCGGTCCAGTTTGAAACAGTGTCATTTTCTTCTTTCAAATGACAACACTGTTCATTCAATGAATGAATAAACAGCGTTGGCGAAGATGAAATGCCTCCGTTCAGGGCATTTCAGGTCATAAATGAGCTTGACCAAGATGCCAAATGGTTGGGCAGAGAGTCCCCAAGCTCTCTATATAAAGAGCTCCACTTCATTCATTCTCCTCACACTTGAAATCTTCACTCTCTCTCAACTGCTCCATTTTCCGACGAAGCTCTAACCGGAGCTCCAATATAGGGGTTTTTATGAGCCTTAGAAGGTGAGTCGGGTTCTTTAGATCCCGAGAGAAGTCAGCTACATGACGACAACCTCCATTCTATCCGAGGACCGCCGGAGAAGTGCCGGTGGAATCAAACAATGAAGCAGCTCCGACGAACCGAAGCTGCCCTATTTTGCCCGAGCAAAAATTCGGCCAAATTCAGTCCTCCTTCGATCAAACCAAGCCCTTTCAACACTCTCACGTTCCTCATACGATCATAATAGAGCTGAAAGGTAAGTCAATTTGGCCCTTCTCTCATTTCTGATCGACATTAGAGAGAGAAACTATGAAAAATTCATTGACCAAATTTTCCCTCAATTCAATATGAATTGTATCGATTCTTGATCCAAGAAGGAACTTCAGGACAAGAGCTACCTGTCCATATAGAAAGATTGGACTGCCCCACCTCCAACAGTAAGCTTTCAAAGTTTTGTCTCTCTACGCACAATTTTTCGGCAAAACTCCGTTTGAGATCATTTTGGCCTCAATTCATGCAATTCAAAGGTCAATTCAATCATATGGAACTGTAGGAACTGATTTACACCTCCAATTGAAGCAATTAACCCCGATCGAATGATCAATTTGATGAAATCAAATTTGGTCAGTTTGAAAGGGGGAAATTGGGGGAAACTTTTGAGGAAATTTGGGGATTTCATAAAATTGAGGGACCATTGTCCATGGAAAAGATGTTGGAGGACCAATTGGTTGGTTTTTGAAAGATTTGGTGTCAAATTGCCATTTTTGGAAAGTAGGGGCAAAATGGTAATTTTTGAAAATTTGGGGACCAAATTGGAAATTTGGAAAACTTGAACCCCTTAAATAATTTTGATTAAATTGAGGACCCTAAGTAAATTTTTGTAAGTTTTGGGACTCAATTTGGGGTAAAATTAGCACTAAGGACCTAAAGTTAAGAAAAATGAACTTTAGGGACCTAAGTTCAATTAACTAATAACTTTTGAGCCTAATTGTTCATATGTAAGAAACAAAGTCTGTTATGACAAACTCTAATAGATAAGATTTCCCAAATCGTGTATGAACATGAGAGACCGGAACGCCAACGAAGATAAGCTAGTGTGGAGGGAAACACCAACTAGTGAAGGAATACACCACGATTATTGGGTGAGTGGGTTTATTCACATCATAGCTGGTTAGGATGGTGAGCACTAAAGAAAAGAAACACCACTTCTATGTGGGATTTTAACATCACACCCGGTTGGAGTGATGTGTGAACTAACCTAAAAACTATTTAACGGTTGTAAGTAGAGGAAATCATACATGATTGGTATGATGGACTTACTTGAACGAAGAAGAAACCCGCTTGCCTGTTGTAAGCGGAGATATCATCAAACCCAGTTGGTATGATGAAGTGAAAGATGTTTTTGTCAGAAGTGTTCTCCCCTAATTGTGTGCTAATGTTTAAACTTTTTTGGAGACTTTCTTGATGAGAACTAGAACAGTTCAGATAGGCCAGAGGCCTCGGTTTTGGAACTTGTGGGCCAAATTGCCCGGTTTTGGAAAATCACATACAGTGGGCCCGAGATGAGTTGGCACGAGTAGGAGATCTTAAACAAATCTAAGATAAGAAAGCCATGAAAAATCTTAATGAATTGATTATGTGATTTTGCCATGGGACCAAGACAGGATCAACATACTCGATGGACTAGTCTAAACAAATAGCTACGGGTCAAGTTGATGGTCGGGGTCGGTGGACCAGTGGCCCCAAAGATAAATGACTATTTGGAAAAATTATTATTTGTGCAAGCACTAGAGGTACATGACCATTAAGATGCCCAAAAGGGGTAGTGATGCATCCTAAGGGCTACTGGATGACATGGTGGAGATAATGGCCGTTTGTCATTCTAGTAGTTAGGGAAGCTTTATGTAGCTTCTTGTGCATGAGACCGGGGTGGGGTCGGGATGAGGTTTTTGTCCTCATACGAACACGGAGTTGTTTTTGGGTTTGAGGGTCAGATGTCACAAACATTCACTCAAACCCAGGGTATAAGTGGACAGGCTTCTATCTTGGTGGTCGGTAAAGTCGCTCCGAGCCACAAGTAGGTACAGTGGATGGGCTGCCCTGCGAATGTGTGATCCCTTTCTGATTAAGAGCTTGTGTTGACTGTTAAACAAACCTAATGTGGAAGATGTCGAAAAAGGATTTTGAAAATCGAAATTTGAGAAAAGAATATTCTTAAAGAAAATAAGGAGTTTGGCAGACTCTAGTTAAAACTGTTTTGTTTATGAAAACTCACTCCCAACACCCATTCACTAAAAAAACACTCGGATCTACCCCTTCTTATTGATTTATCTTATTACAAGGAACAAGGATGAAATTACGCATGGCTCCTCTTGATTAAAGAAAGAGGGAAACCCTTCTGAAACTAAGGGAGACACGGGTTGATCACAGGTATTCGACTAAACTAGGTCAGGGCGTGACACAACGTCACCCAAGAAGAGGCCAGAAAAGACCCTAGTTGTCATACCCCGACCTGGTTTGGTCGGATCCCCATGATCAACCAGCCACTCTCCCGGTTTATTAAAGGGTTTCCCCTTATTATAAATTGTAAAGAGTAAATCGTCCGTTAACCTGCACCTTTTCCTAGAATAACATAAATCAAAACTGCATAATAATTTGGATTTATCATACTTGTCTCACAGGCGTCTTAGTTGATGGTCTTTAAGGGTAGGTTGTCCGAAATCTCCTGAAAGGGATATAAGGGAGGGGGTGAGTACAACTACTTAGTGAATGGGTTTTCAAAAGTCTACTTTTAACTTTTAAGAAAAATATTTATATGGAGTGTGTCAAACTCCTTTCTTTTTCAAAAATCCCTTCATACAAAATATCGGGTTTTTCCATCATTTCTTATTTACCAAGGTGTGTCATCACCCAACACACATCCTTCATCATGAAGGTTACACACATTCGTAGGTTAGTACGACTACTGAATCCACTAGTGGCTTCGGAGTGACTTTACCGGCCACCCGGATAGAAGCACAACCACTTATACCTTGGGAATGAGTAGATGTATGTGCCATCCGACCCTCAATCCCAAAATCACTTCTTCGTGTCCATATGAGGATAAAGACCTCATCCTGTCCCCACCCCAGTCTCATGCACTTGGTGATACTCCAAATTTCACATAGACACCTGGAACGACGATCTACCCTTATACTCACCGGGTCATCCAGGGCCCTTACGACACATCACTACCCCTCATGGGCATCTTGATGATCTTGTATTCATAGTGCATGCACAAACAAACTTTTCTTAAATTACCATGTAATATGTGGTGCAATTTGTCCCAACGGTCCCGACCTTCAACTCAACCTATAGCTATTTGTCTTGACTGGTCCAGAGACCGGTCATATGGCACTGTTACTAGTTGACTGAGTATGTCGGACGTGCCTTGGTACCATGACCAAACAATTTACTTATTAAATTTTAATAGCACATATATATGCCATGTTCTTTTACGAGCTCCTGCCCATGTCCATTGGCCTATGGCCCACTATTGGAGTTTTTCAAAAACTGGCATTTTAGCCCTCAAGTTACAAAACCGAGGCCCCTAGCCTATAAGAGCTATTCGAGCACCCGTCAAGAAGGTCTGTCAAATAGTTTAAGCATTGGAACACGTTCAGGGGAGAACACTTCAAACAAATAGGTTTTCACTATCCATTATACCAACTAGTATAAGGACATCTCCGTTCATAACTGAGGAACAAGTTTTCCACTTTCTTCGAGGAAGTCTCATCATACCAACTAGTTATGATCTACTTACAACCGGTAAGTAGTTTTTCCGCAAAATTTTCACATCACTTTCTCTAAGTGGTGATGATTAAAATACCACTAAATAGTGGATTTTTATACTGAGGCACTTATCATCCCCAACCGGGTATGATATATAATCACACTCACAACCAGTAAGTGGTTTTTAATTTTTAGTTGTGCTCATCATCCCAACCGGGTATGATGTTAGTAAAACCACTTACCCGTTAACATAGTGAATTCCACTATACCGTTTCTTTGTATTCACGCGAGCTTGTCCATGCTGGCGTTCCTGGTACTTCATGTTCTTACACGATATGAACATCCTTGTTCACTATTACTCGACTTAACAACCTTTATTCATTGGAGAAAACCTAAACTTTTTAGTTATTTGCAATTAGGTCCCTAAAGTTATTTCTCTTTAATTTTAAGTCCCCAAATGCAGGTTTTTCCTCAAATTGAGTCCCGAAACTTTTAAAATTTATCTTTGGAACTCAATTTATTCAATTTCACAAAAAGGGGTTTAATTTCCCAAATTTCCAATTTGGTCCCCCAACTTTTCCAAAATTACCATTTTTCCCTTCCTTTACAAAAATGGTAAGTTTTGCCCCAAAAATTGTAAAATTTCTCAATTGGTCCTCGAACATTATTTTCATGCCCAATTGACCCTCAATTTCATAAAATTACATTTTGGTCCTTTGAATTTCAACTCCTTAGCACAGCCGAATTTGATTTCATCTAATTGACCGATCAAACACTCCCAATTGTTGAAATTCAAGTTAAAATTGAGTTCCTTCATCCTCTCACGATTCAATAACACTTTAAATCACAAGTTTTGACATCGAAACGAGCTCAAACAGAGCCTCGCTGTAAAACGGACTGTAGAGAGAGAAAGTTTTGATTACTCACCGGTGAGGGCACGGCGGTCCGAGCTTTTGATCTGGGCAAATAGCTCTCATCCTGAGGTTCATCCTAGAATCAAGAATCGCAGCAATTGATGCCGAATTGAGTTAGAATTTCATCATTGAAATTCTGTCAATTCTCTCTCTAGCACTGGCCGAAAATGGCAAAGGGGAGCCTAATTGGCTTACCTTTAAGTCCTAATTCGGCTGTGGGAGGGCTGAGGAAGTGTTGGGAATGCTTGGTTTGGCCTGAGGAGGTCTCGAAATGGCTGATTTCAGCTTGTACGGAATAGGGTAGCTTCGGTCTATCGGAGCTGCTTTATTGTTCCATCATGCCGATGCTTCTTCAGCGATTCTCGGATTGACTAGAGTTTGCTATTAGATAGTTGTCTTCTCCCCAGTTCTAAAGAGCCCGACCTCTCCTTCCGAGGTTAAGAAAAATGTTCAAGTTGAAGCTCTGGTTCGAGCTTCACCGAGAAATGGAGTAGTAGAGAGAGAGGGAAGTGTTCAGGTGTGAGGAGAATGAATGGGGATAACCTCTTTATATAGGTGTAAAATCGTGTATTTGGGAGATATTTATTACTTAACCGAAATTTCGTGTTACAAAATAAATCATACTTCCCAAGAGGTCACCCATCCTCACAATACTCTCGTGCAAGCATGCTTAACTTCAAAGATCTTATGGGATATTGTTCACTTGAACCAATTTGGTTTTTCCCTTCTATTTTGTCTTAAGTTTCTTTTCCAAGGTTTAATAAACCCTTTGGATCACCCAAAAATTGTAAATTTCTAAATTGCTTGTTCCCATATGATCGGGTTTGTAAATTGGCTCGATTTTCTTACTCAGTTTGACAGGTTCTTTTCCCGATTTTCCTTAACTCAAAAGTGTAGGGTTTACACTAGTACTGTAGCGAGTACTTTCCAAAACCTCCCTAACCAAAATTACACAAAACCTGCAATTCTCTAAAAATGTGCATTTCTTCGATCAGGGTACCTACAAATTGTGGGGGAGAAAAGTCTACACTCTCTTTGGCTCAGAAGTAAAGAGATCCTTCATTAAGGAAGATTTAGTTACATGTCTCCCACTATAACATTCCTCCTTGGAATAGGGAGACGGACTGAATAGGGATAAACAGTTAAAGGGATGTGAGATTATGATTGGGGGAGTAAAACTAGAGGCAAATTTGATCCCATTACCTCTATGTGAGGTAGAAATAATACTAGGAATGGAGTGGTTAAGTACCCACCAAGCTAAGGTGGACTGTGGGAAGAAAGTGATAACTTTTCACACTCTCAAAACACTAAGACTGCATTTTCAAGGAGACAGGAGGAAGGCAGAGATGTTGTAAAACCCATCCTTTCAGATCAAAGAAAACGAGGAAAAGAATTGGTATAGATTTATACAAAAAAAATGAGTTGTTTAATGAACGAAAAATAGTTAACATGGGAAATTGGAAAATCCCATGTGACCAAAAATTCATAAAAATTTCAAGGCAGAACCTAGAAGTGGAATTGAGGATCGAACTAAACTAGTTCGGGGTGAAACAGACCCAAACTAGACTGAACAGACATGAACCATAGTGAACCAATTCATAAATTCATTTTTCTAGGTAACTTAAATAAGTCGATTTAGGAAATTGATACCACCATTAGATAGAAAATAAATTTTTAAATTTTTAAATTTTGGAAAACACGGTTGAATCGGGTCTAAACTAGCCAATTTTTTAAATTTGGACAGCGAACCCAGTCAGACCAGACCGGTCAACAAATCGATCAATGGACAACAGACAACAGTCAATGGTATACAAGGAGCCACACTAGCACTCCACATCATAAAAACTGAACAATCACAATGTGCCATGTGGCACAATTGCCATGTCATTATCTTCAACCTTTAGATACTAACAGAGAGAAGGAAGGAGAGAGAGTCGCTAGAAAAGCTGGAGTCTCTGGCGACTCAGAAAAGCCGGTTAGGAAGCCGCACGGCCGAGTCGGAGGTCGAGTCTTATGCCATCGGGTAGCCTTAATATTTATTGAGCTCCCTATATAATGATCACTCCATCATTTGTTCTTAACATCCCACAATCGAGCAAAGAAGAAGAAGAAGAGTGCACTTTCCGGTGAGCTGCAAAACCGAGCTCTGATGATGAGACTTTTCTTAGTCTCCGAAGCCACATTGGGTGTCTCTAGAATTAGGAGGAAGTTCTCTACCTAACAACACCTTTAACTCAGCTTGAGAGCCACCGAGGAGGAATGAGGAAGCTCAAACAGTGCTACCACTCCTTGGCCAAAAAACAACCAACCACCTACAACCTACTATAAGCCTTCCCCCGACCAATTATAGCCAAGCCAAACCCCCTTCGCCGGAAAATACTATCCACAGTCAAATTCTGCAAAAACTTTAACACTAAAATTTGCCCTACTCAGGTCATCAATTGAAGTGTGATTTGATCTAGGGAGGATCCCCACAACAAGAGCAACACAGTGGTAGCCGGAGTTTCGATCCCCAGACCCTCACTAGTAAGATATCGAAGCTTTCTCTCTCTAAACTGTATTATTTGGTGAAGGTACCTTTGAGCTCATTTCTAAGCCAAATCAAGCAATTCAAAGCTTGAAATGATGAGAAAAATATAGAGGAGATTATTCAGATTGAGAAGGAGGGCAATTAACCAAGTTTCAGGCGCCAATTGAAATAAATTGTAATTTGGAACCAAAATGTAATTTTTGAAAAGTTTGGGTAAATTGGAGATTTTTCGAAAATTAGGGACCGAATGGCAAATTGATAAAATTGAGGGTGTTTTTATAAAATTCCCTCACAATCGAGGGTAAATTGGGAAAATTAGATCAAATGGAGGACCAATTTGCAAAATTTGAGAATTTGGGGTCAAATTACAATTTTGTGAAAATTTGGGGCTAAATGTCAATTTTAGAAAATTGAGGGGCCTAGGGGAGATTTTGAAAAAACTAAGGACCAAAAAAGATAATTGTTAAACCTGAGGACTAATTAAAAGAAAATGGGGGCAATTAAGGACTTAAAGGTAAAGACACAAACCTCAGGGACCAAAGTGCAATTAAGGCAAAACATGAGGGCTTATACGCAAATGCTCAAAGAAAGGCAGCCCCTTAGTCTAATACCTTAATGAGGATATTTGTGCCATGTAGGAGCAGACTGCTCGAGCGCCAGACTCTAGAAAAAGACCCCGAGGCTAGACTTCGTCAGAATGACCCTATCGAGATAAACGGGTTAGTAGGAACTGCTATGACGTCAATTCTAGTTGGAATGACAGTTCAACTTTGAAAACAATTTTCTTGGAATTAGCCACCCCTAACTAGGTGTCTTTGCTTAAAACATATGATAGCTAATTCTGGTCTTAGGCTCGAGATGCTAGTGGGCCCAAGGTCGATGGATACGAGCATGGACCCGTCCAGAACGAATATATGACATATGATGCTAAAAGACCTGAATAATGGGAACCTTGGGTGATACCCATCAAGCCAAGCTGAGTTGTCAAGCTTATTAGGCTAAAATGCTACTCTGCTGAAGCCCTATTATCGAACCTGTTGGGCCTATACGCGTGGGCTAAAGCCACGTTGACGGACCATTGTCCAAGAAGGCCAAATACAAAGATTGTTAAGTGTGCATGGACTATGATGTTTGAGCCATCAGGACACTTTGGCATGAGGTAGATATCGAAGCTTTCTCTCTCTAAACTGTATTATTTGGTGAAGGTACCTTTGAGCTCATTTCTAAGCCAAATCAAGCAATTCAAAGCTTGAAATGATGAGAAAAATATAGAGGAGATTATTCAGATTGAGAAGGAGGGCAATTAACCAAGTTTCAGGCGCCAATTGAAATAAATTGTAATTTGGAACCAAAATGTAATTTTTGAAAAGTTTGGGCAAATTGGAGATTTTTCGAAAATTAGGGACCGAATGGCAAATTGATAAAATTGAGGGTGTTTTTATAAAATTCCCTCACAATCGAGGGTAAATTGGGAAAATTAGATCAAATGGAGGACCAATTTGCAAAATTTGAGAATTTGGGGTCAAATTACAATTTTGTGAAAATTTGGGGCTAAATGTCAATTTTAGAAAATTGAGGGGCCTAGGGGAGATTTTGAAAAAACTAAGGACCAAAAAAGATAATTGTTAAACCTGAGGACTAATTAAAAGAAAATGGGGGCAATTAAGGACTTAAAGGTAAAGACACAAACCTCAGGGACCAAAGTGCAATTAAGGCAAAACATGAGGGCTTATACGCAAATGCTCAAAGAAAGGCAGCCCCTTAGTCTAATACCTTAATGAGGATATTTGTGCCATGTAGGAGCAGACTGCTCGAGCGCCAGACTCTAGAAAAAGACCCCGAGGCTAGACTTCGTCAGAATGACCCTATCGAGATAAACGGGTTAGTAGGAACTGCTATGACGTCAATTCTAGTTGGAATGACAGTTCAACTTTGAAAACAATTTTCTTGGAATTAGCCACCCCTAACTAGGTGTCTTTGCTTAAAACATATGATAGCTAATTCTGGTCTTAGGCTCGAGATGCTAGTGGGCCCAAGGTCGATGGATACGAGCATGGACCCGTCCAGAACGAATATATGACATATGATGCTAAAAGACCTGAATAATGGGAACCTTGGGTGATACCCATCAAGCCAAGCTGAGTTGTCAAGCTTATTAGGCTAAAATGCTACTCTGCTGAAGCCCTATTATCGAACCTGTTGGGCCTATACGCGTGGGCTAAAGCCACGTTGACGGACCATTGTCCAAGAAGGCCAAATACAAAGATTGTTAAGTGTGCATGGACTATGATGTTTGAGCCATCAGGACACTTTGGCATGAGGTAGATATCGAAGCTTTCTCTCTCTAAACTGTATTATTTGGTGAAGGTACCTTTGAGCTCATTTCTAAGCCAAATCAAGCAATTCAAAGCTTGAAATGATGAGAAAAATATAGAGGAGATTATTCAGATTGAGAAGGAGGGCAATTAACCAAGTTTCAGGCGCCAATTGAAATAAATTGTAATTTGGAACCAAAATGTAATTTTTGAAAAGTTTGGGCAAATTGGAGATTTTTCGAAAATTAGGGACCGAATGGCAAATTGATAAAATTGAGGGTGTTTTTATAAAATTCCCTCACAATCGAGGGTAAATTGGGAAAATTAGATCAAATGGAGGACCAATTTGCAAAATTTGAGAATTTGGGGTCAAATTACAATTTTGTGAAAATTTGGGGCTAAATGTCAATTTTAGAAAATTGAGGGGCCTAGGGGAGATTTTGAAAAAACTAAGGACCAAAAAAGATAATTGTTAAACCTGAGGACTAATTAAAAGAAAATGGGGGCAATTAAGGACTTAAAGGTAAAGACACAAACCTCAGGGACCAAAGTGCAATTAAGGCAAAACATGAGGGCTTATACGCAAATGCTCAAAGAAAGGCAGCCCCTTAGTCTAATACCTTAATGAGGATATTTGTGCCATGTAGGAGCAGACTGCTCGAGCGCCAGACTCTAGAAAAAGACCCCGAGGCTAGACTTCGTCAGAATGACCCTATCGAGATAAACGGGTTAGTAGGAACTGCTATGACGTCAATTCTAGTTGGAATGACAGTTCAACTTTGAAAACAATTTTCTTGGAATTAGCCACCCCTAACTAGGTGTCTTTGCTTAAAACATATGATAGCTAATTCTGGTCTTAGGCTCGAGATGCTAGTGGGCCCAAGGTCGATGGATACGAGCATGGACCCGTCCAGAACGAATATATGACATATGATGCTAAAAGACCTGAATAATGGGAACCTTGGGTGATACCCATCAAGCCAAGCTGAGTTGTCACGCTTATTAGGCTAAAATGCTACTCTGCTGAAGCCCTATCATCGAACCTGTTGGGCCTATACGCGTGGGCTAAAGCCACGTTGACGGACCATTGTGCAAGAAGGCCAAATACAAAGATTGTTGAGTGTGCATGGACTATGATGTTTGAGCCATCAGGACACTTGGCATGAGGTAGTGATGGAGCCCAAGGACTACTGAACGACGCTGGGTGCATAAGGGCAATTTCATCGTTTAGTAGGTCATGAAGTCGAGTAGCTTCCTACGCATAGAGACCGGGGCAATAGGGGAAATTGAGGTCTCGACCCACTAAGCGGACATGATGAAGTGATGAGGGTTTGATGTGTCAAAATATTGATGTCCACTCAAACTTTGAGTAAAGGTAGTGCACCTCTATCAGGGTGGATGGTAAAAGCGCTCCTATCAATAAGTTGCACGGTTGAGGACCGTTCAACCAATGTGAGATCCCTCCAATGATAGGGGCGATTGTTGATGTGAATTTAGAAACCCAAAAAGAAACTGTGCAAATATCAAATAATTGAAATTGTTGAATTGAACCTATATAACAAATTTTCCACACTTATTGAGTTGTCGAACTCACCCTCTCCCTCTAAACATTTTTAGGAAAGAATGCGACTACACTAATTTAAAAGTTTCAGTTTTTTTTAATGTTGTCTAGGGAAACATAACAGGTACTACGCCTGACTCTTGATCTCCCAAAGGAGCCCCTCTTTGTGATTCGAGAGAGTGGCAGATTGTTCACAAAACCCCAGCCAATCCGGATCGGGCATGACAACTTTGGTGGTATCAGAGCCTATGTTTTCCCTGATACATTATTAAGACTTTATAACATAAATACTAAGTAAAGAAAATTCCAACCCAACTATGGCACCCAAATAAGGAGTCAAAAGAACAAGGGCGATAGTTGTTGATTCAGCCGGAAACCCCCTCCCGAAGGCAGAATTCTCGGGAGCTACCTCAGCCCCATAAGGCATCAGCTCCAAACACCAAAGTTTGTATGAGGAGTTCACCTAGCCACCCATCCACATCCTCACACCTCTAGGCGAAACACTAGTACAGCATACGTACCTTAAAGCCTGTGAAGTTCAGCTAGGAAGGACCACCCTAGAATCCAACCTAATTCCCCATCCATTGCGAGAAGTAGAAGTCATCTTGCAGATGGACTGTGGAAATAAGAGGGTAACCTTCCATGCCCCTGGGAAGGAAGAGGTTGTATTTGAAAGGGACAAGGGAAGAACCGTATTACACCTGGTGTCCTGTATGAAAGCACATGACTTACTACGAAAAGGAGGTAAGATATTCCTCGCTCATATCACTTGCAAGGACTCGCAAGAAAAGGGTCCGGAGGAAATTTCGGTGGTCAACTGATACCCGGATGTTTTCTAGGAAGAATTACTTGGCCTGCCCCCAGACTGCCAATTAGAATTCATAATTGAGGTAGTGTGAGGCACCCATCCTATATCTCAAGCACCCTATCGTATAGCACCCGTAAAACTTAAGGAGTTGAAGGACTAGTTGGAAGAACTCCTAGAGAAAGTATTTATACGCCCAAGCTAGTCCCCGTGGGGTGCACCGGTATTGTTCGTCAAAAAGAAAGATGAAGCATGTGGCTCTACATCACAGAAACCGAACTAGGTAACCATCAAGAATAAGTACCCTCTCCCCCGGATAGATGATTTATTTAACCAACTAAGAGGGGCAGCCTACTTCTCCAAAATCAATCTACGATCGTGATATAACCAACTGAAGATTCGAGAAGTGGATATACAAAAAACTGCCTTCAATCACGATACAGACATTACGAGTTTAGGGTAATGCCCTTTGGACAAACAAATGCACCTGCGACCTTCATGGACCTGATGAATTGGGTGTTCCAGCCATATTTGGACAAGTTTGTGATTGTATTTATAGACGATATCCTCATATTCTCCCAAACCGAAGAGGAGCATCGGGCGCACTTGGAGATAACCCTGAGCACCCTACGAGAACACCGGTTGTACGCCAAATTCTCTAAGTGCAAGTTTTAGCTCCAAGAAGTAAGTTTCCTGGGGCATATAGTGTCAAAAGATGGAGTAAAGGTGGATCCCGCAAAAATAGAGACTATCTCAAATTGGAAAGCCTACACAAATTCAACCGAGATCTGCAACTTCCTCGGCCTCGCCGGATACTATCGGAATTTTGTAGAGGACTTCTATAGAATAGCAGCTCCCTTAACTCATCTCATGAGGAAGGGTGTGGACTACAAATGGCATGCCAAGTGTGAGGAATCATTCCAAGAGATCAAGTCCCTATTAATGATGGCCCCAATACTGGCCCTACCCAACGTAGACGCTGGGGAATACATGGTATATAGAGATTCATCTGGACAAGGATTAGGATGTGTCATGATGCAACAAGGGAAGGTTATTGCTTATTAATTGCGACAGTTAAACCCCACGAGAAGAATTACCCTACCCACGACTTCAAGCTAGCTGCCATAGTGTTCTCCCTCAATATATGGTGCCACTATTAGTACCAAGTGAAGTGACGCATTTACATCAATCATAAAAGCCTGAAATATTTCCTAACCCAAAAGGAGCTCAACCTATGGCTGAGAATGTGGCTAGAGATAGTAAAGGATAATGACCTGACGATCGAGTACCACCCTGGTAAGGCAAACGTAATGGCAGATGCACTCAACTATAAGTACCACACAGGAGTGGCCTTAGTCAGTACTAGCTACCTACACTTACTAAGCCAATTGCTTAACTTAAAGATAGATCTCTGTGTGGACAAGTGCCAATGTAACCTAGTGGCCAGTGTAAACCCCGTCCTATGATAATAAGAAAACTCGGAAGAGAACCGGCCATTTCCAAAGAGAAAACTTATGGTTTATAAATCGTAACCGATAGAGAAAGAGCTAATCGGGAAACTTATGGATTTCGAGCGACCTAAAGAGTCACAAAATTCAAGAGAAAGGACTTTAGGATGAATTGGAGGTGAAAACCAAATAAGTTCAGGTGAACCAGACCTGAGTCGGATTGAATCGGTTTGAATAGGTTTGAACCAGTAATGAACATGTTTCTAAATTCATTTTTCTAGGTGGCTTAGAAAATTCAAATTTGAGAATTAGGTGACCATTTGATAGAGAATGAAATTAGATGAATTTACAAATTGTTAATTTTGAAAAACTTGGTCGAATTGGTCCTGAACCGGCGAGTTTAAGAATTGAACTTGGTTCGGACCGGTCCAATCCAGTTCGAAATAGTTGCATCTTCTTCCTTCAGATGACAACACTGTTCACTCGCCAAAAAATCAAGCAGCACTGGTGAAGATGAATAGTCTCTGACCAAGCAGTTTCAAGCAATGAATGACCACCATAAAGGCACCAATCGGACGACAAGGAAGTCCTCCTCATTCATCTTCCTCACACCTAAAAATTCCTCTCTCTCCCTATTACTCCATTTTTCAATGAAGCTCGAATCAGAGCTCCGACTTGGGTATTTTTCTGAGATAAATAAGGTGAGGTTAGGTTCTTTAGATTCGGGGCTAAGTCAGCTACCTGACTGTAGTCTCCATTTGCTTCGAGGATCACCATAGAAATGGCGGCGTGATTGAATAGTGAAGCAGCTTTGACGGACCAAAGCTGCCATATTTCAGCCGAGCTAAAAATGGCCAATTTCAGCCCTTCACAGGCCAAACCAAGCTCTCCCAACACATTCATAACCATCATAAGACTGAATTAGAGCTGAAAGGTAAGTCAATTTAGCTTCACTCTGTAAATTTTGATTAGTATTAGAGAGAGAACCAGCGAAACATCACTGACCAAATTCTCCTTCAATTTGTAATGAATTGATGTGATTCCTGATCCTAGGAGAAACCTTAGAATGAGAGCTATCTGCCCATATCAAAAGCTCAGACTGCCACACCACTAGCGGTAAGCTTTCGAAGCTTTCTCTCTCTAAGTCCAGTTTTTTGACGAAGCTCCATTTGAGCTCAATTTGGATCTAAATGACGTGGTTCAAAGTTCCATTAAATCGTATGGAATTGTAGGAACTCAATTTTACCTTCAATTTCAAAAATTATCCTCAATTAATTGGTTAATTTGATGAAATCAAATTTGAACAAGTTGAATGGGAAAAATTGGGGATTTCAAAAATTCGAGTGACTACAGTGCAATTTCCCAAAATTGAGGGACAATAGACAATGGAAAAGATGTTGGAGGACCAATTGGTCAATATTTGGAATTATCAAGGTCAAATTTGCCATTTTTGAAAAGTTGGGGACTAAATTGGGAATTTTGGAAACTAGAACCCCTTTTGTGATTTTGAATAAAATGAGATCCCGAAGTAAATTTTAGAAGTTTTGGGACTCAATTTAGGGGAAAATTGGCATTAGGGACCTAAAGTTAAAGAAAAATAACTTTAGGGACCTCAATGCAAATAACTAAAATTTTGGGCATTTTATTCATATGTGATGAATGAAGGCTATTATGCCAACAGATAATGAACAAGGATGCTCATATCGTGTAGGAACACGAATTACTGGGAAGACCAGCAAAGACAAGCTTGTGTGGAGGGAAAAGCCACATAAGAGGAATTCACTGCACTATCGGGTGAGTGGGAATTTTCACATCGTACTCGGTTGGGATAATGAGTATCTCAGAATGAGAAAGCACTACTAAATAGAATTTTAAACATCACACCTAGATGGCGTGATATGGAAACTACACAGAAAAACTACTTAACGGTTGTAAGTAGATCATACCCGTTTGGTATAATGAACTTCCTAAAAGGCAGTAGAAAACCCGCTTATCGATTATGAGTGGAGATGTCCTCACACCTGATTGGTGTGATGGATAGATGAAAAAATTATTTTGTTAGAAGTGATCTCCCTTTACTATGTGCCACTGCTTAAACATTTTGGGAGACCTTCTTTACTAGAGCTCAAATAGCTCAGATAGGTCGGAGGCCTCTATTTTGGAACTTGGGGGCTACAATGCCCTATTTTGAAAATCTCATATAGTGGGCCCAAGGCCAGTTGGCACGAGCAGGAGCTCATAAACAAACATGATGTTAAGCCATGAAAACGTTAATGAATGAAGTGATTTGGCCATGGTAACAAAATAAGACCAGCATAGATGATGGACCGACGATAGTGTGACATGACAAGTCGACGGATCAGTCGAGACAAATAATTGTAGGTCGAGTTGAGGGTCGAGGCTGTTGAACCAATGGCATAAAAGATTAAATGGCTTATGAGGAAAATTATTGTTTTTTGCATGCACTATGGTTCAGGACCATCAAGAACGCCCAAGAGGGGTATTGATGCGTCCTAGGGGATACTGGACAACATGGTGGAGATAAGGGCAGTTTGTCATGCCAGTAGTAAGGGAAGCTCGACCTAGCTTCATGTGCATGAGACCGGGGTGGGGTCTGGATGAGGACTCTGTCCTCATACGGACACTTTTTTTTTGGGTTTGAGAGTTGGATGTCGCATACATCCACTCATTCACAAGGTAGAAGTGGATGGGCTTCAATCTAGATGGCTGGTAAAGTCACTTCGACGTCACAAGTGGGTGTAATGGATGGGCTGCCCTATGAATGTGTTATCCCTTCAAGATTAAGGGTGCATGTTGAGTGTTTAACACACTGACTATGGTAAATGATGAGTAACGGTTTTGAATTTAGGCCACCATTAGATAGAGAATGAATTTAGAAATTATTATTTTTGAAAAAAAAAGGACTATTGAACCCGATTCGAAATTTAGAAAGACATGAAAAAGGACTTTAGGATGAATTAAAGATGAAAACCAAACCGATTAAGGTGAACCAGATCTAAAAAGGATTAAACCGGTTTGAACCACTATTGAATGAGAAGCTAAATTCATTTTTCTAGATGGCTTAGAAAATTCAAATTGGGTAATTGAGGCCACCATTGGATAGAGAATGAATTAATCGGACGGTTAAGAAGTCCCCGAGCTTCCTATGTAAAGAGCCCATCCTCATTCATCCTCCTCAAACATGAAACTCCACTCTCTCCCCATTGCTTCATTTTTCAGTAAAGCTCGAACCGGAGCTCCGACTTACACATTTTTCTTAGCTAAAGAAGGCGTGGTCGGGTTCTTTGGATTCAAGGAGAAGTCAGCTACACACTTGTAGTCTCCATTTGCTCTGAGGGTCGTCGATGTGATAGAATAGTGAAGCAGCTCCGGCGGACCGAAGCTGCCCTATTTTGGTTGAGCTAAAATAGACCAATTTGAGCCCTTTTCAAGCCAAACCAAGCCCTCCCAACACTTTCATAGCCCCCCTATAGCTGAATAAGAACAGAAAGGTAAGCCAATTTGGCTCCCCTCGGTAATTTCGGTCGGTGCTTGAGAGAGAACCAACTTACTTCACTGACCAAATTCTCCCTCAATTCGACATCAATTGATGCGATTCATGGTCCTATGAGGAAACTCAAGACAAGATCTACCTGTTTGGATTGAAAGCTAGGACCGCCACACCCCTGACGGTAAGCTTTTGAAGCTTTCTCTCTCTAAGTCCAGTTTTTTGGCGAAGCTACGTTTAAGCTCGTTTGGGCATCAAATAGTGTGATTCAAAGTGCAATTGAATCGTATGGAGGTGTAGAAACTCCAATCTAACTTCAAATTCAACAATTAAACTCATTTGATCGATCAATTTGATGAAATCAAATTCACCTGAGTTAGATGGTTGAAATTGGATGAAAATTGGGGAAATTTTTGGGATTTCAAAAATTCGAGGGACTAAAGTAAAATTTCCTAAAATTGAGGGCCAGTTGGGCATGATAATGATTTTGGAGGACCAATTGGCCAATTTTTGGAATTTTTGTGTGAACCTTACCAGTTTTGTAAAGTAGGGGCAAAATGGTGATTTTGGAAAAGTTGGGGACCAAATTGGAAATTTGGGAAACTTGAATCCCTTTTTGTGATTTTGAATAAATTGAGGTCCCAAGGTGAATTTTAGAAGTTTCAAAACTCAATATGGGGGAAAATCGGCATTAGGGGCCTAAAGTTAAAAAAAAAAGAACTTTAGGGACCTAATTGCAATAAATCAAAAAGTTGAGTATTTCATCCATTCACGATGAATGAAGGCTATTGGGCCATGGGAAAATGAACAAGTATGTTCATATCATGTAGGAACACAAAGTACCGGGAACACTAGCAAGGACAAGCTCGCGTGATGACAATGAACCGGTTAAGAGGAATTCACTGCATTAACGAGTAAGTGGGATTTTTATATCATACCCAGTTGGGATGATATGTGCCTCAAAAATGAAAACCCACTACTAAGTGGAATTTTAACCATCACTCCCAAATGAAGTGATGTGAAATTACGCGAAAAATCTACTTAGTGGTTGTAAGTAGATCATACCCGGTTGCTATGATAAACTTCCTTGTAGGAAGTAGGAAACCCGCTTATTGGTTATAAGTAGAGATGTCCTCACACTCGATTGGTGTGATGGATAGATGAAAAGAATATTTTATCGGAAGTGCTCTTCCCTGACTGTGTGTCACTTGTTAAAATTTTTGGGAGACCTTCTTGACGGTAGCTCGAATAGCTCAGTTAGGTTAGAGGCCTCGATTTTGGAACTTGGGGCTAATATGCTCGAATAGCTCAGTTAGGCTAGTTGGCACGAGAAGGAGCTCGTAAATAAACATGAGTTAAGCCATGAAAACTTTAAATGAATGATTTGTTTGGCCATGGTACCAAGACAGGATCGACATACTCAATGAACTGACGGTAGTGCGACATCATAGGTCGACGGACCAGTCGAGACAAGCAGCTGCAAGTTGAGTTGAGGGTCGGGGCTATTGGACTAGTGGTGCCATAGATTAAATGGCTTATGTAGAAAATTGTTGTTTTGTGCATGCACTGAGTTACAGGACCTTCAAGATGCCCAAGAGTGGTAGCGATGTGTCCTATGGCTATTCGATGACATGGTGGAGATAAGGGCAGTTAGTCGTGCCAACAGTCTTGGAAGTTCGACATAACTTCATGCGCATGAGACTGGGGTGGGGTCGGGATGAGGTCTCTATCCTCATACGGACATGGAGTTTTCTTTACGGGATTGAGGGTCAGATGTTGTGTACATCCACTCATTGTTAGAGTAGAAGTGGACGAGCTTCTATCTAGGTGGCCGGTAAAGTCTCTCCGACGCCACAAGTAGGTGCAGTGGATGTGCTGCCATGTGAATGTGTGTTCCCTTCATGATTAAGGGTGTGTGTTGGTTGATAAACACACCAGTTATGATTGAGGATTTAGAAATGGTTGTGGAAGCCAAGATTTTGAGGATGAATTGTTTTAAAAAAAAATAAGGAGTCTGGCACACTCCAATTCAAACTATTTTTCTAAAAGTCAAACTTTAAACACCCATTCTCTGAGTCATTGTAGTCACCCCCTCCTTTATAGCCCTTTTCAGGTAACCAAGGGAAACCTACCCAAATACCTCCTATTAGTCACACCTGCAAGATAGGTATATAAAGTTTAAAATTTCATGCAGTTTTGATTAATATTATTCTAGGAAATGTACAGGTTTAAAGGATGCTTTACTCCTCTCGAGTTAAAGAAGAGGAGAACCCTTAATAAACCAGGAGAGTGGCGGGTTGCTCATAGGGATCCAACCAAACCGAGTTAGGGCGTGACATGGAATTAGCTCGGAACACCAAAGGTTGTACAAAGAGTTCACCCGTGTATTTGGGTAACATAACCTCTTCCCTGAGGTAGGCACGAACTCTCAGGTTGAACTAGAGGAAGTACAATCCCATCCTCCTCCTGTTAGCCATCCCCTCCAGTGGACATTCCAAGAAATCTCAAGACTCTCCATCAACTAGGGTGTAAGCCTTTCCTCAAAGAGAAAGATGCTGGTGCCATCATGGATTGGCTGGAAAATGTAAAGAAGTTGATGGGAATCGCTAGGATACCACTAGAGGACATGGTGATCCTGACAGAATTCTTCTTGGAGGAAAGTGCCAAAAGGTGGTGGGACAATGTCCGAAACATGCATACCTCCATCCCCACCTAGGAGTAATTTGTAGAGAGGTTTGCAAAGGAGTACCTGGCTCCACATTTGATTAACGAGAAGAAGTAGGATTTCCTCCGCCTTCAACAAGGGCTTAATTCCATATCGGAGTATGAAACAAAATTCAATGAGTTAAGACCCTTTACTCCTGACATAGCTGGGCTAGTAGATATATGCCAGCGGTTCATGGACGCTCTCAATATGGACATACGAGACCGTACGGGAGTACTAGGATGCCCTACGGACCTGGCAGGGGTAATCAGTATGGCTCATGAGTGTGAACAACTTGTCCAGACCCGACGCCGTCGAATGGAGTAGGTGACCCGGAAGGAGGATAAGGGTCTGAACCGTCAAGGAGGACGGAAGGAGCATAATGGTCCAAGATGGGGAAATAGAGCGGCATTTCAGAAGAGAAAGGACATGCCACCACCTCCCCAAAGAGTAATCCCCACCTTGACCCAAGGAAACCCACGATGTCCTAGGTGCCAAAGGCACCACAAGGGAGCATGCTTGACTTGTTTTGCATGCAGACTAGTGTGGCACTTTGCAATGGTATGCCCCACTCTCAAGGAGAACAAGCAGAGGAATACAGTTGGACCACCACAAGGGAACTCCAAGAATCCCATGCTAGATGCTACAGATAGAAGGATTTTATACGTCTTAGCCAGTCTCCATGGGGTGCACCAATCCTGTTTGTGAAGAAAAAGGATGGAAGCATGAGACTGTGCATAGATTATAGGAAGTTGAATCAAGTCACCATCAAGAACCGGTACCCACTCCTATGGATCGATGACCTATTCGACCAATTAAAAGGAGCGACTTACTTCTCCAAGATAGATCTTCATTCGGGCTATCACCAACTCAAGATTCGAGATGAGGACATTCCTAACACGGCATTTTGTTCCAATATGGACATTACAAGTTCAAAGTGATGCCATTTGGATTAACAAATGCTCATGTAGCCTTCATGGATTTAATGAATCGAGTGTTCCAACCACACCTGGACAGGTTCGTGATAGTGTTCATAGATGATATTCTCATATACTCACGAACTAGGTCGGAGCACGAAAAACATTTGGCAATCACCTTGGAGATATTAAGCGAAAACCACTTCTATGTAAAATTCTCCAAGTGTGAGTTATGGCTGTAGGAGGTAGGATTCTTAGAAAATATTATGTCCAAGGATGGAACCAAGGTAGATTCGGCAAAAGTAGAAGCCATATCTGATTGGAAGGCACCCAAGAATCCTTCAGAGATGCAGAGTTTCTTAGATCTGATAGGATACTACAAATGGTTCATGAAAAACTTTCCTAAGATAGTAGCCTCTCTGACTCGGCTCACCAAAAAAGGAGTTTAGTATAAATGGGATGGAAGCTGTGAGAAGTCTTTCTTGGAGTTGAAGATTCGATTGACAACCGTACAGGTACTCTCGCTTCTTGACCCAAGTGCGGGAGAGTACACCGTCTATAGTGATACAACCAAGCAAGGACTCAAATGTGTACTGATGCAACAAGGAATGGTTATCGCCTATGCCTTGCGACAACATAAGGTACATGAGAAAAATTACCCAACCCATGACCTAGAACTAGCAGCGATAATGTTTGCATTAAAAATTTGGTGACACTACCACTACAGGGTTAGGTGTAGGATATACACTAATCACAAGAGTCTTAAGTATTTCTTAACTTAGAAAGAGTTAAATCTCCTCTAGAGAAGATGGTTGGAATTGGTGAAAGACTATGACCTTGTGATAGAATATCACCCCAGAAAGGCAAATTTGGTGGCAAATGCCTTAAGTCGCAAATACCAAACTGAGGCTGCTCAAATAAAGACAACCTACATACCCTTGTTACAACAGTTGAAGAGAATGGAGGTGGATCTGAAGATGGACAAGCAGGAGAAATGCTTATTAGCTAATGTGGTGGTGAGACTAAGGCCCAACAAAAGGCCAATAAGGAGCTCCAATCCTATTTGGAGCTGGTTAATAGAGGGGTAAAACTGAACTACGACTTTCGAGGTGATGGAGTGTTAACTTACAAGGGTAGGGTATGTATGTCTCAAGATAAGGAGCTAAAGAGGTTAATTCTAGAAGAGGCACACAATTCAGTGTATGCGATGCATCTGAGTAGTACTAAGATGTACCACACCCTCAAACAATGATATTGGTGGAAGGGAATGAAGAGGGACACTACAGAATACGTAGACCGATGCTTGTCATGTCAACAATAAAGGTTGAGCATCAAAAACCATTAGGACGGCTCCAACCCTTGCCAATTTCGGAATGGAAGTGGGAATACATTACCATGGACTTTGTCATAGCACTACCTATGACCAAGAGGGGTCGATATGCAATTTGGGTCATCATGTATAGATTGACCAAATCCGCTCATTTCCTCCCTATAAGTGTGATGGATACAGTGAAACAACTGGCTATCTTATACATGAGAGAGATAGTAAGACTTCATGGCGTCCTAGTGAGTATAGTTTCGGATAGAGGCCTCAGATTTACTTAAAGGTTCTAGCCAAGTTTACAAAGTGCCTTAGGAACCAAGCTCCACATGAGTACGACGTTTCATCCTCAGACCGATGGATAGTTTGAATGGATGATTCAAACCTTGGAGGATATTATGAGGGCATGCATACTCACCATGGACAAAGGTTGGGAGGAATACTTGTGCCTAATGGAATTCGCATACAATAATAGCTATTAAGCCAGTATTCAAATAGCTCCTTATGAAGCCCTTTGTAGATGACCTTGTCGTACCCCTTTATTTTGGGAAGAAGTAGGGAAAAGGAAATTGGAAAGGGTCAAGCTAATCGAGGATGCCACAAAGAAAATTAGGTTAATTGGAAGTCGCCTTAAGGCCGCTCAGGAAAGGCAAAAGAGTTATGCGGATCATCGGAGAAGGGATCTAGAGTTTGATGGGGGAGATCAAGTGTTTCTCAAGGTATCCCTACGGAGGGGAATACTTAGGTTTCAATAACGAGGAAAGTTGAAACAAAGGTATATCAGACCTTATCCCATCATCCAAAGGATAGGACCAGTGACCTATAAATTGGAACTACCTCTAGACTTGCAGATAATACACAATGTATTCCATATCTATGTGCTTTAGAAGTACCAGCCCGATCCCAACCATGTATTGGATCGACCACCACTAGAGTTGAAAGAGAACTTGACCTATCAAATAGAACTGGTACGAATCATCGACCGGAGAGATAAGAACTTGAGGAATAAGAGAATTCCTATGGTCAAAGTTCTTTGGCAAAATAGACCCGCACAAGAAGAGACATGGGAAATCGAAAGTGTAATAAGGGAAGGTTACCCTCAATTATTTAACATGTAACAGTTTTGGGGACAAAACCCCTAAAAGAAGGGGAGAGTTGTAAACCCCATCGTTTGATAATAAGAAAAGCGGGAAGAGAACTGGCCATTTCCAAAGAGAAAATCGAGTCGGTTTATAAATTGTAACCAATAGAGAAAGGGTAAACCAAAAAATTTATGGATCCTGAGTCACCTAAAGAGTCAAAAAAAAGTCATGACAAAGGACTTTAGGATGAATTGGAGGTGAATACCAAACCAGTTCAGTTGAATCAGACCTGAACCAGATTGAACCAGTTTAAATGAATAATGAACCAGTTTCTAAATTCATTTTTTAAGGTGGCTTAGAAAATTCAAATTTGAGAATTTAGGCCACCATTTTATAGAGAATGAATTTAGATAAATTTACAAATTTTTAATTTTAAAAAACTTGGTTGAATCGGGCCTGAATCGGTAGGTTTAAGCAATGAACCCGATCTAGTCCAGTTCGAAACAGTGTTGTCTTCTTCCTTCAGATGATAGCACTGTACACTCACCGAAAAATCTAGCCGCGTCGGTGAAGATGGAAAGTCTCCAGCCAAGGAGTTTCAGGCAATAAATGACCACCATAAAGGAGCCAATCGGATGACCAAGAAGTCCCCGAGCTTCCTATATATAGAGCTCCTCCACATCCATCCTCCTCACACCTAAAAACTCCGCTCTCTCACTACTGCTACATTTTTCAGTGAAGCTCGAACAAGAGCTCTGGCTTGGGAATTTTTTTGAGCCAAATAAGATGAGGTCGGGTTCTTTAGATTCAAGGATAAGTCTGCTACCCAACATTAGTCTCCATTTGCTCCGAGGATCGCTGTAGAAATGCTGGTATGATCAAATAGTGAAGTAGCTTTGGTGGACAGAAGTTGCCCTATTTCAGCTGAACTAAAAATGGCCAATTTGAGCCCTTCTCAAACCAAACCAAACTCTCCCAACACTTCCACAACCCTCATACGACTGAATTAGAGCTGAAAGGTAAGCCAATTTGGCTTCCCTATGTAAATTTCGATCAGTGTTAGAGAGACAACTAATAAATATTTACTAACCAAGTTCTCCCTCAATTCGGCATGAACTGATACGATTCTTGATCCTAAAAGGAACCTCAGGACAAAAGCTATCTGCCTAGATCGAAAGCTCGGACCGCTGCACCCCCGACGATAAGCTTTCGAAGCTTTCCCTCTTTAAGTATAGTTTTTCGGCAAAGCTCCGATTGAGCTCAATTTGGATCCAAATGATGCGATTCAAAGTTCCATTGAATCATATGGAAGTGTAGAAACTCAATTTTACCTTCAATTTCAACAATGAACCTTGATTGATCAGTCAATTTGATGAAATCAAATTCAACTAGATTGAAAGGGTGTAATTGGGGGAAAAAGGGTCAATTCGATGTCATGCACTTGAAGCTATGTCGAGCATCGCAAGGCTTCTGGTACGACTGACTGCCCTTATATCCACTAGGTCGTCTAGGGCCCTAGGACACATCACTACCCCCATTGGGCATCTTGAAGGTCCCGTAAACATAGTACATGCACAATCAACATTTTTCACATGATGCCATATAATCTATGGTGCCATTGGTCCAACAGCCCCGACCTTCAACTCAACCTACATCTATTTGTCTTAACTAGTCTGGAGACCTATCATGTCGCACTGCCACTAGTTGACTGAGTATGTTGGTCCTATCTTGGTACCATGGCCAAACAATTCATGTACTTAAGTTTTCATGGAATAAAAATCATGTTTGTTTACAAGCTCCTGCTCGTGCCAACCTGCCTAAGGCCCACTATTCGAGATTTTCAAAATTGGGCATAACAACCCCCAAGTTCCAAAATCCAGGCCTCTGGCCTAACAGAGCTATTCGAGCTCCTGTCAAGAATGTCTCCCAATTTGTTTAAGCAGTGGTACACATTCCGGAGAGAGCACTTCTGACAAAAGATATTTTCAAATGTCCATCAAACCAACCGAGTATGAGGACATCTTCACTCATAACAGATGAACAGGTTTTCCACTTCCTTCGAGGAAGTTTCATCATATCAACTCGGTATGATCTACTTATAACCGGTAAGTAGTTTTTCCATGTGATTTTCACATCACTCCTCTTAGGAGTGGTGTTTAAAAAACCACTTAGCAGTGGGTTTTCATTATTGAGGTACTTATCATCCCAATCGGATATATATAAAAATCCAAATCACCAGTTAATACAGTGAATTCCCCTCGACCAGTTCTTTGTATTCACATGAGTTTGTCCTTGTCGGCGTTCCCGGTACTTCATATTCCTACATGATATGATCATCCTTGTTCCTTATCCCTTGGCCTAATAGCCTTCATTCATTCCAAATGAACGAGAAAACTAAACTTTTCATTTATTTACAATTAGGTCCATAAAGTTATTTTTATTTATCTTTATGTCCCTAATGCCTATTTTTCCTCAAATTGAGTCCTGAAACTTTTAAAATTCACCTTGGGACCTCAATTTATTCAATTTCACAAAAAGGGGTTCAATTTCCCAAATTTCCAATTTGGTCCCCAACTTTTCCAAAATTACCATTTTGCCACTACTTTACAAACATGGTATGTTTTGCCCTAAAAATTCCAAAATTTGCCCAATTGGTCCTCCAACATCTTTATTATGCCCAATTGGTCCTCAATTTTATGAAATAGCACTTTAGTCCCTCAAATTTTTGAAATTCCCAAATTTCCCTCAAATTTTCCCCCAATTTCAACCTTTTAACTCTGCCAAATTTGATTTTATCAAATTGACCACTCAAATGAGTTTAATTATTGAAATTGAAGTTAGATTGGCATTCCTACACCTTCATACGATTCCATTGCACTTTGAATCACACGATTTGGTGCCAGAATGATCTCCAACGGAGCTTCGCTGGAAATCTGGACATAGAGAGAGAAAGCTTCAAAAAGCTTACTGGCAAAGGCGCGACGGTCCGAGATTTTTATCCGAGTAGATAGCTCAAATCCTGAGGTTTTTCCTAGGAACAATAATTGTATCAATTGATGCAGAATTGAATGAGAATTTTATCATCGAAGTTCTGTCAATTCTCTCTCTAACACAGGTCGGAAATTACAAAGGGGAGCCGAATTCGCTTACTTTTTTGCTCTAATAAAGCTGTAGGATGGTTGTGGAGGTGTTGGGAGGGCTTGATTTGGCTTGAGAAGGGCTCGAATTGGCCGATTTCAGCTCGGCCAAATTAGGGCAGCTTTGGTCAGCTGGAGCTACTTCACTATTTGATCACGTCGGCATTCCTCCAGCAACCCTTGGAGCAAATGGAGACTACATGCGTGTAGCTGACTTCTCCTTGGTTCTAAAGAACCTGACCTCACCTTCTTTGGCTTAGAAAAGTTCTCAAGAGGAGCTCTAGTTTAAGCTTCACTAGAAAATTGAGCAGTTGAGAGAGAATGGAGTTTTGAGGTGCAGAGAAGATGAATGAGGAGGGGCTCTTTATATAGGAAGCTTGGGGACTTCTTGGTAGTCCTATTGGCCCTTTAATGGGAGTCATTCATTGCATGAAACTCCTTAGCTGGACACTTTTCAGCTTCACCAGTGCTGCATGATTTTCCAACGAGTGAATAGTGCTGTCATCTAAATGAAGAAGACGACAATGTTCCGAATCGGACTGGGTTCAAAACTTAAACAAGCCGGTTCACCCCAAATTCTACTGAATTTTTCCAATCTAAAAATTTCTAAATTCATTTTCTATCTAATGGTGGCTTCAAATCACAAATTTGAATATTCTAAGCCACATAGAAAAATGAATTTAACATCCTATTCAATAGTGATTCAAACCGGTCCAAACCGGTTCAATCCGGTTCTAATCTGTTTCACCTGAACAGGTTTGGTTTCCATCTCCATTTCATCCTAAAGTCCCTTTTCTTGAGTTTTTGAATCTTTAGGTCACTTAGGATCCATAAATTTCCCAGTTCACTTTTTCTCTATCAGTTTCGGTTTATGAACCAACTCTGTTCATAAACCAGTTCAATCTAGTTGGATCTGGTTCATCCGAACGGTGTGGATTTTCTCTTCCAATTTGCCCTAAGGTTCCTTCCCAAAACATTATAAACCTTTTGGGTTACTCAGGAATTGAAATTTCATAAATTTCCCGTTCTTTAATGATCAGGTTTGTGAACCGGTTTGGTGTTTCTCACTTAGTCTGACTTATTTTTTCCGGGTTTTCTTTAACTCAAAAGGGCGGGGTTTACAACTCTCCCCTTCTTTTAGGTGTTTTATCCCCAAAACTTAACTAGTATATTTCACATCGGGAATAATTTCCCTTAATATCAACTAGGGTTTGCTTGACATGCTAACACTTCGATTGCTCTTTCACTTAGTCCCTGTAATTATTCATTTAAGGAATTTATTTTCATTTATAATGCTTACTCCTTCCATGGAGTTATAAAATCAAGGCATGTCTGGCTCATTAATCCAAATGTATATCCTTAGGTTCGCATCTCCCTTTACTTAGGGTATGGTTCTTCCTTTTGGAGTTCTTACTCAAGATTTCAGGATTGGGAGTTCCAAGGTTCCCAATCATTCCTTTTTCTAGTTATTCTTTTCATTGTTGAAACCCTTAGCTCGATAGAGATTCAATGATGAAATTCTAACTCAATTCGGCATCAATTGATGCGATTCTTGATTCTAGATGAACCTCAGGATGAGAGCTATCTGCCCAGATAAAAAGCTCGGACGTTGTGCCCTCACCAGTGAGTAATCGAAGCTTTCTCTCTCTACAGTCCGTTTTCCAGCGAAGCTCCGTTTTAGCTTGTTCCAGTGTCAAAACTCACGATTCAAAGTTCTATGGAATCATATGAACATGGAGGAACTCAATTTCAACAATTAGAGGTGTTTGATCGGTCAATTTGATGAAATCAAATTCAGCTGTGTTAAAGAGTTAGAATTGGAGGAAAAAATTGGGGGAAATTGGGGATTTTCGAAATTCAAAGAACCAAAATGTAATTTTATGAAATTGAGGGTCAATTGAGCATGAAAATAATGTTGGAGGACCAATTGAGGAATTTTGGAATTTTTGGGCCAAAACTTACCATTTTTGTAAACGAAGGGAAAAATGGTAATTTTGAAAGGTCGGGGGCCTCGGTTTTGGAATTTGTGGGCTAAATGACCGATTTTAAAAATCTCGTATAGTGGGCCCAAGGCCAGTTGACACAAACAAGAGCTCGTAAACGAACATGATATATGTCCCATAAAACTAAATAAGGGAATTGTTTGGCCATGGTACCAAGATAGGACCGACATGCTCACTCAACTAGTGGCAGTGCGACATGACAGGTCGATGGACCAGTTAAGACAAACAACTACGGGTTGAGTTGAGAGTCGGGGCCGTTGGACCAGTGGCACCACATATTACGGGATCATTGTTTGTGCATGCACTGTAAGTACGGGATCATCAAGACGCCCATGAGGGGTAGTGATAAATCTTAAGGACCCTAGACGACCCAGTGAATATAAGGGCAGATCGTCGTTCTAGGTGTCTGTACGAAATTTGGAGTAGCACCAAGCGCATGAGACCGGTGTGGGGACAGGATGAGGTTTCGGTCCTCATAAGAGACACGAAGAATTTATTCCTAGAATGAGGGTCGGATGTCATGAACATCTACTCATTCTCAGGGTAGAAGTGGTCGTGCTTCTATCCACGTGGCAGGAAAAGTCCCTCCAAAGCCACTAGTGGGTTCAGTAGTGATACTGACTTGCGAATGTGTGTAACCTTCATGATGAAGGATGTGTGTTGGGTGATGACACACTAGGAAGTATCAAAATAATGGAAAAAAAAACCCGAGAGAAATTTTAAATGAAGGGATTTTTTGAAAAGAAAGGAGTCTGGCACACTCCATATAAATGTTTTTCTTAAAAGTTAAAAGTAAACCTTGGAAAATCCATTCACTGAGTAGTCGTACTCACCCTCTCCCTTATATCCCTTTCAGGAAATCCTGGAAAGCCTACCCTGAAAGACCATCAACTAAGATGCCTGTAAAACAGGTATGTAACATTTAAAATTTTATGCAGTTTTGATTATGTTATTCGAGGAAATGGTGCAGGTTTAAAGGATGCCTTACTCTTTACGGTTTATAATAAGGTGAAACCCTTTAATAAACCGGGAGAGTGGCGGGTTGTTCACGGAGATTTCACCAAACCGGGTCGCGGCGTGACAGGAGCAGTTTAGAGAGAATGGAGTTTTCAGTTGTGGAGAGGATGAATGAGGAGGGGCTCTTTATAAAGGAAGCTCGGGGACATCTAGGTAGTCTGATTGGCACCTTAATGGTGGTCATTCATTGCCTAAAACTCCTTGGTCGAAGAATTTTTAGCTTCGCTGGCACTGCATAATTTTTTGGCGAGTGAACAGTGTTGTCATCTGAATAAAGAAGACGACAATGTTCCAAACTAGACCGGACCGGTCGAATAGGGTTAAAAGCTTAAACCAGCCGGTTGACCCTAAATTTGAACAAATCTTTCAAATCTAAAAATTTCTAAATTCATCTAAATTCATTTTCTATCTAATCATGGCCTCAAATCTCAAATTTAAATTTTCTAAGCTACCTAGAAAAATGACTTTAGCATTCGGTTCAATAGTGGTTCAAAACGGTCCAAACAGGTTCAATCCGATTCACCTGAACCGGTTTGGTTTCCATCTCCAATTCATCTTAAAGTCCTTTTTCTTGACTTTTGTGACTCTTTAGGTCACTCGGGATCCATAAATTTCCCGGTTTGCTTTTTCTCTATCGGTTCTGGTTTATGAACTAACTCGGTTCATAAACCAATTCAATCCAGTTGGATCCAATTCATCTGAATTGGTCTAGCTTTTCCCTTCCAATTTGCCCAAAGGTTCTTTCCCAACACTTTATGAACCCTTAGAGTCACTCATGAGTTGAAATTTCCCAAATTACTTATTCTTTGATGATCGGGTTTGTGAACCGGTTCGGTGTTTCTCACTCAATTTGGTCGGTTCTTTTCTTGGTTTTCCTTATCTCAAAAGGGTGGGGTTTACAATTGAGTCAAATTTACCATTTTAGAAAAGTAGAGGCAACATGGTAATTTTTGAAAAGTTGGGGACCAAATTGGGAATTTGGGAAACTTGAACACCTTTTTGTGGTTTTGAATAAATTGAGGTTCCAAAGTAAATTTTAGAAGTTTTAGAACTCAATTTGGGGGAAAATTGGCATTAGGGACCTAAAGTTAAAGAAAAATAACTTTAGGGACCTAAATGCAAATGACTAAAAGTTTGGGCAATTTATTCATTCGTAATGAATGAAGGCTATTAGACCAAAGCCACTACACTATCGGATGAGTGGGAAATTTCACATCATACCCGATTGGGATGATGAGTACCTCGGAATGAAAAGCTACTACTAAGTGGAATTTTAAACATCGCACCTTGATGGGGTGATGTGGAAACTACACGGAAAAACTACTTGCAGGTTGTAAGTAGATCATACCCAGTTGGTATGATGAACTTCCTAGAAGGAAGTAGAAAACCCGTTTATCGATTATGAGTGAAGATGTCTTCACATCCGTTTAGTGTAATGGACAGATATAAAAATTATTTTGTTAGAAGTGCTCTACCTTGACTGTGTGCCACTGCTTAAACATTTTGGTAGACCTTGACGGGAGCTCGAATAGCTCAGATAGGCCGTAGGCCTTGGTTGTGGAACTTGGGTCTAGAATGTCTGATTTTGAAAATCTCGTACAGTAGGCACAAGGCCAGTTGGAATGAGCAAGAGCTCATAAACAAACATAATATTAAGCCATGAAAACTTTAATGAAAGATGTGATTTGGCCATGGTACCAAAACAGGACCAACATACTCGATGGATAGGTGGCAGTGCAACAAAACAAGTCGACGGTCCAGTTGAGACAAATAGTTGCAGGTCAACTTGAGGGTTGAGGCCGTTGGACCAGTAGCACCAAAGATTAAATGGCTTATGAGGAAAATTATCATTTTGTGCATGCACTGAGGTTCAAGACCATCAAGAAGTCCAAGAGGGTTAGTGATGCATCCTAGGGGCTACTGGACAATATAAGGGTAGTTTGTCGTGCTAGCAGTCAAGGAAGCTTGACGTATCTTCATGTGCATGAGACTCGAGTGGGGTCGAGATGAGGTTTCTATCCTCATATGTGTTTGAGTGTCAGATGTCGCATACATTCACTCATTCCAAGGATAGAAGTGGACGGGTTTCTATCTAGCTGGCCAATAAAGTTGCTCCGATGCCCCAAGTTGGTGTATTGGACGGGCTGCCCTACAAATGTGTGATCCCTTCATAATGAAGGGTGTGTGTTAGGTGTTAAACACAACGACTATCGTAAATGATGAGTACCAGTTTTGAAAACCGAGAAATTGAGAAAGAAAGATTTTTAAAATAATGGGTGTGGTACTCTCCAATTAAAAATATTTTTAAAAAACTCATGTTTCAAGACACTCATTTATAGAGTTGTCGAACTCACCCACTCCCTTTACCCCTTTTCAGGTAACCGAGGGAAAAACCCACCTATGGACATCCCACTAGCTTAACCTGCAAGACATGTATGTAAATTTAATTTATTTCAGCTTTGATTAATGTTATTCTAGGAAAGGTACAGGTACAAAAGATGCCTTACTCCTCACGGATTGGATGGGGAAAACCCTTCATAAACTAGAAGAGCGGCGGGTTGCTCATGGGGATCCGACCAAACTAGGTCAAGGGGTGACAACCAGCCTAGTAGTACAACCCGTCCAAGTGGACCAAATACGGCCTCTATAAAAGGAAGACAATGAACTCCATCCCTATTGGGAGTGGAACAAGGACAGCTTAATGCAAGATATCGCGGTCAGGAGCAATGGAGTGATGACCTTCGAAGAGAGGGTCTAGGTGCCAAACAACCAGGAATTAAAAAGGGGGATACTAGAAGAAGCTCACGACTCGATGTACGCTATGCATTCGAGCAGTACTAAGATGTATCGCACCCAAAAATAGGGATATTGGTGGAATGGGATGCAGAGAGGCATCGCAGAATACGTGGCCAAATGCCTATCATGTCAACAAATTAAGGACGAACACCAAAAACCCTCCGGACTTCTATAGCCTCTCCCAATACCAGAACGGAAATGGGAGCACATCACCATGGACTTCATGACCAAGCTACCCATAACAAGAAGGGGTGGGGATGCCGTATGGGTTATCATGGATCGACTAACCAACTCCTCACATTTCTTACCCATTTGGGTGACAGACCCAATAGAAAAGCTTGTCACCCTATACGTGGGGGAGATTGTATGATGCCATAGGGTCCCTATAAGCATAGTATCAGATCGGGACCCGAGGTTCACCTCTTGATTTTGGCTCAACTTGCAAGCGGCCCTGGGAACTAGACTCCACATGAACATAACTTTTCACCCTCAGACAGATGGACAATCAAAATGGAACATCCAAACTCTAATGGACACCGGGCTTCGGTTCGTCAGAGCTACTTCACTATTTGGTTCTGTCAGGGCTTTTCCACCGGTCCTTGGGTCGAAAGGAAGATGCTATCAGGTAGTTGACTTCCCCCAGAGTCTACAGGACCTGACCTTGCCTTCCAAGGCTAAGTAAAATGCCTATATTAGAGCTCTGGTTTGAGCTTCATCGGAAAATGGAGCAGTTGAGAGAGAATGGAAATTTCAGGTGTGTGGAGGATGAATGGAGAGTAGCTCTTTATATAGGTAGCTCAGGGACCCTCTAACCGACAACTTTCCTTTTTGGTCAAGCTTATCCTCGCCCTGAAATGGCCTAATCGAAGTTGTTTTTCCTTCACCAGCGTAATCAGTTTTTGCATTGAATGAACAGTGCTGTCCTCTAAAGGAAGAAGATGACACTGCTCCGAATCAGTCCGACTGGGTTCATTGCGTAAATCAGTCGGTTCAGGCCCAATTCAACCGGTTTTCTCAAAATTAAAAATTTAAAATTCATCTAAATTCATTCTCCATCTAATGGTTGCTTCAATTCCCCAATTTAATCATTTTAAGCCCCTAAGAAAATGAATTTAGGATTTGGTTCACGTATGGTTTAAACCGGTTCAATCTAGTTCACCCTAAACTGGTCTGATTTTCTCTTCCCATTTATCCCAAGGTTCTTTTCCATGCTTTTTATGACTATTTGAGTGTCACTCCCCGACCCGGTTTTGTCAGATCCCCGTGATCAACCCGCCACTCTCCCGGTTTATTAAAGGATTTCCCCTTATTGTAAATTGTAAAAAGTAACGCGTCCTTTAACTTGCACTTTTTCCTAGAATAGCATAATCAATACTGCATGAAATTTAAAACTTTACATACCTTTCTTACAGGCATCTTAGTTGACGATCTTTAAGGGTTGGCTATCCGGGATTTCCTGAAAGGGATATAATGGAGGGGTTGAGTATGACTACTCAGTGAATGGGTTTTTAAAAGTTTTTGACTTTTAAGAAAAACAATTCTGTAGAGTGTGCCAGACTCCTTTCTTTTCAAAAATCCCTCCGTTTAAAATTTTGGGTTTTTCCACCATTTCTTAGTTACCGGTGTGTCATCACCCAACACACATCCTTCATCATGAAGGTTACACATATTCGCAAGTCAGTATCACTACTAAACCCACTAGTGGCTTCGGAGCGACTTTTCCTACCACCCGGATAGAAGTACGGCCACTTCTACCCTGGGAATGAGTGGATGTACGTGACATTCGACCCAGAATCCCGAAATCACTTCTTCATGTCCATATGTGGACAGAGACCTCATCCCGTCCCCACCCCGGTCTCATACGCTTGGTGCTACTCCAAATTTCACACATACACCTGGAATGACGAACTGCCCTTATAGCCATGAGGTCATCAAGGGCCCTTAGGACGCATCACTACCCCTCATGGCCGTCTTGATGATCTTGTACTCACAGTGCATGCACAAATAATGTTTTCTCATATTTTCATGTAATTTGTGGTGCCATTTGTCCAAACGGCCATGACTCTCAACTCAACTCGCAGTTGTTTGTCTTAACTGGTCCATCGACCTATCATGTCGCACTGCCGCTAGTTGACTGAGCATGTAAGTCCTATCTTGGTACCATGGCCAAACAATTCACTTATTAAGTTTTATGGCACATATATCATGTTCATTTACGAGCTCCTGCTCATGCCAACTAGCCTTGGGCACACTGTACGAGGTTTTTAAAATCGGGCATTTAGCCCCCAAGTTCCAAAACTGAGGCCCCCGTCCTATAAGAGCTATTCAAGCTCCCGTCAAGAAGGTCTCCCAAATAGTTTAAGCATTGGCAAACAGTCAAGAGGGAACACTTCCGACAAAGTAGGTTTTTACTATCCATTATACCGACCGGTATAAGGACATCTCTGTTTATAATCGATGAATGGGTTTTCAACTTCCTTCGAGAAAGTCTCATCATACCAACTGGGTATGATCTACTTACAACCGATAAGTTTTTTTTTCTGCATAATTTTCACATCAGTTTCTCTAAGTAGTAATAATTAAAAATTCCACTAAGCAGTGGGTTTTTATACCGAGGTACTTATCATCCCCAACCGGGTATGATACATAATCCCACTCACAACCAGTAAGTGGTTTTTATCTTTAAGTTGTGCTCATCATCCCAACCAGGTATGATGTTAGTAAACCCACTCACCCGTTAATGTCGTGAATTCCACTAGACCGGTTCTTTGTATTCATGCGAGCTTGTCCTTGCTGGCGTTCCCGATACTTCATGTTCCTACACGATATGAACATCTCGGTTCATTATCATTTGGCCTAATCGCCTTCATTCATTCCAAATGAATGAGAAAGTCAAACTTTCATTTATTTGCAATTAAGTCCCTAAAGTTATTTCTCCTTAACTTTAAGTCCCTAATGTTGGTTTTTCCTCAAATTGAGTTCTGAAACTTCTAAAATTTATCATAGGACCTTAATTTATTCCATTTCACAAAAAGGGGATTAATTTCCCAAATTTCCAATTTGGTCCTCTAACTTTTCAAAAATTACCATTTTGCCCTTCCTTTACAAAAATGGAATGTTTTGCCCCAAAAATTCTAAAATTTCTCAATTGGTCCTCCAACATTATTTTCACGCCTAATTGGCCCTCAATTTCATAAAATTTCATTTTAGTCCTTCGAATTTCAAAAATCCCCAAATTTTCCCCAATTTCAACTCTTTAACATTGTCGAATTTGATTTAATCAAATTGATTGATCAAACACTTCTAATTGTTGAAATTGGAGTTGAAATTGAGTTCCTACATGTTCGTACGATTCTAAGGAACTTTGAATCGCAGATTTTAACGTCGGAACGTGCTCAAATGGAGCTTCGCTAGAAAACAGACTGTGGAGAGAGAAAGATTCGATTGCTCACCGATGAGGACACAGAGGTCCGAGCTTTTGATCTAGGTAGATAGCTCTCATCTTGAGGTTCATCCTAGAATCAAGAATCACATCAATTGCTACCGAATTGAGTTAGAATTTCATCATTGAAATTCTGTCGATTCTCTCTCTAGCACCGACCAGAAATTATAGAGGGGAGCTGAATTGGCTTACCTTTCATTCCTAATTCGCCTATGGGAGGGTCGAGGAAGTATTGGGAAGGCTTGGTTTGGCCTAAGGAGGGCTCAAAATGGCTGATTTCAATTCGGCCGAAATAGGGCAGCGTCGGTCCGTCGGAGCTGTTTCAATGTTTCATCACGCCAGCGTCTCGTCAGCAACCCTCGGAGTGAACAAATACTACATACATGTAGCTAACTTCTCCCGGTTCTAAAGAACCCAACCTCACCTTGTTTAGCTCAGAAAAGATCCCATGTCAGAGCTCTGGTTCGAGCTTCGCCGGAAAATGGAGTAGTTGTGAGAGAATGGAGATTTTAGGTGTGGAGAGGATGAATGGGGAGTGGCTCTTTATATAGGGAGCTCGGGGACCCGTTGGCCATCCATTTGGCACTGTTATGACTGACATTGTTCACTAGAAAAGCCCCGAACAGAAGCGTTTCTTCTTCACCAGCGTTTCTTCAATTTCCCGGCAAGTGAATAATGCTGTCATCCTGAGGAAGAAGATGACATTGTTCTGAACCGGTCCGAACCGGGTTCAAAGTTTAAACCGGCCAGTTCACCCCCCATTCGATCGAGTTTTTCAAATCTAAAAATTACTAAATTCATTCTCTATCCAATGGTTGCCTCAAATCTCCAATTTTAATTATTTAAGCCACCTAGAAAAATAAATTTAGGATTTTGTTTAACAGTGGTTCAAACCGGTCCAAATCAGTTCGGATCCAATTCACCTGAACTGGTTTGGTTTTCATCCCCAATTCCTTCACAAGTCCATTTCCATGTCTTTTATAACTCCTTGGGTCACTTAGGGTCCATAAAATTCTTGGTTTACCATCTCTTTATCGATTTCGGTTCATAAACTGGCTTGGTCCTTAAATCGGATCAATCCGGTTCACCCGAACTAGTCTGGTTTTTCTCTCCCACTTTGTTCTAATGTTCCTTCCCAAGGTTTATGAATTTCTTGGAGTATAATGGAGTTGAATTCCTTTATTTTGCCTGATCTCTATCAGTTTCGGTTCATGAATCGACTCAGTTCATAAACCGGTTCAATCCTGTTGGACTAGATTCATCCAAACCGGTCTAATTTTCCTCTTCCAATTCATCCTAAGGTTCTTTTCCATAATATTTTGAATCCTTTGGGATCACCTAGAAGTTATAAATTCCTAAATTGCCCATTCACAATTGATTGGGTTTGTGAACCGATTCGGTTTTCTCACTCGGTTTGACCGGTTCCCTTCCCGGTTTTCCTTAGTTTAGAAGGGTGGGGTTTACATTGTGTCACTTGGGGTTTATCGATTTCCCATTTTACCCTTTCTCTCTCGGTTAAGGTTCATGAACCGGCTCAATTTTCCCTTTTAAAATGACTGGTTCTTTTCCTAGTTTTCATATCTATAAAGGGACGGGGTTTACAATCACCTTGGAGACACAACGAAATAATCACTTATATGTGAAGTTCTCTAAGTGTGAGTTATGGTTGCAAGAAGTAGGGTTCTTAGGGCACATAGTGTCCAAAGATGGAGTCAATGTAGATCCAGCAAATGTAGAAGCCACATTTGATTGGAAGGCACCCAAGAACCCCTCCAAAATACGCAGCTTCTTGGGATTAGTAGGGTACTACCGACAGTTTGTGTCGAACTTCTCTAAGATAGTTGCCCCTTTAACCCGTCTTACAAGAAAGGGAGTGGAGTATAAATGGGATGAAAACTATGAGAAATCCTTCCTAGAGTTGAAGACCCATTTAACAACGGCGCCCATACTCACTGTGCCTGACCCAAGTGTAGGGGAGTATATAGTCTATAGTGACGCATCCAGATAAGGACTCGGGTAATTATTAATGCAACAAGGAAAGGTCATTACCTACGCCTCGCGACAACTAAAGGTACATGAGAGGAACTACCCTACACAAGACTTAGAGCTTACCGCAATAGTGTTTAAAGTGTAGGATATATATAGATCACAAGAGTCTTAAGTACTTCCTAACTCAAAGGGAGTTGAATCTCCACTACAGGAGATCACTGGAGTTGGTAAAGGACTACGACCTTGTAATAGAATACCACATCGGGAAGGCCAATGTGGTGGTAGACGCTCTAAGTCACAAGTATCAAACCAAGGTGGCACTGATAAAGACGAGCTACATGCCCTTATTACAACAATTGTGAAGAATGGAAGTAGACCTTAAAGTAGACAAAGAAGAAAGATGCCTAGTGCATGACGTAGTAGTAAGACCCAGCCTAATGGACCAAATCAAGGTCCATCAAAAAGGGGATAAGGAACTCCATCCATTTTTTGATCTAGTCAACGAGGGGACAAACCCAGACTACAATCTTTGAGGCAGTGGAATATTGACCTATAAAGGTACGGTGTATGCACCTCAAGACAAGGAACTGAAGAGGCTAGTATTGGAAGAGGCACATGACTTTGTCTATGCGATGCATCCGGGTAGTACCAAGATGTACCGCACCCTCAAACAAGGTTATTGGTGGAAAGGGATGAAGAGGGATATTGCAGAGTATGTAGCATGATGGTTGTCTTGTTAGCATATTAAAGGTGAGCACCAGAAACCATCAAGACTACTACAACCCCCACTAATTCTCGAATGAAAATGGGAACATATTGCTATGTACTTCGTCACAAGACTACCAGTGACTAGGAAGGGGCGAGATGCAATTTGGGTCATTGTGGATAGGCTGACCAAGTCCACCCACTTCTTACCAATAAGGATGACTAATTTCGTGGAACAACTAGTTTCTCTACACATAGGGGAGACTGTGAGACTCCATGGCATTCCAGTAAGCATAGTGTCGAATAGGGACACTAAGTTTATCTCATGGTTCTTGCCTAGTCTACAAAGTTTCTTGGGAACCAAACTCCACATGAGTACGGCATTTCATCCTTAGACTGATGGATAGTCTAAGTGGATAATCCAAACCCTAGAAGATATGCTATGGGCATGCGTACTCACCATGAACAAGTGTTGGGAGGAATACTTGTACTTATTGGAGTTTGCATATAATAATAGTTACCAGGCTGGTATTCAAATGGCTCCTTATGAGGCCCTTTATAAATGACCATGACTACACCCTTATTTTGGGAATTGGTGGGAGAAAGGAAGCTTGAAAGGGTCGAGCTAATAGAAGATGCCACAGAGAAAATAAAGATTATTAGGTGTTGACTTAATGCAGCTCAGGATAGACAAAATATATATGCAGATCATTGAAGAAGGGACTTGGAATTTGGTGTGGGAGACCAAGTATTTCTCAAGGTATCCCCATTGAGGGGAATACATAGGTTCCAACAATAGGGGAAGTTGAAACCTAGGTACATCCGTCCTTACACCATAATCCAAAGGATAGGACTAATAGCCTATAAACTAGAATTGCCTCCTGACCTACAAAGAATGCATGACGTATTCAATGTCTCGGTACTCCGGAAGTACCAGCCCGATCCCAATCATGTATTGGACTGACCCCCACCTGAGTTAGAAGAGCACCAAACCTATCAAGCAGAACTTGTGCAAATCATCAACCAGAGAGACAAGAACTTGAGGAACAAGAAGATTCCCATGGTCAAGGTTCTTTGGCAGAATGGACTAGTACTAGAGAAGACCTAGGAAACCGAGAGTGTTATGAGGGATGGGTACTCCCAATTGTTTGGGAAGTAAATGTTTTGGGGACGAAACCCCTAAAAAGAGGGAAGAGTTGTAAACCTCGTTCCTTTAAAGATAAGAAAATCGGGAAAATAACCTATCGATCCAAAAGAGAAAATTTAGCCAATTAATGATCCAAAACTGGTAAAAAAAGGTAAATGGGTAATTGGAAAATCCCAAGGGACTTAGAGTCATAAAAATCATTGAAAAGAAACATGGAGCAAATTAGAAGAGAAAACAAGACCAGTTCAGGGTGAACCGGACCTAAATCATATTAAACCAAATTGAACCGGTTTATACAATACATGAACCAGTTTCTAAATTCATTTTTCTTAGTGGCTTCAAATGATCAAATTGGAAAATTGAAGCCACTATTGGATGGGAAATGAATTTAGATGAATTTAGAAATTTTTAGATTTGAGAAAACCGATCGAATCGGGCCTAAACCGGCCGATTTTTACCATTGAACCCAGTCAAACCAGACCGGTCTAGTTCAGAACAGTGTTGTCTTCTTCCTCATGATGACAGCACTATTCATCAGATCAAAAACTTTTCTTCTCTAGCGAAGGAATATCCTCTCCAATAAAGGCTTTTTTGGGTGATGATAAGCTCGAACAAAATGGAAACTGGTCGGACAGAGGGTCCCCGAGCTGCCTATATAAATAGCTACTCTCCATTCATCCTCCATAGACCTCAAATCGCCATTCTCTCTCAAGTACTTGATTTTCTAGTAAAGCTCAAACCAGAGCTCTAACTTGGTATTTCTCTTAGCCTCAGAAAGCAAGGTCGGGTCCTACAAACTCCGAGGGAAGTTAGCTACTTGATAGCAATCTCCCTTCAACTAGAGGACGCTCCAGAGAAGCGCCGACGAAATTGAACAGTGAAGCAGCTCCGATGGACCGAAGCTGCACTATTTTGGCCGAGGTGAATTCGAAAAAATTCAGACCTTCTCCAAATAAACCAAGCCTTCCCAACACCCCCATAGCCCTCACATGAGCTCGACAGAGGTGAAAGGTAAGCCAATTTGGCCCTCCTCTATTGTTGCAGATTGGTGTTAGGGAGAGAAAGCGTCAAAATTCACCGACAAAATTCACTCTCGTATGGAGTTCAATTGTAGAAATTATTTATCCTCGAAGGATCCTAAGGACAAGAGCTACCTCCCCAAATCGAGAGCCCAAAGCACCGCACCACCCACGGTAAGCTTTCGAAGCTTTCTCTCTCTACGAAGAGTTTTCTAGTGAAGCTCCATTTGAGCTTGTTTCAAACTCAAATTCTACAATTCAAACCTCCATTTGATTATATGGAAGTGTAGGAACCGATCCATGCCAACAATCGGAGCAATTAACCCTAATTGAATGGCCAATTTGTCGAATTCAAATTTGGTTAGTATAAAGGGTGAAATTAGGGATGAAATTGGGGAAATTTTGGGAATTTTGAAAAATTGAGGGACCTCCATGCAATTTCTCAAAATTGAATGTCAAATGGAAATGAGAAAGATGTTGTGGGACCAGTTGGTCAATTTTTGAAAGATTTGGGGCCAAGTGGCTATTTTTGGAAAGTAGGGGAAATCGTAATTTTTTGAAAAGTGAGGACCAAATTGGAAATTCGTAAAAACTTGAGCCTCTTACACAATTTTGAGTAAATTGAGGATCCAAAGAGGATACTGGAAGCCTTGGGATTCAAATTGGGGAAAAAGTTAGCATTAGGGACCAAAAGTCAAGAAAAATGAACTTTATGGACCTAAGTGCAATAAACCGAAAATTTAAGCCTAGTCAGTCATACGTGAGAAAAGAAGGCTATTATGTCGAACCCTTATTGATAATGATACCCAAATCGTCTAGGGGCACGTGATACCAGAACGCGAACAAGAAAAAGCTAGAATGAACTTGGAAGATAACTGGGGACGAACGAATAACAGTCATTGGGTGAGTGGGACTTTTATACATCATACTGGTTGGGATGATGAGCACTATATTTAATGGATAAAACCTACTTACCAATTGTGAGTAGGAATGAACAAACATCATACCTGGTTGGTATGATGAGTTTCCTTAAGGAAAGGAGAAAACTGCCTACCGGTTATAAACGGATCCATCATTACTTCTGGTTGGGGTGATAAGATAAGAAAATAATTTTTGTCAAAAGTGTTCTACCCTGACTATGTGACAACTGCTTAAAATATTTGGGAGGCCTTCTTTACAAGAGCTAGAACAACTCAAATAGGCTAGGGCCTCGATTTTTTAACACATAGGGCTAAATGTGAGTTTTGAAAAACACGTGCAATGGGCCACAGGGCAATGGGCACAGGTAGAAGCTCGTAAACAAACTTGATTAGGAAAATCCATGAAAACTCCTAATTAAAATGGAATTCATTATTTGTTGTGTCATGGTACCGAGTCAGGAATGACAAGGCTCGATGGACTGGTAGCAATGCATCTTGGTCAAATCGACGCACCTACCTAGACAAACAACTGCAAGTCGGGCTGAACGTTGGAGCCATTGGACCATTGGCACCATAGAGGATGGATAACTATATGAAAACTATTGTATGTGTATGCACTTAAGGATTGAGACCATCAAGACACCCCAGGGGGTAGTAATCGATCCCAAGGGTTGTTGGACAACGTGGGGGTGATAAGTGCAGTTTGTTATGCCAGTCTATCATGAAGCTCTAGGAGCTTCTTATGCATGAGACTAGGGTGGGGACAAGATTAGGTCTCATCCTCATATGGACACAAAGTGGCATTTGGGTCTTAGGGTCAAATGTAAACCCTATCCCTTAAAGATAAGAAAACTAGGGAAAGAACCGATTAACCCAAGGGAGAAAACTTAACTGGTTCACAAACCGCAACCGATAGAGAAAGGGAAAATTGGGAAATTTACAAATCCCAAGTGACCCAAAGAGTCATAAAAACCATGAAAAGGAACTTTGGGATAAATTGGAAGAGAAAACTAGATCTAGGTGAACAGGACCTAAACTGGTTTGAACCATCATTGAACCGATTGCTAAATTCACTTTTATAGGTGGCTTAATATATTCAAATTAGAGGATTGAAGCCACCATTAGATAGAGAATGAATTCAGATGAATTTAGAAATTTTTAATTTTGAGAAAATCGGTCGAATCGGGCCTAAATCGGCCGATTTAAGTATTGAACCCGGTCAGACTAGTCCAGTCAGGTTTAGAATAGTGTCGTCTTCTTCCTTCAGATGACAACATTGTTCATTCAATGCTTGAATGGACAGCACCAGCAAAGAGGAATCGTCTCTGTTCAGGCTGTTTTAGGTCATGAATGTGCTTGACCAAGATGTCAAATGGTCAGGCAAATAATCCCCGAGCTACATATAAAAAGAGCTACTCTCCATTCATCCTCCAAACACCTGAAATCTCCATTCTCTCTCAACTGCTCCATTTTCTGGTGAAGCATGAACCAGAGCTCCAACATTGTCATTTTTCTTAACCTCACAAGGCAATGTTGGGTTCTTTAGACTACAGGGGAAGTCAACTACTTGACAGTAACCTCCGTTCGATTTGAGGACCACCGAAGAAGCGTTGGCGGGATCAAACAATGAAGCAGCTCTAAAGGACCGAAGCTACCACATTGCGGCCAAACTAAAATCGGTGAAACTCAGCCCTCCTCCAGCCAAACCAAGCCCTTCCAACATCCCCACAGCCCTCATACGACTTCAATTGAGCTGAAGGGTAAGCCAATTCGGCCCACTCTATCATTTACAATCGACGTTAGAGAGAGAAATTATGAAAAATTCACTAACAGAATTCCCCTCAATTTGATCTGAATTTTAGCGATTCTTGATTCTAAGAGGAACCTTAGGATCAGTGCTAGCTACCCAAATAGAGAGCTCAGACCACCGTACCACCGACGGTAAGTTTTCGATGCTTTCTCTCTCTACACACAATTTTCCGACGAAGCTTTATTTGAGCTCGTTTTGGCCTCAATTCATGCGATTCAAAGCTCAATTGAATTGTATGGAATGTATGAACTGATTTACACCTCCAATTGAAGCAATTAACCCTGATTGAATGATCAATTTGATGAAATCAATTTTTGCCAGTTTGAAAAGGGGGAAAATTTTGAGGAAATTTAAGAATTTTGTAAAATTAAGGGACCATTTTGCAATTTTCTAAAATTGAGGGCCAATTGGCCATGGAAAAGATATTGGAGGACCAATTGGTTAATTTTTGGGAACATTGGGGTCAAATTGCTATTTTTGAAAAGTAGGGGCAAAATGGTAATTTTTGAAAAGTTAGGCACCAAATTGGAAATTTGAAAAACTTTAGCCCCTTAAATAATTTTGAGTAAGATGATGACCCAAAGTGAAGTTTTGGAAGTATCAGGACTCAATTTGGGGAAACATTAGCATTAGGGACCTAAAGTCAATGAAAATGAACTTTAGGGACCTAAGTGCAATTAACTGACAAATTTGAGCCTAGTCATTTATACGTGAGGAACGAAGGCTGCTATGCCAAATTTTGATAGATAAGGATCTCCAATTCGTGTAGGAACACGAGGTTCCAGAACACCAGCAAGGATAAGCTAGCGTGGAGGCAAAAGCTGACTGAAAAAGAATACACCATGATTATCTAGTGAGTGGGCTTATGTACATCATACCTGATTGGGATGACGAGCACTTTAGAAGTGAAAAACCACTTGTAAGTGGAATTTTGACATCATACCTGGTTGGGGCGATGGGCAAACGAAGTTAAAACATACTTATTAGTTCTAAGTACAGGAAATCATACCCGTTTGGTATGATGGACTTCTTTGAAGGAAGGAGAAACCCGCTTGCCGGTTGTAAGCAGAGGTATCATCACACCCGGTTGGTGTGATAAAGTGAAAACTATATTTTGTCAAAAGTGTTCTCCCCTAATTGTGTGCCAATACTTAAAATCCTTGGGATACCTTTTTGACAAGAGCTAGATTAGCTTAGATAGGCTAGAGGCCTCGATTTTTGAACTTGTGGGGATAAATGTCCGGTTTTGGAAAATCATGTATAGTTTGCCCAAGGCTAGTAGGCACAAGCAAGAGCTTGTAAACAAACATGATATTATAAAAGCCATGAAAACTCTTAATGAAATGGTTATGTGATTTCGCCAAGGAACCAATACAGGACTGAAATTCTCGATGGACTAGCGGTAGTGCGTTAGGTCGAGGTTGACAGACTGGCCTAGACAAATAGCAATAGGTCGAGTTAAGGGTCATGGCTGTTGGACCACTGGCACCAAAGAAAAATGGCTCTGTGGAAAAACTATTGTTTGTGCATGCACTTTAGGTTCAGGACCATCAAGATGCCCAAGAGGGGTAGTGATGCATCCTAAGGGCTACTGGACGATATGGTGGAGATAAGGGTAATTTGTCGTGTCAGCAATCAGGAAGCTCAACTTACCTTCTTGTGCATGAGACAAGGGTGGGATCAGAATGAGGTCTCTGTCCTCATACGAATATGTCGTGAACATTCACTCGGACCCAACGTAGAAGTGGACAGGCTTCTATCATGGTGGCCGGTAAAGACGCTCTGAGCCACAAGTGGGTGTAGTGGACGAGCTGCCCTATGAATGTTTGACCCTTATGAAGGGCATGTGTTGACTGATAAACATACCTAATATGAAAACTTGAGGAGAAAGGCTTTGAAAAATTGGACTGTGAGGTAAGATCATTCTTAAAGAAAAAAATAAGGATTTTGGAACACTTAATTAAAGATATTTTGTTTATGAGAACTCACTCCCAACACCCATTCACTAAGTTGTAGAACTCACCCACTCCCTTTTACCCGTTTCAAGTAACCAAGGGAAACCAACCTTAAAAACCTCCATGTAGCTGAACCTTAAGGCAATGTATTTAAAATTTAAGATATTTAGTTTTGTTTAAAGTTATTCCAAGAAAGATACAAGTGAAAGGACATCTTACTCCTCACAGTTTTGAAAAAGGGGAAACCCATGATAAACCAGAAGAGTGGCGGGTTGTTCACAGAGATCCGACCAAACTGGGTCAGGGTGTGACATCGGACGTCTAGGACGTCCACTCAGATTTAGGGTAGAAGTGGATGGGCTTCTATCGAGGTGGAAAACAAAGTCGCTCTGGTCCTCAAGTGGGTGCAGTCTTGTACTACCCTACGAATGTGTGTACGTACCCTTCTTGATGAAGGGCATATGTTTGTTTGCTAAACACCTCCTAAGGCAACGAGATGGGCTAAGAGAGCTAAACACACCTAATATGGAGATGAAAAAAATTTCTGAAATTGAGTTTGAGAAAAACCCACTCACAATCGTGGGTGGTTTTTAGCTTAATTCATTCATCACCCCAACCAAGTAAGATGTTAAAAGTCTCACTCACTCGATATTGTAGTGAAATTACTCTTAGCCAACTTGGTCCCCATACTTTTCCAAAATTACCATTTTGCCCCTACTTTACAAAAATGGTAAGTTTTACCCCAAAAATTGCCCAATTGGTCCTCCAACATCTTTGTCATGCCCAATTAGTCCTCAATTTTATGATATTGCACTTTAGTCAATCTAATTTTTTAAATTCCAAATTTCCCCCAATTTCAACCTTCCAACTCTCTTGAATTTGATTTCATCAAATTAACCAATCAAATGAATTTAATTGTTGAAATTGCAGTTAAATTGGAGTTTCTACACCTTTATACGATTCAATTGCACTTTGAATCGCACGATTAGGTGTCAGAATGTGTTCAAACGGAACTTTGCAGAAAAATTGGACATAGAGAGAGAAAGCTTCAAAAGCTTACCGTCGAGGGCACGGCAGTCCAGGCTTTCAATCTGGGTAGATAGCTTGTGTCCTGAGGTTTCTCCTAGGATCAAGAATTGAATCAATTGATGCCGAAATGAGCGAGAATTTCATCATCAAAGTTCTGTCGGTTCTCTCTCTAGCACCAATCGAAAATTATAGAGGGGAACCGAATTGGCTTACCTTTCAACTCTAATTCAGCTATAGGAGGGTTGTGGAGGTGTTAAGAGTGCTCGGTTTGGCTTGAAGAGGGCTTGAATTGGCCAATTTCAACTCAGCCAAAACAGGGCAGTTTCAGTCCGTCGGAGCTGCTTCACTGTTCTATCATGCCAGCATTTCTCTGATGACTCTCAGAGCAAATGGAGACTACAGGAATGTAGCTGACTTCTCCCTGATTCTAAAGAACCCGACCTCGCCTTGTTTGGCTCAGAAAAATGCCCAAGTCGGAGCTCTGGTTTGAACTTCGCCAAAAATAGGAGCAGTTGAGAGAGAATGGAGTTTTTAGGTGTAGAGAGGATTAATGAGGAGGGGCTCTTTATATAGGACGCTTGAGGACTTCTTGGCCATCCGATTGGCACCTTAATGATGGTCATTCATTGTCTGAATCTCCTTGGCCGGAGACTTTTCAGCTTCATCGGCGCTGCGCAATTTTTTGCGAGTGAATGGTGCTATCATATAAAGGAAGAAGACGACACTGTTCCGAACCGGATCGGACATGGCTGAACCGGGTTCAAAGCTTAAACTGTCCGGTTCACCCCCAATTCGACCGAATTTTTCAAATGTAAAATTTTCTAAATTCATTTTCTATCAAATGTTGGTCTCAAATCTTAAATTTGAATTTTTTAAACCACCTAGAAAAATGAATTTAGCATACGGTTCAATAGTGGTTCAAACCGGTCTAAACCAATTCAATCCAGTTCACTTGAACCAGTTTGGTTTTCATCTCCAATTGATTCTTAAGTCCATTTTCATGACTTTTGGGACTCTGGGTCACTCGGGATCCATAAATTTCTTGGTTTGCCCTTTCTCTATCAGTTCTGGTTTCTAGACTGACTTGGTTTTCAATTTGAAAATGACCGATAATTTCCTCGGTTTTATTATTATCAAAGGACAGGGTTTACACCCAAACTCTAGACCAATACAGATTTCTACTCTGAGCAAAGGGATTAGTGAAGGAACCACCAAACTCAAACGGGTCTGACCCTTCAAGAGGCCCTCTATGAACAGCTAAGGAAAATGTTCAACAAGCCCAAACCTTTCTAGGAAGGGGGCAAACCCTCAGCAGTAAATGCACCTCATGAGAGGGACCAAGTAACTCCATCAGTGCCCCAATAACCAGAACGAACCCCGATACAAGAGGACGCATGGAAGAACTACTGGGATGCATATGCCAACTACATGAAGGCCTTCCACAAATGTCTACCCATCCGGCTGAGCCCCAAACCCGTGAACATGATGTGACAAGCCTACGAGTGTGATGTCGTAGTGCTGGAGAGGTACGGGATTGAAGTGACTCATGAAGTTAGAGCCAGGTCTGTGCCCAACGATGCGGTTCCACCCCGATCCAAGGAACCCAGTTTGAACCCATACAAGGGATGCGAGGGACAATACGTGGTCACAAGATCATCATCCTCAGAACCATCATACCAGGAGAGCCTTGACCAATTTGAAAGATCATTTGATGTAGTTGAAATAACTGAATTTTGGAGAACAACCCAAAGGTGGATTACCAATCTATGAACATGTGGGGTTAGGAGGAGAGTGGGATGAGCACATGTAATAAGCTTGCTTTGGCAATTTCTTTAAATGAATAAAAAAGGTTCTTTATGTCAATTGTGAGTTCAATTAAAGGATAGCGAAAAATAAATAATAACCTCCTTCAAAGGGAAGTAGGACAAAAGGACCTCAAATCTAGAAAACCTAGGGAAAATAGACAGGCTTCAAATCACTAAATGGTTAATAAGTCGAGGACCAAGAACTTACAAATGTCAGGGCTAAAGGTTTGGCCTATGATAGGAATAACAACTCTTTCACTAAGAGGAGTCAAGCCACCAAGATTGGGGAAGGCTCGGAACCCGACAAGACAATAAACGAAAAGAGAACCAAGGATAGTAATACGGGATATCGCCAGACCCTAGATGGGTAGAGTGTCTGGAACGGCAAGAGAGAAAGGAACAAGAAAAAGATGTACCCCAAAAGGGGTGACAAAAATAATAAAGAAATGAGAGGTGTAATAAGCCGACACTAAGGAAAGCCTCGAGGCACCACGAACAATGGACTGGGATAAAGTCCGATAAGGAAAGGTCAGGAATGCCAAAAGAAAGAACCACCCATTATATGTGAGAGATAACAAACTCAAGTCAAGACATCCCATCAATTGCCCGGGGTGCTGACAAATTAAAGAGGGGTTATAGAAGGTAATAATGGTCGAAGGTAGGACCCTAAGAAGCCACGAACGGAATAGAACATGGAGATAGGAAAATTTTCCCCTTTGTGGGTGTGCACCATATGGGTGTGAAGGGGAGGAGCGCCTTCACAAGAGAAGGCAAACGTCGAGTGTCAGACGCATAACATGAAGTATCGGGAGATGAAGGGTAATCCACATTAGAAAAGTGGATGAGAAACAAGATGGGGTTATGGATGAACATGGTAGTGAAGAAATGACTAGTAACCGTGAGATGACCAAGAAAGGAAAATGATGTCCTTAGAAGGACAAAGAAGTAGTAAGGACTATACATACGCTAAATGGCGGCAGGATGGGCACCAAGACTAGTTGAACTCGAGAGATAACATCCCCAAAGCCATTGGAAAAGGAGGGTAATAGGGACGAGGCAATAACGAATCGATCCTCATGAGATCCACGAATTAGGACCCCGGTAAAGAAGGGAGAGTGGCTGATCAATGCCGAGCGCGATACCTTAAGAACTTCAAACAAGAACTAGAAAGGGTCACTAAGGTGCATGGAAGAACGACGGGAGACAAATAGATGAGATGGAATGACAAGGGAACCCAAGGATATGAGTTAAATGTTAGGAATAATCACAACGTCCCCCTAGGCATAAGGAGTGCAAACGAAACAAAAGTACAGAACCTCGATGGTGGAGGAATGATTGAATGCATGAAGAAGGAAACTAAGGACCAAATGCAGCAAATGAATCAGTCCATGTAATTAGATGCCCCAGAGGAGTCCTAACAGGTGAAGCCAACATTCCCTAGTCATGTAACAAGGGGAGTAAGGAGAATGAAGAGCTCTGTGAGTTTTGGAGGGATCTTACCAGCCCAAATCAAGAACGAAGGATGGACAATTCTAGGGAATAGGAAATGAGAAGCAAGGAGTTGTCGTAGGCAATCGTGAACCCCAAGGAGGCTCGGACAAATGGAAAATGTGTGAATTGTCAGGGATGGATAGTTATCCTTGGATGGAGGCTGACGCTAGAGGCATAACCCCAGCTAAATGGGTTCAATCACACCAACACTAACGCACTATATATCATCAAAATTCTGAGGTAAAGTGTGCATGAGCGAAAGTAACACTAGAATGGGTGACATCCTGGGAAGGAAGGATATGATGAGGAAGGAAGGAAGACAACGAAGTGGACCCTAGAAATTTCACAATTCGTCTGACAATAGGGCTTCAACAAATACCAGGATAATCTGAAACCCGTATGGAGAACTGTATCATGCGGCCCACCATGGGAAGGGATAGGAAAAAGGGAGCTCGAGGGTAATCGAACTCTTGGGTGAATAAAAGAAAAAGGGGCAAGACATCATGGAGTCAAAGATAAGGCAAGAAATTTCGTATTACTCGAGGGCACCAGGAATGCATGCCATAGACACTCAAGAAGGGAGCATCGGACCCACAAAGAGAATCGGATAAGCAAATCCCATAACTAGAGAAAAGAAGGTTCATCCATGGTTAGACGCTTAGAAAGTTTTAGGGACAAAACTACCTAAAGGAGGGGAGAAGTTGTAAATCCCATCACCGCACCATAAGGAAATCCTATTAGGGAACCGGAAAAATTGAAGGAAAAACTATAGGGAAAACAAACCAAAAAAGGTAATGCTGGCAAAAATGAGAATTCGAAAGATCCTGAGTGAACGATCCATACCCAAATGCCATGGAAAGTAACCATGGGTTAAAGGGGGAATGAGAACCGGACCGATTCAGATCGAACTGGACATAAATGGGATTTGAACGGGATTGAACCAAGATGAACTATATGGAACCGGTTGAAAGATTTATTTTTCTAGGTGGCATAAAAACATCAAATTGGGAAATTAAGGCCAGCATTAGATAGGAAATTATTTTAGAAGAAATTAGAAAATTTTAAATTATCAAAAATTGGTCGAATCGGGCCTCAACCGACCAATTTTCGATTTCGAGTCACCAAACCTAGTCGAACCGGACCGGTCAATGGTCCAGCAAGTCAATAGACAGCTGCCAGGTCAATGCCCAATCAGCAAGCGCGACCAATCAGTGCGTGATGCGTGGCAGAACACATCATGTAAGTGCATAGTCAGCGCCTGGAAATGCTGACCAATCAGGACGCAACACATGTCCTCGATCAATGGTCAATGGAGGAAATCCACCTCAGTGACGACCAACCAATAGGAGAGTGACACTTGTCCCGAATCAACAGGAAATGTTGGAAAAGCCCATTCAGTCGGACCAACCAATGGGAAGCGAACCCGTGGCAAAGGTGCCACGTCAGCACTCGACTAGGAGGTCTAAGAAATGATTGACCAATCAAAGGTCAACACGTGGCATGGCCACGTCAAATGGCCCCAGCCAATCAGAGGCTGACACATGGCAGTGGCACTATGTGTTAGGAGGTAATCTGACATATTTAAAAAGGATCGATCAGATGACACAATGTGTCACGATCAGTGGTCGATAGGGATATGTCAATAGGCACGTTGGAATGAGCAGCCAATGAAAGGCTACCATATGTCCAGTCAGCAAGCCAAAGGCAGACTAGGCTACTAAGTAGAATGTTATGTTAGTAAAGCTAGCCAATCACGGCACGCCACGTGGCAAGCCGGCATGTGTGAATTTCGCACACGTGGCACAATGTCATCTTCTTTGTTTGGATGACAAAGAGAAGAGGATAAGGAGGAGGAGAAAGTCTCCAACAACTCAGAAGAAAGTTATTGTCTAACTGCCGACAAGTGAAGTAGAGGTCAAGTCCTATGCCATCTAGTAGCTCAAATAGTTGCCAAGCTCCCTATATAAAGAGCACCCCTCCCCTCATTCTACCCATCGAGTGTTCGGGTGAAAAAGAGAAGTTGTACCAATTTCCAATGATGTGTGAACTAGAGCTCTGACGTTAGGCAAATTCTCAACCACTAAAGCTGCTAGAGGGCTTGTTGGAACCAGGAGAGAGTCCTCCACCTAGCCGTAACCTTCACTTGATCCAAGGAGCACTAGAGAAGCGTCAGTGGAACTAAACAGTGAAGCTGCTCTAAAGGACTCGAAGCAGCTCGATTTTGTCAAGTCTAATTCCAGCCACCCTCGACCTCTAGTAGCCAAACCAAGCCTCCCCTAAGTCTATCCAGTTGACTATTGACTCCTTATAGTGCCCACGTAAGTAAATTCAGCCTTCACACATTAGAGTAGATTAGTTCTAAAGACAGAAATTACCCCAATTTTGCTGACCAAATTCCCACCGTCTAGGAGGTGAATTGCAGTCACTCTTGATCCTCAAAGTACCACCTTGACAAGTGTTAAAATCTCAAATCAAGAGCTCTGACTGATGCAGCCCCACCAATAAGCTTCTGAAGCTTTCTCGCACTTCTTCCAATTTTCCATCTGTCCATTACACCAACCGGGTGTGGGGACATCTCCGCTTATAACCGATAAGCAGGTTTTCTATTTCCTTCTAGGAAGTTCATCATACTAACCAGGGATGATCTACTTACAACTGCTAAGTAGTTTTTCCACGTGTTTTCTCACATCACCCCATCCAGGTGTGATGTTAAAATGCAACTTAGTAGTGGTTTTTAAATTCTAAGATACTCATCATCCCAATCGAGTATGATTTGAAAATCCTCACCACCCGTTAATGTAATGAATTCCTCTTAACTAGCTATTTGCCTCCACACGAGCTTGTCTTGGTTGGCGTTCCCAGTATTTCGTGTTCCTACAAGATATGAACATCCTTGTTCATTATCCTCTGGCCTAATAGCCTTCATTCATCATGAATGAATAACATGCCCAATCTTTTAAATATTTGCATTTAGGTCCCTCAAGTTCTTTTTCTTTAACTTTAGGTCCCTAATGTCAATTTTCCCCAAATTGAGTCTTGAAACTTCTAAAATTCATCTTGGGACCTCAATTTATTCAAAATCACAAATAGGGGTTCAATTTTCCCAAATTTCCAATTTGGTCCCCCACTTTTCAAAAATTACCATTTTGCCCCTAGTTTACAAAAATGGTAAATTTGACCCCAATAATTCTAAAAATTGACCAATTAGTCCTCCAACATCTTTTACATGGCCAATTGGCCCTCAATTTTATGAAATTGCACTTTAGTCCCTCAAATTTTTTAAATCCAAAATTTTCCCCAAAATTTTCCGCCAATTTCCCCCTTTCAACCTGGTCGAATTTGATTTCATCAAATTTGAATGATCAATCGAGGTTAATTGTTGAAATTGAAGGTAAAATTGAGTTCCTACACTTCCATATGATTCAATGGAACTTTGAATCGCATCATTTGGATCCAAATTGACCTTAAACGAAGCTTCGTTGGAAAATTGAACTTAGAGAGAGAAAGCTTCCAAAGCTTACCATCAGGGGTGCAGCGGTCTAAGTTTTCAATTTGGGTAGATAGCTCTTGTCCTAATGTTTCTCCTAGTATCAAGAATCACATCAGTTCATGCCGAATTGAGGGAGCATTTGGTCAGTGAAGTTTCATCGGTTCTCTCTCTAAATCTAATCGGAATTTATAGAGGTGAGCCAAATTGGCTTACCTTTTACCTCTTATTCAGTCGTATGAGGGCAGTGGAAGTGTTGGGGAAGCTTGGTTTGGCCTGAGAAGGGCTCAAATTGGTCGCTTTTAGCTTGGCCAAAATAGGGCAGCTTTAGTCCACTAGAGCTGCTTCCTTGTTCGATCACATCGGCGTTTCTCCAATGACCCTCAGAGCAAATGGAGACTACCGTCAGGTAGCTAACTTCTCCCCAAATCTAAAGAACCCAACCTTGCCATATTTGGCTAAGAAAAATGCCCAAGTCAGAGCTCTAGTTCAAGCTTCATTGGAAATTGGAGCAGTAGGGAGAGAGAGGAGTTTTCAGGTGTGAGGAGGATGAATGAGGAGGAGCTCTTTATATAGGAAGCTCGGGGACTTCTTGACCATTCGATTGGCACCTTTATGTTGGTCATTCATTTCCTAAAACTCCCTAGCTGGAGACTATTCATCTTCACCGATGCTGCTTGATTTTTTAGTGACTAAATAGTGCTATCATATGAAGGAAGAGAAGACAACACTGTTTCAAACCGGACTAGACCAGTCCGAGTCGGGTTCAATGCTTGAACCGGCTGGTTCAGACCCGATTTGATCAAGTTTTTCAAAATTAAAAATTTGAATTTCCTAAGCCCCCTAAAAAAATGAATTTATAAACCAGTTCAGTAGTGGTTCAAACCGATTCAATCTAGTTCAGGTCCGGTTCAGGTTCGGTTCACCTGAACTGGTTTGGTTTTCACTTCCAATTCATTCCAAAGTCCTTTTCCATGACTTTTATGACTCTTTAGATCACTTGGGATTTGTAAATTTTCCATTTTCCCCTTTCTCTAGCGGTTGGAGTTTGTGAACCAGTTCTTTCCTCCGTTTCCTTGTCTTTAAGGGACGAGGTTTACAACTCTCCCCTCCTTTTAGGAGTTTTGTCCCCAAAACTAAATCAGCATTCATTTCACTCTGGGATAAACTCCCCTTAATGTTAACTTGGACATGTTAACTCTTATGTCGTTCTTTCACTTAGATCACTTCAAATCACACGCTTAAGGAATTTCCTTTCCTTTTCATTATTTACTTCTTCGATGGAGTTTATCATAACTAGTATGTCTTGCCCGTGAGTCCAAAGGTATATCCCTAGGTTCACATCTTCCTTTGCTTAGGGCAAGATTCTTCTCCTTGAGGTTCTTACTCAAGAGTTTTGGATTGGAAGTTCCAAGATGCCCAATCGTTACTGTGTCTAGTTATTCTCTTCATCATTGAAACCCTTAGCTTGGTGTTCTTTCAAACATTACGTACTTGTTTTCATAGGTTTTGGTGTTATTACCTCTTCGTCCTATTTTGACCCTTCCTTTATCCATCATTATTTCAACTTCGGTCTAAATTTTGTTTGACCTCGTCATGCTTACCCAGTAAATCTTCCTTACTTGTGTCACATTTTTCCTCGAGACTGTTGGTATTACATGCCCCTTACAGCATGACATACACTAGAACATGTCTTTGACCATTTAAAATTTTTAGAACACTTCCATAATCATTGTTCCAACCTTCAGGTATCGTATAATTTCATCCCTCTTATCATTTGATAGTATTCATCGATTATCTTTACCGTTATCCAATTAACTTGCATAATCATGTCGGTTTTTCCTTACCCACTCGTCCTTTCCCAACTTCCTTATTGGGTCTTTCTGGTTCCAATTATTGGGTTTCTAGATGATTTACCGACACGCTGGGATTCTTCCTTTCTTAGGTCCTTCCTCATTCCCAGTGACATCCTTTACTCAAGGATTTTCCTTCGTCCTTAATCCACTCTTACTTGCTCATGACCATTTCACGATTCCTTTATTTCGAGTTGATCCCTTTTTGGTCTATGTGTTGATTGTTTTGTTTGGGGAGTTTCCTTCTTATGGTTTCATTTGTTACTAGGTCCTCCTTTGAAGTAGGGATTTTAACCTTAAGAGATACATGCTCAACATTCATATCATTTCTTGAAGGTTTCTTCCTTAATTTCCTTACACCTCCTTCTATATTGAGGTATTTACCCGCTTTGAATCCTTCCTCATCTTAAATTCCATTTCATCCCTTAATCCTTATCTAAGGAACTTCTGATTATTAGTCTTATTTCATGTACTCCTCCCTATGCCCAGTCATCCACTCTTTATGCGAGTGTGGACCACAATCCGTCTTGATATTAGTGGTTGTTCCCCCCTCAACCACTTCTTGCTTGGAGAGCTTACTTCTCCAATGTTTCTTGGACGTTCTTTCCTTTATTTCTTATTATGGGTAGTCTACCCATTCTTACTTGTCACTGTATCTTTTGATACTAACTTCTTACTCACCCGTTCCTTGGGTTTAACTTATTCTTTGGATCTTCCTAGTGTGCTTCCTTTGATTCTTACACCTCAACATGCGTTTCATTTGCAAGTTCATCTCCTTAACCCTCTTCACTTGGTTCCATTACTTCTCATTTGGGTTACATATGTCGTTCCTAGGTTTCCTTCCTCCGTAGGACTCTTTCCCTTTCTCCCAAAATTCCTTTTTCATTTGCTCTAGGGAATATCTACCCTTACTCTTGAAATCTTGTGGGCACATCTTTTGTACTCTATTCTCATCCTCACTTTTAGGGAGAGCTCAAATCCTCCTTGCTTCAAGAATCTCTTGATCATGTGAGAGGCTTGCCTACTCCTCTCTTGGCTTGAGTTTGGTCATTATTTCGGCTATTGGTCCTTTTAAGCATTTCCTTCATCCTTCTTTTTCCAAATATTTGGCCTTTCTACTCCTCCCTTCTTTATCACGAGTAACAGTTCGTTAACTGCCTTGTCCTTTACTATTCCTTTGGTCTAATTATCTTAAGGCAGTTGTTTCCCGAGTCTTCTTATCCTTAATGTCCATCATACTACCCTTTTTAGGGTGTAGTCCTTTCTATTTCCCGATCTTCCTTAGGGTGTTGTTTATTCTCCTTGACTATCTTGTTGTTACGACTTGCTTTCTTCCACTATGTTGATCCAAAACTTCTATTCAACTTCACTACTTTTTCCAAAGTGAGTCATACTTGCCATCCCGGGACATCCCATTTGTCGTCATATGCTCGGTTGGTCTTCTCTTGTGGAGGCACTCCTTTCTTTGCTCCTAAATGGCTGGAAATTTCTTCTTAAGGGAGAATTTTCTTCAGCTACACTTTGTTTTGTTTGTGATTTTATCAAGGTCCTACCTTCAGTCATTTTTCCTTCCTGCCACTATGCTAGAATCTTGAAGAGCTTCCTCCTATACGTGGTTAAAATTCTAAGCAGGAATCGTGGTTCTAGGAATGGTATCCTTTCGAATTTCCTATAGCTATGGCGGTGTTATTCTTGGAAAGTATTGTTCTAAATTCTTGTGGTGTGGGACAGTCCTTCACTTCATGTCCCATTTTCCTTACACCTTGTAATAGGTCGTTTCCTTGCTCAATTGTTACTCTAAGATTTCTCCTAGAGTCCTTAATTACCTTGATGATTTTCTTGCTGTACCTTCCTTGCCTAATAATTCCCTTGATTCATTCCTTTATTTGGGATGGGAATCTCCTTAGTTTCCATGGTGTTTAGAGAAATATGGGTTTTGTTTGGTTATTTTCCTTGGGCAATCTTCCTACAGCTGAGGCGCAAGGTCACATCATTTGAGAGATATGGTTTTAGGAACTTGGAATTCTTTATTAGTGGGGAAGTAGTACAATATGTTGGGGTCTTAGCCCCATTACAAACAACGTTTACGAAATAGATGGGGAGCTATGGGGTTCTTGACAAGCGTCCTCCTTGGTAAGGTTATAAGCCCTTGATGGCATTCCTAGCCATAGGCTTGGTTCCCTTCGTACTCAAGATTGTGACCTCAACAAGTCCTGGTACCATCCTCCTGGATACTTCCCACTAACATCTCTTAATTCTTTGGGACTTCTCAGGTAATTTAGGGGGATCTTCCTACAGGGACAGAATGTTGGCAACGATAGTCCTAGTTTTCTTGGTTCCTCTCTTGGGAGCCATCTGAAAATTTTAAAATTTGCTCTTAGTTACTATGTTATATGATCTTGATAATGTATTTAAGGAAACATGCTCTGATACTAATTAAGTTGTCATGCCCCAACCTAGTTTGGTCAGATCCCCATGCACAACCCACCACTTTCCCGGTCTATAAAAGGTTTTCCCTTATCTAAACCATGAGGAGTAAGGCAACATTTTCACTTGTATCTTTACAGGAATAACATTAATCAAAACTGAATGTAAATTTTACATACCAGACTTAAGGTTCAGCTATAGACAAATCTTTAAGGTTGGTTTCCCTTAGTTTCATGAAAAGGGGTAAAGGGAAATGGTGAGTTTGAGAACTCAGTGAATGGGTGTTATGTGTGAGTTTTTATAAAAAAAAATAACTTTAATCGGAGTGTGCCAAACTCCTTATTTCTTTTAAAAAATAATGTCTTCTCAGGTTCTAGTTTTCAAAACCTTTTTTCAAGGTTTACTAATTCTTTTCCATGGATTCTTAAATCATTTCCAAGGTTTTCATAACCTTTTTCCCATTTCCATATTAGGTGTGGTTCACATACAACACACGCCCTTCATCAGGAAGGGTTCACACACATTTGCGAGATGCAGTTACGCCGACTGTACCGACTTGTAGATCGGAGCGTCTTTACCATCCAACATAAAAGAAGTCTCTGACTTCTACCTGAAGTCTGAGTGAACGTCTCCAATGTCCTACCCTCAGACCTAAAATATTTTTGTCCATATGAGGACGGAGACCTCATCCTGACCCCACCCCGGTCTCATGCGCATGAAACTACATCGAGCTTCCCTAACTGCAGGCACGACAAACTGCCCTTATCTCCACTATGTCGTCCAATAGCCCCTAGGAAGCATCACTACCCCTCTTGGGTGTCTTGATAGTCTTCAACCTTAGTGCATGCACAAAACAATAATTTTCCCCATAAGCCATTTAATCTTTGATGCCACTAGCCCAATGACCCCGATCCTTAATTCGACCTGCAGCTATTTGTCTCGACTGATCTGTCAACCTATCTTGTCGCACTGCCGCCAGTCCATCGAGTATGTCGAACCTGTCTTGGTACCATGGCCAAATCACATCATTCATTAAAGTTTTTAGGCTTAACATCATGTTTGTTTATGAGCTCCTGCTCGTGCTAACTGGCCTTAGGCCCATTGTAGAAGATTTTCAAAATCGTTCATTTTAGACCCCAAGTTCCAAATCCAAGTGCTCTAGCCTATCTGAGCTATTGGAGCTCCCATCAAAAAGGTCTCCCAAAATGTTTAAGTAGTGGCACACGGTCAAGGGAGAGCACTTCTGACAAAATAATTTTTTTTCATCTATCCATCTCACCAACCGAGTGTAGGGACATCTCCGCTCATAACCGATAAGCGGATTTTCTACTTCCTTCTAGCAAGTTCATCATACCAACCAAGTGTCATCTACTTACAACCAATAAGTAGTTTTTCCACGTGTTTCCTCACATCACCCCATCTAGGTGTCATGTTAAAATACCACTGAGTAGTGGTTTTTAAATTCTGAGATACTAATCATCCCAACCGAGTATTAAGTGAAAATTCCCACTCACCTGTGAATGTAGTGAACTTCTATTAACCGGCTTTTTGCCTACACGCGAGCTTGTCTTGTTTGGGGTTCCCGGTACTTCGTGTTCCTACATGATATGAACATCCTTGTTCAATATCCTCTGGACTAATAGCCTTCATTCATCACAAATGAATAACATGCCCAAACTTTTAATTATTTCCATTTAGGTTCCTAAAGTTCTTTGTCTTTAACATTAGGCCCCTAATGCCAATTTTTTCCCAAATTGAGACCCAAAACTTCTAAAATTCTTCTTGGGACCTCAATTTATTCAAAATCACAAATAGGGGTTCAAGTTTCCTAAATTTCCAATTTGGTCCCCCACTTTTCAAAAATTACCATTTTGTCCCTACTTTACAAAAATGGTAAATTTGACCCCAATAATTCTAAAAATTGACCAATTGGTCGTCCAACATCTTTTTCATGGCCAATTGGCCCTCAATGTTGGGAAATTGTACTTTAGTCCCTCGGAGTTTCAAAATCCCCAATTTTCCCCAAACTTTTCCCCCAATTTCACCCTTTCAACCTGGTTGAATTTGATTTCATCAAATTGACTTATCAATCGAGGTTAATTGTTGAAATTAAAGGTAAAATTGAGTTCCTACACTTCCATATGACTCAATGGAACTTTGAATCATGTCATTCGGATTCAAATTGAGCTCAAACGGATCTTCGTCGGAAAACTAGACTGAGAGAGAGAGAGCTTCGAAAGCTTACTGTGGGAGGTGCAGCAGTCCAAGCTTTTGATCTTGGCAGATAGCTCTCATCCTAAGGTTCCTCTAAGAATCACATCAATTCATGCCGAATTGAGGGAGAATTTGGTTAGTGAAGTTTCTCGGGTTCTCTCTAATACTGATCGAAATTTACAAAGTGGAGCCAAAATGGCTTACCTTTCAGCTCTAATTCAATCTTATGAGGGCTGTGGAAGTGTTGGAAAAGCTTGGTTTGGCCTGAGAAGGGCTCGAATTAGCCGTTTTTAGCTTGGCCAAAATAGTGCAACTTCGGTCTGTCGGAGCTACTTCCTTGTTCAATCACGCTGGCGTTTCTCCAGTGACCCTCGGAGCAAATGGAGACTACTGTCAGTTAGCTAACTTCTCCCATAATCTAAAGAAATCGACCTCCCCTTATTTGGCTTAGAAAAATGCCTATGTCAGAGCTCTAGTTTGAGCTTCACCGAAAAATTGAGTAGTAAGGAGAGAGAGGAGTTTTTAGGTGTGAGTAGGATGAATGAGCAGGAGCTCTTTATATAGTAAGCTCGAAGACTTCTTGGTCATTCGATTGGCACCTTTATGGTGGTCATTCATTTCATAAAACTCCCTAACCGGACACTTTTCATCTTCGCTGGCACTGTTCGATTTTTTTGGCGAGTGAATAGTGTTTTCATCTAAAGGAAGAAGACGACACTGTTCTGAACTAGACTGGATCGATTCGACCGAGTTTTTCAAAATTAAAATTTGTTAATTCATCTAAATTCATTATCTATCCAATGGTGGCTTCAAATCTCCAATTAGAATTTTCTAAGCCACCTAGAAAAATTAATTTAGAAATCAGTTCAATAGTTGTTCAAACCAATTCAGGTCCAGTTCACCTGAACCGGTCTGGTTTTCATTTCCAATTCATCCCAAAATCCTTTTCCAAGACTTTTATGACACTTTAGGTCACTTGGAATTTGTAAATTTCCCATTTTGCACTTTCTCTAACGGTTAGAGTTCATGAACCAGTTCGGTTTTCTCACCTAGGTTGACCGATTCTTTCCCCAGTTCCCATGTCTTTAAGGGGCGAGGTTTACAAAAAACATTGTGTGACAACTACTCCCTACCTTTTAAGGAGTTTTGTCCCCAAAACTCATGCAACATTAGTCTCTACTTCTTACTTTTTTTGTGCACTTATGTGATTTCATTTTCAATAACTTTCTACAGAGACATTTGTTAACTTTACCACAATAACTTCTCAAGATAATGTTATCTTTTTTTCTCAATACTATTTATTTTATTACTGGACAATTTTACTCAGGTTCTCTTATCTATTTCATCGAAATCAAATTAGGTATTCAACCAAATTGGGGCCTCCTTATAAGGTTGAATTGCACACCAAGTTAATGTTATCTTTGGATCTTAATCAATCACTTAGTGTTTAAATAAAACTTTTATCCTTTTTAGCAAGAATTGTTTATACCACAATAACTTCTCAAGATAATGTTATCTTTTCTCAAGACTATTTATTTTATCAGTGGACAATTTTACTCGAGTTCTCTTATCTAATTCATCCAAAGCAAATTGGGTATTCAGCCATACATTCTAACCGGTTAAATTTTTTTATTGGGGCTTCCTTATAAGGTTGAATTGGACACCAAGTTAATGATATCTTTGGATCTTATTTGATCACTTAGTGTTTACATAAAACTTTTGCCTTCTTTAACAATTACTATTTATACCATTCAAAAAGAAATATCACCTTCAATGTATTTTCAAATACCTATCTCTAATTACAGAATTGATGTTTTATGATCACATGGTACTTATATTTACTAGTTGTTCATTTGCTTTAGGAGGTTCGTCTGACACCTTTTAATCCAACGAGGGTTCTAAAAATCTTTAACAATTTTTCCTCCACCAGTTCATGCATCCATCATTGGATTATATCCTCCCATTTCAGGGTCCTTTTTCCATAAAGATTGTACCAACTTATTGGGTCTACAATACCATGTACTTTTTTATTTACTCCATCGTTCATCATCATGCCCTTCCTCATGGCAAGACATGTTGGTATATCATTCTCCAAGATTTTTCATTCTTCACATACTTTTGTATTGATGTATTTGTTTATAACCATTTCGTTGTTCTCTATTACGACTTATTACTTTATAAGTCGTTCTTTTTTTTATGACTTTCATCTCATTGGACTTCTTTTTTTACATTTGAGTCTATTGCTTTAGAAACTTTTATCTTGGTCATATGTGAACGCCTTTCCTTTAATGCCCTCTCGAGGAATTTCCCACTTTAGGAACTAATCTCATTGGTATTTGAGGATTTCACTCTCGTTCGAATTTGTCATTGGTTGCGTCCATTAATCCAAATCAAGGTACTTTATGCATATTGCATGAGTGTTTGGTTTATTAAACCTTTGTCTCATATTTCCTAGAGCCTCTTATTTTAGACTCATGCTCAAGATCTGTTACATCTTATTAACTGGGTTATGCTCTTATAAGTTTTTCAGAACATCCTTACGGTTATCATTGGTAGTCAAGCAAATTTCTTATTACTTGCAATAAAATTTCCCTTCATGGGTTTCATTTAGTACAAAATTTTGGTACTTCAAATGAAGGTACTTATATTTAAGGCATTCTATATGTAAAGGTTTAAGGTAAGGAAATTACATATTCCTTTTTATTTCCATCAACTCCTTAGTTGAGTATCATTCATAAGGTTTCTTGTCTATATTTTCAGCTTTCCAAACTTTTGTTGAATCCTTTAGAAGGATATTTTTTTGATTTCTCCCTGAAATCCACATATCACATTCTTCGTAACAATCATGTTACTCTTGTGGAGGTTTTCCCACTATAGGTTTCCCGACATCCCTTTTCATTCGCCATTGAGGACATCCAACCTTAAATGACATCCTTTGATGCCATCCACTCCTACTTACCTTTACTCTTGAAGCCTTGTGGGTACATCTTTTGTACCCATCCTCATTCCCACTTGTACCCCAATACACGTCTATTTCTTTTAAGGAGAGCTCAAATTCTCCTTGTTTCAAGATCTCTCGATCATCCTGCGAGAGGCTTACTTAATCTTCTCTTGGCTTGAGTTTGGTCGTTAATCCAGTCTTGGCCATTGATCTCTTTAAGGATTTCCTTCATACTTATTTACCAAAATTTTGGCCTTTCCACCTCTCCCTTCTTTGCTAGAGTTTAAATTTATGACCTTCCCGAGGGTTAGTTAATTAACTACCTCGTCCCTACTATTCTCCATGTCTAATTATCTAAGACAGTTGTCTCTCGAGTCTACTTGTTCTTAATATCCATCCTATTACCCTTTAGGGTGTAGTCATTATTACTTTTCAATCCTTCTTAGTGCATCGTTTATTCTTCTTGACCATCCAATTGTTACTAGTTACTTCCTTCCGCTAGGTTCGTCTAAAGTCTCTATTTGACTCCTTTGCTTTTCTAGAGTCAATTACACTTGGTCATCCCAATACATCCTTAACCACTTATGCCCCTTTATGAGATTCCTTATTTCGGGTTAAGCCTCTTATCATCCATCTATCAATTCCTTAGCTTGGGAATTTTCCCTTTTTTATTGTCTCACTTCCTACCTTTATCCTTCTACCTAGGGACTTTTGTCTTGTGAGTTTCACGTTCAACCTCCCTAACACTCCTTGAATGCTTTTTCTTCTTTCCTTTCTTACACCCATTGGTCATCTGCCCTTAATCGTTCACTGTCCTCCAATTCCCTTTTTGTTCCTTATCTTTCCTTTGAGGAGTTCCTGATTATGGGTTGGTTCCCTGCATTCCACGTTATGTCCAACCACCCATTAATGGTCCCTTCAAGGGGTACTTAGTCATATACATCCCCTTAGAGCTCCCTTTCCTAGCACATTTCTTTCCTCTTCACTCTTTCCATGTCCTACCCTAAAGTTGCCAGAGGATGTTTTCCCCGTTTGCCCTTTCTGAGGGGGTTCTAGGTGTACTTCCCATGTACCTTACCTCAATTCTTATGGTATTCCTCTCTTATTTGACCTTCTTAAAAAGATGTTTGAATTTTTTTATCCTGCTATTTCATTACCTCCTTGTGAACAACTTACTTAATCTGCTCCATGGTTTTGGTTACCGCTCCTTCCTTGATCCTTGCATTTCTCATCCAAGACATTGCTCCTACTTCTCTTTTCCTTTTATCTATATTCTACTTCATTGTATTTCCTCTAGTCCTTGTTATCATTTGTGACCCCTCATCATATAGCTAAGGTATGAGAACGCGACTTTGATTGAGGGGCAGTTTTGGAAAAATTAGAATTTTTATTAATAAGGGGAATAATACATTTTAGGCATTATCCCTATTACAAGAAGTAGTTTCAGCTTGATGAGCTATTATACTAGGTTCTTGGAAATTGTCCTTCTTGGTTATAAGTCTCTTACAGTGTCCTTGGTGTTAGGTTGGCTCTCCTCATACTCATGGATGTGACCTCAAAAAGTGTTGGAACCACATTCCTTGTTGGCATTGGGTACTTCCCCATAATGCCTCTTGGTCCTTTGATTGAGGGACAAAGTTTTGGAAAAATTAGAATTTTTATTAATAAGGGGTATAATACGTTTTGGGCGTTATCCCTATTACAAAAAGTAGTTTCAGCTTGATGAGCTATTATACTAGATTCTTGGAAATTGTCCTTCTTGGTTATAAGTCCCTTACAGTGTCCTTGGTGTTAGGTTGGCTCTCCTCATACTGATGGATGTGACCTCAAAAAGTGCTGGAACCACATTCCTTGTTGGCATTGGGTACTTCCCCATAATGCCTCTTGGTGCTTTGTGACTTCTACTACACCTTAGGCATTGGAGAGCTTTTAGGGTGGTCTTCCTATGGGGATAGATTGTTGGGTAATGTTGGCAACATCAGACCTAGTTTTCTTGGTTACTCTCTTGGGAGCCATCTGAAAATTTTAAAACTTTCTCTTAGTTACTATGTTATATAGTATTGATAATGTATTCGAGAAAACAGGCTCTGATATCAGTCAAGTTGTCACACCCCGACCCAGTTTGGTCAGATCCCCGTGAGCAACTTGCCACTCCCTTTGGTTCATGAAGGGCTTCACCCTTTTTTAAACAGACATACCTGTCTTTATAGTTCCCATACAGGGAGGTCTTTAAGTTTAGTTTTCCCTTAGTTACCTGAAAGGGGTAAAAGGGAGGGGATGAGTTCTCCAACTCAGTGAGCGGGGTGTTGGGAGTGAATTTTTAAAATAGACTTAGTTTATCCAAACCATGCCAAGGTTATCATTTCCTTTAAAAAGAATTTATTACTAAATTTCGATTTTCAAAACCTTTACCCTACCAAGGGTAACATTTTCTTTCAAAAGGTTTTTCCCTAAATTTAATTTCATTTCTAAAATATTTTTCCAAGGCTTACCATTCCTTTTCCAAGTATTTTCAAGTCTCGAAACCTTTTTCCCATTTCCATATTAGGTCTATTTAGCTTTCTTAGCCCATCCCCTTGCCTTGGGGGCATTTAGCATACAACACACGCCCTTCATCAGGAAGGGTACACACATTCGCGAGATGCAATTATGATGACTACACCCACTTGTGGATCGGAGCATCTTTACCATCCACCCTAATAGAAGGCCCTAACTTCTACCCCAAGTCTCAATGAGCGTCCCAAATGTTCGACCCTCAGACCCAAAATACTTTATGTTTGTATGAGGATGGAGACCTCATCCCGACCCTATCCCGATCTCATGCACAAGAAGCTACTCCAAGCTTTCCAATTGACTGGCACGACAATCTGCCCTTATCTCCACCATGTCATCTAGTAGCTCTTAGAACCCATCACTACCCCTCTTGGGCATCTTGATAGTCTCGTACCATGAGTGCATGCACAAACAATAGTTTTCACATATGGCCATTATCTTTGGTGCCAATGGTCCAACGATCCCGACCCTCAACCCAACCTGCAACTGTTTGTCTATGTCGATCCATTGACTTGGCCCTGACGCACAACCGCCAATCTATCGAGTACTTTCGGTCATGACTTGGTACCATGGCAAGTTCATACAACAATTTCATTAGAAATTTTTATCACTTTCTTTACTCAATTTTGTTTATGAGCTCTTACTCGTGACCACTGGCCTTGGGCCACTACATGTGATTTTCCAAAGTCAGGCATTTAGCACCATGAGTTCAAAAACCGAGGCCTCTGGCCTATCTAAGCTGTTCTAGCTCCCTTCAAGAATGTTTCCCAAATCTTTTAAGCATTAGCACACAGTTAGAGGAGAACACTTTTGACAAAAATATTATTTTCAACTTCAACATACCAACTGTGTGTGATGATATCTCCGCTTACAACCGGTAAGCGGGTTTCTCCTTTCCTCAAGGAAGTTCATCATACCAATCGGGTATGATGTTAGATAATCCCACTTATAGCCAGTAAGTAGGTTTTGTAACTTTAAATTTGTTCATCGCCCCAACCAAGTTTGACGTTAAATATGCACATTCACCTTTTATCTAGAGACATGTTCATCCTAGAGGGATTTCCAGGTACCCGTCCCTGATTGGTCTTATTAGTGTTTCTCTACTCCGATACTTCCTAATTTTTCTTAAATTTGGTTGTTGCATGGTGGATATCGAGATTGAGAATTTCATAGGTAGGGAGTATTAATCTGGTAGATCTAATGTGATTATGGCAAAGATGATGTTCGAGGTGTGAACAAGGACTAGTGGACCAGGTAGCTCTCTTCAACTCAAATTGCTCTCTTAGCTCAGTTGGTGTCGCTCTGGGTATTTATGGGTATTAATTCTAATAATTGAATGTAGATATTAATTTATGGGTATTTATGGTAGTGGCATAGGACTAATATTACAAATTGCTAATAGTTTCATATTAAACCAAATTCACATAATAATCTCATTATTTTCACCTAAAGGAATTTACTAGGTATTTACCCTATCCATTCCATTTTCATAAGGTAAAATAAAATTGTATATATGTATGGTTGGATTTTCACAACTGTTATTTTTTATGGTCCAACATTATATTAATCTATGTTTTATATCGACATTCACTTAGTAGTATGGAGTGGAATTGTTATTTAAATTCCTAATGTAGACTTGTGTTTCATTTCTTTTGTATAATGTAACTATATTGGCACTTTGAACATTTTAATAAAATTATGTGTGTATCTATTTGATAATGGTACAACCTCAACTCTCAAATCCCTTTCTCCTTTATATTTGTTTGAAAATTAATTTTATACAGGTATATATATATACTCTTATATATAAATATTTCTTCAATATTTATATATGTACATAATTAATAATTATATATATAATATTTAATTTCCCCTTAAATTCAACAGATTTAACTCGATTCCATCGAGTTATTTATTTTGTTCAAAACAACACTTTTCATTTTATTTTAAATCAAATTTATTCCAATTATATCAATTAAATTTTAAACTTATAATACAATTCCGGAAAAATTTTCGACCGAAATTTCGGGTTACTAAAAACATGGTGTGACATAACTAACCTCTGTTTCTCATGACTGATTCTTCTCTTTCCTTTCAAAATGATCTTTGATTTAGTGGGCATGCTCCTTACTGGTTCACACTTATTATATCAGTTATCAAAGTGGAACATAAATATCAAATCACACAAGATCACACAATCGGTTCAGTCGGTGGGTCGGTTGGTCGGTGTGACACAATCTTGTCAACACTAGTAGAGGAAGACTCAGAGGTTGAAAGGGGTGGCGATGGAAAGCTGGGGTCTTCAACTTTCCAGGGATATCAAGAACGTTATAAGAGGTGGTCGTACGGTAAAGTTATGTCTTCTCGTAGTTAGGTCGTTGGAGTTGGGAGCAATTAGTGGTTCAAAGAGAATTATGAGCAATTATCGGCGAGGTAGTAGCCCTAACTTATATGGTTGTGTTCTAGACCTCTGTAACAATCTGTCCATAGTTTTCTTTCATTAATTCATAGCTTGTGGTGCTGGCAATGAATTAATTTTTCCAAGTAGTGGAGTCGGTGGGTCAACTGATGAAGTGTCAGGTAAAATAGGGGATCCGGGTCAGGAGTCGAGCGAGGAAGACGACGCGCGTGCACATGGCCACCCGTGCATGTGCCCAACTTTCCTACAGATTGGTTTGATATTGTAGCGAACTGGTTTTCAAAAAATTTCTCGGTCGATTCAACAGTTTTTGGCCCGGATCATCCTCTTCCCGATCAGATCTTGAGAAAATAAAAATATCTAAAACTTTTACATTCAATTTCCTATTAAATAGACTCAAGAGCTGCCAAAATTTCAATTTTTTACCCCTTAAAATTTTGGGGGGGTTTTGTGACTCCATCACGATTGAATCCGATTCAAACCGGTTTCTTCTTGAATTTCTCCCAATCCATGATTACAAGTCACACAATTCTCTTAAGGGTTTCTTCTGACCCTTTTTCATCACTCATTGCCTTTTATTGACATTTTTTCCTCTTCTAGTTCAATCTATTCCTCCATTACTCATTAGTTCTCAGTTTAATCTTACTTTCAATCTAGTTATGAAGTCAAGATCTTTCATTGGTTTTACAAGGTACATCTTAGAACCTTCCTTTATGACAATAATTATGGGCCTTAACCCCTTTTATTTATAAATGTTATATGTGTGTCTTAGTCCCCTTTCTATATATAGTATTATTCATTTATAAACTTTAGGTTTTAAACTCATTTTCATATATGTTAGGCTTTATTTCCTTTCATAAACATTATATTATATATATATATCATAAATTTTGGTCTAAATCTTTTCATAATCATGAGACTTAGCCTCTTTTATAAACTATGGGCTATATGCCTGTTTTAATCATTGGGTCTTACCACCTTCTAATAAACAATTTAGGTTTTAACCCATTTCTCATAATCACTTTGGACACTAGCCCCTTTTTGTATATACAATTGAATTTTAACCCATTTTTTAAAAAAGGTTTTAGCCCCTTCAAATAATTGGGTTCACACTCATCTTTTCTAGAATATTTAGGTCTCACCTATTTTTCAATGTTTCACAGGATATATCACATATTTTGATAAAGGTTTACTTATAGTTTTTCTACTTCTTATAAATATTTTTTAAATAATTCATAGCAACATTTTATAAATATATAATTTTTTACTATATTGGTCCGATCTAACTCGAAGTCGAAAATATCACTCAATTTTATCCGAGACTTGTTTATCCTGGTTAGTTTTCTAATTGTCCATAGAAGTGTGATACTGGTATAATGATGCATCGATTCATGCTACATTACTCTATGATAAACTTAGTCAAAGTCGTCCAACTCCAAAACTATACAAGGAAGACTTTAATTTCAAAATCTAGTGTTACAATCTATCATATAACTAGTAAATTAAGTTAAGTTATCTAGACCATCAAAGTCCATTAGCATGTGTAATTCACATTGTTATTATAAGAATAAAAATATTTTTTTATATATTTATATCATATAAATTAATATAAAATATTACTAATATGTAAATTTATTTAAAATATATCAAAATTAAAATAAATAAGAAAAATAATAATATAAATATATAAAACAATGATATTAAACTAATTTAAACGATAAATAATACAATTTTTCTAAAATTAAATATATTATAATTTAGAGTAAATATCGGAATTTTTAATTATTTGTTCAGCACTCAAAACTATTCCATTTCATTTTACTAAACAATGGATTTATCCATTCCAAACTAATCAATTCAAATACAAATAAAGTTTAAATAAGTTCAATATAAAGAGTATGAAAGGAGGTAATTTAGATAAATGAAATTGGAGAAATGAAAAATCATTACAAATAATATGTAAATTTCAAAAATTTGATCCGGTAAAATTATTACATGAATAATATGTGAACTTGCGCAAGGTAATTTCAAAGAGCAAACAGAATCAAAACTCTCCTATAATTTTATTGGTTTATATGAAATACCTCTTATTATATTGCATTGTTCACAAAATTCTACCACTCATCACTCATGAACTTGCTAGGCAAGGTAATTTTGTCCAAGGTGGATTTTGTACACTTCTGATGGATGTGGATCCTCGTGTGCCCTTAATGAATAAATTATAATAGTTTTCATCATTGATTTTTTTAAAAGAAAAATTCCCCGCGTGATATTACGTCTCAAAACTTGGAGAACCTGCCAAAATCCTTGAATGCAGACAATGACCTTCTCCCACCAGAGCATGTTGTATGGGCAATAAAGTCAGGAATCCCTACAGTGCGTTGAATTTCATAAATCATTGGAACCCTCGTTTGGATTTCAAGAAACATGATCTATAAAGTCTAAACCATCATTTTTTTTTCATTTCTAAGCCATCGTTCACTGCCCAAAGAATTGTGATCGATCGGACCCAAAATCCATTTTATAAGAAATAATATAAAGGAGAGATTCACAAAATCCATCTTAGGAAAAATCATATGGCCAAATTTACGGTGAAATAAGACGCGCTAGTGTATCCGAGACAAATATTTTGGTAGGGGAAATGAACAACGATGATGGCGACATTAAGAATAGGTTACATACTAAAACTTCATATGAAAAAAGAGGTACCAATAAATAATGAACTTAAATGATATGATAAATGTTTCCCATGTAAAAGTTCAAATTTTATACCGGGTAATTCCATTTTGCAATCAGTGGATGACAGGTTCCAACAAACATTTAAAAGAAGGAAAATAGTGGCTTTGTTGGGAGATATAGGGAATCTATAATGGCACTTTAATGGGGACAAGTGATGTTTCTGTAGATCAGCATTCTCCCACTTTAGAGTCCAAACCATAAACCAACAAAATGGAGAGAGAGAGACAGACACAGAGAGAGTGAAACCCTATCTTTCTCCTTCATTGATTGCTAGATACAACAAAACTGGCTTTGAGACAATTGCCCTATATGAAAGCTGTCTGCTGTTCAGATGAATACTAATCGCTCATATATACATTAAGCCAACCTCTTTCGATTCCAAGGCAACCCACCTGTTCCCCTTCCATCTTTTTCTCTTCTCTTGTCTGTCTCCTCTTGGTTGAAGCCCCTTCATTAGCTTTAAGCTTCTATGGAAGAACATTTGAGACAGCTGTGAACTTATTCCCTGCCCATTTTCGCTACCATTAGATCACCCTGTGTTCATTTTCATTTTTCTCCTTCATCAAACTAGCTGGTGAGATCTGTTAGGCATATCATTTAACCAATAGCTTGGTGTGTCTGAGCTGTACCGAGTCCTGAGGAGATCTTGGCTAGTATCTGTTAAAACATTTCTGTTGCCATGGAAAGAGAAAGAGCCCTAAATCACTCAGGTCAACCCAATAGCAATAGTCATAGCCAACAGCGCCAGCAATCACAAGATCATCAAGCCCTAGACTCAATCACCATAGTCTCACCTCAGTTTCCATCAACGGGGTCAACTCAATATAGAGAATGTCTCAAGAACCATGCGGCTAAAATGGGAGGCAACGTGACAGACGGGTGTGGTGAATTCATGCCGAGTGGTGAGGAGGGCAGTGGGGCAGACATCTTCAGATGTGCTGCCTGCGGCTGCCACCGTAGCTTCCACCGGAAGGAGATGCCTGAAGATGGAAATCGCTACCTTGATCACATCAAAGTTACTAATGACAGTATGTTTTCACCCTTATCAGCTAATCCCGCGGTGATGATGACCTTTGGTGGGGGCGGAGAGTCATCAAGCGAAGATCCGGATCTGGTTTTCAGATCAGATGGTGTAGACCATGCTCTGCAGCTCAAAGCCCAGAAAAAGCGCTTCCGGACAAAGTTCACTATGATGCAGAAAGAAGAGATGGCTGAGTTTGCAGAGAAGATTGGGTGGAGGATCCAGAAGGAGGATGAGCAAGAGCTGGTGCAATTCTGTGCAAAGATTGGAGTGAGCCGGCAAGTTTTCAAAGTATGGATGCATAATAATAAGCAAGCCATGAAGAAGAAGCATAACAAGGACCAGCAGGAACTGTAAGCAGAAATGATTCGGATAGATAAAATAACGGTCCCTATGATTGTCTATTTATCAGTATCAGCAGTTTCTTGGTCAGTAACTCATCTTCGCAAAGCAAAACAGTTTCAAATTATTCCTATCCTTGAATATAATGGAGATTTGAGTATTCAATTGGAAAGACCCAAAAAATATAACTAAGTTTCATGACCTTCTCATCTTTTGCTGAAAAAAACATGAAAGTAGGAAAATGAACATCGAGATGTACTGCCCTTACATCACTCATTTGATTATGAAACAAACATTTAGATAGATCTTCAAACCAGATATCAGTTAGTTCCCTCTGTCTCTAACCTCCAGGTTTAAACAATGTCCGATATGGAAGTACATGGGAGGAATTTTTGTGGTTGGCCAAACCAAGGGGTTCACTCAGTTTAAAGGGAAGTGACAGTTAAAGCACAATTAATGAAACAAAAGAAAGATGCGGAGAACAGCACATGAGATAAGAACTTTTTAACGTACTAAAAACTTCTAAATTAGACAGGCATGTACATCAAACCATGTTTTGTTGCTAGCATGAATATTTGTTGGCTCACGTTAATTTTTGAAAATTGACTAATAATATTTATAAATGATACATGATAGTAACAATTTTTCAAGCTACACATACTCTAAGATCTAGTTCTTTGTGTGTTTAAAAGTCAATCAATCTAATTGTGAAAGCAACTTATGATTAAATCCCACATTCAGATTTCCAAAAGGAAATGAATAACTAAAAATGCCCTGCTATGTAGAAATAAGTTATGCTTGTCCACAACAAATTCTAGTGCATTGTCATGCCATTAGCCAAACCTTCTAGCCCAATTTGGTTGTTAGTAAAGTCATACCTACAGGTTACTGAAGAGGGTTTTTGAGCTTTTGGTTCCCCTTCCTCATTTCTTACCTGAGGTTAGTCACTGAGGCTGTCTTCTGAGTCATGTGAGTGGCTTGACAACTTTCAACATGGTCTCCTTGACAACAACATATTACTTTCCCTGCATCACTTTTTTCAGGACTTCATCAAAGTTCTTCCATCTCATTTAAATCCCATTTTCCCACTGCAGCGTTCAAATAGAATTTAACTTCAGCATCTTTGGCATATCTTTGTTTTGCATTAATTATTAGACATCATTGAGTCTTCCCATGTATCTTGAAGGCTTCATTGGCATTCTCCAAAGTGCAGCTTCCCTTTCACCAGCTTTATTGATGCATATATAAAATAGGAGAGAATAGATGATTTTTACATTTTTGTTCAGCATCCTCAAGGGTTGCAATTCATCCCAATGTTATACCTGCTTGAGTTATGACCATATAATCCAGCTTCAGCTTCATTGGCATTCTCCAATGCAGTTTATGATGATAATAACAATCAGCTGCTATGCTTGATCCTAGAAGAAGTCAACCTGAATATTGGAATCCTATAGAGTGAGCACAGAAGAGGGGATTCACACCACCTGTAAACAATGAAAACACTTTGCAAAATCAAAAAAGAAAATCTACAGATTCATCATTTCCAGAAAATGCTAACTTAAAAACAGACTCAACAAGACTCATTAAGCTGTTAGGGGTCTCAGGTTAATAGAAAGGACTTGTTTTTACTTGGAATAGAGCATTTGAAAGTGCAACATATGCAGCATTGTCCTGTTGATTATAAAACCACAGGAAAGAGACATAAAGAGCAGCTAATGAAATTCAATGGGGAAATAAGCCAGAAAGGCCAAATTATTTGCCTTTACAAGAGGAATTCAGCTTCAATAGTATTAGAATATACTATAGACAAGCAAGCAAATATTCAGAAAAAGTAACGAACAAACACTCCTTGGCATATCATAAGACGGTTTTGATCATTTTTTTTTCGCTCTTAAAGTAGCACCCATATCCTTATCCATCATGTTTTTAGTCATGTCAGATTTGATACTGTGGCAGCTCTTTAAGAAAACATGTTATCATCTAAATTATCTTGCTTCTTTTCGTACTAAATGTAACATATGTGTCATAGAAGTGAGAGGTGCAAATATGCGATAATCTTTCCAACTTTCACATTTATCAGGCAAATCCTTTGATTATACAGTCTATCCATTTTTTATGAACAATAATTTTGATATCCATCTAACTATAAAAGGTAACAATATAAATTTGATTGGCAGAACATGTAGACTATTCACTAGAGAAAATTATAGAACTATTAACAGATATATATCTCCGGGTCTTGTAAATGAAACAAGCAAAAAGGGTGCAAAGAAAAGGAGCAAAGAAAGATAAAAATTTGCAAGAAGTGGTAATTATCTGTTTTTAAACTGCATTGCCAATTGTTATCAAGGGACGTAAAGAGGATGAAATCTATAAGCATGTTTCTTGTCTTTCAAACCGATAACAAAATACAAGCGTATTTATTATGTGTAACTTGTTATGTATTATATGCTTTCATTCAGTTGTGAACCATCACTTGGTTTTCCAAATCTCTTCCTTGATATGCATAACTTTAGGAATCTATGAATAGAAAACCCACTTAACAAGTGTGTACTAGGAAGTCGTTTCATTTGGGCAATAATGAGACCATAAGCTTGGAAATGATAAGAAATAATCAAGCATATTGTCTAACTACATCCTCCTTTTTCAGTGTAAGGTTGGCATAAGACTTGCTATATCCTATTGGGGCTAGCCCAGGTATGAGAGTTAGGAGATCATTTATCCATGCAAAATTAAAATGACACTTTGCATTGATATGGTACTTAGAAGTAAAACCCTAATATTCATGATAACAATTCAACGGTGAAATTATAGTTTGCCTTTAATATGTGGAGAGTGATTAGTAAAACTAAAAGTCTATCATAATGAGTCTGAAAGCAAATAAAAGCTCAATCCACCAAGTGGGCGTACAAAAAGGGGTAAAATTTTGATTTTTACTAAATGTATAAATAACAGCAAAATTAGAAAATCTCAGGAATGAACCTCAAAATGAAGATACCAATACATCAAGAGGAAAGATGATCAAAAAGTGACAGCTTAAGACTAACTTTAAGGACAAAAAGTCAGTCTACACAACAATGGATTTCATTAGACCATATTGTTTGTAACCACTAGACTTCAATCCATACATTTATCATCACAGAGAATAATAACATGAAGTCACTCAAACAGAAAGTGCAACCAATTAGCTGATAAGGGGAGTTCAATTGGCTCGTTTGACTGACAGAACTTCAATGTGAACAACACACATAGAGCTGAAAGCTGTATTCCATTTGAAAGAGGTCATTTTATTTTTCACGATTTTATTGAAGGGATAGATTGAAACACTTTTAGCACTCTCTCTAACAGCAATCATAACTGATATTGCTTAAGAATAAACATCAAAATAACTTTTGGACAATTGTTGTGCACCAGCTATTTTGGTTCTATAGCTACCAACTTTCAAATAAGTTTCAGCTATCACAATCTCTAGATCTACATCTCTACAAACAGCACATCCTTGATTCTAGTGGAGTTTGAATTTCCTTTCCTCAACAAAACGTTTCTTGTAAACTGCTCCATTCAGTGAGGATCTCATTGAAGAGGAATCAAAAATAGCATTGCATACTCTATTGTCCAGTATGGATGATAATCAAGTTAGATCGGTTCCAAATTTAGATCTTAAAATCTTTTCACAAGCCGGGTATGGTATTTTTATATTAAATGTCCAATCCAAAAAATTAAGCTAACAATAAATGTCTCACTAGAATGATACCAGAACATTTATTTGAAAAGCCCAAGTGTGAAAGCAGTTAGACAAGGACACACTCCTTGTCCACCCGGAATAAGAAGTCGCTATTCATAACGCTCTTTTCACCCATCTATTCTTTATAACACAAGAAAGTAGCTTGCATCTATCCCGTACTCCTAGAAAGTGCTAATCCTCGACTAATCACTACAGGAAACAGGCTAGTCACCAAGAAAAGACAGAAATTCTACTACAGATATAATGGTAACATATCAGCAGTCAATAATACCACAGCGACACAATGTCAGCAAGGGAGCGATATATTTACGGATCATAAAGTATAAATAGAAGCGATGGATAGCACTCAAAAAACTTATCACGAATCCGAATAACTTTGAGATTGATCCTTTCCTTCCTTTCTTCTCCGATGGGCGATGACCAACCCATCACTGAAAAGAGCGCCATCGTCAACACAGCCATTTCAGACAGCGACGGCAGATCTCATTCCCATTTCAAGAAGAGTTTATTTCTCATCTTCCTTTGGCTCATGCGAAACCAAAAATTCATGCGCAAATTAGTGATGAAGCGAGAAGAAAAGATCTCCAGAGACATGATCGGGTCGTCTGTGGAGTGAAAAGGAGCTGAGTTCTGTCGGCGGAAGAGGTAGCAGTTTGAGTCACAAAGGCGCGACTTGATGGTCAAATGGACGACACGTGTCAGCGCCCGGGGATGGCTACTGTCTTGGATCATGTCATGTCACGGAAAAACGAGGATACAAGCTTCCACTTGTGCCCCAACAGAAATGCTTAATTGCATTAGAATAATAAAGTTTATATGATCTTTTTTATTAGCTAAATTACATTAATAGAATAAAAAAATGTAAAATTTGACAATTTTATATCGGATTTTTAAAAATAACTCTTTTTATATAAAATAATTTGGGATAAATTAAAATGATAGTGTTTAAATTTTACAAAAAAAATGATTATTTAATATTTTTTATTATTTTTCCCGAGATCACTTTTTTTTAATCATTTTCAGCGAACATTCCTTTTCCCAAGTGGTTATTCGAGGAAGCATTCTTTGGTTATTACAGTTTCATTGAGTTCATATTACATCCTTGTCCCGATGGGAAAGTGATAAAAGGGTAAGATACTTGATACTTGGATCAACCACATTAAATTTATTCATTTACACTAAAAATATAATTATTCGATTTATTTTTATATTAGTAATAACTTTTATTATTTAAATAACTGTAATACTATTTTATAAATTTATATTATCTAATTTATTTATATTCTTATATATTTTAATAAATTTATATAATATAATTATATAATAAAAACGATATATATAATATTTTATTATGTACATATATATTATTTTTCTTATTATAATTACAAATTATTTATATATGACTACTATTATATAATTAATATTAATTTATTTTTATAATAATAATTAATTATATTATATATATAATTTGTCATGTACAATATAATTATATTTTTTATTTACAATTATATTTATTTTATATTTTTATTTTATTTTATTACATAATATATATAATTTAATATATATGTTACGTAATAAATAATTAAATTAAATTAAAAAGATAAATTAATATTTTAATTTTTTTAATTAAGAAATGCTTCATTATTTTGAATATAAAACCTTATTATTTTGTATATGTAATTAAAGAGTATAAATATTAAAATATTGATAATATCTATATATAATTAATAAAATAAATGTATAAAATTGAACTTGGTAGATAGAAGCTAATTTATAAATTAAATAAATTAAAATTATTTATATTAGACTAAAAAATGAGTGTAATTTCCCATAAGAACGAAATCACTAAATTTAATACTATACTAGAATATTATAATTGATAAATAGGTTGAATTCATATATAATTAAAATTAATTACTTATAATTAATAAAAAAATTTCCTATAAATTCACATTAAATTTTTTTCTTTATTAAATATAAATTATATTCTAACCAACAAATATTAATCAATCTGCACATTTAGTATATCATCATATTTGATATCCACGTTAACCTAACGAGTTGATATGGAATACAGGGGTAATCCATTCGGACATTACATGATATGAGACAACTCCCTTGAGATGGCCAAACTAGTGGATAGATGAACATGCATTGAGATTTCCCATTTCTTAAAACTGACATTTCAAAGAATAAAATTATGATGATACTATAAAAACATTATAATCTTTTATACGTGGATTCCTTATTTTAGGCATAGATTAAAAGCTTGTGCAAAAAAAGTGTAGGTTAAAAGAAAATAATTTATATACGATATTGAAATTATAGGTGATATCGTATTGTGTATCCATACTTGTTATTGATATTTAGTATAAATATTTCTAATTCCTTAGTAAAATTTACATGCACTAGTTTTTTTAAGGAGATACTCATCCAATTATAGAAGTTAAATATTTGGTTCACTATTATTAAGATATGCCACATGAAAATTATACATTGTCATACGATCCTATAATTTCAATAATATAAATTTATAAATAAAATATCTTGAAACCCTAAGATATTAATCTTTATCATCATCTTAACTTTATATATAGTGATAACCTGACTTATTGGGATAGTCGTCAATGGAATCTATCACCATTGCAAATTTGATCATAGTTGAAGAAATAAGACTAAATCATACTATTCCACCTGCTAACATCTTGATTTGGTCATTTAATAAACAAGATATACTCACTTGTTCACTCTCACATCACGATCTCACCACGGGATGTTGTTATAGGGTATTGAAAAATTAATTTGAACCAATATCTTGTATATCAATTAATTTTCACATGAATGGAGCTTAGTACAACTTATTTTTCCTAAATTAAAGCTAATAAACCTATTATTTAATAATTAAAAATCGAATTAAATCAAATTGTATTGAAAAGTATTATTAGAGTGGTTTTAGAAAATACAAAATATAAATTTTTATCATGAAATTAAGAAAATGAGTTAATTTTTTTTGAAAAAATAAAGTAGGCTTAGAGATATCGAATTAGTAGTAAACTAGTAAATAAAATGTCAAAAGTGATTAAAATAAATGTAAAAATTCATAGGAAACTAATTCATGCCGGTCAATAGTTTAACATTAATGAACGGAACTGGGTCGGTGAGACCCGCCAAACACAACCAATCACCACGGGATATATGGTGTGACAAGTTAACAGGCTCAACCAATAGATGAGTGTCAGATTGTAACTACATATAGTTAACAACAAGCCAACATAATCAAATGTGTGTAGTCAAACGTTGTGTGGCATATGGAAAGAATTTATAGTCGATAATAATTAAACATAGTAAGAGAGACATAACCAATCATAGTATGGCACATGATAATACACTCGACCATCGAAGGTTCATGCCTAGTCTGCCAACCACGTTGATAAGGCATGCCAATCATGACACACCACATAACAACCCTCATAGTAGCAGAAGATCGAGTTAGCCAAACGACCACGTCACTAGTCGCATCTAGTCAAGGAGCACCACATTGTAAATCTAAATAATGTCACCTTCAACCTCACACAAGCCACATTGTTCTTATCATGCCCTAACCCGATTATCCAAGGTATGACCAATGACAACCTGTCATGTCCCTTCAATACTATAATGGTGGATACCTTCACTAAACTAGTATTGATAAGACCAAAACTTAGAATAAAATACATCTCATTTTATCATCTGAAATTTAAACATTTCTTGCATAAAAATAGTGTGCTAAAAAAGTTTTAAAAAACTCTTAAAAATACATCAACTAATATATATAATATTAAACTTTCGTGTGCGCACTCCAAGATTTGTACCTCAACTCAAGCGGGTGTTAATGTGTTGTCCCAAACCTTTACTTTCACAAGCTACTGGTTTGTCATTAATGGTTTTGGGGAAGGAGTTAGCTCACAAGTTAGTAAATGAGTTTATGGAAATCGGGTCAATTTATGGCTTACGATGATGTATTATACTCAAAATACATATACACAGTTTATTCTTTCATATATCCTTTTATTAGGTTACTTTCATAGTTTTTGAACTCTTAGGACTCTTGCTGTAAACCTCATTTTCATATAATAAGAAAGCTGGATTTGGGAACTAGAAATTTTCGAGTGAAAACCATGGTTGAAATGAATCAAAATTTGTAAATAAGAGTCAAAACGGGAAATTGGAAAATCCCAAGTGGCCAATAAATACCTAAAAATCATGTAAATGAACCATGGATAAAATTGGGTGTGATAATCGGGCTAGTTCAGGGTGTACCAGACCTAAATTGGGATGAACCATAAGGAACCAATTCAAAAATTCATTTTTCTAGGTGGCTTAAAAACATCAATGTGAGAAATTGAAGCCACCATTGGATAAAAATGAATTTACACCAATTTGGAAATTTTTTAATTTAAAAAAATCGGTCGAATCGGTTCTAAACCGACCAATTTTTGAATTCAAGTCACCGAACTCAGTTTTATCAGACCGGTCAACAGACCACTACTAGGTCAACAACCAGTCAGCAAGCGTGACCAATAAGCATGTAATGCGTGATGAAGCACGTCCAATCAGAGCTCAGTTAGTGCTGACCAATCAGAGCGTGACACGTTTCCTCGGTTAAAGGTAAAAGGAGCAAAATTGACCTAAGCAATGACCAACCAATAGGAGAGTAGCACTGTCACACCCTAACCTAGTTCGATCGGAGTCCTACGATCAACCCACCACACTTCCTCGTACTAGTTTAATATTTCTACCAAATAGATCGAAAAAGGTAAAGGCATCAGAGTACACCTGTTTTTTATAACAAAGTTTACAAAACATCTAAATAATGGTTTACCTGTTTGTGGTACCTTGGGCTTTCTCCCCTAGCTTTTGCTCTTCTTGGAGAGGTGTTTCTCCTAAAAAAGTTTTAAGGGGAGAGGGTGAGTTTTTATAACTCAGTGAGCGGGGGTTGGGAAGTGAGTTTTCAAAATAATTAGTTTATCAAAATGTTTTATACTTTTAGTTTACTATAATATGAGTTCATCTCTTCTTTAACACTTCCCCTTGCTTGGGAGGTACTTTAGCAAACAATCACACACCCTTTTTGTAACCTCGCCCCTTTATAGATAAGAAAACCAGGGAAAGAACCGATCATTTCAAAATAGAAAACCGATCCGGTTCACAAATCATAAATGATAAGATAGGGGTAAATTGGGGAATTTACAAATCCCAAATGACTTAAAAAGTCATAAAAAGAGTGGAAAAAAATCTTAGGACAATTGGGAAGGGAAAAGTAGACCGGTTCAAGGTGAACTAAACTAAACCGGATTAAACTAATTTGAACCAGTTTTTAAATTCATTTTTTAGGTGGTTTAAAATATTCAAATTGGGGAATTGAAGCCACCATTAGATAGAGAATGAATTTAGATGAATTTAAAAACTTTTAATTTTGAGAAAATCAATTGAATCGAGCCTGAACCGGTCGATTGACGCATTGAACCCAGTCGGATCGGTCCAGTCCGGTTCGGAATAGTGTCATCTTCTTCCTTCAAATGACAATACTATTCATTCAATACAGAAATGGATAACACCGACGAAGGAAAAATTGCTCCGATCAGGCCATTTCATGGCGAGGATAAGCTCGACCAAAAAGGAAAGTTGTCGGGCAGAGGGTCCCCGAGCTCCCTATATAAAGAGCCACTCTCCATTCATCCTCCTCACACCTGAAATCTCCATTCTCTCTCAACTGCTACATTTTCCGGTGAAGCTTGAACAAGAGCTCCGATATAGCTATTTTTCTTAGCCTCAGAAGACGAGGTCACGTCCTACAGACTCCGGGGGAAGTCAACTACCTGATAGCATCCTCCTTTTGACCAAAGGACTACCGAAGAAGCGTTGGAAAAATCAAACAGTGAAGCAGTTCTAACGGACCGAAGTTGCCCTATTTCGACCAAGCTGAAATCAGCCAAGTTCAGCCCTCCTCTGGCCAAACCAAGCCTCCCCAATACCCCTACAGCCCTTATACGACCTCAACAGAGCTGAAAGGTAAGCTAATTTGGCTCTCCTTAGTCATTGTAGGTCGAAGTTAGAGAGAGAAAATGCAAAACTTCACTAATAGAATTCTCACTCGATTTGATGTCAATTGTAGCAATTCTTGATCCTAGGAGAAACCTTAGGATGAGAGCTACCCTCCCTGGTAGAGAGCTCGGATCGTCGCATCTCCGACGGTAAGATTTCAAAGCTTTCTCTCTCTACAAATAATTTTTTGGTGAAGCTTCATTTAAGATCAATTTAAAGCCAAATGTTGTAGTTTAAAGCTCAATTGAATCATATGGAAGTGTAGAAACTGATCCATACCTTCAATTGGAGCAATTAACCCCAATTGAATGGCTAATTTGAAGAAATCAAATTCGATAAGTTTGAAAGGGAGAAATTGGGGGAAAATTTTGGGGAAAATAGGAAATTTCAAAAAATTGAGGGACTTCTTTGCAATTTCCAAAAATTAAAGGCCAATTGGGCATGAAAAAGATGTTGGAGGACCAATTGGTTGATTTTTGAAACATTTTTGGCCAAATTGCCTTTTTTGGAATGTAGGGGCAAAATGGTAATTTTTGAAAAGTTGGAGACCAAATTGGAAATTTGGAAAACTTGAGACTCTTATATAATTTTGAGTAAAATGAGGACTCAAAGGGAATTTTGGAAACTTTGGGACTCAAATTGGAAAAAGTTGGCATTAGGGACCTAAAGTTAAGAAAAATAAACTTTAGGTACCTAAATGTAATTTATAGATAATTTGCGAGCTTAGGTTTTTATGCTAAACTGTAAGTGATAAGGCTGCCCAAATTGTGTAGGGGCAAGTGTAATTGGAATGCAAGCAAGAGCAAGCTCGCGTAGACTTGGAAAACTGACCGAGGACAAACACGTCACGGTTATCGGGCGAGTGAGCTTATTTACATCATACCCGGTTGGGATGGTGAGTACTTTAGAAATAAAAAACCACTTGTGAGTGGAACTTTAACATCACACCCGATTGGGGTGATGGGCGAACTAAGCTAAAACCCACTTACCGATTGTAAGTAGAGGAAATCATACTCAGTTGGTATAATGAACTTCCTTGAAAGAAGGAGAAAACTACTTGCCAGTTGTAAGCGGAGGTATCATCACACTCGGTTGGTGAGATGAAATAAAAATGCATTTTTTTGTTAGAAGTGTTCGCTCCTGACTGTGTGCCAATGCTTAAACCATTTGGGAGACCTTCTAGACGGGAGCTAGAATAACTCAAATAGGCTAGAGGCCTCAGTTTTTGAACTTGTGGGGCTAAATGCCTAGTTTTGAAAAATCATGTGCAGTGGGCCCAAGGCTAGTGGGCATGAGCAAGAGCTTGTAAACAAACTTGAAATGAGAAAGCCATGAAATCTATAATGAACTTGTGTGATTTCACCATGGTATCAAGTTAGGACCGATAGTACTCGATGGATTGGCGGCAATACGTTAGGGCCAAGTCGATGGATCGGCCTAGAAAAACAGGTGCATGTCAGGTTGAGGGCCAGAGTCATTGGACTAGGGGCAGCAAAGATAAATGGCTATGTGAAAACTATTGTTTTGTGCTTGCACTTAAGGTATAGGACCATCAAGACGCCCAAGACGCCTAAGACGGGTAGTAATGGGTCCTAAGGGCTACTGGATGGCATGGTAGAGATAAGGGCAGTTGTCGGGCCAGTAGTCAGGAAGCTCGGAGTAGCTTCTTGTGTATGAGACCAGGGTGCGGTCGAGATGAGGTTTCTATCCTCATACAGACATGGAGTGGCATTTGGGTCTGGGGGTCAGATGTCGAGAACATCCACTCAGACCCAAGGTAGAAGTGGACGGACTTCTATCTTGGTGGCCGGTAAAGATGCTCTGAGCCACAAGTGGGTGTAGTGGACAGGCTGCATCTACTAATGTGTGTACCCTTCTTGATGAAGGGCATGTGTCATGCCCTAAACTGATTTGGTTGGATCCCCGTGAGCAACCTGACACTTTCCTGGTTTATTAAGAGTTTCCCCTTCTCTAAACCACAAGAAGTAAGGCATCCTTTCACCTGTATCTTTCCTGGAATAGCATTAATCAAAACTGAATACATTAAACCTTACATACCTATCTTGCAAGTTCGACTAAAGGAAGATCTTTAGGTTTGTTTCCTTTGGTTACCTAAAAAGGGGTAAAGGGAGGGGGTGTGTTTGACAAATCAGTGAATGGGCGTAGGGAGAGAATTTTCATAAATAAGAAATCTTTAATCGGAGTATGCCAGCTCCTTATTTTTCCTTAAATAATGTTCTTTTCTCAAATTTTGATTTTTTTTTCAAAATCTTTTTCCTCATTTCTACAAACAATAGTTTTTCCACAAAGCCATTTATCTTTGGTGCCAATGGTCTAATGACCCCGACCCTCAACTCGACCTACATATCAGCCCTATCTTGGTACCATGGTGAAATCACATAATCCATTTATTAAGAATTTTCATGGTATAAATATCACATGTTTGTTTACGAGCTCCTGCTCGTGCCAACTGGCCTTGAGCCCACTGTACGTGATTTTTCAAAATTGGGCATTTAGCTCTACAAGATCCAAAACCGAGGCCTTTGCTTTATCTGAGCTATTATAGCTCTCACCAAGAAGGTCTCCCAAACATTTTAAGCATTGGTACACAGTCAGGGGAGAACACTTCTGCCAAAACATATTTTTACTTCATCACACCAACCATGTGTGATGATGGCTTTGCTTACAGCAGGTAAGCGGGTGTCTCCTTCCTTCCAGGAAGTCCATCTTACCAATCGGGTATGGTTTTCTCTACTTATAGTTCTCACGTCACTCTGACTTGGTGTGATATTAAAATCCCACATATAAGTGGTTTTTCATTTCTGAGGTGCTAATCATCCCAAATGGGTATTATGTGAAGAAACCCACTCACCTGTTAACCGTGATGTGTTCATCTTCGGTTGGTTTTCCAAGTTGACGCGAGCTTCTCTTGCTGGCGTTCTGATCACACTTGTCCCTATACAAATTGGGTAGCCTTTTCACTTAAGATTTGACATAAAAGTCTAGACTCACAATTTATCGATAAATTGCATTTAGGTCCCTAAAGTTTATTTTTCTTAACTTTAGGTCCCAAATGCAAACCTTTGCCCAATTTGACTCCAAAAGTTTCCAAAATTCTCTTTGAGTCCTCATTTTACTCAAAATTGTATAAGGGGCTCAAGTTTCGCAAATTTCCAATTTGGTCCCTAACTTTTCAAAAATTACAATTTTGCCCATACTTTCCGAAAATGGCATTTTGACCCCAAATGATCCAAAAATTGACCAATTGGTCCTCCAACATCTTTTCTATGGCTAATTGGCCCTCAATTTTAGGAAATCGCAGAATGGTCCCTCAATTTTATGAAATCCCCAAATTTCCCCAAATTCACCATTTTAAACTGTCCAAATTTGATTTCATCAAATTGACCGTTCAATCAGGGTTAATTGCTCTAGTTGAAGGTATGGATCAGTTCCTACACTTCCATTTGATTCAATTGAGCTTTGAACCACGTCATTTGGGTCCGAATTGAGCTCAAACAGAGCTTCACCGGAAAACTAAGCGTAGATAGAGAGCTTCGAAAGCTTACCATCGGGGGTGCGGCAGTTCGAGCTTTCTATCTAGATAGGTATCTCTCATCTAGAGGTTCCTCTTAGGATTAAGAATTGATACAATTCACCCCAAATCGAGGGAGAAGACTGTCATTGAAGTTTTATAGTTTCTCTCTCTAACACTGACCGGAAATGACAAAGGGGGGCCGAATTGGCTTACCTTTTAGTTCTGTTATGGTCGTGTGAGGGCTATGGGGATGTTGGGGGAGCTTGATTTGGTTGGAGGAGAGAAGAATTTGGTTGAATTTAGCTCAACTGAAATTGGGCAACTTCGGTCCATCGGAGCTGTTTCACTATTTGATTCCACTGGCGTTTCTCCATAGTCCTCGTATCGAATGGAGGTTGCTATCAGATAGCTGACTTCCCCTGGAGTTTAAAGAACCTGACCTCACCTTCTAAGGTTGAGAAAACTGCCTAAGTCGGAGCTCTGGATCAAGCTTCACTGAAAAATGGAGCAGTTGAGAGAGAATGGAGTTTTCAGGTGTGAGGAGGATAAATGGGGAGGAGCTCTTTATATAGGGAGCTCGGGAACTCTGTGCCTGATCATTTGGAATCTTGATGGTGCTCATTCATGACCTGAAATGACCTGAATGGAGGCAATTCATCTTTGCCGGCGCTGTCCATTCTTTTAGTGAAAGAATAGTGTCATCATTTGAAGGAAGAAGACAACACTGTTCCGAACTAGACTGTACTAGTTCGAACCAGGTTGAATGCTTAAATTAACTAGTTCAGGCCTAATTTGACCGAGTTTTTCAAAATTAAAAATATCTAAATTTATTCTCTATCCAATGATGGCTTAAATTCTCCAATTTGAATATTTTAAGCCACATAGAAAAAGGAATTTAGAAAACAGTTCAATGATGGTTTAAACCGGTTCAGGTATGGTTCACTTGAACCAATTTAGTTTTCTTTTCCAATTTGTCCCAAAGACCTTTTTCATGAATTTTATAACTTTTTAGGTCACTCAGGTTGTCACGCTCGGACCCGGTTTGGTCGGATCCCCGTGAACAACCTGCTGCTCTAACGGTTCAAGAGGAGTTTTCCCCTTCTTTTACTCGAGAGGAGCCAGGCGTATTTTTGACCTTGTTCCATGGACAAACATATATGAAATAAAATGCAAGCTTAAAAGAGAATAAGCTAACTTGATAGAAGGTAAGGCTCGATGTTATTCATAGTCATTATCTCTTTTCCTGAAAAGGGATAGAAAATGGGTATTTTAAAAATGGAGTTTTCAAAAAAAAATATTTTAAAGTTGGAGTGTGTCAGACTCCTTAATTCCTTTAAGTTTTCTCTGCTTTAAAATCTCAATTTTCAAAACACATCATTTATCGTGAAGGTCAATCACACAATTGCAGGCCAGTATGTCCAATCAACCAACTTGTGGCATCGAAGTGACTTTACCGCCCACCTAGATAGATGTATCTCCACTTCTACCCTGAGAATAAGTGGATGTTTGCGACATTTGAACCTCAATCCCATAACAAATCCCTGTGTCCATATGAGGACAAAAACCTCATCCCGACCCCACCCTAGTCTCGTGCGCTTGAAGCTACGTCGAGCTTCGCAAGTCCTCCTGGTACGACTAACTACCCTTATATCCATTGGGTCGTCTAGGGCCCTAGGACGCATCACTACCCCTCTTGGGCATCTTGAAGGTCCCATAAACACAATACATGCACAATCAGTATTTTCATATCATGCCATATAATCTTTGGTGCTACTGCTCCAATGGCCGCGACCCTCAACTCAACCTACAACTATTTGTCTTGACTAGTCCGGAGACCTGTCATGACGCACAACCGCTAGTTGACTGAGTATGTCGGTCCTATCTTGGTACCATGGCCAAACAATTCAATTATTCAAGTTTTCATGGCATATAATTCATGTATGTTTACGACCTCTTGCTCTTGCCAATTGTCCTAGGGCCCACTATTTGAAATTTTTAAAATTGGGCATAATAGCCGCTAAGTTCCAAAATTGAGGCCTACAGCCTAACAGAGCTATTTGAGCTTTTGTCAAGAAGGTCTCCCAAATTGTATAAGCAGTGGCACACAGTTCGGGGAGAGCACTTTCAACAAAATATATTTTCAATTGTCCATCATACCAATTGAGTATGATGACATCTCTGCTCATAACCGATGAACGGGTTTTCCACTTCCTCTGAGGAAGTTTTATCATACCAACTGGGTATGATCTACTTACAACTGATAAGTAGTTTTTCCGTGTGATTTTCACATCACTCCTCGCAAGTGTGATGGTTAAAATACCACTTAGCAGTGGATTTTCATTTTCGAGATGATTACCATACCAACCGGGTATGATATAAAAATCACACTCAGCCGATCGTGCAGTGAAATTCCACTTAGTAGGTTTTCGTCCCTTGCGAGCTTAACGCCAGTTGGCATTCCCAATGTCTCATGTTCCTAGACGAAATGAACATCGTTATTCATTATCATTTGGCTTGATCACCTCATTCAATATAAATGACTAAATTCATAGCTTTTCCAATATTTACAAATTGGTTCCTAAAATTATTTTTCCTTTTACTTTAGGCCCCAATTACCAAATTTCCCTAAATTGAGTCCCAAAACTTTTAAAATTTCTCTTGGGACCTCAATTTACTCAATTTCATAATAAGGGGTTCATATTTCCCAAATTGCCAATTTGGCCCACAAAATATCCAAAATTACCATTTTGCCCTTCCTTTACAAAAATGGTAAGTTTTACCCCAAAAATTCTAAAATTGTTCAATTGGGCGTCCATCATTTTTATCATGCCCAATTGACCCTCAATTTTATAAAATTGCATTTTGGTCCTTTCAATTTTCACTAATCCGTAATTTTCCCCCAATTTCAACTTCTAAACACAGCCGAATTTGATTTTATCAAATTGGCCAATCAAACACTTCTAATTGTTGAAATTGAAGTTAAATTTGAGTTTCTACATCTTTATATGATTCAATTGCACTTTGAATAGCATGTTTTGATGTCAGAATGAGCTCAAACGGAGCTTAGTCGGAAAACATAACATAGAGAGAGAGAGCTTCAATTACTCACTGTGGGGGTGCGACGGTCTGAGCTTCCAATTAGGGCAGATAGCTCTCCTCCTGAGGTTCCTCCTAAGATCAAGAATGGCATCAATTGATGCCAAACTAAATTAGAATTCTATCATTGAAATTCTGTCGGCTCTCTCTCTAGCACCAGTCGAAAATTACAGAGGGGAGCCGAATTGTCTTATATTTTAATCCTAATTCGGCCGTGGGAGGGCTCAGGAGGTGTTGGGAGAGTTTGTTTTGGTCTCAAGAGGGTTCAATTTGGCCAATTTTAGTTTGGCCAAAATAGGGCAGCTTCGGTCCGCCGAAGCTGCTTCACTATTTGATCACGCTGGCGCTTCTCCAGTGACCCTTAGAGCGATTGGATGTTACCACCGTGTAGCTGACTTCTTCCCATTTTTAAGGAACTCAACAAAGCCTTCTTTGGCTAAAAAATTACCCTAAATCGGAGCTCTAGTTTTAGCTTCGCTGGAAAACTAAGCAGCTGAGAGAGAGTGAGACTTTCAGGTGTGGAGAGGATGAATGGAGAGAGGCTCTTTATGCAGGGAGCTTGGGGACTCGTCGACCGTCCGTTTGACACCTTTATGACTATCATTGATGGCTTGAGATGTACTGAACAAAAAGGTTTCTTCTTCATTAGTGCTGAGTCAATTTTTTAGTGAGTGAACAGTGTTGTCATATGAAGGAAGAAGGCGACACTATTCCGAATCGGACAGGACCGGTCCAAACTAGGTTCAAAGTTTAAACCAACTAGTTTACCGCCAATTTGACTGAATTTTTCAAATATAAAAATTTCTAAATTCATCTAAACTCATTTTCAATCCAATGGTGGCCTCAAATCTCAAATTTGAATTTTTTAAACCACCTAGAAAAATGAATTTAACATCCGGTTCAATAGTGGTTCTAATCGATCCAAACCGGGTCAATGTGGTTCAAATCCGGTTCACCAAAACCGGTTTGGCTTTCATCTCCAATTCATCCTAAAGTCCTTTTTCATGAATTTTATGACTCCTTAGTCACTTAGGGTCCATAAATTTCCCAGTTTGCCCTCTCTTTATCGGTTCCGGTTCATAAATCGACTCAATTCTTAAACTAGTTCAATTCGGTTTAGGTCCGATTCACCCGAACTAGTATGGTTTTTCTTTCTCAATTTGTCCTAAAGTTCTTTTACAAGGTTTATGAACCTTCTTGGGTCACTTGTGAGTTGAAATTTCTCCAATTTGCCCGTTCCCCAATAAATGGGTTTGTGAACCATTTCGGTTTTTCTCAGTTGGTTTTACCAGCTCTTCCCCGACTTTTCCTTAACTCCGAAGAGAGGGGTTTACAACTCTCCCCTTCTTTTTGGAGTTTTGTCCCCAAAACTTATTTCACATTGTTTGCATGTTGGCTTAAACTTTTTATTGTTATGAAATTTTCTATTTTATCGTCCTACAACCTTCTCGATTATTTTCGTTCATCCCTTTCCTCAAATATTTAAGATTCTCATCTCATTCTCATCCTTTCCTCATTCCGTGGAACTTACCTTAGCCTAGAATATTTTCCTTGAAGATCTATGTTCATTTCTTTCAGTTACACCCTTCTTTCCCAAGGCACCATTTCCCATCCCAAGCTTCTTTTACCCAAAATTTTAAAACTATTAGTTCCAGTCATTTTTCTCCAATAGATTTTGGCGTTTTATTGCCTTTTCATCCTACATGGATTCCTTCCTCATTCTTTGGTCATCACCTTTATGTTTGACTTCGTTATGCCTTCTCATAGACCATTCCTTGCCTAAGTCATATTTTTCTGAGTCTGTTGGATCTACATTCCCCTTTACTGCATGAAATTCTTTGTGATGTCTTTAACTTTATGTCCCTATAATAGTATTGATTTTTGTACTTCTCATTTTTTTCCAAATTTCTTTATTCGGTCATTCAACCTTCAAATCCTTGAATTTCCTGATACTTACTAACATATTAAAATTTCTTATCTTTTACTTCGTTCCTCATTCCCACTAGTGTCCTTCCTCCTTAAGATCTCTTCTCTTTCTAAACCCATCCTTGCTCTTATCAATGTTCCTCCCACTATTATTCATTTTGAGTTTAGTTCCTTTCTTTCTCGTATGGCATCTTTTGATGTCATCTTCCTACCTATAGATTACCTGGGTTTGACTTATCCCTTGATTATTTACGATTTCCTTCTCCTTTTACATGATCCTTTCTTTTCCAACATCTTGTTCATGAGGAGTTTATTCTCTTTGTTATTCCATTGGTTCCATTTCCCCTTCATTAGTACACCTATGTCTTCCCAAGTTTCCTTTCTCTGGCGAGCTTCACATTTCCTTTCTCTCGACATTTCCTTGATGGTCTCTTATTTCTTTTTCTTTATGATATTTCTGTTGTTCCTTTTGGAATGTTCTACTCCCCCTTATTCTCTATGCTTATTTTAACTCCTTGGACTTTTCATTATCGCGTACTTCTTGATGATTGTTTTCCTTCTCCTTTATTTTTCTTAAGATCTTTCTTAGATGGATTCTTTTTTATGGTCGTTTAAGGGTAAGTCTTGAGGGTTGAGATTTACTCGTATTTTCTTCATTAGGTGATTTCCTACTTAGTTTTTTATTATCATATTCTTTTGTTTTAAATAACTCAAAAGTTTTAATAAAACTTTTACTTTCCTTCATTCAAGAAATATTTTTCTTGCCATAATTTGGCTTATTATAGGAATTCTCTACCCCCTAATCCCTTGGGGTCATAGGAATAGAATTAACCCTAGAACGATTCTGAGACACTTGATTAGAAGCCTCTGAGGAACTGATTGAGGTGCATTCACGCTCCCTAATAGGGCGAATTTCATGTATGGCCTCTAATTCGTACCGCCTTAGTACTTCAACCTCATACTCATAAGTCCACTTCACCCATTGGGAGGGATTGAAGTTAGGTTGAATAGGTTTAGGTACTTGGTGGACCTTCATAAAGGTGGTATACGCATCCCAATAATTATCCCAATGTTGGTGAGATTCCCTTCCAATTGTTGTGGGACTGGAGGAGGAGGGGTTTAACTTCTAGGTGGTGCTGCTGGTTCCTCTTGTCTCAGAGGATGGTATATGATGCCTTCTAGTTCTAGTAAAGCTCCTACTAGTTTCTGATAGTCTTCCACCATGTCATTGGGCAGCCTTTTCTCACCCTTTAGAAACCTTTGTATGGCTTCCTCCCTAGGGTTGGATGTCTTTTTCAAGGTTATAGGTGGAGGACTAGATTTCACCGCGAATTTCCTAGGGACACTCCTTACATGATAGTTTAGAGTTGGGTTAATGTTAGGACATAATATTGATAATGTTTCAAGGGAACTAGGCTCTGATACCACTCTAGTTGTCATGCCCCTACCCAGTTTGGTCGGATCCCTGTGAACAACCCTTCGCTCTCCCAGTTCAAGAGGATTTTCCCCCTTCTTTTACTCGAGAGGTGCCAGACATATTTTCGGTGTTATTCCTAGTCATTTTCTCTTTTCCTAAAATGGGATAGAAAAGAGGGGTGAGTTTATACAAGTCAGTGAATGGGTATTTTAAAAATGGAGTTTTAAAAAAAATGTTTTTAAGTTGGAGTGTGCCAGACTCCTTAATTCCTTTAAATTTTCTCCACTTTAAAATCTCGGTTTTCAAAACACATCCTTTATCATGAAGGTCAATCACACAATCATAGGCCAGTACATCCACTAAACTCACTTGTGACGTTAGAGTCACTTTACCGACCACCTATATAGAAGTACATCCACTTCTACCTTGAGAATGAGTGGATGTTCACGACATCCGAACCTCAATCTCGTAACAAATCTCCGTGCCTGTATGAGAATAGACACCTCATCCCGACACCACCCTAGTCTCGTGCACTTGAAGCTACATCGAGCTTTGTAAGGCCTCCTGGTATGAATAACTACCCATATATGCACCGGTTCGTCTAGGGCCCTAGGACGCATCACTACACCTCTTGGGCGTCTTGTAGGTCTCGTAAACATAGTGCATGCACACTCAGTATTTTCACATCATGCCCTATAATTTGTGGTGCCACTGGTCCAACGGTCGTGACCCTCAACTCAACCTGCAGCTGTTTGTCTTGACTAGTCCGGAGACCTGTTATGTCGCACCACCACTAGTTGACTGAGTATCTCGGTCTTGTCTTGGTACCATGGCCAAACAATTCAATTGCTCAATTTTTCATGGCATATAATTCATGTTTGTTTACGAGCTCCTGTTCATGCAAATTGGCCTTGGGCCCAATGTTCAAGATTTTCAAAATTGGGCATAATAGCCCCCAAGTTCCAAAACCGAGGCCTCCGGCCTAACAGAGCTATTCGAGCTCCCGATCAAGAAGGTCTCCCAAATTGTATAAGCAGTGACACACAATCAGGGGATAGCACTTTCGACAAAATATATTTTCAATTTTCCATCATACCAACCAAGTATGAGGACATCTCCACTCATAACCGATGAACGGGTTTTCCACTTCCTCCGAAGAAGTTTTATCATGCCAACCGGGTATGATCTACTTACAACTGCTAAGTAATTTTTCTGTGTGATTTTCACATCACACCTCCCAAGTGTGATGGTTAAAATACCACTTAATAGTGGGTTTTCATTTTCGAGGTGATTATCATACCAACTGGGTATGATATAAAAATCCCACTTAGCCGATCGTGCAGTGAAATTCCACATAGTAAGTTTTCATCCCTTGCGAGCTTAACGTTAGTTGGCATTTCCGATGTCTCATGTTCCTACATGAAATGAACATCATTGTTCATTATCATCTGGCTTGATCATCTCATTCAGTATTAATGACTAAATTCACAACTTTTTCAATATTTACAAATTGGTACCTCTTGAGGTAGTGGTCTCTCGAGTCTTCTTGTCCTTGATGTCCACCCTATTGCCCTTTTTAGGGTTTAGTCCTTACTACTTCTCGGTCCTTCTTAGGGCATCGTTTATTTTCCTTGACTATCTTGTTGTTACGATTTGCTTCCTTTTGCTATGTTGGTCCGAAATTCCTATTTGGCTTCTCTGCCTTTTTCCAAAATAGGTCACACTTGCCATCCCAAGACATCCTTAACCACTTATGCCCCCTTTTGAGATTCCTTATTTTGAGTTAAGCTAATTATGATCCACCTGTCGATTCCGTAGCTTGAAAATTCCCTTCTTATGGTCTCACTTCCTATCTTTATCCTTTTTCTTAGGGACTTCTGTCCTAGGATTTTCATGTTTAACTTCCCTAATGCTCCTTGAAGGCTTTTCCTTCTTTCCTATCTTACACCCATCTGACATCGGTATGGTTATTTGCCCTAGATCCTTCCCTGTCCTCCAATTCCCATTTTGTTCCTTATCCTACCTTCGAGCAATTACTGATTATGAGTTGGTTCCTAGTACTTCACGTTATGTCCATTTGCCCATCAATGGTCCCTTCGGGGGTACTTAGTCGTATACATCCCTCTAGAGTTTCCTTTCCTAGCACACTTCTTCTCTTCTTCACTCCTACCATGTCCTTACCTTAGAGTTGTTGGAGGATTTTTTCTGCGTTTGCCCTTTCCGAGGGTTTCTAGGTGTATTTCCCATGTACCTTACCTTTATTCTTGTGGTATTCCTCTCTAGTTGACCTTCTTAAGAAGGAGTTCAAATTTCTTTCTTTACCTCACTATTTCTTGACCTCTTTGTGAATAGCTTATTTAACTCGCTCCACGATTCTTGTCTCCGATCCTTCCTATCTTCCGTGACTTTGGATTTCGATTGTCGACATGGTTCTTAGGAGGTATTGCCCTTAGTCCATGGGCTGTGGGACAGTCCTTTATTACCTATCCTATTTCCCTATACCTATAATAGGATATATTGGTACTTGTCCTGAGTATGATTAGGCACTTCTTAACGTAGTGTCCCTATCGACTATACATGAAACATGTTATTTTCTTGCGTGGACCGATGTTGTTCCTTCTTACTTCGAGCAGTACAAGGTCTTTCTAGGGCATCTTTGGTGGTCTGGTGCTTCGCCATCCTTGAGTCTGAATACCTTGAGAGTTTTCTTGTTGAATCTTCTTTGCCAAAGGATCACTCTAAGAGTCCTCCTAGATTTCTTGATTCCCTAACTTAGTTTCCTTAACTGGGATGGGATTCTCTCTAGTTTCTATGGTAGCGTAGGTTTGTTTGGTTACTTTTCTTGGGGCCATCTTCCTAGCAAGATCACATCATTTGAGAGACGATATTTTTTTTAAGAACTTGGAGTACTTTATTAATAGAGCAGTACAATATGTTGGTGTTTTAGTCCTATTACAAAAAGTGGTCATAGAATAGATATGGAGCTATGGGGCCTTGATAAGCAACCTCCTAGGTAAGGTTATATGCCCTTGTTGGCATTTTTGGCTTTAGGCTTGGCTCCCTTCGAACTCATGGTTGTTACCCTAACATATCCTGGCACCATACTCCTTGGTGGTACTGGACACTTCCCCGTCTAGTTCTTTTTTATTTCTACTATGCCTCGGGCATTGGGGAGCTTCTATGGTTGTCTTCCTACGAAGATAGAGTGTTAGGTGGTGTTAGTGATGTCAGCCCTTGTTTTATTGGTTTCTCTCATAGGAGACATCTAAAAATTTTTAAAACTTTCTCTTCGTTACTATATTATATAGTCTTTATAATGTATTCGAGGAAACATGCTCAGATACCACTCAAGTTGTCATGCCACGGCCCGGTTTGGTCGGATCCCCATGAAAAACCCGCCACTCCCTTTGGTTTATGAAGAGTTTTACCCTCTTCAAACCGTGAGGAGTAAGGCGTCATTTATCCTGTTTTTCCTAGAATAGCATTTATACAAAACTGAATGAATTAAATCTTTCATTCATTTCTTCAAGTTTGGCTATAGAAAGGTCTTTAGGGTTAGTTTTCCTTGCTTACCAGAAAAGGGGTAAAGGGAGGGATGAGTTCTATAACTCAATGGGTGTTGGGAGTGAGTTTTTCATAAACAAACCCACTTTAAACAAGTGTGCCCAAATCCTTATTTCCTTTAAAAATGATCTTTCATCAAATTTTTGGTTTTTGAAAACCTTTTTCCTCATTTCTACATTAGGTGTGTTTAACAGTCAACACACGCACTTCATCAGGAAGGGATCACACATTCACATGGTAGCCCATCCATTGCACCCACTTGTGGCTCGGAGCGTCTTTACCAGCCACTAAGATAGAAGCCGGTCCACTTCTACCCTAGGTCTGAGCGGATGTTTGCGACATCTGACCCTCGAACCCGAAAAAAACTCCATGTCTGTATGATGACACATACCTCATCCCGACCCCACCCAGCCTCATGCGGAAGAAGCTACATTGAGATTCCCGACTGCTGGCATGACAAACTGCCCTTATCTCCACCATATCATCCAGTAGCTCTTAGGATGCATCACTACCCCTCTTGGGCGTCTTGATGGTCCTGTACCTCAAGTGCATGCACAAACAATAGTTTTTCCACATAGCCATTTATCTTTGCTGCCACTGGTTCAACGGCACCGACCCTCAACCCGACTTGCAGTTGTTTGTCTAGGCCGATCCAGCGACAAGGCCTTAACGCTCGGCCGCCAGTCCATAGAGTACTGTCGGTCCTATCTTGGTACCATGGCAAAATCACTTATCCATTTCATTAAGAATTTTCATGGCTTTCATATCTGATGTTTGTTTATGAGCTTCTCCTCGTGCCCATTGGCCTTGGGCCAACTGTACGTGATTTTCCAAAACCGGACATATAGCCTCACAAGTTCAAAAACTGAGGCCTCTAACCTATGCGAGCTAATCTAGCTCCCGTCAATAAGGTCTCCCAAAGAGTTTAAGCATTGGCGCACAGTCAGGGGAGATGATATCTCTGCTTACAACTGGCAAGCATGTTTCTCCTTCCTTCAAGGAAGTCCATCATACCTACCGTGTATGATTTCCTCTACTTACGACCAGTAAGTAGTTTTTAGCTTAGTTCACACATCACTCCATCTGGGTGTGATATTAAAATCCCACATCTAAGTGGTTTTTCGTTTTTAAAGTACTCACCATCCCAATCGGGTATGATGTGAATAAACCCACTCAGCCGATAATTGTCACGTGTTCATCATCGGTTGATTTTTTAAGTTGACATGAGCTTTCACTTGCTGGTGTTCTGATCACACTTGTCCCTACACAATTTGGGCAGCCTTTTCACTTAAGATTTGGCATAAAAACCTAGGCTCACAAATTATCGATTTTTGCACTTAGATCCATAAAGTTCTTTTCTCTTAACTTTAGGTCCCTAATGCTTATGTTTGCCCACTTTGATCCCTAAGGTTTCCAAAATTTTCCTCTGAGTCCTCATTTTACTCAAAATTGCATATGGGGTTCAAATTTTCTAAATTTCCAATTTGGTCCCTAACTTTTCAAAAATTACCATTTTCCTCTACTTCCAAAAATGGCAATTTGGTCCCAATTGTTTAAAAATTTGACCAATTGGTCCTCAATTTTGGGAAATTGTAAAATGGTCCCTCAATTTTACAGAATCCCCAAATTTCCCCAAAAAGTTCCCAAATTTCTACCCTTCAAACTGATCGAATTTGATTTCTTCAAATTGGCCATTCCATCAGGGTTAATTTCTCTATTTAAAGTTAGGATTAGTTCATACACTTCTATACTATTCAATTGGGCTTTGAACCACGTCATTTGGGCTCTAATTGAGCTCAAACGGAGCTTCACTAGAAAACTATACGTAGAGAGAGAAAACTTTAAAATCTTACCAACAGAGGTATGGCTGTCTGAGCTATCTATCGGGGAAGGTGGATTTCTTCCCGAGGTACCTTCTAGGATCAAGAATTCCTACAATTGACCTCAAATCGAGGTAGAATTTTGTTAGTGAAATTCTATAGTTTCTCTCTCTAACTCTAACCTACAACAATTGAGGATGACCAAATTGGCTTAACTTTCAGCTTAGTTGAGGTTGTATGAGGGCTGTAGGGATGTTGGGAGAGCTTGGTTTGGTGGAGGAGGGCTGAATTTGGCCGATTTCAGCTCGATCGAAATAGGGTAACTTGGGTCCTCTAGAGCTGCTTCACTATTTGATTCCGCCGACACTTCTCCAGCATTCCTCGAATCGAATGGAGGTTGCTATCAGATAGCTCATTTCACTCGGAGTCTAAAGAACCCAACCTCGTCATCTGAGGATAAGAAAACTACCTAAGTGGGAGCTTTGGTTCGAGCTTCACTGGAAAATGGAACATTTTCTGAGGTTAAGAAAACCGGTTTGGTTTTCTCTTCTAATTTGTTCCAAAGTCCTTTTTCATAATTTTATGACTATTTGAGTCACTTGGTGTAAACCCGCTCTTTGTAGTTAAGGAAAACCGGGAAAATAACCAATCAAACCGAGTGAGAAAATCGAACTGGATCACAAACCCAATTATCAGAGAATGGGAAATTTGGGAAATTTACAACTCCCGAGTGACCCAAAGGGTTCATAAAAACCTTGGAAAAGGAATTTAGGACAATTTGGGAGAGAAAACTAGAACGGTTCAGGTGAACTGGATCCGAGCTGGATTGAACCGATTTATGAACCGAGTCGGTTTATGAACCAGAAGTAATAGAGATAGGGCAAACTGGGAAATTTGTGGATTCTGAGTGTCTTGAAGAGTCATAAAAGTCATGAAAAAGGACTTTAGGATGAATTGGAGATGAAAACTAAACCAATTCAGGTGAATCGGATCCGAACCGGATTAAATCAGTTTGGACCTATTTGAACTACTATTGAACTAGATGCTAAATTCATTTTTCTAAGTGGCTTAGAAAATTCAAATTTGAGAATTTAGGCCACCATTGGATGGAGAATGAATTTAGAAATTTTTAATTTTAAAAAACTCGGTCAAATCGGGCCTGAACCGACCGGTTTAAGCTTTGAACCTAGTTCGGACCGGTACAGTCCGGTTCGGAACAGCGTTGTCTTCTTCCTTCATGTGATAGCACTGTTCACTTACCGAAAAATCGAGCAGCACTAGCAAAGATGAAAAGTCTATGGCTGGGGAGTTTCAGGTGCCATTAAGGCTCCAATCGGACAGCCAAGAAGTCCCCGAGCTTCCTATATAAAGAGCCCTTCCTAATTCATCTTCTTCACACCTGAAAACTCCACTCTCTACCTACTACTCCATTTTCTGGTGAAGCTCAAACCATAGCTATGACTTGGGCATTTATCTGAGCCAAAGAAGGTGTGGTTAGGTTCTTTGGATTTGGGGAGAAGTCAGCTACACATCTGTAGTCTCCATTTGCTCTGAGGGTCATCGGAGAAACGCCGATGTGATAGAACAGTGAAGCAGCTCTGATAGACCGAAGCTACCCTATTTTGGCCGAGTTGAAAATGACCAATTCGAGCCCTCCTCAGGCTAAACCAAGCTCTCCCAACACCTCGACAACCCTTCTACAGCTGAACTAGAGCGGAAAGGTAAGTCAATTTGGCTCCCCTTTGTAAATTCCGATCAGTCTATAGAGAGAACCAACAGATTTTCAATTACTAAATTCTCCCTCAATTTGGCATCAATTGATGCAATTCTTGCTCCTAGGAGTAACCTCAGGATGAGAGCTATCTGCCAGATCAATTTGATGAGCTCCATTTGAGCTCATTCTAGCATCAAATCGTATGATTCAAAGTGCAATTGAATCGTATAAAGGTGTAAGAACTCCAATCTAACTTCAATTTTAATAATAAAACTTATTTGATCGATCAATTTGATGAAATCAAATTCGGAAAAGTTAGAAGATTGAAATTGGGGACTAAAGTGCAATTTCATAAAATTGAGGGCCAATTGGGCATGATAAAGATGTTGGAGGACTAGGGCAATTTTTGGGGAAAAACTTACCATTTTTGTAAGTGGGGAAAATGGTAATTTTTGAAAAATTGAGACCAAATTTGGAATTGTGGAAACTCAAATCCCTTGATGTGATTTTGAATAAATTGACATGAGTGGAAATCTATTGATTTGTGCATGCACTGAGTTACGGGACCTTCAAGATGCCCAAGAGGGATAGTGATGTGTCCTAGGGCTACTAGACGACATGGTGGAGATAAGTGCAATTAGATGTGCCAGCAGTCTTGGAAGCTCGATTAGCTTCATGCGCAAGAGACTAGGGTGGGGTTAGGATGAGGTCCCTGTCCTCATATGGACACGGAGTTTTATTTACGTGATTGAGGGTTGGATGTTGTGTACATCCACTCATTCTCAAGGTAGAAGTAGACGTGCTTCTCTGTAGGTGGCCGGTAAAGTCGCTTCGATGCCACAAGTGGGGGACAGTGGACGTGCTGCCCTGCGAATGTGTGTTCCCTTTATGATGAAGGGCGTGTGTTGGTTGATAAACACACCCGTTATGATTGAGGATTGAGGAATGACTATGAAAATGAGATTTTAAGGATGTATTGTTTTAAAGAAAATAAGGACTATGGCACACTCTAATTCACACTTTTCCTAAAAGTCAAACTTTAAAAACACATTCACTGAGTCGTTGAACTCACCCACTCCCCTTATATCCCTTTTTAGGTAACCAAGGGAAACCAAACCAAAGACCACCTGTTAGTCACACCTACAAGATATGTATGTAAGTTAAAATTTTTATGCAGTTTTGATTTATATTATTCTAGGAAAGGTATAGGTTTAAAGGACACCTTACTCCTCTCGAGTTAAAGAAGGGGAAAACCCTTAGTAAACTGGGAGAGTGGCGGGTTGCTCATGGGGATCCAACCAAACTAGGTCGGGGCATGACACTTGGGGTTTGTAAATTTTCTAATTTACCCTTTCCCAATCGGTTGTGGTTCATGAATCGGCTCGGTTTTCTCTTTTGAAACAACCAGTTCTTTTCCCGGTTTGATTATCTATAAAGGACGGGGTTTATACTAGGCGTGATACTTTCTATCATAGAAAGGGATCACACATTCGTAGAATATCTCCCAACCATTCCACTTGTGGTTTGGTGCGTCTTTACCGTTCATCCGGATAGAGGTTAACAACCACTCCCTAGATTTTGAGTGGAAATCATATTTTCGACCCTCAAACCCTAATCATTTCATCATGTCCGCTTTGTGGGACGAGACCTCTTTTCCCCCACTGCCTCGGTCTCACTGCCTTATCATATCCGCTTTGTGGGATGAGGCCTCATTTCCACTCCAGCCTCGGTCTTAGTGCGTAAGAAGCTACCAAAGCATCATGACTAACTGACACGACAAACCCGTCCTTATTGCATCCAAGTCGTCCAGCAGCCCTTAGGACCCCTCGACTAGCCCTCTCAGGCATCTAGATGTTCTTGGATTCTTATTCATGCATAACAATAGTTTTGGATTATTAATCATGATCTTTGGTGCCAATGATCCAATGGCCCCGACACTCGACCTGGCCCGCAACTGTTTGCCTTGACCAGCCGTCGACCTGGACCTAGCACACTGCCACTAGCATATCGAGCCTTGTCAGTCCTTTCTTGGCCACGTGGCAAGTCACACAACAATTCTAGTTTTATGAAAATTTTCATGGTTCTTATAATCATGTTGATCTACGGGTTCTAACCCATGCACATAGCCTTGGGCCCACTTCAAGAGTTTTCCAAAATTGGGCCTTTGACCCTATTATTTTCAAATCTGAGGCCTCGAGCATATTATAGCAATTCTAGCTCCCATCAAGAATGCCCCCCAAAAATGTTTAAGCAGTTTCACATAGTCAGGGGAGATTGTTCCGATAAATATAATTTTTTTCAAACTTAAAAGCGATTCTCATCAGCCCAATCGGGTATGACATTGAAAATCCCACTCACCTAATAATAGTGATGTGGCTGTCTCGGTGATATCTTGATTTGTGGTGTGCTCCCTTGCACCAGTACTTGAACAACCAGCTCCTGCATGGTTCGAGTACCCACATTAGGAGAATTGACATAAGGGACCTCATAGTTTTGGGTATTTGTGCATAAGCCCTCACACTATGCCTTAATTATACTTAGGTCCCTCAATGTTTATAATCTTACATTTGGGTCCCTAATCCTAATTTAATCTCAATTACGTCCCTAGGACTTCCAATTATCCCTCATGGGTCCTTAACTTTTCCAAAATTACCAATTAGTCCTCAATTTTCTCAAAATTGCCAACTTGTTCTTAATTTCCCAAAAATTGCCAATTGATCCTTGAATTTTCAAAAATTTCCAATTAGCCCTCTATTTCATTCAATTGCTCAATTGGGCCCCAATTGGAAGTTAATTTCATGAAAATGCCTCAATTTCCCTTAAATTGCAATTCAACCTCCAATTTTCCAAAAATCCTCAAATTGCCCAATTTCTCAAAAATTGCAATTTAGTCCTTGATTCACAATTTCATTCAATTGATCCCTAAAACTCAGTTAATTGCCCCATTCATGATCTGAATCATCTTCCCTACATTTCCCTCATTATTTCAAGCGTTGAACCACTTCATTTGGCTCAGAAATGAGTTCAAACGAAGCTTCGCTAGAAAATGCAGTCTAGAGAGTGAAAGTTTCGATATCATATTGGTCAGGGTCTAACGATTGGAGCTCTTGCTTTCTCTGAATTACTCTCCTCCTAGGGATCCTTCCTATATCAAACCATGCCTCAATTGGTGCCATGAATAATATGAATTTCTCAATTTAAATTTTTACAAAAATGCACTATGAATATTGTTTTTCTACGAAGGGGCAGCGGAGGGCTTACCATCTTAGCTCGGGGGAAGGTTGAGGCACCTCTTGGTGGAGTTTGGGGCTCGACTTGGTTTGGCCTGGAGACGGCTCGACTTGAGCTCGAGCAGCTCGGGCTGTTGATAGTCGAGGAGCGGTGACACTATTCGAGGTTTCTCACTCTTCCACGGTGATCCTCGGGTTGAAGGGAGGGTGCAGCTGGGTAGAGAACTTCCTCCTGGTTCTTATGACACCAAATGCAGCTTTAGAGCTAGAGGAAAGTCCTGTTGTGGGAGCTTTGGTTTGCTGCTCGTCGGGAACTGGTACACTTCTTCTTCGCTTGATTGTGGGATGCTGAGAACGAATGGAGGGGTGCTCTTTATATAGGGACCTCGACAACTATTTAGGCTATTGGCCAACATGAGACTTGGCCCCCACCCCACTAGCCAATGACATGACTAGAGCAATTTTTGAGTCGTCGGAGAGTCCCCCTTCCCTTGCTCTGTCTTTTTTGTCAGCAGATTGAGGTTGAAGACGATGACATGGCAGGTGTGCCACATGGTGTGCTAGGATTGGCCAGTTTTTCTAACATGGTGATGCAACTCAACCGCCGCATCAACCGTTGATCAGTTGACCGGTCATGTGGAAGCCTCTTGTTGGCTGCTTGTCACGCCCCCACCTAGTTTGGTCAGATCCCCAATTTAATAAGGGTTTCCCCTTGTTTATCAACAGTGAAGAGAAAGGCGTTCTTTAAACATGTACCTTTCCTGGAATAACATAAATAAAAACTACATAATATTTTAAATTGATCGTACCTGTCTTATAGGCGTATTAGCTAGTGATATTTGGGGAAGGCTTTTCGGGGCTACCTGAAAAAGATATAAGGGAGGGGGTGAGTACAACGACTCAGTGAATGGTTTTTCAAATTTTACTTTTTAGGAAAGATGTTTGGTTAGTGTGTCAGACTCTTTATTCTCTTTTAAAAACCTTTATTTTCAAACTTTGGATTTTATCATCATTTTTTATTACCACGGTGTGTCATCACTCAACACACATCCTCCATCATGAAAGTCAAACACACAATCACAGGCCAGCCCGTCCACTTAACCCACTTGTGGCATAGGAGCGACTTTACTGGCCACCTAGATAGAAATACGTCCACTTCTACCCTAAAAATGAGTGGATGTTCGTGACATTCGACCCTCAATCCCATAAAAATTCTCCGTGTCCGTATGTGGACAAAGACCTCATCTTGACCCTGCCCCGGTCTCATGCACTTGAAGCTACGTCGAGCTTAGCAAAGCTTCTAGTACGACTAACTGCCCTTATATCCACTAGGTCGTCTAGGGCCCTAGGACACATCACTACCCCTCTTGGGTGTCTTGAAGGTCCTGTAAACAATGGATACTTTGTAATCCATTAATTTTCGTTCGTTCTCTTAATTGAATTGCAATTCAACTAAACTCGGCCCAATCTTTTACTAAAAGGATTGAGCCGAACACAAAGATTCTATTCTAGATATAAGATATACATATATATCTAGTATATTTAGATTCTATATCTAGATATAGAAGATTTTAAAATACAAAATAAAAAACTCAAATGCTTCCATTGTTTGTTGTGTTGGATCCACAATTCATCCTATGGATCTTTAGGATTGGTCTATTCTTTTATATTCTTTAGTTTCGGTCATGATCAAGGCACGTATCACAACTTCTTCTACCCATCCTGTATATTGTCCTTTTCATTCCGTGTTGGAATAGAAATTTGTTCGATTAGTAATCGGCGAGATTTTACCAAAAAAAAAATATTCATAACATAAGAGAGAACAAATATTTCTTTTTTTTTTATTCGAATGTGACACAAGAAGAAAGAAATCCCTATTTCGATTTAAAATTTCTAAATTTTGATAATAAATTAATTTAATTCAATATGGAGTTCCATCATATATGTCATCAACTATATCCTATATAGTTATAGGGAAGGAATATACCCGGTTCTTACAAAATAAAATCATTTTTTTTATTTTTATTAATCACTCCTTCTTTTAGTAGTTAATAATCCTAGTGATTGGATCCATATGCTTATTCTGATAGCAAATGAAATATTGAAATGATTTTTCATTGAATGACTATTCATCTATTGTATTTTCATGGAAATAGGGACAAGAAAACTCTATGGAAAAATGGTGGTTCAATTCGATATTGTCTAAGGGGAAATTCGAATTCAGGCGCGGTCTAAGTAAATCAAGTGATAGGTTTTGTCCTTTTGAAAATACCAGTGTAAGTGAGGATGCGGTTATAAATAATACGATTCATAGTTGGAGTGGTAGTTCTAGTTACAGTAATGGTGATCCTTTAGTAGGTGTTAGGGACATTCGAAATTTTCTCTCTGATGACACCTTTATAGTTAGAGATAGTAATAGGGATATTTATTCCATATATTTTGATATTCAAAATCAAATTTTTGAGATTCACAATGATCCTTCTTTACTGAGTGAACTAGAAAATTCTTTTTTTAGTTATCGTAATTCTAGTTATCTCACGAATGAATCTAAGAATAATGATTCCTACTATGATCGTTACATGTATGATACTAAATATAGTTGGAATAATCACATTAATAGTTGCATTGACTCTTATCTTCGTTCTCAAATCCGTATTGAGAGTTCCATTTTAAGTGGTAGTCACAATTACAGTGACAGTTACATTTATAATTACATTTGTGATGAAGGTAGAAATAGTAATGAAAGGGACCGCTCAAATATAAGAACTATCAAGAATACTATAGATTTCAATATAAGAGAAAATTCTACTAATTTTGATTTGACTAAAAAATATAGGCATTTGTGGGTTCAATGCGAAAATTATTATGGATTAAATTATAAGAAATTTTTTAAGTCAAAAATGAATATTTGTGAACAATGTGGATATCATTTGAAAATGAGTAGTTCAGATCGAATCGAACTTTCGATTGATTCAGGTACTTGGGATCCTATAGATGAAGACATGGTTTCTCTGGATCCTATTGAATTTCATTCGGAAGAAGTACCTTATAAAGATCGGATTGATTCTTATCAAAGAAACACAGGATTAACTGAAGCTGTTCAAACAGGTACCGGTCAACTAAATAGTATTCCTATAGCAATTGGAGTTATGGATTTTCAGTTTATGGGGGTAGTATGGGATCCGTAGTAGGAGAAAAAATTACCCGTTTGATCGAGTATGCTGCCAATAAATTTTTACCTCTTATTCTAGTGTGTGCTTCCGGAGGAGCACGTATGCAAGAAGGAAGTTTGAACTTGATGCAAATGGCTAAAATATCTGCTGCTTGATATGATTATCAATCAAATAAAAAGTTATTCTATGTATCTATCCTTACATCTCCCACTACTGGTGGAGTGAGGGCTAGTTTTGGGATGTTGGGGGATATCATTATTGCTGAACCTAATGCCTACATTGCATTCGCAGGAAAAAGAGTAATCGAACAAACATTGAATAAGACAGTACCTGAAGGTTCACAAGCGGCTGAATATTTATTTCATAAGGGCTTATTCGATCCAATCGTACCACGTAATCCTTTAAAGGGTGTTTTGAGTGAGTTATTGAAGCTTCACACTTTTTTTCCTTTGAATTCTAATTCCATTAATATTAATTAAGTATGTATGAAGTAGTAAGTAGAGCCTTAAGTTTAATTATTTTATTTGTAGTGAACCAATAATTAGTTTATTGGAATCAAAGTAAAAATTAGAAAGATGTATTTTTTCTTTGGTGACATAAGATTTAATACAAAATTGTATTGTATATTGTATTGTATAAAGTATAATTGTTTGGACAATTCTTTTTTTTTTTACCGATATTTTTTATTAGTAATCAGTAAACCTCTATCAACAAGATAAAAAAAAAAGAAAATCCTACCTTATGCAAAATTCAGATTAGGCAAATAAACCGTTTCCTTTTTTCTGTCTATGTATATATATAATTCAAATATAGAAAATATAGCTATAGAGTATCATATCTTTTCTCCCGAGAAATCTATACTTTGGCTAAGAATCCCTCTTGTTGAATCGAATTCTAATGAGTCGTTCGGGATTTTCTATTTTCTAATAAAATAAAAATGAAATAAAAAAGGGAATTCAAATGATAAGACAAGAATGGATTTTAGCATACATATATTTTTCTATTTCATGTAGAAAGACAAATTAAGTATTATTTAGTTCATTCTACATTCTTTAATTAGACATTCCTTGCATTTCTTTATTATATATATAATCACTTAGATATACTTAGTATAATTATATACGAATTATAATTATTATAAGATATCTTTATAACAGGTACAAATATTACATCGAGGTACCCATTTTATGACAACTTCCAACTTACCCTCTATTTTTGTGCCTTTAGTAGGCCTAGTATTTCCGGCAATTGCAATGGCTTCTTTATTTCTTTATGTTCAAAAAAACAAGATTGTTTAGATCCGATGGGTCACAACTCATCTATTTTTAAGACTTATATATAGATAACACGCATATCTATTTATATTTAATAGAATATGGTGTAACATATGGCTTCCTCCAAACATAAATGGGGTAGCTATTGTGTGTGTGTAAATCTATGATATGGATGAGTTATGACTATATTCAAATAGATCGGAATCGAGGCGGATAGCTGAAATGAAAAGTCAACGTATCCATATAGGTGTAAATATTTATGGGAGATCATATCATATAAAGTAAATGTTATTATTTGAGCCCTAACCAATTCGATCAATTACTCTTAACTTAAAGAGTTACATCAGAATGGCGCTAGTTAATGAGAGTTACTTCGGAAATAAAAAAAGAAAGTCAAATCCATTTAGACTATTTTCTCAATTCTAATAAAATGTAACTGGATCTAGTATGAGTTGGCGATCAGAACATATATGGATAGAGCTTATAGTGGGGTCTCGAAAAATAAGTAATTTCTGCTGGGCCTTTATCCTTTTTTTAGGTTCATTAGGATTCGTGTTGGTTGGAACTTCCAGTTATCTCGGTAAGAATTTGATATCTTTAGTTCCGTCTGAGCAAATAAATTTTTTCCCACAGGGTATGGTGATGTCTTTCTACGGGATCGCGGGTCTCTTTATTAGTTCCTATTTGTGGTGCACGATTTCGTGGAATGTGGGTAGTGGCTATGATCGATTCGATAGAAAAGAAGGAATAGTGTGTATTTTTCATTGGGGATTTCCTGGAAAAAATCGTCGTATCTTCCTACGATTCCGTATGAAAGATATTCAGTCCATCAGAATAGAAGTTAAAGAGGGGATTTATGCTCGTCGTATCCTTTATATGGAAATCAAAGGACAGGGGGCCATTCCCTTAACGCGTAGTGATGAGAATCTGACTCCGCGAGAAATTGAACAAAAAGCTGCCGAATTGGACTATTTCTTGCGCGTACCAATTGAAGTATTTTGAAATCAACTAGAACTGAAGAAAAAATTCTTTCTCAGTGCAGGGAAAAAATTCAAGAATTCTCTTTTCTTTCTATAGCATAGCTGCAAGTTTTTTCAAAATGTTCCTTCGAGCCAAAGTAGACGTATATGGAACGACCATAAAACGAAACCTTTTTGTCTTGTTTTTCCACTCATTTTTTATCATGACATCACAACAATATTCTTTATAAATATTAATCTGTCTCCGTTTTTACTATGGGGACAGCTGGGGGATTTTTTTTTCGAAATATTTTCTATTTTGATAGAAGGGGAGTTCCTTTGGTTCGAAATCCAAATAATATTCATTGAAGTGAGTGGTTCTTTCAGGGATTTTTCGAAAAAGCTTCGAGTTGGATCAATGGAGATATCTGTAAACAAGACTTTTCAAATTATTTCTTCATTCAAATTTGAAGTGGGCTCTTAACGCTTCGTATTGGGATCCATAAAGAAACGATCCAATTGATCAAGATGTACAATGAGGATCATATCCATAAGATTTTTCACTTATCGACAAATATAATCTGTTTCATTATTTTCAGTGGTTATTCTATTCTGGGTAATGAAGAACTTGTTATTCTTAACTCTTGGGTTCAAGAATTCCTATATAACTTAAGTGACACAATAAAAGCTTTTTCTATTCTTTTATTAACTGATTTATGTATTGGATTCCATTCAAAGATTGGGAACTTATGATTCCATTCTTAAGTGACGCCATGGTTGGGAACTTATGATTGGCTATGTATACAAAGATTTTGGATTTGCTCATAATGACCAAATTATATCTGGTCTTGTTTCTACTTTTCCAGTCATTCTAGATACAATTTTTAAATATTGGATCTTTCGTTATTTAAATCGTGTATCTCCATCACTTGTAGTGATTTATTATTCAATGAATGACTGATCCAACTAGAATATAATATGTTACATAAGAAAAACATTTAAAGATGTACTTACTCTTTCTTTCTCCCGAGACGAGGATTTCTCCTATTCCTATATTCCAGTAAAATTATTTCAGTAAATGACAGAACTGTGGATAGGGACTATACAAGCGACCTACCTAATTTTATTGTAGAAATTTTCGGGATCAATGATTGGACCATGCAAATTAAAAATACCTTTTCTTGGATAAAGAAAGAGATTACTCGATCTATTTCCGTATCGCTGATGATATATATCATAACTCGGACATCCATTTCAAATGCATATCCCATTTTTGCACAGCAGGGTTATGAAAATCCACGAGAAGCGACCGGGCGTATTGTATGTGCCAATTGTCATTTAGCCAATAAGCCCGTGGAAATTGAGGTTCCACAAGCGGTACTTCCTGATACTGTATTTGAAGCAGTTCTTCGAATTCCTTATGATATGCAAGTAAAACAAGTTCTTGCTAATGGTAAAAAAGGGGGTTTGAATATGGGGGCTGTTCTTATTTTACCCGAGGGTTTTGAATTAGCCCCCCGATCGTATTTCGCCCGAGATGAAAGAAAAGATAGGCAATCTGTCTTTTCAGAACTATCGCCCCACTAAAAAAAATATTCTTGTTATAGGTCCTGTTCCTGGTCAGAAATATAGTGAAATAACCTTTCCTATTCTTTCTCCGGACCCCGCTACTAATAAAGATGTTTACTTTTTAAAATATCCCATATATGTAGGCGGGAATAGAGGAAGGGGCCAAATTTATCCTAACGGGAGCAAGAGTAACAATACAGTTTATAATGCTACAGCGGCCGGTATAGTAAGTAAAATCGTCGAAAAGAAAAAGGGGGATATGAAATAACCATAACAGATGCGTCGGATGGACGTCAAGTGGTTGATATTATCCCCCCAGGACCCGAACTTCTTGTTTCAGAGGGCGAATCTATCAAACTGGATCAGCCATTAACGAGTAATCCTAATGTGGGTGGATTTGGCCAAGGGGATGGAGAAATAGTACTTCAAGATCCATTGCGTGTCCAAGGCCTTTTGTTCTTCTTGGAATCTGTTGTTTTGGCACAAATCTTTTTGGTTCTTAAGAAAAAACAGTTTAAGAAGGTTCAATTGTCCGAAATGAATTTCTAGATTCGCAAATTTATCAGCATCGAGTTCATAAAAAGAATCTAATTCTTGTTGGCAATTATTTGTACCGCATTCCTAGTCATAGTATGTATATTGTGAAGAAGACTATTTGACTTTATTTCTTTTTTCTTTATTTTTTTAAGCCAAATTAATTGGAGCAGCATGACTATGTCATTATTGCATTATTGTTTAAATGTCATAGAATAGAAAATAGAATGGATCAATATTTTTTGAGTCTAATAGACTAAAAAGTATAAAATTCAACTGGAGACTAACGATAAAATAAGTAAGTGGAGAATAGAAAGCAAGGGATTCCTTGTCTTTTTAGTCCTCGGCACAAGAAAGGAATTTTACACATTCCTTTCTTGTGCCGACATTATAATGGTTTTTTTTTCTCGTTCATCAAAGATTACTATTCTTAAAGATTACTGTTCTTTGTTTCGATTTTTTACAGGGTTTTAAGAACTCTTTTTCATATTTATTACGTATACATACCAAAAGTAGTAAAAAAAAATAGGAAAAAATCCTTTGAGAAAATAGAATTTATTCAATGAACTTTTATATAAAAAAAAAATTCAACTTTCATGAGATACTAATATAGAGTAGGGGTCTATTCGAAAGGGTTTGGATAATTTCTGGTCTACAGAAATATATATTGGAGTTGTGTCATTCAGGAAAATGAAATCGAGTAATTCCTACTCTTCTTGCTTCTAACGTTGAAAATATCAATAGATTCATCAAGTAATAGATGTTCTAAATCAATTAATGAATTTTTCAAAAACATTAGAAAAACGAAAATGAAATGATGTTTTTTTAAACATCGGAGAAAGTGATCTATTTTTTCATTTATATGGAATAAAATATTCTAAACACAGTGCATGCACAATCAACATTTTTCACATGATGCCATATAATCGGTGGTGCCACTGGTCCAATGACCCCGACCCTCAACTCAACTTGTAGCTGTTTGTCTTGACTAGTCCAAAGACCTATCATGTTGCACTGCTGCTAGTTGACTGAGTATGTCGGTCCTGTTTTGGTACCGTGGACAAACAATTCATTAACTTAAGTTTTCATGACATATAAATCATGTTTGTTTATGAGCTCCTGCTCGTGCCAACTGGCCTAGGGCCCAATGTTTGAGATTTCAAAATTGGGCATAATAGCCCCCGAGTTCCAAAACTGAGGCCTCCGACCTAACAGAGCTATTCGAGCTCCCGTCAAGAAGGTATCCCAAATTGTTTAAGCAGTGGCACACAATCGAGGGAGAGCACTTCTGACAAAATATATTTTTAACTGTCCATCATACCAATCATGTATGAGGACATCTCCGCTCATAACCGATGAACGAGTTTTCCACTTCCTTTGAGGGAGTTTCATCATACTAACCTGGTATAATCTACTTACAATTGATAATTAGTTTTTCCACGTGATTTTCACATTACTCCTTTCAGGTGTGAAGTTTAAAATACCACTTAACAGTGGCTTTTCATTTTCGAAGTGCTCAGCATCCCAACCGGGTATGATATAAAAACCCCACTCACCCATTAATGCAGTGAATTCCTCTCGACCAATTCTTTGTATTCACACAAGCTTGTCCTTCCTGGCATTCCCGATACTTCGTGTTCCTACACGATATGAACATCCTTGTTCATTATCCCATGGCCTAAAAGGCTTCATTCATTCCAAATGAATGAGAAAACCAAACTTTTCATTTATTTGTTATTAGGTCCCTAAAGTTATTTTTCTTTAACTTTAAGTCCCTAATGCCGATTTTTCCTTAATTTGAGTCCTGAAACTTTTAAAATTCACCTTGAGACCTCAATTTATTCAATTTCATGAAAAGTGGTTCAATTTCCCAAATTTCCAATTTGGTTCCCCAACTTTTCCAAAATTACCATTTTGCCCATATTTTATAAAATGGTAAGTTTTGCCCAATTTCCCAAACATCTTTATTATGCCCCATTGGTCGTCAATTTCATGAAATTGCACTTTAGTTCCTCAAATTTTTGAAATTCCCAAATTTCCCCCCAATTTTAGCCTTCTAAATCTGCCGAATTTGATTTTATCAAATTAACCAATCAAATCAGTTTAATTGTTGAAATTGAAGTTAGATTGGAGTTCCTACACCTTTATAAGATTCAATTTCCCTTTGAATCACATGATTTGGTTCTGGAATGAGCTCAAACGGAGCTTCGCTGGAAAACTAGACTTAGAGAGAGAAAACTTCGAAAGCTTACCATCGGGGGCGCGGTCCGAGCATTCAATATGTGCAAGTAGCTCTTGTCCTGAAGTTCCTCCTAGGATCAAGAACTGGATCAATTGATGCCGAATTGTGTGAGAATTTTATCATCAAAGTTCTGCTGGTTCTCTCTAGCACAGGTCGAAAATTACAGAGGGGAGCCAAATTGGCTTACTTTTCCCTCTAATTCAGCTGTAGGAGAGATCTGGAGGTGTTGGAAAGGATTGGTTTGGCATAAGGAGGGCTCCAATGTGCCGATTTTAGCTCAACCCAATTAGAGCAGCTTCAGTCCGATGGAGCTGGTTCACTGTTCGATCACACCAGCTCTTCTTCGACGACCCTCAGAACAAATGGAGACTACAAGCAAGTAGCTGACTTCTCCCCAGTTATAAAGAACCTGACCTCACCTTGTTTGGCTCAGAAAAGTGCCTAAGTCAGAGCTTTGGTGTGAGCTTCACTAGAAATTGGAGTAACTGAAAGAGAATGGAGTTTTTAGTTTTGGAGATGATGAATGAGGAGGGCTCTTTATATAGGAAGCTCAGGGACTTCTTGGCGGTCCGATTGGTGCCTTAATGGCGATCATTCATTGCATGAAACTCCCTGGCCAGAGACTTTTCAGCTTTGCCAGTGCTGTGCAATTTTCCAACAAGTGAACAATGTTGTCATTTGAAGGAAGAAGACGACACTGTTCCGAATCGGACCAGACCGGTCTAAACTGGGTTCAAAGCTTAAACTGGCCAGTTCACCCCCCATTCGATTGAATTTTTCAAATCTAAAATTTTGTAAGTTCATCTAAATTCATTTTCTATCCAATGGTGTCCTCAAATCTCAAATTTGAATTTTCTAAGCCACAAAGAAAAATGAATTTAGCATCCAATTCAATAGTGGTTCAAACCGTTTCAATCCGGTTCGGATCCGGTTCACATGAACCAGTTTGGTTTTCATCCCCATTTAATCCTAAAGTCCTTTTTCTTGACTTTTGTGATTCTTTAGCTCACTCGGGATCCATAAATTTCCCAGTTTGCCCTTTCTCGATCGGTTCCGGTTCATGAATTGACTTGGTTCATAAATGGATTCAATTCAGTTGGATCCGGTTCATCAGAACTTGTATGATTTTTCTCTTCAAAGTTGTCCTAAGGTTCTCTTCCAATGTTTTATGAACCCTTTGGATCACCCAAAACTTGTAAATTTCCAAATTGCTCGTTCTCTGATGATCGGGTTTGTGAACCGGTTCGCTATTTCTCACTTGATTTGACCGGTTCTTTTCTCGGTTTTTCTTAACTCAAAAGGGCGGGGTTTACACTGCTCATGTCTACATGGCAAACTGACAGGTCAGTCGTTGATCATTCACTGGACATGTGGCAGCCCCCCATTGGCTACTTGTGTCTCCGTGGCTGATGTTTGGGCATCGTTGACGTTGATCGGCTGGACCGTTGACAAGTCCAATCCGACTGGTTCAAGCCCGATTCGATTGGTTTTCTAAAATTTAAAAATTTCTAAATGCATATAATTTGATTTTCTATCTAATGGTGGCCTCAATTTCCCAAATTGACATTTTAAGCCACCTAGAAAAATAAATCATTGAACTAGTTCACTATGGTTCAATCCGGTTCAGTTTGATTTGGGTCCGGTTCACACTGAGCTGATCTGGTTCTCCCATCCAATTCACTTCATGGTTCTTCCCCATGATATTTATGAATTTTTGGTCACTTGGAATTTTTCAATTTCTCATTTTTTTACCTTTCGTTGCTATTTTTGATTCATTAATTGACTTAGTTTTTTTTCAAAATCATTGATTCTTTCCCTAGTATCTTGTTTTGAGGGGTGGGTTTCACAAACATGTGTCCCCGATCAACTAAGGAGAAGCCTCATCAACAAGGCTGACCAATGAGGAGTTGACACGTGTCAAGGACGCACGTGAGAATAAACAAGGATGTTGGAGAAAGGATCGACCAATTAGATGTCGACACGTGGTAGAGCCATGTTGGATGGTTTTAGCCAATCAGAGGCTCACACATGGTAGCGACATTGTGCGACATGATGGAAATCTAATGCATTTAAATCAGCCAATTAGAGAACACCATGTGTCACGGTCATCGGCTAACTAAGCACGGTTAGCAACCATGTTGGAATGAGAGGCCAGTGGGAGGTCGCCACATGTCCGTTCAATGAGAAAAAGGTTGACTAGGACACTAAGTAGGAAGCAGTGAAGCCAACCAATCACAGCATGCCATGTGACAAAGTGCACATGTGAAGCTCGTACACTTGTGCTAGGTCATTGTCAACCTTTAAAAGCAGGCAAAGAAGATGACAAAGTGAGCTCTTTGGTCTCTGACGACCGAAGAATGCTTTGATATGACCATTGACGGCTGAGTCATGGGTCGAGTGTTGAGCAGACGATTCACCGGTCACTTGCTAAACTTCCTATTTAAAAAGCTCCTCCCCACTTGTCCTACTCATCCTACAATCAATTGAAGAAGAGAGAGCACAAAGTTTTTCGGCGACGAGTAAAACAGAGCTATGACATCAGCATTTTCTTCAGCCTTCGACATTGCATTTGGAGCCTGTAGAACCGAGAGGAAGTTCTCTACCCAACCACAATATAAAACCCATCACCCCGAGTTAAGGAAAAACTGGACAAATTGAGGAGAAAACTAAATCCCTTGATGAATCGATGACAAGAAAGAGGGATTTAAATGAGAAATTAGAAATCCCAAGTGACTAAGATGTCACCAAAATCATGGGGAAGGATTATGAAGGGAGTTGGATGGGAAAATTGGACCGATTCAAGGTGAACAGAACCTGAATCAAATTGAACCAGTTTGAACTACACATGAAATGGTTTATAAATTCATTTTTCTTAGTAGCTTAAAATGATCAAATTGTGAAATTGAAGCCACCATTGGATAGGAAATGAATTTAGACAAATTTAGAAATTTATAGATTTGAGAAGACCGATCGAATCGAGCCTGAATAGGCGGATTTTCAGCATTGAACCCGATCAGATCGAACTGGTCCAATCCAGAACAGTGCCGTATTCTTCCTTGGGACCCGTCTCTCAAATCAGATTCTGGGGGAAGTTAGCTACCTGACAGCAACCTTCCTTTGACTAGAGGATCATTAGAGAAGCGTTGGTGGAATCAAACAGTGAAACTGCTCCGACGATTCAAGCTGTATTGTTTTAGCCAAGCTAAATTTATCCAAATTCAGAACTCCTCCAACCAAACCAAGCCTCCCCAATGTCCCCACGACCCTCACATGACCTCTAGAGAGGTGAAAGGTATGCCAATTTGGACCTCCTCCGTCATTGTAGATTGGTTCTAAAGAGAGAATGTGTTGAATTTCACTAACAAAATTCACCTTCATATGGACTTCAATTGTAGTGATTCTTAATCCTAGAAGGATTCTAAGGATGAGAGCTACCTCCCTGGATCGAGAGCTCGGACCACCGCACCTCTGATGGTAAGCTTTTGAAGCTTTCCCTCTCTACGACCAATTTTCCGACTAAGCTTCGTTTGAGCTCGTTTCATACTCTAATTCTTCTCAAGGCTCTATTTGATCATATGGAAGTGTAGAAACCGATCCATGCCATCAATTGGAGCAATTAATCCCAATTGAACGACCAATTTGAAGAAATAAAATTCGGTCAAAAAAGGGGGGAAGAAATTAGGGATTTCAAAAAATTGAGGAACCTCCATGCAATTTCTCAAAATTGAAGGTCAATTGGCAATGAGAAAGATGTTTGTTGACCAATTGGTCAATTTTTGAAACAATTGGGGTCAAATGGCTATTTTTGGAAAGTAGGGACAAAATGGTAATTTTGGAAAATTGTGGAACCAAATTGAGAATTTGAAAAACTTGAGCCCATTAGACAATTTTAAGTAAATTAACAACCCAAGGAGGATATTGGAAGTCCTCGAGACTTAATTTGAGGAAAATTTTAACATTAGGGGCCTAAATTAAAAAAGTATGAACTTTAGGGACCTAAGTGTAATAAACTTGAAATGTGGGCCTAGTAGCCAATACTGAAAAGCTGGGAAGCTTTTATGCAAAACCTTAATGTATAAGAGTGGTCAAACTATCCTGAGACTAGAACTGTCACTCCCCGACTCGGTTTGGATGGATCCCTGTGATTAACCCGCCACTCTCCCATTTTACTAAGGGTTGCCCCTTGTTTATAACCCATGAAGAGTAAGGCATCCTTTAAACTAGTACATTTCATGGAATACATAAATTAAAACTGCATAAACTTTTCAACTGACATACCTATCTTGTAGGTGTGATTAATATAAGGTCTTTGGGGGTAGGTTGCCTTTGGTTACCTAAAAAGAGAAATAAGGGAGGGGGTGAGTTCAACAACTCAATGAATTGGTGTTTAAACTTTGACTTTTAGGGAAAATGTTTCAATTAGAGTGTGCCAGACTCCTTATTTTCTTTTAAAATTTCTCATTTTCAAAATCTCAGTTTCATAGCCATTACTCACTCCTCAACCATAACCAGTGTGTTTATCATCTAACACACACCCTTCATCGTGAAGGGAACACACATTAATAAAACTTTGTGTCTGTATGAGGACAAAGACCATATCTCAGTCTCGTGCATATGAAACTCAAACATAGAAGCTTCAGGAAGTCCCAAACATAGTAGGTTTATGGAGTTCAAATACAAAAACTCTATGGAGTACAAATATAGAACTCTATGACGAACTGGTATAATGAGAAACACAAATCCAGTAGCTTCTCTTTTCCCTTATCGCCACCATGTCATCCAACAGCCCTTAGTACGCATCACTACCCTTCTTGGGCGTCTTAATGGTTTGGAACCTCAAGTGTATGCACTAACAAAGTTTTCCTCAAAAGCCATTTAATCTTTAGTGCCACTAGTCCAACGGTTCCGACCCTCAACTCGACCTACACCTATTTGTCTCAATTGGTTTGTTGACCTGTCATGTCGCACTGCTGCTAGTCTATCGAGTATGTCAGTCCCATCTTAGTACCATAGCTAAACAATTCATTTACTTAAGTTTTCCTGGCTTAGAATCATGTTTGTTTACGAGCTCCTGCTCATGCCAATTAGCATAGGACCCACTATTCAAGATTTTCAAAATCGGGCAAATTAACACTCAAGTTCCAAAACCGAGGCCTCCAGCATTATAGAGCTATTTGAGCTCTCGTCAATAGGGTCTCCCAAAATGTTTAAGCAGTGGCACACTGTCAGGGGAGAGCACTTCCAACAAAATACTTTTCAATTGTCCATCATACCAACCGAGTATGAGGACATCTCCGCTGATAACCGATGAATGGGTTTTCCACTTCCTTCGAGTAAGGTTCATCATACCAATTGGGTATGATCTACTTGCACCGGTAAGTAGTTTTTCTGCGTGATTTTCACATCATTCCTCTCAGGTGTGATGTTTAAAATACCACTTAGCAGTGGGTTTTCATTTTCGAGGTGCTTATCATCCCAACTGAGTATGATATAAAAATCTCACTCACCCGTTAATGGAGTTAATTTCCTCTTAGTTGACTTGTTGCCCTTACTAAAACTTGTCTTAGTTAGCATTCTCTGTCCTTCATGTTCCTACACGATATGAACATTCTTGTTCATTATTATTTGGCCTAATAGCCCTCATTCATCCCAAATGAATGGGGAAAACCACATTTTCCTTTATTTGCAATTAGGTCCCTAAAGTTATTTTTCTTTAAGTTTAAGTCCACAATGCCGATTTTTCCTCAAATTTAGTCCCGAAACTTTTAAAATTCATCTTAGGACCTCAATTTATATAAATTTTTAAAAAAGGGTTTAATTTCCCAAATTTCCAATTTGGTCCCCCAATTTTTATAGAATGACCATTTTGCCCCTACTTTACAAAAATGGTAAGTTTTGCCACAAAAATTCCAAAATTGCCCAATTGGTCCTCCAACATCTTTATCATGCCCAATTGTCCTCGAGTTTTTGAAATTGCACTTTAGTCCCTCAAATTTTTGAAATTCCTAATTTCTCCTCAATTTCAACCTTCCAACTTAGCCGAATTTAATTTTATCAAATTGATGGATTAAATGAGTTTAATTGTTGAAATTGAAGTTATATTAGAGTTCTTACACTTTATACAATTCAATTGCACTTGGAATCGCACTATTTAGTGCCAGAATGAGCTCAAGAGAAACTTTGTCAAAAAACTAGACTTAGAGAGAGAAACTTCAAAAGTTTACTGTCGGGGGCGTGGCAGTCCAAGCTTTCGATCTAGGCAGATAGCTCTTGTCTTGAGGTTTCTCCTAGGATCAAGAATTGCATCAATTGATGTCGAATTGAGTGTGATTATTATCATCAAATTTATGTCGGTTCTCTCTCTATCACTAATAAAAAATTGCAGAGGGAAGCCAAATTGGCTTACCGTTAAAGAAGAATTTCCCCAAACAAAGAAATTGTGAAATGGTCATGAGAAAGTAAGAGTGGGGAAGGAAAAAGGAAAATCCTTGAGTAAAGGATGCCACCATAAATGAGGAAGGACATAAAAAGGGAAGAATCCCAACATGTCGGTAAGCCATCAGGAAACTCAATGATGGGAACTAGAAAGACCCAATAAAGAAGTTGGGAAAAGACAAGTAGGTAAGGAAAACCAATACGATTATGTAAGATATGATGTGAAGGGCAAGATGGATAATTGGACAATAGTAAAGATAGTCGAGAAATACTACCAAATGAAAAGAGGGATGAATTTATACTATCATTGAAATGTTGGAAGTTTGAGAACAATCATTATAGAAGTGTTTTAAAATTTAAAATGGTCAAAGAGAGGTTCTAGAATATGTCATGCTGTAAGGGATTTATAAGCCCAACAGTCCCGAGTTAAAATGCGGCTCAAGTAAGGAAGAGTCAGTTGGTAAGCATAATGAGGTCTGACAAAATTTTGATCGAAGTTCAAATAAATAACTGATGGAGGAAGGGTCAAAATAGGATGAAGGGGTAATAACACCAAAACCTGTGAAAACAAGTATGTAATGCTCAGAAGAACACCGAGCTAAGGATTTTTGTAAACTCCGTCCCTTAAAGAAACTGGTGAAAGAACCGGTCAACCCAGGTGAGAAAACCGAATCGGTTCACGAACCCCAACCGATAGAGAAAGGGTAAACTAGGAAATTTAAGGATACTGAGTGACCTAATGAGTCACAAAAGTCATGAGAAAGGACTTTAGGATGAATTGGAGGTGAAAATCAGACCGGTTCAGGTGAACTAGACCTGAACCAGTTTGAACCACTATTGAACTAGTTTCTAAATTCATTTTTCTATGGGCCTTATAAAATTCAAATTGGAGAATTGAAACCACCATTTGATAGATAATGAATTTAGATGAATTTAAAATATTTTTATTTTGAAAAACTTGGTCCAATCAGGCCTGAATCGGTCGGTATAAGCATTGAACCAGGTTCGGACCGGTCCGGTCCGATTCAAGACAGTGTTGTGTTCTTCATTCAGATGACAACACTGTTCACTCGCCGAAAAATTGAGCAACATCGACAAAGATGAAAAGTCTCCGGCTAGGGAGTTTTAGGAAATGAATGACCGCCATTAAGGTGCAAATCGGACGTCCAAGAAGTCCTCGAGCTTCCTATATAAAGAGCCCCTCCTCATTCATACTCGTCACACCTGAAAACTCCACTCTCTCGCCACTGCTCCATTTTCCGGTGAAGCTCAAACTAGAGCTCCAACATGGGCATTTTTCTAAGCCAAAGAAGGCGTAGTCGGGTTCTTTGGATTTGGGAAGAATTTATCTATACGCTTGTAGTCTCCATTTGCTTTGAGGGTCGCCGAAGAAATGCCGGCGTGATAGAATAGTGAAGGAGCTTTGGTGGACCGAAGCTTCACTATTTTGGTTGAGCTGAAAATGGCCAATTCGAGCCCTCCTCAGGCCAGACCAAGCCCTCCAAACACCTCCACAGCCCTCCTACAACTTAAATAGAGTGGAAAGGTAAGCCAATTTAGCTCCCCTCTATAAATTCCGATCGGTGCTAGAGAGAAAATTGACAGATTTTTACTAACCAAATTCTCCCTTAGTTTGACATGAATTGAGGTGATTCATGATCCTAGGAAGAACACTAGGAGAAGAGCTAACTAGCCTGATTGAAGCTCGAACCGTCTTACCCTTTACAGTAAGCTTTTGAAGCTTTCTCTCTCTACGTTCAGTTTTCTAGCGAAGCTCCGTTTAAGCTCATTCCGGCGTCAAATCGTGCGATTCGAAGTGCAATTGAATCTTATGAAGGTGTAGGAACTTCAATCGAACTTCAATTTCAACAACTAAACTCATTGGAATGGTCAATTTGATAAAATCAAAATCGGCTGAGTTAGAAGCCTCAAATTGGGGGAAAATTTGAGGATCTCAAAAATTTGAAGGACTAAAGTGGAATTTCATAAAATTGAGAGCTAATTGGGCATGATAAAGATGTTGGAGGACCAATTGGTCAATTTTTGCAATTTTTGGGGTGAAATTTACCATTTTTGTAAAGTAGGGGCAAAATGGTAATTTTGGAAAAGTTGGGGACCAAATTAGGAATTTGGGAAACTTGAAACCCTGTATGTGATTTTGTATAAATTGAGGTTCCAAGGTGAATTTTAGAAGTTTTGGGACTCAATTTGGGGAAAAATTAGCATTAGGGACCTAAAGTTAAGGAAAAAGAACTTGAGGAACCTAATTGCAATTAATTAAAAAGTTTGAGTATTTCCACCATTCATGATGAATGAAGGCTATTAGGCCAAAGGATGATGAACAAGGATGTTCATATCATGTAGGAAAATAAAGTATCGGGAACGCAAGCAATGAAAAGCTCGCGTGAAGGCAAAGAACCGTTTAAGAGGAAATCACTGCATTCACGGGTGAGTGGGATTTAATATCATACCCAATTGGGATGATAAGCACCTCGGAAATGAAAACCCACTATTGAGTGGTATTTTAACCATCACACCTAAGAGGAGTGATGTGAAAAGTACACAAAAAAACTACTTATCAGTTGTTAGTAGATCATACCCAGTTGGTTTGATGAACTTCATAGAAGGAAGTAGAAAACCCACTTATCGATTATAAGCGGAGATGTCCTCATACCCGGTTGGTGTGATGGACAAATGAAAAGTTTATTTTGTCAGAAGTGCTCTCCCGTGATTATGTCCCACTACTTAAAAGTTTTGGAAGACCTTTTTTACGGTAGCTCGAAATGCTCATATAGGCCAAAAGCCTCAGTTTTGGAACTTGGGGGGCTAATATGCCCGATTTTGAGAATCTCGTATAGTTGGCACGAGCAGGAGCTCATAAACAAACATGAGTTAAGTCATGAAAACATTAAATGAATGATTTGTTTGACCATGGTACCAAGACATGACCAACATTCTCGATGGACTAGCAGTAGTGCGACATGACAGGTCGACGGACTAGTCGAGACAAACAGCTGCAGGTCAAGTTAAGGGTCGGGGACATTAGATCAGTGGCACCATATACTAAATGGCTTATGTAGAAAACTATTGTTTTGTGCATGTATGGAGGTACAAGACCTTCAAGACACCCAAGAGGGGTAGTGATGCGTCCTAGGGGCTACTAGATGACATGGTGGAGATAAGGGTAGATTGTCGTGCTAGCAGTCATGGAAGCTCGACGTAGCTTAATGCGCATGAGACCGGGGTGGCGTCAGGATGTGGTCTCTGTCTCATACGGACACGAAGTTTTCTTTACGGGATTGAGGGTCGGATGTCACGTATATCAACTCATTCTCAAGGTAGAAGTGGACGTGCTTCTATCTAAGTGGTCGGTAAAGTCCCTTCAATGCCACAAGTGGGTGCAGTGAATGTGCTTCCCTATGAATGTGTGTTCCCTTCATGATGAAGGGCGCGTGTTGGTTGATAAACACACCATTTATGATTGAGGATTGAGTAACACCTGCAAGATAGATATGTAAGTTAAAATTTTATGCAGTTTTGATTTATGTTATTCTAGTAAAGGTACATGATTAAAGGGCGCCTTACTCCTCTTGGGTTAGAGAAATGGAAAACCCTTGGTAAACTGGGAGAGTGGCGGGTTGTTCACGGGGATCTGACCAAACCAGGTCAGGGTTTGACAACTTGAGTGGTATCAGAGCTTATTTACTCGAATACATTATCAAGACTATATAGCATAATAACTAAGAGAAAATTTTAAAATTTTAAGATGGCTATTAGGAGAGGAACAAAGAAAACTAGGACTGGCATTACCAACACCACCCAACACTTTGTCCCCGTAGGGAGATCACCCTAAAATGCCCGAAAAGTTCCAGAGAACTAAGAGGCATTAGTGGAAAGTATCCAGAAGGATGGTGCTAGGACCTATTAAGGTCACAATCCTGAGTACGAAGGGAACCAAGCCTAAGGCCAGAAATGCCATCAAGGGCTTATAACCTTATCAAGGAGGATGCTTGCCAAGAACCCTATAGCTCCCCAACTATTTCATAATCACTTTTTGTAATGGGGCTAAGACCCTAACATATTGTACTACTTCTCCACTAATAAAGAACTCCAAGTTTTTAAAAAACTATATCTCTAAAAAATAATGTGACATTGCGCCTCAGTTGTAGGAAGATTGCCCAAGAAAAGTAACCACACAAATCCATGTTACCCTAGACATCACAGAGACCAAGGAGATTCCCATCCTGAATAATGGAACGAATCAAGCAAAATTTTGGGCAAAGAAGGCATGACAAGAAAACCGTCAAGGTAAGGAGTTAGACAACTCTTGGAGTAACAACTTGGCAAGGAAATGACCTATTACAAGGTGTAAGGGAAATGGGACATGAAATGAAGGACTGTTCCATACCACAAGGATTGAGAACAATACTTTCCATGAAAAACGCCCCTCAAATATTAGAATTTGAAAGGATACCATCCCAAGAAACACGACTCCTGCTTGGAGTTTCAATCACATCCAGGAAGAAGCTCTTCAAGATCCTAGCATAGTGGCAGAAAGGAAAAAGGACTGAAGGTAGAACCTCGATAAACCAATAATAGAACAAAGTGTAGCTCAAAATCTAGTAATGCTTGTGAAGCTATCGTGCCAAAGCTAGGTTGTTGATTGAGGGGCCAGTAGCACAAAGATAAAGGCTTTAATTCAAAACTCTTTGTTTGTGATTGCAATTGTACGAAACCAAAAAGGCACCCCACACAAGGTATTGTTTGTTCTAAGGGCTACTAGACAGAAAGGTTGTTATAGGTGTAAAAGAACATTGGTCCAATATGTCTCAAAGCTCAAAGAGCTTCATACGCATCGAGATCAAGGGATGGAAGGACGAGATCTCACCCCTAAAGTACCTGGGGATCGAAGTATTTGATAGGTCTGTGGGTTGGGCAACAGGGCTTACACAGACTTACGGTAGAGGTTGTGGCCTCTCACTAGGGTGGACAGTAAAGGCACTCTGGGCCACTAGTGGAACAGATGGAAGTCGTTTAGCTTCTAAGGTTCTGTTATGTGATCATTTGTCCCCTTTATGGATAGAGGTTGTTTATTTATTTGAAGTATGAAACAAACGATGGTAGGTTCGCTAATTAAATCTTTCCAACTAGGAAGGTACCTACCCTAAACTTAATAAGATAAGCTAAGAAACAACCATAATCCTTTTACAGAAGATAAGACAAGTGGTGGCTTGCTTATCAAGTGATTTTCTATGACCTAGAGAAAAATGCAACTTAACTACTCACTAATCCTTGAAGTCATGTTATCATACAACCTTGCTCAATGAGTTGTAGAACTCATCTCCTCCCTAATCCCCTTTCAGAGAAGCTCACACATCAAGGAGAGGAAAGTCGGAGAAGTAGGCTAGGAGTTGACTCGAAGATGTAACTTTACTTAATTGTTTTGTTTACTTTGTTATGGAAAACGTCAGTGTTTATATGCATTTACCTTTCCTGGCCTAGCTTGGTGGGAATATAGTTCTAGTAAGGGTAGTGGTGGTAGATTGCACATAGGGATCTGACCAAACCGGGTCGGGGTGTGACATAGGGAGTTGTCAAAAATTCTCACTAGAGGTGGTTGGAGATTAGTTATTTTGTGTCCAAGGACAAAGTGATATTTTTTATGGTTGTGCTAAGCTAAGTGGTCATCAAAGTTGGGAGAATTTGGCCATCGACTAGCTGCGATCGGGCCGAAACTGACATGTCCATTGATGAAAATCAACTCGTCGAGATCGATTTTCCTTATATCGGACGTTGGCCCTTGCCATAGAGATGTAAAGGGGAGGCAGGTGGCCATTTTGGCATTAGTTTTGGCTGGATCAGTGGCCGGAGATGGCTATATTTTGCCCTGAAATAGTGGTGGTACGATGGCGATTTCCTGTCCCGAATCAAAGTTGGCTATAATGTCCCTCGTACATTATTTTCCAACCACTAACAGGTCGAGACCTGGTCACAAAACTCAATAGGAGTCTTTTCACGATATTTTGACACCAAGATCATTTCATTTGGTGGTCATGTGAAGGAAAATTTTCAATAGGAACAATCTAGTGTTAGGAGCAAATCTAAGGAAGACTTTTCAAATTTCTAATATGAAATTCGATTTGATGGGGCAATGAAAATGCAATTAACTTCACATGTACATTGCTCAGGGAGTAATCAGTGAAATGTCATGTCTGATTGCATGCAATTTGAGAAACAATGGGTCAATTAAGAATGTTTCCATAGCCTGTCATCTGCATAACCTGTTTGGAGTAGGTAGAGTGGCGATTTTGTGTGTATGACCATGAGTTGAGTCAGGTCGACCAAAGTCGGGTTGAATTTGACTGAACTTGGTCCCCATCATTTTAAAATATTTCAAAATCCAAATTTATCTTTTATCCTCTTTGGTCGCCTTGACAATTTATTTTGTAATTGTAGACCTGTTCAGATGAAAATTGGCTTTTTCCAAGACTCTCGATTTCCTTGCTCGGAAATATTAACCCTAATCCAATCATATCCCTATTCCCAACAGCAGGTTCTCTTTCCAATTTCCAACATTGGGTTATGATCCAATTTAACTTTCAAATCCCGAGTGAGGTTCCCTTTCCAGTTCAGACTTCCATTCTCGATTTAGGTTTGCAAACTCGATATGTGATTACATTCCTGATTTCAGTTCTCATTCTCAGTTTGGGATTCCATTCCTGGTTAAACCTTGGTTTCCTAATCCGATTGGACTCTCAGACTCATTCTATGGTTTCATTCCCAATTCATGGTGTCATTCCTAGTTCAAGATTCCATTCTCGACTCAATCTCAGTTTCTTGTCCATGCAGCTTAAATCCGGTTTTTGAAAATACCAGTGTTACAACTTCTCACCTCCTTTATAGGAGTTTTGTCCTCAAAACTTTGATTTGCTAGGGGAGAGGATCCCATGGGTGACTTAGGTTGTTGCACTTTTCCTCTAATTCACACAATTGTAATACCATCATGTATTTTTTTTCGTCTTCCCTTCGTATTCTTAGGCCAATTCCTTTTTGTCCAATTTTCCTACTTAGACTTAGCATCATCATTTATGTTAGGCTTAGGGTAACCCTTTTTCTTTCCAATTTGTCTCTCGAGAATATCATGCCATACCTTAGATTTCATATCACACCTCTTAGTTACCCTTATATTATATCATTTATAACCTCAATCTCTTATGGATATTTTAAACACTAAATTATCTAAATAAGAAAAGAAATGTACAAGAGAATTGGGAAATTTTGAAAAAATCAAGGTTCAAACTACACTAAAACTAAAGAGAGAGATCAAAAAAGATTTAAAATGAGCCAAATGGTACTAAAATCATCACAAATTTCAAAGGAAATTAATCCAATTGAAAATTGGTGGTGAGAACCGAACCATATAATAGTGAACTAGGACTGAACAAAATTAAAGTGGGCCAAACCAAGAAGAACCAGTTCGAATATTAATTTTTTGGGTGACCCAAAAAGGGAAAATTGGTAAATAGGGTTGACCACCATGTAGAAAATGAATTTATAAATTTTAAATTTTTAAAAAATTGATCAAATCGGGCATCAACTTGCCGATTTTTATTTTGGAAGAATGAACTCGATCCAATTATATTAGTCAATGATCCAATCAGGTCAACGAACCCACTACTAGGTCATTTCCCAATCAGCATGCACAACTAATCAATGCATGATGAATGGCGAGGCGCTCAGTCAATCGATAGGCCAGTGTCTAGAAACACTAACCAATCATAGAGCGACATATGTTTGTTGTCAATAATCAACTTTTGAAAATCCACGTCGATTGTACTAACCAATCAGAAAGCAACAAATATCTATAGTTAACGGTCAACTAAAAGAATTCCATATCAGCCAAATTGACAAATCAGAGGGTGACATGTGGCAAGTATGCCAAGTCAGACGCAACTCAAACATCGTAGAGCTACTCATGTCACACCCCAACCCGGTTTGGTCGAAACCCTGTAAACAACCCGCCACTCCTCCCATACAATAATAGCGGTCACAACCATTATTATAGTATAGACAGGAGCAAGGCTTAAAATAATAAGATATAGTGCATAAGTTTATGCTTTCAATATATGTCGGAATATATAATCTGATACATAATTTCTAAATAATGTATCAGTTTATTGGTTCGGCTTCTAATGTCATATTTGACATTTTATGTCTGAAAGGGGTAAGGAAAAAGGGGGGTGAGTCTGCAAATTAGTGAGAGGGGTTTGCTGACAACATGACTTACTGTCCAAGATTCAACAAATACTCAAAACATAAGGTTTTACTTTCCTTAAATCAAAAGGGGGTTTGAGTAATCAAATAAACAAGCTACAAGTTATTTTATCATTGAAACAAAATTTCTCAATTAAATCCACTACTTGTATATCATAAGTTCAAAATAGGTTCCTTACTACAAGTTTTCCATAAGCTTGTTTTAGAAAAACAACAAATCAAACACCCTTTCTCATTAAAGGGATCAAGCATTCATAGAACAGACCCTATGATACTACAACCTCGACCTGTCTCACTTATGGTGAGAGGCTACAACCTATACTGTATTGATGTGAGACTACAACCTCGACCATTCGTCTGTGTGAGCACCATTTCCCAACCCCCAAACATTTTGAAATGAGATTTGTCTGCAATTGAGTGATGAGACCTCTCTTGCTTCCCCTTGGTCTCAATGGGCATTGGGACACCTAAAGCCCCGTGAGATACTAGAGCAGCGATAGCTTCCCTTATTCTAACCTTGTTGTTCAGTAGCCCTTTGAATCAACACTACCTCGTATCGAGCATTGTCTCCTTGGTTATGAACAATTGCAATCACAAAAAAAAGTGTCTTTTGATTTAAGACCTTTCTCTTTGTGCTGCTAGCCGAAACGAGCACTAACCCGATCTCGACTCAGTAGCTTAAGGAAACATTATCAATTAGTGATAACTTTTATTAGGATCTTAAATCAAATCTTATTTATGGAATTTGGACCCGTTTCCATTGTCCTTGGGACCACTTGTACAAGTTTTGAAAACATGCACTTGGGCACACTTCTCTTTTTGAAAATCATGGCCTTTAGCCCACATTTCACAACACTATATCTAATCAACTCTTTGTCAATCATGGGTTCTGTCATGCCTCGATCTAGTTTGGTCAGCACCCTGTGAGCAACTTGCCGGTCCTTTTGGTCTAGGAAGAGTCGCCACTTCCCAAAAAAGGTTTAGAGGAATGGTGAGTTTCTACAACTCAATGAGTGGGTGTTAGGGTGGGTTTTCAAAATAGAATTTATAACCTTTTCATTGATCATTGATTTAGTGGTTTTTCTTCTTTTAGAAAAATATTTCTATATTTACCATTGCTTAGGATTGGTTTAGCATTAAATCACTTGGCCTTTAATAGAAAGGGTTCAAACATTCGCATATGTAGTATGCCAACTGTATCCACTTGTGGATCGGAGCATCTTTACTGCCCACCTTGATAGAAGTATGTGACTTCTACCCTAAGTCTGAGTGGATATCAATAGTTCGACCCTCAGACTCGAATCATACTTCGTGTACACTAGGGGATGAGACCTCTCCCCCTTCAACCTCCGTCTTAATGCATAGGAAGCTACTCTGAGCTTTGAGAATCCATGGATGACCAAACTTCCCTTATGCATCCGGTGTCGTCCAATAGCCCTCGCAACCAACACTACCCTAAGTCAGGCACCTCGATGGTTTCGTATCTTAGCATGCACAAGCAAAAGTCTTTGAAATTAGACCTTTATCTTTAGTGCCACCAGCCCAACGAATTTGACACACCGACTAAAGCTCGGTAACTACTAGCCTAATGAGTTTGTCCACTCGGCTTCAGCTCGGTAACTACTAGCCAATCGAGTATTGTGATCCGACTTCGGCTAGATGGCTGCATCACACAACTTAACCATTTTTTTGAGAATTTTCATAATGATTAGAGATCAATATTTTAACTATGGGTTTGAGTCTGTTCCCATTGGCCTTGAGCCCACTTCACGAGTTTTCCAAAATTAGGCCTTGGGCCCATTTAGTTTCAAAATCGAGGCCTCACGCCTACTAGAGCAATTTCAACTCTCATAAAAAAACGTCTCCCAAAACATTTAAGCAATTTCATATAGTTAGGAGAGAACATTTTTGGAAAATAGTTTTCAGAAGTGAAAATGGTGCTAATCAGCCCAACCGGATATGATGTTGGAAAAATCCCACTCACAAGTTACTGTGACGTGTTTGCCTCATCAAGATTCCGATTGCAATTGTGCTCATCTACACAAGTACTCATACAAACAATTCATACATGGTTCAAGTATTCACATAAGGATGGACTGGAAAAATGTTGAACCCGACCCTCGGACTAAGTAAACCGGGAAAGCAACCGACGGTTTTGAGAAAACCATGCCAAAAAAGGGACCAAAAATGACAAAGAAGGGTTAAAATGGAAAATTGGAAAATCCCAAATGACCAAAAATTCATAAAAATCATGAGGAAGAATCAGGAAGTGAAATTAATAAGAGAATTGGACCGGTTCGAGGTCAACTATACCCAGACAGGACTGAACCAGGATGAACCATAGTGAACTAGTTCAATAATTCATTTTTCTAGGCGGTTTAAAAATGTCAATTTAGAAAATTGAGACCAAAATTAGATAGAAAAATGAATTTAGATAAATTTAAAAAAATTTAAATTTCTTAAAATCGATCGAATCGGGTCCAAACCGACAAAATTTCAAATTCGGGTCACTGAACTCGATCAGACCGGACTAGTCAACAAATTGGTCAATGGTCAATGGCTAACAGGGTAGCCACGCTAGCAATCCACATTAGAAAAATGGACCAATCACAACGTACAACGTGGCACGTCCGCCACATCATCATCTTCAACCTCCAACCACTAACAGAGAGAAGAGAGAAGAAAGAATCGTCGGAAAAGCTGGAGTCTCCAACGACTCGAAAAACTCTCGGGTCAGGTCACCGACGACCAAGTCGGAGGCCAAGTCTTATGTCGACAGGTAGCTTGAGCAGTTGTCGAGCTCCCTATATAAAGAGCACCCCACCATTCGATCTCAACATTGCACAATCAATAGAAAAAGATGAACTGCTCTATTTTTCGACGAGCAGCAAACCAAAACTCCAACATCGAGGCTTTTCTCCACCTCTAAGGCTATATTTGGTATCATTAGAACCGAGAGGAATTCCTCTACATAGCTGCACCCTCCATTCCACCCGAGAGCCACCTTTGAAGAATGTGAAAGCTCAAGTAGTAATGTTGCTCCTCGGCTGTCAACAGCCCGAGCTACTTGAGCTAAACTCGAGCCATTCCTAGGCTAATTCCAGTCAAACCAAGCCCCCCAAACACTACCTAGAGGTGCTCCGACCTTCCCTTGAGCTAGCACGGTAAGCCCCTTTGCTACCCCTTCACTAGAAGACAATATTCATGGCCAATTTCTACAAAACTTTTAAAACTTAAATTTGCACTACTCAGGCCACCAATTAAGGCACTGTTTGATCCAAGGAGGATCTCTAGGAGGAGAGCAATACAAAGAAAGCAAGAGCTCTGGTCGTCGGACCCTCACCAGTAACATATCAAAGCTTTCTCTTTATAGACTGAATTTTCTGGTGCAGCTCCGTTTGAGCTCATTTCTAAGCCAAAACGAGTGGTTCAAAGATCAAAATGATGAGGAAGACATAGGGATGATGATTCAGTTCACCAATTGAGACAATTAACCATGTTTTGGGCATCAATTGAATGAAATTGTGATTCGGGGACCAAATTGCATTTTTTGAGAAAATGGGCAATTTGGGAATTTTTGGAAAATTAGGGGCCAAATTGCAATATAAGGAAAATTGGGACATTTTCATGAAATTAACTGCCAATTGGGACCCAATTGGGCAATTGGATGAAATGGGGGGTCAATTGGCAATTTTTGAAAGTTCAAGGACCAAATTGTATTTTTTGGAAAAATTAAGGACCAATTGATAAATTTGGAAAAGTTAGGGACCCATGAAGGGTAATTGAAAGTCCTAGGGACTTGATGGTGATTTAATGAAAATTGGGGACCCAGATGTGAGGTTATAAGCATTGAGGGACCTAAATGCAATTAAGGCATTGTATGAGGACCTATGCATAAATACTCGAAATTAGGGTGTCCCTTATGTTGATTCTCCATATAAGGGTACTCGAACCATGCAGGAGATAATTGTTCACATACCGGTGCAAAGAGGTGCACCACGAGTTAGGATCTCATCGGGAAAACCACATCACTATTACCGGGTGAGTGGGAACTGCTATAACGTCAATTCCGGTTGGAATGATGGCTCATGTCACCCCTCAACCCGGTTTGGTTGGATCCCCATGATCAATCCACCACTCTCCCGGTTTATTAAAGGGTTTCCCCTTATTATAAACTGTAAAGAGTAAGGCGTTCTTTAAACTTGCACCATTTCCTGGAATAGCATAATCAAAACTGCATGAAATTTTAAACTTTACATACCTATGTTACAGGCATCTTAGTTGATGGTCTTTAAGGGTAGGCTTTCTGGGATTTCCTGAAAGGGATATAAGGGAGGGGGTGAGTACGACTACTGAGTGAATGGATTTTCAAAGGACTACTTTTAAGATTTAAGAAAAATAATTATATGTAGTGTGTCAGACTCATTTCTTTTCAAATATCCTTTTATTTAAAAATTCGGGTTTTTCTATCATTTCTTATTTACCATGGTGTGTCATCACCCAACACACATCCTTCATCATGAAGGTTACACACATTCGTAGGTCAGTATAACTACTGAACCCACTAGTGGCTTCGGAGCGACATTACCGGCCACCCGGATAGAAGCACAGCCACTTCTACCCTAGGAATGAGTGGACATACGCGACATCCGACCCTCAATCCCGAAATCGCTTCTTCATGTCCATATGAGGATAGAGACCTCATTCTGTCCCCACCCCGATCTCATGCGCTTGATGCTACTCCAAATTGTGCACAGACACTTGGAACGACAATCTGCCCTTATACTCACCGGGTCGTCCAAGGCCCTTAGGATACATCACTACCCCTCATAGGCATCTTGATGATCCCGTACTCATAGTGCATGCACAAACAATGTTTTCTCATATTGCCATGTAATATGTGGTGCCACTGGTCCAACAGCCCCGACTCTCAACTCAACCCGCAATTGTTTGTCTTGACTGGTCCGTCGACCTGTCATGTTGCGTTGCTGCTAGTTGACTGAGCATGTCAGTCCTATCTTAGTACCATGGCCAAAATATTTTATTATTAATTTTTATGGCACATATATCATGTTCCTTTACGAGCTCCTACTCGTGCCAATTGGCCTTGGGCCCACTGTATGAGATTTTTCAAAATCGGGCATATTAGCCCCCAAGTTCCAAAATTGAGGCCCCCTGCCTATAAGAGCTAATCGAGCTCCCATCAAGGTCTCCCAAATAGTTTAAGCATTGGCACATAGTTAGGGGAGAGCACTTCCGACAAAATATGTTTTCACTGGCCATTATACCGACTGGTATAAGGACATCTCTGTTCATAACCGATGAACGGGTTTTCAGCTTCCTTCGTGGAATTGTCATCATACCAACCGGGTATGATCTACTTACAACTGGTAAGTAGTTTTTCCGCAATATTTTCACATCACTTTCTCTAAGTGGTGATGATTAAAATACCACTGAATAGTTGGTTTTTATACCAAGGTACTTATTATCCCTAACCGGGTAAGATATATATAATCCCACTCATAACCGGTAAGTGGTTTTTAATTTTAAATTGTGCTCATCATCCCAACCAGGTATGATGTTAGTAAACCCACTCACCCGTTAATGCCGTCAATTCCACTAGATTGGTATTAATTCACACGAGCTCGTCCATGCTTGCGTTCTCGGTACTTCACATTCCTATACGATATGAACATCATTGTTCATTATTACTTGGCATAACAGTCTTCATTCATTTCAAATGAATGAGAAAACCCAAACTTTTAGTTATTCCCAATTAGGTCCCTAAAGTTATTTTTCTTTAACTTTAAGTCCCTAATGTCAGTTTTTCCTCAAATCGAGTCCTGAAACTTTTAAAATTTATCTTGGGACCTCAATTCATTCCATTTCACCAAAAAGGGGTTTGATTTCCCTAATTTCCAATTTGGTCCCCCAACTTTTCCAAAGTTACCATTTTGCCCTTCTTTTACAAAAATGGTAAGTTTTGCCCCAAAAATTCCAAAATTCCTCAATTGGTCCTCCAACATTATTTTCATGCCCAATTGACCCTCAATTTTATAAAATTGCATTTTGGTCCTTTGACTTTCGAAAATCCCCAATTTTCCCCCCAATTTCAACTCCTTAGCACAACCGAATTTGATTTTATCAAATTAACCGATCAAACACATCTAATTATTGAAATTGAAGTTAAAATTGAGTTCCTCCATCTTCTTACAATTCAATAGTACTTTGAATCATAAGTTTTGATGCTAGAATGAGCTCAAATAGAGCTTCGCCGAAAAATGGACTGTAGAGAGAGAAAGCTTCGATTACTCACCGGTGAGGGCATGACGGTCCGAGCTTTCAATTTGGGCAGATAGCTCTCATCCTGAGGTTCATTCTAGAATAAAGAATCGCATCAATTGATGCAAAATTGAGTTAGAATTTCATCATTGAAATTCTGTCAATTCTCACTCTAGCACCAGCCGAAAATTGCAGAGAGGAGTCGAATTGGCTTACCTTTCAGTCCTAATTCGGCAGTGGGAAGGTTGAGGAAGTGTTGGGAGTGCTTGGTTTGGCCTAAGGAGGGCTTGAAATGGCTGATTTTAGCTTGGCCGAAATAGCGCAGCTTCGGACCATCTGACCTGCTTCACTGTTCTATCATGCTGGCGCTACTCCAGCAATTCTTGGATTGACTGGAGTTTGCTATTAGATAGCTGTCTTCTCCCAGGTTCTAAAGAGCCCAACCTCTCCTTCCATGGTTAAGAAAAATGTTCAAGTCGAAGCTCTCGTTCGAGCTTCACCGGGAAATGGAGCAGTAGAGAGAGAGAGAGAGGTGTTCAGGTGTTAGGAGAATGAATGGTGTTGACCTCTTTACATAGGTGTAAAATGGTGTATTAAATGGGAGAGATTTATTACTAGTATTAATATTGTCATAAATTATTGGTATTAATTCTAATAATTTAATTTCGGTATTAAATTATTTGTATTAATTCCAATAATTTAATTTCGGTATTAAATTATTTGTATTAATTCCAATAATTTAATTTCGGTATTAAATTATTTGTATTAATTCCAATAATTTAATTTAGGTATTAAATTATTGGTATTAATTACAATAATAAAATATATATTAATTTATGGATATTTATGATAAGGCGTACGTACACATAAAATTTTTTTGACCGAAATTTTGGTTACAAAAAAAATTATACTTCCTAGCACGCTTAACTTCAAAGTTCTTATGGAATCTTGTTCACCTTAACCAATTTGGTTTTTCTATTCTAATTTGTCTTAAGTTTCTTTTCCAAGGTTTAATGAACCCTTTGGATCATCCGGAAGTTGTAAATTTCCAAATTGCCCGTTCACAATTTATCGGGTTTGTGAACCGATTCTGTTTTCTCACTTGGTTTGACCGGTTGTTTTCCCAGTTTTCCTTAGCTCAAAAGGGCGGGGTTTAGAGCTCAACTTATAAAACTATTTTCTTGGAATTAGCCTCCCTTGACTATGTGACTCTGCTTAAAACATTTGGGAGCTAATTCCAAGCTTAGGCTCGAGATGCTAGTGGGCCCAAGGCTGATGGATACAAGTGTGGACCCGTCCAAAATGGATATGTGATATAAGATGCTAAAAGACCTGAATAATGGAAACGTTGTGTGATACCACTCGAGCCAAGATGAGTTGTCAAGCTGGTTGGTCCACACCCTTACTTTGCCAAAGCCAGGTCGTCGAACCTACTGGGCTAGTATGCATGGGCCGAAACCAAACCAACATACCATTATGTTAGAGGGCCAAATATAAAGGTTAAAATTTAAGTGATATTTATCAATCCAACTAGAGTTTTCGAGCTTGTTGGGCTGAATCGCTGCTCTACCGTAGCTAGGTCGTCGAACCTGTTAGTCCAATATGCATGGGTCGGAGCCAAGCCGACAGACCATTTTGCTAGAAGGCCAAAGATAAATGTTATGATTCAAAACACTATTGATTATGCATGCACTATGACATTTGGGCCATCTGGACACCTAAACATGAGGTGGTGATGGAACCCAAGGACTCATGGACGACCAAGGGTGCATAAGGGTGCTTCTATCGTTTAGTAGGTCGTGAAGCCAAGTAGCTTCCTCCGCATGGAGACTAAGGCAGTAATAGAAATGAGGTCTCTCCCATTGAGTGGACACAGTGAGGTAATTGGGGTTTGATTTGTCAGACTATTGATGTCCACTCAAATTTCGAGTAGAGGTAGTATCCCTCTATCAAGGTGGATGGTAAAGGCGCTCCAGTCCATAAGTGGCATGGTCAAGTATCGTTCTACGAATGTGTGATCCCTTATATGATAGGAGGCCAGTTGTTGATGTGAATTGAGAAACCTATGAAGAAAACTATTGAAATATCAAATAATTGAAATTGTTGAATTGGACCTCCATAAAAGATTTTCCCCACTCATTCAGTTGTTGAACTCACCTGCCTCCCATTAACCTTTTTTAGGAAAAACACCTTGCCACGAAGAGTCCATGCTAGAGAAGAGGCCAATGGTATCACCATTAGGTAACTTTTATGTTTTGTAAAGTTTCTTATGGAAAATAGGTACTCCAACGCCTTTACCTTCCTTGTACTATTAGTACAAGTAAAGGTGGCGGGTTGATCATGGACTCTGACCAAATCAGGTCGGGTGTGAGAACTTAAGTTATATCAAAGCCAAGTTTTCCAAACAAAGTTTCAAAACTAAAAGCCCTAGAACACTAACCCACGATAAACTTTTGTCAACAGATATGACCACACCTATTGAAACTGAATGGACACACACTGTCGTAGCCACCCTAGAACTAGGTAGATATCCTACCCCAGGCGAGGGAATTAGCTTGGGAGCTCAAGAGCCAAGGAGGACCCAACCCATGAGACTTCACAAAGAATTTGTCAAGGTATTCGGGGAACCTTGCTTTGCGCTTAAGAATGGGGACTGTTCCGTAAGAAGTGCACACCTGAGGTTGGTGACACGTGTAAGTCCCCAGCAAGCACCGAGAAAAACTTCCCAAAGCCCAAGATGAAGATGGAGCTATAAAGGTCCACATAGGAAGGTCACTTGCCACAATTGTGGACAGAAGGGACACTACGCATGAAAGTGCCCAATACCACTAAGCAATGTGGTACCCAGTCCTGGGAGCACAACTTCCACAGACGGGGAAGGGCGTGAAGAAAGGAAGAGAAAGGAGAAGAAGGTAGAGGAAGCCTCTCCATCGCGTAAATACTGATGGACCCACGTAGGAGCCAGTGATGGGATAATCTGCTATAGGTGTGGAGGGATAGGGCATAGGGTGAGGAAGTGTCCCACGCCACAAGTATGGATGGCAATACCTCCAAAGAGTATCTCTCCAACTCCTAGAATCCAAAGGGATGGGAGATAGGAGGCCACCAAGGGAGCTGCAACACAAAGTGAGGATTTCAAACCCACCCCGGAGAGAGTAAATCAAAGTTCTAACATATAACTTCCTAGCCTTTCTTTTAACCATCTTCCTTAGAGGGAAGAAATCCCCAACTGTATATTATATTCAATTTCCAATAAATAACACTTCAAGTTTCCATAAGTTTTTGTCACCCAAATCATAGTGTGTCCAATCCAGCTCTCCTGTCTCGAAATAAATAAGAAACAGGAAGGAAAAACCTTAGATAAGAAGAGTGGGAGAGCTATGACCCAAAGGATTTTGCCAACCTATTTAAAAAAAATTAGGAAGGATAAATAACGCCTTTGGATCCCCTAGACTAGGAGGTCAAGCACCCCGACCTCCCCAAAGGAAGCAGGCTTGTGTAAAAGGAAAGGTAGGATCATGTATAGAGCTAGATCTAAAGAACGGGCGAACAAGGAGACAATAGCAAGGGAGACAACATCAAGGGAGACCACAACCCTGTTGGAATATAAAAGGTAACAATGAACACAAAACAAAGGAAAGAATTTCCGAGAAGAGAGGAACCTTGGAAGATGATGCCATTGAATAAAGAACAACAAACCTCACACTAATCTGTAAGCTCGCCTACTTGAGGAAACCTAGGATCAGATGATGAGGCGTAATCGGGAGTGCGCAAGATGAGGACGAGAACTAGAAGTTCCTCGGGAAAGAACATGGAGTTAGGGATGACAAAGTGTAACCACTTCGGAAAAGTAGAGGAGCCAAGTAGGGTTGCAGATCCACCCAGCAAAAGTAGATAACTATTTATCGTGGGATAACTAAAGGAGACGACAACGACGCCCTAAGCAGGGCCGGAAGGAGTGGTGGCAACCACACCCTAAAGAAGGTGATAGGATGGGCATTAAGTGAACTCGAGAGACAATTGTCTCGAGACAAAGAGAACAATTGGAATAGGGCGGTTGAACCAACCGACCCTCATGAGACTTATGGATTCAGACCCTAATGAGAAGGGAAAAGTAAAGGGGGCATACATCAAAAGAGAAGAATGAAGGAAATCCTTAGGATGATTCATGGCTAAAAGGAATTTGGCAACCACTCTCGCACCATGAGAAGGACCGAGTGCATCTTTCGTGAGGCAACCAAGAGACATTGACATAAAGAGAACTTGGACTTTCCCGAAATCATGTAAACTTGTAGGAATAAGGAAAGGATACAAAGGTAGGACAAGCAAAAAAAGGACTACATCAAAGGATGTCACGGAGTCAGTTAAGGGTCTGATATCCTAAAGACAGATGAAAAGGAGTGTGTCTACCTAAAGCCAAGGTGTGAAGTGAAACCTAAGGAGCGGATAGTTGGATAACAAACTTAGGTAATACCATAACACGTGGGAATGGGTAGAATACCCATCATAAAGGAACCTAGGGAAGGATACCCGAGAAACCTTAGAAAATATGCCCTTCAACTAAGAGGTGATTACTTGGACACGAGGGTAAAGCAAAGCAAAGGAACCGAGTCTAAGGGAATAAATGAGCAAACTAAAAGGGGGAAACTAGAGGGATAGGATGTCATATCAAACCCCAAGATGACAACAAAAAAATCTATTTCCGATGTCAAGGATGGATGGCTAAGTTTTGAGGACAAAACTTCTAAAAGGAGGGGAGAGTTGTGGAACCTAACCCTCGAACCAAGTAAACTGTGAAAGGAACCGGCAGTTTTGTGAAAACTGGGCTGAAAAAGGGACCAAAAATGACAAAGAAGGGTTAAAATGAGAAATTGGAAAATTCCAAATGACTAAAAATTCATAAAAATCATGAGTAAGAACTGGGAAGTGGAATTGATGAGAGAACCTGACTGGTTTGGGGTGAACCGGACCCGAACTGGACCGAACAAGGATGAACTATAGTGTATTGGTTCAATAATTCATTTTTCTAGGTGGCTTAAAAATGTCAATTTGCGAAATTGATATAACCATTACATAGAAAATGATTTAGTAATTTTTAAATGTCAGAAAACTGGTCGAATTAGCTCTAAACTGGCCAAATTTCGAATTCGGGTCACCAAACCTGGTCGGACCGGACCGGTCAATGGTCAATGAACCAATCAACAGTTAACAACTGATAGGGGAGCCACGCTCGTAATCCACATCAGAAAAATGGACCAATCAAAGTGTGCCATGTGGTACGCCTGCCATGTCATCATCTTCAACCTCTAGCCACTGATAGAGAGAAGAGGGAAGAAAGAGTTGTCGGTAAAGCTGGAGTCTCTAGCAACTCGAAAACTCTCCGGTCAGGTCGCCAGTGGCTTAGTTGAAGGCCGAACTTATGTCAACGGATAGCCTAAGCAGTTATCGAGCTCACTATATAAAGAGCACCCCTCCATTCGATCTTAGCATCCCACAATCGATTGAAGAAGATGAACTACTCAGTTTTCCAATGAGCAACTAACTATAGCTTTGACATCAGGGTTTTTCTCAACCAATCAAGTTACATTCAGTACCATTAGAATTGAGAGGAAGTCCTCTACATAGTTGCACCCTCCATTTCGTCTGAGAGCCACCTTGGAAGAATGAGGAAGCTCAAACAGTAGCGCTACTCCTCAGCTGTCAGGAGCTCGAGCTACTCGAGCTCAACTTGAGATGTCGTAAGGCCAATTTCTGCCAAACCAAGCCCTCCAAATACCAACTAGATGTGCCTCAAACTTCCCTCAAGCTAGCACGGTAACCCCATCCACCGGCCCTTCGTTAGAAAATAGTATTCATAGCCAATTTCTACAAAAAACTTTAACACTGAAATTCGCACTTCTCAGGCCACCAATTAATGTGTGGTTTGATCCAGGGAGGATCCCTTTGAGGAGAGCAATCCAGATAAAGAATGAGCTTCGGTTGTTAGACCCTCACTCGTAAGATATCGAAACTTTCTTTCTCTAGACTAAATTTTCTAGCGAAGCTCCGTTTGAGCTCATTTTTTAGCCAAACCGAGCGGTTCAAAGCTCAAAATGGTGAGGGAGACATAAGGAGGATGATTTAGATCATCAATTAAGATAATTAACCATCTTTTTGGGGTCAATTCAATGAAAATGTGATCTAGGGACCAAATTGCAATTTTTGAGAAATTAGGCAATTTGGGGATTTTTGGAAAATTGGTGGCTGAATTGCAATTTAAGGAAAATTGGGGCATTTTCATGAAATAACTTCCAATTGGGACCCAATTGGGCAATTGGATGAAATGGAGGGCCAATTAGCAATTTTTGAAAGTTCAAGGACCAAATTGCAATTTTTGGAAAATTAAGGACCAATTGGTAAATTTGGAAAAGTTAGGTACCCATAAAGGGTAATTGGAATTCCTAGGGACTTAATGGTGATTTAATGAAAATTGGAGACCTAAATCTGAGTTTATAAACATTGAGGGACCTAAATGCAATTAAGGCATTGTACGAGTACCTATGTGTAAATACTCGAAATTAGGATGTCCCTTATGTCGATTCTCTCGATAAGGGTACTCGAACCATGCAAGAGCTAATTGTTCACGTACCGGTGCAAAGAGGCACAGCACGAGTCAGGATCTCACTGGGACGGCCACATCACTATTACCGGGTGAGTGTGAACCACTATGTCGTCAATTCCAGTTGGAATTATGGCTTAACTTTGAACACCATTTTCTCAGAATTAGCCTCCCCTGAAAAGGTGACTCTACTTAAAACATTTGGGAGCTAATTCTGGGCTTAAGCTCGAGATGCTAGTGGGTCGAAGGCCGATGGATACGGGTGTGGACCCATCCAGAATGGATATGTGATATAAGATGCTAAAAGACCTTAATAATGGAAACATTGTGTGATACCACTCGAGCCAAGCTGAGTTGTCAAGCTGGTTAGCCCACACCGCTACTTTGCCAATGCCAGGTCGTCGAACCTACTAGGCTAGTATGGATGGGCTGAAGCCAAACCGACAGATCGTTGTACTAGAGGGCCAAAGATAAAGGTTATAATTTAAGTGATACATATTGAGCCAAGCTGAGTTGTCGAGCTTGTTGAGCCAAACCGCTGCTCTATCAAAGTCAGGTCGTCAAACCTATTAGGCCAGTATGCGCAAGTCAGAGCCAAGCCGACAAACCGTCATGCTAGAAGGCCAAATATAAAGGTTATGATTCGAAACGACTATTGATTGTGCATGCACTATGACATTCAGGCCATTAGGAAACCTAAACATTAGGTAGTGATGGAACCCAAGGATTGTTGGATGACCAAGGGTGAATAAGGCCAGTTCTATCATTAAGTAGGTCGTGAAGCCGAGTAGCTTCCTATGCATGGAGACCGAGGTAGTAGGGGAAAAGAGGTCTCGTCCCATTGAGCGGACACGGTGAAGTAATTGGGGTTTGATGTGTTAGACTATTGATGCCCACTCAAACTTTGGGTAGAGGTAGTATCCCTCTATTAAGGTGGACAATAAAGGTTCTCCGGTCCACAAGTGGCACAGTCGAGGACCGTTCAGTGATTGTGTGATCCCATCTATGATAGGAAGGTAGTTGTTAATGTGACTTAAGAAACAAAAGAATAAAACTATTGACATATCAAGTAATTGAAATTGTTGAATTGGACCTTCATAAAAGATTTTCCCCACTCACTGAGTTGTCAAACTCACCCCCCTCTTATTAACCTTTTTTAGGAAAAATACCTTGCCACAAATAGTCCAGGTTGGAGAAGAGGCCAATGGTATCACCATCAAGTAACTTTTATATTTTGAAAACTTTGTTATGGAAAACAGGTACTTCAACGCCTTTAACTTCCTCGTACTATTAGTACAAGGAACGTTGGCAGGTTGATCACGGACTCCAACCAAATCGGGTCAGGGTGTGACACATAAAATACCTCTTATTTTCAAATATTTACATATGGGTCCTTAATTTTCCAATTGATCCTTAGTTTTTCCCAAAATTACTAATTGGTCCCTAAATTTTCAAAAAATTATCAATTGGCTCTCAATTTCTTCCAAATTACTAATTGGACCTCAATTGGGAGTTAATTTCATATAAACCTCAAAATTTTTCCTTCAATTACAATTCGGCCCTTGATTTTCTGAAAATCCCAAAATTGCCCAATTTTGCCAAAAATTGTAATTTGACCCCCCAAAATCTTATTTCATTCAATAGACTCCTTAAACTTGGGTAATTGGCCCCTTTCATGGTCTGATTCAACTTCCCTATGTCTCCCTCATCATTTCAAGCTTTAGCACACTGAAAATGGCTAAAAAATGAGTTCGAATGAAGCTTTGTTGGAACATCAGTCTAGAGAGAGAAAGCTTCGATTTATTACAGGTGAGCAACCAGTGATCGGAGCTCTTACTTCCTTTGAGTTGATCTCTCCCTAGAGATCCTTGGATCATACCACGCCTCAATTGGTGACCTGAGCAATGTGAATTTTATGTTACAATTTTTAGTAAAAACACATTGTGAATAATACTTTCCAGCGAAGGGCGACGGAGGGGACACTTCTATGGGTGGTTTCGGGAGCTTGGTTTGGCAGGAAATGGTCTGAGTGTAGCTCAATTTGAGCTCGACCAGCTCGGGTTGAAGACCTCCAAGGAGCAATGGTATTGTGCGAGCTCTAAATGGAGGTTGCAGACATGTAGATGACTTCCTTAGGATTACAAGGAACCCGAATTCGCTTTCAGAGGTGGATAAAAGTCCCCATGTTAGAGCTCTGGTCCCAGCTTTGTCGGGAAATGATCACTTCATCTTCTTAGATCGTTTGAGGGATGAGAAGGATGAATGGAAAGGAGCTCTTTATATAGGCAGCCTCCCATTGGCCATTCATTCCTATGTGGCCGTTGGCAGTGTTCAGTCAACCGTTGGTTGTGACACTTAACATCCTCTGATTGGCTATTTTAAATGCATCATAATTCCCTCCTAACGCACAATGCCACTACCACGTCTCACCCTCCGATTGTTTTAGGTCATCCGACGTGGTTCTCTCATGTGTCATCCTCTAATTGGTCAATCATTTGTCTGACATCCTTATTGGAAGCTGACGTGGCATCCGTGACACGTGTCTGCTAATCATTGGTCAGCCTTGCTGATGAGACTTCTCCCAAATTGACCATTTACCAAGGACACATGTCACACTCTTATTGGATAGCGCTTCTAGGCGTTGATTGATAGACTGACTAGATATGCTTTGCTACATATCTTGCACTGATTGGTCAGGCATACTGATTGGGTGTTGACCTAGCAGTGGTTCATTGATCGGCTGGACTGGTCAGGTCCGACCGAGTTCGATGACCTGAAAATGAAAATTGGCCTGTTCAGGCCCAATTCGCTGATTTTCCAAAAATTAAAAATTTCTAAATTATTTTCTATCTCATGGTGGCTTCAATTTTCTAATTTGATATTTTTAAGCCATCTAGAAAAGTGAATTTTTGAACCGGTTCTTCACGGCTCAATTTGGTTTAGGTTTAGTTCACCCTAAACCGGTCTAGATTTCACATCCAATCCACTTCATGGTTCTTCTCCATGATTTTTGTGATCTATTATGTAAACCCTATCCTTTGATAATGAGAAAATTAGGGAAAGAACCAGTTAGTTTCAAATTTTAAAACTGAATTGGTTTACAAGCTCGATTATTAGGAAATAGGCAAAATGAGAATTTACAACTCCCATGTGACACAAAATAGTTCATAAATCTTGGAAAAGAACCACAGGACAAATTGGAAAGAAAAACTGGACAGGTTCAAGTGAACAAGATCCGAACCAAATAGAACCAGTTTATGAACCGAGTCAACTCATGAACCGGAACCGATAGAGAAAGGAGTAAACTAGGAAATGTATGAATCCCGAGTGACCCAAAGAGTCCCAAAAGTCATGGAAATGGACTTGAGGAGGAATTGGAGATGAAAACCGAACCTGTTCTAGTGAACCAGATCCGAACTAGATTGAATCGGTTTGGACCCGTTTGTATCACTTTTGAACTAGATTCTAAATTCATTTTTCTAGGTGGCTTAAATAATTCAAATTTGAGATTTGAGGCCATCAATGGATAGAAGATGAATTTAGAAATTCTTAGATTTGAAAAATTCAGTCAAATGGGCGGTGAACCGGCCAGTTTAAGCTTTGAACCCGGTTAGGACCGGTCTGGTCCGGTTTAGAACACTATCATCTTCTTCCTTCTGATGACAGCACTGTTCACTCGCCAGAAAAATGCGCAGCGCTGACGAAGCTAAAAAGTCTCCAGCCAAGCAGTTTCAGACAATGAATGACCACCATTAATGCACCAATCAAACGACCAACAAGTCCCCAAGCTTCCTATATAAAGTGCCCCTCTCCATCATACTCTCCACACCTAAAAAGCTCACTCTCTCTCAACAACTTAGTTTTTTGGCAAAGCTCGAACTAGAGCTCTAATATAGGGTCACTTCTGAGCCAAAGAAAACGAGGTCAGGTTCCTTAGAACCGGGGAGAAGTCAGCTACAAGGTGGTGACATCCACTCATTCTGAGAGTCGCTAGAGAGGCACCAGCATGATCAAATAGTGAAGCAGCTCCGGCGGACCAAAGCTGCCCTATTTCAGCCGAGCTGAAATCAGCTAATTTGAGCCCTCCTCAGGCCAAACCAAGCCCTCCCAAGACTTCCTCAGCCCTCCCACTGCCAGATTAGGATCAAAAGGTAAGCCAATTTAGCTCCCCTCTGCAATTTTCGATTAGTGTTAGAGAGAGAGTTGGTTGAATTTCAATGATAGAATTCTAATCTAATTTGACATCACTTGATGTCATTCTTGATCCTATAAAGAACCTTAGGAGGAGAACTACCTGCGTAGATAGAAAGCTCAGACTGTTGTGCCCTCACTAGTGAGCAATCAAAGCTTTCTCTCTCTATAGTCTATTTCCTGGCGAAGATCCATTTGAGCTCGTTCCGTCGTTAAAACTTGCAATTCAAAGGCTAGAGAATTGTATGAACATGTAGAAACTCAATTTCAACATCAATTTCAACAATTGTAAGTGTTTGATAGGTCAATTTGATGAAATCAAATTCAACTATGTTAGGAAGTTGAAATTGGGGGGAAAATTGGGGATTTTCAAAACTTCGAAGGACCAAGATGTGATTTTATAAAATTGAGGGTCAATTAAGCATGATAAGAATGTTAGAGTGCCAATTGAAGAATTTTAGAATTTTTGGGGTGAAACTTACCATTTTTGTAAAGGAAGGGCAAAATGGTAATTTTAAAAAATTGGGGGACCAAATTGAAAATTTGGGAAATTAAACCCCTTTTGTGAATTTGAATAAATTGAGGTCCTAAGAAGTTTCGGGACTAAATTTGAGGAAAAACCAGCATTAGAGACTTAAGGTTAAAGAAAAATAACTTTAGGGACCAAATTACAAATAAATAAAAAGTTTAGTTTTCTCAGTCATTTGGAATGAATGAAGGCTATTAGGCCAAGGAATAATGAACAAGGATGTTCATATCGTGTAGGAATATGAATTATTAGGAATGCCAGCAAAGACAGGCTCGTGTTAACATAAAGAATCGATCGAGTGGAATTCACTGCATTAATAGGTGAGTGGAATTCACTTTATTAACGGGTGAGTGGGATTTTATATCATACCCGGTTGGGAATGATATATACCTCGAAATGAAAACCCACTACTTAGTTGTATTTTAAACATCACAACTTATAGGAGTGATGTGAAAATCACGTGGAAAAACTACTTACCATTTGTAAGTAGATCATACCCGGTTGGTAAGATGAAATTTCCTCAAAGGAAGTGGAAAACCCGTTCAATAGTTATGAGTGGAGATGTCCTCGTACTCGGTTGATATGATGGACAATTGAAAACATATTTTGTCGGAAGTACTCTCCCCTGATTGTGTGCCAATGCTTAAACGATTTGGGAGACCTTCTTGACGGGAGCTCAAATAGCTCTTATAGGCCAGGGGCCTCAGTTTTGGAACTTGGGGATTATTATGCCCGGTTTTGAAAATCTCGAACAAGTGGGCCGTAGACTAGTGGACACAAGCAGGAGCTTATTAACAAACATGAGATATGTGCCATAAAACTTTAATAAATGAATTGTTTGGCCATGGTACCAAGACAGGACCGACATATTCAATTAACTAGTGGCAGTGTGACATGACAGGTCTCTGAACCAGTCATGACAAACAGCTGCTGGTTGAGTTAAAGGTCGGTACCGTTGGACTAGTGGCACCATAGATTATATGGCATGATAAGAAAATACTGATTGTGCATGCACTGTGATTACAGGACCATCAAGATGCCCAAGAGTTGTAGTGATGCATCCAAAGGGCCCTGGACGACCTGGTGAGTATAAGGGCAGTTTGTCGTACCATGACCGTGTGAAATTTGGAGTAGCACCAAGCGCATGAGACCGGGGTAGTGATGGGATGAGGTCTCTGTCATCATACGGACACAGAGAATTGATTTCATGATTGAGGGTCAGATGTCACGTACATCCATTCATTCTCATGATAGAAGTGGGGGTGCTTCTATTTAGGTGGCCGGTAAAGTCGCTCTGATGCCACAAGTGGACTGGCCTGTGAATGTGTGTTTGACATTGATGATGATGGACGTGCGTTGGGTGATGACATACCGTGATTAATAAGAAATGGTTGTAAAAACTGATATTTAAATGAAAGGATTTTTTAAAGAAAGTAGTCTGGCACACTCCAATACAAATTTTTTTCCAAAAAGTTAAAAGTTCTGAAAACCCATTCACTAAGTTGTCATACTCACCCCCTCCCTTATATCCCTTTCAGGAAATTTTGGAATGCCTATCGTTAAATACCATCCACTAAGATGCTTGTGAGACAGTTATGATAAATTTAAAATATTATGCAGTTTTTATTTATATTATTCCAGGAAAATTGTAGGTTGAAAGTACGCCTTACTCTTTACATTTTATAATAAGGGTAACCCTTTAAAAAATCGGGAGAGTGGCAGGTTGATCTTGGGGATTTGACCAAACTGGGTCTGGGTGTGACAACTTAAGTGGTATCAGAGCCCGTTTCCTTGAATACATAATAAAGGCTAGAAAATATAGTAACTAGTAGAAATTATTTTAAAAATTGACAGAAATGGCTCCAAAGAAAGGAATCAAGAGAACTAGGGTTGCCGTCTCCAACACCGCCCAACCACCCCTACCTGTAGAAACTCCGAGAGCAGCCCGGACAACTCCTCCTAGATTCAATAGAGAGCATCGAAGATTGTATGAGGAGTTTACCCATGTATTTGGCCAACCTAACCTCGCTCTTGAGGCAGACACCAACTCTCGGGTTGAACTAGAGGAAGTGCAATCTCACCCTCCTCCTACTAATACAACTGCTCCAACGGACATTCCTAGAAATCTCAAAACTCTCTTATAACTAGGATGTAAACCATTACTCGGAGAACAGGATGCTAGAACCAGCATGGATTGGCTGACCAATACCAAGAAGTTGATGGGAATTGTCAGGATACCATCGGAGGATAGGGTGATCCTAATGGAATTCTTCCTGGAAGGAAGTGCTAGACGATGGTGGGACAATGTCCGAAACCTATATACCACCATCCCCACTTGGGAATAATTTGAAGAGAGGTACTCGAAGGAATACCTGGCACCCCACCTAATAAATGAGAAAAAACAAGAATTCATCCAGCTTCGGCAAGGGCTTAACTCCATATCAGAGTATGAAACAAAATTCAATGAGTTAAGACCCTTTGCTCCCGACCTAGCTAGGCCAGCTGAGATATGCCAAAGGTTTGTGGACGGTCTCAGCACGGACATTATAGACTGTATGGGAGTACTAGGATGCCCCATAGACTTGGCAGCTGTAATTAGTATGGCTCATGAATGTGAGCGACTGTTACAGACCTTACGTCGTCGAGTGGAGCAGACGACCAGAAAGGAGGATAAGGATCCAAACCGTCAGAGAGGACGGAAGGAATATAACGGCCAAAGAGGAGGAAACAAAATGGTATTCCAATGAAGAAGGGGCATGCCACCACCTCCTCCTAGAATAGTCCCTACCTTACCCTAAAGAAACCATCGTTGCCCGAAGTGTCAAAGGAACCACGAGGGAGCATGCCATACCTATTTTGCATGCAGACAAGTGGGACACTTCGTAAAGGATTGTCCCATCCTTAGGGAGAACATATAGAGGAACACTCTTGAACCACCTCAAGGGAATCTCAGAAACCCTAGACCAGATGCTACTGCAAGAGTACCAGCTAGAGTATACAACCTCACTTAGGAGGAGGCTAGAGGAGACCCTAGCACTATAGTGGATACATCCCAGAACCCTACAAATTATTTCAAAGGAGTCATGTAAACTAAACATATTTTGATTTAAAAAGGGAATTCCTTCTAAACCATACATTTCTTAAATTAGGGTATATACAGCTATGGGGACAACAAGTCTATGCCCACTATGACTCTAGAGCAAAGAGATCATTTATCAAGGAAGAGTTAGTTTCGAAAGTACCCCTAGAACTCACTCCACTAGTACAAAGCCTTAACATCCTTACACCTTTAGGAGAAAATTTAAACAAGAATAAACAACTAAAGGGATGTGAAATATGAATTAGAGGAATCCAACTTGAAGCTGGCTTGACCTGTAAAGGAGGTGGAAGTAATTCTGGAATAGACTAGCTAAGTAATCATCAAGTAAGAATGGACTGTAGAAGGAAGATGGTAACTTTCCATACTTCCAAAATGAAAGGACTAAAGTTCTAGGGAGATAGAAGGAAAAGTGAAGTACAATTGGTGTCCCACTTGAAAGCTCAAAAGATGATACAGAAAGGATGTATAATCTTTGTAGCCATGGTTGTAGGCGAGAAGTCTGAAGAAAAGAAACTGGAAGACATTCCGATTGTCAAACATTATCCAAACATTTTTTCCAGAAGAGCTACCTGGACTACCTCCAAGTCGACAAGTGGAGTTCACCACAGAAATAACCCTAGGAACAAACCCCATATCCCAAGCCCCATATCGCATGGCTCCAACAAAGCTGAATGAATTAAAGGAACAACTGGACGAATTATTGGAAAAGAATTTCATACGTCCAAGTGAGTCTCTGTGGGGTGCTCCTATTCGATTCGTAAAGAAAAAGGATGGAAGCATGAGGCTATGCATCAACTATAGAAAACTGAACCAGGTCACCATCAAGAATTGGTACCCACTCCCAAGTATAGATGATTTTTTTGACCAATTAAAGGGAGCAGCTTACTTCTCTAAAATAGACCTTAGGTCGGGCTATCACCAACTCAGGATTAGAGAAGAGGACATCCCTATGACAGCATTTAAATCTTGATATGGAGACTACGAGTTTAGAGTGATGTCGTTTGGATTGACGAATGCCCCGACAGCCTTGATGGACTTAATGAACCACATGTTCCAACCTCATTTAGACAAGTTCTTGATAGTATTTATAGATGACATCCTTATATACTTACGAACTAGGTTGGAACATGAAGAGCATTATTTGACAACTACATTGGAAATATTGAAGGAAAACCAATTATATGAAAAGTTTTCCAAGTGTGAGTTCTAGCTGTAGGAGATAGGATACTTAGGGCACATCGTATCTAAGGACAGAGTTAAAGTGGATCCGACTAAGGTGGAGGCCATATCAGATTGGAAGGCTCCATGGAATCCTATAGAAATAAGAAGTATCTTAGGATTGGTAGGATACTATAGACGAGTTGTTCAAGACTTTTCTAAAATAGTAGCTCTGCTAACTCGACTCACCAAGAAGGGACTTGAATATAAATGGGATGAGAGTTGTGAGAAGTCTTTTAAAGAGTTAAAGATTCAACTAACAACCGCACCAGTACTCTCCTTACCTAATCCTAATGCGGGAGAGTACACAATCTATAGTGATGCCTCTAGATAAGGGCTTTGATGTGACTTAATGCAACAAGGGAAAGTTATTGCATATGCCTTGCGACATCTGAAGGGACATGAAAGAAATTACCCGACTCATGACTTGGAATTAGCTGCAATAGTGTTTGCCCTCAAGATATGGTGACACTACCTTTATGGGGTTAAGTGCAGGAAATACACAGATCACAAGAGCCTTAAGTGCTTCCTAACTCAGAAGGAGTTAAATCTCCGTCAGAGGAGGTGGCTGGAATTGGTGAAGGATTATAATCTTGCGATAGAATATCACCCCGGAAAGGCTGTGGTAGCAGATGCCTTAACTAGCAAGTATCAAACTGAGGTGGCATAAGTAAAGACAAGTTACCTACCCTTGTTACAATAATTGGGAAGGATGGAGGTGGATCTAAGGATAGACAAGTAGCAAAAATGTTTGGTTGCTAATGTGGCAGTAAGACCCAGTCTAATCAAGCATATTAAGGCTCAACAAAGGACCGATAAAGAACTCCAGTCTTATTTGGATCTGGTAAATAGAGAAAGGAAACCGAACTACGACGTGCGAGGTGACGGAGTACTAACCTATAAGGGTAGGGTATGTTTGCCTCAAGATAAGGAGTTGAAAAGATTAATTCTAGAAAAGGCACACGATTCGGTGTATGATATGCATCTGGGCAATACTAAGATGTATCGCACCCTCAAACAAGGATACTACTGGAAGGGTATGAAGAGGGACATTGTGGAAAATGTAGCCTGATGTTTGTCATGTCAACAGATAAAAGAAAAACATTAAAAATTGTTAGGACTACTACAACCCTTACCAATTCTGAAGTGGAAATGGGAGCATATCACCATGGACTTCGTCACGAGCCTACAGGTGACGAAAAATGGCTGAGATGCGATCTGGGTCATAGTGGATAGATTGACCAAATCAGCACATTTCCTTCCTATAAAAGTGACGGACACGGTAGAATATCTGACTATCCTATACATGAAAGAAATCATAAGATTCCAACGTGTCTCGATGAGTACAGTATCGGATAGAGATCCGAGATTTACCTCTAGGTTTTGGCCAAGTTTACAAAATGCCATGGGGACTAAGCTTCATATGAGCATGGCATTTCACCCTCAAACATTTGGTCAGTTAGAGCAAACCATCCAAACCTTAGAAGACATGCTGAGAGCGTGCGTACTTACCATGAATAAAAATTGGGAGGAATAGTTATTAGGCCAGTATTCAGATGGCTCCCTATGAAGCCCTTTATGGACAACATGCCATACCCCTCTATTTTGGGAAGAAGTGGGAGAAAGGAAGATAGAAAGGGCAGAACTAATTGAGGATGCCATCGAGAAGATAAAATTAATAAGGAGTCATCATAAGACCGCATAGGATAGGCAAAAGAGTTACGCGGACAATCGAAGGAAAGATCTGGAGTTCAAGGTAGGAGATTAAGTGTTCCTCAAAGTGTCCCCCTGGAGGGCAATACTTAGGTTTCAGCAAAGAGGAAAGTTGAAACTAATAGATATCGGTCCATATCCCACCATTCAAAGTATAGGACCGGAAGCTTATAAATTGGAACCACCTCCTAATCTATAGAGAATTCATGATTTATTCCACATCTCAGTGCTTCAAAAATATCATCCTGATCCTAGTCATGTATTGGACAAACCTTCAATGGAACTAGAAGAGAACCTGACCTATCAAATAGAACAAGTACGAATCATCGACCGGAGAGACAAGAATTGGAGGAACAAGAAAATTCCTATGGTCAACGTGTTATGGCAGAACGGACTCGTGTAGGAAGAGACATGGGAAACCGAATGTATGATCAGGGATAGTTACCCTCAATTATTTAACATGTAATAGTTTTGGGGACAAAACCCTTAAAAAGAGGGGAGAGTTGTAAACCCCGTGTCCTTTGATAATGAGAAAACCAAGGAAAAAACTGGTCAGTTTTAAATTTAAAATCGAGTCTGTCTACAAGCCCGATTATTAAGAAACGGGAAAATTTGAGAATTTACAACTCCCATGTGACTCAAAATAGTTCATAAACCTTGGAAAACAACCTTAGGACAAATTGGGGGCGAAAAACTGGATTGGTTTAAGTGAACCGAGTCTAAACCAAATAGAATTGGTTTATGAACCAAGTCGACTCATGAATCGAAACCGATAGAAAAAGGGGTAAATTGGAAAATTTATGAATCCTGAGAGACCCAAAGAGTCCCAAAAGTCATGGAAATGGACTTGAGAAGGAATTGGAGATGAAAACCAATCGGTTCTGGTGAACCGGATACAAACCAGATTGAACCAATTTTAATCACTATTGAACTAGATTCTAAATTCATTTTTCCAGGTGGCTTAAATAATTCAAATTTGAGATTTGAGTCCACAATGGATAGAAAATGAATTTAGATAAATTTAGAAATTTTTAGATTTGAAAAGTTTTTTCAAATGGGGGGTGAACCGACCGGTTTAAGCGTTGAACTTGGTTCGGATCGGTCCGGTCCGGTTCGGAAGAGTGTCATCTTCTTCCTTCAGATGATAGCACTGTTCACTCGCTGGAAAATCATGCAGTGCCGGCAAAGCTGAAAAGTCTTCGGCCAGGGAGTTTCAGACAATGAATGACCACCATTAAGGCACCCATCGAATGGACAAGATGTCCCCGAGCTTCCTATATAAAGAGCCCCTCTCCATTCATCCTCTCCATACCTGAAAAGCTATCTTTCTCTTAGCTGCTTAGTTTTCCGGTGAAGCTCAAAATAGAGCTCTGATAAATGGTCATTTCTGAGCCAAAGAAGGTGAGGTCGAGTTCCTTAGAACTGGGAGAAGTCAGATACACGGTGGTGACATCCACTAATTCTGAGAGCCGCCGGAGAAGCACCAGCATGATCGAACAGTGAAGCAGCTCCGGTGGACTAAAGCTGCCCAATTTCGACCGAGCTGAAATCAGCTAATTTAAGCCCCCCTTAGGCCAAACCAAGCCCTTCCAACACTTCCTCAGCCTTTCCAAGGTCGAATTAGGATTGAAAGGTAAGCCAATTCAGCTCCCCTCTACAATTTTCGATCAGTGTTAGAGAGAGAGTCGACCGAATTTCAATGACAAAATTCTAATCTAATTCAACATCAATTGATGTCATTATTTATCCTAGGAAGAACCTCAAGAGGAGAACTACTTGCACAGATAGAAAGCTCAGATTGTCGCACCCTTACCGGTGAGCAGTCGAAGCTTTCTCTCTCTATAGTCAATTTTCTGGCAAAGCTCCGTTTGAGCTCGTTCCGACATTAAAACTTGAAATTCAAAGTGCTAGAGAATTGCATGAACATGTAGAAACTCAATTCCAACTTCAATTTCAACAATTGGAAGTGTTTGATAAATCAATTTCATGAAATCAAATTCGACTGTCTTAGGAAGTTGAAATTGGGGGAAAATTGGTGATTTTTGAAAATTTGATGGAGCAAGATATGATTTTATAAAATTGAGGGTCAATTGGGGATGATAAGAATGTTAGAGGGCCAATTGAGGAATTTTAGAATTTTTGGGGTGAAACTTACCATTTTTGTATAGGAAGGGCAAAATGGTAATTTTGGAAAAATTGGGGGACCAAATTAGAAATTTGGGAAATTAAATCCCTTTTGTGAATTTGAATAAATTGAGGTCCTAAGATAAATTTTAAATGTTTCGGGACTCAATTTGAGGAACAACCGGCAATAGGGACTTAAAGTTAAAGAAAAATAACTTTAGGGACCTAATTGCAAATAAATAGGATGTTTGGTTTCCTCATTCATTTGGAATGAATCAAGGCTATTACGCCAAGGAACAATGAATAAGGATGTTCATATCGTGTATGAATATGAAGTACCAAGAACGCCAGCAAGGATATGCTCGCGTGAACACAAAGAATTGGTCGAGTGCAATTCACTACATTAACGGGTGAGTGGGATTTTATATCATATCCGGTTGGGAATGATAAGTACCTTGAAATGAAAACACGCTACTCAGTGGTATTTTAAACATCACAACTAAGAGGAGTGATGTGAAAATCACACGGAAAAACTACTTACCAATTGTAAGTAGATCATACCCGATTGGTATGATGAAACTTGCTCGAAGGAAGTGGAAAACTCGTTCATTGGTTATAAGCGGAGATGTCCTCATACTCAGTTGATATGATGGACAGTTGAAAACATATTTTGTCGGAAGTTCTCTCTCGTAACTATGTGTCAATGCTTAAATGATTTGGGAGATCTTCTTCACGGGAGCTTGAATAGCTCTTATAGGCCAAGGGCCTCGGTTTTGGAACTTGGGGTCTATTATGCCCGGTTTTGAAAATCTTGAACAAATGGGCCATAGGCCAGTGGACATGAGCAGGAGCACGTAAAGAAATTTGAGATATGTGCCATAAAACATTAATAAATGAATTGTTTGGTCATGGTACCAAGACAGGACCGACGTACTCAGTTAACTAGTGGCAGTGCGACATGACAGGTCTCCGGACCAGTCAAGATAAGCAGTTGCAGGTTGAGTTGAAGGTCGAGGCCATTGGACTAGTGGCACCACAAATTATATGGCATGATAAGAAAATATTGATTGTGCATACACTATGATTACGAGACCATCAAGATGCTCAAGAGGGGTAGTGATGCGTCCTAAGGGCCCTGGACGACCTGGTGAGTACAAGGGCAGTTCGTCGTACCTGGTGACCGTGCGACAGTTGGAGTAGCACCAAGTGCATGAGACCGGGGTGGGGATGAGATGAGGTATATGTCCTCATACATACACGGAGAATTGATTTCGAGATTGAGGGTCGGTTGTCGCGTACATCCACTCATTCTCAAGGTGAAAGTGGACGTGTTTCTATCTAGGTGGCCGGTAAAGTCGCTATGATGCCACAAGTGGGTTCAATGGACATACTGTCCTGTGAATGTTTGTTTGACCTTCATGATGAAGGACATGTATTGGGTGATGAAACACCGTGATTAATAAGTAATAGTGTTAAAAATTGAGATTTGAAATGAAAGGATTTTTGAAAAAAAGGAGTCTGGCACACTCCAATACAAATTTGTTTCCTAAAAGTTAAAATTTCTGAAAACCTATTCACTGAGTAGTTGTACTCACTCCCTCCCTTATATCCCTTTCAGGAAATTTTGAAAAGCCCACCCTTAAACACCATCCACTAAGATGTCTGTGAGACAAGTATGTTAAATTTAAAATATTATGTAGTTTTGATTTATGTTATTCTAGCAAAAATTGCAGGTTGAAAGGATGTCTTACTCTTTACAGTTTATAATAAGGGGAAACCCTTTAATAAATCAGGAGAGTGGCGAGTTGATCACGGTGATCCAATCAAACCGGGTCAGGGCATGACATATTGGCTACTTGGGATTTTCCAAATTCAAGTTCTAACCCTTCTTTACCAATTTCGCTTCACTTTGATTCTTAGTTTTCTCTTAAAAATTTCGAGTTCCTTATTCTGGTTTCCTTGGTCCAAGAGGATGGGGTTTACAACTCTCCCCACATTTTAGGAGTTTTGTCCCCAAAACTAATTATGCATCCCTTACATAATGACTAATTTCCCTTAATGTCAGCTTATGGTTCGATCCTTTATGATACTATGGGGTACGTCCCCATCCTAGTTATATCTCCTTTGGGCATCCTTCACGCATGTCCGCCCTTTGGGTTTCTTTCCTTTTCGTGTCTTGGTATGATCTACTAACCGGGTATGATCTACTTACAATTGTTAAGTAGTTTTTCCGTGTAGTTTCCACATCAACCCATCCAGGTGTGATGTTTAAAATTTCCACTTATTAATGGTTTTTTATTCTAAGGAACTCATCATCCCAACCATGTATGATGTGAAAATTCCCATTCACCCAATAAGTGTAGTGTATTTTTCCTCTTAAACGGCTCTTGGCCTCACACGAGCTTATCCTTGCTAGCATTCCTGGTACTTCATGTTCCTACACGATATGAACATATTTGTTCATTAACCTTTTGGCCTAATAGCCTTCATTCATCACGAATGAATAAAATGCCCAACTTTTAATTATTTTCATTTAGGTTCCTAAAGTTCTTTTCATTTACCTTTTGGTCCCTAATGCCAATTTTTCCCCAAATTGAGTCCTGAAACTTCTAAAATTCACTTTGGAACCTCAATTTATTCAAAATCACAACATGGGGTTCAAGTTTACCAAATTTCCAATTTGGTCCCCAACTTTTCAAAAATTACCATTTTCCCCAACTTTACAAAAATGGAAAATTTAACCCCAATAATTCCAAAAATTGACCAATTGGTCCTCCAACATATTTTTCATGTCCAATTGGCCCTCAATTTTGGGAAATTGTACATTAGTTCTTCGAATTTTCAAAATCCCCAATTTTCCCTAAATGTTTACCTCAATATACAACTTTCACACTAGTCGAATTTCATTTCATCAAATTGATCCATCAATCAAGGTTAATTATTGAAATAAAAAGTGAAATTGAGTTCCTAAACTTCCACATGATTCAATGGAACTTTGAATCGCATCATTTGGGTTCGATTTGAGCTCAAACGGAGCTTTATTGGAAAATTGGACTAAGAGAGAGAAAGATTCAAAAGCTTATTGTCGGGGGTATGGCGGTCCAAGCTTTCAATCTGAGCAGATAGCTCTCATCCTGAGGTTCCTCCAAGGATCAAGAATCGCATCAATTCATGTCGTATTGAGGGAGAATTTGGTCATTGATGTTTCGCCGGTTCTCTCTCTAACACTGATCGGAAATTATAGAGGGAGCCAAATTGGCTTAACTTTCAACTCTAATTCAGTCGTATGAGGGCTGTGTAAGTGTTGGGAGAGCTTGGTTTGGCTTGAGAAGGGCTTAAATTGATCATTTTTAGCTCGGTCGAAATAGGGCAGCTTCGATCCACTAGAGCGGCTTCACTGTTTGATCACGCCGGCATTTCTCCAACGATCCTCATAGCAAATGGAGATTACCATCTAGTAGTTAAATTCTCCCCAAATCTAAAGAACCTGGCCTCACCTTCTTTGGCTTAGAAAAATGCCCAAGTCAGAGCTCTAGTTCGAGCTTCACCAGAAAATGGAGCAGTAGGGAGAGAGAGGAGTTTTTAGGTGTGAAGAGAATGAATAAGGAGGAGCTCTTTATATAGGAAGCTCGGGGACTTCTTGGTCATTTGATTAGCACCTTTATGGTGGTCATTCATTGCCTGAAACTCCCTGGCCATAGACTTTTCATCTTCGCCGGCACTGCTCAATTTTCTAGTGAGTCAACACTACTGTCATTTGAAGGAAGAAGACAACATTGTTCCGAACCAGGTTCAATGCTTAAACCGGCCAGTTTAGGCCCGATTCGATCGAGTTTTTCAAAATTAAAATTTTGTAAATTTATCTAAATTCATTCTCTATCCAATGGTGGCCTTAATTCTCAAATTTTAATTTTCTAAGCCACCTAGAAAAATGAATTTAAAAATCGGTTCAATAGTGGTTCAAACCGGTTCAATCTAGTATAGGTCCGGTTCACCTGAACTTGTTTGGTTTTCTCCTCCAATTCATCCTAAAGTGCTTTCTCATGACTTTTGTGACTCTTTAGGTCACTCAGGATTTATATATTTCTTGGTTTGCCCTTTCTCTTTTGGTTGGGGTTCGTGAACCAGTTCAGTTTTCTCACCCGTGTTGACCGGTTCTTTCCCCGGTTTCCTTGTCTTTAAGGGACGGGGATTACAACTCTCCCCTCCTTTTAGGAGTTTTGTCCCCCAAAATTTATTATCAACCTTTGCATCAGGAATAATTTCCTTTGGTGTCAACATGGGGTTTGCTTGACATGCTAACTCTTCTGTTGTTCTTTCAGTTTGCCCCTTTTTATATCATTCACTTAAGGAATTTCTTTTCCTTTCCATTATTTACTCACTCCATGGAGTTTATCAAAATTAGATATGTCTTACCCACTACTCCAAGGTACACCCTTAAGTTTACTTCCTCCTCTACTTAGGGCAAGATTTCTTCCACTCGAGGGTTCTTGTTCCAAACTTTAGGATTGGGAGTTCCAAGATGCCCGATCGTTCATGTGTCTAGTTATTCTCTTAATCATTGACACCCTTAGCTCGAGGTTCTTCTGAGCATTACGTACTTGTTTTCATAGGTTTTGATGTTATTAGCCCTTCATCCTATTTTGACCCTTCCTCCATCCGTTATTTATTTCTACTTTGATCCAAATTAGGTTTGACCTCCTCACGCTTACCGACTAACTCTTCCCCTACTTGAGTCACATTTTTCCTCGGGACTGTTGGGCTTACATGTGCCTTACAGCATGACATACTCTAGAACCTATCTTTGACCATTTTAAATTTTTAGTTCACTTCTATAATGATTGTTCTCAACATTCCAACCTTTTAGGGATCGTATAGCTTTGCCTCTCTCTTCGTCTAGTAGTATTTCTTGGCTACCATTACCGTTATCCTCTCATCCATCTTGCCTTTAACATCATGTGTTTCATAACCGGGTCGATCTCCTTACCCACTCTTTTGTTCGTGACCATCTCATCATTCTCTTATTTGGGGAGTTCTTTAATGGTTTTCTTTCTCTACTATGTCCTTTAAGTTAAGACTCCCTCTTGAATGATCCCGTCCTACGCATTCTTACAGACTCTAATGCTTTTATGCACCTTTAATCATTCGCTAACCTTAATTTCTCAGTTCACCCTTTACTTTCCTCTCCAAGGTATCTTCGATCGTCGGGTCTTATTTCGTGCATTCCTCACCATGCCCATCCTATTGCCCTTCTTATTGTGTAGTCTCTACTATAACCTAATCCTTCGTAGGACATCCTTGATCGTCCCGTTGTTACTAGCTTCTCCCTTCTGCTAGGTTAGTCTGAAATCCTTATTTTGCTTATTCACTCTTCCTAAACAGGTCATAATTGACCGTCCTGGTATACCCTCATCCACTTATGGTTCTTTATTACGTTCCTTAGCTTGGGAATTTCCCTTTTAAGGTCTTCCTTTCTACCTTTATCCTTCTACCCAGGGACACTTGTCCCGGTTCAACCTCCCTAACATTCCTTGCAAGCTTTTTCTTTATTACCTTATTATGGGTAGTCCACTTATCACGGTGTCCTTTGATGCCATCTGTAAACCCCGTCCTTTGATAATGAGAAAATAGGGGAAAGAACCACTCAGTTTCAAATTTAAAATCGAGTCGGTCTACAAGCCCGATTATCAAGAAACGAGAAAATTTGAGAATTTACAACTCCCATGTGACTTAAAATGGTTCATAAACATTGGAAAAGAACCTTAGGATAAATTGGGGAAGAAAACTCGGATAGGTTCAAGTGAACCTGGTCCAAATTGGATAGAACATGTTTAGGAACCGAGTCGATTCATGAACCGGAACTAATAGAGAATGGGAAAACTGGGAAATTTATGGATCTCGAGTGACCCAAAGAGTCCCAAAATCAGGGAAATGGACTTGAGAAGGAATTAGAGACAAAAACCAAACCGGTTCAGGTGAGTTGGATCCGAACCGAATTGAACCAGTTTGGACCAATTTGAACTACTATTGAACTGGATTCTAAATTCATTTTTCTAGGTGGCTTAAAAAATTAAAATTTGAGATTTGATGCCACCATTGGATAGAAAATGAATTTTTATGAATTTAGAAATTTTTAAATTTGAAAAATTTGATCGAATGGGAGGTGAACCATTCTATTTAAGCTTCGAACCCGGTTCGGAACAGTGCCGTGGTCTTCCTTTAGATGATAGCACTGTTCACTCACTAAAAAATCCTACAGCGCCAACAAAGTAGAAAAGTCTTCGACCCAGGAGTTTCAGGCAATGAATGACCGCCATTAAGGAGCCGATCGGACAGCCAAGAAGTCCCTGAGCTTCCTATATAAAGACCTCCTCTTCATTCATGCTCTCCACACCTGAAAAACTCATTCTCTCTCAAGTGCTTAGTTTTCTAGTGAATCTCAAACCAGAGCTTCGATATAGGGTCATTTTAGAGCCAAAGAAGGTGAGGTCGAGTTCCTTAGAACCGGGGAGAAGTCAGCTACACGGTGGTGGCATCCATTCATTCCGAGAGTCGGTGGAGAAGCATCGGCGTGATCGAACAGTGAAGCAGCTCCGGTGGACCGAAGCTGTCCTATTTTGGTCGAGCTGAGATTGGCTAATTCAAGCCCTCCTCAGACCAAACCAAGCCCTCTCAACACTTCCCTGGTCCTCCCACAGCCAAAATAGGACTCAAAGGTAAGCCAATTAGGCCTCAATCTACAATTTCGAACCGATGCTAGAGAGAGCTGGCAGAATTTCAATGACAAAATTCTAATCCAATTCGACATCAATTGATGTCATTCTTGATCCTAGGAGGAACTCAGAAGGAGAGCTATCTACCCAGATAGAAAGCTCAGACTATCGCACACTCACCGGTGAGCAATCGAAGCTTTCTCTATCTATAGTCTTTTTCCGACGAAGCTCCGTTTGAGCTCGTTCCTGTGTTAAAACTTATGATTCAAAATGCTATGGAATCACATGAACATGTAGAAACTCAATTTCAACTTCAACTTCAACAATTAGAAGTGTTTGATCTGTCAATTTGATGAAATCAAATTTGGATGGCAGTTGAAATTAGGGGAAATTTTGGGAAAATTGGGGATTTTTCAAAAATTTGAAGGACCAAAATGTAATTTTTATAAAATTGAGGGTCAATTATGCATGATTAGAATGTGAAAGGGCCAATTGAGAAATTTTAGAATTTTTAGGGTAAAACTTACCATTTTTGTAATGGAAGGGCAAAATGGTAATTTTGGAAAATTTTGGGGGCCAAATTGGGAATTTGGGATACTTGAGCCCCATTTTATTATGTTTCAAGACTAATATTGAGGAAAAACTTGCATTAGGGGCTTAAAGTTAAAAGAAAATTAACTTTAGGGACCTAAATGCAAATAAAGGAAAAGTTGGTTTTTCTCATTCATTTGGAATGAATGAGGGCTATTAGGCCAAAGAATAAAGAACAACCATGTTTGTTTCATATAGGGAAATGAGACATCAGGAACGCCAGCTGAAGTTAAGCTTGCTAGGCAAGGAAATCAACTAAATGGAATTTCACTGCATGATTGGGTGAGTGGGCTTACTAATGTCATACCCGGTTGGGATGATTAGCATAATTTAAAGATAAAAACCCCTTACTAGTTGTGAGTGGGATTTTATATCATACCCAATTGGGGATGATAAGTACCTTAAAATGAAAAACCACTACTTAATGTTATTTTAAACATCACATCTTAGAGGAGTGATGTGAAAATCACACGGAAAAATTACTTACCGGTTGTAAGTAGATCATACCCGATTTGTATGATGAAACTTCCTCGAAGGAAGTGGAAAACCCGTTCATCGGTTATGAGCCGAGATGTCCTTATACCCGGTCAGTATGATGGACAGTTGAAAACATATTTTGTCGAAAGTGCTCTCCCCTGACGGAGTGCCACTACTTAAACGATTTGGGAAACCTTCATGATGGGAGCTCGATTAGCTCTTATAGGTCAGTGGCCTCGGTTTTGGAACTTGGGGGCTAATATGCTCGATTTTAAAAATCTCAAAAAAGTGGGCCATGAGCCAATTTGCATGAGCAGGAGCTAGTAAACAAACATGATATATGTGCCATAAAACTTTAAATAAATGAATTGTTTGGCCATGGTACTAAGATAGTACCGACATATTCAGTCAACTAGTGGTAGTGCGACATGACAGGTCTTTGGACTAGTCAAGACAAACAACTACAAGTTGAGTTGAAGGTTGGGACCATTGGACAAGTGGCACCATAGATTATATAGCATGATGTGAAAATACTGATTGTGCATGCACTGTATGTACAGGAAATTCAAGACGCCCAAGAGTGGTAGTGATGTGTCCTAGGGCCCTAGATAACCTGGTGGATATAAGGGCAATTCGTCGGACTAGGTGACCTTGCGAAGCTCGATGTAGCTTCAAGCGCATGAGACTGGGGTGGGTCGGGATGAGGTCTCTGTCCTCATACGGACACAGAGAATTGATTTCGGGATTGAGGGTTTGATGTCGCATACATCCACTCATTCTCAGGGTAGAAGTGGATGTGCTTCTATCTAGGTGTTCGGTAAAGTCGCTCCGACACCACAAGTAGGTTCAATGGATGGGCTGGCCTGCGGTTGTGTGTTTTTTACCTTCATGATGAAGGATGTGTGTTGGGTGATGACACACCATGATTAATAAGAAATGGCGATAAAAACATAGATTTGAAATGAAAGGATTTTTTAAAGAAATTAAGGAGTCTCGCACACTCCAATTCAAATCTTTTTCCTAAAAGTTAAATTTTAAAAACCCGTTCACTGAGTGGTCATACTCATCCTCTCCCTTATATCCCTTTTAGGAAATTCCAGAAAGTCTACCCTTAAAGACGATCAACTAAGATGCCTGCAAGATAGGTATGATAAATTTAGAATTTTATGCAGTTTGATTTATGTTATTCTAGGAAAGGTGCAGGTTTAAGGGACGCCTTACTCTTTACGATTTATAATAAGGGGAAACTCTTTAATAAACCGGGAGAGATGGTAGGTTGATCATGGGGATCCGACCAAACCGCGTCGAGGCATGACACCATCTTCCCACGTACCCATTCCTTGGGTTTAGCTTAATCCTTGGGTCTTCCTGGTATGCTTCCTTTGATTCTTTCACCTTAATATGCATGTCGTCTCCTCACCCTACGTCACTTGGTCCATTACTTCTTAGTTAAGATATGTATGCTTCCTCAAGGTTTCTTTCTTTAGGAGAATCCTTTCCTTTCTTTCCTAGAATTCCTTTTTATTCGTCCTTGGGGGTATCTAACCTTAACTTTTCTGATATCCTCGGATGCCATCCTTCCTGCTTCACCTTTCTTTAGAGGTTTGGTGAGTATGTCCTTAGGATTTTCTTTTACCCACATTTCATCACAAGTTTTATAAGAAAATGGAACTTTTTATTATAATGATAATGAATTACAAGGTTTTTGGTTATATTAGTCTAGGGGAGCTAGGGTAAGTACTAGCTATAGTACTAGGTTCATCCCATGCTTCCTTCTAGTTGAGGTTGTATACTCGGGTTGGTACTCTTGATGTAGTGGCTATGTCTTGTCCTCCATCTAGTGCCCTTGGGTTTCCTTGAGGTGTTTGATGGTCACTTCATTGGGTATTACCTCGAAGGGCTGGACAACTCTTTGCAAAGTGTCCGAGTTGTCCGCATTCGAAGCAGACTTGGCATGACCCTTCATGACTTTTCCGGCACCGAGGGCAATAGGGGTTTCTCCTATGTGGGGTTGTACTTGCCTCCCTTTGGGAATGAAAATAGTCATTTCTCTTAAAGGACCCCATTCTTGTCCCCCATTTTTGCTCATATGACTCCTTTTAACCTCTCTAGTTGTTCTGCCCTTCCACTTTCTTTCGTTCAGCTTGCTTTATCTAATGGTGTCTTGTCTATACTAGACGTTCACACTCATGGGCCATGCTGATGATGGTAGCCAAATTTGTGGGGCGTCCTAGTACTCCCATCTGGTCTCTTATATCCATGTTGAGACTGTCTATGAACTATTGGTAGATATCTACCGATACGGTCAAATCTGGAGCAAAAGGCCTTAGCTCATTAAATTTAGTCTCATACTCCGATATAGAGTTAAGGCCTTGTTGGAGTTGGAGGAAATCCTACTTCTCATTAATTAGATGAAGGGCCAGGTACTCCTCTATGTACCTCTCCTCAAACTGCTCCCATAAGGGTGTGGAGGTATGTAGGCTCCGTACATTGTCCCACCATCTTTTAGCACTACCCTCTAGGAAAAATTCCATCAGGATCACCATATCCTTTGGTGAAATCTTGACTATCCCCATCAACTTCTTGATGTTAGCCAGCCAGTCCATGGCGGCTCCTGCATCTTTCTCTCCGAGAAAAGGCTTACACCCCAGTTGATGGAAAGTCTTGAGATACTTGGGAATATCAATTTGAGGGGGGTGATTAATAAGAGGAGGATGAGATTGTATTTCCTCTGGTTCAGCCCGAGAGTTTGTACCTAAATTAGGTATGAGGTTAGGTTGTCCAAATACTCGAGTGAACCCCTTGTACATCCTCTAGTGATATGAGCTTAGTCCAGGTGAAACTGTTTGGGTTTCTTGGGGAGTTTCAACTGGAAGGGGTTGTTGGGCAGCGTCAAAAACTACGGCTCTTATTCTCTTGGTTCCTCTCTTGGGAGCCATCTAAAATTTTAAAATCATCCCTATTAGTTATTATATTCTCTAGTCTTGATAATTTATTCGAGGAAATAGGCTCTAATACTACTCGAGTTGTCACGCCCCAACTCGATTTGCTCAGATCCCCGTGAGCAACCCGCCACTCTTCTGATTTATTAAGGGTTTTCCCCTTCATTAAACCATGAAAAATAAGGCATCATGTGTATCTGTACCTTTCTTGGAATAACGTTAATCAAAACTAAATAAATTAAATTTACATACCCGTCTTGCAAGTTTATCTAGTAGAAATTCTGTAGGTAGGTTTTTCCCTCGGTTACCAGAAAAGGGGTAAAGGAGGGGGTGAGTTCGACAACTCAGTAAATGGGTGTTTACAAACATGAGTTTTTGTAAAAATAATTTGAATTGGAGTATGTCAGACTTCTTATTTTCTTTAGAAACATTCTTTTCTCAAGTTCTGGATTTCAAAACCTTTTTCCAAGGTTTTCCAATTCTTTTCCAAGGATTCTTAAATCCTTTCTGAGGTTTTAAATCCATTATCCCCAATCGGTGTGTTTAACAATCAACACACGCCCTTTATCATGAAGGGATCACACATATTCGCGAGATATAGTTACATCGACTGCACCCAATTGTGGATCAGAGCATCTTTATCACCCACCCTGATAGAAGTCTCTTACTTCTACTCGAAGCTTGAGTGAACGTGTAAACCCTGCTCTTTGTAGTCAAGGAAAACTAGGAAAGAACCGGTCAAACCAAGTAAGAAAACCGAATCGGTTCACAAAAACCAATTATTGAGAAATGGGAAAATTGGAGAAATTACAACTCCCATGTGACCAAAAAAGGTTCATAAACCTTAGAAAAGAACTTTAGAACGAATTGAGAAAGAAAAACCAAACCGGTTTAGGTGAACCGGATCCAAACTAGATTGAATCATTTTATGAATAGAAACCTATAAAGAGAGGACAAACTAGGGAAATTGTAAATTCAAGTGACCTAAAGAGTCACATAAGTCATGATAAAAGGAATTTAGGATGAATGGGGGATGAAAACTAAACCGGTTCAGATGAACTAGATCCAAATCGGATTGAACTAGTTTGAGCAACTATTGAACCAGATGTTAAATTCATTTTTCTAGGTGGCTTAAATAGTTCAAATTAGAGATTTGAGACCACCATTGGATAGAAAATAAATTTAGATGAATTTAAATTTTTTTAGATTTGAAAAATTCGGTCAAATCGTGGGTGAACCAGCCAATTTAAGCTTTGAACCGGATTTGGACCGGTCCAGTTCGGAACAGTGTTGTCTTCTTCCTTCACATGACAACACTATTCACCCGCGAGAAAATCAAAGCAACATTGGCAAAGAGAAAATGTTTTCATTCAGTACATTTTAGGCCATCAATACCTATCATAAAGGTGCCAAACGGATGGCCGACGAGTCCCAAGTTCCCCATATAAAGAGCCCCTCTCCAATCATCCTCTTCACTCCTGAAAACCTCACTCTCTCTTAGCTGCTTAGTTTTCCGATGAAGCTCGAACCAGATCTCTGATATAGGGTCTTTTCTTAGCAAAATAAGGCATGGTCGTGTTCCTTAGAATCGAGGAGAAGTCAGCTACACGGTGTTAGTATTCATTCGCTCCGAGGCTCATCGGACAAGTGTCGTTGTGATCGAACAGTGAAGCAGCTCCGGGAGACTGAAGCTGCCATGTTTCGACCAAGCTGAAATCGGCCAATTCGAGCCCTCCTCAGGCCAAACCAAGCTCTCCCAGCACTGCATCAGCCATCCTACATCTGAATTAGAGCTAAAAGGTAAGCCAATTCAGCTCACATCTATAATTTTTGATCGGTGCTAAAGAGAGGACCAGCATAATTTCGATGATAGAATTCTCACCCAATTTGGCATCAATTGATGTAATTCTTGATCCTAGGAGCAAATTTAGAAGGAGAGCTATCTACCCAGATTGAAAGCTCAGACCATCGCTCCCCTAACAGTGAGTAATTGAAGCATTCTCTCTCTATGTTCTATTTTCCGGCGAAGCTCCGTTTGAGCTCGTTTTAGTGTCAAAATATGCAATTCAAAGTGCAATTGAATCGTATAAAGATGTAGAAACTCTAATTTAACTTCAATTTCAACAATTAAAAGTGTTTGATCAATCAATTTGATGAAATCAAATTCAGTTGTGTTAGAAAGTTGAAATTGGGGGAATTTTGGGGATTTCGAAAATTTGAGCGACCAAAATTTTTTGAAATTGAGGGTCAATTGGGCATGATAAGAGTGTTAGGGGTTTTAGAAATTTTGCGGTAAATCTTACCATTTTTGTAAAGGAAGGGCAAAATAGTAAATTTGGAAAAATTGGGGGCCAAATTAGGACTTTAGGAAACTTGAACCCCTTTTTATGAATTTTAATAAATTGAGATCACAGGGGGAATTTTTAAAAGTTTTGGGACTTAGTTTGGGAAAAAATCAGCAATTGGGGCCTAAAGTATAAGAAAAATAACTTTAGGGACCAAATTGCAAATACTTGAAAAGTTGGATATTTTAGATATTCATAATAATTGGAGGTTATCAAGCCAAATGATAATGAACAAAAATGTTCATTTCATGTAGGAACACGGGATATCAAGAACACTAGTTGAGATTAATCTCGCAAGGGACGAGAACTGACTTAGAGGAAATACTGATGTGAATCAAATTGGGGATGTTGTGATTCACAAGTTAAGGGCCAAAAGATTTAAAGAAGCATTGAATGGACTAATTGGAGCAATTGAACAAACCCAAGTGGAAGCCCAAAGGAAGAGTCCAATAAGATCTCAAGCCAAAAGAAAGAGCCCGATAAGATCTCAAGCCCAAAGAAAGAGCCCAATAAGATCTGAAGCCCAAAAGAAGATCCCAATAAGATGTCCAGAAGATAATTCAAGTTTGAATTTCAAGTGGGAGATTTATTAACATAATAAATATTCTAAAAGATTGCAGAATAAAATAATATATTAGGAATATTTCCTATATGAATAGTTATATGGTTGGCATGTCAACCACAATATTTTATTTCTTTATTTAGATAATTTCTAATATTTTCAAGTGCCTATAAAAGGCTAACCTTAGAGCATTGTAGAGATAGATCTTTGATTTCAATTTTTATTGTGAGGCTTATGTCTTCTTTCTCTTTTGAGAGAACTTTTGAACTTATCAGGTTTTTACTCGTGGCATTCAAGCAATCGGACTTATCACCGGGGTTTTCTAGGAGCTCTCCTTAGAGGATTTGGGTGTGGCGTCTACATATACCTGTACCTTGTTTCTTAACCAAATAAGGTATATTCCATTATTTTTACTTGCGTCATGAAAGTTTTGGGGTCTATTCCGTATTTGGTGTAGGGTTCTATTAGTATATTGGCGAGGTTCGCATCAGTTGGTATCAGAGCACACGGTTGCACGGCAAGTTCCATACTATCCTTTCAATTTTCGTTCTATTTTTCTTATCTTCTACCTATTTCTATCCATTATAAAAAAAATCCCAAAAAACCTCTTTTTTCTCCTATCGAGTTATATTTTCATTATCTTCTATCTATTTCTAGTTAGTGTAAAAAAAATCACAAAAAAAAATCTCTTTTTCTCCTATCTAGTTATACTTTCTTTCTATTTATATTCTCTATAAAAAAAACTCATCTTTTTTATCTACTTTCTTTATAATAGAAAAAGCAAAATAAAAAGAGCCAAAATAGAAAAAGCCAAAAAAACTTTGTGATAAAAAAAAAGGCGTGCAAAAAAAAAGTTAAAAGAAAAAGGCAAAAAAAAAAGAATTATAAAAGGCAAAAAAAGGCAAAAAGGAAAAAAAAGGCACAAAAGTATATATTTAGTATCTTATTTATTCTACTCTATTAGATTTTATTTTTCTTCCTATATTTTTTTAATATTCTCATACCTTACACTTAAATCATTTTTAGAATTGCTATTTGAAACTCTATTGATTTGTCTTGATTGTTTCTCAAGTTGAACTGTTTCATGAAAAGGATTTGTTCTTGAGTTCAATTAAAATTGAAAGAAGACATATGAGTGGAAAAAGGCAAGAGTGTTTTAAATCTTTAAGAAAAAGCTATTTGATTGTTAAATAGGAGTGCTTGAGAGAAACAAACATGATTATATACCATGAAAACTTAAGTAAATGAATTGTTTGTCCATGGTACCAAGACAAGACGAACATACTCAGTCAACTAGCAGCAGTGCAACATGACAGGTCTTCGGACTAGTCAAGACAAACAGCTGCAAGTCAAGTTGAGGGTAGGGGTCGTTGGACCAGTGACACCACAGATTATATGGCATTATGTGAAAAATGTTGATTGTGTTTAGGGGACATTCAAGATGCCCAAGAAAGGTAGTGATACGTCCTAGGGCTCTGGATGACTTGGTGGATATAAGGGCAGTTCGACGTACTAAAAGTCTTGTGAAGCTCGAAGTAGCTTCAAGCACATGAGACCAGGGTGGGGAAAATATGAGGTCTCTATCCTCATATGGATACGGAGATTTGTTACAGGATTTAGGGTCAGATGTTGCGAACATCCACTCATTCTCAAGGTAGAAGTGGGCGTGCTTCTATCTAGGTGGCCAGTAAAGTCGCTCCGACGCAACAAGTGGGTTCAGTGGGCGGGCTGGCCTACTCACCAATGAAATGCCGGTTAAGACGGAAAGATAAAATACAAAGGAAACATACTCATGAAGGCCCAAGAAGTAAGTACTCATTTAAGAAGTGAAATAGGGAAAAAACCATTGACATCAGGACGAGTTGTTGTCCACGCTCCCTTAATGGATCCTAAACAATGAATGAATGAGCATAGTGTGGAGTACACGAAATAAGACCGATAATCAAAAGTACCTCAAGTAAGGAATAATGGATGAAACAGAAGTTGTGGATAGAGAACGATCCAAAGTGGATAAATGCCCTAACCTATAATGGGGTGTGAAGAAAGGAAGAAATAACCCTTCAAAAAATGATAAGAAGGTTGGGCATGTAGCTCCTAAGTTGAAAATCTCTACTATGAGGGATATAGTAGGGAACACAACTGGAAGAAGGGAACCTTCCCAAGCAAAGGGATCAACACATAGACCAAAAGTGATTAACTTGGAATAAAGAATCGTGAAATTATCTCGAGCGAGTAGGAGTGGATTAAGAAAAGGGAAAGTCCTTGAGGAAAGGACGCCATTTGAAATGAGGGAGGACATAAGAAGGGAAGAATTCCAACATATCTGTAAATCATCAAGAAACCAAATGATTTGAAACCTAAAAGACCCAATAAGGAAGTTAGAAAAAGACGAGTAGGTGAGGAAAAACCGATATGGCTAGGTAAGGTATGATGTTATAGGTAAGATGAATGATGGAATAACAGTAAAGGTAGTCGAGAAATACTACCAGACAAAAGGAGGGACGAAGTTATACTATTCTTGAAAGGTTGGAAGGTTAAAAACAACCATTAGAGAAGTGTTCTAAAATTTTAAATGGTTAATGACAAGTTCTAGAGTATGTCGTGCAATAAGGGACATGTAAGTCCAACAATACCAGGGAAAATATGACTTAATTAAGGAAGAGTCAGATAGTTAAGCATGACAGGGTCAAGCATTATATTTGGACCAAAGTTGTAATAAACAATGAATGAGCGAAAGGTCAATATAAGACGAAAAGGTGATAACATCGAAATCTGTGGAAGCAAGTACATAGTGCTTGAAAGGACACTAAGCTAAGGATTTCAACGATAAAGAGAAAAACTGGATACATGAATGATTGGGCATTTTGGACCTCCCAATCCTGAAATACTGAGCAAGAACTTTCAAGAGGAAGAATCTTGCCCTAAGCAAAGGAAGAGGTGAACCAAAGGACATACCTTTAGACTCATGGGCAAGACGTACTAGTTATGATAAACTCCATGGAGGGAGTAAATAATATAAAGGAAAGGAAATTAATTAAGTGAATGATATAAAAAGGGTTAACTGAAAGAACAAGCAATGAGTTAACATGTCAAGCAAACACCAAGTTGACATCAAAGGAAATTGTTCCTGATGCAAAGGTTGCTAATTAAGTTTTGGGGACAAAACTCATAAAAGGAGTGGAGAGTTGTAATCCCCATCCCTTAAAGATAAGGAAACCGGGGAAAGAACCGGTCAACCCAAGTGAGAAATCCGATCTGGTTCACAAACTCCAACCGATAGAGAAAGGGTAAACTAGAAAATTTATGGATCCCGAGTGACCAAAAAAGTCACAAAAGTCATGATAAAGGAATTTAGGATGAATTGGAGGTGAAAACCAAACCGGTTTAGGTGAATCGAACCTGAACCAGATTGAACCGGTTTGAACCACTATTGAATTGGTTTTTAAATTCATTTTTCTAGGTAGCTTAGAAAATTCAAATTGGAGAATTGAGGCCACCATTTGATAGATAATGAATTTAGATGAATTTACAAATTTTTAATTTTGAAAAACTCGATCGAATTGAGCCTAAACCGATAGGTTTAAGCATTGAACACAGTTCAGACCGGTCCAGTGCAGTTCAGAATAGTGTCATCTTCTTCCTTCAAATGACAACACTGTTCACTCACTGGAAAATTGGGCAGTGCCGATGAAGTTGAAAAGTCTTCGGCCAGGGAATTTCAGGCAAAGAATATCGTCATTAAGGCGCTAATTAAAAGGCTAGGAAGTCCATGAGTTTGCTATATAAAGAGCCCCTCCTCATTCATCTTCCTCACACCTGAAAACTCCACTCTCTCCCTAATACTCCATTTTTGGTGAAGCTTGAACCAGAGCTCCAACTTGGGCATTTTTCTGAGCCAAAGAAGGCGTAGTTGGGTTCATTGAATTCAGGGGAAAGTCAACTATACGCTTGTAGTCTCCATTTGCTCTGAAGGTCGTCGGAGAAACGCCAGCATGACAGAACATTAAAGCAGCTCTAGCAGACTAAAGTTGCCTTGTTTTGGCTGAGCAGAAAATGGCCAATTTGAGCCCTCCTCAAGCCAAACCAAGCCATCCCAACACCTCCACAACCCTCCTAAAGCTGAATTAGAGCAAAAAGGTAAGCCATTTTGGCTCTCCTCTATAAATTTTGATCGGTGCTAGAGAGAGCACCGACAGATCTTTACTAACCAAATTCTCCCTTAATTCGACTTGAATTGAGGTGATACTTGATCCTAGGAAAAACCTCAGGGCAATATCTATTTTCCCAGATTTGAAGCTCGGACCGTCGTGCCCCCAATGGTAATCTTTCGAAGCTTTCTCTCTCTACGTTTAGTTTTCTGGCACATCTTTGTTTGAGCTCTTTCTGGCGTCAAATCCTACAATTTAAAGTTGTATGAAGGTGTAGGAACTCCAATATAACTTCAATTTCAACAATTAAACTCATTTGATCAGTCAATTCGATGAAATCAAAATCGGTTGAGTTAGAAGGTTGAAATTGGGGAAAATTGGGGATTTCAAAAATTCGAGGGATGAAAGTGCAATTTCATAAAATTGAAGGCCAATTGGGCATGATAAAGATGTTGGAGGACCAATTGTGCAATTTTGGAATTTTTGGGGTAAAATTTACCATTTTTTGTAAAGTAGGGGCAAAACGGTAATTTTGGAAAAGTTTTGGACCAAATTGGAAATTTGGAAAACTTGAACCACTTTTATGATTTTGAATAAATTGAGGTCCTAAGGTGAATTTTAGAAGTTTCAGGACTTAATTTGGGGGAAAATTGGCATTAGGGACCTAAAGTTAAAGAAAAAGAACTTTAGGGACCTAATTGCAATAAATCGAGAAGTTTGAGTATTTCCTCCATTCATGATGAATGAAGGCTATTTGGCCAAAGGATGATGAAAAAGGATGTTCATATTGTGTAGGAACTTGAAGTACCAGGAATTCCAGAAAGGATAAGCTCGCATGAAGGCAAAGAATTGGTTAAATGGGAATCACTTTATTTATGAGTGAGTGGGATTTAATATCATAACTGGTTGGGATGATAACCATCTCAAAAATGAAAATCCACTATTAAGTGGTATTTTAACCATCACACCTGAGAGGAGTGATGTGGAAATTACGTAGAAAATCTACTTATCGATTGTAAGTAGATCATACCTGGTTGACATGATGAACTTCCTAAAAGGAAGTAGAAAATCTGCTAATCGATTATAAGCAGAGATGTCCTCATATCTGGTTGGTATGATGGACAGATGAAAAGTTTATTTTGTCAGAAGTGCTCTCCCCTGACTGTGTGCCACTACTTAAAATTTTTGGGAAACCTTCTTTACGGGAGCCCGAAATGCTCATATAGGCCAGCGGCCTCGGTTTTGGAACTTGGGGGGCTAATATGCCCAAATTTGAAAATCTCGTTCAGTAGGTCCAAGGAGAGTTTGCACGAGCAGGAGCTCGTAAACAAACATGAGTTAAGCCACGAAAACTTTAAATGAATGATTTGTTTGGCCATGTTATCAAGATAGGACATACATACTCGATAGATTAGCAGTAGTGTGACATGATAGGTCAACGGACCAATCAAGACAAACAGTTGCAGGTCGAGTTACGGGTCGAGGCTGTTGGACAAGTGGCACCACATATTAAATGGTTTTTGTGGAAAACTATTATTTTGTGCATGCACTGAGGTACATGACCTTCAAGACGCCCAAGAGGGGTAGTCATGCATCCTAGGGGCTACTAGACGACATGCTGGAGATGACGGCAGTTTGTCGTGCCAACAGTCAGGGAAGCTTGACGTAGCTTGATGCGCATGAGACCGGAGTGGTTCGGGATGAGGTCTCCATCTTCATATGCAAATAGAGTTAATTTCGGGTTTGAAGGTCGGATGTCGTGAACATCCACTCATTCCCAGAGTAGAAGTGGATAGGCTTCTATCTAGGAGGCCAGTAAAGTCGCTCCGACGCCACAAGTGGGTGCAGTGGATGGGCTGCCCTACAAATGTGTGATTCACTTACCGATGAAGGGCATGTGTTGATTGTTAAACACACTTGATATGGAAATGAGGAAAATGGTTTTGATGAACCGGGACATTTAAGGAAAGAATATTTTTGAATGAAATAAGTAGTCTCACACACATCGATTAAAGATGCTTTGAATACACTCTCCCAACACCCATTCACTAAGTTGTCAAACTCACCCCTCCCTTTACCCCTTTTCAAGTAACTAAGAGAAAACCCACTTAAAGACTTTCATGTAGCTGAACCTGCAAGACAGGTATGTAAGGTTTAATATATTCAGTTTTGATTAATGTTATTCAGGAAAGATACAAGTGAAAAGGACGCCTTGCTCCTCACGGTTTAGAGACAGGGAAAACCCTTAATAAATCGAGAGAGTGGCGGGTTGCTCACAGGGATCCAACCAAATTGGGTCGAGGCATGACAAATGAAGAGGATAACTGGAGAGTAGATCTTGATATAGGGAGCTTGGGGGTTGACAGACCTATCCATTCATAAATCACTCAACCTCAATTGCTCCATTTACGGTCGAAATCGAAGACATTTATTGGTCATCAAATTTCCGGCGGCGATTCTATTAACCTTCTCTGCTCCCAAATGACAGGTTGAAGATAAAACTATTTCGTGCATGCGAGTAGACATGCCACATGGCACCTCGTGATTGGTTGGCTTTGTTGATGTAGATTTCTACTCAGCAGCATAAACAGTTTTTGACCCATTATCGAACATGTGACAGCCTCCCATTGGCTATTCATGTCTACATGGCTGCTGACCATATTTATGTTGACCGTTGATCATGACACTTGTCACGCTCTTATTGGTTAGCACTTCTAGGAACAAACTGTATTTTCTTGTCAGATTTTCACTTCTAGTCTCGGCATGGTTCCTTTCGAGAGTGTTTTAGGTGTTCCTTGGCTACTTGGGATTTAAATGTTTGTGGTTCTCACCCTTCTTTACGATTTCCAATTTACTTAGGTTCTCAGTTTTCTCAGGAAAATGACCAATTTTTCTTATTCAAAGAAGACGTGGTTTATAAATGTTCACCAAGGAGTTCTACCCATGAGATGGGATCGGGATGTGTCCTAATTTAAATTAAAAAGGGACGTAAGGAGGGTGAAGTGACCCATAAATCTAGAAGAGGCTAGGCTGGATTATGGTGACGATAATGGATCGACCTCCCTAAGGGAAGAAAGGAAAGTTTGTGTCGTTTTAGAAATCAATGAACCCTAAGAAGCCTTGACAGAGTTGGATGTGTAATCGCGGAGGATGACTTCTTACTCCTTGGAAGGGGGCCAACACTCCTAGTTGCATGGCTCGAGTGGAAACTATTTGGTGCCCAATAAGACATAGTATAGGAATCATGGAACAAATAGGTTAGATCGGACTCACGCGAATGGATAGGACGTGATGAGGAAGGAAATGCTATGATGGGCCCCATCATTTAAATGGTCCTCATGGGGATGAGACATTGACAAATAACAAGTTATTGAAAGACCCTATAAGGAAAACTGTATCGCACGCCCTTTTCCTGGAGGAAGTAAGGGAAAGGAAGCTAAAAAAGGATCGAGCTTAGGAATGATACGGCGAGGGAAGTTGAGAGACTATAGAATCAGTCTAAGATGACCCTAGACAAGCAAAAAGCGTTATGCCAGCCAAGGAAGATGGGACCTAAAGCTCAAAGTAAGAGATAGATGACTCCTTGAAATATCACCCTAGAAGGGGTGTCAACAATGAGGGGAGTCGAGGCTAAGTCACACAAGCCCTATGTACCCCAGGGCCGCAAAAATACATAACATAGTTTACATACATGTACTAAAAAAGTGTGAACTAGACCCAAACCATGTATCGGGTCCATAAACCCAGAACCGAGATTGGAGCGCACCCTCATCTATCTATTGTGTGAAACGTTTTAGGGACAAAATTTTCCAAGTTTTGGCCACATTGTAGCCTCCACAAGTGATCCATCTTTTGTGCACGATTAGAGGAGCCATCCGTACAATAATTTTGATGCTTCCCTCATTACTACCTAATGTAACCTATTCTTTTAATGTTATAAATGAAGGTTTTATTAGTGTTAGTCTTGTTTGCCCATTTTCCCAAGTATTTCCAATTTTCAAAAACATGATTGAAAATTTGAGCTATAATTCCAAATATGTTGTTACGCTTTGAAAAGATTTCTCAAGTCGGAATACAAAAACAACTTAGCAAATCCTCGATGCAACAAAGGTGGGTACATTTGCCTCTATAGTATCAATGAGATAGAAGGCCTAAAATATAAAACGTACATCACATTTCCATAAAACATTGAAACTTCCTTTCAAAAATTAAAATTCTTACAAAAGCATATACAAAAATTCCTGGGAATAATAACAACTGACAATAATTTAAAACCTTTGTGTTTACACCTTCAAATTTATACATCGAATCTCTCATGTGTGTAGTAAGTGTTTCAATGTTGTAGGCCTCCACAGAAATTCATCATTAACCTAAAAGTGAGTTAGGGAGGGATGTGATCATTATTTAGAGAATGAATTTACCGACGCTGAGTCATTTCATGGCTTCGGCCTTGGCATTTACCCAAAGTACCTAACATGGAGAAATTTTCATATATTTTATAGCATATTATTAATCTACTTGTATTTCTTTTTAGTTTAGACTTTCCCAATTAATCTTTAAAATTATCTAATCATATTGATGGTTGCAATTCAACATACATGCATATCATATGACATATGCTAAACAATCAATCATGGCCCATCCATGTCCCAAAATTCCTCACACACGAGGGTTTACGGTTGTGAGGGTCTATGTGTTGCGTGTACACACTCACTAGTTACTATAAAAGTTCATCTACTCATATGGATGTCGAGGTAGTGCCACCTATCAAACCACCCCCCCCCCCACCCCGTGCACAATGTATCTTATACCTCGATAACCATCCGTCCTCCTAACAGTGAGGTATACATGGACCCCCTCACAAGTCATAGGTGGCTTGAAAGCTAACACATCATCCTCCTTATTCACATCTACTAGTCTACTTGAGACATTGATACAACCTCTAAATGGGTGTCTTGTCAACTCCCTATCACACATCATAACATATACAACAAGCATGTTTGGTAAGTATTTTATTCACATGTATAACAAATATCGACTACTTTGGGAAACAATCATTTATGATGAAACCTAACACTTCTATATTTTAAGAGACTACACCATCTACCTATGGCCCATATTATACTTAGTCTAGTGCTATTTAGAACAACATGGTCATAGCCCCTTTCTCATGTGTCACATTATATGTGAATCTTAGCCTAGTTTCTTTATAAATTTTGTTTGTTGTCTTAGACCATTTCTTTCATAACTCCCTTATATGTAGGCCTTAGCCAATTTCTTTCACAACTCCCTTATGTGTAGGCCTTAACCCATTTCTTTATAACCATTTAATATGGTCCCTATCCCTTATCTTTATAATCACAATGATTGGCCCTAATCCATTTCCTCTATAACCATTTTAAATGTGTATTAGCCCTTTTTTATTCATGATAATAATTATTTCTCCATGTGGTTTGCATTCACAACCATTTCATACTAACATTCAAAGATACACATATTCATGGTTTTATTAAAAAACCCTAAAGAGCAATGGTTGGTCCACCATCAGTAAACACAGTGCATGCACAATCAATAGTTTATTTTTGACATAATGCCATATAATTTGTGGTGACACTGGTCCTACGGTTTGGACCCTCAACTAGTCTGAAGACCTATAATGTCGCATTGCTGCTAGTTGATTGAGTATGTCGGTCCTGTCTGGGAACCATGACCAAACAACTCATTTACTTAAGTTTTCATGGCATATTAATCATGTTTGTTTTCGAGCTCTTGCTCGTGCCAACTGACCTAGGGCCCATTGTTCGAGATTTTCAAAATCGGGCATGTTAGCCCCCAAGTTCCAAAAACCCAGGCCTCTGGCCTAATAGAGCTATTCGAGCTCCCGTCAAGGTCTTCCAAAATGTTTAAGCAGAGGCACACAGTTAGGGGAGAGCACTTTCGACAAAATATACTTTTCAATTGTCCATCATACCAACTGAATATGAGTACATCTCCGCTAATAATAGATGAACGGGTTTTCCACTTCCTTCAAGGAAGTTTCATCATACCAACCAGGTATGATCTACTTATAACTGGTAAGTAGTTTTTCTACGTGATATCCCCATCACTCCTCTTAGGCATGATGATTTACATACCACTTAACAGTGAGTTTTCATTTTTGAGGTGCTTATCATCCCAATCGGGTATGATATTAAATTCCCACTCACTCGTTAATTTAGTGAATTCCTCTCGACCGGTTCTTGGTGTTCACATGAGCTTGTCCATGCTAACATTCCCGGTACTTCATGTTCCTACATGATATGAACATCCTAGTTCATTATCGCTTGACCTCATAGCCTTCATTCATTCCAAATGAATGAGAAAACCAAACTTTTAATTTATTTGCAATTATGTCCCTAAAGTTATATTTTCTTTAACTTTAAATCCCTAATGCCAGTTTTCCTCATATTGAGTCCCAAAACTTTAAAAATTCACCTTCGGAGCTCAATTTATTCAAATACACAAAAGGGGTTCAATTTCCCAAATTTCCAATTTGGTCCCCCAACTTTTCCAAAATTTCCATTTTCCCCTAGTTTACAAAAACGGTAAGTTTTGACCCAAAATTGCCCAATTGGTCCTCCAACATCTTTATCATGCCCAATTGGTCCTCAATTTTATGAAATTGCACCTTAGTCCCTCGAATTTTTTAAATTCCCAATTTTCCCCCAACTTTTCCCCAAATTTCAACCTTCAAACTCATCCAAATTTGATTTCATCAAATTGACCGATCAAAATGAGTTTAATTGTTGAAATTGAAGTTAGATTGGAGTTCCAACACCTTCATACGATTCAATTGCAATTTGAATCGTGCGATTTGATGCCGGAATGAGCTCAAATGGAGCTTCACCAGAAAACTAGACTTAGAAAGAGAAAGCTTTGAAAGCTTATCGTCGGGGGCGCGACGGTACGAGCTTTCGATCTGAGCCGATAGCTCTCATCCTAAGATTCCTCCTAGGATCAATAATTGCATCAATTGATGCTGAATTGAATGAGAATTTGGTTATCGAAGTTATGTTAGTTCTCTCTCTAGCACCAATCAAAATTTATAGAGTAGAGCCAAATTAGCTTACCTTTCTGCTCTAATTCAGTTGTAGAAGGGATGTCGAGGTGTTGGGAGGACTTGGTTTGGCCTGAGGAAGGCTTGAATTGGGCATTTTCAGCTTGGCCAAAATAGGGCAGCTTCGGTCCGCCAGAGCTACTTCACTATTCTATCACACATGCGTCTCTCTAGCGACCCTCGGAGCAAATGGAGACTCCACGCCTTCTTTGGCTCAGAAAAGACCCTATATCGGAGCTCTGGTTTGAGCTTCACCGTAAATTGGAGCAGTTGAGAGAGAATGGAGTTTTTAGGTGTTGAGAGGATGAATGAGGAGGGGCTCATTATATAAAAAGCTCAGGGACTTCTTGGTCGTCTGATTGGCACATTAATGGCAGTCATTCATTGCCTAAAACTCATGGCCGAAGACTTTTCAGCTTTGCCGGCGCTGCACGGTTTTTCGGCGAGTGAATAGTACTGTCATCTAAAGGAAAAAGACGATACTGTTTTTAACCAGTTTCAAAGCTTAAATAGGTCGGTCCAGGCCCGATTCAATAGAATTTTTCAAAATTAAAAATTTCTAAATTCATTTTCTATCTAATGGTGGCCTCAAATCTCAAATTTAAATTTTCTAAGCCACCTAGAAAAATGAATTTAGCATCCAGTTTAATGGTGGTTCAAATTGGTCCAAACTGGTCCAATCCGGTTCGGATCCGATTCACTTGAACTGGTTTGGTTTTTATCCCCATTCATTCTAAAGTTCTTTTTCATGACTTATGTGACTCTTTAGGTCACTTGGGATCCATAAATTTCCCGGTTTTCCCTCTCTCTTTGAATGCCGGTTCATAAACCGGCTTAATTCATAAATCGGTTCAATTCGGTTCGGATACAATTCAACTGATCCAACCTAGTTTTTTTCTCCCAATTTGTCCTAAGGTTCTTTTCCAAAGTTTATGAACCCTTTTGGGTCACTCGAGAGTTGTAAATTCCCTAATTTGCCCGTTCCCATATGATCAGGTTTGTGAAATGGTTCAATTTTTCTTACTCGGTTTGACCAGTTCTTTTCCTGATTTTACTTAACTCCAAAGGGTGGGGTTTACAAGAATGACTTCATTTTGGTCAAGCTTAGCCCCTCGTTGGGTTTAGGAATGTAGCTCATCGAAGAGAGGGTGACGGTGGTCAGTGTGGGTATGATTGGAAATTAACTTCTCTACGAGTCTTTTGCTAGTTGGATCACCCAAGGTGGTGGTCGAAGTTTCCTTCAATACTCGATACATAGAGTTTTGTTAAAAACTTAGCATCGTCAAAGCATTCATAGTGGATTACGACCATGAGACTTTCCTTTAGCTTGGAGGGTCAATGTAATTTGGTAACCTAAGTGGTAAGGAGTCCATGGAAAGTTTGGGGTGATATCAGGCCAACAGGTAATGGTGAAGTTGGCCCCAAAATGAGCATGCCTCTTCTTGGTGTTTAGAGGTCAGTTACTATATGGGATTGTCAATGTCTATAAAGGTGTCGTCGGTGTTAAAAGTTGTGTGGAAAGGAAGACAATGTCTAGACACACATTGACACTAAGGTCACAAGCTTCGATGGTGAAAGTGGGAATTATTGTTGCTCGAAAGTTCTCAGAAGACGGAAGGTCATCAGAACATTTTCTCTGAACTTTCAGAGCAAAATTTAAACTATTAAGGCTCTAATACCCAAATTCGTGTACTGCCAATAAGACATGGAAACCTTGAACTAGATGAGACCAAGAATGAACCCAGGTTAAATAAGAAATGAATTTGAATCCATATTATTAGATTAGAATATGAAACAAATGGAATAAACCCAAGAAATATATCCTTGGGTTGAGTATTCATGATGGGAAATCTATAATACTATGTATGTAATGATCAGAGAAGATCAGGAAGAAATTGGAATGGATTGGACCGATCATAAATCAATAAAAAGTTTTCCAAGAAATCTGGGAGGTGTAAGAATACAAAATCGTACCTCTAAAATGAAGAAAAAGAATTAATAGTTTTTAGAAAAAATAAATTGGGCCTAAAACCAGCCTAATTAAGATGAATTGGTCAATAAAAGGCCAAACATAGATGAACCGGTCGAACAATTCATCGAAAACCAGTAAAAATAATGTTGGTTAGTGGGCGTGGACTAGACCAATACATCGGATACCGCGATCAATCACGACACACGACATGGTCAATTGGCCAATTATTGTTCGCTACATGGTGAAGTAGTACGGTCAGCAAAACTTGAGCCATGTCATCATGTACAACCAATTAGGGTGTGCCATGTATCAAATGGACATTGTAGATGATAGTGAAAATATGTTAGACACGTGCAACCACTAAGAGTATGCCACGTGTCCACAAAAATTCTAGATATGTCACGCCCTGGCCTGAATCCCTAGGTTAGGGTGCATGTGGCAACTACCACGTCCTCTTGACCCTACAATCATGGATACCTTCAATAAATTAGAGTCGGTAGGATGTAACTTATTCACAAATATTCAACTCCCCTTTTTAGGTATAGTACAATTATATGTATTTGTTATCTCAAAGTTTATCTTTCCAATTCCACTTATTTTATTTCAATGAATTAAACAAAACACATCTAGAGTTTGCACATATGTGAACCCGAGGTATGAGGGGTAATGTCCAAACGTATTTTTCACTTGTTAGGAACATCATCGGATGGCAATCCCCCATATACAATCATTGATGGAAATCATGCCATCACAACATCACACAGTAATTCAAATATATCATCCCTAGAGTTCATAAACATGTGACTCTTGAGTACAAAGGGTAAGATGCGTACATATTTCACACTCACAAGGAGCATTCTTATATGACCTTCCCCACACGTACTAATGTCGATGATGTGTCATATGATATATGCATCCTTTGATCCACAAAACCTTACACTAAGATCATAAGTGATGACTGAAACTCATCCATAATCCTCCCTTGGCTCGTGGAAAGATTCTAGAGTCACTCTTCCCTCTCTCAAAATGGAATCTATTCCAAACATATATGCCATGGTTCCTTACCTCGACAGGGTACAAATATCTCAATTTGATATTTTTAGATACTTTTTCAGACCTATTGCCAATACTAAGTAGCAGTCAAAAATTTGTATCCATTTTTCATGATATTATGCATGGATCAGATATATCATGGCGAATTCTTCAGAAAAAATTGTGTCTTCCACAAAGGAATCTGATAAGTGAGATTTCGAGTGTTCACATAATATTCTTCTGTCCGAAGAAAGAATTCGTATCCTTGCTCTATTCTTCCCCATTGTGCTCGGTGTCACCTCAATTACTAGGTGTTGTATCGACGACATAAGCATCCTCAAATCATATCATAATTATATACACACAATAATAGTAATGGTCATTTTAAATCTGGGTGTGTGGTATATACGATATGACCGACCCTGCTACTCGTATTATCATGCATGCATCACATTAAAGTATATGGAAGTATATTTAATTCACAAGGTTCGATATGCTATCTCCCCAATCCCACTACTCATGTTCTCATAACACTTACTCAACTAATTCATCATTATTTTCCCTTAATTTTACTTAATTGACACACAGATCCTACCTCCCCTTTTTCTTTTGGAAAATCTCAGCATTAATCTTTTCACTATAGTTGACTAGAACCTTAATCTTCTTTGAAAAATCACACACAGAACATAGTCTCGGTTTGCCTTTTATATCATTTTGGATCATTAATCTAATTCATGGCTTAGCATACACATTTCATATCTCTAGTTATCTTATGCAGTCCTATCATGCTTTCTACATCCTCTAGTTTTAATATAACACATGCAAAGAACCATGATTGGTCCAATAGCACTCATCGTCTATAAACCCACTCATCGGTATATTCGAGACTTGTACATTCCAAAGAGTTTTTTGAATGCACATACCCCCATGTTGTTTGGATGATAGTTCCACTACACAAATCATGGTACATGAACAAGGTCAGATTTGGTTTTCATGGGTATCTATATTATTACCTCGTAATTTTCTCAAAAATATGGTTTTGCCCATTAGGTCAGGTTCGCTCGACTCGTGTGTCGATGAATCCATTTTAAATAAGCCTCTTTCATGGTTTCATTCCACACATCGAAGATATGTCCATATTTGGTCAAATTTGACCAAAACACCTAAAGTATCCAATATTCTCACTTAGATACTCAACTTTTCTAAATTTACATTTTTGTTCTCAAGTAGGACAAAATTACCATTTTGTCATTACATATCCGAACTCTCTCACTTTGGACCGTAGACTTTCTAAGTTTCTCATTTGGGTCATCAACTTTCATAGACACTTATTGGGGTCTCTAAGTGTCCAAAGATTACTTATGGATCCCAAGATCCATGATTTTTATACTTGGGTCTCTAAAAATTGGTAAAATTACCATTTTGCCCCTCAGTTGCAAAAATCCCATTTTTCCTCCTTTACATTGAAAAATTCCACTTAGGAACTCCAAGGTTCAAAATAAACTATTTTAACCTACATTGTACATAAATTGATATTTTTCACTGTTTGAGCAAAATTACACTTTTGCCCTAATTTACTGAAAATTAGAGTTTGGCCCACAAAATTCTGAAACTAACTTTAAACTTCACAATTTGTCTCAAAATCCCTTCCTGGTCCCGTAGGCTACCCTTGGAGACTATTTCTAAAAGTTTCCTCTTTTTACAAATCAGTCCCCAAACTTTTCCAAATTTGCACTTTAGTCTCCAAACTTTGAAAATTAACTAAACTAAATTTCATTTTCACTAATCCCTCCCAAATACCTTCATTATACTACTAATGGATGAGAGGTAGAGTGGGGGATCTTACCACTGCCAAATTTGGCTGAAATTGGCCAAGTACCAAAACTGTATAAAATAGAGCTACTTAGGGTGTAAACCACACTTTCAAAGCCGAACAAGGGAACCAAAACATTTTGAGTGAGAACCGAGGGTAAAACGAACCGAAACACGTAAATTGATGAAAACACGATAAATTGAAGAACCCCAAGTGCCCAATTAAGATCCCAAAACCATGGAAAGGAACTTTAAAGTAAATTGGATGGGAGAATTAGACTAGTTCAGGGCAAACCAATCCTTGGTGGAGTCTAAATTGCATTAAGTGAGTGGAGGCTCCTAGAAAACTTTCATGAAGGTTGCATGAACATCCCAATAGTAGTTTCAGGCCCTCCTTTGAGTTGGGGTCCTTTCTGGCTATCGTGGTGTTGGAGGTGGTGTCAAGTCCCTTAAAGGAGGTATGGGTTCTTCCTACCTTGGGGAGGCATATGATATGTTGTCTGGTTTCAATATCTCCCCAAGAATTTTCCTATAATCCTCAACCATGTCCTTTGGCACCCTCTTTTCGAATTAGGCAAGTTTCTGGACATTGATCTTTCTTGAGGTAGGAGCCGTTTTCAAGGGTCCTTGGGTGGGGTTGGTTTGCATGGCAAATTTCCTAGGGACTCTTCTTCCTACAAGGTAATTTTAATCCATATTAGTGTCAGGTCATAGTCTTGATAATGCTTTTAAGGAAACATAGCTCTGATACCACTCAAATTGTCACGCCCCAACTTAGTTTGGTCAGATCGCCATGAACAACCCACCGCTCCCTTGGTTCAAGAGGGGTTTCCCTTTCTTTTAGATAAGAGGAGTCATGCGAAATTTCAAATCTTGTTCCCTAGAATAGCATTAATCAAACTATAGCAAGCTTAAAAAAATCTTTAAGCATACCTAACTTAGGGTTCATCTTCTCTAACTCCCTAGTTGATCTCTTTTTTTCCTGAAAAGGGATAAAGGGAGGGGGTGAGTTTCTACAACTTAGTGAATGGGTATTGGGAATGATTTTTTGTAAAACGATACTTATTTTATTAAAAACCCCTTTTTAAATTCTTTCTTAAATCCTTGGTATGTCTAGCACTATCAACGCCTCCCCTTGCCTTGGGAATCATTCAGAAAATAAACACACGCCCTTCATCATGAAGGGTACAAACATTCACAGGGCAATCGTAAACTTCTACCTTGAGTCTGAATGGATGTCCTAAACGTTTGACAATCAAACCCAAATTCCTCATTGTGTCAATATGAGGACAAAGATCTCATCCTGACCCTACCCCAGTCTCATGCGCAAGAAGCTCCTAGAGCTTCATCACTAACTAGCACGATGAACTGCCCTTATCTCCACCAGGTTGTCCAATAGTCCTTAGAACCCATCAATACCCCTAGGGCATCTTGATCGTCCCGAATCCATGAGTGCATAAAAAAACAATACGTTTTCATGAATACGCCATTCTCTTCGGTGCCAACAGTCCAACGGCCCCGACACTCAACCCGGCCTGTAGCTATTTGTCTTGGTCGGTCCTTCGACCTGGCCCTGACGCACTGTTTGTAAATCCCGCCCTTTTGAGCTAAGGAAAACCGGGAAGAGAACCAGTCAAACCAAGTGAGAAAACTGAACCGATTCACAAACCCGATAAATTTGGAATGGGTAATTTAGGAATTTACAAGTACCATGTGATCCAAATGGTTCAAAATACTATGGAAAACAACCTTAGGACAAATTGGAAGAGGAAAATTAGACCGATTTAGATGAACCGGGTCCAATAGGATTGAATTGATTTATGAACCAAGACGGTTCAGGAACCAAAACCGATAGAGATTAGGCAAAACAAAGGAATTCAACTCCATTATACTACAATGAAATTCATAAAGCTTGGGAAGGAACCTTAGAACAAAGTGGGAGAGAAAAACCATACTGGTACGGGTGAACTGGACCCGAACCAGATTGAACAGGTTTAAGGACCAAGCCGGTATATGAACTAGAATCAATAAATAGATGGTAAATCATGAATTTTATGGACCCTAAGTGACCCAAGGAGTCACAAAAGACAAAGAAATGGACTTGTGAAGGAATTGGGGATGAAAACCAAACCGGTTCAGGTGAATCGGATCCGAACCGGTTCAGGCCGGTTTGAACCACTATTGAACCGAATCCTAAATTCATTTTTCTAGGTGGCTTAAATAATTCAAATTGGATATTTGAGACCACATTGGATAGAGAATGAATTTAGATAAATTTAGAAATTTTTAGAGTTGTAAAACTTGATAGAATGGGGGGTGAACCGGCCGGTTTAAACTTAGAACCCGGTTCGGACCAGTCTGGTCCGGTTCGGAACAGTGTCATCTTCTTCCTCATGATGACAGCACTGTTCACTCACCGGGAAGCTGAAGAAATGCCAGCGAAGAAGAAATGCCTCCATTGGGTACATTTCAGGTCATCAATTCCTCTCATAACGGTGCCAAACGGATGGCCAACGGGTCCCCAAGCACCCTATATAATGATCCCCTCCCCATTCATTCTCTCCACACCTGAAAACTCCATTCTCTCTCAACTGCTCCATTTTTCGGTGAAGCTCAAACTAGAGCTCCGACATGGGGTCTTTTCTAAGCCAAACAAGGCGAGGTCAGGTTCTTTAGAATCGGGGAGAAGTCAGCTACATGTCTGTAGTCTCCGTTCACCCCGAGAGTTGCTAGCATGATGAAAAAATGAAGTATCTCCGGCGGACCGAAGCTGCCCTATTTCAGTCGAGTTGAAATCAGCCATTTCAAGCCCTCCTCATGCCAAACTAAGCCTTCCCAACACTTCCACAGCCCTCCCACAGCCGAATTAGGATTGAAAGGTAAGACAATTTGGCTCCCCTCTTCAATTTTCGACCGGTGCTAGAGAGAGAACCGACAGAATTTCAATGATGAAATTCTAACTCCATTCAGCATCAATTGATGCAATTCTTGATTCTAGGATGAACCTCAAGATGAGAGCTATCTACCTAGATCAAAAGCATGGACCGACGTGCCCTCACCGGTTAGAAATCGAAGCTTTTCTCTCTACAGTCTATTTTCCAGCAAAGCTCCATTTGAGCTCGTTCTGGTGTTAAAATATGTGATTTAAAGCTCCTTAAAATTGTATGAACATGTAGGAACTCAATTTCAACAATTAGAAGTGTTTGATTGGTCAATTTGATGAAATCATATTCGGCGGTGTTGAAAAGTTGAAATTGGGGGAAAATTTTGGGGAAATTTGGGGATTTTCAAAATTCGAAGGACCGCAATCAAATTTTATGAAATTGAGGGCCAATTGGGAATGAAAATAATGTTGGAGGACCAATTGAAAAATTTTAGAATTTTTGGGGCAAAACTTACCATTTTTGTAAAGGAAGGGCAAATGGTAATTTTGGAAAAGTTGGAAGACCAAATTGGAAATTTGGAAAATTAATCTGCTTTTGTGAAATGGAATAAATTAAGGTCCTGTGATAAATTCTAGAAGTTTCGGGACTCAATTTGAGGAAAAATCGGCCTTAGGGACTTAAAGTTAAAGAGAAATAACTTTAGGGACCTAATTACAAATAAATGGAAGTTTGACATTCTCATTCAATTGGAATGAATGAAGGCGATTAGGCCAAAAGATAATGAACCAGATGTTCATATCGTCTAGGAACATGAAGTACCGGGAATGCCAGCAAGGACAAGCTCGCATGAATACAAAGAACCGGTCTAGTGGAATTCATGGCATTAACGGGTGAGTTGGTTTACAAACATCATACCCGGTTGGGATGATTAACACAACTTAAAATTAAAAACCACTTACTAGTTGTGAGTGGGATTATATATATCATACCCGGTTGAGAATGATAAGTATCTCGGTATAAAAACCCACTGTTAAGTGGTATTTTAATCATTACCACTTAGAGAAAGTGATGGGAAAATATTGCGGAAAAACTACTTACCGGTTGTAAGTAGATCATACCCGATTGATATGATGAGACTTCCTCAAAGGAAGTTGAAAACCCGTTTATCGGTTATGAATGGAGATGTCCTTATACCGGTCAGTATAATGGATAGTGAAAACCTATTTTGTCAGAAGTGCTCTCCCCTGACTGTGTTCCAATGCTTAAACAATTTGGGAGACCTTCTTCACGGGAGCTCGAATAGCTCTGATAGGCCACATGCCTCGGTTTTGGAACTTGGGGGCTAAATGCCCAATTTTAAAAATCTCGTATAGTCGGCCCAAGGCCAGTTGGCATGAGCAGGAGCTCGTAAACAAACATGATATATGTGCCTTAAAACTTAATAAGTGAATTGTTTGGCCATGGTACCAAGATAGGACCGATATGCTCTGTCAACTACTGGCAGTGTGACATGACAGGTCGACGGACCAGTCAAGACAAATAACTGCGGGTTGAGTTGAGGGTCGAAGCTGTTGGGACAAATGGCACCACAGATTACATGGCAATATGAGAAAACATTGTGCATGCACTGTGAGTATGAGATCATCAAGACACCCATGAGGGGTAGTCATGCGTCCTATGGGCACTGGACGACCTGGTGGCTATAAGTGCAGTTCGTCGTTCAAAGTGTTTGTGCAAAATTTGGAATAGCACCAAGCGCATGAAACCGGGGTGGGGACAGGATGAGGTCTCTGCCCTCATACGGACATGAAGAAATGATTTCGGGATTGTGGGTCGGATGTAGCATACATCCACTCATTCCCAGGGTAGAAGTGGTTGTACTTCTATCTGGGTTGTAGGAAAAGTCACTCCAAAGCCACTAGCGGGTTCGGTAGTGATATTGACTTGCGAATATGTGTAACCTTCGTGATGAAGGATGTGTGTTGAGTGATGACACAACGGTAACTAAGAAATGGTGGAAAAACCCCGAATTTTTAAACATAGGGATTTTTGAAAATAAAGGAGTCTGGCACACTCCAATAATAATTATTTTCTTAAAAGTTAAAAGCTTTTAAAAAACTCATTCACTGAGTAGTCATACTCACCCCTCCCTTATATCCCTTTCAGGAAATCCTGGAAAGCCTACCCTTAAAGACTGTCAACTAAGATGCCTGTAAGACAAGTATGTAAAATTTTAAATTTCATGCAGTTTTGATTATGCTATTCCAGGAAAAGGTACAGGTTAAAGGACGCCTTACTCTTTACGGTTTAAAATAAGGGGAAACCCTTTTATAAATCGGGAGAGTGATGACACAACTAAAGTGGTATCAGAGCTTGTTTCTTTGAATACATAATCATGACTAGAAAATATAGTAACTAATAGGATTTATCTTAAAATTTATAGATGGCTCCCAGGAGAGGAACCAAGAAAACTAGGAATGACTCTGCTCAGCACCGTGTCCTTGTAGAAAGACAACCCTAGAAGCTTCCCAATTTCCTAAGACCTCGAGGGAATCTCGAAAGACCAAATGGGGAAGTATCCTAGAGAATGGTGCCGGGACCTATTGATGACACAACCCTAAGTATAAAGGAGGATGCTTGTCAAGAATCCCATAGCTCCCTAGTTAATTTGTGACCACTTTCTATGATAGGGCTGAGAGCCCAACCATTTGTATTCCCATGTTAATAAAATATTCAAATTCTCCAAAACTCTATCTTCTAAGGATGTGATCTTACTAGGAATATGGTCTAAGGAAATAAAACAAACCCATACTATCCTGGAAACTAAGGAAAAGACACATTCTAGTGAGGGGAGAGGAATCAGGAAATGTAGGAGGACTCTTACCATGACCCTTTAGCAAATGAGATTCAGTGAGATAACTATCAAAGTGATCAGACCCAAGAACGATAGAGCACCAAACCAATAGTAAACCTGGAAATGCCCTACTCGAAGGAAAGAAGGGACTACAACAATCCATATAAGGGAATAACCTATACAAGTATGAACAATGGAGACATTACCTGAAAAAGTGCCCAACCCTACTATGTAGGTGATGTGTGCTAGGGCCATGGACGACCTGGTGGATATAAGGGCAATTCATCAGACTTGGTGACCTTGCGAAGCTCGGAGTAGCTTCAAGCACATGAGACCGGGGTGGGGATAGGATGAGATCTCTGTCCTCATACGGACACGAAGAATGGTTACAGGATTGAGGGTCAGATGTTATGAACATCCACTCATTCTCAGGGTAGAAGTGGACGTACTTCTATCTAGGTGGCTGGTAAAGTTGCTCTGATGGCACAAATGGGTTCAGTGGACGTACTAGCCTACAATTGTGTGATTGACCTTCACGATGAAGGATGTGTGTTGGGTGATTGCACACCATGATTAATAAGAATTGGTGATAAAAACAAGAGATTTGGAATTAAAGGATTTTTGAAAGAAAATAAGGACTTTGTCACACTCCAATACAAATCTTTTTCCTAAAAATTAAATTTCGAAAACCCATTCACTGAGTAGTTTTACTCACCCTCCCTTATATCACTTTTCAGGTAGACCAAAGAAAACCTACCCAAGACTTCCTGTTAGTTACACCTACATTACAGGTATGAAAAGTTAGAATTTTAAGAAAGTTTTGATTTATTTAATTCTAGGAAAGGTGAATGTTTAAAGGACGCCTTACTCTTTACGATTTGTAACAAGGGGAAACCCTTAAATAAACCGGGATAGTGGAGGGTTGACCACAGGAATCCGACCAAACTGGGTCGGGGTGTGACACCATTCGTGCTCCTTTATAAGAAGAATTTCATATATGGCCTCCAATTCATACCGCCTTAGTACTTCCACCTCACACTCATAAGTCCACTTCACCATTGAGACGGATTGAAGCCAAGTTGAGTGGGTGGAGGTACTTGATGGGCCTTCATGAAGGTGGCATATGCATCCCAATAGTTATCCCAAGCCTCCTTCTTAGTGGGATTCCCTTTCGGTTGTTGTGGCATTGGAGGAGGAGGGGTTGGACTTCTAGGAGGTGATGCTAGTTCCTCTTGTCTGGGATGAGGGTATATGATGCCTTATGGTTCTAGTAAGGCTCCGACTAGTTTTTGGTAGTCTTCTACCATGTCCTTGGGCACCCTTTTCTCACCCCTTAGAAACCTTTGGATGGCCTCCTCCCTTGGGTTGGATGTCTTTCTCACGGTTATAGGTGGAGGACTAGATCTTACTACGAATTTCCTAGGGACTCTCTTTCCTACATGATAGTTTAGAGTGGGGTTAATGTCAGGGCATAATATTGATAATGTTTCAAGAGAACTAAGCTCTGATACCACTCTAGTTGTCACACCCCAACTCGGTTTGGTTGGATCCCTGTGAACAACCCGCCGCTCTCTCGATTCAAGATGAGTTTCCTCCTTCTTTAACTCGAGAGGAGCCAGACGTATTTTCAACCTTGTTCCCTGGAAAGACATATATCAAATAAAATGCAAGCTTAAGAAAATTAAGCATACTTGATAGAGGATAAGGCTTAGTGTTATTCCTAGACATTTTCTCTTTTCCTGAAAAAGGGATAGAAAAAAGGGGTGAGTTTATACAACTCAATGAATTGGGTTTAATTTTTTTAAATTTAACTATTAGGAAAAATAATTTTATATTGGAGTGTGCCAGATTTTTTATTTTCTTTCAAAAATCCTTTCTTTTCAAATTTTCAATTTTTATCACCATTTCTTATTAATCACGGTGTGTGATCACCCAACACACATCCTTCATCATGAAGGTCAAAACACACATTCGCAGGCTAGTACATCCATTGAACCCCACTTGTGGCATTAGAGCGACTTTACTAGCTACCTAGATAGAATTACGTCTACTTCTACCCTGAAAATGAGTAGGTGTTCGCTACACCCAACCCTCAATCCCATAACAATTCTTCGTGTTCGTATGAGGACAGAGACCTCATCCCGTCCCCACCTCGGTCTCATGCGCTTGAAGCTATTCTGAGCTTCGCAATGTCTCCTAGTTCAACGAATTACCCTTATACCCACTAGGTCGTCTAGGGCCCTAGGATACATCACTACCTATCTTGGGCATCTTGAAGGTCCTATAACAAAGTGCATGCACAATTTAGTATTTTCACATCATGCCATATAATCTATGGTACCACTAGTCGAACAGCTCTGACCCTCAACTCAACCTGTAGTTATTTATCTTAACTAGTCTGTAGACCGGTCATGTCGCACTGCCGCTAGTAGATTGAGTTTGTCGATCCTATTTTGGTATCCCCCCCAAACCATGTTGTAGATAAGTCTAAGCAGCCTAAGGCAAGGATGAATGAGCATACTCCCGAGGCACCCTATTGCCCAGGTAACCTTGCAATCCGCATAGAAGTACAATTCTTATTATATTGCTAATATTCTTGGGGTTTTTTAATGGTAAAATACGGAATGGGCTCATGTTGTATTTTTTATATTAAAAAAGTTTTAAATTTCTAATATTTTCTCTAAAGGGGTTCTCTGAGTTGAGTCTGAATTTTGTTGATTTTACCTTGGCGAAGGATCCAGAATTTGTAACATCGAGGGTATTGGTGGGGTGCACCGGTCCCCAATCGAAAAATATCGGGCTGGGGCGTTTCATTTTGATTGCGTAACTACTACCATCTGCTGTTCAAGGAGTGGTTTTTCTCATCTGATTTAGTTTAACTATTGCCGATCATGTCAATTTGCAACATGGCTCATTGTGGTTGGTCACCCCGACTAAGATATCTTACCATGCGACATATGACGATTGGTTGTTTGGCCATGTGGCATGCCGCGATTGGTTGTAGCTACCAGCATTGCGGACTAGTCCTCGTCCATTGTTCAACTTTGTTTTGGCTAGTTTCTGATAAATTTTCTAGCCGGTTTAGCTAACTTTTGCCTTCAATGGCTCAGTTCACTCAAAATTCAACCAGTTGACCTAATTTATTTTTCAAAAAATTTTATCTCTTTTCCTTACTTTTAGAGCCAAAAATTATATTTTTACCTCTTTTTTATTCCCCCAAAATTTTCATAATGGTCTATGATTGGTTCGATTCATATCAATTTTAAACCAGTCTTTCTTTCAATCATCCACATATAAAAATCTAAGTTATGTATCATTAATTCCCTATCAAGGATTACTTCTTAATTTTTGTCTTCTCAATTCTTGGTCATTTCCAAGATTTTGGTTCAACTAAATTACTTTATTAAGGTAGGTTCCATATCTAGTCACGACCAATTTCTATATATTACTTTCTAAATAATAATTATTGAAAGATTTTGATTATTACACCAGACATTGGTTCATTAACAAAATATTATTTAAAAAATATAAAACTCAAAAATAAAATCCCCATTGACTTCTTCTAGGTCACCATAGTCCTTTAGCGGTCGGATCTAGCTAGAATAGTATCTTCCAAGTTTGTTTTCTAAATACTACTGGAATAGTGAAGAAATCAAGTCAATATTAGGATTTCACCGGAGACAATTACTCAGCTAGTGGAACAAATGCAGCTAGAAAGTTAACTCTCATAAGAGTCAATGGACACTTAATCAACTCAAACGAAGGTAAGAGTAGCCTACAAATGCCATTTTACTACGCTTAGTCATGATTGATGGCTAGTATGGAATTTCTTGAATTTATATGAGCCCAATACTTACTCAAATCTTATGAGGTCGGTAGGGATCAAAATCTTGGACCAATAAGTGTTTGTGACATTTTTCTTAGCCATTTTTTTCTTACGAGGGCACAAAAAATAACCCAAGAAAGAGATATTTTATTTTTGGCCTTTGGCGTGTGTATAATATTTGATCACAACACTGCTAGTACAGGGTGAAAACGTGTGGCATTGGAAAGGTAATTCAAGGAGAATTTTAGTAACACTTAAATTGCACAATTTGGTGGTTAGTAAAGAAAGTTATGGCTTCTATAAGCCAAGTTGCATGAAAATAAATATATATCAATTCCAAAGAGAATTCTAGTGAGACTCCGGTGAGAGTGGGTTGAGTTTTATATAGGCATGTTCTTGACTTAATTAACTATATGGCCATAGATTCATTACATCAAATAATGACCCACTTATTCATGCAAAAATAATATTTTTTCACGGTGTGTTTTGGAAATGTGGTGTGTAAAATAAGGTGTGAATTTCAGATCTCGGGTTGTAAGCCTACCCAAGGGGATAACACGAGTGCTAGTGTGTGTGGCACATGGCTTTGTTGTGCACCCACATATGTGGCACGTGTTTTGGTTGGTTAGTCGGTTCAATACTGTTCCATACCGATTTCCATCGAATTTATAAGTTAATTTGAACAATTTTTAGTTATTTTTATGGTCAATTTACCTCTAATTTGAAGAGTTATTCATCCATTTTATTTTTTTTTATTTATTGTTCAATTCCATACCAAATGTGTCAAAAAATCTTCATATTTTAATATACTAAACTATTTGAAACTTTTGTGAAGTTTTTAGTTTAAATCAATTTGATCTCGGTTTAAATCACATTATAAATTGAATATTTCTCATTATTTAATTTCATATCAAAGTGGTACTGAATAATTCACACTATAATTTAAGAATTACAACATTTTTAAACATAAATATAACTTAAGAATATAATAAAAAATAATTTTATTTGTATATATATAATGCATAATCCATAAATTATTTTATATGGATGTTTTCAAAATGTCAGTATTAAGTATAACAATTGAAATTATGTTTGTCTATTTTAAATTTTCTAAAATTATTGAGTTAATGAGTACTCGAAGCAGTTTAGTAGAGGATTCAAAAAGTTGAATATGAACGGGTTGGGCTATATTCATTTTTACATTTTAATCATGTAGCAGTTAATTTCTAATTAACTTCCACAAAACTTATTATTCTCTTTTTTATTTCTGAAAATCTATATTTATAGATATCAACCTAAATTATAAAAAATTATAAATTATTTCTTAAAATTTTAAAACTTTACAAATAAATATTCTAAATTTATTTTATTTACATTTTATTTTTCTAAAATATAATATTTTACAAATTAATCATTATTTCTACACTCTTAATTTGACTTATTTTTCCTAAACTTTTCCAATCCAATCCAAATTTTCTAAAATTTATAGTTTAGCTTTTTAAAAAATAGAATTGGCGGGTCAAACTTATCATAATTACATTTTAAGGAAAAACTTATAATTTCATTATTTTTTTTCGCACAATTTATAATTTCATTATTTAGTTTATCAAATATCTATATTTTTTTACCTATATGTCTTATATTTGTAAAATAATCACTAATTTTTTTTTTTTTCAAATTTACAATTTACTCACTAAATTTTTCTTATTTTTTAGAGAAATAAAATTTTCATAACTTTTATATTCAAGCTCCCAAATATTCATATTTATTTTTTTACACAAAATTTTCCGCATTTCAAATTCAAATATTCATATTTTTTAATTTATAAAATAGTATCTAAGTTTCCAAACTCTTATAAAATAGTATGTATACCAAATTTGTCAACTAAAGTTATTAAGAGTATTTTGTAAAATGAATTTAAATAAATTATATGTTATAGAAAAGTTTCAAAAACATGAAAAATGCCATATTACAACTACTATAGCCTACCGATTCTAGCCTATTACAATTTTATATATTGAAAAACTTATATTTTTTTGTTTGTATTGGTACTAAAAGGACTTTTAGAATGAATTAGAGTAGAAATAGCGATATTTTAGAAGAGAAATCGATCGTAGATGTCAAATTACTCATTGTGATTCACTCAATACCGCTGGAGTGAACATATTTAAATTCATTGGAATCGGTTTGATAGAGTTTTATTGGAATCGGTTTGATAGAGTGTCCCACATCACCCATTTCACCTAACCATAGGAAACTAACACTTTACTTAAATTTATATATAAAATTTTAAAAAATTCATGAATTGTTTAGTTGTAAAGTAATTTCATAAATTTTAATTTCCCATGATAAATTTAATAGATTGATCCAGAAGATAATATGATTAAATTGGATGCTCCCATGGAGAGTGGATGGCTTTTTTTACCTAGGGTTCCTTCGTCTAAGTTGAAAAAGGCATAAAGTCATTTATATTCAGTCTACAGGTCACATCAACATCTGCTATAGGTTTTCTGCTATAGGTTTTTTCCCCGTGGCATCCACTGTCCGCAGACTTGTGTTTAATCCATAGTTTTAACTTACCTTCTTTTAATGTATCCAAGGATTGCGTAAAACATCACCTTTCTTGTAGGATAAGAAAAAGATGAAGCATTCCATCTAATTCGTTTCAAAGTTGGGGAGCTCATACTGTGGACAAGCCATACATAATTAAGGATCATGGTATATGTCACAGTACAGGCTGCATAGAGTACTGTGGGAGTCAACATAAAAGCTCAAGCTTGGTAAAAGTTAACCAAGTAAATACGGTACAGTGGATGGAAAGCCTTTTTTTTTTGCTGAAGGGTGGAAAGCCTTTCATCCTTTTAATTTTCATATCTTCTTGATAATTTTGGAGGAAGAAATCATTCTTGGGATGCACTTGCTTTTTGCAGTTTTCTCCTTCCTTCCTTCAACCACTGCCTCTCCTGTCTCGACCAGTGAGCTCCTGACCAGTAGAAGGATAAATCAGATAAGAGTCAAACATAGTGGTAATAAATATTGAAAAGGAAGCGCATCTTTTTTTGTTCTTATCTCGGACAGAGAGAGAACATCGAAAAGAGAACAATGCCCTTAAAGGTAAATATATCTTTCCCCAATGTGTGAACATTACTGTGATCTTTCGCAATCAACTTAAATACTCGCCATAACTGAGGATGCCATTAATTCCATATGGTCCATGCCATCTGTCTCCTATCCGAAAGCCCAGATTTGGTACACCAACATCTATAGTTGATTCGCACTGACCTTTCCCTTTCCTCGTTGTAAGAATTAGATTTCTTAAGCACCGGCCCGGTTATGGTTCCGTCATGATCATCTCTGATCGAGTCGATGATGCTCCCGCTGAAGTATTCCTTCTCCTGTGACTGCAGGTTCCCAAACCTCGGATTCTCGGACATGTAAAGGATCATCGTCGCCTCATCCTGCACCAGCGTTGTCTTGGCAGCATTCTTGTACACGGCCCCCTTGAGCAAATCACATCTGTGATCACTACTGTTGCAGTCACTCTTCGGTACCGCTCTGGCCATGCTCCCACAAGAGATCAATTGTCGCAGGACCGAATTCGTTCCAAGAGTAAACCTTGGAGCAAATAAAAAAAATTATAATCATTAAATATTTAATATATAGAGGAAGAGCATGCTATTATTAATTGGATTAAGGAATACATATGAGTAGGATGAAATGATAATTTTGAAAGTAAATTGTAACTACAATACGACTTTGATTAATGATGTAGAGATCTAGTAAAAGGCACACCTAGGAATAACATGGCTGTCAACCATGTCTTTGTTGGAGAAGCGTCTCGAATCTCTCGATGAGTCGGTGCTGTGTGTCACTGACTTTTGATCCAGTATTGGAGAGGTTGTGCTAGATAGATGAGATGATGATGGGGGCTCAAGACATGGATTCTCCTTCTTCTTCTGCTGGGTTTCGGTCTGGGTCTCTGACTCATATTCGGGTACATCATGAGGCTCTTCCAGTTCATCGGTAGTTACGCCTCTAGAGCACCGGGAGTGAGGCGTGGTGGAGCTCGTGTAGCTAGTCTTTTCTTCATCTAATTCGTACTCCTCTTGTCCATCAGACTCGTGCTCTAATTCCCTGTGTCAAAGCCAGTTATCGACTTGTATATAGCAAAACGATTATATCTTGGTACATTAAAAAAACAAGTATCATATATACACCTACCGACAGGTGTAGTCTTCTTCGATGTGCTCACTACGGGTGGTTCTCGCTGACCTCTTTGAAACTTGACCGGCTTCATGACTATTGATTTGCCTATTCCTTATAATAGGCTGCTGAAATCTCTCTGCGCATAATTGATGAATATTATATTTATCCAACAATTGCAAAATATACATGCAAGATTAAATTATCAGTAAAAAAATATATTATATTCTACCATTTCTTTAAATTCAGCTATTAACATCTATGCCTGGTTTGGCTACAAAGGGGGTTCGGAGTTCTTTTTCCTACCAAGGGGGTTCAGTTTTTTTTTTTGCACCAGGTTGAATATGTAATTTCTAGTTCATGATCACTCACCAGAGTAATTGTGGACGATAATCTCTGACCCTTTGAGAACGTACTCAGTTCCGTCGACAGGAAGTATGACGTCATTATCCGACAGGTCGTTCCAGACATACCCATTCTTGTAACTCCTACACACAACATCATTCCTGAGGTTGGTCCACAAACATGCATAATTATAATTCATTTTGGTTGATGATAATAAGAGTTCAATTACTGGAAGAGAGGAGATGACCTCTTGCAAGACCAGGAGTACATGGAAGGAATGCCCTTCCCCCTTAAGTCCGTCAACCTGCTCATCACATCTACAGATACCCAACGAAAAACACGTACTTGCGATAAATTAAGAACATAAAAAAAGTTTACCATATATACGAATTATACAATAGCATATATATATATATATATTTATACCCTTCAAGCGAAGAGGGAAATTGGGGAGATGAGGGACCTCCATGAAGTGAGGATGTTCAAGCTGACCATTTCGGGTTAGGTAGTAGACGACCATGGCCCTCTTCATCTTCGGCGTGGCCATCGCCATCGCCATGGGCGGAGGTCTCCTCGTGGCACTTCCTCTGTCCGGGGCGCAGCCGTCTCCTACTGATCCAGATCTACTCTGGCGATGGTCGTGCTCATGGCGAATTTGAGTGCTGTGGGAGCAGCCGTCCGTCATTTTCATGTCTTCCATCATAGACTGCTCGGCCCCTCTCCAAGTCTTTGTCGGTTAGCTGCGGTTCCTTGCTCCTTTCCCTTCTCGCTTTTACTCCCGTGTTGAAACTGGCTTTCAGCTCACGACGTTTTCCTATGCGTAGTTTTATATTTAAATTGGAAAATCGTTTCTTTACATCTTGAATCATATATAAGTAGAAACGCATTGTAATATTGCAATATGACTAATTTATATTGAAGTTGTGACTTTTTTTGCCAAGGACTGTAAGCTTTATTGTAATGCAAATGAGTGCGGGAACCCGAGGATCCGAGGATTAACATGATTGTATGAACAATTTAAAATAAAATCATGTTCTAATAAAATAGTAACTAGATTGTGTACAGTAATATATATACAATTTGTTGATTCCACTAATATTTTTGAATAAATTTCTAATATTATGTCCTGCTTTGGTTGTTTCAATGCTAGCCTGAGACGTTATAGTACATCGAGCCCTTTAGCTTCAATAAGGAAGTTACACTTGACCACCATCTCTTTACATGCCAGCAATAAGACCTTCAATTCACCAATGCCATCTCTTGCCACAATTTCTACCCTTACTTTACCCCTTACGGGCTTATAGGAATCGTATTTATTAAGATGGGGTCGCTTCCATATCTTGGGTATGGGTGGCTGCTTCCATATCTTGGGTATGGGTGGCTCCTTATCATATGGAGGACGACGCGGCAACTTAAATTTCTACACTTGCTAGAATTCGGTGGCTGCCTCTATGGCCTTGGAGGCTGCACGAACATGATCTATCTGTTTTGGACGATAATCTCTGCCAACATAGCATCCACATTCTGTTTTGGTACATTACACTTTTTAGCATTTCCATACCATCAATTATAAAATTACTAATAGCATGTTTGTCCATAGGCAACTTACAAAATTTAAACCATACATTACTAGTCCGTAAGAAATGTAATAATAAATGTTTTATGGTTTCAACATCATTACAAAAAAATAAATGTATCTGCCCATCACATCTTCCTTACAAACATATTGGAATTAACAGCTAAAGTATTTAGACAACCCCTCTACTAAAACTTACAAATATTAGATTGTGCTTTCAGAATCAAATAGATGTCAACACTTTTTTGCTAATTTAATATTACTCAGTTCAACCTTATTTCTATTCACTAATATCGCATATGGAGAGCGCACAAAGAACACTCCCAACTTCTCCAAAATTCATACCATGCTATCATTTATAAAAGACAATAATGGGACAATAAGTATAGCCTCATATTCCTATGATGATATAAAGGATAGAATTCTCTTCAATTGCAACATACATGTATGTTTGTTAATAGGTGAACATATGCCAAAATACCTCATATTCTTATCTAATGGTGGTTAGGACAACTTCATGTTGGGCTTAAGCCATTAAACACCCCCATATCTTCATCTTTCCGGATTTAGCATGTCATTATTTCTAAAATATTGACCTTTTAAAATCTGAGTTCATAATGATTACGTATCATGCACTTCACTCCTTTCATGAGGATTATCAGGTTGAATCTATAATATCTCGAAAGTTCATGTCTCAACTGGCTTTGGGGTCACGAACTTACTCTACCTCACCCAGTGCACTTTCCTGTAGTTCCCTATCCCATTCCACCAGCCACCAACTAGTTTACTTCATGACACGATCCATATGATACCAAAAAATAAATTATAAAATAGTTAGGAATGACACTAATAGTCCTTATAATGATTTCATCTTACCCTACCCGACACATGGGCATGCTGAGGTACTGTCACTTGGTTACCCAACCCCATCTGGAGTTAATTTCGGATCACCAATTTTGTCTACTCACCTGCATTAGAGCTAGAATATAAGACATTTATTCAGGCTAATTCTTTTGTGAGACACTTTATAATATATTTAGTCTTTTTTTCAGTGATAACACATTTTAAGCAATAGCTTATACAAAACAAATGTTATCATTGGTGAAAAATAAGTGTTAAGTTGGACATTCTTTTCGAATTTTTAGTTTGTAAGTTCTTTTTTATAACAAGCTTCATTTATTAGCGATGACAAATTATTAGCTAGAAGAATAAAAATATAGGAGAGAGGGATCTCCAATCGTATGTCCTTTTATGGATTGATTTCCTCTTACTTCTATGGATTCATGATAATCTTGTAAGACATATAAGAAATATATGAGATAATCCAATCAATAAAATTCGTAGAAAATCCAATTTTGTCCAAGAACCTAGCTAAGTACCCACTCAACCCTATCGTATTCCTTGTTCATATATATTTTTATACCACGGTGCTCTCTCCCATCTCTTCTCCCCTTGTATATAGTTAATACACGTATAAATTACCCACAACATCTTCTCTTGTAGATAGTTAATGCATTTATAAATTACCCATATGTTGTGGTGATGCTCCTGTTCGGGACAAACACACTTTGTTGATATCAGATGATATTTGGCATGATCAACTTCAACATGTTAACAAGCATCCTAGATCTGCTCTTGAGCCCCATGCTTGATTTAAATGTTTTGAAATTACTCGTTTTTTTTTTTATCCCCATACTACATACGGTTGATGTACCGTCCCCGCAATTATTGTTGCAGTTCGGTGATTTGTCTATCAGCTTACTGAACGAATATTGAGCTCCATTTTTCGAGAGCGGAATGCACATCCCCTCACATTTCTAATATTCCAGCTAGTTTCCACTATGTCCTCCCAACCACGATATGGTAAACACTTGTCTTGAAATAAGAATTGCTTCTTAAAATTGCTTCTTGGTAATCCAGTGTCGAGAAAAGGGGAAGGGATATGATATGCCTACATCCATTCACTGTGCTATAATGTAATACTAAATTTTCCGAAGGTGAAATTACACATAAATAGACCAGAAATTGATTTTGAACTGTAATAAAAACTCAAATTGGAAATTTAAAATTGAATCGTATTAAAATTTTATTTCCCATAAAGAAACTAGGCTTTTTATTTTTTTGGGAAAGTTAATTTTTTTGCCAAAAAGGGAATTGTATTAAGACCCATTTAAATCAAAGGAAATACCAATTAAAAATGTAATTTTTGGACAAATAAAAAATATTAAAATAATCACTTGAACGAGTTAGATTAATAATGATTGTGCCATCCTTTGCATTTCCCCTCCGCCCAATCTCCCTACCACACACCATCATTGATTCACACGCCAAATTAACTTAATTATTGATCAAATTTCACCTAATAAATATTGTGATTGACTTGAAAATTCTATTATTGAGATCCCTTCAAATTATTGAATTATCTCCTTCTCATCATATTGAATTTATCTCCTAAACTTAGAAAATATATTCCAAACACCGACCGATGCCGATGAGCTTTCGATGCCAAATTTCAGCGTGTCATGCCCCGACCCGGTTTGGTCGGATCCCCGTGATCGACCCGGTTTCCCCTTATTATAGACCGTAAATAGTAAAGTGTCCTTTAAACCTGTACTTTTTCTAGGAATAATATAAATAAAACTGCATAATAATTTAGATTCATTATATCTGTATTATATGCATCTTAGTTGATGGTTTTTAAGGGTAGGCTTTCCAAAATCTCATGAAAGGGATATAAGAGAGAGGATGAGTACGACTACTTAGTGAATGAGTTTTTAATACTTTAACTTTTATGAAAAAGATTTGTATTGGAGTGTGCCAAACTCCTTTATTTCAAAAATCATTTCATTCAAAATCTCGGGTTTTATCACCATTTCCTTATTTAATCACAGTGTGTCATCACCCAACATACATCCTTCATCATTAAGGTTCAACACACATTCGCAGGTCAGTATGTCCACTGAACCCACTTGTGGCTTCGGAACGACTTTACCGGCCACCCGGATAGAAGTACGTCCACTTCTACCCTAAGAATGAGTGGATGTTCACGACATCCAACCCTCATTCTCAGAATAAATTCTTCGTGTTCGTTATGAGGACAAAGACCTCATCCCATCCCCACCCCGATCTCATGCGCTTAGTGCTACTCTAAATTTCACATGGTCACCTGGTACGACAAACTACCATTATACTCACCAGGTCATCCAGTGCCCTTAGGACACATCACTACCCCTCTTGGGCGTCTTGATGGTCCCGTACTCACAGTGCATGCACAAACAATGTTTTCTTATCAAGCCATGTAATCTGTGGTGCCACTGGTCCAACGGCCTCGACTCTCAACTCAACCCGTAGTTGTTTGTCTTGACTGGTCCGTCAACCTGTCATGTCGCACTGCTGCTAGTTGACTGAGTATGTCGGTCCTATCTTGGTACCATGGCCAAACAATTCCTTTATTTAAAGTTTTATGGCATATAATTCATGTTTGTTTATGAGCTCCTGCTCGTGCCAACTTGCCTTAGGCCCACTGTACGAGATTTTCGAAATCGGGCATATTAGCCCCCAAGTTCCAAAACCGAGGCACTCGACCTATAAGAGCTATTCGAGCTCCCATTGAGAAGGTCTCCCAAATTGTTTAAGCATTGGCACATAGTCAGGGGAGAACACTTCTGACAAAAATATGTTTTCACTGTCCATTATATCGACCCAATATAAGGACATCTTCGTTCATAACCGATGAACGACTTTTCAACTTCCTTCAAGTAAGTTTCATCATACCAACCGAGTATGATTTACTTACTACCGGTAAGTAGTTTTTCCGCATGGTTTTCATTTCACTACTTTAAGTCATGATGTTTAAAATACCACATAGTAGTGGGTTTTCATTTCGATGTGCTTATCATCCCCAACCGAGTATGATATAAAATCTCACTCACAACTAGTAAGTGGTTTTAAACTTTCAGTTGTGCTCATCATCCCAACCGGGTATGATGTTAGTAAACCCACTCACCCGTTAATGCAGTGAATTCCACTAGATTGGTTCTTTGTATTCATGTGAGCTTGTCCTTGCTAGCGTTCCTGGTACTTCGTGTTCCTACACGATATGAACATCTCGGTTCATTATTCTTTGGCCTAATATGTCTCATTCATTTTTTATTTGCAATTAGGTCCCTAAAGTTATTTCTCTTTAACTTTAAGTCCTAAATGCTGGTTTTTCCTCAAATTGAGTTTTGAATCTTTTAAAATTTATCATAGGACCTCAATTTATTCCATTTTACAAAAAGGGAATTAATTTCCCAAATTTCCAATTTGGTCCACCAACTTTTCCAAAAATTCTAAAATTCCTCAATTGGCCCTCTAACATTTTTATCATGCCCAACTGACCCTCAATTTTAGAAAATTGCATTTTAGTCCCTCAAATTTTTGAAAATCCCCAATTTCCCCCAAATTTTCCCTAATTCCAACTATTTAACACAGTTGAATTTGATTTCATCAAATTGACCGATCAAACACCACTAATTGTTGAAATTGAAGTTAAAATTGAGTTTCTCCATGTTCATACGATTCCACAGAACTTTGAATCGCGAGTTTTAATGCCGGAACGAGCTCAAACAGAGCTTTATTGGAAAACATACTATAGAGAGAGAAAGCTTCGATTACTCACTGGTGAGGGTACGACGGTCCGAGCTGTCGATCTGAGCAGATAGTTCTCATCCTGAGGTTCATCCTAGAATCAAGAATCGCATAAATTAGTGTCGAATTGGATTAGAATTTCATCATTGAAATTTGGATGACTCTCTCTCTCTTACACCGATTAGAAATTGTAAAGGGGAGCTGAATTAGCTTACCTTTCGGTCCTAATTCAGCCATGGAAGTGCTAAGGAAGTGTTGGGAGGGCTTGGTTTGGCCTGAGGAGGGTTCAAAATGGCCAATTTCAACTCGGCCGAAATAGGGTAGCTTCGGTCTGCTGGAGCTGCTTCATTGTTTCATCACGCTGGTGTTTCTCCAGTGACCCTCGGAGCAAACGGAGACTACAGGTGTGTAGCTGACTTCTTCCCAGTTCTAAAGAACCCGACCTCACCTTGTTTAGCTCAGAAAAGACCCCATATAGGAGCTTTGGTTCGAGCTTCACCGAAAAATGGTGCAGTTGAGAGAGAATGGAGTTTTCAAGTGCAGAGAGGATGAATGGAGAGGAGCTCTTTATATAGGGAGCTCGGGGACCAGTTGGCTGTCCATTTGGCACCTTTATGACAAACATTGATGGCTTGAAACGTACCGAACGGAAACGTTTCTTCTTCGTCGGCACTGCTTCAATTTTCTGATGAGTGAATAGTACTGTCATCCTGAGGAAGAAGATGACAATATTCTGAACCAGGTTCGAAGCTTAAACTGGTCGGTTCACACCTCATTTGATCGAGTTTTTCAAACCTAAAAATTTCTAAATTCATCTAAATTCATTTTCTATCCAATGGTGGCCTTAAATCTCAAATTTGAATTATTTAAGCTACTTAGAAAAATGAATTTAGGATCCGATTCAATAGTGGTTCAAACTGATCCAAACCGGTTCGGATCTGGTTCACCTGAACCAGTTTAGTTTTCATCCCCAATTCCTTCACAAGTCCATTTCCATGTTTGTGACTCCTTGGGTCACTTAGGGTCCATAAAATTCCAGGTTTACCATCTCTTTATCGATTTCGGTTCATAAACCGACTCGGTCCTTAAACCGGTTCAATCCGGTTCGGGTCCGATTCACTTGAACAAATCTGGTTTTTCTCTCCCAGTTTGTTCTAAGGTTCCTTCCCAAGGTTTATAAATCTCTTCGAGTCACAAGGGATCCATAAATTTCCCTGTTTGCCCTTTCTTTATCGGTTCCGGTTCATGAACCGACAGGGTTCATAAATTGGTTCAATCTAGTTGGATTTGGTTCATCCAAACTAGTCTAGTTGTTCTCTTCCAATTCATCCTAAGGTTCTTTTCCATAGTATTATAAACCCTTTAGATCACCCGACAGTTGTACATTCCCAAATTGCCCATTCACAAATGATTGGGTTTGTGAACCGGTTTGGTTTTCTCACTCGGTTTGACCAGTTCTTTTCCCAGTTTTTCCTTAGCTTCAAAGGGCGGGGTTTACACAGCGACTCAATCCACCATTTCAATCGGTAGTAGTGCCCAAAGAACCACAAGCTCTAATTAGCCACATTTACTATGCCTTGAGACATTTTTCATTGACTACTCATTTTGGTTATCCACAACCACATCTAATCAAATACAAAATTTGTGTTACTCTAACGATCCCCAACCTGCAGCCACCACAAGGACCTCCTGAACCTTATTTTCATTTCCCTTCCACTTTGGACATCTATTGGGTTGTCTTCGGTTAGTATTTCCAACAACACCTTTTGTCACACCCGACCCAGTTTGGTCGGATCACCATGAGCAACCCGTCACTCCCTTTAGTTCATGAAGGGTTTCGCCCTTTTCTACACCGCGAGGAGTAAAATGTCATTTCTTATCACGCCCTAACCCGGTTTGGTCGGATCCCCGTGATCAACCCGCCATTCTCCCAGTTTATTAAAGGATTTTCCCTTATTGTAAACTATAAAGACTAAGGCGTCCTTTAACCTGCACTTTTTCCTGGAATAGAATAATCAAAACTGCATGAAATTTAAAACTTTACATACCTGTCTTACAGGCATCTTAGTTGACGGTCTTTAAGGGTAGGCTATTCGGGATTTCCTGAAAGGGATATAAGGGAGGGGGTGAGTACGACTACTCAGATTTTACACAGAAACCTGGAATGATGAACTGCTCTTATAGCCACCAAGTTGTCCAGTGCCCTTAGGATGCATCACTACCCCTCATGGGCGTCTTCATGATCTCGTACTCACAATGCATGCACAACCAATGTTTTCTCATATTGCCATGTAATCTGTGGTGCCACTGGTCCAACGGCTCCGACTCTCAACTCAACCCATAGTTGTTTGTCTTGACTGGTCCGTCGACTTGTCATGTCACACTACTGCTAGTGGACTGAGCATGTCAGTCCTATATTGGTACCATGGCCAAATAATTCACTTATTAAGTTTTATAGCACATATATCATGTTCGTTTACGAGCTCCTGCTCGTGCCAACTGGCCTTGGGCCCACTGTACGAGATTTTCAAAATCCGCGTTTAGCCCCCAAGTTCCAAAACCGAGGCCCCCGTCCTATTAGAGCTATTTGAGCTCCCGTCGAGAAGGTCTCCCTAATTATTTAAGCATTGGCACACAGTCAGGGGAGAGCACATCCGACAAAACATATGTTTTCTCTATCCATTATACCACCCGACATAAGGACACCTCCGTTCATAACCGATGAATGGGTTTTCAACTTCATTTGAGGAAGTCTCATCATACCAACCGGGTATGATCTACTTATAACTGGTAAGTAGTTTTTTCGCATGATTTTCACATCACTTCTTCTAAGTAGTAATGTTTAAAATACTACTAAATAGTGGGTTTTCATATCGAGGTACTTATCATTCCCAACCGGGTATGATATAAAATTTTCACTCACAATCGATAAGTGGTTTTAAATTTTAAGTTGTGCTCATCATCCCAATCGGGTATGATATTAGTAAACCCACTCACCCGTTAATGCCGTGAATTCCACTAGACCTGATCTTGGTATTCACACGAGCTTGTCCTTGCTGGCATTCCTGGTACTTTGTGTTCCTACACGATATGAACATCTTGGTTCATTATCCTTCGGCCTAATCGCCTTCATTCATTCCAAATGAATTAGAAAGTCAAACTTTCATTTGTTTGCAATTAGGCCCCTAAAGTGATCTCTTTAACTTTAAGTCCCAAATGCCAGTTTTTCCTCAAATTGAGTCCCGAAACTTCTAAAATTTATCATAGGACCTCAATTTATTCCATTTCACAAAAAGCGGTCTAATTTCCCAAATTTCCAATTTCCAATTATTGAAATTGAAGTTGAAATTGAGTTTCTACATGTTCATACGATTCTTTAGAAATGTGAATCACAAGTTTTAACGTCGAGACGAGCTCAAACGAAGCTTCGCTGGAAAATGAACTATAGAGAGAGAAAGCTTCAATTACTCACCGGTGAGGGCACGACGGTCTGAGCTTTCGATCTAGGCAGATAGCTCTCGTCTTGAGGTTCATCCTAGAATCAAGAATTGCATCAATTGATGCGGAATTGGATTAGAATTTCATCATTGAAATTCGGTCGACTCTCTCTCTAGCACCGATCGAAAATTGTAAAGGGGAGCCTAATTGGCTTACCTTTCGGCCCTAATTTGGCCGTGGAAAGGCTGAGGAAGTGCTGGGAGGGCTTGGTTTGGCCTGAGGAGGGCTTGAAATGGTTGATTTCAGCTTGGCCGAAATAGGGCAGCTTCGGTCCGCCGGAGCTGCTTCACTATTCCATCATGCCGACGCTTCTCCAACGATTCTCGGATTGACTAGAGTTTGCTATCAGATAGCTATCTTCTCCCTGGTTCTAAAGAGCTCGACCTCTTCTTCTGAAGCTAAGAAAAATGTTTAAGTCAAAACTCTGTTTCGAGCTTAGCTGGGAAATGGAGCAGTAGAGAGAGGGAGAGAAATGTTCAAGTGTGAGGAGAATGAATGGGGATGACCTCTTTATATATATGTAAAATCGTGTATTAAATTGGAGAGATTTATTACTAGTATTAATGTTGACATAAATTATTGGTATTAATTTCAATAATTCATAAATTATTGACCCAAATTTCGTGTTACAAAAAAATCTTACTTCCCAAGAGGTCACCCATCCTCACACTACTCTCGAATAAGCACACTCAACTTCAAAGTTTTTATGGAATCTCGTTCACCTGAACCAATTTGGTTTTTGTCTTAAGTTTTTTTTCCAAGGTTTAATAAACTCTTTGGATCACCCGAGATTTGTAAATTCCCAAATTGCCCGTTTAGAAATGATCGGGTTTGTGAACCGGTTCTAAATCCTCACTTGGTTTGACTGGTTCTTTTCCCTGTTTTCCTTAGCTCAAAAGGGTGGGTTTTACAACTCTCCCCTCCTTTTAGTAGTTTTGTCCCCAAAACTTAGTTAACATCCTTGTATGAGCAATCATTTCTTTTGATTCCCCTTTGGTGTTTGCTTAAGATACAAACTTTTCTCTCATCCTTGAAATTAGTCCCTTTTACAACCTTCACTTAAGAAATTCCTTTTTCTTAATATTATTTACTCCCTCCATGGAGTTTTTCATAACTAGACATACCATACCTCAAGGTATGTTCTTAGATTTTATCTCTCTCTTTGCTTAGAGCAACATTCTTCCCCTTGAGGTCTTGTAATCAAGATTGGGAATTCCAAGATAACCAACCATTTCCATGTCTAGTTAACCGCTTGATCAATTAAACCCTTAGCTCGTCATCCTATAGAGCATTTCGTACTTATTTCTATGGATTTCTTTATCACCACCTTTTCGTCCCATTTCGACTCTTCCTCCATTCGTTGTCTATTATAACTTCGGTCCAAATTGTTATATTTCACCTCGTCATGCTTATTAGCTGACTCTTCCTTACTTTGAGTCATATTCTCCTCGGGTTGTTGGGCTTACATGCCCTTACAGCATGGTATTTTCTAGGACCCGTCTCTGTCCATTTGATTTCTAGAACATCTCCTGAAGTGTCTCTCTTAGCTTTTAGACCTTTCAAGAATCGTATAACTTCATTACTCTTTTTTTTTATAGTATTCCTTAACTATCCTCTTTTTTTTTTACCATTATTAACTCCACTTACTCAATTGTGTTGGTTCTCCTCACCCACTCGTTCCTTTTCGACTTCCTTATTGAGTATTTTTGGTTCCAATTAATTAAATTCCCAGATGTTTTACCGACATGCTGGGTTTCATCCTTTCTTAGATCCATCATCATTCCCAATGATATCCTCTACTCAAGGGTTTTCCTTTGGCCTAAATCCCCTCTGATTTGTTCGCAACCATTTCACAATTCTTTATTTTTCTGGTCCAATCGTCTAGGTAGTTGTATCACTCGTTCTTCATGCCCATCCTTTTGTCCATCATAGAGTGTAGTCTTTACTACATCTCATTCCTTCTTAGGGTTTTTTTTATTCGATTTGGCTGTCTGCCGTTATTAGTTTTCCTCTTTCTACTTGGATCTCCTGTTCCCTCCAAACAGGTCAGCTTGAGCCATTACGATGCTTCCTTCCTTGGAAACATTTCCTAATTAAAGGTTGGTTCCTTTCACTCCACATTGTGTCCATCCGCCCATCAATAATTCCTTTAGTTTAATTTCCTTCTTAGGACCTCATTTTTCCTTGGTACTCGACTTTTCCATCTCAACCAACATTTCATTTGTGAGCTTATCGTTCCTTCTATTTTGGTTGGTTCCATTTCCTCTCAATTGGGATACACATGTCTTTTCGGGGCTTCCTTCCTTTGTAGAATTCTTTCCCTTTCTCCGGACATTCCTTTTTACATTTGCTCTAGGGGATTTCTACTCTTGATGTTGTCTTCTCCTGTTTAGCTTTTCACCTCAGGGCTTGCAGGACATCTTTTATACTCTATCCGCATCCTCATTCATACCCAATACCTGTCTATTTCCTTAGGGAGAGTACAAATCTTCCTTGTTTCAAGATTTCTTAATCATCATGTGAGAAGCTTGCCTATTTCTATCTTGGCTTGAGTTTGGTTATTAATTTGACCTTTTGGTCCCTTTAAGGATTTCTTTCATCCTTCTCTTTCAGAGTATTTGATCTTTTCGCCTCTCTTCCTTGTCAGAACTTACATCATGGTTCTTCCGCATATTAGCTGGTTAACTGCACCGCCTCCACCAGTCCCTTGGTTTAGGTCTTCTTAGGGCTGTTGTCTTCTCGAGTACTCCTGTCCTTAACGTCATCTCACTAACGTTTTTAGGGTGTAGTCCTTTCAACTTCCCGGTCTTCCTTAGATATGTTGGTCAGAGACTTTGATTTTTGACTTTTCTACTTTTTCCAAAAGAGGTAGTACTTTAAAATTATATCACTTTTCCAAAGCAAGTTAGTCTTGGCCTCTGATATTTCCTTCCTTCAAGTAGTTTCTAATGAGGGGGTGGCTCCTTGCACATCTGCCAACCAATGATTCCTTTTCACAACGTATTCCTTCTCTTCTTCACTCTCACTGTGTCATTCCCTAGAGTTTCGGGGGATGTTTTTCTGTGTTTGCCCCTTATGAGAGGGTTCTAAGTATGCTTCTCATGTACCTTATCCTATTCATGAGGTATCCTTCTCGGTTTGACCTTCTTAAGAAGTTTTTGTATTCACCTCGTCTTTTCTTGACCTCCTTTTGAATTGTTTATGTAACCCGCTCCATGGTATCGATCTCCAATCCTTCATGTCCTTCATGACCTTTGAGGAGGTATTGCCCTAAATCTATGAGGGGTGGAATACCCCTTCTTTCCTTACACCTATAATAGTTCAACTTGGTACTTGGCCTTTAGTAGGGTTGGGCATCTCTTCAGGTAATGTCCCATCGTCATTCCCTTACATGGATTGTTGTGGTTCTTCCTTTCCTTCGAGTGGGACTTTTTCCAGGGTTACTATTGGTTTGGTGCTTTACCGTTCTTGAGTTTGATCACTTTGATAGTTTTCTAGCTGAATCACCTTTGCTAGGGTCATGGTAAGAGTCCTCCTAGGTTTCCTGATTCATCTTCCATCCCAGGGATGCGACTCTTAGTTTCTAGGATAGTGTGGGTTTGTTTTATTTTCCTTAGGCCATATTCCTAGTAAGATAACATCCTCAGAAGATAGAGTTTTGGGGAATTTGAATCTTTTATTAACATGGGGATACAAAAGGTTGGGCTCTCAGCCCTATCACAAAAAATGGTTACAAATTAACTAGGGAGCTATGGAATTCTTGATAAGCATCCACCTTTATAGTTAGGGTTGTGCCATCAATAGGTCCTAGCACCATTCTCCATGATACTTCCCCATTTGGTCTTTTGACATTTCATCCCCATCTCAAGCATTTGGGAAGCTTCTAGGGTTGTCTCCCTACGAAGGTAGGGTGTTGAGTATAGTCATTCCAAGTTTTCTTGGTTCCTCTCCTGGGAGCCATTTGAAAATTTTTGGATAATTCCTATTAGTTACTATATTTTCTTGTCTTAATTATGTATTCGAGGAAACAGGCTCTGATACCACTCTAGAGTTCATGCCCAGACTCAGTTTGGTCAGATCCCCGTGATCAACCTACCATTCTCCCGTTTTATTAAAGGATTTCCCCTTATTGTAAACCGTAAAGAGTAAGGCGTCCTTTAACCTGCACTTTTTCTTGGAATAGAATAATCAAACCTACATGAAATTTAAAACTTAACATACCTGCTTACAGGCATCTTAGTTGATGGTCTTTAAGAGTAGGCTTTCTGGGATTTCCTGAAAGGGATATAAGGGAGGGGGTGAGTATGACTACTCAGTGAATGGGTTTTTAAAAGCTTTTGCTTTTAAGAAAAATATTTCTATGGAGTATGCCTGACTCCTTTTTTCAAAAATCCCTTCATGTAAAAAAATTCGGGTTTTTCTGCCATTTCTTAGTTACCGATGTGTCATCACCCAACACATATCCTTCATCATGAAGGTAACACATATTCGCAAGTCAGTATCACTACTGAACCCGCTAGTGGCTTCGGAGCTATTCGATCCCCCAGCCTATCAGAGCTATTCGAGCTCCCGTCGAGAAGGTCTCCCAAATTGTTTAAGCATTGGCACACAATCAGGGGAGAGCTTGAAATGGTTGATTTCAGCTTAGCCGAAATAGGGCAACTTTGGTCCGCCGGAGCTGCTTTACTATTCCATCTTGCGGGCGCTTCTCCAACGATTTTTTAATTGACTGGAGTTTGCTATCAAATAGTTGTCTTCTCCTCGGTTCTAAAGAGCTCGACCTCTCCTTCCGAGGCTAAGAAAAATGTTTAAGTCAAAACTCTGGTTCGAGCTTCACAGGGAAATGGAGCAGTAGAGAGAGGGTGAGAAGTGTTCAGGTGTGAAGAGAATGAATGGGGATGACCTATTTATATAGGTGTAAAATCGTGTATTAAATGGGAGAGATTTATTACTAGTATTAATATTGACATAAATTATTAGTATTAATTTCAATAATTTAATTTCGATATTAAATTATTTGTATTAATTCCAATAATTTAATTTAGGTATTAAATTATTGGTATTAATTACAATAATTTAATATATATTATGGCCATTTATTGTAAGGCGTTCGCGTAAAAATTTTTGACCCAAATTTCGGGTTAAAAAAGATCATACTTCCGAGGAGGTCACCCATCCTCACATTACTCTCGAGTAAACACGCTCAACTTCAAAATTCTTATGGAATCTCGTTCACCTGAACCAATTTGGTTTTTGTTTTAAGTTTCTTCTCCAAGGCTTAATGAACTCTTTGGAACACCCGAGAGTTGTAAATTCCTAAATTGCCCATTCAGAAATGATCGGGTTTGTGAACCGGTTCTAAATCCTTACTTGGTTTGACCGGTTCTTTTCCCTATTTTCCTTAGCTCAAAAGGGCGGGTTTTACATTTTTCCTTTCTTTCCTAGAATAAAATTATTCAAAACTGAAAATATTTTAAACAAACATACCCGTCTTTACAATTCCCATATAGGGAGGTCTTTTAAGTTTAGTTTTTCCCTTGGTTACCTAAAAGGGGTAAAAGGGAGGGGGTGAGTTCTACAATTCAGTGAGCAGGTGCTGGGAGTGAGTTTTCAAAATAGCCTTAGTTTATCCAAACCATGTCAAGGTTATCATTTCCTTTAAAAAAGATTTATTCCTAAATTTTAATTTTCAAAACCTTTATCTTGCCAAGGGTAACATTTCTTTTAAAAGGGTTTCCTCAAAATTTAATTTACTTTCCAAAACCTTTTTCGAAGGTTTACCATTCTTTTCCAAGGATTGTCAAGTCTCAAAATCTTTTTTCCCATTTCCATATTAGGTGTGCTTAGCTTTCTTAGCCCAACCCCTTGCATCGGGAGGTATTTAATAAACAAATGCATGCCCTTCATGAGGAAGGGTACACACATTCACGAGATGTAGTTACGACAACTACACCAACTTATGGATCGGAGCATATTTACCACCCACCCTGATACAAGTCCTTGACTTCTACCCAGAGTCTGAGTGAACGTCCCAGACGTTCGACCTCAGACCCAAAATACTTTGTGTCCGTATGAGTACGAAGACCTCATTCCAACCCCACCCCGGACTCATGTGTGTGAAGTTACGTCGAGCTTCCCTAACTACTGATACGACAAACTACCCTTAGAAAAGGTGCTCATCATCCCAACTGGGTATGAAGTGTAAATTAGCCCACTCACCTTTTATCCAGAGATATGTTCATCCTGGATGGATTCTCAAGTACCCGTCCTTGATTGGTCTTATTGGTGTTTCTCTACTTCGATACTTCTCCATTTTCCTTAAATTTGGTTGTTGCATGGTGGATGTCGAGATTGAGAATTTCATAGGTAGGGAGTATTAATTTGGTAGATCTAATGTGATCATGGCAAAGATGATGTTTGAGGTGTGAACAAGGACTAGTGGACCAAGTAACTCTCTTCTACATCGAATTACTCTCTTAGCTCATTTGGTGTCACTCTGATAAATTGTTCTAAGCTCCTTATATAGCTGTAAAATTTTTTGTTAAATGGAAAATATTTATTACTACATTATGGGTATTTGTGGGTATTAATGTTGTCAGTTATTCTTATTAAATTGGGAAATTGATTGGTATTTATTGATATTAATTCTAATAATTGAATATTGGTATTAATTTATGGGTATTTATGGGTATTTATTCTAATAATTGAATGTAAATATTAATTTATGGGTATTTATTCCAATAATTGAATGTATCTATTAATTTATAGGTATTTATGGTAGAGGCGTAGAACTAATACTACAAAATGCTAGTAGTTTCTTACTAAACTAAATTTAGATAATTACTTATTATTTTAAACTAAAGAAATTTAGTAGGTGTTTGCCCTATCCATTCCATTAAGTTATTTATTTCAGTCAAAACAACACTTTTCATTTTATTTTAAATTAAATTTATTTAAATTATATCAATTGAATTTTAAACTCATAATACAATTACAGAAAAATTTACGAACGAAATTTCGGTTTACTCAAAACACGGTGTGACAAGTACTCCCCACCTTTTTAGGATTTTTATCCCCAAAAATCATGCAACATTAGCCTCTACTTCTTACCTTTTTTTGTACACTCATATGGTTTTATTTTCAATATATTTCTACTTATACATTTGTTTACTTTACCATAATAACTTCTTAAGATAATGTAATCTTTTCTCAAGGCTATTTATTTTATGAGGGGACAATTTTACTCAGGATCTCTTATCTAATTCATCCGAAGCAAATTGTGTATTCAACCATACATTCTAATCAGTTAAAATTTTCGATTGGGGCTTCCTTATAAGGTTGAATTGCACACTAAGTTAATGGTATCTTCGGGTCTTAATCGATCACTTAATGTTTACATAAAACTTTTGCCCTCTTTAGAGAGTACTGTTTATACCATTTAAAAGGAAATATCACTTTCAGTTATTTTCAAATACCTATATCTTTCATTAGAGAATTGATGTTCTATGATCACATGTTCTTTATATTAACTAGTTGTTTCATTTGATTTAGGAGGTTCGTCTAACACATTTTAATCCAACGAAGGTGCTAAAAATCTTTAACAATTTTTACCTCCACTCGTTCATGCATCCATCATTAGACTATATCCTCCCATTTTAGAGTCCTTTTTTCCATAAAGATTGTACCAACTTATTGGGTCTACGATACCATGTACTTTTTGATTTACTCCATCATTCATCATCACGCCCTTCCTCATGGCAAGACATGTTAGTATATCATTCTCCAAGATTTTCCATTCTTCACATACTTTTGTATTGATGTATTTGTTTATAACCATTTTATTGTTCTCTATTACGACTTATTACTTTATAAGTCGTTCTTTCTTTAATACTTTCATCTCATTGGACTTCTTTTTTACATTTGAGTCTATTGCTTTAGAAAATTTTATCTCAGTCATATGTGACCGCCTTTCCTTTAATGCCCCCCAGGAATTTCCCACTTTAGGAACTAATTTCATTAGTATTTGAGGATTTCACTCTTACTCGAATTTGTCATTGGTTGCATCCATTAATCCAAATCAAGGTACTCTATGCGTATTGCATGTGTGTTTAGTTTATTAAACATTTGTCACACATTTCCTAGAGTCTCTTATTTTAGATTCACGCTCTAGATCCGTTACATCTCATCAACTGGGTTAAGCTCTTATAAGTTTTCCACAACATTCCTACAGTTATCATTGGTAGCCAAGCAAGATTCTTTTTACTTGCAATAAAATTTCCCTTCATGGGTTTCATTTAGTACAAAATTTTGGTACTTCAAATAAAAGTACTTATATTTACGACGTTCCATATGCAAAGGTTTAAGGTAAGAAAATTACATATTCCTTTCTATTTCCTTTGGCTCCTTTGCCGAGTATCAATCATAAGGTTTCTTGTATATCTTTTCAGCTTTCCAAACTTTTGATGAATCCTTTATAAGGATATTTTCTGATTTCTCCCTGAAAACCAAATATCACATTCTTAATAACACTCATGTTACTCTTGTGGATGTTTTCCCACTATAGGTTTCCCGACATCCCTTTTCATTTTCCCTTGAGGACATCCAACCTTAAATGACAACTTGTGATGCCATCCTCTCCTGCTTACCTTTACTCTTGAAGTCTTGTGGGCACGTCTTTTGTACCCCATCCTCATTTCCACTTGTACCCCAGTACATGTCTTGTCAAGACCCGACCCGGTTTGTTCGGATCTCGGTGAACAACCCGCCACTCTCCCGGTTTATTAAAGGGTTTCCCCTTATTATAATCCGTAAAGAGTAAGGGGTCCTTTAAACCTGCACCATTTCCCGGAATAGCATAATCAAAACTGCATGAAATTTTAAACTTTACATACCTGTCTTACAGGCATCTTAGTTGATGGTCTTTCAAGGTAGGCTTTTCGGGATTTCCTGAAAGGGATATAAGGGAGGGGGTGAGTACGACTACTCAGTGAATGGGTTTTCAAATGTCTACTTTTAACTTTTAAGAAAAACATTTATATGGAGTGTGCCAGACTCCTTTCTTTTCAAAAAAAATCACTTCATTTAATAATTTAGGTTTTTCCATTATTTCTTAGTTACCGGTGTGTCATCACCCAACACACATCCTTCATCATGAAGGTTACCCACATTCGCAAGTTAGTATCACTACTGAACTCGCTAGTGGCTTCGGAGCGACTTTTCCTGCCACCCAGATAGAAGTACAACCACTTCTACCCTGGGAATGAGTGGATGTACATGACATCCAACCCACAATCCCGAAATACTTCTTCGTGTCCGTATGAGGAAAGAGACCTCATCCTGTCCCCACCCCGGTCTCATGCGCTTGGTGCTACTCCAGACTTCGCACAGACACCTGGAACGACGATCTGCCCTTATACTCACCGGGTCGTCTAGGGCCCTTAGGACACATCACTACCCCTCATGGGCGTCTTGATGATCCTGTACTCATAGTGCATGCACAAATAATGTTTTCTTATATTGCCATGTAATCTGTGGTGCCACTAGTCCAACGGCCCCGACACTCAACTCAACCTGCAGCTATTTGTCTTGACTAGTCCGTCGACCTGTCATGTCGCGCTACAGCTAGTTGACTGAGCATGTCGATCCTATCTTGGTACCATGGCCAAACAATTCACTTATTAAGTTTTATGGCACATATATCATGTTCGTATTCGAGCTCCTGCTCGTGCCAACTGACCTTGGGCCCATTGTACATGATTTTTAAAATCGGGCATTTAGCCCCTAAGTTCCAAAACCGAGGCCCCTGGCCTATCAGAGCTATTCGAGCTCCCGTCGAGAAGGTCTCCGAAATTGTTTAAGCATTGGCACACAGTCAGGGGAGAGCACTTCCGTCAAAACATATGTTTTCTCTATCCATTATACCGCCTGGGTATAAGGACACCTCCATTCATAACCGATGAACGAGTTTTCAACTTCCTTCGAGGAAGTCTCCTCATACCAACCGGGTATGATCTACTTACAACCGGTAAGTATATTTTCCACATGATTTTCACCTCACTTTTTCTAAGTAGTGATGTTTAAAATACCACTTAATACTGGGTTTTCATACCGAGGTACTTATCATTGCCCAACCGGGTATGATATAAAAATTCCACTCACAACCGATAAGTAGTTTTTAATTTTAAGTTGTGCTCATCATCCCAACCGGGTATGATGTAAGCAAACCCACAAACATCCAGTAAGTGGTTTTTAACTTTAAGTTGTGCTCATCATCCCAACCGGGTATGATGTTTGTAAACCCACTCACAACTGGTAAGTGGTTTTTAACTTTAAGTTGTGCTCATCATCCCAACCGGGTATGATGTTAGTAAACCCACTCACAACTGGTAAGTGGTTTTTAACTTTAAGTTGTGCTCATCATCCCAACCGGGTATAATGTTAGTAAACCCACTCACAACTGGTAAGTGGTTTTTAACTTTAAGTTGTGCTCATCATCCCAATCGGGTATGATGTTAGTAAACCTAGTCACAACCGGTAAGTGGTTTTTAACTTTAAGTTGTGCTCATCATCCCAACCGGGTATGATGTTAGTAAACCCACTCACAACCGGTAAGTGGTTTTTAACTTTAAGTTGTGCTTATCATCCCAACCGGGTATAATGTTAGTAAACCCACTCACAACCGGTAAGTGGTCAGATCCTCGTGACCTTTAGATCACCTGGAAGTTGTAAATTACCATATTACGTGTTCTCAAATGTAAACCGGCTCGATTTTCTTACTCGGTTTGACCGGTTCTTTTCTCGATTTTTCTTAACTCAAAAGTGCGGAGTTTACAACTCTCCCCTCCTTTTAGGAGTTTTGTCCCCAAAACTTAACCAATATATTCCACATCAGGAATAATTTTCCTTAATATCAACTTGGGTTTTCTTGACATACTAACACTTTGATTGCTTTTTCGCTTAGTCTCTGTAATCATTCATCTAAGGAATTTCTTTTCATTTATCATGCTTACTCCTTCCATGGTATTATAATAACGAGGCATGTATGACTCATTAATCCAAATGTATATTCTTAGGTTCACATCTCCCTTTATTTAGGATAAGGTTCTTCCTTTTTACTCAAGATTTCAGGATTGGGAGTTTCAAGATGCCCAATGGTTCCTTTGTCTAGTTATTCTCTTCATCGTTGAAACCCCTAGCTCGATGTTCTTTCAAGCATTACATAATTGTTTTCACAGGTTTTTGTGATATTATTCTTTCGTCCTAATTTAACCAATCCTTCATCCGTCATTGATTACAACTTCGGTCAAATTTATATTTGACCTTGTTATGTTTACCAACTAACTCCTTCTTACTCGAGTTACATTTTACTCGGCATTGTTGGTGCTTATATGTCCCTTATGATATGACATAGTTCTGAACTTGTCTCAGTCCATCAGACTCCTACAACACCTCTTTTAGGGTTGTTTCCAACTTTCCAGCCTTCCAGGGACTGTATAATTTCATCACTCCTTTCATCGGGTAGTATTCCTCAACTACATTAACTGTTACCCAATTATCATTCGTATCTTGACAACATGTCTTACATAATCGTGTAGATTTTCCTTACCCACTCGTCCTTTCCCAACTTCTTTATTGGGTCTTTCTTGTGCCAATTATTTGGTTTTCCCAATAGTTTACCAACAAACTGGGATTCTTTCCTTCTTAAGTCATTGGCATTCCTTATTCAAGGGTTTTTCCTTTTTCCTTAATCCACTTTTACTTACTCATAATCACTTCATGATTTTTCATTCTATAATAATTGCTTTCGATCTATGTGTCGATTACTTTGCTTGGGAAGGTTCACTCCTTCCGGTTTTGTTCTCTACTATATCCCTTACAATAGAGATTTCCATCTTAGGAGTTACATGCTCAACCTCCTTATCATTCATTGTATGGTTCTTTCTCCCTTTCTTCGCACCCTTATCTATGTTAGGGCATCTGTTTGCTTTGGATCCTTTTCTATCCACAACTTTTGTTTTATCCCTTATTCCTTAGATGGGATACTTCTGATAATTGATTTTATTCTGTGCATTCCACCCTATGCTCGGTCATCCACTCTTTAAGCTTCATATGCGCGTGTGGACTATGACTCGTCTTACCAATTGCGGTTATTCCTCCTTAGCCACATCTTATTTGGAGGACTTACTTTCCCAATGTTTCTTGAACATTCTTTACTTTATTACCTTAGTATGGGTTGTCCACTCATTCATACTTGTCACAACATCTTTTTGATGCTAACCCGTTAACTTATTTCCGTTTAAGGAGGGTTCACATCCTTCTTGTTTCAAAATCACTAGTTCATCCTTTGTGAAGCTCACTTAACCGTCTCAAGACTTTAAACTAGAAATCTGATTTTGGTCATTAATTTCTTTAAGGATTTTCCTTAATTCTTCTTTTTCTAATGTTTTGGCCTTTTCACTTCTCCCTTCTTTGTCGTGGTTTAAATCCATGATTCTCTCGAAGACCAATTCTTCAACTGTCTCCTTCTCTCCATTTTTTTTATCCAATCATTTAGGCAGCTGTATCACTCATCCTTCATGCCCATCCTTTGTCCTTCATAGAGTGTATTCTTTACTACATCTCAGCCTTTCTTAGGATTTTGTTTATTCTCTTTGGCCGTCCCGTTGTTACTCGTTTCTTCTTTCTACTCCGTTCTCTTGAAATTATTGTTTAGTTCTCCTGCTCTCTCCAAGTAGGTCACACTGGGCCATCACGATACTTCCTTCCTTTGAAACATTTCCCAATTAAGGGTTGGTTCCTTGCACTCCACATTATGTCCATCCGCCCATCGGAATTCCTTCAAGGGTAGTTAGTCGTATTCATCCCTCTAAAGTTTACTTTCATAGTGTATTTCTTTATGTAGCGTTGAAATCTTCCTTGTTTCAAGATTTCTTGATAATTATGTGAGTGGCTTGCCTATTATTATTATTTTTTTCTTGGTTAATTTGGCCTTTGATCCTGTTAAGGATTTCTTTCATCCTTCTTTTCCCGAGTATTTAGCCTTTTCGCCCCTCTCTTCTTTGTTGGAACTCAAATTATGGTTTTCCCGTGTATTAGTTTGTTAACTGCCTCGCCTCCACCATTCCTTTGGTCTAAGTTTCTTAGGGCAGTTGTTTCTCGAGTACTCTTATCCTTAACGTCCATCTCACTGACCTTTTTATGGTGTAGCCCCTTCAACTTCCTGGTCTTCCTTAGGGTGTCATTTGTTCCCTCTAACTATCTTGTTGTAACGACTTGCTTTCTCTTGTCCTGTTGGTCTGAACTTCCTATTTGACATAGTTGCTTTTTTTCCAAGGTGATTTATTCGTGTAATCCAAATACGTCCCATTTGTCATCAAATATTCGTCTTGTCTTCTCTTGTGGATGCACTCCTTTCTGTGCTCCTAAATTGTTTGGATTTTCTTCTTAAAGGGGGAATTCTCTTCAGCTATCCTTTGTTCCGTTTGTGGTTTTATTGAGGTCCTACCTTTACCCCTTTTTCCTTCTTACCACTTTGCTAAGATTTTGAAGAGTTTCCTCTTATCTGTGGTTGCAAATGGAGTCATGTTTCTTGGGATGGTATCCTTTCGGATTTCCTATAGTTGTGGGGTGTTTATTCTTGGAAAATATTGTCCTGACTCCTGGCGTTGTGGGACAATTTTTCACTTTGTGTCCTATTCCCCTCTAGGTTAACTTGATTCTTGTCGTTTGTAGGGTTGGGCACTTCTCCACGCAGTGTCCCTATCATTCATGCTTGTAATTACATGAACATAAGTGGTTCCTCCTGGCATTTTCTTGGGAATTGTTAGTTTTGGTGCTCCTTCGTCCTTAAGTCTAGATACCGTGAGAGTTTTTTTTCTTTTTGGAGACTTCCTTGAAGATCACATCATTTGAGGGACAGAGTTTTTAGGAATTTGGAGTACTTCATTAATAGAGTGGTACAGTATGTTGGGGAGTTTGGCCCTATTACAGAAAATGGTCACCAAACTAGGCCGCTACGAGATTCTTGATAAGCATCCTCCGATGTAAGATTATATGCCCCATTTTATGGCTTCATGCTTGGCTTCCTTTATACTTAGAGTTGTGACCTCAATAGGTCCTGTCACCATTCTCTAGGATACTTTCTCATTTGCTCTTTTGAGATTCCTGCCATGCTTTAGGCATTTGGGAAGCTTCTAGGGTTGTCTTCTACGAAGATAAGGTGTTGAGTAGAGCCATTCCTAGTTTTCTTGATTACTCTCCTGGGAGCCATTTGAAAATTTTAGGATAAATCCTACTAGTTATAATATTTTATAGTCTTGATTATGCCACTCTAGTTGTCACGCCCTGACCCGGTTTGGTCAGATCCCCGTGAACAACCCGCCACTCTCCCGGTTTATTAAAGGGTTTCCCCTTATTATAATCCTAAAGAGTTAGGGGTCCTTTAAACCTGCACCATTTCCTAGAATAGCATAATCAAAACTGCATGAAATTTTAAACTTTACATACCTGTCTTACAGGCATCTTAGTTGATGGTCTTTCAAGGTAGGCTTTCCGGGATTTCCTGAAAGGGATATAAGGGAGGGGGTGAGTATGACTACTCGGTGAATGGGTTTTCAAAGGTCTAATTTTAACTTTTAAGAAGAACATTTATATGGAGTGTGCCAGACTCCTTTCTTTTAAAAAAAAATCCTTTCATTTAACAATTTGGATTTTTCCATTATTTCTTAGTTACCGGTGTGTCATCACCCAACACACATCCTTCATCATGAAGGTTACACACATTCGCAAGTCACTTTTCCTGCCACACGGATAGAAGTACAACCACTACTACCCTGGGAATGAGTGGATGTACATGACATCCGACCCACAATCCTGAAATCACTTCTTCATATCCGTATGAGGACAGAGACCTCATCCTATCCCCACCCCGGTCTCATGCGCTTGGTGCTACTCCAGATTTCGCACTGACACCTGGAACGACGATCTGCCCTTATACTCACCGGGTCGTCTAGGGCCCTTAGGACACATCACTACCCCTCATGGGCGTCTTGATAATCCCGTACTCATAGTGTATGCACAAACAATGTTTTCTTATATTGCCATGTAATCTGTGGTGCCACTAGTCCAACGGCCCCGACTCTCAACTCAACCTGCAGCTGTTTGTCTTGACTAGTCCGTCGACCTGTCATGTCGCATTGCAGCTAGTTGACTGAGCTTGTCGGTCCTATCTTGGTACCATGGCCAAACAATTCACTTATTAAGTTTTATGGAAAATATATCATGTTCGTTTACGAGCTCCTGCTTGTGCCAACTAGCCTTGGGCCCACTGTACAAGATTTTCAAAATCGAGCATTTAGCCCCCAAGTTCCAAAACCGAGGCACCTAGCCTATCAGAGCTATTCGAGCTCCCGTCGAGAAGGTCTCCCAAATTGTTTAAGAATTGGCACACAGTCAGGGGAGAGCACTTCTAACAAAACAAATGTTTTCTCTATCCATTATATCGCCCGGGTATAAGGACACCTCCGTTCATAACCGATGAACGAGTTTTCAACTTCCTTCGGGGAAGTCTCATCATACCAACTGGGTATGATCTACTTACAATTGGTAAGTAGATTTTCTACATGATTTTCACATCACTTTCTCTAAGTAGTGATGTTTAAAATACCACTTAATACTGGGTTTTCATACCGAGATACTTATCATTGCCCAACCGGGTATGATATAAAATTTTCACTCACAACCGGTAAGTAGTTTTTAATTTTAAGTTGTGCTCATCATCCCAACCGAGTGTGATGTAAGTAAACCCACTCACAACTGGTAAGTGGTTTTTAACTTTAAGTTGTGCTCATCATCCCAACCAGGTATGATGTTAGTAAACCCACTCACAACCCGTAAGTGGTTTTTAACTTTAAGTTGTGCTCATCATCCCAACCGAGTATGATGTTAGTAAACCCACTCACAACAGGTAAGTGGTTTTTAACTTTAGGTTGTGCTCATCATCCCAACCGAGTATGATGTTAGTAGCCCACTCACAACCGGTAAGTGGTTTTTAACTTTAAGTTGTGCTCATCATCCCAACCGGGTATAATGTTAGTAAACCTAGTCACAACCGGTAAGTGGTTTTTAACTTTAAGTTGTGCTCATCATCCCAACCGGGTATGATGTCAGTAAACCCACTCACCCGTTAATGCCGTGAATCCCACTAGATTGGTTCTTTGTATTCACGCGAGCTTGTCCTTGCTGGCGTTCCTGGTATTTCACGTTCCTACACGATATGAACAACCTTGTTAATTATTACTCGGCATAACAACCTTCAGTCATTTCCAATGAATGAGAAAACCCGAACTTTTAGTTATTTGCAATTAGGTCCCTAAAGTTATTTCTCTTTAACTTTAAGTCCATAATGTCGATTTTTCCTCAAATTGAGTCCCGTAACTTTTAAAATTTATCTTGGGACCTCAATTTATTCAATTTCACCAAAAAGGGGTTTAATTTCCCAAATTTCCAATTTAGTTCCCCAATTTTTCCAAAATTAGCATTTTGCCTTTCTTTTACAAAAATGGTAAGTTTTGCCCCAAAAATTCCAAAATTCCTCAATTGCTCCTCCAACATTATTTTCATGCCCAATTGTCCCTCAATTTCATAAAATTATATTTTGGCCCTTTGAATTTTGAAAATCCCCAAAATTTCCCCCAATTTCAACTCTTCAACACTACCGAATTTGATTTCATCAAATTGACTGATCAAACACTTCTAATTATTGAAATTGGAGTTGAAATTGAGTTCCTGCATGTTCATATGATTCTAAGAAACTTTGAATCGCAAATTTGAATGCCGGAACGAGCTTAAACGGAGCTTCGCCGGAAAATAGACTATAGAGAGAGAAAGCTTCGATTACTCACTGGTGAAGGCACAGCGGTCCGAGCTTTCGATTTGGGCAGATAGGTCTCATCTTGAGGTTTATCCTAGAATCAAGAATTGCATCAATTGATGCCGAATTGGATTAGAATTTTATCATTGAAATTTGGTTGACTCTCTCTCTAGCATCGATCGAAAATTGTAAGGGGGAGCCGAATTGGCTTACCTTTCGGTCCTAATTTGGCTATGGAAAGGCTGAGGAAGTGTTGGGAGGGCTTCTTTTGGCATGAGGAGGGCTTGAAATGGCCGATGTCAGCTTGGTCGAAATAGGTCAGCTTCGGTCCCCCGGAGTTGCTTCACTATTCCATCATGTCGGCGCTTCTCCAACGATTCTCGGATTGACTGGATTTTGCTATTAGATAGCTGTCTTCTCCCCGATTCTAAAGAGCCCGACCTTTGTTCAAGTCGAAGCTCTGGTTTGAGCTTTACCGAGAAATGGAGTAGTAGAGAGAGAGAGAGAAGTGTTCAGATGTGAGGAGAATGAAATGGGGATGACCTCTTTATATAGGTGTAAAACTCGTGTATTAAATGGGCGAGATTTATTGCTAGTATTAATATTGCCATAAATTATTGGTACTAATTCCAATAATTTAATTTCGATATTAAATTATTTGTATTAATTCCAATAATTTAATTTAGGTATTAAATTATTGGTATTAATTACAATAATTAAATATATATTAATTTATGGTTATTTATGATATGGCGTAAATAAAAATTTTTGACCGAAATTTCAGGTTACAAAAAAAAAAATTCATACTTCCCAAGAGGTCACCCATCCTCACACTACTCTCGAGCAAACATGCTTAACTTTGAAGTTTTTATGAAATCTAGTTCACCTGAACCAATTTGGTTTTTGTTTTCTAAAGTTTCTTAAATTTCTTTTCCAAGGTTTAATGAGCCCTTCAGATCACCCGGAAGTTATAAATTTTCATATTGCGTGTTCTCAAATGTAAACCGACTTGGTTTTCTTACTCGGTTTGACCGGTTCTTTTCCCAATTTTTGTTAACTCAAAAGTGTGGGGTTTACATGTCTATTTCTTTTAAGGAGTGCTTAATTTCTCGTTGTTTCAAGATCTCTTGATCATCCTGCAATAGGCTTACTTAACCTTCTCATAGCTTGAGTTTGGTCGTTAATCTGGTCTTGGCCATTGATCTCTTTAAGAATTTCCTTCATCCTTATTTACCAAATGTTTGGCCTTTCCATCTCTCCCTTCTTTGCTGGAGTTTAAATTTATGTTCTTCTTGAGGGTCAGGTCGTTAATTGCCTCATCCCTACTATTCTCCTCCCTTGTCTAATTATCTTGAGATAGTTGTCTCTCGAGTCTACTTGTTCTTAATGTCCATCCTGTTGCCCTTTAGGGTGTAGTCCTTATTACTTTCCGGTCCTTCTTAGTGCGTCGTTTATTTCCCTTGACCATCCCATTGTTACTTGTTGCTTCCTTTCACTAGGTTCATTTGAAGTCTCTATTAGACTCCTCTACTTTTCCAAAGTCAGTTACACTTGGCCATCTCGATACATCCTTAATCACTTATGCCCCTTTATGAGATTTCTTATTTTGGGTTAAGCCTCTTATGATCCATCTGTTGATTCCTTAGCTTGGGAATTTCCCCCTTTTTTTATGGTCTCACTTCCTACCTTTATCCTTCTATCTAGGGACTTTCGTCCTGTGAGTTTGACGTTCAACCTCCCTAACACTCCTTGAAGGCTTTTTCTTCTTTCCTTTCTTATACCCATCAGTCATCCGCCCTTAAATATTCACTCTCCTCCAATTCCCTTTTCGTTCCTTATCCTTCCTTCGAGGAGTTCCTAATTATGGGTTGGTTCCTTGCATTCCATGTTATGTCCAACTGCCCATCAATAGTCCATTTATGGGGTACTTAGTCATATACACCCCCAGAGTTCCCTTTCTTAGCACATTTCTTCTCTTTTTACTCTTTTTGTGTCCTACCCTAAAGTTGCCGACAAACGTTTTTTTAGCATTTGCCCTCTCTAAGGGGGTTCTAGGTGTACTTGCCATGTACCTTACCTCAATTCTTATAATATTCCCCTCTTGTTTGACCTTCTTAAAAAGATGTTTGAATTTTTTTCTTTATCCTGTTATTTCTTGACCTTCTTGCGAACAACTTAACCCGCTCCATGGTTTTGGTCACCAGTCCTTCCTTGATCCTTGTATTTCTCACCCAAGACATTCCTCCTACTTCTCCTTTCCTTTTATCTATATTCTGCTTCTTTGTATTTCCTCTAGTCATTCTTATCTTCCATGACCCCTCCTCATATAGCTGAGGTATGATAATGCGACTTTGTTTGAGGGACATAGTTTTGGAAAAATTAGAATTTTTATTAATAAGGGGTACAATATGTTTTGGGCATTATCCTTATCACAAGAAGTAGTTTTAGCTTGTGAAGCTATTATAATAGGTTCTTACTAATCATCCTTCTTGGTTATAAGTCCCTTACGTTGTCCTTGGTTTTAGGTTAGCTCTCCTCTTACTCATGGATATGACCTCAACAGGTGCTGACATCACATTCCTTGGTAGCATTGGGCACTTCTCCATAATGCCTTTTCATCCTTTGTGACTTCTACTACACCTCAGGTATTAGAGAGCTTTTAGGGTGGTCTTCCTACGAGGAAAGTTTGTTAGGTAATGTTGGCGACATCAGCCCTAGTTTTCTTGATTCCTCTCTTGGGAGCCTTCTAAAAATTTTAAAACTTTCTCTTAGTTACTATGTTATATAGTCTTGATAATATATTCAAGGAAATATGATCTGATTCTACTCAAGTTGTCACACCCCGACCTAGTTTGGTTGGATTCCTATGAGAAACCCGCCATTACCTTTGGTTCATGAAGGGTTTTGCCCTTTTCTAAACCGCGAGGAGTAAGACGTCATTTTTCCTATCTTTCCTAGAATAACATTATACAAAACTGAAAATCTTTTAAACAGACATATTTGTCTTTACAATTCCCATACAGGGAGGTCTTTGAGTTTGGTTTTTCCCTTGATTACCTAAACGGGGTAAAAGGGAGTTCTACAACTCAGTGAGCGGGTGCTCGGGGTGAGTTTTCAAAATAGTCTTAGTTTATCCAAACCACGCTAAGGTTATCATTTCCTTTAAAAAGGATTTATTACTAAATTTTGGTTTTCAAAACCTTTATCTTGTCAAGGGTAACATTTTCTTTTAAAAGGTTTTTCTCAAATTTAATTTCCTTTCCAAAAACTTTTTCCAAGGTTAACCATTTCTTTTACAGGGATTCTCAAATCTCGAAACCTTTTTTTCATTTCCATATTAGGTGTGTTTAACTTTCTTAGCCCACCCCCTTGCCTTGGGAGGCATTTAACAAACAAACACACACCCTTCATCAGGAAGGGTACACACATTCACGAGATGCAGTTACGACGACTACACCCACTTATGGATTAGAGCGTCTTTACCATCCACCTTGATAGAAGTCCTTGACTTCTACTCGGAGTCTGAGAGAATGCCCTAGACATTCGATCCTCAGACCTAAAATACTTCGTGTTTGTATGAGGATGGAGACCTCATCCTGACCCCACCTCGGTCTTATGCGCATGAAACTACGTCGAGCTTTCCTGACTGCTGGCATGACAAACTATCCTTATCTCCACCATGTTGTCCAGTAGCCCCTAGGACGCATCACTACCCCTCTTGGGCATCTTGATGGTCCCAAACCTCAAGTGCATGCACAAACAACAATTTTCACATACCCATTTATCTTTGGTGCCACTAGTCCAACAACCCCAACTCTCAACCCAATTTGCAGTTGTTTGTCTAGGCTGGTCTGTTGACCTGACCCTAATGCACTGCCGCTAGTCCATCCAGTATGCCAGTCTTATCTTGGTACCATGGCAAAAACACATATCCATTTCATTAATAGTTTTCATGGCTTTCATATCACATGTTTGTTTACGAGCTCCTCTCATGCTAATTGGCGTTAGGCCCACTGTACGTGATTTTCCAAAATTGGGCATTTAGCTCCACAAGTTCCAAAAGTGAGGCCTCTAGCCTATCTGAGCTATTTTAGCTCTCGTCAAGAAGGTCTCCCAAAAATTTTAAGCATCGGCACATAGTCAGAGGAGAACACTTCTGACAAAAATAATCTTTTAATTCATCACACCAATTGGGTGTAATGACCTCTCCACTTACAACTGGTAAGTAGGTTTTCTCCTTCCTTATAGGAAGTCCATCATACCAATTGACAATGATCTCTCTATTTACAACCAGTAAATAGTTTTTCCACTTAGTTCTCACATCACTCCAACCAGGTGTGATGTTAAAATCCCACATAGAAGTGGTTTTGCATTTCGTAAGTGCTCATCATCCCAATCGGGTATGATGTGAATAAAACCACTCACGGTGGCTTCCAATTTAGAAAAGGTGCTCATCATCCCAACCAGGTATGAAGTGTAAACTAGCCCACTCACCTTTTATCCAGGGATATGTTCATCCTTAAGGGATTCCTAAGTACCAATCCTTGATTGGTCTTATTGGTGTTTCTCTACTTCAATACTTCCCCATTTTAATTAAATTTTGTTGTTTCATGGTGGATGTCGAGATTAAGAATTTCATAGGTAGGGAGTATTAATCTGGTAGATCTAATGTTATCATTACAAAGATGATGTTTGATGTAAACCCTGCCCTTTTGAGCTAAGGAAAAACTGGAAAAAGAACTGGTCAATCTGAGTGAGAAAACCGAACCGGTTCATAAACCTGATCATTTGTGAACAGAAAATTTGGGAATTTACAACTCCCAGGTGATCCAAAGGTTTATAATACTATGGAAAAGAACCTTAAGATGAATTGGAAGAGAAAAACAAGACCGGTTTGGATGAACCGGATCCAACTGGATTTAACCATTTTATGAACCGAGTTAGTTCATGAACCAAAACTGATAAAGAAAGGGCAAACAGGGAAATTTAGGGATCCCTTGTGACCCGAAGAGATTTATAAACCTTGGGAAGGAACCTTAGAACAAAGTGGGAGAGAAAAACTAGATTGGTTCGGGTGAACCGGACTCGAACCAGATTGAACTAGTTAAAGGACCGAGTCGGTTTATGAACCAGAATCAATAAAGAGATGGTAAACCAGGAATTTTATGGACCCTAAGTGTCCCAAGGCGTCACAAAAGACATGGAAATAGACTTGTGAAGAAATTGGGGATGAAAACCATACCGGTTCAGGTGAATCGGATCCGAATCGGATTGGACCAGTTTGAAGCACTATTGAAACAAATCCTAAATTTATTTTTCTAAGTAGCTTAAATATTTCAAATTTGAGATTTGAGGCCACCATTGAATAAAAAATGAATTTAGATGAATTTAGAAATTTTTAGATTTGAAAAACTCAGTCGAATGGGGGGTGAACCGGTCGGTTTAAGCTTTGAACCCGGTTCAGACCGGTCCGGTCCGGTTCGAAACAATGTCATCTCCTTCCTCAGGATGACAACATTGTTCTCTCATCAGAAAATCAAAGCAGTGTCGGCGAAGAAGAAATGCTTCCGTTCGGTATGTTTCAGGTCTTCAATGTCTATTATAATGGTGCCAAACGAACGACTAACGGGTCCTTAAGCTCCCTATATAGAGAGCCCCTCTCCATTCGTCCTCTTCACACCTGAAAAATTCACTCTCTCTCAGTTGCTTAGTTTTCCTGGTGAAGCTTGAACCAGAGGTCTGATATAGGTTCTTTTCTGAGCCAAATAAGGAGAGGTCAGGTTCTTTAGAATGGGGGAGAAGTCAGCTACACTCCTGTAATCTCCGTTTGCTCCGAAGGTCGCCGGAGAAACGCCGGCGTGATGAAACATTGAAGAAGCTCCGGTGGACTGATGCTGCCCTCTTTTGGCTGAGTTGAAATCAACCATTTTGAGCCCTCCTCAGGCCAAACCAAGCCCTTCCAACACTTCCTCAGCCCTTCCATGGCTGAATTAGGAACAAAAGGTAAGCCAATTCGGCTCCCCTTTACAATTTCCAATCGATGTTAGAGAGAGAATCGGCTGAATTTCAATGATGAAATTCTAATCCAGTTCGACATCAATTGATGCGATTCTTGATTCTAGGATGAACCTCAGGACGAGAGCTATCTGCCCAGATCGAAAGCTCAGACTGCCATGCCCTCACCGGTGAGTAATCGAAGCTTTCTCTCTCTACAGTCTGTTTTCTGGTGAAGCTCCGTTTGAGCTTGTTCCAAGGTTAAAACTCACGATTGAAAGTTCTATGGAATTGTATGAACATGGAGAAACTCAATTTCAACTTTAATTTCAACAATTAGAGGTGTTTGTTCGGTCATTTTGATGAAATCAAATTCGGTTGTGTAAAAAAGATGGAATTGGGGAAAAAATTGGGGGAAATTTGGCATTTTCGAAAATTCGAGGGACCGAAATGCAATTTCCTAAAATTGAGGGTCAATTGGGCATGATAAAAATGTTAGAGGCCAATTGAGGAATTTTAGAATTTTCAGGGTGAAACTTACCATTTTTGTAAAGCAAGGGCAAAATGGTAATTTTGGAAAAGTTGGGGACCAAATTGGAAATTTGGGAAATTAATCCCCTTTTAGTGAAATGGAATGAATTGAGGTCCTATGATAAATTTTAAAAGTTTTGGGACTCAATTTGAGGAAAAATCCAAATTAGGGACTTAAAGTTAAAGTGAAATAACTTTAGGGATCTAATTGCAAATAAATAAAAGTTTGACTTTCTCATTCATTTGGATTTAATGAAGTCTATTAGGCCAAAGGATAATGAACCGAGATGTTCATATCGTGTAGGAACACGAAGTACCAGGAACGCTAGCAAGGACAAGCTCGTGTGAATATAAAGAACCGATCTAGTGAAATTCACGACATTAACGGGTGAGAGGGTTTACTAACATCATATCCGGTTGGGATGATGAGCACAACTTAAAGTTAAAAACCACTAACTGGTTGTGAGTGGGATTTTATATCATGCTTAGTTGGGAATGAAAAGTGCCTCAAAAATGAAAACCCAATTTAAAATGGTAATTTAAACATCAGAACTTAAAGGAGTGATGTGAAAATCATGCGAAAAAACTACTTACCAGTTGTAAGTAGATCATATCCGGTTGGTATGATGAAACTTCCTCGAAGGAAGTTGAAAACTCGTTAATCAGTTATGAGCGAAGATGTCCTTATACACGATTGGTATAATTTACTGACAAAAATATATTTTATTGGAAGTGCTCTCATCTAACTGTGTGCCAATGCTTAAACTATTTGGGAGACATTCTTGACGGGAGCTCGAATAGCTCTTATAGGCCGGGGGCCTTTGTTTTGGAACTTTGGGGCTAATATGCCCGATTTTGAAAATCTCGTATAGTGGGCCCAAGGCCAGTTGGCATGAGCAGGAGCTCGTAAAGAAACATGAATTATATGCCATAAAAGTTTAAATAAAGGAATTATTTAGCCATGGTACCAAGATAAGACTAACATACTCAATCAACTAGCAGTAGTGCGACATTACAGTTCAATGGACCATTCAAGACAAACAACTGCGGTTTGAGTTGAGAGTCGGGGCCATTGGACTAGTGGCACCATAGATTACATGGCATAATGAGAAAATATTGATTGTGCATGCACTGTGAGTACGGAACCATCAAGATGCCCAAGAGGGTAGTGATGGGTCCTAAGAGCACAAGACGACCTGGTGAGTATAAGGGCAGTTCGTCATACCAGGTGACCGTGCGAAATTTGGAGTAGCACAAAGCACATGAGACCGAGGTGGGGACGAGATGAGGTCTCTATCCTCATACGGACATGGAGAATTGATTTCAGGGTTGAGGGTCAGATGTCGCAAACATCCACTCATTCCTGGGGTAGAAATGGTCGTACTTCTATATGTGTGGCTGGTAAAGTCGCTTCGAAGGCACAAGTGGGTTCAGTGGATGTACTGACCTGTGAATGTGTGTTTAACCTTCATGATGAAAGATGTGTGTTTGGTGATAACACACTGTGATTAAATAAGGAAATGGTGATAAAACCTGAGATTTTGAATGAAATGATATTTGAAAATAAAAGGATTCTGGCACACTGAAATACAATTCTTTTTCCTAAAATATAAAAGTTTTGAAAACCCATTCACTGAGTAGTCGTACTCACCCCCTCCCTTATATCCCTTTTGGAAGATTTCGGAAAGCCTACCCTTAAAGACCATCAACTAAGACGCCTGTGAGATAGGTATGATAAATCTAAATTATTATGCAGTTTTGATTGATATTATTCTAGGAAAAGGTGTAGGTTAAAAAGTCGCCTTACTTTTTACTGTTTAAAATCAGGGGAAACGCTTTAATAAACCGGGAGAGTGGCAGGTTGTTCACAGGGATCCGACTAAATTGGGTTGGGGCGTGACAATTAGAGTGGTATTAGAGCTTGTTTCCTCGAATACATAATCAAGACTAGAAAACATAGTAAGTAACAAGATTTATCTTAAAATTTACAGATGGCTCACAGGAGATGAACCAAGAAAACTAGGAATGACTCTACTCAATACCATGTCCTTGTTGGAAGACAACTCTAGAAGCTTTCCAATGCTCGAGATATAATAGAAGCTTCAAAAGACAAAATGGGGAAACATCTAATATTGCCAAGGAGTACGTTGCCAGGGCATGTTAAGGTCACAGTTCTGTGTAGCCTAAAGCCAGGAATACTAGTACTGACGTATAATCTTACCAAGGAGGATACTTGCTAAGAAAACCATAGCTTCCTATCTATTCTGTGACTACTTTATGTGATAGGGCTAAAATCCCAACCTTTTGTATCCCCTTGTTAATGAAATACTCAAATTCTTAAATATCTAGCTCACAATGATGTGATCTTGCTAGGAAGATGGACAAAGGCAAATAAATCAAACAAACCCACACTATCTTAGAAACTAAGGAAAAGTTACATTTCAGTTATGGAAGATGAATCAGGGAATTAAGAAACCTAGGAAGACTCTTACTATGACCCTTTAGAAAAGGAGATTCAGCAAGAAAACTCAAAAATGGAGAAGCACCAAACCACTCGTAACCCTGGAAAAGCCCCACTCGAAGGAAAGAAGGAACCACCACAATCCATGCAAATGAATAACCTATTACAAGTATGAACAATGGGGACATTACGTGAAGAAGTGTCTAACTCTACTAAGGACAAGTACTAGGATAAACTATTATAGGTGTAAGGAAAGGAGTGTCCCACACCTCATAGATTTAGGGCAATACCTCCACAAAGGTCACTAAAGACATGAAGGACTGGAGACAGAAACTATGGAGCAGGTTAAGTATGCAGTTCACAAAGAGGTCAAGAAATGATGAGGTGAATGCCAAATTTAAACTTCTTCTTAAGAAGGTCAAACCGAGAAGGATACCACAAGAATAGAGATAAGATACATGGGAAGTATACCTAGAACCCTCTTATAAGGGAGCAAACACAGAAAAACGCCCTCCAAAAACTCTAGGGAATGGCACAATGAGAGTGAAGAAGAGAAGGAATATGCTAGGAATGGGAACTCTGGAGGGATGCATACAACTTAGTACCTTGAAGGAATTATTGGATTGGCAGATGGACATAACGTGGAGTATAAGGCACCAACCCACCGTTAGAAACTTCTTGAAGGAAGGATGTATTGGAGGCCAATTATGACTTGCCTTGGAAGAGTAATTGAGCCAAATAATAGGATGTATCAGAATTTCAAGAATGAATCAGCTTGGAAAAAGTGATGAAGCCAAATAGGGTCAAAGAGAATAAATGACACCCTAAGAAAGACCGGGAGGTAGAAAGGACTACACCCTAAAAAGTCAGTGAGATGGATGTTAAGGACAGGAGGACTCGAGAAACAGTTACCCTAAGAAACTTATACCAAACGAATGGTGGAGGCGAAGCAGTTAACGAACTAATACTTAGGAAAGCCATAATTTGAGTTCCAACAAAGAAGAGAGAGGCGGAAAGGCCAAATACTCGGGAAAAGAAGGATGAAAGAAATCCTTAAAAGGGCCAAATGCCAATTAATGACTAAACTCAAGCCAAGAAAGGAATAGGCAAGCCTGTCACACAATGGTCAAGAAATCTTGAAACAAGGAAGATTTGTACACGCCCTAAAGAAATAGACAGGTACTAGGTATGAATGAGGATGCAGATAGAGTATAAAATATGTGCCTGCAAGATTTGAGGAGTAAAGGTAAATAGGAGAAGACGACATCAAGGGATGTCATTTAAGGGTAGAAATCCCCTAGAGCAAATGTAAGAAAAGAATGTCAAGGGAAAGGCAAAAAATCCTACCAAGGAAGGAAGCCCCGGAAAGACATGCCTATCCTAATTAAGAGGAAATGGAACCAACCAAAATGGAAAGAATGATAAGCTCACAAATGAAATGTTGGTTGAGATGGAAAGATCGAGTAGTAAGGAAAAGTACTCATGAGGTCTTAAAAAGTAAGTTAAACCAAAGGAATGGATAAATGTCATGGTAGCATCAAAGAATGCTGTAACAAATAGAAGTGGGTGGACTACAATAATAAGAGAGTGAAAGAAAGAATATATGAGGAATCTTGGAGAAGTAAGCCCTCAATTAAGAAATCAATTAGGCAAAATGATCACTGACATCAGGACGGGTTGTGGTCCATTCTCACTTAATGGAGCCTAAAGAATGGACTGATGAGCATAGTGTAGAGTATATGAAATAAGACCAACAATTAGATATTCTTTAGATAAGGAATGAAAGGAAATTTTAAGACGAATAAGGATTCTGAAATAAGACCGATAATCGGAAGCTACTCAAATAAGGAATAAGGGATGGAATGGATATTTTAAGACAATAATAAGAGAAGACTTTGTAAGTTAAGCAAGCACCAAAGGGGCATCAAAGGAAATGATTCCTCATACAAAGTTGATAATTAAATTTAGGGGACAAAACTCCTAAAAGGAGGGGAGAGTTGTAAACCCCGCCCTTTTGAGCTAGGGAAAAATTGAGAAAAGAACTGGTCAAACCAAGTGAGAAAACCAAACTGATTCACAAACCCGATCATTTGTGAATGGGCAATTTGGGAATTTACAACTTCCAAGTGATCCAAAGGATTTATAATACTATGGAAAAGAACCTTAGAATGAATTGGAAGAGAAAAATCAGATCGGTTTATGAACCGAGTCAGTTCATGAACTGGAACCAATAGAGAAAGGGCAAACAGGGAAATTTATGGATCCCTTGTGACCCGAAGAGATTTATAAACCTTGGGAAGTAACCTTAGAACAAAGTGGGAGAGAAAAAATAGATCGGTTCGGGTGAACCAGACCTGAACCGGATTGAACCGGTTTAAGGACCGAGTCGGTTTATTAACCGAAATTAATAAAGAGATGGTAAACTAGGAATTTTATGGACCCTAAGTGACCCAAGGAGTCAAAAAGATATGGAAATGGACTTGTGAAGGAATTGGGGATGAAAACTAAACCGGTTCGGGTGAACTAGATCCAAACTGGTTTGGACCAATTTGAACCACTATTGAACTGAATCCTAAATTCATTTTTCTAGGTGGCTTAAATAATTCAAATTTGAGATTTGAGGCCACCATTGAGTAGAAAATGAATTTAGAAATTTTTAGATTTGAAAAACTTGTTCGAATGGGGGGTGAATCAGCAAGTATAAGCTTTGAACCCTGTTCGGACCAGTCCAGTCCGGTTCGGAACAGTGTCATCTTCTTCCTTAGAATGACAGCTCTGTTTATCGCCGAAAAATCAAAGCAGTGCCGATGAAGAAGAAACGCTTCCATTTGATATGTTTCAAGTCTTTAATGCTTGTCATAATGCTGCCAAATGGATGGCCAACGGGTCCCCGAGCTCCCTATATAAAGAGCCCCTCTCCATTCGTCCTCTCCATACCTAAAAAGCTCACTCTCTCTCAGTTTCTTAGTTTTTCAGCAAAGCTTGAACTAGAGCTTCGATATAGGGTCTTTTCTGAGCCAAACAAGGTGAGGTCAAGTTCTTTAGAACCAGGGAGAAGTCAGCTACACGTCTGTAGTCTCCATTTGCTCCGAGGGTCGCTGGAGAAATGCTGGTGTGATGAAACAATGAAGCAACTCCTGCGGACCGAAGCTACCCTATTTTGGGTAAGTTGAAATCGACCATTTCGAGCCCTTCTCAGGCCAAACCAAGCCCTCCCAACACTTCCTCAGCCCTTTCATGACCGAATTAGGACATAAAGGTAAGCCAATTCGGTTCTCCTTTACAATTTATGATCGGTGTTAGAGAGAGAGTTGGCCGAATTTCAATGACAAAATTCTAATATAATTTGGAATCAATTGATGTGATTCTTGATTCTAGGATGAACCTCAGGACGAGAGCTATCTACATAGATCGAAAGCTCGAATTGCCGTGCCCTCACCGGTGAGTAATCGAAGCTTTCTCTCTCTACAGTCTGTTTTCCGGTGAAGCTCCATTTGAGCTCGTTCCAGCATTAAAACTCGCGATTCAAAGTTCTATGAAATCGTATGAACATGGTAAAACTCAATTTCAACTTCAATTTCAACAATTAGAGGTGTTTGATTGGTCAATTTGATGAAATTAAATTCAGCTGTATTAAAGAATTAGAATTGGGGGAAAATTGGGCAAAATTGGAGATTTTCAAAAATTCGAGGGACCGAAATGCAATTTCCTGAAATTGAGGGTCAATGGGGCATGATATAAATGTTAGAGGGCCTATTGAGTAATTTTAGAATTTTTGGGGTGAAACTTACCATTTTTGTAAAGGAAGGGCAAAATGGTAATTTTGGAAAAGTTGGGGGACCAAATTGGAAATTTGGAAAATTAATCCTCTTTTTGTGAAATGGAATAAATTGAGGTTCTATGATAAATTTTAAAAGTTTCGAGATTCAATTTGAAGAAAAATCAGCATTAGGGACTTAAAGTTAAAGAGAAATAACTTTAGTGAGCTAATTGCAAATAAATGAAAGTTTGACTTTCTCGTTCATTTAGAATGAATGAAGGCTATTAGGCCAAAGGATAATGAACTGAGATGTTCATATAGTATAGTAACATGAAGTGCCAGGAACGCCAGTAAGGACAAGCTCGCGTGAATACAAAGAACCGGTCTAGTGGAATTCTAGGCATTAACGGGTGACTGGGTTTACTAACATCATACCCGGTTGGGATTATGAGCACAACTTAAAGTTAAAAACCCCTTACCGGTTGTGAGTGGGATTTTATATCATACCCGGTTGGGGATGATATGTACCTCAAAAAATGAAAACCCACTATCAAGTGGTATTTTAAACATCACAACTTAGAGGAGTGATGTGAAAATCATGTAGAAAAACTACTTACTGATTGTAAGTAGATCATATCTGGTTGGTATGATGAAACTTCCTCAAAGGAAGTTGAAAACCTGTTCATCGGTTATGAGCGGAGATGTCCTTATACCCGTTTAGTATAATGGATAGATAAAAATATATTTTGTCTGAAGTGCTCTCCCCTGACTGTGTGCTAATGCTTAAACTATTTGGGAGACCTTATTGATGGTAGCTCGAATAGCTCTTATAGGCTAGGGGCTTCAGTTTTGGAACTTTGGGGCTAATATGCCCGATTTTCAAATTCTCGTACAGTGGGCCTAAGGCCAGTTGGCACGAGCAAGAGCTCGTAAACAAATATAAATTATATGCCATAAAACTTTAAATAAAGGAATTGTTTGGCCATGGTACCAAGATAGGACCGATATACTCAGTCAACTAGCGGTAGTGCGACATGACTGATCGACGGACCAATCAAGACAAACAACTGCTGGTTGAGTTGAGAGACAAGGCCGTTGGACTAGTGGCACCACATATTACATGGAATAATGAGAAAATATTTATTGTGCATGCATTGTGAGTACGGGACCATCAAGACGCCCAAGAGGGGTAGTGATGTGACCTAAGGGCACTGGACGACCTCGTGAGTATAAGGGCAGTTCCTCGTACTAGGTGACCGTGCGAAATTTGGAGTAGCAATAAGCGCATTAGACCGGGGTGAGGACGGGATGAGGTCTCTGTCCTCATACAGACATGAAGAATTGATTTTGGGATTGAGGGTCGGATGTCGCAAACATCCACTCATTCTCAGGGTAGAAGTGGACGTACTTCTATCTGGATGGCCGGTAACGTTGCAACGAAGCCATAAGTGGGTTCAGTGGACGTACTGACCTGTGAATGTGTGTTTAACCTTAATGATGAAGGATGTGTGTTGGGTGATGACACACTGTGATTAAATAAGGAAATGGTGATAAAACCCGAGATTTTGAATAAAATGATTTTTGAAAATAAAATGAGTCTGGCACACTCCAATACAATTCTTTTTCATAAAATATAAAAGTTTTGAAAACGCATTCACTGAGTAGTCATACTCACCCCCCTATATCCCTTTTAGGAGATTTCAAAAAGCCTACCCTTAAAGACCACCAATTAAGACGCCTGTGAGACAAGTATGATAAATCTAAATTATTATTCAGTTTTGATTTATGTTATTCTAGGAAAAGGTGCATTTTAAAAGTACGCCTTACTCTTTACGGTTTATAATAAGGGGAAACCCTTTAATTCTAATAATTGAATATAAGTATTAATTTGTGGATATTTATGGTTATTAATTTCAATAATTGAATGTAGGTATTATTTTTTTGGTATTAATTTCAATAATTGAATGTAGGTATTAATTTATGGGTATTTATGGTAGGGGCATAGGACTAATACTACAAAGTGCTAATATTTTCGTATTAAACCAAATTCAGATAATTATCTCATTATTTTCACCTAAAAGAATTTACTAGATATTTTCCCTATCTATTCCATCAAGTTATTTATTGCGGTTAAAACAACACTTTTCATTTTATTTTAAATCAAATTTATTCCATTTTTATCAATTAAATTTTAAACTTATAATACACTTCCAGAAAACTGAAATTTTGTGTTACTAAAAACATAGTGTGACACCTTTGGTAACACAATTTTGACAACAATTGGAAAAGGGAAAAATTGGGCAAAAATTTGGTTTGATTGAGTCCCCTAACTCCTCTTCCATGCCTTTAAGAGATAAATGGAAGTGATTATAAGAGATTTGAAAATTTTGTAGTTTATGGTGGAGATTTTCAAAATTTAGGTATTAAAAGATAAATTTTTAAAAGTTGGAGATAATTTGTCAAAATGGGAAACATTGTGGAGATCGTCTCCAAGGGTAGTCCAAGGGGCTAGGTGGTGATATTTAGAAAAAAATGGATATACTATATGTGATTTTCTAAAGTATATGGGAAAATTGATCATATTTTTACAAGTTAGGGGAAAATTGTCATTTTGGATAAATAAGGGGTAAAATGACTATTGTTTTATAAATATGGGGCATAATTTGTATTTTTTTTATATATGAGTGAAATATGATAATTTTTTTACAAGTTTGGGGCAAAATTGTCATTTTGCACAAGTTAAAGCTAAAATAATCATTTTGGATAAATAAGGGGTATAATGGTCATTTTTTTATACATAAGGGACATAACAGTAATTTCTTACAAATTAGTAATAAAATGATCATTTTTGATAATTTAGGGGCTAATTATGATTTTTGAAAATTTAGGTGCAAAATGATTATTTATTAAAAATGAGGTAAAATATTTATTTTAATAAATGATGGGCAAAATAAGTCACTGGTAATAAATGAGGGGAAAACAGTTCTTTTTCTATAAGGAGGGCAAATAATATTTTTTTTGCTTAAAGTGGTGTAAACTACTTATTCTTACTAAAAATAGGCAAAATGATAAATCGGAACATTTTGAGACAATGTAAATCAACCTAACCAGGAGTTGAACACTAAATCTAAATTAATACATATGTGTACGTAGTATTACCTTCTACACTTGATTAAGAAACCATTGGATGAACAAGTCCTAAAGATAATTGTTTGTGGGTTTAGTGACGACGAGTCCAATTAAGCTGACCATTTCATTTGACAACTTTATAAAATGCAATATAGGTTTGTGTTTGAAAATTCCATGAAAAAATCTATAAAACTACATGGAGAAACTATTTATAAGAAAGTGGATGTGCCCCAACTATTTATAAGAGATGGGTTAAGGCCCAATTGTTTATAGCAAAAGGATTAAGGCTTGTTTATATGTAAGGGGCTAAGGCCTAATTGCTTATTAAGAAAAAGGCTAAGACCAAACTTTTATAACAAATGGGGCAAGACCCAACTATTTATACAAACGAGGCTATGTCCCAGTTGATTATTAAGAAAATGGGCTAAGGCCCCCACTATTTATGAGAAAACACGAGTAGTGGGATTAGCCAGTTAGCAAGTCGAGACTTAAATAAATTAGAATTTACTATGCTGAATTAATTATTGATTACTCACCGGTGGTGGCTTAAATAATTCAAATTGGAAATTTGAGGCCACCATTGGATAGAAAATAAATTTAGATGAATTTAGAAATTTTTAGATTTGAAAAACTCGATCAAATGAGGGTGAACTGGCCGGTTTAAGCTTTGAACCTGATTCGGACCGGTCCTATCCGATTCGGAACAGTGTCATCTTCTTCCTCAGGATGACAACACTGTTCACTCGCTGGGAAACTGAAGATACGCCAGTGAAGAAGAAATGCTTCTATTTGGGGTGTTTCAGGTCTTCAATGTCAGCAATAACGGTGCCAAACGAACTGCCAACTGGACTCGAAGCTTCCTATAAAAAGAGCCCCTCTCCATTCATCCTCTCCACACTTGAAAATTCCATTCTCTCTCAACTACTCCATTTTCTGGCGAAGCTCGAACAAGAGCTTCGACATGGGGTCTTTTCTAAGCCAAACAAGGTGAGGTTGGGTTCTTTAGAACAGGGGAGAAGTCAACTACACGTCTGTAGTCTCCGTTCACTCTAAGGGTCGCCGGTGAGACGCCGGCGTGATGAAATAATGAAGCAGCTCCAAGTTGAAATTGGCCATTTCGAGCCCTCCTCAGGCCAAACCAAGCCTTCCCAACACTTCCCCAGCTTTCCTATGGCCAAATTAGGACTGAAAGGTAAGCTAATTTGGCTCCCCTATGCAATTTTCGGCCGGTGCTAGAGAGAGAACCGACATAATTTCAATGATAAAATTCTAACTTAATTCAACATCAATTGATGCGATTCTTGATTCTAGGATGAACCTCAAGATGAGAGCTATTTGCCTAGATCGAAAGCTCGGACCGCTGTGCCATCACCGGTGAGTAATCAAAGCTTTCATTCTCTACAGTCGTTTTCCGGTGAAGCTTCATTTGAGCTCGTTCCGGCATTAAAATCTACGATTCAAAGTTCTATGGAATCGTATGAACATAGACGAACTCAATTTTAACTTCAGTTTCAACAATTAGAGGTGTTTGATTGGTCAATTTGATGAAATCAAATTCGACTGTGTTAAAGAGTTGGAATTAGAGGAAAATTGGGGATTTTTCGAATTCAAAGGACCAAAATGTAATTTTTTGAAATTGAGGGTCAATTGGACATAAAAATAATGTTTGAGGACCAATTGAGGAATTTTGAAAATTTTGGGGCAAAACTTACCATTTTTGTAAATGAAGTGCAAAATGGTAATTTTGGAAAAATTGGAGGACCAAATTAAAAATTTGGGAAATTAATCCCCTTTTTGTGAAATGGAATAAATTGAGCTCCTATGATAAATTTTAGAAGTTTCAGGACTCAATTTGAGGAAAATTGGCATTAGGGACTTAAAGTTAAAGAGAAATAACTTTAGTGACCTAGTTACAAATAAATGAAAGTTTGACTTTCTCATTCATTTGGCATGAATGAATGTGTTTAGGTCGAAGGATAATGAACCGAGATGTTAATATCGTGTAGGAACATGAAGTACCGGGAACGCCAACAAGGACAAGCTCGCGTGAATATAAAGAACTAGTCTAGTGGAATTCACGGCATTAACGGGTGAGTGGGTTTACTAAGATCATACTCGATTGGGATGATGAGCACCACTTAAAATTTAAAAACCACTTACCGGTTGTGAGTGAAAATTTTATATCATATCCGGTTGGGAATGATAAGTACCTCGGTATGAAAATCCAATAATAAATGGTATTTTAAACATCACTATTTAGAGGAAGTGATGTGAAAATCATGTGGAAAAACTACTTCTAGTTGTAAGTAGATCATACCCTGTTGGTATGATAAGACTTCCTCGAAGGAAGTTGAAAACCTGTTCATCGGTTATGAACGGAGGTGTCCTTATATCCAAGTGGTGTAATGGATAGAGAAAACATGTGTTTTGTCGGAAGTGCTCTCCCCTAACTGTGTGCCATTGCTTAAACAATTTGGGAGACCTTCTCGACGGGAGCTCAAATTGCTCTAATAGGCCAGGGGCCTCGGTTTTGGAACTTGGGGGCTATATGCTCGATTTTAAAAATCTCGTATAGTGGGCCCAAGGCTAGTTGGCACGAGCAGGAGCTCGTAAATGAATATGATATATGTGCCATAAAACTTAATAAGTAAATTGTTCGGCCATGGTACCAAGATAGGACCGACATGCTCAATCAACTAGCGGCAGTGCAACATGACATGTCGATAGACCAATTAAGACAAACAACTGCGGGTTGAGTTGAGAGTCGGGGCCGTTGGACCAGTGGTACTACAAATTACATGGCAATATGAGAAAACATTATTTGTGCATGCACTATGAGTACGGGATCATCAGGACGCCCATGAGGGGTAGTGATGCGTCCTAAGGGGACTGGACAACCTGGTGGCTATAAGGGCAGTTCGTCATTCCAGGTGTCTGTGCAAAATTTGGTGTAGCACCAAGCGCATGAGATTGGGGTGGGGACAAAATGAGGTCTCTGTCCTCATACAGACACGAAGAAGTGATTTCGGGATTGTGGGTCGGATGTCGCGTACATCCACTCATTTCCAAGGTAGAAGTGGTCGTACTTCTCTTCGGGTGGCAGGAAAAGTCGCTTCGAAGCTACTAGCGGGTTCAGTAGTGATACTGACTTGGAAATGTGTGTAACCTTCATGATGAAGGATGTGTGTTGAGTGATGACACACCGGTAACTATGAAATAATGGAAAAACTCAAGAGAAATTTTAAATGAAGGGATTTTTGAAAAGAAAGGAGTCTGGCACACTCCATATAAATGTTTTTCTTAAAGTTTAAAGTAGACCTTTGAAAACCCATTCACTGAGTAGTCGTACTCACCCCCTCCCTTATATCCATTTCAGGAAATCCCAGAAAGCCTACCCTAAAAGACCATCAACTAAGATGCCTGTAAGACAGGTACGTAAATTTTAAAATTTCATGCAGTTTTAATTATGCTATTTCAGGAAATGGTGCAGGTTTAAAGGATGCCTTACTTTTTACGGTTTATAATAAGGGGAAACCCTTTATTAAACCGGGAGAGTGGTGGGTTGTTCACGGGGATCCGAACAAACCGGGTCAGGGCATGACAATATGGGTGTTTAATGACATGACACCAAACTTCGTTATGAGAGGAACTATTCTTATGTAGAGTAGAGTGAGTGTGGACATACAACAGCCACCTCCCTCATAGATCCTAATTGGTCAAATGAGCGATATTTATGGATATAGTTTGGCCATGGTGACTTGCTTAACATGTGCGTGTCATATGAATATTTTTTAATGAAAACCAATGATGTCAAATTTTAAAGAATGACCCTTCATTTTAAAGAATATGTTAATAAGTTCTGTAAGCTTAAGAAAAATTCTCCATATTATATATTTTGAGTAAAGGATGATGGCAAGCCCATGAAAGCTAGGTAATATTAATCTCAATTACTGAGTTGTGAGCTAACCCCCCTAAATCCCTTTCCGATTGAAGTGGGGATCCAAGAGAAATCTAGAGGCAAATAATGATTATCATCATATGTTGACCTTCGATGTATTACTAGACTTTCCAAAAGTAAATTTAAACTCAATTAGATTGGAAATCGAGGTTGTACCGAGAATTGGAACCCGAACTAGGAATGGGAACCCGATCGGGAATTGTGATCGGATCGAATTTGAAATCAATTTCCCAAATAAGAAACCTATTTTTTTAAAAGCTTGTTTAGGCCAGTCGAGAATGGAGGGGAACATCATTTAAATTATTGAGAGAACCTGGAAAGGGAAAAAGAAAATTTTGGGGAAATGTAAAATTATAATCGTCACCAAGTTGGATCGCTGAACTTGATCCAACTACTAATCGTCCCTGCCCAAAATCACTCGTGCCCCTCCATCCACTCCCGAACTACAACATGCCATCTAACAACCAGATGGCATATGATTGAATGGACAACTCTCATATTAGTCTCCCTCTAAGATTAATTTAAAGATCCCCACCTCATTAGATAGAATTTCTCTCCTAAAGTTGATAAAATAATTCCAGGAGACACCCCCGACAACCAGAGCTTCAACTTACAAATGCTCCCTAAGCCACCATGAAATGAGGTGATTCTTGTCTAAAAAAGCCACTAATGGACAACTCTTGAGTTATGTGTCCAACTTGAAAGTTTTTAGAAAATGTCACACAATGGTCATTTCTTCGACTCTATTTTTGTGATAGAAAAATTGCACCTTGTCACTGGTCATTTGAGGCTAAATTTTAATACATCCGACCACCCCTTTTGTAGGCATTGGTGCCAAAAGATGCTCATTCCTCTCCCTCCCACAAGCCTTGCTCTTGATTTGGAAATGAGACTTTTTGTTTCCCAAATCCAATTTCTAACTTCGGGTTTGTTATGCAACTTATGGTTGTGACTGTTTGAGGCCATAATTGAATCAGCTCTAACGACTCCCTGACTAGCCACCACCCATAATGTCTCTAGGGGACCTTAGCTTCATTTCACCTACACTCCAACTATTGGTCATGTTGTCTTCGATGAGGAAGTTCAACCATAACCTATGGTAGCTTAGTTTCAGCAAGATTTGGAAGATTGCTAAATATGGTTTGAGGAAGACCCCCAACACCACCCATGAGCCCTTATGAGATAAATGGGAGTGCTTAGGAGGGATTTTTTAAATTTAAAGTTTGTTGGGATGATTTTTGAAGTTAAAGGACTAAAGTGCAAAATTAAAAAAAGTTTGTTGCTATTTTGCAAAAAATAGGGGGAAAACCTTTGAAAATAATCCCTAAGGGAAGCCTAAGGGCTAGAATGTGATTTTGAGATAAATGGAGATATTAAAAGTGATTTTCAAAAGTGTAGGGGAAATGGTAGTTTTGCCTAAAAATGGTCAAAATGGTTTTTTTTGCATAATGGAGTGAAAATTGGCAAGTTTTTGTAAATGGTGGGTAAAGCCAATGTTTAGAAAAGAGTAAAGTTATTTAAAGAAAGGGGCTATGGTCCAAGTGGTTTATATGAAGGGACCAATGCCTAATTATTTTTAAATAAATGGCCTAAGGTTTGACTATTTTATAATGAAAGGGTTGAAGGCTCGAGTGTTATAATTAAAAATGGGTTGTGGCCAAGTGTGAGAAAGATAGGTACTCACCCGATGTTTACTTTGAAAAACAAATTTCTCCTTGCTGACGGGATGTAATATTAATAGTCTAATATGAGTTGATATATGAACTACAAGTAGTGGGGTTGGCCAAATAACAAGATGAGTCTCGACTAATAAATTTACTATACTGCATTTATCGTGGGATGATTGGTATATACCGTTGATTCTATTGATGTATTTAGGCAAATGGCAACATAACTATGGTAAGAGTTAGTGTCAATGTCTGATGTTGTCACACCCTGACCCAGTTTGGACAGTCGGACCAGTGTACAACTCGTCACACCACTCTGTACTATGACAGTATCATCTACCATCATAGTTTAGACATGATAAATACTAAAAAATCTAAGTGTTTCCGTTGAAAATATTATCAAAACAAACTTAATGTAAATTATACCTTGTACCTTGTTCGTAGGATTTACTGGTTCTTTCTCTTGAAAATATGATGGATTTTCTTGTGGGTGAGAAAGGGGATGGGGTGAATTCGATAACTCAGAGAGTGTGTAACCAATAATTCATATAATCAAGAATTTCAAGGGATTTTTACTCATCAAAGGTTTCATCAATCTCCTTCATGAGATTTGGTTTAAACAACAATCATATGCTTTATTCATTAAATGAACCATTTTCTTGTCGATGCAGTCCCCCATTGTTCCACTTTATCAATGATAGATTTCATCATTCTCTTCCATGAGATTTGTTTTAAAAAAACAATCACATGCCCTTTTTAATTAAAATGGATCATTATTTTGCAGTCACAGTCCCCAACTGTTCCACTTGTGGCCCGGAGTGAGTTTACCATCCACCTTGGTGAGAGGCTATAACCTCTACCACATAGTCTATGTGAGCACCATTTCCCAACCCCTAGACCATCTAGATACTTCTTGTCCACTATTGTGGGACAAGGTCTCCCCCCCTTTTTCCTTATTCTCAATGCAAATGAAGCTCCTAGAGCTTCTCAACATACTGAACTAGCAAGACTTCCCTTTTGAGGCAATGCATGAGAGTGTCGGTTGCGATTAGAGGGTTCGTGACCTTCGCACTCCAATTCCTTGTCTAGTATCCATGAAGGGTGGTATATTCTACGAAGTGTATTTTATATGTGTTGTGCTCGAGTAGACCATTTGTGGGTAGGCTTGAGTTCCCAGCGTGAGTGGAAGAATGACATGAGTTACGTGTAGACATCGGGGTGTCGAGGCACCGGACTGAGAGATGATACGAGTGATGTGCTTGTTATAGAAAGATTGTCACAAGCCTCTCAAACTCTAGTCTCCCAATCTGGTATTACCTAAGGGGCAATACATTTCGTGCATATGCTGTTTGCTTTAGAGACATGAGTTGCCTCTTGCTTTGATTTAGGCCTAAGTTGTCTAGTCTAGGCTTGGGTTGTGAATCGTGCAAACATGCCGCCCAAGCGTAAGCCATTATTGTGTGAAGGACTAAGTCCCAATGTTTGCACAAACAAGCGAGAGGCATAGGATAGAGATAGGGAAGATTGAGGATAACCCAGCCATAGCATGGACTATGGGTCGGATTGCGCGAGACTTGGGTTTCAAAGGGCAATAGTAAACCATAGGACTCGTAGGAGTATTACAAGTAAAGAATATAGAAATTAATGACAAGTAATTTATGAGAAAAATCTGGGTCATGAATCATGTAGTGGCACAACGTCAATGTCCCATTCACTGAACTGTGAGTTCACCCCTTCCCCTAAACATTTCTACAGGTAGCCGAGTAGGCGCGAGGAGAACAAGAGAAGTACATTCTTGATACACAAAGCTGCCCTAGGTAACCTCGTATCATGTATATAATGTTAAGATCTTATCATGTTAATATTATTCCCAAGGTTTTGGATTACATCCAGTGAGGGCTCTCATGCATTTTTCTTCTATGAAAAAGTTTCAAATTTCCACTACTTTTTGCAAAAGATGTATACTATTATGAGTCTGGATTTTGTCGATTTTACCTTAGCGAAGGATCCCACCTTTGTACTATTAGGGGAATTGATAGGGATTGCACAAATCCCCAACCGAGGCTGTCATGCCCCAACCTGGTTTGGTCGGACCCCGTGATCAACCCACCACTCTCCTAGTTTATTAAAGGGTTTCCCTTTATTATAAACCATAAAGAGTAAGGTGCCCTATAAACCTGTACCATTTCCTGGAATAGCATAATCAAAACTGTATGAAATTTTAAACTTTACATACCTATCTTATAGGCATCTTAGTTGATGGTCTTTAAGGGTAGGCTTTCCGCGATTTCCTGAAAGGGATATAAGGGAGGGGGTGAGAACAACTACTCAGTGAATGGGTTTTCAAAGGTTTACTTTTAAGAAAACTATTATTATTGGAGTGTGCCAGACTCCTTTCTTTTTCAAAAATCCCTTCATTCAAAATATCGGGTTTTTCCATCATTTTTTATTTACCACGGTGTGTCATCACCCAACATACATCCTTCATCATGAAGGTTACACACATTCACAGGTCAGTATCACTACTGAACCCGCTAGTGGCTTCGGAGCGACTTTTCCTACCACCCAGATAGAAGTACGACCACTTCTACCCTCGAATGAGTGGATGTATGCGACATCCCACCTACAATCCCGAAATCACTTCTTCGTGTCCGTGTGAGAACAGAGACCTCATCCTGTCCCTACCCCGGTCTCATGCGCTTGGTGCTACTCCAAATTTCGCACAGACAACTAGAACGACGAACTGCCCTTATAGCCACCAGGTCGTCCAGTGCCCTTAGGACGCATAACTTCCCCTCATGGGCGTCTTGATGATCCCGTACTCACAGTGTATGCACAAACAATGTTTTCTCATATTGCCATATAATTTGTGGTGCCACTGGTCTAACGGCCCCGACTCTTAACTCAACCCGTAGTTGTTTGTCTTGAATGGTCCGTCGACCTATTATGCCGCACTACTGCTAGTTGACTGAGCATGTCGGTCCTATCTTGATACCATGGCTAAACAATTCACTTATTAAATTTCATGTCACATATATCATGTTCATTTACGAGCTCCTGCTCATGCCAACTAGCCTTGGGCCCACTATACGAGATTTTTAAAATCGGGCATTTAGCCCCTAAGTTCCAAAACCGAGGTCCCTGACCTATTAGAGCTATTTGGAGCTCTCGTCGAGAAGGTCACCCAAATAGTTTAAGCATTGTCACATAGTCTGGGGAGAACACTTCTAACAAAATAGGTTTTCATTGTCCATTATACCGACCAGTATAAAGACATCTCTGTTCATAACTGATGAACGGGTTTTCAACTTCCTTCAAGGAAGTCTCATCATACCAACCGGGTATGATCTAATTACAAACGGTAAGTAGTTTTTCTGGAATATTTTCACATCACTTTCTCTAATTGTTGTTGATTAAAATACCCCTAAGTAGTGGGTTTTTATACTGAGGTACTTATCATCCCTAACTGGGTATGATATATATATTCCCACTCACAACCAGTAAGTGGTTTTTAATTTTAACTGGTGCTCATCATCCCAACCGGGTACGATGTTAGTAAACCCACTCTTCCGTTAATGCCGTGAATTCCACTAGACCGGTACTTTCTATTCACGCGAGCTCCTCCATGCTGGCGTTCCCAGGACTTCACATTCCTATACGATATGAACATTCTTGTTCATTATTACTCAGCATAACCGCCTTCATTCATTTCAAATGAATGAGAAACACAAACTTTTTAGTTATTTGCAATTAGGTGCCTAAAGTTATTTCTCTTTAACTTTAAGTCCCTAATGTCGGTTTTTCCTCAAATCGAGTCCCAAAACTTTTAAAATTTATCTTGGTACCTTAATTTATTCCATTACACCAAAAAGGGGTTTAATTTCCCAAATTTCCAATTTGGTCCCCCAACTTTTCCAAAATTACCATTTTGCCCTTCCATTACAAAAATGGTAAATTTTGCCTCAAAAATTCCAAAATTCCTCAATTGGTCCTCCAACATTATTTTCATACCCAATTGACCCTCAATTTCATAAAATTGTATTTTGGTCCTTTAAATTTCGAAAACCCCCAATTCCTCCCCCCAATTTCCCCCCAATTTCAACTCCTTAGCACAACTGAATTTGATTTCATCAAATTGACAGATCAAACACCTCTAATTGTTGAAATTAAAGTTAAAATTGAGTTTCTCCATCTTCTTACGATTCAATAGTACTTTAAATCGCAAGTTTTGATGCTAGAACGAGCTCAAACGGAGCTTCGTCGAAAAACGGACTATAGGGAGAGAAAGCTTCGATTACTCACCGGTGTGGGCACGACAGTCTGAGCTTTCAATCTGGGCAGATAGCTCTCTTCCTAAGGTTCATCCTAGAATCAAGAATCACATCAATTGATGCCGAATTGACTTAGAATTTCAGCAATGAAATTCTGCCGGTTCTCTCTCTAGCACCGGCTCGAAATTGCAGAGAAGAGCCGAATTGGAATATCTTTCAGTCTTAATTCGGTCATGGGAGGGCTGAGAAAGTGTTGGGAGGGCTTGGTTTGGTGTGAGGAGGGCTCAAAATGGCTGATTTTAGCTTGGCCGAAATAGGGCAGCTTTGGTCCATCGGAGCTGCTTCACTGTTCTATCATGTCGGTGCTTCTCCAGCGATTCTTAAATTGACTAGAGTTTGCTATCAGATAGTTGTCTTCTACATGGTTCTAAAGAGCTCAACCTCTCCTTTCGAGGTTAAGAAAAATGTTCAAGTCAAAGCTCTGGTTCGAGCTTCACTGGGAAATTGAGTATTAGAGCAAGAGAGAAGTGTTCAGGTATGAGGTCACCCATCCTCACACTACTCTCGGTTAAACACGCTTAACTTTATAGTTCTTATGGATTCTCATTCACCTTAACTTTATTTTCCAAGGTTTAATGAACCCTTTGGATCACTCGGAAGTTATAAATTTCTAAATTGTTTGTTCCCAAATGATCGGGTTTGTAAACTAGCTCGGTTTTCTTACTCGGTTTGACCGGTTCTTTTCCCGATTTTCCTTAACTCAAAAGTGCAGAGTTTACAACTCTCCCCTCCTTTTAGGAGTTTTGTCCCCAAAACTTAACCAATATATTCCATATCGAAAATAATTTCCCTTAATGTCAACTTATGTTTTCTTGACATGCTAACACTTTGATTGCTCTTTCGCTTAGTCCCCGTAATCATTCGTCTAAGGAATTTCTTTTCATTTATCATGCTTACTCCTTCCATGGAGTTATAATAATGAGGCATGTATGGCTCATTAATCCTAATGTATATTCTTAGGTTCATATCTCCCTTTATTTAGGATAAAGTTCTTCCTTTTGAGGATTTACTCAAAATTTCAGGATTGGGAGTTCCAAGGTGCCCAATTGTTCCTTTGTCTAGTAATTCTCTTCATCGTTGAAACCCCTAGCTCAACGTTCTTTCGAGCATTACATACTTGTTTTCACAGGTTTTTGTGTTATTATTCTTTCATCCCAATTTGATCCATCCTTTATCCGTCACTGATTACAACTTCGGTCAAATTTATGTTTGACCTTGTTATATTTACCAACTGACCCCTTCTTACTTGAGTTACATTTTACTTGGGATTGTTAGTGCTTATATGTCTCTTACGACATGACATAGTTCTGAACCTGTCTCAGTCCATCAGTCTCCTACAACACCTCTTTTAGGGTTGTTTCCAACTTTCCAGTCTTCTAGGGACTGTATAATTTCATCCCTCATTTAATCGGGTAGTATTCCTCAACTACCTTTATTGTTACCTAATTATCATTTGTATCTTGACAACATGTCTTACATAACCGTGTCGGTTTTCCTTACCCACTCGTCCTTTCTCAACTTCTTTATTGGGTCTTTCTAGTGCCAATTATTTGGTTTCCCAATAGTTTACCAACAAACTGGGATTATTTCCTTCTTAAATCCTTGGCATTCCTTATTGAAGGGTTTTTTCCTTTTTCCTTAATCTACTTTTACTTACTCATAATCACTTCATGATTCTTCATTCTACAATAATTGCTTTCGATCTATGTGTCGATTACTTTGCTTAGGAAGGTTCCCTCCTTCCAGTTTTGTCCTCTACTATGTCCCTTACAATAGAGATTTCCATCTTAGGAGTTACATGCTCAACCTCCTTATCATTTATTGTATGGTTCTTTCTCCCTTTCTTCGCACCCTTATCTATGTTATGGCATCAGTTTGCTTTGGATCCTTCTGTATCCACAACTTTTGTTTTATCCCTTATTCTTAGATGGGATACTTCCGATTATTGGTTTTATTTCGCGCATTCCACCCTATGCTTGATCGTCCACTCTTTAAGTTTCATATGCGCATGTGGACTATGACCCGTCTTACCAATTGTGGTTATTCCTCCTTGGCCACATCTTATTTGGAGGACTTACTTTCCCAATGTTTCTCGAACAATGTTTACTTTATTACCTTAGTATGGGTTGTCCACTCATTCATACTTGTCACAACATCTTTTTGATGCTAACCCGTTAACTTATTTCTATTTAAGAAAGGTTCACATCCTCCTTGTTTGAAAATCTCTTATTTGCCCTTCATGAAGCTCACTTAACCATCCCAAGACTTTAAACTAGAAGCCTAGTTTTGGCCATTAAATTCTTTAAAGATTTTCCTTCATTCTTCTCTTTCCGATGTTTTGGCCTTTTCACCTCTCCCTTCTTTGTCATCGTTTAAATCCAGGGTTTTCTTGAAGACCAGATCTTAAACTGTCTCCTTCTCTCCATTTTTTTTATGATCCAATCATTTGGGCAGTTGTATCACTCGTCCTTCATGCCCATCCTTTGTCCTACATAGAGTGTAGTCTTTATTACATCTCAGCCTTTCTTAGGATTTTGTTTATTCTCTTTGGCCATCCCGTTGTTACTCGTTTCTTCATTCTACTTGGTTCTCCTAAAATTATTGTTTGGTTCTCATGCTCTCTCCATGTAGGTTACACTGGGCCATCACGATACTTCCTTCCTTTGAAACATTTCCCAATTAAGGGTTGGTTCCTTGCACTCCACATTATGTCCATCCGCCCATCAAAATTCCTTCAAGGGTAGTTAGTTGTATGCATCCCTCCAAAGTTTACTTTGATAGTGTATTTCTTTATGGAGCGTTCAAATCTTCCTTGTTTCAAGATTTCTTGATAATTATGTGAGAGGCTTACCTATTCTTTTCTTGGCTTGAGTTTAGTCGTTAATTTGGCCTTTGGTCCTGTTAATGAATTCTTTCATCCTTCTTTTCCCGAGTATTTGGCCTTTCTGCCCCTCTCTTCTTTGTTGGAGCTCAAATTATGGTTTTCCCGTGTATTAGTTCGTTAACTGCCTCGCCTCCACCATTCCTTTGGTCTAAGTTTCTTAGGGCAGTTGTTTCTCAAGTACTCCTGTCCTTAACGTCCATCTCACTAACCTTTTTAAGGTGTAGCCCCTTCTACTTCTCGGTCTTCCTTAGGGTGTCATTTGTTCCCTCTGACTATCTTGTTGTAACGACTTGCTTTCTCTTGTCTTGTTGGTCCAAACTTCCTATTTGGCATAGTTGCTTTTTCCAAGGTGATTTATTCTTGTAATCCCAATACGTCACATTTGTCATCAAATGTTCATCTTGTCTTCTCTTGTGGATGCACTCCTTTCTTTGCTCCTAAATTGTTTGGATTTTCTTCTTAAAGAGGGAATTCTCTTCAGCTATCCTTTGTTCCGTTTGTGTTTTATTGAGGTCCTACGTTTACCCCTTTTTCCTTCTTACCACTTTGCTTAGATTTTGAAGAGTTTCCTCTTATCTATGGTTGCAACTGAAGTCACGTTTCTTGGGATGGTATCCTTTCAGATTTCCTATAGCTGTGAGGGCGTCTTCCTTGGGAAGGATTATTCTAAATCCTAGTGGTGTCGAATGGTACTTCTTTTCATGCCCTATTTCCTTTGTACCTTATAATAGGTTGCCCCTTGTTTAGTTACCCCAAATTTCTCCTAGACTCCTTACCATGACGATTCTTTTGTCATGCCTTCCTTGCATAATAATCTCCTTGATATCCATGGTGTCTTTTGTTTAGGTATTTTTTTTGGGCTATCTTCCTAACAAGATTATATCCTTTGATAGACAAAGTTTTTAGGAATTTGGAGTACTTTATCAATCGAGGAGTACAATTAGCCCTATTACAGAAAGTGGTCTCAAAATAAGGGCTACAGGGTTCCTAATAAACACTTAGGTAATGTTATACACCCTTTACTAACGTTTGTAGCTTCACACTTGGCTTCCTTTATACTTAGAGTTGTGCCCTCAATAGGTACTAGCACATTCTCCGGGATACTTCTCCATTTAGTCTTTGGAGATTTCTACCATGCCTCAGGCATTTGGGAAGCTTCTAGGGTTGTCCTCCTACGAGGACATGGTACTGAGCAGAGTCATTCCTAGTTTTCTTGGTTTCTCTCTTGGGAGCCATCTAAAAATTTTAAGATAAATCCTATCAGTTACTATATTTTCTAATCTTGATTATGTATTCGAGGAAACATGCTTTGATACCACTCTAAATGTCACGCCCCGACCCGGTTTGGTCGAATCCCTATGATCAACCCACCATTCTCCTGGTTTATTAAAGGGTTTTCCTTTATTATAAACCGTAAAGAGTAAGGTGTCCTTCAAACCTGCACCATTTCCTAGAATAGCATAATCAAAACTATATGAAATTTTAAACTTTACATACCTGTCTTACAGGCATCTTAGTTGATGATCTTTAACGGTAGGCTTTCCAAGATTTCCTGAAAAGGATATAAGGGAGGGGATGAGTATGACTACTCGGTGAATGGGTTTTCAAAGGTCTACTGTTAAGAAAACTATTATTATTGGAGTGTGCCAAGACTACTTTCTTTTTCAAAAATCACTTCATTCAAAATATCAGGTTTTTCCATCATTTCTTATTTACCACGGTGTATCATCACCCAACACACATCCTTCATCATGAAGGTTACACACATTCACAGGTCAGTACGACTACTGAACCCAGTTGTGGCTTTGGAGAAACTTTACCGGCCACCCGAATAGAAGCACGACCACTTCTACCCTGGAATGAGTGGATGTACGTGACGTCTGACCCTCAATCCTAAAATTGCTTCTTCATGTCCATATGAGGACATAGACCTCATCCTATCCCCACCCTGGTCTCATGCGCTTGGTGCTACTTCAAATTTCGCACAGACACCTAGAACAACGAACTACCCTTATGGCCACCAGGTCGCCCAGTGCCCTTAGGACACATCACTACCCCTCATAGGCATCTTGATGATCCCGTACTCACAGTGCATGCACAAACAATGTTTTCTCATATTGCCATGTAATCTGTGGTGCCATTGGTCCAACGGCCCCGACTCTCAAGTCAACCTTCAGTTGTTTGTCTAGACTGGTCCGTATACCTATCATGTTGCACTGCCGCTAGTTGACTGAGCATGTCGGTCCTATCTTGGTACCATGGCCAAACAATTAACTTATTAAGTTTTATGGCACATATTTCATGTTCGTTTATGAGCTCCTGCTCGTGCCAACTAGCCTTGGGCCCACTGTACAAGATTTTCAAAATCGGACATTTGGCCCCAAAGTTCCAAAACCAAGGCCCCAACCTATCATAGCTATTCGAGCTCCCATTAAGAAAGTCTCATAAATAGTTTAAGCATTAGCACACAGTAAGGGGAGAGCACTTCCAACAAAAATATGTTTTCACTGTCCCTTATACCGCTCGAGTACGAGGACATCTCCGTTCATAACCAATGAACGGGTTTTCAACTTCCTTCAGAAAGTTTCATCATACCAACTGGGTAAGATCTAATTACAACCGGTAAGTAGTTTTTCCGAAATATTTCGCATCACTTTCTCTAAGTGGTGTTGATTAAAATACCCCTAAATAGTGGGTTTTTATATCGAGGTACTTATCATCCCCAACCGGGTATAATATATATAATCCCACTCACAACCGGTAAGTAGTTTTTAATTTTAAGTTGTGCTCATCATCCCAACTAGGTATGATGTTAGTAAACCCACTCACCCATTAATGCCGTGAATACCACTAGACCGGTACTTTGTATTCACGCGAGCTAGTCCATGCTGGCATTCCTGGTACTTCACATTCCTATACGATATGAACATCCTTGTTCATTATTACTCGGCATAACAACCTTCATTCGTTTCAAATGAATGATAAAACCTAAACTTTTTAGTTATTTGCAATTAGGTCCCTAAAGTTATTTCTCTTTAACTTTAAGTCCCTAATGTCGGTTTTTTCTTAAATAGAGTCCCGAAACTTTTAAAATTTATCTTGGAACCTCCCATTTCACCAAAAAAGGGTTTATTTTCCCAAATTTACAATTGTCCCCCCAACTTTTCCAAAAATTACCAATTTGCCCTTCCTTTACAAAAATGGTAAGTTTTGCCCCCAAAAATTCCAAAATTCCTCAATTGGTCCTCCAACATTATTTTCATGCCCAATTAACCCTCAATTTCATAAAATTGCATTTTGGTCCTTTAAATTTTGAAAATCCCCAATTTTCCCCAATTTCAACTCCTTAGCACAGCCGAATTTGATTTCATCAAATTTACCAATCAAACACCTCTAATTGTTGAAATTGAAGTTAAAATTGAGTTCCTCCATCTTCTTACTATTCAATAGCACTTTGAATCGCAAGTTTTGACGCTAGAACGAGCTCAAACGGAGCTTCGCCAGAAAATGGACTGTGGTCTGAGCTTTGATTACTCACTGGTGAGGCACGGTGGTCTGAGCTTTCGATCTAGGCAAATAGCTCTCATCCTAAGGTTCATCTTAGAATCAAGAATCGCATCAATTGATGTTGAATTGAGTTAGAATTTCATCATTGAAATTCTATTAGTTCTCTCTCTAGTATCGGCTGGACATTGTAGAGAGGAGCCGAATTGGCTTACCTTTTAGTCCTAACTCAGTCGTGGGAGGGCTGAGGAAGTGTTGGGAGGGCTTCGGTTGGTCTGAGGAGGGCTCGGAATGGCTGATGTCATCTTGGCTGAAATAGGGCAGCTTCGGTCCGTCGGAGTTTCTTCACTGTTCCATTATGCGGGTGCTTCTCCAGCGATTCTCGGATTCCCTAGTTCTAAAGAGCCCAACCTCTCCTTCTGAGGTTAAGAAAAATGTTCAAGTCAAAGCTCTGGTTCGAGTTTCACCGGGAAATGGAGCAGTATAGAGAGAGAAGTGTTCAGGTGTGAGGAGAATGTATGGGGATGATCTCTTTATATAGGTGTAAAAATCGTGTATTAAAGGGGAGAGATTTATTAATAGTATTAATATTGTCATAAATTATTGGTATTAATTCCAATAATGAATTATTTATATTAATTCCAATAATTTAATTTAGGTATTAAATTTCGGTTTACAAAAAAAATCATACTTCCCAAAAGGTCACCCATCCTCACATTACTCTTTGGCAAGCACACTTAACTTTAGAGTTCTTATGTATTCTCGTTCACCTAAGCCCAACGAGTTCAAGTAATGAATGACCACCATTTGGTAATTTCGGTAAAAAATTAGGGATTTAATGTTCCTCTTTCGTAATGATGTAGGTGCAAGGGGATCTATTGACCTACGACCCTGGAACACCTTAGGGACATGGAGAAGTTAGCCCGAGAAAGGACAAGGCACTTCACATCGGGTGAGTGGGTCTTCCAGCTTTAGTCCCAATTGGGACGGTGGTCATGCTATTACATTAAAAACCATTTTTCCAGAACTAGTATCTCCTAACTATATGAACCTGCTTAAACAATTTGGGATCTATTTTCGGGGTGAGATTGAGTTATTCCAATGGGCCCAAGGCCAATGGGCAAGGGTTTAGGCCCATTGAAAATTTGTCGAGTAATGAGCCCACAAAAATTCTCACAATGGATAAGTTGTGTGCAATGGATAATGAGCCAAGGCCGAGTTGTTGAGTTTGTTGGGTTAGCAGCTACCACACTGAAGCCGGTTCATCGATCCTATTGGGCTGGTGGACTTGAGGTCAAAGCCAAGCCAACAAAATGTAAGGCCGGTAGTCTGAAGATAATGGTTTTAATTAAAAGGCTTATGGTTGTGCATGCAGACATATGGAACCATCGAGGCACCCGATATGAGGTAGTGATAGTTCCAAGGGCTACTTGATGACCTAGAGAGCATAAGGGAAGTTTGCTGTCCAAGGAGTCAAGAAGCTCAGTGAGCTTTATGTGCATAGAGACCGAGGTCGGAAAGGGAAGAGGTCTCGTCCCACATTGCAGACACAGAGTATGTCTCGGGTTTGAGGGTCAAACAATTGATGTCCACTCAAACTCAGGGTAGGAGTCTCGAACTTCTGCTAAGATGGTCGATAAAGATGCTTCAGACAAAAAGTGGAGTAGTCGGAGACTACTCTTCAACCGAGTGAACCCTTTTATGGAAAAAAGGGCAGATGTTAAATGAAAAATAACATGGGTCACAATTGCAAACAAATAAAAATGCTTCACTAAAAGCTTTTGTAGAAATTTCCTCTCCTTGAGTCGTGCACTCACTCCTCTCCCTTAAACCCCTTTTAGGAATGGTTGATCCAAGTGGAAATGAAGTCCAAAGGAAGGATCGAACCCTCAAGGTAAGCCCTATACAATGACATCTAGATTAAATTGTTATGAAAAATATGTGTATCGGTACACCTTTTCCTTTCTTGAACTATCAGGGTAGAAATATCATCGTGACTCAAGGTAGGGTGGCGGTTTGATCACATGGCTCTGACCAAGCCAAGTAGGGGTGTTACATGTCCTCTGAGGATTTGTTGGTGTTTCTAACGTGGCAATTCCACGTGTTGTCTGTAGATTGGTTAATAGTTCTCCAATGTCCGAGTTGGCTACTCACCTAGCCTACTTTCCATGTGTCATCCTCTAATAGGTCAATCCCTCTAATGTGAAATTCTATCAATTGATCATTGACTATGGACATGTGTCTATCTATTATTGGTAAGTCCATCCGACGTAGATTTTCATCTATTGGTTGTTGACTACATATATGTATTGTTCTCTTATTGGTCAGCACTTTCAAATGCTAATCTATTAGCTGACTAAGCATGCTCGCCACACGTTATGCGCTAATTAGCAATGCATGCTAATTGGGCACCTACCTGGCTGTTGGTCTGTTGACGAGGTTGGACCATTGGCCAGTTCAATTGACCCAACTTTTGTGACCCAAAATAAAAAATGGAGCGATTTTCTAAATTTACTTTCTACATGGTGGAGACTTTAATTTACAAATTTACCAATTTTCCCTTTTTATGTTATCCCAAAAAATGAATCTTTGAAGTGGTTCCTCTTGGTTCAAACTGGTTTGTTCCAGTTCAATCCTAGTTTACCTTTATCTAGTTTGGTTCACTCTTCCAATTTTTAATTGGATCAATTTTAGTTCAAATTTTGGTAATTTAAGTTCCACTTGTATTACTTTAGATCTATTTGTTCTCTCTTTATGACATATGTTCAATTTGAACATCGGTTTTGTTTCAAAATTTTCTATTTCTCCTATCTAGTTTACTTATTTAGGAAAAATAGGGTTTACAACGACTCCCCTCATTTTTAGAAGTTTTGTACTCCTAACAACAATAGTTGTTGCAATTACTTGTTAAATTTAATTCGGGTATTTTTTTTCTTGTTCTCCATAAATTCTTATTAGTTCATATCCAAAGGTCTCCTCTGTTTGGGGGTTATCTTTCCCCGTGGGCATACTTCGTTAGCCCCTTTATAGGTTATTACACCATCTTCTTCAATATTGATCATGTTCCATTTTGTCTCTTAGGTTTGGTCCCTTAATACAACCTTTAGATGTACTTTGAGGAATTCTTTTATCCCATTTATTTTGGAGTTGCATTAATGGTGGCTTTAATTTATTGTGAAATCGTTTCTTAGTTTTTCACCTATATCTTTTTTTTGTTCCTTGGTATTCTTTAGCATCGGTCCTCCACCATTTTTTCTTTTAATAGTGTTCATCATGTAACCTCCTTTCTTATTTCCCTAAGCTCTTTTAATCACTTTTCTTGAGTGTTTCGCCACTCATTCTTTTTTTAGTTGGTGCATTATTTATGTGGATATTGGCTTCTCTATCTTGTCATATTTGCACTAGTGGTTCACCTTTTCACGAGATGACTGTATATGTTCTATGGGAAGGTTCCTTTAGGATGCTTGATCTCTCTTTATGATAGGTTCGATTTGAACCTTAGTTTTGCTTTAAAATTTTCTATGACTATATGATTTTCTTGTTTAGTAAAAACATGGTTTACAATAGTTCTCATCTAATGTTTTTAAATTAGTTCCCATATAAATATGGATGGTTGTGCTAAGGAAATACCCTTACATAATATCGAGTGTGCATCTAAAGATATCCCTCGATTAGTTAGTTTAAATTATAGTTCCTATACAACATTTGAGCTTAGTAAAAGCTAATAACTTATACTAATGCATGAACAGTGGGTTCAATAATGAACCATCGTAGAAAATAAAAAAAAGACCTCTATATATGCTATTTTGAGTTGCAGCAACATCATGGACATGAACAACCTAATGAGGGGCTTTCGCACTCACTTAGCATTGCTCACCCTCCCCCTAACATATTTCTGAGACATACAAAGGAGACGTGCGGACAAAGGACCTTTATAGTGCAAGGAACCATACATAAGGTACTTAGGTTTAATAATAGTTGTTTCAATGCAGTTACTCAATCCCTTGAATTTTTGTGGTCCTTTATACACTTTGAAAAGTTGTTTATAAAAGTTTAAATTATGAGTGGATTTTGGAAGGATGTACTAATATGAGCATTTTGGCCCATGAATTCTACTGTGATGAGGTACCCACTATTCAAGCACTGAGAAAATGTGGCAGTTGTATAATGATCCGTCCCGTGTATCGGGTCAGGGCCTGAAAACTCCTTTCGGTCCCCTCTAGTCATCACCAACACCTATTTGAGCTAAAGGTAAGTCTTGTGGGCATGAAAATTCCTAGAAGTTCTTGTGATACCCATGAATTAAAGATTCTCTATAAATCGCATTATTTAGGAGACTCAAACCACCATTTGGTTTGGTTCAAGAGGCCATAAACACGTGAGGGGATCAACTTTCAAACTCCACCCCAACTTGTTGTCTCTAGGGAATTCGTATTATTTTTCTAAACCATGTCAATTTTGTAGCAAAGGTCTAAACACAACTGAAATGACATTGTTTCAATTGAGGCTAGCCAGAAAGTGATTGTGGGGACCTGGGAGGTGTTTTAAGGGAACCAAAAGTTGGGGCACTAAAATATAATTTTTGAAAATATGGTGGTTAAAACAATTTTTTTGAGAAATGGTATTCCAAATGAGAATCAGTGGAAGTTTAGGGACCTAAAATGAAGCTTGAGAAAAATTTGGAACCTAAAGTGGTAGCTTGAAAGAGGCTATGGACCTAAAGTAAACTTTTTGAAAATATTAGGGGTAAAATGGTAAATAATATAAAGTTTGTGTCAAAAGAGAATTTATAACAATTTAAGTACCAAAATGATTCAAAAGGATGTTAAGGGACTTGAAATAAACAGATAGAAGAACTTATAGTTTTCAAATGGATAATTGGAAAGCATATGGGCAATAATGTAATTTTTGAAAAGTTTAAGTACTCAAATGTCAAAGTTTAAAAAGTTACGGGTTTAGTGAAAGAATTGAAATACTTTGGGGCATGAGAATAAATATGGCCAAATAGTGACGGAAAAGTATAGAAATTTCAAATAATGTGGGAAGGGTTGTATAAATGGGTCTGTTGATACGCGAAGCGAGCGAACCCAAATGGCAAAATCACAATTTTGGGAAATTATGGGATGGTAGAAGAAACACTGAGTGGTACCAAATCTCACCCAAGTGATGTGATTGACTTTATTTAGTGTACAATATCATGCAAATATATAAGGATCACACTTCCCGAGATGTTGAAAATCCTATGGGACGAATAAGTCTCAGATATAATGTTGAGTGTTATTTACTATTGGCGAGTATTATTAGACTATCTATTACACTTTATAATTTTCTTTTAAATTCATGTGTGTATTTAGTGTTTTTAAAAATGTTATGGAAAGTAGGAGAAAAAAACTAAATAAATGCATGTTCACTTAAGATAAGAGATATACCACACTACCTATTGAAGATGAGGGTGAAGAACCATGAGAATAATAGTCATGAAAATGATGGCCACGAGATAGGACTATTTGAACTGGTGGGCATGAGGACCTAAAATGACGTAAGTAATGGGGTCGGTTGGTATAGGACCGAACCTTGAGAGATTTTGAATTAAACATGTGTATTGGTTAGAAGTGTGGTGGTATGAGAAACGGAGCTTATAATAGAAGATGGAGAAATGTTATGATTTCAAGAGGGGATACTAAAAATCCACGAAGATTGAAATACATAATATTCAAGGTGGCATTGATCTAGCGACGTCGCCAATAGAGGGTCGACCCTCAAGAAAAGAAAAGGTTGAATATACTTATTGAATAAACATATGTATGGTTGAGTAATGGATCGTGATTCAAAGAAAGCAATGTGTGATGTGTTTTCTATATGTTCATCCTTGATATATACCTATGATTTATGGTTTAATGGAGGTCCAAGTGTACTGATTGCATGGAATGTAGGTAATGTAAGGTATAATATTTCTATTGAATAAATAGTGAAGAATGAAGGGTGTCATGCCCCAATCCAATTCATCGGTAGGTTGTCTCGTGCAACTCGCCAATCCACTCAATGTTACACTAAGGAGATCATTCACCATAGTAAAACTGATGGGATCAAGGCTAAGAACAAAATTTCTTACTCTATTTTTCAGTGAAAATTTGAAAATTTTCTTAAAGGCACGGTGACCCCAAAATAGTTAAACAATAACCCGAGAATATATGAGTTGATAAGAAACAAACTATAAAATTCGTGTGCAGGGTAGGAGGGCAACCTCAAACAATGAGTGGCTTGGGAATGTCTTCCCGACTTCATCCCTAGTCTCTTCGACTTTCACTTGCAATTTTTTTGGGAGAGTGGGTGAGCTCATAACTTAGTGAATTAGATACTTACATTGGTTCACTTCAACGCATATGACCTCATACATCTCATGAAATTTCTTAACATGGATACTTATTAGTGGGTTAACAAAATCCTCATTTTCAATGGTTCTCCTCGATCGTTCATCCTTTGGTTTACACAATTTGTTAGCTCACAATGTTTTAATCAGCCCTAGGAGACACTTGTCTTGGGCCATTTCTTATTTGTTATCAAAACCTTCTTTTCACCTCTGTTTTATTTGACCCCTCAAGACTCTGGTCTCGGGTCATCCATAACTATCATCTATCACACAATTTGGTTACTCTCAGTCTCACACATTATTTTCACATGTAAGATATTAATATCTAAGTAGTAGATGAAGCATCAAGAACTCATATCCACATACATGACCATCTCACGGTCTGCACCTCGGGCTACTCATGGCCCGGGCAACACTTGGGCTCCTCATGGCTCAGTCAATAACTCAATCGTCTCCCCAATCAACAAGGTGGCATGTGGCCAAGGCAAATCTGCTTCCAATGGACAGTAGCTACCTAGCATGCAACAATCTCATGACCATTCCTCCCTTTAGCCTTCGAAACTGTATTTGCTTCAGTGGGCATGCATTAATCATTTTCCACTTATTATATGAGCTTTAAGGATCAAATTTCATTTTATTTTGAATTCTCAATGAGGCACTAAAGCATACACTTATTCAAACACAAAACAATTTTCTTTGGTCGGTCACATCAGATATGTCCTAAATACACCTACAAACCTTGAGTCCTAAAACTTGTCTGTTCCAAGCCGGAGATTCCGCTCCCGGTCCTACTCGGGTGATCCCTTGCTCTTTCTATAATATTTAGCTTACAAAGGGGCCAGTTTCCTCTAGGTAGTTCATAAATCACTACCTATGTAATTCACTTATGAATTAACGGTTTTGCCATCATAGGTCCAGCTACCCGACTCACTAATCGGTAAACCAACCCATACCCTAACCTTTTCTAAGGTTAGTCTATCATGCCCCAACCCGGTTTGGTCGGATCCCCGTGAGCAACCCACCACTCCCTTTTGTCTATGAAGTATTTCACTTCCTTCTAAACTACGAGTAGTTAGGCATCCTTTTTACCTAATTTTTCCTGTAATAACATTATACAAAACTTAATATATTAAAAACTTTACATACCTTTTTTAAGGGTTTAGCTTCAAGGTATTCCTTAAGGGTTTGCTTTCCTTCGTGAAAATGGGTTAAAGGGAGGGGGTGAGTTTCTATAACTTAGTGAGAGGGTGTTGGGGAGATGAGTTAAAAAAATATACATAGTTTTCACATTTGTTCATTAAAAATTTTTTATCCCTTTTATGCCTTTGTGTGTTTAGCTCTTTTAGCGCACCCCCTTCCTCGGCAGGCATTTAGCAAACAAACACATGCCCTTCATTTTCACGCCCCGACCTGGTTTGGTTGGATCCCCGCGATCAACCCGCCACTCTCCTGGTTTATTAAAGGGTTTCCCCTTATTATAAACTGTAAAGAGTAAGGCATCCTTTAAACCTGCACCATTTCCTGGAATAGCATAGTCAAAACTGCATGAAATTTAAAACTTGACATACCTGTCTTACAGGCATCTTAGTTGACAGTCTTTAAGGGTAGGCTTTCCTAAAAGGGATATAAGGGAGGGGGTGAGTACGACTACTCAATGAATGGCTTTTCAAAGGTCTACTTTTAATTTTTAAGATAAACATTTATATGGAGTGTTCCAGACTCCTTTCTTTTCAAAAATCTCTACATTTAAAATTTCTCTCTGGTTTTCCATTATTTCATAGTTACCACGGTGTGTCATCACCCAACACACATCCTTACTCATGAAGGTTACACACATTCGCAAGTCAGTATCACTACTGAACCTGCTAGTGGCTTCGGAGCGACTTTTCCTACCACCCGGATAGAAGCACGATCACTTCTACCATGGGAATGAGTGGATGTACACAACATCCAACTCTCAATCCCGAAATCGCTGCTCCATGTCCATATGAGGACAGAGACCTCATCCTGTCTCCACCTTGGTCTCATGCGCTTGGTGCTACTCCAAATTTTGCACTGACACCTGTAACGACGATCTGCCCTTATACTCACCGGGTCGTCTAGGGCCCTTAGAACGCATCACTACCGCTCATGGGCGTCTTGATGATCCCATACTCATAGTGCATGCGCAAACAATGTTTTCTCATATTACCATGTAATCTGTGGTGCCTCTGGTCCAACGGCCCCGACTCTAAACTCAACCCGCAGTTGTTTGGCTTGACTAGTCCGTCGACCAGTCATGTCGCATTGCCGCTAGTTGAATGAGCATGTCAGTCCTATCTTGGTACCATGGCCAAACAATTCACTTATTAAGTTTTATGGCACATATATCATGTTCGTTTACGAGCTCCTGCTCGTGCCAATTGGACTTGGGCCCTCTGTACGAGATTTTCAAAATCGGGCATTTAGCCCCCAAGTTCCAAAACCGAGGCCCCTAGCCTATCAGAGCTATTGGAGCTCCCGTAGAAATGGTCTCCCAAATTGTTTAAGCATTGGCACATAGTTAGGGAACAACACTTACGACAAAACATATGTTTTCTCTATCCATTATACCACCCGGGTATAAGGACACCTCTGTTCATGACCAATGAACGAGTTTTCAACTTTCTTTGAGGAAGTCTCATCATACCAATCGGGTATGATATACTTACAACCGGTAAGTAGTTTTTCCGCATGATTTTCACATCACTTCCTCTTAGTAGTGATGTTTAAAATACCACTAAATAGTGGGTTTTCATACCGAGGTACTTATCATTCCCAACCGGGTATTATATAAAATTTCCACTCACAACCGGTAAGTGATTTTAAATTTTAAGTTGTGCTCATTATCCCAACCAGGTATGATGTTAGTAAACCCACTCACCTGTTAATGCCATGAATTTCACTAGACCTATTCTTTGTATTCACGCGAGCTTGTCCTTGTACCATTGCCGGTACTTTGTGTTCCTACATGATATGAACATCTTGGTTCATTATCCTTTGACCTAATCTCCTTCATTCATTCCAAATGAATGAGAAAGTCAAACTTTCATTTATTTGCAATTAGGTCCCTAAAGTTATTTATCTTTAACTTTAAGTCCCCAATGCCAATGTTTCCTCAAATTGAGTCTCAAAACTTCTAAAATTTATCATAGGACCTCAATTTATTCCATTTCGCAAAAAGAGGATTAATTTCCTAAATTTCTAATTTGGTCCTCCAATTTTTCCAAAATTACCATTTTGCCCTTCCTTTACAAAAATGGTAATTTTTGCCCCCAAAATTCCAAAATTCCTCAATTGGTCCTCCAACATTATTTTCATGCCCAATTGACACTCAATTTCAAAAAATAACATTTTGGTCCTTCGAATTTCGAAAATCCCCAATTTCACCCAATTTTTCCTCCAATTCCAACTATTTAACACAGCTAAATTTGATTTTATTAAATTGATCAATCAAATACATCTAATTGTTGAAATTGAAGTTGAAATTGAGTTCCTCCATGTTCATACGATTCCATAGATTGACATTGATGACAAGAAACGCCCTGAACAGAAGCTTTTCTTGTTTGCCAGTGTTTCTTCAGTTTCCTGGCGAGTGAACAGTGTTGTCATCCTAAGGAAGAAGATGACACTTTCTGAACCAGACTAGACATGTCCGAACTGGGTTCAAAGATTAAACCGACCGGTTCACCCCCATTCGACCGACTTTTTCAAATGTAAAAAATTTCTAAATTCATCTAAATTCATTCTCTATCTAATGGTGGCCTCAAATCTCCAATTTGAATTATTTAAGCCACCTATAAAAATGAATTTAGAATTCGGTTCAATAGTGGTTCAAACCGGTTCGAACTGGTTCGAATCCGGTTCACTTGAACTGGTTTGGTTTTCATTCCCAATTCCTTCACAAGTCCATTTCCATGTCTTTTGTGACTCCTTGGGTCACTTAAGGTCCATAAAATTTATGGTTTACCATCTCTTTATTGATTCTGGTTTATAAACCGACTCGGTCCTTAAACCCGTTCAATCCGGTTCGGGCCCAGTTCACCCGAACCGGTCTAGTTTTTCATTCCCACTTTGTTATAAGGTTCCTTCCCAAGGTTTATGAATTTCCTTGGAGTACAATAGATTTAAATTCCTTTTTTTTGCCCGATCTCTATCGGTTCCAATTCATGAACCGACTCGGTCCATAAACCAGTTCAATCCTATTGGACCCAATTCAACCGAACCGGTCTAATTTTTGTCTCCCAATTCATCCTAAGTTTCTTTCCATAGTATTTTTAACCCTTTGGATCACTTGGGAGTTGTAAATTCCTAAATTTCCCATTCATAATTGATCAGGTTTGTGAACCGGTTTGGTTTTCTCACTCGATTTGACCAGTTCCCTTCTTGGTTTTCCTTAGCTCAAAAGGGTGGGGTTTACAACTCTCCCCTCCTTTTAGGAGTTTTGTCCCCACAACTTAGTTAGCTACCATGCATGAGCAATCATTTTCTTTGATGCCCCTTTGGTGTTTGCTTAAGATGTAAACTTTTCTCTCGTCCTTTCAATTAGTCCCTTTTTACAACCTTCACTTAAGGAATTCGTTTTCCTTTATATTATTTACTCCCTCCATGGTGTTTGTCATAACTAGACATACCTTACCTTAGGGTGTGTTCTTAGATTTTACTCTCTCTTTGCTTAGAGCAACATTCTTCCCCTTGAGGTCCTATACTCAAGATTGGAAATTCGAAGATAACTAACCATTTCTGTGTCTAGTTAACCACTTTATCATTGAAACCCTTAGCTCGTTGTCCTATAGAGCATTTCGTACTTATTTCCACTGATTTCTTTATCATTACCTTTTCATCCCATTTCGACTCTTCCTTCATTCGTTTTTCATTACTAATTGGTCCAAATTATGTTTGACTTTGTCATGCTTATGAATCGACTCTTCCTTATTTTCAGTCATGTTTTCATTGGGATTGTTGGGTTTCTTGTCCCTTATAGCATGACATTTTCTAGATCTTGTCTCTATATCCATTAGATCTCCAAAACACCTCCTTTAGGATTATTTTTCAACCTCTAAGGGATTGCATAACTTCATCCCTCTTTTCCCCTAGTAGTATTCCTTGACTACCTTTACCGTTATTAACTCAATTTACCCAACTATGTCGGTTCCCCTTACACACTCATCCCTTTTTGACTTCCTTATTGAGTATTTCCAGTTCCAATTATTTGATCTCCTGATGTTTTACTGACTTGTTGGGACTCGTCCATTCTTAGGTTCATCATCACTCCCAATAACATCCTTTACTCAAGGATTTCCTTTTGTTCTTCTCTTCCTACATTTTGGCCTTTTCACTCCTCCCTTCCTTGTTGTGGTTTAAATCCATGGTTCTCTTGGAAACCAGTTCTTTAATTGTCTTTTTCTCTTTATTTTTCTGGTCCAATTGCCTGGGCAGCTGTATCACTCGTTCTTCATGCCCATCCCATTGTCCTTTAGAGAGTGTAGTCTTTACTACATCTCATCCTTTCTTAGGGTTTTGTTCATTCTCTTTGGCTGTCACCGTTACTAGTTTCTTCTTTCTACTTGGTTTTTCTGGAATTATTTCTTGATACTCCTGCTCTTTCTCCAAACGGATCATATTGCGACCTCACGATACTTTCTTGATAGGATTCTTTCCTTTTCTCTTGACATTCCTTTTTACATTTGTTCTAGGGGATTTTTACCCTTAAAGGACATCCCTTGATGTCGTCTTCTCCTGCTTACCTTTACTCCACAATTCTTGTAGGCACATCTTTTATACTCTATCCGCATCTTTCATTAATTTGCCCTTGGTCCTTTTAAGGATTTCTTTCATCCTTCTTTTCTCCAATATTTGGCCTTTCCACCTCTTCCTTCTTTGCTGAAGTTTACTCTATGACCCTCACGAGAGTAGTTCGTTACCTATCTCGCCCCTACTTTTCAACTTATTTAGTTTTCTTGAGGCAGTTGTCTCTCTTATCTCCTTGTCCTTAATGATCCTTCTAGTGCCCCTTTTTAGAGTGTATTCCTTACTACTTCCCAGTCCTCCTTAGGGCGTCGTTCATTTTCTTTGACCATCTCATTGTTATGGTTTGCTTACTTCTGTTATGTTGTTCCGAATCTCAACTTTGACTTCTCTATATTTTCCAAAGAAAGTTGTACCTAACATTCTATCACCTTTCCAAAGTAGGTTTATCTCGGCCTTCAGTACATCCTTCCTTCAAGTAGTTTCTAATGAGAGGTTGGCTCCTTGCACTCCACATTATGTCCATCTGCCAACCAATGATTCCTTCAAGGCACTTGGTTGTATTCATCCCTCCAAAGTTCCCTTTCATAGCGTATTCCTTCTCTTCTTCGCTCTAACTGTGTCATTCCCTAGAGTTCCAGGGGACGTTTTTCTATATTTGCCCCTTATGGGAGGGTTCTAAGAATGCTTCTCATTTACCTTATCCCTATTCATGAGGTATCCTTCTTAGTTTGACCTTCTTAAGAAGTTTTTGCATTCACCTCATCATTTGTTGACCTCTTGGTGAATCGTTTACGTAACCCGCTCCATGGTATCGGTCTCCAATCCTTCATGTCCTTCATGACCCTTGAGGAGGTATTGCCTTGAATCTATGAGGTGTGGAACACCCCGTCTTTCCTTATACTTATACTAGTTCATCTTGGTAATTGTGCTTAATAGTTTTAAGCACTTTCTCGAGTAGCATTCCTATTGTCCTCACCTTGTAACATGTCATTTTCTTGCCCAGTAGTTGCCATCAGAGTTCTCACTTTTTCGCCTCCTTGTCAATTTTCTTGGCGAGCCTTCTCTACCTACTAATTTTCCCCTAAGAGTTCTCCTAAACTCTTTAGTCTTTTGGTTCATTTCCTTATTTGGGATGGGATTCTCCTTGGTCCCCGGGGTTTGTTTGGTTACTTTTCTTGTGGCAATCTTCCTACAGTTGAGACGTAGGCTTACATCCTTGTTCAGAGACATGATTTCAGGAACTTGGAATTCTTCATGAATGGAGAAGGAGTACAATATATTAGGGTCTTAACCATATTACAAAGAGGTGGTCATGAAATAGGTAGAGGATTACGGGGTGTGTGCTAAGCATCCTCCATGGTAAGGTTATAAGCCCTAACTGGTGTTCTTGGTCTCAGGCTTGGCTTCCTTTGTACTTAGGGTGTGACCTCAACAGGTCCAAGCATCATCCTGTTCGATACTCTGTCATTTGGTACTTGGGGATTACTACCATGCCCCAAGCATTTGGGAAACTTCTAGAGTTGTCTTCCTACGAGGATAGGGTACTGAGAAGAGTTCCTCTCCTGGGAGCCATTTGTAAATTTTAGGAGAAATCCTATTAGTTACTATATTTTCTAGTCTTGAATATGTATTCGAGGAAACAGGCTCTGATACCATTCTAGTTGTCACGCCCTGACCCAATTTGGTCAGATCCCTGTGATCAACCCACCACACTCCCAATTTATTAAAGGGTTTCCCTTATTATAAACCGTAAAGAGTAAGACGTCCTTTAAACCTGCACCATTTCCTGGAATAGCATAGTCAAAACTACTTGATATTTAAAACTTTACATACCTGTCTTACAGGCATCTTAGTTAATGGACATTAAGGGTAGGCTTTTCGGGATTTCCTGAAAGGGATATAAGGTAGGGGTGAGTACGACTACTCAATGAATGGATTTTCAAAGGTCTACTTTTAATTTTTAAGAAAAGCATTTATATGAAGTGTGCCAGACACCTTTCTTTTCAAAAATCTCTTCATTTAAAATTTCTCATGGGTTTTTCCATTATTTCATAGTTACCACGGTGTGTCATCACCCAACACACATACTTCATCATGAAGGTTACACATATTTGCAAGTTAGTATCACTACTGAACCCGCTAGTGGCTTCGGAGTGACTTTTCCTACCACCCGGATAGAAGCACGACCACTTTTACCTTGGGAATGATTGGATGTACACAACATCCGACCCTCAATCTTGAAATCGCTTCTTTATGTCAATATGAGGACAATGACCTCATCTTATCCCCACCATGGTCTCATGTGCTTGGTGCTACTCCAAATTTCGCACAGACACCTGGAACGACGAACTTCCCTTATAGACACCAGGTTGTCCAGTGCCCTTAGGACGCATCACTACCCCTCATGGGTGTCTTAATGATCCCGTACTCACACTGCATGCAGACACAATGTTTTCTCATATTGCCAAGTAATTTGTGGTCCCTCTAGTCCATACGCCCCGACTCTTAACTCAACCCGCAGTTGTTTGTCTTGACTGGTCCATCGACCAGTCATGTTGCACTGCCACTAGTTGATTGAGTATGTAGGTCCTATCTTGGTACCATGGCCGAACAATTCACTTATTAAGTTTTATGGCACATATATCATGTTCGTTTACGAGCTCCAGCTCGTGCCAACTAGCCTTGGGCCCACTGTACGAGATTTTCAAAATCGGGCATTTAGCCACCAAGTTCCAAAACTGAGGCCCTCGGTCTATCAGAGCTATTCGAGCTCCCGTCTAGAAGGTCTCCCAAATTGTTTAAGGATTGGCACATAGTCAGGGAAAAACATATTTTTTCTCTATCCATTATACTGCCCGGGAATAAGGACACCTCTGTTCATGACTAATGAAAGAGTTTTCAACTTTCTTTGAGGAAGTCTGATCATACCAACTGGGTATGATCAACTTACAACCGGTAAGTAGTTTTTTCGCATGATTTTCACATCACTTCCTCTAATTAGTGATGTTTAAAATATCACTAAATAGTGGGTTTTCATACCGAGGTAATTATCATTCCCAACGGGGTATGATATAAAATTTCCACTCACAATCGGTCAGTGGTTTTAAATCTTAAGTTGTGCTCATCATGCCAACCGGGTATAATGTTAGTAAACCCACTCATCCGTTAATGTCGTGAATTCCACTAGACCGGTTCTTTGTATTCACGCGAGCTTGTCCTTGCTAGCGTTCCTGGTACTTCGTGTTCCTACACGATATGAACATCTTGGTTCATTATCCTTTGATGTAATCGCCTTTATTCATTCCAAATGAATGAGAAAGTCAAACTTTCATTTATTTGCAATTAGGTCCCTAAAGTTATTTCTCTTTAACTTTAAGTCCCTAATATCGATTTTTCCTCAAATTGAGCCACGAAACTTCTAAAATTTATCATAGGATCTCAATTTATTCCATTTCACAAAAAGGGGATTAATTTCCTAAATTTCCAATTTGGTCCTCCAATTTTTCCAAAATTACCATTTTACCCTTCCTTTACAAAAATGGTAAGTTTTGCCCCAAAAATTCCAAAATTCGTCAATTGGTCCTCCAACATTATTTTCATGCCAAATTGACCCTCAATTTCAAAAAATTACATTTTGGTCCTTTGAATTTTGAAAATCCCCAATCTCCCCCAATTCCAACTCTTTAACACAGCCGAATTTGATTTTATCAAATTGACTAATCAAACACCTCTAATTGTTGAAATTGAGTTCCTCCATGTTCATACAATTCCATAGAACTTTGAATCAGAACGAGCTCAAACAGAGCTTCGCCAAAAAATGGTTTTTAGAGAGAGAAAGCTTCGATTATTCACTAGAGAGGGCATGATAGTCCGAGCTTTTGATCTAGGTAGATAGCTCTCATCCTAAGGTTCATACTAGAATCAAGAATCGCATCATTTGATGGCGAATTGAATTAGAATTTCATCATTGAAATTATGTCGGTTCTCTCTCTAGCACCGGTCGGAAATTGCCGAGGAGAGGCGAATTGGCTTACCTTTCAGTCCTAATTTGGTCGTGGGAGGGCTAAGGATGTGATGGGAAGGCTTGGTTTAGCCCGAGAAGGGCTCAAATTGGCCAATTTCAACTCGGCCGAAACAGGGCAGCTCCGCTCTGGAGCTGCTTCACTATTTCATCACATCGACATTTCTCCGGCGACCCTCAGAGCAAATGGAAACTATGGACTTGTAGCTGACTTCTCCCCACATCTAAAGAACCCAACCTCATCTAGTTTAGCTCAGAAAAGACCCCATGTCATAGCTCTGGTTCGAGCTTCACCGGAAAATGGAGCAGTTGAGAGAGAATGGAGTTTTTAGGTGTGGAGAGGATGAATGGGGAAGGGCTCTTTATATAGGGAGCTTGGAGACCCGTTGGTCGTCCGTTTGGCACCGTTATTACTGACATTGATGACCAGAAATGCCCCGAACAGAAGTGTTTCTTCTTCACCGGTGTTTCTTCAGTTTTCAAGATCAGTGTGAATTTAGTTAGTGAAGTTCATCAATTTCTCTCTCTAGAACTGATATTCAACAATGGAGTAAGGTCGAATTTACCTACCTTTCACCTTAATAGAGGTCGTGTGATGGTTCCCTTCTTTTAAAATCATGAGGAGTAAGGCATCTTTTAAATCTATATTTTTCTTAGAATAACATCAATCAAAACTGCAAGAAATTTTAAACTTAACATACCTGTCTTACAGGTGTGGTTTGCTTGAGGTCTTTGGGTAGGCTTTCCCTTGGTTACCTAAAAAGGGGTATACTGGACGGGGTGAGTTCAACAACTTAAAGAATGGGTTTTTAAGGTTTGACTTTTAGGAAAAGTGTTTGAATTGGAGTGTGCCAGACTCCTTATTTTCTTTTAAAACAATTCATCCTTAAAATCTCGTTTTTGTAGCCATTAATCAATCCTCAATCAAAACCGGTGTGTTTATCAACCAACACACGCTCTTCATCATGAAGGGTAGCATGTCCACTGCACCCACTTATGGCGTCGGAGCGACTTTACTGGCCACCTATATAGAAGCATGTCCACTTCTGCCCTAAGAATGAGTGGATGTACACAACATCCGACCCTCAATCCCATAAATAAAACTCCATATCAGTATGAGGATGGAGACCTCATCCTGACCCTACTCCGGTCTCATGCGCATGAAGCTACGTCGAGCTTTCCAAGACTGCTGGCATGACTAACTGCCATTATCTCCATCATGTTGTCCAGTAGCCCTAGGATGAATCACTACCCCTCTTGGGTATCTTGAAGGTCTCATAAACTTATTGCATGCGCAAAACAACAGCTTTCCACATAAGCCATTTAATCTGTGTTGCCACTGGTTAAATGGCCCCGACCATCAACTAGACCTACAGCTGTTTGTCTCTACTGGTCCGTCGACCTATCATGTTGCACTGTCGCCAGTCCATCGAGTATGTCAGTCTTATCTTGGTACCATGGCCAAATAAATCATTCTTTTAATGTTTTCATGGCTTAACTCATATTTGTTTACAAGCTCTCACTCGAGCCAACTAGGCTAGGCCCCACTGTATGAGATTTTTCAAAATCGGGCATTTTAGTAACCAAGTTCCAAAACCAAGGCCTCCAGCCTATCTGAGTTATTCGAGCTCCTATCAAGAAGGTCTCCCAAAATGTTTAAGCAATGGCACACAGTCAGTGGAGAGAACTTTCAACAAAAATAAACTTTTAGCTATCCATCACATAAATCGGGTATGAGGACATCTCCGCTTATAACTGATAAGCGGGTTTTCTACTTCCTTCTAGGAAGTTCATCATACAAAGGGGTATTTTCTACTTACAATCGGTAAGTAGTTTTTCCACATAATTTCCACATCACTCCTATTAGGTGTGATGGTTAAAATACCCCTTAGTAGTGGGTTTTTTAATTTCCGAGGTGCTTATCATCCCAATCGGGTATGATATCAAAATCTCACTCACCCGATCGTGCAGTGAATTCCTTTGATTAGGCTCTTTGCTTCCACGCTAGCTTGTACTTCCTGAAGTTCTCGGTACTTTGTGTTCCAACACGATATGAACATCCTTGTTCATGATCATTTGGCCTGCTAGCCTTCATTCACCACGAATGAATAAAATACTCAAACTTTTTGATTTATTGCGATTAGGTCCCTAAAGTTCTTTTTTTTTTTAACTTCAGATCCCTAATGTTGATTTTACCCTAAATTGAGTCTTAAAACTTCTAAATTTCACCTTAGGACCTCAATTTTTTAAAATCACAAAAAGTGGATCAAGTTTCCCAAATTTCCAATTTGATCCACAACGTTTCCAAAATTACCATTTTGCCCCTACTTTACAAGAATGGTATGTTTTGCCCCAAAAATTCCAAAAATTGTCTAATTGGTCCTCCAACATCTTTATCATGCCCAATTGGCCCTTCATTTTATGAAATTGCACTTTAGACCCTCGAATTTTTTAAATCCCCAAAACTTTCCCAATTTTTCCCCTAATTTCAACCTTCCAACTAAGCTAAATTTGATTTTATTAAATTAACCGATCAAATGAGTTTAATTGTTCAAATTAAAGTTAGATTGGAGTTCCTGTATCTTTATATAATTCAATTACATTTTGAATCGCACGATTTGATGTTGGAACGAGCTCAAACGGAGCTTCATCGAAAAATTGAACATAGAGAGAGAAAGCTTTGAAAGCTTACCCTTGGGGGCGCAGCGGTCAGTGCTTTCAATCTGAGCAGGTAGCTCTTGTTCCTCCTAGAATCAAGAATCACATCAATTGATGCCAAATAGAGGAAGAATTTGGTCAGTGGAGTTCTGTCGGTTCTCTCTCTAACACTAATCGAAAATTACAGAGGGCAGCCAAATTGGCTTACCTTTTCACTCTAATTCAACTGTAGGAGGGTTATTGGTATGGCTTGGTTTGGCCTAATAAGGGCTCGAATTGGCCAATTTTAGCTCAGCCAAAATAGGGCAGCTTCGGTCTGCCGGAGGTGTTTCACTGTTCTATAACACCAGCGTTTCTCCGATGACCATCAGAGCAAATAAAGACTACAGGCATGTAGCTGACTTCTCCTTGATTCCAAAGAACCCAACCACGCCTTCTTTGGTTTAGAAAAATGACCAAGTCGGAGCTTTGGTTCGAGCTTCGCCAAAAAATGGAGTAGCGGGGAGAGAGTAGAGTTTTTAGGTGTGAGGAGGATGAATGAGGAGTGGCTCTTTATAAAGGAAGCTCAAGGACTTCTTGTTCATCCGATTGGCACCTTAATGGTAGTCATTCATTATTTGAAACTCCCTGGGCGGAGACTTTTAATCTTCACCGGCGCTGCTCAATTTTCTTGTGAGTGAACAGTGTTGTCATCTTAAGGAAGAAGACGACACTGTTCTGAACCGGACCGTACCAGTCTGAACCGGGTTAAAAGATTAAACTAGCCGGTTCAAGCCTGATTCAACTAAGTTTTTCAAAATTAAAAAATTTTAAATTTATCTAAATTCATTATCTATCAAATGGTGGCCCCAATTCTCCATTTTAAATTTTCTAAGCCACCTAGAATAATGAATTTAGCATCCTGTTCAATAGTGGTTCAAATTGGTCCAAACCGATTCAATTTAATTTGGATCCTGTTCACTTGAACCGGTTTGGTTTTCATCTCCAATTAATCCTAAAGTTCTTTTTCATGACTTCTATGACTCTTTAGGTCACCCAGGATCTATAAATTTCCTAATTTGCCTTTTCTCTATAGGTTCCAGTTCATGAACCGACTCAGTTCATGAACCGGTTCAATCTAGCTCGGATCCGGTTCTCCTGAACCGGTCTGGTTTTTTCTCCCAAATTGTCCTAAGGTCCTTTTTCAAGGTTTTATGAACCCTTTGGGTCACTCATGAGTTGTAAATTTCCCAAATTACACGTTCTCTAATGATTGGGTTTGTGAACCGATTTGGTGCTTCTCACTCGGTTTGATTGGTTCTTTTCCCAGTGTTCCTTAACTCCAAAGGGTGGGGTTTACAACTCTCCCCTCCTTTTTAGGTGTTTTGTCCCCAAAACAAAATCAGCATTTTTCACTCTAGGATAAACTTCCCTTAATGTCAACTTAGACATGTTAATACTTTGGTCGTTCTTTCACTTAGTCCACCTTAAATCACACACTTAAGGAATATCTTTTCCTTTATATTGTATACTCCTTCCATGGAGTTTTACCATAACTAGTATGTCTTGTCCATGAGTCCAAAGGTATATCCCTAGGTTTGCATCTCCCTTTACTTAGGGTAACATTCTTCCCTTTGGAGTTCTTACTCAAGATTTCAAGATTAGGAGATCCAAGGTGCCCAATCATTTATTTGTCTAGTTATTCTCTTTATCATTGAAACCCTTAGCTCGGCTGCAAACCCCGCTCTTTGGAGTTAAGGAAAATCAGAAAAAGAATCGGTTAAACCGAGTGAGAAGACCGAACCGATTCACAATCTCGATCATCAGAGAATGAGCAATTTGGGAAATTTACAACTCCTGAGTGACTAAGGGGTTCATAAAACATTGGACAAGAACCTTAGGACAAATTGAGATAGAAAAACCAGACCGGTTTAGGTGAACTGGATCCAAGCCGGATCGAACCAGTTTATGAACCGAGTCGGTTTATCAACTGGAACCAATAGAGAAAGGGCAAGCTGGGAAATTTAAAGATTTCAAGTGACCTAAAGAGTTACAAAAGTCATGAAAAAAGGACTTTAAGATAAATGGGTGATGAAAACCAAACCGGTTCAGGTGAAAACCTCACTCTCTCTCAGCTACTCATTTTTCCAGCAAAGCTCGAACCAAAGCTCCGATATAGGGTCTTTTCGGAGCCAAAGAAGGCGTGGTCAGGTTCCTTTGACTCAGGGAGAAGTCAACAACATGGTGGTTGTCTCCAATTGCTCTGATGGTCGTTGCAGAAGTACCAGTGCGGTTGAATAATGAAGCAGCTCCGGCGGACTGAAGCTGCCCTATTTTTGTCAAGCTAAAATCGCCCAATTCGACCCCTAATAAGGCCAAACCAAGCCCTCCCAACACCTCCTCAGCCTCCTAGAACTGAATTAGAATGGAAAGATAAGCCAATTTGGCCCCCCTCTGTAAATTCCGCTTGGTGCTAGAGAGAGAACCGATAGATTTTCAATGACTAAATTCTCACTCAATTTGACATCAATTGATTCAATTCTTGATCCTAGGAAGAACCTCAGAACAGGAGCTATCTGCCTAGATTAGAATCTCAAATCGTCATGCCCTCGACGGTAAGCATTCGAAGCTTTCTTTCTCTATGTTCAGTTTTCTAGCGAAGCTCCGTTTGAGATCATTCTGATGTCAAATCGTGCGATTCAAAGTGCAATTGAATCATATGAATGTGTAGGAACTCCAATCTAACTTTAATTTCAACAATGAAAATCATTTGATCAATCAATTTGATGAAAATAAATTTAGTTGAGTTAGATGGTTGAAATTAGGGAAAAATTAGGAATTTCGAACATTCGAGGGACTAAAGTGTAATTTCATAAAATTGAGGGCCAATTGGGCATGATAAAGATGATTAAGGGCCAATTGGGGAATTTTTGGAATTTTCTGGGCAAAACTTACCATTTTTGTACAATAGGGGCAAAATGGTAATTTTGGAAAAATTGGGGACTAAATTGGAAATTTGTGAAACTTGTACCCCTTTTTGTGATTTTTAATAAATCGAGGTCCTAAGGTGGATTCTAGAGTTTTGGGACTCAATTTGGGGGGAAAACCAGCATTAGAGACCTAAAGTTAAAGAATAAATAACTTTAGGGGCCTAATTGCAAATAAATGAAAAGTTTGGTTATTTCATTCATTCATGATGAATGAAGGCTATTATTAGGCCAAAGGATAATGAACAAAGATATTCATATCATATAGGAACATGAAGTACTGGGAATGCCAGCTAAGACAAGTTCGCATGAAGGAAACAAGCTGGTTAAGAGGAAATTCACTACACTATCAAGTGAGTGGGATTTTATATCATACCCATTTGGGATGATAAGTATCTTGAAAATGAAAACTCACTATTAAGTGTGATTTTAACCATCACACCTGAGAGGAGTGATGTGGAAATTATGCGAAAAAAATACTTACCGGTTGTAAGTAGATCATACCAAGTTGGTATGATAAAACTTACTGGAAGGAAGTAGAAAACCCACTTATCGGTTACAAGCGGAGATGTCCTCATGCCCAGTTGGTGTGATAGATGATTAAAAGTTTATTTTTGTTGGAAGTGCTCTCCCCTGACTGTGTGCTACTACTTAAACTTTTTGGGAGACATTCTTGACGGGAGCTCGAATAGCTCATATAGGCAAGAGGCCTCAGTTTTGGAACTTGGGGACTAATGTAAACCCTGCCCTACTGAGTTAAGGAAAACCGGGAAAAAGAATTGGCCAAACCAAGTGAGAAAATCGAAACAGCTCACAAACGGAATTATCAGGAAATGGGCAATTTGGAAATTTACAACTTGTAAACCCCGCCATTTTGAGTTAAGGAAAACTGAGAAAAGACCGGTCAAACCGAGTAAAAAAATTGAACCGGTTCACAAACCCGATCATTTAGGAATAGGAAATTTGGAAATTTACAACTCCCGGGTGATCCAAAGGGTTCATAAAACCTTGGAACCTTAGGACAAATTAGAAGAGAAAAACAATATCGGTTTAGATGAACCAGATCCAACTATATTTAACTGGTTTATGAACTGAGAAGGTTCATGAATCGTAATCGATAGAGAAAGGGCAAACTGGGAAATTTATGGATCTCGAGTGACCCAAAGTGTCCCAAAATTCATGGAAATGGACTTGAGAATGAATTGGAGATGAAAACCAAACCGGTTCAGGTGAACCGGATCCGAACCGGATTGAACCGGTTTGAACCACTATTGAACTAGATTCTATATTAATTTTTCTAGGTGGCTTAAAAAATTCAAATATGAGATTTGAGGCCACCATTGATGAAATCAAATTCGGCTATGTTAGGAAGTATAAATTGGGGTAAAATTAGGGATTTTCAAAAATTCAAAGGACCAAAATGCAATTTTATAAAATTGAGGGTCAATTGGGCATGATAAGAATGTTAAAGGGAAAAATTGTGGAATTTTAGAATTTTGGGGGTGAAACTTACCATTTTTGTAAAGGAAGGGAAAAGTTGTAATTTTGGAAATGTTGGGGGGACCAAATTCAAAATTTGGGAAAATTAAACCCCTTTATGTGAATTTGAATAAATTGAGGCCATAAGATAAATTTTAAATGTTTTGGGACTCAATTTAAGAAAAAACCGACATTAGGGAATTAATGTAGTAATTTATTTGGAATGAATGAAGTCTATTAGGCCGAGGGATAATGAATAAGAATATTCATATCATATAGGAATACGAAGTACCGAGAACACCAGCAAAGACAAGCTCGCGTGAATACAAAGATCCAGTCGAGTGGAATTCACTACAATAATGGGTGAGTGGGATTTTACATCATACCCGGTTGGGGATGATAAGTACCTCGAAATGAAAACCCACTACTTAGTTGTATTTTAAACATCACAACTTAGAGGAGTGATGTAAAAATCACGCAGAAAAACTACTTAATGGTTTTAAGTAGATCATACCCAGTTGGTATGATGAAACTTCCTCGAAGGAAGTGGAAAACCCGTTCATTGGTTATGAGGGGATATGTCCTTATTAAGTTTTATGGCACATATATCATGTTGGTTTACGAGCACTTACTCGTGTCAACTAGCCTTGGGCCCACTGTACGAGATTTTAAAAAATTGGGCATTTAGCCCCTAAGTTCCAAAACCGAGGCCCCGGCTTATCAGAGCTATTCGAGCTGCCATCGAGAAGGTCTCCCAAATTGTTTAAGCATTGGCACATAGTCAGGGGAGAGCACTTCCGACAAAAATAGATTTTTACTGTCCATCATACCGACCGGTATAAGGACATCTCCGTTCATAACTGATGAACAGGTTTTCAACTTCCTTCGAGAAAGTCTCATCATACCTACCAGGTATGATCTACTTACAACCCGTAAGTAGTTTTTCCGCATAACTTTCACATCACTTTCTCTAAGTAGTGATGATTAAAAATACCACTAAGCAGTGGGTTTTTATATCGAGGTACTTATCATCCCCAACTGGGTATGATATAAAATTTCCACTCACAATCGGTAAGTGGTTTTTAATTTTAAGTTGTGCTCATCATCCCAACTAGGTATAATGTTAGTAAACCCACTCACCCGTTAATGTTGTGAATTCCATTATACCGGTTCCTAGTATTCACACGAGCTTGTCCTTGCTAGCGTTCCTGGTACTTCGTGTTCCTACACGATATGAACATCTTGGTTCATTATCGTTCGACCTAATCTCCTTCATTCATTCCAAATGAATGAGAAAGTTAAACTTTCATTTATTTGCAATTAGTTCCCTAAAGTTATTTCTCTTTAACTTTAAGTCCCAAATGCCGGTTTTTCCTCAAATTGAGTACCGAAACTTTTAAAATTTATCGTAGCACCTCAATTTATTTCATTTCACAAAAAGGGGTTTAATTTCCCAAATTTCCAATTTGGTCCCCCAACTTTTCCAAAATTACCATTTTGCCCCAAAATTTTCAAAATGCCTCAATTGGACCTCCAACATTATTTTCATGCCATTGACCCTCAATTTCATAAAATTTCATTTTGGTCCTTTTAATTTAAAAAATCCCCAATTTTCCCCCAATTCCAATTCTTAACACAACCGAATTTGATTTTATCAAATTGACCCATCAAACGTTTCCAATTGTCTAAATTGAAGTTGAAATTGAGTTTCTACATGTTCATATGATTCTTCAAAAATGTGAATCGCAAGTTTTAATGCGGGACGAGCTCAAACGGAGCTTCGCCGGAAAATGAACTATAGAGAGAGAAAGATTCGATTACTCACCGGTGATGGCACGTAGTTTGAGCTTTTGATCTAGGCAAATAGCTCTCGTCCTGAGGTTAATCCTATAATCAAGAATCACATCAATTTATGCGGAATTGGATTAGAATTTCGTCATGGGAATTCGGTCGACTCTCTCTCTAGCACCAATTGAAAATTGTAAAGGGGAGCCGAATTGGCTTACCTTACGGTCCTAATTCGGCCGTGGAAAGGCTGAGGAAGTATTGGGAGGGCTTGGTTTGGCCTGAGAATAGCTTGAAATGGTCGATTTCAGCTTGGTTGAAATAGGGCAGCTTCGGTCCGCTAGAGCTGCTTCACTATTCTATCATACCGGCGCTTCTCCAACGATTATCGAATTGACTAGAGTTTGCTATCAGATAACTGTCTTCTTCCCGGTTCTAAAGAGCTCGACCTTTGTTCAAGTTGAAGCTCTTGTTCGAGCTTTACCAAGAAATGGAGTAGTAGAGAGAGAGAGAAGTGTTTAGGTGTGAGGAGAATGAATGGGGATGATCTCTTTATATAGGGTAAAACCATGTATTAATGGGAGAGATTTAGTACTAGTATTAATATTGCCATAAATTATTGGTATTAATTCCAATAATTTAATTTCAATATTAAATTATTTGTATTAATTCCAATAGTTTAATTTGGGTATTAATTATTGGTATTAATTATAATAATTAAATATATATTAATTTATGGCTATTTATGATAATTCATACGTTCGCATAAAAATTTTTTACCGAAATTTCGGATTACAAAAATATCATACTTCCAAGGAGGTCTCCTGTCCTCACACTACTCTCGAGCAAGCACGCTTAACTTTAAAGTTCTTATGAAATCTAATTCACCTGAACCAATTTGGTTTTGTCTTTTAATTTTTCTTAAGTTTCTTTTTTCAAGGTTTAATAAACCCTTTGTATCACCCGAAACTTGTAAATTTTCATATTGCTTGTTCCCAAATGTAAACCGACTTAGTTTTCTTATTCGATTTGACCGATTCTTTTCACAGTTTTCCTTAACTCAAAAGTGCAGGGTTTACACCGAGGGCCTCGATTTTTGGAACTTGGGGGCTAATATGCCCAATTTTGAAAATCTCGTATAGTGGGCCCAAGGCCAATTGTCACGAGTAAGAGCTCGTAAAAAAACATGATTTATATGCTATAAAACTTTAAATAAATGAATTGTTTGGTCATGGTACCAAGACAGGACCGACATACTCAGTAAACTAGCGGTAATGCAACATGACAGGAGGGACCAGTCAAGACAAACAGCTGCGATTACTCACTGGTGAGGGTCCAACGATCAAAGCTTTTGATTCCAATGGGGTTTCTCTCTTCTTAGGGATCCTTCCTGGATCAAACTGCACCTCAATTGGTGGCCTGAGCAGTGCGAATTGCTTAACTTAATATTTGGGAAAAACACACTATGAACAGTAAATTTCGATGAAGGGTGGTGGAGGGGACTTACCACGACAGTTCAGGGAAGGTGTGGACTCCTCTAGGGAATGTTTGGAGGGCTTCATTTGGCCGTGGTTGGCCCAAGGGTGGCTCAAATTGACCTCTATCAAGTCTAGTCATAGACTACCATGGGAGCGATGGTACTATGCAAGCTCACCCAACACTTCTCCATCGATCCTTGAGGCAAACGAAGTATGCACTTGTGTAGAGGACTTCCATAGGATTCTAGGGAAACTGAATTCACCATCGAAGGTGAGAAAAGTGCTCAAGTTGGAGCTCTGGTCCGTGATTCATTGAAATATGGAGTAGTCTATATTCTCTCAACTTTCGGGGCTTGGAGAGGATGAATGGAAGGAAGCTCTTTATATAAGGAGCTCAGGAATTTATGTTCCTATCTGGTCATCCATCGGCCAACCATTAACTCTCAAATTTACTCCCTTGTTAGAGAGATCTATTGGCCATCGGAGTAATGGAAACCTTCCTCCTTCTTTGCTATTTAGAATTCAGAAGGAAGAATACGACATTGTGTGCACACGTATGAGCTTCACACGTGCAAGCAGCGACTTGGTGCACTGTGATTGGGTGGTTTCACTAATGCGACTTCCCACTAAGTGTATGAGTCATTCGTTAACTCGTTGATTGGCCACGTGGTGACCAGCCATTGGTCGCTCATTCCAACGTGGTCATTCACTAATTTTGACCATCTATTGACCATGATACGTGGCATCCTCTAATTAGCTGATTTAAATTTATCAGCTTTCCCTCTTAATGCACTGTACCATTGCTATGTGTCAACCTCTAGTTGGTTGTGCTCATCCTATGTGGCTTTGTCGCATGTCGATCTTTGATTGGTCGACCATTTTTTAACATCCTAGTCAGCCGCTGACGTGGCACCTTTACCACATGTCAACTCCTCATTGGTTATCCTTTAAAATGTGGTTTCTACTTCGTTGATTGATGACTTAGGACACATGTCGCTCTCCCATTGGTTAGTCGTCAATTACATGGATTTTCTTCTTTTGACCATTAACTAGGGACACATGTCATGCTCTTATTGGTCAGCACAACTAGGCATTAACCGAGTGGCTAACTAGGTGCACTTCGCCACATGGAACACATTGATTCAATACACACACTGATCAATCATGCACATCGACCTGGCAGGTGGTCTGTTGACTGTCTAGATCATTGACCGGTTTGGTCGAATTGAGTTCGGTAATCCGAAATCCAAATTTGGTCAGTTCACGCACAATTCGACCAATTTTCTAAATTTATCTAAAACTATTTTCTACACTTTGGTGTCTTCAATTTCTCAAATTGATGTTTTTAAGTCACCTAGAAAAATAAATCTTTGAATTAGTTCTTGTGGGTTCATTCCGGTTCAGGTTCAGTTCATCCTAAACCGGTCTGGTTCTCACATTAAATTTGGTTCATGATCCATTTCCATTATCTTTAGATCTTAATTGAATACTTGGTGTTTTCCAATTTCCTGTTTTGGCTTTCATTTACTAATTCTGGTTCATTTTGATCCTCGGTTTTCTCTCAAAATTTTTTAGAGTTTTATTTTGTGATGATAGGGTTTACCACTACTTGCCTCTTTTTAATGAGTTTTGTGTCCAAAACTTGTTATACTTCGCTTAAATGGGGAATAATTTTTTTCTCTTTCACCCTGTTTTTGATTCCTTGTTTCTTCCTCCATCTTGGCTACCATGCTAGCATACTCTTGCCATTTGAAATCATTTCAGACTAAGATTCCTTTACTTCAGATTTTTGTCCTAATTGCATCTCATATGTCAAAACTTCTTCATCAATCTCTTCACCATTATCTTGGGGAGTTTCCCTCTCCCCTTTTTCCTTGGAAATTTTTTTAAGATTTTGTAGCTTGTGTGATCCTTCCTAAGATCTGGTCATACCTTCCCTTATCGCTTGATTGTTTTGAAATCCTATCCTCCGATTTAGTTGGTATTTCATATGTGGTAACCCACGTGCTTAATCTCATCTGTGTTGCATCCCATTAACTCGTACTATTTTCATGATGATGTGTTTTATAATAATTATTCCAAATTCTTTCCCTTCCGTTCAACATAATCATGACTTAATTAATGACTCTTCTTTCCATGAGTCATATCATTTTAGTCACTTGGTCTTATGAGTCCTCTGTATAGTGGGGTGCTTTAGCAAGATTTCTTCCAAAGATGTTTCCTTCCATCATTAGCTTCTAATTCTTTAAGTCATGGAAATTCTTATCCGGCTTTAGCGTTTGGGTAAAATCCTTAATCATTATGAATATCATCGAAATGTTCATTAATTACTCTATCATAGCTTATTCCTTTTCGACTTCCCTGTAAATCTTAATTCTTTTCATTCAGACTTTCTCCGTACCAACTCTCACCATTTAATCCATTAAATGGTACTTTTATGAAGTTTTTATTTGAGGCTTCATGCTTATTTCTTCCAAGCTTTTCTCCTTCGCCCTTTTTATGATAACCTAGGGGTTCCACCTTATCTTCTAACATCCACTCACTTCATGAATTCATTATACCATTTAATATCAAAACTATACCTCTTAAGGTCTCCATCCAAAATTTAATCCAGGTTACAGTATTGTGATCCTTGAAATGCTTAATTGACCCACTATTTGGTTGTTCTCCTAGTCGTTATAGTCCTTGGCAAGACAGCCTTTCGAACTTTTCGTTCTTGCCTTTGTCTCAACGTTATTGACTTTGCCTCTCTGTTCTTATGTCGGTCCTTGTGTACTTCATTAACTCTCCTTAACATTATTCATTCTTGATTTCATCTATCGGGTTTACCGATCACTACACATCTTGCCTATCGACATACTCATGGTTATCCTTCGTCATGCATTTCCACATGGTTGAAGATATTCCTTAGTCTATCCATACTTGTTCATCACAATTTGAAGATTATTCTCTCCATACTCATAATAGATCCCTTACAATACATATTTACCTCCTTGGGCTCATCTTGTAGGTGTTCCCTTTGTTTGATCCATTCTCTACTATCACACTTCGAAGTAGGGACTTCCATATGTGAGACTATTCATCGAACCTTCTTATCACTCCTTGAAGGTTTTTTTTCCTTCATATCCTTACCGATTTGTATTGTTGCATTTGTCCATATCCAATATTTTGTCATAATCGAGTGACTCCATTTGAAATTTTTTTCCTATACAAGGAATTCTTGTTAACGGGGTTTTATTTCATGTACTTCACACTAAGCCCTACTGTTAAATATTTTGCTCCATTAATGGATATGGACTGAACCTTCCTTTGGACTCCATTCCTTGGTACATCACCTTTCACATTTTCAAGAGTCTCTTCCATTGAACCATCCCGAAAGTTACTTACCCCATCAAAAATGTAACATCTTTTGATGTCTCCATCTTGTTCACCAATTCTTAAATGTTGGTCCCTCTCTTGGAAATTTGCAATATCAACGATTTAATTTTCACTTGTATTCCATTTACAAGTCTGTTCCTTAAGATAGAGGTTTTAGGTATGCCTACTGTAAACCTTGTCCTTTCAAAAATGAGAAAACCGGGAAAGAACCGATCAGTTCTAAGGAGAAAATTGAACCATTTAATGAACAAAAAATGGTAAAGAAGGGTAAAATCAGAAATTGGAAAATCTCAAATGACCGAATGAGTCATGAAAATCATGGGGAAGAACCACGAAGTAATTTGAAAGGGAAAACTGGACCAGTTCAAGGTAAACTAGACCTGAACCGAATTATATCAGATTGAACCATAATGAACCGGATTAGGTAATTCATTTTTTAGGTGACTTGAAAATCTCAAATTGGAGAATCGAAGCCATCATCAAAAAGAAAATGAATTTAGAAGAATTTAGAAATTTTTAATTTTGAGAAAACCGGTCGAATCGGGCCTAAACTAGCCAATTTTCATCATTAAACCCAGTCGAACAAGAATGGTCCAGTCTAGAATAGTGTCGTCTTCCTCCTTGGGATGGCAATACTATTCATCAACGCAAAAACCTTCCTTTCCGGACGAAGGTATATTCCCTCCAAGTTGGGCATTTTGGGTCGAGGATAAGCTCTACCAGTTTGGAAACTGCTACCCTCCATTCATCTTCCACACACCTCAAATTGTCCTCCTCTCCAAAATGCTCAATTTTCCCGTGAGGATCAAACCAGAGCTATGACTTAGGCACTATTCTGAGCCTTAGAAGTCAAACTCGGGTCCTATAGACTCTGAAGAATGCCAGCTACCTGACAGTAATCTCCCATCGACCAAAGGATCGTCGGAGAAGTGCCCGCGAGATCGAACAGTAAAGCAGCTTCATTGGTTTGAAGATGCCCTATTTTGGCCGACCTGAATTCAGCCAATTCAGACCTTTAGGGCCAAACCAAGCTTTCCCATAGTTTGCACGACCTCCACAGAGGTGTAAGGTAATCCAATTTGGCCCTACTCTATTGTTGCAGATTGGTTCTAAAGAGAGAAAATGTTGAACTTTACTAACCAAATTTAAACTAATCTTGACATCAATTGTAGTTATTATTGATCCTATAAGGACCCTAAGGATGAGAGCTACCTTTCCTGACCGAGAGCTCAGACTGTTGCACCTCCCATGGTAAGCTTTCGAATTTTTCTCTCTCTACATATAATTTTCTAGCGAAGCTCCGTTTGGGCTCTTTTCAGACCCAAACTCTACAATTCAAAGCTCCATTGGATTGTATGGATGTCTAGATACCGATCCATGCCATCAATTGGAGTAATTAACCCCATTTGAATGGCCAATTTGAAGAAATCAAATTCGATCAAATTAAAGGGATGAAATTGAGGGGAGAAATTGTGGAAAATTGGGAATTTCAGAAAATTGAGGGACCTCCATGCAATTTCTCAAAATTGAAGGTCAATTCATAATGATAAAGATGTTAGAGAACCAATTGGTTAGTTTTCGAAAGAATTGGAATCTATTGGCCATTTTTGGAAAGTATGGGCACAGCTGTAATTTTAGAAAAATTGGGGACCAAATTGGAAATTGGAAAAATTTGAGCCCCATTTACAATTTTAAGTAAGGACCGAAGGAGGACATTGTAAGCCCTTAGGACTTAATTGGGGAAAAATTGAACACTAGGTAGCTAAAGTCAAGAAGTATGAACTTTAGGGATCTAAGTGCAATAAACAAAAAATTTGGGCCTAGTAGCCAATCATTGAAAAGCTAGGAAGCTTTCACGCCAAACCCTAACTTATAAGAGTGGTCAAACCATGTAGGTACTCTTGAAACTGGAACACGAATAAGACAATCAGAGTCACACTTGGAAAACCAGCTAGGGACGAACGTGTTACAGTCATTGGGTGAGTGGGATTTTTCAAACTTCATACCCGGTTGGGATGATGAGCACTCTTTTGAAACTTAAGAACCACTTATTGGTTGTGAGTGGGATATTTACACGTCATGCCCAGTTGGGATAATGAGCAATTTTAAAGCAAAAAACCACTTAGCGGTTGTGAGTGGGCTTATTTACACTTCATTCCTTGTTGGGGTGATCAGCACACCTCTATTAAACTAAAAACCTACTTATCGGTTATAAGTGGGGCTTTTGATATATCATACCCAATTATGATAATGGGCACCCTTTTAAAAAATGAAAAACCCGCTTACTAGTTATAAGTAGACCTATCTCTATCTTCACACTCGGTTGGTGTGATGAGTACAATGAGTGAAAAGAGATTTTTTTTTTTTGTCAGAAGTATTCTCCCATAATTGTGTGACATTACATAAACTATTTGGAAGAACTTCTTGATGAGAGCTAGTATAGCTCTAACAGGCCAGAGACCTCGAATTTGAACTTACAGGGCTTAAAGCCTAATTTTTAAAAAACACGTGAAGTTGGCCCAAGGCCAGTGGAGACGTGTTGAAGCCCGTAAATAAACATGAATAGGAAGAGCCATGAAAACTCTCATTAAAAATGGAAATATTTGTGTGATTCACCATAGTACCAAGTTATTAGGACCAACAAGGCTCAATGCGCTAGCGGTAGTGAGTCAGGGCTAGGTCGACATATCGACCAGACAAACAGCTGCAGCCGAGTTGAGTGTCAGGGCCCTTAGACCGTCGGCACCAAAGAGAATGTCTAAGTATATGAAAATTATTATTTGTGCATGCACTTTGAATTTGGGACCATCAATACACCCAAGAAGGGTAGTGATGGGTTATAAGGACTGTTGGACAACCTGGTGGTGATAAGGGCAGTTCGTCAGGACAGTTAGTCACGAAGATCCAGGAGCTTCTTGAGCATTGAGACAATGGTGAAGGCAGGATGAAGTCTCCGTCCTCATACAAACACGAAGTTATGTGGATTCTGAGGGCCTGGCGCCTCGGGCATCACTCGGATTCAAGGTAAAAGTTTCGGACTTCTATCATGGTAGACGATAAAAACGCTCTGAATACAAGTGGGTGCAGTGGGTGTGCAACACCAGTGAACGTGTGTACCCATTATGATAAAGGGCGTATATTTGTTTGCTAAATGCCACCCTAGGCATGGGGATGTGCTAAAAGAGTTAAACATGCAAAGGCTTAAAAAGGATAAAAGGTTTTTAAAGAACAAGTGTGTTAAAGATTTTTGAGAAATGATGTATATTTTTGAAAACTCATTTCCCAACACCCACCACTTTGTTGTAGAAACTCACACCCTCCCTTTAACCCCTTTTTAGGAAGGAAGATGAACCCTTAACAAATACCTCGAAGTTAACCTTTAAGACAAGTATGTAAAGTTTTTAAGACATTAAGTTTTGTATAATGTAATTACAGGAAAATCAGGTAAAAAAGACGCCTGACTCCTAGCAATTTAGAAGGAAGTGAAATCCTTCATATACCAAAGGGAGTGGTGGGTTACTCACGAGGATCCGACCAAACCAGTTCAGGGCATGACAACTTGAGTGATATTAGAGCCTGTTTTCTCGAATACATTATCAAGACTATATAACATAATAACTAAGAGAAAATTGTTAAAAATTTTCAGATGGCTCCCAAGAGAGGAACCAAGAGAACTAGAGTCGTGGTCACCGACACTGCCCAAAACCCCATTCCTGTAGAAACTCCCAGAGAAGCCGAGACGGGTCCAACTGGACTAAGCTCGAAACATCAAAGGTTGTACAAAGAGTTCACTCATGTGTTTGGGAGGCCCAACGATGCTCCCGAGGTGGAAACCAACTCCCAAGCTGAGCCCGAGTAAATACAGTACCATCCCACTTCTGTTAATATTCCTCCTGTGATTGACATCCCCAAACACCTCAAGATTCTCCATCAATTAGGTTGTAAGCCTTTCCAAGGAAAGAAGGACGCTAGAGCTGCTATGGACTGGCTGACCAACATTAAGAAACTTGTGGGGATAATTAGAATCCCACCAGAAGAGATGGTGATCCTGGCGAAGTTCTTCCTGGAAGCTAGCGCAAAGAGGTGGTGGGACAACTTCAAAAGCCTACATACCATCACCTCCACCTGGGAGAAATTCAAGGAAAGGTATTAAGAGGAATACTTGGCTCCACACCTAATCAATGAGAAGAAACAAAACTTCTTCCGACTCCGCCAAGGGCTTAACTCTATCTCAGAATATGAAACTAAGTTCAATGAGTTAAGACCCTTTGCCCCGGAGCTGGCCAGACTCGTGGATTTTTGCCAACGATTCATGGACGATCTCAATATAGATATATGAGACCAGATGGGACTACTTGAGACACCCCACATATCTGACAACCATAATTAGTATGGCTCTTGAATGTGAGAGTCTAATGAAAACTTGACACTGCTAGATGGAGTAGGCAAATTGGAAGAAGGACAAAGGCCAAAATCATCGCAGAGGATGTAAGGAGCAAGGTAGTCCTAGGTGGGGAAACAAAATGGGGTTCCCAAGGACAAAGGAAGTGTACCCCGCACAAAGGGAGGTAAACACTGCTATACTACAGAGGGCCCCCCGCTGTCCAAGGTGCTAAAGGAACCACGAGGGGTCATGTCAAGGTTGTTTCGAATGTGGGCAAATGAGACACTTTGCAAGGGAGTGCCCCACTCTTCAAGAAAATAAGCAAAGGAACACTCTTGAACCACCTCAAGGGAACCCAAGGACAATAAATAGAGGATGACACACAACTGTCACATCAAGAGTGCCAATCAGGGTTTATAACCTCACACTGGAAGAGGCCCGAAAAGATCCGAGTATTATAGCGGGTACTTCCCAAACCCTCCCTAACCAAAGTTAGGAAAAGTCTTGTAATTCTACCCTATCTAATAAAATAATTTGATTTACTAAAAGAAACTTGTCATTTACTCCATTAGGATACGTACAACTATGGAGAAGAAACGTCTATGCTCACTTTGGCTTAGGAGCAGAGAGGTCCTTCATCAAGGATCATTTAGTCCCAAATCTTCCGTTGGAACTTACATCCCTAAAACAAAGTCTCAATATTCTCACCCCATTAGGAGAAGGACTAAAAAGAGTCAAATAGTTGAAGGGATGTGAAGTTAATATTGGTGGAGTAAAATTGGAGGCAGACTTAATCCCACTACCTCTGAGAGACGTAGAGATAATACTAGTGTTGGACTGGTTGAGTACACACAAAACCAAGGTAGATTATGGAAAGAAAGTGATAACCTTCTACACTCTCAGGATGCTCGGACTACGTTTCCAAGGAGATAGAAGGAAAGAAGAAATGCACTTGGTGTCCCATGTGAAAGCCTAAAGGATGATACAGAAGGGTTGCAATGCTTTCCTTGCAATGATCATCAACAAAAATTCGAAGAATAAGGGACCAGAGGGCATTCCATTGGTTGAAAACTACCCAGATGTATTTCCTGAGGAACTACCAGGACTACCCCCAAGATGTAAATTAGAATTCACCATATAGGTAATCCACAGGACACATCCCATATCCCAAGCCCCCTATCGCATGGCTATAGCGGAATTAAAGGAATTGAAGGAGCAATTGGACGGATTACTGGAGAAGAGTTTCATATGCCCTAGCCAATCTCCATGGGGTGTGTCAGTACTATTTGTAAAGAAGAAAGATGGGAGCATGAGGCAATGCATAGACTATCAGAAATTGAATTAGGTCACGATAAAGAACAAGTACCCTCTTCCAAGAATTGATGACCTATTCGACCAATTAAAAGGGGCAGCCTATTTCTCCGAGATAGATCTCTAGTTAGTGTTCCACCAACTAAGGATTTGAGAGGGTGACATACCTAAGACTTCATTTCAGTCCTGATACAGGCATTATGATTTCAGAGTGATGCCTTTTGAATTGACAAATGCCCCTGCAACCTTTATGAACTTAATGAACCGAGTGTTCCAGCCTCATTTAGACAAGTTTGTGATAGTATTCATTGACGACATACTTATATACTCATGAACTAGGACAGAACACGAGGAACATCTGGCCATCACTTTAGAAATACTATGGGGGAATCATTTATATGCAAAGTTTTCCAAGTGTTAGTTCTGGCCACAAGAAGTGGGTTTCTTAGGGCACATAGTGTCAAAGGATGGAGTCAAGGTGGATCCGACTAAGGTAGAAACCATATCTAACTGGAAGGCGCCCACGAATCCCTCCGAGATACGCAACTTGTTGGGATTAGCAACCCCGTTAACCTGCCTTACAAGGAGGTGAGTGGAGTACAAATGGGATGAAACATGTGAGAGGTCCTTTCTAGAATTAAAGACCCGTCTAACAATAGCACCATACTCACTTTGCCTAATCCAAGTGCGGGGGAGAATACCATTTATAATGATGCATCCAGACAAGGACTCAGGTGTGTACTAATGCAACAAGAAAAGGTTATCGTCTACACCTCATGACAACTAAAGACACATGGGAAGAACTACCCTACTCACAACTTGGAGTTAGCCGCAATAGTATCCGCCCTCAAGATTTGGCTACACTACCTGTACGGGGTTAAGTGTAAGATATATACAAATTACAAGAGTCTCAAGTATTTTCTAACTCAAAAAGAGTTCAACCTCCAACATAGAAGATGGCTAGAGTTAGTGAAGTACTATGAACTCTTGATCAAATACCACTCGAGAAGATTGATGTGGTGGCAAATGCTCTGAGTCGCAAGTATCAAATGGAGGCAACCCAGATAAAGATGAACCACCTACCCTTGCTATAATAGTTGAGAGAAATTAAGGTGGACCTCAAGGTGGATAGAGAAAAGAGGTGTTTGATGCCTGACATAGCTGTAAGACCCAGCCTAGTAGAGTTAATCAGAGTTAACCAAAAATGGGACAAGGAACTTCTGCCCTACTTAAACCCGACCAACGAGGGAACAACCCCGAACTACACCCTTCAAGGTGATGGATTGTTGACCTACAAAGGTAGGGTATGTGTGCCTCAGGACAAGGAATTGAGGAGGCTAATATTGGAGGAAGCACATGACTCTATGCATGCAATGCATCCAAGTAGTACCAAGATATACCGTACCCTCAAACGGGGTTATTGGTGGAAAGGGATGAAGAGCGACATTGCAGAGTATGTAGCACGATGTTTGTTCTGTCAACAAATCAAAGCGAAACACCAAAAACCCTTAGGACTGCTACAACCCCTACCAATTTGTGAATGAAAATGGGAATACATTACCATGGACTTCGTCACGGGACTACCAGTCACTAGGAAAGGGCGAGACGTGATTTGGGGTCATTGTGGATAGGTTGACCAAGTCCATCCACTTCTTACCCATAAAAGTAACTGATTCCAGGGAACAATTGGTCACCTTATACATGGGAGAAATTGTAAGACTACATGGTGTCCCGGTAAGCATACTGTCCGATCAGGATCCGAGATTTACCTCAAGGTTTTGTCCTAGTCTACAAATCGCCTTAGGAACCAAACTTCATATGAGTACAGCATTCCATCCTCAGACCGATGGACAGTCTGAGCAAAAAATCCAAACATTGGAGGATATGCCCTGGGATGCGTACTCAGAATGAACAAGGGCTGGGAGGAATATTTGTGCCTGATGGAGTTTGCTTACAATAACAGTTACCAGACGAGTATCCAAATGGCTCCTTATGAGGCTCTTTATCAACGACCATGTCGTACCCCCTTATTTTGGGAAGAGTTGAGAGAAAGGAAGCTTGAAAGAGTCGAGTTGATAGAAGACGACACCGAGAAAATTCAATTCATAAGGAGTCGACTTAAGGCAGCCTAGGATAGACAAAAGAGTTATGCGGAACATCGGAGAAGAGACTTGGAATTTGAAGTGGGAGACCAAGTATTTCTCAAGGTATCCCTATGCAGGGGAATACTTAGGTTCCAACAATGGGGAATGTTGAAACCTAGGTATATTGGCCCCTACACCGTAATCCAAAGGGTAGGTCCAGTGGCATATAAACTTGAACTACCTCCAGACCTACAAAGGATACATGATGTATTCCATATCTTAGTACTCCGATAGTACCAGCTCGACCCGAACCATGTGTTGGACATACCCCCACCCGAGTTGGAGGAAAACCTAACCTATCAAGTGGAGCCGGTGAAAATCCTCGATCGAAGAGATAAGAACCTGAGAAATAAGAAGATTCCCATGGTCAAGGTTCTTTGGCAGAACGGACCCGCACATGAGGACACCAGGGAAACCGAAAGTGTCATGAGAGATGGGCAGCCCCAACTTTTTGAGTTGTAAGCGTTTTGGAGACAAAACCCCTAAAAGGAGGGGAGAGTTGTAAACCCCGTTCTTTACAGAATGAGAAAACCGGAAAAGAATCAATTCGTTCTAAGCAGAAAACCGAACCATTTAATTAACCAAAAATGGTAAATAAGGGTAAAATGGGAAAATTGGAAAATCCCATGTGACCGAAGGAGTCATGAAAATCATGGGGAAGAACCATGAAGTAATTTGAAAGGGAAAATCAGACCGGTTCTAGGTGAGCCAAACCTGAACCGGATTGAACCATAATGAACTGGATTAGGTAATTCATTTTTCTAGGCGGCTTGAAAATCTCAAATTGGAGAATTGAAACCACCATCAGATGGAAAATGAATTTACACAAATTTAAATATTTTTAATTTTGATAAATCTGGTCGAATGTGGACTAAACTAGCTGATTTTCATCATTGAACCCGGACGGACCGAATCAATCCAGTCCAGAACAGTGTCATCTTTCACCTTGGGATGACAGCAGTGTTCATCATTGCAAAAACCTTCCTTTCTTGGTGAAGGTATATTCCCTCCTATTTCGGCATTTTCAGGTGAGGATAAGCTTGAATAGTATGGAAACTGGTAGAGGAGAGGGTCCCTGAGCTCACTATATAAAGAGCTCCCCTCCATTTATCCCTCCACACACCTCAAATCGTCCTACTCTCCAAAGTGCTTAGTTTTCCGACGAGGCTCAAACCAGAGCTCCAACATGGGCACTTTTCTCAGCCTTAGAAGGCAAACTCGGGTACTATAGACTCAGGGCAAAGTCAGTTACCTGACAGCAACCTCCCCTCAACTCAAGGATTGTCCAAGAAGCATCTGCGAGATCGAACAGTAAAGCAACTTTGTCGGTTCTAAGCTACCCTATTTCAGCTGATCTGAATTCAGCCAATTCAGACCACTTACAACCAAACCAAGACTTCCCACAGTGCCCACGACTATCACATGACCTCCACAAAGGTGAAAGGTAAGCCAATTTGGCCTTGCTCTATCGTTGCAGATCGATTATAGTGAGAGAAAATGTTGAAATTCACTAAGAAAATTCACACTGATCTTGACCTCAATTGGAGTGATTCGTGGTCCTAGAAGGACCATAAGGACAAAAGCTACCTTCCTAGATTGAGAGCTTAGACTGGCGTGCCTTCGACGGAAAGCCTTCGACGGAAAGCTTTCGAAGCTTTCTCTCTCTACGTACAATTTTCCGAAGAAGCTCTATTTCAATGCATTTCTGACCCAAACTCTACAATTCAAGGCTCCATTAGATTGTATGGAAGTGTAGAAGCTGATCCATGGCATCAATTGGAGCAATTAACCCCATTTAAATTGCCAATTTGAAGAAATCAAATTCGATCAGTATAAAGGGGTGAAATTGGGGGAATAAATTGGGAAAATTTGGGAATTTTGGAAAATTGAGGGACCTCCATGCAATTTCTCAAAATTGAAGTCAATTGGCAATGAAAAAGATGTTGGAAGACCAATTGGTCAATTTTTGAAATAATTTGGGTAAATTGGCCATTTTTGGAAAGTAGGGGCAAAACGGTAATTTTAGAAAAATTAGGGATCGAATTGGAAATTGGGAAATTTTATGCCCCATTTACAATTTTAAGTAAATTAAGAACCTAAGGAGGACATTGGGAGCCCTTGGGACTTCACTGGGGAAAATTTGAACGCTAGGGACCTAAAGCCAATAAGTATGGAATTTAGGGACCTAAGTGCAATATACCACAAATTTGGGCCTAGTAGCAAATACTTGAAAAGCTAGGAAGCTTTCACGCCAACCCTAACTTATAAGAGTGGTCAAACCATGTAGGGACTCATGAGACCGAAACGCAAACAAGAGAGTGAGACTCACACTTGCAAAACTGGCTAGTGATGAATGCATCACAGACATCGGGTGAGTGAGACTTTTCAAACATCATACCCGGTTGGGATAATGAGCAATCTTTTAAAAATTAAGAACCACTTACCAGTTGTGAGTGGGATATTTACACATCATACCCGGCTGGGGTTATGAGAAATTTTAAAGCTAAAAACCACTTATCGGTTGTGAGTAGGCTTATTTACACTTCATTCCTGGTTGGGGTGATGAGCACAACTTTATTAAACTAAAAACCTACTTACTAGTTGTAAGTGGGACTTTTGATACTTCATGCCTAGTTGGGATAATGAGCACCTTTTAAGAAAGGAAAAATCGGCTTACCAATTGTAAGTAGACCTACCTCTTTCATCTCACTCGGTTGGTGTGATGAGTACAATGAGTGAAAAGAGATTTTATTTTTCAGAAGTGTTCTCCCCTCAGTGTGTGACATTGCTTAAACTATTTGGTAGACCTTCTTGATGAGAGCTAGAACAACTCTAACAAGCCAGAGGCCTCGAATTTGAATTCATAGAGCTCAAGGCCCAGTTTTTTAAAAATGTGTGAAGTGGGCATGGGCTGAAGTGCATAAACAAACATGAATAGGAAGAGCCATGAAAACTCTCATTAAAAATGGAAATAATTATGTAATTCACCACATCAAGTTAGGACCAACAAGGCTAGATGGGCTAGTGGTAGTGCATTAGGGTCATGTCAACGGATCGGCCACACAAACAGCTGTAGGCCGAGTTGATTGTTGGGGCCGTTGGACCATTGGCACCAAATAGAATGGCTAAGTATATGAAAATTATTGTTTGTGCACGCACTTTGAATTCAGGACCATCAAGATACCCAAGAGGGGTAGTGGTGGGTTCCAAGGATTGTTGGATGACCTAGTGGTGATAAGGGCAGTTCGTCGGGCCAGTTAGTCATGAAGCTTCAGGAGCTTCTTGCGTATTGAGATTGGGGTGGAGGCAGGATGAAGTCTTCATCCTCATATGGACATGAAATAATTTGGATTCTAAGGGCCTAGTGCTTGTGGCATCACTTAGATTCAAGGTATAAGTTATGGACTTCTATCATGGTGGACTGTAAAGACGCTCCGATCCACAAGTGGGTGCAGTGGGCGTTCGACACCGGCAAACATGTGTATCTTTATAACAAAGGGTGTGTGTTTGTTTGCTAAATGCCACCCAAGGTAAGGGGATGTGCTAAAAGAGGTAAACACACAAACGCTTAAAAAGGATAAAAGGTTTTTAAAGAACAAGTGTGTTAAAGATTTTTTAGAAACTATGTATATTTTTGAAAACTCATTTCCCAATACCCACTCACTGAGTTGTAGAAACTCACCCCCTCCCATTAACCCCTTTTTAGGAAGGAAGATGAAACCTTAAGGAATACATCGAAGCTAAACCCTTAAGACAGTTATGTAAAGTTTTCAACATATTAAGTTATGTATAATGTTATTCCAGGAAAATAAGGTAGAAAGGGTGCTTGACTCCTCGCGGTTGAGAAGGAAGTAAAATCCTTTAAAGACCAAATGGAGTGGCGGATTGCTCACGGGGATCCAACCAAACCGGGTCGGGGCGTGACACCAATATTTCTTGACTTCCTTATCAAGAAGGGTTTATTGATTCATATTGAATCACAACTCGTAAGCTAATTACCTTTGTACTAGTGGGTTCCCAATTTTCTCAAAACTTGGTATTACTCCTTATGGTAATTGACTTTTTTCCTTTTCAATCCCTTCTTATGGCTCTATTATGACAAATAATCTCCTTTATCCTTCTCTTCCTCATACTTTGTCTTTCTTAACCCTTTTTCTTAAAGGGTTTTTCTTTCCTTTAATCAAAATTTTGAGTTTTTCGATTATAATATGAAATTATAAAACTTTTGGCAAAAAAACATTTATTCATTAATTTCATTAGCCATAAATATGGCTTATTACATAAAAATAATACACCAAATTCCCCTTTAATTATTTATCTAGCCCCACATGTTTACTGACTCAGAGTTCATCACCGGTGGGTTGCGAGATTCTTCCTTTGAAGATTTGGAAGTTGATACTATTTTCTTAGGTGGACATGAGCCTCCATGGTACCTCCCACACCTTTCACAAGCATTCATTCTTGGTTTCTAATATTCTGAGGACAAGGATTTCTCTCGAGAGTTTAGCATTTCCGCTCTCTTGGAGATAGACACTCCATACCTCCTCATCCCTATTACTTCACATTAATATTCTTGTTTGAGGACAGTTGTGGGTCCAATGTAATCCCTATCCCTTAAAGATAAGGAAACTGGGGAAGTAACCAGTCAACACAAATGAGAAAACCAAACCGATTCACGAATCCCAACCATTAGAGAAAGGACAAATTTGGAAATTAACAAATCCCGAGTGACCTAAAGAGTTATAAAAATCATGGAAAGGGACTTTGGGACAAATTGGAAGAGAAAACCAGACCGGTTCAGGTGAGCCGGATCGGAACTGGATTGAAATGGTTTGAACCATCGTTAAACTAGTTGTGAAATTCATTTTTCTAAGTTGCTTAAAATATTCATAATTGGGGAATTTAAGCCACCATTGGATAGAGAATTAATTTAGATGAATTTAGAAATTTTTAACTTTAAAAAACTTGATCAAACTTAGCATAAACCAGCAGGCTTAAGCATTGAACCCAATTAGGACCGGCTCGGTACGGTTCGGAACAGTGTTGTCTTCTTCCTTGAAATGATGACACTGTTCACTCGTAAGAAGAACGGACAATGCTAGCAAAGATTAAACAGTCATCCAGAGAGTCTCCGAGCTCCCTATATAAAAAGCTCCTCTCCATTCATCCTTCTCACAGCTAAAAATTCTACTCTCTCTCAACTACTCTATTTTTCGGTGAAGCTCGAACCAGAGCTCTAACATTGAGTTTTTTTAGCCTTAGAATGCGAGTTTGGGTTCTTTAGATTCTGATAGAAGTCAACTACCTAACGGTGATCTCCGTTTGATCTGAGGACCACCGAGAAGCGCCGATAGAATCAAATTGTGAAGCAGCTCCGACAGACCGAAGCTGCCATATTCGGCCAAGCTGAAACTGGCCAAATTAAGCACTCCTCAAGCTAAACTGGTCCCTCCCAACACTAACACAACCTCACATGTAATAGAGTTGAAAGGTAAGCCAATTCGACCCCCTTGGTCATTTTCGATTGGCGTTAGAGAGAGAAACTGTGAAAACTTCATTGACCGAATTCTCCCTCAATTCGATATGAATTGTTGTGATTCTTCATCCTAGGAGAAACCTCAGGATGAGAGATACTTGTCCAGATAGAAAGCTCGGACCACTGCACTTCTGATAATAAGCTTTCAGAGGTTTCTCTCTATATGCATAGTTTTCCGGCGAAGCTCCTTTTGAGCTCGTTTCGGCCTCAATTAATGCGATTCAAAGCTCAGTTGAATTATATGGAAGTGTAGAAACTGAATTATACCTCTAATTTCAACAGTTAACCCCAATTGAATGGTCAATATAATGAAATTAAATTCGGCCAGTTTGAAAGGGGAAATTAGGGGAAATTTTTGGGGAAATTTGAGGATTTTGTTAAATTGAAGGACCAAATTGCAATTTCACAAAATTGAGGGGCAATTGGCCATGAAAAGGATGTTGGAGGACCAATTGGTCAATTTTTTAAAATAATTTATGTCAAATTGCCATTTTTGTAAAGTAGGGTCAAAATGGTAATTTTTGAAAAGTTTGGGACCAAATTGGAAATTTGGAAAACTTGAGCCCCTAAAACAATTTTAAGTAAATTTAGGACCCAAAGTTAATTTTTGGAAGTTTCATTACTCAATTTGTAGAAATGTTTGAATTAGGGACATAAAATTAAGGAAAATGAACTTTAGTGACCTAAGTTCAATTAATTGGAAATTTTGAGCCTAGTCATTCATACGTGAGAAAACGATGGATGTTATGCCAAATAGTAATATATAAGGATTTTCAAATCGTGTAGGAACACGAGGGAGCGAAACGCCAACAAGGACAAGCTAGCGTGGAGGAGGAAACCAACTAGAGAAGTGTACACTTCAATTATCGGGTGAGTGGGTTTATTAACATCATACTCGGTTGGGATGATGAGCACTTTGTAAATGAAAATCGACTTCTATGTGAGATTTTAACATCACACCCAATTGGAGTGATGTGAGACTAAGTGGAAAAAACTACTTACTGGTGGTAAGTAGACAGATCATACCAGGTTGGTATGATAGACTTCTTGGAAGGAAGGAGAAAACCCGCTTGCTAGTTGTAAGCGGAGATGTCATCACACCTAGTCGATGTGATGAGTTGAAAGGTTATTTTGTCAGAAGTGTTCTCCCTTGACTGTGTGCCAATGCTTAAAATTTTTGGGAAACCTTATTGATGAGAGCTAGAATAGCTCAGATAGACCAGAGGCCTCAGTTTTGGAACTTGTGAGCTAAAATGCCCGATTTTGGAAAACCACGTGGAGTGGGCCCAAGGCTAGTTGGCATAAGCAAGAGCTCATGAATAAAATGATATTTTAAAGCCATGAAAATTCTTAATGAATTAATTATATGATTTCGCCATGGTACCAAGACAGTACCAACATACTCGAAGGACTATCGATCGTGCATCCGGGCCAGGTCAATGGACTGGCCTAGACAAACATCTGCCGGTCGAGTTGAGGGTCGGGGTCATTGGATCAGTGGCACCAAAGATAAATGGTTTTGTAGAAAACTATTGTTTGTAGAAAGAAACCTTCAAGGAATGATAAGAAGGTAGAGCATGTAGCTCCTAATGTGAAAGTCTCTATTGTGAGGGACATAGTATAGAATAAAAACTATAAGAAGGGAACTTCCCCAAACAAAGTAATTGACACATAGATCGAATTAGATTAACTTAGAATAAGGAATCATGAAATGATCACGAGTGAGTAAGAGTGGATTAAGAAAAGGGAAAGTCCTTGAGGAAAGGACGCCACTAAAAATGAGGAAGGACATAAGAAGGGTTAAAATAGGACAAAAATGTGCTAACACCAAAACCTATAAAAGCAAGTACGTAGCGCTTGAAAGAACACCGAGCTAAGGGTTTCAACGACAAAGAGAATAACTAGACACAGGAATGATTGGGCATCTTGGAACTCCCAATCCTAAAATCCTTTGTAAGAACCTCAAGGGGAAGAATCTTTCCCTAAGCAAAGAATATGTGAACCTAAGGAGATACCCTTGAACTCGCAGGTAAGACATGCTTAGCTAGGATAAGCTCTATGGAATGAGTAAGCAATGGAAAGGAAAAGAAATTCCTTAAATGCGTGTTATAAAATGGCTAAGTGAAAATAACCGAAGAGTTAGCATGTCAAACAAACTCCAAGTTGAAATCAAGGGAAATTATTTGCTATGCAAGCGATGCTGAATAAGTTTTGGGGACAAAACTCCTAAAAGGAGGGGAGAGTTGTAAACCCGTCCCTTTGGCTATGTTTGAATTGAGGTGTTTGGAGGGATTTTGAGGGGGAGGGGTGGAGAAATCCCTTATTTGGTAAAAAAAAATGGAGAGGTTTGGAGGGGCAAAGAATCACCTCCAAACATCTCTAACCCCTCCATTTACACTACGACACAATCCCTCCAAAAGTAGAGGTATTTGGAGTGATTGTGTAATTTATTGCTTAAATTACTTTAATACCCTCATTTATTATTTATTTATTTATTTTTATTCTCATATACTTTAAATCAATTTATATATTAATAACATTTTATATAAAATTATACAATATAAATATTATAAATAAAAATTTTTGTAAAAAATATTTTTAATATAATTTAATTATATATAATATAATAGCTAATAAATTATTTAATTTAATTAAAAGGATAAATTTGTCTTTCTAATTTTTTCATTAATAATCCTTCCCCTCATTTCACCTCCATCCAAACGATGCATTGTTAAAATTTTTTAACACCTCCAAATCCATCACATCACTTCCCCTTCGAACACCTCCAAACACTTCACCTCTAAATCTCTCCAAACCCCACAATCCAAATATAGCCTTAAAGATAAGGAAACCGAAGAAAGAACCGGTCAACCCAAGTGAGAAAACTGAACCGGTTCACGAACCCCAACCGTTAGAGAAATGGCAAATTAGGAAATTAACAAATCCCGATTGACCTAAATAGTCATAAAAACCATGGAAATGAAATTGGGGACAAATTGGAAGAGAAAACCAGACCGGTTCAATTTAACCGAATTGAACCAGTTTGGACTGGTTTGAACAAGTTTGGACTGGTTTGAACCATCATTAAACCTATTGCAAAATTCATTTTTTTAGGTGGCTTAAAATATTCAAATTGAGGAATTGAAGCCACCATTGGATAGAAAATGAATTTAGATGAATTTAAAAATTTTTAATTTTGAAAAACTCTATCACATTGGACCTGAATTGGCCGGTTTAAGCATGGAACCCTGTTCCGACCGGTCCGGTCTGGTTCCGAAAAGTGTCGTCTTCTTCCTTCAAATGATGACACTGTTCACTCAACGAAAGAAAGGACAGCACCGGTAAAGATGAAACGTTTCTGTTCAAGATGTTTCGGGTCATGAATGAGCGCCATTAAGGTGCTAAATGGTCATTTAGAGAGTCCCTGAGCTTCAAATATAAAGAGCTCCTCTCCATTTGTTCTCCTCTATAAACCCTGCCCTTTAGAGTTAAGGAAGACCGGGGAAAGAACTGGTCAACCCGAGTGAGAAAACTGAATTGGTTCACGAACCTCGACCATTTGAGAATGGGAAAATTGGGAAATTTGCAACTCACGAGTGACCCAAAGAGTCATAAAAACCTAGGAAAGGGACTTTAGAACAATTTGGGAAAGAAAACCAAACCGATTCAGGTGAACTAGATCCGAACTGGATTGAACCGATTTGAACCATCATTGAACCAGATGTTAAATTCATTTTTCTAGGTGGCTTAGAAAATTCAAATTGGATAATTAAGGCCACCATTGGATAGAGAATGAACTTAGATGAATTTAGAAATTTTTAATTTTAAAAAACTCGGTCGAATCGAACCTAAACCAACCGGTTTAAGCGTCGAACCCGGTTTAGACCGGTCCGGTCCGGTTAAGAACAATGTTGTCTTCTTCCTTTATATGATAGTATTGTTCACTCACTGTAAAATTGAACAACGCCGACGAAAAGGAAATGTTTTTGTTCAGGACATTTTAGTCCATCAATGACTGTCATTAAGGTGTCAAACGGATGGTCGGAGAGTCCCTAAGCTCTCTATATAAAGAGCCTCTCTCCATTCGTTCTCCACACACTTGAAAACTTCAATCTCCCTCAGCTACTTAGTTTTCCAATGAAGCTCGAACCAGAGCTCCGACATAAGGATTTTTTTGAGCCAAAGAAGGCGTGGTCAAGTTCCTTAGACTCGGCGAGAAGTCAGCTACCCGACGGTAGTCTCCAATTTCTATGAGGATTGCCAGAGAAGCACTGGCGTCATCGAACAATGAAGCAGCTCTAGCGGACCAAAGCTGCTCTATTTTTGTCGAGCTGAAATCAGTTGATTCCAGCCCTCGTTAGGCTAAACCAAGCTCTCCCAACATGACCTCGGCCTTCATACGACCGAATTAGAGCAAAAAGGAAATCCAATTTGGCTCCCCTCTGTGATTTCTGATTAGTGTTAGAGAGAGAACTGATGAATTTTCATTGAACAAATTGTCCATCAATTCGACAAGAATTGACGTAATTCTAGATCCTAGGAGGAACCTTAGGATGAAAGTTATCTGCCCATATCAAAAGCTCGGAGACTGTCGCAACCCGACGGTAAGCTTTCGAAGCTTTCTCCCTATAAGTCCAGTTTTCCGGTGAAGCTCCATTTGTGCTCGTTCTAGCATCAAGTCATGCGATTTAAAGTACAATTGAATCGTATGGATGTGTAAAAACTCAATTTTACCTTCAATTTCAACAATGAACCTTGATTGATCAATCAATTTGATTAAATCAAATTCAACCAGTTTAAAGGGGGAAATTTGGGAATTTCTAAAATTTGAGGGACCAAAGTGCAATTTCCCAAAATTGTGGGCCAATTGGCCATGAAAACGACGTTCGAGGACCAATGGGTTGAATTTTGGGATTTTTGGCGGTCAAATTTCCATTTTTGAAAAGTAGGTACAAAATGGTAATTTTGAAAAGTTAGTGACCAAATTTTGAAATTTGGGAAACTTGAACCCTTTTTGGGATTTTTGGTAAACTAAGGACCCACAATGAATTTTTGAAAGTTTCGGGACTCAATTTGGGGAAAAATTGGCATTAGGGACCTAAAGTTAAAGGAAAAGAACTTTAGGGACCTAAATGCAAATAATTAAGAAGTTTGGATTTTTTGTTCACTTAGTAGGAATGAAGGCTATTAGGCCAAATAATAATGAACAAGGATATTCAAATCGTGTAGGAACACGGGGGACAGGGAATGCCAGTAAAGACAAGCTCGTGCGGAGGAAAAGAGCCAAATAAGAGGAATACACCTCACTATCGGGTGAGTGGGAATTTTCACTTTTGGGATGATGAGTACCTCGTAATGAAAAACCACTACTAAGTTGAATTTTAATAACACGCCTAGATGGGGTGAAGTGGAAACAATGTGGAAAAACTACTTACCGGTTGTAAGTAGATCATACCTAGTTAGTATGATGAACCTCCTGTAAGGAAGTGGAAAACCCATTAACTGGTTGTAAGTGGAGATGTCATCACACCCGGTTGGTGTGATCAACGAATAAAAACATATTTTTTCAGAAGTGTTCTCCCCTCACTATGTGCCACTACTTAAAGATTTTGGAAAACCTACTTGACCGGAGCTCGAATAGCTCAGTTAGGCCAGAGGCCTCAATTTGGGAACTTGGGGGCTAGAATGCCCAATTTTTAAAAATTTCATACAGTGGGCCCAAGGCCAGTTGCCACGAGTAGGAGCTCATAAAAAAACATTATGTTAATCCATAAAAATTTTAATGAATGATGTGATTTGGACATGGTACCAAGACAGAACTGACATACTTGATGGACTGGTAGTAATGCGACAAGACAGGTCGACAGACCAGTCTGGACAAACAGCTGCATGTCAAGTTAAGGGTCGTGGCCATTGGACCAGTGGCACCAAAGATTAATTGCTTGTATGGAAAAAAATTTGTTTGTGCATGCATTGAAGTTTGGGAACATCAAGACGCCAAAGAGGGGTAGTGATGTGTCCTAGGGGCTACTAGACGACATGGTGGAGATAAGGGTAGTTTCTCGTAGTTAGGGAAGCTACTGGACGACATAGTTAGGGAAGCTTGACAAAGCTTCATGCATATGAGACCAGGCTGGAGTCGGGTTGAGTTCTCTATCCTCATATGGACACAGAGTTTCTATCCTAGTTTGAGGGTCGGATGTCACGTACATCCACTCATTACTAGGGTAGAAGTGGACGAGCTTCTATCTAGGTGGCCGGTAAAGTCTCTCTGATGCCACAAGTGGGTGTAGTGGATGGCCTACCCTACGAATGTGTGATCCCTTCATGATGAAGGGTGTGTGTTGAATGCTAAACACACTGAATGTGGATAATGTGAAATGTTTTTGATAACCGAGAATATGAGGAAGAAATAACTTTGAAAGGAAATTAAGGAGTCTGGCACACTCCAAATTATTTTATTAAAACTCTTTTTAAATTTCCCATTCACTTAGCTGTACAAACTCACCCACCCTTTTTATCTATTTTCAAGAATAAAGAATGACTAGGGATAACACTAGTATTTACCCTTTGTCAGGTATTCTTAATTTTCTTTTAAACTTGTATTTTTTTTATATTTGTTATTTGAGGGAATAAGGTTGAGATTTCATCTGGCTCCTCTTGAATTAAAGAAGGCGGAAACCCCTCTTGATCCAAGGGAGAGACGAGTTGCTCACAGGGATCCGACCAAACTAGGTCAGGGCATGACATCCTCACAACTGAAAACTCTACTATCTATCAACGACTTAGTTTTCCGTTGAAGCTTGAACTAGAGCTTTGACATTGAGGTTTTTCTGAGCCTTAGAAGAGGTCAGGTTCTTTAGATTCTGAGAGAAGTCAGGTACTTCACAGTGATCTTTGTTTGATCTAAGAACCGCTAGAGAAGCGCCATCGAAATCAAACACTAAAGCAACTCTGACGAACTGAAGCTACCCTGTTTCGACGGAGCTTAAATTGGCCAAATTTAGCCCTTCTCAGGCCAAACCTCCCCCCCCCCCCCCAACACTCCCACAGCCATTACATGATCGTAATAGAGCTAAAAGGTAAGCCAATTCGGCCGCCTCTGTCATTTCCGATCAGTGTTAGAGAGAAACTATGAAAACTTCACTGACCGAAACTTTGTTTGAGCTCATTTCGGCCTCAATTCATTCAAAGCTTAACTGAATCGTATGGTTGTGTAGGAACTGAATTATCCTCCAATTTCAACAATTAACCCCGATTGAATGGTCAATTTGATGAAATCAAATTCAGCTACTTTGAAAGGGCGAAATTGGGGGAAAATTTTGGGGAAATTTGGGGATTTCATTAAATTGAGAGACCAAATAGCAATTTCCTAAAATTGAGAGCCAATTAGCCATGAAAAGGATGTTGGAGGACCAATTGGTCGATTTTTTAAAATAATTGGGGTCAAATTGCCATTTTTGCAAAGTAGGGGTAAAATGGTCATTGTTGAAAAGTTAGGGACCAAATTGGAAATTTGGAAAACATGAGCCCCTTAAACAATTTTGAGTAAATTGAGGATCCAAAGTAATTTTATGGAAGTTTTGTGACTCAATTTGGGGAAAAGTTTGCATTAGGTACCTAAAGTCAAAGAAAATGAAATTTAGGGACTTAAGTGCAATTAATTAGAAATTTTGAGCCTAGTCATTCATACGTGAGAAAACAAAGGTTGTTATGACTAATATTAATAGATAAGGATTTCTAAATCTTATAGGAACATGAGGGACCGGAACGCCACAAGGACTAGATAGCGTGGAGGCAAAAACCGACTAAAGAAAAGTACACTTCAGTTATCTGGTTTGTGAGTTTATTCACATCATACCTGGTTGGGATGATGAGCACTTCGTAAATGAAAAACCACTTCTATGTGGGATTTTAATAACACATCCGGTTAGAGTGATGTGACACTAAGTTGAAAAACTACTTATCGGTGGTAAGTAGAGAGATCATACCCAATTAGTTTAATAGACTTCTAGGAAGGAAGTAGAAAACCTACTTGCTTGTTGTAAGAAGAGATGTCATCACACCCGATTGGTGTGATGTGTTGAAAGGTTATTTTGTTAGAAGTGTTCTCCCCTGACTATATGCCATTGCTTAAAAGTTTTGGAAGACCTTCTTGACGAGAGCTAGAACAGCTCGGATAGGCCATAGACCTCAGTTTCGGAACTTGTGGGCTAAACTGCCCGATTTTGGAAAATCATGTACAGTGGGCCCAAGGCCAGTTGGCATGAGTAGGGGATCGTAAAAAGCATGATATGTTAAAGCCATGAAAATTCTTAATGAATGAATTATATGATTTCGCTATGGTACCAAGACAGGACCGACATACTCGATTGACTAGGAGCAGTGCGTCAGGGCTAGGTTGATGAACCAGCCTAGACAAACAGTTGCAGGCCGAGTTGAGGGTCTGGGCCATTGGACCAGTGGCACCAAAGATATATGGCTTTGTGGAAAACTATTGTTTGTGCATGCACTTGAGGTTCGGGACCATCAAGATGCCCAAGAGGGGTAGTGATGTGTTATAAGGGCTATTGGACTATATGGTAGCGATAAGGGCAGATTGTCGTACCAACAATCAGGGAAGCTCAATGTAGCTTCATGCACATGAGGCCGAGGTGGGGTCGGGATGAGGTCTTTGTCCTCATATAGACACGGATTTTGAGTTTGAGGGTCAAATGTCGTGAGCATCCACTCAAACCCAAGGTAGAAGTGGACAGGTTTCTATTTAGGTGGCCGGTAAAGTCGCTCCGACGCCACAAGTGGGTGCAGTGGACAGGCTGCCCTACGAATGTGTGTGATCCCTTCTTGATGAAGGGCATGTATTGACTGTTAAACGCACTTAATGCTGATAATGAGGAAAGAAATTTTGAAACTGGAATTTGAGGAAGGATTGTTCTTAAAAGAAGTAAGTAGTCTGGCACACTCCAATTAAAAACAGTTTTTATGAAAACTCGTTCCCAACACACATTCACTGAGTTGTAGAAACTCACCCCTCTTTTATATCACTTTTCAAGATTTGAAAATAAAATAACTAAGAAAAACACCCGGTTCTACCTTCTATCAGATAAGCCTAAAAGTTATTTTAACCTTGCATTTTTATTTATTTATATTATTCTAGTGAATAAGGTTAAATAAAGCCTAGCTTGGGTTGATCACGGGGATCATAAAATAACTTGTTCCCTATACTAACATAAATCAATAAAAATACGAGCTTAAAATAACTTTTAAGCATACCTGACAAAGGGTAGAACTGGGTGTTTTCTTTAGTCATTTTTTTCTACTCTTGTAAAGGAATATAAAAGAGGGGTGAGTTTCAAAAACTCAATGAATGGGTGTTCGGAATGAGTTTTCATAAAAACAATTTTTAATTGGAGTGTGCAAAAATCCTTATTTATTTTAAGAACATTCCTTCCTCAAATTCCAATTTTCAAAATTTTTTTCCTCATTATCCACATTATGTATGTTTAACAATCGACACACGCCCTTCATCATGAAGGGGTCACACATTTGCAGGGAAGCCTGTCCACTACACCCACTTGTGGTGTCGAAGCGACTTTATCGGCCAGCTAGATAGAAGCCCGTCCACTTCTATCCTCGAAATTAGTGGATGCACGTGACATCCGACCCTCAAACACGAAAATAACTCCACGTTCGTACGAGGACAAAGACCTCATCCCGACCCCACCCCAGTCTCATGCGCATGAAGCTACATCGAGCTTCCTTGAATGCTGGCACGACAAACTGCCCTTATCTCCACCATGTCGTCCAGTAGCCCCTAGGATGCATCACTAGCCCTCTTGGGAATCTTGATGCCCCCGAACCTCAATGCATGCACAAACAAATTGTTTTCCATATAAGCCATTAATCTTTGGTGCCACAGGTACAATGTCCCCAACCCTCAACTCGACCTGCAACTGTTTATCTAGACCGGTCCGTCAACCTGTCTTGTCACACTGCTGCCAGTCCATCAAGTATGTCAGTCCTATCTTGGTACCATGGCCAAATCACATCATTCATTAAAATTTTTATGGCTTAGCATATTGTTGGCTTACGAGTTCCTGCTCGTGCCACCTGGCCTTGGGCCCACTATATGAGATTTTCAAAAATCAGGCATTCTACCCCCACAAGTTCCAAAATCGAGGCCTCTGGCCTAACTGAGCTATACGATCTCCCATCAAGGTCTCCCAAAATTTTTAAGCAGTGGCACATAGATAGTGAAGAACACTTCTGATAAAATATCATTTCACTCATCAATCACACTAACTGAGTGTGATGACACATCCACTTACAACCGGTAAACGGGTTTTCCACTTTCTTCCAAGAAGTTCATCACACCAACCGGGTATGATCTACTTACAACAGGTAAGAAGTTTTCCGCATAGTTTCCACATCACTCCAACCAGGAATTATGTTAAAATCCCATATGGTAGTGGTTTTTCATATCCGCTTACAACCGGTAAACGGGTTTTCCACTTCCTTCAAAGAAGTTCATCACACCAACCGGGTATGATCTACTTACAACATGTGAGTAGTTTGTCCGCATAGTGTCCACATCACTCCAACCAGGTGTGATGTTAAAATACCATATTCTAGCGGTTTTTCATTCCGAGGTACTCATCATCCCAACCGGGTATGATGTGAAAATTCTCATTCACCCCATAGTGCAATGTAATTCCTCTTATTTTGCTCTTTGCCTCTACGCAAGCATGTCTTTGCTAGCATTCCTGGTACCTCGTGTGCCTACATGATTTGAACATCCTTTTTCCTAATCATTTTGCCTAAATAGCCTTCATTCCTCACAAATGAACAAAATGCCCAAACTTTTACTTATTTGCATTTAGGTCCCTAAAGTTCTTTCCCTTTATCAGTAGGTCTCTAATGCCAATATTTCTCCAAATTGAGTCCCGAAACTTTCGAAACTTCATTGTGGGTCTCAATTTATCCAAAATCCCACAAAGGGTTCAAGTTTCCAAAATTTCCAATTTGGTCCCTAATTTTTCAAAAATTACCATTGTGCCCCTACTTTACAAAAATGCCATTTTGAAGCCAAAAATTCGACCAATTGGTCCTCCAACATCTTTTCCATGGCCAATTGGACCTCAATTTTGGGAAAATGCACTTGGGTCCTCAATATTTTGAAATCCCCAATTTCCCCCAAAATCGTCCCCCAATTTCCCACATTTAAACTGGTCGAACTTGATTTCATCATATTGACCAATCAATCGAGGTTAATTGTTGAAATTGAAGGTAAAATTAAGTTTCTACACATCTATACAGTTTAATTGAGCTTTGAATCACATGAATTGATGCCGGAACGAGCTCAAACAGAGCTTCAACAAAAAACTAGATTTAGAGAGAAAAATCATTGAAAGCTTACCGTCGGGGGTGCAGTGGTCCGAGCTTTCGATCGAAGCAAGTAGCTCTCATCCTGAGGTTAATCCTAGGATCAAGAATCACCTCAATTCAGGTCAAATTGAGGGAGAATTCGGTCAGTGAAAATTTCTCAATTCTCTCTCTAACACTAATCATGTAAACCCCGCCCTTTTGAGTTAAGGAAAACCGGGAAAAGAACTAGTCAAACCGAGTAAGAAAGCCGAATTGGTTCACGTACCCAATCAATTGGGAAAGGGAAATTTAGAAATTTAAAACTCTTGGGTGATCCAAAGGGTTCATAAAACCTTGGAAAATAACCTTAGGACAAATTGGAAGAGAAAAACAAGACCAGTTTAGATGAACTAGATCCAACTGGATTGAACCGGTTAATGAACCAAGGTGGTTCATAAACTAGAACTGATAGAGAAAGGGCAAACAGGGAAATTTATGGATCCCTTGTGACCTAAAGAGATTTATAAACCTTGGGAAGGAACCTTAGAACAAAGTGGGAGAGAAAAACTAGACTGGTTTGGGTGAACTGGACCTGAACCGGATTAAATCGATTTAAGAACCGAGCCAGATTATGAAGCAGAACTGATAGAGAGATGGTAAACAGGGAAATTTATGGACTCTAAGTGATCGAAGGAGTCACAAAAGACAAGAAAATGGACTTGTAAAGGAATTGGAGATGAAAACCAAACCGGTTAATGTGAACCGGATCTGAATCAGTTTGGACTGGTTTGTACCACTATTGAACCGAATCCTAAATTCATTTTTCTAGATGGCTTAAATAATTCAAATTTGAGATTTGAGGCTACCATTGGATAGAAAATGAATTTAGATAAATTTAGAAATTTTTAGATTTGAAAAACTCGGTCGAATGAGTAGTGAACCGGCCGGTTTGAGCTTCGAATACGGTTTAGACCGGTCCAATCCGGTTCGGAACAGTGTCATCTTCTTCCTCTAGATGATAATATTGTTCACTCACCGAAAAATTGAAGTAGCACCAGCAAAGAGAAAACATCTTTGTTCAATACATTTATGGCCATCAATGCCTGTCATAAATGCACCAATTGGACGGCCAAGGAGTCCCCAAGCATCCTCTCCACACCTGAAAATCTCACTCTCTCTCAGTTGCTTAGTTTTTCAGTGAAGCTTGAACCAGAGCTTAGATATAGGGTCTTTTTTTAGCCAAAGAAAGTGAGGTCGGGTTCTTTAGAACCAGGAAGAAGTCAGCTACATGCCTGTAGTCTCCATTTTCACAAAGGGTCGTAGCAGAAGTGCCGGCGTGATGGAACAGTGAAGCAGCTCTAGCGGACCGAAGCTGTCCTATTTTGGCCGAGTTGAAATCGGCCATTTCGAGCCCTCCTCAGGCCAAACCAAGCCCTCCCAATACTTCTTCAACCCTCCCACGGCCGAATTAGGACAGAAAGGTAAGTCAATTCGGCTCCCCTCTACAATTTTCGATCGATGTTAGAGAGAGAGTCGACCAAATTTCAATGACAAAATTCTAATCCAATTCGACATCAATTGATGTCATTCTTGATCCTAGGTAGAACTTCGGAAGGAGAACTACCTGCCCAGATAGAAAGCTCAAACTGTCCTGCCCTCATCGGTGAGTAATCGAAGCTTTCTCTCTCTACAATTCATATTTCAGCGAAGATCCATTTGAGCTTGTTCCGACATTAAAACTTGCGATTCAAATAGCTAAATAATTGTATGAACATGTAGAAACTCAATTTCAACTTCAATTTCAACAATTGGAAATGTTAGATCATTCAATTTGATGAAATCAAATTCGACTAAGTTAATAAGTTAGAATTGGGGGAAAATTGGGGATTTTCGAAAATTCGAATGACCGAAATGCAATTTCCTAAAATTGAGGGTCCATTGGACATGATAAAAATGTTAGAGGGCCAATTGAGGAATTTTAGACTTTTTGGGGTGAAATTGTAATTTTGGAAAAGTTGGGGAACCAAATTGGAAATTTTTTAAATTAAACCCCTTTTTTGTGAAATGGAATAAATTGAGGTCCTATGATAAATTTTTAAAGTTCTAGGACTCAATTTGAGGAAAAACTGGCATTAGGGACCAAAAGTTAAAGAGAAATAACTTTAGGGGCCTAATTACAAATAAATAAAGGTTTGGTTTTCTCATTCATTTGGAATGAATGAAGGCTATTAGGCCGAGTGATAATGAACTAAGATGTTCATATCGTGTAGGAACACGAGGTATCGGGAACACCAGCAAGGACAAGCTCGCGTGAATACAAAGAACCGGTCTAGTGGAATTCATTGCAATAATGGGTGAGTGGGTTTACTAACGTCATACCCGATTGGGATGATGAGCATAACTTAAAGTTAAAAACCACTTACTGGTTATGAGTGGGATTTTAAATCATATCCAGTTGGGGATGATAAGTACCTCGGAATGAAAACCCACTACTAAGTGGAATTTTAAACATCACAACTTAGAGGAGTGATGTGAAAAACATGCGGAAAAACTACTTAGCGGTTGTAAGTAGATCATACCCGGTTGGTATGATGTAACTTCCTTGAAGGAAGTTGAAAACCCGTTAATGGGTTATGAGTGGAGATGTCCTTATACCTGTTCGGTATGGTGGATAGTTGAAAACATATTTTGTCGGAAGTGCTCTACCCTAACTGTGTGCCAATGCTTAAATAATTCAGGAGACCTTCTTGACGGGAGCTCGAATAAGCTCTTACGGGCCGGGAGCCTCGGTTTTGGAAAATGGGGGCTAATATGCCCAATTTTGAAAATCTCGTACAGTGGGCCCAAAGGCAATTGGCATGAGCAGGAGCTCATAAACAAAACATGAGTTATATGCCATAAACTTTAAATAAATGAATTGTTGGGCCATGGTACCAAGACAGGGCCGACATACTTTGTCAACTAGCAGCAGTGTGACATGACAGGTGGACGGACCAATCAAGACAAACAACTGTAGGTTGAGTTGAGGGTCGGAGCCGTTGGACCAATGGCACCATAGATCATATGGCATGATAAGAAAATACTAATTGTGCATGCACTATGATTATGAGACCATCAAGACGCCCAAGAGGGGTAGTGATGCGTCCTAGGGGCACTTGATGACTGGTGGGTATAAGAGCAGTTCATTGTACTAGGTAACTGTGAGAAATTTGGAGTAGCACCAAGCGCATGAGACCGAGGTGGGGATGGGATGAGGTCTCTGTCCTCATGCAGACACAAAGAATTGATTTCAGGATTGAGCGTCGGATGTCGTGAACATCCACTCATTCTCAGGGTAGATGTGAACGTACTTCTATCTAGGTGGCCGGTAAAGTTGCTCCGACGCAACAAGTGGGTGTAGTGGACGGGCTGACCTGCAACAAGTGGGTCCTGGCACCATTCTCTGGGATACTTCCCCATTTGGTCTTTTGAGACCTGCCATGCCTCAGGCATTTGGGAAGCTTCTAAGGTTGTCTTTCTATGAAGATAGGGTGTTGAGTAGAGCCATTCCTAGTTTTCTTGGTTCCTCTCCTGGGAGCCATCTAAAAATTTTAGGATAAATCCTATCAGTTACTATATTTTCTAGTCTTGATTATGTATTTGAGGAAATAGGCTCTGATACTACTCTAGTTGTCATACCCCGACCCTGTTTTGTCAAAATCCCCATGATCAACCCGCCACTCTCTCAGTTTATAAAAGGGTTTCCCCTTATTATAGACCGAAAAGAGTAATGTATCCTTTAAACCTGCACCTTTACCTGGTATAACATAAATCAAAACTGCATAATATTTAAAATTTATCATACCTGTCTCACATGTGTCTTAATTGATGGTCTTTAAGGGTAGGCTTTTCGGAATTTTTTGAAAGGGATATAAGGGAGGGGGTGAGTACAACGACTCAGTGAATGGGTTTTCAAAACTTTTAACTTTTAGGGAAAAGACTTGTATTGGAGTGTGCCAGACTCCTTTCTTTCAAAAATTCTTTCACATCAAATCTCGATTTTTACCACTATTTCCTTATTAATCACGGTTTGTCATCACCCAACACACATCATTCATCATGAAGGTCAAACACACATTCGTAAGCCAATCTGTCCACTAAGCCTGCTTGTGGCGTCGGAGTGACTTAACCGACCACCTTGATAGAAGTACATCCACTTCCATCCTGAAAATGAGTGGATGTTTGTGACATATGACCCTCAATCCCGAAATCAATTCTCCATGTTCATATGAGAACAGAGACCTCATCCCAGCCTCATGCGCTTGGTGCTACTCCAAATTTTGCACGGTCACTTGGCACGACTGCCCTTATACCCACTAGGTCGTCCAGTGCCCTTAGGACGCATCACTACCCCACTTGGGTGTCTTGATGGTCCCATAATCACAATGCATGCACAATCAGTATTTTCTTATCATGCCATATAATCTGTGGTGCCACTAGTCCAACGGCCTCAACCCTCAACTCAACCTGCAGTTGTTTGTCTTGACTGGTCCGTCAACCTGTCATGTCGCACTACAGCTAGATGACTGAGTATGTCGGTCCTATCTTGGTACCATGGCCAAACAAATTCCTTTATTTAAAGTTTTATGGCATATAACTCATGTTTGTTTACAAGCTCCTGTTCGTGCCAACTGGCCTTGGGCCCACTGTACGAGATTTTCAAAATCGAGCATATTAGCCCCCAAGTTCCAAAACCGAGGCCTCAGGCCTATAAGAGCTATAAGAGCTATTCGAGCTCCCGTCAAAAAGGTCTCCCAAATCATTTAAGCATTGGCACACAGTCACGAGAGAGCACTTCCGACAAAAAGATGTTTTCAACAATCCATCATACCGACCGGGTATAAGCACATCTCCACTCATAAACCATTAACGGGTTTTCAACTTCCTTCGAGGAAATTACATCATACCAACCGAGTATGATCTACTTACAACCACTAAGCGTGGCGGTCTGAGCTTTCTATCAAGGCAGGTAGTTCTTGTCCTAAGGTTCATCCTAGACTCAAGAATTGCATCAATTGATGCCGAATTGAGTTAGAATTTCATCATTGAATTTTTGTCGGTTCTCTCTCTAGCACCATTCAAAAATTGTAGAAGTGAGCAAAATTGGCTTAAGTTTCCACCCTAATTCGGCCGTGGTAGGACTGAGGATGTGTTGGGAGGGCTTGGTTTGGCCTGAGGAGGGCTCAAAATGGCTGATTTCATCTTGGCCGAAACCGGGCAAATTTGGTCTGCCAGAGCTGCTTCATTGTTCCATCACGCCGGCACTTCTTCGGTGACCCTCGGAGCAAACAGAGACTATACGTGTGTGGCTGATTTCTCCACGGTTCTAATGAATCCGACCTCGCCTTCTTAGGCTCAGAAATTACCCTATATCGGAGCTCTGGGTTGAGGTTCGCTGAAAAACTAAGCAACTGAGAGAGAGTGAGCTTTTCCGCTGTGGAGAGGATGAATGGAGTGGGGCTCTTTATAAAGGTAGCTCGGGGACTCGTCGATCGTCCATTTGGCATCTTTATGTCATGCATTGATGGTGGGAAACGTATTAAATAGAGAAGTTTCTTCTTCATCGGTGCTGCTTCAATTTTACAGTGAGTGAATAGTGTTGTCATCTAAAGGAAGAAGACGACACTAATCCGATCCGGACCGGACCGATCCGAACTAGGTTCAAAGCTTAAGCCGGCAAGTTCACCCCCCCCATTTTACCGACTTTTTCAAATCTAAAAATTTCTATATTCATTTTCTATCCAATGGTGGGCTCAAATCTCAAATTTGAATTATTTAAGCCACCTAAAAAAATGAATTTAGCATCCAGTTCAATAGTGGTTCAAACCGGTCCAAACAGGTTCAATCCGATTCGGATCCGATTCACCTGAACTGGTTTGGTTTTCATCTCCAATTCACCATAAAGTTCTTTTTCATGACTTTTATGACCTTAGGTCAGTTAGGGTCCATAAAATTCCCAGATTACTATCTCTCCATCGGGTCCGGTTAATAAACCGACTCAGTTCTTAAACCGGTTTAATCTAGCTTGGCTCCGATTCACCCGAAACAGTCTGGTTTTTCTCTTCCACTTTGTTCTTAGGTTCCTTCCCAAGGTTTATAAATCTCTTTGGGTCACAAGGGAGTTTAAATTTCTCTAATTTCCCGTTGCCCAATAACGGGTTTGTGAACCGCTTTGGTTTTCTTACTCGGTTTCACCAGTTCTTTTCCCGGTTTTCCTTAACTCAAAAGGGCGGGGTTTATAGGGACACTTTTGTCTTTCCAAGGTTTCCTTCCTAGGCAGTTTATGTTCTTTTTCTCTCGAGTTCTCTTCCCATCTTGCTATTTAGAATATTAACTTAAAAATGTATTCCTTGATGCCATCCTTTCATGCTTATTCTAATCTTGAGAACTTATATGTACTATGTCTTCATTATCCTTTCTTTCCTATATCCTCCCTTTTCTTTTATGGAATTTATGTCTTCCTTATGTTGAGATCTCACAGTCATCATGTGAGAGGCTTACTTAATCTTCTCCTGACTTGAGTCTAATCTTCAATCCTGGTCTTGGTAGTTGATCTCTTTAAATATTTTACCTTCATCTTAAATTCCCAAATGTTTAACCTTACTATCTCTCCCTTCTTTACTGGAATTTAAATTTATAATCCTCCCGAGGGTCAGTTCATTAATTACCTCGATCTTATCAATCTCCTTGTCATATAATCATGAGACCATCGTCTTTTGAGTAGTATAATCCTTAATACCCATCTCTTTCCTTTTTAGGGTGTAGTCCTCACTACTTTCTAGTCCATCCTAGAGCTTCGTCTATTCTCCCGGATGATCTGGTTGTTATGAGTAATTACCCTTAATTGGATCTATCTAAAATCCCTATTTTGTTTCCCTGCTCTATTGCAAGTAGATCACACTTGGCCATCCAGGTATATCCTTAGTCACCTATGTCTTTTTAATAAGGTCCTTATTCTGGCTTTAGTTTTTTATGACTGTTCGTTTGTTGGTTACCTGAGCTTGGGACTTTCTACTTCCCTAGTTCCACTTCTTATCCTTATCCTTCTTCTAGGGACTTCCGTTCTTGTATTTTTCACGTTCATTCTCCCTACTGCTCCTTGAAAGTTCTTCTTTTATGCCTTTCTTATACTTACTGACCTTTGTATGGTTATTCACTCTGGATTTCTCCATTTTTGTTCCATATCCTTGCTTTCAACAAGTCCCTTTATTTTCATGGAGTTCCTAAGAACTTATATCCTAACTCTTTCCAAGTAGGTATTATTCCTAGGGTTTTCTTCCTATCGCACTTGTTTCCTTTCTCATTTCTCCTTTCTCCTTGTCTTATCTCATTCAACTTAACCTCTTCAGTGCTACCATTTCAATCTTACTTTCTTCTTGGTCAACTTTCATTCATTTGGTTTTCCTTGGGATAGTCTAATCCCTCCTATTTCCTTACTTTTATATATAGAGTCTTTCCTTAACTCTTTAGACTTTCACTAGTCCCATACTCTTTAACGCTCACTGCCCTTGTTCCAAACTTCCTCTTCCTTTCTTTAGTTAGGATTTGTCTCCCTTGGTTTAGCTATAATAGTCTCTTCTTTATGTTTTGTTTTTCCCTTTCTTTGGATGGTAAATTTTACTTTCAAGGTTTGAGTTAACTAGAAATGTCCCTTTTTGTTTTTCCTTCTTTAGGTGATTTCTACTCTGATCCTTATTAGCATACTTTTATTGCTTGAATTCATTAAGGAGACCCAAAATTTTATCAAGAAATTTTAGACTTTCATTTATTCAAGAAATACTTTCTTTCCATATTTGGCTTATTATAGAGATTTTTTACCTCCTGGTCCCTTGGGGACATAGGCCGAGAGTTAGCCTTGGAATGGTTGTGGGATTCATGATTAGATGGCTCTCAGGAACTAGTTGGAGTCCATTTGTATTCCTTTATGGGATGAACTTCATGTATGGCCTCCAGTTTGTACCACCTCAATACCTCAGCCTCACACTTATATGTCCACTTCATCCATTGAGAGGGATTGAAGCTGAATTGAATAGGTGGGGGTACTTGATGGACTTTCATGAAGGTGGCATATGCATCCCAATAGTTGTCCCAAGCCTCCTTCTTAGTAGGATTCCTCTCCGGTTGTTGTAGAGCTAGAGGAGGGGTTGGACTTTTGGGAGAAGGAACAGGTTCCTCTTGCCTTGTAGGAGGGTATGTAATGCCTTCTTGTTCCAGTGAGGCTCCCACAAGTTTCTGATAATCTTCCACCATATCTTTGGGCACTCTCTTCTCACCCTTTAAGAATCGTGGAACAGCTGCCACCCTTAGGGTAGGTGTCATTTTTAGGGTCATGTGTGGAGGATTGGATATCACATTGAACTTTCTAGGCATTCTCCTTCCTAAACGGTAGTTAAAGTTTTATTAATGTCAAGGCATGGTATTGATAATATTTTAAGGGAACTTAGCACTGATACCACTCAAGTTGTCATGCCTCGACCCGGTTTGGTCAGATACCCGTGAGTAACCCATCGCTCCCTTCGTTCAAGAGGGGTTTCCCCCATATTTTAAACAAGAGGAGCCAGGCAAAATCTCAACCTTGTTCCCTAGAATAACATATATCAATAATAATGCAAGCTTAAGAGAAAATTAAGCATACCTAACAGAGGATAAATCCTGATGTTATCCCTAGTCATTTCACTATTTCTGAAAAGGGATAAAAAAGGTGGGTGAGTTTCTACAACTTAGTGAATGGGTAAAATAAAGTTTCGATAAAATAAATTTTATTTCCTATAAGATTATATTATCCTCATAATCTCAATTTTCAAAACCAAAATTTCTCGTTTTCCACAATCGGTGTGTTTAACAATCGACACACGCCCTTCATCATGAAGGGATCACACATTCGCAGGGTAGCGCATCCACTGCACCCACTTGTGGCATCAGAGCGACTTTAAAAGCCACCTAGATAGAAGTCTGTCCACTTCTACCCTAGGAATGAGTGGATGTTCGGGACATCCAACCCTCAAACCTAAAAAGAAACTTCGTGTCCGTATGAAGACAGAGATCTCATCCCTACCCCACCCCGGTCTCATGCGCATGAAGCTACGTCGAGCTTTCGTGACTGCTAGCATGACAAACTACCTTATATCCACCATGTTGTCCAGTAGCCACTAGGACGCATCACTACCCCTCTTGGGCATCATGATGGTCCCGAACCACAGTACACGCACAAACAAAGTTTTCCATATAAGCTATTAATCTTTGGTGCCACTAGTCCAACGGTCACGACCCTCAACTCAACCAGCAACTATTTGTCTAAACCAGCCCGTCGACAAGGTCTTGTCACATTGTCGCCAATCCATTGAGTATGTCGGTCCTATCTTAGAAACATGGCCAAATCACATCATTCATTAAAATTTTCATGGATTAACATCATATTTGTTTACAAGCTCCTCCTCGTTCCAACTAGCCTTGGGCCCACTATATGAGATTTTCAAAATTGGGCATTCTAGCCCCCAAGTTCCAAAACTGAGGCCTCTAGCATAAGTGAGTTATTTGAGCTCGCATCAAGGTCTCCCAAAATTTTTAAGTAGTGGCACACAGTCATGGGAGAACACTTCTAACAAAATATCTTTTCACTTGTCGATCACATCAACCATGTAAACCCCGCACTTTTGAGTTAAGGAAAACCGGGAAAAGAACCGGTCAAATCGAGTAAGAAAATCGAGCCGGTTTACATTTGAGAACATGCAATATGGAAATTTACCACTTCCGGGTGATCTAAAGGGTTCATTACACCTTGGAAAAGAAATTTAAGAAAATTTAGAAGACAAAAACCAAATTGGTTTAGGTGAACAAGATTCCATAAGAACTTTGAAGTTAAGCGGGCTTGCCCAATAGTAGTGTGAGGATGGGTGACCTCCTGGAAAGTATGAATTTTTTTTTTGTAACCTGAAATTTCGGTCAAAAATTTTTATGTACGCCTTATCAAAAATAACCATAAATTAATATATATATATTTAATTATTATAATTAATACCAATAATTTAATACCTAAATTAAATTATTGGAATTAATACAAATAATTTAATACCTAAATTAAATTATTAGAATTAATACCGAAATTAAATTATTGGAATTAATACCAACAATTTATTGTAATATTAATACTAGTAATAAATCTCACCCATTTAATACACGGGTTTTACGCCTATATAAAGAGGTCATCCCCATTTCATTCTCCTCACACCTGAACACTTCTCTCTCTCTCTACTGCTCCATTTCCCGGTAAAGCTCAAACTAGAGCTTCGACTTAAACAAAGGTCAGACTCTTTAGAATCGGGGAGAAGACAACTATCTGATAGCAAACTCCAGTCAATCCGAGAATCGTTGGATAAGCACCGACATGATGGAATAGTAAAGTACCTCCAGCGGACCGAAGCTGCCCTATTTCGGCCAAGCTGAAATCAGCCATTTCAAGCCCTACTTACACCAAACCAAGCCCTCCCAACACTTTCTCAGCCTTTCCACGGTCGAATTGGGACCGAAAGGTAAGCCAATTCAGCTTCCCTTTACAATTTTTTATCAGTGCTAGAGAGAGAGTCGATCGAATTTCAATGATGAAATTCTAATCCAATTCCGCATCAATTGATACAATTATTGATTCTAGGATGAACCTCATGACGAGACCTATCTACCCATATCGAAAGCTCGAACCACCGTGCCTTCACCGGTGAGAAATCGAAGCTTTCTCTCTCTACAGTTTGTTTTCCGGCGAAGCTCCGTTTGAGATCGTCCCGGCGTTAAAAATTGCGATTCACATTTCTAAAGAATCGTATGAACATGTAGAAACTCAATTTCAACTTCAATTTCAACAATTGGATATGTTTGTATATGTGCCATAAAACTTAATAAATGATTTGTTTGGCCATGGTACCAAGATTGGACTGACATGCTTAGTCAACTAGCGGCAGTGCGACATGACAGGTCGATGGACCAGTCAATACAAACAACTGCAGGTTGAGTTAAGAGTCGGGGCCGTTGGACTAGTGGCACCACATATTACATGGCTTAATAAGAAAACATTATTTGTGCATGCACTATGAGTACGGGATCATCAAGACGCCCATGAGGGGCAGTGATGTGTCCTAAGGGCCTTAGACAACCCGGAGAGTGTAAGGGCAAATCGTCATTCCAGGTGTCTATGCAAAATTTGGAGTAGCACCAAGCGCATGAGACCGGGGTGGGGATGGGATGAGGTCTTTGTCCTCATACGGACACGAAGAAGTGATTTTAGGATTGTGGGTTAGATGTCGCGTACATCCACTTATTCCTAGGGTAGAAGTGGTCATACTTCTATCCGGGTGGCAAGAAAAGTCGCTCCGAAGCCACTAGCAGGTTCAGTAGTGATACTGACTTATGAATGTGTGTAACCTTCATGATGAAGGATGTGTGTTGGGTGATGACACACCGTGGTAAATAAGAAATAGTGGAAAAACCTGAATTTTTAAATGAAGGGATTTTTTAAAACAAAGGAGTATGGCACACTCCCTATAAAAAATTTTCTTAAAAGTCAAAACCTTTTAAAAACCCATTCACTGAGTAGTCGTACTCACCCCCTCCATTATATCCCTTTTAGGAAATCCCGGAAAGCCTCCCCTTAAAGAATGTCAACTAAGATGCCTGTAACACAGGTATGTAAAGTTTTAAATTTCATGCAGTTTTGATTATACTATTCTAGGAAAAGGTCCATGTTAAAGGACGCGTTACTCTTTATAGTTTACAATAAGGGGAAATCCTTCCAGGAAGTTTATCATACCAACCAGGTGTGACCTACTTACAACAGATAAGTAGTATTTCCATGTAGTTTCCACATTACTCCAACTAGGTGTGATGTTAAAATCCCACATTGTAAAACCCGCCCTTTTGAGTTGAGAAAAATCGGGAAAAGAACCAGTCAAATCAAGTGAGGATACAAAACCCGTTCACAAACCAGATCATTTGTGAACGGGCAATTTGGGAATTTACAACTCTCGAGTGATCCAAAGCATTCATAATACCATGGAAAAGAACCTTAGGATGAATTGGAAGAGAAATACCAGACCAATTTAGATGAACTGAATCCAACTAGATTGAACCGGTTTATGAATCGAGTCGGTTCATGAACCAGAACCGATAAAGAATGGGAAAATCAGAGAAATTCAACTCAGTTGTGCCCCAAAGAATTTTATAAACATTAGGAAGGAACCTTAGAACAAAGTGGGAGAGAAAAACCAGATAAGTTTGGGTGAATCGGACCCGAACTGGATCGAACCGGTTTAAGGACTAAGCCAGTTTATGAACTGGAATCGGTAAAGAGATGGTAAATCGGGAATCTTATGGACCCTAAGTGACCCAAGGAGTCACAAACTATAAGTACTTCCTAACTAAAAAGGAATTAAACCCCGCTGGGGGAGACGACTGAAAATGGTGAAGGATTATGATCTTACAATGAAATATCACCCGGAAAGGCTAATGTGGTAGCAGATGCTAAAAATCACAAGTATAAAACTGATATGACATAAGTAAAGACAAATTTCATATCATGTTACAACAATTAAGAAGGGAGAGGTGGAAAGGCCAAATACTCAGGAAAAATAAGGATGAAAGAAAACCCTTAAAAGGACCAAAGGCCAATTAACGACTAAACTTAAGCCAAGAAAGGGATAGACAAGACTCTCACAATATGGTCAAGAAATCTCGAAACAAGGAAGATTTGTAAGCTCCCTAAAGAAAAAGACAGGTACTGGGTACGAATGAGGATGTAGATGGAGTATAAAGGATGTGCCTGCAAGAATTGAGTAGCAAAGGTAAATAGGAGAAGACGACATCAAGGGATGTCATTTAAGGGTAGAAATCCTCTAGAGCAAATGTAAGAAAAGAATGTTAGGGGAATGGCTAAGAATTCTACCAAGGAAGGAAGCCCCAAAAAGACATGCGTATCCCAATTAAGGGGAAATGGAACCAACCCTTAATTAGGAAATGTTTCCAAGGAAGGAAGTATTGTAATGGCCTAGTGTGACCAGTTTGGAGAGAACAGGAGAACCATGTAGAAGGAGGAAAACTAGTAATGGTAGACAGCCAAAGAGAATGAACAAAACCCTAAGAAAGGATGAGATGTAGTAAAGACTACACTCTATGATGGACAATAGGATGGGCACGAATACAGGTGCCTAGGTGATAGGACCAGAAAAAATAAAGAGAAAGAGATAGTTAAAGAACTGGTCTTCAAGAGAACCACGGATTTAAACCACAACAAAGAAGGGAGAAGTGAAAAGGCCAAAACATTAAGAAAGAAGAACGAAGGAAAATCCATAAAGCAATTGATAGCCAAAACTAGGTTTATACTTTTAAGATGATTAAGTGAGCCTCACGAAGGGCAAACATGAGAATTTGAAACAAGGAGGATGTGGACCCTCCTTAAACGAAAATAATCTAACGGGTTAGCCCCAAAAGATGCTGTGACAAGTATGAATGGATGGACAACCCATACTAAGGTAATAAAGGAAAGAATGTTAGAGAAACGTTGTGAAAGTAAGTCCCCCAAATAAATGTGGCTAAGAAGGAATAACCATAATTGGTAAGATGAGTCAGAGTCCACATGTGCATATGTAGTGTAAAAGGTGGACAACTAAGCATAGTGTGGAGTACACGAAATAAGACTAATAATCAGAATCTACTCAAATAAGGAATAAGGGATGGAATGAAAAATTTAAGACAATGGAAGACTAAAAGTGGGCAAATGCCCCAATATAGAAAGGGTGTAAGGAGATGAAGAAAGGAAACCTTCAAGAAATGGTGAGAATGTGGAACATGTAACTCCTAAGGTGAAAGTCTCTACTTTGAAGGAAATAGTAGAGAATGAAACCATAAAAAGGGAAAATCCCCAAACCAAACAAATTGACATATAGACCGAAAGGAATCAACTCGATATAAAGAATTGTGAAATGATTATGAACAAGTAAGAGTGGATTAAGGCCAAAGTAAAATCCTTGAGTATAGGATGTCATTGGGAACAAGGATGGAACTAAGAAAGGATGAATCCCAGCTTGTCGGTATAGTATTGGAAAACCCAATCAATGGAAACCGAAAGGACCTAATAAAGAAGTTGGGGAAAGATGAGTAGGTAAGAGGAATCCACGCAGTTATGTGACACATAACTTCAAAGGCATGATGGAGGAGATGATAATGGTAAAAAGAATAGTTGAGAAATGCTATCAAAAGAAAAGAGGAATGAAGTTATATGATTCCTGAAAAGTCTAAAAGCTAAGAGAGACACTCCAGGAGATGTTCTAGAAATCAAATAGACATAGACAGATCCTAGAAAATGCCATGCTGCAAGGGCATGTAAGCCCAACAACCCGAGGAGAATATGACTCAAAGTAAGGAAGAGCCGGCTAATAAGCATGACGAGGTCAAATATAACAATTTGGACCAAAGTTATAATAGACAACGAATGGAGGAAGGAATAAAATAGGACAAAAAGTGATAATTAAGAAAACCACGGAAGTAAGTACTTAACGCTCAAAAGAACATCGAGCTAAAGGTTTCAATGACAAGGGGTTAACTAGACACAAGAATGGTTAGGTATCTTGGAATTCCCAATTTTGAGTACAGAACCTCAAGGGGAAGTATGTTGCTCTAAAGCAAAGAAAGAGATAAAAATCTAAGAACATCACCTAAAGTAAGGTATGTCTAGTTATGAAAAACTCCATGGAAGGAGTAAATAATACAAAGGAAAAAGGAATTCCTTAAGTGAAGCTTGTAAAAAGGGCTAATTGATAGAATGAGAGAAGAGTTTACAGGTTAAGCAGACACCAAAGGGGAAACAAAGGAAATGACTCCTGATACAAAGTTGCTAATTAAGTTTTGGGGACAAAACTCCTAAAAGGAGGGGAGAGTTGTAAAACCCGCCCTTTTGAGCTGAGGAAAACCAGGAAAAGAATCGGTCAAACCAAGTGAGGATACAAAACTAGTTCACAAACCCGATCATTTGTGAATGGACAATTTGGGAATTTACAACTCTCAGGTGATCCAAAGAGTTCATAAGACCATGGAGAAGAACCTTACGATTAATTGGAAGAGAAATACTAGACCAATTTAGATGAATCGAATCCAACTGGATTGAACCGTTTCATGAACCGAGTCAGTTCATGAACCGGAACCGATAGAGAACAGGCAAATCAGAGAAATTCAACTCCCTTGTGCCCCAAAGAAATTTATAAACCTTGGGAAGGAACCTTAGAATAAAATGGGAGAGAAAAACCAGATCGGTTCGGGTGAATGAAACCCGAACTGGATCGATAAAGAGATAGTAAACTGGATCGGATTATGAACCAGAATCGATAAAGAGATAGTAAACTGAAGAAACGCCGACGGAGAAGAAATACCTCCATTTGGTACATTTCAGGTCATCAATTCCTGTTATAACGGTGCCAAACGGACAGCCAACAAGTCCCCGAGCTCCCTATATAAAGATCCCCTCTCCATTCATCCTCTCCACACCTAAAAAGCTCACTCTCTCTCAGTTGCATAGTTTTCCAGTGAAGCTCGAACCAGAGCTTCGATATAGGGTCAATTCTAAGCCAAAGAAGGTGAGGTCGGGTTCATTAGAACCGGGGAGAAGTAAGCTACACAGTGGTAGAATCCGTTCGTCCCGAGAGTCACCGAAGAAGCGCCGACGTGATCAAATAGTGAAGCAGGTCCAACGGACCGAAGCTGCCCTATTTCGACCGAGTTGAAATCGGCCAATTCGACCGAAGCAGTTGGGGATGATAAGTACCTCGGTATAAAAACTCATTGCTTAGTGTTATTTTTAATCATCACTACTTAGAGAAAGTGATGTGAAAGTTATGTGGAAAAACTACTTACGTATTGAAAGTAAATCATACCCGATTGGTATGATGAGACTTCCTCGAAGGAAGTTGAAAACCCATTTATCGGTTATGAACGGAGATGTCCTGATACCGGTCGGTATAATGGACAAAAAAAACCTATTTTTATCAAAAGTGTTCTCCCCTGACTATGTGCCAATGCTTAAACTATTTGGGAGACCTTCTTGACGGGAGCTCGAATAGCTCTCATAGGCCGGGGGCCTAGGTTTTGGAACTTGAGGGCTAAAATGCCCAGTTTTTGAAAAACTCGAATAGTGGGCCATAGGCCAATGGACACAAGCAGGAGCTCGTAAAAGAACATGATATATATACATATATATGAGCCATTAAAACTTAATAAGTGAATCGTTTGGTCATGGAACCAAGGCAAGTCTGACATACTCGGTTAACTAGTAGCAGTGAGACATGACGGGTCTCCGAACCAGTTGAGACAAACAACTACAAGTTAACTTGAAGGTCGGGACCGTTGGGACAAATGGCACCACATATTACATGGAATATTTAAGAAAACATTCCTTGTGCATGCACCATGAGTACGGGATCATCAGGACGCCCATGAGGGGTAGTGATGTGTCCTAAGGGCCCTGGACGACCCGGTGAGTATAAGGGCAGATCGTCGTTCCAGGTGTCTGTGCAAAATTTGGAGTAGCACCAAGCGCATGACACCGGGGTGGGGATGGGATGAGGTCTTTGTCCTCATATATACACGAAGAAGCGATTTCGAGAATTAAGGGTCGAATGTCATGTACATCCACTCATTCCCATGGTAGAAGTGGTCGTTCTTCTATCCGGGTGGCAGGTAAAGTCGCTCTAAAGCCACTAGTGGGTTCAGTAGTCATATTGACATGCGAATGTGTGTAACCTTCATGACGAAGGATGTGTGTTGGGTGATGACACACTAGTAACTAAGAATAATAGAAAAAACCAAAATTTTAAATTAATGAAATTTTGAAAAGAAAGGAGTCTAGCACACTCCAAATAAATATTTTTCTTAAAAGTTAAAAGTAGACCTTTGAAAAACCCATTCACTGAGTTTTAGAAACTCACCCCTCTTTTCTACCCCTTTTTAGGAAAAGAGAAAATGACTTGAAGTAACACTGAGCCTTACCCTTTGTCAGGTATGCTTAAATTTGTCTTTAAGTTTGCATTTTATTTGATATATGTCTACTAGGGAACAAGGTTGAAATTTTGGATGGCTCCTCTCGACTGAAAGAAGGGGGAAACTCCTCTTGAACCGAGAAAGAGTGATGGGTTATTCACGATGATCCAACCAAACTGGGTTGGTGCACGACACACATGGTTGTGGTATTTCATTCCGGGGTACTCATCATCCCAACCGGGTATGATTTAAAAATTACCACTCACCCGATAGTGTAGTAGTGTGTTCCTCTTATTTGGTTCTTTGCCTCCATGGGAGCTTGTCTTTCCTAGCGTTCCTGGTCCCTCGTGTTCCTACCCGATTTGAACATCCTTGTTCATTATCATTTAGCCTAGTTGCTTTCATTCCTCATGAATGAACAAAATGCCCAAACTTTTAATTATTTTCATTTAGATCCCTAAAGTTCTTTTCCTTTATTTTTAGGTCCCTAATGCCAATTTTTCTCCAAATTGAGTCCAGAAACTTTCAAAACTTCACTATGGGTCCTCAATTTATCCAAGATCCCAAAAAAAGTTCAAGTTTCCCAAATTTCCAATTTGGTTCCCAATTTTTCAAAAATTACCATTTTACCCCTACTTTACAAAAATGGCAATGTGAACCCAAAAATTCCTAAAATTTGACTAATTGGTCCTCCAACATATTTTCAATAGCTAATTGGCCCTCAATTTTAGGAAATTGCACTTTGATCCCAAAAATTTTCAGAATCCCCAATTTCTCCCTTTTAAACTGGTTGAATTTGATTTCATCAAATTGATAGATCAATCGAGGTTAATTATTGAAATTGAAGGTAAAATTAAGTTCCTACACATCTATATGATTCAATTGAGCTTTGAATCGCATGAATTTATGTCAGAATGAGCTCAAAAGGAGCTTCACCTAAAAACTGGAATTAGAGAGAGAAAGCTTCGAAAGCTTACCGTCGGTGGTGCGACGGTCCAAGCTTTCGATCGGAGCAGGTAGCTCTCATCTTGAGGTTCCTCCTAGGATCAAGAATCACCTTAATTCATGTCGAATTGGGAGGCACCCAGGAATCCTTCAAAGATACGAACTTTCTTAGGTCTGGCAGGATACTATAGACGGTTCATGTAAGATTTTTCTAAGATAGCAGCCCCTCTGACTCAGCACACTAGGAAAGCAATTGAGTATAAATGGGATGAAAGTTGTGAGAAGTCTTTCTTAGAGTTGAAGACTCGATTGACAAATGCACTAGTACTATCCTTTCCTGACCCAAGTGTGGGAGAGTACACCGTCTATAGTGATGCCTCCGGACAAGTATTCGGATGTGTACCGGGGCAACAAGGAAAGGTTATCGCCTATGCCTTGCGACAACTTAAGGTACATGAGAGAAACTACCCAACACTTGACCTAGGATTAGCTACGATAGTGTTTGCCTTAAAGATTTGGTGACACTACCTCTACGGGGTTTTATGTAGGATATACACTGATTACAAGAGTCTCAAGTACTTCTTAACTGAGAAGGAGTTAAATCTCCACCAGAGGAGATGGCTGGAATTGGTGAAAGACTATGACCTTGTGATAGAGTATCACCTCGGAAAGGTAAATTTGGTGGAAGATGCCTTAAGTTGCAAATACCAAAATGAGGCGACACAAATAAAGACAAGTTACATACCATTGTTGCAACAGCTAGGGAGAACGAAGGTGGACCTAAAGATCGACAAGCAGGAGAAATGCTTGTTGGCTAATGTAGTGGTGAGACCCAGTCCAACCGAGTAGAATAAGGCCCAACAAAAGGCTGATAAGGAACTTCAATCTTATTTGGACCCGGTTAACAGGGAGATGAAACCGAACTACAACTTGTAAGGTAATGGAGTGCTAACCTAAAAGGGTAGGATATGTGTGCCACAAGATAAGGAGCTAAAGAGATTAATTTTGGAAGAGGCACATGATTCGGTGTATGCAATGCATCCGGGCAGTACTAAGATGTACCACACCATTAAACAAGGATATTAGTGGAAGGGAATGAAGAGGGACATTGTGGAATACATAGCCCGATGCTTGTCCTGTCAGCAGATAAAAGCTGAGCATTAGAAACCATCAGGACTTCTCCAACCCTAGCTAATTCCATAATGGAAATGGGAGCACATTACCATGGACTTTATCATAGGACTACCTATGACCAGGAAGGGTTGAGATGCATTTTGGGTCATCATGGATAGATTGACCAAATCCGCTCTTTTCCTTCCTATAAGAATGATGGATACAGTGGAAAAACTGATCGTCTTATACATGAGGGAGATAGTAAGACTCCATGGCATCTCGGAAAGTATAGTATCGAATAGAGACCCTCGATTTACTTCAAGGTTCTGGCCAAGTTCACAAAGTGCCATGGGAGCCAAGTTTCACATGAGTACGGCGTTTTATATTGAGACCGATGGATAGTTTGAGCGAACGATTCAAACCTTGGAATATATGCTGAGGGCATGCGTACTCACCATGGACAAAAGTTGGGAAGAATACTTGTACCTAATGGAATTTGCTTACAATAACAGCTATCATGCTAGTATTCAGATTGCTCCTTATGAAGCCCTTTATGGACGACCTTGTCATACCCCTTTATTTTGGGAAGAAGTGGGGGAAAGGAAATTGGAAAGGGATAAGCTAATCGAGGATGCCACAAAGAAAAGTAAGTTAATCAGAAGTTGCCTTAAGGCCGCTCAGGACAGGCAAAAGAATTATGCGCATTATTGGAGAAGGAATCTGGAGTTTGATGTGGGAGATCAAGTGTTTCTCAAGGTATCCCAATGGAGGGGAATACTTAGGTATCAACAATGGGAAAAGTTAAAACTAAGGAATATCGGTCCTTATCTCATCAACCAAAGGATAGGACTGGTGGCCTATAAATTCGAACTACCCCTAGACTTGTAGAGAATACACGATGTATTCCATATCTCTATGCTTCGGAAGTATCAGCCTGATCCTAGCCATGTATTGGACATACCACCACCAGAGTTCGAAGAGAAATTGACCTATAAAATAGAACCGGCATGAATCATCGACTGAAGGGATAAGAACTTGAGGAATAAGAAGATTCACATGGTTAAAGTTCTTTGGCAAAACAGACCCGTGCAGGAAGAGACATGGGAGACCGAAAGTGTAGTGAGTGATGGTCACCCTCAACTATTTCACATGTAACCATTTTGGAGACAAAAACCTAAATGGAGGGGAGAGTTATAAACCCCGTCCTTTGATAATAAGAAAAATTAGGAAAAGAACCGGTCATTTTCAAATAGAGAACCAAGTAGGTTTATAAATAGTAAACAATAGAGAAAGGGCATACCGAGAAATATATAAGTCTCGAGTGACCTAAAAAGACCCAAAAGTCATGAGAAGGTACATTAGGATATATTGGAGGTGAAAACCAAACCGGTTCAGGTGAACCAGACCTGAACCGGTTTGAACCACTATTGAACCGGTTTCTAAATTTATTTTTCTAGGTGGCTTAGAAAATTCAAATTGTAGAATTGAAACCACCATTAGGTAGAGAATGAATTTAGATGAATATATGAATTTTTAATTTTGAAAAAATCGGTCGAATCAGGCCTGAACAGGCCGGTTTAAGCATTGAACCCCGTTCGGACTGGTTTGGTCCAATTCGAAACAGTGTCATCATCTTCCTTCAGATGACAGCACTGTTCACTCGCCGAAAAATCGAGCGGCACTGACGATGATGAATAGTCTTCAATTAGGGAGTTTTAGGCAATGAATAACCACCATAAAGGCACTAATCGGATGGCCAAGAAGTCCCCGAGCTTCCTATATAAAGAGCTCATCCTCATTCATCGTCCTCACAACTGAAAACTCCTATCTCTCCCTACTACTCCATTTTTCAGTGAAGCTCGAACTAGAGTTCCGACATTGGCATTTTTCTAAGCCAAAGAAGGTGAAGTTGGGTTCTTTATATTCAAGAAGAAGTCAGCTACCCGATGGTAGTCTCCATTTACTCTAAGGATCGTCGGAGAAATGCCGACGTAATCAAACAGTAAAGTAGCTCCAACGGACCGAAGCTGCCCTATTTCAGCTGAGCTAAAAATGGCCAATTCAAGCCCTTTTCAGGCTAAACCAAGCTCTCCCAACACTTCCATAGCCCTCATACATCTGAATTAGAGCTGTAAGATAAGCCAATCAATGTTAGAGAGAGAACCTGCGAAATATTACTTACCAAATTCACCCTCAATTGGGCATAAATTGATGTGATTCTTGATCATAGGAGAAACCTTAGGACGAGAGCTACCTGCCCAAATTGAAAGCTCGGATCATTGCACCTCCGACGGTAAGCTTTCAAAGCTTTGTCTCTCTAAGTCCAGTTTTCGACGAAGCTCCGTTTGAGCTCAATTCAGATATAAATAATGCGATTCAAAGTTACATTGAATCATATGGAAGTGTAGGAACTCAATTTTACCTTGAATTTTAACAATTAACCTCGATTATTCGGTCAATTTAATTAAATCAAATTCAGTTAGTTTGAAAGGGGGAAATTGCGGGAAAAGATTGGGGAAATTTCAAATTTTCAAAAAATTGAGGAACCAAAGTGCAATTTCCAAAAATTGAGGGCCAACTGGCAATGAAAAAGATGTTGGAGTACCAATTGGTCGATTTTTGGAATTATTGGGGTCAAATTTGCCATTTTTGTAAAGTAGGGGCAAAATGATAATTTTTGAAAAGTTAGGCACCAAATTGGAAATATGGGAAACTGAACCCCTTTTTGTGATTCTAAATAAATTGAGGTCCCAAAGAGAATTTTAGATGTTTCAGGACTCAATATGGGAAAAATTGGCATTAGGGAACTAAAGTTTAAAAAAAGGAACTTTAGGGACCTAAATGCAAATACTTAAAAGTTTGGGCATTTCATTCATTTGTCATAAATGAAGGCTTTTAGGCCAAATGTTAATGAACAAAGGATGTTCATATCGTGTAGGAGTATCAAGTACCAAGAACGCCAACAAGGATAAGCTCGTGTGAGGCAAAGATCCGGTTAAGTGGAAAAAAACACTACACTTATCGGGTGAGTGGGAATTTTCACATCATACTCGGTTGGGATGATGAGTACCTCGGAATGAAAAACCACTACTAAGTGGAATTTTTATATCACACATGGATTGGGTGATGTGGAAACAATGCAAAAAAACTACTTACCAGTTGTAAGTAGATCATACAAGGTTGGTATGATAAACTTCCTCGAAGGAAGTGGAAAACCCGTTTACCAGTTATAAGCGAAGATGTCATCACACCCGGTTGGTGTGATCAACGAATGAAAATATATTTTTTCAGAAGTGTTCTCCCCTACTGTGTGCCATTGCTTAAAGATTTTTGGAGACCTTCTTGATGGAAGCTCGAATAGCACTATTAGTCTAGAGGCCTCGGTTTTGGAACTTAGGGGCTAGAATGCCCGATTTTGGAAATCTCATACAGTGGACCCATGGCCAGTTGGCACGAGCAGGAGCTTGTAAAAAAACATGATGTTAATCCATGCAAACTTTAATGAATGATGTGATTTGGCCATGGTACCAACACAGGACCGACATACTCGATGGACTGGTAATAGTGCGACTAGATAGGTCGACAAACCAGTCTAGACAAACAGCTGCAGGTCGAGTTGAGGGTGGGGCCGTTGGACTAGTGGCACCAAAGATTAATGGCTTATATGGAAAATTATTGTTTGTGCATGCATTGAGGTTTGGGACCATCAAGATGCCCATGAGGGGTAGTGATGCGTTCTAGGGGCTACTAGACAACATGGTGGGGATAAGGGCAGTTTGTCATGCCAGTAGTCAGGGAAGCCCGACGTAGCTACATGCACATGAGATAGGGTGGAGTCGAGATGAGGTCTCTGTCCTCATACGGACACGGAGTTCTTTTCAGGTTTGAGGGTTGGATGTTGCGTACATCCACTCATTTCTAGGGTATTAGTGGATAGGCTTCTATCTAGGTGGCTGGTAAAGTTGCTCTGACGCCACAACTGGGTGCAATGGACGAGCTTTCCTATGAATGTGTGATTCCTTCATGATGAAGGATGTGTGTTGATTGTTAAACACACCGACTGTGGTTAATGATGAGTAATGGTTTTGAAAACTAAGAAATCGAGGAAGAATTGGTTTTAAGGAAAATAAGGAGTCTGGCACACTCCAACGCAAACTATTTTTTTTCTAAAACTCATGTTTCAAACACCCATTCACTGAGTTGTCGAACTCACCCCCTCTCTTTACCCCTTTTTAGGTAACCGAGGGAAAAACTTACCTAGAAACATTCCACTAGCTAAACCTGCAAGACAGGTATGTAAATTTAATTTATTTTAGTTTTTATTAATGATATTCCAGGAAAGGTACATATACAAAGGACGCCTTACTCCTCACGGTTTTGGAACTTAGGGGCTAGAATGTCCGATTTTGGAAATCTTGTACAGTGGGTCCATGGCCAGTTGGCACGAGCAGGAGCTCGTAAACAAACATGATTATAAGCCATGAAAACTTCAATGAATGATGTAATATGGCCATGGTACCAACACAAGACTGACATACTCGATGGACTAGTAGTAATGCGATGAGACAAGTCGATGAACCAGTCTAGACAAACAACTACATGTCAAGTTGAGGGTCTAGGTTGTTGGACCAGTGGTACCAAAGATTAATGGCTTATATGGAAAATTATTGTTTGTGCATGCATTGAGGTTTGGGACCATCAAGATGCCCACAAGGGGTAGTGATGCGTCCTAGGGGCTACTGGACAACATGGTGGGGATAAGTGTAGTTTGTCATGCCAGCAGTTAGGGAAGCTCGACGTAGCTACATGCGCATGAGACGGGGTGGAGTTGGAATGAGGTCTTTGTCCTCATATGAACAAGGAGTTCTTTTCGGGTTTGAGGACCGAATTTCGCGTACATCCACTCATTCCTAGTGTATTAGTGGATGGGCTTCTATCTAAGTGGCCGGTAAAGTTGCTCCGATGCCACAATTGGGTGCAGTGGATGAGATTCCCTACGAATGTGTGATACCTTCATGATGAAGGGCGTATGTTGATTGTTAAACGCGTCAACTGTGGTTAATGATGAGTAATGGTTTTAAAAACTGAGAAATCAATGAAGAATTGGTTTTAAAGAAAATAAGGAGTCTAGCACACTCCAACGCAAACTATTTTTTTTCTAAAACTCATGTTTCAAACACCCATTCACTAAGTTGTCGAACTCACCCGCTCCCTTTACCCCTTATTAGGTAACCGAGGGAAAAACGTACCTAGAGACATTCCACTAGCTAAACGTGCAAGACAGGTATGTTAATTTAATTTATTTTAGTTTTGATTAATGATATTCCAAGAAAGGTACATATACAAAGGACGTCTTACTCCTCACGGTTTAAAGAATGGAAAACTCTTAACAAACTATAAGAGTGGCAGGTTACCCATGGGGATCCGACCAAACCGGGTTGGGGCATGACAAACATGATATGTTAAAGCCATGAACATTCTTAATGAATGAATTATGTGATTTCACCATGGTACCATGATAGGACCGACATACTCGATGGACTAGTTGCACTGCGTTAGGGCTAGGTCGATGGACCGGCCTAGACAAATAGCTATAGGTTGAGTTGAGGGTCGAAGCCGTTGGACCAGTGGCACCAAAGATAAATGGCTTTGTAGAAAACTATTGTTTGTGCATGCACTTGACGTTTGTGACCATCAAGACGCCCAAGAGGGGTAGTTATGCATCCTAAGGGCTACTAGATGACATGGTGGGGATAAGGGCAATTTGTCGTGCCAACAGTCAGGAAAGCTTGACGTAGCTTCATGCACATGAGGTCGGGGTGGGGTCGGGATGAGTTATCTATCCTCGTACGAACACGAAGTTGATTTCAGGTTTGAGGGATGGATGTCACGAACATCCAGTCAAACCCAGGGTAAAAGTGGAAGGGCTTCTATCCAGGTGGGAGGTAAAGTCGCTCCAACGCCACAAGTGGGTGAAGTGCACGAGATGCCATGCGAATGTGTGATCCCTTCCAGATGAAGGGTGTGTGTTGACTATTAAACACACTTAATGTGGATAATGAGGAAAAAAATTGAAAATTGGAATTTGAGGAAGGAATGTTCTTAAAAGAAATAAGGAGTCTGGCACACTCCAATTAAGAACTATTTTTATGAAAACTATGCTCACATTTTTATTGAATTATATTATTCTAGTGAACAAGGTTAAACTACGCTAGATTCCTCTCGAGTTTGAAAGAGGAAAACCTCTCTTAAACCAAAGTAGCAGTGGGTTGATCATGGGAATTCGACCAAACTGGGTCAGGGTGTAAACCTCACCCTTTTGAATTAAGGAAAATTGGGAAAATAACTGGTCGAAGCAAGTGAGAAAAACCAAACCGGTTCACAAACCCAATCAGTAGAGAATGGGTAATTTGGGGAATTTACAACTGCTGAGTGACCCAAAGGATTCCTAAAACCTTGGAAAAAAAACCTTATGACAAATTGGAAGAGAAAAACCAGATTGGTTTAGATGATCCGGATCAAACTAGATTGAACCAATTTATAAACTGAGTCAGTTCATAAACCAGAACCAATAGAGAAAGGATAAACCGGGAAATTTATGGATCCTGAGTGACATAAGGAGTCACAAAAGCCATGAAAAAGGACTATAGGATGAGTTGGAGATAAAAACCAAACCGGTTCAAGTGAACTGGATCCGAACTAAATTGAACCGGTTTGGACCGGTTTGAACCACCATTAAACCAAATGCTCAATTTATTTTTCTAGGTGGCTTAGAAAATTCAAATTTGAGATTTGAGGTAATCATTGGATAGAAAATGAATTTAGATGAATTTAGAAATTTTTATATTTAAAAAATTCGGTCAAACCGGGGGTGAACCAGTCAGTTTAAGCTTTGTACCCGGTCTAGTTCGGAACAGTTCGTCTTCTTCCTTCAAATGACAGCACTGTTCACTCGCCGGAAAATCATGCAGCACCAGCGAAGCTAAAAAGTCATCGGCCAGGGAGATTTAGGCAATGAATGACCACCATTAAGGTGCCAATCAGCCGGCAAAGAAGTCCCCGAGCTTCCTATATAAAGAGCCCCTCCTCATTCATCAACTCTACATCTGAAAACTACATTCTCTCTTAGCTACTCCAATTTTTGATGAAGCTCGAACTAGAGCTCTGATATAGGGTCTTTTTTTAGCCAAAGAAGGCGTGGTTGGGTTCTTTAGAACTAGGGAGAAGTTAGCTACATGCATGTAGTCTCCATTTTCTCCGAGGGTCATTGGAGGAACGCCGGCGTGTTCGAACAATGAAGCATCTTCGGCGGACCGAAGCTGCCCTATTTTGGCCAAGCTAAAATTGGCCAATCCAAGCTCTTCTCAGGCCAAACTAAGTCCTCCTAACACCTCCACAACCCTCCTACAGCTGAATTAGAGCTAACAGGTAAGCCAATTCGACTCCCCTCTATAATTTTTTACTGGTGCTAGAGAGAGAACTGATAGAACTTCGAAGATGAAATTCCCACTCAATTCGACATCAATTGATTCAATTCTTGATTCTAGGAGGAACCTCAAGACACGAGCTATTTGCCCAGATAGAAAGCTCGAACCGTCTTGCCCCTGACGGAAAGCTTTCGAAGCTTTATCTCTCTAAGTCCAGTTTTCCAGCAAAGCTCTATTTGAGCTCATTTTTGCACCAAATCGTGCGATTCAAAGTGCAATTCAATCGTATGAAGGTGTAGAAACTCCAATCTAACTTTAATTTCAACAATTAAACTCATTTGACCGGTCAATTTGATAAAATCAAATTTGGCTAAGTTAGAAGGTTAAAACTGGGGGGAAATTGGGAATTTTGAAAATTCGAGGGACTAAAGTGCAATTTCATAAAATTAGGGACCTATTGGGCATGATAAATATGTTGGAGGACCAATTAGGCAATTTTTGGAGCAAAACTCACCATTTTTGTAAAGTAAGGGCAAATGGTAATTTTGGAAAAGTTGGGGACCAAATTGGAAATTTGGGAAATTAAATCCCTTTTGTGAATTTGAATAAATTGAGGTCCTAAGATAAATTTTAAAAGTTTTGGGACTCAATTTGAGGAAAAATCGGCATTAGTGACTTAAAGTTAAAGAAAAATAACTTTAGGGATCTAATTACAAATAAAGGAAAAGTTTGGTTTTCTCATTTATTTGGGATGAATGAGGGCTATTAAGCCAAAGAATAATGAACAGGATCATTCATATAGTGTAGGAACACGAAGTACCAAGAACGCCATCTAAGACGAATTCGAGTAAGGACAACAAGCCGACTAAGAGGAATTTCACTGCATTAATAGGTGAGTAGGATTTGTAGATCATACTCGGTTGGGATGATAAGCACCTCAAAAATGAAAACCCACTACTAAGTGGTATTTTAAACATCACACCTGAAAGGACTGATGTGAAAATCACATAGAAAAACTACTTACCAGTTGTAAGTAGATCATACCGAATCGGTTATGATCGGAGATGTCCTCACACTCGGTTGGTATGATGGAGAGTTGAAAATAAAATTTTGTCGGAAGTGCTCTCCCGTGACTATGTGCTAGTACTTAAAACATTTTGGGAGACCATTTTGACAGGAGCTCGAATAGCTCTATTAGGCCAGAGGCCTCGGTTTTGGAACTTGGGAGCTAATATGCCCAATTTTGAAAATCTCGAACAGTGCGCCCTCGGTCAGTTGGCACGAGTAAAAGCTCGTAAAAAATCATGATTTATATGCCATGAAAACTTAAGTAAATGAATTGTTTGGCCATGGTACCAAGACAGAACCGACATACTTAGTCAACTAGCGGCAGTGTGACATAACAAGTCTCCGGACTAGTCAAGACAAACAGTTGCAGGTCGAGTTAAGGGTCGGGGACATTGGACCCGTGAAACCACAGATTATATGGCATCATGTGAAAAATGTTGATTGTGCATGCACTATGTTTACGGGACCTTCAAGATGCCCAAGAAGGGTAGTGATGCATCTCAGGGCTTTGGACGATCTGGTGGATATAAGGGCAAATTGTCGTACCAAAAGTCAAGCAAATCTCGACGTAGGTTCAATGCATGAGACTAGGGTGGGGTCAGGATGAGGTCTCTACCCTGATACGGACACGGAGATTTGCTACGGGATTGAGGGTCAGATGTCGCAAATATCCACTTATTATCAGTGTAGAAGTGGACGTACTTCTATCTAGGTGGCCGGTAAAGTCGCTTCGACGCCACAAGTGAGTTCTGTGGACGGGCTAGTATGTGATTGTGTATTTTACCTTCATAATGAAGGATATGTGTTGGATGATGACACACCGTGGTTAATAAGAAATGGTGATAAAAATCGAAATTTGAAATGAAAGGTTTTTAAAAGAGAATAAGGAGTATCATACACTCCGAATCAAACATTTTTCCTAAAAAACAAATTTTGAAAAACCATTCACTGAGTTGTTGTACTCATCCCCTCCCTTATATCCCTTTCAGGTAAACTCAGAAAGCCTACCCTAAAGACCACCAGCTAATATGCCTGTAAGCCAAGTATGATTAGTTTAAAATTTTATTTAGTTTTGATTTATGTTATTACATGAAACATAGAGGTTTAAAGGATGCCTTACTTTTCACGGTTTATAAACATGGGGCAACTCTTAGTAAACCAAGAGATTGGCGGGTTGATCATAGGGATCCGACCAAACTGAGTCAGGGCGTGACACGGGGCATGACATCTAGTGTCACACCCCGACCCGATTTGGACGGATTCCCATGATCAACCCGCCACTCTCCCAATTTATTAAAGGGTTTCCCCTTATTATAAACTGTAAAGAGTAAGGCATCCTTTAAACCTGCACCTTTTCCTAGAATAACATAAATCAAAACTATATAATAACTTAAATTTTATCATACCTGTCTCAAAGGTGTCTTAGTTGATGGTCTTGAAGGGTAGACTTTCCAAAATTTCCTGAAAGGAATATAAGGAAGGGGGTGAGTACGACACCTCAGTGAATAGATTTTTTTAACTTTTTAACTTTAGGAAAAAGATAAATTTTGGAGTGTGTCAGACTCCTTTATTTCAAAACCATTTCATTTGAAATCTCAGATTTTATCACCATTTCCTTATTTAATCATGGTGTGTTATCACACAACACACATCCTTCATCATGAACGTTAAACACATATTCGCAGGCCAGCCCATCCACTGAACCCACTTGTGGTATCGGAGCGACTTTACAGGCCACCCAAATAGAAGTACGCCCACTTCTACCCTAAAAATGAGTGGATGTGCGCAACATCCAACCCTCAATCCCGAAATCCATTCTCCGTGTCCATATGAGGATAGAGACCCCATCTCATCGCCACCCCGGTCTCATGCGCTTAGTGCTACTCCAAATTTCACACATTCACCTGGTACGACGAACTGCCGTTATACTCACCAGGTCGTCCAGTGCCCTTAGGACACATCACTACCCCCTCATAGGCGTCTTGATGGTCTCGTACTCATAGTGCATGCACAATCAATATTATCTCATTATGCCATATAATCTATGGTGCCACTAGTCCAATGGCCCTGACTCTCAACTCAACCTGCAGTTGTTTGTCTTCACTGGTCCGGAGACCTGTAATGTCGCACTGCCGCTAGTTGACTGAATATGCCGATCCTATCTTGGTATCAAGGCCAAACAATTCATTTATTAAAGTTTTATGGCACTTATCTCATGTTTGTTTACGAGCTCCTGCTCGTGCCCATTGTCTATGGTCCACTTGTTCGAGATTTTCAAAACCGGGGATAATAGCCCCCCATTTTTCCAAAACTGTGGCCCCCGGCCTATAAGAGCTATTCGAGCTCGTGCCAAGAAGGTTTCCCAAATAGTTTAAGCATTGGCACACAATCAGGGGAGAGCACTTCCGACAAAATTATATTTTTAACCATCCATTATACCGACCGGGTATAAGAACATCACCGCTCAAAACCGATGAATGGGTTTTCAACTTCCCTCGAGGAAGTTTCATCATACCAACCGAGTATGATCTACTTATAATGGTAAGTAGTTATTCCGCATGATTTTCACATCACTCTTCTAAGTTGTGATATCTAAAATACCACTAGTTAGTGGGTTTTCATTTTGAGGTACTTATCATCCCCAACCGGGTATGATATAAAATCCCACTCATAATCGGCAAGTGTTTTTTAACATTAAGTTGTACTCATCATCCCAACCGAGTATGACAATAGTAAACCCACTTACCCATTAATGCAGTGAATTTCACTAGATCGGTTCTTTGTATTCCTACACGATATAAACATCTCAGTTCATTATCCTTCAGCCTAATAGCCTTCATTCATTTCAAATGAATAAGAAAATCAAACTTTCATTTATTTGCAATTAGGTCCCTAAAGTTATTTCTCTTTAACTGTAAGTACCAAATGCCGGTTTTTCCTCTAATTGAGTCACGAAACTTTTAAAATTTATCATAGAACCTCAATTTATTCCATTTCACAAAAAGAGGTTTAATTTCCCAAATTTCCAATTTGGTCCCCAACTTTTCCAAAATTACCATTATGCCCTTCCTTTACAAAAATGGTAAATTTTACTCCAAAAATTCTAAAATTCCTCAATTGGCCCTCTAACATTTTTATCATGCCCAATTGACCCTCAATTTTAGGAAATTACATTTTGGTCCCTCAAATTTTTGAAAATCCCCAATTTTTCCCTAAATTCCAACTATTTAACATAGTCGAATTTGATTTCATCAAATTGACCGATCAAACACCTCTAATTGTTGAAATTGAAGTTGAAATTGAGTTTCTCCATGTTCATACAATTCCATAGGACTTTGAATCATGAGTTTTAATGTTGGAACAAGCTCAAACGGAGCTTCACCGGAAAATAGACTATAGAGAGAGAAAGCTTCGATTACTCACCGGTGAGGGCACGACGGTCCGAGCTTTCAATATGGGCAGATAGCTCTCATCTTGAGGTTCATCCTAGAATCAAGAATCGCATCAATTGATGTCGAATTGGATTAGAATTTTGTCATTGAAATTCGGCCGACTCTCTCTAACACCGATCAGAAATTGTAAAGGAGAGCCAAATTGGTTTACCTTTCAGTCCTAATTCGGCCGTGTGAGGGCTGAGGAAGTATTGGGAGAGCTTGGTTTGGCCTGAGGAGGGCTCTAAATGGCTGATTTCAACTCGGTCGAAATAGGGCAGCTTCGGTCCGTCGGAGCTGCTTCACTGTTCCATCACGCCGGCGTTTCTCCAGTGACCTTCGGAGCAAACAGAGACTACAAGTGTGTAGCTGACTTCTCCTCGGTTCTAATGAATCTGACCTCACCTTGTTTGGGTCAAAAAGTGCCCATGTCGGAGCTCTGGTTCAAGCTTCACCGGAAAATGGAGCAGTTGAGAGAGAATGGAGTTTTTAGGTGTGGAGAGGATGAATGGGGAGGGGCTCTTTATATAGGGAGTTCGGGGACCCGTTGGTCATTCGTTTGGCACCTTTATGACATACATTAATAGCCTGAAATGTACTGAATGGAAATGTTTCTTCTTCGTCGGTGCTACTTCAATTTTCCAGCGAGTGAATAGTACTATCATCTTGAGGAAGAAGATGACACTGTTCCTAACTGGACCGGACCGGTCCGAACCGGGTTCAAAGCTTAAACCGGTCAGTTCAACCCCCATTCGATCGAGTTTTTCAAATCTAAAAATTTCTAAATTCATTTTCTATCCAATGGTGGTCTCAAATCTCAAATTTGAATTTTTTTAAGCCACCTAGAAAAATAAATTTAGAATCTGGTTCAATAGTGGTTCAAATTGGTCCAAACCGGTTTGGTTTTCATCCCCAATTCCATCACAAGTCCATTTCCATATCATTTGTAACTTCTTGGGTCACTTAGGGTCCATAAAATTCCCGGTTTACCATCTCTTTATCAATTCCGGTTCATAAATTAGCTTGATTCTTAAACCGGTTTAATCCAGTTCGGGTCCGGTTCACCCAAACCAGTCTAGTTTTTCTCTCCCACTTTGTTCTAAGGTTCCTTCCCAAGGTTTATAAATTTCTTTGGAGCACAAGGGAGTTGAATTTCACTGATTTTCCCATTCTCTATCGGTTCCGGTTCATGAACCGACTCGGTTCATAAATCGGTTCAATCTAGTTGGATCCGGTTCATCCAAACCGGTCTAGTTTTTCTCTTCCAATTCATCCTAAGGTTCTTTTCCATGGTATTATGAACCCTTTGGATCATCCAGGAGTTGTAAATTCTCAAATTGCCCTTTCACAAATGATCGAGTTTGTGAACCAGTTCAGTTTTTTTTTACCAGTTCTTTTCCCGATTTTCCTTAGCTCAAAAGGGCGGGGTTTACATCCAGACTCTTGGTGGGTTGGAATGGTTGGTAGCTTCTTTAACACCCTCACATAATTCACATAAGCCTCCCAAAAGTTATCTTCGATCTCTTGTCAAATAGGTGTTGGGTATGTATTTCCCCTGCCCAAGTCTGGTTGGTTCATAGGAGGTGGAATGGTTTCATCTACTATAGACTTGGTCCTTCTCCTTTTGTTAATACTCCTATACAATAGTTTTTTATTTAAATATTTATGTAGCAAATACTTCTGACATTTTCAAAAATATTTCCCAAGATGCCAAGTTATCTAAACTTAATTTATTTTCTCAAAAAAATCACATTTGAAAACCTTTGCTCTAAATACCACTTAAGTTGTCTCACCCTAACCCAATTTAGTCAGAACCCTATGAATAATCCACCACTTCTCCCAATAGTATAATAGGAATAATTCCATTTTCATAGTATTGGAAGAAGCAAGGCTCAAGACCGAGAAGAAAACTAAATATTATAAGTTTTCCAAAAATATGTCAAAATATATATTGTAGTACATAAATATTTTTAAAATAATTAATTACATACGAGGTTAGTTAATTGGTTCTCTAACATTTTTTACACCATTTTGGATAAGACCTGAAATAGGTAGGGAGATCGGGTGAGTTCGATAACTCAATGAGCAGTGTTTACAGGACATTATGACTTTCTTTCCATGATTCAGTATGCATTTAAGCAAAATTTTCCTTTCTTGAAAATAATGTGATAAACAAGCCACTACTTGTCTTATATTTCATAAAAAGGTTTCTCATAAATCTCTAAGGTCTTTTCATCAAGCTTGTAGGTACGTTTCTAGTTGGAGGAATTTAATTGAATAAACCTACCATGGTTTGTTTCGCACAAACTACAAACACACAAACACCCTTTATCCATAAAGGGATCAAACAAATGCAGAACAAACCCTTAGAGTTTACGACCTCGATTTGTTCCACTAGTGGCCCGGAGCGTCTTTACCGTCCACCCTAGTGAGAGGCCACAACCTCCACCACATCATTTGTGTGAGAACCTTGGCCCAACTACCAAGCTTATCAATACTTCAATTCCCAAATGTTGGGATGAGACCTTAGTCTTCTATCCCCTCGATCTCATTGTTCATGAAGCTTCCAGTGCTTCAAGACATACTAGAACAGCATTTCTACACTTGTGCCAACCTTGTTGTCCAGCAGCCCTTAGAACCAACACAACCCCGTATCGGGCGTCTTTTTAGTTCCGCATGATTACAATCAAATACAACTATTTTTTTTATTTAAAACCTTTATTTTTGTGCTACTATCCCAACAGGTTGCGACGTTGCTTCGGCATAGTAGCTTCGGCAAGCATTATCATATTATGATAAATTTTGGCAAGCTCTTAAATCAAACTTATTTACGGGATTGGATTCATTTTCATTGGCCTTTGGCCCACTTGTACGAATTTTCAAAACATGGCCTTGGGCCCACTTCACTTTCCAAAAACCTTGGCCTTGGACCCACTTTCATTGAACTAGATCTTGCCCACCCTTGTTGATTATGGGCCTCACCCATATCCGTCATCGACGGTTAGACTAGACCATATCACTTGAGTTGTATCCATACACTGTTAATGGGTTGTCCTGATAACATACTTCATGCTTTTTTTAAAAATATAATCCCAAAAAGTTTAAGCAGTTTCGTATTATAAGACGATTATATTTCTGGAAGTTTGATTTCAAAATAAAGCATGATCTTAAGTATGCTTATAATGGGTCCAATTGGTCCAGATGTGAGAAATCTCACTCACCTGTATTTTGAGACTTGTTCGTCCCGGGGATTTCTGAGCTTTACATGCCTTTCCTTTGCACAAACTTGTAGGTGATTCGCTTTTACAATAGATTGGGCAATTAAGTCCCAGTAATAAGGTAAATACACTTAAGACTAGTAACTTTCTAATAATTACGATTTGGCCCTTAAGATAAACCTTAATTCCAATTAGGCCTCTAAGATTGTCAAATATTCCATTTGGGTCCCTAATTTCTCAAATTTCCAATTGGATACAATATTTCTCACTAACTGCAGAAAATTTTTTGAAAATTATAATTAAGTCTCCAAACTTTCAAAATTTTCAATTTAGTCCTTCAATTGAATATCATCAATTCATCCTTAATCCTTCCCAATTGAGTCCTAACATGCTTCTAATCATCTTCCATATGTCCCTAGAATCATTTTAAGCTTTAAATAATAAAATTTATCTTAGAAATGAGCTTAGAGAGAGAGAGCTTTGATTACTCACTAGTGAGGGTCCGACGATAGGAGTTTTTGATTCCAATGGGTTTCTCTCTTCTTATGGATCTTTCCCGGATTAAATCACACCTCAATTAGTAGTCTGAGTAGTGTGAATTGCTTAACTTAGTATTTGGGGAAAACGTGCTATGAATAGTAAAAATGGGGAAGGGTGGTGGAGGAGACTAACCATGATAGTCCAAGGAAGGTGTAGACTCCTCTAGGGAAGGTCTAGAGGGCTTGGTTTGGTCATGGTTGGCCTAAGGGTGGCTCGAATTGAGCTTTGTCAATTTTGGTTTTGCTGACACAGCTTCCCACTCAATGTATGAGTCATCCGTTGACTCGTTGACTGGCCATATGGCAACCAGCCATTTGTTGCTCATTCCAATGTGCCCCTGACCAAATTTGATCATCCATTGACTGTGACACATGGTATCCTCTGATTGACTAATTTAAATTTGTCAGCTTTCCCTCCTGACGCATTGTACCATTGCCACGTATTAGCCACTAGTTGGTTGTGGTCATCCGACGTGGCTTTGCCATATGTTCCAACCCTACTCGTCATTGGTTAGCTCCTAATTGTACTATAAGGGTGTTTTCTCTGCAAATGATTGATCTTTTTTATGAGAAAAAATGGTATTTAATTGTTTGTCTAATACAAACTCACAAAAAAATATGATGTGAACCTAACGATGTATAAACCATCTACTCTTAACCTTACATAGTTACCTTGATTTATACTTATTGAGTTGTCAAACTTACTCACTCGCTTAAATCTTTCAGGAAACCATGAAAAGGAACATTTTTGAAGATATTTTCCCTTGGTACGTTTTATGCTCTAATATTATTACGATATAATTTTATGGGAAAATATTTCTTTGAAATAACATTGAAATATTTCTTATTTACAACTAACTACTGCCGAGATTATGGTGATAGTTGTTCTTATATTATCAGGAGGAGTGGCGGGTTGACAGGCAATCTCGTGCAACTCACCAATCCACTTGATATTACAATCGATAGGACTAAGACTTGGAATAGAAAATACTTCTCTATTTTTCAACGAAAATTTGGAACTTTTCTTTAAATTATAGTGCCCTAAAATATTTTAATAACAACTCAGTAATATAGCAGTTGAGTAAATCACAACATTCGTAACATGGAAGATGACTATCTTAAATGATGATGATATGGGGAGATCCTCAAACTTCCGTTTCTAACTTAACTTTCACCTGTAATAGTTTTAGCGGAATGGTGAGCTTACGGATCAGTGAATGGGACACTGACATCGAGCCACTACATGGCATACAACCAAGATATTTCTCGTAAACCACGTAGCATAATTTCTAACTTATTACTCGTACTAAACCGTACGAGTCCCATAGTTTATTCTACCCTCGGAGACCTAAATCTGGGGTCGTACGACTCATAGTCTCTACTACAGTCGGGTAATCCTCAGTCTCCCGTTTTAGTTTTTATCCAATTAGTCACACACATATATGCAAACACTAGTAACTCTCGTCTCGTGCACAAATAGGGCCTACCCTCGGGGCACCTCCGTGCTCCTCATAGCCCTGGCCTCAAACAAAATACGGGCTACTCCCAACCCTAAGCACATAATAAAATTCTCAGAATGCACTCTCTCCTATATGGGAACATACTGAGAAATTAGAGTGTAAGAGTCACAAGGGCACTCTTAGCACAACCGACACTTCTGATGTGTTGTCTTGTAGTTGGGTGTCTCGGCACCTGGGATTATGGCAATTTTACCGCCATGCCCTCTTAGGAAAATGAGCTAACTTAGGCCCCAAAAAACATGTGCTACTCACAACCCTATATATACAATGACACACTTGGAATGTAGTGTCGCTTGGGTAATACCAGAATAATAAACTGGAGTGTGAGAGTCGCAAGTGCCCTCATACAATAATCGGCACCTCTCAAGTATTGTCTCACAGCTAGGTGTCTTAGCACTCGGGATAATGGTAGCCTTGTCGTCATTCGCTCACACAACAATGGGTTAACTCAGACCCTAAATAAAACACATGCTACTCATAGCCCTATGCACAATAAAAACACGTCTGAAATATACTATTACTTGAACGATACCAGATCCATAAACTAGAGTCTGAAAGTCGCAAGTGTGCTCGTATCACAACTGTCAACTCTCGTATGTTGTCTTGCAGATGAATATCTCACCACCCAAGGTCATGGTAGTTTTGTCATCATTTACTCTCACAACCATAATAGCCTACTCTGGTCTTAAAATATATATATACATATATGTATTTACAGTTTCGATAATACCAAATTAAAAAATTTGAGTGTAGTAGTGACGTTGATACTATTTCACAGCGAACGAGTGTATGTGTTATCTTACAATTTGATGTATTGGTACTTAAGATAACGGTTGGATTACTGTCACCCGTTATTACCTTCTATAAAATAGTAAAATTTATATTGATATCCCATTAAAAATCATATAACAATATTGGGATCTATAAAATTTATGTTATAATATTATTATAATAAATAAATAAAAACTTTAAATTCAAAGGAAATACAAGGGGCTGTCCACTCCCGATAATATGAAGGACGGCTTAAATGAGTGGATGGAAAGTAAATATATAAATTATTTGAAGTATTGTTGTAATATATAGTTATTATAAAAAAATTCCTTAAGATCACCTCATCAAATTCATATGAACGAAATTAACTTAAATTGTTACCCTTGTTAAATATAATAAAAAATTTGAACTTTAAACTTTTTATTTAATAACTAAACTTTGAGTTAAAAATAAAAATAATATTATATTGATAGTATTTTTATTAATAATTAATGTTAATAACAAAATTGAAAGTTCTTTATAATTCATTTTGGGGGGTGATTACCCATTTTTTATGTTGCTTACATTATAATGAAAAACCAGCTAATTTATAAGAAAGCCATTTAGTTTCTCTTTCATGGTATGTATGTAGATCCTAAGATTGACAAAATCTATAGAAGCGCTGTGCGTTGGCTTTTGCTCTCTTTTCCTCCATGAAAGGATTACAACCCGTTCTGCTCTTCGTCTCCTTCTTGGACCTCTACATCACTCGGTTCAGAAAACTGGCATAGGAAGGTGGAAGTACGGCGCAATAATACTCTCTTGTGTTGCTCTTCCAAGAGTTATTCAAGGAAGAAGGACGAACTTTGGATGCATTAATAGCTTTTGTCCAATATTTCTTGGGCTAAAATAATAAATAAGGTACAAAATTCTATGTGAACTCAAATTTTATTTAGTTTAAATTATATATAAATATTTAGTAATGATTAAATTAAAAAATACTTATAAAATGAGTTATTTATAAAACAATTATCCGCTATTTGAACTATTAATAAATATTGTATATATAGTTTAAATTATTAGTAAAATATTTATTTATGATTTAAACCCATTTTTCAATGATAATAGAACTGATGCTTATGCCATTCTTTTTGGTCAAATCCTATGTTATTTAAACAATGGTCGAGTCCTAACTAATTTAATATTCGAGTAAGAAATATATATTAACAAATAAATCTATTTATATGCATCATATTTAAATATTGTTGATAAAAAAATATTTTAAAAAGATTGTTGCGCTATTATTTTTGCTGATTTTTTTTATTTTATTAATTATCAGTTAATTTTAAGCCAACATATATTATTTGAGATCAGTGGGGCACCAATAAATGACTTCTGCTCCTATTTGTTATATACCTAAAAGAAAGGGACGGCTGAAAATCTGGCCCAGTAATAGTCTACTTATCTCCTGGTGCTACGAATGGATCCGATGGCATGATTTATTAAGTCAACTAAGCAACACCATCAATGAATACGACGAACCGCAGGGAAATCCAGCGCAGGAGAGCTGGCAAAGTAACCATCCCCAATGAAAACTCTGAAAACCCTAGGGAGTCTACTCTTCGTGTACCGCTCCATGACTGTGAGCTAAGTAGGCATCGGTCGGTGAGAGAGAGCAGCAGACTGTGAGTGGCAGTTTAGGGTTTGAACAGTGAAGACAGGGAAGACGAGAGGGCATAGCAGAGGCAGACGCAATTAAAACGGAGAGTTGTCGGCTATAGACTTGACTAATGAAAACTCCCTCTCTCTGGTAATAGGAGGGCCCTTATTACCCTTTCAATGAAGCACATTGACATACTTTACCCATAACCCTTTTACCTTTCCTTTCTTTTATGGAACCTGTGTGACAAGTGACACCACACGAGAAAAGGTGAAAGAACCTCTTGATTGATGAGTCTTGACTGTTTTTTTGCACGAAATGCCTCTTGACCATCAGTTGGTTCTTTTCAAGATAAAATGAGCATTCCTTTGGACAATTTGATCAATCGGCACATCTAATTCTTTGACCATCTTCGGAGAAATGAAGAATCAATTTTTTTAAAGTTTAATAAAAAAATTTAAAATATTAAGTAGACTATAAAAATTATTAATCATATAAAATGTAAATAATATATATAAATAATAAGTATATAGTATCAAATTATTCCATATAAGTAAATAATTAGATCACTTAACCACTTTAAATTATAAAATAAATATTTATAAAAAGTTTATGTATATTAACTTTTTTAACTTAATAAAATACTATTTCTTTAATCTATTAAATTTGATATAATATTTATAAAATAAGAATATTAAAATAAAATAATTTTCTAATTTTTAATAATAAATTTAATATTATCTGTTATTACATTGTTCAATCAATCAATAATAAGATTTTTTTCATTTATTGTCTAGCCTTATATTAATAAATCACTATATTATTAATAAATGGATATTAACCTAATCATCATTTAAATAGGTAATAGCTATAATCATTTGCATTTACACTTATTGTGAATGTGAATCAAACTATCAATAATAGAATTCCATCTCACTTGGACATAAAAGTTTTAGGAATTTAAAGATTGGATAGATGTATGAGAATTTTTCATGATCTAATTAATGAATTATAGCATATGAATATGGTTTTTAAGGGTTTTTCTATACTTGGTGCAATAATATGGAACAGGATGATAGAGCTCACGATGCATCTTGATAGGGGACTTGGATTATGATATCTTAGCTAGAGGCTATATGTGGATTTACAAATTATCCTTTAAAACATATGGATACGATAAAGCGTTTTTTGTTAATTTGATATATATAATCTGAGATACTAGAAAAAAAATTATTTGACTATAATTATATAATATTTAAGATATATAACAAATTATATAGAGTGAACTAATAATTTTGTTTGAGCAAAAAAAACTAATAATTTTACATATATGAAAGTTTATAATAAAAATAAAAGTGGTTGAATATAATGTATTATCTTATATGATATATAAAAATATGATAAAAATGATATGAATTATGAATTTTATGCAATGACAAATTGTATATCATTCTACTATATATTTTATATGATGGTATAATAGATTTCATAATTTTATTATATAACAAAATATATAAAGTAGACTTATATTTTTTATCAATAAAATTAGTTATGCTATTTTTCATCTATATATTACAACAAAATTTCTAATTATGTAATTTTATAATATATAATATAATTTATTATATATAATAAAATTATTAATAATAGATCTTTTTTATATACTAAATATTTTTCTCGTGAAATGAATGCTCATATTCTAATTGTAATAATAACTTATTTTTATTACATATTATATATAGAATATAGTTTGTCATGTGCAACAAAAGTACATATAATGACATAATATTTTACCTTGTGCTAAAATTTTATTATGGTATACACGATAATAATTTTAATAATATAATTTAAGCCAGTTAACATTTCACACTTCTCGTACAAATCATAAATTGGGAAGGTTGAATTATCCTTCAAATCTATCACATTCCCTCCACCGGAAAAAATACTCCAAAAATGTATAAGAATAAAATTGGCACATTTGAGACTATGGAAGATGAAATATTGAAAAAGTAAGAGTTCTAAAACTTTAAAAATAAAGAAATGTGATATTATTATTTTTTATATTATTTTAATATCAAATTAATATTTTTCAATATCCAAAGTGTAGATAAATTATTAATTTAAATGGGCCGATTTATCTATCACTCTAAACCTTCTAATATATTTTACCAAGTAGAGTGATCCATTTATCTTAATATTTCCTTTCCAATCCCTTTAAACTTCTTCTTCTAAAGATCACTTATAGGGATTTGCGCGAGTTGGTATCCAATATGAAGAATTAGGGAGAAGATAGTTAGGATGTATTCGATTTTAGATATACAAATATTGAACTAATTTAAATATATTATAGTTTGACATTGACCATCTATAATATAATCTTTAATCATTTAGTTTTTAGTCTTATACTACCTTTTTTTCCTTTGTATCTTCCTATATATTTTGCTAATTATTATTTTAATTTGACTTATTAAAAATATATATTTAATTTTTTTACACAAAAAAAAACTTCGGAGATCATTACATTTAATTATTACATAAGAAATGGAGTGAATGAAAAGAAGTGAAGTTGATAGTAAAAACAACTAAAATTTAATTAGATAATTTAGCAGTTAGTTTAGATATTTAAAAGGGAGCGAGGGGATTGGGGTTGGTTTGTTTAAAACTTAATTCGCAGAGGACCGAAGATTGGTCCAATGGAGTCCCACTCCAGGGGATTCAAAATTCGGGTACACTTGAGCCAGTCCAGACTCGATCTAAATTCACACAAACTCGAAACTCTGAGTCCCCATAAAACTTGACTCTACATCTCATCAAAAGTTGATTCCCTTAGTTCGAGCTTATGCGTGGGGTCATCACGCCCTAGAGCTTGAAGAGGAATTCGGCTCTGTTGGGCTGAATGAGCTCAGGGACTAGGATCTGAGATCGATGATAAGGGAAGGCTGACTTCGACAGCGACTCGGATAGAGTTTTGTGTTATCATGTTCAGACTGAGGCCCAGCTGATGGAGGAGTCAAAAGGCCTGCTGGAGGAGGCACTCTAGAAGGAATTCATGGAATTTTGTAGATCATTTTTTCTTTCTCATCCATTAATTAACAACACCCTCTACATAATGATATTCTTTTCCCCGTTTCTTGATGTTGTCCCATTCTTGATTGTTGTAATATCTTGAACGAAATACATATATTGAAGATTTATTTGTAAAAAAAATTGAAATATGCTGCTCCAATTTGACACGGTATGTCTCCCTTGTTCCTCACCTGTGCTGCTGTTCTATACTATGGTGATTCAGTTCAATTACGAAACTGTTATTCTAAAGTTCAAAGGAAGAACGAAAGTAAATGGATGCACAATTTTCTGTATGACAGAAACGATCTGCTCGAGACTATTGTCGCGAGAGGGGCTTCAGGATGGCGACGGACGTCTTCATCCTGTTTGAAAACCCTATCAAATGTTAGAGTTTTAAATAGAAGGAAGAAGAAAAGCCGTACTACCCCTGAAACGGCGTCGTATATTTTTTTGTCCATTTTAAATAAAACGGTACTCCGGGTTATTTTATTTAAAATGGGTAAAAAAACAGCAAATTTATTATTGCAACCACCTTTGTATACACTCTATTTTATCTGCACCCATTGTAGTTTAGATCTCGACCCATACCTGCATGCTATAAGGGATCCGGGTCCGACGGACATACTCGAACCCATCATTCTCGTGTGCTCGGACCTGGTGTTCGTTTGACATTACTAGTTAGATTTGATTCATTTACTGCAGATTTATCTAATTTCGATTTTTAATTTAATTTTTAAATTAAAGCCTAATGGGATTGGAATTATTAAATGAACCAGATTGGCATTACAAATTATGCCTAATTTAAGTCAATTGTCATATCTAAATTCTGGTATTGACTGGTTGTACGGTGGCCGTCACTCAAATATCATTGCAGACTTGTCGCGGCAAATCTGATCGTGCCGTTGGGAATTTCGTCGCCTGTGCTGTGCGCACAATCACAAATGAAATGGAGATGGTTGAAGATGATCCCGGGCAAACCTCACTTTGTCATGTTCACTTTTATTAGATTTTTTTAACCCAACTAATAGAAAAGTAGGCAGTTTCCTTTCTCACTCAAAAAACAAGAGAGCCTGAATCTTCCTTGTCAACCGGCTACAAAGCCCAATATTTTTTTTTGGTTAGGAGGTGTTATAATTTTGATGGAGGGTATAGGATGTAATGAAGAATTAAAAAAACAAATGTATTAATTTAATTATTTATAAATTTATATTATATTATATTATATTTATATATAATTAATTATATATTAGTAATAATTATATAAAGTAAAATAAAATAATATTCATAATAAAATATAATATTAAATAACATATATAATTATATTATAATTATGATAAATTATATTTATCATATTTTTATTAAATTCTAATTGTACAATAAGTTATTTTTATTATCAGAAAATAAATTTATGTTAATTGTATAGTAATATTTAAATATAAATATTATAAAATTAAATAAAAAATACATATGAATATGATAAATTATATTATATATAGAATGTATTTATTATTTATTTTATATATAATATTTTTATTATATAATTATATCTTATAAATATATATTAAGTATTATCAATACATAAATTTATTTTAAATATCTAATAATAAAATTAAAATTAAATAGAAAATATTAAAATATATAAAAGAGCATTTAAGTAATTTTAAATAAAAGGGCATTCACTCCAAAATTTTCTGCCCAAAAAATGCATTAATTGTGTTTTAATGTAAATGAATTAATTTAAAGTATTAATGCACTCTAAACCTATTTATTTTATTTTATATTTGTAAATTACCCACACTCCAAACTTTCCATTAAAATATAGTGTACATCTTGATCGTTGAAAATGTTTAAACTTTAATATCTTATTTGTTAGAAATAAATGAAGTGGAAATTCAACACATTTTGACTTATATTAGAATAGTGGAAACTCTTATTTCACTTTAATTAATGACCCGTCTTAATAATATGGAATAATCATTCCTTATAGAAAATATTCATTTCAAGGTATTAAGATACAATTAACTATTCTAACTTTTACAATGTAATTGATAAAATTACTACAAAATTCTCATTTTAATTCACCATTATTTTTATGCCTTCCTATTAAATATAATAACAGTTATATATATTAATTTTCATCTGAAATTTTCTTATTTGTCGAAAAATATGAATTTAATATTTTATACTAATTTTGATATCAATAAAATAATTATTTTATTATTATTTTGTAAAATACAAAAAAATAAAAGGAAGAATTAAATCAAAAAAATAAGGAGAATGGAGAAGAAAAATAAAATATAAACTCGCCATGCATGATTTTTTTCCTTTTTATTTATTTTTTATATTATTATACACCTAAGCCCCTCATAGGCACATTTGGTGGAGTGTATGAATTGATGATAAGATGATCTGAACATCCATTTGATCATTTATCTTAGTTTTTACATTATCCCTTATTTCTTAGTAATAATATAGATAATACGGTGATAATTTAGATTATTTTTCTCAAATTAAAATTTCATTTTTGGCAAATTGATGATAATTTGGAGACTAAAACAATCCAAATACTTTTGCATTGCAAGTAAAAGTAGTGTAATATAATATATTTTACTTTTGAAAAAATATAATAAACCCTAAAAACTTTAAAAAAATATAATAGACGATCAAATACTCAAATTATATAAGAAAAATTTTTAAAAATATTAATGATAAATTTGATTGTTTAAATTAAAAAATTGATATATTAAAAAAATTTCAATAGAGAAATAATATATGAAATGAGTTTTTTATATACTCATATAATTAGTGTTGAGATTTAAGACAAAATCTCACTCTGTGTTTGAAATAGAGAGTGATGAGAGCAAACAAAATGTGACCGTGGAATCTAAGGAAGATGATGATGGATCTATATAAATTTTTTGAAATGTTATTAGAGTCATTTTAAAAATAATTAAATATTTAGAGATCAAATTATATTTTTTTTGGAAAGTTTAGGGACTGAACTATTATTTAAAAAATTGGGACACAAATGTTGTTCAATAGAAGTATAGTGACCTAAACGAAAGTTGAAAAAGTTCATGAACCTAAAATAGTAGCTTAAAATAGTCTAGGGACACAAGAGTAACTTTTGGAAAAGTTTAGGGGACCAAATGGTGATTTTTAAAGTTATAGGACCAAAATAAAATTTATAAGAATTATGGACCCCTAATAAGACCATGAATGATTAGAGGACCCGAGGTTGAACTTATATTGTAAATGTAAGTCCACAAGGAGTAAAGAGAAAGTAGAAGGACCAAAATGTCATTTTGGAAAAGTTAGAGACTAATGTGCAATAAGTAGAAAGTTTAAGGATGTCACGCCCTGATCCGGTTTGGTCGGATTGTCTTGATTAACCTGTCACTCTCTTGGTTTAAGAGTGGTTTCCCACTTCTTTAATTCAAGAGTAGCTAGTCAAAATCTCAACTTTATTCCCTGGAATAACATATATCAATAAAAATTTAAACTCAAGATAATTAAGCATACCTGACAAAGGGTAAGACCTGGTGCTATCCCTAGTCATTTCTCTATTTCTTGAAAAATGATAAAAATGGTGGGTGACTTTCTACATCTCAGTGAATGGGAAATTAAAAAAAAAGTTTCAATAAAATAGTTTTTGAATTATAGTGTGCCAAACTCCTTATTTCCATTAAGAATTTTCCATCCTAAAAATCTCGGTTTTCATAGTCATTTCTCATCATTATCCATCAACAGTGTATTTATCAACCAACACATGCCGTTCATCATGAAGGGAACACACATTCGCAGGGCATCACATCCACTGCACCCACTTGTGGCGTTAGAGCGACTTTACTGGCCACTTAGATAGAAGCCCGTCGACTTCTACCCAGAGAATGAGTGGATGTACGCGATATTCGACCCTCAATCCTGTAAAGAAAACTCCGTGTCCGTATGAGGACAAATGTCACGCCCCGACCCGGTTTGGTCGGATCCCCGTGATCAACCCGCCACTCTCCCGATTTATTAAAGGGTTTCCCCTTATTGTAAACCGTAAAGAGTAAGGCGTCCTTTAACCTGCACCTTTTTCCTGGAATAGCATAATCAAAACTGCATGAAATTTAAAACTGTACATACCTGTCTTACAGGCATCTTAGTTGACGGTCTTTAAGGGGAGGCTTTCCAAGATTTCCTGAAAGGGATATAAGGGAGGGGGTGAGACGACTACTCAGTGAATGGGTTTTTAAAAGCTTTTGACTTTTAAGAAAAATATTTATATGGAGTGTGCCAGACTCCTTTGTTTTCAAAAATCCCTTCATTTAAAAATTTGAGTTTTTTCCATTATTTCTTAGTTACCACGGTGTATCATCACCCAACACACATCCTTCATCATGAAGGTTACACACATTCGCAAGTCAGTATCACTACTGAACCCGCTAGTGGCTTCAGAGCGACTTTTCCTACCACCCGGATAGAAGTACGACCACTTCTACCTTGGGAATGAGTGGATGTACGTGACATCCGACCCACAATCCCGAAATCACTTCTTCGTGTCCGTATGAGGACAGAGACCTCATCCTGTCCCCACCCCGGTCTCATACGCTTGGTACTACTCCAGATTTCGCACAGACACCTGGAACGATGAACTGCCCTTATAGCCACCAGGTCGTCCAGTGCCCTTAGGATACATCACTACCCCTCATGGGCGTCTTGATGATCCCGTACTCACAGTGCATGCACAAATAATGTTTTCTTATATTGCCATGTAATCTGTGGTGCCACTAGTCCAACGGCCCCGACTCTCAACTCAACATGCAGCTGTTTGTCTTGACTAGTCCGTCGACCTGTCATGTCGCACTGCCGCTAGTTGACTGAGCATGTCGATCCTATCTTGGTACCATGGCCAAACAATTCACTTATTAAGTTTTATGGCACATATATCATGTTCATTTACGAGCTCCTGCTCGTGCCAACTGGCCTTGGGCCCACTGTACGAGATTTTCAAAATCGGGCATTTAGCCCCCAAGTTCCAAAATCGAGGCCCCTAGCCTATCAGAGCTATTCGAGCTCCTATCGAGAAGGTCTCCCAAATAGTTTAAACATTGGCACACAATTAGGGAAGAACACTTCCGACAAAATAGGTTTTCACTGTCCATTATACCAATCGGTATAAGGACATCTCCGTTCATAACCGATGAATGGGTTTTCAACTTCCTTCGAGGAAGTCTCATCATACCAACCGGGTATGATCTACTTACAACCGGTAAGTAGTTTTTTTTCGCATAATTTTTACATCACTTTCTCTAAGTGGTGATGATTAAAATACCACTAAACAGTGGGTTTTTATACCGAGGTACTTATCATCCCCTACCGGGTATGATATAAAATTTCCACTCACAACCGATAAGTGGTTTTTATCTTTAAGTTGTGCTCATCATCCCTACCGGGTATGATGTTAGTAAACCCACTCACCTGTTAATGCTGTGAATTCCACTAGACCGGTTCTTTGTATTCACGCAAGCTTGTCCTTGCTGGCGTTCCCTGTATTTAACGTCCTACACGATATGAACAACCTTGTTCATTATTACTCGGCATAACAGCCTTCATTCATTAATGAATGAGAAAACCCCAACTTTTAGTTATTTGCAATTAGGTCCTTAAAGTTATTTCTCTTTAACTTTAAGTCCCAAATGTCGGTTTTTCCTCAAATTGAGTCCCGCAACTTTTAAAATTTATCGTGGGACCTCAATTTATTCAATTTCACCAAAAAGGGGTTCAATTTTCCAAATTTCCAATTTGGTTCCCCAATTTTTCCAAAATTACCATTTTGCCCTTTTTTCACAAAAATGTAAGTTTTTTTTCCCAAAATTTCCAAAATTCCTCAATTGGTCCTCCAACATTATTTTCATGCCCAATTGACCCTCAATTTCATAAAATTGTATTTTGGCCCCTTTGAATTTCGAAAATCCCCAAATTTCCCCCCAATTTCAACTCTTCAACACTACCGAATTTGATCTCATCAAATTAACCGATCAAACACTTCTAATTATTGAAATTGGAGTTGAAATTGAGTTCCTGTATGTTAATACGATTTTAAGAAACTTTGAATCACAGATTTTAACGTCGGAACGAGCTCAAACGGAGCTTTGCTGGAAAACAGACTGTAGAGAGAGAAAGCTTTGATTACTCACCGGTGAAGGCACGACAGTCCGAGCTTTCGATCTGGGCAGATAGGTCTCATCCTGAGGTTCATCCTAAAATCAAGTATTGTATCAATTGATACGGAATTGGATTGGAATTTAATCATTGAAATTCGGTCGACTCTCTCTCTAGCACCGATCGAAAATTATAAAGGGGAGCCGAATTGGCTTATCTTTCGGTCCTAATTCGGCCGTGGAAAGGCTGAGGAAGTGTTGGGAGGGCTTGATTTGGCCTGAGAAGGGCTTGAAATGGCTGATTTCAGCTTGGCCGAAATAGGGCAGCTTCGGTCCGCCGGAGTTGCTTCACTATTCCATCATATCGGCGCTTCTCCAATGATTCTCGGATTGACTGAAGTTTGCTATCAGATAGTTGTCTTTTCCCCGGTTCTAAGGAGCCTAACCTTTGTTCAAGTCAAAGCTCTGGTTCGAGCTTTACCGGGAAATGGAGTAGTAGAGAGAGAGAGAAGTGTTCAGGTGTGAGGAGAATGAAATGGGGATGACCTCTTTATATAGTCGTAAAACCCATGTATTAAATGGGCGAGATTTATTACTAGTATTAATATTGCCATTAATTATTGGTATTAATTCCAATAATTTAATTTCGGTATTAACTCCAATAATTTAATTTAGGTATTAAATTATTGGTATTAATTTCAATAATTAAATATATATTAATTGATGGTAAGCCGTACGTTCGCATAAAAATTTTTGACCGAAATTTCGGGTTACAAAAAATCATACTTCCTAAGAGGTCACCCATCCTCACACTACTTTAAGGTAAGCACACTTAACTTTGAAGTTCTTATGGAATCTAGTTCACCTGAACTAATTTAGTTTTTGTTTTCTAGTTTGTCTTAAGTTTCTTTTCCAATGTTTAATAAATCCTTTGGATCAACCGAAAGGTGTAAATTTTCATATTGCTTATTCCCAAATGTAAACTGGTTTTGTTTTCTTATTTCGTTTGACCGGTTCTTTTCCCGGTTTTCCTTAACTCAAATGTGCGGGGTTTACAACAAATATCTCATCCCGACCCCACCCCGGTCTCATGTGCATGAAGCTACGTCGAGCTTCCCTGACTGTTGGCATAACAATCTACTCTTATCTCCACCATGTCGTCCAGTAGCCCCTAGGACGCATCACTACCGCTCTTTGGCATCTTGAAGGTCCCGTACCATAGTGCATGCACAAAACAACAATTTTCCTCATAAGACATTTAATCTTTGGTGCCATTGGTCCAATGACCCCGACTCTCAACTCGACTTGCAGCTGTTTGTCTCGACGGTCCGTCGACCTGTCTTGTGGCACTGCATCCAGTCCATCGAGTATGTCGGTCCTGACTTGGTACCATGGCTAAACACATCATTCATTTAAAATTTTCATGGCTTAAACTCATGTTTGTTTACAAGCTCCTACTCATGACAACTGGCTTGGGCCCATTGTACGAGATTTTCAAAATCGGGCATATTAGCCCTCAAGTTCCAAAATCGAGGCCCCGGTGTCACGCCCCGACCCGGTTTGGTCGGATACTCGTGATCAACCTGCCACTCTCCTAGTTTATTAAAGGGTTTCCCTTATTGTAAACCGTAAAGAGTAAGGTGTCCTTTAACCTGCACCTTTTCCTGGAATAGCATAATCAAAATGACATGAAATTTAAAACTTTACATACCTGTCTTACAGGCATCTTAGTTGACGGTCTTTAAGGGTAGTCTTTCTGGGATTTCCTGAAAGGGATATAAGAGAGGGGGTGAGTACGACTACTCAGTTAATGGGTTTTTAAAAGCTTTTAACTTTAAAAAAAAACATTTATACGGAGTGTGCCAGACTCCTTTGTTTTCAAAAATCCCTTCATTAAAAAATTCAGGTTTTCCCACCATTTCTTATTTATCACGGAGTGTCATCACCCAACACACATCCTTCATCATGAAGGTTACAGACATTCGCAAGTCAGTATCACTACTGAACCCGCTAGTGGCTTCAGAGCGACTTTTCCTGCCACCCAGATAGAAGTACAACCACTTCTACCCTGGGAATGAGTGGATGTACGTGACATCCGACCCACAATCCCAAAATTACTTCTTTGTGTTCGTATGAGGACATAGACCTCATCCTGTCCCCACCCAGGTTCATGTGCTTAGTGCTACTCCAGATTTCACACAGACACCTGGAACGACGAACTGCCCTTATAGCCACCAGGTCGTCCAATGCCCTTAGGACGCATCACTACCGCTCATGGGCGTCTTGATGATCCCGTACTCACAGTGCATGCACAAGCAATATTTTCTTATATTGCCATGTAATCTGTGGTACTACTAGTCCAACGGCTTTGACTCTCAACTCACCCCGTAGCTGTTTGTCTTGACTAGTCTATCGACCTATCATGTCACACTACCGCTAGTTGACTGAGCATGTCGGTCCTATCTTGGTACCATGGCCAAACAATTCACTTATTAAGTTTTATGGCACATATATCATGTTCATTTACGAGCTCCTGCTCGTGCCAACTGGCCTTAGGCCCACTGTACGAGATTTTCAAAATCGGGCATTTAGCCCCCAAGTTCCAAAACCGAGGCCTCCGACCTATTAGAGCTATTCGAGCTCCCGTCAAGAAGGTCTCCCAAATTGTTTAAGCATTGGCACACAGTTAGGGGAGAGCACTTCCGACAAAAATAGGTTTTTACTGTCCATCATACCGACTGGTATAAGGACATCTCTGTTCATAACCGATGAACGGGTTTTCAACTTCCTTCGAGGAAGTCTCATCATACCAATCGGGTATGATCTACTTACAACCCGTAAGTAGTTTTTCCGCATAACTTTAACATCACTTTTTCTAAGTAGTGATTATTAAAATACAACTAAATAGTGGGTTTTTATACCAAGGCACTTATCATCCTCAACCGGGTATGATATATAATCCCACTCACAACCGGTAAGTGGTTTTTAAATTTTAAGTTATGCTCATCATCCCATTCGGGTATGATGTTTGTAAACCCACTCACCCGTTAACGCAGTGAATTCCACTTGACCAGTTCTTTGTATTCCGAGCTCGTCCATGATGGCGTTCCTGGTATTTCGTGTTCCTACACGATATGAACATCCTTGTTCATTATTACTCGGCATAACAGCCTTCATTCATTTCCAATGAATGAGAAAACCCAAACTTTTAGTTATTTGGAATTAGGTCCCTAAAGTTATTTATCTTTAACTTTAACTTCCAAATCTCGGTTTTTCCTCAAATTGAGTCCCATAACTTTTAAAATTTATCTTGAGACTTTAATTTATTCAATTTCACCAAAAAGGGGTTTAGTTTTTCAAATTTCCAATTTGGTCCCCCAATTTTTCCAAAATTACCATTTTGCCCTTCCTTTACAAAAATGGTATGTTTTGCCCCAAAAATTCCAAAATTCCTCAATTGATCCTCCAACATTATTTTCATGCCCAATTGACCCTCAATTTCATAAAATTGCATTTTGGCCATTTGAATTTCGAAAATCCCCAAAATTTTCCCCAATTTCAACTCTTCAACACTACCGAATTTGATTTCATCAAATTGACCGATCAAACACTTCTAATTGTTGAAATTGGAGTTGAAATTGAGTTTCTGCATGTTCATATGATTCTAAAAAACTTTGAATCGCATATTTTAATGTCGGAACGAGCTCAAACGGAGCTTCACCGGAAAATAGACTATAGAGAGAGAAAGCTTCGATTACTCACCGGTGAAGGCACGAAGGTTCGAGCTTTCAATCTGGACAGATAGCTCTCATCCTGAGGTTCATCCTAGAATCAAGAATCACATCAATTGATGCATAATTGGATTAGAATTTTGTCATTGAAATTCGGTCGACTCTCTCTCTAGCACCGATCGAAAATTGTAAAGGGGAGGCGAATTGGCTTACCTTTCAGTCCAAATTCGGCCGTGGAAAGGCTGAGAAAGTGTTGGGAGGGCTGGTTTGGCCCGAGGAGGGCTTGAAATGGCCGATTTCAGCTTGGCCGAAATAGGGCAGCTTTGGTCCGTCGGAGCTGCTTCACTATTCTATCATGCTGGCGCTTCTCCAACGAGTCTCGGATTGACTAGAGTTTGCTATTAGATAACTATCTTCTCCTCGGTTCTAAAGAGCCCGACCTTTGTTCAAGTCGAAGCTCTAGTTCGAGCTTCACTAGGAAATGGAGCAGTAGAGAGTGAGAGAGAAACCCCTATATAAACACTTCTCTCTCTCTCACTACTGCTCCATTTCCCGGTAAAGCTCGAACAAGAGCTTCGACTTGAACAAAGGTCGGGCTCTTTAGAACCGGGGAGAAGACAACTATTTGATAGCAAACTCCAGTCAATCTGGGAATCGTTTGAGAAGCGCCGGCTTGATAGAATAGTGAAGTAGCTTCAGCGGACCGAAGCTGCCCTATTTCGGCCAAGCTGAAACCAGCCATTTCAAGCCCTGCTCAAGCTAGTCCAAGCCCTCCCAACACTTCCTCAGCCTTTCCACGGCCGAATTAGGACCGAAAGGTAAGCCAATTCGGCTCCCCTTTATAATTTTTGATTGGTGCTAGAGAGAGAGTCGACCAAATTTCAATGACGAAATTCTAATCCAATTCCACATCAATTGATGCGATTCTTGATTCTAGAATGAACCTCAGGATGAGAGCTATTTGTCTAGATCGAAAGCTCGAACCGTCGTGCCTTCACCGGTGAGTAATCGAAGCTTTCTCTCTCTATAGTTCATTTTCTGGTGAAGCTCCGTTTGAGCTCGTCCCGGCATTAAAACTTGCGATTCACATTTCTGGAGAATCGTATGAACATATAGAAACTCAATTTCAACTTCAATTTCAACAATTTGAAACATTTGATGGGTCAATTTGAGGAAATCAAATTCAGCTGTGTTAAGAAGTTAGAATTGGGGAAAAATTGGGGATTTTTGAAATTCAAAGGACCAAAATGAAATTTTATGAAATTGTGGGTCAATTGGGCATGAAAATAATGTTGGAGGACCAATTGAGGAATTTTAAAATTTTTGGGGCAAAATTACCATTTTTTTTGTAAAGGAAGGGTAAAATGGTAATTTTGGAAAAGTTAGGGGACCAAATTGGAAATTTGGGAAATTAAACCCCTTTTTGTGAAATGGAATAAATTGAGGTCCTATGATAAATTTTAGAAGTTTCGAGACTCAATTTGAGGAAAAATCGGCATTTGGGACTTAAAGTTAAAGAGAAATAACTTTAGGGACCTAATTGCAAATAAATGAAAGTTTGACCTTCTCATTCATTTGGAATGAATGAAGGCAATTAGGCTGAAGGATAATGAACTAAGATGTTCATATCGTGTAGGAACGCGAAATACCGGAAACGCCAGCAAGGACAAGCTCGCGTGAATACAAAGAACCAGTCTAGTGCAATTCACGGCATTAACGGGTGAGTGGGTTATTCACATCATACCCAGTTAGGATGATGAGCACAGTTTAAAGTTAAAAACCACTTACCGGTTGTGAGTGGGTTTACTAACATCATACCCGATTGGGGATGATAACTGCCTCGATATAAAAACCCAATATTTAGTGGTATTTTAATCATCACTACTTAGAGAAAGTGATGTGAAAGTTATGCGGAAAAACTACTTACTGGTTATAAGTAGATCATGCCTGGTTGGTATGATGAGACTTCCTCGAAGGAAGTTGAAAACCCGTTCATCGGTTATGAACAGAGATGTCCTTAATACCGGTCGGTATGATGGACAGTAAAAACCTATTTTTGTCGGAAGTGCTCTCCCCTGACTGTGTGCTAATGCTTAAACAATTTGGGAGACCTTCTCGACGGGAGCTCGAATAGCTCTGATAGGCCAGGGGCCTTGGTTTTGGAACTCGGGGGCTAAATGCCCGATTTTAAAAATCTCGTACAGTGGGCCCAAGGCCAGTTGGCACGAGCAGGAGCTCGTAAACAAACATGATATATGTGCCATAAAACTTAATAAGTGAATTGTTTGGCCATGGTACCAAGATAGGATTGACATGCTTAGTCAACTAGCGGGAGTGCGACATGACAGGTCGACGGACTAGTCAAGACAAACAGCTGCGGGTTGAGTTGAGAGTCGGAGCCGTTGGACTAGTGGCACCACAGATTACATGGCAATATAAGAAAACATTGTTTGTGCATGCACTGTGAGTACGGGATCATCAAGACGCCCATGAGGGGTAGTGATGCGTCCTAAGGGCACTGGACGACCTGGTGGTTATAAGGGCAGTTCATCGTTCCAGGTGTTTGTGCGAAATCTGGAGTAGCACCAAGCGCATGAGACCAGGGTGGGGACATGATGATGTCTCTGTCCTCATACGAACATGAAGAAGTGATTTCGGGATTGTGGGTAGGATGTCACATACATCCACTCATTCCCAGGGTAGAAGTGGTCGTACTTCTATCCGGGTGGCAGGAAAAGTCGCTCCGAAGCCACTAGCGGGTTCAGTAGTGATACTGACTTGAGAATGTGTGTAACCTTCATGATGAAGGATGTGTGTTGGGTGATGACACACCGTGGTAACTAAGAAATAATGGAAAAATCCAAATTTTTAAATGATGGGATTTTCTAAAACAAAGGAGTTTGGTACACTCCATATAAATGTTTTTCTTAAAAGTTAAAAGCTTTTAAAAACCCATTCACTAAGTAGTCACCCCCTCCCTTATATCCCTTTCAGGAAATCCCAAAAAGCCTCCCCTTAAAGACTGTCAACTAAGATGCCTGTAAGACAGGTATGTAAAGTTTTAAATCTCATGCAATTTTGATTATGTTATTCCAGGAAAAAGGTGCAGGTTAAAGGACGCCTTACTCTTTACGGTTTACAATGAGGGGAAACCCTTTAATAAACCGGGAGAGTGGCGGGTTGATCACGGGGATCCGACCAAACCGGGTTGGGGCGTGACATGGTTTCTTTCCTTCTACTAGGTCCGCCTAAAATCCTCATTTGATTTCCTTGCTTTCTTGCAAGTAAATCATACTTAACCCCTCAAGACACTTACTTAGTCACTTATACCTTTTAATGATGGCCTTATTTCAGTTCCAGTTTGTGATATTTCCTCTATTGATTTATTTTAGCTTGGAACTTTCTCCTTCCATGACCCCACTTCCTATTCTCATCCTTCTTCCAAGGTCTTCCGTTCTAAGATTTTTACGATCAATCTCCCTGCTGCTCCTTGAAAGTTCTTCTTGTATTCTTTTCTTATACTTACAGATCTTTGTATGGTTATTCACTCTGGATTCCTTCCTTCTTGTTCCATATCCTTGCTTTTAGTAAGTCCCCTTATTTTCACAGAGTTCCCTACGAACTTGTATCCTAACTCTTTCGAAGAAGGTATTATTCCTAGGATTCTCTTCCTATCGTACTTCTTTCCTTTCCCTGTTCTCCTTATTTTATCTCATTCAACTTAACCTCTTTAGTGTTCTCATTTCATTCTTACTTCCTTGGGATAGTTTAATCCTTCTTGTTTCCTTTCTTTAAGTCTTTCCATAACCCTTAGACTCTCATTAGTCCCATGCTCTTTGATGCTCTCTTCCCTTGTCCCAAACTTCTCATTTCTTTCCTTAGTTAGGATTTGTCTCCCTTGGGTGAACTCTAAGAGTCTTTTTTTTTGCCAAATTTTATTATTCCTTTGAGGGAAAATCTTAAAGGCTGAGGTTAACTAAAAATAACTCATTTTTCTTCCTTAGGTGATTTTCTACATTTTTACTTTATTAGCATGCTCTTTTTGCTTGAATTTATCAAGGAGACTCAAAAGTTTTATCAAGAAAAAATAACTTTCATTCATTCAAGAAACATTTTCTTGCTATACTTGGCTTATTGTAGAAGTTTTCTACCCCATAATCACTTGGTGTCATAGGCCTAGAGCTAGCTTTAGAATGGTTGTGGGACTCTTGATCAGATGTCTCTTAGGAACTAGTTGGGGTCCATTTGCATTCCCTTATGGGACGAATTTCATATATGACCTCCAATCCATACCACCTTAATACCTTTACCTTGCACTCATATGTCCACTTTATCCATTGGGAGGGATTAATGTTGGACTGAGTAGGTGGAGATACTTAGACTTTCATGAATGTGGCATACACATCCTAGTAGTTGTCCTAGGCCTCCTTCTTAGTTGGATTACTCTCCTATAGTTGTGGGGCTAGAGGAGGGGTTGGGCTCCTAGGAGGAGGTACAGGTTCCTCTTGTCTTGGAGGAGGGTACATGATTCCCTTTTGGTTCCAATAAGGCTCCTACCAGTTTACGGTAATCTTCCACCATGTCCTTGGGTATTCTTTTCTCGCCTTTTAAGAATCTTTGAACTGCTGCCTCCCTTGGGTGGAGGATTGGATTTCACAATGAATTTCCTAGGGATTCTCCTCCCTACACGAGAGTTAATGTTTGATTAATGTCAGGGCATAATATTGATAATGTTTCAAGGGAACTTAGCTTTGATACCACTCAAGTTGTCACACCCCGACCCGGTTTGGTTGGATCCCTAAGATCAACCCACCGCTCTCTTGGTTCAAGAGGGGTTTCCCCCTTCTTTAATTCAAGAGGAGCCAGCCAAAATCTCAACCTTTTTCCCTGGAATAACATATATTAATAAAAATGCAAGCTCAAGATAATTAAGCATACCTAACAAAGGGTAAGGTCTGATGCTATCCCTAGTCATTTCTGTATTTCCTCAAAAGTGATAAAAAGGGTGGGTGAGTTTCTACAACTCAGTGAATGAGAAATTTAAAAAATTAAATAAAGTTTCTATAAAATAGTTTTTGAATTGGAGTGTGCTAGACTCCTTATTTCCTTTAAGAATTTTTCATCCTCAAAATCTCAGTTTTCATAGCAATTTCTCATTATTAACAACAAATGGTGTGTTTATCAACCAACACATGCCCTTCATCATGAAGGGATCACACATTCGTAGGGTAGTACGTCCACTGCACCCACTTGTGACGTCGGAGCGACTTTACCGACCACCTAGATAGAAGCCCATCCACTTCTACCCTAAGAATGAGTGGATGTATGCGACATCCGACCCTCATTCCTATAAAGAAACTCTGTGTTCATATGAGGACATAGACCTCATCCCGACCCCACATCGATCTCATGTGCTTGAAGCTACGTTGAGCTTCCCTGACTGCTGGCACGACAATTTGCCCTTATCTCCACCATGTTGTCCAGTAGCCCCTAGGATGCATCATATCACGCCCCGACCTAATTTGATTGGATCCCCATTAGTAACTCACCACTCTCCTGGTTTATTAAGGGCTTTCCCCTTCTTTAAACTGTGAGGAGTAAGGCGTCCTTTAAACATGTACCTTTCCTAGAATAACATTAATCAAAACTGTATGAAATTTAAACTTGCATACCTGTCTTGCAGGTGTAGCTAACTGGAGGTCTTTAGGTAGGTTTTCCCATGGTTACCTAAAAAGGGGTATAAAGGAGGGGGTGAGTTGGACAACTCAGTGAATGGGTATTTAAAACTTGATTTTTGTTTTCAGAAAAATAGTTTGAATTGGAGTGTGCTAGACTCATTTTTTTAAGACATTTCCTTATCAAAATCTCAGTTTTCAAAACCATTATTTCTCATTAACCACAGTTAGTGTATTTAACAATCAACACATGCCCTTCATCATGAAATGACCACACATTCGCAGGGCAACATGTCCGCTGCACTCACTTCTGGCATCGGAGCGACTTTATTGGCCACCTAGATAGATGTCCGTCCACTTCTACCTTGAGAATGAGTGGATGTAGGCGACATCCAATCCTCACTCCCATAAAGAATCTCCGTGTCCATACGAGAACAAAGACTTATCTCGACGCCACCCCAGTCTCATGCGCATGAAGCTACGTCGAGCTTCCTTGACTGCTGGTATGACAATCAGCCCTTATCTCCTCCATGTCATCCAGTAGCCCCTAGGATGCATCACTACCCCTCTTGGCCATCTTGAAGGTCCCATACCTCAGTGCAAGCACAAAACAACAATTTTACTCATAAGCCATTTAATCTTTGGTGCCACTAGTCCAACGGCCCCGACCCTCAATACGACCTGCAACTGTTTGTCTCGACTAGTTCGTCGACCTGTGTTGTCGCACTACTGCCAGTCGATCGAGTATGTCGGTCCTGTCTTGGTACCATGGCCAAACACATCATTCATTTAAAATTTTCATGGCTTAAATTTATGTTTGTTTATGAGCTCTTGCTCATGCCTACTGGCCTTGGGCCCGTTGTACGAGATTTTTGAAAATCGGCCATATTAGCTCCCAAGTTCCAAAACCGAGGCCTCCGACCTATTTGAGCTATTCGAGCTCCCTTCAAGGTCTCCCAAAATGTTTAAGCAATGGCACATAATCAGGGGAGAGCACTTCCGACAAAATATTCTTTTTATCTGTCCATCACACCAACCGGGTGTGAGGACATCTCCACTTATAACCGATAAGCGGGTTTTCTACTTTATTACAGGAAGTTCATCATACCAACCGGGTATGTTCTACTTACAACTATTAAGTAGTTTTTCTGCATAATTTTCATATCACTCCATTTGGTGTGATGTTTAAAATTCCAAATAGTAGTGGGTTTTCATTTCCGAGGTTCTTATCATCCCAACCGAGTATGATATAAAAATCTCACTCACCGGTTAATGTAATGAATTCCTCTTAAATGGCTTTTTGCCTCCTCGCAAGCTTGTCTTGGCTAGCGTTCCCGATACTTCATATTTCTACATGATATGAACATCCTTGTTCATTATCCCTTGGCTTATTAGCCTTCATTCATCACAAATGAATAAAATAGTAAAACATTTCAATTATTTGCAATTAGCTCACTAAAGTTCTTTTTCTTTAAATTTATGTCCCTAATGCCAATCTTTCCCTAAATTGAGTCCTGAAACTTCTAAAATTCACTTTGGGACCTCAATTTATTCAAAATCATGAAAAGGGTCAAGTTTCTCAAATTCCTAATTTGGTCCCCAACTTTTGCAAAATTACCATTTTGCCCCTACTTTACAAAAATGGTAAATTTCACCCCAATAATTCCAAAATTTTCCCAATTGGTTCTCCAACATCTTTTCCATGCTCAATTGTCCCTCAATTTTGGAAAATTTCACTTTAGTCTTTCGAATTTTCGAAATCCCCAATTTCCCCCAAAAATTTCCCCTAATTTCCCCCTTTCAACCTAGTCGAATAAGATTTCATCAAATTGACTAATCATTTAAGGTTAATTATTGAAATTGAAGGTAAAATTGAGTTCTTACACTTCCACATGATTCAATGGAACTTTGAATTGCGTCATTTGGATCCGAATTGAGCTCAAATAGAGCTTTGTCGAAAAACTAAACTTATAGAGAGAAAACTTCAAAAGCTTAGCGTCAGAGGTGCGGCGATATGAGCTTTCGATTTGGGTAGATAGCTCTCATCCTAAGGTTCTTCCTAGTATCAAGAATCACATCAATTCATACCGTATTGGGGGAGAATTTGGTCAGTGAAGTTTCACCGGTTCTCTCTCTAGCATTGATCGAAAATTATAAAAGGGAGCGAAATTGGCTTACCTTTAAGATCTATTTCAGTCGTATGAGGGTTGTGGAAGTGTTGGGTGTTCTTGGTTTGGCCTAAGAAGGGCTAGAATTGGCTATTTTTAGGTCAGTCGAAATAGGTAAGCTTCGGTCCATCGGAGCTGGTTCACTGTTCTATTACGTCGGTGCTTCTTCGGTGATCCTCAGAGCAAATGGACACTACCGTCGAGTAGCTTACTTATTGGAGCTCTGGATTGAGCTTCACTGGAAAATGGAGCAGTAGGGAGAGAGAGGAGTTTTTAGGTGTTTGACAGATGAATGAGGAGGGGCTCTTTATATAGGAAGCTCGGGGACTTCTTGGCTATTCGATTGGCACCTTTATGCTGGTCATTCATTGCTTGAATCTCCATGGCCGGAGACTCTTCATCTTCGCTGGCGCCGCTTAATTTTCCGATGAGTGAACAATGCTATCATATAAAGGAAGAAGACGACACAATTCCAAACTCGACCGGACCGGTCCGAACTAGGTTTAATGCTTAAACTAGCCGGTTCAGGTGCGATTCGACTGAGTTCTTCAAAATAAAAAATTTGTAAATTCATCTAAATTAATGATCTATCCAATGGTGGCTTCAATTCTCCAATTTGAATTTTCTAGTTCGAGGGGTGACCCTTCGGAAAGATTAAAATACTATAACAAATATAACTAGACACCTCTCCAAATTGCAAAATTCCTAAAATAAAGTCTTTAAAGGATGATGTCATGTAGAATGAAAGTACCTTGCCCCTAACACGAGATGGCATCCGAGTGAAGAATGGTAGAAAGTGACACTAAATTAATACAAAAAATACATATTTCCTCTTAAATTATCATGTGTAGATGTGTAAAATTGTAACAAATACCTAACTGCGGAGATGATGCATAGGGTTAATATGAGAAATTTTAGGTAGAAAATCTCAGCGTAGTAAGAAAATAGTGAGATGGAGCCATCTTTGAGCTGAAAGTTAACAAGTGAACTCTGCTAAAATGAGACAAGAGGAACATGAGAAAAAGAACTAATCATAGTTGATGTTCCACTATTAAGACTATGTTTGGATTGAGGGATTTAGAGATGAAGTGTTTGGAGGGAAAGTGAAGTGATGAATTTGAAGATCTTAAAAATTTATTGTTAGGATGGAGGTGAAGTGAGGTGAATAATTATTAATGACATAATTAGAAATACAAATTTACCCTTTTAATTAAATTAAATAATTTATTAGTTTTTTTATATATTTATATCATATAATTTATATAATAGATATATAAATTTATTTAAAATAAATAAGAAAATAAAGAATTAATAATATAAACAATAAATGATGGTAGTAAAGTAATTTAAGCAATAAATGACACAATCTCTCATACTACTACAAAAGTGGGGTATTCCTTATAGTGTAAATAGAGGGTTTGGAGTTGATTCTCCACCCCTCCAAACCTCTCAATTTTATGTTACCAAACTAGTGATTCCTCGCCCCTCAAAACCCCTCCCCCTCCAAACCTCTCCAAACCACTCAATCTAAACATAGTCTTACCCTAGTGTGGGAGAACCTTCCAACAATTAGAAAAATTTTGACGAATCACAAAAACTAGTTGACTAGAAGTGCCAATGACACCCTAAGACTTGAGAGAGAGTAGAAAGCAATGAACTAACAAATAAAAAAAAATGGGATGCGAACTAAAATTCACAGGATGCTATCCTACATAACTCGAAGTTTTATATAATGAGAAATTGTCCTTATAAATACCTCTTGTGATTGAAAGGACCTTAAGAACCCTTAGTAAAGGACACCCTTTTAATATTAGGAATAACACAATTGTCTAATATCGACGGGCATAACGTAGAAAAAATAGAGCAAATGAAGAATAAATGAAATGAGGATGAAAAGGAGAAAATAAAGTAGTGACTCCAGTTAGGGTAATACAAGGAGAGTCCATGTATGACCATGTGGTTTGGTGTAATAATGGAAAATAAATAGGTTTTAAGGATTCCCCGTATAGACATAGGTGCATAAAAGGGCCACGAGGTGGCATGTAAAACCCGTCCCTTGGAATCAAAGAAAACCGGGAAAAGAATCGGTATAGGTTTATATATGAAGAAACGAGCCATTTAATGAGCAAAAAATAGTTATCATGGGAAATTGGAAGATCACAAATAACCAAAAATTCACCAAAATTACAAGGAAGAACTGATAAGTGGAATTGAGGAGAGAACATAATCGGTTCGGGGTGAATCTGAATCGAACCGACATGAATCATAGTGAACTGATTTACAAATTCATTTTTCTAGGTGGCTTAAAAATGTCAATTTGAGAAATTGTGACCACCATTAGATAGAAAATGATTTTACATGAATTTAGATATTTTTAAATTTTAGAAAAAATGATCAAACGGGGTTTGAACCGACCGATTTTTAAAATTTGGACAACAAATTTGGTCAACGATTCGACTGAACTGGTCAACAGTCGGACTGGTCAATAGATCGGTTAGTGGACAATAAACAATGGTCAACGGCCAGCTAGTGCCCCGTCAATTGCCACGTAGACATGGACAACCAATGGGAGGCTACCACGTGTCTGGTCAACTGTCAGCTGACACCCGTTAGCCCACCATGCAGACACGAGCAGCAAATGAGAGGCTGCCACATGTTGGGTCAACGGGTCAAAGGGAGACGTGGAGGCCGAACCGACACTCCACGTCAGTAAAACTGACCAATCACAGCGCGCAATATGGCATGACCACCACCTCATCATCTTCAACCTTCAATCATTGACAAAGAGAAGGGAGGAGTGAGAGAGAGTCGCCGGATAAGCTAGAGTCTCCGGTGGCTCAAAAAACTCTTCGATCCAGTCACTGGCAGTTGAGTCGGAGGCTAAGTCTTATGCCAGAGGGTAGCCTGGACAATTGTCGACCTCCCTATATAAAGAGCATCCTTTCATTCATTCTCAGAATCTCACAATTGAGCGAAGAAGAAGAAGAGTGCATTTTCTGGCGACCTACAAACTAGAGCTCCGACGACGGGCAGAATCTCCACCAAAGGAGCTTTCAAGGGTGGCATTGGAACCGGGGAAGAGTGCTCTTGCTAGACCTTCTCAGAATGACCAGATGATGCCTAGAGAAGTGCACAAGGGATCGCACAATGAAGTTGCTCCGGAGCTCGAAGCAGCGAGCTCTTGCCCAACACAACCTTGACCATCTTGGCCCTTCCCACCTACATTAGCTATCTCTGACCTCCTAAGACCCTCCACAACATCCCTAGAGGCCCCGATAAGCTTAATTTTGCCTCCCCTCATCGGAATTTCTAAATTTTAGAACTACACCACCCAAAAATTTTCTCTTCAAATTCCCACAGGGCAGCAACAAATTGCAGCAGGATTGAATCTTGCTAGATCTCCCTCGACTAGATCTAGTTGTCCCACTCAAGCTCCGGCCACCGCCCCTCTGTCGGTAAGATATGGAAGCTTTCTCTCTCTATTGTGAACTTTCTGACAAAGCTCTGACTAGGCAAAAAACTCAACCAAATTCATAAATTCAAAGTGTAGGATGATCAAGGAGAGTTGGAGGAGACGGATAAAAGCAAGAATTGAAGAAATTAGGGACTTATAGGCCGTCAATTGGACGAGGTAAGATTTGAACATTCATAAGCTTGAATTGGGGAAAATATGAAGTGCAATTTGGAGATTTTGGGGGACTTTTATGCAATTTTTGAAAATTGGAGGACTGAATGACAATTTCATAAAATTGAGTGTGTTTTCATGAAGCTGCAAAAAGAGAGGCACGGACCTCAATACACGAAGAGGAACACAAACCCAAGAAGGAAGGATTAACACATTGACCCGCCAACCGCAAGGGAGGAGTATGTAGTAGGACGAGTCGAAATAAAATGACTATCTAGACAAAGCAACCGAGGACCAACAGTGGAGGACTCCTAGGTCCTTGAGGGTAGAACCTAAGGTCACCCCTCAGAACAAGTCAGGGAATCCTCCAGAAACCAATCCAACATGGGCAATAGATTTTGCAAGAGGGAGAAGTCCCTCGAGGATGACTTCGATGAGAAGAAGATAAATTTGAAGGAGTACAACTATTGTACATCGACAAGTGTAATGACCCATAGGTCAAGAGAGAAGAGAGGGACTAGAAAAAGAAAGGACATCTCACTAGCTGGAGAACGCCATCCAAAACACGAATGGATGGAAGCAGGAAGACTGGGGAGTCGATTGGATACACTTGGGCCTGGAAACCTGATAGTTGGGGACGGGCAGACGCAATAAAGGAAGATGGAATAGAACAAATAAACCCATGAAAAACCCTAAAATCACATGAGGAGCCAGACATCTATATTCTAGGGGACCTCGGAACATGGGCGGGACATATGGAATTAGGAACCATGGAGTAAGAGAGTCAAGCAATGAAGTGACCTAGGTAATGTGAAGGACAAGAATAAGGGAGAGCCCACTTTAAGGACCAGAGTGAAAGGACATGATTCTAACCGCAAGGCAAGCCAGATCTAAGGCCTAGGGTGGAATCACATGCATAAGAGTCACGTCACTAGGGACGACTAAGTCAATCGCCAACAAAGAAAGAACTCGAGTAACAAAGGAGGGACTAGACGACTAAGAAAAGGGAAGTAACATCAAGAAAGGCAAACACAATAGCTGGCTAGACAAGGTGCCAAACCGATCAAGGGGTAAACGAACCCAAGTGCGATGGGAGGTATCGAAATCTCAGACCCAGACAACACCCCCGAAACTAAAGTCCGATCCCAAGCTACCAGAAGTATTGGGCTGGTGAGGCTCCGTGAACACCGCGGAAAAGGGGACGAGTCAAACTGACCGAATCCTAGAGAGTGAAGGAAGTGAGACAAAGAGAGCGACTCAAGTCAGTAGGGTATCAACTTACACCCCAAGGAAGCTATGTAAGGATCTCTTTAGAGAGAAAATTTAGGCGATAGAATTTTGAGTACAAAACTCCTAAAATGAGGGAAGAGTTGTAAAACCCATCCCTAGGAATCAAAGAAAACTAGGAAAAGAACCGATATTGGTTTATACATGAAGAAACAAGCTATTTAATGAGCGAAAAATAGTTAGCGTGGAATATTGGAAAATCCCAAATAACCAAAAATTCACAAAAATTACAAGGAAGAACCAGGAAGTGGAATTGAGGAGAGAACCGAACTGGTTCAGGGTGAACTCGACCGAATCGACATGAACTAAAGTGAACTGGTTCACAAATTCATTTTTCTAGGTGGCTTAAAATTGTCAGTTTGGAAATTGAGACCACCATTAGATAGAAAATGATTTTGGATGAATTTAAAAATTTTTAAAATTTAGAAAAATGGTCGAATTGGGTCCGAACCAGCCAAATGTCAAATTTTGGACAGCGAACTTGGTCGGACCGGACTGGTCAACAGACTGGCCGAACCGGTCAATGGTCGGACTGGTCAGGGGATAACAGACTATGGTCAATGGTCAAAGGCTAGCTAGCACCCTGTTAGCTACCACGTAGGTACGGGCAACCAATGGGAGATTGCAACGTGTCTGGTCAATTGTCAACTGGTGCCTCGACAGCCCACCACGAAGACAAAACTAGCTAATGAGAGGCTACCACATGTCTGATCAATGGGTCAAAGGGTGATGCGACGGCCGAGCTGGCACTCTACATCAGAAAAAGTGACCAATCACAGTGCCCCATGTTGCACGACACCTATCATCGTCTTCAACCTTTAGACGCTGTTAGAGAGAAGGGAGGAGAGAGAGAGAGAGTCACCAGAAAAGCTGGAGTATCCGGTGACTCAAAAAACTCTCCGGTCAAGTTGCCGACGGCCGAGTCTTACGTCGGCGGGTAGCCTGGACAGTTGCCGAGCTCCCTATATAAAGAGCATCCCTCATTCATTCTCAGCATCCCATAATATAGCGATGAAGAAGAAGAGTGTGCTTTTTGGCGAGTTGCAAACCAGAGCATTGACAACAAGCAAAATCTCCACCAAAGGAGCTTTGAAGGGTGGCATTGGAATTAGAGAAGAGTGCTTTAGCTCTAGACCTTCTCAGAACAACGAGAGGACGCCCAGAGAAGTGCGCAAGGGATGGCACAGTGAAGTTGCTCCGAAGCTCGAAGTAGTGAGTTCCTGCCTGACACAACCACGATCCTCTCTACCCTTCCACCACCCACATTGGCCATATTTGACCGCAACACCCCTACAGGCCCCGTAAGCTCAATTTTGCCTCCCTTTATCAAAATTTCTAAATTTCAGAGCTACACCACCCAAAACTTCTCTCTTGAAATTCCCACAGGGTAGCAACAAATTGAGGCAGGATTCCATCCTGCTAGATCTCCCTCGACTAGCTCTAGCTGCCCCACCTCAAGCTCTGGCCGCTGCTCCTCCGTCGGTATGATAAGCAAGCTTTCTCTCTCTATTGTGAACTTCTTAACGAAGCTCCGACAAGGCAAAAAACTCAACCAATTTCATAAATTCAAAGTGTAGGACGATCGAGGCGAGCTAGAGGAGACGAATAAAATCAAGAATTGAAGAAATTAAGGACTTATAGGCCGTCCATTAGACAAGGTAAGTTTTGAACATTCATAAGCTTGAATTGGGGAAGAAGATGAAGTGCAATTTGGGATTTTGGGGGACTTTTATGCAATTTTTGAAAATTGGAGGATTGAATGACAATTTCACAAAATTGAGTGTGTTTTCATGAAATTTACCCCAATTAAGGGTCAATTGGGCAATTTGGGGGCAAATTGGAAAATTGTAAAAGTTGGGGACTAAATTGCAATTTTTGAAAACTTGAGGACTAAAGGATAATTTTGGTAAATTAAGGGCCAAATGGTGAAATCCAAAGAGTTAAGGACCCCACAAGGATAATTAGAAATCCAAGGTGCTTAATGGTGATTAAATAGAAATCAGGGACCCAAGTGTAATTTAAGCAAAGTACGGGGCCCTAGGTGCAAATATGAGAAAGTATGTAACATACTCGTCATCACATCCCAATATGAACACTCATACCCTGCTGGAACAAATTTCTCAAGCGTCGGCCCCAGAAGCCACCGAGGAGAGAGATTCCGTCGGCGCGACCCCGCCAAGATTACCGGGTGAGTGGGAACCGCTGTGATGTCAATTCCGGTTGGAATGATGGTTCAACTTTGAAAACTATTTTATTGGAATTAGCCTCCCCTGACTGGGTGACAGCTTAAAACATTTTGGAGCTAATTCCGAGCTTAGGCTTGAGATGCTAGTGGGCCAAGGCTGATGGATTCGGGCATGGACCCATCCAGAACGGATATATGATATATGATGCTAAAAGACCTGAATAATGAGAAATTTGCGTGATACCCGTCGAGCCAAGCTGAGTTGTCGAGCTAGTTGGGCCGAATCGCTACTCTATTGAAGCCAGGTTATCGAAGATGTTGGGCCAGTAGGCATGGGCCAAAGATAAGCCGATAGACCGTTGTGCTAGAGGGACAAAGATAAAATCTATAATTCAAAATGATTATTGATTGTGCATACACTATGATGTTTGGGCCATCAGGACACTTGGCACGAGGTAGTGATGGAGCCCAAGGACTGCTATACGACCTAGGGTGCATAAGGGTGGTTTCATCATTCAGTAGGTCGTGAAGCCGAGTAGCTTCCTGTGCATGGAGACTGAGGCATTAGGGGAAATGAGGTCTCGTACCACTAAGCAGACACAGTGAAGTAATTGGAGTTTGATGTGTTAGACTATTGATGTCCACTCAAACTCTGGGTAGAGGTAGTACACCTTTATGAGGGTGGCTGGTAAAGGCGCTCCGGTCCACAAGTGGCACTGTCGATGACCGTTCTGTGAATGTGTGATCCCACCTATGATAGGAGGGTGGTTGTTGATCATGTGGAATGTGTGAAATAATGAAGGAATAATTTAAAAGATAAAAAAGATGAACTCAAGTAAAATATTATAGTAGTTTCACTCACTGAGTATTTTTACTCGCCCCCTCTCTCACCCCTATTTCAGGATAACACCCAGATGGAAAGTTCTCGGACGTGCTCGAGCCCTCAAGGTACGCTTCCTACAACCAACTTAAAGTAAGGTTTTGAACATAAACACGCCTTTACCTTCCCTGTCTCATTCGGGTAGGTATACCCGAATGATGTAGGAAATGGTGGCGGGTTGATCATGAACTCTGATCAAACCGGGTTGGGGTGTGACATGGCATATATCTTGATAACTTTTATGAAAATTAATGTTAAGTGAGTTGACGATATTGGAGTGCAACACTTAAAATGGGTGAGTCCCCAAATGGTAGTGCTCTTCTTAGATGCCAATGACCGAGGTTGGTGGGACACACTTGACACAAGGTCAGAAATCATGAAGAATGTATATATGAGCATGAGAATTTAAGGAAGGGTGAGGTAATTGGGAACCCTACGTAAAAGACTAGAAAACATATAACTATCACAAGGGTATGCATTAAATTACTTATGGGTAAATTAACCCTCTTTTGAAAGGGGAGCAAAAACGAAAGAATGGAAATGATCGAAGACACGATTGAGAATATTAAAATCATATGGGTTTGACTCAAGACAACTTGGGATAGGTAGAAATGCTATGCTAATAACTAATGTTGAGAGATAAAATTCAAATTAGGAGATAAGGTAATCCTGAAAGTACCCCCATGGAATGGCGTACTATGATTCCAACATAAGGGAAAAATTAACCTATGTTATATTGGTCCCTACATGGTAGTGCAAAGGGTTGATGCGATAGCTTAAAAGTTGTAGCTACCACCTGAGATAGAGAGGATTCATAATGTGTTTTACATGTCTGTACTAAGCAAGTACAAACGAGACCCAAGACACATATTAGATCAACTCCCACTGGAGCAGGAAGAGACCACATCTTACACGGTGGAATCAATTGGTTCTATGGATTACCAGGAGAAACAACTCTAAAATTAGAAGATCCATATGCTTAAGAAATTATGTTATAGTAACCGGGTAGAAGAAGAAACCTAAGAACCCGAGGTGGTCATGAGAGAAAAATACCCCTTCTTGTAGTAGAGAAGTTTAATTTTGACATTTTGATATGGCTCATGAATGATAGTTTTGAGGACAAAACTCCTAAAAATGAGTGGGGAAGTTGTAACACTAGAATTTCCAAAACCAAAATTTAAGCCCAATTGAACTGAAAATTAATGTTGAACCGAGAATGAAAACCCAAGAACTGAGATTTTGAATTGAACTAGATTGGGAAGCAGTTCAGTTCTAAAACTCGATCAATGTGTAAATTCATGAAATTACCCTCCATGAACGTCCCATGATGGGAATCATAGATTGTGATCGAGCTGACTTATGGCAAAAATCCCCTGATTTTTAGATTAATTAGAAAAATGGAAATTCTTAAGTCTAGTCTACATGGAATATGATGGAGAATTTTTAGAAAGAGAATTGGGCCAAGAACCAGTCAAATCAAAGTGAATTGGAAAAAAGACCAAAATTGATCAAACAGCTCAAAGCGGCAAAAAATCCCTCGATTTTTATTAGGGGTTATACAAATTAGAAAATGGATGTTATTTTGCCCAAATTATAGAGAATTGGATGAAGAATTAGTAGACAAATAAATTGGGCAAAGAACTAACCAAATTGGAGGTGAACAAGCCAAGAAAATACCGAAATTTATCAATATGACTAATTAATTCACTAGAAATATGTTTGCTACAATGAGAACTGGTCAACGCATCATATCGGGATCACACACCTCATGCGCAGGGCACGGGCAGACCCACTCATGCGCGTCCGCATAGGTGTCATCTTCTTCACCGACATAGGATCCAGATATCTGACCAAGACCCGGAAATAACCAAGTTTTCAGCAGGAATTTCTACATTTACATCCCCAAGAAAATTAAATGAACAATAGAGGCTAGAGAGTCCCATTTGGTCTGCTATTGAAATGTTCTGATAGAGAATTGATCTTCCTAGTTGGCTATATGATTTTCGGTCCTCCTCTTATTGGAGGATGATCGGAATTCTCTCTAGAAGTTTGCCTCCTCATCTTTTCATTGATCTCCCTACTAAGGCTTCCCATTTTCTCATTTGACTACCAAACTTGCTGATATCAGTGGCATTAGAATTATGTCAAGTTCAGCTTTTCTATTGCCCCTATCCCTTACTTTGATGTATCTTCTACTAGTGTCAGTTCGACATAATAGTACCACTACTCTCTCAATTGAAAATAGGGCTGAAGCTTTTTAACATTGCCTCGACTTCCTTGATAGCCAACCGCAATGCTACTAAGACCAAGAAAATTTAGAGAACTTGAGGTGGAAGTTATATCCGAAATTGAGGTCTAGAAGGAGTATAGAGGAAGTAGAAGACCTAAATATAATTTTGAAAAAGTTAATCTCTAATGTACAATATGTAGAAAGTTTAAGGACCTTAATGAAAAAGTAGAAATGACTTAAGGCCCTAGTGAGAAAATTACTAAGAGGGTGGAAAATATTGTGGACTTATTGCCCACAAATGAGAATCACATAAATGGGTTCCAAATATGAGTTTCAAGCAAACCGAACCTGATGGGTAAAATAATAATTTTTATGAATCATGGGATGGTACAATGGTGTAGTTTTTAGAACCAAACCTAATTATACTGTATTTATATGAATTATGTAGCTTGTACTGTTGCGTATAGTTGAATGGAATAATCAATTATAGATAATCGAAAATCGACCGAAATAAATACGTATCCAGATATTTTGGTGAGTGGGTTTATAGATGACGAATTCTATTGTAATAATCACAGTTCTTTATTAAGATATACCGAATTAATGAGAATAGAAGAGAATGTTAGACTTCACAAATGGAACATGAAAAATGATGAGTATGATGCAACATGAATTGTACTAAGAACCCATAATAACAAAATAAGAAGAGACTGGGATATCTAAACATGTAATGGCACTAGACTCTGTGTGCTTGATTAAGCCAAGAATTATTCAATAATTAATGAGTTGGTCTAAATACCAAAACCATGGAATTCTGATAATTGCACTTAGTGGCATGAACGACGTAATGAAAAAATTAGTAGTGGTGTCGGTCTAGCCATATAACACTGCATTTTTTGGAACATGAAAATTTTGATTAAAATTTGAATCGAAATTGAATTTAATTGGTTCAAACAAATTAAGTTAGAAATGTTCAATTTACATTTGTGAGATTAAATATGTTGTAAATATATAAAGAAAAAATATAGCTATTTATATATATTTTTAAAGGTGATGTTGGAATTAAGAAGGGGGCCATGGAGATACCATGTATTAAGGAGAGAAATGGTAAATAAAGCCCAAAGTATTGGGCTAAATTTTTTTTACTAATACAAGGAGAATGAGTTCCATAAAGGTGGCCCATAATTCATATATCAATCTTAAAAACATGCAAAAGAAGGTACAAGATTAGGCCTTACAATAGCCCAATCCATAAATCGCCTTCCTAAACCCAACAATAATGTTACATGGCTAGAAAGGAGACATAAGTCTGCCTAAAAATGAGCCACAACTAAAATTACCAACACCATAACCCATACAAGAAAAAAGGGCCAACACATAGACAATTAAAATAACACTGCCTTACAAGACCAACAAGGGTCAACCAACAGACAACATATAGTATAAATTTATCAGCAACTAATGTTAGGAGACATCCTCCTTAGGTTGATGGATGCCATCTGAACGAAGGAATGGGCTGAACCAAAGCTTGGACAATCCTTAAAAAAAGCATTTACCTTCCCAATTGACTATGGGAATTCATTATTGACCCTACACATTAAAGGAAGTCATGACTGACCAGTCCCTTAGATTAAAGTTTGGAAATAAAAGACCATGTCAGAAATGATTAAAATACACAACGTAACCTTAATTCGAAAACTATCTTGAGAGGTTTTGGATGGAACTTGTCTGATTCAGCCTAACCTTGTGACTACATTGGGCCATGATTCAGCCTAACCTTGTGTCTACATTAAAACGATTCCAAATTCACTAGTATTATGCCACAAGCCAAGGGACTCCAATAAAATTGAGAATATAACATGCAACACAATCGTCAAGGAAATTAAGTCTATTAGATTAATTAACTGAGCATATCAAAGGATGAGACTAACCTTAACTGTCATGCCCAAACCCATTTTGGTTGGATCCCCAAGTGCATCTTGCCGCTCCCTCGGTTCAAGAAGGGTTTCTTCTTTCTTGAAAGTGAGAGGAACCAAATGAAATTTCCAGACTTGTTCTATGGAAGAGTAGAGATCAAAACTAAAGAAAAGCTTAAAGGACTTTAAGCGTACCTGACTTGGAGTTCATCTTCGTGGTTTCTCTTGGTTAGTTTTCCTCTTTCTTGAAAAAAGGAAAAAAAAGGAGGGATGAGTTTTCTACAACTCATTGAGTAGGGGTTGGTAGTGGAGTTTCAAAAGATTTAGTTTAAAGTTTTTCCCAAAATCCTTTTATCTATTTTCAAAGCCTTTGTGTGTCTAGTTCTTTTCGCACATCCCCTTACCTCGGGAGGTGTTTAGCAAACATACACACACCCTTTGACATAAAGGGTATGCACGTTCACTGGTGCAACACGCCCGCTACACCCACTTATGGATTGGAGTATCTTTACCGTCCACCATGATAGAAGTCTCAGACTTCTACCTTGTGTTTGAGCGATGCCCCAGGCTTCAAGTCCACAAAATCCACATAAGTTCGTGTCCGTATGAGGATGAGACCTCATCCCACACGCTCCCCGGTCTCACTGCATAAGATGTGTAAAACTCGCCCTTTTGAGCTAAGGAAAACTTAGAAAAGAACTGGTCAAACCAAGTGAGGATTCAGAATCGTTTGACAAACCCGATCATTTCTGAACGGGCAATTTGGGAATTTACAACGCTCGGGTGATCCAAAGAGTTCATTAAACCTTTGAAAAGAAACTTAAGGTAAATTATTAGAGAAAAACCAAATTGGTTCAGGTGAACGAGAATCCATAAGAACTATGAAGTTAAGCGTGCTTACTCGAGAATAGTGTGACGATGGGTGTGGTGCTAGAGGTAGGTTTGCTTAAAATCGTTAAGCAAGTTTTTTCCTTTCTTAAAAGTGCCCATCATCCCCATCGAGTATGATATATAAAAAGTCCTACTTATAATTAGTAAGTAGGTTTTCAGTTAATAAAGGTGCTCATCACCCAACCAAGTATGAAGTTTAAATAAGCCCATTCACCTAGTGATTGTGACATGTTCGTTCCCAACCGGTTTTTCCAAGTCTGAGTCTGGCTCCCTTGTTCGCGTTCCGGTCTCAAGAGTCCCTACATGGTTTGACCACCGTTATACGTTAGGGTTTGGCATAAAAGCTTTCTAGCTTTTCAGTATTGGCTACTAAGCCCAAATTTTTGGTTTATTGCATTTAGGTACCTAAAGTTCATACTTCTGACTTTAGGTCCTTAGTGTTAAATTTTCCGCAAATCAAGTCCCAAGGGCTTCCAATGTTCTCATTGGGTTCGTAATTTATTAAAATTGTGAACGGGGCTCAAGCTTTCTAAATTCCCAATTTGGTCCCCCACTTTTCTAAAATTACCGTTTTGCCCCTACTTTCCAAAAATAGCCAATTGACACCAATTCTTTTGAAAACTGACCAATTGGTCCTCCAACATTTTTCCCATTGACAATTGATCTTCAATTTTTAGAAATTGCATGTAGTTCCCTCAATGTTTCGAAATCCCCAATTTTCTCCCAATATCTACCCCTCTCTATTGATTGAAGTTGATTTCTTCAAATTGGCCATTCAATTGGGGCTATTTTCTCAAATTGATGATAAGAATCAGTTTCTACACATGCATGCAATTTAATTGCACTTTGAATTGTAGGATTTAGGTTCGAAACGAGCTCAAAGGGAGCTTTGTCAGAAAACTGGATGTAAAGAGAGAAAGCTTCGAAAGCTTACCGTTGGAGGTGCGACAATTCGAGTTTTTGATCGGGGGAGTTAGCTCTTGTCCTCAAGGTCCTCCTAGATAAAGAATTGGGGCAATTATTGTCTGGATTAGTGGGAATTCGATCAATGATATTTGTCACTTTCTCTCTCTAGAATTGAATTATAACAATGTAGGTGGGTCGAATTGGTTTACCTTTCGCCTCTCGAGAGGTCGTGTGGTGGCCGAGGGGACTATGGGAGGACTCAATTCAGCCATAGAAGGTCAAAATTTGTAGAATTCTAATCAACCAAAATAAAGTAGCTTCGGTCCACTGGAGCTGCTTCATTGTTCAAGCTCACTGACGCTTGTCTGGCTATCCTCGGGTCGGTTGGAGGTAGGCGGCATGTAGCTGACATCCTCACAAGTTTGTAGGTCTCAAATTCAGCTTCTGAGGATAGATAGAGGAAGTACCCAGGTTAGAGCTCTGGTTTGAGTTTCGTTGGAAAACAGAGCACTTCAGAGAGAGAGAGAGAGCTCTTTATATAGGGAGTTTTTTATATAGGGACCTTGTGAACACTCTGCTCGACCAGTTTCCATATTGGTTGTGCTTATCCTGATAAAAAATTTCCCAAATCGGAGCAAATTTCTTTTGTCGGAAAAGGAAAGAAAAATCTTTCCTTGATGAACAGTATCATCGGATGAAGGAGGAAGATGACACTGTTCCCCACATGCGAGCTTCGCATGTGCGTGCTGGCCATGTGGTAGCACATGATTTGTCGGTCTAGCTGACATGGTGATCCAACTCAACCACCATGCCAGCCATTGACCTGTTGACCGGACACGTGGCAACCTCTCATTGGTTGGTCGTGTCTACGTGGCTACTAACTGGGCACCCTTTGACTGTTGACCATTGACCAACCAAGAGAGCACTCCTTGCCACGCATCGTGCTCTGATTAGTTGCTCGTGTGCTGACTGGGTGCTGATAGGTCAGCGGTCTGTTGACTGATTGAACTATTGACCTGTCCGGTCAGACTGGGTTCGGTGACTAGAAAATGAAAATCGGCTGGTTCAGGCCCGATTCGATGGGTTCTCCTAAAATTAAAAATATCTAAATTTGTCTAAATTTATTTTATATTCAATGGTGGCATCAATTTCCCAAATTAATCTTCTTAAGCCACCTAGAAAATGAATTAAGAGACTGATTCATGTATAGCTCTACTTGGTTCAATTTGGTTTAGGTCCAGTTTACCCTAAACTGGTCCGACTTTCTCATCCAATCTCCTTCATAACCCTTCCCCATGATTTTTGTAACATCTTGGTCACTTGAAATTTTCCAATTTCCCATTTCAACCCTTCTTTATCATTCTTGGTTCATTAAGTGGTTTAGTTTTTCTTTTTAAATTGTCTAGTTCTTTCCCAGTTTCCTTGATCCGAGGTGACAGGTTTCACATTAACATATCGAGCCCTGGGAAATTATGAAACAACGTGTGTGATGTATTACTGCTTTTGAGAGCAACAAGTAGTGGGGCCGGTCAGATATCATACTAAGCCCCGATATTTTAAGAAAACTATTATGCGATATGATTTTAATGCATGCTAAAGAACATGAGTTTCGAAGTCAGTTAAATAGCATACCACACACATGAATAAGATTGACCATTATATTGTGTGATCATATGGGTGATATGGTTAGGTGGATGTGTTATGATGTTGGCACGACACCTTGTACTAGTGGTGATATCGAGCTTATAAGGAGGACTAGAAGAGGTGATACAAGCGAAGAATTGGCTTCTAGAGCTTCCCACAGGGGAGGTGTGATACAAGGGAGGTGTGTGGTAGGGGTCCAAGCATCGCTTGTGATATGGAGTTAGGATGAGTTGGATTAAAGTATGTTGGGTTTGAGATGACACATCATCAACATATGTGTGAGGGGGACATTCATCTCGAGATGTTCCTTTGTAGTGCATCATGAAACACATACCCCTCACAGCCTTACCACATATGTGAAAGATAACATGAGATTGTTTGTGTGCATTTAATGTGTCAATTGTGAAATGGGAAATAAATTCCTAACATAATGAATATAAGATAAGACACTATTGTGAACAATGTTCAAGTACCCGTAAAAAGATGTAGATGAGATATCAATAAACCCTAATAAAAATATTAGGTAAGGATCGAGTCTTACGGCATGTCGTAGCTTAACGTGAGTAAACACATGCATTGAGTTATAAGCTCATCCCTCTCTCACCTAAACCTTTTTAGGAATATGCAAGGAGCATGGATGACCACCCACCAACCTCAACGACTCTATACATACACAATCGAGGTATGAAACTCGAGAGGCGTGCACGGAGGTTACATGCCATAAAATTTTAAATAAATGAATTGTTTGGCCATGGTACCATGATAGGACCGACATATTCTATCAACTAGTGGCAATGCGACATGACTGGTCATCGGACCAGTAAAGACAAACAGTTACAGGTTGAGTTGACGGTCGGAGCCGTTGGACTAGTGGCACCACATATTATATGGCATGATGTGAAAATACTGATTGTGCATGCAATATGTTTACGGGACCTTCAAGATGCCCAAGAGGGGTAGTGATGTGTCCTAGGGCCTTGGACGACCTAGGGGATATAAGGGCAGTTAGTCGTGCTAGGAGGCCTTGCAAAGCTCAATGTAGCTTCAAGCGCATGAGATCGGGGTGGGGTTAGGATGAGATCTCTGTCCTCATATGGACATGGAGAATTGTTACGAGATTGAGGGTCGGATGTCACGAACATCCCCTCATTCTTAGGGTAGAAGTGGACGTGCTTTTCTCTAGGTGGCCGGTAAAGTCGCTCCGACGCCACAAGTGGATTTAGTGGACGTACTGGCTTGCAATTGTGTGTTTGACCTTCATGATGAAGGATGTGTGTTGGGTGATGACACACCGTGATTAATAAGAAATGGTGATAAAAACTAAAATTTGAAATGAAAGGTTTTTAAAAGAAAATAAGGAGTTTGGCACTCTCCCAATTAAACATTTTTCCTAAAAGTTAAAATTTGAAAACCCATTCACTGAGTCATTGTGCTCACCCCCTACCTTAAGGACCATAAACTAATATGCAAGTAAGACATGTATGATCGATTTAAAATTTTATATTGTTTTGATTTATATTATTACAGGAAAAGTACAGGTTTAAATGATGCCTTACTTTTTATGGTTTATAAACAAGGGGAAACCCTAAATAAACCAGGAGAGTGGCGGGTTGATCATGGGGATACCACCAAATCGGGTCGGGGCGTGACAAGCCTCGTGGAGTCCAAACACAGAAACTCTGTGGAGTACAAATACATAACTCCATGACTAACTAATACGTTGAGAAACACCAACCCAATAACTTCTCTTTCCCTTATCGCCACCATGTCATCCAACAGCCCTTAGGATGCATCACTACCCCTCTTGGGCATCTTAATGGTCTCGAACCTCAGTGCATACACAAACAAAGTTTTCCTCAAAAGCCATTTAATCTTTGGTGCCACTTGTCCAATGGCGCTGACCCTCAACTCGACCTGCAGCTGTTTGTCTCGACTGGTATATCGACCTGTCATGTGGCACTACTTCCAATTCATCGAGTATGTTGGTTCTATCTTGGTACCATGGCATTTATTTAAAGTTTTCATGGCTTAAACTCATGTTTGTTTACGAGCTCCTGCTCATGCTAACTAGCCTTGGGCCCACTGTACGAGATTTTTGAAATCGGGCATATTAGCCCCCATGTTCCAAAACCGAGGCCTTCGGCCTATTTGAGCTATTCGAGTTCCCGTTAAAAAGGTCTCCCAAAAATTTTGAGCTGTGGCACATAGTCAGGGGAGAACACCTCTGACAAAAATATTCTTTTAATATGTCCATCACACGAACCGAGTGTGAGGACATCTCCGCTTATAACCGATTGCGGGTTTTCTACTTCCTTCCACGAAGTTAATCATACCAACCGAGTATAATCTACTTACAACTGGTAATTAATTTTTTTTCCACATAATTTTCACATCACTCCTCTCAGGTGTAATGATTAAAATACCACTTAATAGTGGGTTTTCATTTCTGAGGTGCTTATCATCCCAACCGGGTATGATATTAAATCCCACTCACCCAATTGTGCAGTGAATTCCTCTTATTTGGCTCTTTGCCTCCACGTGAGCTTGTACTTGTTGGCGTTCTCGGTACTTCATGTTTCTACATGATATGAACATCCTTGTTCATTAACCTTTGGCCTATTAGCCTTCATTCACTTTGAATAAATAAAATAATAAAACTTTTGGATTTATTGCAATTAGGTCCCTAAAGTTCTTTTTCTTTAACTTTAGGTCTCAAATGCCGATTTTCTCCCAAATTGAGTCCTTAAACCTCTAATTTCACCTTTGGACCTCAATTTATTCAAAATCACAGAAAAGGGTTCAAGTTTCCTAAATTTCCAATTTGGTCCTGAACTTTTCCAAAATTACAAATTTGCCCCTACTTTACAAAATTGGTAAGTTTTACCCCAAAAATTCCAAAATTTCCCAATTGGTCCTTCAACAACTTTATCATGCCCAATTGGACCTCAATTTTATGAAATTGCACTTTAGTCCCTCGAATTTTTGAAATCCCCAAATTTCCCCTAATTTTCACCCAATTTCAACCTTCTAACTCACTCGAATTTGATTTCATCAAATTGACCGATCACATGAGTTCAATTGTTGAAATTAAAGTTAGATTGGAGTTCCTACACCTTCATATGATTCAATTGCACTTTGAATCGCACGATTTGATGCTAGAATAAGCTCAAACGGAGCTTCACTGAAAAATTGAACGTAGAGAGAGAAAGCTTCAAAAACTTACCATCGTAGATACGGCGGTTTGAGCTTTCGATTTGGGCAGATAGCTATTATCCCGAGGTTCCTCCTAGGATCAAGAATTGCATCAATTGATGCCAAATTGAGGGAGAATTAAATCAATGAAAATCTATCGGCTCTCTCTCTGGCACCGATCGAAATTTACAGATCGAAGTCAAATTGGCTTACCTTTCCATTTTAATTCACCTGTAGGAGGGCTGTGAAGGTGTTGGGAGAGCTTGGTTTAGCCTAAGAAGGGCTCGAAGTGGTCGATTTCAGCTCGGCTGAAATAGGGCAGCTTCAGTCCGCTAGAGCTGCTTCACTATTCTATCACGTCAGCATTTCTCTGGCGACCCTTAGATCAAATGGAGACTTTAGGCATGTAGCTGACTTCTCCCCGAATCCAAAGAACCCGACACGTATTCTTTGGCTTAGAAAGGACCCAATATTGGAGCTCTAGTTCAAGCTTCATCTGAAATTGGAGTAGTTCAGAGAGAATGGAGTTTTTAGGTGTGAAGAGGATGAATGAGGAGGGGCTCTTTATATAGGAAGCTCAGGGTCTTCTTCACTGTCCGATTGGCACCTTAATGGCAGTCATTCATTGCTTGAAGCTCCTTGGCTAGAGACTTTTTAGCTTTGCTGGCGCTACTCGATTTTCCCACGATTGAACAGTGCTGTCATCTAAAGGAAGAAGACGACACTGTTCCGAACCGAGCCGGACCAGTCCGAACCAGGTTCAAAGCTTAAACCGACCGATTGAGGCCCGATTCAACCAAGTTTTTCAAAATTAAAAATTTCTAAATTTATCTAAATTTATTCTCTATCCAATGGTGGCCACAAATCTCAAATTTGAATTTTCTATGCCACATAGGAAAATGAATTTAGTATCCGGTTCAATAGTGGTTCAAACTGGTCGAAAACGATTCAATCCGGTTCAGATCCAATTCACCTGAACCGGTTTGGTTTTCATCTCCAATTCATTCTAAAGTCCTTTTTCATGACTTTTGTGACTCTTTAGGTCACTCGGGATCCATAAATTTCCCGATTTTCCCTTTCTCTATCGATTCCGGTTCATGAACTGACTTTGTTCAATAACTGGTTCAATCCAGCTTGGATCCAGTTCTCTTGAACCGGTCTAGTTTTTCTCTCCCAATTTGTCCTAAGGTCTTTTTCCAAGGTTTTATGTACCCATTGGGTCACTCGTGAGTTGTAAATTTTCCAAATTGCCCTTCTCCGATGATAAGGGTTGTGAACCGATTCGGTTTTCTCACTCGGGTTGATCGGTTCTTTTCCCATTTTCCTTGTCTTTAAGGGATGAGCTTTACATCTATTTTGGTGAAGGTACTCACCTTAATAACATCGAGTGGATGTCGCATGTTTCCATTAGACCTTGACTCGAGAAATCGTGTAGGGGCGTGAGACTTTGACTTATTTTTTTGGAAAGTGGGACTACGACCCATGTTTTGTGATACAAAATTATAGGGGTTGGCCAGATAGGAAGACAACCCCTGCCGTTGTGGTATGATTTTCGTGTCATAGTGGGGTTAACCAAATTGAAAGTCAACTTCTGTGTTTGTTGTGATTTCTCAATGCATTATTTTTTTTTATTTGAGGTGTATGTGGAATAATACTAGTAGATGCATATGTGAAGAGATAGTGTTAAGTACTAAGGAATTGTATGGGCATTGAGATAATAAGGGCGGGATGTTTTTTGTTCCAACATATCTAGGATATGAGAGGTATAAGGAAGTGTATGAGTATTGACCAAGTGGTGGTGTGATATGGTCTTAGTATTCCCAAGGAGCCGATGAACTATATCTCAGAGGTTATGATAGGGCACTCTCCTTGATAATTTATAGTGAAGGTTAATGGAGAGATGTATGAGGACTGAGACCTCATCCCAACCCCACCCTGGTCTCATGCGCTTCGTGCTACTCCTAATTTTGAACGGTCACCTGGTACGACAAACTGCCCTTATACTCAACGGGTTGTCCAGGGCCGGCCCTTGGGATGCATCACTACCCCTCATGGGCATCTTTATGATCTCATAATCATAGTGCATACACAAACAATATTTTCTTATCATGCTATATAATCTGTGGTGCCACTAGTTCAATGGTCCCAACCTTCAACTCAACCTACAGCTGTTTGTCTTGACTGGTCCGGAGACCTATCATGTCGCACCACCACTAGTTGACTGAATATGTCAATTCTGTCTTGGTACCATGGCCAAATAATTCATTTATTAAAGTTTTATGGCACATATCTTATGTTTGTTTACGAGCTCCTGCTCATTTCCACTAGCCTATGGCCCACTTGTATGAGATTTTCAAAACCGGGCATAATAGCCCCCAAGTTCTAAAACTGAGGCCCTCGACATATAAGAGCTATTAGAGCTCCCATCAAGAAGGTCTCCCAAATCGTTTAAGCATTGATACACAGTCAGGGAAGAGCACTTCTGACAAAAATATATTTTCAACTATCCATTATACCGACCGGGTATAAGGATATCTTCGCTCATAATCAATGAACGGGTTTTCAACTTCCTTTGAGGTAGTTTCATCATACCAACCGTGTATGATCTACTTACAACCGGTAAGTAGTTTTTCCGCATGATTTTCACAATACTCCTCTAATTTTTTATGTTTAAAATACTACTTGGTAGTGGGTTTTCATTTCGAGGTACTTATCATCCCCAACCAGGTATGATATAAAATCTCACTCACCCGTTAATGCAATGAATTTCCACTAGACTGGTTTCTTGTATTCACACGAGCTTGTCCTTACTGGCGTTCCCGGTACTTAGTGTTCATACACGATATGAACATCTTAGTTCATTATCTCTTAGATAAAATAGCCTTCATTCATTCTAAATGAATGAGAAAAACCAAACTTTTATATATTTGCAATTAGGCCCCTAATGTTATTTTTCTTTAACTTTAAGTCCCTAATGCCGATTTTTCCTCAAATTGACTCCCAAAACTTTTAAAATCCCCCCTGGGGCCTCAATTTATTCAATTTTCCAAAAAAGGGCTTAATTTCCCAAATATCCAATTTGGTCCCCTAACTTTTCCAAAATTACCATTTTGCCCTTCCTTTACAAAAAATGGTAAATTTTACACCAAAAATTCTAAAATTCCTCAATTGGCCCTCTAACATTTTTATCATGCCCAATTGACCCTAAATTTTAAAATTTGCATTTTGGTCCTTCAAAATTTTGAAATTCCCTAAATTCCCCAAATTTCCCCAATTTCCCCCCAATTCCAACTTTTTAACACAATTGAATTTGATTTAATCAAATTGACCGATCAAACGCTTCCAATTGTTGAAATTGAAGTTGAAATTGAGTTTCTACATGTTCATATGATTCTTTAGCAATTTGAATCGCAAGTTTTAACATTAGAATGAGCTCAAACGGAGCTTCGCCGGAAAATGGACTATAGAGAGAGAAAGCTTCGATTACTCATCGGTGAAGGCATGACGGTCTGAGCTTTCTATATGGGCAGGTAGCTCTCCTCCTGATGTTTTTCTGTGGATCAAGAATGACATAAATTGATGTCGAATTGGATTAGAATTTCATCATTGAAATTCGGCCGACTCTCTCTCTAACATTGATCGAAAATTCTAGAGGGAAGCCGAATTGGCTTACCTTCCTGTCCTAATTTGGCTGTGGGAGCATTGAGGAAGTGTTGGGAGGGCTTGGTTTAACCTGAGGAGGGCTCAAATTGGTTGATTTCAACTTGGCCATAATAGGGCAGCTTCGATTTTCCGGACCAGGTTCAAAGCCTAAACCGGCTAGTTCACCCCTCATTTGACCGAATTTTTCAAATCTAAAATTTTTAAATTTATCTAAATTTATTTTCTATCCAATGGTGGCTTTAAATCTTGAATTTAATTTCTTGAATCACCTAGAAAAATCAATTTAGAATCCGGTTCAATTTTAGTTCAAACCGGTTCGGATCTATTCACCTGAACCGGTTTGGCTTTTATCTCCAATTCCTCCTCAAGTCCATTTCCATGACTTTTAGGACTCTTTGGGTCACTTGGGATCCATACATTTCCTGGTCTACCCTCTCTCTATCGATTTCGGTTCATGAGTCTATTTAGTTCATAAATCGGTTCTATCCGGTATGGACCTGGTTCACTTGAATCGGTCTAGTTTTTCTTCCCTAATTCGTCCTAAGGTTCTTTTCCAAGATTTATGAACCATTTTGAGTTACATGGAAGTTGTAAATTATCAATTTGCCTGTTTCCTAAAAATCGAGCTTGTAGATCGATTTAGTTTAAAATTCAAAACTGACCGGTTCTTTCCCCGGTTTTCTCATTATCAATGGACGGGGTTTACAACTCTCTCCTCCTTTTAAGGATTTTGTCCCCAAAATAGTTACACGTTAAATAATTGAGGGTAATTGCCCCTCATCATATACTCGGTTTCCCATGTCTCTTCCTACACGGGTCCATTCTACCTTGACCATAGGAATTTTCTTGTTCCTCAAATTCTTGTCTCTCCGGTTGATTATTCATATTGGCTCTGTCTAAAAGGTCAGGTTCTCCTCTAGTTCCATTGGAGGTCAGTCAAATACATGACTAGGATAAGACTGATATTTGCAAAGTATTGAGATATGGAATATATCATGTATTTTGTGCAAGTTAGGAGGTAGTTCCAATTTATAAGCTACTGGTCCTATCCTTTGAATGATGGGATATAGACCGATATACCTTGGTTTCATCTTTTCTTTTTTTCTGGAACCTAAGTATTCACACTAGGGGGACACTTTGAGGATCACTTGATGTCCTACCTCGAACTCCAAATCTTTCTTTCGATTGTCCGCATAACTCTTTTGCCTGTCCTGAGCAGTCTTAAGACAACTCCTTATTAATTTTATCTTCCTGGTGGCATCCTCAATTAATTCTGCCCTTTCTATTTTCCTTTCTCCCACTTCTTCCCAAAATAGAGGGGTACGACATGGTCGTCCATAAAAGGCTTCATAGGGAGCCATCTAAATATTGGCATGGTAGCTATTGTTGTAAGCGAATTCCATCAAACACAAGTATTCCTCCCAGTTTTTTTATTCATGGTGAGTACGCACGGTCTCAACATGTCTTCTAAGGTTTGAATGGTTCGCTTTGATTGACCATCTCTTTGTGGGTGAAATGCAGTGCTCATATGAAGTTTAGTCCCCATGGCATTTTATAAACTTGGCCAAAACCTGGAGGTATATCTTAGATCTCTATATGATACTATACTCACCAGGACACAATGGAGTCTTATGATTTTCTTCATGTATAGGACGACCAACTGTTTTACCGTGTCCTTCACTTTTATTTGAAGGAAATGTGCTGCTTTGGTCAATCTATCCACTATGACCCAAATCACATCGTGACCCGTGACGAAGTCCATGGTGATGTGCTCCCATTTCGACTTTGAAATTGGTAAGGATTGTAGTAGTCCTGACGGTTTCTAATGTTCTGCTTTTATCTATTGACAAGACAAACATCGGGCTACATATTTTGCAATGTCCCTCTTCATACCCTTCCACCAGTATCCTTGTTTGAGGGTGCGATACATCTTAGTACTGCTCGGATGCATAGCATACATTGAATCGTGTGCCTCTTCTAGAATTAATCTTTTCATATCCTTATCTTGAGGCACACTTACCCTGCACCTATAGGTTAGTACTCCATCACCTTGTACGTCATAGTTTGGTTTCCTTTCTCTGTTTACTAGATCCAAATAAGACTGGAGTTCTTTATCGGTCCTTTGTTGAGCCTTAATATACTCGGTTAAACTGGGTCTTACTGCTACATTAGTCCTCAAGCATATTTCCTACTTGTCTACCCTTAGATCTACCTCCATCCTTTTCAATTGTTGTAACAAGGTAGGTAACTTGTCTTTACTTGTGTCGTCTCAGGTAGATACTTGCGACTTAAGGCATTTGCTACAACATTAGCCTTTCTGGGGTGATATTCTATTTCAAGATCATAATCCTTTACCAATTTCAGCCATCTCCTCTGATGGTGATTTAACTCCTTCTATGATCTGTGTATATCCTGCACTAAACCCCGTAAAGGTAATGTCGCCATATTTTTAGGGAAAAACATTTGCTGCAAATTCTCAGTCATGAGTCGGGTAATTTCTTTCTCTTTGTACATGATTCTTTCCTTCCCATTATCTTGTTCTTGTGGAATTATCCTCTTGCTTATTCCGTTTATTTCACTTTCTTTCCTTGGCACGCCAATGTCTTTCCAAGATTTCTTTCTCTGAGGAGCTTTTCACTCTCTTTTCGCTCCATATTTCCTTTGAGATCTACTATTGAAATCCTTAAATTTTTGGAGTATATTTTGCCGATATTTTTACCAAATTATTCTTACTCTTTGGATCCAGGAGTACCTTCTGTTGATCTTGCTTCATTTACACTCGCTTCAATATTCGCCTATTTCTTTGAGGTGGGTCTCTCATCCTCATCATGTCCAAACCTTTCGTACCTTTATATCCCTAGTATTTCTCTTTTTGTCTTGGTTGGGGTTTATTGTTCTACTATTCCCCATCTCTGGTTAGACTATGTTTACTCCTCCAAATAATTTGGTCCAAATAAGTTATTTCCTTGTATAGGATTCTTTTGAAGTTCCTATTTTGAGTTTTCTAGGAATTCTTGTAGTAGATCATGCTCAACCTCCCTATGCTTTCACCTAACCACTCATACTTTTTGGTGTTTGATCGCCCTATCCTTTGCAAACTTTCTCCTAAACTTAAGGACCTGGTACGATTCATCTACTTCTTGTTTTTCTTCCTTCTTTGACTCATAATTTACCTTCCACATGTCTCTTATCCTTTGAAATTTCTTAGGAATTTGTATCTTAGTTCTTTAATTTGTTACACCTGGGACTTTCTATTGTTGTACTTTCTCTCCATCTTTCCATGGTGGACTCTATACTTGATTTCTTTTCCTTATCGATCCGCTTCTTTCTTGTGGTTCCTTTTGGGATGTTGTACTTCTTCTTGTATCTTCAATTCTTAGAGCTTCTTGGTCTCTAAAAAAGTCACGTACTCTTGGATGGTTGCTCCTCAAACTCTTTTCCTTTTCTTAGGATCTCCATCTGATGAATTTATCATGTTTCTAAGGTAAGTCATAAGGGTTGAGTTTAACTATCCATAACCCATTCTTCCTTAAGGAGGTTCCCATTTTTATTTAAACTCTTATTATCTTACACTTGATTTTTCTCAAGGAAACTTAGGAGTTTTAATAAACTTCCAGTTTCATTTATTCAGGAAATACTTGGCTTATTACAGGAATTCTCTATCCCCTAATCCCATGGGGTCATAGGGCTAGAGTTAACCCTAGAACGATTATGGGACTCCTAATCAGAAGGCTCTGAGGAACTAATTGGGGTCCCATTGTGCTTCTTAATAGGGCGGATTCCATGTATGTGCTCCAATTCGTACTGCCTTAGTACTTTCACTTCACACTCATAAGTCTACTTCACGCATTGAGACGGGTTGAAGTTAGGTTAAGTGGGTGGAGGTACTTGGTGGACCTTCATGAAGGTGGCATATGCATCCCAATAGTTATCCCATGGCTCCTTCTTGGTAGGATTCCTCTTCGGTTGTTGTGGCATTGGAGGAGGAGGAGTTGGACTTCTAGGAGGTGTTGCTAGTTTTTCTTGTCTGGGAGGAAGGTATATGATACCTTCTGGTTCTAATAGGGCTCCAACTAATTTCTGGTAGTCTTCTACCATGTCCTTGGGCATCCTCTTTTCGCCCTTTAGAAACCTTTGAACGGCTTCCTCCCTTGGGTTGGATGTCTTTTTCACAATTATAGGGGAAGGACTGGATTTTTTCGTGAATTTCCTAGGGACTTTCCTTCCTACAAGATAGTTTGGAGTTAGGTAAATATAAGGGCATATTATTGATAATGTTTCAAGGGAACTAGGCTCTAATACCACTCTAGTTGTCACACCCCAACCCAATTTGGTTAGATCCTCATGAACAACGCGCCACTCTCTTGATTCAAGAGGAGTTTCCTCCGACTTTAACTCGAGATGAGCCTAGCATAATTTCGACCATGTTCCCTAGAATGACATATATCAAATAAAATGCAAGCTTAAGGAAAATTTAAGCATACCTGACAGAGGGTAAGGCTCGGTATTATTCCTAGTCATTTTCCTTTTCCTTAAAAAGGTATATAAAGGACGGGGGTGAGTTCTACAACTCTGTGAGCGGAGGTTTTCAAAAATTAACTTTGAGGAAAAGAGTTGTATTGGAGTGTGCCTATAAACCCCGAACACTTGAGTTATGGAAAACTAGGAAAAGAACCGGTCAAACCGAATAAGAAAACCAAGCCGGTTTACATTTGGGAATAAGCAATACGAAAATTTACAACTTTCGGGTGATCTAAGCAGTTTATTAAACCTTGGAAAAGAAACTTAAGACAAATTAGAAAATAAAAATCAAATTGGTTTAGGTGAACTAGATTCCATAAGAATTGCCTGAGAGTATTATTGAAATTAATACCGAAATTAAATTATTAGATTTAATAGCAATAATTTATGGCAATATTAATACTAGTAATAAATCTCGCTCATTTAATACACGGGTTTTACGCCTATATAAAGAGGTCATCCCCATTTCATTCTCCTCACACCTGAACACTTCTCTCTCTCTCTCTCTCTACTGCTCCATTTCCCAGTAAAGCTCGAACCAGAGCTTTGACTTGAACAAAGGTCGGGCTCTTTAGAACCAGGGAGAAGACAACTATCTGATAGCCAACTCCAGTCAATCCGAGAATCGTTGGAGAAGCGCCGACATGATGGAATAGTGAAGCAACTCCGGCGGACCGAAGCTGCCCTATTTCGGCCAAGCTGAAATCGGCCATTTTAAGCCCTCCTCAGGCCAAACCAAGCACTCCCAACACTTTCTCAGCCTTTCCACGGTCGAATTAGGACCGATAGGTAAGCCAATTCGGCTCGCCTTTACAATTTTTGATCGGTGCTAGAGAGAGAGTCGACCGAATTTCAATGACAAAATTCTAATCCAATTCTGCATCAATTGGTGCAATACTTGATTCTAGGATGAACCTCAGGATGAGAACTATCTGCCCAGATTGAAAGCTCGGACTGCCGTGTCTTCACCGGAGAGTAATCGAAGCTTTCTCTCTCTATAGTCTGTTTTCTTGCGAAACTCCGTTTGAGCTCGTTCCGACGTTAAAATCTGCGATTCAAAGTTTCTTAGAATCATATGAACATGCAGGAACTCAATTTCAACTCCAATTTCAATAATTAGAAGTGTTTGATCGGTCAATTTGATGAAATCAAATTCGGTAGTGTTGAAGAGTTGAAATTGGGGGAAAATTTGGGGATTTTCGAAATTGAAAGGGGCAAAATACAATTTTATGAAATTGAGGGTCAATTGGGCATGAAAATAATGTTGGAGGACCAATTGAGTAATTTTGGAATTTTTGGGGCAAAACTTACCATTTTTGTAAAAGAAGGGCAAAATGGTAATTTTGGAAAAATTGGGGAACCAAATTGGAAATTTGGGAAATTAAACCCCTTTTTGGTGAAATTGAATAAATTGAGGTCCCAGGATAAATTTTAAAAGTTACGGGACTCAATTTGAGGAAAAACTGACATTAGGGACTTAAAGTTAAAGAGAAAAAAATTTAGGGACCTAATTGCAAATAACTAAAAGTTTGGGTTTTCTCATTCATTGGAAATGAATGAAGGCTGTTATGCCGAGTAATAATGAACAAGGTTGTTCATATTGTGTAGGAACGCGAAATACCAGGAACGCCAGCAAGGACAAGCTCGCGTGAATACAAAGAACCAGTCTAGTGGAATTCACGGTATTAATGGGTGAGTGGGTTTACTAACATCATACCTGGTTGAGATGATAAGTACAATTTAAAGTTAAAAACCACTTACCGGTTGTGAGTGGATTTACTAACATCATACCCGGTTGGGATGATGAGCACAACTTAAAGTTAAAAACCACTTACCGGTTGTGAGTGGGTTTACTAACATCATACCGGTTGGGATGATGAGCACAACTTAAAGATAAAAACCACTTACCGGTTGTGAGTGGAAATTTTATATCATACCCGGTTGGGGATGATAAGTACCTCGATATAAAAACCCACTGTTTAGTGGTATTTTAATCATCACCACTTAGAGAAAGTGATGTGAAAATTTTGTGAAAAAAACTACTTACTAGTTGTAAGTACATACACGGTTGGTATGATGAGACTTCCTCGAAGGAAGTTGAAAACTCGTTCATTGGTTATGAACGGAGATGTCCTTATACCGGTTGGTATAATGGACAGTGAAAACCTATTTTGTTAGAAGTGTTCTCCCCTGACCGTGTGCCAATGCTTAAACTATTTGGGAGACCTTCTTGACGGGAGCTCGAATAGCTCTTATAGGCCGGAGGCCTCGATTTTGGAACTTGAGGGCAAGAATGCCCAAATTTTTTTGAAAATCACGTACAGTGGGCCCAAGGCCAGTTGGCACGAGCAGGAGCTCGTAAACGAATATGATATATGTGCCATAAAACTTAATAAGTAAATTGTTTGGCGATGGTACCAAGATAGGACTAGCATGCTCAGGCAACTAGCAGCAGTGCGACATGACAAGTCGACGGACTAGTCAAGATAAACAGCTGCGGGTTGAGTTGAGAGTCGGGGCCGTTGGACTAGTGGCACCACAAATTACATGGAAATATAAGAAAATATTGTTTGTGCATGCACTGTGAGTACGAGATCATCAAGACGCCCATGAGGGGTAGTGATGCATCCTAAGGGCACTGGACGACCTGGTGGCTATAACGGCAGTTCGTCGTTCCAGGTGTCTGTGCGAAATCTGGAGTAGCACTAAGTGCATGAGACCGGGGTGGGGACAGGATGAGGTCTCTGTACTCATACGGACACGAAGAAGTGATTTCGAGATTGTGGGTCGGATGTCACATACATCCACTCATTCCTAGGGTAGAAGTGGTCGTACTTCTATCCGGGTGGCAGGAAAAGTCGATCCGAAGCCACTAGCGGGTTTAGTAGTGATACTGACTTGTGAATGTGTGTAACCTTCATGATGAAGGATGTGTGTTGGGTGATGACACACCGTGGTAACTAAGAAATAATGGAAAAACCCAAATTTTGAAATGAAGGGATTTTTTAAAAGAAAGGAGTTTGGCACACTCCATATAAATGTTATTTTTTTAGTCAAAAGATCTGAATCCCATTCACTAAATAGTTGTACTCACCTCCTCCCTTATATCCCTTTTAGGAAATCCCGGAAAGCCTACCCTTAAAGACCGTCAACTAAGATGACTGTAAGACAGGTATGTAAAGTTTTAAATTTCATGCAGTTTTGATTATGCTATTACAGGAAAAGGTGCAGGTTAAAGGATGTCTTACTCTTTACAGTTTACAATAAGGGAAAACCCTTTAATAAACTTGGAGAGTGGCGGGTTGATCATGGGGATCCGACCAAACTAGTCGGGGCGTAATAGTGCCGGAATCCTTTCTTTCAAAAATCCTTTCATTTTAAATCTTGGGATATATCACAATTTTCTTATTTAATCACGGTGTCTCATCACCCAACACGCAACCATCATCATGAAGGTCAACCACACATTCATAGGCCAGCACATCCACTGAACCCACTTGTGGCGTCAGAGCGACTTTACCGGCCACCTTGATAGAAGCATGTACACTTCTACCATGAGAATGAGTGGATGTACGCGACACCCGACTCTTAATCCTAGAATCAATTCTCCGTGTCCGTATGAGAATAGAGACCTCATCCCGTCCCCACCCTAGTCTCATGCGCTTAGTGGTACTCCAAATTTCGCACATTCACCTATTACGACGAACAGTTGAAAATATATTTTTGTCGAAAGTGCTCTCCCCTGACTGTGTGCCAATGCTCCGCTCATAACCGATGAACGGGTTTTCAACTTCCTTCAAGGAAGTTTCATCATACCAACTGAGTATGATCTACTTACAACCGGTAAGTAGTTTTTTCGCATGATTTTCATATCATTCCTCTAAGTTTGGGTGTTTAAAATAGCACTTGGTAGTGGGTTTTCATTTCGAGGTACTTATAATCCCGAACCGGGTATGATATAAAATCCCACTCACCCGTTAATGCAGTGAATTTCCACTAGACCGGTTCCTTGTATTCATGCGAGCTTGTCCTTGATGGCGTTCCCTGTACTTCATGTTCCTATACGATATGAACATCTCAGTTCATTATCTCTTGATTTAATAGCCTTCATTCATTCTAAATGAATGAGAAAAACCAAACGTTTATTTATTTGTAATTAGGTCCCTAAAGTTATTTTTCTTTAACTTTAAGTCCCTAATGTTAGTTTTTCCTCAAATTGAGTCCCAAAATTTTTAAAATCCCCCCTGGAGCCTCAATTTATTCAATTTCACAAAAGTGGGTTTAATTTCCCAAATTTTCAATTTGGTCCCCCAACTTTTCCAAAATTACCATTTTGCCCTTCCTTTACAAAAATGGTAAATTTTACCCCAAAAATTCTAAAATTCCTCAATTGGCCCTCTAACATTTTTATCATGACCAATTAACACTCAATTTTTAATATTTGCATTTTGGTCCTTCAAATTTTTGAAATTCCCCAAATTCCCCCCCCCCCCCCCCCATTTCCAACTTCTTAACACAACCGAATTTGATTTCATCAAATTGACCGACCAAAGGCTTCCAATTGTTGAAATTGAAGTTGAAATTGAGTTTCTATATGTTCATATGATTCTTTAGCAATTTGAATCGCAAGTTTTAAGGATGAATGGAGAGGAGCTTTATATAGGGAGCTCGGGGACTCGTCGACCGTCTGTTTGGCATCTTTATGATAGGCATTGATGGCCGGAAACGTATTGAATGGAGACACTTCTTCTTTGTCGACGCTGTTTCGATTTTTCGGTGAGTGAATAGTGGTGTCATTTGAAGGAAGAAGATGACATTGTTCCGATAAGGACCCTCGGACTAGTCCGAACCGGGTTCAAAGCTTAAACTGGCTGGTTCACCCCTCATTTGACCGAATTTTTCAAATCTAAAAATTTATGAATTCATGTAAATTCATTTTCTATCCAATGGTGGCTTCAAATCTCGAATTTAATTTCTTTAACCACCTAGAAAAATAAATTTAGAATCTAGTTCAATAGTAGTTCAAACCAGTCCAAACTGGTTCGGATTCAGTTCACCTGAACTGGTTTGGTTTTCATCTCCAATACCTCCTCAAGTCAATTTCCATGTCTCATCCTGTCCCCACCCAGGTCTCATGAGCTTCGTGCTACTCCAGATTTCGCACAGACACCTGGAACGACGAACTACCCTTATAGCCACCAGGTCGTCCAGTGCCCTTAGGACGCATCACTAACCCTCATGGGCGTCTTGATAATCCCGTACTCACAGTGCATGCACAAACAATGTTTTCTTATATTGCCATGTAATCTGTGATGCCACTAGTCCAACGGCTCCGACTCTCAACTTAACCCGTAGCTGTTTGTCTTGACTAGTCCGTCGACCTGTCATGTCGCACTACCGCTAGTTGATTGAGCATGTCGGTCCTATCTTGGTACGATGACCAAACAATTCACTTATTAAGTTTTATGGCACATATATCATGTTCATTTACGAGCTCCCGCTCGTGCCAACTGGCCTTGGGCCCACTATACGAGATTTTCAAAATCGGGCATTTAGCCCCCAAGTTCCAAAATCGAGGCCCCCGGCCTATTACAACTATTCGAGCTCCCATCGAGAAGGTCTCCCAAATTGTTTAAGCATTAGCACACAGTCAGGGGAGAGCACTTCCGACAAAAATAGGTTTTTACTGTCCATCATACCGACCGGTATATGGACATCTCCGTTCATAATCGATGAACGGGTTTTCAACTTCCTTCGAGGAAGTCTCATCATACCAATTGGGTATGATCTACTTACAACTGGTAAGTAGTTTTTTTTTCGCATAATTTTCACATCACTTTCTCTAAGTGGTGATGATTAAAATACCACTAAATAGTGGGTTTTTATACTGAGGTACTTATCATCCCCTACCGGGTATGATATAAAATTTCCACTCACAACCGGTAAGTGGTTTTTATCTTTAAGTTGCGCTCATCATCCCAACCGGGTATGATGTTAGTAAACCCACTCACCCGTTAATGCCGTGAATTCCACTAGAGTGGTACTTTGTATTCACGCGAGCTTGTCCTTGCTAGCGTTCACAGTATTTAACGTTCCTACACGATATGAACAACCTTGTTCATTATTACTCGGCATAACAGCCTTCATTCATTAATGAATGAGAAAACCCAAACTTTTAGTTATTTGCAATTAGGTCCCTAAAGTTATTTCTCTTTAACTTTAAGTCCCTAATGTCGGTTTTTCCTCAAATTGAGTCTCGTAACTTTTAAAATTTATCGTGGGACCTCAATTTATTCAATTTCACCAAAAAGGGGTTTCATTTTCCAAATTTCCAATTTGGTTCCCCAATTTTTCCAAAATTACCATTTTGCCCTTATTTCACAAAAATGGTAAGTTTTTCCCCAAAATTCCTCAATTGGTCCTCCAACATTATTTTCATGCCCAATTGACCCTCAATTTCATAAAATTGTATTTTGGCCCCAAATTTTCCCCCAATTTCAACTCTTCAACACTACCGAATTTGATTTCATCAAATTAACCGATCAAACACTTCTAATTATTAAAATTGGAGTTGAAATTGAGTTTCTGTATGTTCATAAGATTCAAAGAAACTTTGAATTACAGATTTTAACGTCGGAACGAGCTCAAATGGAGCTTTGCCGGAAAACAGACTGTAGAGAGAGAAAGCTTCGATTACTCACCGGTGAAGGCACGACAGTCCAAGCTTTCGATCTGGGCATATAGGTCTAGTCTTGAGGTTCATCCTAAAATCAAGTATTGTATCAATTGATGTAGAATTGGATTAGAATTTCATCATTGAAATTTGGTCGACTCTCTCTTTAGGACAGATCGAAAATTATAAAGGGGAGCCGAATTGGCTTACCTTTCGGTCCTAATTCGGTCGTAGAAAGGCTGAGAAAGTGTTGGGAGGGCTTGGTTTGGCATGAGGAGGGCTTCAAATGGCCGATTTCAACTTGGCCAAAATAGGGCAACTTCGGTCCGCCGGAGTTGCTTCACTATTCCATCATGTTGGCGCTTCTCCAATGATTCTCGGATTGACTGGAGTTTGCTATCAGATAGTTGTCTTCTCCCCGGTTCTAAAGAGCCCGACCTTTGTTCAAGTCGAAGCTCTGGTTCGAGCTTTACCGGGAAATGGAATAGTAGAGAGAGAGAGAGAGAAGTGTTTAGGTGTCAGGAGAATGAAATGGGGATGACCTCTTTATATAGTCGTAAAACCCGTGTATTAAATGGGCGAGATTTATTACTAGTATTAATATTGCCATAAATTATTGGTATTAATTCCAATAATTTAATTTTGGTATTAAATTATTTGTATTAATTCCAATAATTTAATTTAGGTATTAAATTTTTGGTATTAATTTCAATAATTAAATATATATTAATTGATGGCTATTTATGATAAGCCGTACGTTCGCATAAAAATTTTTGACCGAAATTTCGGGTTACAAAAAATCTTACTTCCCAGAAGCTCACCCATCCTCACACTACTCTCAAGTAAGCACGCTTAACTTTGAAATTCTTATGGAATCTAGTTCACCTGAACCAATTTGGTTTTTGTTTTCTAGTTTGTCTTAAGTTCCTTTTCCAATGTTTAATAAATCCTTTGGATCAACCGAAAGTTGTAAATTTTCATATTGCTTATTCCCAAATGTAAACCGGTTTGGTTTTCTTATTCGATTTGACCGGTTCTTTTCTCGGTTTTCCTTAACTCAAATGTGCGGGGTTTACAGTGGGGGTGTTGGAAAAGCTTGGTTTAGCCTGACGAGGGTTGAATTTGGCCGAATTCAGCTTAGCCAAAATAGGGAAGCTTCAATATGTTGGAGCTACTTAACTGTTTGATAACACCGGCACTTCTCCGACAGTATTCGGGTCGAAACGAATGTGCTATCAGGTAGTTGACTTCCCCCCTAGTCTCTAGGACCCGACCTTCTCTTGTAAGGCTAGGAAAAATGCCTATATCGGAGCTCTAGTTCGAGCTTCACCGAAAAATGGAGTAGTTGAGAGAGAATGGAGATTTCAGGTGTGTGGAGTATGAATGCAGATTAGCTCTTTATATAGGGAGCTCGGGGACCCTCTGCCCGGCAACTTTCCTTATTATTCAAGCCTGATTGGAGACATTTTTCCTTTGTCGGCACTATCCGTTTTCTACATTGAATGAATAGTCTTGTCATCCTAAGGAAGAAGATGACACTGTTCTGAACCGGATCGGACTAGTCCAATCGGGTTCAATGCGTAAATGGGGCGGTTCAAGCCTGATTCGACTGATTTTCACAAAATTAAAATTTTCTAAATTCATTCTCAATCTAATCATGGCATTAATTCCCCAATTTGATCATTTTAAACCAACAAGAAAAATGAATTTAGAAACTGATTCAGATCGGTTCAATTTGGTTCAGGTCCGGTTCACCCTTAACCGGTCTGGTTTTCTCTACCCATTTGTCCCGAGGTTCTTTTCCATGATTTGTATGACTCTTTAAGACACTCAAGATTTTTCAATTCCCCAATTTACCCTTTCGTTATCGATTTTGGGTTCATTAAACAGCTCGTTTCCTCTTTAAATTGACTGGTTCTTTTCCTAATTTTCTTATCTTTAAAGGACAGGGTTTACAACTCTTCCCTCCTTTCAGGAGTTTTGTTCCCAAAACTTAATTAGTACCCTTGGCATCGGAAATAATTTCCCTTGATGTCCACTTGTGGTTTGCTTGACATGCTCACTTCAATTGTTCTTTCACTTAGCCCATTTAAATCACACACTTAACAAATTTCTTTTCCTTTTCGTTGTTTACTCACTCCATGGATTTTATCATAACTAGGCATGTCTTACCCACTACTCTAAAGGTACATCCTTCGGTTCACTTCTCCCTCTTCTTAGGATAAGATTCTTCCTCTTCTTAGGATAAGATTCTTTCTCTTTGGTGTTCTTGACCAAGATTTTAGGATTGGGAGTTCCAAAATGCCCAATCATTCTTGCGTCTAGTTATTCTCTTGATCGTTGAAATCCTTAGCTTGGTGTTCTTTCGAGCATTACGTACTTGTTTTCACGGGATTTGGTGTTATCACCATTTTATCCGATTTTGACCCTTCCTCCTTCCATTGATTATTACAACTTTAGTCCAAATTTTATGTTTGACCTTATCGTGCTTAACTAACTTACTCTTCCTTACTTTAGTCATTTTTTTTCCTATGGCTATTGGGCTTACATGTCCCTTATAGCATGACATGCTCTAGAACTTGTCTTTGTATATTTGGATTCTAGAATACTTCATTAATGGATGTTCTCAACTTTCCAAACTTTTGGAGATCGTATAGTTTTGTCCCTCTATCTATCTCGTAGTATTCCTCAACTACACGTACCGTTATCCAATCATCATTCTTTCCCTTGAAGCCATGTCTTATATAACCGTGTCTGTTTTCCTCACCTACTCGTCCCTTCCCAACTTCCTTATTGAGTTTTTCTGGTTCCAATCATTTGGGTTTCCCGATGACTTACCAACACACTGGGATTATTCCCTTCTATGTCCTTCATCATTTCCAGTGGCGTCCTTTATTCTAGGACTTTCCCTTTCCTTAATCCACTCTTACATGCTCGTGACCATTTCACAATTCTTTATTCTGAATTGATCCCTTTCAGTCTATGTGTCGATTGCTTTGTTTGGGAGTTCCCTTCTTATGGTTTTGTTCTCTACTATGTCCCTCAAAGTAAAGGCTTTCACCTTAAGAGCTACATGCTCAACCTTCTTACCCTTCCTAGAAGGTTTCTTCCTTCATTTCCTCACACCCTTTTCTATATTGGAGCATTTGACCTCTTTAAATCCTTCCTCGTCTAAAATACCATTACATCACTATTCCTAATTTGAGGAACATCCAATTGTTGGTCTTATTTCATATACTCCATCAAGTGAGCGTGGACCACAACTAGTCTTGATGTTAGTGGTCATTTCCTCTAACCACTTCTTAACTGGAGGGCTTACTTCTTAAGGGTTTCTTAGATATACTTTCTTCTATTTCCTTTTTATGGGCAATCCACCACTTTCTTACATGTACGACATCTTTTGATGTTATCTTCCTACTTACTCGTCCCTTAGGTTTAACTTACTCCTTGGGTCCTCCTAGGATGCTTCCCTTGGTTCTTTCACCTCAGCATGCACTACATTTTCAAGTTCATCTCATCATCCCTTGTCACTTCGTTCCATTACCTCTTAGTTAGGACATATATCCCTCCCTAGGGTTTCCTACAATGGGAGGATTCTTACTCTTTTCTCCCGGAATTCTCTTTTCATTAGCCCTTGAGAACATCTACCCTTAAATGGCATCCTTTAGTGCCATCCTTTCTTGCTTACCTTTACTCTTGAAACCTTGTGGGCACATCTTTTGTACCACATCCTCATTATCACTTGTACCCTAGTACATGTCTTTTTCTTTTTTGGAGAGCTCACATCCTTCTTCTTTCAAGATCTCTTGATCATCCTGCGAGAGGCTTACTTAACCATCTCATGGCTTTTAGTCATTAATCTGGTCTTGGCCATTGATCTCTTTAAGGATTTCCTTCATCCTTCTTTTCCAATGTTTTGGCCTTTTTACTTCTCCCTTCTTTGTCGGGGCTTAAATCCATGGTTCTCCCGAAGGTCAGTTCATTAATTGCCTCATCACAACTATTTTTTTGTCCAATTGTATGAGGCGGTTGTCTCTTGATTTTACTCGTCCTAGATGCTCATCCTATTGCCCTTCTTAGAGTGTAGTCTTTACTACTTCCCGGTCCTTCTTAGGGCATCGTTTATTCTCCTTAACCATCTTATTGTTACTATTTGTTTTCTTCCTATAGATTCATTTGAAATCCCTATTTGGCTCATCTGCTCTTCCAAACTAATCACAATCGGCCATCCCAGTACACCCTTAACCATCTTTGCCCCTTTATGAGGTTCCTTATTTTGGGTTAAGCCTCTTATGATCCATTTGTCGGTTCCTTAGCTTTGTAATTTCCCTTTTATGGTCTCACTTCCTACCTTTATCCTTCCACCTAGGGACTTCTATCTTAGGAGTTTCACGTTCAACCTCCCTAACGCTTCTTGAAGGCTTTTCCTTCTTTCCTTTCTTACACCCTTCTGATATCGATATGGTTGTCCACTCTTTATCCTTCCATGTCCTCCAACTCCCTTTTTGTTCCATATCCTCCCTTCAAGGAACTCCTAATTATAGGTTAGTTCCTAACACTCCGTTTTTTGTCCAGTTGTCCATCCATGGTCCCTTTGAGGGGTACTATTGTGAATCCGACTAAAGAGAATACGAATTCACAAGTCCAATCAACTAAACCTGCAATGGAGCTGAATAGTCTGTCACCAAATGAGATAAAGGATCATTTGAGACTACAACAGTGTTCAATCACAATACTAAGGATTGATTAAAGAGATTGTAGAAAATTCAAGTAGAAGCCCAATAGAAGAACCCAAGAAAAGCCCAAGAGAAGGTTCAAATTTAATTAATAAGGAGTGATTTATTAATATAATAAATCTTTTAGGATATTAAATAATAATATTATATATTTAATTAGTTAAGTTCAGATTTTTAAAGTAATTATTAAAATATTCTATATATTTAGATTAGATGTGGTTTACATGTAACCATATGATGTATTTTTCCTTGTTTTTAGGCTATTCAGTTATTATTTGTGCCTATAAAAGGCATACTCCACAGCATTGGAGTAGACACTTTTGGAATTCAATTTTGTGAGGTTTTGTCTTCTTTATCTCTTGAGAGAACTTTTGAACTTATCGGATTTTTACCTATGGTGTTCAAGCAATCAAGACTTATTACCAGTGTTTTCTAAGAGTTCTTCTTAGAGGATTTGGGTGTGGCGTCTAAATATCTCATACCTTGTTTATATGAGAAAAAATGTATATTCCATCTTTTTGTACTTGTGTCGTGAAAGTCTTGAGATCTTTCCATATTTGGTGTAGGGTGTCGTCACCATATTTGCGAGATTTGCATTAGTTGGTATCAGAGCACACGGGGTTGCATGGCAAGTTTCATCCTATCTTTTATTTAAAGTTATTTATTTTTCTTTCTATTTCTATCCTCTATATAAAACAAAACAAAAGTCTCATCTTCTTCTTCTATCTATCTTCTTTTTGGTAAGTGCAAAAAAAAGAAAGAAAAAGCCAAAACATGTTCGTGCCAAAAAAAGAGAAAAAAAGAGCAAAAATCATTCATGCAAAAAAGAAAGGCAAAATGGCACAAAATTATATCTTGAGATTTACTATACTCTATCTGAGTTTTATTATTCTTTCTTATCCTTTGTGTTTCATTCATCATTCTGTCTGATTTTCTTATTCATTATGGTTTATTTAAGTTTCAATCTCATCTAAGTATATTCGTAGCTCACACTTTAATTCTTTTGGAATTACTTTTTGAAAATCTTATTGATTTGTCTTAATTTGTTCAAGTTGAACTGTTTCATAAAAATTATTTATTTTTAAGTTCACTTAAGATGGAAAGAAGACAAATTAGTGGAAAAAGGCAAGAGTATTTTGAATCTATTAGAAAATTTCATTTTAGTGTGAAACTCGAGTGCGTGAGTGAAATATGTGAGGGATAGTTACGAGGTTCTTTTATTTCTATTGATTGGCAGGATCATAAGGCCCAATGAAGAGGAAACACTATGAAAGAAGAAGGTTCCATACCACCCATTCAAAACCTACAGTGGAAAGCAATGAAGAGTGAAATGAAACAGATAGTGAAGTCTAAATTTGAGCCACTTCTCCGGTGGTCCTCGGGTCGAAAGGAAGGTGCTATCAAGTAACTAACTTCCCCCGAAGTCTTTAGGACCCAACCTTGCCTACTAAGGCTGAGAAAAATCCCTATATCAGAGCTCTGATTTGAGCTTCACCAAAAAATGAAGCAGTTGAGAGAGAATGGAGATTTTAGGTGTATGGAGGATGAAAGGAGATGAGCTCTTTATATAGGGAGCTCGAGGACCCTCTGCCTGAAAACTTTCCTTTTTGGAAGAGGTTATCCTCGCCCTGAAATGGCCTAATCGAAGTCATTTTTCCTTCGCCAATGTTATCCGTTCTCTACATGGAATGAGCAGTGTTGTCATCCTAAGGAAGAAGATGACACTTTTCCGAACCTGACTGGACTGGTCTAACCGGGTTTAATGCATAAATGGGTCGGTTTAGGCCCGATTCAAAAAGTTTTTTCAAAATTAAAATTTTCTAAATTTATCTAAATTCATTATCTATTTAATGGTGGCTTCAATTTCCCAATTGGAACCTTTTAAGCCACCAAGAAAAATAAATTTAGAAGTCGATTCAAGTATGGTTCAATCTGGTTCAAGTTCGATTCACCCATAACCGGTCTGGTTTTCTCTTCCCATTCGTGCCAAGGTTCTTTTCCATGATTTGTATGACTCTTTGAGACACTCGAAATTTGTCAATTCACCAATTTACCCTTTCCTTACTGGTTTGGGTTCGTTAATTGGCTCGGTTTCTGCTTTGAATTGACCGGTTCTTTTCCAGATTTTATTATCATTAAAGGACGGTGTTTACAACTCTCCCCTCCTTTTAGAAGTTTTGTCCCCAAAACTTAAACAACATCAGTTGCATTGGGAATAATTTCCCTTGATGTCAACTTGGGCTTTGCTTGACATGCTAACACATCAGTTGTTCTTTCACTTAGCCCATTTAAATCACGCACCTAAGGAATTTCATTTCCTTTCCATTGTTTACTCACTCCATGGAGTTTATCATAACTAGGCATGTCTTACCCAATAGTCCAAAGGTACATCCTTAGGTTCACTTCTTCCTATACTTAAACAACATCAATTGCATTAGGAATAATTTCCCTTGATGTCAACTTGGGCTTTGCTTGACATGCTAACACATCGGTTGTTCTTTCACTTAGCCCATTTAAATCACGTACCTAAGGAATTTCATTTCCTTTCCATTGTTTACTCACTCCATGGAGTTTATCATAACTAGGCATGTCTTACCCAATAGTCCAAAGGTACATCCTTAGGTTCACTTCTTCCTCTACTTAGGGCAAGGTTCTTCCCCTTGGGAGTTCTTGCCCAAGATTACAGGATTGGGAGATCAAAATGCCCAATTGTTCCCGTGTCTAGTTATTCTCTTGATCATTGAAATCCTTATCTCAGTGTTTTTTCGAGCGTTACGTACTTGTTTTCACGGGTTTCGATGTTATCACCGTTTTATCCTATTTTGACCATTCCTCCTTCTGTTGATTATTACAACTTTAGTCCAAATTTTATGTTTGACCTTATCATGCTTAACTGACTCTTCCTTACTTTAGTCATATTGTTTTCTCTATGGCTATTGGGCTTAAATGTCCCTTATAGCATGACATGCTCTAGAACTTGTCTTTGTCTATTTGGATTCTAGAATACTTCCTTGATGGATGTTCTCAACTTTCCAACCTTTTGGAGATCGTATAGTTTCGTCCCTCTATCTCTCTCGTAGTATTCCTCAACTACCTATACCGTTATCTAATCATCCTTCTTTCCCTTGAAGCCATGTCTTATATAACCGTGTCGGTTTTCCTTACCTACTCGTCATTTCCCAACTTCCTTATTCAGTTTTTCTAGTTCCAATCATTTGGATTTCCCAATGACTTACCAACACGCCGGGATTCTTCCCTTCTATGTCCTTCCTCATTTCTAGTGGCATCCATTATTCTAGGACTTTCCCTTTCCATAATCCACTCTTACTTGCTCATGACCATTTCACAATTCTTTATTTCGAATTGATCCCATTCGGTCTATGTGATGATTGCTTTGTTTGTGGAGTTCCCTTCTTACGATTTTGTTCTCTACTATGTCCCTCAAAGTAAAGACTTCCCCTTAGTAGCTACATACTCAACGTTCTTACCATTCCTGGAAGGTTTCTTCCTTCATTTCCTCACACCCTTTTCTATATTGGGGCATTTGCCCGCTTTGAATCCTTCCTCGTCTAAACTTCCATTACATCACTTATTCTTTATCTATGGAACTTCCAATTATTGGTCTTGTTTCGTGTACTCCACCCTATGCCTAGTTGTCCACTCCTTTTGCTCAATCAAGTGAGTGTGGACAACAACCAGTCTTGATGTCAGTGGTCATTTCCTTTAATCACTTCTTAATTGGAGGGCTTACTTCTCCAAGTTTTCTTAGATGTGCTTTCCCCCATTTCCTTTTTATGGGCAGTCCACCCCTTTCTTACTCTACGACATCTTTTGATGTTATCTTTCTACAAACCCATCCCTTAGGTTTAGCTTACTCCTTGGGTCCTCCTAGTATGCTTCCCTTTGTTCTTTCACCTCAGCATGCACTTCATTTGCAAGTTCATCTCCCATCCATCATCACTTGGTTCTATTATCTCTTAGTTAGGACATGTATCCCTCCCTAGGGTTTCCTACATTGGGAGGATTCTTACTCTTTTCTCATGTAATTCTCTTTTCTTTCGCCATTGAGGACATCTAACCTTAAATGATATCCTTTGGTGTCATCCTTTCCAGCTTACCTTTACTCTTGAAACCTTGTGGGCACATCTTTTGTACCCCATCCTCATTCTCACTTGTACACCAGTACATGTCTTTTTCTTTTTGGGAGAGCTCACATCCTTCTTGTTTCAAGATCTTTTGATCATCCTACAAGAGGCTTACTTAACCATCTCATGGCTTTTGGTCGTTAATCCAATCTTGGCCATTGATCTCTTTAAGGATTTCTTTCATCCTTCTTTTCTAATGTTTTGGCCATTTTACTTCTCCCTTCTTTGTCGGGGCTTAAATCCATGGTTCTCCTGAAGGTCAGTTCGTTAACTCCCTTGTCTCTACTATTTTCTTGTCCAATTGTCTAGGGCAGCTGTCTCTAGAATTTACTCGTCCTTGATGCCCATCCTATTGCCCTTCTTAGAATGTAGTATTTACTACTTCCCGGTCCTTCTTAGTGCATCGTTTATTCTCCTTGATGACGGTCTTTAAGGGTAGGCTTTCCAGGATTTCCTGAAACGGATATAAGGGAGGGGTGAGTACAACTACTAGTGAATGGGATTCAAATCTTTTGACTAAAAAAAAAATTTTTATGGATTGTGCCAGACTCCTTTCTTTTCAAAAATCCTTTCATTTCAAAATTTGGGTTTTTCCATTATTTCTTAGTTACCACGGTGTGTTATCACCCAACACACATCCTTCATCATGAAGGTTACACACATTCGCAAGTCAGTATCACTGCTAAACCCGCTAGTAGCTTTGGAGCGACTTCCTGCCACCCGGATAGAAGCACGACCACAACTACCCTGAGAATGAGTGGATGTACGCGACATCTGACCCACAATCTCGAAATCACTCCTTTTGTCCGTATGAGGATAGAGACCTCATCTTGTCCCCACCCCGGTCTCATGCGCTTGGTGCTACTCCAGATTTCGCACAAACACCTGGAGCGACAAACTACCCTTATAGCCACTAGGTCGTCCGGTGCCCTTAGGATGCATCACTACCCCTCATGGGTGTCTTGATGATCCTGTACTCACAGTGCATGCACAAACAATGTTTTCTTATCAGGCCATGTAATATGTGGTGCCACTCGTCCAACGGCCCTGACTCTCAACTCTACCCGCAGTTGTTTGTCTTGACTAGTCCGTCGACCTGTCATGTCACACTACCGCTAGTTGACTGAGCATGTCGATCCTATATTGGTACCACGGCCAAACAATTCACTTATTAAGTTTTATGGCACATATATCATGTTTATTTACAAGTTCCTGCTCGTGCCAACTGGCCTTGGACCCACTGTACGAGATTTTCAAAATTGGGCATTTAGCCTCCAAGTTCTAAAATCGAGGCCCCCGGCCTATCAGAGCAATTTGAGCTCCCATTGAGAAGGTCTCCCAAATAAGGGTTTCCCCTTATTATAAACTGTAAAGAGTAAGGCATCCTTTAAACTTGCACAATTTCCTAGAATAGCATAATCAAAACTGCATGAAATTTTAAACTTTACATACCTGTCTTACAAGCATCTTAGTTGATGGTCTTTAAGGGTATTCTTTCCAGGATTTCCTGAAAGGGATATAAGGGAGGGGGTGAGTACGACTACTCAGTGAATGGGTTTTCAAAGTTCTACTTTTAACTTTTAAGAAAAATATTTATATGGGGTGTGCCAGACTCCTTTCTTTTCAAAAATCCCTTCATTTAAAAATTTGGGTTTTTCCATCATTTCTTATTTACCACGGTGTGCGATCACCCAACACACATCCTTCATCATGAAGATTACACACATTCACAGTTCAGTAAGACTACTGAACCAACTAGTGGCATCAGAGCGACTTTACTGGCCACCCGAATAGAAGCACGACCACTTCTACCTTGGGAATGAGTGGATGTACGCGACATCCGACCTTCAATCCTGAAATCGCTTCTTTGTGTCCATATGAGGACAGAGACCTCATCCAGTCCCCACCCCAGTCTCATGCGCTTGGTGCTACTCCAAATTTCGCATAGACTCTTGGAATGACGATCTGCCCTTATACTCACCGGGTCGTCCAGGGCTCTTAGGACACATCACTACTCCTCATGGGTGTCTTGATAATCTCGTACTCATAGTGCATGCACAAACAGAGTTTTCTTAATTTGCCATGTAAAATGTGGTGCCATTTGTCCCAATGGCCCTGACTCTCAACTCAACTCGCAGTTGTTTGTCTTGACCAGTTCGTCGACCTGTCATGTCGCACTGCCGCTAGTTGACTGAGCATGTCGATCCTATCTTGGTACTATGGCCAAACAATTCACTTATTAAGTTTTATGGCACATATATCATGTTCGTTTACGAGCTCCTGCTCATGCCAACTAGCCTTGGGCCCATCGTTTGCAAGCTCCCATTGATAAGGTCTCCCAAATTTTTTAAGCATTGGCACACAGTCAGCGGAGAAAACTTCTGACAAAATGGGTTTTCACTATCCATTATACCAACCAGTATAAGGACATCTTTCTTGGTTGAATCTTTTTTGTCCAAGGATCTGTAAACCTTGTCCTTTGATAATAAGAAAACCGGGCAAAGAACCGATCATTTCCAAAGAGAAAACTGAGACGATTTATAAACTGGAATCAATAGAGAAAGGGTAAGCCATGAAATTTATGGATCCTGACTAACCTAAAGAGTCACAAAAGTCATGAAAAAAGAACTTTAGGATGAATTGAAGGTGAAAACCAAACCAGTTTAGGTGAACCGGACCAGAACCAGTTTGAAACAACTATTGAACCGGTTTCTAAATTCATTTTTCTAGGTGGCTTAGAAAATTCAAATTGGAGAATTGAGGCCACCAACTCCTCTATTTATGAAGTACTCCAAATTCCTAAAAGCCTGTTTCTCAAATGGTGTGATCTTGTTAGGAAGATGGCCCAAGAAAAGTGACTAAACAAACCTACGCCACCATAGGAACTAGTGAGAGTCCCATCCTAGTTAAGGAAACTGAATTAGGGAATCAAGAAATCTAAGAGGACACTTAGAGTGATCTTGTCACGCATCGACCCGGTTTAGTTGGATCCCTATGATCAACCTGCCACTCTCCCAGTTTGTTAAGGGTTTTCCCTTCTTTTAAACTTTGAGAAGTAAGGCGTTCTTTAAACCTGTACTTTTCCTAGAATAACATTAATCAAAACTGTAATAAAATTTAATCTTAATATACCAATCTCACAGGTGTAGTTAACTTGAGGTCTTTTGGGTAGGCTTTCCCATGGTTACCTAAAAAGGGGTATAAGAGGGGGGTGAGTTCAACGACTTAGTGTATAGGTGTTTTAAAATTTGACTTTCAGAAAATTGTTTGAATTGGAGTGTGCCAGACTTCTTATTTTCTTTAAAACATCTCATCATCAAAATCTTAGTTTTCAAAGCCATTTATCATCATTAACCAAAAATGGTGTGTTTATCAACTAACACACACCCTTCATCATGAAGGGAACATACATTCGCAGGGTAGCACATCCACTACACCCACTTGTGGTGTCTGAGCGACTTTACCGACCACCTAGATAGAAGCCTATCCATTTCTATACCGAGAATGAGTGGATGTATGTGACATCCAACCCTTAATCTCGTAAAGAAACTCTGTGTTCGTATGATTACAGAGACCTCATCCAGACCCACCCCAATATCATGCGTACGAAGCTACGTCAAGCTTCCCTGACTGCTGGTACGACAATTTTCCCATATCTCCACCATGTCATTCAGTAGCCCCTAGGATGCATCACTACCCGTCTTGGGCATCTTGAAGGTCCCGTACCTTAGTGCATGCACAAAACAACAATTTTCCTCATAATCCATTTAATCTTTGGTGCCACTAGTCCAACGGTCCCGACCCTCAACTCGACCTATAGCTGTTTGTCTCGACTAGTCTGTCGACTTGTCTTGTCGCACTGCCGCTAGTCCATCGAGTATGTTGGTCCTGTCTTGGTACCATGGCCTAACATATCATTCATTTAGAAATTTTCATGGCTTAAACTCATGTTTGTTTACGAGCTCCTGCTCGTGCCAATTAGCCTTGGGCCTATTGTAGGAGATTTTCAAAATCGGGCATATTAGCCCCCAAGTTCCAAAACCGAGGCATCCAATGTATTTGAGCTATTCGAGCTCCCGTCAAGAAGGTCTCCCAAAATGTTTAAGTAGTGGCACACAGTCAGGGAAGAACACTTCCGACAAAATATTCATTTCATCTGTCCCTCACACCAGTTGGGTGTGAGGACATCTCCGCTTATAACCGATAAGCAGGTTTTCTATGTCCTTCGAGAAAGTTCATCATACCAACAAGGTATGATCTACTTACAACCGGTAAGTATTTTTTTCGCATAATTTCCACATCATTCCATTAAGGTATGATGTTTAAAATTCCACTTAGTAGTGGGTTTTTATTTTTAAGGTGCTTATTATCACAACCGGGTATGATATAAAAATCCCATTCACCCGATAACGTAGTGATTTCCTCTTAACAGGTTCTTTGTATTCACGCGAGCTTGAACTTACTGGTGTTCATGGTACTTCATGTTCCTACATTATCCCTTGGCATAATAGCCTTCATTCATCATGAATGGATGAAATACTCAAACTTTTTAATTAATTGTAATTAGGTCCCTAAAGTTCCTTTTTTAACTTTAGGTCCCTAATGCCGACTTCCCACAAATTGACTCCCAAATTTTCTAAAATTCACATTGGGACCTCAATTTATTCAAAATCACAAAAAGGGGTTCAAGTTTCCCAAATTTCCAATTTGGTCCCCAACTTTTCCAAAATTACCATTTTCCCCCTACTTCACAAAAATGGTAAATTTCACCATAAATTCCAAAAATCGACCAATTGATCCTCCAACATCTTTTCCATGCACAATTCCCCCCCAATTTCAACCTTCCAACCTGGTCGAATTTGATTTTATTCAATTGACCAATCAAACGAGGTTAATTGTTGAAATTGAAGATAGATTTAAGTTCATCTACATCCACACAATTCAATTGAACTTTGAATTGCATGAATTGATGCCGGAACGAGCTCAAACGGAGCTTCACCAGAAAACTAAAGGTAGAGAGAGAAAGCTTTTTTTCGAGGGCGCAGCGGTCCGAGCTTTCAATCTGGGCAGATAGCTATTGTCTTGAGGTTTCTCCTAGGATCAAGAATCACCTCAATTTATGTTAAATTGAGGGAGAATTTGGTAAGTAACGATCTGTCAGTTCTTTGTAGCACCGATCGAAATTCATAGAGGGGAGCCAAATTGGCTTAACTTTTCACTCTAATTCAGTTGTAGAAGGGTTGTGGAAGTGTTAGAAGGGCTAGGTTTGGCTAGAGAAGGGCCCGAATTGGCCATTTTTAGCTTGGCCAAAATAGGGCAGCTTTGGTCCGCTGGAGCTGCTTCACTGTTCTATCACGTTGGCATTTCTCTGACGATCCTCGGAGCAAATGGGGACTATCTTTGGGTATTTGAATTCTCCCTGATTCTAATGAACCTGACTACACCTTCTTTGGCTCATAAAAATGCCCAAGTCAAAGCACTGGTTCGAGCTTCACTGAAAAATGGAGCAGTAGGGTGAGAGTGGAGTTTTCAGGTGTGAAGAGGATGAATGAGGAGGGACTCTTTATATAGGAAGCTTAGGGACTTCTTGGCCGTCCAATTGATGCCTTAATGGCGGTCACTCATTGCCAAAAACTCCTTGTTCAGAGAAGTTTCATCTTCGCCGGCGCTGCTCAATTTTTCGGTGAGTGAACAATGTTGTCATTTGAAGGAAGAAGACAACACTGTTCCGAACCAGACTGGACCGGTCTGAACTGGGTTCAAAGTTAAATTGGCTGGTTCAGGTCCGATTTGGCAAAGTTTTTCAAAATTAAAAATTTGTAAATTCATCTAAATTCATTATCTGTGTTTTTAGCCCTATTAAAAAAGTGGTCATAGAATAGATAGGGGGCTACGGAGTTTTTGATAAGCATCCCCCTAAGTAAGGTTATACGCCCTTGCTAGCGTTTCTGGCTTCAGGCATGGCTCCTTTCGTACTCAGGGTTGTGACCCTAACATATCCTAGCACAATACTCCTTGGTGGTAATGGATACTTCCCCATTTGGTCATTTGGTCATTTGGGACTTCTACTATACCTCGGGCATTGGGGAGCTTCTAGAGTTGTCTTCCTACGAGGATAGAGTGTTGGGTGGTGTTGGTGACGTCAGCCCTAATTTTCTTGGTTCCTCTCTTGGGAGCCATCTGAAAATTTTGAAACTTTCTCTTAGTTACTATGTTATATAGTCTTGATAATGTATTCGAGCAAACAGGCTTTGATACCAATCAAGTTGTCACGCCTCGACCTACTTTGGTCGGATCCCCTTGAGCAACCTGCCACTCTCTCAGTTTATTAAGAGTTTCCTATTTCATAAACTGTGAGGAGTAAGACGTCCTTTTTACCAGTATCTTTCCTAGAATAGCATTAATCAAAACTGAACACATTAAATCTTACATACATGTCTTATAGGTTCGGCTACAGGAAGTTTTTTAGGTTTGTTTTCCCATGGTTACCTGAAAAGGGGTAAAGGGAGTAGGAGAGTTCAACAACTTAGTGAATGGGTGTTGGGAGAGAGTTTTCATAATCAAAACATTTTTAATCAGAGTGTGCCAGACTTCACCTCAACATATAGCTGTTTTTAAACATTTCTTAGGCCATCTTCCACAAATCCATTTATTTTTGGTGTCACTAGTCCAACGGCCCCGACCCTCACCTCAACATATAGCTGTTTGTCAAGCCCGATCCGTCGACCTAGTCCTGACGCACTACCACTAGCCCATCGAATATGTCGGTCCTGTCTTGGTACCATGGAGAAATCACATAATCCATTTATTAGGAATTTTTTTTAACTTTAGGTCCCAAATGCAAACCTTTGCCCAATTTGACTCCCAAAGTTTCCAAATTTTCCTTTAAGTCCTCATTTTACTCAAAATTGTATAGGGGGCTCAAGTTTCCCAAATTTCCAATTTGGTCCCCAACTTTTTAAAAATTACCATTTTTCCCCTACTTTCCAAAAATGGAAATTTGAACCCATTTATTTTCAAAAATCAACCAATTGGTCCTCCAACATCCTTTTCATGGCCAATTGGCCCTCAATTATGGGAAATGGCAATTTGGTCCCTCAATTTTATGAAATCCCTAAATTTTTCCCAATTTCTCCCTTTCAAACTAGCCAAATTTGATTTCATCAAATTGACCATTTAGTAAGGGTTAATTACTCAAATTGAAGGTATGGATCAGTTCCTACACCTCCATATGATTCAATTGAGCTTTGAACCATGTCATTTAAGTCCAAATTGAGCTCAAAACGGGGTTTTGCAAGAAAATTGAGCGTAAAGAGAGAAAGCTTCAAAAGCTTAGCGTCGGAGGTGCAGCGGTCTGATCTCCCTATCGAGGAAGATAGATCTCTTACTGAGGTATCTTCAAGGATCAAGATTTCCTACAATTGACCTCGAATCGATTTAGAATTTCGTCAGTTAAATTATGTAGTTTCTCTCTATAACTTCGACCTGCAATAACTGAGGAGGGCTAAATTGGCTTATCTTTCAGCGTAGTTGAGGTCGTCTAAGGGCTATGGGAATGTTGAGAGAGCTTGGTTTGGCTAGAAGAGGGCTGAATTTGGCCAATTTTAGCTCGGCCGAAATAGGGCAGCTTCGGTCCGCCAAAGCTACTTCATTGTTTGATTCCGCTGGCGCTTCTTTGATAGTCCTTGGATCGAGCGAAGGTTGCTATCAGATAGTTGACTTCACCCTGAGTCTATAGAACCCGACCTCGCCTTCTAAGGTTGAGAAAAATGCCCAAGTCAGAGATCTGGCTCGAGCTTCACTAGAAATTGAGAAGTTGAGAGAGAATGGAGTTTTCAGGTGTGAGAAGGATGAATGGAGAGGATCTCTTTATTTAGGGAGCCCGGGGACTCTTTGGTCGTCCGTTTAGAACCTTTATGGTACTCATTCACAGCTTGAAATGCCCTGAATGGAGGCGATTCAACATCGTCGGCATTGTCCATTCTTTCGGCGAGTGAATAGTGTTGTCATCTGAAGAAAGAAGACGACATTGTTCTGAACTAGACTGGACCAGTCCGAACCGGGTTCAATGCTTAAACAGACTAGTTCAGGCCCAATTCGACCAAGTTTTTCAAAATTAAAAAATTTCTAAATTCATTCTCTATCCAATGGTGGCCTTAATTCCCTAATTTGAATATTTTAAGCCACCAAGAAAAATGAAGTTAGCAACCGGTTCAATCCTATTCAGATCCGGTTCACCTAAACAGGTTTGGTTTTCTTTTCCAATATTTCCCAAAGTCCCTTTCAATGGTTTTTATGACTCTTTAGGACACTCGGGATTTGTAATTTCCCATTTTCACCTTTCTCCAACAGTTGTGGTTCGTGAATCGATTCGGTTTTATCACCCAAGTTGACCGGTTCTTTCCCTTGTTTTCCTTATCTTTAAGGGATGGGGTTCACAGGAACCCTGTGAACAACCTGCCACTCCTCCTAGTAATAAAATAGATGATACCTCTATTATCATAGTATTGATAGGAGTAAGGCGTAAATAAAAAGAAAACAACTCATCAAATCCCGTTTTCATAAATATGCTAGAATATATAATGTTGTGCATAAACATGTAAGGGTAACTTACATATCGGTTTGGTAGTATGTCTTCTAATGTCTTTCTCAACATTTTTAAGACCCAAAAGCGGTAAGGGAGGGGGTGTGTAAACCTCGTCCTTTGATAATAAAAAAACCAAGCAAAGAACCGGTCTTTTTAAATTTAAAAACCAAGTCGGTCTACAAATTGGAACCGATAGAGAAATGGAAAACCGGGAAACTTATGGATCCTAAGTGACCCAAAGAGTCCCAAAAGTCATGGAAATGGATTTATGAATAAATTGGAGATGAAAATCAAACATGTCATGCCCCGACCTGGTTTGGTCAGATCCTCGTGGACAACCCGCCACTCTTCTAGTTTATTAAAGGGTTTCCCCCTTATTATAAACCATAAAGAGTAAGGCGTTCCTTGCACCTTTTCCAGGAATAACATAAATTAAAACTGCACCTTCGAGGAAGTTTCATCATACCAACCGGGTATGATCTACTTACCACCGGTAAATAGTTTTTTTGCATGGTTTTCACATCACTACTCTAAGTCGTGATGTTTAAAATACCAAATAGTAGTGGGTTTTTATTTTGATGTGCTTATCATCCCCAACCGGGTATGATATAAAATCCCACTCACCCGATCATGCAATGAAATTCCAATTAGTCGAGTTCCGTCCCTTGCACATTGGACCTCAACTAGCTTGTCTCGATATCCTACACGAAATGAACATAATTGTTCATTATTCTTCGGCCTAATAGCACTCATTCGTTCCAATGAATGAGAAAACCCAACTTTATATATATTTGTAATTAGGTCCCTAAAGTTATTTTTCTTTAACTTTAAGTCCCTATTGTTGTGTTTAATTTCCCAAATTTTTAATTTGGCCCCTTAGTTTCCCCAAAATTACCATTTTACCCTTCCTTTACAAAAATGATAAATTTTGCCCCAAGAATTCTAAAATTTCTCAATTGGCCCTCTAATATTCTTATCATGACCAATTGACACTCAATTTTAGAAAATTACATTTTGGTCCTTCGAATTTTCGAAAATCCCCAAATTTCCTCAATTTTTTTCCCCAATTTTTTGCCCCAATTTCAACTCTTTAACACAGCCGAATTTGATTTAATCAAATTGACCGATCAAACACCTCTATTCATTGAAATTGAAGTTGAAATTGAGTTTCTACATGTTCATACAATTCTAAGTAACTTTGAATCGCAAGTTTTAACACCGGAACAAGCTCAAACGGAGCTTCGTCGGAAAACAGACTATAGAGAGAGAAAGCTTCGATTTCTCACCGGTGAGGGCGCGGTGGTCTGAGCTTTCTATTTGGGCAGGTAGCTCTCCTCCAGATGTTCTTCTCTATGATCAAGAATGACATTAATTGATGTCGAATTAGATTGGAATTTCATCAATGAAATTCGGCTGACTCTCTCTTTAACATTGATCGAAAATTATAAAGGGGAGCTGAATTGGCTTACCTTTCGGTCCTAATTTAGCCGTGGGAGGGTTGGGGAGGTGTCAGGAGAACTTGGTTTGGCATAAGGAGGCTCGAATTGGTCGATTTCAACTTGGCCAAAATAAGGCAGCTACGGCCCGTCGGAGCTACTTCACTGTTTGATCACGCCGGCACTTCTCCTGTGACTCTTAGAACGAAGGGATGTCACCACCATGTAGCTTTCTCCCCAGTTCTAATGAACTCGACCTCACCTTCTTTGGCTCAGAATTGACCCTATATCAAAGCTCTGGTTCGAGCTTTGCCAGAAAACTGAGCAACTCAAAGAGAGTGAGCTTTTCAGGTGTGGAGAGGACGAATGGAGAGGGGCTCTTTATATAGGGAGCTCGGGGACCGGTTGGCCGTCCATTTGGCACCTTTATGATAGGCATTGAAGACATGAAATGTACCAAATGGAAACAGTGCTGGTGAACAGTGTTGTCATCCTAAGGAAGAAGATGACACTATTCCGAACTGGACTAGACAAGTTCGAACCGGGTTCAAAGCTTAAACCAGCCGGTTCGCCCCTCATTCAACCGAGTTTTTCAAATCTAAAAATTTCTAAATTTATCTAAATTAATTTTCTATCCAATGGTGGCCTCAAATCTCAAATTTGAATTATTTAAGCTACCTAGAAAATTGAATTTGGGATCCGATTCAATAATGGTTCAAACCGGTCAGAACCGGTTCAGATCCGGTTCACCTGAACCGGTTTAGTTTTCATCCCCAATTCCTTCAAAAGTCTATTTACATATCTTCCATGACTCCTTTGGTCACTTAGGATCCATAAAGTTCCCAGTTTACCATCTCTTAATCGATTTTGGTTCATAAACTAGCTCGGTTCTTAAACCGATTTAATCTGGTTCGGATCCGGTTTACCCAAACCGGTCTTGTTTTTCTCTCCCACATTGTTCTAAGGTTCCTTCCCAAGGATTATAAATCAAAAGGTATACATAAGCTTCTTGTTTTATCCATTCTCTATCAGTTCTGGATCATGAATCAACTCGGTTCATAAACTGGTTCTATCCGATTCGGATCCGGTTCTCTTGAACTGCTTCGGTCTATCCTCTTTATTTCATCCTAGGGTTCTTTTCCCAAGTTTATAAACCTTCTTGAGTCACCCGGGAGTTAGAACTTTTCAAATTTGCTCGTCCCCTAACAAACGGGCTTGTAGACCAATTCAGTTTAAAGATTCAACTTTACCTGTTCTTTCCCCAGTTTTTTCATTACTAAAGGACGGGGTTTACAAACTGGTAAAGGTAAACCAAATCCGAACCAGATTGAACTTGTTTGGACTGGTTTGAATCACTATTGAACTGAATGGTAAATTCATTTTTCTAGGTGGCTTAAAAAATTCAAATTTGATATTTGAGGCCACCATTGGATAAAAATGAATTTAGATAAATTTAGAAATTTTTAGATATGAAAAATTCAGTCGAATTGGGGGTGAACCGGCTGGTTTAAGCTTTGAACCTGGTTTAGACCGGTCCGGTCCGGTTCAGAACAATGTCGTCTTCTTCCTTAAGATGACAGCACTGTTCACTCGTCGGAAAATCGTGCAGCGCCGGCGAAGTGGAAAAGTCTCCGGCCAGGGAGTTTCAAGCAATGAATGACCACCATTAAGGTGCTAATTGGATGGCTAGGAAGTCCCCGAGCTTCCTATATAAAAAACCCCTCCTCATTCATCCACTCCACACCTAAAAACTCCATTCTCTCTCAATTTCTCCCATTTCCAATGAAGCTCGAACCAGAGCTCCAACATGGGCATTTTTCAAAACCAAACAAGGTGAGGTCAGGTTCTTTAGAACCAGGGAGAAGTCAGCTACACGCCTGTAGTCTCTATTTGCTCTGAGAATCATCCGAGAAACGCCGGCGTGATTGAACACTGAAGCAGCTTCGACGGACCGAAGTTTCCCTATTTTGGCCAAGCTAAAATCGACCAATTCGAGCCCTCCTCAGGCAAAACCAAGCCATCCCAACACCTCCACAGCTCTCCTACAGCTGAATTAGAGCTAAAGGTAAGCCAATTCAGCTCCCCTCTGTAAATTCAAACCGATGCTAGAGAGAGAACCGACAAAATTTCAATGATGAAATTCTCACTCAATTCAGCATAATTGATACAATTTTTTATCCTGGGAGGAACCTCAGAAAATAAGCTATCTTCTTAGATCGAAAGCTCCGACCGCCGTGCCCCCCACGGTAAGCTTTCGAAGCTTTCTCTCTCTAAGTGTAGTTTTTTGGTGAAGCTCCGTTTGAGATCATTCCGACACCAAATCGTGCAATTCAAAGTGCAATTGAATCGTATGAAGGTATAGAAACCCCAATTTAACTTCAAATTCAACAACTAAACTCATTTGATCGGTCAATTTGATGAAATCAAATATGGCAAAGTTAGAAGGTTGAAATTAGATGGAAAATTAGGGGAAATTTTGGGATTTCAAAAATTAGAAGGACTAAAGTGCAATTTCATAAAATTGAGGACCAATTAGGCATGATAAAGATGTTGTACTACCAATTGGGCAATTTTTTGGAATTTTTGGGGCAAAACTTACCATTTTTGTAAATTAGGGGCAAAGTGGTAATTTTGGAAAAGTTGGGGGACCAAATTGGAAATTTGGGAAATTAAACCCTTTTGTGTGAATTTGAATAAATTGAGGTCCTAAGATAAATTTTAAAAGTTTTGGGACTCAATTTGAGGAAAAACCGACATTAGGGACTTAAAGTTAAAGAAAATAACTTTAGGGACCTAATTGCAAATAAAGGAAAAGTTGGTTTTCTCATTCATTTGTGATGAATGAGGGCTATTAGGCCAAAGAATAATCAATAAGAATGTTCATATCATGTAGGAACATGAGGTATCGAGAACGCTAGCTAAGACGAGTTCAAGTGAGGACAACAAGCCAGCTAAGAGTAATTTCACTACACGATTGAGTGAGTGGGATTTTTATATCATATCTAGTTGGCATGATAAGCACCTCGGAAACAAAAACGTGGTATTTTAAACATCACAACTTAGAGGAGTGATGTGAAAATGACGTGAAAAAACCCCTTTATCGGTTGTAAGTAGATCATACCCTATTGGTATGATAAAACTTCCTCGAAGGAAGTGGAAAACCCGTTCATCGGTTATGAGCGGAGATGTCCTCATACTTGGTTGGTATGATGGACAGTTTAAAATATATTTTGTCGGAAGTGTTCTCCCCTGACTATGTGCCACTGCTTAGACAATTTGGGAGACCTTTTTTATCGGAGCACGAATAGCTCTGTTAGGCCAGAGGCCTCAGTTTTGGGGCTAATAGGCCCGATTTTGAAAATCTCGAACAGTGGGCCCTAGGCCGGTTGGCACGAGCAGGAGCTCGTAAACAAACATGATTTATATGCCATTAAAACTTAAGTAATTGAATTGTTTGGCCATGGTACCAAGACAGGACCGATATACATAGTCAACTAGCAGCAATATGACATAACAAGTCTCCTGACTAGTCAAGACAAACAGCTGTAGGTTGAGTTGAGGGTCGAGGCCGTTGGACCAGTGGCACCATAGATTATATGGCATCATGTGAAAAATGTTAGTTGTGCATGCATTGTGTTTACAGGACCTTTAAGACGCCCAAGAGGGGTAGTGATGTGTCCTAGGGCCCTGGATGACCTGGTGGATATAAGGGCAATTAGTCGTACCAGAAGCCTTGCAAAGCTCGATGTAGCTTCAAGCGCATGAGACCAAGGTGGGGTCAGGATGAGGTCTCTGTCCTCATATGGACATTGAGATTTGTTATGGGATTGAGGGTCGGATATCACGAACATCCACTCATTCTCAAGGTAGAAGTGGATGTGCTTCTATCTAGGTGGCCGGCCGGTAAAGTCGCTCTGATGCCACAAGTGGGTTCAGTGGACGGGTTAGCCTGCGATTGTGTGTTTGACCTTCATGATGAAGGATGTGTGTTGGGTGATGACACATTGTGGTTAATAAGAAATGGTGGTAACAATAGAAATTTGAAATGAAAGGCTTTTAAAAGAGAATAAGAAGTCTAGCACACTCCAAACCAAACATTTTTCATAAAAGTTAAATTTAGAAAACTCATTCACTAAGTCATTGTACTCACCCCCTCCCTTATATCCCTTTCAGGAAATCTCGTAAAGCCTACCCCAAGGACCATCAACTCATATGCTTGTAATACAGGTATGTTCAGTTTAAAATTTTATGCAGCTTTGATCTATGTTATTCCAGGAAAGGTGCAGGTTTAAAGGATGCCTTACTCTTCACAGTTTATAAACAATGGGCAACCCTTAGTAAATCGGGAGAGTGGCCGGTTGATCATGGGGATCTAACCAAATTGGGTCAGGGCATGACAGATTGAGTCTACGACTTAGTGAGAGGGTTATCTAACAACGTGACATCATGTCCACTACTCAGCATGTATTAAAAACGTTCACATATTTCATTTCTCTTAATTCCATCATTCCCCTTGATGTGTATCCATACACTGTCAAGGGTTTGTCCTAATATCATGCTTCATGTTTTTTGTCAAAAATATAATCCCAAAAAGTTCAAGTGATTTCACATAGTCAAGGGATTATACTTCTATAAATTTATTTTCAAAGTAAAGCATGTTCCTATGCACCATCGATCCAATCAGACTCTATATCAATAATCTCACTCGATATACGTGACTCGTTCGTCTCATACAGTATTCCAATAACTTGAGTTGGATTTTTTATTGTAGGCTAGGGCCTTCTTGAAGCACCTACATAATCATGGATAACTGATCTATCAATCATCTGATATTTATACTTAGATCCATATGTTTTCTTTAATTACACATAAGTCACTAAGTATATTTTCTCGACAAATAAATTCCAAAATATTTTCCATAATGTCCTTAATTTACTTTATTTACAATTTCCTCCTCAAATAATTTTATTTATTATAAAATTATTTAAAATTACAAATAAAGTATTTTCATTACTTTTAATTGAATTATATTCCCCAAAAATCATTTTAATTGCAAATGAGTCCCCAATTTTATTTAAATCCTCAATTGACCCTCAACCTATGTCAATTGCACAAAAATTCCCAAATCCCCCCAATTTCTAAAAATTTGCACTTTGACCCCCCAAAATCTTATTTCATCAAATTGATTGCTTAAACTTGGTTAATTGCCTCCCCATATTGCTAATCATCTCCCATACCTCTTCATGGTCATTTCAAGCTTTGAATCAATCAATTTTGCCTAGATTTGAGATCAAACTACGTTTAGCCAGAAAATATTTCTAAAGAGAGAAAGTTTTGAATTCTTACCGCCAAAGACGTGGTTACTAAAGCTCTTGATTTAGGGAGCTAGCTCTTATTGAGAGGATCTTTCTAGGATCAAATTTAACCTTAATTGGTACCCTGAACAGTGATAACTCGATCAGCAAAATTTAAGTAGTTTCTTTCTCTCTAAACTCACTATTCCAGTGAAAGTGGCGGCAATGGCTTACCTCAAAGGCTCAATAAGGACTGGGCTCAGTTGTGGAGAGTTGTGGGAGGGTCGGCCTAGCCTTAGGAGGTCCGAGGTGGTCAGAATTCAGCTAGATAATTTCTACTCAAAGTCGACCATTGGAGCAATTGTACTATGCAGGCTCGCCGACACTTCTCCGGTGATCCTCAAGCTTAAGGGAGTATGCAGCAAGGTAGAGGACTTCTTCCCGGTTCTAGAGAACCCCAATTTGCATTCGGAGGTGGAGAAAAGAGTCTATATCAGAGCTCTCGTTCAGGGATAGTAAAAAATTGGAGTAGTTCATCTTCTTCAAACTTTCGAGGGATAGAGAGGATGAATGGAGGAGAGCTCTTTATATAGGGAGCTCGGGGACTTCCATTCCTATCTATCCATCCATCGGTTGGTCATTAACTCTTCAATTTATTCCTTTATCGAAGAGATTTATTGGTAATCGGAGTAATGGCGACCTTCCTCCTCCTCTATCGTTTAGAAGTCTGAAGGAAGAAGACAACACACGTGAGAGCTGCCACGTGGCATGCTGTGATTGGTTGGTTTTGCTGTCATGGCTTCCCACTCAACGTCTGAGTCATCTGTTGACTCATTGACTGACCACGTGGTCACCTCCCATTAGTCACTCTCTCTTACGTGGCCGCTGACCGAATCTAGCCATTCGTTAATTGGTTGATTTGAATTTATCAGTTTTCCCATCTAACGCACTGTGCCATTGCCACATGTCAACCTCTGATTGGCTGTGGTCATCCGACGTTGCTTTTCCATGTGTCGACCTTTGATTGATTGACTGTTCTTTAACATCTTAGTCGGCTATTGATGTGGCACCTTTTCCATGTGTTAGCTCCTCATTAGTCAACTCTATTGATGAGGCTTTTCCTCAGTTGACCGAGGACACGTGTTGCTCCCTCATTGATCATTCTTCAGTGATGTGGATTTTCTTCATCTGACCATTGACAGAGAACACATGTCACGCTCTGATTGGTTAGCGCTTCCAAATGCTGACTGAGAGGCTGACTGGACACACTTCGAAATGTGTCCCGCGCTAATTGGTCGCATGTGTTGACTAGGCGTTGACCTGGTAGGTGAACCGTTGACCAGCTGGACTATGGACCAGTTCGGTGACATGAAATCAAAAATTGGCCGGTTCGAGCCCAATTCAACCAATTTTCTAAAAATTAAAATTATATAAATTCATTTTCTACACATTGGTGACTTTAATTTCCCAAATTGATATATTTAAGTCAACTAAAAAAATGAATTTTTGAATTGGATCTTCTCGGTTCATCTCGATTCAACCCGATTCACCCTAAACAAGTGTGGTTCTCACATCCAATTTGGTTCATGATCAATTGAACCTCAATTTTCTCTTAAAATTTTCCGATTTACATTTTTGGTTTTCTTACTGAGATAAAGGGGTTTACATTTTGAGTTTATGTCGAATCGTGAACATGACATACGGGTGTCAGTCAATCTTATGCACTGGCCTTATAGCTCACCTGTTCTAATATCCCTTTCAGAAAACTGAAGCGTATGAGTAATGTGACGGTGTCAAGGGAAGTTGGGATGGGTTAAGTAAAACTTCACCCTTTTATGAATATTCATATTACTAGTATTGTTTAATAAAATTGTTTCCATATTATTCAAAATGCATATTTTGAAAAGGTTATAATGAAAGGTTTTATTTTGAGTCTTAAATAATGTCAATTCTATAGTTGTCACGCCCCGACCTGGTTTGGTCAGATCCTCGTGATCATCCCGCCACTCTCCCGGTTTATTAAAGGGTTTCCCCTTATTGTAAACCGTAAAGAGGAAGGCGTCCTTTAAACTACACCTTTTCCTGGAATAGCATAATTAAAACTGCATTAAATTTAAAACTTCACATACCTGTCTTACAGGCATCCTAGTTTACGGTCATTAAGGGTGGGCTTTCTGGGATTTTATGAAAGAGCTATAAGGGAGGGGTGAGTATGACTACTCAGTGAATGGGATTCAAATCTTTTGACTAAAAAAAATATTTATACAGAGTGTGCCAGACTCCTTTCTTTTCAAAAATCCCTTCATTTCAAAATTTGGGTTTTTCCATTATTTCTTAGTTACAACGGTGTGTCATCACCCAACACACATCCTTCATCATGAAGGTTACACACATTCGCAAGTCAATATCACTACTGAACCCGCTAGTGGCTCCGGAGCGACTTTTCCAGCCACCCGGATAGAAGCACGACCACTTCTACCCTGGGAATGAGTGGATGTACGCGACATCCGACCCACAATCCCGAAATCACTTCTTTGTGTCCGTATGAGGACAGAGACCTCATCCTATCCCCACCCCGGTCTCATGCGCTTGGTGCTACTTCAGATTTCGCACAGACACCTGGAACGACGAACTGCCCTTATAGCACTAGGTTGTCCAATGCCCTTATGACGCATCACTACCCCACATGGGAGTCTTGATGATCCCGTACTCACAGTGCATGCACAAATAATATTTTCTTATATTGCCATGTAATCTGTGGTGCCACTGGTCCAACAGCCCCAACTCTCAACTCAACCCGCAGTTGTTTGTCTTGACTGGTCCATCGACCTGTCATGTCACACTGCCGCTAGTAGACTGAGCATGTCGGTCCTATCTTGGTACCATGGCCAAACAATTCACTTATTAAGTTTTATGGCACATATATCATGTTCGTTTACGAGCTCCTGCTCGTGCCAACTAGCCTTGGGCCCACTGTACGAGATTTTCAAAATTGGGCATTTAGCCCCCAAGTTCCAAAACAGAGGCCCCCGGCCTTTCAGAGCTATTCGAGCTCCTGTCGAGAAGGTCTCCCAAATTGTTTAAGTATTGGCACACAGTCAGGGGAGAGCACTTCCGACAAAACATATGTTTTCTCTATCCATTATACCGCCCGAGTATAAGGACACCTCCGTTCATAACCGATGAACGGGTTTTCAACTTCCTTCGAGGAAGTCTCATCATACCAACCGGGTATGATCTACTTACAATCGGTAAGTAGTTTTTCCTCATGATTTTCACATCACTTCCTCTAAGTAGCGATGTTTAAAATACCGCTTAATAGTGGGTTTTCATACCGAGGTACTTATCATTCCCAACCGGGTATGATACAAAATTTCCACTCACAACCGGTAAGTGGTTTTTAATTTTAAGTTGTGCTCATCACCCCAACCGAGTATGATGTTAGTAAACCCACTCACCCGTTAATGCCGTGAATTCCACTAGATTGGTTCTTGGTATTCACGCGAGCTTGTCCTTGTTGGCGTTCCCGATACTTTGTGTTCCTACACGATATGAATGTCTTGGTTCATTATTCTTCGGCCTAATCGCCTTCATTCATTCCAAATGAATGAGAAAGTCAAACTTTCATTTATTTACAATTAGGTCCCTAAAGTTTTTTCTCTTTAACTTTAAATCCCTAATGCCGATTTTTTCTCAAATTTATTCCATTTCACTAAAAGGGGATTAATTTCTCAAATTTCCAATTTGGTCCTCCAACTTTTCCAAAATAACCATTTTGCCCTTCCTTTACAAAAATGGTAAGTTTTGCACCAAAAATTCTAAAATTTCTCAATTGGTCTTCCAACATTATTTCCATGCCCAATTGGCCCTCAATTTCATAAAATTTCATTTTGGTCCTTTGAATTTCGAAAATCCCTAATTTTCCCCCAATTCCAACTTCTTAACACAACCGAATTTGATTTCATCAAATTGACCCATTAAACATTTCCAATTGTTGAAATTGAGTTTCTACATGTTCATACGATTCTTCAGAAATGTGAATCGCAAGTTTTAATGTCGGGACGAGCTTAAACAGAGCTTCGCCGGAAAATGAACTATAGATAGAGAAAGCTTCGATTACTCACCGGTGAAGGCACGACGGTTCGAGCTTTCGATCTAAGCAGATAGCTCTCATCCTGAGGTTCATCCTAGAATCAAGAATCGCATCAATTGATGCGGAATTGGATTAGAATTTCGTCATTGAAATTCGGTCAACTCTCTCTCTAGCACCGATTGAAAATTGTAAAGGGGAGTCGAATTGGCTTACCTTTCGGTCCTAATTCGGCCGTGGAAAGGTTGAGGAAGTGTTGGGAGGGCTTGGTTTGGCCCGAGGAGGGCTTGAAATGGCTGATTTCAGCTTGGCCGAAATAGGGCAGCTTCAGTCTACCGGAGATGCTTCACTATTCTATCATGTCGGTGCTTCTCCAACAATTCTCGGATTGACTAAAGTTTGCTATCAGATAGCTGTCTTCTCCACAATTCTAAAGAGCCTGACCTCTCCTTTCTATGTTAAGAAAAATGTTGAAGTCAAAGCTCTGGTTTAAGCTTCACCGGGAAATGAAGCAGTAGAGAGAGAGAGAGAAATGTTCGGGTGTGTGGAGAATGAATGGGGATAACCTCTTTATATAGGTGTAAAACCCATGTATTAAATGGGAGAGATTTATTACTAGTATTAATATTTCCATAAATTATTGGTATTAATTACAATAATTTAATTTCGATATTAAATTATTTGTATTAATTCCAATAATTTAATTTAGGTATTAAATTATTGGTATTAATTACAATAATTAAATATATATTAATTTATGGTTATTTATGATAAGACTTACATTCACATAAAAAGTTTTGATCGAAATTTCGAGTTACAAAAAAATTCATACTTCCTAGGAGGTCACCCATCCTCACACTACTCTTGGGCAAGCACGCTTAACTACAAAGTTCTTATGGAATCTCGTTCACCTAAACCAATTTGGTTTTTATCTTTTAATTTTTCTTAAATTTCTTTTCCAAGGTTGAATGAACCCTTTGGATCACCCGTAAATTATAAATTTCTATATTGCTTGTTCCCAAATGTAAATCGGCTCAGTTTTCTTACTCGGTTTGACCGGTTCTTTTCCCGGTTTTCCTTAACTCAGATGTGTGGGGTTTACAGTAGTAGTGAAGGCGCCCACTATTGTTGAATCGAGGGGATGTGACGGGTTGATTGTTGGTATGACCAGGAAATTAGGTTGGGTGTGACAACTTAGGTGTTATCAAAGCCTAGTGTTTTAAAGCATGGATTTGAAAAGTGAAAATCTTTTTGGAAAATAAAATATCAGGAAAGTATTGTATGTGTCACGCCTTGACCCTGTTTGGTCGGATCCCCGTGAACAACCCGCCACTCTCCTGGATTATTAAAGGATTTCCCCTTATTGTAAACTGTAAAGAGTAAGGCGTCCTTTAACCTGCACCTTTTCCTGGAATAGCATAATCAAAACTGTATGAAATTTAAAATTTTACATACTTGTCTTACAAGCATCTTAGTTGACGGTCTTTAAGGGTAGCCTTTCCGGGATTTCCTAAAAGGGATATAAGGGCGCAGATGAGACAACTACTCAGTGAATGGGTTTTTAAAAGCTTTTGACTTTTAAGAAAAACATTTCTATGCAGTGTGCCAGACTCTTTTTTTCAAAAATCTCTTCTTTTAAAAATTCGGATTTTTCCACCATTTCTTAGTTACCGGTGTGTCATCACCCAACACATATCCTTTATCATGAAGGTTACACATATTCGCAAGTCAGTATGACCACTTCTACCCTATGAATGAGTGGATGTATGTGACATCCAACCCACAATCCCGAAATCACTTGTTCGTGTCCATATGAGGAGAGAGACCTCATCCTGTCCCCACCCTAATCTCATGCACTTGGTGCTACTCCAAATTTCGCATAGACACTTGGAACGACGAACTGCCCTTATAACCACCAGGTCGTCCAGTGCCCTTAGGATGCATCACTACCCCTCATGGGCATCTTGATGATCCCGTACTCACAGTGCATGCACAAACAATGTTTTCTCATATTGCCATATAATCTGTGGTGCCACTGGTCCAACAGCCCCGACTCTCAACTAAACCCGCAGTTGTTTGTCTTGACTGGTCCGTCGACCTATCATGTCGCACTGCCGCTAGTTGACTGAGCATGTCAGTCCTATCTTGGTACCACGGCCAAACAATTCACTTATTAAGTCTTATGGCACATATATTATGTTTGTTTACGAGCTCCTGCTCGTGCCAACTAGCCTTGGGCCCACTATACGAGATTTTCAAAATTGGGTATTTAGCCCCCATGTTCCAAAATCGAGGCCCCCGGCCTATCAGAGCTATTCGAGCTCCCATCGAGAAGGTCTCCCAAATTGTTTAAGCATTGGCACAGTCAGGGGAGAGCACTTCCGACAAAACATATGTTTTCTCTATCCATTATACCACACGGGTATAAGCACACCTCCGTTCATAACCGATGAACAGGTTTTCAACTTCCTTCGAGGAAGTCTTATCATACCAACCGGGTATGATCTACTTACAATCGGTAAGTAGTTTTTTCCGCATGATTTTCACATCACTTCCTCGAAGTAGTGATGTTTAAAATATCACTTAATAGTGGGTTTTCATACCAAGGTACTTATCATTCCCAACCGGTATGTGGTTTTTAATTTTAAGTTGTGCTCATCATCTCAACCGAGTATGATGTTAGTAAACCCACTCACCCGTTAATGCCGTGAATTCCACTAGACCGGTTCTTGGTATTCACGCGAGCTTGTCCTTGTTGACGTTCCCGATACTTTGTGTTCCTACATGATATGAATGTCTTGGTTCATTATCCTTCGGCCTAATCGCCTTCATTCATTCCAAATGAATGAGAAAGTCAAACTTTCATTTATTTGCAATTAGGTCCCTAAAGTTTTTTCTCTTCAAACTTTCATTTATTTCCATAAAATTTTGAATCCCGAAACTTTTAAAATTTATCTTGGAACCTCAATGTATTCAATTTCACAAAAAGGGGTTTAATTTCCCAAATTTCCAATTTGGTCCCCCAATTTTTCCAAAATTACCATTTTGCCCTTCCTTTACAAAAATGGTAAGTTTTGACCCAAAAATTCCAAAATTCCTCAATTGGTCCTCCAACATTATTTTCATGCCCAATTGACCCTCAATTTCATAAAATTGCATTTTGGTCCTTTGAATTTCGAAAACACCCAATTTTCCCCAATTTTTCCCCCAATGTCAACTCCTTAGCACAATAGAATTTGATTTCATCAAATTGACCGATGAAATACATCTAATTTTAAAATTGAAGTTAAAATTGAGTTCCTCCATCTTCTTACAATTCAATAGCACTTTGACTCATAAGTTTTGATTCCAGAACGAGCTCAAACGGAGCTTCGCCAAAGAACGGATTATAGAGAGAGAAAGCTTCGATTACTTACCGGTGAGAGCACGGCGGTCCGAGCTTTCAATTTGAGCAAATAGCTCTCATCATGAGGTTCATCCTAGAATCAAGAATCACATCAATTGATACCGAATTGAGTTAGAATTTCATCATTGAAATTCTGCTGGTTCTCTCTCTAGCACCGGCCGAAAATTGCAAAGGGGAGCCGAATTGGCTTACCTTTCAGTGGGAGGGCTGAGGAAGTGTTGGAAGGGCTTGGTTTGGCCTGAGTAGGGCCCAAAATGGCCGATTTCAGGTTGGCCGAAATAGGGCAACTTCGGTCCGCCGGAGCTGCTTCACTGTTCCATCATACCGGTGCTTCTCCAGCGATTTTCGGATTGACTGTAGTTTGCTATCAGATAGTTGTCTTCTCCCCAGTTCTAAAGAGCTTGACCTCTTCTTCTGAGGTTAAGAAAAATGTTCAAGTCGAAACTCTGGTTCGAGCTTCACTAGGAAATGGATCAGTAGAGAGAGAGAAGTGTTCAGGTGTGAGAAGAATGAATGGAGAGAGATTTATTACTAGTATTAATATTAACATAAATTATTGGTATTAATTTTAATAACTTAATTTTGGTATTAAATTATTTATATTAATTCCAATAATTTAATTTAGGTATTAATTATAATAATTAAATATATATTAATTTATGGCCATTTAAGATAAGAATTACTTTCGCATAAAAAATTTTTATTGAAATTTCGGATTACAAAAAAAAATCATACTTCCCATGAGGTCACACATCCTCATACTACTTTCGAGCAAGCACACTTAACTTCAGAGTTCTTATGGGATCTTGTTCACCTGAACCAATTTGGTTTTTCTCTTTTATTTTGTCTTAAGTTTCTTTTCCAAGGTTCAATGAACCCTTTGGATCACCCCGAAGTTGTAAATTTTCAAATTGCTTATTCTCATATGATCGGGTTTGTAAACCGGGTCGGTTTTCTTACTCGGTTTGACCGGTTCTTTTCTCGATTTTCCTTAACTCAAAAGTGTGGGGTTAACAGTATGAATCCTCTATAAACTATAAAAGAGTGTAGTACTAGAAGTACTAACAAGGAAAAAAATTCATTGGGAAAATTGTCATTTGTAGTAGGACCTAGTTCTTCAACTTTACGATAGTAGTGGACTTAGAGAGTAAGGTCACGAAAATCAATCGATTGGTTACTGACTTGGAAATGTCAAGGGAAAAGTAGAAGTAAACTTTTAAAACTCTCCACAAAATAAGAACAAAAATGTCTAAAGTCAATTGTGACAATAAATTAGTACACGGATTTCAGTGGGAAATTGAGAAGTACTAAAGTAGCAAAAAAAAAATTATCCATAGAATAAGGCATAAACCACAACCTTGGTATTTAATAATAGTTCTAAAAAACCCTTACGATGACAAATAATGAATTCTTGGAAAGGAGGTCAAAAAATATGAGGATGGAAGAGATCATCCAAAACCATTTACCCTAAAAACCTTGTACATGGAATACATGGAGAACCAATTAGAATTTCTCATTACATAAAGATAAAATGGTGATAGTTTACACCTAAGAAATTTCAACAAGTAATATATTTCCAAAGAGATATGCAACTTGGAGGGTATGCCCATAATACACATTAAATAATCCCTTATGAAATCAGTTTGCTACATTGTGAACCAAGCAACACGCTGCGCCAAGCACACGCACACTTGCGTGATCATCCCCTCCACCCGACTTAAACTCGAATTGTAGCCCGATAACTGTTTACTTTTATCTGGTCCAATTCTCACTTCCAATTTCCAATTTGATTAATTTCCTTTGTAAATGTGGTAATTTCGATTCCACTTGGATTATTTTGAACCTCATTTGTTCTTTCTTTATAGTTTCAGTTAAATTTAAACTTTGATTTTGTTCAAAATTTTATGGTTCTCTTATCTTATTTTCTTATTTAGAGAACTCAGTGTATTTGTTGTGTTATAAAAGGGTTGGTTAGATAGCAAGTCAATATCTGTGCTAATTGTGATATGTTGATTTTGTATTGCTTGTGTTTGCGGCAGATGTAAAATGGTGTAGATATACGCATATACAGAGGTGTAGTGTCGAATATTAAGGGATATATGAGAGATGAGATAATAAATGGTAGATGTTTTTATCTTGGATATTTAGGACATGAGAGTCATATAGTGGTGTCCAAATATTGACTCGATGGTGGTTGGAAACTATCTTGATTTGGTTCAGTGAAAGCCAGATGAGAGATGTTGAGCACTAGTAGAGAAGTGCATGACACTACTACTAAGTTATGATCCTGATATATAGATATTGTAACATCGATCACAATACAGTTTGTAAAGCAATACATGAATTATTATAATATTGTGATGTGTGCTGGTATGGATGGATATTCATTCTCCTAATAAGTACAATTAAAAAAACTATATATCTTTAAGGAAAAACTTTAGAAGATTTTTATATTTTATACTAGTATTTTTAGTAGCAGTTATGTTCATGAACATAACGTTATAATGTGAATACCCACTCACTAAAAATCTCGCCCTTCTACTTAATTATTTGAGTACTGTGTCACTTGAGCTAGAAGATATTTATACAATTTCAGTACAAAATTTCTAGTAAGTGGCTTCAACAATATCTATAGAAATTTGTATACTTTGAGTTATGGATTATTTCTATTCATTATATTTTGTATAGAATTTGTAAAAGAAGTTATTTGAAAATTTTATGGAAAAGAATTTCTGCTTTGTATATTATGAGTATTACTATCTATTGATACTATAGTAATAAAAATATCATTATTGTAGCGTATCATATCCAACACTAGCTTGAAGTGTGTGATAAAAAAAATAACTTTATTTAAAAATTAGTATATATTTTATTATAAATTTAGTTATATCAGTGCTAATATAATGAAAGTATAGTATGGAATAAATGTGTTAATATGACGAGCTTGACAACTATAGTCTGTTTCACTTATTAGTTTTATTGGATGACTTGACCACCAAAATTGCCCACATTCCAACCACTACTCTCTCTTGTATTTGCAGCCACAAAGGTCATTTATGGAGTTCAAGGCCCATTAGTCTGCTTCTCGGGATTCCACTCCCGTGGAAAGATGCTATTTCCTTTTAACAACCCAAAACAAGTAGCAACAAGCAATGAAACCAAAAACAGATAAAGCACTTAAACTATAAAACAAATAAGCCTAAGCCTCCCAGACAATACAATATAAGTGCACCACGGGCGCATGCAAAAGGTTTCTATTAAATATATAAATAGAATCTAATCATACATATTCCCCAATTATATCTTTTAAATCATTCACACTAACCATTTATCCTTTTCTTTCAAAGGACGATTTTAGTAAATAACTAAATATAACACTTGGACTAAGCCTCAAGTATAATTTGATTAGCATCCACTATTCTGGTGTATTGAAAATATTTTCTCCCACATGCTATTTGATACGTAGGGATGGACTGTCTCCCACATTCTCGGTTATGACAGCAGACAACTGAAAATGATCTTGATTGGATTAGCACCATTTGCTAGGGGTGTATGAGTGCATAAAACTTTTATGGCCAATTCAGAGTACCTGGAATCGCCGGAAGCAAAGTAGCAGCTCCCAAAACTTATTCCCAAATAGGACTTACAATCAGACTCTATGGGCCTCTAGGAGACGGCACAAGAGACAAAAGGTTTGAAGCATGTTGCTGCAACACCAGTTGTCCAGATGGGAGCAACTCCAGTCAAGCCACACCAGTTCTCTCGTCCACTTCCAAATGCAACCACTCACGAGCGATACACGCGGAGGAGGCCTCCACTACACTTAGTTCTTAGGAAGACGGCCCACAGAACTATCACAACTCTCAAACCCTCCCATGAAAAAACGGGACGGGATTAATTGGCAGTACGTGTGGGGAGGTGGAGGACGGGACTGTCTTCAGGTTTTCGGGTATTCTCTCAGAAGATTCCCGTGGAGGAAACAACGGTTGTGGTAATTACCCAACCGAGTTAGGACAACATGAAGTTCTCTTGTTAATAATTTGAGTTGAATTCTTTATATTTGAAGCATAGGAAAACTTTTTTCTGGACATGGATGGGTAATTCATGCCTCAAATGATAAATAATATCAAATGACCTTACAAACTATACAAGAATATTTCAGTTTTCGCAACTGACCCAGATACCCTATTAACTAAAAATAGTTGGGAAGATTGTAGTATGGTTTACCTATGCTGACGGTTCACTTATTAAACAACTCCGAGCCATAGAGTTTCGTCTCCTCTAAGAACCAGGAGCCCACAGGAGAATCGTTTCACCCACCTAGTTTTTGCATTGAGGGAGGGATTGGTAATAAGCCGCGCATTTATACTATTGATCATTATCATCTTCTTGCTTTATTAGACGCAATTCCCAGTTGCCCTCTCCGTCAATAAGCCGCAACTCCAAAGAATGGAACGGTATTAGAGCAGGACGCTGAAACAGAATGCAACAAAGAACGTGCAATCATCAGAGACAGCTTTCTAGGGATAACGTATATGAAAGATAACAGTTTCCAAAACTTTAACTTTTGTAAGTTTGTACTTTACCTGTGAGGAAGTAACAACCGTGATGCCCATATCAGCTGCAAGCCGGTAAAGATGTTCTTCAACATCAACACTCGTTGCACTGCCAAGTGGTAAAAGTGCATAGGTTAATAAAGTGATCCACTAAGCAAAGAAACCCATTTTGGAAGAGAGTGATTCAGATGAGAATACTAATGTTTACATACTTGGTGCATTCATCAAGAATTCCAAACTGAGGTTGGTGGAAGAACAGGCGAGCCTTTGAAGAGACCAAAAAGAAAAGTATTTTTAGGGCATATATATAATTGGCCAAGTAACACTAAAATCTGGAAAAGTGCTCTTATGGTGAAACATGCCAACCATGTCTATACTCACCATTCCTAGTCTCTGCTGCTCCCCGAGCGAGAGAACATCTTCCCAGTTCTGACTCATATCCCAACTCCCCTCCCTTTCCAAAAGGTAACTCAACCGCACATTATCAAGTATGGTTTTCAACCTTGCCTCTAGCAAGTTTTCCATGCCAGATCTCTCTTTGCCTGAAATTCCCAAAAATATGCTCATTTTTAGAGATTCCCAAAGAAAGCATTCCAGTTGACCAAAAGGCTTATCAACATATCCAATAGCTCTTTCACTTGTGAAAGCTAGCACTATCAATTTACATCTCTTACCATCTCTATTGAACTTTGCAACCTTAAGTTCTGCTTCCTCACGGGAAAGTGGATAGATAATTTGATCACATAAAGTTCCCAAACATGTGTACGGCCGTTGTGGGACATAGAATATTCCACAGCCAGGTCCTGCTTCATTTATTGATTGGGATGGTTTGGCAAGCCTTCCATTAACTATGGGCCAAAGTCCCCTAAGAACTCTGAAAACTGAACTCTTCCCACTCCCATTTGGCCCTGGAAGAAATTTTTTAACTTGTCATATATATAAGGTGTTTTGTCATTACAACATCAGCCACATGAAAGAATGAAAATCGCTAACCAGTCACAAGTAAGCTCTTGCCCGGCACTACATCACACGTTAATTTCCGTGCTAACAATTTCTGTGGTGGAGTAATAATATCGATCTTTGAAAATGAAATAGCATCCTCAGAGTGAAGATGACCTCTCTTAGAAGGCAAAGTAGTCTCCCCTGATTATACCAGAAAGAGAATAACACAAGATCAAGCATGAATACAACAAGAAAAGTGAAGCAATGAATCACACTTGTTCATGCATCTTTAGTTTATTGATGCTAGCAGAAATGAGGGAGATTACCAGACTGGGCAGTATCCAGAAGCTCTTCAAGCTCAAAGATCCGATTAATTCCACCAGAGAGCTCAAGGAATTTCCGATGAAGCTCAAGAATATCCCCAAATGCTAAGAAGCTTTGAGAGACAACAGATGCTAAGAAGCGTAATGCATGTGCCAACTCACCTGAGAATTTTCCAAATAAACTTGATAGAACAAGAATGGTTGGTACCATTACATGAATAATCTCTTTCCATTCTTCTGAGAAAATGAAACAGACTTAGAATCTAAGGGAAAAAATATTATAACAGACCTTGAGTAGAGATCAAAGCTCTGTCTCCCTTGTGTTCCATGGCATACAACAAGCTCAGACCCCAAGTCACATTATTGGGGAGTTGCTTAGTAATGAAATCATCAAAGATACCAAAAAGCCATTTTTTCTTCAGTAACAGAAGAGAGTGGTCTAGAAGCTCTCTGAATCTTGTCTCAACCATCTATGCAATAAACAATAGGAAATACAACAGATAAATAGTTGAAGATTGTGAAATTGCAAACTCATAGCATAAACTAGAAGTTTATTTTTACTGCATGTAGATTAGATTTTAGAAAGAGATGTCCAAAGGGATGATATAGCTAACCATTTTTTCTCGAGCGCCACCGCCAAAGAAAGCCACTGATTCTGCATGAGTACGCAACCTTTCATGCATGAACCTAAATGACACATAAATCAGACTTGAGATTAATTATCTTTACTTTTAAAAATGAAAATTCATATTTCAAATATTCAGCCAATACATACTAGCATAAATCAAGTAAAATCCAAAATAAAAGTATTACCTAAATATTCCTTCCAGATGTTGTTCTTGACTCACTAGATCCCCAAAGTTCGGAGTAGCTGTCCTTAAGAAACCAAGGCCTAGTAACATATAGGCATATAAGATAGCAACTCCCCTCTGGCCCGTCAAAAGCTTCATCCGCCAAGTGAACCTTAGAAAATGCAGGATTGCATAAGGACTGAGATGAAATTAAAAACAACTTAGAGTCTTACTTAAATTGAAAGCTTGATAGGAAACACTCACCATATAATATCAACAGATGGCTTTACCATTCCAGTGACCAATCCCGACAAATCCGTGGTCAATTTTCCAAGATCTTGAGTCAATCGTTGATCCGCATCAATTTTCTTGTTTGACATGTTGAAGACCTAAAAAATAGTACATATAAAATTGTGCCAAATCAGAAACACCACAAGAAATTTTACAAATAAAAGAACTCCAAAAGATTACCTTGTAAAAAGCATTGTTTCTCAAATAATTCTTCAATAAATGTTGAGTCAGGCGTATCCTCCAACCAAGGGCCAATCTTGCAGTTAGATGCCTAAAAAGAGAAGGGGGTTCTCTAAAATAATGGAATTTAATTCAAGCATTACCAAACAAGACTAGTAAATGGAGGAACCATAGCCATTTTCTATGGGGGACAATAAACAAACACCATTTATACTGGATAGAGAATCCCAACAGCTGAGGTCCCAAAGGTTGTTTAGCTAGTACATAAACTCTTCCAAGTACATAAAACTAAAAGTATCAAATAACTAATATAACTGAGTCTTGTGCATATCAGAGGCAGCATTTAATTGGTATTAAATATGGAAGGAAAAAATCATCCTAATCAGAGAAATTTTCTAGTTAAACATCCAATTCAAAATCCTTTATATATTCTAACATTTCAAAGTTTCTGCCTTGTGGAAAAAAGATAATTACTTAAGTTGAATAACTCGTAGTCCATCAGTCCATGCATGCAGTTGCAATAAGCACAATCTTGAATATATAATCCAAATATCAACTCAAAGCTCTTATATATATATATATATATATATATATAACCTTAAGTGTGTATATGAACCATTTTCTGAACACTGAAATCAACAAAAAGAAAATACAGTTTCTGACAGAAATAATCACAAGACAGGTGTGAAGATAATTTCATCCAGGAATAAAAGACATGCAACTGAAACATCTTTGAATGGAGAGAACAGAATGGAAAATTCATATTTATCAGTTAATGGTAATTAATTTCACACCACTGACAAGATATGAGACACTACCTTAAAGAAGGAGCAACAAAAGAATTTGCAGCACTTTGCAGAACACTGATACCAATCAGTCTAATAAACGATGTCTTGTCTTGCTCTAGGACAAACTTTACAGTGGTTCCTGAAAAAGATAGCAGCTTTAAGATATAGATTCTTCCCCAGAGGTTGTTCTACATGGAAGCAAAAAAAAAGGAGTACCATTTAATGACGCAATACGATCTGAAATCAAGGTTCTTGACAGAACTAGAAAGGCAACAGCAGTGATTTGTGCCCCTTGTTTGTCAAACAATGTAGGTACCTGCAAAATAAGAAGGCAACAAACACACTTAATTACAAAAAATATCCTCAACTTTAGGTAAATCTCCATGAAAAAAGTTCAAAGAACAAAAAAGAGTGTGCAAAGGTTTACAACTTAACAGTTTCTCAATCAAACTTTTATCTATCTAGAGACCCAACAGTGGTTTGGGGGTATAAAAGAAACCACTAGAAAAGGGAACTGCACAGGAGGCATATACTGCAGAGATCCATGAAAGACAATTTTTAAAAATATCAAGTACCTGGTTCAGTTTTCAGTTGTTTCAGCTGAAAATTTTGATCTATCAACATTTTCAGCTCTCTTAACATTTCTAAAACTCTCCTGCTTTAAGCCCAATCGAAATTTATTTCTTCTCAAAGGAGAATCACACTTTGATCAAATATTCTTGGTCATAAGGTGATTTTCAAACTACAATGTTGAAATGCTTTTTTAATATATTATGATGCCAAAATAACGAAGCTAAATTCCTTCAATGTCTATGCAGATAACATTCCTTGTGAGGAAATCATTCTTTGCAAGCATTTTATATTGTACATCATGTAAAAAGCTTAAAGAGTCATGCCCTTCATAACAACTCAAACACCATTCATTCATTGTTGATATTACCTTGCTGCACATCAGTAACATGAGTTTATCACAAGGCACTTGAGAACAACTAAACTTACCAATATCCTCAACAAGACAGCAACTCTCGAAGGTAATACCCTTGGAGTGCTCCACAATTGGGGGACCAGGGGCAATGAGCCTATATGATCCACTGGAGGAGACTTTGCTAACACTTCTGAAATGTAAGGTTGCACCTTGTTATTTGAGAAGGCAGAATCCTACAATAAGCCAACAACATACTGTCAAGGATCAGCCAACAACCTCACAGACCAGTTTCAAGACTGATGATGATTTTCATGCCTTTTTGGTGTTTGCAAATGCACGTTGGACAACCATAGCATCTGTCTGGCGCACTGTATCCAAAAGCCTCATCCTATTCATTCCAGCTTCAGTGATGTTGGCAGAATCCTCCCTGTAGTTTCTTACCTTGTCAGTGACATGAAACTATATAAATATCCAAGGCAAGAATGCAATGAAGACTAATCCCTACTGACATATAACTTTCAGCTGCTCTCAACTTTTGTAAGGTAGACACCCACAAGGTAAGTCTGGCTTTGTTAAGAGGTCCAGTCTTTCTAGTTTATGGGAATGCATGGAATTTACAGTCCCAGTATATTGTCAAGGTAAAAATCATAGTATCAGAATGACTAGCTTAAAAGTTCAACCTCTTGTAATGCACGCTCCAACCACCTTCACCATCCAAGGACAAGACCACATCATGAAATGCAACCAGAGCTGGCCGGTGAGATATTGTTATGCACGAAGTTCCCATGGCACGGACCTTGGCACAAAACCTTTCCTCCATATCAGTTGTGACAGCACTTGTGCATTCATCAAGGATTGCAAACTTAGGCTTGTGGTAGAACAACCTAGCCATCCCTAGCCTCTGTTGTTCCCCCAAAGATAATTCATCTCCCCAATTGATCTCTTTCTCAGGTGGATAGCGGTCCAATAGGTACTCAAGATCAACCTAAATGAAATTATATTCCAATTATAATAGTGTCAGGAGAATCATTCTTGAATCCTAATAGAGACAGTTAAAATAAGACATTACATTTTTCAGCAGTTCCACCATTCCACTATGTGTGAGAGGTTCTACTTCCTGTTCTGCCGTAAGAGGATAAATGAGCTGATCCCTAAGCGTGCCTACAGCAGTATATGGTCTCTGGGGCACATAAAAAATCTCCTTATTGAGGTCAGAACCAACTCCTGGCTTTGCAATGTGTCCGGAGACCAATGGCCAAAGACCTCCAAGAACTCGGAAAAGTGAACTCTTCCCACTACCATTAGGACCTTCATCAGAAATGAAGTAATGATAAACACACAAGTATATTTATATCCAGAAAAACTTGTGGCTAGTGATTAATTTGAAATAATATCAATAACCAACTAGCATCACATTAGAGATAAAATAAAATTTCCTCTAAACTATCATGGAAAGAGAAAATAAGAATTAGTTTGATGGAGAGCAGCCTTATTGATATAGAGAGAATTACTTCAACACATTATCAATAAAAAAAATATAACTCTGCCTCAGCATAAAAAAGATTAACATATCAAAATGGCTGTAAACCATTATTTTTTGTAAGTTAGTTGTTATACTTTCATTCACAAATTTTCAAAAGATGGTTACCAAATCAGGTGACACTATAAACTTGGGTCCCTATTTCCCAATACACGCATTTTTACTCTATCTAGTGAGAGCATTGTATCCCTTACTATTGTAAATTGAGGAAACATGAGTTTTGAACACTAGAGTTCCTCTCTAACCACACATAGTATATATATGAACAAAATATTAGACTATACAGTGTGTATCTTCTTCATTTTCGGCTTCCGGTCTTCACTGCTATCTCAAGTTCATGTTTATTTAAAGATATAGGAATATTAGCACATTCTCCCCTGCTACACAAGACTATTCTAATCGGTCTTTTATGGAATCTCCAACATATATTTCACCAAGAAACAACTACAACTGAAAGCTCCACAAAAAAAAACCTCTTCAAGGTTGAAAAACATTTTCAGCAGTGTGAACTTGATGGTAAATACATATAAATTATCCTCACACTCAATGTACAGTGAGAGACTAAAATATGTTCACCCATAATGCTTGGGTTTAGGTATATTATCCAACTCTCATAAAACATAGATACATTTAAATAGCAGTTAAAAACTTAGTGGAAAAACTTTATATTGCTGCATAAAAGTACAATTTATAACAGGTACTGGTGTCAAGTTTTTAGGAATACAGGGAGCAAAGTAGAAGGCCCTTGATAGATCAAGTCTTTTTTCCCAAGAAGGATAGATCAAGTCTATTGATTTGGCTCCATTTGAGATATTTGTTTCTGTAGGTTCATTTTTCCTTTAGATTCATTGGATTTCTAACTAACACATTTTGTTTCCTCCCAGCATCTACAGAATTGTTTGAACCGCCTTGTGTATGATATCCAAATGTTAACATGTATCACTTCCAAGAGCAGGAAGAAGAAGAAACTCTCATAAGATGCATAACCATCCAAAATAAAATTCAAACAAAAAAATGAACCTTAATATGAGAGTAATATCCTTAATCTATAAGATAAAGCATATATTACTAGTAATTTACAAAAAAAACACAAACATATATTAGTCTCAAGAGGAAATTCTTCAGCCTTATCCAAAAACATGAATATTATTTTAATGTTTTATTTGTGATTTCAGCTATGATAATAATAACATCATAAAAAGTGACATTTCATGCAGACACAATATGATACTCCGGTCCACATGGACGAAACAAATCAGTTAAGATATAGCCCCACCCAAGCACAATTATGATAAAATCAAGGAAAGATGCATATAAGTCAATTTAGAAGCAAATCTACCTGTGATCAATAAATTTGAACCTGATTCCACAGTAAGCGTCAAATCCTCCACTAAAACATTGCCTGTGGGTGTAACAACCTGAAAATCAAATTTAATGAGAACATGGGAAAGCATGCCTTCTAAATTAAAATCATAACCAGGCTAGGTATGTCACCTTCACTCCAGAAAATTTGATGTGATCAGCCTCACTGAAGCAACACTGATTAACATTTCCTCGCAGAATACTTCTGTCATTAATAGTGCTGAGCTCTTTCGATATTCTCATCAGTTCATGAATGCGATCAGCATAACCACTGTGAACAAAAAAATATTAGATCGGCTAGAAAAATTCCTTTATGCTATCAGAAAACATTATCTTGAACAGGTTCCCACAAGTATTACAAGTAGTCAATAGAGACACTGAACTATCAACTAACTCTGCAAATTTACCAGCACTAAAAACCATTTTGTAGAGTTGATATATAAACAGAACAAGGAGCAGTACTTATTGAGATATAAAGACAACAGAAAATAAATCTTCATAAAATCTTCTTGGATAAAATTTCATTATTGACAAGCCAATAATGATGATTACCTCAGGCGATTAAGTTTCCTTGAACTGATTGAAAGTGTTCCAAGTGACTGAAACAGTGAGATAATGACACTTGTATGGTATCTTAAATTGCTTAACATCTCTGCACGCCCTAAAGTTGATGTATCTGGTCTAAGGTGACCCGCAAAGAAGGGTTCAATAATCAACACGACTGCCACTGTAGCACCAAGATATTTCAATAAGAAGTCCTGAATCATCCCAAACCACCAATTATCATGAAGAACAGTTCTCATGTGTTTGACAAGTGTCTTGAACTTTTGCTGAATGTGTGAAGCCTCTCTCGTTTCTCCCCCATAAAATGCTATACTTTCTGCATGAGTTCGCAGACGTGAATGGAGCTGCCGATACTCTCCCTCCAGTTGTTGCTCTTTCGACATTAATTTGCCAAATGCAGGAGAGAAATTTCTTATCAATGCCCCAGCTCCCAATACATAAGCCTGAAATACAGTACAAATGAATGAAGATGAATTGCTCTATGGATTGTAATCAAATTTGCAGAAAACGAAAGAGAGACCTACCAGGATCCAAAACACATATTTAGGGCTGGCATAAGTACACAAGCGCCAAGTATAAAGAAGGCCATCAACTACTGCAGTTAAATCATCTTGTACAAGTTCACTCAATTCAGAACAAAACCTTGGCACATCACTTGCTATCCGTTGCTCTGGATTAGATATCCGGCCATCAACATGTGATATTTTGTAGTAAGCCATATTCTGGAGGAGCCCGGAAAAAAGTCATATCCAATGAGAAACTGAATAGTTGCACATGCTAAACTATGATAAAGACATCAGTAAGCATTTATTAGATGAACTGAAATTGAGTGGAGAATAACAGTACCTCAAAGTAATGAGTGTGAATAAGTTTGGTCATTATCTTCCTAAATCGCAGGCTCAAAATGCCTGTTATGTACTTTGAAGTGGAATACATAGTTGAGAGAAGGAAGCACAACAGGATATTCTCGGAAATCAGCCGAAAAAACAATGGAACTCGACCAAGAAATGCAGCACGAAACAAGAAACCTTGCACTTTTGCTAATCTATTGCTCAAGGATGTCCGCAGAACCTGAAAATACACCAAGAGATAGGAAGTTCGTCAGCTAAGAAACTATATATCAAAGGTCACTGATCTGAAAATGTTTTCAACTGCTTCAGACACAAAAGCAACACAATAAAGTGCAAGTGAATGCATATAAAGGGCTGCCATAGATGCACCTGTTTTAATCCAATTCAATCTCAATCCTTGATGTTCAGTTGAAAATATATATTTTCACCATTTGTAAATAAAAACTTCATGAATAAATACAATATTCATAGAGACTCTCAAGTGATTGCAAACATTGTGAGTATTATTTTGTTAGAATTTATCCCTTAGATGAAAAGAAGAATGTTAATAATTACCCTCCCTCTTAACCCATTAGGGCCCTAGATTCCAATTACAACGTCTCCTTGCTTTTCAAAGGGTGGCATAATTAAAATTATTATTGTCTACATAAGAAAGTAGAATGGTCAATCTAACAATAAACTAAGAAGAAAGAGAGAATGAAAGCAAGAAAATTGCAGACAAACCTAGATCAGGTGGAATGAAAGCAAGAAAGCTGAGGACAAGCCACAATCAGCTGGAGCTCACACTTGACACTTGATCCAGACAAACACAGTTTATATGTTGACAGTGCTACCACTAGTTTTTTATGCACAAGATAAATATGTCAAGACAACTGAAACTGAATCTCAATAATCAGGGGGAGCTCCCACTTGATACTTGATCTAAACAAAAATAGTATATATGTTGACAGTGCTACCACTAGTTTTTTATGCACAAAATAAACAATAAACATGTCAAGATAACTGAACTAATAAAAACCGAATCATAATCAATATCCTTCGTACGCTGTATGTAAAACGAACTTACCACTATAGCCACTAATGCCAAAAGGTCTCTTGCACCTGACTGGCCCATCTTTGATAGAAGAATTGCCGTAAGCACCTGAAGTGATCTCAGTCCACTTCTCTTTTTGGTGCTTCTCTTTATACTGGCATTATCTTTATCAACGCTCTCCAGTTTTCCATTCTCATCATTAATCCCATTGTAATGATTTGCAGATTTAGCAGTTCTGTGACTAAGACGAGATTGCATGTATGCAGCAGTCCCACCAGCAACTAGGACACTGGTTGCAAGCAGAAGAGTTTTCCTGTAGCAACATAAAATTATTCAGAATACTTACCCATTTGGACACAGTACAAAAGATGCATCATGGAATAACAAATAAAAAAGAGCATCAACTAGCCCAAATAGGAGCTAATTATTTGAAAACAAAATATAAGATGAGAAAGCAGAATCTCAGGAAGATCACAGAAAACAATTGGGAACCATGAACACACCAAGAAACTGAATCACAGGAACCAAAATTGGAGAGAGAATAATTCCATAAATTTTCTTCTGGGGTGAGGAAAACTAATTAGTTGGATTCGCAATAGATCTTACTACATCAAGGAGCGACTTGATCTTATGACATTTAACTATCAGAGGATATTAAATTCTAAATGAGGCTGGTAAGCTTCTAGTTGGAATGTTTCCACAAATAGGCAAGAATCGATATGTGCAGCACCTAAAACTTAATGTGCTGTAAAACTCAAAGAATGGTAAGCTATATCTGACACATGATACATTGGAAGTCTTGTGCCATTGTTACCTTCTTGAAGCAAGAAGGCTTCGGCCCTGCTCGGTCAACCGCAACAACTGAAGTGATGGCATAGCTTCGGCGAGCTTCAGGACCTGACCCTTAATTCACCAACTGCAGTAGCTTGCCTCTTAGTCCTACCAAACAAAATCCAAGCAACCCCATGATGTAAAAGCCTTTCTCCAGCAAGGCTAAGATAAACCATGAGATTTTCGAGTTCCAAATCTTTCATAGACCGCTAAAGGAACCAAAGAAATTTCACATAGTCACAAGAGTAAGCAGGCTATATCTAAAAAGGGTTTCCGGGAAAATGGTCGCCATAAAAAGGAATTCCAGGAATCAAGTCAGACTAAAGCCTAACATCACTACTATTAATTCAGATACTTCTAAATAATCAATTCAGCTACTCGGGTTAGCAGAGAGATCACAAATTTACACATCCCCTGCTAAAACAGCCTTCCGTGGCTCCCATATATTGAGTGAACAAATTAAGCGCTAAGTCCGGTTGAGATTGTAGTAAGACGTTGATCAAACAAATCACTATGCGCAAGCTTAATTCGAGGCGTGGACGAACCTCCGATTGTGCCTGGCACATCAGCGGTTCTCCGCCACGTATAGATGCCCGGATGCATACATTTCCCATGGAGAAATGAACTCCCCTCCAAGCTCCGAATCCAATATAAACAAAGGAGAAAAACAAGGATAGGCCAGACAAGACCAGAGCGGGCCCTAGAGGAGGAAGACTGGTAAATCTTGGAAGGGGCTTTTATCGTCAGCGTGATATGATTGAGAACAAATTGATAAGAGCAAGGCTATGAATGATTTTATGAATTAAAAGGGGTGACGAAGTAATATAATAAATTGAGATATATATGAAACTATGGCCAAAAAAACCTAAGATGAAATTAAAGAATTTTCTTTGTTTATTTTAATGAAAATTCCATCTATCATCCTCACAAGACCGATGCAAACTTGCTTTGTTTCCATTAATCTTTTTCGTCCACTTATGTGTAATATTTTTATTCAAATAAAATATCAAAAAATCAATCGGCATTAAATGTTTGAGTGTTTATATGAATAAGTGGTTTCATAGGAAGTGGCATATCACATGCTCATCCAGCATTCCTCTCACTGGCATATGACTATAAAAAAATATAAGTGGTCGAAATATTTAGGTAAATTAAAATGTATCAATATATACCAATCTCCTAACACAACATGAAGGTAAATGTGAGTGCGATGTTTAATTTATTTATACATCAATTTAATTTATATCAAGGTCTCACTCTTCACGTTCAACTACTCCCAAGACAGATAGATGTTTAATTGAGGTTGGAGAAAATTATAGTTGGGTCGCTGGCTATATTCATTTTTAAGATTGTGCGAAATAGGGGTAGTATGGTGTATCAACCAATTTACCGTGCCATCTCAGTCATTTTGATGAAAATCGTGATGACGTGCTATCTTTTTTATTTAGTTAGAAAGCATGCTAAAATCGATTTATCTCCAAAATCAGAGTATAAGAAGAGAAGTGTTTTTCCACTTGAATTTTGCCCAACTAGGAAGGTAATCAATTTCCGAGCCCCACAAATAAGAGAATTATAATGCAAAAGCGACCCCTATTAAATGTGGCTATCCATATTCTTAATACAAAGTGAAGTTTATTAAAAGTGTAAATACATTATTATATCCTTAAAATAAATATTTTAAAATCATTATATATAATAAAATATATAAATAAATTCATTTATACACTTTAATATTCACAATTAATTAAAATTTGTTGTGATAATCACTCTAGCAACCATTTTATTGCATAAATAAGCATGTGAGTTAAATTATTTTATTTTATTAATATGTAATAATAATATTTATAAATAATATAAAATGGATATACTAATATCTAAATATAATAACAAAATAATGTATATTCAAATAAATATACCATTATAAAATCAGAATTAATCAAATAACATAATTATTACACATAATAGTAGCTAATACATCTCTAATAATTTCTTTTTTAATTTTATCTTCAACTTTAGATATATGATTATTGCAATCAACATCACTATTATTTATTTTATCAACCTCAAAATCAACTTCAGTAATAAGCTCTTCATCAGTCTCTACACCCATCAAATAATTATGCAAAATACAATAAGATTTAATTATGTATTTTTGAGTTTGAATGCAATAGTTAAACTCTCTTAAGCTTGCAATGATAGGAGATTGTTTCTTCAAAATACTAAATAATCATTCAATTGAATTGCATAGTGAAGCACGACAAATGTTAAATAGTTCTCAAGTATTTTGTGGGGCATTTCTTGTGTATTACTTTAAATGATATCGTATTACTCTATAATGCAGGATAAGTGTAAGAGTAAGTTGAAATCCAACATCAAAAAGATAGTATTTACCTATTTACATAAAAAATTTATTATTATTTACTATTACAATAATATTTTATTTATATATAGAGTTTACCTTGAGCTATTTTAATATTATCTTGTCTTATCAATGCATCATTTATAATTGTTGTTAAATCTTATGTAGTTGCTTCCCACCTGGGTAGAATATATGTAAATTTTATTTCAAATTCACATGATGCTAGAATCTTCAATATTAACCAATATTTTCTACCATGATACTTAGATACATATGCTTTTGACACTTTAACACAAAAATGAGTGTCATCTATGACACCAATATAATCCTGTAATTAAAAAAAATATAAGATAAATAACAATAATATTATTTTTATTTAAAATTTATCTAAGTAGATAAATTTAAATTACCTTAAAATATGGGAAGAATCTATTGCTTTTGAGTATTTTGTGGAAAATCTCTTTACTATCTGGTTGACAAATAAGTTTTTTTCTATTTGAATTATAAATTTAAACAAATTGTGAAAATGTCGACTTGTAGTTTCTCCAAATTTTCGAAACCAAAATTGAAGTACTCGGTTTGTAACACAATGTGCTAATATATATAGTAATTTTATAACTTTTCCTCAATTGGTGATTTTCTTGTAGGTCATAAATTTCCATACATTTCCAACAAATCACACAAATTTAAAAAGTTTTTTGACGCCATTCTAATTAAATTAAATAATTGTTCAATATTAATAATTCTATTAAATATAACAATTCTATTTTTTTTTCTTTTTGTGTTTAAAATAAAGGAACAGATAAAATGTGTGTTCCCTTCATGACTAAGGGTGTGTGTTGGTTGATAGACACACTAGTATTAATTGAGGATTGAGAAATGGCTATAAAAACTGAGATTTTAAGAATGATATATTTTAAAGAAATTAAGGAGACTGACACACTCCAATTGAAAAACTATTTTATTGAAACTTCATTTTTTTTAAAATACACATTAATTGAGTTGTAAAAACTCACCCACCCTTTTAATCCCTTTTTAGGAAATGAAAAGATGACTAGGGATAACACCAAGCCTTACCCTTGGTCAAGTATACTTAATTTTTCTTAAACTTGCATATAATTCGATACATGTTATTCCAGGGAATAAGATTTAGATTTTGCCTGGCTTCTCTTGAATTAAAGAAGGAGAAAACCCCTCTTAAACCAAGAGAGCGGTGAGTTGTTCACGGGAATTTGACCAAACTAGGTCGGGGCATGACAAAGAAGACCATGGATGAACATGTAGAACACTTAACAACTATTTTAGAAGGTTTAAGGAAAGATAAGTTGTTTTTCAATTTAAAATAAATGTCTTTTGTTCGGATAAATTTGTGTTTCTTGGGTATGTTATAAGAAGAAGAGAATGGAGTTGACAAGGAAAAGATTAAGGCAATTTGGGATTGGCTAACACCAAATTCAGTAAGTCAGGTAAGATGTGTTTTTTATAGACATTTTGTTCCTAATTTTAGTACTTATGTTGCAGCTCTTACTGCTGTTATAAAGAAGAATGTAGCATTCAAATGGGGACTTGAGCAACAAAATGCATTTCAATTGACAATGATAAACTAACAAGTGCCCCATTTCTCGCCTTACCTAATTTTTCTAAAATATTTGAAATTGAGTGTGATGCATTAGTGATAGGTATTGGAGGTGTATTGATGAAGGAGGGAAAACCAATTGCATATTTTAGTGAAAAGTTGAGTGGAGCAACCCTCAACTATCCTACCTACGACAAGAAGATGTATGTCCTAGTTCTAACCCTACAAACATGGCAACACTATCTATGGCCGAAAGAGTTTGTAATTCACACAGATCATGAATCTCTTAAGCACCTCAAGGGGCAACACAAGTTGAACAAGCGTCATGCTAGGTGGGTGGAGTTCATCAAGACATTCTCATATGTGATCAAGTATAAACATGGTAAGAAAAATATAGTTGCTGATGTGCTATTTCGAAGGTACGCTATTATTACAATCCTTAAGTCTAAATTACTTAGTTTTGATTATATTTAGGAATTGTATGCAAAAGATCTTGATTTTTGTGATGTGATTAGAAATTGTACAAATGGTGGATTTGGAAAACGTCATTTGCAAAATAGGTTTATTTTTTGAGAAAACAAATTGTGCATCCCTTAATATTTTTTGTTCGAGTTACTTGTTAAGGAAGCACATGCTGAAGGACTTATGGGACATTTTGGGGTAGCTAAGACTGACAATATTATATGAACATTTTTTTGGCCCCACATGAAAAAGATGTTGAGAAAATATGTTCTCAATGCATTACATGTAAGGAGCTTAAGTTTAGCCAACATCCTCATGGTTTGTATACACCTCTTCCAATTCCTAGTGCACCTTGGATTGATATATCCATGGATTTTACTATAGGGTTACCAAGTACTAAGATGAGGAGTGATTATGTGTTTGTGGTTGTTGACAGGTTTTCAAAAATGGCACACTTCATTCCATTTCATAAAACTAATGATGCCTCGATGTTGCCAATTTATTCTTTAGAGAAGTTGTTAGATTGCATGGTATTTCTAAAACTATTATTTCTAATTGTGATTCTAAATTCTTGAGTTACTTCTGGAAGACTATAGGGTAAATTAGGAACAAAACTTTTATTTTCAATAGCATGTCACCCACAAACTGATGGTCAAACATAAGTAATCAATAGAACATTAGGTAGTTTATTACGTTCTATAATAAAAAAAGAATTTGAAATCATGGGAAGATTGTTTTACCACATGTTGAGTTTGCTTATAATTGTTCTATTCATTCTACAACTAAATTTTTACCATTTGAGATTGTATATGGTTTTAATCCATTGACCCCTCTAGATTTAACTCCACTTCCTTTTGGTGAGTTAGTAAATTTTGATGGAAAGAGAAAAGGAGAGTTCGTGAGACAAATTCATGAGAATACAAAGATGCACATTGAAAGGCATACTAAATCATATGAAAATCAAGCAAACAAGGGTTGCAAAAATATTACATTTGAACCCGGGGATTGGGCTTGGCTTCATCTAAGAAAGGAACGATTTCTAGAACAAAGGCAGTCAAAACTTCTTCCAAGAGGAGATGGACCATTCCGAGTATTGGAACACATCAACATTAATGCTTATAGGTTGGAGTTACCAGTTAGTATGGTGTTAGCTCAAGTTTTAATGTTATTGATTTAATGCCCTTTGATGTAGTTAACAAGAAAACAAAATATTTGAGAACAAATCATTTTTAAGAGAGGGAGAATGATGTGAGTCCAACTAAGGGTGCTGCTAATTCGCAAGGCCCAATCATAATGTCAAGGGCTAAAAGAACTAAAGAAGGAACATATAGGCTAATTGAAGTAATTGCAGAAAGCCAAGCTAGAAGCCCAATAGAAGAGTACAACAAGAGCTTAAAAGAAGGATAAAATTCGAATAAGAGATTTATTAATATAATAAATATTCTAGAATATTAAATAATATTATAATATATTTCCTAGATATATATAAGATAATATGATAAGTTTAAAATATTTATTATTTTAGACATCTCTCAATAAATGAACAAGAAATATATTAGCAATATTTTCTATATGAATAATTAGTGGTTGGCATGTTAACCATAATATTTTATTTTCTTATTTATAGAATAGCTAGTATTCATAAATACCTATAAAAGGCTAACTTCAGAGTATTTCAAAGACAAATCTTTGATTTAAAAAATATTGCAAGGTTTATGTGTTCTTTTCTTTTGAGAGAACTTTTGAACTTATTAGGTTTTAATTTGGGGTGTTCAAGCAGTCAAACTTATCACATGGGTTTTCTAAGAGCTATTATTAGAAGATTTGGGTGTGGCGTCTACATTTGTTCATACCTTGTTTCTCAACCAAACAAGGTATATTCCATTATTTTTACTTGTGTCATGAAAGTCTTGGGGTATTTTCCATATTTGGTGTAAGGTGTCGGCGGGGTTAGCATTAAAGACTATTGAAATTCATTCAAATTGAAATGATCAACAAAAACTTGAATCGATCACCCACGTGCCAAGCAAGCAATCACGTGATAATAATATGATCATCTCATATCTTTAGTGCGCAAGGATGAGAAGTCCGTATAAAACACATTAACCTCTTGTGACAAAGAAATCAATGGTGACAATAATCATGTTTTATTTAATGTCGACCAATGGAGGGTTCGGTTCAGTTACAACCTACCACGTTCCCTCACTACTACAATGGCATATACCATCATCCTTGTATGAATGAGTGGATGAAATATTCAAAATATAAAAACTTGCCCATCACATAATATAAATCTCCAAAATTCTTTTCAAAATGATACGAAGTTTCAAAATACAATAATAAAGACTTTGGGGGATAAAAATCCTAATAAATGTTTTCAACTTTTGTGTCAAATTTCTAAGATGCACAATTATCTCAAATTTCTTCATATTAACTGAAAAATGTTTTGGAGGGGTGAGACAAGTAATCCGGAATGGAGAATCAAAATTTTTTGAAAGGAAACCATGGATTAAAGAGAACCCAAAATTTGAAAAGAAAATAAAAATGAGAAATTGAAAAATCCCAAGTGATCAATGAGAATCCAAGAACCAAGGAAAAGAACCATGAACTAAATAAGTTGTTTAAACCAAACCGATTCAGGGTGAACCGGATCTGAACCAAATTGTACCGTTTTAATGATTCATTTTTCTTGGTGTCATAAAAACATTAATTTGGGAAAATCCAAGTCATCATTGTGTAGAAAATGAATTTAGACAAATTTAAAAAATTTTAATTTTTAGAAAATCGGTCGAATCGAGCCTCAACCGACTAATTTTTGATTTTAGGTCATTGAACCCAGTCCGACTGAACCGATCAACGATTAAGCCGATCAACAGACTGCCTATGAGGTCATCACCTCATCAGCGCATGACGCTTGGTGAAGCGCACCTAGTCAGTTGCTCGGTCCACATATAAAAGTGTTGGCTAATCAGAGCGTGACACGTGTCCTCAGTGAATGGTCAGATGAATAAAAAGCCATGTCACCAAAGACTGACCAATGAGAGAGCGACTCGTGTCCTCAATCAATGGTCAACTGAGGAGAAGCCTTATGAGCATGGCTAACCAATGAGGTGTTGACATATGGCGAAGGTGCCACATCAGCAATCGACTAGGATGTTGGAGAACGGTCAACAAATCAAAGGTTGACATGTGGCAAAGCTAGGTTAGATTATTACAACCAATTAGAGGATGACATGTGGCAATGGCACAATGAGTTGGGAGGGAAAACTGAGAAATTTAAATTAGCTAATCTGTAAACCCCGCACTTTTGAGTTAAGGAAAACCGAAAAAAAATTGGTCAAACCGAATAAGAAAATTGAGCCGATTTACATTTGGGAACAAGCAATATGGAAATTTACAACTTGTGGGTGATCCAAAGGGTTCATTAAACCTTGGAAAAGAAAATTAAGACAAATTAGAAAATAAAAACCAAATTGGTTCAAGTGAACTAGGTTCCATAAGAACTTTAAAGTTAAGCGTGCTTGCCTGAGAGTAGTTTATGGCAATATTAATAATAGTAATAAATCTCTCTCATTTAATACATGTTTTACACCTATATAAAGAGGTTATCCCCATTCATTCTCCTCACACCTGAACACTTCTCTTCCTCTCTATACTGCTCCATTTCCTGGTGAAGCTTGAACCAGAGTTTCGACTTAAACATTTTTCTTAGCCTCAGAAGGAGAGGTCGAGCTCTTTAGAATGGGGGAGAAGACAACTATCTGATAGCAAACTCTAGTCAATCTGAAAATCATTGGAGAAGCACCGACATGATGAAATAGTGAAGCAACTCCAGCGGACCGAAGCTGCCCTATTTCAGCCAGGCTGAAAACGGCCATTTCAAGCCCTCCCAACACTTCCTCAGCCTTTCTACGACCGAATTAGGATCGAAAGGTAAGCCAATTCATCTCCCCTTTACAATTTTTTATCAGTGCTAGAGAGAGAGTCGACCGAATTTCAATGACTAAATTCTAATCAATTTAGCATCAATTGATGCGATTCTTGATTCTAGGATAATCTTCAAGATGAGAGCTATCTGCCCAGATCGAAAGCTCGGACTGCCGTGCTCTCACCGGTGAGAAATCGAAGCTTTCTCTCTCAACAATCTATTTTCCAGCAAAGCTCCGTTTGAGCTCGTTCCGGTGTTAAAATCTGCGATTCAAAAGTTCCTTAGAATCATATGAACATGTAGAAACTCAATTTCAACTCCAATTTCAACAATTAGAGGTGTTTATCAGTCAATTTGATAAAATCAAATTCGGCAGTGTTGAAGAGTTGAAATTGGGGGAAATTTGGGGATTTTCGAAATTCAAAGGACCAAAATGAAATTTTATGAAATTGAGGGCCAATTGGGCATGAAAATAATGTTGGAGGACAAATTGAGAAATTTTAGAATTTTTGGGGCAAAACTTACCATTTTTGTAAAGGAATGGCAAAATGGTAATTTTGGAAAAGTTGGAGGACCAAATTGGAAATTTGGGAAATTAATCCCCTTTTTTTGAAATAGAATAAATTGAGGTCCTATTATAAATTTTAGAAGTTTCGAGACTCAATTTGAGGAAAAACTGGCATTTGGGACTTAAAGTTAAAAAGAAATAACTTTAGGTACCTAATTGAAAATAAATGAAAGTTTGACTTTCTCATTCATTTGGAATGAATGAAGGCGATTAGGCCGAAGGATAATGAACCAAGATGTTCATATCGTGTAGGAACACAAAGTACCGGGAACGCCAGCAAGGACAAGCTTGCGTGAATACCAAGTACTAGTCCAGTGGAATTCACGACATTAACGGCTGAGTGGGTTACTAACATCATACCCAGTTGGGATGATGAGCACAACTTAAAGTTAAAAACCACTTAATGGTTGTGAGTGGGTTTACTAACTTCATACCCGGTTAGGATGATGAGCACAAGTTAAAATTAAAAACCACTTACCGATTGTGAGTGAAAATTTTATATCATACTCGGTTGGGGATGATAAGTATCTCATATAAAAACCCAATGCTTAGTGGTATTTTTAATCATCACTACTTAGAAAAAGTGATGTGAAAGTTATGCGGAAAAACTACTTACGGGTTGTAAGTAGATCATACCCAGTTGGTATGATGAGACTTCCTCGAAGGAAGTTGAAAACCCGTTCATCGGTTATGAATGGAGATGTCCTTATACTGGTCGGTATGATGGACAGTAAAAACCTATTTTTGTTGGAAGTGCTCTCCCTTGACTGTGTGCCAATGCTTAAACAATTTGGAAGACCTTCTCGATGGGAGCTCGAATAGCTTTGATAGGCCGGTGACCTCGGTTTTGGAACTTGGGGGCTAAATGCCCGATTTTGAAAATCTCGTATAGTGGGCCCAAGGCCAGTTGGCTCGAGCAGGAGCTCATAAACAAACATGATATATGTGCCATAAAACTTAATAAGTGAATTGTTTGGCCATGGTACCAAGATAGGACCGACATGCTCAATCAACTAGCGGTAGTGCGACATGACAGGTCGACGGACTAGTCAAGACAAACAACAACGAGTTGAGTTGAGAGTCGGGGCTGTTGGACTAGTGGCACCACAAATTACATGGCCATATAAGAAAACATTGTTTGTGCATGCACTATGAGTACGGGATGATCAAGACGTCCATAAGGGGTAGTGATGCGTCCTAAGGACCCTGGACGACCCGGTGAGTATAAGGGCAAATTGTCGTTCCAGGTGTCTGTGCGAAATTTGGAGTAGCACCAAGCGCATGAGACTAGGGTGGGAACAGGATGAGGTCTCTGTCCTCGTACAAATATGAAGAAGTGATTGCGAGATTTTGGGTCGGATGTCGCGTACATCCACTCTTTCCCTGGGTGGAAGTGGTCGTACTTCTATCCGGGTGATAGGAAAAGTCACTCCGAAGCCACTAGCGGGTTTAGTAGTGATACTGACTTGCAAATGTGTGTAACCTTCATGATGAAGGATGTGTGTTGGGTGATGACACACCGTGGTAAATAAGAAATGGTGGAAAAACCTGAATTTTTAAATGAATGGATTTTTGAAAACAAAGGAGTTTGGCACACTCCATATAAATGTTTTTCTTAAAAGTTAAAAGCTTTTAAAAACCCATTCACTGAGTAGTCGTACTCACCCCCTCCCTTATATCCCTTTCAGGAAATCTCGGAAAGCCTCCCCTTAAAGACCGTCAACTAAGATGCCTGTAAGATAGGTGTGTAAAGTTTTAAATTTCATGCAGTTTTGATTATGCTATTCTAGGAAAAAGGTGCAGGTTAAAGAACGCCTTACTCTTTATGGTTTACAATAAGGGGAAACCCTTTAATAAACCGGGAGAGTGGCGGGTTGATCACGGGGATCCAACCAAATTGGGTCGGGTCGTGACACAATCAGAGAACGCCATGTGTTAGGGACAACAGATGGCTAGATTCGGTCAATGGCCATATCATTTAGGCAACCAAAGTGAAGTCACCATGTGTCCAGTCAATGAGTCAATGGGTGACTCAGATGCTGAGTGAGCGGCCGTGTCAGCGATGCTAGTCAATCGTAGCATGACACGTGGCAGCTCGCACATGCGAAGCTCACACATGCATGTACAATGTCTTCTTATTCCTTCAATTTTCTAAATAGGAAGGGAGAAGGACCGATGCCTTAACTTTGATGAGCCTTTAATGACTTTGAAAAGGCCTTAAATCGGTGAGTTAATGGCCGATCAATGGATGAATTGCTATAATGGTCAGTCCCCGAGCTCTCGATATATAGAGCTTCTCTCCATTCATCCTCCTTATCCCTCGAAAACCTGAAGAAGATGAATTACTCCAATTTCTAACCATCCCTAAACTAGAGCTCTGACATCGTCCTTTTTCTCCACCTTCGACCATGCAATTTAGTTCTCTGGAATCTTGGGGAAGTTTTCCACCTTCCCACATACTCCATTCAGCTCAAAAGTTACTAGAGAAGCTCCGACGAGGCTGCACATTACATTAACTTTGACAACGGAATTTGGAGAAAAGTTTTGAGCTAAATTTTGACCACCAGTGACCTTATAAGACTAGGCCGACCCTCCTATGACTCTTCATAACTAAACCTCAACCTCTCTAAACCTTTGTGGTAAGCTAATTCCATCTCCCATCACCGAAATAGTGAAATTATAGAGAAAAAATGCGTGAAATTTATTAATGAAATTCTCCTTCACGAGGCAGTCAATTGACACAAAATTTGTTTCTAGGAGGATCCACTTGACGAGCACTAGCTACCCATACTTAGAGCTCCGACAACCATCCATTTGCCGATAAGAAATTGTAGCTTTCTCTCTTTAGAAAGATTTTCTGGCGAAGCTCCGTTTGAGCTCGATTTTGGGTAAAATGAAGTGATTCAAAGCTTAAAATGCTCGTAGTAAGATGGAGAAGATGATTAGGAAATTAACAAGATTTAAGTGTTCAATTTGATGAATCAAGAATTTGGGGGCTAAAGTGCAATTTTTGGAAATTGGGCAAATTGGGGATTTTTGAAAGTTTGGGGATTTTTGTCAAATTGACATCAATTAAGGGGCAATTTGCAAATAAGAAGAGTTTTGTGATTTAAATGTAATTACAAATAATTTTTGGTAATTTAATTACAATTACAAATAATTATAAGGATTTATTTGCAATTTTAAATAATTTTATTTTAATAAAATTATATAAGAGATGGAATTGCAAATAAAGTAAAGATAGGAAATTTTGATAATTAATTAGAAATTAATTGATAATAAAATAAACTTAGGGACTTATATGTAATTAGGAGAAAATATAGGGAGCTAAGTGGACAATTTAGATATTTATGTAATTTATTATCCATGATAATGTAGGAGTGAAAAGGAGACTTACCTACAATCGCAAGATCGTTCAGTGACAAGCCAAAATCCATCTGGGATGAACAAGTCATGGATTTCGGGTGAGTGGGATTTCAGGCATCATGCCAATTTGGGGTGATGAACATACTTTCTTATTAACCAAAAGGTAAAAATCGTTTTATAGAAATAGTCTCACTTGAGTGCGTAAAATTACTTAAATAATTTTGAGAATTATTTCTACTGAGAGCATGAATCATGTGTTTCATAGAGGTAGAATTGCTCAAGTAGCCCCAATGCCACACTTTTAAAAGAGAAGTGGGCCCATGACCATGTTTTAAAAATTCGTACAGTGGGCCTAAATAGATGGAAATGGGTCCAATCCCGTAAATAAATTTTGATCATTGAGCCTTATAAAAATTATTATAATTAGATAATTTGTGTTTTGAAGTTACAGAGCCAAAGCCTCGTAGTCGAACTTATTAGGATGGTAGCACAAAGATAAATGTCTTAAGAAAAGACTTTATTGTGATTGATGAGAAACGCAACCATCGAGGCACCCGTTATAGGGGTAGTGTTGGTTCTAAGGGGTACTGCATAGCTTAGGGAGCATAAGGCAAGTTTTGTCGATCCAGTATGTCGTGGAACTCTGGGAGCTTTGTGCACATTGAGACTGATGAAGAATGGGGAGAGGTCTCATCCCACAATAATGGATAAGAAGTTTCAGAAAGGTTTGAGGGTTAGGCAATAATGCTCACATAGACTTGTGGTAGATTTTATAGTCTCTTACTAGGGTGGACGGTAAAGTCACTTCGATCCACAAGTGAAATAGAACAGTCGGGGGTTGTTATCTGAAAGTATGATCTCATTGATGATAAAGGGCATGTGGTTGATTGTTAAACTAAACTCATGAAGGAGAATAGTGAAAATATCCCTTTTCATGATGAAAGGCATGTGATTGTTTATTAAACCAAAACTCGAAAATGAGTATGGTGGTATAGGTTGATAATTGAACCTCCTTTACCTCCTTGAATAAATCACCTTATTACCCATTTACTAAATTGTCGAACTCACTCTCCCTTATTACCCACAAGAATCAAATCCTTCATATTGCAGAGAGGAGGAACCAATGAATATTACAATCAAGGTATAAAGTGTAATTTATGTTAAGCCAATTTTGATAATGTTGTCTTGAGAATAACACTTGGAATTTTTAGCCTTTATCTTGTCTAAACTATGATGGTAGGTGATACTATCATTTTATGGAGAGGTGTGGTGGGTTGTACAATGGTCTGACTGTCCAAATCGGATCGGGGTGTGACAACTTAAGTGCTATCAGATCTAAGTTCATAAAAACAAATTATCAAAACTTTACAACTTATGCCGTGGAAGCTAAAACTAATATTTTCTCAACTTCGTAGATATGACCCCTAGAAGAGGAACCAAATGAACATGTGCCTCTACTGCTGCACCTATCAAGGAACTAACAAAGAACCCCATTCCAGATGAGAAAAGAGGTGCCACGGAAGAATAGTCAAGGAGGACTCAAATTGAAGTAACACCACCTAGGATAAAATGCTGAGCACCAAAAGCTCTACCAAGAGTTTGTTAAGGTATTTGGGAGGAGGTACAATCTCAAAATACCCCTATTATAACCCCTTCACTTTTTGATATCCCCAAAAAATAAAAATACCATGCCAATTGGGATGCAAACCTTTCCAAGGAGATAGAAATAATGGAGCAGCCATGGATTGGCTTGCTAGCATCAAGAAATTGATGGGCATAATAAGGGCACCAACAAAAGAAATGGTGATATTAGCAGAGTTCTTGCTTGAGTGAAGTTCCAAAAGGTGGTGGGACAATGTGTGAAACCTCTCTACAATGTGAGAGGATTTTGGAGGGAGATTCTCAAATGAGTCTTTGGCCCCTCATTTGATTAATGAAAAAAAGCAGTAATTCTTCTGGTTATAATAATGTTCTAGTACTATCTTGGAGTATGAAACCCAGTTTAATGAATTAAGACCCTTTGCCCCTAACTTAGCTGTCCCTACCAATATTTGCTAGAAATTTGTGGATGGTCTCAACATGTATATACGAGACCAGATGGGAGTAACTGGATGAACCATTGACCTGGAAGCCATTATTAGATGGCCCACGAGTGTGAACGATTGGTACAAGCAATACACCAAAGGGTGGAGAGCATCAATAAAAAAAAAATACGAAGGTGATCTTCCTTACAAAGAAAGGGAATTTTTCCAATTTTGTAATGACCCCCACGAAGGAATAAGATTAAGGGTGGAAGCTTGGACAAGGTCTCATAGACTAAAGAAGGAAGGGGACAATAATGCACCACAAAGGAATATTCCCCAATGCCCTAGATGGCAGAGGAACATGAAGGAGCATGTACTAAAATAATCTATTGCAAGTGTGGGGAGTTGGGATATATTTTGAAGAATCGTTCAATACCCTAAGGATTTATGGCAATACCTCATAGTAACAACACTTTTCCAACAACTGAAGTTCAAAGGGATAGAGATCGAGGATCCGCCACAACATCTAGGTTCCCAACAAGAGTTTACAACCTTATACAAGAAGAAGCTCAAGAGGACCCTTGTGTAGTAGCAAGAACTTCTAAGCCCCATACCTAAGAAGTATTACTTTAGATTTGATAGTAAACCAAAAGGAAGTGTGCTCGTTATAATAAAGATATTTTATTAAATTTCTCTTGTCAAACCTTATCTATTAAATCAGGAATGTGTCAATTAATTCGATAGGACACAATTACCTTCAATAACTCAAGAGTTTGGAAAATCATTTTTAAGGAATCATAAATCCGTGAAGTTCCTAGGTGTAAATCCCGCACTTTTGAGTTAAGAAAAATTGGGAAAAGAACCGGTCAAACCGAGTAAGAAAACCGAGCCGGTTTACAAACCCGATCATTTGGGAACAAACAATTTGGAAATTTACAACTTTCGGGTGATACAAAGGGTTCATTAAACCTTGGAAAAGAAACTTAAGATAAAATAGAAGAGAAAAACCAAATTGGTTTAGGTGAACGAGAATCCACAAGAACTCTAAAGTTAAGCGTGCTTGCCTGAGAGTAGTGTGAGGATGGGTGACCTCCTAAATTATTGGAATTAATATCAATAATTTATGGCAATACTAGTAATAAATCTATCCAATTTATTACACGGTTTTACACCTATATAAAGACGTCATCCCCATTCATTCTCCTCACACCCGAACACTTTTCTCTCTCTCTCTCTACTGCTCCATTTCCCAATGAAGCTTAAACTAGGGCTCTTTATAACCGAGGAGAAGTCCACTATCTGATAGCAAAATCTAGTCAATCCGAGAATCACTGGAGAAGCACTGACATGATGGAACAGTGAAGCAGCTCCGGCTGACCGAAGCTGCCCTGATTCGGCCAAGTTGAAATTGGCCAACAATTCCTCAGCCCTCCCATGGTTGAATTAGGACTGAAAGGTAAGCCAATTCGGCCTCCCTCTGCAATTTTCGGCCAGTGCTAGAGAGAGAATCGACAGAATTTCAATAATAAAATTCTAACTCAATTCGACATCAATTGATGCGATTCTTGATTCTAGGATGAACCTCAAGATGAGAGCTATTTGCCCAGATCGAAAGCTCGGATTGCCGTGCCCTCACCGGTGAGAAATCGTAGCTTTCTCTCTCTATAGTTTGTTTTTCAGCGAAGCTCCGTTTGAGATCGTTTCGGCATTAAAATCTGCAATTCAAAGTTCCTTAGAATTATATGAACATGTAGGAACTCAATTTCAACAATTAGAGTACCAGGAACGCCAGCAAGGACAAGCTCGTGTGAATACAAAGAACTGGTCTAGTGGAATTCACAGCATTAACGGGTGAGTGGGTTTACTAACATCATACCCGGTTGGGATGATGGGTACAACTTAAAATTTAAAACCACTTACCGGTTATGAGTGGAAATTTTATATCATACCCAGTTGGGAATGATAAGTACCTTGGTATAAAAACCCACTATTAAGTGGTATTTTAAACGTCACTACTTAGAGGAAGTGATGTGAAAATCATGCGGAAAAACTACTTACCTGTTGTAAGTAGATCATACCTGATTGGTATGATGAGACTTCCTCAAAGTAAGTTGAAAACCTATTCATCTGTTATGAATGGAGGTGTCCTTATACCCAGTCGGTATAATGGATAGAGAAAATATATGTTTTGTCGGAAGTGCTCTCCCTTGACTATGTGCCAATGCTTAAACAATTCAGTAGACTTTCTCGATGAGAGCTCGAATAGCTTTGATAGGCCAGGGGCCTCGATTTTGGAACTTGGGGGCTAAATGCCCGATTTTGAAAATCTCGTATAGTGGGCCCAAGGCCAGTTGACACAAGCAGGAACTCGTAAACGACATGATATATGTGCCATAAAATTTAATAAGTGAATTGTTTGTCCATGGTACCAAGATAGGACCGACATGCTCAGTCAACTAGCGATAGTGTGACATGACAGGTCGACAGACCAGTCAAGGTAAACAACTGCGAGTTGAGTTAAGAGTCGGGGCCGTTGGACCAGTGGCACCATAGATTACATGGCAACATGAGAAAATATTATTTGTGCATGCACTGTGAGTACGGGATCATCAAGACACCCATGAGGGGTAGCGATGCGTCCCAAGGACCCTGGACGACCAGGTGAGTATAAGGGCAGATCGTCGTTCCAGGTGTTTGTGCGAAATTTGGAGAAGCACCAAGTGCATGAGACCAGGGTGGGGCAGGATGAGGTCTCTGTCCTCATATGGACATGAAGAAGTGATTGCGGGATTGTGGGTCGGATGTCGCGTACATCCACTAATTCCCTGGGTAGAAGTGAACGTACTTCTATCCGAGTGGCAGGAAGAGTCGCTCCGCAGCCACTAGCAGGTTCAGTATCACTACTAACTTGCGAATGTGTGTAACCTTCATGATGAAGGATGTGTGTTGGGTGATGACACACCGGTAATTGTGAAATAATGGAAAATCCCGATAGAAATTTTAAATGAAGGGATTTTTGAAAAGAAAGGAGTATAGCACACTCCATATAAATGTTTTTCTTAAAAGTTAAAAGTAGACCTTTGAAAACCCATTTACTGAGTAGTCGTACTCACCCCCTCCCTATAAGATAGGTATGTAAAGTTTAAAATTTCATGCAGTTTTGATTATGCTATTTCAGGAAATGGTGCAGGTTTAAAGGACGCCTTACTATTTACGGTTTATAATAAGGGGAAACCCTTTAATAAACCGAGAGAGTGGCGGGTTGTTCATGGGGATCTGACCAAACCGGGTTGGGGCGTGACAACTAGAGTGGTATCAGAGCCTGTTTCCTCGAATACATAATCAAGATTAGAAAATATAGTAACTGATAGGATTTATCTTAATATTTTTAGATGGCTCGCAGGAGAGGAATCAAGAAAACTAGTAATGACTCTTCTCAGCACCCTGTACTCGTAGGAAGACAATTCTAGAAGCTTCCCAAATGCCTGAGGCATGGTAGAAATCTCCAAAGATCAAATGTAGAAGTATCTCGAAGAATGTGCTAGGACCTATTGAGGGCACAACTCTAAGTATAAAGGAAGCCAAGCGTGAAGCTACAAACGTTAGCAAAGGGTGTATAACCTTACCTTGGGGTTTATCAAGAACCTTGTAGCTCCTTATTTTGTGACCACTTTTTGCAATAGGGCTAGTTATACTCCTTGACTAATAAAATACTCCAAATTCCTAAAAACCTTGTCTATCAAATGATGTAATCTTGTTAGGAAAAAACCCCAAGAAAAGTACCCAAACAAAATACACCATGGATATCAAGGATACTATTATGCAAAGAAGGCATGACAAAAGAATCGCCATGATAAGGAGTCTAGGAGAACTTTGGGGTAACTAAAGGAACAACATATTATAAGGTACAAAGGAAATAGGGCATGAAATGAAGTACCGTCCCACACCACAAGTATTTAGAATAATACTTCTCAAGGAAGACGCCCTCACAACAATAAGAAATCTGAAAGGATACCATCCAAAGAAACGTGACTCTAATTGCAACCACAAATAACAGGAAACTCTTCAAAATCTTAGCAAAGTGGTAAGAAGAAAAAAGGGGTAAAGGTAGGATCTCAATAAAACCACAAACAGAACAAAGGATAGTTGAAGAGAATTCCCCCTTTAAGAAGAAAATCCAAACAATTTATGAGCAAAAGAAAGGAGTGCATCCATCAGAGAAGACAAGATGAACATTTGATGACAAACGGGACGTATTGGGATTACATGAATAAATCACCTTGGAAAAAGAAACTATGCCAAATAGGAAGTTCGAACCAACAGGACAAGAGAAAGCAAGTCATTACAACAAGATAGTCAGAGGGAACAAATGACACCCTAATGAAGATAGGGAAGTAGAAGGGGCTACACCCTAAAAAGGTTAGTGAGATGGACGTTAAGGACAAGAGTACTCGAGAAACAACTGCCCTAAGAAACTTAGACCAAAGGAATGGTGGAGGCAAGGCAGTTAACAAACTAATACACAGGAAAACCATAATTTGAGTTCAAACAAAGAAGAGAGGGGCGGAAAGGCCAAATACTCGGGAAAGGAAGGATGAAAGAAATCCTTAACAGGACCAAAGGCCAAATTAATGACTAAACTCAAGCCAAGAAAAGAATAGGTAAGCCTCTCACATAATTAGAAAGAAATCTTGACACAAGGAAGATTTGAATACTCCATAAAGAAATACACTATGAAAGTAAACTTTGGAGGGAAGCATATGACTAACTACTCTTGAAGGAATTTTAATGGGCGGATGGATATAATGTGAAGTGCAAGGAACCAACCCTTAATTGGGAAATGTTTCAAAGGAAGGAAGTATTGTGATGGCCCAGTGTGACCTGCTTGGAGAGAGTGGGAGAACCAATCAATAATTCCAGGAGAACCAAGTAGAAAGAAGAAACGAGTAACAACGGGACGACCAAAGAGAATAAACAAAACCCTAAGAAAGGTTGAGATGTAGTAAAGACTACACTCTATAAAGGACAAAGGATGGGCATGAAGGATTAGTGATATAGCTGCCCAGATGATTGGATCAGAAAAATGGAGAGAAGGAGACAGTTGAAGAACTGGTATTCGAGAAAACCATGGATTTAAACCATAACAAAGAAGGGAGAGGTGAAAAGGCCAAAACATTGGAAAATAAGAACGAAGGAAACTCCTTAAAGAAATCAATGGCCAAATCCGGATTTATATTTTAAAGTCTTGAGTTGGTTAAGTGAGCCTCATGAAGGATGAACAAGAGATTTTGAAACAAGGAGGATGTGATCCCTCTTTAAACGGAAATAATTTAACGGGTAAGCATCAAAAGATGCTGTTACAAGTATGAATGAATGGACAAACCATACTAAGGTAATAAAGGAAAGAATGTTCGAGAAACGTCAAGAAAGTAAGTCCTCCAAATAAGATGTGGCTAAGAAGAAATAACCACTATTGGTAAGACGGATCATAGTCCACACGCGCATATGAAGCTTAAAGAGTGGACGACCGAGCATAGGGTGAAATGCACAGAATAAAACCAACAATCAGAAGTATCCCATTTAAGGAATAAGGGATAAAACAAAAGTTGTGGATAGAGAAGGATCCAAAGCAAACAGATGCCCTAATATAGATAAGGGTGCGAAGAAAGGGAGAAAGAACCATATAATGAATGACAAGGAGGTTGAGCATGTAACTACTAAGATGAAAATCTGTATTGTAAGGGATATAGTAGAGAACAAAACCAGAAGGAGGGAACCTTCCCAAGCAAAGTAATCGAGACATAAATTGAAAGTAATTATTGTAGAATGAAGAATCATGAAGTGATTATGTGCAAGTAAAAGTGGATTAAGGAAAAAGGAAAAACCCTTGAATAAGGAATTCCAAGGACTTAAGAAGGAAAGAATCCCAATTTGTTCGTAAACTATTGGGAAACCAAATAATTGGTACCAGAAAGACCCAATAAAAAAGTTGGGAAAGGACAAGTTGGTAAGGAAAACCGACACGGTTATGTAAGACATGTTGTCAAGATACGAATGATAATTGGGTAACAGTAAAGGTAGTTGAGGAATACTACCCGATTAAAAGAGGGATGAAATTATACAGTCCCTGGAAGGCTGGAAAGTTGGAAACAACCCTAAAAGAGGTGTTGTAGGAGTATGATGGATTGAGATAGGTTCAGAACTATGTCATGTCGTAAGGGACATATAAGCACCAACAATCCCGAGTAAAATGTAACTCAAGTAAGAAGGAGTCAGTTGGTAAACATAACAAGGTCAAACATAAATTTGACCAAAGTTGTAATCAATGACGGATGAAGGATGGGTCAAATTGGGATGAAAGAATAATAACACAAAAACCTATGAAAAAAGTATGTAATGCTCGAAAGAACGTTGAGCTAGGGGTTTCAATAATGAAGAGAATTACTAGACAAACGAACGATTGGGCACCTTGGAACTCCCAATCCTGAAATTTTGAGTAAAATCCCCAAAAGGAAGAACCTTATCCTAAATAAAGGGAGATGCGAACCTAAGAATATACATTAGAATTAATGAGCCATACATGCCTCATTATTATAACTTCATGGAAAGAGTAAGCATGATAAATGAAAAGAAATTCCTTAGATGAATGATTATGGGGACTAAGCAAAAGAGCAATCGAAGTGTTAACATGTCAAGAAAACCTAAGTTGACATTAAGGGAAATTATTCCTGATGTATAATATATTGGTTATGTTTTGGGAACAAAACTCCTAAAACGAGGGGAGAGTTGTAAACCCCGCACTTTTGAGTTAAGGAAAACTAGGAAAAGAACCGGTCAAACCGAGTAAGAAAACCGAGCCGGTTTACAAACCTGATCGTTTGGGAACAAACAATTTGGAAATTTATAACTTCCAAGTGATCCAAAGGGTTCATTAAACCTTGGAAAAGAAACTTAAGACAAATTAGAAGAAAAAACCAAATTGGTTTAGGTGAACGAGATTCCATAAGAACTTCAAAGTTAAGTGTGCTTGCCCAAGAGTAATGTGAGGATGGGTGACCTCCTAGATTTAATATTGGAATTAATACAAATAATTTAATATCGAAATTAAATTATTAGAATTAATATCAATAATTTATGGCAATACTAGAAATAAATCTATACCATTTAGTACAGGATTTTACACCTATATAAAGACGTCATCCCCATTCATTCTTCTCACACCCGAACACTTCTCTCTCTCTCTCTCGGTCTATTGCTCCATTTCCTAGTGAAGCTTAAACTAGAGCTTTGACTTGAACATTTTTCTTAACCTCGGAAAGAGAGGTCGGGCTCTTTAGAACCTAGGATAAGTCAGCTATCTAATAGCAAACTCCAGTCAATCCAAGAATCACTGGAGAAGTGCCGACATGATGGAACAGTGAAGTAGCTTTGTCGGACCGAAGCTGCCTTATTTCGGCTGAGTTGAAATTGGCCATTTCGAGCCCTACTCAAGCCAAACCAAGCCTTCCCAACACTTCCTCAGCCCTCCCATAGTCGAATTAGGACTGAAAGGTAAGCCAATTCGGCTCCCCTCTGTAATTTTCGGTCGGTGCTAGAGAGAGAACCGTCAGAATGTCAATAATGAAATTCTAACTCAATTCGGCATCAAATGATGCAATTCTTGATTCTAGGATGAACCTCAAGATGAAAGCTATCTGCCCAGATTGAAAGCTCGGACCGCCGTGCCCTCACCAGTGAGAAATCGAAGCTTTCTCTATTTATAGTCTGTTTTCCGGCGAAGCTCCGTTTGAGCTCGTTCCAACATTAAAATATGTTATTCAAAGTTTCTTACAATCGTATGAACATGTAGGAACTCAATTTCAACTCCAATTTCAACAATTAGAGGTGTTTGATTAGTCAATTTGATGAAATCAAATTCGATAGTGTTGAAGAGTTGAAATTGGGGGAAAATTTGGGAGAAATTGGTGATTTTCGAAATTCAAAGGAACAAAATGCAATTTTATGAAATTGAGGGTCAATTGGGCATTAAAATAATGTTGGAGGACCAATTGAGGGTCAATTGAGGAATTTTACAAATTTTTGGGGCAAAACTTACCATTTTTGTGAAGGAATGGCAAAATGGTAATTTTGGAAAAGTTGGAGGACCAACTTGGAAATTTGGGAAATTAATCCCCTTTTTGTGAAATGGAATAAATTGAGGTCCTATGATAAATTTTAGAAGTTTTGGAACTCAATTTGAGGAAAAACCGACATTAGGGACTTAAAGTTAAAGAGAAATAACTTTAGGGACGTAATTGCAAATAAATGAAAGTTTGACTTTCTTATTCATTTGGAATGAATGAAGGCGATTAGGTCGAAGGATAATGAACCGAGTTGTTCATATCGTGTAGGAACATGAAGTACCGGGAACGCCAGCAAGGACAAGCCTGCGTGAATACAAAGAATCGGTATAGTGGAATTCACGGCATTAATGGGTGAGTTGGTTTACTAACATCATACCCGGTTGGGATGATGAGCACAAATTAAAATTTAAAACCACTTATCGGTTATAAGTGGAAATTTTATATCATACCCGATTGGGAATAATAAGTACCTTGGTATGAAAACCCACTATTAAGTTGTATTTTAAACATCACTACTTAGAGGAAGTGATGTGAAAATTATTGGAAAAACTACTTACCTATTGTAAGTAGATCATACTTGGTTGGTATGATGAGACTTCCTCGAATGAAGTTGAAAACCCGTTCATCGGTTATGAATAGAGGTGTCCTTATACCCAGGCAGTATAATGGATAGAGAAAACATATGTTTTGTTGGAAGTGCTCTCCCTTGACTATGTGCCAATGCTTAAACAATTCCGGAGACCTTCTCGACTGAAGCCCGGCGGTTTTGGAACTTGGGGGCTAAATGCCCGAATTTGAAAATCTCGTACAGTGGGCCCAAGGCCAGTTAGCACAAGTAGGAGCTCGTAAACGAACATTATAATTGTGCCATAAAACTTAATAAGTGAATTGTTTGTCCATGGTACCAAGATAGGACCGACATGCTCAGTCAACTAGCGGCAGTGTGACATGACAGGTCGACTTACCAGTCAGGACAAACAATTGTGAGTTGAGTTGAGAGTCGGGGCCGTTGGACTAGTGGCACTACAGATTACATGGCAATATGAGAAAACATTGTTTGTCCATGCACTATGAATACAAGATCATCAAGATGCTCATGAGGTGGAGTGATGCATCCCAAGGACCCTGGACGACCCGGTGAGTGTATGGGCAAATCGTCGTTCCAAGTGCCTGTGCGAAATTTTGGGTAGCACCAAGCGCATGAGACCGGGGTGGGGACAGGATGGGGTCTCTATTCTCATATGGACACGAAGAAGTGATTGCGGGATTGTGGGTCGGATGTCACGTACATCCACTCATTCCTTGGGTAGAAGTGGTCGTACTTCTATCCGGGTGGCAGGAAAAGTCGCTCCAAAGCCACTAGCGAGGTCAGTAGTGATATTGACTTGCGAATGTGTGTAAACTTCATGATGATGGATGTGTGTTGGGTGATAACACACCGGTAACTATGAAATAATGGAAAACCCAATAGAAATTTTAAATGATGTGATTTTTGAAAAGAAAGGAGTCTGACACACTACATATAAATGTTTTTCATAAAAGTTAAAAGTAGACCTTTGAAAACCTATTTACTGAGTAGTCGTACTCACCCCCTCCCTTATATCCCTTTCAGGAAATCCCAGAAAGTCCACCTGAAAGACCATCAACTAAGATGCCTGTAAGACAGGTATATAAAGTTTAAAATTTCATGTAGTTTTGATTATGCTATTCCAGGAAATGGTGCAGTTTAAAGGACGCCTTATTTTTTACGGTTTATAATAAGGGGAAACCCTTTAATAAACTGGGAGAGTGGAGGGTTGTTTATGGGGATCCGACTAATTTGGGTCGGGGCGTGACACTAGGGAACCAACCCCAACTAATACAATCATTAACATGCTCACATCTTTGAGGGAAGAAAATTGATAAGAATAGAATCCTGAAGGACTGTAAGGTGAGGTGATCTAGATGAATTACATTAGGGAACCTTAAAAAAAATATACTGATGATGGGTGCCGTCGTAAAGGCAATACCTAGAGAACATTAGAAAACCCTTCACCACCAACAATCAGAATAAGCGACTCATCAACCTAAACTATCAAATAAGATGAGCACACATTTTAGGAAAAGTACCATAAATGAGAAAGAAACCAAGATGAATTGTGATTGGAACAAAAGAGAGAAATTATTTAGGACTTCTCAAATTAAGGAGCGAGCAGTAAACAGGGTGACAACGATGGACAAAGGAAAGTCAAGATGAATAAAACCCAAATAGAATCACTTGGGAGTTATTAAAACTTTTACAAGAGGGCCCGGTAGTATAATGAGTGATAAAAGATACAAATATTTGGGAGAAGATTCTAGTATGACCCAAAACTACTATCAAGATCACAATAGAACCATGGGGGTTAGGGAACCCTTAACAAAGCAAACAAGAAGGTGTGATGGGATCAAAACTAAGAAATGATATTAGATGAATACTCAAAGCAAGAGTAATGAAGCAAGATCATAAGAAAGGAAATACCCTAACAAAAGAAAATGGGATAAAATGTTTAGCCTTTGGAATTCGAGAATAATTAAGAGTAGGAATGAGATTCTCCTGAGGAATTTGTAATAATGTCAAACTAGTTTTGGGGACAAAACTCCTAAAAGGAGGGGAAAGTTTGTAAACCCCATTTTCCAAAGACAAGTAATCCGTAATGGAGAACCAAAAATTTTTGAAAGGAAACCATGGATTAAAGTGAATCGAAAATTTGAAAAGAAAAAAAAATGGGAAATTGGAAATCCCAAATAATCAATGAGGATCCAAGAATCATGAACCGAATAGGATGTGGAAATTAGACATGAACTGGATTGAACCGGGAAAAATCGGTTCAAAGATTTATTTTTCTAGGCGACTTAAAAATATTATTTTGAGAAATTGAAGTCACCATTGTGTCAAAAATAAATTTAGACTAATTTAGAAAATTTTAATTTTTAGAAAATCAGTCAAATCGTGCATGAAACCGTCTATTTTCAATTTTAGGTCACCGAACCCAATTTGACCGAACCAGTCAATGGTCCAGTTGGTCAACGGACTGCCTATTAGGCGAACACCCCATTTGTGTGCGAAGCATAGCGAAGCACTCCCAGTTAGTCGCTCGGTCAATGTTTGGAAGCGTTGGCTAATCACAGCGTGACACGTGTACTCGGTCAATAGTCAAACAAAGAAAAAGCCACGTCACCGAAGACTGACCAATGAGAGAAACTTGTGTCCTTAGTCAATGTTCAAATGAGGAGAAGCCTCATCTATAGTGCTGATCAATGAGGTGTTGACACATGGCGAAGGTGCCACGTTAGAAATCGACTTGGATGTCAAAGAATGGTTGATCAATTAAAGGATAACACGTGGCAAAGCCACGTTGAATTGTCACAATTAATAAGAGGCTAATACATGGAAATGACACATTAGGAAGGGAAAACCAACGAATTTAATGTAACCATTAAGATAATCCCACGTGTCAATGTCAACGAAGGGCTAGATTCGGTTCATGACCACGTTGGTTTAGGTGACCAATAAGAAGTCACTACGTGTTTGGCCAACGATTCAATGGGTGACTCAGATGTTGAGTGAGCGATCACGTCAACGATGCCAGCGAATCACAACATGACACGTGGCAGTCCACACATGCGAAGCTTGCACATGCTCGCATAGTGTCATCATCTCACTTCAGTTTTTTGAATCGAAAGGGGGAAGGACCGACGCCTTAACTTTGACGAGCCTTTACTGGCTTTGAAAAGGCCTTAAATTGTCCAGTTAATTGCACCGGCCAAAAATTGCAGAGGGAAGCCGAATTGGCTTACCTTTCAGTCCTAATTCGGCCGTGGGAGGGCTGAGAAAGTGTTGGGAAGGCTTGGTTTGGCCTGAGGAGGGCTCCAAAAGGTCAATTTTAACCCGGCCAAAACATGGCAGCTTCGGTCCGCTAGAGCTGCTTCACTGTTTCATCATGCCGACGTCTCGCTGGCGACCCTCAAAGTGAATGGAGACTACAGACGTGTACCTGACTTCTCCTCGGTTCTAAAGAACTTGACCTCACCTTGTTTGGCTAAGAAAAGACCCCATGTTGGAGCTCTAGTTTGAGTTTCACCGAAAAATGGAGCAGTTGAGAGAGAATGGAGCTTTAAGGTGTGGAGAGAATAAATGGGGAGGGCTCTTTATATAGGGAGCTTCGAGACCCGTTGGTTGTCTATTTGGCACCATTATGACTGACATTGAAGACCTGAAATGCCCCGAACAGAAGCGTTTCTTCATCAATGACATTTCTTCAGTTTTCCGGTGAGTGAACAGTGCTATCAATCTAAGGAAGAAGATGACACTATTCTGAACCGAACTGGACCGGTCCGAATCGGGTTCAAAGCTTAAACCGGCTGGTTCACCCCCCATTCGATCAAGTTTTTCAAATCTAAAAATTTCTAAATTCATCTAAATTCATTCTCTATCCAATGATGGCCTCAAATCTCCAATTTGAATTATTTAAGCCACATACAAAAATGAATTTAGGATTCGGTTCAAGAGTGGTTCAAACCGGTTCAGATCTGGTTCACCTGAATCGGTTTGGTTTTCATCCCCAGTTCATTCACAAGTCCATTTCCATGTTTTTTTTGACTCCTTGGGTCACTTAGGTTCCATAAAATTCATGGTTTACCATCTATTTATTGATTTCGGTTCATAAACCGACTCGGTCCTTAAACTGGTTCAATCCGGTTCGGGTTCAGTTCACCCGAACCGGTATGTTTTTCTCTCCCACTTTGTTCTAAGGTTCCTTCCCAAGCTTTATGATTTTCTTTGGAGTACAATGGAGTTGAATTTCTTTGTTTTGCATGATCTTTATCGGTTCTGGTTCATGAACTGACTCCGTTTAGAAACTGGTTCAATCCTGTTGGACTCGGTTCATCCAAACCGGTCTAATTTTCCTATTCCAATTCATCCTAAGGTTCTTTTCCATAGTATTTTGAACCCATTGGATCACCTAGGAGTTATAAATTCCTAAATTTCCCATTCACAATTATCGGGTTTGTGAACCGGTTCAGTTTTCTCACTTGGTTTGAGCGGTTCTCTTTCCGATCTTCCTTAGCTTAAAAGGGCGGGGTTTACAACTCTCCCCTCCTTTTAGGAGTTTTGTCCCAAAAACTTAGTTAGCAACCTTGTATAAGCAATAATTTCCATTGATGCCCCTTATGTGTTTGCTTAAGATGCAAACTTTTCTCTCGTACGTTCAATTAGCCCCTTTTACAACCTTCACTTAAAGAATTCCTTTTTTCCTTTATATTATTTATTCCTTCCATGGAGTTTTTCATAACTAGACATACCTTACCTCAGGGTATGTTCTTAGATTTTTTCTCTCTCTTTGCTTAGAGCAACATTCTTCCCCTTTAGCTTCTATACTCAAGATTGGAAATTCCAATATAACTAACAATTTCCGTGTCTAGTTAACTGCTTGGTCAATGAAACCCTTAGCTCATTGTCCTATAGAGCATTTCGTACTTATTTCCATGGATTTCTTTATCATCACCTTTTCATCCCATTTCGACTCTTCCTTCATTTGTTGCTCATTACAAATCGGTCCAATTTATGTTTGAGTTTGTCATGCTTATGAACCGACTCTTCCTTATTTTAAGTCATGTTTTTATCGGGATCGTTGAATTTTCTTATCCCTTACAGCATGACATTTTCTAGATCTTATCTCTATATCCATTAGATCTCCAAAACACTTCCTTTAGGGTTATTCCTATTTTTCAACCTATCAGGGATTGCATAACTCCATCCCTCTTTTCCTCTGGTAGTATTCCTCGACTATCTTTATCGTTATTAACTCAATTTACACAATTGTATCAGTTCTCCTTACCCACTCATTCCTTTTTGACTTCCTTATTGAGTATTTCTGGTTCCAATCAATTAAATTTCCAGATGTTTTACCGACATGCTGGGTTTCGTCCTTTCTTAGGTCCATCATCGTTCCCAATGTTCGTAACCATTTCACAATTCTTTATACCGAGTTGATTCCTTTCGGTCCACATGTTGTTTGCTTGGTTTGGGGAGTTTCCGCTTTTTACAGTTTCATCTCTACTAATTCATTCAAGGTAGAGACTTTCATCTTAGGAGATACATGTTCAACCTTCTTACCATTTCTTGACGTTTTCCTATCTTCATCTCCTTACACCCTTTCCATATTGGGGCATTTGCCCCCTTTTTGTCCTCCATTGTCTTAAACTTTTCTCATTCTGTCCTTTATTCCTTATTTAAGTATTTTATTAATCTTATTTCGGATCCTTCATATTATGCTCAATCGTCCAATCTTTAGGCTTTATCATATGCATGTGGACTATAGCCTGTCTTATCAATCGTGGTTATTCCTCCATAACCACATCTTATCTGGAGGGCTCACTTTCCCAACATTTCTTAGACGTTCTTTTCTTCCTTACCTTATTATGGTTAGTCCACTCATTCTTACTTGCCACAACATCTTTTAATATGTTTCCTTGTGTTTCTTTGACCTTAGCATGCATTTTATTTGTGGATTTGTCTCCTCACTTCTCGCCACCAGGTTCCATTTATTCTTTATTACGTCCTGTATCCTCTCTTAGGATTTCCTTATTTGGAAGGATTCTTACCCTTTTCCCCCGTAATTTCTTTTCCATACATCCTTGAAGACACCTAGCTTTAAATGATGCCCCTTGATGTTATTCTTGTATGCTTACTTACTCTTGAGATCCTATGGATACGTTTTTCGTACTTCATTCTCATTCTCACTCGTATCTCAATATATGTCTAGAGCTTGCATCCACCAAGTTTCAAAATCCCTTAATTACCCTTTCGAGAGGTTCATTTAACCATCTCAAGACTTTATAGTCCCGGTTCTGGCCATTGATTTCTTTTTAAGGATTTTCGTTCATTCTTCCTTTTAAACTATTTCCTTGGATCACTAAAGCATGCTTTCTTGGTTCCTTCACATTGGCTTGTGCTTCATTTGCAAGTTTATCTCTTTGTCCCTTTCTCTTGGTTCCATTATCTCTTAGTTGGGATGCATATGTCTTTCCAAGATTTTCTTCCTTGGTAGGACTATCTTCTTGTTCCTGGTTCTGCGGAATATTTGCCTTTACATGGCATCCTTTGATTGTCATCCTCTTCTGTTTATCCTTTCTCTTGAAATTCTACAGGTATATCTTTGGTTCCCTATCCTCTTCCTTACTGGTACCACAATACACATCCATTTCTTTTAGGGAGAGTTTAAAATTTTTCTTGTTTCAAGATATCCTGACCATCATGTGAAAGGCTTACCTACTCCCTTCTTGGCTTGAATTCTGTCTTTAATTTGGTCATTAGTTCTTTTAAGGATTTCTTTCATCCTTGTTTTCTCCACTATTTGGCCTTTCCACTTCTTCCATATTTGCTGGAGTTTAGTCTATGACCCTCATGAGAATAGTTCATTACCTGTCTCGCCCCAACTTTCACCTTGTTTAGTTTTCTTGAGGTAGTTGTCTCTCTAATCTCCTTGTCCTTAATGATCCTTCCAGTGCTCTTTTTAGGGTCTATTCCTTACTACTTCCCGGTCCTCCTTAGGGTGTCGTTCATTCTCTTTGACCATCTCGTTGTCATGGTTGCTTACTTCTGTTATGTTGTTCCGAATTTTGACTTCTCTATATTTTCCAAAGGAAGTTGTACCAAAATTTTCATCACTTTTCCAAAGCAGGTCAGTCTTGGCCTCCGATACATCCTCCCTTCAAGTAGTTTATAATGAAGGGTTGGTTCCTTGAACTCCACGTTATGTCCATCCATCAACCAATGATTCCTTCAAGGTACTTGGTTGTATGCATCCCTCCAGAGTTTCATTTCATAGCGTATTCCTTCTCTTCTTCTCTCTCACTGTTGTCGTTCCCTAGAGTTTCCAGAGGACATTTCTCTGTGTTTGCCCCTTATGAGAGGGTTCTGGATATACTTCCAATGTACCTTATCCCTACTCTTGAGGTATCTTTCTTGGTTTGACCTTCTTAAGAAGAAATTTAAATTTTGTATTCACCTCATCATTTCTTGACCTCATTGTGAACCGTTTACGTAACCTACTCCAAGGTATCTGTCTCCAGTCCTTTGTGGCCTTTGAGGAGTTATTGCCTTGAATTTATGAGGTGTGAAACACCCCTTCTTTCCTTACACCTATAATTGTTTATCTTGGTACTTGTCCTTAGTAGGGTTGGGCACTTCTTCAGGTAATGTCTCCATCGTTCATACTTGTAATAGGTTATTCCCTTACATGGATTGTTGTGGTCCCTTCTTTCCTTCGAGTAGGGCATTTCCAGGGTTACTATTGGTTTGGTGCTCTACCGTTGTTGAGTCTGATCACTTTAACAGTTTTCTTACTGAATCTCCTTTGCTAAAGGGTTATGGTAAGAGTGTTCCTAGGCTTCTTAATTCCTTGATTCATCTTCCATAACCGGGATGTGATTTTTCCTTAGTTTCCAGAATAGTGTGGGTTTGCTTTATTTTCCATAGGCCATATTCCCAACAAGATTGCATCATCAGGAGATAGAGTTTTGAGAATTTGAGTATTTTATTAATAGGGAAATACAAAAGATTAGACTTTAAGCCCTATCATAGGAAATGGTCGCAAAAAAACTAATGAGCTATGGAATTCTTGATAAACATCCTCCTCCATACTTAGAGTTGTGCCATCGATAGGTCCTAGCACCATTCTCCAGGATAATTCCCCATTTGGTCTTTTGTGATTCTTGCCAGGTCTCAAGCATTTAGGAAGCTTCTAAGATTGTTCTCCCATGAGGATAAATTAGAAGATAAAATCAAATTGGTGTAGGTGAACGAGAATCCATAAGAACTTTAAAGTTAAGTGTGTTTGCTCGAGAGTAGTGTGAGGATGGGTGACCTCACACCCGAACACTTCTCTCTCTCTACTGCACCATTTCCCGGTGAAGCTTAAACTAGTCAATCCAAGAATCACTAGAGAAGCGTCAACATGATGGAAAAGTGAAGCAACTCCGGCGGACCGAAGCTGCCCTATTTCAGCCGAGTTGAAATTGCCCATTTCGAGCCCTCCTCAGGCTAAACCAAGCATTCCCAACACTTCCTCAGCCCTCCCACGGCCGAATTAGGACTGAAAGGTAAGCCAATTCGGCTCCACTCTACAATTTACGGCCGGTGCTAGAGAGAGAACTGGTAGAATTTCAGATGAAATTCTAACTCAATTCGGCATCAATTGATGCGATACTTGATTATAGGATGAACCTCAGGATGAGAGCTATCTGCCCAAATCGAAAGCTCGGATCGCTGTGCCCTCATCGGTGAGTAATCGAAGCTTAGTCTCTCTATAGTCCATTTTCCGACGAAGCTCCGTTTGAGCTTGTTCCGACATCAAAACTTACAATTCAAAGTGCTATTGAATCTTAAGAAGATGGAGAAACTCAATTTCAACTCCAATTTCAACAATTAGAAGTGTTTGATCGGTCAATTTGATGAAATCAAATTTGATAGTGTTAAAGAGTTGAAATTTGGGGAAAATTGGGGATTTTCAAAATTCAAAGGACCAAAATGCAATTTTATGAAATTGAGGGTCAATTGGGCATGGAAATAATGTTGGAGGACCAATTGAGGAATTTTGGAATTTTAGAGGCAAAACTTACCATTTTTGTAGTGGAAGGGCAAAATGGTAATTTTGGAAAAATTGGGGGACCAAATTGGAAATTTTGGAAATTAAACCCCTTTTTGGTGAAATTGAATAAATTGAGGTGCCAAGATAAATTTTAAAAGTTACGGGACTCAATTTGAGGAAAAATCGACGTTAGGGACTTAAAGTTAAAGAGAAATAACTTTAGGGACCTAATTGTAAATAACTAAAAGTTTGGCTTTTCTCATTCATTGAAAATGAATGAAGGTGGATATGCCGAGTAATAATGAACATGGAAGTTCATATCGTGTAGAAACATGAAATACCGGGAACGCCAGGTCTAGTGGAATTCACTGCGTTAACGGGTGAGTGGGTTTACTAACATCATACACGGTTTAGATGATGAGCACAATTTAAAATTAAAAACCACTTACCGGTTGTGAGTGGGATTATATATATCATGGGGATAATGAGTACCTCGGTATAAAAACCAACTATTTAGTGGTATTTTAATCATCACCAATTAGAGAAAGTGATGTGAAAATATTGCGGAAAAACTACTTACCAGTTGTAAGTAGATCATACCCAAATCGTATGATGAGACTTCCTTGAATGAAGTTGAAAACCTGTTCATCGGTTATGAACAGAGATGTCCTTATACCGGTCGGTATAATGGATAGTGAAAACCAATTTTGTTGAAAGTGTTCTCTCCTAACTGTGTGCCAATGCTTAAAATATTTGGGAGACCTTCTCGACGGGGGCTCGAATAGCCCTGATAGGTCGAAGGCCTCGGTTGTGGAACTTGGGGGCTAAATGCCCGATTTTTAAAATCTCGTACAATGGGCCCAAGGCCAGTTGGCACAAGTAGGAGCTTGTAAAATAACATGATATATGTGCCATAAAACTTAATAAGTGAATTGTTTGGCCATGGTACCAAGATAGGACCGACATTCTTAGTCAACTAGCTGTAGTGCGACATGATATGTCGACAGACCAGTCAAGACAAATAACTGCGGGTTGAGTTGAGAGTCAAGGCCGTTGGACCAGTGGCACCACATATTACATGGCTTGATAAGAAAACATTGTTTGTGCATGACTCAAAATAAGGAAGAGTCGGTTCATAAGCATGACAAAGTCAAACATAATTTGGATCGATTTTTAATGAGCAACGAATGAAGGAAGAGTCGAAATGGGACGAAAAGGTGATGATAAAGAAATCCGTGGAAATGAGTATGAAATGCTCTATAGGACGACGAGCTAAGGGTTTCAATGACCAAGCGGTTAACTAGACACGGAAATGGTTAGTTATCTTGGAATTTCCAATCTTAAGTATAGAACCTCAAGGGGAAGAATGTTGCTCTAAGCAAAGAGAGAGAAAAAATCTAAGAACATACCCTGAGGTAAGGTATGTCAAGTTATGACAAACTCTATGGAGGGAGTAAATAATATAAAGGAAAAAGGAATTCCTTAAGTGAAGGTTGTAAAAGGGGCTAATTGAAAGTACGAGAGAAAAGTTTGCATCTTAAGTAGACACCAAAGGGGCATCAAAGGAAATGATTGCTTATACAAGGTTGCTAACTAAGTTTTGGGGACAAAACTCCTAAAAAGAAGGGGAGAGTTGTAAACCTCGCCCTTTTGAGCTAAGGAAAATCGAGAAGAGAACCAGTCAAAACAAGTGAGAAAATCGAAGCGGTTTACAAACCCGATAATAGTTAATGGGTAATTTAGGAATTTTTAACTCCTAGGTGATCCAAAGGGTTCAAAATACTATGGAAAAGAATGTTAGGACGAGTTGGAAGAGGAAAATTAGATCGTTTGGATGAATCTGGTCCAACAGGATTGAACCGGTTTATGAACAGAGTCGGTTCATGAATTGGAACCGATAGAGATCGGGCATTACAAAGGAATTCAACTCCATTGTACTCCAAAAAAATTCATAAACCTTGGGAAGGAACCTTAGAACTAAGTGGGAGAGAAAAAACAGACCAGTTCGGGTGAACCAGACCCAAACCAGATTGAACCGGTTTAAGGACCGAGTCGATTTATGAATCGGAATCGATAAAGAGATGGTAAACCAGGAATTTTATGAAACCTAAGTGACCCAAGGAGTAACAAAAGACATGGAAATGGACTTGTGAAGGAATTGGGGATGAAAACCAAATTGGTTCAGGTGAACAGGATCCGAACCGGTTCGGACCTGTTTGTCCAGTCCGGTTCGGATCATTGTCATCTTCTTCCTCAGGATGACAGTACTGTTCACTTGCCAGGAAATTGAAGAAACGTCGTGAAGAAAAACACTTCTGTTCAGGGCATTTCAGCTCTTCAATGTCAGTCATAATGGTGCCAAATGGACGGCCAACGGGTGTTCAACCTCCCTATATAAAGAGCCTCTCCCCATTCATCCTCTCCACACGTGAAAACTCCATTCTCTTTCAACTGGTCCATTTTTTGGTGAAGCTCAAACCAGAGCTCCACCATGGGGTCTTTTTTGAGCCAAACAAGGCAAGGTCAGGTTCTTTAGAATCGGGGAGAAGTCAGCTACACGTCTATAGTCTCCGTTCACTCTGAGGGTCGTCGACGAGACACTAGCGTGATGAAACAGTGAAGTTGGTCTGATAGACCGAAGCTGCCCTGTTTCGACTGAGTTGAAATCGACCATTTTGAGACCTACTCAGTCTAAACCAAGCCTTCCCAACACTTCCTCAGCCCTCCCACGGCCGAATTAGGATAAAAAGGAAGGCCAATTCGGCTCCCCTCTACAATTTTCGGTCGGTGCTAAAGAGAGGACCGACATAATTTCAATGATGAAATTCTAACTCAATTCAGCATCAATTGATGCAATTCTTGACTCTAGGATGAACCTCAAGATGAGAGCTATCTGCCCAGATCAAAAGCTCGGACCACCGTGCCCTCACCGATAAGTAATCGAAGCTTTCTCTCTCTATAGTCCATTTTCCGGCGAAGCTCCGTTTGAGCTCGTTCCAGCGTCAAAACTTGCCATTCAAAGTGCTATTGAATCGTAAGAAGATGGAGGAACTCAATTTTAACTTCAATTTCAACAATTAGAGGTGTTTGATCGGTGAATTTGATGAAATGAAATTCGGCTGTGCTAAGGAGTTGAAATTGGGGATTTTCGAAATTCAAAGGACCAAAATGCAATTTTATTAAATTGAGGGTTAATTGGGCATGAGAATAATATTGGAGGAAAAATTAAGGAATTTTGGAATTTTTGGGGCAAAACTTACCATTTTTGTAAAGGAAGGGCAAAATGGTAATTTTGGGAAAGTTGGGGAACCAAATTGGAAATTTGGGAAATCAAACCCCTTTGTGCAAAATTAAATAATTTGAGGTCCTAAGATAAATTTTAAAAGTTTCATGACTCAAATTTAGGAAAAACCTGGGAATAGGGACTTAAAGTTAAAGAAAAATAACTTTAGGGACCTAATTGCAAATATATGTAAAATTGGGTTTTCTCATTCATTTGGAACGAATGAGGGCTATTTGATGAAATAATTATGAACAATTATGTTCATTTCGTGTAGGAGAACCAGACATCGGGAACACTATTCGAGGTTCAGCTTACTAAGGACGGAACCCGACTAAGTGGAATTTCACTGCAATATCTGGTGAGTGGGATTATATGTCATACCCAGTTGGGAATGATAAGTGCCTCGGTATAAAAACCCACTATTTAGTGGAATTTTAATCATCACCACTTAGAGAAAGTGATGTGAAAATTTTAAGGAAAAACTACTTACCGATTGTATGTAGATCATACCTGGTTTGTATGATCAGACTTCCTCAAAGGAAGTTGAAAACCCGTTCATCAGTTATGAACGGAGATGTCCTTATACTGGTTGGTATAATTGACAGTGAAAACCTATTTCCTCGGAAGTGTTCTCCCCTAAATGTGTGCCAATGCTTAAACTATTTGGGAGAACTTTTTGACGGGAGCTTGAATAGCTCTTATAGGCCGAGGGCCTCGGTTTTGGAACTTGGGTGCTAAATGCACGATTTTGACAATCTCGTATAGTGGACCCAAGGCTAGTTGGCACGACCAGAAGCTCGTAAACGAACTTGATATGTGTGCCATAAATCTTAATAAGTGAATTGTTTGGCCATGGTACCAAGATAGGACCGACATGCTCAGTCAACTAGCGGCAGTGCGACATGACAGGTCGACGGACTAGTCAAGACAAACAACTGCGGGTTGAGTTGAGAGTCAGGGTCATTGTACTTGTGGCACCAAAGATTACATGGAAATATTAGAAAATATTGTTTGTGCATGCACTATGAGTATGGGATCATCAAGACGCCCATGAGGCGTAGTGATGCATTCTAAGGGCCCTGGACGACCCGGTGAGTATAAGGGCAGATCATCGTTCTAGGTGTCTGTGCAAAATTTGGAGTAGCACCAAGCGCATGAGACAGGGGTGGGGACAGGATGAGGTCTCTGTCCTCATATGGACATGAAGAGGTGATTTCAGGATTAAGGGTTAGATGTCGCATACATCCACTCATTCCCAGGGTAGAAGTGGTCGTACTTCTATCCGGGTGGCCGGTAAAGTCGCTCCGAAGCCACTTATGGGTTCAATAGTCATACTGACCTACGAATGTGTGTAACCTTCATGATGAGGGATGTGTGTTGGGTGATGACACACCATGATAACTAAGAAATGATGGAAAAACCTGAATTTTTAAATGAAGAGATTTTTTAAAAGAAATGAGTCTGGCACACTCCATATAAACATTTTTCTTAAAAATTAAAAATAGACCTTTGAAAACCCATTCACTGAGTGGTCGTACTCACCCCTTCCCTTATATCCCTTTTAAGAAAATCCTAGAAAGCCTACCCTTAAAGACCATCAACTAAGATGCCTGTAAGACAGGTATGTAAAGTTTCAAATTTCATGCAATTTTGATTATGGTATTCCAGGAAGTGGTGGAGGTTTAATGGACGCCTTACTCTTTACAGTTTATAAAAAGGGGAAACCCTTTAATAAACTGGAAGAGTGGTGGGTTGATCACGGAGATCCGACCAAACCGGGTCGGGGCGTGACAACTAGAGTTGTATGAGAGCTTGTTTCCTCGAATACATAATCATGACTAGAAAATATAGTAACTGATAGGATTTATCTTAAAATTTTCAGATGGCTGCCAGGAGAGGAACCAAGAAAACTAGGGATGACTCTACTCAGTACCCTTTTCAGAGGTTTAATGAACCCTTTGGATCACCTGGAAGTTGTAAATTTCTAAATTGCTTGTTACCAAATGATCGGGTTTGTAAATTGACTTGGTTTTCTTTCTCGGTTTGACCGGTTATTTTCCCGGTTTTCCTGATCTCAAAACTGCGGTGTTTACAACTTCCTCGAAGTAGTGAGAATTTAAGTATTTTATTAACAGGGGCATAAAAAAGATTAGGCTTTCAGCCCTATCACAGGAAATGATCGCAAAATAACGAAGGAGTTATGGAATTCTTGATAAACATCCTCCACCATATTTAGAGTTGTGCCATCGAAAGGTCCTAGCACCATTCTCTAGGATAATTCCCCATTTGGTCTTTTGAGATTCCTGCCAGGTCTCAGGCATTTGGGAAGCTTCTAGGGTTGTCCTCCCACGAGGATAGGGTACTGAGCAGAGTCATCCCTAGTTTTGTTGGTTCCTCTCCTGGGAGCCATCTGAAAATTTTAAGATAAATCCTATCAGTTACTATATTTTCTAGTCTTGATTACGTATTCGATGAAACAGGCTCTCATACCACTCTCGTTGTCATGCCCCGACCCGGTTTGGTCGGATCCCCGTGATCAACCTGCCACTCTCCCGGTTTATTAAAGGGTTTCCCCTTATTATAAACTGTAAAGAGTAAGGTGTCCATTAAACCTGCACCATTTCCTGGAATAGCATAATCAAAACTGCATGAAAATTTAAACTTTACATACCTGTCTTACAGGCATCTTAGTTGATAGTCTTAAGGGTAGACTTTCCGGGATTTCCTAAAAGGGATATAAGGGAGGGCTTGAGTACGACTAATCAGTGAATGAATTTTCAAAGGTCTACTTTTAATTTTTAAGAAAAATATTTATATGGAGTGTGCTAGACTCCTTTCTTTTAAAAAATCTCTTCATTTAAAAATTCGGGTATGATATGTAATCCTACTCACCCGAGAGTGCAGTGAAATTACACTTAGTCAGGTTCCGTCCTTAGCAAGCTGGACCTCGACTAGTATTCCTGATGTCTTGTTCTCCTACATGAAATGAACATAATTGTTCATTATTCTTTGGCCTAATAGCCCTAATTCGTTCCAAATGAATGAGAAAACCCAAGTTTACATATATTTGCAATTAGGTCCCTAAAGTTATTTTTCTTTAACTTTAAGTCCCTATTGTCGGGTTTTTCCTAAATTTGAGTTTTGAAACTTTTAAAATTTATCTTAGCACCTCAATTTATTTAATTTCACACAAAGGGGTTTAATTTCTAAAATTTCCAATTTGGTCCCCCAACTTTTCCAAAATTACCATTTTGCCCTTCCTTTACAAAAATGGTAGGTTTTGCCCCAAAAATTCCAAAATTCCACAATTGGTCCTCCAACATTATTTTCATGCCCAATTGACCCTCAATTTCATAAAATTGCATTTTAGTCCTTTGAATTTAAAAAATCTCCAATTTTCCCCAATTTCCCGCCCAATTTCAACTCCTTAGCACAACTGAATTTGATTTCATCAAATTGACCGATCATACACCACTAATTGTTGAAATTGAAGTCAAAATTGAGTTCCTCCATCTTCTTACGATTCAATAGAACTTTGAATCGCAGGTTTTGACGCGGAACGAGCTCAAATGGAGCTTCGCCAAAAAACGGACTGTAGAGAGAGAAACCTTCGATTACTCACCGGTAAGGGAACGATGGTCCGAGCTTTGGATCTGGGCAGATAGCTCTTATCCTGAGGTTATTCCTAGAATCAAGAATCACATCAATTGATGTTGAATTGAGTATGAATTTTATCATTGAACTTCTCTCTCTAGTACCAGCCAGATAATGTAGTGGGGAGCCAAATTAGCTTACCTTTCAGTCCTAATTCGGCTCTGGGAGGGTTGAGGAAGTGTTGGGAAGGCTTGGTTTGGCCTGAGGAGGTCTCAAAATGGCCAATTTCAACAAGGCCAAAATAGGGCAGCTTCAGTCCGTCAGAGTTGCTTCACTGTTTCATCACGCTCGCATCTCACCGACGACCCTCAGAGTGAACGGAGACTACAGACGTGTAATTGACTTCTCCCCAGTTCTAAAGAACTCGACCTCACCTTGTTTGGCTCAGAAATGACCGCATGTCGGAGCTCTGGTTTGAGCTTTACTGGAAAATGGAGCAGTTGTGAGAGAATGGAGTTTTCAGGTGTGGAGAGGATGAATGGTGAGGGGCTCTTTATATTGGGAGCTTGGAGACTCGTTGGTCGTCCATTTGGCACTGTTATAACTGACATCGAAGATCTGAAACGCCTCGAACAGAAGTGTTTCTTCTTCGCAGGTGTTTCTTCTGTTTCCCAGCTGGTGAATAGTGTTGTCATCCTAACGAAGAAGATGACACTGTTCCGAACCGGATCAGACCGGTCCAAACCGGATTCAAAGCTTAAACCGGCCGGTTCAACCCCATTCGATCGAGTTTTTCAAATCTAAAAATTTCTAAATTCATCTAAGTTCATTCTCTATCTAATGATGGCCTCAAATCTCCGCTTTGAATTATTTAAGCTACCTAGAAAAATGAATTTATGGTTCGGTTCAATAATGGTTCAAACCGGTCTGAACCGGTTCACCTGAACCAGTTTGGTTTTCATCCCTAATTTCTTCACAAGTACATTTCCATGTCTTTTGTGACTCCTTGGGTCACTTAGGATCCATAAAATTCCTGGTTTACCATCTCTTTATTGATTCCAGTTCATAAATTGACTCGGTCCTTAAACCAGTTCAATCCGATTCGGGTTCGGTTCACCCAAACCAGTCTATTTTTTTCTCTCCCACTTTGTTCTAAGGTTCCTTCCCAAGGTTTATGAATTTCTTTGGAGTACAATGGAGTTGAATTCCTTTGTTTTGCCCGATCTCTATCGGTTCCGGTTCATGAACCGACTCGGTTCATAAACTTGTCCAATCCTATTGGACCCGGTTCATCCAAACTAGTCTAATCTTCCTTCCCATTCATCCTAATGTTCTTTTCCATAGTATTTCGAACCCTTTGGATCACCTGGGAGTTATAAATTCCTAAATTGCCCATTCACAATTATCGGGTTTGTGAACCGGTTTAATTTTCTCACTTTGTTTGACTAGTTCTCTTCCCGATTTTCCTTAGCTCAAAAGGGCAGGGTTTACATCGATGACCCTCACACAACTGCAATAGAGCTGAGAGGTAAACCAATTCAGCCCTACTTTTTCATTTCGGGTTATAGTTAAGGAGAGAAAGTACAAAACTTCACTGATGAAATTCTCCTTCGATTCAATGCCAGTTGTAGATATTCTTGATCCTAGAAGGAATCTTAGGGCGGGAGTACCTTCTCGGATAGAGAGCTCAGATCATCGTACCTCTGATGATAAGCTTTCAAAGCTTTCACTCTCTAAGAATGATTTTCCGGTGAAGCTCCATTTGAGCTTGTTGCAGCCTCAATTCATGTGATTCAAAGCTCAATTGAATTTTATGGAAGTGTAGGAACTAATTTATACCTCCAATTGAAGCAATGAACCCTGATTGAATGCCCAATTTGAAGAAATTTAATTTGGTTAGATTGAAAGGGGAAAATAGGGGGGAAATTTTAGGAAAGCTTCCCTTTCCTCCATCCATTCTAGTTGCTTGTGACCATTCCCCATTTCTCATTCCGAGTAGATCTTTTTTTTTCGGTCTACATATTGATTCCTTATTTTGGAGATGTCTCCTTTTTAGGATTTTCATTCTCTACCATGTCCTTCAAGGTAGCGACTTCAATTTTAGGGTCATACCTTCGGTCTTCTTACTATTCCTTAAAGGTTCCTTGCCTTCACTTTCCTACACTCTCTTTATTTTGGGGACATTTGCCTGCTTTTAATGCTTCATTGTCTTAAAATTCCTATTTCGTTGTTATTCCCTATCCAATGAACCTCTAATTTTGGGTCTTATTTCGTGTATTCCACACTATGCCTAGCCATCATCCTTTATGCTCCATTAAGTGAACGTGGACCACGACAAGTCTTGATGTCCGTGGTCATGTCAATTATCCACGTTTTAATTTGAGGCTTATTTCTTCCAATGTTTCTTAGTTAGTCCTTCCTCTATCTCCTTATTATGGGCAATCCACCCCTTTCTTTCTTATACAACATCTTTTGATGCTATCTCCTTCTCTACCTGTTCCTTGAGTTTTAACTTACTTCTTGGGTTCTAGGTAAACTTTCATTGTAACTGGTCTTTTATTCCAAACTTGCATTCTATTTGAAATTTTACCTTTTATTGCCCTTCAGTTGGTTTCATTACTTCTCCGTCGGGATATATATGCCTCTTCAGGGCTCCTTTCCTTGATAAGCTTCCTCCTCTTTTCCCAGATTTCCTCTTTCCTTCTGAGGCATCTATCTTTAAATTGACCTCATGACATCCTTGATGTCATCCAAAATTATTTAAGCACATCCCTTATACATTGTCTTTACCCCAACTTTTATTAACTATGATTTTATTCCTACTAGTGAAGGGTTCTCGATCCTTTTCATTTCGAGGTTGCTGCATCTCTTTCTGAGAGCTTACTTAATCCCTTTCGTGGCTTGGGTTTGGTCGTCGATTCATTCTGGACCATTTATTTCTTCTAGGATTTCTTCATTCTTCCTTTCCAATGTTTTGACCTTTACACCTTTCCCTTCCTTGCTGGTGTCAAATTTATGGTCTTCTAGAGGGTCAGTTCATTATGTGCCCCATCCCCACTATTCTCCTTGGTCACTTGTCTTGGAACAATTGTCCTTTTTAGGGTGTAGTCCTTACTATTTTTTGGTCCTTCATAGGGTGTCGTTTATTTTCCTTGATCATTTTGTTATTACTCATTGTCTCCCACTTGACTACTCTCTTCTTTCCAAAGCAATTCGCACCTGTCATTGAGAGACATCCTTAACTACTTATGCCCCTTCTTAGTTCTCTTATTTCAGGTTATGCCTCTTACGACCCACCCTTTAGTTCCTTAGCTTGGAAAATTTCTTCTCATGGTCTCACTTCCTACCTTCATCCATTTTCTTAGGGACTTCCATCCTGGGATTTTCTACATTCAACATCCTTAATGCTCCTTGTAGACCTTTCCTTCTTTCCTTTCGTACACCCTTCCGACATTGGTATGGTTATCCGCCCTTTATTCCTTTCCGTCCTCTAATTCCCTTTTTGTTCCTTATCCTTCCATCGAGGAGTTCCTGATTATCGATGGGTTCCTAGCACTTTACATTATGTCCATCTGCCTATCAATAATTCTTTCAAGGGTACTTATACATTCCTCTAGTGTTCTCTTCGTAGCACACTTCTTTTCCTCTTCCCTCTTACCGTGTCTTATCCTAGAGTTACCTGAAGAGGTTTTCCGCGTTCACCCTTTTTAGGGGTTCTTGTGCCTTACCTCTCCTCTTGGTTATTTTTCATGCACTGGTTCTTCTCAGAGGTAACCCAATTCCTCTTGGTTTCCTAACTCTTGTATGAAGGCTCTTTCTCAATCCCTTATGGTCCTTAGGATTTCCTCTACTCTTCCAGCATATGTTGATGCTGACTACCTTTTTCCCAGATTCATCCACTTTCTTTGACCCCGCTTTCCTTATATTGGACCCCTTATGAACACACTTTCTCCTTCTTTCATTGGTTAGGGTATGTCCTTTCTGATGACTCCCTTTCTAGGTAGGCTCTTGGTTCCTCTCCGAAAAATTCCATTTCTAGTCTTTTGTCTTGCCTTTTTACTTTGTGTTTTCTAGCTCTTGTGTAGAACTATTTAGGTTGGTTAACTAAAGGTGACCTATAGTCTTCCTTCTTATATAACCTCCTCTCCATCATTTATCCCGGGTTTTGATTGGTGTACCCCAATCTATTAGTTGCGTTTGTCGTTAACAAGAAAAAACTAACTTTTTAAGTAAATAAAAGAGTCTTTATTTATTAAAGGATGTAGTTTGTTACTGTATCCGACTTATTACAAGGATTTCTCACTACTTCCTAGTCCCTTGGAGTCATAGGTCGGGAGTTAGTCTCTGAATTGTTTTGGGATTCATGGTCAGAGGGTTCTAATGAACTAGTTGACGTCCATCCATACTCCCATCGGGCTTCCCTAATAGGACGAACTTCATGAATTGCCACGAGTCCGTACCTTCTTAGTACCTTAGCCTCGCACTCATAAGTACACATTAACCATTGGGAAGGGTCGAAGTTGTATTGAGCTGGTGGGGGTACTTGGTGGACTTTCATAAAGGTGGCGTGGGCATCCCAATAGTTATCCCATGCCTCCTTCATAGTTGGAGTCTTTTTAGGCAGTTGTGGGGCTGGAGGGGGTGTCGGGCTCCTTGGAGGAGGGGTAGGTTCTTCTTGCTATAGAGGAGGATATGTTATGCCTTCTGTCTCTAATAGGGCTCCAACAAGTTTCCTATAGTCTTTGACCATATCTTTGTGTACTCTTCTTTCAACCTCCAAGAACCGTTGGATGGCTGCTTCTCTAGAGGTAGGTGTCTTTTTCACGATCTCATGTGGGGGTTTGGTTTGCATGACGAACTTCCTAGGAATTCTTCTTCCTACAGGGTTATTAAGTTTTTGTTAGTGTGAGGACATAGTATTGATAATGCTTTCAAGGGAACAATGCTCTGATACCACTCAAGTTGTCACGCCCTGACTCGGTTTGGTCGGATCCCTGTGATCAACCCACCGCTTCCTTGGTTTAAGAGGGGTTCTCACTTCATTTAATCAAGAGGGGCTATGCATAATTTAAACCTTTTTCCCTAAAATAGTATAAATCAATAAACATGCAAGCTTAAAAGTGACATTAAGTATACCTGACGGAGGGTATATCCTTGTGTTTTCTTTTGTCATGTTTCCTTACTCCTAAAAAGGGGTATAAAAGGGGGGGAGGGGGGGGGGGGGAGGGGAAGGGTGACTTCTACAACTCACTAAGTGGGTATTGCGAGTGAAATTTTCAAGACAAATAGTTTTAGCTAAATTGTGTCAAGGTTGTTGTTTTCTTTAAAAGAAGACATCCTCAAATTTGGTTTTCAAAGCCTTTTCCCCATTTTCATATTAGGTGGTTTAGCAGATAACACATGCTCTTTATCAGGAAGGGAACACACATTCGCAGGTGCGGCCCGTCCACTACACCCACTTGTGGCTCGGAGCATCTTTACCAGCCACCAAAAATAGAAGTCCATCCACTTCTATCCTGGGTCTGAGTGAATGTTCTTGACATCCGACCCTTAAACCCGAAAGCAACTCCGTGTCTGTATTAGGACATAGACCTCATCCCAAACCCACCCCGGTCTCATGCACAAGAAGCTACTCCGAGCTTCTCGAGTAACTGACACAATGAACTACCCTTATCTCCATTATGTTGTCCAGTAGCCCTTAGGACCCATCACTACCCCTCTTGGGCATCTTGATGGTCCTGTACCACAAGTGCATGCAGAAAACAATAGTTTTCACATATAGCCATTTATCCTTGGTGTCATTGGTCCAACGACCTTGACCCTCAACCAGACCTATAGCTGTTTATCTAGGCTGGTTTGTCGACCTGGCCCTGACGCATTGCCGCTAGTCCATCTAGTACTATTGATCTTGACTTGGTACCATGGCGAAATCACACAACAAGTTCATTAGAGATTTCACGGCTTTCTCATTTCAAGTTTATTTACGAGCTCTTGCTCGTGCCCACTAGCCTTGGGCCCACTGCACGTGATTTTTCCAAAATCGGGCATTTAATCCCATAAGTTCAAAAACTAAGGCCTTTGGCCTATCTGAGCTATTCTAGCTCCCGTCAAGAAGGTCTCCCAATTGGCACACGGTTAGGGGAGAAAACTTCTAACAAAATATATTTTCACTTCATCCCAACAACTAGGTGTGATGACATCTCTGCTTACAACCGACAAGCGGATTTTCCTTCCTTCAAGGAAGTCCATCATACCAACCGGGTATGATTTCCTCTACTTACAACTAGTAAGTAGGTTTTAGCTTAAATCTCTCTTGACCCCAACCGGGTATGATGTTAAAGTCCCACTCACAGGTGGTTTTTCATTTCTAAATTTACTCACCATCCTAACTAGGTATGATGTAAATATGCTTACTCACCCGATAACTGTGACATGTTCGTCCTCGGTCGGTTTTCCAAGTCTACGCGAGATTTCTCTTGCTGCATTCCGGTAACACTTGTCCATACACAATTTGGACAGCCTTATCAATTACGGTTTAGCATAAAAGCCTATGCTCACAAATTATTGATTAATTGCACTTAGGTCCCTAAAGTTCATTTCTCTTAACTTTAGGTCCCTAATGCTAAGTTTTGTCCAATTTGAGTCCCAAGGTTTAAAAAATTTCCCTTTGAGTCCTCAATTTACACAAAATTTTAGAAGGGGCTCAAGTTTTCCAAATTTCTAATTTGGTCCCCAACTTTTCAAAAACTACCATTTTGCCCCTACTATACAAAAATGGCAATTTGACCCCAAATGTTTAAAAAATTGACCAATTGGTCCTTCAACATTTTTTAAATGGCCAATTAGCTTTTAATTTTGGGAAATTGCAAACAGTTCCCTCAATTTTTTGACATCCATAATTTTTCCCAAAATCCCCCCAATTTTCACCTTTCAAACCAAACGAATTTGATTTCTTCAAATTGGCCATTCAATTAAGGTTAATTGCTTCAATTGGAGGTATAAACCAGTTCCTACACTTCTATATGATTCAATTGAGCTTTGATTCACAAGAATTGAGGCCACAACGCTCAAATGGAGATTCGCTTGAAAATCATTCATAATGAGAGGAAGCTTTGAAAGCTTACCATTGAGGTGCGACAGTCTGAGCTCTCTATCCGAGAAGTTAGCTCTCGTCTTGTGGTTGCTTCTATGAAAAAAAATTTCTACAATTGACATCGAATCAAGGGAGAATTTCATCAGTGATTTTTTGTACTTTTAATCTCTAACTTCGACTGGAAATGATAGAGGAGGGCCAAATTGGCTTACCTTTCACCTGTATTGCGGTGGTGTGAGGGGTGTGGGGGTGTCGGGAAGGCTTGGTTTGGCTGGAGGTGGGCTGAATTTGGCCGAATTCAGCTCGGCCAAAATAGGGCAGCTTCGGTCTATTAGAGTTGCTTCACTGTTTGATTCCGTCGGCACTTCTCGGGCAGTACTTGGGTCGAAAGGAAGGTGCTATCAGGTAGCTGACTTCCCCCGGAGTCTGTAGGACTTGATCTTGCCTACTAATGTAGAGAAAAATGCCTATATTGGAGTTTTGGTTCGAGCTTCACCAAAAAATGGAGCAATTGAGAGAGAATGGAGATTTCAGATTTGTGGAGGATAAATGGAGAGGAGCTCTTTATATAGGGAGCTTGGGGACCCTCTACCCGACAAATTTCCTTTTTGGAATAGCTTATCCTTGCCCTAAAACATCCTGATCGGGTTATCCATTTTTCCATCACTAGTGTTATCCATTTCTGCATTGAATGAACAATACTGTCATACTAAGGAAGAAGATGACATTGTTCCGAACTCGACTGGAATGGTCCGATCGGGTTGAATGCGTAAATCTGCTAGTTCAAGGCCAATTCCAATGATTTTCTCACAATTAAAAATTTCTAAATTTATTCTCCATCTAATGGTGGCTTCCATTCCCTAATTTGAACATTTTAAGCCACCAAGAAAAATGAATTTAACAAATGGTTCATGTATGGTTCAAATCGGTTCAATCGGGTTGAGGTCCAGTTCACCTGAACCGGTCTGGTTTTCTCTTCACATTTGTCCCAAAGTTCTTTTCAATGATTTTTATGACTCTTTGAGTCATTGGGATTTGTCAATTTCCCATTTTACCCTTTATTTACTGATTGTGGTTCGTGAACCGGCTCAATTTTCACTTTTGAATTGACCGGTTCTTTTCCCTATTTTCTCAGCTTTAAAGGATGGGGTTTTCAACTATGAAAAAGGAATTTTTCTCAGCCTCAGAAGGCAAGTTTGGGTCCTGTAGACTCCAGGGGAAGTTAGCTACCTGATAACACCTTCCTTTTGACATGAGGATCACCGACGGAAAATAAAGTGAAGTAGCACCGATGGACCGAAGCTGCCCTATTTTGGTCGAACCGAATTCGGCCAAATTTAGCCCTCCTCCAGCCAAACCAAGCCTTCCCAACACCCCCAGAGTCCTCATACGACCTCAACAGAGCTGAAAGATAAGCCAATTTGACCCTCCTTTGTCATTGTAGATTGAAGTTAGAGAGAAAAAGTGCTAAACATTACTGACAAAATTCTCCATCGAATCTATATCAATTGTAGCAATTCTTGATCCAAGAAGTAACCTTAGGACAAGAGCAACCTTATCCAATCAAGAGCTCAGACCGTCACACCTTCGACAATAAGCTTTCGAAGCTTTCTCTCTATATGAGCAGTTTTCCGGCAAATCTCTGTTTGATCTCAATTCGGATCCAAATGCGGCGGTTCAAAGCTCAATTGAATCGTATGGAAGTGTATGAACTAATCCATACCTTCAATTGGAGAAATTAAACCCGATGAAATGGCCAATTTGAAAAAAAATCTAATTTGGTTAGTTTGAAGGGGAGAAATTGGGGGAAAAGTTTGGGAAAAATTGGGGATTTCGAAAAATTGAGGGATCTCTTTGCAATTTTCCAAAATTGAAGGCCAATTGGCAATGTGAAAGATGTTGAAAGACCAATTGGTCAATTTTTTGAATATTTGGGGTAAAATTGCCATTTTTAGAAAGTAGGGGCAAAATTATAATTTTGGAAAAGATAGGGACCAAATTGGAAATTTGGAAAACTATAGCCCCTTATAAAAATTTGAGTAAATTGAAGACTCAAAGGGAATTTTGGAAACGCTGGGACTCAATTTGCAGAAAAAGTTGGCATTAGGGACCTAAAGTTAAGGAAAAATGAACTTTAGGGACCTAAGTGCAATTAGTCGTTAAATTGTGAGCCTAGGCTGTTATGCCAAATCGTAATTGAAAAGGCTGCCCAAATCATGTAGGGATATGTGTGACCGGAACACAAGCAAGAGAAAGCTCATGTAGACTTGGCAAATCGACTAGGGACGAACACGTCACATTCATCGGGTGAGTAGGCATACTTATACCATAACCTGTTGGGATGTTGAGCGCTCTAGAAACTAAAAACTACTTGTAAGTGGGTTTTTTCACATCATACCCGGTTGGGGTGATAAGCGATTTAAGCTAAAAACCTACTTACCAGTCATAGGTAGAGGTAATCATACCCGATTGGTATGATGAACTTCCTTGAGAAAAGGAGAAACCTGCTTATCGCTTGTAAGTGGAGATATCATCACACCCGGTTGGTGTCATGAAGTTGAAAACATACTTTTGTCAGAAGTGTTCTCTCCTGACTGTGTGTCAATCCTTAAAAGATTTGGTAGACCTTATTGACAGGAGCTAGAACAACTCAAATAGGCTAGAGGCCTTGATTTTTGAAGTTACGGGGCTAAATGCCCAGTTTTGGAAAACACCTGCAGTGGGCCTAAGGCTAGTGGCACGAGCAGAAGCTCGTAAACAAAATTGAGTAAAGGAAAGCCATGAAATTTCTAATGAAATTTTTATGTGATTTTTCCATGGTACCGAGTAAGGACTGACAATACTCGTTGGAATGGCGATAGTGCATTAGAGCTAGGTTGATGAACCGACCTTGACAAACAGTTGCAGGTCGAGTTGAGGGTTGGGGTCATTGGACCATTGGCCCCAAAGATAATGGCTATATGTGAATACTATTGTTTTGGATGCACTTGTGGTATATGACCATCAAGACGCCCAAGATGGGTATTGATGGGTCTTAAGTGCTACTGGATGACATGGTGGAGATAAAGGCAGTTCGTCATGCTAGTTAGTCTGGAAACTTGGAGTAGCTTCTTGCACATGAGACTAGGTGGGGTCGGGATGAGGTATCCATCCTCAAACGAACATGGAGTGGCATTCGGGTCCAATGCCGAGAACATTCACTCAGACCTAGGGGAGAAGTGGATGAGCTTCTATGTTAGTGGCCAGTAGAGACACTACGAGCGAATGTATGCACCTGTGAATGTATGCTACCCTTCTTGATGACAGATGTGTGTTGGTTGCTAAACACACTTAATATGAAAATGAGAAAATGTTTTTGAAAACTAGAACTTGAGAAAATATCCTTCTTAAAGAAATGATAATCTTGGCATACTTTGAACAAAGCTATTTCTTGAAAACTCACTCCCAACTCCCACTCATAGAGTTGTAGAACTCACCCTTCCCTTTTTACCACTTTTAGGTAACCGAGGAAAGACCCTTCCTAAAGACCCTACTAATTTTTAACAAGATAGGTATGTCTATTTTAAAATACTCAATTTTTATAATGCTATTCCAGGAAAAAGAAGTAGAAGGACGCCTTACTACTCGTGGTTTAGAAAGGAGGAAACCCTTAATAGACCACGAGAGTGGTAGGTTGTTCACGGGGATCCAACCAAACCAGATCGGTGCGTGACAACTTGAGTAGTACAAGAGCCTGTTTCCTCGAATACATTATCAAGACTAAATAACATAAGAATTAAATGAAAACTACCTACCTTGTAGGAATATGTCCCTAAGAAAAGTAGCCAAACAAATCCGCGCTACCCTAGCTAACCTAGACACCAGGAAGAATCCCATCCGAAAGGAGGAAATAAACAAGGGAACTAAGGAGTATATGAGGACTCTTAGAGTAACCCCTGGTAGAAGAAGACTCGATTAGAAAACCTTCATGGTGTTCGGGCTTAAGCACAGTGAAGCACTAAACCACAAGCAATCCCTTAGAAAGGCCTTGCAATGCTCGAAGTATAGGAGGAACCACAAAGGTTCACGCAAGGAGATGACATGTTATAGATGTGGACATTGGGAACACTACATGAGAAGGTGCCCAACGTTATGGAGTACAAGTCCCAAGATAACCTGTTATGAATGTAGAAGAGTAGGACATATAACAAAGGACTGCCCCACACCACAAGGAATCAAAGCGAAACCTTCCAATATGGACACCTCCTCACCTACCGAAGATCAAAGGGATAACACCACAATAACCACGATTTCGTCAAGGGATTTCAACCTCACCCATGAAGAAATTCTTCTAGACCCTAGCATAGTAGTGAGTATTTCCCAACTCGTCATTGTAACAATCTCCCTTAAGAGAAGTTAAAACCCTAAACCATATTCCTACTTCAATGATGAATAAAGAAAATTCTGAGTTCCAAAAAAACTTTTTCTCTTTCTCAATGAAGCAATTGTGTGCCTTAATTACATGAGGAAAGATCACAGGAAGAAGACCAAGGGTAGGACCTTAAGAAAAGACAAATGAAGCCAAATGTAGATTTTTCGTTAAGGTGCGAAACAAGCAAGATGTTCGTAAAGAGGTCAAGAAATAGCAAGGTAAAGAGAAAATTTAAACTTCTTCTTAAGAAGGTCAACTAGAGAGGAAGTAAGATACATGAGAAGTACACCTAGAACCCCTCAAAAAGGGCAAATGTAGAAAGCATCCTCCGATAACACTAGGGCAGGTCATGGTAAGAGTGAACAAGGGAACTCTAGAGGGATGTATACGACTAAGTACCCCTCGAATTGACCATGGATGGGCGGTTGGACATAAAATGGAGTGCTAGGAAACAACCTATAATTAGGAGTTCCTTGAAGGGAGGATAAGAAACAAAAGGGAAGTTGGAGGACAGAGGATGTAAACCCCACACTTTTGAGTTAAGGAAAACCGGGAAAAGAACCAGTCAAACTGAGTAAGAAAATCGATACGGTTTATAAACCCGATCATATGGGAACAAGCAATTTGAAAATTTACAAATTTCAGGTGAACCAAAGGGTTCATTAAACCTTGGAAAAGAATCTTAAGACAAAATAAAAGAGAAAAACCAAATTGGTTCAGGTGAACAAGATCTTATAAGAAATTTGAATGGCCATAAATTAATATATATATTTAATTATTGTAATTAATACCTAAATTAAATTATTGGAATTAATACAAATAATTTAATACCGAAATTAAATTATTGAAATTAATACCAATAATTTATGGCAATATTAATACTATTGATAAATCTCTCCCATTTAATATACGGTTTTACACCTATATAAAGAGGTCATCCCCATTCATTCTCCTCACACCCAAACACTTCTCTCTCTCTCTACTGCTCCATTTCCCGGTGAATCTCGAACTAGAGCTTTGACTTGAATAAAGGTCGGGCTCTTTAGAACCGAGGAGAAGACAGCTATCTGATAGCAAACTCTAGTCAATCCGAGAATCGTTGGAGAAGAGTTGGCATGATGGAATAGAGAAGCAGCTCCGGCGGACCGAAGCTGCCCTATTTCGGCCAAGCTGAAATCGGCCATTTCAAGCCCTACTCAGGCCAAACCAAGCCCTCCCAACACTTCCTCAGCCTTTCCACGACCGAATTAGAACCGCAAGATAAGCCAATTCGGCTCCTCTTTACAATTTTCGATCGGTGCTAGAGAGAGAGTAGACCGAATTTCAATAACGAAATTCTAATCCAATTTTGCATCAATTGATGCGATTCTTGATTCTAGGATGAACCTCAGGATGAGAGCTATCTGCCCAAATCGAAAGCTTGGACCGCTGTGCCTTCACCGGTGAGTAATGGAAACTTTCCCTCTCTATAGTTCATTTTCCAGCGAAGCTCCGTTTGAGCTCGTCCCAATGTTAAAACTTGCGATTCACATTTCTAAAGAATCGTATGTACATGTAGAAACTCAATTTGAAGTTCAATTTCAAAATTAAAAACGTTTGATGGGTCAATTTGATGAAATCAAATTCGACTGTGTTAAGAAGTTGGAATTGGGGGAAAATTGAGAATTTTCGAAATCCAAAGGACCAAAATGAAATTTTATGAAATTGAGGGTCAATTGGGCATGAAAAAGCCATGAGAAGGTTAAGCAAAGCCTCCTGCAGGATGATCAAGAGATCTTGAAATAAATAATATGTGAATTCCACTTAAAAGAAATAGATGGGTATTGGGAACGAGTGAGAATGAAAATGAGGTATAAAAGAAGTACATGTAAGTTTTCAAGATTAAAGGTAAACATAAGAGGATGATATCAGAGAATGCCATTTAAGGCTAGATATCCTCAATGGCAAAATTAAAAGAGAACCTCGGGAGAAAATAGTATAAACTATCAATGAAGGAAACCTTGAAAGGACATAAGTGTCCTAATCAAGAGGTAATGGGACCAACAGAAGTCGAAAGGAGATAAGCTCATCAAAGATATGCTGGATGGGATGGAAAGATCAAGTACAAAGGAAAAGTACTCAGGAGGACCTAAGGTGTAAGTTAAATCCAAGTAACGGGTAAGTAGGAAAACATCATCAAAAGCTGCCATACGAGTAGGAAGGGGGTGGACTGCCCCTAAAATGGAACAGAGGAAAGCACATCTAAGAATCCTTGGAAAAGTAAACCCTCCAATTAAGAAGTGATTTAAGCAAATGATTACTGACATCAAGACTGGTGGTGGTCTACGCTCAATTGATGAAGCCTAAAGAGAGGACGACTAGACATAGTACACGGAATAAGATTGAGAATCAGAAGTGTCTTAAGTAAAGAATAAGGGATGAAACTGAAATTTAAGTTAGAGAAGAATTCAAAGCGGTCAAATGCCCTAATATAGGAAGGGGTATGGTGAAAGGAAGGAAAGAAACCTTCAAGGAATGATAAGAAGGTTGAGCATGTAACTCCTAAGGTGAAAGTCTCTAATGTGAGGAACATAGTAGAGAACAAAATCGTAAGAAGGGAACTTCCACAAACAAGTAATCGACACATAGACCGAAGGGGATTAACTCGGAACAAAGAATAGTGATATTATCATGAGCGAGTAGGAGTGAATTAAGAAAAAAGAACGTCCTTGAGGAAAGGACACCATTGAAATGAGGAATGACATAAGAAGGGTCAACTCTGAACAAAAAGGGTGATAACATCGAGACCTATGAAAGCAAATACGTAATGCTCAAAAGGACATTGAGCTAAGTGTTTCGATGATAAAAAGAATGAATAGACACATGAATGATTGGGCATCTTAGAATTCCCAATCCTAAAATTATGAGTAATAACTTCAAGGGGAAGAATCTTGCCCTAAGCAAAGGGAGATGTGAACCTAAGGATATACCCTTGAACTCGCAAGTAACACATGCTTAGTTATGATAAGCTCCATGGAATGAGTAAACAATGGAAAGGAAAGGAAATTCCTTAAGTGCATGTTATAAAGGGGCTAGGGGCTAAGTGAAAATAACCGAAGTGTCAACATGTCAAACAAACTCCAAGTTGACATCAAGAGAAGTTATTTTCTATGCAAAAAATGCTGAATAAGTTTTAGGGACAAAACTCCTAAAAGGAGGGGAGAGTTTTAAAGATAAAGAAAATCAAGGAAAGAATAGGTTAACTCGAGTGATAAAACTGAACCAGTTCACGAACCCCAACCATTTTAGAAAGGGCAAAATGGGAAATTACAAATCCTGAGTGACCTAAACAGTTATAAAAACCATGGAAAGGGACTTTGGGACATATTGGAAGAGAAAACCCCTTCCCCAACCATTCAACTCCTTATGCCTTTGCCTCTACTATCTTTTTCACTTTGTCGGTTGAATCTTCTTACATTGAAGACCCCTTCCCCAATGGTTAGGCAGCACCTAGTTCCTAGGTCAAGACATAATCGCTTCCCTTCCTGGTAAAGGGTAATTTTGTTATTTATATAACTTGACTCGTGCCCTTCAAGTACCAACATATGATAAAATTCGTGGATGAACCTTGGTCCCTTCCTAGCGAAAGAGATCACTTCTATGCCTCCGGTCCACCCACATGGGTGATGAGATAGGGACCATGTATCGGGGGTTCCATCCTTCTCCGGACTCTCAACCTGGTCACCCCCTTACTTGGGGACACCCTTGGGAAATACAAGTCCCGTACCTTGGGGTTTCATCTAGTGTTGATCATCGACCCTACCTTCTGTCGATCCTAACCTTTGTTGGGCCAATCACAGGCCCTCCTAGTCTTGTCCATTGCCTCTCATAACTCCACTTGGCTTGCATGCACTGACATCCTCCCTACTTTATCCCAGGGTTCAAAAGATATGTCCTTGGCTTGTCTCTCAAAGTTTGGACCTTGCTCTCCATCTATCTATTACTTGTTGGTACTAGAGCTTGATTCTATGAGCATCATTCATTATTTATACTGGATCCCTTTAATGGGCCTCAAATCCTTGTCCGAGTTTATAGTTCCTAAATTCCATGCCAGGTTACACATTGTGGGAGGTAATCCTCCTCCCTACTTTTGGTCGGTTCAAGGTCAATTCGACCGATTTTCTCACAATTAAAATTTTCTAAATTTATTCTCCATCTAATGGTGGCTTCAATTCCCCAATTTGAATATTTTAAGCCACCAAGAAAAATGAATTTAGGAACCAATTCAAGTGTGGTTCAAATTGGTTCAATCGGGTTCAGGTCCGGTTCACCTAAACCGATCTAGTTTTCTCTTAACATTTGTCCCAAAGTTCTTTTCAATGATTTTTATCACTCTTTGAGTCACTTGGGATTTGTCAATTTCCCATTTTACCCTTTATTTACCGATTGTGGTTCATGAACTGACTCAATTTTCTCTTTTGAATTGACCGGTTCTTTTCCCTATTTCCTCAGCTTTAAAGGATGGGGTTTATAGCTCAGATAAGGCATTTTTCTCAGCCTCAGAAGGCAAGTTTGGGTCCTATAGACTCCAAGGGAAGTTAGCTACCTGATAACACCTTCCTTTTGACCTGAGGACCGCTAGAGAAGCGCTGGCGAAAAATAAAGTGAAGCAGCATCGACCGAACGAACTTATTCTATTTTGCCTGAGCTTAATTCTGCCAAATTCAGCCCTCTTCCAGTCAAACCAAGCCTTTCCAACACCCCTGAGTCCTCATACGACCTCAACAGAGCTGAAAGATAAGCCAATTCGACCCTCCTTAGTTGTTGTAGATCGGAGTTAGAGAGAGAAAGTGCTAAACTTTTTGATAAAATTCTCTATCAAATCTATATCAATTGTAGCAATTCTTAATCCAAGAAGTAACCTCAGGACAAGAGCTACCTTCCACAATCAAGAGCTTGCATCACCACACCTCCAACGACAAGCTTTCAAAGCTTTCTCTCTCTACGAGCAGTTTTCTGGCGAAGCTCCGTTTGATCTCAATTCAGCCCCAAATGCGGTAGTTCAAAGCTCAATTGAATCCTATGGAAGTGTATGAACTGATCCATACCTTCAATTGGAGCAATTAAACCTGATGAAATGGCCAATTTGAAAAAAATATAATTCAGTTAGTTTGAAGGGGAGAAATTGGAGGAAAAGTTTTAGGAAAATTGGGGATTTCAAAAATTGAGGGACCTCTTTGCAATTTCCCACAATTGAAGGCCAATTGGCAATGAGAAAGAAGTTGAGGGACCAATTGGTCAATTTTTGGAAAAGTTGGGGACCAAATTGGAAATTTGGAAAACTATAGCCCCTTATAAAAATTTGAGTAAATTGAAGACACAAAGGGAATTTTGGAAATGATGGGACTCAATTTGGGGAAAAAGTTGGTATTAGGGACCTAAAGTTAAGGAAAAATGAACTTTAGGGACCTAAGTGCAATTAATCAATAAATTGTGAGCCTAGGCTGTTATGCCAAACCGTAATTGAAAAGGCTGCCCAAATCATGTAGGGATACGTGTGATCGGAATGCAAGCAAGAGAAAGGTCATGTAAACTTGGCAAATCGACTAGGGATGAAAACGTCACATTCATCGGGTGAGTGGGCATACTTACAATATACCCGATTAGGATGGTGAGCATTTAGAAACTAAAAACTACTTGTAAGTGGGTTTTTTCACATCATACCCAATTGGGGTGATAAGCGATTTAAGCTAAAAACCTACTTACTGGTCATAGGTAGAGGTAATCATACCCGATTGGTATGATGAACTTTCTTAAGGAAAGGAGAAACCTGCTTTCCGCTTGTAAGCGGAGATACATAACACCCGGTTGTGTAATAAAGTTTAAAATATACTTTTGTTAGAAGTGTTCTCCCCTAACTATGTGCCAATGCTTAAAAGATTTAGTAGACCTTCTTGACAGGAGCTAGAACATCTCAGATAGGCTAAAGGCCTCGATTTTTAAAGTTATGGGCTAAATGCCTAGTTTTGGAAAAAACGTATAGTGGTCCCAAGGCTAGAGGCTCATAAACAAATATGAGTAAAGGAAAGCCATGAAATTTCTAATGAAATTGTTATGTGATTTTTCCATGGTACCGAGTAAGGACCGACAATACTCGATGGGATGGCGGCAGTGCGTTAGGGCCAGGTCGATGAACCAGCCTTGATAAATAGTTGCAGGTTAGGTTGAGGGTTAGGGCCGTTGGACCATTGGCACCAAAGATAATGACTATATGTGAAAACTATTGTTTTGCATGCACTTGTGGTATAGGACCATCAAGACACCCAAGACGGGTATTGATAGGTCCTAAGCGCTACTTGACGACATGGTGGAGATAAAGGCAATTCCTCATGCCAGTCAATCGGGAAACTCAAAGTAGCTTCTTGCACATGAGACTGGGGTGGGGTCGGGATGAGGTCTCCATCCTCAAATGGACACGGAGTGGCATTCAGGTCTGAGGGTCGAATGTCGAGAACATTCACTCAGACCTAGGGGAGAAGTGGATGAGCTTCTATATTAGTGGTTGGTAAAGACGCTACGAGCCACAAGTCGGTGCAGTGAACAAGCTGCACCTACAAATGTGTGCTACCCTTCTTGATGAAGGATGTGTGGTGGTTGCTAAACACACTTAATATGGTAATGAAAAAAAAAGGTTTTGAAAACCAAAACTTGAGAAAATATCCTTATTAAAGAAATGATAATCTTGGCACACTTTGAACAAAGCTATTTCTTGAAAACTCACTCCCAACATCCGCTCACAGAGTTGTAGAACTCATCCCTCATTTTTTACCCCTTTTAGGTAACTGAGGAAAGGCCCTTCCTAAAGACCCAAATAATTTTTAACAAGACAGGTATGTCTATTTTAAAATACTTAGTTTTTATAATGCTATTCCAGGAAAGACAAGTAGAAGGACGCCTTACTACTTGTGGTTTAGAAAGGGGGAAACCCTTGATAGACCACGGGAGTGGCATGTTGTTTACGGGGATCCAATCAAACTGGATTGGTGCATGACAACCAGAGTGGTACCAGAGCCTATTTCTTTGAATACATTATCAAGACTATATAACATAAGAATTAAATGAAAACTACCTACCTTCTAGGAAGATGTCCCTAACAAAAGTAGCCAAACAAACCCACGCTACCCTATCCAACCCAAACGCCAGGAAGAATCCCATCCCAAAGGAGGAAATAAACAAGGGAACTAAGGAGTATAGGAGGACACTTGGAGTATCCCCAGGTAGAAGAAGACTCGATTAGAAAACCTTCATGGTGTTCGAGCTCATGCACGGTGAAGCACCAAACCACCAACAATCCCTTAGAAAGGCCCTGCAATGCTCCAAGTATAGGAGGAAACACAAAGGTTCACACAAGGAGATGACCTATTATAGATGTGGACAATGGGAACACTACATGAGAAGGTGCCCAACATTACAGAGGATAGTTCCCAAGAGAATAGACATATAGCAAAGGACTACCCCACACCGCAAGGAATCAAAGCGATACCTTCCAATATGGACACCTCCTTACCTACCGAAGGTCAAAGGGATAACACCACAATAACCACGATTTCAACAAGGGATTTCAACCTCACCCATGAAGAAATTCTTCGAGACCCTAACATAGTAGTGAGTACTTCCCGACCCGTAATTGTAATAATCTCCCTTAAGAGAAGTTAAAACCCCAAACTATATTCCTACTTTAATGATGAATAAAGAAAATTTTGAGTTCCAAAAAAACTTTTTCTATCTCTCAATGATGCGATTGTGTGCTTCAATTATATGAGGAAGGATCACGGGAAGAAGACCAAGGGTAGGACCTTAAGAAAAGACAAATGAAGCCGATTGTAGATTTTTCATTAAGGAGCAGGACAAGCAAGATGTTCATAAAGAGGTCAATAAATATCAAGGTAAAGAGAAAATTTGAACTTCTTCTTAAGAAGATCAACTAGAGAGGAAGTAAGATACATGGGAAGTACACCTAGCACCCCTTAATAAGGGCAAACACAGAAAGCATCCTCTGGTAACTCTAGGGTAGGCCACGATAAGAGTGTAGAAGGGAACTCTAGAGGGATGCATATGATCAAGTACCCCTGGAAGGGACCATGGATGGGTGGCTGGACATAAAAGGGAGTGCTAGGAACCAACATATAATTCAGAGTTCCTCGAAGGGAGGATAAAGAACAAAAAGGGAGTTGGAGGATAAGGAAGGATAAAGAGCGGACAACCGTACCGATATTAGAAGGGTGTAAGAAATGAAAGAAGGAAAAGCCTTCAAGGCGTGTTAGAGAGGTTGAACGTGAAACTCCTAGAACAGAAGTCCCTAGGTAGAAGGATAAAGGTAAGAAATGAGACAATAAAAGGAAAATTCCCAAGCTACGGAACCAAAAAATGGATCATAAGAGGCTTAACCCGAAAAAAGGAACCTCATAAAGGGGCATAGATGGTTAAAAGTGTATCTGGATGGCCGTGTAACCTGCTTTGGAAGAGCAGAGGAGCCAAATAGGGATTTCAGATGAACCTAGCGAAAGGAAACACCTAGTAACAAGAGGATGGTCAAGGAGAATAAACGATGCACTAAGAGGGACTGGAAAGTCGTAAAGGCTACACTCTAAGAATGGAAATAGGATGGGCATGAAGGACAAGTAAAATCTAGAGACAACTGCCCCAGACAGTTGGGCAATAAAATAGTAGTGACGAGGTAGTTAATGAATTGACCTTTGGGAGAACCATGGATTTAAGCCTCGACAAAGAAGGGAGAAGTAAACAGGCCAAAACATTGGAATAGAAGGATGAAGGAAATTCTTAAAGAGATCAATGGCCAAGACAAGATTAACGACCAAAAGCCATGAGATGGTTAAGTAAGCCTCTTGTTGGATGATCAATAGATCTTGAAACAAGAAAAATGTGAGCTCTCCCAAAAAGAAAAAGACATGTACTGGTATACAAGTGAGAATGAGAATGGGGTGCAAAAGATGTGCCTGCAAGGTTTCAAGAGTAAAGTTAAGCAGAAAAGGATGGCACCAAAGGATGTCATTTAAGGTTAGATGTCCTTTAGGGCGAATGAAAAGAGAATTACGAGACAAAAGAGTTAGAATCCTCCCAGGTAGGAAACCCTGGGAAGGGATACATGTCCTAACTAAGAGGTAATGGAACCAAGTGATGAGGGATGATGAGATGAACTTGCAAATGAAGTGCATGCCGAGGTGAAAGAACCAAAGGAAGCATACTAGGAGTACCCAAGGAGTATGTTAAACCCAAGGCATGGGTTAGTAGGAAGATAACATCAAAAGATGTCGTACGAGTAAGAAAGGGGTGGACTGCCCATAAAAAGGAAATAAAGGAAAGTACATCTAAGAAATCTTGGAGAAGTAAGCCCTTCAATTAAGAAGTGATTAAAGGAAATGACCACTGACATCAATATTGGTTGTGGTCCACACTAACTTTATGGAGCCTAAGGAGTGGATGGCTGGGCATAGGGTGGAGTACACAAAATAAGACTATTAATCAAAAGTTACTCAGATAAAGAATAAGTGATGTAATGGAAGTTTAGATGAGGAATGATTCAAAGCGAGCAAATGCCCCAATATAGAAAAGGGTGTGAAGAAATGAAGGAAGAAACCTTCTAGGAATGGTAAGAAGGTTAAGCATGTAGCTCCTAAGGGGAAAGTCTCAACTTTGAGGGACATTGTAGAGAACTAAACTGTAAGAAGGGAACTCCCCAAGCAAAGCAATCGACACATAGAACGAAAGGGTTCAATTCAGAATAAAGAATTATGAAGTGGTCACGATCAAGTAAGAGTGGATTAAGGAAAGGGAAAGTTTTAGAATAAAGGATGCCGTAGGAAATGAGGAAGGACATAGAAGGGATGAATCCTAGCATGTTGGTAAGTCATCAGGAATCCCAAATGATTTAAACAGAAAAAACTCAATACGTAAGTTGGGAAAGGACGAGTAGGTAAGGGAAATCAACATAGTTAAGTAAGACATAACATCAAGGGAAAGAAGGATGGTTGGATTACATGTTGATTTGCTTGGTTTGTGGAGATTCCCTTTTTATAGTTTCATTCTCTACTATTTCCTTCAAAGTAGAGACTTTCACCTTAGGAGTTACATATTCAACCTTCTTACCATTTCTTGAAGGTTTCCTTTCTTCATCTCCTTACACCCTTTCTATATTGGGGCATTTGCCCACTTTCAGTCCTCCATTGTCTTAAATTTTCCATTCCATCCCTTATTCCTTATTTGAGTAGCTTCTGATTATCGGTCTTATTTTGTGTACTCCACCTTATGCCCAACCATCCACTCTTTAGGCTCTATTGTGCTTGTGTGGACCACAATCCATCTTAAGATTAGTGGTTGTTCCCCCCTTAACCACTTCTTATTTAGGGAGCTTACTTTCCCAAGGTTTCTCGAACATTCTTCCCTTTATTTTCTTATTATGGTTAGTCTACCCATTCTTACTTGTTAGGGCATCTATTGACGCTATCTTTCTACCTACTCGTTCCTTGGGTTTAACTTACTCCTTAGGTTCTCCTAATATGTGTCCCTTGGTTCTTTCACCACACCATGCACTTCATTTGCTAGTTCGTCTCCTCATCCCTCATCACTTGGTCCCATTACCTCTTGGTTGGGACATGTATCCCTCCTCGGGGTTTCCTTCCTTGGTGAGATTCTTTTCCTTTCTCCTGGAATTCCTTCTTCATTCATTTTTGTATGTATATATCCTTGAATGACATCCTTTGATGCCATCCCCTTCCGTTTACCTTTACTCTTGAAATATTGTGGGTACATCCTTTGTAGCCCTTCCTCATTCCAACTTGTACCCCTGTACATGTCTATTTCCTTTAAGTAGAGCTCAAATCCTCCTTGTTTCTAGATCTCTTAATCATCCTACGAGAGGCTTACTTTATCTTCTCCTGGCTTTGAGTTTGGTCGTCAATCCGTTCTTGGCCACTGATTTCTTTAAGGATTTCCTCCATCCTTATTTTCCAAATATTTGGCATTTCCAACTCTCCCATCTTTACTAGAGATTAAATTTATGACATTCACGAGGGTTAGTTCGTTAACTGACTCGTCCCTACTATTCTCCTTGTCTAATTATCTTGAGACAGTTGTCTCTCGAGTATTCTTATCCTTAATGCCCATCCCATTGCCCTTTTTAGGGTGTAGTCCTTACTACTTCCCAGTCCTCCTTAGGGTGTCGTTTATTCTCCTTAACTATCTTGTTGTTACAATTTGCTTCTTTTGGTTATGATGGTCCGAAACTTGACTTCTCTGCTTTTTCTAAAGCAAGTCGTACTTATCATCCCAAAACATCCCATTTGTCGTCTATTGCTCGGCTTGTCTTCTCTTGTAGAGGTGCTTCCTTCCTTGCTCCCAGATTACTGGAAATTTCTTCTTAAGGAAGAATTCTCTTCATCTACCCTTTGTTTTATTTGTGGTTGATCGAGGTCCTACCTTCAGTGCTTTTCCTCACTCATCTAGTTGAGGCACACCATTACACCATCATTGAGGGACAAAAAATTTTAGGAACTCAAAATTTACTTTCGAAATACAAGTACCAACTTGGGGCTTTAGCTTTTCTTAAAGGAGATTGGGTCAGGAAGTACCCGCCACTATGCTAGGATCTTGAAGAGCTTCCTCCTGATATGGTTGAAGTTTCGAGCAGGAGTCATATTTCATGGGGTGGAATACTTTCGGATTCATGTAGCTGTAGAGGTGTTGTTCTTAGAAGGTATTGTTTTAAATCCTTGTGATGTGGGGCAATCCTTCACTTCATGCCCCATTTCCCTTGCACCTATAAAAGGTTATCTTGATACTTGTCCTTTGTAGTGTTGAGCACTTTCTTGAGTAGTGTTCCTATTGTCCTCACCTTGTAATAGGTCATTTCCTTGCCTAGTAGTTACTACTAGAGTTCTCACTCCTTAGTCTCCTTGTCGGTTTTCTTGTCGAGCCTTCTCTGCCTATTAGTTTTCCCCTAAGAGTTCTCCTAGACTCTTTAGTCTTTTGGTTCATTTCCTTACTTGGGATGGGACTCTCCTCGGTCCCTGCAGTTCGTTTGGTTACTTTTCTTGAGGCAATTTTCCTACAGTTCGGGGACTTCTTGGTCGAATGAATGGGGTGGGGGTTTTATATAGGAAGCTCAAGGACTTCTTGGTCATCCGATTGGCGCCTTAATGGTGGTCAGTCATTGTCTGAAACTCCTTGGCTGGAGACTTTTCAGCTTCGCCGGCGTTGCGCGATTTTCTGGTGTGTGAACAGTGTTGTCATCTGAAGGAAGAAGATGACACTCTTCCGAATCGCACTGGACCAGTTCCCCCCACCATTCGACCAAGTTTTTTAAATGTAAAAATTTCTAAATTAATCTAACTCAAATCTCAAATTAAAATTTTTTAAGTCACCTAGAAAAATGAATTTAGAATTCGGTTCAATAGTGGTTCAAATCGGTTCAATCTGGTTCGGATCTGGTTCACTAGAACCAGTTTGGTTTTCATCTCCAATTCATTCTCAAGTCCATTTCCATGACTTTTGGGACTCTTTAGGTCACTCGCAATCCATAAATTTCCTGATTAGCCCTTTCTCTATCGATTCTGGTTCATGAATCGACTCAGTTCATAATTCGGTTCAATCCAGTTGGATCCGGTTCATCTAAACTGGTCTTGTTTTTCTCTATCAATTTGTCTTAAGGTTCTTTTCCAAGGTTTTATGAACCATTTGGATCACCCGGGAGTTGTAAATTTCCAAATTGCCCATTCCCAAATGATCGGGTTTGTGAACCGGTTTGGTCTTCTTGCTCGGTTTGATCGGTTCTTTTTCTAGTTCTCCTTAACTCAAAAGGGCGGGGTTTACATAAGGAGTCTAGAAGAACTCTTGGAGTAACAACTAAGCAAGGAAACAACTTATTACAATGTACAAAAGAAATAGGACATGAAGTGAAGGACTGTCCCACACCACTAGGATTTAGAACAATACTTTCCAAGAATGACGCCCTCACATCTATAGGAAATTCGAAAGGATACCATCCCAAGAAACACTATTCCAGCTTGTAATTTCAACCACAGACAGGAGAAAGCTCTTAAGATCTTAGTGAAGTGGTAGGAAGGCAAAATGGCTAAAGGTAGGACCTCAATAAAATCACAAATATAAGAAAAGGTAGCTGAAGAGAATTCTCCCTTAAAGAAGAAATTTCCAAATAATTGAGGAGCAAGAAGGGAGTGCATCCACAGGAGAAGACAAGCCGAGCATTTGACGACATATGGGATGTCTTGAGATTGGAAGTACAACTTCCTTTGGAAAAAGAAGAGAAGTCAAATTAGAGTTTCGGACCAACATAGCATAAGTAAGCAAACCGTAACAACAAGATAGTCAAGGAGAATGAATGACGCCCTAAGGAGGACCTAGAAGTAGTAAGGAATACACCCTAAAAAGAGCAATGGAAGGGTCGTTATGGACAAGAAGACTTGAGAGACAACTGCCTCAAGAGAATTAGATAAGGTGAATAGTAGAGGTGAGGCAGGTAATGAACTAACCCTCATGAGGGTCATAGATTAAGCTCTAGTAAAGAAAGGAAAGATGGAAAAGGCCAAACATTTGGAAAAGTAGGATAGAGGAAATCCTTAAGGAGATAAATAGCCAAGACCAAATTGACGACCAAACTCAAAGCCAAAAAAAGATTAAGTAAGCCTCGCACAAAAAGGTCTTGAAACAAATCATGTCTGAACTTTTTCCAAATAAGAAAACTTGTACAGGATATAAGTAGAGCTAATGAAATGATACAAGGACGTACCGCTAGATTTCCCAGGAAGGGTGAATGGGAAGGATGACATTAAAGGATGTCATTTAATGATTTGATACTTCCAAAGAATGAATGAAAAAGGAATTTCGGGAGAAAGGGAAAGAATCCTACCAAGGAAGGAAGCCTCAGAAAGGGCATATGTATCCCAACTAAGAGATAATGGAACCAAGTGAAAGGGACAAAGAAATAAACTTGCAAATGAAGCGCAAACTGAGGTTAAAGAACCAAGAAAGCATACTAGGAGGACCTAAGGAAATAAGTTAACAAGTAGATAGGAAGCTAGCATCAAAAGATGTCGGGACAACTAAGAATGAGTGGACAATCCATAATAAGGTGATAAAGGAAAGAACGTCTGAGAAATATTGGGAAAGTAAGCCCTCCAAATAAGATATGATTAAGGAGGAATAACCACAATTGGTAAGAAGGGTCAAAGTCCACACGCACATATGAAGCCTAAAGAGTGGATGACTGAGCATAGTGTGGAATGCACGGAATAAAATGATAATTGGAAGTATCTCAAGTAAGGAATAAGGGATGAAACAGAAGTTGTGGATAGAGAAGGATTCAAAGTGGACAAATGCCCTAACATAGATAGAGGTGCGAAAAAAGGAAGAAAGAATCCTAGAAGGAATGATAAGAAGGTTGAGCATTTAGCTCATAAGATAGAAATCTCTATTATGAGGGACATAGTAGAGAACGAAACTGGAAGAATGGAACCTTCCCAAGCAAAGAAATCAACACATAGATCGAAAGTGATTATTTTAGAACAAAGAATCAGGAAACGATTACAAGTAATTAAAAGTGGATTAAGGAATAAGGAAAATTCCTTGGATAAAGAATGCCAAGGACTTAAGAAGGAAAGAATCACAGCTTGTCGGTAAACTATTGGGAAACCAAATCATTGGAACCGAAAAGATTCAAAAAGGAAGTTGAGAAAGGACGAGTAGCTAAGGAGAACCGACACATTTTTGTAAGTTGATTGGATAACGGTAAAGGTAGTCAAGGAATACTACCAAAAGAAAAGAAGGATGAAGTTATACAATCCCTGAGAGGTTGGAAAGTTGGGAATAACCCTAAAGGAGGTGTGTTGGAAATCTAATGGACATAAAGACAAGATCTAGAAAATGTCATGTTGTACGGGGTATCTAAATCCAACAGTCCTGAGGAAAACATGACTCAAAATAAGGAAGTGTCAGTTAGTAAGCATTACAAGATCAAACATAAAATTTGGACTAAAATTGTAATGAACAACAAATGACGGAAGAGTCAAAATAGGATGAAAAGGTAATAACAAGGAAACCTGTGTAAACAAGTACATAATGCTCGAAAGAACGTCGAGGTAAGGGTTTCAACGATGAAGAGAATAACTAGACAAAGAAACGATTGGGCACCTTGGAACTCCCAATCCAAAATCTTGAGTAAGAACCCCAAAAGGAAGAACCTTACCCTAAGTAAAGGGAGATGCGGACCTAAGGATATACATTTAGATTAATGAGCCAGACATGCCTCGATTTTATAACTCCATGGAAGGAGTAAGCATTATAAATAAAAAGAAATTCCTTAAATGAATGATTATAGGGACTAAGTGAAAGGGCAATCAAAGTGTCAGCATGTCAAGCAAACCCAAGTTGACATTAAGGGAAATTATTCCCGATGTGGAATAAACTAGTTAAGTTTTGGGGACAAAACTCTTAAAAGGAGGGGAGAGTTGTAAACCCTACCCTTTTGAGTTAAGGACAACCGTGAAAAAACTGGTCAAACCAAGTGAGAAAAATCGAACCAGTTCACAAACTCGATCATCAGAGAACAGGTAATTTGGGAAATTTACATCTCTCGAGTGACCCAAAGGGTTCATAAAATCTTGGAAAAGAACCTTAGGAAAGTGGAAGAGCAAAACCAGACCGGTTCAGATGAACTAGATCCAACTAGATTGAACCGGTTTATGAACCGAGTCAGTTCATGAACTGGAACCGATAGAGAAAGGGAAAACCGGAAAATTTATGGATCCCGAGTAACATAAAGAGTCACAAAATTCAAGAAAAAGGAATTTAGAATGAATTGGAGATGAAAACCAAACTGGTTCAGGTGAACCAAATCCGAACCAGATTGAATCGGTTTGAACCACTATTGAACTAGATGCTAAATTCATTTTTTTAGGTGGCTTAGAAAATTCAAATTTGAGATTTGAGGCCACCATTGGATAGAAAATGAATTTAGGTAAATTTAGAAATTTCTAGATTTAAAAATTCAGTTGAATTGGGGGTGAACCGGTCAATTTAAGCTTTGAACCCGGTTTGGACCGGTATGGAACAGTGTCGTCTTCTTCCTTCAGATGGCAGCACTGTTCACTCACCGGAAAATCATATAGTGCCAATGAAGCTGAAAAGTCTCTAGCTAGGGTGTTTCAGGCAATGAATGACCGCCATTATGGCACAAAATCGGACGACCAAGAAGTCTTCGAGATTCCTATATAAAGAGCCCCTTCTCATTCATACTCTCCACACCTGAAAACTCCATTTTCTCTAAGCTGCTCCAATTTTTGGTGAAACTCAAACCAGAGCTCCAATATAGGGTATTTTCTAAGCCAAAGAAGGTGTGATTAGGTTCTTCAGAACTAGGGAGAAGTCAGCTACATGCTTATAGTCTCCATTTGCTCTGAGGGACGCTAGAGAAGCGCTGTCGTGATAGAATAGTGAAGCAGTTCCGACGGACCGAAGCAACCCTATTTTGGCCGAGCTAAAATCGACCAATTCGAGCCGTACTCAGGCCAAAGCAAGCCTTTCCAACACCTCAACAACCCTCCTACAACTGAATTAGAGTGAAAAGGTAAGCCAATTTGGCTCTCCTCTTTAAATTCTGATCGGTGCTGGAGAGAGAACCGACAGAAATTCGATGATAAAATTCTCACTCAATTCAGCATCAATTGATGCAATTCTTGATCCTAGGAGAAACCTCAAGACAAGAGCTACCTGCCCAGTTTGAAAGCTCGGACCGCCGCGCCCCCGACGGTAAGCTTTCAAAGCTTTCTCTCTTTAAGGCCAGTTTTCCGGCAAAGCTCCGTTTGAGCTCATTCCAACACCAAATCGTGTGATTAAAAGTTCAACTGAATCGTATAAGGTGTAGGAACTCCAATCTAACTTTAATTTCAACAATTAAACTCATTGGATTCGTCAATTTGATGAGATCAAATTCGACAGAGTTAGAAGGTTGAAATTAGAGGAAAAATTGGGGGAAATTTGGGAATTTCAAAAATTTGAAGGACTAAAGTGCAATTTCATAAAATTGAGGACCAATTAGGCATGATAAAGATGTTGGAGGACCAATTGGGCAATTTGGGAATTTTGGAGGCAAAACTTACCATTTTTGTAAAGTAGGGGCAAAATGGTAATTTTGGAAAAGTTGGGGAACCAAATTGGAAATTTAGAAAATTGAGCCACTTTTTGTGAAATTGAATTAATTGAGGTCCTAAGGTGAATATTAAAAGTTTTAGGACTCAATTTGAGGAAAAACTGGCATTAGGAACTTAAAGTTAAAGAAAATTAACTTTAGGGACCTAATTACAAATAAATAAAAAATCTGGTTTTCTCATTTATTTGGAATGAATGAAGGGCTATTAGGCCAAAGGATAATGAACAAGGATGTTCATATCGTGTAGGAACACGAAGTACCGGGAACACCAGCAATGGAAAAGCTCGTGTGAATACAAAGAACCAGTTAAGAGAAATTCACTGCATTAACAGGTGAGTGGGATTTTTATATCATACTCGGTTGGGATGATAAGTACCTCAGAAATGAAAACCCACTACTAATTGGTATTTTAAACATTACAACTTAGAGAAATGATGTGAAAATGATGCAGAAAAACTACTTACCGGTTGTAAGTTGATTATACTCAATCGGCATGATGAAACTTCCTCAGAGGAAGTGGAAAATCCGTTCATCGGAAATGAACGGAGATGTCCTCATACTCAGTTGGTATGATGGACAGTTGAAAATACATTTTTGTCAGAAGTGCTCTCCCTTAACTGTGTGCCACTGCTTAAACCATTTGGAAGACCTTCTTGACAGGAGCTCGAATTGATCTGTTAGGCCAGACGCCTTAGTTTTGGAACTTGGGAGCTATTATGCCCTAATTTTAAAATCTCGAACAGTGGGCCCTAGGCTAGTTGGCACGAGCAGGAGCTCGTAAAAAAATGAATTATATGCCATGAAAACTTTAGTAATTGAATTGTTTGGCCATGGTACCAAGACAGGACCGACATACTCAGTCATCTAGTGACAGTGCGACATAACAGGTCTCTAAACTAGTCAAGACAAACAGTTTTAGGTTGAGTTAAGGGTCGGGGCCGTTGGACCAGTGGAACCACAGATTATATGGCATGATGTGAAAATATTGATTGTGTATGCATTGTGTTTACGAGACCTTTAAGACACCCAAGAGGGGTAGTGATGTGTCCTAGGGCCCTAGAGGACCTGGTGGATATAAGGGCAGTTAGTCGTACCCGGAGGCCTTACGAAGCTCGACGTAGCTTCAAGCGCATGAGACTAGGGTGGAATCTGGATGAAGTCTCTATCCTCGTACGTACATGGAGATTTATTACGAGATTCAGGGTCGGATGTCGCGAACATCCACTCATTCTAACGGTAGATGTGGATGTGCTTCTATCTAGGTGGTCGGTAAAGTCACTCTGATGCCACAAGTGGGTTCAGTGGACGGGCTGGCCTACGATTGTGTGTTTGACCTTCATGATGAAGGATCTGTGTTGGGTGATGACACACCATGGTAATAAGAAACGAATATAAAAAAATGAAGTTGAGAATGAAATGTTTTTAAAAGAAAATAAAGAGTCTGACACACTCCGATTCAAACTTTTTTCCTAAAAGTTAAATTTTGAAAACTCATTCACTAAGTCGTTGTACTCACCCTCTCCCTTATACCCTTTTCTAGTAAACCAAGGAAAACCTACCCAAAGACCCCAAATAACTACACCTACAAAACAGTTATGTAAAGCTTAAAATTTCATGCAGTTTTGATTAATGTTATTCCAGGAAAGGTGCAGGTATAAAGGACGCATTACTCCTCACGGTTTAAAGAAGGGGAAATCCCTTAATAAACTGGGAGAGTGGCAGGTTGCTCATAGGGATTTAACCAAACTGGGTCAGGGCATGACAACTATCATGGCCATATGGAGATGAATGCACTCCCTTCGAAGAGAGGCCTCTACTACCTCCAATGCTAGAAAAACCATGAAGGGGCATGTATAACATGCTACAGGTGTGGAAAGTCTGGGCATTACGTCAGGAATTGCTCGAGGGCACGGGAAAATGCCCTATGAAACACTCCGTCACCACTGCCCAAAAATCAAAGGGCACCCAATGGGGGAAGAGAAGCAACCATGAGAGTCCCTTCCAAGGTCTACAACCTGACTTAGGAGGAAGCTCGAAAGGACCCCAACATGGTGGCTGGTACATTCCAACCCTCTTCTTAAATCGAGTCTATAGCTTGGAGTCATGTAGTCCCCCTTCTTTCAATTAATAAAACACATTTCCTTTAAGAATTTTGATTAACTTCCACTCAAGTTTCGTACAAGTGTTCGAAAAGGAAAGGTACACCCTCTTTGACTTAAGGGCAGAACAATCTTTCATCAAGGAAGCCCTAGTCTTGGAACACCTTAAGGAACCCTCTCCTCTCCTACCACCCCTCCATATCCTCACACCCCTAGGAGAAACACATGAGTGGCATGCGTACATTAAAGCATGGAAAGTGCAGATAGGAAGGACCATCCTGGAGGCCGACCTGATTCCTCTTCCGCTTCGAGAAGTAGAGGTTATCTTAGGAATGGACTATTTGAACATGCATCAAACCCAGGTGGACTGTGGAAGTAAGAGGATAACCTTTTAGGCTCCTAGGAAGGACGAAGTTGTATTCGAAGGGACAAGGAAAGAGCAGGAATACACTAGGTATCATGCATAGAAGTGCATGACTTACTATGGAAAGGGTGTAAAGTATTCCTTACTCAGATCACTTGCAAGGATTCACCAGAGAAGGAGTTAACCAAAATCCTAATAGTCAGTCTTACCCTGACGTCTTCCCGGAGGAACTACCCGGTCTACCCCCGGATCGTCGGCTAGAGTTCTTGATCGAAGTTATGCTGGGGACTCACACCATATCCCAAGCACCCTACCATATGGCGCTTGCAGAAGTTAAGGAGTTGAAGGACCAGTTGGAGAGCTCTTAGAGAAGGGGTTTGTACGCCCAAGCCAGTCCCCATGGGGTGCGTCAACATTGTTCATCAAGAAGGAAGACGGAAGCATGCGACTCTACATCGACTACCGGAAATTGAACCAGGTAACAATCAAGAATAAGTACCCTCTCCCCAGGATAGATGCCTTATTTGATCAACTAAGGGGGGGCAGCCTACTCCTCCAAAATCAATCTACGGTCAGGATATCACCAACTGAAAATTTGGGAAGAGGATATACAAAAACTGCCTTTCGATCGCGACATGCACATTACGAGTTCATAGTAATGCCCTTTGGACTGACAAATGCACCTTTAGCCTTCATGGGCCTAATGAACCAGGTGTTTCAGCCATACTTAGACAAATTTGTAATTGTATTTATAGATGACATCCCCATATACTCCCGAACTGAAGAAGAGCATCGGACGCACCTGGAGATAACTCTGAGTATCCTACGAGAAAACTGACTGTACGCCAAGTTCTCTAAGTGTGAGTTTTGGCTACAAGAAGTGGGCTTCCTGGGGCATATAGTGTCCAAGGATGGAGTAAAGGTAGATCTAGCCAAAATAGAGACCATCTCAAATTGGAAAGCCCCCACTAACCCAACCGAAGTACTTAGCTTCCTCAGCCTCGCCGGATACTACCAAAAGTCTTGTGGAGGACTTCTCCAGGATTGCAGTTCCCTTAACTTGCCTCACAAGGAAGGGGGTGGACTATAAATGAGATATGCCAAGTGCGAGGAGTTTTTCCAAGAGCTCAAGTCTCGATTAATGACGACGCTAGTGTTGGCCTTACCTGACATGGACGCTGGGGAATACACGATGTATAGCGATGCATCCAAACAAGGGTTAGGATGTTTCCTGATGCAGCAAGGGAAGTTTATTGCCTATGCATCTCGACAGCTAAAGCCCCATGAGAAAAATCACCCCACCCACGACCTCGAGTTGGCAACAATAGTGTCTGCCCTCAAGATATGGCGTCACTATTTATATGGAGTAAAGTGCCTCATCTACATCGATCACAAGAGCCTAAAGTACTTCCTAACCCAAAAGAAGCTAAATCTACGACCGAGGAGGTGGCTAGATCTGGTAAAGAATTACTATTTGACGATCGAGTACCACCCCGATAAGGCAAACATGGTGGCAAACACACTCAGCCACAAGCATCATATGGGAGTGGCCTCGGAAAGTACCAGCTACCTAAACTTTTTGATCCAACTACGCTGCTTGAGAGTGGACCTCAACTTGGACAAGGGTTGGGGTAACCTAGTGGCTAATCTAGTCATGAGGCCAAGCCTAGTGGACCAAATATGGGCTTTACAAAAGGAAGACGAGGAGTTCTGACCCCATTGGAGATAGATCATGGACGGCCCAGCCCAAGAGCTTGCGGTGAGGAGTGACGGAGTAATGACCTTCAAAGGAAGGGTCTAGGTGCCAAACAACTGGGAATGGAAAAGGGAAATACTGGAGGAGGCACACGACTCAATATACGCCATGCATCCGGGCAGTACTAAGATGTACCGCACCCTAAAACAGGGATACTGATGGAAGGGGATGAAAAAGGACATCGTCGAGTATGTGGATAGATGCTTGTCGCGTTAGCAAATTAAGGCCAAACACTAGAAACCCTCTGAACTACTACAGCCTTTCTCGATTCCTGAGTGAAAGTAGGAGCATATCACCATGGATTTCGTGACTGGGCTGCTAGTAACAAGAAGAGGGTTAGGATGCCATATAGGTTATCATGGATCGGTTGACGAAGTCCGCGCTTTTCTTACCCATCCGGGTGATAGACCCGATAGAAAAGCTCACTACCTTGTACGTGGGGGAGATCGTATGACTCCACAGGGTCCCTGTAAGCATAGTATCGGTTTTGGCCTAGTCTACAAGCTACCTTGGGGACTAGACTTCACATGAGCACAATTTTTCACCCTCATATAGATGGACAGTCAGAACGGACCATCCAGACTCTATAAGACATGCTTTGGGCATGTGTTCTAATAATGAAAAGGGGTTGGGAAGATTACCTGTGTCTCATGGAATTCGCATATAACAATAGCTACTAGGCCAACATCCAGATGGCACCCTATGAAGCACTCTACAGGCGACCTTGTCACACGCCCCCGTTTTGGTTGGAGGTGGGAGAAAGAAAACTCAAGAAAGCTGAGTTTATCGAGGATGCATCGGAGAAGATCCGAATAATAAGAAGCCGACTCAATACGGCCCAGGATAGGCAGAAAAGTTATGCTGACCACTGGAGAAAGGACTTGAAATTCGACATTGGGGATCAAGTATTCCTAAAGGTGTCACCATGGAAGGGATACTCAGGTTTCAACAGAGAGAGAAGTTGAAACCCAGATACATTGGCCCATATGCCATAACTCAGAAGGTCGGACTAGTAGCATACAGATTGGAGGTACCCCAGGACCTACATAGGATTCATGACGTCTTCCACATGTCACTACTGTGAAATTATGAACCTAACCCTAGCCATGTGCTAGATCAACCATTGCCAGAGATTGAGGATGACCTGACCTATAAAGTAGAACCTGTTCGAATACTTGACCAATGTAAGAAAAACCTCCGGAACAAGAGTATCCCCATGGTAAAGATCATCTGACAAAATGGTCAAGTGAAGGAGGAAACATGGGAGGTTGAGTCAACTATTAGGGTTAGATACCTACAACTATTTAATATGTAACAGTTTTGAGGACAAAACTCCTAAAAGGAGGGGAGAGTTGTAAAACCCGTCCTTTGGGACCAAAGAAAACCAGGAAAAGAATCGGTATAAATTTACATGCAAAGAAACGAGCTGATTAATGAATGAAAAATAGTTAATGTGTGAAATTGGACAATCCCAAGTGACAAAAAATTCACAAAAATTTCAAGAAAGAACCAAAAAGTGGAACTGGGAAGAGAACCATACTAGTTCAGGGTGAACTAGACCCGAACTAGAGTGAACCGGGATGAACCATGGTGAATCGGTTCACAAATTCATTTTTCTAAGTGGCTTAAAAATGTCAATTTGGGAAATTGAGTCAACCATTGGATAGAAAATGAATTTAGAATTTTTTAAATTTTAGAAAACCGATCGAATCGGGTCTGAAACGACAGATTTTCGAATTTGGGACCACGAACATAGTACCACCAATCAACGAACCGGAGTAGTCAATGGTTAGACCGGTCAGCGGACCAGACTGGTTAGCAGACTAGACCGGTTAACGGTCAACGGTCAACGGTGCCCCATTAGCTGCCATGCAGACACGTGCAACCCAAAGGAAGCTACCACGTGTCTGGTCAACGAACAGCTGGCTCCATGAGCACGCTACATAGATACGAGCAGCTAATAAGAGGCTGCCACGTGTCCGATCAACGGGTCAATGGTTGACGTGGTAGCTGAGCTAGGCCTTCACATTAGAAAAACTAACCAATCACAAGGCACCACGTGGCACGACCTCCACATCATCATCTTCAACCTTCAAACGTTGATAGAGAGAACGAACGAGAGAGAGACTCTAGTAAAGCTGGAGTCTTTGGTGACTCGAAAAACTCTCTGGTCAGGTCGCCGACAGCTGAGTTGGAGGCCGAGTCTTATAAAGAACACCCCACCATTCGTCCTCATCATCCCACAATCGAGCGAAGAAGAAGAAGAAGAGTGCATTTTCTGGTGAGGTGCAAACCAAAGCTCCGATGATGGGACATTTCTCAGCCTTCGAAGCCACATTTGAATGGTGCATTTCCCTTATTAACCTTTCTTTACTATTTTCTATTGATTAAATGGGCTCAATTTTTCGATAATGGTGTTAGTTCTCCTTACGGTTTCTTTGGTTCGAGGGAACGGGTTCCACAACTCTCCCCTCCTATTAAGAGTTTTGTCTTCAAAACTCTATCGTCCCTCTTTTCTCTCTAAAGAGTTCCTTGGGCGGTTCCCTTAGGGTGGAAGTTGATATCCTCCCGGTCTGATACTTCTTGTAGCTTGGGTAAGACTTTTGTTCTAGGGTGTTGTCTAGACTCGAGGTTCTGATACATCCCATGGCATCTAGGTTTGTTTACTCCCTTGGTTGGTTTGGCACCCTATCCCGTTGGCTATTGCGTTTGCTCTTTTCAACATTATTTCCCTTTCTTGGTCCTCTAGTTCCTCCTTTCGTACTCGAGTTTCCTCCTTGTTGGCAGTTGAACTTAGTTGTCCATAGCAGAAGACTCCTATGCCTCACAGTTCTACCTTAGGTCTGAGGCCCGACTTGTCTTGTAGTTGGAATGGCATCCTTTTGCTCCTATCCTTAGCATGTACTCCTATTCTCATCATTTGCTTTTTCTAGGTCACTTCATTGCTTGACTCTTTTACCCCTTGGGTTCTGATTCCATATGTCTCACCCATGTCTAATATCCTTAGGAATATAGATGTCTGGTTCCTTATATGAGTTTGGGGTTTTCCTAGGTTTATTCATTCTATTCCATTTCCTCTTATTGCGTTTGCTCGTCCTCAATTGTCGTGTTTCCAGGCCCGGGTGGATCCCATTGACTCACTGGTCCTCCTACTTTTGTTTGTTCATGCATTTGCTAGCATTCTCTAGCTAGTGAGGGGTCCTTCCTTTTTCCTCTCTTCTCTCTTGGCCTAGGGGTCATTACGCTTGCCGATGGGTAATGGTTATACTCTTTCATATCTAACTCTTTCTCATCGAAGTCTCCCTCGAGGGCCTTCTCCCTCTTGTGAAGTCTGCTTCCCAGGTGGATTTGGTTTCTAGAGGTTTCCCCTTCTTGTTCTAAGTTATGGTCTCAGGTTCTACCCTCGACGACCCGGGGGTCCTCCCTTGCTGGTCCTCGGTTGTTTTGTTTGGATCAGCGTCTCATCTCAACTCGTCCAACTACCCACTCCTCACTTGAGGTTGTAGGGCCTATGTGTCAATCCTTCCTTCTTCGGTTTGTGTTCCTCTTCGTGTGTTAGGTTTCGTACCGCTCCCCTACTTTTTGTCTTACGGGTTCTCCTTCCGGTTCGGTATTCTCCTTGAATTCTGAGTTTCTCGATATAACTCTTGTGTGTAACCGCCTAATTTGACTTTAAAATTACCATGCTTGCCTGCTCCTTCCTTGTTGCCTTCTCTTGGTTTTGGTGTCGGGATGTTTCATTCCATCGTCACTGGCTTGCTTCTCTGTCCCTCATCCCTGGAGTACTATGTTGTCATCCTTTAGTTATCTTGGCTATCTCTTGCCAGGGTCCTATAGGGCGGTTAGGTCTGTTCTTGGGTTGTCCTTGACCTGTCTACTATTTTGCTTGGGTTTTCGTTTCTCGGTACTTTGAGTCAAGCCTTTGCCCTGCCGCCATTCCCTGTTTGTGTTCTTATTTTCTATCTTGACATCCCTTTGTGGTCACCTTTCTCTCTCGTGATATGGCTCTCCTTTAGGTCATGGGTCCTATCTTAGGGTTCTTGTTAGTTTGCTTGTTGTACCTATTATGAAAGGTTCCCTACTCAGCCCTTTTTGGGTTGGCCAGGGTTTACCCTAGTTTTTCCTTGTCCTTTTAAGGTATTCCTTGGGGTCTGTTGTCATCCTAGTCCTATTATGTGGGGTGTAGGGGATGACCAACCCATCCAAAGTAAGCTTTGGTCCTTGTTTACTTCCTTAAGGGCCCCTAGGTACTCTAGGTGCTTCTGTAGTTCTATTGTTTTTAGGGTTAGTTAAGAAATTTAGGTTATTTCTTAGAGAAACTTTTTTATTAATGGAACTGAAAAATCTTGGTTAGGGTTTATTACAATTGATATTCCTGGATTTTCTACCTCATGTTCTACCCGCACTAGTTAACTTACCTAGAGTTGTAACTATGCGGGTTGCGAGACTCCACATCTGGCGTCTGGATGCACCTCTTCCTTCTGGGTGGGCATTTGCCCCCATGGTACCTTCCATAGTGAGGGCACGGGTTCATGCTGGGCTCTTCGAATTACATGGATGCTGATACACTTAGGGCCCTCCAGGCCTACACAGGTGCTGCTATGTCTATCCTCTACCACCGTAAGATAGCAGCATCGTGGGCCTGATGTGTAGGGCCTATAGTACACACACTATTGTGGATTGGGTCAGTGAAAAACCCTCACATAGTTCACATATGCCACCCAGAAGTTTCTTTCGGTTTCTTCCTGAATCTGAGCCAAATTTGGTTCCCTAGGTGGGGATACTTCATCCTCCACCGAGTAAGGAGGAGTCCTATCTCGGGGTGCATCCTATGGGATGGGCTCTTCTAGTGCCTTGACCCTTTCCTCCATGGCATGTATCCAAGGGACATACTCTTCGGAAGCGTTCCTGTTCATGTTTTCTACAAGGGTTGTCGAGAATCAAGGATTAGGATGGGTTGGGAAAACCTATTAAGAAAGTTATGCTATGATACCACTCAAGTTGTCACTCCTCGATCCAATTTGATCGGAGTCCGTGATCAACCCGCCACCCTTTCCTATATCATTCGGGTATCTCTACATGAATGAGATAGGGAAGATAAATGTGTGTTTACATTCAAACTCTTACTTTAAGTTGGGGGTATGAAGTATACCTTGAGGGCCCAAGCGCGTCCGGGACTTTCCATCTAGTGTTTTCCTAAAAAGGGGTGAGAGAAAGGTGAGTAAAAATACTCAGTGAGGGAAACTACTATAACGTTTGCTTTATTTCATTTATCAGTCCATTAAATTTTTTTCGTTTTCCATTATTCACACACTTCACATGATACAACAATCGCCCTCCTATCATAAGAGGGATCACACATTCCCAGAACGTCCTCGACCATGCCACTTATGGACCGTAGTGCCTTTACCGCCCACCCTGGTAGAGGTGCATTGCCTCTACCCAGAGTTTGAGTGGACATCAATAGTCTAACACATCAAACCCTGATTACTTCATCATGTCCGCTTAGTGGGACAAGACCTCATTTCCCCTACTGCCTCGGTCTCCATGCATAGGAAGCTACTCGGCTATGTGACTTATTCAACGACAAAACCGCCCTTATGTACCCTAGGTCATCCAGTAGTCCTTGGGCTCTATCACTACCTCATGTCAAGTGTCCTGATGGCCCGAACATCATAGTGCATACATAATCAATAATTTTTTTGAATTATAGCCTTTATCTTTGGCCCTCCAGTACAACGGTCTGTCGGCTTGGCATCAGCCCATGCGTACTGGTCTAACAAGTTCGATGACCTAGCTTCGACAGAGCAGCGGTTCGGCCCAACAAACTTGACAACTCAGCTTAGCTCGATGGGTATAACACAAGGTTCTCATTATTTAGGTGTTTTAGCATCATATATTGCATATCCATTCTAGATAGGTTCATGATCGTATACATCGCCCTTGGACCCACTGGCATCTCATGCCTAAGCCCAGAATTAGCTCCGAAATGTTTTAAGCAGAGTCATCTAGATAGGGGAGGCTAATTCCAAGAAAATAGTTTTCAAAGTTGAATCATCATTCCAACCGGAATTGATGTCATAGCTGTTCCCACTCACTTGGAGATTTTGGTGGCGTCGCGCCGGTGGAGTCTCTCTCCTTGGTGTGCTTTCGGAGGTCGACGCTTGAGTAATCCATTCCTGTAGGGTACAAGTGTTCGTATTAGGAAGAGGTCACACCCTCTCTTATTTTGGCACCTATGGCCCCGTACTTTGCTTAAATTGCACTTAGGTCCCTGATTTCTCTTTAATCTCTATTAGGCCCCTTAGGTTCCCAATTATTTTTTTGGAACCTTAACTCTTTTAATTTCACCAATTGGCCCTTAATTAACCAAAATTTCCACTTAGTCCTTAAATTTTAAAAATTGTAATTTGGTCCCCAAACTTTTCCAAATTTCCAATTTACCCCCAAATTTGTCCAAATTGCCCAATTGACCCTTAATTGGGGTGAATTTCATGAAAATACCCTCAATTTCATGAAATTATCGTTTAGTCCTCCAATTGTCAAAAATTGCATCAAGGTTCCAAAAATCCCCAAATTACAGTTCATATTTTTCCCCAATTCAAGCATATGAAGCCTTGGATCTTACCTCGTCCAATTGTAGGCATGTAAGTCCTTGATTTCTTTGATTCTTGCCACTATCCGTCTCCTCCAGCTCCCCCTGATCGTCCTACACTTTGAATTTCCAAATTTGGTTGAGTTTTAAGCCTCGTCAGAGCTTTGCTAGAAAATATATAGTAGAAAGAGAAAGCTCGCGTATCATACCAATGGAGGGGTAGTAGTAGGAGCTTGAGGTGATGGCTGCTAGTGCTCATTGAGGGGGACCTAGCAGGACCGACTCCCACTACAATTCTTCGCTACCCTATGGGAATTTAAAGAGAGAAGTGTCGGATGGTGCATCTCTGAAATTTAGAAATTTCAATGAGGCAAGGCGAAATTGAGCTTATCGGGGTCTGTGGGGTGTTGTGGTGGGTGTTAGGCAGTCAGAGATGGCTAATGTGGGCAGCGGAAGGACCAAGAGGATCGTGGTTGGGTCGGGCAGGAGCTCGCTGTTTTGAGCTCCGGAGCAGCTTTACTGTGCAATCCCTTGTACACTTCTCGGGACATCCTCCGGTCGTTCTGAGAGTGTCGGAAGTTAGAGCACTCTTCCCCGATTCTAATGCCACCCTTAGAGTTTCGTTGGTGGAGATTTTACCCGTCATCGGAGCTCTAGTTTGTAGCTCGTCGGAAAATGCACTCTTCATCTTCTTTGCACAAGTGTGGGATGGTGAGGATGAATGGAGGGGGTGCTCTTTATATAGGGAGCTCGACAACTGCTCATGCTACCTGCCGGTGTAAGACTCGACCTCCGACATGGCCGCTAGCAACTTGAACGGAGAGTTTTTTGAGTTATCGGAGATGATGACGTGGCAGTCGTGCCACGTGGCACACTATGATTGGTCAGTTTTTCTGACATGGAGTGCTAACTTGGCCACCGCGTCAGTCGTTGACCCATTGACCAGACACGTAGCAACCTCTCATTGGCTGCTCATGTCTGTGTGACATGTTGACGGCACCGGCTGTCCATTGATTAGACACGTGGCAACCTCCCATTGGCTTCCCATGTCTACATGGCAGCTGATGGGGCTCCAGCTGTCTGTTGACCATTGTTTGTTATCCATTGACCAGTCCAATCCAACCATTGACCGGTCTGGTCAGACTGTTGACCAGTTCGGTCTGACCAGATTCACTGTCCAAAATTAGAAAATCGGCCGGTTCAGACCTGATTCAACCATTTTTCTTAATTTAAAAATTTCTAAATTCATTTTCTATCTAGCAGTGATCTCAATTTCCCAAATTTACATTTTTAAGCAACCTAGAAAAATGAATTTATGAACCGGTTCATTATGGTTCATGCTAGTTTGGTCTAGTTCGGGTCCAGTTCACCCTGAATCGGTCCGATCCTAATTCCAATTCCACTTTCAGGTTCTTACTCATAAGTTTTGTGAATTTTTGGTCACTTGGGATTTTCAAATTTACCCCGTTAACCATTCTTTACTATTTTCTATTGATTAAATTGGCTCAATTTTTTGGTAATGGTGTCGGTTCTCCTTCTAGTTTCTTTGGTTCGAGGGGATGGGTTCCACAATCTGCATAGCTCTTTTGTCTATCTTGAGTGGCCTTAAGTCAACTTCTTATAATCTTAATCTTTTCGGTGGCGTCTTCTATTAGCTCGACCCTTTCTAGCTTCTTTTATCCCACCTCTTCCCAAAATAAGGGGGTACGACATGGTCGTCCATATAGTGCCTCATAAGGAGCCATTTGAATACTGGCATGATAACTGTTATTATAGGCGAACTCCATGAGGCACAAGTATTCCTCCCAACCATTATTCATGGTGAATATGCATGCTCGTAGCATATCATCTAGAGTTTGGATTGTTCGCTCAAACTGTCCATCGGTCTAATTATGAAATGTCGTACTCATGTGGCGCTTTTCAAACTAGGCTAGAACCTTGAGGTAAACCTAGGGTCTCGATCCAACACTATGCTTACAGGATGCCATGGAATCTCACAATCTCCCTTATGTATAAAACGGCTAGTTGTTCCACTAAATCAGTCACCCTTATTGGTAAGAAGTGGGTAGACTTGGTCAATCTATCCACAATGACCCAAATTGCGTCTCGTCCCTTCCTAGTCACAGGTAGTCTTGTGACAAAGTCCATAGTGATGTGTTCCCATTTTCCATTCGGGAATTGGTAGGGGTTGTAGCAGTGCTTAAGGTTTCTAGTGCTCAGCTTTAATTTGTTGACAGGACAAGCATCGTGCTACATATTTCCCGATATCCCTCTTCATCCCTCTTCACCAATAACCTTGTTTGAGGGTGCGGTACATCTTGGTACTGCCTGGATGCATCACGTAGGTAGAGTCACGTGCCTCTTCCAATATTAATTTCTTTAGTTCCTTGTCTTGAGGCATACAGACTCTACCATTTATAGGTTAGCACTCCATTGCCTCAAAGGTTATAGTCCGGGTTCGTCCCTTCGTTGACCGGGTCCAAATAGGTCTAGAGTTCCTTATCCCCTTTTTGCTTGACCTTTATTTGCTCCATTAGGCTGGGTCTTACCACTACGTCGACCAATAGGCATTCTTCTACTTTATCTACTTTAAGGTCAATTTCCATTATTCCCAACTGTTGCAACAGGGACAGGTAGCTTGTCTTTATCTATGCTGCATCGGTTTGATACTTGCGACTTAGAGCGACTGCCACCACATTTGCCTTCTCGGGGTGGTATTCTATCACAAGGTCATAGTTCTTTACCAACTCCAGCCATCTCCTCTGGCAGAGGTTCATCTCCCTATAAGTTAGGAAGTATTTAAGTCTCTTGTGATCGGTATATATCCTACACTTCACCCCGTATAAGTAGTGTCACCAAATCTTGAGGGCAAACACTATTGCCCCGAGTGTAGACATTTCTCCCCCACAAGTGTATGCACCCTGATTGAAGAAACGTAGGTTTTCAGAAGTAAAGTATAAATTACTTTATTGAATAGAATCAAATTACAGGTTTTGTCTCAATTGTGGTTAGGGAGGTTTTGGGAAGTACTCACTACAGTGCTAGGGTCTTTTCTCGCATTTTCTTTGGAGAGTTTGTATACCCTAGTTGGTACCCTTGTTGTGGCGTCCTGCCTTGCAGTCCTTAGGTTCCCTTGAGGTTGTCCAAGCATGTTTCATTGCTTATTCTCCCAAAGAGTGAGGCATTCCCTAGCAAAATGCCCCACCTGCCCACATCCAAAACAGGACAAACAAGCTCCCTCGTGGTATCTCTAGCATCTAGGACAGCGAGGGCTCCCTTGTATTATGGTGGGAATCACACTCCTTTGAGGTGGTTACACATCCTTCCTTTTATGGAAACCCACCTATTTCCCCACTTTGGGCCGTTTTGCTCTTTCTGTCCTCCATGATGGCTTTGGCTACTCCATGATGGCTTACACACATTATGTGTGTTTTGCTTTCTTAGCCCATCCCCTTGCCTCCGGAGGCATTTAGCAAACAACCACACACCCTTCATCAGGAAGGGTACACACATTTGTAAGTGCAGCACGTCCACTGCACCCACTTGTGGATCGGAGCATCTTTACCGTCCACCAAGATAGAAGCCCGTCCAGTTCTACCCTAGGTCTAAGTGGATGTTCTCGACATCTGAACCTCAGACCTGAATGCCATTTTGTGTCCATATGCGGACAGATACCTTATCTTGGTCTCATGCACATGAAGCCCAAACACAGTAGATTTAGGAAGCCCAAACACAATAGCTTCGGGGAGTCCAAACACAGTAACTCTATGGAGTCCAAACACAGTAACTCCATACTAACTGGTACAACGAGAAACCCAAATGCAATAGCTTCTCATTCCCTTATCGCCACCATGTCGTCCAATAGCCCTTAGAACCCATCACTAACCCCTAGGGCATCTTGATGGTCTCATACTACAAGTGCATGCACAAACATTAGTTTTCATTTTCTTAGCCATTCTCTTTGGTGTTGACAGTCCAACGGTCCCGACACTCAACTTGGCATGCAGTTATTTGTTTGACTAGTCTGTCAACCTAGCACTGACGCACTACCTCTAGCCCATCAAGCCTTGTTGGTGCTGACTTGGTACCATGGTGAATCACACAGTTGATTCCACTTTTAATGAGAGTTTTCATGGCTCTTCCTATTCATATTTGTTTATAGGCTTCAGCCCGTGCCAATTGGCCTTGGGCCGACTACACGTGTTTTCCAAAATTGCGCATTGATTCCCATGAGTTCAAAAATTGAGGCCCCTAGCCTATATGAGCTATTCTAGCTCCCGTGAAGAAGGTCTACCAAATATTTTAAGCATTGGCACACAGTATGGGAAGAACACTTCTAGCAAAAAGTTTATTTTCAACTTAATCACACCAATAGGGTGTGATGATATCTCCGCTTACAACTAGTAAGCGGGTTTCTCCTTCCTCAAGGAAGTTCATCATACCAATCGGGTATTATTATCTCTACTTACGACCAATAAGTAGGTTTTATTAGTTAAAGATGGCACTACTAATCCCAACCAAGTATGAAGTAATTAAGCCCACTCACAAATTGTTTTTCGTTTCTAAAGTTCTCACTATCCCAACTGGGTATGATGTAAATATGATCACTCACAAGTGGTTTTTTTTTTCTAAAGTGCACACCATCCCAACCAGGTATGATGTAAATATGCCCACTCACAAGTGGTTTTTTGTTTCTAAAGTGCTCACCATCCCAACTGGGTATGATGTAAACATGCCCACTCTCAAGTGGTTTTTCGTTTCTAAAGTGCTCATAATCTCAATTGGGTATGATGTAAATATACCCACTCACCTGATGACCGTGATGAGTTTTTCCCCAATCAGTTTCCAAGTCCACGCTAGCTTTTCCTTGCTGATGTTCCGGTCTCTCGTGTCCCTACACGATTTGGGCATTCTTATCAATTAAGTTTAGCATAACAACCATTGTTTCCTCATGTATGAGCGACTAGGCTCAAAATTGTTGGTCTAATGCACTTAGGTCCCTGAAGTTCATTTTCCCTTAACTTTTGGTCCCTAATGCCAATTTTTCCCCAAATTGAGTCCTAAGGTTTCCAAATTTCCAATTTGGTCCCCAACTTTTCAAAATTACAATTTTGCCCCTACTTTCCAAAAATGGCAATTTGACCCCCAATTATTCCAAAAATTGACCAATTGGTCCTCTAATATCTTTCTCATGGCCAATTGGCCTTCAATTTTGGGAAATTGCAAGGAGGTCCCTCAATTTTCTAAAATCCCCAATTTTCCCCAAAATTCCCCCGCCCCCCCTAATTTCTCCCCTTCAAACTAATTGAATTTGATTTCTTCAATTTGCCATTCAATTTGGGTTAATTGCTCCAATTGAAGGTATGGATTAGTTCCTACACTTCGATATGATTCAATTGAGATTTGAACTGCAAAATTTGTATCCAAATTGAGCTCAAACAGAGCTTCACCGAAAAACTATTCATAGGGAGAGAAAGCTTCGAGAGCTTACTGTTAGAGGGGCGGCGATCGAAACCTCCGTGTCGAAAGAAGGTTGTTGTCAGGTAGCTGACTTCCCTCGGAGTCTAGAGGACCTGACCTTGCCTTCTAAGGCTAAGAAAAGTGCCTAAGTCAAAGCTCTGGTTCGAGCATCACTGGAAAATGGAGCAGTTGAGAGAGAATGGTGATTTGAGGTGTGTGGAAGATGAATGGAGAGGAGCTCTTTATAGAGGGAACTCGGGGACCCTCTACCTGACAACTTTCAATTTTGGTCAAGCTTATCCTCGCCCTAAAATGACCTGATCGGAGCCATTTTTCCTTTGTCGGCGTTATCCATTTTCTGGATTAATGAATAGTGTTGTCATCCCGAGGAAGAAGATGACACTATTCTGAATTGGACCAAACTGGTCCAATCAAGTTCAATGTATAAATCGGCCGATTCAAGCCCTATTTGACCGGTTTTCTAAAAATTAAAATTTTCTAAATTCATCTAAATTCATTCTCTATCTAATGGTGGCTTTAATTCCCCAATTTGATCATTTTAAGCTACAAAGAAAATTGAATTTAGGATCTGGTTCATGTATGGCTTAAACCGGTTCAATCTGGTTCGGGTCCGATTCACCCTGAACCGGTCTGGTTTTCTCTACACATTTGTTCCAAGGTTCTTTTCCATGATTTTTATGACTATTTGTGTCACTTGGGATATTCCAATTTCCCATTTTACCATTTCCTTACATGTTTAGGTTCGTTAACCGGCTCAGTTTTCTCTTTGAATTGATCGATTCTTTTTCCGGTTTTTCTTATCTTTAAAGGACGGGGTTTACAGTCCAGGTGGAAACTGTCTGGGCTTCTCATGGAGTTTCCCTAGGGAGGGGTTGTTGGGTAGTGTCAATAACTGTGGCTCTTGTTCTCTTGGTTCCTCTCTTGGGAGCCATTTGTAAATTTTAAAGCTTATTCCACTTAGTTATTATGCTATATAGTCTTTATAATGCATTCGAGGAAATTGGCTCTGATACCACTCAAGTTGTCACGCCCCGACCCGGTTTGGTCGGACCCCGTGAGCAACCCGCCACTCCCTTTGGTCCATGAAGGGTTTTCACCCGTTTCTAAACCACAAGGAGTAAGGCGTCCTTTTTCCTATCATTCCAGGAATAGCATTATACAAAACTGAATATTTTCCAAATAGACGTACATGTCTTATAATACCAATACATGAGAGTCTTTAAGGTTGAATTTTCCCTAGGTTACTTGAAAGGGGTAAAAAGGGAGGGGTGAATTTTACAACTCAGTGAGCGGGTGTTGGGATTGAGTTTTCAAAATAGCTTTATTAAGACAGTTCCAAGGTTATCATTTACTTTGAAAAGGATTTTTCCTCACTTTGGTTTTCAAAATCTTTTTCCATTTTTGTCTTAGGTGGAAGTATCGCCTTATTACTTCCACCTCACACTCATAAGTCCACTTCATCTATTGAGACAAATTGAAGTAAGGTTGAGTGGGTGGAGGAACTTGGTGTACCTTCATGAAGGTGGCATATGCATCCCAATAGTTATCCCAAGCCTCCTTCTTGGTGGGATACCTTTTCGGTTGTTGTGGCTTTGGAGGAGGAGGGGTTGGACTTCTAGGAGGTAATGCTAGTTCCTCTTGTCTAGGAGGAGGGTATATGATGCCTTCTGGTTCTAGTAAGGCTCCAACTAGTTTCCGGTAGTCTTCCACCATGTCCTTGGGCACCTTTTTTTTGCCTCTTAGAAACCTTTGAACAACTTCCTCCCTTGGGTTGGATGTCTTTTCCATGATTATAGGGGAAGGACGGGATTTTTCCGTGAATTTCCCCACTCACCTGATTGTAAAGTGTATTTTCTCTGAATTGACTTTCGTCCCTTGTGAGCTATGTCTCAACTGGCGTTCCCGATATCTCGTGTTCCTACACAGTATGAACATCCTTATTCATTATCATTTGGCTTGATAGCCTTCATTCACTATGAATGACTAAAAATATCAAACTTTTCAAATGTTTTCAATTTCATCCCTAAATTTATTTTTCTTTTTACTTTAGGCCCCCAATGTCAATTTTTCCCCAAATTGAGTCCTAAAACTTTTAAAATTCACTTTGGGACCTCAATTTATTCAAATTCATAAAAAGGGGTTCGAGTTTCCAAATTTTCCAATTTGGTCCTCAATTTTTCTAAAATTACCGTTTTGCCCCTCCTTTACAAAATGGTAAGTTTTACCCCAATTGCCCAATTGGTCCTCTAACACCCTTATCATGCCCAATTGACCCTCAATTTTATAAAATTGCATTTTAATCCCTCAAATTTTTGAAATCCCCAGTTTCAACTTTCCAACACAGTCGAATTTGATTTCATCAAATTGACCGATAAAACAAGTTTAATTGTTGAACATGAAGTTAAATTGGAGTTCTTTATATGATTCAATTATACTTTGAACCGCACGATTTGACGCAGGAACGAGCTCAAATGGAGCTTCACCAGAAAAGAGAACGTAGAAAGAGAAAGTTTTGAATGCTTATCGGCAGGGGCGCAACGGTCCGATCTTTCAATTTAGGCAGATAGCTCTCATCCTGAGGTTTTGCCTAGGATCAAGAATTGCATCAATTGATGCTGAATTGAGTGAGAACTTTTTCATCGAAATTGTGTTAGTTCTCTCTCTAGCACTGGTCGAAAATTACAGAGGGGAGCTAAATTGACTTACATTTTAGTTCTAAATCGGCCATAGGGGGGCCGAGGAGGTATTGTTAGAGCATGGTTTGGCATGAGTAGGGCTCAAATTGGCCAATTTTAGCTCGACAGAAACAAGGCAGCTTTGGTCCGCCGGAGTTGCTTCACTGTTCGATCATGCCGGCGCTTCTCTGGTGACCTATTTCGACTGAGCTGAAAGCAGCCAAATTGAGCTTTCCATAGGCCAAACAAGATCTCCCAACCCTCCCTCAGCCCTCATACGATCGAATTAGAGTAGAAAGGTAAGACAATATGGCTCTCCTCTGTAATTTATTATCAGTGTTAGAGAGATTACCGACGAAAGCTTACTAACTAAATTCTTCCTAAATTCGACATGAATTGATGTGATTCTTGATCCTAGGAGGAACCTTGGGATGAGAGCTACCTGCCTCGATCAATAGCTGAGACCGTCGCACCCCCAATGGTAAGCTTTCGAAGCTTTCTCTCCCTAAGTTTAGTTTTTTGATGAAGCTCAATTTAGATCCAAATGACGTTATTCAATGCTACATTGAATCATGTGGAAGTGTAGGAACTCAATTTTACCTTCAATTTCAATAATAAAAACCAATTAAATGGTTAATTTGATGAAATCAAATTCCACCAGTTTGAAAGGTGGAAATTTTGGGGGGAATTGGGGATTTCGAAAACATTTAGGGACCAAAGTGAAATTTGCCAAAATTGAGGGCTAATTGGGCATGAAAAAGATGTTGGAGGACAATTGGTCAATTTTTGAAATTTATTGGGATCAAATTGCCATTTTTGTAAAGTAGGGGCAAATGGTAATTTTTGAAAAGTTAGGGACCAAATTGGAAATTTGGGAAAATTGAACCCCTTTTTGTAATATTGAATGAATTGAGGTCCCAAAGTGAATTTTAGAAGTTTTAGGACTCAATTTGGGGGAAAAGTTAGCATTAGAGACCTAAAGTTATGGAAAAAGAAATTTAGAGACCTAAATGCAAATAAATGAAAAGTTTGGGTATTTTGTTCACGTGTGAGGAATTAGGGCTATTGAGCCAAATGTTAATAAACAAGAATGTCCAAATTGTGTAGGAGCATGAAGGACCGAAAACGCCAGGTAACATAAGCTCGCGTGATGGAAAAAAGTCAATCAAGAGAAATAAACTGCACTTATTGGGTGAGTGGGATTTTTCATATCATACCCCGTTGGAATGATGAGTACCTCGAAAATGAAAAGCCACTACTATGTGGAATTTTAACATAACACCTGATGGGAGTGATGTAAGAACTACACGAAAAAATAATTACTTACCGGTTGTAAGTAGATCATACCAGGTTAGTATTATGAACTTACTCAAAAGGAAGTGAAAAACCCGCTTACCGGTTATAAGCGAAGATGTCATCACACTCAATTGGTGTGATGGACAAGTGAAAAGTTATTTTGTCAAAAGTGCTCTCCCTTGAATATGTGTCAATGCATAAAACTTTTGGAAGACCTTCTTGAAGAGAGCTCGAATAGCTTAGATAGGCCAGAGGCCTTGGTTTTGGCATTGGAGGGCTAAAATGCCTTGTTTTGAAAATCTCAAACTGATGTGAATCCACCTAAAGAGACTACGAATTCACAAGTTCAATCAACCGAACCTGCAATAGAGCTGTACAGTTTGTCAAAAAATGAGATGAATAATTATTTAAGACTACAAGAAGGCCCAATCACAGGGTTAAGGGCTAAAAGATTCAAAGAAGCTTTATATGGGTTGATTAAAGAGATTGTTGAATATTCAAATGGAAGCCCAAATGAAGAGCCCAAGATGAGCCTAAGAGAAGAACCATATTTAATTAATAAGGAGAGATTTATTAATATAATAAATCTCTTAGAATAATATTAGGTAGTTCAGATTTTTAAATTAGTTATTAAATATCCTAAATATTTAGATTAGATATGGTTAGCTTATAACCATAATAGATTTTTTTCCTTATTTTGTGGGCTATTCGGTTGTTTTCTGAGCCTATACAAGGCATACTCCACAGCATTGGAAAAACACACTTTGGAATTTCAATTTTGTGAGTTTTGTCTTCTTTCTATCTTGGAAGGGCTTTTGAACTTATCAGGTTTTTACCTGTGGCGTTCAAGCAATCAAGACTTATCACCCGGGGTTTTCTAAGAGTTTTTGTTAGAGGATTTGGGTGTGGCGTCTACATATCTCACACCTTGTTTCTCACATAAACAAGGTATATTCCATCTTTTCGCACTTGCATCGTGAAAGTCTTGGGGTCTTTACCATATTTGGTGTAGGGTGTGTCATCAGCATATTGGCGGGGTTTGCATCAGTTGGTATCAGAGCACACGGTTGCACGGCAAGTTCTATCCCATCTTTTTATCTTGTTCTTTTTTTTATCTTCTCTACCTATTTCTATTCTCTATAAAAGAAAAAAAATTTCTCATCTTCTTCTATCTATGTTCTCTTCAATCGGTTAAAAAAAGCCAAAAAAATCCGTGCTAGAAAAAAAAGAGGAAAAAAAATTGTGCTAAAAAAAAGAGCAAAAAAAATTCGTACAAAAAAGGCAAGAAAAAAAGAGGCACACGATTCTAGCTTGAATTTTATTCTATCTAGTCTACTTCATTTCATCTTAATTTCTTTCTATATTTAAATTTTATTCTTCTCTGAGTCTATTCGTACACCATACTTAAATTCTTCTAGAATTGGTTTTTGAAAACCTTATTGATTTGTCTTGATTATTCCTCAAGTTGAACTGCTTCGTAAAAATAATTTATTTTTAAAGTTCAATTCAGATTAAAAGAAGACATACGAGAGGAAAAAGGCAAGAGTGTTTGAATCTTTAAGAAAAAGCCAATTGAGTGTGAAAACACGAGTGATTGAGAGAAATACGTGAGGGAGCGTTTGCAAGGTTCTTCTGTTATTTTTATCATTTGTTGGAACTCATGGCACAATGACGAGGAGATGCGCCAAATGAAGAAGATTCCCAACAACCGATTCCAAATTTACAAATGCAAGCTATAATAAGTGAAATGAGACTAATGCTGAAGTCCGAGTTGGAACTACTTCATGAGCGAATTGATCAATTGGAAGAAGGAGTGAGGGGTTCGCGTCAACATACCCCTACTAAATAGTGATCTCAAGCTTTCAATCAAGACGTTTTGATCCACAAGAACTCAAGGAGTTTGATCCATATGCTCATAGAGAACGACCCCGAGTTGATGACAACGTGGATAATATCAAGTTGAAGATACCCTCTTTTCAAGGAAAAACTTATCCAGAAGTGTATCTTGGATGCGAAAAGAGGATGGAGATAGTTTTTTACTATCATAATTACTCAGAGATGAAAAAGGTACGACTTGCTGCTGTCGAATTTACTGATTATACTATAATATGGTGGGATCAGTTGGTGAAGGAAAGGAAACGAAATCATGAACGCCCTATGGAGTCTTGGGATGAAATGAAAGTAATCATGTGACAACGATTTGTTCCCAGCCACTATCACCGGGAGTTGTTCAATAAACTCCAAAGGCTTACCCAAGGATCAAAAAGTGTTGATGAATACTTCAAGGAGATGGAGATTGCGATGATTCGAGCAAATGTGGAGGAAGACAGAGAGGCAACAATGGCAAGATTTTTACATGGTCTAAACCATGAAATAGCTGACGTTGTGGAAATGCAATATCATGTTGAGCTCCAAGATATGGTACATCAAGCTATCAAAGTCAAACAACAACTGAAGAGAAAGAGTTTACATAAAAGGGGATTAAACAATGGTTCCTCGAACTCATGGAAACCATCCTCAAGGCGATTTGAGAGTTAGTCAACTCAACCTCAGCATGCTCCACTAAAAGAGACAACCAAGCAAGCTGTGGCCCAAAATCAAGGTAACACCCATATCACAACTCCCAAAACTTGTGATATTAAGTGTTTCTGATGCCAAGGCAGGGATCAATGCTAATAGGGAAATTGAGACTGATGATGAAAAAGAAGATATTGATTCGAGGATGCCACCACTTGAAGATGCTGATGAATATGCAGAAGAAGGGGAATTGTTGGTTGCACAACGAACTCTCAGTGTTCAAGCCCAAGAAGAAGAAAATAATCAATGTGAGAACATATTTCATACTCGTTCTTGTGTGAAAAATAAGGTTTGTTGTGTTATTATAGATGGGGGAAGCTACACTAAGGTAGCTAGCACTGAGCTGGTGGAGAAATTGGCATTACTAACCTTAAAGCATCCGAAGCCTTACCGACTACAATGGCTGAACGACCAAGGTGAACTCAAGGTAACCAAACAAGTGTTGGTTACATTTTCTATTGGAAAATGTCAAGATGAAATACTATGTGATGTGGTACCAATGCACGCATGCCATATACTTTTGGGACGACCTTGGCAGTTTGATCGTCAAGTTATGCATGATGGATTCACTAATAGGTACTCTTTTGTGATGAATGAGAGACCAATATCTCTTGTACCATTGACTCTAAGGCAAGTTTTTTAGGATCAACTGAAAAATAAAAAGCCAAATGAATAGAAAATAGAAGAAAAAAAGAAAGGAGAAATATCAGAGTTGAAAAAAAAAAGAGGGAAAAGCCAAAAGTGGAAAAAAAAGAGAGTAAAAGCAATTTCATTGCAAGAAAAAGTGCGATCAAGCAAGCTTTACTTTCACATCAGGCTCTTATTGTACTTATGTACAAGTACGCCTTTTTGAGTACTAACGATCTTGTCAGATCTTTGCTGAGCAATATTATTACTGTTTTGTAGGAATTTATCGATGCCTTTCCTGATGAGATACCACCAGGTTTGCCACCAATTCGAGGAATTGAACATCAAATTGATTTCATCCTTGGAGCGACGATTCCCAATCGACCAGCATATAGAAGTAACCCTGAGAAAACAAGGGAACTTCAACGCCAAGTCCTAGAGCTGATGGAAAAGGGGTATGCTCGAGAGAGTATGAGTCCATGTGCTGTGCCAGTGCTACTTGTACCTAAGAAGGACGGAACTTGGCGAATGTGCGTGGATTGACGAGCCATCAACAACATCACGGTAAAGTATCACCACCCTATTCCTCATTTGGATGACATGTTAGATGAGTTGCATGGATCTTGTTTATTTTCGAAAATAGATCTTAAGAGTGGATATCATCAAATTCGAATGAAAGAAGGGGATGAATGGAAAACTGCATTTAAAACTAAACAAGGATTATATGAATGGTTAGTTATGCCCTTTGGATTGACTAATGCACCAAGCACTTTCATGAGATTAATGAATCATCTATTACGTGCTTTTATTGGGAGATTTGTAGTGATATATTTTGATGATATTCTAATCTACAACAAGATCATGGATGAACATGTAGCACATTTAAGAGATGTGTTAGAAGCATTAAGGCAACATAAGTTGTTTGCCAACTTGAATAAATGTGTCTTTTGTTTGGATAAACTTGTGTTTCTTGGATATATTATAAGTTCAGAAGGGATTGGAGTTGATGAGGAAAAGATTAAGGCAATTTGCGATTGGTCAACCCCTAATTCGGTAAGTCAGGTAAGAAGTTTTCATGGATTAGCTAGTTTTTATAGACGTTTTGTTCTAAATTTTAGTAGTTATGTTGCACCTCTTACTGTTGTTATAAAGAAAAACATACATTTTAAATGGGGTAATGAGCAACAAAATACATTTCAATTGATAAAGGAAAAACTAACTACTGCCCCATTGCTCTCATTGACTAATTTTTTGAAAACATTTGAAATTGAGTGTGAGGCATCAGGAGTAGGTATTGGAGGTGTATTAATGCAGGAAGGAAGACCAATTGCATATTTTAGTGAAAAGTTGAGTGGAGCAACCCTTAACTATCCTACCTATGATAAGGAGATGTATGCCCTAGTTCGAACTCTTCAAACATGGCAGCACTATCTATGGCCGGAAGAGTTTGTGATTCATACGGATCATGAATCTCTTAAGCATCTCAAAGGACAACACAAGTTGAACAAACGCCATGCAAGGTGGGTGGAATTCATAGAAACATTCCCATATGTGATCAAGTACAAACAAGGTAAGGAAAATATAGTTGTAGATGCTCTATCGTGAAGGTACGTTATGCTTTCAATGCTTGATTTTAAATTGCTTAGTTTTGATTATATCAAGGATTTGTATGCAAACGATCCTGATTTCTGTGAACTGTTTAAAGGTTATCGAAGTGGTAAGTTTGGGAAATTTTATTTACAAAATGGATTTCTTTTTCAAAAAAACAAATTATGCATCCCTCAATCTTCTTTGCGTGAGTTACTTATTAGGGAAGCACATGCTGAAGGACTTATGGGACATTTTGGGGTAGCTAAGACCATGGCGATAATGCATGAGCATTTTTTTTGGCCCCACATGAAAAGGGATGTTGAGAAAATTTATTCTCGATGCATTACATGTAAGGAGTCTAAGTCTAGGCAACAACCTCATGGCCTGTATACTCCTCTTCCGATTCCTAATGCACCTTGGATTGATATTTCCATGGATTTCGTTTCAGGATTACCAAGATCTAAGAGGGGGAGGGATTCTATGTTTGTGGTAGTTGATAGGTTATCGAAAATGGCACATTTAATTCCATGTCATAAAACTAATGATGCGTCGAATATTGCTGATTTGTTCTTTAGAGAAGTTGTCAGATTACATGGTATGCCTAGAACTATTATTTTTTATCGTGATTCTAAATTCTTGAGTTACTTTTGGAAAACCCTATGCGGTAAATTAGGAACCAAACTGTTGTTTTTAACAACATGTCACCCACAAACTGATGGTCAAACAGAAGTAGTAAATAGGACAATAGGTACTTTATTACGTTCTATAATAAAAACCAATTTGAAATCATGGGAATATTGCTTACCACATGTTGAATTTGTTTATAATCGTTCTGTTCATTCTACAACTAAGTTTTCACCATTTGAGATTGTTTATGGTTTCAATCCATTAACCCCTCTAGATCTAACTCCACTTCCTATAGGTGAATTGGTGAATTTTGATAGAAAGAGAAAAGCAGAGTATGTGAAAGAACTGCACGAGAAGACAAAGATGCACATTGAACAGATGACTAAAGTTTATGAAAAACAAGCAAACAAGGGCCGCAAAAGTGTCATTTTTTAACCCGGCAATTGGGTCTAGCTTCATATGAGGAAAGAACGATTTCTGGAACAAAGGCGATCAAAACTTCTTCCTAGAGGAGATGGACCATTTCATGTGTTGGAACGCATTAGTAATAATGCTTACAAGCTAGAGTTACCTGGTGAGTATAGCATTAATGAAAGCTTCAATCTTACTGATTTAATGTCCTTTGATGTAGGTGATGAAGAAACAGAAGATTTGAAGACAAATCATTTTCAAGAGGGAGAGAATGATGTGAATCCACCTAAATAGACTACGAATTCACAAGTCCAATCAATCGAACCTGCAATGGAGCTGGATAGTTTGTCACAAAATGAGATGAATAATTATTTAAGGCTGCAAGAGAGCCCATTCACAAGGTTAAGTGCTAAAAGATTCAAAGAAGCTTTATATGGGTTGATTAAAGAGATTGTTGAATATTCAAATGGAAGCCCAAATGAAGAGCCCAAGATGAGCCCAAGAGAAGGTCCATATTTAATTAATAGGGAGAGATTTATTAATATAATAAATCTCTTAGGATAATATTAGGTAGTTTAGATTTTTAAATTAGTTATTAAATATCCTAGATATTTAGATTAGATATGGTTAGCTTATAACCATAATAGATTTTTTTCCTTATTTTGTGGGCTATTTGGTTGTTTTCTGAGCCTATAAAAGTCATACTCCACAGCATTGGAAAAACACACTTTGAAATTTTAATTTTGTGAGTTTTGTCTTCTTTCTATCTTGAAAGGGCTTTTGAACTTATCAGGTTTATTTTCCTCAAATTAAGTCTCAAGGACTTCCAATATCATCCTTGGGCCCTTAATTTAATTTAAATTGTGTAAGGGGCTCAAGTTTCCCAAATTTTCAATTTGGTCCCCAATTTTCCTAAAATTACGATTTTGCCCCTACTTTCCAAAAATAGCCATTTGGCCCCAAATATTTCAATATTGGCCAATTGGTCCCCCAACACTTTTTTCATATCCAATTGGCCTTCAATTATAGGAAATTGCATAGAGGTTCCTCAATTTTTCAAAATTCCTAATTTTTCCCAAAATTTTCCCTAATTTCTCCCCCATCAAACTGACCAAATTTGATTTCTTCAAATTAGATATTTAATCGGGATTAATTGCTCCAATTAAAGGGATGGATCAGTTCCAACACTTTCATATGATTGAAATGAGCTTTGAACCGTAGCATTTGGGTCTAAATTGAGCTCAAACAAAGCTTCACCAAAAAAATGTTTGTTGAGAGAGAAAGGTTCGAAAGCTTATCGTCAGAGGTGTAGGTAAACCCCGTCCTTTGGAGTTATGGAAAAAACAAGAAGAACCGGTCAACCCGAGTGAGAAAACTGAACCGGTTCACGAACCCCAACCACAAGAGAATAGGAAAAATTGTGAAATTTATAACTCCCGAATGACCCAAAGAGTAATAAAAACCTTGGAAAGAGACTTTAGGACAATTTGGGAGAGAAAACCAGACCAATTCAGGTCAATTGGATTGAACTGGTTTGGACTAGTTTGAATCATCATTGAATCGGATGATAAATTTATTTGTTAAGGTGGCTTAAAATATTTAAATTGGAGAGTTGAAGCCACCATTGGATAGAGAATGAATTTAGATGAATTTAGAAATTTTTAATTATGAAAAAATCAATCTAAGCATTGAACCCGGTTCGGACCGGTCTGGTCTAGTTCGAAACAGTGTCGTCTTCATCCTTCAGATGACAGTACTATTCACTCGCCGGAAAAATGAACAATGCCGGCGAAAAGGAAATGTTTTCGTTTAGGAAAATTCAGGCCATTAATGAGTGTCATAAAGGTGCCCAACGGACGGTCGGAGAGTCCCCAAGCTCCTTATATAAAGAGCCCTTCTCCATTCATCCTCCACACACCTAAAAACTTCCCTCTCTCTCAACTACTCAGTTTTTCGATGAAGCTCGAACCAGAGCTCTGACTTAGGGGTTTTTCTGAGACAAAGAAGGTGAGGTCAGGTTCCTTAGACTCAAGTAGAGGTCAACTACCCGACAGTGGTCACCATTCAATCCGAGGATCGCTGGAGAAGCGTCGGCGTAATCAAATAGTTAACAAGCTCCAATGAACCGAAGCTGCCCTCTTTCGGCCGAGCTGAAAGTGGTCAAATTGAGCCCTACTTAGGCCAAACCAAGCACTTCCAACACTCCCTCAACCCTCATACGACCGAATTAGAGTGGAAATGAAAACCAATTTGGCTCCCCTCTAAAATTTTCAATCAGTGTTAGAGAGAGAACCGATGAAACTTCACTGACTGAATTCTCCCTCAATTCGACATGAATTGATCTAATTCTTGATCTTCGGAGGAACCTCAGGATGAGAGTTGCCTGCCCTAATCGAAAGCTCGGACCTCCGCACTACCGACGGTAAGCTTTCGAAGCTTTCTCTCTCTAAGTTTAGTTTTCCGACGAAGCTTTGTCTGAGCTCAATTCAGATACAAATAACATGATTCAAAGCTCCATTGAATCATGTGGAATGGTAGGAACTCAATTTTACCTTCAATTTCAATAATTAAACTTAATTGTATGGTCAATTTAATGAAATCAAATTTGGCCAATTTGAAAGGGGGAAATTGGGGATTTCGAAAACATTCAGGGACTAAAGTGCAATTTTCAAATATTAAGGGTCAATTGGCCATGAAAAAAAGGTTGGAGGACCAATTGGTCGATTTTTGAAATTTATTGGGGTCAAATTGCCATTTTTGTAAAGTAGGGGCAAAATGGTAATTTTTAAAAAGTTGGAGACCAAATTGGAAATTTGGGGAACTTGAACCCCTTTTTTTTGTAATTTTGAATAAATTGAGGTTCCAAAGTGAATTTTAGAAGTTACGAGACTCAATTTGGGGAAAAAGTTAGAATTAGGGACATAAAGTTAAGGGGAAAAACTTTAGGGACCTAAATGCAAATAATTGAAAAGTTTGGGCATTTTGTTCATACGTGAGGAATTAGGGCTATTATGCCAATTGTTAATAAACAATGATGTCCGAAATGTGTAGGAGCATGAATGACCAAAATGTGTAGGAGCACGAATCGGTCCGACTAGGTTCAATGGCGAAAATCGGTTGGTTTAGGCTTGATTCGACTGGTTTCTCAAAATTAAAAATTTCTAAATTTATTCTCTAACAAATGGTGGCTTCAGTTTCCTAATTTGAATATCTTAAGCCATCAAGAAAAATGAATTTAGAAATTAGTTCAAGTATGGTTCAAACCGGTTTAGGTCTCGTTCACCCTGAACATGTCTCATTTATTCTTCCTATTTGTCCCAAGGTCCTTTTCCATGAGTTTTATAACTCTTTGAGTCACTTGGGATTTGTCAACTTTCCATTTTTCCTTTTCTTTATCGGTTATGGTTCGTAAACCAACTTGGTTTTCTCTTTTGAAATGACCGGTTCATTTCTCGATTTTTCATATCTTTAAAATGGCAGGGTTTACAAGCTGTGAGTGCAGAGAATGTTCGTAATACCTTCACTCTAGTCCCTGTTTGGTATCGTCCAGCGAGGCGGTGCATTCTAGGGTGCATTAATTTTCCTATGTGGGGCCCGAGCAGCCCACCTATGTGCATGTCATGCCCCAACCCAATTTGGTTGGAACCCTGTGATCAACCCGCTACCCTTCCCTTGACTAAATCAGTATCTTTACCAAAATAGATAGGGGTAGGTAAAGGCTCATGAATACACATGTTTTCCACAAGAAAGTTTAACAAAATAAATTAATAAGAGTTTACCTTCTTATGGTACCTTTGACTGCTCTTCTAGCTTCCACTTATGATAAGGGGGTGAGTTCTACAATTTAGTGAGTGGAGGTTAGGATGACTATTCATAAAGACAAAAAGGTTTATAATTACTACATTTCTTATTAACGGGTTTAGAGGGTTTAACTCCTCATTAGAAAATGTTTTAACCTTTTTTCCCTGCTCGGGTTTGGTTTAGCATACAACCACACACGCCCTTTATCACAAAGGGTTCACACATTCGCAAAACAGTCTCTGACTGCTTCGCTTGTGGCCCGGAGCAACTTTATCGACCACCCTCATAGGAGGTGATACCTTCTACCCCAAGTATATATGAGTATCAATTGGCCAAGACCACTATTTTGAAAGAGAAGTGCGTGCAAGTCTGTGTTTTGAAAACTCATACAGTGAGTCCAAATCCAATGGAAATGGGTTCAATCGTATAGATAAAATTTTGATTTATGAGCTTGATAATAAAGTTATCATAAAATGGATAATATATAAAACTCGTCCTCTAGGACCAAGGAGAACCGAGAAAAAAACTGGCAAATATTCATATGAAAATTGAGTCAATTAATGAACCGAAAAATAGTAAAGAAGGGATAACATGGGAGATTCAAAATCCCAATTGACCAAAAATTCACAAAATTCATGGGGAAGAACCATGAAGTGGGTTGGATGAGAAAATAGGACCGGTTCGAGGTGAATCGGACACAAACCAGACTGAATCGAATTAAACTATAGTGAATTGGTTCAATGATTCATTTTTCTAGGTGGTTCAAAAATATCAATTTGAGAAATTGAGGCCACCATTAGATAAAAAATAAAGTTAAATGAATTTAGAAAATTTTAAATTGTAGAAAACCGATTGAATTGGGCCTGAACCGGCTGATTTTTGAATTTGGGTCATCGAACCTGATCAAACCGGATCGGTTAACAGTTCAACCGGTCAATGAACCGGACCAATCAATAGTCTAGCCGGTCAACAGTCAACAATGCCCAGTCAACAGCCACGTAGACATGGCCAGCCAATGGGAGGGTACCACATGTCCAGTCAACGGACTACTCTGATTGGCTAATTTAAATACGTCAAATTTACCTCCTGATGCATAGTGCCACTGTCACGTGTCAGCCTCTAGTTGGCTGAGGCCATCCCATGTGGCTCCGTCATGTGTCGACCTCTGATTGGTCGATCGTTTCTCCGAGGTCTTACTTGGTTGCTGACGTGGCATCCTTGCCACGTGTCAGCTCCTCATTAGCCTGTCTAGTTGACGAGTCTTCTCCTCAGTTGACCGTTGATTGAGAACATGTGTCTCTCTCTTATTGGTTGGTCGTTGGTGATGTGGCTTTGACCGTTGACCGAGTACACATGTTATGCTCTGATTAGTTAGAGTTTCAAAGCGCTCACCGAACGGCCGACGGAGCACGCTTTGCCACACGTCACTCATTGATTGGTCGCGCCTACTAACTTGGTGCTGACCTAGCTGGTGGTTCATTGACCAGCTGGACCGTTGACCGGTCCAATCAAACCGGGTTCGGTGACATGAATTCAAAAATCGGTCGGTTAATGTCCGATTCTACCGGTTTTCTAAATTTTAAAATTTTTTTAAATTTATGTAAATTCATTTTCTATCCAATGGTAGTTTCAATTTTCCAAATTGATGTTTTTAAGCCACCTAGAAAAATGAATCTTTGAACCAGTTTCATATGGTTCATCCCAGCTCAATCCTGTTCAGGTTCAGTTCACCCTGAACTGGTTCAGTTCTCACACCCAATTTTATCCATGGTTCATTTCCATGATATTTGGGTATTTATTGGCTATTTGTGATTTTCCAATTCTCTATTTTGACTCTTATTTAAAAATTTCAGTTTGTTTCAATCTTAGTTTTCACTCGAAATTTTCCGGTTCTTTAGTCCGACTTTCTTATTATGTGAAAACGAGGTTTACATCACACTCGAATTCTAGTTCACTTTAGCATAACTCAGGTTCCGGAAGTTCCGGTGTTACAGTGTCTTTCCTCAACATTTATGTCCTCTTCATCACTCTCTTTATGGGCTCAATCAAGCCCATCGAAACTGGTTTCTTTATCTTAGTACTTTTCTCAGACGATTGGGTTTTCACTGATCTATTGCAGATAAATCTCTTTTCATTTATCTCACTCAGAATTACATCCACTTTTTGCATATTTAAATAGATAATATCATCATTATTGACTCTACTCAGGTGCCTCTCGACTCAATCCTCAATGTTCTTAGTCGGGAATTTTCCGTAAAGGATCTTGACCAACTTCATCTTTGTATTGACATTGAATTCTAACCACAACCTTATGGTTGTTATTGCACTTGACAAAAGTATATTTGTGATTTTCTTCATAAGGCCTCTATGAATTCCTGTAAATCTATTTCTACTCTTGTTGCTTATGGGCTTCGACTTTCTCTTTATGATGAAATTCCACTCTTAGATCATGTATTTTGGTAAATTATCGAATCCCTGTAGTACCTTACTATTACCCAACCTAATCTAGCCTATTTTATTTATCAAGTCTACCGGTTCATTGTAGTACCTTACTATTACCCAACCTAATCTAGCCTATTTTATTTATCAAGTCTACCGGTTCATTCATCATCCCACCATTGTTCATTAGACCATTGTCAAGGATATATTTTCGTCACCTTTTTTTATATATAGCTTTCTGCACAAATATTACATATAGGTGTAATTTTCTAGTTGCCTCCCAAGCCAGACAACCCCTGTCTGAGGTCGTCAGCATCGTTCTATTTGTGGTGTCCACTTGTCCATTTGCATGAGGGTGAACCGGTGAGGTAAATCGTTGCCGGATGCCGAGCTCTTCCCGCACCTTTAAAAAATTTCAACCTTGAAATTGCATACCATTATTGTCCTGGGAATCTCAGGAATTAATCAGTCAATTTATTGCAAAGTAGGCAAGCTGGTACATAGGAATTGGTCATTCGGTTTCAATTGGTTGCAAAGAATAGAATTTTTTCTACCCAAAAAAAAGGTGTTTAGCTGATCTATAATCAACCCATTCACTGCTTTATATATAAAAGTAAAAAAAGGTGTTGAGCTCGTACATAGGAAGTTGCTTATATAATAATAATTCCAAGCTGGCATTTTCACCTTGGATAAGGGCTTTGCCATATTTCCCTTTCTTTATTTGCACATGTTCTTTTATAAATAATTAGTGTCTATAAGTCACTTGGTCTTAAGTTTCTAAAATTAAGTTTTTTCCGCAATTTCTAAATTCAAGTGGATCGTTTTAAGGAGTAAATTTTTTCATTAAAAATATTTTTTATTATTGAAAAATTGGAAAAAATTATATTTGTCATCAATCTGATGGCAAAATTCAATTGTGATTAGCAGTGAAAAATATAACTGTCTAAATAAGTAATAAGGGGTAGTGATGGCGGTTGTATTTTTTTCCTTATACCATTCAACAACTCATCTTCCCATTTTAGTTGCTAACCCACCACAATTTGTGAGCCTAGCTAACAAATAAATATACTCATATTTTATATATATATCAAATTCATCATTTTCCATCATCTAAAAAGCTATTTTGAAAGTAAACTACTTTACCCATTATATTAAATTCACTTTACCATAAATATATTTTCCAGCACCTATTAATTAAGAGAATTCAATATTTATTTCCATCAAGTTATAGTGCTCATCTTGAAATTGAAGATAGAGAAAATCTAGTAACTAAATATAAATTAATTTAAACCTATTAACTTTCTTAATGTTATATGATATATGCTCTTTATAAAAAAACATATGATTACTTCCAAAGAAGCATTTTCTCCTATTCATTCACACACCCAACCAAACCAGAAATCCCCTTTTCTCGACTCTTTTGCTGCCACTTGTGGTCTTTCAACATCCTTGGTCTCTCCCTCTTGTCTTTTGGGTGGAACAAGTGAGCAAAAGCAACCACTTCCAGATTTCTTAGGGAAATATACCCCTTACTTCTTCAGCAAGCCTGAAAACCCCAATAACTAGCAACCTCTTATGGGCAAAAGACCCAATCGAAGCTCCAGAAGCAAATATCTGTTTTTAGCTTCATATCTCAGAAACTATCAGCTTCCAAGTACCCCGTTCAGGATTATTCTCCTCATAATTTCTTGTTCTGCAAACCTTCTCGACAATAAAATTCTCCACAATTCTCTTCCACTATCCATGTCTCTCTTGTACTTGTTTGTCGGGATCCTTTGTGGAGAGCATTAAATATGCGTATGGGCACTTAGAAAGAGAGAGAGATAAGAAAAAATCCAATTTCCAAAGATTTATTCATCCCTTTTTTCCATACTTCCTCTCCCACGTGCCTTTTGATTTCTCTCAGACAATGTCAGTTGTTCTGGTCCAGTGAAAACTAAGAGGTTCGAAAGAGGAGAAAGAGTGATTCACAACCATCCTCTCTCTATCTTGGAGCTGAGCAGAAGATACTATGGATTCCGGTAATAGCAGCGGAAGCATGTACTCGAGCGGCGGCGATGAGGAGTACGACTCCCGTGGAGAGTCCATATCCTTGTCGGTCTTCTTGAACGGCAACCCTAATCCACCCCAAGCCTATCTCGATGCCTGTACCCTGACACGTCATGACCACCAGCTTCAGGCTCCGCAGGTGGCGACGGCCGCCCCCCACGACTCCCCTACGATTCCATCCATGACGTTCGACCCACTCTCAAACATCTTCGACCCTCTGTCGACCGGCCGATCTGTTTCTCTCGCCGTCGCAAGTGCAGTCTCTAGCCAGATCCTCAACCTCGACACGGCAGTCAGCTGGTACAAGACCCCGAGGTCCTACTCGCACGCCGCCGATCTCAGCGGGTTCGGCAAGCTGCCACCGACAGTGCAGCTTGAGCCGCCTCCCCTTGACTACAACCAACAAGGCCAAATCCAGACCACGTGTTTTCGTGTCGCTTCGGAGCCCGAGGGTAGTCTGAAACAGTTGGGATTTATCTCGGGATCCACGAATGAACTGGCCACCAGTACCGCCACTGTCAACGCTCAGGTGAGGAACCCGAAGAAGAGATCGCGGGCATCTAGGAGGGCCCCCACGACAGTGCTGACCACCGACACAAACAATTTCCGAGACATGGTCCAAGAGTTCACAGGCATCCCGGCCCCTCCATTCACGGCCTCCTCGCCCTACCAGAGAAGCCGGGTCAACCTATTCAGCTCAGCATCTGCAGCACCATCCTACCTCCTGAGGCCATTTTCTCAAAAGCCGCAGCTTCCACCGGTGCTCCTACCCTTCTCTTCCCCCTCCTCATTCCCTACTTCAATTATGGACGCCTTGGCTTCTTCCACCACGGCCGGAAATGGCATAGCCAGCACCGAGCTCAACCTCGTCAGGCCATCCTCGACAAGCTTTCTAAGCCAGAGCATATCAAATCCGCTCCTCAATTTACAGTCACACTTCCAAGCACCGTGCCAGAAATACCCTACTGCCGGTTCTTCCATTATTCCGGCTAAAACCCTTGTGACATCTGATAATATTTCAAGGCCGACCGATTCTAATTCACAACTAAAAATTGGGGCATTGGAGGAGTTTGGTATTGGGCAGATGGGTTTACAGTTGCATCCAAGGCTCCTGAGCTTGCAACCATCCGACAAGACATTGTCTAAAGACATCAACAATAATGGTAATGAAAACAACGGTGCTCCACCAGGGAACTGACATGGAACTGGACTTGGAGCCGGTTCCAATTACGTCTCTAATCAAGCTGCAGGTGTGCCAGAGGCCTAATGACGGCAACTTCGACAGCTTGGGAAAGAGCTCAAGAGGAGAAGGTACGGTTGGATGGTGGATCTGCTCATCTGATTGACTAGGTATTTTTTTTAGGAATTTATTCACTACTGAAAAGGGTGGTAGAGAGGTAAAAGTCTACGTGGTATATGATGAGGGGGATGATGGAAAGAAGGGAGGGTCTATTAGCTGATTAGCTGATCATATACATACAAGATTATACTTATCCTTGCCTCTTTTCACTTCTAAGCTTATCGTTAATGGTGTATAAATGATAGCTTCCTTTTCTAATGACGTTTTGGCTCCCAATAACACTACCCTGCTTAATAGATACATTGTCTTCTTCACTTTAGTGCTTTATCATGTTCCTTTCCCCTACTAATTTGTTTGTGATATAATCCCTGACATCTGCAGACGGGTTTTCCATATTTCTCCCGTCAATCCAGCAACGTATTGTGCTTTAGTCGATGTTTATAAATCTAATAGAATTTGACTGCTTTTGTAAGGACAAATACCAAACCTATAATACATTCACATCTTGATGTATCCTCTCGCCTATGAGATCGGTATAAAGTAGCTTGTCTGACTAACGTGTGTTTCTCCCCAAACATATGTCGTATAGGTTCTCAAACAAACCCTCGAACTGGCACGTGGGTTGGTCTTCAACGGGTTCTTATGATTCTCTTGGACAGCAACTGCCCTTATATGGTTTGATCTAAGTTTATTAGGATTAGCAAGTCATCGTATTCCCTTTACATAAGACACCTGTTTTAAATTTATGAATGGAGAAAATTTCTATCAAGGCAATAGACATTCGAGGGTTTGGACTTGGATTTGTCAAAATTCCATGGAATTCCTATTAATAATATGAGATGTAGCTACGGTAAACTCATGATAAACGCGTTCACGTTGCAGCAGTGTTAAATTGTTTATCGCTGCTTAATAGTGTGTTCACACGAATGCTGCATCTATCTATCCATTTTCTTGCAAGCAGGGACAAATGGAGAAACCTAACCTTCATCGATTTCGGCCTCTTCTTTCTCATACAGTTATGGTCTGTGGAGTTGTACTGTTATCTCTGACCATATCTAAACATCCTAATTAGAATTAATAATATAAATAAGTACAAAAACAAAGTGCAGTAGAACCGGCATGGTTTGGTGCAACGCCGCGAGTGGCTCGGAATTTTGTCTTGTTTCCATCGATTTATCCGTATCCCAAACTAAAAAATAAAAAAATTATATTCGACATGTAGGCTAAAGCTTTTTTTAAACAAAAATAGGAATATCAAATCCTCTGATAAGTTCCTTTAAAATATAGTTTTCAATGAGTGATTGTTTTTGCTCATCTTTCAATGAGTGATTGGTGGCTGGATTATCCGTACTCGCAGCCGTCTGCCCTTCATTATTTTAGATATTTCAAATTCATTTCTTATGTCCAAGTTTCACATAACTCTATGTTTAATTGGCTCCTATTCAAATAATATGATGGTTGACACACATAGACAGGTCATCCTCTATTTATTCCTTTCTATCTCAAATAAAAATTTATGGTAAAATATAATAAATTTTTTTTTTATGTGAGATGATGATTTCATAAAACCATATCTATCTAATGTTTCAACCAATAGAATAAGAATAAAGTTCTCAACATCAAATTTTTGTTTCCATTCATCATCTCATTAATAACAAATTCTCTTAAACCTAAATGTATTTTTTTATATTAGATGAATATTTATTAAAAAATTTTATTTAAAAAAAACATACATCTTACTAATTGAATATTACCTCACGGACTCTATCGAGTAATAATATTTTTAAAACTTTTGTATGATATGGTATTTTTTAGGGCAGTTGTAATGATTTGAAAATGCGGTTTGGAGTGATAGAGTTTTGAAATTGTGAAATAATTACTAATTTGAAAAAATAAAATAAAGTATTTTAAAGTGATTTGAGTAGGTTTGGAAATTCCAAACCATTTGAAACTTCTCAATTTTTGGTACATACAATCCCCACTTTTGGGTACTCTTTTATTTATTTATTAAATTATTTTAATACCGTTTGTGATTTTATAATATCATCCGTTTATTTTATTACATATTATTTATTTTTATATAATATATATCAATAATATTTTATATAAAATTATTTAATATAAATATATAATCAATATTACCTAGAAAAAAATAATAGGTACAAAATGTATAATATAATTTAATATATATATATTTATATTGTTTATATTATAATTATAATATATATTAATTATTATATAATTAATAATAATTATTTATAATAATAAGTTAATTATTTTTTATACTATATTATTTTAGTATATATTATATGTAAATCCCATTTTACAATTACAAATAATTCGGAATGTATAAGGATAAATTCTTGAAAGTAAATCGTGGTTAAAAAGAGAATTTGGAAAATTTTAATTGATCAATAAATAAAAAAAATTAAGAAAAATAATCATTAATTAAGTAAAATATGAAAATCGGACAGCTTTAGTGTGAAACGGAATTTAATCGGATTAAACCGCACTTAACTAGAAAAAGCTTGTTTAAAAATTGATTTCTCTAGATAATTTTAAAATATTATTTTGAAAAATTAAAATAAATATTGTGTACAAAATAAATTAAGATAAATTTAAAAATTTTTAAAATTTAGAAAATCGATTGAATTAAGCCTAAACCAAACTAGCCGATGTTTAATTTCATATTATCAAACTTGGTCCGACCGAACTTATTAAAAGTTTGCTGGTCAATAGACTACCTACCAAATCAACACCCCGTCAGCGTGCGCGACCAATTAGTACACAACACATGGCAAATCACACTAGTCAGCCACTTGGTCAGCGTCTATAAGCACTGACCAATTAGTATATGATACGTATACTCGATCAACGGTAAACTGATCAATTAGGAAGTGACACATGTGCTAAGTCAACGATCAACTAAGGAGAAGTCTCATAAGAAGGGCTAACAAATGAGGTGTTGACACATGGTAAAATGTGCCATGTTAGCGGACGACTAGGATGTTGGAAAATGGTCGACCAATTAGAGATTGACACATGACAAATCTCGGATAGTTACAACCAATTAGGGGCTAACATATGGCAATGGCACAATGCATCAAGTGGGAAACTGACAAATTTAAATCAGCCAATTAGATGACACCACGTGTTATGGTCAACAGAGTGTTAGATTCGGTTAGTGACCGCGTCAGTATAGGTGACCAATGAGAAGTCGCCACGTGTCTGGTCAATGGGTGACTTAGATGCTGAGTGAGCGGCCGGGTTAGCGACGCTAGCTAATCACAGTGTGACATGTGGCAGCCCTCACGCATTGCACAGTATCATTTTCTTCCTTAAGTTTTCTAAATAGGTAGGGAGAATAATCAATGCCTTAACTCCAACATGTCTTTAATGGCCCCGACAAGATCTTAAATTAGTGAGTTAATGGCCAACCGATAGATGTATGGCTAGAATGGTCAGTTCCTGATCTCCTTATATAATGAGCTCATCTCCATTCATTCTATAAACACCTCTATTAATTAGAGAACTCGAACAACTCTACATTATGAATAGACTCGAACTATAACTCCGAGATCGACCCTTTTCTCCAACTTTGACCGCACAATTTAGTTCTATGCATCCTAAAAAAGTCTTCCACCTTTCTGCATACTCCATTCATCTAGAAGATTACCAAAGAAGCTCTGGTGAGGCCGCAGATTACCAACACTTAGATGACAAAATTCATGCAGGAGCTTTCGAGCTAAATTTTGACAACCATCAACCTTCTCAGACCAAGCTGACCCTCTTATGGCTCCTCATGACCAAACCTTTACCTCCATGAACCTTTGTGTTAAGCTAATTTCACCTCCATTCACTTGAATAGTGAAATCACAGAGAAAAATCACGAAAAATTTTACTAATAAAATTCTCCTGACCTAGGCTATCAATTCATGCAAAATTTGATCATAAGAGGATACACTTGACAAGCACTAGCCACCCATACCTAGAGCTTCGACAATTATCCCTTCGCCGGTAACAAATTGAAACTTTCTCTCTCTAGAAAGAATTTCCGGTGAAGCTCAGTTTGAGCTCAATTTTGGGTCAAATTAAGTGATTAAAAGCTTAGAATGCTCGTAGAAAGATGGAGAAGATAATTAGTAGCATGCCAGGAGGAAATTGACAAGGGTTAAGCATCAAATTTTATTAATCAAGGATTCAGGGGCTAAAGTGCAAATTTGATAAAATTAGACAAATTGGGAATTTTTAGAAATTTGGGAATTTTTATGAAATTGACATCAATTGAGGTTCAATTTACAAATAAGAAGAGTTTTGAGATTTATTTGTAATTAAAAATAAAATTTGGGAATTTAATGTAATTAAAAATAATTATAAGGATTCATTTGTAATTTTAAATAATTTTATTTTTATAAAATTATATAAGAGATGAAATTGTAAATAAAGTAAACTTAGAAACTTGTGGTAATTTATTGAGAATTAATTGTCAATAAATTAAACTTAAGATATTCAATGTAATTAAGAGAAACTATATGGTACTAAAGTGAAAATTTCAGATATTTGAGTAACTCATTATCCGTATCAATTTATGTGTGAAAATAAGATTCTTGACATATAACCACAACCCAGTTAAGAGGTATCATAAATTCATCTGGGATGAACAAGTCACGAAATTTGGGTGAATGAGATTTCTGGTGCAAACCTCGCCCTTTGGAGTTAAGGAAAACCGAGAAAAGGACCGGTCAAATTGAGTAAGAAACACCGAATCGGTTCACAAATTCGATCATCAGAGAATGGGTAATTTGGGAAATTTACAACTCCCGAGTGACCCAAAGGGTTCATAAAATAGTAGAAAAGAACCTTAGGACAAATTGGAAGAGAAAAATCAGTCCAATTCTAATGAACCGGATCCAACTGGATTGAACCGATTTATGAACCGAGTTGGTTCATGAACTAGAACCTATAGAGAAAGGAAAAACTGGGAAATTTATGAATCCTGAGTGACCTAAAGAGTCACAAAAATTAAGAAAAAGGACTTTAGGATGAATTGGAGATGAAAACCAAACCGGTTCAAGTTAACCGAATCCGAACCGGATTAAACCGGCTTGGACGGTTTGAACCACTAATGAATCAGATGCTAAATTCATTTTTCTAGGTGGCTTTGAAAATTCAAATTTGAGATTTGAGGCCACCATTGGATAGAGAATGAATTTAGATGAATTTAGAAAATTTTAATTTTAAAAAACTCGGTCGAATCGGTCCGGAACCGGCCAATTTTAGCTTTGAACCAGGTTCGGATTGGTTCGGTTCTTTGTATTCACGCGAGTTTGTCCTTGCTGGCGTTCCCGGTATTTCGCGTTCCTACACGATATGAACATCTTGGTTCATTATCCTTCGGCCTAATCGCCTTCATTCATTCCAAATGAATGAGAAAGTCAAAGTTTCATTTATTTGCAATTAGGTCACTAAAGTTATTTCTCTTTAACTTTAAGTCCCAAATGCCGGTTTTTCCCCAAATTGAGTCCCGAAACTTGTAAAATTTATCATAGGACCTCAATTTATTCCATTTCACAAAAAAGGGGTTTAATTTCCCAAATTTCCAATTTGGTCCTCCAACTTTTCCAAAATTGCCATTTTGCCCTTCCTTTACAAAAAATGGTAAAATTTGCCCCCAAAATTTCAAAATTCCTCAATTGGTCCTCCAACATTATTTTCATGCCCAATTGACCCTCAATTTTATAAAATTTTATTTTGGTCCTTTTAATTTTGAAAATCCCCAATTTTTCCCCAATTCCAACTTCTTAACACAGCCGAATTTGATTTCATCAAATTGACGCATCAAACGTTTCCAATTGTTGAAATTGAGTTTCTACATGTTCATACAATTCTTCATAAATGTGAATCACATGTTTTAATGCCGGGACGAGCTCAAACGGAGCTTCGCTGATAAATGAACTATAGAGAGAGAGCTTCGATTACTCACCGGTGAAGGCACGACGGTTCGAGCTTTCGATTTGGACAGATAGCTCTCATCCTAAGGTTCATCCTATATTCAAGAATCGCATCAATTGATGTGGAATTGGATTATAATTTCATCATTGAAATTGGATCGACTCTCTCTCTAGCACCGATCAAAAATTATAAAGGGGAGCCGAATTGGCTTATCTTTCAGTCCTAATTCGGCCGTGGAAAGGCTGAGGAAGTGTTGGGAGGGCTTGGTTTGGCCTGAGTAGGGCTTGAAATAGCCGATTTCAACTTGTCCGAAATAAGGCAGCTTCGGTCCGCCGGAGCTGCTTCACTATTCTATCATGCCGGCGCTTCTCCAACAATTCTTGGATTGACTGGAGTTTGCTATCAGATAACTGTCTTCTCCCCGGTTCTAAAGAGCTCGACCTTTGTTCAAGTCGAAGCTCTAGTTCGAGCTTTACCGGGAAATGGTGCAGTAGAGAGAGAGAGAGAAGTGTTCAGGTGTGAGGAGAATGAATGGGGATGACCTCTTTATATAGTATTAATATTACCATAAATTATTAGTTTTAATTCCAATAATTTAATTTTGGTATTAAATTATTTGTATTAATTCCAATAATTAAATTATTGGTATTAATTACAATAATTAAATATATATTAATTTATGGCTATTTATGATAAACCGTACGTTCGCATAAAAATTTTTAACCGAAATTTCGGGTTACAAAAAATCATACTTCCCAAGAGGTAACCCATCCTCACATTACTCTCCGATAAGCACGCTTAAGTTTAGAGTTCTTATGGACTCTGGTTCACCTGAACCAATTTGGTTTTTCTGTTCTAATTTGTGTTAAGTTTATTTTCCAAGGTTTAATAAACCCTTTGGATCACTCGGAAGTTGTAAATTTCCAAATTGCTTGTTCCCAAATGATTGAGTTTGTAAACCGTCTCGGTTTTCTTACTCGATTTGACCGGTTCTTTTCCTGATTTTTCCTTAACTCAAAAGTGCGGGGTTTACACGGCTAATAAGCATGACGAGGTCAAATATAACAATTTGGAACGAAGTTATAATAGACAATGAATGGAGGAAGAATCCAAATGGGACGAAAAGGTGGTGATAAGGAAATCTGTGGAAATAAGTACGAAATGCTCTATAGGACGACGAGCTAAGGGTTTTAATTGATCAAGTGGTAAACTAGACATGAAAATGGTTTGTTATCTTGGAATTCCCAATCTTGAGTACATGACCTCAAGGGGAAGAATGTTGCTCTAAGCAAAGAGAGAGTTAAAATCTAAGAACATACCCTGAGATAAGGTATGTCTAGTTATGACAAACTTCATGGAGGGAGTAAATAATCTTAAAGAAAAGGAATTTCATAAGCGAAGGTTGCAAAAGTGACTAATTTCAAGGATAAGAGAAAAGTTTGTATCTTAAGCAAACACCAAAGGGGCATCAAAGGAAATGATTGCTCATGCAAGGATGTTAACTAAGTTTTGGGGACAAAACTCCTAAAAGGAGGGGAGAGTTGTAAACCTCGCACTTTTGAGTTAAGGAAAATCGGGAAAAGAACCGGTCAAACCAAATAAGAAAACCGAGCCGGTTTACATTTGGGAACAAGCAATATGGAAATTTACAACTTTCGGGTGATCCAAATGGTTCATTAAACCTTGGAAAAGAAACTTAAGAAAAACTAGAAAACAAAAACCAAATTGGTTCAAGTGAACTAGATTTCATAATAACTTTAAAGTTAAGCATGCTTGCCTAAGAATAGTGTGAGGATGGGTGACCTCTTGGGAACTATGATTTTTTTGTAACCCGAAATTTCGGTTAAAAATTTTTATACTAACGTAAAAAATAGCCATAAATTAATATATATATTTAATTATTGTATTTAATACCAAAATTAAATTATTAGAACACAGTTTTACACCTATATAAAGAGGTCATCCCCATTCATTCTCCTCACACCCGAACACTTCTCTCTCTCTCTACTCCTCCATTTCCCGGTGAAGCTTAAATCAGAGCTTCGAATTGAACATTTTTCTTAACCTCGGAAGGAGAGGTAAGTCTCTTTAGAACTGAGGAAAATTCAGCTATCAGATAGCAAACTATAGTCAATCCGAGAATCACTTGAGAAGCGCCGACAAGATGGAACAGTGAAGCAACTCCGGCAGTCCGAAGCTGCCCTATTTCGGCGAAGCTGAAATCGGCCATTTTGAGCCCTCCTCAAACCAAACCAAGCCCTTCCAACACTTCCTCAACCCTCCCACGGGTGAATTAGGACTGAAAGGTAACCAATTCGACTCCCCTCTGCAATTTCTGGCCGGTGCTAGAGAGAGAACCGACGAAATTTCAGTGATAAAATTCTAACTCAATTCGGCATCAATTGATACGATTCTTGATTCTAGGATGATCCTCAAGATGAGAGCTATCTGCCCAGATCGAAAGCTCGGACCGCCATGCCCTCACCGGTGAGAAATCGAAGCTTTCTCTCTCTACAGTCTATTTTCCGGCGAAGCTCCATTTGAGCTCGTTCCGACGTTAAAATCTGCTATTCAAAGTTTCTTAGAATTGTATGAACATGTACGAACTCAATTTCAACTCCAATTTCAATAATTAGAAGTGTTTGATCGGTTTGATGAAATCAAATTCAGTAGTGTTGAAGAGTTGAAATTGGGGAAAAAATTGGGGATTTTCGAAATTTAAAGGGCCAAAATGCAATTTTATGAAATTGAGGGTCAATTAGGCATGAAAATAATGTTGGAGGACCAATTGAGGAAATTTTGCATTTTTTGTGGCAAAATGGTAATTTTGGAAAAATTGGGGGACCAAATTGGAAATTTGGGAAATTAAACCCTTTTTGGTGAAATTGAATAAGTTGAGGTCCCAGGATAAATTTTAAAAGTTACAGGAATCAATTTGAGGAAAAATCGACATTAGGGACTTAAAGTTAAAGAGAAATTACTTTAGGGACCTAATTACAAATAACTAAAAGTTAGGGTTTTCTCATTCATTAGAAATGAATGAAGGCTATTATGCCGAGTAATAATGAACAAGGTTGTTCATATCATCTAGGAACGCGAAATACCGGGAACGCCAGCAAGGACAAGCTCGCGTGACTACAAAGAACCAGTTTAGTGGAATTTACGGCATTAACGGGTGAGTGAGTTTACTAATATCATACCCGGTTGGGATGATGTGCACAACTTAAAGTTAAAAATCACTTACCGGTTGTGAGTGGGTTTACAAACATCATACCCGGTTGGGATGATGAGCAAAACTTAAAATTAAAAATCACTTACCGGTTGTGAGTGGAAATTTTATATCATACCCGGTTGGGCAATGATAAGTACCTCGGTATGAAAACCCACTATTAAGTGGTATTTTAAACATCACTACTTAGGGGAAGTTATGTGAAAATCATGCGGAAAAACTACTTACCGGTTGTAAGTAGATCATACTCGGTTGGTATGATGGGACTTCCTCGAAGGAAGTTGAAAACCCATTCATCGGTTATGAACGGAGGTGTGCTTATACCTGGGCAGTATAATGGATAGAGAAAACACATGTTTTGTTGGAAGTACTCTCCCTTGACTGTGTGCCAATACTTAAACAATTTGGGAGACCTTCTCGATGGGAGTTCGAATAGCTCTGATAGGGCGGGGGCCTCAATTTTGGAACTTGGGGGCTGAATGCCCGATTTTGAAAATCTCGTACAGTGGGCCCAAGGCCAGTTGGCACGAGTAGGAGCTCGTAAACGAACATGATATATGTGTCATAAAACTTAATAAGTGAATTGGTTGGCCATGGTACCAAGATAGGACCGACATGCTCAGTCAACTAGCGGCAATATGAGAAAACATTGTTTGTGCATGCACTATGAGTACGGGATCATCAAGATGCCCATGAGGGGTAGTGATGCATCCTAAGTGCCCTGGACGACTCGGTGAGTATAAGGGAAAATCGTTGTTCTAGGTGTCTGTGCGAAATCTGGAGTAGCACCAAGCGCATGAGATTGGGGTGGGGACAGGATAAGGTCTCTGTCCTCATACGGACACGAAGAAGTGATTTCGGGATTATAGGTCGAATGACGCGTACATCCACTCATTCCCAGGGTAGAAGTGGTCGTATTTCTATCTGGGTGGCAAGAAAAGTTGCTTCGAAGCCATTAGCGGGTTCAGTAGTGATACTTACTTGCGAATGTGTGTAACCTTCATGATGAAGGAAGTGTGTTGGGTGATGACACACCGGTAACTAAGAAATAATGGAAAAACCCAAATTTTGAAATGAAGGGATTTTTTAAAAGAAAGGAGTCTGGCACACTCCATATAAATGTTGTTTTTAGTAAAAAAATTTGAATCTCATTCATTGAGTAGTCGTACTCACCCCCTCCCTTATATCCCTTTCAGGAAATCTTGGAAAGCCTACCCTTAAAGACCGTCAACTAAGATGTCTGTAAGACAGGTATGTAGAGTTTTAAATTTCTTGCAGTTTTGATTATGCAGGTATGTAGAGTTTATGGGGAAACCCTTTAATAAACCGAGAGAGTGGCGGGTTGATCACGGGGATCCGACCAAATTGGGTCGGGGCGTGACAAAAATAATACACTTTAATCACGACAAAGGGAGGAGTATGAAGGACACGAAGATACAGAAGCTTTGGACACAATAACGATGAGAGATCCACCTCAAAGGATTAAACAAATACTAGAGTAGGTGGAAATGAAGCAAGGTAAACGAAAAGTACTCGTAGATCCGAAGAGTAAAATGAAAGCTGGTGAAAATGACGGCAAAAGACATTCCAGAATTAAATAATTGCAGTGGTAAAACCAAAAGGAAATTCCTGGAGAGAGGGAATGTGAAGTTCACCAGAGAAAGGAATCTTGGGAAAACATGGGTGTATCAATGAAGAGGAAATGAAACCAACAAAATAAGAAAGAGAATAAGCTCCTTAAGAACAAGATGCTGGAGATGAAAGGATCAAGTACAAGGGGAAGGAAATTGTAAAGATCCAAGGGATAAGTCAAACTCAAGTAACGTGTAAGTAGGAGGATGACATCAAAAGATGCCATACGAGTAAGAAAGGAAATAACTTAGAATGAATAATAGTGGGAGGAACATTAACGAGAGTAAGAATGAATTTGGAAAGAGAAGAGATCTTAAAGAAGAAGGACACTAGTGGGAATGAAGAATGAAATATGAGATTGAGAGTTGTAAGTATGTTGGAGAGTATCAGGAAGTTTAAGGATTTGAAGGTTGAATGACCGAATAAGGAAGTTTGGAAAAGACGAGTAATTACGAAAACCAATATGGTTATAGGGACGAAAAGTCATAGACAATCGAAGAATGTCATACGGTAAGAGGCATGTAAACCTAAATAACTCAAGGAAATACGACATGCTCAGTCAACTAGCGGCAATATGAGAAAACATTGTTTGTGCATGCACTATGAGTACGGGATCATCAAGATGCCCATGAGGGGTAGTGATGCATCCTAAGTGCCCTGGACGACTCGGTGAGTATAAGGGAAAATCGTTGTTCTAGGTGTCTGTGCGAAATCTGGAGTAGCACCAAGCGCATGAGATTGGGGTGGGGACAGGATAAGGTCTCTGTCCTCATACGGACACGAAGAAGTGATTTCGGGATTATAGGTCGAATGACGCGTACATCCACTCATTCCCAGGGTAGAAGTGGTCGTATTTCTATCTGGGTGGCAAGAAAAGTTGCTTCGAAGCCATTAGCGGGTTCAGTAGTGATACTTACTTGCGAATGTGTGTAACCTTCATGATGAAGGAAGTGTGTTGGGTGATGACACACCGGTAACTAAGAAATAATGGAAAAACCCAAATTTTGAAATGAAGGGATTTTTTAAAAGAAAGGAGTCTGGCACACTCCATATAAATGTTGTTTTTAGTAAAAAAATTTGAATCTCATTCATTGAGTAGTCGTACTCACCCCCTCCCTTATATCCCTTTCAGGAAATCTTGGAAAGCCTACCCTTAAAGACCGTCAACTAAGATGTCTGTAAGACAGGTATGTAGAGTTTTAAATTTCTTGCAGTTTTGATTATGCAGGTATGTAGAGTTTATGGGGAAACCCTTTAATAAACCGAGAGAGTGGCGGGTTGATCACGGGGATCCGACCAAATTGGGTCGGGGCGTGACAAAAATAATACACTTTAATCACGACAAAGGGAGGAGTATGAAGGACACGAAGATACAGAAGCTTTGGACACAATAACGATGAGAGATCCACCTCAAAGGATTAAACAAATACTAGAGTAGGTGGAAATGAAGCAAGGTAAACGAAAAGTACTCGTAGATCCGAAGAGTAAAATGAAAGCTGGTGAAAATGACGGCAAAAGACATTCCAGAATTAAATAATTGCAGTGGTAAAACCAAAAGGAAATTCCTGGAGAGAGGGAATGTGAAGTTCACCAGAGAAAGGAATCTTGGGAAAACATGGGTGTATCAATGAAGAGGAAATGAAACCAACAAAATAAGAAAGAGAATAAGCTCCTTAAGAACAAGATGCTGGAGATGAAAGGATCAAGTACAAGGGGAAGGAAATTGTAAAGATCCAAGGGATAAGTCAAACTCAAGTAACGTGTAAGTAGGAGGATGACATCAAAAGATGCCATACGAGTAAGAAAGGAAATAACTTAGAATGAATAATAGTGGGAGGAACATTAACGAGAGTAAGAATGAATTTGGAAAGAGAAGAGATCTTAAAGAAGAAGGACACTAGTGGGAATGAAGAATGAAATATGAGATTGAGAGTTGTAAGTATGTTGGAGAGTATCAGGAAGTTTAAGGATTTGAAGGTTGAATGACCGAATAAGGAAGTTTGGAAAAGACGAGTAATTACGAAAACCAATATGGTTATAGGGACGAAAAGTCATAGACAATCGAAGAATGTCATACGGTAAGAGGCATGTAAACCTAAATAACTCAAGGAAATACGACTTGGGCAAGGAAAGGATGAGAATGGGACGAGAATCCTAGGTATGTGGTGTAAGGGATGAACGACAAAAATTGAGAAGGTTGTAAGATGAATAAATAGAAAATTTACATATCAACAAAAAGTTTTGGGGTCGAAACTCCTAAAAGGATAGGAGAGTTGTAAACCCCACTCTTTTGTGTTAAGGAAAATTGGGAAAGAATCGGTCAAACCATGTGACAAAAATTGAATCAGTTCACAAACCCGATTATTGAGGAATGGGAAAATTAGAGGAATTTCAACTCCCATGTGCCCAAAAAGATTCATAAACCTTGGAAAAGAACTTTAGAACCAATTGGAAGAGAAAAACCCGACCGGTTTAGGTGAATCGGATCTAAACCGAATTGAACCGGTTTATGAACCAAGCTAGTTTATGAACCAGAACCGATAGAGAGAGGGCAAACTGGGGAAATTATGGATCCAAAGTGACCTAAAGAGTCGCATAAGTCATGAAATAGGACTTATGGATGAATTGGAGATGAAAACCAAACCGGTTTAGGTGAACCGGATTGAACCGGTTTAGGTGAACCGGATTGAACCGGTTTGAATCACTATTGAACCATATGTTAAATTTATTTTTCTAGATGGCTTTAAAAAATCAAATTTGAGATTTGAGGCCAATATTGGACAGAAAATAAATTTAGAAATTTTTATATTTGAAAATTTTGGTTGAATTAGGGTGAACTGGCTGGTTTAAGCTTTGAACCCAGTTTGGTCCGGTCAGGTTCGTAACAGTGTCGTCTTCTTCCTTCAAATGACAACACTGTTCACTCGCCAGAAAATTGAAGCAGCATCTGCAAAGAGGAAACGTTTCCATTCAGTACATTTTAGGCCATCAATGATTGTCACAAAGGTGCCAAACGGATGGTCGACGAGTCCCCGAGCTCCCTATATAAAGAGCCCCTCTCTATTCATCCTCTCCACACCTAAAAACCTCACTCTCTCTCAGCTACTTAGTTTTTTGGCTAAGCTCAAACTAGAGCTCCGACATAGGGACTTTTCTGAGCCAAAGAAGGTGTGGTTAGGTTCCTTAGAACCGGGGAGAAGTTAGCTACATGGTGGTAGTATCCATTCACTCTGAGGGCTGTCGGTGAAGCGTCGGCGTTGTCGAACAGTGAAGTAGGTCAGACGAACCGAAGCTGCCTTGTTTCGACCGAGTTGAAATTGGCCAATTCGAGCCCTCCTCAAATCAAACCAATCTCTCCCAACACCTCCTCAGCCCTCCTATGACCAAATTAGAATTAAAATTTAAGCCAATTCGGCTTCCCTCTATAATTTTTGAAATGTGCCATAGAGAGAAATAGCAAAGTTTCGATGATAGAATTCTCACCCAATTCGGTATGATGCAATTCTAGATCCTTGAGAAACCCAGGAGGAGAGCTATCTACAGATTGGAAGCTGGGACTATCGTGCCCCCGATGGTGAGCAATTGAAGATTTCTCTCCCTACGTTCTATTTTTCGGAGAAACTCCGTTTGAGCTCGTTCCGCCGTCAAAACTTACGATGCAAAGTGCAATTGAATCGTATGAAGATGTAGAAACTCAAATTTAGCTTCACTTTCAACAATTAGAAGAGTTTGATCGGTCAATTTGATGAAATCAAATTCGGCTGTGTTAGCAAGTTGAAATTGAGGTAAAAATTGGGAAACTTTGAGGGACCAAAATGCAATTTTATAAAATTGAGGGCCAACAAGTCCTAGCACCATTTTCCTTGGTGGTATTGGACACTTTCCCACATAATGTCTACACTATCCCATCCAAAACATGTTACTTCCCTGCATGGTCCTTGGTGGCTTCTACTATACCTCAGATATTAGGGAGTTTTTAAGGTCATCTTCCTACAAGGTCAAAAATTTTGGTGGCCTGTAGTTGTTTGCTTGACCGATCCGTCGACCTAGTCTCAGGGTATTGCCACTAGCCCATCAAGCCTTGCGGGTCCTAATTTGGTACTGTGGTGAGTCACACACAAAATTGCCAGTTATGAAAGTTTTCATGGCTTTCATAATTATGCTTGTCTATAGGTTACAACCCGTGACCACTAGCCTTGGGCCCACTTCACGAGTTTTTCAAAATTGGGCTTTGGGCCTTATAAGTTCAAAATTGAGGCCTTCGACCTGTTGGAGCTATCCCAACTCTTATTAGAAAAGTCTCCCAAATATTTTAAGCAGTTCCACACAGTCAGGGGAGATCATTTCTAGAAAAAAAGTGTTTTAAGCTTAACATGTACTCATCATCCCAACTAGTCATGTTGATGGAAAAATCCCACTGTTGGTGGTTTTTCATTTTAGCAAAAGTATTCATCACACCAACCCGGCATGATGTTTAAAGTGTCCCACTCACAAGTGGTTTTTGTTTTCATTTCAAAATGGTGCCCATCACTCCAATTGGGTATGATGTAAAAATAAGCCCACTCACCCAATGAATGTGACTTGTTCGTCCTTGTCGTGCTCCATTACATAAGTTCTTGCCCAATATGTCCCTACAGGGTTTAGACATGCTCATGAGGAAAGGTTTGGCATGAAAGGCCTTCTATTTTCATGTATTTGAAATTAGGCCCCAACTCTTCTTATTAAAAATAGGTCCCTAAAGTTCATAATCGTTGACTTTAGGATTTACCATTAAGTCCCTAACTCTTTCCATTAAGCCCCTAGGATTTCCAATATCCCTCTTGGGTCCTTAATTTTTAAAAATCACCAATTGGGACTCAATATTTCCAAAATTTCCAATTGGTCCCTTAACTTTCAAAAATACAGATTGGCCCCAATTTTTCCAAAAATGACCCATTGGCCCCAATTTTTCCAAAAATGACACATTGGTCCCAATTTTTCTAAAAATGAATAATTGCTCCTCCAAGTTTATCTACTCTGCCAATTGACCTTCAATTTTTGAACCATTACACAAAGGTCCCTCAAATTTTGAAATCCCCAATATTTTCCTACAATTCATCTTTTCCATTTGACCTAAATTTAATCACATACAATTGAACTTTCAATTCATGTTAATTGTTCCCTAATCGATTTCCTCACTTCCCTAAGATCAGACCAAGCATTGAATTGTGGTTTTTGGGTCCGAAATGAACTTAAATGGCGCTTTGTCGAAAAACTAAATGTAGAGAGAGAAAACTTTGAGAACTCATTGTCGGAGGTGTGATGGTCTAAGCTTTCAATTTGGGAAGAAACCTCTCATCCACAAGGTCCTTCTAGGATCAAGAGCCACTACAATTCATGTCCTAAGCTGTGGGAATTTGGTTACTAAAATTCGGGCACTTTCTCTCTCTAGAATTGAACTATTTCGATGAGGGTGGGCCGAATTGACTTACATGTTGGCTTGGGGAGGTCGGGTGCAGGCTGGAGAGGCTAGAGGAAGGCTCAGTTTGGCCATAGAAGGTCGGAATTGGTCAAATTTGGATCGGGCAGAATTGGCCATCTTCGAGTCCTATGAGGTAGCTTCACTGTTTGGACCTGTCGATACTTTTCTAGTGGTCCTCAAGTGGAATGAAGGGTACTATTAGGTAGCTAACTTCCACCAGAATCTATTGGACTCACATTCGTCTTCTAAGGTCAAAAGAAGTGCCCAAGTGGGAGCTCTAGTTCGATCTTTGTCGGGAAATGGAGCACTTATTCTTTTTCGTGTGTTTGAGCTGTGAGGAGGATGAATGAAGGGGATCTCTTTATATAGGGAGCTTGGGGACACTCTGCTCTACCAATTTCCATATTGTTTGAGTTTATCCTCATCGGAAAATGCCATAACCGGAGGGAATATTCCCTTGCCGAAAATGCAAGGTGGAATCCTTCCATGAAGAGTGTTGTCATCCTAAGAAAGATGATGACACTATTTATTGACTAGTTGGACTGTTAACCAGTCTAGTTTGACCGGGTTCGTTTACCCGAAAATGAAAATTGGTTGGTTTAGGCCCAATTTGACCAGTTTTCTAAAAATAAAATTTTCTTAATTAATTTAAATTTATTTTATATCTAATGGTGGCCTCAATTTTCCAAATTGACATTTTAAAGCCACCTTGAAAAATTAATTAAGGAACCGGTTCATCACGGTTCAATCTAGTTCGATTCCGGTTCACTTGAACCAGTTTAGTTATCACATCTAATACATTCCCTAGTTCTTCTTCATGATTTTTAGGATTTCTTGGATACTTGTGATTTTCCAAATCCCTTTATTAACCTTTGTCATTTTTGGTTCATTTATGTGCTTGATTTTCTCATGAAAATACCAGTTCTTTTTCCCGGTTTCTTAGTCCGAGAGAATGGGTTTCACATCCTCATTAAAGGGTTTTTCGTTCCTCTAAAGTAGTTATACTTTTATATTATTATATTGTTTTTGATCATTTTACGATTATCTATCAGATATTTTCCCTCATAAATCATTCCTTCTCCTAAGAATGTTTACATCATTGGGCTTCATTGGGATATTTCATACATTCCCCCTATTATTTAATTTGGGTTACATAGGGATTCTCATTGGGCCAAATTTGATTTACCTTAACATTGGTCACTTGTATATCCTTGGAGCCTCCTTTTAGTTTTCCCTTATACTTGCCCCAATTCTTCATTTTTGTTATTGATGGTAAAGGTAAGATGTAATCAATTTCTTTCTTTTTCATGTGCACTCTTGGTATTTTATACCTTAGATCCAATCCGTACTCATCCTTGAGGCTTTCTTCTAAGTTTGTATAAATTCTATTAGGTAACTTCCTCTTTGTCATCAAACTGGTAGTTGTATGGGTCTAGTGGTCCAAATCAAGATATTCTTTGGGTATCGTATAAAATTGGTTTATCTTTTCCTTATATTATCTTCTCAATTTTTCTCGAGTCCTTTCCTTTAAACAAATGAACCAAATTTGTGATGGTTCTTTCAACATAATTTTCTTTATGTGATTGGATCCTTGGGACTTACAATCAAAAGTCTCGATGCTCCTTACGTCCTTTATTGGGTTTTATTTCTATATTTTTTTAGACATCCTTTTTGTGCATTATGCAAGTTGCCCATTACTCGAGGTAAAATTTTCTATAGGTTTTATTGTGTGGATGCCTTTTTTCCTTTATGTAATGATATTGATTAAACTTGTATCTCATTTGCACAATTGTTCTTAAGATAAGGGTTGGGGTTTATGGAGTCTTCTCTCCCCCTTGAGTTTCAATCCTTTTTTGGGTTCATTTCTCTAGGCTCACAAGTCAATTCTGATGTATCGCTTGGCTTGTCACTTTAGTGGAACTTAGTTCTCTTTACTCCTTCCATTTTGATATTTGACATTTCATTTAATAGGTTAGGTTTTTCACAAGTCTTTCCATGACATTCCTTCATGCATTATTTTGATATGCAAGTTAATTTTTACTTGTGATAAAATTTCCTTTTATGGGTTTCATTAAGTGTATAGTTCCTTTTATTTTTGTAAGGATATCGGTTTTTCTGGTGTCCCATTTATAGAGGTTTAAGGATTTGGATCTTTCCTTCTATCTCCTTATGCTTCCTTAATCATAATCATTCTTATGGTTTTCTCTCATATATGTCCAAGTTTAGAATTTTTGGGTTAATCCTTTCTATGGAAACTTTATTGAGCTCTCCATAAAATCCTTGTACTACTTTTTTAGTACCATTGGTTTTATGTATTTTAATATTGAGGAGACTTTCCATGTTTTTGTTTCCAAACATTCCTGGTCGGTATTCAATTATGACCTACTCCTTGAGCTCACTTTCATCCTAGGGTGATAGACCTAGGTCTCAATTCAATAGAGGTATTTGTGCTTAAAAGTTTTGGATATTGGTTTATTTGGGATTTATAAAGGCCTAATAAAGTACTTTTCTTGTTCTTTATTTTTCCTATAATATTTTCATTTTTTAAAATCTCATTTTTTTTAATCAATAGACTATAATACCACTTAAGTTATCACATCCCGATCTAATTCTACGGTCAAACATGCAAACAACTGCCATATTCTCCTAGTTTTACAACAATGGGTACATCACCTTTGTAAACCCGACAAGACTTAAGGCTTAGAATAAGAAAAATATTGGCAATATATCTTTCAAAGTGTATGTTCAAATAGGAAAATAAGTATGACAAATGTCATTGGGACAAAGCATTGTCCGAAGGCATACCTTAGTTACTTCAGCTTCTTAGCACATTCGAGAACCAATTTGAGGGGGTGAGCTATACAACCCAGTGAGAAGATTAACCGACACTATGGCGTCATGTCCACGAGTCAGCACATGTTCAAAATTGGGTATGCTAAAATGTAAATATGGATATGTTAGAGAACCAATTTGAGAGCAAGTTTTCTTTCGGTCTTTTTATGGCCTAATGAAAAATTTTAGAACCATTTGGAAAGACGAGTAATGTAAGCCCCATCCCTTGGAAGTAAAGAACTAAATCAGGGAAAAACCCAAAACACTTCCAAAAGAAAACCGAGTGTCTATCATAACAAAAAGGGGTGAAATAAGTGTTTAAAAACAAAGAATTCAACATCCCAAGTGACCAATAAATCACAAAAGTTAGGGAGAAAAAACCTAAAGTGTATAGGAAGTTAAAAATTAGACCAATTCAAGGCGAACCGGATCAAACCAGATTGAATTAGGTTGAACCGTGAAAAACTAGTTCAAAGATTTATTTTTCTAGGTGGCTTAAAAATATCAAATTGAAAAATTGAAGCCACCATTAGGTAGAAAATGAATTTAGATGAATTTATAAATTTTTAATATTTAGAAAATCGATCGAATAGGGCCTGAACCGGCTAGTTTACGATTTTGAGTCATCGGACCTGGTTGGACAAAACCAGTCAATGATTCAATTGGTCAACGGACCATTGCCAGGTCAGTGCCCAGTCAGCAAGCACGACCAATCAACGCGTGACACATTGCGAAACACGCCTGGTCAGCGCTAACCAATCAGAGTGTGACGAATGTCCTAGGTTAACGATCAAGGTTGGATGAGCCCAGTCAGCGAAGACTAACTAATGGAGATCCCACACGTAGCAAAGTGCCATGTCGGTGTCCGATTAGGATGACAGGGAACGATTGACCAATCGGGTGCCGACACATGGTAGTGACATGTCAGATGACCTCGGCCAATTAGAAATTTTCATGTGACACTAGCACTATGTGGGAGGACGCATTTAAACCAACCAATCAGAAAGTGCTATGTGTCACGGTCAATGGTCAATAATGTCGGTGAAGCTTTCACACGTACCACAGTGTCGTCTTCCTCAGCCGACTGACAGAGAGAAGGTGATAGGGATGAGGGAGAAAGTCTCTGGTGACTCGAAAAAAGCTTTGATCCGATTGCCAGTGAGTGAGGTGCGGGCCAGGTCTTATGCCGGCCGGTAGCCTGGACAATTGCCGAGTTCCCTATATAAAGAGCACCCCTTCCTTCGCATTCCCCATCCCACCAGCGATCAAAGAAGCATCAGAGGTCCATTTTCTAATGAAGCTTAAACTAGAGCTCCACCGATGAGCTTTTTCTCAACCTCCAAAGCCCCTCCTGAAGCCATTGGAATTGGGAAGAAGTCCTCTACATGACTACAACTTCAGTTCGGTCTAAGGACTACCGCCCAAGCTCAGGCAAGCTCAAACATGACTCTTGCTCCTTCGGCAGAGAAGGAGTCAAGTACCCTGAGTTGCACCCCGGCCGACCCCAGCCTTAGGCAGCCAAACTGACCCTTCCTTAGCTCTCCCCCACTCACACCAGACCCTTTACCACCCGTGAGGTAAGCCAATTCTGCCCTATGTCATCATAATTTTGAAGTTGCAGAGGCTAACTCACTAAACTTCTTTCATCAAATTCACAATGCTCCCGTAGGCAATTGGCTAGCAAGTTGATCCAAGAAGGACCCCTTGGAGGAACACTAGATGTGTCATGCCTCGACCTGATTTTGTGGGATACCTATGATCAACTCGTCGCTCCATTGGTTCAAAAGGGGTTTCCCCCTTTTTTTAGTCAAGAGGAGCCAAGCGTAAATACAAACCTTGTTCCCTATAATAGCATAAATCAATCTATAACAAGTATAAAAGGAACTTTAAGCATACATGACGAAGGGTATATCATCACGCTTTCTTTCATTTTTTCTCCTTACTACTGAAAATGGGTAAAGAGCGGGGGTGAGTTTCTACAACTCAGTGAGCGGGTGTTGGGAGTGAGTTTTCAAGATAATTTTAGTTTATCCAAAACATGACATGGTTATCATTTTCTTTAAAAAGGGTTTTTTCTCAATTTCAGCTTGCTAAAACCTTTTCCATTTTCATATTAGGTGTGTTTAGATCTTCTTAGACCATCCCTTTGCCTCGGGAGGCGTTTAGCAAACAAACATATGCCATTCATTAGGAAGGGTAAACACATTCACAGGTGCAGCCTGTCCATCGCACCCACTTGTGGATCGGAGCATATTTACCGTTCACCAAGATAGAAGCTTGTCCACTTCTACCTTCGGTTTAGTGGATGTCTTAGACGTCCGACCCTTAGACCAGAATGCCACTTCATGTTCGTATGAGAATAAAGACCTCATCCCGACCCCACCCCGATCTCATGTGCATGAAGCTACTCTGAGTGGAAACCCTATCCCTTAAAGACAAGGAAACCAGGGAAAGAACCGATCAACCCGAGTGAGAAAACCAAACAGGTTCACGAACCCCAACCAATAGAGAAAGGGCAAACGGAGAAATTTATAGATCCCGAGTGACCTAAAGAGTCACAAAAGTCATGAGAAAGGACTTTAGGATGAATTGGAGGTGAAAGCCAAACCGGTTCAAGTGAACCGGACTTGTACCGGTTCGAACCACTATTAAACCGGTTTCTAAACTCATTTTTCTAGGTGGCTTAGAAAATTTGAATTGGAGAATTGAGGCCACCATTTGATAGAGAATGAATTTAGATGAATTTATAAATTTTAATTTTGAAAAACTCAGTCGCATCAGGCCTGTACTGGCCGGTTTAAGCATTGAACCCGGTTCAGACAAGTCCTGTCCGATTCGGAACAGTGTCGTCTTTTTCCTTCAGATGACAGCACTATTCAGTTACAGAAAAATCGAGTAGCACTGGCAAAGATGAAAAGTCTCCCGCCAAGGAGTTTTAGGCAATGAATAACTACATTAAGGTGACAATCGGACGACCAAGAAGTTCCCGAGCTTCCTATATAAAGAGCCCCTCCTCATACATTAAAACTCTACTATCTCGCTACTCCTTCATTTTTCAGTGAAGCTCGAACTAGAGCTCCGACTTGGGCATTTTTTAGAGCCAAAGAAGGTGTGGTCAGGTTCTTTAGATTCAGGGAGAAGTTAGCTACACGACTGTAGTCTCCATTTGCTCCGAGGATCGCCGGAGAAACGCCTACATGATAGAACAATGAAGCAGCTCTGATGGACTGAAGCTGACTTGTTTCAGCCAAGTTGAAAATGGCCAATTCGAGCCATTCTCAGGCCAAACCAAGCTCTTCCAACACCTCCATAGCCCTCGTAAAACTGAATTAGAGTGGAAAGGTAAGCCAATTTGGCTCCCCTTTTTAAATTCCGATTAGTGTTAGGGAGAGAATTGATGAAACTTCACTGACCAAATTCTCCATCAATTTGACATTAATTGATGTGATTCTTGATCCTAGGAGAAACCTTAGGACAAGAGCTATCTACTAAGATCGAAAGCTCAAACCACCATGCCCCCAACAGTAAGCTTTCGAAGCTTTCTCTCTCTACATCCAGTTTTCCGGCAAAGTTCTATTTGAGCTCATTTCAGCGTCAATTCATGCGATTTAAAGTGAAATTGAATTGTATGGATGTGTAGGAACTCAAATCCACCTTCAATTTCAATAATTAACTTCACTTCATTAGTCAATTTGATGAAATCAAATCCGGTCAGATAGAAAGGTTGAAATTGGGGAAAAAATTTAGGGGGAAATTGAGGATTTCTAAAATTCAAGGGACTAAAGTGCATTTTCCTAAAAATGAGGGCCAATTAGGCATGTAAAAGATATTGGAGGGAAAAATTGGTCAATTTTTGGGGTAAATTTTACCATTTTTGTGAAGTAGGGGCAAAATGGTAATTTTGGAAAAGTTGGGGACCAAATTGGGAATTTGGGAAACTTGAACCCCTTTTTGTAATTTTCAATAAATTGATGTCCCAAATTAAAATTTTGAAGTTTCAGGACTCAATTTGGAGAAAATTTGGCACTAGGGACCTAATTGCAAATAATTGAAAAGTTTGGGTATTTCATCCATTTGTGATGAATGAAGGTTGTTAGGCCAAAGGATAATGAACAAAGATGTTCATATCATGTAGGAATATGAAGTATCGGGAACGCCAACCAAGACAAGCTCACGTAGAGGCAAAAAGCTGGTTGAGAGGAATTCACTGCATTCAAGGGTGAGTGGGAATTTTTACATCATACCCGGTTGGGATGATGAGCACCTCGGTAATAAAAACCCACTAGTAAGTGGAATTTTAAATATCACACCAGGATGGAGTAATGTGGAAATTATGCAAAAAAAACTATTTACCAGTTATAAGTAGATCATACTCGGTTGGTATGATGAATTTTCTAGATGGAAGTAGAAAACCCATTCATCGGTTATGAGCGGTGATGTCCTCATACTTGGTTGGTGTGATGGATAGCTGTAAATTTATTTTATTAGAAGTGCTCTCCCCTGACTATGTGCCACTGCTTAAAATTTTTGGGAGACCTTCTTGATGAGAGCTTGAATAGCTTAGATAGGTCGAAGGCCTCGGTTTTGGAACTTGGGGGCTAAAATGCCCCATTTTGAAAATCTCTTACAATGGGCCCAAGGCCAGTTGGCACGAGCAGGAGCTCGTAAACAAACATGAGTTTAAGCTATGAAAAATTTTAATGAATGATGTGTTTGGCCCTGGTACAAAGGCAAGACCAATATACTCGATGGACTGGTTGCAGTGCGACAAGCTAGGTCGATGGACCAGTCGAGACAAATAGTTGTAGGTCGAGTTGAGGGTCAAGGCCATTGGACTAGTGGCACCAAAGATTAAATGGCTTATGAGGAAAACTATGGTTTTGTGCATGCACTAAGGTTTAGGACTATCATGATGCCCAAGAGGGGTTGTGATGTGTCCTAGGGGCTACTGGATGACATGGTGGAGATAAGGGTAGTTTGTCATGCCAGCAGTTAGGGAAGCTCGACGTAGCTTCATGAGCATGAGACTAGGGTGGGGTCGGGATGAGGTATCTGTCGTCATACAGACATGGAGCTTCTTTATGGGATTGTGGGTTGGGTGTCGCGTACATCCACTCATTCTCAAGGTAGAAGTGGACGGGCTTCTATGTAGGTGACTGGTAAAGTCGCTCCGATGCCACAAGTGGGTGTAGTGGACGTACTGCACTGCGAATGTGTGATCCCTTCATGATGAAGGGCGTGTGTTAATTGTTATAGACAACAACTATGGTAAATGAGGAATGATGGTTTTGAAAACTGAGAAGTTGAGGAAAATGGTTTTATGAAATTAAGGTGTCTAGCACACTCCAATTCAAACTATTTTTCTAAAAATCAAGTTTTAAACACACATTTACGGAGTTTTCGAACTCACCCCCTCCCTTATACCCATTTTCAAGTAACTAAGGGAAAACCTACATAAAGACCTTCAGTTAGCTACATCTACAAGATAGGTATGTAAATTAAAATTTCATGCAATTTTGATTAATGTTATTCTAGGAAAGGTACAAGTTTAAAGGATGCCTTACTCCTCACGGTTTAAAGAAGGGAAAAACCTTAATAAGCCAGAAGAGTGGTGGGTTGATCATGGGGATCCGACCAAACTGGGTCAGGGCGTGACAACTTGAGTGGTATCAAAACCTATTTCCTCAAATACATTATCAAGACTATATAACATAGTAACTAAGAGAAAGTTTCAAAATTTTCAGATGGCTCCTAAGGTAGGAACCAAGAAAACTAGGACTGACCCTACTTAAGACAACCCTAGAAGCTTCCCAATGCCCGAGGCATAGTAGAAGTCTCAAAGGACCAAATGGGGAAGTATCTAGGAAGATGGTGCTAGGACCTATTGAGGTCATAACTCTAAGTACGAAGGAAGCCAAGCCTGAAGCCAGAAATGCCAACAAAGGGTCTATAACCTTACCTAGGAGGATGCTTACCAAGAATCCCGTAGCTCCCTATTTATTTTGCGACCACTATTTGTAATAGGGCTAAAACCTCCAACATATTATACTCCTCTATTAATAAAGCACTCCAAATTCCTAAAAACCCTATCTCTCAAAGGATGTGATCTTGCTAGGAAGATGGCCCCAACAAAAGTAATTAAACAAACCTACGCTACCATAGAAACTAAGGAGAATCCCATCCCATTTAAGAAACTGAATTAGGGAATCAAGAATTCTAGGAGGACTCTTGGAGTGATCCTTTGGAAAAAAAGACTCCACATGAAAACTCTCAATGTCACGCCCCAACCCTATTTGGTCGGATCCCCATGATCAACTCGCGACTCTCCTAGTTTATTAAAGGGTTTCCCCTTATTAAAAACTGTAAAGAGTAAGGCGTCTTTTAAACCTGCACATTTTCCTGGAATAGCATAATCAAAACTGCATAACATTTTAACTTCACCATACCTGTCTCATAGGTGTCTTAGTTGATGGTCTTTACGGGTAGGCTTTCCGGGATTTCCTGAAAGGGATATAAGGGAGGGGGTGAGTACGACTACTCAATGAATGGGTTTTTTTTCCAAAACTTTTTATCTTTAGGAAAAAGATAAGTTTTGGAGTGTGCCAGACTCCTTTCTTTCAAAACCATTTCATTTGAAATCTCAGGTTTATCACCATTTCTTTTTAATCATGGTGTGTCATCACCCAACACACATCCTTCATCATGAAGGTTACACACATTTGCAGGTCAGCACAACCACTGAACCCACTTGTGACTTCGGAGTGACTTTACCAGCCACCGGGATAGAAGTACGTCCACTTCTACATTGAGAATGAGTGGATGTTCGTGACATCTGACCCTCATTCCCAGAATAAAAAATTCGTGTCCGTTATGAAGATAGAGACCTCATCCCATCCCCACCCTGGTCTCATGCACTTGGTGCTACTCCAAATTTTGCATAGACACTTGGATCGACAAACTACCCTTATACTCACCGGGTCGTCCATGGCCCTTAGGAGGCATCACTACCCCTCTTGGGTGTCTTGATGATCTCATACTCATAGTGCATGCACAATCAATATTTTCTCATTATGCCATATAATCTGTGGTGCCACAGGTCCAACGGCCCCGACTCTCAACTCAACCCGCAGTTGTTTGTCTTGACTAGTTCGTCGACCTATCATGTTGCACTACCGCTAGTTGACTAAGCATGTCAGTCCTATCTTGGTACCATGGCCAAACAATTCACTTATTAAGTTTTATGGCACATATATCATATTCATTTATGAGCTCCTGCTTGTGCCAACTGGCCTTGGGCCCACTGTACGAAATTTTCAAAATCAAGCATTTAGTCCTCAGGTTCCAAAACCGAGGCCCCCGACCTATTAGAGCTATTCGAGCTCCCATCGAGAAGGTCTCCCAAATTGTTTAAGTATTGGCACACAGTTAGGGGTGAGTACTTCCAACAAAACATAACTTTTCTCTATCCATTATACCGCCTGGGTATAATGACACCTCCGTTCATAACCGATGAACGGGTTTTCAACTTCCTTCGAGAAAGTCTCATCATACCAACCAGGTATGATCTACTTACAACCAGAAAGTAGTTTTTTCCGCATAATTTTCACATCACTTCCTCTAAGTTGTGATGTTTAAAATACCTCTTAATAGTGGGTTTTCATACTGAGGTACTCATCATCCCCACCCGGGTATGATATAAAATTCCCACTCACCCGTTAACGTAGTGAATTCCACTACACCGGTTCTTTGTATTCACGCGAGCTTGTCCATGCTAGCGTTCCCGGTACTTCGCGTTCCTATACGATAGGAACATCTGTATTCATTATTACTCAACATAATAGCCTTCATTCATTTCAAATGAATGAGAAAACCAAAACTTTTTAGTTATTTGCAATTAGGTCCCTAAAGTTATTTCTCTTTAACCTTAAGTCGCTAATGTCGGTTTTTCCTCAAATCGAGTCCGAAACTTTTAAAATTTATCTTGGAACCTCAACTTATTCAATTTCACTAAAAGGGGTTTAATTTCCCAAATTTCCAATTTGGTCCCCCAACTTTTCCAAAATTACCATTTTGCCCTTCCTTTACAAAAATGGTATGTTTTGCCCCAAAAATTCCAAAATTCATCAATTGATCTTCCAACATTATTTTCATGCCCAATTGACCCTCAATTTCATAAAATTGCATTTTGGTCCTTTGAATTTTGAAAATCCCCAATTTTTCCCCAATTTCAACTCCTTAACACAACTGAATTTGATTTCATCAAATGCCTCTAATTGTTGAACTGAAGTTAAAATTGAGTTCCTTTATCTTCTTATGATTCAATAGCACTTTGAATCGCAAGTTTTGATGCCGGAACGAGCTCAAACATAGCTTCACCAGAAATGGACCATAGAGAAAGTAAGCTTCGATTACTCACCGGTGAGGGCACAACAGTCCGAGCTTTCGATTTGGACATATAGCTCTCATCCTGAGGTTCATCCTAGAATCAAGAATCACATCAATTGATGCCAAATTAAGTTAGAATTTCATCATTGAAATTCTGCCGGTTCTCTCTCTAGCACCGGCTGGAAATTGCAGAGGGGAGCCGAATTGGCTTACCTTTTAGTCCTAATTCGGCCATGGGAGGGCTGATGAAGTGTTGGGAAGGCTTGGTTTGGCCTGAGGAGGGCTCGAAATGGCTAATTTCAACTCGGCCAAAATAGGGCAGCTTCGGTCCATCGAAGCTGCTTCACTATTTCATCACACCAGCATTTCTCCAGCGACCCTTGGAGCAAATGAAGACTACAGGCATGTAGCTTACTTCTCCCCGGTTCTAAAGAACCCAACCTCACCTTGTTTGGCTCAGAGAAGACCCCATGTCGAAGTTCTGGTTCGAGCTTCACCGAAAAATGGTGCAGTTGAGAGAGAATGGAGTTTTTCAGGTGTGGAGAGGATGAATGGGGAGGGACTCTTTATATAGGGAGCTTGGGGACCCGTTGGCCGTCCGTTTGGCATCGTTATGACAGACATTGAAGACATGAAATGCCCAGAATAGAAGCATTTCTTCTTCATCGGCATTTCTTCAGTTTCTCGACGAGTGAACAGTGCTGTAATCCTAAGGAAGAAGATGACATTGTTCCGAACTGGACCGGACTAGTCCAAACAGGGTTCAAAGCTAAAACCGGCCGGTTCACCCCCCATTCGATCGAGTTTTTCAAATCTAAAAATTTCTAAATTCATGTTTCTATCCAATGGTGGCCTCAAATCTCCAATTTGAAGCCACCTAGAAAAATGAATTTAGGATTCGATTCAATAGTGGTTCAAACCGGTTCGAATCTGGTTCAACTGAACCGATTTGGTTTTCATCCCCAATTCCTTCACAAGTTCATTCCCCCGACTTATGTGACTCCTTAGGTCACTTAGGGTCCATAAAATTCCCGGTTTACCATTCCTTTATCGATTCCAGTTCATAAACTGACTCGGTCCTTAAACCGGTTCAATCTGGTTCGGGTCCGATTCACCTGAATCTGTCTGGTTTTTCTCTCCCACTTAGTTCTAAGGTTCCTTCCTAATGATTATGAATTTCTTTAGAGTACAATGGAGTTGAAATCCTTTGTTTTGCCCGATCTCTATCGGTTCTGGTTCATGAATCGACTCGGTTCATAAACTGGTTCAATCCTATTGGACCCGGTTCATCGAAACCAGTCTAATTTTCCTCTTCCAATTCGTCATAAAGTTCTTTTCCATAGTATTATGAACCCTTTGGATCACCTAGGAGTTGTAAATTCCTAAATTGCCCATTCACAATTGATCGGGTTTGTAAACTGGTTCGGATTTCTCATTCAATTTGACCAGTTGCCTTCCCGATTTTCCTTAACTCAAAAGTGCAGGGTTTACACTCAAGACATACAGACTCAAGGATGATGAAGCACCAAAACCAGCAATTCCCTAGAAAGATGCTAGGAGGAACCACTTAGGTCCATGTAATTACAAGTATGAATGATAGGGCACTATGTGGAGAAGTGCCCAACCCTACTAAGGACATGAATCAAGTTAACCATTAGGGGGATAGGACATGTACTGGAGGATTGTCCCAAACTCCATGGATTTAGGGCAATACCTCCCGAGACACACGTCGACTACCAAAACTCCAAAGCTACTAAAGGCAGGAAGGACCAAAGGTAGGACCTTGAGGAATCGCAAACAAGAATATAATATTGATGAAGAAAATCTTCCCTTACAAGAGAGCTATAGGTCATCTAGGTGTAAAGAAGGAAGCACCACCACCAGAGAAGACAAGCCTCAAATGTTGAAAGACAAATAGGATGTCTTAGGATAGCAAGGAGTAACCTACTATGGAAAAGCAGTGGAGCCAAGAAGAATCTACCGAAGATATGTAAATAGTAACTGTGGTAGGATACGCCCTAGAAAGGACCAGAAAGTAGTAAATACTACACTAAGAATAGGGCAATAGGATAGGTGCCAAGGACAAGTGAACTCGAAGGGCAATTAACCCAAGACAAGTAAATAAGGAAAGTAGTAGGGATGAGACAGTTAATGACTTGACCCTCGTAAGAATTATGGATTTAAAACCAAGAGAATAAGAGAGAAGTGGAAGGGCCAAATGTTGGAAAAGAAGGATAAAGGAAAAGCCTTAAATGAAATTATCATTGAAAATGCAATGTGGACCATACTCAAGCAATGAGGAGGATTAAATAAACCTCGCACAAAGAGGTATTGAAACAAAGCATTTCTGAACCCTTCTCAAGGAAGAAAACTTATGCGGGATACAAGAAGAATTAAGGAAATGGTACAAGGACACACCGCAAGATTTCTCAAGAAGGGTACACCGGAAGGACGACATCAAAGGATGTCATTTAATGATTAGATACATCCAAAGGACGGATGAAAAAGGAATTTCGGAATAAAAGGAAAGAATCCTACCAAGGAAGAAAACCCCGGAAAGGCATACATATCCCAACTAAGAGGTAATAGAACCAACCGAAGTGGAAAGAAAGATAAGCTCATCAATAAAATGCTGGTTGAGATGAAAAGATCAAGTACAAAGGAAAAATATTCTTGATGGTCGAAGGAGTAAATTAAACCCAAGGAATGGGTAAATAGGATGGTAGCATTAAAAGATGTCCTATGGGTAGACTACAATAATAAGGGAATGAAGGAATGAAGGTATGAGAAACCTTGGAGAAGTAAGCCCTCAATTAAGAAGGGAATTAGGGAAACAACCATTGACACCAGGACGGGTCGTGGTTCACACTCACTTAATGGAGCCTAAAGAATGGACGGATAGGCATAGTGTGGAATACACAAAATAAGACCAATAATCAGAAATTTCTCAAATAAGGAATAAGGGATGAAATGGAATTTTAAGATGAGGAAGGATTTAAAGTTGGAAAATGCCTCAACATAGAAGAAGGTGTAAGGAAATGAAGGAAGAAATCATTAAGGAATGGTAAGACGGTTGAGCATGTAGCTCTTAAGGTTAAAAATCTCTACTTTTGAGGAATATAGTAGAGAATGAAACTATAAGAAGGGAACTCCCCAAACAAAACAATCAACACATGGACCAAAAATGGATCAACTCGAAATAATGAATCATGAAATGGACATGAGCAAGTAAGAGTGTATTAAGGACAAAGGAAAATCCTTGAGTAAATGATGTCACTGGGAATGAGGAAGGACCTAAGAAAGGAAGAATCACAACATGTTGGTAAATCATTTGGAAACCCAATAAGGAATTTGGGAAAGGATGAGTGGGTAAGAAAAATCGACACAGTTATATAAGTTGATTTGATAACGATAAAGATAGTTAAGGAATACTATCAAACGACAAGATGGATGAAATTATAAGATCCTTGAAAGGTTGGAAAAATAAGAACAACCATTATGGAAGTATTAAAAACATTTTAAATAGTCAAAGACATGTCCTAGAGTATGTCATGCAGTAAGGGGGCATATAAGCCCAACAGTCTCAAGGAAAAATGTAACTTAAGTAAGGAAGAGTCGGTTGGTAAGCATGATGAGGTCAAACAAAATTTTGACCGAATTTGTAATAAATGACGGATGAAGGAAGGGTCAAAATAGGACGAAGGTGTAATAATACCAAAACTTGTGAAAACAAGTATGTAATGTTTGAAAGAACACCGAGCTAAGGGTTTCAACGACGAAGAGAATAACTAGACACAGTAACGATTGGGCATCTTGGAACTTCCAATCCTGAAATCTTGAGTAAGAAACTCAAGGGGAACAATCTTGCCCTAAGCAAAGGAAGATGTGAACCTAAGGATATACTTTTGGACTCGCGGGCGTCTATCTAGGTGGCCAGTAAAGTCACTTCGATGCCACAACGATCACAGCGTGACACTGAGCTTCAAGACTGACTAGCATAATGAACTACCCTTATCTCCACCATATTGTCCAGTAGCCCTTAAGACCCATCACTACTCCCTGGGGCGTCTTGATGGTCCCATACCACAAGTGCATGCATAAACAAGAGTATTTTCACATAATAGACATCATCTTTGGTGCCAATGGTCCAACGGCCCCGACACTCAACCCGACCTGCAGATGTTTGTCTAGGCTAGTCCGTCGACCTGCCATGTTGCACTACCACGAGTCCATCGAGCACTGTCGGTCCTAACTCGGTACTGTGGCACAATACACAATCAATTTCATTAGAAATTTTCATGGCTCATCTTAATCAAGTGTCTTTACGAGCTCCTGTCCGTGCCCACTATCCTTGGGCCCACTGTACATGTTTTCCAAAACTAGGTATTTTGACCCCCTAGTTAATAAACCGAGGCTTGTACCCTATCTGAGTTGTTCTAGCTCTCGTCAAGAAGGTCTCCCAAGTATTTTAAGCATTAATACACAGTTACGGGAGAACAATTCTAGCAAAAAAATATTTTTAACTCATTACACCAACCGGAGGTGATGTTAACTTCACTTACAACCGGTAGGCAGATTTCTCCTTTCCTCAAGGAAACTCATCATTCCAACCGAGTATGATGTTCTTTTCTTCCTACTTACAACCGGTAAGTAGGATTAAAAATAGTGCTCATCATCCCAACCAATATGATGTGTAAATTAGCCTACTAATCCAGTGATCGTGACGCGTTTGTCCCTGGTGAGCATCCAAGTCCATGCCAGCTTTTCCTTGCTAGCGTTTCAGTTTATTGTGTCCCTACACGATTTAGGTATCCTTATCAATTAAGGTTTGGCATAACAACAATCATTTTCTCACATATGAACGACTCAGCTCAAAATTGTTGGTTTATTGCACTTAGGCCTCTAAAGTTCATTTTTCTTAACTTTAGGTCCCTAATGCAAACTTTTTCCCCAAATTAAGTGACAAGGTTTCCAGTATCCCTTTTGGATCCTCAATTTACTCAAAATTGTGAAAGGGGCTCAAGTTTTCCAAATTACCAATTTGGTCCGCAATTTTTCAAAAATTACAATTTTGCCCCTACTTTCCAAAAATAGCAATTTGGCCCCAAATGTTTCAAAAATTGGACAATTGGTCCCCCATCATCTTTCTCATTGCTAATTGACCTTCAATTTTGAGAAAATGCATGGTTGTCCCTCAATTATTCGAAATCCCCAATTTTCCTCAAAATTTTCTCAATTTCTCCCCTTCAAATTGACTGAATTTGATTTCTTCATATTGGCAATTCAATTGAGATTAATTTCTCCAATTGATGGTATGGATCAGTTCCTGCACTCACATATGATTCAATTGAGTTTTAAATTGCATGATCTGAGTGATAAACGATCTCAAAAGGAGGTTGCTATCAGGTTGTTGACTTCCTCCTAGATTCTGTAGGACCCAACCTTGCCTTCTGAGGCTAAGAAAAAATGCTCAAGTCAGAGCTCTAGTTAGAGCTTCATAGGAAAATGGAGCAGTTGAGAGAGAATGGTGATTTGAGGTGTGTGGAGGATGAATGGAGAGAAGCTCTTTATATAGGGAGCTCGGGGACACTCTGACCAACCACTTTCCATTTTGGTCGAGCTTATCGTTTCCCAAAAATACCTTGATCGGAGCGAATATTTCTTCACTGGAGAAGGAAAGTTTTTGAACCAATGAATAGTGTTGTCATACTAAGGAAGAAGATGACACTATTATGAACCGGACCGGTCCGGTCCGATGGGGTTTAATGACAAAAATTGGTCGGTTCAGGCTCGATTAGATCGATTTTCTCAAATATAAAAATTCATCTAAATTCATCTATTATCCAATGGTGGTTTCAATTTTCCTATTTGATCACTTTAAAACACCACAAATAAAGAATTTTGAATCTGGTTCATGTATGGTTCAAACGAGTTCAATCTGGTTCAGGTCCGGTTCACCTTGAAGAGGTCAGGTTTTCTCTTCCCATTTGTTCCAAGGTTCTTTTCCGTGATTTTTATGACTCTTTGAGTCATTTGGGATTTTCCAATTTCTCATTTTACCCTTTCATTATTGGTTTGGATTTGTTAATTGTCTCAGTTTTCTCTTTTAAATTGATCGGTTCTTTTCTCAGTTTTATTATCTTTAAAGGATGGGGTTTACAACTCTCCCCTCATTTACGGGGTCTTTTCCCCAAAACTAAGTCTACAATCCTTTGCATCGGAAGTAACTTCCCTTGATGTCCTCTTGGGGTTTGCTCAGCATGTTATTACTTTGGTTGTTCCTTCACTTAGTCCTTTAGCCACACACTTAAGGAATCTTTCTTCCTTTCCATTTTCCACTCACTCCATGGAGTGTATCACGATCAGTTATGTCCTACCCACAAATACCAAGGCACATCCTTAGGTTCACTTCTTACTCTACTTAGGGTAAGAATTTTCCTCTTTGGGGCTCTTATCCAAATCACTCGGTTTAGTGTTCCATAAAGGTCCAATCGTACCTGTTTCCAATCATTCCCTTGGTTATTGATGCTCTTTAGCTTAGCATCCTTCCGGATTTTTCTTCCTTAACCCCTTGGTTTTTTATATGATTTCCTCGTTATCTTATTTTGGTCTTTTCTCCATCTTTTGTTTACAATGACTTCAGTTCTAGTTCTTAGCTTTGACTAATGGACTTTGTCTGGCTTGAGTCACTTTTTTCCTGGGACTGTTGGAACTACATGTCCCTTACAACCTGACATGTTCTAAAAATGTCTTTGTCTACTATGAGTGGGACCTTTTAAGATCATACCCAGTTGGTATGATGGACACTATTTGAAATAAAACCCACTTACCGATTGTGAGTGGACATAAGCTCTATTATCATCCCTGGTTGATATGATGAATGCATTTGAGCTAAAAGCAATTTTGTTAGAAATGTTCTCCCTTGACTATGTGCAAATGCATAAACTATTTGGGAGACTTTCCTGACGGGAGCTAGAACACCTCCAATAGGGTTGAGGCATGTCCTAGTTTTCAAAATTTCTCAAAATTTGAAGGTAAATTGGCAATGAGAAAGATGTTGGAGGACCAATTGGTCTATTTTCAAAAGAATTGGGGCCAATTAGCCATTTTTGGAAAGTTAGGGGCAAAATGATAATATGAGAAAAGTTATGGACCGATTTAGGAAATTTGGGAACTTTGAACCCCTTTACAATTTTAAGAAAATTTAGGGCCCAAGGAGTATAAACACTAGGGACCTAAAGTCAAGAAGCATGAACTTTAGGGAACTAAGTGCAATAAAACCAATATTTAGGCATAGTTGCCAATACATGAGAACAAGAGGGCTTTCACTTCGAATCCTTCCTTATAAGGATGTTCAAACCATGTAGGGACACATTGGACCTGGAAGTGAGCAAAAAGGGAGCACAGCCTGGACTTGGAAAACTAACTGGGACAAACACATTACAGTCATCAGTTGAGTGGGAATTTTACACGTCATAGCCGGTTGGGATGATGAGCACGTTTTAAATTGAAAGACCACTTTGAATGGAACCTTTTAAGATCATACCTGGTTGGTATGATGGTCACTATTTGAAATAAAACCTACTTACCAGTTGTGAGTGAACATAAGCTCTATCATCATACCCGATTGATATGATGAATGCATTTGAGCTAAAAGCAATTTTGTCGGAAATGTTCTCCCCTTACTGTGTGCAAATTCTTAAACTCTTTTAGAGACTTTCCTAACAAGAGCTAGAACAGCTCCAAAAGGTCAGGGGCCTCGATTTTGAACCCATAGGGCTCAAGGCCTAGGTTTTGAAAAACTCGTAAAGTGGGCACAGGTTGGAGCTCGTAGACAAATATGAGTAAAAAGAGCCATGAAAACTCTCACAAAACTGGAAATGATGTGTGATTTGCTATGGTACCAAGTCAGGACTGACAAGGGTCGATGGGCTAGTGGTAGTGCGCCAGGACTTGGTCGACGGACGGGTCACGCAAACAACTATAGGCCAAGTCGCGTGTCGGGGCCGTTGGACCGTCGACACCAAAGATGATGGATACTATGTTAAAAACTATTGTTTGTGCATGCACTCTGATTCAAGATCATTGAGACACCTAGGAGGGGTAGTGATGGGTTTCAAGGACTGTTGGACGACCTGGTGGCGATAAGGGCAGGTTGTCGTACTAGTTAGTCATGAAGCTACTGTGTTTGGGCTTCTTGAAGCTACTGTGTTTGGGCTTCTTACGCATAAGACGGGGGGTAGGGACAGGATGAGGTCTCTGTCCTCGTGTAAACACGAAGTGATTTTGGGTCTGAGGGTCGGGCGCCTAGGGCATCACTCAGACCCAAGGTAGAAGTGATCGAACTTCTATCAGTGTGGACAGTAAAGTCACACTGATCCCCAAGTGGTTGCAGTCGGAGTACTGCATCTGTGAATGTGTCTACCCTTTATGATAAAGGCCATGTGTATGTTTGCTAAATGTCTCCTAAGGAAAGGTGATGTGATAAAAGAGCTAAACACACATAATAAGTGAAAATGGTGAAAGATTGTGGAATGGTCTTAATGAATAATATATTTTGAAAACTCACTTCCAAAACCCGCTCACTGAGTTGTAGAAACTCACCCCTCCCTTTTTCCCTTTTTTAGGAAAAAGGAGACAAAACCAAGATAGCACACGAAGATGAACCCTAAACCAAGTACACTTAAAGTTTTTTTAAGCTTTTCTTTAGTTTTGAGTATTGCTATTCCAGGGCACAAGTTCAGAAATTATGCTTGACTCCTCTTGGTCTTGAGAAGGGGTGATGCTTACTAAACCAAAGGAGTGGTGGGCAGCTCATGGTGATCTAATCGAACTTGGTTGTGGCATGACAACTTGAGTGGTATCAAAGCATGTTTCCCGTGAAAGCATTGTTAAAACTATAACCTGATACTAAAAAGACATAATTATCTTATAGGAAGAAGAGTCCCTAGGAAATTTGTAGTTCGAACTTGCCCCACTCACGGACCCTTGAAAAAGGTCCCTACGTCAAGTAAGACAAGTGGCCAAAGACTTGCTGAGTTTGAAAAAAAGTACCGAAGTACATGGTCGCGGACTATAGGAAACTACTCGGAGAGGTTCTGAAATTGTGAAACCTGTCCTCTCAAACCAAGGAAACTAGGAAAAAGACCAGTGACTCACATAATGAAAACTGAACCATTTTATAAAACAAAAAAATGGTAAAGAAGGGGATAATGGGGGAATTTGAAATTTTCATGTGACCAAAAATTTATAAAAATCATGGGAAGAACCATGAGCCAAATTGGATAAGAAAACTGCATCGGTTCAAGGTGAACCGAACCTGAATCAAATTGAACTAGGGTATATCGTAGAGAACTGGTTTAGTAATTCATTTTTCTATGTGGTTTAAAGATATCAATTTAGAAAATTGAGACCACCACTAAATAGAAAATGAATTTAGAGTAATATAGAAATTTTTAAATTGGAGAAAACCGGTGGAATCAGGCCTGAACAAGCCAATATTTGTTTTCAGGTCACCGGACCAGGTCGAACTAGATTGGTCAACAGACCGCTGACCGGTTAGCGCCCAATAAGCACGCGTGCAACCAATCAGCGCACAACGCGTAGCAAGGAGCGCCTTGTTAGCCGATTAATAGTCAGCAGATGCCTAGTCAATAGCCACTTAGACACAACTAGACAATGTGAGGATGCCACGTGTCCAATCAATGGTTGATGTGGCAGCTGAGTAGGATTGCCATGTCAACTGGACCGACCAATCACATGCTGCCACGTGGCCAACCCGACGTGCGGAACGATGTCATCTTCCTTCTCCATCTGATAACACTGTTTATCAAGGAAAGATTTTTTTCCTTTTCTAGTGAAGTAAATTTGCTCTGATTTGGGCAATTTTTTTATCAAGATAAGCACAAGCAATATGTAAACTAGTAGGGCAGAGGGTCCCCGAACTCCCTATATAAAAAGCTCCCCTCCGTTCATCCTCCACACAACTCAATTCTCTTCTCCCTATGAAGTGCTCTATTTTTTGGCGAAGCTAAAATCAGAACTCAGACTTGGGCACTTCCTTTGGCCTTAGAAGACAAATTTGAGTCATACAAACTCGGGAGGAAGTTAGCTACCTGATGCCTACCGCCAACCGACCTGAGGATCACCAGAGAAGCGTCGGTGAGCTCAAACAGTGAAGCACCTCCGTGGGAATGAAGATGCTTTGTTCCAATCAATCAGAATTTGAACAATTCAGACCTCTTACAGCCAAATTAAGTCCCCCATAATCCCCCATAGTCCCTACTCCATCGTTGTAATTCGGTTCTAGAGAGAGAAAGTGATAGAGTTTATTGATCAAATTCTCGCTAATCTTGACAACAATTTTCCTAATTCTTGATCCTATGAGGACCATGAGGACAAGAGCTAACTCTCTAGATCAAGAACTCGAATCGTCCTACCTCTAAGCCTTCTCTCTTTACGTCTAGTTTTCTAGTGAAGCTCCATTTGAGCTCATTTTGGAGCCAAATCCTACAATTCTAAGTACACTAGGATTTTATGAAACTATAGAAACTGATTCATGCCACAATTTGTGAAAATACCCCATTTGAATGGCCAATTTGAAGAAATTAAATTCGATCACTAGAGAGGGGTGGAAATTGGGGGAAATTTGGGGATTTCAAAACATTGAGGGACCTCCATGCAATTTATAAAAATTGAAGGTCAATTGACAATGAGAAAGATGTTAGAGGACCAATTGGTCAATTTTCGAAGGAATTGGGGCCAATTGGCCATTTTTGGAAAGTAGGGGTTAAATGGTAATTTTAGAAAAATTGGTGATCGATTTGGAAAATTGGAATATTCAAGCCCCATTTACAATTTTAGGTTAACTGAGGACCCAAGGAGGACATTGGAAGTCCTTAGGACTTGATTGGGGAAAAATTGAACACTAGGGACCTAAAGTTAAGAAGTATGAACTTTATGGATCTAAGTGCAATAAACCAAGAAATTTTGGTCTAGTGGCCAATACGTGAAAAACTCGAAGGCTTTCATGCCAAACACTACCTTATAAGGATGCTCAAACCATGTAGGGACACTTGAGACTAGAAGGAAAGCAAGAGAGACCAGACTTAGACTTACCAATTTGGCTAGGGATGAACACGTAACAATCATCAGGTGAGTGGAATTATTTAACGTCATACCCGGTTAGGGTAATTTGCAAATTTGAAAAGTTAAAAACCTACTTACTGATTGTGAGTCGATAATTTATACATTATACACCTGGTTGGTGCGATGAGTACTATAAGCTAAAGAGATTTTGTCATAATTGTTCTCCCCTAGCTATGTGCCATTGCTCCAACTATTTGGGAGACATTCCTGACTAGAGTTAGAATAGCTCTAACAAGCCCAGGCCTCGAATTTGAACTCATAGGTGCTCAAGGCCCAGTTTTGAAAAAAAATGCGTGAAGTGGGCCCAAGGCAAATGGGCATGGGTTTGAGCCCGTAAACAAACATGAATGAGAAGAGCCATGAAAACTCTCATAAAAATGGAAATATTAGTGCGATTGGAGATGGTATCAAGTCAGGACCGACAAGGCTCGATGGGCCAGTGGCAGTGGGCCAAGACTAGGTCGACAAACCAGTCAAGCAAACAACTACAAGTCGGGTCAAGTGTTGGGGCCATTGGACCATCGACGCCAAACATAATGATTATATATGAAAACTATTGTTTGTGCATGCACTCTGATTCGAGACCATCAAAACACCTTAGGGGGTAGTGATGGGTTCCAAGGACTATTGGATGACATGGTGGCAATAAGGGCAGAAGAAGCTACTGTTTTTGGGCTTCTCGTCGTACCAATTAGTCATAAAGCCACTGTGTTGGGCTTCTTGCACATTGAGACTGGGGTGGAGGTGGGATGAGTTCTCGATCCTCATACGGACATGAAGTTATGTTGAGTCTGAGGGCATGGCACCTAGAACGTCACTCAGACTCAAGGTAGAAGTTAGGGACTTCTATTATGGTAGATGGTAAAAGACGTTCTAATCCACACGTGGGTGTAGTGGGCATGTTGCATTGGCGAACGTGTGTACACTTTATCATAAAGGGCATGTGTATGTTTGCTAAATGCCTCTCGTGGAAAGGGGATGTGCTAAAAGAGCTAAACACACATAATGAGTGAAAATTGTTAATGGCTTTGAAAACAAACAAAAAGGATTTTGGGAAGAATTTAATTAAATATTTTAAAACCTCACTTCCAACACCTGCTCACTGAGTTATAGAAACTCACCATTCCCTTTTTCTCTTTTTTAGGAAAGAGAGAAAACCTAACCAAAAGAACCTACGAAGATGAACCCCAAGTTAGGAACACTTAATGCTCTTTTAGAGAACAAGACCAGAGATTTCGTATGGCTCCTCTTATCAAAAAGAAGGGGGGAAACCTTCTTGAACCAAGGGAGTGGTGAGTTGATCATGGGTATCTAACCAAATCGGGTCAGGGCGTGACAACTTGAGTGGTATCGGAGCATGTTCCCCCGAAATTAATGTCAAGACTATAACCTGACACTGATAAGACTTAACTACCCAATAGGAAGGTGAGTCCCTCGAAAATTAGTTGTTCGAATTCGCCCCACTCTCGGACCTTTGAAGAAGGTCCCTACCTCAAGTAAGACAAATGGCCAAAAACTTGCTGAGTTCGAAAAGAGAATGCTGAAGGACATGGTTGCAAAATATAGGAAACTAAATGACTGAGCTTGATTATTTGACTCTTTGTGACTTGAGTGCTAGGTAATAAGCTGCACTTTGATAACTTATATAAGATGTGTGAACCTGTAAAAGCATGTTTTGAAACCCGACCCTCGAACCAAGTAAATCGGGGAAAGAATCAGTAGTTTTGAGAAAACCAAGCCGAAAAAGAAACAAAAAATGGCAAAGAAGGATTAAAATGGGAAATTGGAAAATCCCAAGTGAAAAAAATCAGAAAAAACATGAAGAAGAACTGGGAAGAGGAATTGATGAGAGAATTGGACTAGTTCGAAGTGAACCGGACCCGAATCGGACTGAACTAGGTCCGACCATAGTGAATTGGTTCACTAATTCATTTTTTGGGTGGCTTAAAAATGTCAATTTGGTAAATTGAGGCCACCATTAGATAGAAAATTAATTTAGATAAATTTAGAATTTTTTAAATTAAAAAAACGGTCGAATCGGGTCTGAACTGGCCAAATTTTGAATTAATAATCGAAGGATAATTTGGTTAGTGAATTTCTGTCGGTTCTCTCTCTATTATTGATCGAAAATTATAGAGGGGAGCCAAATTGGCTTACATTCTCGATCTAATTCAATTGTAGGAGGGTTGTGGAAGTGTTGGGAGGGCTTGGTTTTGTCTGAGAAGGGCTCGAATTGGTCGATTTCAACTCAGTCGAAACATGGCAGCTTTGGTCCACAGAAGTTGCTTCACTGTTCTATAACGTCGGTGTTTCTCCGTCGACCCTCGAAGCAAATGGAGTTTGAAGGCATGTAGCTAAATTCTTCTCGAATCCAAAGAACCTAACCATGCCTTCTTTTGCTCTGAAAAATGCCCAAGTTGGAGCTCTAGTTCGAGCTTCACTGAAAAATGAAACAATAGGGAGAGAGTGGAGTTTTCAGGTGTGAGGAGGATGAATGAGGAGGGGCTCTTTATATAGGAAGCTCGAGTACTCCTTGGCCATTTGATTAGCACCTTAATGGCGGTCATTCATTGCCTTAAACACCTTGGCTGAAGACTTTTCATCTTCACCAGTGCTGCTCAATTTTTCGGCGAGTGAACAGTGTTGTCATCTGAAGGAAGAAGATGGCTTTGTTCCGAACTAGACCAGACCGGTCCGAACCAGGTTCAAAGCTTAAACTGGCCGGTTCAGGATGGAGGTGGACTTGAAGATGGACAAGCGGGAAAGATGCCTGGTTGCTAATTGAGGCCTAGTCTAATTGAGCAGATCCAAGCTCAACAAAAAGCGAATAAAGATCTTTAATCCTATCTAGATTTGATTAATAGAGAAAATGAAACCGTACTATGAATTGCGAAGTGATGGAGTACTGACCTACAAGGGTAGTGTATGTGTACCTCAAATTAAGGAGGTAAAGAGGTTAATTCTATAAGAGGCACATGATTTGGTGTATGCAATGCATTTGTGTAGTTCCAAGATGTGCCGCACCGTCAAATATGAATATCGGTGGAAAGGTATGAAGAGGAACATTGTTGAATATGTAGCCTGATGCTTGTTCTGTCAGCAGATAAAAGCAATGCATCAGAAACCGTTAGGACTACTGCAACCCTTACCAATTCCAGAGTGAAAATGGGAGTACATCACCAAGGACTTTGTCACAGAACTACCTGTGACAAGAAAGGGTCGAGATGCAATTTGGTTCATTTTGGATAGATTGACCAAATTAGCTCATTTTTTTCCTTTAAGAGTGACAGATACCGTGGAACAACTGGCCATCATATACATGAGGGAGATAGTGAGACTACATGGCATTTCGGTGAGTATAGTATCCGATAGAGATCCAAGATTTACTTCTAGGTTCTGGCCAAGCTTACAAAGTGCCATGGGAACCAAGCTCCACATGAGCACGACATTTCATCCTCAGACCGATGGGTAGTCTAATTGTACCATTCAAACCTTGGAGGATATGTTAAGAGCATGCGTACTCACCATGAACAAAGGCTGGGAAGAATACTTGTGCCTAATTGAATTTGCTTAAAATAATAACTATCAGGTCATTATTCAGATGTCTCCTTATGAAGCCCTTTATGGACGACCATGTCGTACCCCTGCATTTTGGGAAGAAGTGGGGGAAAAAAAGATAGAAAGGGCAGAACTAATTGAGAATGCCACAGAGAAAATAAAACTAATCAGGAGTCGCCTTAAGATCGCACAGGATAGGCAAAAGAGTTATGCGGATCATCGAAGGAAAGATCTGGAGTTTGAGGTGAGAGATCAAGTGTTTCTCAAGGTGTCCCCATTGAGGGGAATACTTAGGTTTCAACAAATGGGAAAGTTGAAACTGAGGTATATTGGCCCATATCCCATCATTCAAAGGATAGGACTGGTAGCCTATAAATTGGAACTACCTCCGGTACGAATCATGAAAAAGGACTTTAGGATGAATTGGATATGAAAACCAAATTGGTTCAGGTGAACCGTATCCGAACCGAATTGAACCAGTTTGAACCACTATTGAACATAATCCTAAATTCATTTTTCTAGGTGGATTAGAACATTCAAATTGGTGAATTGAGGCCACCATTGCATAGAGAATGAATTTAGATGAATTTAGAAATTTTTAATTTTGAAAAACTCTATCGAATCGGGCCAAGAAATAGTGAGGTAAAAAAAATCTGAACTTTCACCTAAAGAGTTCAACTAGATAGGGTACATAGGAAGTATACCTAGGATTTCCTCAGAAAGGGTAAACGTGGAAAACGTTCTCTAATGCTTCTAGGATAGGACACGGTAGATTCAAGAAGGGAAGAAAATGTGCTAGGAAAGGGAGTCCTAGAAGGATGTATACGACTGAAGACCACTCGAGGGGACCATAAATGGATGACTAGAAATAATGTGCAGTACAAGGAACAAACCCCATAATCAAGAACTCCTCAAAGGGAGGATAAGGGATGGAAAGGGAATTGGAAGACAATGAAGGGTTAAAGGTGAATGAACACACCGATACCAAAAGGATGTAAGAAAGGGGAGGAAGGAAAGACCTTCAAGGAGCAGTAGGGAGGTTGAACATGAAATTCTCAAGGCATAAATCCCTGTATTGAAGGAAAAAGGTAGGAAGTGAGACCTTAAAAAGGGGAATTTCCCCAGCTAAGGAACTGATAGGTGGATCATAAGAGGACCAACTCAAAATAAGGAACCCCGAAAGGGGCATAAATTAAGGATGGATTGGAAGAAGGGAAAATCCTTGTGCAAAGACACCACTGGACATTAGGAAGAAAATGGAAGGGAGAAAAACCACAGGTAAGCCAGTAAGTTCAGAAGTGGATAGGAAACCCGATGGTCTAAACTGGGAAGCCCGATAAAGAAAGACGAGGAAGGACGAATGAGTAAAGAGAACCAAAGGATCCCGGAAAGCACAACATCAAGGAAAAAGGGACGACTCGATAACACCGAGGGTAGTTGAGGAGCACTATTGGAAGACAAGGAGGAGCGAAATCTAGTAACTCTGGGAGGATTGGAAAGGTATGAACCACCATCAAGGGGTGACCTAGAACTATAATGGAAAGAATGAATTCTAGAACGTGTCTCACTACAAGGGATATGCAGGTCCAACAACCCAAAGAGAAATGTGACCCACGTAAGAAAGAGTTAGTTAGCTAAGCATGACAACAATAGATACAAAATTGGGAGGATCAAAATTGTAATACAAAAAGGGTGGAGGAAAGACCAAAAGTAAGAGGGGGATAATGTCAAGTTTGCAAGATTTAGGACAAAGTGCCCGAGTGAATGAGTCCAACGACCACAAAAAGTAAATGAAAATGGGGATGGTCCGATGGTTATGGCATAGCCCATCCAAAGAATTGGATGAGAAACCTCAAGAGGAAGAGTCTTACTCTAAGCAGAGTAAAAAGTGGACATAAGGATGTACATTTGGACTAGTGGGTAAAACATACCTAACCAAAATACACTCCCTGGAGTGAGTGGATAATGGAAGGAAAGGGAAATTTCCTTAAGTGTTTGTTTTAGAGGAGATTGAGTGAAGAAATGACCAAAGGGGTAGAATGTCAAGCAAACCCCAAGTGAACAACAAGGGAAATTATTCCCAACGAAAAAGATACATAATTAAGTTTTGGGGAAAAAACCCCTAAAAGGAGGGGAGAGTTGTGAAACAACTCCTCTTAGAGGTGGCTTAAAAAGATCAATATGGAAAATTGAGGCCACCACTAAAGAGAATGAATTTAGATTAATTTAGAAATTTTTAGATTTTTTAAAATCAGTTGAATCGAGCCTAAACCATCCAATTTTCATTTTCAGGTCACCGGACCAATCAACGGTCCAGCCATTCAATGGACCATTGACCGATCAGCACCCACTCAGCACGCGTGCGACCAATCAATGCATGACGCATGGAAGCTTTTGAAGCTTTCTCTCTCTACGTCTAGTTTTCCAGTGAAGCTCCATTTGAGCTCATTACGAACCCAGATCCTACAATTCAAAGTGCATTTGGATTGTATGAAATTATTGAAACTGATTCATGCCACCAATTTGAGAAAATGAACCCATTTATATGGTCAATTTGAAGAAATCAAATTCGGTCAGTAGAGAGGGGTGGAAATTGTTGGAAATTTTGGGGGAATTTTGGGAATTTCAAAAAATTGAGGGACCTCCATACAATTTCTCAAAATTGAAGGTCAATTTGCAATGAGAAAGATGTTGGAGAACCAATTGTTCAGTTTTCAAAAAAAAAATGGGGCCAATGGGCCATTTATGGAACGTATGGATAAAATGGTAGTTTTAGAAAAATTGGGGACCGATTTGGAAATTTGGAAAATTTGAGCCCCATTTACAATTTTAAGTAAACTAAGGACCAATGAGGAAATTGGAAGTCCTTGGGACTTGATTGGGGAAAAAGTGAGCACTAGGGACCTAAAGTCAAGAAGTATGTACTTTAGGGATCTCAGTGCAAAAAACCAATAAAGTTCAGCCTAGCTTCCATTACGTGAAAAACTAGAAGGCCTTCATGCTAAACCCTACATTATAAGGTTGCTCAAACCATGTAGGGACACTTGAGACTGAAATGCGAGCAAGAGAGCCAAACTAAGACTTGGAAAATCGGCTAGGGACTTTATAAATCATCATTGGGGGTGATGAGCAAATTTTAAAAGTTAAAAACCTATTTACTAGTTGTGAGTTGGAACTTTATAAATCATACCGGTGGGGATGATGAGTACTACGAGCTAAAGAGATTTTGTCAGTATTGTTCTCACCTAATTATGTGCCATTGCTCAAAATATTTGGGAGACTTTCCTAATGAGAGTTAGAACAGCTCTAACAGGCCTAGGGCCTGGAATTCGAAATAATAGTGCTCAAGGCCTAGTTTTGAAAATAAAACGTGTGATGTGTGCCAAAGGCCAGTGGGCATGAGTTGGAGCCCGCAAACAAACATGAATGAGAAGAACAGTGAAATCTCTCATAAAAATGGAAATATCTGTGTGATTGGCCACAGCACCAAGTCCGGACCGACAAGGCTCGATTAGCTAGTGACAATGCACCAGGACTAGGTCGACGAACCGATTAGGCATACAACTATAGGGCAGGTCGAGTGTCGGGGCCGTTGGTACCAAACATAATGATTATATATGAAAATTATTGTTTGTTCATATTGTCACACCTTGACCCGGTTTGGTCGGATCCCCATGATCAACCCGTCACTCTTCTCGGTTTACTAAGGGTTCTCCCCTCTTTTAAACCCGAGAGGAGTAAGGCGTCCTTTAAACATGTACCTTTCCTAAAATAACATTATACAAAACTAAAAAATAGATATACCTGATTTTATAGTTCCTATATAAGGAAGTCTTTAAGATTAGTTTTCCCTTGATTTCCTAAAAGGGGTAAAAGGGAGGGGTGAGTTCTACAACTCAGTGAGCGGGGGTTGGGAGTGAGTTTTCATAAACAAAACAACTTTAATCGAAGTGTGCCAAGCTCCTTATTTTCTTTTAAAATATCCTTTCCTCAAATACTAGTTTTTAAAACCTTTACCCTACCGAGGGTGACATTTTCAAGTTGGAGTGTGCCAGACTCCTTAATTTCCTTTAGATTTTCTCCACTTTAAAAATCTCGGTTTTCCACTTTAAAAATATGGTTTGACAAATATTGAGGGGATGCAAAATGAATACTTCCCAGGAGTTCACCCATCTTAACACTACTGTAGCCCAAGCACACTTAACCTTGGAGTTTTGATAGGATCCGATACATTAGTGCTAGTATGTTATTTAATTTGGGTTACTAAAAGAATATTATTTGACAACTATTGAGGGAATGCAAAATGAATACTTCCCAGGAGGTCACCCATCCTATCACTACTATCACACAAGCATGTTTAACTTCGGTATTCTAATGGGATCGAGTTCATCTGAAGCAATTTGGTTTTTCTTTTCAAAATATTTTTTCTCATTACTAAAAACACGTTGTTACAATTACTCCCCACCTTTTTAGGAGTTTTGTCCTCAAAGCTCATGCAACATTAGACTTTACTTCTTACCCTTCTTTTTGTGCACTTATGTGGATTCATTTCCAATAACTTTCTACTACACCTTAGGCATTGGAGAACATTTAGGGTTGTCTTCCTACGGGAATAGATTCTTGGGTAATGTAGGCGACACCAGTCCTACTTTTCTTGGTTTCTCTCTTGGGAGCCATCTGAAAATTTTAAAACTTTCTCCTAGTTACTATATTATATAGTCTTGATAATGTATTGGAGGAAACATGCTCAGATACCAATATAGTTGTCACGCCCCGACCCGATTTGGTTGGATCCCCGTGATCCAAGAGGAGTAAGGCATCCTTTAAACCTATACCTTTCCCGGAATAACATTATACAAAACTGAAAAACAAACATACCTAATTTTATAGTTCCTATACAGTGAAGTATTTAAGATTGGTTTTTCCTTGATTTCCTAAAAAGTGTAAAAGGGAGGGGGTGAGTTCTACAACTGAGTGAGCAAGGGTTGGGAGTGAGTTTTCATACACAAAACAACTTTAATTGGAGTGTGACAAACTCCTTATTTTCTTTTAAAATATACTTTCCTCAAATACTAGTTTTTAAAACCTTTACCCTACCGAGGGTCACATTTTCAAGTTGGAGTGTGTTGGACACCTTAATTTCCTTTAGATTTTCTCCACTTTAAAAATCTTAGTTTTTAACCATTTCTAGTTAATCATGGTGTGTCATCACCCAACACACATCCTTCATCATGAAGGTCAAAACACACAATCGCAGGCCAGCCCGTCCACTGAACCCACTTGTGGTGTCGGAGCAACTTTACCAGCCACCTATATAGAAGCACGTCCACTTCAACCCTGAGAGTGAGTGGATGTATGCGACATCTGACCCTCAATCCCAAAATCAATTCTTCATGTCTATATGAGGACAGATACCTCATCTTGACCCCACCCCGGTCTCATGCGCAATGAAGTTACGTCGAGTTCGCAAGGTCACCTTGTCCGAAGAACTGCCTTTATATCCACTAGGTCTTCGAGGGCCCTAGGACACATCACTACCCCTCTTGGACGTCTTGACAGTCTCATACACACAGTGCATGCACAATCAGTATTTTCATCTCATGCCTTATAATCTGTGATGAGACTAGTCCAATGGCCCCGACCTTCAACTCAACCTGCAGCTATTTATCTTGACTAGTCTAGAGACCTGTTATGTCACACTACCACTAGTTTACTGAATATGTCGATCCAATCTTGGTACCATCGCCAAAAAATTCATTTATTTATAGTTTTATGGCATATATCTTATGTTTGTTTACGAGGTTCTACTCGTGTAAACCCCGCCCTTTTTAGTTAAGGAAAATTGTGAAAAGAACCTGTTAAACCGAGTAAGAAAACTAAACTAGTTCACGTACCCGATCAATTGGGAATGGACAATTAGGAAATTTTTAGAAATTTACAACTCTCGGGTGATCCAAAGGGTTCATAAAACCATGGAAAAGAACCTTAGGACAAATTAGAAGAGAAAAACCAGACCGGTTTAGATGAACCGGATCCAACTAGATAGAACCGGTTTATCAACCGAGTTGATTCATGAACCGGAACCGATAAAGAATGGGTAAACCAAGAAATTTATGGATCCCTTGTGATCCAAAGAGACTTATAAACCTTGAGAAGGAACATTAGAACAAAGTGGGAGAAAACTAGATCGGTTCAGGTGAACTGGACCCGAACTATATTGAACCGGTTTAAGGACCGAGTCAGTTTATGAACCGGAATCGATAAAGAAATGGTAAAACATAAATCTTATGGACCCTAAGTGACCTAAGGAGTCACAAAAGTCATGGAAATGGACTTGTGAAGGAATTGAGGATGAAAACCAAACCGGTTCATGTGAACTGGATTCGAACTAGTTTGGACTGGTTTGAACCACTATTCAACCGGATACTAAATTAATTTTTCTAAGTGGCTTAAATAATTCAAATTTGAGATTTGAGGCCACCATTGGAGAAAAAATGAATTTAAATGAATTTCAAAATTTTTAGATTTGAAAAACTCGGTCGAATGAGGGGCAAACCGGCCAGTTTAATCTTCGAACCCAGTTCGTAACAATGTCATCTTCTTCCTACAGATGATAGCACTGTTCACTCACCAGAAAATCAAAGCAGCGCCGGCAAACAGGAAATATCTCCATTCAATATGTTTCTGATCATCAATGTCTATCACAAAGGTGCCAATCGGACGGCCAAGAAGTCCCCAAGCTTCAAATATAAAGACCTCCTCCCCATTCATACACTCCACACCGGAAAAGCTCATTCTCTCTCAGTTGCTTAGTTTTTCGGTGAAGCTCGAACCAGAGCTCCAATATAGGGTCTTTTCTGAGCCAAAGAAGGTAAGGTCAGGTTCTTTAGAACTGGGGAGAAGTCGGCTACACGCCTGTAGTCTTCGTTTGTTTCGAGGGTCGCCGGAGAAACATTTACGTGATGGAACAGTGAAGCAGCTCTAGCGGACCGAAGCTGCCTTGTTTTAGTCAAGTTCAAATTGGCCATTTTGAGCCCTCCTCAGGCCAAACCAAGCCCTCTCATGGCTGAATTAGGACTGAAAGGTAAGCCAATTCGGCTCCCCTCGGCAATTTTTAGTCGATGCTAGAGAGAGAATCGACAAAAAGTTGATAATGAAATTCTAATTCAATTCGGCATCAATTGATGCCATTCTTGATTCTAGGATGAACCTCAGGATGAGAGCTATCTGCCCATATCGAAAGCTCGGACCATCATGCCCTCACCGGTAAGTAATCGAAGCTTTCTCTCTCTGTAGTTCTTTTTTCGGTGAAGCTCCATTTGAGGTCGTCCTGGCATTAAAACTTGCGAATCAAAGTACTAAAGAATTGTATTAACATGTAGAAAGTTAATTTCAACTTCAATTTCAACAATTAGAAATGTTTGATCGGTCAATTTGATGAAATCAAATTTGGCTGTGTTAATAAGATGGAATTGGGGGAAAATGGGGAGAATTGGGGGTCGGGTCGTGACAGCTCGTGTCCACTAGCCTTAGGCCCACTGTACGTGATTCTCCAAAAACGGCATTTTAGCCATCAAGTTCTAAAACCGAGGCCTTCGGCCTATCTGAGCTATTAGAGCTCCCGTCAAGAAGGTCTCCCAAATTGTTAAAGCAGTGGCACACAATCCGGGAAGAACACTTCCGACAAAATATTTTTTCGACTGTCCATTATACCGACCGGGTATAAGGACATCTCTTCTCATAACTGATGAATGGGTTTTCCATTTCCTTCGAGGAAGTTTCATCATACCAACCGGGTATGATCAACTTACAACTAGTAAGTAGTTTTTCCGTGTAATTTTCACATCACTTCTCTAGGTTGTGATGTTTAAAAATACCACTAAGTAGTGGGTTTTCATTTCGAGATACTTATCAACTCCAACTGGGTATGATATAAAATCTCACTCACAATCGGTAAGTGGTTTTTAACTTTAAATTGTGCTCATCATCCCAACCGGGTATGACGTTAGTAAGCCGACTCACAGTGACTTCTAAAAAAAGTTCTCATCATCCCAACCTGGTATGATGTGAATAACCCACTCACCCATTAACCGTGACGTGTTCGTCCACGGTTGGTTTTCCAAGTTGATATGAGCATTCTCTTGCTACGTTCCGATCGCACTTGTCCTATCGGAGGTGCGACGATATGAGCTTTCTATCTACAAAGGTAGCTCTCTTCCTAAAGTACCTTCTAGGATTAGGAATTCCTACTATTGACCTTTCAGCATCGTTGAGGTCGTATGAGAGTTGTGGGGATTTTGGGAGAGCTTGTTTTGGCTAGAGGAGGGCTGAATTCGGCTAATTTTAGCTAGCCGAAATAGGGCAACTTCGGTCTACCAAAGCTGTTTCACTATTTGATTATATCGGCACTTCTTCGGCGATCCTCAGATCCAATGGAGGTTGCTATGAGATAGCTCACTTCCCCCGGAATCTAAAGAGCCCGACCTCTCCTTCTGAGGTTAAGAAAAATGCCCAAGTCGGAGCTCTGGTTCGAGCTTCACCGGGAAAATGGAGTAGTAGAGAGAAATAGGGAAGTTTTCAGGTGTGAGGAGAATGAATGGGGATGAGCTCTTTATATAGGAGTAAAATTACGTATAGAGTATATAGGATTTATTACTGCGATATTAATGTTGTCATTATTCTTGAGAAATTTATGGGCATTTATTAGTATTAATTCTAATAATTAAATATATTTATTAAATCATAGGTATTAATTTTAATAAATACATATAGGTATTTATGATATTTTCCCAGGAGGCCACCCATCCTAGCACTACTCTCACCCAAGCACGCATGCTTAACTTTGATGTTTTGATAGGATCTGGTGCATTATTAAGAGTATGTTATTACATTTTTAGTTACTAAAACAATATGGTTTGACAACTATTGAGGGGTTGCAACATAAATACTTCCCAATAAGTCAACCAACCTAGCACTACTCTCACCAAGCACGCTTAAATTTGAAGTTCTAAAGGGATCCTGAATTAGTGCTGTTATGTTTTTAATTTTTTATTACTAAAAAAATATTATTTGTCAACTATTGAAAGTGTGAAACCCTAGATGAATACTTCCCAATAACCCAAGCACACTTAACCTTGGAGTTTTGATAGGATCGGATACATTCGTGCTAGTATGTTATTTAATTTTAGGTTACTAAAATAATATGGTTTGACAATTATTGAGAGAATGCAAAATGAATACTTCCTGATATCACCCATCCTAACACTACTCTCACCCAAGCACACTTAACATTGGAGTTTTGATAATATCAGATGCATTAGTGGTGGTATGTTATTTAATTTTGGGTTACTAAAACAATATGGGTTGACAACTATTAAGAGAATGAAAAAAGAATACTTCCCAGGAGGTCACCCATCCTAGCACTACTCTCACTCAAGCACGCTTAAATTCAGTATTCTAATGGGACCGAGTTTATCTGAACCAATTTGGTTTTTCTTTTCAATTTTTTTTATTACTAAAAACACGGTGTTACAATTACTCCCCATCTTTTTAGGAGTTTTGTCCTCAAAACTCATGCAACATTAGTCTCTACTTCATACCCTTTTTTTGTGCACTTATATGGTTTCATTTCCACTAACTTTTTACTACATCTTAGGCATTGGAGAATTTTTAGGGTTGTCTTCCTACAAGAATAGATTGTTGGGTAATGTTGGCGACATCAGTCCTAGTTTTCTTGGTTCCTCTCTTGGGAGCCATCTGAAAATTTTAAAACTTTCTCCTAGTTACTATATTATATACTCTTGATAATGTATTCGAGGAAATATGCTCTAATACCATTCTTGTTGTCACGCCCCGACCCAGTATGATCGAATCCCCGTGATCAACCCGCCACTCTTCTCGGTTTACTAAGGGTTTTCGCCTCTTTAAAACCCAGGAGGAGTAAGGCGTCCTTTAAACATTTACCTTTCCTGGAACATTATACAAAACTAAAAAATAAACATACTTGATTTTATAGTTCCTATACAAGAAAGTCTTTAAGATTAGTTTTTCCTTGATTTTATGAAAGGGGTAAAAGGGAGGGGGTGAGTTCTATAACTCAGTGAGGGGGAGGGGGGTTGGGAGTGAGTTTTCTTAAACAAAACAACTTTAATCGGATTGTGCCAAACTTCTTATTTTCTATTAAAATATCCTTGCCAAGCACACTTAACCTTGGAGTTTCGATACGATTTGATGCATTAGTGCTAGTATATTATTTAATTTTTGGTTAATAAAACAATATGGTTTGACAACTATTGAGAGAATGTAAAATAAATACTTCCTGAGGTCACCCATCCTAAAATTACTCTCGCCCAAGCACACTTAACCTTGGAGTTTTGATAATATCATATGCATTAGTGCTAGAATGTTATTTAATTTTGGGTTATTAAAACAATATGGGTTGACAACTATTGAGAGAATGCAAAATGAATACTTCCCGGGAAGTCACACATCCTAGCACTACTCTCACTCAAGCATGCTTAACTTCGGTATTCTAATGGGATCAAGTTCATCTGAATCAATATGGTTTTTCTGTTCAAAATTTTTTTTTCTAGTTATAAAAACACGATGTTACACATACACTCTGATTTGGGACTGTCAAGATGCCAAAGTGGGTAGTGATGGGTTCTAAGGACTACTAGACGACATGGTGGCAATAAGGGCAGGAGAAGCTACCGTGTTTGGGCTTCTCATTAGACCAGTTTGTCATGAAACCACTATGTTGGGCTTCTTGCACTTTGAGAATGGGGTGGAGGCGGGATGAGGTCTCAGTTTGAATATAAATAAATTCATATAAATTCATTCTCTATCAAATGGTGACCTCAATTCTCCAATTTGAATTTTCTAAGCCACCTAGAAAAAATAAATTTAGTATTTGGTTCAATAGTGGTTCAAACTAGTCAAAACTGGTTCAATCCGACTTGGATCCGGTTCATATGAACCAGTCTAGTTTTATCTCCCAAATTATCCAAAGGTCCTTTTCCAAGATTTTTATGAACCCTTTGGGTTACTTGGGAGTTGTAAATTTTTCAAATTGCTTGTTCTCTGATGATTGGGTTTGTGAACCGATTCGGTTTTCTCACTCGGTTTGACCGACTCTTTTCCCGATTTTCCTTAACTCCAAAGAGCGGGGTTTACAACTCTCCCCTCCTTTTAGGAGTTTTTTCCCTAAAACTTATTTCATACTTGTTTTACTAGATTGAACCTTCATTGATATAAATTTCGTAGTTTATTGATCTACAACTTTCTTGGTTGTTTCCATTTATCCCTTATATCACATACTTCAAATTTTCTTTTCATTCATATCCCTTTTTCATTTCATGGAGCTTACTTTAGCTAAACATATCTCACTAGAAGGCTTAAGGTCAAATCCTTAAATTTACATCCTTAATTTTCCCAAAGCACTATTTCTCCATTCCAAAATCCTTTACTTAAGACTTCAGGATTAGGAGTTCCAAAATACTCAATCTTTCTTGCATTCGGTTATTTCCTTTATTGTTAACCTTCTTTGCTCATTGTACGTTCTCGTATCATGTACATACTTACTTAGATGTTGGTGTTGTCACATTTTTCCTCATACATTGATCTTTCTCCCATTCGTTGGTTATTACAACTTCGTTCTACATTTAATGTCTGACTTTATCATGCTCAAATCATTCACTCTTCCTTACCAATTTCATATTTCCATGAGACAGTTAGGCTTACATGTCCCTTACGGCATGACATACTTTGGGACTTATCTTTGTCTTCTCAACCTTCTAACCATATTGGTTTCCTCACTTACTCATCTTTTCAAACTCCTTTATTAGGTCATTCAACTTTCAAGTCCTTGAGTTTCCTGATAACTTCCTGACATGCTGGAACTCTTCCTTTCTTACGTCATTCCTCATTCCCACTAATGTCCTTTCTTTTAAGGTCTCTTCTCTTTCTTAATCCATTCTTACTCACTCGTGATCAATCTACTGATAGCATCTTTTGATGATGCCTGCCTACTTACCTCTTACTTGGGATTTAATTTCTCCCTTGGACCTTCACGGTTATTTTTCCTTTGTACTTGATCATTTTATCTCTAGCAACTTGTCCTTGAGAAGCTTATCTTGTTCTCAATTTTGTTGGTTTCATTTCCTCTTAATTGTAAACATGTGTCCTTCCAAGGTTTCCTTTCTTACTAAGTTTTACACTTCTTTTCTCCCAGAATTTTCTTCTAGTTTTACCATTGCAAATATTCAAACTTGAATGTCCTTCCTTGCTGATATCTTCTCCTGCCGACCTTTACTCTTGATATCCTATGAGTGTTTTTCGTCTATCTCACCTCATTCTCACTTACTCCCAGTACTCGTTTATTCCTTTGAGGTGAATTTCACATCCCTCTCTGTGTCAAAATCTCTCGTATCTTCGTGTCATTGGTATTCCTCTTTTTGCCTCATTTAGGGTGTAATCCTTATTACTCCCTAGTTCTTATTAGAGCTAAGTTTATTCTTCTGAATGATTTGGTCAATAGGAGTTATTTCCTTCAATCGGATCCGGTTTAAATCCATATTTGGTTCCCTACTCTCCTACAATTTGATCATGCTTGGCCTTAAAGGTATTTACTTGGTCACATATGTCCTTTAATGAGGTCCTAGTTCCTACCCCAGCTTATGATATGTCTTATGTTGATTGAACTTTTTGTACGATTCCTCTCCCTATCTTCATTCATCTTTTAGGGACTTCCATATAGGAATTTTCACGCTCATTTTCCCTTACTACTTCTTGAAAGTTCTCTCTTGATTATTTCTTATGCTTCTCAACCTTTGCATGGTGATTCACTCTAGCTTTCTCCCCTATATTCTATTCCTTTTTGTTTCCCATCCTTATCTCCAAACAAATCTTTTATTACTATCGGGTTACTAAGGGTGTGTATCCTAGCTCTTTCCAAGTGTTGGTGTTATTCCCATAATTTTCTTTCTATCATACTTGTTTTCTCTTCTCTTTTCCTTGTCCCATCTTACTTATCTTAACATCTTCTGTGCTTTCCTTAACTTTCTTCCTTTCTTTTTGATCGACCTCCATTCCTTTGGTTTTTCTTTGGAATAGTCTATTTGTTTTCTTTACCCTTATTCTTTGAATCCTTCCTTAACTCCTTAATCCTCTGCTCCTAGATGCTTACTTCCTATTTGTTCTAACTTTCTTCTTCTTTTATATGATTTGAATACGTCTTCCTTGTGTGAACTCTAAGAGTTTCTTCCTTGCCAAATTTCATTGTACTTTGAGAAAAATTTTAAAGGTTAGGGTTAACTAGAATTAACCCGTTTTCCTTCCTTGGGTGATTTTCTATCCTTTCATGTTGATCTTTATTAGCATACCCTTATTGTTTGAGTTTATCAAGGAAACTCATAAATTTTATCAAGAAAATTTTCACTTCATTCATTCAAGAATTTTTCTTGCCATACATAGCTTATTACAGAATTTTCTACCCCTTAATCCATTGGGGTCATAGGCTGAGAGTTAGTCCTAGAGCGGTTGTGTGATTCATGATCAGAAGTCTCGAAGGAACTAGTTGGGATCCATTCAAATTCCCTTATAGGGCGAATCTCATGTATGGCCTCCAGTCCATATCACCTTAGTACCTTAATCTCACACTCATAGGTCCACTTCATCTGTTGGGATGGATTGAAGCCAGGTTGAGTAGGTGGAGGTACTTGGTGGACCTTCATGAAGGTGGCATATGAATCCTAGTAGTTATCCCAAGCTTCCTTATTGGTTGGATTCCTCTCCGATTGTTGTGGGGCTCGAGGAGGGATTGGGCTTCTAGGAGGAGGTATTGGTTCCTCTTCTCTTGGAGGAGGGTAGGTGATGTCTTCTAGTTCCAATAAGGCTACTACTAGTTTCTAGTAATCTTCCACCATGTCCTTAGGTACTCTTTTCTCACCCTTCAGGAATCTTTGAACGGCTTCCTCCCTTGGGTTGGGTGTCTTTTTTAGGGTTATGGGTGGAGGGTTGGATTTCACCATGAACTTCTTAGGTATTCTCCTTCCTAAATAATAGTTTAAAGTTGGATTAATGTCAGTGCATAATATTGATAATGTTTCAAGGGAACTTAGCTCTGATACAACTCAAGTTGTCATGCCCCGACCCAGTTTCGTTGGATCCCCGTAAACAACCCACCGCTCTCTTGGTTCAAGAAGGATTTCCCCCTTCTGTAATTCAAGAGAAGCCATGTGTAAATCTCAACCTTGTTCCCTAGAGTAACATATATCAAATAAAATGCAAGCTTAAGAAAAATTAAGCATACCTGATAGAGGGTAAGGCTTGGTGTTATCCCCAGTCATTTCTCTATTTCTTGGTGAGTTTCTACAACTCAGTAAATGAGTATTTTAAAAAAAAATGAAGTTTCAATAAAATAGTTTTTAAATTGGAGTGTATCATACTCCTTATTTTCTTTAAAATATCTCATTCTCAAAATCTTAGTTTACATAGCCATTTCTCAATCCTCAATCATAACTAGTGTGTTTAACATTAAACATACACTCTTTATAATGAAGGGAACACACAATCGTAGAGCAACACATCCACTGCACCCACTTGTAGTGTCGAAGCGACTTTACCGGCCACCTAGATAGAAGCATGACCACTTCTACCCTTAGAATTAGTGGATGTATGTGACATCTGACCCTCAATCCCGTAATGAAAACTCTGTATCCATATGAGGACAGGAACCTCATCCTGACCCCACCCCGATCTCATGCGCATGAAGCAACGTCGAGCTTACAAGACTGCTGGCACGACAATCTACCCTAATCTCCACCATGTTGTCCTGTAGCCCCTAGGACGCATCACTAACCCTCTTGGGCGTCTTGAAGGACATGTACCTCAGTGCATGCACAAAACAACAATTTTCCACATAAGCCATTTAATTTGTGGTGCCACTAGTCCAACGGCCCCGACCCTCAACTAGACCTGCAGATGTTTGTCTCGACCAGTCCGTCGACCTGTCTTGTCAGACTACCGCCAATCCTTTGAGTATGTCGGTCCTATCTTGGTACCATGGCCAAACAAATAATTCATTTAAAGTTTTCATGGCTTAAGTTCAAGTTTTTTTACGAGCTCTTGCTCGTGGCAACTGGCCTTGTGACCACTATACGAGATTTTCAAAACCGGGCATATTAGCCCCCAACTTTCAAAACCGAGGCCTAGGGCTTATATAAACTATTCGAGCTCCCGTCAAGAAGGTCTCCCAAAAAGTTTAAGCAGTGGCACACAGTCAGAGGAGAGCACCACTAACAAAATAATCTTTCAGTTGTCCACCACACCAACCGGGTTTGAGGACATCTCCGCTTATAACTGATAAGTGGGATTTGTACTTCCTTCAAGGAAGTTCATCACACCAACTAGGTATGATCTACTTACAATTGTTAAGTAGTTTTCCGTGTAATTTCCACATCACTCCATTCAGGTGTGATGGTTAAAATTCCACTTAGTAATGGGTTTTCATTTATTAGTTGCTTATCATTCCAACCGAGTATGATATAAAAAGTCCACTCACCCATTAATGTCATGAATTCTTTTTAATCGGCTCTTGTCTCCCCGTGAGCCATGTCTTTGTTGGCGTTCCCAATACCTCGTGTTCCTACATGATATGAATCTCCTTGTTCATTATCTTTTGGCTTGATATCATTCATTCAATATGAATGAATAAAATACCCAACTTTTCAAATATTTACAATTTGGTCCCTAAAGTTCTTTTTCCTTTACTCTAAGTCCCAAATGTCGATTCTTCCCTAAATTGAGTCCCAAAACTTCAAAATTATACTTTGAGACCTCAATTTATACAAAATTGAAGTTAGATTGGAGTTCCTATGTCTTCATACAATTCAATTGCACTTTGAATCACATGATTTAACACCGGAACGAGCTCAAATGGAACTTCGTCAAAAAACTGAATGTAGAGAGAGAAAGCTTCGAAAGCTTACCATCGAGGGCATGGCGGTCCGAGCTTTCAATCTGGACAGATAGCTCTCATCCTGAGGTCCTTCCTAGAATCAAGAGTTACCTTAATTCTTGTTGAATTGAGGGAGAATTTAGTTATTGAAAATTTGTTGGTTCACTATCTAGCACTGATCGAAATTCATAGAGGGGAGCCAAATTGGCTTACCTTTCTACACTAATTCGGCCGTGGAAGGGCTGAGGAGGTGTTGGGAGGGCTTGGTTTGGCCTGAGGAGGGCTCAAATTGGCTAATTTCAGCTCAACAAAAATAGGGCAACTTCGGTCCGTCGGAGCTGCTTCACTGTTCGATCAAGCCGGTGTTTCTTCGGCGACCCTTGGAGCAATTGGAGACTAACACCATGTAGTTGACTTCTCCCCGAGTCTAAGGAACCAGACCATGCCTTCTTTGGCTTAAAAAAGACAATATATTAGAGCTCTGGTTCGAGCTTCACTGAAAAACTAAGTAGCTAAGAGAGAGTGAGGCTTTCAGGTGTTTAAAGGATGAATAGAGAGGGGCTCTTTATATAAGGAGTTCGGGGACTCGTCGGACGTCCATTTGGCACCTTTATGAATATCATTGATGGCTTGAAATGTACTGAACAGAAATGTTTCCTCTTCGCCGGTGCTGGTTCAATCTTTCGATGAGTGAACAGTGTTGTCATCTGAAGGAAGAAGACGACACTGTTTTGAACCGGACCAGACCGATCCGAACTGAGTTCAAAGCTTAAACTGGCCAGTTCAGGCCTGATTCCAACGAGTTTTTCAAAATTAAAATTTCAAAATTCATCTAAATTCATTCTCTATCAAATGTAGCCTCAATTCTCTAATTTGAATTTTCTAAGCCATCTAGAAAAATAAATTTATAATCCGGTTCAATAGTGGTTCAAACTGGTCCAAACCTATTCAATCCGGCTCGAATCTGGTTCACATGAACTGGTCTAGTTTTCTCTTCCAAATTGTCCTAAGGTCCTTTTCCAAGGTTTTTATGAACCCTTTGGGTTACTCAGGTGATGTAAATTTCCCAAATTGCCCATTTTCTGATGATCGGCTTTGTGAACTTGTTCGGTTTTCTCACTTGTTTTGACGGGTTCTTTTCCCAATTTTCCTTAACTCCAAAGAGTTGGGTTTAAATTTGGAAAATTGATGCCACCATTAGATAGAAAATTAATTTAGATTAATTTATAAATTTTTAATTTTTAGAAAACTGGTGGAATCGGGCCTAAACCGACCGATTTTCATTTTCGGATCACCAGACCCGGTCGGACTGATCAACGGTCCATCCAATCAATGGACCGCCGATAGGTTAGCACCCTGTCAACACGCACGACCAATTAGCACACGACACATTGCAAGGAGTGCCCCATTAGCTACTTGGTCATCGCTTGAAAGCACTAACCAATTACGGATAAACACGTGTTTGGTCAATGGTCAACGGTCAGCAGCCACACAGACACAAATGACCAATGAGAGTTTGCCATGTGTCTGGTCAACTGGTTAATGGCTGACGTGGTGGCTAAGTAGGATCTCCATGTCAGTTGGCCCAACCAATAATGTGATGCCATGTGGCCAGTCCACACATGCGAAGCTCGCACGTGCGGAATATTGTCATCTTCCTCCTGCGTCCGATGACACTGTTCATCAAGGAAAGATTTTTCTTTCCTTTTCAAGTGAAGGAAATTTTCTCTGATTTCGACAATTTTCAATTAGGATGAGAATGACTAGTATGGAAACCGGTAGGCCAGAGTGACCTTGAGCTCCCTATATAAAGAGCTCCCTTCCGTTCATCATCGACACACCTCAATTCTCCTATCCCTCTGAAGTGCTCATTTTTCTGGTGAAGCTCAAACTAGAGCTTTGACTTGGGCACTTGCTTCAATCTTAGAAGATGAATTTGGGCCCTACAAATTCAGGACGAAGTCACCAACATGACGCCCACCTCCAACCGACCCGAGGATCATCGGAGAAGCGCTAACGAACCCAAACAATGAAGCAAGTCCATCGATCTAAAGCTGTTCTATTTTGATCGATCTGAATTCAGCCAATTTAGACCTTCTCTAGCTAAATTGAGTCCTCCCTTAGACCCTACGGCCATCACACGACCACTTTAGAGGAAAAAAGTTAAGCCAATTCGGCCCTCCTCCGTCGGTGCAGTTCAGTTCTAGAGAGAGAAATTACTAAATATCCTTGATCAATTCCCATTGATCCTAACACCATTTGTCCAAATTCTTGATCCTAGAAGGTCCCTGAAGACAAGAGCTAACTTTCTAGATCAAGAACTCGGATCACTGCGCCTCTAACGGTAAGATTTCAAAGCTTTCTCTCTCTATTTACAATTTTTTTATAAAGCTCCATTTGAGCTCATTTCGGACCCATATCCTGCAATTCGAAGCTCAATTAGATTGTATGGATGCATAGAAATCGATCCACAACACCAATTTGACAAATTAACCCTATTTGAATGGCCAATTTGAAGAAATAAAATTTGATCAATAGAAAGGGGTGAAAATTGGGGGTAAATTTTAGGATAAAATGGGGATTTCAAAAAATATTTCTCTTGGAAAACCGACTAGGGATGAACGTGTCACAGTCATCGGGTGAGTGAGAATTTTATACGTCATACCCGGTAGGGATGATGAGCACATTTTAAATTGAAAGACCACTATAAGTTGGACCTTCTAAGATCATACCCGGATGGTATGATGGACACTATTTGAAATAAAACCCACTTACCAGTTGTGAGTGGACATAAGCTCTATCATCATATCCGGTTAGTATGATGAATGCATTTGAGCTAAAAGTAATTTTGTCAGAAATGTTCTTCCCTAATTGTGTTCAAATGCTTAAACTCATTTTGAGACTTTCCTGACAAGAGCTAGAATAGCTCCAATAGGTCGGAAGCCTCGATTTTGAACTTATAGGGCTCAAGGCCTTGTTTTTGAAAAACTCGTGAAGTGGGCCCAAGGCTAGTGGGCATGGGCTAGAGCCCATAGACAAACATGAGTAAAAAAAGCCATGAAAACTCTCACAAAAACGGAAATATTGTGTGATTTGCCATGGTACCAAGTCAGGACTAACAAGGTTCGATGGGCTAGTGGCAGTGCGCCATGACTAGATCGACGAATTGGTCAGGCAAACAACTACAGGCCAAGTCGAATGTCGGGGCTGTTGGACCATCGGCACCAAAGATGATGGATATGATATGAAAACCTATTGTTTGTTCATGCACTCTAATTCAGGACCATGAAGATGCCCATGTGGGGTAGTGCTGGGTTTCAAGGACTGTTGGACGACCTACTGGCAATAAGGACAATTGTCGTACCAATTAGTGATGAAACAACTATGTTTGGGCTTCTTGAAGCTATTGTGTTTGGGCTTCTTGCACATGAGACGGGGGTGGGCACATGATGAGGTCTTCATCCTCATACGGACACGAAGTGATTTTGGGCTTCTTGCACGTGAGATAGCTCGAAGAGTTTGGCTCCTTCTTGGCCGAAGGAACAAAGATCCTGTTTGAGCTCGCTGGAGCCTAGGCAGAGGTCCTTAAACCGAACTGTGGTTGCAGTCATGTAGAGAACTTATTCCCAGTTCCAATTGCTCTGGGAAGAGCTTTGCAGGTAGAGAAAAAGCTTGACGTCGGAACTCTAGTTTAAGCTTTGTCGGGAAGTGAACCTTTGTTGTTTCTTTTATCATTGGTGGGATGGGGAATGCGAGGGGAGGGTGCTCTTGATATATGAAGCTCAACAACTATCTGGGCTACCAGCTGGTGTAGGACTCGTCCCCCGCCTCGCTCGCTAGCAACCGGATCAAAGCTTTTTCTGAATCGCTGGTGACTTTCTTCCTCCTTCTTATCTCCTTCTCCGTGTCAGCTAGCTAAGCAAGACAATACTATGGTGCGCGTGTGGGCTTTGCACGTGTCGGCTTGCCACATGGCATAATGTGATTGGTTGTTTTGCTGACATAGCATCCCCATCAGTAGCCTAGTTAGCCTTCGACTTGTTGATCGGACACATGGCGGCCTCCTATGGGATGTTCCTTCCTATGTGGCTATTGATCGATCCCTGTTGACTATTGACCGTGACATGTGGTGCTTTCTGATTTGTTGGTTTAAATGCATAAGATTTCCCTCCTAACACGTAGTGCGAGTGCCATATGTCAACTTATGATTGGTCGTGGTCATCCGATGTGGCACTGCCATGAGTTAGCCCCTAATTGGTCTTTCATTCCCTGTCATCCCAGTTAGTCACCGACGTGGCACCTCTGCCATGTGTCGGATCCCCATTGGTCAGTCTATTCTGACAGTGCTCATCTAACCTTAACGGTTGACCAGGACACATGTCACTATCCCATTAATTGGTCTTCACTAAGGTGGATTGACCGTTGACCAAGGACATGCGTCTCGCTTTGATTAGTCAGCGCTTTCAAGCGCTGACTGAGCAACTAACTAAGCACACTTCACTACACGTCATATGCTGATTGGTCGCACCTACTGACTGGGCGCTGACCTGGGAGTGGTCCGTTGACTCGTTGGACCGTTGACCGGTCTAGTCCGACTAGGATCAGTGACACGAAATTGTAAACCGATCGATTTAGGCCTAATTCGACCGGTTTTCTAAAATTTAAAAATTTCTAAATTTATTTTCTATCTAATGGTGGCTTCAATTTTCCAATTTGGTATTTTTAAGCCAACTAGAAAAATGAATCTTTGAACCGGTTCTTCATGGTTCAACCCAATTTACTCCGGTTCCAGTTAGTACGGGTCCAGTTTACCTTGAACCGATCTAGTTTTCATACCCTATCCTGTTCATGGTTTTTCTCCATGATTTTTGTGATTTATTGGCTACTTGGGATTTAGAATGTTTCATCTTAAACCCTCATTTTACCCCTTTTTGGTTTTGATAATCACCCAATTTCCTTCCGGAAGTATCTAGGGTTTTCCCTAGTTTAGTTCTTTATTCTAAGGGAAAGGGGCTTACAACTCTCCCCTCCTTCTTGGAGTTTTGTCCTCAAAACTCTTACATGTTAAACAATTGAGGTTATCTATCCCTCATGACCGACTCCGTCTCCCACATCTCCTCTTTTACTTGGTCGTTTCGCCAAAGGACCTTTACCATGGGAATCCTCTTCTTCCTTAGGTTCTTCTCTCATCGATTGAGGATTTGTATTGGCTCCACCTCATAGACCAGATCTTCCTCTAGCTCGGGTGGTGGCTGATCCAATATATGGCTGGGGTCGAGCTCATATTTTTGTAGTACCAACACGTGGAATACGTCATGTATCCTTTGCAGGTCCTGAGGCAACACCAGCTTGTATGCCACCGGTCCAATACTGTAAATTATGATGTATGGACCTATGTACCTTGGTTTCAACTTTCCTTTCTGTTGAAATCCAAGTATTCCTCTCCACGATGACACCTTGAGGAACACTCGGTCTCCTACCTCAAATTATAGGTCCTTTCTCTGGTAGTTGACATAGCTCTTTTGTTGATCCTAAGACGAATTAAGTCGACTCGTTATTATTCGGATCTTTTCCGTTACATCCTCTATTAGCTAGACCTTCTCAAGTCTTCTTTCCCTTACCTCCTCCCAGAATAGGGGTGTACGATAGGGACGCCTGTAGAGGGCTTCATATGGTGCCATCTGTATGTTGGCATGATAGCCGTTATTGTGGGCAAACTCCATGAGGCACAGATAGTCATCCCATCCCTTGTTCATCGTTAAGACATATGCTTGAAGCATATTCTCCAAGGTTTGGATGGCCCATTCGGATTGCCCATCCATCTTAGGATGGAAGGCATTGCTTATATAGAGTTTAGTCCCTAGGGTAGCTTGTAAGCTAGGCCAAAACCAGAAGGTGAACCTTAGGTCTCGATCCGATTCTATGCTTACTGGGACCCCGTGGAGCCTCACAATTTCTCCTACATACAAGGCAGCCAGCTTTTCTACATGGTCAGTCACCTTTATGGGCAGGAAGTGGGCGGACTTGGTCAACTGGTCTATGATAACCCATATTGCATCTCGCCCCCTTTTTGTCACGGGCAGCCCGGTCACAAAATCCATGGTGATGTGTTCCCAATTCCATTCAGGGATGGGTAGGGATTGTAGTAGTCCGAAGGGTTTCTATTGTTCAGCTTTAATTTGCTGGCATGACAGGAACCTTGCCACATACTCTGTAATGTCCTTTTTCATCCCCTTCCACCAATACCCTGGCTTTAGGGTACGTTACATTTTCGTGCTGTTAGGATGCATGATGTATACTGAATCATGTGCCTCCTCTTGTATCATCCTCTTCAATTCTGGGTTATTTAGTAACTAGACCCTCCCTTAAAAGGTCATCAACCCATCTTTTCTGACTACAAGGTCTTGGGTTGGCTCGCTGGCAGACTGGTTCCAATGTAGACGAACCTCCTCGTTCTCCATTTGCAGAGTCTGTATTTGGTCTACTAAGTTGGACCGCACAACATGTTGGCCATTAGGTCATTCCGGCCCCTATCAAGGCTAAGGCTTACCCTCAGGCTACACAACTGTCTTAGTAAGGATAAGTAGTTGGTCCTCATTGAGGCTACTCCCATGTGGTACTTGTGGCTAACTGCGTCCGCTACCATGTTGGCCTTGCTAGGGTGGTATTCGATCATTAAATCATAATCCTTTACCAACTTTAGCCACCTCCTCTACCATAGATTGAGCTCCTTTTGGGTTAGGAAATATTTTAGGCTCTTGTGGTCAGTGTATATGCGGCATTTGACTCCATACAGGTAGTGACGCCAAATCTTGAGGGCGAACACAATTGCTGCTAGCTCAAGGTCATGGGTGGGGTAGTTCCTCTCATGATTGTCGAGAGGCATACGCAATGACCCTTCCTTGCCACATTAGAACACATCCCATTCCTTGTCCGGACGCGTCACTATACCCCGTATATTCCCCCGCATCTGAGTCGGGAAATGCCAACACTACGGTCGTCGTCAATTGGGACTTAAGCTCCTAGAAAGACTCCTCACACTTAGCATCCCACTTGTAGTCAACTCCCTTCCTTGTGAGGCAGGTCAACAAAGCTGCAATTTTGGAAAAATCCTCTATGAATTTCCGGTAGTATCCTACGAGTCCAAGGAAGCTATGTACCTCGATTGGGCTGGTGGGTGCTTTCCAGTTAGATATGGTCTCTATCTTAGTTGTGTCTACCTTTACTTCATCCTTTAACACTATATGCCCTAAGAAGCCCACCGCTTGCAGCCAAAAATCGCACTTTGAAAACTTGGCGTAGAGTTGATTATCTCGTAACGTGTTGAGCGTGGTCTCTAAATATGCCTTGTACTCCTCTTCAATCTGTGAGTATATGAGGATATCGTTTATGAATACGATCACAAACTTATCCTAGTATGGTTGGAACACATGGTTCATCAGGTCCATGAAGGCTGCGGGAGCGTTTGTCAGTCCCAAGGGCATCACCCTAAACTCGTAGTGTCTATATTGTGATTGGAATGTGGTCTTCTTTATATCCTCCCGAATTTTCAACTGGTGATACCTAGATCGCAGGTCAATCTTAGAAAAGTATGCAGCTCCTCGTAGTTGGTCAAACAAATCATCTATCTTTGGGAGAGGATATTTATTATTTATGGTTATCTAGTTTAGCATGCAATAGTCGATATAAAGCCTCATGCTTCCATCCTTATTCTTGACGAACATGACCGGTGCACCCCACGGGGATTGGATCTAGCATATGAAGTCGTTCTCTAGTAGTTTGTCCAATCGGTCTTTCAATTTCTTAAGTTCGGCTGGCGCCATGTGGTAATGAGCATGCAATATGGGGTGGGTCCTTGGCACTACATCAATCACGAACTCCAGTTGGCGATCTGGGGGTAGGTCGGGTAGCTCTTCTAGGGACATGTCAGGGTAACAATTGAATATTGGGATCTTTTCCAGTCCTTTCCCTTGTGCATCCTTGCAAGTGATTTGCGCAAGGAACAACTTACATCCCTTTCTCAACAAGTCTTGCACCTCCATGCAGGATGCCAGGTGTATCCCTACTCTTCCTTTGTCCCCTTCAAATAGTACTTCTTCCTTCCCAGGAGCATGGAACGTTATTCGCTTGTTCCCGCAATCTAGCTTGGCCTAGTGCATACTTAACCAGTCCATCCCCAGAATAACTTCCACTTCTCTTAGTGGGAGGGGAATTAAATCCGCTTCCAAGGTGATTCACCCTATCTGGATTTTGCATGCCTTAAGGAGTTTGTGTCGTGCTAGCTCCTCTCCTAATGGCATAAGGAAGTTGAGGGGTGGTGTGAGAGGGGTGAGTTTCCAAGGAAGGACTGGAACCGGTGTAAACCCTGCCCCTTCAAAGATAAGAAAACTGACAAAAAGAACCAGTCAATTCAAAAGAGAAAACTAGGCCACTTAACGAACCAAAACTAGTAAATAATGGGTAAAATGGGAAATTGTCAAATCCCAAGTGACTTAAAAAGTCATAAAAATCATGGAAAAGAACCTTGGAACAAATGGGAAGAGAAAACTAGACCGGTTCAGGGTGAACTAGACCCAAAACAGATTGAACTGATTTCTAAATTCATTTTTATTGGTGGCTTAAAATGTTCAAATTGGGAAATTAAAATCACAATTAGATAGAAAATGAATTTAGATTAATTTATAAATTTTTAATTTTGAGAAAAGCAGTCAAATCGGGCCTGAACCGGCCAATTTTCATCATTAAACAAATCGGACTAATACGGTACGTTTCGGAACAGTGTCGTCTTCTTCATCGGGTTGACAGCACTGTTCATCAATGAAAAAACTTTATTCCTCCAACGAACGTGTAACCGCTCCAATCAGGCCATTTTCGGGCAAGGATAAGCTTGACCAAAATGGAAAGTGGTCGGGCAGAGGGTCCTTGAGCTCCCTATATAAAGAGGTACTCTCCATTCATCTTCCACACACCTAAAATCGCTATTCTCTCTCAACTGCTCCATTTTCGGGTGAAGCTCAAACCAGAGCTCTCACTTGGGCAGATTTCTTAGCCTTAGAAGGCAAAGTCAGGTCCTACAGACTCTGGGAGAACTCTACCTGACAGCAACCTCCTTTCGATTCAAGGACCGCTAGAGAAGCACCGACGGAATCAAATAGTAAAGCAACTCTAACGGACCGAAGCTACCCTATTTTTGCCAAGCTGAATTTGGCTAAATTTAGCCCTCATCCAACCAAACCAAGCCTAACCGACACTCCCATGGCCCTCACACGGCCTCAACAGAGCTGAAAGGTAAGCCAATTTAGCCCTCCTCTATCATTAAGATCGGTGTTAGAGAGAGAAAGTGTCAAATTTCACTGATTAAATTCATCCTCAATTGGACATCAATTGTAGCAATTCTTGATCCTAGAGAAAATCTTAGGACGAGAGCTACCTCCTCAAATCAAGAGCTCATATTGTCACACCTTTGACAGTAAGCTTTCGAAGCTTTCTCTCTCTACAAATAGTTTTTCGGCAAAGCTACCTTTGAGCTCATTTCGGAACCAAATCATGCAATTCAAAGCTCAGTTGAATCACATAGAAGTGGAGGAACTGATTCATACTATCAATTGGAGTAATTAACCCCAATAGCCAATTTGAAAAAATCAAATTCGGTCAGTTTGAAGGGGAGAAATTAGGAGATATTTTGAGGAAAATTGGGAATTTTAAAAAATTGAGGGACCTCAATGCAATTTCCCAAAATTGAAGACCAACTAGTGATAAGAAAGATCTTAGGCGACCAATTGGTCAATTTTTGAAACATTTGGGGTCAAATTGCTATTTTTGGAAAGTATAGGCAAAATGGTAATTTTCAAAAAATTGGGGACCAAATTGGAAATTTGGAAAATTTGAGCCCCTTGCACAATTTTGAGTAAATTAAGGACCCAAAAGGAAATTTTGGAAGCCTTGGAACTCAATTTGGGGAAAAGTTAGCATTAGAGACCTAAAGTTAAGGAAAATGAACTTTAGGGACCTAAGTGCAATAAACCAACAATTTTGAGCCTAGTCGCTCATACATTAGAAAATGATGGGTGTCATGCCAAATCTTAATTGATAAGGATGCCCAAATTATGTAGGGACACAAGAGACCAGAATGCCAACAAGGAAAAGCTAGCGTGGACTTGGAAAATCGACTAGGGACGAACACGTCACGGTAATCAGATGAGTGGGAAACTTTATACTTCATACACGGTTGGGATGATGAGCACCTTTTGAATACTAAAACAAACCTACTCATCGGTTGTGAGTGGGATTATCCAATATCATACCCGGTTGGTATGATTAGATTCCTTGAGGAAAGGAAAAATCCATATACCGATTATAAGCGGAGTTATCAACACACACGGTTGCTGTGATGAATTTAAAAGAGATTTTGTTAGAAGTATTCTCCCCTGACTATGTGACAACTGCTTAAACAATTTGGGAGACCTTCTTGATAGGAGCTAGAGCAGCTCTAATAGGCCAGGGGCCTCGATTTTCGAACTCATAGGGCTGAATGCCCAGTTTTGGAAAAACACATGTAGTGGGCCCAAGGCTTGTGGGCACGGGCTAAAGCCCGTGAACAAATATGAATAGGAAGAGCCATTAAAACTCTCAATAAAAGTGCAATTAACTGTGTGATTTTCCATAGTACTAAGTTAGGACCGACAAGGCTTGATAGGCTAGCGATAGTGCGTCAGGACCAGGTCGACGGACTAGTCAAATAAATAGTTGCAGGCTAGGTTGAGTGTTGGGGCTGTTGGACCGTCTGCACCAAATAAAATGGCTAAGGAAATAAAAACTAATGTTTGTGCATGCACCTATGGATTCGGGACCATCAAGATGCCCAAGGGGGTAGTGATGGGTTCCAAGGACTGTTGGACGACATGGTGGTGATATGAGAAGGAGAAACTACTGTGTTTGGGTTTCTCGTCATACCAGTTAGTCATGGAGCTACTATGTTTGGGCTCCATGAATCTATTGTGTTTGGGCTTCCTGAAACTATTGTGTTTGGGCTTCCTAAAACTACTGTGTTTGGGCTTCATGCACACGAGATCGGGGTAGGGACCGGATGAGGTCTCCGTCTTCATACGGACACGAAGTAGCCTTTAGGTCTGAGGATCGGACATTTGGGACGTTCCACTCAAACCCAGAGTAGAAGTGGATGGGCATCTATCTTGGTGGACGGTAAAGATGATCCGATCCACAAGTGGGGGTAGTAGACAGGTTGCACCTACGAATGTGTGTACCCTTCTTGATGAAGGGCGTATGTTTGTTTGCTAAACGCCTCCCGAGGCAAGGGGATGGGCCAAGAGGGCGAAACACACCTAATATGGAAATGGAAAAAGGTTTTAAAAACCAAAATTGAGGAAAAATCTTTTTATAAAGAAAATGATAACATTGGATGGTTTGGATAAAGCTATTTTGAAAACTCACTCCCAACACCCACTCACTTAGTTGTAGAACTCACCCCCATCCTTTTACCCTTTTTTAGGTGTAAGAGATAAAATGAAAGAGAGCGTGAAGATGTATACTCCGTCAGGTATGCTTAAAGTTCCTTTTAAGTTTGCATTAGATTGATTTATGTGATTATAGGGAACAAGGTTTTAATTTAAGCATGGCTCCTCTTGAATAAAAGAAGGAGGAAACCCCTTTTAAACCAAGGAGCGGCAGGTTGATCACGGGGATCCGACCAAACTGGGTCGGGGTGTGACAACCGGGGTCTCCTTGATGAAGGATCACTATGCCCCTAAGTCAAAGAGAGCACATATCTCCTTCCCAAATATTTACATGTGACCTGGGTGAGATTTTGATAGAACTTTTGAGAGAACGAACTTTATTATTTCGAAAAAAAGGGGGACTACATGACTCAGGACTATAGACTTGTCTCAAGGGAGTGGTTGGGACGTACCAGCTACTACGCTGGGTTCCTTCCGAGCTTCCTCCTGAGTGAGGTTGTACACTCAGGCTAGGACTCGGGTGGGTGCCTCCCTTCCCCCATTGGGTGCTCTTTGGTTTCCAAGTAGTGGTTGTGGTGTGTTTCGTTGGGCGTTGCCCCATAGTGTCAGGCAATTCCTTACGTAGTGTCCAAGTTGTCCACACCCAAAGCACGTTGGGCATGCCCTTTCATGGGTCCTCTGGCACCTAGGGCAGTAGGGGCCCTTCCATTGAGGGGGTGCGTTCACCTCCCTTTAGGGTTAGTAACCCTCCTCACTTCTTGGGAACCTGTCTTGTTCCCCCATCACGGCCCACCTTGTTCGCTCTAGCCTCCTCTGCTACTCAGGCCCTTCTCTTCCCTTCACTCGGTCTGCTCTATCCGGTAGCATCTCGTTTAGACTAGTCGCTCGCACTCGTGGACTATGCTGACGATAGCAGCCAAATCGGTGGGGCGTCCTAATACACCCATCCGATCTCTCATGTCCATAGTGAGCATATCTATAAACTTTTGGCAGATGTCTACCAGTCCTACCAAATTGGGGGCGAAGGGTCTTAACTCATTAAATTTGGTCTCATATTCTGAGACCATACTTGCTCCTTGTCGGAGCCAAAAGAACTCCAACCTCTTCTCATTTATTAGGTGGGGAGCCAGGTACTCCTCCGAGTACCTTTCTTCGAACTCCTCCCAAGTGGATGTGGTGGGGGAGAGGCTCATCATGTTGTCCCACCATCTCTTGGTGTTGGACTCCAAAAAGAATTCAGTCAGCGTCACCATTTCCTCCGAGGGTGTCCTTATGATCCCTGTGAACTTTTTAAGGCTAGCTAGCCAATCCATAGTTGTCGCAGCATCCTTCTCCCCTAGAAGGGCTTGCACCCAACTATTAGAGTGTCTTCAAGTATTTGGGAATGTTGAAGAGGGGCGGGGCAAGCGCAGAAGTGGATTGTGAGTGCACATCCTTGAGCCTGGTTTGGGACTCGAAGTCTAGGTAAGGTTTATTACTGAGGTGGGGTTCTCCAAACACCCTGGTGAATTCTTCTTATAACCGTTGGTGTTTGGAGCTGAGTCCTTGAGGGGTCAGCTGGGCCTTCAAGGATTCTTCCTCTAGAAGGAGGTTGTCGGCGGAGTCCACAATTGCCATCCTAGTCCTCTTATTTCCCCTTCGAGGTGTCATAGTTGGGTTTACAAATTTTTCGATTAGTCTTTATGATATAAGGTCTTGATAATGTATTTAGTGAAACACATGCTCTAATATCACCTTAGTTGTCACTCCCCGACCCAGTTGGGTCAACACCCCATGATCAACCCGCCACTCTCCTAGACCTCAAGGAGTGGTTCCTCCCCTAGGTCGTGAAGAGTCAGACAGATTACCTGTTATGTTTCCTGGAATAACATTATACAAAACTAAAAGTGAAATTTGCACCTGGTTCAAGTCTTGGCATAAAAGAGTCGGAGGCAGTCTTGTTCCTTCCTAAAAAAGGTTAATGAGAGGGGAATAAGTTTCACAACTTAGTGAGTGGGAAACTTTTTATGGATGTACTTATTTATGTATTGTCATGTTTGTTGTATTTCATTTTCTACGCCTTCTTGGGTTAGCACGCAATCACATGCCCTTTCTATCATAGAAATGGATCACACGTTCGTAAAACAGTTCCTGATCGTTCCACTTATGGACCATAGAGCCTTTACCGTCCACCACGATAAAGGTTCGCAGCCTCTAGCTTGAGTTTGAGTGTACATCATGTGTCTAACCCCAAAACCCTATTCATACTCAGCGTCTACTTTGTGGGACAAGACCTATAAACCCTGCTCTTTGGAGTTAAGGAAAACTGGGAAAGAACCGGTTAAACCGAGTGAGAAAACCAAACCAATTCACAAGCTTGATTATTGAGGAATGGGTAAATTGGAGAAATTTCAACACCCATGTGACCCAAAAAGATTCATAAACCTTGGGAGGGAACCTTAGAACCAAGTGGGAGAGAAAAACCAAACCAGTTCAGGTGAACTCGAACCGATAGAGAGAGGGCAAATAAGGGAAATTATTGATCCCAAGTGATCTAAAGAGTCACATAAGTCATGAAAAAGGACTTATTGATGAATTGGAGATGAAAACCAAACCAGTTCAAGTGAACCAGATCCGAACCGGATTGAACCGGTTTGGACCGGTTTGAACCACTATTGAACCATATGCTAAATTCATTTTTCTAGGTAGCTTAAAAAAATTCTAATTTGAGATTTGAGGCCACATTAGATAGAAAATGAATTTAGAAACTTTTATATTTGAAAACTTTGGTCGAATTGGGGGTAAAGCGCCCAGTTTAAGCTTTAAGCCCTGTTCGGACTGGTCCGTCAAGTTCGGAACAGTGTCGTCTTCTTCCTTCAGATGACAGTATTGTTCACTCACCAGAAAATCGAAACAATGCTGACGAAGAGGAAATGTTTCCGTTCAATACATTTCAGGCGATCAATGAGTATCATAAAGGTGCCAAATGGATGGCCGACAAGTCCCCAAGCTCCCTATATAAAGAGCCCCTCTCCATTCATCATCTCCACACCTGAAAATCTCACTCTCACTCGGCTGCTTTAGTGAAGCTCAAATCTGAGCTCCAATATAGGGTCATTTCTAAGCCAAAGAAGGCATGGTTGGGTTACTTAGAACTGAGGAGAAGTCAGTAACATGGTGGTAGCATCCATTTGCTCCAAGGGTTGTTGGAGAAGCGTCGGCGTGATCGAACAGTGAAGTAGCTTTGGCAAACCAAAGCTGCCCTATTTTGGCCGAGCTAAAATAAGCCAATTCGAGCCCTCTGCGGGTCAAACTAAGCTCTCCCAACACCTTATCATCCCTCCCACGGCTGACTTAGAACCGAAAGATAAGCCAATTCGACTCCCCTTTGTAATTTTTGACCGGTGCTAGAGAGAACCAATATAATTTCAATGATGAAATTCTAACTCAATTCAGCATCAATTGATGCAATTCTTGATACTAGGAGAAACCGGAGGTGAGCTATCTACCTAGATTGGGAGCTCGGACCGTCACGCCACCGACGGTGAGCAATTGAAGATTTCTCTCTCTATGTTCTGTTTTCCGGTGAAGCTCCATATGAAATCATTCTAGCATCAAAACTTACGATTCAAAGTGCAATTGAATCGTATAAAGATGTAGAAACTCAAACTTAACTTCAATTTCAACAATTAGAAGTCTTTGATCGGTCAATTTGATGAAATCAAATTCAAGTGTGTTAGAAAGTTGAAATTGAGGAAAAAACTAGGGGAAATTGGGGATTTTCGAAAATTCGAGGGACCAAAATATAATTTTATAAAATTGAGGGACAATTGGGCATGATAAGAGTGTTAGGGGACCAATTGTGCAAATTTTAGAATTTTTGGGGTAAAACTTACCATTTTTGTAAAGGAATGGAAAAATGGTAATTTTGGATAAATTGGGGGCCAAATTGGGAAATTGGGAAGCTTGAACCCCTTTTATGAAAATGAATAAATTGAGGTCCCAAGGGGAATTTTAAAAGTTTTGGGACTCGATTTAGGGAAAACCATCAATTGGGGCCTAAAGTAAAGGAAAAATAACTTTAGGGACCAAATTGAAAATATTTGAAAAGTTGAATATTTAATCATTTATAATGAATGAAGGTGATCAAATCAAATGATAATAAACAGCAATATTCATTTCGTGTAGGAACACGAGACATCAGGAACGCAAGCTGAGACTAAGCTCACAAGGGGTGAAAACCGACTAACAGGAATTTCACTCCATTATTAGGTGAGTGGGATTTTTATATTATACCCGGTTGGGATGATAAGTACCTCGAAAATAAAAACCCACTGCTAGGTAGTATTTTAAACATCACACCTGAGAGAAGTGATGTGAAAATGACATGGAAAAACTACTTACCAGTTATAAGTAGATCATACCCTTTTGGTATGATGAAACTTTCTCAAAGGAAGTGGAAAACCCGTTCATCGGTTATGAGCGGAGATGTCTTCATACTCGGTTGGTATGATTGACAATTGAAAATATATTTTGTCGGAAGTGTTCTCCCCTGATTGTGTGCCACTGCTTAAACAATTTGGGAGACCTTCTTGACGGGAACTCAAATAGCTCTGTTAGGTCGGAGACCTCGGTTTTGGAACTGAGGGGATAATATGCCCAATTTTGAAAATCTCGAATAGTAGACCATAGGCCGATTGGCACGAGCAGGAGCTCATAAATAAACATGAATTATATGCTATGAAAACTTAAGTAATTGAATTGTTTGGCCATGGTACCAAAACAAGACCAACATACTCAGTTAACTAGCGGTAGTGCGACATGATAGGTCTCCTAGCTAGTCAAGACAAATAGCTATATCGAAAAAAGGCTGCTAATCGTTCCCCCCATCTCCCCACGATCATCTTGGCCTTTGAATCACCCTATTGGTGTTGATTTGAGCCCAAACAGAGCTATATCGGAAAAAGGCTATAGAGAGACAAAGCTTGGTTTCCTTACCGGTGAGACGGCAGTCGAGGCTCTTGATGTGGGCAGCTAGTATTCCTCCAAGGGGTCCTTCTAGGATTAACTTGTTGGCCAATTACCTAAGGGAGCATCGTGAATTTGAGGAGAGAAGTTCACGTGAGTTAGCCTCTACAACTTCGAAATTCCAATTACATAAGGTAGAATTAGCTTACCTCATGGGTGGCAGGGGGTCTAGTATGTGTGGGTGAGGGCTAAGGAAGGTTTAGTTTGGCCATCTGAGGCTGGGGGCAGCCAAGGTGCAGCTCAAAGAGTTCGCCTCCTTCTTGGCCGAAGGAGCAACGATCCTGTTTGAGCTCGTCAGAGCCTAGGCGAAGGTCCTTAGACTGAATTGAGGTTGCAATCGTGTAGAGAACTTATTCCCGGTTCCAATGGCACCGGGAGGAGCTTCGTAGGTTGAGAAAAAGCTTGACATCGGAGCTCTGGTTTAAGCTTTGTCGGGAAGTGGACCTCTATTGCTTCTTTTATCGCTAGTGGGATGAGGAATGTGAGGGGAGGGTGCTCTTGATATAGGGAGCTCGACAACTGTTCGGGCTACTAGCTAGCGTAAGACTCGTCCCCCATCTCACTCGCTGGCAACCGGATCAAAGCTTTTTTTGAGTCACCAGTGACTTTCTCCCTCCTTCTTATCCCCTTCTCCCTATTAGCTAGCTAAGGAAGACAACACTATGGCACGCGTGCGAGCTTCACATGTGTCGACTTGCCATGTGGCATAATGTGATTGGTTTTTTTGCTATCATAGCATCCCCATCAGTAGCTTAGTCAACCTTTGACTTGCTGATCGGACACGTGGCAGCCTCCTATTGGTTGTTCCTTCCTACGTGGCTATTGATCGGTCCCTATTAACCGTTGACCGTTGACCGTGACACATGATGCTTTCTGATTGGTTGGTTTAAATGAATCAGATTTCCCTCTTAACACACAGTGTTAGTGCCATGTGTCAACTTATGATTGGCTGTGGTCATCCGACGTGGCACTGTTACATGTCGGCCCCTAATTGGTCGATCATTCCTGATCGTCCCAATCAGATGCCGATGTGGCACGTGTCAAATGCCTATTGGTTGGTCTATTCTGACGAGGCTCGTTCGATCTTAACCGTTGATCGGGACACATGTCACTATCCCATTGATTGGTCTTCGCTAAGGTGGATTAACCGTTGACCAAGGACATGCATCACACTCTAATTGGTTACCGCTTTCATGCGCTAACCGAGCGACTGATTGGGCGCACTTCGTCATGCATCACGCATTGATTGGTCGTGCATGCTGACTAGGCACTGAATTAGCACCAGTCCATTGACTGATCTGGTCTGACTGGGTTCGGTTACCCGAAATCGTAAACTGACCCGTTCAGGCCTGATTCGATCGGTGTTCTATAAATTAAAATTTTATAAATTTATTTTCTATCTAATGATAGTTTTAATTTTCCAATTTGGTATTTTAAGCAATCTAAAAAATGAATATTTGAACTAGTTCTTCATGGTTCAATCCAATTTACTTTGGTTCCATCGGGTTCGAGTCCAATTTACCTTAAATAGTTCTGGTTTTCACACCCTATCTTATTCATGGTTCTTCTCCATGATTTTTGCGATTTATTGGCTACTTTGGATTTAGAATATTTCATTTTAAACCCTAATTTATCCCTTTTTTGTTCCAATAATCACATGGTTTCCTTTTGGAAGTATCTAGGGTTTTTGCCCAATTTAGTATTTTTACTCTAAAGGAATGGGGTTTACACCTCTACACGGTTTTTGGGTCACCACTTAAAATCTTCCAAATCCTCGTTTTGCACTTCTAATTACACTTCCGGTTTGATTTAACCTTCATTTTTTCTTGAAATTTTTCGATTTTCTTATTTTGAATAAACAAGGTTTACAAATGTACTCATCTTTCCAAGGATACCAAGATTGTCGAAGGTGGTAGTAGCAAGACTCTCTACAAGTCGGATCACCGTAAACGAGAGCTACCTGGCTTTCAGAGAGAATTCTGAGATAGAACCAACAATGGTACATACAAGTTTTATATGGTTAGATTTTAGATTTATATAGTTATATATCTATAGCTTCTATAAGTCATTTCATAGCTTAAAGATTTGTGAATGAATTAATTTACCAATCGATGAGTTTCGAGCTATCCGACGAGTCTTATCGAGTTAAATGCTAGAATCCGAGTTGAAGTTTGGGCGAAAAATATGATATATGCACACGTGGTCACGTGTATATACGCCTGTCGTGGCATACCGACCGGTTTGTGCTATAACAAACTGGTTTATGGTAAATTTTTCGTTTAATAGTTTTTGGTATAATTTACCCATTTTTAGTTGATTATTGAAAAAATAAAAATATCTAAAAATTATAAATTCAATTTTTTATTAAATTTATCCAATAATTATCTAATTTTTATTTGTTTAACCCATTTTAAAATTTGATAAATTTTATAATAATAATTACCTTAAACTCGATTCATTCTAGTTCTCTCTCAAATTTTTTTCAACCGTTGATCTCGAATCAAAAAACATTTACTAAATTCTCTTACAATTTGTTTGATTAATATAGTACTATCTATAAAAAATTTTCCTCAATTCGATTTGATTTAAATTTTTTATTCGATCCCATTTTCCTATTATATTTGACTCTATTTAAACTAACATTTAACTTTATCACCGCACATTAATTAGTCATTTTTGCACCATAATTTTACTACGAATGCATATAATTATTTTGTTATAATGCAAATCAAATTATTTTTTATTTAAAATATTACTTGAATTAAGTGATTTTAATTATTTAGTAATAAAAAAATAAAATAATGAATTTTGATAGCGTAGAGAATTATCTCCAAAACCTTATATTTACATTAAAATATAAATACTACAATTTTAGAAAATTTTAAATAGATTGTGTTATTTATTTATTTATATTATTATTTATTTATTTTAATTATTATATATTTTAAATAAATTTATATATTAATAATATTTTATATAAAATTATATAATATAATTATATAATATAAATAACATTTCCAATATATAATATAATTTATTATATAGAATTATAATATTTTTCTTATATAATTATAAAATATATATAATGATTATATAATTAACATTACTTTTATTATAATAATAAATTAATTATTTTATATAATTTTATTATATAATAAAATTTTATATGTATATTATATATATATTATTTAATATTATATTTTATTTTATATATTAATTTATATTATTTAATAATATAATATATTAAATATAATTTAATAATATATAATACTTAATAAATTATTTAATTTAATTAAAAAAAAGGATAAATTTATAAATTACACCTTCTACAGATAAGCATGGCAAGTTAAGCCTTCACCTTGTGGCTCTGGTTGGTGACCCCGTGAGCTACCATATTTAGCGAGGATGGGAAATTTGGATCGACCTCTCACAGTTCTGTGCATCGGAACGGCTGACACCAAGCTTGAGGAGCTAAGATACCTTTCCAACTCGGTGAAATCCTATATCAGAAATTTTTGTTCATGTCCTCGGTTGAAGGTACCGTGCCAGGAAACTGATTGGATTTTCGTTTCCTCTTGTTCAAATTTGGGGTGAATATTCTATTCGAACTTAAATTTTCCTATCATTTCATTTTAGAAAAATGGCAGTTTAGGGAATTTAGCAGTTTATGATAGTGTCCACTTTTTATGTTGATTCAAGGAAAGAGGATGAAGCTGAAAATTCTAATTTCTAATTAATTTATTGTATTAGAATAGGTTGAAGTATCCATTGTTGATGTATCAGCTGGGCCAGTTGAGGTTGAGAGTATTGAAGGGTTTACATTTTATTCAAGAGCTCAAGTGCTCTCATACTACTTCAAATCACTTGGCCAAAACCCCTCCCCTCTTCCAGGTGATAGAGGGGAGGCTGTCGCTGTTATGAGCAAAGCCCTCGAATGTTTCCTGAAACAAAGCCATGATGGTTGCATCCTCGCGGGAGCTATTGGAATAGGAGGCAGTGGAGGGACATTCCTCATTTCGGCCGCCTTTAAAGTTCTCCCGTTGGGGTTTCCAAAATTGATAGTGTCCACTGTGGCTAGTGGACAGATTGAACCATATATTGGTTCTTCAGATTTGGTGCTGTTTCCTTCAGTGGTCGATGTGTGTGGGATCAATAGTGTGAGTAGAGTGGTCTTATCCAATGCTGGTGCTGCCTTCTCTGGGATGGTTGCGAAAGGGCTCCATAAGTTGGGGGAGTCTGCTGAAGCAAGTAAGAAACCGACAGTTGGTATTACCATGTTTGGTGTCACGACAGCTTGTGTCAATTCTGTCAAGGAGAGGTTGAATAAGGAAGGTTTTGAGAGTTTGGTTTTTCATGCTACTGGTGTTGGAGGCAAGGCAATGGAATCTCTGGTTCGAGAGGGATTTATACAGGTATGTTAAAGTAAAATGATGCTGCTAAAAAATGTTGTTGGTAAATATGTCAATTGTTTACCAAAATAGACCTTATGAAATCAAATAATGATCTTCTTCAGGATAAGGGATATAAACAACTTTTTAAAAACTTGAATTTAGTCAGGAAAAGATATATATTATGAGGAAGTTAATGTAAAATGAGAAAAGGATGAGAAAAAAAGAAATGCAAACACATTTTAAGCTTGTAAATTAATACATGGAAATGTATCTTATTTTCCAAAAGATTTGGTTTTTGTAATATTTAATAACATAAGCAGTATGCTTATTTGGATGTGAAAAATGTGCTAGCATATACTTCTCATGCATTGATTCAGAATTTTAATTTGAACTGGTTTTCTTAAATTCCCATAGATTCCCAACTGGTTACAACTGAAGTCCAAAAATGGTCTTTATTCAATTTTAGTTTTGGAAAATTGCCCTTCTCAATATTTTATTTTTCCAATTTTACTGTGATATACAAGAGTATCCAAATGTTTTGCAAAAGAATTCGAAAATTCGAGTTCCTGATCCTTAGTTTGCTTGATCTCAGGGTGTGTTGGACATCACAACAACCGAGGTAGCTGATTATTTAGTTGGTGGTGTCATGGCTTGTGATAGTTCTCGTTTTGATGCCATGATAGAGAAGCAGGTGCCTTTAGTCCTAAGTGTTGGTGCATTAGACATGGTCAACTTTGGAGCTAAAACCACAATACCAGATACTTTTAAACAGAGAAAGATCCATGAACATAATAAACAGGTGATGGATCCCTGAAACCCTCTGTTCTTGTTGTTATCTATATGTCCTTTATACTTGATGATTGGCATGGTGTTATTGTTAAATTATTTCTTGCCTCTTTCTTTCTATCTCATAATGTAGTAATTGCTGGGACCTCTAGTTTCATCAGATCAGAGATCATACATCATCAACTTTGTATTACAAAATTTTTTCCTTTATTGTTCCAAACAAAAGAAGTTTCGTTTCTGATTATGCTTTGCTAGTCTTTTAAAACAGACAAAATGCCCATTCAGGTCTTATTGCATGACATTTTTTTTATCCAAAACAATCTGTACAAGAAGTTTGTCTTTCTAAAAAGGTTATTATTGCAGGTTTCACTTATGCGTACCACAATTGATGAGAATAAGAAGTTTGCTGAATTCATCGCAAACAAACTGAACAAATCATCGTCTAAAGTTTGTATTTGCCTCCCAGAAAATGGTGTTTCTGCCTTGGATGCACCTGGAAAGACCTTTTATGATCCTGAAGCTACTGCCACTCTTATCCGAGAACTAAAAAAACTTATCAAGATAAATGATTATCGGAAGGTACCATTTTGATTTATTAAATAATTCCCATTATTAAACTTTTGGTGACCATATTTTTGTTCCAAATAGAAATCTTGTATTGTCCACCATATGAACTTGATTATAAATATGAATGTGTTAAATTGCAGATAAAGGTGCTTCCTTACCATATTAATGACTCGGAGTTTGCAAATTCCATTGTTGACTCATTTTTAGAGATCTTCAAGAAGGATATCAAAGGTATCACTCCTCAAGAAGATAGATCTGGATCAAATCATGATATCATTGAGAGTTCTGTGACTTGTACTGTTTCCTCCAGCAATTGGTCCAGCTTTTACTCTCCAAATGACTTCCCAGATGCTAGACCAGGTTAGTAATTAGTGAACTGATAGAAGATGTAGATTTCTGTTTCATGTGTGATGTACTTGTAGGCATCCCATGTAAATTGCATGTGGAGTACAAAACCTTTTTAAAATGTAACAATGTGGTACACAACATTTACAAAAGTATCACATGGCAGCATAAATCATTAAATTTTCACTACTGGCATTTGTGCAGTGAAGCTTTTGCCAATGGGGCAATGAAATACTAATAAAAAAATTAAAAGAAAAAGGGAGTGTGATCAGAGGGGGCTCTCCTTGGCTGCTCTTCCCTTTGACCACCTAGCTGGGGGAAGGGGATAGTTGTCCGACTGGGATGGGTATCGAACATGGGGAGCTCAGGGGCCCTCCCGGGTGCTGGCCATCCTCTGGTGGTCCCCTAGCCAGGTGTCTTTGGGGAGGGGATGGCAACACCGCCGAGGGGCGGCCATCCTCTGGCGGTCCCCCATCCAGGCATCTGTGGGGAGGAGATGGCCAGTGAGACCCCCTTACTCTCCTCAATATCCAGTAAGGGCTTCAAGAAGGGGATCCCTAATGTCGTTAGTGAAAATTTAACCATCGTATTGTGATGTTACACTTTTGTAAAGGTATGTATTACATTCTTACATTTTAAAGGTTTTGTACTGTGTGCAATTTACCCTAGGCATCCCCAGTGTAATTGGGACATAATGGACAGGATTGAGATTTATGCACTAAAATTTCATGATTAATCATGTGACTAATCCATTGGAACATGTTACTGTTACAGAAACTCTGAACAGAACCCGAGAAATACTGCAACAACTTCAGGAGCAAATAAAGAGAAAGATGCCAATAATAGGGGCCGGTGCTGGCACAGGGATCTCAGCTAAGTTTGAAGAAGCGGGGGGTGTTGATTTGATAGTCCTGTATAACTCAGGGCGCTTTCGCATGGCTGGAAGGGGTTCCTTAGCAGGCTTGTTACCTTATGCTGATGCTAACGCTGTGGTACTTGAAATGGCAAATGAAGTTTTACCTGTGAGTTTAAATGAACTTCTCTTGGTTTTACTTTTGATTTTGTTCACAGTGGAGAAGGTAAATTATCAGATAGGACTATAATAAAAATGACTAATCCATTTGTTTGATGTTATGACTTATTTTAGGTTGTCAAGTCAGTACCTGTTCTTGCTGGAGTTTGTGGCACTGACCCTTTCCGCCGAATGGATTACTTCCTAAAGCAAGTTGAATCCATTGGATTCTTTGGGGTGCAGAACTTTCCCACTGTAGGGCTATTTGATGGCAATTTCAGGCAGAATCTGGAAGAAACAGGAATGGGATATGGGTAGGCTTCCGGAAAGCAAGTTTTCTATTTCATTGCAGAGTTTCAATTTAGACACTTTGAAATCCAATCTATTCCATTATTTGGACACAACTCACAGTCCAATCAGTTTGTTCAGTTGAACATCTTCATTAGTTGTACTTTTTCTTTACTAGTAGTCATGACAAATAAGAAAATTGATCTCTCTTCATATTCTTTATTTCGTTAAGATTTCCATGTTCTAGATATTTTGCCAATTTTAGAGATGATCTTCACACTCGATTAACTTTCTGATTTTACCAGTTCTTGCATCTCACAATGATTTTTTATGTTCCTGGAGTTAGAGCTTGTTGAATCCAAGGGTCCCATCCATGTTCAGTACACTAATTGAGCTCCATTCATTGATGAGCTGCTATTTCTACTGGTCAGGTTGGAGGTTGACATGATTGCCAAGGCTCATAGAATGGGCCTGTTAACCACTCCTTACGCATTCAATGAAAATGAAGCAGTCGAAATGACCAAGGCTGGAGCTGATATTATAGTGGCCCACATGGGACTCACCACTTCTGGGTCCATTGGTGCCAAGACTGCTCTCTCGCTGGAGGAAAGTGTAGTACTTGTGCAAGCTATTGCAAATGCCTCTCACAAGATAAATCCCAATGTCATTGTGTTGTGCCATGGAGGTATTATTTATTAAACCATTGTTTGGTCTTCTGTTATATCTTATGATTACAAGTTCAAATGTTTTCCTTGTTAATTCTAGGTGATGATAGAAGTGATTAGTGTAACCAGTTGATAAAAAAATGACATCTAATTTTCAGAAGGAAGAGTAAATATTATTTTTGTGTTTTCTTTTTTATGTGGTCATTTGCTTTCTTGTATGCAATATACTTGTCTTGGCTGGAGATCAGTCTATTGTCTCTTCTTTGTCTTTTCTAGATAACTTTCAAGTACTAAATTTGTTAAAACCAACATATGGTTCTTCTTAGTATTTGGCTTGCAATTATCTCATGAAGTTTTCTTTGGTAACATAAAAATGTTACCAACATATAAGATTCATTTTGACATAACTTCCTTGTTCAAGATATCACTTAAAAGCTGCTACCTGTCACTTCAAAAAATTTCCAAGTTTTGAATTTTTTTTCATGATTTATTCTGTGGTATCACTTGCAAGTCAGAATGACCCTTTTGTTTGATGTCCAGGGCCTATATCTGGTCCTGGAGAAGCAGAATTTGTTTTGAAGAACACTATTGATGTCCATGGGTTCTATGGAGCATCAAGCATGGAGAGACTGCCTGTTGAACGGGCAATAACAAGTACAATCCAAGAATACAAGCTAATATCTCTCAACAAATGAGGCCCTTTTCCTCTGTATTTATTTTACAAATTGCTGTATTTTCCTTGTTTGATGGCCTTGTATCACGTGGACATTTTTGGGGGCTATATATTTTTTTATCATAAAAGATGAATTTTTGGGGACTATATTAGCTTGGGATTTTACATTGTTAACAATAACTTCACTGTAACGCGTGCTGCTGTTATGGATTATGAGTAATAAGAAAATGGAGTTTGGGGCCATTTTAGTTCACTGTGTTAACGTCTTCAAAATTATTGTTTGTATATAGTGTAATGAAATTAAGTCAATAGTTTTCTTCAAATAATGAGTTGTACGTGTATGAATATGTGGTATGATGGAATCTGCAAACAATCAAAGTGAATTCACTAGAAGTGATAGGGTGCAATGCATGGTGCCATTATACTCTGGAAAAAGAAAATACAAAAAGTAAAAGTTGTCAGAAACCTAGATATTTTTTAGATCTCCATTGTCATCTCCATCCCCTCATGGTTTTTTTATCGCCTGGTCATTTTAAGCAATTTTGAAATGGATTGTGATCTAATTTCTCTTAGTTTTTTTTATTGTGTCAAGTAATTTTGGGGTGGAAATACGGTGAGAAGAAGGTTAAGTTATCAAAACTCATTGGAAGCAGTATTTACATGTCTAGTAGATGTGCGTTTTTGGGAGTTAGTAAAAATTCAAAAGCATATCATTTATTTGATCATAAATCAAAGATAATTTTAATAAGTAGAGATATTATTTTTGAAGAAGAGAAATGTTGAAAATGGAACAAAAAGCATGATGAAGCAATGAAAATATCTAAATGAGTGAATAAAGGAAAGTCTCCGTTACAAAGTTGAATGATCATAATATTGAGGATATAATAGTGCAAGAACATTACTCATATCTATTACCTAATTGAAAGTTCAAGATTTTACTCCAAGACTTCGAGAGAAAGGGAGGATACACGTGCCTCCTGTATGGAGCAAAAAATATGTAATGTTTTTTGAAATCACTGATCATATATTATATTTTGAAGTTGTGACTGATATTAAGTGGAGAGAAGATATGAATGAAGAAATACGAGCCAATGACACTTGGGAATTGGGATAATTACTTAATAAGACAAAAAAAATTAGAGTCAAATAAATATATAAGACCAAATATAATGAAATAGATGTTACAAATAAATATAAGCCATGACTTGGGGTGAAAGGATATTCTTAAAGATATAAAATTGATTAGCAAGAGGTGTTTTCTCATGTGGGATAAAATTAGAATCGTACTTTCACTAACTGCATTCAAAGGCTAGAATGTTTTTGAATTGGATGTCAAAAGAGCTTTCCTTTAGGGAGAGCCTGATGAGGAGGTTTTTGTTGAGCAACCGAAAGGTACGTGGAAAGGGGAAATGAAGATAAAGTGTATCAGTTAAAAAAACATTATACGTGTTTGAAACAATCTACAAGAGCTTGTTATTTAAGGATGGAGACTTGATTTTTTACAACAATAATCTCAGAAAAGTTTGATTACCGTGAAACCCAATCATTGGATCAAGTAAATCGAAAAAAAATCAGTAGTTTTGAAAAAAATCGAGCCGAAAAAGGGATAAAAAATGATAAATAAGGGTAAAAATAGGAAATTGAAAATTTTCAAGTTACAAAAAATTCATAAAAATTATGAGAAAGAACCGAGAAGTGGAATTGATGAGGGAACCGGACCGGTTCGGGGTGAACCGGATCCGAACCGGGATGAACCATAGTGAACCGGTTCAATAATTCATTTTTTTAGGTGGTTTAAAAATATCAATTTGAGAAATTAAGACCATCATTAGATAGAAAATGAATTTAGATTAATTTATAAAATTTTTAAAATTTAGAAAATCGGTCCAATTGAGTCCGATCCTACCAAATTTTGAATTCGGGTTACCAAACTCGGTTGAATCGGACTGGTCAACAAACTAGTCAACGGTCAACGATTGACAAGGCAGCCACACTGGCAATTCATATCAGAAAAACTGACCAATCACATAGCACCATGTGGCACACCTATCACATCATTGTCTTCAACCTTCATACACTGATAGAGAAGAGAGAGGGGGAGTCACCGGAAAAGCTGGAGTCTCCAGCGACTCGAAAAATGCTCCGGTTAGGTCGTCGGCGCCCAAGTCATAGGCCGAGTATTATGCAGGTAGCCTGAGTCGTTGCCGAGCTCCCTATATAAAGAGCACCCTTCCATTTGATTTTAGCATCCCACCATCGACCGAAGATGACGAACTGCTCAGTTTTCTGACTAGCAGCAAACCAGAGCTCTAACATCGGGGCTTTTCTCCACCTTTGAGGCTGCATTCAGTACCATTAGAACCGGAAGGAAGTCCTCTACATAGCTGCACCCTCCATTCTGCCTGAAAGCCACCGTAGAAGAACGAGGAAGCTTAAATAGTAACGTTGCTCCTTGGCTGTTAGCAGTCGGAGCTGCTCGAGCTCAACTTGAGCCATCCCCAGGCCAATGTCGGCCAAACCAAGCCCTCCAAACACCAACTAGAGGTGCCCTAAACTTCACCTGAGCTAGCACAGTAAGCCCCTCTGCTAGAAAACACTGTTCATGGTCGATTTCTGCAAAAACTTTAACATTGAAATTCACACTACTTAGGCAACCAATTGAGGTGCGGTTTGATCCAGGAATGATCCCCGGGAGAAGAGCAATCCAGAGAAAGCAAGAGATCTGGTTACCGGACCCTCACTAGTAAGATATTGAAGCTTTCTCTCTCTAGACTGAATTTTCCGGTGGAGATCCATTTGAGCTCATTTCTAAGCCAAATCGAGCGATTCAAAGCTTAAAATGACGAGAGAAACATAGGGAAGACGATTTAGATCACTAATTGAGATAATTAATCCCATTTTAGGCATCAATTGAATGCAATTGTGATTTAAGGACCACATTGCAATTTTTGAGAAATTGGGCAATTTGGGGATTTTTGGAAAATTGAGGGACGAATTACAATTTAAGAAAAATTAGGGCATTTTCATGAAATTAACTTCCAATTGAGACCCAATTGGGCAATTGGATGAAATGGAGGGCTAATTGGCAATTTTTGAATGTTCAAGGACCAATTTACAAATTTTGTAAAGTTAAGGACAATTAGAATTTTTGGGAAAATTAGGGACCAATTGGTAAATTTGGAAAAGTTAATGACCATGAGGAATAATTGGGAGTCATAAGGACTTAATTGAGGTCAAATGAAAATTTAGGGACCCAAATGTAATGTTATAAACGTTGAGGGGCCTAAATGCAATTCAGGCATAGTGAGAGGGCCTATGCACAAATACCCGAGACAATGAGGTCCCTTATGTCGATTCTCCTGATAAGGGTAATCGAACCATGCAAGAGCTAATCATTCAAGTACCAGTGCAAGGAAGCGCACCACGAGTCAAGGTCACACCGAGACGACCACGTCACTATCACCAAGTGAGTGGGATTTTCAGCATCATACCCGGTTGGGGGTGATGAGAATCGTTTTAAAGTTAAAAATCATTTTCCCGGAATAGTCTCCCTTAACTATGTGAAACTGCTTAAACATTTTGGAAGATGTTCCAGATAGGAGCAGGAATCACTCTGATAGGCTCGAAGCCTCAAATTTAAAAATGATAGGGCCGAAGGCCTAGTTTTAGAAAACTCGAGAAGTGGGCCCAATGCCAGTGTGCATGGGTTGGACCCATATACAAACATGAACTATAAGAACCATGAAAACTCTTAGAAAAACTAGAATTATTGTGTGATTGGCCATGGGGCCAAAACATGACTGACAGAGCTCGATGGGCTAGTGGCAGTGCGCCCAAACCAGGTCGACGGGCCGGTCAAGGCAAACAACTATAGGCCAAGTCGAGTATTGGGGCCGTTGGACCCTTGGCACCAAAGAGCATGGTTAATGAATCAAAATTATTATATGCATGCATGAGGAATTCGGGAGCATCTAGATTCCTTAGAGGGGTAGTTGATGAGTCTTAAGTGTTACTGGACGACTTGGATGCAATAAGGGTAGGTATGTCGTGCCAGTCAGTCATGAAGCTTTGATAGCTTCCTGCGTACTGAGACCGAGGCCGAAGGGGAAATGAGGTATTGTCCCATTAAGCGGACACGGTGGAAGAATTTGAGTTTGGGGTCGGACTACTGATGTCTACACAAACTCTGGGTAGAGGCAGTATCGCTCTATCAGGATAGACGATAAAGGCACTCTAGTCCATAAGTGGCGCGGTCGAGGACTGTTCTATGAACGTGTGATCCCTTTCTATGATAGAAATGGTGAGTGATTGTTTGTTAAGGCATCTCCCGAGCAAGGGGAAATGTTCAAGAAGAGACGAACTCAGATTACAATAAATTAAAAGCATAAAACTTTTTGATAAATTGATTGTTTTGAAAACTCGCTTCCTAATCCTCACTTACTGAGTTGTAGAAACTCACCTCCTCCCAATAACCTTTTTCAGTAGAAGCACCTCACCACGACAAGCCTAGGCTAGGAGAAGAAGCCAATGACACCGCCATCAGGTAACTTTTATGTTTTGTACACTTTGTTATGGAAAATAGGTACTCCAATGCCTTTACCTTCCTTGGACTATTTAGTAGAAATTCTAGATTAGTACTGGGAAGGGTGGCAGGTTGATCATGAACCCCGACCAAACCAGGTTGGGGTGTGACAATTACATACAATTTACCAAGTTCAATTATCAAGGGAGTGTATTAATCATAAACATTTATGTAGATGATTGATTAATACAAAGAAAGTGAAGCAATGATAAAGGAATTTAGAGAGTATATGAAAAAGGAGTTTGAAATGTTTATGTCATGACCGACTTGATTCATGAGTCAGACCGATATAACAATTGTCACATCCTCTTAGCGCTACTGTAACACTAGGAATTCCAAATTGGAAACCAAGCCAAACCAAACTGGGAACTAAGGTAAAACCGAGAAGGAAAGTCCGAATCGAGATTTGAAATCGAACCGAATTTGAAATATGGTTTGAAATCGAGACATAAGACAATAACAATGGTTATGAAATACCCTTGTAGAACATCTCGTGATTGGAAATCAAGAATCAGGAAAAACCCGAGGAAGAAATGGTTTAAACCTGGATTGAATTACCCTAGGTCCCAAAACCCTTGATTTTTAGAGAGGGCTAAAAAATTGAAATTTAGTGATTCTTGAGTCCATTCAATGGGAAATTGAACAAAGAAGTTTTAGAATTTTTTATTGGGCAAAGAACCGGATCAATTGGGGGTGAACTGACCAAGAAACAACCGAATCAATTGAGAAATTTGCTAGAAAACAGTTCAGAATAGTGTTGAATTGAATGAACCGGCCAACGGGTCAGGACACATGTTATGTAAACCCCGTCCTCTTGAAATAAGGAACCAAAAATGCTTTTTCAAAAGAAAACCAAGGATCTAAGTGAACCGAAAATGGTAAAGATAGGTCAGAATGAGAATTTCAATTAGAAGATGCTACATGTCATGGTCAACAACTGATCAAACGCGGTTAGTGGCCATGTAGGAATGGGCGGCCAATAGGTGGCCACCACATGTCTGGTCAACATGTCAAAGGCTAACTAGGTTGCTGAGTAGAAAGTCACGTCAATAAAGTCAACCAATCATGGAGTGCCACATGGCAAGTCAGCACGTGCGAACTTTGCACGTGTGACACTATGTCATCGTCTACCTTCAGACGAGCGTAAGAGGGAAGGCCAAAATGGAAACCCTTTCTCCAATGACCAATAAACTCCTCTGACAAGGCCTTAAATCAGAGTATTAACGGCCAATTGATGGAGAAACGGATAAAACTTTCAGTCCCCGAGCTCCTTATATAAAGAGCTACTCTTCATTCGTCGTTCGATGAAGCACGAACCATAGCTCTGACTTGGGCACTTTTCTCCACTTTTGAAGGTGAATTTGGGTTCTCTAGAATCCCGATGAAGTTAGCTACATGACTGCAACCTCCATTCAGCTCGAGGATTGCTAGAGAATCACCGACGAGCTCACACAATATCGTCGCTCCTTGGAATTCTACAACCCGAGCTAGTTGAGCTCAATTTGAGCTACAATCAAACCAATTCTGGCCAAACCAAGCTCCCCAGACTACCCCTAGAAGTGTCTTGACCTTTCGTGAGTTGAATTGGTAATTCCCCTCTACCGCCCTTCGCCAAAAATTATTCATAGTTCATTTTTGATGAAAATTAAAACATGAAATTCTCACTGCTCAGGCCACCAATTAAAGCGTGTTTTGATCTAGGAAGTATCTATCCCCAAGGAGAGAGCAACTCAAAGGAAGCAAGAGCTCTGACCACTAGATACTCACCAGTAAGAAATTAAATTTTTCTCTCTCTATACCGATTTTTTGGTGAAACTTCATTCAAGCTCATTTTTAAGCCATTTTCAATGTGCTAAATCTTGAAATGATGAAGGAAACATAGGGTAGAAGAATCAAATCATGAAAGGGGTCAATTGACTGACATTAGATTTTGGGGGTCAAATTACATTTTTTGGTAAAATTGGGTAATTTGGAGATTTTCAAAAAATCAAGGGCCAAATTACAATTTAATGAAAATTGGGAGGTTTGTTTGAAATTAACTCTCAATTGAGGGCCAATTGGTAATTTGGATGAAATTGAGGGCCAATTTGTAATTTTTGAAAAATTGGGGACCAATTAGTAATTTTGGAAAATTCAGGACTGATATGCAAATACATGTAAATAGGAGGTTGTGACACCCCGACTCGGTTTGGTCGGATCTCCATGAGCAATCTGCCACTCACCTGATTTATTAAGGGTTTCCCCTTCTTTAACCCGATTGGAGTAAGGCGTTCTTTAAACCTGTACCTTTCCTGGAATAACATAAATAAAAACTACATAAAATTTTTACTTTACATACTTGTCTTGCAGGTGTAACTAACACGAGGTCTTGGGTAGGTTTCCCTTAGTTACTTGTAAAGGGATATAAGGGAGGGTGTGAGTTCAACGACTTAGTGAATAGGTTTTTAAAGTATGACTTTCAAATATAGTTTGTATTGGAGTGTGCGAGACTCCTTATTTCCCTTTCATTCTCAAATCTTAGTTTTTTATAGCCATTTCTCATCACAATGGTGTGTTATCACTCAACAAACACCTTTCATCATGAAGGAAAACACACATTCGCAGGCCAGCTCATCTACTATACCCACTTGTGGTGACGGAGAAACTTTACTAGCCACCTAGATAAAAGCACGTCCACTTCTACCTTGAGAATAAGTGGATGTACGCAACATCCGACCCTCAATCTTGTAACAAAACTCTGTTTTCGTATGAGGACAGAGACCTCATCCCATCCCCACCCTAGTCTCATGCACAAAGAAGCTATGTCGAGCTTCTCAAGACTTTTGGTATGACTAACTGCCCTTATCTCCCCACCCTAGAACGCTTCACTACCCCTCTTGGGCATCTTGAAAGTCCCGTAACATAGCACATGCACAAATCAATAATTTTTTCACATAATCCATATAATATGTGTTGCCATTGGCCCAATGGCCTCGACCCTCAACTCGACCTGCAATTGTTTGTCTTGACTAGTCTGAAGACATATCATGTCACATTGCCGCCAATCCATCGAGTATGTTGGTCCTGTCTCGGAACCATGGCCAAAAAATTCATTCACTTAAGTTTTCATGGCTTAGAATCATGTTTGTTTACGTGCACCTGCTCATGCCAACTAGCCTAGGGCCTACTGTTTGAGATTTTCAAAATTGGGCATATTTGCCCTCAAATTCCAAAACTGAGGCCTTCGGCTTATCTGAGTTATTCGAGCTCATGTCAAGAAGGTCTCCAAAATAAACTTTTCATTTGGCTATCATACTAATCGGGTATGAAGACGTCTCCACTTATAACTGATAAATAGGTTTTCTACTTCCTTCCAGGAATACCATCATACCAACCGGGTATTATCTACTTACAACCGATAAGTAGTTTTTTCACATAATTTTCACATCACTCCTCTCAGGTGTGATGGTTAAAATAACATTTAGCAGTGGGTTTCCATTTCCGAGGTGTTTATCATCCCAACCGAGTATGATATTATATATCCCACTCACCTAATAGTGTAGCGAATTTCCTCTTAACCGGCTTGTTGCCTTCACACAAACTTGTCTTTGCTGGCGTTCTTGGTACTTCGTGTTCCTACACGATATGAACATTCTTGTTCATTATCCTTTGGCCTAATAGCCCTCATTCATCCCGAATAAATGAGAAAACCAAACTTTTCATTTATTTGCAATTAGGTCTCTAAAGTTATTTTTTCTTTAACTTTATGTCCCTAATACCCGTTTTCCCCCAAATTGAGTATTGAAACTCTAAAATTCACCTTAGGACCTCAATTTATTCAAAACCACAAAAGGGGTTCATGTTTCCCAAAATTACCATTTTGCCCATACTTTACAAAAATGGTATGTTTTGCCCCAAAAATTCCAAAATTTGCCCAACTGGTCCTCCAACATCTTTATCATGCCCAATTGGCCCTCAATTTTATGAAATTTCACTTTAGTCCCTCTTTTCTAAATCCCCAAATTTGCCCCAATTTTCCCCTAATTTCAACCTTAAAACTCAGCCGAATTTGATTTTATCAAATTGACTGATCAAATGAGTTTAATTATTGAAATTGAAGTTGGATTGAAGTTTCTACACCTTCATACGATTCAATTGCACGTTGAATCGCAAGATTTGATGCCGAAATGAGCTTAAACAGAGCTTCGTTGGAAAACTAGACTTAGAGAGAGAAAGCTTCGAAAGCTTATTGTTGGAGGCGCGGTGGTCCGAGCTTTCAATCTTGGCAGATAGCTCTTGTTTTGAGGTTCCTCATAGGATCAAGAATTGCATCAATTGATGCCGAATTGAGTGAGAATTTAGTCATCGAAGTTATGCAAGTTTTCTCTCTAGCATCGATCCAAATTTATAGAGGGGAGCCAAATTAGCTTACCTTTTTGCTCTAATTTAACTGTAGGAGGACTTTGGAGGTGTTGGGAGGCTTGGTTTAGGCTAAGAAGGGCTCAAATTGGCCAATTTTAGCTTGGTCGAAACTGGGCAGCTTCAGTTCACTGGAGTTGCTTCACTATTTGTTCATGCCTGCATTTCTCCGGCAACTCTCGGAGCAAATAGAGACTACAGGTGTGTAGCTGACTTCTCCCAAAATCCAAAGAACCTAACCATACCTTCTTTGGCTCAGAAAAAGGCCCAATTTAGAGCTCTAGTTCAAGCTTCACCAAAAAAAGGAGCAGTAGAGAGAAGGTGGAGTTTTTAGGTGTGAGGAAGATGAATGAGGAGGGGCTCATTATATAGGAAGCTCGGGGACTTCATGGCCGCTCGATTGGCACCTTAATGGCGGTCATTCATTGCCTGAAACTCTCTGGCTAGAGACTTTTCATCTTCGCCGGCGCTGCTCAATTTTTTGGCGAGTGAATAGAATTGTCATTTAAAGGAAGATCACGATATTGTTTCGAACTGGACCGGACTGGTCCGAACCAGGTTCAAAGCTTAAACCAGCCAGTTTAGGCTCGATTCAACTGAGTTTTTCAAAATTAATAATTTCTAAATTCATTATCTATTAAATGGTGGCCTTAATTCTCCATTTTGAATTTTCTAAGCCACCCGGAAAAATAAATTTAGCATCTAGTTCAATAGTTTTTCAAATCGGTCTAAACCGGTTCACCTGAACCAGTTTGGTTTTCATCTCCAATTTATCCTAAAATTATTTTTTCATGACTTTTGTGACTCTTTAGGTCACTTGGGATCCATAAATTTCTTGGTTTTCCCTTTCTCTATCGATATCGGTTCATGAACCGACTCGGTTCATAAACCGGTTCAATCTTGCTCGGATCTGGTTCTCCTGAACCGTCTAGTTTTCTTTCCCAACTTGTCCTAAGGTCCTTTTCCAAGGATTTATGAACCCTTTGGGTCACTTGTTAGTTGTAAATTTCCCAATTTGCCCATTCTTTGATGATTGAGTTTGTCAACCGGTTCGATGTTTCTCACTCAGTTGACCGGTTCTTATCCTAGTTTTCCTTAACTCCAAAGGGTGGGGTTTACATAGGTCCTTTGTGCTAAACTTTCCTTATGAGAATACTCAAACCATGTAATAATTGGTTGTGGGAGTACTTGTGTAGAGGAGCACACTTGCGATCGGAATCCTGCTGAGATGAACATGTCATAGTACTCGCTGAGTGGGATTTTCCAACTTTATATCCGGTTGGGGTGATGAATAATGTTTTCACTTTGAAAACCATTTTCTAGCAATGGTCTCCCTTGACTGCATGAAACTACTTAAATATTTTGGGAGATATTTTCAAGCGCTAGAATTCCTCTAGTCAGCTCGAGGCCTCAGTTTTGAAACTTATAGGGCCTAAGGCCCAAATTTTGGAAAACTTGTGAAGTGGGCCCAATGCCAGTGGGCACGAGCTGAAGCTCATAGACAAATAAGCTTATGAGCTATGAAAATCTTTTATAACCGATTAATTGTGTGAACTGCCACCATGCCGAAGTCGGGTCGCCAAACTTGATTGGTTAGTAGCATCAATTTCCCAAATTGATTTTCTTAAGCCTCCTCGAAAAATGAATTAAGAGACTGGTTCATGTATAGTTCAACTCGGTTCAATCCAGTTCAGGTCTGATTCACCCTGAAATGGTCCGGTTATCTCATCCAATTTCCTTAATGACCCTTCCCATGGTTTTTGTGACATCTTGGTCATTTGGGACTTTCCAATTTCCCATTTCAACCCTTCTTTATCATTCTCGGTTCATTAATTGGTTTAGTTTTCTCCTTAAACTGACCAGCTCTTTCTTGGTTTCCTTGATCCAAGGTGACAGGTTTCACAACTCTCCCCTCCTTTTAGGAGTTTTGTCCCCAAAACTTTTTTTTGCTTCCCTTTATATTAGGAATAATCTCACTTGATGTCAACTTGGGGTTTAGACTCTTTGTCACACCCTGACCCGGTTTGGTCGAGGTCCTGTGATTAACCCACCCCTCTCCTAGACCATGAAGAGGGACTCCTCCAGGAGATCAAAGGGAGTTAGGCGTAGTACCTGTCATGTCTTCCTTGGACAACATTAAACAAAACTAAAAATTTAAATCTTTATACCTGGGATAGGCTCTCGGGAGGAAGGGGCTGGTGTAGTCACGTTCCTTCCTGAAAAATGTTTATAGGGGAGTGAGTTTGCCAACTCAGTGAGTGAGAGAAATCTTTTAGAAAATGTTCAATTTAGCATTTTCAATTGTTTAATATTTCACAAGAAGTTCCTCCTCAGGTTTTGCACACGATCATCAACCGCCCTCATATCATAGGAGTGATCACACATTCATAGAACAATCCTCGATCGTTCCACTTGTAGACCTGAGTGCCTTTACCATCCACCCTAATAGATGTTAACTGCCTCTACCCTAAGTTTGAGTGGACATCAATTGTCTAACCCTCAAACCCTGATCACTTCATGATGTCTGCTTTGTGGGATGAGACCTCCTTTCCCCTAGTGCCTTGGTCTCAGTGCGCAGGAAGCGTCTCGAGCTTTTCAACCTATTAGATGCCATACCATCCTTATGCACCCTAAGTTGTCCAACAGTCCTTGGGATCTATCACTACCTCATGCTAGGTATCCTGATGGACCAAATCTCATAGTGCATTCAAAATCAAGAGTCTTTTAAGTTATAGCCATTATCTTTGTCCCTCCAGTGCAATAGGCTGTTAGCTTGGCTTTGGCCCATGTGTACTGGCCCAATAGGTTCGACAACCTAGTTTGACGGAGTAGCAGTTTGGCCCAACAAGCCCAATAACTCAAACTTGACTCGATGGGTATCACACATATATTCATGTTAACTGAATCTTTAAGCATTACTCATCACATGCTAGTTCTGGACGGGTCCATACCCGTGTCAATCGACCTTGGGCCCACTTGCATACCAAGCCTAAGCCCTGGAATTAGCTCCCAAATATTTTAAGTAGAGTCACCCAATCATGTAAGGCTAATTCCAAGAAAATCATTTTCAAATGCAAACCGTCATTCCAAACAGAATGGACATTATAGTAATTCCCACTCACCCGGTAATCTCGACGGTGCTGTCCTAGTAGAGTCTGGCTTCGCGGTGTGCTTTCAGAGGATAACGCTCAAGCAATCTGCTCCTACACGGCATGCATATCCATATTAGGTTGCTAGACTAAGAGACCGCCTTTTTTGGGGCAATCTCATATAGGCCCTCACATTTTTCCTTAAATTCAACTTGGTCCCTAAAGTTTGTACTTTTACCTTTAGGTCCATACTTGCCCCTCAGTTTCAATTAAGCCCCTAGGATTTCCAATTATTCTTCTTCGGTCCTTAGTTTTATCCAAATTGTCCATTGGCCCCTCAATTTTGTAAAATTGCCATTTAGTCCCTAATTTCCCCAAAATTGTAGTTTGACCCCAAACTTTTCAAAATTTACAATTTGGTCATCCATTTTATCCAAATTACCTAGTTGGCCCTCAATTGGGAGTGAATTTCATGAAAATGCCCTTAATTTCATCAATTTACCATTCACCCCCAATTTTCTAAAAATCCCCAATTTGCCCAAATTTCTCAAAATTTGTACTTTTGCACCCCGAATCTCATTCTCGTCAAATTGATACTCAAAATATTGTTAATTATCCCCATTCATGATCTGGATCACCTTCCTTATGTTTTCCTCATCATTTTAAACCCTGAACCACTTCATTTTGCTCGAAAATGAGCTCAAATAGAGTTTCGCCAGAAAGTACCGTCTAGAGAGAGAAAGCTTCGATATCTTACTAGTGGAGGTCTAGTGAAGGGAGCCTTGGGTGTCACTATGTTACTTACTCTCTTGGTGGGGATCCTTCTTGTATCAAACCACACCTCAATTGATGACCTAAGCAATGTGAATTTCTAAGATAAAATTTTTGCAGAATTTGGTGGAGAATAGTGTTTTCCAGCGAAGGATGGTAGAGGGAGCTTACCTTCTTAGCTGGAGGGAAGGTTGGAGCACCTCAAGGTGGGGTGTAAGGGGTCTGGGTTGGCCGCAATTAGTCAAGAGAGAGGAAGTAGGTTGTAGAGGGTTGGGCAGTTTTCTAGTAGAGGAGCGACAATACTATTTGAGCTTCCTCATTCCTCCTTGGAGGTTCTCAATCTGAATGGAGGGTATGGCTAGGTAGAGGACTTCCTTCCATTTCCAAAGACACCGAATGTGGCTTTAGAGGTTGAGAAAAGTCCCGTCATCGGTGCTTTGGTTTGCTGCTCACCGAAAACTTGCACACTTGTTCTTCTTCACTCGATTGTGGGATGTTGAGAATGAATGGAGGGGTGCTCTTTATATAGGGAGCTCGACAACTGTTCAAGCTACCTACCGGCATGAGACTTGGCCTTTGACTCGGCCGCCGAAAACCTGACCGGAGATATTTTGGAGTCACTATAAACTCCAGCATTTTTAGCCTCTCTCTCTTCTCTGTTCTCTTTGTCAGCGGCTGAAGGTTGACGACAATGATGTGGTGGGCATGCAACGTAGCGCACTGTGATTGGCTAGTTTTTCTGATGTGGAGGTTCAACTCAACCACTGCATCAATCGTTGACTAGTTGACCGGACATGTGGCAGCCTCTCATTGGCTGCTCGTGTCTGCGAGGCAGGTTGATGGGTTGCCCGCTGACCATTGACTAGAGATGTGGCAGCCTCCCTTTGGCTGTTCATGTTTGCATGGCTGCTAACGAGCCGCCATTGATCATTGATCGGTCTGGTCTATTGATCGGTCCGCTTCGTTGATCAGATGGACCATTGACTGGTCCAGTCGGACCAGGTTCACTATCCCGAATTCAAAAATCAGTTGGTTTAAAATCGATTCGACTGATTTTCTAAAATTTAAAAATTTCTAAATTCATCTAAATTCATTTTCTATATAATGGTTGCCTCAATTTCCCAAATTGACATTTTAAAACCACCTAGAAAAATGAATTATTGAATCGGTTCACTATGATTCACCCCGAATTGGTCTAGTTTTCTCCTCAATCGGTTTTCCGTGGTCCCAAAGGACAGGTCATACAACTCTCCTTTCCTTTTAGGAGTTTTGTCCTCAAAAATATTACATACTAAATAGTTGCAGGTATCTAATTTACAATCAACACTACCTCTCATGTCTCCTCCTCCACTTGATCATTATGCCAGAGGATCTTTACCATGGGGATCCTGTTATTACATAGGTTTTTCTCACATCGATCGAGTATTCGTATGGGCTCCACTTCGTAGACTAGGTCTTCCTCGATCTTTGGCGGCAGTTGATCTTGTACATGGTTTGGCGGAGTATTCGTATGTGGAAGGCGTCATGTATTCTCCGCAAGTCCAGGGGTAACTCCAGTCGGTATGCTACTGGTCTGACCCTCTGGGTTATGGCGTACGAACCTATGTATCTTGGTTTCAACTTTCCTCTCTGTAGAAAACTGAGTATTCCCTTCCACGGTGACATCATGAGGAATACTCGACCCCCACCTCGAATTCTAGGTTCTTCCTCTGGTGGTTGGCGTAACTCTTCTACCGATCTTGGGCTACCTTGAGTCAGCTCCTTATTATCCAGATTTTCTCGGTTGCATCCTCTATCAACTCGACCTTCACGAGTTTTCTTTCCCCTACCTCCTCCTAGAACATGGGTGTGTGACAAGGTCACCTATAGAGGGCCTCATAGAATGCCATCTAGATGATGGCATGTTAGTTATTGTTATATGCAAATTTCATGAGGCACAATGTAGACCCCGCTCTTTGGAGTTAAGGAAAACTTGGAAAAGGACTGGTCAAACCGAGTGAGAAAACCGAACCAGTTCACAATCCCGATTATTAGGAAACGAGCAATTTTGAAATTTTACAACTCCTGAGTGAACCAAAGGGTTCATAAAACCTTAGGACAAATTGGAATAGAAAAACCAGACCCGTTCAGATGAATCTGATCCAACTGTATTGAACTATTTATGAACTGAGTCGGTTTATGAACAGGAACCCATAGAGAGAGGGCAAACCAGGAAATTTATCGTTCCCAAGTGACCTAAAGAGTCACATAAGTCAAGAAAAAGGACTATAGTATGAATGGGGGATGAAAACCAAACCGGTTCAAGTGAACCGGATCCGAATCGGATTGAACCGGTTTGGACCGATTCGAACCACTATTGAACTGGATGTTAAATTCATTTTTCTAGGTGGATTAGAAAATTCAAATTTGAGATTTGAGGCCACCATTGGATAGAGAATGAATTTAGAAAATTTTAACTTTGAAAAACTCGGTCGAATCGAGCCTGAACTGACTGGTTTAAGCTTTGAACCTGATTCGGACCGGTCTGGTTCGGTTTAGAACAACTTCTTCTTCTTCCTTCAGATGACAACACTATTCACACCCCGAAAAATTATGCAGCGCTGATGAAGCTGAAAAGTTTTCGGCTAGGGAGTTTCAGGCAATGAATGACCGCCTTTAAGGCCCCAAGCGGACGGCGAAGAAGTCCCCGAGCTTCCTATATAAAGAGCCCCTCCTCATTCATCCTCTCCACAATTGAAAACTCCATTCTCTCTCAACTACTTCAATTTCTGGTGAAGCTCAAACCAGAGCTCCAATATAGGGTCTTTTTTAAGCCAATGAAGGCATGGTCAGGTTCTTTAGAACTGGGGAGAAGTCAGGTACCCAATGGTAGTATCTATTTGCTCCGAGGGTCACCGGAGAGATGCCTACATTATCAAACAGTGAAGTAGCTCTGACAGACCGAAGCCGCCCTATTTTGGCCGATCTGAAATTGGCCAATTCGAGCCTTCCTTAGGCCAAACTAAGCCCTCCCAACACCTCCACAATCCTCCTATAGCTAAATTAGAGCAAAAAGGTAAGCCAATTTGGCTCCCCTCTATAAATTTCGATCAGTGTTAGAGAGAGAACCGACATAACTTCGATGACTAAATTCTCATTCAATTTGGCATCAATTGATGCAATTCATGATCCTAGGAGGAACCTCACGATGAGTGCTATCTACCCAGATCGAAAGCTCAGACCGCCACACCCCCGATGGTAAGCTTTCAAAGCTTTCTCTCTCTTAGTCCAGTTTTCCGATGAAACTTTGTTTGAGCTTATTCCAACATGAAATCATGTGTTTCAGAGTGTAATTGAATCATATGAAGGTGTAGAAACTCCAATCTAACTTCAATTTCAATAATTAAACTCATTTGATCGGTCAATTTGATGAAATCAAATTCGGTTGATTTAGAAGGTTGAAATTGGGGGAAAATTGGGAATTTAAAAAATTCCAAGGACTAAAGTGCAATTTCATAAAATTGAGAGCCAATTGGGCATGATAAATATGTTGGATGACCAATTGGGCAAAATTTTGAATTTTTGGGGCAAAACTTACCATTTTTGTAAAGTAGGGGAAAAATGGTAATTTTTGGAAAAGTTTGGGACCAAATTGGAAATTTGGGAAATTAAACCCTCTTTTGTGAATTTGAATAAATTGAGGTCCAAAGGTGAATTTTAAAAGTTTCGGGACTCAATTTGAGGAAAAACCGGCATTAGTGACTTAAAGTTAAAGAAAAATAACTTTAAGGACCTAATTGCAAATAAATAAAAAATTTTGTTTTCTCATTCATTTGGTATTAATGAAGGCTATTAGGCCAAATGATAATGGCCAAGGGTGTTCATATCATGTAGGAACACGAAGCAACAAGAATGCCAGCTACGAAATGTTCGTGTAAAGTCAGCTAGCCGACTAAAAGGAAATTCATTGCGCTATCGGTTGACTGGGATATTTAGTATCATACCCTATTGGGATGATAAGCACCTCATAAATGAAAATCCACTACTAAGTGGTATTTTAACCCTCACACCTGAGAGGAGTGATGTGAAAATCATACGGAAAAACTACTTATCGGTTGTAAGTAGATCATAACCGATTGGTATGATGAAACTTCCTTGAAGGTAGTGGAAAACCCGCTTATCGGTTATAAGCGGAGATGTCCTTATACTTGGTTGGTATGATGAACAGTTAAAAAGTTTATTTTGTCAGAAGTGCTCTACCCTAACTATGTGCCATTACTTAAAATTTTTGGGAGACCTTCTTGACGGGAGCTCGAATAGCTCATATAGGCCGGAGGCCTTGATTTTGGAACTTAGGGCTAATATGCCTGATTTTGAAAATCTCAGATAGTGGCCCTAGGACAGTTGGCACGAGCAGGAGCTTGTAAACAAACATGATTATTAAGCCAAGAAAACTTAAGTAAATAAGTTGTTTGGCCAAGGTACTAAGACAGGACTGACATAAACGATGGACTAGCGGCAGTGCGACATGACAGGTCTTTGGACTAGTCATGACAAATAACCGCAGGTCGAGTTGAGGGTTGGGGCCATTGGACCAGTGACACCATAGATTATATGGCTCATGTGAAAAATTGTTAATTTGTGCATGCATTATGCTACAGGACCTTCAAGACACCCAAGAGAGGTAGTGATGCATCCCAGGGCTCTAGTTGACCTGGTGGAAATATGGCCAAATAGTCGTACCAGAAGTCTTGCGAAACTCAACGTAACTTCATGCTCATGAGACCGGGGAGGGGACGAGATGAGGTCTCTGTCCTCATACGGACATGGAGTTTTGTTACGAGATTAAGGGTCGAATGTCGCAAACATCCACTCATTCTCAAGGTAGAAGTAGATGTGCTTCTATCTAGGTGGCTGGTAAAGTCGCTTCGACGCCACAAGTGGGTACAGTGGATGGGCTGGCCTGCGAATGTGTGTTCGTTTGTGATGAAGGGCATGTGTTGGTTGATAAACACATTGTTTTGATGAGAAATGGTTATGGAAACCAAGAATTGAGAATGAAATATTTTTAAAAGAAAAATAAGAAGTCCGACACACTCCACACTCAAAACTATTTCTCCAAAAGTAAATCTTTGAACATCCATTCACTAAGTCATTGAACTCACCCCTCCCTCATATCCCTTTCAAATAACCCTAGAAAGATTACCCCCAAAGACCACCAGCTAACGCACCTGTAAGGCATATATGATAAGTTTAAAATTTTGTGCAGTTTTAATTTATGTTATTCCAGGAAAGGTATAGGTTTAAAGGATGCCTTACTCCACACGATTTATAAAGAAGGGGCAACCCTTAGTAAACCGGGAGAGTATCCGGTTGATCACGGGGATCCAACCAAACCAGGTCAGGGCGTGACAACTTGAGTGGTATCAGAGCCTATTTCCTCAAATACATAATCAAGTGTAGAAAATATTGTAACTAATAGGATTGATCTTAAAAATTTCAGAAGGCTCCCAAGAGAGAAACCAAGAAAACTAGGAATAACTCTACTCCACACCATGTCCTCATAGGAAGTCAACCCTAGAAGCTTCCTAATGCTCGAGACATAGAAAAAGCCCCAAAGGACCAAATGGGGAAGTATCTAGTACCACCAAGGAGTACGGTGCTAGGACATATTAGGGTCATAGTCCTGTGTACAAAGGAAGCTAAGCTTAAAGGCAAAAATGTTAGTATAGACGTAAAATCTTACTAAGGAGGATACTTAACAAGAAAACTGTAGCTTCCTATCTATTTTGTAACTACTTTTTGTAATAGGGCTAATACACCAACGTTTTGTATTCCTCTATTAATGAAGTACTCAAAATTCTTAAATTCCTATCTCTCAATGATGTGATCTTGCTAGTAAGATGGCCCCAAGGAAAGTAACCAAATAAATCCACACTACTATAAAAACTAGGGAAAATTTGCATTTCAATTAAGGAAATTGAATCAGGGAATTAAGAAATCTAGAAGCACTTTTAGAATAACCCTTAGCAAAGGAGACTCAACAAGAAAACCATCAAGACTCAAGGACGGAGAAGCACCAAACCACTAGCAACCCTAGAAAGGCTCCGCAATGCTCAAAGTAAAGGAGGAACCACAACGATTCACCTTGGCAATAACCATTACATATGTGAAAGTTGGTGACACTACGTGAAGAATTGCCCAACCCTACTAAGGACAACCACCAAGATAATCTATTATAGTTGTAAGGGAGACGTGTAAAGAAGAACTGTCCCACACCTCATAGATTTAGGGCAATACCTTCTAAAAAGTCATGAAAGAGAGGAATGACTCATGACTAAAACCATGAAGCATGTTAATGATTTGCAAAGAGGTCAAGAAATGGCTAGGTAAAGTGAAATTTAAACTCCTTAAGAAGATTAAACAGAGAGGGATATCACAAGAATAGAGGTAAGGTACATTGAAAGTACACCTAGAATCCCCTCAGGAGGGACAAATACGATAAATGTCCTTTAGAAACTCTAAGGTAAGACATAGTGAAGAAGAGAAGAAATACGCTATGAAAGAGAACATTGGAAGGATGTATATGACTAAGTACCCCTTGAAGGGATCATTGATGGGCGGATGGTCATGACATGGAGTGCAAGGAACACCCCTTAATTAAGAAAATTTCCAAGGAAGGATATTTCAGGATGACCTAGCGTGACCTGCTTAGAGAAAAATAGAAGAGCCAAATAACAACTCTTGTGGAACCTAGTAAAAAGTAGACAATTAACGAACTGGCCTTTGGGAGAACCATGGATTTAAACCACGACAAGGGAGAAGGGAAAAGTCCAAAACATTGAAAAAGAAGGATGAAGGAAAATCCTTAAAGAAATCAAGGGCCAAGACCGGATTTACAATTAAAAGGCTTGAGACGATTAAGTGAGTCCCACAAAAGATGATCAAGAGATTTTGAAACTAGGAGGATGTGAACTCTCTTTAAAAGGAAATAGAACCTGATAAAGAGGGATTTGGAAATGGATTTGTAAATAAAATGCATGTTAAGATGAAGGGAACCCAGGGAAGAATAATAGGAGGAATCCAAGGAGTAAGTTAAACCCAAGGAACGAGTGAGTCGGAAGATATCATCAAAATATGCTGTACGAGTAAAAAAAAGGTGGACTGGCCACAAAAAGGGAATAGTATAAAGTACATCTAAGAAATCTTGGAGGGGTAAGTCCTCCAGTTAAAAAGTGACTAAAGTAAACGATTTCTAACATCAAGACTATTTGTGGTCTACACTGACTTGATGTAGCCTAAAAAGAGTATAGCTAAGCATAAGGTGGAATACATTAAATAAGACCAATAACCAGAAGTCTCTCATATAAGGAATGAGGAAAGAAATGGGAATCTTAAGACAATGGAGGATTAAAGATGGGCAAATACCCGATATAGAAAAGAGTGTGAGGAAAGGAAGAAAGAAACTTTCAAGGAATGGTAAGAAGGTGGAACATGTAGCTCTCAGAATGGAAGCCTCCACTGTGAGGGACTTAATAAAGAACAAAATCTGTAAGAAGGGAATTTTCCCAAACAATGTAATTAACGCATAGACGGAAAGAGAATAATTCGGAATAAAGAATCATGAAAATGATCACGAGCGAGTAAGAATGGATTAAGGAAAAATGAAAGTCCTCAAGGAAAAGAATCCATTAGAAATAAAGAAGTTGGAGAAGGACGAGTAGGTAAGGGAAATTCAACATGGTTATGTAAGATATGACCTCAAAGGCAAGATGGATGAGTGAATAAACGGTAAAGGTAGTGAGGAATCTACTACCTGACATAATTATACAACCTTGGAAGGTTGGAACACCCAGTAAGGAAGTGTTCAAAAATTTTAATGGTCAAAGACATATTTTGGAGCATTGTCATGCTGTAAGGGACACACAAGCCTAATAGTCTAGGGAAGGATATGACTCAACTAAGGAAGAGTCCGTTGGTTAAGTATAATAAGGTCTATATCAAAATCGGACCAAAGATGTAATAAAAAATGGACGAATGAAGGGTCATAATGAGACAAAAAGGTGATAACATAGAAACCCATGAACACAAGTATGTAATGGTCAAAAGAAGATCGAGCTAAGGGTCTCAACAACCAAGAGAATAACTAGACATGGGAACAATTGGGTATTTTGGAACTCCCAATTTTGAAATCTTAAGTAAAGAATCTTAGGACGAAGAAATTACACTTTAAGGAATGAACGATGTAAATTTAAGGATATGAACCTAAATATTCCAGTGAGATATGCTTAGCTAAAGTAAGCTCCATGGAATGAGAAAGTGATGGGAAGGAAAAGAGAATCTTAAGCATATATGATATAAGGGATAAATGGAAATAACCGAGAAGGTTGTATATCAATAAACTACAAGTTGATATCGAAGGGAAGTTCTTTCCAGTGCCAAGAATGTTAAACAAGTTGTGGGGACAAAACTCCTAAAAGGAGGGGAGAGTTATAAACCCCGCTCTTTGGAGTTAAGGAAAATCGGGAAAAGAATCAGTCAATAGAGTGAGAAAATCAAACCAGTTCACAAACCCGATAATTAGAAAATGTGCAATTTAGGAAATTTACAAATCCCTAGTGACCCAAAGGGTTCATAAAATCTTGGAAAAGAAACTTAGGACAAATTGGAAGAGAAAAATCAGACCAGTTCAGATGAACCGGATCCAACTGGATGGAACCAATTTTATGAACCGAGACCATTTATGAACCAGAACCCAAAGAGAGAGGGCAAACCGGGAAATTTATGGATTTCAAGTGACCTAAAGAGTCACACAAGTCATGAAAAAAATCTTTAGGATCAATGGGGGATGAAAACCCAACCCATTCAAGTGAACCGGATCCGAACCGGATTGAACCACTATTGAACCTGATGCTAAATTCAATTTTCTAGGTGGCTTAGAATATTCAAATTTGAGATTTGAGGCCACCATTGGATAGAGAATGAATTTATAAATTTTTAATTTTGAAAAACTTGGCCAAATTGAGCTTGAACTGACCGATTTAGGCTTTGAACCTGGTTCAGACTGGTCCGGTCCAGTTCAGAATAACATTGTCTTCTTCCTTCAGATGACAACACTATTCACTTATCGAAAAATCGAGTAGCACTGGTGAAGCAAAAAGGTCTCTAGCCAGGGAGTTTTAGGTAATGAATGACTGCCATTCATGTGCCAATCAAATGACTAAGAAGTCCCTGAGCTTCCTATATAAAGTGCCCCTTCTCAATCATCCTCTCCACACCTGAAAACTCCATTCTCTCTCAACTACTCCAATTTATGGTGAAGCTCAAACCAGAGCTCCGATATAGGTTCTTTTCTAAGCCAATGAAGGTGTGTTCAGGTTCTTTAGAACCGGTGAGAAGCCAGCTACTCGACAGTAGTCTCCATTTGCTCCGAGGATTCCTGGAGAGACGCCAACGTGATTGAACAGTGAAGCAGCTCCAATGGACCAAAGTTGCACTGTTTCGGCTTAGCTAAAATCAGCCAATTCGAGCCCTTCTCGGGCCAAACTAAGCCCTCCCAACACCTCCACAGCCCTCCTACGACTAAATTAGAGCGAAAAGGTAAGCCAATTTGGCTTCTCTCTCTAAATTTTGATCGGTGCTAGAGAGAGAACTGATAGAACTTCGATGACTAAAATCTCATTCAATTTAGCATCAATTGATGCAATTCTTGATCCTAGGAGTAACCTCAGGACATGAGCTATCTGCCCAGATCGAAAGCTCGAACCGACACACCCTCAGCGGTAAGCTTTCGAAGCTTTCTCTCTTTAAGCCCAGTTTTCCGACGAAGCTCCGTTTGAGCTCATTCCAGCATCAAATCGTGTGATTAAAAGTGCAATTGAATCGTATGAAGGTGTAGGAACTCCAATCTAACTTCAATATCAACAATTAAACCCATTTGATCTTTCAATTTGATGAAATCAAATTCGGTTGAGTTTGAAGGTTGAAATTGGGGGGAAATTTTGGGGAAATTTGGGAATTTCAAAAATTTGAGAGACTAAAGTGCAATTTCATAAAATTGAGGGCCAATTGGGTACGATAAAGATGTTGGAGGACAAATTGGGAAATTTTGGAATTTTTGGGGCAAAACTTACCATTTTTGTAAAGTAGGGGCAAAATGGTAATTTTGGAAAGGTTGGGGACAAAATTGTAAATTTGGTAAATTAAACCCCTTTTTATGAATTTGAATAAATTGAGGTCCCAAGGTGAATTTTAAAAGTTTTGGGACTCAATTTGAGGAAACATCGGCATTTGTGACTTAAAGTTAATGAAAAATAACTTTAAGGACCTAATTACCAATAAATGAAAAGTTTGGTTTTCTCATTCATTTGGGATGAATGAAGGCTATTAGGCCAAAGGATAATGAACAAGGTTGTTCATATCGTGTATGAACATGAAGTACTGGGAATGCCAACTAAGACAAGTTCACGTAAAGGCAACAAGTAGGCTATGAGGAAATTCACTACACTATTGGATGATAAGCACGTATAAAATAAAAACCCACTGCTAAGTGGTATTTTAACCATCACACCTAAGAGGAGTGATGTGGAAATCATGTGGAAAACTATTACCGGTTGTAAGTAGATCATACCCGGTTGGTATGGTGAAACTTCCTGGAAGGAAGTGGAAAACCTGCTTATTGGTTATAAGTGGAGATGTCCTCATACTCGGTTGGCATGATTAACAATTGAAAAGTTTATTTTGTCAGAAGTGCTCTCCCCTGACTGTGTGTCACTACTTAAAATTTTTGTGAGACCTTTTTGACGGGAGCTCAAATTGCTCATATAGGCCAGAGGCCTCGATTTTGGAACTTGGGGCTAATATGCCCGATTTTGAAAATCTTGAACAGTGGGCCCTAGGCTAGCTGGCACGAGCCGGAGCTCGTAAAGAAACCTGATTATTAAGCCATGAAAACTTAAGTAAATGAGTTGTTTGGCCATGGTATCGAGACAAGACTGACATACACGATGGACTAGCAGCAGTGCGATATGACAGGTCTTCAGACTAGACAAGACAAACAGCTGCAGGTCAAGTTGAGGGTCAGGGCCGTTGGACCAGTGGCACCACATATTATATGGCTTATGTGAAAAACTATTGATTTGTGCATGCACTATGTTACAGGACCTTCAAAATGCCCAAGAGTGGTAGTGATGCATTTGAGGGCTCTAGACGACCTGGTGGAAATAAGGGCAGATAGTTGTATTAGAAGTCTTACGAAGTTCGATGTAGCTTCATGCACATGAGATCGAGGTGGGGACTGGATGAGGTCTCTATCCTCATATGGACACGGAGTTTTGTTACGGGATTGAGGGCTGGATGTCACAAATATCCACTCATTCTTAGGGTAGAAGTGGAGGTGCTTCTATCTAGGTGGCCTGTAAGTCGCTTCGACGCCACAAGTGGGTACAGTGGACGGGCTGGCCTACAAATATGTGTTCCTTCATGATGAAGGGCATGTGTTGGTTGATAAACACACTGTTATGATGAGAAATGGTTATGGAAACCAAGAATTGAGAATGAAATGTTTTTAAAAGAAAAATAAGGAGTCTAGCACACTCCAAACTCAAAACTATTTTTCCAAAAGTAAAATTGTGAACACTCATTCACTGAGTCGTTGAACTCACCCCCTCCCTTATATCCCTTTGAGTTAACCTTGGAATACTTACCCCCAAAGACGATTAGCTAACGCACCTCTAATACTGGTATGATAAATTTAAAATTTTATGCAATTTTGATTTATGTTATTATAGGAAAGGTATATGTTTAAATGATGCTTTACTCCTCACGATTTATTAAAAAGCGGCAACCCTTAGTAAACCGAGAGAGTGGCGGGTTGATCACGGGGATCCGACCAAACTAGGTCAGGGTGTGACACACAAGTAGTCCTCCCAACCCTTATTCATTGTCAGAACACATGCTGAGGGCATGTCTTCTAGGGTTTGGATGGTTCGTTCGGACCGTCCATCCATCTGAAGGTGAAAGGTAGTGCTCATGTGCAGTCTAGTCCCAAGGGTAGCTTGTAGGCTAGGCTAAAATTGAGAGGTGAACCTCGGGTCTCGATCCGATACTATATTCATGGGGACCTTGTGGAGTTATATGATCTCCCCCACATACAGGGCGCCTAGCTTTCCTTTCGGGTCTGTCCCCTGGATAGGTAAGAAGTGGGTGGACTTGGTCAGCCGATCCACGATGACCCATATTGCTTCCCAACCCCTTTTTGTTACTGGCAGCTCGGTCATAAAATCCATGATGATATGCTCCAATTTCCATTTGGGAATTGGGAGAGGTTGCAGTGGTCCGGAGGGTTTCTAGTGTTTGGCCTTAATCTACTGACATGATAGACATCTAACCACAAACTCAACGATATTCCTCTTCATCCCTTTACACCGGTATCCTTATTTTAGGGTGCAGTACATCTTGGTACTACCCGGATGCATGGCGTACATTAAGTCATGTGTCTCCTCCAGTATCCCTCTTTTCAATTCCCGATTGTTCGGTACCTAGACCATCCCTTTGAAGGTCATTACCCCATCACTCCTTAGCACGAGGTCTTGGGCTGGGCCATCCATAATCTTTCTCCAATGGGGACAGAGCTCCTCATCTTCTTTTTGTAGAGCCCGTATTTGGTCTACTAGGTCGGGCCGTACGACTAGGTTAGCCACTAGGTCACCTTAGCCCTCATCCACATTGAGGTCTACTCTCAAGTTGTGCAGTTGGCTTAATGAGGGCAGGTATCTAGTACTTACCGAGGCCACTCCTATGTGGTACTAGCGGCTGAGTGCGTCGGCTACCATGTTTGCCTCACCGGGGTGGTACTCGATCGTTAGGTCATAGTCCTTCACCAGCTCTAGCCACCTCCTCTGCCGTAGGTTGAGTTCCTTTTAGGTTTGGAAGTATTTCAAGCTCTTGTGGTCGGTGTAGATGAGGCATTTTACCCCATATAAATAGTGACGCTATATCTTGAGGGCGAACACTATGGCTGCCAGCTTGAGGTCATGTGTGGGGTAGTTTTTCTCATGGGGCTTCAGTTGTCACGACGCATAGGCAATGACTCTCCCTAGTTGCATTAGGACACATCCCAATCCCTATCCGGATGCATCACTGCATACGGTGTATTCCTCATCGTCCTTGTGGGGTAAGGCTAGCACTAGGGCCGTTATTAATTGGGATTTCAGCTCCTGGAAGGTCACCTCAAATTTAGCATCCCACTTATAATCTACCCCTTCCTCGTGAGGTGCGTTAATGGGGCTGCAATTCTGGAGAAGTCTTCCACAAACTTCAGGTAGTATCTGGCGAGGTCGAGGAAACTACGCACTTTGGTTGGGTTGGTGGGAGCTTTCCAATTTGAGATGGTTTCTATCTTGGCCGGGTCCACCATCACTCCGTCTTTTAACACTATATGCCCCGGGAAGCCCACTACTTGTAGCCAAAATTTGCACTTAGAGAATTTGGCGTGAAGCCGGTTTTCTCGCAAGGTACTTAGGGTGGTCTCTAAGTGCGCCCGTTGTTCCTCTTTGGTTTGGTAGTATATGAGGATGTCGTCTATGAACACGATCACAAACTTATCCAAGTATGGCTGAAACACCCGATTCATTTGGTCCATGAAAGCCACAGGTGGGTTTGTGGTATCACTCTAAACTCGTAGTGCCCATATCATGATCGGAAAGTGGTTTTTTGTGTGTACTCCTCCCAATTTTTTAGTTGATGAAAACCCGACCATAGGTCGATCTTGGAGAAGTAGGCTACCCCTCTTAATTGGTTGAATAAGTCATCTATCATGGGGAAAGGGTACTTATTCTTAATTGTCACCTGGTTCAATTTCCGGTAGTCGATGTAGAATAGCATGCTTTTGTCCTTCTTTTTACAGACAAGACTGATACACCCCATGGGGATTGGCTTTGGCGTATGAAGCCTTTCTCTAAGAGTTTGTCCAATCAGTCCTTCAACTCCTTAAGTTCAACGGTCGCCATATCATATGGTGCTTGTGATATGGGGTGGGTCCCCGACACCACTTCAATCATGAACTCCAGCTAGTGATCTGGTGGTAGGCCGGGTGGCTCCTTCGAGAAGATGTCAAGGTAATGGTTAACTACCTGGATTCTAACTAACTCCTTCTTAGGTGAATCCTTGCAAGTGATTTGGGTGGGGAATACCTTACACCCTTTATGTAGTAAGTCCAGCGCCTCCATGTAGGATACCAGGTGTATTATGGCCTTTCCCTTGTCCCCTTCAAATACAACCCCCTCCTTTCCAAGGGCATGAAAGATTATACTTTTACTACTGCAATCTACATGGGCTTGATGTGTACTCTGCCAATCCATTCCCATGATGGCCTCTACTTCTCTTAGTGGAAGGGGTATCAAGTCAGCCTCTAAGATGATTCCTCCTATCTGCACTACGCATGCCTTAAGGTACTCCTACCACTCCAATGCCTCTCCTAATGGTGTAAGGATGTTGAGGGGTGGTGTGAGAGGAGAGATTTCTGTGGGAAGGTGTCACGCCCCAACGAGGGTTGATCAGATCCCAGTGAACAATCCACCACTCTCGTGGTCTATCAAGGGTTCCCATCCAATCGTGTAGTGAAATTCCTCTTAGTCGATTTTCATCCCTTGCGAGCTTAGTCTCAGTTGGCGATCCCGATGTCTCGTGTTCCTACACGAAATGAACATTGTTGTTCATTATCATTTGGCTTGATCACCTTCATTCATTGTGAATGACTAAATTATCAACTTTTTAAATATTTGCCATTTGGCCCTAAAGTTATTTTTCCTTTACTTTAGGCCTCAATTGACGGTTGTTTTTTCCCAAATAGAGTCTTGAAACTTTTAGAATTCCCCTTGTGACCTCAATTTATTCAATTTCATAAAAAGGGGTTCAAGTTTCTCAAATTTCCAATTTGACCCCCCAATTTTCCCAAAATTACCAATTTGCCCTTCCTTCATAAAAATTGTAAGTTTTACCCCAAATTTCTAAAATTTGCTCAATTGGTCCCTAACACTCTTATCATGCCCAATTGACCCTTAGTTTTATAAAATTACATTTTGGTCCCTCAAATTTTTGAAAAACCTAAAATTTCCCAAAATTTTCCCCTTATTTCAACTTCGTAACACCACCAAATTTGATTTCATCAAATTGACTGATCAAACACTTATAATTGTTGAATTTGAAGTTAAATTTGAGTTTCTACATCTTCATACGATTCAATTGCACTTTGAATCGCAAGTTTTGACGCCAGAACAATCTTAAATGGAGATTCATTGGAAACATGACATAAAGAGAGAAAGCTTAAATTGCTCACCATCGGGAGTGCAGCGGTCTGAGCTTCCAATCTGGACAGATAGCTCTCCACTAGAGGTTCTTCCTAGGATTAAGAATTGCATCAATTGATGCTGAATTGAGTTAAAATTTCATCATTGAAGTTTTGTCGGTTCTCTCTCTAGCACCAATCAGAAATTACAAAGGGGAGCCAAATTGACTTACCTTTCGGTTCGAATTTGGCCGTGGGAGGGCCGAAGAGGTGTTGGGAGAGCTTGGTTTGGCTTAAGTAGGGCTGGAATTAGCCAATTTCAGCTCGGCCAAAATAGGGTAGCTTTAGTCCGCCATAGCTGATTTGTTGTTTGATCACGCCGACACTTCTCCGACGACTCTTAGAGTGAATGGGCACTACCATCGTGCAACTAACTTCTCTTTGGTTCTAAGGAACCCAACCACACCTCTTTTGGCTCAGAAAAGACCCTATAATGGATCTCTAGTTCGAGCTTCGCCGGAAAACTAAGGAGCTGAGAGAGAGTGAGGTTTTTAGGTGTGGAAAAGATGAATGGATAGGGGCTCTTTATATAGGGAGCTCGGAAACTCGTTAGCCATCAGTTTGGCACCTTTATAATAGTCATTGATGGCCTGAAACATACTGAATGGAAACGTTTCTCAAATTTGACCATTCCTCAATAGTTGTTTTTGTGAACCAGTTTGGTTTTGTCAAGCCCCGACCCGGTTTGGTTGGATCCCCGTGATCAACCTGCCACTCTCCTAGTTTATTTAAGGGTTTCCCCTTTGTTATAAACCATAACGAGTAAGGCGTCCTTTAACCTGCACCTTTCCTGGAATAACATAAATCAAAACTGTACAAAAGTTTAAATTTATCATACCTGTCTCATAGGCATATTAGTTGGTGGTCCTTGGGGGTAGGCTTTCCGGGATTTCCTGAAAAGGAATATGAGGGAGGGGGTGTCTACAACGACTCAGTGAATGAGTTTTCAAATTTTGACTTTTAGGAAAAAGATTTATTTGGAGTGTGCCAAACTCCTTATTTCCTTTAAAAAATCCTTTAATTTCAAATCTCTATTTTATCATCAGTTCTTATTAATCACGATGTATCATCACCCAACACACACCCTTCATCATAAATATCAATCACACAATAGCTGGCCAGTACGTCCACTGAACCCACTTGTGGTGTCAGAGCGACTATACCGACCACCTAGATAGAAGTATGTCCACTTCTATCTTGAGAATGAGTGGATGTTCGAGACATCCAACCCTCAATCCCATAACAATTCTTCATGTCCGTATGAGGACAAAGACCTCATCCTGACCCCACCCCTATCTCGTGCGCTTAAAGCTACATCGAGCTTCGCAAGGTCACTTGGTACGATGGACTACCCTAATACCCACCAAGATGTCCATGGCCCTATGACACATCACTACCCCTCTTGGGTGTATTGAAGATCTCGTAAACACAGTGCATGCACAATCAGTATTTTCACATCATGCCATATAATCTGTGGTGCCCCTATTCCAATGGCCCTAAACCTCAACTCAACTTGCAGCAGTATGTCTTGACTAGTCTGGAAACCTGTCATGTCGCACTACCACTAGTTGACTGAGTATGTCGGTCCTGTCTTAGTACCATGGCCAAACAATTCAATTATTCAAGTTTTCATGGCATATAATTCATGTTTGTTTACGAGCTCCTACTAGTGCCAATTGGCCTATGGCCCACTGTTCGAGATTTTCAAAAATTTGGCATAATAGCCCCCCCAAGTTCCAAAACTGAGGCCTCCGACCTAAGAGAGCTATTCGAGCTCCCATCAAGAAGGTCTCCCAAATTGTTTAAGCAGTGGCACATAGTCAAGGGAAAGCACTTCCGACAAAAATATATTTTCAACTGTCCATCATACCAACCGAGTATGAGGATATCTCTGCTCATAATCGATGAACAGGTTTTCCACTTCCGCCGAGGAAGTTTCATCATACCAACCGTGTATGATCTACGTACATCCTGTAGGTAGTTTTTAAGCATCATTTTCTCATCACTCCTCTAAGTTGTGACATTTAAAATATCACTAAGTAGTGGGTTTTCATTACCGAGGTACTTATCAACCCAACCAGTTAGGATATAAAAATCCCACTCACCAGATAGTGCAGTGAAATTCCTATTAGTCAGCTTGTTGTCTTTACTCGAACTCATTTTAGCTGGTGTTCTCGGCACTTCGTGTTCCTACATGATATGAACATTTTTGTTCACTATTTTTTGGCCTAATAGCCCTCATTCATTTCAAATTAATGAGAAAAAACCTACTTTTCCTTTATTTGCATTAAGGTACCTAAAGTTATTTTTCTTAACATAGAGAGAGAAAGCTTTAATTGCTCACCGGCAGGGGCGCGACGGTCCTAGCTTTTGACTGGGCAAATAGCGTGTGTCCTGAGGTTCCTTCTAGGATCAAGAATTGCATCAATTGATGCCGAATTGGATTAGAATTTTGTCATCAAAATTCAGTCAGCTCTCTCTCTAGCACTTGTCAAAAATTGCAGACGGGAGCCGAATTGGCTTACCTTTTCATCTTAATTCGACCGTGAGAGGGCTAAGGAAGTGTTGGGAGAGCTTGGTTTGGCCTGGGGATGACTTTTATTGGCCGATTTTAGCTCAGCCAAAACAGGGTAGCTTCGGTTCACCAGAGCTGATTCACTATTCAATCACATCAGTGCTTCTCCAGTGACCCTCAGGGCAAATGGATACTACCAGCGTGTAGCTGACTTCTTCCTGGTTCTAAGAAATCCGACCTCACCTTCTTTGGCTCAGAAAAGACACTATATTGTAGCTCTGGTTCGAGCTTCACCAGAAAACTAAGTAGTTGAGTGAGAATGGAGTTTTAAGGTGTGGAGAGAATGAATGAGGAGGGGATCTTTATATTGGAAGCTCAGGGACTTCTTGGCCGTCCGATTGCCACCTTAATGGCTGTCATTCATTGCCTGAAACTCTCTGGCCGGAGACTTTTCAACTTCACCGGTGTTGCATGAGTTTTCGATAAGTGAACAGTGCTGTGATCTGAAGTAAGAAGATGACACTGTTCCGAACCAGATCGGACTGATCTAAACTGGGCTCAAAGCTTAAAAAGGTCGGTTCACCCCCCATTCAACCAAAATTTTCGAATATAAAAATTTATAAACTTATCTAAATTCATTTTCTATCCAATGGTGGCTTCAAATCTCAAATTTGAATTTTTTAGGCCACCTAGAAAAATAAATCTAGCATCTGATTTAATAGTGGTTCAAACCGGTCCAAACCAGTTCAATACGATTTGAATCCGGTTCACCTAAACCGGTTTGGTTTTCATCTCCAATACATTCTCATGTCCATTTTGATGACTTTTCAGACTCTTTGTGTCACTCGAGATCCATAAATTTCCCACTTGGCCCTTTCTCTATCGGTTCCAGTTAATGAACTGACTTAGTTCATAAATTGGCTCAATCCATTTGGATCCGGTTTATCTGAAATGGTCTGGTTTTTCTCTTCCAATTTGTCCTAAGGTTCTTTTCCATGGTTTTATGAACCCTTTGGATCACACGAGAGTTGTAAATTTTTAAATTGCCCATTCTCTAATGATCGGGTTTTTGAATCGGTTCGGTGTTTCTCACTCGATTTAACCGGTTCTTTTCCCAATTTTCCTTAACTCAAAAGAGTGGGGATTACAACTCTCCCCTCCTTTTAGGAGTTTTATCCCCAAAACCTAATCCGCATATTTCACATCTAGCTTAATTTCCTTTAATGTCCACTTCCTCCTTTACTTAGGACAAGATTTTTCCTCCCTAGTGTTCTTGCCTAAGATTTCAGGATTGGGAGTTCCAAAATTTCCAACCATTCTCGTGTCTAATTATTCTCTTGATAGTTGAAACCCTTAGCACTATGTTCTTTCGAGCGTTACGTACTTATTTTCACGATTTTCTTTGTTATCACATTTTCGTCTTGTTTTGATCATTCCTCCATTCGTTATTTATTATAACTTCGATCCAAATTTTTATATTCGACCTTGTCATGCTTACTAGCTGACTCTTCCTTACTTTGAGTCATATTCTTCTCAAAACTACTGGGCTTACATGCCCCTTACAGCATGGCATTTTCTAGGACCTATCTCTGTCCATTAGATTTCTAGAACATCTCCTTGACGGTCTCTCTTAGCTTTTCTACCTTTCAGGGATCGTATAACTTCATCCCTCTTTTCTTTTGATAACATTCATCAACTACCATTTATCGTTATCCTCTCATCCATCATGTCTTTGAAGTCATGTCTCACATAAGCGTTTCGATTTCTCTTACCTACTCATCCTTTCCCAACTTCTTTATTGGGTCTTTTTGATTTCAAATCATTGGGTTTCCTGATGACTTATTGACATATGAGGATTTTTCCCTTCTGATGTCCTTTCTCTTCTTTAGTGGCATCCTTTATTCAAGGACTTTCCTTTTTCCTTAATCCACTCTTACTTGCTCGTGACCATTTCACGATTTATTATTTCCAGTTGATCTCTTTTTGTACAATGTATTGATTGTTTTGTTTGGGGAGTTCCCTTCTTACGGTTTCATTCTCTACTATGTTCCTCAAAGTAGAGGTTTTAACCTTAAGAGTTACATGTTCAACCTTCTTACCATCCTTTGGAGATTTCTTCCTTCATTTCCTTACAACTTCTTCTATGTTGAGGCAATTGTCCACTTTAAATCCTTATTCGTCTTAAAATTCCCTTTCATTCCTTATTTGAGGAATTTCTTATTATTGGTCTTATTTCGTATACTACACACTATCCTCATCCGTCCATTCTTTAAACTCCATTAAGTGAGCATGGACCACGACCCGTTCTGATGTTAATGGTCATTTTCCCTAATTTACTTCTTAATTGAGGGCTTACTTCTCCAAGATTCCTCATATATTCTTTATTTTATTCTCTTATTATTGTAGTCCACCTACTCATATTCGTTACGACATTCTTTGACGCTACGATGCTATTTATCCGTTCCTTGGGTTTAATTTATTTCTTAGGCCCTCATGAGTACTTTTCCTTGGTACATGATCTTTCCATCTCAATCAGCATTTCATTTGAGAGCTTATCGTTCTTTCCATTTCGGTTGGTTCCATTTCCTCTTAATTGGGATACGTATGTCTTTTTGGGGCTTCCTTCCTTGGTAGGATTCTTTCCGTTTCTCCCGAAATTCCTTTTTCATTCCTTCCTTGGAAGTATCTAATCATTAAATGACATCCTTTGATATCGTCCTTCTCATGCACACTTCCTGGGAAATCTAGTGGTACGTACTTGTACCATTTCTTAAATTCTGCCTATATCCCGCACAAATTTTCTTACTTGGAAAAGGTTCAGACATGGTTTGTTTCAAGACCTCTCTGTAAGAGGTTTACTTAGTCTTCTTCTGGCTTGGAGTTTGATCGTCAATTTGGTCTTGTCTATTGATCTTTTCAAGGATCCCCTCCATCCTCTTGTTCCAAATGTTTGACATTTCCATCTTTCCTTTCTTTACTAGAGCTTAATCTATGACTCTCACGAGGGTTAGTTCGTTACTTTCCTTACCTCTACAATTCACCTTGTCTAATTATCTTGAGGCAATTGTCTCTTGAGTCTTCTTGTCCTTAATGACCATTCCATTGCCCTTTTTAGGGTGTAGTCCTTACTACTTCTTGGTCCTCCTTAGGGCGTCATTTATTCTCCTTAACTATCTTGTTATTTCGGTTTGATTTCTTCTGTTATGTTTGTTCGAAACTCGAATTTGACTTCTCTGCTTTTTCCAAAGCTGGTCATGCTTATCATCCTGAGACATCCCATTTGTCATTGGCTTGTCTTCTCTTGTTGAGGCACTTCCTTCCTTACTCCTAGACGGCTGAAAATTTAAGGAAAAATTTCTTTAGCAACCCTTTTGTTCTGTTTTGTGGTTTATTGAGGTCCTACATTCAGTCCTTTTTCCTTCCTGCCACTATGCTAGGAGCTTGAAGAGCTTACTCCTAGATATGGTTAAAATTTCGAGCAAGAGTCCTATTTTTAGGGATGGCATCCTTCCAGATTCCTATAGCTATGGGGCACTATCTTTAGAAAGTATTTTTCTAAATCCTTGTGGTGTGGGATATTTCTTCACTTCATGTCCTATTTCCCTTAAAACTTGTAATAGGTCATTTTTCTTCTCCAATTGTTACTTCCAATGTTCTCACTCCTTAATTACCTTGATGGTTTTCTTGCTTTCTTCACCTTTGATTTATTCCCTTTATTTGGGATGGGAATTTCCTTGGTCTTCGTGGTGTCTAGGGTAACACATGTTTGTTTGTTTACCTTTCTTGGGAAATCTTCCTACAGCTTGAGGCGCAAGGTCACATTATTTTTTAGAGACATAATTTTTAGTAACTTGGAGTTCTTTATTATTGGAGAGGTAGTACAATAGGTTGGGGTCTTAGCCATGTTACAAAAAGTGCCTAAGAAACATATGGGAAGCTACTGGGTTCTTAACAAGCGTCTTTCTTAGTAAGGTTATAAGCCCTTGATGGCATTCCTGGCCTTAGGCTTGGCTTCCTTCTTACACAGGATTATTACCTCAACAAATCCTGGCACCATGTCTCTTAGTTCTCTAGGACTTCTCGGGTATTTTAGGGTGATCTCCCTACGGGGACAAAGTGTTGGGTGGTGTTGGTACGCAAGTCCTAGTTTTCTTAGTTCCTCTCCTCGAAGTCGTTTGAAAAACTTTAAAATCATTCCTATTAGTTATTATCTTTTCTAGTCTTGATTATGTATTCGAGGAAACAGTCTCTAATACCACTCAAGTTGTCACACGCCGATCCGATTTAGTCGGATCCCCATGATCAACCCACCACTCTACGAGTTTATTTAAGGGTTTCCCCTTTGTTATAAACCGTAAAGAGTAAGACGTCCTTCAACCCGCACCTTTCTTGGAATAACATAAATCAAATCAAGAAGATCTCCTAAATCATTAAAGTAGTGGCACATAGTGAGAGGAGAGCACTTCCAACAAAAATATATTTTCAAATATCCATCATACCAACCAAGTATGAGGATATCTCCGCTCATAACCGACAAACGGGTTTTCCACTTCCTCCAAGGAAGTTTCACCACACAAACTGGGTATGATCTACTTACATCCTATAAGTAGTTTCTACGCATCATTTTCACATCACTCCTCTAAGTTGTGACATTTAATATACCACTAAGTAGTGGGTTTTCATTACCGAGGTACTTATCATTCCAACCGGGTATGATATAAAAATCCCACTCACTCGATAGTGTAATGAAATTCCTCTTAGCCTGCTTGTTATCCTTACTCCGACATGTCTTAGCTGGCATTCTCAGTACTCTGTGTTCCTACATGATATGAACATTATTGTTCATTATTATTTGGCCTAATAGCCCTCATTCATTCCAAATGAATGAGAAAAAACTAACGTTTCTTTTATTTGCATTTAGGTCCCTAAAGTTATTTTTCTTTAACTTAAAATTCCTAATTCCGATTTTTCCTAAAATTGAGTTGTGAAACTTTTAAAATTTATCTTAGAACCTCAATTTATTCAAATTCACAAAATGGGGTTTAATTTTCCAAATTTCCAATTTGGTCCACCAACTTTTCCCAAATTACCATTTTGCCCTTCCTTTACAAAAATGGTAAGTTTTACCCCAAAAATTCTAAAATTGCTCAATTAGCCCTCTAACATTCTTATCATGCCCAATTGACCTTCAATTTTATAAAATTATATTTTGGTCCTTCGAATTTTTGAAAATCCACAATTTCCTCCAAATTTCAACTTCCTAATATAACCGAATTTGATTTCATTAAATTGACCAATCAAACAATTCTAATTGTTGAAATTGAAATTAAAATTGAGTTTCTACATCTTCATACGATTCAAAATCACTTTGAATCGTAAGTTTTGACACCAGAACAAGCTCAAACGGAGCTTTGCCGAAAAACATAACGTGAGAGTGCTGAGGAAATGTCGAGAGAGCTTGGTTTGGCCTGAGGAGGGCTCGAATTGGCCGATTTCAGCTTAGCCAAAATAGAGAAGCTTCAACCCATCAGAGCTGCTTCACTGTTCGATCAAGTCGGTGCTTCTCCGATAACACTCGGGGTGAATGGATGCTACCACCGTGTAGCTGACTTCCCCCTAGTTCTAAGGAACCTGACCTCACCTTCTTTGGCTCAAAAAAGACCCTATATCGGAGTTGTAGTTTGAGCTTCGCCAGAAAACTCAGTAGCTGAAAGAGAATGGAGTTTTTAGGTGTGGAGAGGATGAATGAGGAGGGGCTCTTTATATATGAAGCTTGGGGACTTCTTGGACATTTGGTCAGCACCTTAATGGCGGTCATTCATTGCTTGAAACTCCCTGGCTTAAGACTTTTCAGCTTCGCTAGCGTTGCGCAATTTTCCGGTGAGTGAACAATATTGTCATCTAAAGGAAGAAAACTACACTATTCTGAACCGAATCGGACCGATCTGAACCGGTTTCAAAGCTTAAACCAGCCTATTCACCCCCCATTCGACCGAATTTTTCAAATCTAAAAATTTCTAAATTTATTTTCTATCCAATGGTGGCCTTAAATCTCAAATTTAAAATTTTTAAGCAACCTAGAAAAATGAATCTAACACCCCTTTCAATAGTGGTTCAAACCGGTTCAATTCGGTTCGGATCCGGTTCACCTAAACTGCTTTGGTTTTCATCTCCAATAAATTCTGAAGTCCATTTTCATGATTTTGCAACTCTTTGGGTAACTCGAGATCCATAAATTTTCCGGTTGGCCCTTTCTCTATCGGTTCCGGTTCATGAACCGACTTGGTTCATAAACCGATTCAATCCAATTGGATCCGGTTCATCTGAACTGGTCTAGTTTTTCTCTTCCAATTTGTCTTAAGCTTATTTTCCAAGGTTTTATGAACCCTTTGGATCACTTGGGAGTTATAAATTTCCAAATTGCCTGTTCTCTAATGATCGGGTTTGTGAATCCGTTTGGTGTTTCTCAATCGATTTGACCGGTTATTTTGCTTTTTTCTTTAACTCTAAAGAGATGGGTTTACAGGTTTTCTTACTTAGTTTGTCCAGTTCTTTTCCTATTTTCCTTAACTCCAAAGAGCGGGGTTTACAACTCTTCTTTCCTTTTAGGAGTTTTGTCCGCAAGACATATTCCACATTTTTTGGGTATTAACTCAAACATTTTATTGATATGTAAAATAATTTTTCTATTTTATCGTCTTACAACCTTCTTTGTTATTTTCCTTCTTTCTTTACATCACATACCTAAGATTCTCGCCTCCTCCTCATCCTTGCCTCATTCCATGGAACTTGCTTTAGCCTAGAATATCTTTTTGGGAGATCTAAGATCATCTCCTCTAATTATATCCTTGCTTCCCAAGGCACCATTTCTCATTCCAAGCTTGTTTTACCTAAGATTTTAGAACTGAGTTCCAGTCACTTTTCTTCCACATGTCTTGGCATTTATCACCTTCTTCATCCTTCGGTTATCACCTTTATGCTTGATTTCATTATGCCTTACTCACAGACTTTCCTAATCTAAGTTATATTTCTCTGAGTCAGTGGGGTTTACCTGACCCTTACTACATGATATTCTTCGTGATAACCGTATTGGTTTCCTTATTTCCTCGTCTTTTCCAAACTTCCTTATTCGATCATTCAACCTTCAAATCCTTGAACTTCCTGATACTCGCTAACATATTTAAGACTCTAAATTTTATACTTCATTCTTTATTCCCGCTGGTGTCCTTCCTCTTTAAGATCTCTTCTCTTTCCATATACATTCCTACCTTCATTAATGTTCCTCCCACTATTCTTGTCATGCCCCGATTCGGTTTGGTCAGATCCCTGCCATCAATCTGCCACTCTCCTGCTTTATTTTAGGGTTTCTACTTTGTTTTAAATTTATCATTCCTGTCTCACAATCGTATTAGTTGGTGGTCCTTGAGGGCAGGCTTTCTGGGATTTCTTGAAAAGGGATATGGGGGAGGGGGTGATTACAACGACTGAGTGAATGGGTTTTCAAATTTTGACTTTTAGGAAAAAGGTTTATTTGGAGTGTGTTAGACTCCTTCTTTCCTCTAAAATATCCTTTCATTTCAAATCTCTATTATATCACCATTTCTTATTAATCACGGTGTGTCATCACCCAACACACATCCTTTATCATGAAGGTCAATACCACAATCGTAGGCCAATACGTCTAATGAACCCACTTGTGGCGTTAGAGGGACTTTACCGGCCACCTAGATAGACGTACGTCCACTTCTACCTTGAGAATGAGTGGATGTTCGCGATATTCGAGGAATGGGTTTTCCACTTCATTCGAGGAAGTTTCATCATACAAATCGGGTATGATCTACTTACAATTGGTAAGTAGTTTTTCCGCATGATTTTTACATTACTTCTCTATGTTGTTATGTTTAAAATAAGATTAAATAGTGTGTTTTCATTTTGAGGTACTTATTATTCCCAACCTGGTATGATATAAAATTCCCACTCACCCGTTAATGTAGTAAATTCCACTCGACCGATTCTTTGTATTCACGTGAGCTTGTCCTTGCTAGCATTCCCGGTACTTTGTATTCCTATATGATGTGAAAATCCTTGTTCATTATCCCTCGACCTAATAGCTTTCATTCATTCCAAATGAATCAGAAAACTAAACTTTCTATTTATTTGCAATTAAGTCCCTAAAGTTATTTTTCTTTAACTTTAAGTCCCTAATTTCGGTTTTTCCTCAAATTGAGTCCCAAAACTTTTAAAATTTATCTTAGGATCTCAATTTATACAAATTCACAAAAAATGGGGTTTAATTTTCCAAATTTCCAATTTTGTCTCACAACTTTTCCAAAATTACCATTTTGCCCTTCCTTTACAAAAATGGTAAGTTTCACCCCAAAAATTCTAAAATTCTTCAATTGGCCCTCTAACATTCTTATCATGCCCAATTGACTCTCAATTTTATAAAATTGCATCTTGGTTCTTCAAATTTTTGAAAATCCCCAATTTTCCCCAATTTCATGTTTCTAACATAGTTGAATTTGATTTCATCAAATTTACCAATTAAACACTTCTAATTCTTGAAATTGAAGTTAAAATTGAGTTCCTACATTTTCATACGATTCAATAGCACTTTGAATCACAAGTTTTGATGTCGGAACGAGCTTAAACGGAGCTTCACTGGAAAATAGACTATAAAGAGAGAAAGCTTCAATTACTTACCGTTGGGGGCACGACGGTCTGAGCTTTCGAGCTGGGCAGTTAGATCTCGTCCTAAGGTTCATCCTAGAATAAAGAATTGCATCAAATGATGCTGAATTGAGTTAGAATTTCATCATCGAAATTCTGTCGGTTCTCTCTCTAGCAGCGGTCAGAAATTGCAGAGGGGAGCCGAATTGGCCTACCTTTCAGTTCTAATTCATCATGGGAGGGCTGAGGAAGTGTTGGGAGGGCTTGGTTTGGCCTGAGGAGGGCTCGAATTGGTCGATTTCAGCATGGCCGAAACATGGCAGCTTCAGTTGCTGGAGCTGCTTCACTGTTCTATCATGCCGGCGCTTCTCCAGTGACCCTCAGAGCAAACAGAGACTACATGCGTGTAGCTTACTTCTCCCCAATTCTAAAGAGCCCGACCTCTCCTTCTGAGGTTAAGAAAAATGCTCAAGTCGAAGCTCTGGTTCAAGCTTCACCGAGAAATGGAGCAGTAGAGAGAGAGAGAGAGAGAGAGAGAGAGAAGTGTTAAGGTGTGAGGAGGATGAATGGGGATGAGCTCTTTATATAGGTGTAAAATTGTGTATTAAACGAGGGAGATTTATTACTAGCATTAATGTTGCCATAAATTGATGAGTATTTATTAGTAATAATTCCAATAATTTAATTTAGGAATTAAATTATGGCTATTAATTCAAATAATTAAATATATATATTAATTCATGGCTATTTATAATTCCGATGGGATCTAGTTCATCTGAATCGATCTGATTTTTCTCTTCTAATTTGTATTAAGGTTGTTTCCCAAGGTTTTATGCTCCCTCAAATGGTTGGGTTTGTGAATCGGTCTGATATTTCTTACTTGGTTTGACTGGATTTACAACTCTCCCCTCCTTTTAGGAGTTTTGTTCCCAAAACTTAATTAGCAACCTTGCATGAGGAACCAATTCCTTTTATATCCATTTGATATTTGCTTAACATGAAAACTCTTATCTTGTTCATCCAATTTACCCTTTTTACATCATTCACTTAAGGAATTTCTCTTCCCTTATATTATTTACTCCATCCATAGACTTTATAATACCTGGACATATCTTATTTAAGGGTTTATCCTTTGATTCGCATCTTTCTTTGCTTAGAGCAACATTTTTCCATTTGGGGTCCCATACTTAAGATTAGGAATTCTAAGATACCTAACCATTCTCGCATCTAATTAACCTCTTGGTTGTTGAAATCCTTAGCTCGACGTCCTTTAGAGCATTACGTACCTGTTTTCATGGATTTCCTTATCATCACCTTTTCATCCTATTTTGACTATTCCTTCACCCGTTGATCATTACAATTCAGTCCAAATTTTATGTTTGACTTTGTCATGCCTATTAACTGGCTATTCCTTATTTTGAGTCATGGTTCCTCAGGACTGTTGGGTTTACCTACCCCTTACAGCATGACATTTTCTAGATTTTGTCCCTATGTCCATTAGATTTCTAGAACACCTCCTTTAGGGTTATTCCCAACTTTCCAACCTCTTAGGGATTGTATAACTTCAACCTTTTTTTCTTTTGGTAGTATTCCTTAACTACCTTTACCGTTATCCAATCAACTTACAAAATTGTGTAGGTTCTCCTTACCCACTCGTCCTTTCTCAACTTCCTCATCGAGTCTTTTTGGTTCCAATTATTTGATTTCTAGGTGATTTACGGACATGCTAGGATTCTTTCCTTCTTAAGTCCTAGGTGTTCTTTATCTAAAGATTTTTTTTCTTATTCCTTTATCCACTTTTACTTACTCAATCACTTTTGATCAATGTGTTGATTCCTTTGCATGGGAAGGTTCCCTTATTCCAGTTTTGTTCCCTATTATGTCCCTCACAATAGAGACTTCCCTCTTAGGAGCTACATGCTCAACCTTCTTATTATTCTTTGTAGGGTTCTTTCTTCTTTCCTTCGCACCCCTATCTATGTTAGGGCATTTGCCCATATTGGGTCCTTCTTTATCCACAACTTCTATTTCATCTCTTATTCCTTATCGAAGATACTTTCAAATTTTCGGTCTCATTCCGTGCAATTCACACTATGCTTAATCGTCCACTCTTTAAGCTTCGTATGCGCGTGCGGACTATGACCTGTCTTACCAATTGTGGTTATTCCTCCTTAGCCACATCGTTATTTGGAGGGCTTACTTTTCTAATGTTTCTTGGACATTCTTTCCTTTATTACCTTATTATGGATAGCCAACTCATTCTTACTTGTCACAACATCTCTTGATGTTAACTTCCTACTTACTTTTTTTTTAGTTTAACTTACTCCTTAGATTCTCGTAATATGCTTCCCTAGGTTTCTTTCACCTTAGCATGCATTTTATTTGCAAATTCGTCTCCTCACCTCTTGTCACCTGGTTCCATTTCTTCTTTATTAGGTCATGTATCCTTTCTTAGGATTTCCTTATCTGGGAGGATTCTTACCCTTTTCTCCCATAATTTCTTTTCCATTCATCTTTGAAGGCACATAACTTTAAATGATGTTCCTTGATGCCATTCTTTCATGCTTACCTCTACTCTTGAGATCCTACGGGTACGTCCTTCATATGCCATTCTCATTCTCACCCGTACCCCAGTACATGTATATTTCTATCTAGGGAGAGCTCACATCCACCTAGCTTCAAAATATCTTGATCATCCTTCGAGAGCCTCACTTAACCATCTCGTGGCTTTTTTTATCATAAATCCAGTCTTGGTCATTGATTTCTTTAAGGATTTCCTTTGTCCATTTTTTAACATTTTAGCCTTTTCACATCTCACTTGTTGTGGTTTAAATCCATGGTTCTCCCGAAGGTTAGTTCATTAACTGCATCATTCCTACTATTTTTATTATCCAAATGTTTGGATAGCTATATCACTTATCTTTCATGCCCATCCTATTGTTACTAATTACTTCTATCTACTAGTTTCTCCTAGAATCGTTATTTGGCTTGGCCTCCGATACATCGTTATTTCTAATGATGGGTTGTTTCCTTGCACTCCATGTTATGTCCATCCGCCAACCAATGATCCCTTCAAGAGGGTACTTAATTGTATGCCCCCTCTAGAGTTTCTTTTTGTAACTCCTTTCTTCTCTTCTTCATTCTTACTATATCCTACCCTGACATTTTCGGAGGACGTTTTCCATGTTTGCCCCTTTCTGAGGGGGTTTTAGGCATACCTCCCATATACCTTAACTTTATTCTTGAGGTATTCCTCTATGGTTGACATTAAGTAGAAGTTTAAATTTCCTTCCTTTACATCGCTATTTCTTGTCCTCCTTGTGAATACCCTACTTAACTTGCTTCACAGTTTTTGGCCTTTGGTCCTACAAGTATTCCGTGTCCTTGGACTTTGATAGTCAGCATAGTCCTTAGGTGGAATTGCCCTCAGTCCACGGGGTATGGAACTATCCTTGACTACATGTCTTATTCTCTTATTAAATATTATGTTATTTCTTGCATGGACCGATGTGGTTCCTTCTTTACTTTAAGCCTTTTCGGGTCTTTCTAGGGTTGCTAGTGGTTTGGTGCTTCACAGTTCTTGAGTTGAACACCTTGATAGTTTCTTTGCTAAGCCTCCCTTGCTAAGGGTCATTCTAATAGTCCTTCTGGGTTTCTAAATTCCTTGTTTCAATTTCCTTAACTGAAATGGAATCTTCCCTAGTTTTTTTATGGTAGTGTGGGTTTGTTTGGTTACTTTCCTTAGGGCAATCTTCCTAGCAAGATCAATCATTGAGAGATAGGAATTTAAGAATTGAGTACTTCATTACTAGGGGAATACAAAATGTTGGGGTTTTAGCCCTATCACAAAATGTAGTTATAGAATAGATAGGAAGCTACGGTTTTCTTGGCAAGTATTGTCCTTGGTAAGATTATACGTTCGTACTAGCATTCCTAGCTTTAGGCTTGGCTCTCTTTGTATACAAGACTGTGACCCTAGCATGTCCTGACACTGTACTCCTTGGTGGTACTGGATATTTTCCCATTTGGTGTTTTGGGGTTTCTATTATATCTCGAGTATTGGGAAGCTTCTAGAGTTGTCTTCCTACGAGGACAAGGTGTTGAGTAGAGTCATTCCTAGTTTTCTTGGTTCCTCTCCTGGAGCCATCTGAAAATTTTATAATAAATCCAATTAGTTACTATATTTTCTAGTCTTGATTATGTATTCGAGGAAACATGCTCTGATACCACTCAAGTTGTCACGCCCCGACCCGGTTTGGTCGGATCCCCATGATCAACCTGCCACTCTCCCGGTATATTAAAGGATTTCCTCTTATTATAATACGTAAAGAGTAAGACGACCTTTAATCCTGCAACTTTTCATAGAATAACATAAATAAAAACTGCATAATATTTTAAATTTATCTTACCTGTCTCACAGTCATCTTAGTTGATGGTCTTTAAGGGTAGGCTTTTCAGAATTTCCTAAAATGGATAAAAGGGAGGGGATGAGTACAATGACTCAGTGAATCGATTTTCAAAATTTTTAACTTTTAGAAAAAAAAGATTTGTATTGGATTGTGCTAGAATTTTTTCTTTCAAAAATACTTTCATTTCAAATCTCGATTTTTACCACCATTTCTTATTAATCACAGTGTGTCATCACCCAACACACATCCTTCATTATGAAGGTCAAACACACATTCGCAGGCCAGTACATCCACTGAACCCACTTGTGGCATCGGAGCGACTTTACCGGCCACCTAACACGTCCACTTCTACCATGAGAATGAGTGGATGTTCACGACATCCAGCCCTTAATCCCGTTAATAATTCTTCGTGTCCGTATGAGGATAGAGACCTTACCTTTTAGTCTTAATTCGGTCGTGGGAGGGCTAAGGATGTGTTGGGAGGTCTTGGTTTGGCCTGAGGAGGGCTCAAATTGCCCGATTTCAAATTGCAGGAGCTGCTTCACTGTTCCATCATGCCGGTGCTTCTCCGGCAACCCTCAGAGCAAACGAAGACTACAGGCATGTAGCTGACTTCTCCCTGGTTCTAAAGAGCCTGACCTCTCTTTTCAAGGTTAAGAAAAATGCTCAAGTCAAAGCTCTCATTCGAGCTTTACTTGGAAATGGAGCAGTAGAGAGAGAGAGAAGTGTTCAAGTGTGAGGAGGATGAATGGGGATGAGCTCTTTATATATTCGCATAAAAATTAGGTCACCCATCCTAGCACTACTCTTTCACAAGCACGCTTAACTTTGTTGTTTTGATGGGATCTAGTTCATCTAAACCGATCTAGATTTTCTCTTCTAATTTATCTTAAGGTTCTTTTCCAAGGTTTTATGAACCCTCAAATGGCCGGGTTTGTGAACCGGTCTGGTATTTCTCACTAAGTTTGACCGGTTCTTTTCTTAGTTTTTGTTAACTCAAAAGAGCAGGGTTTACAAATCGGGTATGATCTACTTACATCCTGTAAGTAGTTTTTACTCGTCATTTTCACATCACTCCTCTAAGTTGTAACGTTTAAAATACCACTAAGTAGTGGGTTTTCATTAGTGAGGTACTTATCATCTCAACCAGGTATGATATAAAAATCCACTCATCCGATGATGTAGTGAAATTCCTCTTAGCCGGCTTGTTTTCTTTACTTGAACTCATCTTAGCTGGTGTTCTTGGTACTTTGTGTTCCTACTCAATATGAACATTCTTGTTCATTATTCTTTAGCCTAATATTCCTTATTCATTCCAAATAAATGAGAAAAAACCAACTTTTCCTTTATTTGCATTTAGGTCCCTAAAGTTATTTTTCTTTAACTTGAAGTCCCAATGCCGGTTTTTCCTCAAATTGAGTTCCAAAAGTTTTAAAATTTATTTTAGAACATCAATTTATTCAAATTCACAAAAAGGGGTTTAATTTCCCAAATTTCCAATTTGATCCCCCAACTTTTCCAAAATTACCATTTTTCCCTTCCTTTACAAAATGGTAAAATTTACCCCAAAAATTCTAAAATTGCTCAATTGGCCCTCTAACATTCTTATCATGCCCAATTGACCCTCAATTTTATAAAATTGCATTTAGGTCCTTCGAATTTTTGAAAATCCTAATTTTCCCCATTTTCCCCCCAATTTCAACTTTATAACACAGCCGAATTTGACTTCATCAAATTGATCGATCAAACACTTCTAATTGTTGAAATTGAAGTAAAAATTGAGTTTCTACAACTTCATATGATTCAATAGCACTTTGAATCATAAATTTTGACACCGGAACGAGCTCAAATGGAGCTCCATTGGAAAATATAATGAATAGAGAAAGCTTTAATTGCTCGCTGGCGGGGGCGCAGTGGTCTGATCTTTTGATCTGGGCAGATAGCTTGTGTCTTGAGGTTCCTCTTAGGATCAAGAATTGCATCAATTGATGCTAAATTGGATTAGAATTTTGTCATCAAAATTCAGCCGACTCTCTCTTTAGCACTGGTCGAAAATTGTAGAGGATGCCAAATTGGCTTAACTTTTAGTCCTAATTCGACCGTAGGAGGGCTGAGGAAGTGTTGGGAGAGCTTGGTTTGGCCTGAGGAGGGTTTGAATTGGCCGATTTCAGCTCGGCCGAAATAGGGCATCTTAGGTCCGCCGGAGTTGCTTCACTGTTCGATCACGCCAATGCTTCTTCGACGACCCTCGGGGCGAATGGATGCTACCACAGTGTAGCTAACTTCTTCTTAGTTCTAAGAAACCCGACCCCAAAAATGACCATATATCAGAGCTCTATTTTGAGCTTCACTGGAAAACTAAGCAACTAAGAGAGAATAGAGTTTTCAGGTGTGGAGAGGATGAATGAGGAGAGGCTCTTTATATAGTAAGCTTAGGGACTTCTTGGTAGTTCGATCGGCACCTTAATGGCAGTCATTCATTGCCTAAAACTCCCTGGCCAGAGACTTTTCAGCTTTGTCGGCGCTACATGATTTTCTCATGAGTGAGCAGTATTGTCATCTGAAGGAGGAAGACGACACTATTCCGAACTGTGTTCAAAGCTTAAACCGGCCGATTGACCCCACATTCGACTAAAATTTTCAAATCTAAAAATTTCTAACTTCATCTAAATTTATTTTCTATCTAATGGTGGCATCAAATCTCAAATTTGAATTTTTAAGCCACCTAGAAAAATGAATCTATCATCTTGTTCAATAGTGGTTCAATCTAATTTACCTAAACAGGTTTGGTTTTCACCTCCAAAACTTTCTCAAGTCCATTTCCATGACTTTTGGGACTCTTTGGGTCACTCAGGATCCATAAATTTCCCGGTTGGATTTCTCTCTATTGGTTCCGGTTCCTGAACTAACTCGGTTCATAAATCGGTTCAATCTAGTTGGATCTGGTTCATCTAAACAAGTCTGGTTTTTCTCTTCCAATTTATCCTAAGGTTCTTTTTCAAGGTTTTATGAACCCTTTGGATCACCCGAGAGTTATAAATTTTCAAATTGCCCATTCTATAATGATCGAGTTTATGAACCATTTCGGTGTTTCTCACTCGATTTGACCGGTTCTTTTCCCGGTTTTCCTTAACTCAAAAGTGCGTGGTTTATAACTTTTTATTCTTAGTTAGTTTCTTTCTCAGTCGTATGGCATCTTCTGATTCCGTCCTCCTACTTACACGTTACTTGGGTTTGACTTATCCCTTGCATTTTTACAATTTCCATCCCTTTGTACTTGATCCTTTTATCTCCAATATCTTGTTCATGAGAAGCTTATTCTCTTTCTTATTTCGTTGATTCCATTTCCTCTTCACTGGTACACCCATGTCTTCCCAAGATTCCTTCCTCTTGTGAGTTTTACATTCCCTTTCTCTCGGTGTTTCCTTCTAGTTCTACCATTGAAATCATTATATTCTAGAGTATCTTTTGCCGATATCTTCACCAACTTACTCTTACTCTTTGGATCCATGAGTACCTTTCGTTTATCCCGCTTCATTCCCAATTGCTCCCGCATTTGTTTATTCCTTTGAGATGGACCTCTCATCCTTATTGTATCCAAACCTTTCCGTATTTTTGTGTCCTTGGTATTCCTCTTTTGTCTTGATTAGGATGTATTCTTTTACTACTCCCCATCTCTTATTAGACTTCATTTACTCCTCCAAATGGTTTGGTCCATATAAGTTATTTCATTAAATTAGATCCATCTAAAGTTTCTATTTGGGTTTCTAGGTCTTCTTGCATTAGATCACGCTCAACCTCCCGACACTCTCACTTAGCCACTAGTACTTCTTACTAAGGACCTTATTTCAACTTCAATTTTGTAACCTTCTCTCAATTGATTGTCTTGCCTTAGGGCTTTCTCCTTCCTCGATCCAACTTCCTATTTTATCCTCCTTCTAGTATCTTCCATTCTAGAATTTCCTTTTTATTTAATCACCTTACTATTCTTTAGAAATTCTTTCCTTTAAATCTTCTCCTAACTTAAGGGTCTTGCATGATTTATTCACTCTTGCTTTCCTTCCTCTTTTGATCCATACCTTTGTCTTCCACCAGTCTTTCCCTCTTATGAAGTTCCTAAGGAATTATATCTTAGTTGATTAAGTAGTTGTTACACCTGGGTCTTACTGTTATTCTACTTTCTTCCCATTCTTCCTTGGTGGTTTCTATACTTATTTCTTTTTTTCTTCCTAATTAGCTTCTATTCTTGTGGTTCCTTTTAGAATGTTCTATTTCTTGTTTTTCCTTACTCTTCATTCTCTGAGCTTTATTATTATTATTATTATTATTATTATTATTATTATTATTATTATTATTATTATTATTATTTTAACTCCTTGGACTTTCCATGATTATGTATTCCTTGATGATTGCTTTCCTTTATTCCTCTTTTGTTTTTCTTTTTCTTAAAATCTCCCTTTGATGGATTCTTCCTTATCGTATTATAAGGGTAAGTCTTAACAGTTGAGATTTACTCGTATTTTCTCCCTTAGATGATTTCCTATCTTTTACTTAGATTTTTATTATTATACTTTTCTTGTTTTAATTTTTATCAAATAATTCAGAAGTTTTAGCAAAACTTTTACTTTCATTCATTAAAGAAATATATTTTTCTTGCCATACTTTGTCTTTTTACAGACACTTTCTACCCATAATCCCTTGGGGTCATAGGACTATAATTAACCCTAGAACGGTTGTGAGACTCTTCATGTGAAGGCTTTGAGGAATTGATTTGTGTCCATTCACCCTCCCTAATAAGACGAATTTCATGTATGGCCTCCAATCTGCATCGCCTTAGTACCTCGACCTCACACTCATAAGTCTACTTCACCATTGAGAGGGATTAAAGCCAAGTTGTCATGCCCTGACTTAGTTTGGACGGATCCCCGTGATCAACCTGCCACTCCCTCGGTTTATTAAAGGGTTTCCCCTTATTATAAACCGTAAAGAGTAAGGCGTCCTTTGACCTACACCTTTTCCTAGAATAACATAATCAAAACTACATAACATTATAAATTCAACATACCTATCTCATAGGCGTCTTCCTTGATGGTCTTTAAGGATAGGCTTTCCGAGATTTCCTGAAAGGGATATAAGGGAGGGGGTGAATACGAATACTTTGTGAATGGGTTTTCATAACCTTTTAGGAAAAAGACTTGTTTTGGAGTGTGCCAGACTCCTTTCTTTTAAAAACCATTTCATTTGAAATCTCGGGCTTTATCACCATTTCCTTATTTAGTCATGTGTGTCATCACCCAACACACATCCTTCATCATTAAACACTCATTCGTAGGTTAGTATGTCCATTGAACCCACATGTTGCTTTGGAGCAACTTTTCTGGCCACCTAGATAGAAGTACGTCTACTTCTATCCTGAGAATGAGCGGATGTTCACGACATCCGGCCCTCAATCCCAAAATTAATTCTTCATGTCCATATGAGGACAAAGACCTCATCCTGTCCCCACCCTGGTCTCATGCGCTTGGTGCTACTCCAAATTTTGCACGGTCACCTGGTATGACAAACTACCCATATACTCACCAGGTCGTCCAGTGCCTTAAGGACGCATCACTACCCCTCTTGGGCATCTTGATGGTCCTGTACTCACAGTGCTTGCACAATCAATATTTTATCATTATGCCATATAATTTGGGGTGCCACTGGTCCAACGGCCCCGACTCTCAACTCAACCCACAGTTGTTTGTCGTGATTAGTCCGTTGACCTTCATATCACACTGCCGCTAGTTGACTGAGTATGTCGATCCTATCTTGGTACCATGGTCAAATAATTCCTTTATTTAAAGTTTTATGGCATGTAATTCATGTTTGTTTTCGAGCTCCTACTCGTGCAACTGTACTGGATTTTAAAAATTCATGTTTGTTCTAAGGTTCCTTCCCAAGGTTTATAAATCTCTTCGTGTCACAAGGGATCCGTAAATTTCCCTATTTTCCCTTTCTCTATCAGTTCCGGTTCATGAACCGACTCAGTTCATAAACCGATTCAATCTATTTGGATCCAGTTCATCTAATTCGGTCTGGTTTTTCACTTCCAATTTGTTCTAAGGTTCTTTTCCAAGGTTTTATGAACCCTTTGGATCACCTGAGAGTTGTAAATTTCCAAATTGCCCATTTCTTGATAATCGGATTTGTGAACCGGTTCAATTTTTCTCACTCAGTTCGATCGGTTCTTTTCCCAGTTTTCCTTGGCTCAAAAGGGTGGGGTTTACCTAGGTTGAGTGGGTGGAGGTACTTGGTGGACCTTCATGAAGGAGGCATACGCATCCTAATAATTATCCCAGACCTCTTTCTTGGTGGGATTCCCTTCCGGTTGTTGTGGAACTAGAAGAGGAGGGGTTGGACTTCTAGGAGGTGACACTGGTTCCTCTGGTCTAGGAGGAGGATATATGATGCCTTCCTATTCTAGTAAGCCTCCTACTAGTTTCTGGTAGTCTTACACCATGTCCTTGGGCACTTGTTTCTTGCCCTTTAGAAACCTTTGTACAGTTTCCTCCCTTGGGTTGGATGTCTTTTTCAGGGTTATAGGTAGAGGACTAGACTTCACCGTAAATTTTCTAGGGACTCTCCTTCCTACACCATAGTTTAGAGTTGGGTTAATGTCAGTGCATAATATTGATAATGTTTCAAGGGAACTAGGCTCCGATACCACTCTAGTTGTCATGCCCTGATCCAGTTTGGTCGGATCCCCGTGAACAACCCACTACTCTCTTGATTTAAGAGGAGTTTCCTCCTTCTTTTAACTCAAGTGGAGCCAAGCGTATTTTCAACCTTGTTCCCTGGAAAGACATATATCAAATAAAATGTATGCTTAAGAGAAATTAAGCATACCTGACAGACGGTACGGCTTGGTGTTATCCCTAGTCATTTTCACTAATTCCTAAAAAAGGGATAAAAAGAGGGGTGAGTTTCTAAAACTCAATGAATGAGTTTTAGTTAAAAAATATTTTAAGTTCGATGGAAAATAGTTTTCCAAAAATGGAGTGTGCCAAACTCCTTAATCTCTTTAAATTTTTCTATCTTCAATTCTCGATTTTCAAATATCATTCATTTCTTATTACCATGGTTTGTCATCACCCAACACACATCCTTCATCATGAAGGTCAAACACACAATCGCAGGCCAACACATCCACTTAACCCACTTGTGGTGTCGGAGCGATTTACCGACCACCTAGATAGAAGTACGTCCACTTCTACCCTAAAAATGAGTGCATGTTCGTGACATCCGACCCTCAATCACATAATAAATCTTCATGTCCGTATGAGGACAGAGGCCTCATCCTGGCTTCTAGTACAACTAACTACCCATATATCCATCGGTTGTGTCGGGCCCTAGGACACATCACTACCCCTCTTGGGCATCTTGAAGGTCCCGTAAACATAGTGCATGCACAATCAACATTTTTCACATGATGCCATATATTCTGTGGTGCCACTGGTCCAACAGCCCCGACCTTCAACTCAACCTACAACTATTTGTTTTGACTAGTCCGGAGACCTATCATGTTGCACTGCCACTAGTTGACTGAATATGTCGGTCCTGTCTTGGTACCATGGCCAAACAATTCAATTATTTAAGTTTTCATGACATATAAATCATGTTTGTTTACGAGCTTCTGCTCGTGCTAACTAGCCTAGGGCCCATTGTTCGAGATTTTCAAAATTAGGCATATTAGCCCCCAAGTTCCAAAACTGACGCCTTCGACCTAACTGAGCTATTCGATCTCCCGTAAAGGAGGTCTCCCAAATTTTTTAAGCAGTGGCACACAGTTAGGGGAGAGCACTTCCAGCAAAAATATCTTATTCAACTGTCCATCATACCATACCAACTATCTACTTACAACTGATAAGTAGTTTCTCCGCATGATTTTCACACCACTCCTCTTAGGTGTGATGTTTAAAATACCACTTAGTTTAGCTTGATCACCTTCATTCATTATGAATCACTAAATTTTCAACTTATTAAATATTTACAATTTGGTCCCTACAGTTATTTTTCCTTTACTTTAGGCCCCAATTAACAGTTTTTCCCTAAATTGAGTCTTGAAACTTTTAAAATTCCCCTTGGGACCTCAATTTATTCAAATTCATAAAAAGTGGGTTCAAGTTTCCCAAATTTCCAATTTGACCCCCAATTTTCCCAAAATTACCATTTTGCCCTTCCTATACAAAAGTGGTAAGTTTCCCAAAAAATTCTAAAATTTCCTCAATTGGTCCCCTAACACTCTTATCATGCCCAATTGACCCTCAATTTTATAAAATTGCATTTTGGTCCCTCGAATTTTTTGAAAATCCCCAATTTTCCCCTAATTTCAACTTATTAACACAACCAAATTTGATTTCATCAAATTGACTGATCAAACACTTATAATTGTTGAAATTGAAGTTAAATTTGAGTTTCTACATCTTCATACAATTCAATTGCACTTTGAATCGGAAGTTTTGACGCTAGAACTAACTCAAACATAGCTTTGCTATAAAACGGAATATAGAGAGACAAAGCTTCAATTGCTCACCATCGAGGGCGTGGCTGTCCGAGCTTCTAATCTGGGCAGATAACTCTCCTCCAGAGGTTCTTCCTAGGATCAAGAATTGCATTAATTGATGCTGAATTGAGTTAGCATTTCATCATCGAAGTTCTATCGGTTCTCTCTCTAGCACCCGTCGGAAATTACAAAAGGGAGCCACATCGGCTTAACTTTCCATTCTAATTCAGCTGTGGGAGGACTGAGGAGGTGTTGGAAGAGCTTGGTTTGGCCTAAGGAGGGCTCTAATTGGCCAATTTTAGCTCGGCCGAAACATGGCAACTTCGGTCCACCAGAGCTGCTTCACTATTCGATCACGCCGGCGCTTCTCTGGCGACCCTAAGAGTGAATGGACACTACCATCGTATAGCTGACTTCTCCCCAGTACTATGGAACCCGACCACACCTTCTTTGGCTCAAAAAAGGCCCTATATCAGAGCCTTGGTTCAATCTTCACTGGAAAACTAAGCAGCTGCGAGAGAGTGAGGTTTTCAGGTGTTTAGAGGATGAATGGAGATGGGCTCTTTATATAGGGAGCTCGAGGACTCGTCGGCCATTTGTTTGTCACCTTTATGACAGTCATTGATGGCCTAAAACATACTGAACAAAAATGCTTCTCCTTCACCGGCGTTGCTTCAATTTTCTAGTGAGTAAATAGTGCTGACATCTAGAGGAAGAAGACGACACTGTTTTGAACCGGACCAAACCGGTTCGAACCGAGTTCAAAGCGTAAACCAATCGGGAATTTTTCAAATCTAAAAATTTCTAAATTCATTTACTATCCAATGGTGGCCTCAAATATCAAATTTGGTTTTTTTATGCCACCTAGAAAAATGAATTTATCATCCGGATCAATAGTGATTCAAAACGGTTCAATCCCGTTCACCTAAATCGGTTTGGTTTTCATCCCTCATTCATCCTAAGGTCCTTTTTCATGACTTATGTGATTCTTTTAGGTCACTTGAGGTCCATATATTTCCTGGTTTACCTTCTCTCTATCGATTCCAGTTCATAAACTGGATTGGATCCTAAACCAGTTCAATCAGTTTCAGGTCCAGTTCACCCGAACCAATCTGATTTTCTCTCCCAATTTGTCCTAAAGTTTTTTTCCATGGTCTATGAATCTATTTGGGTCACATGGAAGTTGAAATTTCTCTAATTTTCCGTTCCTTAATAGTCAATTTTGTGAACCGATTTGGTTTTCTCACTTAGTTTGTCTGGTTCTATAAACCCCGCCCTTTTGAGCTATGGAAAATCATGAAGGGAACCGGTCAAACCGAGTGAGAAAACCGAATTGGTTCCCAAACCCGATCAATTGTGAATGGACAATTTAGGAATTTACAACTCCCAAGTGATCCAAAGGGTTCATAATACTATGGAAAAGAACCTTAGGATGAATTGGAAGAAGAAAATTAGACCGGTTTAGATGAACCGAATCCAATTAGATTGAACCGGTTTATGAACAGAGTCGGTTCACAAACCAGAACCGATAGAAAATGGGCAAATCAGAGAAATTCAACTCCCTTGTGCCCCAAAGAAATTTATAAACCTTGGGAAGGAACCTTAAAACAAAGTGAGAGAGAAAAACCAGATCGGTTCAGGTGAACCGGACCTAAATCAGATTGAATCGATTTAAGGACCAAGTCAGTTTATGTACCAGAATCAATAAAGAGATGGTAAACCGGGAATTTTATGGACCCTAAGTGACCCAAGGAGTCACAAAAGACATGGAAATGGACTTGTGAAGGAATTGGGGATGAAAACCAAACCGATTTAGGTGAATCGGATTCGAACCGGTTCATACTAGTTTGAACCATTATTGAACCAAATCATAAATTCATTTCTCTAGGTAGCTTATATAATTCAAATTGGAGATTTGAGGCCACCATTGGATAGAGAATGAATTTAGATGAATTTAGAAATTTTTAGATTTGAAAAACTCGGTCGAATGGGGGGTGAACCGACCGGTTTAAGCTTTGAACTTGGTACGGATTGGTCTGGTTCAGTTCGGAACAGTGTCATCTTCTTCCTTTGGATGACAGCACTGTTCACTCGCCGAGAAACTAAAGAAATGTCGGTGAAGAAGAAATGCTTCTGTTCAGGGCGTTTCAGGTCTTCAATGCTGGCGAAGAAGAAACGGACGACCAACGGGTCACCGAGCTCCCTATATAAAGAGCCCCTCCCCATTCATCCTCTCCACACCTGAAAACTCCATTCTCTCTCATCTGCTCCATTTTCTGGTGAAGCTCAAACCAGAGCTTCAACATGGGGTTTTTTCTGAGCCAAACAAGGTGAGGTCAAGTTCTTTAGAACTGGGGAAAAGTCAACTACACGCCTGTAGTCTCCGTTTGCTTCGAGGGTCACCGGAGAAACGCTGGCATGATGAAACAGTAAAGCAACTCTGGCGGATTGAAGCTGCCATATTTTGGCTGAGTTGAAATCGGCCATTTCAAGCCCTCCTCAAGCCAAACCAAGCCTTCCCAACACTTCCTCAGTCCTCTTACAGCCAAATTAGGACTGAAAGGTAAGCCAATTCTGCTCCCCTCTGTAATTTTCGGCCAGTGCTAGAGAGAGAATATGCAGAATTTCAATGATGAAATTATAACTCAATTCGACATCAATTTATGTGATTCTTGATTCTAGGATGAACCTGAAGATGAGAGCTATCTGCCCATATCGAAAGCTCGGACCGTCGTGCCCTCACCAATGAGAAATAAAAGCTTTCTCTCTCTATAGTCTATTTTCCGGCGAAGCTCTGTCTGAGGTTGTTCCAACGATAAAATATGCTATTCAAAGTTCTTTAGAATCGTATAAACATGTAGGAACTCAATTTCAACTCCAATTTCAACTCCAATTTCAACAATTAGAGGTGTTTGATTGGTCAATTTGATGAAATCAAATTCGGCAGTGTTGAAAAGTTGAAATTGAGGGGGAAATTGGGGATTGTCAAAATTTAAAGGACCAAAATGCAATTTTATGAAATTGAGGGTCAATTGGGCATGAAAATAATGTTAGAGGACCCATTGAGGAATTTTAGAATTTTTGGGACAAAACTTACCATTTTTGTAAAGGAAGGGCAAAATGGTAATTTTGGAAAAGTTGGGGGACCAAATTGGAAATTTGGGAAATTAAACCCCTTTTTGGTGAAATTGAATAAATTGAGGTCCCAAGATAAATTTTAAAAGTTTCAAGACTCGATTTGAGAAAAACCCGACATTTGGGACTTAAAGTTAAAGAGAAATAACTTTAGGGACCTAATTATAAATAACTAAAAAGTTTGGGTTTTCTCATTCATTTGAAATGAATGAAGGTTGTTATGCCGAGTAATAATGAACAAGGATGTTCATATCGTGTAGGAACGTAAAGTACCAGGAACACCAGCATGGACGAGCTCGCATGAATACAAAGAACTAGTCTAGTGGAATTTACTGCGTTAACGGGTGAGTGGGAATTTTATATCATACCCGGTTGGGGATGATAAGTACCTCGGTATGAAAACCACTATTAAGTGGTATTTTAAACATCACAACTTAGAGGAAGTGATGTGAAAATCATACGGAAAAACTACTTACCGATTGTAAGTAGATCATACCAGGTTGGTATGATGAGACTTCCTCGAAGGAAGTTGAAAACCTGTTCATCGGTTATGAACGAAGGTGTTCTTATACTCGGGCGGTATAATGGATAGAGAAAACATATCTTTTGTTAGAAGTGCCCACCCCTAACTGTGTGCCAATGCTTAAATAATTTGGGATACATTCTCGATGGGAGCTCGAATAGCTCTAATAGGTCGGGGGCCTCGATTTTGGAACTCGGGGACTAAATGCCCGATTTTGAAAATCTTGTACAGTGGGCCCAAGGCCAGTTGGCAAGTGTAGGAGCTTGTAAACGAACATGATATATGTGCCATAAATCTTAATAAGTGAATTGTTTGGCCTTGGTACCAAGATAGGACCGACATGCTCAGTCAACTAGCAGCAGTGCAACATGACAAGTCGACGAACCAGTCAAGACAAACAACTGCGGGTTGAGTTGAGAGTTAAGGCCCTTGGACCAGTGGCACCACAGATTATATGGCATAATGAGAAAATATTGATTGTGCATGCACTATAAGTACGGGATCATCGAGACGCCCAAGAAGGGTAGTGATGCGTCCTAAGGGCCCTGGACGACCTGGTGAGTATAAGGGTAGTTTGTCGATCCAAGTGTCTGTGTGAAATTTGGAGTAGCACCAAGCACATGAGATCGAGGTGGTGACGGGATAAGGTCTCTGTCCTCATAACGGACATGAAGATTTTATTTTGGGAATGAGGGTCGGATGTCGCGAACATCCACTCATTCTTAGGGTAGAAGTGGACTTACTTCTATCTGGGTGGCCGGTAAAGTCGCTCCGAAGCCACAAGTGGGTTCAGTGGTCGTGCTAACCTGCAAATGTGTGTAACCTTCATGATGAAGGATGTGTGTTGGGTGATGACACACCATGGTTAAAAAGAAATGGTGATAAACACAAGAATTTGAATGAAATGATTCTTTTTGAAAAGAAAGGAGTATGGCACACTCCAATAATAAATGTTTTCTTAAAGTCTAAACTTTTGAAAACCCATTCACTAAGTAGTCGTACTCACCCCCTCCCTTATATCCCTTTTAGGAGATTTTAGAAAGGCTACCCTTAAATACCATAAATTAAGATGCCTGTGATACATGTATGATAAATCTAAATTATTATGCAATTTTGTTTATGTTATTCCTGGAAAAGGTGTAGGTTTAAAGGATGCCTTACTCTTTACTGTCTATAGTAAGGAGAAACCCTTTAATAAACTGGGAGAGTGGTGGGTTGATCACGGGGATCCGACCAAACAGGGTTGGGGTGTGACAACTAGAGTGGTATCAGAGCCTGTTTCCTCGAATACAAAATCAAGACTAGAAAATATAGTAACTAATAGGATTTATCCAAAAAAAAATTTCAGATGGCTCACAAGAGAGGAACCAAGAAAACTTGGAATGGCTTTACTCAACACCTTATCTTCGTAGAAAGACAACCCTAGAAGCTTCCTAAATGCCTGAGACCTAGCAGGAATCTCAAAAGACCAAATGGGGAATTATCCTGGAGAATGATGCTAGGACCTATCGATGGTACAACTCTAAATATGAAGGAGAATATTTATCAAGAATTCCATAACTCCTTAGTTATTTGGTGACCATTTCCTATGATAGGGCTGAAGGCCTAATCTTTTGTATCCTTATATTAATAAAATACTCAAATTCTCAAAACTCTATCTCTTGATGATGCAATCTTATTGGGAATACGACATAAGGAAAATAAAACAAACCCACACTATCCTGGAAACCAAGGAAAAGTCATATTTTGGTTATGGAAGATGAATCATGGAATTAAGAAACTTAGGAGGACTCTTACCATGACCCTTTAGCAAAGGAGATTCAGCAAGAAAACTGTCAAAGTGATCAGACTCAAGAACGGTAAAGCACCAAATCACTAGTAACCTTGGAAAAGCCCTAGTTGAAGGAACCACAACAATCCATCTAAGAGAATAACGATGGGACATTTCCTGAAGAGATGCCCAAACCTACTAAAGGACAAGTACCAAGATTAACTATTATAGGTGTAAGGAAAGAAGGAGTGTTCCACACATCATAGATTCAGGGCAATACCTCCTCAAAGGTCAAGAAAGACATGAAGGATTGGAGACCAATACCATGGAGCAGGTTAGGTAAACAGTTCACAAAGAGGTTAAGGAATGACGAGGGAATGCAAAAACTTCTTAAGAAGGTTCAAACCGAGAAGGATACCTCATGAATAGGGATAAGGTACATGGGAAGCATACATAGAACCCTCTCATATGGGGCAAACACAAAAAAAAACATCCCCCAGAACTCTAAGGAATGGCACGGTGAGAGTGAAGAAGAGAAGGAATAAGCTGCGGAAGGGAACTCTAGAGGGATGCATACAACCAAGTGCCATGAAGGAATCATTGATTGGTAGATGGACATAACATGGAGTGCAAGGAGACAACCCCTCATTAGAAACTACTTGAAGGAAGGAAGTATCGAAGGCCAAGACTAACCTGCTTTGGAAAAGTGATATAATTTTAAAGTACAACATCTTTTGGAAAAAGCAGAGAAGTCAAAAATTGAAATCTCTAACCAACATAGCAGAAGTAAGCAAATCATAAAAACAAGATAGTCAGAGGAAATAAATGACACCCTAAGGAAGACCGAGAGGTAGAAAGGACTACAACCAAAAAGGTCAATGAGATAGACGTTAAGGATAGGAGGACTCGAGAAACAACTGCCCTAAGAAACTTAGACCAAAGGAATGGTGGAGACAAGGCAGTTAACAAACTAATACACGAGAAATCCATAATTTGAGTTCCAGCAATGAAGAAAGGGGCAGAAAGGTCAAATACTTGGGAAAAGAAGGATGAAAGAAATCCTTAATAGTACCAAGGGCCAAATTAATTATTAAAGTCAAGCCAAGAAAAGAATAGGCAAGCCTCTCACACAATTGTTAAGAAATCTTGAAACAAAGAAGATTTGAACGCTCCATAAGGAAATACACTATGAAAATAAACTTTGGAGGGATGCATATGATTAACTACCCTTGAAGAAATTATGGATGTGCGGATGTACATAATGTGGAGTATAAAGAAACAACCCTTAGTTAGGAAATGTTTCAAAGGGACAAAGTATCATGGTGGCTTAGGGTGACCTGTTTGGAGAGAGCAGGAGAAACAAGTAGAAAGAAGAAACTGGTAGCAGAGGGCAGCCAAAGAGAATGAACAGAATCCTAAGAAAGGCAGAGATGTAGTAAAGACTATATTCTATGAAGAACAAAAGGATAGGCATAAAGGAAGTGTGATACAACTGCCCAGATGATTGGATCAGAAAAATAGTGTGAAGGGGGTAGTTAAAGAACTAGCCTTCGAGAGAACCAAGAATTTAAACCATGATAAAGAAGGGAGAAGTGAAAAGTGTAAATCATAGGAAAAGAAGAACAAAGGTAAATCCTTAAAAGAAATCAATGGCCAGAACCAGAACTATAAAATATTGAGACGGTTAAATGAACCTCTCAAAGGGTAATCAAGGGATTTTTTAAACTAGGTGGATGTGAGCTCTAGACATGTGTTGTGGTACGAGTGATAATGAGGATGGAATATGAAAGACGTGCCCGTAGGATCTCAAGAGTAAAGGTAAATATGAAAGAATAGCATCAAGGGACGTCATTTAAAGTAAGGTGTCTTCAAGGATGTATGAAAAAGAAATTTTGGGAGAAAAGGGTAAGAATCCTCCCAAATAAGGAAATCCTAAGAAAGGATACATGACGTAATAAAGAGTAAATGGAACCTGGTGACGAGAGGTGAAGAGACAAATTCACAAATAAAAATGCATGCTAAACTGAAAGAAACCCAAGGAAGCATATTAAGAGATGTTGTGGCAAGTAAGAATGAGTGGACTATCCATAATAAGGTAAGGAAGGAAAGAACGTATGAGAAACGTTGGGAAAGTAAGCCCTCCAAATAAGATGTGGTTATGTAGGAATAACCACGGTTGGTAAGACAGGTCGTAGTCCACACGCGTATAATACAGCCTAAAGAGTGGACGGCTGAGCATAATACGAAGTACCTGAAACAAGATTAATAAACTACTCAAATAAGGAATAGGGGATGGAATGGGAAAATTTTAAGACAATTAAGGACTAAAAGCGGGCAAATGCCCCAATATGGAAAGGGTGTAAGAGATGAAGAAAGGAAACCTTCAAGAAATGGTAAGAAGGTTGAACAATGGTGAGATGATTACAAATAGGTAAGAGTGGATTAAGGCTAAAGTAAAATCCTTAAATAAAGGATGTTATTGGGAATGATGATGGACTTAAGAAAGGACAAATACCAGCATGTCAGTAAAACATCTGGAAATCAAATAATCAGGACCGAAATACTATAAGAAAGTCAAAAAAGGACGAGTAGGTAAGGAGAACCGACACAGTTGTGTAAATTGAGTTAATAACGGTAAAGGTAGTCGAGGAATACTACTAGAAGAAAGGAGGGATGAAGTTATACAATTCCTGAGAGGTTAAAAAATAAGGAAAAAAATCCTAAAAGAGGTGTTTTGGAGATCTATTGGATGTAGAGGCAAGATCTAGAAAACGTCATGTTGTAAGGGACAAGAAAACCCAACAAGCACGATGAAAACATGACTCAGAATAAGGAAGAGTTGGTTAATAAGCATGACAAAGTCAAACATAATTTGGACTGATTTGTAATGAGCAACAAATGAAGAAAGAGTTGAAATGGGATGCAAAAGTGATGATAAAGAAATCCGTGAAAATAGGTACATAATGCTCTAAAGGATGTCGAGCTAAGGGTTTCAATGACCAAGTGGTTAACTAGACACGGAAATGGTTAGTTATCTTAGAATTTCCAATCTTGAGTACAGAACCTCAAGGGGAAGGATGTTGCTCTAAGCAAAGAAAGAAATAAAATCTAAGAACATACCCTAAAGTAAGGTATGTCTAGTTATGACAAACTCTATGGAGAGAGTAAATAATACAAAGGAAAAAAGGAACTCCTTAAGTGAAGGTTGTAAAAAGGGCTAATTGAAAGAACGATAGAAGAGTTTGCATGTTAAGCAAACACCAAAGAGGCATCAAAGGAAATGATTCCTCATACATGGTTACTAATTATGTTTTGGGGACAAAACTCTTAAAAGGAGGGGAGAATTGTAAGGCCCGCCCTTTTGAGCTAAGGAAAACTGGGAAAGGAATCGGTCAAACCGAGTGGGAAAACCTAGCCGATTAACAAACCCAATCAATTGTGAATGGGAAATTTAGGAATTTTACAACTCCCAAGTGATCCAAAGGGTTCATAATACTATGGAAAAGAACCTTAGGACAAATTGGAAGAGGAAAATTAGACTGGTTTGGATGAACCGGGTCCAACATGATTGAACCGGTTTATGAACCGAGTTGGTTCATGAACTGGAACCGATAGAGATCGGGCAAAACAAAAAAATTCAACTCCATGGTGCTCCAAAGAAAATCATAAACCTTGGGAAGGGACCTTAGAACAAACTGGGAGAGAAAAACCGGACTAGTTCGGGTGAACCGGACCCAAACCGAATTAAACCGGTTTAAGGACCGAGTCAGATTATAAACTGGAATCGATAAAGGAATGGTAAACCTAGAATTTTATGGACCCTAAGTGACCTAAGGAGTCACAAAAGTTAGATGAATAGACTTGTGAAGGAATTGGGGATGAAAACCAAACCAGTTCAGGTGAACCAGATTCAAACCGGTTTTGACCAGTTTGAACCACTATTGAACTGAACACTAAATTCATTTTTCTAGGTGGCTTAAATAATTCAAATTGGAGATTAAGGCCACCATTGGATAGAAAATGAATTTAGATGAATTTAGAAATTTTTAGATTTGAAAAACTCAGTCGAATGAGGGGTGAACTGGCCGGTTTAAGCTTTGAACCCGGTTCAGACCAGTTCGATCCGGTTCGGAACAGTGTCATCTTCTTCCTCAGGATGACATCACTATTCACTCACTGGGAAACTGAAGAAACACCAACGAAGAAGAAACGCTTCTGTCAAACGGACGGCCAACGGGTCCCCGAGCTCCCTATATAAAGAGCCCCTCCCCATTCATCCTCTCCACACCTGAAAACTCCATTCTCTCTCAACTGCTCCATTTTCCATTGAAGCTCGAACTAGAGCTCCGACATAGGGTCTTTTTTGAGCCAAACAAGGCGAGGTCGGGTTTTTTTAGAATTGGGGAGAAGTTAGCTACACGTCTGTAGTCTCTGTTCACTCTTAAGGTCGCTGGCGAGACACCAGCGTGATGAAACAGTGAAGTAGCTCCAATGGATCGAAGCTGCCCTATTTCGGCCAATTTGAAATCGACCATTTCAAGCCCTCCTCAGGCCAAACCATGCCTTCCCAACACTTCCTCAGCCCTCCCACGGCCAAATTAGGACTGAAAAGAAAGCCAATTCGGGTCCACTCTACAATTTTCGGTCGGTGCTAGAGAGAGAACCGACAGAATTTCAGTGATGAAATTCTAACTCAATTCGGCATCAATTAATGTGATTCTTGATTCTAGAATAAACCTCAGGATGAGAGCTATCTACCTTGATCGAAAACTTGGACCGATGTGCCCTCACCAGTGAGTAATCGAAGCTCTCTCTCTCTCTACAGTCTATTTTCCGGCGAAGCTCCATTTGAACTCGTTTCGGCGTCAAAACTTGCAATTCAAAGTGCTATTGAATTGTAAGAGGATGGAAGAACTCAATTTTAACTTCAATTTCAACAATTAGAGGTGTTTGATTGGTCAATTTAATGAAATCAAATTCTGTTGTGTTAAGGAGTTGAAATTGGGGGAAAATTGGGGATTTTCGAAATTTAAAGGACCAAAATACAATTTTATGAAATTAAAGGTCAATTGGGCATGAAAATAATGTTGGAGGACCAATTGAGGAATTTTAGAATTTGTGGGGCAAAACTTACCATTTTTGTAAAGGAATGGCAAAATGGTAATTTTGGAAAAGTTGGGGGACCAAATTGGAAATTTGGGAAATTAAACCCCTTTTTGGTGAAATTGAATAAATTGAGGTTCCAAGATAAATTTTAAAAGTTTCGGGACTCTATTTGAGGAAAAACCGACATTAGGGACTTAAAGTTAAAGAGAAATAACTTTAGTGACCTAATTGCAAATAACTAAAAAGTTTGGATTTTCTCATTCATTTGAAATGAATGAAGGCTGTTATGCCAAGTAATAATGAACAAGCATTTTCATATCGTGTAGGAACACGAAGTACCGGGAACGCCAACATGGATGAGCTCGCGTGAATACAAAGAACCAGTCTAGTGGAATTCACTACATTAACGGGTGAGTGGGGATTTTATATCATACTCGGTTGGGGATAATAAGTACCTCCGTATGAAAACCCACTATTAAGTGATTTTTTAAATATCACAACTTAGAGGAAGTGATGTGAAAATCATGCAGAAAAACTACTTACCGGTTCTAAGTAGATCATACCCGGTTGGTATGATGAGACTTCCTCGAAGGAAGTTGAAAACCTGTTCATCGGTTATGAACGAAGGTGTTCTTATACTTGGGCGGTATAATGGATAGAGTAAACATATGTTTTATCGGAAGTGCTCTCCCTTGACTGTGTGCCAATGCTTAAACAATTTGGGAGACCTTCTCGATGGAAGCTCGAATAGCTCTGATAGGCTGGGGGCCACGGTTTTGGAACTTGGTGGCTAAATGCCCGATTTTGAAAATCTCGTACAGTGGACCCAAGGCCAGTTAGCACGAGCAGAAGCTCATAAACGAACATGATATATGTGCCATAAAACTTAATAAGTGAATTGTTTGGCCATGGTACCAAGATAGGACCGACATGCTCAGTCAATTAGCGACAGTCCGACATGACAGATCGACGGACCAGTCAAGATAAACAACTATGGGTTGAGTTGAGAGTTAGGGTCGTTGGACCAATGGCACCACAGATTATATGGTATAATGAGAAAATATTGATTGTGCATGCACTATGAGTATGGGATCATCGAGACGCCTAAGAGGGGTAATGGTGCGTCCTAAGGGCCCTAGACGACCCAGTGAGGGTGTCTGTGCAAAATTTGGAGTAGCACCAAGCGCATGAGACCGGGGTAGGGATGGAATGAGGTCTCTATCCTCATAACAGACACAAAGATTTTATTTCGGGAATGAGGGTCGGATGTCGCGAACATCCACTCATTCTCAGAGTAGAAGTGGACGTACTTCTATCCGGGTGGCCGGTAAAGTCGCTCCGAAGCCACAAGTGGGTTCAGTGGTCGTGCTGACCTGTGAATGTGTGTAACCTTCATGATGAAGGATGTGTGTTGGGTGATGACATAGTGTGGTTAAAAAGAAATGGTGATAAACACGAGAATTTGAATGAAATGATTCTTTTTGAAAAGAAATGAGTCTATCACACTCCAATAATAAATGTTTTCTTAAAGTCTAAACTTTTGAAAACCCATTCACTGAGTAGTCGTACTCACCCCCTCCCTTATATCCTTTTTAGGAGATTTCGGAAAGACTACCCTTAAAGACCATCAACTAAGACGCGTGTGATACAGGTATGATAAATCTAAATTATTATGCATTTTTGTTTATGTTATTTCTGGAAAATTTACAGGTTTAAAGGACGCCTTACTCTTTATGGTCTATAGTAAGGGGAAACCCTTTAATAAACTGGGAGAGTGGCAAGTTGATCATGGGGATCCGACCAAACAGGGTTGGGGCGTGACAACCGTCAGCTAACTTCTCCCCTAATCTGAAGAACCCGACCTCACCTTATTTAGCTCAGAAAAGTGCCCAAGTCAGAGCTCTGGTTCAAGCTTTACTGGAAAATGGAGCAATAGGGAGAGAGTGGAGTTTTCAGGTGTGAGGAGGATGAATGAGAAGGGGCTCTTTATATAAGAAGCTCAAGGACTTCTTGGTCATCCGATTAGTGCCTTTATGGCGGCCATTCGTTGCCTGAAACTCCCTAGCCGGAGACTTTACATTTCGTCGACGCTGCTCAATTTTCCAGCGAGTGAACAATGTTGTTATCTGAAAAAAGAAGACGACACTGTTCTGAACCGGACCGGACTGGTATGAACTGGGTTCAAAGTTTAAACTTACTGGTTCAAGCTTGATTCGACTGAGTTTTTCAAAATTAAAAATTATAAATTCATCTAAATTCATTCTCTATCCAATGATGGCCTTAGTTCCCCAATTTGAATTTTCTAAGCCACCTAGAAAAATGAATTTAGCATCTGGTTCAATGATGGTTCAAACCGGTCCGAATCGGTTCAATCCGGTTCGGATCTAGTTCACCTGAACTAGTCTGGTTTTCTTTCCCAAATTGTCCTAAAGTCCCTTTCCAAGGTCACTCAGGAGTTGTAAATTCCCCAATTTGCCCGTTCTCTAGTGGTCGGGGTTTGTGAACTAGTTTAGTTTTTCTCACTCGGTTTAACCGGTTCTTTCCCATTTTTCCTTAACTCCAAAGGGCGAGGTTTACAACAGCCTTTGACCCGTTGACTAGATACGTGGCAGCCTCCTATTAGTCGTTCATTCCGACGTGGATGCTAACTATGTTCAGTCAGCCATTCACCGGAGACATGTGTCACTCTCCTATTGATCGGTCCTTGGTGACGTGGATTTCCTTCTTCTAACCATTGACCGAGAACACATGTCACCTTCTGATTGGTCAACGCTTCTTGGCATTGACTGTATGTTGATGAGGGGCGCTTCGCCATGCGTTGTGCGTTGATTGGTTGCTATTGCTGACTAGTTGCTGACCTAGCAGCAGTCCGTTGACAAGCTGTACCGTTGACCGGTACGTTTTGACCGAGTTCGATAACTCGAAAATATAAATTGGCCAGTTCAGACACGATTCGATCAATTTTTCAAAAATTAAAAATTTTTAAATTCATTTCCTATCTAATATTGGCTTCATTTTCCAAATTTGATATTTTTAAACCATCTAGAAAAATAAATTATTGAATCGGTTATTCACAGTTTAATTCAGTTCAATTCAGTTCGGGTTCGGTTCACCCTGAACCGGTCCGATTTGCACCTACAATCTACTTCATAGTTCTTTTTCATAGTGTTTAGGTGTTTTTTGGTCAATTGGGATTTTCAAATTTTCGGTTCTAATACTTATTTACTATTTTCAATTCACTTGGTTCTCATTTTTCTCATGAAAATTACAAATTCTCTTTCCTAATTTTCTTATTCTAAAATGACGGGATTTGTACAAGCAATCCCGATGATCAACACTTTATTAGTGGGATTTTTTTGTATTTTTCGTTAGCATTTTATTTTTTTAGAGTATTAAAAAGAAATGTACTGTTCGTTCTAACAGGGAAGGTGAATACAAAAGTTTGGATAATGTAGTGTAATTCAGTTACTTATTCATGTGTTGAGCAAAAAAAAAAGTTTATTATTCATGAACTTGATGTTAATACTTATCACTAATTATGTGGTTTAATAATTTATCTAATAAAAATATAAATTTTCATTCACGTACTATGTATATTTAAATATAATATTAATATGTAAAGAGAGTTAAAAACAGAAATTGGGTCATTCTGTTTATCGACATCGACTATTAGCTTGCTAATTTTTTTACAAAAACTTTGTTTTCTTATGGTTTCAAATTAATTCGATACAAACTCAAGAGATCTCACATTTCGTTATATGAATAATAAAATCATATTAATTACTAGCATTGAATATGTATTTTGTCATCCAATCAATATTATCAAATTAAGTTAACAAATTAAATTAATTATCGCTATTTATATTCAAGTATACACTTGAAATGAAACATTTTCTCTTGAATTAATATCTAATTAATTTATCATTAATTTTTATATTCAATATTATTTATATTATATAGTTACTCTCATATATATATATATATATTATCTATACTCTGGTCGAGCACAAGTGACCTCACCCCAATTTTTATCTCCATTTTTATTTCTATATATTTAAATAAAATGATACTTTCAGTTTCATCTATAATACATTTTTAGTATTGAAAGTATTTTATCATATATATATATATATGATTTAAAATATCATTTTATATTAAATTAAAAGTGACATTTTTTAAAATATATATAACTAAAAACTATTTAGAAAATATAGAATTGAAGTACAAAAAAAAATTAAAAGATATATAAGAGTATTGTAATCATTATTTCTATAGTGCGGGATGATAGTGGTTTGAGGCCATATCTTAGATGATAAAAGGTTCCTTAGCCTTATGCTCTTGATAGTAGTACTATATTAACTTGCTTAGTGCTTCTAATTTTTTTTGAAGTTAGATTAGTGCTCCTATTGCATTGGCATGGGTTTACTCTTCGTATTTAACATACTACATTTTTAGAGGAACCTTCATGCATTCCCTACTTGGAGCTTATCCTGTGTATGTGTTAGGTTATTGAGGTTTTATTGGGGAAAGCATCTACTAGTGTATTACCAGTCATCTCTTTATCCCTTGTTCCTCTTAATCTAACTCCTTCCTTTCAGGATCCTTATGTGGCTTCTGTAAGAAATACAGTTGAATTTCGATTGCATAACATTAGATATTTCACTAAAAAATGAGAAACTGTTCCTGAAATAATCATTAGGTGTGGAGAACAAGTATAATAATGTTGGTAATCAACAAATAGAGAGGAACTCTGATTCTGGACTTTCTAAGCAGGCCAACCCCCTTGATTGCGTTTCCCTGATAATGCATGGTATTAAAAGCTTGAGAACAAAGCAATGCAAGATTTATACCTAGTGACAATAATAAACAGAAGAAAATAGAGAACAATGGTGATGAAGGTCGATTGCAAACTATATAAATTATTGGATATTACTAAGTACTAAAATTTCATGTGAAACAATACTCTGGTTTTTGTATTAACTGGTCAAGCTAATATCCACATGAGTTATTCAATTTAAGAGATTCTCGTACCTAAATTAGCTCTTGCTTACCCAACTAGCATGCTGGCAGCACCTGTGATGGAAAACTACTTGCGTAGATATCACAGACCTGATCTATGTCGGTGGAGCTCATAGTCCAAACATGCCCATGTATAGAGAGAGGTAAAGGTCCACCACCATCCTCACAACTCTCTACCACAATTGCTGCCTCTCTCCTCCTCCCTTCCTTCCAAAGGCTCTTCACGAGCAGGTCCTTTGTTGTGGCATCAGGCATGAGTCCGGAACTCCTCATGTCCTCAAAGCCCCTCCATGCGAGAGCTGCTCTATCACATCTGCAGTAGCCACATATTAGAACTTTGTACATGAAACCATCAGGTTCCAGCCCACTCTGCCTGATCATCACAAAGAGCTTCTGCACTGTCTTAATGTCACCCTTGAGAGAAAAATAGTCCATCAATCCTGAAAATGTCTGGGCATCTGGGTATATTCCATTGAATATCATCTCTTCAAGCATATCAAGTGCATCGGAATCCCTGGAGCACTTGGTCAGTGTTCTTAAAAGGGATGAATACAAGATCATTAACTTAAAATTGGAGATAGTCCCACAGAGGACCTTACCATGCTGGAAAACCTTCAGTGCTGCATCAGGATTTTTTGACAAGCCATAGAAGTCGATGATCAACTTAATGGTGCTCCAAGGAATTTCTATACCCTCCCTCTCGATTTTCATCATGAGCGCATCAACTAATTGAACCTGTCCATGTCGTGCTAAGAGGGTCATCATCCTCTGAACAGTGAAGAGATCATGGACAAATCCTGGTTGACAAGCAACCCAGCAGAAGAAATCCCAGGCAGACTCTGGTGATTTCAAATTCCTGAGGATCTTACAGACTAACCTTGTGGTCCATACAAATTTTGCATTCTCCAACGCTGACACCTCAGTTGGTGTCCAAGTATCTAAGGCCTGTGCTAGAGCTCTTGGGTCAAGCCAAGGTTTTAATCTTACTGGATCATCTGTTTTGTCATTATCAACTTTGTAAGCATCTTCATGCCCAGAAGTATCATCTTCTTCATCCACATCAAAATCGCCATCACTGATATTACTGGCATACTGTTCTATGGCCCTTATTCTCTCATCTGGGACTGTCTCAAGGATAAGATCATTGGATCCATGAATATGTCCTAGATTTCTTATATTGTGCAGAGAGGAAAGCAAAGCTCGACCAGGCAGGATACCATTACTCAGCATCTCATTGACCAACATCGACACCTCACTATACCTCTCAGCTTGGATTAAACCATACACAAGAACAGAATACTGCTTCAAAGTCCTTTTGATTCGTATCCGTGGCAAGATCTGAAAGAGCTCAAGTGCAGAGTCCAGTTTTCTTGAATTCACAAGATGCTCGATCATAATTGTAAAAGTTCTGCAATTAGGAATAGCCCCTTCATTAATCATCCTATCGAAAAACCTTACCGCCCTGGAATCAAAACCTTTCTGGGCATAGAGTCGCATCACAATGTTGTACGACTCTGTGCAAACATGCTTTTCACACTCTGTTCTATACTTATTCCAGAAACTAAGAACCGAGTCAAGGTCTCCCATCTCTGCATACCACTGCATAAGGTTCATAAAGCTGACACGAACATTCTTAAAGCACCTAGAATTCACAGAATCAATCAAAACAGTGAGTTCATTTCTTCTACCAAACTTTGCTAACATGGTTGCCAGCGCATTTACGGTAGTCTGAGAGTGATTAAAGTCCAAGTTTGACTCAAGGGTGTCCTTGATCAATATTGCATAATCAGCTGAAGGAGATGCACGAATAGCTTGTGTGACAATAAAAGAGTCCAAGAGACGGTCCCTCAAGAGGGCACAAAGGTCACTGATGGAATTGGATCTGAGAGCAAGGCGAATAGAATCAATTATCTGTGCACGATAGAGGTAGTGGGAGACTTTGCTAGGAAATGGATTACGAGCTGAGGTGTGGATTCCTCGGGCCAAGCAATTCAATAAGAAGTTTCTAACAAGTATGGGCCTCAACGACATTGCAATTTCATCTGTACCAAACACCAAAACAGTAAAATATTAGGATGCTTAGTTAGCTGAGAAAATATCAAACATTTGTTCTGGTGAACTTATTCATGTAACTGATTCTAAAGAAGCCATCAAAATGGCTGATATCATGCGTCATTCAAACTGCACCAGCTAGCTTAAATGCAAAACAAATGAGAAATAACTGCTGGAAGAATTTACAAACCAAGGAAGAAGCCAATAAACTCAATAAGGAAAAGAATATTGAAAAACAATCACATTCAACATACCATCAACAAGTAAATAACATCTTTACAACATCCACATTTAAATATTTTTCAGTATAAAGAATGCACGCCCAAATTAACTTGAGACATATCAGTAGTTTCACAATGTGAATCTTATAAGGACATGAGGTTCTACCAAGCCATGGTTGACCCAGGTACCAAATTTTATAAATGACATCAAATGATCTGAATGTCCCACACTAACTTACTAATACTCTTCAAAATACTCATTATGATTTAGGGCTTCTCATATTCATACCCTTTAAATTACTCTCTACACTAAATTCACAATGCAAACTACAAAGAATGGTAGTATATGAGGGATACTTTTAATCTTCAAAGCAAATGAAAGGAAATTACAGATATATGTAAAACAATCCAAAAACAAAGTTGCCCGAAGAAGCTATAAGAGAGCTGAACATCACTTAACATTATTGTTGCCCATATTCGGAATTCATGTCTTCGAGGCTGTGGATGAAATCAAAGAATTAGAGTCACCACAAATCGTTCAAAAACAAGCTCAAAGATTGATCAGAAATTGATTATTACCTAAGGGTCAAGACATCACACCATAAGCCTTTATGGGCTAGACATTAACAAAAGCATGAATTTGGGGTTCGATTATGTACGAAACACTCACAAGAAAATAAAATGCACTATAATCAGTACCCTAGCAGCCTTTATAAGTATTCCTTGCAAGAACATCAATCGCTAGCTTGTTATGAATGAAATTTCTAATTTTACTATCGTCCAGCACATTCTTGATTCCAAACCAACAACATTCATGACATCTGAAGAGCATTCAATTCAGCTCTATTACAACTCAAATAATTTTATATCAATCTATCAATAAAAAATTTCACCTTCACGCACCTTCAAAATGGAATTTTCTTATAGAGCATTAACCCAAAGTCAAGTCATAAAAGATGACACATAACACAAGCTCAATCAAATAGATTTACAGGTAGTAGTTCGGGAATCTCTAGAATAGAACAGAGGCCCCAGGAATAAATCTTATTTTCAACACATTGAAAACTAAACTTGGAAATTAACTTGTGAAAGAGGCACACTCATTACTCAAAGCAAGGAGAGTCAAATGTTTATAAGTCCATCCCAATTTAACCAATTGATCAAAATGATAAGACAAGAATATTCTATGAAATATGCTAGAAGACCTCAATTCTGCCATAAAGACAGCCCAGAAAACAATAATCCTAACATGGCATTTATCCTCCAAAATGACTCATTCTAATAGGTTTTATGCATGACTGAATGAGTTTCTGTTCAGCTCAAAATGGTAAAAAGAACTGTCCAAAACATACCCCAAGAATAATTCAAAGTCAGTCATTGAACTCTCAATTCAAATCAACAACTCAACCCACGAAATGGATGAGGTTCAGCTTCAAATCTACCATGATCTGCCATCATACAAGGAATTAATAATTAACTGACCACAGTTTTATATTTAACATTAATAAAGTTTCAAAATTTATAATCAGGCAGCACCATTTGGATCAGAAATTTTGGTTTTGGTAATCCTAAAATTTCAGCAATGTATCAACTTGGACTGATTCTAACCTTAGAAATCGCAGAAACTGCCTTCCATCCATCTTTAATTAAAGGAACTGATCAGTATCAGCATTAATTCGTAATGTATTCAATACGAGTCATCTGAATAGAAAATAACAAATGAAGCAAAACCCTGCTCCTAAAGCAGTTCAGTCGAAGTATAAGAATGAGAGACATTTCTAAATTAGCAGAAAAATGTAGCAAACTAAAAAAGAATAAAAAATTCACACAGATTGACTAAGCCACACTGAATAATAAGAGAAAAACGCTGTAAACAACATCACAGAAACACAGCAGCCGAGCAAACTGTCTAAAAACAAAGCAATATAGGGCATCAGCTACATAGAAACACCAAAGCAAGCAAGATATTGGATCTGAAAGGGGAAAATGAACTTGATTACTCCAGATGGTGCTTCTTCTGCAGAATGACTATCGCATCTTCAATTGTCCCAAAACCAACAACTTTTGAAGAGAGAGAGGTGGTTGGGGGTGCCTCATAGGTTGAGCAGGCGGGAAGTGTTGACGGTCAGTGGATCCCAGGAGAGGTTCACCGGTCAGAGTCCGACGGCGGGGCATCAGTAGAGGTCTGCGGGGTGGGAATGGGGGGGAGGTGGGAGGAGAGCGACATTTTTTTAACTGGGGAGAGCGATTTCAGTTTGGATATAAGTGGCATTTGCGAAATATATAACCTACCGTTAAATCTAATAAATGTTAATTTTTAAAATAAAAAAAATCTATAAATCAATGGGGACAACCCTAGCCAAGGAACATGCTCTATTACACGAAATTATACGCGTCACCTCTTCATACATTTTTTAACAGAATAACTTCTTCATACCTACGAAGACAAAAATCTTTGGACCCCATCCGGTCCATAAGATCCTCCCAATCGGGTTGGGGTCAATGGGACGGATCCATGAATTGACCGTTGGAACTAGCTATATGAAATTCGATTTAAATCCTGTGGTCCGATCCGTACCAGTATCCCCTATAAAATTTAGTTGAATTTATAGTAAATTTTGAACGTAAAAAGGTTTTAAATTAATATTTATATTAAATTATATTATATATAAAATTAAAAATTTTAATTATAATTTTAATATAATATTAAAAAAATTTTAATTATACTAATTTTTATCTATAAAATTGATGTTGAGCAAAAAATCTATAAAATTGATAAATTTTAATAATAGGGAATATTTGTGTACATTTATATTTATAAAAAAGTATTTACTATATTACAAATTATATATTATATATAATTATACTACATAATTTAATTTATATAAATTAATTTTACTAAATATAAATTGCTAATATAAATAAAATTGAAAAAAATAATTATAGTAAATTATTATATATATTGTTTATAAAAATAACTTGTATATAAAATTATAAATTTTTTATTTATGGACAATATATACTATATATAACATGATATATTAGAGTATGATAAATAATTATTCTAAATTATTTAATTTATATAAATTAATTTTACTATACTAAAATAATTATTATATATATAATTAAAAAATTATATTAAATTATTTATAATAAATTAATATTATTATTATATAATAAGTTATATATAAAATTATATTTTTCTACTTATATTTAATTTAGTGTAAGTTAATATATGTTACAAAATGATCTTAAATTACTTATTTTAAATAAATTAATTTTATGTTATATAAAATATTTATTTTATATAAAATTAAAAAAATTAATTATAGTAAATTATTTATATAAATTGATATTTTTGTACAAAAGTTTTATATAAATTTCATAATTTTTAATTATATAAAATTTTTATTGTATCTAATAAAATTTTATTTAACTATTAATTAAAAAATAGTTATAGCAAATTATTTATTATATAGGTAAATAAAATGATTTGTACATAAATTCAAAATTTTAAAATATAGAAAATATATATGGTAAATAATTTGTTAGTTGTTATATTATAATATAATATATAATTATTTTAAATTATCTAGTTTATATAAATTGATTTAATGCACTAAAATGATTATTTTATATAAAATTACAAACAAATTAATTATAATAAATTATATATATACACATAAATAAATAAAATTATATTTTTTTATCGTCGAACATAAAATTAAAAGTTTTAATTATAAAAATTATTTTATATACATAAATCAATATTATTATATATAAAATAAGTTTACATAATATTAAGATATATAAAATTCAATTTAGCTTTTATGATGTCCATGTGCAATTAGACTTGGAGATTTAGTTCCACTTTGGGAAAAGAAAACTGGGGAAAGAGACCATTAAAACTAAGAGAAAGAACTGAACCAGTTCATGAACCCCAACAATTAGAGAAAATGGCAAATTAGGAAATTTATAAATAACGAGTGACCCAAATAGTATAAAAGTAATGGAAAAGGGTTTTGGGATGAATTGGAAGAGAAAACCAAACTAATTCAGGTGAACCGGATTGAACCATCATTGAACCGATTTTTAAATTTATTTTTATAGGTAGTTTTAAGTATTCAAATTGGGAAATTGAAACCACCACTAGATAGAGAATAAATTTAGATAAATTTAAAAATTTTTTAATTTTGAAAAACTCGGTCGAATTGGGCATGAACTGGTCGGTTTAAGCATTGAACCCGATTTGGACCGATTCGGTCCGGTTCAGAACAGTGTTGTCTTCTTCCTTTAGAAGACAACATTGTTCAATCGCTGAAAAAGCGAATAGCGCCGGTTAAGGTGAGAAGTCTCCATTTATGGCGTTTTAGGCCATGAATGATCGTCGTAAATGTGCCAATTGGACGGCCAAAAACTCCCCGAGCTCCCTATATAAAGAGCTCCTCCCCATTCATTCTCCTCATACATAAAAAAACTCTTTTCTCTCTCTCTCTCTCTCTCCTACTCCATTTTCCAGTGAAACTCGAACCAAAGCTCCGACTTGGGCATTTTTATCAACCTCAGAAGGCGAGGTCGAGCTCTTTATACTTCGGAGGAAGTCAACTATCTGATAGCAACCTCCATTTGATTCGAGGATCGTTATAGAAGTGTCGGCATAATCAAATAGTGAAGCAACTCTAGTAGACCACAGTTGCCCTATTTCGGATGAGTTGAAATCGGCCAAATTCAGCCCTACTCCGACCAAATCAATCTCTCCCAAACCCTCACAGCCCTTAGACAACCTCAATTAAGTAGAAAGGTAAGTCAATTCGGCCTTACTTAATCATTGAAGGTCGGAGTTAGAGAGAGAATCTGCTGAATTTTACTAACAAAATTCTCCCTCAATTCGAGGTCAATTGTAGGAATTCTTTATCCTAGAAGATACCTCAAGAATAGAGTTATCTTCCCTGATAGAGAGAACGGACAGTCACACCTCTACGGTAAGCTTTCGAAGCTTTCTCTCTCTAAGTTTAATTTTCTAGCTAAGCTCCATTTGAGCTCAATTTGAACCCAAATAACGTGGTTTAAAGCTCAATTGAATCGTATGGAAGTGTAGAAATTGATCCATACCTTCAATTGGAGCAATTAACCCCGATTGAATGGTCAATTTGATGAAATCAAATTTGACCAATTTGAAAGGGGGAAAATTTTGGGATTTCATAAAATTAAGGAACCAAATTGCAATTTCCCAAAATTGAGGGCCAATTGGCCATGAAAAGGATGTTAGAGGACCAATTGGTCAATTTTTTAAAATAATTGGGGTCGAATTGCCATTTTTGTAAAGTAGGGGCAAAATAGTAACTTTTGAAAAGTTGGGGACCAAATTGGAAATTTGGGAAACTTGAACCCCTTAAGTGATTTTGAGTAAATTGAGGAACCAAAGTGAATTTTGGAAGTTTTGGGACTCAATTTGGGGAAAATTTTACATTAGAAACCTAAAGTCAAGGAAAATGAACTTTTGGGACCTAAGTGTAATTAATTGGAAGTTTTGAGTTTAGTCGTTCATACGTGAGGAACGAAGGCTGTTATGCCAAGTATTGATAGATAAGTTTGTCTAAATCGTGTAGGAGCACGAAGGATTGGAATGCCAACAAGAGAAGCTCGCGTCGACTTGGGAAAATCAACCGAGGACGAACACGTCATGATTAACGGGTGAGTGTGTTTATTTACATCATACCTAGTTGGGATGATTAGCACTTCAGAAAAGAAAAACCACTTTTATGTGGAATTTTAACATCACAATTGGTTGAAGTGATGTAAGAACTATGCGGAAAAACTACTTACTGGTTGTAAGTAAATCATAGCCAGTTGGTATGATGGACTTCTTGGAAGGAAGGAGAAAGCCGCTTGTCTATTAGAAGCAAAGATGTCATCATACACGATTGGTGTGATGAATGAAAAAAATTATTTTTGTCAGAAGTGTTCTCCCCTAACTATGTGCCAATGCTTAAAAATTTTAGGAGACCTTGACGAGAGCTAGAAAAGCTCATATAGGCCAGAGGCCTCGGTTTTGGAACTTGAGGACTAAAATGCCCGATTTTGGAAAATCATGTACAGTGGGCCCAATGCCAGTTGGCACAAGCAGGAGCTCGTAAAAAATGATGTTTAAGCCATGAAAATTCTTAATGAATGAATTATGTGATTTCGGCATTGTACCAAGACAGGACCGACATACTCGATGGATTGAGGCAATGCGATAGGACCAAGTCGACAGACCGGTCTAGACAAACAGCTGCAGGTTGAGTTGAGAGTCGGGGCCATTGGACCAGTGGTGTCACACCCCGACACGATTTGGTTGGATCCCCGTGAGCAACCCACCACTCTTCCCGATTTACTATGGGTTTTCCCCTCTTTTAAACCTGGGAGGAGTAAGGCGTCCTTTAAACCTAAAGTTGTCATGCCCTAACCCGGTTTGGCCGGATCCCCATGAACAACCCACCACTCTCCTGGTTTATTAAGGGTATTCTCCTTCTCTAAACCGTGAGGAGTAAGGCGTCCTTTTTACCTGTACCTTTCCTGGAATAACTTACTCAAAATTGAATATATTAACCTTACATACCTATCTTAAGGTTTAGCTACTGATAGATCTTTAAGGTCATGCCAACTAGCCTCGGGCCCAGTGTACGAGATTTTCAAAATCGGGCATATTAGCACCCAAGTTCCAAAACCGAGGCCTCTGGCCTAATTGAGCTATTTGAGCTCCAGTCAAGAAGGTTTCCCAAAAATTTTAAGCAGTGGCACACAGTAAGGGGAGAGCACTTCTGACAAAATAAATCTTTCATTTATCTATCATACCAACTAGGGACGAATACTTCTCCGCTTATAACCGATAAGCAGGTTTTCTACTTCCTTCTAGGAAGTTCATCATACCAACCGGGTATGATCTACTTACAACTGGTAATTAGTTTTTCCACTTAATTTCCACATCACTCCTACTAGTTGTGATGGTTAAAATACCACTTAGTAGTGGGTTTTCCTTTTCGAGGTGCTTATCGTCCCAACCGGGTATGATATTAAAACCCACTCACTCAATAGTGTAGTGAATTTCCACTTAACCGGCTTATTGCCTTCTCACTAACTTGTCTTAGCTAGCGTTCCTGGTACTTCGTGTTCCTACGTAATATGAACATCCTTGTTCACTATCATTTGACCTAATAGCCTTCATTCATCCCGAATGAATGAGAAAACTAAACTTTTCATTTATTTGCAATTAGGTCCCTAAAGTTACTTTTCTTTAACTTTAAGTCCCTTATGCTAGTTTCCCCCAAAATCGAGTCTCAAAACTCTAAGATTCACCGTAGGACCTCAATTTATTAGAAATCACAAAAAGGGGTTCAAGTTTCCCAAATTTCCAATGTGGTCCCCCATCTTTTCCAAAATTACCATTTTGCCCCTACTTTACAAAAATGGTAAGTTTTGCCCCAAAAATTCCAAAATTTGCCCAATTGGTCCTCCAACATCTTTATCATACCCAATTGGCCCTCAATTTTATGAAATATCACTTTAGTCCCTCAAATTTTTGAAATCTCCAAATTTCCCCCCAATTTCAATCTTTTAACTCAAGCGAATTTGATTTCATCAAATTGACCAATCATATGAGTTTAATTATTGAAACTGAAGTTAGATTGGAGTTCTTACACCTTTATATAATTTAATTACACTTTGAATCACACAATTTGATGCCAGAATAAGCTCAAATGGAGCTTCGTCGGAAAACTAGACTTAAAGAGAGAAAGTTTCGAATGCTTACAGTCGGGGGCACGGTGGTCTGAGCTTTCAATCTAGGCAGATAGCTCTTGTCCTAAGGTTACTCTTAGGATCAATAATTGCATCAATTGATACTGAATTGAGTGAGAATTTAGTCATCAAATTTCTACTGGTTCTTTCTCTAACACCAATCGAAATTTACAAAGGGGAGCCAAATTGGCTTACCTTTCAACTCTAATTCAGTTGTAGGAGGACTGTGGAGGTGTTGGGAGGGCTTGGTTTGGCTTGAGATGGGCTCGAATTGGCCAATTTTTGCTTGGCCGAAATAGGGCAGCTTCAGTTTGCTAGAGCTGCTTCACTGCTTGATTAAGCCGACACTTCTCCGATGACCCTCAGGGCAAATGGAGACTACAAGTGTGTAGCTGACTTCTCCCTGAATCCAAAGAATCTGACCATGCCTTCTTTGGCTAAAAAAAGACCCTATATCGGAGCTCTAGTTCCAGCTTCACTAGAAATTGGAGCAGTTGAGAGAGAATGGAGTTTTCAGGTGTGGAGAGGATGAATGAGGAGCGGTTCTTTATATAGGAAGCTCGGGGACTTCTTAGCTATCCAATTGGCACCTTAATGCTAGTCATTCATTGCTTGAAACTCCCTAGCCAGAGACTTTTCATGTTCTCTGCCGCTACTCAATTTTCCAGTGAGTGAATAGTGTTGTCATATGAAGGAAGAAGATGACACTGTTCCGAACCGTACCAGATCGGTCCGAATTGGGTTCAAAGCTTAAATCGGCTGGTTCATGCTCGATTTGACTGATTTTTTCAAAATAAAAAATTTCTAAATTCATCTAAATTTATTTTCTATCCAATGGTGGCCTCAAATCTCAAATTTGAATTTTCTCTGCCACCTATAAAAATGAATTTAATATCCGGTTCAATAGTGGTTCAAACTAGTCCAAACCAGTTCGAATCCAGTTCATCTAAACCAATTTGGTTTCCATCTCCAATTCATCCTAAAGTCCTTTTTCTTTACTTTTGTGACTCTTTAGGACACTTGAGATTCATAAATTTCCCGGTTTTCTCTTTCTCTATCGGTTCCGATTCATGAACCGACTCGATTCATAAACTTGTTCAATTCGGCTCAAATCTGTTTCTCCTAAAACAATCTGGTTTTCTCTCCCAATTTGTCCTAAGGCCCTTTTCCAAGGTTTTATGAACCCTTTGAGTCACTCAGAAGTTGTAAATTTTCCAAATTGCCCATTATTTGATAATCGGGTTTGTGATCCGGTTAAATTTTTCTCACTCGGTTTGACCAGTTTTGTTTCCCGGTTTTTCCCAAACTCCAAAGGGCGGGGTTTACAACTCTCCCCTCCTTTTAGGAGTTTTGTCCCCAAAACTTTATTCAACATCTTCGTACTAGAAAGAACTTATCTTGGTATCAACTTGTTATTTATTACATACAACCTTCTTGGTTATTTCCATTTAGCCCCGTTATAACACATACTCATAAATTTCTTTTCTTTTACATTGCTTACTCTCACCGTGGAGTTTATCATAACTAGTATATCTTGCCCATGAGTCCAAAGGTATATCCCTAGGTTTTCATCTTCCTTTGTTTAAAGGTAAGATTCTCCCCCCTGACGTTCCTACTCAAGATTTCAGAGTTGGGAGTTCCAAGATGCCCAATCATTCCTGTGTCTAGTTATTCTCTTTATCATTGAAACCCTTAAGTTTGGTGTTCGTTCGAGCATTACATACTTGTTTTCATAGGTTTTGGTGTTATTACCCCTTTGTCCTATTTTAACCCATCCTCCATCTGTTATTTATTTCAGCATTGATCCTAATTTTGTCTGACCATGTCATGCTTACCAACTGACTCTTCCTTACTTGAGTCACATTTTTCATCAGTACTATTGGGCTTACATGTCCCTTACAGCATGACATATACTAGAACATGTCTTGGACCATCTTTAATTTTTTTTAGAACACTTCTATAATGGTTGTTCTCAACCTTCCAACCTTTTAGGAATTGTATAGCTTCGTCTCTCTCTTCGTCTAGTAGTATTTCTTGACTACCTTTAATCATTCGTCGACCTTAATTTCCTAGTTCACCCTTTACTTTCCTATCCGATGTATCCCCGATTGTCGGATCTTATTTCATATACTCTTCATCATGCCCACTATATTACCCTACACGAAATGAACATTGTTTTTTATTATCATTTGGCTTGATCATTTTCATTCATTATTAATGACTAAATATTCAACTTTTCAAATATTCGTAATTTGGTCCCTAAAGTTAATTTTCCTTTACTTTGGGCCCCAATTGACATTTTCCCCCAAATTGAGTCCCGAAACTTTTAAAATTCCCCTTGTTACCTCAATTTATTCAATTTCATAAAAAGGGGTTCAAGTTTCCCAAATTTCCAATTTGGCCCCCAAATTTTCCAAAATTACCATTTTGTCATTCCTTTACAAAAATGGTAATTTTTACCCCAAAAACTCTAAAATTTGCTCAATTGGTCCCCTAACACTCTTATCATGCCCAATTGAACCTCTATTTTATAATATTGTATTTTGGTCCCTCGAATTTTTGAAAATCCCCAATTTTCCTCGAATTTCCCCCAATTTCAACTTTCTAACACAACCGAATTTGATTTCATAAAATTGACCGATCAAACACTTCTAATTGTTGAAATTGAAGTTAAGTTTGAGTTTCTACATCTTCATACGATTCAATTGCAATTTGAATCGTAAGTTTTGATGCCAGAACAAGCTCAAACAGAGATTTGCTGGAAAATAGAACGTAGAGAGGGAAAGCTTCAATTACTGACTGTCAGGGGCTCGGTGGTTCGAGCTTCCAATCTGGGCAAATAGCTCTCCTCCTAAGGTTTCTCCATAGGATCAAGAATTGCATTAATTGATGCCGAATTGGGTGAGAATTCTATCATCGAAATTCTATCGGTTCTCTCTCTAGCACCGGTTGGAAATTACAGAGGGGAACGGAATTGACTTACCTTTCTGTTCTAATTCGGCCATGGGAGGGCTGAGTAGGTGTTGGGAGAGCTTGGTTTGGCATGAGATGGGCTCAAATTGGCCAATTTTAGCTTGTCGGATACAGAGCAGCTTCAATCCGTAGGAGCTGCTTCACTGTTCAATCACACTGGTCCTTCTCCGTCGACCCTCTGAGCCAATGGATGTTACCACCATGTAGCTGACTTCTCTCAGGTTCTATGGAACCCAACCACACCTTCTTTGGCTCAGAAAAGACCCTATTTTGGAGCTTTGGTTAGAGCTTCACCAGAAAACTAAGCAGTTGAGAGAGATGAGGTTTTTAGCTGTGGAGAGGATGAATGGAGAGGGGCTCTTTATATAGGGAGCTCGGGGACTCATCTGCCGTCCGTTTGGCACCTTTAAGACAGTCACTAATGGCCTAAAACATACTAAATAAAAATGTTTCCTCTTCGTCAGCACTACTTCGATTTTCCAGCGAGTGAATAGTTCTATCATTTGAAGAAAGAAGACGACATTGTTCCGAACTTGACCGGACCAGTCCAAACCGGGTTCAAAGCTTAAACCAGCCGATTTAACCTCAATTCGACCTAATTTTTTAAATATAAAACTTTCTAAATTCATTTTCTATCCAATGGTGTCCTTAAATCTTAAATTTGAATTTTTTCAGCCACGTAGAAAAATGAATTTAGCATCCGGTTCAATAGTGGTTCAAACTGGTCCAAACCGGTTCAATACAGTTCAGATCCAGTTCACCTGTACCGGTTTGGTTTTCATCTCCAGTTCATCCATAAGTCCTTTTTCATGACTTATGTGACTCTTTAGGTGACTTGGGATCCATAATTTCCCCAGTTTGCCTTCCTTCTATCGGTTTTGATTCATAAACCGGCTCGGTTCATTAACCAGTTCAATCCATTTCGGATCTAGTTTTTCTCCCCCTTGGTTCTAAGGTTTCTTCCCATGGTTTAAGAATCTTTTTGGGTCACATGGGATTTGAAATTTCTCCAATTTTCCTGTTCCTTAATAATCGGCTTTGTGAACCGATTTGGTTTTTCTCACTCGATCTGACCGATTCTTTCCTGGTTTTCCTTAACTCCAAAGAGCGGGGTTTACAACTCTCGCCTCCTTTTAGAAGTTTTGTCCCCAAAACTTATTTCACAACATTTGTGTATTAGCTTAAACTTTCTAGTGTTATGAAATTTTATATTTTATCGTCTTACAACCTTCTCGGTTGTTTTCATTCATCCCTTTCATCACATACCTAATATTCTCATCTCATTCTCATCCTTTCCTCATTCCATGGAATTTACTTTAGCCTAGAATATCTTCCTTGAAGAACTAGGATCAATTCCTTTAGTTACATCTTCCTTCCTAAGGCACCATTTCCCATTCCAAGCTTCTTTTACCGAAAAATTTCAGAACTATGAGTTCTGTTCATTTTTCTACCACAGATTTTGGCATTTATCACCTTTTCACCCTGCATGGATACCTTTCTCATTCTTTGGTTATCACTTTTGTGCTTGACTTTGTTATGCTTTACTTATAGAACTTCCTTTTCCCAAGTCATATTTCCTATAATTGTATTGGTTTCTGTACTTACTTGTCTTTTCCAAACTTCCTTATTCGGTCATTCAACCTTCAAATCCTTGAACTTCCTGATACTCGCTGACATATTTACAACTCTTAATCTTATACTTCATTCTTCATTCCCACTGCCGTCCTTCCCTTTTAAGATCTCTTCTCTTTCCTAATCGATTCTTGCTCTCATCATTGTTCCTCCCCCTATTATTCATTCTAAGTTAGTTCCTTTCTTATTTGTATGGTGTCTTTTGATGTCATCCTCCTACTTACACATTACTTGGGTTTGACTTATCCCTTGAATCTTAACAATTTCCTTCCCCTTGTACTTGATCCTTTCATCTCCAACATCTTGTTCTTGAGAAGCTTATTCTCTTTCTTATTTTGTTGGTTCCACTTCCTCTTCATTGGTACACCCATGTCTTTCCAAGATTCCTTTCTTTGGTGAGCTTCACATTCCCTCTCTTTCAGGATTTCCTTCTAGTTCTACCATTGAAATCATTAAATTCTAGAATATTTTTTATCGATATCTTTACCAGCTTACTTTTACTCTTTGGATCCATGGGTACCTTTCGTTTATCTTGTTTCATTACTACTTGTTCCAGCATTTGTTTATTTCTTTGAGGTGGACCTCTCATCCTTAGTGTCCAAACCTTTCATATCTTCGTGTCCTTGGTATTCACCCTTTGTCTTGGTTAGAGTGTATTCTTTTACTACTCCCCATCTCTCATTAGACTTTGTTTACTCCTACGAATGATTTGGTTCATATAAGTTATTCTCTTAAATCGGATCCGTCTAAACTTTCTATTTTATTTTTTAGGTCTTCATGCAGTAGATTATGCTCAACCTCCTAACATTCTCACTTAGCCACTCGTACTTCTTACTGAGGACCTTATTTCAACTCCAGTATTGCAACCTTCTCTCGATTGATTGTCTTGACCTGGAGCTTTCTCCTTCCTCAATCCAACTTCCTATTTTTATCCTCCTTCTAGTATCTTCCATTATGGGATTCCCTTTTTGTTTAATCACCTTACCGTTCTTTAGGAATTCTTTCCTTTAAATCTTCTCCTAACTTAAGGATCTTGTATGACTTATCCAGTCCTACTTTTCTTCCTCTTTTGATCCATACCTTTGCCTTCCACAAGTCTTTCCCTCTTACGAAGTTCCTAAGGAATTGTATCTTTGTTTAGTAAGTAGTTGTAACACCTGGTCCTTCCTATTATTCTACTTACTTCCCATCTTTCCTCGGTGGTCTCTATACTTATTTCTTTCTCTTCCTTATCAGTTTCTATTCTTGTGGTTCCTTTTGGAATGTTCTACTCCTTGTTTTTTCCTTACTCTTTATTTTTTGAGCTTATTTTTTAACACCCCAGACTTTCCATGATTCTACACTCCTTGATGATGGTTTTTCCTTCGTTCCACTTCTTTTTCTTAAGATCTCCCTTAGATGGATTCTTTCTTATTGTATTCTAAGGGTAAGTCTTAAAGGTTGAGATTTACTCGTAATTTCTTCCTTAGATGATTTCCTACGTTTTACTTTGATTTTTTATTATCATATTCTTTTTGGAGTTTATCAAATAACTTAGAAGTTTTAACAAAAGTTTTACTTTCATTCATTCAAGAAATATTTTTCTTGCCATACGTTGGCTTATTATAGAAAATTTCTACCCCATAATCCCTTGGGGTCATAGGACTAAAATTAACCCTAGAATGGTTGTGAGACTCTTGATCAGAAGGCTCTAAGGAATTGATTGGAGTCTATTCACGCTCCATAATAGGACGAATTTCATGTATGGCCTCCAATCGGTACTGCCTTAGTACCTTAACCTTACACTCATAAGTCCACTTCACCCATTGGGAGGGATTGAAGCTAGGTTGAGTGGGTGGAGGTACTTGGTGGAATACGCATCCCAATAATTATCCGAGGCCTCCTTCTTGGTTGGACTCCCTTCCGGTTGTTGTGGGGCTTGAGGAGGAGAGGTTGGACACCTAGGAGGTGATACCGATTCTTCTTGTCTTGAAGGAGGGAATATAATGCCTTCCGGTTCCAGTAAAGCTCCTACTAGTTTTCGGTAGTCCTCCACCATATCCTTGGGTACTCATTTTTCACCCTTTAGGAACCTTTGTACGGCTTCCTCGCTCGGATTTGGTGTCTTTTTTAGGGTTATGGGTGGAGGACTAGATTTCACCATGAACTTCCTAGGGACTCTCCTTCCTATATGATCGTTTAAAGTTAGATTAATGTCAGGGCATAATATTGATAATGTTTCAAGGGAACTAGGCTCTGATAACACTCTAATTGTCCCACCCCGACTTGATTTGGTCGGATCCCCGTGAACAGCCCACTGCTCTCCCGGTTCAAGAGGAGTTCCCCCCCTCTTTAACTCAAGAGACACTAGACGTACGTTCTAACTTGTTCCTTGGAAAGATATATCAAATAAAATACAAGCTTAAAGAAATTAAGCATATCTGATAGAGGGTAAGGCTCGGTGTTATTCCAAGTCATTTCCTCTTTTCCTGAAAAGGGATCGAAAAGAGGGGTGAGTTTCTACAACTTAGTGAATGGGTATTTTAAAAAAAATGAAGTTTCTATAAAATAGTTTCAAGTTGGAATGTGTCAAACTCCTTAGATATCTTCTCATCTTAAAATCTCAGTTTTCAAAGAAATCATAATCATTTCTTATTACCATGGTGTATCATCATCCAATACACATCCTTCATCATAAAGTTCAAACACACAATCATAGGCCAACCCGTCCACTGAACCCACTTGTGGCATTGGAGCGACTTTATCGACCACCTAGATAGAAGCACGTCCACTTCTACCCTGAGAATTAGTGGATGTTCACAACATCCAACCCTTAATCCCGTAACAAATCTCCGTGTCCGTATGAGGATAGAGACCTCATCTTGACCCCAACCTAGTCTCATAAGCTTGAAGCTACGTCGAGCTTTACAAGGCTTATGGTACGACTAACTGTCCTTATATCCACCATGTCCTCCAAGGCCCTAGGACGCATCACTACCCCTCTTGAGCATCTTGAATGTCCTGTAAACATAGTGTATGCACAATCAACATTTTTCACATGATGCCATATAATCTGTGGTGCCACTAGTCCAACAGCCACGATTCTTAACTCAACTTACAGCTATTTGTCTTCATTATTCTAAAGACCTGTCATGTCGCACTGCCACTAGTTGACTAAGTATGTCGGTCCTATCTTGGTACCCTGGCCAAACAATTCAATTACTTAAGTTTTCATGGCATATAAATCATGTTTGTCTATGAGCTCCTGCTCGTGCCAACTGGCCTAGGGCCCACTGTTCGAGATTTTCAAAATTTGGATGTATTAGCCACCGAGTTCCAAAATCGAGGCCTCTAGCCTAACCGAGCTATTCGAGCTCCCATCAAGAAGGTTCCCCAAATAGTTTAAGCAGTGGCACACAGTCAAGTGAGAGCACTTCCGACAAAATAAACCTTTCATTTGTCTATCATACCAACCGGGTATGAAGACATCTTTGCTTATAACTGATAAGCGGGTTTTCTACTTCCTTACAGGAAGTTTATCAAACCAATCAAGTATGATCTACTTACAACTAGTAAGAAGTTTTTCTGCATAATTTCCACATAACTCCAACTAGGTGTGATGGTTAAAATACCACTTAGTAGTGAGTTTTCCTTTCCGAGGTGCTTCCGTCTTGTTGCCTTCACGCGAACTTGTCTTAGCTGGCGTTCTCGGTACTTCGTGTTCCTACATGATATGAACATCCTTGTTCATTACCCTTTGGCCTAATAGCCTTCATTCATCTCGAATGAATGAGAAAACCAAACTTTTTATTTATTTATAATTTGGTCCCTAAAGTAATTTTTCTTTAAATTTAAGTCCCTAATGCCAGTTTTCCCCCAAATTGAGTCCCAAAACTCTAAGATTCACCTTAGTACCTCAATTTATTAGAAATCACAAAAGGGGTTCAAGTTTCCCAAATTTCCAATTTGGTCCCCTAACTTTTCTTAAATTATTATTTTGCCCCTACTTTACAAAATGGTAAGTTTTGCCACAAAAATCCCAAAATTTGCTCAATTGGTCCTCCAACATCTTTATCATGCCCAATTGGACTCAATTTTATGAAATTGCACTTTAGTTCCTTGAATTTTTGAAATCCCCAAAATTTCCCCCAATTTTAACCTTCTAACTTAGCCAAATTTGATTTTATCAAATTGACCAATCAAATGAGTTTAATTGTTGAAATTGAAGTTAGATTGAATTTCCTACAACTTCATACAATTCAATTGCACTTTGAATTGCACAATTTGATGCTGAAATGAGCTCAAATGAAGCTTCGTCGAAAAACTAGATATAGAGAGAGAAAGCTTCAAAAGCTAACTGTAAGGGGCACGGCGGTCCAAACATTCAATATGAGTGGATAGCTCTTGTCCTGAGATTACTCCTATGATCAAGAATTGTAACAATTGATGCTGATTTGAGTGAGAATTTAGTCATCAAAGTTCTAATGGTTCTCTCTAGCACCGATCGAAGTTTATAGAGAGGAGCCAAATTGTCTTACTTTTCAGCTCTAATTCATCTGTAGGAGGACTATTGAGGTGTTGGGAGGGCTTGGTTTGGCCTGAGAAGGGCCCAAATTGGCCAATTTTAGCTCGACCGAAATAGGGTAGCTTCGGTCTAGCAGAGCTGCTTTACTGTTCGGTCACACCAGTGGTTCTTCGTTGACCCTTAGAGCAAATGGAGTCTACAGGTGTGTAGCTAACTTCTGCCTGAATCCAAAGAACCTGACCACTTCTTCTTTGGCTTAGAAAAGACCCTATATCAGAGCTCTAGTTCTAGCTTCACCAAAAATTGGAGCAATTGAGAGAGAATGGATTTTTTAGGTGTGGCGAAGATGAATGAGGAGGGGTTCTTTATATAGGAAGCTCATAACCTTCTTGGTCGTCTAATTGGTGCCTTAATGGAGGTCATTTATTTCCTGAAACTCTCTGGCCGAAGTTTTTTTATCTTCACCAGTGATGCTCGATTTTCCAATGAGTGAACAGTGATGTCATTTGAAGGAAGAAGACAAGGTTGTTCCGAACCAGTCCAAACCTGGTTCAAAGCTTAAACCGGTCGGTTCAAGCCCGATTTGACCGAATATTTCAAAAAAAAATTCTAAATTCATTTTTTATCCAATGTTGCCTTAAATCTCAAATTTGAATTTTCTTAGCCACCTAGAAAAATGAATTTAGCATCCGGTTTAATAGTGGTTTAATCCGGTTCACTTGAACCGGTTTGGTTTCCATCTCCAATTCATTCTAAAGTCAATTTTCTTGACTTTTGTGACTCTTTAGGTCACCGAGATTCATAAATTTCCCAGTTTGCCCTTTCTTTATTGGTTCTGGTTCATGAACCGACTTGATTCATAAACCGGTTCAATTCAGCTCAGATCTGTTTCTCCTAAACCAGTCTAGTTTTCTCTCCCAATTTTTCCTAAGTTGCTTTTCCAAGGTTTTATGAACCCTTTGAGTCACTCGAGAGTTGTAAATTTCCCAAATTACTCATTCTCTGATGATCGGGTTTGTGAACTAGTTTGATTTTTCTCACTCGATTTGACCAGATCTTTTCCAAGTTTTTCCATAACTCCAAAGTGAAGTGTTTACAGCCCCTATTTTACAAAAATGCTAATTTGACAACCACAAATTCCAAATTTTGACCCATTGGTCCTCCAACATCTTTTTCATGTCCAATTGGCCCTCAATTTTAGGAAATTGCACTTTAGTCCCCTCAAATTTTCAAAATTCCCATTTTCCCCCAAAATGTTTCCCCCAATTTCCCTCTTTTAACCTGGTCGAATTTGATTTCATCAAATTGATCGATCAATTGATGTTCATTATTGAAATTGAAGGTAAATTTGAGTTCCTATACATCCATACAATTCAATTGCACTTTGAATTGCATGAATTGACGTCAGATTGAGCTCAAATAGAGCTTCGCCGAAAAACTGGACTTAAAGAGAGAAAGCTTCGAAAGCTTGCCGTCGAGGGTGCGATGGTCCGAGATTTTGATATGAGTAAACAACTCTCATCTTGAGGTTCCACCTAGAATCAAGAATCACCTCAATTCATGTCGAATTGAAGGAGAATTCGGTCAGTAAAGTTTTGCCGGTTCTCTCTCAAACAACGATGGAATTTATAGAGGGGAGCAAAATTGGCTTACCTTTTTGTTCTAATTCAGTCATATGATGGCTAGGGAAGTGTTGGGAGAGCTTCATTTGTCCTGAGGAGGGATCGAATTTGTCGATTTTAGCTTGGAAGAAAAGGGGCAGCTTCGGTCCACAGGAGTTGCTTTACTATTCGATCACGCCAGCACTTCTCCAACGATCCTTAGAGCAATTAGAGACTATGGTCGATTAGCTGACTTCTCCCCAAGTCTAAGGAACCCGACCACACCTTATTTGGCTAAGAAAAACCCATATGTCAAAGCTCTGGTGGACTTTTCTGGCGAGTGAACAATGCTGTCATTTGAAAGAAGAAGACAACACTATTCCGAACCGGAACGAACTGGTCCAAACCGGGTTCAATGCTTAAACCAGCTAGTTTAGGCTTGATTCGATCAATTTTTTCAAAATTAAAAATTTCTAAATTCATCTCAATTCATTCTCTATCCAATGGTTGCCTCAATTCTCCAATTTGATTTTTCTAAGCCACCTAGAAAAATGAATTTAACATCTAGTTCAGTGATCATTCAAACCGGTCCAAACCGGTTTAATCCGGTTCAGATCTGGTTCACCTGAATTGGTCTAGTTTTCTTCCCAAATTATCCTAAAGTCCCCTTTCAAGGTTTTTATGATTCTTTGGGTCACTCAGGAGTTAGAAATTTCCCAATTTTCCCATTCTCTAGTGTTTGGGCTTCGTGAACCGGTTTGGTTTTCTAATTTAGGTTGACCGGTTCTTTTCCGATTTTCCTTAACTCTAAAGGACAAAGTTTATAGAGCATCATATGATCCTGTTTATAAAGCAAAAAACATACAAATGTTTTATTATAGGATCATCATCTTCATACTATCAGCCCTATGGGATGGAAGCCGTCTTTAATTTGATTGTAATTATCTCATATAATTAACTAAATCTTTATTATACAGGTGAAATTGTATATAGAACAAGATTCGTCCATATCAGATCACGATTTTTCAAAATATAGCATTTGACTCACTTCTTATTTGAAAACAATGTTCTTGGGCCCATTTTAGCAAAATGATTTATACTAAAATCTATAAAATTCATACTTCATGCTTATAACAGAAATACATCCCGAAAATAATTTTAAGTGGGGTTAACACATTCATGATATTATATTTTCTTGAAAAGGATTTTTAGTTGTTCATGCTATCAGTCATATAGGTATATATGCATCATTAGTACAACTGCAATTAATGTTAGAAATCTTACTGATCTGGTGTCCGTGACTAGTTTATCCTAGATGAATTTCCAAATTCTCATACCTTTGCTTGCACACAGTAGGGGATTCAGCCCCTACATAATTTAGACAATTGAGTTCTATAAATTATGAAATTTGCACTTAAATCCATATATTTTTCTATATTTATATATAGGTCCCTAAGTTTAGTTGATTTATAATTAAGTCCTTAAAGTTCCCAAATCCTCTCCCTTAGGTCCTTAAATATTATTTTCTTTCCTTCGGGTCCTCATATTATCAATAATTACACTAAGAACCTCATTATTTCAAAAAAATACAATTTAGTTGCCAACTTTTTAAAAATTACATTTTAGGCACCCAAATCTTTTATCTTTAATAAAACATCTTAAACTTCCTCAATTTCATCCTAACATGATACTAACCATCTTTCCCATGTTCCTACAATCATTTTAAGCTTTAGTTCATCAATTTTGGCTTAGAAAGGACCTCTAATGGAGCTTCGTCGGAAAAATCATTCTATAGAGAGAAAGGATCATTTTCTTACCGACAAGGGCATGACTGGCAAAGTTCTTGAAATGAGAAGCTAGCTCTCTCCAAGATGATTCTTCTAGGATCAAATAACATCTCAATTGATGGTCTGAGTAGTGAGAATTTGAATTAAAAATATTGTAGTGAATTTGCTCTAAAATTCAAACATTCCGGGGAAGGACAATAGTATGAATGTTTACCACTAGGATTCAAGGAGGACAGAGTTCAACAGAGGATGATTGGGAGAGGGTTAGCTCAGCCGCAGTAGGTCTAGAAGTGGCTCAAATTAGGGTCAAATTGTCTAGGGAGTGTTCAAGCGTCGAAGCAAGGTTATTGTGCAGACTCATCAATGCTTCTCTAGTAACCCTCGAGCTAAACAGAGTATGTCGGTGCATAGATGACTTCTTCACAATTCCATGGAACCTGAATTGGCGATTTGAGGTGAAGAAAAGGGTTGATGTCAAAGATTTGGTTTGTAGGGAATCTGAAAATGGAGCAATGCGGGTTTTTTGAGCTTTTGAGGTTTAAGGAAGACGAGGGAGGAAGAGATCTTTATATAGGGAGATCGGGGACTCTCAATCCTATCCATTCCAACATCCGTTGGACATTAAATATATGATTTATGGTATTTTTAGAGCAATTTATAGCTCATCAGAGTTATGGCGATTCTCCTTCCCCTCTTTCGTTCAAGCGTCTAAAGGTAGAAGACGACACTGTGCGCTCATGCGAGCTGCCATGTGGCACACTGTAATTGGTTAAAATTATTGATGCGTCATCTGATTGGGTGTCCATGTTATTCGTTGATCATCTGACCTAAAACGTGGTGACCTCTCATTGGTTGTTTAATCCAACGTGATAGTTGATTGAATTTGACCGTCAAATGATCATTAAGACTTTACCATGTGGTGTCCTTTAATTGGTTGATTTAATTAAGTTAGATTCCCCATCAGACGTCATGTGCCAATGCCACCTATTCTCCCAAGATTGGTCAGAGGTATCTTTTGTGGCACTACAACATGTCATTCTCTGATGGGTCAATAGTTTTTCGATGTCCGAGTTGGTTGTTGACCTAGCCTACTAGCCACGTGGTGCCCTCTGATTGGTCAATCACATTAATGTCAAATTTTGTAAGTTGATTGTTTACTATAGATACATGTCACTCTCTGATTGATTAGTCCATTTGACATGGATTGTCTTGCCCCGACCCAGTTTGGTTGGATCCCCATGAATAACCCGCCACTCTCTTAGTTCAAGAGGAGTTTTCTCCTTCTTTAACTCAAGTGGAGCTAGGCGTATTATCACCCTTGTTCCCTAGAAAGACATATATCAAATAAAATGCAAGCTTAAAAGAAATTAAGCGTACATGACAGAGGGTAATGCTTGGTGTTATCCCTAGTTATTTTCACTAATTCCTAAAAAAGGGATAAAAAGATGGGCGGGTTTCTAAAACTTAGTGAATGAGTTTTAATAAAAAAAAATTAAGTATGATGAAAATAGTTTAAAAAAAATGGAGTGTGCCAGACTCCTTAATTTCTTTAAGTTTTCCCATCATCGATATCAGTTTTCAAAAATCATTTCTTACTAACACGCTGTGTCATCACCCAACACACATCCTTCATCATGAAGGTCAAACACACAATCATAGGCCAACCCGTCCATTGAACCCACTTGTGGCGTCGGAGCGACTTTACCGGCCACCTAAATAGAAGTACGTCCACTTCTACCCTGAGAATGAGTGGATGTTCACAACATCCGACCCTCAATCTCGTAACAAATCTCCGTGTCCGTATGGGGATAGAGACCTCATTTTGACCCCACCCCGGTCTCATGCGCTTGAAGCTACGTCGAGCTTCACAAGGCTTCTAGTATGACTAACTGCCCTTATATCCACCAGGTCGTCCAAGGCCTTAGGACGCATCACTACCTCTCTTAGCCGTCTTGAAGGTTCCGTAAACATAGTACATGCACAATCAACATTTTTTACATGAAACCATATAATCTGTGGTGCCACTGGTCTAATGGCTCCCACGCTCAACTTAACTTGCAGCTGTTTGTCTTGATTATTTTGGAAACATATCATGTGGCACCGTCGCTTGTTGACTGAGTTTGTCAGTCCTGTCTTGGTACCATGGCCAAATAATTCATTTACATAAGTTTTCATGGTATATAAAGCATGTTTGTTTACGAGCTCCTACTCGTGCCAACTAGCCTAGGGCCCACAATTTGAGATTTTTAAAATTTGGGCATATTAGCACCCAAGTTCTAAAACTGAGGCCTCCGGCCTAACATATCATGTGGCACTGTCGCTAGTCGACTGAGTATGTCAGTCCTGTCTTGGTACCATGGCCAAATAATTCATTTACATAAGTTTTCATGGTATATAAAGCATGTTTGTTTACAAGCTCCTACTCGTGCCAACTAGCCTAGGGCCCACAATTTGAGATTTTTAAAATTTGGGCATATTAGCACCCAAGTTCTAAAACTGAGGCCTCCGGCCTAACAGAGCTATTCGAGCTCTTGTCAAGGTCTCTCAAATTGTTTAAGCAGTGAAAAACAGTCAAGGGAGAGCACTTCTAAAAAAATCTTTTTTTCGATAGTTCAACATACCAATCGAGTATGAGGACATCTCCGCTCATAACGGATGAATGGGCTTTCCACTTCATTCGAGGAAGTTTCATCTTACCAACTGGGTAAGATCTACATACAACCGGTAAGTAGTTTTTCTGCGTAATTTTCACATCACTCCTCTTAGGTGTGATGTTAAATTACCACTTAGTAGTGGGTTTTCAATTTCGAGGTGCTTATCATCCCAATCAGGTATGATATATAAATCCCACTCACTTAATCGTGCAGTGTAATTCCTCTTAGTTGGTTTTCATCCCTTGCGAGCTTAATCTCAGCTAGTGTTCCCAATGTCTCGTGTTCCTACATGAAATGAACATTATTCTTCATTATCATTTGGCTTGATCATCTTCATTCATTATGAAGGACAAAATATTCAACTTTTCAAATATTTTCAATTTGGTCCCTAAAGTTAATTTTCCTTTACGTTAGGCCCCAATTGACATTTTCCCCCAAATTGAGTCCCAAAACTTTTAAAATCCCCCTTAAGACCTCAATTTATTCAATTTCATAAAAAGGGTTTCAAGTTTCCCATATTTCCAATTTGGCACCTAATTTTCCCAAAATTATCATTTTGTCATTCCTTTACAAAAATGGTAAGTTTTACCCCAAAAATTCTAAAATTAGCTCAATTATCCCCTAAGACTCTTATCATGCCCAATTGATCCTCAATTTTATAAAATTACATTTTGGTCCCTCGAATTTTTGAACCGGTTCAGTTTTGTAACTCGGTTTGACCGATTCTTTGCCAATTTTCCTTAACTCCAAAGAGCGGGGTTTACATGGATTGTCAATGATTGACCATTTACTAGAGACACATATTGTGCTCTGATTGGTTAACATTTCTAGATGCTGACTTGTCTACTGATTGAGCGCACTCGTCATACGCCATACGTTGATTGGTCGCTCGTGCTAACTGGGCGCTAACCTAGTAGGTGGTTTGTTGACTCAGCTGGACCGTTGATCAGTTCAATTGGACCGGGTTTGGTGACCTAAAATTGAAAATCAATCGGTTTAGGAATGATTCAACTAGTTTTCTAAAAATTCAAAATTTCTATATTTATCTATATTGATATTTTTACATGGTGGTGACCTCAATTTACCTATTTTCCTTTTTTGGGTAACCCCAAAAATGAATTTTCGAACTAGTTTTTCTTGGTTAAGTCCAATTTTACCTGATTTAGTTCTGATTCTCTATTATTTGGCCCAATTCTCTTTTCTAACTTTTATTTAGATTAATTTCCCTTGAAATTTGTGTTGATTCAAGTTCTACTTGATTCACTTTGATTATCATTTGATCTTTCTCTTTAGTTTCAGTTTAGTTTGGACCTCAGTTTTGTTCAAAATTTCCCATTTCTTTATCCGATTTTCTTATCTATATTATCTAGTGTTTACAACTACTCAACTCTTTTTTAGGAGTTTTGTCCTCGAAACTACAATATTTGTTGCTATTATTTGTTAAAATTAATTAAGGTCTTTTTCTTGTTTACCCCAAATTATACTTAGCTCATATCTAAGTGTCTTCTATCTTTGATTTTGGCTTTTCCCTATGGGCATATTCTACAAGTCCTTTATTGTGTGGTCACACCCTCTTATTCGATTTTTGTCACATTCAACCTATTATATTGGGTTTGGTTCTTTAACCCGACCTTTAGATGTACCCAGAGGAATTTCCTTCATCTCAATTATCTTGGAGTTTCCTCTAAGTGCGACTTTAATTTCTTCATGAAATCCTTCCTACTTTTTTCATCCATCACTTATATTCCTTGGTATTCCTTAACATCGTCTTCCACCATTTCCTTTAAATGGTGTGAAATAGATAATCCCCTTTCTTATTTCCCTAAGCTCTTTTTACTATTTAGTTCAAGTGTTGCATTAACTATTCCCCTTTTTGTTAGTGCATTTACATGTGGGGATATCGGTTATCCCATCCTTAAATATTTGAATTAGGGCTCATCTTCTTGTGAGGTAAATGTTTGTGATGTATTGGATGGCTCCTTTAGGCCTTCTCTACCACTACTCAACTCTTGTTGTCTGATACATAATTACATAACCACCCATCCTAGGTAATTAATGAGGGTGTTTATATCATCGCTTGGGTTGTAAGGTTAAATTTCTCTAATAACATAGCTGACCTCTCTTCTCCTTGTCTCATATTCTCTTAGTAAGCATAACCCTTTGTGGTTTCCTTTTTGGGTTATAAATCCTTCATTTCCTCATCTTGAGGTGCATTGTTAGAGGATAATTTATTTCTATCCATGATGTTATGATCAAACTTCCAAAGTTAATTCAGAGGTCCCTAGGGATCTTGCCTTCCCTTCTATTTTCCTTTAGGTATTCCTTCACTTACCTTTTTGCTCTAGCAGTGCATTACTATAGTACACTAATTTTTTAACCTATATTAGCTACTTCATGAGAGGTCCATCATTTCTCCGGGATATTCATTCCTACAAAGGAAAATCATGGGTCGTTCCCTTACCCATTTACTTAGGGGAGAATTTGTATATTACAACTATATGTCCTTTATGGTTAAACTTTTCTATAGAGGTTTCGTTTGAAGGCTAATACTATTTACTATGTTGGTGGTCCTTTAATGTTTAGTTAGTTCCACTTGGTTGGCGTACCCTTCTACACTTCGTTGCTCGAATGGCTGTCCTTAGCCTTCTTGATTTTTTGTATTCTTTACTCCCATCCTTTAGAACCAATTTTTGCTTCCTTATTCCTTTATAGTTTTGCTCTTTCCCATAAATCATCCTAAAAATTGTCCCATACTTTCCCTTTCCATGGGGTTGTGCTTACTTAGCATAGTGAGTGTGATGTAGATATCTCTTCCTTCTTTGTCTATCCTATCAGGTTTCCTGATTATTCCTCCAACTTGCTTTATAGCGTACTTGTCAGTCATGCTTCTACCGATCTTCATCATACCTCTTTGTTCGGTCTGACATCTCATGTTAGGGGTCTATATTTCTCAATGTACTAGTATTAAATCATGGTCATTACATAATTACCCTTTTTGACTTATAAGTCATTCATTAGTAAAGACTTATTTTGTCGAGTCTTACCATAATATTCCCCTTGTTCCTTTCTTCTCCTACTGTCACTTGGAATAGTGATTTCCCTTACGATTCAAATAACCTACAATCTCCTTTCCTTACTTCAAGAACTTCTTTTGTTTTCATCCCCACTCTCTTGGATGACACCTTTATTGCCAAATCTATAACATCAGGAAATCCCAATTAAAGAACCTGACCAAGTAGAACCGGGAAATGGTATCTAATCGGGGAAGTAAAATCAAATTGGGAAGTGAAATTGAACCATGGATGAGGAGGGATCAATAGAGAGGCCAAGAGGGACAAAAAAAGGGCATGAGAAACCCTATGAAGTGTCTCGAAACATGAGATCTATGATTGGGAGAAAATTGAGAGAAAAACTGGTTTGAATCGGGTTTGTGTTAGGGAGAGTCACAAAACCCCTTGAATTTTTAAGGGCACAAAATAAATCAGGATGCTAGACCTTTCACAATAGGCAAAACCAATCTCTACCCTTCACCAAACTTTCCAATTAGACCATATATTTTCTTTTGCCCATTAGGAAGACCATATTAAAAGCTTAATAGCAATTGGGTCCCCTAACATTCAAATATTTATAATTTAGCCCTCGACCTTTGACCCTCGATCTTTGACCCACTAACAAACATTCTATAAACATTATGAAATTAAGTAGGGAGTTTCTCCTAGCCTCTGTCATGCCTTGACCTGATTTGTTGGATCTCTATGAGAAAACTGCCACTCCCTTTGGTCCATAAAGGGTTTCACCTTTTTTCTGAACCACGAGCAATAAGGCGTCCTTTTACTTGTCTTTCATGGAAGAGCATTATAGAAAACTAAATATTTTAAAATAAACATACCTGTCTTACAATCCAATATATGAGGGTCTTTAAGGTTGTTTTTTCCTCGGTTATATTAAAGGGGTAAAAGGGAGGGGGTGAGTTCTACAACTCAATGAGCGAGTATTGGGAGTGAGTTTCAAAATCACTTTAGTTTATCCAAACTATGCCAAGGTTATCATTTCCTTTAAAAAAGATTTTCCTCAAATTCGGTTTCCAAAACCTTTTTCCATTACCATATTAGGTGTGTTAGCTTTCTTAGCCCATCCCCTTGCCTCGGGAGTCATTTAGCAAACAAACACACGCCCTTCATCAAGAAGGGTACACACATTTGCACCTGCACCCCATCCACTACACCTACTTGTGAATCAGAGCGTATTTATCATCCACCAAGATAGAAGCCCGTCCACTTCTACCCTGGGTCTGAGTGGAATGTCCCAGACGTCTGACCCTCAAACCTGAATTGTAAACCTCGTCCTTTAAAGATAAGAAAACTGAGAAAAGAGTTGGTAAACTCAAAAGTGAAATCTGAGCCAATTCATGAACCTTAACCGATAGAGAAAGGGTAAAATGGGAAATCGACAAATCCCAAGTGACACAAAGAGTCATAAAAAGCATGGAAAAGAACCATGGGACAATTGGGAAGAGAAAAAAAGACCGGTTAATGGTGAACGGACTTGAACCGGATTGAACGGGTTTAAACCCTACTTGAACCGGTTTCTAAATTTATTTTTCTTGTTGGCTTAAAATGACCAAATTGGGGAATTGAAGCCACCATTAGATAGAGAATGGATTTAGATGTGTCATGCCCTGGTCTGATTTGGTTAGATCCCTATGATCGACCCGCCACTCTCCTGATTTATTAAGGGTTTTCCCCTTCTTTAAACCTTGAGGAGTAATGCGTTCTTTAAATTAGTACTATTCCTGGAATAACATATATCAAAACTGCATGAGTTTTTAAACTCAACATACTTGTCTTACAGGTGTAGTTAATTGGAGGTCTGTGGGTAGGTTTTCCCTTGGTTACATGAAAGGGGTATAAGGGAGGGGGTGAGTTCAATAACTTAGTGAATGGTTGTCTAAAACTTGACTTTCAGAAAAATAGTTTGATTTGGAGTATGCCAAACTCCTTATTTTCTTTAAGATATTTCATCCTCAAAATCTCACTTTTTAAAACCATTATTCCTCATTAACCACAGTCGTTGTGTTTAACATTTAATACACGCCCTTCATCATGAAGGGATCACACATTCGCAGGGCAACAAGTCCACAACACCCACTTGTGGTGTCGGAGCAACTTTACCGACCACCTAGATAGAAGCCTGTCCACTTCTACCTTGAGAATGAGTGGATGTACACGACATCCAACCCTCACTCCCATAAAGAAACTCCGTGTCCGTATGAGGACAGAGACCTCATCCCGACCCCACCCCGTTCAGATGCGCATGAAACTACATCGAGCTTCCCTAACTGCTGACATGACAAATTGCCCTTATATCCACCATGTCATCTAGTAGCCCCTAAGACACATCTTTACCCCTCTTGGGTGCCTTGAAGGTCTCGTACCTCAGTGCATGCACAGAATAATAGTTTACCTCATAAGCCATTTAATCTTTGGTGCCACTGGCCCAATGACCCCGACTCTCAACTCAACTTGCAGCTGTTTGTCTTGACTAGTCCGTCGACCTATATTGTCACACTACTGCCAGTCCATCGAGTATGTCAACCCTGACTTGGTACCATGGCCAACATATCATTTATTTAAATTTTTTATGGCTTATACTCATGGTTGTTTATGAGCTCCTGATCATGCCAACTGGCCTTGAGCCCACTGTACGAGATTTTCAAAATTGAGCATATTAGTCCCCAAGTTCCAAAACCGAGGCCTCCGGCCTATCTGAGCTATTCGAGCTCCCATCAAGATGGTCTCCCAAAAAGTTTAAGTAGTGGCACATAGTCAGGGGAGAGCACATCTGACAAAATATTCTTTTCATCTGTCCGTCACACCAACTGGGTAAAAGGACATCTCTGCTCATAATCGATGAACGGGTTTTCTACTTCCTTCTAGGAAGTTTATCATACAAAGCGGGTATGATCTACTTACAACCGTAAAGTAGTTTTTCCACGTAATTTCCACATCACCCCTTTCAGGTGTGATGTTTAAAATTCCACCTAATAGTGGGTTTTCATTTCTGAGGTGCTCCTCATCCCAACCGGGTATGATGTAAAAATTCCCACTCACCCTTGAATGTAGTGAATTTCTCTTAACCGGCTTTTTGTCTCCACCCAATCTTGTCTTAGCTGGCTCTCCCTGTATTTTGTGTTCATACATGATATTAACATCCTTGTTCAATATACTTTGGCTTGAAAGCCTTCATTCATCACGAATGAATAAAATGCCCAAACTTTTAAATTAATTGTAATTAGGTCCCTAAAGTTCTTTTTCTTTAACTTTAGGTCCCTAATGCCGATTTTCCCCTAAATTGTGTCCTGGAACTTCAAAAATTTACCTTATGACCTCAATTTATTCATAATTGCAAAAGGGGGTTCAAGTTTCTCAATTTTCCACTTTAGTCCCCAACTTTTCCAAAATTACCATTTTGCCCCTACTTTACAAAAATGGTCAATTTCACCCCAAAATTCCAAAAATTGACCAATTAATCCTCCAACATCTTTTCCATGGCCAGTTAGCCCTCAATTTTGGAAAATTGCACTTTAGTCTGTCAAATTTTCAAAATCCCCAAAATTTCTGCAAATTGTAACCAAAATTTCCCCTAATTTCATCCTTTCAACTTGACCGGATTTGATTTCATCAAATTAACAAATCAATCAAAGTTAAATGTTGAAATTGAAGGTGGATTTGAGTTCCTACACATCCATATGATTCAATTGCACTTTGAATTGCATGATTTGATGCTGGAATGAGCTCAAATGGAGCTTTGCTAGAAAACTAGACTTAGAGAGAGAAAGCTTACCGTCGGGGGTGCGATGGTCTGAGCTTTCGATCTGGGCAAACAACTCTCATGCTAAGGTTCCTCCTAGGATCAAGAATCACATCAATTAATGCCCAATTAAAGGAGAATTTGGTCAGTGAAGTTTCATCGTTTCTCTCTCTAGCCTTGATTAGAAATTATAGAGTGTAGCCAACTTGGATTACCTTTTAGCTCTAATTCTGCTATATGAGGGCAGCGGAAGTATTGGGAGCGCTTGGTTTGGCCTGGGTAAAGCTCGAATTGACCATTTTTAGCTCAGCCGAAACAAGGCAACTTCGGTCTATTGGAGCTGCTGCTTCATTGTTCTATCATGCCGACATTTGTCCGATGATCCTCAGAGCAAATGGAGGCTACCATCATGTAGCTGACTTCTCCCTGAATCAAAAGAACCCAACCACACCTTCTTTGGCTCAAAGAAAAAAGCCCAAGTCATAGTTCTTGTTCGAGTTTCACCGAAAAATGGAGTAGTAGGGAGTGAGTGGAGTTTTCATATGTGAGGAGGATGAAGGAGGAGGGGTTCTTTATATAGAAAACTCGGGGACTTCTTGGCCGTCCAATTGGCACCTTAATGGCTCTCATTCATTTCCTGAAACTCCCTAACTAAAGACTTTTCATCTTTGTTGGTGCTGCTCGGTTTTTCGATGAGTGAACAATGTTGTCATTTGATGGAAAAAGATGACATTGTTCCGAACCAGACTGGACCTGTCCAAACCGGGTTCAATGATTAAACCAGCCAGTTCAGGCCTAATTCGACTGAGTTTTTCAAAATTAAAAATTTTTAAATTCATCTAAATTCATTCTCTATTCAATTGTGGCCTCAATTCTCCAATTTGAATTTTCTAAGCCACCTAAAAAATGAATTTAGCTTCCAGTTCAATGATGGTTCAAACCGGTCCAAACCAGTTCAATCCGGTTCACCTGAACGGGTCAAGGTTTCTTCCCCAAATTATCCTAAGGTTACTTTCCAAGGCTTTTATTACTCTTTGGGTCACTCGAGGGTTGTAAGTTTCCCAATTTACTCGTTTTCTAGTGGTCGTGGTTTGTGAACCTGTTCGGTTTTCTCACTTGATTAACTAGTTCTTTCCCTAGTTTCCTTGTCTTTAAGTTACGTGGTTTACAAGATGAATTTAGGATTTTTTTAATTTTGAGAAAACTGGTCGAATTGGGCTAGAACCGACCGATTTACGCATTTAACCCGGTCGGAGCGGTCCAGTCCGATTTGGAACATTGTCATATTCTTCCTCAAGATGACAACACTGTTCATTAATGCAGAAAATGGATAATGCCAGTGAAGCTGAAATTGCTCCGATCCGGCCATTTCAGGGCAAGGATAAGCTCAACCAAAATGAAAAGTGGTCGAGCAGAGAGTCCCCGAGCTTCCAATATAAATAGCTCTTCTCCATTCATCCTCCACACATCTCAAATCTCAATTCTCTCTCAACAACTCCATTTTCTAGTGTGGCTCGATCCAGAGCTCTGATATAGGCCTTTTTCTTAGCCTCAGAAGGCAAGGTCGGGTCCTATAGACTCTAGAGGAAGTTAGCTAGCTGACAGCAACTTCCTTTTGACCTAAGGACCATCAGAGAAACATCGATAGAATCAAATAGTATAGTAGTTTTGACGGACCAAAGCTGCCCTATTTTGGCCGAGCTAAATTCGGCCAAATTTAGCCCTCCTCTATCCAAATCAAGCCTCCTCGACACCCCCACGACCCTCACACGATCTCAACAAAGCTAAAAGGTAAGCCAATTCAGTCCCCCTCTGTCATTGTTGGTTGGAGATAGAGAGTGAAAGTGCTAAAACTTCATTGATGAAATTCTCCCTCGATTTGATGTCAATTGTAGCAATTCTTGATCCTAGAAGGAACCTTAGGACGAGAGCTCAGACTGCTGCACATCAGACAATAAGCCTTCGAAGCTTTCTCTCTCTACGAACAATTTTCTGGCAAAACTCCATTTGAGCTCATTTCATACTCAAATCATGCAATTCAAAGTTCAATTGAATCGTATGGAAGTGTAAGAAATTGGAATTGTAATTTTTGAAATGTTGGGGACCAAATTGGAAATTTGGAAAACTTGAGCCCTTTATATAATTTTGAGTAAATTGAGGAGTCAAAGGGAACTTTGGAAGTCTTGGGACTCAATTTGGGGAAAAGATGGCATTAAGGACCTAAAGTTAAGGAAAATGAACTTTAGGGACCTAAGTGCAATTAATTTACAATTTTGAGCCAAGTCGCTCATACGTAAGAAAATGATGGCTATTATGCCAAACCTTAATTTATAAAGATCCCCAAATCATGTAGGAACCTAAGAGACCGGAATGCCAGCAAGGAAAATCTAGCGTGGAGTCGGAAACCGACTAGAGATGAATACGTTAAAATCATTGGGTGAGTGGGCATAATTATACATCATACCTGGTTGGGATGGTGAGCACTTTAAAAATGAAAACCACTTGTGAGTGGAACTTTTAACATCATACCTGGTTTGGGTGATGAGCAATTTAAGATAAAAATCACTTATCGGTTGTGAGTGTAATCATCTAACTTCATACCCAGTTGGGATAAAGAGTACCATCTTTAACTAATAAAACCTACTTACCGATCGTAAGTAGAGGTAATCATACCTGGTTGGTATGATGAATTTTCTTAAGGAAAGGAGAAAGCCGCTTACCGGTTGTAAGTGGAGATATCATCACACCCGATTGGTAGGATGAAGTTGAAAATATACTTTTTATTAGAGGTGTTCTCCCCTGACTATGTGTCACGCCCTGACCCGGTTTGGTAAGATCAACCTGCCGCTCCTTAGTTTAAGAAGGGTTTCCCCTTTCTTTAATCCAGAGGAGCCAGGCATAATTTAACATTGTCCCCTAGAATAACATAAATCAATGAAAATGCAAGCTTAAAAATAACTTTTAAGCAAATCTTACAAAAGGTAGGTCCTGGTGTTTTCCTTAGTCATTTTCCCTATTCCTAAAAATGGATAGAAAAGAGGGGTGAGATTCTACAACTCAATGAATGGGTGTTAGGAATGAGTTTTTCGAAAGAGAGTTTTAATTGGAGTGTGCCAGACTCCTTATTTCCTTTAAGATCATTTCTCCCTCAAATTTCAATTTTCAAAATTTCTTTATGCATTATCCACAATAGGTGTGTTTAACAATCAACACACGCACTTCATTAGGAAGGGATCACACATTTGCTGGGCAGCCCGTCCACTGCACCCACTGGTGGCATCGGAGCGACTTTACCGACCACCTAGATAGAAGCCCGTCCACTTCTGCCCTAGGAATGAGTGGATGTTTGTGATATCCGACCCTCAAACCTGAAATCAACTCCATGTCTATATGAGGACAGAGACCTCATCCCAACCCCACCTCGGTCTCATGCGCATGAAGCTACGTCGAGCTTCCCTAACCGCTGACACGACAAACGACTCTTATCTCCACCATGTTGTCCAATAGCCCCTAGGACGCATCACTACCTCTCTTGGGCATCTTGATGGTCCCGAACCTCAAGTGCATGCATAAATAATAATTTTTCAACAATGCCATTTATCTTTGGTGCCACTAGTCCCGACCCTCAACTCGATCTGCAACTATTTGTCTAGACTTGTCTGTCGACCTGGCCCTGATGCACTGCTGCCAGTTCATTGAGTCTGTTGATCCTGTCTTGGTACCATGGCGAAATCATACATTTCATTCATTTAGAATTTTCATGGAATAAATATAACATGTTTGTTTACGAGCTCCTACTCGTGCCAACTGGCCTTGGGCCCACTGTACGTGATTTTCCGAAATCAGGCATATTAGCCCTCAAGTTCCAAAACCGAGGCCTCTGACCTATCTGAGCTATTCTAGCACTCGTCATGAAGGTCTCCCAAAATTTTTAAGCATTAACACATAGTCATAGGAGAACACTTCTAACAAAATAATCTTTCCATCCATCACACCAATCGACTATGATGACATCTCCGCTTACATCAGGTAAACGGGTTTTCTCCTTCCTTCCAGGAAGTAAATCATACCAACCGGGTATGATCTCTCTAATTACAACCGGTAAGTAGTTTTTTCGCATAGTTCTCACATCACTAGAACCGGGTGTGATGTTAAAATTCCACATAGAAGTGGTTTTTTTTTAATTTTCGAAGTGTTCATCATCCCAACCGGGTATGATGTGAATAAACCCACTCACCCGATAATCGTAGTGTATTCTTTCTTAGTCGATTTTTGCCTCCATGCTAGCTTATCCTTGCTAGAGTTCCGGTCCTTCATGTTCTTACACAATTTGGACATCTTTATCTATTAATATTTGGCAAGATAGCCTTCATTCCTCACGTTTGAATGAAAATGACCAAAATTTTCAATTAATTACATTTAGGTCCCTAAGGTTCTATTTCCTTGACTTTAGGTCCCTAATGCTAACTTTTCCCCAAATTGAGTCCAAAAACATCTAAAATTCACTTTGGGTCCTTAATTTACTAAAACTTGTTTAAGGGGCACAAGTTTTCCAAATTTTCAATTTGGTCCCCATCTTTTCAAAAATTACCATTTTGCCCCTACTTTACAAAAATGGCAATTTGACCACAGTTATTTAAAAAAAATTGACCAATTAGTCCTTTGACATCCTTTTCATGCCCAATTGGCCCTCAATTTTGGGAAATTGCAATCTAGTCCAATTTTATGAAATCCCCAAATTTTCCCCGAAATTTTCCCCTAATTTCCCCCTTTCAAACTGGTTGAATTTGATTTCATCAAATTGACCATTCAATTGAGGTTAATTGTTGAAATTGAAGGTATGATTGAGTTCCTACACAACCATACAATTTAATTGAACTTTGAATCGCATGAATTGAGGTCGAAATGAGCTCAAACGGAGCTTCGCTGGAAAACTATGCATAGAGAGAGAAAGCTTTGAAAGCTTACTGTTGGAGGTGTGGCAGTCTGAGCTTTCTATCTGGAGAGGTAGCTCTCATCCTGAGGTTCCTCCTAGGATCAAGAATTGCAACAATTTGATTTCAAATTGATGGAGAATTTGGTCAGTGAATTTTCATAGTTTCTCTCTCTAACGTTGATCGGAAATGATAGAGGGGAGCCAAATTGGCTTACCATTAAGTTCTAATTCGGTTGTATGAGGGCTGTGGGAGTGTTGGGAGAGCTTGGTTTGGCCTGAGGAGGGCTGAATTCCACTAATTTTAGCTCAGCCAAGACAGGGCAGCTTCAGTCCGATGGAGCTGCTTCACTGTTTGATTACACCTACGCTTCACTAGTGGTCCTCGAATCGAATGGAGACTATCGTCGTTTAGCTGACTTCTCCCCAAATCTAAGGAGCTCGACCTCACTGTCTAAGGCTCAAAATAACCTCAATGTCAAAGCTCCAGTTCGAGCTTTACCAGAAAACTAAGTAGTTGAGAGAGAGTGGAGTTTTAAAGTGTGAGGAGAATGAATGGATAGAAGCTCATTATATAGGGAGCTCAGGGACTCTCTGGTCAACCGTTTCGCACCTTAATGGTGCTCATTAATGTCCTAAAATGCCCTAAACGGAAATGTTTCATTTTTGTTGGCATTCTTCGTTTTACCGGTGAGTGAACAGTGTCATCATTTGGAGTGAAAAGATGACACTGTTCCGAACCAAATCGGACCTGTCCGAATCGGGTTTAATGCTTAAATCATTCGATTTAGGCCCAATTTGACCGTGTTTTTCAAAATTAAAAATTTCTAAATTCATCTAAATTCATTATCTATCCAATGGTGGCTTCAATTCCCCAATTTGAATATTTTAATCCACATAGAAAAATGAATTTAGCAACCGGTCCAAATCGGTTCAATCCGGTTCAGATCTAGTTCACCTAAACTGGTTTGGTTTTCTCTTCCAATTTATCCCAAAGTCCCTTTCCATGGCTTTTATGACTCTTTGGGTCACTCGGGATGTGTAAATTTCCCAATATCCCTTTCTCTAACAGTTGGGGTTCATGAACCTGTTCGATTTTCTCACTTGGGTTGACCAATTCTTTATCTTTAAGGGATAGGATTTACAATTATCCCCTCCTTTTAGGAGTTTTGTCCCCACAAATTTATTCAAATCCTTTGCATAGGAAATAATTTCCCTTGATGTCAACTTGGAGTTGTTTGACATGCTAACATTTCGGTTATTTTCACTTAGCTCTTTTTAACACACACCTTAAGGAATTTCTTTTCCTTTCGATTGTTTACTCATTCCATGGAGCTTATCTTAGTTAATCATGTCTTACCTGTGAGTTCAAGGGTATATCCTCAAGTTCATATCTTCCTTTGCTTAGGGCGAGATTCTTTCCCTTGAGGTTCTTACTTAGGATTTTAGGATTGGGAGTTCCAAGAGGCCCAATCATTCTTGTGTGTAGTCACTTCCTTTGTCGTTGAAACCCTTAGCTCATGATCACTTCCTCATTTTTAGTGGTTTCCCCCTTCTTTTATTCAAGAGGAGCCAGGCGTAATATCAACCTTGTTCCTTGGAATGACATATCAATAAAAATGCAAACTCAAGATAATTAAACATACCTGATAGAGGGTAAGGCCTGGTGTTATCTCTAGCCATTTCTCTATTTCTTGAAAACGGATAAAAAGGGTGGATGAGTTTCTACAACTCAGTAAATGGGTATTTTACAAATAAAGTTTCTAATAAAATAGTTTTTGAATTAGAATGTGGCAAATTCCTAAATTTCTTTAAGAAATTTCATCCTCAAAATCTTGATTTTAAAAACCATTATTCCATATTAACCATAGTCGGTGTATTTAAAAATCAACACACGCCCTTCATCATGAAGGGATGACACATTCGCAAGGCAGCACGTCCACTGCACCCACTTGTGGCTTCGGAGCGACTTTACCGGCCACCCTGATAGAAGCCTGTCCACTTCTACCTTGAGAATTAGTGGATGTACGGGACATCCGACCCTCAATCCCAAAAAGAAACTTTGTGTCTGTATGAGGATAGAGACCTCATCCTGACCCCACCGCGGTCTCATGCGCATGAAGCTACATCAAGCTTCCCTGACTAATGGCACGACAAACTGCCCTTATCTCCACATGTCGTCCAAAAGCCCCTGGGATGCATCACTACCCTTCTTGGGCGTCTTGATGGTCTCGAACCTTAGTGCATGCACAAAACAATAGTTTTCCTCATAAGCCATTTAATATTTGGTGCCACTAATCTAACATTCCCGACCCTCAACTCGACATGCACCTGTTTGTCTCGATCGGTCCGTCGACCTATTTGTCGCACTGCCACCACTACATCGAGTATGTTGGTCATGTCTTGGTACCATGGCCAAACACATCATTCATTTAAAGTTTTCATGGATTAAACTCATGTTTTTTTATGAGCTCCTACTTGTGACAATTGGCCCTTGGCCCATTGTACGAGATTTTCAAAATCAGGCATATTAGCTCACAAGTTCCAAAATCGAGGCCTCCGACCTATCTAAGCTATTTGAGCTCCCAGCAAGAAGGTCTCCCAAAACGTTTAAGCAGTGGCACAAAGTTAGGGGAGAGCACTTCTAACAAAAATATTCTTTTCAGTTGTCCATCACAGCAACAGGGCGTGAGGACATCATCGCTTATAACTAATAAGTGGCTTTTCTACTTCCTTCAAAGAAGTTCATCATACCAATTGGATATGATCTACTTACAACCGATAATTAGTTTTTTTGTGTAATTTTCACAACACTCCATCCAGGTGTGATGTTTAAAATTTCACTTAGTTGTGGGTTTTCATTACCGAGGTACTCATCATCCCAATCGGGCATGATGTGAAAATTTCCACTCGCTCGTGAATGCAATGAATCCATCTTAACCAGCTTTTCATCTCCATGTGAGTTTGTCTTGGCTGGCATTCCCAGTACTTCGTGTTCCAACATGATATGAACATCCTTATTCATTATCCTTTGGCTTGATAGCCTTCATTTATCACGAATGAGTAAAATACCCAAACTTTTCAATTAATTGTCAATTAGGTCCATACAGTTTTTTTCTTTAACTTTAGATCCCTAATTCCAATTTTCCCCCAAATTGTGTCCTGGAACTTAAAAATTTTACCATGGGACCTCAATTTATTCAAAATTACAAAAAGGTGTTCAAGTTTCCCAAATTCCCAATTTGGTCCCTAATTTTTCCAAAATTACCATTTTGCCCCTACTTTACAAAAATGTAAAATTTCACCCCAAAAATTGACCAATTGATCCTCCAACATCTTTTCCATGGCCAATTGGCCCTCAATTTTGGGAAATTGCACTTTAATCCCTTGAATTTTCAAAACCCTCAAATTTCCCCCCAATTTGAAACTTTCAACAGGACTGAATTTGATTTCATCAAATTGACCAACCAAAAGAGGTTAATTGTTGAAATTGAAGGTAGATTTAAGTTCCTACACATCCATATGATTTAATAACACATTGAATTGCATGAATTGACGTCGGAACGAGCTCAAACAGAGCTTCACTGGAAAATTGAACGTAAAGTGAGAAGGCTTCGAAAGCTTATCGTCGGGGGCGTGGTGGACTGAGCGTTCAATCTAGCTCTCATCTTGAGCTTCTTCCTAGAATAAAGAATCACCTCAATTCATGTCAAATTGAGGGAGAATTTAGTTAGTAAATATCTATCGGTTCTCTCTCTAGCACTGATCAAAATTCATAGAGGGGAGCGAAATTGGCTTATCTTTCAGTTCTAACTCGGTCATATGAGGGCTGTGGAATTGTTAGGAGAGCATAGTATGGCATGAGGAGGGCTTGAATTGGCTAATTTTAGCTCAACAGAAACATGGCAGCTTCGATCCGTCGAAGCTGCTTCACTGTTCGATCACGTCGACACCTCTCTGACGATCCTTGAAGCAATTGGAGACTACCACCATGTAGTTGACTTCTCCCCGAGTCTAAGGAACCTGACCACGCCTTCTTTGGGTCAGAAAAGACCCAATGTCAGAGCTCTAGCTCGAGCTTCATAGAAAAATTAAATAGTTGAGAGAGTGTGAGGTTTTCAGGTTTCACGCCCCGACCCGGTTTGGTCGGATCCCCGTGATCAACCCGCCACTCTCCCGATTTACTAAAGGGTTTTCCCTTATATTATAAATCATAAAGAGTAAGGCGTTAACCTGCACCTTTTTCCAGGAATATCATAAATCAAAACTGCATAGAAATTTAAATTAGTTGTACCAATCTTGCAGGCGTTTAATTGCGCAAGTCCTTTAAAGTTCGGCTTTCCGGGACTTCCTGAAAGAGGTATAAGGGAGGGGGTGAGTACAACTATTCAGTGAATGGGATTCAAATCTTTTAACTTTCAAGAAAAACATTTATATGGAGTGTGCCAGACTCCTTTGTTTTCAAAAAAATCATTTCATTTAAAAATTCATCTTTTTCCATTATTTCATAGTTATCGATGTGTCATCACCCAACACACATCCTTCATAATGAAGGTTACATACATTCGCAAGTCAGTATCACTACTGAACCCGCTAGTGGCTTTGGAGCGACTTTTCCTACCACCTGGATAGAAGTACGACCACTTCTACCCTGGGAATGAGTGGATGTATGAAACATCCGACCCACAATCCCGAAATCACTTCTTCGTGTCCGTATGAGGACAGAGACCTCATCCTGTCCCCACCCCGGTCTCATGCGCTTAGTGCTACTCCAGATTTCGCACAGACACCTGGAACGACGAACTGCCCTTATAGCCACCAGGTCGTCCAGTGCCCTTAGGATGCATCACTACCCCTCATGGGCGTCTTGATGATCCCGTACTCATAGTGCATGCACAAACAATGTTTTCTTATATTGCCATGTAATATGTGGTGCCATTAGTCCAACGGCCCCGACTCTCAACTCAACCTGTAGCTGTTTGTCTTGACTAGTCCGTCGACCTGTCATGTCGCACTGCCGCTAGTTGACTGAGCATGTCGGTCCTATCTTGGTACCATGGCCAAACAATTCACTTATTAAGTTTTATGGCACATATATCATGTTCGTTTACGAGCTCCTGCTCGTGCCAACTGGCCTTGGGCCCACTGTACGAGATTTTCAAAATCGGGCATTTCGCCCCCAAGTTCCAAAACCGAGGCCCTTGGCCTATCAGAGCTATTCGAGCTCCCGTCGAGAAGGTCTCCCAAATAGTTTAAGCATTGGCACACAGTCAGGGGAGAACACTTCCAACAAAATAGGTTTTTACTATCCATCATACCGACCGGTATAAGGACATCTCCGTTCATAACCGATGAACGGGTTTTCAACTTCCTTCCAGGAAGTCTCATCATACCAACCGGGTATGATCTACTTACAACCCGTAAGTAGTTTTTCCGCATAACTTTCACATCACTTTCTTTAAGTAGTGATGATTAAAATACCACTAAACAGTGGGTTTTTATATCGAGGTACTTATCATCCCCAACTGGGTATGATGTTAGTAAACCCACTCACAACCGGTAAGTGGTTTTTAACTTTATAAGGTATGCTCATCATCCCAATCAGGTATGATGTTTGTAAACCCACTCACCCGTTAATGTCGTGAATTCCACTAGACCGATTCTTGGTATTCACGCGAGCTTGTCCTTGCTGGCGTTCCCGGTACTTCGTGTTCCGGTGAAGGCACGGCGGTCCGAGCTTTCGATCTGGGCAGATAGGTCTCATCCTGAGGTTCATCCTTTCGGTCCTAATTCGGCCTGAGGAGGGCTTGGTTTGGCCTGAGGAGGGCTTGAAATGGTCGATTTCAGCTTGGCCGAAATAGGGCAGCTTCAGTCCGCCGGAGTTGCTTCACTATTCTATCATGTCGGCGTTTCTCCAACGATACTCGGATTGATTGGAGTTTTCTATCAGATAGTTGTCTTCTCCCCGGTTCAAAAGAGCCCGACCTTTGTTCAAGTCGAAGCTCTCGTTCGAGCTTTACCGGAAAATGGAGCAGTAGAGAGAGAGAGAGAAGTGTTCAGGTGTGAGGAGAATGAAATGGGGATGAACTCTTTATATAGTTGTAAAACCCGTGTATTAAATAGGCGAGATTTATTACTGGTATTAATATTGCCATAAATTATTGGTATTAATTCTAATAATTTAATTTCGGTATTAATTCTAATAAATTAAATTTCAGTATTAATTCTAATAATTTAATTTCGGTATTAATTCTAATAAATTAAATTTCAGTATTAATTCTAATAATTTAATTTCGGTATTAAATTATTTGTATTAATTCCAATAATTTAATTTCGGTATTAAATTATTTGTATTAATTCCAATAATTTAATTTAGGTATTAAATTATTTCTATTAATTATATATTAATTTATGATAAGGCGTACATACAAATTTTTGACCGAAATTTCGGGTTACAAAAAAAATTAATACTTTCCAGGAGGTCACCCATCCTCACATTACTCTCAAGTAAGCATGCTTAACTTTAAAGTTCTTATGGAATCTAGTTCACTTGAACCACTTTGGTTTTTGTTTTCTAATTTGTCTTAAGTTTCTTTTCCAAGGTTTAATGAACCCTTTGGATCACCCGAGAGTTGTAAATTCCCAACTTGCCTGTTCAGAAATAATCGGGTTTGTGAACCGATTCTAAATCCTCACTTGGTTTGACCGGTTCTTTTCCTGGTTTTCCTAAGCTCAAAAGGGCGGGTTTTACATCAGGTGTGTGGAGGATGAATGCAGAGGGGCTCTTTATATAGGGAGCTCGGGTACTCTCCGGCCGTTCGTTTGACACCTTAATGACAGTCATTGATGTCTTGAAATGTATTAAATAGAAATGTTTCTTTTTTGCCGGTGCTGTTCAATTTTTCCAGTGAGTGAACAGTGCTATCATCTAAAGGAAGATGACGAAACTATTCCGAACTGGATCAGACCGGTCCGAACCAGGTTCAACGTTTAAACTAGTTGGTTCAGACCCGATTTTACTGAGGTTTTTTAAATTAAATTTTTTTAATTCATTCTCTATCTAATCATGGCCTCAATTCTCCAGTTTGAATTTTCTAAGCCACCTAGAAAAATGAATTTAGCATCTGGTTCAATAGTGGTTCAAACCGGTCCAAACTAGTTCAATTCGGTTTAGATCCATTTCACCTGAATCGGTCTGATTTTCTTTCCAAAATTGTCCTAAAGTCCCTTTCCATGGTTTTTATAACCCTTTGGGTCACTTGAAAGTTGTAAATTTTCCAATTTGCCCGTTCTCTGTTCTCTGATGAACGGGTTTGTGAACTGATTCGGTTTTCTCAATCGATTTGACTGGTTCTTTCCCCGATTTTCCTTCACTCCAAAGAGCGGGGTTTACAACTCTCCCTCCTTTTAGGAGTTTTGTTCCCAAAACTTATTCAATGTTTTTCACACCGGAAGGAACTTTTCCTGATATCAATTTGTTATTCATAGCCATTCTACCTTTTTAGTTATTCTCATTCATCCCTTATATAAGATACACTTGAGATTTTCTTTCATTTCCATTACTTTCTCATTCCATGGAGTTTACTTCAGTTAAACCTATCTCATTGAAAGGTTTAATGTCATATCTTTAAATTCACATCCTTCATTCATTAAAGCGCTATTTCTCCATTACGAGATTCTTTACGTAAAATTTTAGGATTGGGAGTTCCAAAATATCCAAATTCATGTATCTAGTTATTCTCATTATTGTTGACTTCCTTAGCTCAGTGTTCATTCAAGCACCACATACATGCTTCCACAGGTGTTGGTGTTATCACTTTTTCTATCCTTCATTGATCCTTCCCTCATTCGCTAGTTATTATAACTTCGTTTCAAATTTAATGCCTGACCTTGTCATGCTCAATTAACAGACTCTTCCTTACCTAAGTCATATTCTCTTGGGATAGTTAGGCTTACAAGTCACTCATAGCACGTCGTTCTCTGGAACTTGTCTTTGACCATTTAACATTTTTGAAGCACTTTCATAATGGTTATTCTAAATTTCCCTATCTTTCAAGGATGGTATAACATCGTCCCTCTTTTTGTCTGGTGGTAATTCTTGACTATCATCCAGTTGTCCATTTTGCCTTTGACGTCATATCCTGTATAACTGTATTGGTTTCCTTACTTACTCATCTTTTACAAACTTCTTTATTAGGCCTTTCAACTTTCAAGTTTTTGAGTTTTCGATAACTTACTGACACACTGAAACTCTTCCTTCCTTATGTCATTCCTCATTCCCAGTGGCATCCTTTCCCTTAAGGGCTCTTCTTTTTCTTAATCCATTCTTACTCACTCGTGATCATTTTACGATTCTCTTTTCCAACTTAGTTCCTTTCTTACCCGTACGTCATCTTTTGATGTTGTTGTCCTACTTACCCGTTACTTGGGTTTAACTTACCCCTTTAGACCCTTACGATTTCTTTTTTTTTTTTACACTTGATCCTTTCATTTACAACAGCTCATCTTTTAGGAGCTTATATTCTTTCCAATTCCGTTAGTTCCATTTCCTCCAAATGGGAACACATATGCTTTTCCAAGGTTCCCTTCCTTGGTAAGTTTTATACTCTTTTTTCACCCAGAATTCTCTTCTAGTGTTACCATTGTGAAAGTCCAGCCTTATATGTCACTCCTTGATGCCATCCCCTCCTGCTCACCTTTACCCTTGCGACCCTACGATTACTTCTTGTATACTTCATCTTCATTCTCACTTGCTCCCAGTATTCATCTATTTCTTGGCGGTGGAGTTCACATCCTCCATCGTTTCACAATCTCTTGATCTACCTATAGAAAGCTTCTTTAACTTTCTTATAGCTTTTAGTTGTTACTCCTTTTCTTAGCCATTGATCTCTTTATGGCTTTCCTTTGTCCTTATTTCCCAAAGGTTTTGGCCTTTCCATTTTTTTCCTTCTTTACTAGATTGTGACCTTCACAAGGATTAATTTGTTAATTGTCTCACTCATTTTATCCTCTTAGTTACATTCTTTTGATAGGATTGTCTCTTGAATCTTCTTGTCTATGTTATCCATCCCTTTGCCCTATTTAGGGTATGATCCTTACTACTACCTAATCCTTCTTGTAGTGTAGTTTTTTTCCTAGATGATCTAGTTGTTATGGGTTATTTCCTTCAACTGGGTCTGCCTAGAATCCCTATTTGGTTTCCCTGCTTTCTTGCAAGTAGATCATACTTAACCTCTCCAAGCACTCACTTAGTCACTTGTACTTTTTATTGATTTCCTTATTTCAACTCTAGTTTTTGCGATATTTCCTCTGTTGATTTTCTTATCTTGGAGCTTTCCCTTTCCTTGATTCCCACTTCCTATTCTCACCCTTCTTCTTAGGGTCTTCTGTTCTGGAATTCTTATGTTTGATCTCCCTACTGCTCCTTAAAAGTTCTTCCTTCATTCCTTTCTTATACTTATGGATCTTTGTATGGTTTATTCACATTGAATTCCTTCTTTTTGTTCCATATCTCCGCTTCTCATAAGTTCCCCTATGTTATGGAGTTCTTAAGAAATTACATCCTAACTCTTTCCAAGTAATTATTATTCCTGGGTCTTTCTTGTTATTGTATCTTGTCCTGTCTTAAATGTCTTAACATCCTTAGTGCACCCTATAGTCTTCTTTTCTTCTTCCGATCAGCTTCCACTCATTTGGTTTCCTTCGAATTGGTCTATTACTCCTCGTTTTCCTTACTCTTATTCTGTGAGCCTTTCCTTAATTCCTTAAACTCTCACTAATCCCATGCTCTTCAATGCTCACTTTCCCTTTTCCCCAAACTTTTCCTCCCTTTCCTTAGGATTTGTCTCCCTTGGGTGAACTCTAAGAGTCTCTTCCTTGCCCAAATTTTATTGTACTTTTGAGGGAAAATCTTTAAGGTTGTGGTTAACTAGATATATCCCTTCCTTAGGTGGTTTCCTACCTTTTGCTTTGATCTTTATTATCATGCTTGAATTTATCAAAGAGACTCGGAAATTTTATCAAGAAAATTAATTTTCATTCATTCAAGAAACATTTTCTTGCCATACTTGTATTATTACAGAAATTCTCTACCCCCTAATCCCTTGGGGTCATAGGCCGAGAGTTAGATTTAGAACAGTTGTGGGACTCTTGATCAGATGGCTTTGAGGAACTAGTTGGGGTCCACTCATATTCCCTTATGAGATGAATTTCATGTATGGCCTCCAATCCGTACTGCCTTAATACCTCTACCTCACACTAATATGTCCACTTCATTCATTGGGAGGAATTAAAGCTGGACTTAGTAGGAGGGGGTACTTGATGGACCTTCATGAAGGTGGCATACGCATCCTAGTAGTTATCCCAGGCCTCCTTCTTAGTTGGATTCCTCTCTAGTTGTTGTGGGGCTGGAGGAGTTGCGCTCCTAGGTGGAGGTACATGTTCCTCTTATCTGGGAAGAGGGTATGTGATTCCTTATGGTTCCAATAAGGCTCCCACAAGTATCTGATAATCTTCTACCATGTCCTTGGCTACTCTTTTCTCGCCTTTTAAGAACCATTGAACAGCTGCCTCCCTTAGGGTAGGTGTCTTTTTCAGGGCTATGGGTGGGGGATTGGATTTTAGAGCGAACTTCCTAGGGATTCTCCTTCCTACATGATAGTTAAGATTTTATTAATGTCAGGGCATAATATTGATAATGTTTCAAGGGAACTTAGCTCCAATACCGCTCAAGTTGTCACGCCCCGACCCGGTTTGGTCGGATCCCCATGAACAACCTGCCACTCTCTTGGTTCAAGATGGGTTTCCCCCTTCTTTTATTCAAAATGAGCTAGGCGTAATATCAATAAAAATGTAAGTTCAAGATAATTAAGCATACCTGACATAGGGTAAGGCCTGGTGTTATCCCTAGTCATTTATCTATTTCCTAAAAAAGGATAAAAAGGGTGGGTGAGTTTCTATAACTTAGTGAATGGGTATTTTAAAAATAAAGTTTCTTATAAAATAGTTTATGAATGGGAGTTTGCCAGACTCCTAAATTTCTTTAAAGTATTTGATCCTCAAAATCTCGATTTTCAAAACCATTATTCCTCATTAACTACAGTCGATGTGTTTAACAATCAACACACACCCTTCATCATGAAGGGATCACACATTCGCAGGGTAGCACATCCACTGCACCCACTTGGGGTGCCGGAGCGACTTTACCGACCACCTTGATAGAAGTCTGTCCACTTCTACCCTAACAATGAGTGGATGTACACAACATCTAACTCTCAATCTTGAAAAGAAACTATGTGTTCGCATGATGACAAAGACCTCATCCTGACCCCACCCTAGTTTCATTCACATGAAGCTACGTGAGCTTCCCTCACTGTTGCCTGACAAACTGCTCTTATCTCCACCATGTCATCCAGTAGCCCCTAGGATGCATCACTACCCCTCTTAGGCATCTTGATGGTCCCGAACTTCAGTGCATACACAAAACAATTCTTTTTCTCATAAACCATTTAATTATTGGTGCCACTGGTCCAACGGCTCTAACCCTCAACTTGACCTGCAGTTGTTTGTCTCGACTAGTCCATCAATCTGTCTTGTCACATTGCCACCACTACATCGAGTATATCATTCCTATCTTGGTACCATGTCCAAATACATCATTCATTTAAAGTTTTCATGGCTTAAACTCGTGTTTGTTTATGAACTCCTGCTTGTGCCAATTGGTCTTGGGCCCACTATACGAGATTTTTCTAAATCGGGCATATTAGCCCCCAAGTTCCAAAACCGAGGCCTCCGGCCTATCCAAGCTTTTCAAACTCCCGTCAAGAAGGTCTCCCAAAAAGTTTAAGCAGTGGCACACAGTTAGGAGAGAGCACTTCCGACAAAAATATTTTTTTCAGTTGTTCATCACACCAACTGGGTGTGAGGACATGTTTGCTTATAATCGATAAGCGGGTTTTCTATTTCCTTCCAGTAAGTTCATCATACCAACCAGGTATGATCTACTTACATTCGGTAAGTAGTTTTTCTACGTAATTTCCACATCACACCATCTAGGTGTGATGTTTAAAATTCCACTTAGTAGTGGGTTTTCTTTATCGAGGTACTCATCATCCCAATCAGTGATGATGTGAAAATTCCTACTCACCCGTGAATGTAGTGAATCCCTCTTAATCGACTTTTCATCTCCACGCAAGTTTGTCTTGGTTGGTGTTCCCGGTACTTCATGTTTCTACACGATATGAACATCCTTATTCATTATCTTTTGGCTTCATAGCCTTCTTTCACTACGAATGAGAAAAATGCCCAAACTTTTCAATTAATTACAATTAGGTCCCTAAAGTTTTTTTCTTTGAATCGCATGAATTGATGTCGGAACGACCCTAACGGAACTTCGCCGGAAAACTAAATGTAGAGAGAGAAATCTTTGAAAGCTTATCGTCAGGGGCACGACGGTCTAAGCTTTCAATCTGGTCAGATAGCTCTTATCTTGAGGTTCTTCCTAGAATCAAGAATCACCTCAATTCATGTTGAATTGAGGAAGAATTTAGTCAGTAAATATATGTCAATTCTCTCTCTAAAACCGATCGAAATTCATAGAGGGGAGCTTAATTGACTTACCTTTTTATTCTAATTCAGTCATATGAGGGTTGAGGAAGTGTTAGGAGAGCTTAGTTTGGCCTGAGTAGGGCTCGAATTGGCTGATTTCAGCTCAACAAAAACACGGCAGCTTCGGTCTGTCGAGCTGCTTCACTGTTCGATCATGCCGGTGCTTCTCTGATTATCTTCGGAGTAATTGGAGATTACCACCGTGTAGCTGACTTCTCCCCGAGTCTAAGGAACACAACGACGCCTTCTTTGGCTCAGAAAAGACTCTATATTGGAACTCTAGTTCTAGCTTCGTCGAAAAACTGAGTAGCTGAGAGAGAGTGAGGTTTTCGGGTGTGTGGAGGATAAATGGAGAGGGGCTCTTTATATATAGAGCTCGGGTCTCTCCGATCATCCGTTTGGCACCTTAATGATAGTCATTGATGTCCTGAAAGGTACTGAATGGAAATGTTTCTTCTTCGCCAGAATTGTTCGATTTTTTCGGCGAGTGAACAGTGTTGTCATCTGAAGGAAGAAGACAACACTGTTCTGAACCAGACCGGACCAGTCCAAACTGAGTTCAATGCTTAAATCGGCTGGTTTATGCCTGATTCGACCGAGTTTTTCAAAATTAAAATTTTCTAAATTCATCTAAATTCATTCTCTATCCAATGGTGGCCTCAATTCTCCAATTTGAATTTTCTATGCCTCCTAGAAAAATGAATTTAACATCCAATTCAATAGTGATTCAAATCGGTCCAAACCAGTTCCATCTGGTTCGATTCCAGTTCACATGAACTGGTCTGGTTTTCTTTCGCAAATTGTCCTAAAGTCACTTTTGAAGGTTTTTATGACCCTTTGGGTCACTTGGGAGTTGTAAATTTTCCAATTTGCCTGTTCTCTAATGATCGGGTTTGTGAATCGATTTAGTTTTCTCACTCGGTTTGACCGATTCTTTCCCTACTTTTCCTTAACTCCAAAGAGCGTGGTTTACACCCACTCACCAAATGATTGTGACGTATTCTTCTCAAGTCAGTTTTTACCCCCACGCTAGCTTATCCTTACTGGTGTTCCAGTCTGTCATGCCTCGACCCGATTTGGTCAGATCCCCATGAATAACCCGCCACTCTCTAGGTTTATTAAGGGTTTTCCCCTTAGGACGCATCACTACCCCTCTTGGGCGTCTTATCGATCTTGAACCTCAAGTGCATGCACAAACAAAAGTTTTTCACAAAGCCACTTATCTTTGGTGCCACTGGTCCAATGGCCTCGACCCTCAACTCGACCTGCTGCTATTTGTCTAGATCGGTTTATCGACCTAGTCCTATCGCACTACCGCCAACTAATCGAGTATGTCGGTGTTGTCTTGGTACCATGGTGAAATCACAAAATAAATTCATTAAGAATTTTCATGGCTTAATCATCATGTTTGTTTACAAGCACCTACTCGTTCCAACTGGCATTGGGCCCACTGTACGTGATTTTCCAAAACCGGTCATTTTAGTTTCAAGTTTCAAAAAATTAGGTCTCTCAAAAGTTTTAAGCATTAGCACACAGTTAGGGGTGAACACTTCTAACAAAAATAACATTCCATCCATCACACCAACCGAGTATGATAATATCTCCGCTTACAATTAGTAAGCGGGTTTTCTACTTCCTTCTTGGAAGTCCATCATACCAATTGTATATGATCTACTTACAACCATTAAGTAGTTTTTCTGCATAGTTCTCACATCACTCCAATCAGATGTGATATCAAAATTCAACATAAAAGTGGTTTTTCATTTCCGATGTGCTCATTATCCCAACCGGGTATGATGTGAATAAACCCACTCACCCGTTAACTGTGACGTGTTTATCCTCGGTTGATTTTCCCATGTCGATGCAAGCTTCTCTTACTGGCATTCTGGTCCCTTGTGCTCCTATACGATTTGTACATTCTTATCTATAAATATTTGTCATAGCGGCCTTCGTTCCTCACGTATGAACAAGTAAGCCCAAAATTTTCAATTAATTACATTTAGGTACCTAAAGTTATTTTTCCTTAACTTTAGGTCCCTAATGGTAAATCTTCCCCAAATTGAGTCCAAAAACCTTCAAAATTTCACTTTGGATCCTTAATTTACTCAAAATCATTTAAGGGGATCAAAATTTCCAAATTTCAAATTTGGTTTGCAACTTTTCAAAAATTACCATTTTGCCCCTACTTTACAAAAATGGCAATTTGACCCCAATAAATTTCAAAAATTGACCAATGGTCCTCCAACATCCATTTCATGGTCAATTAACCCTCAATTTTAGGAAATTACAATTTGGTCCCTCAATTTTACAAAATCCCCAAATTTCCCCAAAATTTTCCCTTAATTGCCCCCTTTCAAAATGGTCGAATTTAATTTCTTCAAATTGACCATTCAATCGGGGTTAATTGCTCCAATTGAAGGTATGTATCAGCTCATACACTTCCATACGATTCAATTGAGCTTTGAACCGCATCATTTGGGTCCGAATTGAGCTCAAATGAAACTTCGTTAGAAAACTAAATTTAGAGAGAGAAATCTTCGAAACTTTACTTTCGGAGGTGCAGTGATCTGATCTCTCTATTGGTGAAGATAGCTCTCTTCCTCAGGTATCCTCTAGGATTAAGAATTCCTACAATTGACCTCAAATTGAGGGAGAATTTCATCAATGAAATTCTGTAGTTTCTCTCTCTAACTCCAACATACAAGGACTGAGGAGGGTCGAATTGGCTTACCTTTCAACTTTGTTGAGGTTGTCTAACAGTCGTAGAGATGTTGGGATGGCTTGGTTTGGCCAGAAGAGGGCTGAATTTGGTCAATTTCAGCTCGGCCAAAACAGGGCAGCGCTTCATTGTTTGGTCCGCCAGTGCTACTTCATTGTTTGATTACGTCAGCGCTTCTCCAGCGATCCTGAGATCGAATGGAGATTCCTATCAGATAGCTGTCTTCCCTAGGAGTCTAAAGAGCCTGACCTCACCTTTTGAGGTTGAGAAAATGCCCAAGTCGGAGCTCTGGTTCAAGCATCACAGGAAAATGAAGCAGTAGAGAGAGAGAGGAGTTCTCAGGTGTGAGGAGGATGAATGGGGAGGAGCTCTTTATATAGGGAGCTTGGAGACTCTCTGGTCATCCGATTAGCACCTTTATGGTGATCATTCATGGCTTGAAATGCCCTGACCGGAGATTTTTCAACTTCACTAGCACTGTTCATTTTTCCGACTAGTGAACAGTGGTGTCATCTGAAGGAAGAAGATGATACTGTTCCGAATCGGACCAGACCAGTTTGGACCGAGTTCAATGATTAAACTAGTCGGTTCAAGCTCGATTCGATTCAAATTGGGGAATCGAAGCCACTATTGGATAGAAAATGAATTTATAAATTTTTAATTTTGAAAAACTTTTATAACACCAAGAAAAATGAATTTAGAAATCGGTTTAATGATAGTTCAAACCGGTTTAATCTGGTTCAGGTCCGGTTCACTTGAACCAGTTTGGTTTTCTCTTCCAATTCATCCCAAAGTCCTTTTCCATGACTTTTATGACTTTTTGGGTCACTCGGGAATTTTAAATTTCCCAATTTACCCTTTCTCTAACAGTTAGGTTTATGAATTGCTTCGGTTTTCTCACTTTGGTTGAACTGTTCATTCCCGATTTTCCTTACTTTCAAGGGACGAGGTTTACACAGCCTCTTATGTTCCTACACGATTTGGGCACTCTTATCAATTAAAGTTTGGCATAACTGCCTTCGTTTCTCAAATATGAGCGACTAGTCTCAAAATTGTTAGTTAATTGCACTTAGGTCCCTAAAGTTCATTTTCCTTGACATTAGGTACCTAATGCTAATTTTTTTCCCAAATTGAGTCCTAAAACTTCCAAAAATTCTCTTTGGATCCTCAATTTACTCAAAATTGTGTAAAGGGCACAAGTTTTCCAAATTTCTAATTTGGTCCCCAACTTTTCAAAAATTATCATTTTGCACCTACTTTCCAAAAATAGCAATTTGACCCCAAATGTTTCAAAAATCGACCAATTGGGCCTCCATCATCTTTCTCATGGTTGATTGACCTTCAATATTTGGGAAATTGTAAAGAAGTCACTCAATTTTCCAAAATTCCCAAATTTCCCCAAATATTTCCCCCTTTCAAACTGACTGAATTTGATTTATTCAAATTGGTTATTCAATTGGGGTTAATTCACCTACACTTCCATTTGATTTAATTGAGCTTTCAATAGCATGAATTGAGACCAAAGCGAGCTCAAACGAAGCTTCGCTGGAAATTCATTCGTACAGAGAGAAAGCTTCAAAAGGTTACTGTAAACCCCGCACATTTGAGTTAAGGAAAACCGGGAAAAGAACCGGTCAAACCGAATAAGAAAAACCAAACCGATTTACATTTGGGTATAAGCAATATGAAAATTTATAACTTCCGGTTGATACAAAGGATTTATTAAATATTGGAAAATAAATTTAAGACAAACTAGAAAACAAAAACCAAATAGGTGAACTAAATTCTATAAGAATTCAAAGTTAAGCGTGCTTACCTGAGAGTAGTGTGAGAATGGGTGACCTTCTAGGAAGAGTGATTTTTTGTAACCCGAAATTTCGGTAAAAAATTCTTATGCACGACTTATTATAAATAGCCATCAATTAATATATATTTAATTATTGAAATTAATACCAATAATTTAATACCTAAATTAAATTATTGAAATTAATACCAATAATTTAATACCTAAATTAAATTATTGGAATTAATACCAATAATTTATGGCAATATTAATACTAGTAATAAATCTCGCCAATTTAATACACGGGTTTTACAACTATATAAAGAGGTCATCCCCATTTCATTCTCCTCACACCTGAACACTTCTCTCTCTCTACTGCTCCATTTCCCGGTAAAGTTCGAACCAGAGTTTCGACTTGAACAAAGGTCGGGCTCTTTAGAACCGGGGAGAAGACAGCTATCTGATAGCAAACTACAGACAATCCGAGAATCGTTGGAGAAGCGTCGACATGATGGAATAGTGAAGTAACTCCGGCGGACCGAAGCTGCCCTATTTCGGCCAAGCTAAAATCAGCCATTTCAAGCCCTTCTCAGGCCAAATCAAGCCCTCCCAACACTTCCTCAGCCTTTCCACGGCCGAATTAGGATCGAAAGGTAAGCCAATTCGGCTCCCATTTATAATTTTAGGATGACGAAATAGAGAGAGAGTCGACCGAATTTCAATGACGAAATTCCAATCCAATTCCGCATCAATTGATACAATACTTGATTTTAGGATGAACCTCAGGACGAGACCTATCTGCCCAGATCGAAAGCTCAGACTGTCGTGCCTTCATCGGTGAGTAATCGAAGCTTTCTCTCTTTACAGTCTGTTTTCCGGCAAAGCTCCGTTTGAGCTCGTTCCGACGTTAAAATCTATGATTCAAAGTTTCTTAGAATTGTATGAACATACAGGAACTCAATTTCAACTCCAATTTCAATAATTAGAAGTGTTTGATCGGTCAATTTGATGAAATCAAATTCGGTAGTGTTGAAGAGTTGAAATTGGGAGAAAATTTAGGGATTTTAGAAACTCAAAGGGGCCAAAATACAATTTTATGAAATTGAGGGTCAATTGGGCATGAAAATAATGTTGGAGAACCAATTGAGGAATTTGGGAAATTTTGGGGAAAAAACTTACCATTTTCGTGAAAGAAGGGAAAATGGTAATTTTGGAAAAATTGGGGAACCAAATTGGAAATTTGGAAAATTAAACCCCTTTTTGGTGAAATTGAATAAATTGAGGTCCCACAATAAATTTTAAAAGTTGCGGGACTCAATTTGAGGAAAAACCGACATTAGGGACTTAAAGTTAAAGAGAAATAACTTTAGGGACCTAATTGCAAATAACTAAAAGTTTGGGTTTTCTCATTCATTAATGAATGAAGGCTGTTATGCCGAGTAATAATGAATAAGGTTGTTCATATCGTGTAGGAACGTTAAATATCGGGAACGCCAGCAAGGATAAGCTCGCGTGAATACAAAGAACCAGTCTAGTGGAATTCACGGCATTAACGGGTGAGTGGGTTTACTAACATCATGCCCGGTTGGGATGATGAGCACACCTTATAATTTAAAAACCACTTGCCGGTTGTGAGTGGGTTTACTAACATTATACCCGGTTGGGATGATGAGTACAACTTAAAGATAAAAACCACTTACCGGTTGTGAGTGGGTTTACTAACATCATACCCAGTTGGGATGATGAGTACAACTTAAAGATAAAAACCACTTACCGGTTGTGAGTGGGTTTACTAACATCATACCCGGTTGGGATGATGAGCACACCTTAAAGATAAAAACCACTTACCCGTTGTGAGTGGGTTTACTAACATCATACCCGGTTGGGATGATGAGCACAACTTAAAGATAAAAATCACTTACCAGTTGTGAGTGGAAATTTTATATCATACCCGGTAGGGGATGATAAGTACCTCGGTATAAAAATCCACTGTTTAGTGGTATTTTAATTATCACCACTTAGAGAAAATCATGTGAAAATTATGCGGAAAAACTACTTACCAGTTGTAAGTAGATCATACCCGGTTGGTATGATGAAACTTCCTCGAAGGAAGTTGAAAACCCGTTCATCGGTTATGAACGGAGGTGTCCTTATACCCGAGCAGTATAATGGATAGAGAAAACATATTTTTGTTGGAAGTGCTCTCCCCTAACTGTGTGCCAATGCTTAAACAATTTGGGAGACCTTCTCGACGGGAGCTCGAATAGCTCTGATAGGCTGGGGGCCTCGGTTTTGGAACTTGGGGGCTAAATGCCCAATTTTGAAAATCTCATACAGTGGGCCCAAGGCCAGTTGGCACGAGTAGGAGCTTGTAAACGAACATGATATATGTGCCATAAAACTTAATAATTGAATTGTTTGGCCATGGTACCAAGATGGGACCAACATGCTCAGTCAACTAGCGGCAGTGCGACATGACAGGTCGACGGACCAGTCAAGACAAACAACTGCGAGTTGAGTTGAGAGTCGGGGCCATTGGACCAATGGCACCACAGATTACATGAAAATATAACAAAACATTATTTGCGCATGCACTGTGAATACGGGATCATCAAGACGCCCATGAGGGGTAGTGATGCATCCTAAGGGCACTGGATGACCTGGTGGCGATAAGGGCAGTTCGTCATTCCAAGTGTCTGTGCGAAATCTGGAGTAGCACGAAGCGCATGAGACTGGGGTGGGGACAGGATGAGGTCTCTGTCCTCATACGGACATGAAGAAGTGATTTCGGGATTGTGGGTCGGATGTCACGTACATCCACTCATTCCCAGGATAGAAGTGGTCATACTTCTATCCGGGTGGCAGGAAAAGTCGCTCCAAAGCCACTAGCGGGTTCAGTAGTGATACTGACTTGCGAATGTGTGTAACCTTCATGATGAAGGATGTGTGTTGGGTGATGACACACCGTGGTAACTAAGAAATAATGGAAAAATTCAAATTTTTAAATGAAGAGATTTTTGAAAACAAAGGAGTTTGGCACACTCCGTATAAATATTTTTCTTAAAAGTCAAAAGCTTTTAAAAACCCATTCACTGAGTAGTCGTAATCACCCCTCCCTTATATCCCTTTCAGGAAATCTTGGAAAGCCTCCCCTTAAAAACCGTCAACTAAGATGCCTGTAAGACAGGTATGTACAGTTTTAAATTTCATGCAGTTTTGAGCATGCTATTCCAGGAAAAAGGTGCAGGTTAAAGGACGCCTTACTCTTTACGGTTTACAATAAGGGGAAACCCTTTAATAAACCGGGAGAGTGGCAGGTTGATCACGGGGATCCAACCAAACTGGGTCGGGGCGTGACACTTACCGTCAAAGGTGCGGCGGTCCAACCGGGTCCAATTCGTAAATAGGCTAATTCATTCCAATTTGGCCGATTTTCTCAAAATTAAATTTTTTTATATAAATCTAAATTTATTTTCCATCTAATGGTGGCTTCAATTCCATAATTTGATCTTTTTAAGCCACTAAGAAAAATGAATTTAGGAACTGGTTCAAATATGGTTCAAACCGGTTCAATCCAGTTTAGGTCCGGTTCACCTGAATCGGATTGGTTTTCTCTTCCCATTTGTCCCAAGGTTCTTTTCCATGATTTTTCTAACTCTTTGAGTCACTTGAGATTTGTTAATTTCCCAGTTTACCCTTTCTTTACTGGTTATGGTTCGTGAATTGGCTCATTTTCTCTTTTGAATTGATTGGTTTCTTTCTCGATTTTCTCACCTTTAAATGACAGGGTTTACACAAAGTGTCCCACTTTCGCACACCCAAAACAAGTTGGGCATGCCCCCTTGTGGTTCTTATAATATCTTGGACAGTGGGGGCCCCTCTATAGTATAGTAGTGGTCACCTCCCTTTGTGTAGGGTATACTTCCTTCCTCCTTTGGTAACCCATTTTGTTTCCCCACCTAGGAGCACTTTGGTCCTTATGTCATCCACGACGATTTTGACCATTTTCCTCCTTCTGGTTGGCCTGTTCCATTCGGTGGCATCGAGTTTGCACCAAACACTCACATTCATGAGCCATACTTATTATGGTTGTCAGATCCATGGGGCATCCTAATACTCTCATTTGATCTCATATGTCCATATTGAGACCGTCCATAAGTCGTTGGCAAATGTCCGTAGGTCCGGCCAAATCGAGGGCAAAGGGTCTTAACTCATTGAACTTAGTTTCATACTCTAAGATAGAGTTAAGCCCTTATCAGAGTCGGAAAAAGTCTTGTTTCTTCTAGTTGATCAGATGTAAAGCCAACTATTCCTCTGTATACCTCTCCTCGAATTGCTCCCAGGTGGGTGTGGTGGTATGCAGGCTTCAGACAATGTCCCACCACCTTTTTTGCGCTGACTTCTAGGAAAAATTCTGCTAGGATCACCATCTCCTTTGGTGGGATCCTGATTATCCTCATAAGTTTCTTAATACTCTAGCATCCTTCTCTACTAGGAACGACTTACATCCTAGTTGACGGAGGATCTTGAGGTATTTGGGGATGTCAACTAGAGTAGGGATGGTGACAAAAGTGGGATGGGACTGTACTTCGTTGAGCTCAGCTCGAGAGTTGGTGTCCACCTCGGGAGTAATGTTGGGTGTAAACCCCACCCTTTTGAGTCAAGGAAAACCGGGAAAAGAACTAGTCAAACCGAGTAAGAAAAATTGAACTGGTTCACGTACCCGATCAATTAGGAACAAGCAAATTGGAAATTTACAACTCCTGTGTGATCCAAAGGATTCATAAAAACCTTGCAAAAGAACCCTAGGACAAATTAGAAGAGAAAAATCAGACCGATTTAGATGAACTGGATCCAATTAGATTAAACTGGTTTATCAATCGATCGGTTCATGAACCGGAACAGATAGAGAAAGAGAAAAGAGGGAAATTTATGGACCCCTTGTGACCTGAAGAGATTTATAAACCTTGGGAAGGAACCTTAGAACAAAGTGGGAGAGAAAAACCAGATTGGTTCGCATGAATCGGACCCGAACTAGATTGAACCGGTTTAAGGATAAGTCGGTTTATGAACTAGAATAGATAAAGAGATGGTAAATTGGGAATTTTATAGACCCTAAGTGACCCAAGGAGTCACAAAAGACATGGAAATGGACTTGTGAAGGAATTGGGGATGAAAACCAAACCAGTTCAGGTGAACCGGATTTGAACCGGTTTGAACCACTATTGAACCATACCCTAAATTCATTTTTCTAGGTGGCTTAAAAAATTCAAATTTGAGATTTGAGGCCACCATTGGATAGAAAATGAATTTAGATAAATTTAGAAATATTTAGATTTGAAAAACTCGATCGAATGAGGGGTGAATCGGCCGGTTTAAGCATCTAACCCGGTTCGGAACAGTGTCATCTACTTCTTCAGGATGACAGTACTGTTCACTCACCAAAAAATTGAAGTAGCGCCGGTGAAGAAGAAATGCTTCCATTCAGAACATTTCAGGTCTTCAGTGCCTATCATAATGGTGTCAAACGGACGGCCAACAAGTCCCCAAGCTCCCTATATAAAGAGCCCCTCTCCATTCGTCCTCTCCACACCTGAAAAGCTCACTCTCTCTCAGTTGCTTAGTTTTCCTACAAAGCTCAAACCAGAGCTCCAATATAGAGGTTAGGTTCTTTAGAACCGAGGAGAAGTAAACTACATGCTTGTAGCCTCCATTTGCTCCGAGGGTTACCAGAGAAATGCCGGCATGATGGAATAGTGAAGCAGCTCCGACGGACCGAAGCTACCCTGTTTTGCCCGAGTTGAAATCGGCCATTTTGAGCCCTCCTCAGGCCAAACCAAGCCCTCCCAACACTTCCTCAACCCTCCAAGGCCGAATTATGACTGAAAGGTAACCCAATTCGGTTCCCCTCTACAATTTCTGGCCTATGCTAGAGAGAACCGGCAAAATTTCAATGATGAAATTCTAACTCAATTTGGGATCAATTGATGCGATTCTTGATTCTAGGATAAACCTTTGGACGAGAGCTATCTACCCAGATCAAATGCTCAAACCGTCGTGCCCTCATAGGTTAGTAATCGAAGCTTTCTCTCTTTACAGTCCATTTTTTGGCGAAGCTCCGTTTGACTCGTTCCGGCGTTGAAACTCGCGATTCAAAGTTCTATGGAATCGTATGAACATGAGAAACTCAATTTCAACTTCAATTTCAACAATTAGAGGTGTTTGATCAGTCAATTTGATGAAATGAAATTTGGTTGTGTTAAAGAATTAGAATTGGGAGGAAAAATTGGGGGTAATTGGGGATTTTCAAAAATTCGAAGGACCAAGATGCAATTGGGTATGATAAAAATGTTAGAGGTCGGTTTCGACCATTCCAAGACCGATTCACCTCTAACTCAACCAGTTCACCTTCAACTCAACTGGTTCTTGGCCAATCTATTTTTCTAAAAATTCTTCTTCTCATTCTCCATGGATTGGACTTAAGATGCTCTCTTTTTGGAGTTGGTTTGATCCCATTAAAAAACGGGGGAATTTTTCCATAAAACAGCTTGACTCCGATTTGGGCATATTTTCACTTGTGCCCTTTCCATTCCTCAATTCCTGGTCCTTAAGGATCTTTAGAGGTTATTTCGAGTGATCTTTGCCACTTTCTCATATCTTTGGGTTTTTGAACCGATTTGCAGCTCGATTTTTATTTCAACCTTCTATTCCCGAGTTTCGGGTCCTAGTTTAATGGGGTTTTTCAATCTAAGTCGGTTTAACCCTAGATCAAAAAATTCACAATGTTATACTTATAGACTCGGTGGATAAATTGGCCAAACAATATATAGTTGAGATTGTACACTTGAATGGAGTACCATAATCTATAGTATCGAACTCAAATCCGAGATTCACTTCTAAATTCTAGTCAAGTTTACAAATATCACTCGAAACAATTTAAATATGAGCAGGACATTAAATACCTAAACGGATGGACAGTCATAGAGGACAAGACAGACTTTAGAGAACATATTTTGGGCTTGTCTCCTAAACTTTGGAAAGCAATAGAAAGATTACATATTACTAATGGAGTTTTCATAAAACAACTAGTATCATGCTGACATCCAAATGGCCCCGTATGAGCCATTATATCGAAGAAAATGCAAAACTCTACTATACTCGGATTGTAATACTATATTTTAGTAAACAAAAAATTTCTATTATAAATTGAACCGAAAGTATACTTAATTTTAAAAATTGAGTTGATTTGACTATAAATGAAATTTAAATTTAAAATAAGGTAGGTTAATTAAAAGATTGGATTGAACCTCTACTATTTAATTATTTAACACTTGAAATGTATTTATGTATTAATATATTAAAATTATTAAGTACATGAAAGGGATTAATAAAAAGTATATACTTAAACAAAATGTTAGGAGCTTTAGATTGACACTAGGCCCTTTAGAATGGATTAAACAAATGGAAAAAATTACTTATACAATCAAAATTGACCCAAGCCCTAACCCATTTAAATAACGCCAGGGGTCGGTGGACTGGGCACAAAAGCTATTACGGGCCAAAGCCTAGAGGTCGATAACCTTAGCAGGAGCCTTGTAGGAAATCATGACCCAAGTACAGAAAGGGGGTTGGGAAGGAAAAATAGACAATGTTAGGAGCCTTAGATTGACACTCGCCTTTATAATGGATTAAGCAAATGAGAAAAATTACTTACACATATCAAAATTGACCCAAGCTCTAACCCATTCAGATCATGCCTGGGGTCGATGTACTGGGCACAAAAGCTTTGTGCCAAAGCCTAGAGGTTGATAACCTTAAGAGGAGCTTCCAAATCAAAAAGGGAATAATCCATACCCTTCCATAAATTTGTAAAGGAACAAAAATGAAAGTATATACCATATAAAAACTTACGAGGTATTAATATTTTTCATTTAAATTGAGCCAGTAATAAAGAAAAATAGACCAAACATATAATCTTCAAAATGAAGAATCCGTAAATGAAATTATCTCGATTTTCTTAGCTGAATGATTATGGAAGTAAACTTATATTTCATAAACTATTCAATTGGATAAATGAAAATGCTACCTATCTAAAGAAAAATAAGTAAGTTATCCGAGATACTGACAAGTTAATAATTCATGAATAAATAATGAACACTTACTATTTAATGTAATGTGTAATAATAATAAATAATATACTAGTGTGATTTGTTTCTCCTATATAACTAACTTGTATGAAATAATAACTTTTACTAGTATTAAAAAGTTGCATATATTTCACCATTGTTTATATAAATATCACACTAAAAATCGGTGAATTAATATATTGTTAAGGAAAGTAAAGATATTTATAATAAATATTAACAATAAAATATATTGTTAATGTTAGAATTGAGTATACACTACTCGTATACCAGAATTATTTTTACAATTATTATATTATTATCTCAATATTTATCCTTTATATAACCTTGTTTGAGGGTATTCTGTTACACTAATTTTTTTCTTTGGCATCAATGATAATTAGTTTCCTTAAATAGAATTTTTGTAGAGTAATGGTAATTTTATTGATTCATAAAGGGCAAAATAAAATATAAAAATATTAAATTTTATTAATTTAAATGAAAGTAAGTACATTATTTGTTACAATTTTAATATAATAAAATTTGTTATTTAATTATTCTTATAATTAAAATCAATCGGTATCAAATTAATATATTAAATTAGATGAGTCAATATAGATATTTGTATGAAAATAATCTAAAATCGTACATACATTTCAATGACGGCTTGATTTCATTAATATCGATAATTAGTGGTATTTGAATTTTAACTAAAAAAAGGTTAAATTTTTAACTATTACCCATTGTTATAAAATTTTGAAAGAGCGTAGAAAAACTATTAATTAAATAGATTTTCTTTAAAATTGTTCTTTTTTTTTAAATTTATGATTCTAATTTATTAGTAAAAAATAATATTACTAATAATTAAATTTAATTTGTCCATATTTTAATTCAGTCTTTTGAAATTATTGAATAGTTTTGTATATATTTAACTACTAAACATTTAAAATATATATATTATATAAAATAATATGATATATATTATATTTCATTTATTTTAAATAAATAAATATTGGTATTATATTATACTAATATAAATAAATAAATAATATATATAATCATTTATATTTAACAGGATAATTAAAACCCTTATTTGATTTTCCTAACTTCTACCCCACTCTTTAATTCATTTATTATACACCATCTGAAATGATGTTCCGATTATCATCTCTACTATTTGAGAAAAAGGTTACTTCTTACAATATTTCTTTTAATACTTCTTATACTACATATTTATATACTAGCAGTTTGTTCTTGGTATTTCGTGTTTTTATTACTCGGTATAACCGTTTTTATTCATTTTCAATTAATGAGAAAATTTAAATTTTTAATTATTTGTAATTAGGTAATTAAAATTATTTATCTTTAACTTTAATTCTCTAATATTAGTTTTTCTTCCAATTAAAATACGTAAATTTTAAAATTTATCTCACTCCTTCAATTTATTCAATTTTATAAAAAAGAAATGATTTAATTTTTTAAATTTATAATTTAATTTTTCAATTTTTTTAAAATTATTATTTTACTTTTTTTTACAAAAATAATAAATTTTATCCCAATCCCAAAAGACGAAGGCCACTTGAATGTTTTATCTTTGTATATAATTTCACTCCCAAGTCTGATGACGCTGCTAGTTGTTCTGCCTGCATTTTTTCCATTTACATTAAGAAATTTCTTCTCATTGGAAACACCATATTGTTGATTAATTATCCTCTAAGTGAGGCGGGAACAACAGCAGGTATTTTTTTCTTAGATTAATTTACTTGTTTGCCAGTTTTGAATCACTTTTGCCCAATACTGAGATGGCAAATCAGCTGGGAAAGTCTTGAGGATCGACCCTTGCAGCTTCCTTAAATAGCCTTTTTCTTGTAATGTTTAGGAACACTGATGTTTATCTTCTTAGCTCCTTTACTATATAATTATGTGATTATGTTCCTCCCATCAGGAAAACAAGACAGAGAACGGACTGTTTGCTGTGAGTTTCAAGCCAGAGAATTTCATTCCTGGTGTCATCATAGGTTTCCTTTTTGGGCTGTTTTATGATCTGTCAAAGCCTGCTGGGAGTGGCCTAAGGAGGCGAAATTTCTTACCAGGAAAGAAGTCAGAACAATGTCTCCTTCCCAGCAACAATGACAGAGAACTCAAATTGGTGTTTCTTCATAATCTCTGTCTTAATTGTTTATAATGTTGAATGTTCACTATAAGTTTATCCATCCAATCTCCTAATTTCTTTTATATCTTCCCCCAGGGAATTTTACAATGTTCTTTGTGAAATTTCTTAGTTCAGTTTCATTTTGGAAACAAGTTGCCTATTACTTCCTTTCAATTTTACAAACTTGTGTCCTTACATGGAAAGAACTCCTTGCATCAGGTCCTGGTTGTGAGACAGGATCTAAAGATGGGAACAGGAAAAATTGCATCTCAATGTGCCCGTGAGATGCCAGCCACTTTACTGCAGACTTGCTAATGTTTCTCCTTATCTACATCTCTATAATGTTTAATGTTATTTTTTTTACTTTTTAATGTTTAGTTCTGAAGTCTATCTTTTGTGAAATTCCAGATGCGGCCACTGGCATGTATGCCGAACTGATGCAAAGGTATGCTGTCTCTGCGCTCTAGTTCCACAACATCATAGTCCTAGTCTCCTTTTCTGATTGGTACAGTTTCTTCTGTACTTAGACCTGATCACCATACACTCCAAAAGCCCATAAATTAAAGCAGGTCTGAACCTCTTCATGAAATGCACTGGAAAACTTGTAGCTGGGTTGTAAATAATTAGGAGCAGTGGTGTTGTATCCAAGTCTTTTGTACCTATGAAAAAAGAAAAAAAATATTCTATGCCTCCTTGGTTAACTCATGCTATAATTGAACAGTTGGGCTTATTATGTTATGTACAAAATACAATGATCATGGGATTAGTTAACATCCCTTTTAGTAATTAAGATTCCAATGAATGTGGGAAGAATGTGCTTACAGTGGGTAAGCCATTACTTGAAAGTATGGTGTATTAATTATCAAAGCTATGAATTCTTTCCACGTCTAAAAAGGATTTTCTTTTAGGAAATTATTTTGAAAAACTTGCATTTCCTTATTCTAATCGCATTAACAAGGAGCCACATGGGTTTCTGTTTCTGTTTCTTGTAGTGATCGTTATCTTTTAAGACGGTGGGAACAGTGTGGTCAGCCTAAGATTGTCTGCACATGCAGAAAGTCAAGAAGAAATGTAAGCATGCATAGTAGCGGCAATATCATAGACAACTTGCAATATCTTCAATATTGCTTCTTCTTATTGCAGGAATAGGCTAAGAGAAGCAGCTGAGAACATTGGGCTTGCAACATTTGTTGTTGCTGATGCAGGACGAACACAGGTTGAAGCTGAGATGCAGTTTGAAACTAGAAACATAATTTTTAAGATTTTAGATTCTTTTTGCCTGTCAGATTTTTTAAGGTTATATTTGGTACAATGGAATTGAAAGCAGTGTGGTGGGATGGATTATTTGTTTTAACCAAGAAATGTTATGGATTTAAATAGAGTAGAGATATTGTGAAAGTTTTTACTAGAACCTTGATATCAACTGTGAATATTGCAACTATTATATAATAGATGGTGGAGTTCCACTATGGTGAGACTAATAACAATGAAATATATCGGTCCAGAAAAATATTTACATGCTGATATTTAAGATTTATTGGATGATAATTACTTCATTGATCTTATTATTTAATATTTCTGGTCAAGGAACTGAAATCATGTGATATCCTTAGGTTGAAGCAGGATCAAAGACTGTGCTTGCAGTGGGCCCTGGTATGCTTTATTGAATATCTTGTTTCAATCATAGTAATTGAAATGAAGGTGCAACATGGAGATTTTTTATGATCTTTCAAATATTCCGTGACAGGATTCTTTAATATGTGATATCCACAGTCTGAACTGTATCTGCATATGCTTCTGAAGCTCCAAAACTCATTCTTCCTTTGCAGGTCCAAAAGAATTGGTGGACACGGTAACAGGAAAGTTGCGCTTGCTATAAGAAGAACCTCAACCTGCAGTTTATATTTGCTGAAGAGCCTATGGTTCAATGATTGTGTTATTGCCTTTGTATAACATGGAAAAAGAAATTGGGCAGGCGATATAAGCCTAAGGTCATGCAAAGATGTGGACCATTTAAATTAGCTGGAAATTCTTCTTAACGGTTGCCATTTAGATTAAGGGCTGGGATGCTACAGTAGATGCATCCTTTTTTCCATGAATATACAGTGGAGATGCCTAGATTGTACTGTGCTCAAGCACATTCTAACTTGCTATCCATCAAATGTTTACTGACAGAAACCTGGAGTAGTTATTTTACCTGTTTTTAGTTCTAATATTTCTCCAATCTCTATTGTCAAACCCAGTATAATAAATTGCTTCTAGTTTGTAACAAACAGTATGTAGCCTTGACAGTAGAAGAAAATTGTTCTTCAGATGGAAGGTCTTTGTTGCCATGGTTATGATCCGTTTGAGGACTTTCGTGAATCTGTTTTTGCGGAAAAAAGGAAAAGCTGGAAAAGGACATTATGAATCAGCTCGTTTTGCCTGTTTGGAAGGATCTCGTCTTTACCTCCAGGAATTAAGGAATGGAAGGAAAATAAAATAAAATTTGCAAAGTATTATAATTGCTCATATTAATTGTATGGTTATATTCTTTATATTTTAATAATTATATTTTATTATCACAAGTACAACTAAGATATAGTCCTAAGTGTATGGTCATATGTTGAGAGCTGGTCACCGAGGACGGAGGAGCTTGCTAGAGAGGGTGGACCACTCACTTGGAGGTGGAGACATGATTAGAGCTAAGAATTGACTTCAAAACTTAAATCAGGGTATGGATGCACTCCGAATGTATTATTTGGATCGCGCGTTCGTAGTTACCGGATTACTCTTTAGCAAGACCTCACATGAATTCCGGTGACCAGTAACCCCCGATTGACTCTCCCATTGGTCATGTTAACGCAAGAAAATGGAACAATTATAGCCTATGCTACGGAGTTTATGCAACTCTAGAGTTTTACTACTGACCAGATACAATTCGTCACCGAGTTTATCCAAGGGTTGAGTTGGTCCGTACAATGCTTACTAAGCAGGAAGGGGCACCACACAAACATAGAGTATACCATCCATATGGTGTATAAGTGCAAAATCTCGTGGCCAACCCTTGAATCCTGGTAGACCTTGACATTATGGAGATGTGTAAACCTTTTTAAAAGACATATCAATGGAAAAGGTCCTTGTTACTTGCACAAGAAATAGCTATAGACAAAAATGAGTGTAGAAAAAGTAGTAAAATTCAAAGTACGGGGAATCGAGCTTTATTTAGTCGGATACTCATAGAAAAAGTAAGAACCAAGACAAGTGCGAAGGAATAAACTAGGAATCAAGTTCAACAACTAAACAAATTCTCGGGATAAAGGAAATAACCATTGGTAGTAGCCTGGAACTCACATGGGGCACGACTCTAAGGTCTTATACTTGTAAGTTCTAGAGTGATAAAAGGCAAGTAAAGGTGGAAGTGTGCCCATCCCTCTAAAAGGTTGTCCTAAGTACTAAAGAAAAGGGGTCATCATCCCAGGCGGAAGAAGATGGGAGAAGGTGTCACCCTCTAGGGGGGAAAACCCTCATAGTAATAAAAGGGTTATAACTATTGACCCTAGCAGACTACATTCTAAGGGACAGAACAGTTATCCATCCCGAGCCAAGCCGGACTGGAAGAACAAGACGTGGCAACATGGGCCGATAAAAATAAAGAAAAATCTGGTTCCTGGAATGAGGACACGGGAATGGACCCAATTGTGCCATATCTGAAGTACGGGTTAAGGCTGGTGGATATGATGGTAAAGGGGTCATACACCACGACACTCACCAAAGGCCGATGAGAAGGGACCACACACGAGACAACTAGTGTTGCGTCGTCGGATAAGAATTCTGGGGAGTGACATCCATTGACTGCCAAAGATGCTTCGCAAAGTTCTAACTATGTAAGGGTTTTTCATCAACTCCCCCAATCCACAATAGTGTGTACTGCAGGCCCCACACAACATGCTCACGACGTTGCTGTCTTATGCCGATATGGGATAGACATAGCACCACCCATGCAGGCCAAAAGGGCACCTAACATATTGGCATCCACAGAGTTCGAAGAACCAAGCATGAACTCGTGCCCCGCTGCGGAAAGTACCATGGGGGAGAATGCCCATCTAGGAGGAGGAGGCGTATCCAAACACCTGATGCAGAATCTCGCAACCTGCCTAGGCATAACTCTAGGTCGGTTAACTAGAGAGGGTAGGACAAAGGCAATAAATTCTAGAAATTTTGATTGTAATAAACCTTGACCGAGGTTTTTTCGATCCAATAAATAAGTAATTTCAAATGTTCTTAATGACCCCAAATGTAAAACTCATCCCTTTATAGTTAATAAAATCAGGAAAAGACCAGGTCATTTCGAAAGAGAAAACCGAGCCGGTTCACAAACCATAACCGATAAGGAAAGGGTAAATTGGAGAATTGACAAATACCGAGTGACTCAAACGGTCATAAAAACCTTGGGACAAATGGGAAGAGAAAAGCAAACTAGTTTAGGGCAAACTGAACATGAACTAGTTTGAATTGGTTTCTAAATTTATTTTTCTTGGTGGCATAAAATGATCAAATTGAGGAATTTAAGCCAACATTAGATAGAGAATGAATTTAGATGAATTTAGAAAATTTTAATTATTAGAAAACAGGTCGAATCGGGCCTAAACTAGCTGATTTACGCATTGAACCTAGTCAGATCGGTCCGGTCCAATTCGGAACATTATCATCTTCTTCCTCTGGATGATAGCACTGTTCATTAATGTAGAAAACGGATAACGCCACTAAAGGAATAATGGCTGCAATCAGGCCATCTTAGGGTGAGGATAAGCTCAACAAAATGGAAAGTTGTTGGGCAGAGGGTCCCTGAGCTCCCTATATAAAGAGCTTCTACCCATTCATTCTCTACACACCTCAAATCTTCATTCTCTATCAAATGCTCTATTTTTTGGTAAAACTCGAACCAGAGCTCTGATATAGGCCTTTTTATCAGACTTAGAAGGTAAGATCGGGTTCTATAAACTCCACGGGAAGTCAGCTACCTGATAGCAACTTCATTTCTACCCAAGGACTGTCAGAGAAGTGTCGGTGGAATCAAACAGTGAAGCAACTCCGACGGACCGAAGCTGCCCTATTTTGGCTGAACTAAATTTGGCCAAATTCAGCACTTCTCCAGCCAAACCAAGCCTCTCTAACACATCCAAAACCCTCATATTACCTTAACAGAGTTGAAAGGTAAGCCAATTCATCCTTTCTCAATAGTTGCATATCGGGGTTAGAGAGAGAAAGTGTCGAATTTCACTGACAAAATTCACCTTCGATTTGACTTCAATTATAGCAATTCTTGATCCTAGAAGGAACCTCAAAAAAAGAGCTACCTTCCCCAATCGAGAGCTTAGACTGTCGCACCTCCAACAGTAAGCTTTCGAAGCTTTCTCTCTCTACGAGCAATTTATTGGTGAAGCTCCGTTTGAGCTCAATTTAGACCCAGATGTTATGGTTCAAAGATCAATTGAATCATATAGAAGTGTAGAAACTGAACCATACCTTCAATTGGAGTAATTAACCCTGATTGAATGGTCAATTTGAAGAAATCAAATTTGGTCAGTTTGAAGGGGAGAAATTGGGGGAATTTTATGGGGAAAATTGGGGGATTTTGAAAAATTGAGGGACCTCTTTGCAATTTCCCAAAATTGAAGGCCGACCATGTGAAAGATATTGGGGGGACCAATTGGTCAATTTTTGGAACATTTGTAGTTGAATTGCCATTTTTGGAAAGTAGGGGCAAAATTGTAATTTTTGAAAAGTTGGGGACCAAATTGGAAATTTGGAAATATGAGCCCCTTAAACAATTTTGACTAAATTGAGAACTATAAGGGAATTTTGGAAACCTTAGGACTCAATTTGGGGGGAAAGTTGGCATTAGGGACCAAAAGTTAAGGAAAACTATTTCGACCAAGCTGAAATCGACCATTTCAAGCTCTCCTCAGGCCAAACCAAGCCCTCCCAACACTTTCTCAGCCTTTCCATGGTCGAATTAGGACCGAAAGGTAAGCCAATTCGGCTCCCCTTTACAATTTTTGATCGGTGCTAGAAAGAGTCGACCGAATTTCAATGATGAAATTTTAATCCAATTCTGCATCAATTGATGCGATTCTTGATTCTAGAATAAACCTCAGGACAAGAGCTATCTGTCCAGATTGAAAGCTCGGACTATCGTGCCTTCACCGGTGAGTAATCAAAGCTTTCTCTCTCTACAGTTCATTTTCCGGCGAAGCTCCGTTTGAGCTCGTCCCGACGTTAAAACTTGCGATTCACATTTCTAAAGAATCGTATGAACATGTAGAAACTCAATTTCAACTTCAATTTCAATAATTGGAAATGTTTGATGGGTCAATTTGATAAAATCAAATTCAGCTGTGTTAAGAAGTTGGAATTGGGGAAAAATTGGGGATTTTCGAAATTCAAAGGACCAAAATGAAATTTTATGAAATTGAGGGTCAATTGGGCATGAAAATATTGTTGGTGGACCAATTGAGGAATTTTGAAATTTTTGGGGTAAAATTTACCATTTTTGTAAAGGAATGGCAAAATAGTAATTTTGGAAAAGTTGGGGGGCCAAATTGGAAAATTGAGAAATTAAACCCTTTTTGTGAAATGGAATAAATTGAGGTCCTATGATAAATTTTAGAAGTTTCGGGACTCAATTTGAGGAAAAACCGGTAGGGACTTAAAGTTAAAGATAAATAACTTTAGGGACCTAATTGCAAATAAATGAAAGTTTGACTTTCTCATTCATTTGGAATGAATGAAGGCGATTAGGCCGAAGGATAATGAACCAAGATGTTCATATTGTTTAGGAACATGAAGTACCGAGAACGCCAGCAAGGACAAGCTCACGTGAATACCAAGAACCGGTCTACTGGAATTCACGGCATTAACGGGTGAGTGGGTTTACTAACATCATACCCGGTTGGGATGATGAGCACAACTTAAAATTAAAAACCACTTACTGGTTGTGAGTGAAAATTTTATATCATACCCGGTTGGGAATGATAAGTACCTCGGTATGAAAACCCACAATTAAGTGGTATTTTAAACATCACTACTTAGAGGAAGTGATGTAAAAATCATGCGAAAAAACTACTTACCGGTTGTAAGTAGATCATACCCAGTTGGTATAATGAGACTTCCTCGAATAAGGGGAAACCCTTTAATAAACTGGTAGAGTGGCGGGTTGATCACGGGGATCCGACCAAACCGGGTCGGGGCGTGACAACTAGAGTGGTATCAAAGCCTGTTTCCTCGAATACATAATCAAGACTAGAAAATATAGTAACTAATATAATTTATCCTAAAATTTTCAGATGGCTCCCAGGAGAAGAACCAAGAAAACTTGGAAGGGCTGTACTCAAAACCCTACCTTCGTTGGGAGACAACCCTAGAAGCTTCCCAAATGCCTGAGACCTGGTAGAAATGTCAAAAGACCAAATGGGGAAGCATCCTGGAGAATGGTGCTAGGACCTATTGATGGCGCAACCCTAAGTGTAAAACTCGCCCTTTTGAGCTAAGAAAAACCAGGAAAAGAACCGGTCAAACCAAGTGAGGATTCAGAACCGGTTCACAAACTCGATTATTTCTGAACGGGCAAGTTGGGAATTTACAACTCTCGGGTGATCCAAAGGGTTCATTAAACCTTGGAAAAGAATCTTAAGACAAATTAGAAAACAAAAACAAAAGTGGTTCAGGTGAACTAGATTCCATAAAAATTTTAAAGTTAAGCGTGCTTACCTGAGAGTAAAGTGAGGATGGGTGACCTCCTGGGAAGTATGAATTTTTTTGTAACCCGAAATTTCGGTCAAAAATTTGTGTGTACGCCTTATCATAAATTAATACCAATAATTTAATACCTAAATTAAATTATTGGAATTAATACAAATAATTAAATATCAAAATTAAATTATTGAAATTAATACTGAAATTTAATTTATTAGAATTAATACCGAAATTAAATTATTGGAATTAATACAAAAAATTTATGGCTATATTAATACCAGTAATAAATCTTGCCTATTTAATACACGGGTTTTACTACTATATAAAGAGGTCATCCCCATTTCATTCTCCTCACACCTGAACACTTTTCTCTCTCTCTCTCTACTGCTCCATTTCCCGGTAAAGCTCAAACGAGAGCTTCGACTTGAACAAAGGTCGAGCTCTTTAGAACCGGGGAGAAGACAGCTATCTGATAGCAAAGTCCAATCAATCCGAGAATCGTTGGAGAAGCGCCGACATGATGGAATAGTGAAGCAACTTCGACGGACCGAAGCTGCCCTATTTCGGCCAAGCTGAAATCGGCCATTTCAAGCCCTCCTCAGGCCAAACCAAGCCCTCCCAACACTTTCTCAGCCTTTCCACGATCGAATTAGGACCGAAAGGATGAACCTCAGGATGAGACCTATCTGCCCAGATCGAAAGCTCGGACCGCCGTGCCTTCACCGGAACATGAAGTACCGGGAACACCAGCAAGGACAAGCTCGCGTGAATACCAAGAACCGGTCTAGTGGAATTCACGGCATTAACGGGTGAGTGGGTTATTCACATCATACCCAGTTGGGATGATGAGCACAGTTTAAAGTTAAAAACCACTTACCGGTTGTGAGTGGGTTTACTAACATCATACCCGGTTGGGGATGATAAGTGCCTTGATATAAAAAAACCCACTGTTTAGTGGTATTTTAATCATCACTACTTAGAGAAAGTGATGTGAAAGTTATGCGAAAAAAAAACTACTTACGAGTTGTAAGTAGATCATACCCGGTTGGTATGATGAGACTTCCTCGAAGGAAGTTGAAAACCCGTTCATCGGTTATGAACGGAGATGTCCTTGTACCGGTCGGTATGATGGACAGTAAAAACCTATTTTTGTCAGAAGTGCTCTCCCCTGACTGTGTGCTAATGCTTAAACAATTTGGGAGACCTTCTCGACGGGAGCTCGAATAGCTCTAATAGGCCGGGGGCCTCGATTTTGGAACTTGGGGGCTAAATGCCCGATTTTGAAAATCTCATACAGTGGGCCCAAGGCCAGTTGGCACGAGCAGGAGCTCGTAAATGAACCTGATATATGTGCCATAAAACTTAATAAGTGAATTGTTTGGCCATGGTACCAAGATAGGACCGACATGCTCAGTCAACTAGCGGTAGTGCGACATGACAGGTCGACGGACTAGTCAAGACAAACAGCTGCGGGTTGAGTTGAGAGTCGGGGCCATTGGACTAGTGGCACCACAGATTACATGGCAATATAAGAAAACATTGTTTGTGCATGCACTGTGAGTACGGGATCATCAAGACGCCCATGAGGGGTAGTGATGCGTCCTAAGGGCACTGGACGACCTGGTGGCTATAAGGGCAGTTCGTCGTTCCAGGTGTCTGTGCGAAATCTAGAGTAGCACGAAGCGCATGAGACCGGGGTGGGGACAGGATGAGGTCTCTGTCCTCATACGGACACGAAGAAGTGATTTCGGGATTGTGGGTCGGATGTCACGTACATCCACTCATTCCTAGGGTAGAAGTGGTCGTACTTCTATCCGGGTGGCAGGAAAAGTCGCTCCGAAGCCACTAGCGGGTTCTGTAGTGATACTAACTTGCGAATGTGTGTAACCTTCATGATGAAGGATGTGTGTTGGGTGATGACACACCGTGGTAACTAAGAAATAATGGAAAAACCCGAATTTTTAAATGAAGGGATTTTTGAAAACAAAGGAGTCTGGCACACTCCATATAAATATTTTTCTTAAAAGTCAAAAGCTTTTAAAAACCCATTCACTGAGTAGTCGTACTCACCCCCTCCCTTATATCCCTTTCAGGAAATCCCGGAAAGCCTACCTTAAAAGACCATCAACTAAGATGCCTGTAAGACAGGTATGTAAAGTTTAAAATTTCATGCAGTTTTGATTATGCTATTCCAGGAAATGGTGTAGGTTTAAAGGACGCCTTACTCTTTACGGATTATAATAAGGGGAAACCCTTTAATAAACCGGGAGAGTGGCGGGTTGTTCACGGGGATCTGACCAAACCGGGTCGGGGTGTGACACTAAGTATAAAGGAGGATGCTTATCAAGAATTTCATATCTCCCTAGTTAATTTGTGACCATTTTCTGTGATAGGGCTGAGAGCCCAACCTTTTGTATCCCCATGTTAATAAAAGATTCAAATTCCCCAAAACTCTATCTTTTGAGAATGTGATCTTACTAGGAATATGGCCTAAGGAAAATAAAACAAACCCAAACTATCCTAGAAACTAAGGAAGAGTCGCAACCCAATGATGGAAGATGAATCAGGAAACCTAGGAGGACTCTTACCATGACCCTTAGCAAAGGTGATTCAGCTAGAAAACTATCAAAGTGATCAGACTCAAGATTGGTAAAACACCAAACCAATAGTAACCCTGGGAAAAAGCCCCACTCGAAGGAAAGAAAGAACCACAACAATCCATGTAAGGGAATAACGATGGGACATTACTTGAAGAGATGCCCAACCCTACTAAAGGACAAGTACCAAGTTGAACTATTATAGGTGTAAGGAAAGAAGGGGTGTTCCACACCTCATAAATTCATGGCAATACCTCCTCACAGGTCACGAAGGACATGAAGGATTGGAGATCGATACCATGGAGCGGGTTACATAAACGATTCAAAAAGAGGTCAAGAAAAGATGAGGTGAATACAGAAACTTCTTAAGAAGATAAAACCGAGAAGGATACCTCATGAATAGGGATAAGTTACATGAGAAGCATACTTAGAACCCTCTCATAAGGGGCAAACACAGAAAAACATCCCCAAAAACTCTAGGGAATGACACAGTGAGACTGAAGAAGAGAAGGAATACGCTATGAAAAGGAATCATTGGTTGGCGGATGTGCAAGGAGCCAACCCCTCATTAGAAACTACTTGAAGGAACGAAGTATCAAAGGCCAAGACTAACTTGCTTTGGAAAAGTGATATAATTTTAAAGTACTACCTCTTTTGGAAAAAGCAGAAAAGTAAAAAAATCAAAGTCTCTGACCAACATACCTAAGGAAGATCGGGAAGTAGAAAGGACTACACCCTAAAAAGGTCAGTGAGATGACGTTAAGGACAGGAGTACTCGAGAAGACAACTGCCCTAAGAAGACCTAAACCAAGGGACTGGTGGAGGCGGGGTAGTTAACCAACTAATACATGGAAGAACCATGATGTAAGTTCTGACAAGGAAGAGAGGCGGAAAGGTCAAACACTCTGAAAGAGAAGGATGAAAGAAATCCTTAAAGGGACCAAAAGGCCAAATTAACAACCAAACTCAAGCCAAGAAAGAAATAGGCAAGCTTCTCATATAATGATTAAGAAATCTTGAAACAAGGAAGATTTGTACACTCCCTAAAGAAATAGACAGGTATTGGGTATGAATGAGGATGCAGACAGAGTATAAAAGATGTCCTGCAAGACTTTAGGAGTAAAGGTAAATGGGAGAAGACAACATCAAGAGTAGAAATCCCCCAGAGCAAATGTAAAAAGGAATGTCTGAAGAAAGGGAAAGAATTCTACAAAGGAAGGAAGCCCGAAAAGACGTGTGTATCTCAATTGAGAGGAAATGGAACCAACCGAAATAGAAGGAACGGTAAGCTCACAAATGAAATGTTGGTTGAGATGGAAAAGTCGAGTACCAAGGAAAAATGAGGTCCTACAAAGGAAATTAAACTAAAGGAATTATGGAGGGGCGGATGGATACAATGTGGAGTGAAAGGAACCAACCCTTAATTAGGAAATGTTACCAAGGAAGGATGTATCATAATAGCCCAGGCTGACCTGTTTGGAGGGAACAAGAGAACCAAGTAGAAAGAGGAAAACTAATAACGACAGACAACCAAATAGAATAAACAAAACCCTAATAAGGAATGAGATGTAGTAAAGACTACACTCTATGATGGATGATAGGATGGGCATGAAGAACGAGTGATACAGCTGCCCAAACGATTGGACCAGAAAAATAAAGAATTGTGAAATGGTTGCGAACAAATCAGAGGGGATTAAGGCCAAAGGAAAACCCTTTAATAGAGGATATCATTGGGAATGATGATGGATCTAAGAAAGGACGAAACCTAGCATGTCGGTAAAACATCTGGGAATTTAATTAATTGGAACCGAAAATACTCAATAAGGAAGTCGAAAAGGAATGAGTGGGTAAGGAGAGCCAACACAATTGAGTAAGGGAGTTAATAATGGTAAAAAAAGGATAGTTGAGGAATACTATCAAAAGAAAAGAGGAATGAAGTTATACGATCCCTGAAAGGTCTAAAAGCTAAGAGAGACACTTTAGGAGATGTTCTAGAAATCAAATGGACAGAGACGTGTCCTAGAAAATGCCATGTTGTAAGGGCATGTAAGCCTAACAACTCGAGGAGAATATGACTCAAAGTAAGGAAGAGTCGGCTAATAAGCATGACAAGGTCAAATATAACAATTTGGACCGAAGTTGTAATAGACAACAAATGGAGGAAGAGTCGAAATGGGACGAAAAGGTGGTGATAAAGAAATCCGTGGAAATAAGTACAAAATGCTCTATAGGACAACGAGCTAAGGGTTTCAATGATCAAGAGGTTAACTAGACACGGAAATGGTTAGTTATATTGGAATTCCCGATCTTGAGTACAGGACCTCAAGGGGAAGAATGTTGCTTTAAGCAAAGAGAGAGATAAAATCTAAGAACATACCCTGAGGTAAGGTATGTCTAGTTATGACAAACTCCATGGAGGGAGTAAATAATATCAAGGAAAAGGAATTTCTTAAGAGAAGGTTGTAAAAGGGACTAATTTCAAGGACGAGAGAAAAGTTTGTATCTTAAGCAAACACCAAAGGGGCATCAAAGGAAATGATTGCTCATGCAAGGATGCTAACTAAGTTTTGGGGACAAAACTCCTAAAAGGAGGGGAGAGTTGTAAACCCCACACTTTTGAGTTAAGGAAAACCGGGAAAAGAACCGGTCAAACTAAGTAAGAAAACCAAGCCGATTTACAAACCCAATCAATTGTGAATGGGCAATTTAGGAAATTACAACTCCCACGTGATCCAAAGGGTTCATTAAACCTTAGAAAAGAAACATAGGATAAAAACCAAATTGGTTCAGGTGAAAGAGATTCCATAAGAACTTTGGAAACTTACCATTTTTGTAAAGGGCAAAATGGTAATTTTGGAAAAGTTGGGGGACCAAATTGGATATTTGGAAAATTAATCCCCTTTTTATGAAATGGAATAAAGTGAGGTCTTATCATAAATTTTAAAAGTTTTGGGACTCAATTTGAGGAAAAATTGGCATTAGTTTTCTCATTCATTTGGAATGAATGAAGGCTATTAGGCCGAGTGATAAAGAACTAAGATGTTCATATTGTGTAGGAACACGAGGTACTGGGAACGCCAGCAAGGACAAGCTCGCATAAATACAAAGAACCGATATAGTGGAATTCACTGCATTAAATGGTGAGTGAGTTTACTAACGTCATAGCCGGTTGGGATGATTAGCACAACTTAAAGTTAAAAACCAGTTATGAGTGAGATTTTATATCATACCTGGTTGGGGATGAAAAGCACATCAAAATGAAAACCCACTACTATGTGGTCTTTTTAAACATCACGACTTAGAGTAGTGATGTGAAAACCATGCGGAAAAACTGCTTACCGATTGTAAGTAGATCATACCCTGTTGGTATGATGAAACTTCCTTGAAGGAAGTTGAAAACCCATTCATCGGTTATGAACGGAGATGTCCTTATACCTGGGCGGTATAAGAGACAGTGAAAACATATTTTTGTCAGAAGTGCTCTCCCCTGACTATGTGCCAATGCTTAAACAATTTGGGAGACCTTCTTGACAGGAGCTCGAATAGCTCTTATAGGTCGAAGGCCTTGGTTTTGGAACTTGAGGGCTAATATCCCCAATTTTTAAAATGTTGTACAATGGGCCCAAGGCTAGTTGGCACGAGCAGGAGCTTGTAAACAAACATTAATTATATGCCATAAAACTTTAAATAAAGGAATTGTTTGGCCATGGTACCAAGATAGGACCGACATACTCAATCAACTAGCGGCATTGCGACATGATAGGTTGATGGACCAGTCAAGACAAACAACTGCGGGTTGAGTTGAGAGTCAGGACTGTTGGACCAATGGAACCATAGATTATATGGCATAATGAGAAAATATTGATTGTGCATGCACTGTGAGTACGAGACCATCAAGATGCCTAAGAGGGGTAGTGATGCATCCTAAGGGCACTGGACGACCTGGTGAGTATGGGGCAGTTTGTCGTACCAGGTGACCGTGCGAAATTTGGAGTAGCACTAAGCGCATGAGACTGGGGTGGGGATGGGATGTGGTCTCTGTCCTCATACATACACGAAGAATTAATTTCGGGATTGAGGGTTGGATGTCGTGAACATCCACTCATTCTTAGGGTAAAAGTGGACATACTTCTATCTGGGTGGCCGATAAAGTCGCTCCAAAATTTATCTTTTTCCTAAAGTTAAAAAGTTTTGAAAACCCATTCACTAAGTAGTCGTACTCACCCCCTCCGTTATATCCCTTTCAGGAGATTTCGGAAAGCCTGCCCTTAAAGACCATCAACAAACACGCTTGTGAGATAGGTATGAGGCAGGTTATTATGCAGTTTTTATTTCTGTTATTCCAGGAAAAAGAGGCAGGTTAAAGGACGTCTTACTCTTTACAGTTTATAATAAGGGGAAACCCTTTAATAATGCGGGAGAGTGGTGAATTGATCATAGGGATCTGACCAAACCTGGTCGGGGCATGACATTGGGCCTTCCAAACACTCGAGTGAACTCTTCATATAGCCTTTGATGCTTCAAGCTTAGTCTAGGTGGACCCGTCTAGGCTTCTCGGGAGAGTTTCTACAGGGATGGGGTGTTGGGTAGTGTCGGTGACTGCACCTCTCTTGGGAGCCATCTGTAAATTTTAACAATTTGTTTCTCTTAGTTCCAATGTCATATAGTCTTGATAATGTATTCGGGGAAACAAGCTCTAATATCACTCAAGTTGTCATGCCCCAACTTGGTTTTGTCGGATTCTTGTGAGCAACCGACCACTCCCTTTGGTCTATGAGGAGTTTCACCCCCTTCAAAATCGCGAGTAGTCACGCGTCCTTTGTCACTGTTTTTCCTGTAATAGCATTATACAAAATTTAATATATTAAAACTTATATACCTATCTTATGGTTCAACTACGAGAAGTTTTTAAGGTTGGTCTTCCTTTACTTAAAAAGGGTTAAATGGAGGGGGCGGGTGTTAGGAGTTCGTTTTCTGAAATACTTTGTTAAAATCATGCTAATGTTTAACATCATTTTTAAAGTTTTTCTCAAATCTCAGGGATTTTTCCAATTTCATTTTAGGTACGTTTAGCTTTCTTAGCATATCCCCTTGCCTCGGGAGGCTTTTAGCAGACAAACACACACCCTGTATCATAAAGGGTACAAACATTCACAGATGCAGTACTCCGATTGCACCCACTTAGGGATCAGTGCGCCTTTACCATCCACCCTGATAGAAGTCTGACCACTTCAACCCTGAGTCTAAGTGGATGTCCTAGACGTCCGACCCTCAAACCCGAAATCCACTTCATGTTCGTATGAGGACAGAGACCTCATCCAGGCCCCATCTCGGTCTCATGCACAAGAAGCTCCCATAGCTTCATGACTAACTAGCACGATGATTTGCCCTTATCTCCACCATGTCATCTAACAACCCTTGGAACTCATCACTACCCCTTAGGGCATCTTGATGGTCCTAAATCCATGAGTGCATGTGCAAACAATAATTTTTCATAATTAGCCATTTTCTTTGGTGTCGACAGTCCAATGGCCCCAACACTCAACCGGCCTACAATTGTTTATCTAGGCTAGTCCGTCGACTTGGCCTTGATGCACTATTGCCAGCCCATCGAGCATTGTCGGTCCTGACTTGGTACAATGGCGAATCACACAATTGATTCCATTTTTAATAAAGGTCTTCAGAGTTCTTTCCTATACATGTTTGTTTACGGGCTTCATCCCATGCCCACTAGCCTTGGGCCCACTGCACATGTTTTTCAAAACTAGGCCTTGAGCCTTATGAGTTCAAAATCGAGGCCCTTGGCTAGTTAGAGCTATTCTAGCTCACGTAAAAAAGGTCTCCCAAATTATTTAAATAATAGCACACAGTCAAGGGAGAACACTTCTGACAAAATCTTTTTTAACTCATCACACCAACAGGGTGTGATGATAGGTCTACTTATAACCGGTATGCGGGTTTTTCCTTTATGTGAGGAAGCTCATCACACCAACTAGATATAATGTTTAAATGATCCTACTCATAACTAGTAAGTAGGTTTTTAACTTTTAAAACGTGCTTATCATCCCAATCGGGTATGAAGTATAAAGTTCTCACTCACTCGTTGACTGTGACGTGTTCGTCCCCAGCCAGTTTCCGAGTCCACGCTAGCTCCCTCTTGCTTGTGTTCCAGTCCCAAGTGTTCCTACACAGTTTGGGTATCATTATCAAAAAGGGATCAACATGATAGCCTTCATTTTTTCACGTATAACCGACTAGGCCCAATTATTGGTTTATTACACTTAGCTCCATAATGTTCATATTTCTTGACTTTAGGTCACTAAGGCTAACTTTTCCCCAAATCAAGTCTCAAGTCTTCCAATATCCTCCGTGGTTCCTCCATTTACCTAAAATTGTGTAAGGGGCTCAAGTTTTCCAAATTTTCAATTTGGTCCCCAATTTTTCAAAAATTACTATTTTGCCCCTACTTTCCAAAAATAGCCAATTGACTCCAATTCTTTGAAAATTGACCAATTGGTCCCCCAACATCTTTTTCATTGCCAATGGACCATCAATTTTAAGAAATTGCATGGAGGTCCCTCAATTTTTCAAAATCCCCAATTTTCCCCCAATTTCTACACCCTTTACTAACAAAATTTGATTTTTTTCAAATTGGCCAATCAATTGGGGTTAATTGCTCTAATTGATGGCATGGATTGGTTTTTACACTTCCATACGATCTAATGGAGCTTTGAATTACAGAACTTGGGTCTGAAACAAGCTCAAACGGAGCTTTGTTAGAAAACTATTCATAGAGATAGAAAGCTTCGAAAGCTTACCGTCGGAGGTGCAGTGGTCCGAGCTCTTGATCTGGGGAGGTAGCTCTCATCCTTAGGGTCTTCCTATGATCAAGAATAGCTACAATTGATGTCCATATGAATGGGAATTTCCTTAGTAAAGTTTAGCACTTTCTCTCTCTAGCATCGATATGCAACGACAGAGTAGAACCAAATTGGCTTACCTTTCACCTCTATAGAGGTCGTATGATGGCAGTGGGGACTTTGGGGAGGCTTGGTTTGGTTGGAGGAGGTCTGAATTGGCTGAATTCAGCTTGGCCAAAACAGGGCAGCTTCGAACCAACGGAGCTGCTTCATTGTTTGTTTCCGCCGACACTTCTCCAGCGATCCTTGGGTCGATGGGAGGTTGCTGTTAGGTAGTTGACTTCCCCTGGAGTCTATAGGACCCAACTTTGTCATCCGAGGTTGAAAAATGTGCCTAAGTTGGAGCTCTAGTTTGAGCTTTACTGGAAAATGGAGCACATAGAAGAGGAGGATGATTTGAGGTGAGTGGAGGTTGAATGGAGGGGAGCTCAAGAACCATCTACCTAACCAGTTTCCATTTTGGTCGAGCTTATACTCACCCAAAAATGCCTAGATCAGAGGGAATATTCCATCACTGGGAAAGGAAAGTTTTTAAACCGATGAATAGTGATGTCATCCCAAGGAAGAAGACGACATTGTTCTGGACCGGACCAAGCTGGTCTGACCGGGTTCAATGGAAAAAATCGGCTGGTTTAGGCTCGATTCGATCAGTTTTCACAAATCTAAAAATTTCTAAATTTGTCTAAATTCATTTCATATCCAATGTTTGCCACAATTTCCCCATTTGAGATTCCTAAGCTACCTAGAAAAATAAATTACCTAATCCGGTTCATTATGGTTCAAACTGGTTCAATACGGTTCAGGTCTAGTTCACCCTGAACCTATCTGGATTTCCCTTTCAATTGGCTTCATGGTTCCTCTCCATGATTTTCATGACTCTTTTGGTCACTTGGAATTTTCCAATTTCCCATTTTACCCTTCTTTACCAATTTAAGTTCGTTAATGGCTCAATTTTCTCTTTAGAATCGGTCAGTTCTTTTATTGGTTTTCTTATTCTTGAAAGGACGGGGTTTACACCTTCCATTTTGGAGAGCAGTAAATTATTATGAAAATGACTTTATGAAGTGAATTAAGGGTCGGCAAATGATAGAATGGATAGAGTTGGAGGTTCCCGAACTCACTATATATTAAGCCCCTCAATTGCTCAGAAAGTCTGCACTGCTCCTTTTTTGAGCACTCGCAATCTAAATCTCTCACTTGTGCAGTTTTTTCCAAATTAAAATGTAATTTTGTAGTCTCAAGACTCCTAAAGAAGCTCGATAGTAGTCTCCTTTTAGTCTAAGGATGACCAGCAAAGGTTTGACAAGCTCCCATAGTAACTCGACCCCAACTTCCGACTACACCTGTGGAACCCGTTCCCTCGGACCAAGGAAACCCAGAGGAGAACCGACACTATTGTTGAAAAATTAGGCCAATTTATTCAATAGAAAATAGTAAAGAAGGGTTAATATGGAAAATTGGAAAATTGCAAGTAACCAAAAATTCACAAAAATTGTGAGGAAGAACCAGGAAGTGGAATTGAGGATAGAACTGAACCAGTTCAGGGTGAACTGGACCCAAGCTGTACTGAGCCGGGATAAACCATAGTGAACCGATTCACAAATTCATTTTTCTTGGTGGCTTAAAAATGTCGTTTTGGAAATTAAGGCCACCATTAGATAGAAAATGAATTTAGAAAATTTTAAATTAAAAAAAAGTGTTCGAATAGTGTCTGAACCGACCAATTTTCGAATTCAGGACAGCGAACCCGGTCGGACCAGATCGGTCAACAGTTCGACTAAATTGGTCAACGAACTAGATCGATCAATGGTCAGACTGGTCAGTAGACTAGACCAGTCAACGATCAACGATGCCCCATCAGCAGCCATGCTGACACGAGCAACCAATGGGAGGCTATCACATGTCTGGTCAACAGCCGGCTGGCGACCCGTCAGTATGTCACTCACACATGAGCAGGCAATGAGAGGTTGCCACATGTCTGGTCAACGAGTCAATGGCTGATGTGGTAGCCGACCTGGAACTCCACGTCAGAAAAATTGGCCAATCACAGTGCACCATGTGGCACGACTGCCACATCATTGTCTTCAACCTTCAGACGGTGAGAGAGAGAACGGAGGAGAGGGAGATGCTGGAAAAGCTAGAGTCTCCAGCAACTCAAAAAAACTCTCCGGTGAGGTCACCGGTGGCTGAGTCGAAGACCGAGTCTTATGCCGACAATTGTCGAGCTCCCTATATAAAGAGCACCACTCCATTCGTTCTCAGCATCCCACAATTGAGCGAAGAAGAAGAAGGGTGCATTTCCCAGCGAGCAACAAACTAGAGCTCTAACGACGAGCGAAGTCTCCACCAAAGAAGCTCTGGAGGGCGACATTAGAATTGGGGAAGAACACTCAAGCTCCAGACACTCTCAAAACGAACCAAGACCTATTAGAGAAGTGGGAAAGGGATCACATAGTGAAATCACTTTGGAGCTAAAAAAAGTGAGCTCGTGACCAACCCAACCTCGACTTTCTCGTCCCTTCCACCGCCCGCATTGGCCATCTCTGATCGTCTAAGACCCTTTGCAGCCTCCCTTCAGACCCCGGTAAGCTCAATTTCACCTCCCGTCATTGGAATTTTTGAGTTATAGAGTTGCACCCCCCAAAACTTCTCTCTTCAAATTCCAGCAAGACAGAGACAAATTGCAGTAGGATTAAGACCTTGAAGATTTCACTCGACGAGCACTAGCTGCCCCCACCTCAAGCTCTGGCCCCTGCCTTTTTCTCGAAAAGATACGCGAGCTTTCTCTCTCTAATGTAAATTTTTCAGCAAAGCTCCGACGAGCCTCAAAACTCAACCAAAATAGAAAAGTCAAAGTGTAGGATGATTGAAGGGAGCTGAAGTAGATGAACTGAGGTGAGAATTGAAGGAATTAAGGACTTATAGGCCGCCAATTGGACAAGGTAAGATCTAAAGGTTCATATGTCTAAATTGGGGAAGAAGAAGATGTTCAATTTAGGGATATTGGGGACTTTAATGCAATTTTTGAAAAATTGGAGGACTGGATGACAATTTCACGAAACTGAAGGTGTTTTCATGAAATTCACCTCAATTGAGGGTCAATTGGGCAATTTGGGAAAAATAGGGTGTAAATTGGAAATTTCTAAAAGTGGGGAACCAAATTGCCATTTTTGAAAATTTTAGGGACTAAAGGGCAATTTTGGTAAATTAAGGACTAATCAGTGAAATTGAAAGAGTTAAGGACCTAAAAGGAATGATTGGAAACCCAGAAGCTTTGTAAACTCCGCCCTTTTGTGTTAAGGAAAACCAGGAAAAGAACCGGTTAAACCGAGTGAGAAACATAACTTGTTCACAAACTCGTTTATTAGGGAATGGGAAAATTAGAGAAATTTCAACTCCCTTGTGACCCAAAGAGATTTATAAACCTTTGGAAGGAATCTTATAACAAAGTGGAAGAGAAAAATAAGACCAGTTCAAGTGCACTAGACCCGAATCGAATTAAACTAGTTTAAGAACAGAGCTAGTTTATGAATTGGAACTGATCAAGAGAAGGTAAAGCGGGAAATTTATGGACCCTGAGTGACCTAAGGAGTCATAAGAGTCATGAAAAAGCACTTTAGGGTGAATTGGAGATGAAAACCAAGCCAGTTTAGGTGAACCGTATCCGAACCGGTTTGAACCACTACTGAACCTGATTCTAAATTCATTTTTCTAGGTGGCTTAAAAAATTAAATTTGATATTTGAGGCCACCATTGGATAGAAAATGAATTTAGATGAATTTAGAAATTTTTAGATTTGAAAAACTCGATCGAATGGAGGGTGAACCGGTCGGTTTAAGCTTTAAACCTAGTTCGGACCGGTCCATTTCGAAACAGTATCATCTTCTTCCTTCAGATAACAGCACTATTCACTCACCGGCGAAGCTGAAAAGTCTCTGACCAGGGAGTTTCAGATAATGAATGACTACCTTTAAGGCGCCAATCGAATGGCCAAGAAGTCCCCGAGCTTCCTATATAAAGACCCCGTCCCCATTCATCCTCTACACACTTGAAAACTCCATTCTCTCTCAACAGCTCCATTTTGTGGTAAAGCTCAAACCAGAGCTCCGACTTGGGCACTTTTTTTAGCCAAAGAATGTGAGGTCGGGTTCTTTAGAACCAGGGAGAAGTAAGCTACACACTTGTAGTCTCTGTTTGCTCCGAGGGTCGCTAGAGCAGCGTCGGCGTGATGGAATAGTGGAGTAGCTCCGGCGAACTGAAGCTTCCCTGTTTTGGCCAAGCTAAAATTAGCCAATTTGAGCCCTCCACATGTCAAACCAAGCCCTCCCAACACTTCCTTAGCCCTCCCACAGCCAAAATAATACTGAAAGGTAAGCCAATTCGGCTCCCCTCTACAATTTCCAACTAGTGCTAAAGAGAGAACCGACAGAATTTTGATAATGAAATTTTAACTCAATTATGCATCAATTGATGCAATTCTACCCATATAGGATGAAGCACATGACAAGAGTTATCTACCCATATAGGATGAACCACAAGACAAGAAAATTGGAAATTTTTGAAAAATTGAAGGACCAAGATGCAATTTTATAAAATAAGGGTTAATTGGGCATGATAAAAATGTTAGAGGGCCAATTGAGGGATTTTAGAATTTTTGGAGTGAAACTTACCATTTTTGTAATGGAAGGGCAAAATGGTAATTTTGGAAAAGTTGGGGAACCAAATTGGAAATTTGGAAAGTTAAACCCCTTTTTGTGTATTTGAATAAATTGAGGTCTTAAGATAAATTTTAAAAGTTTCGGGACTCAATTTGAGGAAAAATTGGCATTAGGGACTTAATGTTAAAGAAAAATAACTTTAGGGACCTAATAGCAAAAAAATAGAAAGTTAGGTTTTCTCATTCATTTGAATGAATGAAGGCTATTAGGTCAAGGGATAATGAACAAGATTGTTCATATCATGTAGGAATACGAAGTACTGGAATGCCAGCAAGGACAAGCTCGCATAAATACAAAGAATGGTCGAGTAGAATTCACTGCATTAATGGGTGAGTGAGATTTTATATCATACCCGATTGTGAATGATATGTGCCTCGAAATGAAAACCCACTATTTAGTGGTATTTTAAACATCACAACTTAGAGAAGTGATATGAAAATTACGCAAAAAAACTACTTACCAATTGTAAGTATATCATACCCGATTGGTATGATGAAACTTCCTCAAAAGAAGTGGAAAAATCGTTCATCGGTTATGAGCATAGATGTCCTTATACTCGGCTGGTATGATGGATGGTTGAAAATATATTTTTTGTCGGAAGTTCTCTCCCCTGACTATGTGCCAATGCTTAAATGATGTGAAAACCTTCTTGATGAGAGCTCGAATAACTCTTATAGGCTAGAGGCCTCAATTTTGGAAACATGGGGGCTATTATGCTTGGTTTTCAAAATCTCGAACAGTGGGTTGTAGGCCAGTGGGCACGAACAGGAGCTCGTAAACAAACATGAGATATGTGTCATAAAACTTTAATAAATGAATTGTTTGGCCATGGTACCAAGACAAGACCGACATACTCAGTCAACTAGCGGCAGTGCGACATGACAGGTCGACAGACCAGTTAAGACAAACAGTTGCAGGTTGAGTTGAGGGTCAGAGTTATTGGACTAGTGGCACCACAGATTATATGGCATGATAAGAAAATATTGATTGTGCATGCACTGTGATTACGGGACCATCAAGACGCCCAAGAGGGGTAGTGATGCCTCTTAAGGGCCCTGGACGACTTGGTGACCATGCGAAATTTGGAGTAGCATCAAGCGCATGAAACCGGGGTGGGGACGGGATGAGGTTTCTGTCCTCATATAGACACAAAAAATTGTTATGGGATTGAGGGTCAGATGTCGTGTACATCTACTCATTCTCAGGGTAGAAGTGGACGTGCTTCTATCTAGGTGGCCAGTAAAGTCGCTCCGACGCCACAAGTGGTTCAGTGGACGTACTAGCCTATGAATGTGTGTTTGACCTTAATAATGAAGTATGTGTGTTGAGTGATGATACACCGTGATTAATAAGAAATGGTGTTAAAAACCAAGATTTGAAATGAAAGGATTTTTGAAAGAAAGGAGTCTAGCACACTCCAATACAAATCTTTTTCCTAAAAGTTAAAAGTTTTGAAAACCCATTCACTAAGTAGTCATACTCACCCCCTCCCTTATATCCCTTTCAGTAAATTTCAGAAAGCCTAACCTTAAAGACCATCAACTAAGACGCCTATGAGATAGGTATGATAAATTTAAAATATTATGCAGTTTTGATTTATGTTATTCCAAGAAAATGTGCAAGTTTAAAGGATGCCTTACTCTTTACGGTTTATAATAAAAGGAAACCCTTTAATAAACCGGGAGAGTGGTGGGTTGATCACGGGGATCCAACCAAATCGGGTCGGGGCGTGACACTCTTAATAGAGATAAAAGGGAAATTAGGGGCCTAGAAGCAATTAAATGAAAGTACAGGGCCCTAGGGGCAAATATGAGAAAGCATGTGATCTCTTCTTCACCACATCTTGATATAGACACTCGTACCCTATTGGAATGGATTACCCGACTGTCAGCCCCTAGAAGCACACCAAGGAGGGAGACTCTATGGCAGGACCCTACTGAGATCACAGGGTGAGTGGGAACTGCTATGACGTCAATTCTGGTTGGAATGACCGTTCAGCTTTGAAAACCATTTTCTTAGAATTAGCCTCCCCTAACTGGGTGACTCTACTTAAAACATTTTGGGCTTAAGCTCGGTTTGCTAGTGGGCCCAAGGTCAATGGATACGGGCATGGACCCGTCTAGAACGAGTATGTGATAAATGATGCTAAAAGATCCAAATAATTGGAGCTTTGTGTGATACCCATCGAGCTAAGTTTGAGTTTTCGAGCTTGTTGGGACAAATCGCTACTCTATCGAAGCCAGGTCGTCAAACTTGTTTGGTTAATACGCGTGGGTCGAGGCCAAGCCGATAGGCCATTATGCTGAAGGACCAAAGATAAAGGCTATGATTAAAAAGACTATTGATTGAGCATGCGCAATGATGTTCGGGCCATCAGGACACGTAGCATGAGGTAGTGATGGAGCCTAAGGACTATTAGATGACCTTGGGTCCATAAGGGCGGTGTGTCGTTCAATAGGTCGTGAAACTTGATGAGCTTCCTACACACTGAGATCAAGGCTATAGGGGAAATGAAGTTTCATCCCACTAAGCGGACATGATGAAGTGATCAAAGTTTTGAGGGTTAGACTATTGATATCCACTCAAACTTCGGGTAAAGGCAGTGCATCTCTATCAGGCTGGACGGTAAAGGCGCTCTAGTCCACAAGTGGAATGGTCGGGGACCGTTCGGTGAATGTGTGATCCCTTTTATGATAGGAGGGCAGTTGTTGAACATGTAAAATGCGTGAAAAAGGACAAAGGAATAATTTAAAGGATAGAAAAGATGAATCCAAATAAACATTATAGTAGTTTCCCTCAATGAGTAATTGTACTCATTCCCCTTCTCTCACCCTTTTTAGGCTAGTACTAAGACGGAAAGTTCTCAGACGTGCTTGGGCCCTCAAGATATGTTTTCTAACCCCAATCTAAAGAAAGGGTTTGAACGTAAACATGCCATCACCTTCCCTATCTCATTTGGGTAAGAATACCCATATGATGTAGGAAAGGGTGGTGGGTTGATTACAGACCTCGATCAAACCAGGTCAGGATGTGACAACACCTAGGTTAGGTCGATCTGAAATCAATCAACACCGTGACCAACCACGACCGAGATAAGACTCACATATCATCTTTAGTTGAGCCCACATATTTCATGCACCACTATTGTAAACCCTGCACTTTTGAGTTAAGGAAAATCAGGAAAAGAACTGGTTAAACCGAGTAAGAAAATCGAGACGGTTTACAAACCCGATCGTTTGGGAACAAGCAATTTGGAAATTTACAACTTCTGGGTGATCCAAAGGGTTCATTAAACCTTGAAAAAGAAACTTAAGAAAAATTAGAAGACAAAAACCAAATTGGTTTAGGTGAACTAGATTTCATAAGAACTTTAAAGTTAAGCGTACTTGCCTGAGAGTAGTGTGAGGATGGGTGATCTCTTGGGAAGTATGATTTTTTTGTAACCTGAAATTTTGGTCAAAACTTTTTATGCGAACGTACCCTTATCATAAATAGCCACAAATTAATATATATTTAATTATTGTAATTAATACCAATAATTTAATACCTAAATTAAATGGACCTATGAGAACAAACTAGGTGAACCCACCTTTTTCTTACATAAGATTGAACCAAAATTTATTTAGATATTAATCAAATTCGTACACACAACCTAAATCTAAAAATAAGGTAGTTTTACCAACTAAATTGAGATGGAATATGTCATATATTCAAAATATAAATATTTTATTATTAAACTTGATTGAGCTAAAAATTTATAAATTTGAATTTTAGGCGAAAAATTAATTCGGATGAGGTTTTTTAAATTTTCACCTAAAATTTATTTATTTTAAAATATTTTTATTTTTAATAATGAACAAAATTAATAATTGTTTAGCTAGTAGATTATAAATGATATTATTAATTTGGTTGAAGGTTTGAATCCATTTGTTAACATAATATATTTTGGTTATAAAGTTCGATCGGACTCCATTTGACTCAACCAAGTTTGACTCGATCTGTCTAGGTCAGGTTCACCAAGACCTGGTGGACCTAGTGATCGGGTCCAAGACCAATTAGATGGACCCGATGACTTGGTTGGTGTCCAACTGTTGGACCTAGACCCCAGGTCCAGTCGCGTCTGAGTCCCGTGGGAAGGACCTCGAGTCGGGTCTAGTTCCACATAGACCCGTATCGACCCGGTTAATTGCAACCCCTTCGTACGACTAATAGTGCATAGATGATGGTCTTAAGCTAAAATACTTGCTTGTATATGATCATAAAACGAGGCCATATGATGCCTAGCATAGAGTAGTGATGTTTCTAAGGAATGCTAGGCAATAAGATTAGAACAATGGAAGATATTGCTAGGCCAATTATAAACCCAATTTTCTCAAAACAAGAAAGCCAAAATTGCTAATTGGAAAATTTTAATAGAAAAGCTTGATTCAAAGTGAACCGAAATAGGTGACGAGAAACTAGAACAAGAATTTGAACAATCCTAAGTGATTAATGAAGATCCAAAAGTTAAAAAGAGGATCAAGTATCAAATTGGATGTGAGAATTGGACCGATTCAGGGTGAACTATAGCCAGACCAAGAATGAACTAGAAGAACCGATTCAAAGGTTCATTTTTAGAGGTGACTTCAAAAGGTCAATTTGATAAATTAAAGTTACAACTGTGTAGAAAATAAATTTAGATGAATTTAGAAATTTAAATTTTTTAGAAAACCGATCTAATCGGGTCTGAACTGACCGATTTTCTATTTCGGGTCATCGAACTCAATCCAACCGAGCCAGTCAATGGTCCAGCCGGTCAATAGACTACCTGCCAGGTCAGCGCCCCATTAGCGCACATGACCAATCAACATGCGACACATGGTAAAGTGTGCCTCGTCAGCTGCTAGGTTAGTGTATGAAAGCGCTGATCAATCAAAGTGTGACACGTGTCCCCAGTCAACGATTAGACAAAGGAAATTCATGTCATCAAAAAATAGGCAATGAGAGTGTGACATGCACCCTCAATTAATGGTTAGCTAAGAAAAATCCATATCAACTAGGCTAACCAATAAGAGGTTGACACGTAGCCAAAATTCCAAGTCAGTAGCCTACGAGGATGTCCGAGAAAGGTCGACCAATTAGAAGTCTACATGTGGCAAGGCCACATCAAATAGCCATAACCAATAATAGGAGGACACGTGGCAATGACACAAAATGTCAAGTGGGAAAACTGAAAAATTTAAATTAGTCAATCAGAGAACTCCATGTGTCACGGTCAACCTATGGTTAGATTTGGTTAGTGGTCACGTCAGATTAAGTGACCAATGAGAGGTCACAACATGTCTAGTGAACAAGTCAAAGGATGACTCAGACCCTGCGTAGGAGGCTGCATCAACAACGCAAGCCAATCCCAGCGCGCTACATGGCAACTCACACATCCGCGCAGTGTCATTTTCTTCCTTTAGACTTATGAACGAAAGAGGAGAGGGATAATCACCTTAACTTCGACGAACCATAAATTGCTCCAACATGGCATTAAATCATGGAATTAATGGTTGGTCATCTAAGAATGGATAGAACCTTCAGTTCCCGAGCTCCCTATATAAAGAGCTCCCTTTCATTCGTCCTCTCCACACCTCCATAGCTTAGAGAACTCAAATCGCTCCAAATTTCGACTATCCCTGAACTAGAGCTCTGACATCGACCCATTTCTTCATCTCCGAATGTAAAATTGGGTTCTATGGAATCGTGAGGAAGTCCTTTACCTTCCTACATACTCCTTTCAACTTGAGGATTATCAAGGAAATGTTGGTGAGGCCGCATAGTACTGCCACTCCAACGATCAATTTCGAATAGAAGTTTTGACCTAAATTCGGGCCACACTGGGACCTCCTGAGCTGACCCTCCTACGACTCTCCACAATTGTGTGTCATCCTCTATGAGCTTTTGTGGTATGCAATTATTACTACCATTCACCAAAATAGTGAATTTACAAAATGAAAAATTGTGAATAATTTGCTAATTAATTTCTCCATGTTTAGGCTATCAATTGAGGTTAAATTTTATCATGAGAGGATCCTCTCGTACCCTCACTAGTAATAAATTAAAGCTTTCTCTCTCTAGAAAAGTTTTTCATTGAAGCTTCATTTGAGTTTAATTTTAAGCCTTATTGAATGTTTCCGTTAAAGAAATTATTAGTAGTATATTAGGAGGAAATTAACAAAGTTTATTGAATCATTTTGATCAATTAAGGATTTAGGTCAAAATGTATTTTTTGAAGAAATTGGGCGAATTGGGGATTTCTCTTGAATTATCATAAATTGAGTGTCAATTTGTAATTAAGATTAGTTTATGGACTTAATGGCAATTAAAAATATTTTTTTAGAAATTTAATTGTAATTAAATATAAATATAAGGATTTGTTTACAATTTTGAATAATTTAAAGAGTTTTATGATGATTAAAATATAATAAAGTAAATATAGGAATTTATAGAAAATAATTGGAAATTAATTACCAATAAAATAAATTTAGTGACTTGTATAGGTTGTATAGGAATTTTCGAGATTGTAGCCTCGCACCATTGTGGTATAGGTTATAGCCTCTCACCATGGTAGACGGTAAAAGTGTTTCGGGTCACAAGTAGGACAAATCGAGATTGTAGCCTTAGAGAGTCTATTGTGCGATTGATTGATCCCTTTAATAAGAAATGGTGTTTGATTTATTATTTGTCTAGTACAAACCTATGGAAACTTACCTTAAGAAAATTATGGAAATTAATATGGGTAGGAAGGAACCTATTTTGAGATTATGAGAAATAAAAAATAGATATAACTAAGAAATCTTTTCTAAATGATAAGACAAGTTGTAGCGTGTTTATTGGGCCAAACAAACCCCTTTGCTTTATGGAAAGAAAAATCCTTATACTTTTAAGTATGTGCTGAATAATAGACAGGATATCACGGTGTTAGTAGGAACCCTTAGTGAGTCATAAACTCACACCCTCTCTTATCCCTTTTAGGTATTAAATACGTAAAGAAGGAAATTAGAAGATAAATTACCAAATAGGTACATTATTTCTTTTTACAAGTTTGCATACAATACTATATATTCCGACACATTTTGGAAATCATAATTTGATGCACTATTTTTCCATTATATTGAGCCTTCCTCCTATCAATATTATGATAACAAAGGTGGTCTCTATTATAGTGTTGGGAGAAGTGGTGGGTTATTCATAGGGTTCTGACCAAACTGGGTTTGGGTGTGATACCAATAGTGGAGGGCTCTAGGTGTCCTATGTGCATTAAACCTTGTAAACGTGAAGCATCTAGACCTTTATAGTTGACAACTCAATCGATATGTAAGGAGGATGGACGATGGTGCTCACACAGACATTATGATATGGATGCCTTGATCCAATAAGACATGCAATCAACGTTGTAAGCTCGTACAAAGGTGGTCGATAAAGCTGTTCTAAACCACAAGTGAAACATGATGTGATCTTTTTTATGATGGAAAAGATGTGTGTGAGGTGATATATGCTTGACTTGATACAAAACCCATAAATTGAGATCTTAATCCTTTTCTCGCGTTGAACTCTATAATCTATAAATACTGCTAAATTATTTCTTATAAACCTATTATATTATATGTTTAATCATGAATATGTCATCACAATTTCAGTCAATACTACTCACTATGTTGTGAATTCGCCCCTCACTTATCACTTTGAAGCACTAGAATGATGAGAGAACCTGAAGCCGATCTCCTATATTTCTTATTATTGTAGATTTACCTAAAAGTAATTAATGGATTCATGAGCTCACAATTTAATTAGTGAGATTATTAATGGCCTTATCTTTATTCTCTACTCAAAATATTACAATGTATTTTCTTTAATTTTTTCAACATTATTAGAAAAAGACATTATTTAAAAATTTGATATAATTAATTTTCATTAATAAAATTATATTTTATTAATATGTCAAGTAATAAATAGTACACAAATAATCATAACCCAATCATTTTCTTTTTGACCCATCTAAAACGGTTGCGTGTGGAGACTCACTTGAGTTTAATATATAAATTAAATATTAATAAAAAAATAATATATTAAAGACAGTTAAACATATATAAATTTATAATTATAACTTTTATTTTCAACTTATAATATTAATTTTCATATCAAATTTATCTCATATATTTGCCAAACAAAGTTTAAATAAGATTATTTTTCTTGTAATGAATAAGATAACATCATATTATTTTTATAATATCTATCTCGCACCATAAATTTAATTTTGTATACCCTACATGCATGTATCTAATAGAGAGTTAACTAGGTTGTTCTATTTGAATCAATTCTATCTCATTGTTTATTCATATAATTCATGATAATTATACACAATATTAGTTTTTACAACACCCAATACATATTCTACGGTCGTATACTTTATCAAATATCCGGAGGACATGCACGGCCCTCCAAGAGGAGGTTACCCATATTTTTAGGCCCAGGTGGGTGTGACCACTGCCACACACGCGGCCAAAGTCGACATGTCAGAGGCTGAGGTGACGACCGCTTTGTCCGTGCAATGGTATCTTTGACTCTAATCCTTAAAATTAATCATATACATTGATATTGAATTACATCTCTTAAATGTGCCTACTTCCATCACTGGCAGTCAGTCAACGGACAGCCTACCCAACTTGTCCGAGCCGTTGGCCTAAAGCAGCTATCTCATTCTCAGCTACTATGGTGAGGCAAGTATTTCCTTCCTTGTTCTACTCCTACCAATTAATTGCAACTAACATCAATCTTCCATCAACACTTCACCCTAAGCTTTCCCTCCAACGTATATTCCAACCAGGTCGTTTTCTTAGTCTATGGCCCGATTATTCATCATTGTATTACCAATAATGATCTCATTATTTAATTCACGCATCAGTATTTTGTATTAATTTTTTAAATGAGGCTTCCAATTTGTAATTAAATCACATTGTTAAAATGTAAAAGAGCCCACTATAATTGGAGTATTACTATAGAAAGGAAGGAAGAAAGGCTTTGAGATTCATCATTCCCACCAACTACTGCCAAACGCATTAGTCTAGCCACCAACACGCTTCCACCATACCAGAAGTACATCATAGGCCACGGTCCCATACTCCATCTCAGGTTGTTCCAACCCCTTGACATACATACCATCTTCTGCTTAGCTTAGGCATATCTGCCCCCTCCCCTCTTCATATTCTTCCCACCCCTCTCTCCCATTGCATCTACCGCTCGAAGTTTAGGAACATGGCAGCGTGCTTCCACCTGAGCGGCCAGTTAGAGGAGGACTCGACCGTCCTCTTCTCCACCTCAAACTCCCCTGAGGAGTCTGCGAGCCCCTCCTCCTCCTCCTACTACCATTCATCGACTCCCACGGGGACATCCGATGTATTGAAACCCGCTCATGAACTGGCGGTGAGAGGCCTCTCCTACAGCGTCCGACCCGATACGTCTCTAAGACAACCAGTCTTCTGGAAGATCGAACCGGTTCACATACTGAAGTCGGTCTCTTTCGTGGCTAGGTGCTCGGAGATCCTTGCCGTAGTGGGCCCGAGCGGGACCGGTAAGTCCACGCTGATCCGTGCGATAGCCGGCCGGGTGAGGGACAGTGGGTTCGACCCGAAGTGCATCTCCGTGGACTACCGGCGGATGACTGGACCGAACCAGCTGCGTAAGATATGCGGGTTCGTGGCACAGGAGGACAACCTGCTGCCCCTGCTAACCGTGAAGGAGACGCTGATGTACGAGGCGAGGTTCCGGCTCAGAGAGATGAGCCGGAACGAGAAGGAGGAAAGGGTCGAGAGCCTGATACAGGAGCTGGGGCTGGTCCATGTGGGCGATACCTTTGTCGGGGATGAGGAGAACAGGGGGATCTCCGGCGGAGAGAGGAAGAGGGTCTCCATCGGGGTCGACATCATCCACGATCCTCCGGTTCTCCTCCTGGACGAGCCCACCTCCGGCCTCGACAGCAAGTCGGCGCTCCAGGTGATCGAGCTTCTGTCGTCCATGTCCAAGCACAAGCACCGGATCGTCATAATCTCCATCCACCAGCCGAGTTATAGGATCCTCAGGTACCATACATGATCGGATCACCCACTTGCAATACTCAGAACTTCGATGAATATTTGTCAGTTACAACTTCCATACCTGTCAGCAAACTGAAACAGTATGTTCGTTTTCCCTCAGGTACATCTCTAATTACCTGGTACTATCTCGCGGCTCGGTCGTCCACGATGGGACCCTCCAGTCACTCGAGGAGACCATAAGCCTACTCGGCCTGGAAGTGCCGCCCCAGCTCAATGCCCTCGAATTTGCCATGGAGATACTGCCGAAGCTCGAGGAGTCCTACCAGACCAACAAGAGCTCCCCTACCTTGGGACACAAGGAAGCCTTTTCTTACCCGGCATGGCCCGAGACAGGCAATTCCGGCAGGGTGCAAGAGCACTGGCCTTACTTCATGGATGCGTCGGAGATCGGGTCCCTCTGCTCGAGGTTCTGGAAGGTGATTTACCGCACGAAGCAGCTCCTGCTGGCACGAACGATGCAGGCCATCGTTGGAGGGTTCGGACTTGGGAGCGTGTATGTCAAGGTGAGGAAAAATGAAGGAGGGGTGGCGGAGAGGCTCGGCCTCTTCGCCTTCAGCCTCAGCTTTCTCCTCTCATCGACGGTGGAAGCCCTCCCGATCTATCTCCAGGAGAGGCGGGTCCTGATGAAGGAGTCATCGAGGGGGGCCTACCGGATCTCCTCCTACATGATTGCCAACACCATCGTCTTCCTCCCCGTCCTCTTCGCCGTGGCCCTGCTATTCTCAGTGCCCGTCTACTGGCTCGTGGGCCTGAACCCTTCGCTCGCGGCCTTCGCCTTCTTCTCTTTCGTGGTCTGGGTCATCGTCCTGATGGCCAGCTCCCTGGTGCTCTTCCTGAGCGCTGTTTCACCGGATTTCATTTCCGGCAACTCACTGATCTGCACGGTTCTGGGGGCCTTCTTCCTCTTCTCCGGGTACTTCATCCCGAAGGAGAGCATCCCCAAGTACTGGATCTTCATGTACTATGTGTCCCTTTACCGGTACCCGCTTGACTCGTTGCTCACGAACGAGTACTGGAGCGAGAGGGGGCGGTGCTTCAAGTGGGACATGGGAGATGTGCCGCGGTGCGTGATGACGGGACAGGACGTGCTGAGGAGCAGAGGGCTCGACCATGACGGCAGGTGGGTGAATGTAGGGATCATGTTGGGGTTCTTCGTGCTGTATCGGGTACTCTGCTGGTTGATTCTTGTCCGGAGGGCTTCGAAAACCACCATCTGATTTGGATCCGAGTCCTGCATGATCTGATCCCTTAAGCTAGTCCTAGGAAGATCAACTGCATTTTACTCTTTATCTGAAATGTATGAGAATGTTTTCCCTTATACGTTGTAGCTCATTCACGCTCGGTCCATACATTTTAAACGAGAGTAAAATTAATGGAAAAATGATAAACTCGGATACAAGTAATATGTTAAATGTTTTTTTTTTACAATATATCCTAAGGTACCTCCTTAGTAGAAGTAGAAATGTAAAATAGAAGATTAAAAGATAGTTTTGGTAGGCATATTAATACGTAGGTAGCAACTATTTATTGATAAATTATTAAATAAATTAAATAATAAACTCTTATATTTATAAATTTAGAATAATATAAATATAAAAATAATTAATAAAAAATATAATATAATCTTAACCAATAAAATATATCATATATTATAATATTGGGTGATCGATCATCATATTTTAACATTTTTTTTCAATATTAACATAAAATCATATAAAATGTTTATTTTACAAAATTAAATATAAACTATCAAGTATCAACTCAAGTACAAGTAAGCAGAATTTTTTTTATTTTGCTAATAGCGAATATCAACCATAATTAGTTCTCTATTCTAACCACATATCAGATATCAATCAAAATTTGTTTTTTATTAAATCAATATAATGAACGTCAATAAAAAAATCGTTTTTATTCTGTCATCGTAATAATTTCTTCACATCAAACAAAATCAGTTTTCTTTTACGTGGGTATATCCGCTTCTTCACAAAATAAAAAACTTGAATTTTACTTGTGTTGTAACGTTTGGGTGGTAAAGTTTTCGGATCTTCAATCCGATGAAACATCTCTTCTACTATGTAAAAATCTAAAATATGAAAAAAAATATGTTGAAAGTTAAGATTGATAGAAAATAAGTTAAGACAGAAACAATTATTTTTTGATAAATTATTAAATAAATTATATAATAAACTTGTATATTTATAATTTTAGAATAATATAAATATAAAAATATATAATATAATTTTAATTAATAATTTTATTTAATATATTATAGCTATTTAAAACATAATATTAATAATATATCATAATATTTTAATAGATTAGTTACAATAATTATATACTAATAACTTTTGGTAATTTTACGAGTTGGGTTGTTGAAGAATGGTGGTTGAATGTTGCTATTATGCAAGATTTATAAAGTCGAGCTTGATGGGAAGTGGATGAGAGCAAAGTCCCTTTATAAATATATCAATTAATTCACCATTAGTTTAATAAAGAGTATAATTAATTGCCATCTACTAACAAATTCTAGAATAAAATAATAATTAATTTTAGATGTCTTATATAGGAACAGCAAACACATTATTATTAAATAGATAAATTGTATAGAAATTATTACAACATATAATAAAATGAAATATATATTAGTAAAGTCAAGTTACTAAAAAAAGAGAATTAATTTAGATGGGTTCAAGAATTGTATTATCGAAATTTTTGTATTCAACATTAATTACTCAAAGTTTTGTATTCAATATTAATATTGAATTAAGTCACACTAAATTATGTTTTATAACTCTATAAAAAATATTATAACTTAGAAATACCACAACTCGACCGGTAGATTGATGGTTATTGAGATTAACATCCAACTTTGCATTAGAAAAGCAATGAAAAAGTTATGCTACAAGTAGAGTCCATGGGTAGAAATAAAACAAAAATACCTTAAGATTGTTTTAACTACAACTTAAAGAACTGAGGAAGATTAGTGTAAAATTTGACATATATGATTAACTATTTAAAATTAAAATTTCCCTAACCATAATAATTTAAGCTCAATTATATATTCAATCAACTAGAACTAGTATGGAAAATAGAATTGAATTGAAAATTAGTTAGAACCTAAATTTTAGATAATTATCAAATTGACTTAAATTACTCCAAAATAACCTCACTTGATTGAAAATAAAGGTTTAGAAAAAGTATGGTTGAGAATCTCTTCTAATGGGGATTGAACAACTCATACTAAAAATTTCACAAAATTTTCAATAAGTTTAATCTAAAAATAGAGATTCTTGAGCCCAAATTGTCCAGAGTTGGACAATAATTTTTTTAAAAAATAATTTGGGCCAAGAATAGGTGAAATTAGAGGTGAGTCGTCCAAAAAAATAATTAAAGTCGACCGAACCGACCAATTTATTTGCCGAGAATGAGTTCACTATAGTGCAATTTGGTCAATGATTTATTGGTCGTGAGGCACACATCGAATGCACATGCATCGCATGCGCACGTACATGTCATCTCCTTCGCTCGATTGAAGACCCATACCCGACTCAGAGCCTAGTTTGAAACCCTATTGCAACTGAAAGTTTGCACGATTTTTGGCTTGTAATACTCGAGAAAAATTAAATGCAAAACAAGCCTATACGTATCCAATTCGACCAACTAATGATATGGATTGATAGTTATCAACCTTCTCGAGCTCTCCATATAAGACTTGACCTAGCTCTCACTACTCCACCACCAGAATTCTCACTAAAAGTATTATTTTGCCCCTTTTTAGGCTATCATTACCATTTTGCCATTGTTTATGCAAGATTATATTTTTTCCATATCATTAATCTAAACTGACCACTTTGCCCTCAATTTACCCAAAAAAATGACTATTTTTCTCCATTTATACAAAAAATACCATTGTACCTTTCTTTTAAAAAATGACTGTTTTGCTCCTAAGATTTTGAAAATTATTTGTGACATCTCCATTTGTCCCAAAATTACCTTTTAGCACCCTATGCTTCCCATGTGGACTATGTTCATAAGTTTTTACCCTTTTGCAAATTAACTCCAAACTTTTCAAAGTTTGTACTTTAGTACTTGAACATTGAAAACCACTCTAACCAACTTCAAATTTCACAAGTCTAGCCCATATACTTCAATTTATATTCTAAGTACTCGTACGAGGAGTTAGGGGTTTTACCTTTCCAAATTAGGTTGTTTTCTAAAAATGGCCAAAATAGAGCCAAAGAAGGGTTGGTAAAAAATATTCACCAGACAAAGCACTACTTGTCACGCACCGACTTGATTTATCGTTTGATGATCCTGTGCATCTCACCAATCCCCTCAATGTTGCCATGTTGTGTACCTTCACCATAGTAAAATCAAAGATACTAAGGTTCCAAATAAAATATTTCTTTATTTTTCAACAAAAATTTGAAAAGTTTTTATTAAAGTATAGGGTGCCCAAAATAGTTCCATAAACAACCCATGAATATAGTCGTTGATAAGTAATAAATTATAACCTCCGTACACAAGTCAAGAAGCCTACCTCAAGCTACGCTTGTTCGGGAACACTCCCCCACTTGTGCTTTGTTCTTCCTTGACTTTTACCTACAATGGTTTGGGGGAGGGGGTGAGCTCACAACTCAGTGAATGAGGTACTAACATTGGACCACTACATGACTTATGACTTCAGACATCGCATATAACTTACTAGCATGGAGATTTATTATTGGTTTACAAAACCCTTCATTTCACTTGTTTTATTCGACCCATTGGGTAAACTCCGCCCTTTTGAGTTAAGGAAAACCGAGAAAAGAACCGGTCAAACCGAGTAAGAAAACTGAACTGGTTCACGTACCCCATCAATTAGGAACAGACAATTTGGAAATTTACAACTCCCGAGTGATCCAAAGGGGTTCATAAAACCATGGAAAAGAACCTTAGGACAAATTGGAGGAGACAAATAAGATAGGTTTAAATGAATCTGATTCAATTAGATTGAACTGGTTTATGAACCGAGTCGATTCATGAATCGGAATCGATAGAGAAAGGGCAAACAAGGAAATTTATGGATCCCTTGTGACTCGAAGAGATTTATAAACCTTGGGAAGGAACCTTAGAATAAAGTGGGAGAGAAAAACCAGATTGGTTCGAGTGAACCGGACCCAAACCGGATTAAACCAATTTATGAACCGAGCCGGTTTATGAACCGAAACCAATAGAGAGATGGTAAATTGGGAAATTTATGGACCCTAAGTGACCTAAGAGTCACAAAAGTCATGGAAATGGACTTGTGAAGGAATTGGAGATGAAAACCAAACTAGTTCAGGTGAATCGGATCTGAGCCGGTTTGGATCGGTTTGGACCGATTTGAACCATTATTGAACCAAATCATAAATTCATTTTTCTAGGTGGCTTAAATAATTCAAATTTGAGATTTGAGGCCACCATTGGATAGAAAATCAATTTTTAAATTTTAAAAACTCGGTCGAATGAGGGGTTAACCGACCGATTTAAGCTATGAACCCGGTTTGGACCGGTCCGGTTTGGTTTAGAACAGTGTCGTCTTCTTCCTTCAGAAGACAACACTATTCACTCGCTGAAAAATTGAAGCAACACCGACAAAGAAGAAACGTCTCCATTCAATATGTTTTCGGCCATCAATGCATGTCACAAAGGCACCAATCAGACGGGTAAGGAGTCCCTAAGCTTCCTATATAAAGATCCCCTCCCATTCATCCTCTCCATACCTAAAAAGCTCACTCTCTCTCAGTTGCTTAGTTTTTTGGTGAAGCTTGAACCAGAGCTCCGATATAGGGTTTTTTTTAGATAAAGAAGGCTAGGTCGGGTTCTTTAGAACCGAGGAGAAGTCAGCTACACGCTTGTAGTCTCCGTTTTCTCTGAAGGTTGCCAGAGAAGCACTGGTGTGATGGAACAGTGAAGCAGCTTCGGCGGACCGAAGCTGCCTTGTTTCGGCCGAGTTGAAATCGGCCATTTTGAGCCATTCTCAGGCCAAACTAAGCCCTCCTAACACTTATTCAGCCCTTCCACGGCCAAATAAGGACTGAAAGGTAAGCCAATTTGCTCTCCTTTGTAATTTTCAGCCGGTGCTAGAGAGAGAACCGACAAAATTTTGATGATGAAATTCGCTAGAGAGAGAACCAACAGAATTTTGATGATGAAATTCTAACTCAATTCAGCATCAATTGATGCGATTCTTGATTATAGGATGAACCTTAGGACGAGAACCACCTGCCTAGATAGAAAGCTCAGACCGTCGTACCCTCATTGGTGAGTAATCGAAGCTTTCTATTTCTATAGTTCATTTTCCGGTGAAGTTCCGTTTGAGCTCGTTCTGGCATTAAAACTTCCAATTCAAATTGCTAAAGAATCGTATGAAAATGTAGAAACTCAATTTCAACTTCAATTTCAACAATTGGAAATGTTTGATTAGTCAATTTGATTAAATCAAATTCGACAGTGCTAACGAGTTGAAGTTGGGGGAAAAATTAGGGATTTTTGAAAATTTGAAGGACCAAAATGCAATTTCCTAAAATTGAGGGTCAATTGAGCATGATAAAAATTTTAGAGGGCCAATTGAGGAATTTTAGAATTTTTGGTGTAAAATTTACCATTTTGGTTAAGCAAGGGCAAAATGGAAATTTTGGAAAAGTTAGGGGACCAAATTGGAAATTTGGGAAATTAAACCACCTTTTGTGAAATGGAATAAATTGAGGTCCTATGATAAATTTTAAAAGTTTTGGGACTCAATTGGAGGAATAACCAGCATTAGGGACTTAAAGTTAAAGAGAAATAACTTTAGGGACCTAATTGCAAATATATGTAAAATTGGGTTTTCTCATTCATTTGGAACACGAATTAATATTATTTGGCAGAAGGATAATGAACCGAGCTGTTCATATCATGTAGGAACACGAAGTACCGGAAATGCTAGTAAGGACAAGCTTGCGTGAATACAAATAATCGATCCAGTGGAATTTACTACAATAATGGGTGAGTGGGATTTTATATCATACTCAGTTGGAAATGATTTGGGAGACCTTCTTGACAGGAGCCCGAATAGCTCTTATAGATCGAGGGCCTAGGTTTTGGAACATGGGGGCTAATATGCCCGATTTTAAAAAACTTGTACAGTAGGCCCACGGCCAATTAGCACGAGCAGGAGCTTATAAACAAACATGAGTTATATGCTATAAAACTTTAAATAAAGTAATTGTTTGGCTATGGTACCAAGACAAGACCGACATACTCAGTCAACTAGCGGTAGTGCGACATGACAGGTCAATGGACTAGTTAAAACAAACAACTTCAGGTTGAGTTGAGGGTCAAGGCCGTCAGACCACTAGCACCACAAATTATATGGCATGATAAGAAAATATTGATTGTGCATGCACTGTGATTACGGGACCGTCGAGATGCCCAAGAGGGTTAGTGATACATCCCAAGGGCATTGGATGACCTAGTGGGTATAAGAGTAGATCATCATACTAGGTGACTGTGCGAAATTTGGAATAGCACCAAGCGCATGAGACTGGGGTGGGGATGGGATGAGGTCTCTTTCCTCACACGTACACGAAGAATTGATTTTGTGATTAAGTGTTGGATTTTGGGAACATCCACTAATTCTTAGGGTAGAAGTGGACGTGCTTCTATCTAGGTGGCCGGTAAAGTCGCTCCGAAGCCACAAGTGGGTTCAGTGGATGGGCTGGCATGCGAATGTGTGTTTGACCTTCATGATGAAGGATGTGTGTTGGGTGATGACACACCGTGATTAATAAGGAAATGGTGGCAAAAACCAAAATTTGAAATGAAAGGTTTTTGAAAGAAAGGAGTCTGGCACACTCCAAGACAAATATTTTTCATAAAAGTAAAAGTATTGAAAAGTCCGTTCAGTGAGTAGTCATTCTCACCCCCTTCCTTATATCCCTTTCAGAAAATTCTGGAAAGCCTACCCTTAAAGACCATCAACTAAGACACCTGTGAGATTGGTATGTAATCAATTAAAATATTATGTAGTTTTGATTTATATTATTCTAGGAAAAGGTGCAGGTTTAAATGACACCTTACTCTTTACGGTCTATAATAAGGGGAAACCCTTTAATACACCGGGAGAGTGGTGGGTTGATCACGGGGATCCGACCAAACCGGGTCGGGGCGTGACAACTAGAGTGGTATCAGAGCCTATTTCCTTGAATACATAATCAAGACTAGAAAATATAGTAAATAATAGCATTGATCTTAAAAGTTTCAGATGGCTCCGAGGAGAGGAACCAAGAAAACTAGGGATGACTCTAGCCAATACCTCATCCTGGTAGGAAGACGACCCTAGAAGCTTCCCAATGCGTGAGGTATGGTAGAAGTCTCAAAAGCCAAATGAGGAAGTATCCAAGAGGATTGTGTTAGGACCTATTGAGATCACAACTCAAAGTGTGAAGGGAGCAAAGTATGAAGCCATAAATGCCAGCAAAGGGCATATAACCTTACATAGGAGGAGGCTTATCAAGAATCCCTTAGCTCCCTAGTTATTTTGTGATCATTTTCTGTAATAGAGCCAAAACACCCAACATATTGTACTCCTCTATTAATGAAGTACTCTAAATTCCTAAAAAAAACCCTATCCCTCAAAGAATGTGATCTTCAAAGAAGATGGCCCCAAAGAAAGTGACCAAATAAGCATGTACTACCATAGAAACCAAGGAGAATCCCATCTAAGTTAAAGAAATTGAATTAGGGAATCGAGAAATCTAGGAGGACTCTTACAGTGATCAATTAACAAAAAATACCCCATAAGAAAAACTCTCAAGGTATCTAGACTCAAGGACGAATGAACACCAAAACTAACAATTTCTTAGAAAAATACCAAGAGGAACCACTTATGTTCACGTAATTACAAGTATGAACAACAGGGACACTGTGTGGAGAAGTGCCCATCCCTACTAAGGACATGAATCAAGTTAACCTATAGGGAAATAGGACACGAAGTGAAAAACTATCCTACACTGCCAGGAGTCAGGACAATATTTTCCAAGAATAATGCCCCCACAACTATATGAAACCCGAAAGGACATCATCCTTAGAAATATAACTCATGCTCGGAACTTCAATTACATCCAAGAGTAAGCTCTTCAAGATTTTAGCATAATGGTAGGAAGAAAAAGAACTAAAGGTAAGACCTAGATAAACCACATACAGAACAAAGAGAACTCTCCCTTGAAAGAAGGAAATTCTAAATATTTGGAGCAAAGAAGGGAGAGCAACCAAAAGAGAAGAAAAGACGAATATTTGATGACAAACGGGATGTATTGGGATCACAAGAATGAATCACCTTGGAAAAATCAATGAAGCCAAATAGGAATTTCAGACTAACTTGACAAAAGGAAGTAAGTCGTTACAGCAAGATAGTCAAAGAGAATAAATGACACCTAAAGGAAGATCAGGAGGTTAAAAGGACTACACTCTAAAAAGGTCAGTGAGATGGACGTTAAGGACAGGAGGACTAGAGAAAACAACTGCCCTCAAAAACTTAGACCAAAGGAATGGTGGAGGTGAGGCAGTTAACGAACTAATACACGGGAAAGCCATAAATTGAGTTCCATGAGTGGGGTAGTGTCATCTTCAACCTTGGACTGACGATAGCCTACGAATGCTAGAAGGAGACCGGATCTCCCATGTTGGGAAAATCGGCCACCGCTACTGGAATAGGGCGAGTCAGATGCCTGTCGGTTGCCTTGTGGGTTGCCGAGACCCCTATATAAGGAGTACCCTCCCACTTGGCCTCCCCATGGCTTGGGCGACACCTCAAGATAGAAAATACAGTTTTTGACAAAGTGTAGATCAGAGCTCTGGTGTCGGACATTTTCTCAACCAAAGGAGCTCCAATTAGTGGCAATAGAACCAGGGAGAAGTCTTTCGACTAGTCCCACCCTTAGCCCGACGTGAGACTCCCTAAGGAGCGCTGGAGTGATCACAAAATGAAGCTTCTTTGACAGTTCGAAGTAGCGAACCTCCCACCAGCGGAATTCAAGACACCTCTTGCCTCTTGTAGCCAAAAACAACTACACATGACTCCCCTAAGACACCTCTGGATTCCCTTTCAGTCTCTAGGTAAGCCATTTCACGTCCAATTAGCATGAGCCCTATAATTTTAGAGAGAGAAAGTGACCAAAGTTTACTGACCAAATTCCCCCTACCTAGGACACCAATTGTGGTGAATTTTGATCCTCAAAGGACCCTCCTAGCAAAGACTAACTCCACAAATCTAGAGCTCTGACAACCACCTCTCCATTGATAAGAATTCACAGCTCTCTCTCTCTAAGTTTAGTTTTTCGACTAAGTTCTATTTGAGCTCGTTATGGGTCAATAAATGGAAATTCAATTCATAAACTGATCGTGGGGAGGTAGAGAAATCGATTAGAAGCATGCTAGGGAAATTGACATGTTTTGACTTTCAATTTGACAAAATTTGATATCGGGGCAAAAAGTGACGAATTGGGGAAGAAATAGGGGAACATTTAGGGATATTCGGAAATTGAGGGACCTAAGTGCAATTTTTTGTAAAAATTAAGGGCTAAGTGGCAATTTCAAAGAAATTGGGGGCCAATAGAGCATTTTGAGAAAGTTGAGGGCAAATTGGTAATTTTTGAAAGAATTGGGGACTAAAGTGTAATTAGGACATAAATTAAGGACTTGGGTGAAAATGCATATGAATATAGGGTTCTTTATGTCGAACTCTCATGAGAATATTCGAATCAGGTAATTTGGGTATTCAAGGATCTGTGTGAAGGAACGCGACACGGACTGGGACCCAATCAGACGACACATCAATACACACCGAGTGAGTGAGAATTTCTAGAATTAGTCTCGATTGGGATGATGGCCATGTTTTCAAATTAAAACCATTTTCTCGAAATTAGTCTCCCTTGTCCGAGTGAATTTTCTTACACAATTTGGGAGCTAGTTTCGAAGGTGAGCTAGAATGGCATAAGTGGGCCCAAGGCCGATGGACACGGGTTCAGACTCGTTGAGAATTTATGAATAATAAGCCCAAGAAAACTTTCATAATGAATCATTGTGTGTTAGAACTATCGAGCCAAGGTCGAGTTATTGGGCTTGTTAGGCCACGTAGCTGTTATGCCAAAGTCGGGTCGTCAAACCTGTTGGGCTGGTGGACAAGGGGCCGAAGCGAGGCCAATAGAACCGTGGGGTCGGTATCCCACAGATAATGGACATAATTAATAAGATTGTTGATGGTTCATGCATGAGATGTGGAATCATTGAGAAGTCCGGTATGGGGTAGTGGTGGTTCTGAGGGCTGCTGGATGACCTAGGGAGCATAAGAGCAGTTTGTTGTGCTGTATGTCAAGAAGCTCCAAGAGCTTTATGTGCATTGAGACTAAGGTCGGGGGGGGGGGGGGGGGGGGAGGAGGAGGTCTCATCCCATATTGCGGACACGAAGTATGGCTCGAGTTTGAGGGTCAGACACTAATATCCACTCAAACTCTAGTAGAAGTTATGAACTTCTATTAGGTTGGTTGATAAAGACGCTCTGAACCACAAGTGGAGCAGTCGAAGACTGCTATGCGATCAAGTGCACCATTTTATGAAAAAAGGGTGGAGGTTGAATGAAATTTTATGTAGGTCATGATAAAGAAAAATACTTGACTAACTAGTTGCTATAGAAATTTCCCTCACCGAGTTGTGTAGTCAGTCCCCTCTCTTAACCCCTTTCATGAAGGGTTGAGCAAGGTGAAATTGAAGTCAAAAGGAAGGATCGAAGCTTCAAGGTAAGTTCTATACTATGACATCCAAATATTTTATTGTTATGAAAAAAAAGTGCACCGGTACTGTAAAACTCGTCCTTTGGGACCAAAGAAAACCGGGAAAAGAACTAGTATAGATTTATATGCGAAGATACGAGCCGATTAATGAACAAAAAATAGTTAACATGGGAAATTGGAAAATCCTAAATGACAAAAAATTCACAAAAGTTACAAGGAAGAACTAGGAAGAGGATTTGAGGATAGAACCAGACCGGTTCGAGGTGAACTAGACCCGAACCAGATTGAACTAGGATGAACCATATTGAACCAGTTCATAAATTTAGTAAATTGAGGCCACCATTAGATAGAAATTAAATTTAGATGAATTTAGAAAATTTTAAATTTTAGAAAACCGGTCGAATCAGGTCCGAACTGACCAAATTTCGAATTCGGATCACCAAACCTGGTCGGAGCGGAGCAGTCAATGGTCCAAACGATCAACAGTCAACGACGCCCTGTCAGCTGCCACACAAGCACAGACAACCAATGGGAGGCTGCCACGTGTCTGGTCAACAATTAATGGATGACTTGTCAGCATGCCATGTAGACACTGGCAACCAATGGGAGACTGCCATGTATCTAGTCAATGGGTCAATGACTGACGTGGCGGCTGAATTGGACCTCCATGTCATAAAAAAATGCCAATCACAGCACGCAACGTGGCACGACTGCCACATCATCGTGTCAACCTTTAGACATTGGCAAAGAGCATGTGTCACGCCCCGACCCGGTTTGTTCGGATCCCCGTGATCAACCCATCACTCTCCTGGTTTATTAAAGGGATTCCCCTTATTGTAAACCGTAAAGAGTAAGGCGTACTTTAACCTACACCTTTTCCTGGAATAGCATAATCAAAACTGCATGAAATTTAAAACTTTACATACCTGTCTTACAAGCATCTTTGTTGACGGTCTTTAAGGATAGACTTTCCGGGATTTCCTAAAAGGGATATAAGGGATGGGGTGAGTACGACTACTTAGTGAATGAGTTTTTAAAAGCTTTTGACTTTTAAGAAAATAATTATTATTGGAGTGTGCTAGATTCCTTTCTTTTAAGAGATCCCTTTGTTTAAAAATTTGGGTTTTTCCACCATTTCTTTAGTTACTGGTGTGTCATCACCCAACACACATCCTTCATCATGAAGGTTACACATATTCGTAAGTCAGTATCACTACTGAACCTGCTAGTGTCTTCGGAGCGACTTTTCCTACCACCTGGCCTACTCATGCCAACTGGCCTTGGGCCCATTATATGAGATTTTCAAAATCGGGCATTTAGCCCCTAAGTTCCAAAACCGAGGCCCCTGGCCAATAAGAGCTATTCGAGCTCCTGTCAAGAAGGTCTCCCAAATAGTTTAAGCATCGGCACACAGTCAGGGGAGAACACTTCTGACAAAATAGATTTTTATTGTCCATTATACCAACCGGTATAAGGACATCTCCGTTCATAACCGATGAACGGGTTTTCAACTTCCTTCGAGGAAGTCTCATCATACCTATCGGGTATGATCTACTTACAACCGGTAAGTAGTTTTTCCGCATAATTTTCACATCACTTTCTCTAAGTGGTGATGATTAAAATACCACTAAACAGTGGGCTTTTATATCGACGTACTTGTCATCCCCTACCGGGTATGATATAAAATTTCCACCCACAACCGGTAAGTGGTTTTTATCTTTAAGTTGCTCTCATCATCCCAACCGGGTATGATGTTAGTAAACCCACTCACCCGTTAATGCCATGAATTCCACTAGACTGGTTCTTGGTATTCACGTGAGCTTGTCCTTGCCAGCGTTCCCGCTACTTTGTGTTCCTACACAATGTGAACATCTTGGTTCATTATCCTTCATTTTTTTATAATCCAGATGTCTCGCCAGTGACTCTCGATGTGAACGGAGACTACAAACGTGTAGCTGAGTTCTCTCCGGTTCTAAAGAACCTGACCTCGCCTTGTTTGGCTCAGAAAAGACCCCGTGTCGGAACTATGGTTCGAGCTTCGCCGAAAAATGGAGCAGTTGAGAGAGAATGGAGTTTTTAGGTGTGGAGAGAATGAATGGGGAGGGGCTCTTTATATCGGGATCTTGGAGACCCGTTGGCCGTTCGTTTGACACCGTTATTGCTAACATTGAAGACCGAAAATGCCCTGAACATAGGTGTTTCTTCTTCACCGACATTTCTTTAGTTTCCCGGCATGTGAACAGTGCTGTCATCCTGAGGAAGAAGATGACACCATTCTGAACCGGATCGGATCGGTCAGAACTGGGTTCAAAGCTTAAACCGACCGGTTCACCCCCCATTCGAACGAGTTTTTCAAATTTAAAAATTTCTAAATTTATCTAAATTCATTCTCTATCCAATGGTGGTATCAAATCTCCAATTTGATTTATTTAAGCCACCTAGAAAAATAAATTTAGGATTTGGTTCAATAGTGGTTCAAACCAGTCCGAACCGGTTCGGATCCGGTTCACCTGAACCGGTTTGGTTTTCATCCTCAATTCCTTCACAAGTCCATTTCCATGTCTTTTGTGACTCCTTGGGTCACTTAGGGTCCATAAAATTCCTTGTTTACCATCTTTTTATGGATTCCGGTTCATAAACTAGCTAGGTCCTTAAACTAGTTCAATCTAGTTCGGGTCCGGTTCACTTGAACCGGTCTGGTTTTTCTCTCCCGCTTTGTTCTAAGGTTTCTTCCCAAGGTTTATGAATTTCTTTGGAGTACAATGGAGTTGAATTCCTTTGTTTTGCCAAATCTCTATTGGTTTCGGTTCATGAACCAACTTGGTTCATAAACCAGTTCAATCTAGTTGGATTCAGTTCATTTAAACTAGTTTGGTGTTTCTCTTTCAATTCATCCTAAGATTCTTTTCCATGGAAAAGGTGTCTGGCACACTCCAAGACAAATATTTTTCATAAAAGTAAAAGTATTGAAAAGCCCGTTCAGTGAGTAGTCATTCTCACCCCCTTCCTTATATCCCTTTGAGGAAATCTTGGAAAGCCTACCCTTAAATACCATCAACTAAGATGCCTATGAGACAGGTATAATGAAATTAAATATTATGTAGTTTTGTTTATGTTATTCCTGGAAAAGGTATAGATTTGAAGGACACCTTACTCTTTACGGTATATAATAAGGGGAAACCCTTTAATAAATCGGGAGAGTGGCGGGTTGATCATAGGGATCCGACCAAACCGGGTTGAGCCGTGACAACTAGAGTGGTATTAGAGCCTGTTTCCTCGAATACATAATCAGGTCTAGAAAATATAGTAACTAATAGGATTTATCCTAAATGTTTCAGATGGCTCCCAGGAGAGAAACCAAGAAAACTAGGAATGGCTCTACTTAACAAACTATCTTCGTAGAAAGACAACCCTAGAAGTTTCCCAAAAGCCTAAGGCCTGGCAGGAATCCCAAAAGTCCAAAGGGGGAAGTATCCCAGAGAATGGTGCTAGGACCTATCGATTGCACAACTCTAAGTATAAAGGAAGCCAAGCGTGAAGCCATATAACTTTACATAGAAGGGTGCTTATCAAGAATCCCGTAGCTCCCTAGTTATTTTATGACCATTTTCTGTAATAGGGCCAAAAACACCCAACATACTGTACTACTCTATTAATGAAATACTCCCAATGCCTAAAAACCTTATCTCCCAAAAGTATGTAATCTTGTTAGAAAGATTGCCCAAGAGAAATAACCAAACAAAAGTGCGATTCCCCAGACACCGCGGATATCAAGGATAAAGGAAATAAACCAAGGAGATTATTATGCAAAGAAGGAATGACAAAAAAACCGTCATAGTAAAGAGTGTTGGAGAATTTTGGGGTAACTAAGTGAGGAACAACCTATTATAAAGTACGAAGGAAATAGGACATGAAATGAAGGATTGTCCCACACCACTAGGATTTAAAACAATACTTTCCAAGAATAAATACCCCACAACTATAGGAAATCCGAAAGGATACCATCCCAAGGAACACAACTCCCACTTGTAATTTCAACCATAGACAGGAGGAAACATTTCGAGATCACAACAAAGTGGCAGGAAGGAAGAAGAGCTGAAGGTAGGACCTCGATAAAACCATAAACATAACAAAAGTAGCTAAAGAGAACTTTCCCTTAAAGAAGAAATTTCCAATAATTTAGGAGAAAAGGAGGGAGTGCATCCACAAGGGAAGACATGCCAAGCGTTTGATGAAAAATGGGATGTCTTGGGATTTTAAGTACGACTTCCTTTGAAAAAAGTAGAGAAGTCAAATTGGAGAGTCTGAGCAACATAGTAGAAGTAAGCAAACTGTGATATCAAAATAGTCAAAGAAAATAAATGACAGCTTAAGGAAGATCGGAAGGTAGAAAGGACTACACCCTAAAAATGTCAGTGAGATGGACGTTAAGGACAAAAGTACTCGAGAAACAATTGCCTAAAGAAACTTAGACCAAAGGAATGGTGGAGGCAAGGCAGTTAATGAACTAATACACAAAAAGACCATAATTTGAGTTCCAACAAAGAAGAGAGGGGCAGAAAGGCCAAATACTTAGGAAAAGAAGGATGAAAGAAATCCTTAAAAGGACTAAAGGCCAATTAACAACGAAACTCAAGCCAAGAAGGGAATAGGCAAGCCTCTCACATAATGGTCAAGAAATCTTGAAACAAGAAAGAATTGTATGCTCCCTAAAGAAATAGATCGATATTAGGTATGAATGAGGATGCAGATAGAGTATGAAAGATGTGCTTGCAAGATTTGTGGAGTAAAGGTAAATAGGAGAAGACGACATCAAGGGATGTCATTTAAGGGTAGAAATCCCTTAGACCAAATGTAAAAAGAAATGCCAGGAGAAAGGGAAAGAATCCTACCAAGGAAGGAAGCCTCGAAAAGACATGTGTATCCCAATTAAGAGAAAATGGAACCAACCAAAATAGAAAGAGCGATAACTCACAAATGAAATGTTGGTTGAGATGGAAAGATTAAGTACCAAGGAAAAGTACTCATGAGGTCCTAAGAAGTAAATTAAACCAAAGGTGTTATTAATGGGCTGATGGACATAATGTGGAGTGCAAGGAACCAACCCTTATTTGGGAAATGTTTCAAAAGAAGGAAGTATCATGATGGCCTAGTGTGACTTACTTGAAGAGAGCAGGAGAACCAAATAATAATTTCAGGAGAACCAAGTGGAAAGAAGAAACAAGTAACAACGGGATGACCAATGAGAATAAACAAAACCCTAAGAAAGGCTGAGATATTATAAAGACTACACTCTATGAAGGGTAAAGGATGGGTTGGAAGGACGAGTGATACAGCTGCCCAGATGATTGGATTAGAAAAATGGAGAGAAGAAGATAGTTGAAGAACTGGTCTTTGAGAGAACCTTGGATTTAAACCACAACAAAGAAGGGAGAAGTGAAAAGGGCAAAACATTGGAAAAATGAAGGAAAATCCTTAAAGAAATCAATGGCCAAAAACCAGATTTATAGTTTAAAGTCTTAAGACAGTTAAGTGAGACTCACGAAGGACGAACAAGAAATTTTGAAACAAGGAGGATGTGAACCCTCCTTAAACGGAAATATGTTAAAAGGGTTAGCATCAAAGGATGCTGTGACAAGTATAAATGAGTGGACAACCCATACTAAGGTAATAAAGGAAAGAATATTTGAGAAACATTGGGAAAGTAAGTTCTCCAAATAAGATGTGGCTAAGGAGGAATAAGCACAATTGGTAGGACGAATCATAGTCCACACACGCATGTGCAGCCTAAAGAGTGAATGAATGAGCATAGTGTGGAATGCACGGAATAAAACCAATAATCAGAAGTATCCCATGTAAGAAATAAATGATAAAACAAAAGTTGTGATGGAGAAGGATTCAAAGCAAACAGATGCCCTAACATATATAGGGGTGCGAAGAAAGGGAGAAAGAAACCTTCAAGGAATGGTAAGAAGGTCGAGCATATAGCTCCTAGAACGAAAGTCTCTGCCTTGAAGGATATTAGAGAATGAAATCGTAAAAAGGGAACTTCCTGAACAAAACAATAGACTAAAAGGGGTCAAACGAGAATAATGAACTATGAAATGATTACGAACAAGTAAGTGTGGATTGAGGCCAAAGAAAATCCTTGAGTAAAGGATGTTATTGGGATTGAGGATGGAACTAAGAAAGGATGAATCCTAACATGTTAGTAAAACATCTGGAAATCAAATAATTGGAACCGGAAAGACTCAATAAGGAAGTTGGAAAAGGACAAGTGGGTAAGGAGAGACGACACAATTTGATAAGTTGATGAGGACAACGATTAAGGTAGTCGAGGGATACTACCAAAAGAAAAAAGGGAGGAAGTTATACAATCCCTAAGAGGTTGAGAAGTTAGGAATAATCCTAAAGGCGGTGTTCTAGAAATCTAAGGTACACAGAGACAAGATCTAGAAAGCGTCATGCTGTAAAGGGTAGGTAAACCAAACAGTTCCGAGGAAAACATTACTCAAAATAAGGAAGAGTCAGTTAGTAAAAATGTCAATATCAAACCAAAAATTTGGACTAAATTGTAATGAGCAACAGATAAAGGAGGACGAAAAAGTGATGACAAGGAAATACGTGAAAACAGGTACATGACACTCTAAAAAACGTCGAGCTAAGGGTTGCAACGACTAAGAGGTTTACTAAACATAGGAATGGTATGGTATCTTGGAACTCCCAATTTTGAGTACAAGACCTTAAAGGGGAAAATGTTGCTCTAAGCAAAGAGAGATGTAAATCTAAGAATATACACTAAAGTAAGAAATGTCTAAGTTATGATAAACTCCTTGGAAGGAGTAAATAATATAAAGGAAAATAAATTCCTTAAGTGAAGGATGTAAAAAGGGTTGATTGAAAGAACAAGAGAAGAGTTTGCACATTAAGCAAACACCAAAGGGACATCAAAGGAAATGATTCCTCATGCAAGGTTGATAATTAAGTTTTGGGGACCAAACTCCTAAAAGGAGGGGAGAGTTGTAAACCCCGCCCTTTTGAGATAAGGAAAAACTAGGAAAATAACCGGTCAAACCGAGTGAGGAAATCAAACCGGTTCACAAACCCGATTATCAGGAAATGGAAAATTTTGAAATTTACAACTCTCGGGTGAATCAAAGGGTTCCTAAAACCATGGAAAAGAACCTTAGGACAAATTGGAAGAGAAAAACCAAACCGGTTTAGATGAACCAGATGCAACTGGATAGAACCAATTTATGAACTTAATTGATTCATGAACCAGAACCGATAGAGAATGGGTAAACCAAGAAATTTATGGATCCCTTATGATCCAAAGAGATTATAAACCTTGGGAAGGAACATTAGAACAAAGTGGGAGAGAAAAATCAAATCGGTTCAGGTGAACCGGACCTGAACCGAATTAAACCGGTTTAGGGACTAAGTTAGTTTATGAACCAGAATCGATAAAGAGATGGTAAACCGAGAATTTTATGGACCCTAAGTGACCTAAGGAGTTACAAAAGTCATGGAAATGGACTTGTGTAGGAATTGGGGATGAAAACCAAACTAGTTCAGGTGAACTGGATCTAAACCGGTTCGGACCGGTTTGAACCACTATTGAACTGGATCCTAAATTTATTTTTCTAGGTGGCTTATATAATTCAAATTCAAGATTTGAGGCCACCATTGGATAGAAAATGAATTTAGATGAATTTAAAAATTTTTAGATTTGAAAAACTCGGTTGAATGAGGGGTGAACCGATCAGTTTAATCTTCGAACCCGGTTTAGAATGGTCCGGTTCGATTCAAAACAATGTCATCTTCTTCCTCCAAATGACAACACTGTTCACTCAATGGAAAATCAAAGCAGCACCGATGAAGAGGAAACGTCTCCATTCAATACTTTTCTGGCCATCAATTCCTATTATAAAGGTTTCAATCGGATGGGCAAGAAGTCCCCGAGCTTCCTATATAAAGACCCCTCTCCATTCATCCTCTCCACTCCTGAAATGCTCACTCTCTCTTAGTTGCTTAGTTTTTCGGTGAATCTCAAATCAGAGCTCCAATATAGGATCATTTCTGAGCCAAAGAAGGTGAGGTCAGGTTCTTTAGAATCGGAGAGAAGTCAGCTACATGCCTGTAGTCTCCGTTTGCTCGAGGGTCGCCAGAGAAGCGCCGGCATGATGGAACAGTGAAGTAGCTTTGGCGGACTGAAGTTGTCCTGTTTCGGCCGAGTTGAAATCGACCATTTCAAGCCCTCCTTAAACCAAACCAAGCCCTCGCAACACTTAATCAGCCCTCCCACGCCCGAATTAGGACTAAAAGATAAGCCAATTTGGCTCCACTCTACAATTTCCGGCTGGTGCTAGAGAGAGAACCGACAAAATTTTAATGATGAAATTCTAACTCAATTTGGCATCAATTGATATGATTCTTAATTCTAGGATAAACCTTAGGATGAGAGCTATCTGCGTAGATTGAAAGCTCGGACTGCCGTGCCTTCACCTATGAGTAATTGCAGCTTTCTCTCTCTATAGTCTATTTTCTGACAAAGCTTCGTTTGAACTCGTTTCGGCGTTAAAACTCACGATTCAAAGTTCTATGGAATCATATGAACATGGAGAAACTCAATTTCAACAATTTGAGGTGTTGATTAATCAATTTGATGGAATCAAATTCGGTTGTGTTAAATAGTTGGATTTGGGGAAACTTGGGGGAAATTGGGGATTTTCAAAAATTTGAGGGACCAAAATGCAATTTTCTAAAATTGACGGTCAATTGGGCATGCTAAAAATGTTAGAGGGCCAATTGAGAAATTTTAGAACTTTTGGGGTAAAATTTACCATTTTTGTAAATGAAGGGCAAAATGGTAATTTTGGAAAAAGTTGGGGGACCAAATTGGAAATTTGGAAATTTAAACCCCCTTTTGTGAAATGGAAAAAATTGAGGTCCTTTGATAAAATTTTAAAAGTTTCTGGACTCAATTTGAGGAAAAACCGGCATTAGGAACTTAAAGTTTAAGAGAAATAACTTTAGGGACCTAATTGCAAATAAATGAAAGTTTCACTTTCTCATTCATTTGGAATGAATGAAGGCAATTAGGCTGAAAGATAATGAACTGAGATGTTCAAACCGTGTTGGAACACGAAGTATTGGGAACACCAGCAAGGACAAGCTCGCATGAATACAAAGAACCGGTCTAGTGGAATTTATGTCAGTCATTAACGGGTGAGTGGGTTTAGAAACGTCATACCCGGTTGGGATGATGAGCATAACTTAAATTTAAAAAACCACTTACCGGTTGTGAGTGGGATTTTATATATACCCGGTTGGGAATGATAAGTATATCAGAATGAAAACCCACTACTATGTGGTATTTTAAACATCACAACTTAGATGAGTGATGTGAAACTATACAAAAAAAACTACTTACCGGTCGTAAGTAGATCATACCCAGTTGGTATGATGAAACTTTCTCAAAGGAAGTTGAGAACCCATTCACCTATTATGAGTGAAGATGTCCTTATACTCGGTCGGTATAATGGACAATTGAAAATATATTTTGTCAGAAGTGCTCTCCCTTGACTGTGTGCCAATGCTTAAACTATTTGGGAGACCTTCTTGATGGGAGCTCGAATAGCTCTTATAGGCCGGGGGCCTCCGTTTTGGAACTTGGGGGCTAATATGGCCAATTTTGAAAATCTCGTACAGTGGGCTTAAGGCCAGTTGGCACGAGCAGTAGCTCGTAAACAAACATGAGTTATATGCTATAAAACTTTAAATAAATGAATTGTTTGGCCATGGTACCAAGATAGGACCGACATACTCAGTCAACTAGCAGCAATGTGACATGACATGTCGACGGACCAATCAAGACAAACAACTGCTGGTTGAGTTGATTGTCGGGGCCGTTGGACTAGTGGTACCACAGATTATATGGCATAATGAGAAAATATTGATTGTGCATGCACTGTGAGTACAAGACCATCAAGATGCCCAAGAGGGGTAGTGATATATCCTAAGGGCACTGAACGACTTGGTGAGTATAAGGGCAGTTCGTTGTACCAGGTGACCGTGCAAAATTTGGAGTAGCACCAAGTGCATGAGACCGGGGTGGGGACGGGATGAGGTCAATGTCCTCATACGGACACAGAGAATTATTTCGGGATTGAGCGTCGAATATCGCATACATCCACTCATTCTTATGTTAGAAGAGGATGTACTTCTATCTAGGTGGCTGGTAAAGTCGCTCCGGAGCCACAAGTGGGTTCTGTGGTCGTACTAACCTGTGAATGTGTGTTTAACGTTCATGATGAAGGATGTGTGTTGGGTGATGATACACTGTAATTAAATAAAGAAATGGTGGTAAAAATCGAGATTTGAAATGAAAGGTTTTTGAAAGAAAGGAGTCTGGCACACTCCAAAATAAGTCTTTTTCTTATAATTAAAAGTTTTTGAAAACCCATTCACTGTGTAGTCGTACTCACCCTTCCCTTATATCCCTTTCAGGAAATCCTAGAAAGCCTACCCTTAAAGACAATCAACTAAGACGCTTGTGAGACAGGTACGATGAAATTAAATATTATGTAGTTTTTTTTATGTTATTACTGGAAAAGGTGCAGGTTTAAAGGATGCCTTACTCTTTACGGTCTATAATAAGAGGAAACCCTTTAATAAATCGGGAGAGTGGTGGGTTGATCACGAGGATCTAGCTAAACTGGGTCGGAGCATGACAACATACCACAATCAAGCAAAGAAGAAGAAGAGTGCATTTTTCGGCGAGCTGCAAACTAGAGCTCCAACAATGGGACTTTTCTCAGCCTTTGAAGCAACATTGGGTGTCTTTGGAATCGAGAAGAAGTTCTCTTCCCAGCCCTACTCTTAGTCTAGCTGGAGAGCCACCGAGGAAGAATGAGGAAGCCTGAACTGTACTGCCGCTCCTCGGCCAGGAAACTACTCAACCCTCTGCCACTACTTCGTGCTTTCCCACGGCCAATTGCGGCTAAGCCTGATCCCTTACACTCCACTTTGTGGTATCTCGACCTTCCCCCTAGCTAAGGAGGTAAGCTCCCTCCGTAATCCTTCATTGGAGAATACTATTCATGGCCGATTTCTACAAAAACATTAACACTAAAATTTGCACTACTCATGTAATCAATTGAGATGTGGTTTAATCCAGGGAGGATCCCCACGATGTGAGGAACATGTTGGTAGCCAAAGCTCTGGTCACTAGACCCTCACCGGTAAGATATCAAAGCTTTCTCTCTCTAGATTGTATTTTCTGGCAAAGCTCCATTTGAGCTCATTTCCGAGTCAAATGAAGTGGTTCGTGGCTTAAAATGACGAGGAAAACATAAAGGAAGTGATCCAAATCACAAATGAAGACAATTAACCACGTTTTGATGGTCAATTTGTTGAAATTGAGATTCGTATGTCAAAATGCAAAATTTGAGAAATTAGGGCAAATTGGCTTTTTTTTGAAAATTGGGGGCCCAATGACAAATTGAGGGTATTTTCATGAAATTCCCTTCCAATTGAGGGTCAATTGGGCAAATGACATAAAATGGACGACCAATTTGCAAAATTTGAAAACTTGGGGTCAAATTGCAATTTTGGGAAAATTTGGGTCTAAATGGTAGTTTTAGAAAATTGAGGGCCCCATGGGAAATTTTGATAAAATTAAGGACCAGGAAATATAATTGAAAAACCTAGGGGCTACATTGAAGAAAAAGGGGAGAATTAAGGACTTCAAGGTAAATGCACAAACCTGAGGAACCAAAGTGCAATTAAGGTAAAATATGAGGGCCTATATGCAAATGTTCAAAGAGATGCAGTCCCTTAGCTTAGCCCAACACCCTAATAAGGATATTCATGCCATGTAGGAGGAGAGTGCTTGAGCGCCGACTTCCAAAATGATACCGCGAGGACGGCCCCGCCAAAATTACCGGGTGAGTGGGAACCACTATAACGTCAATTTTGATTGGAATAATTAGTTTTTAAATAGTTTTCTCGAAATTCACCTCCCCTGACTAGGTGACTCTGCTTAAAACATTTGGGAGCTAATTCTGGGCTTAAGCTCAAGATGCTAGTGGGCCTAATGCCGATAGATACGGGCATGGAGCCATCTAGAACGAATATGAGATGAATGATGCTAAAAGATCTGATTAATGGGAAGTTTATGTGATACCCATCGAGCCTAGTATGAGTTATTTAGCTTGTTGTGCTGAACCGCTACTCTGTCGAAGCTAGGTCGTTGCACCTATTGGACTAGTATGAGTGGGCCGAATGCAAGTCGACAGACCGTTGCACTAGAGGGCCAAAGATAAAGGCTATAATTAAAAAGACTGTTGATTCTGCATGCACTGTGATGTTCAGGCCATCACGACACCTGGCCTGAGGTAGAGATGGAGTCCAAGGACTGGTGGATGACCTAGGGTGCATAAGGGCAGTACGTTGTTCAGTAGGTCGTGAAGCTCGAGGAAGCTTCCTATGCTCTGAGACCAAGGTCGTAGGGGAAATGAGGTATCATCCCACTATGCAGACATGGTGAAGTGATTTGAGTTTTAGGGTTGGACTATTAATGTCCACTCAAACTCCGGGTAGCGACAGTGCACTTCTATCAAGGTGGATGGTAAAGGCGCTCCGGTCCACAAGTGGCCCGGTCCTCAAGATGCTCCAAGAACTAGGGCGCAAGCCCTTCTACGGGGAGAAGGAGGCCAGGGCCACCATGGACTGGTTGGTGAGCCTCAAGAAGTTCATGGATATCAGTAGGATACCACTGAAGGAAATGGTCACACTGGCAAAATTCTTTCTGGAGTCTAACGCAAAGCGGTGGTGGGATAACGCACGAAGCCTCTTCCTGACCACACCCACTTGGTAAGAGTTTGAAAGAAGGTACACGAAAGAGTACATGGTCCCCACCTAATCAATGGGAAGAAGGTGAAATTTTTCCAACTTTGCTAGGGAGCACGCATGGTCTCAAAATATGAGTCCAAATTCAATGAGTTGAGTCCCTTTACGCCGAGTTGGCTGGACTGACCTATCTCTGCCAAAAGTTCATTGACGATCTTAGTATGTATATAAGAGACCAAATGGGGGTTTTGGGATGCCCCAACGACCTAACCACCATAGTCGGCATGGCGCAAGAATGCGAGCAGTTGGTCCAAACGAGGCGCCGCCTGATGGAGTTGGGTGAGCGAAGGGAGGACAAGGTGTAGAGTAGTAGAGGAGGCCCGAGAGAACAGGGTCGACCTCGATGGGGGAACTGTCCAAGGTTCCCATGAAGGGAGGAGGGCCACCATTGCCAAAGGGAGATGAACGCACTCGCTCTAAGGAGAGGCCTCTACTGCCCCTAGTGCTAGAGAAACCATGAAGGGACATGTATAACATGCTATGTGTGTGAGCAGTCTGGGCATTACATCATAAATTGCTCGAGGGCCTGGGAAAATGCCCCGTGAAATGCTCCACCACCACCGCTTGGAAATCAAAGGGCACCCAATGGGGGAAGAGAAGCACCCACGAGAGTCTCCGCCAAGGTCTACAACCTGACTCAGGAGGAGGCTCAAAAGGACCCCAACATGGTGGCTGGTATGTCCCAACCCTCCTCTTAAATCAAGTCTGTAGCTTGGAGTCTTGTAGGCCCCCGTCTTTCAATTAATAAAATACATTTCCTTTAAGAAGTTAGTTAACTTCCACTCAAGTTTCGTACAAGTGTCCGGAAAGGAAAGGTACACCCTCTTTGACTCGGGGGCAGAACGATCTTTCATCAAGGAAGCCCCAGTCCCAGAACTCCTTAAGGAACCCTCCCCTCTCCTGCCACCCATCCATATCCTCACACCCCTAAGAGAAATAGTGGAGCGGAACGAGTACATTAAGGCTTGTGAAGTTCAGATCGGAAGGACCACCTTGGAGGCCGACCTGATTGCTCTTCTACTACGAGAAGTAGAGGTCATCTTGAGAATGGACTGGCTAAGCACGCATCAAGCCTAGGTGGACTGTAGAAGTAAGAGGATAACCTTCCAGGCTCCTAAGAAGGAGGAGGCTATATTTGAAGGGGATAAGGGAAGAGTAGGAATACACCTGGTGTCCTACATAGAAGCGTAGGACTTACTGCAAATAGGGTGTAAGGTATTCCTTGCTCAGATCACTTACTAGGATTCACTAGAGAAGGAGTTAACCAAAATCCTAATAGTCAACCATTATCCTAACATCTTTCTAGAGAAACTACCTGGTATGCCCCCGGATCGTTAGGTGGAGTTCGTGATCGAAGTTGTGAAGGGGACCCACCCCATATCCCAAGCACCCTAATGTATGGTGCCCATAGAACTTAAGGAGTTGAAGGACCAGTTAGATAACCTCTTAGAGAAAGGGTTTTTTACGCCCAAGCTAATCCCTGTGGGGTGCATTGGTATTGATCGTCAAAATGAAAGACAGAAGCATGTAGCTCTACATCAACTACCAAAAATTGAACCAGGTAACTATCAAGATTTAGTAGCCTCTCCCCAGGATAGATGACTTATTTGTTCAACTAAGAGGGGCAGCCTACTTCTCCAAATGCAGGGTAATGCCCTTTGGATTGACAAATGCATCCACGACCTTCATGGACCTGATGAACCGGGTGTTTCAGCCATACTTGAACAAATTTGTAATCGTATTTATAGATGACATCCTCGTATACTCCCGAACAAAAAAAGAGTACCGGGCACACCTGGAGATAACTCTGAGTACCCTATGATAAAACCAGTTGTATGCCAAGTTCTCTAAGTGTGAGTTTTAGCTATAAGAAGTGGGCTTCCTGGGACATATTTTTACGCCCCGACTTAGTTTGTTCGGATCCCCGTGAGCAACCCCCCACTCCTTTTAGTTTATGAAGAGTTTCACCCTTTTCTAAACCGTGAGGAGTAAGGCGTCCTTCAGGTTCGACTATAGGAAGTCTTTTGGGTTAGTTTCTCTTGCTTACTAGAAAAGGGGTAAAGGGAGGGGGTGAGTTCTACAACTCAGTGAATGGGTGTTGGGAGTGAGTTTTCATAAATAACTTTAATCGAAGTGTGCTAAAAATTCTCATTTCCTTTAAGAATGATCTTTCCACAAATTCTGGTTTTCAAAACTCTTTTTCCTCATCTTCCACATTTGGTGTGTTTAATAGTCAACACGTGCACTTCATCAGGAAGGGATCACTCATTGGCAGGGCAGCTCGTCCACTGCACCCATGTGTGGCTCGGAGCGTCTTTACCAACCATCTTGATAGAAGCTCGTCCACTTCTACCCTAGGTCTGAGTGGATGTTCATGACATCCGACCCTCAAACTCGAAATCAACTCCATATCCATGTGAGGACAAAAACCTCATCCCGACCCCACCCCGACCTCATGCGCAAGAAGCTACGATGAGCTTCCCGGCTACTGGCATAACAAACTGCCCTTATCTCCACCATATCGTCTAGTAGCCCTTAGGATGCATCACTACCCCTCTTGGGCGTCTTGATGGTCTTGCATGTACAAACAATAGTTTTTCCACATAGCCATTTATCTATGGTGCCACTGGTCCAACGAGCCCGACCATAAACCTGACATGCAGCTGTTTGTCTAGGCTGATCCGTCGACCTGGCCCTGATGCATTGCCACTAATCCATCGAGTATATTGATCATGTCTTGGTACCATGGTGAAATCATATATCCATTTCATTAAGAGGTTTCATGGCTTTCATATCTCATATTTGTTTACGAGCTCTAGTTCGTGCCCACAAGCCTTGGGCCCACTGTATGTGATTTTAAAAAACCGGGCATTTTATCCCTACAAGTTCAAAAACTGAGGCCTCTAACTTATATGAGCTAATCTAGCTCACCTCAAGAAGGTCTTCCAAAAGGTTTAATCATTGGCACATAGTCAGGGGAGAACACTTTTGACAAAATAAAAAATTTCACTTCATCACACCAACCTGGTGTGATGATACCTACTCTTACAACCGACAAGTGGGTTTCTTCTTCCTTCCATCATACCAACCAGGTATGATTTTCTCTACTTACAACCGGTAAGTAGGTTTTTAACTTAATTCGCCCATCATCCTATTCGGGTATGATGTTAAAATCCCACTTACAAGTGGCTTTTCATTTATAAGGTGCTCACCATCCTAACCGGGTATGATGGGAATAAACCCACTCACCCGATAAACGCGACGTGTTCATCCTCGGTCAGTTTTCCAAGTTCACGTGAGCTTTATCTTGCTTGTGTTCTAGTCACACTTGTCCCTACATGTTTTGAACAACCTTATCAATTACGGCTTGGCATAAAAGCCTTGGCTCATAATATATTTATAAATTACACTTAGTTTCCTAAAGTTCCTTTTCCTTAACTTCAGGTTCCTAATGCCAACTTTTCCCCAATTTGAGTCCCAAGGTTTCCAAGAATTCCCTTTGAGTCCACATTTTACTAAAAATTGTATAAGGGGCTCAAGTTTTCTAAATTTTCAACTTGGTCCCAAACTTTTCAAAAATGACCATTTTCTCCTACTTTCCAAAAATGGCAATTTGAGCCCAATTGTTCCAAAAATTGACCAATTGATCCCTCAACATCTGTTTTGTCACGTCTCGACCCGGTTTGGTCGGATCCCCATGATCAACCCGCAACTCTCCCGATTTATTAAAGGGTTTCCCCGTATTGTAAACCGTAAAGAGTAAGACGTCCTTTAACTTGCACCTTTTCCTAGAATAGCATAATCAAAACTACATGAAATTTAAAACTTTACATACCTGTCTTATAGGCATCTTAGTTGACGGTCTTTAATGGTAGGCTTTCTATGATTTCCTGAAAGGGATATAAGGGATGGGGTCAGTACTGACTACTGAGTGAATGGGTTTTTAAAAGTTTTTGACTTTTATAAAAATAATTATTATTGGAGTGTGCCAGACACCTTGGTTTTCAAAAATCCCTTCATTTAAAAATTTGGGTTTTTCCACCATTTCTTAGTTACCGGTGTGTCATCACCCAACACACATCCTTCATCATGAAGGTTACACATATTCGCAAGTCAGTATCACTACTGAACCCACTAGTGGCTTCGGAGTGACTTTTCTTGCCACCCGGATAGAAGTACGACAGCTTCTACCCTGGGAATGAGTGGATGTACGCGACATCCGACCCACAATCCCAAAATCACTTCTTTGTGTCCATATGAGGACAGAGACCTCATTCTGTCCCCACCTAGGTCTCATGCGCTTGGTGCTACTCCAGATTTCACACAGATACCTGGAACGACAATCTGCCCTTATACTCACCGGGTCATCTAGTGCCCTTAGGATGCATCACTACCCCTCATGGGCATCTTGATGATCCCGTACTCACAGTGCATGCACAAACAATGTTTTCTTATATTGCCATGTAATCTGTGGTGTCACTGGTCCAACGACCCCGACTCTCAACTCAACCCGCAGTTGTTTGTCTTGACTGGTCCGTCGACCTGTCATGTCGCACTACCGCTAGTTGACTGAGCATGTCGGTCCTATCTGGGTACCATGGCCAAACAATTCACTTATTAAATTTTATGGCATATATATTATGTTTGTTTACGAGCTCTTGCTCATGCCAACTGGCCTTTGGCCCATTGTACGAGATTTTCAAAATCGGGCATTCAAAGAGAAAGATATCAAATATCTGGAGTTTCCAGTTATTTCGGTAAGAATTAGGGCTATTCGAGCTCCTATTGAGAAGGTCTCCCAAATTGTTTAAGCATTGGCACACAATCAGGGGAGAGCACTTCCGACAAAATATATGTTTTCTCTATTCATTATACCGCTCAGGTATATGGGCACCTCCCTTCATAATCGATGAACGGGTTTTCAACTTACTCCGAGAAAGTCTCATCATACCAACTGGGTATGATCTACTTACAAACGGTAAGTAATTTTTCCGCATGATTTTCACATCACTTCCTCTAAGTAGTGATGTTTAAAATACCACTTAATAGTGGGTTTTCATAACGAGGTACTTATCATTCCCAACCGGGTATGATATAAAATTTCCACTCACAACCGGTAAGTGGTTTTAAATTTTAAGTTGTGCTCATCATCCCAACCAGGTATGATGTTAATAAACCCACTCACCCGTTAATGCCGTGAATTTTACTAGACCTATTCTTGGTATTCACGCGAGCTTGTCCTTACTTGCGTTCCCCGTACTTTGTGTTCCTACACGATATGAACATCTTGGTTCATTATCCTTCAGCCTAATTGCCTTCATTAATTCCAAATGAATGAGAAAGTCAAACTTTCATTTATTTGCAATTAGGTCCCTAAAGTTATTTCTCTTTAACTTTAAGTCCCAAATGCCGGTTTTTCCTCAAATTGAGTCCCGAAACTTCTAAAATTTATCATAGGACCTCAATTTATTCCATATCATGAAAAGGGGATTAATTTCTCAAATTTCCAATTTATTCCTCCAACTTTTCCAAAATTACCATTTTGCGCTTCCTTTACAAAAATGGTAAGTTTTGCCCCAAAAATTCTAAAATTCCTCAATTGACCCTCGAACTTTTTTATCATACCCAATTGACCCTCTAACTTTTTTATCATACCCAATTGACCCTCAATTTTAGGAAATTGCATTTCGGTCCCTCGAATTTTTGAAAATCCCCAATTTTCCCCTAATTCCAACTCTTTATTGAAATTTCTCATCATTGAAATTTTGCTAGTTCTCTCTTTAGCACCGGCTAGAAATTGTAGAGGGGAGCTGAATTGGCTTACCTTTCAATCTTAATTCGGTCGTGGGAGGGCTGAGGAAGTGTTGGGAAGGCTTGGTTTGGCCTGAGGAGGGCTCGAAATGGTTGATTTCAACTCGGCCGAAACAGGGCAGCTTCAGTCCGCTAGAGCAGCTTCACTGTTTCATCACGCCGGCGTCTCGCCGACGACTCTCATAGTGAACGAAGATTACAGACGTGTAGCTGACTTCTCCCCAGTTCTAAAGAATTCGACCTCGACTTGTTTGACTCAGAAAAGATCCCATGTCGGAGCTATGGTTCGAGCTTCACCAGAAAATGGAGCAGTTGAGAGAGAATTAAGTTTTCAGGTGTGAAGAGGATGAATAGGGAGGGGCTCTTTATATAGGGAGCTTGAAGACCCGTTGGCCGTCCATTTGGCACCGTTATTGCTGACATTGAAGACCTGAAACACCCTGAATAGAAGTGTTTCTTCTTCACCGGTGTTTCTTTAGTTTCCCGATGAGTGAACAGTGCTGTCATCCTGAGGAAGAAGATGACACTATTCCAAACCGGACCGGACCGGTCCGAACCGGGTTGAAAGCTTAAACCGACCGGTTCACCCCCCATTCGAATGAGTTTTTCAAATCTAAAAATTTCTAAATTCATATAAATTCATTATCTATCCAATGGTGGCCTCAAAACTCCAATTTGAATTATTTAAGCCACCTAGAAAAAGGAATTTAGGATTCGATTCAATAGTGGTTCAAACCGGTCTAAACCGGTTCGGATCCGGTTCACCTGAATTGGTTTGGTTTTCATCTACAATTCCTTCACAAGTCCATTTCCATGTCTTTTGTGACTCATTGGGTCACTTAGGGTTCATAAAATTCCTAGTTTACCATCTCTTTTTTGATTTGGGTTCATAAACCAGCTTGGCCCTTAAACCGGTTCAATCCGGTTCGGGTCTAGTTCACTCGAACCGGTCTGGTTTTTCTCTCCCACTTTGTTCTAAGGTTCCTTCCCAAGGTTTATGAATTTCTTTGGAGTACAATGGAGTTGAATTCCTTTATTTTGCCCTATCTCTATAGGTTTGGGTTCATGAACTGACTCAGTTCATAAACCGGTTTAATCCAGTTGGATTCGGTTCATCTAAACCAGTCTGGTATTTCTCTTCCAATTCATCCTAAGATTCTTTTCCATGGTATTATGAACTCTTTGGATCACCCGGGAGTTGTAAATTCCCAAATTGCCCATTCATAAATGATCGGGTCTGTGAACCGGTTCAGTTTTCTCACTCAGTTTGACCGGTTCCCTTCTCGATTTTCCTTAGCTCAAAAGGGCGGGGTTTACATGTTTCATGGCCAATTGGCCCTCAATTTTGGGTAATTGCAAATAGGTCCCTCAATTTTATGAAATCCCCAAAATTTCCCAAAACTTTTCTCCCAATTTCTCCACTTCAAACTAATCGAACTTGATTTCTTCAAATTGGCCATTTAATCTGGATTAATTGGTCCAATTGAAGGTATGGATCAATTCCTACACATCGATATGATTCAATTGAGCCTTAAACCACATCATTTGGGTTCGAATTGAGCTCAAACGGAGTTTTGCCGAAAAACTATGCGTAGAGAGAGAAAGCTTTGAAAACTTACCTTCAGAGGTGCGGTGGTCCGAGCTCTCTATCGGCGAAGGTAGCTCTCTTCTTAATGTACCTTCTAGGATCAAGAATTCCTACATTTGACCTTGAATCGAGAGAGAATTTTGTTAGTGAAATTTTGTAGTTTCTCTCTCTAACTCTGACCTGCAACAACAAAGGAGGGTCGAATTGGCTGACCTTTCCACTTAGTTAAGGCCATATGTCACATCCCTACCTGGTTTAGTTAGATCCCCGTGATCAACCTACGACTCCCTTGGTTCAAGAAGGGTTTTCCCCTTTCTTTAATTGAGATGAACCAGGCAAAATTTTCATTATGTTCCCTGTAATAACATATATCAATAAAAATGCAAGCTTAAAAGAAATTAAGCATACTTGATAGAGGGTAAATCCTATTGTTATCCCTAGTCATTTCTCTATTCCTGAAATGGGAAAAACAGGGGGGTGGGTTTCTACAACTCGGTGAATGGGTGTTTAAAAATTTAGTTTCCATAAAATCGTTTTAAATTGGAGTGTGTCAGACTCCTTATTTCCTTTAAAATCATTTTTCCTCAATTTCTCTATTTTCAAAACCATAATTTTACATTATCCTCAATTGGTGTATTTAACAATTAACACACGCCCTTCATCATGAAGGGATCACACATTCTCAGGGCAGCCCATCCACTACACCTACTTGTGGCATTAGAGCGATTTTACCGACCACCTAGATAGAAGACCGTCCACTTTTACCTAGGGAATGAGTGGATGTTCACAATATCTGATCCTCAAATTCGAAAAGAACCTTTGTGTCCATATGATGACAAAGATCTCATCCCGACCCCACCCTAGTCTCATGCACATGAAGCTACGTCGAGCTTCCCTGACTAATGGCATGGCAATTTGCCCTTATCTCTACCATGTCATCCAGTAGCCCTTAGGATGCATCACTACCCCTCTTGGGCGTCTTGATGGTCCCACTCAATGCATGCACAAACAATAATTTTCCACAAGCCATTAATTTGTGGTGCCACTAGTCCAACGGCCCCGACCCTCAACTCGACATGCATCTATTTGTTTAGACCAATCCGTCGACCGAGTCTTGTTGCATTGCCGCCAGTCCATTGAGTATGTCGGTTCTATCTTGGTACCATGATCAAATCACAGCATTCATTCATTAAAATTTTTCATGGCTTATTATCATGTTTGTTTACAAGCTCTTGCTCATGCCAACTGGCCTTGGACCCACTATACGGGATTTTCAAAATTGGGCATTTAGCCCCAAGTTCCAAAACCGAGGCCTCTAGCCTATCTGAGCTTTTCAAGCTCTTGTCAAGGTCTCCCAAAATTTTTAAGCATTGAAACACAGTCAGAGTAGAAGACTTCTGACAAAATAACTTTTCACTTGTCCATCACACCATTCGGGTGGGAGGACGTCTCCGCTTATGACCAGTAAAAGGGTTTTCCACTTCCTTTCATGAAGTTCATCATACCAACTGGATGTGATCAACTTACAATCGTTAAATAGTTTTTCTACGTATTTCTCACATCACAACTAGGCGTGATGTTAAAATTTCCACATAATAGTGGTTTTTCTTTTCCGAGGTATTTATCATCCTAACCAGATATGATGTGAAATTTCCCACTCATCCGATAAGTGCAGTGTATTTTCCCCTAAAGCGATTTTTTGCATCAACGCGAGCTCATCCTTACTCGCGTTCCCGGGAGTTTGTGTTCCTACACGATATGAACATCCTTGTTCATTAACATCTAGCATAATAGCCTTCATTCCTCACAAATGAACAAAATACCTAAACTTTTAATTATTTGCATTTAGGTCCCAAAAATTCTCTTTCCTTAACTTTAGGTCCCTAATGCTAATTTCCCCAAATTGAGTCCTAAAACTTCTAAATCCATTGTATACACTCAATTTATTCAAAATCACGAAAAGTGGTTCAAGATTCCCAAATTTCCAATTTGGTCCCCAACTTTTCAAAAATTACAATTTTGCCCCTACTTTACAAAAATGACAATTTGATCCCAATAAATTTCCAAAATTGACCAATTGGTCCTCCAAAATCTTTTTCATGGCCAATTGGCCCTCAATTTTTGGAAATTGCACTTTGGTCTCTCAATTTTTCGAAATCCTCAATTCCCCCAATTTCCTCCTTTCAACCTGACCGAATTTGATTTTATCAAATTGATTGATCAATCGAGGTTAATTGTTGAAATTGAAAGTAAAATTGAGTTCCTATACATCCATATGATTCAATTGTGCTTTGAATTGCAAGAATTGACACCGGTACGAGCTCAAACAGAGCTTCGCCGGAAAACTGGACTTAGAGCGTGAAAGCTTCAAAAGCTTACCGCTAGGGGTGTGACGGTGCGAGCTTTCGATCGGGGTTGGTAGCTCTCATTCTGAGGTTCCTCCTAGAATTTAGAATCACATCAATTCATATCGATTTAAGGGAGAATTCGGTTAGTGAAGGGTTCTCTCTCTAACACTGATAGGAAATTACAGAGGGAAGCCAAATTGGTGACCTTTCCACTCTAATTCGGTTGTATAAGGACTGAGGGAGTGTTGTGAGAGCTTTGTTTGGCCTGAGGATGCTCAATTTGGCCACTTTCTACTTGGTCAAAATAGAGCGGCTTCGGTTCGCCGGAGCTGCTTCACTTTTTGATTACGCCGGCACTTCTTTGGCGATCCTCGGATCGAATGGTGACCACCATCAGGTAATTAACTTTTCCCCAAGTCCAAGGAAGCCGACCTCCCCTTCTTTAGCTTAGAAAAACCCCGAAGTCAAAGCTTTGGTTCGAGCTTTTTCGAAAAATTGAGTAGCTGAGAGAGAGTGAAGTTTTCAGGTGTGTGGAGGATGGATGGAGAGGGGCTCTATATATAAGGAGCTCAAGGACTCTCTGACCGCCTGTTTGGCACCTTTATGACACTCATTGATGGCCTGAAATGTCTTGAACGGAAATGTTTCCTTTGCACTGGTGTTGTTCAATTTTCCGGCAAGTGAACATTGCTTTCATCCTTTGCACCGGTCATGTTTGATCTCTCTAACGCTCCTTGCAAGTTCTTCCTTTATTCTTTTCTTATACTTTTCGACCTTTGTATGGTTATTCATTCTGGATTTCTTCCCTATCTTCTATTCCTTTTTATTCCATCTCCTTACTTAAAAAAAGTCCCCTTATTATTATTAAGTTTCTAAGAACTTGTATCGTAACTATCTCCAAGTATGTTATTATTCTTGGAGTTTTCTTCTTTTCATACTTCTTTCCTTTCTCCTTTCTCCTTGTCTCATCTCAATTGACTTAACATCTTTTATGCTTCCCATATCTTTCTTACTTTCTTCCTGGTTAGCTTCCATTCCTTTGGTTTTCCTTGGGATAGTCTAATCCTTCTTGTTTCCTTACTTTTATCCATAGAGTCTTTCCTTGACTCCTTAGACTTCCACTCGTCCCATGCCCTTTGTCGCTCATTTCCCCTACTCCAGACTTCTCCTTCCTTTCCTTAGTTAGGATTTGTCTTCCTTGGGTGAACTCTAGTAGTCTCTTCTTTACCAAGTCTTTATTATCCCTTCTCTGGAGGGTAATCTTACTTTAAAGGTTTGGGTTAACTAGTAATGACCCATTTGCTTTTCTTTCCTTAGGTGATTTCTACCTTTTACTCTGATCCTTATTATCTTACTCTTATTGTTTGAATTCATCAAAGAGACCCATAAATTTTATTAGGAGAATTTAACTTTAATTCATTCAAGAAATAATTTCCTGCCATACTTGGCTTATTATAGAGATTTTCTACCCCCTAGTCCCTTGGGGTCATAGGCTGAGAGTTGGCCTTAGAACAATTGTGGGATTCATTGTCACGCTCTAACACAGTTTGGTCATATCCCCGTGAACAACCTGCCACTCCTTGGTTCAAAAGGCGTTTCCCCCTTTTGTAATTTAAGAGGAGTCAGGCGTAATCTCAACCTTATTCCTTGGAATAACATATATCAATAATAATGCAAGCTTAAGGGAAGATTAAGCATACCTGACAGAGGATAAATCCTATTGTTATCCCTAGTCATTCTCTATTCTTGAAATGGGATAAAAGGGTGGGTGAGTTTCTACAACTTAGTGAATGAGAGATTGAAAAAGAAATTTTAATAAAATAATTTGGAGTGTGCTAGACTCCTTAATTTCCTTTCAAAGTTATTCCTTCTTTATATTCTCGGTTTCCAAAAAAATCTTTTCCACATTTTCAACATTTAGTATGTTTAGCAATCAACACACACCCTTCATCATGAAGGGATCACACATTCGAAGGGCAACTCGTCCATTGCTCCCACTTGTGGCGTCGGAGCGACTTTACTGACCATCTAGATAGAAGCACGTCTACTTCTACCCTGGGAATGAGTGGATGTACGCAAAATCCGACCCTCAAACCTGAAAAGAAACTTTATGTTTGTATGAGGACAAAGACCTCATCTCGACCCCACCCCGACCTCATAAGCATGAAGCTACATTGAGCTTCCCTGATTGCTAGCACAAAAATCTGCCCTTATCTCCACCAAGTTGTCCAGTAGCCCTAGGACGCATCACTACCCTCTTGGGTGTCTTGGTGGTCCCGAATCTCAGTGCATGCACAAAACAATAATTTTCCATATAAGCCATTTAATCTTTGGTGCCACTGGTCCAACGGCCCCGACACTCAACTCAACCTGTCGTTGTTTGACTAGACCGGTCCGTCGACCTGGTCTTGTCGCACTACCGCCAGGCCATCAAGTAATGTTTGTTTACGTGCTCCTTCTCATACCCGGTAAGCGAGTTTTCTACTTCCTTCAAGAAAGTTCATCATACATACCGGGTATGATCTACTTACAACCTGTAACTACTTTTTTAGTGTGTTTTCTCATGTCACCCCCAACTAGGTGTGATGTTAAAATTTCACATTATAGTTGGTTTTTATTTCCGAGTTACTTATCATCCCAACTGGGTATAATGTGAAAAATCCCACTCACTTGATAGTGTAGTGTATTCCTCTTATTTGGCGCTTTGCCTTCATGCAGGCTTGTCTTTGCTGGCGCTCTCCGTACTTCAGGTTCCTACATGATATGAACATCCATGTTCATTAACCTTTGGCATAATAGCCTTCATTCCTCATGAATGAACTAAATACCCAAACTTTTTAATTATTTGCATTTTGGTCCCTAAAGTTCTTTTCCTTTAACTTTAGGTCCCTAATGCCAATTTTCCCCTAATTGAGTCCCAAAACTTTCAAAAATTCATCGTGGGTTCTCAATTTATCCAAAATCCCAAAAAGGGTTCAAGCTTCCCAATTTTCCAATTTTGTCCCTAACTTTTCAAAAATTACCATTTTACCCCTTCTTTACAAAAATGGCAATTTGACACCCAAAAATTCCAACATTGACCTATTGGTCCTCCAAGATATTTTCCTTAGCCAATTGGCTCTTAATTTTGGGAAATTGCACTTTAGTCCCTCGAATTTTTGAAATCTCCAATTCCCCCCTTTCAACCTGGCCGAATTTAATTTCATGAAATTGACCGATCAATCGAGGTTCATTGTTGAAATTGAAGGTAAAAATTGAGTTCCTACACATCCATACAATTCAATTTCACTTTGACTTGGATGAATTGATGCCAGAACGAGCTCAAATGGAGCTTTGTCGAAAAAATGGACTTAGAGAGAGAAAGCTTCAAAAAGTTTACCATGGGGGTGCGACGGTCCGAGCTTTTAATCTGGGCAGATAGTTCTTGTCCTGATGTTCCTCCTAGAATCTAGAATCACCTCAATTCATGTCGAATTGAGAGATCATTCGGTCAGTAAATTTTCGTTGGTTCTCTCTCTAACACCAATAAGAATTTACATAGGGGAGGCAAATTGACTTACCTTTCGGCTCTAATTTGGTTGTATGAGGGTTGAGGAAGTGCTGGGAGAGCTTGGTTTGGCCTGAGGAGGGCTCGAATCGGCCGTTTTCAGCTCAATAGAAATAGGGCGGCTTTAGTATGTCGGAGCTACTTCACTGTTCGATCATGCCGGCGCTTCTCTGACGATCCTCAGAGTAATTGGAGTCTACCGTTAGGTAGTTGACTTCTCCCCAAGTCTAAGTAACCCGACCACACCTTCTTTGGCTCAGAAGAAACCCTATGTTGGAGGTCTGGTTTGAACTTCATCGAAAAACTGAGTAGCTAAGGGAGAGTGAAGTTTTCAGGTGTGTGGACGATGAATGGAGAGGGCTCTTTATATAGGGAGCTCAGGGACTCTCCGACGATCTGTTTGGCACCATAATAATAGTCATTGATGGCTTGAAATGTCCTGAATGAAAACATTTTCTTTCCATCGGTGCTATTCAATTTTCTAACGAGTGAACAGTGCTGTCATATGATAGAAGAAGACGACAATGTTTTGAACCAGACCCGACTAGTCCGAACCGGGTTCAATGCTTAAACCGGCCGATTGAGGCCTGATTTGATCGAGTTTTTTAAAATTAAAAATTTATAAATTCATTCTTTATCCAATGTTTGCGTCAGTTCTCCAATTTGAATTTTCTAAGCTACCTAGAAAAATGAATTTAGCATCCAATTCAATAGTGGTTCAAACCGGTCCAAAACCCCTTCAATCTGGTTCACCTGAACCGATATGGTTTTCTTTCCCAAATTGTCCTAGAGTCCCTTTCCAAGGTTTTTATGATCTTTTGGGTCACTTGGAAGTTGTAAATTTCCCAATTTGCCCATTCTCGGGTGGTTGGGGTTTGTGAATCGGTTCAGTTTTCTTTCTCGGGGTGACCGGTTCTTTCCTCGGTCTTCCTTAACTCCAAAAGGTGGGGTTTATGCTAGCCTTACCCGGCGTGGATGCTGGGAATACACTGTATATTGTGATGTATCCTGACAGGGGTTTGGATGTGTCCTGATGCAACAGGGGAAGGTTATTGCCTATGCATTGCGACAGCTAAAGCTCCATGAGAAACATTTCTCCACCCATGACCTCGTGTTGACAACAATAGTGTTTGCCCTGAAGTGCCACGCTTACATCGACCATAAGAGCCTTAAGTATTTCCTGACCCGAAAGGAACTCAACCTGTGACAGAGAAGGTGGCTAGAGTTGGTAAAGGACTACAACCTGACAATCGAGTACCACCCCGATAAGGCAAACGTGATGGTAGACGCACTCAGCCGCAAGCACCACACGGGAGTTGCCTCAGTCAGTACCAGCTACCAACCCTTATTGAGCCAACTACATAGCTTGAGAGTGGACCTCAACTTGGACGAGCGTCGGGGTAACCTAGTGACTAACCTAGCCATGAGGTCCAACCTAGTTGACTAAATACGGGCTCTACAAAAGGAAGATGAGGAGTTTCGACCCCATTGGAGACAGATCATGGACAGCCTAACCCAAGATCTTGCGGTGAGGAGAGATAGAGTAATGACCTTCAAAAGAATGGTCTGGGTGTCAAACAACTAGGAATTGAAAAGGGAGATACTAGAGGAGGCACACGACTGGATGTACGCCATACATCCGAGCAGTACCAAGATGTACCACACCCTAAAACAGGGATACTGGTGGAAGGGGATGAAGAAGGACATCGTTGAGTCTATGGCCAGATGCCTGTCGTGTCAGCAAATTATGGCTGAACACCAGAAACTCTCCAGACTACTGCATCCTCTTCCGATTCCTGATTAGAAATAGGAGCATATCACCATGGATTTCGTGACCGGGCTGCCAGTAACAAGATGGGTTTGGGATGCAATATGGGTTATCGTGGATTGGCTAACCAAGTCTACACATTTCTTACCGATCTGGGTGACAGACCTGATAGAAAAACTCGCCGCCTTGTACGTGGGGGAGATTGTACGGCTCCATGAAATGCCAGAAAGTATAGTGTCAAATCGAGACTTGAAGTTCACCTCTTGATTTTGGTCTAGACTACAAGTTGCCCTAGGGACTAGGCTCCACATGAGAGCTGCTTTTCAACTTCAAACAGATGGATAGTCAAAATGGACCATCCAAACCTTAGAAGACATGCTTCGGGCATGCATTCTAATAATAAATATGGGTTGGGAGGACTACCTATGCCTCATGGAATTCTTTTATAACAACACCTTCACGGCCAACATCGAGATGGCACCCTATGAGGTCCTGTACAGGCGACCATGTCGCATGCCCCTATTTTGGGAGGTGGTAGGGGAAAGAAAACTCAAAAAGGTCAAGTTGATAGATGATGCATCTAAGAAAATTTGGATAATAATGAGCCGACTCAAGACGACTCATGATAGGTAGAAGAGCTATGCCGACCACTAGAGAAAGGATGTGGAGTTTGAGGCCGGGGACCGAATATTCCTCAAGGTGTCACCAGGAAGGGGATACTTAGGTTCCAATAGAGAGGGAAGTTGAAAACAAGATACATTGGACCATATTCCATAACCAAGAAGGTCGGGCCAGTAGCATACTAACTAGAGTTACCCCCGTACCTACAAAGGATTCACTAGAATCTTCTATGTGTCAGTAGTACGAAAGTACAAGCCCGACCCCATGGACGTGCTGGATCAACCATCGCCAAAGATCGAGGTAGACTTAACCTACGAAGTGAAACTTGTTCGGATCCAAGACTGATGTGAGAAAAACCTCCGGAACAAGAATATTCCCGTGGTGAAGGTTCTCTAACGAAATGGTCAAGTGGAGGATGAATCATGGGAAGTGGAGTCAACCATGAGGGGTAGATACCCACAATGGTATAACATATAACAATTTTGAGGACAAAACTCCTAAAAATAGGGGAGCTATAAATCCCACCCTTTTGAGCTAAGGAAAACCGGGAAAAGAACCGGTCAAACCAAGTGAGAAAAACCGAACCGGTTCACAAAATCGATCATTTGGGAACAAGCAATTTGAAAATTTACAACTTTTGGGTGATCTAAAGGGTTCATTATACCCTGGAAAAGAAACTTAAGACAAATTAGAAAAGAAAACCAAATTGGTTTAGGTGAACGAGATCCCATAAGAACTTTGAAGTTAAGCGTGCATGCCCGAGAGTAGTGCAAGGATGGGTGACCTCAACTTGAACATTTTTCTTAACCTCGGAAGGAGAGGTCGGGCTCTTTAGATCTGGGGAGAAGAAAGCTATCTGATAGCAAACTCTAGTCAATCCAAGAATCGCTGGAGAAGCACCGGCATGATGGAACAGTGAAGCAGCTCCGGCGGATCGAAGCTGCCCTATTTCGGCCAAGATGAAATTGGCCATTTCGAGCCCTACTCAAGCCAAACCAAGCCCTCTCAACACTTCCTCAGCCCTTCCACGGCCGAATTAGGAACGAAATATAAGCTAATTCAACCCCCCTTTACAATTTTCAATCGGTGTTAGAGAGAGAGTCGACCAAATTTCAAATCCAATTCGACATCAACTGATGTGATTCTTGATTCTAAGATGAATCTCAGGGCGAGAGCTATCTGCCCAGATTGAAAGCTCGGTTCGATGTGCCCTCACCGGTGAGTAATCAAACCTTTCTCTCTCTAGAGTCTGTTTTTTGGCGAAGCTCCGTTTGAGTTCGTTCTGGCATTAAAAATCACAATTCAAAGTTCTATGAAATCATATGAATATGGAGAAACTCAATTTCAACTTCAATTTCAACTTCAATTTCAACAATTAGAGGTGTTTGATTGGGCAATTTGATGAAATCAAATTCGGCTGTGTTAAAGAGTTGGAATTAGGGGAAAATTCAGGATTTTCAAAAATTCGAGGGACCCAAATGCAATTTCCTAAAATTGAGGGTCAATTGGACATGATAAAAATGTTAGAGGGTAAATTGAGGAATTGTAGAATTTTTGGGGTGAAACTTACCATTTTAGTAAAGGACGAGCAATATAGTAATTTTGGAAAAGTTGGGGGACCAAATTGGAAATTTGGACAATTTGGAAAACTTACTAATTGTAAGTAGATCATACTCGGTTGGTATGATAAAACTTCCTCAAAGGAAGTTGAAAACCCATTCATCGGTTATGAATGGAGATGTCCTTATATCGGATCAATATAATGGATAGTGAAAACATATTTTGTCAGAAGTGTTCTCCCCTGACTGTGTGCCAATTCTTAAATAATTTGGGAGACCTTCTCGATGGGAGCTTGAATAGCTCTTATAGGCTGGGGGCCTCAGTTTTGGAACTTGGAGGCAAAATGCCTGATTTTGAAAATCTCGTACAATGTGCCCAAGGCCAGTTGGCATGAGCAAGAGCTCGTAAACGAACATGATATATGTGCCATAAAACTTAATAAGTGAATTGTTTGGCCATGGTACCAAGATAGGACTGACATGCTCTGTCAACTAGCGGCAGTGCGACATGACAGGTCGACGGACCAGTTAAGACAAACAACTGTAGGTTGAGTTGAGAGTCAGGGCCATTGGACCAGTGGCATGACAGATTACATGGCATGATGAGAAAATTTTGATTGTGCATGCACTGTGATTATGAGACCATCAAGACACCCAAGAGGGGTAGTGATGCGTCCTAAGGGCCCTGGACGACCCGATAAGCATAAGAGCAGTTCGTCGATCCAGGTGTCTGTGCAAAATTTGGAGTAGCACCAAGCGTATGAGACCGGGGTGGGGACAGGATGAGATCTCTGTCCTCATATGGACATGAAGAATCGATTTCGGGATTGAGGGTCGGATGTCGTGTACATCCACTCATTCCCATGGTAGAAGTGGATGCACTTATATCCGGGTGGTCGGTAGAGTCGCTCCGAAACCACAAGTGGGTTTAGTGGTTGTGATGACTTGTGAATGTGTGTAACCTTCATGATGAAGGATGTGTGTTGGGTGATGGCACACCGTCATTAATATGGAAATGGTGATAAACCCGAGATTTTAAATGAAAGGATTTTTGAAATAAAGGAGTCTGACACACTCCAATAATAAATGTTTTCTTAAAAGTCTAAACTTTTGAAAATCCATTCACTGAGTAGTCGTACTCACCCCTCACTTGTATCCCTTTCAAGAGATTTCGGAAAGCATACCCTTAAAGACCATCAACTAAGACGCCTGTGATACATGTATGATAATCTAAATTATTATGCAGTTTTGTTTATGTTATTCCTAGAAAAGGTGCAAGTTTAAAGGACGCCTTACACTTTATGGTCTATAATAAGGGGGAAACCCTTTAATAAATTGGGAGAGTGGCGGGTTGATCAGGGGCATCTGACCAAACAGGGTCGGGGCATGACAGGAGCGTTGTAAAACCCGTCCTTCAGTACCGAAAAAACTGGGAAAAGAACTGGTATAGATTTATATGCGAAGATACGAGCCGATTAATTAACGAAAAATAGTTAATGTGGGAAATTGAAAAATCTCAAGCGGCCAAAAGTTCACAAAAATTAGAAGGAAGAATCGGGAAGAGAAATTGAGGATAGAAATGAATTAGTTCGAGGTCAACCAGATCCGAACCAGACTAAACCAAGATGAACCATAGTGATCCGGTTCACAAATTCATTTTTCTAGGTGGTTTAAAAATATCAAATTGGGAAATTGAGGCCACCGTTAGATAGAAAATGAGTTTAGATTTAGACATTTTTAAATTTGAAAAAACCAGTTGAATCGAGTTCCAACCAGCCAAATTTTGAATTCGGGTCACCGAACCAGGTCGGACCGGACCGGTCAAAGGTCAACGACACCTCGTCAGTAGCCATGCAAGCATGTGTAGCGAATAGGAGGCTGCCACATGTCCAGTTAATAGTCAATGGATGACCAGTCAACATGCCATGTAGACACGGTCAACCAATGGAAGGCTGTCACATGTCCAGTCAACGGGTCACGATTGACGTGGTGGCTGAGTTGGACATCCACGTCAGAAAAATTAGCCAATCACAGTGCACCATGTGGCACAACCACCACATCATCATCTTCAAGCTTCAGACACTGACATAGAGAACGTAGGAAAGAGAGATACTAGAAATGCGGGAGTCTCCGGCTATTCATAAAACTCTCCGTTTAGGTCACCGGCGGATGAGTTGGAAGCTGAGTCTTATGCTAGTAGGTATCTTGAACACTTGCTAAGCTCCCTCTATAAAAAGAACCCCTCCATTCATTATCAACATCCCACAATTAAGCGAAGAAGAAGAAGAGTGCATTTTTCGGCGAGCTTCAAAACAGAGCTCCGACAACAGGACATTTCTCAGCCTCTAAAGCCACATTGGGTGCCTTTGGAATCGAGAAGAAGTTCTCTACCCAGCCCTACCCTCAGTTTAGCCTGAGAACCACTAAGGAAGAACGAGGAAGCCCAAACAGTATTGCCGCTCCTCGGCTAGGAAACTACTTAACCCTCTACCACCATTTCGAACTTCCCCGCGACCAATTGTGGCCAAGCCCGACCCCGTACACCCCACCTAGAGGTGTCCCGACCTTCTCTCGAGCTAAGAAGGTAAGCTCCCTTCCAATTGAGGGTCAATTGGGCAAATTAGTTAAAATGGAGGACCAATTTGCAAAATTTAAAAAGTTGGGGTCAAACTATAATTTTGGGAAAATTTGGGGCTAAATGGAAATTTTAGAAAATTAAGGGGGCCATGGGCAATATTGATAAAAGTAAGGACCATAAATGATAATTGGAAAACCTAGGGGCTAAATTGAAGAAAAAAAGGGGGGCAATTAAGGACTTAAAGGTAAATTCACAAACATGAGGGACCAAAGTTCAATTAAGGTAAAATATGATGGCCTATATGCAAATGTTCAAAGAGATGCGGTCCCTTAGCCCAACACCCTAATAAGGATATTTGTGCCATGTACCCTAATAAGGATATTCGTGCCATGTAGGAGCACACTGCTCGAGCGTCGGCTTTCGGAAAGATACAATGGGGCTAGACTCCATCAGGACGGCCCTGCCATGATTATAGGGTGAGTGGGAACATCTATAACATCAATTTTGAATGGAATGACGGTTCAACTTTGAAAACAATTTTCTTAGAATTAGCCTCCCTTGACTGGGTGACTTTGCTTAAAACATTTAGGAGCTAATTCTAGGCTTAGGCTCGAGATGCTAGTGGGCCTAAACCCGATGGATACGAGCATGGACCTGTCTAGAATGAATATGTGAGGAATGATGCTAAAAGATCTGAATAATGGTAATTTTGTGTTAAACTATCGAGCCAAGTCTGAGTTATTGAGCTTGTAGGGCTGAACCGCTACTCTACCGAAGTCAGGTCATCGAACTTGTTGGGCTAGTATGCGTGGGCAGAAGCCAAGCCGACAGACCGTTGCGTTAGAGGGCCAATGATAAAGGCTATAATTAAAAAGAATATTGATTGTGCATGCACTGTGATGTTCGTGCCATCTGGACACCTGATATGAAATAGTGATGGAGCCCAAGGAGTGCTGGACAATCTAGGGTGCATAAGGGTGGTACGTCGTTCAATAGTTTGTGAAGCTCGAGGAAGCTTCTTGTGCACTAAGACCGAGTCAGTAGGGGAAATGAGGTCTCATCCTTTTATGGGGACAGAGTGAAGTGATCAAAGTTTAAGGGACGAACTAATGATGTCCACTTAAACATCGAGTAGAGAAATACACCTCTATCAGGGTGACAATAAAAGCACTTCGGTCCACAAGTGGCACGGTTCAGGATCGTTCTACGAACGTGTGATCCCTCCTATGATAGGAGGATAGTTGTTGATGTGAACTAAGAAATCTGATAAGAAATTGTTGAAATATCAAACATTTGAAAATATTGAATTGAACATTTCCTAAGAGATCTTTCCCCACTCACTAAGTTGTTGAACTCACCCCTTTCCTCTAAATATTTTTAGAAAGGGACGTGACTACACCAGCTTTTTTCTCCCCATACCCCAACCCAGGTACCCAAATTTGAAGTTTAAGTTTTCCTTAATGTTATCCAGGGAAAACGTGACAGTACTATGCCTGACTCTCTTAATCTCCTAGAGGAGTCCCTCTTCGATGTCCAGGAGAGTGGTGGGTTGTTCACAGGACCTCGACCAAACTTGGTTTGGGCGTGATAGGTACGACTTTAACTTTCGTGATCCATCAAGGTAGGAATACCAGGGTGGCTCATGGGAGGGTGGCGGGTTGATCACAAGACATCGACCGAGCCAAGTCGGGGCATGACAACTTGAGTAGTATCATAGCATAGTTTTCCTATCAAACAGTTTAAAACATTAGGCCCTAACCCCTAGAACCCTTCCATTAAAACATGAATGGAGAGTACATTCCCTGGAGGTATGCTATAAAACCGAGGGTAGCAACGAAGGAAGAGTATATCCCATGAAGGGAGCCTTGAAGGAGGACCCCCAAACATTCAGTGGCAGGTGAGACCTCTCCACCTTGAGACCTGTATGAAACCTAGGCTTGAGAAGAAGCAGAAAGGAACTTTTGGGAAAACTACAATAACTACGTGAGAGTCTTCCAAAAGTTACCCCCGATTTGAAGTGATCCATGTACCGCGAACCACAAGCAGCGCGCTTATGAGTATGATGACAGTATTCTAGATAAATTCAGGGTTGACATCACTTATGAATTAAGGTTCAGAGGAGTAGCAAGTGCATCATCTTCCTCAGAATATGAGGAACCCAGCATGAACCCTTAGGCTAGGAGTGGAAGGTACCATGGAGGTGCATGCCCACCCAAGAGATCATCTAGGCGCATCAGGCTGGTTGATGTTGAGTCCTACAATCCGCATGTGCTAAACTCTAGGCCAGTCAATATATGAAATTAAGTCGAGGGTTGATGGGTAGAATATTTCACTCAACTTATGTAATAAGCCATAGTTGTGGCATGACCAATTAATTAATAAAATTTCTTTTGATTACACGCTCATACAAGAGAATAAAGGTAAAAGAACGAGAAGGATCGAGAAGATCCTCAGTACTAGTAAATCATGGGAAAATGAAAAGAAGTCAAGGAAACAACACTAAGTCTGGAAGTTTGATATTCTCTGATAAAACTTGGCCTATGCGATACTCCTCGATAAGGAAGCCAAGAAAACCCTAGAATTGTAGGAGAATGCTAGTGGAGAATAAGGATCACATATGAGCATGTACTCACAAGATTGAAAGAGGGATTATTCCCAAGGAAATGGGTAAATAGGGAGGTGGCAATAAGGGATCCCATAATAAGTGGACGAGTTGGGAGCATGTAGCCCTAGGGATAAGAAGTAAAAGGGGCAGACCTCATTCTAGAAATAGATGTTAAAAAGATAGGGTAGCCCATCCCCGCTTAATAAAGCTTAAGGCGCAGTATGGAATACCCAAAGGAGACCACAAAAAATTGGGAAGTCCTTGGATGAAAATTCCCAAAAAGGGTTCAAAGATAGATAAAAAATCTTAGAGGAAGGGTGAAAGGATTTGGATACAAAATTTTGTGAATAAAAACCTCTACTTCAGGCTGTGAAAGTAGAGGATATGGCCAAAGAAAAAAAGAACTCCTTTAGGTGAGTCTTAGGAGTCGATAAATAGGCCATAAGGAATTAACGCAGAATGAAGTACTGCGAAATGGTCGTAAGCAAGTGAGGACAGATTAGGGAATGAGAGCCTTCAGGTAGGGACATAATAAAACATAAGAAAGTGCATGTGTATGTCGATAAATTGAGTAGTGATCGGGAAATCCGATGGTTGGAATTGAGAATTCTCAATAAGGAATTCAGTAGAGGAAAAAAACCCAAATGATCATGGCAGACATCATACCTAAGTAAGGAAAATTGATGTGCATGGAAGAGCTGTGCAAACCAGAAATGAAGGGTGGACCTCTCTAACAACATGAGAAGATGAGCATAGGGATACATCTAACATCGAAATCGGTGAAGATTCGACACTTAAAAGGACCAAAGATATTTTTGAAACGTGCCATGCTACAAAGGTCGGGTAGGTCCACAAGTTACGAAAAGATGTGAGGAATAGTTGTTAAGCATAATGAGGTCAAATGAGAGACTTAGGTAGTTCGGGAAATAATAAAGACAAATTGGAGGACAAGAATAATAAAGGACAAAGATGGGGATGAAGAGCTCGAAAGGATGATGAGCTAAAGACTCTTAATGACTAAAAGAAATAACCGACACCGGGATGACTAACCTATCAAAATTCCCAATGTTGTGGTCTAGATTAATGACTGGACAAAAACCCCAAGAGAGAGAATCTTACCCCTAAGAAACCTAAGGATTTGAATTTAAGAAAAATATCTTTGGGAAAAAGATGTGTGAGACAAACATATCATGATAAATTCAATGGAGTAAGTGAATATTTTATGGGAAAAGTGGATCCCTTAAAGAAGCTACTTAAAGGACTAAGTAAAGAAGTACCCATAGAGACATATTTTGACAAAAAAATGTGTGTGAGCAAGAAAACACTCAAATAAAATGAAACGGAAGGTCGGGTCACTCCAAAATGTTCTTCTCAAGTGGTAATGTGAAATTACGCTGTTAAGAAGGATAGAGAAGTAAATGATGAAATAATAGACACCAAGACTTGGAAAGGAAAGGTGCCTAATGGGCGGATAGACACGAAGGATGCCCAAAGGAGATGCAACCCATATGGAGATATGCCACGCAGTACCATATCAGAGCAAATTACAAGTTGACCTCAAAGGAAATCATTCACTATGTAAGGAATGTATAACTAGTTTTGGGTACAAGACTATAAAAAGGTTGGGAGAGTTTTAAAACCCGTCTTGTCGAACCAAGGAAACCAGGAATTTTGAAAGAAAACCTGAGGATCTAACGAAGCGGAATTGGTAAAGAAGAGTCAAAAAGAGAATTTGTAAAATCCCAAGTAGCCAATAAATCACCAAAAAAAAACATGTAGTGGATTGGATGTGAAAATAAGACCGGTTCATGGTTTACTAGACCTGAACCTAATTGAATCATAAAGAACCGGTTCAAAGATACATTTTTCTAGGTGGTTTAAAAATATCAAATTCAAAAATTTAAGCCACCAACAGATAGAAAATGAATTTATATAAATTAAGAAAATTTTAACTTTTGGAAAATTGGTTGAGTTGGGCCTGAACTAGACAATTTATGATTTTGGGTCACTGAACCCGATAGAATCGGTCAATGGTCCAGCAGGTCAACAGATCGCTGCTAGGTCAACGCCCAGTGAACAGTCGTAACCAATTAACACGTGACATGTGGTGAAGAGTGCCTAGTCAGTAAGTGCTTGAAAGCATTGTCCAATCAGAAGGTGACACATGTCCTTGGTCAACGGTCAGAGGAGGAAAATACACATTAACGATGATTGACCAATGGGAGAGAAACACGTGTCTCGGTCAATGGTCAATGTTGGAAAGGCCTAGTCAGCAAGGCTGACCAGTGAGGGGTTGACAGTGGCAAGGATGCCACATCAGCATCTGATATGGATGTTGGAGAAACGACTGACCAATTAGAGATCGACACGTGGCAAGCCACGTCGAATGACCTCAACCATTTAGAGGCTGACACGTGGCAATGGACTATGCTTCACGAGGGAAAACCAAACCGGTTCAAGTGAACCAGACCTAAACGAAACCAGTTCAAGAGAAGCGGACCTAAACCGAATTGAACCACTATTGAACTAGTTTCTAAATTCATTTTTCTAGGTGGCTTAGAAACTTTAAATTTGAGAATTGAAGCCACCATTTGATAGAGAATAAATTTAGATGAATTTAAAAAATTTTAATTTTGAAAAACTCGGTCGAATCGGGTCTGAACCAACTGATTCAAGCATTGATCCCGGTTCAGACCGGTTCAGTCCGATTCGGAACAGTGTCTTCTTCTTCCTTTAAATGACAACACTATTCACTCACCGAAAAATCGAGTAGCACAGGCAAAGATGAAATGTCTTCTGCTAGGGAATTTTAGACAATAAATGACTGCAATTATAGCACTAATCAGATGACCAAGAAGTCCTCAAGCTTCCTATATAAACTACAGAAGTTCACTGATGAAAGGTAAGCTTTCGAAGCTTTCTCTCTCTATACACAATTTTTCGATGAACCTTCGTTTGAGCATAATTCGGACCTAAATGACACGGTTCAAAGCTCAATTGAATCATATGGAAGTGTAGGAAATGATCCACATCTTTAATTGGAGCAATTAACCCTGTTTGAATGGTCAATTTAATAAATCAAATTTGACTAGTTTGGAAAGGGGAAATTGGAGGAAAATTGTGGGGAAATTTGGGGATTTCATAAAATTGAGGGACCATTTTGCAATTTCCCAAAATTGAGGGCCAATTGGCCATGGAAAGGATGTTGGAGGACCAATTGGTCAATTTTTGAAACATTTGGGTCCAAATTGCCATTTTTGGAAAGTAAGGGTAAAATGGTAATTTTTGAAAAGTTAGGGACCAAATTGGAAAATTTGAAAACTTAAGTCCCTTTTGTAATTTTGAGTGAAATGAGGACTCAAAGGAAAATTTTGAGAGTTTGGTGACTCAAATTGGGCAAAAATGGGAATTAGGGACCTAAGTGCAATTAATTGAAAATATTTGAGCCTAGACTTTTATGCCAAATCGTAAATGATAAGGCTGTCCAAATTGTGTAGGGACGAACACGTGTGACAACAACGCAAGCAAGAGAAAGCTCGTGTAGAATTGGAAAACTAACCGAGGACGAACACATCACGGTTATCAGGTGTGTGGGTTTATTGACATAATACCTGATTGGGATGGTCAACACTATAGAAAAGAAAAACAACTTCTATGTGGTATTTTAATATCACACTCGGTTGGAGTGATGTGCCAACTAAGCTAAAAACAACTTACCGATTGTAAGTAGAGAAAATCATACTTGGTTGGTGTGATGGACTTCCTTGAAGGAAGAAGAAACCCACTTGTCGGTTGTAAGTGGAGATATTATCACGCCTAGTTGGTGTGATGAAGTGAAATATTTTTTTGTTAGAAGTGTTCTCCCCTAACTGTGTGCCAATGCTTAAACTTTTTGGGAGACATTCTTGACGGGAGCTAGATTAGCTTAGAAAGGCCAAAGGCCTCAGTTTTGGAACTTGTGGGGCTAAATGCCTGGTTTTGGGAAATCACGTGCAGTGGGGATAAGGTCAGTTGGTACGAGCCGGAGCTCATAAACAAACATGATATATTAAAGCTATGAAAATTCTTAATGAATAAATTATGTGATTTCACCATGGTACCAAGACAGGATCGACATACTCGAGGGACTGGCGACAATGTGTTAGGGCCAGGTCGATGGACCGGCCTAGACAAACAGGTGCAACTCGAGTTCAGGGTCGAAGCCGTTGAACCAATGGAACCAAAGATACATGGCTTTGTGAAAAAACTATTGTTTGTGCATGCACTTGATGTATAGGACCATCAAGATGCCCAAGAGGGATAGTGATCCATCCTAAGGGCTATTGGTTGACATGTGGAGATAAGGGTAGTTTGTGATGCTAGCACTCAGAAAGCTCGACGTAGCTTCTTGTGCATGAGACCGGGGTGAGATCGGGAGGAGGTCTCCATCCTCATATGGACACGAAGTATTTTTGAGTCTGAGTGTTGAACAACTGAGATGGTCACTCAGACTCTGGGTAGAAGTCAGAGACTTCTATCAGGTTGGATGGTAAAGATGCTCCGATCCACAAGTAGGTGCAGTCGGCATAACTGTATCTCACGAATGTGTGTACCCTTCCTGATGAAGGGTGTGTGTTATTTGTGAAACACACCCAATATGGTAATGGGAAAATGGTTTGAACACCTTGGAAAGGATTTTAGAAATCCTTGGAAAAAGAATTTGATAAACCTCGGAAAAAGGTTTTGGAAAGAGATTAAAAATTGAGGAAAAGCCCTTGTAAAAGAAAAGGTAATCATTGGCAAGGTAAAGGTTTTGAAAACTAGAATTTGAGAAAAAGAAAATTATTAATGAAAATAAGGAGTTTGATACACTCCGATTAAAGTTAATGAATCCCCCTCCTTTATCCTTTCAGGTAACCAAGGGAAAACTTAAAGACCTCATTGTAAGACAGGTATGTTTGTTTTAAGATATTTTCTTTTGTATAATGCTATTCCAAAAAAGACAAGAAAGAAGGATTCCCTTACTCCTCACGGTTTAAAAAAATTGTGAAACCCTTTACAGACTAAAGGGAGTGGCAAGTTTCTCACGAGGATCCAACCAAACTGGGTCTAGCTGTGACAAATTTAGTGGTATCAGAGCCTGTTTCCTCAAATGCATTATCTAGAATATATAACATAGTAAGTAAGAGGAATAAATCATTAACATTTCAGATAGCTCCCAAGAGAGAAACCAAGAGAACAAGAGCCACAGTTTCTGACACTGTCCAACAACCCCTATCTGTAGAAACTCGTAGAAAAGCCCCAACGGGTCCACCTGGACTAAGCTTGGAACATCAAAGACTATATGAAGACTTCACTCGAGTGTTTCGATGGCCTAACCTCACTCTAGAAGTGAACACCAACTCCCAAGCCGAGCCCGAGGAAGTACAATTCCATCCAACTCCTGCCAACATCCCTTCTATAATTGATATCCCCAAATACCTCAAGACCCTCTGTCAATTAGGATGTTAGTCTTTACCAGGAGAGAAAGATGCTGGAGTGACTATGGAATGACTGGCCAACATTAAGAAACTTAAGGTAATAATCAAGATTCCACCAAAGGAGATGGTGATCATAGCATAATTCTTCTTGGATGCTTGTGCAAAAAGGTGGTGGGACAACATCATGAGACTGCACACCACCACACCCACCTAGGAGCAATTCAAAGAGAGGTATTCAGAGGAATACTTTGCTACACATTTGATCAATGAGAAGAAACAAGAATTTTCCCGACTTTGACATGGATCCCACAACATCTCAGAGTATGAGTCTAGATTTAATAAACTAAGACCTTTTGCTTCAGACTTAGCCAGACCGGCAAATATCTACAAATGGTTCGTGGACGGTCTCAACATGGACATACAAGACTGGATAGGAGAAGTAGGGTGCCCCATGGATTTGGTTGCCATCATCAGTATGAACCATGTGCGTGAGCGTCTGGTACAGACAAGATGCCGCAGGATAGAGGAGGACGACCAGAAAGAAGGAGGATAGAACAGCCAGAGAGGTCAAAAGGAGCCTGGTAGACAAAGATGAGAGACAAGAATGGGGTCCTTTAGGAGAAATGACAGTTATCATGCCCAAAGGGACGCAAGTACAACTCCACAAAGGAGAAACCCCTATTGCCCTATGTGTCAAAAAAGCCATGAAGGGTCGTGTCAAGCATGCTTCAAATGCAGACAGCTCGGACACTTTGCAAAGAGTTGTCTAGCCCTTCGAGGTAATACACAATGAAGTAACCATCAACCATCTCAAGGGAAACCAAGGGCACTAGATAGAGGACAATACATAGCCACTATGTCAAGGGTACCAACTAGAGTATACAACCCCACCTAGGAGGAAGCACATAATAATCTTAGTATCATAGCTAGTACTTTCCATAGCTCCTCTAGACAAATATAACCAAAACCATGTAATTCGTCATCATTATAATAAATAAATGTTCCATTCCTTAAAAAATTAAACTTGTGATGAGATACAAGTAAGAGAAAATCTTAAGGACATACCCACCAAATCTCCAAATAAAAGGGAAACAAGAAGGATGGCACTAGAGGATGTCAAGAAAGTAAATTTAAGGTTAGATACCCTCTAGGGTGAATAAAAAGGAATTTCGGAAAAAAAGGGGAAGGATTCTCCCAAGGAAGGAAACCCTGGGAGGCATACATGTCCCAATTGAGAAGTAATGGACCAAGTGACGAAGGATGAGTAGATGAAGTGCAACCTGAGGTAAAAGAACCCAAGGAATTATACTAGGAGGACCCAAGGAATAGGTAAGTAGGAAGATAGCATCAGAGGACGCCATGACAAGTAGAAAAGGGGTGGACTACCCATAATAAAGGAATAGAGGAAAAGAACACACGAGAAACCTTGGAAAGGTAAGCCCTCCACTTTAGAAGTGAATAAGAGGAACGACCACTGATATCAAGATTGGTCATGGTCCATGATCGCCTAATAGAGCCCAAAAGAGTGGATGACTGAGCATAGTGTGGAATATATGAAATAAGACTAATAGTAGGAAGTTCTTGGATAGGGAATAAGGAATGAAATGGAGTTTTTAAATACAATGGAGGAGTGAAAGCAGACGGATGCCCCAATATAAAGAGTGTAAGGAGATGAAAAAAAAGGAACTTGCAAGGAATGTTAAGAAGGATAAACGTGTAGATTCGACGATGAAAGTCTCTACTTTGAGGTACATAGTAGAGAACAAAATCGTAAGAAGGGAATTCCCTAAACAAAGCAATCGACACATAGGACGAAAGGGATCAACTTGGAATAAATAATCGTGAAATGGTCACGAGCAAGTAAGAATGGATTAAGGAAAGGGGAAATGCCTTGAGTAAAGGATGCCACTGGGAATGAGGAAGGACCTAAGAAGGGAAGAATCCCAGCTTGTTGGTAAATCATCGGGAAACCCAACAATTGGAACCGCAAAGTCCCAATAAGGAAGTTAGGAAATGATGAATAGATAAGGAAAATTGGCACAATTATGTAAGTTGATTGGATAACAATAAAGGTAGTCGAGGAATACCACCAAATGAAAAGATGAATGGAGTTATACGATCCTTGAAAGGTTGGAAAGTTGAGAATGACCCTAAAGGAATTGTGATAGATATCTAATGGACGGAGAAAGATTTGGGAATATGTCATGCTGTGAGGGACATGTAAGCCCAACAGTCCGGAGGAAAAATGTGACTCAAGTATGGAAGAGTCAATTAGTAAGCATGATGTGGACAAACCTAAGTTGGATCGAAGTTGTAATAAATAACAGATGGAGGAAAGGTTGAAATAGGATGAAGGGATGATAACACCAAAACCCATGAAAACAAGTACGTAATGATGGAAAGAACACTGAGCTAAGGGTTTCAACGATCAAGGGAATAACTAGACACGAGAACGATTGGGTATTTTGGAACTCCCAATCATGAAGTCTTGGACAAGAACCCCAAGAGGAAGAATCTTTCCCTAAGTGCAGGAGGAAGTGATCCTAAGGATATACATTTGGACTAGTGTGCAAGATATGCCTATTTATGATAAACTCCACGGAAGGAGTAAATAATGTAATGGAAATTAAATTCCTTAAATGCGTGATTTGAAGGGGTTAAGTGAAACAACAACCTAAGTGTTAGCATGTCAAGCAAACTCCATGTTGACATTAAGGAAAATCTTCCTGATGTGAAATATGATGATTAATTTTTGGGGATAAAACTACTAAAAGGAGGGAAGAGTTGTAAACCCCGTCCCTTAAAGATAAGAAAATTGGGGAAAGAACCGTTCAACTCAAAAGAGAAAATTGAGTCAGTTCACGGACAACAATCGATAGAGAAAGGGAAAATTGGGAAATTTACAAATCCCGAGTGACCCAAGAAGTCATAAAAACCATGCAAAAGAACTTTCAGATGAAATGGAAGAGAAAACTAGACCAGTTCAGGTGAACCAGATTAAACCGGTTTGAACCATCATTGAACCGGTCTCTAAATTCATTTTTGAGGAATTGAAGCCACCATTGGATAGATAATGAATTTAGAAATTTTTAATTTTGAAAAACTAGGTCAAATCAGGCCAGAACCATCCAATTTAAGCATTAAACTCGGTTCGGACCGGTTTAAAATAGTGTAGTCTTCTTCCTTTAGATGACAATATTGTTCATTCGATGGAAGAATGGACAACACTGGTGAAGATTAATCACCTCTGTTAAGGGCATTTCAGGTGATTTATGAGTGCCATCAAGATGCCAAACGGTCGACCAGAGAGTCCCCGAGCTCCCTATATAAAGAGCTCCTCTCCATTCATCCTCTTCACACCTGAAAACTCCAATCTCTCTCAATTGCTCCATTTTCGGTGAAGCTCGATCCAGATATCTGACTTGGGTAGTTTTCTCAAACTCAGAAGGTGAGGTTAGGTTCTTTAGACTTTAGAGGAAGTCAACTATCTGATAGCAACCTCCGTTCGATCTGAGAATCACCGGAGAAGTGCCAGCAGAATCAAACAGTGAAGCAGATCCGACGGACCGAAGCTGTCCTATTTCGGCCGAGCTGAATTCGGCCAAATTCAGCCCTCCTCCAACCAAACCAAGCTCTCCCAACATCACCACATGCCTCATACTACCTCAACTGAGTGAAAAGTAAGCCAATTTGGTCCTCCTTAGTCGTTGTAGGTTGGAGTTAGAGAGAGAAAATGCAAAATTTCACTGATGAAATTCTCCCTCAATTCAAGGTCAATTGTAGGAATTCTTTATCTTAGAAGGTACCCCCGAAAGAGAGCTACCTTCCATGATAGAGAGCTCAAATTGTTGCACCTCCGACGGTAAGCTTTCAAAGTTTCTCTCTCTACACACAGTTTTCCGACGAAGCTCTGTTTGAGCTCAATCCGGACCCAAATGACACGATTCAAAGCTCAATTGAATCATATGGAAGTGTAGGAAATGATCTATACCTTCAAATGAAATCTAATTCAGTCAATTTGAAAGGTGGAAATTGGAGGAAATTTTTGGGGAAATTTGGGGATTTCGTAAAATTGAAGGACCCTTTTGCAATTTCTAAAAAATGAGGCCAATTGGCCATGTAAAAGATGTTGGAGGACTAATTGATTTATTTTTGGAACATTTGGGGCCAAATTGCCATTTTTGGAAAGTAGGGGCAAAATGGTAATTTTTGAAAAGTTAGGGACCAAATTGGAAATTTGGAAAACTAAAGCCCATTATGCAATTTTGAGTGAAATGAGGACTCAAAGGAAATTTGTGAAAGTTTTGGGACTTAAATTGGGCAAATATGGTCATTAGGGACCTAAAGTGAAGGAAAATATACTTTAGGGAACCAAGTGCAATTAATAAAAAAAATTTGAGTCTCGACTTTTATACCAAACCATAAATGATAAGGCTGTCCAAATTGTGTATGGACACGGGTGATGATAACTCAAGCAAGAGAAACCTCGCGTAGAATTAGAAAATCGAACAAGGATGAACACGTCACGATTATTGGGTGAGTCGATTTATTCACATCATACTTGGTTGGGATGGTGAGCACTATAGAAAAGAAAAACCCCTTCTATGTGGGATTTTAACATCACACCTGATTGGAGTGATGTGCGAACTAAACAAAAAACTACTAATAAGTTGTAAGTAGGGGAAATCATACTTGGTTGGTGATGGACTTTCTTGAAGGAAGAAGAAACCCGCTTGCTGGTTATAAGCGGAGAGATCATCATGCCCGGTTGGTGTGATGAGGTGAAAGATGTATCTATGAGAAGTGTCCTCCCATGACTGTATGCCAATGCTTAAACATTTTTGGAGATCTTTTTGATGGGAGCTAGATTAGCTTAGAAAGGCCAAAGGCCTTAGTTTTCGAACTTGTGGGGCTAAATGCTTAGTTTTGGAAAATCACGTGCAATGGGCCCAAGGCTAGTTGACACGAGTAGGAGCTCGTAAACAAACATAATATATTAAAGCCATGAAAATTCTTAATGAATGGATTATTTGATTTCACCATGGTACAAAGATTGGACCGACATACTCGAGGGATTAGCGGCAATATGTCAAGGTCAGGTCAACGGACCGGCCTAGACAAACAGCTGCAGGTCGAGTTGAAGGTCGGGGCTGTTGGACCAATGGCACAATAGATAAATGGCTTTGTGAAAAAACTATTATTTGTGTATGTACTTGAGGTATATGACCATCAAGACTCCCAAGAGGGGTAGTGATGCGTCCTAATGGCTACTAGACGACATGGTGGAGATAAGGGTAGCTTGTCCTGCCAATAGTCAGAAAGCTTGATGTAACCTCTTGTACATAAGATCGGGGTGGGGTCGGGATGAGGTCTCCATCCTCATATGGACATGAAGTATTTTTGGGTCTAAGGGTTGAACATTTGAGATGTTCACTCAAACTCTGGGTAGAAGTCAATGACTTCTATTAGGGTGGATGGTAAAGACTCTCTGATCCATAACTGGGTGCAATCGGCGTAACTGCATATCTTGAATGTGTATACCCTTCGTGATGAAGGGCATGTGTTGTTTGTGAAATACACCCAATATGGAAATGGGAAAAAGGTTACAACATCTTGGAAAGGATCTGAGAAATCCTTGGAAAAAGAATTTGGTAAACCTTGGAAAAAGGTTTTGGAAAGAGATTAAAAATTGAGGAAAAACCCTTTAAAAAGAAAAGGTCGCCCTTGGCGTGGTAAATGTTTTCAAAATTAGAATTTGATAAAAGAACATTCTTAAAGGAAATAATGAGTTTGACACACTCCAATTAAAGTTATTTTGTTAATAAAAACTCACTCCCAACACCCATTCATTGAGTTATAGAACTCACCCCCTCCTTTTATCACTTTCTCGTAACCATGTGAAAACTTAAAGACCTCCTTGTAAGACATGTATTTCTACTTTAAGATATTTAGTTTTGTATAATGCTATTCCGGGAAAGAAAAAAAAGGACACCTTATTGCTCGTAATTTTAAAAAAAGGGTGAAACCCTTTATAGACTAATGGGAGTGGCGGGCTTCTCACGGAGATCAGACCATATCGGGTCGGGGCGTGATATCAACTATTTGATAGCACTTTCCTTTCGACCCGAGGACTGCCAGAGATGCGCCGATGGAATCAAACAGTGAAGCAACAATGATAGACCAAAGCTGCACTATTTTGGCCGAGCTAAATTTGGCCAAAATTAGCCTTCCTCCGCCCAAACAAAAATTTTCTGACACCCCCACAGCCCTCACACGACCGCAACAGAGCTGAAAGGTAAGCCAATTTGACCCTTCTCTGTCATTTTCGGCCAGAGTTAGAGAGAGAAATTGCTAAAAGTACACTAATGAAATTCTCCCTCGATTCGATGTCAATTGTAACAATTCTTGATCCTAGTTGGAACCTCAGGACGAGAGCTACCTTATCGTATATAGATCTTGGACCATCGCACCTCTGACGGTAATCTTTCGATGCTTTCTCTCTCTACGAACGATTTTTCGGCGAAGGTCCATTTGAGCTCATTTCTGCCTCAATTCATGCGATTCAAAGCTCAATTAAATTGTATGGAAGTGTAGAAACTGATTTATACCTCCAATTGAAGCAATTAACCCTAGTTGGATGGCCAATTTGAAGAAATCAAATTCAGTTAGTTTGAAAGGGGGAAATTGGGGGAAAATGTAAACCTCAACCTCAGAGTCAAGGAAAACTAGGAAAGAAATGGTTAACCCGAGTGAGAAAATTTAGCTGGTTAACAAACCCTGACCACTAGAGAATAGGTAAATTGGAAAATTTACAACTCCCGAGTATCCCAAAGAGTCATAAAAACCTTGTAAAGGGACCTTAGGACAATTTGGGAATGAAACTAGACCGATTTAGGTGAACCAGATCTGAACCAGTTTGCACCATCATTAAACCAGATGATAAATTTATTTTTCTAGGTGGCTTAGAAAATTAAAATTGGAGAATTGAGGCCACCATTGGATAGATAATGAATTTTGAAATTTTTAATTTTGAAAAACTCGATTGAATCTGGCTTAAACTCATCGATTTAAGTGTTGAACCCAGTTCGGACCGGTTCGGTTCGGTTGGGAACAATGTCGTCTTCTTCCTTCAAAAGACAACACTGTTCACTCGGCAAAAGATCAAACATTACCAGTAGAAAGGAAATGTTTATGTTCAGGACGTTTCAGGCCATCAATGACTGTTATTAAGGTGACAAACGGATAGTTGGAGAATCCCCGAGCTCCCTATATAAAGAGCCACTCTCCATTCATCCTCCACACACGTGAAAACTTCACTCTCTCTTAGCTACCTAGTTTTTCGACAAAGCTCGAACCACAACTCCGACAAAGGAGTTTTTTCTGAGCTAAAGAATGTGTGGTTGGGTTCTTTAAACTCGAGGGGAAGTCAGCTACCTGATAGTAGTCTCTAAATGCTTCGAGGATCGCCGGAGAAATGTCGGCGGGATCAAATAGTGGGTATTAGGCCAATGTTTAATGAACAAGGATGGTCATATCATGTAGAAACACAGAGTACCAGGAACGCGAGCAAGGTTAAGCTCGCGTGAAGCAAAGAGACAGTTAACAAAAAAAATACACTGCACTTATCGGGTGAGTGGAAATTTTTTCATCATACCCGGTTGGGATGATGAGTACCTTAGAAGTGAAAACCCACTATTATTTGTAATTTTAACATCACACTGGGTTGGAGTGATGTGAGAAAACACGTGGAAAAAAAATGACTTACTGGTTGTAAGTAGATCATACTTGGTTGGTATGATGAACTTCCTAGAAGGAAGTAGAAAACTCGCTTATCGATTATGAGTGGAGATGTCCTCACACCCGGTTGATGTGATAGACATGTGAAAAGTTATTTTTGTCAGAAGTGCTCTCCCCTAACTATGTGCCACTGGTTAAACATTTTGGAAGACCTATTTGACGGGAGCTCCAATAGCTCAGATAGGCCAGAGGCCTCAGTTTTAGAACTTGGGCGATAGAATGCCCAATTTTAAAAATCTCGTACAGTGGACCCAAGGCCAATTGGCATGAGCAGGAGCTCGTAAATAAACAGGATGTTAAGCCACAAAAATTTTAATGAATGATGTGATTTGGCCATGGTACCAAGACAGAATCGACATACTCGATGGATTGGCGGTAGTGCGACGAGATAGATCGACGGACCAGTTAAGACAAACAGCTATAGGTGGAGTTAAGGATCGAGGCCCTTATCGTAGTGGCACCAAAGATTAATGGCTTATATGGAAAATTATTGTTTGTGCATGCATTAAGGTTTTGGACCATCAAGATGCCCAAGAGGGGTAGTGATGCGTCCCAGGGGCTAGTGGATCATATGGTGGAGATAAGGGTAGTTTGTCATGACATGGTGGAGATAAGGGTAGCTTTATGTGCATGAGATCGGGGTGGGGTCGGGATGAGGTCTCTGTACTCATACGGACATAGAGTTTCTTTTCTAGTTTAAGGATCAGATGTCACGTACATCCACTCATTCCCAGGGTAGAAGTGGACGAGTTTCTATCTAGGTGGTCGGTAAAGTTGCTCTAATGCCACAAGTGTGTGTAGTGGATGGGCTGCCCTACGAATGTGTGATCCCTTCATGACGAAGGGCATTTATTCATTGGTAAATACATCGATTGTGGAAAATGGGAAAATGTTTTTGAAAACTGAGAATATGAGGAAGAAATAATTTTGAAAGGAAATTAAGGATTTTGACACCAAAGTATTTTAATTAAAATTTCTTTTAAAACACTCATTCACTGAGTTGTAGAAACTCACCCACCCTTTTCATCACTTTTCAGGAATAGATAAATGACTAGGGATAACACCAGGATTTACCCTCTATCAGGTATGCTTAATTATCTCTTAATCTTGCATTATTATTGATATATGTTATTCCAGGGAACAAGGTTGAGATTTTTCCAGGCTCCTCTTGAATTAAAGAAGGGTGAAACCCTTCTTAAACTAAGGGAGTGACTGGTTGCTCACGGAGATCTAACCAAACCGGGTCGGGGCATGACAACTTGAGTGGTATCAAAGCTAAGTTACCTTGAAACAATATCAATACTATGCATTAACATTAATAAAATTTTCAATAATGTGTAGGAAGAAGAATCCCTAGGAAGTTCACCACGAAATCCAATCCTCCACATAACCCTAAAAATGACACCCACCCCAAGGGAGGCAATTGTTCACCGATTCTTAAAGTTCACCAAGAAGGACATATCTTATGTAAACACCGCCCTATGGAGTTAAGGAAAACCGAGAAGAGAATCGGTCATATCGAGTGAGAAACATCGATTTGGTTCACAAACCCAATCATCTGAGAATGGGTAATTTGGGAGATTTATAACTCCCGAGTGACCCAAAGTGTTCATAAATTCTTTAAAAAGAACCTTAGGACAAATTGGAAGAGAAAAACCAGTCCGGTTCAGATGAACGGGATCTAACTAGATTGAACCAATTTATGAACCAAGTCGATTCATGAACCGGAACCTATAGAGAAAGGGCAAATCGGGAAATTTATGAATCCCAAATGACCTAAAGAGTCACAAAAGTCAATAAAAAGGACTTTAGGGGGAATTGGAGATGAAAACCAAACTGATTCAGGTGATCCAGTTCCAAACTGAATTGAACCGGTTTGGACTGGTTTGAGCCACTATTGAACCAGATGCTAAATTCATTTTTCTAAGTGGCTTAGAAAATTCAAATTTGAGATTTGAGGCCACCATTGGATAGAGAATGAATTTAGAAATTTTTAAATTTAAGAAACTCGGTCGAATTGGGCTTGAACCGGCCTGTTTAAGCTTTGAACCTGGTTCGGTCCAGTTCAAAACAATGTCGTCTTCTTCCTTTAGATGACAGCACTATTCACTCACTGAAAAATTGAGCAGTGCTGGCGAAGCAGAAAAGTCTCCGGGGCAATGACTAACCTTGGACAGCCAAGAAGTCCTTGAGCTTCCTATATAAAGAGACCCTCCTCATTCATCCTCTTCACACCTGAAAAGTTCTTTCTCTCTCAACTGCTCCAATTTCTGGCGAAGTTTGAACCAGAGCTCTAATATAGGGTCTTTTTTTAGCCAAAGAAGGTGTGGTCAGGTTCTTTGGATTTGGGGAGAAGTCAGCTACACACCTGTAGCCTCAATTTGATCTGAGGGTCTCTAGAGAAGCGTCGGCATGATCGAAAAGTGAAGCAGCTCCGGTGGACTGAAGCTGCCCTATTTTGGCCGAGCTGAAATCAGCCAATTCGAGCACTTCTCTGGCCAAACCAAGCCCTCCCAACACCTCTACAATCCTCTTACGGCTGAATTAGAGCTGAAAGGTAAGCCAATTTGGCTCCTTCTATAAATTCTGGTTGGTGCTAGAGAGAGAACTATCAAAACTTCGATGACTAAATTCTCACTCAATTTGTCATTAATTGATGCAATTCTTGATCATAGAAGGAACTTTATGACAAGAGCTATCTACCTAGATTGAAAGCTCAGACTGCCGTTGTAAACCCTGCACATTTGAGTTAAGGAAAACCGGGAAAAGTACCGGTCAAACCGAATAAGAAAAACCAAACCGATTTACATTTAGGAATAAGCAATATGAAAATTTACAACTTTCGGTTGATCCAAAGGATTTATTAAACATTGGAAAAGAAATTTAAGACAAACTAGAAAACAAAAACCATATTGGTTCAGGTGAATTAGATTCTATAAGAACTTCAAAGTTAAGCGTGCTTACCTGAGAGTAGTGTAAGGATGGGTGACCTTTTAGGAAGTGTGATTTTTTGTAACCCGAAATTTCAGTCAAAAATTTTTATGCGAGGCTTATCATAAATAGCCATCAATTAATATATATTTAATTAAATTATTGGAATTAATACCAATAATTTATGGTAATATTAATACTAATAATAAATCTCGCCCATTTAATACACGGGTTTTACAACTATATAAAGAGGTCATCCCCATTTCATTCTCCTCACACCTGAACACTTCTCTCTCTCTCTCTCTACTGCTCCATTTCCCGGTAAAGCTCGAACCAGAGCTTCGACTTGAACAAAGGTTGGGCTCTTTAGAACCAGGGAGAAGACAACTATCTGATAGCAAACTGGACTGGCTGGCTAACATTAAGAAGTTGATGGGGATAGTTAGAATATCACGAGAGGATATGGTGATCCCAATAGAATTTTTCTTGGAGGGTCGTGCCAAAAGATGGTGGGACAATGTCTGGAGCCTGCATACTTCCACACCCTCCTAGGAGAAGTTTGAGGAGAGATATGCGGAAGAGTACTTGACCCCTCACCTAATTAATGAGAAGAAGCAGGATTTCCTCCAACTACGACAAGGGCTTAACTCTATATCGGAATATGAGACTAAGTTTAATGTGCTAAGGCCTTTTGCTCCAAACTTAGTCGAACTGGTAGATATCTGCCAATGATTCGTAGATGATCTCAACATGGATATAAGAGACCGAATGGGAGTACTAGGATACCTCACGAATTTGGCTGCCATCATTAGCATGGCCCATGAGTGTGAACGTCTGGTACAGACAAGATCCCGTCGAATAAAGCAAGCTAGCCTGAAGGAAGAGGAAGGACATAGCAACCAAGGAGGTCAAAAGGAGCCTGGTTGACAAAAATGGGAGATAAGAATACGATCTTTTAGGAGAAATGATGGTTACCATGCTCAAAGAGAGATAAGTACAACCCCACAAAGGAGAAACCCCTCTTGCCCTAGGTGCTGGAAAAGTTATGAAGGGTTGTGTCGAGCCTATTTCGAATGAGGATAGCTCTAACACTTTGCAAAGAGTTATCCAGCCCTTTGAGGTAATACCCAACGAATTGACCTTCCACCACCTCAAGGAAACCTAAGGGCACTAGACGGAGGATAAGACATAGCCACTACGTCAAGGGTACCAACCTGAGTATACAACCTCAACTAGAAGGAAGCATAGGATGAACCTAGTACTATAGTTAGTACATACCATAGCTCTCCTAGACCAATATAACCAAAAACCCTGTACTTCATCATCATTATAATAAAAGTTCCATTTCTTATAAAACTTGTGATGAAATATGAGTAAAAGAAAATCCTATGGACATACCCACCAAACCTCGAAGTTGAAGCTGGAAGGATGGCATCCAAGGATAACATAAAAGTTAAAGTTGGATATCCTCAAGGACGAATAAAAAGGAATTCCATGAAAGAAGGGAAAGGATTCTCCTAAAGAAGGAAACTCTACGGAAGCATACTAGGAAGACCCAAGGAGTAAGCTAAACCCAAGGAGCATATAAGTAGGATGATCACATCAAAGGACGTCGTGAAAAGTGGACTACCAATAAAAAGGTAAGAAGGAAAAGCCTCCAAGAAGTGTTAGAGAGGTTGAAATAGAACGGGAATCCGTAGGTAGAGGACACAAGTAGGAAGTAAGACCTCAAAAAGGGAAGTTGCAAAGCTAAGGAACCGCCAAATGGATCCTAAGAGGCTTAAACCGACATAAAGAACCTCATAAAGAACCATAAGTGGATAAGGGTATGTTGGGATAGCCAAGGTATTACCTGATTGTAAGAGTAAAGAAGCCAATTAGAGATTTGTGATAAACCTAGAAAATAAGGAAGCAACTAGTAGCAACAGGATGGTCAAGGAGAATAAACGAGACCCTAAGAAGGACTAGGAAGTAGTGGAGACTACACTCTAAAGAAGGGTAGTAGAGTGGGCATGGTGAGTAGTATACAAAATAAGACCAGACAATTGGGGTACCTCGAATAGGAAAGTAAAGGGTGAACTAGGAAATTAAGGTCGGCAAATGATTAAAGGTAGTCGAGAAATACTACCAGACAAAGGGAGAGACGAAGCTACACAATCCTCGAAAGGTTTGGTTGAGAACCACCATTATAGAAGTGTTCAAAAAATTAAAGATGGTCAAAGAAAGGTTCTAGAAAATGTCGTGTTGTAAGGAACATGTAAGCCCAATAGTCTCAAGGAAAAATGTGACTCAAGTAAGGAAGAGTCAGTTGGTAAGCATGACGAGGTCAGAAATAATTTGGATCGAAGTTGAAATAAATAATGGATGGAGGAAGGGTTAAATAGGAAAAAGTGGTAATAACACCGGAACCTATGGAAAACAAGTACATGATGCTCGAAAGAACACCGAGGTAAGAGTTTCAATGATTAAGATAATAACTAGACAGAGTAACGATTGGGCATCTTGGAATTCCCAATCCTGAAATCTCGAGTAAGAACCCCAAAGGGGAAGAATCTTGCCCTAAGTAAAAAAGATATGAACATAGGGATATACCTTTAGACCCATAGGCAAGACATACTAGGTAAGATAAAACTCCATGGAAGGAGTAAACAATATAAATGAAAAGAAATTCCTTAAGTCTGTGATTTAAGGTGGACTAAGTGAAAGAATGACCAAAGTACTAACATGTCTAAGTTAACATTAACGGAAGTTATTCTGGAGTGAAATTTAGTTTTGGGGACAAAACTCCTAAAAGGAGGGGAGATTTGTAACCCCCCCCTCCCCCCCCCCCCCTTGGAGTTAAGGAAAACTTGGAAAAGAACCAATAAAACCGAGTGAGAAACATCGAACTAGTTCACAAACCTGATCATCAGAGAATGGGGAATTTGGGAAATTGACAACTCTCGAGTGACGCAAAGGATTCATAAACCCTTGGAAAAGAACCTTAGGACAAATTGGAAGAGAAAAACTAGTCCGGTTCAAATGAACTAGATCCAACTGGATTGAACTAGTTTATGAACCAAAACTGATTGAGAAGGGGCAAACTAGAAAATTTATGAATCCCGAGTGACCTAAAGAGTCACAAAAGTCAAGAAAAATGACTTTATGATGAATTGGGGATGAAAACCAAACTGGTTTAGGTGAAACGGATCTGAACTGGATTGGACCGGTTTGAACCACTATTGAACCAGATGCTAAATTCATTTTTCTAAGTAGTTTAGAAAATTTAAATTTGAGATTTGAGGCCACCATTGGGTAGAGAATGAATTTAAAAAATTTTAATATTGAAAAACTTGGTCAAATTGGGCCTAAACTGGTCGGTTTAAGCTTTGAACCCGGTTCGGACCGGTCCGGTCCAGTTCGGAACAGTGTCGTCTTCTTCCTTTAGATGACGACACTGTTCACTCACCAGAAAATCAAGCAACGCCGGAAAAGCTGAAAAATCTCAATTAAGGGAGTTTCAGATAATGAATGACCACCATTAAGGCACCAATCAGATGGCTAAGAAGTTCTTGAGCTTCCTATATAAAGAGCCCCTCCTCATTCATCTTGTCCACACCTGAAAACTCCATTCTGCCTCAACTGCTCCAATTTTCGGTGAAACTCAAACTGGAGCTCCAATATAGGGTCTTTTCTGAGCCAAAGAAGGCATGGTCAGGTTCTTTGGATTCAGGGAGAAGTCAGCTATATGCCTATAGTCTCCAATTGATTTGAGGGTTGTCGAAGAATCGTCGACATGAACGAACAGTGAAGCAGGTTCGGCAGACTAAAGCTGCCCTATTTTGGCCTAGCCGAAATCAGCCAATTCGAGCCCTTATCAGGCCAAACTAGGCCCTCTCAACACCTCTACAGTCCTCCTACAGCTGAATTAAAGCTAAAAGGTAAACCAATTTGGCTCCCCTATGAAAATTCCGGTCGGTGCTAGAGAGAACTGACCGAACTTTGATGACTAAATTCTCACTCAATTCGGCATCAATTGATGCAATTCTTGATCCTAGGAGAAAATTCAGGACAATAGCTATCTGCCCAGATTGAAAGCTCGAATCGTCACACCCCTGACAATAAGCTTTCGAAGCTTTATCTCTCTAAGTCCAGTTTTCCGACGAAGCTCCGTTTGAGCTCATTCTGGCATCAAATCGTGCAATTCAAAGTGCGATTTAATTGTATGAAGGTGTAGGAACTCCAATCTAACTTCGATTTCAACAATTAAACTCATTTGATTGGTCAATTTGATGAAATCAAATTTGGTTGAGTTATAAGGTTGAAAGTGAGGGACAAATTATGGGAAATTTGGGAATTTCAAAAATTTGAGGGAGTAAAGTGCAATTTCATAATATTTAATGCCAATTCGGCATGATAAAGTTGTTGAATGACCAACTGGGCAATTTTGAAATTTTTATTTTTGTAAAGTAGGGGCAAAATGGTAATTTTGTAAAAAGTTGGGTACCAAATTGGAAATTTGGGAAAGTTGAACCCCTTTTTTGTGATTTCAAATAAATTGAGGTCCTAAGGTGAATTTTTTAGTTTCGAGATTCAATTTGGTGGAAAAATGACATTAGGGACTTAAAGTTAAAGAAAAATAACTTTAGGGAGCTATTTAAAAATAATTGAAAATTTTGGTTTTCTCATTCATTTGGGAGGAATGAAGGCTATTTGCAAAGTACCATCAATACTAGCTAAGACAAGTTCATGTGAAGGCATTATCCCGGCTAAGAGGAAATTTAGTGCATTATCATGTGAGTGGGAGTTGATATCATACCTGGTTGGGATAATAAGCACCTTGAAAATGAAAACCCACTTCTAAGTGGTATTTTAACCATCACACCTGATAGGAGTGATGTGGAAATCACACAGAAAAACTACTTACCTGTTGTAAGTAGATAATACCATGTTGGTATGATGAAACTTCTTGGAAGGAAGTGGAAAACTCGCTTATCGATTATAAGCTAAGATGTCCTCATGCCCGGTTGGTATGATGGAGAGTTGAAAAGTTTATTTTGTCAGAAATACTCTCCCCGACTGTGTACCACTGCTTAAAATTTTTGGGAAACTTTCTCAACAGGAGCTCGAATAGCTCATATAGGTCGGAGGCCTCAATTTTGGAACTTTGGGGCTAATATGTCCGATTTTGAAAATCTCGGATAGCGGGCCCTAGACCAGTTGGCATGAGTAGGAGCTCATAAACAAACATGATTATTATGCCATTAAAACTTAAGTAAATGAGTTATTTGGGCAAGGTACCAAGACAGGACCGACATACTCGATGGACTAGTGGTAGTGTGACATGACAGGTCTTCGGACTAGTCAAGACAAACAGCTGTAGGTCGAGTATATAGTCGGGGTTATTGGACTACTAGCACCACATATTACATGGCTTATGTGAAAAAAATTGTGATTGTGCATGCACTGTGTTTCAGGACCTTGAAGACACCCAAGAGGGGTAGTGATGCGTCCTAGGGCTTTGAGCGACCTGGTAGAAATAAGGGCAGTTAGTTGTACCAAAAGTCTTTAGAAGTTCGACGTAGCTTCATTACACATGAGACCGGGGTAGAGACGGGATGAGGTCTCTCTCTTATATGGACACAGAGTATTTTTGGTTTGAGGGAAGGACATCATAGAAATTCACTTAAACTTTGGGTAGAAGTTAGAGACTTGTATGAGGGTGGATGGTAAAGACGCTCCGATCCATAAGTGGGTGCAGTCGGTGTAACTGCATCTTGCGAAATGTGTGTGATCCCTTTATGATGAAGGGTGTGTGTTGTATGTTAAACAAACCGAATATGGAAATGGGAAAGAGGTTATCAAAATTGTGGAAAGGATTTGAAAATCCTTGGAAATGAATTAGGAAACCTTGGAAAAAGGTTTTGATAAACTAAAATTTGAAGAAAAGCATTTTTTATGAAATAAGGAGTTTGACACACTCCATTTAATTAATTGATTTTTGTGAAAACTCTCACCCAACACTCATTCACTGAGTTGTCGAACTCACCCCCTCCCTTTACCCCTTTTCAGGAAACCAAGGGAAAACCAACCTTAAAGATTTATCGGTAGCCAAACCTTAAGGCAGGTATATAAAATTTATATGCATTTTTTATTAATTTTATTTCAGGCAAGGTACATGTAAGAAGGGCGGCTTACTCTTCACTGTTTACAAAGAAGGGGCAACCCTTAGTAAGCTGGGAGAGTGGCGGGTTGATCATGGGGATCCGACCAAACTGAGTCTGGGCATGACATCTTAACTTAGGGAAGGAAGGAGAAATCTAGGGTGAGGAAAGTCAGCGTCAAAGAGCGTGGGACGAGTGGAAGTCAGAGTCAAGGAACGAATCTATTATAAAGGTAAGGAAACAAAGAAGGATTAAACTATCCCAAGGAAAATCAAAGGAATGGAAGCTGACCAGGGAGAAAGTAAGAAGGATATGGGAAGAATTGATGATGTTAAGATAATTAAGACAAGACAAGAGAAAAGGAGAATGGAAGGAAGTTCGGGAGAAAGAAACCCTGGGAATAATACCAACACTTGGAAAAGAGTAGAATACACATCCTTAGAAACTCGATAGTAATAATGGATTTTGTTTATAAGTAAGGATGTGGAATAAAAAGGAAAAGAAGATAGGGAAGAAATCCAGAGTGAATCACCATACAAAGGTCGGGAAGTATAAGAAAGAAATGAAGAACTTTCAAGGAGCAATAGGGAGAATGAACATGAAAATCCCAGGATGGAATTCCTTAGAAGAAGGATGAAGATAGGAAGTGGAACTATGGAAAGGAGGATGTTCCAAGCTAAGGTAATCAATAAATGAAACTTCATAAACTGAAGTAGAAACTAGGACCTCATTAAAAGACATGGGTGACTAAGTAAACACCTGGAGGGCCAAGTGTGATCTACTTGCAAGAAGAGTAGAGGAACCAAATAGGAATTATTGATAGACAAAGTTGCAGAAAACAACTCATAATAACCAGATCATCTGGGAGAATAAACAACGTACTAAGATGGAAAGAAAAGTAGTGAGGACTACACCCTAAAAAGAGAATGAGATGGGTATTAAGAATAATACGACTCAAGAGATGACCATCTAAAAATCATATGACAAAGAGAATGATAAGAACGAGGCAATTAATGAACTGACCTCAGGGGATGTATAAAGTTGATTTCCAGTAAAGAGGGAGAAATGGAAAGGTCAAACAGTTGGAAATTTAAGGTGAAGACAAAATCTTTAAAGAGATCCATGACCAAGACTGAGTTAAGAAATAAACTCAAGACTAGAGAAAATTAAGTCAGCCTCTCATAGGATAATAGTGAAATCTTAAAATATGATTGATGTAAATCCCATCTAAAGGAAATGGATGGATATAGGAAAGAAAGGAGAATGAAGATGAAGTGCATATAAGTTCTTAAGGTTAGAGTAGGCAGAAAAGGATGGGAACATGGAATACTTTCTAAGTTAAAATTAACAACACGGGAAGAGAACCCGAGAGAAAAGAACATAAACTGCCCATGGAGGAAACCTTGGAAGGACAAAAGTGATCCAATTAAAAGGAAATAGGATCAATAGAAATGGAGACTGGATAAATTCGTCCAAGATATGTTGGTTGAAATGGAAAGAACAAATATAAAGGAAAGGTACTCGGGGGGACCCTAGGACAGTTAAGTCCAAGTAATGTGGAAAACACATCGAAAGAGGTCGTTCGAGTAAGGATGGGGTGGATTGCCCATAACAAGAGGAAACAGAGGTAAACATATCTAAGAACCATGGAAAAGTTAACCCCTCAATTAGGAAAGGATTTAAGTAAAGGATCACTGACTTTAGAACTGGTGCTGATCAATGCTCAATTTGATAGAGCCTAAAGGGAGAACGACTAGACAAAATGTGGAGTAACCAGAACAAGATCGATCAGTGAAAACGTCTCGGGTAAAGAATAAGGAAAGAGACTGAATTTCAGTTCGAGAAGGATTCAAAAGGATGAATACCCTATTATTGGAAAGGGGTATGAAGAAAGGAAGGAATGAAAACTTCAAAGAAATGATGAGGGGGGTTGAACGTGTAGTTACCAAGGTGAACGTCTCTAAGTGAGGGACAAGGTAGAGAGAAAAACTAAAATAAAGGAACAATCAAAAGTAAGCCATTGATACTTAAAACCAAAGGTGATTGAACGTTATAAGAATTTGAAGTGACCACAAAAGAATAAGAGTTGACTAAAAGAAGAGAAAGTCCTTGAGAAAAGGACACCACTGAAACTAAGGACGAACATAGGAATGGTCAAAATTGGATAAAATGAGTTAACACCAAAATCTATGAAGTGAGTGGATGGTGCTTGAGAAGACCCTGAACTAAAGGCTTTAATGACAAAGGAAGTGACTACACATAGGAATGAGTGGGTATCTCATAACTCCCAATCTTGAAATCCTGAGTGAAGAACCTCAAGAGGAAGATTTTTGCTTTAAGGATAGAGGGACGTGAATTTAAAGATATAGCCTTAAACCCTCGAGTAAGGTATGCTTAGCTTAAGTAAGCTCCATGGAAGGGATAATGAGAAGGAAAAGAAACTTATAAGGGTGTTGTACCGAGGCTATATGGAAATAACCGAAAAGCTTGTATGTCAATAAAAAAATAAGTTGATGTCAAGGGAAGTTCATTCCAGTACAAATGATGTTGAATAAGTTTTGGGGACAAAAGTCCTAAGAGGAAGGAAGAGTTGTAAACCCCGCCCTCGGAGTCGAGGAAAATTCGGAAAGAATCGCTCAACCCGAGTGAAAAAATTGAACCGTTTCACAAACCCCGACCACTAGAGAATGAGCAAATTGGAAAATTTACAACTAACGGGTGACTCAAAGAGTAATAAAAACCTTGGAAATGGACACTAGGACAATTTGGGAAAGGAAACCAAATTGGTTCAGGTGAACCGTTTCCGAACTGGATTAAACTGGTTTGCACCATCATTGAGCAGATGCTAAATTCATTTTTCTAGGTGGCATAGAAAATTTAAATTGGAGAATTGAGACCACCATTGGATAGAGAATGAATTTAGATGAATTTGGAAATTTTTAATTTTAAAAAACTTGGTCAAATCAGGCCTGAACCGTTCGGTTTAAGTGTTGAACATGGTTTGGATCGGTATGCTCCAATTTGGAACAATATCATCTTCTTCCTTCAGATGACAACACTGTTCAATCACCGAAAAATCAAATAGCATTAGTGGAAAGGAAATGTTTCTGTTCAGGACATTTTAGGCCATCAATGAGTGTCATTAATGTGCCAAACGGATGGATGGAGAGTCTCCGAGCTCCCTATATAAAGAGCCTCTCTTCATTCATCCTCCACACATCGAAAAACTTCACTCTCTCTCAGCTACTCAGGTTTTCGACGAAGCTTGAACCAGAGCTCCAAGATACAGGTTTTTATGAGCCATAAAAGGCATGGTCAAGTTCTTTAGACTCGGGGGGAAGTTAGCTACCCGAGGTAGTCTCCAATTGCTACGAGGATCGCTGGAGAAATGCTGGCATGATCAAACAGTATAGTAGCTTCAGCGAACCAAAGCTTCTCTATTTCTGTTGAGCTAAAATTGACCGATTTGAGCCCTCCTCAGACCAAACCAAGCCCTCCTAACGATCCATCAGCCCTTATATGATCGAATTAGAGCGGAAAGGTAAGCCAATTTAGCTCCCCTTTGTAATTTCTCATCAATGTTAGAGAGAGAACCGATGAATTTTTTATTGGCCAAATTCTCCATCAATTTGACATGAATTAATGTGATTCTTGATCATAGGAGAAAGCTTAGGATGAGAGCTATCTGCCCAAATCAAAATATTGGACCGTTGCACCCCCTACGGTAAGCTTTTGAAGCTTTCTTTCTGTAAGTCTAGTTTTCCGATGAAGCTCTATTTTAGCTCGTTTTGATGCCAATTCATGCGATTCAAAGTGAAATTGAATTGTATGGATGTGTAGGAACTCAATTTTACCTCCAATTTCAATAATTAACCTCGATTGATCAGTCAATTTAATAAAATCAAATTCAGCCAGCTTGAAATGGGGAAATTGGGAAATTCAAAAATTTGAGGTACTAAAGTGCAATTTCCCAAAATTAAGGGCCAATTGGCAATGAAAAAGATGTTGGAGGACCAATTGGTCAATTTTTAAAATTTTTTGGGTTAAATTGCCATTTTTGTGAAGTAGGGGCAAAATGGTAATTTTTTAAATGTTGGGGACCAAATTGGAAATTTGGGAAACTTGAACCCCTTTTGTGATTTTGAATAAATTGAGGTCCCAAAGTGAATTTTAGAAGTTTTGGGATGCAATTTGGGTAAAAATTGGAATTAGGGACGTAAAGTTAAATAAAAAGAACTTTAGGGACCTAAATGCAAATAATTAAAAGTTTGGGCATTTTCTGCACTCGTGATGAATGAAGGCTATTGAACGAGGATGGTATGATGAAGTTCTTGGAAGGAAGTAGAAAACCCGCTTATTGATTATGTGTGGAGATGTCCTCACACTTGGTTGGTGTGATGGATATGTGAAAAGTTATTTTTATTAGAAGTGATCTCTCTTTACTATTTGCCACTGCTTAAACATTTTGGGAGACCTTCTTCACAGGAGCTTGAATAGCTTAGATAGGCCAGAGGCCTCGATTTTAGAGCTTGGAGGCTAGAATGCATGATTTTGAAAATCTCGTACAATGGGCCCAAGACCACTTGGCATGAGCAGGAGCTCATAAACAAACATGATGTTAAGTAATGAAATTTTAATGAATGATGTGATTCAGACATGGTACCAAGACAGAACTAACATACTCGATGGATTGGCGGCAATGCGATGAGACAGGTCGACGGACCAGTCAAGACAAATAGCTACAGGTCGAGTTGAAGGTCGGGGCCGTTGGACCAGTGGCACCAAAGATTAATGGCTTATATGGAAAATTATTTTTTGTGAATGCACTAAGGTTTGGGACCATCAAGATGTCCAAGAGGGGTAGTGATGTGTCCTAGGGGCTACTGGACGACTTTGTGGAGATAAGGGTAGTTTGTCGTGCCAATTGTTAGGGAAGCTCATCGTAGCTTAATGCACATGAGACCAGGGTGGGGTTGGGATGAGGCCTATGATCTCATATGGACACAGAGTTTCTTTCCAGGTTTGAGGGTCAGATGTCGCGTACATCCACTCATTCTCAAGTTAGAAGTGGACAAGCTTCTATATAAGTGGCTGGTAAATTCGCTCTAATGCCACAAGTGGTTGTAGTGGATGGTTTGCCCTGTGAATGTGTGATTCGTTCATGATGAAGTGCGTGTGTTGATTGCTAAGCACACCGAATGTGGAAAATGTGAAAAAGTTTTTGAAAACCGAGAATATGTGGAAGAAATAACTTTGAAAGGAAATTAAGGAGTTTGGCACACTCCAAAATATTTTACTTAAAATTTCTTTTAAAACACCAATTCACTGAGTTGTAGAAACTCACCCACCATTTTTATCCCTTTACTGAAATAGAGAAATGACTAGGGATAACACCAGGATTTACCCTTTGTCAGGTATGCTTAATTATCCCTTTATTGATATATGTTAGTCTAGGGAACAAGGTTGAGATTTTCCATGGTTCCTATTGAATTGAAGAAGGGTGAAACTCCTCTTAAACCAAGGGAGCGACGGGTTGCTCACGGGGATCTGACCAACAGAGTCAGGGCGTGATAGAAAGTTTTGGGATATTGGGGATTTCAAAAAATTGAGGGACTTATTTGCAATTTCCCAAAATTGAAGGCCAATTGGCCATGAAAAAGATGTTGGAGGAACAATTGGTCGAGTTTTGAAACATTTGGTGTCAAATTGCCATTTTTGGAAAGTAGGGGAAAATGGTAATTTTTGAAAAGTTAGGGACCCAATTGGAAATTTGGAAAAATTGAGCCCCTTATACAATTTTGAGTTAAATCAGGACTCAAAGGAAATTTTGGAAACCTTGGGATTCAAATTGGGCAAAAGTTGGAATTAGGGACCTAAAGTTAAAAGAAATGAAAATTAGGGACCTAAGTGCAATTTATCGATAATTTGTGAGCCTAGGCTTTTATGCCAAACTATAATTGATAAGGCTGCCCAAATCATGTAAGGACAAGTGTGACCAGAATGCAAGCAAGAGAAAGCTCGCGTAGACTTGGAAAACCTGCTGAGGATGAAGACATAACGATTATCGGGTGAGTGGGCATGTTTACGTCATACCCGGTTGGGATGGTAACACTTTAGAAATGAAAAATCACTTGTAAGTGGTACTTTAACATCATACTCGGTTGGGTGATGGGTAATTTAAGCTAAAACTTACTTACTAGATGTAAGTATAGGAAATCTACAAATCCCATTATTTGATAATAAGAAAAATCATGAAAAGAACCGACCATTTCCAAAGAGAAAACCGAGTCAGTTATAAACCATAACTGGTAGAGAAATGACAAATTGGGAAATTTACAACTCATGAGTGACCCAAAGAGTTATAAAAACCTTGGAAAAGGAAGTTAGGATGAATTGGAAGAGAAAACCAAATAGGTTCAGGTGAACCGGTTTGAAGCACTATTGAACTAAATTCTAAATTTATTTTTCTAGGTGGCTTAGAAAATTCAAACTAGAGAATTGAAGCCACCATTGGATAGAAAATGAATTTAGATAAATTTATAAATTTTAAAATTTGAAAAACTTGGTCGAATCGGGCCTGAACCGGTCAGTTTAAGTAGTGAAGTCGGTATAGACCGGTTCGGTCTGGTTCAGAATAGTGTCATTTTCTTCCTTCAGATGACACCATTGTTCACATGCCGAAAAATCAAGCAGTACCAATGAAGGAGAAAAGTCTTCGTTTAGGGAGTTTTAGGCAATGAATGATCACCATAAAGGTGCCAATCGGATGACGAAGGAGCCTCCGAGCTTCCTATATAAAGAGCTCCTCCTCATTCATCCTCCTCACATTTGAAAAGTCCTCTCTCTCCCTACTACTCCATTTTTCGATGAATCTTGAACTAGAGCTCTAACATTTGGGTTTTTCTAAGACAAAGAAGGCAAGGTTGGGTTCCTTATACACGGGGAGAAGTCATCTACCTGACGGTGATCACCATTCGATTCGAGGATCGCCGGAGAAGCTCCGGTGTAATCAAACAGTGAAGCAGCTCCGGCAGACCGAGGCTGCCCTATTTCGGCCGAGCTGAAGATGACCAAATTGAGCCCTCCTTAGGCAAAACCAAGCTCTCCTAACATTCCCTCAACCCTCATACGACTGAATTAGAGTGGAAAGGTAAGCCAATTTGGCTCACCTTTGTAATTTTCGTTTAGTGTTAGAGAGTGAACCGACGTAAATGCACTGATATGAATTGATGCGATTCTTGATCCTAGGATTAACCTTATGATGAGAGATGTCTGCCCCGATCGAAAGCTCAGATTGTCGCACCTCCGACGGTAAGCTATTGAAGTTCTTTTTCCTTAACTTTAGGTCAGACTGCCCCAATCCATCGAGTATGTTAGTCCTGTTTTGGTACCATGGCCAAATCGTATCATTCATTCATTAAGAGTTTTCATGGCTTATCATCATTTTTGTTTATGAGCTCCTGTTTGTGCCAACTGTCCTTGGGCCCACTGTACGAGATTTTCAAAACCGGGCATTTTAGTCCCCAAGTTCCAAAATCGAGGCCTCTAGCCTATCTCAGCTATTTGAGCTCTCATCAAGAAGGTCTCCGAAACCTTTTAAGCATTTGCACACAGTCAGGGTATATAGCAGACTTGACCAAATAACTTTTCACTTATCCATCATACCAACTGGGTGTGATGACATCCCCTCTTATAACCGGTAAGTGGGTTTTCTACTTCCTTCTAGGAAGTTCATCATACCAACCGGGTATGATCTACTTACAACCGTTAAGTAGTTTTTTCACATATTTCTCACATCAACCCAACCATGTGTGATGTTAAAATTCCACATAATAGTGGTTTCTCATTTCTGAGGTACTCATCATCCTAACCGAGTATAATGTGTAAAATCCCACTCACCCGATAAATACAGTGTATTTTCCCCTAAAGTGGCTTTTTGCCTCCACGCTAGCTTACCCTTGCTGGCATGCCAGATCCTTCGTGTTCCTACATGATATGAACATCCTTGTTCATTAACTATTTGCATTTAGATACCTAAAGTTCTTTTTCCTTAACTTTAGGTCACAAATGCTAATTTTTCACAAATTGAGTCCCCAAACCTCAATGCATTCACAAATAGGTGTTCAAGTTTCCCAAATTTCCAATTTGGTCCCTAACTTTTCAAAAATTACCATTTTGCCCCTACTTTACAAAAATGGTAATTTGACCCCAGTAAATTCAAAAAATTGACCAATTGGTCCTCTAACATATTTTTCATGGACAATTGGACCTCAATTTTAGGAAAATACACTTTGGTCCCTCAATTTTTTGAAATCCCCAATTTCCCACTTTTAAACTGACCGAATTTAATTTCATCAAATTGATCAATCAATCGAGGTTAATTGTTGAAATTGAAGTAAAATTGACTTCCTACACATCCATATAATTCAATTTAGCTTTGAATTGCATGAATTGATGCCAGAACGAGCTCAAATGTAGCTTCACTAGAAAACTGGACTTAACGAGAGAATGCTTCCAAAGCTTACCATCGGGGGTGCGACGATCTGAGCTTTCGATCGAGGTAGGTAGCGTTCATCCTGAGGTTCCTTTTAGGATCAAGAATCACATTAATTCATATTGAATTGAGGGAGAATTTGATCAGTGAAGTTTCATCAGTTCTCTCTCTAATAGTGATTGGAAATTATAGAGGAGAGCCAAATTGACTTACCTTTCTATTCTAATTCGGTTGTATGAGGGCTGCGACAGTGTTGGAAGAGCTTAGTTTAGCTTGAGGATGGCTCAATTTGATTGCCTTCAGCTGAGCCGAAACAGGGCAGCTTCAATCCGTTGGAGCTGCTTCACTGTATGATTACGCTTGCGCTTCTCCAACGATCCTTGGATCAAATGGTGACCACCATAGGGTAGCTGTCTTCTCCCCGCATCTAAGGGACCCGACCTCACTTTCTTTAGATAAGAAAAACCCCTATGTCGGAGCTTTGGTTCGAGCTTCATCAGAAAACTGAGCAACTAAGAGAGAGTGAAGTTTTCAAGCTTGTGGAGGATGAATGAAGTTTTCTCACTCAGGTTGACCAGTTCTTTCTCGATTTTCCTTAACTCCAAAGGATGGGGTTTACTACTCTACCCTCCTTTTATGAGTTTTGTTCCCAAAACTAATTCCACATCCTTCGCACTGGAAATAACTTTCCTTGATATCAACTTGTAGTCTATTGACATACAACCATTTCAGTTATTTCCATTTAGCCCTTTTTATAACACACATTTAAAATTTTCTTTTCCTTCTCATTACTTACTCGTTCTATGGAGCTTACTTTAGCTAAGCATACCGCACTTGCAAGTTTAAGGTTATATCCTTAAAATCATGTCTCTCTTTCCTTAAAATATAATTGTTTCTCTTGGGGTTCTTTACTCCGAATTTCAGGATTTTAAGTTCCAAGATACCCATTCATTCTAGTTTGTAGTTACTTCCTTTTTCATTAAACCCTTAGTTCAGGGTCCTCTCGAGCACCACCTATTCACTTCATAGATTTCGGTGTTAACTCCTTTTATCCCATTTTGATCCTTCATATGTCCTTCCTTACTTTCGATGGGCTTCTTTTCTAAAAAACTTTCCTTTCTTTTAGTCAACTCTTACTCCCTTTTGATCACTTCAAGATTCTTATAAGAGTTAATCTCCTTCGATCTTAAGTGTTGATTGCTTATTTGTGATAGCTCCCACATTCCGGTTTTGCTCTCTACCATGTCCCTTACAGTAGAGACATCCATCTTAAGAACTACATGCTCATCCTTCTGATCATTTCTTTGAAGGTTTTGTTCCTTTCTTTCTTCATACCCCTTTCTATATTAGGGTATTTATCCTTTTGAATCCTTCTCTAACTAATTCTGTGAACTCCACACTATATCTAGTCATCCCCTCTTTAGGCTCTACCAATTTGTGCATTGATCACTACTAGTCCTTATGTCAGCGATCCTTTACTTAAATCACTTCCTCATAAATTGGAGCTGAAATAAAGACCTCATTAAAAGACATAGGTGGCTAAGTAAATACCTTGAGGGCCAAGTGTGATCATTTCTTTGAAGGTTTTGTTCCTTCCTTTCTTCATACCCCTTTCTATATTAGGGTATTTATCCTTTTGAATCCTTCTCTAACTAATTCCGTGAACTCCACACTATATCTAGTCATCCCCTCTTTAGGCTCTACCAATTTGTGCATTGATCACTACTAGTCCTTATGTCAGCTCCATTTTATGAGGAAGTGATTTAATAATGAGGAGAAAGTTCTAGGCTAAGGTTTTCTTTCTATCGTACTTCCTTCCTTTCTCCTTTCACCTTGTCTTATCTCTATTGACTTAACATCTTCAAGGCTCCCATTTCTTTCTTACTGGTCAACTTCCATTCCATTGGTTTTCCTTAGGATAATCCAATCCTTCTTGTTTCCTTACTTTTATCTTATGGAGTCTCTCCTTAGCTCCTTCCACTGGTCTCATACTCTTTGATGCTGACTTTCCTTACTCCAACCTTCTTCTTCCTTCCTTTAGTTAAGATCTATCTTCCTTGGTGAACTTTAGTAGACTCTTTTAGGATTCATTGCCAAGTCTTATTGTCTTGTTTTTCCCTTCTCTGGGTGGAAAACTTTCTTGGCTACCTTAGAGGTTGGGTTAAGTCATAGTTTTCCTTTATCTGTTACTTTGATCTTTAACAACATACTCCTATTTCTGTTAGTTGTATTTATCAAGAGACTAAATATTTAAGGAAAAATCATAACTTTATTCATTCAGGAAATAGTTTCTTGCCATTTTTGGCTTATTATAGAGATTTTCTACCCCATAGTCCCTTGGGGTCATAGGTTGAGATTTAGCCTTGGAACGATTGTGGGATTCATGATCAGATAGTTCTGAAGAATTTGTTGAAGTCCATCCATATTCCCTTATGGGACAAACTTCATGTGTGGCCTCTAGTTCGTATTGTGGTAACACTTCAATCTCACACTCATATGTCCGCCTCATCCATTGAGAAGGATTGAAGTTGGACTGAGTAGGTGAGGGTACTTGGTGGACTTTCATGAATGTGGCATAAGCATCCTAATAGTTATCCTAACCCTCCTCCTTAGTGGGATTTCCCTCCAATTGTTGTAGGGCTGGAGGAGGTGTTGGGCTCTTTAAGGAAGAAATAGGTCCTCTTGCCTAGGAGGAGGTTATGTAATGCCCTCTGGTTATAGTAAGGCTCCCACAAGTTTTTAGTAATCCTCCACTATATCTTTAGGCACTTTTTTCTCGCCCTTTAGGAACTGTTGAACAACTGCCTCCCCGGGGGTAAGCGTCTTTTTCAGGGTCAGGTGTGGAGGATTGGATTTCACGGTGAATTTTCTAGGTATTCTCCTTCCTTCATTGTAGTGAAAATTTTATTAGTGTAAGGGCATAGTATTGATAATGTTTTAAGGGAACTTAGCTTTGATACCACTCAAATTGTCATGCCCTAACCCCATTTGGTCGAATCCCCGTGATCAACCCACCGCTCCCTTGGTTCAAGAAGGGTTTCCCCTTTTCTTTAATCAAAAGGAGCCAGGCGAAATTTCAACTGTGTTCCCTAGAATACATATATAAAAAATGCAAGTTTAAAAGAAATTAAGCATACCTGACATATGGTCAATTTTGGTGTTATCACTAGTAATTTCTCTATTCCTCAAAAGGGATAAAAAGGGTGGCGAGTTTCTACAACTCAGTGAATGGGTGTTTAAAAATAATGAGTTTCCATAAAATAGTTATAATTTGGATTGTACCAGACTCCTTATTTCCTTTAAAATCATTTCTTCCTTGAATTCCCGGTTATTCAAAACCATAATTTCTCATTATCCACAATCAGTGTGTTTAACAATCAACACACGACCTTTATCATGAAGCGATCACACATTCGTAGGGCAGCTCATCCACTGCACCATCTTGGTGCATCGGAGTGACTTTATCAGCCACCTAGATAGAAGCGCATCGACTTCTATCCTAGGAATGAGTGGATGTTCGTGACATTCGACCCTCAAACCCGAAAAGCAACTCCATATCCGTATGAGGATAGAGACTTCATCCCGACCCCACCCAAGTCTCAAGCGCATGAAGATACATCGAGCTTCCCTGACTACTTGCATGACAATCTGCCCTTATGTCCACCATGTCGTCCAATAGCCCTTAGGACACATCACTACCTCTCTTGGGCATCTTGATGGTCCCGAACCATAGTGCATGCACAAACAAAGTTTTCCATAAGCCATTAATATGTGGTGTCACTAGTCTAACGGCCCCGACCCTCAACTCGACGTGTAGTAGTTTGTCTAAATCGAGTCTTGTTGCATTGCAACCAATCCATCGAGTATGTTGGTCCTATCTTGGTACTATAGCCAAATCACATCATTCATTCATTAAAAGTTTTCATGGTTTATCATCATGTCTGTTTAAGAGCTCCTGCTTGTGCCGTGTACCCTTGTGTCCATTGTACAAGATTTTCAAAACCGAGAATTTTAGCCCCCATGTTCCAAAACCGAGGTCTCTGGCCTATCTAAGTTATTCGAGCTCTTGTGAAGAAGGTCTCCAAAACTTTTTAAGCATTGGCACACAGTCAAGGGAGAGCACTTCTGACAAAATAACTTTCCTCTTGTTCATCACACCAACTGGGTGTTATGACATCTCCACTTATAACTAGTAAGCGAGTTTTCTGCTTCCTTCTAGGAAGTTCATTGTAAGCCCCGCCCTTTAGTGTTAAGGAAAACTGGGAAAAGAACTAGTCAACCCAAGTGAGAAAACCGATCCAGTTCACAAACCCCAACCTCTATAGAACAGGCAAATTGGGAAATTTGCAACTCCCGAGTGACCCAAACAGTCATAAAAACCTTAGAAAGGGACTTTAGGAAAATTTGGGAAATAAAACTAGACCAGTTCACGTGAATCGGATCCAAACTAGATTAAACCGGTTTAGACCATTTTGAACTACTATTGAACTGGACAATACATTCATTTTTCTAGGTGGTTTAGAAAATTCAAATAGTAGAATTGAGGCCACCATTAAATAGAGAATAAATTTAGAAAATTTTAATTTTGAAAAACTCAGTCGAATTAGGCCTGAACCGACCGATTTAAGCATTGAACCCTATTCGGACCGGTCCGATCCGGTTCGAAAACATGTTGTCTTATTCCTTCTGATGACAGCACTATTCACTCACTGGAAAATCGAGCATCGTCGACGAAGCTCAAAAGTCTCCATTCAAGGAGTTTCAAGCAATAAATGAGTGCCATAAAGGCACCAATCATATGTCTAAGAAATTCCTGAACTTCCTATATAAAGAGCCCCTCTCCATTCATCCTTGACACACCTAAAAACTCCTCTCTCTCTCTACTGCTCAATTTTTCGGTGAAGCTCAAACTAGAGCTCTGACATTGGGGTTTTTCTAAGCCAAACAAGGCAAGGTCAAGTTCATTAGATTCGGGAAGAATTCAGCTACCGAATGGTAGTCTCCATTTTCCCCAAGGACCGTCGGAGAAGCGCCAGCATGATAGAACAGTGAAGTAGCTTTGACAGACCGAAGCTAACCTATTTTGACCGAGCTAAAAATGGCCAATTTGAGCCCTTCTCAGGCCAAACCGAGCTCTCCCAGCATTTCCACAGCCCTCATACGATTGAATTAGAGCGGAAAGGTAAGCCAATTTGGCTCCCCTATATAATTTCCGATCAGTGTTAGAGAGAGAACCGGTAAAATTTCACTGACCTAATTCTTCCACAATTCGGCAGCCCCAATTGGAAGCTCAGACCGCTGCACCTCCGACGATAAGCTTTCGAAGCTTTCTTTCTCTAAGTCCAGTTTTTCGGCGAAACTTCATTTCAGCTCGCTCTGGGGTCAATTATTGAGATTCAAAGTGTAATTGAATCATATGGATGTATAGGAACTCAATTTTAGCTCCAATTTCAACAATTAACCTTGATTGATTGGTAAATTTGATGAAATCAAATTCAACCAATTTGAAAGGGGAAAATTGGGGATTTAAAAAATTTGAGGGCCAATTGGCCTTGAAAAAGATATTGGAGGACCAATTGGTTTATTTTTGGAAATATTAGGGTCAAATTTGCCATTTTTGTAAAGTAGGGTCAAAATGGTAAATTTTGAAAAGTGTGGCACCAAATTGTATGTTTGGGGAACTTGAACCCCTTTTTGTGATTTTGGATAAATTAAGGTCACAAAGTGAATTTTAGAAGTTTTAGGACTCAACTTGGGGAAAATTGGCATTAGGGACCTTAAGTTAAATAAAAAGAACTTTAGCGACCTAAATGTAAATAATTAAAAGTTTGGGCATTTTATTCATTCATGATGAATGAAGCATATTAGACCAATGGTTAATGAACAAGGATGCTCAAATTGTGTACGAACACAAAGAACTGAGAATGCTAACAACGATAAACTTGTGTGAGGCAAAGAGCTGATTCAGAGGAAAATACACTGTGAGTATTGGTTGAGTGAGAATTTTCACATCATGCCCGGTTGGAATGATAAGTACCTCAAAATTTAAAACCCAATATTTTGTGAAATTTTAACATCACAATTGGTTGGACTAATGTGAGAAAACAAGCAGAAAAACTATTTACCTGTTGTTCGTAGATCATACCCAATTGGTATGATGAACTTATTGGAAGGAAGTAGAAAACCCGCTTATCGGTTATGAGCGGAGATGTCCTCACACCTGGTATGTGTGATGGACAGCTGAAAAGTTATTTTTGTCAGAAGTACTCTTCCCTGACTATGTGTCACTGCTTAAACATTTCAGTAGACCTCTTTTATGGGAGCTTGAATATCTCAAGCAAGCTAGAGGCCTCGTTTTGGAACTTGGGGGCTAGAATGCCAGATTTTGAAAATCTCGTATAGTGGGCCCAAGGCTAGTTGGCATGAGCAGGAGCTCGTAAATAAACATGAGATTAAGCCATGAAAATTTTAAATGAATGATTTGATTTGGCCATGGTACCAAGACAAGACTAACATACTCGATGGACTAGTGGCAATGTGACAAGACAGGTCAACAAATCAATTGAGAAGAACAGCTACAGGTCGTGTTGAGGGTCAAGGTCGTTGGACTAGTGGCACCAAAGATTAATGGCTTATATGGAAAACTTTGTTTGTGCATGCACTTGAGATTCAAGACCATTAAGATGCCCAAGAAGGGTAGTGATGCGTCCTAAGGGCTATTAGACGACATGATGGCGATAAGGGAAAGAGAAGCTACTGTGTTTGAGTTTCTTATTGTACCAGTTAGTCATGGAGTTACTGTGTTTGAACTCTACGAAGCTACTGTGTTTGGGGCTTCCTGAAGCTACTGTGTTTGAGTTTCATGTGCATGAGACTGAGATATTATCTCTTTCCTCATACGGACACGAAATTTCTTTTCGTATCTGAGGGTAGGATGTTGCGAACATCCATTCATTCCTAGGGTAGAAGTGGACGGGCTTCTATCTAAGTGGTCGATAAAGTCGCTTCAATTCCATAAGTGGGTGCAGTGGACGGGCTGCCCTGCGAATGTGTGATCTCTTCATGATGAAGGGTGTGTGTTGAATGTTAAACACACCGATTGTGAGGAAATTGATTTGAATAACTGGGAATTAAAGGAAAGAATGATTTAAAAAAAATAATGTGTCTGACACACTCCAATACAAACTATTTTTCGGAAACTCATGTTTCAAACACCCATTCACTAAGTTGTCGTACTCACCCCCTCCCTTTACCCCTTTCCAATTAAACAAGGGAGAACCCACTTAAAGACTTTCTGATAGGTGAACTTGTAAAATAGGTATATAAGGTTAATATATTCAATTTTGATTAATATTATTCCAGGAAAGTTATAGGGGAAAACCCTTAATAAACCTAGAGAGTGGCGTGTTACTGATCTGACCAAACCGGGTCAGGGTGTGACACAAAATTTCATTTCATATTTGAGGATCGGATGTTGCGAACATCCATTCATTCCTAGGGTAGAAGTGGACGGGCTTCTATCTAAGTGGTCGATAAAGTTGCTTTGATGCCACAAGTGGGTGCAATGGACGGGCTGCCCTGCGAATGTGTAATCTCTTTATGATGAAGGGTGTGTGTTGAATGGTAAACACACCGATTGTAAGGAAATTGATTTGAATAACTGGGAATTAAAGGAAAGAATGATTTAAAAAAAATAAGGTGTCTGGCACACTCTAATCCAAACTATTTTTCAGAAACTCCTGTTTCAAACACCCATTCACTGAGTTGTTGTAGTCACCCCCTCCCTTTACCCCTTTCCAATTAAACAAGGGAGAACCCACTTAAAGACTTTCTGATAGTGAACTTGCAAAACAGGTATGTAAGGTTAATATATTCAATTTTGATTAATGTTATTCCAGGAAAGTTATAAGGGAAAACCCTTAATAAACTTGGAGAGTGGTGTGTTACTCATAGGGATCCGACCAAACCGGGTCGGGACGTGACAACTTTAGTGTTATTAGAGCCTATTTCCTCATATACATTATCAAGACTAGAGAAGATAGTAACTAATTGGGATAATTTTAAAATTTACAGACGGCTCCTAAGAAAGGAACCAAGAGAACTATAAATGTAGTCTCTGACACTGCCCCACCAACCCTCCTTATGGAAACTCCCCATGGGGCCCAGACAACCCCACCTAGATTGTCACGCCCCGACCCGGTTTGGTCGGATTCCCATGAACAACCTACCACTCTCCCAATTTATTAAAGGGTTTCCCCTTATCCTAAACCGTAAAAGAGAATGGCGTCCTTTAAACATGCACCTTTTTCCTGGAATAACATAATCAAAACTGCATAACATTTTTTTAATTCATCATACCTATCTCACAGGCATCTTAGTTGATGGTCTTTAAGGGTAGGCTTTCCGAAATCTCCTGAAAGGGATATAAGGGAGGGGGTGAGTATGACTACTCAGTAAATGGGATTCAAATCTTTTGACAAAAAAAAAACATTAATATGGAGTGTGCCAGACTCCTTTCTTTTCAAAAGTCCCTTCATTTAAAATTTTGGGTTTTTCCATTATTTCTTAGTTACCACGGTGTGTTATCACCCAACACACATCCTTCATCATGAAGGTTACACACATTCGCAAGTCAGTATCACTACTGAACCCGCTAGTGGCTTTGGAGCGACTTTTCATGCCTCCCAGATAGAAGTACGACCACTTATACCCTGGGAATGAGTGGATGTACACGACATCCGACCCACAATCTCGAAATCACTTCTTCGTGTCCGTATGAGGACAAAGACCTCATCCCATCCCCACCCTAGTCTCATGCACTTGCTGCTACTCCAAATTTCGCACAGACACCTGGAACGATGATCTACCCTTATACTCACCGGGTCGTCCAGGGCCCTTAGGACGCATCACTACCCCTTATGGGCGTCTTGATGATCCCGCACTCATAGTGTATGCACAAACAATGTTTTCTCATATTGCCATGTAATCTGTGGTGCCACTAGTCCAACAGCCCCGACTCTCAACTCAACCCGCAGTTGTTTGTCTTGACTGGTCCGTCGACCTGTCATGTCGCACTGCTGCTAGTTGACTGAGCATGTCGGTCCTATCTTGGTACCATAGCCAAACAATTCACTTATTAAGTTTTATGGCGCATATATCATGTTTGTTTATGAGCTCCTGCTCGTGCCAACTGGCCTTGGGCCCACTGTACGAGATTTTCAAAATCGGGCATTGAGCCCCCAAGTTCCAAAATCGAGGCCCCCAGCCTATCAGAGCTATTTGAGCTCCCATCGAAAAGGTCTCCCAAATTGTTTCAGCATTGGCACACAGTCAGGGGACAACACGTCCAACAAAACATATGCTTTCTCAACCCATTATACTGCCCGGGTATAAGGACACCTCCAATCATAACCAATGAACGTGTTTTCAACTTCCTTCGAGGAAGTCTCATCATACCAACCGGGTATGATCTACTTACAACCGATAAGTAGTTTTTTCGCATGATTTTCACATCACTTCCTCTAAGTAGTGATGTTTAAAATACCACTTAATAGTGGGTTTTTATACCAAGGTACTTATCATTGCCCAACAGGGTATGATATAAAATTTCCACTCACAACCGGTAAGTGGTTTTTAATTTTAAGTTGAGCTCATCATCCCAACCGGGTATGATGTTAGTAAACCCACTCATCCGTTAATGGAGTGAATTCCACTAGACTGGTTCTTTGTATTCACGCGAGCTTGTCCATGCTGGCGTTCCCGGTACTTCGTGTTCCTACACGATATGAACATCCTTGTTCACTATTACTCGACTTAACAACCTTCATTCATTTCCAATAAATGAGAAAACCCCTAAAGTTATTTGCAATTAGGTCCCTAAAGTTATTTCTCTTTAACTTTAAGTCCCTAAATGCCGGTTTTTCCTCAAATTGAGTCCCAAAACTTTTAAAATTTATCTTGGGACCTCAATTTATTCAATTTCACAAAAAGGGGTTTAATTTCCCAAATTTCCAATTTGGTCCACCAACTTTTCCAAAATTACCATTTTGCCCTTACTTTACAAAAATGGTAAATTTTTCCCAAAAAATTTCAAAATTCCTCAATTGGTCCTCCAACATTATTTTCATGCCCAATTGACCCTCAATTTCATAAAATTTCATTTTTGTCCTTGAATTTTGAAAATCCCCAATTTTCCCCCAATTCCAACTTCTTAACACACCTAAATTTGATTTCATCAAATTGACCCATCACACATTTCCAATTGTTGAAATTGAGTTTCTACATATTTATACGATTCTTTAGAAATGTGAATCGCAAGTTTTAACGTCGGGACGAGCTCAAACGGAGCTTCATCGAAAAATGAACTATAGAGAGAGAAAGCTTTGATTACTCACTGGTGAAGGCACGACAGTCCAAGCTTTCGATCTGGGCAGATAGCTCTCGTCCTGAGGTTCATCCTAGAATCAAGAATTGCATCGAAGGCACAACAGTCCAAGCTTTTGATTTGGGCAGATAGCTCTCATCCTGAGGTTCATCCTAGAATCAAGAATCGCATCAATTGATGCGGAATTGGATTAGAATTTTTTCATTGAAATTCGGTCGGCTCTCTCTCTAGCACTGATCAAAAATTGTAAAGGGGAGCCGAATTGGCTTACCTTTCAGTCCTAATTCGGTCGTGGAAAGGCTGAGTAAGTGTTGGGAGGGCTTGGTTTGGCCTGAGGAGGGCTTGAAATGGCCAATTTCAGCTTGGCTGAAATAGGGCAGCTTCGGTACGCCGGAGCTGCTTCACTATTCCATCATGCCGGTGCTTCTCCAACGATTCTCGAATTGACTGGAGTTTGCTATCAGATAGCTGTCTTCTCCCTAGTTCTAAAGAGCCCGACCTTTGTTCAAGTTGAAGCTCTGGTTTGAGCTTCACTAGGAAATGGAGCAGTAGAGAGAGAGAGAGAGAAAAGTGTTTAGGTGTGAGGAGAATGAATGGGGATGACCTCTTAATATAGGTGTAAAATCGTGTATTAAATGGGAGAGATTTATTACTAGTATTAATATTGACATAAATTATTGGTTCACCCATCCTCACACTACTCTCAAAGTTCTTATGGGATCTTGTTCACCTAAACCAATTTGGTTTTTCTATTTTATTTTGTCTGAAGTTTCTTTTCCAAGGTTTAATGAACCCTTTGGATCACCTGGAAGTTGTAAATTTCCAAATTGCTTGTTCCCATACGATCGGGTTTGTAAACCAGCTCGGTTTTCTTACTCGGTTTAACCGGTTCTTTTCCTGGTTTTCTTTAACTCAAAAGTGCAGGGTTTACATGGATTATGCTCGGAACATTAGAGATTGTACAAGGAGTTCACCCAAGTGTTCGAATGGCCTAACCTCACTCCTGAGGTGGACACCAACTCTCGAGCTAAGCTTGAGGAAGTACAATCTCATCCCCTCCTGCTAACGTTCCTATTCCAGTGGACATTCCCAAATACCTCAAAACCCTCCAATAATTAGGATGTATACCATTCCTAGGAAAGAAGGATGCTAGGGTTGTTATGGATTGGCTAGCCAACATCAAGAAACTCATGGGGATAGTTAGGATTTAACCAGAGGATATGGTAATACCGGTAAAGTTTTTCTTGAAAGCCAGTGCGAATAGGTGGTGGGAAAATGTAAGAAGCTTGCATGCCACTGCCCCCACATAGGAGCAATTCGAGGAAATCTATATAAAGGAATACCTAGCTCCACATCTAATCAATGAGAAGAAGTAAGACTTTCTCTGACTACGACAAGGGTTCGACTCTATCTCAGAGTATGAAAACAAGTTTAACGAGTTAAGACCCTTTGCCCCCGACCTAGCCGGACCTACAGATGTTTGCAACTGATTCATTGACGATCTTAATATGGACATACGTGATCAAATGGGAGTACTAGGACGCCTCATAGATTTGGCTGCTATCATCAGCATGGCCCATGAATGTGAGCGTCTAGTATAGACAAGACGTCGCTGGATAGAACAGACTAATATGAAAGAGGAAAGAGGCCAGGACATGTGAGGAAGACAAAAAGAACCAGGTGGACAGAAATGGAGGATAAGAATGGGTTCCCTAGGAAAATGGAAGGTTATCATAACTAAATGGAGGCAAGTACAACCCCACAAAGGAGAAGCCCCTATTGTTCCAAGTGCCAGAAAAACCATGAAGGACCATGTCGAATATGCTTCAAATGTAGACAGCCTAGTCACTTTGCGAAAAACTACCCAATCCTTCGGGACAATACACAATGAAGTACCAACCAACCACCTCAAGGAAACCCAAGGGCACTAGACAGAGTGCAAGACACCGCCATTACATCGAGGGTCCCAACCAGAGTATACAACCTCACCTAAGAGGAAACACGGAAGGAACCTAGTGTTGTAGTTAGTACTTACCAGAATTCACCTGAATAAATATAGCCAAAGACTATAATTCATTACCACCATAATAAATAAAAGTTATATTTCCTAGAAACTTGTGATACAAGTAGGTGAAAATACAAAGGGCGTACTCACCAAATTTCAAACAGGAAATAATGGCATCTAAGGATGTCATGAAGTGGATTTGAGGTTAGATGCCCTCAATGATGCATAGAATTTCAGAAAAGAAGGGGGAAGAATACTCCCAAGGAAGGAGAAGCATACGTGTCTCATTTAAGAGATAGTGAAACCAAGTGATGAGGGATAAGGAGGTGAGCTTGCAAAGGAAGTACATGTTGTGGTGGGAGAATCAGGATGACCTAGGGAAGCAAGATAAACCCAAGGAACAAGTAAGTAGGAAGATATCATCAAAAGATGTTGTGACAAGTAAGAATGGATGGACTACCCATAATAAGGAAATAAATGAAGGAATGTCCAAGAAACCTTGGAGAATTAAGCCCTCCAATTAAGAAGTAGTTAAATGGAACAACCACTAACATCAAGGCTGGTTGTGGTCCACGCTCAATTGATGGAGCTTAAAGAGAGGATGACTAGGCTTAGTGTGGCATATAAGAATTAAGAACAAGAATCGAAAGTGCCTCAAGTAAAGGATAATGGGTATGAAGAAAGGAAGGAAGGAAAAACTTCAACGAATGGAAAAAGGGTTGAGCATATAGCTCCTAAGATGAAAGTCTCTACTTTAAAGGATAGAGTAGAGAATGTAACCGTAAAAAGGGGACACCCCAAACACAGCCATCGGGACGTAGACTGAAACGGATCAACTCAGCTGAAATAATTGTGAAATGGTTGTAAGCGAGTAAGAGTGGATAAGGGAAAAGGAAAGTCATGGGGTAAAGGATGTCACTGAGAATGAAGAAGGATCTGAGAAGGGTTAAAACTAGATGAAAAGGAACTAACATCGAAATCTAAGGAAACGAGTACATAGCGTTCAAGGGGACACCGAGCTAAGGGTTTCAACAATAAAGAAAATGATTAGACATAGAAATGATTGAGTATCATGGAACTCCCAATCCTGAAATTTTGAGTAAAGAACCTCAAGAGAAAGGATTGTGCTTTAAGGAATGACTGATGTGAAATTAAGGATATAGTCTTAAACCCTTGAGTAAAGTATGCCTAGATTAAGTGAGCTCCATGGAATGGATAATGAGAAGAAAAAGAAATTTATAAGGGTGTGTTATACCGGGACTAAATGGAAATAACCAAGAAGGTTGTATATCAATAAACAACAGGTTGATATCAAGGGAAGTCCTTTCCAGTACGAAGGATATTGGATAAGTTTTGGAGACAAAACTCCTAAAAGGAGGGGAAAGTTGTAAACACCACCCTTTGGAGTTAAGGAGAATCAGAAAAAGAATCAATCAATCTGAGTGAGAAAATCGAATCGGTTCACAAACCACAACCACTAGGGAATGAGAAAATTAGAAAATTTACAACTCCAAGAGTGACCCAAAGAGTTATAAAAACCTTGGAAATGGATTTTAGGACAATTTGGGAAAGACAACTAGACAGGTTCAGGTGAACCGGATCTGAACCCGATGGAACCGGTTTGAACCACTATTGAACTAGATGCTAAATTCATTTTTCTAGGTAGCTTAGAAAATTCAAATGGAAGAATTGATGCCACCATTAGATAGAGGATGAATTTATATAAATTTAGAAATTTTTAATTTTCAAAAACTAGATGAATTGAGGCCACCATTTTTAACCGGCCGATTTAAGCATCGAACCCGATTTAGATCGGTCCGGTCGGGTTCGAAACAGTGTCGTCTTCTTCTTTCACATGACAACACTATTCGCTTACCAGAAAATTGAGGAGCGCCGGCAAAGCTGAAAAGTCTCTGTTCAGGGAGTTTCGAACAACGAATGACTATCATAAAGGCGCTAATTAGATGGCTAAGAAGTCCCCAAGCTTCCTATATAAAAGCCTCTCTCTATTCATTCTCCATACACCTGAAAACTCATCTCTCTCCCTACTACTTCATTTTCTAATGATGCTTGAATTAGAGCTCCAACATTGGGGTTTTTCTAAGCCAAAGAAGGTGAGGTTGGATTTATTAGATTCGGGGAGAAGTCATTTACCCAATGGTAGTCTCCATTTGCCCAAGGATTACTGGAGAAGCACGTGCATGATAGAACAGTGAAGTAGCTCCAGCGGATCAAAGCTAGCCTGTTTTGACCGAGCTAAAAATGGCCAATTTGAGCCCTTCTCAAGCTAATCCAAGCTCTCCCAAGAGTTCCACTGCCCTCATACAACTGAATTATAGCAGAAATGTTAGCCAATTTGCCTCACTAAGTCTAGTTTTCCAACGAAGCTCTGTTTGAGCTCGTTCCAAGGTCAATTCATGCGATTCAAAGTGCAATTGAATCATATGGATATGTAGGAACTCTATTGTACCTCCAATTTTTATAATTAACCTCGATTGATATGTCAATTTGATTAAATCAAATTCAACCATTATGAAAGGGGAAAATTGGGGAAACATTTGGGTGAAATTGGGGATTTCGAAAATTCGAGGGACTAAAGTGCAATTTTCCTAAATTAAGGGCCAATTGGGCATGGAAAAGGTGTTGGACATCCAATTGGTCAATTTTTGGAATTTTTGGGGTGAAATTTACCATTTTTGTAAAGTAGGAGCAAAATGGTAATTTTTGATAAGTTGGGGACCAAATTGGGAATTTGGGAGAAACTTGAACCCCTTTTTGTGATTTTGGATAAATTAAGGTCCCAAAGTAAATTTTAGAAGTTCGGGACACAATTTGGAGAAAATTGGCTTTAGGGACCTAAAGTTATAGAAAAAAGAACTTTAGGAACCTAAATGTAAATAACCTAAAGTTTGGGCATTTTATTAATTCATGATGAATAAGGGTTATTAGGTCAAAGGATAATGAACAATGATGTTTATAACATGTAGGAGCATGAAGTACTAGGAACACAAGCAAGGCTAAGCTCTTGTGAAGGTAGAAATAACTTTAAGAGGAATTCAATGCATTATCTGTTGAGTGGGAATTTTCACATCATACCTAGTTGGGATGATGAGCAGCTCGGTAATGAAAACCCACTACTATGTGGGGTTTTAATATCACACGTGGATGGGGCGATGTGAGAAAACACACGAAAAAACTATTTACCGGATATAAGTAGATCATAGCCGATTGGTTTGATGGACTTTTTGGAAGGAAGTGGAAATCCCGTTTACTTGTTGTAAGCGAAGATGTCATCACACGCGGTTGGTGTGATAGACGAATGAAAAGATTATTTTTGTCGGAAGTGCTCTCCCCTAACTATGTGCCACTTCTTAAACTTTTTGGGAGACCTTTTTGACGGGAGCTTGAATAGCTCTAATAGGCTAGAGACTTTAGTTTTGGAACTTGGAGGCTAAAATGCTCAATTTTGAAAATCTTGTACTGTGGGTCCAAGGCTAGTTGGCACAAGTAGGAGCTCGTAAACAAACATGAGATTATGCCATGAAAACTTTAATGAATGATGTGTTTGGCCATGGTACCAAGACAGGACTGACATACTCGATAGATTGGTGGCAGTGCAACAAGATAGGTCGACGGACCAATCGAAACAAACAGATGCAGGTTGAGTTGACGGTTAGGGCCATTGGACCGGTGGCACCAAAGAATAAATGGCTTATGAGGAAAACTATTATTTTTTGCATGCAGTGATGTTTGGGACCTTCAAAACGCCTAAGAGGGGTAATGATGCGTTCTAGGGGGTACTGGACAACGTGATGGAGATAATGGTAGTTTATCGTGCCATTAGTCAGGTAAGCTTGACGTAGCTTCATGTGCATGAGACTGAGGTGGGTTCAAGATGAGGTCTTTGTCCTCATACTAACACGGAGTTCTTTTCAGGTTTGAGGGTCGAATGTCGCATACATCCACTAATTCCTAGGGTAGAAGTGGATGGGCTTCTATCTAGGTGGTCAGTAAAGTCACTATGGCACCACAAGTGGGTGATGTGGCGGGCTACCCTGCGAATGTCTGATCCCTTCATGATGAAGTTAATGTGTTGATTGTTAAACACACCGACTATGGTTAATGAGGTATAATGGTTTTGAAAACCAAGGAATTGAGAAAATGGTTTTATGAAAATAAGGTGTCTCGCACACTCAAATTCAACCTATTTTTTTTATATAAATCATGTTTTAAACACCATTCACTAAGTTGTCAAACTCACCCCCTCCCTTATACCCCTTTTCAGGTAACCAAGGGAAAACCTACCTAAATACCTCCAGTTAACTACACCTGCAAGACAGGTATGTAAGTTTAAATTTCATGCAGTTTTTATTAATGTTATTTCAGGAAAGGTACAGGTTTAAAGGTCGCCTTACTCCTCATGGTTTAAAAAATGGGAAAACCCTTAATAAACTGAGAGAGTGGTGGGTTGCTCAAGGGGATTCGACTAAATTGGGTCGGGGTGTGACAACTTGAGTGGTATTAGAGCCTGTTTCCTTGAATACATTATCAAGACTAGAGAACATATTAACTAATAGGTATGATTTTAAAATTTTTATAATGGCTCCCAATAGAGGAATTAAAAGAACTAGAGTTGCAATCTCCAACACTACTCAACCATATCTACATGTGGAAACTCCCCAAGGAGCCCAGACAACCCCACCTAGACCTAGCTCGGAACACCAAAGGTTGTACGAGGAGTTCACCCCTGTATTTGGGCAACCTAACCTCGTTCCTGAGGCAGACACCAACTCTCGGGTCGAAAAAGAGGAAGTACAATTCCATCATGTTCCTGTTAGTCATCCCCCTCTAGTAGACAATCCCAACCGGGTATGATGTGTAAAATCCCACTCACCCGATAAGTGCAGTGTATTTTCCCCTAAAGCGGCTTTTTGCCTCCATGTGAGCTTATCCTTGCTGGAGTTCCTTGTCCTTCATGTTCCTACACGATATAAACATTATTGTTCATTAACATATAGCCTAATACCCTTCATTACTCACAAATGAAAAAAATGACCAAACTTTTAACTATTTGCATTTAGGTCCCTAAAGTTCTTTTTCCATAACTTTAGGTCACAAATGCTAATTTTCTCCAAATTGAGTCCCGAAACTTCTAAACTCTACCGTGGGTTTCAATTTATTAGAAATCACAAAAAGGGGTTCAATTTTCCCAAATTTCCAATTTAGTCCCCAACTTTTCAAAAATTGCCATTTTGCCCCTACTTTACAAAAATGGAAATTTGACCCCAATAAATTCTAAAAATCAACCAATTGGTCCTCCCACATCTTTTTCATGGCCATTTGGCCCTCAATTTTGGGAAATTTCACTTTGGTCCCTCAATTTTTCGAAATCTCCAATTTACCCCAAAAATTTGCCCCAATTTCTCCATTTTAAACTTGTTGAATTTGATTTCATCAAATTGACTGATCAATCAAGGTTAATTGCTAAAATGGAAGGTAAAATTGAGTTACTACACATCCATATGATTCAATTGAGCTTTGGATCACATGAATTAATGCCGGAATGAGCTCAAACGAAATTTCACTGGAAAACTGGACTTAGAGATGGAAAGCTTCGAAAACTTACTGTCGAGGGTGCAGAAGTCTGAGATTTTGATCAGGGTAGGTAGCTCTCATTATGATGTTCCTTCTAGGATCAGCAATCGCATCAATTCATATCGTGAGTGAGAATTCAGTCAGTGAAGTTTCGTCGGTTCTCTCTCTAACACTGTTTGGAAATTACAGAGGGGAGCCAAATTGACTTACCTTTCCTTTCTAATTCGGTCATATGAGGGCTGATGAAATGTTGGGAGAGCTTGGTTTGGCCTGACGAGGTCTCAATTTGGCAGATTTCAGCTCAGTCGAAATAGGGCAGCTTTAGTCCGTCGGAGCTGTTTCATAGTTTAATTACACCAGCGCTTCTCCCGCAATCCTCGGATTGAATGTTGACCACCATCGGGTTGCTAACTTCTCCCCGCATCTAAGGAATCTGACCTCACCTTCTTTACATCAGAAAAAACCCTATGTCGAAGATCTGGTTTGAGCCTCATCTGAAAACTGAGTAGTTGAGAGAGAGTGAAGTTTTCATATGTGTAGAGGATGAATGAAGAGGGGCTCTTTATATAGGAAGCTCATGGACTCTCCGACCATCCGTTTGGCACCTTAATGAAACTCATTGATGGCTGAAAACGTCTTGCATCAAAACGTATCCTTTCCACCGATGATGTTCAATTTTTCGGCGACTGAACAATGCTACCATCTGAATAAAGAAAATGACACTCTTCCAAATAGGACCAGACCTGTCCGAACTGGGTTCAATGCTTAAACTGGCTGGTTCAAGCCCAATTTGACTGAGTTTTTTAAAATTAAAAATTTCTAAATTCATTTTGTAAACCCCGCTCTTTGGAGTTAAGGAAAATCGGGAAAAAGAATCAGGCAAACCAAGTGAGAAAACTGAACTGGTTCACAAACCCAATCTTCGAGGAATGGACAAATTGGAGAATTTACAACTTCTGAGTGACCCAAAATGATTCATAAACCATGAAAAATAACATTTGGACAAATTGGGAGAGAAAAATAAAACCGGTTCCGGTGAACCAGATCTGAACTGGATTGAATCGATTTATCAACTGAGCCGATTTATGAACTGGAACCGATAGAGAGAGGACAAACTGGAAAATTTATGGATCCCAAGTAACCTAAGGAGTAACAAAAGTCATTAAAAGGACTTTTGGATGAATGGGGGATGAAAACCAAACCAGTTCAAATGAATTGGATCCAAACCGGATTGAACCGGTTTGGACCGATTTTAACCACTATTGAACTTGATGCTAAATTCATTTTTCTAGGTGGCTTAGAAAATTCCAATTTGAGAATTGAGTCCATCATTTGATAGATAATGAACTTAGATGAATTTAGAAATTTTTAATTTTGAAAAACTCGGTTAAATCAAGCATGAACCGGTCAGTTTAAGCTTTGAACCTGAATCGGACCAGTCCGGTCTTATTTGGAATAGTGTCGTCTTCTTTATTTAGATGACATCATATTCACTTGCCGGAAAATCAAAGCAGCATTGGTGAAGAGGAAATGTTTATGTTCAGTACGTTTCAGGCTATCAATGACTATCATAAAGGTGCCAAACGAACGACCGACAAGTTCCCAAGCTCCCTATATAAATAGCCCCTCTCCATTCATCCTCTCCACACCTGAAAACATCACTCTCTCTCAGCTACTCAGTTTTTTAGTGAAGCTTGATCCAAAGCTCTGATATAGGACCTTTTCTAAGCCAAAGAAGGCATGGTCGAGTTCCTTAGAATCGGGGAGAAGTCAGCTACACAGTGGTAGTCTCCATTTGCTCTAAGGGTCGTCGACGAAGCGCTGGCATGATCAAATAGTAAAGCAGCTCCAGTAGACTGAAGCTGCCCTATTTCTATTGAGCTAATATCGGCCAATTCAAGCCCTTCATAGGCCAAACCAAGCTCTCCCAACACCTCCTCAGCCCTCCTATAGCCAAATTAGAACTAAAAGGTAAGCCAATTTGGCTTCTCTCTAAAATTTCCAACCAGTGCTCGAGAGAACCGGCAGAATTTCGATGATAAAATTCTCACTCAATTTGGCATCATTTGATACAACTCTTAATCCTAGAAAGAGAGCTATCTACTCAGATTGAGAGCTCGAATCGCCGCCCCTCCCCCCGACGGTAAGCATTCAAAGCTTTCTCTCTCTACATTCTATTTTTCGGAAAAACCCTATTTGAGCTCGTTCTGGAGTCAAAACTTGTGATTCAAAGTGCAATTGAATCATATGAAGATGTAGGAACTCCAATTTTAACAATTAAACTTGTTTGATAGGCCAATTTGATGAAATCAAATTCGGTTGTGTTGGAAAGTTGAAATTGGGGGAAATTTTGGGGATTTCAAAAATTTGAGAGACAAAAATACAATTTTATAAAATTGAGGGCCAATTAAGCATGATTAGAGTGTTGGGTGACCAATTGAGCAAATTTTGAAATTTTTGGGGTAAAACTTACCATTTTTGTAAATGAAGGGCAAAATGGTAATTTTGGAAAAATTGGGGACCAAATTAGGAATTTGGGAAAATTGAACCCCTTTTTGTGAATTTGAATAAATAAAGGTCCCAAGGAGAACTTTTAATGCTTCAGGACTCAATTTGGGGGAAAAACCAGTATTTTGAGCCTCAAGTAAAAGAAAAAGAACTTTAGGGACCAAATTGCAAACATTTGAAAAGTTAGATATTTTTAGTCATTCATAATAAATGAATGCTATTACACCAAATGATAATGAAGAAGGATGTTCATACCATATAGGAACACGAGACATCGGAAACGCCAGATAAGGCAAAGCTCGCAAGGGACAAAAGCCGATTTAGAGGAAATATACTGCACAATCGGGTGAGTGAAAATTTAATATCATACTCGTTTGTGATGATAAGCACCTCGAAAATGAAAACCCACTACTAAGTGGTATTTTAATCATCAAACTTGAGAGGTGTGATGTGGAAATCATGCGGAAAAACTACTTATTGATTGTAAGTAGATCATACCCGGTCGGTATGATGAAACTTCCTCATACTCGATTATAAGCGAAGAGGTCTTCATACTTGGTTGGTGTGATTGGCTACTGAAAAGTTTATTTTGTCGAAAGTGCTCTCCCATGACTGTGTGCCACTACTCGGTTATAAGCGAAGAGGTCTTCATACTTGGTTATGAGAATCGAGATTTGAAAATGTGAAAATTTAAACAAATTAAGGAGTTGGCTCACTCCAAATTTGTAAACTATTTTTATTGAAACTTCTTTTTTGAGATACTCATTCACTGAGTTGTAGAAACTCACCCCAATTTTTATCCCTTTTCATGAAATATAGAAAATGACTAGGGAGAACACCAAGCCTTACCCTCTATCAGGTATGCTTCATATATCATAACCTTGCATTTTATCAGATATATGTCATTCCGGGGAACAAGGTTGAAAGTATGCCCAATTCCTCTTAAGTTAAAAGGAGAAAACTCCTCTTGAACCAGGAGAGCGGCGGGTTGTTCATGGGGATCCAACCAAACCGGGTCGGGCTGTGACAAATTGAGTGGTATTAGAGCCTATTTCCCTTGAAACAATATCAATATCAATATTATGCCCTGACATTAATTCAACATTAAACTATCATGTAGGAAGGAGAGTTCCTAGGAAATTGATGGTGAAATTCAGTCCTCCACTCGTAACCCTAAAAAAGACACCTAACCCAAGCAAGGAAGCCGTACAAAGGTTCCTAAAGGGCGAGAAACAAGTACCCAAGGATATGATGGAAGACTATCAAAAACTGGTAGGAGCCTTATTGGAACCGAAAGGCATCATATACCCTTCTCCCAGACAAGAGGAACCAATATCACCTCTTAGAAGTCCAACCACTCCTCCTCCAATCCTACAATAACCAGAGGGGAATCCATCTAAGAAGGAGGCCTAGGATAATTAATGGGATGTGTATGCCACCTTCTTGAAGGTCCACCAAGTACCTCCACCTACTCAACCTAGCTTCAATCCCTCACAATGGGTGAAGTGGACCAAAGAGTGTGAGGTTGAGGTACTAAAGTGGTACGGATTGGAGGCCATATATCAAATTCGTCCTATTAGGGAATACGAATGGACCCAAACCAATTCCTCATAGCCTTCTGATCAAGAGTCCCACAACCATTCTATGGTTAATTCTAGTCTCATGACCCCAAGGGATTAGGGGGTAGAAAATTCCTATAATAAGCCAAGTAGGCAAGAAATTATTTCTTGAATGAATGAAAGTGAAATTTTTGTTAAAACTTCTAAGTTCCTTGATAAATTTAAAGAAAAAAGAGTGTGGTAATAAAGATTAAAATAAAGGTAGGAAATCATGTAAGGAAGAAAGGACGAGTTATTTATTGTTAACCTCAATCCTTAAGACTTTTCCTCATAAGCACGATAAGGAAGAATTCAACTAAGGGTGATCTTAACTAAAAAGGGAAGAAAAAGTTGGAACAGAGGGAGGTGAACATCAAAGAATACAGATTTATGGAGAGTTCAAGGAGTTAAGGATAGACTCAAATAATAAGAGTAAGGAAAAACAAAAAGCAGTAAAATATTCCAAAGGAAACCAAAAGAATGGAAGCTGATCAAGAAGAAAAGGAAGTAAGTATGGGGGAACACCAAAAATGTCAAGACCACCAAGTAAAGATGGGAACAACGAAGAATAGCAAGAAAGCCCAGGTATAGAAACTACATGTAAAGAACTAAAAAATACGATTTTTTAGGAACTCAATAAGATAGGGAGACTTGTGAAAAGCAGAGGTATGGGACCAAAAGAGGTAGAAAAGCTGGAGTGAATGAACCATACCAGATCCTTAAGTTTAAGTGAAGATTAAAAAGATAAAACTTCTAAGGAATGGTAGGGTGATCAAATGAAAGAATTCCAGAACGAGAGACATTAGGAGAAGGATGAGAATAGGAAGTTGAATTGAGGAAGGAGAAAGCTCCAGGTTAAGAAAAACAATTGAGGAAATGTTGTGAAAGATCCAGCCGAATAAGGACTTCAGTATGATGTACAAATACTGAGTGAGTGTTTGCGAAGGATAAGTATGACTTACTTGCAGGAAGACATGGGAACCAAAATGAAAATTTTAGACAGGTCTAATTGCAAGAGATAAACTCCTATTGACCAGATCGTTTGGAAGAGTAAATGAAGCTCTAATAAGAACTGGGGAGTAGAAAGGAATACACCCTAATCGAGACAAGGGAGGAATACCAAGTACACAAAGATATGAAAAATTGGATGTAAGAGGGATGAGAGGTTCACCTCAAAAGGAATAAATAAGTTCTAAGAGCAAATGAGGATGAGGTAAGATAAATGAAAAGTACTCGTAGGATCTCAAAAGTAAAGATAAGCAAGTGAGTATAGCGACAAGAAGGGACATTTAAGAGTTGATATTCGCAATGGTAAAAGTTAGAAGGAAATTTCCTAGAGAAAAGAAGTGTAAAACTTACCAAGAATGGAAACTGTGGAAGGACACTTGAGTACCAGTTAAGAAAAAATGGAACCAATAAATTTGGGGAGAAGATAAGCACCTCAAAGACAAGCCACTAGAAATGAAAGGATCAAGTACAAAGGGAAAGGGATCGTGAAGATCCAAGGGTTAAGTCAAACCCAAGTAACATGTAAGTAAGAAGATGACATACAAGTAAGAAAGGGTTTGGTCGGCATAAAGGATCGTGAAATGATCATGATGAGATTAAAAATGGATTTAAAAGAAGAAGAGACCTTAGAAAGTAAGGGCGCCAGTGGAAATGAGGAATGAAATAAGTTATTGGAAGCTCAAGGACTTGAAGATTGAATGACCAAATATAGAAGTCAGAAAAGTCGAGTAGGTAAGGAAATTGATACGACTATAGTGATGTGAAATCAAAGAAAAGTTTCAAAGAATGTCATAAGGTAAGGGGCATGTAAACCCAACTATCCCGGGGAAAAAAAGACCTAAGTAAAGAAAGATTTATGATTAAGGCATGACGAAGTCAAGCGTAAAGGTGATAACCAAAGAATTAAGAAAGGATCCATGTAGGATGAAAAGGTGATAAACATCAAAACCTGTGGAAGATAATGACCAGAACTCATAGTCCTGAAATCTTAGGTAAAGAAGATTGGAATAGTGAAATGGTGCCTTAGGAAAGGAAGAATGTAACAAATGGAAATGACTCTAAGTCTTCCAGGGAGATATGCTTAGCTAAAGTAAGTTCCATGGAATGAGGAAATGTTGAGAATCAGAAAAGAATATTTGGTATGTAATGTAAGGGATGAACGGAAACAACCGAGAAGGTTGTACGATGATAAACTAGAAAATGTATATAACAATGAAAGTTTATTCCAATACACAAAAAGCGTGAAATAAGTTTTGGGGACAAAACTCCTAAAAGGAGGGGAGAGTTGTAAACCTCGCTCTTTGGAGTTAAGGAAAATCGGGAAAAAGAACTTATCAAACCGAGTGAGGAAACCGAACCGGTTCACAAATCCGATCTTTGAGGAACGGACAAATTAGAAAATTTATAACTTTTGAGTGACCCAAAAGGATTTATAAACCTTGAAAAGGAACCAAAGGACAAATTGGGAGAGAAAAACCAGATGAGTTTGGGTGAACCAGATTGAACCGATTTATCAACCGAGCAAGTTTATGAATCGGAACAGATAGAGAGGGGGCAAACTGGAAAATTTATGGATCACAAGTAATCTAAGGAGTCACAAAAGTCATTAGAAGGATTTTAGGATGAATGGGGGATGAAAACCAAACTGGTTTAGATGAATCGAATACGAACCGGTTTGGACTGGTTTTAACCACTATTGAATTGGATGCTAAATTTATTTTTCTAGGGGCTTAGAAAATTCCAATTTGAGAATTGAGGCCACCATTTGATAGATAATGAATTTAAACAAATTTAGAAATTTTTAATTTTGAAAAACTCGGTCAAATCAGGCCTAAACCAGTCAATTTAAGCTTTGAATCCGGTTCGTACCGGTCTGGTCCGGTTCGGAATAGTGTCGTCTTCTTCCTTTAGATGACATCACTATTCACTTGCCGAAAAATTAAAGCTGCGCTGGTGAAAAGGAAACGTTTCCGTTTAGTACGTTTCAGGTCATCGTGAACTGTCACAAAGGTGCCAAACAGATGACTAACGAGTCTCCGAGCTCCCTATATAAAAAGCCCCTCTCCATTCATCCTCTCAACACCTGAAAACCTCACTCTCTCTCAACTACTCAGTTTATCGGTGAGTCTCGAACTATAGCTCCGATATAGGGACTTTTCTAAGCCAAAGAAGTTGTGGTTGACTTCCTTAGAAATGGGGAGAAGTCAACTACATGGTGGTAGTCTCCTTCGCTCCAAGGGTCACTAGTGAAGCACCGGTGTGATCAAACAGTGAAGCAGCTCCAACGAACCCACATTGGCTTATTTATATCGAGCTAAAATTGGCTGATTCAAGCCCTCACTAGGCTAAACCAAGCTCTCCCAACACCTCTTCAGCCCTCCTACGATCGAATTAGAACTACAAGGTATGCCAATTTGGCTACTCTTTGAAATTTCCAGCTGGTGCTAGAGAGAGAACTAACAGAATGTCGATGATAAAATTCTCACTCAATTTAGCATCAATTGATGCAATTCTTGATCCTATGAGGAACCTCAGGAAGAGAACTATCTGCTCAAATTGAGAGCTCGGACCGCTACACCTCTAATAGTAAGCATTCAAAGCATTCTCTCTCCACGTTCTATTTTCCAGTGAAACTACATTTGATCTCATTCCAATGTCAAAACTTGCAATTCAAAGTTCAATTGAATCATATGAAGATGTAGGAACTCCAATTTAACTTCAATTTCAACAATTAAACTTGTTTGATCGGTCAATTAGATGAAATCAAATTCGGCTGTGTTGAAAAGTTGAAATTGGGGGAAATTTTGGGGATTTAGAAAATTCGAGGAACAAAAATGTAATTTTATAAAATTGAGGGACAATTGAGCATGATAAGAGTGTTGGAGGAGAAATTGAGCAAATTTCGGAATTTTTGGAGTAAAACTTTCCATTTTTGTAAAGGAAGGGCAAAATGGTAATTTTGGAAAAATTGGATACCAAATTCGGAATTTGGGAAACTTGAACCCCCTTTTTGTGAATTTGAATAAATTAAGGTCCCAAATAGAATTTTTAAATTTTCAGGACTAAATTTGGGGAAAAACTGACATTTGCAGCAAAAAGTAAAAGAACTTTAGGGATCAAATCACAAACATTTGAAAAGTTAGATATATTTAGTCATTCATAATGAATGAAGGCTATTAAGCCAAATGATAATGAACAAGGATGTTCATACTATGTTGGAACACAAGACATTGGAAATGCCAGCTACGACAATGCTTGCAAGGGATGAAAGCCGATTTAGAGGAAATATACTGCACAATCGGGTGAGTGAAAATTTAATATCATACCCGTTTGGGATGATAAGCACTTCAAAAATAAAAACCCACTACTAAGTGGTATTTTAATCACCAAACCTAAGAGGTGTGATGTGGAAATCACGCAGAAAAACTACTTATTGATTGTAAGTAGATCATACTCGGTTGGTATGATGAAACTTCCTGGAAGGAAGTGCTTATCAGTTATAAGCGGAGATGTCATCATACTTAGTTAGTTTGATGGATGATTGGAAAGTTTATTTTGTCGAAAGTGCTCTCCCCTGACTATGTGCCACTACTTAAAATTTTTGAGACACTTTCTTGATGGTAGCTCGAATAGCTCATATAGGCCGGAGGCCTTGGTTTTGGAAGTTAGGGGCTAATATGCCCAATTTTGAAAATCTCGAACAGTGGGCCCTAGGCGAGTTGGCACGAGCAGGAGCTTGTAAACTAACATATTTATTAAGCAATGAAAACTTAAGTAAATGATTTGTTTGGCCATGGTACCGAGATATGACTGACATACTCAATGGACTAGCAGCAGTGCAACATGACAAGTCTTCTTACTAGTCACGACAAACAGTTTCAGGTCGAGTTGAGGGTCGGGGCCGTTGGACTAGTGGCATCACAGATTGTATAGCTTATGTGAAAATTTGTTAATTATGCATGCACTGTGTTATGGGACCTTAAAGATGCCCAAGAGGGGTAGTGATGCGTCCAATGGCTCTAGACGACATGGTGAGTACAAGGGCATTTAGTCGTACCAAAAGTCTTACGAAACTCGACGTAGCTTCATGCGCATGAAACCGGGGTGGACACGCGATGAGGTCTCTGTCCTCATACGGACATAGAGTTTTATTACGTGATTGAGGGTTGGATGTCGCAAACATACACTCATTCTCAAGGTAGAAGCAAACATACTTCTAGCTAAGTGGTTGGTAATGTCACTCCAACGCCACAAGTGGGTACAGTGGATTGGTTGGCTTGCGATTGTCTATTCCTTCATGATGAAGGGCGTGTGTTGGCTGATAAACACACTGTTATGATTAGAAATGGTTATGAGAACTGAGATTTGAAAATGTGAAAATTTAAAGAAATTAAGGAGTTTGGCACACTCCAAATTTGAAAACTATTTTTACTGAAACTTCATTTTTGAGATACCCATTCACTGAGTTGTAGAAACTCACCACTCTTTTTATCTCTTTTCAGAAAATAGAGGAAATGACTAGGGATAACACCAAGCCTTACCCTTTGTCATGTATGCTAAATATCTCATAAGCTTGCATTTTATTTGATATATGTCATTCTAGGGAACAAGGTTGAAAGTACGTCTGGCTTCTCTTGAGTTAAAAGGAGAAAACTTCTCTTGAACCAGGAGAGCGGTGGGTTATTCATGGGGATCTGACCAAACTGGGTCGGGGTGTGACACATTCTCGATCCAATGGTGGCTTCAATTCTCCAATTTGAATATTTTAAGCCACCTAGAAAAATGAATTTAACATCCGGTTCAATGATGGTTCAAATCGGTCCAAACCTATTCAATTTGGTTCAAATCGGATTCACCTGAACTAGTCTGGTTTTCTCGTCCAAATTGTCCTAAAGTCCCTTTCCAAGGTTTTAATGACTCTTTGGGTCACTAGGACTTGTAAATTTCCCAATTTTCTTGTTTTCTAGTGGTTGGGATTCATGAACTGGTTCGATTTTCTCACTTGGGTTGACCAGTTCTTTCCATGTTTTCCTTAACTCTAAAGGACGGGGTTTTCACTACTGTACGACATGGTGGAGATAAGGGAAGTTCGTCATCCAAATCAGTCAAGATGCTCAGAGTAGCATGTTGCGCATGAGACTAGGGTGGGGTTAGGATGAGGTCTCTATCCTCATACGAACACGGAGTGGCATTCGGGTCTGAGGGTCGGATGTCGAGAACATCCACTCAGATCCATGGTAGAAGTGGACTAATTTCTATATTGGTCGCCGATAAAGACGCTCCGAACGACAAGTGGGTGCAGTGGACGGGCTGCACCTGTGAATGTGTGTTCCCTTCCTGATGAAGGGCGTGTGTTGTATGCTAAACACAACTAATGTGGAAATGAGAAAAATGGTTTTGAAAACCGAATTTTGAGGAGAACTTCTTTTAAAAGAAACGATATACCTTGGCACAATGTAAATGAAACCATTTTTCTTAAAAACTCTCTCCCAATACCCATTCACTGAGTTGTAGAACTCACCCCATCTCTTTTACCCCTTGCAGGAGTAAGGAGATTTAAACAATGAAACCCTGAAGATGAAAACCATACCGGTTCAGGATACTAGGGAAAGAACCCATATGGACACGAAGTATTTTGACTCTGAGGGTAGGACGTTGGAGAGGTACACTAAGACTTCAGGTAGAGTCAAAGACTTCTATCAGGGTGGATGGTAAAGATGCTCTGATCCATAAGTGGGTGTAGTCAGCATAACTACATCTCGTGAAAGTGTGTGAACCCTTCCTAATGAAGGGCATGTGTTGTATATGAAACACACCTAATATGGAAATGGAAAAAAGGTTTGAAAATCTTGGAAACACTTTGAGAATCCTAGGAAAAGAATTGGTAAACATTGGAAAAAGGTTTTGAAAAACAGAAGTTGAGAAAAGAATGTTTTTAAAGGAAATAAGTAGTTTAGCACACTTCGATTAAAGTTATTTTTGTGAAAACTCCCACCCAACACCCATTCACTCAGTTGTCGAACTCACCCCCTCCCTTTACCCTTTTTCAAGAAACCAAGGGAAACCAACCTTAAAGATATGTCGGTAGCTGAACCTTAAGACAGATATATAAGGATAATATATTTAGTTTTGATTAATGTTATTTTAGGAAAGGTACAAGTAAAAAGGACGCCTTACTCCTCACGATTTAGAGAAGGGGAATACCTTAATAAACTAGGAGAGTGGTGGGTTGCTCACGGGGATCCGACCAAACTAGGTCGGGGCGTGACAACTTGAGTGGTATCAGAGTTAGGTTTCCTCGAATGCATTATCAAGACCATATAACATAGTAATAAAGAGGAATAAATCTTAAAATTTCAGATGCCTCCCAAGAGAGGAACCAAGAGAATAAGATTCGCAGTTTCTGACACTACCCAAGAACACCTTCTAATAGAAACTCCCCGAGAAATCCAAACAGTTCCATCAATACCAAAGGTTGTACGAGGAGTTCACTCGAGTATTTGGGCAACCTAACCTCATCCCTGAGGCAGGCACCAACTCTTAGGTTGAAACGAAGGAAGTACAATCTCATCCTCCTCCTATTAATCACCCCCTCCGGTTTATATTCCCGAGTATCTCAAGACTCTCCCTCAACTGTAGTGTAAGCCTTTTCTCAGATAGAAAGACATAGGAGCCACCATGGACTGGCTGGCTAACATCAAGAAGCTGATGAGGATAGTCAGTATATCACCAGAGGATATGGTGATCCTAAATGAAATTTTTTGAGAGGGTAGTGCCAAAAGATGGTGGGACAATATCTGGAGCCTACATATCTCAACACCCTTTTGGGAGTAGTTTGAGGAGAGGTACGCGGAGGAGTACTTGGTCCCTCATCTAATTAATGAGAAGAAGGAAGATTTCATCCGACTCCAACAAGGGTTTCACTCTATATCAGAGTATGTGACTAAATTTAATGAGCTAAGGCCTTTTGCTCCAGACTTAGTCGGACCGACAAATATCTGCCAATGGTTCATGGATGGTCTCAACATGGATATAAGAGACTGGATGGGAGTACGACGACACACTACGAATTAGGCTGCCATCATCAGCATGGCCCATGAGTGTGAACGTCTAGTATAGACAAGACGCCGTCGGATAGAGCAAGCCGACCGAAAGGAAGAGGAAGGGAAGAACAACCAAAGAGGTCAAAAGGAGCTTGGTGGGCAAAAATGAGGGATAAGAATGGGGCCTTTTAGGAGAAATTATGGTTACCATACCCAGAGGGAGACAAGTATAACCCCACAAAGGAGAAACCCCTATTGCCCTAGTTGTCGAAAAAGCCATGAAGGGTCGTGTCGAGCATGCTTTGTATGCGGACAACTCGGACACCTTGCAAAGAGTTGTCCAACCCTTAAAGGTAATATACAACGAAGTGACTATCAACCACCTCAAGGAAACCCAAGGGCACAAGATGGAGTACAAGACATAACCACTACATCGAGGGTACCAACCCGAGTATACAACCTCAACCACGAGGAAGCAAGGGGTGAACCTAGTACTATAGCTAGTACATACCATAGCTCCCCTAGACCAATATAACCAAAAACCCTGTAATTCGTTATCATTATAATAAAAGTTCCATTTCTTATAAAACTTGTGATGAAATACAAGTAAAAGAAAGTCTTAAGGACGTACCCATCAAACCCCCAAAGAATGGTGAAGCCGGAAGGATCACATTCAAGGATATCAGGAAAGTTATGGTTAGATACCCTCAAGGACGAATAAAAAGGAATTCCTAGAAAGAAGAGAAAGGATTCTCCTAAAGAAAGAAACCCAGAGGAGGCATGCATATCTCAATTAAGAAGTAATGGACCAAGTGACGTAGGATGAAGAGATGATGTGCATACTGAGGTGAAAGAATCAAAGGAAGGAGACTAGGAAGACCCAAGGAACGGGTAAGTAGGAATATGGCATCAAAGGACGTCATGACAAGTGGACTACCCATAATAAGGAAATAAAGAAAAAGCATCCAATGAGCGTTAGGGAGGTTGAACCAGGATAGGAGTACCTAGGTAGAAGGATAAAGGTAGGAAGGGAGACCTTAAAAGGGGGAATTCCCAAGCTAGGGAATTTAATAAAGAAGCATAAGTGGATAAGGGTATACCAGGATGGCCAATTGTGACCTATTTGGGAAGAGACAAGAAGCCAAATAAGGACTTCAGACAAACCTAGCAGAAGGGAGAAGCTAGTAACAATGGGACGATCAAGGATGTCCTAAGAAGGATCTAGGAGTAGTAGAGACTACATTCTAAGAAGGGTAATAGGATGGGCATGGTGAGGAGTACACGAAATAAGACCTGACAATCAGATATACCTTGAATAAGAAAGTAAAGGGTGAATTGGAAAATTAAGGTCGATGAATGATTAAAGGTGCACAAAAGCTCTAAAGGGTGTAAGAATGCGTAGGAAGGAAACCTTAAAGAGGGAGACTTGGCTTAAAGGACATTGAACCAGTTTGAACAACTATTGAACTAGTTTCTCAATTCATTTTTCTAGAAGGCTTAAAATATTCAAATTAGAGAATTTAAGCCACCATTGGATAGAGAATTAATTTAGATGAATTTATAAATTTTTAAAATTGAAAAAACTCAGTCGAATCGGGCCTGAACCAGTCTGTAAACCCCGCACATCTGAGTTAAGGAAAATCGGAAAAAGAACTGGTCAAACCGAATAAGAAAAACCAAACCGTTTTACATTTGGGAATAAGCAATATGAAAATTTACAACTTTCGGTTGATCCAAAGGATTTATTAAACATTGGAAAAGAAATTTAAGACAAACTAGAAAGCAAAAACCAAATTGGTTTAGGTGAAGTAGATTCTATAAGAACTTCAAAGTTAAGTGTGCTTACCTGAGAGTAGTGTGAGGATGGGTGACCTTTTGGGAAGTGTATTTTTTTGTAACCCGAAATTTTGGTCAAAAATTTTTATGCGAATGTACGGCTTATCATAAATAGCCATCAATTAATATATATTTAATTATTGGAATTAATACAAATAATTTATTACCGAAATTAAATTATTAGAATTAATACAGAAATTAAATTATTGGAATTAATACCAATAATTTATGGCAATATTAATACTAGTAATAAATCTCGTCCATTTAATACACGGGTTTTACGACTATATAAAGAGGTCATCCCCATTTCATTCTCCTCACACCTGAACACTTCTCTATCTCTCTCTACTGCTCCATTTCCCGGTAAAGCTCGAACTAGAGCTTCGACTTGAACAAAGGTCGGACTCTTTAGAACCGGGGAGAAGACAGCTATCTGATAGCAAACTCCAGTCAATCCGAGAATCGTTAGAGAAGCGCCGACATGATAGAATAGTGAAGCAACTCCAGCGGACCGAAGTTGCCCTATTTCGGCCAAGCTGAAATCGGCCATTTCAAGCCCTCCTCATGCCAAACCAAGCCCTCCCAACACTTCCTCAGCCTTTCCACGGCCGAATTAGGACCGAAAGGTAAGCCAATTCGGCTCCCCTTTATAATTTTTTATCGGTGCTAGAGAGAGAGTCGACCGAATTTCAATGACGAAATTCTAATCCAATTCCGCATCAATTGATACAATACTTGATTTTAGGATGAACCTCAGGACGAGACCTATCTGCCCAGATCAAAAGCTCGGATTGTCGTGCCTTCACCGGTGAGTAATCGAAGCTTTCTCTCTCTATAGTTTATTTTCCGGCAAAGCTCCGTTTGAGCTCGTTTCGATGTTAAAATCTGCGATTCAAAGTTTCTTAGAATCGTATGAACATACAGGAACTCAATTGCAACTCCAATTTCAATAATTAGAAGTGTTGGATCAGTTAATTTGATGAAATCAAATTCGGTAGTGTTGAAGAGTTGAAATTAGGGGAAAATTTGGGGATTTTCGAAATTCAAAGGGGCCAAAATACAATTTTATGAAATTGAGGGTCAATTGGGCATGAAAATAATGTTGGAGGACCAATTGAGGAATTTTGGAAATTTTGGGGAACCAAATTGGAAATTTGGAAAATTAAACCCCTTTTTGGTGAAATTGAATAAATTGAGGTCCCATGATAAATTTTAAAAGTTACGAGACTCAATTTGAGGAAAAACCGACATTAGGGACTTAAAGTTAAAGAGAAATAACTTTAGGGACCTAATTGCAAATAACTAAAAGTTTGGGTTTTCTCATTCATTAATGAATGAAGGCTGTTATGCCAAGTAATAATGAACAAGGTTGTTCATATCGTGTAGGAACGTTAAATACCGGGAACGCCAGCAAGGATTAGCTTGCATGAATACAAAGAACCAGTCTAGTGGAATTCACGGCATTAACGGGTGAGTGGGTTTACTAACATCATACTCAGTTGGGGATGATAAGTGCCTCGATATAAAAACCCACTATTTAGTGTTATTTTAATCATCACTACTTAGAGAAAGTGATGTGAAAGTTATGCGAAAAAAAAAACTACTTACGGGTTGTAAGTAGATCATACCTGGTTGGTGTGATGAGACTTCCTCGAAGGAAGTTGAAAACCCGTTCATCGGTTATGAACGGAGATGTCCTTATACCGGTCGGTATGATGGACAGTAAAAACCTATTTTTGTCGGAAGTGCTCTCCCCTGACTGTGTGCCAATGCTTAAACAATTTGGGAGACCTTCTCGACGGGAGCTCGAATAGCTCTAATAGGCCGGGGGCCTCGATTTTGGAACTTGGGGGCTAAATGCTGATTTTGAAAATCTCGTACAGTGGGCCCAAGGCCAGTTGGCACGAGCAGGAGCTCGTAAATGAACATGATATATGTGCCATAAAACTTAATAAGTGAATTGTTTGGCCATGGTACCAAGATAGGACCGACATGCTCAATCAACTAGCGGCAGTGCGACATGATAGGTCGACGGACTAGTCAAGACAAATAGCTGCGGGTTGAGTTGAGAGTCGGGGCCGTTGGACTAGTGGCACCATAGATTACATGGCAATATAAGAAAACATTGTTTATGCATGCACTGTGAGTACAGGATCATCAAGACGCCCATGAGGGGTAGTGATGCATCCTAAGGGCACTGGACGACCTCATGGCTATAAGGGCAGTTTGTCGTTCCAAGTGTCAGTGCGAAATCTGGAGTAGCACCAAGCGCATGAGACCGGGGTGGGGACAGGATGAGGTCTTTGTCCTCATATGGACACGAAGAAGTGATTTCAGGATTGTGGGTCGGATGTCACGTACATCCACTCATACCCAGGGTAGAAGTGGTCGTACTTCTATACGGGTGGCAGGAAAAGTCGCTCCGAAGCCACTAGCGGGTTCAGTAGTGATACTGACTTGCGAATGTGTGTAACCTTCATGATAAAGGATGTGTGTTGGGTGATGACACACTGTGGTAACTAAGAAATAATGGAAAAACTCAAATTTTTAAATGAAGGGATTTTTTAAAATAAAGGAGTCTAGCACACTCCATATAAATATTTTTCTTAAAAGTCAAAAGCTTTTAAAAACCCATTCACTGAGTAGTCGTACTCACCCCCTCCCTTATATCCCTTTTAGGAAATCCTGGAAAGCCTCCCCTTAAAGACCGTCAACTAAGATGCCTGTAAGACAGGTATGTACAGTTTTAAATTTCATGTAGTTTTGATTATGCTATTCCAGGAAAAATGTGCAGGTTAAAGGACGCCTTACTCTTTACGGTTTACAATAAGGGGAAACCCTTTAATAAACCGGGAGAGTGGCGGGTTGATCACGGGGATCTGACCAAACCAGGTTGGGGCGTGACACAGTCGGTTTAAGCATTGAACCCAGTATAGATCGGTCCAGTCTGATTCGGAATAGTGTCGTCTTCTTCCTTTAGATGACAGCATTGTTCACTTGCTAGAAAAGCTAATAGTGCAAATGAAGATGAAAAGTCTCCATTCAAGGCATATTTTGCCATGAATGATTGCCATAAAAGCGCCAATCGGATGGACAAAGTGTGCTTGGGCTCCCTATATAAAGAGCTCATCTCCATTCCTTCTCCTTAAACCTTAAAAACATCTCTCTCCCTATCACACCCGACCCGGTTTGGTTGGATCCCCGTGATCAACCCGCCACTCTCTCAGTTTATTAAAGGGTTTCCTCTTATTATAAACCGTAAAGAGTAAGGCATCCTTTAACCTGCATCTTTTCTTGGAATAACATAAATCAAAACTGTATAATAATTTTGATTTATCATACCTGTCTCACAAGCTTCTTAGTTGATGGTCTTTAACGGTAGGCTTTCCAAAATATCTTGAAAGGGATATAAGGGAGGGGGTGAGTACAACTACTTAGTGAATGGGTTTTCAAAGCTTTTTATCTTTATGAAAAAGTTAAATTTTGGAGTGTGCCAAAATTCTTTCTTTCAAAACCATTTAATTTGAAATCTCGGGTTTTATCACCATTTCCTAATTTAATCTCGTCCACTTCTACCCTGAGAATGAGTGGATGTTCACGACTTCCAACCCTCAATCCTGAAATCAATTATGTGTGTCCGTATGAGAACAGAGACCTCATCTCGTCCCCACCCCGGTCTCATGCGCTTGGTGCTACTCCAAATTTTGCACGATCACCTGGTACGACAAACTGCCCTTATACCCTCTAGGTTGTCCAGTGCCCTTACAACACATCACTACCCCTCTTGGGCATCTTGATGGTCTCGTAATCATAGTGCATACACAATTAGTCTTTTCTTATCATGCCATATAATTTGTGGTGCCATTGGTCCAATGGCCCGGACCCTCAACTCAACCCGTAGTTCTTCGCCTTTACTGATCTGTCGACCTGTCACACTACCGCTAGTTGACTGAGTATATCAGTCTTGTCTTGGTACCATAGCCAAACAATTCCTTTATTTAAAGTTTTATGGCATATAACTCATGTTTGTTTACGAGCTCCTGCTCGTGCCAACTGACCTTGGGCCTACTGTATGAGATTTTCAAAATCGGGCATATTAGCCCCCAAGTTCCAAAACCAAGGCCCCCGACCTGTAAGATTTATTCGAGCTCTCGTCAAGAAGGTCTCCGAAATCTTTTAAGCATTATCACATAGTCATGGGAGAGCACTTCCGACAAAAATATGTTTTCAGCTATCCATCATACTGACCGGGTATAAGGACATCTCCGCTCTTAACCGATGAACAGGTTTTCAACTTCCTTCGAGGAAGTTTCATCATACCAACTGGATATGATCTACTTACAACTGGTAAGTAGCTTTTTCCGCATGATTTTCACATCACTACTCTAAGTTGTGATGTTTAAAGTACCACTTGGTAGTGGGTTTTAATTTTGAGGTACTTATCATCCCCAACTAGGTATGATAGAAAATCCCACTCACAACCGGTAAATGGTTTTTAACTTTAAATTTTGCTCATCAACCCAACCGGGTATGACGTTAGTAAACCCACTCACCCGTTAATGACGTGAATTCCACTAGACTGGTTTTTAACACAACCAAATTTGATTTCATCAAATTGGCTGATCAAACGTTTCCAATTGTTGAAATTGAAGTTGAAATTGAGTTTTTACATGTTCATACGATTCTTTAGCAATGTGAATTGCATGTTTTAATGTCGGGAGGAGCTCAAATGGAGCTTTTCCGAAAAATGAACTATAGAGAGAGAAAGCTTTAATTACTCACCGGTGAAGTTATGGCGGTCTGAGCTTTTGATATGGGTAGATAGCTCTCATCCTGAGGTTCATCGTAGAATCAAGAATCGCATCAATTGATGCTGAATTGAGTTAGAATTTCATCATTGAAATTCTATCAGTTCTCTCTCTAGCACCCGCCGAAAATTGTAGAGAGGAGTCGAATTGGCTTACCTTTCAGTCCTAATTCGGTCGTGGTAGGACTAAGAAAGTGTTGGGAGGGCTTGGTTTGGCCTGAGAATGGCTCGAAGTGGCCAATTTCAGTTTGGCAGAAATAGGGCTGCTTCGATCTACCGAAGCTACTTCACTGTTCCATCATGCCGGCGCTTCTCCAGCAATTCTAGGATTGACTGGAGTTTGCTATCATATAGCTAACTTCTCCCTGGTTCTAAAGAGCCCGACCTCTCCTTCCAAGGTTAAGAAAAATTTTCAAGTCGAAGCTCTAGTTTGAGCTTCACCTGGAAATGGAGCAGTAGAGAGAGAGAAGTGTTCGGGTGTAAGGAGAATGAATGGGGATGACCTCTTTATATAGGTGTAAAATTATGTATTAAATGGGAGAGATTCATTACTAATATTAATATTACCAGAAATTATTGGTATTAATTCCAATAATTTAATTTAGGTATTAAATTATTTGAATTAATTCCAATAATTTAATTTAGTATTAATTTATGGCTATATATGATAAGGTGTACGTTCGCATATCACCCATCCTGGCACTACTCTCGAGCAAGCACATTTAACTTTAGAGTTTTTATGGGATCTCGTTCACTTGAAACAATTTGTTTTTTCTCTTCTAATTTGTCTTAATTTTATTTTCCAAGGTTTAATGAACCCTTTTGATCACCCGAAAGTTGTAAAATTCCAAATTGCTTATCCCCAAATGATCTTGTTTGTAAATCGGCTCAATTTTCTTACTAGGTTTGATCGGTTCTTTTCTCGGTTTTCCTTAACTCAAAAGTGCAGGGTTTACACTCCCTCTACTTCTCTAATTTTTGATGAAGCTCAAACCAGAGCTCTGACTTGGGCATTTTTCTGAGCCAAATAAGGTGAGGTCGGGTTCCTTAGATTCAGTGAGAAGTCAACTACCTGATGGTAGTCTTCATATGTTCTGAGGATCGCTGGAGAAGCGTTGGCGTGATCAAACAGTGAAACAGCTCTGACAGACTGAAGCTACCCTGTTTTGGCCTAGCTAAAAATGGCCAAATTGAGCCTACTCAAGCCAAACCAAGCACTCCCAACATTTCCACAACCCTCATATGACTGAATTAGAGTAGAAAGATAAGCCAATTTGGCTAACCTCTATAATTTCCAATCAGTGTTATAGAGAGAACCAGCAAAACTTCACTAAACAAATTCTCCCTCAATTTGATATGAATTGATGTAATTATTGATCCTAGGAGTAACCTTAGGACGAGAGCTACCTGCCCCAATTGAAAGCCTGGACTACCGCACCCCCGACGGTATGCTTTCGAAGCTTTCTCTCTCTAAGCTTAGTTTTCCGATTAAGCTCTCTTTAAACTCAATTTAGACCCAAATGGCATGATTCAAAGTGCAATTGAATCATCTGGAAGTGTAGGAATTGATCCATACCTTCAATTGGATCAATAAACCTCAATTGAATGGTCAATTTGATGAAATCAAATTCGGCCAATTTGAAATGGGGAAAATTTTGGGGAAATTTGGGAATTTCATAAAATTGAGGGAAAAAGTGCAATTTCCCAAAATTGAGGGCCAATTGGCAATGAAAAAAATGTTGGAGGACCAATTGTTCAATTTTTTAAATTTATTGGGGTCGAATTTCCATTTTTTTAAAGTAGGGGCAAAATATTAATTTTTGAAAAGTTGGGGAGCAAATTGTAAATTTTGGAAACTCCTTAAGTGATTTTAAATAAATTTGGACCCAAAGTGAATTTTAGATGTTTCGGGACTCAATTTGGAGAAAATTAGCATTAGGGGCCGAAAGTCAAAGAAAAAGAACTTTATGAACCAAAATGCAAATAATTAAAAGTTTGCTCATTTTGTTCATACATGAAAAACGGAGGCTATTATGCCAAATGAGAATAGACAAGAATGTCCAAAATCATATAGGAATACAATGGACTGGAACGCCAACAAAGATAAGCTCGCGTAGAGGCAAAAAGCTGATCAAGAGGAATACACTGCACTTATCGGGTGAGTGGGATTTTTCACATCACACCCGGTTGGGACAATGAGTACCTCGGAAATGAAAAACAACTATTATGTGGAATTTTAACATCACACCTAGTTGGCATGATGTGAGAACTATGCGGAAAATCTACTAACTAGTTGTAAGTAGATTATACTCGGTTGGTATGATGAACTTCCTGGAAGGAAGTGGAAAATCCGCTTATTGGTTGTAAGTAGAGAGGTTGTCACACCCAGTTGGTGTGATGAATGAGTTGAAATTTATTTTGTTAGAAGTGTTCTCCCCTAATTATGTGCCAATGATTAAAAATTTTGGGAGACCTTTTTGACGAGAGCTTGAATAGCTTTAATTGGTAAGAGGCCTTGATTTTGGAATTTGGGTGTTTAAATGCCTGGTTTTGAAAATCTCATACAGTTGGCCCAAGGCTAGTTGGCACAAGAAGGAGCTCATAAAAAAACATGATGATAATCCATGAAAATTCTTAATGAATGATTGATGTTATTGGCCATGGTACCAAGATAGGACTGACATACTCAATGGACTGATGGTAGTGTGACAGGACCATGTCGATGGATCGGTCTAGACAAACAGCTGTAGGTCGAGTTGAGGGTCGGGGTCGTTGGACTAGTGGCACCATAGATTAATGGCTATATAGAATACTTTATTTGTGCATGCACTTGAGGTACAGGACCATCAAGATGTCCAAGAGGGGTAGTGATACATCCTAGGGGCTATTGGACGACATGGTGTAGATAAGGGTAGTTTGTCGTGCTAGCAGTCAGGGAAGCTCGACGTAGCTTCATGCGCATGAGACCGAGGTGGGGTCGCGATGAGGTCTCCATCCTCATATGCACACATAGTATTTTGGGTATGAGGGTAGGACATCGAAGACATTCACAAAGTCTTCAGGTAGAAGTTAGAGACTTCTATCATGGTGGATGGTAAAGATGCTCCCATCCACAAGTGGGTGCTGTCAGCGTAACTACATCTTGTGAATGTGTGTGGACCCTTCCAGATAAAGGGCATGTGTTGTTTGTGAAACACACCTATTATGGAAATGGAAAAGAGTTTTGAAAACCAGAACTTGAGAAAACAATGTTTTTAAAGGAAATAAGGAGTTTGGCACACTTCAATTAAAATTGTTTTTGTGAAAACTCACACCCAACACACATTCACTGAGTTGTCGAACTCACCCTCTCCTTTTACACCTTTTCAAGAAACCAAGGAAAACCGACTTTAAAAATCTATCGGTAGCTGAACCTTAAGACAAGTATGTAAGGTTAATATATTCAGTTTTGATTAATGTTATTCCAGGAAAGATATAGGTAAAAAGGATGCCTTACTCCTCACGGTTTAGAGAATGGGAATACCTTAATAAACCGGGAGAGTGGCATGTTGTTCACGAGGATTCGACCAAATCGGGTCGAGGCTTGACATGTATCCTCCATCACATATGCTTAAAATTTCTTTTAAACTTGCATTTTTATTGATTCATGCTATTCTAAGGAACAAGGATTAAAATTACAACTGTCTCCTCTTCATTAACAGAAGGGGAAATCCTCTTAAACCAAGAGAGTGGCAGGTTGATCACGAGGATCTAACCAAACCAGGTCAGGGTGTGACAACTTGAGTAGTATCAGAGCCATGTTCCCTTGAAAACATTATCAATACTATGCCCTGACACTAATAAAAATGTAACTGTCCTGTAGGAAGAAGAGTCCCTTGGAAATTCGTCGTGCAAATCAATCCTACACACAAGATCGTGAAAAAAATGCCTACCTCGAGAAAGGCATTCATCCAATGGTTCTTGGAGGTCGAAAAGAAAGTACCAAATGATATGGTTGAAGACTATAGGAAACTTGTTGGAGCCCTATTAGAGCCCAAAGGCATCACATATCCTCTTCAAAGGCAGGAAGAACCTATCCGTTCTCCAAGGAGCCCAACACCCCCACCAGCCCCACAATAGCCTAAAAAGGCCCCAACTAAGAAGGAGGCTTGGGATAATTATGGGGATGCCCACGCCACCTTTATGAAAGTCCACCAAGTACCCCCACTAGCTTAATCCAACTTCATCCCTTCCCAATGGATGAGGTGGACCTATGAGTGTGAGGATAAGGTGTTTAGAAGGTATGGACTTGAGGCATTCCATGGAGTTTGTCCTGTGAGGGGAGCCCGATGGGAGTATGGATGTACATCGACTAGTTCATCAGAGCCTTCCGACCACAAATCTCGAAACCATTCGAAGACTAATTCCTAGCGTTTGACCCTAAGGGACTAGGAAGTAGTAAATTCCTATAATAAGTTGAGTACGGCAAGAAACTACCTCTTTGAATGAATAAAGTTCATTTTTCCTTAATTGAAAGTTAATCTTCCTAATGACAAATACAACTAACAAGATTGGAGTATACCAATTATGACTAGGGTAATAGATGGAGAGAAGGCCACTAAAGGAGAAAAACTACAAGTCACTTCTAGTTAACACTAACCCCAAGATAATCAACCTAGATAATTCCCCCACAAGAACTAGGAAACACCAAGTAACAAGGCAACAAGACAAAAGACTAAGAAGGGAGTTTCCAGAGAGGAACCAAGAGCCTACCTAGAAAGGAGGTCATCAGGAAGGACATACCCTAACCAAAGGAAGAAGGAAAGAGTGTGAAGGAAGCAAGGTCAAAGAAATATGATGAATCTAGGAAAAAGGAGGGGAGCATCAAAAGATGCAGGAGGAGGGGAGGAAAGCCTAAGGACCATAAGGAACTGAGAGAGCCTCATATAAGAGTTAGGAAACCAAGAGGAATTGGGTTGCCTCTAGGAAGAACAGTGGAAGGAAAGATAACCAAGATGAGAGATAAGGTACAATAACCCCCTAAAAAGGGTGAACGCGAAAGACCTCTTCTTGTAACTCTAGGATCGGACAGTAAGAGTGAAGAGGAAAATAAATGTGCTAGGAAAAGGAAACCTGAAGGAATGTGTAAGTACCCTTGAAAGAACCATAGATAGGTGGATAGATATAACACAAAGTGCTAGGAACCCACCAACAATCAAGAACTCCTCAAAGGAAGGATGATGAACAAAAAGGGAATTAGGGTAGAAAAAGGAATTAAGGGCAGATAACCATACCTATATCAGAAGGGTGTACCAGAGGAAAGAAGGAAAGGCCTACAAGGAGCATTAGGGAGGTTGAACGTGAAAGTCCTAGTTCGAAAGTCTCTATGAAAAACGATGAAATTAGGAAGTGAGACCATGAGAAGAAAATTTCCAAGCTAAGGAACTGAAGGTGGATCATAAGAAGCATAACCTAAAATAAGAAAACCAAAAATGGCATAAGTAGTTAAGGATGTCTCTGAATGATAGGTGCGACTTGCTTTGGAAATAGGAGAGTAGTCAAGTGGGAGACAATGAGAAATAACAAAATGATCAAGGAAAATAGACGATACTCTATGAAGGACCGAAAAATAGTAAGGACTACACCCTAAAAAGGACAATGGGAGAGGCATTAAGGACGAGTAAACTCGAGGGACAATTGTTTAAAGACAAGTGAAGCAGGATAATAGTGGGGATGAGGTAGTTAACGAATTGGCCCTCGAGAAGACCATAAATTTAAACTTCAGCAAGGAAGGGAAAGGTGTAAAGGCCAAAACATTAGAAAGGAAGAATGAAGGAATCCTTGAATAAATAAATGGCTGAAAATGAATCGATGACCAAACCAAAGCCACTGAAGGGATTAAGCAAGATCTCAAAAGGGGATGAAGCAAACTCAAAAGGAAAAAGACTGAGAACCCTTCACCAATAGGAACAAAAATCATAGTGAGTACAAGTTGAGATAAAGACAAGGATAAGGGATGTGCTAGTAAAACTCCCCAAAGTAAGGATGAGTCGGATGGGGTGACATCAAGGATATCATGACATTAAATTAAAAATAGATAACCAAGAAGATGAAGGAAAGAAGAAATCCGGGAAAAAGAGGAGGAAGCCTACCAAGGAAAGGAGCCCTGAAGAGGCATACATATTCCAACGAAGAAGTACTAAACCCAACTAAAGTGGAATAAAGGAGAAAAGTTCACATGGAATGGAAGTTGGTAATAAAGGACTACTTACAAGGGAAGTTTACCCATAATCCAAGGAGTAAGTTAAACTCAGGGAACGGGTAGTGAAGGAGATAGCATCAAAAGGTGTCGTATATGTAAGAAAGGGGAGGATTGCTCATGATAAAGACATAGAAGAAAGACTACCTGGGAAACCTTGGAGAAGTAAGCCCTCCAATTAAGAAATGGATAATGGAAACGGTCACTGACATAAAGACTTGTCGTGGCCCACGCTCACTTAAGAGAGCCTAAAGGATGACAACTGGGTATAGTGTGGAATACACGAAATCAGACCATGGAATCAAGAGTTCATTAGGAAATAATGGACAAAATGGGAACTTTAAGATGATGGAGAATTAAAAGCTAGAAAATATCCCAAAATAAAGAGAGTGTAGAGAGGTAAAGGGAAGTAACTTTCAAGTAATGGTAAGAAGATCGAAGGTATAACCCTAAAATGAAAGTATCTACTTTAAAGGACATAGTAGAGAATGAAAACCACAAAAGGGTGACCTCCCCCAAAATAAGAAAACATTACGTAGACCAGAAAAAAGGGTCAACTCGAAATGAGAAATGGAGTGGTCATAAGCAAGCAAGAAAGGATGAAGGAAAGGAATGCCCTTGAGTAAAATACACCAATGTAAATGAGGAAGGACATGAGTGAGAAAGGATCCCAACGTGTCAGTAAGCTAGAAAACCGACGATTGGAACTGGAGGAAAACCTATAGAAAGTTGGTAAAAAATTAGTAGATAAAGGGAAATGACATGATTATGATGTTAAGAAATTTAAAAGACATTTGGACAACATAAATGGTAGTTAGGAAACACTACCGGGGTGTAAGAAGGAACAAAGCCATACACTCCTAAAATGATGGGAAGGCATGAATTGTTATAAGAGGTACACATTCTGGAACCATAATGGACAAAGATAATTCCATAATAGATTATGCTATAAATAACATGTAGTGCTAATAGTTCCAAGGAAGTTGACCCAAGTGAGACCGAGTCCGTTAATCAAACCTAAGAAATGGAACCAGAATCGTTGTAAATAAAAAATGAAGTACCAAAATAAGATAAAGAAGAAGTATATCAAAAATTGAAGGGGTTGAGGACAAGAAGTCCTATGGGATGCTAAACTAAGAGCATCAACAATCTAGAAAATGGTGTGAAACGGGGACGATCAGATGAATATGGAACATCCAACCCCAAGCACATGAATTAGAATCCTTAAGAAGGAAAGACTTACCCAAAGAAGAGTAAGAAGTAAACCTAAGAAGGTACCTTGGAATGGATAATTTTGACATGATTGACAGTGATACACTCCATGGTGAGAATGGAAAATATAAAGGAAGAAAGACTTCTAATGTACATGGCTAAAGGATTAAGTGAAAGGAATAGCCAAAGTGCTAATATACTGATCAAACCATAAGAGGACATCGAGGAAAGTCACTCCCAGTGCAAATGATTGTGGACTTAGTTTTGAGGAAAAAACCCCTAAAAGGAGGGGAGAGTTGTAAACCCCATCCTTTAAAGATTAGAAAATCGGGGAAAGAACCAATCAACTCAAGAGAGAAAAGTGAGTCGGTTTATGCACCTTAACCGATAGAGGAAGCGTAAAATGGGAAATTGACAAACCCCAAGTGACTCAAAGAGTCATAAAAACATGAAAAAGAACCTTGGGATAATTGGGAAGAGAAAACTAGACCGAATCGGGTTGAATCGGATTAAACTCAATTGAACCGGATTGAACTAGTTTGAACCATACTTGAACAAGTTCCAAAATTCATTTTTCTTAGTAGCTTAAAACGGTCAAATTAAGGAATTGAAGCCACCATTAGATGGAGAATGAATTTAGATGAATTTAAAAATTTTTAATTTTGAGAAAATCGGTCGAATCGAGCATGAACAAACCGATTTACGCATTGAACCCGGTTTGACTGGTCCGCTACGATTCGGAACAGTGTCATCTTCTTCATTAGGATGATAGCACTATTCAATCAATAAAAAAATATATAACACTGGCGAAGCTTAAATTGCTCCGATCAGGCCATTTCAGGGTGAGGATAAGCTCGACCAAAATGGAAGGTTGTCGGGTAGAGGGACCCCAAGCTCCCTATATATAGAGCTCATCTCCATTCATTCTCCACACACCTGAAATCTCCATTCTCTCAACTTGTAAACCCCATCCTTTTATAATAAGAAAAACCAAGAAAAGAGGCGGTTGTTTCCAAAGAGAAAATCGAGTCGGTTCACGAACAGCAACCGATAGAGAAAGGGAAAATTGGGAAATTTACAAATCCCGAGTGACCTAAATAGCCATAAAAATCATGGAAAGGGTCTTTGGGACAAATTGGAAGAGAAAACCAAACTGGTTCAGGGGAATTGGACCTAAACTGGATTGAACCGATTTGGACCGGTTTGAACCACCATTGAACCGATTTCTAAATTCATTTTTCTAGGTGGCTTAAAATATTCAAATTGGGGAATTGAAGCCACCATTGGATAGAAAATGAATTAAGAAATTTTTAATTTTTAAAAACTCGATCGAATCGGACATGAATGGGTCGGTTTAAACATTGAACCCAGATTAGACCAATCTGGACCAGATCAGAACAGTGTTGTCTTCTTCCTTCAGATGATGACACTGTTCATTCGATGGAAGAACAAACAGCGCTAACAAAGTTGAATCGCCTCTGTTCAGGGCATTTAAAGTCATGAATGAGAGTCATCAAGATGCCAAATGGTTGGGCAGAGAGTCCTCGAGCTCGCTATATAAAGAGCTCCTCCTCATTCATCCTCTTCACACTTGAAAACTCCATTCTCTGTTAACTGCTCCATTTTCCGTTGAAGCTCAAACTAGAGATCTGACTTGGGTAATTTTCTCAACCTTAGAAGGCGAGATCAGGTTCTTTAGTCTCCACGGGAAGTCAGCTATCAGATAGCAACCTCTATTCAAACCAAGGACTATTAGAGAAGCGCCAGTGGAATCAAACAATGAAGCAGCTTCAACGGATGAAAAGCTGCCCTATTTCAGCCGAGCTGAAATTGGTTGAATGCAGCCCTCATCAGGTCAAACCAAGTCCACCCAACACTCCTACAACCCGTAACAGAGCTGAAAAGTAAGCCAATTCAACCCCCTTCCTCCCCCCATGTCATCTTCAGTTGACATTAGAGAGAGAAACTATAAAACTTCACTGATAGAAATTTCCCTCAATTCGGGTTGAATTGTATCAAATCTTGATCTTAGGAGGAACCTTAGCACAAGAGCTACCTGCCCAGACAGAGAGCTCGGACCGCTGCACCTTCGACGGTAAGCTTTCAAAGCTTTCTCTCTCTACATTCAATTTTTTGGCATAGCTCTGTTTGAGATCAATTCACACCCAAATGATGTGGTTCAAAGCACACTTGAATTGTATGGAAGTGTAGGAATAGATCCATACTTTCAATTGGAGCAATTAATCTGATTGAATGGTCAAGTTGATGACATCAAATTCGGCCAGATTTAAAGGGGGAAATTGGAGGAATTTCATAAAATTGAGGGATCATTTTGAAATTTCCCAAAATTGAGGGCTAATTGGCCATGGAAAAGATGTTGGAGGACCAATTGGTCAATTTTTGGAAGATTTGGATTCAAATTGCCATTTTTAGAAAGTAGGGGCAAAATTTTAATTATTGAAAAGTTGGGGACCAAATTAGAAATTTGGGAAACATGAGCCCCTTATAAATTTTTTAGTAAAATGAGGACTCAAAGGGAATTTTGGAAACTTTGGGAGCCAAATTGCGCAAATGTTTGCAATAGGGAACTAAACCTAAACACTTCTCTCTCTCTCTCTCTCTCTCTCTCTCTCTCTCTCTCTCTCTCTCTACTTCTCCATTTCCCGGTGAAGCTCGAACTAGAGCTTCGACTTGGGCATTTTTCTTAACCTCAGAAGGAGAGGCCGGGCTCTTTAGACTCTGAGGGATGTGAGCTATTTGATAGCAAAATCCAAAAAATCCGAGAATCACCGAAGAAGCACCGACATAATCAAACAAAGAAGCAGCTCCGGCAGACCAAAGCTGCCTTGTTTCAGTTGAGCTAAAATCGGTCATTTCAAGCCCTCCTCATGCCAAACCAAGCCTTCCCAACACCTCCATAACCCTCCTACAACTGAAGTAAAGCAGAAAGGTAAGCCAAATCAGCTCCCCTCTACAATTTCCGACCGGTGCTTGAGAGAACCGATAGAAGTTTGATGATAAAATTCTCATCCAATTCGGCATCAATTGATGCAATTCTTGATTCTAGGATGAAACTTAAGACGAGAGCTATTTGTTTAGATCGAAAGCTCATCGTGCCCCCGAAAGCTTTCTCTCTCTATAGTCTATTCTTTGGTGAAGCTCCATTTGTGCTAGTTATGATGTCAAAACTTGCGATTCAAAGTGCTATTGAATCGTATGAAGATGTAGGATCTCAATTTTAACTTCAATTTCAACAATTGGATGTGTTTGATCGATCAATTTGATGAAATCAAATTCGACTGTGTTAAGGGGTTGAAATTGGTGGGAAAATTATGGAAAATTGGAGATTTTGGAAATTTGAAGGACCAAAATGCAATTTAGTAAAATTGAAGGTCACTTGGGCATGATAAGAATGGGTAGTTGAAAATTTATTTTTGTTAGAAGTGCTCTCCTCTAACTGTGTGCCACTACTTAAATGATTTGGGAGACCTTCTTGACAAGAGCTCAAATAGCTCTTATAGGTCGGAGGCCTCGATTTTGGAACTTGGGGGCTAATATGCTCAGTTTTGAAAATGTTGAACAGTGGGCCATAGGCTAGTTGGCACAGATAAAAGATTGTAAATAAACATGAGATTTATGCCATAAAATTTTAAATAAATAAATTGTTTGGTCATGGTACCAAGACAAGACCAACATGCTCAGCCAAATAGCGGTAGTGCGACATGACCGGTCGACGGACCAGTCAAGACAAACTGCTACAAGTTGAGTTGAGGGTTGGGGTCGTTGGACCAGTGGCATTATATGGCATGATGTGAAAATACTAATTGTGCATGCACTGTGTGTACGGGACCTTCAAGACATCCAAGAGGGGTAGTGGTGTGTCTTAGGTCCTTGGATGACTTGGTGGGTATAAGGGTAGTTCGTCGAACCAAGTGACCTTGCGAAGCTCGAAGTAGCTTTAATCACACGAGATTGGGGTGGGGACCGAATGAGGTCTCTATCCTCATACGGACATGGAGAATTGTTACGGAATTGAGGGTTGGATGTCACAAACATCCACTTATTCTCAAGTTAGAAGTGGACGTACTTTTATTTAAGTGGCCGGTAAAGTCTCTCTGACGCCACAAGTGGTTTTAGTGGACAGGCTGGCCTGCGATTGTGTGATTGACCTTCATGATGAAGGATGTGTGTTGGGTGATGACACACCGTGATTAATAAGAAATGGTAATAAAACTAGAGATTTGAAATTAAAGGATTTTTTAAAGAAAATTAAGAGTCTGGCACACTCCAATACAAATCTTTTTCCTAAAAAAATTAAATTTTGAAAACCCATTCACTAAGTAGTTGTACTGACCCCTTTCCTTATATCCCTTTTCAGGTAGACCAAGGAAAACCTACCCAAGACCTCCCGTTAGTTACACCTACATGACAGGTATGAAAAGTTCAAATTTTATGCAAGTTTTGATTTATGTTATTCCAGGAAAAGTACAAGTTTAAAGGACGCCTTGCTTTTATCGGGCTAAAGAAAGGGAAACCCTTAATAAACCAGGAGAGTGGCGGGTTGCTCACGGGGATCCGATCTAACTAGGTCAGTGCGTGACAACTTGAGGGGTATCAGAGCTTGTTCCCTCGAATACATAATTAAGACTAGAAAATATAGTAACTAATAGGATTGATCTTAAAATTTCTAGATGCCTCCAAGGAGAGGAACCAAGAAAAACTAGGAATGACTCTACTCAACATTCTATCCACGTAGCAAGACAACCCTAGAAGTTCCCAATGCCTGAGGAATGGTAGGAATATCAAAAGACCAAATGGGGAAGTATCTAGAAAAATGGTGCTAGGACATATTGAGGGCACAACTCTAAGTACAAAGGAAGACAAGCGTGAAGCTATAAACGCTAGCAAAGTGCGTACAAGCTTACCTAGGAGGATGCTTATCAAGAATCCCATAGCTTTCTATTTATTTTATGACCACTTTCTATAATAGGGCAAAAATCCCAACATATTGTACTATTCTATTAATAAAGTACTCCCAATTCCTAGAAACCTTATCTCTCAAGGAATGTAATCTTGTTAGGAAGATGCCCCCAAAAAAAGTAACCAAACAAAACTGTGATTCCCTAGACACCACGGAGATCGAGGATAAAGGTCTGAATCGGGGAGATTATTAGGCAAAGAAGATATCATAAGAAAACCAACATGATAAGGAGTCTAGGAGAACTCTTGGGGTCACTAAGCAAGGACCAACCTATTATAAGGTACAAAGGAAATAGGACATGAAATGAAGGACTGTCCCACACCACTAGGATTTAGAACAATACTTTCTCAGAAAGATGCCCTCACTGCTATAGGAAATCTGAAAGGATATCACTCAAAGAAACGTGACTCTAGCTCATAGTTTCAACCATAGATAGGAGGAAGCTCTTCAAGATTTTAGTGAAGTGGCAGGAAGGAAAAATGGCTAAAGGTAGGACCTCAATAAAACCACACACAGAACAAAAGGTAGCTCAAGAGAATTCTCCCTTAAAGAAGAAAATACCAACAATTTAGGAGCAAAGAGAGGAGTACATCCACAAGAGAAGACAAGCCGAGCATTTGACGACAAATGGGATGTCTTGAGATTGTAAGTACAACTTCTTTTGGAAAAAGCAGAGAAGTCAAAATTGGAGTCTCTGACTAACATAGAAAAAGTAAGCAAACCGTAAAAATAAGATAGTCAAAGAGAATGAATGACGCCCTAAGGACGACCGGGAAGTAGTAAGGAATACACCCTAAAAAGGGCACTAGAAGAGTCATTAAGGACAAGAAGATTCAAGAGACAATTGACTCAAGAGAATTAGACAAGGTGAATAGTAGAGGCGAGGCAGATAACACACTAACCCTTGTGAGGGTCATGGATTAAACTCCAGCAAAGAAGGAAGAAGTGGAAAGGCCAAATATTGGGGAAAAGAAGGATGAAGGAAAATCCTTAAAAAGACCAATGGCCAAATTAACGACCAAACATAAGCCAAGAGAGGAATAGGTAAGCCCCTCACATGATCAAGAGATCTTGAAATAAGGAAGATATAATGCAAAAGATGTGCCCGCAAGATTTCAAGAGTAAAGGTAAACAAGAGAAGACAACATCAAAGGGTGTCATTTAAGGGTAGAAATTCCCTAGAGCAAATGAAAAAAAAAAGAATTTTAGGAGAAAGGGAAAGAATCCTACCAAGAAAGGAAGCCCCGGAAAGACATACATATCCCAATTAAGAGGAAATGGAACCAACCAAAATGGAAAGAACGATAAGCTCACAAATGAAATGATGGTTGAGATGGAAATATCAAGTACTAAGGAAAAATACTCATGAGGGCCTAAGAAGTAAATTAAACCAAAGGAATGGATAAATAGCATGGTGGCATCAAAGAATGACGTAACAAATAGAAGTGGATGGACTACAATAATAGGAGAATAAAAGAAATAATATATGAGGAATCTTGGAGAAGTAAGCCCTTAATTAAGAAATAAATTAGGGAAAATGACCACTAACATCAGGACGGGTCATGGTTCACGCTCACTTAATGGAGCCTAAAGAATGGATGGATGAGCATAGTGTAGAGTATATGAAATAAGACTAACAATGAGAAATTCCTTAGATAAGGAATGAAAGGAAATTTTAAGACGAATAAGGATTTAAAGTGGGCAATTGCCTCAACATAGAAGAAGGTGTAAGGAAATGAAGGAAGGAATCTCCAAAGGATGGTAAGAAGGTTGAACATGTAACTCTTAAGGTTAAAACCTCTACTTTGAGGAATATAGTAGAGAATGAAACCGTAAGAAGGGAACTCCCCAAACAAAACAATCAATACATAGACCAAAAAGAGATCAACTCGAAATAATGAATCGTGAAATGGTCATGAGCAAGTAAGAGTGGATTAAGGAAAAAGGAAAGTCTTTGAATAAAGGATGCCACCAAAGAAGAGAAAGGACATAAGAAGGGAAAAATCCTCATATGTCAATACGTCATCAACAAACCCAATGATTGGAATAAAAAAGACCCAATAAAAAAAAAGTTGGGAAAGGATGAGTAGGTAAGAGAAATCGATACGCTTATGTGAGACATAACTTCAAAGGCATGATGGATGAGAGGATAATGGTAAAAGGATAGATGAGGAATGCTATCAAAAGAAAAGTGGGATGAAGTTATACGATCCCTGAAAGGTCAAAAAGCTAAGAGAGACCCTCAAGGCGACATTCTAGAAATAAAATGGATAGAGATAGGTCCTAGAAAATGACTGATGTAAGGGGCATGCAAGCTCAGTAATCCCGAGGAAAATATGACTCAAAGTAAGGAAGAGTCAGCTAGTAAGCATGACAAGGTCGAATATAAAAATTTGGACCAAAGTTATAATATACAACGAATGGAGGAAGGGCCAAAATTGGACAAAAATGTGATAACAAAGAAAACCGTGAAAACAAGTACGTAACGCTTGAAAGAACATCGAGTTAAGGGTTTCAACTACCAAGAGAATAATTAGACACAAGAATGGTTGGGTATTTTTGAACTCCCAATCCTGAAATCCTAGGCAAGAACACTCAAGAGGAGAAATCTTATCCTATGTAGATAAGGAAGTGGACATTAAAGGAAATTAACCCAGATGTGAAATATGTGGATTAAGTTTTGAGGACAAAACTCCTAAAAGGAGGGGAGAGTTGTAAACCCCACTCTTTTTTAGTTAAGAAAAATCAGGAAAAGAACCAGTCAAACTAAGTGAGAAATACCGAACCCGTTCACAAACCCAACCATTTGAGAGTTCATAAAACCATGGAAAAGAACCTTAAGACAAATTAAAAGAGAAAAACCAAACCAGTTCAGATGAACTAGATCCCATCAGAAGACCGAAGTTAAGTGTGCTTGCATGAGATGGGTGACCTCCTAGAAGTATGTTTTTTTTGTAACCCAAAATTTCGGTAAAAAATACCCATCAATTTATGGAAACATTAATACTAGTAATAAATCTCTCGCATTTAATACACAATTTTACACCTATATAAAGAGCTTATCCCCATTTATCCTCCTCACACCTGAACACTTCTCTCTCTCTCTCTCTCTCTCTAGTGCTCCATTTCCTGGTGAATCTTGAACCAGAGCTTCGACTTGGCCATTCTTCTTGACCTCAGAAAGAGAGCTTGGGCTCTTTAGACTCCGGGGGTTGTCAACTATCTGATAGCAAACTCTAGTCAATCCGAGAATTGCCGAAGAAGCGCCGACATAATCAAACAATGAAGCAGCTTCGACAGACCAAAGTAGCCCTATTTTGGCCGAGCCGAAATCGTCCATTTCAAGCCCTTCTCAGGCCAAACAAGCCTTCCCAACACCTCTACAGCCCTCCTATAGCTGAATTAGAGCAAAAAGGTAAGCAAATTTGGCTCCCCTCTACAATTTTCGACCAGTGCTAAAGAGAGAACCGATAGAAGTTTGATGATAAAATTCTCATCCAATTCGACATCAATTGATACAATTCTTGATTCTAGGATGAACCTTAGGATATGAGCTATCTACCTAGAATGAAAACTTGGACCGTCGTGCCCCCAACAATGAGTATTTGAAGCTTTCTCTCTCTATATTCTATTTTCTAGTGAAGCTTCATTTGAGCTCGACTCGGCATCAAAACTTACGATTAAAAGTGCTACTAAATCGTATGAAGATGTAGTATCTCAATTTTAACTTGAATTTCAATAATTGGAAGTATTTGATCGGTCAATTTGATGAAATCAAATTCGGTTGTGTTAAGGAGTTGAAATTGGGTGAAAATTGGGGAAAATTGGGGATTTTCGAAATTTGAAGAACCAAAATGCAATTTAGTAAAATTAAGCTTCAATTGGGTATGAAAAGAATGTTAGAGGGCCAATTGAGAAATTTTAGAATTTTTGGGTAAAAACTTACCATTTTTGCAAAGGAATGCAAAATGGTAATTTTGGAAAAGTTGGGGAACCAAATTAGAAATTTGGGAAATTAAACCCCTTTTATGAAATTGAATAAATTGAGGTCCCAAGGTGAAATTTTAAAGTTTCGGGACTCAATTTGAGGAAAAACCAGTATTAGGGACTTAAAGTTAAAGAAAAATAACTTTAGGGGCCTAATTGCAAATAAGTAAAATGTTTAGTTTTCTCATTCATTTGGAATGAATGAAGGCTATTAGGCTGAGAGATAATCAACAGTGATGTTCATATCGTGTAGGAACATGAAGTATAGCGAACGCCAGCAAGGACAAGCTCGCGTGAATACAAAGAACCGGTTGAGAGGAATTCACTACATTAACAGGTGAGTGGGATACCCGATTGGGGATGATAAGTACATCAAAATGAAAACCCACTATTTAGTAGTATTTTAAACATCATATCATATAGGAGTGATGTGAAAGTGACTCGGAAAAACTACTTACAAGTTGTGAGTAGATCATACATAGTTGGTATGATGAAGCTTCCTCGGAGGAAGTGGAAAACCCATTCATCGGTTATGAGTGGAGATATCCTCATACCCAGTTGATATGATGGATAGTTGAAAATTTATTTTTGTCGGAAGTGCTCTCCCATGACTATGTGCCACTGCTTAAATGATTTGGGAGACCTTTTTTATGGGAGCTCAAATAGCTCTTATAGGTCGGAGGCCTCGATTTTGGAACTTGGGGAGCTAATATGCCTGGTTTTGAAAATCTCAAACAGTGGGCCATATGCCAGTTGGTACGGATGGATGCTCGTAAATAAACATGAGATATATGCCATAAAAATTTAAATAAATGAATTGTTTGGCCATGTACCAAGATAGGACCGGCATGCTCAGTCAACTAGCGGCAGTGCGACATGATAAGTCGACGGACCAGTCAAGACAAAAACTCCAGGATGAGTTGAGGGTTAGGGCCGTTGGAATAGTGGCACCACAGATTATATGGCATGATGTGAAAATACTGATTGTGCATGCACTGTGTGTACGGGACCTTAAATATGCCCAAGAGAGGTAGTGATGTGTCCTAGGGCCCTTGACGACCTGGTGGGTATAAGGGTAGTTCATCGAACCAGGTGACCTTGCGAAGGTCGGAGTAGCTTCAACCTCACGAGACCGGCGTGAAGATGGGATGAGGTCTCTGTGCTAATACGGCGATAGAGAATTGTTTCAGGATTGAGGGTCGGATGTCGCAAACATCCACTCATTCTCAGGTTAGAAGTGGATGTGCTTCTATCTAGGTGGCTGGTAAAGTCGCTCTGACGCCACAAGTGGGTTCAATGGACAGGCTAGCCTACAATTGTGTGATTGACCTTAATGATGAAGGATGTGCGTTGGGTGATGACACACCAAGATTAATAAGAAATGGTGATAAAAACATAGATTTGAAATTAAAGGATTTTTTAAAGAAAATAAGGAGTCTGGCACACTCCAATACAAATCTTTTTCCTAAAAAAAATTAAATTTTGAAAACCCATTCACTAAGTAGTTGTACTCACCCCCTCCCTTATATCCCTTTTCAGGTATACCAAGGAAAACCTACCCAAGTCCTCCTGTTAGTTACACCTACATGACAGGTATGAAAAGTTCAAATTTTATGCAAGTTTTGTTTTATGTTATTCTAGGAAAAGTACAGGTTTAAAGGATATCTTACTCTTACCAGGTTAAAGAAGGGGAAACCCTTAATAAACTGGGAGAGTGGCGGGTTGCTCATGGGGATCCGATCAAACTAGGTCGGTGCGTGACAGACTAAGGAGGAAATCTCTACTTTGAAGGACATAATAGAGAATGAAAATCATTAAAGGAGACCTGGCCAAACAACGGAATCGTGAAATGGTCACAAGCAAGTAAGAGTGAGTTTAGGGGAAAGGAAAATCCTTGAGTAAAGGACGTCACCATAAATGAAGAAAGACATAAGAATGGAAGAATCCTAGTGTGTCGGTAAGTCATCAAGAAATCCAATTATTGGCACTAGAAAGACCTAATAAAGAAGTTGGGAAGGACGAGTGGGCAAGGAAAACCGACACGGTTGTGTAAGACATTTTGTCAAAGCATGAAGGATGATTGGATAATGGTAAAGGTAATCGAGGAATACTACCCGATGAAAAGAGGGATGAAATTATACTGTCACGCCCTAACCCGGTTTGGTTGAATCCCCGTGAGCAACCTGCCGCTCGCATGGTTCAAGATTGGTTTCCCCCTTCTTTAATTCAAGAGGAGCAAGGCAAAATCTCAATCTTGTTCCATGGAATAACATATATCAATAATAATGCAAGTTTAAGAGAAATTAAGCATACCTAATAATAGGTAAATCCTGGTGTTATCCCTAGTCATTCTCTATTCCTAAAAAGGGAAAAATGGTGGGTGAGTTTCTACAACTCAATGAAATGGTGTTTTAAAAATAAAATTTTAATAAAATATTTTTCAATTAGAGTGTGCTAGAATCCTTATTTCCTTTAAGAGATTTCATTACTCAAAATCTCAGTTTTTAAAACCATTACTCTTCATTTACCAAAAACGGTGTGTTTAGCAACCAACACATGTCATTCATCATGAAGGGGTCACACATTCATAGGGCAGTCCGTCCACTACACCCACTTGTTGCGTTGGAGCGCCTTTACCGGCCACCTAGATAGAAGCACGTCCACTTCTACCCTAGGAATGAGTGGATGTATGTGTCCGTATGTGGAGAGAGACCTCATCCTGACACCATCCCAGTCTCGTGCACATGAAGCTATGTCGAGCTTCTCTAACTGTTGGAATGACAAACTGCCCTTATCTCCACCATGTCGTCCAGTAGCCCCTAGGACTCATCACTACCCCTCTTGGGTGTCTTGATGGTCCCGAACCTTAGTGCATGCATAAAACAATAGTTTTTCTCATAAGCCATTTAATATGGCCTTGGGCTCACTATACAGGATTTTCAAAATCGGGCATATTAGCCCCCAAGTTCTAAAACTAAGGCCTTCGGCCTATCTGAGATATTTGAGCTCCTGTCAAGAAGGTCTCCCAAAATGTTTAAGCAATGGCACATATTCAAGGGAGAGCACTTCTGATAAAATAATTTTTCATCTGTCCATCAAACCAAGCGGGTGTGACGACATCTCCACTCATAACCGATAAGCAGGTTTTCTACTTTCTTTCAAGAAGTTTATCATACCAACCGGGTATGATCTACTTACAACCGGTAAGTAGTTTTTCTGAGTGTTTTGTCACATCACGCCATCCAGGTGTGATGTGAAAATCCTACATAGTAGCGGGTTTTCATTGCTGAGGTGCTCATCATCCCAACCTGGTATGATATGAAAATTCCTACTCACCTAGTAATGCAGTGAATTCCTCTTAACCAGATCTTTGCCTTACGCGAGCTTATCATTGTTGACGTTCCTGGTACTTCGTGTTCCAACACGATATGAACATCCTTGTTTATTATCCTTTGGCCTAATAGCCTTTATTCATCACAAATGAATATATTGCCCAAATTTTTAGTTAATTGCATTTAGGTCCCTAAAGTTCTTTTTCTTTAACTTTAGGTCCCTAATGCCAATTTTCCCCCAAATTGAGTCCCGAAACTTCTAAAATTTACTTTGGGACTTCAATTTATTCAAAATCACAAAGAGGGGTTCAAGTATCCCAAATTTCCAATTTAGTCCCCAACTTTTCCAAAATTACCATTTTCCCACTATTTTACAAAAATGGTAAATTTCACCCCAAAAATTGAACAATTGGTCCTCCAACATCATTACCATGGCCCTAAATTTTAGGAAATCGCACTTTAGTGTCTCGAATTTTCAAAATCCCCAATTTCCCCCAAATTTTTTCCCCAATTCCCCCTTTCAATCTGGTCGAATTTGATTTCATTAAATTGGCCAATCAAATGAGGTTAAGTGTTGAAATTGAATGTGGATTTTAGTTCCTACACATCCATACGATTCAATTGTACTTTGAATTGCATGAATTGACACTAGCGCAAGGTCAAACTCAGCTTCGTCGAAAAATTGGATGTAGAGAGAGAGAGCTTCAAACGCTTACGTGTGTGGCGGTCCGAGCTTTCAATCTGGCAGATAGCTCTCATTTTTAGGTTCCTTAAAGAATCAAGAATCACCTCAATTCATGTCGAATTGAGGGAGAATTTGGTCATTAAAGTTTCATCGGTTCTCTCTCTAGCACCGATCAGAATTTACAGAAGGGTGCCAAATTGGTTGACCTTTATGCTCTAATTCAATCGTATGAGGGTTGAAGGAGTGTTGGGAGAGCTTGGTTTGACCTAGGGAGGGCTTGAGTTGGTTGATTTCAGCTTGACAGAAATAGGGCAGCTTTGGTCCGCCAAATTTGCTTCACTGTTCGATCATGCCGGCACTTCTCTGATGATCCTCGGAGCAATTGGAAACTACTATCGTGTAGTTGACTTCTCCACGAGTCTAAAGACCCCGACAATACCTTCTTTGGCTAAGAAAGACCCTATGTCGGAGCTCTGGTTTGAGCTTCGTCGAAAAACTGAGTAGCTGAGAGAAAGTGAGGTTTTCAGGTGTGTGGAGGATGAATGGAGAGGGGCTCTTTATATAGGGAGTTCGGGTACTCTCCGACCATCCGTTTGGAACCTTAATAAAAGTCATTGATGACCTGAAACGTACTGAACGGAAACATTTTTTCTTCCTCGATACTGTTCGATTTTTTGGCGAGTGAACAGTGTTGTCATCTGAAGGAAGAAGACGACACTATTTTGAACCGGACCGGACCGGTACGAACCTAGTTTAACACTTAAATCGACTGGTTTAGGTTTGAATCGACCGAGTTTTTCAAAATTAAAAATTTTTAAATTCATCTAAATTCATTCTCTATTCAATGGTGGTCTCGATTCTCCAATTTGAATTTTTTAAGCCACTAAGAAAAATGAATTTAGCATCTAGTTCAACAGTGGTTCAAACCAGTCCAATCCTGTTTCGGATCCGGTTCACCTGAACCTGTCTGGTTTTCTTTCCCAAATTGTCCTAAAGTCTCTTTCCAAGGTTTTTATGACCCTTTGGGTCACTCAGGGGTTGTAAATTCCCCAATTTGCCCATTCTCTGGTGATCGAGGTTTGTGAACCGGTTCAATTTTCTCACTTGGTTTGACCAGATCTTTCCCCAATTTTCCTTAACTCCAAATGGCGAGGTTTACATATATAATCCCTAAAAGGTTGGAAAGTTGGGAATAACCCAAAAAGGAGGTGTTGTAGAAGTCTAATCGATAGAGACAGGTCCTCGAATATGGCATGTCGTAAGGGACATGTAAGCACCAACAATACCAAGGAAAATGTGACTCGAGTAAAAAAGAGTTAGTTAGTAAAACATAACAAGGTCAAACAAAATTTGGACCAAAGTTGTAATAAACAACGGATGAGGGAAGGTTAAAAATAAGACAAAAAGGTGATAACACCGAAAACCATGAAAGCAAGTATGTACCACTCCAGTGGACATAGAGATAAGGGTTTCAATGACCAAGAGAATAACTAAATAAGGGAACGATTGGGCAGCTTGGAACTCTCAATCCTGAAATTATGAGCAAGAACCCTCAAGAGGAAGAATCTTGCCCTAAGTGGAGGAGGAAGTGAACTTAAGGATGTACCTTGGAGTGGTGGGTAAGACATGCTTGATTATGATAAACTCCATGGAGTGAGTAAACAATGGAAAGGAAAAGAAATTCCTTAGGTGAATGATATAAAAGGGGCTAACAGAAAGAACAACCGAAGAGTTAGCATGTCAAGCAAACCCCAAGTTGACACCAAAGGAAATTATTCATGATGCAAAGGTTGCTAATTAAGTTTTGGGGACAAAACTCCTAAACGGAGGAGAGAGTTGTAAACCACCACCCATAAAGACTAGGAAACCAGAGAAAGAACCGATCAACTTGGGTGAGAAAACTGAACCAGTTTACAAACCCCAATCATTAGAGAAAGGGCAAAACGGGAAATTTACAAATCCTGAGTGACCTAAAGAGTAATAAAAGTCATGTAAAAGGACTTTGGGATGAATTGTAAGTGAAAACCAGATCGGTTCAGGTGAACTGGACCTAAACCGGTTAGAACCACTATTGAACCGATTTTTAAATTCATTTTTCTAGGTGGCTTAGAAAATTCAAATTGGATAATTGAAGCCATCATTGGATAGAGAATGAATTTAGATGAATTTAGAAATTTTTAATTTTTCAAAACTCGACCAAAATGAGCCTGAACCGACTCGTTTAAGCATTGAACACGGTTCGGATCGGTCTGGTACGGTTCGGAACATTGTCATCTTCTTCTTTTAGGTGACAACACTGTTCACTCGCCGAAAAATCGAGCAGCACCGATGAAGATGAAAAGTCTTCATTCAAGGAGTTTCAGGCAATGAATAATCGCCATAAACGCGCCAATCGGACGGCCAAGAAGTCCTCGATCTTCCTATATAAAGAGCCCCTCCTCATTCATCCTCCTCACACCTGAAAACTCTTCTCTCTCCCTACTACTTGATTTTTCGATGAAGCTCAAACCAGAGCTCCGTCATTAGTGTTTTTCTGAGCCAAAGAAGGTGAGGTAGGGTTCCTTAGATTACCCAACAATAGTCTCCATTTGATCTGAGGATCACCGGAGAAGCGCCAATATGATCGAACAATAAAGCAGCTCCAGTAGACTGAAGCTGCCTTGTTTCGGCCGAGCAAAAAATAGCCAAATTGAGCCCTTCTCAGGCCAGAACAAGCTCTTCCAACACTTCCACAGCACTCATACGACTTAATTAGAGCTGAAAGTTAAGCCGATTTGGCCCCCCTTTATAATTTCCAATCAGAGTTAAAGAGAGAACTAATGAAACTTCACTAACTAAATTCTCCCTCAATTCGACATGAACTGATGCGATTCTTGATCCTAGGAGGAATCTCAAGATGAGAGCTATCTACCCCAATCGAATACTCGGATCACCACACCCCCAACGGTAAGCTTTCGAAGCTTTCTCTCTCTAAGTACATTTTTCCGACGAAGCTCCATTTGAGCTCAATTTGGATCCAAATGACGCGATTCAAAGCTCCATTGAACCGTGTAGAAATGTAGGAACTCAATTTTACCTTTAAATTCAACAATTGAACCTGATTGAATGGTCAATTTGATCAAATCAAATTCGACCAAATTGAAATGGAGAAATTGGGGAAAACTTTTTTGGAAATTTGGAAATTTCATAAAATTGAGGGACCAAAGTGAAATTTCCTAAAAGTGATGGCTAACTGCCAATGAAAAAGATATTGGAGGACTAATTTTTTTTGGAATTATTGGGGTGAAATTGGCATTTTTGTAAAGTAGGGGCAAAATGGTAATTTTTGAAAAGTTGGGGACCAAATTGGAAATTTGGGAAACTTGAACCTCTTTTTGTGATTTTGAATAAATTGAGGATACAAGGTGGATTTTAGAAGTTTTGGGACTCAATTTGGGAAAAAGTTTGCATTAGGGACCTAATGTTAAGGAAAATGAACTTTAGGGACCTAAAATGTAAATAATTGAAAAGTTTGGGCATTTTGCTCATACGTGAGGAATTAGGGCTATTATGTCAAATGTTAATAAACAAGTATGTCCTAATTGTGTAGGAGCACAAAGGAACGAAAACGCTAACAAGGATAAGCTCGCGTGGAGGCAAAAAGCCGATCAGGAGAGATACAGTGCACTTATCGGGTGAGTGAGAGTTTTTCATATCATACCCAGTTGAGATGATGAGTACCTCGGAAAGAAAAAAGCACTACTAAGTGGAAAATTTAACATTACACCTGATTGGGGTGATGTGAGAAATATGCAAAAAAACTAATTACCGGTTGCAAGTAGATCATACCTCGTTGATATGATTAACTTACTGGAAAGAAGTAGAAAACTCGCTTATCGGTTATGAGCGGAGATGTGAAAATTTATTTTTGTGTGATGGACATGTGAAAATTTATTTTTGTCAGAAGTGCTCTCCCCTGATTGTGTGCCAATGCTTAAAAATTTTGGGAGACCTTCTTGGCGAGAGCTCGAATAGCTCAGTTTGGCCAGAGGCCTCAGTTTTAGATCTTGGGGGCTAGAATGCCCGATTTTGAAAATCTCGTACAGTGGATCCAAGGCCAGTTGGCATGAGAAGGAGCTCGTAAACAAACATGATGTTAATCCATGAAAATTTTAATGAATGATGTGATTTGGCCATGGTACCAAGATTGGACCGACATACTCAATAGACTGTCGGCAGTGCGAGAAGACCCGGTCGATAGACTCGTCTAGACAAATAATTGCAGGTCAAGTTGAGGGTCGGGGTCATTGTACTAGTGGCACCAAAGATTAATGGATTATATGGAAAACTTTTTTTGTGCATACACTGAGGTTCGGGACCATTAAGACATCCAAGACAAGTAGTGATGCGTCCTAAGGTCTACTAGATGACATGGTGGAGATAAAGACAGTTTGTCGTGCCAACAGTCAGGGAAGCTCGACGTAGTTTCATGCGCATGAGACCGGGGTGGGGTTGGGATGAGGTATCTCATACCAACGTGGAGTTTCTTTTCAGGTTTGAGGGTCGGATGTCGCGAACATCCACTCATTCCCAGGGTAGAAGTGGACGGGCTTCTATCTAGGTGGCCGGTAAAGTTACTCTGATGCCACAAGTGGGTGCATTGGACGAGCAGCACTATAAATGTGTGATACATTCATGATGAATGACATGTGTTAATTGTTAAACACACCGATGTGAGGAAATTGGTTTTGAATAATCGGAAATTCAAGAAAATATTGGTTTTAAAGAAAATAAGGAGTATAGCAAACTCTAATTTATAAGAATAGTTTGGTATAGAAGTTATCAATTTAATCACAAATTTTTTCACGTGCAATTTGGTGAAAATCGATTTAATTTATCCAATTTTCAAATAACATGCTAACATATAAAAAAGGGGAATTACAGGGCGGTTAAAGGGGACGAGAACTATGGAAAATTAGGTTCGGATTGGGTTGATCAGATTTTGTTGACCCTTTTATTTTATTTATTTATTATTTTTTATAATTTCATATTTATTTTTAAATTACATTTTTATCAATTTTTTAATAATTTTACTTATTTAAATTATATTCCCATATGAACTCATATAAAACAACCTTCCAAAAATTATGATTTGTTATTCAAAAAATCGATTGTTAATTGAATTCGATCTCAATTTTCGATTTAAGTTTGTATTATCGGTTGAGTTCTAGTTCTCACTTTATTTTTTATTTACAATGTAATTGAATTAAATTTTAAGTTTTGACATATTGAGGTATTACAATCCAAGTGTAGTCGCCTCTTGCTCTCGGTCTCGTGTCATTCGTGATTTCCTCGAGTGACAAAAAAATCCTAGTTACCCACACAGCGGAGCGAGCGGCTAGGATTTTTTTGCATGGGCGCAACCAAAATGACATCATTTTAGTTGCAGCAAAGGGAAAAATAAAACCTAGATAGGTTTCGTCGGGTCTCGCTAAAACTTGTAGTACCCAAACTCAACGGCAGTCAAGATCTAGGTCCAAAACTATGGACCCATATCACAGTACATATGGGACTGGACACAACCGGGTCTTACTGCCACCCTAGTGTTGGATGAACCTCCCTCCCCTCCTCGATTTTGTCTCGGCGGCGTCTTGGTTCTCATGCACAGCAGCCTCTCGGCTGCCTCTCTCAGGCCTTACTATTTCCGATCAGTACGGTTCAACCTTAAGAGATGGGTTAAGAATACTAGTGTTGACTTTAAACTCCGTCGGAACCTGCCACCTGCGACAACTTTTTTTGTAAAGAAAACTCGGTTCCACGTTTTGCCTTGCATTGCTCGTGGAGTGTTTCACATTCCTTCGAAGATGGTAGGAATGCGTCATGTCAACTGAGGAATTATTTTGTTGGACTGAAATTTGTATTCTAGTAGACGAAAGACTAATTCATGCAGTCTAGCTTTTACGATTTTTTTACATTCATGTGCCCATCGGCTCGTTTTACACTCGAGCGCGTCTCCTTACATTCAGATCGGGTTGGATGATGTTATACTTTATCTTCCTTTCCGCGTCCCTGCATGGGAATCATGACCGACCGGCCCTACGACACAAGGATAATCGGATGAAGGGGAGACAAATGATTGAGCATGGTGCTATTACGGCCGCTCAGACGATCAGGCATCGTGCGGGTGGCCCTCCAGTGTCAGCTCGTGGGGACACGATCGTGATGGGGATAGCTTGGCCAGCGCGCTTGGGCAAGGGATAAAATTAACCACAAAGGAGGAAAGCAAGTGTGAATTAGGATATGACATTTTGAGGGAATCCCCATAAAGCTGTGGTGTACCTTTTCACATGTGGGGTGGGGGACTTGAGTGGCATTGGTGTCTTTAAGCAATACATTTCATAGATGCGAACATCAAACCCCATTTGAGGGCCCTAAATTTCTGACTTTTTGTGGTCCCTTTTTTGCTCCCTTCTTTTTTTTCCTATCTTCATTTGCCTTTCTCTAAAGTGACCCATTTGAGGGTTCTGGCCTAATCAGATCTCATGGAGGGTGAGATAGAAGAATGGGATTGGATTGCCCTTGTCTGCAGCACCTGCCCACCGTGTGATCTGATTCATTTCTTTCTGATATAAGCAATATAAGAAAAAACACTTTATTTTCTGATATGGAATCTAGATGGGATAATTTATGAGTAAAGCTCTCAAAAGTATGCAGCTTCACTTTGTACATCAAATATATGTGTTAGTGTAATGGGTGTATTGTTTTTCTTTTCTTCATATGAATATGAATATTTATAAATTATATTATATTATAACTATTTTAGATTAAATTTACTCAATATATTAAAAAGTAAAACTCTTTTTAAGATTTTTTTTATTGTTCAATGTTGAGAGTTGTATGACAGGAGAAGTATTCAATCCACCTTTGACACTTTTTTTGCTCAATGATATCCACCTTTGAGTTGAGTCATCTAAATAAGTCATATACTTGTTAAGATTGTGATCCTCCAATGATTAAAAGAGATTATACATAATTATACAGAAATTAAGTTGCACTATTTATCATATTATTTTTTTGTAAAACAATTAATTTATTATATGCTGACAATATTTTTATATTAGTTCATGAATATAAAAAGAAAATAATTTAATTTGTATTATTTGTTTGATATTAAAATAATAATATTTGAATTATAAACCCTTATTATTAAACTTTTAATTGATAATGGATACAATTATTATAAATATACAATCATTTATGTGTACTAAGTTTCACATGGAAGAAGAGATAATTTTGAGTTTGATTAATAGTGTAATCATTTTTGGATAAATTTTAAAAAAATTATTATATAACTTATCATATGACTCATTAGATATATAATCTACCTATGTGGAGGCACTTCAACCTAGTAGAGTACTAGGCATGAGATCATATATCCCCTACATTTCATTTTATTGTTAATTTTCTCATTTAACACTTAAAATAATAAAAATATGTCCGATTGATAATATTATATACTTTGTCAAGTAGGAATGTGAATAAATTATTCTCGTCCCTTTCCTTGGAAAAGTCCAAATTAGTTGTCTATTTTATTTCAAATGTAGGAACCAATAAAGGAGAGAGTGTGAGCATCCTGTGGGGTAGAAATAAAAATGAGTCAACTTCCTCAAGCAAAGAATCAACCGAAGCTTGAGGGGTGGGCATTCCATTACTTAATGAAAAGAAATACTCGTAAAAAGGTGTAATTAATGTTATTCCCACTTATTTTATGTCATTAATTCAATGTAATGAGATAAATTTTATAGTAACTTGAAATAATTTGATAATAGAAAATATTTAAATTGAATGAAATTGTCTAAATTGACCATGTAATACCAAAATTTGTAAATCGGAATTTAAGCACAATCGAATAAAAAACTAAAAGTTAAATTTTAATAAAAACTTAAATTGAAAATAGAAATTGAATAGGATTAAATTTGAGTTATAATTAAAAAATTACCATAAATAAGTGATTTAAATTATCTCAAATTGAACTTGATTTAAAATTAAATATATAAAAAATCGATCAAATTAAAATCTGGTTCAAATTGGGATCAAATAGTTTAACACAAAAAAATTTACATTTTTTTTAAATAATATTAAAAATAGGAAAAATGAGAATTATTGACTCTAAATCATAAGAAATTAATTAAAATATTTAAAAAATAAATTAGTATAAAACTCAATCAAATTTGAGATTCACTACATAATAAAAAGGTTAAAATTAATCGAATTTATTAATTAATTTGCTCAAAACTAATTCGTTATAGTGCAAATTGGTCAAACTTGTGCAAACGGGTGGCAAGACATGCGTGTGCACATTGTCTTCCTTGCCCTATTGGGCATTCCACGGCCCAAATTCAGACCCGACTTCATTGACCCTCCACCCATTTTCTTACATATTTTTGTTTGTGACATATGAATGTGAATTGCTCAAAAAATCTGATTTTTTAATCAAATCCCATGAAAAAAACTTTTATTGAACTAATAACTTATCAAAGTACCTCCCCATATGAGCAATTGAATTAACTTCTCTTCAAATAGTCAAATTTCACTCTCAAAGTTGAGAGAGACTTTTCGGTGACCTCTCAACACCCGAGTCTTTCAAAGTAAAATTCTCCCAACTTTTACTACCAAGCTTGGTGATCCGTATGTCATTGTATACGCCCGAATGTTGGTTTTTCTTCCCCACCTCTACAAGGCACTAAGGATCCCTCTAATGATACTGGTGAGCCCACATAGTAATCTACCCCAACACGTTGAGAAGTGTACGACTCCTTTCGATGCCAAATTTGTTGCCACTCGACGACCAAAAATTGCTAAAAAATTCCCACAATCTCCTCTTGACTAAACCTACAAAAACATATTCCCCTCCCTTGAGCCATAGGTAAGACTCGTGGTCATACTCCACCATGGAAAATCTGACAATACTATACTTTTAATTGAGATTTGTAAATCGGGTTTATAGGTAACTTCAACCACCATTTGGATTGATCAAGGTGACAAACAACTCACAGGAAAATCAACTTTCCAAATATACATGCGTTGATCATCATCACCCTCTCTCTGGTGAGTTACGAACCTAAATCACACTTTGTGTCATTTTATGGTGAAGGGCCAAACACGACCAAAATAGTATTGTTCCGATGGTGGTCAGCCGAAGCAGTGTTGTGCGGACCTAGGAAAACATGTTTAAGATTATATTATAAGTTTTTTTTAAACCTCACCCTTTGTAATAAAGGAAAATCGAGAAAAGAACTCATCTAACCGAGTGAGAAACACCAAACCGGTTCACAAACCCGATCATTAGAGAACAGGCAATTTGAAAAATTTACAACTCCTGAGTGACTCAAAGGGTTCAAAAAAACCTTGAAAAAGGACTTTAGGACAATTTGGGAGAGAAAACCATACCGGTTAAGAAGAACCGGATCTGAGCCAAATTGAACCAGTTTATGAACCGAGTCGGTTCATGAACCGGAACCGATAAAGAAAGGACAAACTAGGAAATTTATGGAAAAAGTAACAAAAGTTATGAAAAAGGGCTTTAGGATGAATTGGAGATGAAAACCAAATTAGTTTAGGCGAACCGGATTGAACCGATTTGGATCGATTTTAACCACTATTGAACCCAATGCTAAATTCATTTTTCTAGGTAGCTTATAAAATTCAAATTTGAGATTTGAGGCCACCATTGGACAGAGAATGAATTTAGATAAATTTAGAAATTTTTTATTTTGAAAAAATCGATCAAATCAGGCCTAAACCGACTGGTTTAATCTTTGAACCCGGTTCGGAATATTGTCGTCTTCTTCCTTCAGATAACAGCACTATACACTCGTCGGAAAATCGACCAGCACCAGCGAAGATGAAAATTCTCCGGCTAGGGAGTTTCAGGCAATGAATGACCACCATAAGGCACCAATCGGACGACCAAGAAATCCATGAGCTTCCTATATAAAGAGTCCATCCTCATTTATCTCCCTCACACATGAAAACTCTATTCTCTCTTTGCTCCATTTTCTGGTGAAGCTTGAACTAGAGCTTCCACTTGGGCATTTTTCTGAGCCAAAGAAGGTGTGGTTGGGTTCTGTGGATTCAGGGAGAAGTCAACTACAAGCCTATAGTCTTCATTTGCTTCAAGGATTGTCGAAGAAACACCGACATGATAGAGTAGTGAAGCAGCTCTAGCGGACCGAAGCTGCTCTGTTTCGCCGAGCTGAAATTGGCCAATTCGAGCCCATTCTTAGGCCAAACCAATCCCTCCTAACACCTTTACAGACCTCCTACAGCTGCAGTAGAGCTGAAAATTAAGCCAATTTGACTCCACTCTGTATATTTCGATCGGAGTTAGAGAGATAATCGATAGAATTCGATGACTAAATTCTCACTCAATTCAGCATCAATTGATGCAATTCTTGATCCAAGGAGAAACCTCAGGACAAGAGCTATTTGGCCAGATCGAAAGCTTGGACCGTTGTGCCCTCGACGGTAAGCTTTTGAAACTTTCTCTCTCTAAGTCCAATTTTTCGGTGAAGCATCATTTAAGCTCTTTCTAGTATCAAATCGTGCGATTCAAAGTGCAATTGAATCTTATAAAGGTGTAAGAACTCCAATCTAAATTCAATTTCAATAAGTAAACTCATTTGATCAGTCAATTTGATTAAATCAAATTTGGCTAAGTTAGAAGGTTGAAATTGGATGAAAAAATTTTGGGAAAGTTTGGGGATTTCAAAAATTCGAGCGACTAAACTGCAATTTCATAAAATTGGGTGTCAATTAGGCATGATAAAGATGTTTGAGGACCAATTAGGCAAATTTTGGATTTTTTGGGGGCAAAACCTACCATTTTTGTAAAGTAGGGGCAAAATGGTAATTTTGGAAAAGTTGGGGGACCAAATTGGAAATTTGGGAAACTTGAACCCCTTTTTTTATTTTGAATAAATTGAGGTCCTAAGGTGAAATTTAGAAGTTTCAGGACTCAATTTAGGGGAAAATCAGCATGAGGGACCTAAAGTTAAAGAAAAAGAAGTTTAGGGACCTAATTGTAATAAATCGAAAAGTTTGAGTATTTTATTTATTCATGGTGAATGAAGGCTAATAGGCCAAATGATAATGAAAAATTTGTTCATATCGTGTAGGAACATGAAGTATTGGGAGCGCCAACTAAGACAAGTTTACGTGAAGGCAACAAGCCGACTAAGAGGAAATTCACTGCACGATCGAGTGAGTGGGATTTAATATTATACCCAGTTGGGATGATAAGCACCTCGAAAATGAAAATCCACTACTAAGTGGTATTTTAACCATCACACCTGGTAGGAGTGATGTGGAAATTACGTGGAAAAACTACTTACCGGTTGTAAGTAGATCATACTCGGTTGGTATGATGAACTTTATGGAAGGAAGTAGAAAACCCACTTATCGGTTATAAGCAAAGATATCTTCATACCCGATTGGTTTGATAGACAAATTAAAAATTTATTTGTCAGAAGTGCTCTCCCCTGACTGTGTGCGACTGCTAAAATTTTTTGGGATACCTTCTTGATGGGAGCTCGAATAGCTCAGATAGGCCAGAGGCCTCGATTTTGGAACTTGAGGGCTAATATGCCCGATTTTGAAAATCTCGAACAATGGGCCCTAGGCCAATTAGCACGAGTAGGAGCTCATAAACAAACATGATTCTAAGCCATGAAAACTTAACTAAATGAATTGTTTGGCCATGGTACCGAGACAGGACCAACATACTCAATGGACTGGCGGTAGTGCAGCATGACAGGTCTCCGGACTAGTTAAGACAAACAACTACAGCTGCACCAGTGGCACCACAAATTATATAGCTTATGTGGAAAAATTATTGATTTATGCATGCACTGTGTTATGAGACCTTCAAGACGCCCAAGAGGGGTAGTGATGTGTTCTAGGGCTCTAGATGACCAGGTAGAGATAAGGGCAGTTAGTCGTACTAGGGTGGGGACGGGATGAGCTCTTTGTCCTCATATGGACACAGAGTATTTTTGGGCTGAGGGTAGGACGTCAAAGACATTCACTCAAACTTCGGGTAAAAGTTAGAGACTTCTATCAGGGTGGATGGTAAATACGCTCCGATCCACAAGTGGGTGCAGTCAGCGTAACTACATCTCACGATTGTGTGTGATCCCTTCATGATGAAGGGCGTGTGATGTATGTTAAACACATCGAATATGGAAATGAGAAAGAGGTTATGAAAATCATGGAAAGGATTTGAGAATCCTTTGAAATGAATTGGGAAACCTTGGAAAAAGGTTTTGATAAACCGAAATATGAAGAAATGCATTTTTATGAAATAAGGAGTCTAGCACACTCCGATTAAAGAAATTAATTTTTGTGAAAACTCTCATTCAACACCCATTGACTAAGTTGTCAGACTCACTCCCTTCCTTTACCCCTTTTCAGGAAACCAAGGGAAAACCAACCTTCAAATTTTATCGGTAGCCGAACCTTAAGGCAAGTATATAAAATTTATATTTAGTTTTGATTAATGTTATTCCAAGAAAGGTATAAGTAAGAAGGACACCTTACTCCCCACGGTTTAGAAGAGGGGAAAACCCAGAATAAACCGGGAGAGTAACGGGTTGTTCACGGGGATCCGACCAAACTGGGCCGGGTGTGACATTTTTACTAAGCTTATTAATGTGTTTTGGTAAAGGAAAATTTTGGTGGACTAAAATAAAATTTCAAGAAAATAGAGACTCAAAGGGAACTTAGTAGAAGGGTAGAGACTTGAAATGAAGTGTTTGAATGCTTAGGGACCTGAGTTAGTGAGTTTCGAATAGTTAGAGACCTAAATTAAGTTTTGGAAAAGTTTAGGGGTAAAATGGTAAATAGAAATATTTTGTGGTAAAAATATAATTTCTAAGATTTTGAGACCCAAATAAGACCAATGAACCTTATAGGAATGGAATTGATAAGTTTTAAAAGTTAAGCTACTAAATGGAGGAATTCAAAGAAAATGGGCATTTTTGTAATTTATGAAAAGTTAAGGACAAAAAAAAGTAATTTTTGAAAAATTGAATGTACAAGCTAAAACATTCAGAGATTTAAGGACATTATAGTAAATGGATTCAAATAAGGGAAAAGCATATATTTATAAATAATTAAGGAAATGGTAGTATAAACAGTTACTCGACATATAAATCGAGTGAATCGAGCTCATAGGGCAAAACCATAAATTTTATAAAATTATATGACAATAAGAAAATACCAAGGTGAACCAATCTGACCATGACTATGTAATTTGATTTATGTAGAGAAATGGTCGCGTTATTACATGGATTCCTAGTTCTTAATATATTTGGAAGGACAGGTAGGTGTAAACCCCGCCCTTTTAAGCTAAGGAAAACTGAGAAGAGAACCGGTCAAACCAGGTGAGAAAACTGAATCGGTTCACCAACCCGATAAATTGTAAATGGGCAATTTAGGAATTTACAACTCCCATGTGATCCAAAGGGTTCAAAATATTAGGGAAAAGAACCTTAGGAAAAATTGGAAGAGGAAAATTAGAGCGGTTTGGATGAACCGCGCCCAACAGGATTGAACCGGTTTATGAACCGAGTCGGTTCATGAATATGAACCGATAGAGATCGGGCAAAACAAAGGAATTCAACTCCATTGTACTCCAAAGAAATTCATAAACCTTGGGAAGGAACCTTAGAACAAAGTGGGAGAGAAAAACCAGACCGATTCGGGTGAACCGGACCCCAACCGAATTGAACCCGTTTAAGGACTGAGTGAGTTTATGAACCATAATCTATAAAAAGTGTGTAAACTAGGAATTTTATGACCTTAAGTGACCCAAGGAGTCACAAAAGACATGGAAATGGACTTGTGAAGGAATTTGGGATGAAAACCAAATCAGTTATGGTGAACCAGATCCGAACCGGTTTAGACCGGTTTGAACCACTAATGAACTGAATCTTAAATTCATTTTTCTAGGTGGCTTAAATAATTCAAATTGGAGATTTGAGGCCACCATTGGATAGAGAATGAATTTAGATGAATTTAGAAATTTTTAGATTTGAAAATCTCAATCGAATGGGGAGTGTACTGGCTAGTTTAAAATTTGAACCCGGTTCGTACTGGTCCAGTCCGGTTCGAAACAATGTCATCTTCTTCCTTAGGATGATAGCACTGTTCACTCGCTGAGAAATTAAAGAAACACTGGTGAAGAAGAAACAGTTCTGTTCGGGGCATTTTTGGTCATCAATGTCAGTCATAACGGTGCCAAACAGACGGCCAACGGGTCCCCAAGCTCCTTATATAAAGAGCCACTCCTCATTCATTCTCTCCACACCTGAAAACTCCATTCTCTCTCAACTGCTCCATTTTCCGTCAAAACTCAAAGTCGAGCTCCGACATGGGGTCTTTTCTAAGCTAAACAAGGCAAGGTCAGGTTCTTTAGAACCGGGGAGAAGTTAGCTACACGTCTGTAGTCTCCATTCACTCTGAAGGTCGCTGACGAGATGCCGACATGATGAAACAGTGAAACAACTCCAGCGGACCGAACCTGCCCTATTTCGGCCGAGTTGAAATTGGCCATTTCGTGCCCTCATCAAGCCAAACCAAGCCTTCCCAACACTTCCTCAGCCCTCCCATGGCCAAATTAGGACTAAAAGATAAGTCAATTCGGCTCCCTTCTACAATTTCCGGCCGGTGCTAGAGAGAGAACCGACAGAATTTCAATGATGAAATTCTAACTCAATTCGGCATCAATTGATGCAATTCTTGGTTATAGGATGAACCTCAGGATGAGAACTATCTGCTTAGATTGAAATCTCGGACCGACGTGCCCTCACCGGTGAGTAATCAAAGCTTTCTCTCTCTACAGTCCATTTTCCGGCAAAGTTCTGTTTGAGCTCGTTTTGACAACAAAACTTGCAATTCAAAGTGCTATTGAATTGTAAGAAAATGGAGGAACTCAATTTTAACTTCAATTTCAACAATTAGAGGTGTTTGATTGGTCAATTTGATAAAATCAAATTTGGCTGTGCTAAGGAGTTGAAATTGGGGGAAAATTGAGGAAAATTGGGGATTTTCAAAATTCAAAGGACCAAAAGGCAATTTTATAAAATTGAGGGTCAATTAGGCATGAAAATAATGTTGGAGGACCAATTGAGGAAGGGCAAAACTTACCATTTTTGTAAAGGAAGGGAAAAATGGTAATTTTGGAAAAGTTGGGGGACCAAATTGGAAATTTGGTAAATTAAATCCCTTTTTGGTGAAATTGAGTAAATTGAGGTCCCAAGATAAATTTTAAAAGTTTCAAGACTCGATTTGAAGAAAAACCGACATTAGGGACTTAAAGTTAAAGAGAAATATAGGGACATAATTGCAAATAACTAAAAAGTTTGGGTTTTCTCATTCATTTGAAATGAATGAAGGTTGTTATGTCGAGTAATAATGAACAAGGACGTTCATATCATATAGGAATGCAAAGTACCGGGAACACCATCATGGACGAGCTCACGTGAATACAAAGAACCGGTCTGGTGGAATTCACTGCGTTAACAAGTGAGTGGATTTACTAACATCATACCCAGTTGGGATGATGAGCACAACTTAAAATTTAAAAACCACTTATCGATTGTGAGTGGGATTATATATCATACCCAGTTGGGGATGATAAGTGCCCCGGTATAAAAACCCACTATTTATTATTATTTTAATAATCACCACTTAGAGAAAGTGATGTAAAAATTATGCAGAAAAACTACTTACTGGTTGTAAGTAGATCATACTTGGTTTGTATGATGAGACTTCCTCGAAGGAATTCTAAAACATGTTCATCGGTTATGAACGGAGATGTCCTTACACTGGTGGGTATAATGGACAATGAAAACTTATTTTGTCGGAAGTGTTCTCCCCTGACTGTGTGCCAATGCTTAAACTATTTGGGAGACCTTCTTGATGAGAGCTCGAATAGCTTTAATAGGTTGGGGGCCTCGCTTTTGTAACTTGGGTGCTAAATGCGCAATTTTGAAAATCTCGTACAGTGTGCCCAAGGCCAATTGGCATGAGCCGGAGCTCATAAACGAACATGATATATGTGCCATAAAAGTTAATAAGTGAATTGTTTGGCCATGGTACCGAGCTAGGACCGAGATGCTCAGTCAACTAGCGACAATGCGACATGACAAGTCGACGGACCAGTCAAGACAAATAACTGTGGGTTGAGTTGAGAGTCAGAGCTGTTGGACAAGTGGCACCACTGATTATATGGCATAATGAGAAAATATTGATTGTGCATGCACTATGAGTACGGGATTATCGAGACACCCAAGAGGGGTAGTGATGCGTCCTAAGGGCCCTAGACGACCTAATAAGTATAAGGGCAGTTCGTCGATCCAGGTGTCTGTGCAAAATTTGGAGTAGCACCAAGCGCATGAGATCGAGGTGGGGATAGGATGAGGTCTTTGTGCTCATATGGACATGAAGAAGCGATTACGAGATTGAGGGTCGGATGTCACGTACATCCACTCATTCCCAGGGTAGAAGTGGTCGTGCTTCTATCTGGGTGGCAGGTAAAGTTGCTCCGAAGCCACTAGTGGGTTCAGTAGTCATATTAATATGTGAATGTTTGTAACCTTCATGGTGAAGGATGTGTGTTAGGTGATGACACATCGTGGTAACTAATAAATGGTGGAAGAACCCAAATTTTTAAATGAAAGGATTTTGAAAAGAAAGGAGTATGGCACACTCGAAATAAATGTTTTTCTTAAAAGTTAAAAAAAAAGACTTTTCAAAACCCATTCACTGAGTAGTCATACTCACCCCCTCCCTTATATCCCTTTCATAAAATCCCGGAAAGCCTACCCTTAAAGACCACCAACTAAGATGCCTGTAAGATAGGTATGTAAAGTTTAAAATTTCATGCAGTTTTGATTATGCTATTCCAAGAAATGGTGCAGGGTTAAAGGACGACTTACTTTTTACAATTTATAATAAGGGGAAACCCTTTAATAAACTGGGAGAGTGGTGGGTTGATCACGGGGATCCAACCAAGCCGGGTTGGGGTGTGACATTAGGACAAACATGTATAGGATATAACGATGAGTTAGTTTATTGACAGCGAGTACGATTGGACTAAATGTTGCTCTTTACAATTTTATAAGAAATTCATAAATATGTGCATATTTTTATGTTATTATATAATAGTCATAAAATCAACCCATATGGGGATTAATTGTTATTACAAATAAAATAAAAAGAAAGGGGTAAGACACACATGTAATGATTATAGAGAAAATGCATCAGGGTGGATTAGGGTCATCATATTGTTTATAAAAGTAAGGGCTAAGGCATATATAAAGTTGTTGTAAATAAATAAAATAAGGACCACATATATACTAGTTATAAAAGAAATGGGATAGCACCCACACATAAGGTTTGGAAGAAACTAGCATGATGCTCACATAGAAGGTCATGAATGAGAAATAGGTTAAGGTCATCTTGTCTTAAAGGGTAGTGGATAAAATATAATATGAAGCATAAGAAAATGGTGAAATTTATTCAACAATATGAGTAGTGGGACCAAACATGTATAAACGAATGCTAAGGAAGTCGAGAATATTTATACTCATGAATTAAGTACTTATTGATGCATGCTTATGATATATGTTATGATATATGATGTAGCATTGACATGACAACTATTCATAGAATGTGTCGACATTAGGGTAGACTAAAAGTAATGGATAAGGTGGTTGATGTGTTAACTTACAGGTCACCCAAAACCCATGACAAGGTCCATGTATACCTTACTGTGGGGAGGACATAAACTATTGATGTGTATGCATAATTTGTGCAGGGAGAACATGGATGACCAAAATATACGATTGAACGAGTGCACTGCCTTGACATCCCTATGAGGGGACACTTTATAGTATCAGGTAATTGAATACGCACAACACACATACCCTCACAGTCCTGAGCACTCATGTATAAGGAGTTCGGAGACATTGTGGGGGCATGATTGAATGCATTGTATAAGTTATATGATGCATGTTTTTTGGAATTGTAACTTACAGTCAAATATGAGATTCTAAAGGTTAAAGAAAATAAAAAATCTAAATTTATGAAAATACAAGAATAAACCATTTTCTATAGAATCATTAAGATTTACCATATTAGATAATTTGGGTAAAGGTTGGGGTTGAAGCCATGTATTGGCTTAACATCGGTAAATTCATCCACTTAATTGTGAGGTCACCCCCTCCCAAACCTACTTTCAGGTAAATGAAGAATTTTCATAGAGATCTATGACACTAGAACAACAAACTATTCATGTGCAAGACTCGATGTTTAAATCTCAAGGTGCAAAAACAAAGGTTCTAAATTTATTGTTAATTGTTATTATTCATGAAGAATTTTGTATACACTTTTGTAACAAATTTAATTTGTGAAAGAAAGTTTCAATTTATTATGTAAATGTGATGTATGTTTTATGTTCTTAGCCTCCAGACCCATCAGTATTCCAAGAGTAATGATACTTACTATTGTAGTATTGAGAGGATGTGGCAGGATCTTATTAGACCCTGACTCAGAAAATTGGGTCGGGGCATGACAGATTGAGTTGAGGGAATGTAGAGGACTAAGATTTAAATGCTTGAATCAATTTATTAAAACCCTCTTTATGAAGTGTGTGTAGTACCTTCATTAGAACCCCCACTCACTATGGGATAAAATATTGAAAGGAATGTATTTCTGCCACTCCGATCTTCTAGAAGCCAAGATAGGCTCAAAACCATCTTGGTACTAGAGGAGTATTCTTATCACACCCCGACCCAATGTTACAGTCAGTTCGATGATAAACCATCACATCCCATCAATACTACAATGGTGGGTATTGTAACCATTGTAGAATCGAGTGGATAAAATGCTCAAAATATAAAAAAATTTTGACAATTTAAAATTTTCTTTCAAGATAAATCAGATTACAAAATGTATAGAAAATCCCATGTAATAACAATAACATTTGTGATGAGTTCTTGATATTATACCTCAAGTCTACTATATAGGTAGTGTGGCGTATTGGGTTCTTTGATCTATCCTTGTGTTTCTTCCTTTACCAAAAAATTGTTTGGAAGGGGTTGAATTCCCAACTCAGTGAATAGATTTACTAACATCGAGCCACTTAATGGCTCCGTCCTTGGTCCCCTACCCAAAATAGCTGATATTTTTATAGCTTATATATATGTGCATGTATATAAATCATTACATTTTTTACACCCCAACCCGATTCATCAACCGATGGTCTCGTGCAACTTGCCAATTCTCTCGATGTTACAATGGTGGGATCCTTCACCAAAGTAAAATTAAATGGACTGAACTTTTCTTTAAAATATGGTGTCCTAAATTGATTTAACAATAACCACTGGATGTAGAAATTAATAAGCAGTAAGTTACAATCTTCATGTGCAAGATAAGAGTGATATCTTGGACGGTAAATGGCTTGTGGATGTTCTCATGCCTTCGTCCCTAGTCTACTCAACTTTACCTGCAATTGTTTAGGGGAGGGGGTGAGTTCACAACTTAGTGAATGGGGCACTAACGTCGAACCACTACATAGATTACGACTCAGACATTCCCCTTATAAACCACCTAACACAATTTATGTATCTTTAGTTAGGTTCTCAAATACCATCATGGTTCCTATGGTCTATCTCACCCCTTGAGACTCCTATCTCAAGTCTCCCTTAACCATAGTCGACCCTATGGTCGGGTTACTCTATCTCCTCAATTATTTCCATATGAAACACAATATATCAAAGCAATGTAACAAGCACCGGGAACTCAGGTCTCGCATACACATATGGCCAACTCACGGCTTGCACTTCAGAGCTACTAACAACCCATGCATCACATGGGCTAGTTAGGCCCACACACATGGGCTTACTTATGACCATGTACACACATGGGCACTTTGACCCTAATCATGCCCAGAGTGTATCGTATCGAACGATACCAAGTCCGGATAAACTAGTGTGTGGGAGCCACATGCACTCTACCACAACTAACGCTCGATAGGAGTCATCTCTTAGCTAGATGCCTTATCATTTGGGGTCATGGCTGTAACTTACCCTACTCGTCAGCCCATTCCCCTTACACATGCGACTCAATTACACCATTTCTCGTCGTAGCGATGTACTAGTATGGTAGTCGTACATCACCTACGTGCCTCAGGAAATCTGGAAGCATTTACAACATCTCCGTGAACTAATTTCTAATTTATCTTGAGAGAAGGTACTATCTCAAAAAGCATATTTTATCGCCTCCTCCTATACCTATATATCAATACATAATTTAAATCACAATAATAAATAAACATGCCACTCTCGATCACAATTTAATATCATATTGAGTATGGTTTTATTCTGACCATCTCCATGTTAATGCACATAGCATATCCTTTTTTTGAGTGTGGTCATTCATTCAACTATCTCCCCAATCAGCAAAGTGGGCACACAACCCCAAATATCTAGCCACAATGAACCTCAACAAAACAATATACACTTTTCTTACTACTTTTCCTTTACTTTTAACCTTTAAAGTTGTCACACCCCGACCCGGTTTCATTGAAACCCCGTGACCAACCTACCACCCTTCCCAATGCTATATTAGTATTTCTACCAAATATACCAGGGAAGGTAAAGGCATAGAAGTACATATTTTTTCCATAAGAAAATTAACAAAATAACTAAATAAGGGTTTACATGTTCGTGGTACCTCAGACTTGCTCCCCTAGCTTCTATTATCTTGAGGGGAGGTTTTTCCTGAAAATGGTTTAGGGGAGGGGTGAGTTCTACAACTCAGTGAGCTGGTGTTGGGGTGACTTTTCGTAAAGACAAAAAAAAATTATAATTACTATCCTTTTTATTTACGGGTTTTCTAGGTCTAACTCATCATTAGAAAAATGTTTCAACACTTTCTCATTCTTGAGTTTGGTTTAGCATACAATCACACTCGCCCTTTATCATCAAAGGGCTCACACATTCACAGAGCAGCCTTCGATTGCTCCACTTGTACATCGGAGTGCCTTTACTATCCACCTTGATAGAAGTTTGTGACATCTACCTTGAGTTTGAGTGGGCGTCAGTTACCCGACCCTTGTGTCAGTGATGTGGGACAAGACCTCTCCCCCCTCCGACCTCAGTCTCAATGCGCATGAAGCTTCTCTATGCTTTGAGACTTTCGGGAAGACAAAACTTCTCTTATGCACCCTATGTCATCCAGCAGCCCTTAGAACCAACACTACCCCATGGCAGGCACCTCAATGGTTCTGTATCTCAGCATGTTCAAACAAAAGTCTTTTAATTTAGACCTTTATCTTTAGTGCCACCAGCCTAACGAATTTGATGACATGGCTTCGGCTTGGTAACTACCAACCTAACGAGTTTGACAACCTGGTTTCAACTTGGTATCTACTAGCCCAACTAGTTCTACGATATGGCTTTGGTTGGGTGGTTTTATCACATAACTTAACCATTTTTGGTGAATTTCCATAATGCTTAGGGATCAATATTTAGCTATGGGTTTACGCTCATTCCCATTAGCCTTAGCCGACTTCACGAGTTTTCCAAAACTAGATTGTAGGCCCTATTAGTTCAAGACCGAGGCCTCAGACCCACTAGAGCAATTTTAGCTCTCATCAGAAATGTCTCCCAAAAGGAAGCAGGTTCACACAGTCAGGGGAGACTTTCTAGAAAATGGTTTTCAAAATCGAAAAGGTGCCCATCACTCCAACCGGGTATAATGTTGGAAATTCCACTCACCTAGAACGACGTGAATCATTTCCGACATAATCTCGGTTGACTATGTGTTCCTCTGCACGAGTCTTGGAATCGCCCATCCTACATGGTCATAGCGTTCACATCAAAAAAATTGAAATGAAGGGCCTCATACTTGCATGTATAGGCACATAGGTCCTTAATTATGCCTCAATTGCAATTAGGTCCCTAAAGTTCATAATTTTGCCTTTCGATCCCTAATGCCCAATTTATCTTTAATTAAGTCCCTAAGGTTTCCAATTTCCCTCTTAGGTCCTTAATTTTCCCAAAATTTCCAATTGGTCCATAATTTCTTCAATCTTACCAAGTGGTCCCCAATTTTCCTCAAAATCACCGACTGGCCCTCAATTTCATCCAAATTTCCTATTGGCCCTCAATTGGGAGTTAATTTCATAAAGGTTTTTGAAGTTTCCATTAATAGCAATTCGGCCCCCAATTTTCCAAAAATTTCCAATTTCACCCAATTTTCTCAATTTTTACATTTTGACCCTCGAATCTATGTTTCATCAATTTGACAACCCAAACTTAGTTAATTACCCATATCATGATTTAATCGTCTTCCTTTAGTCTCCCTTGTCATTTTAAGTTTTAGCGCGCCAAAAATAGCTTAAAAATGAGCTCGAATAAAGCATCGCTGAAAAATAGCCTTAGATAGAGAAAGCTTCAATTACTTACTGGTGAGGATCCAACGATCAAAGCTCTTGCTTCCTCTGAGTTGCTCTCTTCCCGGGGTCCTTTGTAGATCAAACCATGCCTCAATTAGTGACATGAGCAGTGCAGATTTCGTAATTTGGTTTCTCAAGCAAAACTAATTGTGAACAGTGAATTTTAGCGAAGGGGACTTACAACACAGCTCATGGAAGGTTGGAGCTCCTCTAGAGGTGGTATAGGGGGCTTGGGTTGGTCGTGATTGGCTCGAAGGTGACTTGAATTGAGCTCGACTAGTTCGAGTTGTAGATCGTCGAGGGAGCGAGGTTATAGTGCGAGCACGTTGACGCTTCCCCAATGGTCCTTAGGCCGAATGAAGGGTTTAGTTGGGTGGAGAATTTCCTCTTGGTTCTGGAGATACCAAATGCAGTTTCAGAGGTTGTAAGAAAGCCCAATGTCCGAGCACTGGTTTATGCGTCACCAAAAAATGGAGCACTTCTCCTTCTTCGCTCAGTTGTGGGTGAGGAAGTCAAGAAGATGGTGCTCTTTATATAGGGAGCTCGACAAATGTCTAGGCTACCAGTCGACATAGGACTCAGCCCCAGACTCGACCGTTGTCATACCGATGCTTTACCCTAGTCGCTAGAGACTAGCCTCCCTTTCTCCCTCCTCCACCTCTATCAATCATCCTGAGGAAGATGATGACATTGTGCCGTGTGTGCGGTCTTCGCATGTGCGGACTTGCCATGTGGCGTTTCATGATTGGCTGGCTTTGCTGACGTGGTTTCCTATTCAGCAGCCTAGTTAGCCTTTGACTCACTGACCGGACACATGGTAGCCTCCCATTGCCCACTCGTTCCAATGCGGCTGCTCACCATGCTTGGTTAGCCTTTGACCGTGACATGTGGCATCCTCTAATTGATTGTTTTAAATGAGTAAGATTTCTCTACAATGCCACTGCCACGTGTCGGTACTTGATTGGTTGATAATATCCAATGTGGCTCTACAACGTTTTGACCTCTAATTGGTTGGTCATTTCTCTAACATCCTAGTCAGATGTTGACAAGATTTCCTTGCCATGTGTCAGCTCCTCATTGGTCGGTCATTGCTGAGGTGTATTTTCCTCCTTTAACCTTTCACCAAGTACACGTGTTGCCTTATGATTAGCTAACACTTCCAGGCGCTTACTGAGCGGCTGACTAGGAGTGCTTCGCCACGTGACGTGCACTGATTGGTCATGCCTGCTGACTGGGCGCTGACCTGGTAGGAGTCTGTTGACAAATAGACCATTGACATGTTTGGTTCGACCGGGTCTAGTGACCCGAAATCGAAAATCGATCGAGTCTAGATCCTTGGTTTTCTCTCGAAAATTTCCAATTCTTTAGTCTGAGAGAATGGGGTTTACAAGTCTCCCCATCTTTTAGGAGATTTGTCCCCAAAACTTGTTATGTGTCCCTTATATAGTGAATCATTTCCCCTTCCCTTTTCCTCCTTTCCTTTCCCATTATGGCCATCCAATTAACATGTCTTTCCCATTTGAATCTAGTTGGAGCTTACATTTCCCTTCATGTCACTTGTGATCTGATTCGATATGATACCATGGGACATGTCCCCATCCTAGTTGCTTCTCTTTCGGGGCATCCTTCATGCCTCTCCTTCCTTTGGGCATCTTTCGTTCTCATATCTTGGGGTGTCTATCCCATAGTACCTTCCAGCGTCATTAACAACGTGATTTGGCCTTCCCACTTGAGAAGAATATCCCATAGCGATCCGGCTCGACCCTATATTTGTTGTCACGCCTCGACCTTGTTTGGCCAGATCCCCGTGATCAACCAGCCACTCTCCCAGTTTATTAAAGGGTTTCCCCTTATTATAAACCGTAAACAGTAAGGCGTCCTTTAAACATGCACCATTTCTTGGAATAGCATAATCAAAACTGCATGAAATTTTAAACTTTACATACATGTCTTACAGGCGTCTTAGTTGATGGTCCTTAAGGGTAGGCTTTTCAAAATCTCCTGAAAGGGATATAAGGGTGAGTACAACTACTCAGTGAATGGGTTTTCAAAAGTTTATATTTTTAAGAAAACACTTATTATTGGAGTGTGCCAGACTCCTTTCTTTCAAAACCATTTCATTTGAAATCTTGGGTTTATCACCATTTCTTTTTAACCACGATGTGTCATCACCCAACACACATCCTTCATCATGAAGGTTACACACATTCGTAGGTCAGCACGACCACTAAACCCACTTGTGGCTTCAGAGCGACTTTACTGGCCACCCGGATTGAAATGCTTGGTTATATTTCCTTATGTTCTAAAACTCTTTCCCTTTAATTGAAATGCTTATTTGTCCTTGATAAAGTATGTATTTCCATCAAGTGGTTCGATATCTTAGCCCTTAGTTTACTAGTAGTTGAGAAATTAACTTTATTATAGACTGACATTGCCTATGATGTTTAGTTGTTTGATGTTGGTTACTAGGAGTTGATTAGTTGTTTTGAAGGTAATGCTTAATTTCATAATGTACAATACTTTTATAAAACTTTATGATCTTTAGTTTCTATGTAAGCCACAATAATTGATAGATTGTTAACTCACCCTTTTCATACTAGGCTCTCAAAAAAACATATCTCTTGTTTTTCATTTCTAGGGTCAATTTACTATTAATCCAACATTAGTACTTTAGAACTCTATAGAGTTTATACCATAGATCCTAGCTTATACAATATATGAATTTGATTACTTTGGTTGTTTCTCACTTTAATAAGCATATCAGACTTAAGTAAAATTATTATCATATATTACTTTTCATTAAACATTTCGAGGGACTTGCTTGTCCTATATAATTTTTGTTTGCCTAAATTATAGGCCCTAGTGGATGAGGGATTTAAGCCACTTGCTTCAATCCTTGACACAAGTAACCACAAATAACCAACTCTTGATCCTTGCAGAGATCATCATGGATGGATTTTCAAGGGTGTTTGCTATATACAAGGAAGGTCACATTTCAGATTCTAGGACAGTCAAGTCTGATGTTTCCCAAGGTATTTATCAGTTTTACTAAAGTCCAACATTTCTGTTTATTTCACATTTACTTACCTTGCTTGTTAAGTATTCCTATTTCTAAGGTCATGGGTCGTGCACGCCCCTTTAGGAACACTTGTAATTAGACCATAGACATAATTGTATATGTACTTGAATATTTTAATACATTAATGTATTTATTTATTTGATATTAATACAAACCTAGCTCTCAAATCCCTTTTCCACTATATACATTTGGAAATTAATCATGTACATGTAAATGTACTTACCTTTATATGTATATATATAGAAATTATCCAATATATATAAATATGTATATATAGAAATATTTATTATTCAGCTTAATTACAACATACTTAACTCGATTTCATCGAGTTATTTATTTCCATGAAATCAACCCTTATCATCTTATTTTAAATTAGTTTTGTTTCAATTATATCAATTGTGGTTTAAACTTAAATTAAAATTCTAGAAAATTTTTGAGCTGAAATTTCAGGTTAATAAAACACGGTGTTACACCATTGCTTTGTCAAAGCTAGGTTATCGAACATGTTGGGCCAATACGTGTGGGCCGAAGCCAAGCCAACAAACCGTTGTGTTGGAGGGCCAAAGATAATGGCTATAACTTAAATGACTCTTGATTGTGCATGCACGGTGAGATTTGGGCCATTAGGACACCTCGTATGAGGTAGTGATGGATCCCAAGGACTACTAAATGACCCAAGGTGCATAAGGGCAGTATGACGTCGAGTAGGTCGAGAAGCTCGGGAGCTTCATGTGCACTAAGATCGAGGCAGTAGGGGAAAAGAGGTCTCGTCCCATAAAGCGGACATTGTGAAATGATCGTGGTTTGAGGGTCGAACTATTGATGTTCACTCAAACTCAGGGCAGAGGCAGTTAACCTCTATCAAGGTGGAGGCTAAAGGGGCTCTGATCCACAAGTGAAATAGTTGGGGACCGTTCTGCGAACATGTTATCCCTCCTATGATAGGAGGGTGGTTGATTGTGTGAAAAATGAAAAATGGATAACTAATGGATGAAATAATAAATAAATCATTATAGTAGTTTCTCCTATTGAGTATATGTATCTATATACTCATTCTCCTCCTTTCATCCCTTTCAGGTCCATGACAAGGACGGACAGTTCCCGGACAAGCTCAGGCTCCCAAGGTATGTTCCCTACCTCCAACTTATAGTAAGGGTTTGAACATAAACCCGCCTTTACCTTCCCTATATCATTAGGGTAGGGGTACCCAGATGATGCACAGAAGGGTGGCGGCTTGATCATGAAACCTTGACTGAACCGGGTTAGGGCGTGACAACATGAGTGGTATCAGAGCATAACTTTCCTTATAAGTTTCCCCCACCCATCCTAATCCTTGATTCCCAATAACCCTAGTAGAAAATATGAACGGAAATGCCCCCGAAGAATATATATCATGGATACATGCCATGGAGCAAAGGCTGGAGGCACTGGAGGAGCCTATCTCATGGGATGCACCTTGAGAGAGAACCCCTCCCTACTCAATGAAGGACGAAACTTCCCCACCCAAGGAACCGGAGCAGACCCAGATCTAAGAAGAGGTCGAGAAAAATTTCTAGGAGGCATACGCTAATTATGTGAGGGTTTTTCGCTAACTCTCTCTGATACACAATAGTGCATGTACTACAGGTCCCATACAACACACTCACAATGTTGTCTTAAACTGGTATCGGGTAGATATTGCGCTAGAAGTACAAGCCAGGAGGGCTCCTAGCTTATCAGCATCCATAGAGTTCGAAGAACCCAACATAAACTAGTGCCTCCACTGCAGGAGATACCATGGAGGTGACTGCCCGCCCAGGAAGAGGAGACGTGCTAGGGCACCCAATGTCGAGTCCCGTAACCCGCCTCGATTTAACTCTAGATCAATTAACTAGGGAGCATAAGGGAGTAGTAAGAAAATTCTTGAGACTGGTGATTGTAATAAACCCTGACTGGGGTTTTTTCGGTTAAGTAAATAAAATATTTTAATTATTCTCGTAAAAGCCAAGCATGAAGGAGGCGAATGACCCCATCATAGAAAAAAAAAACCAAGAAGTTACTAGTACCAGGCGATTCTTGACCCTACCCCCGTAAGCAGAGAAACTCTAGAACTACAAAACACTAGAAGTAGGTACTTATAAAAAGGGGGGATGTAAAGGAGGCACAGGGTATCGAGGAAGCCCAGGAGAATGGGACAAGACATGAAGCTAACTAAATGTGGGGTACACCAAACTCTATATTAAATGCCCCAAGCGAAGATGTCAGAACTAGGATAGGCTAGAGAAAGGGGCGGGATGACCTTGAATGAGATCCTAAAGGACAAGGAAAGTTTAGACCTAACAAAGTAAGCCATCGTGAGCCCAGAAAGACAGAGAGAATCGTATGAAACAGGTTAGCATGAGGCACCGTAGACAAGCCAATGATGTGTCAAAAGCCGACAACCCTAAGTAGGAAGACCGTCAACCCAAAGATGAGGCAGACTCAACAAACCAAATGGGGATCGAGGAGCCATAGTACAGACTAGGCGACTCTAAAATAGTGAAGAAACACTACTAAGCTATAATGAAGGGCAGAGCCGAAAAAATTCAAAGAAATTGGGGGATTGTGGGAGAAATATCCTAGAAAGAAAGAGTGGGTTTAGAACACATCAATCCATTAGGGGATACGTGGATCCGAGCCCTAAAAGTGGGTACCACTCAGGGAAGGAAGGATCACTATACAGGCATGACAAAATCGAGTGAGGATGGATGGACCTGATAAACAAGAAGGGATAATGACCAAAAAAGAGTGATTGAGGGTCAACGAGGGGAGGACCCACCCCAAGCCATTAGGGAACGAACTTTGGACCGTATGCTAGAATAAATGGGAAACCTCAGGAAACCCTCACAAGTCCCACGAGAAAGGTAAATGTCGGGAGAGAGGAGAAGTTCCTTGAGGATGACTTCAATAGGAATTAAGCGAGAAGGCAATCGTAGAGATAAACACCAAGCCTCGTCGTCTAGAACAAGAATAAACCCATGGGAGTCTAGTTGCTATGGGTCCGCAAGCATAATGACCCCAAAACCGAGAGAGAAGAGAGGAGCAAGGGAAGGGAAGGACCCCTCGCTAGTTGGAGAATGCCAACGGACGTGAGAATAGACTAAGGAAGGAGAACCTCGATAGGCTGATGGGACCAGCAGGGGGCGAGAAACCTGACAATCGAAGATGAGTAGACTCAATAAGGGGATAGAGTAAAATGAATAAACGTAGGAAACCTCAAACTCACAAAAGGAGTCTGATATCTACATTCAAGGGATATCGGAGCATGGAAGAAACATATGGAATTGGAACCTAAGGGTAAATAGAGTCGAGTAATGAAGTAACCTAGATAATGCAAAAGTAAGAACAAGTGGGAGTATGCTCTAAGGAAAAGAGTGAAAGGATGCGATCCCGACCTCAAGGCAAGCCAGGCTTCAGGCCCAAGGTAGAGCAACATGATGCAAGAGTTCTACTACCAAGGACATATAGGTCCAACAGTCAACAAAAAGAGAACTCGAGTATGAAAGGATGGACTAGAGGACCAGGAAAGGGGAATAATATTGAGAAGGGCATATGCAAAAGCCCAAAGGGATGACGAACCAAGGAGTCCCAATGAACAAGGGAGTAGACAAACCCGAGTGTGTTTGGACACGTTGAAACCCTGATTCCAGACAAAACCCTCCGGAAGTAAAAGTTTGGCCCTAAGTGACAAAGAGTATTGGACATAAGGAACTTTGTGAACATCGGGGGGAAAGGACGAGTCAAACTAACTAAATCAAAGATTGTGAGGGAATTGAGTCAAAAGAAGTAACCAAAATGGTAGGGTATCGACTTGTACCCAAAGGGGACCGCACAGGGATCCCCTTCCAAGAGAAAAGAGGAACAGTAGAGTTTTGAGGACAAAACTCCTAAAAGGAGGGGTGAGTTGTGGAACCCATCCCCTCAGACCAAGGAAACTAGAAGGAGAACTGACACTATTTTTGAAAACTAGGGCAACTTAATAAATAGAAAATAGTAAAGAAGGGTTGATAAGGGAAATAGAAAAATACCAAGTGACAAAAAATTCACAAAAAATCGTGAGGAAAAACCAAGAAAAGGATTTAATGGAGAACTAGACCGGTTCGGAATGAACTGGACTGAAATGGAATGAACCATAGTGAATTAGTTCAATGATTCATTTTCTAGTGGCTTAAAAATGTCAATTTGTGAAATTTAGGCCACCATTAGATAGAAAATAAATTTAGAAATTTTTAAATTTCAGAAAACATGTCAAATTTGGTTCTGAACTGGCCGATTTTTTAATTCAAGATAGCAAACCCATTCAGACTAGACTGGTCATCGGTCCGACCAGTCAATGTACCAAACCGGTTAATGATCCAACCGGCCAACGGTCAATGATGCGTTGTTAGCAGCCACGTAGACACGGACAACCAATTGGAGGCTACCATGTATCCGGTCAATGGTCAGCGGGTGACCCATCAGCCTACCATGCATACATGAGTAGCCAATGAGAGGCTGCCACATGTCTGGTCAACTGGTCAACGGCTGACGCGGCCGCTAAGTTGTACCTCCACGTCAAAAAAACTAGCCAATCGTAGCATGCCACGGGGCACAACCGCCACATCATCATCTTTAACCTTAGTCCGTTAACAGAGAAGAGAGAGAGAGACTAGAAAAGATGGAGTCTCCAATGACTCAAAAATCTCTCTAGTGAGGTCATCGGCAGCTGAGTCGAAGGCCGAGTCTCATGTCGGCCAATACCTTGAACAGTTGTCAAGCTCCCTATACAAAGAGCACCCTCCCATTCGTCCTCCTTAACACTCAAGCGCTCTTTGAAGACAAACAACTCATTTCCCAATAAAACTCTGATCGAGGCTCCGGCAACGAGCAATTTCTCAACCAAAGAAGCTTCAAAGGGTGGCATTAGAACTAGGCAAGTGTTCTCTAGCTCGAGACACCCTCAAAGTGACCCGAGGACAACTGAAGGAGTGTCGAGACGATAGTACAGTGAAGCTACTCTGGAGATCAAAATAGTGAGCTCCTGACCGACCCAACCCTGACTCCCTTGACCCTTCTACCACCTACATTAGCCACCTCTAACCACCTAAGACACTCTACAACCCCTCACAGACCCTCGATAAGCTCAATTTCACCTCTACTCATCGAAATTTTTGAGTTTCAGAGTTGCACCCCCCAAAACTTCTCTCTTCAAATTCCTGCATTGTAGCGATGAATTGTAGCGGGATTTAATACTGATAGGTTCCCCTAGACGAGCACTAGCTGCCCCCACCTCAAACTTCGGCCATCGCCCCTTCATCGGTAAGCCAAGCAAGCTTTCTCCCTCTATTGTAAATATTTTGACGAAACTCTGACAAGGCATAAAACTGAACCAAATTTGGAAATTCGAAGTGTAGGATGATCAAGGGGAGCTGGAGGAGGCAAATTATAGTAAGAAATGAAGGAATCAAGGACTTACAGGTCATCAATTTGATGAGTAAAGATTCGAATGTTCATATGTTCAAATTGGGGAATAAGAAGGCAAATTTGGGGATTTGGGGGGCTTTTATGCAATTTTCAAAAATTGGAGGGCCAAATAGAAAATTGATGAAATTGAGGGTGTTTTCATGAACTTCACTCCCAATTGAGGGCTAATTGGGCAATTTGGGCAAGATAGGGGCAACTTGGAAATTTTGAAAAGTTGAAGACCAAATTGCAAATTTTGGAAAATTAGGGACTAAATGGTAATTTTGGAAAATTAAGGGCCAATGGGTGAATTTAAAAGAGATAAGGACCCAAAAAGGATGATTGGAAATCCCAGGGGCTTAATTGAGACTAAGGGGCAATTAGGGACCTAAAATTAATTAAGGCAAAATGTGAGGCTCTGTGCGCAAATACTAGAAAATGTGCGACATCTCAATTGACGCACCCTAATATGAATATTCGTGTCGTGTAGGAGCAGACTGCTCGAGCGCCGGCTTCCGGAAGAACTTTGCGAAGCTAGACCCTGCTGGGACGACCTCATCAAAATTACCGTGTGAGTGGGAATAGTTATAACATCCATTTCAATTGGAATGATGATCCATTGTGAAAACGATTTTCTCATAATTAGCCACCCTTGACTGGGTGACTCTACTTAAAATATTTGAGAGCTAATTCCGGGCTTAGGCTCAGTTTGTAAGTGGGCCCAAGGTCGATAGACACGGGTATGGACCCGTCCAGAACTAGCATGTGATGAGTAATGCTGAAAGATACAATCAGCGAGAAATTATGTGTGATACCCGTCGAGGCAAGTCTAAGTTGTTGGGCTTGTTGGGCCAAACCGCTACTCCGCCGAAGCCATGTCACCGAACCTATTGGGCCAGTACGTATGGGACGAATCCAAGTCAACAGACCGTTGCACTGGAGGGCCAAAGATAATGGCTATAACTTAAAAGACTCTTAATTATGCATGCACTATGAGATTTGGGCCATTAGGACACCTAGTATGAGGTAGTGATGGATCCCAAGGACTTCTGGATAACCCATGGTGCATAAGGGTGGTATGGCGTCTAGTAGGTCGAGAAGCTCGGGGAGCTTCCTGCGCACTAAGACTATGGCAGTAGGGGAAAGGAGGTCTCGTCCCACAAAGTGGACATTGTGAAGTGATCAGGGTTTGAGGGTCAGACTATTGATTTCCACTCAAACTCAGGGTAGAGGTAGTTAACCTCTATCAGGGTGGACAAGTGGAATGGTCGGGGAGCATTCTACGAACGTGGGATTTCTCCTATGATAGGAGGGCGATTGATTGTGTGAAAAATGACAAATTGATAACTAATGGGCAAAATAATAAATAAATCATTATAGTAGTTTCCCTCACTGAGTATATGTATCTATATATTCATTCCATCCTCTCACCCCTTTCAGGTCCAGGACAACGACGGACAGTTCCTGGAGATGCTCAGGCCTTCAAGGTATGTTCCCTACCCCGAACTTATAGTAAGGGTTTGAACGTAGACACACTTTTACCTTCACTGTATCTTTAGGGTAGGGGTCCCTGGATAATGCATGGAAGGGTGGCGAGTTGATCACAAAACCTCGACTGAACCGAGTCAGGGCATGACATCCCATGTATACAACCCCATCATTTGGTTATTTCGCACTAACCTCGTAATTCTCCCTACTTTGAAATTTGGATTTCCTAGTACTGAATTCTTACCAGTTCCTTCATTAGATTGTGTTCTCATGCTCTTCTTCTTACGCTGTTAGAATGTTTCACCACTCATTTTCGATTCGTGCATCTCTTTCATACACATAATTTTCCTTTACTTAGACGACATGCCTTTCATGACCATTTCGGTTTTCCTTATTTACTCGTCCAACACTAACCTCCTTATTGGGCTTTCTAGGTTCCACTATTAGGTTTCTTGATCACGTCTTGACTTACCCGCCTGCTCATGATTTTTCCTCCATCATGCACTTCCTTATGTTTCATGGCGTCCCTACCTAAGGATTTCTATTCCCTAGCCCATCCTTAGTCGCTTTTGACCATTTCACGGTGCTTCATTCTGAGTTGATTCCTTACGATCTACTTATCAAATCCTTGGACTCACCTAGAGGAGTTCCTTTCGTTAGTCTCATCCTCTACTCTCGTACTTCAGAGTAGGGATCTACTTCCATGAAGCCACACACCCTACCTTTTTATTCTTACATCTCCTAGCATTATTGTAGTTGTCTGGATCAAATCCTCTATTGTATTTGTGTAATTCAATTAAAATTTTATTTCCATTAAGTGGGGTGGGTTGGACTCATTATCCTTGGTGTTCACATGTTTGTATCCTTCTTATTTATTTTTACTTGGATTAATCACTTCTCCATTGGGTTATATACCTCTCCAGGACTCCCTTCCTTGATAGGCTTCTTCCTATCTTCCCTGAATTTCCCCCTTTCATTCGTCATTGTGGGTATCTAATCCTAGAGCCATGAGATTGCATCATGTTTTGAGAGACATAAGTTTTAGGAACTTGGAATTTTTATTCATTATTGGAGAAGGAATATAATACATTTGGGGCTTTGTCCCCTCTTAAAGGGAAATATTTAAAATGAAAGGTTGGGAAGTACCCACTATAATACTAGGGTCTTGACGAGCGTCCTCCTAGGTGAGGTTGAAATCCCTAGTTGGGGTTGTGATTCTCGAGGTGGCCTCCTGTCTTTCATCCCTTTGGACCCCGGTAATCAAGGAGATGTGGTTCTTAGAAGATATTTCCCTAAATCCTCAGGTTGTGGGACAGTCCCTCACCATATGTCCTACTTGTCCACACATATAACAGGTTATTTTGGTACATGCTCCCAAATGGTTTCTCTGAGATTTAGGGTATTGAGAGATTTCCTTTTCCCCGTATGCTTTCTCTACCTTCCACATTATTCCTTCTTGTCCTTTCCAACTAGTAAATGCAGCATCCCTAGGTGTTGGTACCGCACTCCTTAGTGGTTTTGGGCACTTTCTCGCGTAATGTCCCCACTGTCCACACTTGTAATAGGTTATTTACCTATGTGGACCTTTGTGGCTTCTCCTACACTTCGGCATTGGGGAGATTTCCTTGGGATCTGCTTCGGGTTTTGTACCTTACCATCCTTGGGGTGTGCACTTCCTGCAGGGAAGTCCCCCTTTCTTTGTAGAAAGTGAGGTTTCCTGAATACCTTGCAAATTCCTTGTAGAGTCTTTTATGCTCAGGGGTTACTCCAAGTGTAATAGCTTGAGTCCTCCTAGACTTCTTAGTTCCTAAGCTCATCCCCTCATTTGGGGGTAGGGTTTCCCACAGGTCTCGTGGTAGCTGCGGCAGCACATGTTCATTTGGTTCCTCTTGGAGGGGGCATATCTACATAATAGGGGTTTACCGTTCGTTAGGGCTCTAGGGGTTTTGTTTTGAAAATTTTGTTTGGAAAAACATGCTATAATAACACTTATGTTGTCACGCCCCAACCCGGTTTGGTCGGAACCCCATGACCAACCCGCCACCCTTCCCTGTTCAACATTAGTATTTCTCCCAAATAGACCGGGGAAGGTAAAGGCGTAGAAGTACACATGTTTTCCATAATAAAATTAACAAAACAACTAAATAAAGGTTTAGTTGTTCGTGGTACCTCTGACATGCTCCCCTAGCTTCTACTTTTCTTGACAGGAGGTTTTTCATGAAAATTAGTTTAGGGGAGGGGTGAGTTCTACAACTTTGTGAGCATGTGTTGGGGTGACTTTTTGCAAAGACAAAAAAAGTTTATAATTACTATCCTTTTTGTTTACGGGTTTTATGGGTTTAACTCCTCATTAGAAAAATGTTTCAACACTTTATCATAACAATTGCCCTTTATCATCAAAGGATTCACATGTTCGTAGAGCAGTCTCCAAGTGTTCCACTTGTGGACCAGAGTGCCTTTACCGTCCACCTTGATAGAAGTCTATGACTTCTACCCTAAGTGTGAGTGGGCATCAATTACCCGACCCGAATAATACTCTATGTCTATGATGTGGGACGATACCTCTCCCCTTCCAACCTTGGTTGCAATGTGCGTGATGATTCTGTGAGCTTCAAGACTATGGACAACAAAACTTCCCTTATGTACCATGTGTCATCCAGCAGCCCTTAGAACCAACACTACCCCATGTCAGGCACCTCGATGGTTTCGTATCTCAACATGCACAAACAAGTCTTTTAATTTAAACCTTTATCTTTGGTGCCACCAGCCCAACGAATTTGATGACTCAGCTTCGGCTTGATAACTACCAGCCCAACGAGTTTGACGACTCGGCTTTAGCTCAGTAGCTACTAGCCCAATGAGTTCTATGATTTGGCTTTAGCTCGGTGGTTTTATCACACAGCTTAATTATTTTTTGTGAATTTCCATAATGCTTAGGGATCAAGATTTTATCTACCAGTTTAAGCACGTTCCCATTGGCCTTGGGCCCACTTCACAAGTTTTCCTAAACTAAGCCTTGGACCTTATTAGTTCAAAACCGAGGCCTCGGGCCCACCAGAGCAATTTCAGCTCTCATCATAAATGTCTCCTAAAAGGTATAAGCAGGTTCACACATTCAGAGTAGACTATTCCTGGAAAATGATTTTCAAAATCGAAAAGGTGTTTATCACCCCAACCGACTATGATGTTCAAAATCTCACTCACTCAATACGTCGTGACTCATTTTCGACAAAATCTCAACCGGGTACATGCTACTCTGCATGAGTCTTGGAATCGCCTGTCCTACATGGTCCAAGCGTTCACATTAGAAAACTTGAAATGAAGGGCCTTATATTTGAACGTATGGACACATATGTCCTTAATTATGCCTCAGTTGCAATTAGGTCCCTAAAGTTTAAAATTTTGCCTTTAGGTCCCTAATGCCCAATTTATCTTTAATTAAGTCCCTAAGGTTTCCAATTTCCGTCTTAGGTCCTTAATTTTCTCAAAGTTACCAATTAGTTCTTATTTTCTTTAATCTTACCAATTAATCCTCAATTTTCCTCAAAATCATTGATTGACCCTTAATTACATCCAAATTTCCAATTGTCCCTCAATTGGGAGTTAATTTCATAAAAGTCTCCAAATTTTCCTTTAATTGCAATTTGGCCCCCAATTTTCCAAAATTTTCCAATTTCGCCCAATTTCTCCAATTCTTTGCATTTTGACCACCAAATCTATGTTTCATCAAATTGATCACCCAAACTTAGCTAATTGCCCCCTGTCATGATCTTAATCATCTTCCTTTAGTCTCCCTTGTCATTTTAAGCTTTAGACCACCAAAAATGGCTTAACAATGACCTCAAACGGAGCTTCGTTGGAAAATCGCCTTAGAGAGAGAATGCTTCGATTACTTACCGGTGAGGATCCTGGGGTCAGAGTTCTTGCTTTTTCGGTATTGCTCTCTTCTTGGGATCCTTCCTAGATCAAACTGTGTCTCAAGTAGTAGACTAAGTAGTGTGAATTTTGTATTTTGGTTTTTTAGGAAAAACCAACTGTGAATAGTGGATTCTGACGAAGAGTGGCAGAAGGGACTTACCAACATAGCTCAAGGAAGGTCGGAGCTCCTCTAGGGGTAGTCTGGAGGGCTTGGTTTGGCCATGGTTGGCCCGAGGGTGGCTCATATTGAGCTCGATCAGTTCGGGTTGTAGACCATCGAGGGAGTGAGGTTACTGTGCGAGCTCGTTGGCGCTTCCCCTATGGTCCTTAGGCTGAATGAAGGGTGCAGCTTGGTGGAGAACTTCCTCCCAGTTCCGAAGACACCAAATGTAGCTTTAGAGGTTGTACGAAAGCCCGATGTCGCAGCACTCATTTATGCATCGTCAAAAAATGGAGCACTTCTCCTTCTTCTCTCATTTATTGGGTGAGGAAGTTGAGGGGAGGGGTGCTCTTTATATAGTGAGATAGACAACTGTCCAGCTATTGGCCAGCATAGTACTCAACCCTAGACTTGGCCGCTGATGGTCATACCAAAGCTTTTCCTGGGTCGCCTGAGACTGGCCTTCCTTTCTCCCTCCTCCACCTCTATCAGTCATCTTGAGGAAGATGACACTATGTCACGCGTGCGAGTTCACACGTGGAGCTCCGTGATTGGTTGGCTTTGCTGATGCGGCTTCCTATTCAACAACCTAATCAGCCTTTAACTCACTGACCAGACACATGACAGCTTCCCATTGATCACTCGTTCCAATGTGGCTATTGACCATGCTTGGTTAGCCTTTTTAACATGACACGTGGCATCCTCTAATTGACTGTTTTAAATGCGTCAGATTTTCCTCTTGACACATAGTGCAACTGCCATGTGTCAATCCCTGATTGGCTGATACCGTCCAATGTGGCTCTACCACGTGTCGACCTCTTATTGGTCGGTCGTTTATCTGACAACTTAGTTGGATGCTGACGTGGTTTCCTTGCCATGTGTGAGCTCCTCATTGGCCGGTCATCGTTGAGGTGGATTTTCCTCCTTTGACCGTTGACCAAGTACATGTGTCACCCTCTTATTGGCTAGCGCATCTAGGGGCATACTCAACGGTTGACTGGGTGTGCTTCGCCACATGTCATGCGCTGATTGGTCACACCTGCTAATTGGGCACATACCTGGTAGTGGCTCGTTGACCGGCTAGACCGTTGACCAGTCCAGACCGACCGAGTCCAATGACCCGAAAATGAAAATCGACCGATTCAGGCCCGATTCAACCGATTTTCCAAATATTAAAATTTTCTAAATTGTTCTAAATTTATTTTCTATTTGATGGTGGATTCAATTTTCCAATTTGATATAAGCCACTTAGAAAAATGAATATTTGAACAGGTTCTTCACGGTTCAATCCGGTTTGGTTCAGTTCACCCTAAACCGGTCCAATTTTCACATCCAATCCACTTCATGGTTCATTTTCATGATGTTTTGGTATTTTTTGGCCACTTGGGATTTTCCAAATTCTAGTTCTAACCCTTCTTTATTACTTTTGATTCACTTAGATCCTTAGTTTTTTCTCAAAAATTTCAATTTCCTTTGTCTGATAGGATGGAGTTTACAATAGTAATGTTGTATTTGTTGACATTCATTTAATCATTTTACACTTCTTATATGAATTCTAAGGTATGTTTTTATCCATTTATAACAATCATTTAAGCTGTAAACCCCGCACATTTGAGTTAAGGAAAACCGGGAAAAGAACTGGTTAGACCGAGTAAGAAAACCAAGCCAGTTTACAAACCGGATCATTTAGGAACAAGCAATTTGGAAATTTACAACCTCGGGGTGATCCAAAGGGTTCATTAAACCTTGAAAAAGAAACTTAAGACAAATTAGAAGAGAAAAATCAAATTGGTTCAAGTGAACAAGATCCCATAAGAAAAACCTCCTGGGAAGTAAGGCTTTTTTTTTGTAACCCGAAATTTCGGTTAAAAATTTTTATGCGAATCGTACACCTTATCATAAATAGCTATAAATTAATATATATTTAATTATTGTAATTAATGCCAATAATTTAATACTTAAATTAAATTATTAGTAATAATACTAATAATTAATGTAATATTAATACTAGTAATAAATCTCTCTCATTTAATACACGATTTTACACCTATATAAAGAGGTCATCCCCATTCATTCTCCCGAGGCCTGAACACTTCTCTCTCTTTCTACTGCTCCACTTCCGATGAAGCTCAAACCAAAGCTTCGACTTGAACATTTTTCTTAACCTTGGAAGGAGAGGTCGGGCACTTTAGAATCGGGAAGTCAATCATCTGGTAGAAACTCCATCGATCCAAGAATCGCTGGAGAAGCGCCGGCGTGATAAAACAGTGAAGCAGCTCCGGCAGACCGAAGCTGCCCTATTTCGGTCGAGCTGAAATTGGCCATTTTGAGCCCTTCTCAGGCTAGACCAAACCTTCCCAACACTTCCTCAGCCCTCCCACGGCCGAATTAGGACTGAAAGGTAAGCCAATTCGGCTCCACTCTATAATTTCTGGTCGGTGCTAAAGAGAGAACTAGTAGAATTTCAATGATGAAATTCTAACTCAATTTGGCATCAATTGATGTGATTCTTAATTCTAGGATGAACCTCATGATGAGAGCTATCTGCCTAAATCGAAAGCTCGGACCGTCGTGCCCTCATCGGTGAGTAATCGAAGCTTTCTCTCTCTATAGTTCATTTTCTAATGAAACTCCATTTCAGCCCGTTCCGACGTCAAAACTTACGATTCAAAGTTCTATGGAATTGTATGGACACGGAGTAACTTAATTTCAACTTCAATTTCAATAATTAGAGGTGTTTGATTAATCAATTTGGTGGTTGTGTTAAAGACTTGGAATTAGGGGAAATTTTGGGGAAAATTGGGGATTTTCATAATTTAAAGGACCAAAATGCAATTTTATGAAATTGAGGGTCAATTGGGCATGAAAATAATGTTGGAGGATTGAGGAATTTTGGAATTTTTGGGGCAAAACTTACCATTTTTGTAAAGGAAGGGCAAAATAAAAATTTTAGAAAAGTTGGAGGACCAAATTGGAAATTTGGGAAATTAATCCCCTTTTTGTGAAATGGAATAAATTGAGATCCTATGATAAATTTTAGAAGTTTCAGGACTCAATTGAGGAAAAACTAGCATTAGGGACTTAAAGTTAAAGGGAAATAACTTTAGGGACCTAATTGCAAATAAATTAAAGTTTGACTTTCTCATTCATTTGGAATGAATGAAGGAGATTAGGTAGAAGAATAATGAACCAAGATGTTTATATCGTGTAGGAACAGGAAGTACCGGGAATACCAACAAGGACAAGCTCATGTGAATACAAAGAACCCGTCTAGTGGAATTCACTACGTTAATGGGTGAGTGGGTTTACTAACATCATACCCAGGGGCCTCGGTTTTGGAACTTGGGGGCTAAATGCCTGATTTTTTTGAAAATCTCGTACAGTGGGCCCAAGGCCAGTTGGCACGAGCAGGAGCTCATAAACGAGTATGATATATGTGCCATAAAACTTAATAAGTGAATTGTTTGGCCATGGTTCCAAGATAGGACTGACATCCTCAGTCAACTAGCGGCAGTGCGACATGACAGGTCGACGAACCAGTCAAGACAAACAACTGCGGGTTGAGTTGAGAGTCGGGGCCGTTGGACCAATGGCACCACAGATTACATGGCAATATGAGAAAACATTGTTTGTGCATGCACCATGAGTACGGGATCATCAAGACACCCATGAGGGGTAGTGATGTGTCCTAAGGGCCCTAGACGACCCGGTGAGTATAAGGTCAGATTGTCGTTCCAGGTGTCTGTGCGAAATTTGGAGTAGCACCAAGCGCATGAGACTGGGGTGGGGACGGGATGAGGTCTCTTTCCCCATATGGACACGAAGAAGTGATTTTAGGATTGAGGGTCGGATGTCACGTACGTCCACTCATTCCCAGGGTCAAAGTGGTCATGCTTCTATGCAGGTGGCCGGTAAAGTTGCTCCGAAGCCACTAGTGGGTTCAGTAATCGTACTGACCTGCGAATGTGTGTAACCTTAATGATGAAGGATGTGTGTTGGGTGATGAGATACCATGGTAAATAAGAAATTATGAAAAAATCTAAATTTTTAAAGACTACAACTAAGATGCCTATAAGACAGGTATGTAAAATTTAAAATTTCATGTAGTTTTGATTATGCTATTCCAAGAAATGGTGCAGGTTTAAAGGACGCCATACTTTTTACGATTTATAATAAGGGGAAACCCTTTAATAAACCTGGAGAGTGGTGGGTTGATCACAGGGATCTGACCAAATAAGGTTGGCGCATGACAGAAGCACATAGCATTATGCTCCGGTCGGTCCAATCAAACTCACCTACAATACACCAACTCACTATTTTCATGGGGACTTGTTCATCACAACCGCTATTTACTCAATCTTTGGTTGTGCGATCCTCATGTGATCCACTAGATGATTCTTTTTACATGAATCAAATTGCATAATTAGGTCAGTTTAGATGTCTACTAAACACTTATAAGTATTATCTCATAAGTTTCCACAAATTACGGTTTTGTCCTTCAGGCTGGATTCTCTTTACTAACGTGTCGATGACCCTTCAGAATAACTAACCTCACCTATGATTTCCTTCCAAATCAAGGTTAACGCACATTATGCATTTTTTACCAAAATACCCCAAAAGTTTATAAGTCCCTTAGATAGATACACTAGCTTTTCTGAAGTTTGCATTTTGGTTTTTAAGTTACGCAAAATTACCATTTTGCCCCTACTCTTAAAAGTTTCCTCATTTTGGACCATAGACTTCTCAAGTCTCACATTTGGGTACTCACAACTCCTTTAAACACACTTGGGCCCTAAAAATGTATTAATTATGGTTTGGTCCCTAAATTGGGTAAAATTACCATTTTGACCCTCATTGGAAATAAATTCTATTTTTGCATATTTACTTTGTCAAATTACCATTTTGTCCTCCATAGTTCAAAATGAACATTTGACATTTGTTTGGGCATAATTGACCATTTTCCCCTTATTTGGGTAAAATTGCCATTCTTCCCCTCTACTTTATATTTACAATTTTACCCCCAAATTCCTAAAAATTGCTTTAGACATCCCCACATGTTTTAAAATCACTTCTATGCCCATTAAGCTACTCTTAGGGACATTTTCCATAATTTTTCTCATATTTGAAATTTGGTTGCTAAACTTTCCATAAGTGCAAATTAGTCCCTAAACTTTAGAATTCAAATCAAATGAACTTTTAAATTCACAATATACCCCGATTGATCTTATCATATCCCTAATGTCATGTGGAAGGACGGGGGGGGGGGGGGGGGGGGTGCTTTATCCTGGTCAACCACGATCGAATTTGGTCATTTTCCAAAGCTACCCAAAATTGAGCAATTGAGATTGTTAGAAATTATCACTGGAGGTGGCCACAGATGTCACACCCGACTCAATTGATCAGTCGGCGGTCCCGTGCAAACCCAACAATTCACTTGGTGTCACAGGATGTGTCCTTGACCATCCGTATACTCTTGTTGTCACCTCCAAGCATGCACTCAAGTATACGTATACCCCAGTTGTCCTATGCAGCCACACACTCGAATATATATGGAACCTGAGTGATCTGAAAGTATCAAATGCACACTCCTTACACCACTTCCAATCTTACCATAGGCATCGATTGTAAACCTAGTCCCTTAAAGATAGGGAAACCAAGGAAAGAACTGGGGTGAGAAAACCGAACTGATTAACGAACCCCAACCGTTCGAGAAAGGAAAAAATGGGAAATTTACAAATCTCGAGTGACCTAAAGAGTCATAAAAGTCATGTAAAAGGGCTTTAGGATGAATTGGAAGGGAAAATCAGACCGGTTCAGGTGAATCAGATCTGAACCAGTTTGAACCATTGTTGAACCAATTTCTAAATTCATTTTTCTAGGTGGCTTAGAAAATACAAATTGGAGCATTGAAGCCACCATTTGATAAATAATTAATTTAGATGAATTTACAAATTTTTAATTTTGAAAAACTTGGTTGAATCAGACCTGAACCGGCCAGTTTAAGCATGGAACCTAGTTCGGACCGATCCGGTCCGGTTCGGAACAGTGTCGTCTTCTTCCTTAAGATGATAGCATGGTTCACTCACCAGAAAATTGAGCAGCCCCGGCGAAGATGAAAACTCTCCATTTAGGGAGTTTCATGCAATGAATGACCTCCATAAATGTGCCAATTGGACGGCTAAGGAGTCCCCAAGCTCCCTATATAAAGAGCCCCACCTCATTCATCATCCTCACACCAAAAAACTCCTCTCTCTCTCCCTACTACTCCATTTTCTGGAGAAGCTCAAACCAGAGCTCTGACATTAGGGTTTTTCTGAGCCAAAGAAGCTGAGGTTGGGTTCATTAGATTTGGGGAGAAGTCGGCTAACCAACGGTAGTCTCCATTTACTCTGAGGATCGTTGAAGAGATGCTGGCGTGATAGAACACTGAAGCATCTCCGGAGGACCATAGCTATCCTATTTTGGCCAATCTAAAATGGCCAATTTGAGCCCTTCTCAGGCAAAACCAAACTCTCCCAACACTTCCACAGCCCTAACACGACTGAATTAGAGCTGAAAAAAGTAAGTCAATTTGGCCACCCTCTGTAATTTCCTATCAGTGTTAGAGAGAGAACCGGTGAAACTTCACTAACCAAATTCTTCCTTAATTTGGCATGAATTGATATAATTCTTGATCCTAGGAGTAACCTCAGGATGAGAGCTATTTGTTCAGATTGAAAGCACGGACCGTCGCACCCCGATGGTAAGCTTTCTCTCTCTAAGTCTAGTTTTCTGATGAAGTTCCATTTGAGATCAAATCGGATCCAAATGATGCAATTCAAAGTTCCATTGAACCATGTGGAAGTGTAGGAACTTAATTTTACGTTCAATTTCAACAATTAACCTCGATTGATCGGTCAATTTGATGAAATCAAATTCAGCCAGTTTGAAAGGGGAAATTGAGGGAAATTTTTTGTTAAAATTGGGGGATTTCAAAAATTCAAGCGACTAAAGTGCAATTTCCCAAAATTGAGGGCCAATTGGCCATGAAAAAGATATTGTAGGACCAATAGGTCAATTTTTGGAATTATTGGGGTCAAATTGCCATTTTTGTAAAGTAGTGGCAAAATGGTAAATTTTGAAAAGTTATGGACCAAATTGGAAATTTGGAAAACTTGAACCCCTTTTTGTGATTTTGGATAAATTGAGGTCCCAAAGTTAATTTTAGAAGTTTTGGGACTCAATTTGGGAAAAATTAGCTTTAGAGACCTAAAGTTAAAGGAAAAGAACTTTAGCGACCTAAATGCGAATAATTAAAAATTTGGGCATTTTGCTCATTCGTGAGAAATTAAGGCTATTAGGCCAAATGTTAATGAACAAGGATGTTCATATCGTGTAGGAACACGAAGAATCGGGAACACCATCAAGGATAAGCTTGCGTAGAGGCAAAAAGCCGCTTTAGTTGAAAATACATTGCACTTATTGGGTGAGTGGAAATTTTCACATCATACCTAGTTGAGATGATGAGTACCTCGGAATTAAAAACCACTACTAAGTGGAATTTTAAAGATCACACTTGGATGGGGTGATGTGGAAACTACGTAGAAAAACTACTTACGAGTTCTAAGTAGATCATACCTGGTTGATATGATGGACTTCCTGGAAGGAAGTAGAAAACCCGTTTATTGGTTGTAAGCGGAGATGTCATCATACCCAGTTGGTGAGCTAGACGAATGAAAAGATTATTTTTGTCGGAAGTGCTCTCCCCTGACTATGTGCCACTACTTAAACATTTTGGGAGACCTTCTTGTTGGGAGCTTGAATAGCTCAGATAGGTTGCAGGCCTCGATTTTGGAATTAGGGGCTAAAATGCCCGATTTTGAAAATCTAGTATAGTGGGCCCAAGGCCAATTGGTACGAGTAGAAGCTCAAAAACAAACATGAGATTAAGCCATGAAAACTTTAATGAATGATGTGTTTGGCTATGGTACCAAGACAGAACCGACATATTCGATGGACTGGCGGTAGTGCGACAAGACAGGTCATCGGACCAATCGAGACAAATAGCTGGAGGTTGAATTGAGAGTCGGGGTCGTTGGACCAATAGCACCAAAGATTAATTTGCTTATGTGGAATATAATTGTTTTGTGCATGCACTGAGGTTTGGGACCATTAAGACACCCAAGAGGGGTAGTGATGTGTCCTAGGGGTTACTGGACGACATGGTGGAGATAAGGGCAGTTTTTTGTGTCAGCAGTCACGGAAGCTCAACAAGCTTCTTGCGCATGAGATCGGGGTGGGGAAATGTTCACTCACAAGTCAGGTAGAAGTCAGAAAATTCTATCAGGGTGGATGGTAAAAATGCTCTGATCCACAAGTGGATGTAGTTAGCATAACTGTATCGCGCGAATGTGTGCACCCTTCCCAGTGAAGAGCGTGTGTTGTTTGTGAGACACACCTAATATGGAAATGGAAAAAAGGTTATGAAAACCTTGGAAAAGATTTGAGAATCCTTGGAAAATAATTGATACACCTTTGAAAACTAGAACTTGAGAAAAGAACATTGTTAATGAAAATAATGAGTAAGACACACTCCAAATCCAAACTATTTTCAGAAAACTCATGTTTCAAACACCTATTCACTGAGTTGCCGAAGTCACCCTCTCCCTTTACCCCTTTTCAGGTAACCATGGAAAAAACATACCTAGAGACCTTTAGCTAGCTAAACCTGCAAGACAGGTATGTAAAATTTATATTTAGTTTTGATTAATGTTATTCTAGGAAAGGTACAGGTAATAAGGACACCTTACTCCCCACGGTTTAGAAGAGGGGAAAACCCTTACTAAACTAGGAGAGTGGCGGGTTGTTCACGGTGATCCGACTAAACCAGGTCGGGGCGTGACAACTTTAGTGGTATCATAGCATGTTTCCTTGAATACATTATCAAGACTATATAACATAGTAAATAAGAGAAAATTTTCAAATTTTCAAATGGCTCCCAAGAGAGAAACCAAGCGATCTAGGATTAGTGTTACCAACATTTTGTCCCTCTAGTAAGATCACCCTAAAAATACCCGAGAAGTCCCAAGGTACCAAGAGACATTAGTGGGAAGTATTTAGGAGGATGGTGCAAGGACCTGTTGAGGTCACAATCCTGAGTATGAAGGAAGCCAAACCTAAGGCTAGGAACGCCATCAAAGGCTTATAACCATACTAAGACGCTTGTTAAAAGCCTCGTAGCTCTCCATCTATTTCGTAAACACTTTTGTAATTGGGCTAAGACCCCAACATATTGTACTACTTCTCCACTAATAAAGAACTCCAAAGTTCCTCAAAACCATATCTCTCAAAATTATGTGACCTTGTGCCTCAACTATAGGTAGACTTCCCAAGCAAAGTAACCAAACAAACCCGCATTACCTTAGACACTATGAAGACCAAGGAGATTCACATCCCAAATAAAGGAATGAATCACAAGAAGTATTGGGAAAAGAAGGCACAACAAAAAAAATCGTCAAGGTAATTAAGGAGTATAGGAGAACTTTTAGAGTAACAACTAAGTAAGGAAATGACCTATTGGAAGTGTAAAGGAAATGGGACATGAGGTGAAGGACTGTCCCACACCACAAGGATTTATGACAATACTTTCCTAGAATAAAGCTGCCACATCTATAGGAAATCTGAAAGGATACCATCCCTAGAAACACGACTCCTCCTCAGAATTTCAACTACATCTAGGAGAAAGCACTTCAAGATCCTAGCATAGTGGCAGGAAGGAAAAAGGACTGAAGGTAGGACCTCAATAAACTGCAAACAAGAACAAAGTGTAGCTAAAGAAACTTTTCCCTTAAGAAGAAATTTCCAGCCATTTAGGAGCAAAGAAGGGAGTGCCTCCAAGAGAGAAGACTAGTCGAGCATTTGATGACAAATGGAATGTCTTGGGATGGCAAATACGACTCAATTTGGAAAAAGTAGTGAAACCATATTGAAGTTTCAGTCAAACATAGCGAAAGGAAGCAAGTTGTTACAACAAGATAGTCAAAGAGAATAAACAATGCCCTAAGTAAGATTGGGAAGTAGAAAGGACTACACCCTAAAAAGGGCAGTAGGAGGGACATTAAGGACAATAAGACTCAAGAAACAACTGCCCTAAGATAATTAGACCAAAGGAATGGTAGGGACGAAGTGGTTAATGAACTAATACTCGTGAAGGTCATAATTTAAGCTCCAACAAAGAAGAGAGAGGTGGAAAGGCCAAATATTTGGAAAAAGAAGGATGAAGGAAATCCTTAAAATGACCAATAGCCAAATTGACAACCAAACTCAAGCCAAGAGAGGAGTAGGCAAGCCTCTCACATGATCAAGAGATCTTGAAATAAGGAGGATTTGAGCTCTCCCTAAAAGAAATATACATGTATTAGGGTACAAGTGAGGATGCGGATAGAGTACAAAAGATGTACCTACAAGATTTCAATAGTAAAGGTAAATAGGAGAAGATGACATTAAAGGATGTCATTTAAGGTTAGATATTCCCTAGAGCAAATGAAAACGAAATTTCGGGAGAAGGTAAAAGAGTCCTACCAAGGAAGGAAACCCGAGAACGGCATATGTAATCCAACTAAGAAGTAATGGAACCAAGTGAAGAGGGATAAGGAGATGAACTTGCAAATGAAGCGCATGTTGAGGTGGAATGTAAACCCCGCACTTTTGAGTTAAGGAAAACCAAGAAAAGAACCAGTCAAACCAAGTAAAAAAACCAAGCCTATTTAAAAACTCGATCATTTGGAAACAAGCAATTTGAAAATTTACAACTTCCAGGTGATCCAAAGGTTTCATTAAAAGTTGGAAAAGAAACTGAAGACAAATTAGAAGCAAAAAACCAAATTTGTTCAGGTAACCTCTTGGGAAGTATGATTTTTTTTGTAACCCGAAATTTCGGTCAAAAATTTTTATGTGAACATACGCCTTATCATAAATAGCCATAAATTAATATATATTAAATTATTGGAATCAATACAAATAATTTAACACCAAAATTAAATTATTTGAATTAAGACCAAAAATTTATGACAATATTAATACTAGTAATAAATCTCTCCCATTTAATATATGATTTTACAACTATATAAAGAGAACATCCCCATTCATTCTCCTCACACCTAAACACTTCTCTCTCTCTCTCTAGTGCTCCATTTCTCGGTGAAGCTCGAACTAGAGCTTCGACTTGAACATTTTTCCTAACCTCGAAAAGAGAGGTCGGGCTCTTTAGAACTAGGGAGAAGACAACTATCTGATAGCAAACTCTAGTCAATCCAAGAATCGCTGGAGAAGCGCCAGCATGATAGAACAGTGAAGTAGGTCCAGCGGACCAAGCTGCCCTATTTCAGCCAAGCTAAAATCGGCCATTTCGAGCCCTCCTCAGACCAAACCAAGCCCTCCCAACACTTCCTCAACCCTCCCACGGCTGAATTAGGACTAAAAGGTAAGCCAATTCGACTCCTCTCTGCAATTTTCGATCGGTACAAGAGAGAGAACCGATAGAATTTCAATGAAGAAATTCTAACTCAATTTGGCATTAATTGATGTGATTCTTGATCCTAGGATAAACCTCAAGATGAGAGCTATCTGCCCAAATTGAAAGCTTGGACCACCATGCCCTCACTGGTAAGAAATCGAAGCTTTCTCGCTCTAAAGTCTATTTTCTGGCGAAGCTCCATTTGGGCTCATTCCGGTGTTAAAATCTGTGATTCAAAGTTCCTTAGAAGCGTATGAACATGTAGGAACTTAATTTCAACTCCAATTTCAACAATTAGAGGTGTTTGATCGGCCAATTTGATGAAATCAAATTCGACAATGTTGCAGAGTTGAAATTGGGGGAAATTTTGGGGAAAATTTTGGAGCTTTTCGAAATTTAATGGACCAAAATGCAATTTTATGAAATTTAGGGTCAATTGGACATGAAAATAATATTGGAGGACCAATTGATGAATTTTGGAATGTTTGGGGCAAAACTTACCATTTTTGTAAAGGGCAATATGGTAATTTTGGAAAAGTTAGGGGACCAAATTGGAAATTTGGGAAATTAAACCCCTTTTTGGTGAAATTGAATAAATTGAGGTCCCATGATAAATTTTAAAAGTTTCAGGACTCGATTTGAGGAAAAACCGACATTAGGGACTTAAAGTTAATGAGAAATAACTTTAGGGACCTAATTGCAAATAATTAAACAATTTAGATTTTCTCATTCATTTAAAATGAATGAAGGCTGTTATTCCAAGTAATAATGAACAAGGATTTTCATATCGTATAGGAACGCGAAATACTGGGAACGCTAGCATGGACAAGCTTGCATGAACATAAAGAACCGGTCTAGTGGAATTTACTACGTTAACGGGTGAGTGGGTTTACTAACGTCATACCCAGTTGGGAATGATAAGTACTTCGAAATAAAAATTCACTGTTAAGTGGTATTTTAATCATCACCACTTAGAGGAAGTGATGTGAAAATTATGCAGAAAAAATACTTACCGGTTGTAAGTAGATCATACTTGTTTGGTATGATAAAACTTCCTAGAAGGAAGTTGAAAACCCGTTCATCTATTATGAATGGAGATGTCCTTATACTTGGTCGGTATAATGGATAGTGAAAACCTATTTTGTCGGAAGTGCTCTCCCCTGACTATGTGCCAATGCTTAAACTATTTGGGAGACCTTTTTGACAGGGGCTCAAATAGCTCTTGTAGGGCAGGGGCCTCGATTTTGGAACTTTGGGGCTAAATGCTCGATTTTGAAAATCTCGTAGAGTGGGCCCAAGGCCAGTTGGCATGAGTAGGAGCTCGTAAATGAACATGATATATGTTCCATAAAACTTAATAATTGAATTGTTTGGCCATGGTACCAAGATAGGACCGACATGCTCAGTCAACTAGCGGCAATGCGACATGACAGGTCGATGGACCAGTCAAGACAAACAACTGCGGGTTGAGTTGAGAGTCGGGGCCGTTGGACCAATGGCACCACATATTACATGGCAATATGAGAAACCATTAATTTCACATGCACTATGAGTACGGGATCATCAAGACACCCATGAGGGGTAGTGATGCGTCCTAAGGGCCCTGGACGACCCCGTGAGTATAAGGGCAGTTCGCAATCCCAGGTGTCTGTGCGAAATTTGGAGTAGCATCAAGCACATGAGACCGAGGTGGGGATGGGATGAGGTCTCTGTCCTCATAACGGACATGAAGAATTTATTCCGGGAATGAGGGTCCGATGTCGTGAACATCCACTCATTCTCAAGGTAGAAGTGGACATACTTCTATCCGGGTGGCCGGTAAAGTCGCTCTGAAGCCACAAGTGGGTTCAGTGGTCTTGCTGATCTACTAATGTGTGTAACCTTCATGATGAAGGATGTGTGTTGGGTGATGACACACCGTGGTTAAAAAGAAATGGTGATAAACCCGAGATTTCAATTAAAATGGTTTTGAAAGAAAGGAGTCTAGTAAACTCCAATAGTAAGTGTTTTCTTAAAAGTCTAAACTTTTAATAACCCATTCACTAAGTAGTCGTACTCACCCCCTCCCTTATATCCCTTTCAGGAGATTTTGGAAAGCCTACCCTTAAAGTCCATCAACTAAGATGCCTGTAAGACAGGTAGGTAAAGTTTAAAATTTCATGCAGTTTTGATTATGCTATTCTAGGAAATGGTGTTAGTTTAAAAGATGTCTTACTCTTTACGGTTTATAATAAGGGAAAACCCTTTAATAAACCGGGAGAGTGGCGGGTTGATCATGGGGATCCGACCAAATAGGGTCGGGGCGTGACATGAAAGAACCAAGGAAATTATGCGAAAAAACTACTTACCAATTGTAAGTAGATCATAACTGGTTGGTATGATGAACTTAATCGAAGGAAGTAGAAAACCAGCTTATCGGTTATAAGTAGGGATGTCCTCATACTCGGTTGGTGTGATGGACAGATGAAAGGAATATTTTGTTGGAAGTGCTCTCCCCTAACTATGTGCCACAGCTTAAACTTTTTGGGAGACCTTTTTTATGGGAGCTCAAAATGCTCATATAAGCCGAAGGCCTTGGTTTTGGAACTTGGGGACTAATATACACAATTGTGAAAATCTCGTACAGTGGGCCCAATGCCAATTGGCACGAGCAGGAGCTCTTAAACAAACATGAGTTTAAGCCATAAAAACATTAAATGAATGATATGTTTGGCCATGGTACCAAGACAGGACCGACATACTTGATGGACTGGCGGTAGTGCAACATGACAGGTCAACAGATCAGTCGAGACAAATAGCTACAGGTCGAGTTGAGGGTCGAGGTCGTTGGACCAATGGCACCAAAGATTAAATGGCTTATGAGGAAAACTATTATTTTGTGCATGCACTGAGGTACAAGACCTTCAAGATGCCTAAGAGGGGTAGTGATGCATCATAGGGGCCACTAGACGACATGGTGGAGATAAGGGCAGATCGTCGTGCCAATAGTTAGGGAAGCTCGACATAGCTTCATGTGCATGAGACTAGGGTGGAGTCGGGATGAGGTCTTTGTCCTCATACGGACACAGAGTTCATTTACAGGATTGTGGGTCAGATGTCACGTACATCCACTCATTATCAAGGTAGGAGTGGACATGATTCTATCTAGGTGGCCGGTAAAATCGCTCTGACGCTACAAGTGGGTGCAGTTGACCTGCTGCCCTATGAATGGGTGTTCCCTTAATGATGAAGGGCGTGTGTTGGATGATAAACACATCAGTGGTTATTAATGATTGAGAAATGGTTATGAAAACTGATATTTTGAGGATGGATTGTTTTATAAGAAAATAAGGAGTCTAGCACAGTCCAATTCAAACTATTTTATTAAAGTCAAACTTTAAACACTCATTCATTGAGTTATTGAATGGTAACCAAGGGAATTCCCTTATATCCCTTTCAGGTAACTAAGGGAAACCTATCCAAAGATCTCTTATTAGTCACACATGTAAGACAGGTATGTAAAGTTTACAATTTCATGTAGTTTTGATTAATGTTATTCTATGAAAGGCACAGGTTTAAAGACGCCTTACTCCTCCCGAGAAAGAGAAGGGGAAAACCCTTAATAAATCGGGAGAGTGGTGGGTTGCTCATAGGGATCCAACCAAATCGGGTCGGAGAGTGACAATTTGAGTGGTATCAGAGCCTGTTTCCTCAAATACATTATCAAGACTATATAACATAGTATCTAAGAGAAATTTTTAAAATTTTCAGATGGCTCCCAGGAGAGAAACCAAAAAAACTACTACTGGCATTACCAACAACAACCAACACTATGTTCCCATAAGGAAGATCACCCTAAAATACCCAAGAAGACTCAAAGAACCAAGAGACGCTAGTGGGAAGTATCCAGGGGGATGGTGCTAGGATCTATTGATTTCACAATCCTAAGTACGAAGGGAGCCAAGCCTAAGGTAAGGAATGCCATCAAGAGCATATAATCTTACCATTGAGGATACTTGGACACTCGTAGCTCCCTATCTATTATGTGACTACTTTTTGAAATAGGGCTAAAACCCCCAACATATTATACTCCTCTATTAATGAAATACTCAAAATTCCTAAAAATCATATGTCTCAAACGATGTGACCTTGCTAGGAAAATGATCTCAAGAAAAGTAACCAAACAAACTCGCACTACCATAGAAACTAAGGAGAATCTCATTCCTATTGAGGAAACAGAATCGGAGAAATCTAGGAGGACTCTGAGAGTGAACCTTTGACAAAGAAGATTCAAGATGTTTTGACTCAAGGACGGCAAAGCATTGAACCACCAACAATTCCCTAGAAAGACCCTATAATGCTCGAATCAAGGAGGAACCACATCAGTCCATGCAAGGAAATAACCTGTTATAAATGTGGACGATGGGAACACTATGTTACGAATCACCCAACCCTACTAAGGACGAGTACCAAGATAACTTGTTATAAGTATAAGGGAATAGGACATGTACTCAAGGACTCTTCCATACCCCATAAACTGAGGGCAATACCTCCTAAGAACAATGCTGACTATCGAAGTCCAAATAAAGGTAGGATTGAAGGCCAAAACTGTGGAGCAAGTTAAGTAAGCTATTCACAAGAAGGACAAGAAATAGCGAGGAAAGGGACAGAAATTCGAACTTCTTATTAAGAAGGTCAACCATAGAGGAATACCACAAGAAAAAGGTAAAGTACATGGGAAATACACTTAGAACCCCACAAAAAGGGCAGACACGGAAAACATTTCTCGGCAACTCTAGGGTAAGGACACGGTAAGAGTGAAGAAGAGAAGAAGTATGCTAGGAAAGGGAACTATGGAATGATGGATATGACTAAGTACCCCTCGAAGGGACCATTGATGGGTGGCTGGACACAACATAGAGTGCTAGGAACCAACCCATGATTAGAAGCTCCTCGAAGGAAGGATAAGAGAATAAAAGGAATTGGAGGATAGGGACGGATCAAGGGTAGATAACCATATTGATATCAAAAGGGTGTAAGAAAAGAAAAAAGGAGAAGCCTTCAAGGAGTATTAGGGAAGTTGAACGTAAAAATCTGAGGACGAAAGTCCCAAGATATAAGGATAAAGATAGGAAGTGGGACCATAGAAAGGGAAATTTCCAAGCTTAGTAACCGACAGGTGGATCAAAAGAGGACTAACCCGAAATAGGGAACCTCATTAACGGGCATGAGTAGTTAAGGCTATATCGGGATGGCCAAATGTGATTTGCTTTGGAAGAGCAGAGGAACCAAATAGGGATTTCATAAAAACCTAATAGAGCGAAGCAACTAGTAACAATGGGGTGGTCAAGGAGGATAAACAATACCCTAAGAAGGACCGGCAAGTAGTAATTACTACACTCTAAGAAGGGCAATAGGGTGGGCATCAAGAACGAGTGAATTCTTGATACAGCTGCCCAAACAATTGAGCAAGAAGAATAGTAGGAATGAGATAGTTAACGAACTGACCCTCGTGAAGGTTAAAACTTCAACAAAGAAAGGAGAGATGGAAAGGCCAAAACAATTGGGAAATAAGGATGAAGGCAAAACCTTAAAGAGATCTTGAAATAAAGAGGATGTAAGCTCTCCCAAAAGAAAATAGACTTGTATTGGGATACGAGTGAGAATGAGAATAGGGTGCAAAAAGATGTGCACGTAAGGTTTCAAAAGTAAAGGTAAGTAGGAGATGATGGCATCAAAGGATGACATTTAAGGTGAGATGTCCTCAATGGCAAATGAGAAGAGAATTCTGGGAGAAAATAGTATAAATCCTACCAAGAAAAGAGACCTTGGAGAAGTGAGCCCTCTAGTTAAGAAGTGGTTAAAGTAAATGACCACTGATATCAAGACTGGTTGTCGTCCACACTCAAATGATGGAGCCTAAAGAGTGGACGGTTGGGCATAGTGTAAAATACATGAAATAAACCCAATAATTAGAAGTTCCTCGGATAAGGAACAAGGGATGAAATGGAATTTTAAGATGAGGAAGGATTGAAAGTGTGTAAATGCCTCGATATAGAAGGAGGTGTAAGTAAATGAAGGAGGAAACCTCCAAGAAATGGTAAGAAGGTTGAGCATGTAGCTCCTAAGATTAAAAATCTCTACCTTGAGAGACATAGTAGAGAACAAAATCGTAAGAAGGGAATTCCCCAAACAAAACAATCGTCACGAAGACCAAAACGGATCAACTTGGAATAAATAATCGTGAAATGGTCACTAACGAGTAAGAATGGATTCAAGAAAGGGGAAAGCTCTTAAGTAAAGGATGTCACTAGGAATAAGGAAGGACCTAAAAAGGAATGAATCCCAGTGTGTCGGTAAACCATCGAGAAACCAAATGATTGGAACCGGAAAGACCCAATAAGAAAGTTGGGAAAGGACGAGTGGGTAAGGAAAATCAACATGGTTATGTAAGTTGATTGGATAACGGTAAAGGTAGTTGAGGAATTCTACTAAACAAAAAGAGGGGTGAAGTTATACGATCCCTGAAAAGGTTATAAAGTTGCGAACAACCCTAAAAGAATTATTATATAAATCTAATGGATAGAGATAGATTCTAGAATATGTCATGTTGTAAGGGACATGTAAGTCCAACAGTCCCGAGGAAATATGCGACTCAAGTAAGGAAGAGTCAATTAATAAGCATGATGAGGTCAAACGTAGTTTGGACTAAAGTTATAATAAATAATGGATGGGGGAAGGGTAGAAATAGAACGAAGGGGTGATAACACCAAAACCATGAAAACAAGTACGTAACGCTCGAGAGAACACCGAGTTAAGGGTTTCAACGATCAAGAGGATAACTGGATATGGAAATGATTGGGCATTTTGGAACTTCCAATCCCGAAACTTTGGGCAAAAACCCTTAAGAGGAAGAATCTTGCCCTAAGTAGAGGAGGAAGTGAACCTAAGGATATCCCTTTGGACTAGTGGGTAAGACATGCCTAGTTATGTTAAACTCCATGAAGTGAGTAAAAAACAAAAAAGGAAAAGACATTCCTTAAGTGCTTAATTTAATGGGGCTAAGTGAAAAAACAACCGAAGTGTTCGCATGTCAAGCAAATCCCATGTTAACATTAAGGGAAATTATTCTCGATGCAAAGGATGTTGATTTAGTTTTGGGGACAAAACTCTGAAAAGGAGAGGAAAGTTGTAAACCCCGTCCCTTAAAGACAAGGAAACCGGGGAAAGAACCGATCAACCCAAGTGAAAAAACCAAACAGGTTCATAAACCCCAACCACTAGAGAATGGGCAAATTAGGAAATTTACAACTTTCAAGTGACCCAAAGAGTCATAAAAGGGACTTTAGGACAATTTGGGAAAGAAAACCAGACTGGTTCAGGTGAACCGGATCCAAACCGGATTGAACCAGTTTGAACCACTATTGAACCGAGTGCTAAATTTATTTTTCTAGGTGGCTTAGAAAATTCAAATTGGAGAATTAACGCCACCATTGGATAGAGAATGAATTTAGATGAATATAGAAATTTTTAATTTTAAAAAACTTGATTGAATCGGGCCTGAACAGGCCAGTTTAATCTTTGAACCCGATTCGGATCGGCCCAGTCCAGTTCAAAATAGTGTCGTCTTCTTCCTTCAGATGACAACACTGTTCTCCCTATTGCTCCATTTTCTGGTGAAACTCAAACCAAAGCTCCAACATTGGAGTTTTTCTTAGCTAAAGAAGGCAAGGTCGGGTTCATTAGATTCAGGGAGAAGTCAGCTACCCAAAGGTAGTCTCCATTTGCTCTGAGAATCGCTAGAGAGACGTCAGCGTGATAGAACAGTGAAGCAGCTCCGGTAGATCAAAGCTGCCCTATTTCGACTAAACTAAGAATGACCAACTTGACAGAAGCTCGAATAGCTCAGATAGGCCGGAGGCATCGGTTTTGGAACTTGGGGGCTAGAATGCCCGATTTTAAAAATCTCGTACAGTGGGCTCAAGGCCAGTTGGCACGAGCAAGAGCTCATAAACAAAAATGATGTTAAGCCATGAAAACTTTAAAGAATGATGTGATTTGGCCATGGTACCAAGATTAAATGGCTTATGTGGAAGATTATTGTTTTGTGCATGCACTAAGGTTTGGGACCATCAAGACGCCCAAGAGGGGTAGCGACGTCCTAGGGGCTATTGGATGACACGGTGGAGATAAGGCCAGTTTATCATGCAAGCAGTCAGGGAGGCTCGACATAGCTTCATGCGCATGAGACCGGGGTGGGGTCAGGATGAGGTCTCTGTCCTCATATGGACATGGAGTATTTTGAGTCTGAGGGTAGGATGTCGGAGACGTTCACTCAAGCTTCGAGTAGAAGTCAAAGACTTCTATTAGGGTGGATGGTAAAGACGCTCCGATCCACAAGTGGGTGCAGTCGGTGTAATTGTATCTCGTGAAAGAGGGTGAACCCTTCTTGATGAAGAGCATATGTTGTTTGTGAGACACACCTAATATGGAAATGGGAAAAAGGTTATGAAAACCTTAGAAAGGATTTGAGAATTCTTGGAAAAGAATTGTTAAACCTTGGAAAAAGATTTTGAAAACCAGAAGTTTATGAAAGAAAATTTTTAAAGAAAATAAGTAGTCTGGCACACTCAAATCCAAACTATTTTAAAAAAACTCATGTTTCAAACACCATTCATTGAGTTGTCGAACCCACCCCCTTCCTTTACCCCTTTTCAAGTAACCAAGGGAAAAACCTACCTAGAGACCTTCAGCTAGCTGAACCTAAAAGACAGGTACGTAAAATTTATATTCTATTTTGATTAATGTTATTATAGGAAAGGTACAGGTAAGAAGGACACCTTACTCACCACAGTTTAGAAGAGGGGAAAACCCTTAATAAACCGAGAGAGTGGTAGGTTGTTCACGATGATTTGACCAAACTAATTCAGGGTGTGACATTTATACTAGCTCTTAAGGCATTATGATGATGCCCATATTCAAAATTTGTTGGTATATACTATTTCAGAATAATGCACATAACATAACAACATAGATCACACACTTGGGCCACTCTTGCCCTCCCCCCCCCCCCACCCCCCCCCCCCCAATTAGTCCCAAAGTCTTGATCCCAACGGACCTCAATCAAATGGAACTACCCAGTCACATGATAGTTCCCTTCTATTTGCTATTAAAGAAGTATTCATTAAGTGGACATGTAATTAGCATTTCACACTTCTAATAGAATTTATAAAATCATCTTTCTTTTCATTTTAAGTACACAGTCAAGCACTCAATCAAGTGTATATATATATATATATATATATATAATATTTTGCTTTAGTTAGTCCAATTGGACATGTTGTCAGTACACCCACTCCCCTCAAGTCTTAAAACTTGTTCATTTCGAGGGTTTTGGAGATTCCGCTCTCAGTCCCACTCAAGTGGTCTCTTGCTCTTTCTACAATGTCTACCAAATCGAGGGGTTAGTTCCCTCATAGTATTTCTTAAATTAATACATCATAATTCACTTATGAATTTATGGTTTTGCCCTCACGAGTTAGTTCCCGTGATCAACCCTCCACTCCCTTGGTTCAAGAGGGGTTTCACCTTCTTTTAGTCAAGAGGAGCTAGGCATTAATTCAAATCTTGTTCCTTGGAATAACATAAATAAATTTAAAGCAAGCTTAAAAGAAACTTTAAGCGTACCTGACAGAGGGTACATCTTACCGCTCTCTCTCAGTTGATCACCTTACTCCTGAAAAGGGGTAAAGAGAGGGGGTGAGTTTCTACAACTTAGTGAGTGGGTGTTGGGAATGAGTTTTAAAAATATTTTCCTATTTTATTTATCAAAACTATGCCAAGATTAACAATTTCCTTTTTAAGGATTTCCTCAAACTCAAATCTTCAAAACCTTTTTCCCATTTTCATATTAGCTGTGTTTAGCTCTCTTAGCCCATCCCCTTTCCGTGAGAGGCGTTTAGCAAATAAACACACACCTTCATCAAGAAGGGTACACACATTCATAGGGCAATCCCAGACCGTACCCACTTGGGGATCAGCATGACTTTGCTGTCCACCCTGATAAAAGTCCCAAACTTCTACCCTAAGTCTAAGTGCGTGTCCCAGATGTCTGACCCTCAGACTCGAATACCACTTCATGTTCGTATGAGGATGGAGACCTCATCCTGACCCCACCCCGGTCTTATGCACAAGAAGCTCTCAGAGCTACATGACTAACTCGCATGACAATATGCCCTTATCACCCCCCATGTCGTCCAACAACCCTTGGGACCCATCACTACCCCCTAGGGTGTCTTGATGGTCACGTACCTTAAGTGCATACACAAACAAAAGTTTTCATGATTAAGCCATCCTCTTTGGCTAACTATCCAATGGCCCCGACACTCAACCAGACCTATAGTTGTTTGTCTAGGTCGGTCCGTCGACCTGGTCTTGACGCACTGCCACCAGTCCATCGAGCATTGTCAATCCTGACTTGATACTATGGTGAATCACACAATCATTATCCAGTTTAATTAGGAGTTTTCATGGCTCTTCCTAATCATGTCTGTTTACTTGCTCTAGCCCATGCCCATTAACCTTGGGCCCACTGCACGTGTTTTCCAAAATTAGGCCTTTAGCCTTATGAGTTCAAAACTGAGGCCCCTGGCCTATTATAGCTGCTCTAGCTCCCATCAATAAGGTCTCTCATATAGTTTAAGTAGTTGTCACACAGTCAGGGGAGCACACTTCTAATAAAAATTACTTTTTATCTCATTACACCAATAGGGTGTGATGATGGATCCGCTTACAACCAGTAGGCAGTTTTCTCCTTTTAGTACAGAAGTCCATCATACCAACCAGGTATGATGTTTAATTAATTCTACATATAACATGTAAGTAGGTTTTTCTTTAGTAAAAGTGCTCATCAGCCCAAATGGGTATGACATTTAGAAAATTCCCACTCACACGGTGACTCTAACGCGCTCATCCCTAGTTAGTTATCCAACTCTGATTTTGGTTCCCCTATTAACCTTCTGATCTCAAAGAGTCCCTATAGAGTTTGATCACTCTTATACATTAGGGTTTTGCATAAAAGCTTCCAAGCTTTTCAGTATTGACTACTAGGCCTACAATTCTAATTTATTACACTTACATCCCTAAAGTTCATAATTTTTTTACTTTACGTCCTTAGTGTTAAATTTTTCTCAAATTAAGTCTCGAGTACTTCCAATATCCTCCTTGAGTCATTAATTCACTTAAAATTGTGTAAGGGGCTCAGATTTTCCAAATTCCCAATTTAGTCCCCAACTTTTTAAAAATTATAGTTTTGCCCCTACTTTCCAAAAATAGCAATTTGGCCCTAAATATTTCGAAAATTGACCAATTGGTCCCCCCCCCCATCATCTTTCTCATTACCAATTGTTCTTTAATTTTGAGAAATTGCATGGAGGTCCTCAATTTTTTGAAATCCCCAAAATTTCCCCCAATTACTACCCCTTTTTTACTGAATTTGATTTATTCAAATTGTCCATTCAATCGAGGTTATTTCTTCAAATTGACAAATGCATCAGTTTCTATACCTCCATACAATCCAATTACACTTTGAATTGCAAGATTTAGGTCCAAAATGAGCTCAAACGGAGCTTCGTTGAAAACTGAACATAGAGAGAGAAATCTTCAAAAGCTTACTATTGGGGGCGTGGTAATTCGAGTTCCTGATCGGGGAAGATTGATCTTGTCCTCAAGGTCCTCCTAGGATAGAGAATTAGGGAAATTGATGTTAGGATTAGTGGAATTTGATCCAAGAATTCCATCACTTTCTCTCTCTAGAACTAGACTATAACGATAGAGGAGGGTCGAATCAGCTTACATTTCACCTCTATAGAGGTCGTGTAGTGTCCGTTGGGGCTATGGGAGGGCTTGATTCGATTGTAGGAGTTCAAAATTGGTTGAATTTCGATCGGCCGAAATAGAGCAGGTTCGGTCCGTTGGAGCTTCTTCACTGTTTGAGCTCGTCGGTGCTTCTCCGGCGATACTTGGGTCAGTTGGAGGTAGTGTACTTCCTCCCAAGTCTGTAGGACCCGAATTCAGCCTCTAAGGTTAGAAGAAGTGCCCAAATTGGAGCTTTGGTTCGAGTTTTGCTGGAGAATAGAGTACTTCATAAAGAAGAGAGAATTGAGGTGTGTGGAGGATGAATGGAGGGGAACTCCTTATATAGGGAGCTCAGGGACACTCTGCCCGACTAGTTTCCATATTGGCCATGCTCATCCTGATAAAAAATTGCCCAAATCATAGCAAATTTCCATTCACCGGAAAAGGAAAGATTTTCTTTCCTCGATGAACAGTGTCATCAGACAGAGGAGGAAGATGACACTATTCCGCGCACATGTTGGTTGGCCATGTGGCAGCATGTGATTGGTCGATCTTGTTGGCATGGACCAGAAAGTGAAAATCAGTCGGATTAGGCCCGATTCGACCAATTCTCTCAAAATTAAAAATTTCTAAATTTATCTAAATTCATTTTCTATTCAATGGTGGCCTCAATTTCCCAACTTGATCATTTTAAGCTAATAAGAAAAATGAATTTAGTGATCGAATCATGTATAGTTCAAACTAGTTCAATCTGGTTCACCCCAAACCGGTCCAATTTTCCCATCCAATTCCCTTCACAATCCTTCCCCATGATTTTAGTGACCTCTTGGTCACTTAAGATTTCTAATTTCCCATTTAAACCAATCTTTATTGCCCTCAATTCATCAAGGGAGTCAGTTTTCTCTTCAATTTGACCATTTCTTTCCCGCTTTTTCCTTGACTCGGGGTGATGGGTTTTACATTACCAAACTTTTCAATCAACCCCAATAATTAATTGAGTCTCTTAAGATGACCCCATAGAAAGCTCATTTACTTTTGGATCCCATAACTTTAACTAATTTGCATTTTAGTCCCTTACCTTTGACCTATGACAAAAGTATCTCCAAAAATTACCAAACTAAGTCATAAGGTCCCACTAGCCTCCCTATAGGTCAGCATAAACTTAGTTTGGTTGAAGTCAGTCAGAACATTGTCAATCGGGCTTGATCATTTACTTAAATAAAGACGAGTAGCAATCAAGTCAAAGTTGGGAACTCACTAGAGGGGGCACGTCAATCGTCAAGGCTAGTGTAGTTTGAAAACAAACTTCTTAAGGAGTTCGTGGCCACTTGAATCATACTAATTAGGGTTTGTAGCTGCTATAATATCTATTTTAGTCAACTCAACCACTTAACTAGAAAATTAGAATTTAATGATTTAATTCTCCTTCAATACTTACTTAAATCGAGCAACGCTAGTGGCTATGGGAAGTGGTGATATGAGGATTTCGTTGAATTTTCTTAGTATTTGAAGGCTATGGAGGCCATTAGAATTCACTTTCGAATCAACTACTCTATTTTTGGTCACTAGAGATTTAGTATTATACGATCTTGTCAGAAATTGCAGAGGAAGAGTTAAGGGTTGAGAGTGTTCGCGATGGAAAGCTAACTTCCTTAGTTTTCTAAGGATATTAAGATCACCTTCTAAGGTCATCGGATGACCTAGTTGGTTCTCCAAGTTTGATTTTGGTTCCCCTATTAGCGTTCCGATCTCAAAGAGTCCCTATAGAGTTTGATCACTCTTATACATTAGGGTTTTGCATAAAAGCTTCCAAGCTTTTCAGTATTATCGGTCTATTTGAGGTCATCGGATGACAGAGCTAGACTCTCTACAAATCGAATAACTGAAATTTGGATCTACTTGAGTTTTAGAGAGAATATCGGTCTAATTTCGGCAAGGGAATAAATGATATTTATATGAATGGATTCTAGACTTATGTGGCTATCCATCCATAGCTTCCATGAGTCATTCCATTATATGTAGCTCTGGGAAATGGTTTAATTTCTAAAGTAGTGAGGTTCTGGTTGTATATCATTAGCTATTGGGTAAAAATGCAGAATCTGGGACGGGGATCGAGCGAGAGAGATAACATGTGCGCAAGTGGTAACGCGGATGTGTGCCTGGCATGGCGCGTCAACCGGATTGCACTATAGCAAACCAATTTTTGACGAATTTCTAGGTTCATTCAATGATTTTTGGCTTGGTACACCCCTTTTTCTACTGGTTCTTGAGAAAATAACAATACTGAAAAATTCTACATTCAATTTCCTATTGAATTGACATAAGAACCGTAGCATTCCAATTTTTTTAGCATCCTAAAATATTTGGAGGATTTTACTGCTCTAATTTGGTTCGATTGGTTTCGAGCATTCCGTGGTTGATTTGCCTCCAATCCAACCATTTCCTAACCCGATCAAATTTTATAAAAATCATCCTTCTCATTTTCTATTGACTGGCCTCAAGATCCTTCCATCTATGAGTTTTTTAGATCCCCTTAAAAATTGGAGACATTTTCCTGTAAATTAGTTTGATTCTATTTTAGGTCAATTTTTACTTGGGCCTTTTCCACTCGTCAATTCAAGATCCTTTGAGGTATTTTGAGAGTATTTTAGTGGCCTTATCCACTTCCATCATATGTTTATGATCTGAATTTGACTCTTCAAATCATGGCTCGAGTTTCATTCCCTGCACAGGATCCCATTCTCGATTTTGTATTTTGTCTCTAGTTTGGAATTTCCATCTCGAAAAATATTTGTTGGTCCGGCCAAATCTAGGGTAAAAGGTCACAACTCGTTGAAATGAGTTTCGTCCTCCAATATGGAACTAGAGCCTTGACGTAGCTGGAAGAATTACTATTTCTTCTCGTTAATTAAAAGAGGAGTCATATATTCATATGTAAATCTCCTCTTAAACACCACCCATGATGGTATAGTGGTAGTGAGGTTTCTCATGTTCTCCCACCATCTCTTGGCACTTCCTTCCAATAAAAATTCTGCCATAGTAACCATTTCTTCAAGCAAAATTCTTATTAATCCCATAAACTTTTTGTTGCTAGAAAGTCAATCCATAGTGGCTCCAGCATTGTTCTCTCCCTTGAAGATCTTGCACCCCAATTGTCAAAGTGTCTTCAAGAGCCTTGGGATTTCAAAAAGGGAAGGGCTCGGGTTGGTAATATTTTGGGATTATACCTCTTACTCCTTGAGGTGTGAACTTCCAACAAGGTAATGGCTCTCTTTTTTAGGAAAGTTAGGTTTCTCAAACACCTTGACAAATTCCTTGTATAGTTTCTTCTATTCAGGAGTTAGCCCAGGTATATTGGTTTAAGTTCTTCTAAACTTATGTGCTCCCGTGTTGATTCCCTCATTGGGAATGAAGTTTTCCACCAATTCAGTGGTGGGTTTGGATGTGGCAGCGCGAGTCCATTTGGTTCCTCTCTTCATAGCCATATCTACAATACGGATGATGATTACTCACAAAGTTCCAAGGATTTTTTATTCTTTTAGTTTTGAAACCTTATTTTGGAAAACCTTGCCCTAATACCTCTAAAGATGTCACGCCCCAACCCGATTTGGTTGAAACCACATGATCAATCTGCCACCCCTTCCCGTACTAGAACGAAATTTCTACCAAGATAGACCAGGAAATGTACATACTTATAAAAATAAGTATTTTCCATAACAAAATTTATAAAATAATTTAATAAATATTACCTTCTCTTAGTAATTCCTCACTTTCTCTTCAAGCTCTCTCTCCCTTCCTAGAGTGGAAGCTTCCATGAAAGGGATGTAGGGAGAGGGGTGAGTGTATAACTCAGTTAGCAAGGTTTACATGACATCGTGATTTATTATCCATGATTCAACATGTACTCAAGCTTTTCTATATGTCTTGATAAACAAGCTACAACTTGTTTCATCTTATAGAAAATGTTTTTCATATAAGTTCTTTGCTTGTTTCCCCCGAGTTCAATGTAGATTCTTTCCTAGTTGGAAGCATTTTCATGATTTGTTTATGATAGACCTACAATGAGTTTGTATCACACAAATACACAAACACCATTTCTCAATAAAGGGATCAAATAGTCGTAGAATAGACTCACAGAGGTTACAACCTCGATCTATTCCTCTAGTGGCCTAGAGCATCTTTACCGTCCACCCTCATGAGAGGCTGCAACCTCTACCATATTGTCTATGTAAACACCATTGCCCAACCCCAAAACATTATAGATTTTTCTTTCCACTATTGAGGAATGAGACCTCTCCTCCTTCTTCCTCATTCTCAATGTGCACAAAGCTCCCAGAGCTTCAAGACATACTGGAACAGCATAACTACCCTAGTTCCAACCTTGTTGTACATTAGCCCTTAGAACCAACACTATCACGTACCGGAAGTCTCTTTGGTTTTGCACGATTGCCATCACATATAATAGTATTTTGATTTAAGACCTTTATCTTTGCGCTGCTAGCCCAACATGCTATGACCTGGATCCATTTTCTATTGGCCTTGGGCCCACTTGTACTAGTCTTCAAAACATGGCCTTGGACTCACTTCACTTTCCAAAACCGTGGCATTTGACCCACTTTCACCAAACTAGATCTAACTGTCCCTTTGTCATTCATGGGCCTCATCCATATTCTGCATCAATGATCAAGATTAGATTATACTCCTCATTTGTATCCATACACCATACAAGGGTACTCCTATAAACATGCTTCATGATTTCTTCATAAATATATCCCAAAATGGTTTTAGCATTTTCACATAGTCAAGGGACTATATTTATGGAAAATAGGTTTTCTAAGCAAGCATGTTTTTAAACTAGTGAGTAGTAACGCATCATCGGTCCAATCAAACTCAATGCAAAAATTCTCACTCACTCAAGATCCATGACTTGTTAATCATGGATGGATTTCCGATGCCTCATAATGGTCTCACACTTGTAGGTAGAAAGCATTATTTTCACACCTACATTATCATGAATAATGCACTAATCAATTATCTAAAATTCTATTTAGGCCCATATGTTTCCTTTCATTTACAAATAAGTCCCTAAGTTTATTTTATTGACAAATAAATTCCCAATTATTTGCCACAATTTTATTAATTTACTTTATTTTTCATTTTATCCCCAAATAATTTTATTTAAAATAAAATTATCCAAAATTATAAATAAATCATTATATTCATTTTTAATTGCAATTAAATTCCCAAACAATATTTGTAATTGTAATTAAGTCTATAAACTCTTATTATTTACCAATTAACCTTTAATTTATGCTAATTGCACAAAAATTCTCAAATTTCTGAAAATCCCCAAATCATCCTATATCTTCAAAATTGTACTTTGGCCCCCAAATCTTCAATTCATCAAATTAACTAATTAAACTCGGCTAATTATCTCTTATCATGCTGCTAATCATCTTTCTACCTCTTCACGATCATTACAAGCTTTTAATGTTCCAATTTGGCATAAAATTGAGCTCAAACAAAGTTTCACCAAAAAACATTTCCAGAGAGAGCTTTAATTTCTTACCGACAATGGCACGATTATCGGAGCTCATGATATAGAGAGCTAGCTTTCGTCAAGAGAATCCTCTCTAGATCAAATTTCACCTTAATTAATTGCCTGAGCAGGGAGAATTTGATTAACAATATTTGTGGAGTTTTCTCTCTATAAATTCACTATTCTAAAGAATGGCGGCGACAATTGCTTACATCAAAGGTTCAGGGAGAATGAGACTCGGTCGTAAACAGTCATGGAAGGGTCAACCTGGCTTTAGGAGGTCCGAGGGTGGCGAATTCAGCTCGAAAATCTCTGCTCAAACTCGACCGTCAGAATGACGGTACTGTGTAACCTCATCGATGCTTTTCTAATAATCTTCTTCGAGCTAAAAGGAGTATACATCAAGCTAGAGGACTTTCTTAGGATTCTAGAGAACTCAATTGTGCATTTAAAGGTGAAGAAATGGGTTGATGTTAGAGTTTTGGTTCAGAAATGGTAAAAAATTGGAGTAATTCATCTTTGAGGAATGGTGAGGATGAGTGGATGGGAGCTCTTTATATAGGGAGCTTGGGGACTTCCATTCCTATCCATCCATCCATCGCTCGACCATTAACTCTCTAATTTACTCCCTTGTTGAAGAGGTTTAATGGTCACTTGAGTTATGGAGGCTTTTAGCCTCCTTCCCTATTTAGTTGGCTGAAGAAAGAAGACGACATTGTGCACGTGTGTGCTAGCTTCGCACGTGTGAGCTTTAATGTGGAGCTCCGTGATTGGTTGGCTTTGCTGACACAACCTCCAATTCAATGCATGAGTCATCCTTTTACTCATTGACTAGCCACATGGTGAATTATCATTGGTCGCTTTCTCCTACATGGTAGTTGAATGAACTTGTTTGTTTGATAACCATGACATGTGGCATCCCCTAATTGGCTGATTTAAATTCATCAATTTTCCCACCTGACGCACAATACCAATGATATATGTCAGCTCTAATTGGGACATCTGATATGACTTTGCCACATGTCGACTTCTAATTGGTTGACCCTTCTCGGATATCCTTGTCGGTCGCAAACCTGACACCTTTACCACGTGTCAGCCTCTCTTTGCTCAAGTCAGGTGGCAAAGATTCTCTTTGGCTAACCATTTACTAAGGACACGTGTCACCATTCCCATTGTTTAGTTTCCAATGGCATGGATGTTTTTTCATCTGACTATTGATAGATGACACATGTCACGCTCATATTGGTCAGTACTTTCAAACACTGACTGACTGGCTGACTAGGCATGCTTCGTCATGATAAACCCACTCATCATGATCATCATGACATGTTTATCCCGGTGATTTTTTCCAAATTTGTAAACCTCGCCGTTTTGTGCTAAGGAAAATCGGGAAAAGAACCGGTCAAACCGAGTGAGAAAAATTGAACCGGTTCACGAAACTGATCATTTGGGAACAAGCAATTGGAAATTTACATCCGGGTGATTCAAAGGGTTCATTAAACCTTGAAAAAGAAACTTAAAACAAATTAGAAGAGAAAAACTAAATTGGTTCAAGTGAACGAGATCCTATAAGAACTCTGAAGTTAAGTATGCTTGTCCGAGAGTAATGTGTGGAATTAATACCAATAATTTATGGCAATATTAATACTAGTAATAAATCTCTCTCATTTAATACATGGTTTTACACCTATATAAAGAGGCCATCCCCATTCATTCTCCTCACACCAGAACACTTCTCTCTCTCTCTACTACTCCATTTCCCGGTGAAGCTTAAACCAGAGCTTCGACTTGAACATTTTTCTTTACCTCGGAAGGAGAGGTTGGGCTCTTTAGAACCGGGGGGAAGTCAGCTATCTGATAGCAAACTCTAGTCAATCCGAGAATCATTGGAGAAGCGTCGACATGATGGAACAGTAAAGCAGCTCCAGCGAACCGGAACGGCCCTGTTTCGGCCAAGTTGAAATTGGACATTTCGAGCCCTCATCATGCCAAACCAAGCCTTCCCAACACTTCCTCAGCCCTTCCACGACCGAATTAGGACTGAAAGGTAAGCCAATTCGGCTCCCCTTTGCAATTTCCGGCCGGTGCTAGAGAGAGAACCGTCAGAATTTCAATAATAAAATTCTAACTCAATTCGGCATCAATTGATGCGATTCTTGATTCTAGGATAAACCTCAAAATGAGAGCTATCTACCTAGATTGAAAGCCCGGACCGTCGTGCTCTCACCAGTGAGAAATCGAAGCTTTCTCTCTCTACAGTCTATTTTCCAACGAAGCTCCGTTTGAGCCCATTCCGGCATTAAAATCTACGATTTAAATTTCCTTAGAATTGTATGAACATGTAGGAACTCAATTTCAACTCCAATTTTAACAATTAGAGGTGTTTGATTGGTCAATTTGATGAAATAAATTCGACAATGTTAAAGAGTTGAAATTGGGGGGAAATTTGGGGAAAATTGGGGATTTTTTAAATTCAAAGGACCAAAATACAATTTTATGTAATTGAGGGTCAATTGGGTATGAAAATAATGTTGGAGGACCAATTGAGGAATTTTAGAATTTTTGGGGTAAAAATTACCATTTTTGTAAAGGAAGGGCAAAATGGTAATTTTGAAAAAGTTGGGGGACCAAATTTGAAATTTGGGAAATTAAACCCCTTTTTGTGAAATTGAATAAATTGAGGTCCCAAGATAAATTTAAAAGTTTTGGGACTCAATTTAAGGAAAAATCGGCATTTGGGGACCTAATTACAAATAACTAAAAAGTTTGGATTTTCTAATTCATTGGAAATGAATGAAAGTTGTTAAGTTGAGTTATAGTGAACAAGGATGTTCATATCGTGTAGGAACACGAAGTATCGGGAACGCCAGCATGGATGAGCTCGCGTGAATACAAAAAACCAGTCTAGTGGAATTCACTACGTTAATAGGTGAGTGGGTTTACAAACATCATACCCGATTGGGATGATGAGCACAACTTAAAATTAAAAACCACTTACCGGTTGTGAGTGGGTTTACAAACATCATACCTGATTGGGATGATGAACACAACCTAAAGATAAAAATCACTTACCGGTTGTGAGTGGGTTTACTAACATCATACCTGATTGGGATGATGAGCACAATTTAAAGATAAAAACCACTTACCTATTGTGAGTGGGTTTACTAATATCATACCCGGTTGGGATAATGAGCACAACTTAAAATTAAAAACTACTTATCGGTTGTGAGTGAGATTATATATCATACCTAGTTGGGAATGATAAGTGCCTCGATATAAAAACCCACTATTTAGTGGTATTTTAATCATCACCACTTATAGAAAGTTCATCGGTTATAAATGGAGATGTCCTTATACCGGTTGGTATAATGGACAGTGAAAACCTATTTTGTCAAAAGTGTTCTCCTCTAACTAGGTGTCAATTCTTAAACTATTTGGGAGACCTTCTTGACGGGAGCTCGAATAGCTCTTATAGGCCGGAGGCCTCGATTTTGGAACTTAGGGGCTAAATGCCAAATTTTGAAAATCTCGTACAGTGGGTCCAAGGCCAATTGGCACGAGCAGGAGCTCATAAACAAACATGATATATGTGCCATAAAACTTAATAAGTGAATTGTTTGGCCATGGTACCAAGATAGGACCGACATGCTCAGTCAACTAGCGGTAGTGTGACATGACAGGTCGACGGACTAGTCAAGACAAACAGCTGCGGGTTGAGTTGAGGGTTGGGGCCGTTGGAGTAATGGCACCACAGATTACATGGAAATATAAAAAAACATTGTTTGTGCATGCACTGTGAGTACGGGATCATCAAGACACCCATGAGGGGTAGTGATGCGTCCTAAGGGCACTGGACGACCTGGTGGCTATAAGGGCAGTTTGTCGTTCCAGGTGTCTGTGCGAAATCTGGAGTAGCACCAAGCGCATGAGACCGGGGTGGGGACAGGATGAGGTCTCTGTCATCATACGGACACGAAGAAGTGATTTCAGGATTGTGGGTCAGATGTCACATACATCCACTCATTCCTAGGGTAAAAGTGGTCGTACTTCTATCCGAGTGGCAGGAAAAGTCGCTCCGAAGCCACTAGCGGGTTCAGTAGTGATACTGACTTGCGAATGTGTGTAACCTTCATAATGAAGGATGTGTGTTGGGTGATGACACACCGTGCTAACTAAGAAATAATGGAAAAACTCAAATTTTTAAATGAAGGGATTTTTGAAAACAAAGGAGTCTGGCACACTCCATATAAATATTTTTCTTAAAAGTCAAAAGCTTTTAAAAACCCATTCAGTGAGTAGTCGTACTCACCCCCTCCCTTATATCTCTTTCAGGAAATCCTAGAAAGCCTCCCCTTAAAGACCGTCAACTAAGATGCCTGTAACACAGTCATGGTATTCCTGTAAGATGCCTCCCCTTACAGGCATCTTAGTTGACGGTCTTTAAGGGGAGGCTTTCTAGGATTTCCTGAAAGAGATATAAGGGAGGGGGTGAGTACAACTACTCATTGAATGGATTTTTAAAAGCTTTTGACTTTTAAGAAAAATATTTATATTGAGTGTGCCAGACTCCTTTGTTTTAAAAAATCCCTTCATTTAAAATTTTGAGTTTTTCCATTATTTCTTAGTTACCACGGTGTGTCATCACCCAACATACATCCTTCATCATGAAGGTTACACACATTCGCAAGTCAGTATCACTACTGAACCCGCTAGTGGCTTCGGAGCGACTTTTCCTGCCACCCATATAGAATTATGACCACTTCTACCCTAGGAATGAGTGGATGTACGTGACATCCGACCCACAATCCCGAAATCACTTCTTCATGTCCATATGAGGACAGAGACCTCATCCTGTCCCCACCCCAGTCTCATGCGCTTGGTGTTACTCCAAATTTCGCACAGACACCTGGAACGACAAACTGCCCTTATAGCCACCAGGTCGTCTAGTGCCCTTAGGACGCATCACTACCCCTCATGGGCGTCTTGATGATCCCGTACTCACAGTGCATGCACAAACAATGTTTCTTATATTTCCATGTAATCTGTGGTGCCATTACTCCAACGGCCCCAACCCTCAACTCAACCTGCAGCTGTTTGTCTTGACTAGTCTGTCGACCTGTCATGTTGCACTGCCGCTAGTTGACTGAGCATGTCGGTCCTATCTTGGTACTATGGCCAAAAAATTCACTTATCAAGTTTTATGGCACATATATCATGTTCGTTTATGAGCTCCTGCTCGTGCCAACTGGCCTTGGGCCCACTGTACGAGATTTTCAAAATCGGGCATTTAGCCCCCAAGTTCCAAAATCAAGGCCCCCGACCTATTAGAGCTATTCGAGCTCCCGTCAAGAAGGTCTCCCAAATTGTTTAAGCATTGGCACACAGTCAGGGGAGAGCACTTCCGACAAAAATAGGTTTTTACTGTCCATCATACCGACCGGTATAAGGACATCTTCATTCATAATCGATGAACGAGTTTTCAACTTCCTTCGAGGAAGTCTCATCATACCAACTGGGTATAATCTACTTACAACCCATAAGTAGTTTTTTTGCATAACTTTCACATCACTTTCTCTAAGTAGTGATGATTAAAATACCACTACACAGTGGATTTTTATATCGAGGCACTTATCATCCCCAACCGGGTATGATGTTAGTAAACCCACTCACCCGTTAATGCCGTGAATTCCACTAGACTGGTTCTTTGTATTCACGCGAGCTTGTCCTTGCTGGCGTTCCCGGTATTTAACGTTCCAACACGATAATGAACAATCTAATGTCGGTTTTTCCTCAAATTGAGTCCCGTAACTTTTAAAATTTATCGTGCGACCTCAATTTATTCAATTTCACCAAAAAGGGGTTTAATTTTCCAAATTTTCAATTTGGTTCCCCAATTTTTCTAAAATTACCATTTTCCCTTCTTTCACAAAAATGGTAAGTTTTTCCCCAAAATTTCTAAAATTCCTCAATTGGTCCCCCAACATTATTTTCATACCCAATTGACCCTCAATTTCATAAAATTGTATTTTGGCCCCTTTGAATTTCGAAAATCCCCAAATTTTCCCCCAATTTCAACTCTTCAACACTACCGAATTTGATTTCATCAAATTGACCTATCAAACACTTCTAATTATTGAAATTAGAGTTGAAATTGAGTTCCTGTATGTTCATATGATTCTAAGAAACTTTGAATCACAGATTTTAACGTCGGAACGAGCTCAAACGGAGCTTTGCCAGAAAATAGACTGTAGAGAGAGAAAGCTTCGATTACTCACCGGTGAAGGCACGACAGTCTGAGCTTTCAATCTGGGCAGATAGGTCTCGTCCTGAGGTTCATCCTAAAATCAAGTATTGTATCAATTGATGCGGAATTGGATTAGAATTTCGTCATTGAAATTCGGTCGACTCTCTCTCTAGCACTGATCGAAAATTATAAAGGGGAGCCGAATTGGCTTAACTTTCGGTCCTAATTCGGCCGTGGAAAGGCTGAGGAAGTGTTGGGAGGGCTTGGTTTGGCCTGAGGAGGTCTTGAAATGGGCGATTTCAGCTTGGCCGAAATAGGGCAGCTTCGGTCCGCCAGAGTTGCTTCACTATTCCATCATGTCGGCGCTTCTCCAACGATTCTCCGATTGACTGGAGTTTGCTATCAGATAGCTGTCTTCTCCCCAGTTCTAAAGAGCCCAACCTTTGTTCAAGTCGAAGCTCTGGTTCGAGCTTTACCGAGAAATGGAGAAGCTCGAACCAGGAGGTCACCCATCCTCACACTACTCTCAAGTAAGCATGCTTAACTTTGAAGTTCTTATAGAATCTAGTTCACCTAAACCAATTTGATTTTTATTTTCTAGTTTATCTTAAGTTTCTTTTCCAATGTTTAATAAATCCTTTGGATCAACCGAAAGTTGTAAATTTTCATATTGCTTATTCCCAAATATAAACCAGTTTAGTTTTCTTATTCGGTTTGACCTGTTCTTTTCCCGGTTTTCCTTAACTCAAATGTGCGGAGTTTACACTCGTGTTCAAGTCCAACTTTGTCGACTCGAGTTTGGGTTTATTTGGGTTCGGGTCCTAATCAAGCTCCATGATTAGGACTCAATTTCAAGATCATATCATGCCCCAATTTTGAGTCCAAATCTAAACTCAATTCTAGAATCCAATCATGATCCGATTTCAGGTCTCGACGAGGACTCAATTTTGTGATTCTATCATGATACGATTTTGGGTTGATTTAATTGGGTCGGGTTGGTTTAATCGAGTTGTGTTGCCCAATCTGGTCGTGTTGGCCTAATTGGGTTAGAATTTGGGGAACGAACTTCTGTAAGTAATTCTTATTGTTCATAACATAAAAGTAACACTTGTAGAGTTGGATATGCTCAATCGAGTTGTTTGACTCACTCAGATTATTAGGTCAAATCGGATTAGTTTGGCCCAATCGAGTTAGAAATTGGGGAACTGACATCTATAAGTAATTCAAACTAGTTATAATACGAAATATACTAACGTTTGGTCGAGTTGACCAAATCGGACCAAATAGGATAATTTGAGTTAGAATTTGACACAATCCAAATGATATAAAATCTAATTTTAGGAAATATCGTTATTACAATTTTTGCACGTATTTGGTGAGTATGTTGGTAGTATATGTGATAATATATTTGCTATGGAGTATGATGTGATTAATATCTTACATGTGCTTGTATTAAATGATAAAATGTTATGCATTGGGAAACGTTTTGAGTTATCTCTATTTGTGACGAGAGGTTTCATAGGTTTTCTAACTATTTTTCTTTTTTTTTTACTTTGAATTCCCAATAATATGTACTTGAATCTGACACGACCCGATTTAAAAACTAAGATATCTTAGGTCAGGTCAATTAAATTTAATATAATTTTTTATATTTTTAAAATATAAATAATATATTATAAAAGTTGTTTGGGTGAAAATTTTAAATAATGGAATTTTTTTGTAAGAAATTTTAAGTAACAATATTTTTAATTTTTTTGTCAAAATTACTTTTATATTATAATATTTATATTTCGAATAAATAATAAAAAAAATTTTGATAAAATATCAATAATAATATTTTTATTATATATATTTAAATTTACTTATATATAAAAATATATTTTTTTTACTAAAAAATGTATTTTGAGTTAGGTTTCCATCCTATTAATTGGATACCACCCTTAATTCCTAATGAATGTAGAGACACAGAAAAGCAAACTTTATATGCTTTGGAGGATAGCATTGACCTCCTTTATATGCAAGGAGATGAATCATTTTATACATTAATAATGCATGCGCTCAAACGCACTCCAAATGCACATATTAACATTAATTTTGATGTTCATGCTCTTTTAAGGTAGTTGGTGTGGATGTAGGGATGAGGAAGGTGCATTATTAGTAATGTATTATTTGTAGGGTGAGTTGGAGCTAAATGCACTTTATGCAGAAGAAACATCGTGTCCATGTCAAACTAGCAATGAAGTTGCATTACCAAAGCATCATCCTCTCTCCATACTTACTCTCCATTAGTTGTGGAGAATCTTAGGGGCCAAGGCAAATGCCTCAGTGAAAGTTATACCCATATTAGTAAATATTTAGAAAATAAAATAAAATAAAATATTTCCTAAAATTCAATTGAGTTTAATGAATTAATCATGGAAAATGTGAATACCAAAATAGGGAGGGTTAGAGTTTAATATATTTACTAATATACATAATTAAACAAAATATATATATGGGTTTTTAATAATAAACAAAAGAAAAGCTAATACTTTTTCCTTGGGGGTAAAAATTAAACGGTCATATTTCTACATACTTTTTATAAGTGGTATTATTATTTTATAGGAAAATACTAATTAAAATATAAAATAAATGTTCATAATTTATTTTTCCCCTTTTTAATTTATTATCTTTTTTAATCTAAAAGAAGAAAATTGAGGCATTCTTTTGAGGACGTGACTCATCTGACTGAAACAGTGTTGGCGTTTTTATGCGTACCTCCGCAGTAACAACCAGTCAGTCCAAATTCACTCTTCCTCTCTCTCTCCTTTTCCTCCCTCCATGTCTGCAACTTCTACTGTGCTCTGATCAGTTTTCCCCCTCGAATCTCCATAGTCATCTGGCCAGTCTCTGTCTCGGGGAATCTGCCTCGAGGACATACGCGCCGCCGGATTCGGAATGTGCAGCTCCTGATTCCCTTCCCGCTGCATCCCCTGTCCGAGAAGCCTCTTTTGCATTGCAGCTCGCCTCCCAGCTCTTCCTCGATCCTCGTTCTGGTTTGAATTCAATTGGAAATTGACGGAGGGAGTGGCCTGGAGTCGGTCTAGCTCTCTCTGCTTCTGGAATGAGGCTGGTTGGGGTTTTAGCTGACGTGGGCTAGCGACCATGGCGGATTCGGATTCGGGGGTTGCTTCCGCTTAGGCGTTGGGGGAAAGCTCCTGATTGGTGAGATTCTTGATTGGTGCCCAGGACTGATAGAATGGCTTCGGATCTAAGCAGGAACGGTACGGTCGAGAGAGATATTGAGCAGGTAACTATCCCCAATCTCTGTTTGAGGTACTCGATTTGGGCTTTGCCGAATGTTGCATAATAGGAGTTCTGTAGTCTATATCGCTGTCAGTTTGCTCTGCCTTCTCCAGCCTCTTAATCTTCAAGCTTCTTGCATTAACCGATGAGCTAGACGTTTAGTTACTTTACTGCGTATGTCCTCTGCAACTGGGACTGGCAAATACTAATAGTAACTTGGGCACGGGAAGGCTAGAATTTAGTGGTGGAAGCATATTGAAATTTTTTGTCGAGTTTCTTTGGCTGGCTTTAGCTTGGGGTTATAGAGTTAATTCTAGTTTAATTTTTGTTTTCCTTGAGCATCTAAAGACCATCTACTCGTCTGTTCCATCGAATGTCATGATCATCCTGTTGTATTATGCATTATAGGTTGATAGCAAGGTGAAAAGCACTGCGTTTCTGCGTCTTATTAATCACATAGGCTAGCAAGCTCCTGTGCCAATGCAATTTTTTGTTTGCATGTCTATCCTACATAGTTCATCTCTCTTCCTGAAAACGTTCCTTTTGCTGGATCCGCTTATCTATGCTACTACTGGCAATCTTTTTTACAGGCCATTACTGCTTTGAAGAAAGGGGCTTACTTGCTTAAGTACGGAAGAAGGGGGAAGCCTAAGTTTTGTCCTTTCCGGCTTTCCAATGTAAGTTAGTCAAAGACTTGGGCTATATATTATTGGTGACAAAAACAATTTCCAGTGTTCCTTCTTCCAAATCATGTGTATGCAGTAACAGTTACCTTATAGACATGTGAAAACTACATTACATGCTACATTTTATATCTTCTTGGGCCTTGGGGAGGAACGGCACATGGTCCTTTGCATTTTAAATTTTAGCAGTTATATTAACTTTATTAAGTTGTATGTTTATTCCAAAGATTTATGTCCAATCTCTATATTTTTCCTTTAATTGGTTCTAAATTGATGTAATTTCTCAATTATTTGAATCTATATTTTTCTATTACCATTTTTTCTTCCAATTTTCAGGACGAATCTGTTCTAATATGGTTCTCGGGAAAGGAGGAGAAGCACTTAAAGCTGTGCCACGTCTCGAGGATAATATCTGGACAGCGCACAGTAAGTTTCTTGCACTGAGATACGTCTTTCCTCCCTAAATTTATTGATACAATGATTCAATGTTTGGAGTTTTGAGGTTCAATGGTTGAACCAAATGGTCTATATTTTATTAGTTTGCTAGCTTTCCATACACCCTTACATTTATCTTGATAGTTCAATAACATTACCAGAATTAAATATTTGAATTTCAAAACCGAAACCATTTAGAAGTATCATGAGCTGGACCATTTACATTTTACTCTATAATCTAGAACAGCCAGACGAGGATAAAACTGACATTATTATTCTGATTAGTTAAATGTCCGTTTCATTCCTACATAATAACAATACTTGTACATCTTTGTAGATGTTCCTTCTTTGCTAAAATAGTTTGGAGTTCCAGTGCTTTGTGAATCTAATTTCTCAAATTTCTACACTCATGGACACTGCTATCATTTTTTATGCAGCCTATCTTTCAAAGGTATCCCCGGCCTGAGAAGGAGTATCAGTCATTTTCACTTATATACAGTGATAGGTCCCTGGATCTGGTGAGCCTCAATGTTTTTAAGTATTGGATTCATATCCGAAGTATCTGTTTTCCCTTGAACTACTGGATTGTGGTCTATTCTATAGTTATCATTTTAACTCTTTTGTAGCCGAGATGACTGATCTAGTGTTATGATTTGGGTTTGTAACTAGATATGTAAGGATAAAGATGAAGCTGAGGCATGGTTTAGTGGCTTAAAAGCTTTGATTTCACGCAGCCATCATCAAAAATCGAGAGCAGAATCAAAAAGTGATGGCATTCCATCAGAAGCAAATAGTCCTAGAACATATACACGAGGAAGCTCTCCTTTGAATTCTCCATTCGGAATTAATGATTGCTTCCAGAAGGTATTCCTACCATTTCATGTCAGGTTCTTCTTTTCTCATTCTTAGTCAAGTTCTTGAATGAAGAGATTATCATGGAATTCTGCAGGATAGTGGAGGTGACCTCTGCCTGAAAAGTCCGTTTGGAAGCCCTCCCAAGAGCGGTCCAGATAAGACATTTTCTGGTGTAGTATTATATTCCGCTCATCCAAAGGCGTACTTTCCTACAGATACTGTTAGTTCTGTTCATTCTTTGTCATCAGGAGGTTCAGAAAACATGCATAATCAAGCAAAAGCAATGGGGATTGATCCTCTAAGAGTTAGTTTATCCAGTGCAGTAAGTTCATCTAGTCATGGCTCAGGTCATGATGATGGTGATGCCCTGGGGGATGTTTTCATATGGGGTGAAAGCGCTGGAGAGGGTGCTTTGGGGGGTGGTCCTCACCGAACAGGAAGTTGTATTGGGATTAAAATGGATTCTTTGCTTCCTAAGGCCTTAGAGTCTGCAGTTGTACTGGATGTTCAGAATATTGCTTGTGGTGGACGGCACGCTGCTTTAGTTACGAAGCAAGGGGAAATCTTCTCGTGGGGTGAGGAATGTGGAGGTAGGCTTGGTCATGGTGTAGATTCCGATGTTTTGCATCCAAAATTAATAGATGCCCTCAGTAATATCAACATTGAGCTCGTCACATGTGGTGAGTATCACACTTGTGCTGTAACTCTTTCTGGTGATCTCTACACTTGGGGTGATGGTACCCACAATTATGGTCTTCTTGGCCATGGAAATGAAGTGAGCCACTGGGTGCCTAAGAGAGTGAATGGTCCTCTGGAAGGCATACACGTCTCATCAATATCTTGTGGACCATGGCACACTGCAGTCGTAACATCTGCAGGGCAATTGTTTACTTTTGGTGATGGTACATTTGGTGTCTTGGGGCATGGGGATCGAAAAAGTGTGTCCATTCCAAGAGAAGTGGAGTCCCTTAAAGGGCTCCGCACTGTACGGGCAGCTTGTGGTGTTTGGCATACTGCTGCTGTAGTGGAAGTCATGGCTGGTAACTCCAGTTTCAGCAATTGCTCATCAGGGAAGCTCTTCACCTGGGGTGATGGAGATAAGGGCCGACTAGGACATGGTGACAAGGAAGCGAAACTCGTTCCCACTTGTGTTGCTGCTCTTGTGGAACCTAACTTTTGTCAAGTTGCATGTGGACATAGCCTCACGGTAGCACTGACAACCTCTGGTCATGTCTATGCAATGGGTAGTCCTGTATATGGTCAGCTTGGCAATCCTCATGCAGATGGTAAGCTCCCTACTCGTATTGAAGGAAAGTTATCAAAAAGTTTTGTAGAGGAGATAGCCTGTGGTGCTTATCATGTTGTTGCATTGACTTCACGAACGGAAGTTTATACTTGGGGTAAGGGAGCAAATGGTCGATTGGGCCACGGTGACACAGATGATAGGAATTTCCCTACTCTGGTTGAGGCACTCAAAGACAAACAAGTTAAGAGCATTGCATGTGGTACAAATTTTACAGCAGTTATTTGTCTTCACAAATGGATCTCAGGCATGGATCAGTCTATGTGCTCAGGTTGTCGCCTGCCATTCAATTTCAAAAGGAAACGCCATAACTGTTACAATTGTGGACTTGTTTTCTGTCATTCATGCAGCAGCAAGAAGTCTATGAAGGCTTCTATGGCACCAAACCCGAACAAGCCTCACCGCGTATGTGACAGCTGTTTTAATAAGCTAAGGAAAACAATGGAAACTGAAATACCATCTAATTCTTCCTTGAGTAGAAAAGGGGCAACAAGTCAGGCTCCTAACGATCTCATTGATAAGGATGAAAAGATGGATCCTAGATCTCGAGCTCAACTTGCTAGGTTCTCTTCAATGGAATCTATTAAACAAGCAGACCGCTCTACCAAGCGAAACAAAAAACTTGAGTTTAATAGTAGTCGTGTATCACCTGTTCCAAATGGAGGTTCCCAGTGGGGAGCTGTCAGCACTTCAAAGTCCAATGCAGTCTTTGGATCATCCAAAAAGTTTTTCTCTGCTTCAGTTCCTGGTTCAAGGATAGTTTCTCGGGCATCATCACCAATATCAAGGCGGACTAGCCCTCCTCGTGCCACCACGCCTACTCCAACCCTAGGTGGGCTTACATCCCCAAGGTTCATTATGGATGATGCTAAAAGGACAAATGATAGTCTCAGCCAAGAGGTTGTCAAATTAAGAGCACAGGTACAAAAGTGACTTGCATAGATTATTTATGTGCAAATGATCAAGGGTGGAAGTATATCCTAGATTTAGGAGCTGGTACCTAGAAATTCTACTGGCATTGTTATTTCTCTATGCCGAGATGTGAGTAATTAGGGAATAGTATTTCAATATCAAATATGTTGGCAATTTTGAATATTTCGATGTCAAGTATATTTGGAAATCTAGATATATTAAGCTATAAAAAGTTGGATTGAGTATTGTAATTCTTGAGTCAACCATTGTCCATACAAGTTTGCTGTTACTTATGTTTGATTTTCAGAGGTCTCTCTTCTCCACTCTTCTCAACTTGATTTATTTTCAACATTTTGTGCTTAACATTCTTGTAACTTTAGGTGGAAAATCTTACCCGTAAAGCTCAACTCCAAGAAGTGGAACTGGAAAGAACAACTAATCAACTGAAGGAGGCAATTGCGATTGCTGGAGAAGAGACTGCAAAATGCAAAGCTGCTAAGGAAGTCATCAAATCACTCACTGCTCAAGTAATTCTTGTTTAATTAAAGAACTCCTCTTGCTCAAGTAATCCTTGAGTTGATATTTCATACTAAAATACTATCTAATCTGGTCTGAATGAATAGTTGAAGGATATGGCAGAAAGGCTACCTGTGGGAGCTGCTAGGAATGTGAAATCTCCTACACCTTCAATGGTCTCCACCCCAGCTTACAGTGACATCTTCAATGCTTCTTCCATAAACCACCGATTGAATGGTCAAATTATGAGTCAAGATCCAGAGCCCAACACATCTTTTAACAGTAGCATGATTTCCAGTGGATTGAGCTCTGCAAATAACCACAGTTCAGCGCATCCAAGGCAAAGCAATTCGGAAGCACCCAGTAGAAATGGGGCCAAAACTAAAGAGGGTGATTACCAGAATGAGAATGAATGGGTTGAACAAGATGAGCCTGGTGTTTATATCACCTTTACATCCTTACCTGGAGGCGCCAAAGATCTCAAGCGAGTTCGATTCAGGTATTTGTTTTTATTTATGTATATGGATTTATTAAAGCTTCATCTCAATATAGTTTCTTTTTTTATCCGCATCTCTTTTTTCACAAACAAAGTTGCTTGACCAGGCCGCACTAAGCCAATCTTCTTCTGAGAGGAGAAATGTCTGCTATGGAAAACGCCTACTATAACAACTTTATGCTACTTCAAAATTTTCCAATTGGTCATGGTCTAGGACATAATGCATTATGAAAAGGGCCTTTTGTTGCATTAATGGTGCTTCATATATGCATTGATATAGATTTAAGAACTGGACTGTTTAGACAAGCATAATACTCATATTCGAATGGTTTATTCAACTTCACTGGGTTATTAAATGCTTCATTCTTGCTCTAAATTGGCTTACGCTTCCTCAGCATTTTCCATCTTAAGCTTTTTTTTTTGCTCCAAATCCAGCTTAAGCATTGAAGTGGCCTGTAACCAAAATGTTGAGCGAATGTGTTTTGAATGATCTGCTACTAATTAAAGGTTCTTCTATTGATACAGCCGAAAGAGATTTACTGAGAAGGAAGCAGAACTGTGGTGGGCAGGGAACCGTGCTAGAGTATACGAACAGTACAATGTGCGCACAGTCGACAAGTCAAGCGTGGGTGGGGTAGCCGAGGATTAGAGATCTCCACCACACAGAGGATGATCAGCATTCTCCTTCTTGGACAATATCACATTTTTATCTGTAACCAAGTTTCAGGCTTGGTCCAGGGAATGTGGCGCGCACCATTGACAAAGATCCCGGGGACATTGACATCATATTAAGTGAAAGGTGGTTTGGTTACTGTAGTTGGGTATTCTGAGAAGCTAATAGAGAGAAGGTTTTGTTTGGGGGGGGGGGGGGGGGGGGGGGGGAGGGGGCGTGGGTGGGTGCATTGTTAGAATTCATTTGTAACCTTCCCTTTTCTTCCTTGGGGCCTTATACCATTGGAAGGTTTGTGGAGGGTGTGAGAAATGTAAATTGGTTTTGTTTTACCCTTTTGAGAAGCTGTTGCCTTTTTGTAAATTCAAAATGCTGAAAAAAAAAAAGATCTTTTGTTTTGCTGCCATGGTTGGGCCATTAACCCTACCACTTTTTATTTGCTTGAAAAGTAAAGTGGTCACGAGAGGTACACAGGTGGAGGCGTCCCTATGGAACTGCTCATGGCGGCTTGCACCAAGAGATCTATATTCTCATAGAGGCCCTGGAGCTATTTGAAGAACTGCTGGGCAGCCGCCCGGAAGCTGCATATTCATTTAACTCTTTGAACATGCAACTGTTCCACAAAGGGCTCCATGTTCATCTATCTGAAGTTTCTCTAGTCATTTATGTTCATGAAGTCTCCCTTCCCAGTAAAGACCAGAAGCTCCAGACGTAGTCAGCATATCATGATGGCATACTTCCCCAATAATTCTCCCCAGCTAAGAGCAGCTCCGGGCATAGTTCAGTACTAAGAATGAAATATAATGGTCAATATCAAGAACGAAATATAATGACGATATCCTATATTAAATATTAAAAAAATTAAATTTTTACAAGTAAAAAACTAAAATATACCTTATTGGGTATAAATAAGATACAAATAATTGTAGATGTTATACCAAACTAATCTAATAAATCTCATAAAATATTCATCATAGGTTAAATGCTACTAGTAAAAATATTATAAGTTTAAAGGTTTTTTAAAAGATAAATAAAACAAAAGTAACATAATTCAATCAAAATAAGTAATTTATAAGATGTGAAAGAAATATGAGTCTTAAATATTATAAAAATAAGAAAATAATATTTTATTATTAACATATTAATTAATTATTACTTATCTAATAAAAATATTTATTATAAATTAGCTTGAAAAAAATTAAATTTAACATATTGTCTTATAAATATATAAGTTAATTAAATATCTAATATTCTAAAATATTTATTATATAAATAAAATTTTATTTAAAATTCGAATTCGTACACTATTATACTCTTGTTGAACTATTTTATTGTAATATCACTTATTTTTCTACAATTTAATTAATTAAATACTTTTTTAAATGTTTTAGTTATTAACATTATAAAGAAAAATACCCATGCAATATTATAATAGTTTTAGATACTAAAAAAATATATAATAGTTTTCTAACAAGTAACTTATATAAATAAAATTTAGTAATATAAACTCATTTTATAAATAAAATTTTCTAAATCTACCATTTATATAAATTTCAACCACTTTATAAAAATTAAGATTATTTTTGTACAATTCTTTAATATAATTAAAATTAATCAATTTACTATCAATAATTTGAAAACATAATGCTTCATGATAGTATATAAATAACAATATTTTCACTTGTTTATACTGAATCATATATACCAATAACTCAATTAACTCCACCACCTTGCCTTACTAGAGATGTTAATTTCTTGGATAGGGGCGGGTTTCGGCAGATCTGTGCTCTAGTGGAACCGAGCCTCGGGTCTTTCCAAAAGGACCCGAGTTGTGTCCTTCAAAAGGGCGCCATTTTGGGTCCTTCAAAAGGGCTCTGATTCGAGTCTTTAAAAAATGACTTGATTTGGGGCCTTCATAAGGGACCAAGTTGGGTTCTTCAAAAATGCCTAAAAGCAGCATTATTATTATTTTGTTATGAACAAAACTCAAGCATGCTTGTGGATCGATAATGGGCCGGGTTCATATATACTTAAAAGTCATGACTTGTAAGTAGTGGTACCTTTCCAATTTTATAAAATCACAACACTTATCCCATATGAGATCTTATTCTTAACAGAAAGAAAAAACAAATCAATTTTATCATACATCAGCATGCAACAAGACATATATGTGTGATATCAGCAATTTTCCTCAACAAATCGAGGATATCTATTATTTATCTTTTCTTTCCTACACTTTTATGCGTGTGATATCAGCCTTCAGATGCACTGTTTGAATTTGAAGTTGAGAAGATACTAAATTTTAGCGTCCCCATGAGAGTTCATTCACTGACTAAGTTCCTATAACCATGAATGGTCTGATCGTTTGGAATTACTCTATTATCAATCTTAATCTCGTTTGGAAAAATGAGAGAGATATGGGGAAAATTAAGACATCCACTCTAGTGGGAACAAGATTAAAGGGTAGAAAAAGGAAAATGATATTGAAGGAATAAGAAAGGCTAGTTTGATCAAACAAAACTATAATGTTGAAATCTAATGATAGTTGAGGATAGACTAATGATCAATTCAGGAGTAGAGATCGATTAAGGTGACTCAATTATAGAAATGACATCTTGTGGATGTAGATGCACAAAACATAGAAACCGAGATCTGAATATCTAACTAATTCGAGAACACGGTAACTTTTGGTTGTAAGAGATATAGGATGCTATTAAATCAGAAAAATAGATTTGGAAAAGATAAAATTGGTGGTGAAGCCAAGATTTTGCTCTAGGGTCGGACAAAAGAGAAGAAAGCTATAATGGTGACGGTGAATCAAGTGCAGTAGAACATGAATAGTCTTCTATAACAACATAGTAGAAGTTGGGCAACAGAACAAATCATTTAACTTTAAATTTATTGATGGTAGTGAGGAAAAGCCTGATTATAATTGCAAAAAAATAGTGCTGCCCAGATAAACCAGCCACTTCTAAAGGGAGTGATGATTCTAACTCTGAGTAATGTTAGAAATCTAGTGAAAAATAACAAGAGACAACCTTATCCATGGAAATTAATATTGAAAATTTTGATACAGTAGCATTGTAGAATGGTATACTAATTCATTGAGTGTAGTTATGATGTAAAATGATACATAAGGTGACGAATTGATCAAGAATAGTACTACTCGGAGTTTACTAAAAAAAAACTCTGATACCATGAAATAACTTGATAGAGAAAAATATAGAATTTCAATTTATGTCATAATTCAACATAAATGATGTACAATATATATGTTGCCAGCCTAGGGTCTGCTCGGGTCGGGTAAGGGCTCAGGTCTCGGGTCTATTTGACAAGCCTATACATTAGGTTTGTTCAACTTGTATTGTTTCTTGAGATGCTTAAAACATTTATTATTTGTGTGAATTATAATTTTTTTCGACCATGATAGTACTACCATATTTGTAGAGTTTGAATTATAATATATATCTCATGGTAATAGATAGGATAGTTGAGTGAAACTTTTATTTAAAATATGCAATCGATCTTTTCCCATATATCAATATACATAAAATATCTATCTATGATGTATTACACTCAATTTCAAATATTTTAGTAAAATTAGGCAATGTAAAAAATAAGACATTGGTTATTTTATCATTTATCAATTGAAATGTATTTTCTTACTTAACACCCGATTCAAATGATACATTCTTATTTATAACTATAGTAAGATGTGCAACATAACTATTGAAAGTATAAACAAAATATCATAAAAAAATTAGTTAATCCATGAAATCTTTTTACCTTACTTACCAAATTAGATGTTGGCCAATTTCGAATTGTGTTAATATTTTTCTCATCAACTACACTCACTTTTTACTTCTCACATATCTAAGAAAACTAAGTTTATCCAGACAAAAGATGAATTTATTCAAATTAGAAAACAACTTATATTTTCTTAATGTTTCTAATATAGTTTTTAAATATTCTACATGTTCATTCATGGTCTTGTTGTATACTCAAATCTTATCAAAATATGCAACTAAAAACTTTCTAATGAAAACACATAAGACATGGTTCATTAATCTTATGAAAGTGCTAGGTGTATTAGTCAATTCAAAAGGCATAAATAACCATTTATATAAACATTGTTTTGTTTTAAATGTCATTTTCCATTAATCTCATTCTTTCATTTGAATTTGATTATATCCATTATTAACATCTATTTTAAAAAATAAACAATATCCATGCAACTGATTTAACATATCATCCAAACGAGTAATAAGGTGGCATGCCCCGACCCGACTTCACTCGGCCTAGGACATGTGAAACTCTCATCAATTCACTCGATGTTACAAAAGTGGGATCCTTCACCAAGGTAAGATTGATGGAATCCAGTCTTAGACCAAAAAGACTTCCTTTAAGAAAATCAACGGAAATTTTAAACTTTTCATATATGAAATAAAATGTGTGACCATTAGATCTTTTACCATTACAAACCTTGAGACCTATAGCAAAATGATAAAAACGTACTTCGTGTGCAAGTTTCGAGGTTACTTGGAGCAGTAGGGTGCCTCTGGAGTACGCTCCTCTGTCCTTGCCTTGAGTCGCTTAGGCTTACCCACAACATGGTTTGAGGGAGGGGGTGAGCTCACACAACTCAGTGAGTGGGAAATTGACGTTGTGCCACTACATGACTTACGAACCAGACATTTCCCATAAACATCCTAGCACACAAGACCTACTCTAATCGCTTGTGTAAACCCCGTTTCCCCAAAATAAGAAAGTCGTAAATGAGAACAGAAAAATTTTGGGAGAAAACCATGTTTCAAAGAAAATCGGAACTGGTGAAGAGAAAGCAAAAACAGGAATTGAAAAATCCCAAGTGTTCAATGAAGATAAAAAAAATGATTGAAATAGATCATTAACTAAATTGGATGTGAGAACTAGATCGGTTAAGTGTGTAGTGGACTTGAACCGGGTTAAACCAAATGAATCAGAAGAATTGATTCAAAGATTCATTTTCTATGTGAATTAAAAATATCAATTTGAAAAATTGAAGTCACCAATATGTAGAAAATAAATTTAGAAAATTTTAATTTTGAGAAAACTAGTCAAATTTGGCTTGAACTAGCATATTTTCTATTTCAGGTCACCGAACCCGGTCCGACCAAACCAGTCAACGGTCCAGCCAGTCAATGGACCGCCAGCCAGGTCAGTGCCCAATCAGCATGTGCGACCAATCAACGCATGATGCGTGGCAAAGTGTGCCTAGTTATCCGCTCGGTCAGTGTCTGAAAGTGCTAGCCAATCAGAGCATGACATGTGTCCCTGGTCAATGGTCAAATGAAGAAAAAAGCCACACCTTTAGAAAATTGACTAATGTGAGCATGATATGTGTCCTTACTTAATAGTTAGCTGAGGAGAAACTCTATTAGCTGGGTTGACCAATGAGAGGTTGACAAGTGGCAATGGTGTTAAGTCATCGACCAACTAGAATTTCGGAGAACGGTCGATCAATTAGAAGTCGACACATGGCAAAGCCATGTCGGATGGCCATATTAAATCAGAGTTTAACACGTGGTAGTGGCATAGTACATCAGGTGGAAAAATTGATAAATTTAAATAAGTCAATCAAAGGATGCCATATGCCATGGTCAACTGATAATCAAATTCAGTCAATCGCCATATCGGACAAAATGATTGATGGGAATGAGTCAACTGATGATTCAGACGCTAAGTAAGATGCCGCGTCAGCGAAGCTAGCCATTCACGATGCACCACATGGCATCTCGCACGTGCGAACCTTGCACGCGCATGCATAGTGTCGTCTTCAACCTATGAACATGCAAAGAAGAGAAATGCTAAAACAACCGCCATTACTCTAGTGGCCAATAAATCCCTCTGACAAGACCTTAAATTGAAGATTTAATGACTAAAGGATGGATGAATATATAGAACGGTCAGTCCCTGAGCTCCCAAAATAAAAGCTCCCTTCCATTCATCCTCTCCATCCCTCAAAAGCCTGAAGAATAAAAACTACTTTAGTTTCTGACCATCACTGAAATAGAGCTCCAACATCTACCTAATTCTTCACCACTAAATGCAAATTCGTATTCCTTAGAACTAGGAGGAAGTCCTCTATCTTGCTGCATACTCCTTTCAACTCAAGGATCACAAGAGAAGCGTCAGTGAGCTCGCACAATACAATCGCTTCGGCTATCGTCTTTGAGCAGGAACTTTCCAATTGAATTCAAGCCACCCTCGAACCTTCAAAGGCTAGGCTGACAATCGCACAACTCTCCACAATCGTGCATAGTCCTTCTGAGCCTTCAAGGTAAGCAATTGTCGTCGTCCTTCACTAAAATAGTGAATTTATAGAGAGAAAACTGTGAAAACTTTGCTGATTGAATTCTCCTTGATCAAGGCACAATTAAGGTGAAATTTGATCATGAGAGGATCCTCTTGATGAGAGCTAGCTCCCCAAATCAAGATCTCCGGCAATCAAGTACTTGCTGGTAAGAAATCGAAGCTTTCTCTCTAGAAATATTTTCCGGTTAAGCTTCGTGTGAGCTCAATTTTAGGCCAAATTGAATGATTCAAAGCATGAAATGAATGTAAAGAGGTAGGGGAGATGATTAGCAGCATGATGGATTGCAATTAACTAAGTTTGAGTGGTCAATTTGATAAATTGAGATTTTAGGGACCAAAATACAATTTTGGAGATTTTGGGCAATTTGGGGATTTTTGGAAATTTAGGGATTTTTGTGCAATTGACATAAATTAAGGGTCAATTGAGGATTTAAATGATATTAGAGGCTTAATTGAAATTAAAATAAAATTTTGGGGAATTAATTACATTTAAAAGTGAATAAAATGATTTATTTTTATTTTAAAGTAATTTTATATTAAATAAAATTATTTGTGGATAAAATTGAAAATAAAGTAAATTGAGGAAATTATGGAAAATAATTTGGTGTTTATTTGTCAAGAAAAATTAACTTAGGGATTTATGTAAACCTCGTTCCTTTAATGATAAGAAAACTGGGTTAAAGAACTAGTTGTTTTAAAATAGAAAATCGAGCCGGTTAACGAATTATAATCGATAAAAAAAGGGTAAAGTGGGAAATTTGAAATACCCAAATGACTTAGTCATAAAAATCATGAAAAAGAATCTTGGAACAAATGAGAAGAAAAAAATGGACCAGTTGAAGGTTAACCAGATTGAACCGGTTTGCACCATAATTGAACCAGATTATAAATTAATTTTTCATGGTGGCTTAAAGTGATCAAATTGAAAAATTGAAGCCACCATTAGATAGTAAATGAATTTATATGAATTTTGACAGTTTTAGATTTGAGAAAACTAGTAGAATCGGGCATGAACCAACCGATTTTCGCCATTGAACCTGGTCGGACCGAACTCGTCCGATTTGAAATAGTGTCACCTTCTTCGTTAGGGTGACAACACTGTTCATTGGTTTAGAAACTTTCCTTCTCCAGTGAAGGAATATTTGATCCGATTAGGGCATTTTTGGGCGAGGATAAGCTCGACCAAAATGGAAAGTGGTTGGGCAAAGGGTCCCCGAGCTCCCTATATAAAGAGCTCCTATCCATTCATCCTCTACACACCTCAAATCACCATTCTCTCTCAACTGCTCCGTTTTTTGATGAAGCTCGAAGTAGAGCTCCGACTTGGGCATTTTTCTTAGCCTCAGAAGGCAAGATTGAGTCCTATAGATTCTAGAGAAAGTCAACTACCTGACAGCAACCTCCTTTTTAACCCGAGAACCACCGGAGAAGCACCGGCGGAATCAAACATTGAAACAGCTCCTACGGACCGAAGCTACCCTATTTTGACCAAGCAGAATTTGGCCAAATTCAGACCTCCTCTGGCCAAACCAAGCCTCTTGGACACTCCCATGACCATCACACAGCCTCAACAGAGCTGAAAGGTAAGCCAATTTGGCACTCCTCTGTCGTTGCAGATCAGTGTTAGAGAGAGAAAGTGACAAATTTCACTTATAAAATTCACCCTCATTTGGACTTCAATTGTATCAATTCTTGATCTTAGAAGGAACCTCAAGATGAGAGCTACCTCCCCAGATCAAAAGCTCAGACCGTCACCCCTCCGACAGTAAACTTTCGAAGCTTTCTCTCTTATCGAATAGTTTTTCGGCGAAGCTCCGTTTGAGCTCATTTTGGACCCAAATGCTATGGTTCAAAGCTCAATTGAATCGTATGGAAGTGTAGAAACTGATCCATACCATCAATTGGACCAATTAACCCTGATTGAATGCCCAATTTGAAGAAATCATATCCAGTCAGTTTGAAGGGGTGAAATTAGGGGAAAAGTTTGGAGAAAAATGGGGATTTTGAAAAATTGAGGAACCTCCATGTAATTCATCAAAATTCAAGACCAATTACAATGAGAAAGATGATGGAGGGACCAATTGGTCAATTTTTGAAACATTAGGGCTAAATTTCTATTTTTGGAAAGTAAGGGCAAAATCGTATTTTTTAAAAATTGGGGACCAAATTGGAAAATTGGAAAACTTGAGCCCCTTACACAATTTTGAGTAAATTGAGGATCCAAATAGGATATTGGAAACCCTGAGACTCAATTTAGGGAAAAATTAGCATTAGGTATCTAAAGTTAAGAAAAATGAACTTTAGAGACCTAAGTGCAATATGCCAACAATTTTGAGTCTAGTCGCTCATACATGAGAAAATGATAGTTGTCATGCCAAACTTTAATTGATAAGGATACCCAAATTGTGTAGGGACACGAAAGACTGGAATGCCAACAAGGAAAAGCTAGTGTGAACTTGGAAGCTGACGGAGGATGAATGCATCACGGTCACCAGGTGAGTGGGCTAATTTATACATCCGACCGGTTGGGATGATGAGCACCCTTTAAAATGAAAAATCCACTTGTGAGTGGGATTATTTCACATCATACCCGGTTGGGATGATTAGCACTATTTTTAATGGATAAAACCTACTTACCGGTTGTAAGTAGAAATAATTGAACATCATACCCAGTTGGTATGATGAGTTTCCTTGAGGAAAGGAGAAACCTGCCTATCAGTTGTAAGTAGAGATATCATCACACCCAGTTGGTGTGATGAGTTAAAAGTGAATTTTAGTAGAAGTGTTCTCCCATGAATGTGTGCACTTGAGGTTCAGGACCATCAAGACACCTAAGAGTGTTAGTGATGCGTCCTAGGGGCTAATGGACGACATGGTAGAGATAAGGGCAGTTTGTCGTGCCAGCAGTCAGGGAAACACCAAAACTTGAGGAAGAGACGTTCTTAAAGGAAATTAAGTAGTCTGGCACACTCCAATAAAAAAATACTATTTTTTTATGAAAACTCATTCCCAATACCCATTCACTGAGTTGTAGAAACTCACCCCTCTTTTCTATCCCTTTTTAGGAGTAGAACAAATGACTAAAGAAAATACCAGGACCTACTTTCTGTTAGGTATACTTAAAATATTATTTTTAAGCTTGCATTTTTATTGATTTATGTTATTATAGGGAACAAGGTTAAATTATGCATGACTCCTCCTAATTAAAGAAAGGAGGATACCCCTCTTAAACTAAGGGAGTGATGGGTTGCTCACGGGGATCCGACTAAACTGGTTCGGGGCGTGGTAACTTGAGTGGTATAAGAGCCTAGTTCCCTTGAAGCATTATCAATACTATGCCCTGACACTAATAAAAATTTAATTACAGTGTAGGAAGGAGAATCCCTAGAAAGTTCACCGTGAAATCCAATCCTCCACACTTGACCTAGAAAAAGACGCCTACCCTCAAGGAGGCGGCTGTTCAATGGTTCTTGAAGGGCGAGAAGAGAGTGCCCAAGGTTATGATTGAGGATTATAGGAAACTTGTTGGAGCTCTATTAGAACCAGAGGGCATTACCTATCCTCCTCCAAGACAGGAAGAACTTATCCCTCCTCCAAGGAGCCGAACACCTCCTTTAGTCCCATAACAGCTAGAGAGGAATCCCACTAAGAAAGAGGCTTGGAACAACTATTGGGATACCTATGCCACCTTCATGAAAGTACAACAAGTACCCTCACCTACTTAGTCTAGCTTCAATCCTTCCCAATGGATGAAGTGGACATATGAGTGTGAGGCAGAGGTGTTAAGGAGGTATGGACTGGAAGCCATACATGAAGTTCATCCCATAAGGGAATATGAGTGGAACTCAACTAGTTCCTCAGAGGCATTAGACTGTGAATCCTGCAACCGTTCCAAGGCTAACTCTCAGCCTATGACCCCAAGGGACTAGGAAATAGAAAATCTCTAAAATAAGCCAAGTGTGGCAAGAAATTATTTTTTTGAATGAATGAAAATCCAATTTTTCCTTGACTAAAATTTTAGTCTCCTTGATAAATACAACTAACAGAAATGGGAGTATGCTAATAGGGATCGAAGTGACGAGTAGAGATCACCTAAGTAAGGAAAACTACGGGTCACCTCTAGTTAACCCAAACCTTTAAATAGCCAAGTAAGTTTCCCCAACCTAGAGAATGGGGAAACAAAATAACAAGACTTGGAAAGAAATTTTAGTATAGTCTACCTAGAGTTCACCAAGGAAGACATACCCTAACTAAGGAAGGGAAGAAGGAGAGTGTGAAGCCCAGTACAAGGGAAGTAAGCAACAAAAATTGCAGGAATAGTAAAGGTATAATTACTATAAGGAGTTAAGGGAAGGCCCTATAGATAGAAGTAAGGAAACCAAGAAGGATTGGACTACACAAGGGAAACTAGAGGAATGGAAGCTGAAAAGGAGGAAAGTAAGAGCGCGAAAGATGCTAAGTCACTTTGGGAGAAGACAAGGAGAGAGGAAATAGGAACAAAGTATGGTAGGAAGAAAATCTGGAGGAATAATACAAATACCTTGAAAGAGTTAGTGATAGGTAGGAAACAAATTATTAGGAACTCAACAACAATCAAGAGCTTATCAAAGGAAGGATAAGGAATAAAAAAAAGAATTGGAGGATAGGGATGGATCGAGGACGAATAACTATACTAATGTCATAAAGGTGTAAGAAAAGAAGGAAGGAAAAGTTTTCAAGAAACGTTAGGGAGGTTGAATGTGAAACTCCCAAGACTGAAGTCTCTGGGAAAGAGGATAAGGCTAGGAAGTGGGATCAATGGAAAGAGAAATTCCTAAGTTAATAACTGACAAATGAACCATCAGAGACTTGGATCGAAATAAGAAACCCCATTAAAGGGGGTATGTGGTTAAAGATGTACCAAGATGGCCAAGTGGAACCTATGTGGGAAGAGCAAAGAAGCCAAATAGAGATTTTAGACAAACCTAGCGAAAGGGAACAACGAGTAAATAATAAGATAGTTATGGAGAATAAATGATGCCCTAAGAAGAAGTGGGAAGTAGTAAGAACTACACCCTAAATAGGGCCATAGGATGAATATTAAGGACAAGAAGACTCGAGAGACAACTGTTTCAAAGTAATTAAACAAAGAGGATAATAGGAACAAAGTGAATAACAAACTGACCCTCACGAAGATTAGAACTCCAATAAAGAGGAGAGAGGTTGAAAGGCCAAAACCTTGGGAAATAAGGATGAAGGAAAGCCTTAAAGAGATAAATGGTTGATATTGGAGTAACGACCAAAAAGCAATGAGAAAGTTAAGCAAACCTCCTGTAGGACGTTCAAGAGATCTTAAGACAAAGAAGATGTGAATCTCACCTAAAAGAAATAGATGGATATTGGAAATAAAGGAGAATGAAGATGAGGTATAAAAGAAGTACATGTAAGTTTTCAAAAGTAAAGGTAAGTTGGAGAGAATGGCATAAGAGAATACCATTTAAGGCTTGTCCTAAATGGCAAAACTGGAAAAGAACCTCAAGAGGAAAGAGTATAAACTACCAAGGAAGAAAACCTTGGGAGGGACATTGGTGTCCCTATTAAGAGGTAATGGGACCAACGGAAGTGGAGACAAGATAAACTCATCCAAGATATGCGGGTTGAGATGGAAATACCAAGTACAAAGGAAAGGTACTCAGGAGGACCCAAGGAGTAAGTTAAGTGCAAGCATCGTGTAAGATGGAAAAACAACATCAAAAGATGCCATGCCAGTAAGAAAGGTGTGGACTATCCATAAAAGAGGAAACAGAGGAAAACACACCTAAGAACCCTTGGAAAACATAACCCTTCAGTTAAGAAGTGATTAAAGTAAATGATCACCGATATCAAGACTGGTAGTGGTCAATGCTCATTTGATGGAGCCTAAAGAAAGGATGACTAGACATAGTGTGGAGTACATGATATTAGATTGAGAATCGGAAGTGTCCCAAGTAATGAATAAGGGATGAAACCGAAATTTCAGTTATAAAAGGATTTAAATGGGCAAATATCCTAATATAGAAAGGAATATGAAGAAAGGAAGGAAAGAAACCTTCAAGTAATGATAAGAAGGTTGAGAATGAAGTTCCCAAGGTGAAAGTCTCTACTATGAGGGACATAGTAGAGAACAAAACCGTAATAAGGAAATTTTTCCAAACAAGTAATCGACACTTAGACCAAAGGAGATTAACTCGGACTGAACCGATTGCTAAATTCATTTTTCTGTGTGGCTTAAAATATTTTCAAATTGGTGAATTGAAGCCACCATTGGATAAAGAAAGATTTTAGATGAATTTAAAAATTTTTTATTTTGAAAAACACGATCGAATCGGGCCTGAAATGGCCAGTTTAAGTGTTGAACCCGGTTCGACCAGTCAGGTCCAGTTCATAATAGTGTTGTCTTCTTCCTTCAGATGACAACACTATTCACTCGCCAGAAAAAGGAACAGCGCTAGCGGAAATGAAACATTTCCGTTCGGGGCATTTTAGGTCATCAATGAGCACCATTAATGTGCCAAACGAATGGCTAGAGAGTCCCCAAGCTCCCTATATAAAGAGCTCATCTCCATTTATTCATCTCACACCTGAAAACTCCACTCTCTATCAAATACTCAATTTTCCAACGCAACTCGAACTAGAGCTCTGACATTGGGGTTTTTTTGAGTCTTAGAAGGCGAGATCGGGTTCCTTAGATTTGGGGAGAAGTCAGCTACCTGACAGAAGTCTCCATTCGATTCGAGGATCGTCGGAGAAGTGCTAGTGTATTCAAATAGAGAAGCAGCTCTGGCGATGAAAAGTGTATTTTGTTAGAAGTGTTCTCCCCTGACTTTGTGCCATTGCTTATAAGTTTTGGGAGACCTTCTTAACAAGAGATAGAACAGCTCAGATAGGCCAAGGCCTCGAATTTAGAACTTGTGGGCTAAAATGCCCGGTTTTGGAAAATCACATACATTGGGCCCAAGGCTAGTTGGCACAGGCAGGAGCTCGTAAACAAACATGTGAATTTATGCCATGAAAATTCTAAATGAATGGAATGTGTGATTTCGCCATGGTACCAAGACAGGACCAACATACTCGATAGACTGGCGGTAGTGCATTAGGGCCAGGTCAACGGACCAGCCTAGACAAACAACTGCAAGTCGAGTTATGGGTTGGGGCCATTGGACCAGTGGCACCAAAGATAAAGTGCATTGTGGAAAAATTATTGTTTATGCATGCACTTGAGGTTCAGGACCATCAAGATGATCAAGAGGGGTAGTGATGTGTCCTACTAGCTACTGGACGACATGGTGGAGATAAGGGCAGTTTGTCATACCAATAATCAAGGAAGCTCGACGTAGCTTCATGCGCATGAGGCTAGGGTGGGGGTCGGGATGAGGTCTCTCTCCTTATACAAACACAATGTTTATTTTTGGGTTTGTGGGTTGGTTGTCATGAACATCCATTTATTCCCAAGGTAAAAGTGGATGGGCTTCTATCTAGGTGGTCGGTAAAGTCGCTCTGATGCCACAAGTGGGTGCAGTGGACAGTCGACCTGCGAATGTGTTATCCCTTCCTGATGAAGGGTGTGTGTTGATTGTTAACCACACCTAATGTGGATAATGAGGAGAAGAGTTTTGAAAAACCAAAATTTGAAGAAGAAATGTTCTTAAAGAAAATTAAGGAGTCTGACACACTCCAATAACAAAATTATTTTTATGATAATTTATTCCCAACACCCATTCACTCAGTTGTAGAAACCCACCCCTCTTTTCTATCCCTTTCAAGGAGTAGAACACATGACTAAGGAAAACACCAAGACCTACATTTTGTTAGGTATGCTTAAAAAGTTATTTTTAAGCTTGCATTTTTATTTATTTATGATATTCCAGGGAACAAGGTTAAATTACGCCTGACTCCTCTTGATTAAAGAAAGGGGCAAACTCCTCTTAAACTAAGGGAGCTGCGGGTTGGTCACGGGGATCCAACCAAATTGGGTCAGGGCATGACAGTTCACCTCCCTTTGGGTTTGATATCCCTCTCTTTTTTTTTTCTAGAACCTCACCTTGGTCACCCACAGCAATCCACCTTGCTCTCTCCAGCTTCCCATGCTACTTTGACCCCTCTCTTCCCTTCGCCCGGACTGCTCTATCCTGTGGCGGCTTGTTTGCACTAGATGCTTGCATTCATGGGCCATGTTGACGATGGCAGCCAGATCTATAGGGCATCCCAATACCCCCTTCCAATCTCTCACGTTCATAGTTAGACCATCTATGAACTTTTTGCAAATATCTATGGGTTCGACAAAATCGGGAGCGAAGGGTATGAGCTCGTTAAACTTGGTCTCATACTCCGAGATTATACTTGCTCCTTGTCGAAGTCGGGAGAACTCTAGTTGCTTCTCATTGATCAGGTGGGGGGCTAGGTACTCCTTAGAGTATCTCTCCTCAAACTCTTTCTAGGTGGGTATGGTGGAGAAGTGGCTTCTCACATTGTCCCACCATCTGTTTGCACTGGACTTTAGGAAGAATTCAGCTAGGGTCACGATCTCTTATTGGGGTATCCTTATGATCCCCATGAATTTCTTAAGCATGGCTAGCCAATCCATAGTTGCCCTGACATCCTTCTCCCCTTGAAAGGGCTTACACCCCAGCTGTCGGAGTGTATTCAGGTATTTTGGAATGTCAAAGAGATGAGGGGAGGTGTAGAGGTAGATTGTGACTGCACTTCCTTGGGCCGAGTGTGGGACTCGAAGTCCAAGTTGGGTTCAGGGTTAAGTTTTGGATTTTCGAACACTATGGTGAACTCATCGTATAGTTGCTGGTGTTTGGAGCTAAGTCTTGGTGGGGTTGGTTGTGCCCCTCTAGAAGGGAGTTTCCGACGGAGTCTGCCACTGCCGCCTTGGTTCTCTTAGTTCCACTTCTAGGAGCCATTACTGTATTTTAAAATTTTGATTAGTCCTTAGGTTATAAAGTCTTGTCAATGCATTCGAGGGAACCTAGGCTCTGATACCACCCAAGTTGTCATGCCCCAACCTGATTTGGTCGGTACCTCGTGATCAACCCGCAACTCTCCTTAACCTCGAGGAGTCACTCCTCCCCCAGATTGTGAAAAGTCCCTGGAATGTCATTATACAAAACTGATAGTGTAAATCATACCTGGGTTTCGAGGCATGGCAAGGGAAGTTATTGGAGGACCATCTCTTTCATGAAAAAAAATGTTAAGGGGAAGGGATGAGTTTTACAACTTAGTGAGTAGTGAATCTTAAAGATAGATTTATTTGGGCTTTCCATTAATTCATAGCGTTCCATTATTTACCCCTCCTTGGGTTAACACACAATCACACACCCATTTTATCATAAAAAGGGTTCACACATTCATAGTCCTATCTCCGACGGTTCAACTTGTGGACTGGAGCATCTTTACCGTCAACCCCGATAGAAGTTCGTAGCTTCTACCCCGAGTCTGAGTGGACATCAGTCGCCTGACCCTCAGACACGAGCCATACTTCATGTCCGAAAATGTGGGATGAGACCTATAAACCCCTGTCATTTGATAATAAGAAAATTGGGGAAAGAACCGGTCATTTTCAAAATCAAAACTAAGTCGGTCTACAAACCGATTATCAAGAAACATGCAAATTGAGGAATTTACATCTCCCAAGTGACTCAAATGGTTCATAAAACTTGGGAAAGAACCTTAGGACAAATTGGGGAAGAAAAACCAGACAAGTTCAGGTGAACCAGATTGAGTCGGTTTATGAACTGGAACCGATAGAGAGAGGGTAAACCGGGGAATTTATGGATCCCGAGTGACCTAAAGAGTCATATAAGTCATGAAAGAAGACTTTAGGATGAGAAGGGGATGAAAACCAAATTGGTTCAGGTGAACCAGATCCAAACCGGATTGAACTGACTTGGACTATTTTGTACCACTATTGAATCGAATTCTAAATTTATTTTTCTAGGTGGCTTAAAAAATTCAAATTTGAGATTTGTGACTACCATTCGATAGAAAATAAATTTAGATAAATTTAGAAAATTCTTAAATTTGAAAAATTCAGTCGAATTGAGGGTGAACCGGTCGGTTTAAGTTTTGAACCCGGTTCGAACCGGTCCGGTCCAGTTTGGAACAGTATCGTCTTCTTCCTTTAGATAATAGTATTGTTCACTCGCTGGAAAATCGCGCAGTGCCGGTAAAGCTGAAAATTCTTCGGACATGGAGTTTTAGGCAATGAATGACTGCCATTAAGGCGCCAATCGGATGGCCAAGAAGTCCCTAAGCTTCCTATATAAAGACCCCCTCCTCACTTATCCTCTCCACACCTAAAAACTCCATTCTCTCTCAGTTGCTTAGTTTTCCAGCGAAGCTCAAACCAGTGCTCTGATATAGGGTCATTTCTAAGTCAAAGATGGCGAGGTTGGGTTCCTTAAAACCAGAGAGAAGTCAGCTACATGCATGTAGTCTCCGTTTGCTCCGACAGTTGTCGGAGAAATGCCAACATGATAGAATAGTGAAGTAGCTTCGGTAGACTGAAGCTGCCCTGTTTCAACTAAGCTGAAATCAGCCAATTTGAGCCTTATTCAAGCTAGAAGAAGCTCTCCCAACACTTCTTCAGCCCTCCCACGACCAAAATAGGATAGAAAGGTATGCCAATTCGGCTCCCCTCTACAATTTCTTACAGGTGCTAGAGAGAGAGCCGACTGAATTTCAATGACAGAATTCTAATCCAATTAAGCAACAATTGATGCCATTTTTTATCCTAGAAGGAACCTCTGAAAGAGAGCTACCTGTCCAGATAGAATGCTCAGACCGTTGCGCCCTCACCGGTGGGAAATTGAAGCTTTCTCTATCTATATACTATTTTCCGATGAAGCTCCATTTGAGCTTGTTCTGGTGTTAAAACTTGTGATTCAAAGTGCTATGGAATCGTATGAACATGTAGAAACTCAATTTCAACTTCAATTTCAATAACTAGAAGTGTTTGATCGGTCAATATGATGAAATTAAATATGGCTATGTTAGGGAGTTGAAATTGGGGGAAATTTTGGGGATATTGGGGATTTTTGAAAAATTCAAAGGACCAAAATGAAATTTTATAAAATTGAGGGTCAATTAGGCATGATAAGAATGTTAGAGGGCCAATTGAGCAATTTTAAAAATTTTGCAGTAAAACTTACCATTTTTGTAAAGGAAGGGCAAAATGGTTATTTTAGAAAATTTTGGGGCCAAATTGGTAATTTGGGAAACTTGAACCTCTTTTTATGAAATTGAGTAAATTGAGATCCTAAGAGGAATTTTAAAATTTTTGGGACTCAATTTGAGTTAAAACCGTCATTAGGGACTTAAAGAAAAATAACTTTAGGGACCTAAATGCAAATAAAGGAAAAGTTAGTTTTCTCATTCATTTGGAACGAATGAGGTCTATTATGTCAAATAATAATGAACAACTATGTTCATTTCATGTAGGAAAATGAGACATCGGGGACGCCAACTAAAGTTAAGCTTGCTAGGGACGGAATCCGACTAAGTGGAATTTCACTACACGATCAGGTGAGTGGGATTTTATATCATACCCAGTTGGCGATGATAAGTAGCTCGAAATGAAAACCCACTACTTAGTGGTATCTTAAGCATCATAACTTAGAGGAGTGATGTGAAAATGACACGAAAAAACTACTTATATATTATAAGTAGATCATACCTGGTTGGTATGATAAAACTTACTCGAAGGAAGTGGAAAACACGTTCATCGGTTATAAGCGGAGATATCCTCATACTTGGTTGGTATGATGGATAGTTGAAAATTTATTTTTTTTGGAAGTGCTCTACCCTGACTACGTGCCACTACTTAAACGATTTGGGAGACCTTCTTGACAGGAGTTCGAATAGCTCTTATAGGCTAAAGGCCTCAGTTTTGGAACTTGGGGGCTAATATGCCCGGTTTTGAAAATCTCGAATAGTGGGCCATAGGCCAGTTGGCATGAGCGGGAGCTCGTAAACAAACATGAGTTATATGCCATAAAACTTTAAATAAATGTATTGTTTGGCCATGGTACCAAGACAAGACCGACATATTCAATCAACTAGTGCTAGTGTGACATGACAATTCTCCGGACTAGTGAAGACAAGTAGCTGCAAGTTGAGTTGAGGGTCGGGGCTATTGGAGCAGTGGCACAGAAGATTATATGGCATGATGTGAAAATACTGATTGTGCATGCACTATGTTTACAGGACCTTCAAGATGCCCAAGAGGAGTAGTGATGTGTCCTAAGGCCCTAGACGACCTGGTGTGTATAAGGGCAGTTCATCGGACCAGGTGACCTTGCGAAGCTCGAAGTAGCTTCAAGCACACTAGGCTGGGGTGGGGACGGGATGAGGTCTCTGTCCTCATATGGACATTGAGAATTTTATGGGATTGAGGGTCGGATGTCGCGAACATCCACTAATTATCAGGGTAAAAGTGGACGTGTTTCTATCTAGGTGGTCGGTAAAGTTGCTCTGACGCCACAAGTGGGTTCAGTGGATGTGCTGGCTTGTGACTGTGTGATTGACCTTCATGATGAAGGATGTTCTTTGAAAATCGAGATTTTTAAAGTAGAGAAAATTTAATGGAAATTAAGGAGTTCGACACACTCCAAACATGAAAACAAATCTTTTTCTAAAGATTAAATTTTGAAAAAAAAAAACCCATTCACTAAGTCGTTGTACTCACCCCTCTCTCATATCCCTTTTTAGGAAATCCCGGAAAGCCTACCCTAAAGGAACTTTAACAAATACGCCTGTGAGATAGGTACTAAATGTTTAAAATTTTATACATTTTTTATTTATGTGTTCCAGGAAAGGTACAAGTTTTAAATGAAGCCTTACTCTTCATGATTTATAAATAAGGGGAAACCCTTGGTAAACTGGGAGAGTGGCGAGTTGATCACGGGGATCTAACTGAACCGGGTCGGGGCATGACAAGACCCCTTCCCCCTTAGACCTCGGTCTCAGTGCGTAAGAAGCTCTAAGAGCTTCTTGACATACTAGACGACAGACTGCCCTTATGCTCCCTAGGTCATCTAGTAGCCCTCATGTGAAACCCGTCCCCCAAACCAAGTAAACCGAGGGAAAGAACAGATAGTTTGAGAAAGGTGAGCCAATAAAGGAACCAAAAATAATAAAAAAAGGGTTAATATGAGAAATTGGATAATCCCAAGTGACCAACAATTCACAAAAACCATGGAGAAGAACCATGAAGTGAATTGGATGAGAGAATTGGACCGGTTCGGACTGAACCAGACCTAAACTAGATTGAACCGGATTGAATCATATTGAACTGGTTAAATGATTCATTTTTCTAGATGGCTTAAAAATGTCAATTTGGGAAATTGAGGCCACCATTAGATAGAAATTGCACTTAGATGAATTTAGAAAATTTTAAATTTTAGAAAACAGATCGAATCGGGTTTGAACCGACCGCTTTTCGAATTCGAGTCAATGAACCCAGTTGGACCGGATCGACCGGTCAACAGTCAATGAAGCTTAGTTAGTAGCCATGCAAGCACGAGCAGCCAATGGGAGGCTACTAGGTGTCTATTCAACCGGTCAATGGTTGACGCGATGGCTAGGTTGGAACGCAATGTTAGAATAATTGACCAATCACAACGCATCACATGGCACAATTGCTACATCCTCATCTTCAACCTCCGACCATTAATAGAGAGAACAGAGAGGAGAGAGAGAGCGAAGGAAGGGAAGTATACGACGACTTAGAAATCGCTTTGATCAGGTAGTCAGTGGCTGAGTCCTACACCTACTAGTAGCATGGTCAGTTGGCGAGCTCCCTATATAAAGAAGAACCCTCCATTAGTCATCACCATCCCACAATCGACTGAAGAAGGAGAAGCGCTCAATTTTACGGTGAGCAACAAACTAGAGCTCCGACATCGAGGCTTTTCTCCACCTCTGATGTTGCATGTGGTTCCATTAGAACCCGGAGGAATTCCTCTACATAACTGCATCCTCCTTTCAGCCCGAGGGCTATCGTAGAAGAGCGAGGAAGCTCAAACAGTAATGATGTTCCTCGGCTATCAATAGCCCAAGCTGCTTGTGCTCAAGTCGAGTTGTCCTCATGCCTATTTTGGCTAAACCAAGCACCCTAAACCACACCTAGATGTGCCCTGACCTTCCCTCAAGCTAATACGGTAAGCCCCTCTCTAACCCCTTCGCTAGAAAACACTGTTCACGACGTATTTCTGTAAGAACTTAAACTAAGAAATTCACACTACTCAGACCACCAATTGAGGCATGGTTTGATCCAGGGAGGATTCCTATGAGGAGAGCAATCCGGAGAAAGCAAGAGCTTCGATCGTTGGAACCTCACCGGTAAGATATCAAAGCTTTCTCTCTCTAGACTAAATTTTCTGACGAAGCTCCACTTAAGAGCATTTTCGAGCCAAATCGAGCGATTCAAAGCATGAAATGAAGAGAAAAACATAGAAAAGATGATTCAAATCAAGAATGGGGGCAATTAACCAAATTTTGGGGGTTAATTGTGTGAAATTGTGCAATTTGTGGATTTTTGGAAAATTGGTGTATGAATTGCAATTTAAGGAAAGTTGGGGCATTTTCATGAAATTAACTTCTAATTCGGGTCGAATTGAGCAATTGGATGAAATGGAGGGCTAATTGGCAATAGGGCTGAGTTGAGATTGACCAAAGTCAGCCCTCCTCATGCCAAACCAAGCTCTCCCAACACTCCCACATCCTTCACACAACCGAATTAGAGTTGTAAGGTAAGCCAATTCAACTCCCCTCTATCATTTCCGATCAGCATTAGAGAGAAATCGTGAAAATTCACTGACCAAATTCTCCCTCAATTCGATATGAGTTGTTGCAATTCTTGATCCTAGAGTAACCTCAGGATGAGAGCTACCAACCCCGATAGAAAGCTTGGACCGCTGCACCCCCAATCATAAGCTTTCAAAACTTTTTCTCTCTACGCACAGTTTTCCGACGAAGCTCTGTTTGAGCTCGTTTCGGCCTTACACTTAAGGTCTTCCTTTCCTTCCCATCACTTTCTCATTCGACAAAGCTTACTTTAGCTAAGCATATCTCACTGTAATGTTTAAGTTAATATCCTTAAATTCACATCCTTCATTCCTTAAAGTATAATTTCTCCATCCCGAGATTCTTTACTTAAAATTTCAAAATTGGGAGTTCCAAAATACCTAATTGTTCCCATGTCTAGTTTTTTTTCTTGGTCGTTGAGACCCTTAGCTCGGTGTTTTTTTCGAGCATTATGTACTTGTGTTCACGAGTTTCTATGTTATCACCTTTTTGTCTTATTTTAACCCTTCCTTCATCCATGATTTATTACATCTTTGGTCAAATTCTAATATTGACCTTATTATACTTAACTAACTGACTCTTCCTTAGTTGAATCATATCCTTCCCTAGACTGTTGGGCTTGTGTGTCCCTTGTAGCACGACAATGCTCCAGAATCTATCTTTGACTATTAAAATTTAGAACACTACCTTACTGGTGTTCCCAACCTTTCAACCTTCCAAGGGTTGTATAATTCTATCTGGTAGTACATTCACGACTACCTTTACCGTTTATTCACTCATCCATCTTGCCTTTGAGGTCATATCTTACATAACCATGTTGAATTTCCCTTACCTGCTCGACCTTCCCCAACTGCTTTATTTCCAGTGGAGTCCTTTCCTTAAGGACTTTCCTTTTTTCCTGAATCCATTCTTACTCGCTCGTGATCATTTTCACGATCCTTCGTTCCAAGTTATTCTCTTTCCATCTATGTGTCGATTACTTTGTTTGGGAAAATTCCCTTCTTACAAATTTTGTTCTTTAGTACGTCCCTCATAGTGGAGGCTTCCACTCTGGGAGTTACTAGCTCCACCTTCTTACCATTCCTTGAAAGTTTCTTTCTTCCTTTCCTCACACTCTTTTCTACATTGGGTATTTGTCCGCCTTTAATCATCCATTGTATTAAGATTCCCATTCCTTTCCTCATTCCTTATCTGAGAGACTTCCAGTTATTGGTCTTATTTAATGTATTCCACCTTATGCTTAGCCATACTCTTTTTATGCTATATCAAGTGAGCATAGACCACAACTAGTCTTGATGTTAGAAATCGTTTACTTTAGTCACTTCCTAACTGGAGGACTTACCCCTCCAAGATTTCTTAGATGTACTTTATACTATTCCCTTTTTATGGCCAACCTGCCCTCTTTTTCTTTACTCGTACAACATCTTTTGATTATATTTTCTGACTCACCCGTTCCTTTGGTTTAACTTACTTCTTGGATTCCTCCTATTATGCTTTCATGCGTTCCCTTCATCATAACATGCATTTTATTTATAATTTCATTCCCAAATCCCTCGTCATCAGGTTTTTTTTCCTGTTAAAGAGAGTTCACATCCTCCTGGTTTCAAAATTTCTTGATCATCCTTTGAGGGGCTCATTTAACCGTCTTAAGACTTTTAAATGTAAATCCAGTCTTGGCCATTGATTTCTTTAAGGATTTTCCTTTGTCCTTCTTTTCCAATGTTTTTGCCTTTTCACTTCTCCCTTCTTTGTTGTGGTTTAAATCCATGGTTCTCCTGAAAGCCAGTTCGTTAACTACCTCCTTTCTACTAGGTTCTCCTGGAGGCGTTATTTGGCTCTTCTATTTTTCTCCAAGTAGGTCATGTTGGGTCATCCTGATGCATCCTTCCTTGGAAAATTTCTTAATTAAGGGTGGGTTCCTTGCACTCCATGTCATGACCATCTGCCCATCAATGATCCCTTCAAGGGGTACTTAGTCGTATGCATCCTTCCAAAGTTCCCTTTTCATAGCGCATTTCTTCTCTTCTTCACTATGTTCTACCTTGGAGTTTGTGGAGGACATTTTATGTGTTTGTCCCTCCCGAGGGGGTTCTAGGTGTACTTTCAATGTATCTTACCTCTATTCTTGTGATATCCCTCTCTGTTTGATCTTTTTAAGGAGGAGTTTAAATTTTGATTTACCTCGCCATTTCTTGACCTATTTGCGAACCGTTAACCTGCCTCATGGTTTTAGTCACCAGTCTTTCCTGTCTTTCGTGACTTTTTAAAAAGCATTACCTTAAATCTATGAGGTGTGGGACAGTCCTTCTTTACCAGTCCTATCTCCCTTACACCTATAACAGATTGCCTTGGTGCTTGTCCTTAGTAGGATTGGGCAATTCTTCACATAGTGTCCCCATCTTTCACATATGTAATGGTTATTCCTAGGCATGAATCGTTGTGGTTCCTCCTTTACTTTGAGCATTGTTGTGCTCTTCTAGGGTTGCTGGTGGTTTGGTGCTTTGCCGTCCTTGAGTCTGAATACCTTGATAGTTTTCTTGCTGAGTCTCCTTTGCTAAAGGGTCAATCTAAGAGTCCTCCTAGGTTTCTTAATTCCCTGATTCAATTTCCTTAACCTATATGTTAAATTTTCCCTAGTTTCTATGGTAGTGTGGGTTTTTTTTATTACTTTCCTTGGGGCCATCTTCCTAAGCAAGATCACATCATTAAGAGATAGGAATTTAAGAATTTTGAGTACTTCATTAATAGAGGAATACAAAATGTTGGGGTTTTAGCCCTATTACAAAAAGTAGTCACAAAATAGATAGGAAGCTACAGTTTTCTTAGTAAGTATCCTCCATGGTAAGATTATACATCCGTACTAGCATTCTTGGCTTTAGGCTTGGCTCCCTTTGTACACATAACTGTGACTCTAACATGTCCTGGCACCGTACTCCTTGGTGGTAATGGATACTTGCCCATTTGGTCCTTTGGGCTTCTACTATGTCTCGGGCATTAGGAAGCTTCTAGGGTTGTCTTCCAACGAGGACATGGTGTTGAGTAGAGTTATTCTTAGTTTTCTTGGTTTCTCTGTTGGGTGCCATCTGAAAATTTTAAGATCAATACTATTAGTTACTATATTTTATAGTTTTGATTATGTATTCGAGGAAACAGGTTCTGATCCCTCTCAAGTTATCACGCCCCGACCCGATTTGGTCGGATCCCCATGATCAACCCACCACTTTCCTAGTTTACTAAGGGTTGCCCCTTATTATAAACCGTGAGGAGTAAGGCATCCTTTCAACTTGAACCTTTCCTAGAATAACATAAATAAAAACTGCACAGAATCTTATCATACCTATCTTACAGGTGCGTTAGCTGGTGGTCTTTGGGTAAGCTTTCTGGGATTCCTTAAAGGGATATTAGGGAGGGATGAGTACAATGACTCAGTGAATGGGTTTTCAAAATTTAACTTTTAGTAAAAATGTTTGATTTAGAGTGTGCCAGACTCCTTATTTTCCTTTTTAAAAATGTTTCATTCTCAAATTCGATTTTTATAACCATTTCTTATTACCACAGTGTGTTATCACCCAACACACATCCTTCATCATGATGGTAAAACACATAATCATAGGCCAGCCCATCCACTGAACCCACTTGTGGTGTCGGAGTGACTTTACCGGTCACCTAGATAGAAGCACGTCCACTTCTATTGAGAGAATGAGTGGATGTTCGCGACATCTAACCCTCAATCCCGTAATAAAAATTCCATGACTGTATGAGGACAGAGACCTCATCCTCCCCCCCGGTCTCATGTGCTTGAAGCTATGTCGAGCTTCGCAAGACTTCTGGTATGACTAACTGCCCTTATTTCTACCAGGTCGTTCAGAGCCTTGGAATGCATCACTACCCCTCTTGGGTGTCTTGAAGGTCCCATGACACATTGCATGCACAATCAATAGTTTTTCACAAAATGCCATATAATATGTGGTGCCACTGGTCCGATGGCCCCGATCCTCAACTCGACCTGTAACTATTTGTCTTAACTAGTCCGAAAACCTATCATGTCATACTGCCACTAGTCCATCGAGTATATCGGTCTTGTTTCAGTACTGTTGCCAAACAACTCAATTACTTAAGTTTTCATGGCATATTAATCATGTTTGTTTATGAGCTCCTACTCGTGCCAACTGGCCTAAGGCCCACTGTTCGAGATTTTTTAAAATCGGGCATATTAGTCCCCCAAATTCCAAAAAAAAACTAAGGCCCTCAACCTATATGAGCTATTCGAGCTCCCCTCAAGAAAGTCTCCCAAAAATTCTAAGGAGTGGCACAGAATCAGGGGAGAGCATTTCTGACAAAATAAACTTTTCAATTGTCTGTCATACCAATCCTTGCATGAGGACATCTCTGCTTATAACCGATAAGCGAGTTTCCCACTTCCTTCTAGGAAGTTTCATCATACCAACCGGGTATGATCTACTTACAATCAGTAAATAGTTTTTTCGCAAGATTTCCACATCACTCTTTTCAGATGTGATGATTAAAATACCACTTAGCGGTAGGTTTTCATTTTCGAGATGCTTATCATGCCAACCGGGTATGATATTAAATTCTCACTCACCCGATAGTGTAGTGAATATCCTTTTAGCTGACTTGTTGTCCTTACTTGAACTTGTCTTAGCTGGCGTTCTAGGTACTTCGTGTTCCTACACGATATAAACACTCTTGTTCATCATCCTTTGGCATAATAGCCTTCATTCATCCCAAATGAATGAGAAAACTAAACTTTTCCTTTATTTGCAATTAGGTTCCTAAAGTTATTTTTTTTAACTTTAAGTCCCTAATACTGGTTTTTCCTCAAATTGAGTCCTGAAACTTTTAAAATTCACCTTGACAACTCAATTTATTCAAATTCACAAAAGGGGTTTAATTTTCCAAATTTCCAATTGGGTCGCCAACTTTTCCAAAATTACAATTTTGACCCTACTTTACAAAAATGGTAAGTTTTGCCCAAAAATTACAAAATTTTCCTAATTAGTCCTCCAACATCTTTATCATGCCCAATTGGCCCTTAATTTTATGAAATTTCACTTTAGTCCCTCAAATTTTTGAAATTCCCAAATTTCCCCCAAAATTTTCTCCCACTTTCAACCTTCTAACTCAATTGAATTTGATTTTATCAAATTGACCTATCAAATGAGTTTAATTGTTAAAATTGCAGTTATATTGGAGTTCCTACACCTTCATATGATTCAATTGCACTTTGAATCGCGCGATTTGATGCTAGAATAAGCTCAAACGGAGCTTCATCGAAAAACTAGATTTAGAGAGAGAAAGCTTCGAAAGCTTATCGTCAAGGGCGCGACGATCTGAGATTTCGATCTAGTTAGATAGCTCTTGTCTTGAGGTTACTCCTAGGATCATGAATTGCATCAATTGATGCCGAATTGAGTGATAATTTTATTATCGAACTTTTGTAAGTTCTCTCTCTAGCACCGATCAAAAATTACAAAGGGAAGCCAAATTGGATTACCTTTTAGATCTAATTCAGCTGTAGGAGGACTATGGAGTTGTTGGGAGGGATTGGTTTGGCTTGAGAAGGGTTCAAATTGGTCGATTTCAGCTCGGTCGAAATAGGGCAGCTTCGATCTGCCGAAGCTGCTTCACTGTTCAACCACGCCAGCGCTTCTCTGATGACCCTTTGAGCAAATGGAGACTACAGGCATGTAGCTGACTTCTCCCAGAAAATTGGCTCTAAAAAGACCGTATATTGGTGCTCTGGTTCAAGCTTAACCGAAAATTGGAGCAATTGAGAGAGAATGGAGTTTTCAAGTGTGGAGATAATGAATGAGGAGTGGCTCTTTATATAGGAAGATCGGGGACTTCTTGGTCGTCCGATTGGCGCCTTAATGGTGGTCATTCATTGCTTGAAACTCCCTGATTGGAGACTTTTCAGCATCGTTGACATTTGTCAATTTTTCGGTGAGTGAAAAGTGCTGTCATCTAAAGGAAGAAGACGACACTATTTTGAACCAGACTGGACCTGTCCAAAATGGGTTCAAAGATTAAACCAGCCAGTTCATGCACAATTCGACAGAATTTTTCAAAATTAAAAATTTCTAAATTCATTTTCTATACAATGGTGGCCTCAAATCTCAAATTTGAATTTTCTAAGCCACCTAGAAAAATGAATTTAGCATCCGATTCAATAGTGGTTCAAACCGGTCCAAACCAGTTCAATCTAGTTTGGATCAGATTCACTTGAACCGGTTTGGTTTTCATCCCCAATTCATCCTAAAGTCCTTTTTCATGACTTATGTGACTCTTTAGGTCACTTGGAATCCATAAATTTCATGGTTTGCCCACTTCCTATGGGTTCCGATTCATAAACTAGCTTGGTTCACAAACTAGTCTAATCCGGTTCGGATCCGGTTCGCCCGAACCGGTCTGGTTTTTCTCTCCCATTTTGTCCTAAGGTTCTTTTCCAAGGTTTATGAACCCTTTTTGGTCACTCGAGAGTTGTGAATTCCCCAATTTGCCCATTCCCCTATGATTGGGTTTGTGAACCAGTTCGGTTTTTCTCACATGGTTTGACCAACTCTTTTCTCGATTTTGCTTAACTCCAAAGGGCGGGGTTTACACATCTGCTACCACATTTGCCTTCCTTGGATTGTACTCTATGATCCAACCATAGTTCTTTATAAACTCCAACCATTGCTATTGCCTCAGGTTGAGCTTCTTTTGTGTCAACAATCATTTCAGACTTTTGTGATTCATATAGATATGCCATGTTACCCCATACACGTAATATTACCATATCTTCAAGGCGAATACGATGGCTGCAAATGCTAAGTCATGAGTTTGGTAGTTCACTTCTTGTTTCTTTAGCTACCTCCATGCAAAGGAAATTATTTTCCCTTGCTGAATCAGCACACATTCCTGCATGTGTCTTGATATATCGATGTACATGGTGTATTCTCCCTTGTTCATGTCCAAGATCGTGAGTACAGGAGCAGAAGTAAGTCGCTTCTTGAGCTCTTGAAATGATGCCTCGCATTTCAGACTCCATTCATATTTGACACATTTACGTGTCAATTGCGTCACTGGGGTCGCTATTATAGAGAAATCCTATGCAAACCTTCAATAGTATTAGACCAATCCCAAAAAACTTATCACCTGGTGGGGCTCTTTGAAGCCTCCCAATTGGATACCGAACCCATTTTAGCGAGGTCTACTTGAATCCCCTTCCTGATACCACATGCCTCAAGAATACCACTTCACTAATCCAAAATTCACACTTTGATAATTTAGCATACAATTATTCCTTTCGTAGTGCTTCCAGCACTAGTCAGAGGTGTACCTTGTGGTTTGCTTCTTTTGGGGAGTACATAAGGATGTCTTCAATGAATAGAATTACAAATCGGTCAAGGTAGGGTTGGAAGATCTGATTCATTAAAATCATGAATGTCGCAGATGCATTTGTTAGTCCAAAAGCCATTACCCTAAACCCATAATGTTTGTACCTTATTCTGAAGGTAGTTTTCTAGATATGTTCCTCCTTGACCTTCAACTAATGATACCCCGATCTAAGGCCAATCTCAGAGAAGTGAGACTATCACACCTCGACCCAATTTTGACGGAACCTTGTGACCAACTTGTCACTTGTCCCAATACTATAACGGAGGTCATCTCCAATATCATAGTATTGATTAAAGCAAGGATCTAGACAACAAAGAAAACAATGTATCATATATATTTTCCAATAATTTTTTGGAATAGATTATGCATTACATAAACATTATATAGAAGGTTTTCATACTATGTTGGTAGTTCATGCTCTATCGTACTTCTCGACATGTTTAGGACCTAAAAGGGGTAAGAGAAGAGAGGGTGAGTTTATAACTGAGTGAATAGGGTTTAAATGACATTGTGACTTCATGTGCACGATTTAACATGTAATCAAAATAGAAGTTTTCCTTTTCTCTTAAAGCAAGAATAAGCAAAATAGGAAAAGAACATGTCAAACCGAACTGGTTCACAAAACCGATCATAAGGGAACTTGTAAATTAGGGAATGTACAACTCCTAAGAGACCTAAAAGGGTTCATAAACCTTGGAAAAGAACCTTAGGACAAATTGGGGGAGAAAAACCAGATCAGTTCGGTTGAACTGGATACGAACCGGATTGAACCAGTCTGGACCACTATTGAACTCGATGCTAAATTCATTTTTCTAGACAGCTTAATAATTCAAATTTGAGATTTGAGGCAACCATTAAATAGAAAATGAATTTATAAATTTTTAGATTTGAAAAATTCGGTCGAATTGGCGGTGAACCGGTCAGTTTAAGCTTTGAACCTAGTTCGGACCGATCCGGAGCAGTATCGTCTTCTTCCTTTGGATGGCAGGATTGTTCACTCAAAGAAAAATCACACAGCGTCAGCGAAGCAGAAAAATCTCCGGCCATGAAGTTTAAAGCAATGAATGACCACCATTAAGGCACCGATCGGCCAGCCAAGAAGTCCCCGAGCTTCCTATATAAAGAGCCCTTTCTCATTTATCCTCTCTACACATGAAAACTCCATTCTCTCTCAACCGCTCTAATTTTTTGTGAAGCTCGAACCAGAGCTCCGATATAGGGTCTTTTTTGAGCCAAAGAAGGTGTGGTTGGGTTCTTTAGAACCGAGGAAAAGTCAGTTACACGCCTATAGTCTCCATTTGCTTTGTGGGTCGCCAGAGGAACACTGGCCTGATCAAAGAATAAATCAGCTTTGGCAGACCAAAGCTGTCCTATTTCGGTCGGGCTGAAAACAACAAATTTGAGCCCTTCTCAAGCCAAACCAAGCCCTCCCAACACCTCTACAGCCCTCCTATAGCTGAGTTAGAGTTGAAAGGTAAGCCAATTCAACTCCCCTCTGTAATTTCCGACCGGTGCTAGAGAGAGAACCGACAGAATTTCAATGATAAAATTCTCACTCAATTCGGCCTCAATTGATGCAATTCTTGATCATAAGAGTAACCTTAGGACACGAGCTATATATCTAGATCGAAAGCTCGGACCGTCGCGTCCTCAGCAGTAAGCTTTTGTAGATTTCTCTCTCTAAGTCCAGTTTTCCAGCGAAGCTCCGTTTGAGCTCATTCCGACACCAAATCGTATGATTCAAAGTGCAATTGAATTGTATGGAGGTGTAGGAACTCCATATTAACTTCAATTTCAACAATTAAACTCATTTGATCGGTCAATTTGATGAAATCAAATTCGGAAGATTTACAAGGTTGAAATTGGGAAAATTTTGGGAATTTTCAAAATTAGATGGACTAAAGTGCAATTTCATAAAATTGAGGACCAATTAGGCATGATAAAGATGTTAGAGGACCAATTGGGCAATTTTTGAAAATTTTGGGGCAAAACATACCATTTTTGTATAGTAGGGGCAAAATGGTAATTTTGGAAAAGTTAGGGGACCAAATTGGAAATTTGGGAAATTTAACCACTTTTTGTGAAATTGAAAAAATTGATGTCCTAAGATGAATTTTAAAATTTCCGAGACTCAATTTGAGGAAAAATCGGCATTAGGGACTTAAAAAAATAACTTTAGGGACCTAATTGAAAATAGAGGAAAAGTTTGGTTTTCTCATTCATTTGTGATTAATTAGGGCTATTAGGCCAAAGAATAATGAGCAAGAATGTTCATATCGTGTAGGAACATGAAGTACGGAGAATGCCTGCTAGGATGAGTTCGAGTATGGACAACAAGCCGGCTAAGGTGAATTTCACTACATTAATAGGTGAGTGGGATTTTTATATCATATTCGGTTAGGATGATAAACACATCGAAAATAAAAACCCACTACTACGTGGTATTTTCAACTTCTCACCTCAAAGAAGTGATGTGAAAATCATGCAGAAAAATTACTTACCGATTGTAAGTAGATCATACCCAATTGGTATGATTAAACTTCATCAATGGAAGTGGAAAACTTGTTCATTGGTTATGAGCGGAGATGTCATCATACTCAGTTGGTATGATGGAAAATTGAAAAAATATTTTGTCAGAGGTGTTCTCCCCTGACTGTGTGCCACTGTTTAAACAATTTGGGAGACCTTATTGACAGGAGCTTGAACAACTCTGTTAGGCTGGAGGCCTTGGTTTTGGAACTTGGGGGCTATTATGCCCAATTTTGAAAATCTTGAACAGTGGGCCCTAGGCCGGTTGGCACGAGCAAGAGCACATAAACAAACATGAATTATATTACATGACAACTTAAATAATTGAATTTTTTGGCCATGGTACCAAGATAGGATTAAACTTCATCAAAGGAAGTGGAAAACTTGTTCATCGGTTATGAGTGGAGATGTCATCATACTCAGTTGGTATGATGCAAAATTGAAAAAATATTTTGTCAGAGGTGTTCTCCCCTGACTGTGTGCCACTGTTTAAACAATTTGGGAGACCTTATTGACGGGAGCTCGAACAACTCTGTTAGGCTGGAGGCCTTGGTTTTGGAACTTGGGGGCTATTATGCCCAACTTTGAAAATCTCGAACAGTGGGCCCTAGGCCGGTTGGCACGAGCAAGAGCACATAAACAAACATGAATTATATTCCATGACAACTTAAATAATTGAATTTTTTGGCCATGGTACCAAGACAAGACCAACATACTCAGTCCACAAGCGGCAGTGCAACATGACAGGTCTCCGAACTAGTTAAGACAAACTTGGGGGCTAATATGCCCGATTTTGAAAATCTCGAACAGTGGGCCATCGGCCAGTTGACATGAGTGGAAGCTCGTAAATAAACATGAGATATGTGCCATAAAACTTTAAATAAATGAATTGTTTGGCCAAGGTACCAAGACAGGACCGACATGCTTAGTTAACTAGCAGCAGTGCGACATGACAGGTCGATGAACCAGTCAAGACAAACAGCTACAGGTTGAGTTGAGGGTCGTAGCCATTAGACCAATGGCACCATAGATTATATGGTATGATGTGAAAATACTGATAGTGCATGCATTGTGTGGACAAGACCTTCAAGATGCCCAAGAGGGGTAGTTATGTGTCTTAGGGCCCTTGATGACGTGGTGGGTATAAGGGCAGTTCGTCAGACCAGGTGACCTTGCGAAATTCGGAGTAGCATCAAGTGCATGAGACGAGGATGGGGACGGGATGAGGTCTCTGTCCTTATACAGACATGGAGATTTATTATAGGATTGAGGGTCAGATGTCGTGAACATCCACTCATTCTTAGGGTAGAAGTGGACGTGCTTCTATCTAGGTGGCCGATAAAGTCGCTCCGACGCCACAGGTGGGTTCAGTGGACGGGTCGGCCTACGATTGTGTGTATTACCTTTATGATGAAGGATGTGTGTTGGGTGATGACACACCATGTTAATAAGAAATGGTGATAAAAATTGTGATTTGAAATGAAAGGTTTTTAAAAGAAAATAAGGAGGCTGACACACTACAAATCAAACATTTTTCCTAAAAGATCAATTTTAAAAACCCATTCACTGAGTCGTTGTATTCACCCCCTCCCTTATATCCCTTTCAAGTAACCCTAAAAAGCCTACCCCAAAGACCACCAGCTAATATGCCTGTAAGACAGGTATGATCATTTTAAAATTGTATGCCGTTTTGATTTATGTTATTCTAGGAAAGGTTCAGGTTTAAAGGACGCCTTACTCTTCATGGTTTATAAATAAGGAGCAACCTTTAGTAAACCGGGAGAGTGGCAGGTTGATCATGGGGATCTAACCAAACCGGGTTGGGGCATGATAAAAGGTTTTTATATAACCTGATAAACAAGCTACAACTTGTCTTATCTTTTAGAAAAGGATTCTCATTTAAGTTCTCTACTTGCTTCCTCCTAGATCATAGTAGGTTCCTTCCTAGTTGAAAGAATTTTCATAATTTACTTATGGTAGACCTACCATGGGTTTGTATCACACAAACACACAAACATTCTTTCTCAATAAAGGGATCATATATTCATAGGACAGGCCCTTAGAATCTACAACCTCAATTTGTCCCACTATAACCTCTACCACATCATCTTTGTGAGCACCATTGCCCACCCCTCCTCCCCCAAGAAATTATTGATATTTCTATACACTATTGAGGCACAAGACCTCTCCCCCTTCTTGCTTCATCTCAATGTGCACGAATCTCCCGAAGCTTCACGACATATTGTAATAGGAAAACTTCCTTTATGCTGACCGTTCTATCCAGCAGTCCTTAGAACCAACACTACCATGTACCGGGTATCTTCTTGGTTCTGCACAATTGCAATCAAACTCAAATATCATTTGATTTAAGACCTTTCTCTTTGTGTTGCTAGCCCAATAGTCTTCGACCCGATTTCGATTCAGCAACTTAATCAATCATTATCAATTTGTGATAATTTTATCATATTATTATATTAGAATTTATTAGATCGTTATGTTTCCATTCATTTACATATAAGTCACTAAGTTTATTTTATTCACAAATAAATCCCCAATTATTTTCCAGAAACTCAAAATTTTGCTTTATTCGTAATTTTATCCCCATATAATTTTATTTTAAATAAAATTATCCAATATTACAAATAAAGCATTATATTAATTTTTAATTACAATGAAATATTTAAAAATTATTTTTTATTTGCAATTAAGTCTCTGGACTCATCTTATTTACCAACTGACCTTCAATTTATGCTCATTACACAAAAATCACCAATTTTCCAAAACTCCCCTATATGCCCAATTTCTTCACAATTTCACTTTGGCCCCAAAATCTCAATTGACCAATTAAACTCGACTAATTGCCTTCTATCATGTTTCTAATCATTCCCCTAGCTCTCCATGATCATTCCAAGTTTTGAATTGTCCAATTTGGCCTAGAAATGAGCTCAAACAATATTTCACCGGAAAACATTTTTAGAGAGAGAAAGCTTTGATTTCTTGCAGGCAAGGGCATGTTTACAAGAGCTATTGATATGGGGAGCTAGCTCTAATTGAGAGGATCCTCTCATGATCAAGTTTCACCTCAATTGATAGATTGAGTAGGGAGAGTTCAATTAGCAATGTTTGTAGAGTTTTCTCTATGTAAATTAACTATTCCGGTAAAGGTCGGCTGCAATTGCTTACCACAAAGGCTCGGGGAGGATGAGGTTCACTGTGAAGTGTCATAGGAGGGTTGGCCTAGTCTTAGAAGGTCTGAGGGTGGCCTAAATTCAGCTCAAAACGTTCAACTCTCTTATGACTATCGGAGAGGTGGTACTGTGCGACCTCATCGTGCCTTTCTGGTATCCTTCGAGCTTAAAGGAATATGCAACAAGGTAAAGGACTTATTCATGATTCTAGAGAACTCGACTTTGCATTAGGATGTGAAGAAATAGGTCAATGTGAAGGTGTGGAGAGGACAAATGGAGAGGAGCTCTTTATATAGGGATCTCAGAAATTGATGGTTCTAACCATTCTTAGTGGGTCAACGTTAAATTCCTTGGTTTAATGCCTTGTCAAAGGGAGTAAAGGCATGCTAGATTTATGGTGATGATCTCTCTCCCCTTCCATTAAAAAGTCTGATGGAAGAAGATGACAACGTCCACGTGTGCAAGCTGCCATGTGGCATATTGGTATTGAATGGCATTGCTTACATGGCCTTCCACTCAACATCCAAGTCACCCTTTGACCCATTGATCAGACACATAGCAAGCTCTCATTGGTCACTTAATTTCACGTGCCCGCTGACAGAATCTAACCCTTAGTTGATTATGACATATGGCATCCTCAAATTGGCTAATTTAAATTTGTCAATTGTCCCACCAAACATATTGTGTCATTACCACGTGTCGACTCTTGATTCATCAACCCCTCACAGACATCCTCCTTGGTTGTTGGCCTATCATCTTTGCCACGTGTTAGCCTTTCATTGGTCAACCTTGCTGATGTGGATTTTGCTCAGTTGACCTTTAGCTGAGAACACACGTCATGCTCTCATTGGCCAAATTCTAATGACATGGATTTTCTTCATTTGACCGTTGACCAAGGACACATGTCACAATCTAATTTGTCAACACTTTCAAATGTTGACTGAGCAGCTGACTAGGTGCGCTTTACCACACGTTGTGCATTGATTGGCCATGAGCTCTAATTTGGTGCTAACCAGGCAGACGATCCATTGACTGACTAGACTATTGACCAGTTCGGTTGGACCAAGTCCGATTACCCAAAATTGAAAATTGGCCGGTTTAGGCCCGATTCTGCTGATTTTTGGAAAACTAAATATTTCTAAATTTATTTTCTATGTAGTGGTGACTTCAATTTCCAATATTGACATTTTTAGTCACCTAGAAAAATTAATCTTTGAACTGGTTCTTCATGGTTCGACACTATTCAGGTTTGATTCACATTGAACCGATCTGGTTTCCTCATCCAATTTACTCCATGATATATTTCCTCGACTTTTGGATCTTCATTAGTCACTTGGGAATGTTCAATTCCCATTTTGGTTTTTTTACCCATTTCGGTTCACTTTGAACCCGAGTTTTCTCTCCAAATTTTTCGATTCTCATTTCCTGCTTTTTATTTTTAGAAAATGAGGTTTACAACTACTCTCCTCTATTTAAGGAGTTTTGTCCCCAAAACACATTATACATCAATTAAATGGGGGGATACTTTTCTCTTATCACCCAATTTGTGTCTCCTCATTTTTTCCTCAATGGCCACTACGCCATAATACTTTTATCATTTGAATCTTTTCATACCAAATATTCTTTTCCTGTTGACCCATGATTCGAACAAACTCCTCTTTATAGGATGGATTTTCATCCCAATTCCATTTCTATGGCTCTTATCTCTTCACCAAATCCTCATCTTTTCCTTTGGAATCTTCGTTATCCCCTTCAATTAGGAGTTACACTAAGGCATTGTTAAACGTAAGATCACTTCCTAGTACCTTCTCAAAACCTTTTTGTCTCATGGTTGTTTCATGGCCCTTCCTTAAGACTTGACCGATGTTTTCCATGTGAGGTGTCATTTGCATATCCAACATCGTTGGAGTCACATGCTCTTTTCTTACAATCTCATCTTAATAACATGGCCCTTAATCAATGTTTGGGATCCTTCCCTTCCATTTGTCACTTTTCTGTTATGAGTAAGGTCTTATTTATTCTTGAATTCCATGCCTCATCCAAGCTTAAGGCTTTGGTTATCCAACATGAATAATCCATACTTTTAATCCTTTTATTTGAGTGCCCTTCATTTGTGGACTCTTAACTTATCATCTTTCCCATTTTTAGTTTCTTAGCTCAAGGCAGCTTATCACACATAGTTATTTGAGTCCTCCTATTACTTCATTATAAAATTATCATGGTCGGATAAATGACCCTTCTTCTCAACAGACATAATGTAAAACACGTCCTATGGGACCAACGAAAACCGAAAAAAGAAACAGTCAAATTTTCATGTGAAGAACTGAGCCAAATAAAATGGTAAAGAAGGGTTTATAGGGGAAATTGGAAGATCCCAAGTGATAAAAAATTCACAGAAATCATGTGGAAGAACCAGAAAGTGAATAGGATGAGAGAACCAGACTGGTTTGGGGTGAATCGGACCCGAACCGGATTGAACCAGGATCAACCATAATGAACTGGTTCAATGACTCATTTTTCTAGGTGGCTTAAAAATATAAATTTGGGAAATTGAGGCCACCATTAGATAGAAAATTAATTTAGATGAATTTAGAAAATTTTAAATTTTAGAAAATTGGTCGAATCGGGTCCGAACCGGCCAATTTTCGAATTCGGGTCATCGAACCCGATTGGATCAAATCGGACCGATCAACGGTTCGACCGGTCAATAAATCAGACCGATCAACGGTCCAGCCGTTCAATAGACTAGACCGTTCAATGGTCAACGGCACCTAGTCAGCAGTCACAGACACTGACAACCAATGGGAGGATGCCACATGTCCTATCAATGGTCAGGGGTGAACCATCAGCCTGCCGCATAGACATGGGTAACCAATGAGAGGCTGCCATGTGTCTGGTCAACCAGTCAATGACTGACGCGATGGCCGACCTAGACCACCACGTTAGAAAAATTGGCCAATCACAGTACACCACGTGGCACACCCACCACGTCATCGTCTTCAACCGTAGTCCACTGATAAAGAAGAGAGAGAGGCCGAGAAAGAGAGAGGTCGGGAAAGAGAGAGTCTCTGGTGACTCAAAAATCCCTCCGGCTAGGTCACCCATTATTGGGGCGGGGCCGAGTCTCACATCGGCCGGTAGCCGGAACAGTTGTTGAGCTCCCTATATAAAGAGCACCCCTCCATTGGTCCTAAGCATCCCACAATCGAGCAAAGAAGAAGAGTACCAGTTTTTGGCGAGCAGTGAACAAGAGCTCCCATGACGAGACATTTCAAAACCTTCAAAGCCACATTCGGTGTCTTTGGAACTGGGAGGAAGTCCTCCACTTGGCCATACTCTCCTTTCAGCTCGAGGACCACCGAGGAGGAGCAAGGGAGCTCAAATAGTGTTGTTGTTCTTCGGCCAGAAAATTGCTCGATCTTTTGTAGACCGATCGAGCTTTCTCCCGACTAACTCCAACAAAGCTAGACCCCCCACACCCCACCTAGAGGAGCCTCGACCTTCCCCCGAGCAAAGAAGGTAAGTCCCCTCCATCGCCCTATGCCGAAAAATACTATTCATGACCAAATTCTACAAAAAATTTAACTAAGAAAATCATACTGCTCAAGTCATCAATTGAGACGTGGTTTGATCCAAGAAGGATCCCCACGAAGAGGGCAACATAGTGACGACTAAAGCTCCTATATTTTCTGGTGAAGCTCCATTTGAACTCTTTTCTGAACCAAATGAAGTGGTTCGAGGATTCAAAGGATGAGGGAAATGTATAGAAGGTGATCCAAATCATGAATGGGGGTTGTCACGCCCCGACCTGGTTTAGTCAAATCCCCATGAGCAACCCGCTGCTCTCATGGTTTATTAAGAGTTTCCCCTTCTCTAAACCGCAAGTAGTAAAGCATCCTGTCACATGAATCTTTCATGGAATAACATTAATCAAAACAAAATATACTAAAATCTTACATACCTATCATGCAGGTTTAGCTACAGGAAAGTTTTTGTGTTTGTTTTGCCTTGATTACCTGAAATGGGGTAAAGGGAGGGTGTGAGTTCGACAACTTAGTGAATGGGTGTTGGGAGAAAGTTTCCATAACTAAGATATCTTTAAGCGAAGTATGCTAGACTCCTTATTGACTTTAAAAATATTCTTTCCTCAATTTTCAGTTTTTAAAACCATTTTTCCTCATTTTCCACATTAGGTGTTTAATAGTCAACACACGTCCTTCATCAAGAAGGGATCACACATTCGCAGGACAGCCCATGCACTGCACCCACTTGTGGCATCAGAGCGACTTTACCGGCCACCTAGATAGAAGCCCGTCCACTTCTACCCTAGGTCTGAGTGGATGTTCACGACATTTGACCCTTAAACCCGAAAGCAACTCTATGTCCATATGAGGACAGAGACCTCATCTCGACCCTACCCAAACCTCATGCGCATGAAGCTACATCAAGTTTCTATGACTCCTAGCACTATAAATTGCCCTTATCTCCACCATGTCATCTAGTAGCCCTTAGGATGCATCATTAACACTCTTGGGCATCTTGATGGTCCAGAACCTCAAGTGCATGCACAATTGTTTTCTACAAAGCCATTTATCTTTAGTGCCACTAGTCCAACGACCCCAACCCTCAACTCGACTTGGAGCTGTTTGTCTAAGTCGGTCCATCGACCTGGCTCTTACGCACTACCGCTAGTCCATCGAGTATCTCGGTCATGTCTTGGTACCATGGCAAAAACACACATGCATTTCATTAATAGTTTTCATGGCTTTAATATCACATGTTTGTTTACGAGCTTGTGCTCGTGCCAACTTACCTTGGGACTAATGTACGTGATTTTCCAAAATCGGGCATTTAGCCCCACAAGTTCCAAAATCAAAGCCTCTTGCCTATCTAAGCTATTCTAGCTCTCATCAAGAAGGTCTCCCAAAAATTTTAAGCATTAGCGCACAATTAGAGGAGAACACTTCTGACAAAATAACCTTTCAACTCATCACACCAACCGAGTGTGATGACATCTCCGATTATAATCGGCAAGCGGGTTTTCTCATTCCTTCTAGGAAGTCCATCATACCAACTAGGTATGATCTCTCTACTTACAACTGGTAAGTAGTTTTTCCACATAGTTCACACATCACTCCAACCGAGTATGATGTTAAAATCCCACATATAAGTGGTTTTTCATTTCCGAGGTGCTCATTATCCCAACCAGGTATGATGTGAATAAATCCACTCACCCAATAACTAAAGTGTATCCTTCTATAGTTGGTTTTCACTTCCACGCTAGCTTGTTCTTGCTAGCGTTCTGGTCCCTCATGTTCCTACACGAATTGGACATCTTTATCTATTAATATTTCACATAACAACCATCGTTTCTCACGTATGAAAGACTAGTCTAAAAATTTCCAATTAATTGTAGTTAGGTTCCTAAAGTTCATATTCCTTGACTTTAGGTCCCTAATACTAACATTTCCCCAAATTAAGTCCTGAAACATCCAAAAAATCACCTTGGGTCCTCAATTTACTCAAAATTGTTTAAGGGGCTCAAGTTTCTAAAATTTACAATTTGGTCCCCAACTTTTTAAAATTTAACATTTTGCCCTGTCTTTCCAATAAAATAGCAATTCTACCCCCAAATGTTCAAAAAATTGATCAATTGGTCCTCCAACATCTTTTCCATGGCTAATTGACCCTCAATTTAGGGAAATTGCAAAATGGTCTCTCAATTTTACGAAATCCCAAAATTTCCCCAAATTCTTCCCATTTCAAACTTGTCGAATTTGGTTTCATCAAATTGACCATTTAATCGGGGTTAATTGGTCCAATTGAAGGTATGGATCAGTTCCTACACTTCCATATGATACAATTGTGATTTGAATCACGTCATTTGGGTCTGAATTGAGTTCAAATGGAGCTTTGCGAGAAAATTGAATGTAGAGAGAGAAAGCTTCAAAACTTTACTGTCAGAGGTGCGACGGTCCAATCTTTCTATCTGGGCAGTTAGCTCTTGTCTTGATGTTACTCCTATGATCAAGAATCACAACAATTCATATCAAATTGACAAAGAATTCTATTAGTGAATTTTTCACTATTTCTCTCTCTAATGCCGACTGGAAATGATCGAGGGGGCCGAATTGGCTTACCTTTCAGCTCTGTTATGGTCGGGTAGTGGGAGAGTTAGGAGGGCTTGGTTTGGTCCGTCGGAGCTGCTTCACTATTTGATTCCAAGGCACTTTTCTAGTGGTTCTCAAATAGAACGGAGGTTACTATCAGATAGCTGACTTCTCTTGGAGTCTAAAAAACCCGACCTCGCCAACTAAGGTTGAGAAAACTACCCAAGTCGGAGTTTTGGTTTGAGCGTCATCGAAAAATGGAGCTGTTGAGAAAGAATGGATTTTTCAGGTGTGAAGAGGATGAATGGAGAGGGGCTCTTTATATAGGGAGCTCAGGGACTCTTTGCCCGATCGTTTAGCATTTTAATGGTGCTCATTCATGGCTTGAAATGCCTCGAATAGAGGTGATTCCTCTTCGTTGGTGCTGTCCATTCTTCCGGTTCAAAACAATGTCGTCATCTCAAGGAAGAAGACGACACTATTCCGAACCAGACTGGACCGGTACAAATTGGGTTCAATGCTTAAACCGACCGGTTCAGGCCTGATTCGATTGAGTTTTTCAGAATTAAAAATTTATAAATTCATTCTCTATCCAATGGTGATTTCAATTCCCAAATTTGAATAATTTAAGCCACGTAGAAAAATAAATTTAACAACCGGTTCAATGATGGTTCAAACCATTCCAAATCAGTTCAATCTTATTCACCTGAACCAGTCTAGTTTCCTCTTCCAATTTGTCACAAAGTCCCTTTCCATAATTTTTATGACTCTTTGGGTCACTCGGGATTTGTAAATTTCCCAATTTGCCCTTTCTCTAATGATTGCGGTTAATGAACCAGTTCAGTTCTCTCTCTTGTGTTGACCTGTTCTTTCCCCGGTTTTCTTATCCTGAAGGGGCAAGGTTTACAACTCTCCCCTCCTTTTAGGATTTATGTCCCCAAAACTTAATCAGCATATTTCACTCTAAGATAAACTTCCCTTAATGTCAACTTGGGCATGCTAACACTTTGGTTGTTCTTTCAGTTAACCCACTTTAAATCATGCACTTAAGGAATTTATTTTCCTTTACATTGTTTAGGCTCTCCATGGAGTTTTTCATAACTAGTATGGCTTGCCCGCGAGTCCCAGGGTATATCCCTAGGTTTACATCTTCCTTTCCTTAGGGCAAGATTCTTCCCCTTGAGGTTCTTACTCAAGATTTCAGGATTGGGAGTTCCAAGATGCCTGATTGTTCCTGTGTCTAGTTATTCTCTTAATTGTTGAAACCCTTATCTAGGTGTTCTTTCAAACATTATGTACTTGTTTTCATAGTTTTTAGTGTTATTACCCGTTCGTCCTATTTTGACCCTTCCGCCATTCGTTATTTATTACAACGCCAGTCCAAATTATGTCTGATCTCATCATGCTTACCAACTAACTCTTCCTTCACATTTTTCTTGGAAACTGTTGGGCTTACATGTCCCTTATAGCATGACATGTTCCAGAACCTGTCTCAGTCCATTAGATTTCTATTACACTTCCTTTAGGGTTGTTATCAACTTTCCAACCTCTCAAGGATCGTATAACTTCATTCCTCTTTTGCCTGGTAGTATTCTTCGACTACCTCTACTGTTATCCAATCATCCTTCATGCCTTTTTTGTAATGCCTTACATAATCGTGTTGGTTTTCCTTACTCACTCATCCTCTCCTAACTTCCTTATTGGGTCTTTCTGATGCCAATCATTGGGTTTCCTAATGGCTTACCAACACGTTAGAATTCTTCTCTTCTTATGTTCTTCCTCATTTCTAGTGGCGTCCTTTACTCAAGGATTTTCCTTTTTCCTTCACCCACTCTTACTTGCTCATGACCATTTCACGATTTCTTATTTTAGAGAGTTCTCCTTTAACGATTTTCATTCTCTACTATGTCCTTCAAAGTAGAGACTTCCCCCTTTAGGCATAATACTTCGAATTTCTTACTATTCCTTGAAGGTTTCCTTCCTTTACATTCTTACACCCATTTGAATTAGAGCTTTTGCCCACCTTTAATCATTCACCGTCTTTAATTTCCCATTTCACATTTTTTCTTTCCTATATGAGGTATCTCTGATTGTCGGGTCTCATTTTGCGTACTCCACATTATGCCCATCCTATTGCCCTTCTTCTACTATTTATCAGTCCTTCTTAAAGTATCATTTATCATCCTTGACCATCTCGTTTTTAATATTTGTTTTCTTCTGCTAGGTTTGTGTGAAATCCTTATTTCGCTTCTTTTTTCTTCTAAAACATGTCACACTTTGTCGTCCCGATATATCCTCAACCACTTATGCTTCTTTATGAGGTTCCTTATTTCGGGTTAAGCCTCTTATAATCCATCTGTCAGTTCCTTGTGAATTTCCCTTTTTAAGGTTTCACTTCCTTCCTTTATCCTTCTACCTATGCACTTCCGTCCTGGTTCAACATCCCTAATGCTCCTTGGAAGCTTTTCCTTCATTCCTTTCTTACACCCTTTTGGGATCAGTATGGTTGTCCGCTCTTTATCATTCCTTGTCCTCCAACTCCCTAAGGAACTCCTGCTGATAGGTTGGTTCCTAGCACTCTGTTTTATATCTAACCATCCACTCCTTGGGCTCTATTAAGTGAGTGTGGACTACGACCAGAGTTAATGTCAATGGTTGTCCCTTTAATTACTTCCGAAGTGGAAGGCTTACTTCTTCAAGGTTTCCTAGATGTTCTTTCCTTTATTTCTTTATTATGGTTAGCCCACCCATTCTTACTTGTCACAGCATCCTTTAATTCTATCTTCCTACTTACTCGTTCCTTGGGTTTAACTTACTCCTTGGGTCTTCCTAGTATGCTTCCCTTGGTTCTTTCACCTCAACATGCACTTCATCTCCTCATCCTTCGTCACTTGGTTCATTACTTCTCAATTGGGACATGTATGTCTTCGTAGGGTTTCCTACCTTGGGAAGTGTTCGGACATTATTTGCTCTAAGACCTCTATGTGCAAGACATACTAAATCCTCCTTATGGCTTGAGTGTGGTCACCATTTCATTTTCGACCATTTATTTCTTAAAGGATTTCCATCTTACTTTTCTTTCACTGTTTTGGCCTTTCCACCTCCCCCTTCCTTGCTGAGGTTTAAACTTATGACCATCTCGAGGGTCAGTTCATTAACTACCTCATCCCTACTACTCTCCTGGTTCACTTGTCTTGAGATAGTTGTCCTTCAGTTTTTACTCGCCCTTGATGCCTATCCTATCATCCTTTTAAGGATGTAGTCCTTACAATTTTCAGGTTCTCCCTAGGGCGTCTTCTCCTAAAGTTTCTAGTTACACCTTTTTGCTAGGTTAGTCTACAACCCTACTTAGCTCCTCTGCTTTTCCAAAGTAGGTCAGACCTTGCAATCCTGAGACATCCTAGTTGTCTTTCATCATTTGGGGCTTGCCTTCCATGGAGGAGGTGCTTCCTTGTTTGCCCCTAGGTGGTTTGTAGCACTCCTTAAGGGAAAATTCCCTTTATCTATATTATACTCTATCTGAGTTTTCTTAAGGTCCTACCCTTAGTCTTTTTCCCGTGATCCTTCCTCATGTAATTGAGGCACACAATAAAATTATTGAGGGATAGAAAATTTTTAGGAAGTAAGAATCTTATTCATTATTGAAGTAAGAATATAGTTTGGGGCTTTAACATCTCTTAAAAGAGATTGTTATAATGATGGTTTGGGAAGCATTCATTACTATGCTAGGGTCTAGAAAGAGTTCTTCCTGAGTGACATTGGGGTCCCTACTAGAATTGTGGTTCTTGTAGTATTATCCCTTCAGGCTATTATAGGGATGGAGGTGTCCTTATTGGAAGGTATCGCTTTGATTCCTTGTAGTGTGGGACAGGCCTTTGCTATGTGTCCTACCCTTCTACACTCAGAATAGGTTCTCTCGGGTCCTGTCCTTCGTAATGTTGGGCACCTTCTCATGTAGTGTCCCCATTGCCCACATCTATAATAGGTCATCTCTTTGCGTGGACTTGAGTTTTATTGGTCAGATCCCCGTGAGCAACCCGCCACTCTCACGGTTTATTAAGAGTTTCCCCATCTCTAAACCACGAGTAGTAAGGCGTTCTTTCACCTGTATCTTTTCTAGAATAGCATTAATCAAAACTGAATATACTAAAAATCTTACATACATTTCTTGTAGGTTCAGCTACAGGAAAGTTTTTGGGTTTGTTTTCCCTTCGTTACATGAAAAGGGGTAAAGGGAAGGGGTGATTTCAACAACTCAGTGAATGGATGTTGAGAGAGAGTTTCCATAAACAAGATATCTTTAATTGGAGTTTGTCAGACTCCTTATTTCTTATAAAATTATTCTTAACTCAATTTCTGGTTTTCAAAACCTTTTCTCCTCATGTTCCACATTAGGTGTGTTTAACAGTAAACAAACGCCCTTTATCAGGAAGGGATCACACATTCGCAGGGTAGCACGTCCGCTGCACCCACTTGTGGTGTCGGAGCGACTTTACCGGCCACCTAGGTAAAAGCCCCTCCACTTCTACCATGGGTTTTAGTGTATGTCCACGACATCCGATCCTCAAACCCTAAAGCAACTTTGTGTCCATATGAGGACAGAGGCCTTATCCCGACCCCATCCCGGCCTCCTGCGCATGAAGCTACTTCGAGCTTCCCTAACTGCTGGTATGACAAACTCCATTATCTCCACCATGTCATCTAGTAGCACTTAGGATGCATCACTACCCCTCTTGGGCGTCTTGATAGTCCTGAACCTCAAGTGCATGCATAAACAATAGTTTTCCACAAAGCCATTTATCTTTGGTGCCATTGGTCCAACAGCTCTGACTCTCAACTCGACTTGCAGTTGTTTGTCTAAGTCGGCCTGTCAACCTCGCTCTGACGCACTATCGCTAGTCCATCTAGTATGTCGGTCCTGTCTTGGTACCATGGCAAAAACACACATCTATTTAATTAATAATTTTCATGGCTTTCATATCAAATGTTTGTTTACAAGCTCCTGCTTGTGCCAATTGTCCTTGGGCCCACTTTACGTGATTTTCCAAAATAATGCATTTAGCCCCCACAAACTTTCAAAATTGAGGCCTCTAGCTTATCTGAGCTATTCTAGCTCTCGTCAAGAAGGACTTTCAAATATTTTAAGCACTGGCACACAATTTGGGGAGAACACTTCTGACAAAATAATTTTTCAACTCATCACACCAACCGAGTGTGATGACATCTACACTTACAACTGACAAGCACATTTTCTCCTTCCATCTAGGAAGTCCATCACTCTAACCAGGTATGATATCTCTACTTACAACTGATTAGTAGTTTTTCTGCAAAGTTCTCACATCACTCCAACCAGGTGTATTGTTAAAATCCCACATATAATTGGTTTTTCATTTCCGAGGTACTAATCATCCCAACCGGGTATGATGTGAATAAACCCACTCACTCGATAACTGAAGTGTATCCTTCTCCAGTTGGTTTTCGCTTCCATGCTAGCTTGTCTGTGCTGACGTTTCGGTCCCTCATGTTCCTACACGATTTGGACATCCTTATGTATTTATATTTGGTTTTCGTTTCTAGTGTATGAACTACAAGGCTCAAAATTTTAAGTTAATTACACTTAGGTTCCTAAAGTTCATTTTTATTGACTTCAAGTCCCTAATGCTAACTTTTCCCCAAATTGAGTCCCAAAACTTCCAACATTTCACCTTGGGCCTCAATTTAGTCAAAATTTTCTAAGGGGCTCAAGTTTTCCAAATTTCCAATTTGGTCCCCAACTTTTCAAAAATTACCATTTTGCCCCTACTTTCCAAAAATGGCAATTTGACCCCAAATGCGATCGTGTGAGGGTCATGGGAGTGTTAAGAGGGTTTGGTTTGGCCGTAGGAGGGCTGAATTTAGTCAAATGCAGCTTGACCAAAATAGGGCATCTTCGGTCCGTCGGAGCTGCTTCAATGGTTAATTCTATCGTGGCTTCTCCAATGGTCCTCGAATCAAATAGAACTTGCTATCAAATTGCTGACTTCCCTCAGAGTCTAAAGAACCTGACCTCATCTTCTGAGGTTGAGAAAACTACCCTAGAGCTCTAGTTTGAGCTTCACAAGAAAATGGTGCAATGGAGTTTTCAGGTGTGGGGAGGATGAATGGAGAGGGGTTCTTTATATAGGGAGTGTAAAACCCGCCCTTTTGAGCTAAGAAAAACCAAGAAAAGAACCGGTCAAACCAAGTGAGAATTCAGAACCGGTTCACAAACCCGATTATTTCTGAATGGACAAGTTGGGAATTTACAACTCTCGGGTGATCCAAAGGGTTAATTAAACCTTGGAAAACAAACTTAAGACAAATTAGAAAACAAAAACCAAAGTGGTTTAGGTGAACTAGATTACAGAAGAACTTTAAAGTTAAGCGTGCTTGCTTGAGAGTAGTGTGAGAATGGGTGACCTCTAAGGAAGTATGAATTTTTTTTGTAAACCGAAATTTCGGTCAAAAAATTTGTATGTAAGCCTTATCATAAATAACCATAAATTAATATATATTTAATTATTAGAATTAATACAAATAATTTAATACCAAAATTAAATTATTGGAATTAATACCAATAATTTATGGCAATATTAATACTATTAATAAATCTCTCCCATTTAATACACGGGTTTTACGCCTATATAAAGAGGTCATCCCCATTTCATTCTCCTCACACCTGAACACTTCTCTCTCTCTCTCTCTCTCACTACTACTCCATTTCCTGGTAAAGCACGAACCAGAGCTTCAACTTGAACAAAGGTCGGGCTCTTTAGAACCGGGGAGAAGACAGCTATCTGATAGCAAACTCCAGTCAATTCGAGAATAGTTGGAGAAGCACCGGCGTGATAGAATAGTGAAGTAGCTCCGGCGGACCGAAGCTGCCCTATTTCGGCCAAGCTGAAATCAGCCATTTCAAGCCCTGGCCAGGTTAATCCAAGCCCTCCCAACACTTCCTCAACCTTTCCACGGCCGAATTAGGACCAAAAGGTAAGCCAATTCGGCTCCCCTTTATAATTTTTGATTGGTGCTAGAGAGAGAGTCGACCAAATTTCAATGACGAAATTCTAATCCAATTCCGCATCAATTGATGCGATTCTTGATTCTAGGATGAACCTTAGGATGAGAGCTATCTGTCCAAATCGAAAGCTCAAACCGTAGTACCTTCACCGGTGAGTAATAGAAGTTTTCTCTCTCTATAGTTCATTTTCCGGCGAAGCTCCGTTTGAGCTCGTCCCGGCATTAAAACTTGCGATTCACATTTCTGATGAATCGTATGAACATGTAGAAACTCAATTTCAACTTCAATTTCAACAATTGGAAATGTTTGATGGGTCAATTTGATGAAATCAAATTCGGCTATGTTAAGAAGTTGGAATTGGAGGGAAATTGGGGATTTTCGAAATTCAAAGGTCCAAAATGAAATTTTATGAAATTGAGGGTCAATTGGGCATGAAAATAATGTTGGAGGACCAATTGAGGAATTTTGAAATTTTTGGGGCAAAATTTACCATTTTTGTAAAGAAAGGGCAAAATGGTAATTTTGGAAAAGTTGGGGGACCAAATTGGAAATTTGGGAAATTAAACCCCTTTTTGTGAAATGGAATAAATTGAGGTCATATGATAAATTTTAGAAGTTTCGGGACTCAATTTGAGGAAAAACCGGCATTTGGGACTTAAACTTAAAGAGAAATAACTTTAGGGACCTAATTGCAAATAAATGAAAGTTTGACTTTCTCATTCATTTGGAATGAATGAAGGCGATTAGGCCGAAGGATAATGAACCAAGATGTTCATATCGTGTAGGAACACGAAATACCGGAAACGCCAGCAAGGACAAGCTCGCGTGAATACAAAGAACCAGTCTAGTGGAATTCACGTCATTAATGGGTGAGTGGGTTTACTAACATCAAACCCAGTTGGGATGATGAGCACAACTTAAAGATAAAAACCACTTACCGGTTGTGAATGAAAATTTTATATCATACCCGGTAGGGGATGATAAGTACCTCGGTATAAAAAACCCACTATTTAGTGGTATTTTAATCATCACCACTTAGAGAAAGTGATGTGAAAATTATGTGAAAAAAAATAATTACTGGTTGTAAGTAGATCATACCTGGTTGGTATGATGAGACTTCCTCGAAGGAAGTTGAAAACCCATTCATCGGTTATGAACGGAGATGTCCTTATACCGGTTGGTATAATGGACAGTGAAAACCTATTTTGTCAGAAGTGTTCTCCCCTAACTGTGTGCCAATGCTTAAACTATTTGGGAGACCTTCTCGAATAGCTCTGATAGGCCAGGGACCTCGGTTTTGGAACTTGGGGGCTAAATGCCCGATTTTGAAAATCTCGTACAGTGGGTCCAAGGCCAGTTGGCACGGGCAGGAGCTCGTAAATAAACATGATATATGTGCCATAAAACTTAATAAGTGAATTTTTTGGCCATGGTACCAAGATAGGACCGATGTGCTCAGTCAACTAGTGGCAGTGCGACATGATAGGTCGACGGACTAGTCAAGACAAATAGCTGCGGGTTGAGTTGAGAGTCGGGGCCGTTGGACTAGTGGCACCACAAATTACATGGCAATATAAGAAAACATTGTTTGTGCATGCATTGAGTACGGGATCATCAAGACGCCCATGAGGGGTAGTGATGTGTCCTAAGGGCACTGGACGACCTGGTGGCTATAAGGGCAGTTCGTCGTTCTAGGGGTCTGTGCGAAATCTAGAGTAGCATGAAGCGCATGAGACCGGGGTGGGGACAGGATGAGGTCTCTATCCTCATACAGACACGAAGAAGTGATTTCGGGATTGTGGGTCGGATGTCACGTACATCCACTCATTCCCAGGGTAGAAGTGGTTGTACTTCTATCCGGGTGGCAGGAAAAGTCGCTCCGAAGCCACTAGCGGGTTCAGTAGTAATACTGACTTGCGAATGTGTGTAACCTTCATGATGAAGGATGTGTGTTAGGTGATGACACACCGGTAACTAAGAAATAATGGAAAAACCCAAATTTTTAAATGAAGGGATTTTTTTTGAAAAGAAAGGAGTCTAGCACACTCCATATAAATGTTTTTCTTAAAAGTTAAAAGTAAGCCTTTGAAAACCCATTCACTAAGTAGTCGTACTCATCCCCTCCCTTATATCCCTTTCAGGAAATCCCAGAAAGCCTACCTTGAAAGACCATCAACTAAGATGCCTGTAAGACAGGTATGTAAAGTTTAAAATTTAATGAAGTTTTGATTATGTTATTCCAGGAAATGGTACAGGTTTAAAAGACGCCTTACTCTTTACGGATTATAATAAAGGGAAAACCCTTTAATAAACCAGGAGAGAGGCGGGTTGTTCACGGGGATCCGACCAAACCGGGTCGGGGCGTGACAGGGAGTTTGGGGACTCTCTGCCCAATCGTTTGGCATCTTAATGGCCCTCATTCATGGCTCAAAGCACCCTAAATGGAGGTGATTCATCTTCAATGGTGCTGTCCGTTCTTCCAACGGATGAACAGTGTTGTCATCTGAAGGAAAAAGACGACACTTTTCCGAACCGCACCGGACTAGTACGAACCAGGTTCAATGTTTAAACCGGTCGATTCAGACCAGATTCAATTGAGCTTTTCAAAATTAATAATTTCTAAATTCATTCTCTATCCAATGGTGGCTTCAATTCCCCAATTTGAATATTTTAAGCCACCTAGAAAAATGAATTTAGCAACAGGTTCAATTATGGTCCAAACCGGTTCAATTCGGTTCAGATCTGGTTCACCTAAACTAGTCTGGTTTCCTCTTACAATTTGTCCCAAAGTCCCTTTCCATGGTTTTAATTATATTTGGGTCACTCAAGATTTGTAAATTTCCCAATTTTCCCTTTCTCAAACAGTTGCAGTTCATGAACCAGTTCAGTTCTCTATCTTGGGTTGATCGGTTCTTTCCCCGATTTTCTTATCCTAAAGGGTCGGGGTTTGCAGGGGAAATTAACAATGTTTTATTGATCAATTTAATGATATTGTAATTTAGGGGTCAAATTGCTATTTTTGAGAAATATGGGAAAATTGTGGATTTTCCAAAAATTGGGGGTCGAATGATAAATTAATTAAATTAAGGACATTTTTATGAAATTCACTTCCAATTGAGGGCCAATTGCGCAATTTGGGCAAAATGGTTGTCTAATTAGCATTTTTGAGGGGTTTCGTGTCAAATTGCAATTTTTGAAAAATTAGGGACTAAATGCCAATTTTGGAAAAATTAAGGGTCAATGGGCAATTTTGATAAAACTAAGGACCCAAGAAGGATAATTGGGAATCCCTAGGGCTTAATTGAAACTAAAGGAGCAAATAAGGACCTAAAGGTAATAGTATAAACTTTAGGGACCTAAATACAATTAAGTCATAATAGGAGGGCCTATGTTTAAATGCCCAAAAAGATGTGGCCTCTTAGTCAAAGTGCCCTGATATGGATATTCATGTCGTGTAGGAGCAGACTACAAGAGCACCAACTCCCGCAAGCACGCCGCAAAGCCACACTCCGTCGGGACAACCCCGTCGAGATTACCGGATGAGTGGGAATCTATAATGTCTATTCTGGTTGGAATGATGATTCATTTTGAAAATGTTTTTCTTGGAATTAGCCTCCCCTGACTAGGTGACTCTGCTTAAAATATTTGGGAGCTAATCCCGAGTCTTAGGGTCGGTATGCTAATGGGCCCAAGTTTGATGGACACGGGTATGGACCCGTCTAGAACCAGCATGTGATGAGTAATACTAAAAGATCCAATTAACGGGAAATTGTGTGTGATACCCACCGAGCCAAGATTGAGATGTTAGGCTTGTTGGGCTAAACTGGTGCTAAGCCAAAGCTAGGTCATCGAACCTATTGGGCCAATACGCATGGGCCGAAGCCAAGCCAACAGATCATTGCGTTGGAGGGCCAAAGATAATTGCTATAAATTAAAAGACTCTTGATTGTGCATGCACTGTGAGATTTAGGCCATCAAGACACCTGGTATGAGGTAGTCATAGATCCTAAGGGATGCTGGATGACCAAGGATGCATAGGGGTGGTTTGGCATCCATTAAGTCGAGAAGCTCAGGGAGCTTCCTCCGAAGTGAGACCAAGGCCTCATCCCATAGAGCGGACACTATGAAGTGATTAGGGTTTTAGGGTCATACTATTGATGTCCACTCAAACTCAGGGTACATGCAGTTAATCATTATCAAGGTGGATGGTAAAGGCATTCTGTTCCACAACTGGAATAGTCCGGGATCGTTCTGCGAACGTGTTATCGCTCCTATTATTGGAGGGCGGTTGATTTGTATGCAAAACTCGAGAAGAGCTATTTGTGAAATGTCAAAAATCTTGAAAGTAATTAATTGAACATTCCCTAAAAGATCTCTCCCACTCATTGAGTTGTCGAACTTACCCTCTTCCTCTAAACATTTTTTAGGAAGGAATGTGACAATGCCAACCTCTTCCTCCCTACGACCTGCACCAGGCATAAAGATTTAAATTCTAGTTTTGTTTAATGTTGTCCAGGGAAAACATAACTTGTATTATGCCTGACTCTCCTTAATCTCATGGAGGAGTCCCTCTCCAAGGTCTAGGGGAGTGGCAGATTGATCACAGGACCTCGACCCAACCAGGTCGGGGCGTGACACATAATATTTCATCTATTCGTACTTAAGTGTCCTCAACACAAGAGTCATTATCATGGTCTGCTAAACTTTCACCTATCAAATATCAAATTTCCTAATCCGTAGGAATCACAGAACTCTGTCCATTTTTTAAATTTGGAAAAAATCCTTAGTTACCATGAACATCACCCAAATGTTTAATGTGATACTCAAGTACTTAGTCATTTCTGACTTTTATGTTTCTACTTGATTTCTTTGTATTTCATTATTACCAAATTTTCATAGTTTTATCCATTATGTGATATTTCTACACAATTTTATCTATTGCTTCTCGCCTTTCATTTTTAAGCTCTCTTCCTTACTTTGCTTGTCATGCCATCACCTGGTTTGGTCGAAATCACGTGATCAACCCCACTCTCCTAGACATCAAGGAGTCACTCCTCCTCTAGGTCGTGATGAGTCAGACACACTACCTGCCATATTTCCTCAAATGACATTATACAAAATTGAAAGCGTAATTCGTATTTGGGTTCATGACATGGTGAGGGAAACTCTTAGGTGGTTTTTTTCCTTCCTAAAAAATGTTGAGGAGATGGGGATGACTTTTACAAATTAGTGAGTGGGGAAGTCTTAGAGATGTACTCATTTATGTGTTCATTATGTTTGTGGTATTCCATTATTTACCCCTTCTCAGGTTGGCACATAATCACACACCCTTTTTATCATAAAAAGGGATCACACGTTTGCATAACAGTCCCCGACTGTTCCACTTGTGGACCAGAGCACGTTTACCGTCCACCCTAATAGAGGTATATGGCCTCCATCCTGAGTTTGAGTTCACATCAATTGTCCAACCCTCAAACCCAAATCATACTTTGTGTCTGCTTTGTGGGAGGAGACCTCTTTCCACCTCCTACCTTGATCTCCGTGCGCATAAAGCTTCCAAAGATTCTCGACGTACTAGATGACAAACCGCCCTTATGCTACCTAGGTTGTCCAACAACTCAATTCACCTATCGATTCTTATGATAGTTTTTTGAGCACATCCACCTCATCTTGTCTACGGGCCAATGCCTATGCCCATTGGCCTTGGTCCCACTCGAACGACATTAATCAACCTTTGCATGCAGAATGCAATATCAGGACAATCTCCCAAAAGTTTTAAGCTTGTTCAATTAGTTAGGGGAGGGCAGTCCATGAAAACCCTTTTTAATTTTGGAATACTATAATCATTAGCCCAACCGGGCATGATGCTAAACCCACTCACCCGATAAATAAGGCTGGTTTGTCCTAGCTAGACTTCTAGTCCTGGTCGTGACTTCTCGCACACATTCTGGTTCAATATGTTCCTGCAGGGTTCGAACATGCTCATGAAGGAAGTTTCAGCATGAAGGCCTCTCGAAGATTCAAAATTTTCAACTAAGTCCCTAGGATTTCAAACTCTCATTCAAGGGTCCTTAAATTTTCCAAAATTACCAATTGGCACTTAGTTTTTCCAAAATTGCCTATTGCTGCTTAAACTTTCAAAATTTCCAATTAGTCCCTCAATTACATTGAATTGGCCAATCGGACTTCAATTGGGAGTTAATTTAACAAAAATCCCCTAATTTTTCTTAAATTACAATTTGGCCCCCAATTTTCGCAATTCTCCCAAAAATTGTCATTTGACCCAAAAATTTGTTTCCTTCAATTGAACACCCAAACGTGAGCAATTGCTCCCAATCATGATCTGAACCACCTCCTCCATGTTCCCCTCATTATTTCAAGGTTTGAAACACTTCATTAGGCTAAAAAATGAGCTCAAACAAAGCTTCATCAAAAATATTTTCTAGAGAGAGAGCTTGATTTTCTTACCTGTGAGGGGACGGTGGTCTGAACTCTAGATAGGGGTGGCTAATGCTCGTTGAGGGAAATGTCCCATGATAAACCTCGGATCAATTGATTGCATGAGCATGGAGAATTTGAAGAGAGAAGTTGAGTGGGTCATTTTCTGTAACTTCACTGTTCTAGCAAGATGAGGAGGAATTAACTTACCTCGAAGGTTCCTAGTGGTCGGGGGTTGATCGTGGGGAGCTAACGGGAGCTTGGCCCAGTTACCTGAGGTCGGAAATGGTAGGAATTCAGCTCGAGTTTTTCTATCATTTCGGGGTCATCAGAGTGACAATACTGTACTGAATCCCTATCGCTTCCCTAATGATCCTTTGTCACGCATCGACCCGGTTTGGTCGGATCCCTCTGATCAACCCGCCGCTCTCTTAGTTCAAGAGCAGTTTCCACCTTCTTTAATTCAAGAGGAACCAGGCGTGAATCTCAACCTTGTTCCTCGGAACAACATATATCAAGTATAATGCAAGCTTAAGAAAATTTCAGCATACCTAATAGAGGGTAAGGCTTGGTGTTATCCCTAGTCATTTTTCTATTTCCTAAAAAGGTATAAAAAGGGTAGGTGAGTTTTTAAAACTCAATAAATGGGTATTTGTAAAAAATTAAGACTTAATAAAATAGTTTTTAAATTGGAGTGATCCAGACTCATTATTTTCTTTAAAATATCTCATTCTCAAAATTTCAATTTTTATAGTCATTTCTTAATCCTCATTCATAACTGGTGTGTTTATCAACCAATACACGCCCTTCATCATAAAGGGAACATACATTCGCAATGCAGCACGTCCACTACACCCACTTGTGGCGTTGGAGTGACCTTATCGGCCACTTAGATAGAAGCACGTCCACTTCTACCCTGAGAATAAGTGGATGTACGGGACATCCGACCCTCAATCCCGTAAACAAAACTCTGTGTCCATATGAGGATAGAGACCTCATTCCATCCCCACCCTAGTCTCATGCAGATGAACCTTCGTCGAGCTTCCAAGACTGTCGCCATGACTAACTGCCCTAATCTCCATCATGTCGTCCAGTAGCCCTAGGACGCATCACTACCCCTCTTGGGTGTCTTAAAGGTCCCATAATTTAGTGCATGCACAAAACAACAATTTTCCACATAAGCCATTTAATATGTGGTGCCACTTGTCTAACAACCCCGACCCTCAACTCACTTGATCGTGCAATGAATTTATAGTTAAAATACCTCGTTGGGATGATTAGCACCTTAGAAATGAAAACCCACTACTAAGTGGTATTTTAACTATAACACCTGTGAGGAGTGATGTGAAAATTACGTGAAAAAACTACTTACCAGTTGTAAGTGGATCATACTCAAATGGTATGATGAACTTCCTAGAAGGAAGTAGGAAATCCGTTCTTTGGTTATGAGTGGAGATGTCCTTATACCTGATTGGTGTGATGGATGGCTAAAAGTTTATTTTTGTCGGAAGTGCATTCCCTCGATTGTGTGCCACTACTTAAACTTTTTGGGATATCTTCTTGACGGGAGCTCGAATAGCTGAAATAGGCTAGAGGCCTTAGTTTTGGAACTTGGGGGCTAATATGTTCGATTTTGAAAATCTCATACAATGGGCCTAAGGCCGGTTGGCACGAGCAAGAGCTCATAAACAAACATGAGCTAAACCATGAAAACTTTAAATGAATGATTTGTTTGGCCATGTTACCAAGATATGACCAACATACTCAATGGACTGGCGGTAGTGCGATAGGACAAGTTGATGTATGAGATAGAAAATGAATTTAGATGAATTTAGAAATTTTTAGATTTGAAAAACTCGGTCGAATGGAGGGTGAACCGATCGATTTAAGCTTTGAACCCAATTAAGACCGATCCGGACCGGTTTGAAAAAGTGTCGACTTCTTTCGACCGATGACAGCACTGTTCACTCACCGAAAAATCATAGTAGTACCGATGAAGAAGAAATGTTTACATTCAGTATGTTTTATGCCATCGTGTCATAAAGGTGTCAAACGGACGACCGACGAGTCTCCAACCTCCTTATATAAAGAGTCCCTCTCCATCCATCCTCTTCACACATGAAAAGATCACTCTCTCTCAATTGCTTAGTTTTCCAGCGAAGCTCAAACCAGAGTTCCAATAAAGGGTCATTTATGAGCCAAAGAAGGTGAGGTCGGGTTTGCACCGCCTGTAGTCTCAGTTTGCACCGAAGGTCGCCGAAGAAGCGCTGGTGTTATGGAACAGTGAAGCAGCTCTAATGGACCGAAGCTGCCCAGTTTAAGCCGAACTAAAATCAGCCATATCGTGCCCTCCTTAGGCAAAACCAAGCCTTCCCAACACCTCCACAACACTCCTACAGCCAAATTAGGATTGAAAGGTAAGCCAATTCGGCTCCCCTCTGCAATTTCCAACCGGTGCTAGAGAGAGAACCAACAGAATTTCAATGAACAAGGATGTTCATATCGTGTAGGAACAAGAAGTACCGGGAATGCCAACAAGGACAAGCTAGCGTGAATACAAAGAACTAGTCTAGTGGAATTCTCTACATTAACAAGTGAGTGGGTCTTTTAACATCATACCCGGTTGGGGTGATGAGCAAATTAAGCTAAAAACCTACTTATCAGTTGTGAGTGGGATTTTATATCATACCCGAATGGGGATGATAAGTACCTCAAAATGAAAACCCACTACTAAGTGGTATTTTTAAACATCACAACTTAGAAGAGTGATGTGAAAATGACACAGAAAAACTACTTACCGATTGTAAGTAGATCATACCTGGTTGGTATTATGAAACTTCCTAGAAGGAAGTGGAAAACCCGTTCATCAGTTATGAGCAGAGATATCCTTATACTGGTTGTTATGATGGATAGTTGAAAATATGTTTTGTCGGAAGTGCTCTCCCCTGACTGTGTACCACTGCCTAAACAATTTGGGAGACCTTCTTGACGGGAGCTCGAATAGCTCTATTAGGACGGGACCCTCGGTTTAGGAAATTGGGGGCTAATATTCGTCGGACCAGGTGACCTTGCGAAGCTCGACGTAGCTTCAAGCGCACGAGATCAGGGTAGTGTCGAGATGAGGTCTCTGTCCTCATACGGACACGGAGAATTGATTTCGGGATTGAGGGTCGGATGACGCATACATCCACTCATTCTTAGGGTAGAAGTGGACATGCTTCTATCTAGGTGGCCGGTAAAGTCGCTCCGACGCCACAAGTGGGTTCAGTGAATGGGCTGGCCTGCGATAGTGTGATTTACCTTCATGATGAACGATGTCTGTTAGGTGATAGCACACCGTGATTAATAAGAAATGGTGATAAAACAGAAAAATTGAAATGAAAGGATTTTTGAAAGGAAATAATGAGTTTGGCACACTCCAAGCAAATCTTTTTCCTAAAAAGTTAAATTTTGAAAACCCATTCACTGAGTCGTTGTACTCACCCCTCCCTCATATCCCTTTTCCGGAAATCCCAGAAAGCCTACCCTCAAGAACCACCAACTAATACACCTGTGAGATAGGTATTTAAAATATTATGTCATTTTGATTTACGTTATTTTAGGAAAAGGTGCAGGTTTAAAGGATGCCTTACTCTTTACAATATATAATAAGGGGAAACCCTTTAATAAATCGGGAGAGTGGCAGATTAATCACAGGGATCTGACCAAACCGGGTCAGGGCGTTACAACTAGAGTGGTATCAGAGCATGTTTCCTCGAATACATAATCAAGACTAGAAAATATAGTAACTAATAAGATTTATCTTAAAATTTTCAGATGGCTCCGTGGAGAGGAACCAAGAAAAGTAGGAATGACTCTACTCAACTCCTTATCCTCGTAGGAAGATAACTCTAGAAGCTTCCTAATGCCCGAGATATAGTAAAAGCCCCAAAGGACCAAATGGGGAAATATCCAGTACCACTAAGGAGTATAGTGTCAGGACATGTTAGGGTCATAGTCCGGTGAACAAAGGGAGCAAAGCCTAAAGCCAGGAATGCTAGTGTAGACTTATAATCTTACCAAGGAGGATACTTGCTAAGAAAACCATAGCTTCCTATCTATTATGTGACTACCTTTTGTGATAGGGCTAAAACCCCAACCTTTTGCATCCCCCTATTAATGAAGCACTCAAATTCTTAAATTCCTATCTCTCAATGTTGTGATCTTGCTAGGAAGATTGCCCCAAGGAAAGTAACCAAACAAATCCACACTACCATAAAAACTAGGGAAATTTTCCATTTCAGTTAAGGAAATTGAATCAGGGAATTAAGAAACCCAAAAGGACTATTAGAATGACCCTTAGCAAGGGAGACTTAGCAAGGAAACTATCAAAGTGTTCAAACTCAAGGTCAACGAAGTCCAAGGACACGGAATACTTGTAGGACCAAAGGCCAAAAAGTGTGGAGCAAGTTAAGTAAGTTATTCACAAGGAGGACAAGAAATAGCGAGGTAAAGCAAGGAAATTCAAACTTCTTCTTAAGAAGGTCAACCATAGAGGAATACCACAAGAATAGAGGTAAGGTATATGGGAGGTACACCTAGAACACCTCAAAAAGGGTCAAATACGGAAAATGTCCTCCAAAAATGTCAGGGTAGGATATAGTAAGAATGAAGAAGAGAATAAAGGAGTTACAAAAAGGAACTCTAGAGGGATACATATGATTAAGTACCCTCTTGAAGGGATCATTGATTGGCGGATGGACATAACGTAGAGTGCAAGGAACCAACCCATCGTTAGAAACTTCTTGAAGGAAGGATGTATCAGAGGCCAAGTATGACTTGCTTTGGAAGAGTAATATAGCCAAATAACAATTTCAAGAGAAACTAGTAGAAAGAAGTAACTAGTAACAATAGGATGGGCATGAAAGACAAGTGATATAGCTACGTGGTTTGTGTGTTGCGTGATAACACACTGTGATTAATAAGAAATGGAGATAAAATAGAAATTTTGAAATGAAAGGATTTTTTAAAGGAAATAAGGAGTATGGCACACTCCAAACAAATATTTTTCCTAAAAGGTTAAATTTTGAAAACCCATTCACTAAGTCATTGTACTCACCCCCTCCATCATATCCCTTTTCAAGAAATCCTAGAAAGCCTAACCTCAAGAACCACCAACTAATATGCCTATGCGACATGTATTTAAAATATTATGCAGTTTTGATTTAAGTTATTCTGGGAAAAGGTGCAGGTAAAGGACGCCTTACTCTTTATGATATATAATAAGGGGAAACCCTTTAATAAACCGAGAGAGTGGCGGGTTGATAACGAGGTTCCGACCAAACTGGGTTGGGGCTTGACACCCCGAGTCTAAGGAGCCTGACCACATCTTCTTTGGCTTAGAAAAGACCCTATATCAGAGCTATGGTTTGAGATTCGACGAAAAACATACTAGCTAAGAAAGCATGAGGTTTTCAGGTTTGGAGAGGATGAATGGAGAGGGGGTCTTTATATAGGGAGCTCAGGGACTCATCGGTCATCCGTTTGGCACCTTTATGACAGTCAATGATGGCATGAAACATACTGAACAAAAATGTTTCCTCTTTTCCAATGCTCGTTCAATTTTCTACTAGTGAACAGTGTTGTCATTTGAAGGAAGAAGATGACATTGTTTTGAATCGGACTAGACAGGTCCGAACCATGTTCAAAGCTTAAACCGGTCAGTTCAGGCCCGATTTGACCGAGTTTTTCAAATTAAAATTTCTAAATTCATTCTCCATCCAATGGTGACCTCAATTCTCCAATATAAATTTTCTAAGCCACCGAGAAAAAATGAATTTAGCATCTGGTTCAATAGTGGTTCAAACCGGTATGATCCGTTTCAGATTCGGTTCACCTAAACTGGTTTGGTTTTCATCCCCCATTCATCCTAAAGTCCTTTTTCATGAATTTTGTTACTATTTAGGTCACTCGAGATCCATAAATTTCCTGGTTTGTCCATCCTCTATCGGTTCCGATTCATAAGTTAGTTCAATCTAGTTAGAATTCGGTTGACCTAAACTGGTCTGGCTTCCTCTCCAAATTGTCTTAAGGTCCTTTTCCAAGGTTTTTATGATCTCTTTAGATCACTCGGAAGTTGTAAATTTTCCAAGTTGCCCATTATTTGATGATCGGGTTTGTGAACCGGTTCGATTTTATCACTCGGTTTGACTGGTTCTTTTCTTAGTTTTCCTTAACTCCAAAGAGCGAGGTTTACATTCTTGGTGTGAAAGGAGGTGGCGTGAGGTAGGGGACTTCTTCCCGGATCCATCGAGACTGAATGTGACTTCTATGACTTGAGAAAGGGCCCTTGTTGGAGCTCTGGTCTATGTCTCACCAAAAAATTGACCCCATTAGGTTCTTCGGTGGCTAGTGGTATGAGGAATGTGTGGGGAGGGGTGCTCTTTATATAGGGAGTTTAGCAACTGTCTGGACTACCTATCGGCGTAAGTCTCGGTCCCCCCTTGCTTGCCGACAACTGGATCAGCCATCTTAGGAAGATGATATTGTGATACACGTGCGAGCTTCACACGTGTCAGCTTGCCATGTGGTGCTTCATGATTGGTTGGTTTTGCTGACATAGCATCCCAGTTAGCCTTAGACTTGCTGACCAAACACGTGACAACCTTCCATTAGTTACTCGTTCCTACGTGGTTGTTGACCGGTCCCAATTGACTGTGACACATGTCACATCCCTATTGGTCGGTCTTCAGTGATGTAGATTTTCCTCCTTTGACTGAGGACACGTGTCACTCCAAAATTGGCCATGCTTCTAGACTCTAACTGAGTGGCTGATAGGGTGTGCCATGCCATTGTCGCAAGCTAATTGGCCAGGCCTGTTGACTAGGCACTTACTTGGTAGTGATCCATTGATCGATTGGGTCATTGATCGGTTGGGCTGTTGACTAGTCTGGTTCAACAGGGTTTGGTGATCCGAAATCGTAAATCAATTAGTTGAGGTCTGATTCGACCAATTTTTTTTAAAATTAAAATTTCTAAATTCATCTTAATTCATTCTCTATCTAATGGTATTTTCAATTTTCCAATTTGACATTTTTAAGCTAGCTAGAAAAATGCATATTTGAATCGGTTCTTCACGGTTCAACTCAATTCACTCTAGTTCATTTTGGTTCACCTTAACCGGTCTAGTTCTCACGTCCTATCTACTTCATGTTTCTCCTTCATGACTCTTGTGATTTATTGACAACTTGGGATGTATAAACCATCGTCTTAAACCTTTATTTTACCTCTTTTTTTCCCCAATCGACACCTATTTTTCCTTCGGAAGTATTTGGGGTTTTCCCCCGGTTCAGTTCTTTATTTTATAGAGACGGGGTTTACAATGCTCCCCACCTTTTAGGAGTTTTGTCTTCAAAACATTTACACGTTAAACAATTGAGGGTACCTATTCCTCAAGACCTACTTCATCTCCCACATTTCCTCTTCTACTTGGTTGTTTTGACAAAGGACCATCACCATGGGAATCCTCTTGTTCTTTAGTTTTTTCTCTCATCGATCGAGGATTTGTATTGGCTCCACCTCATAGACCAAATCTTCCTCTAGCTCGGGTGGTGGTTGATCTAGTACATGGCTAGGGTCAAGCTCATATTTTGTAGCACCGACACGTGGAATACGTCATATATTCTCTGTAGATCCGGAGGTAGCTCCAACTTGTACACCACCAATCCAATCCTCTGGACTATGATGTATGGATCGATGTATTATGGTTTTTCCTCATTGTTGAAACCTAAGTATCCCTCTCCATGGTGATACCTTTAGGAACACCTAGTCTCCTACTTGAAATTCAAGGTCCTTCCTCTGGTGGTCGGCATAGCTCTTTTGTCGATCCTGGGTTGCCTTAAGTCGAATCCTTATCACTTGGAACTTCTCAGTTGCATCCTCTATTAGCTCGACCTTCTCAAGCCTGCTCGATTTTCCGACGAGTGAACAGTGTTGTCAATTGAAAGAAAAAGATGACATTGTTCTGAACCAGACTAGACCAGTCCGAACCGGGTTCAAAGATTAAACCGATTGGTTCAGGCCCAATTCAACCGAATTTTTTAAAATTAAAAATTTTTAAATTCATCTAAATTCATTCTCCATCTAATGGTTTCCTCAAATCTCAAATTTGAATTTTCTAGGCTACCCAGAAAAATCAATTTAGCTTCTAGTTCAATAGTGGTTCAAACCAGTCCAAATCGGTTCAATCCGGCTCGGATCCGGTTCACCTGAACCGGTTTGGTTTTCATCTCCAATTCATCCTAAAGTCCTTTTTCAAGACTTTTGTGACTCCTTAGGTCACTCAGAATCCATAAATTTCCCAGTTTGCCCTTTCTCTATCGATTCTGGTTCATGAACCAACTCGGTTCATAAACTGGTTCAAACCGATGCGGATCTGGTTCTCCTGAACCGGTTTAGTTTTCTCTCCCAAGGTTTTATGTTCTCTTTGGCTCACTTAGGAGTTGTAAATTTTCCAAATTTCTCGTTCTTTGATGATCGGTTTATGAATGAATTTGGTTTTTCTCACTCGGTTTGACCGGTTCTTCCCCCGATTTCCTTGTTTTAAAGGGATGGGGTTTATAGATATGTTGTCCATTAGTCCTCACTAGCCCCTATCTAGGCTGAGGTTTACCCTAAGGCTACACAACTGCCTTAGCAAGGGTAAGTAGCATGTGACACCTCGACCTAGTTTGGTTGGATCCCCATGAGCAACCTGACACTCTCCCGGTTTATTAAGGGTTTTCCCATTCTATAAATCATGAGGACTAAGGCATCCTTTTCACCTATATCTTTCCTATAATAACATTAATAAAAATTGAATATTTTAACCTTACATACCTGTCTTGCAGATTCAGCTATCGGATAGTCATTAAGTGGATTTTCCCTTGGTTACTTGAAAAGGGGTAAAGGGAGGGAGGGAGTTCGACAACTCAATGAATAGCTGTTGGGAGAGAGTGTTCATAATTAAAACATCTTTAATCGGAGTGTGCCAAACTCCTTATTTCTTTCAAAAATATTATTTCCTTAAATTCCTAGTTTTTCAAACCATTTTCCTCATTTTCACATCAAGTGTGTTTAACAATCGACACGGACCCTTCATAAGGAAGGGAATCACACATTCGCAGGGCAACTCATCCACTGCACCCACTTGTGGCATCAGAGTGACTTTCTCGGCTACCTAGATAGAAGCCCGTCCACTTCTACCTTCAGAATGAGTGGATGTTCATGACATCCAACCCTCAAAACCAAAATCAACCCTATGTTTGTATGAGGACAAAGACATCATCGCGACCCCACCTCGGTCTCATGTGCATGAATCTATGTCGAGCTTCCCTCACTGTTGACATGACAAACTGCCCTTATTTCCACCATGTCATCTAGTAGCCCCTAGGACGAATCACTACCCCTCTTGGGCATCTTCATGGTCCTAAACCTCAAGGACATACACAAACAATAATTTTTCCACAATGCCATTTATCTATGGTGTCCCTGGTCAAACAGCCCCGACCCTCAACTCAACCTGCAGCTATTTGTTTAGGTCGGTCCGTCGACCTGGCCTTGACGTAATACCGCCAGTCCATCGAGTATGCCAGTTCTGTCTTGGTACCATGGTGAAATCACACATTCCATTCATTTAAAATTCCCATGGCATATATATCATATGTTTGTTTACTAGCTCATGCTCGTGCCAACTAGCCTTGGGCCCACTATACATGATTTTCCAAAACCGAGCATTTTAGCCCTCAAGATCCAAAATCGAGGCCTCTAGCCTATATGAGCTGTTCTAGCTCTCATCAAGGTCTCCCAAAATTTTTAAGCATTGGCACACAATCAAGAGAGAATGCATCGGACAAAATAATTTGTCCACTTATCACACCAACCAGGTGTGATGAAATTTCTAGTTACAAAGCGAGTTTTCTCCTTCCTTCCAAGAAGTCCATCATACCAACCGGATATGATCTTTTTACTTACAACCGGTAAGTAGTTTTTCCGCTTAGTTCTCACATCACTCCAGCCGGGTGTGATGTTAAAATCTCACATAGAAGTGGTACGAAGTGCTCATCATCCTAACCAGGTATTTTGTGAATAAACCTACTCACCCGATAACTAAAGTGTACTCTCCTTCAGTTGGTTCCCACGTCCACGCTAGCTTGTCCATGTTGGTGTTTCAGTCCCGCATGTTCTTACACGATTCACACATCCTTATCTATTAATATTTGGCATAACAGCATTCGTTTCTCACGTATGAACGACTATGCTAAAAATTTCCAACTAATTGCACTTACGTCCCTAAAGTTCATTCTCCTTGACCTTAGGTCCCTAATGCTAACTTTTCTCCAAATTGAGTCTTGAAACTTCCAAAAACTCACTTTGGGACCTCAATTTCCAATTTGGTCCCAAACTTTTTAAAAATTACCATTTTGCCCCTACTTTACAAAAATAGTAATTTGACAACAATTAATTTAAAAAATCGACCAATTGGTCCTCCAACATCTTTTCCATGGCCAATTGGCCGTAGATTTTGGGAAATTACAATTTGGTCCCTTAATTTTACGAAATCCATAAATTTCCCCCAATTTGCCCCTTTCAAACTAGCAGAATTTGATTTCATCAAATTTACCATTCAATCTGGGTTAATTGCTCCAATTGAAGATGTGGATTAGTTCCTACACTTCCATGCGACTCAATTGAGCTTTGAACCACATCATTTGGGTCCAAATTGAGCTCAAATGGAGCTTCGTTGGAAAATAGAGCGTAGAGAGAGAAAGGTTCAAAAACTTACCATCAGACATGCAGTAGTTTGATCTATCTATTAGCAAAGATAACTCTCTTCCTGATGTATCTTATAGGATCAAGAATTCCTACAATTGAAGGAGAATTTTGTTAGTGAAATTCCGCATTATCTCTCTCTAACTCTCACCAGCAACAATTGAGGAGGGCAGAATTATCTTACCTTTCAACTCAGTTGAGGACGTCTAAGGGATGTGGGGATGTTGGGAGAGCTTTGTTTGGCCGGAGGAGGGCTAAATTTGGCCAATTTCAACTCTACTGAAATAGGGCAGCATCGGTCCATCGGAGCTGATTTACTATTTGACTACATTAGTGCTTCTCGGTGGTCCTCAGATCGAGCGAAGGTTGCTATAAGATAGTTGACTTCCCCTAGAGTCTAAAGATCCCGACCTTGTCTTTTGAGGTTGAGAAAATTGCCAAGTCAGATCTCTGGTTCAAGCTTCATCAAAAAATGGAGCAGTTAAAAGAGATGGAGTTTTTAGGTGTGAGGAGGATGAATGGGGAGGAGCTCATTATATAGGAAGCTCGGGGACTCTCTAGCCATCCATTTGGCTCCTTTTTGGCGATCATTCATGGCCTAAAATGCCTTGAACAGAGATGATTCAACTTCATCAACACTGTTCGTTCTTCTGGTGGTTGAACAATGTTGTCATATGAAGGAAGAAGATAACACTATTCCAAACCATACCAAACCGGTCCGAACCATGTTCAATGCTTAAACCGGACAGTTTAGGCCCGATTCAACCGAGTTTTTTGAAAATTAAAATTTTCTAAATTCATTCTCTATCCAATGGTTGCTTCAATTCCCTAATTTCAATATTTTAAGCTATCAAGAAAAATGAATTTAGCAATCAGTTCAGGTCCGATTCACCTGAACTGGCCTCGTTTTCTTTTCCAATTTGCCCCAAAGTCCTTTTCCATGAATTTTACGACTCTTTAGGTCACTCGGGATTTGTAAATTTCCCTTTTTTCCCTTTCTCTATCAGTTGGGGTTCATGAACTAGTTCGGTTCTCTCTCTTGGTTTGACCGGTTCTTTCCCCTATTTTCTTATCTTGAAGGGGCGGGGATTACAACTCTCGCCTCCTTTTAGGAGTTTTGTCCCCAAAACTAAATCAACATTTTTCACTCCAGGATAAACTTCCCTTAATATCAACTTGGGCATGTTAACACTTCAGTCGTTCTTTTACTTAGCCCACTTTAAATCACACGTTTAAGGAATTTCTTTTCCTTTACATTGTTTACTCCCTCCATTGAGTTTATCATAACTAGTATGTCTTGCTCGTGCATCTAAAGGTATATCCCTAGGTTTAAATCTTCCTTTGCTTTGGGCAAGATTCTTCACCTTGAGGTTCTTACTCAAGATTTTAGGATTTGAAGTTTCAAGATGCCCAATCGTTCATGTGTCTAGTTATTCACTTGATCGTTGAAACCTTTACCTTGGTGTTCTTTCGAGCGTTACATACTTGTTTTTCATGGGTTTCAGTGTTATCACCTTTTTGTCCTATTTTGACCCTTCTCCATCCGTTGTTTATTACAACTTCGGTTCAATTTTTATGTTTGACCATGTCATGCTTACTAACCGACTCTTCCTTACTTTAAGTCATATTTATCACCTTACCATGTCATATTTATCAACTTCGGTCCAATTTTTATCACCTTACCATGTCATGCCCACTTAGAATCCTTACTCGTCTTAAAAATTCCATTTCATCCCTTATTCCTTATTTGAGTAATTTCTGATTATTGGATTTATTTCGTGTACTCCACCATATGCCTAGCCACCCACCCTTTTAGGCTCCATTATGCACATGTGGACTACGACCCGTCTTACTTTTGTGGTTGTTCCCCCTTAACCACTTCTTATTTAAAGGGCTTACTTCCCCTGCGTTTCTTAGACGTTTTTTCCTTTATTTCCTTATTGTGGGTAGTCCACTCATTATTACTTGTCACATCTTTTGATGCTAACTTCCTACTTACCCGTTCCATGGGTTTAACTTATTCCTTGGGTCCTCCTAGTATGCTTCCTTTGGTTCTTTCAACTCAGCATGTGCTTCATTTGCAAATTCATCTCCTTATCCCTCTTCACTTGATTTCATTTCCTCTTAGTTGGGATACATATGTCTTTCCAAGGTTTCCTTCCTTGATAGGTCTCTTCCCTTTTCTCCCAAAATTCCTTTTTCATTTACCCTAGGGAAATTCCTTCATTCCCTTACGCCTCCTTCTATGTTGAGGCATTTGCCCACTTTGAATCCTTCCTCATCTTAAGAATTACATTTCATCCCTTATTTCTTATATGAGTAATTTTTTTATTATTGGTCTTATTTCGCGTACTCCAGCCTATGCCCAATCACCCACTATTTTAGGCTCTATTATGTACGTGTGGACTACGACCCGTCTTACTATTTATGGTTGTTCCCCCTTAACCACTTCTAATTTGAAGGGTTTACTTCCCCAATGTTTCTTGGATGATCTTTCCTTTATTTTATTATTATGGATAGTCCACTCATTCTTACTTGTCACAGCATCTTTTGATGCTAACTTCCTACTTACCCGTTCCTTTGGTTTAACTTATTCCTTGGGTCCTCCTAGTATACTTCCCTCAGTTCTTTGACCTAAGCATGCGCTTCATTTGCAAATTCATCTCCTTATCCCTCATCACTTGGTTCCATTACCTCTTAGTTGGGATACATATGCCTTTCGAGGGTTTCCTTCCTTGGTATTACTCTTCCCTTTTTCTCCCGAAATTCCTTTTTCATTTGCCCTAGGGAATATCTACCCTTACATGACATCCTTTGATGTTGTTTTCTCTTGTTTACCCTTGCTCTTATAATCTTGCGACACAACTTTTGTACCCTATCCTTATCCCTACTTGTGCCCTAGTACACATCTATTTCTTTTAGGGAGGGATCAAATTTTCCTTGTTTCAAGATCTCTTGATCGTCCTACGAGAGGCTTACTTAACCTTCTCATGGCTTAAGTTTGGTCGTTAATCCGATCTGTGCCATTGATCTCTTTAAGGATTTCCCTCATCCTTATTTACCAAATGTTTGGCCTTTCCACCTCTCCATTCTTTGTTGGAGTTTAAATTTATGACCTTTCCGATGGTTAGTTCGTTAACTGCCTCATCCCTACTATTCTCCTTGTCTAATTATCTTGAGACAGTTGTCTCTCGAGTCTACTTGTTCTTAATGTCCATCTTATTGCCCTTTAGGGTGTATTACTTATTACTTCTTAGTCCTTCTTAGGACGTCTTTTATTCTCCATGACCATCCCATTGTTACTAGTTGCTTCCTTCTGCTAGGTTCGTCTAAAGTCTCTATTTGACTCCTCTGCTTTTCCAAAGTCGGTTACACTTGGCCATCCTGATACATCCTTAACCACTTATGCCCCTTTATGAGATTCCTTATTTTGGGTTAAGCCTCTTATGATCCATCTGTCTATTCCTTAGCTTGGGAATTTCCTCTTTTTTATGGTCTCATTTCCTACCTTTATCCTTCTACCTAGGGACTTCTGTCCTGTGAGTTTCGCATTCAACCACCCTAACACTCATTGAAGGCTTTTTCTTCTTTCCTTTCTTACATACCTCGGTCATTCGCCATTAATCCTTCACTATCCTCTAATTCCCTTTTTGTTCCTTATCCTTCCTTCGAGGAGTTCATGATTATGGGTTGGTTTCATGCACTTGACATTATGTCCAATCGCCCATCAATGGTCCCTTCAAGGGGTACTAAGTCGTATACATCACCCCACCCCCCAAAGTTCCCTTTCCTAGCACATTGCTTCCCTCTTCACTCTTTCTGTGTCCTACCCTAAAGTTGTCGAAGGACATTTTCTGTGTTTGCCCTTTCTAAGGGGGTTCTAGGTGTACTTCCCATGTACCTTATTCAATTCTTATGGTATTCCTCTCTTATTTGACCTTCTTAAAAAGAAGTTTGAAAAAACAATTTCCTGCTATTTCTTGACCTCCATGCGAACAACTAACTTAACTCGCTCCATGGATTTGGTTACCGGTCCTTCCTTGCTCCTAGCATTTCTCATCCAAGACGTTCCTCCTACTTCTCTTTTCCTTTTATCTATATTTTGCTTCGTTGTATTTCCTTGGGTTCTTCTTATCTTCCGTGACCCCTCCTCATATAGCTAAGATATGAGAATGTAACTTTGTTTGAGTGACAAAGTTTTGGAAAAATTAGAATTTTTATTAGTAAGGGATACAATACATTTTGGGCGTTATCCCTATTATAAAAAGTAGTTTCAGCTTGTGGAGCTACTCTACTAGGTTCTTAGTATTCGTCCTTATTGGTTATATGTGCCTTATGGTGTCATTGGTGTTAGGTTGGCTCTCCTCTTACTCATGGATGTGACCTCAATAGGTGCTGGCACCACATTCCTTGGTGGCATTGGGTACTTCCTCATAATACCTTTTGGTCCTTTGTGACTTCTACTACACATCAGGCATTGGATAGCTTTTAGGGTAGTCTCCCTATGTTGTTGGGTAATGTTGGCGACAATAGTCCTAGTTTTCTTGGTTACTCTCTTGTGAGCCATCTAAAAATTTTAAAACTTTCTCTTAGTTACTATTTTATATATTCTTGATAATGTATTCGAGGAAATAGGCTCTGATACCAATCAAGTTGTCACGTCCTGACCCGATTTGGTCAAATCCCCGTGAGCAACCCGCCACTCTCCTGGTTTATTAAGGGTTTTCCCCTTCTCTAAACCATGAGGTGTAAGGCATCATTTTCACCTTTATCTTTCCTGTAATAACATTAATGAAAACTGAATATATTAACCTTACATACTTGTCTTATAGGTTCAGCCACCGGAAAGTCTTTAAGTGGGTTTTCTCAAAGTTACCTAAAAAGGGGTAAAGGTAGGGGGTGAGTTCAACAAATCAGTGAATGGGTGTTGGGAAAGAGTGTTCATAATTAAAACATATTTAATCAATGTGTGTCATACTCCTTATTTCTTTCAAAAATATTCTTTCCTTAAATTCTCGGTTTTTCAAATCATTTTCCTCATTTCCACATCAGGTGTGTTTAACAATCAACACACGTCCTTTATCAGGAAGGGAATCACACATTCGTAGGGCAGCCCATCCAATGCATCCACTTGTGGTGTCGGAGCGACTTTACCGGCCACCTAGATAGAAGCCCGTCCACTTCTACCCTAGGTATGAGTGGATGATCGTGACATCCGACCCTCAATCCCCAAATCAACTCTATGTCCGTATGAGGACAGAGACCTCATCCTGACCCCACCATGATCTCATGCACATGAAGCTACGTTGAGCTTTCAAGACTGCTGGTATGACAAACTATCTTTATCTCCACCATGTCATCTAGTAGCCCCTAGGACGCATCACTAACTCTCTTGGGCATCTTATTGGTCTCGAACCTCACGTGCATGCACAAACAATAATTTTTCCACAATGCCATTTATCTTTGGTGCCCCTAGTTCAATGGCCTCGACCCTCAACTCGACCTGCAGCTATTTGTCTAGGCCAGTCTATCAACCTGGCCATGACGCACTGCTGCTAGTCCATCGAGTATGTTGGTCCTATCTTGGTACCATGGCAAAATCACATATTCCATTCATTTAAAATTTTCACGGCATATATATCACATGCTTGCTTACGAGCTCCTGCTTGTGCTAATTGGACTTAGGCCCACTATATGTGATTTTCCAAAACCAAGCATTTTAGCCCTCAAGTTCTAAAACCGAGGCCTCTAGCCTATATGAGGTGTTCTAACTCTCATCAAGGTCCTCCAAAATTTTTAAGCATTGGCACACAAACAGGGGAGAACACTTCTAACAAAACAATCATTCCATTCATCACACCAACTAGGTGTGATGACATCTCCACTTACAAAATAGGTTTTCTCCTTCTTTCCAAGAAGTCCATCATACCAATCGGGTATGATCATTCTACTTACAACAGGTAAATAGTTTTTTCGCTTAGTTATCATATCACTCCAACCAGGTGTGATGTTAAAATCCCACATAGAAGTGATTTTTCATTAATGAAGTGCTCATCATCCCATCCAGGTATTATGTGAATAAACTCACTCACCCAAAAACTGAAGTGTACTCTCTTACAGTCGGTTCCCGCATCTACGCTAACATGTCCATGCTGGCATTCCAGTCCCTCGTATTCCTACACGATTTGTACATCCTTATCTATTAATATTTGGCATAACAGCCTTCGTTTCTCACGTATGAACTACTAGGCTCAAAATTTATAACTAATTGCACTTAGGTCCCTAAAGTTCATGTTCCTTGACTTTAGGTCCCAAATGCTAACTTTTCTCCAAATTGAGTTCTGAAATATCCAAAAATTCACTTTAGGTCCTCAATTTACTCAAAATTATTTAAGGCGGTTAAGTTTTCCAAATTTCCAATTTGGTCCTCAACTCTTCAAAAATTACCATTTTGCTCCTACTTCACAAAAATAGCAATTTTACCCAATTAATTTCAAAAGTCGATCAATTGGTCCTCCAATATCTTTTCCATGGCCAATTGGCCCTCAATTTTGGGAAATTGCAATTTGGTCCCTCAATTTTACAAAATCCCCAAATTTCCCCAAAATTTTCCCCAATTTCCCCTTTCAAACTAGTCGAATATGATTTCATTAAATTGACCATTCAATCAGGGTTAATTGCTCCAATTGAAGGTATGGATCAGTTCCTACACTTCAATATAATTCAATTGAGCTGGATCAGTTCCTACACTTCAATATAATTCAATTGAGCTTTTAATCGTGTCATTTGGATATGAATTGAGATTAAACGGAGCTTCGCTGGAAAATAGAGCGGAGAGAGAGAAAGCTTCGAAAGTTTACTGTCGGAGGTGCAGCGGTCTAATCTCTCTATCGAGGAAGATAACTCTCTTCTTGAGGTATCATCTAGGATCAAGAATTCCTACAATTGACCAAGAATTGAGAGAGAATTTCGTCAGTGAAATTCTATAGTTTCTCTCTCTAACTTCGACCTGCAACGATTAAGGAGGGCCAAATTGGCTTAGCTTTTCAACTCAATTAAGGTCGTCTAAGGGCTATGGGGTGGTTGGAGAGCATGGTTTGGCCGGAGGAGGGCTGAATTTGGTCGATTTTAGCTCAGTCGAAATAAGGCAACTTCGGTCCGCCGGAGCTACTTCACTGTTTGATTACGTTGGTGCTTCTCCAATGACCCTCAGATCAAACGAAGGTTTCTATCAAATAGTTGACTTCCATTGTAATATAAAGAACCTGACCTCATCTTCTGAGGTTGAGAAAACTACCCAAGTGGGAGCTCTAGTTCGAGCTCCACCGGAAAATTTAGCAGTTGATAGAGAGTGGAGTTTTTAGGTGTAAGGAGGTAGAATGGGGAGGAGCTCTTTATATAGGAAGCTTGGGGGCTCTCTGGTAGTCCGTTTGGCACCTTTTTGGCGATCATTCAAGGCCTAAAATTCCATGAACAGAGACGATTCAACTTTGTCGGTGCTGTCCATTCTTTCGGCAAGTGAATAGTGATGTCATCTGAAGAAAGAAGACGCCACTGTTTCGAACTGGACTGAACCGGTCCAAACCTGGTTCAATGATTAAATTTGCTGGTGTAGGCCCGATTTGACTGAGGTTTTCAAAATTAAAAATTTCTAAATTCATCTAAATTAATTCTCTATCAAACGGTGGCTTCAATTCCCCCATTTGAATACTTTTAAGCTATGTAGAAAAATAAATTTAGCAAATGGTCAATGATGGTTCGAACCGGTTTAATCTGGTTCAGGTCTGATTCACCTGAACCAGTCTGATTTTCTTTTCTAATTTGTCCCAAGGTCATATTCCATGACTTTTATGACTCTTTAGGTCATCGGGATTTGTAAATTTTCCTTTTTGCCCATTCTCTATTGGTTGGAGTTTGTGAACCAATTTGGTTCTCTATCTTGGTTTGACCGATTCTTTCCCTAGTTTTCTTATCCTGAATGGGCGTGGTTTACATAGTCAGTCTTTATCAAGAACACTCTCATGTGATACTTGTGGCTAAGTGCATCCGCCACCACGTTAGCCTTGCCGAGTGGTATTTGATCGTTAGATCGTAATACTTTACTAACTCTAGCCACTTCCTTTGTCGTAGATTGAGCTCTTTTTTGGTCAAGAAATACTTGAGGCTCTTGTGGTATGTGTATATGTGGCACCTGACCCCATACAAGTAGTATCGCCAAATCTTCAGGGTGAATACTATTGATGCCAACTCGAGGTCATGGGTGGGGTAATTCCTTTCATGTGTTTTCAATTGTTGAGAGGCATACGCGATGAACCTTCCCTGTTGCATTAGAACGCATCCCAATCCTTGTCTGAATGCATCAATATATATTGTATACTCCCCCACATTCGAGTTGGGTAAAGGCAGTACTGGGGCTATCGTCAAGCGGGACTTAAGCTCCTAGAAGGACTTCTCACACTATGCATCCAACTTGTATTTGACCCCCTTCCCTATGTGGCGGGTCAACGGGGCTGCAATTTTGGAAAAATCATCTACAAACTTCTGGTAGTATCCTGCAAGTCCGAGAAAACTACGTATCTCAATTGGGTTGGTGGGTGTCTTCCAGTTGGATATTATTTTTATCTTTGTTTGATCCACCTTTACTCCATCCTTTGACAATATATGCCCTAAGAAACCCACCTCTTGCAACCAAAATTCACATTTTGAGAATTTGGCATAGAGTTGATTTTCCTGTAACGTGCTCAAAGTGGTCTCTATGTGTGCCTTGTGCTCGTCTTCGGTTCTGGAATATATGAGGATATCGTCTATAAAAACTATCACAAATTTATCCAAGTAAGGCTAGAACACCTGATTCATCAGGTCCATAAAGGTCGCAAGCACATTTGTCAATCTAGTGGCGTCTTATTTGGAATAGATGCTCGCACTCATCGGCCATGCTAACGATGGCGGCTAGGTCGGTGGGGCATCCCAATACCTCCATCCGGTCACTCTCATCCATAGTGAGTCCATCGATAAACTTTTGGCATTGGGACGCCTTAACTCATTAAACTTGGTCTCATACACCAAGACTATACTCGCTCCTTGTCGGAGCCAGAAGAACTCTAGTTTCATCTTCTTGATTAAGTGGGGAGCCATGTACTCCTTCGAGTACCTTTCCTCGAACTCCTCTTAGGTGGGTGAGGCGGAGAAGAGGCTCTTCATGTTATCCCACCATCTCTTGGTGCTGGACTCTAGAAAGAATTTAGCCAGTGTCACCATCTGCTCGAGAGGCATCCTTATGATCACTATAAACTTCTTAAGGCTAACTAGCCAATCCATAGCTACCCCAACATCTTTATCCCCTTGGAAGGGCTTGCACCCCAACTATTGGAGTGTCTTCAAGTACTTGGGAATGTCAAAGAGGGGTGGGGCAGGGGCGGAAGTAGACTGTGACTGTACTTCCTCGGTCTGGGTGTGGCACTCGGAGTCCAGGTGGAGTGTGGTATTGAGGCTAGGTTTTCGGGACACCCTAGTGAATTCCTCATACAACCATTGGTGTTTCGAGCTAAGTCCTTGTCGAGTCAGCTGGGCCCCTAGGGATTCATCTTCTAGAAGGGGGTTGCCAACAAAGTTCGCAACTATCGCCCTTGTCCTCTTTGTTCCTCTCCTATGTGCCATGGTTGGGTTAAAAGTTTTTTAATTAGTATTTAGGCTATAAATTCTTAACAATGCATTCGAGGGAAACAAGGTCTCTAATACCACCTAAGTTGTCACACCCCGACCTGATTAGGTCGAAACCCTGTGATTAACCTGCCACTCTCCTAGACCTCGAGGAGTTGCTCCTCCCCTAGGTTGTGAAGAGTCAGGTGCACTGCTTGCCATATTTCCTAGAATGACATTATACAAACCTAAAAGCATAATTTGTACATCGGTTCAAGAGTAGGTGATGGAAACTCTTGCGTGGTTTTATTTTCCTTCTTGAAAAAAAAAATGTTAAGGAGAGGGGGTGAGTTTCACAACTCAATGAGTGGGGAAATCTTAGGGATGTACTTATTTATGTGTTTGTTATGTTCATGGTATTCCATTATCTACCCCTTCTCGTAAGCATGCCCTTTTTATCATAAAAAGGGATCATACTTTCACAGACAGTCCCTGACAGTTCTACTTGTGGACCAGAGCGCCTTTATCGTCCACTCTGATAGTGGTTCACGGCCTCTAGCCTAAGTTTGAGTGGATATCAATTGTCCGATCGTCAAACCCTAATCAAAATTTGTGTCTGCTTTGTGGGATGAGACCTCTTTTCCCCTCCTACCTTGGTTTCTGTGCACATGAAGCTCCCAAAGCTTCTCAACATATAGGGAGACAAACTGCCCTTATGCTCCATATGTCATCCAGTAACCCTTGGAATCACCACTAACCCATACCGGACATTTAAATGGCTCTGCATCTCATGCATGCAAAAATCAACAGTTTGTGTTTATAATGGCCATCATCTTTGGTGTTACTGGCCCAACGGACCTGACAACCCAGCTTCGGCCTCATAACCACAGGCCCAAGGAGTTCGATGATCCAACTTCGACTCAGCAGCTACTAACCCAACGAGTTCGAATGTCTGACTTCAATGCTGTAACCAATACACACATAATTCACCGATTCTTATGAGAGTTTGTCAAGCAAATCCCCCTCATCTTGTCTATGGGGCTACGTCCGTACCCATTGGCATTGGGCCCACTCGAACGGCATCATTCGACCTTTGCATGTCTCATGCAATATCAAGATAGCCTCCCAAAAGTTTTAAGCTTGTTTAATCAGTTAAGGAAGGGAAATCCTAGAAAACACCTTTTAATTTTAGAATATTGTAATCAACAGCCCAACCAAGCATGAAGCTAAACCCACTCACCTAATAAATGAGGCTAGTTTATCCTAGCCGGACTTCCAGTCCTGGTCATGTCTTCTCGCACACGTTCCGATTCAATATGTCCATGTAGGATTTGAACATGCTCATGAAGGAAGATTTGGTATGAAGGCCTATCGAATGTTCAAATTTTTCAATTAAGTCCCTAGGATTTCCAACTATCCCTCAAGGGTCCTTAAATTTTCCAAAATTACTAATTGGCCCTCAATTTTTCAAAAATTGCCAATTAGTCCTTAAACTTTCAAAATTTCCAATTGGTCCCCCAATTCCACTAAATTGGCCAATTGGACCTCAATTGGGAGTTAATTTCATGTAAATCCCCCAATTTTCCTTAAATTACAATTGGACAAACAATCTTCCCAAAATTCCCAATTTTCCAAATTCTCCCCAATTTCCATTTGAGTAGAAGAATTGTTTCCTTCGATTGAACACCCAAACGTGGGCAACATCACTGTCTCCCAGGATAAACCTCGGGTCAATTGGTTGCTTGAGCACCGAGAATTCAAAGAGAGAAGTTCATTGTGTCATTTTCTGCAACATCACTGTTCTGGCAATATGGGGCAGAATTGACTTACCTCAAAGGTTTTTAGAGGTTGGGGGTTAGTCATGGGGAGCTAGGGGGAGCTTGGCCCGATCACCTGATGTCGGAGGTGGCCAAAATTCAGCTCGAGTTTTTTTGTCGTTTCGGGGTTGCCAGAGTAACAGTATTGTACCAACTCCCTATCGCTTCTCCGATGATCCTTGGTCCGAAAGGTGGTGGGGGCTAGACGAAGGACTTCATCATGATTCCATAGATCCTAAATGTGCTTTCTATGACTAGAGAAAGGGCCCTTGTCGGAGCTCTAGTCTGTGTCTCACCGGAAAATGGACCCCTTCAAGTTCTTCGATGGCTGGTGGGATGAGGAATGCGAGGGGAGGGGTGCTCTTTATATAGGGAGCTCGGCAACTATCCGAGTTACTTGTTGGCATAAGACTCAGCCACTGCATCACTCGCTAGTGACTGGATCGAATCATTTTTCTAACTCGCCAGAGACTTCCTCCACCTCCCTTATCCTCTTCTCCTTGTCAGTCATACGAGGAAGATGACACTGTGGCGGGCATGCAAGCTTCACGTGTGTGGCTTATGTCACGCCCCGACCCGGTTTGGTCGGATCCCCGTGATCAACCCGCCACTCTCCTGATTTATTAAAGGGTTTTCCCTTATTGTAAACCGTAAAGAGTAAGGCGTCCTTTAACCTGCACCTTTTTCCTGGAATAGCATAATCAAAATTGCATGAAATTTAAAACTTTACATACCTATCTTACAGGCATCTTAGTTGACAGTCTTTAAGGGGAGGCTTTCCGGGATTTCCTGAAAGGGATATAAGGGAGGGGGTGAGTACGACTACTCAGTGAATGGGTTTTTAAAAGCTTTTAACTTTTAAGAAAAACGTTTATATGGAGTGTGACAGACTCCTTTGTTTTCAAAAATCCCTTCATTTAAAAATTCGGGTTTTTCCATTATTTCTTAGTTACCATGGTGTGTCATCACCCAACACACATCTTTCATCATGAAGGTTACACACCTTCGCAAGTCAGTATCACTACTGAACCCGCTAGTGGCTTCGGAGCGACTTTTCCTACCACCCGGATAGAAGTACGACCACTTCTACCCTGGGAATGAGTGGATGCACGTGACATCCGACCCACAATCCCGAAATCACTTCTTTGTGTCCGTATGAGGACAGAGACCTCATCCTGTCCCCACCCCGGTCTCATGCGCTTGGTGCTACCCCAGATTTCGCACAGACACCTGGAACGACGAACTGCCCTTATAGCCACCATGTCGTCCAGTGCCCTTAGGACGCATCACTACCCCTCATGGGCGTCTTGATGATCCCGTACTCACAGTGCATGCACAAACAATGTTTTCTTATATTGCCATGTAAGCTGTGGTGCCACTAGTCCAACGGCCCCGACTCTCAACTCAACCCGCAGCAGTTTGTCTTGACTAGTCCATCGACCTGTCATGTCACATTGCCGCTAGTTGACTGAGCATGTCGGTCCTATCTTGGTACCATGGCCAAACAATTCACTTATTAAGTTTTATGGCACATATATCATGTTCATTTACGAGCTCCTGCTCGTGCCAACTGGCCTTGGGCCCACTGTACGAGATTTTCAAAATCGGGCATTTAGCCCCCAAGTTCTAAAATCGAGGCCCCTGGCCTATTAGAGCTATTCGAGCTCCCATCGAGAAGGTCTCCCAAATTGTTTAAGCATTAGCACACAGTCAGGGGAGAGCACTTCCGACAAAAATAGGTTTTTACTGTCCATCATACCGACCGGTATAAGAACATCTCCGTTCATAACTGATGAATGGGTTTTCAACTTCCTTCGAGGAAGTCTCATCATACCAACCGGGTATGATCTACTTACAACCGGTAAGTAGTTTTTTTTTTCGCATAATTTTCACATCACTTTCTCTAAGTGGTGATGATTAAAATACCACTAAACAGTGGGTTTTTATACCGAGGTATTTATCATCCCCTACCGGGTATGATATAAAATTTTCACTCACAACCGGTAAATGGTTTTTATCTTTAAGTTGCTCTCATCATCCCAACCAGGTATGATGTTAGTAAACCCACTCACAATCGGTAAGTGGTTTTTAACTTTAAACTGTGCTCATCATCCCAACTGGGTATGATGTGAATAACCCACTTATAACCGGTAAGTGGTTTTTAAATTTCAAGTTGTGCTCATCATCCCAACCGGGTATGATGTTAGTAAACCCACTCACCCGTTAATGCCGTGAATTCCACTAGACTAGTTCTTTGTATTCACGCAAGCTTGTCCTTGCTGGCATTCCCGGTATCTAACGTTCCGGTGAAGGCATGACGGTTCGAGCTTTCGATCTGGACAGATAGCTCTCATCCTGAGGTTCATCCTTTCGGTCCTAATTCGGCCATGGAAAGGCTGATGAAGTGTTGGGAGGGCTTGGATTGGCCTGAGCAGGGCTTGAAATGGCTAATTTCAGCTTGGCCAAAATAGGGCAGCTTCAGTCCGCCGGAGCTGCTTCACTATTTTATCACGCCTGCGCTTCCCCAACGATTCTCGTATTGACTGGAGTTTGCTATCAGATAGCTGTCTTCTCCCCGGTTCTAAAGAGCCCGACCTTTGTTGAAGTCGAAGCTCTGGTTCGAGCTTTACCGAGAAATGGAGCAGTAGTGAGAGAGAGAGAGAAGTGTTCAGGTGTGAGAAGAATGGAATGGGGATGACCTCTTTATATAGTCCTAAAACCCATGTATTAAATGGGTGAGATTTATTATTAGTATTAATATTGCCATAAATTATTGGTATTAATTCTAATAATTTAATTTCGGTATTAATTACAATAATTTAATTTTTATGATAGTTCATAAAAATTTTTAACCGAAATTTCGGGTTACAAAAATTCATACTTCCCAGGAGGTCACCCATCCTTACACTACTCTCAAGTAAGCACACTTAACTTTGAAGTTCTTACAAAATTTAGTTCACTTGAATCAATTTAGTTTTTATTTTCTATTTTGTTTTAAGTTTCTTTTCCAATGTTTAATGAACCCTTTGGATCACCCGAAAGTTATAAATTTCGATATTGCTTATTCCCAAATATAAACCGGTTTGGTTTTCTTATTCAATTTGACCGGTTCTTTTCCCGGTTTTCCTTAACTCAAATGTGCGGGGTTTACAGCTTACCACGTGGCGTATTGTGATTGGTTGGTTTTGTTGAAGTAGCATCCCCATCAACAGCCTAGTCAGGCTTTGACTTGCTGACCGGACACATGGTAGCCTCCCATTGGCTAATCCGTCCTACGTGGTTGTTGATGAGTCTTAGTTGACAATTGACCATGACACATGTCACCCCCTATTGGTCGATCATCACTAATGTGGATTTTCATCCTCTTACTGTTGACCGAGTACACATGTCACTTCGTGATTGGACCGTGCTTCCAGATGGTAACTGAGTGTGCCTTGCCACGTGTCACACACTGATTGGTCGCATCTGCTAACTAGGCACTAACTTGGCAGTGATCCATTGACCGGTTGGACCATTGACCGCTCTGGTATGACTGGGTCCGGTGACCCGAAATAAAAAAATCGGCCAATTTAGGCCCGATTCGACCGGTTTTCCAAAATTAAAATTTTCTAATATAATATTAATTCGTTCTCTATCTAATGGTGGCTTCAATTTTCCAATTTTAAATTTTTAAGCCACCTAGAAAAATGCATCTTTGAATCGGTTTTTCATGGTTAAACCCAATTCACTCTAGTTCAGATTTGGTTCACCTAGAACCGGTCTAGTTTTCACATCATGTCCACTTCATGTTTCACCTTCATGACTCTTGAGATTTATTAATTACTTGGGATGTCAAAACCTTTGTCTTAAATTTTTATTTTACCCTTTTTGGTCCCGAAAGACACCCAATTTTCATTCAGAAGTATTTGGGGCTTTCCCCTAGTTTAGTTCTTTATTTCATAGAGACGGGGTATACACTGCTAGAGTGTTGTATTACTCATCTTTCATCAGGGCATTGCTTATGGAAATATTTATTTCCTTTCTTTGTCACCCTTTGCACTTAAGCTCACTCTTCTATGGGGCAATCATTTACATTGAATGGAAAAGTTACTTGATAACTTTTTCTCACTACCTCGTTTCTCTCATTTCCTAACCATGCGTCCTAGGTGGTTATCAATGGTTTCTTCATAACAATTTTTTGTTATGGAGGTCAACTATTACGTACCATTTTTAATAGGCCCCATTCTATTACTCTTCATATCTCTGACACCTATTAAGGGAGTATAAATCATGCCACTTCCCTTATGGGTTGTTGTTCGTTTGTTCTCCCATCTTGGGGTTTCATTTATCCACCAATTATGTTTAATCTATTTTTAATGGCATGATCGCTCATTCAAACTCGATGTGAAGATCTCAAGCGATTTGACCTCCCATTCATTTTCTCTTGAGCATTCCTTTGCTAATTTCTTGCGTCGACGAGATATCACAATAGGAATCCTTCTCTTTCGTCCTTCAATGATTTTCTTGAGAAATTCTGCCTTATCTTCGAACATTCACACACTCCATGGAATCACCATGATTAGTTTATCTTACCCACCTACTTAGAGGGATTTATTTTTAATTATCCTGACCATATGTCTGTTTATGGTTAGACTCTTCCTTTGAGGTTTCTGTCCTACACCCAATTTTGATCACAGGGTTGTGATCCCTGTACATTTATCCAGTCCTTTATTTGGTTAGCACCTTAGTCATTGTAATCCTTGGCATTTCGCATTTTGAACTTGTCATTCATGCTTCATATTGTTTTGGCATAATTAATTTTACACCTTAGTCATTGTAATCCCTGATTCTTATCATCATTGATTCTTGAGTTACATTGGATGACTCCCTTATTGGAGTACGTACTTCTCTACGATTCCCTTCCATAGCACATCTCATTTAGCATCTCCAGCAATTTCTTCCTTTGATCTGTCTTTATAGGTACTTTTCCCATCTAAAGTTTTTATGACATCTTTTGATGTCTACTTCCAATTTACCTATTCCTTAAGGTTAGTTCTCTTCTTGGAACCTCTTAGATACATCATTATATTGATCTTCATCTTTACTTGTATTTCATTTACAAGTCTACTCTTTAAGATGAAGGCATTTAGGTATGCCTTCATTTCTCAACTTCTTTGTCAACATTAGTAGAAAGGTTCACTAATTCTTCGTCAATTTATAAACTCATGGGCCAAGTTTTGATTTCTTCTAAAATCTTTGTAGTAAGGTGTTTTAACTTCTCCTAATACTCAAGTATTAGTCTTTAAGGTAATTGACTCTTTCCTCATCAATTCCTTTCGACTTTTATTGCACCAAGGATTTCTTTATCCTTTTTCACTTCATGTCTTGACCTTCATAGTGTTCCACTAAAGGTCTTTCTTTTACTCAGTTTTATAAGTTTCTCATTTACGAAATCACCAAACTTTAATGCATAAAGTTTTATTTTATTGATTTCATTTGCCATATTTATAGCTTATTATATAAAAAGGAAATTACACTCACTCCCATGTGTCCGATCAACGGGTCAAAGGCTAACTAGGCTACTTAGTAGGAAGCCGCATTAGGAAAGCTAGCCAATCACGGAGTGCCACGTGGCAAGTTCGCATGTGCAAAGCTCACACGGGCGACACAGTGTCATGGCCAGACCTGGTTTGGTCGGATCCCCGTGATCAACCTGCCACTCTCCTGGTTTAATAAAGGGTTTCCCCTTATTTAAAGTTTTATGGCATATAAATCATGTTTGTTTACTAGCTCCTACTCGTGCAACCTGGCCTTGGGCCCATTGTACGAGATTTTCAAAACCAGGCATACTAGCCCCTAAGTTCCAAAACTGAGGCATCTGGCCAATAAGAGCTATTCAAACTCCCGTCAAGAAGATCTGTCAAATCGTTTAAGTAGTGGCACACAGTCAAGGGAGAGCACTTCTGACAAAATATTTTTTCAACTGTCCATCATACCAATCGGTTATAAGGACATCTCCACTCATAACCGATGAACGTGTTTTCCACTTCCTTCGAGGAAGTTTCATCATACCAATCGGGTACAATCTACTTATAACTAGTAAGAAGTTTTTCCACGTGATTTTCACATTACTATTCTAAGTTGTGATGTTTAAAATACCACTAAGTAGTAGATTTTCATTACGAGGTACTTATCATCCCCAACCAGGTATGATATAAAATCCCACTCACTCGTTAATGTAGTGAATTCCACTATAACGGTTCTTTGTATTCACGTGAGTTTGTCCTTGTTGGCGTTCCCGGTACCTCATGTTCCAACACGATATGAACATCTCAGTTCACTATCCCTCGGCCTAATAGCCTTCATTCATTCCAAATGAATGAGAAAACCAAACATTCTATTTATTTGCAATTAGGTCCCTAAAGTTATTTTTCTTTATCTTTAAGTCCCTAATGCCGGTTTTTCCTCAAATTAAGTCTCAAAATTTTTAAAATTTATCTTAGAACCTCCATTTATTCAAATTTCACTAAAAGGGGTTAAATTTCCAAATTTTCAATTTGGTCCCCCAACTTTTCTAAAATTACCATTTTATCCTTCCTTTACAAAAATGGTAAGTTTCACTCCAAAAATTCTAAAATTTCTCAATTGGCCCTTTAACATTCTTATCATGTCCAATTAACCCTCAATTTTATAAAATTGCATCTTGGTCCTTCAAATTTTCGAAAATCCCTAATTTTTCCCCCAATTTCAACTTCCTAACACAGCTGAACTTGATTTCATCAAATTAACTGATTAAACACTTCTAATTGTTGAAATTGAGTTCCTACATTTTCATATGATTCAATAGCACTTTGAATCGCAAGTTTTGACGCTGGAACGAGCTCAAATGTAGATTCGTTAAAAATAGACTATAGATAGAGAAAGCTTCAATTACTCATTATCGGGGGCACGGCGGTCCGAGCTTTCGATCTGGGAAGATAGCTCTCATCCTGAGGTTCATCCTAGAATCAAGAATTACATCAATTGATGCTAAATTGAGTTAGAATTTCATCATCGAAATTCTATCAGTTCTCTCTCTAATATCGGTCAGAAATTGTAGAGCGGAGCCAAATTGGCTTACTTTCAGTCCTAATTCGGCCATGGAAGGGCTGTAGAGGTATTGGGAGGGCTTGGTTTAGCCTGAGGAGGGCTCGAATTGGTCAATTTCAGCACGGCCGAAACAGGGCAGCTTTGGTCCGTTAGAGCTACTTCACTGTTCCATCATGTCAGCGCTTCTCCGGCGACCCTCGAAGCAAATGGAGACTAGGCGTATAGCTGACTTCTTCTTGGTTCTAAAGAACCCAACCTCGCATTCTTTGGCTTAGAAATGACCCTATATCGAAGCTCTGGTTCAAGCTTCGTTGGAAAACTAAGCAACTGAGAGAGTGAGCTTTTCAGGTGTGGAGAGGATGAATGGAGAGGGGGTCTTTATATAGGAAGCTCGGGGACTTATTGGACATCCGATTGGTGCCTTAATGCCGATCAATCATTGTCTAAAACTCCTGGGCTGGAGACTTTTCAGCTTCACCGATGTTACGCAATTTTTCAGCGAGTGAATAGTGCTATCATCTAAAAGAAGAAGATGACACTGTTCCTAACCGGACCGGACCGGTCCGAACCGGGTTCAAAGCTTAAACTGGCCGGTTCACCCCCCATTCGACCAAAATTTTCAAATCTAAAAATTTCTAAATTCATTTTCTAGCCAATGGTGGCCTCATATCACAATTTTGAATTTTTTAAGCCAACTAGAAAAATGAATTTAGAATCCGGTTCAATAGTGGTTCAAACCGGTCCAAACCTGTTCAATCTTATTCGGATCCGGTTTATCGGAACCGATTTGGTTTTCATCTTCAATTCATTCTCAAGTCCATTTCCATGACTTTGGGGACTCTTTGGGTCACTCAAGATCCATAAATTTCCCAATTTGCCCCTTTCTCTATTGGTTCCGGTTCATCTAAACTGGTAAGGTTTTTCTCTTCCAATTTGTCCTAAGGTTCTTTTCCAAAGTTTTATGAACTCTTTGGATCACCCGGGATAAATTTCCAAAATTGCCTGTTCACAAATGATTGGGTTTGTGAACAGATTCGGTTTTCTTACTCGGTTTGACCGGTTCTTTTCCCAGTTGTCCTTAACTAAAAAGGGTGGGGTTTACACACAGTGTCATCTTCTACCTCTGATCTAGGCAGAAAAGAACGACATCTTGGATGCCAAAATTACGATGACTTGAAAATTCTCCTGACATGGCCATAAATGAGGGAGATTGGGGCAAGTTGATTAATGAATGGATAGACCTTTGATTCCCCAAACTCCCTATATAAAGAGCTACTCACCATTTGTCCTCCTCATCCCTCAAATGCCTTGAGAAGAAGAAGTACTCAGTTTCCTGATGAAACTCGAACTAGAGCTCTAACTTGGGCACTTTTCTCCACCTCCGGAAGTAAATTCGGGCTCTCTAGAATCCTGAAGAAGTTAGCTACACGAATGCATATGTCACGCCCCGACCCGATTTGGTTGGATCCCTATGATCAACCTGCCACTCTCTTGGTTTACTAAAGGGTTTCCCCCTTATTATAAACCGTAAAGAGTAAGGCGTCTTTTAAACTTGCACCTTTCCTGAAATAACATAAATCAAAACTGCATAAAATTTTAAATTTATCATACCTGTCTCACAGGCGTAATAGTTAGTGATCCTTGAGGGTAGGCTTTCTGAGATTTTCTAAAAGGGATATAAGGGAGGGGGTGAGTACAACTACTCAATGAATGGGTTTTCAAAAATTTTATCTTTTTAGGAAAAAGATTTGTATTGGAATGTGCCATACTCCTTATTTTCTTTCAAAAATCCTTTCATTTCAAATGTCTATTTTCGTCACCATTTCTTAATAATCATGGTGTGTCGTCACCCAACACACATCCTTCATCATGAAGGTCAGATACACATTCGCAGGCAAGTACATCCACTGAACCCACTTGTGGCGTCGGAGCGACTTTACTGGCCACCTAGATAGAAGTATATCCACTTCTACCTTGAGAATGAATGGATGTATGCGATATCCAACCCTCAATCCCGAAATCAATTCCTTGTGTTCGTATGAGGATAGAGACCTCATCTCGTCCCCACCCCGATCTCATGCGCTTAATGCGATTCCAAATTTCACATGGTCACTTGGTACGCCAAACTGCCCTTATACCCACCAGGTCATTTAGGGCCCTTAGGACGCAACACTACCCCTCTCGGGCATCTTGATGGTCCCGTAATCACAGTGCATGCACAATCAGAATTTTCTAATCATGCCATATAATCTATGGTACCACTAGTCCAACGACCCTAACCCTAAACTCAACATGCAACTCTTTGTCTTGACTAGTCTATCGACTTGTCATGTCGCACTGTCGATAGTTGACTAAGTATGTCAGTCCTATCTTGGTACCATGACTAAGTACTGCCACTGTCATATCTCATGTTTGCTTACGAGCATCTGCTCGTGCCCACTGGACTATGGCCCACTGTTCGAGAATTTAAAAATTGGGCATATTTGCCCCCAAGTTCCAAAACCGAGGCCCCCGTCCTATAAGAGATATTCGAGCTCCTGTCAATAAGGTCTCCCAAATCATTTAAGCATTGGCACACAGTCAGGAGAGAGCACGTCGGACAAAAATAAGTTTTCAACTATCTATCATACCAACCGATTATAAGGATATCTCCGCTCATAACCGATGAACGGGTTTTCCACTTCCACTAAGGAAGCTTCATCGCACGAACCGGGTATGATCTACCCACAATATGTAAGTAGTTTTTCCACGTCATTTTCACATCACTCCTCTATGCTGTGATGTTTAAAATACCACTAACTAGTGGGTTTTCATTTTGAGGTACTTATTATCCCCAACCGGGTATGATGTTAAAAGTCCCACTCACCCATTAATGCAAGGAATTCCACTAGACTGGTTATTTGTATTCACACGAGCTTGTCCTTGGTGGCATTCATGGTACATCATGTTCTTACACGATTTCAACATCTCGGTTCATTATCCCTCAGCCTAATAGCCTTCATTCATTCCAAATGAATGAGAAAACCAAGCTTTTATGTATTTGCAATTAGGTACCTAAAGTTATTTTTCTTTAAGTACCTAATACCAGTTTTTCCTCAAATTGAGTCCCGAAACTTTTAAAATTTATCTTAGAACCTCAATTCGAATTCACCAAAAGGGGTTTAATTTCCCAAATTTCTAATTTGGTCCCCTAACTTTTCCAAAATTACCATTTTGCCCTTCCTTTACAAAAATGGTAAGTTTCACCCCAAAAATTCAAAAATTTCTCAAATGGCCCTCTAACAGTCTTATCATGCCCAATTAACCCTCAATTTTATAAAATTGCATCTTGGTCCATCGAATTTTAGAAAATCTCCAATTTTCCCCCAATTTCAACTCCTTAACATAGCCGAATTTGATTTCATCAAATTGATCTATCAAACACATCTAATTGTTGAAATTGAAGTTAAAATTGAGATCCTATAGCTTCATACGATTCAATAGCACTTTGAATCGTACGTTTTGACGTTGGAACGAGATCAAACGAAGTTTCGCCAGAAAACACACTCTAGAGAGAGAAAACTTCAATTACTCACCATCGAGAGCACAACAGTCCGAGCTTTCGATCTAGGAACATAGCTCTAGTCTTGAGGTTCATCCTTGAATTAAGAATTGCATCAATTGATGCCGAATTGAGTTAGAATTTCATCATCGAAATTTTGTTGGTTCTCTCTCTAGCACCGGGCAGAAATTGTAGAGGGGAGCCAAATTGGCTTACCTTTCAGTCTTAGTTCGGTCGAGGGAGGGCATCGTTTGGCTTAAGGAGGGCTCGAATTAGCCGATTACAGCTTGGCTGAAACAGGGTAGCTTCAATTTGCCGGAGCTGTTTCATTATTTCATAACTACAGGCGTGTAGTTGACTTCTCTCCGGTTCTAAAGAACTAAACCTCACCTTCTTTGGCTCAAAAATGACCTAAAAAAACTAGGCAACTGAGAGAGAGTGAGCTTTTTAGGTGTGGAGAGGATGAATGGGGAGGAGCTCATTATATAGGAAGTTCGGAGACTTCTTTATACTACTTGTATAACTTTTGATTATTTTTCTATCTCTCTTCACACTACTCTATTTTCATCAAAGCATGACACTCTCAAATACTTTAAAAGATATAAATCAAACATACACCAAACAATATAATATGAAAAATTATTAGTCAAAGCCCTCATGGGAATCACTGAACATACAGGAATTCCCAATATTCTACAATACAATCCTATATCATCTCAAGCCTGTGTGAAAAATAGACCAGATTATGGTTATAGAATTTAAAGTGACAGTCCCTCTAGGCTACCTCATCATAATCTGACTCACTAAATGGTCTCCGGGCTCGGTAGCCAAGAAGAGATCCTGGCTTGAAATCTCCCATGGTCTGTAGTTTATAGTTGCCTCTTACGAGTGCAAATGCATTCGGGATATGGATTCTCGTAAAATGATTCTTCATCCCTGAATCGTGCACGACCCCTAACCCCAGGTGCTACAGTCCTCCTTATTCTAGGGGCTCCTTGCCTGCCATTTTAGCAAGTTACTATTATATGAACCATCATCATCTTTTTGCTAGTGGTAATTGAGTAGTCCTCTTTTTCTATTCAGAGTACTTGTTTTCGTGCATTTTTCGCACCTTGCGTGACAAGGAGGAACCTTCACTCATCTCACGGCTTTCTATCCTATCAAACACTTCAACTAGTCCCTTCCTGCAAAAAGAAAACAGAGGTCCAAACTGAGCATTATCACTGAGAGTTTTTGGAAAGTAAATAAGGATATGATTGAGTGAGCTATCCCAGCAGAGCTTCAAATGATGTCATAGACTAAAGTGAAGTTCAGGACACTAATAATACTTGGTTCATAGTGACAGAGCTGAACAAGCAGTGGAACTCCACATAGAGCAGGTCTCCCGTCTATATTATTTTTATTCTAATATAGTAAGCACAGGAATAAGCCTAAAGCCTAGGTCCATTTTATGAAGTTTATCAATACCATTTCTACTTCTCAGATCAAATATTTCATCAAATTGCAATTACCTATCTGGAGAGATCGTCCTTCGGTGCCCTAGAAATCTCCGGTGGCCCTCCACAGCTCTTGCCATATTTCCAGAATAAGACGGGACAAACACATCACTTTCCACTGAAATAATGTAGTCAAGTGCTGCTGTTTGAGATGCATGATCTGTGAAGCCTTCTAATTCCTCCGCACTAGCAAGAGTTTAAGATAAGATTTGGAAATCGAGATGCAAGCTCTAAAAGTTGATTACTTCCACCATAGATTTCACCAGCAGCAATATAAATCAATGTTGATGATGGATATCCAAGTGCACGAAGAAAAATTCCCACCTCCTTTGGAGTTAAAGGGCAAGAGCCTTCATTTCGCTGCTCAGTTGAATTTATCTTCTTAACCTTCCAATGAGACGTACTCTCTCTACAAATAAGATGTCCAAATTATGGACAAATAAACAATCAAACGAAGACCCTGATCCTGAAATAAACTCTTAAATGAATGTTGATATGCTTTGCATGTGTTTTAACTTTGCACAGATTTTCACTGCTAGATTACAGAGAAACTTCTGGCCTGAATTCAATTTTAAAATGCAATCAAGCATGTCATTTACTTCATTCTAAGCGACTAGCATGACATTAAAGATTGAATAGTAGTATTAATCTCGACAACAGATATTCAAACCTCATTATCCTCAGCTCCTCTGACTCAGCTTCTGTCAGACCGCAAGTACAGCCAGTAAAAGAGAGCATGTCTTTCTCATATCGAAGGTGAAGTGCGATGTATTTTCCCTTTCTCGATCTTAGCCGCTCCGCCAGCTTCTGTGAGGTTTCATAGTCATGCATGGCTCAGTACCTAATTTAAACAGGATGCCCCATCGGAGACCTCTTAAATGCATTAAGTACAGAGACAAGACAACCTCCAGGCTCATGCTTACCATAGAACACTGAAATTTACCTGAAATAAATAAATATAGCACATTCGATTGAGTTTTTCAACAAACCTCTGTTTGATCTCATTTCTAAGACAAATTTGGTGTTTTAAAGCTTAGAATGAATTAGGTAACATAGGGAAGATTATTATGATCATAATAGGGGACAATTATCTAAGTTTGGGTGGTTAATTTTATGAAATTAACTCCCAATTGAGGGCCAATTGGCCATTTGGATAAAATTGAGGGCCAATCAATGATTTTTGTAAAAATTATGGACCAATTGGTAATTTTGAAGAAATTAAGAACTAATTGGTAATTTTGAAAACATTAAGGACTAAAAAGGGATATTGAAAAACTTAGGGACTTAATTAAAGATAATTGAGCATTAGGGACCTAAAGTCAAAATTTTGAAATTTGGGGACCTAATTGCAATAAGGCTTAAATTAAGGACCTATATGCAAATACTTGGAAGTAAGAGGTCGTGGAAGGGTGGCGGGTTGTTCACAGGGTTTCGACCAAGTCGAGTCCATGTAAACCCACCACCCTTTCCTGCATCATTCTGTCTAGGTGTTATCCTAAAAAGGGGCTTAGAGAGGGGATACTAATTATGAGAAAATAGTTTTCAAAGCTGAATCATTATTCCAACTAAAATGGACGTCATAGCGGTTCCCACTCACCCTATGATCTGGCAGGGTCACGCCAGCGGAGTCTCCCTCCTTGGTGCACTTCAAGAGATTGGCACTCTTGTAATCCGTTCTTGCAGAGTACGAGTGTTCGTATTAGGGAGAGGTCACACCCGTTCTTAAATTTGTACCTAGGGCCCCGTACTTTGCTTAAATTGCAGATAGGTCCCTAATTTATCTTTAGTCTCTATTAGGCCCATTGGGTTCCCAATTATCCCTGTTGTGTCCTTAACTCTTTCAATTTCACCAATTGGCCCTTAATTCACCATATTTGCCTTTTAATCCTTAATTTTCCAAAAATTACAATTTGGTCCCCAACTTGTCAGAATTTTCCAATTTGCCCCAAAATTTGTCCAAATTGCCCAATTGACCCTCAATCGGAGTGAATTTCATGAAAACACACTTAATTTCATGAAATTGTCATTTAGTCCTCCAATTTTTGAAAATTGCACAAAAGTCGTCCAAAATCCCCAATTCGCCCTTCATCTTCTTCCCCAATTCAAGCATGTGGAGCTTCAGATCTTAACTCGTCCAATTGGTGGCCTGTAAGTCCTTAATTTCTTTGATTCTTACTTCTATTCGCCTCCTCTAGCTCCCATCAATCGTCCTACACTTTGAATTTATGAATTTGGTTGAGTTTTTCACCTTGTCAAAGCTTCGTCGAAAAGTTGACAGTAGATAGAGAAATCTTACGTTTCTTACCGTCGGAGGGGTGGCGATCAGAGTTTGAGGTGGGGGTAGCTAGAGTTAGTCGAGGGGAATCTAGCAGGACCGAATCCTACTATAATTAGTTGTTGCCCTTCTAGAATTAGAAGAGAGAATTATCGGGTGGTGCAGCTCTGAAATTTAGAAATTCCAACGAGGGGAGGCGAAATTGAGCTTACCGGGGCCTGTAGGGGTGTTGTGGAAGGTCTTAGGCAGTCAAAGATGGCCAATATGGGTGGTGGAAGGGTCGAGAGGGTCGAGGTTGCACCGGGTAGGAGCTCACTGCAACGAGCTCCGGAACAACTTCACTTTGTGATACTTTGTGCACTTCTCTGAGCGTCCTCTAGTTGTTTTGAGAAGGTCTGGAGCTAGTGCACTCTTCCCTGATTCCAATGCCACTCTTCACAGCACATTTGGTGGAGATTTTGCCCATCGTCAGAGCTCTGGTTTGTAGTTCACTGGAAAATGCACTCTTCTTCTTCCTCGCTCGATTGTTCGATACTAAGAATGAATGAGAGGGTACTCTTTATATAGAGAGCTCAGAAACTATTCAGGCTAACCACTAAATAAGACTCAGCTTCCGACTGGGCCATCGGCAACCTAAACAGAGAGTTTTTCGAGTTGCCGGTGACTCCAGCTTTTCCGTCGGCTCCCTCTCCTCCCTTCTCTTTGTTAGTGTCTGAAGGTTGAAGATGAAGATGTGGTAGTTGTGCCATGTGGCATGCTGTGATTGGTCAATTTTTCTAACATGGAGTGTCAACTCGGTTGCCGTGTCATTGACCCATTGACAAGACACGTGGCAGCCTTTTATTAGCTACTCATGTTTGCATGGCAGGCTGATGGGGTGCTAGCTAACCAAACACATGACAACCTCTCATTGGCTACTCGTGTCTATGTGGCAGTTGATGGGGCACCACTTGGTCGTTGACCATTGGCCATTGTCTGTTGTCCGCTGACCGGTCCATTGACCGGTTCGGTCGGACAGTTGACCAGTCCGGTCTGACAAATTTCGTTATCCAAAATTCAAAAATCGGTCAGTTCATACCCGATTCTACCACTTTTCTGAAATTTAAAAATTTCTAAATTCATTTTCTATATAATGGTGGTCTCAATTTCCCAAATTGGCATTTTTAAGCCACCTAGAAAAATGAATTTGTGAACCGATTCACTATGGTTCACACTGGTCCAGGTCTAGTTCACCCCAAACTAGTTCGATTTTATCCTAAATTCCACTTCCCGATTCTTCCTTGAAATTTTTGTGAATTTTTTGTCACTTGCAATTTTCCCATTTCCACGTTAACTATTTTTCGTTCATTAAATGACTCGTTTCTTTATATATAAACCAATACTAGTTCTTTTCCTAATTTTTCTTTCATTACAAGGGACGGATTTTACAACTCTCCCCTCCTTTTAGGAGTTTTATCCTTAAAACTCTATCACCTAACTTTTTTTCTTTGAAGAGATCCTTACGTGGCTTCCTTAGGGTGTAAGCTGATACCCTATCGACTTGAGTCACTTGCTTCGCCTCACTTCCTTTATCCCCCGAGGCTCAGTCAGTTTGACTCATCCCTTTTTCTCGACGTTCGCAAAGCCTTATCGGTCTGATACTTCTGGTAGCGTAGTGTGGACTTGCTACTTGGGTGTGTTGTCTGAACTAGAAGTTTTGATATAGTCCATCGCACCTAGGTTCATTTACTCCTTTGTCGACTTGGCATCTTATCCCATCGGCTATTGTGTTTGTGTTTCGCGATGTTTCTTCCCTTTTCTTGGTCCTCTAGTCCCTCCTTTAGCACTCGAGTTCCCTCTTGGTGGGCGACTGAACTTAGTTGTCCTTAGTAGTACGACTCCTATGCCTCAGGCCCGGCTTGTCTTGTGGTTGGAACTGCGTCCTTTCGCTCTAGTCCTTAGAATGTACTCTCTTATTCTCGTCCTTTACATTACCAAGGTCACTTCATTGCTTGATTCTTGTACTCCTTAGGTCCTGATTCCATGTGCCCCGCCCATGCCTTGAGGTCCCCGAGAATATAGATGTCTGACTCCTTATGTGAGTTTGGGGTTTTCCTGGACGTATTTGTTCTATTCCATTTTTCCTTTATTATGTTGGCTCATCCCCAATTGTCGAGTTTCCAGGTCCGATTGTATCCCATCAACTCACCGGTCTTCTTGCTGTCATCCATTCGTGCATTGGTTGGCATTCTCCGGCTAGAGAGAGGTCTTTTCTTCCCACTTGGCCTATGGGTCATTACACTTGCTAATGTGCAATGGTTGTACTCCTTTAGATTTATCTCTTTCTCATTGAAAGCACCCTCGAGGGACTTCTTCCTCTTACGAAGTCTATTTCCCACGTGGGACTAGTTTCCGGAGGTTTCCCTAAGTTGTTCTGAGGGGTGATCTCAGGATTCGGAGGACTTGGGGTCCTCCCCTGCTGGTCCTCATTTGCTTTGTCTGGATAGTCGCTTTATTTCAACTCGTCCTACTACCGACTCCCCCTTAGGGTTGGCGGTTCTATGTGTCGATCCTTCCTTCTTGGGTTTATGTTCCTCTTCGTGTGTTGGGGTTCGTGTCTCTCCTTTGCTTTTCATCATGCAGTTGGTTCGTTCTTCCAATTCAGTGTCCTTCTCAAATTACGAGTCTCTTGATATAACTTCCTTACGTAACTATCTCGTTTGACTTTATAATTTCCATGCTTGTCGGCCTCTTCCTTTTGCCATTCCCTGGTCTCTAGTGTTGGGATGTTTCATGCCTTTGTCATGGGCTTGCTTCTTTGTCCCTCGTCCTTGGGGTACTTGGTTATAACACTTTATTTATCTTGGCTATCTCTTGTTAGGGTCATATAGGACGGTTAGGTCTGTCCTTGGGCTATCCTTGGCTTATCCACGATTTTTCCCAAGTTCTCGTCTCCAGGCAGTTAGGCCCTTGCCCTGTTGCCATTACTAGTCTGTGTTCTTATTATCTATTTTAACATTTCTTTTGGGGTTGCCTTACTCTTTCTTGATATGGCTCGCCTTTGGGTCGTTTGTAAACCCCACACTTTTAAGTCACGGAAAATTGGGAAAAGAACCGGTAAAACCAAGTGAGAAAAACTAAACCGGTTCACAAACACGGTCATTATAAAATGGGAAATTTATAACTCTCGAGTGACCCAAAGGGTTCATAAAGTCTTGGAAAAGAACCTTAGCACAAATTGGAAGAGAAAAACCAAACCAGTTCAGATGAATCGAATCCAACTAGATTGAACCAATTTATGAACATAGTCGGTTTATGAACTAGAACCCATAGAGAGGGTAAACAGGGAAATTTATGGATCTCAAGTGATCTAAAATGTCACATAAGTCATGAAAAAGGACTTTAGGATGAAAACAAAACCGGTTCAAGTGAACCAGATCCAAACCAGATTGAATCGGTTTGGACTGTTTTGAACCATTATTGAACTAGATGCTAAATTCATTTTTCTATGTGGCTTAGATATTTCAAATTTGAGATTTGAGGCTACTATTGGATAGAAAATGAATTTAGAAAATTTTAATTTGGAAAATTTTGGTCGAATCGGGCCTAAAGACGCCAGTTTAAGCCTTGAACCCAATTCGGACCAGTCCGGTCTAGTTCGGAATAGTGTCGTCTTCTTCTTTCAGATGATAGCACTGTTCACTCGCCAAAAAATTGAGCAGACGCCGACGAAGATGAAAAGTCTTCAACCAAGAAGTTTCAAGCAATGAATGACTGTCATTAAGGTGCCAATCGGATGGCCAAGAAGTCCTCGAGCTTCCTATATAAAGAGGCCCTCCTCATTCATCCTCCCCACACCTAAAGACTCTATTCTCTCTCAACTACTTCAATTTTCGGCCAAACTCGAACAGAGCTCTGACTTGGGCACTTTTTTGAGCCAAACAAGATGAGGTTGGGTTCTTTGGATTCGGGGAGAAGTCAGCTACATGCTTGTAGTTTTCGCTTCCTCCGAAGGCGTGATTGAACAGTGAAGCAGCTCCGGCAAACCGAAGTTGCCCTATATCAGCTGAGCTGAAATCAGCCAATTTGAGCCCTCCTCAGGCCAAATCAAGTCCTTCCAACACCTCCACAGCTCTCCTACAGCTAAATAAGAGCAAAAAGGTAAGCCAATTTGGCTCCCCACGGTAAATTTCGATTAGTGTTAGAGAGAACTGGCAGAACTTCGATCACTAAATTCTCATTCAATTCGACATCAATTGATGCAATTCTTGATCCTAGGAGTAACCTCAGGACAAGAGCAATCTGCCCAGATTAAAAGCTCGGACCGCTGCACCCTCGATGGTAAGCTTTTGAAGCTTTCTCTCTATAAGTCCAGTTTTCCGGTGAAACTCCATTTAAGCTCATTCTGGAATCAAATCGCGTGAGTCAAAGTGCAATTGAATCATATGAAAGTGTAGGAACTCCAATCTAACTTCAATTTCAATAATTAAACTTATTTGATCGGTCAATTTAATGAAATCAAATTTTGCTAAGTTAGAAGGTTGAAATTGGGGGGAAATTAGGAATTTTGAAAATTCAAGGGACTAAAGTGCAATTTCATAAAATTGAGGACCAATTGGGCATGATAAAGATGTTGGAGGACCAATTGGGCAATTTTGGAAATTTTGGGGCCAAACTTACCATTTTTGTAAAATAGGGGCAAAATGGTAATTTTGGAAAAGTTTGGGGACCAAATTGGAAATTTGGGAAATTGAACTCCTTTTGTGAATTTGAATAAATTAAGGTCCCAAGGTGAAATTTAAAAGTTTTGAAAACTTGATTAGAGGAAAAACTTGCATTAGGGACTTTAAGTTAAAGAAAAATAACTTTAGGGACCTAATTGCAAATAAATAAAAAGTTTAGTTTTCTCATTCATTTGGAATGAATTAGGGCTATTAGGCCAAGGAATAATGAACAAGGATGTTCATATCGTGTAGGAACACGAAGTACCGGGAACGCCAACAAGGACAAGCTCGTGTGAATACAAAGAACGAGTCGAGAGTAATTCACTGTATTAACGAGTGAGTGGGAATTTAATATCATACCCGGTTGGGATTATAAGCACCTTGAAAATGAAAACTCACTACTAAGTGGTATTTTAATCATCACACCTAAGAGGAGTGATGTGGAAATCAAGTAGAAAAACTACTTATTGGTTGTAAGTAGATCATACTCGGTTGGTATGATGAAACTTTCTCGAAGGAAGTAGAAAACCCATTCATCGGTTATGAGTGGAGATGTCCTCATACTCAGTTAGTATGATGGACAGCTAAAAAGTATATTTTGTTAGAAGTGCTCTCCCCTGACTATGTGCCACTACTTAAACATTTTGGAAGAGCTTCTTAACGGGAGCTCGAATAGCTCTGTTAGGCCGAAGGCCTCTATTTTGGAACTTGGGGGCTAATATGCCCGATTTTTTAAAATCTCGAATAGTGGGCCCTAGACTAGTTTGCACGAGCAGGAGTTCATAAACAAACATGATTAATATGCCATGGAAACTTAAGTAATGAGTTGTTTGGCCATGGTACCGAGATAAGACCGACATACTCAGTCAACTAGCGGCAGTGCGACATGACAGGTCTTTGGATTAGTCAAGACAAACAAATGCAGGTCAAGTTGAGGACCGGGGCCATTAGACCAGTGGCACCACAGATTATATGGTATTATGTGAAAAAAAACTATTAATTTTGCATGCATTGTGTTATGGGATCTTCAAGACACCCAAGAGGGTTAGTGACGCATCCTAAGGCTCTGAACGACCTGGTGGAGATATCGGCAGTTAGTCCTACGAGAAGTCTTGAGAAGCTCGATATAGCTTCATTACGCATGAGACTAGGGTGGGGACAAGATGAGGTCTATATTCTCATATGAACACAGAGTATTTTTGGTCTGAAGGTAGGACATCAGAGACGTTCACTCAGACTTCTTATCAGGGAGAACCGGTTGGGACCGGTTTGAACTACTATTGAACCGGATGCTAAATTCATTTTTCTAGGTGGCTTAGAAAATCAAATTTGAGATTTGAGGCCACCATTGGATAGAAAATGAATTTAGATGAATTTAGAAATTTTTAATTTTAAAAAATTCGGTCGAATCGGGCCTGAACAGGCCGACTCAAGCCTTGAACCCAGTTCGGACCCGTATAGTTCAGTTCGGAACAGTATCATCTTCTTCCTTCAAATGATAGCACTGTTCACTCGCCGAAAAATTGAGCAGATGACGATGAAGATGAAACATCTTCAACCATGGAGTCTTAGGCAATGAATGACTGCCATTAAGACACCAATCGGATGGCCAAGAAGTCCATGTGCTTCCTATATAAAGAGCTCATCCTCATTCATCCTCTCCACACCTGAAAACTCCATTCTCTCTCAATTGCTCCAATTTCTAGTGAAGCTCAAACCAGAGCTCCAACTTGGGCACTTTTCTAATCCAAACAAAGTGAGGTCGGGTTCTTTGGATTTGGGAAAAAGTCAACTATACGCCTGTAGTCTCTGTTTGCTCTGAGGGTCGTTGAAGAAGCGCTGGTGTGAGCGAATAGTGAAGCAGCTCCCACAAACCGAAGATTCCCTATTTCAGCCGAGCTGAAATTAGCCAATTCGAGCCCTTCTCATGCCAAACAAGTCCTCTCAACACATCCACAGCCCTCCTACATATGAATTAGAGCGAAAAGGCAAGCCAATTTGGCACCCCTCCATAAATTTTGATCAGTGCTTGAGAGAGAACCGACAGAACTTCGATGACTAAATTCTCGTTCAATTCAGCATTAATTGATGTAATACTTGATCTTAGAGGAACCTGAGGAGAAGAGTTATCTGCCCAAATCGAAAGCTCAGACCGTCGCGCCCCCGATGGTAAGCTTTCGAAGCTTTCTCTCTCTAAGTCCAATTTTCCAACGAAGCTCCGTTTGAGCTCAATCCGCCATCAAATCGTGCGATTCAAAGTGAAATTTAATCGTATGAAGTTGTAGGAACTCCAATCTAACTTCAATTTCAACAATTAAATTCATTTGATTGGTTAATTTGATAAAATCAAATTCGGCTGAGTTAGAAGGTTGAAATTGGGGGGAATTGGGATTTTCAAATATTCGAGGGACTAAAGTCCAATTTCATAAAATTAACGACCAATTGGGCATGATAGAGATGTTGGAGGACCAATTGGGCAATTTTGGAAATTTTGGGGTAAAACTTACCATTTTTGTAAGGTAGGGACAAAATGGTAATTTTAGAAAAGTTGGGGGACCAAATTGGAAATTTGGAAAATTGAACCCCTTTTTGCGAACTTGAATAAATTGAGGTTCCAAGGTGAATTTTAAAAGTTTCGGGACTCAATTTGAGAAAAACTCAGCATTAGAGACTTAAAGTTAAAGAAAAATCACTTTAGGGATCTAATTGCAAATAAATGAAAAGTTTTGTTTTCTCATTCATTTGGAATGAATGAAGGCTATTAGGCCGAGGGATAATGAATAAGAATGTTCATATTGTGTAGGAACATGAAGTACCGGGAACGCCAGCAAGGACAAACTCGTGTGAATAAAAGGAACCGATCCAGAGGAATTCCCTGCATTAACGGGTGAGTGGGAATTTAATATCATACCCGGTTGGGATGATAAGCACCTTAAAAATGAAAACCATTGCTAAGTGGTATTTTAATCATCACACCTAAGAGGAGTGATGTGGAAATCAAGCGGAAAAACTACTTACCGGTTATAAGTAGATCATACCCGGTTGGTATGATGAAACTTACTTGAAGGAAGTGGAAAACCTATTCATCAGTTATGATCGGAGATGTCCTCATACTCGATTGGTATGATGGACAGCTGAAAAGTACATTTGTCGGAAGTGCTATCTCCTGACTGTGTCCCACCGCTTAAACATTTTGGGAGACCTTCTTGGCAGGAACTCGAATAGCTCTATTAGGTCGGAGGCCTTGGTTTTGGAACTTAGTGGCTAATATGCCCAATTTTTTAAAATCTCGAACAGTGGGCCCTAGGTCAGTTGGTACGAGCAGAAGCTAGTAAACAAACATGATTAATATGCCATGAAAACTTAAGTAATTAGTTGTTTGGCCATGGTACCGGGACAAGACCGACATACACGGTCAACTAGCGACAGTGCGACATGATAGGTCTTCGGACTTGTCAAGACAAATAGTTGTAGGTCGAGTTGAGGGTCAAGGCCATTGGACTAGTGGCACCATAGATTATATGGCATTATGTGAAAAAAAAATTGTTGATTGTGCATGCATTATGTTACAGGACCTTCAAGACGTCTAAGAGGGATAGTGATGCGTCCTAGGGCTCTGGACGACCTGGTGGAGATAAGGGTAGTTAGTCATACTAGAAGTCTTGAGAAGCTCGACGTATCTTCCTTGTGCATAAGACCAGGGCAGTGATAGGATGAGATCTCTATCCTCATATGGACATAGAGTATTTTTGGCTTGAGGTAGGATGTCAGAGATGTTCACTAAGACTTCAAGTATAAGTTAGAGACTTCTATTAGGGTATATGATAAAGACACTCCGATCCACAAGTGGGTGCAGTCAGCGTAACTACATCTCGCGAATGTGTGTGATCCCTTCATGATGAAGGGCATGTGTGGTATGTTAAACACACCAAATATGGACATGGGAAAGTGGTTATGAAAATTGTGGAAAAGATTTGAGAATCCTTGGAAATGAATTGGGAAACCTTAGAAAAAGGTTTTCATAAACCGAAATTTGAAGAAAGTCATTTTTATAAAATAAGGAGTCTAGCACACTCCGATTAAAGAAATTGATTTTTGTGAAAACTCTCATCCCAATACCCATTTACTGAGTTGTCAAACTCACCCCCTCCCTTTACCTCTTTTCAGGAAACCTAGGGAAAACCAACCTTAAAGATTTATCGGTAGCCAAACCTTAAGGTAGGTATGTAAAATTTATATTCAGTTTTGATTAATGTTATTCTAGGAAAGGTACATGTAAAAAGGATGCCTTACTCCTCACGGTTTAGAAGAGGGGAAAACCCTGAATAAACTAGGAGAGTGGCGGGTTTTTCACGGGGATCCGACCAAACGGTGTCGGGGCGTGACATCGTTGGTCACCTCTTAGGGTTCTTGATTGCATGTGGCATCTAGTCCGTGAGATTTCCTACTCTGCCCTTTGGGATGGCCATGGTTTTCCCTAGCTTTCCTTTGTCCATTAAGGCACTTCTCGAGCCTCTTGTCATCCTTGCTATTCTGGGGGCTTTCCTTGTTTGAGAACTGGTTATGAAATTTGGGGTTCTCTCTATTGGAAGAAAAAAAATTATCTTTATTCGTTGGACCGGAAAACCCCGGTCAAGGTTAATTACAATTGACCTCTCTAGAGTTTATTACCCCCGTTTCTATCCCCACCAGTTAATAGACCTAGAATTATACCTATGCGGGTTGTGAGACTCTACATCTAGTGTCTGGAGGTGTCTTCTCTTATGGGTGGGCATTCGCCCCCATGGTACCTTCCGCAGTGGGGGCATAGATTCATATTGGGCTCCTCGAACTCTACAAATGCTGATAGACTAGGGGCCCTCCTGGCCTATACGGGAGGGTGTGCTATATCTATTCCATGTCAATGTAACACAATAGTATTGTGGGCGTGTTGGGTGGGACCTACGGTACATGCACTGTTGTGGATTGGGGGGAGTTAGTGAAAAACCCTCACATAGTTGGCGTATGCTTCCCAGAAATTCCTCTCAACTTATGCCTAAATCTGGGGTAGCTCTGGTTCCCTAGGTGGGGACACTTCATCTTCCACCGAGTAGGGAGGGATCCTATCTCGAGGTGTGTCCCAAGGGATGGGCTCCTCTAGCGCCTCTACCCGTTGTTCCATAGCGTGTATCCATGGAATATATTCCTCAGGGGTGTTCCCATTCATGTTTTCTGTAAGGTGGTTGGGAATTGAGGATTAGGATGGGTTAGGGCAAAAACTAATCAGGAAAGTTATACTCTAATACCACTCAAATTGTCATGCCCCGACTCGGTTTGATCAGAGTCCGTGATCAACCCGCCACCCTTTCCTACATCATTTAGGTATACCTACCTGAATTAGGCAAGGAGGGTGAAGGTGTGTTTGTGTTCAAACCCTTACTTTAAGTTGGGGGTAGGAAGCATACCTTGAGGGCCCGAGCACGTCCGAGAACTTTTCATCTAGTTGTTATCCTGAAAAGGGGGTGAGAGAGGGGGTGAGTAAAATACTTAGTGAGGGAAACTACTATAATGTTTTACTTGAATTCATCTTTAATTTCCTTTAAATTATTTCTTTGTTATTTCATCCATTCCACATGATCAACAACCATCCTCCTATCATAGGAGTGATCACACATTTGTGGAACGGTCCTCGATCGTGCCACTTGTAGACCGGAGCGTCTTTACAGTCTACCCTAGTAGAGGAATACTATCTCTACCTGAAGTTTGAGTGGACATCAATAGTCTGACATATCAAATACCAATTACTTCACTGTGTGCCCTCATTGGGACAAGACCTCAGTTTCCTTACTACATCGGTCTCCGTGCACAAGAAGCTACTCAGCTTCACAACCTACTGAATGACAAAACTGCCCTTATACTCCTTGGGTCGTCTAGCAATCCTTGGGCTCCGTCACTACCTCATGTCTGGAGTTTTGATGGCCCGAACATCACATTATATATACAATCAACAATCTTTTTGAATTATAGCCTTTATCTTTGGCCTTCTAACACAACGATCTATCGACTTGGCTTCGGCCTAAGCGTACTGGCCCAATAGATTCGATGACCTGGCTTCGGTATAGTAGTGGTTCGGCCCAACAATCTCGACAACTCAACTTGGCTCTATGGATATCACACAAGGTTCCCATTATTCGGGTCTTTTAGCATCATATATCACATGTCTGTTCTGGACGGGTCCACGCCTGGATCCATCGGCCTTGGGCCCACTGGCATCTCGAGTCTAAGCCCAGAATTAGCTCCCAAATATTTTAAGCATAGTCACTTAGTGAGGGGATGCTAATTATGAGAAAATAGTTTTCAAAGCTGAATCGTCATTCCAACCGGAATGGACGACACAGCAATTCCCACTCACCCAGTGATATTGGCAATGTCGCGCAAGTGGAGTCTCTCTCCTTGGTGTGCTTCAGGGGGTCGGCGCTCGAGTAATCCGTTCATGCAAGGTACGAGTGTTCGTATTAGGGAGAGGTCACACCCGTTCTAATATTTGCACCTAGGGCTCCTTACTTTGCTTAAATTGCACATGGGTCCATAATTTCTCTTTAATTTTTATTAGGCCCCTTGGGTTCCCAATTATCCCTTTTGGGTACTTGACTCCTTCAATTTCACCATATTTGCCCTTTAATCCTTAATTTTCCAAAAATTGCAATTTGGTCCCCATATTTTCAAAATTTTCCAATTTGCCCCCAAATTTGTCCAAATTGCCCAATTGGCCCTCAATTGGGGTGAATTTCATGAAAACACTGTCAATTTCGTGAAATTGTCATTTAGACCTCCAATTTTCAAAAATTGCACAAAAGTCCCCCAAAATCCCCAAATCGCCCTTCATCTTCTTCCCCAATTCAAGCATGTGGAGCTTCAGATCATAACTCATCCAATTAGCGGCCTGTAATTTCTTAATTTCTTTGATTCTTGCTTCTATTCGCCTCCTCCAGCTCCCATTGATTGTCCACACTTCGAATTTATGAATTTTTTTTAGTTTTTCGCCTTTTCGGAGCTACGTCGGAAAGTTGACAGTAGATAGAGTAATCTTGCGTTTCTTACCAATGAAGGGGCAGCAGTCGGAGCTTGAGGTGGGGGCAACTAGAGCTGGTCGAGAGGAATCTAGCAAGACCGAATCTTGTTGCAATTTGCAACTGCCCTGCAAGAATTTGAACAGAGAAGTTTCAGGTGGTGCAGCTATGAAATTTAGAAATTTCGACGAGGGGAGGCGGAATTGAACTTATTGGGGCCTATAGGGGTGTTGTGGAGGGTCTTAGGTGGTTAGAGATGGACAATGTAAGTGGTGGAAGGGTTGAGAGGGTCGAGGTTGCGTCGGGCAGGAGCTCTCTGCGTCGAGCTCCGGATCAACTTTACTATGTAATCCTTTGTGCACTTCTCTTAGCATCCTCTAGTTGTTCTGAGAAGGTCTGGAGCTAGATCACTCTTCCCCAGTTCTAATGCCACACTTCAGAGCTCATTTGGTGGAGATTTTCCCTGTGGTCGGAGCTCTGGTTTGCAACTCACCAGAAAACGTAATCTTCTTCTTCTTCGCTCAATTGTGGAATGCTGAGAATGAATGAGGGGGTGCTCTTTATATAGGGAGCTTGACAACTATTCAAGCTACCCACCGGTGTAAAACTCACCTCGGACTTGGCCGCTGCTGACTTGACCAGAGAGTTTTTCGAGTAATGAGAGACTCCAGCTTTTTCGGCGGCTCTCTCTCCTCCCCTCTCTCTGTTAGAGTCTCAAGGTTGAAGACAATGATGTGGCGGTCGTGCCACGTGGCACGTTGTGATTGGTCAATTTTTCTGACGTGGAGTGCCAGCTCGGCCGTCGTTAACCCGTTGATCGGACACGTGGGAGCCTCTCATTGGTTGCTCGTGTCTGTTTGGCGGGCTGACAAGGCGTCAGCTGACCGTTGACCAGACATGTGGCAACCTCCCATTGGCTGCCTGTGTATGCGTGGCAACTAACGAGGTGCTAGTTGACCGTTGTCCGCTAACCGGTCCGTTGACCGGTCCAACCGAGTTCGCTGTCCAAAATTTGAAAATCGGCTAGTTCAAATCCGGTTTGACCGCTTTTCTTAAATTTAAAAATTTTAAATTTATCTAAATTTATTTTCTATCTAATGGTGGTCTCAATTTCCCAAATCAACATTTTTAAGTCACCTAGAAAAATAAATTTGTGAATCAGTTCACTATGGTTCACATTGGTTTGGGTCTAGTTCACCCCGAACCGGTTCAGTTCTATCCTTAATTCCACTTCCCGGTTCTTCCTTGTAATTTTTGTGAATTTTTAGTCACTTGTGATTTTCCAATTTCTCGTATTAATTATTTTTCATTAATAAAATGGCTTATTTCTTCATGTATAAACCTATACCAGTTCTTTTCTCGATTTTTCTTTGATTACAAGGGACGGATTTTACAAGAATAGTCGGGAATTGTTCTGGGAAAGTTTGATCACTTTGATGATAAAGGGTGTGTCATTGATTGTTAAATCAAATGCATGAAGCAGAATTATAAAAATAATCATTTTAAATGATGGTTTGTTAAACAAAAAATAAGTGTGGTGATATAAATGGATAATAGAACAAATTGTTACCTACTTTAATAAATTACTTTATTACTCACCCACTAAATTGTCAAACTCATCGACTCCTTTATTTCCACAGGAAACTGACGTATTCTCAATAGGCCGGATATATTGACTCTTCAATTTAGGTAACACTGTATAACTTCATTAGTTTTGTTTTGTAAATTTTGAGTTGAACAATACTTATATTTCATGCATTTACCCTATATGGACTATCAGGTTAGGATATACTATTGCAGTACAAAAAGGGGTGACAGGTTATTCATAGCTTTTGTACCAAACCACATCAAAATGTGACAAATAACCTTGTTGAAATAGAATTTGTTATAAGTGTAGGTAACATCGACATTTTGCTTGCAATTACAATGTGAGTAAACCTAAGCCCAATAAATAACTAGGAGATGAGAAAAATATAAGTTTAAGGAGCACGCAATCCTTGTATGGAAAATGTTGGAAGTACTATGAAGAGTCTCTTGTCAAGGTCTTTCGTCCATTAGCTCTAACATCATGACTAGTTTATCGGATCACACTTATGTCACAATAATTGCATTTTTTCGATAACACATTAGTAGGGCTCATATCACTACATGTTGATAGAACGTAATGCTCATATAAAACCAAAAATTTAAATTTTTACAAGAATTTAAACATTTATTCATAGAAATAATTATTTACAAAATTTTTTATTTAAATTTCAAATAATATTACTACTAGAATCCTCTAGTATTATATTTGAGTAATTTATTTTATTAGACTTATTATGCACCTCCTAGTAATTTTATACTCTCACTTTTAGTATATTGCTAAAAGTAATTAGGGATAGTGATAATCTACCAAAGTAAGTGAATAAGATACTATTATCGATATATCAATTTTATGATCTCAACCACGGTTAAAATATTTAATATTAAGATTTATTTTAAAATTTTTACTTTTATTTTTTGAATATGAATGAGAATTAATACCATTGCATTTTAGATAAAAAAAAAACTTGTATAGTTAACCTGAAATAGACAAATACCGTTTCTTATATTTGATATATCAAATTCACTTGTACAAAAGATGTATCAAATTTTCCAAAAATAAAAAAAATATGAGTAACATATTAGTAGGAAAATATTAATAACTTTCTTACGTGCAAATTTAACCTATGCCCAATAAAATTAATTGTGCCATGTATAAATATAATTTATTCCACTTGGATTGATGGGAGGGAGGTGATATATCACTCAAGATTTAAAATTGTTGGCCGGAGGGTACGAATTAGAGATTACAAAATAGTTAAATTATAGTTTACCATTTTTTAACCTAATATAACATTAAAATCAAATATTTAAAATATTATATTTTAGTATTAAACCTTTCATAAATTAATAATTTTACCAACATTTTTAATTTTCATTAAATTTCGATGAAATTGATTTAATGATATGTTATATCAGCAAATTTTTTACTAACGTCATAATTTCTAACATAGAAATTTAAATATAAATTAAAAATTATAAAAATAATTATATATATATATATATTCAAATTTAAGAATTTTACTTAAAATACTAATATTATAACCAATAAGCTATAAATATATAATTAAACTTTTTAATTAATTTTTACTTATAATATAATAGTTTTAGCCATTAATTATATTAAAAATTATTGATAATATATATTTTTTATTTAGTAAAATTATAAGTAAAAATAATATATAATAATAAAATAAATATTAATTATTATAATAATATAATAATAAATTTATTTTACAAATATATCTATTATTTTTTATAATAATATAATTATATTAGAAATTTATATAATTTTTTATTTTTAAAATGTTAAATTTAATTAATTTATTTGTATAATAATATTATTTATATATACATATTTTATTTAATTTAAATTAAATATAATTTTTAATATTTTATTAAATATAAATTATATAATAAATATATATTATAATATTATACAAATATATAACTTAAATTTTATATTTTAATTATACTAAAAATTATATAATTTGCCACTGAAATTAGATTATTATAAAAATATATTTGTGTAACATAATTAATTTATTGTTTCAAATTAATTAAACAAAATATCAATTATATGTTATTTTTACTTATAATTTTACTAACAAAAATATATATTTAATTTTATTTTAAATATATATAATTTAAATACAATATTATATGTTATTTTTAATACAATTTGTGTTTATAGCTAAACTATTATATTACAAGTAAAAATGAATTAAAATTTTTAATTAAATCTATTATTGTTCAATTGTTATTGCATTGGTAATTTAATTATAAGTTTTATGTTTGATTTTTTAAATAATTATTTTTATTGTAAATTTATTATTTTATATTTAAATTATCACGTTACTACTTATGTAAAAAATTGAGTTAAAAATTTTGATTTAAAAATTAACCATTATAAAATAGTACCACTATGATTGGAGTTAGTTTAGTTTCTCCCGTATAAGTAGTCAATGCACATACGTGTTTGACACAAACCTCCCACCCTGACCAGCCATGACTCATCTAGTCACGTTCCTACCTCCGTGTTGCTGATAAAAAAACCATATTATGGGCTAAAATACTACTCTCTTCTCTTTAGCTCACAAAATTCAACACCTTTAGCTTGTCTCTTCTAAAAGGAGAAAAGAAGAAGCTCGGACATATTCCACATTATATAGTCCATGTTATCTCATCTTAATGAGGGAATAATGTTAGTTGTCAGGTTTACCGTCTCAAAGTAAATATCCCCATCTTGGTGAATGGAATTACCAGCTGGGTTTATCATTTTAAAAATTGGCCTATTGATTTATCAATGCCCTCTTCTAATGGTAAAGTAATGAAGCAAGATTAACAAATAATAATAGTGATCAGCATGATTTAACACAGCTTTAAATCTGTATAAATATGGAGTAAAAATTTTATCAACTCACTAATCATCATCATTTAGAGAGAATGAGCTCTCTAAGCCTTCATTCCCTTATGGGATGCCCAGCTTGCAGTGGCACTACCCTTATTTTCCATGTTCCATTGGGGTTACTAAGCTTTTCAAATGAGTTCAATTTTATTAGAAATTTAAATAAAAATATTATTTTAAAATAAATTTCTAATATTCATATAATAAATGAAATAAAACTCTATTTTTATATAATAGTTTCAATAAGTTTTTAAATAATACACTTGTATATTAAAATAAATATAACTTCAAGTCAAAATGTCATATTTTTAGATATTATTGGAGTACCTATTATGATCTTATTTATTAAAATCTAAACTTACGTATATACATGAATAAAAAAAATATTGGGATTTTATTTGAATTATTATGTAATTATAATAATTTTATTTGATTAATAAAAATATTAAAATATTTTTAAAGATTATAAATTTATTGGATATTAACTAGTTTTGGACTTTCACTTCCATACATGTCTATGGTGTTCCACCAAACAGGCAAATGAAGTGGTAACATCTATAGTAACATCATATTTTATGAATTTGTTAGGATTGGAACCAGTTTGAAGGTAATTTAATAAATAATGATATAAATATAATAATATTAATAATATAGATAACAATAATATATGTATATTATCTTATAAATAATATTGCATATGTTAATTTATATTCAAATATAATTATATATATTATTAATTTTTTAAATAATGAATATACAATTTATAAATTTATAACAAGTAGATAAGATATATTATTTATACAAAAAAAAAATGAGATATGCCATTATTTTTGTTGGGAACATAAAAGCGATTCAGACCCCATAACCAAACGGCCAGAATTAGGCATGTGGGTAGCCTTTCGTACATAGTAACGAATCACCAATACGGACATCCATACCATTTAATAATTCCAACTGTCATTTTTTCGTTTAAACAAAATAAATCCCTAATTTTAAATATGCCATCCTGACCCCATAATATAAAATCCTATAAATTAAATGATTTTTTACTTGTTGCTTAACAGTGTCGCCTTCAGTGTTTGTCCCCAGGAAGGTCCCTCGAAAGCTCCTTTAGCGTTGGAGCGTGTGCATGAATTCAAAGGCTCCACCGATTACCGGTACCTTCCGGTCATCCAATCTAAAAATAGCTTCCTGTCCTCTCATTTTCAATGACTAGGTGTATAAACCTTTTATATAATTAGAATAAATATTTAAAAACGAGTTTATTTATATTAGCTATGTCAGAATTTTCTGATACTACCAAATTGTCTAAATTCATTTCAGCACTTTTCTTTTTAGTTTTGCTGTGCTCATGGATAATTTGTAATTCTAATTATGTGGGTTGGGACTGGAGAATGGATGGATGGGTTAGACTGACATATGCCAGTTGAGTAGGCCGTTTAAGCGGTGGACAGGTCTATTTACAGGCTGGAGGGAGTGTTTGACAGAAAAGCAACTTATGATTCGCCTAGCAATCGGGCGACCGCTCTTGTCGTTTTTTGCCATGTCAGCAATTCCCTAATACCTTAGTTATTTAAAATTTTTAAATATAATAAAAGAAGAAAATATCCAGTGATAATGCTTGACAGGCTGGAGTTTGTAGTCAAAGTCAAGACTCATCTCTTGTAGTCAAAGTCAAGACTCATCTCCTAAAAGATCCTTAGCCAACGGTTATTATCTTCGTAAATTTCATATTTTTTGAAAATATATTTAGATCTATTTATATATTTATTTATTGCGTAATTATTCATGGTAGGTAACTGTTCCGATATAGGATATGGTGACATTTTCCCATGCGCAATTGCAACAATTTGTCCAAAAATTCAACTAAAATACAAATCTGAAAAGTGAATAATATTTTTTATTTAAAAATACATGATATAAAAATTTAATAATAATTAAATAATTTAAATTAAAATCAAAGTCGCCCTACGAAGAAATAACAAATTTTAACTATGAGGAAAGGAGCAACAAAAAAATCGATTACGAAAAACTGAGAAAAGAAGAGCAATCAAGTGCTGGCTCAACAATAATGAGAAAAAAAAAGTGAAAATTGGGGGAGAGGGAGAGTGAATGGAACGCTGGCCAAAGAGAGTCGCTTTTGCCAAAAAGGAAAAGGCAAAGAAAGAAAAAGGTTAATTGGGCCAAAAAAGGAAGCGAAGGTAAAACTTAGTGCAAATCAGTGCCACTGAACACATGACGCGTGTCTCCCTACAGCTGTATTGCAAGCCAATTTCTCTCCTAAATTTAAAAACCGAAATTATTGTATTTTTTTAATTACGTGATTATATATGGGAGTGTAGTAACATGAACTTACCTAAAGCCTCAAACTCTAACAGGATGCTTAACCCTTTATATAGCAATCTTCTATCTGCCTCATGGCCTCGTGTCTTTCTCTTCCTTCCTCGGTATATAACCAACCAAACCTCCATCAAAATCCCCCACATCGCAAAGAGGAAAAACGAGAAGCTTATTACTGTTTGGCAACCATCCAACACCTAAAGCTGCGGTGGTGTTGCGGTGGTGTTTTCGTATTATATGATCGCCTGAATAATGTCGGTCAACCGTAAAGATGCGGATCGGATCAAGGGACCGTGGGTTCCCGAGGAGGATGAGGCGCTGAGGCGGCTGGTTCAGAAGTACGGCGCCCGGAACTGGTCCCTCATCAGCCGATCCATCCCCGGCCGCTCCGGGAAGAGCTGCCGTCTCCGGTGGTGCAACCAGCTCAGCCCCCAGGTAGAGCACCGGGCCTTCACTCCCGAGGAGGACGAGACCATAATCCGGGCCCATGCTAGGTTCGGCAACAAGTGGGCCACCATCGCTCGCCTCCTCTCCGGACGCACCGACAACGCTATCAAGAACCATTGGAACTCGACGCTCAAGCGCAAGTGTTCCTCCTTTGCCGCAGGGACTGAGGATGGTGGTGTGACCGACGCTGGCCCGGTCTACGACTGTAGCTTCGACGAGAGGCCTCCCAAGCGGTCTCCCAGCCCAGCACAGTCGTCCGGCGCTAGCGACTCCACAGGGCCGTTGGTGTATCATACTGGAGGATCCTTCTGCTCCGCCCTTGCGGCCGTCCATGAGACAGCGTCGTCAACCTCGGACGATCCGCGGACCTTACTCAGTCTCTCTCTCCCTGGATCCGAATTGGGGGAGATGTCACCACGGCCCATGCCAAATCCGCAGCCAGCGGCGCGTGAGCTGATTCAGCCTCCGGTGCTCGAGTTAACTCAATCCAGATCGGTTCGACCGGCAGATTCCGAGTTGGGTCATCCGCCCCTGGCAAAGATGGTTCCTCTAATGGCCGCTCCGGTGTCTTCGCCGTCGTCAGCAACGATTCCTGCGGACATGGAGGGGAGGAAATCCGTGTTCCCGCCGTTCAGTGAGGAGTTTATGGCGGTGATGCAAGAGATGATAAGGGCAGAGGTGAGGAACTACATGGCAGGGCTCTGCCAAGGCGGGGCAGCCATGGGTATGTGCTCACAGGCGGCGGCGGCTGAGGGCATCAGAAATGCCGTTGTCAGTCGTATCGGGATCGGCAAGACCGAGTAGAGAGAGAGAAAGTAACTTGTAATTACGTTCTCGCTTTGGAGATGATGGGTTAGTTTAGCAGTTAAATCCTAAGAGGATGATAAACAAACCAAAGCTCTGGTTTTTTTTCCTCATCATCTTTATGGAAGAAGAATAATAACAGCTGTGGCCGATGTACAGTTTCTAGATAGAGTTGAAGTACAAGAGGATGATAAACAAACCAAAGCTCTGGTTTTTTTCCCTCATCATCTTTATGGAAGAAAAATAATAACAGCTGTGGCCGATGTACAGTTTCTAGATAGAGTTGAAGTACAGGAAGAAGACGAAGGTCCCTTGGATCGCAAGGTGGGGGAACGTGCAGAGAGGATTTTTCATGGGATCTGATATGTTCTTTTCAGTTTGTCTCTCGATCTATCACGTCCCTTTGGTTGGTGCAGAATTAATATTCCGATCACAAAGGAAAACAAAGGCCATGATGAAACTTGTGAATTTCGAATATGGGATGGAAAAAGGGAACAACTTCAGTATTGTCTTATTAGTTAAGGTTGCAAGATAACCAAGAAGTGAGGAATCTTCCCAACAATGTATGAAATGACTTGTGGTTTTAGCCTGAATGAGATATTACTATCCTAAAGCACCCCGCCAACATTCATTCACTACTAGGATCCTCACCAAGGTTAAACATCGCCCTAAATGATTTGACGAGGAGCTCCATAGAAAAGTTTAAGTGCTAGCCTTCATAAGTGACTCCAACTTGACTCCTAACTACTTGACTACCAAGTTTATCCCATATTTGTTATTTAATTTGCTCGAATCTGATCTAACTAGTTACTTAAATATATTTGGTATTTGAACATTTAAACAAATAAATATTTAAAATATAAATCAACCTTACTGTTAAATTTAGGTTGTAGTGTTCTACTATTGTTAATTATAAAATATATTTTAAATGGATCACAAAAATACGGATAAGTTGGATTGGTCCAGTATGTACATTTGAACCTGAACACTATATTCGATTAAGATGACTAATACCCGACCATCGGGTCTAGTCTCTTGGAAGTGAACTTGAACTCCATGACCTCTAAACCCGGTGGGACGTGGTGAGTCTTGTCGACTCTGGGTCTATCCGGGTCCCATTATCACCCCCCTACAAGGACCCCTGAAAAACCTCACATTGGTCTCACATATACTACATGAAACTTAAAGTCTCAACCCACATAATGACCTTGGTAGAACCCACACAAAAGGTTCAAACAATGACCTTTGTAACAAGGGGCTGAGTGCGTAATTGTCAACGCATGATATTCTATGGTGAGTTGTTGTTCAATCTGGTTTAACCGCTGTTAATAGTATTAACGGTGACTATTGATGTGATTTATTCACTGATAATTCTACTATGTCGTCAAATAGTACTCAAGGATTAGCAATGCCCGACATTGCAGTCTAAGACATGGTGTTGGTCAATATTGCTTGGATTAATTTCCCGTGAATATTTTGATTAATTTGACTCATTTCGATCTTTTTTAATTAATTTTATTTAAATTTTATTGGTTCTTGAATTAATTTATTTTTATAAAAAATACTTAATTCATTTGCATAAAATTTAATGAAAAAATATTACAATTTTACTATTTTCGGTATCCTTCATAAAATTTATCCAATTTTGAGACTAATTTAGTTCTATTAAATTTAAATATAATTTTGATCCAATTCAATTATTTTTTTATTTTAAAATTTATTATCTTCATTTCTTTATAAACAAGAATTTCTTTAATCAAAACTTTTAATTTAATAAATTTCTAAAATTTTACTTCACATCAAATCCCTATTTAACTCATTTCATTATTGGTTTCACTCAACTTTTTAATCATTTACTAAATATTATCTATAAAAGAGTGGGATATTTACACCCACAATTACCTCATTAAGATCTCTAGAAAGATTCAAGCCTTATCCTTTATAATGGTCTCAACATGATCTACTCAACATTTCGAGTCTTTCTCTACACAATAATCTCACTAGGACCCCATAAAAAGTTGAAGTCTGAGTATCCAGACAACCCCACGAATAGTGACACAAAGGTTTAGACTTCTATAATGACAATAACTAACCAATATCATTAGAAATGAGTTTTTCGAAAAGAATCAACAATAACAATAAGTATTATAGGTGATTAAATATGTGTTTAGTCGTTATGTAAAAAATTGAGAAATTAAAAAATAGTATTAGAAATTATTGATAAAATTTTATCTTATACTCAAATGTGTTATAATAAGATTAATGATGTTAATGGTCGAATATATAGTTATTAGTCAATTAAACCACAAGATCAATTAATTATTGGAATATCACAATCAAAAGTTAAGGTGAGTGAATTTATTGACATCGATTTCGATTGTACTCGATATTAAATTTTGTGAAATAAATTATGAAAGTATGTGATGTCACGCCCCGACCCAGTTTGGTCAGATCCCCGTGATCAACCCGCCACTCTTCTGGTTTATTAAAAAATTTCCCCTTATTGTAAACCGTAAAAAGTAAGGCGTCCTTTAACCTGCACCTTTTCCTGGAATAGCATAATTAAAACTGCATGAAATTTAAAACTTTACATACCTGTCTTACATGCATCTTAGTTGACGATTTTTAAGGGGAAGCTTTCTGGGATTTCCTAAAAGGGATATAAGGGAGGGGGTGAGTACGACTACTCAGTGAATGAGTTTTTAAAAGTTTTTTACTTTTAAGAAAAACATTTATATGGAGTGTACCAGACTCCTTTGTTTTAAAAAGTCCATTCATTTAACAATTCTGGTTTTTCCACCATTTCTTATTTACCACAGTGTGTCATCACCCAACACACATTCTTCATCATGAAGGTTACACACATTCGCAAGTCAATATCACTACCGAACCCGCTAGTGGCTTCAGAGCGACTTTTCCTGCCACCTGGATAGAAGTACGACCACTTCTACCCTGGAAATGAGTGGATGTACGTGACATCCGACCCAAAATCCCAAAATCACTTCTGCGTGTCCGTGTGAGGACAGAGACCTCATCCTGTCCCCACCTCGGTCTCATGCGCTTGGTGCTACTCCACATTTCGCACAGACACCTGGAACGACGAACTGCCCTTATAGCCACCAGGTCGTCTAGTGCCCTTAGGGACGCATCACTACCCCTCATGGGCGTCTTAATGATCCCGTACTCACAGTGCATGCACAAACAATATTTTCTCATATTGCCATATAATCTGTGATGCCACTGGTCCAATGACCCCAACTCTCAACTCAACCCGCAGTTGTTAGTCTTGACTGGTCGATCGACCTGTCATGTCGCACTGCCACTAGTTGACTGAGCATGTCGGTCATATCTTGGTACCATGGCCAAACAATTCACTTATTAAGTTTTATGGCACATATATCATGTTCGTTTACGAGCTCCTGCTCGTGCCAACTGGCCTTGGGCCCACTGTACAAGATTTTCAAAATTGGGCATTTAGCCCCAAAGTTTCAAAACCGAGGCCCCCGGCCTATCAGAGCTATTCGAGCTCTCGTCGAGAAGGTCTCCCAAATTGTTTAAGCATTGGCACACAGTTAGGAGAGAGCACTTACGACAAAACATATGTTTTCTCTATCCATTATACCGCCCGGTATAAGGACACCTCTGTTCATAACCGATGAACGGGTTTTCAACTTCCTTTGAGGAAGTCTCATCATACCAACCGGGTATGATCTACTTACAATCGGTAAGTAGTTTTTCCTCATAGTTTTCACATCACTCCCTCTAAGTAGTGATGTTTAAAATACCACTTAATAGTGGGTTTTCATACCGAGGTACTTATCATTCCTAACCTGTAAGTGGTTTTTAATTTTAAGTTGTGTTCATCATCCCGACCGGGTATGATATTAGTAAATCCACTCACCCGTTAACGCAGTGAATTCCACTTAACCGGTTCTTTGTATTCACGCGAGCTCGTCCATGCTAGCATTCCCGGTATTTCGCGTTCCTACATGATATGAACATCCTTGTTCATTATTACTCGGCATAACAGTCTAATGAATGAGAAAACCCAAACTTTTAGTTATTTGCAATTAGGTCCCTAAAGTTATTTCTCTTTAACTTTAAGTCCCAAATCTCGGTTTTTCCTCAAATTAAGTCCCATAACTTTTAAAATTTATCTTGGGACTTCAATTTCACCAAAAAGGGGTTTAATTTCCCAAATTTCCAATTTGGTCCCCCAATTTTTCCAAAATTTCCATTTTGCCATTCCTTTACAAAAATGGTAAGTTTTGCCCCAAAAATTCCAAAATTCCTCAATTGATCCTCCAACATTATTTTCATGCCCAATTGACCCTCAATTTCATAAAATTGCATTTTGGTCATTTGAATTTTGAAAATCCCCAATTTTCCCCAATTTCAACTCTTCAACACTACTGAATTTGATTTCATTAAATTGATCGAACAAACACTTCTAATTATTGAAATTGGAGTTGAAATTGAGTTCCTGCATGTTCATACTATTCTAAAAAACTTTGAATCGCAGATTTTAATTCTGGAACGAGCTCAAACGGAGCTTCATCGGAAAATAGACTGTAGAGAGAGAAAGCTTCGATTTCTCACCGGTGAGGGCATGGCGGTCAGCTTTTGATCTGGGCAGATAGCTCTCATCTTGAGAATCATCGTAGATTCAAGAATCGCATCAATTGATGCAGAATTGGATTAGAATTTCATCATTGAAATTCGGTTGACTCTCTCTCTAGCACGTATCAAAAATTGTAAAGGGGAGCCAAATTGGCTTACCTTTCGGTCCTAATTCGGCCGTGGAAAGGTTGAGGAAGTGTTGGGAGGGCTTGAAATGGCCGATTTTAGCTTGGCCGAAATAGGGCAGATTCGGTCCGCCGGAGTTGCTTCACTATTCCATCATGCCGGCGCTTCTCCAACGATTCTCGGATTGACTAGAGTTTGCTATCAGATAGCTGTCTTCTCTCCGGTTCTAAAGAGCTCAACCTCTCCTTCCGAGGCTAAGAAAAATGTTTAAGTCGAAACTCTAGTTCGAGTTTCACCGGGAAATGGAGCTGTAGAGAGAGAGAGAGAGAAGTGTTCAGGTGTGAGGAGAATGAATGGGGATGACCTATTTATATAGGTGTAAAATTGTGTATTAAATGAGAGAGATTTATTCCTAGTATTATTATTGACATAAATTATTAGTATTAATTTCAATAATTTAATTTCAATATTAAATTATTTATATTAATTCCAATAATTTAATTTAGGTATTAAATTATTGGTATTAATTACATTAATGAAATATATATTATGGCCATTTATGATAAGGCTTACGTTCCCATCAAAATTTTTGACCCAAATTTCGGGTTACAAAAAAAATCATACTTCCCAGGAGGTCACCCATCCTCACACTACTCTCGAGTAAGCACTTCAAAGTTCTTATGGAATCTCGTTCACCTGAACCAATTTGGTTTTTGTCTTTTATTTTGTCTTAAGTTTCTTTTCCAAGGTTTAATGAACTCTTTGGATCACCTGAGAGTTGTAAATTCCCAAATTGCCCATTCAGAAATGATAGGGTTTGTGAACCGGTTCTGAATCCTCACTTGGTTTGACCGGTTCTTTTTCTTATTTTCCTTAGCTCAAAAGGGCGAGTTTTATATGTGAAAAAATCTTTATTGAAATATATTTAGTAGAGAAAGAAAAAGAATACATTTTGAAAACTTTTTTTTATCAAGATAGGTAAAGACTCAGTACTATATATGACAAAGACCATGGTATAATTATTGTGAATTTATGCATGAATGTTAAGTGAATGTTAGAAAATAAACAAATATATCTTTTGTCTATATATTGCATCATTGTTTGTGTATGAGGAGAATGAAATCTAGGAACTACTATTTGGAAAGTCATGGCTAGAAACCGAGTGAGATCCAAAATGAAAAATAAGTTGAATAAGTAATTGGTTCAAACTAGGATTTTGGAATGTGGCCAAATTAAGATATTCAAACTTAAGAAATAATCATTGATCATGAATAAAGGATATGATTATTATCTCTAAATCACATTAAAAATTGGGACAACCCGAACTGACCATGAAACATAAAGAATTTTGCGAGGGATTTTAGTAAGGGTAAAAATATAATTTTTATCTCTAAATTAAGAAAATAGTAAAATTATTTTTTAAAAAATAATTTGGGTTGAGAATTGATCAAATTTTATATGAAATGGGCGAAATAAGGTCGAAATTTGCCAAACCGACTATAAAAATTTATTAAAAACTAGTATAAATAGTGCTAGACAATGACACGGGTTTCAACCACCACATTAGCGGGTGAGACCAATCTCCACGTGCCATGTGGCAAGGCAGCCAATCACTGCACACCACGTGGCAATGTGGCCTAGTCAACCGTGGGTAAGCCAAGTCAATAAATGCAAACAATCATTGTGTGCCACGTGGCGAGCCAACACAATTGGCAATGGTTAAACTATGCCAGCTAAGCGTAACCAATCATTGAATATCACAAGGTGATAATTACACAGTCACGGATTGACTTGACACATTCATGTGAGCGTGACCAATTGTTGAGTGTCACATGGCAGCAAAGACAGTCGACGAATTTTACTCCAATCTACTAAGTAAGTTAACAGATTACAACAAATCACAGTGTAACACGTGTCATCTCGCACGTGTGAACACACACATATTCTCATCTTTCCTATGAATCTAGTCTAAAAAATGGGGGAAGAGTGGTTGAAACATTTTAGGAATATTCTGACGCTCATATACTCTGACATCATTGCAGATCTTCACTAACCAGGGTGATTCCCACACTGTTGGATTTCTCGTCAACCTATGGAGCCCCCCACTAAAAAATCGACCATTCTCCTCCTCTCCTTAGTGGAATCTCTTCCTAAAAGTCAATGGCTTAGTTTTCCAATGCAATGACTTTCAAGCTTAAGTCCAAACTCTAGAAAGCATGAGAGAAGACTGCCTATAATTCAAAATTTTCCTACAAACATTATCTACATGAAGGAGCCCACACTCGAGTCCACCTGTCACACCCGGATTGATTCCCTGGGTTGAGTACACGTGCTAATCCACTATATACACCTGATACCACCATAGTGGGAACCATCACTATAGGAGTATCGATAGAACTAAGGCTCAAAATATAAAATACATCATGTTTTGCAGCAAAAATTTAAAACTTTTACAACAAGTATACTTTTCACAAGTAGAATCATTTAACCTCGGGGAGAGCAATGACTTACTTAAAGGAAAAATCCTCATATCCTTCCACCTGATGTTCTCTTCCTTGACTCCCGACTCTGTTGGAGTTGCTTCCTGATGTACGGGGCCTTACTCTCCTCATCTGTTCTTTCCCGACACTTGGAAAAATGTATTAGGAGAGGGGTGAGCCAACGCTCAGTGAGTGAGAGGACCGCTTATCGAGTATTTCATGACTTAATATCTCATTAACTCAAAACAACATTCACAACTTAAATTGTAAACCCCTTCCTTTAGTAATGAGAAAAATTGGGAAAGAACTAGTCAATGTAATCTTTAAACCAAATTGGTCTACAAGCCCGACTATTAGGGGACGAGCAAATCCAAAAATTTCTAACTCCCATGGGACTCAAAAAGGTTCATAAACTTAGGCAAAAGAACCCTAGGACAGAATGAGGAAGAAAGACTGAAGCAGTTTAATAGAACCGGGTCTGAACCGGATAGAACCAGTTTATGAACCGAGTTGATTCGTTGAACTAGAACTGATAGAGAATGGGTAAACCAAGACGCTTATGCATCCCTTTAGATTCAAAGAGGTTTATAATCCTTGGGAAGGAACCTTAGAACAATGTGGGAGAGAAAAAACGAGATTGGTTTGGGTGAACCAGACTCGAAACGGATTAAACTAGTTTAAGAACCGAGCCTATTTATGAATTAGAATCAATTAAGAGATGGTAAACCAAGAATTTTATGGACCCTAAGTGACCCAAGGAGTCACAAAAAGACATGGAAATGGACTTGTGAAGGAATTGGGGATGATAACCAAACCAGTTTAGGTGAACCGGATTCGAATCGGTTTAGATCGGTATGAACCACTATTGAACCGGATCCTAAATTCATTTTTTTGGTGGCTTAAATAATTCAAATTTGAGATTTGAGGCCATCATTGGATAGAAAATGAATTTAGAAATTTTTAGATTTGAAAAACTCGATCGAATGAGGGGTGGACCGACCGGTTTAAGCTTTGAACCCGGTTCGGAACAGTGTCATCTTCTTCCTTAGGATGACATGACTGTTCACTCGCGAGAAACTGAAGAAACACCGGCGAAGAAGAAATGCTTCCATTTGGTACATTTCAGGTCTTCAATTCCTGTCATAACAGTGCCAAACGGATGGCCAACGGGTCCCCAAGCACCCTATATAAAGAGCCCCTCTCCATTCGTCCTCTCCACACCTAAAAAGATCACTCTTTCTTAGTTGCTCTGATATATGGTCAATTCTGAGCCAAAGAAGGCGAGGTCGGGTTCATTAGAACCAGGGGGAAGTCAGCTACCCAGTGGTGGCTTCTGTTAATCCCGAGAGTCACCGGAGAAGCATCGGCGTGATCAAACAGTGAAGTAGCTCCGGCAAACCGAAGCTACCCTGTTTCAGTTGAGTTGAAATCAGCCAATTTGAGCCCTCCTCAGGCCAAACCAAGCTCTCCTGACACCTCCTTAGCCCTTCCACGGCCGAATTAGGACTAAAAGTTAAGCCAATTCACCTCTCCTTTATAATTTCAGATCGTTGTTAGAGAGAGAGTCGAGTGAATTTCAATGAATAAATTCTAATCCAATTCGACATCAATTGATATCATTCTTGATCCTAGGAAGAACCTCTGGAGGAGAGCTACCTGCCTAGATAGAAAGCTCCGATTGTCGCACCCTCACCGGTGAGAAATCGAAGTTTTCTCTCTCTACAGTCTGTTTTCCAGCGAAGCACCGTTTGAGCTCGTTCTGGCATTAAAATCTCGATTCAAAGTTCCTTAGAATCATATGAATATGTAGGAACTCAAATTCAACTCCAATTTCAACAATTATAGGTGTTTGATCGGTCAATTTGATGAAATCAAATTCGATAGTGTCGAAGAGTTGAAATTGGGGATTTTTGAAAATTTGAAGGACCAAAATGTAATTTTCTAAAATTGAGGGTCAATTGGTAATGATAAGAATATTAGAGGGCCAATTGAGAAATTTTATAATTTTTGGGGCAAAAATTTGCTATTTTTCTAAAGAAGGGGAAAATGGTAATTTTGGAAAAATTGAGGGACCAAATTGGAAATTTGGGAAATTAAACCCCTTTGTGTGAAATTAAATAATTTGAGGTCCCAAGGTAAATTTTAAATGTTTCGGGACTCAAATTTAGGAAAAAACCCGACAATAGGGACTTGAAGTTAAAGAAAAATAACTTTAGGGACCTAATTGTAAATATATGTAAAGTTGGGTTTTCTCATTTATTTGGAACGAATGGGGGCTATTAGGCCAAAGAATAATGAACAACCATGTTCATTTTCATGTAGGAGAATGAGGCATCGGAAACGCCAGTCGAGGTCCAACTTACTAAGGACGTAACTCGACTAAGTAGAATTTCATTGCACTATCGGGTGAGTGGGATTATATATCATACCTAGTTGGGGATGATAAGTACCCCAGTATAAAAACCCATTGTTTTGTGGTATTTTAATCATTACAACTGAGAAAGTGATGTGAAAATTATGCAGAAAAACTACTAACCGGTTGTAAGTAGATCATACCAAGTTGGTATGATGAGACTTCCTCGAAAGAAGTTGAAAACTCGTTCATCGGTTATGAACAGAGATGTCCTTATACCGGTCGGTATAATGGACAGTGAAAACCTATTTTGTCAGAAGTGTTCTCCCCTGTCTGTGTGCCAATGCTTAAACTATTTAGGAGATCTTCTTGAAAAGAGCTCGAATAGCTCTTATAGGCCGGGGGCCTTGGTTTTGGATCTTGAGGGCTATTTGCTCTGTTTTTGAAAAACTCGAACAGTGGGCCATAGGCAAATGGACACGAGCAGGAGCTCGTAAAAGAACATGATATATATATGTGCCATTAAACCTTAATAAGTGAATTGTTTGGTCATGGTACCATGGCAGGTCCGACATACTCAGTCAACTAGTAGTAGTGCGACATGACCGGTCTCCAGACTAGTCAAGACAAACAGCTTCAGGTTAAGTTGAAGGTCAGGACTGTTGGGACAAATGGCACCACATATTACATGGCAATTTAAGAAAACTTTGTTTATGCATGCACTATGAGTACATGATCATCAAGATGCCCATGAGGGGTAGTGATGTGTCCTAAGGGCCTTGGACGACCAGGTGAGTATAAGGGCAGATCGTCATTCCAGGTGTCTGTGCGAAATTTGGAGTAGTACCAAGCGCATGAGATCGGGGTGGAGATAGGATGAGGTCTTTGTCCTAATTCGGATACGAAGAATCGATTTCAGGATTGAGGGTCAGATGTCGCCTACATCCACTCAATCTTAGGGTAGAAGTGGTCGTGCTTCTATCCGAGTGGTCAGTAAAGTCGCTTCGAAGCCACTAGTGGGTTCAGTAGTCGTGCTAACCTGTGAATGTGTGTAACCTTCATGATGAAGGATGTGTGTTGGATGATGACACACCGTGGTAAATAAGAAATGATGGAAAACCCCGAGACTTTAAATGAAATGATGATTTTTTTAAGGCAGTAGTCTGACACACTCTAATATAAATATTTTTCTTAAAAGTTAAAAGTAGATCTTTGAAAAACCCATTCACTGAGTTGTAGAAACTCACCCCTCTTTTCTACCCCTTTTCAGGAAAAGAGAAAATAACTAGAAGTAACACCGAGCCTTACCCTTTATTAGGTATGCTTAATTTTTCTTTAAGCTTGCATTTTATTTGATATATGTCTTCCAGGGAACAAGGTTGATATTTCGCCTGGCTCCTCTTGACTAAAAGAAGGGGGAAACTCCTCTTGAACCGAGAAAGAGCGGCGGGTTGTTCACGGGGATCCAACCAAATTGGGTTGGGGTGTGACATAAATAAACTATAATGGGGCTCATGCCCCTTTTGACACTAGAGGGGTCACCAAACTCTAGGTTGTGTTCATTTCATCCAGGTCTCCACTAGAGACATGATTTATGAGGACATACCGCCCTCCAACCTTGGTCTCTTGGTTAGGCCTAGTTCTCGGGTAGAGTCAAGCTCTCCTTGAACTCATTCATTAGATGGATAAGGTTATAGTTAAGCCTTTCCTTTTTATTGTTTTCTTCATAAACTATTCAAGGTTCATACCCACTTTGGATCTCATTTTTCAAAACTCTTATCTATGAGGTTCCTCTCGTTACATTTTTCTTAGCCTTCTTTAAGGTTTTCAGGTGTGGTTGGGCGAAACTCTATCCCCCATTAACCAATCCTAGGCATTTGGGACACACCTCATTTCTTTAGTTGATTTTCAATGGATTTCACATTGGTGTCGCCTCTACATCTGAAGTATTTCACTATACTCTCCAGTCATGCTTATTACAACTAAACCGTCTTGACGGACGAGGGTCATAAATGTATTCTACCCTCCAGCCTTGACATCACATGCCAAGCCCGGTTCCCGAGCAGAGCTTGTACTCTTTCAGGAACTAGTCCATTTTCATATTAATCTCAATTGCAATATAATTAAATTGCAAGATATGCACAATACAAAACAATTTCACTGTTCTTTTTCCCCGATCTTTAAGTACCTCCCTTATGTCCCGTCCTTCACAAATAACAAACTATACTCCCCCTTATAACCACAAGGTAAAAGGCATATGCTCCCTTATTTCTTGAGTGAGTATGCAATAATCCCCCCTTATAACTGCTCTCATACAATTGTTATGCATGAATGCAAAGTATTTCACAACAATTATGGATGGCCCACTATCGGCCCAATTTGTCTATCAATAATCATCTCCCAGAGCAGACCCTTGGGCCCTGCCTCTAGATTTCTAGCCTATATGCCATATTTATTCTCAAGGCACTGTGTTCACTCAACCGTCTCCATTTCATGTTCATTTGGGGGATTTTACCATTGTCGCACGTAATGATCCCCTAGGAGTTTGGTCCTCACTGGACTGTCTTGCACACATAATTAGAATAGGTATCCAAAATGAGTGTCAAGTTCATTCTCGGAGCATGGTGTTCTCTCAACCGTCTCCATTTTATTTTCATTCGGTCTTTCTTCATTGACACACCCAAATGACCCCTCCAAAGTCCAATCCTTACTGTACCGTCTCTCCTATGTGTTTATTCATAGGGTCCGACCTCTACTAGCCATCCCTATGCACAACCTTCTCTGGGAATCATCTCATTTGTAAACCCCGTTCTCACATAATAAGAAATTCAAATTTAGGAACCGAAAAATTTCAAGGGAAAACTGAGGTTGAAATGAACAAGAAATGGTAAATGAGAGTCAAAACGAGAAATTGGAAAATCCTAAGTGGCCAATAAATACCCAAAAAACACGGGAAGGAACCATGGATGAAATGGGGTGTGAGAATCGGACCAGTTTAGGGTAAACTAGAATGAACCATATATAACTAGTTTAAAGATTCATTTTTCTAGGTGGCTTAAAAACATCAAATTGAGAAATTGAAGCCACCATGGAATAGAAAATAGATTTACACGAATTAAGAAAATTTTAAATTTTAGAAAATTGGTCAAATTGGTCCTGAACTGGCTGATTTTTGAATTTGAGTCACCGAACCCGGTCTAATCGGACTGGTCAACTATAAACCCCACCTTTTTGAGTTAATGAAAACTGGAAAAAGAACTGTTCAAACCGAGTGATAAAAACCTAATTGGTTCACAAACTCGATTATTACAGAACGGGCAACTTGGGAAATTTACAACTCCTGAGTAAACCAAAGGGTTCATAAAGTCTTGGAAAAGAACCTTAGGACAAATTTGAAGAGAAAAATCAGACCAATTCAGATGAACTAGATCTAACTGGATTGAACCGGTTTATGAACTGAGCCAGTTCATGAAGCGGAACCAATAGAGAAAGGGCAAATAAAAAATTTATGGATCCCGAGTGACCTAAAGAGTCACAAAAGTCAAGAAAAAGGACTTTATGATGAATTGGAGAAGAAAACCTAACCGGTTCAGGTGAACCGGATCCGAATGGGATTGAACTAGTTTGGACCGGTTTAAATCACTATTGAATCAGATACTAAATTCATTTTTCTAGGTGGCTCAAAAAATTCAAATTTGAGATTTGGGGCTACCATTGGATAAAAAATAAATTTTGATGAATTTAGAATTTTTTAGATTTGAAAAAATCGGTCGAATCGGTGGGGGGGGGGGGAGGGGTGGTGAACCGACCAGTTTAAGCATTGAACTCGGTTTGGCCCTTCTCAAGCAAATCGAGCCCTCCTAACACCTCCACAACCCTCCTACAGCTGAATTAGAGCTGAAAGGTAAGTCAATTTGGCTCCCCATTGTAATTTCTGTCCAGTGCTAGAGAGAGAACTGATAGAAATTTGATGAATAAATTCTCACTCAATTCTACATCAATTGATGCAATTCTTGATCCTAGGAGAAACCTCAGAACATGAGCTATCTGCCCAAATCGAAAGCTTGGACCATCGTGCCCCCATCGATAAACTTTCGAAGCTTTCTCTCTCTAAGTCCAATTTTTTGGTAAAGCTCTGTTTGAGCTCATTTCGACACCAAATCGTGTGATTCATAGTGCAATTGAATCGTATGAAGGTGTAAAAACTTCAATTTCAACAATTAAACTCATTTGGTTGGTCAATTTGATGAAATCAAATTCGATAGAGTTAGAAAGTTGAAATTGGCGGAAATTTGGGAATTTCAAAAATTAGAGGGACTCAAGTGTAATTTTGTAATATCAAGGACCAATTAGTTATGATAAAGATGTTGGAGGTCCAATTAGGCAATTTTTGGGGCAAAACATACCATTTTTGTAAAGTAGGGCAAAATGGTAATTTATGAAAAGTTGGGGACCAAATTAGAAATTTGGGAAATTTAACCCCCTTTTGGGAATTTCAATAAATTGAGGTCCTAAGAGAAATTTTAAAATTTTCGGGACTCAATTTGAGAAAAAATCGGCATTAGGGACTAAAAGTTAAAGAAAAATAACTTTAGGGACCTAATTACAAATAAAGGAAAAGTCTGATTTTCCCATTCATTTGGGATGAATGAGGGCTGCTAGGCAAAGGAATAATGAACAAGAACGTTCATATAGTGTAGGAACATGAATATCAAGAACGCTAGCGAAAACGAGTTCGAGTAAGGACGACAAGCCGACTAAGAGGAATTTCACTGCACTAACAGGTGAGTGATATTTTTATGTCATACCCAGTTGGGATGATAACCACCTCGAAAATGAAAACCCACTGCTAAGTGGTATTTTAACCATCACACCTGTGAGGAGTGATGTGAAAATCACATGGAAAAATAACTTGCCAGTTATAAGTAGATCATACTTGGTTGGTATGATGAAACTTCTTCAAAGGAAGTGGAAAACCTATTCATCGGTTATGAGCGGATATGTTCTCATACTCTGTTGGCATGATGGACCATTGAAAAATATATTTTGTTGGAGTTGCTCTCCCCTAACTGTGTGCCACTGCTTAAACAATTTGTGATACCTTCTTGATGGGAGCTTGAATAGCTCTGTTAGGCCGGAGGCCTCAGTTTTGGAACTTGAGGGCTAATATGCCCAATTTTGAAAATCTCGAACAGTGGGCCCTAGGCCAGTTGGCATGAGTAAGAGCTTGTAAACAAACATGATTAATATTCCATGAAAACTTAAGTAATGAGTTGTTTGGCCATGGTATTGAGATAAGACCGACATACTCAGTCAACTAGCGGTAGTGCGACATGACAGGTCTTTGGATTAGTCCAGACAAATAGCTGTAGATCGAGTTGAGGGTCGGGGCCGTTGGACCAGTGGCACCACATATTATATGGAATCATGTGAAAAATGTTGATTGTGCATGCACTACATTTATGGGACCTTCAAAATGCACAAGAGGGGTAGTGATGCGTCCTAGAAATTTGGACGACCTGGTGGATCTAAGGGCAGTTAGTCGTACCAGAAGCCTTGTGAAGCTCGACATAGCTTCAAGTGCATGAGACTGGGGTGGGGTTAGGATGAGGTCTTTATCCTCATATGGACACAGACATTTGTTACGGGATTGAGGGTTGGATGTTGTGAACATCCGCTCATTCTCAGGGTAGAAGTGGACGTGCTTCTATCTAGGAGGCCGGTAAAGTCACTCCGTTGCCACAAGTGGGTTTAGTGGATGGGCTGGCCTGCGATTGTGTGTTTGACCTTCATGATGAAGGATGTGTGTTGGGTGATGACACATCGTGGTAATAAGAAATGATGATAAAAACTGAAGTTTGAAATAAAAGGTTTTTAAAAGATAATAAGGAGTCTTACACACTCCAATTCAAACATTTTTCCTAAAAAGTTAAATTTTGAAAACCCATTCATGAGTCATTGTACTCACCTTCTCCCTTATACCTCTTTCAGGTAATTCGAGAATGCCTACCCTAAAGACCACCAGCTAATATGCCTATAAGACAGGTATGCTTAGTTTAAAATTTTATGCAATTTTGATTTATGTTATTCCAAGAAAGGTACAAGTTTAAAGAACACCTTACTCTTCACGATTTATAAACAAGGGGCAACCCTTAGTAAACTGGGAGAGTGGCAAGTTGATCATGGAGATTTGACGAAACCAAGTCGGGGCGTGACATCAACGGTCCAGCCGTTCAATAGATCGCTGCCAGGTCTGCGCCTAGTCAACAGGCATGATCAATAAGCGTGTGACGTGTGGCGAAGCGCATCCCATTAGAGCTTAGTCAACACCTAGAAGTGTTAACAAATCAGAGTGTGACAAGTGTCCTCGGTCAACAATAAGAGAAGGAGAATCCACCTCACTAATGATTAACCAATAAGAGAGCGACACATGTCCCATGTCAACGGTCAATGTTAGAGAAGCCTAGTAAGCCGAACTCACCAATGGGAAGCGAACACGAGGCAAAGGTGCCACGTTAGCGACTGGTATATCAGAGAAACGATCGGCCAATCAGAGATCGACACATGGCATAGCAACATCAGATGGCCTCAATTAATTAGAGGCTGACACGTGGTAGTGGCACTGTGTGTCAAGAGGGTATTTGACGTACTTAAATTAGACAATCAGAGAATGCCATGTGTCACAATCAAATGGTTGACCTAATACGGTCAGTAGCCACGTTATAGCGAGCGACCAATGGGAGGCCTCCACATGGCCGGTCAGCGAGTCAAAGGCCGATTGGACCGCTAGCGAGCGAGACGGGGGCCGAGTCCTATGCCGACCGGTAGCTCTATCAATTGCTGAGCTTCCTATAAAAAGAGCACCCATCCCCTTGAAATCCTCATCCCACAAATGATGGAAGAAGGAGAGGTACTCCATTATGTAGTGAGATGAAAACTAGAGCTTTGATGAGGGCCTTTTCTACAACCTTAGAAGGTGCATTCAAGCTCTTTGAAATCGAGGAGAAGTCTCCTACCTCTCTACCACCTCTTTTGTCATGCCTTGACCTGGTTTGGTCAGATCCCCATTATCAACCCGCCATTCCCTTGGTTTAAGAGGAGTTTCCCCCTTTCTTTAATTAAGAAGAACATGCGTAATTTAACCTTGTTCCCTAGAATAACATAAATCAATAAAAATGTGAGTTTAAAATAACTTTTATGTGTAATTGACAGGGGGTAGAACCGGGTGTTTTCCTTGGTCATTTTCTCTATTCCTTAAAAGGGATATAAAAGAGGGGTTAGTTTCTACAACTTAGGAATGGGTATTGGGAATGAGTTTTCATAAAAATAACTTTTAATCGGAGTGTGCCAGATTCCTTATTTCCTTTAAAATCATTCCTTCCTCAAATTCCAATTTTCAAAATTCCATTCCTCATTGTCCTTGCTGGCATTCTGGTCCCTCATGTTCCTACACGGTTTGTACATCCTTATCTATTAATATTTGGCATAGCAACCTTCATTTTCTCTTGTATGAATGACTGGGCTCAAAATTTCTAGTTAATTGCACTTAGGTCCCCAAAGTTCATTTTCCTTGACTTTAGGCCCCTAATGGTAACTTTTGCCCAAATCAAGTCCCAAAACTTCCAAAAATTCACTTTGGTTACTCAATTTATTCAATTGTTTAAGGGGCTCAAGTTTTCCAAATTTCCAATTTTGTCCCCAACTTTTAAAAAATTACCATTTTGCCCCTACTTTACAAAAATGGCAATTTGACTCTCAATTCTAGGAAATTGCAATTTGGTCCCTCAATTTTACGAAATACCCAAATTTCCACAAAAATTTCCCCCAATTTACCCCTTTCAAACTGACCGAATTTGATTTCATCAAATTGACCATTCAGTCGGGGTTAATTGTTGAAATTGGAGGTATGATTCATTTTTTGCACATCTATATGATTCAATTGATCGTTAAATAGCATGAATTGATGCCTAAACGAGGTAAAATAGAGCTTCACTGGAAAACTGTGTGTGGAGAGAGAAAGCTTCGAAAGCTTACCGTTGGAGGTGCAGGTGTTCGAGCTTTCTATCTGGGCGGGTAGCTCTCATCTTGAGTTTTCTCGTAGGATCAAGAATTGCAACAAATCATATCAAATTGAGGGAGAATTCGGTTAGTGAAGCTTTCACAGCTTCTCTCTCTAATGCCGATCATAAATGATAGAGGTGGTCGAATTAGCTTACCTTTCAGCTCTATTACGATCGTGTGAGGGCTGTGGGAGTGTCAAGAGGGCTTGGTTTGGCCCGAGGAGGGCTAAATTTTACCAATTTCAGCTCGGCCAAAATAGGATGACTTCGGTCTATAGGAGCTGCTTCACTATTTGATTTCGCTGGTGCTTTTCTAGCGATCCTTGGATCAAACAGTTATTTCCATCAGGTAGATGGCTTCTTCTAGAATCTAAAGAACTCGACCTCACCTTCTAAGGCTAAAAAATCCCCAATGTTGGAGCTCTGGTTCGAGCTTTATCAAAAAATTGAGTAGTTGAGAGATAATGGAGTTTTCAGGTGTAAGGAGGATGAATGGAGAGGAGCTCATTATATAGGGAGCTCGAAGACTCTCTGCCTGACCATTTGGCACCATAATTACACTCATTCATGACCTAAAACACCCTGAACGGAGGTATTTCATCTTTGCCGATTCCGTCTATTCTTTCGGTGAATGAACAATGTCGTCATATGAAGGAAGAAGACGACACTATTCCGAACTGGCGTCAATGCATAAATCGGCCGGTTCAAGCTCAATTCGACCGAGTTTTTCAAAATTAAAGATTTCTAAATTCATTCTCTATCCAATGGTGGCTTCAATTCCTCAATTTGAATATTTTAAACCGCATAGAAAAATGAATTTAGCAATCGGTTCAATGATGGTTCAAACCAGTCCAAACTGTTTCAATCTGATTCAGATCCGGTTTACCTAAACCTATCTGGTGTTCTCTTCCAATTTCTCCCAAAATCCCTTTCGATGGTTTTTATGACTCTTTAGGTCATTCGAGATTTGTAAATTCCCAATTTTCCCTTTCTCTAATGGTTGGCATTCGTGATCCAGTTCAGTTTTCTCATTTAGGTTGGCCGGTTCTTTCCCTGGTTTCCTTATCTTTAAGGGACGGGGTTTACAACTCTCCCCTCCTTTTGGGAGTTTTGTCCGTAAAACTTATTCAACATCCTTTGCATAAGAAATAACTTCCCTTGATGTCAACTTGGAGTTTGTTTGACATGCTAACACTTCAGTTATTTTCATTTAGCCCCTTTATAACACGCACTTAAGGAATTTCTTTTCCTTTCCATTACTAACTCATTCCATGGAGCTTATTCTAGCTAAGCATGCCTTACTAGCGAGTTCAAGGGTATATCCTTAGGTTTACATCTTCCTTTATTAGGGCAAGATTCTCCCCCTTGAGGTTTTTACTCAAGATTTCAGGATTAGGAGTTCCAAAATGCCCAATCATTCCTGTGTCTAGTCACTCTCTTTATCATTGAAACCCTTATCTCGGTGTCATTTTGAGCGCTACGTACTTGCTTTCATAAGTTTTGATGTTAGCTCCTTTTTGTCCAGTTTTGACCCTTATGTTCTTCCTCATTTTCAATGGCATTCTTTCCTCAAGGACTTTTCTTTTTCTTAATCCACTCTTACTTACTCATGATCATTTTATGATTCTTTATTTTGAGTTAATCCCCTTCAGTCTATGTGTCGATTACTTTGTTTGGGGAAGTTCCCTTCTTATTGTTTTGTTCTCTACTATGTCACTCACAATAGAGACTTTGACATTAGGAGCTACATGTTCAACCTTCTTACAATTCCTTGAAAGTTTCTTTCCTTCCTTTCTTCATACCCCTTTCTATATTATGGCATTTGCTCGCTTTGAATCCTTCTCTATATGAAATTTCAGTTTCATCCCTTATTCTTTACTTGAGACACTTCTGATTATCGGTGTTTTTCCGTGTACTCCACACTACATCCAGTCATCCTTTCTTTAGGCTCCATCAATTGAGTGTAGACCACCACCAGTCTTGATATCAGTGATCATTTACTTTAATCACCTATTAACTGGAGGCTTTACTTTTCCAAGGGTTCTTAGATGTGCTTTCCTATGTTTCCCTTTTATGGGCAGTCCACCCCTTTCTTACTTGTACGACATCTTTTGATGCTATTTTCCTACTTACCCGTTACTTGGATTTAACTTACTCCTTGGATCCTCCTGAATGCTTTTCCTATGTACTTGATCTTTCCTTCTCAACCAACATATCTTTGATGGGCTTATCTCCTTTCCACTTCTATTTGTCCCATTACCTCTTAATTGGGACACTTATGTCATTCCAAGGTTTTCTTCCATGGTAGTTTATACTCGTTTCTCTCGGGGTTCTCTTCTAGTTTTTGCCCTTGAGGACATCTAGCCTTAAATGGTATTCTCTTATGCCATCCTCTCTTGCTTACCTTTACTCCTGAAAACTTACATGTACTTCTTTTATACCTCATCTTCATTCTCATTTGTTCCCAATACTCATCTATTTCTTTTAGGTGGAATTCACATCCTCTTTGTTTCAAGATCTCTTGATCGTCCTGCAGGAGGCTTGCTTAACCTTCTCATGGCTTTTTGGTCGTTATTCCAGTCTCATCCATTGATCTCTTTAAGGCTTTCCTTCATCATTATTTCCCAAATGTTTTTGGCCTTTCCACCTCTCCCTTCTTTACTGGGGTTTTGACCTTCACAAAGGTCAGTTTGTTAATTGCCTCAATCCTATTATCCTTCTTGTTTAATTATTTTGAGATAGTTGTCTCTTGAGTCTCCTTGTCCTTAATGTCCATCCCATTATCCTATTTAGGGTGTAGTCTTTACTACTTCCCGATCCTTCTTAGGGCATATTTTATTCTCCTTGACTATCCTATTGTTATTAGTTTTTTCCTTTGCTAGGTTTATCTAAAATCCCTATTTGGCTTCTTTGCTCTTCCAGAGTAGGTCACACCTGGCCATCCAGGTACGTCCTTAACCACACATGTCCTTTAATGAGGTTCCTTATTTCGGTTCAAGTCTCTTATGGTTCATCTATCGGTTACTTAGCTTGGGAATTTCTCTTTCCATGGCCCCAACTCCTACCTTTATCCTTATCAGTGAGTTCCTAATAGTTGTGTCCTACCTATCATTAACTCTTTCAAGGGTACTTGTATTATTCTTCAGGTTCTTTTCCTATCATACTTCTTTCCTCTTCCCTCTCTCCTTACATTCCTCTTGGTGAGCTTCCATTCCACTGATTTCCCTTGGGGCAACCCAATTCTTCTTGGTTTCCATATATATATATATATAGGGGCTCTTCCTTACTCCTTCTGGTGCTTAGGCTTTTACTACTCTTGCACCCTTTGATGCTTACTTCCTTTACACCGGACTTCACACTCTTCTTCTTCCATCCCTTAGTTCGAGTATGTCCTTCTTGGTATACTCTAGGCAGACTCTTCTAGAATTTCTTTCCAAGTCTTGTTGTCTTGTTTCTCCATTCTCCGGGTAGGGGAAACTTTATTTGGCATTCTTTAAGGTTTGAGTTAACTAGAGGTGACTCGTAGTCTTTTTATTTTCTCTATCTACTCCCCAATCATTATTGGTATACTTTCATTTCTGTTAGTTGTACTTGTCATTATCAAGGAGATTAATTTTCTATCAAGAAAAACTGAACTTTCATTCATTCTGGAGATAGTTTCTCATCATACTCGACTTATTATAGAAATTTTCTACTTCCTAGTCCCTTGGGTCATAGGTAGGGAGTTAGCCTTTGAACGATTGTGGGATTCACGGTCTGAAGGCTCTAAGGAACTGGTTGAAGTCCATCTATATTCCCTTTGGATTTCCCTTATGGGACGAACTTCATGTATGGCCTCAAGTCCATATCTTCTTAACACCTCTTCCTCACACTCATATGTCCACTTCTTTAAATGAGAAGGATTGAAGTTGGATTAGGCAGGTGGAGGTACTTAGTGGACTTTCAGGAAGGTGGCGTGGGCATCTCAATAGTTGTCCAAGGCCTCTTTCTTAGTGGGAATCCTTTCTGGTTGATGTGGGGCTCGAGGAGGTTTTGGTCTCCTTGGAGGAAGGACATGTTCTTCTAGTCTTGGAGGATAGGTAATGCCTTTTGGCTCTAGAAGGGCTCCAATGAGTTTCCTGTAATCCTCGACCATATCCTTGGGCACTCTCTTCTCTACCTCTAAGAACCGTTGAATGGCCACCTCTCTAGGGGTAGGCATCTTTTTCACGATCATGTGTGGAGGATTGGATTTCACGACAAATTTTTCTAGGGACTCTCATTCCTACACAGTAATTAAGTTTTCATTAGTGTAATGGCATAGTATTGATAATACTTCAAGGGAACTAGGTTTGATACCACTCAAGTTGTCACGCCCAAACCCAGTTTGATCGGATCCCTATGATCAACCCGCCGCTTCCTTGGTTTTAGAAGGGTTTCCCCCTTTCTTTAATCAAGAGGAGCCATGGTTAATTTAAACTTGTTCCCTGTAATAACATAAATCAATAAAAATGCAAGCTTAAAATAACTTTTAAGCGTAACTAACACAAGGTAAAATTGGGTGTTTTCCTTAGTCATTTTCTCTATTCCTGAAAAGGGATATAAAAGAGGGGTGAGTTTCTACAACTCAGTGAATGGGTGTTGGGAATGAGTTTTCATAAAAATAGCTTTTAATTGGAGTGTGCGAGACTCCTTATTTCCTTTAAGAACATTCCTTCCTGAAATTTGAGTTTTCAAAATTCCTTTCCTCATTATGCACATTAGGTGTGTTTAATAGTTAACACACGCCCTTCATTAGGAAGAGTTCATACATCCGTAGGGCAGCCTGTCCAGTGCACCCTCTTGTGGCATCGGAGCGACTTTACCAGCCACCTAGATAGAAGCCTATCCACTTCTACTATGGGTCTGAGTGGATGTTCGCGACATCTGAACCTCAAACTTGAAAGCAACTTCATGTCCATATGAGGATAGAGAGCTCATCCCGACCCTACCCCGACCTCATGCGCATGAAGCTACGTCGAGCTTCCCTAACTACTAGAATGATAAACTGCCCTTATCTCCACCATGCCATCCAATAGCCCCTAGGACACATCACTACCCCTCTTGGGTGTCTTCATGGTCCCGAACCTCAAGTGCCTGCACAAACAATAATTTTACACAAAGCCATTTATCTTTGGTGCCCCTAGTCCATTGGTCGCAACCCTCAACTCGACCTGCCGCTGTTTGTCTAGGCTGGTTCATTGACCTGGCCCTGATGCACTGCCACTAGTCCATCGAGTATGTCGGTCCTGTCTTGGTACCATGGAAAAATCAAATAATTCATTCATTAAGAATTTTCATGGGTTTAATACATCATGTTTATTTATGAGCACCTACTCGTGCCAACTAGCCTTGGGCCCACTATACGTGATTTTCCAAAATCGGGCATTTAGCCCCACAAGTTTCAAAATCGAGGCCTCTAGCCTATTTGAGTTATTCTAGCTCTCATCAAGAAGGTCTCCCAAAAGGTTTAAGCATTGGAACACAAGTCAGGCATGAACACTTCTGACAAAAATAACATTTTCACTTCATCACACCAATAGGGTGTGATGACACCTCCGCTTACAACGGGCAAGTGGGTTTCTCCTTCCTTCAAGGAAGTCCTTCATACCAACCGGGTATGATTTCCTCTACTTACAACCAGTAAGTAGTTTTCCACTTATTTCTAACATTACTCTAACCGGGTGTGATGTTAAAATCCTACATAGAAATGGTTTTTTTTTTTTAATTTTCGAAGTGCTCATCATCCCAATTGGGTATGATGTACATCAATTTTGGGAAATTACAATTTGGTCCCTCAATTTTATGAAATCCCTAAAATTTTCCCCTAATTTCCCCTTGAAATTGGCTGAATTTGATTTTATCAAAATTACCATTCAATCGAGGTTAATTGTTGAAATTGGAGGTATGATTCAGTTTCTACACATCCATACAATTCAACTGAGCTTTGAATCGCATGAATTGGGGCCGATATGAGCTTTAATGAAGCTTTACCAGTAAACTGTGTGTAGAGAGAGAGAGCTTTGAAAGCTTACCGTTGGAGGTGCGATGGTCCGATCTTTCTATCTAGGCAGGTATCTCTAATCCTGAGGTTCACTGACCGAATTGAGGGAGAATTCAGTCATTGAAATTTTTAGAGTTCCTCTCTCTAATGGCAATCAGAAATGATAGAGGGTGTCACGCCTTTACTCGGTTTGGTCAGATCTCCGTGATCTACCCACCACTCTTCCAGTTTATTTAAGGGTTTCCCCTTGTTATAACTGGTAAAGAGTAAGGCATCCTTTAACCTTTACATTTCCAAAAATAACATAAATCAAAACTGTATAAAATTTTAAATTTATCATACTTGTCTCACAAGTGTATTAGTTGGTGGTCCTTAAGGTTAGGCTTTTTGGGATTTCCTGAAAAGGGATGTGAGGGAGGGGGTGAGTACAATAACTTAGTGAATGGGTGTTCAAAATTTGACTTTTAGGAAAAATGTTTATTTGGAGTGTGCCAGACTCCTTATTTCTTTTAAAAAATTCTTTTATTTCAAATCTCTATTTTATCAGAATTTCTTATTAATCACGGTGTGTTATCACTAAACACACATCCTTCATCATGAAGGTCAAACACACAATCATAGTCCAGTCTGTCCACTGAACCCACTTGTGGTGTGAGAACGACTTTATCGACCACCTAGATAGAAACACGTCCACTTCTATACATAGAATGAGTGGATGTATGTGACATCCGACCCTCAGTCCCAAAATCAATTCTTTGTGTCCGTATGAGGACTTAGACCTCATCCCGACTCCACCCTGGTCTTGTGCGCTTGAAGCTACGTCGAGCTTTGCAAGGTCACCTGGTCCGACGAACTGCCCTTATACCCACCTGGTCGTCCAAGGCCCTAGGACACATCACGACACCTCTTAGGTGTCTTGAAGGTCTCGTAATCACAGTGCATGCATAATCAGTATTTTCACTTCATGCCATATAATCGGTGGTGCCATTGGTCCAATGTCCTCGACTCTCAACTTAACCTGCAGCTATTTGTCTTGACTGGTCCGTCGACCTGTCATGTCGCACTGCCACTAGTTGATTGAATATGTCGGTCCTGTCTTGGTACCATGGCCAAACAATTCATTTATTTAATGTTTTGTGGCATATAACTCATATTTGTTTACAAGCTCCTGCTTGTGCTAATTGGCCTATGGCCCACTGTTCGAGATTTTTAAAACCGGGCATATTAGCCCCCATGTTCTAAAATCGAGGCCTCTAGCATAACAGAGCTATTCGAGCTCCCGTCGAGAAGGTCTCCCAAATCATTTAAGTAGTGGAACACTATTAGGGGAGAGCACTTCTAACAAAAATAAAATTTCAACTATCTATCATACCAATTGAGTATTAGTATATCTCCGCTCATAACCGATAAACGAGTTTTTCACTTCCTCCGAGAAAGTTTCATCATACCAACCGGGTATGATCTACTTACAAACAGTAAGTAGTTTTTCTGTGTCATTTTCAAACACATCTCTAAGTTGTGATGTTAAAAATACCACTAAATAGTGGGTTTTCATTTCAATTTACTTATCATCCCCAACCGGGTATAATATAAAATCACACTCATCCCTTAATGTAGTGAATTCCACTTGACTAGTTCTTTGTATTCACTCGAGATTGTCCTTGCTGGTATTCCCGGTACTTCGTGTTCCTACACAATATGAACATCCTTGTTCATTATCCCTCGACCAAATAGCCTTCATTCATTCCAAATGAATGAGAAAACGAAACTTTTTAATTATTTGCAATTAGGTCCATAAAGTTATTTTTCTTTAACTTTAAGTCCCTAATGCCAGTTTTTCCTAAAATTGAGTCCCATAACTTTTAAAATTCACATTGGGACTTCAATTAATTCAATTTCACAAAAAGGGTGTTTAATTTCCAAAATTTCCAATTTGGTCCCCTAACTTTTCTAAAATGACCATTTTACCCTTCCATTACAATAATGGTAAGTTTTACCCCAAAAAATTCTAAAATTTCTTAATTGGCCCTCTAACATTCTTATCATGCCTAATTGACTCTTAATTTTATAAAATTGCATTTTGGTCTTTCGAATTTTCAAAACTCCCAAAATTTTCCCCAATTTCAACTTCCAAACACAGCCGAATTTGATTTCATCAAATTGACCAATCAAACACTTCTAATTGTTGAAATAGAAGTTGGATTGGAGTTCCTAACCTTCAAAATTACACTTTGAATCACGTCATTTGGTGTCGGAATGAGCTCAAGCGGAGCTACATTGGAAAAATGGACTTAGAGAGACAAATCTTCCAAAGGTTACTGTTGGGGGCACATCGGTCTGAGCTTTCGATCTAGGCAGATAGCTCTCATCCTGAGGTTCATCCTAGAATAAAAAATTGCATTAATTGATGTCGAATTGAGTTAGAATTTCATCATTGAAATTCAGTCAGTTCTCTCTCTACCACGGATCAGAAATTGTAGTGGAGAGCCAAATTGGCTTACCTTTTCGTTCCAAGTCGGCCATGGGAGGGCTGAGGAGGTATTGGGAGGGCTTGGTTTGGCACAAGAAGTGCTTGAAATGGCCAATTTTAGATTGGCTGAAATAGGGCAGCTTTGGTTTGCCGAAGCTACTTCACTATTCCTTCATGCCGGCGCTTGTCCGATGACCCTCGGAGCAAATGGAGAATATAGGCGTGTAGCTGACTTCTCCTTGGTTCTAAAGAACCTGACCTCACCTTGTTTGGGTCAAAAAAGTGCCCAAAGTCGGAGCTCTGGTTCGAGCTTCGCCAGAAAATGGAGCAGTTGAGAGAGAATGGAGTTTTTAGATGTGGAGAGGATGAATGAGGAGGGGCTCTTTATATAGGAGGCTCAAGGACTTCTTGGCCATCTAATTGGTGCCTTAATGGTGCCCATTCATTGCTTGAAACTCCCGGGTTGAAGATTTTTCAGTTTCGTCAATGCTGTGCAATTTTCCGGTGAGTGAACAGTACTGTCATCTTTAGGAAGAAGACGACACTGTTCTAAACCGGAACAGACTAGTTAGAATCGAGTTCAAATCCTAAATTGGTTGGTTCACCCCCCATTCGAACGAATTTTTCAAATCTAAAAATTTATAAATTCATCTAAATTTATTTATCCAATGGTGGCCTCAAATCTCAAATTTGAATTTTTAAGCCAACTAGAAAAATGAATTTAGAATCCAGTTCAATAAAGTTTAAAATCGGTCCAATCCGATTCAATCTGGTTCGGATCTGGTTCACCTGAACCAGTTTGATTTTTATCTCCAATTCATTCTCAAGTCCTTTTCCATGACTTTTAGAACTCTTTGGGTCACTCGGGATCCATAAATTTTCTAGTTTTCCCTTTCTCTATTGGTTCCGGTTCATGACCTGACTTGATTCATAAACCGGTTCAATCCAGTTGGATCCAATTCATCTCAACTGGTCTGGTTTTTTCTTCCAATTTGTCCTAAAGTTATTTTCCCAAGGTTTTATGAACCCTTTGAATCTCCTAGGAGTTGTAAATTTCCAAATTGCGTGTTCCCAAATGATCGAGTTTGTGATGCAATTTGGTTTTCTTACTTGGTTTGATTGGTTCTTTTCCTGGTTTTCCTTAACTCAAAAGGGTGGGGTTTACAACTCTACCCTCCTTTTAGGAGTTTTGTCCCCACAACTTATTTAGTAACCTTGCATGAGGAACCAATTCCTTTGATGTCTATTTGGTATTTTCTTAACATGCAAACTCTTATCTTGTTCTTTCAAGAAACCCTTTTTACATCATTCACTGAATGAATTTCTTTTCCGTTATTTTTATTTTCTCCCTCCATGGAGTTTATCATACCTAGACATATCTTACTTGAGGGTATATCCTTAGATTCACATCTTTCTTTGCTTAGAGTAACATTTTTCCATTTGAGGTCCCATACTAAGGATTGGGAATTCCATGGTACTTAACAATTCCCATGTCTAGTTAACCTCTTGGTCGTTGAAAACCCTTAGCTCAATGTCCTTTAGAACATTACATACCTGTTTTCACAGGTTTCCTTATTATCACCTTTTCGCCCTATTTCGACTCTTCCTTCGTCCATTGTTCATTACAATTTTTGTCCAATTTTTTTTCGTTTGACTTTGTCAAGCTTACTAACTTTGAGTCATGTTTTTCTTGGTACTGTTGGGTTTACATGCCTCCTTACAGCATGACATTTACTAGATCTTATTTCTATGTCCATTAAATTTCCAAAAGACCTCCTTTAGGGTTATTCCAAATTTTCCAACCTCTAAGGGATTGGATAACTTCATCCCTCTTTTCTTTTGGTAGTATTCCTCGACTACCTTCACCGTTATCAAATCAACTTACACAACTGTGTCTGTTTTCGTTACCCACTCATGCTTTCTCAACTTCCTTATTGAGTCTTTCTGGTTCCAATGATTGGATTTTATAGTAATTTATCGACAAGTTGGGATTCCTTCCTTCTTAAGTTCTTGGCCTTCTTTATCTATGGATTTTTCCTTATTCCTTAATCCATTTTTACTTACTCGTAATCATTTCATGATTCTTCGTTCTACAATAATCACTTTCGATCTATGTGTCGATTCCTTTGCTTGGGAAGATTCCCTTCTTCCAGTTTCATTCTCTACTATTTCCCTCAAAGTAGAGATTTCCATCTTAGGAGTTACATGCACAACCTTCATATCATTCCTTGTAGGATTCTTTCTCCCTTTCTTCACACCCCTATCTATGTTAGGGTATTTGTCTGCTTTGGATCCTTCTCTATCTACAACTTCTATTTCATCCCTTATTCCTTACATGGGATACATCCGATTATTGGTTTTATTCCTTGCATTCCACACTATGCTCAGTCATCCACACTTTAGGCTTCATATGCGCGTGTGGACTATTACCCGTCTTACCAATTGTGGTTATTCCTCCTTAGCCACATCTTATTTGGATGGCTTACTTTCCTAATGTTTCTCGGACGTTCTTTACTTTATTACCTTAATACGGGTAGTCCACTCATTCTTACTTGTCACAGCATCTTTTGATGCTAACTTACTATTTACCCGTTAACTTATTTCCTTTTAAGGAGGGTTCACATCCTTCTTGTTTCAAAATCTCTTGATCGTCCTTCGTGAGACTCACTTAATCATCTTAGGACTTTTAAATTTTAAATCCGGTTTTGGCCATTAATTTCTTTAAGGGTTTTCCTTCGTCCTTATCCAATGTTTTGGCCTTTTTCACTTCTCCCTTCTTTGCTACGGTTTAAATCCATTGTTCTCTTGAAGTCCAGTTCTTTAATTGTCTCCTTCTTACTATTTTTCTTGTCTAATTGTCTAGGTAGCTGTATCACTCGTCCTTCATGCCCATCCTATTGTCCTTCATAGAGTGTAGTCTCTACTACTTCCCAGCCTTTCTTTATTCTCTTTGACCATCCCGTTGCTACTAGTTTCTTCTTTCTACTTGGTTCCCCTGGAATTGTTATTTGGTTCTCCTGCTCTCTCTAAACAGGTCATACTAGGCCATCACAATACCTCCTTCCTTCGAAAAGTTTCCTAATTAAGGGTCGGCTCCTTGTACTCCACATTATGTCCATTTGCTCTTCAATGATTCCTTCAAGGGTATTTAGTCATTTGCATCCCTCCAAAGTTTCCTTTCATAGCGTATTTCTTCTCCTCTTCACTCTTATTGTGTCATACCCCTTGAGTTTCCGAAGGACATTTTTTCGCGTTTGCCCCTTATGAGGGGGTTCTAGGATACGTTCTTACCTCCATTCTTGTGGTATCCTTCTCGGCTTGACCTTCTTAAGAAGAAGTTTAAATTTGGTTTTTACCTCGTCATTTCTTGACCTCTTTGTGAACTGCTTACTTAACATGTTCCATGGTTTTGGTCACCAGTCCTTCATGTCTTTTGTGATCTTTGAGGAGGTATTTCCCTAAATTTATGAGGTGTGGAACAGTCCTTCTATACCTGTCCTATTTCCTTGCATGGACTGTGTAGTTCCTCCTTTCCTTCGAGTATTGTGGGGCCTTTCTAGGGTTTACTGGTAGTTTGGTGCTTTGCTGTCCTACCTTGAGAGTTTTCTTGTTAAGTGTTTTTTTCCAAATGGTCCCTCTAGGAGTCCTTCTATATTTCTTAATTCCCTGATTCAGCTTACTCAACTGGGATGGGATTCTCCCTAATTTTTATGGTGAAGGGGGTTGGTTTGTTTACAATTCTTGGAACCATCTTCCTAGCAAGATCACTTCATCGAGAGATAGGATTTTAGGAATTTTGAGTACTTTATTAAGAGAGAAGTATAATATGTTAGGGGTTCTAGCCCTATTACAGAAAATAGTCACAAAATAAATAGAATGCTACGAGATTCTTAATAAGCATCCTCCTAGGTAAGGTTATATGCCCTTTGCTGGCATTTAGCTTCATGCTTGGCTTCCTTCGTACTTAGCGTTGTGCCCTCAATAGGTCCTAGCACCATCCTCTTGGATACTTCCTCATTTGGTCTTTTGAGACTTCTACCATATCTCAGGCATTAGGAAGTTTCTAGGGTTGTCTTCCTACAAGGATAGGGTATTGATTAAGGTCATTCCTAGTTTTCTTTGTTCCTTTCCTGTGAGCCATCTGAAAATTTTAAGATCAATCATATTAGTTACTATATTTTCTAATCTTGATAATGTATTTGAGTAAACAGGCTTTGATACCCCTCAAGTTGTCATGCCCCGACCAAGTTTGGTCGGATCTCTATGATCAACATGCCACTCTCCCAGTTTATTTAAGGGTTTCCCCTTGTCATAACCCGTAAATAGTAAGACATCCTTTAACATACACCTTTCTTGGAATAATATAAATTAAAACTGTTTAAAATTTTAAATTTATCATACCAGTCAGTCTTACAGGCATATTAATTGGTGGTCCTTGAGGGTAAGCTTTCTGTGATTTCCTGAAAAGGGATGTGAGGAAGGGGGTGAGTACAACAACTTAGTGGATGAGTTTTCAAAATTTGACTTTTAGGAAAAATGTTTATTTGGAGTGTGCCAAACTCCTTATTTCTTTTAAAAAATCCTTTCATTTCAAATATATGTTTTATCACTATTTCCTATTAATCACAGTGTGTCATCACTTAACACACATCCTTCATCATTAATGTCAATCACACAATCACAGGCCAGCACGTCCACTGAGCCCACTTGTGGCATCAAAGCGACTTTACCGGCCACCAAGATAGAAGCATGTCCACTTCTACCCTAAGAATAAGTGGATGTACGCGATATTTGATCCTCAATCCCGAAATCAATTCTCCGTGTCTGTATGAGGATAGAGACCTCATCCCGACCCCACCCCAGTCTCGTGCGCTTAAAGCTACGTTGAGCTTCGCAAGGTCACCTGGTCTGACGAACTAATCTCATACCCACCAGGTCGTCCAAGGCCGTAGGTCACATCACTAACCCTCTTGGACATCTTGAAGGCCCCGTAATCACATTGCATGCATAATCAATATTTTCATACCATACCATATAATTTGTGGAGCCATTGGTCCAACAGCCCCGACCCTCAACTCAACCTACAGCTATTTTTCTTAACTGGTCCGTTGACCTATCATGTCACACTGCCACTAGTGCATTGAATATGTCGGTCCTGGCTTGGTACCACGACTAATCAATCCATTTATTTTAAGTTTTATGGCATATAACTCATATTTGTTTATGAGCTCGTCCTTGTGCCAACTAGACTATGGCCCACTATTTGAGATTTTCAAAACTGTGCATATTAGCCCCCAAGTTTCAAAACCAAGGCCTCTGGCCTAACAGAGCTATTCGAGCTCCCGTCGAGAAGGTCTCACTAATCGTTTAAGTAGTGGCACATAGTTAGAGGAGAGCACTTTCGACAAAAATAAATTTTCAACTATCAATCATACCAATTGAGTATGAGGATATCTCCGCTCATAATCGACGAACGAGTTTTCCACTTCCCTTGAGTAAGTTTCATCATACCAACTGGGTATGATCTACTTACAATCAGTAAGTAGTATTTTCGTGTTATTTTCACATCACGTCTCTAAGTTGTGATGTTTAAAATACCACAAAGTAGTGAGTTTTCATTTCGAGGTACTTATCATCCCCAACCGTGTATGATATAAAATCCCAGTAATCCATTAATGCAGTGAATTTCACTCGACCGGTTCTTTGTATTCACTTGAGCTTGTCCTTGCTGGTGTTCCCGGTTCTTCGTGTTCCTACACGATATGAACATCCTTGCTCATTATCCCTCGGCCTAATAGCCTTCATTAATTCCATGAATGAGAAAACAAAATTTTTGATTTATTTGCAATTAGGTCCCTAAAGTTATTTTTCTTTAAGTCCCTAATGCTAGTTTTTCCTCAAATTGAGTCCCAAAACTTTTAAAATTCACCTTGGGACTTTGATTTATTCAATTTCACAAAATGGGCGTTTAATTTTCCTAATTTCCAATTTTGTCCCTCAACTTTTCCAAAATTACCATTATTCCCTTCCTTTACAAAAATGGTAAATTTTACCCAAAAAATTCTAAAATTTCTTAATTGAAGCTATAACATTCTTATCATGGCTAATTGACCCTTAATTTTATAAAATTGCATTTTGGTCTTTCGAATTCTCCAAAATCCCTAATTTCCCCAATTTTCGCCCAATTTCAACTTCCTTACATAGCCGAATTTGATTCCATCAAATTGACTGATCAAACACTTCTAATTGTTGAAATTGAAGTTGGATTGGAGTACCTACACCTTCATACTATTTAATTGCACTTTGAATCAAACGATTTGGTGTGGAAACGAGCTTAAACGGAGCTCCGCCGGAAAACTGTACATAGAGAGATGAAGCTTCGAAAGCTTACCATCGAGGGGCACAATTGACATGCCTCGACCCGGTTTGGGCGGATCTCCATGATCAACTCACTACTCTCCCAGTTTATTAAAGGGTTTCCCCTTATTATAAAGCATAAAGAGTAAGGCGCCCTTTAAACCTGCACCTTTTCCTAGAATAATATAAATCAAAACTGTATAATATTTTAAATTTATTATACCTGTCTCACAGGCATCTTAGTTTATTATACTCAGTGAATGGTTTTTTCAAACTTTTAACTTTTAGCGAAAAGATTAGTACTGGAGTGTGAAGGACTCCTTTCTTTCAAAAGTCATTTCATTTCAAATCTCAATTTTTACTAAAATTTCTTATTAATCACGTTGTGTCACCACCCAACACATATCCTTCATCATGAAGGTCAAACACATATTTGTAGGCCAGTACATCTACTATACCCACTTGTGGCGTCGGAGCGACTTTACTGGCCACCTAGATAGAAGCATATCCATTTCTACCCTTGGGAAGGAGTGGATGTTCGCGACATCTGACCCTCAATCCTGAAATCAATTCTCCATGTTCGTATGAGGATAGAGACCTCATCCCCTCCCCACCCCAGTCTCATGCGCTTGGTGCTACTCCAAATTTTGCACGGTCACCTGGTACGATGAACTACCCTTATACCCACCAGGTCGTCCAGTACCCTTAGGATGCATCACTATCCCTCTAGGGCATCTTGATGGTCCCATAATCACAGTGCACGCACAATCTATGGTGCCACTGGTCCAATGGCCCCGACCCTCAACTCAACCCGCAGCTGTTTGTCTTGACTAGTCCGTCGACCTATCATGTCGCATTACTGTTGGTTGACTAAGTATGTCAATGTTGTCTTGGTACCATGGCCAAACGGTTCATTTATTTAAAGTTTTATGGCATATAACTCATGTTTGTTTACGAGCACCTGCTCGTGCCAACTGGCCTTGGGCCCACTGTACGAGATTTTCAAAATCGGCCATATTAGCCCCCAAGTTCTAAAACTGAGGCCCTATCCTATAAGAGTTATTTGAGCTCCCATCAAGAAGGTCTCCCAAATCATTTAAGCATTGGCACACAGTCATGTGAGAGCACTTCCAACAAAAATATGTTTTCAACTGTCGCTCATACAAACCGGGTATAAGGACATCTCCACTCATAACAGATGAATGGGTTTTCCACTTCCTTCGAGTAAGTTTCATCATACCAACCGAGTATGATCTACTTACAACCCGTAAGTAGTTTTTCCGCATGATTTTCACATCACTTCTCTAAGTTGTGATGTTTAAAATACTACTAAATAGTGGGTTTTTTTTTATTTCGAGGTACTTATCATCCCCAATTGGGTATGATATATAATCCCACTCACCCGTTAATGCAGTGAATTCAACTAGACCGGTTCTTTGTATTCACACGAGCTTATCCTTGCTGGTGTTCCCGGTATCTCATGTTCCTACACGATATGAACATCTCGGTTCATTATCCCTTGGCCTAATAGCCTTCATTCATTCCAAATGAATGAGAAAACCAAACTTATATTTATTTGCAATTAGGTCCCTAAAGTTATTTCTCTTTAACTTTAAGCCCCTAATGCTGGTTTTTCCTCAAATTGAGTCCTGAAACTTTTAAAATTTTATCTTAGGACCTCAATTTATTCCATTTCACAAAAGGGGTTAAATTTCCCAAATTTCCAATTTGGTCCCCAAACTTTTCCAAAATTACCATTTTGTCCTTCCTTTACAAAATGGTAAGTTTCACCCCAAAAATTCTAAAATTCCTCAATTGGCCCCTTTTAAATACTTATCATGCCCAATTGACCCTTAATTTTATAAAATTGCATCTTGGTCCTTTGAATTTTCTAAAATCCCCAATTTTCCCCCAATTCCAACTTCCTAACAGAACCAAATTTGATTTCATCAAATTGACCGATCAAACACTTCCAATTATAGAAATTGAAGTTGAAATTGAGTTTCTACATGTTCATACGATTCTCTAACATTTTGAATTGCAAGTTTTAACGTCAGAACAAGTTCAAACGGAGCTTCGCCGAAAAATGGACTGTAGAGAGAGAAAGCTTCAAATACTGACTGTTGGGGGCACAACGGTCCGAGCTTTCGATTTGGGCCGATAGCTCTCATCTTGAGTTTCATCCTAAAATCACGAATTGCATCAATTGATGCCGAATTTAGTTAGAATTTCATCATCGAAATTGTCCCGGTTCTCTCTCTAGCACTGGTCGGAAATTGTAGAGGGGAGCCGAATTGGCTTATATTTCAGTTCTAATTTGACCGTGGGATGGTTGAGGAAGTGTTGGGAGGGCTTGGTTTGGCATGAGGAGGGCTTGAATGGCTGATTTCAGCTCGGTTGAAATAGGACAGCTTTGGTCCGCCGGAGCTGCTTCACTGTTCCATCACGCTGGTGATTCTCCAGCAACCCTTAGAGGAAACGGAGACTACAAGCTTGTAGCTGACCTCTCCCCAGTTCTAAAGAATCTGACCTCACCTTCTTTGGCTCATAAATGAATCTATATCGGAGCTCTGGTTTGAGATTCAATGGAAAACTAAGTAATTGAGAGATTGTGAGCTTTTCAGTTGTGGAGAGGATGAATGGGGAGGGGGTCTTATATAGGAAGCTCGGGGACTTCTTGGCTGTCCGATTGACACCTTTATATTAGGCATTGATAGTCGGAAATGTATTGAGTGGAGACGTTTCTTCTTCGCTGGCGCTGCTTTAATTTTTTGGCGAGTGAATAGTGTTGTCATCTGAAGGAAGAAGACGACACTGTTCTGAACCGGACCGGACCGGTTCGAACTAGGTTCGAAGATTAAACCGTCCGGCTCACCCCCACTAAATCAATTTTTTTTAAAATCTAAAAATTTCTAAATTCATCTAAATTCATTTTCTATCTAATGGTGGCCTTAAATCTGAAATTTGAAAATTTTAAGCCACCTAGAGAAATGAATTTAGAAGCCGGTTGAATAGAGGTTTAAACCGGTCCAAACTAGTTCGTATTCGGTTCACCTGAACCGGTTTGGTTTTCATCTCCAATTCACCCTAAAGTCCTTTTTCATGGCCTTTATGACTCCTTAGGTCACTTAGGATCTATAAATTTCCCAGTTTACTATCTCTCTATTGGTTCCGGTTCATAAACCGGTTCAATTCTTAAATCGGTTTAATTCGGTTCCAATCTAGTTCATCTAAACCGGTCGGGTTTTTCTCTTCCAATTTTTCCAAATTTTCTTTTCCAAGGTTTTATGAACCCTTTGGATCACCCGAGAGTTGTAAATTTCCAACTTTCCTATTCCCAAATGATCGAGTTTGTGAACCAGTTCAGTTTTCTTACTCGGTTTGACCGGTTCCTTTCCTAGTTTTCCTTAACTCAAAAGGATGGGGTTTACAACTCTTCCATCATTTTAGGAGTTTTGTCCTCAAAACTTAACCAATATATTCCACATCAGGAATAATTTCCCTTCATGTTAACTTGGGTTTTCTTGACATTCTAACACTTTGATTGCTCTTTCGCTTAGTCCCCGTAATCATTCATCCAAGGAATTTCTTTTCATTTATCATGCTTACTCCTTCCATGGAGTTATAATAATGAGGCATGTCTGGCTCATTAATCCAAATGTATATTCTTAGGTTCACATCTCCCTTTATTTAGGGTAAGGTTCTTCCTCTTGGGGTTCTTACTCAAGATTTTAGGATTGGGAGTTCCAAGGTGCCCAATCGTTTCTTTGTTTAGTTATTCTCTTCATTGTTGAAACCCCTAGCTCGACATTCTTTCGAGCATTTCGTACTTATTTTCACAGATTTCTATGTTATTATTTTTTCATCCCAATTTGACCCATCCTTTGTCTGTCATTGAGTACAACTTCGATCAAATTTATGTTTGACCTTGTTATGTTTACTAACTGATTCCTTCTTACTTGAGTTATGTTTTACTCGGGACTGTAGGTGCTTATATGGCCCTTACGACATGACATAGTTCTGAACTTGTGTCTATCCATCAGAATTCTACAACACCCCTTTTAAGGTTGTTTCCAACTTTCTAGCTTTCTAGGGACTGTATAATTTCATCCCTCCTTTCATCGAGTAGTATTCCTCAATTACAATTACTGATATCCAATTATCCTTTATATCTTGAAAACATGTCTTAATAACTGTGTCAGTTTACCTTACCCACTCGTCCTTTCCCAACTTCTTTATTGGGTCTTTCTGGGGCCAATGATTTGGTTTCCACATAGTTTACTAAAAAACTGGGATTCTTTCCTTCTCAAGTCCTTGGCATTCTTTATTCAAGGGGTTTTTTTCTTTTTCCTTAATCCACTTTTACTTACTTGTAATCACTTCATGATTCTTCATTCTACAATAATCGCTTTCGATCTATGTGTCGATTACTTTGCTTGGGAAGGTTCCCTCCTTCCGGTTTCGTTCTCTACTATGTCCCTCACAATAGATATTTCTATCTTAGAAGTTACATGCTCAACCTCCTTATCATTCATTATAAGGTTCTTTCTTCCTTTCTTCGCACCCCTATCTATGTAAGGGCATTTGTCCTTATTGCATGCTTCTTTATCCACAACTTCTGTTTCATCCCTTATTCCTTATTGGAGAAACTTTCAATTTTCTGTCTTATTCCGTACACTTCACACTATGTTTAACCATCCACTCTTTAAGCTTCATATGTGCATGTGGACTATGACATATCTTAACAATTATGGTTATTCCTTCTTAACCACATCTTATTTAGAGGGTTCATTTTTCCAACATTTCTCGAACGTTATTTCCTTCATTACCTTATTATGGATAGTTAACTCATTCTTACTTGTCACAGCATCTCTTGAGGCTAACTTCCTACTTACACTTTTCTTGAGTTTAACTATTCCTTAGATTCTCTTAATATGTTTCCCTAGGTTTCCTTCACCTTAGTAGGCATTCTATTTGCAAATTCGTCTCCTCACCTCACGTTACCTAGTTCCATTTCTTCTTTATTAGGTCATCTATCCTTTCTCAAGATTTCCTTATTTTGGAGGATTCTTACCCTTTTCACCCGTAATTTCTTTTTCATTCATGTTGAAGACACCTTATGTCACACCTCGAACCGGTTTGATCGGATCCCCGTGAGCAACCCGCCACTCTCCCGATTTATTAAAGGGTTTCCCCTTATTATAAACCGTAAAGAGTAAGGCATTCTTTAAACTTGTAACTTTTCTTAGAATAACATAAATCAAAACTGCATAATAACTTAAATTTTATCATACCTGTCTCATAGGCGTCTTAGTTTATGGTCTTTAAGGGTAGGCATTCCAAAATTTCTTGATAGAGTTTAAGGGAGGGGGTGAGTATGACTACTCATTGAATGGGTTTTCAAAACTTTTAACTTTTAGGAAAAAGATTTGTATTAGAATGTGCCAAACTCCTTTCTTTCAAAAGTCCATTCATTTCAAATCTTGGTTTTTACCACCATTACTTATTAATCATGGTGTGTCATCACCAAACACACATTCTTAGGGTGTAGTCCTTTCTACCTCCCGGTCTTCCTTTGGTTGTCATTTATTCTCTTTGACCATCTTGTTGTAATGACTTACTTTCTTTTGTCATGTTGGTTCAAAATTCTTATTTGGCTTCATTTCTTTTTCCAAGGTGATTCATTCATGTAATCCTAATATATCCTATTTGTCATCAAATGTTCATCTTGTTTTCTCTTATAGTTGCTCCCCCTTCTTTGCTCCCAATATTTAGAATTTTCTTCTTTAAAGGGAGAGTTCTCTTTGTTCTATTTGTGGTTTATCGAGGTCCTACCTTTAGTGCCTTTACTTTTTCTTCCTACCATTATGCTAGAATCTTGAATAGCTTACTCATGGATGTAATTGAAGTTCCAAGCAGGAGTTGTATTTCTAAGGATGATATCATCTCGGGTTTCCTATAGTTGTGGGGGAATTATTCTTGGAAAATATTGTCCTGACTCCAGGCAGTGTGGGACAATTTTTCACTTCGTGTCCTATTCCCCTATAGGTTAACTTGATTCCTGTCCTTAATAGGGTTGGGCACTTCTCCACGCAATGTCCTTATTGTCCATACTTGTAATTACATGAACGTAAGTGGTTCCTCCTGGTATTTTTCTAGGGAATTGTTAGTTTTGGTGCTCCTTCGTCCTTGAGTCTGGATACCTTGAGAGTTTTTCTTGTGGACTCTTCTTTGTCAATTGATCACTCTAAGAGTCCTCCTAGATTTCTTGACTCCTTAATTCAATTTCCTTAACTTGGATGGGATTCTCCTTAGTTTCTATGGTAGTACAAGCTTATTCGATCACTTTCTTTGGGGCCATCTTCCTTGAAGATCACATCCTTTGAGGGACATAGTTTTTAGGAATTTGGAGCACTTAATTAATAGAGGAGTACAGTATGTTGGGTGTTTTGGCCCTATTATAGAAAATGATCACAAAATAACTAGGGAGCTATGGGATTCTTGATAAGCATCCTCCTATGTAACTTTATATGCCCTTTGCTGTCGTTTATGGTTTCATGCTTGGCTTCCTTCATACTTTGAGCTATGACCTTAATAGGTCCTAGTACCATCCTCTTGGATACTTCCTCATTTGGCCTTTGAGACTTCTACCATACCTCAGGCATTGGGAAGCTTCTAGGGTTGTCTTCCTGCGAGGACAAGGTATTGAGTAGAGTCATTCCTAGTTTTATTAGTTCCTCTCCTAGGAGCCATCTAAAAATTTTAAGATCAATCCTATTAGTTACTATATTTTCTAGTCTTGATTATGTATTCAAGGAAACAGGCTCTAATACCACTCTAGTTGTCACGCCCCGACCCAGTTTGATCGGATCCTTGTGAACAACCCACCACTCTCTCGGTTTATTAAAGGGTTTCCCCTTATTATAAACCATAAAGAGTAAGGCGTCCCTTAAACTTGCACCTTTTCTTAGAATAACAAAAATTAGAATTGCATAATATTTTAAATTTATCATACCTGTCTCATAGGTATCTTAGTTGATGTTCTTTAAGGGAGGCTTTCTAGAATTTCCTGAAAGGGATATGGGGGGGGGGGGGGGGGGGGGGAGTGAGTATTACTACTCAGTGAATGGTTTTTCAAAACTTTTAACTTTTATGAAAAAGACTAGTACTAGAGTGTGCCAGACACCTTTCTTTCAAAAGTTGTTTCATTTCAAATCTCAGTTTTTACCACCATTTCTTATTAATCATGGTGTGTCATCACCTAACACACATGCTTCATCATGAAGGTCCAACACACATGCTTCATCAGGCCAGTACGTCCACTGAAACCACTTGTGGCATCGAAGCGACTTTACCGGCCACCAAGATAGAAGTACATCCACTTCTACCCCTAAGAATGAGTGGATGTTCGCGACATCTGACCCTTCGTATGAGGATAGAGACCTCATGTCGTCCCCTCCCCGATCTCGTGTGCTTCGTGCTACTCCAAATTTCGCATGGTCGTACAATGCCCTTAGGATGCATCACTACCCCTCTAGGGCGTCTTGATGGTCCCGTAATCACATTGCACGCACAATCAATATTTTCTTATCATGCCATGTAATCTGTGGTGCCACTGGTCTAATGGCCCAAACTCTCAACTAAACCTACAGCTGTTTGTCTTGACTGGTCCGGAGACCGGTCATGTCGCACTACTACTTGTTGACTAAGAATGTCGGATGAACCTTGGTACCATGACCATAAAATTTACTTATTAAAGTTTTATGGCACAAATATTATATTCATTTATGAGCTCCTGCTCATGCCCATTGGCCTATGGCCTACTTTTCAAGATTTTCAAAACTGGGCATATTAGCCCCCAAGTTCAAAAAACCGAGGCCCCCTGGCCTATAAGAGCTATTCGAGCACCCGTCGAGAAGGTCTCCCAAATGGTTTAAGCATTGGCACACAATCAGGGGAGAACACTTCTGACAAAAATATGTTTTCACTGTCCATTATACTGACCCGATATAAGGACATCTCGGTTCATAACCGATCAATGGGTTTTCAACTTCCTTCGAGGAAGTTTCATCATACCAATCGGGTATGATCTTCTTACAACCAGTAAGTAGTTTTTCCACATATTTTTCAAATCACAACTCTAAGCCGTGATGTTTAAAATACCACATAGTAGTGGGTTTTCATTTCAATGTGCTTATCATCCCCAACCGGGTATGATAAAAAATTCCACTCACAACTGGTAAGTGGTTTTTAACTTTAGGTTGTGCTCATCATCCCAACCGGGTATGATGTTATTAAATCCACTCACTCGTTAATGTAGTGAATTCCACTAAACCGGTTCTTTGTATTCACACGAGCTTGTCCTTATTGGCGTTCTCGGTACTTCATGTTGCTACATGATATGAATATCTTGGTTCATTATCCTTTGGCCTAATAGCCTTCATTCATTCCAAATGAATAAGAAAGTCAAACTTTCATTTATTTGCAATTAGGTCCCTAAGTTATTTCTCTTTAACTTTAAGTCCCTAATGCCAGTTTTTCCTCAAATTGAGTCTCGAAACTTTTAAAATTTATCATAGGACCTCAATTTATTCCATTCACAAAAAAAGGATTAATTTTCCAAATTTCCAATTTGGTCCCCCAACTTTTCCAAAATGACTATCTTACCCTTCATTTACAAAAAAGGTAAGTTTCACCCCAAAACTTCTAAAATTCCTCAATTGACCCTCTATCATTTTTATCATGCCTAATTGACCCTCAATTTTATGAAATTGCATTTCGGTCCTTCAAATTTTTAACAATTCCCAGTTTCCCTAATTTTCCCCCCAATTCCAACTGTTTAACACAGCCAAATTTGATTTTATCAAATTGACCAATCAAACACCTCTAATTGTTGAAATTGAAGTTGAAATTGAGTTTCTCCATGTTCATATGATTCCATAGAACTTTGAATCGTGAGTTTTAATGTCGGAACGAGCTCAAACGGAGCTTCACCGGAAAATAGACTATAGAGAGAGAAAGCTTTGATTACTCACTAGTGAGGGGATGGCGATCCGAGCTTTTGATTTGGGCAGATATCTCTAATCATGAGATTTATCCTAGAATAAAGAATTACAACAATTGATGCCGAATTGATTTAGAATTTAATCATTGAAATTTTACCGGTTCTCTCTCTAGCATCGACCGAAAATTGTAGAGGGGAGCCGAATTAGCTTACCTTTCAATCCTAATTCGACCATGAGAGGGCTAAGGAAGTGTTGGGAAGGCTTGGTTTGGGCTGAGGAGGGCTCAAAATGGCTGATTTCAACTCAGCCAAAATAGGGCAGTTTTGGTTCGCCGGAGCTGGTTCACTGTTTCATCCCGCCGACGTTTCTCCGCTGACCCTTAGAGCAAACGGAGACTACATGCATGTAACTGACTTCCCATGATTCTAAATAACCTAACCTCACCTTGTTTGGAATAGAAAAGAAGCCATATCAGAGCACTGGTTTGAGCTTCACCAGAAAAATGAGCAGTTGAGAGAGAATGGAGCTTTTAGTTGTGGAGAGGATGAATGGAGAGGGGCTCTTTATATTGGGAGCTCGGGGACATGTTGGACGTCCGTTTGACACCATGATGATAGGCATTAATGACCTTAAATGTACTGAACGGAAACGTTTCTTTTTCACTGGTGCTGCTTTAATTTTTCGATGAGTTAACAGTGCTATCATCCTAAGGAAGAAGATAACACTGTTCTGAACCGGACCGAATCGGTCCAAACTGGGTTCGAAGTTTAAACCGTCCAGTTCACCCCTTATTCGATCAAGTTTTTCAAATTTAATTTTTTTTAAATTTATATAAATTCATTTTCTATCCAATGGTGGCCTCAAATCTCAAATTTGAATTATTTAAGCCAACTAGAAAAATGAATTCAGGATTCGGTTCAATAGTGGTTCAAACTGGTCCAAACCGGTTCGAATTCGATTCACTTGAACCGGTTTGGTTTTCATCCCCAATTCCTTCACAAGTCAATTTCCATGTCTTTTGTGACTCCTTGGGTCACTTAGGGTCCATAAAATTCTTGATTTACTATCTCTTTATCGATTCCAGTTCATAAATCGGCTTGTTACTTAAACCGGTTCAATCTAGTTTAGGTTCGATTGACCCAAACCAATCTTTCTTTTCTCTCCCACTTTGTTCTAAGGTTCCTTCCCAAGGTTTATAAATTTCTTTGGGGCATAAGGGAGTTGAATTTCTATGATTTGCCCGTTCTCTATTAGTTCTGGTTCATGAATTGACTCGATTCATAAATCGATTCAATCTAGTTGGATCCGGTTCATCTAAATCGATCTGGTATTTCTCTTCCAACTCGTCCTAAGGTTCTTTTCCATGGTATTATGAACTCTTTGGATCACCCAAGAGTTGTAAATTCCTAAATTGTCCATTCACAAATGATCGGATTTATGAACCGATTCGGTTTCTCACTCAGTTTGATCGGTTCTTTTCCCGGTTTTCTGTAGCTCAAAAGGGCGGGATTTACACCTATGGCCCACTTGTTCAATCAATTCTCTAGCATTTTAAATCGCAAGTTTTAATACCAGAACGAGCTCAAATTGAGCTTCGCTAGAAAATGGAATGTAGAGAGAGAATGCTTCAATTACTCACCGTCTAGGACATGGCAGTTCGAGCTTTCGGTATGAGCAGATAGCTCTCGTCCTGAGGTTCATCCTAGAATCAAGAATTGCATTAATTGATGTTGAATCGAGTTAGAATTTCATCATCTAAATTCTACTAGTTCTCTCTCTAGCACCGGCCAAAAATTGCACAGGGGAGCTAAATTGGCTTACCTTTCAGTCCTAATTTAGCTGTGGGTGGCTGAGTAAGTGTTGGGAGGGCTTGGTTTAGCCTGAGGAGGTCTCGAAATGGCTGATTTTAACTTGACTGAAACAGGGTAGCTTCGGTCCATCGAAGCTGCTTCACTGTTCCATCACGCCAGTGATTCTCCAGCGACCCACGTTGCAAACGGAGACTACTGGCGTGTAGTGACTTCTTCATGGTTCTAAGGAACATCACCTCTCTTTCTTTGGCTTAGAAATGACCCTATATCGGAGCTCTAGTTCAAGCTTCACCGAAAAACTAAGTAGATGAGAGAGAGTGAGCTTTTCAAGTATGAAGAGGATGAATGGGGAGGAGGTCTTTATATAGGAAGCTCAGGGACTTTTTGGCCGTCCGATTGACACCTTTATGATAGGCATTGATTGCTGGAAACGTATTGAATGAAGACATTTCTTGTTCGATTTTTCAGTGAGTGAACAGTGCTGTCAACCGAAGAAAGAAGAGGACACTGTCGCTGGTTCCTTAATTCATTTTTTCTAAGTAGCTTAAAAATGTCAATTTGGAAAATTGGGGCCACCGTTAGATTGAAAAAGAATTTAGATGAATTTAGAAATTTTTAATTTTTAGAAAACTAGTCGAATCGGACCTGAACCGACCGATTTTCGTTTTCGGGTCATCGAACTCGGTCGGACTAGACCGATCAATGAATAGTATCATCGTGTTCTTTAGGATGACAACACTATTCATGGAAGGATTCCATCTTTCATTTTTGGCGAGAGAATATTCCCTCCGATTGTGGCATTTTTCGATGAGGATAAGCTTGACCAATATGGAAACTGGTAGAGTAGAGGGTCCTTGAGCTCCCTATATAAAGAGCTCCCCTTAAATTGATCCTCCTCACACCTCAAACAATCGAAGAAGAAGAAGTGCTCCATTTCCCAATGAAGCTCGAACTAAAGCTATGACATGGGCACTTCTTTCCACCTTAGAAGGTGAATTCAAGTTCTATAGATTTCGGAGGAAGTCAGCTACCTAACGACACTGTAAAACCCGTCCTTTGGGACTAAAGAAAATCGGGAAGAGAACTGGTATTAATTTATATGCAAAGAAACGAGCTGATTTATGAACGAAAAATAGTTAACTTGGGAAATTGGAGGGCCCCAAGTGATAAAAAATTCACAAAAAATTATAAGGAAGAACTGGGAAGTGGAATTGAGGATAGAATCGGACTAGTTCGGGGTGAACCGGACCGAATCGGACTGAACTAGGGTTAACCATAGTGAACCAATTCACAAATTTATTTTTCTAGGTGGCTTAAAAATGTCAGATTTGGAAATTGAGAGCACCATTAGATAGAAAATGAATTTAGATAAATTTAGAAAAGTTTTAAATTTAAGAAAATCGATCGAATCAGGTTCGAACAAGTTGATTTTCGAATTTTGGACAAAGAACCCGGTCAGATCGGACTGGTCAACAGTTCGACTGGTCAATTGGAAACAGACAACGATCAATGGTCAATGGCTGACACGACATCCAAGCTGGCACTCCACATCAGAAAAAACTAACCAATCACAACGCCCCATGTGGCATGATTGCCACATCATCATCTTCGACCTTCAGACATTGACAGAGAGAATGGAGGAGAGAGAGAGACGTCGGCGAGTCAGAGAGAGAGAGAGAGACACCATGGCGGCAGCCGAGTCAGAGGCGGAGTCTTACGTCAACGGGTAGCCTAAACCGTTGCCGAGCTCCTTATATAAAGAGCATCCCTTCATTCGTTCTCAGCATCCCATAATCGAGTGAGGAAGAAGAATAGTGCATTTTTCGGTGAGCTGTGAACCAGAGCTCCGACGACTGGACTGTTGTTAGCCTTCGAAGCCAAATTGGGTGTCTCTTGTGTTAAGAGGAATTCCTCTACCTGACCATAACTTCCATTCAGCTTGAGAGAAATCGAGTAGGAACGAGTAAGCCCGAACAGTACCGTCACTCCACGGCTAGAGAACTGCCTAACCCCTGATAGCCCCTTCGAGCTTCCCACGACCAATTGTGGCAAAATCAGACCCCCTACACCCTACCTAGAGGTGTCCCGACCTTCCCAAAGCTAAAAAGGTAAGCTCCCTCCTCTACCAATCACCGAAAAATACTATTTACAACTGAATTTTGCAAAAACTTTAACCATAAAATTCATATTGCCCAGATCATCAATTGAAGCGTGGTTTGATCTAGGAAGGATCCTCAGGATGAGAACAACATAGTGGTAGACAAAGCTCCGATCACAAGACCCTCACTGATAAGATATTGAAGCTTTCTCTTTTTAGATTGTATTTTTCGGTGAAGCTTTGTTTGAGGTCATTTCCAAGCCAAATGAAGCGGTTTAGGGCTTAAAATGATGAGGGAAACATAAAGGAAGTGATCCAAATCTTGAATGCAAATGCCCAAAGAGATGTAGTTTATTGGTCTAGTAGCCTAATGAGAAATATTCATGTCATGTAGGAGCATCCCAGTCGAGCGCCAACTTCAGGAAAGATACCGCGAGGCTAGACTTCGTCGGGACAACCCTGCCAAGAATACCTTGTGAGTGGGAACTACTATAACGTTAGTTCCGGTTGGAATGATGGTTCAACTTTGAAAACCATTTTCTTGGAATTAGCTTCCCCTGACTAGGTGACTATGCTTAAAACATTTGGGAGCTAATTTGGGGCTTAGGCGCGAGATGCTTTTGGGCCCAACCCGATGGATACCCATGTGGACCTGTCTAGAATGAATATGTGATATAAGATGCTAAAAGATCTGAATAATGGGAATTTTGTGTGATACCCATCAAGCTAAGCCTGAGTTGTCGAGCTTGTTGGGCTGAATTACTACTCTGCCAAAGTCAGGTCGTCGAACCTATTAGCTAGTACGTGTGGGCCGAAACCCTACCGACAGACCGTTGTGCTGGAGGGCCAAAGATAAAGGTTATAATTTAAAAAGACTGTTGATTGTGCATGTATTGTGATGTTAGACCCATCAGGACACCTGACATGAGGTAGTGATGGAGCCCAAGGACAAATGGATGACCGAGGGTGCATTAGGATGGTTTCATCGTTCAGTAGGCCATGAAGCTCGTGGAGCTTCCTGCACACTGAGATTGAGGCAGTAGGGGAAATGAAGTCTTGTCCCACTATGTGGATAGAATGAAGTTCTAAGGGTTTGATGGTCGAACTGTTGATGACCCCTTAAACTCTAGGTAGAGGTAGTGCATCTCTATCAGGGTAGACGATAAAGACGCTTCATTCCACAAGTGGCACGGTCGATGACCTTTGTATGATCATGTGATCCCTTCTATGATAGGAGGGCAGTTATTAATGTGAATTTGAGAAACCTAAGAAGAAATTTCTGAAATATAAAACAATTTAAATGGCTGAACTGAACGTTCCTAAAAGATTTTTCCCCACTCACTGAGTTGTCAAACTTACTCACTCCCTCTAAATATTTTCGATAGTAACGCGACTACATTGGCTTTTCCTCCCCAAAACCTAACCCGGGTACACAAAATTTAATGTTTCAATTTTATTTAATGTTGTCGAGGGAAAACATGACAGGTACTACGCCCGACTCTCTTAATCTCCTAGAGGAGTCCCTTTTCAAGGTTCAGGAGAGTGGCGGGTTGTTCACAGAAACTCGGCCAAATCGGGTCGGGGCGTGATAACTTTGGTGGTATGAGAGCCTGTGTTTTCCTGTATATATTATCATGACTTTATAACATAAATAATAATTAAAGAAAATTTCAACCTAGCTATGGCACCCAAGAGAGGAGTCAAGAGAACAAGGGCGTGAACTATTGATTATGCTGGAAACCCCCACCCGGAGGCAGAGAGTAAACCCCATCACTTAAAGACAAGGAAAACCGAGGTAAGAACCGTTTAACCCGAGTGAGAAAATTGATTCAGTTCACGAACCCTAACCATTTGAGAAAGGGAAAATTAGGAAATTAATAAACCCTGAGTGACCTAAAGAGTCACAAAAGTCATGAAAAAGGACTTTAGGATGAATTGGAAGTGAACACCAAACCGGTTTAGGTGAACCGGACCTGAACTTGATTGAACAACTATTGAACCGATTTATAAATTCATTTTTCTAGGTGGCTTAGAAAATTCAAATTTTAGAATCGAGGCCACAATTTGATAGATAATGAATTTAGATAAATTTACATATTTTTAATTTTGAAAAACTCGGTCGAATCGGCCCTTAACCGGTCGGTTTAAACATTGAACCCGGTTCGGACCAGTCCGATCTGGTTCAGAATGGTATCGTCTTCTTCCTTCAGGTGACAACACTATTCACTCATCGGAAAAATGAGCAATGCTAGTGAAGATGAAAAGTCTCCGGTTAGGGAGTTTCACGCAATGAGTGACCACCACTAAGGCACCAATCGGACGGCCAAGAAGTCCCCAAGCTTCCTATATTAAGAGCCCCTTCTAATTCATCCTTCTCACACTTGAAAAGTCTACTCTCTCCCCACTGCTTCATTTTTTGGTTAAGCTTGAACTAGAGCTCTGAATTAGGCATTTTTCTTAGCCAAAGAAGGTGTGGTAGGGTTCTTTGGATTCGGGGAGAAGTCAGCTACAAGCATGTAGTCTGCATTTGTTCCGAGGGTTGCTGGAGAAACGCCAGCATGATAGAACAGTGAAGTAGCTCCGATGGACCAAAGTTGCCCTATTTTGGCTGAGCTAAAAATGGCTAATTTGAGCCCACCTCAGGCCAAACCAAGCCCTCCCAATACCTCTGCAGCCCTCCTATAGCTGAATTAGAGTGGAAAGATAAGCTAATTTGGCTCTCCTTTGTGAATTCTGATCAGTGCTAGAGAGAGAACTGGCAGACCTTTACCGACAAAATTCTCCCTCAATTCGACATAAATTGAGGTTATTATGGATCATAGGAAGAAGCTTAGGACAATGGCAATCTACCTAGATTGAAAGCTTGGACTGTCGCGCCCTCGACGGTAAGCTTTCAAAGATTTCTCTCTCTACGTTCAGTTTTCCAGCGAAGCTCCGTTTGAGCTCATTCTAGAGTCAAATTGTGCGATTCAAAGTGCAATTGATTTGATTGGTGTAGGATCTCCAATCTAACTTCAATTTCAACAATTAAACTGATTTGATTGGTCAAATTGATGAAATCAAATTTAGCTAAGTTGGAAGGTTGAAATTGGGCGAAAAATTGGGGATTTCGAAAATTCGAGGGACTAAAGTGCAATTTCAAAAAATTGAGGCCCAATTGGACATGATAAGGATGTTGGGGGACCAATTGGCATATTTTTTGAATTTTTGGGGTGAAACTTACCCTTTTTGTAAAGTAGGGGCAAAATGGTAATTTTGGAAAAGTTGGGGACCGAATTGGAAATTTGGGAAACTTGAACACATTTCTTGATTTTGAATAAATTAAGGTCCTCATGTGAATTTTAGAAGTTTTGAGACTCAATTTGGGGGAAAATCGGTATTAGGCACCTAAAGTTAAAGAAAAAGAACTTTAGGGGCCTAATTACAATAAATTGAAAAGTTTGAGTATTTTATTCACTCACGATGAATGAAGGCTATTAGGCCAAGGGATAATTGAGAATGATGTTCAAATCATGTAGGAATTCAAAGTACCAGGAATGCCAACAAGGACAAGCTCGCGTGAAGATAAAGAATCGGTCAAGAGGAATTCACTGCATTAACGGGTGGGTGGGATTTTATATCATACTCGGTTGGGATGATAAGCACCTCGGAAATGAAAACCAACTACTAAGTGGAAATTTTAGACATCACACCTGAATGGAGTGATGTGGAAATTTCACGAAAAAAATTATTTATTGGTTGTAAGTAGATCATACTCGGTTGGTATGATGAACTTCTTGGAAGGAAGTAGAAAACCCATTCATCGATTATGAGCGGAGATGTTCTCACACCCAGTTGGTGTGATGGACGATCAAAAGATTATTTTTGTCCGAAGTGCTCTGCCCTGACAGTGTGCCACTACTTAAACTCTTTGGGAGACCTTCTTGACGGGAGCTCGAATAGCTTAGATAGGCCGGAGGCCTCGGTTTTTTAACTTGGGGGCTAATATGCCCAATTTTGAAAATCTCGTACAGTGGGCCCAAGGCCAGTTAGCAAGAATAGGAGCTCGTAAAAAAAAATATGAGTTTAAGCCATGAAAACTTTAAATGAATGATATGTTTGGATATGGTACCAAGGCAGGATACTCGATGGACTAGTGGCACTACGACATGACAGGTTGATGGGCCAGTCGAGACAAACAATTGCAGGTCGAGTTAAGGGTCGGGGCCATTAGACTAGAGGTACCACAAATTAAATTGCTTATGTGGAAAATTCTTGTTTTTTTGCATGCATTGAAGTACGAGACCTTCAAGATGCCCTAGAGGGGTAGTGATGTGTCCTAGGGGCTATTGGACGACATTGTGGAGATAAGGGTAGATTGTCATTCCAGTAGTCAAGGAAGCTCGATGTAGCTTCATGCACATGAGACTGGGGTGGGGTCGGGATGAAGCCTTTGTCCTCATACGAATATGGAGTTTTCTTTATGGGATAGAGGGTCGGATATCGCGTACATCCACTCATTCTCAGGGTAGAAGTGGCTGTGCTTCTATCTAGGTGGCTGGTAAAGTCGCTCCGAGGCCACAAGTGGGTGCAGTGGACGTGCTGCCCTGCAAATGTGTGTTCTGTTCATGATGAAGGGCATGTGTTGATTGATAAACATACCTATTATGGTAAATGATTTGATATGGCTAGGAAAATTGAGATTTTGAGGATGAAATATTTTAAGGAAACTAAGAAGTCTGACACACTCCAATTTTAACTATTTTCTTAAAGTCAAATTTTTAAACACATATTGATTGAGTCGTTGAACCCACCCCCTCCCTTATATCCCTTTTTAAGTAACCAAGGGAAAGCCTACCCAAAGACCTTAAGTTAACCACACCTGTAAGACAGGTATGTTAAGTTTTTTTTTTACAGTTTTGATTAATGTTATTCTAGGAAATGTCCATTTTTAATGGACGCCTTACTCCTCTTGGTTTAAAAGAAGGGGAAAACCCTTAATAAACTGGGAGAGTGGCGGGTTGATCACATGGATCTGATCAAATCGGGTCAAGGCGTGACAACTTGAGTGGTATTAGAGTCTATTTCCTTGAATACATTATCAAGACTATATAACATAATAACTAAGAAAGTTTCAAAATTTTCAGATGGCTCCTATGAGAGGAACCAAAAAAACTAGGACTGACTCTTCTCAACATCCTGTCGCCGTAGGAAGATCACCCTAAAAAGCTCTTCCATATGTGAGAAGTCCCAAAGAACCAAGAGACCTTAGTGGGAAGTATCCAAGAATGTGGTTCCAAGACTTGTTGAGGTCACCATCCTAAGTACGATGGGAGCCAAGCCTAAGGCCAAGAACGCCATCAAGGGCTTATAACCTTGTTAAGGAGGACACTTCTCAAGAACCCGTAATTCCCCGTTTATTTCGTAACCACTTTTTGTAATAGGGCTAAGACCCCAACACATTGTACTGTTTCTCCACTAATAAAGAAATCCAAGTTTCTAAAAACTATATCTCTAAAAAAATTATGTGACCTTGCACCTCAGCTATAGGAAGATTTCCCAAGAAAAGTAACCAAACAAACCCATGTTACCCTTGACACCACTGAGACTAAGGAGATTCCCATCTCGAATAAAGTAATGAATCAAGGAAATTATTGGGCAAAGAAGGCATGCCAAGGAAACCATCAAGTTATGGAATCTAAGAGAACTCTTGGAGTAACCACTGGGCAAGGAAACAACCTATTATAAGGTGCAAAGGAAATGGGACACGAAATGAAGAACTGTTCCATTCCACTAGAATTTAGAACAATACTTTCCAAGAATAACACCCCCACAGATATAGGAATCTGAAGAGATACCATTCCAAGAAACATGACTCCTGCTCAGAATTTCAACCATAGTCAGAAGGAAGCTCTTCAAGATCCTAGCATAGTGGCAGGAAGGAAAAAGGGCTGATGGTAGGACCACGACAAACCACAAAGAGAATTCTCCCCTAAAGAAGAAAATTCTAGCAACTTAGGAGCAAAGAAGGGAGTGCATCCACAAGAGAAGATAAGCCGAGCTTTTGAAGACAAATGTGATGTCTTGGGATTGCAAGTACGACTCACTTTGGAAAAAGTAGTGAAGCCAAATAGGAGTTTCGGACCAACATGGCGAAAGGAAGCAAGTCATAACACCAAGATAGTCAATGAGAATAAACGATGCCCTAAGGAAGATCGGGAAGTAGAAATAACTACACTCTAAAAGGGCAGTAGGATGGACATTAAGGATAAGAAGACTCGAGAAACAACTACCTTAAGACAATTATATCAAGGGAATGGTAAGGACAAGGCAGTTAATGAATTGATAGTTGTGAAGGCCATAATTTAAGCTCCAATAAAGAAAGGAGAGGAGGAAAGGCCAAATATTGGGAAAAAGAAGGATGAATGAAATCCTTAAAAATACCAATGGCCAAATTAACAACTAAACTCAAGCCAAGAGAGGAGTAGGCAAGCCTCTCACATAATGGTCAAGAAATCTTGAAAAAAGGAAGATTTGAACTCTCCCTCAAAGAAATAAACGTGTACTGTGGTACAAGTGGGGATGAGGATAGGGTACAAAAGATGTGCCCGTAAGATTTCTAGAGCAAGGGTAAATAGGAGATGACGATATCAAAGGATGCCATTTAAGGGTAGATATTCCCTAGAGCAAATGAAAAAGGAATTCTGAGAGAAAACAAAAGGGAGAGTTCTACCAAGTAAGGAAACCTTGGAAAGACATATGTATCCCGATTGAGAGGTAAGGGAACCAAGTGAAAGGGATAAAGAGATAGACTTGCAAATGAAGCGCAAGCTGAGGTGAAAGAACCAGAGAAGCATACTAGGAGGACCTAAGGAATAAGTTAAACCTAAGGAATGGGTAAATAGGAAGTTAGCATCAAAAGATGCTTTGACAAGTAAGAATGAGTGAAATACCAATAATAAGGAAATAAAGGAAAGAACATCCGAGAAATGTTGGGAAAGTAAGCCCTCCAAATAAGAAGCGGCTAAGGAGGAATAATAAAAAATAGTAAGACGGGTCGTAGTCCACACATGCATAAAGGAGCCTAAAGAATGGATGGCTGAGCATAGTGTGGAGTACACAGAATAAGACTGATAATCGGAAGTATCTCAAGTAAGGAATAAGGGATGGAACAAAAGTTGTAGATAGAGAAGGATCCAAAGTGGACATATCCCCTAATATAGAAAGGAGTGTGAAGAAAGGAAGGGTTGACACACGCCTCAAATCAATTTTAGATGTGGTTGGGTTCTTTGGATTTGGGGAGAAGTCAGCTACACGTCTGTAGTATCTATTTGCTCCTAGGGTCGTTGGAGAAACGCCGACCTGATAGAATATTGAAGCAGCTCCGACGGACCGAAGTTGCCCTGTTTTGCCCGAGCTTAAAATGGCCAATTCGAGCCCTCCTCAAGCCAAACCAAGCCCTCCCAACACTTCCCTGCCCTCCTACAACTGAATTAGAGCAGAAAGGTAAGCCAATTTGGCTCCCCTATGTGAATTCCGATCGGTGCTAGAGAGAGAACCAACAGATCTTTACTGACCAAATTTTCCCTTAATTTCACATGAATTGAGTTGATTCTTAATCCTAGGAAGAACCCCAGGACAAGAGCTATTTGCCCAGATTGAAAGCTCGGACCGTCGTGCCATCGACGATAAGATTTTGAAGCTTTCTCTCTCTATGTTCAGTTTTTCGGTGAAGCTCCGTTTGAGCTCATTTCGGCGTCAAATCGTGTGATTCAATGTGCAATTGAATTGTATGGAGTTTTCAAAACTCCAATCTAACTTCAATTTTAATAATTAAACTCATTTGGTCGGTTAATTTGATAAAATCAAATTTGGATGAGTTGAAAGGTTGATAAGGGAAAAATTGGGGATTTCAAAAATTGGAGGGACTAAATTGCAATTTCATAAAATTAAGGGCAAATTGGGCATGATAAGGATGTTGGAGGACCAATTGGCCATTTTTTTGGTATTTTTGGGGTGAAACTTACCATTTTTGTAAAGTAGGGGCAAAATGGTAATTTTGGAAAAGTTGGGGACCAAATTGGAAATTTTGAAAACTTGAACCCCTTTTTATGATTTTGAATAAATTGATAACCTAAGGTGAATTTTAGATGTTTTGGGAATCAATTTAGGTTCTTTGGATAGAAAATAAATTTTAGATTTGAGGCCACACTTAGAAAATGGGGGGTGAACCGGCCGGTTTAAGCTTTGCACCTGGTTTGGACCGGTCTGGTCCGGTTCGAAATAGTGTCGTCTTCTTCCTTTAGATGACAGTACTGTTCACTCGCCTGAAAATCGAAGCAGCGCCGACGAAGAAGAAACGTTTTCATTCAATATGTTTCAAGCCAATAATGTCCGTCATAAATATGCCAAACAGATGGCCAACGCGTCCCTGAGCTACATATATAAAGAGCCCCTCTCCATTCATACTCTTCACATCTGGAATGCTCACTCTCTCTCAGTTGCTTAGTTTTCTAGCGAAGCTCGAACTAGAGCTCCGATATAGGGTTATTTCCCAGCCAAAGAAGGCGAGGTTGGGTTCCTTAGAACCGGGGAAAAGTCAGCTACATTATTGTGACATCCATTCACTCTGACAGTCGCCGGAGAAGCGCCAGCATGATCAAATAGTGAAGCAGCTCCGACGAACCGAAGCTGTCCTATTTCGGCTGTGCTAAAATAGGTAAATTCGAGCCCTCCTTAGGCCAAACCATGCCCTCCCAACACTTCCTCTAGCCTCCCACAGCTGAACTAGGATCGAAAGGTAAACCAATTCGGCTACCCTCTACAATTTCTAACCGGTGTTAGAGAGAGAGTCAGTATAATTTCAATAACAAAATTCTAATCCAATTCAACATCAATTGATGTCATTCTTGATCCTTGGAGGAACCTCAACAGGAGAGTTGCCTGCCCTGATAGAAAGCTCAGACCGTCGCACCTTCACCGGTGAGCAATTGAAGCTTTCTCCCTTATATAAACTCAATTTCAACAATTAGCAGTGTTTGATTGGTCAATTTGATAAAATCAAATTCCGCTGTGTTAGTGAGTTGAAATTGGGGGAAAATTTGGGGAAATTGGGGATTTTCAAAAATTCGAAGGACCAAAATGCAAATTTCTAATTAAATGTCAATTGGGCATGATAAGAATGTTAGAGGGCTAATTGAAAAATTTTAGAATTTTTGGGTGTAAAACTTACCATTTTTTTAAAAGGAGGGGCAAAATGGTAATTTTGGAAAAGTTGGGGGGACCAAATTGGGAATTTGGTTAACTTGAACACCTTTTTTTATGAAATTGAGTAAATTGAGATCCCAAGAAAAATTTTAAAAGTTTTGGGACTCAATTTGAGGAAAAATCGGCATTTTTGGACTTAAAGTTAAAGAAAAATAAATTTAGGGACCTAAATGCAAATAAAGGAAAAGTTAGTTTTTCTCATTCATTTGGAGCAAATGAGGATTATTAGGCCAAAGAATAATGAACAACTATGTTCATTTTGTGTAGGAAAATGTGACATTGGGAATGCCAACTGAAGTTAAGCTTTCTAGGGACGGAAACCGAATAAGTGGAATTTCATTGCACGATCGGGTGAGTTGTGTTACTAATGTAACATCCAGTTGGGATGATGAGCACAATTTAAAGTTAAAAACCACTTACCAGTTGTGAATGAGATTTTATATCATATCCAGTTGGAGATGATAAGTACCTCGAAATGAAAACCCACTATTAAGTGGTATTTTTAAACGTCACAACTTAGAAGAGTGATATTAAAATAACACAAAAAACTACTTACCGATTGTAAGTAGATCATACCCAATTGGTATGATGAAACTTTCTCGGAGGAAGTAGAAAACCCGTCCATCAATTATGAGCGGAGATATCTTTATACTTGGTTGGTATGATTGATAATTGAAAATATGTTTTGTCGAAAGTGCTCTCCCTTGACTGTGTGCCACTGCTTAAACAATTTGGGAGACCTTCTTGACGGGAGCTTGAATAGCTCTAATAGGTAGGGAGCCTCAATTTTGGAAATTGGGGGTAGTATGCCCAATTTTGAGAGTCTTGTATAGTGGGCCCATGGTTAGTTGGCACGAAGAGGAGCTCGTAAACAAACATGAGTTTATGCCCAAAAACTTTAACTAAATGAATTATTTGGCCATGGTACCAAGACATGACCGACATAATGAATCAACTAGTGGTAGTGCAACATGACATGTCTTCGGACTAGTCAAGACAAACAGCTGCAGGTTGAGTTGAAGGTGAGGGCCGTTAGACCAGTGGCACCACAGATTATATGTCATGATATGAAAATATTGTTTGTGCATGCACTGTGTGTACGGGACCTTCAAGATGCTCAAGAGGGGTAATGATGTGTCATAGGGCCTTGGACAACCTGGTGGATATAAGGGCAGTTCGTCAAACCTGGTGACCTTGCGAAGCTCGACATAGCTTGAAGTGCACGAGACCGGGGTGGGGTCGGGATGAGGTCTATGTCCTCATATGGACATAGAGAATTGATTTTGGGATTGAGGGTCAGATGTCGTGTACATCCACTCATTCTCAAGGTAGAAGTGGACGTGCTTCTATCTAAGTGGCCGGTAAAGTTGCTCCGACGCCACAAATGGGTTCAGTGGACGAGCATGCCTACGATTGTGTGTATTTTACCTTCATGATGAAGGATTTGTGTTAGGTGATGACACACTGTGATTAATAAGAAATGATGATAACAATAGAGATTTGAAATGAAAGGATTTTTGAAAGAAAATAAGGAGTCTGACACACTCCAATTCAAATCTTTTTCCTAAAAGTTAATTTTCGAAAACCCAATTACTGAGTTGTAGAAACTCACCCCTCTTTTCTATCCATTTTTCAGGAAAAGAGAAAATGACTTGGAATAACACCAAGCCTTACCCTTTGTCAGGTATGCTTAATTTTCCTTAATCTAGCATTTTATTTGATATATGACTTTCAAGTGGGTGTAGTGGATGTGCTGTCATGCGAATGTATATTCCCTTCATGATGAAGGGCGTGTGTTGATTGATAAACACACTGATTGTGGTAAATTATGAGATATGGCTATGAAAACTGAGATTTTGAGGATAAAATGTTTTAAGGAAACTAAGGAGTCTGGTAAACTCCAATTCAAACTATTTTTTGAAAGTCAAAATTTTAAATATCCATTCACTAAGTCGTTGAACTCACCCTTCCCTTATACCCCTTTTTAGGTAACCAAGGGAAAGCCTACCCAAAGACCTTAAGTTAACCACACCTATAAGATAGGTATGTTAAGTTTAAATTTCTTACAGTTTGAATTAATGTTATTCTAGGAAAGGTACAAGTTTAAAGGAGACCTTACTCCTCTCGATTTAAAAATAGGGGAAAACCCTTAATAAACGAGAGAGTGGCGAGTTCATCACGGGGATCTGACCAAACCGGGTCGGGGTGTGACACAGAATTCTTGGGAGCACCCTCAGCCCCACAGGGCATCAGCTCCGAACACCAAAGACTACATGAGAAGTTCACCAAGGTGTTCGGTGAACCCCACCTGACAATTGGGATGTAAGCCCTTCTACGGGAAGAAGTAGGCTGGGGCCACCATGGACTGGTTGGCGAGTCTCACGAAATTTATGGGTATCATTAGGATACCACAGGAGGAAATGGTTACACTGGCTAAATTCTTTCTGGAATCTAGCGCGAACAGATGTGGGAAAACGCAAGGAGCCTCTTCCCGACCACACCTACCTGGGAAGAGTTGGAAAGAAGCTACTCGGACGAGTATGTGGCTCCCCACCTTGTCAACGAACATAAGGTGGAACTTTTACAAGTCTGCTAGGGAGCCTGCACGGTCTCGGAATATGAGACCAAATTCAACGAGCTGAGACCCATCACCCTAACCTGGTAGGATTGGCCGACCTCTGCCAAAAGTTCACTGACGGTCTCAATATGGATATAAGAGACCGAATGGGGGGTTTTGGGATTCCCCATCGACCTAGGTGACATAGTTGGCACAGTGCATGAATGCGAGCGGTTGGTCTAAACAAGGCACCGCCAGATGGAGATGGGTGGGCAAAGGGAGGATAGGGGGCAGAGCAGCAGATGAAGCACAATAGAACAAGGTCGACCTCGATGGAGGAACCCACCAAGATTCCCATGAAGAGAGGAGGGCCACCGTGGCCTTAGGGAGATGGACATACTCCCTCTAAGAAGAGGCCCCTACTGCCCCTAATGCTAGAAAAACCATGAAGGGGCATGTATAACATGCTACGGGTGTGGATAGTCCGGGAACTACATCAGATATTGCCCAAGCGCATGGGAAAATATACCGCGAAATGCTCCACCATTACTGCCAAGAAACTAGAGGGCACCCAAGGAGGGAAGGGAAGCACCCTTGAGAGTCCCCGCCAGGGATTACCACCTGACCCAGGAAGAAGCCCGGAAGGACCCCAACATGGTAGCTTGTACATCCCAACCCTCCTCATAAATCGAGTATGTAGTTCGGAGTCTTGTAGTCCCCTTTCTATTTAATAAAATACGTTCCCTTAAAAAGTTTTGTTAATTCCCACTCAAATTTCATACAAGTGTTCGAAAAGGAAAGATACACCCTCTTTAACTCAGGGGTGGAATGATCTTTCATCAAGGAAGCCATAGTCTTGGAACTCCTAAAGGAAACCTCCCCTCTCTTGCCACCCCTCCACATCCTCACACCTTTAGGAGAAACACTAGAGTGGCACATGTACATTAAAGCCTATAAAGTGAAAATAGGAAGGACCACCCTAGAAGCCGACCTGATTCATCTTCTGCTACGAGAAGTAGAAGACATCTTGGGAATGGTCTGGCTAAGCACGCATCAAGCCCAAGTAGACTGTGGAAATAAGAGGATAACCTTCCATGCTCCTGGGAAGGAAGAAGCTTTATTCAAAGGGGAGAGGGGAATAACCAGACTACACCTAGTATCTTGTATAGAAGAATAAGACTTACTACAAAAAGGATGTATGGTGTTCCTCACACAAATCACTTGTCAAGATTCATCGGAGAAGAGACTAGAAAAAATTCAGATAGTCAACCGTTACACTGACGTTTTCCCAGAAGAACTGCTCGACCTAGCCCCGAATCGTCAACTAGAATTCATGATCGAAGTGGTACCAGGAACCCACAGGATATCGCAAGCACCCTACTGAATGGCGCCCATCGAACTAAAGGAGTTAAATGAACAGTTGGACAAACTCTTAGAGAAAGGGTTTATATGCACAAGCAAGTCCACGTGGGGTGCACCGATGTTGTTCATCATGAAGAAAGATGGAAGTATGCGGCTCTACATCGATTACCGAAAATTGAACCAAGTAACAATTAAGAATAAGTACCCTCTCCCCATGATAGATGACTTATTTGATCAGCTAAGAGGGATATCCTACTTCTCCAAAATCGATCTGCGGTCAGGATATCACCAACTGAAAATCTGAGAAGGGGATATATAGAAAACTATCTTCCGATTGCGTTATGGGCTTTACGAGTTTAGAATGATGCCCTTTGGACTAACAAATGCACCCACGACCTTCATGGACCTAATGAACCAGGTGTTACTTGGACAAGTTCGTGATTGTGCTTATAGACGATATCCTCAAATACCCCAGAACCGAAGAGGAGCACCGTGCACATTTGGAGATAACCTTGAGTACCCTACAAGAAAAAGGGTTGTACGCCAAGTTCTCTAGGTGTGAGTTCTGGTTCCAAGAACTGGGCTTCCTGGGGCATATAGTGTCCAAAGATGAAGTAAAGTTGGACCCAACCAAAATAGAGACCATCTCAAATTGGATAGCTCCCACCAACCCAACCGAGATCATAGCTTCCTCAGCCTCATCGGATACAATAGGATGTTTATGGAGGACTTCTCCAAGATCGTCACTCCCTTAACTCACCTCACGGAGAAGGAAGTGGACTACAAGTGGGATGCCAAGTGTGAGGAGTCCTTCTAAGAGCTCAAGTCTTGATTAACGACTACTCTAGTGCTGGCCTTGCTCGATGCGGATGCTAGGGAATTTATGTGTATAGTGATGCATTTGAACAAGGGTTCAGATGTGTCCTGATGTAGCAAGGGAAGGTTATTGCCAATGCATTGCGACAACTAGTAGTAATAGTGTTCATCGAAAAAATTACCCCACTCACGACCTCAAACTAGTAGTAATAGTGTTCGCCCTCAAGATATGGCATCACTATTTGTATGGAGTAAAGTTCCACATATACATCGATCATAAGAGCCTAAGCTACTTCTTAACCCAAAAGGAGCTCAACCTATGGTAGAGGAGGTGGCTAGAGCTAGTAAAGGACTACGACTTGATGATCGAGTACCACCTCGATAAGGAAAATGTGATGGCAGATGCACTCAGCTGCAAGTACCACACGTGAGTGGCCTCAGTAAGTACTAGCTACCTACCCTTATTATGCCAACTGTGGAGCTTAAGAGTAGACCTCAACATGGACAAGGGCCAGGGTAACCTATTGGCCAACCTAGTAGTGCGACCTGGCCTAGTGGACCAAATATAGGATATATAATAGGAAGATGAGGAACTCTGTCCCTATTGGGAACAGAATGGGGACGACCCAACACTAGACATCGCGGTCAGGAGTAGTGGAGTAATGACCTTCCAAGGAAGGGTTTGGGTACCAAACAACCAGGAACTAAAAAGAGGGATACTGGAAGAAGCCCACGACTTGATGTATGCCATGCATCTAAGCAGTACCAAGATGTACTGTAAACCCCATCCTTAAAGACAAGGAAACCTGTGAAAGAACCTGTTAACCCAAGGGAGAAAACCGAACCGGTTCACGAACCCAACCGTTAGAGAAAGGGCAAACCGAGAAATTTATAAATCCCGAGTGACCTAAAGAGTAATAAAAGTCGTGAGAAAGGACTTTAGGATGAATTGGACGTGAAAGCCAAACCGGTTCAAGTGAACCAGACTTGGACCGAATTGAATCGGTTTGAACTAGTTTGAACCACTATTGAACCAATTTCAAAATTCATTTTTTCTAGGTGGCTTAGAAAATTCAAATTTGAGAATTGAAGCCACCATTGGATAGAGAATGAATTTAGATCAATTTAAAAAGTTTTAATTTTGAAAAACTCGGTCGAATCAAGCCGAAACCGGCCGGTTTAAGCATTGAACATTATTCAGACCGGTCCAGTCTAGTTCGGAACACTCTCATCTTCTTCCTTCAAATGACAACACTGTTTACTTGTTGGAAAACTAAGTAGCACCAAAAAAGATGAAAAGTCTCCTGCCAGAGAGTTTCACACAATGAATGACCGCATTAAGATTCCAATTAGATGACCAAGTAGTCCCCGAGCTTCCGATATAAAGAGCCCCTCCTCATTCATTCTGCATACACTTGAAAACTCCTCTCTCTCCCTACTGCTCCATTTTTTGGTGAAGCTCGAACTAGAGATCCGACATTGGGGTTTTTTCGATCTAAAGAAGGTGAGGTTGGGTTCTTTAGATTTGTGGAGAAGTCAGCTACCCGATTGTAGTCTCCATTTGCTCCGAGGATCTCCAGAGAAGCTCCAACGTGATCGAATAGTGAAGCAGCTATGGTGGAACGAAGCTGACCTATTACGTCTGAGATAAAAATGGCCAATTTGAGCCCTTCTCAGGCCAAACCAAGCTCTCTCAATACTTCTATAGCCTTCATACGACTGTATTAGAGCTGAATAAGCCAATTTGGCTCACCTCTATAATTTCCAATTAGTGTTAGAGAGAGAACCGACGAAACTTCACTGACCAAATTCTCCCTAAATTCGGTATGAATTGATGCAATTCTTGATCCTAGAAAAAAACTCAGGACAAGAGCTATCTGCCCAGATCGAAAGCTCGGACTGCCGCACCTCCGATGGTAAACTTTCGAAGCTTTCACTCTCTAAGTCCAATTTTTCGACGAAGCTCCGTTTGAGCTCAATTCATATCAAAATGACGTGATTCAAAGTTCCATTGAATCTTATGGATGTGTAGGAACTCAATTTTACCTTCAATTTCAACAATTAACCTCAATTGATCGGTCAATTTGATGAAATCAAGTTTTACTAGGTTGAAAGGGGGAAAATTTTGGGGAAAATTGGGGATTTCGATAATTTGAGGGAGTAAGTGCAATTTCACAAAATTGAGGAAAAAGAACTTTGGGGATCTAAATGTATATAATTGAAAAATTTGGGGATTTTGCTCATAAATGAGGAATTAGGGCTATTATGCAAAATAATGATAAATAAGGATGTCCAAGTCATGTAGGAGCATGAAGGACTGGGAACACCAGCAAAGACATGCTTGCGTGGAGGCAAAAGGCCAAATAAGAGGAATACACGACACTACGGTGAGTGAGAATTTTCACATCATACCCGATTGGGATGATAACTACCTCGGAATGAAAAACCACTACTAAGTGGAATTTTAAAATCACACCTAGATGGGGAAATGTGGAAACTACACGGAAAAACTACTTACCGGTTGTAAGTAGATCATAGTCGGTTGGTATGGAGAACTTACTAGAAGGAAGTAGAAAACACGCTTATTGGTTATAAGCGGAGATGTTCTCACACCCGGCTTGTGTGATGAATAGATGAAAAGTTATTTTTGTCAGAAGTGCTCTCCCTTGACTATGTGCCACGGCTAAGCTCGAATAGCTCAGATAGGCCGGAGGCCTCGGTTTTGGAACTTGGGGGCTAAAATGCCCGATTTTGAAAATCTCGTATAGTGGGCCCAAGGTCAGTTGGCACGAGCAGAAGCTCGTAAACAAACATGATGTTAAGCCATGAAAACTTTAATGAATAATGTGATTTGACCATGGTACCATGACAGGACCGACATACTTGATGGACTGGTGGTAGTGCGACAAGACACGTCGGCGGACCAGTCGATAAAAGCAACTACAGTTTGAGCTGAGGTTTAGGGCCGTTGTTCTAGTGGCACCAAGGATTAATGGTTGATATAGAAAAAAAGTATTTTTTGTGCATGCACTGAGGTTCGGGATTGTAAACCCCATCCCTTAAAGACCAGGAAACTGGGGAAAGAACCGGTCAACCCGGGTGAGAAAACCAAACTAGTTCATGTACCCTAACCATTAGAGGAAGGGAAAATCGGGAAATTTAAAAATGCCAAGTTACCTAAAGAGTCCTAAAGTCATGGAAAAAGACTTTGGGATGAATTGGTGATGAAAACCAGACCGGTTCAGGTGAATTGGACATGAACCGGATTAAACTGTTTTGAACTAGCTTGAACCACTATTGAACCGATTTCTAAATTCATTTTTCTAGGTGGCTTAGAAAATTCAAATTAGAGAATTGAAGCCATCATTGAATAGAGAATGAATTTAAAAGTTTTTAATTTTGAAAAACTAGGTCGAATCGGGCCTGAACTGACCGGTTTAAGCGTTGAACCAAGTTCGTACCAATCTGGTCCGGTTCAGAACAGTGTCATCTTCTTCCTTTAGATGACAACACTGTTCACTTGCAGGAAAATTGAGCAGCACCGACGAAGATGAAAAGTCACTAGCCAGGGAGTTTTATGCAATGAATAATTGCCATAAAGGCACCAATCGGACGACCAAGAAGTCCCCGAGCTTCCTTTATAAAGAGGCCCTCCTCATTCATCCTGCTGACACCTTAAAACTCCTGTCTCTCCTGACTGCTCCATTTTCCAGTGAAGCTCGAACCAGAGCTCTAACTTGGGTTAGGCTGAGTTCATTAGATTCGGGGAAAAGTTAGCTACCCAACGGTAGTTTACATTTGTTCCAAGGATCGCTAGAGGAATGCCGGCGTGATAGAACATTGAAGTAGCTCCAGCGGACCGAAGCTACCCTATTTCAGCCGAGCTGAAAATGGCCAATTCGAGCCTTTCTCAGGCCAAACCAAGGTCTCCTAACACTTCTGCAACCCTCATACAACTTAATTAGAATGGAAAGTTAAGCCAATTTGGCTCCCCTCTTTAAATTCTGATAAGTGTTATAGAGAGAACCAACAAAAATTTACCAACCAAATTCTCCATCAATTCGACATGAATTGATGTGATTTTTTATCCTAGGAGGAACCTTAGGGCAAGAGCTATCTAGACTGACCGAAAGCTCGAACCGCCGCACCCTCGATGGTAAGATTTCGAACCTTTCTCTCTCTAAGTCCAATTTTTCGACGAAGCTCTGTTTGAGCTAATTCCAACGTTAATTCATGCGATTCAAAGTGCAATTGTATCGTATGGGTGTGTAGGAACTCAATTTCACCTTCAATTTCAACAATGAACCTTGATTGATCGGTCAATTTGATAAAATCAAATTCTGCCAATTTGAAAGGGGGGAATTGGGAATTTCACAAATTTGAGGGACTAAAGTGCATTTTCACAAAATTGAGGGCCAATTGGCCATGGAAAAGATATTGGAGGACCAATTTATCAAATTTTGGAATTATTGGGATAAATTTTGTCATTTTTGTAAAGTAGGGGCAAAATGGTAATTTTTGAAAAGTTGGGGACCAAATTGGGAATTTGGGAAACTTGAACCCCTTTTTGTGATTTTGAATAAATTGAGATCACAAGGTGAATTTTAGAAGTTTCGTGACTCAATTTGTGGAAAAATTGTCATTAGGGACCTAAAAGTTAAAGAAAAAGAACTTTAGAGACCTAAATACAAATAATCGAAAAGTTGGATAATTTATTCATTCATAATGAATGAAGGCAATTAGGCCAAAGGATAATGAACAGAGATGTTAATATCATGTAGGAACACGAAGTACCCAGAACGCTAGCAAGGACAAGCTAGCATAAAGGCAAAGAGCCGGTTAAGAGGAATTCACTACATTATCGAGTGAGTGGGAAATTTCACATCATGCCCGGTTGGAATGATGAGTACCTCGAGAATGAAAACCCGCTACTATGTGGGAATTTAACATCACACTTGGATGGAGTGATATGAGAAAACATATGAAAAACTACTTACTAGTTGTAAGTAGATAATACCCGGTTGGTATGATAGACTTCCTGGAAGGACGTGGAAAGCCCGTTTATCGATCACACCGATTGGTGCGATAGACAAATGAAAAGATTATTTTGTCGGAAGTGCTCTCCCTTGACTGTGTGCCATTGCTTAAACCTTTTGGGAGACCTTCTTGACGGGAGCTTGAATAGATTAGATAGATCGGAGGCCACGATTTTGGAACTTGGGCTAGAATGCTCGATTTTGAAAATCTCGTACAGTGGGCCCAAGGCAACTTGGAATGAGTAAGAGCTCGTAAACAAATATGAGATTAAGCCATGAAAACTTTAATGAATGATGTGTTTGGCCATGGTACCAAGACAGAACTGACATACTCGATGGATTGGCAGCAGTGCAACAAGACAGGTCGACAGACCAGTCGAGACAAATAGCTATAGGTCGAGTTGAGGGTCGGGGCCATTAAACCAATGGCACTAAAGATTAAATGGCTTATGAGCATAATTATTATTTTGTGCATGCATTGAGGTTCGGGACTATCAAGATGCCCAAGAGTGGTAGTGATGCATCCTTGGGTCTACTGGACGACATGGTGGAGATAAGGGTAGTTTGTCATGCCAACAGTTAGGGAAGCTCGACGTAGCTTCATGCGCATGAGACCTTGGTGATGTCAGGATGAGGTCTCTGTCCTCATATGAACATTGAGTTTTCTTTTTGTGTTTGAGGGTCGGATGTCACATACATCCACTCATTCCTAGCATCACATACATCCACTCTACATCGGCTTCTATCTAGGTGGTCCGTAAAGTCGCTCCGACGCCACAAGTGGGTGCAGTGGACGGGCTGCCCTACGAGTGTGTGATCCATTCATGATGAAGGGCGTGTGTTGATTGTTAAACACACCGAAAGTGGTTAATGAGGAAGAAATGGTTTTATAGAAAATAAGGAGTCTGGCACACTCCAATTCAAACTATTTTTTTGAAGCTCATATTTCAAACACTCATTCACTAAGTTGTCGAACTCACTTCCTTCCTTTACCCCTTTTCAAGAAAAAGAGGGAAAAACCAACCTAAAGACCTTCAGCTAGCTAAACCTACAAGACAAGTATGTAAGTTCAAATTTTATGCAGTTTTGATTGATGTTATTCTAGGAAAGGTACATGTTTAAAGAATGCCTTACTCCTCATGGTTTAAAGAAGGGGAAAACCCTTAATAAATTGGGAGTGTGGCGGGTTTCTCATGGAAATTCGACCAAACTAGGTTGGGGCGTGATAGGGACCACCAAGACACCCAAGAGGGGTAGTGATGTGTCCTATGGGCTACTGGATGACATGGTGGAGATAAGGGTAGTTTGTTATGTCAGTAGTCAGGGAAGCTTGACGTAGCTTCATACGCATGAGATCGGGGTGGGGTCCGGATGAGGTCTCCGTCCACATATGGACACAAATTATTTTTGGTTCTGAGGGTTGAACATCAGAGTTGTTCACGCAGACTCTATGTGGAAGTTAAGGACTTCTCTCAAGATGGATGGTAAATATGCTCTGATCCATAAGTGGGTGTAGTCGGCATAACTGTATCTCACGGATATGTGTGTACCCTTCCTAATGAAGGGCATGTGTTTTTTATAAAACACACCTAATATGGAAATGGGAAAAAGGTTATGAAAACCATGGAAAGGATTTGAGAATCTTGGAAAAGAATTGGTAAACCTTGGAAAAAGGTTTTGAAAACCAAAACTTGAGGAAAGAATATTTTTAAAGAAAATAAGGAGTCCGACACACTCCAATTCAAACTATTTTATAAGAAACTCATGTTTCAAACACCCATTCACTAAGTTGTCAAACTCACCCCCTCCCTTTACCGCTTTTCAGGCAACCGAGGGAAAAACCTACCTACATACTTTCCGCTAGCTAAACCTGCAAGATAGGTATGTAAGTTTAAATTATTCAGTTTTGATTAATGTTATTCTAGGAAAGGTGTAGGTATAAATGACGCCTTACTCCTCACGGTTTAAGAAGGGGAAAACTGTTAATGAATAGTGGCGGGTTGTTCACGGGGATTTGACCAAATTGGGACGGGGTGTGACATGTACCGCACCCTAAATCAGGGATATTGGTGGAAGGGAATGAAGTGGGACATCGTGAAGTATGTGGGCAGATGCCTATCATGCCAGCAAATTATGGACGAACACTAGAAATCCTCCGGACTACTGTAGCCTCTCTTGATTCCAGAATGGAAATGGGAGCACATCACCATGGATTTTGTGACTAGGCTGCCTGTAACAAGGAGGGTCGGGATGCCATATGGGTTATTATGGATTGGCTAACCAAGTCTACGCAGACCCGATAGAAAAACTCACCGCTCTGTACATGGAGGAGATTGTGCGGCTCCACGGGGTCCCTATAAGGATAGTATCAGATTAGGACACGAGGTTCACGTCTCGGTTTTGGCCCAGCCTGCAAGCTGCCCTAGGTACTAGACTCCACATGAGCACAACTTTTCACCCTCAAATAAATAGACAGTCAGAATAGACCATCCAAATTCAAGAAGACATGCTTTAGGCATGTGTTCTGACAATGAAAAGGAATTGGTGGATTACCTGTGTCTCATGGAATTCACATATAACAACAGCTACCAAGCCAACATCCAGATGGCACCCTACAAAGCACTCTACGGGTGACCTTGTCACACACCCCAATTTTGGGAGGAGGTAGGAGAAAGAAAACTCAAGAAAATTGAGTTGATAGAGGACACATAGGAGAAGACCCGGATAATAAGGAGTTGACCTAAGATGACACAAGATAGGTAGAAAAGTTATGCTGACCACCAAAGAAAGGACTTGGAGTTCGAGGTTGAGGACCAAATATTCCAAAAAGTGTCACCATGGAAGGGGATACTTAGGTTTCAACAAAGAGGGAAGCCGAAACCAAGATACATTGATCTGTACACCATAATTCAAATGGTCAGACCAATAGCATACTGATTGGAGTTACCCCCAGACCTACAGAGGATTCACGACGTCTTCCACGTGTCATTACTGCAAAAGTACGAGCATGACCCCAGCCACGTGCTAGATGAACCACCATCGAAGATCGGGGAAGACCTAACCTATGAAGTAGAACATGTTCGGATCTTGGACCGACATGAGAAAAACCTTCGGAATAAGATTATCCCCATGGCAAAGATACTATGGAAAAATGGTCAAGTGGAGGAAGAAACTTGGGAGGTTGAGTCAACTCGAAGGGCTAGATACCTACAACTATTTAATATGTAATCGTTTTGAGGACAAAACATCTAAAAGGAGGGGAGAGTTGTAAAACCTGTTCTTTAGGACCAAAGAAAACTGGTAAGATAACCAGTATAGATTTATATGCAAACAAACAAGCCAATTTATGAATGAAAAATAGTTAATGTGGGAAATTGGAAGATCCCAAGTAACCAAAAATTCACAAAAATTATAAGGAAGAACGGCGAAGTGGAATTGAGGATAGCACTAGACCGGTTTGGGGTGAACCCCACTCGAACCAGACTGAACTAGGATGAACCATAGTGAACTAGTTCACAAATTCATTTTTCTAGGTGGCTTAAAATTGTCAAATTTGGATATTGAGACCACCATTAGATAGAAAATGAATTTAGAAATTTTTAAATTTTAGAAAACCCGTCGAATTAGGTTTGAAGCGATCGATTTTTGAATTTTGGACAACGAACCTGGTTAGACCAGAGTAGTCAACAGTTTAATCGAACAAGTCAACGAACCGACTAGACAAGTTAATGAACTAGTCAATGAATGAGTCAGTGAACCAGTCAACAAAAAAAATAATGGTCAACAGTCAATGATTGACACGACAGCCAAGCTCGCAATCTACGTTAGAAAAACTAACCAATCACAGCGTAGCATGTGGCATGATTTCCATGTCATCATCTTCAACCTTTAGACGCTGATAGAGAGATGTTAGAAAAGCTAGAGTCTCCAATGACTCAAAAAACTCTCCGGTCAGGTCGTTGGGGGCCGAATCTAAGGCCGAGTCATACGTTGGCGGGTAGCCTGAATAGTTACCGAGCTCCCTAAATATGGAGCACCTCTTCATTCATTCTCAACATCCCACAATCGAGCAAAGAAGAAGAGTGCATTTTTTAGCGAGCTACGAACTAGAGCTTTGACGGTGGGACTTTTCTCAGCCTCTAAAGCCACATTGGGCGTCTCTGCAATTTGGAGAAAGTCCTCTACCTGACCATACCTTTCATTCAGCTTGAGAGCCATCGAGGAGGAATGAGGAAGCCCGAACAGTACTGCTGCTCCTTGGCCAAAGAACTAGCCAACCCTCGAAAGCCACTTTAAGCCTTCCAATGGCCAATTGCGACCAAACCAGGCCCCTTATAACCCACCTAGAGGTGTCCCGACCTTCCCCCGAGCTAAGAAGGTAAGCTCCCTCCACCATCTTTCATCGAAAAATACTATTCATGGTCGAATTTTGCAAAAACTTTAAAACTAAAATTCACACTACCCAGGTCATCAATTGAAGTATGATTTGATCCAGTAAGGATCCCCATGACGAGAACAACATAGTGGTAGCCGAAGCTCCGATCACCGAACCCTCACCGGTAAGATATCGAAGCTTTCTCTCTCGAGACTGTATTTTTTGGCACAGCTCCTTTTGTGCTTATTTTTTAGCCAAATGAAGCCGTCCAAGGCTTAAAATGATGAGGAAACATAAAGGAAGTGATCCAATCTTGAATGGGGACAATTAACCACATTTTGATGTGTCAATTTGATGAAATTGAGATTTGGGGGGCCAAAATGCAAATTTTGATAAATTTGGCCAATTTGAAGTTTTGTTGAAAATTGTGAGTCGAATGGCAAATTGATCAAATTGAGAGCATTTTCATGAAATTCCTTCCCAATTGAGGGTCAATTAGGCAAATTGTATAAAATAAAGACTAATTTGCAAATTGAGAGTTTGGGGTCAAATTGCATATTTGGGAAAATTTGGGGCTAAATGGCAATTTTAGAAAATTGAGGGGCCCATGGGCTATTTTGATGGAATTAACGACTCAGAAGATATAATTGGAAAACCTAGGGACTGAATTGGAGAAAAAAGGGCAATTAAGGATTTAAAGGTAAATGCACAAACCTGAGGGACCAAAGTGCAATTAAGGCAAAATATGAGGAGTTATATGCAAATGCTCAAAGAGATACGATCCCTTGGTCCAGTACCCTAATGAGAAATATTCGTGCCATGTAGGAGCAAACCACTCCTGTGCAGGCTTCGGGAAAGATATCCCGTGGCCAGACTTCGTTGGGATGACCCTACCAAGAATATCGGGTAAGTGGGAACTGCTATAACGTCAATTCTGGTTGGAATGATGATTCAACTTTGTAAACCATTTTCTTGGAATTAGCCTCCCTTATCTAGGTGACTCTGCTTAAAACATTTGGGAGCTAATTCCGTGCTTAGGCTCGAGATGCTAGTGGGCCCGTCCAGAATGAATATGTGATATATGATGCTAAAAGATCTTAATAATGGGAATTTTGTGTGATACCCATCGAGCCAAGCCTGAGTTGTCGAGCTTGTTGGGCTGAACCGCTACTTTGCCAAAGCCATATTGTCAAACCTATTGGGCTAATACACGTGGGTCGAAGCCAAGCCGACAGACCCTTGCACTGGAGGGCCAAAGATAAATGTTATAATTTAAAAAGACTGTTGATTGTGCATGCACTATGATGTTGGTGCCATAAAAACACCTGGCATGAGGTAGTGATGGAGCCTAAGGATTACTGGACAACCTAGGGTGCATAAGGGTGGTTTCGACATTTAGTTGATCATGAAGCTCGAGAAGCTTCTTATGTATTGAGACTAAGGCAGTAGGGAAATGAGGTCTCGTCCCACTAGGCGGACATGGTGAAGTGATCTGGGCTTGAGGGTCAGACTGTTGATGTCCCCACAAACTCTAGGTAGAGGCAGTGCACCTCTATCAGGGTAGACGGTATAGGCACTCCGGTCCACAAGTGGCATGGTTGAGGACCGTTCTACAAACGTGTGATCCCTTCTATGATAGGAGGGGAGTTGTTGATGTGAATTTGAGAAACCTCAGAAGAAATTGCTGAAATATCAAACAATTGAAATTGTTGAATTGAACATTCCTAAAAGATTTTTGGCCAGTCACTGAGTTGTTGAACTCACCCTGTCCCTCTAAATATTTCTAGGAAGGAACACGACTACACTGGCTTTTCCTCCCTAGACCCTAACCCTGGTACACAAAATTTAAAGTTTCAGTTTTGTTTAATGTTGTTCAGGGAAAACATGACAGGTATTATGCCTGACTCTCTTAATCTCCTAGAGCAGTCCCTCTTTGAGGTTCGGGAGAGTGGTGGGTTGTTCACAGAACCTTGGCCAAACCAGGTCGAGGTGTGACAGGCACCCTCCATTCCACTAAAGGACTTCTAGAGAAGCGCCAACAGGTCTGGATAATGAAGCTGCTCTATAGCACCTGAGGCTGCCCTATTCTGTCTAGTCCAAATTTGGCCAATTTAGACCTCATAAGGTCAAACTAAGCCACCCCTAGCCTCTCTAGCCTGCACTCGACCTCCCCAAGCCAACGCGAGAGTCAATTCAGCCCTCCTTCGTCGGAATTGTTCGATTATAGAGAGAAAAAGTGCCCAAATTTTACTAACCAAATTGCCACTACTCTGGACATGAATTGTTGCAGATCTTGATCTTATCAGGACCTAGTGGATTAGAGATTTCTTCCCAAATCAAAAGCACATACCACCACACCTTCGATAGTGAGTTCTTGAAGCTTTCTCTCTCTACATTTAATTTTCCAGCAAAGATCCGTTTGAGCTCGTTTCAGACCAAAAAATGGTGATTCAAAGCTTGAAGTGATCGCATGGAAACAAAGAAACTGATTTTCACCACAAAATGGAATAATTAACCCCATTTGAAAGGCCAATTTGAAGAAATCAAATTTGAGTCTACAAAAAAAGGGTGAAATTGGGAAACTTTTAGAAAAATATGGAAATTTCAAAAATTGGAGGATCTTTGTGCAATTTTTCTTAAATTGACGGTCAATTGAAAAATTAAAGGAACTTGGAGGGCCAATTGGTCATTTTTAGAGAAATTTGGGGCCAATTGGTCATTTTGGAAAATTGGGGCAAATCGGTAATTTTGGAAAGTTAAGGGACCAATTGGAAGTTTTAGAAAAAAGTTGATTCCCATTTAGTGATTTTTGAAAATTAAGGACCAAGAGGGATATTGGAAATCCTATGGAATCAATTGAAATTAGTTGAGAATTAGGGACCTAAATTCAAAGATTATGAAGTTTAGGGACCTAATTGTAATAAGGCAAAAGTTGTGGCCTAATTGTAATTACATCGAAATTGAATGACTTTCATGCCAAATATTTTCACATAAGCATTTCCAAACCATGTAGGGACATATTAGACAAGAACATGTCTAAGGAAGCACGACAAGGACTAGAAGTGCGATTATGATGAACAAGTCACATTCATCGGGTGAGTGAGCTTATTAAATGTCATACCCGGTTGGGGTGATGAGCAAATTTAAAGCTGAAAACCACTTAACGGTTGTGAGTGAAACATTTTAAACGTCATACCAGGTTGGTGTGATGGGCACTTTTACTAAAATTAAAAACGATCAAGAGTGTGATTTTGCATCATCATGCTCGGTTGAGATGATGAGTACCTTTTAAGCTTAAAACCAATTTTCCAGGAATAATCTGCCTTGACTGTGTGCAAATGCTTAAAATATTTGGGAGACTTTTTCTTATGAGAGCTAGGACAACTACAACTGGCCAAAGGCATCGATTTTGAACTTATTGGGCCTAAAGCCCTATTTTGAAAAACTCGTGAAGTAGGCCCAAGGCTAGTGAGAACGGGTTGGAACCCGTAGAGAAAAATAATGATGAAAGCAATAAAAACTTTCATAACTGGCAACTTTGTGTGTGACTCGCCATAGTACCAAATCAAGACCAACAAGACTCGATGGGCTTGTGGTAGTGTGCCGAGACGAGGTCAACGAACCCATTAGGCATAAAACTATAGGCCCAAGTCAAGTGTCGGGGCCGTTGGACCGTTGGCACCAAATATAATGGCTAATGATTCTAAGAATATTGTTTGTGCATGCACTATGATTCAAAACCATTGAGATGCCCAAGAGGGGAAGTGATGGGTTCTAATGCCCAATAAGGGCATGCTTGTCATGCGAGTAAGTCATGAAGCTCGTAGTGGCTTCTTGCACACCGAGATCGAGGCGGGGTTAGGATAAGGACTCCATCATCATATCGAACACAAAGTACTTTTGGGTTTAAGGGTTGGACATGTGAACATCCACTTAGACTTAGGGTAGAAGTGGTCGAACTTCTATCAAGGTGCACGACAAAGGCGCGCTGATCTCCAATTGGGTGCAGTCGGAGTATTGCATGTGCAAATATTTGTACCCTTTATGATAAAGGACGTGTGAATGTTTGCTAAACCCTTCCCAAGCAGGGGGGGAGGCAATGAAATGTTTTTATAAGATAAAGAAAAACCCAAAATCATGTGAAGAAAGAATGATTTGATAAATGGTTTGTTTTTGAAAACTCACTCCCCAACACCCACTCAGTGAGTTGTAAAAATTCACCCCCTGCCTTTACCTCTTTTTAGGTAAGAAGAGAAAACCTCTCGAAGCAGAATTCTAAGCCAGGTATGCTTTAAAAGTTTCATTTAAAAATTATTAAGTTTTGTATAATGCTATTCTAGGAAACAAGGTCAAAAGTTACCTCTAACTTCTCGCGCCCTTGAGAAGGGATGATCCTTCTTAGACTAAAGAGAGTGGCGAGTTGTTCATGAGGATCCAAACAAACTGGGTTGGGGCATGACAAATTGAGTGGTATAAGAGCCTGTTTCCTCGAATACATTATCAAGACTATAACATAAGGATTAAACAAAAACTACCTACCTTGTAGGAAGATTGCCCCAAGAAAAGTAGTCAAACAAACCTACGCTACCCTTTCCACCACAAGAACTAGGGAGAATCCCATTCCAAATAAGGAAATGAACTGGGGAACTAAGTAGTCTAGGAGGACTCCTAGAGTAACCCTTGGGCAAAGAAGACTCGAGAAGAAAACTGTTAAGGTGTTCGGGCTCAAGGACAGCAATGTACAGAACCACCAGCAATTCCCTAGAAAGGCTCCCTAATGCTTGAAGTATATTAGAAGCCACAAAGGACCATGCAGGAAGTAACATGTTTTGGATGTGGATAGTGGAGACATTATGTAGGGAAGTGTCCAGTACCACCAAGGAATGTGGTGCTAGGACCAGTTGAGGTTACAACCCCGAGTATGAAGGGAGCCAAAACCTAATGCTAGGAATGCAAGCAAGGGGCTTATAACCTTACCAAGGATGATACTTATCATGAACCTAATAGCTTCCCAATCTAATTCGTAACCACCTCTTTGTAACAAGAATAAAACCACCAATGTACTTTACTCCTTCTCCACTAATAAAAACTGTCTCTCAAATAAAGATGCAATCTTGTACCTCAACTATATGAGGAGGGGCCATGAAAGGCAAGAAGGACAAAAGGTAGTACCCTGAGAAACCCCAAACGAAGTAGAGTGTAGATGAAGGGAAAATTCCCTTAAGAAGAGTGATGAGCCATAATGGAGAAAGGAAGGAAGCGCATCCACAAGAGAAGACAAAGCCCAAATGTTGGACGCCGAGCAGAATGTCTCAGGATGGCGAAGTGTGACCTACTTTGGAAAAGTGGAGGAACCAAGTAGGATTACAGATGAACCTAGCGGTTAGAAGCGACTAGTAACTATGGGATGATTTAGGAGGACAAATGATAAGAAGGAAAAGGATGTAGTAATGACTATACCCTAAACAGGCGACAAGATGGGGATCAGAGATGTGTGAACTCGAGAGACCACTATCTTAAGACAATTGAACAAGGAGAGTAGTAGGGACGAGGAAGTTAACAAACTGACCCTCGGGAGAATCATAAATTTAAACGTCGATGAAGAAGGGAGAAGCGAAATGGACAAATGTCAAAAAAGAAGGATGAAGGAAATCCTTAGAGAAATCAATGGCTGAAAATGGATTGGCAGCCAAATTCAACCTCTTAATAAGAGGTTAAGAAACCTCGAAACAAAAAGAGATCGAAACTTCTCCCAAATGAAATAAACTTGTAGTGATTACAAGTAGGAATAAAGATGAGGTACAAAGGATGTACCAACAAGATCCTCAAAGTAAGGTTTAGCAGGAGAGGATGGCATCAAAGGATGTCATGAAGTTAATTTATGGTAAGATACCCTCGAAGACGAATGCAAAAAGAAATTATGGGGAAAAGAGAAACAAGTTTTCCAAGGAAGGGAACCCTAGAAAGGCATTCATATCCCAACGAAGAAGTAATGGACCCAATTGAAATGGAATAGAAGGTGAACTTGCAAATGGAAGGTACGCTAGGATAAAGGATCAATTACATGGGAAGTGTACCTAATGTCCAAGGTGAATGTTAAACCAAATGAATGGGAGAGCACGAAGATAGTATCGACTCATGTCATAACAAGTGGGGATGAGTGGCATACCCCAAATAAAGGAATAAGGAAACGAATCTCGAAGAAAGTAGAGCCTTGGGAAAGGATGCACACCATTTGGAATGTGATTTAAATGAAAAATGACGGACACCAAGACTAATTTCGGTCCACACCAACTTAATAGCATCTTAAGGATTGGATGTATGGGCCTAATGTAGATGACACAAAATAAGACTTGACAATCGGAGATTCCTTGAATAGGAAATAAAGGGCGAAATGGGATATTAATGTCGAAAAAAGATTAAAGGTGGACAAATGCACCAATAAAAAAAGGGGGTAAAGAGATGAAGGAAGGATACTTTCAAAGAATGGGAAGAAGGTTGAACGTGTAGCTCCAAAGGTGGAAGTCTCTATTTCGAAGGACATAATAGAGAATGAGACTATTAAAAGGAAACTGCCCAAGCTAAGGAATCGACAAGTAGACCATAAAGGATCAACTCTGAATAAAGAACCATGAAATGGTCACGAGCAAGTAAGATGGACTAGAGAAAAGAAATCCTTAAGTAAGGATGCCCTTGGACATGAGAAAGGAAAAAAGGAAGGAGAAACCTCAAGTATGAAGGTAAGTCAAGAAGTGAATGGGAAACCTGATGGTTGGAACGGAGAAAGCCGAATAAGGAAGTTGGTGAAGGATAAATAAATAAGGAGAACCCAAACACTCATGAAAGGCATGACGTCAAATGTGAAGGCACTTTAGGTGCATGGAAGAGATGCACAAACCAGAATCGAGTAGTGAAATACTCTAACAATAGACAAAGAAGAGCATGGGAACATACTCTAAGGATGGAAGTGGATGAATTTAATACTGGGAGGTCCGAACCTCAATGTAAGGTTGATTTTAGGTTTAATGAGAAATAACCAAATGTAAGAGTTATGTCTGATGGAAATGGTGAATGGCTAAGTTTTGGGGACAAAACTCCTAAAAAGAGGGGAGAGTTGTGAAACCCATCCTCTTAGAGCAAGGCAACTCCGAAAAGAATCGGTAATTTCCATGAGAAAAACCAAGCACTTAAATGAACTAAAAATGGTAGAGAAAGGGTTAAAATGGGAATTTGGAAAATCCCAATTAACCAAGAAGTTATAAAAATCACGAGGAAGAACCATGAATTGAATTGGATGAGAAAACCAAACCGGTTTAAGGTGATCTGGACCCGAACCGGATTGAATCGTGAAGAACCTATTCCATAATTTATTTTTTCTATGTAGCTTAAAAATGTCAATTTGGAAAATTGAGGCCACCATTAGAGAGAAAATGAATTTATATTAAATTATAAATTTTTAATTTTTAGAAAATCGGTCGAATCGGGCGTGAATTGACCGATTTTCATTTTCAGGTCACCCAACCCAGTCGGACTAGACCCGAACCGGATTGAACCGTTAAAAACCTATTTCTTAATTTATTTTTTCTATGTAGCTTAAAAATGTCAATTTGGAAAATTGATGCCACCATTAGATAAAAAATGAATTTAGATTAATTTAGATAATTTTAATTTTTAGAAAATTTGTCGAATCGAGCCTGGTTCATCCAATTTTCATTTTCAGATCACCGAACCCTATCAGACCAGATTGGTCAACGGTCCAACTGATCAATGGATAGTGTCATCGTCTTCCATAGAATGATATCACTATTCATGAAAGGATTCGACCTTCCATTTCTAGCAAGAGAATATTCCCTCCGATTATATCATTTTCCGATGAGGATAAGCTTGACCAATATGGAAACTAGTAGAGTAGAGGGTCCCTAAGCTCCTTATATAAATAGCTCCCCTTTATTAATCCTCCCCACTCCTTAAACACTCAAAGAAGAAGAAGTGCTCCATTGCCCGATGAAGCTCAAACAAGAGCTCCGACATGGTTACTCCTTTCCACCTTAGATGGTGAATACAAGTCCTATAGATTCTAGAGGAAGTCAGCTACCTAATGACACCCTCCAGTCCGCCTGAGGATCACTGGAGAAGCGTCGGCGGGTCCAAACAATGAAGCTGCTCCATAGGACCCGATTCTGCCCCTTTTTGTCTAGTCCAGTCCAAATTGGGCTAATTCAGACTTCTCACAACCAAACTAAGCCACACTCTAGCCTCTCCAGTTTGCACTCGACCTCTCCAAGCTAACGTGTAAGTCAATTCGGTCCTTCCTCGTCATAATAGTTTGATTCTAAAGTGAGAAAGTGCCCAAATTTCACTAACCAAATTCCCACTGCTCAGGACACGAATTATAGTGGCTCTTGATCCTAGAAGAACCCTATGGATGAGAGTTTTCTCCCCAAATCAAAAGCTCAGACCGCCGCACCTTTGACAATGAGTTCTTAAAGCTTTCTCTCTTTACGTTAAGTTTTCCGGTGAATCTCTGTTTGAGTTCATTTTAGACCCAAAATGGTCATTTAAAGTTTTTTATGATCGTATGGAATTAAAGAAACCAATTGGCACCACAAAAAAAAAACAATTAACCCCATTTGAAAGGCCAATTTGAAGAAATCAAATTTGGGTCTATAGAAAAGGGTGAAATTGGGGAAACTTTTGGGAAATTTTGGGGATTTCAAAAATTGGAGGACCTTTATGTAATTTTTCTAAAATTGAAAGTCAATTGGCAAAGTAGAGTAACTTGGAGGGCCAATTGGTCATTTTTAGAGAACTTTGTGGCCAATTGGTCATTTGTGGAAAATTGGGGCAAATCAGTAATCTTGGAAAGTTAAGGGACCAATTGGACATTTTGGAAAAAAATTTGAGTCCAAATTAGTGATTTTTGAAAATTAAGGACCCAAGAGGGATATTGGAAATACTAGGGACTTAATTGAAATTAATTGAGTATTAGGGACCTAAAGTCAAACATTATGAACTTTAGGGACCAAATTGTAATAAGGCAAGAGTTAGGGCCTAATTGTAAATACTTGGAAATAGAAGGACTTTCATGCTAAACCTTTTCACATAAGCATGTTTGAACCCTGTAGGGACATATTGGACAAGAACTGGAAGTCCGATTGGGATGAACAAGTCACATTCATCGGGTGAGTGGGATTATTTAACGTCACACCCTATTGTGGCGATGAGTAAATTTAAAGCTGAAAACCACTTACTGGTTGTGGGTGAGACATTTTAAAAATCATACCCGTTTGGAGTAATGGACACTTTTGCTAAAATGAAAAACCACCAAGAGTGGATTTTTCCATCATCCTGTCGGGTTAGGATGATGAGTACCTTTAAACTTAAAACCATTTTTCGAGAAATGATCTCCCTTGACCGTATGCAAATTCTTAAAATATTCGAGAGATTTTTCTAATGAGAGCTGGGACAGCTCTAACAAGCTTGAGGCCTTGATTTTGAACTTATAGGGCCCAAAGCCCAAATTTTGAAAAACTCATGAAGTAGGCCCACGACCAGTGGGCACAGGTTGAACCCGTAGACAAACATAATGATGAAAGCCATGAAAACTTTCATAATTGACAACTTTGTTTGAGTCTCACCATGGTACCAAATCAGGACCGACATGGCTCGATGGGCTAGTGACAGTGCATCGAGACCTGTTCGACAGACCGATCAGGCAAACAACTACATGCCTAAGTCGAGTGTTGGGGCCATTGGACCATTGGACACCAAAGATAATGTCTAATGATTCTAAGACTATTGTTTGTGCATGCACTATGATTTGGGACCATCAGGATGCCTAAGATGGGTAGTGATGGGTTCCAAGGGCTGTTGGACGACCTGGATGTATTAATTGCAGGTTTGTCGTGCTAGTAAGTCATGAAGCTTGGAGTAGCTTCTTGCGCATCGGGGTGGGGTTAGGATGATGTCTTCATCCTCATATCAGGCATGAAGTACTTTCAGGTTTGAAGGTCTGATGTGTGAACATCCACTCAGACTCAGGGTAGAAGTGGTTGAACTTCTATAAGGGTGGACGACAAAGGCACGTTGATCCCCAAGTGGGTGTAGTCGGAGTACTACATCTATGAATATTTGTTCCCTTTATGATAAAAGATGTGTGAATGTTTGCTAAATGACTCCCAAGCAAGGGGATGCATTGAAATGTTTTTCTAAGATAAAGAAAAACCCAAAATCCTGTGAAGAAAGAATGATTTTATAAATGGTTTGTTTTGAAAACTCACTCCCCAACACTTGCTCATTGAGTTGTAGAAACTCACCCACTCTTTTTACCTATTTTTAGGTAAGAAGAAAAAACCTCTCGAAGTAGAATCCTAAGCCAAGTATTCTTTAAAAGTTTCTTTTAAAAGTTATTGAGTTTTTTATAATTCTATTATAGGAAACAAGGTCAGAAGTTATGCCTAACTCCTTACGACCTTGAGAAGGGGTGCTCCTTCTTAGATCAAAGTGAGTGGCAGGTTGTTGATGGGGATTCACCAAACCGGGTTAGGGCGTGACACAATTGAACCACAATTTGATTGTAGGAGGATCCTCAGGAAGAGAACTAGCCACCTCAACCTAGAGCTCAGGTCGCCTCCCCCTCACTGGTAAGAAAACCGAGCTTTCTATCTCTAAAAACTTTTTTTGATGAGGCTCCTTTTTAGCTCGAATCATCACCAAATGAAGTGATTAAATGATCATAGAGAGAAGGGGTGAGTGATTAGCAGCATGATAGAGGACAATTAACAAAGTTTGAGTGGTCAATTTGATGAAACAAAAATTCAAGGGCCAAAGTGCATTGTTAGAATAAAATTAGGAATTTTGGAAAATTAGGGGCTGAATTGCAATTAAAGAAAAATTGTGGACTTGATGGGAAATTAAGAACCTTAGGGATCTAATTGGGGATAAATTGCACATTTGGGATCTAAAGGAAAAATTTATGAACCATAGGGACCTAAGTGCGGTTAAGGCATGATTAAGGACCTAGGTGCCAATATGTGCAAACATGAGACCCATGCTAATTGTACCGATGTGAATGCTCAGACATGTAGTACGGGCGATTTAGAGACTAGTAGCTGTTAGAGATCTTGCCAGGATGAGTCACGATGTACCAGGTGAGTGGGTTTTAGCATCATTTCCGGTTGGGCTGATGAACGCACTTTCTTGAATTTAAAACTATTTTCAAAAAATGCTCTACTCTGACTACTTAAACCAACTTAAAAATTTTGGAAGACTTTTCTGATGAGAGCATAAATCATGCAATATTAGAGCATGTCTTGCACGAGTGGACCCAAGGCCAATGGTCACGGTCTTAGGCCCATAGACAAATAGATGAGTAATTAGCCTATGAAAACTTGTATAATGGATAAATTGTGTGTGAAAGCTGCCGATCCATGACTAGGGTTGTCAAATACGTTGGGATGGTAATTACTGAGCCAAAGCTAGGTCGTCAAACTCGTTGGACAGGTAGTATCGAGACGAAGCCGAGTTAGCAAGCTCATGGGGGTCGGTAGCACCAAAGATAAATGACCTTAATTGAAATGACGTGTTGTAAACCATATCATCTGGGACTAAGGAACCAAAAGAGGAAACAAGAAATTTGTTGAGAGGAAACTAAGAAACTAAGTGAACTGAAGTTCGTAATGGAAGGTCAAAACTGAGAATTTGGAAATCACAAGTGGCCAAGAAACACTTAAACACCAGGAAAAAAGGAGTTATGAAGAAACTTGAGGTGAAAGCCAGACCGGTTCTGTCATGCCCCAACTCGGTTTGGTCAGATCCTCATGAGCAACTCGTCACTCCCTTTGGTTTATAAGGGGTTTAACCCCTTTCTAAACCGTGAGGAGTTAGGCGTCCTTTTTTTTCTTGTTTTTCCTAGAATAGCATTATGCAAAATTTAATATATTAAAACTCACATACCTACCTTATGGTTCAACTGTGACGAGTCTTTAAGGTTTTTCTTCCTTTTTCCTGAAAAGGGTTAAAGGGAGTGGGTAAGTTTCTACAACTCAGTGAGCAGGTGTTGGGAGTGAGTTTATAAAAAATGCTTAGTGAAAATCATGCCAATGCTTAACATCATTTCCAAAGTTTTTCTTAAATTTTAGGGCTTTTCCAATTCCATATTAGGTGCGTTTATCTCTCTTAGCACATCCACTTGCCTCGGGAGGCTTTTTGCAAACAAACACACGCCCTTCATAATGAAGGGTACAAACGTTCGTATGGCAGTCCCAAAATGCACCTACTTGGGGATCAATGCGACTTTTCTGTCCACCCTAATAGAAGTCTCATACTTCTACCCTGAGTTTGAGTAGACATCCCAAACGTTCGACCATCAGACCCGAAATCCACTTCATGTCTATATGAGGATAAATATCTCATCCTGACCCCACTCCGGTATCATGCGCAAGAAGCTCCTTGAGCTTCCTAACTAACTGGCACGATGAACTGTCCTAATATCCACCATGTCGTCCAACAACCCTTGGAACCCATCACTACCACTAGGGCATCTTGATTGTCCCAAATCCATGAGTGCATGCACAAATAAAAATTTCTCATCATTTGCCATTTTCATTGGTGCCGACAGTCCAACGAACCCGACACTCAATCTAGCTTCCAGCTGTTTGACTAGGTCGGTCTGTTGACTTGGCCCTGATGCACTGCTGCTAGACCATCAAGCATTTTCAATCCTGACTTGGTATCGTGACTGTCATGCCCCGACCTGGTTTGGCCGAATCCCCATGAACAACCCACGACTCTCCCGGTTTATTTAAGGGTCTCCCCTTGGTATAAACCGTAAAGAGTAAGGCGTCTTTTAAGCTTGCACAATTCCTAGAATAACATAAATCAAAACTGCACAAAATTTTAAATTTATCATACCTGTCTCATAGGTGTATTAGTTAGTGGTCCTTGAGGGTAGGCTTTCTAGTATTTCCTGAAAAGGATATAAGGGAGGCGGTGAGTACAACTACTGAGTGAATGGGTTTTCAAAATTTTAACTTTTAGGAAAAGATTTATATTGGAGTGTTACAGATTCCTTATTTTCTTTCAAAAATCCTTTCATTTTTTTTGCACAATAAAAATCCTTTCATTTCAAATCTCTATTTTTATAACCATTTTTTATTAATCACGGTATGTCATCACTCAACACACATCCTTCATCATGAAGGTCAATCACACAATCGCAGGCCAGCCTGTCCATTGGACCCACTTGTGGCGTCGGAGCAACTTTACCAGCCACTAAGATATAAGCATGTCCACTTCTACCCTAAGAATGAGTGGATGTACGCGACATCCGACCCTCAATCCCAAAATCAATTCTCCATGTCCATATGAGGACAGTTACCTCATCTTGACCCCACCCCTTTCTCATGTGCTTGAAGCTATGTTGAACATCGCAAGGTTACCTGGTCCGACGAACTGCCCTTATAGCCACTAGGTCGTCCAGGGCCCTAGGACACATCACTACCCCTCTTGGGTGTCTTGAAGGTCTCGTAATCACAGTGCATGCACAATCAATATTTTGACATCATGCCATGTAATTTGTAGTGACACTGGTCCAATGGCCTTGACCCTCAACCCAACCTGCAGTTGTTTGTCTTAACTGGTCCATCAACCTGTCATGTCGCATTGCCACTAGGTGACTGTATATGTTTGTCCTGTCTTTGTACTATGGCCAAACAATTCATTTAATTAAAGTTTTATGACATATATCTCATGTTTGTTTATGAGCTTCTACTCGTGCCAACTGGCCTATGGCCCGCTGTTCGAGATTTTTAAAACTAGGCATATTAGTCCCCAAGTTCCAAAATCGATGCCACTGCCCTATCAGAACTATTTGAGCTCCCATAAAAATTGTCTCCCAGATCATTTAAGTAGTGGCCCACAGTTAGGGGAGAGCACTTCAAACAAAATTATATTTTTAACTATCCATCATACTAACTGAGTATGAGGATGTCTCTGCTCATAACCAATGAACAGGTTTTCCACTTCCTCCGTGGAAGTTTCTTCATACCAATCGGGTATGATCTACTTACAACCAGTAAGTAGTTTTTCTATGTCATTTTCACATCACTCCTTCAAGTTGTGATGTTTAAAATACCACTAACTACTGGGCTTTCATTTTGATGTGCTTATCATCCCCAACCGGGTGTGATATAAAAATCGCACTCACCTGTTAATGTAGTAAAGTCCACTAGACCGGTTCTTTGTATTCATGTGAGCTTGTCCGTGCTGGCGTTCCCGGTACTTCATATTCCTACACGATATGAACATCATTGTCCATTATCTCTCGACCTAATAGCCTTCATTCATTCCAAATGAATAAGAAAAACTAAACTTTCTATTTATTTGCAAAGGTCCCTAAACTTATTTTTCTTTAACTGTAAGTCCCTAATGCCGATTTTTCCTCAAATTGAGTCCTGAAACTTTTAAAATATATCTTAGGATCTCAATTTATTCAAATTTAGAAAAAGGTGTTTAATTTCCGAAATTTCCAATTTGGCCCCCCAACTTTTCCAAAATTACCATTTGCCCTTCATTTGCAAAAATGATAAGTGTTACCCTAAAAATTCTAAAATTGCTCAATTGGCCCTCTATCATTCTTATCATTCCTAATTGACCCCCAATTTTACAAAATTTCATATTGGTCCCTCGAATTTTCAAAAATCCCCAATTTTCCCCAAATTTCAACTTCCTAACATAGCCGAATTTGATTTCATCAAATTGACCAATTAAACACTTCTAATTGTTGAAATTAAAGTTAAAATTGAGGTCTTACTTCTTCATATGATTCAATAGCATTTTGAATTGTAAGTTTTGACACCAAAACGAGTCAAATGGAGTTTCACCGGAAAATAGACAGTAGAGAGAGAAAGCTTCAATTACTCACCGTTGGGGGCATGACGGTTCGAGCTTTCGATCTGGGCAGATAGATCTCGACCTGATGTTGATCCTAGAATCAAGAATTGCATCAATTGATGTCGAATTGGATGAGAATTTTATCATCAAACTTCTGCTAGTTCTCTCTCTAGCACTGGTTAGAAATTGCAGAGGAGAGTCGAATTGGCTTGCCTATTTGCTATAATTCAATAGTAAGAGGGTTGTGGAGGTGTTGGGAAGGCTTGGTTTGGCCTAAGGAGGGCTCAAAATGTTTGATTTCAGCTCAGCCAAAATAGGGCAACTTCGGTCCACCGGAGTTGCTTCACTATTCCATCACGCCGGCGCTTCTCTAGCGACCCTCGGAGTAAATGGAGACTATAGGCATGTAGCTGACTTCTCCTCGGTTCTAAAGAACCCAACCTCGCCTTCTTTGGGTCAGATAAGTGCCCAAGTCAGTGCTCTATCAGTCATTCATTGTCTTAAACTCCCTGGCTGAAGACTTTTCAGCTTCGTTAATACTACACAATTTTCCAACAAGTGAACAGTGCTATCACCTGAAGGAAGAAGGCAACACTGTTCTGAACCAGATCGGACTAGTCTGAATCAGATTCAAAGCTTAAACCAACCGGTTCACTCCCCATTCAACTTAATTTTTCAAATCTAAAAATTTCTAAATTTATCTAAATTTATTTTCTACCTAATGGTGGCCTTAAATCTCAAATTAAAATTTTTTAAGCCACATAGAAAAATGAATTTAGAATCCAGTTCAATAGTGGTTCAAACTTGTCCAAACTGGTTCAATAGTGGTTCAAACCGATCCAAACGATTCAATCTGGTTCACCTGAACCATTTGGTTTTCATCTCCAATTCATTCTCAAGTCATTTCCATGACTTTTGGGACTCTTTGGGTCATTCCGGATCCATAAATTTCTTGATTTTCCCTTTCTCTATCGGTTCCAGTTCATGAACTGACTCTATTCATAAATCGGTTCAATCTAGTTGGATCCGGTTCATTTAAACAGGTCTGGTTTTTCTCTTCCAATTTGTCCTAAGGTTCTTTTCCAAGTTTTTATGAACCCTTTGGATCACCCGAGCACTTCATTAATAGAGGAGTACAAAAGGTTTGGGTTTTAGCCCTTGTACAAAAAAAAATATTGTTACAGGATAGATAGGAACCTACGATTTTCTTGGTAAGTATCCTCCTTGGTAAGATTATACGTCCGTACTAGCATTCCTGTTCTTTAGGCTTGGCTCCCTTTGTACACAACACTGTGACCCTAACATGTCCTAGCACCATACTCCTTGGTGGTACTGGATACTTCTCCATTTGGTCCTTTGGGGCTTCTACTATGTCTCGGGTATTAGGAAGCTTCTAGGGTTGTCTCCCTACGAGGACAGGGTGTTCAGTAGAGTCATTCCTAGTTTTCTTGGTTCCTCTCTTGGGAGTCATCTAAAAATTTTAAGATCAATCCTATTAGTTACTATAATTTCTTGTCTTGATTATGTATTCGAGGAAACAGGCTCTGATACCACTCAAGTTGTCACGCCTCGACCTAGTTTGTTTAGATCCCCATGAACAACCTGCCACTCTCCTAGTTTATTTAAGGGTTTCCCCTTGTTATAAACCGTAAAGAGTAAGACGTCTTTTAAACCTACACCTTTGCTGGAATAACAGAAATCAAAACTGCATAAAATATTAAACTTATCATACCTGTCTCACAGGCATATTAGTTAGTGGTCCTTGAGGGTAGGCTTTCCGAGATTTCTTGAAAGGGATATAAGGAAGGGGGTGAGTACAACTACTAGAAATTTACATTTGAGAACACGCAATATGGAAATTTACAACTTTTGGGTGATCTAAAGGGTTCATTAAACCTTGGAAAAGAAATTTAAGAAAATTTAGAAGACAGAAACCAAATTAGTTTAGGTGAACAAGACTCCATAAGAACTTTGAAGTTAAGCGTTCTTGCCTGAGAGTATTGTCAGGATGGATGACCTCTTGGGAAGTATAAATTTTTTTATAACCCGAAATTTCGGTCAAAAATTTTTATGTACGCCTTATCATAAATAACCATAAATTAATATATATTTAATTATTATAATTAATACTAATAATTTATTACCTAAATTAAATTATTAAAATTAATACAAATAATTTAATACCGAAATTAAATTATTGGAATTAATACCAATAATTTATGCCAATATTAATACTAGTAATAAATCTCTTCCATTTAATATATGGTTTTACGCCTATATAAAGAGGTTATCCCCATTTCATTCTCCTCATACCTGAACACTTCTCTCTCTCTCTCTACTGCTCCATTTCCCGGTAAAGCTCAAACCAGAGCTTCAACTTGAACAAAGGTCTGGCTCTTTAGAACCGGGGAGAAGACAACTATCTGATAGCATACTCTAGTCAATCCGGGAATCGTTGGAGAAGCGCCGACATGATGGAATAGTGAAGCAACTCCGGTGGACCGAAGCTGCCCTATTTTGGCCAAGTTGAAATCAGCCATTTCAAGCCCTCCTCAGGCCAAACCAAGCCCTTCCAACACTTCCTCAGCCTTTCCACTGTCGAATTAGGACCGAAAGGTAAGCCCATTCGGCTCCCTTTTACAATTTTCTATTGGTGCTAGAGAGAGAGTCGATTGAATTTCAATGACGAAATTCTAATCCAATTACGCATCAATTGATGCAATTCTTAATTCTAGGATGAACCTCAGGATGAGACCTATCTGTCCAGATCGAAACCTCGGACTGTTGTGCCTTCACCGGTGAGTAATCAAAGCTTTCTCTCTCCACAGCCTATTTTACGACGAAGCTTCGTTTGAGCTTGTTTCGGCGTTAAAATTTGTGATTCAAAGTTTCTTAGAATCGTATGAACATGCAAGAACTCAATTTCAACTCCAATTTCAATAATTACATGTGTTTGATCGGTCAATTTAATGAAATCAAATTCGGTACGGTTGAACAATTGAAATTGAAGGAAAATTTGGGGATTTTCGAAATTCAAAGGGCCAAAATACAATTTTATGAAATTGAGGGTCAATTGGACATGAAAATAATGTTGGAGGACCAATTGAGGAATTTTGGAATTTTTGGGGCAAAACTTACCATTTTGGTTAAAGAAGGGCAAAATGGTAATTTTGGAAAAATTGGGGGACTAAATTGGAAATTTGGGAAATTAAACCCCTTTTTGGTGAAATTGAATAAATTGAGGTCCCAGGATAAATTTTAAAGGTTACGGGACTCAATTTGAGGAAAAACCGACATTAGGGACTTAAAGTTAAAGAGGAATAACTTTAGGGACCTAATTGCAAATAACTAAAAGTTTGGATTTTTTCATTTATTGGAAATGAATGAAGGCTGTTATGCCGAGTAATAATGAACAAAGTTGTTAATATCGTGTAGGAACGTGAAATACTGGGAACGCCAGCAAGGACAAGCTCGCATGGATACAAAGAACAAGTCTAGTGGAATTTACGGCATTAACGGGTGGGTGGGTTTACTAACACCATACCCAATTGGGATGATGAGCACAACTTAAAATTTTAAAACCACTTACCAGTTGTGAGTGGAAATTTTATATCATACCTAGTTGGGAATGATAAGTACCTCGGTATGAAAACCCACTATTTAGTAGTATTTTAAACATCACTACTTAGAGGAAGCGATGTGAAAATCATGCGGAAAATCTACTTACTAGTTGTAAGTAGATCATATCTGGTTGGTATGATAAGACTTCCTCGAAGGAAGTTGAAAACCCGTTCATTGGTTATGGACGGAGGTGTCCTTATACTAGGCAGTATAATGGATAGAGAAAACATATGTTTTGTCAGAAGTGCTCTCCCCTGACTGTGTGCGAATGCTTAAACAATTTGGGAGACCTTCTTGATCATAGCTCGAATAGCTCTGATAGGCCGGAGGCCTCGATTTTAGAACTTGGGGGTTAAATGTCCGATTTTGAAAATCTTGTTCAGTGGGCCCAAGGCGAGTTGGCATGAGCAGCAGCTCGTAAACGAACATGATATATGTGCCATAAAACTTAATAAGTGAATTGTTTGGCCATGGTACCAAGATAGGACCGACATGCTCAGTCAACTAGTGGCAGTGTGACATGACAGGTTGATGGACCAGTCAAGAAAAACAACTGCAGGTTAAGTTGAGAGTCGGGGCCGTTAGACCAGTGGCACCACAGATTACATGGCAATATGAAAAAAAGATTGTTTGTGCATGCACTATGAGTACCGGATCATCAAGACGCCCATGAGGGGTAGTGATGCGTCCTATGGGTTCTCGACGACCTGGTGGCTATAAGGGCAGTTCATCATTCCAAGTGTCTGTGCGAAATATGGAGTAGCACCAAGCGCATGAGAAGTGATTTCGGGATTGTGGGTTGGATGTCACGTACATCCACTCATTCCTAGGGTAGAAGTGGTCGTACTTCTATCTGGGTGGCAGGAAAAGTCGCTTCGAAGCCACTAGCGGGTTCAGTAGCGATACTGACTTGCGAATGTGTGTAACCTTCATGATGAATCATGTGTCTTGGGTGATGACACGCCATGGTAAATAAGAAATGGTGGAAAACCCCAAATTTTTAAATGAAGGAATTTTTGAAAACAAAGGAGTCTGGCACACTCCATATAAATATTTTTCTTAAAAGTCAAAAGCTTTTAAAAACCCATTCACTGAGTAGTCGTACTCATCCTCTCCCTTATATCCCTTTCAGGAAATCCCGGAAAGCCTCCCCTTAAAGACCGTCAACTAAGATGCCTGTAAGACAGGTATGTAAAGTTTTAAATTTCATTTAGTTTTGATTATGCTATTCCATGAAAAAGGTGCAGGTTAAAGGACGCCTTACTCTTTACGGTTTACAATAAGGGGAAACCCTTTAATAAAACATGAGAGTGGCGGGTTGATCACGGGGATCCGAACAAACCGGGTCGGGGCGTGACATGTCATCACTCAACACACATTCTTCATCATGAAGGTTAATCACACAATTACCAGCTAGCCCGTCCACTGGATCCACTTGCGGCGTCGGAGCGACTTTACTGGCCACCTAGATAGAAGCACATTCAATTCTACCCTTAGAATGAGTGGATGTATGTGACATCCAACCCTCAATCCTGAAATCAATTCTCAATGTATGTAAGAGGACAAAGACCTCATCCCGACCCCACCCCAGTATCATGCGCTTGAAGCTACGTCGAGCTTCACAAGATCACATTGTCCAACGAATTGCCCTTATACCCACCATGTCACGCCCCGGCCCGGTTTGGTCGGATCCCCGTGATCAACCCGCCACTCTTCGGATTTATTAAAGGGTTTCCTCTTATTGTAAACCGAAAAGAGTATGGCGTCCTTTAACCTGCACCTTTTTCCTAGAATAGCATAATCAAAACTGCATGAAATTTAAAACTTTACATACTTGTCTTACAAGCATCTTAGTTGACGGTCTTTAAGGGGGAGGCTTTCCGGGATTTCCTGAAAGGGATATAAGGGAGAGGGTGAGTACGACTACTCAGTGAATGGATTTTTAAAAGCTTTTGTCTTTTAAGAAAAATATTTATATGGAGTGTGTCAAACTCCTTTGTTTTCAAAAATCCCTTCATTTAAAAATTCAGGTTTTTTCACCATTTCTTATTTACTACTGTGTGTCATCACCCAACACACATGCTTCATCATGAAGGCTTCAGAGCGACTTTTCCTGCCACCCTGATAAAAGTACGACCACTTCTACCGTGGGAATGAGTGGATGTACCTAACATCCGACCCACAATCCCGAAATCACTTCTTCGTGTCTGTATGAGGACAGAGACCTCATCCTGTCCCCAGCCCGGTCTCATGCGCTTGGTGCTACTCCAGATTTCACACAGACACCTGGAACGACAAACTACCCTTATAGCCACTAGGTCGTCTAGTGCCCTTAGGACGCATCACTACCCCTCATGGGCGTCTTGATGATCCCGTACTCTCAATGCATGCACAAATAATGTTTTTTCATATTGCCATGTAATCTGTGGTTCCACTAGTCCAACGGCCCTGAAACTCAACTCAGCCCGCAGTTGTTTGTCTTGACTGGTCCATCGACTTGTCATGTCGCACTACCGCTAGTTGACTGAGCATGTCTATCCTATCTTGGTACCATGGCCAAACAATTCACTTATTAACTTTTATGGCACATATATCATGTTCATTTACGAGCTCCTACTCGTGCTAACTAGCCTTGAACCCACTATACGAGATTTTCAAAATCGGGCATTTAGCCCCCAAGTTCCAAAATCGAGGCCCCCGACCTATCAGGGCTATTCGAGCTCCCGTCGTGAAGGTCTCCCAAATTGTTTAAGCATTGGCACATAGTCAGGGGAGAGCACTTCCGACAAATCATATGTTTTCTCTATCCATTATACTGCCCGGTATAAGGACACCTTCGTCCATAACCGATGAACGGGTTTTCCAATTTGGTCCCCCAATTTTTTCCAAAATTACCATTTTGCCCTTCCTTTACAAAAATGGTAAGTTTTGCCCCCAAAATTCCAACTTTACAAAAATGGTAAGTTTTGCCCCCAAAATTCCAAAATTCCTCAATTGGTCCTCCAACATTATTTGCATGCCCAATTGACCCTCGATTTCATAAAATTACATTTTGGTCCTTTGAATTTCGACAATACCCATTTTTTCCCCAATTTTAACTCTTCAACACTATCAAATTTGATTTCATCAAATTGACCAATCAAACACTTCTAATTGTTGAAATTGGAGATGAAATTAATTTCCTGCATGTTCATACGATTCTAAGAAACTTTGAATCGTACATTTTAACGCCGGAACGAGCTCAAACGGAGCTTCGCCGAAAAATTAACTGTAGAGAGAGAAAGCTTCGATTTCTCACCGGTGAGGGCATGGCAGTCTGAGCTTTCATTCTAGGCAGATAACTCTCATCTTGAGGTTCATCCTAGAATCAAGAATCACATCAATTGATGCCGAATTGAGTTAGAATTTCATTATTAAATTTTGTCGGTTCTCTCTCTAGCAATGACCGGAAATTGCAGAGGGGAGCCGAATTGGTTTACCTTTTAGTCGTAATTCGGCCTTGGGAGGGTGAGGAAGTGTTGGGAAGGATTGGTTTGGCCTAAGGAGGGCTTGAAATGGCCGATTTCAGCTTGGCCGCTGGAGTTGCTTCACTATTCCATCATGTCGGCGCTTCTCCAACGATTCTCGGATTGACTTGAGTTTGCTACCAGATAGCTATCTTCACCCTGGTTCTAAAGAGCCCGACCTTTGTTCAAGTCAAAGCTCTAGTTCGAGCTTCATTGGGAAATGGTGCAGTAGAGAGAGAGAGAGAAGTGTTCAGGTGTGAGGAGAATGAATGGGGATGACCTGTTTATATAGGTGTAAAACCGTGTATTAAATGGGAGAGATTTATTACCAGTATTAATATTGTTATAAATTATTGGTATTAATTCCAATAATTTAATTTCAGTTTTAAATTATTCGTATTAATTCCAATAATTTAATTTCGGTATTAAATTATTTGTATTAATTCCAATAATTTAATTTAGGTATTAAATTATTGGTATTAATTACAATAATTAAATATATATTAATTTATGACTATTTGTGATAAGTTGTACATTCCCATAAAAAGTTTTGACCAAAATTTCGGTTTACAAAAAAATCATACTTCCTAGGAGGTCACCCATCCTCACACTACTCTCGGGCAAGCATGCTTAACTTTAAATTGCTTATTGAATCTAGTTCATCTGAACCAATTTGGTTTTCGTTTTCTAATTTTTCGTAAGTTTCTTTTCCAAGGTTTAACAAACCCTTTGGATCACTCGTAAGTTGTAAATTTCCATATTGCTTGTTCCCAAATGTATACCGGCTCGATTTTCTTATTCAGTTTGACCGGTTCTTTTTCCAATTTTCCTTAACTCAAAAGTGCGGGGTTTATAGTAGTGGTCCGAGCTCTTGATATGGGGAGGTCGATTTGGTTGAATCTCCATGATCAACTCACCACTCTCTTAGTTTATTAAAGGTTTCCTCTTATTATAAACCATAAATAGTAAGTCATCCTTTAAACCTACACCTTTACTAGAATAAAATAAATCAAAACTACATGATATTCTAAATTTATCATACCTATCTCACATGCATCTTAGTTGATGGCTTTAAGGGTAGGATTTCTTGAATTTCCTCAAAGGGATATAAGAGTGGGAGTGAGTACGACTACTCACTAAATGGGTTTTCGAAATTTTACTTTTAGGAAAAAGATTCGTATTGGAGTGTGCCAAACTCATTATTTTCTTTCAAAAATCATTTTATTTCAAATATCTATTTTTATCACCATTTCTTATTAATCATGGTGTGTCATCACCCAACACACATACTTCATTATGAAGGTAAAAAACACACAATCATAGGCTAGCCCGTCCACTGAACCTACTTGTAGTGTCGGAGCGACTTTGTCAGCCACCTAGATAGAAGCACATCTGCTTCTATCCTGAGAATGAATGGATGTACGCAACATTTGACCCTCAATCACAAAATCAATTCTCCTTGTCCATATGAGGACAGAGACGACATCTCAACCCCACCCTGGTCTCGTGTGCATGAAGTTACGTCGAGCTTCGCAAGGTCACCTGGTCTAACGAACTGCCCTTATATCCATTATGTCATCCAAGGCCCTAGGACACATCACTATCCCTCTTGCGCATCTTGAAGGTTCCATAGATGCGGTGCATGCACAATCAGTATTTTCACATCATGCCATATAATCTGTGGTGCCACTGTTCCAATGGCCTCGACCTTCAACTCAATCTACAACTGTTTATCTTGACTAGTTTGGAGACTTGTCATGTTGCACTGCCACTAGTTTATTTAATATGTCGGTCCTATCTTAGTACCATGGACAAATAATTCATTTATTTAAAGTTTTATGTCATATATCTCATATTTATTTATGAGCTCCTAGTCATGCCAATTGGCCTATGGCTCACCATTTGTGATTTTCAAAATCGGGCATATTATCCCCCAAGTTCCAAAACCGAGGCCCCTAGCCTATAAGTGCTATTTGAGCTCTCATTAAGAAGGTCTCCCAAATCATTTAAGCAGTGGAACACAGTCAGGGGAGAGCACTTTTGACAAAATATGTTTTTAACTCTCCATCATACCAACTGAGTATGAGGACAGCTTCACTCATAACCGATGAACAAGTTTTCCACTTCCTTTGAGGAAGTTTCATCATACCAACCGTTGTTCTCTCTGACTATCTTGTTGTAATGACTTGCTTTCGTTTGTCATGTTTATCCGAACTTCCTATTGGGCTTCATTGCTTTTTCCAAGGTGATTCATTCATGTAATCCCAATACGTCCCATTTGTCGTTAAATGTTCATCTTGTTTTCTCTTGTAGTTGCTCTCCCCTATTTGCTCCCAATATTTAGAATTTTCTTCTTTCAAAGGAGAGTTCTCTTTATTCTATTTGTGGTTTATCGAGGTCCTATCTTTAGTCCCTTTTTTTCCTACCATTATGCTAGAATCTTAAAGAGCTTACTCTGGATGTAATTGAAGTTCCAAGCAGAAGTTGTATTTCTAAGGATGGTATCCTTTTGGGTTTCCTATAGTTGTGGGGGCATTATTCGTGGAAAATATTGTACTCACTCCTAATGGTGTGGGATAGTTTTTCACTTCGTGTCCTATTCACCTATAGGTTAACTTGATTCCTATCCTTGGAAGGGTTGGGCACTTCTCCACGCAGTGTCCCTATTGTTTATACTTGTAATTACATGAACATAAGTGGTAACTTCTAGTATTTTTCTAGGGAATTGTTAGTTTTTGTGGTCCTTCGCTCTTGAGTCTGGATACCTTGAGAGTTTTTCTTGTGGAGTCTTCTTTGTCAATTGATCACTCTAACAATCCTCCTAGATTTCTTGATTCCGTAATTCAATTTCCTTAACTTGGATCGGATTCTCCTTGGCTTCTATGGTAATACAGGCTTATTTGGTCACTTTCTTTGGGGCCATCTTCTTTGAAGATCACATCCTTTGAGGGATAGGGTTTTTAGGAATTTGGAGTTGTTCATTAATAGAGGAGTACAATATGTTGGGTGTTTTGGCCTTATTACAAAAAATGATCACAAAATAACTAGGGAGCTACGAGATTCTTGATAAGCATCCTCCTATGTAAGGTTATATGCCCTTTGCTGGCATTTACGGTTTCATACTTGGCTTCCTTCATACTTTGAGTTGTGACCTCAATAGGTCCTAGCACCATCCTCTTAGATACTTCCTCATTTGACTTTTGAGACTTCTACCATACCTCAGGCATTGGGAAGCTTCAAGGGTTGTCATTCCTAGTTTTCTTGGTTCTTCTCCTGGGAGCCATCTGAAAATTTTAAGATCAATCCTTATTAGTTACTATATTTTCTAGTCTTGGTTATGTATTCGAGGAAACAGGCTCTGATACCACTCTAGTTGTCATACCCCGACCCGATTTGGTCGGATCTCCGTGATCAACCTACAACTCTCCCGGTTTATTAAAGGGTTTCCCCTTTATTATAAACTGTAAAGAGTAAGACGTCCTTTAAACGTCCACCTTTTCCTAGAATAACATAAATCAATATTGCATAATATTTTATATTTATCATACTTATCTCACAAGCATCTTAGTTGATGGTCTTTAAGGGTAGGCTTTCCAGAATTTCCTAAAAGGGATATAAAGGAGGGGGTGAGTACGACTACTCAGTGAATGGGTTTTCAAAACTTATAACTCTTAGAAATAAAGATTTTATTGGAGTGTGCCAAACTCCTTTCTTTCAAAAGTCCTTTCATTTCAAATCTCAGTTTTTACCACCATTTCTTATTAATCACGGTGTGTCATCACCCAACACACATCCTTCATCATGAAGGTCATACACACATTCGCTGGCGAGTACGTCCACTGAATCCACTTGTGGTGTTAGAGCGACTTTACTGGCCACCTAGATAGAAGTACGTCCACATCTACCTTGAGAATGAGTGCATGTATGCGACATCCGACCCTCAATTCTGAAATCAATTCTCCGTGTCCATATGAGGACAGAGACCTCTGCTCGTCCCTACCCCAGTCTCATGCGCTTGGTGCTACTCCAAATTTCGCATGGTCACCTGGTACGACGAACTGCCCTTATACCCACCAGGTCATTCAATGTCCTTAGGACGTGTCACTACCCCTCTTGGATGTCTTGATGGTCTTGTAATTACAGTGAATGCACAATAAATATTGTCTTATCATGCCATATAATCTGTGGTGCCACTGGTCCAACAGCCCCGACCCTCAACTCAACCCACAATTGTTTGTCTTGACTAGTCCATCGACTTGTCATGTCGCACTACCTCTAGTTGATTGAGTATGTTGATCCTATCCTGGGACCATAGCCAAACAATGTCTTTATCTAAAGTTTTATGGCATAAAACTCATGTTTGTTTACAAGCTCCTACCCGTGCCAACTAGCCTAGGGCCCACTATACGAGATATTCAAAATCGGGCTTATTAGCCCCCATGTTTCAAACTGAGGCCCCAACCTATAAGAGCTACTCGAGCTCCCATCAAGATGGTCTCCCAAATCATTTAAGCATTAGCACATAGTTAAGGGAGAGCACTTAAGAAAAAAATATGTTTTTAACTGTCCATCATACCGATTGGGTATAAGGACATCTCTGCTCATAACCGATGAACGGGTTTTCAAATTTCTTTGAGGAAGTTTTATCATACCAACCAGGTATGATCTACTTACAACCAGTAAGTAGTTTTTCCACACGATTTTCACATCACTCCTCTAAGTTGTGATGTTTAAAATACCACTTAATAGTGGGTTTTCATTTCGAGGTACTTATCATCCCCAACCGGGTATGATATAAAATCCCACTCACTCGTTAATACAGTGAATTCCACTAAATCGATTCTTTGTATTCACATGAGCTTGTCCTTGATGGTGTTCCCTGTATCTCGTGTTCCTACACAATATGAACTTCTCGGTTCATTATCCCTCGACCTAATAGCCTTCATTCATTCATTTACAAAAATGGTAAGTTTCACCCTAAAAATTCTAAAATTCTTTAATTGGCCCTCTAACATTTTTATCATGCTCAATTTACCCTCAATTTGATAAAATTGCATCTTGGCCCTTCGAATTTTCGAAAATCCCTAATTTTCCCCAATTTCCCCCCCAATTTCAACTCCTTAACACGGTCAAATTTGATTTCATCAAATTAACCAATCAAACACATCTAATTGTTGAAATTGAAGTTAAACTTTTGATCCTACATCTTCATATGATTCAATAGCACTTACAATCACGAGTTTTGACGTCGGAACGAGCTCAAACGGAGCTTCGTTGGAAAATAGACTCTAGAGAGAGAAAGCTTTGATTTCTCACCGGTGAGGGCACGACGGTCTGAGCTTTCTATCTGGGCAGATATCTCTCATCTTGAGGTTTATCCTAGAATCAAGAATTGCATCAATTGATGCCAAATTGAGTAAGAATTTTATCATCGAAATTATATCAGTGCTCTATGTAGCATCGGTCAAAAATTGCAGAGGGGAGCCGAATTGGCTTACCTTTCAGTCCTAATTCGACCGTGGGAGGGTTGAGGAAGTGTTGGGAGAGCTTGGTTTGGCCTGAGGAGGGCTCAAATTAGCTGATTTCAACTCAGCTGAAGTAGGGCAGCTTCGGTCCGCCGAAGCTGCTTCACTATTCCATCACATTGGCGCTTCTCCGGCAACCCTTGGAGCAAATGGAGTCTACAGGCATGTAGCTGATTTCTCCCTGATTCTAAAGAACCCGACATCACCTTCTTTGGCTAAAAAATGACCCTATATCAGATCTCTGGTTTGAGCTTCACCGAAAAACTAAGCAGCTGAGAGAGAGTGAGCTTTTCAGGTGTGGAGAGGATGAATGGGGAGGGGGTATTTACTAGCTGTTCATTTGCTTTAGGAGGTTCACCTCACACCTTTTAATCCAATGAAGGTTATAAAAATATTTAACAATTTTTCCTCCACCAGTTCATGCATCCATCAATGGATTGTATCCTCCCATTTCAGGATCCTTTTTCCACAAAGATTGTACCAACTTATTGGGTCTGATACCATGTACTTTTTTATTTACTCCATCGTTCATCATCACGCCCTTCCTCATGGCAAGACATGTTGGGAGCCGAATTGACTTACCTTTCAGTCCTAATTCGACCGTGGGAGGGCTGAGGAAGTGTTGGGGGAGCTTGATTTGGCCTGAGGAGTGCTTAAATTGGCCGATTTCAACTCGGCTGAAATAGGGTAGCTTCGGTCCACCGGAGCTGCTTCACTGTTCCATCACGTCGGTGCTTCTCCAGCAACCCTCAGAGCAAATGGAATCTACAGGTGTGCAGCTGACTTCTCCCTGATTCTAAAGAACCCGACCTCGCCTTCTTTGGCTAAAAAATGACCCTATATCGGAGCTCTGGTTTGAGCTTCACCGAAAAACTAAGCAGTTGAGAGAGAGTGAGCTTTTCAGGTGTGGAGAGGCTGAATGGGGAGGCGGTCTTTACTAGTTGTTCATTTGCTTTAGGAGGTACACCTCACACCTTTTAATCCGGTGAAGGTTCTAAAAATATTTAACAATTTTTCCTCCACTGGTTCATGCATCCATCATTAGACTGTATCCTCCCATTTTAGGATCCTCTTTCCATAAAGATTGTACCAACTTATTGGGTCTACGATACCATTTACTTTTTTATTTACTCCATCGTTCATCATCATGCCCTTCATCATGGCAAGACATGTTGGTATATCATTCTCCAAGATTTTCCATTATTCACATACTTTTGTATTGAGTTATTTGTTTATAACCATTTTGTTGTTCTCTGTTACGACTTATTACTTTATAAGTTGTTCTTTTTTAAGACTTTCATATCAGTGGACTTCTTTTTTACATTTGAATCTATTGCTTTAGAAAATTTTATCTCGGTCATATGTGACAGCCTTTCCTTTAATGCCCTCCGAAGGAATTTCCCACTTTAGCAAGCATGAGCAAGCTCGTGTAAACTTGGAAAACCAACCGATGATGAACACGTCACAGTTATTGGGTGAGTGGGCTTAATTATACTTCATACCTGGTTGGGATGATGAGAACCATTTTAGTGGATAAAACCTACTTACCGGTTGTAAGTAGAGATTATCATACCTGGTTTGTATGATGAGTTCCTTGAGGAAAGGAGAAATCCGCCTACCAGTTGCAAGTGAAGATATCATCACACCCGATTGGTGTGATAAGTTAAAAATAGATTTTGTCAAAAGTGTTCTCCCCTGACTCTACTCCAATGCTTAAAACATTTGGAAGACCTTCTTGATGAGAGCTAGAACATCTTAGATAGGATAGAAGCCTCGATTTTGACCTTTTGGGGCTAGATGCCTGGTTTTGGAAAATCACGTGCAGTAGACTCAAGACCCGTAGGCAAGAGCAGGAGCTCATAAACAAACTTGAATTTGAGAAAGCCATGAAATTTCTAATGAACTAGTTGTGTGATTTCACCATGGTACCAAGTTAGGACCGACAATACTTGATGGACTTGCAGCAATGCATCAAGGCCAGGTCGATGGACCAACCTTGACAAATAGCTACAGGTCGGGTTGATGGTCGGGGCCATTGGACTAGTGGCACCAAAGATAAATGGCTATATGTAAAAATAGTTGTTTGTTCATGCACTTGAGGTTTAGGACCATCAAGATGCCCAAGAGGGGTAGTGATGGGTCCTAAGGTCTACTGGACGACACGGTGGATGTAAACCCCATCCCTTAAAGAGGAGAAAACTAGGGAAAGAACGAAAAAACTCAAGAGAGAAAACCGAACCGGTTCATGAACCATAACCGTTAGAGAAAGGGCAAAATGAGATATCAACAAATCCCAAGTGACTCAAAGAGTCATAAAAATCATGGAAAAGGACTTTGGGACAAATTGGAAGAGAAAACCAGACAGGCTCAGGTGAACTGGACCTGAACCAGATTGAACCAATTTGAACCATCATTGAACCGGTTGCTAAATTCATTTTTCTAGGTAGCTTAAAATATTCAAATTGGAGAATTCAAGCCACCATTAGATAGAGAATGAATTTAGAAATTTTTAATTTTGAAAGAATTGGTCAAATCGGGCCTAAACCGGTGCATTTTAGCATTGAACCCGGTCGGACCGGTCCGGTCCAATTCGGAATGGTCCGGTCCAGTTCAAAATAGTGTCGTCTTTTTCCTTCGTATGAAGATACTATTCATTCAATGTAGAAATTGACAGCGCCGACGGAGGAAAAACATCTTTGTTCAGGGTATTTTAGGTCGAGGATAAGCCTGACCAAGATGCAAAATGGTCAGTCAGAGAGTCCTCGAGCTTCTTATATAAAGAGCACCTCTCCATTCATTCTACTCACACCTAAAATCTCCATTCTCTCTTAACTGCTCCATTTTCTGGTGAAAATTGAACAAGTGATCCGACATTGGCATTTTTCTGAAACTTATTAGGTGAGGTCAGGTTCTTTAGATTCCAAAGGAAGTCAGCTACCTGACATCAACTTCTGTTTGACCTGAGGACCACCAGAGAAGCGCCATCACAATAAAACAATGAAGCAGCACCTAAGGACCGAAGTTGCCCTATTTCGTCCGAGATGAAATCGGCCAAAATCAGCACCCCCCTGACCAAACCAAGCTCTCCAAACGTACTCATACAACTTCAACTGAGCTGAAAGGTAAGCAATTCGGCCCCCGCTATCATTCCTAGTCAGAGTTAGAGAGAGAAAATATGAAATTTCACTAATGAAATTCTCCCTCAATTGTAGGTCAATTGTAGGAATTCTTGATTCTAGAAGATAACATAGGAAGAGAGATACCTTCCTGGATAGAAAGCTCGGACCGTCGCACCTTCGATAATAAGCTTTCGAAGTTTTCTCTCTCTACGCATAGATTTCTGGCAAAGCTCCTTTTGAGCTCATTTTGGCCTCAAGTCATGAAATTCAAAGCTCAATTGAATCATATGGAAGTGTTGGAATTGATTTACACATCCAATTGAAGTAATTAACCCCGACTGAAAGGTCAATTTGAAGAAATCAAATTCGGTCAGTTTGAAAGCGGGATAATTGGGGATTTCGTAAACTTGAGGGACCTCTTTGCAATTTTCCTAAATCGAGGGCCAATTGGACATGAAAAAGATGTTGGATGACCAATTGGTCTATTTTTTTAAATAATTAGGGTCAAATTGCCATTTTTGGAAAGTAGGTGCAAAATGGTAATTTTTGAAAAGTTGGGGACCAAATTGCAAATTTGGAAAACTTGAGCCCCTTAAACAATTTTGACTAAATAGATGACCCAAAGAGAATTTTTGGAAGTTTTAGTACTCAATTTGGAGAAAATTTAGCATTAGGAACCTAAAGTCAACTAAAATGAACTTTAGTGACCTAAGTGCAATTAACTAACAAATTTGAGCCTAGTTATTCATATGTGAGAAACGAAGACTTTTTGACATATTTTAATAAATAAGGATGCCCAAATCGTGTATGAACATGAGAGACCAGAACACCAGCCATGATAAGCTAGCATGGAGGCAAAAATCGACTGGAAAGGAATACACCACAGTTATGAGGTGAGTGAGATTATTTACATCATTCCCGATTGAGATAATGAGCACTTTAGAAATAAAAAGCCACTTGTAAGTGGGATTTTGACATCAGACCTAGATGGGATGATGAGCGAACTAAGCTAAAACCTACTTACTGTTTGTAAGTAGAGCAAATCATACCCGATTGGTATGATGGACTTCCTTAAAGGAAGAAGAACCCCGTTTGCCAGTTGTAAGCGGAGATATCATCACACCTAGTTGGTGTGATGAAGTGAAATTTTGTTATTGTCAAATGTGTTCTCCCTTAAGTGTGTCCCAATGCTTATATGTTTTGGGAGATCTTCTTGACGGGAGCTAGAACAACTCATATAGGCTAGAGTGGGGCTAAATGCCCGATTTTTGGAAAATCATGTACAGTGGGCCCAAGGCTAGTGGGCACGAGCAGGAGCTTATAAACAAATATGAGATATGAAAGCCATGAAAATTCTTAATGAAATGGTTGTATGAATTCGCCATGGTACCAAGTGAGGACTGACAATACTCGATGGATTAGCGGCAGTGCATTAGGGCCAAGTCGACGGACTAGCCTAGACAAACAGCTACAAGTCAGGTTGAGGGTCGGTGCGGTTAGACCAGTGGAACCAAAGATAAATGGCTATGTGAAAACTGTTGTTTGTGCATGCACTTGAGGTACATGACCATTAAGATGCCCAAGAGGGTTAGTGATGCGTCTTAAGGGCTACTAGACGACATGGTGGAGATAAGGGTAGTTCGTCATGCCAACAGTGGGGGTGCTCGACGTAGCTTCTTGCTCCTAAGACCAGGGTGGTGTTGGGATGAGGTCTCTATCCTCATACAAATATGGAGTTGCTTTCAAGTCTGAAGGTCGGATGTTGCGAACATCCACTCAAACCCAGGGTAGAAGTGGATATGCTTCTATCTTGGAGGTTAGTAAAGATGCTCTGACCCACAAGTGGGTGCAGTGGACGGGTTGCACATGTGACTGTCTGTTCCATTCCTGATGAATGACATGTGTTGTATGTTAAATAAACCTAATGTGGAAATGAGGGAAAAGGATTTGAAAACCGGAATATGAGAAATGCCTCCTTAGAAAGAAAAATAACTGGGATAATTTGTTTAAAACTATTTGTTCCAAAATTCACATCCAACCCCCACTCATTGAGTTGTATAACTCACCCCATCTTTTATATCCCTTTTCAAGAGTAGGGGAAAACATGACTAAAGGAAACATAAGGATCTACCCTCTGTCAGGTATGCTTAAAAGTTCTTTTAAGCTTGCATTTTATTGATTTATGCTATTTTTGGGAACAAGGTTTAAATTATGCCTGGCTCCTCTTGATTAAAGGAAGGGAGAAACCCCTCTTAAACCAATCGAGCGGTGGGTTAATCATGGGGATCCAACCAAACCAGGTTGGGGCATGATAGTGGAGATAAATGCAGTTTATTGTGCTAGTCAGTCGGGAATCTCAGAGTAGCTTCTTGCGCATGAGACCCGAGTGGGGTCGAGATGAGGTCTTTTTCCTTAAACGGACATGGAGTGGCATTCAGGTCTGAGGGTTAAATGTCGCGAACATCCACTTAAACATAGGGTAGAAGTGGACGGACTTCTATCTTGGTGGTCGGTAAAGACGCTCCGAGCCATAAGTGGGTGCGGTAGACGGGCTGCACATGCGAATGTGTGTACCCTTCCTGATGAATGTCAGGTGCTTCTTTGCTAAACGCTTCCTGAGGCAAGAGGGTGGACTAAAAAAGCTAAAACACACCTAATATGGAAATGTGAAAAAGGTTTTGAAAACCTTGGAAAGGATTTTAGCATCCTTGGAAAAGGAATGGTTATCCTTGGAAAAAAGTTTTCGCAAGAGAAATTGAAATTGATGAAAGCCTCTTTTATAAGAAAATGTCATCCTTGGTATGGTAAAGGTTTTGAAAACTGAACTTTGAGAAAAAAAAACCTTATTTTTAAAGAAATGATAACCTTGACATGGCTATTCTTAAAACTCACTCCTAATACCCGCTCACTGAGTTGTAGAACTCACCCCCTTCCTTTTACCCCTTTCAAGTAACTAAGGGAAAACCAAATTTAAAGACATCCCTACAGGAAAGAAGGACGCCTTACTTCTCATGGTTTAGGAAAGGGTGAAGCCTTCCATGGACCAAAGGGAGTGGCGTGTTGCTCATGGGGATCCAATCAAACCAGGTCAGGGCCTGACACACATGGCCCTCACACTACCATAAATGCGTTGAAAAGTAAGCCAATTCGGCCCTCCTAAGTTGTTGTAGAATGGGGTTAGAGAGAAAGTGTCGAAATTCACTGACAAAATTCACCCTCGATTTGACTTCAATTGTAGAAATTCTTGATCTTAGAAGGAACCTCAGTATAAGAGCTTTCTTCCCCGATCAAGAGCATAGACCATCGCATCTCCAACGGTAAGCTTTCGAAGCTTTCTCTCTCTACAAGCACTTTTTCAGCAGAGCTCCTTTTGAACTCAATTCGGACCCAAATGTTGATGTTAAAAGCTCAAGTGAATCGTATGGAAGTGTAGGAATTGATCCATACCTTCAATTGGAGCAATTAACCACGATTTAATGGCCAATTTGATGAAATCTTATTCAATTAGTTTGAATGGGAGAAATTGGGGAAAAGTTTTGGGGGGAAATGGGGATTTCGAAAAATTGTGGGACCTCTTTGCAATTTCTGAAAATTGAAGCCCAATTAGCCATGAGAAGGATATTGAAGAACCAATTGGTCAATTTTTGGAATAATTGGGGGAAAATTGTAATTTTTGAAAAGTTGGGGACCAAATTGGGAATTTGGAAAACTTGAGCCCCTTATACAGTTTTGAGTAAATTGAGGACTCAAAGGGAATTTTGGGAACCTTGTGACTCAATTTGGGGAAATGTTTGCATTAGGGACCTAAATTTAAGGAAAAATGAACTTTAGGGACCTAGGTGCAAATAAATTACCAATTTTGACCCTAGTCGCTCATACGTGAGGAAACGATGGTTGTTATGCGAAACATTAATTAATAAGAATGCCCAAATCGTGTAGGAACATGTAAGACCAAGACACTAGCATGAGAAAGCTCATGTAAACTTGGAAAACCAACTTGGGACGAATACGTCAGAGTCATGATTATTTAACATCATTTCCATTTGGGGTGATGAGCAAGTTAAAAAGTTAAAAACCTACTTACCAGTTGTGAGTATGATTATTTAACATCATACTCAGTTGGTATGATGAATTTCCTTGCGAAAAGGAGAAACCCCCTTATTTGATGTAAGTAGAGATATTATCAAACCTGGTTGGTGTGATTAGGTTGAAAATAATATTTTGTCAGAAATGTTCTCCCCTAACTGTGTGTCAATGCTTAAAAAATTTGGGAGACCATCTTAACTGGAGCTAGAATAGCTCAGATAGGCCAGAGGCCTCAGATTTTTGAACTTATGGCACTAAATGCCTGGATTTGGAATATCACGTGTAGTGGGCCCAAGGCCAATGGGCACGAGCACAAGCTCGTAAGCAGACTTGAGTAAAGAAAGCCGTGAAAATTCTAATGAAATTGTTGTATGATTTTGCCATGGTACCAAGTCAAGACCAACAACACTTGATGGACTGGCGTTACTGCGTTAGGGTCAGGTCGACAGACCGGCCTACACAAACAACTGTAGGTCCGGTTGAGGGTTGGGGCCATTTGACCATTTGCACCAAAGATATTGGCCATATATAAAAAATTGTTGTTTGCGCATACACTTGTATTGTAGGACCACCAAGACGCCCAAGAGGGGTAGTAATGGGTCCTAAGGGCTACTAGACGACATGGTGGAGGTGAGGTCAGTTCATCGTGCTAGTTAGTCAGGAAGCTTGAAATAACTTCTTGCGCATGAGACTAGGGTGGAGTCGGGATGAGGGCTCTGTCCTCATACGGACATGGAGTGGCTTTTAGGTCTAAGGGTCGGATGTCGAAAACATCTACTCAGACCCAGGGTAGAAGTGGACGAGCTTCTATCTTTGCGGACGGTAAAAACTCTCTCATCCACAAGTGGGTGCAGTGGACGGGCTGCACCTACGAATGTATGTACCCTTCCTGATGAAGGGCGTGTGTGTTTGATTACTAAACACCTCCCAAAGAAAATGGGATGAGTTAAAAGAGCCAAACACACTTAATGGTAATGGAAAAGGTTTTGAAAACCAAAAATTGTGGAAAATCCTTCTTAGTTATAATGATAGCCTTGGCATGGTTGAATAAAGTTGTTTTGTTTCTTTTTTGAAAACTCACTCCCAACACCTACTCACTAAGTTGTAAAACTCACTCCCAACACGAATGGGGGATGAACCAGTCAATTTAAGCTTTGAACTCGGTTTGGACCTGTCCGGTTCGGTTCGGAACAATGTTGTCATCTTCCCTTAGTTGACAACACTGTTAACTCGCCGAAAAATCGTGCAGCGCTGGCGAACCTGAAAAGTCTCCGACCAGGTAGTTTCAGGCAATGAATGACCACCATTAAGGTGCCAATCGAACGGCCAAGAAGTCCCTGAGCTTCCTATATAAAGACCTCCTCCTCATTCACCCTCCCCACACCTAAAAAGCTCACTCTCGCTTAGCGGCTTAGTTTTCTGGTGAAGCTCAAATCAGACCTCTGATATAGGGGCACTTTTTAGCCAAAGAAGGCGAGGTCAGGTTCCTTAGAACCGGGGAGATGTCAGCTACATGCTTGTAGTCTCCGTTTGCTCTGAGAATAACTGGAGAAACGCCGGCTTGATAGAACAGTGAAACAGCTCCGGTGAACCGAAGCTGTCCTAGTTTGGTCGACCTGAAATCAGCCAATTTGAGCCCCCCTCAAGCCAAACCAAGCTCTCCCAACACTCTCTCAACCCTCCCACAGCCAAATTAGGGCCGAAAGGTATGACAATCTGGCTCCCCTCTGTAATTTCCAACCGATGTTAGAGAGAGAGTCAGTCGAAATTCAATAACAGAATTCTAATCCAATTTAACATCAATTAATGTCATTCTTGATCCTAGGCGAAACCTTAGTAGGAGTGCTATCTACCCAGATAGAAAGCTCAAACTACCGCGCTCTCATCGGTGAGCAATTGAAGCTTTCTCTCTCTACAGTCTATTTTCCGGCGAAGCTCCATTTGAGCACGTTCCAATGTTAAAGCTTGCGATTCGAAGTGCTATGGTATCGTATGAACATGTATAAACTCAATTTCAATAATTAAAAGTGTTTGATCGGTCAATTTGATGCAATCAAATTCAGCTGTGTTAAAGAGTTGAAATTAGGTGAAATTTTACGGAAATTGGGGATTTTAAAAAATTCGAAGGACCAAAATGCAATTTTATAAAATTGAGGGTCAATTGGGCATGATAAGAATATTAGAGGGCCAATTGAGTAATTTTAGAATTTTTTAGGCAAAACATACCATTTTTGTAAAGGAAGGGCAAAATGGTAATTTTGGAAATTTTGGGGGCCAAATCGGGAATTTGGGAAACTTGAGCCCCATTTTATGAAATAGAGTAAATTGAGATCTCAAGAAGAATTTTAAAAGTTTTAGTTCTCAATTTGAGGAAAAACCGGCATTAGGGACTTAATGTTAAAAGAAAAATAACTTTTAGGACCTAAATGCAGATAAAGGAAAAGTTGGTTTTTCTCATTTATTAGGAACGGATGAGGGCTATTAGGCCAAAGTGTAATGAACAAATATGTTCATTTCGTATAGGAAAACAAGACATCGAGAATGCCAGCCGAAGTTAAGCTTGCTAAGGTAGGAAACCGACTAAGTGGAATTTCACTACACGATCAGGTGAGCAGGATTTTATATCATACCTGGTTGGGGATGATAAGTACCTCGAAATGAAAAACCCAGAGTGTATTTATTCTTAATTGTCAGTTGGTATAATTTCCGCTAGCGGATGTAGAGACACATGCTTTCGTCCTTTTTGACGAATAGGACTAGTGCACCCCATAGGGATTGGCTCGGGCGTATGAAGCCTTTTTCTAGCAGTACGTCCAACTGGTCCTTCAACTCCTTAAGTTTGGCGGGTGCAATACTGTTGGAGCTCATGATATGGGGTTGGTTCCCGACACTACTTCTATCATGAACTCCAACTAGTGACCTGGGTGTAGGTCGGGTAGCTCCTTTCTCTAGCAAATCCTTGCAAGTGACCTGGGCGAGAAATACCTTACACCCTTTCCGTAGTAAAATTTGTGCCTCCATTTTGGACACCAAGTGTATTATGGTTCTTTCCTTGTCCACTTCAAATATGGCCTCCTCCTTCCTAGTGGCGTAGAAGGTTATCCTATTCTTTCCACAGTCTACCTAGGCTTGATGGGTGCTTAGCCAATCCATTCCAAGGATGATCTCTACTTCCTTTAGTGGGAGGGGAATCAAGTCGGCTTCTAGGGTTACTCCCTTTATCTATATTTCACATGCCTTGATGAGCTCTTATTGCTCTAATGCCTCTCCTAGTTGGGTAAGGATGTGGAGGGGTGGCGTGAGAGGAGAGAGTTCCTTGGGGAGATTTGGGACTAGGGTTTCCTTGATTAAGGATCACTCTGCTCCTAAGATGAAAAGGGCGTATGTTTCTTTTCCCAACATTTGTACAAAACCTGAGGAAGAGTTAACGAAATCCTTGAGGGAACACATTTTATTAATTGGATAGGGGACTACAAGACTCCACTATAGACTCGATGTATTATTAAGGCACAAATAAATTTTTAGGAACTCAGAATCTTATTCATAGAAGTAATAATACAGTTTTGGGGTTTTAACCTCTTGAGTGAGATTGTTAAAATGACAGTTTGGGGAATACCTATTACTAAGCAATGGTCTAGAATGATTTCTTTCTCGGTGAGATTGGGTTCCCTAGCTACAATTATCGTTCTTGTAATGTTATCACTTCGAACTTCTATAGGGGTGGAGGTGTCCTTATTGGAAGGTATCACTTTGATTCCTTGTAATGTGGGACAATTCTTTGCTATGTGTCCCACCCTCCTACACTCATAACAAATCCTCTCGGGTCATATCCTCTGAAATGTCGGCATCTTATAATGTTGTGTCCCCATTGCCCCCATCTGTAATAGGTCATCTCCTTGCATGGACCTTTGTTGTTTCTCCCAAATTGTGAGCATTGTCGGGACTTTTTAAGGGATTGCTGATGGTTTGATGTCTTGTCATCCTTGAGCTTGAGCACCTTGGAGGCTTTCTTGTCGAGTCCTCTTTGACCCAGGATTACTCCAAGGGTCCTTCTATACTCCTTATTCATTTCCTCCCTTGGGATGAGGTTCTCCCTGGCTTCCGAGATGGCTAAGGTATCGCGGGTTTGTTTGGCTACTTTTTTGGGGGCCATCTGAAAATTTTAAAATTATTCTTAGCAATTACTATGTTATCTAGTTTTGATAATGTATTCGAGGAAATATGCTCTGATACCACTCAAGTTGTCACGTCACGACCCGATTTGGTCAAATCCCCCTGATCAACCCGCCACTCTCCCGGTTTATTAAGGGTTTTCCCCTTCTTTAAATCGTGAGGAATAAGGCATCTTTTAACCCTATACTTTTCCTGGAACAACATTAATAAAAACTGCATGAATTTTAAACCTAACATACCTATCATACAAGTGTAGTTAACTTGAGGTCTTTGGGTAGGTTTCCCCTTGGTTACCTGAAAAGGGGTACAAGGGAGGGGGTGAGTTCAACAACTTAGTGCATGGGTGTTTAAAACATGACTTTCAGAAAAATAGTTTGATTTGGAGTGTGTCTGGCTTCCTTATTTTCTTTAAGACATTTTATCCTCAAAATCTTGGTTTTAAAACCATTTTTTCACATTAACCATGTTCGGTGTGTTTAACATTCAACACACGCCCTTCATCATGAAGGGATCATACATTCGCAGAACAACACGTCCACTGCACCCACTTGTGGCTTCAGAGCGACTTTACTAGCCACCTAAATAGAAACCTATCCACTTCTACCCAAAGAATGAGTGGATGAACGTGACATCCGACCCTCAATCCCGTAAAGAAACTTCATGTCCGTATGAGGACAACGACCTCATCCCAACCCCACCCTGGTCTCATGTGCATGAAGCTACGTCGAGCTTCCCAGATTGTTGGCTCGACAATCTACCCTTATCTCCACCATGTTGTCTAGTAGACCCTAGGACGCATCACTACCCCTCTTAGGCGTCTTGAAGGTCTCGTATCTCAGTACATGCACAAAACAAGTATTTTTCTCATAAGCTATTTAATCTTTGGTGCCATTAGACCAACGACCCCGACCCTCAACTTGACCTGCAGCTGTTTGTTTCGATTGGCCCGTCCACTTGTGTTGTCGTACTACCACTAGTCCATTGAGTATGTCAGTACTATCTTGGTACCATGGCCAAATACATAATTCATTAAAGTTTTCATGGCTTAATATCATGTTTGTTTACGAGCTCCTGCTCGTGCTAACTGGCCTTGAGCCCATTGTACGAGATTTTTAAAATCGAACATTTTAGCCCCCAAGTTCCAAAACCGAGGCCTCCGGCATATCTGAGCTATTCGACCTTCCGTTAAGAAGGTCTCCCAAAAATTTTAAGTAGTGGCATACAGTTAGGCGAGAGCACTTCCAACAAAAGAATCTTTTCATCTTCCCATCATACCAACCGGGTGTGAGGACATCTCCGCTAATAAATGATGAACGAGTTTTCTACTTTCTTCCAGGAAGTTTATCATACCAACCGATATGATCTACTTACAACCAGTAAGTAGTTTTTCCATGTAATTTCAACATCACTCCATCGAGGTGTGATGTTTAAAATTACACTTAATACTAGGTTTTCATTTCTAAGGTGCGCATCATCCCAACTAGGTATGATGTGAAAATCCCACTCACCCGTTAATATAGTGAATACCTCTTGACCGACTTTTTACCTTCACGCGAGCTTGTCTTGGGTGGCGTTCCCGATACTTCGTGTTCCTATACGATATGAATATCCTTGTTCATTATCCTTTGGCATAATAATCTTCATTTATCACGAATAGATAAAATACCCAAACTTTTCAATTATTTGCAATTTAGGTCTCTAAAGTTCTTTTTCTTTAACTTTAGGTCCATAATGCTAATTTTTCCACAAATTGAGTCTCGAAATTTCAAAATTTTACTTTGGGACCTCAATTTATTCAAAATTATAAAAAGGGGTTCAAGTTTCCCAAATTCACAATTTGATCCCCAACTTTTCCAAAATTTCCATTTTGGCCCTACTTTACAAAAATGGTAAAATTGACACCACAAATTCCAAAATTGATCAATTGGTCCTCAAATATCTTTTCCATGCCCAATTGGCCCTCAATTTTAGAAAATTGCACTTTAGTCCCTTGAATTTTTGAAATCCCCAATTTCAACCATTCAACTTGGCTAAATTTGATTTAATCAAATTGACCCATCAAACGAGGTAAATTATTGAAATTGAAGGTAGATTTAAGTTCCTACACATACATACGATTCAATTTTACTTTGAATCGCATGAATTAGCACCGGAACAAGCTCAAATGGAGCTTTGCCGAAAAATTTAACGTAGAGATAGAAAGATTCGAAAGCTTACCGTCGTGGGTGGGGCGGTCCAAGCTTTAGATTTGGGTGGAGAGCTCTGGTCCTATGCTCCCTCCTAGAATAAAGAATCACCTCAATTCATGTCGAATTGAGAGAGAATTTGGTCAGTAAAGATCTATCGGTTATCTATCTAGCACCGATCCAAATTCGTAGAAGGGAGCTAAATTGGCTTACCTTTCCATTCTAATTCAGCTGTATGAGGATTATGGAAGTGTTGGGAGGGCTTGGTTTGGACTGAGATGGGCTCGAATTGGCCATTTTCAGCATGGACGAAATAGGGCAACTTCGGTCCACTAGAGCTTCTTCACTGTTCTATCACACCGGCATTTCTCTAGTGACCCTTGGAGCAAACGTATACTACCGTTGGGTAGCTAACTTCCCCAAATCTAATGAACCCTACCTCGCCTTCTTTGGCTCAAAAAAATGCCATTGTCGGTGCACTGGTTCAAGTTTCACCGGAAAATGGAGCAGTGGGAAGAGAGTGAAGTTTTTAGGTGTGAGGAGGATGAATGAGAAGGGGCTCTTTATATAGGAAGCTCGGGGACTTCATGGCTGTCCTATTAGAGCCTTAATGGTGGCACTCATTGCCCGAAACTCCCTAACCAGTGACTTTTCATCTTCACAGGCGCTGCTCGATTTTTTGACGAGTGAACAATGCTCTCATTTGAAAGAAGAAGATGAGACTGTTCCAAACTGTACCGCACCGGTCTGTACCGGGTTCAATGCTTAAACTGGCTGGTTCAGACCCGATTCAACCAAGTTTTTCAAAATTACAATATTTTTAAATTTATCTAAATTCATTCTCTATCAAATGGTGGGCTCAATTCTCCAATTTAAATTTTCTAAGCCACCTGGAAAAATGAATTTAGCATTTGGTTCAATGATGGTTCAAAGCAGTCCGAAATGGTTCAATTCGGTTCGGATCCAAATCTCCTGAACCGGTCTAGTTTTTTTTCCAAATTGTCCTAACGTCCATTTCCAAGTGTTTTTTACTCTTTAGTTCACTCGAGAGTTAGACTTTTCCCAATTTTCCTGTTCTCTAGAGGTTGAGGTTGGTTAACAGGTTCAGTTTTCTCTCCCGAGTTGACGAGTTCTTTCCCCGATTTCCTTGTCTTTAAGGGACGGTGTAAACCCCACCCTTTTGAGCTAAGGAAAATCGGGAAGAGAATCGGTCAAACCAAGTGAGAAAACCGAACCTGTTCACAAACTCAATAAATTTTTAATGGGCAATTTAGGAAGTTACAACTCCTAGATGATTAAAAGGGTTCAAAATACTTTGGAAAAGAACTTTAGGATGAATTAGAAGAGGAAAATTAGACCGGTTTTGATGAACCGAGCCCAACAGGATTGAACCGGTTTATGAACCGAGTCGGTTCATGAACTAGAACTGATAGAGATCGGGCAAAACAAAGGAATTAAACTCCAAAGAAATTCATAAACCTTGGGAAGGAACCTTAGAACAAAGTTGGAGAGAAAAACTAGACCGGTTTAGCTGAACCAGAGCAGAACTAGATTGAACCGGTTTAAGGACCGAGTCGGTTTATGAATCGGAATCAATAAAGAGATGGTAAACCATGAATTTTATGGACCCTAAGTGACCCAAGGAGTCACAAAAGACATGAAAATGGACTTGTGAAGGAATTGGGGATGAAAACCAAACCGTTTCAGGTGAACTGGATCCGGACCCGTTCGGACCGGTTTGAACCACTATTGAACCGAATCATAAATTTATTTTTTTGGGTAGCTTAAATAATTCAAATTGGAGATTTGAGGCCATCATTGGATAGAGAATGAATTTAGAAATTTTTAGATTTGAAAAACTCGATTGAATGGGGGGTGAACCGGGCGATTTAAGCTTTGAACCCGGTTCGACCAGTCCGGTCCGGTTCCGAACAGCGTCATCTTCTTCCTCATGATGACAGCACTGTTCACTCGCCGGAAAACTAAAGAAATGCCGGCGAAGAAGAAATGCTTTTGTTCAGGGTGTTTCAGGTCTTCAATGTCAGCAATAACGGTGCCAAACGGACGGCCAATGGGTCTCCAAGCTCGCTATATAAAGAGCTCCCCATTTATCCTCTCCACACCTAAAAACTCCATTCTCTCTCAACTGCTCCATTTTCTGATGAAACTCGAACTAGAGCTCTAACATGGGGTTTTTTCTGAGCCAAACAAGGCGAGGTCGAGTTCTTTAGAGCCGGGGAGAAGTCAGCTACACGTCTGTTGTCTCCGTTCAATCCAAGAGTCGCCGGCGTGATGAAACAGTGAAACTGCTTCGGCGGACCGAAGCTACCCTATTTCGGCCAAGTTGAAATCAGCCATTTTGAGCCCTCCTAAGGCCAAACCAAGCCTTCCCAACACTTCCTCAGCCCTTTCATGGCAGAATTAGGACTGAAAGATAAGCCAATTCAGCTCCCCTCTACAATTTCCGACCGGTGCTAGAGAGAGAACCGATAGAATTTCAACGATGAAATTCTAACTCAATTTGGTATCAATTGATGCGATTCTTGATTCTAGGATGAACCTCAAGATGAGAGTTATCTACCCAGATCAAAAGCTCAGACCGTCGTGTTCTCACCAATGAGAAATCGAAGCTTTCTCTCTCTACAGCCTATTTTCCGGCGAAGCTCCATTTGAGCTCATTCCGATATTAAAATCTATGATTCAAAATTCCTTAGAATCGTATGAACATGTAGGAACTCAATTTCAACTCCAATTTCAACAATTAGAGGTGTTTGGTTGGTCAATTTGATAAAATCAAATTCACCAATGTTGAAGAGTTGAAATTGGGGGCAAATTGGTGGAAAATTGGGGATTTTTGAAATTCAAAGGACCAAAATGAAATTTTATGAAATTGAGGGCCAATTGGGCATGAAAATAATGTTGGAGGACCAATTGAGAAATTTTGGAATTTTTGAGGCAAAATTTACCATTTTTGTAAAGGAAGGGCAAAATGATAATTTTGGAAAAGTTGGAAATTTGGGAAATTAATCCCCTTTTTGTGAAAAGGAATAAATTGAGGTTCTATGATAAATTTTAGAAGTTTTGGAATTCAATTTGAGGAAAAATTGGCATTAGTGACTTAAAGGTAAAGAGAAATAACTTTAGGGAGCTAATTGCAAATAAATGGAAGTTTGACTTTCTCATTCAATTGGAATTAATGAAGGCGATTAGGCTGTAGGATAATGAACCGAGATGTTCATATCGTGTAGGAACACGAAGTACCAGGAATGGCAGCAAGCACAAGCTCGTGTGAATACAAAGAACCGGTCTAGTTGAATTCACGGCATTAACGGGTGAGTGGGTTTACTAAAATAATACTCGGTTGGGATGATGAGCACAACTTAAAATTTTAAAACCACTTATCGGTTGTGAGTGGAAATTTTATATCATACCCGGTTGGGAATGATAAGTACCTCGGTATGAAAACCCACTATTTAGTGGTATTTTAAACATCACTACTTAGGGAAAGTGATGTGAAAATAATGCTGAAAAACTACTTACCAATTGTAGGTAGATCATACCCGGTTGGTATGATGAGACTTCCTCGAAGGAAGTTGAAAACCCATTCATTGGTTATGAATGGAGGTGTCCTTATACCCAAGCGGTATCATGGATAGAGAAAACATATGTTTTGTCAGAAGTGCTCTCCCTTGACTATGTGCCAATGCTTAAACAATTTGGGAGACCTTCTCGACAAGAGCTCAAATAGCTCTGATAGGCCGGGGGCCTCGGTTTTGGAACTTGGGGGCTAAATGCCCGATTTTGAAAAATCTCATACAATGGGCCCAAGGCCAGTTGGCACGAGCAGGAGCTCATAAATGAACATGATATATGTTCCATAAAACTTAATAAGTAAATTGTTTGGCCATGGTACCAAGATAGGACCGACATGCTCAATCAACTAGGAGCAGTGCGACATGACAGGTCGATGGACCAATCAAGACAAACAACTACGAGTTGAGTTGAGAGTCAGGGCCATTAGACCAGTGGCACAACAGATCATATGGCAATATTATGAAACATTGTTTATGCATCCACAGAGAGTACAGGATCATCAAGACGCCCATGAGGGTTAGTGATGTGTCCTAAGGGCACTGGATGACCTGGTGGCTATAAGGGCAGTTCATCGTTACAGGTGTATGTGCGAAATTTGGAGTAGCACCAAGCGCATGAGACTGGGGTGGGGACGGAATGAGGTCTCTATCCTCATACAGACACGAAGAAGTGATTTAGGGATTGTTGGTCGAATGTCGCATACATCCACTCATTCCTAGGGTAGAAGTGGTCGTACTTCTATCCAGGTGGCAGGAAAAGTCGCTCCGAAGCCACTAGCGGGTTCAACAGTGATACTGACTTGCGAATATGTGTAACCTTCATGATGAAGGATGTGTGTTGGCTGATGACACACCAGTAACTAAGAAGTAATGGAAAAACCCAAATTTTTAAATGAAGGGATTTTTGAAAAGAAAGGAGTCTGGCACACTCCATATAAACATTTCTCTTAAAAGTTAAAAGTAGACCTTTGAAAAAAAAACTCATTCACTGAGTAGTCGTACTCACCCCCTATATCCCTTTTAGAAAATCCCGAAAAGCCTACCCTTAAAGACCGTCAACTAAAGATGCCTGTAAGACAGGTATGTAAAGTTTTAAATTTCATGCAGTTTTGATTATGCTATTCCAGGAAAAGGTGCAGGTTAAAGGACACCTTACTCTTTATGGTTTACAATAAGGGGAAACCCTTTAATAAACCAAGAGAGTGGTAGGTTGATCACGGGGATCTGACCAAACTAGGTCGGGGTGTGACAGATGGGGCTTACATGTTCTGTGGAATCAGTCACACTTATTGGTACGAAGTGGACAAATTTGGTCATTCTATCCACAAAGACCCAAATTGCATCTTGGCCTATCCTAGTCATTGGTAGTCTCGTGACGAAGTCTATAGTGATGTGTTCCCATTTCCATTCAAGAATTGGTAGGGATTATAGCAGTCCTGGGGATTTCTGGTGTTCAGCTTTAATCTGTTGATAGGATAAGTATCGTGCTTCATACTCTACGATGTGCCTCTTCATCCCTTTCCACCAATAACCCTGCTTGAGGGTGTGATACATCTTGGTACGGTTCGGATGCATCACACACATAGAGTCACGTGCCTCCTCCAATACCAGCCTCTTTAATTCCTTTTCCTAAGGCATACACCCCCTACCATTATAGGTCAGCAATCCATCACCTCGAAGTTTGTAGACCGAGGTTGTTCCCTCGTTGGTTGGGTCCAAGTAGGGCTAGAGTTCCTTGTATCCTTTTTGGTGGGCCTTGATTTGCTCCATTAGGTTACGTCTTACAACAACGTCAGCCACTAGACAACTCTTTTCTTTATCTACCTTGAGTTCCACTTTCATTTTCCCTAACTATTGCAGCCAGGTCAGGTAGTTCGTCTTTATCAGAGCCACCTCGGTTTTTTATTTACAACTCAGAGCGTCTGCCACCACATTAGTCTTCCTGTGGGGGTATTGTATCACAAGGTTATAGTCCTTCACTATAAACCCCGTCCTTTGAAAAACGAGAAAAGAATCGGTCATTTTCAATTTAAAAACCAAGTTGGTCTACAAACTAGACCCGATAGAGAAATAGCAAATCGGGAAATTTATGGATCCCGAGTGACCCAAATAGTCCCAAAACTCATGAAAATTGACTTAAGGATGAATTGGAGATGAAAACCAAAATAGTTCAGGTGAACCTAATCCAAACCGGATTGAACCACTATTGAACTAAATGCTAAATTCATTTTTTTAGGTGGCTTAGAAAATTCCAATTTGAGAATTGAGGCCACCATTTGATAGATAATGAATTTAGAAATTTTTAATTTTGAAAAACTCGATCGAATTGGGCTTGAACCGGCCGGTTTAAGCTTTGAACCCGGTTCGGACTGGTCCGATCCAGTTCAGAACAGTGTCGTCTTTTTCTTTTAGATGGTAACACTGTTCACTTGCTAGAAAATTGGGCGGCACTGAGCAAGATAAAAAGTCTCTGGCCAGGGAGTTTTAGAAAATGAATGACCACCATTAAGGTACCAATCGGACTGCTAAGAAGTTCCTAAGCATCCTATATAAAGAGCCCTCCTCATTCATCCTCGTCACACTTGAAAACTCCATTCTCTGTCAACTTCTCCAATTTTTGGGGAATCTCGAACTAGAGCTCCAACATGGTCATTTTTCTAAGCCAAACAAGGCGAGGTCAGGTTCATTAGATTCTAGGAGAAGTCCTGATACATATGTAGTCTCCATTTGCTCCAAGGGTCGTCAGAGAAGCGCCAGCGTATTCGAATATTGAAGCAGCTCTGTTGGACCAAAGCTGCCCTATTTCGGCTGAGCTGAATTGGGCCAATTTGAACCCTTCTCAAGCCAAACCAAGCCATCCCAACACTCCACAGTCCTCCTACAGCTGAAATAGAGTTGAAAGGTAAGCCAATTCGGCTCCCCTTTGTAATTTTTGAGTGGTGCTAGAGAGAGAATCGACAGAACTTCGATGATAAAATTTTCACTCAATTCTGCAACAATTGATGCAATTCTTGATCCTAGGAGTAACCTTAGGACAAGAGCTATCTGCCCTGATTTAAAGCTGGAACCGTCACACCTTCAACAGTAAGCTTTCAAAGGCTTCTCTCTCTATGTCCAGTTTTCCAGCGAAGCTCCGTTTGAGCTTATTTCGGAATCAAATCATGCGATTCAAAGTGTAATTGAATTATATGAAGGTGTAGAAATCCAATCTAACTTTAATTTCAACAATAAACACATTTGATCGGTCAATTTGATGAAATCAAATTCAGCTGAGTTAGAAGGTTGAAATTGGGCGAAAAATTGGGGGAAATTCGGCAATTTACAAAATTTGAAGGACTAATGGGTAATTTCCTAAAATTAAGGGTTAATTGGGTATTATAAAAATGTTGGAGGACCAATTGGACAAATTTTGAAATTTCTATGGCAAAACTTACCATTTTTGTAAAGTAGGGGCAAAATGGTAATTTTGGAAATGTTGGGGACCAAATTAGAAATTTGGGATATTAAACACTTTTTTGTGAATTTGAGTAAATTGAGGTCCCAAGGTGAATTTTAAATGTTTTGGGACTCAATGTGAGGAAAAATCGGCATTAGGGACTTAAAGGTAAAGAAAAATAACTTTAGGGACCTAATTGCAAATAAAGGAAAAGTTTACTTTTCTCATTCATTTGATATGAATGAGGGCTATTAAGCCAAAGGATAATGAGCAAAAGTGTTCATATCATGTAGGAACATGAAGTACCGAGAACGCCAGCTAAGACAAGTTTGAGTAAGGACAACAAGCTAGCTAAGAGAATATTCACTACACTATCGAGTGAGAGGGATTTAATATCATACCTAGTTGGGATGATAAGCACCTCGAATCAGAAAACCCACTGCTAAGTGGTAGATTAATCCTCACATCTTAGAAGAGTGATGCAGAAATCTCACAGAAAAACTACTTACCAGTTGTAAGTAGATCATGCCCGGTCGGTATGATGAAACTTCTTATAAGGAAGTTGGAAACCCGCTTGTCGGTTATAAGTAGAGATGTCCTCATGCCTGGTTGGTATGATGAACAATTGAAATGTTTATTTTGTTTGAAATGCTTTCCCTTAACTGTGTGCCACTACTTAAAATTTTTGGGAGGCTTTATTGATGGGAGCTCGAATAGATCATATAGGTCGGAGGCCTCAGTTTTGGAACTTGGGGGCTAATATGCCCGATTTTAAAAATATCGAACGATGGGCCCTAGGCCAGTTGGCATGAGTAGGAGCTCGTAAACAAATATGATTAATATGACATGAAAACTTAAGTAAAAGAGTTGTTTAGCGATGGTACCGAGATAGGACTGACATACTCGATTCACTAGTGGCAGTGTGACATGATATGTCTTCAGACTAGTCAAGACAAATAGCTGTAGGTTGAGTTGAGGGTCGGGGCCATCGGACCAGTGGCACAACAGATTTTATGGTATTATGTGAAGAACTGTTGATTGTGCATGCATTGTGTTACGGGACCTTCAAGTCGTCCAAGAGGGGTAGTGATGCATCCTAGGGCTCTGGATGACCTAGTGGGTATAAGGGCAGTTATTCATACTAGAAGTCATGCAAAGCTTGACGTAGCTTCAAGCGCATGAGACAGGGGCGGGGACATGATGAGGTCTCTGTCCTCATACTCACATGGAGTTTTGTTATAGGATTGAGGGTCAGATGTCACGAACATCCACTCATTCTCAAGGTAGAAGTGGGCATGCTTCTATCTAGGTGGCTGGTAAAGTCGCTCTAACGCCACAAGTAGGTATAGTGGACAAGTTGTTTCCTAGGAGACAGGAAGAAAAGAAAAATGCACTTAGGGTCCCATATGAAAGCCTGAAAGATGATACAGAAGGGTTGCATGGCTTTTCGCACAATGATTATCAATGAGAAGTTAGAGAAGAAAGGACCAGAGGGCATCCTAGTGGTTGAAGATGACCTGAATTTATTTCCTGAGGACCTACCAGGATTACCCCCAAGCCATCAATTGGAATTGACCATAAAGGTAATTCTCGAGACACATCCCATATCCCAAGCCCCTTATCATATGGCTCTAGCAGAACTAAAGGAGTTAAAGGAATAGTTAGACAAATTACTGGAGAAGGGTTTCATACACCCTAGTCAGTCTCCATGGGGTGCACTGGTACTTTTTGTGAAGAAGAAGGATGAGAGTATGTTGATTTGTATAGACTATAGGAAGGTGAACCAGGTCACCATAAAGAATAAGAACCCACTTCCACGAATTGATGACCTGTTCAACAAACTAAAAGGGACAGCCAATAACATAGATCTCCGATCAGGATACCTCCAACTTAAGATCCGAGAGGGATATATAACAAAGACAAAATTTCAATCTTGATACGAACACTATGAATTCAGAATGATTCCTTTTGGTCTAACAAATGCCCCAGCAGCCTTTATGGATTTTATGAATCGAGTGTTCCAACCTATCTTGGACAAGTTTGTGATTGTATTCATAGATGACATACTTATATAATCACGAAATAGGATGGAGCACAAGGAACATTTGGCCATCACCTTAGAGATGCTATGGAGTAATAACTTATATGTAAAGTTTTCCAAGTGTGAGTTCTAGTTGTAGGAGGTGGGGTTCTTAGGGCACATAGTATCCAAGTGTGAGTTCTAGTTGTAGGAGGTGGAGTCAAGGAAGATTCGGAAAAGGTAGAAGCCATATCTAACTAGAAGGCACTCGATATCCCCTCCGAGATACGCAGCTTCTTGGGAATAGTAGGTACTACTGATGGTTTGTACATGACTTCTCCAAGATAGTGGTCCCTTTAACATACCTTACAAAGAAGGGAGTGGAGTATAAGCAAGATGAAACCTACGAGGAATTAAAGTCTCGTTTAACAACGGTGCCTATACTCACTCTGCCTGATCCATGTATGGGGGAGTATACCATCTATAGTGATGCATCCAAACAATGACTCGGGTGTGTATTAATGCAGCAGGGAAAGGTCATCGACTATGCCTCACCACAATTAATGACACATGAGAAGAACTACCCTACTCATGACTTAGAGTTAGCTACAATAGTGTTCGCCCTCAAGATTTGGTGACACTACCTATACGGGGTTAGGTGCATAATATATATAGATCACAAGAGCCTTAAGTGCTTCCTAACTCAAAGGAAGTTGAATGTCCACCAAAGAATATGGCTGGAATTGGTGAATGTCACGCCCCGACCTAGTTTGTTCGGATCCCTATGATCAACCCACCACTCTCCTGGTTTACTAAGGGTTGCCCTTTATTATAAACTGTGAGGAGTAAGGTGTCCCTTAAACCTGCACCTTTCTTGTAATAACATGAATAAGAACTTCACAAAATTTTGAACCTACCATACCTATCTTACAAGTGTGCTAGCTTGTGGTCTTTGGGTAGGCTTTCTAGGATTACCTAAAAGGGATATAAGGGAGGGGTGAGTACAATGACTTAGTGAATGGGTTTTCAAAGTTTAACTTTTTGGAAAAATGTTTGAATTGGAGTGTGCCAAACTCCTTAATTTTTTTTAAAATGGTTTCATTCCCAAATTTGGTTTTTATAACCATTCTCTTGTATGTAATTTGATTAAAGAAATGCACATTTTTTTAGAAAAACAATTTGAATCTCTTTATTGAGTAGGATGGAATTACAAAATTTGTCTAACTTTTGTCAGGTAGGGTTTGGGAAATACCCGGTGTAATACTAGGATCTTTTCAGGCCTCCTCTTTTGTGAGGTTATACACCTTACCTAGTACCCTTGTTGTGGTGTCTTTCCTTGCACTTAATGTCCTTGGGTTCCCTTGGGGTGTTTCAAGTGTGTTTTGTTTCATATTCCCCCTAAGAGTGTGGAAATCCCTTACAAAGTGTCCCACTTGTCCACATCCAAAGCAGGCTGGACATAGCCCATCGTGGTTCCTCTAACATCTATGACAGTGGGGACCCTTCTATAGTATAGTGATAATTACCTCCCTTCATGCGGGGTACATTTCCTTCCTCCTTTGGAAACCCATCTTATTTCCCCACCTAGGACCATTTTGCTCCTTATGCCCTCTACAGCGATTTTGGCCTTTTTCATCCTTCCGGTTAGCCTGCTCCATCCATCAGCATTGGGTCTGCACCAAACATTCACATTCATGAGCCATACTGATTATGGCTGCCAGATCTGTGGGGCACCCTAACAACCCCATTCAGTCTCGTATGTTCGTGTTGAGAGCATTCATGAATCGTTGGCAAATGTCAATAGGTCCGAAAAGATCAAGGGAAAATGGTCTTAACTCATTGAACTTAGTTTTGTACATCGAGATAGAGTTAAGCCCTTGTCAGAGTTGGAAGAAGTCTTGTTTCTTCTCATTGATCAGATGCGGAGCCAGATATTACTCCGTACACGTCTCCTCAAATTTCTCCGAGGTGAGTGTGGTGGTATGCAGGCTTCTGACATTATCCCACCACCATTTTGCACTGGCTTCCAAGAAGAATTCCGCCAGGATCACCATCTCCCCTTGTTGAATCCTGAATATCCCCATAAGTCTCTTAATGTTGGCCAGCTAGTCCATAGCGACTCCAACATCCTTCTCTCCTAGGAACAACTTACATTCTAGTTGACGGAGGATCTTGAGGTATTTGGGGATGTCAACTAAAGGAGGGATGGTGGCAGAAGTGGGATGGAACAATACTTCCTCAGGCATAGGTCAAGAGTTGGTGTCTGCCTCGGGGGTGAGGTTGGGCCTTCCAAACACTCAGGTGAACTCTTTGTACAACTGTTGTTGCTTCGAGCTTAGTCCATGTGGACCCGTTTAGGCTTCCAAGGGAGTTTCTATAGGGATGGGGTGTTGGGTAGTCTTGGTGATTGTGGCTCTTGTTTCTTGGTTACTCTCTTGGGAGCCATTTGTAAATTTTAACAATTTGTTTCTCTTAGTTCCTACGTTATATAGTCTTGATAATGTATTCAAGTAAACAAGCTCTTATACCACTCAAGTTGTCATGCCCCGACCTAGTTTGATTGGATCTCCGTGAGCAACCCACCACTCGCTTTGGTATATGAGGGGTTTTACCCCCTTTTTAAACCGCAAGTAGTAAGACGTCATTTTTCATGTTTTTTCCTCGAATAACATTATACAAAACTTAATATATTTAAAGCTTACATACCTGACTTATGGTTCAACAATGAGGGTCTTTAAGGTTAGTCTTCCTTTTTCTTGAAAGGGGTTAAAAAGGGAGGGAGGGAGTTTCTACAACTCAGTGAGCGGGTGTTGGGAGTGAGTTTTCAGAAATGCTTAATTAAGATCATGCCAATGTTTAACATCATTTTCAAAGTTTTTCTCAAATCTCAGGGCTTTTTCCCAATTCCACAAAAGGTGTGTTTAGCTCTCTTAGCACATCCCATTGTCTCGGGAGGCTTTTAGCAAACAAACACATGCCCTTTATCATAAAGGGTACAAACGATCGTAGGGCAGTCCTAGACTACACCCACTTGGGGATCAGCCTGACTTTGTTGTGCACCCTAATAGAAGTCCTAGAATTCTACCCTGAGTTTGAGTGGACGTCCTACATGTCCGATCCTAAAGCTTGAAATCCACTTCGTGTACATATGAGAATGGAGACCTCATCTTGAACCCACCCCGGTCTCATGCGCAAGAAGCTCCCAAAGCTTCATGGCTAACTACCCTAACGAATTGCCCTTATCTCCACCATGTTGTCGAGTAGCCCTTGGAACCCATCACTACCCCTAGGGCATCTTGATGGTTCTGAATCCATGAGTGCATACACAAACAATAGTTTTTTTTTCATAATTAGCCATTTTCTTTGGTGTCGACGGTCCAACAGCCCCAACACTCAACCCGGCCTGCAGCTATTTGTCTTGGTTGATCCATCAACCTGGCCGTGACATACTGCCACTAGCCCATCGAGTATTGTTGGTCCTGACTTGGTACCGTGGCGAATCACACAATTGATTCCATTTAAATAAAAATTTTCATGGCTCTTCTAATACATTTTTGTTTACGGGCTTTAGCCCGTGCCTAGATGCATTGGGCCCAATGTAGTTATTTTGCAAAACAAGGCCTTGAGCCCTATGAGTTCAAAACTAAGGCCCATGGCCTGTTAGAGTTGTTATAGCTCATGTCAAGAATGTCTCCCAAATTGGTTAAGCAGTGGCACACAATTAGGGGAGAACACTTGTGACAAAATTTCTTTTTAATTCATCACACTAACCAAGTGTGATGATACATTTGCTTACAACTAGTATGGGTGTTGTTCCTTTCATTTATCAAGCTCATCAGAGAAATCTCTGATCAACGATAGAACAAGATCCATTTTGCATCATATCTAAGGGATTCCTTTGTTTGGATCCTACTCACAGTTGGTATGTAGGATTTTAGCTTTTCAAAATGTGCTCATCATCCCAACCGGGTATGAAGTATAAAGTTCCCACTCACACATTGAATGTGATGGGTTCGTCCCAGTCAGTTTCCAAGTCTACACTAGCTATTTCTAGCTAACATTCTGGTCCCAAGTTTCCCTACATGGTTTGAGTATCATTATCAGTAAGGATTTGGCATGGTAGTCTCTGTTTTCTCAAGTATGAGCGAATACCCAAATCTTTGGTTTATTGCACTTAAGTCCTTAAAGTTCATGTTTCTTGACTTTATATCCCTAATGCTAACTTTTCTCCAAATCGAGTCCTAAGGCTTTCAATACCCTCCTTGGGTCCTTAATTTACTTAAAATTGTGTAAGGGGGTCAAGTTTTCCAAATTCCCAATTTGGTCCTCAATTTTTCAAAAATTACGATTTTGCCCCTACTTTCCAAAAATGGCCAATTGACACCAATTCTTTCAAAAATTGACCAATTGGTCCCCCAACATCATTTTCTTTGAGAATTGACCTTAAAATTTTAGAAATTGCATGGAGGTCTCAATTTTTTGAAATCCCCACTTTTCCCCCAAATATTTCTCCAATTTCTACCCTTTTTACTGTCCGAACTTGGTTTCTTCAAATTGGTCATTCAATTGGGGTTAATTGGTACAATTGATGACATGGATCAGTTTCTAAACTTCCATACAATCAAAAGGAGCTTTGAATTGCAGAATTTGCGTCTGAAACGAGCTCAAATGGAGATTCGCCAAAAAACTATTCATAGATAGAGAAAACTTCAAAAGATTACCGTCGAAGATGCAATGGTCCGAGCTCTTGATATGGAGAGGTAGCTCTCGTCCTTTGGTCCTCCTAGGATAAAAAATCGCAACAATTAATGTTCATATCAATGGGAATTTCATTAGTGAAGTCCGACACTTTATTCCTCTAGCACCGATCTATGGCTGAATTGGCTTACCTTTCACCTCTGTGGAGGTCATGTGAAGGCCATGGGGACTTTGGGGATGCTTGCTTTGGCTAGAAGAGGTCTGAATTGGCCGAATTCGGCTCGGCTAAAAATAGTGCAGCTTTGAACTGACAGAGCTGCTTCACAATTTGATTTCGTCAGTGCTTCTTCGGCGATCCTCGAGTTGAATGGAGGTTGTTGTCAGGTAGTTGACTTCTCATAGAGTCTATAGGACCCGCTTTTCCTTTTAAGGCTAAAAAAAGTGCTCAAGTCGGAGATCTAGTTTGAGCTTCATTGGAAAATGGAGCACTTAGGAGATAAAGACGATTTGAGGTGTGTGGAGGATGAATGGACGGGAGCTCTTTATATCGGGAGCTCGGGGATCCTCCGTCCGACCAGTTTCCATTTTGGATGAGCTTATCCTCGCCTGAAAATGCCCTGATCGGAGGGAATATTCCTTCAATGGGAATGGAAAGTTTTTGAACCTATGAAAAGTGTTGTCATCCCAAGGAAGACGACGACACTGTTCTGGACTGGACCAGTCCAGTTAGACCGGGTTCAATGGGTAAAAATTGGTCGATTCAGGCCCAAATCGACCAGTTTTCTCAAATATAAAAATTTCTAAATTCATTTCATATCCAATAGTGGCCTCAATTTCCTAATTTGATCATTTTAAGCCAATAAGAAAAATGAATTTAGAGGCTAGTATATCTATAGTTCAAACCGGTTTAATTCGATTTAGGTCTAGTTCACCTTGAACCAAATTTTTAAAGGGTTTCCCCTTGTTATAAACCATAAATAGTAAGGCATCTTTTAAACATTCAACTTTCTTGGAATAATGTATATCAACACTGCATAAAATTTTAAATTTATCATACCTGTCTCATAGGCGCATTAGTTAGTGATCCTTGAGGGTAGGCTTTCTGGGATTTCCTAAAAGGGATATAAGGGAGGGATGAGTACAACTACTCAGTGAATGGGTTTTCAAAATTTTAACTTTTTAAAAAAAAGATTTGTATTGAAGTGTGCCAAACTCATTATTTTCTTTCAAAAATCCTTTCATTTCAAATCTCTGTTTTTATCACTGTTTCTTATTAATCACGGTGTGTCATCACCTAACACACATCATTCATCATGAAGGTCAATCACACAATTACTGGCCAACCCATCCAGTGAACCCTCTTGTGGCATTGGAGCAACTTTAGTGGCCACCTAGATAGAAGCATGTCCACTTTTGCCCTGAGAGTAAGTGGATGTAGGCAACATATGACCCTCAATCCCGAAATCAATTCTCTGTGTCAGTATAACCAAAGAGACCACATCTCGACCCCACCCCGGTCTCATGCAATTGAAGCTACGTCGAGCTTCGCAAGGTCACGTGGTCCGACGATCTGCCCATATGCCAACCAAATCGTCCAGGGCCCTAGGATACATCACTACACCTCTTGGGCGTATTGAAGGTCCTGTAATCATAATGCATGCACAATCAGTATTTTCACATCATGCCATATAATATGTGGTGCCATTGGTCCAACGGCCCCGATCCTTAACAAACATGCAGCTGTTTGTCTTGACTAGTCCGTCGACTTGTCATGTTGCACTACCGCTAGTTGACTGGGTACGTTGGTTCTATCTTGGTACCATGGCTAAAAAATTCATTTATTTAAAGTTTTATGGCATATAACTCATGTTTGTTTACAAGCTCCTACTTGTGCCAACTGGCCTTGGGCCCACTGTTTGAGAATTTCAAAATCGGGCATATTGCCCCCAAGTTCCAAAATCGAGGCCTCTGGCCTATCCGTGTATTTTGTGCTCGCGTTAAGAAGGTCTCCCAAAAATTTTAAGCATTGGCACATAGTTAGGAGAGAGCAATTCTGACAAAATAATATTTTAATCTGTCCGTCACACCAACCGGGTGTGAGGTCATCTCCGCTTATAAACTATAAGCGGGTTTTCTCCTTCCTTTCAGGAAGTTCATCATATCAACTGGGTATGATCTACTTTCAACCGGTAAGTAGTTTTTTCGCGTAATTTTCACATCACTCCTATCAGGTGTGATGGTTAAAATACCACTTAGTAGTGGGTTTTCATTTCCGATATGCTTATCATCCCAACCAGGTACCATATAGAAATCTCACGCATAATCGGTAAGTGGTTTTTAACTTTAAGCTATGCTCATCATCCCAACCGGGTATGACATTAGTAAGCCCACACACCCATTAATGCAGTGAATTCCACTCGACTATTTCTTTGTATTCACGCATGCTTGTCCTTACTGGCATTCCTGGTACTTCGTATTCCTACACGATATGAACATCTTTGGTCATTATCCCTCGGCCTAATTGCCTTCATTCATTCTAAATAAATCAGAAAACCAAACTTTCTATTTGTTTGCAATTAGGTCCCCAAAGTTATTTTTCTTTAAGTCCCTAATGCTGGTTGTTCCTCAAATTGAGACTCGAAACTTCTAAAATTTATCTTAGGAATTTAATTTATTAGAATTTACAAAAAGGGGTTTAATTTCCCAAATTTCCAATTTGGTCCCCTAACTTTTCCAAAATTAACATTTTGCCCTTCCTTTACAAAAATGTTAAGTTTTACCACAAAAATTCTAAAATTTCTCAATTGGTCCTTTAACATTTTTATCATGCCCAATTAACACTCAATTTTACAAAATTGCATATTGGTCCTTCGAATTTCAAAAATTCACAATTTTCCTCAGTTTTTTCTCCAATTTCAACTACTTAACACAACTGAATTTGATCTCAGCAAATTAACCGATCAAACACTTCTAATTGTTGAAATTCAAGTTAAAATTGAGATCCTACATCTTCATACGATTCAATAGCACTTTGAATTGCAAGTTTTGATGTTAGAACGAGCTTAAATGGAGCTTCACGGGAAAATAGACTACAAGGAGAGGAAACTTCAATTATTCACCGTCGGGGGCACAGCGGTTCAAGTTTTCGATCTGGGCAGATAGCTCTCGACCTGAGATTCATCCTAGAATAAAAAATTGCATCAATTGATGCCGAATCGGATGAGAATTTTATCATCAAACTTCTGCAGGTTCTCTCTCTAGCATCAGTCGAAATTGTAGAGGGGAGCCGAATTGGCTTACCTTTCTGCTCTTATTCAACTATATGAGGGTTGTGGAGGTGATCGGAGGGCTTGATTTGGCTTGAGAAGGGCTCAAAATGGTCGATTTCAGCTCGGCTGAAACAAGGCAACTTCAGTTTGCCGGAGCTGCTTCACTATTCCATCATGCCGATGCTTCTCCGACGACCCTCAAAGCAAACAGAGACTACATGCGTGTAGCTGGCACTGCATGCCATGAAACTCCCTGCCCGAAGACTTTTCAACTTCACTGGCACTGCATGATTTTCTAGTGAGTGAACACTACTGCTATCTGAAGGAAGAAGACGACACTGTTCCGAACCAAACTGGACCGGTCTTAACCAAGTTTAAAGCTTAAACTAGCCGGTTCACCCCCATTCGACAAAATTTTTCAAATCTAAAAATTTCTAAATTTATTTTCTATCAAATGGTGGCCTCAAATCTCAAATTTGAATTTTTTAAGCCACCTAGAAAAATAAATTTATAATCTGGTTCAATAGTGGTTCAAACTAGTCCAAACTGGTTCAATTCGATTCGGATCCGATTCACCTGAACCAATTTGGTTTTCATCTCCAATTCATTTTCAAGTCCATTTCCATGACTTTTGGGACTCATTGGGTCACTCAGGATCTATAAATTTCTCGATTTGCTCTTTCTCTCTTGGTTCCAGTTCAAGAACCGACTCGGTTCATAAACTGGTTCAATCTAGTTGGATCCGGTTCATTTAAACCAGTCTGGTTTTTCCCTTCCAATTTGTACTAAGGTTCTTTTCCATTTATAGCTCCCGGGTGATCCATTTCCAAGGTCCTATCACCTAGAAGTTCTAAATTTCCAAATTGCTTTTTCCCAAATGATTGGGTTTCTGATTCAGTTCGGTTTTCTTACTCAGTTTGACTGGTTATTTTTCCTGGTTTTTCTTTTACTCAAAAGGGCAGGGTTTACAAGAGGTGGTTGGAGTTGGTAAAGGACTACGACCTAACGATCGAGTACCACCCCACAAGTCTAACATGGTAGCTGATGTGCTCAGCCGCAAGTACCACATGAGAGTGGCCTCAATGAGAACCAGCTACCTACCCCTACTAAGCTAGTTGCGTAGCTTGAGAGTGGACCTTAGCCTGGACAAGAGTCGAGGTAGTCTAATGGTCAGCCTAGTCATACGACCTAGCTTAGTAGACCAAATACGAGCCCTACAAAAGGAGGATGTGGAGCTCCGTCCATATTGGAATCGGCTTGTTGACGACCCAACCCAAGACCAAGCAATAAGAAGTTACATGATGATGATGTTTAAAGGGAGGGTCTAGGTACTAAACAATCAAGAATTTGGAGGAGGCACATGACTAGATATACACCATGCACCCTAGCAGCACCAAGATGTACCACACTCTAAAACAAGGATATTGGTGGAAGGGGATGAAAAGGGATATCACAAAGTATGTGGCTAGGTTCCTGTCATGTCACCATATTAAGGTCAAACATCAGAAACCCATTGGATTACTACAGCTCCTCCTAATTTCCGAATGGAAATTGGAGCATATCACCATGGATTTCAAGACGAGGCCGCTAGTGACAAAAAGAGTTCGGGATGCGATAGGTGTTATTGTAGACCAGCTAACTAATTCAGCTCACTTCTTACCCATAAGGGTGACAAACATGGTAGAAAGGTCAACAACCTTGTATGTGGGGGAAATTGTACGACTCCACGGGGTCCCCAAATGTATAGTTTCGGATTAGGACCCGAGGTTCGCCACTTGGTTTTGGCCCAACCTACAAGTTGCCCTTAGGACTAAAATCCACACGAGCACTGCCTTCCACCCTCAGATCGATGGGCAATCTGAACGGACCATCCAAATCCTAGAAGACATGCTCCAGACATGCGTTTTGACAAAGAACAAGGGCTGGGAGGGCTATCCATGCCTCATGGATTTCGCGTACAATAATAGCTATCAAGCCAGCGTCCAGATGGTGCCCTACGAGGCCCTTTACGGGCGACCTTGTCCCACACCCCTATTTTGGGAAGAGGTAGGGGAAAGAAGAGTTGAGAAAGTTGAGCTGATAGAGGATGCAACCGAGAAGATTCAGACAATAAGAAGCTGAATCAAGGCGGCTCAGGATTGGCAAAAGAGTCACGCCGATCACAAAAGAAAGGACCTAGAATTCATGGTAGGGTCTGTGTATTTCTCAAAGTGTCACCTTGGAAGGGAATCCTTAGGTTTCCACAGAAGGAAAAGTTGAAACCAAGGTATATAGGCTCGTACACCAAAATTCAAATGATCGGACCAGTAGCAGACAAGCTAGAGTTACCCCAAAACCTTCAAAGAATTCATGATGTCTTCCATGTATCTATGCCGCAAAAATATGAGCTCGACCCCATCCACGTGCTAGATCAACCACTGCCAAAGATCGAGGAAGACCTGGTCTACAAGGTGGAGCTTATAAGAATCCTTGACCGATGAGAGAAGGACCTATGAAATAAGAGGATTTCCATGGTGAAGATCCTTTGGAAAAATGGCCAAGTAGAGGAGGAAACATGGAAGACCGAGTCAGTTATAAAGGGTAGATACCCACAATTGTTCAATATGTAATAGTTTTGAGGATAAAACTTCTAAAAGGAGGGGAGAGTTGTAAAACCCGTTCTTTAGGACTAAGGAGAATCGGGAAAAGAACCAGAATTTTTTTTCATGTGAAAAACTGAGCAAATTAATGAACAAAAAATTGCAAGGAAGTGTTAACATGGGAGATTGGAAAATCCTAAATGACAAAAAATTCAAAAAACTCATGGGGAAGAACCATGAAGTGAGTTGGATAAGAGAACCGGACCGGTTCGAGTCATCCGAACTTAACTGGATTGAACCATAGTGAACTGGTTCAATGATCCATTTTTCTTGGTGGCTAAAAAATGTTAGTTTGTGGAATTGATGCCAGCATTAGATAGAAAATAAATTTAGATAAATTTAGAAATTTTTTAATTTTAGAAAATCGGTCGAATCGGGCCTGAACGAGTCGATTTTTGAATTCGAGTCACCGAACCCGATCGGACTGGACTAGTCAATGGTCCAGCTATTCAATGAACCGGACTGGTCAATGGTCCAACCGGTGAACATACCGGATTGGTCAACGATCAACGATGCCTAGTCAGCCACCATGCAGACATGGACAACCAATGGGAGACTGCTACATATCTGGTCAACAGTCAGTGGGCAACTTGTCAGCTTGCCACATAGACACGAGCAGCCAATGGGAGGCTGCCACGTGTCCGATTAACCGGTCAACAGCTGACACGGTGGTTGAGTTAGAACACCACGTCAGAAAAACTAGCCAAACACAACGCACCACGTGGCATGTCTGCCATGTCATCATATTCAACCTAACTACATTGACAAAAAGGAGAGAGAGCAAGGGAAGGGGAAGTCTCCGTCGACTTAGAAAATGCTTAGGTCCGGTCACTGGCGAGCGGGGCAGGAGACGAGTCTCACACTAACCGGTAGCTCGAACTGTTGCCAAGCTCCCTATATAAAGAGCAACCCTCCATTCATTCTTAGCATCCCGAAATCGGGCAAAGAAGGTGAACTATTCTGGTTTCCAGTGAGCAGCAAATGAGAGCTCTAGCGGCGAGCTTTTTCTCAAGGTTTGATGCTGCATTTAGTACCCCTGGAACTAGGAAGAAGTTCTCTACCAAGTTGCACCTTTCTTTCAGCTCAACGACTAATAGGGAAGGGCGAGGAAGCTCAAGCAGTGCTGCCCCTCCTCAGCCAGGCAGCATCCTAAACCTCTAAAGCTCCATTTGAGCTGTCTCCCATGCAATTTCGGCCAAACTAGACCCCCAAACTCCACCAAGAGCTGCCCCAACCTTCGCTCGAGCTAAGCATGTAAGTCCCCTCCGCCACCCCTCGCTTGAAAATACTATTCATTATGCATTTCTGTAAGAACTTTAGCTGAGAAATTCACAATGCTCATGTCACCAATTGAGGCATGGTTTGATCCAGGTAGGATCCCCACAAAGAGAACAACTTGGTGATGGAAAAAGCTCCAGTCACTGAACCTTCACTAGTAAGATATCGAAGTGTTCTCTATCTGGACTACATTTTTCGTCGAAGCTCTATTTGAGCTCATTTCCGTGCCAAATGATGTGGTTTAAGGCTTGAAATGATGAGAAAAACAAAGAGTAGATGATTCAAATCACGAATGAGGGCAATTAACCAAGTTTCAGAGGTTAATTTAATGAAATTGTGATTCGAGGACCAAATTGCAATTTTTGAAGAAGTTTGGCAACTTGGGTATTTTTAGAAAATTGGGGGTTGAATGGTAATTTGATGAAATTAAGGGATTTTCATGAAGTTCACTTCCAATTGAGGTCCAATTGGGCAATTTGGATTAAATGGAAGGTCAATTGGCAATTTTTGGAAAACTATGGACCAAATGGCAATTTTTAGAAAATTGAGGGCCAATTGACGGTTTTGGAAAAATTAAGGACCCAAGAGGATAAATAGAAATCCTAGGGACTTAATTGAAATTAATGGGCAAAGAGGGACCTAAATGCAAAAATTTTAAATCTTAGGAAGCTAAATGTAATTAAGGCATAATATAAGGGATCGTGCGCAAACATACCCAAAAGTATGTGGGCTCTTATGTCAATCCTCCTAATATGAATACTCTTACCATGTAAGAGCGGACTGCCCCATGCACCAGCTCAAGAAAGTGTGCCATGAAGCAATGTCTCACCGGGACAACCCCGTCATGATTACCGGGTGAGTGGGACCTCTACCACATTGGTTCGAATAGGATCAATGGCTTGCCATAAAAATGATTTTCTCAAAATTAGCCTCCCCTAACTAGATGAATCTGCTTAAAATATTAGGGAGCTAATTCTGTGGCTTAGGCTCGGAAATGAAAGTGGGATCAAGGCCAATCAACACAGGTGTTAACCCTCTCAGAATCAACATGTGATAAATTGCTAAAAGGCATGATAATGGGAAATTGTGTGTGATACCCACCGAGCCAAGGCAGGGATGTTGGGCTTGTTGGGCCAAACCGCTGCTAGGTCATCAAACTTGTTGGGCCAGCACATGCGAGCCGAAGCCAAGCCAACAGACCCTTGAGCTGGAGGGCCAAAGATAATGGCGATAAATGAAAAATACTCTTGATTGTGCATGCACTGTGATGCGGTGCCATTAGGACACCTAGTATTAGGTAGTGAAGGATCCCAAGGGATGCTAGACAACCTAGGGTGCAAAAGGGTCGTTTGGTATCCAATGTGTCGAGAAGCTCAAGGAGCTTCCTTCGCACTAAAACCATTACAGTAGGGGAAATGAGGTCTCGTTTGTCACACACTGAACCGGTTAGGGCGGATCCCCGTGAGCAACCCAACACTCCTTTTGGTCCATGAAGGGTTTTCACCCCTTTGCATTTAGGTCCCTAAAGTTCTTTTTCTTTAACTTTAGGTCCCTATTGCCAATTTTTCCCCAAATTGAGCCCCAAAACTTCTAAAAATTCACTTTGGGACCTCAATTTATTCGAAATCACAAAAAGGGGTTTAAGTTTCCCAAATTTTCAATTTGGTCCCTAACTTTTCAAAAATTACCATTTTGCACCTACTTTACAAAAATGGCAATTTGACCCTCAATAATTCCAAAAATCGACCAATTGGCCCTCAATTTTGGCAAATTGCACTTTAGACCCTCGAATTTTTTAAATCCCCAATTTTCACCTTTCAAACTGGCCAAATTTGATTTCATCAAATTGACCGATCAATCGAGGTTAATTGTTGAAATGGAAAGAAAAATTGAGTTCCTACACATCCATACGATTCGATTGCACTTTGAATTACATGAATTGACGCTGGAACAAGCTCAAAGGGAGCTTTGCCAGAAAATTGGACTTAGAGAGAGAAAGATTCGAAATCCAAGCTTTCGGTTAGGGCAGGTAGCTCTCGTCCTGAGGTTTCGCCTAGGATCAAGAATCACCTCAATTCATGTGGAATTAAGGGAGAATTCAGTTAGTAAAGCTTCATTAGTTCTCTCTCTAACATCGATTGAAATTTACAAAGGGGAGCCGAATTGGCTCTAGTTCGATCGTATGAGGGCAAAGGGAGTATTGGCAGAGCTTGGTTTGTCATGAGGAGGGCTCGATTTGGCTATTTTAAGCTCAGCCGAAACAGGGCAGCTTCAATCCACCGGAGCTACTTCACTATTCGATTACGTCGGTGCTTCTTCGGTGATCCTCGAAGCAAATGAAAACTACTGTCAGGTAGTTGACTTCTCTCTGAGTCTAAGAAACCCAACCACACCTTCTTTCACTCAAAGCTTTGGTTCAAGCTTCATTAAAAAACTAAGTCGCTAGAGAGTGAAATTTTGAGGTGTGTCGAGGATGAATGGAGAGGGACTCTTTATATAGGGAGATCGTGGACTCTCTAGCTGTCCGTTTGGCACCTTTATGATACTCATTGATGACCTGAAACATCCTGAATGTAAACGTTTCATTTCCTCCTGTGCCGCTCCTTTTTCCGGTGAGTGAATAGTGTTGTCATCTGAAGGAAGAAAATTACACTGTTCTGAATTGGGTTCAGCACTAAAATCAGCCGATTCAAGCCCTATTCAACCAAGTTTTTCAAAATTAAAATTTTCTAAATCATCTAAATTCATTCTCTATCCAATGCGGGCCTCAATTCTCAAATTTGAATTTTCTAAGCCACAAGGAAAAAGTAATTTAACATCCGGTTCAATAGTGGTTCAAATCGATCCAAACCCGTTCAATCTCGTTCGAATCCGATTCACTTGAACTAGTCTGGTTTTCATTCCCAAATTGTCCCATTCCAACTTTTTATGATTCTTTGTGTCACCCAGGAGTTGTAAATTTCCAAATTTTCCTGGTCTCTAGTGGTTGGGGTTGGTGAGTCAGTTCGATTTTCTCACTTGGGTTGACCCATTCTCTCCCGGTTTTCCTTAACTCCAAAGGACGGGGTTTACAACTCTCCCCTCCTTTTAGGTGTTTTGTCCCCAAAACTTATTCAACATCCTTCATGCTGGAAACAACTTTCCTTGATATCAACTTGTTGTTTATTGACATACAATCTTCTCAGTTATTTCCATCTAGCCCTAGTACAACACACTCTTGTAGATTTCTTTTCCTTCCTAATATCCATTCCATGGAGCTTACTTTAGTTAAGCATACCTTACTTCAAAGTTTAAGATTAATTCCTTAAATTCACATTGTCATGCGTTGACCCAGTTTGGTCAGATCCCCGTGATCAACCAGCCACTCAACCAGTTTATTAAGGGTTTTCCCCTTCTTTTAGACTGTGAGGAGTAAGGCATCCATTAAACCTATACCTTTCTTGGAATAACATTAATAAAAACTTTATGAATTTAAACTTTACATACATGTCTTGCAGGTCTAGTTAACTGGAGGTATTTAGGTAGGTTTCCCTTGGTTACCTAAAAAGGGGTATAAGCGAGGGAGTGAGTTCGACAACTTAGTGAATGGGTGTTTAAGTCTTGATTTTCACAAATGTAATTTGAATTGGAGTGTGACTCCTTATTTTCTTTAAAATCATTTCCTCAATTCCTTGGGTTTTCAAAATCATTATTTCTCATTTAACCACTGTCGATGTGTTTAAAAATCAACACACGCCCATCATTATGGAGAGATCACACATTCGCAGGTCAGCCCATCCACTTCACCTACTTGTGGCGTCGAAGTGACTTTACCGGCCACCTAGATAGAAGCCCGTCCACTACTACCCTGAGAATGAGTGGATGTACGTGACATCCGACCCTCAATCCCAAAAAGAAACTTTGTGTCCATATCAAGACAGAGATCTCATCCCGACCCCACCTCGTTCTCATGCGCATAAAGTTACGATGAGCTTCCCTAAATCATGAAAAACTACCTTAATCTCCACCAAGTCATTTAGTAGCCGCAAGGACGCATCACTACCCCTCTTGGGTGTCTTGAAGGTCTCGTAACTTAATGCATGCACAAATCAATAGTTTTCGTAATAAGCCATTTAATCTTTGGTGCCACTGGTCCAACAACTCTAACCCTCAACTCGACTTGTAGCTGTTTGTTTCGACTGGTTTGCCCAACTGTCTTGTCGCACTCCCACTCGTCCATCGAGTATGTCGATCATGTCTTGGTATCATGGCTAAACAAATCATTCATTGATGTTTTTATGGCTTAAACTCATGTTTGTTTATGAGCTCTTACTCATGCTAACTGGCCTTAGGCCTACTGTTCGAGATTTTCAAAATTGGGTATTTAAGCGCCCAAGTTCCAAAACCTAGGCCTTCAGCCTATCTGAGCTATTCAAGCTCCTATCAAGAAGGCCTCCCAAAAAGTTTAAGTAGTGGCACATAGTCAGGGGAGAGTACTTCCAACAAAATCATCTTTTCACATGTCTATCATACCAACCGAGTATGAGAACATCTCCACTTATAACCAATAAGCAGGTTTGCTACTTATTTCCAGGAAGTTCATCATATCAATTGGTTATGACCGACTTATAACGAGTAAGTAGTTTTTCCGCGTAATTTCCACATCACTCGATCCAGGTGTGATGTTTAAAATTCCACTTAGTAGTGGGTTTTCATTACCGAGGTGCTCATCATCCCAACTAGATATGGTGTGAAAATTCCCACTCACCCGTTAATGCGGTGAATTCCTCTTAATCGACTTTTTGCCTTCACGCGTGCTTGTCTTGGGTAGTGTTCACGGTACTTCATGTTCCTACACGATATAAATATCCTTGTTCATCATTCTTTGGCCTAATATCCTTCATTCATTACGAATGAATAAAATTTACAATTAGGTCCCTAAAGTTCTTTTTCTTTAACATTAGGTCCCTAATACCAATTTTTCCCCAAATTGAGTCCCGAAACTTCTAACATTCACTTTGGGACCTCAATTTATTCAAATCACAAAATGAGATTAAAGTTTCCCAAATTTCCAATTTTGTCCCCAACTTTTCAAAAATTATCATTTTGCCCCTACTTTACAAAAATGGCAAATTTGACCCCAAAAATTCCAAAAATTGACCAATTGGTCCTCCAACATCTTTTTCATTCCCAATTGGTCCTCAATTTTGGAAAATTGCACTATAGTCCCTTGAATTTTCAAAATTCCCAATTTTCCACAATTTTCTTTCATAATTTCAACCTTCCAACCTGACTAGATTTTATTTCATTAAATTGACTTGTCAATCGAAGTTAATTGTTAAAATTGAAGGTGGATTTGAGTTCTTGCACCTCTATACGATTCAATTGCACTTTGAATCAAATGTATTGACGTTGGAACGAGCTCAAATGGAGCTTCCCCAGAAAACTAGACGTGGAGAGAGAACCCTTCAAAAGCTTTCCATCGGGGATGTGGTGGTCCAAGCTTTCGATCGGGGTAGATGGCTCTCATCTTGAGGTTACTCTTAGAATTAAGAATCACCTCAATTCATGTTGAATTGAGGGAGAATTTGATCAGTAAAATCTATATGTTCTCTCTATTGCACCAATCGAAATTAGTAGAGTGTAGCCAAATTGGCTTACCTTTCCACTCAAATTTAGTCTTAAGAGGGCTGAGGAAGTGTTAGGAGAGCTTGGTTTAGCTTGAGGAGTGCTCGAATTGGCCATTTTCAACTTGGCTGAAATATGGTAGCTTCTGTTCGTCAGAGCTGTGTCACTGTTCTATCACGCCATCATTTCTCCGGTGATCTTCAAAGCATATGGAGGCTACCGTCGTGTAGCTGACTTCTTCCCATATCTAAAGAACTAGACCATGCCTTATTTGGCTCAGAAATGTGCCCAAGTTGGAGCTCTAGTTTAAGCTTCACCGAAAAATGGAGCAGTAGGGAGACAATGGAGTTTTCAAGTGTCAGGAGGATGAATGAGGAGGGGCCCTTTACATAGAAAGTTTGGGGACTTATTGGTCGTCTGATTTGCACCTTAATGGCAATCATTTATTGCCTCAAACTCCCTACCTAAAGAATTTTCATTTTCGCTGGCACTGTTCGATTTTCGGGTGAGTGAACACTGTTGTCATCTTAAGGAAGAATACAACACTGTTCTGAATCAGACTAGACAGGTATGAACAAGTTTCAATGCTTAAATCGGTCAGTTCAAACCTGATTCGACCGAGTTTTTCAAAATTAAAAATTTATAAATTCATCTAAATTCATTCTCTATCAAATAGTGGCCTCAATTCTCCAATTTGAATTTACTAAGCCACCTAGAAAATTTAATTTAAAAATCGATTCAATAGTGATTCAAATCGGTTTAATACGGTTTAGATTCAGTTCACCTGAACTAGTTTGGTTTTCAGCTCCAATTCACCCTAAAGTCCTTTATCATGACTTTTGTCACTCTTTAGGTCACTCGGGATCCATAAATTTCCTGATTTGTCATTTCTCTATCAGTTTCGGTTTATAAACCGACTCAGTTTTCTCTTTCGAAATGACGGGTTCTTTTCCCAGTTTTCTTATTTTCAAAGGACGGGGTTTACAACTCTCCCCTTCCTTTAGGGGTTTTGTCCCTAAAATAGTTACATTTTAAATAGTTGAGGGTATCCTTCCCTCATTACAATTTCAGTTTCCCATGTCTCCTCTTGCACGAGTCTGTTTTGCCAAAGAACCTTGACCATAGAAATTTTCTTATTCCACAAAGTTTTATCCCTCCGGTCGAGGATTCATACTGGTTCTGTTTGATAGGTCAAGTTCTCTTCAAGTTCTGGTGGAGATCGGTCCGACACATGGCTCGGATTAGGCTGGTACTTTTGAAGTACCGAAATGTGGAATACATCGTGTATTCTCTGTAGGTTTTGACATAGTTCCAATTTATAGGATAGAAAATGAATTTAGAAATTTTTAATTTTGAAAAATTTGGTCGGATCAGACCTAAACCATCCGGTTTAAGCTTTGAACCCGATCTGGACCGGTCCAGTCCGGTTCGAAATAGTGTCATCTTTTTCCTTTAGATGACAGCATTGTCCACTCACAAGAAAATTGAACAGTGCTGGTGTAGCTAAAAAGTCTTTGGCCAGGGAGTTTCAGGCAATGAATGATTGTCATTAAGGCACTAATTGGACAGCCAAGAAGTCCCCGAGCTTCCTATATAAAGAGCCCCACCTCATTCATCCTCTCCACACCTAAAAACTCCATTCTCTCTCAACTGCTCCAATTTCCACCAAAGCTCAAACCAGAGCTCCAACTTGGGCATTTTTCTAAGCCAAACAAGGCGAGGTTAGGTTCATTGGATTAGGGGTGAAGATGTTGGAGGATATAGTCTCCATTTGCTCCGAGGGTCACCGGAGAAGCATCGACAAGATCGAACAATGAAGCAGCTCCGGCGAACCAAAGCTGCCCTATTTTGGCTGAGCTAAAATTGGCCAATTCCAGCCCTTCTCAAGCTAAACCATGCCCTCCTAATACCTCCATAGCCCTCCTACAGCTGAATTAGATTGAAAAGGTAAGCTAATTTGGTTCCCCTCTATAAATTGCAATCTGTGCTAGAGAGAGAATCGACAGAACTTTGATGACTAAATTCTCATTTAATTTGACATCAATTTATGCAATTCTTGATCATAGGAGAAACCTCAGGATGAGAGATATCTGCCCAAATTGAAAGCTTGGACCGCCGCACCCCCACTAGTAAGCTTTCGAAGCTTTCTCTGTCTAAGTCCAATTTTCTAACGAAGCTCCATTTGAGCTCATTCTGGCATCAAATCGTGCAATTCAAAGTGCAATTGAATCGTATGAAAGTGTAGTAACTACAATCTAACTTCAATTTCAACAATTAAACTCATTTGATAGGTCAATTTAATAAAATCAAATTCAACTAAGTTAGAAGGTTAATATTGGGGGGAAATTGGGAATTTAAAAAATTCGAGGAACTAAAGTGCAATTTCATAAAATTTAGGCCAATTGGGGATGATAAAGATGTTGGGGGACCAATTGGGCAATTTTTGGAATTTTTGGGGCAAAACTTACCATTTTTGTAATGTAGGGGCAAAATGGTAATTTTGGAAAAGTTGGGGACCAAATTGGAAATTTGGGAAATTAAACCCCTTTTTGTTAAATTGAATAAATTGAGATCCCAAGGTGAATTTTAAAAGTTTTGGGACTCAACTTGAGGAAAAACCGTCATTAGGTACTTAAAATTAAAGGAAAATAACTTTAGGGACCTAATTGCAAATAAAGGAAAAGTTTGATTTTCTCATTCATTTGGGATGAATGAGGATTATTAGGATAAAGGATAATGAAAAAGAGTGTTCATATCTTGTAGGAACACGAAGTGCCAAGAATTCCAACTAAGACAAGTTCAAGGACAACAATCCCACTAAGAGGATATTCAATGCACTATTGGGTGAGTGGGAATTTAATATCATACCTAGTTGGGATGATAAGCACCTTGGAAAAGAAAACCCACTGCTAAGTGGTATTTTAATCATCACATCTGAGAAGATTAATGTGGAAATCAAATGGAAATGGTATGATGAAACTTCTTGGAAGGAAATGTAAAACTTGGTTGTCGGTTATAAATGGAGATGTACTCATGTCCGGTTGGTATAATGGATAATTGAAAAGTTTATTTTGTCAGAAATGCTTTCCCCTGACTGTGTGCCACTACTTAAAATTTTTTGGAGACTTTCTTGACAGGAGCTCGAATAGCTCATAGAGGTCGGAGGCCTCAATTTTAAAACTTGGAGCTAATATGCCCGATTTTGAAAATCTCGAACAGTGGGCTCTAGGCCAATTGGCACGAGCAGGAGCTCGAAAACATACAAGATTAATATGCCATGGTACTGAGATAGGATCGGCATACTCAGTCAACTAGCGGTAGTGCGACATGGTAAGTCTCCAAACTAGTCAAGACAAAACAGCTGCAGGTCGAGTTGATGGTCGGGGCCATTGGACCAGTGGCACCACAAATTATATGGCATTAATTTAAAAATTGTTGATTGTGCATACAATGTGTTACGAGACCTTCAAGATGCCCCAGAGGGGTAGTGATGTGTCCCTGGGCTCTGGATGACCTGGTGGATATAATGGCAGTTAGTCATACTAGAAGTCTTGTGAAGCTCGACATAGCTTCAAGCATATGAGACCGGGGTGGGGACAAGATGAGGTCTATTTCCTCATATATACATCGAGATTTGTTACGGGATTGAGGGTTGGATGTCGCGAACATCCACTCATTTTCAGGGTAGAAGTGGACGTACTTCTATCTAGATAGCCAGTAAAGTAGCTCCAACGCCATAAGTGGGTACAGTGGATGGGCTGGCCTGTGATTGTGTGTTTAACCTTCATGATGAAGGATGTGTGTTGGGTGAAGACACACCTTGGTAATAAGAAATGGTTATAAAAAACCAAAATTGAGAATGAAATGTTTTTGAAAGAAAATAAGGAGTCTGGCACACTCCAATTAAAACATTTTTCCTAAAAGTTAAATTTTGAAAACCCATTCACTATGTCATGCCCCGACCTGGTTTGGTCGGATACCCGTGAACAACCCGCCGCTCTCCTGGTTCAAGAGGAGATTCCTCCTTCTTTAACTCGAGAGGAGCAAGACCTATTTTTTACCATGTTTCTTGGAAAGACATATATCATATAAAATGCAAGCTTAAGAGAAATTAAGCATACTTAACAGAGGGTAAGGCTCGATGTTAGAAAAGAGGGGTGAGTTTCTACAACTCAGTGAATTGGTATTTTAAAAATGGAGTTTTCAAAAAAAATATTTTTAAGTTCGAGTTTGTGAGACTACTTAATTCCTTTTAATTTTTCCTTAATTCCTTTAAATTTTCTCCACATTAAAATCTCAGTTTTTAAAAACACATCCTTTATCATGAAGGTCGATCTCCACTAAACCCAATTGTGTCATTGGAGCAACTTTACCGGCCGCCTAGATAGAAGTACGTCCACTTCTACCCTAAGAATGAGTGGATGTTCATGACATCCAACCCTCAATCCTGTAACAATTCTTTGTGTCCATATGAGGAATGAGACCTCATCCCGACCCCACCCTGATCTTATGCGCTTGAAGCTACATCGAGCTTCACTAGGCCTCCTAGTACGACCAACTGCCCTTATATCCACAAGGTCGTCCAGGGTCCTAGGACACATCACTTCCCCTCTTTGCATCTTGAAGGTCCTGTAAACATAGCAAATGCACAATCAATATTTTCACATCATGCCATATAATTTGTGGTGCCATTGGTCCAATGGCTCAGAACCTTAACTGAACTACAGTTGTTTGCCTTGACTAGTCCGTAGACATGTGTTGTCGCACTGCCAATTGATGACTGAGTATTTCGGTCCTGTCTTGGTACCATGGCCAAACAATTCAATTACTCAAGTTTTCATGGCATATAATTCAAGTTTGTTTATGAGTTTCTACTCATGCCGACTGGCCTAGGGCCCACTATTGGAGATTTTCAAAATCGAGCATAATAGCCACCACGTTCCAAAACCGAGGCCACTGACATAACAAAGCTATTCGAGCTCCCGTCAAGAAGGTCTCCCAAATGGTTTAAGTAGTGGCACACAGTCATGGGAGAGCATTTCTGACAAAATATATTTTCAATTGTCCATCATACAAGCTAAGTATGAGGACATCTCCACTCATAATTGATGAACAAGTTTTCTACTTCCTCCGAGGAAGTTTTCATCATACCAACAGATTATGATCTACTTACAATAGGTAATTAGTTTTTCTACGTCATTTTCACATCACTCCTCTTTGAGATTTTTAAAATACCACTTAGTAATGGGTTTTCATTTTCGAGGTACTTATCATCCCAATCGGGTATGATATAAAAATCCCACTCACCGATAGTGTAGTGAAATTCCTATTAGCCAGCATGTTGTCCTTACTCGAACTCGTCTTAGCTGGCGTTCTCGGTACTTCATGTTCCAACATGATATGAATATTCTTGTTAATTATTTTTTGGCCTAGTAGCCCTCATTCATCCCAAATGAATGAGAAAACCAACTTTTGTTTATTTACAATTAGGTCCCTAAAGTTATTTTTCTTTAAGTTTAAGTCCCGAAACTTTAAAAATCCTCTTGTAACCTCAATTCACTAAAAAAGAGTAAAAGTTTCCCAAATTCCCAACTTGGCCCCCAAATTTTCCAAAATTACCATTATGCCCTTCCTTTACAAAAATGGTAAGTTTTACCCCAAAAATTCTAAAATTGCTCAATTGGTCCCCTAAAACTCTTATTCTTCCCAATTGATCCTCAATTTTATAAAATTGCATTTTAATCCTTCGAATTTTCAAAAATCCGTAATTTTCCCTAAAATTTCCCCTAATTTCAACTCCCTAACACAGCCGAATTTGATTTCATCAAATTGACTGATCAAACACTTCAAATTGTTGAAATGGAAGTTAAAATTGAGTTACATCTTCATACGATTCAATTGCACTTTCAATCGTAAGTTTTAACGCCAAAATGAGCTCAAACGAAGCTTCGCTGGAAAATAGAACATGGAGAAAGAAACGTTCAATTGCTCACCAGCGGGGGCGCGGTAATTTGAGCTTCCAATTGGGGCAGATACCTCTCCACCCGAGGTTAAGAATTGCAAAAATTTATGTTGAATTAGATTAGAATTCTATCATCAAAATTCTACCGGTTCTCACTCTAGCACCGACCAGAAATTGTAGAGGAGAGTCGAATCATCTTACCTTTTAGTTCTAATTTGACCGTAGGAGGGCTAAGGAGGTGTTGGGAGAGCTTGGATTGGCCTGAGGAGGGCTCGATTTAGCCAATTTCAGCTCGGCCGAAATATGGCAGCATCGGTTCGCCGGAGCTGCTTCACTGTTCGATCATGCCAGCGCTTCTCCGGTGATCCTCCGAGCAAATGGATGTTACCACCATGTAGCTGACTTTCCCCCGATTCTAAGGAACCTAACCATGTCTTCTTTAGTTCATAAAAGACCCTATATAAGAGCTGTGGTTTGAGCTTCGCCGAAAAACTAAGCAGCTGAGAGAGTGTGAGATTTTTAGGTGTGGAAAAGATGAATGGAGAGAGGCTCTTTATATAGGGAGCTTGGGGACTCGTCGTCATCCGTTTGGCACCTTTATGACTGTCATTGATGGATTGAAACGTACAAAACGGAAATGTTTCTTCTTCATCAACACTGCTTTGATTTTCTAGCGAGTGAACAGTGCTCTCATGTGAAGGAAGAAGATTACACTATTTCAAACCGTACCAGACCAGTCCGAACAAAGTTCAAAGCTTAAACCGGCCGGTTCACCCTCGATGTGACCTTTTCAAATCTAAAAATTTCTATATTTATCTAAATTCATTTTCTATCCAATGGTGGCCTTAAATCTCAAATTTTAATTTTTTAAGCCATCGGAAAAATGAATTTAGCATCTAATTCAATAGTGGTTGAAACCGGTCCAAATCGATATAATTCAGTTCGGATTCAATTCACCTGAATTGGTTTTGTTTTCATCCTGCATTCATCCTAATGTCATTTTTCATTACTTATGTGACTCTTTAAGTCACTTGAGGTCCATATATTACCCGGTTTGCCTTCTCTCTATCGATTCCGATTCATAAACTAGCTTGGTTCCTAAATTAGTTCAATCCTATTTAGGTCCGGTTCACCTGAACCGGTCTAGTTTTTCTCACAGAATTGGTTCTAAGGTTCCTTCCCAAGGTTTATAAATCTTTTTGGGTCAAAAGGGAGTTGAAATTTCTCTAATTTGCTCGTTCCTCAATAATTGAGTTTATGAACCGATTAGGTTTTCTCAGTCGGTTTGACCAATTCTTTCTCGGTTTTCCTTAACTCCAAAAAGTAGGATTTACAGCTCTCCCCTCCTTTTAGGAGTTTTGTCCCCAAAACATATTTCACACTATTTGCGTATTGGCTTAATCTTTTATTGTTAAGGAATTTTTTCTATTTTGCGTATTTGCGTTTTTGCGTATTCGTCTTACAACCTTCTCGGTTATTTTTGTCCATCCCTTTCATCACATACATAAGATTTTAGCCTCCTTCACATTCTTCCCTCAATCCATGTAATTTACTTTAGCTGAGAATGTCTTCCTTGATGAACTAGGATCATTTCCTTTAGTTATATCTTCCTTCCCAAGGCACCATTTCCCATTCCAAGCTTCTCTTTCTCAAAAATTTCAAAACTCTAAGTTCCGGTCATTTTTTTCATAGACTTCGGCATTTATCACCTGTTCATCCTTCATGGATACCTTCCTCATTCTTTGGTTATCACTTTTGTGCTTGACTTTGTTATGCCATACTCATAGAACTTTCCTTTCCCCAGTCGTATTTCCTTAAGTCAGTTGGGTTTACCTGCCCCTTACCGCATGACATTCTTCCTGATGTCTTTGACTTTACATCCCTATAGCCATATTGGTTTTCGTACTTATTCATCTTCTCTGAACTTCTTTATTCAGTCAATCGACCATCAAATCATTGAACTTTCTAATACTCACTAACATATTAAAACTTTTGATCTCTTACTTCACTTCTCATTCCCACTTGTGCCCTTCCTCTTTAAGATCTCTTCTCTTTCCAATTTTATTCTTACTCTCATTAATATTCCTCCCATTATTCTTTATTTACAGTTAGTTCCTTTCTTACTCATATGACACCTCTTTATGTTGTCTTCCTATTTACACGTTACTTGAGTTTGACTTATCCCTTTGAATCTTTTCGATTTCCTTCCCTTTCTTACTCATCTGACACCTCTTTATGTTGTCCTCTATTTAGACGTTACTTGAGTTTGACTTATCCTTTTGAATCTTTTTTATTTCCTTCTCCTTGTTGATCATTTCATCTCCAGTATCTTGTTCTTGAGAAGCTTATTCTCTTTCTTATTTCCTTGGTTCATCTTCTCTTCATTGGTACAACCACGTCTTCCCAAGATTCCTTTCTCTAGTGTGCTTCACATTCCCTTCCTCTTGGGATTTCCTTATAGTTCTACCATTAAAATTATTAAATTTTTTGAGAGTCTTTTGTCGATATCTTCACTAGCTTACTTTTACTCTTTGGATCCATGAGTACCTTTCATTTAACTTGCTTCATTCCCACTTACTCCAACATTTGTTTATTCCTTTAAGGTGAACTTCTCATGCTTATTGTGTCCAAATCTTTTGTATCTTCATGTCCTTGGTATTCCCCTCTTTGTCTTGGTTAGGATGTACTCTTTTACTACTCCCCATCTCTTATTAGACCTCATTTACTCCTCCGAATGCCTTGGTCCATATAATTTATATCCTTAAATCAGATCCGCCTAGAGTTTGTTATTTGAATTTCTGGATCTTCTTGCAGTAGATCACGCTCAACCTCCTAACACACTCGCTTAGCCACTCATACTTCTTACTAAGAACCTTATTTCAACTTTGGTTTTGCAACCTTCCCTCGATTGATTGTCCTTACTTGGAGCTTCCTCCTTCCTCGCCTCAACTTCCTATTTTTATCCTCCTTGTTGTATCTTCCATTATGGGATTTCCTTTTTGTTTAATCATCTTACTGTTCTTTAGAAATCCATTCCTCTATATCTTCTCCTGACTTAAGGGTCTTGTATGACTTATCCACTCATGTTTCTCTTCCTCTTTTGATTCATACCTTTGCCTTCCCCAAGTCTTTCTCTTTTACGAAGTTCCTAAGGAATTGTATCTAAATTTATTATGAAGTTTTTATACTTGGGCCTTCCTGTTATTCTTATTTTCTTCGCATCTTTCTTTGGTGGTCTCTATTTCTTTTTCTTACTATAATTTGGCTTATTACAGGAATTCTCTACCCCCTAATCCCTTGGGGACATAGGACCAGAGTTAACCCTAGAATGATTATGAGACTCTTGATCAGAAGGCTCTAAAGAACTGATGGGGGTCCATTTGCGCTCCCAAATAGGATGAATTTCATGTATGGCCTCCAATTCATACCGCATTAGTACTTCAACCTCACACTCATCAGTCCACTTCACCCATTGGGAGAGATTGAAACTAGGTTGAGTGGGTGGAAGTTCTAGGTGGACCTTCATGAAGGTGGCATACGCATCCCAATAATTATCCCAAGCCTCTTTCTTGGTGGGATTCCCTTCCAGTTGTTGTGGGATTGGAGGAAGAGGGGTTGGACTTCTAGGAGGTGATGATGATTCCTCTTGTTTGGGAGGAGGGTATATGATGCCTTCTGGTTCTAATAAGGCTACTACTAGTTTCCGATAGTCTTCCACCATGTACTTGGGCACCCTTTTCTCGCCCTTTAGAAATCTTTGTACGGCTTCCTCTCTTGGGTTGGATGTCTTTTTCAAGGATATAGGTGGAGGACTAGATTTCACCACGAATTTCCTAGGGTCTCTCCTTCCTACATGATAGTTTAGAGTTGGGTTCATGTCAGGGCATAATATACAAGGGAACTAGGCTCTGATACCACTCTAGTTGTCTCACCCTAACCCGGTTTGGTCGGATCCCCATGATCAACTCGCTGCTCTCCTGATTCAAGGGGAGTTTCACCCTTCTTTAACTAGAGAGGAGTCAAGCATATTTTCAACCATGTTCCCTGTAAAGACATATATGAAATAAAATAAAAACTTAAGAGAAATTAAGCATACCTGAAAGAAGGTAAGGCTCTGTGTTATTACTAGTTATTTTCTCTTTTCCTTAAAAGAGTTAGAAAAGAGGGGTGAGTTTGTACAACTTAGTGAATGGGTATTTTAAAAATGGAGTTTTCAAAAAAATATTTTTAAGTTGGAGTGTGCCATACTCCTTAATTCCATTAAATTTTCTCCGCTTTAAAATCACGGTTTTCAAAAACACATCCTTCATCATGAAGGTCAATCACACAATCGCAGGCCAGTATGTCCACTGAACCAACTTGTGTCGTCGAAGCAACATTACCGGCCACCTAAATAGATGTACGTCTACTTCTACCTAGTGAATGAGTGAATGTTTGAGAAATCTGATCCTCAATCCCGTAACAATTCTTCGTGTCCATGTGAGGACAATGACCTCATCCTGACCCCACCCTATTGGTACGACTAACTACCCTTTATATCCACCAGGTCGTCAAGGGCCCTAGGACACATCACTACCCCTCTTGGACGTATTGAAGGTCCTGAAAACACAGTGCATGCACAATCAATATTTTCACATCATACCATATATTACGTGGTGTCACTGGTCCAATGTCCCTGACCCTCAACTGAACTTAAAACTATTTGTCTTGACTAGTCTGGAGACCTGTCAGATCGCACTGCCACTAGATGACTAAGTATGTGGGTCCTATCTTGGTACCATGGCCGAAAAATTCAATTACTCAAGTTTTCACGGCATATAATTCATTTTTATTTACGAGCTCCTGCTCGAGCCAACTGGCTTAGGGCCCACTATTCGAGCTTTTTAAAATTGGGCATATTAGCCTCCAAGTTCCAAAATCGAGGCCTCCAGCCTAACAGAACTATTCGAGCTCCCGTCAAGAAGGTCTCCCAAATGGTTTAAGTAGTGGCACACAGTCAGGGGAGAACACTTCTAACAAAATATATTTTCAACTGTCCATCATGCCAACCGAGTATGAGGACATTTTCGCTCATAACTGATTAACGGGTTTTCCACTTCCTCCAAGGAAGTTTTAATCATACGAACTGGGTATGATCTACTTAATATCGGTAAATAGTTTTTCTGCGTCATTTTGGCATCACTCCTCTAAATTGTGATTTTTAAAATACCACTTAGTAGTGGGTTTTCATTTTCGAGGCACTTATCATCCTAACATGGTATGATATAAAAATCCCACTCATCAGATAGTGCAGTGAAATTTCTCTTAGCTGGCTTGTAGTCCTTACTCAAACTTGTCTTAGCTGGTGTTCTCGGTACTTCGTGTTCCTACACGATATTAATATTCTTCTTCATTATTTTTGGCCTAATAGCCCTCATTCGTGCCAAATGAATGAGAAAACCAAATTTTCTTTTATTTGCAATTAGGTTCATAAAGTTATTTTTCTTTAACTGTAAGTTCTTATTGCCGGTTTATCCTCAAATTGAGTCCTACAACTTTAAAAATTCAACTTATGACCTCAATTTAATCAATTTCATACAAAAATGGTAATTTTAACCCCAAAAATTCTAAAATTACACAATTGATCCCATAACACTCTTATTCTGCCCAATTGATCCTCAATTTTATAAAATTGCGTTTTGATCATTCGAATATTAAAAAATCCCCAATTTTTCCCAATTGCAACTCCCTAACACAGTCAAATTTGATATAATCAAATTGACCGATCAAATACTTTTAATTGTTGTAATTTAAGTTAAAATTGAGTTTCTACAGATTCATACAATTTAATAACACTTTAAATCATAAGTTTTGATGTCAGAATGAGCTTAAATAGAGTTTCACCGGAAAATAAAACGTAAAGGGAGAAAGCTTCAATTGCTCACCAGCGGTGGCACAACGGTCTGAGCTTCCAAACGGGGTAGATAGCTCTCCTCTTGAGGTTTCTCCTAGGATCAAGAATTGCATTAACTGATGCCAAATTGGATTAGCATCCTATCATCAAAATTCTATAGGTTCTCTCTCTAGCACCTATCAGAAATTTTAGAGGGGAGCCGAATTAGCTTAACTTTCAGTTCTAATTCGGTCATAGGAGGACTATGGAGGTGTTGGAAGAGCTTGGTTTGCTTGAGGAGGGCTCAAATTTGCCAATTTTAGCTCGGCCAAAATAGGGCAGCTTTGGTCTACCAGAGCTGCTTCACTATTCGATCACGTCGGCACTTCTCCGACGACCCTCAGAGCGAATGGTTGTTACGACCATGTAGCTGACTTCTCCCTGGTTCTAAGGAATTCGACCGCGCTTTCTTTGGTTCAGAAAAGAAACTATATCAGAGTTTTGGTTTGAGCTTCGCTCGGAAACTAAGCAACTGAGAGAGAGTGAGATTTTCAGGTGTAGAAATGACGAATGGAGAGTGGCTCTTTATATAGGGAGCTCAGGGACTCGTCGGTCGTCCATTTCGCACCTTTATGATTGTCATTGATGGACTGAAACGTAGTAAACGGAAATGTTTCTTCTTCATCGGTGCTGCTTCGATTTTTTCGGTAGTGAACAGTGTTGTCATCTGAAGGAAGAAGACGACACTATTCCGAATTAGACCGGACCGGGTTCAAAGCTTAAACCGGTCGGTTCGCCCCTGATTCAACAAAAATTTTCAAATCTAAAAATTTCTAAATTCATCTAAATTGATTTTCTATCCAATGACAGCAATAAATCTCAAATTTGAAATTTTTAAGCCACATAGAAAAATGAATTTAGCATCTGGTTTAATAGTGGTTCAAACCGATCCAAATTGGTTCAATCTGGTTCGGATCTGGTTCACCTGAATCGGTTTGGTTTTCATCCACAATTCATCATAAAGTCCTTTTTCATTACTTATGTGACTCTTTAGGTCACTTGGAGCTCAAATATTACCCAATTTACGCTCTCTCTATTGGTTCCGATTCATAAATCGGCTTGGTTCCTAAACCGGGGTGGGGACGGGATAAGGTCTTTGTCCTCATACAGACACAGAAAATTGTTACAGGTTTGAGGGTCGGATGTCATGAACATCCACTCATTCTTAGGGTAGAAGTGGGCATGCTTCTATCTAGGTGGCCGGTAAAGTTGCGCTGACGCCAAAAGTGGGTTCAGTGGACATACTTGCCTGCGACTGTGTGATTGACCTTCATCATAAAGGATGTGTGTTGGGTGATGACACACCATGATTAATAAGAAATAGTGATGAAACAGAGAATTGAAATAAAAGGACTTTTAAAGGAAATAAGGAGTCTGGCACACTCCAAACAAATCGTTTTCCTAAAAGTAAAATTTTGAAAACCCATTCACTAAGTCATTGTACTCACCCCCTCCCTCATATCCCTTTTCAAGAAATCCCGTAAAGCATACCCTCAAGGACCACCAACTAATATGCCTATGAGACAGGTATGATAAATTTAAAATTTTATGTAGTTTTGATTTATGTTATTCTAGGAAAGGTGTAGGTTTAAAGGACACTTTACTCTTTACCTTTTATAATAAGGAGCAACCCTTAAATAAACCGGGAGAGTGGTGGGTTGATCATGGGGATCCAACCAAACTGGGTTGGGGCATGACAACTTGAGTGGTATGAAAGCCTGTTTGCTCGAATACATAATCAAGACTAGAAAATATAGTAACTAATAGGATTGATTTTAAAATTTTCAGATGGCTCCAGGAAAAGTAGCCAAACAAACACACGGTACCATATCCACCCCGAAAGCCTAGGAAAACCCCATCCCAAGGGAGAAAATGAACCAAGAGTATGGAAGGTCCCTTTGAGTAACCCTGGGTTGAAGAGGACTCAACAAGAAAGCCTCCAAGGTGTTCTGGCTCAAGGACGACAAGGCATCAGACCATCAACAACCCATTATAAAGGCCCCACAATATTTAAAGTGTTGGAGGAACCATAAAGATCCACACAAGGAGATGATCTATTATAAATGTGGGTGATGGGCTCACTATAGTAAAAGATGCCCGACATTTCGAAGGACAAGACCCAAGAGGATCTGCTATGAGTGTAGAAAGGTGGGACACATGGCAAGGAATTGTCCCACACTGCGAAAAATCCAAGCGATACCTCCTAAGAAGGACACCTCGACCCTACAGAAGTTCGAAGGGTTAACATTACAAGAACTACAATTGCGACTAGGGAACCCAATCTCACCTAGTAAGAAATCCCTCTATACCATAATTTAGTAGTGAGTATTCTCCAACCCATCATTGTAACAATCTCCCTCACGAGATGTCAAAACCCCAAAACTATATTCTCACTTCAATAAATAAGATTTTGAGCTTTTGAAAATTTCTCTGAAAGCATGTCTCAATTGCCCGAGGAATAATCATGGGAAGAAGATCAAGGTAGGACCTTAAGAAAACCCAAAGATAATAGAATATAGATAAAGGGAATTTTCCCTTAAGGAGCACTGCAAACCACCTAGGAGAAAAGAATGAAACACCTACTCCATAGAAAACAAATTGAAATTGACAGACAACTACGAAGCCTCGAGACAGTAAAGTATAACCTACTTTGGAAAAATAGAAGAGCCAAGAAGGGTTGTAGACTAACCTAGCAAGGAAGGGAGAAGTGGAAAGGCTAGAACAGTAGAACGGAAGGATGAAGAGAACCCTTGAAGAAATAAATGGTCAAAAATGAAATGATAGTTACACTCAAGCCATAAGAAGGATTTAGTAAGTCCTGCATAAAGAGGTCTTGGAGCAAATAAGTGCTTGAGCATTTTCCAAGGAAGGAGACCCTGTGAAGGCATACATGTTTCAACTATGAAATAATGGACCAAGTGATGAAGGATGAGGAGGTGTAGTGCACGCCGAGGTGAAGGAACCAAGGGAAGCACATTAAGAGGACCCCAAGGGAAAGTTAAACCAAAGGAATGGATAAGTAGGAAATAGCATCAAATGATGCAATGACGAGTAAAAATGGGCGGGCTACCCATCATAATAAATAGAGGATACATGTAGGAAGTGAGACCTCAAAAAGGGAAGACCCAAAGCTAAGGAACCACTAGACAGATCCTAAGAGGCTTAAACCGACATAAAGAACCTCATAAAGAACCATAAGTGGTTAAGGGTATGTCGGGATGGCCAAAGTATTACCTGATTTGGAAAAATAAAGAAACCAATTAGATATTTCTGGTGAACCTAGAAAAGAAGGAAGCAACTAGTAACAACATGATGGTCAAGGAGAAAAACAAATGAGACAATAAGAAGGATCAGGAAGTAGTGGAGACTACACTCTAAAGAAGGGTAATAGAGTAGGCATAGTGTTAAGTACACGAAATAAGACCCGACAATCGGCAAATGATTACAGGTTGACAGAAGCCCAAATCCAAAAGGGGTCTAAGAAGGCAAAGGAAGGAAACCTTCACAGAGTATTAAGAAATCCGATCATTTAGCACCTAAAAGGGAAATCTCTACTTTGAAGGACACAGTAGAGGATGAAAATTATTAAAGGAGAACACCCTAAAAACAATGGAATCGTTCAATGGTCACAAGTAAATGAGAATGAATTTAGGGAAAAGAAAAATCCTTGAGTAAAGGACGCCACCAAAAATGAAGAAAGACATAAGAAGGGAAGAATCCCAACATGTCGGTAAGTCATTAGGAACTTCAATAATTGGCACTAGAAAGACCCAACAAGGACGTTGGGAATGGACGAGTGGGTAAGGAAATCCGACACGGTTATGTAAGACACATTGTCAAGGTACGAAGGATAAGGGGATAACAACAAAGGTAGTTGAACAATACCACCCGAAGAAAGGAGGGATGGAATTATACAATTCCTAAAAGGTAAGAAAGTTGGAAGCAACCCTAACGAAGGTGTTGTAGAAGTCTGA